>OU452295.1:2062753-7062753 GCA_911728535.1 Pammene fasciana
CAGTTGATTTAAAGCGAAATATGCGCTGCAGCTATTTTTAGTATTTAGTAAAAGTATGGTAATTTAAAAGCTTTCAATTTATATCCGATTTACTTTAACCTATTTATTTATGCCACAAAACTGAACTCCATATTTAAAATTAATTTATTTAGAATATCCGTCCTTCTTGGGGTCACTTACATCATCATCATTGGCCTGTAATGTAATGCTCTATGGCAGACGAGTAGACGCAATGTCCAAAATCAACTTAACACTTCCTTTGGTGGCTGTACAAACCAATACGGGACTGGCAAGCGCATCCACATTTTGCAGTTATATGTTGCAAATGATGTGCTGGTGTTACATACAACCCTGCCGTCTCGCCCTCTTATCGGCTAGTTTGTCGAAGATCCCATCATGCAGTTTCTGGCCTTCCTTGAGGACATTACACCACTGGTCCCTGTTGTCAGCAAGCTTCTCCCAATCTCCACTTACACACCTATAGTGAAACCTGCCTGTATAGGAAGCGGGTTTTAGAAATGCTTCATCTTCACCCTATTCTAAAAAACCTTTTTAACTTAATAAATGTTTCGTAAACCTTAACGAAATTGTCCAAAAACCTTTCCGCCGACTCCCAGCGGTCGGTAGATCATAATTTCATTGTGGCCCTCCGAATTGTCCAAATTGTGCAAATTGTGGACGAACAAACAAACAAATCTCAACTCGGCGACTTTCCGACAGGTAACAAAGGTGGGGTTGAAATGGGGCTGGAGATAAGGGAGCTTTTCGTTTAATTTTGGCTGACATTTGTTTACAATAAAAAAACAAAGTTACTTTTTCATGACACTATTGCCCACAAACCGCATTACACGCACTACGCATTGTACGCAGGCGTAGCGGGAGTTATGGTAATACACAGCTTATTCCCTATGGAGCTATGGAGGGCTATTCGACTGTGCATAAATGACAGTGTCATGCAATAGCACCACAACACCTCCGCCATATCTCACTTTTGAGTGACGCAAAGCTTCACTAAAGTGAGATAGGTACTTACGTCAAAATCACAGATCAGCAATGAGCATGTGCGAGCGATGGTAGGACTAGATACGTGGTTGGACCTAAGATGCTTGTATCACTCTTGCGCTTTGCGCCCCGTTAGCGCCAGTGTCAGTTTGAGATTTGCGGAGCTAACATTATCAGATTCTAAACAAGAGAATAATTTTATATAAATGGATGAAGTAGGTATATCATGACAAAAGTTCCATAAATACTCATTATTATAGAAACCCTTGTTACATTTATTTCTTGCGTAGTTATTACTGCTGAATGATTAGAATGATTTTTCAGATTATCTCATCAAAATATGTATAAATGTATCGATCTGTGTACCCCAACGCTATTAGTACAGATATCTGACAGCTAAGACAATAATTTGTCAAATATACTAACACGGTCGATTCCTATAGAAACTATAGACAAGGGCGCCTCTATCCTAAGAACGACTACGCATAAAGAGATCGGTCCTCTGTGAGCGATACCTACTGTTAATGTGACAGATAAAACCAACAGCAATACCAAAGCAATAGAGCCGCAATACAATCGCAATAGAGGTGACATATGTTAGTGTTACACTTAGTCGAGTCGAATAGAGGTCATGGATTTAATCTACCCAAAAAAAAAACAGTTTTTTTTCTTAGCAAATATGATGACAAAATGGTTGTTGTTCGGAGGGTAAGAACATTGCCAACTCGAGTCCAAAAGCCATCGGCTTCGCTCTCGGGCATCTATTAGATTCTTGTTCGCAATATTTCTGTTGCACAATGTTGGTTATACAGTCGACGTCAAAGATATGTTTACGCTTTTGTACCTTACTCATATATTTCTGGTCAGGCTTTAATAAGGTGTACTTATACTGTTTTATGTTACTTTGGGAGATAGTATAGGTATGTTGTTTCGTTTATTTCGCTTTTTTTGTATTTTAATTCGCTGACCAATAAATAAAATTGTATTGTGATTTAAGATACCAATCCAATATTACGAGTTGTCACTAGAACCTTTTCGAAGGGGACGATAATACCCAAATACAAAGGTAAAATCTCACAAAAGTATCTCTCGATCCCAATGTTTGAAGCCGCAAACGAAAATCAGAAGGCATGGCCGCTGTTACCCACCGTACCCTCAACGGCTCATAAAAGTGAACCTTATGTGTTGTTAATAGCGAAGATTTGTTAGTAAACTGTGTGGATGAGTGTACCCTCAAGGGTTAATTTCATAAAAGTGGACCCTCGTCACGGTTAGATACTTCGCAGTACGAAAACGGCGTAACCTTTGTTTTTAGAAAGTTACCTGAAAATCAGTAGCAGAAATATTTAAGCTTGTAAGATGTTCGATATTCAGTTTGACATGGGTTTACTGAAGTTCTTTATTGAAGTAAAATATATCTTGGACTAAAGATATAAAATTAGTCCAAGAAAATATTTACTTATGTTTATACAATAATAACTGAAGATATCCTTTTTTCCGTGTATAATTACAGTGGGAATTGTTTTTTCCATGACACCCGTTATTCATAAGCATTTCACAGCAAGGTTAGCACAAGAGTGACGCGACAGTATCTCGCGCGCGAGATACACTACCCGTCTCTTTTTAATTAATAGTCAGAAAAGGACGCGTAGATTAGACAAATAAGGACAGAACATAGATTAACTAATTGAGGCCATCAACTAAAAAGTACATCATTGTCGGTTGTCAATAAGGCGTTAATGCTATAGAAAATCATTTATAAATAAACTCTATTAACAACCGATATATACCTTTAACTTGAAAACGTCACAACTATTAGAATCACCGTATGTTGTGAGATACGTCGTTTAGCAACTGGCGCCGACTCCAACGGGCCAACTTTAAATTGAACGAAGTGACACAACACGAATACGCACTTTATGTACGAATAGTTTTGTATGTACTTTTCCCTTTTGTTGTTGGATAGTTCACATCTAGATAAATGCTGCCAATTTACACTTAAACTCTTTACTAGAGTTGATTAGTAGAATATTTGAGGCATTCTCTATGAAAGGGACCTTGTCGATGACGCTTAGGCCGTGGTCTCCTATAAACGCCATCGGCCGCTTACAGCGTCTGCGTCACGATGCTAACTATAGAGATGTACTGTTGTGGTCTGTTTCAGACGTCGACGTTGGCGTCTTTTTTGTATAGGAACGTTGACGCTGACGTCAGACGTCGCGTATAGCATAGAATAGGAGACCACGGCCTTACTTCGCGCGGCGTCATAATCGTATTGCGGGCGTAAGCGACATCCCTCATAGATGTCATATTTATAGCTTTAACTAACGTGAGACTGGAACGTATTAATAATATTGAAAAAAAAAATAGCGGGGTCACTCAATCAACTTGCAGTTTACGTAACTTTTAGGACAGCGGTATTATTATCAGCGGTACCATAAGCCACCATTCTATTTGGTATATTTACCAAGTAGTGATTAACCCCATTTCTGTCGGGCATGAAAAAGGGGTCAAGTAAAGTGAAATGAAAATGCCTCATAATAAGAACATTTGTGACCGAACACCAGGTGCCATATTCTAATTTTAAAATGTATAAACAATACATTAACAACACAATCTGTCTTAAACGTAACTCCAACACTCAACCAATATTGAAGTAGTATTGTAGTTGCAACGCAGTAATTTTCAAGTAAATTCCGTCATTTTTGATTCAGACGTGTAGTCGTAAGCTGTATTGTGTTGTTATTGTATTGGATTTGCATTGAAGTTGGATCGTGTCTGTGCGTGTTTTAAAGTTAGAATACGGCCCCAGCCGTACCAGCTCACCTGACGGGTCACCGACCACTTATCGCAATCTCAACTACCTGATAACACCGTCGGCGTCGTTACAAAACCATCAGCTTGCGTGCTTTACGGTCATACAATATTTTCATTTCTTTTATTTGTCATTTTTCAAAAATGTGACGGTGCCGACGAAGCTTTTTGGTTGCAAAAGTGGCTAAGCAGACAGGGTATTCAAAAAGATCTTAACAACACACGGAAAAAAGGGATATCTTCAGTCAAGAATACTAATGCGAAAATACTATTATTTTTTTAACATAAGTAAATATTTTCTTGGACTAATTTTATATCTTTAGCCCAAGATATATTTTACTTCAATAAAGACATTTTACTTGAATAAAGATATTTTCTAGGCAAATTGTTTTCGTTATATACAAAACAATATTGTTTTGACCAAGAGGATTCGTCTTCGATAATAATACTGAGAGTTACTTTTTTCCGTGCATGCTCCTGCTTTCTTGGCAATCAAATCTTGTACAGAAATGTATTAATGAACTGAATTAACGAACACATATTTTCGTCCAATTGATCGTATAGTTATTGGAGATCTCGACTCGGAGGGTCGACTACAAAGATATGTATCCACTTTTGGACCTTATTACAATGCAATAAGGTGAAGACAACCGTGGGGTGCCCGGCCTTAGAATTGTCGCCCACCATATCGTCCCGTGGTTGCAGTAGGAGTCTGCTAAGGGAATATACCGGGAGATGGGCAACAGCATCTTCCGAAAGCCTACAAACAATAAACAAAAAAAAACTGCGCGCGCCAACCCGCCTGCCAAGCGTGGCGCGTATGGCAAACCCCCCCTTGATGGGAGGCCTATGTTCAGCAGTGGACGTCTTATGGCTGAGATGATGATGATGATGAAGGTGAAGAAGTGGATACATCTCTTTGTAGTCGACTTTATTTATTATTATTATTTAAGCCTTTATTTTTCCTTTAATGGTTTTATATAGTAATAGTTTTCTATTTGTATTGTTATTTGTTTTATTTTAAGGACCCCTGTCGGGTATAGGCCTCCTCCATTTCTTTCCACCTTTCTCTGTCTTTAGCCTTGATTAGCCAATTTTCTCCAGCTGTGGCTATGATATCCTTGGACCATCTTGTTATGGGTTTTCCTACCCTCCTTTTGCCATGAGGTCCTGGCCACTTTGTGACTTTGTTGGTCCATCTGTCTTCTGTCAATCTTCCTATGTGACCGGCCCATCTCCATTTTTGTTTCAGCATAAACTCGAGTGCATCTATGATATTTGTTTTGGATCGGATGTATTTGCTGTTGACCTTGTCCTTTAGTTTTATGCTTAGAATGCTCCTTTCCATTGCTCTTTGGCATGTTCTTATCCTCAATTTGTTCTGGTTTGTGTGCACCCAAGTTTGAGAACCGTATGTAAGGCAAGGTAAGATGCATGTGTCCATTACTGTTTTCTTATGTTTGAGACTGTAGTTTCCCTTTAGAAGCTCTTTAAAACTCCAATACTTCCTCCAGCTGATATTGATTCTGCGGTCTATCTCCTGGCTGTTGCTGTCATTGTCAAAGGATATTCTCTTGCCCAAGTATATGTAATGGTCTACAAATTCGAGTTCTTTGCCTTGTATGTGTATTTTTGTAGGGACTCCGTTGGTCATAATTTTGGTTTTTGTATAGTTCATTTCCAAACCGACTTTACAGCTTTCCACGTTTAGCTCGTTTAGCATTATTTGTAGAATGCTGGTATTTTCAGAAAATATAGCTATATCGTCTGCGAATCGCAGATGACTTAAGTGTTTGTCAAATATTTTAATTCCTTTTTTATTCCAGTCCAGCTGGCAGAATATGTTTTGTAGCACCGCTATGAATAACTTTGGTGACATTGGGTCCCCCTGTCGGACTCCTCTGCCTATTACGAATTCTTTTCCTCTAGTTTCGAGTTTAACTCTGCTTGTACTGTTTTCGTATATGTTCCTTAGAGTGTTGATGTATTTGGAGTTTATCTTGCAGTCATTGAGGGCCTTCCAGATTGCGTTGTGGGAGATGCTGTAGTCGACTTTACAAGGTTTAAACTAACCACTTTTTTTATGAAATACCTACACGAAAAAAAAAATATCTTCATCGAAGACAAATCCTCTTTGTCAAAACAATATTGTTTTATAAGAGTATAACGAAATCAGTTTGCCTAGAAAGTGATATTTATTCAAGTAAATTGTCTTTATTGAAGTAAAATATATCTTGGGCTAAAGATATAAAACTAGTCCAAGAAAATATTTACTTTTAAAAATAATATTTTCGCATTGGTATTCTCGGCTGAAGATTCCCTTTTTTTTCGTGTACCGCATTTCCATGCGCTTTTTTTCTCAACAGAGTAATATTCTGTTAGATGCAGAACAACTGAAAACCTCTTTCTTGAACTTTGTTAAAATAACAAAAAAATTAAAATTCTCCTTTAATACCGCATAAGTTAATTAAAGCACAAAACATGCAAACAATAAGGAAATAAACCCGCAACCATATTAACCCGTAAAACGCAAGCTTGCGGTCGGCGGCTCGCACGCCGCGCGCCGGCCTGCGGTCGTACCGCGACCTATTGCCGTTAAACAGAGAGGGTTAAGGTTTCAGGAAAGGAAACTTGTATAGTAACGTATTTTTTTGAAGTAAAAACTTCTTTAGCCGAGTTGGGCACTTTTTGGTAGGGCAAAATCTTATGGGTTCGCGTCACCGACACCGTCACGAAAAAACAAAAACGCATCACAAGCCAAACATGTAAAATTAATATTGATGTTGACATTCGGAGAAATTTACCTTATTCTGTGTTCTACTTGAACTATTTTATTCAGAGCAATGACGCGTAATTTCAGTGTCCGCGAGGCAACCTGATAACTCGCGGTATTTCAACCGACTGCCGAAGAAGGTACGTACCTATGTCTATTTCTTTGGAACGCCCTGCATAGTTTGACGGATTACGGTAAGAAATCTCATTATATTCGTCTCGATTGTGGGAGTGACAAATAAAAAAAAAAACAAATTGGTGTCAAAAATGAAATCGCTTGCAAAGTCATACCGCAATCGGGTATTTTAATATTTTTAATTTGACTTGTTCTCTAGTTACTTCGTTAGTTAATAGAATCATTAAACACCGCCATTCAAAGATAAACAATGACTTTTAGAATATAAAAGATGAAAGTTATGCTAGAGTTCTTTACGCCGTTCGCCCGATTGACGGCCCCAGTCAACTACTGGCGGGCTAGCCCATAATGAGCAAACTTCGTGGCAGTTCGCCGACGGCCTTCGGCGGGTATATTCGTTTTATCGATTTCTAGGGTTCACGATAGTTTGTAGGCAAATTGAATGAGTAAGGAGTGTGGTGAGAGAAACAATTGAGGATCAATGTTCTGCGTCCGTAGGTGCTTAGACAATCCTACACGTGATCCCTGGGTGGTGCTAAAAGTAACAAACTTGGCAGCTGCTCTGTCCCGTCTGGACCTCGCAGCACTCACTGGGACCTTCTTCACTACTATTACCACTTGAGAGAAGAAATGCCTATCTATATCCGGGTAGCCATACGATAAACAAATAAGGAAACTGTGTATCAAGATATTTTTGAATACGTCGCCCGCTTAAGCGGCTTTCACACTGCTGCGGGTTCCGCCTGCGGCGCCGGTGCGCGATTGGGATAGCGCTCTGCATGTGTATAGCGCTGTCAGGCTTCCACACGTCGCCGCATGCGATTGCTACTGATTATACTTATGCAGTTTGAGCAAGTTGAATCGCAAAGATTAAAATCCGACTGCGAATTGCATTAACAAACCCGAACGATTAAATGTTTGGTGCGTAATTCCCCTTTTATCTTTTATTTTATTTTCATAAACCCTTGACTCCCAAAGCCGACACGTATTTAATTTAATGACACCTCACAAATTGTAATTCGTAAAACGATGTAGATTCAATATAACCCTCCTTCGGCAGTCGCGTAAAAAGCCGTTTCAGTCTGCGAAACTAAAATTTTTCTAAACTATAATTGTATTAGTAAACCCATCGCTCACTCTCCATCCTAGTTGAGTTAAACTGTACTAATTACCGAACTGATGAGTTGCCAACTCACTAATAGGGCTGATGAGGAATCGACTCCAACTCGGCTTTACATCGACACGGATCAATTACTAAATATCTTCAGCCAAAAATCATCATCATTATCTCAGCCATAAGACGTCCACTGCTGAACATAGGCCTCCCCTTTTAGAGGGGGGGTTTGCCATACACTGAAAAAAAAAAGCTTCCGGGATATTCTCAATCCAAGACATTATTATTTTCTTGAAAATATAGCCTCGTGACAAGTATTTATTTCTTTTACCAAAAATATGATTCTTCGCTTAATAAAACGTTTTCTTAAAATAGAAATACAAAAATGTATTGTTTCAAGAGTATATTGAGTAAATAACAGAGATTGTACTTTAATCAAACAAGTATTATCTTAGGTAAAAGAAAACTAGAAAATCTGTAAGAATATATTCGCTTCGTTATATTTAAAACTTTTATTTATTTTCGTTAAAGGAAATAAATGCTTGTCACAAGGAAATATTTTCAACATAATATAATAATGTCTTAGATTGAGATTATCCCGGAAGCTTTTTTCCGTGTATATACAGCCTTGGCCAGAAGTGTTGAGCACCAATGCGATTTTCATACAAAACTGGAAAGTTTAGTCCATCGTTTCCATCTGTGTTTAAGTTATTTTGTCAATTAATTTAAACTAATAGGCATGTTTTCTTGAAGTTAGTAGTAACTGCATAGAATATTTGCAATATGTCGCACCGACTTAAATTTACATTTTTGGTACCTTCTGTTTTCATATTTTTTAAGTACCTTGAAAGTGTTATTAAGTGAAGTGTTCTATATTTATAAATAAAATATAACATTTACCGTTACCTTACATTGTTAGGATAGGGAAATAATGCTTAACATCAAAATTGTAAACAAAAAACACCTATGCTCAACACTTCTGGCCAAGGCTGTATATAGTTGTAAGATTTTATTTCCTTTCATTATTCCATTCCAGTAAATACACATAATTAAGTACTTCATTTCCATTCAATTTATCAGATTATGTATTTAACAGTCGTTAATAAAGCATGACTAATTAATCCCGTGATAATGCAGGGTATTATGTTTAACTTTCTCGTTTAATATGTTGTAATGATGGCGTTTATTATGGGCATTAAGTTATGAGTCATTAGCATAAGAGTCGAGATTTAGATAAACTTAGAAAGGGCTTGCATTACTTATTGAAAAAATAACAGTCTGTTATTAAATAAATGCAAAGCCGATGTAAAATAAATGCAAAAAGATGTTTGAAGGCATTGAAAATTTCGTCAACTTAGTAACTGGACCCATAGCTTAATTGGTAAAGCGATCGAGCCCCGGCAAGGCGTATCGATGCAGGTTCAAGTCCTGCTGGTGTACCACGCGTTGGTGGAATCTAAAATTAGGTACAGCGTAAAATTCTGGGGTAATAGCTACCTCTACAACACTCAGTCTGCCCTTGTAGCCCAAAAGAGAGCGATTAGGACAATAGCAAGAATACCTCAGATGACATCATGTACAACCTATTTTAATAAGTTTGAAATTCTTACTGTACCTAGTCTTTATATTCTTGCCATTCTCAGCGACCATAATAAAGTATCTTAACTGTATTGAAACGTTAGAAGAAAGACAAAAGCGACTGGAAACTAGAAGGAAGGACTTACCGCAAACAATAACTACTAAACTGCAAGTCGTCAAAGACTCTTCGGCATACCAGGCAGTCACTCTGTTTAATAGATTGCCATCCGAATTGAAGTCAGTCACTAATTTAAATTTATTTAAAAAGCGTCTCAAAACTTATTTGTCGAAGAAGTGCTTCTATACAGTGGACGAGTTTTTGTCAGTTCAGAGGGCAACGCAGTATTTATATTAGTTTATTATTACATAGTTTTCACTGACATAGTATTAATATTATTATAATATAGTTTTTACTGACATAATATTAATACATTAATTTATTTATTTATTTATTTATTTAATCTTTATTGCACAAAAGAAAATCTTATAGTACAAAAGGCGAACTTAATGCCAAGAGGCATTCTCTACCAGTCAACCTTAAGGCAAAGCAGAGAAGTTGTGGGCGGTGCTAATATTAGTTAATCGACAACGATATCATACGTTTGAAACCTGACTTACAATACTTACATATAAGCAATACATACAAAATATAAATATAAATAAATATAATATATAAATATATACATATAATTTGCGATACATACATATTTTATTCTATAAATATATATAAAGACGATACTCACGAAACTGAAACACTTAAACATTTATTCTGCTAGCAAAGAAGCACGAGCAGCTTTTTTAAACGCGAACTTGCTGGGGGCATCTTTCACATTTCGAGGAAGAGTGTTCCACAGGCGCGCTGCCTGGACGGAGAAGGAGTTAGACATAAAACCAGTGTGGTAGCAAGGAATCGAGAGGGACAAATTACCAGAAGAGCGGAGTTGACGGACACGAGTCACGCCATAATATTTAAATAATGATTTGAGGTATCCGGGAGAATGTGGGTCATTAAGAACGGAAAAGAGCGTGCATAATAGGCGAAGGTTACGTCGAATACGGATAGGGAGCCAGCCAAGCTGAGTACGGAAAGAGGACACATGATCATATTTACGAAGACAGAAGATGAAACGAATACAGTTGTTGAGCAGGCGATCCAACTTATCAAGTAGTTCCTCGTTTAAGTCCGGATAACACACATCACCGTAATCGATTATGGGTAAAATTAACGTATTGACTAGTAGCAGCTTAGTTCTTATGGGCAAAAAGTGTTTGAGCTTATTTAGTGAATGGAGCGAACCCATGACTTTCCGACTAATTTCGGCGACCTGTGCTCTCCAACTCAAAGTACTGTCCACCAAAATGCCAAGGTCCTTAACGCTTTGACTAAAAGGTATCAACGTGCCATTGAAATTTACAGACGGAACAGAGTTAAGGTCCAATTTAGAAAGCTGCCTACTACTACCACAGACAATAGCCTGGCATTTAGATGGGTTTACAAACAGTCCAAACCTCTCAGACCAATTCTGTATATGTAGAAGGTCCCGATTAAGCTTTTCAATGACAGTCGAAAAGTCTGTAACTGATGATTGGGCGTAAAGTTGCAAGTCGTCAGCATACAGATGGTACGAACAGTGAAGATCAGGGGTGATAAAGTTAATAAAGATTGAAAATAATAGCGGGGACAGAATACCCCCTTGAGGTACCCCAGTTGCAAGATCGCACCAGTCAGAAAAGGACCTATCAACTCGGACTGCTTGCTGGCGACCTCTCAGATAGGCAGAGAACCACTTAAGGGCTGAATGTGACACGTTCAAATGTTTAAGAAGAGCAAGGAGGATCTCATGGTCAACAGTGTTAAACGCGTTAGAGAAGTCGATTATAATGATGATCAATTAATCTAATTGACTTGACATAGACCTAGGTATATAAGTTTTGTTATATTTTTATTAAAAGCCAACTATTGATAATTTGTTACTATGTTAGACAATTGTAATACATTAAAATGTAATTTAATTGATTGTGATTTAATACTTGTATAACTGTAATTATAAAATTAATGTGTGAAATTCAAACGCAATGTATATTGTTATATGAATAAATGACTATGACTATGACTATGCTGGGTTGATTATTTTTTCAATGTTTTCGAAGTTTGTATTTATTTAATAACAAACTTTAGTTTGAGTGGAATGCACCACTTAAATAATTATAAAAATAACAGTCTTTTTCACATAGACATCTAAGTAATCACGCGAAATTCCCTTATTTAAAAAAAATAAGGATTACTCCTAAAGTATAAAAAAGTAACTTAAAAACTTCGTAAAACCATTTTATAACTTCCCACTTCCATTTTACGTGAAGAGCCATAATAAAGTTTATTACTAACGTAATAAGGATTAAAGTAGCTGTTAGCCCGGGCTAGTTTCGTTACACTGGTTTTAAATTAGTTTAGACTTTAAACGGGATTCAATTTAGGTTTTGTGTTCTAGGATTTATGTGAAGGTATTAGATAATAATTATAATAAATTGATAATATAACTTGTCTACTCAAAGGTTGCTGTGATGCAAATGTATACACGCCTTGGTCTCTTTTACACGCAGGCAGGTTTAACGAGCTGCATGCCCCGATTGGGCGTGCGCCTCGGTGAACCACCATCCACGGCTCAGCTGGTCTGCAGGGCTTTTAGTTTAAGCTTTTCTTGTTATTACTAACCCATTGTATAATTTTAGTGTCTTAGTTTTAAAATTTAGGTTTAATTTTAGTTGTAAGTTTGTTCTACTAACCATCCTATGGACCTATGCAGTCTGATAATAAACGAATTTTATTTTATTTCATTTTTTTTATACTATATCGTGTATTGCCACGGCACGGTTAAACTCCATGATTTCATTCATACATCGGCCATAGACTATAGACTTTTTACTACTGATGAATGTAACCATAGAGTTTAACCGTGCCGTGGCACGTCACAGAACAGTATAAAAGCGACCATTGTCTTTCCCGGACCGGACCGAGTCTGGTTTAATATCGTTTTACTGGATTTGATTTTTAATCTAAATTGAATGTTATTATTCTTTTTATCTACACCCATATCATAAACCCTCCATGATGAGTTCAAAAACCGCACGTTATAACCACAATAAAAATAGATTGTTTCGTTTGAAGTTAGAAGAAATGTCTTATCTGTAACGATGTTATTATTATCAAATAATAAGCAAAAATTCGATATCATTATGAAAATCCGGGATGCTCCGACCCGCCGGCACGCGCCCCGCCGACCGCCGGTATAATCGAGTTGGCCATGGCGATCGCGTGCAATCCGTGCAATGGTAGTCATTCAGTCATCATTTCGGGTTTATAATATTTGTGTAGATAAAGCAGTGTATGCAACTGTACGTAATTAGGCCTTAAAACACGAGTGTGATCTTATTATGAAACTCACTTCGTTCGTTTCATAAAACCACACTCGTGTTTTAAGGACCCCTATTACGTAACAGTTACATAAACTACTATAAATTACCTGCGCACTAAAGAGTTATAATATATCACAATAATTCAACATGAACTGTACAGTGTAAAATTATCCAAGCATGCGAGGTGTCCAAAATTATCTTAACCCTGTCATGAAACAAAAATAAGGTTGTGCGAAAGCCATATTGAACCCCTCACCAGCTACTGCTGCCGACTGTAGCTACAATTAAATCATAATTTGTAACGAGATTAATTTAAAACGAAGTGAGAGGTGAATGATTGAACTCTTAATTAAAATTAGTTAAATAAGTAATTAGCGAAACCGCAACAGCGGACGGGAAACGAGCAAATACCACACATTTACCACCAAACCGGCTCTAACAATGACGCGGTTTACTCGCAAATAGATTTTAGCAAAAATACCTACAAGACACATGCATGTAAACACTTAATAATCTACAAAAAACAAGTCAAAATACAATCATAATGAAAGCAAATACGAAGTACATCAGTGACGGTGGGTAAAAAAAGTTCTTAGGCAAGCCGGTGCTGAATTTGGCTTCAAATTTCTTCATGAGCTGTAGGAAAACTGCTCAGGTACCTGAAACTTAGGCAAGTCGACGGGAATCGTGTTTTATGGACGCGCCGCCACTAAAACATCAACAATCCTACATATACAAAATCTACATATTAGAGTAATTAACACAAATGTTATGACCTGAAACCACTTTTTCGGCCTAAAATTGCTCGAGTTTGATGTCAAATATCTCGAAGACGACGAATATTGAAGTAAATATCATCATCATCATCTCAGCCACAAAACGTCCACTGCTGAACATAGGCCTCCCCTTTGGACCATCATTAACCTTTTCGACGCCATGTCAAACGCAAAACCTACCACTCAGACGCCACGACATCTAAATGTCAAAAATTAAGTTAAACTTTATGCGTGTGCATGTGCATGTAGGTCTATTTTGCTCTGTGGTCGGTGACTGATATATCGGTCTTTGGCGTTGGACCTGTGGTGTCAATATATACGTTTTTGGCGTGGAAAAGGTTAAAGGGGGGGTTTGCTATACGCGCCACGCTTGGCAGGCGGGTTGGCGCGCGCAGTTTTGTT
Source organism: Pammene fasciana (assembly GCA_911728535.1). Taxonomy (NCBI): domain Eukaryota; kingdom Metazoa; phylum Arthropoda; class Insecta; order Lepidoptera; family Tortricidae; genus Pammene; species Pammene fasciana. The sequence continues at coordinate 2,076,762 of OU452295.1, forward strand.
TATTGTTTGTAGGCTTCCGGAAGATGCTGCTGCCCATCTCCTGGTATATTCCCTTAGCAGACTCCTACTGCAACCACGGGACCGATATGGTGGGGGACAATTCTAAGGCCGGGCACCCCACGGCTAAGTAAATATACGATAGTATATTGATTAAGGCCGTTACTGCTAATATGATAAGCTACAAAACTCATTAGAAAACTAAGGGGTTCTGATCGAAGGTCATTGGCGCCAGGGGGTCCTTAACTTTTTATTAGCGATTTTGGAAACTCGTTAAGATAAATAGATATCGATCTATTTATCCACTTTTATTTAACGAATTGTACTACTTAGTAATGGCGCCGAGTTCCAGGTAAATAGGTTTACCCTCCAGACAATTGAATTGATACTATTAGGTATTTCCAGATCACTAAATTGAACTGAAGTGGGACCGAGTACGATATATTAATAAAAAAGAAAAAAATAAGTCCCGCCGAGTTTCTTAAAGGCAATAAGTAATACTACTCGAGTTAGAAGTGTAGGGTTAGAACCGGTGGTAGTTTCTTTTTTCTCTGACGTTCATAAGTGCATTGTAATGTGCCTGAAATGCCTGAATTGAAGAATAAATATCATTTTCGCCTCAGCAGTTCGAACTAGCCTTCTTTCCTCACTCCCTGGAGTGACGAAAGTGCGACTTTCATCACTCCAGGGAGTGAGGAAAGTTGCGACTTTCGTCACTCCAGGCACTGAAATTTTGTTCCTAGAAGCTTTTCGTCATAATTATGATGCCTTTCATTCAGGAATGTAAATAAATGTGTTTTTTTAACTTTAATATGTTCTCACTACCGAGGTAAAAAATTGTATGTGTCACACGAGAGGAAAGTTTTTTTACATCTCGTGTTCTTGAGATCCCTCGCTACGCTTAAGATTCAATTATAGAATCTTTCGCTTACTCGGGACTCAAAATCAACACTCGCAAGAAAAAACAACTTTCCTGTCTTGTTGCACAAATAACTATTTTATGTTTTATCTTTTCTAGCAATTCAGTTTATAATACCTTAACTTTTTATTAGCGACTTCGGAAACTCGATCATTAGACGATATCCATTTTATGCACTTAGTAATGGCGCCGAGTCACAGGTATGTAATAGTAATAGGTTTACCTGCTAGACAACCTGAAATAACAATATTAGGTATTTCCAGATAAGATTGTCGATAAAGTTGAAAGGTTGCAAGAAATTCTTAAAATTACACTTAAAAATTACCTACTCTTTTACACCTCTAAAAGTCTGCTTTCAGCTCAGAAACCCTGGAAGCGTAAAGCCCGTTCCACTTAATAAACTAACCGGAGTGCTAATTCGTTAGCGAGCTGAAATTCGAGCAAAAACAACTTCAGTGTACACGAAATTAATTATACAGCGTGAATATTAACTTAAGATTTCTCTTCTGTTCCAAAATTAATAGCGAATTCCTTCTTGTTACTTTTGCGATCTTTAAATTGCATAAAGGTTTCATAGAATCTTGCATTATACATCATTTGGCACTACTTCCCCATACAGAAACTTCTGGCAATAATATATTATAATTACTTACATAATTTCTCATAATATTGCATCAAAACTAAAACTCTAGGATTTGTTTTCTTGAAGTGTTTTGCATTCTTTGACCTCCACCATTTTACAGCTGCCAGATGTCCAGATCTATAAATAAGCGTATAGCAAACTGACTAGAGGGGTTTCATTGCTCTCATTATTCTGCCATATCTGACGTGGCTGGCTCCCCTTCTAATACATAACATATCATGATGTGATTCATCGTGACGTCACAGTTCACTTTTCCTACTACCTAATTTTATATAGAAGCAAATCATTTTTATGTTTCATAAAGAGTAGCTGATTTGACTAGTATTAATAGTCCACTATTGCACGTAATAACTTCCAAATTGTAACCAGTTTCCAAAGTACGAGTACAATCGCCATCAGATATATCGGAGCGGCCAAGGTGATCACAAATATCCGAACAACGCCTCCATTGTCAAGGCGGTAAAGTGCATGTTCAGATATTTTGAATACCCTGGCCGCTCCGATATATTTGATGGCGACGGCTCTTATGGTGGGCACAGCCGGAACGTCTACGCCACAATAAAGTAAACAAGCGGCGTGAGATGAACACATGGAAACCCAGAAACCAGATCCGAACACAAACAAACCCGTCCTAAATTACCACATGCTCTTGGCCGTGAAATCTAAAATGGGTGTCTAATTCGTTAATTCGATTTTTGTGAGGTTTCGACAAAAGTCGGGTATTAAAACTATTAAAAAAAAACTTAGATAGATATTGTATTTGGTAAACATCTTGTATTAAAGATTGCTTTTTATTTATAATAGAATCCGCATAGGTACAGTCGCCATCAAATATATCGGAGCGGCCAGGGTACTCAAAAAATATCTGAACATACACTTTATCGCCTTGACAATAGAGGCGTTGTTCAGATATTTGTGACCAGCTCCTATATATCTGATATTATAGCGACTGTACGCTATACATGCAATATGAAGAAAGAAGAAGCAATGGACTTTTTTATAAACGCCAGTCCATACAATGAGTATGACCACTGGTCAAATATTTTTGGCAGAGGGGAATGCCTGTCAATGGCCACTCCGGTTGGTTAAAAGCTCTAAGCATGATTAATAATTAAGAATATAAAATGCAAAGGAGCGTTACTTCCAACAGAATCAGAGCTGAAGTGAGTGAAACATGTAAACAAGATCTTCAATGAAGCAAATGATATTATATATATAGAGTATGTTTTGATTCCATTGTTACTGTAGTCAGTTAAAAAAATATACAGTTTTTGTATCAACTTAGGTACCAATTTTTATCAAAAACCACATTCACGAGTAATTTAGGCACAGTCAGAGCGAAACCAAATGCCAATCAATCTAATGGTCAGAACAAATCTATTCACAACCTTGTATGATATGCTACAGTCATTCCGCGAGCGCGGAGCGTCGAGCGCAACCTATTGAAAAATTATGTCAAACCTCTACAACTCTGTAGTTGTGTTTAGAATTTTTATTCCTACGAAGAAAAATGTTATGCAACTTTTCATATCTTAAATTAATAAAAAGGTTTGGGAAAAACATTTACATACGAGTAAGTAGTCAATCTGCTTAAAAAGTGTAATGTAAAAGATGATTTGAGAGATTCAACAAATTATACAGAAATTGTTATTTAGTGGATTATACTTATCTCGAAATCAAGAGCAAAAAAGACGTTGCTAAGCTAAATTTAAATAGTTTGTCGAGAATATTTAGTTTCAAAGATATTTGCAATACTCGAAGTTTACAAGTCTGTGCACACAGATCCTAATTGGCTATCAGCAACGAAATTGCTTACACATTATTATGCGGATAATTTATGTTTCTTATTTGTAGATAAAACTATTTTTTTTTTGAATAATACCATAGAACGGGTGACTAATAATTAATTTGGATGAATTTTCATCGCTTCAATAAACGTAAAATTTATAAATAAGTTGACAACTTTATGTTTAAATGATACTTTATTGCTTATTTCCTTAACATCATCATTTTTATAACACGGCAAATTTCCAACCACAACAAATCATATCACATTTACCCTTCTATAATTATCTTATCACCTTCTTTCTTACAGTTCCCAGCATCGCCATTAATTTTTTTCCAAATTATGTTTCATCCAATTTACATTTCACTTTTCTGTGGACAAACCGCCCAAGTATCATCCTCATTAAATTGTCTTTCTGAGTTTGAAGCTATTTACAATAAAATCTTTAATATACTGAACAATCTGTCGGGGCTTCCGTGAAATTTTTAAAATCTTCGTTGAAAATTCTGCCATTAATATCATGGTCTACTTTCTGATGTGCGAACCGCCAAAGCCGCTCCCTCCGAAGCCGGAGCTCCCCTGTCCGAAATTGTTGAAGCCACCGCTGCCCCGCTGGGCTCCGAACCCTGAGGAACCACCTGAAGCGCCGCCAGATGACTGTTGGGCCGAGGTTACCTAAAGAAGACATAAAATGTTAAAGTGTACAGCAATACAATAAGATATCAATGAGTAGGAAAGACGAATCTTGGTTGTGAACCTTGCTAATAAAAGTCCTAACAGTGGACTAAATAAAGGATCAGCACCTATATACCTACAGTAGTAAGCTCCCAACTATATTTTTACGAACTGAATGAATATAAAATTCTGTAGTCAATGGGCTACATCATTCCTTTTTTTTTAATCACGTTAGTTCAATTCCAAGTAAGACCAAGAAAGTAACATAATAAAAATCCTTGTACCTGGTTGAAGCTGCTCTGCTGTCCACCCTGCTGGAATCCTTGCTGTCTGCCTCCCACCGAAGAACCGCCTCCGAACCCAGAGCTGCCTCCAGCGTACTGCTGGCCACCGCCATACTGTCCGCCACCCATACCAATGCCCCCACCAATGCCCCCGCCCATGCCACCGTAAGGCACGGCTGAGACAGCGACGGCGCAGGCAACAGTGAGCAGCTAAAAAACCATATGCAACCTGTTACTATTTTGAATACTTATTTTGATTTATAATGAAAATAACAACCACTATAGCTAAAAAGATACCATTGATTACCTAGCATTTAAAACAATAATACATTTGGGCCTAGGAGAGATCCCTGGGATACTCTCACTTTAAAAGAATAGACCAGTAGCTACAAAACTATACGCCATTGACTAAAATGCAAATGGTCGCTCTTTTGCTTCTTATGGCAATGAACGTAACACAATACATAATTCGCATCAATAATTGAATATGTATTTAACACAATTAACACACTAGTCAAACGCCAATGCGAAGTTGGTCTGAACTGAAAAGTACTATTTTTGAGAATGTGTCAAATACTTAACGATTTACGTCGAATATTGAGGTATAACTTATATATGGTCACTGTATCTATGGTATAAGACAGCAAGTTATATTAAAATTAAAAACTTACCAGGAACTTCATGGTTCTCCTTCGTTAGCACACTACTAAATGATAACTTGAACGCATGCGCCTATTCTTTTATAACTATCATTACCAATTTAACTAATGACTCTAAATATCTATTTAATTTAACAGTATTCGATGTCTGTAATTGCTTCTTAGATTTGTTCGCTAATAGTTTTACATACGTTTCCTTACTTTGATACGTAGTTAGTTGTCAGACTTTGGTTAGTTATCTAAATAGGCTTTAAATGCATCCTTATCTTAACATTTCTGTTGGGTTTTGGTCTTCGATCTATCAACTAAATAATGTTTCCCTGAATCATTAGGAAACGATAGATCAAAGGGTCAACACGTTGTTAATACATAATAAATAATATTGTTAAATGCACATATCGGAAAAACAGAAATGAAATTATGACAAATCTTGCTCGTCATCATTTAAATAATTCTTAGTATTTTAATGTGTGTATTCTTTGTATTCTTAAGGAAGGAAATGAGTTGAAATTAGTGTGGTTATTGGTTTGGTATCTTATCGGAATCTTTGTTGTGTCATGATCATGATTGTGAAATGAAGTGATTACTTTCCTAATTTATTTAGTATTGTAATTGTCTTCTACAAAATTATTATTGCTGATTTGTGTGCATAGACTTGTGAACTTCGAGGAACGCAAATATCTCGGAAAGTAAATATTTTCGACAAACTATTTAAATTTAACTTAGCAACGTCTATTTGCTCTTACTTTCTAATTGAGTAAAATCCACAAAATAAAAATTGCTGTGTGATATGTGACATCTAAAATAATATTTTTTTTGTTTTAAGCAGACCAACCATTTGTTTACAGATTTTTTTCAAACCTTTTTAAAATATGTAAAGTTATATTATATATTTATTCATAGGAAAAAACTTCGTAACACAACTATGAATATATCAGCTATGTGTAATTGTGTATGTATGTTTGAATAGATTGGTTCTGACTATTATCTGATTGGCATTTGGTCTGACTCTGACTGTGCCTACATACCAGAGATAGGCATAATTTGTTCTAATAAGAATAAATGAAATTATTCGCGAATGACCATTTAATTTTTGAATAATTATTATTTTAGATGTCACGAAATCATACAGCAATATTTATTTTGGATTTTACTTAATTAAAAAGCTAGAGGAAATAATACGTTGCTAAGCTATGTATGTATTTAGTTTCCGATATATTTGCAAGCCTTGAAGTCTGTGAACAACAATCCTAATTGACGATTGATTGATTAAAGAAATTATTTACATAGTACACAATATCATACGGATAATTCACTTGTATTTACGCGATTTATGGATGAATATTTTTTACATAGAATACCGTAAAAATATGTATTAACCGTTTACCGGCGACGGCGACGTTACGGCTAGTTGCGAACTGGTATGACTTACGAAACCGAACTTATTTTTGAATATTCGGACGCATGTGGTACAAAAAAGTTGACCAGAACTATTGTAAGTGTAATTATAGGAGAGTTTCGGCTTATACACAAAGTAGGTAGTGGACAATATGGTCAGGAATAATATTATCTAGAAGACAATTAAAATAATAAATACAATGGGAAAGTAATCACTTCATTTCACAATCACGACACGACACAACACGATAACATACCAAACCAATAATCACACACTAACTCACTTCCATCTTTAAAAATACAAAGAATACAGACAATATAAAACAAAGAATTTTTTAAATGATGACGAGCAAGATTTTTCAAAACCTCATTAATGTTTTTCCCATAGATGTATAGTGTATAGTATAATCAACAATATTATTTCTTAGGCCTCAACAATGTGTTGACCCTTTGATCTATAGATTTCTAATGATTCACGGAAACCTTATTTAGTTGATATCGCAACCAATAATAGAGGCTTAGTGGAATCCCCACGAAGACAAAAAACCCAACAGTAATGATAAGATAAGGATGCATTTAAAGCCTATTAGATAAAGTCTGACAACTAATTAAGTATCAACGCAGGGAAACTTGTTATTAGCGAACAAATCTGAGAAACAATTAGAGGCATTCGATACTGTTAAATATGTACAGTCATTAGTTAAATTAGTAATGATAGTTATAAAAGAATAGGCGGGTGCGAGCAAGTTATCATTTCGTTGTGTGGTAACGAAGGAGAACCATGAAGTTCCTGGTAAGTTTTTAATTTTCATACATGTAGCAATTTCTATCTCTTCTCATAGATAGATAAACCATATCAGAATATTTGACGAATTTTCTTATATCGTTTAGTATTTGATACATTCTCAAAAATTGTACTTACGCCTCAGTTCAGAAACTTCAGATTCGCATTGGCGTTTGACTAGTGTGTGTAATGAATTTTATTATTAGTTATTCTATTATTAATTCGAATCATGTATGTATATGGTTCTTGCAATAAGAGCAACCATTGCACTTTAGGCAATGGAGTATAGTTTTGTAGCCAGTATGGTAAATTTTTTTAAAGCGAGGATATCGCAGGGGTCCCTCCTAGGTCCAAAATAATTATTTAAAAAAAATGTGTTTGTTGTAATATTGTTCCGTTTTTACGGTCGTGGTTACTATTTTTATTACAAATCCAAATACTCTAAAATAGTACTTGGTGGTATACATGAAAAATGTTTAATATTTCATTGTTTTTTCTAGCTGCTCACCGTCACCTGCGCAGTGGCTGTCTCCGCCGTACCCTACGGCATGGGCATGGGCATGGGCATTCCTATAGGTGGCGGGATAGGCATGGGCATGCCTATGGGCGGCGGCATTGGCATGGGCGCCGGCATTGGCATGGGCGGCATAGGTGGCATAGGTGGCGGCCAGTATGGCGGAGGCCAGCAGTTCGCTGGTGGCAACTCTGGGTTCGGAGGCGGTTCAGCAATGGGAGGTGGTTCGCAAGGATTCCAGCAAGGTGGACAGCAGAGCAGCTTCCAGCAGGTACAAGGATTTACGTTTTATAACTTTCATGTCCCTACTTGTAAATATGACTTAGATACGTGATTTTAAAAAGGCAAGATGTACCCCATTGGCCACAGAATTGTATATTTCTTAATTCATTTACTTCATTGAAAATGTAGTTGAGAGCTTACTATCTGGGTAATCCTTTGTTTAGTCTACTGTTTGGCCTTTTTTAGCAATGTTCCTAAGGTTTGTCTCTCCTGCTTATTCATTATATGGTGCATCGTGGTACAGACATTTAACATTTAATGTATTCATCAGGTAACTTCAGCCCAGCAGTCTTCTGGCGGCGCCTCGGCCGGCTCCTCAGGGTTCGGATCCCAGCAGGGCGGCGGTGGCTTCAACAATTTCGGACAGGGGGGGTCCGGCTTCGGAGGCAGCGGCTTTGGCAGCTCGCTCGTCGGAAAGTAGATGATGATGACGGCAATATTTCCAACGAAGAGTTCAACAATTCCACTGAAAAATCTTAGTTTATTAAGATTTTGTTTTGTAAATAGCATCGACAATATGAAAGACAATTTGATGAGGATAAAATACTTGAGCGATTTTTCCAAAGAAAATGGTCATGTAAATTGGTTGAAACCTCATTTAAAAAGACTCTTGAAGAAAATCTTGAATAAATCTTTAGAAGGGTAAATGAGATTGTGATTTTTTCCGCTTGGAAATTTGCCGTGTTTATAAAAAGCGATGATGTTAGGGAAATGTTCAATAAAGTATTATTTAAACATAATGTTGTCTATATTAATATTCCTTCTATTAATATCGATGTCCTTATAAAGCGACAAAATGATTTCTGGCAGCAATAATCCAAATTAATTAGCAATTACGCGTTACGAAATGAATGCGTTTGCAGAGTAATAACAATTTCAAATTTTAACTTAATTATTAATGGGACCCATTATGGGTAAAGATTAACGGACTAACGGAGTAATACAAGTATTAAATTATTTCTTCGAATAATACTAATATTTAATACACTACAGTCCTGTCTGAAGTATAATAAGGATACGATAAGCTGAAACTTTATAAGTTCCGTGGAAAGACAATTAAACGAGTTAATACAAGTAGTAATTATTTCTCTAAAGAATACTTACATTAAATAAGGTACAGTATAAAAAATATGCTATAGTAAAAAACTGTCTGTAGGTACTAAACTAAGAAGTTTAATGATAAGCTGATTTTAATAATTAAAATAGCAAATCTAGTTAATAAAATTTTATTATCTGGCATTATTTGTTAGATGATTGCAAAAGTAAATTCCGTCCACTTAGATTATTGTTTTAATTTGAAGGAATGTAACATAGCTTGATCTTTTGGCTGTATCGTATTATTGTTTTGACATAAAAAATGTCGCAGGCGAATATAAACAAAACAAAATAGGTAACATTCCCCAAAACACGTAATACTTTGAAGTTCGTTAAGAGTTCCAACTGTTCGAAGGAGAACTCCTTTCGGATGAAATTAAAAAAGTCCAATTTGTTTCTGAACTCGATCACGAGGACTCTCCAAACTTGTCCGGATAAGTACCTGGAAGAAAGGAGAACTTATATTACAATTATGTTATCAATGTCATCATGTACGAGATACAGCTTATTATAAAAATAAGTTTGGGTCGCTTTGTGACTCTGCTCGATTCGTAAGCTAAAGTTAATTAATGAAGAAGTGAAAATAGCCAGTAGTCTTATAGATGCGGATCACTTAGGTAGTGTAGGTACCTATAACTAATATACTTACAGGCTATAACAAAAATACTAGGTGATCCGTTTAAGGGCATAATTAGTATCGTATTGCAAGTAAGAAAAAAAATTAGGACGCAAAAAAATCGTCACGTCTTCACACCTCGGCACCCTCCATACAAAACTAAAAATTTTTTTCGCGAGAAAAATTTTACTCTTACTTTTTCATAATTAGAATACGATACCAATTATACCCTTAAAAGGATCACCAGTATTTTTGTTACACCCTGTATGTATTTATCGTGATTTCATTTCAAATGTTTTTTACGATTGAAACGGCATCTTCGCATTTCCTTGCGCTCATTACCATTACGTTTAACAACTAAATTGTCACAGCTTTAACCTTTTCAACGCTTTCTCTCTCGCATCAAAATGTGGCATTCACGCCAACATCTCAACTAGTGAGAAACTAATTTAAACCTTATCTGTCAACAGTAAAATTGCTTTGGCAGCGTCTGCCATAGCCACTTTAGTGGTTGTTGGCGTGGTAGGCACGACAGTAGTCGACCACTTTAAAGGCTCTTGGCGTTGAAAAGGTTAAGTCTGGACTGTTTGGTACGAACAATGCATCTGTGTTCTGAATCATCAACCTTCAACTCCCCGATATGGGCAGAATGATGTCATTCGATGATTCGACTCTTGACCGACAACTTTAGATTAAACCAAGAGCTAGGTGGTAAGCGCTAAGCGTACCCATTAAGGCCTTTGCAACTTGAATCGAACCTTAAACTTTCGCCTTGAAAAATTATATCGTACTCCTGCCCGACCAACTTAATAAAGAGTCGTATTTATTTGTTTTGCGTTAAACATTCGTGAACATGGTTTTATAGTACCTATTTAATTAGCACACAAGTGCCAAATGCGTAAGACTACTTTTGTTTTGCACCCAAGTTTTTTCAATGACAAATGGGACGTAAGTCAGCAAAAGAAGTAGCTAGTTTAAAGTGTTCAAAATGACCTTCACACGATTTTATTCCTTTAACAGTTGTGCCATGATCATTCTGAATACCTTGCCCGTTAAGATATTCCTGATAAGACAAGGAACGAAGTGGCCTAGATTTTATTTGGTTAAGTGGTTGAGCATTTAAACGGGCTTTCGTGCCGACTGGACCGACTGGACACCGTCCCGTCGGTCATCCTAAGTATCGTTGGGCAGACAGAGTAGGAGCTGATCTTCATGAGCTCGGCGCCGTTGCCGGCTGGCGTGAAATAGCGCAAGACCGAGCAAATTGGCGTGCTCTTGTGTCGGAGGCCAAGACTCGTTTTGGGTTGTTGCGCCAAATAAGTAAGTAAGTATTAGGGCAGTCGCAGACAGCTAGATTTATTTTATCCGTGAGACGTATATAGGCAGTAAAAGCACTCAGACAGTAAATTAGTCAAGCCGACAGCAATTGAACGCTTGAACGCCTTGAACGCTCCGCCATTAGCACCTTAGCAAAGGATCAGAACAGCTTGTCTCATCTAATAACCGATGGGATTAATCAGGGAATAAAACCTAGAAAACCCGTCAAAACAAATTCCATTGAAAATTACGACATCGTTAACTAGGCGTACTAATAAGTTTAATGTCTCACCTTCACCCGAATATTTACGTTTACAAATAGGTCGGGACGCGTATTTCCGTTCGTTAGATTATGTTTCGAAGCCATTGACCCTTATTCTCTTACAGCACTAGTTTTACTACAGAGAAATTGGAGCACTTGCATGTTAGCGTCTACCAGATTATCGGTTACAAATTTGTTACAAAACCATTTTTTTTCCTATCATCAGAAGAAGTCATCATCCCGCCCGGATAGATGACTTCTTTTTCACTTTTTTTTATTTTTATATAATGGCTTTCTCCCTTTGTCTAAAGCAATGGGAATTTCGCCAATGTCGAGTATAGTCGTTAATCACACTTTTATTACTTTTAATTAAATATAGGCACCGTTGTTCGGTAGAGGCCTTGTTCTTTGTAAAGTGATAGCTATTCTTTACAAATAACACGTGGCGGCCAGCCAGGATAACCGTCCGTCTGACTAAAGAGTGGCTACACGCGTTATAAAACTAATTCTTGATAATCTGCACACTTGTTAGATAATCGTACAATAAGCTATCAATATTACACCTGAACTACTAAATGAGCAAAAAAAAACAAAAATCTATTCCCAAAACGTCCGTGCTACCCTGCGTCTCGGACGGAAATCCTCTTATTCACTCGAAAGTAGAGAAAAACGCATTTTCATCCACATGTTCCGCTGTCCTTCTCAAGAGAAAATATTCGACGAACAACTTATCTGACGTAATTCGGCTGTTATTAAATTAAATATACCTATTACAACTACAACTTCATGTTCTTCATACAAACTTGACTAGGTAAACCTAGGAATTCTACAAGCCGGTTCATTAGACCTAAACCACTCCCAGGCCTTCAGTTCCCTTTCACTTGTGAGTTGTGTAATATACATATTCTTGTTACTAACTTGTGCATCATTTGATATAATATAATACTGTAAACCTAAGTATATAGATATTGCAATGAGCCCTACGACAAGAACTAGTTGAATTACGTCTCATCATCAAACTAATAACCCGTCTGCGGTTCAAGCCTGAATACAGATTACATATTAGCACTAGCTTGCTAATGACGAGACTAATCCTTGTTACTATAGATATATGCCAAGAGGGTTCCTTTACATAAGATTTCCGCCATTTCACGAGGTCAACATGAGGAGGAATTGTAGCGTGTGGAGAAGTCACGCCCACAACATAAATATACGTTTATGTCATTTATTCGCTGATATTCTAAGGTTTGGATCCGGTTTTCGCAAAAAAAAAATGTTTAAATATTTTATGGCTTTTATGTATGTTTTTCGGTTACATGTGAAATAGTAGACGAAAGAAAGTAAATAACGAAAAAAATACCGGTATTTTAGTATGGAGCAAATTCCGAGCCCTGCTTGGCACCAACGACTACTAATAATTAAACAAAATTCACATCTTATATGTGTATCGGCGGCCGACAGTAAAATCAGGCACATCGTAATATTCCTGTGAAATGTTTTAACGATAGTCACATTAAACCAATGTATAGGTAGGTTAGGTTCGTTAGGTTGGTTCAGGTGCCCAAAGGGCAAACTGCCCAGAAATAGGAGCTCCGCTATGTCAAAGATTTTCACGTTTCACGACATGCCTAATCTTACGATCGGCCGCCGACATGTACACTGTACCTAGGTATTGTATATGTACCAGTACCTGACCAGCTAAAGCCTAGCGTTTGTCGCAGCTTTTTGCCATGGCGCAATTGAGTACGGCGTCCGCTCGGCTACCTTAATCCTATGACCAGGCACTAGTTTTAACGAAAGCAACTGCGGTTCACCCTGTTTTCGCATTATAATTGTAGTCATATTTATATTGTGCATAATCCACATGATCATAATTAGCTTTACTCATAAACTGTTTTCGCATAATTATGTTGAGCATAATTGGCTTTGGCAGATTGTTAGTGGTCCGAATATTACTGGTTTATAAAGTCAATATTCCGAATCGTATTTAGGCATAAAGTGTAAGAGCATAAAATTTATTTGGCGAAAATTATATTGCAGAATTTTGTTTGGCAAATAGTATTAGGGCCAAATTGCATCATTCAAATGTCACTCGCACTTTTTCGTAACAGTGCGTTTCTGATGATATCACAGTTCTAATCCAACTTAACCCACTTTTTCGTAGCAGTTTTTTTTTGTTGAGGTCGCAGTTCTAACCAAACCTAACCCAAACACAGAAGTGCATTCCCGTTGAGGTCACCGTTTTAAGTAAGTAAGTAAGTAAGTAAATATTCTTTATTGCACCAAAATACAAGAGTAATAAAAGAAATATTACAATAAACTTAAAATTAGGTAACAACAGGCGGTCTTATCGCTAAAGAGCCTTAACCTGACCTGACCCACTTTTTTCGCAGCGTTTTGGTTGCTTCGGTTCGGTGTACTCTAAAAAACTTTCGGATAGTGAAAATTATGCCAAATACAATTATGCTTATCAAGTTGACATAGGTAAGTTCTGGAAAATCGCCGGAGGTCATACCGCCAGGCTACATATACCTATGCTCAAAAAACGTCTGCTGACACAATATTCTTGAGAGTTTCTCATATTTTGCGGCCTATATGACTTTCGGCAGCAATACAAAAGCTAATCGATGCCATCCCATTAATATTTGATCGCATGTAGCCCGGCAGACGTGTCAACACCACGACGGTACTGAAATAGTCCACCCGGCTCAGACTACCAGCTGCCAGCCAGATTTTATGTGCCCAATAAAAGTTACTTCCAGAAATACTGCAAATGCTTAGTAATGTTCACAAAACATACATGTAAGTATTCTACTTTCCTTGTATTTGAAATGAGACATAGTATGTTATGAAAGGTATACATAACAATATAGGAACTTTAGGCCAATAAAATTAGATTTCTTCGAAGAATTAATACCCAGCAGGCTGGAAATTGTTTTAACACCTTCTTCATTTGGTCCTAAATTCGTGTCATCCGAGTTTGCCCAATCCCAGGAGGTGTGCATTATTTTTGGGAAATTTCCTATGTTGATCGTCGGCAATTCCTGGCAGCCCTATATTCACCTAAGCCCAATGAGACCTCCTTGGACAAAATCCGGCACGAGATATTCTCAAAATTCCTCATAAAATAAAGCCGACTTTCGATTTGGTCTCTCTACCCCCAACAAATGCAGCCAAATTTAACCCTCCTTAACATTGAATGGAGTATTTTTTTCAGACAAACCTATCGTGTTTGAGCTACAATCAAACAACTGAAAAAAGAGCAAACATTTAGCAGTTATTTTGCTGCCAAAAGTTATGCACACTTCCTGGAACTGTGCAAACTCGGATGACATGCCTTTAGGACCACATGCAGGTATTAAAAACGATTTCAAGCCTGCTGGAAATTAATTCCTCAAAACGCTCTTTATTGACCTTATTTTCTTGGCCTACTTGTTGTTGAGAATTGTTTGAATATTTAATTAGAGTTCATTAAATGAGATTAATGTTTAGTGGCTTTCAATGGTTACGAAGTCTGCGGTCTTCAAACACTTTGTAGTGTTAATCCTAATTTGAGTGGTTAGAATACTTAGAATGGAGAGAAATCTATGATAGCCTAGTCCGCGGCTTTGACCGCACAGAGGTTAAAAACTTCAACCCTTTAGTTTATGAATTTTTTGAAATTCTTTCTTAGGTAGTCCAAATCTACGACTAATATGTTTGTAGAAAAATCCACTGCCTCAAGCGAGACTCGAACTCGTGGCTCTGGGAAACATGTCCATCGCTCTGATTGATAGCTACCTGATTAGCGACTTAGGGAAATTAAATTTTGCATTTGTAGTAAACCTTAATACCAAATTATACTCATAGTACAGTCGACGTCAAAGATATGTTTACAATTTTGAGCCTTATAACAAAGGAGTAAGGTGCAAAAGTGTAAACATATTGCATAAGCATTTGGTGGATATTACTTTTATTTCTTGATTTAGTTACTTTATCTTTTTATTTATTTTAAGTCATGTTAGTTATTTTTGTTATTATGTACACACAACGCCTTACTAGGTATACACTTTTGAACGTTATTACAGCGGAATAAGGTTCAAAAGTGTATACCTAGTGAAGCGTTGTGTGTACTTGTATATTTCTGCGTACCTTAAATTTTTTATGTAAAGAATATTCTATTATCTTATTGAAAATACAGTTATCTTCAAGGAAAACGCCATAATTGAATGACCCAGCTGATAGATTCAACCAATTAGCATTTTAATATCACCCAGGTGGCTAATATCAGGGATATTGACTAGCCTCACAGGCGGTTACCTTATTAAAATGTTAAATTAAAAATAGATTTCAAGCAATCCGATATTAAAAATATCTGGAATCAACATATTTTTATAAGATACGGGGATCAATGTTACTCTCCGTCCGTAGGGAACACCTTTGACAACCCTGCACGTGATCCCTGGGTGGTGCTAAAAGAGTAACAAACTTGGCAGCTGCACTGCATAGACAATAAATTAATTACGAGTACTGGTACAGCTTCAAAATATAAAATAAATTAAGGCAGTTGCAATGTAATTCAATATAAAGTGAGGGGGGCGAAGTGCGCCTACCGTGTAAGTGCGCCTACTATAAGTATATACTGCTGACAGAATACTAGTAACGACATCTTACATCGATGTAACAAACTAAAACATAGTTCTTGGTAAATGTCACTGATGGCGCTATAATCGTGAACTCGACATACTCATATACTTATAGTAGGCGCACTTACCCGGTAGGCGCACTTCGCCCCCCTCACTTTACTTAATTCAACAAGGGATTATTTAGAATTCGATACAATTGCAAATGTCAATACCGTCTATACTTTTATTAAATTCTATCACCTCAATTTGTACATATATTTGTGACTCCTTATATCCACTATACAATATACATTCATTAATAAACCTTTACGTAAATACGCATAAGAGTCATCTGGCGTCTCCTGAGACCTTCATGTTAAACCAGTAAAAGCCTGGACTCACGATCTGTGTAAACTACGGACAATCGCAGGCCTCTCAAACTGGTCGTTCTGAGGAGTGTATGAATAACGTCGTTGAATATTTCAACAAGACGCTAATATGCCGTAATGGATGTAATATGCGACGTTTGGTTATTGCGTATGCGTGCGTAGTATCGCAGGGGTGGGGGAGTGAGGGGGGGGGGGGGGCTTGGGGAGCACCTCAACGTCCTCAACTGTAAAGCGCGTGCCAGACAGCATACAAGCCCCTCGAGCCCCAGAGCGACCTTGGTCGGGAGACAGTTGTTGCCAACAACATTGTATGAACCACCAATCAAGGTCAGGGTGGCCTTGGACCGTCGGCCTTGTTGGCAATTTAGATGAGGTTTAAGAAGGAACATACAATCGGCGGCCACAGTAGCTTAGCGGAGGTGTTCAAAAATCAAAACCACCTCGACAAGAGCCTTTAGTAGACAATATTTCATCACATATTTGAAATCAAATCCGAATACATCATTATATACATCTAGAACATTAACTTAGACGTGATGCCCAACATTCATACTAACTACTTGTAACTACTTAACACACGTGTGTTGTAGCGCTTTGACAAAAACATCCATTAAGCTTTCATCAACACGTACAGTCCCCGGCAATAGTATCTTCCTACACGAAGGCTGCAAAACTTGTGACACGCCCATATGGCCCTACAAATAAGAGCATGTCACATATTTTTGCGGCCTTCGAGTAGGAAGATACTTTTGCCAGTGACTGTACGTCATTACGCTAATCTGCAGACTATAGGCGTATGCGAAAACTCACAAATACCCTTTGGGCTTAAGAAATCATCGGATATTTTTATAAATAAAATATGAGCATTAAAGGAACATGTAGTTAGCTATGATATATAATAATGACAGATGGGTTATGCACGCTCCAAAAGTGAAGCCCTTAAAATGAGTGGATTCAAACAAATGTCATTAGTCGCGCACCGGCAAGCGCGAGA
Source organism: Pammene fasciana (assembly GCA_911728535.1). NCBI lineage: Eukaryota > Metazoa > Arthropoda > Insecta > Lepidoptera > Tortricidae > Pammene > Pammene fasciana. The sequence continues at coordinate 2,093,980 of OU452295.1, forward strand.
TGTGGACGTGCCAATGAGCTGCCGTCACCAGCGTGAAGAAGAGACAAACTAATGGAATTTGACATGTAATATTTAAAATATTATAAATAAATGACTATGACTATGACTATGACTATAATTTTCTAACAAAGATGTAATGATTGTCAAAATAGATAAATATAATGGAATCATTGCTAGGTTATGAAATAACTTTGGAAGTATTTTTTATGCAAATTTTGTTAGAATATAACCCATCCATAGTAAATATCATTGGTAGTTAGTCGTAGAAATAGCCAAGTGGGTGAGTTGTTCAAAATGAGCTTGGCACAACTTTATTATTATTAACAACATAATATAAGCATGTGAAAATCTTTCTTCAACCGACTTCAAGATTTCGAAGGAGGAGGTTATCAATTCGTCGGGATCTTTGTTTTTTTGCCGTTTTTTTATGTATGTTCACCGATTATTCGAAGACGGCTGGACCGATTTCGGGAATTCTTTTTTGTTTGAAAGAGTACCTATACTTCACAGTTGGTTCTATTGTCACCAGGTCCGGATCTGATGATGGAATCCTGGAGAAATCGAGGGAACTCTTCTACGACAACAACGAGGGAATAGCGGATCCTGAAGTGAAGTTTTTTTTGTCATAATTATAACAGTCAGCTGTTAGCTCGCTACTTATATTATTGGGTGTATATCTAAGACAATCTAATCTGAAGATCGTGTCATAAAGTTCAAAAGCCTTGTAGTTTGTTGTTAAAGTCATATTAAACAGTCATCCATCATCAGTCATGAGTGTCATGATGTCACCGACATTATATCATTGCTTCATTACGTTACTCTACTCGTATTAGACTTTGTAGTTAAGTAGTTTGTCATGTGGATGTTAAATTTTTGACACACATTTGTGAATTTACGATTAAATTTATTACAATATGTGCATTGTGCAATCATCAATCACCTGCAATGACATATTTATCTTACACACAGAGAACCGAAAAATATCTGACATAATCCTATAAACTTAAATATGTATAGGTAGTCAAATACGAAAGAAAAAGTTACCATCGACAGACACAGCTATTTTATAACATTATTTAATAACATAATTTGATTTTCTCTTTACTGACTTTGATACGATCTTATTTGAAGGCCGTTCTTTGCAAGATACAATTCATTATAAATCAATGTGGGCCTCGAATTAAGAACGACTTCTACTTCTATATTCGGCTTCAAAGACGCTACGCTACACATGTGTAGTAAAACTACTTATACCGTCCTCGTCGTACCTATATCGTCGCATCGATGGGTCGGCAATTTCCAATTTGACACAATATTATTTGGAGAGCCATAACAACGTGTCATATATTTTGCGATCTCCTTTGTACAAGATACTATCGCAAATGAGGCGAATTCGAAACGACTTCTATACGCAGCATCAAAGACGGCACGATACACGTGTCCAGTTTACTTATATCGCTATATCGATGGTTCGGTAATTTCCCAGGAGAGCATACCCGGTGCACATAATTTCACGATACGTGTCGCTAAATAAGGTAATATTTAATAATATATGTTGCTCTGGAGTCCGGTGATATAGTAAGGATGTTTTTATACGAAAATTATCATCAACCCTTTACTTTAACTGCGTAGTAATCGTTTTAAATTCCCTTTTACGCTTAGCTTCTCCTGCTGACCGTACAATCACCTGCAATATAGTGTCTCCTTCAATAAAGGCCTCAAAAATTACACTCTTACAGCCTAAGAATTAAGATTACGTCAGATATTTCTGCGGCTTTCGGTGAGATAGATACTGTTGCAGATGACTTTACATCAACATATTTACCTTCGTAGCAACTAGCAAAACTGAAAGAATCCCAGTCTATTCGAAACCGCAGTCTGCATGAATCATAATCAGAACCGCATCTATGCAGATGCGCCGCGCGCCGCACCGCACCGGAGCGGTTTTCACCGGAATAGCCCAACTACTAGGGTGACTAGGTGGCCCGAAGTATTCTGGCCTTCCCGATTTTCGATTCCGGAATGTTTTGTCACAACCCGATGGAAAAAGGTTGGAGGCGTAGACGGTGTGTATTTGTACAGAAAATAAATGCCTCTTTAAGTTAAATGTAAAAGAAAGCTATTTATTTTTAATCTCAATTGCGTATACAGTTTGTCCCGTAAAATAGAAAATATGAAATAAAATAAATAAAAATTCATTTATTGTCACAAAATACAGATACAAAAAAATACAGACAGGTAACATACACTAGAAGCAAACAGAAAAACAGTACACAAGAGGGGAAAGGAAAAAAAATACAACAAATAAAACCTAAAAACTAAACTCCTTAAACTAAATTCGCGACAATAGGCTCGGAGCTCGGCATTTGCTGCAAGCTTGGTCGGTTACAAAGCGCTGTTTTTCAGCCCGTGCCTGTCTCTTGACGTATACAAAATATACATTAAACAGTCTGTATGAATTAAGAACGAAAACGAAACGAAATATCTGGTAACTCTAGCCGTGATCCGGAATATTCCGGGTTATAGGTACCAGCTCGAACCGGCGCAGAGCGGTTTCCACCGGCTCGGTGTGGTTAGCGGGAAAGGACTAGTTAAATTTTCTGATAGTTTTATGGTATTACTAGATTCTTGCAGCGAACACGTTTGTGTAGAAATCGATTAACTCCCACATCAACCCGAGCTTTCAATCCCCATTTCAGTCTGTTAGGGGATACATTACGTAATAAAAATAATGCTCAGTGGACTATGTGGTGTTTCACTTGTTTCAGGTTAACTATAATGGTGACAAATATGATTGATATCCGTTCACTCGTGTATGTGTCGCGTGTGTTCCAAAACATCAACCTTCGGGTTTTAGAAAGAGACGTCGGGTATCAATCAACAGTGACACATGAAAAAGCAGAACAGCAATATTACTTTCGTGAGTCCTCTCCGATTCCAGAAGGTTCTTCTTAAAACTCACGGACTGTACGCACTTTCCCATTAGTTATCATTTCATGGTTAAATAAACAAAACATCCAAATATATTGTGAAATTGATTTTTCACCTCACTAGCTCGGAAAGCCCTTTTTGTTTGTTTAATATCTATTGTGAAAATCGCTTTTTATCCACATGTGGTGAAAGAGTTTTGACATAAGTGACAAGTGGCTTAAGTGACATTTGACAGCTAACAAAACGTAAAACGTTAAAAGTGCAGAATTTTTAACATCGCAATTAATGAATTGCATCGAGTAAAAACACTTAATACAGTCTTACAACTTTATTTTAATTCATAAATATCAGCATTCAACATTAATCTTCATTCTTTTTGTAAAAACGGATAAATTGTTCTGACAGCCGAATAAGTCTACGTACGAACAAAACGCATCTGACATTTAATAAAACCTTTTACGTCAAAACTTTTCATTTCAATTCATCCATCATATCAACGTTAAATATTCGCATGTTTTTCTAGGTTGTTTTGTTAAAAATTAGTGATTCGAGTGATGAAGAAGTATTAAACACCTGAGGAATTACGGGAAACCGAGCAAAATGCACCCTTTTTCTTATTTTCCTCGCTGTAGTGAGGTGAAAAGTTTTGTGTTATACACGGGTGAAAGTTATTTTACGTCTCGTGTATTAAAGCACTCGCTACGCTCAGGATTCTATTTTTGAACCACTCGCTTCGCTCGTGGTCAATAATAGAATCCTTTCGCTAGCTCGTGTTTCAAATAACACTCGCACGTAAAATACAACTTTCACCACTTGTATAACAAATAACTATTTCACACCAATATTTTTGGTGCTTGCTCATAATGTTTCCATACAATGAACTCTATTAGGTTAGTCTTACTCAAAATCTGACAAACCCTGCTATAAAGTGTCAGCACAACGCAATGGGGATATCAAACCAGTAACAGATTATAAAACCTGAATCACCTGAATGCCACCGGTCGTCCAATCCCGGCCAACGGTCAGCGAATGCAATTTGAATATTGCAACTAAATTATTCATAATCCCGAAGCAAACCTCGCTTACTGAGATATAGAGCCGTTAATCAAGATTGGCGCATTCATTATATGAGGGAAGCTGAATTTTGCTCCGTTTTAATAAAGTTAGTAATTTAATATTTTCTTAATAATCCCTTGCATCGTAATGGTAGTCAGATTAATCTCCACACAAGATTCTAGAATAGTACATTACACCAAGGGCGGTAAAATAAAGAACGGCTCAGATCGCGGGCACAACAAGAGATCTGAGGCCTTCTTTATCACCGCTCGTGGTGCGTACAAAATTTTACGTGGTCTAGTGTGTGTGTTCTGGGTGTGAAGTGAGATTTGCCGCTGTGCCCGTAGGCGGCAAATCTCTCTTACCGCCCAGAGTGACGTAAATGCTTTTATTTTCTTCTCAACTGCACTACCCAAACCGCAAAGCTAAGGAATTCAGAGCCAAAGGCACAAAGGCGCGGAAATTATATAATACATAGTAAAGAATCAGTCAACCCTACAGGGAAAAAGGTGCCTTAAGCCGCATTCCGGTTCTGACCGGATTTAACCGACTCGTAGGTTCAAATTACTGTTATACAGGGTGGACGATCGATAGATATAAATGGGTCAGTTACAGAAAATGTTGTGAGAGACCGATATTTAAGGTAAATTTGAAAAGCTGTAAAGATTCCGTTTTAATCAACATAAAACCAGCATGTCTCAAAACTTAACTGTCGTACTCGTAAATACGAGAATAGACCAGTCTGTTCCTCTGAAGAACGAACAAACATCTTTAGACTATCCAGATTTTCCAATCATGTACATTCACCGGCAATAGTATCGTCCTACACGAAGCCGCAAAAATATGTGACACGCTCTTATAGCCCTTCAAATAAAAGCGTGTCACATATTTTTGCGGCCTTAATTGATGAAGATACTATTGCCGGTGACTGTACTCGTTCCTGAATGTAACCTATTCTATTTCCTTTGATATACTTACAATGGCAGACCGTGTGAAGATCATTTTCATAACTTCGCTCGCTTAGCTACCTCTCTAGTACAGTTAGCAGTAATAGTATCTTTCTCGACCAAGGCCACAAAATTTGTGACACGCTCTTATTTGTAGGGCCATAAGAGCCTGACACATATTTTTGCGGCCTTAGTTGATGAATGATGAAGATACTATTGCCGGTGGTTTTACATCAGTGGCGGCGCGTCCATAGATCTCGATTCTCGTCGGCTTGCCTAATTTTCAGGCACCTGGCCAGTTTGGTGTACCTCATGAAGAAATTTTAACCCAAATTAAGCTCCGGCTTGCCTAAGAAACATTTTGACCCACCGCCACTGCTGTATAAGTAGGGATTTCACAGTTCCAACAGGATATTCTCAGATGTCGCACCGAACGGAACCTCACGCCATCTTCATTGCTTCATTAGCGATGCTTGCATCGATCTCTATCAAACAACTGGATGCAACTCATGCAACTTGCTACAAAGTTGATGAACCACGTAGCTGCTCCGTGACGCGACTAATGACGTTAACACGGGGGTTTGGGACGCTGTTTTATGGCTCCTCTACATGATGGGCCATCATAGGGACGCAGCTATGCGTTAGAGGGAGCTAACGATATTGCGATCTCGTTCCGTTGTATAGCTGCGTCCCTATGATGGCCCATCATATAGAGCCAGCCTTAAGGACTCGGTATATGGTGTTGATAAATAAATAAGGGAAAATCTTCAAAACCCTACCTAGTCCCACAGTAAGCCCAATATAGGTCACCCTGTATATAATGGATAAATATAGATAAATACATAGAAAACATCCATAGCTCAGGTACAAATATCTGTGATACTACTTACTTACATACTTTGTAGTGCAATAGGGACCTACGCGGGCTTCCGCGAAGTTCAATTAAGCTTCTTCTTCTTTCTCGTTCCCTCATTGCTGAGGATCGCGACCACATGTAGCTCGTTTCCATAACGTGCGGTCATAGGCCATGTGAACTGCACGGTTAAGGCTGCCACCAGCCGACCTTTTTGCAGCGTTGGACCATCTCATTCGTGCCCCACCGCGAGCACGTTTGCCATTCATACGGCCCAGAATGATGTGCTTCTCAACTTCATGCGTTCTAGACCCCATACCGTCAATTAAGCTTGACAAAGCGCGATTACGTGGCGTCGGTGGCGCGTCATTTTTGTTCAACGCTTGCCGGTCAAAGGTTAAAGCAGCCTCCACGGCAATGGCACAAGTGACAAGTATACGGCGCTCAATGATTAGGTAGTAGATATCTAGCCTAATGGAGGCTGATTCCAGAGGTGCTAAAAATCACCTATTCGCGAGTAACAAACAAAAAACACAATGAAAAATAAAGTTTTTGAAATTTCTATAACTTTAAAAAGTAAATTTTGAAATTATGCGAGCGTGAAAACAATTGGCACCCAAACCCGCGCATTCACAATATTTTGCTAACATTGAAATTTTAATAAAAAAAGTTTCACCGGCAGCAGCCTGTTACGTTTTTGGCAAGTTTGTTGAATTTGGTTATCGCGTCCGAGCAATGTTGTGTACCTGAAACAAAAAAAAATATCATTAGGTATTGTGAAAAATCTGTTGACAATGGGACCCACCGGCCCCATTAAAAAGAGCTTAGAGCATTCGCTCGAGAGCATCGAATATTCGAATGGTGTGGATGTTGAGCCGAGCTTTACAATGGTCACGAACCGTACAAATATGTTGCTCGTTTACAAATGCTTCGAATGTAGGGATCTTCTCCTATTTCTTTACACGCCTAGATTTAGTTGACACAAAGTTTGGTCCAAACTCTGGCCTAACAATCTAATTTATGTGGCTTACCCCGCTGTAAATATTTTTGCGGCATTTCGCGCAAACTTCCACCGCAGATTTATTGAAGTTGCGGACACTAAACTATACAAGTTAAAATATGTATAGAAGTTTTAGTTTAATGCCGGGGTCACATATTTTGTCACGTTGGCGTAGTTTATTTAAAATTTATAACGTTTTATGTGTTCCGTGAGGGGTCTCCCCCCACCTATCGACGCGGAATTGACTTTCGCCGATATAAAAGAGCTGTGTGTCGATGTGAAGGCATGGTTCGGCTCGGTCGACGGCTGCTGACGCGTCGTCTTTTTCGCTCTTATTGCGTTGACAGAAAGCTTTTTTCTATCGGCGAAAGCCGATTCCGCGTCGATAGGTGAGGGGAGACCCTAAGTCTAAATTATACATAGTTCATCATCATCAGCCCTTTGTCTGCACTGCTGAGCATAGGCCTCTCTTCGTGTGCGGCACTTGTCCCGGTCTGAAGCCAGTTTCATCCAGAAGAGACCCGCAACCTTCAGAATGTCAGCTAACAGACGCCAGGGGCTTCTTTCATCTGAACGCGGCCACCATTCTGTCATCTTTTAGTTCACATGCCATCACTCTGCCTAGCAACATGTCCCACCCAACTCTTGTAACTCTTGTAATTGTAGTACTCTGACATGTAATTTTATATTATAAATAAATAATGATTATGATTATGTACCCTGGTGCCACGCTGGATCTCGTCATTCCTCACTCGGTATATGGAAAATGGTAAAACAATAGGAAAAAATATTAGGGCACATTTTCTTCTTCTTCCTCGTTTCCTCATGGCTGAGGGTCGCGGTCAGACGAGGTCGTCGCTTTAATCACCAAGGCTCTCCTAGCCGCACGATAGCCGGATGATTGGCTCTTGTATGGAACCTTGGCAGGCCTTCTTCACTATATCGACCCAACGGGTCGGTGGATATCCACTCCCCCGTCCTCCATCCACGTGGCCAACCACAATGGGCATAATTTATTCTATTAGAATCAAAATAACTCGTGATTTTGAGTGGAAAAACATTGAATTAACGGGAAATAGCATAATTTCGTATAGATGAATTATCGAGAGCGTGGAATTGCATATGTAGTAGTATTGTTTGTTTACAGGCATTCTATATTTGAATCCGCACACAAAGAGGCACAACACGGTACAACCACTACATATGCAATTCCACGCTCTCGATAATTCAACTATAACGTAGAAGTTTTTGAGTAACGCATAATAGTCAAGTTTCTTTTCACCTCACTAGCTCGGAAAGCCCTTTTTGTTTGTTTAATATCTATTGTGAAAATCGCTTTTTATCCACATGTGGTGAAAGAGTTTTGACATAAGTGACAAGTGGCTTAAGTGACATTTGACAGCTAACAAAACGTAAAACGTTAAAAGTGCAGAATTTTTAACATCGCAATTAATGAATTGCATCGAGTAAAAACACTTAATACAGTCTTACAACTTAATTTTATTCATAAATAACAGCATTCAACATTAATCTTCATTCTTTTTGTAAAAACGGATAAATTGTTCTGACAGCCGAATAAGTCTACGTACGAACAAAACGCATCTGACATTTAATAAAACCTTTTACGTCAAAACTTTTCATTTCAATTCATCCATCATATCAACGTTAAATATTCGCATGTTTTTCTAGGTTGTTTTGTTAAAGATTAGTGATTCGAGTGATGAAGAAGTATTAAACACCTGAGGAATTACGGGAAACCGAGCAAAATGCACCCTTTTTCTTATTTTCCTCGCTGTAGTGAGGTGAAAAGTTTTGTGTTATACACGGGTGAAAGTTATTTTACGTCTCGTGTATTAAAGCACTCGCTACGCTCAGGATTCTATTTTTGAACCACTCGCTTCGCTCGTGGTCAATAATAGAATCCTTTCGCTAGCTCGTGTTTCAAATAACACTCGCACGTAAAATACAACTTTCACCCCTTGTATAACAAATAACTATTATAAACTCTTCCTACTCGGCAGCCTCACTTTGTAGTGTATTTTATTTCCAGCAAAAAAGCAAGTTAATTGGACGTCCGTCCCGGTCCCACGCAAATGCTCTCAATTTGTCTGATTTTATTAATTACTCCCATTTAGGACGCTCCTTTACTATTTATGTCTTGCGGTATAAACATTGTAACTTCCTCGTCTAGGGCAATGTATATAAGGTACCTAAGATACTAAGGGGCTATTCATAGGCGATTATCACACTGACGACGGATCCGCATGCGGCGCCGGTGTGCGAGCGAGATAGCGCTATACACATGCAGAGCGCTATCTCGCTCGCGCACCGGTGCCGCATGCGGATCCGCGCCAGTGTGATAACCGCCATAAATTACGTCGGGGGGGGGGGGGGGGGGGGTCTGTACTTTGGATGATGGTAGCATACCGTAGGAGGGAACGGGGCCATTCGAAGCATAATCTTTGGATGATTTTAGAGGGGGGGGTTCAAAAATCGATGACGTAATTTATGGACAGCCTTATTCATAAAAAATTCTTAAATGAGGTGTTAACCATTATACAGTTAAAACGCTAAATAAGCATAAATGACGTACATACATATGTATATTTTACAATTTTAAATATCATAAATATTTTTTTCGGGAAAATTTTGAATTAATCTAGTGCCAAACTGTGTGACTATATCTAGCACCTTTAAAGGGTTTAACGAAAATATAGGTACCTATAGTACATACAACTTAACCCCAAACTAAGCAAAGCTTGTACTATGGGTGCTAGGCGACGATATACATACTTAGATAGTTTAATACATAACTCAGGAACAAATATATGAGATTAGCACACAAATAGTTGCTTTTACCAGGATTCGAACCCGGGACATCCACCTTCGTAGGCAGGGTCACTACCGACTAGGCTAAGCCGTTAAATGTTGAAAACCTCCATGTATTGTATACGCATAAAACGTAAACAATCCCTAGTAAATCTCCAGACAAGATTAACCTGGCCGCAAATGTGAGCAAGTAATTTAGATAAAAGCCGGCAAAGCGGCCTTTCCCGGACCGCCGCCGCAGTGGCTTTCCAGTCTCATTCCCTTATTGCGGCCTACAACTGGCTGACCTGGCCCCTGTTTCACATACAGTATACGACATACAGGTGTTTCTCAACCCTTTAATCCTTAGAGGATTCAACCAAACGGAGTGGCCATGCCTGTTGTAAAGACTGTATACGTTAAAATCCGGCCACGCATGATCTGGTACATCTCCCTTTCGGATACACATTTTCAAGCAGTTCTTTTTTATAAATAATCTGTAATCATAGTAATATATAATAAAAATTGAATCATATTACAAATGTATGGGCTTGTCTCAGTTTTTACTGAAGGTATTCCATCATATCTTTAATGTTTTGTCCAGCGTTTTTTGATAATCTTCACTCGCTTCCTGCTACAATACCACAATTGTATTTATATTTTCACAACCGGTTTTATGGTCAATAGAATGTCATCTTACAAAAAAAAAATGTTTTGAAACTCTATTCTACTTGAGGTAGTCAGGAAAACTTTCTACTCCAAGCACTGAAAGTAATTTTTATATGGCAGCCATTTTTTTGTCAAAAAGTCAAACTCACCAAAGTTAGAACACCTCCGAACTATTTCAATCTAAATACACTTAGAAAAATGTTAGCTATGGTGAAAAGAGAATTTAATAAGGTATAATTTGATTTATCTTATTTATAATAAAAAACTATTTTTAACAGGAAAATTTGGTAAACACTGTCAGAACACTGTGGACAACAAAATATAGGCACTGTGGAATATATAGTGATCAAACTCATAGACAACGTAACGTTTATATTATGTTTTCAATTTTATTATGTAGCTTGATAACCCCAAATTATTAATTAGAAGTGTTGGTTGAATATGCACATTCAATAAAAAGATGTACCATACCATGCGTGTCCGGATTTTAACGTATACAGTCTTTAGTGTATAGATGTTTATATATCAACTGTCTCAAGCGCAGACGTCAGAACCGGCAGGTGGGTGTGGCAGTTGCTGTCAGACTACCGCCAGAGGTACACGTGTTGATGATGCGTTGCTGAGCCAAGTGGTTGCAGTGATAAACTGAAGGAAACACCTGTCATTTTCTATACAAAAAAGTCTGCCGATTTTTATGGGAAAGGGGAACGTCAAATTATATACGTAACGTCAAAGTAGCTACGTCAGATAAACGTCAGTCCATGCTCCGGTTGGTTGAATCCTCTAAGCTTTAATCCATTTTGTGCAAGGTGTGGAGGTGCAGACTGAACAACTTTTGCTATGAGACCAACTCCGAAATCACGAGAAAAATTAAGGCTGATTCATACTACAGGGTTGGGCAGAGTAACTGTCCTAGTTTAAAAGTTGTATAAAAGTTTAAAAACAATATAATATGAGATGTTATGTTATTAATTATATTAAACACACTCTATATATTCCACATTAATTGATATGTTTTATTCTCTCTTCCTTAGCTTGTATAATTTTAAGCATCTTGCCATAAAAGGAATTTCACGCGGCACGCAAGTCCTCTTCTGCTTAGTCGTCCCATATTTGACTACCCGACCCTAGAATAAACCCAATAACTAGCCTTATGTCATCTTAATAAAGCTCTGCATATATCCTCATACCGAAATATCGATAGTTAATTAGTTTTCTAAGGATACGTATAGCGTACTTTGTAATGTAAAGAGTCAGCCTCAAATTCCGACTAATGTGGTACATTTCACCATAAAGTTATACCCTGACTGCCTGGCTTTTTGGAATCATCTTATGGCTAATATATCCTCCAGGATATCTCTTAATAAGACACTATACACTCCATTAGTCTGTCGCTTGTCGATCTCCTGTAATTAAAACGTATTTTCTTTGCATAATGGCTGCCGTGCCGCGTGAAATTCCTTTTATGGCAAGATGCTTAAAATTATACAAGCTAAGGAAGAGAGAATAAAACATATCAATTAATGTGGAATATATAGAGTGTGTTAAATATAATTAATAACATAACATCTCATATTATATTGTTTTTAAACTTGTATACAACTTTTAAACTAGGACAGTTACTCTGCCCAACCCTGTACACTGATCTTTTTTTTTGACTTTTATTTATCTTATTTTCTTGGCCTATTATAGGGTTGGAATATCACCTTGTTAGCACCGACGAAATTTAATACGAAAACCGTATCGGACAGGCTTGTTTGTTGCCACCAGTTTATGTCTACACTTTGTAACACTATCCGTCAAATAAGTTCGTTAAAACGTAACGGCAACTTAACTAAAACAAGATTATCGTACAACCCCAACTTCCGAGGGACAGCATTAAACAGATTAAGTTTTCTTAAGGGCGAGCCATGCTAATCTAGTCTAAAAGCTTATAACGCCCTTAAATCCGCTAAAATAGCCTATTAAATTCAGGGCAAAGTCAACACTTTGAATTTAAAACTAAAGTTGGCGGGTCGGGCATTAGCGTTGTAAGGGTTATGTAGGGAGGGGATAGTTGCCGAGAGTTTTTGTTAGTATCGTGTTGTTGTGCTCGAAGTAACGATAAGCGTGCAAAGCTACGCACAGATGGCGTTGAAATTTATAAAAAGTTTCTCTGAAAAGTTATAATCCATGCAGTCGAGTTCATTGATTGTTTATCTGAGATTTATTCTGCACTCTAAATATGGAAAACCTCATGTTTTTTTTTTAAGTTTTTTCAAGGGACTACCACACTACTACACTTAGAATTTTTTCAAATAAGCAGAGAGGCAAGATGTCAAATAAGTACGCGAATCGCCAATCGAAAAACGATAATGCATGAACACTTTTCGTTCACATCTGTCATTTCCGTAGGTACAGTCAGCGTCAGAGATATGTGACCCCCCTCCAGCAATAGACAAATGTGGTCGCTAGTTCGAACCCCAGCATAAGAATCACACTTTTTCCTTTTTTTAAACTTTTTTTTATAATCCTAGTTTTAATATTTTTTTACATTACCACAAATATTTATTTTATACGTTATGTTATTCCTTATTACCTACTCAGTTATTAACTCAGTAACATTAAAAATACCCTTTTAAACAATTTTTAACTAGAACAATAATTTCGTTAACTTCACAAGCGTCCGTGCAGCGTGATGGATAGTGTAACAGACTAGTAAACACTTGGTTCGCGGTTCGAATCTACGTAGAGGATACTTTTTGTATTTTTATACTTCTTCTTTTTTATTAATAATTTATTAACTTCCTATTTAATATAGTAAGTTTAATTAAAATAGAAGTTAAAATCTTTTTTTAAGGACTAATAATGAAAATTCCATAGTCACTGGTAACTTTTTATTAACTAAGTAGGTATTTAAATACTATTATATTAAATATTGTTTACTAACTGAATAATGGGGGTAATATATATATATATATGACAGTAGATATATTATGCGTATTCTGTAAACTGATTACTATATATTTTACAGCTAAATATTTACTTGTTAAATTATAATGATAATGTGTAGTCAATTATACATCAGTGAAACTTCAAGTTAACAAGTAAAATACCTTTAGATTAACTCTTACTGTTTAAAATTGTGGTATTGGTGGTCTGCATGCTGTTAAACTTTATAAGGCATTACACTTTGGTTGTTTACTTTAGATTATACCTACATTTTACTTCATTGAGTAGAACCGTAAAAACAAGTTGGGTCATAACTTTTTTTATAAGCAATACCAAACTACTCGGTTAAAGGTGAAGTGTATAGTTTCCCTTTTCTTTGATTATAAATTAATATTCTTATTGCATTTAACACAATTTTTCAGTTTTACTTTAGACAGAGATGGCAGGACACAGCGGTGGGAGTTGTGGAAATTGCGGGAAGAGGCTTTTAAGTATAAAATGGGCTATTCAAAAAACAATTTAAAAAATGAGTATAGGTTAGACCGCCCCTCGCCCTACCAGTCTGTATGCCATTATCAATATCTAATACGTAATCTAAACCAGCTATTTAACGTTGCAAAGAGAAACAACATGTTATCAAAGATAACAATAATTCATCTCTGAGCACGTTACCAATGCAATGCAACCTTACCACAATCTTAGTAAGCATAGGGTATTTCTCCACTAATTGGGTCGAATTCAAACAGCTCCCATTAAATGGCTAACAATATGTATGGTTTTTAAGGTAGAAATTAACCAGTTACCACTTGGAAAAGCCTACTTGTCTAAGCACTATCTTGTTATTTGCAAAAAAACAATATAATTTGTTAGACACTACTTATACAATAGCGTCATTATACCTACTCATTATTTTAAAACGCATGGAGTAAATATTTGCCCAATAATGGAGAAATACCAACAACACCATTTTTTTCACAATTTTTACTAATAACGTAGAGGATAACCTTTTTTATCTTCCACCTGTTTTAGCCGGCTTTTCATGCTTGAAACCATGTTTGAACATACATTGATGTTCCTCATCAATTCCCACTTTCTATAAACTTCTTCGTCTAAGTTTTGTCTTGATTTGACTTGTGTAGGGTCCCAAAGCACCATAAATTCTCAATAGAATTGAGGTCAGGGCTTTTAGAAGGCCAATCTAATACAGTGATGTCTGTTTGTAAGGCTAACCACTCTTTCACTATACGGGAACGATGCACTGCACTATTGTCTTGCACCAATGATTTATGTCTTGCACTAAATAAATTTGACCTTCGGGATAGGCGACGCGAACGGAAGGCAACATGACGTCACGTAACACTTCGAGGTATCGCTCGCTGTTCATTCGGCCTCCAACTTCAACGAGCTGCTCGGGCCCCATAGATGACATCCAGCCCCAATACGCTAAAAAAAAAATCTCATGAGCATACCATAACTTGAAAAACGTAAAACTGAAATCACAGCTTTTTTTTAAAGTGCAGGTAATGAAAATTGTATACTTAATATAATTTACTCACCTAATGATATCCTTCCGCTTGTTCTAAGGTCTAGCATATTTTTGGGGTCAAATCGCTCTCCACTTCTGCGCCACAATATTTTTCTTCCATCTTTGTCTGACTTAAAATATTTCTCGTCAGTAAATATGATATAACGATTCTCACCCATCTGCGAATCGTATTTCTCTGCAAGTAAAAATACGTATTAAATTTGCTCGTTTATGATAAAACTTAAAAAATTCAAATAGCTTTAAAAATAAACATGGCTCTAAGACTATACCTATTACTTCACATAAAAAAAGCTGCCGATTAAAAGACTTTTCCGTTAAATATATTTTTCTATCTTATCCCATATATAGGTAAACACACGACAGTAAATCCTCACAACAAAATCTGGTGGCTTAACTTATTGATAACATTTTACTGTTTTTACTAAAAAATAAATGTCTCAATGGAGTCACAGGTTACAAACTTACCGTTATATTCAGTACTCGTGGTATTTGTTTAATACTTTTGTTCTCTTCCCAAAGAACCACAATTTTATCGAACCATATTGTCATTGAAACACAAAAAAACGGACGGGGGCAGTTATTCAATTGCTTGAAATGCAAAAGGATTTAAGAAGTCGAGAGATCGTAATTGCGTTGCGACACAGGTATGATGATTTGCACACGCAAATTATGACTTACCCTCAAACAAATTTTCTCCACGAAATAACTAGACGCATTTACTCCAGTAAATTAAACCTTAAAATGTAATTGGTAAAAGTCGTTGTTAGTCGTCTGTGGAAATAAAATGAGGGTAGGAAAATATTGATAAACCAAAGACATTACTAAAATGATCCAAGACAAGCTTGCAAAACAGGGACGGGTATAGATATAATAGTTCGAACAGAATATCTATGTTAAGGGACCTCGATGTCGATGGCGCTTACGCCATTATCAGCGATGCTCCAATGAAAATGCAACGCTGCGCAACCCGATGCGGCGTAAGCGCCATTGACAATAAAGTCCATTTTTATAGATTTTGTTATAGTTCTCTATTGCCGGTCGGCCTGCTAACAACTGGTTCATATTTTTGTTGTGTAGTCCAAGTGTTACGATAGCCCAGCGGAAAAAAGCCGGACTAATGTATGAGTGTGAGCCGAGGCCCCAGGATCGATCCCAGCTTAGCTGACAAGCACATTTGAGATATTTCATTTTTGAAAGAATTAAATGACAGTGTGGTAAATGCCGATTCTCGTGTCGAACGAGAGTTCCAGTTTTACACCTAGGGGGGTCACATATCTCTGACGCTGACTGTACATTCATTCATGTTATTCCGTCGTCTTTTGACTGACGTTTCGTACTTACGATTGACATTTTTCCTACACCCCCAGATCTTTAAAGAGTCGAAAAAGCGCATGTAATACCCATGGAATTGCAGACATCCATACGCATCAGTGACTACCATCGGACGACTGAATGCTTATTAGCCAGCTGCGTAGTATGAAAAATATTTTTTTAGGTTTCTGACCGGACTTGGGTTTTTTTTTTGAGGATGTCGCATCACTATGAGACTGTGGGCCTGTACCGGCCCCTAAAGTGGCCCAATTTGTTTACCGAACCCGTGTAACCCTGAGATAGATGAGTAGAGTAGCCTGTAGACGCCTGTGACGTCAGTAATAACAGGATGGTGAAATAGGGGCGTCGAAACGATGACGACACTACTACCACCGGTCACCGATCTCAACGACAACTGCGGAACGAAGGTCTCAGGCAAAGACTATGGTTAGTATTCATTAATACTAATCCAAATAGCAGGTGCATCCCATTATTTATTTTAAAGAACCGGCCAAGTGCGACTACCCTCACCGTACCATTATCTACTTATAAAAACGGTAAAAAAAAATGTCTGTACGGGAGCCCCCTTAAATATTTTTTTTTGTATTGTTTGTTATAGCGGCAACAGAAATACATCATCTGTGGAAATTTCAACTGTCTAGCTATCACGGTTCATGAGATACAGCCTAGTAACAGACGGACAGACAAACAGACAGATGGACGGACAGCGAAATCTTAGTAATTGGGTACGGAACCCTAAAAACGGGATGCCGTATGAAAAATTTTATAATCAGCGACCCGTTTAAATTGTCCTTGAATATACTTTTTTTCGGCAAGCAAAGTACTCAATTACTTAGCTGTAGAATTAACCCTAATCAAGTGCAACGAATGTAATTTCCAGTGCAAGGGGACTCTTTTACATAAAGTAGCGCTATCGCATGCATTTTGGCTCATGCATATGCATTGTTTAAATTAAGGACGCGGTGGTAAAACTTGGATTAGATTAACACTCGCACTGCGCATGACAGGAAAGCACGCGACACCAGCAGCCGAGCCTTTCGAAACTGATCAGGCTGTATTCGAACCATATTCAACTTAATACTGATGACGTGGGGTGCCCGGCCTTAGAATTGTCCCCAACCATATCATCCCGTGGTTGCTAGCGTGGTTGTAGGAGTCTGCTAAGGGAATATACCGGGAGATGGGCAGCAGCATCTTCCGAAATCCTAAACAACAATAAACAAAAAAAAACTGCGCGCGCCAAACCGCCTGCCAAGCGTGGCGCGTAATGGCAAACCCCCCTTTTTAAAGGGGAGGCCTATGTTCAGCAGTGGACGTCTTATGGCTGAGATGATGATGATGATGATGATAAATACTTATACAAAACCATAGAAGGGAAAGTGGAAGGAAGAAGGAAGAGAGGGAAGCCAAGAAGGGCATACGTGGATCAAGTGAAAGCGAAAGTGAACGTCGTGTCCTATCACGCTGTCAAGGAGAAAGCTAGAGAAAGGAGTACATGGAGATTTCTTCACTGATAAGAGCTCAGCTCTTAAGTGTATGATGATGATACAAAACCACAAGTCTTAGTGAGCGAAAAACGGAAGTTCTTATTAAATTCCTTTTCCAATTGTTGTGACAACCTCACACCATCAGCTCAGCGTCAACAAGGCTTCAACCAAACGCAAGGCCGTGACGGAAAGGCCCCGTGACCCTATGATATATAATAATGACAGATGGGTTATGCACGCTCCAAAAGTGAAGCCGTTAAAATGAGTGAATTCAAACAATTGTCTGCTACTCCATCTAGTAATAACTAGCGTACTAGAGCAGGTGACATTTCCTCTTACATTTTGGCTATCTTTAGGTCGCTCTGGACTAGATGGCGCTAAAGACTTGGAGCCTCAAAAAGTTCTTAGACTATGCCGTCTATTATATCTTTAAGTCTATGCTATGGTGTGCGACAACCTTTATTATATGTAAGGGGCGGCCGTACAGTAGTTATTCAGAGGAGTGTCGGGTGACGGCACCGGAATGCGGGCACTGCGGCTCCATTCTATACAGCGCTTATGTCACCATGACCACTATTTATACCTTTACCTACTTAGCATAATACAATCAAGGCTAGGGCAGGTCACACGTAGCTTTAACAGTTAGCAGAAGTAACTTGGTGTTGGAAAACTTGGAAATGATCATGACATGCTCTGGTGTCAAACTCATTTTTAACCGACTTCAAAAAAGGAGGAGGTTCTCAATTCGACTGAATTTTTTTTATTTTATTTTTATCATTATTATGTTTTTTTTTTGTATGTATGTTACTCCATATCTCCGTGAATCGTGAACCGATTTTCAAATTTTTTTTTAAATCGAACAGGTATAACCCCTAGATGGTCCCATTGTCACCAAGTCAGGGTCTGATGATGGGATCCTGGAGAAATCGAGGGAACTCTTCAACTATTATAGGCACACCTATAGTGATTTCACTATTTTTTACAGCAACTCGGCCACTTCCTCTTGGAATAGCGGATCCTAAGTGAAGTCGGTTCTTTTTTTGTTTTAAATTATAAACTGTAATTTTTACAGACCCGTACTCGTTTGTTGTGTCAATACCTTCTGTGTTAGTAACCCTCTTAAAAACTAGCTTTACTACGGTTCGCTATTCGTTCCTAGATGTCGCTGCGACGCAATATAAAAATATGAAGAAAAATTACATTGCGTCGCAGCGACATTTAGGAGTCTCTCGAGTAGATGGCGCTTTCAGACATGAGCTTAAAAAAGTTCTTAGACTACGGCTGTCTATATTATCTATAGTATCTATATAATATTTTTCGCTTACGCAATCATACTCATCGAATAACGCCATCGCCATTGTAGTTTAAAACATAGCAATCAACCGAACCATAACCGTCCGAACGACAATTAGTATAAACCAGGAGTGCAATAAAAACAAGCCTCGCCGCGGCGCCATCATAGTCACGTTGACAGTATTTTGATTCTTTTTACACGCGCAAACATTTACACTCAAAATCATCATCAATTATTTAAGAGCTGGGCTATTGTCGGTGGAGCAATTTCCATGTATATCTGTCCTTTGCCTTCTCCTTGATAGCCACGTCTCACGACACGACGTTTATTTTTTCCTTGACTTGATCCAAGTATGCTATCCTTGGCTTTCCTGACTTCTTTTCTGCTTCAACTCTACGTTCTATGATGATTTTAATAAATTCGTTATATCGTAGCAGATGTCCCAGCATCCTTCCTCTCCTATTTTCCATTCAAAATATCGAGTGTAAAAAAGCCCTGCAACGAAGCTGGACGATCTAGGAATAATATTATTAGGAATGAAACACTTCCAGATTAAACTTGGGCTCTACATATAATCAAATATTTTAACTATAGAACCCGTGATTGAATTGTAATATTAATTTTACAATTTAATACAAAATTAATATATTATTTTGACCAAAACGTTTTGTTTTCAAATCTTAAATGTAATAATAGTAATAAAGCTTAAAATAGGTAGATACCTATTTTAAGCTTTATGTCGATGTTATAAAGTCAACTTGTCTGTAAAAAAACGTTAAAAACATTAAAATTCCCACAAATGTAATAGTTTCGCTGTGGTAATTTAAGAGCACCCTCTACAATACAACTAGAATAAATAAAAATAAATATTCCTAAGAATTTTTCGAATTTTCCTAAGCATCTTGTTATTTTAAAACCCGCAATCAAAGAGGTATATTATAGAGGAATGCCCGGGCTTAAAACTAGGTAATTATCATTGAATTAAAAATAATAGAAGACGGAAATAACCAAAATATCACCATATTTAAATATGATATGAGGATTCTGGTTATGAAAAAAGTTTTGTTTAATAAATTCAACACGTCTAATAAATGTTTAACTACATAATACATATCAAACTAATACAAAATTAATTTGATAGCTAAGTTTTATTTACGATGTTAAACTTCAATGTTTTTGCTCTAGTTAGTGATCTATTTGTGCAAAATTTACCTGCTATTCTATTACCATCATAAAAAGATGCTTTTAGCAGGTAAAGGACACGGATCTTAATTACACGTTTCTTAATTACACGTGCGAAACGGGCCAGAAAACCGTGTAGCGTGTTATTCGGACACGGGTATTCGAAACGGTTACACGAGACCCGGAAACGACCGCGAGCCCTAGTTTCTATACACTGTAAAAGATTTCCGTCCGAGACTCAGGGTAGCGCGGACGTTTTGGGAGTAGTTTTTTTCTCATTATAGTAGTTCAGTGTATAATATTGATAGCTTATTGTGCGAATGTGCGGTGATCTATAAACAAGTGTGCAGCTTATGAAGAATTAGTCTCATAAGTCTCATAACGCGTGTACCCACTCTAATAGTTAGACGGACGGTTATCCTGGCTGGCCGCCACGTGTTTGTAAAGAATAGCTATCACTTTACAAATAACAAAGCCTCTACCGAACAACGTTACCTATTTTTTATTAAAAGTAATAAAAGTGAGATTAACGTATAAACTCGACATTGGCTAAATTCCCATTGCTTTAGACAAAGGGAGAAAGCCATTATATGAAAAAAAATACACTGTAAAACATTTAAAAATGTCTAAACGCTAATCTAATAAGATTATTATTATTATCTTCCTTCTATTATGGAAAGATACTATTTATGAATTGATGGATGGAATGTATGTTTTCTGTTTCTTAACATATATTTACGTAGAAGTGTCATATAATTAATTAGCTCCATATAATCTACGATTCTTGTGTTTACTCTTTCCATACAAACTCTACAAGTATATCGTCGCTCAGCTATTTAGTCCTAAAATATTGTCTCCGAATATTTATTTACTGATTTCACGATTATAAAAGTGATATTCCGTAGTTTCATAAAGTCAAAATACTGATCACGATAACAGTACCCCGACTACAGGGTGATTTAGAACACGCCCCGCCCGTGAAAAATTAAATTTGATGTTTTATGCCACAATAAACGTCCGTTAAGGGTTCTAAAAGTTACGGGGTGATTTCGTATCCGTACAAAATGAATTTCTAGCGTTTACCCCATTTGGAAAATGGAGGTTGTGTTGAACCCGTTATTTTGATGACCCGAAAGCTACTTAGATAAATCACGACATTAATAATACAAAACCCACGCGGGTTTTGTTCTCTGAATGTTTAAGAGTGACAGCTATTAATGAATTTAAGTTATAATTTGTATTATTATAAGAGAGAAGAGGTTTTATACGAAAAACACAATCAGGTCAAATTTACTGAGAAAAATAAGCGGAGAATCCCACTGATAAACCGTCTACTGCTTTAAACAGTTCCAGGGGAGCGTAACGATCAATGCAGTAAATGTTACTGTTACAAAAACATTAAAGAATGACAGTAAATTTTACTATTTTGAGTAGCTAAAGCTATTGTTTTTCAAAAATTAGTAATGTTCAATCAGTAATTTTTACTGTTTTGTATTTTACTGTTTTTCAAACGTTTGTTGATATTGTACAAAACAGTTAATTGATATTACTTTACTGTGTGACAGTTAGAAATTATTTTTTGAGTGTATGTTTAACTTTATATGTTTAATACAGTTGATTAAAAAGTTTATAGCATGTAGCAAGTTCGAATGCGCACAAAATTGTGTAAAATTTACAATTTGGATAAGTTCATACAATAATTGTGTGTTGAAACACGTCATTGGATAGTTGAGCGCAAATGTCATTCTCCACTCGTCCCGGGACTCGTGAAGTAATGATATACAAATATTATATTATATTTCCCTTGTTAAGTAGGATATTGTTGTCATTTAATTTGTCCCAGCGAAGTGTCAAAAACACTTCGGTCGCCTTTTGTCCCAGAATATTAATGCTGGCAACTTCACCAGAATAAAATTATGACAGCCTTGTCTATGGCTTAGATGTTATAGCTTTTATGTTTCATTAGCGTTCTCTAACAGT
Organism: Pammene fasciana; assembly: GCA_911728535.1. Lineage (NCBI taxonomy): Eukaryota > Metazoa > Arthropoda > Insecta > Lepidoptera > Tortricidae > Pammene > Pammene fasciana. The sequence goes on from OU452295.1 coordinate 2,115,996, forward strand.
TAACCATAGGGCTAAACAGAGTTATTTAGACAGTCGGCAGCAGAAGTATCTAAGTAAACGAGGTGACTAAAATGATTCAAATGATCTTGACGCGATTTTTCTGTTAAAAAAACAAGACTGTGGGTAGATGATTTTATCCACTTTGTCCGCTTATTTCTGCATGTTGACTGTACCTAATCAAAGTTCCACAGTATGGTGGAAATACGACTCACTTCAGCAACCAGACACCAAGAATATAAACCATTAAAGTTATGTTACTCTCTGGTTAAAATTACGACTTCACATTTTCGGGCAAAAAGCAAATGTGAATTTCCCGAGAAATATACAATCCGGGTCGTATTCGCGAAACCCTCGTCGTATTTCCGTTCGTTTGATAAAAACATTAACATGCACAAAAACAGCTGAAAACGGGGTAGGTATCAATTTCCAGGTCGTATTTTTTCCTTTTTAAAGTACATCCTTGAAACACCGGACATTTTACAGGAGCTATTAACGTCCTAAAAGGGTGTTCTGTGTCCGGACATTCGTGATTTGTGCTTGAAAATGTTATAGAATTATTTTTAATTTATAATTTGTCCGTTTATGTAGGAACCGTCGCAAGAAATTTACTTTGGAACACTCGAAACACTACGCCACAGAAATGAGGTCCGACGCCGATTTTAAGCAACACAGAGTCAGACTAATAAGATTCCACCAGATATGAGCTAGGATATGAAAGATGTGTGTTTGTTAAGATCCAATATAAATCACTTTTACCTTTGCGCGCTCTAATGAAGTAATCCTATTGGTTCTTAACAAACACATCCTTCGCTACGCATCCCTACGCATTCAACACATCCCTCGCTACGCGTCCCTACGCATCTAACACATCCATCGCTGCGCGTCCCTACGCATCTAACACATCCATCGCTACGCATCTTTGTATATTTCTGTCAGAAACGCAGCCTTATTCTGATTTGGCTGCAAAGAGTGGCACCGTCTCCGTCACCATAAACGTCAAATCTGACGTATAGGTTATTATCACACTGGGCCATCATGGGGACGCAGCTATGCGTTAGAGGGAGCTAACAATATTGCCATCTCGTTCCGTCGTATAGCTGCGTCCCTATGATGGCCCATCATGTAGAGCCAGCCTGACAGCGCTATACACATGCAGAGCACTATCCCGCTCGCACACCGGCGCCGCATGCGGGAACCGCAGCAGTGTGAAAGCCGCCATATTCTGGCTCTTCCTTACTTCTCACTCCTGCAGTCTGTGAAGTTAGTGGTCAGACTTTATACAATTTTAAAAGCAACTAAGTACTCTATAATAATATAACAGATGAAAACGAGAGCTGCCACTCTTGTCATTATCGCATTTAGATTAGAGATGTACAATAACGTCAATAACACCAATCACCTTGATTTGCTATTTCTGAAAATACAAAAATTATATCGTCAGGTCAAAAATAAGGCAACAAAAATGTTAAATAATTTGTCGCTTTTCTTTTAAACAAGACAACAAGCTTGCTTCATTCGATCGTGTCAAGTGAGCGACATTATGCCTGAACTTCTGCCAAAATCAACCATAACAGATTGTACTAAAGTCCCTTTTTAAAAGAATGTCCTTTTTCCAATCTCTTATTACCTGATACAACAAAACAGATCCCGGATATAGAGATACAAATGCGGGTATAAATCCGGCTGTCACCCGGGACCTCGCGTCCGGGCGCACCCTGTATTCCCATCCCACGGTTTTCATGTTTGGTCTCGGGTCACGTTATTTTGTTACAGATTTAGGTATCAACGTATGTTGGTTTGTTAAGCGAATTATGTATTACCATTTCAGGGTTGGTTTCACGTTTGATATCAGATTAGGTAAAGTTGTCACGGATATAGAGACCAATTTATGTTGGTTTGCTAAGCGAATGAAAAGAAGCAGGTTATCGCGTGAAAAATGCCTCCCTAACTAGCATTTATCTCTCTTGTTTACCTCTTTATGGCCGTGGTGTTTAAACCGGTAAATAATATACCTACATCGTGACCAATCGTATAGTCGACATCACTCTTTTTCACCTGACTTCATTGTAATATGGTGCAAAAGTGTAAATGTAAACATATCTTTGACGTCGACTGTACAAAATGGTAATATTCTGAAAATGATACGGTATTCATACGTTAATTAAGGGTCTACTTTGAAAAATTCTGTGTTTTTTCAAACATTGACTTAACGGGAAAAGGGACTGATATTATTTTCGAATATATATTATAAATTATAAGACTATATACTCTTGTTTATGGCACAAGCCGAAACACGATTGCTGAAAGTTGCCTCGATAGAAAAAAAATCCGAAGTTGGGTCCTTTTCCCCCTTATTTTACTCAGCTTATGTAAACTATAAGAGATTAAGGAATATAACTAAGTAAAAAAGATGGTATTCTGGTTTATCTAAAAAGTCACAGAAACAAAATTAGACAAAACTTTATAGATTCGCTTATTTATCGTAGTTTAGTCAAAAAGTCTGATCCTTAAGAACGCTGCATATCTTTCTTTCGTGCACGTGAGCCATAAACGTGTCTCTAACGGATGGGCGTGGCTTGTCCGAATCGAGGAACGGCCTTAAAGCAAAAAAAACTAGATACGGACACGGTTGAAAAGTTTGACTATTGAAGAGAATGTTTTGTCGGAGAGCTACTCTAGTTAGGCTAGTCTTCGACCTCTTTACAAACAAAACGGTGTTTCTTTACGTCGGGATAAAATTTCCGTTTTCCGTTGTTTTTCCAGGTATCTAAAGTAAAATATAATGTTAGCTAAAATGTAGAATTACCGGCTTAAACGTGTAACGTATTCCGGTAGAAACTTCGTCTCCCCTTTTGAAGATGAATTTCAATTTCAAAGGTCGTTCAGTAAATAAATAAACATCAGTACATTTAGAAAGGTTACAGGATTAATAATAACAATATTAAATAATTGAATGAGAAGGTAATCCCGTTGGGAGGGGGGGGGGGGTGTCTATTGGCCTAGAATTAACGTTTGTTAAAAAGCGGATCTCAATTCTAAGGTGATTATTACACTGGCGACGGATCCGCGTGCGGCGCTGGTGCGCGAGCGAGATAGCCCTCTGCATATGTATAGCGCTTTTCGCACGAGGATCCGTCGCCAGTGTGATAATCGCCTAACCTAAAATTTACTTAAAGTGTTTATTAAGACATAAAAATGCTTGTTTTTATTGTGGATAAAATAATACTTTACAGTGTAGACAATTTTATTGTTTCGTCTATTTGTCGCAGATTCCTGAAATTTCCCTTTTCCGGCCGCATTCTTGACATATGTCTAAAAACTCAAATATTCCGGACATGTCAGGAAAATTCCTGACATCTGGTCACCCTACACGTGCTGCACTCTTAACATCTCGCCCACCTGTCACTCGGGCTCCGATTCTGGTTCCGCTTCCGTTTTCGGTTCCGATTCCGTTTCTGGTTCCGATTAAATAAACTTACATGTGATTCCGCTTTCGGTTGCGATAAAACCATATCTGTTACATCCATTTCTCTGCCCTGCCGGCAACATTTCAACGCCACTGAACCGTAATGTGTCCCAATAATTTAATTTTGTTTACAATATCAAATTTATTTGTTCAGTGTAAAGTAATGGTGACATTTCAGTAGAATGCCGAATTGTAAATAAATTAGCCTCACGGAAATTGAAGTCGTAACCCGGCTGTAGGGTTGGCAAAACAATGGGCACTTCCAAGGGGAATCAGTGAGCAAAAACAAATTAAAATCATGAAAACATACGATTTTTTTATTACAATAACGCTTGTGTCCAGTTGTTTTTTCAACCGACTTCAAGATTTCGAAGGAGGAGGTTCTCAATTCGTCGGGATCTTTGCTTGTTTATAATTTAGTATACATACTTTTTCAGTATACATGTATCAGTGACAGGGCGTCCATTATACAATTCGATTTCTGCCGGCTGCCTATTTATATAAATTTAAGCAAGGTTATAATAAAATGAAAGTATAATAATCAACTCCAACTTGCCTAGATGTTATTATCTGGCGCATGTAATATAATTTTAAGAGCTGGCAGCTTCCTCGCGCAACGCAAAAGGATTGCGATACAGCGGGGAAATGCTGCCAGCATCCTCGGGACCATGCCGAAGAGGCCCAATTTTTTCGATATTTTTTAGTTTTATTTAATTCTAAGTAGTTTTTAGTTAAGGTTTATTTAAATAGGTAAGTTTTATTTATAAGTCTTATTTTTGTTATTTATTTATATAGTTGTAAATAAATCATATTTTGACTTATATAATTTTTAAGCACTTTTTATTTGCGAAATCTTTATAAAAGTTCTCTTTTTGTAATATAGTAGGAGTAAAGTTGCCTAATTGCTAGTAAATAAATTTAAGAATCGTGTAAAAAGTTGTCAAAATGAGAGATGGGATGCTAAAATTAGCTCCAAAATTGTTAAATTTGTGAAAAGTTGGCAACAGTGGCGTTCGTCAAACCCGATATAAAGTAGGAGCAGGTCTGCAAGTTGTTGGGGCTAAGCGTGAATAAATTAAATTTCGTTGTGGAGGGGCATTGCTACTAAAAATAATATTAACTTGATTTGTTAATATACTTATATTAGCTAATTACATAATTAATAGAGTTATTTAATGATGCACGCGCTGCAGGTTCCATAATTAAAACGCAATACGGCACTGCAAGAACATAACATGAGAAAACTGGTGGTAAGACTTCCCCCCCGGGTCTCAGGCTCAAATCCCGGCTCGTATACCTACATTTTTCGGCACTTACCTACGAAACACTCGATCATTTTACCAGTCGCTTTTCGTTGAAGGAAAACATCTTAAGAAAACCGGACCTCCGGTTTTTCCTCCGGGTTGGAAGGTCAGATGGCAGTCGCTTTCGTATAAATTAGTTCATAAGCCAAGTCATGGCATTAGGCGGCTCAAGCAGACTCCAGGGACAAACGCTAGGAGGAATAAGCCTAGGAAATAGGAATAGGTATTTTTTATTTATTTTTATTGAAAAACATGTGAAAATACAAACGTTCCTTAAACTGAAAGACAGTTTGTTGGCGATGCGCTCATCTAAATCTTAATGTATAGAAATGATAATTGAGATTCAAAAGTGCATGGACACATTATGAATGAATCCAGTAATCAAGTTACGATTTTGAAACGTCGAATAGGCCTGGAGTGCTCGTAAAGCCAGGCGGCCAAGTCGGGCCGTTCGACGATGAGCATCATTCATTGTCATAGGGTTGCCACTATGATCACAAACATTCATGGTTTCTGCACGGAAAAAAAACCTTCATCGAAGACAAATCCTCTTCGTCAATACAATATTGTTTTGTATGTAACAAAAACAATTTGCCTAGAAAATGATCTTTATTCAAGTAAAATGAATTTATTGAAGTAAAAATATATCTTGGGCTAAAGATATGAAATGAGTTCAAGAAAATATTTAGTTATGTTCAAACAATAGTATTTTCGAATTGGTATTCTTGGCTTTTTTTCCGTGTGGGATATCAAATATGTATAAAATCAAATATACGATTTCAAACCAACTTAAGCTGTAACATTATGTTACAATAAATTATAAATACTATTGCTACGTGATAACTGAATGTAACTTCAAAAAAACAACCCCGCTTCTAATAGTAACTATAATTCGTTTATTCTTCAATTTAGGTATATTATCAATTTATCAGTAAATCTTTTTAATAAAATTAATGACATGTCAATACAGGCTTACAAATAAAACAGGCAAAAAAAAATTTGATCTTCGAAACACTGAATCAAGAAAGTTCTAATGAATTCTACTTTTTAAAAGCAAAATCATTTTTTATATATATTTGGGTACACTCTTACACGCATCAACCTAGTCTTAAACTAAGCAAAGCTTGTACTATGTGTTCTAGGCGACGCCGACGATATACCTACTTTTATAGATAACTATATACTTAGATACATAGAAAACACCCATAACTCAGGAACAAATATTCGTGATAAACACACAAATAAATGCCCTGACCAGGATTCGAACCGGGGACCTCCTTCGTAGGCAGGGTCACTACCAAACCAACTGGTCTGGGCCGTTAAAGAAGCTAGAGAAAAAAAGATAAATAGTGAGCAGTTGGCAACCCTAGGGGCACAACAGGGCGGTTTCATTTAAGCTTCTTTATGAGATCATTTGAAGGGTTGAAATTGTGTCTTGGATTTTTCTCTGCAGTAAAACAGTTGATATTTCGCTATGTGTTTTTAACGCTAATTTATGGGTTTACTTATACCATTTCACATATAATTTTAAACAAAAAAAGAATCGACTTCACTTAGGATCCGCTATTTCAAGAGGAAGAGACCGAGTTGCTGTAAAAAAGAGTGAAATCACTATAGATGTGCCTATAATAGTTGAAAAGTTCCCTCGATTTCTCCAGGATCCCATCATCAGACCCCGACTTGGAACCATGACAATGGAACCATCTAGGGGTTATACCCGTTCGATTAAAAAAAGAATTTTGAAAATCGGTTCACGATTCACGGAGATATCGAGTAACATACATATCGAGGTACAAAAAAAATGATAATAAAAAAAATCTATTTAATTGAGAACCTCCTCCTTTTTCGAAGTCGGTTAAAAATTGGCTGAAATTAACAATTTGAGGAACATTTTGGATCGATTCGCGATTGTGAACGGGGTCATTCATTAATTACGCAAGGCTCCCGAGAGGTCCAGTGTAGAGATTTCACTTTATATGCAATAATCTAGAACGATAACCCGTTGTGTAAGCGCGCAAAAACATTAGACAAAATGTTATGTAATGTGACAATTAAGACTCTTTAAAGCGTCAACGAGACAACAAAGAAAATAAATGAGACTACTCTAATTAATTCAAAAAGTGAATAATAAGGAAATATCCAAAAGCACTTTTGTTAAAAAAATAATGAAATGTTTCCTGTAATAGGAGCAATAAAATAAAACGTAGATTCTACTCCTCAAATCAGACAATGTTTGTTCAGCAGCTTTTAAATATAACTTATGGTTTGGTTATTAGGACATTTTAAAGTTTATTCGAACAAGCAATGTATTCCGAAATGGATATGTCTGTAGTACAGTCAGCGTCAAATATATCGTAACAGCAATCGTCACACCATATATTTTATAATATACGCTGCGCGTACGCAAAAAGACGCTTTCTGGCCAAGTGTAGACGTAAAATGATGTACACAACACGGGAGGTAATAAAGAAAGCCCTCGATCGCATATTTACGTCCCTCGCTTGCAGCTCGGGCCGCAAACTTCTGCGATCTCGGCCTTTCTTTGTTTTACCACCCTAGTTCTGTAATGTACTATTGTATGGACGAACTATTTGGCTACTCTAGCTGATGCTATGTGACGCTGATTGTACAAGACTGACAAGCAATGTCAATTAGACGGATTTTAACGTACATTGAAAGTATTTAGTTTGTATGAAAAAGAGACAATCCACAAAATACTTTTTTTAAGTCGTTGAACAAAAGCTTTATTGTTTGAGGAGTAGAACCTAAATTTTAATTTATATTAATTAATTAATTACAGGAAACATCCTATACAACATAGCTCTACAGATCAAGTTATAATAGCTAGCGTACTTTGTGTTAATTGTAGGGGTGAGAGGGGGTTGACACGCAGTCCAAACACAGACTGTATTCAAACAAAAAGCTATTCTTCTTAATTAACTCTGCTTGGCTTAATTAATACTTATATACGAGTAACTGTCTGATGTGGCCGAATCTGTTCAAATTGATGTTTTCTCATGAAATTAACTCTTGTAAAGGTTAATAAGAGATTTATTACGAGCATGTGAGACCGATTGCACGGAGAACCGATGGCCGTTGGGGCACTAAGGTTCTCGAATGGCGACCATACACCGGAAGGCGAAGAGTTGGTAGGCCCCCTACAAGGTGGACTGATGACCTGGTGAAGGTCGCTGGAGTCCGCTGGATGCGGGTGGCACAGGACCGGTCATTGTGGCGTTCAGTGGGGGAGGCCTATGTCCAGCAGTGGACGTCTTTCGGCTGAAATGATGATGATGAATGATGATGTGAGACCGTATAACAATGACAGATATTTGTGATTTCCACGGTTCGCAAAATGTCGTGTGGATAACGTGACAAAAAGTGAGCATGATAATTTAATCATAATAAAATATCGACAACTGCCACTCGAGCACTCTGACAATCTTATATCACTTACACACGACAACTGCAGCCATGATTAGCAAATAAAATAATAATAAATAAATATTATGGGACATCTTACACAAATCAACCCAGTCCCACAGTAAGCTTAATAAGGCTAGTGATGTGGGAACTAGGCGACGATATATATAATAGATAAATACGTACATACATAGAAAACATCCATGACTCAGGAACAAAATATCTGTGATAAACACACAAATAAATGCCCTGACCAGAATTCGAACCCGGGACCTCCTGCTTCATAGGCAGTCACTACCAACTAGACTAAGAGGCCGTTAAACCATCATCATCATCATCATTGACTCGCAGCAGTCTACGTCACAGCGTGATAATAAGTGTTTGTATACTAATTGTACGATGTTATAAAATAATATCTGAACGAAAAAAATAGTATCTTCATCGAAGACAAATCCACTTCGTCAAAACAATATTGTTTTGTATACATATAACGAAAACAATTTGCCTAGAAAGTGATCTTTATTCAAGTAAAATGTCTTTATTGAAATAAAATATAACTTGGGCTAAAGATATAAAATTAATCCAAGAAAATATTTACTTACCAAAAACCCTTTAGAATTAAGGCCAAACCTACTTAGTAAAGATAATCTCAGAAATTAGAGATTGTAACTGAGTCCAGAACAATGTACTTAGTGTACTTACTAACCCTAAATTTAAAATAAACAGTTTAAATTATTATTTATTCTTTACTTATAATATTTTCGCATTGATATTCTTGGCTGAAGATATCCTTTTTTTCCGTGTGCTTTATCACGAGGCTAAGTCCGTCCGTCACACGCCTGACGACATCTCCCTAATATAAATATAACATCGGTCATTCATTACACGGCTAAATTAAAAACAATGCCAAGTGGCTCAACATTCCCGTGTGGTGCCTACCATCTTTCATTTAAAACCACGCTGATATTCTACTACAGCACTGCTACAAATTGGCACGTTCAATTGCAAGGCATTAGCGGCGACAGTTCTGCCTAATCTAGGTATCGATGAATAGCCAGTTAATAGGTCCATTTTGGGAGCGAAAATGATCTACTAACTACTAAGTAGTTGTGCTCTAAAAGGGTCTTCGTATTAGCTGATAAAATGGTTCTTTTGTACACACAACGCCTCACTAGTAGGTATACACTTTTGAACGTTATTACAGCGGAATAAGGTTCAAAAGTGTATACCCAGTGAGGCGTTGACTGTACACTCAACGACAAACAGATCGCCTTTTCTAAGACTAAGTACGCACCACTATTTTTTGTCGTGCGATAATTTTGTCGCAGAAATTGTTGGAAGTGTAACGCTGGCCATCTTTAAAAGACAATTTTGAATTTGTATTTGTCAAGGCCTGTGTTCTATTCTAGTTGTTGTCACTCTATGATGTTTTTTCATGTAAACATGTCATGTAAATTTTTATAATAATATATTAAATATTTGCATTCAGTTTCCCACTGCGTATCACTCAACTCTGCATACTTTTAATAGGTTATGTGCTACACGCAGTGAAGCGTAAATATTTTGTGAAAATATTATTATTTTGCTCGAAATATGGATGAGTATACTAATTCGAAAGTTTCTATGGAGAAGCTTAAGGGCACCATTAACTATCGCGATTGGGCATTTCAAATGCAAAATATACTCGTATTCGAGGATTTGTGGCAATGTATTACAGGAAAATCCGAAACCTCAGGTGAGAACGCTGCCAAATTAGCTCGTAGAGAGGAAAAGGCTCGGGCGAGGCTATGTCTAAGTGTTGAGAAATCGTGCTATGCCCACATTGTGCAGGCGAAAACTGCGAAAGATGTTTGGGATGCCTTGAGGAAGGCTTACGATGACACCGGGTTGAACAGGAGATTGTCGTGTCTGCGAACTTTATGCTCGATTAAGCTGGAGCAGTTCGACAGTATGGAAGCGTACGTTAACGAGATCTTGTCACTTGCTGAACAATTAAGTAGCATGAAGAAACCTCTTGACGACGAATTCCTGGCTGCTATTATGCTTCAAGGGTTGCCTCAGGAATATGAGCCCATGATAATGGCTCTGGAGCACTCAAGCATGGACATAACGACGGATATGGTAAAAACTAAACTTCTGCAAGATAAGCGATGGAAAGGGAGCGCTGGTGGCGGCGATGACTGCTTGTTTACACGGAATCGTGGTAATGACAAGGCCAGTTCCCGAGGTGAGAAGAAAAATGCCTCAAGTACATCAAAACACGCTAATACCTCGTCAAATACGAACAAGCTGTGGTGTTGGAAGTGTCGTTCGAAAAGTCACGTTAAGAAGGATTGTCCTCAACTGAACCGTAACGGAGCGACGTCGACTTCTATGGTGCGGGCTGCACTTAACACTGATAGTTCGTGGATTATTGATTCTGGCGCGACGGATAACATGTCCGGATATCAAGAATGGTTCAAAGACCTTGACGATTCGTCGACGAAGGAGGTGTGTGTTGCTAATGGCAAGAAGTTACCAGTTAGTGGGAAAGGTGATGTACATTTTTCAATTAACTCTCGTGGACATACGATAGATACAACATTGAAAGATGTTATGCTTATACCTGACCTTACTGTTAATTTGATATCCGTGTCTACTCTTGCTGAAAAGGGATTTAAGTTTATTTTTGATAATACTGGATGTGACATAATTAAGGCTGGAAAAGTAGTTTTACATGCTAGGAAAGTTGGGAGAGTTTACAGACTTAATTCTGTCGGTAGTGTCAATCTGACAACGTCATCTACCTCTAAGGACATGATGTTATGGCATTCAAGATTAGGGCATCTAAATTTTGACAGCTTGGCATCACTTAGGAAGGAAGCTAATGACATTGATTTTCAGATTACTACTCAGAAGCAAGTTTGTGATGTGTGTCTTAAGGGTAAGCAATCTCGCGCTCCCTTTGTGACAAACCCTAACAAACAGGTGGCTAAGGAGCGGCTGGCGCTCATTCACAGTGACGTCATGGGGCCGATGCCGACCACTTCTCTCGGGGGCAAGCGCTACGTCCTCACGTTCCTAGATGACTACTCCAGGAAGGTGTTTGTCTATCCCATTGCAAAGAAGAGTGATGTGTGTAAGTACACTAAAGATTTTATTAGACTGGTAGAGAATCAGTGTAGTGCTAATGTCAAAGTACTGAGAACAGATAATGGTTCAGAGTACGTTAATGCTGAGTTGACGGACTTTCTTAAAAATAAAGGTATAGTCCATCAGCTGACGGTACCTTACAGTCCTGAACAGAACGCATGCGCGGAACGTCTTAATCGTTCCTTATGCGACAAGGTCAGATGTCTACTGTTTAACGCAAATCTCGATGACAAGATGTGGGCAGAGGCTATGAACACAGCTGCGTTTCTTATTAATAGGTCACCGAGCTCAAGACTTTCTGGGAGGTTACCAGAAGAGGTGTGGAGTGGAAATAAAGTGAGCCTTAAGAATCTGTGTGTCTTTGGTTGCGAGGCATTTGCACATGTAGATGACTGTAAACGTAAAAAGTTAGACCCCAAAAGTAAGAGGCTAATATTTTTAGGCTACTGTGAAAACGTTAAAGGATATCGTTTGTTCGACCCTGACAACAACAAGATCGTTATATCACGTGATGTGGTGTTCAACGAGTCTGTGTTTCCAGGTAGACATTCTAAAATAGGGCCAAAACGTGTGTTTGAACCTATTTATCTTACAGGAGGTGGTGATGAGGCGACGACGGAGACTACGCCGGTGGAGGCGGAGCCAGAGTATCTTTTGGCTGAGTCGTCGGATTGCCCACTTGAGGCGGAGCCAGATACAGTTCCTTTCGAATCACCAAATGATGCTGTTGAGGTGGAATGTGAACGCGAGCCTAGTAATGATTCGGTTTTGCCGGAATTGGCACCAGAGTCTACAGGTCAACGATATAACCTACGTCCACGTTTGCCTAATACGACTTGTAACATAACTAACGTTTGTAATGTGACAGAGCCCATAGAGCCGCGTACTGTCAAAGAAGCTTTGAGTTGTGAAGATAAAGAGTTATGGCAGAAGGCCATGAAAGAAGAAATCGATTCTTTTGTCTTGCACGGAGCTTGGGAGCTTACTGATAAACCAGTTGACAAGAACGTCGTTAAAAATAAGTGGATTTTTACTCTTAAACGAGACTCAGATGGGAACATTACACGTTACAAGGCACGGTTGGTAGCGAAAGGCTTTACCCAAAGATATGGAGAAGATTTCCATGAAACTTTTTCGCCGGTGGTTCGTCATTGTTCTATTAGATTGTTGCTATCTTTGGCTGTGGAAATGAACCTTAAGATTGATCATTTAGACGTGCAAACAGCATTCCTGAATGGAGAGTTGCAAGAGGAGATCTTTATGCAACAACCGGAAGGTTTCATTTGCCCTGGAAGTGAAAACAAAGTCTATAGACTACGAAAGGCGGTATATGGGTTGAAGCAAGCATCGCGATCCTGGTACCAAAAGGTAAAAGATGTTTTACTATCTTTGGGATACAGACAGTGTAAACAAGAGGACTGCATCTTCACTAAGAGATCAGGTGAGTCGATTGTTTTTATCGCTCTGTATGTTGACGATTTTTTCGTGTTCTACAACGATAAACGTCTGGCTGAGACATTAAAAAGTTCTTTGTTAAAGGTTTTTAAACTCAAAGACTTAGGTCCGGTACGAAACATGTTAGGTATAAAAGTAGAACGTGATGCAACTTCCATTAGACTTAGTCAGGAAAATCGGATTGACAAGTTGTTAGATCGTTTTGGCATGACAGACTGTAAGCCTGTAAAGTCTCCCATGATAACTAATATTAGTTCTGTCATAGAGAGTTCTAATAATGCTGTGATGAGGTTACGTGCACCGGGGTGTACGCAGCCTCATACAACTCCCTTAGTCCTGAAGGGACCTCGGGTTTCTCGGTTAGCTCAGAGGAGAGAGGGGTGCAGGGTAGCAAACAGAAACACGGATCAAGTACAGTTTACAAATCAGTGGGCTTTTATGCCAGTTTATTTCTAAATAGACCCTTAATTACTTATCTAGGTTGCCTAGGCTATGGTACAGCGCGGGGCGACTCGGGATAGTCGCGTCGGGACGGCGCGGATCCCTATTCTGGTCGCGGCTTATGTCAAACGGGTAACCTCAGCCCTTACGACGGTTGTAAGGGGGAGGGGGTAAGAGGACGGAGTGGAGTATATGCTTTACTCGTCTTCAAACAAGCCGGCACCTACTCGAAGGTAGGGAATAAGGGGGATGCGTATCCCGGATGCTTATTCGTCTTCAAACAAACCGGCACCATGAGAACGCAGGGTAGCAGAGAGGGGGAAGGTAAGCGGGGGGAACCGGCGGCTTATTCGTCTGTAAACAAACCGGCCTGCCGGAGCGCAGCGATCCTCACAGCTGAAGGCGGTGAGAACCACTGCCAAGATGTATGGCGCGCGGGCCTTTATATACGGATCGGAGCGCGGGGACGCGGGAGGGGGCGGCTGCTCTCAGTCGGCCGCCGGCCGCGGTGAGGTGCGCTCGCGTGGCGCGCTGGCTCGGTGCGTCGCTCCGATGCATGCATTGCGGCGTTGGCGCGGTGTTGTGTGCGCGCTGGGGCGCGTCATCACAGTCCCGTCACCCGTCTGGAGATTTTTACCTGTAGGGGAAAAATCACCGTTGCAATACATGGTTTTTTTTTTTTTTTTCTTCCCCCCTTTTTTATATCTTTTTTTTTTTTTTTTTTTTTTTTTTTATGATATCTTTTTTTTTCTTATATGTTTATATATTTTTTTTTTATAATTTTTTTTTTTGATATCCCTTTTTTTTCTTTTAAGTTTTTTTTTTTTTGATATATTTTTTTTTCTTATTTCTTTTTTTTTCTTATTACATATATAATTTAGTTTTCTCTGTATATACATTTTTTTTTTCTACTGCTGCTGTGGGCGCTTGTTGCGCAGGTGCTTCTGGCGTATCGGTGGCATGCGGGTGAGGCCGTGCTTCTGGCCGCGGTTCCTTCTCCTTCCGGCTCTGCGCGTTTTTTCTTTGTTGCTGGTTCCTGGCTGGGTTCGGGTGTCGCTGAAGGCCGACCTCATTTCTATAGTGTTCAATAGTGCCGTTTTCAGCTGTTGGTGTATCAGCTGGCTTTTCTTTTCTAACTTCTTTCTCGGCCAGCTCTACCTTCTTATCTTCTTCTAAACTCTTCATTAACTCTTTATTCTTCTTTCTAATAGCATTTAGAATTTTCGATGTAGTCACCACTCGTTTAACCTTCTTACTTCCTAGATATCTATCTTTCCATGATAAATTTTCAAGGTCACTAGTATCATTTTCCGTCGGTAAGTTTTCGTTTGGTATGGGTATTGTTATTTTGTCTTTATCTAAGTCTATTTTATCCATTCTAGCGGAAGAGGCTTCTATTTCTTCAGCTGTAGGTTCTAGGTATAAAACGGATACTCCTTCTACCTCGTAGCCTGATGAATCGTCTGAAATTTCTAGATATTTATATACGTCATCGTCGTCGTCATCAATTGTTTCTATCATGGTGGTAGAATTTTTTTCTGAGTTATATTCTTTATCCTTATTACAGTTTCCATCAGTTTTTTCACGAGAACCCGATTTCTTTTGTTCTTTCTTAGATTTCTTGTCCTTTTTCCTTTTCTTCTTCTTCTTTCTTTTGTCATCGGATATACCAACTATTTCTGGTTGAACATCCGAGTCTTCAACTTCTGAACTCTCTCTATCCGGTTTTTCACTAACTGATTTTGTTTGTCCGCATGACGAGTTTTCAGTTTCATCGTCACTTTTCTCATTATTTGCACATTCATCTGTTTTACCCACTTTGTCAACACTTTTTTCATAACTTATGTCACCTGTGTTGTCTATTTTATCAATTATACCTGTACTGTTACTAGCATTATCTGCTTTTTCTGCACTTGAACTCTGAGATGTCTCATCACAAACAACACATTTTTCATTAACTTTTTGATTAATGTTCGATCCACTTGAATCTTCTTTGTTATTTTCCCAAATTATATTACCATCACTTATAACAGGTAGATCCTTAGTTTGCACTATTCCTTCATTGATTTTAGACATATACCCTCTTATCTCATCATCTTTTTTACTATCTCCTTTTTCTTTAGGTTCCACTATTTCTGTTTCCGTATCAGTTTTTTCTTCAACACTTTCTAAATTAGCTTCACTTTTTTCGTTGACAACTTGTTCTTCAGCTACTTTATTTGGCGTTATTTCTTCATTGACAGTTTCTGTTTGCTTTTGCTGCTCCTTGCCTTCCTGCGGTTCGTTCCCGTCTTCTGGCCAGTGTATGGACATCCCTAGGCGTTTGAGTACATCCATACCTATTATGATGTCGATCGCCGTTGGCATTACCCTTAGCCAGTGCTTCATTTTCATATCTTTAATTTCCAGGTCGACTAGCAGGTTACTATGAGCTTGAGTTCTGGTCCCGTTTGCAAGTACTATTTCCCTTGTCTTTGTTTTTTCTTGATATGCTCTGTCCTTGCACTCGTTATATGTTTGTTGGTTTATATATGTATTTGTTGCGCCTGTGTCTATGAGGCCTCGGTATTCTTTTCCCATGATTTTCATGTCGGTGTAAATCCTGTTGTCTTCTTCTCTCTGTGGGTTATCAGCTGCTCCTGCTGTTTCGTGTCCTTGCCAACTTGCTTTCCTGCAACATGTTTTGCTCAGCACTCCCAGTTTTCCGCACTGGCTGCAAAATATTTGGCGTCTGCCCCTACAGGCGCCTGCGTTATGTCCCGGTTTGCCGCAGGACCAGCAGCTGGTTTTAGGATCATACCTTGGGTGTACTGTTTGGCACGGCGTGTCACTGTCTCTGCGTCTTGTCTGATGGTTACCTTGGGTTCTGTTGTCTTTGTCTTGACTTGCGTGTTGCTGTGGATTCTCGACGTTACTTGCGGTTCTCTGACTGTTATAACTTTTGGTATATGGCTCTGCCTCCGGTGGCTGTGTCGTCCTATACGTGGGCCTATGTATGTTTTCGTAGTCGTTTCCTAGCTTCAGCAATTCTGGTAGGCTGGTAAAGTCTTGTTTTTTGATGTAAAGTTTGTAACTCCTTAGCATATTCTCGTGAATGCGGTGTAGCTTTTCAGATTCGCTTTGATTTCCGTGCCTGCGCATTAGTGTCTGGATGTCTGTGACGTAATCAGTGAACTTTTCGTATACTCTTTGTTTTCTAGCAATGATTCTGGCTACCAGGTCCTCTTCGTAATTGGCCGGAAAATAGTATGTCTTGAATACCTTTAGGAATTGGTCCCATGTAGTCCATGATTCGACATTATTCCTATACCAGAGCAACGCCCTGCCTTGTAAGATGCGCGGTAACGCTGGTAATATATCTTTTCTCTCAATCTTACTTGCTTTGATGAGTTCCTCCAGCCTTTCTATGAATTCGATGGCGTTGTCGGTGGTCTTGAATGACAGGTTCCACTCTTTTATTAGTTTTGTTAACAAATTTGGGTTGTTTTCTGCCATTGCTGTGTTGTCTTCTTCTTTTATGATCTCTACTAACCCTTTTCGAATTTCTTCCACTGTTAGACCTTCTGTCGGGATATTGCGTTCCTTTGCTGCTTGCACAAGTTCCGGTTTTTTCAGTTGATATATCCAACTTGTTGGCATTGGTTTGTTTGTGATGTGTCTATCGGGCTGATTTTTCTTCTTCTCGAATGGAGCGTCGGGCTTTCCAGCGAGTTATCTTCTCTTTTCAGATGTGTTTTCGGGCGGGTGGGGCGCGACTATTCCCCCTTTTTAGAGACAACGGTATATGTTGATGCACTTCAACTTTGAATTCAGTGAGATCTGGATTTAATGCGGACACCTCTTATTGGCCAGGTGTGCTACTCAGGTGTGCTGCGGGTGCCAGATGTGCTGCTGTTATAGGTGAGAATCTTTCTCCCTCTAGTACGGTTAGCACCAAAATGTGTTTAAGTTCCTGTTCCCTCTCGAGCGTCGGTTCCGTTCTGGATACCGCTAAGACTCCTGTGAGTTATTTCGTTGGGCGCCAGATGTGATGAGGTTACGTGCACCGGGGTGTACGCAGCCTCATACAACTCCCTTAGTCCTGAAGGGACCTCGGGTTTCTCGGTTAGCTCAGAGGAGAGAGGGGTGCAGGGTAGCAAACAGAAACACGGATCAAGTACAGTTTACAAATCAGTGGGCTTTTATGCCAGTTTATTTCTAAATAGACCCTTAATTACTTATCTAGGTTGCCTAGGCTATGGTACAGCGCGGGGCGACTCGGGATAGTCGCGTCGGGACGGCGCGGATCCCTATTCTGGTCGCGGCTTATGTCAAACGGGTAACCTCAGCCCTTACGACGGTTGTAAGGGGGAGGGGGTAAGAGGACGGAGTGGAGTATATGCTTTACTCGTCTTCAAACAAGCCGGCACCTACTCGAAGGTAGGGAATAAGGGGGATGCGTATCCCGGATGCTTATTCGTCTTCAAACAAACCGGCACCATGAGAACGCAGGGTAGCAGAGAGGGGGAAGGTAAGCGGGGGGAACCGGCGGCTTATTCGTCTGTAAACAAACCGGCCTGCCGGAGCGCAGCGATCCTCACAGCTGAAGGCGGTGAGAACCACTGCCAAGATGTATGGCGCGCGGGCCTTTATATACGGATCGGAGCGCGGGGACGCGGGAGGGGGCGGCTGCTCTCAGTCGGCCGCCGGCCGCGGTGAGGTGCGCTCGCGTGGCGCGCTGGCTCGGTGCGTCGCTCCGATGCATGCATTGCGGCGTTGGCGCGGTGTTGTGTGCGCGCTGGGGCGCGTCATCACAATGCTACGAATAACATTGTAACGAAGTTTCCGTACTAAAAGGCTAAGAACACTTCCAACAGCACCGCACTAGTGACAGCTGTGATCGCCGTGTCCCCTCTCTAAGAGCGTCGCTTCAATTGTCATTCGAGTCGTAGGCGCCGACCGCGCCCTTTTCAGATATCTCTGTTTAGAAGGATAATTGTGTTTCCATCTGGTTCTTAAATGTATTTCAATAATAGTAAATCATGTATTTTCAAATGGTGTTTGGTGCTTTTACCCTAAAAGCTTCAGAAGTGAGATTCGACCTTAGGTCCGCACTGGCTTGTTGACGAATGATCCCATGGACTCCGTGATTTAATTGTTTCTTTTCATTGTTGTAAACTAAATCACGCCGCTTAACCTGATCCTAATGAGTAAATGCATCAACACCTCTAATAAATAAGAAATACATGTATGGAAACATTGAGTAAGTAACCTAACATAAATGTGAACGAAGTACGTTCATAAGACGAGTGTCGATGCCGTTGAAAGGTAAAACAAACGACGACTACAATCCACTGCCTATGGTAAACTCGCCATAAGGCATCATAACCAATAGGGAGTGTTGGTGATTTCAACAAGCTGAGCATAATTTTAGTGTTGGATCTTACACTTTGCCTCCATGTTTCGTGTGTGCGGTTATTTTGTGAGTTTACAGGTATCTGCAGTTATAATTATACAGTGATTCTCCTACATGAAATGATGACACAACTCAACAACCATTTTATAAAGTTTGTGTCACAATGACCATCGGAGACCAGTAAAATACCATAATGGATTAATGTACATATGAATAGTACAGGTAACTGAAAAATAAAAATGTGAGGTGAGTTCCTACAGTTTCCCATGTAAAATGTACATACCTACAATTTACAAGTCGGGTAGGCATTTACAAGTATGCCTTTGAACGATAGGAATCCTACAACATGTCATTTTATAGCATGGATGTTATCAAAAACCTTGTTAACTAACATTTATATTAATATTATAAATGTGAGAATGCTCAAAGTTTGTTAAAAGACAGCGCTCATCAATGCTGTCCCCGACAAGGAAATAAATTGCTACTGTAAATGTGTATACTGAAACTTGTAAATGTATGCTGTGTTTGGTTGTTTGTCTTGTGTGAGTTTCAGGAATGACATAGAGAAGAATCTTGACCTCATATTACCAAATATTTGAACATGCATAGATTTTGCCTGTCGCAGACTAGAACATTATGTTCAAGCCGTTGCTTACCATGGACTATAACTGAATATATTTAGACAACATGTGGTTAGTTTGTCATAGATCACAGGTATGTTCACACTAATTGATTACACTAAGGGGAAGTGTAAATAAGAAGACATTTTACTAAAATCATATTGAAGGTGAGGTATTTATTTAAAATTTCCAGTTAAGTTATGACTTTAGTACCTACATGTTAGATACTGAGTATAGTGACTTATGTTCATAAATTTAAGTTATAAATACTAATGGCATGATTATCATGTGTGTCGTTTTGAATGAGCAATGCCAGCTAATTTGTACTAAATTTGTCCATTTTAAATATCTAGCTCATGGGTACCTAAATATTTGCTATACCTATGCTAGACTGGCTATCAATATGGCTAGACTACTGTTGTCACAAATGCATAAAATGCTCCATGCATCCTTGCCATTAGTAAATCGGAACAATAAGTCCTGATATATTTCCTTCAGTAATCCATTACAATTAATACTTACAATTATTTTAAATTAAACATGCATAATATATTAGTTATTCTTATAAACATTTTAAAAGATATATTTATTTATAATGATTCACATTTTGGACTCATGTGATGATGGATCCGTTTACGAGATAGTATTTCAGGTTTGCAAGTATGACAAATATTTTATTCATATAAACAACATCATCATTATCATCAATTCAACCCCAGACATATTGTTACCTAGAAGTTGCTTGTGGTTCTACATGGCATAGACTCAATGGCTAACTCAGACCATTGCTTGCTAATGCGATGACTATTCATTGTACCTAATCTTGCAATGTGTTTCAGATATAAATCTTTAGAACAAATTTAATTATTGGTGAACTAATGATTTCATGTCTTAACTACCTGTACCAATTACTTATAGTTCCTCGGAAGAAGTTATATGGTTCACTATGTTATGAATTGGATAATATTTACATGATACTGACAACTTACTGGGCATTGGTAAGAACAACCAATGATGGTAAGAAGTAATCTCTGTGAACATTAACAGTCTACATGCCATATATATCTGTGACATTCAAATGAAACAAGAGATATACTGGTAAGTTGAATGGGTGGTAGATGTACAGAGGTAAATGGCTTTGTTTCAACTCTCCAAATATTTTAACCCATTCACTGCTATTGACCATACTTATATAAAAAAAAATGCCCATTGTATTATGTGTGTCATGTTTTATTACATGTTTGACCTTATTCCAAACCGTCGACATTGTGGCCTTTTGTCTTCTTGTGCACTAGTTGCACGACAAGATGTCGTTAATAGTGCTTTTAGATGTCCAAGGAGTCAAAAACACTTCTAACCAAAAGTGTTGTGAGTTCAGTAATCATAATATTGTATTTAGTTTGAACTCATTTTACTCTACAAAGTATGTTGTAATATTGATTTTTAACAAATTCGTCTAACATTTGTATTGGATGTAAGTGGGGCCAAAACAATTTCACTTCTTGTGTCTCTGTTTTGGCAAGCTTATAGATTACCTAAGAACCAGCAACCATATTACTAATCCTTCATAGTTACCAGGTACAAATTGGTAATTTTATACTTTGCTTGAGCGATTGTGATATAATAGCACTTCCATTGCACAATATCATATATACATTATATTAGTACAGTGGAACCTCGATAAGTCGTACCTCGATAAGAGGGAATCCTCGGTAACTCGAACTTCTTTTAGGTTTTCTGCATTTTGGTTATATTGTACAATGTACTTACTATCTGCTTAGGAGCTTGGAAGAGTACATCCAATATTTATTTCATTCTACACTCATTCCTGGATTGAAAACCGGGTTATGCAAGAGGTGGTATCTATTAATATTTCATGAATTAATTCTACTCTTATTCCTGGATTAGGAACCGGGCTATGCATAAGAATTAGTATCTATCTCCAAAATATTGAAATCTACACTTATTTCTGGATTAAGAACCAGTTTATGTATGAAATGTAGTATCTATTATTATCTCCTAATAATAAAATCTACACTCATGTCTGGATTAAGAACCAGTTTATGTTTGAGATGTAGTTATCTTATCTTCTAATATAAAATCTACTCTCATTTCTGTATTTAGAACCGGGTAGTGTTAGTAAATGTGGTACCTAATTAATATTTCATTAATATTAAACTACTCTTATTTCTGTATCTACAACCGGGTTGTGTATGAGCTGTATTATCCATTATCATTTTAAGGAATAATGAAATCTATCCCCATCCTGGATTAAGAACCGGGTCAAGGCTAGTCTGAAACCGGTAAACGCAGTGATGTCCTGTAGAGGACCAGACTGCAATACAATACTTAACAGCTATGACTAGTCTGATACCGGTAACCGCAGTGATGTCCCATAGAGGACCAGACTGCAATACAATACTTAACAGCTATGACTAGTCTGATACCGGTAACCGCAGTGATGTCCCATAGAGGACCAGACTGCAATACAATACTTAACAGCTATGACTAGTCTGATACCGGTAACCGCAGTGATGTCCCATAGAGGACCAGACTGCAATACAATACTTAACAGCTATGACTAGTCTGATACCGGTAACCGCAGTGATGTCCCATAGAGGACCAGACTGCAATACAATACTTAACAGCTATGACTAGTCTGATACCGGTAACTGCAGTGATGTCCCATGGAGGACCAGACTGCAATACAATACTTAACAGCTATGACTAGTCTGATACCGGTAACCGCAGTGATGTCCCGTAGAGGACCAGACTGCAATACAATACCTAACAGCTACCCTTAAGAGGCTAGTCTGATACCGGTAAACGCATTAAAGTCCCTGAGAGGACCCAATTGCAATACAATACTTATCAGCTGTCCTTAAGAGGCTAGTCTGATTCCGGTAATCACAGTGAAGTCCTTGGGAGGAGTCACTGCAATATGATACAACTATCCGTAATAGGTTAATCTGGTGTCCGTAATTTAAGAAACCTGTAAGAACAACCCTCTGCTACTAATGAATTTACTCCTAAATATATTTTTATTTTGTTTGTTGTTGACCTTAAAGGTTACCTTGAGACCATGTCTTACAAGAGAATGTACTGTGTGACCTTAAAAAGTGAAAACCTCAGGGTTACCTTGCAAGGGTTGTTTGCTCTTATCGCTTCAGAGATAGCTGACGAAGTTTCGGTCGCCGAGTGTTTATTGGGACGCTCAGCTGAAACCTCAATGCAACGGGCCTCGCACCGACGACCTTGTTGTGAAAACGCTCTTCTGCAGTTACAGCTCTTGCAGCGCTGGTAGCCACATTACGACTTGTGCAGTCGTATCACCGAGAACAGATGGTAATGTTTTTGCCCATTAACAACGTCGTTCGCAGAAGTGACGACTAATATCATTCTATTATGATGCCAAAAAAAAAAAAAACGAAATTGATATTGATGCTAAAGACATTTTGTTCTGTCCAAATATTGCATTGACCCTTATAATTCAGTATTTTAGTGGCGCCATATTACAAAACAGAAGTACATTATTGGGCTGCCAGTATTTACTAAACGATACCCATGATCCTGTCGTGATCAAAAATTCATGTTGAGCAAAGGGGTTTCTAAAAATGTTAATGCAAAACATAATATCACAATTAAAAGCATCTATGTCTACACCTTTTGACACCGACTAAAGTGATAAGAATATAATTATCGCTGATAATTATTGGCTCCATACTACAAAGACTGTCAATTACATACTTAATTGTTGTTATAAGCAGAAACGTCTGCAAACGATATTTCAATTTTACAATTGAAAGGAAAAATGGAAAAATTCACCGCGTCGAGCAAGACTCGAACTTGCGACCTCTCGGAACACCGGTCCGATCGCACTGCCAACTGTGCTATCGACGCTTACTCAACCCCGGTGAATCTTTCCATCTGTTACTCCTTTTTGCTTACGTCAGAGGGAGACGTGTAGCGACATCTACCGTAAGTGCATATACACATTAACGGCATCGAAGTTCCAAGTCATATTGGAATAACATCGATAACAATGCGCTAACCCGTACTAATTAATTGTTGTTATAAGCAGAAACGTCTGCAAACGATATTTCAATTTTACAATTGAAAGGAAAAATGGAAAAATTCACCGCGTCGAGCAAGACTCGAACTTGCGACCTCTCGGAACACCGGTCCGATCGCACTGCCAACTGTGCTATCGACGCTTACTCAACCCCGGTGAATCTTTCCATCTGTTACTCCTTTTTGCTTACGTCAGAGGGAGACGTGTAGCGACATCTACCGTAAGTGCATATACACATTAACGGCATCGAAGTTCCAAGTCATATTGGAATAACATCGATAACAATGCGCTAACCCGTACTAATTAATTGTTGTTATAAGCAGAAACGTCTGCAAACGATATTTCAATTTTACAATTGAAAGGAAAAATGGAAAAATTCACCGCGTCGAGCAAGACTCGAACTTGCGACCTCTCGGAACACCGGTCCGATCGCACTGCCAACTGTGCTATCGACGCTTACTCAACCCCGGTGAATCTTTCCATCTGTTACTCCTTTTTGCTTACGTCAGAGGGAGACGTGTAGCGACATCTACCGTAAGTGCATATACACATTAACGGCATCGAAGTTCCAAGTCATATTGGAATAACATCGATAACAATGCGCTAACCCGTACTAATTAATTGTTGTTATAAGCAGAAACGTCTGCAAACGATATTTCAATTTTACAATTGAAAGGAAAAATGGAAAAATTCACCGCGTCGAGCAAGACTCGAACTTGCGACCTCTCGGAACACCGGTCCGATCGCACTGCCAACTGTGCTATCGACGCTTACTCAACCCCGGTGAATCTTTCCATCTGTTACTCCTTTTTGCTTACGTCAGAGGGAGACGTGTAGCGACATCTACCGTAAGTGCATATACACATTAACGGCATCGAAGTTCCAAGTCATATTGGAATAACATCGATAACAATGCGCTAACCCGTACTAATTAATTGTTGTTATAAGCAGAAACGTCTGCAAACGATATTTCAATTTTACAATTGAAAGGAAAAATGGAAAAATTCACCGCGTCGAGCAAGACTCGAACTTGCGACCTCTCGGAACACCGGTCCGATCGCACTGCCAACTGTGCTATCGACGCTTACTCAACCCCGGTGAATCTTTCCATCTGTTACTCCTTTTTGCTTACGTCAGAGGGAGACGTGTAGCGACATCTACCGTAAGTGCATATACACATTAACGGCATCGAAGTTCCAAGTCATATTGGAATAACATCGATAACAATGCGCTAACCCGTACTAATTAATTGTTGTTATAAGCAGAAACGTCTGCAAACGATATTTCAATTTTACAATTGAAAGGAAAAATGGAAAAATTCACCGCGTCGAGCAAGACTCGAACTTGCGACCTCTCGGAACACCGGTCCGATCGCACTGCCAACTGTGCTATCGACGCTTACTCAACCCCGGTGAATCTTTCCATCTGTTACTCCTTTTTGCTTACGTCAGAGGGAGACGTGTAGCGACATCTACCGTAAGTGCATATACACATTAACGGCATCGAAGTTCCAAGTCATATTGGAATAACATCGATAACAATGCGCTAACCCGTACTAATTAATTGTTGTTATAAGCAGAAACGTCTGCAAACGATATTTCAATTTTACAATTGAAAGGAAAAATGGAAAAATTCACCGCGTCGAGCAAGACTCGAACTTGCGACCTCTCGGAACACCGGTCCGATCGCACTGCCAACTGTGCTATCGACGCTTACTCAACCCCGGTGAATCTTTCCATCTGTTACTCCTTTTTGCTTACGTCAGAGGGAGACGTGTAGCGACATCTACCGTAAGTGCATATACACATTAACGGCATCGAAGTTCCAAGTCATATTGGAATAACATCGATAACAATGCGCTAACCCGTACTAATTAATTGTTGTTATAAGCAGAAACGTCTGCAAACGATATTTCAATTTTACAATTGAAAGGAAAAATGGAAAAATTCACCGCGTCGAGCAAGACTCGAACTTGCGACCTCTCGGAACACCGGTCCGATCGCACTGCCAACTGTGCTATCGACGCTTACTCAACCCCGGTGAATCTTTCCATCTGTTACTCCTTTTTGCTTACGTCAGAGGGAGACGTGTAGCGACATCTACCGTAAGTGCATATACACATTAACGGCATCGAAGTTCCAAGTCATATTGGAATAACATCGATAACAATGCGCTAACCCGTACTAATTAATTGTTGTTATAAGCAGAAACGTCTGCAAACGATATTTCAATTTTACAATTGAAAGGAAAAATGGAAAAATTCACCGCGTCGAGCAAGACTCGAACTTGCGACCTCTCGGAACACCGGTCCGATCGCACTGCCAACTGTGCTATCGACGCTTACTCAACCCCGGTGAATCTTTCCATCTGTTACTCCTTTTTGCTTACGTCAGAGGGAGACGTGTAGCGACATCTACCGTAAGTGCATATACACATTAACGGCATCGAAGTTCCAAGTCATATTGGAATAACATCGATAACAATGCGCTAACCCGTACTAATTAATTGTTGTTATAAGCAGAAACGTCTGCAAACGATATTTCAATTTTACAATTGAAAGGAAAAATGGAAAAATTCACCGCGTCGAGCAAGACTCGAACTTGCGACCTCTCGGAACACCGGTCCGATCGCACTGCCAACTGTGCTATCGACGCTTACTCAACCCCGGTGAATCTTTCCATCTGTTACTCCTTTTTGCTTACGTCAGAGGGAGACGTGTAGCGACATCTACCGTAAGTGCATATACACATTAACGGCATCGAAGTTCCAAGTCATATTGGAATAACATCGATAACAATGCGCTAACCCGTACTAATTAATTGTTGTTATAAGCAGAAACGTCTGCAAACGATATTTCAATTTTACAATTGAAAGGAAAAATGGAAAAATTCACCGCGTCGAGCAAGACTCGAACTTGCGACCTCTCGGAACACCGGTCCGATCGCACTGCCAACTGTGCTATCGACGCTTACTCAACCCCGGTGAATCTTTCCATACAACAATTAATTAGTACGGGTTAGCGCATTGTTATCGATGTTATTCCAATATGACTTGGAACTTCGATGCCGTTAATGTGTATATGCACTTACGGTAGATGTCGCTACACGTCTCCCTCTGACGTAAGCAAAAAGGAGTAACAGATGGAAAGATTCACCGGGGTTGAGTAAGCGTCGATAGCACAGTTGGCAGTGCGATCGGACCGGTGTTCCGAGAGGTCGCAAGTTCGAGTCTTGCTCGACGCGGTGAATTTTTCCATTTTTCCTTTCAATTGTAAAATTGAAATATCGTTTGCAGACGTTTCTGCTTATAACAACAATTAATTAGTACGGGTTAGCGCATTGTTATCGATGTTATTCCAATATGACTTGGAACTTCGATGCCGTTAATGTGTATATGCACTTACGGTAGATGTCGCTACACGTCTCCCTCTGACGTAAGCAAAAAGGAGTAACAGATGGAAAGATTCACCGGGGTTGAGTAAGCGTCGATAGCACAGTTGGCAGTGCGATCGGACCGGTGTTCCGAGAGGTCGCAAGTTCGAGTCTTGCTCGACGCGGTGAATTTTTCCATTTTTCCTTTCAATTGTAAAATTGAAATATCGTTTGCAGACGTTTCTGCTTATAACAACAATTAATTAGTACGGGTTAGCGCATTGTTATCGATGTTATTCCAATATGACTTGGAACTTCGATGCCGTTAATGTGTATATGCACTTACGGTAGATGTCGCTACACGTCTCCCTCTGACGTAAGCAAAAAGGAGTAACAGATGGAAAGATTCACCGGGGTTGAGTAAGCGTCGATAGCACAGTTGGCAGTGCGATCGGACCGGTGTTCCGAGAGGTCGCAAGTTCGAGTCTTGCTCGACGCGGTGAATTTTTCCATTTTTCCTTTCAATTGTAAAATTGAAATATCGTTTGCAGACGTTTCTGCTTATAACAACAATTAATTAGTACGGGTTAGCGCATTGTTATCGATGTTATTCCAATATGACTTGGAACTTCGATGCCGTTAATGTGTATATGCACTTACGGTAGATGTCGCTACACGTCTCCCTCTGACGTAAGCAAAAAGGAGTAACAGATGGAAAGATTCACCGGGGTTGAGTAAGCATCGATAGCACAGTTGGCAGTGCGATCGGACCGGTGTTCCGAGAGGTCGCAAGTTCGAGTCTTGCTCGACGCGGTGAATTTTTCCATTTTTCCTTTCAATTGTAAAATTGAAATATCGTTTGCAGACGTTTCTGCTTATAACAACAATTAATTAGTACGGGTTAGCGCATTGTTATCGATGTTATTCCAATATGACTTGGAACTTCGATGCCGTTAATGTGTATATGCACTTACGGTAGATGTCGCTACACGTCTCCCTCTGACGTAAGCAAAAAGGAGTAACAGATGGAAAGATTCACCGGGGTTGA
This sequence comes from Pammene fasciana, assembly GCA_911728535.1. NCBI lineage: Eukaryota > Metazoa > Arthropoda > Insecta > Lepidoptera > Tortricidae > Pammene > Pammene fasciana. Next base: position 2,143,723 of record OU452295.1, read on the forward strand.
GTAAGCGTCGATAGCACAGTTGGCAGTGCGATCGGACCGGTGTTCCGAGAGGTCGCAAGTTCGAGTCTTGCTCGACGCGGTGAATTTTTCCATTTTTCCTTTCAATTGTAAAATTGAAATATCGTTTGCAGACGTTTCTGCTTATAACAACAATTAATTAGTACGGGTTAGCGCATTGTTATCGATGTTATTCCAATATGACTTGGAACTTCGATGCCGTTAATGTGTATATGCACTTACGGTAGATGTCGCTACACGTCTCCCTCTGACGTAAGCAAAAAGGAGTAACAGATGGAAAGATTCACCGGGGTTGAGTAAGCGTCGATAGCACAGTTGGCAGTGCGATCGGACCGGTGTTCCGAGAGGTCGCAAGTTCGAGTCTTGCTCGACGCGGTGAATTTTTCCATTTTTCCTTTCAATTGTAAAATTGAAATATCGTTTGCAGACGTTTCTGCTTATAACAACAATTAATTAGTACGGGTTAGCGCATTGTTATCGATGTTATTCCAATATGACTTGGAACTTCGATGCCGTTAATGTGTATATGCACTTACGGTAGATGTCGCTACACGTCTCCCTCTGACGTAAGCAAAAAGGAGTAACAGATGGAAAGATTCACCGGGGTTGAGTAAGCGTCGATAGCACAGTTGGCAGTGCGATCGGACCGGTGTTCCGAGAGGTCGCAAGTTCGAGTCTTGCTCGACGCGGTGAATTTTTCCATTTTTCCTTTCAATTGTAAAATTGAAATATCGTTTGCAGACGTTTCTGCTTATAACAACAATTAATTAGTACGGGTTAGCGCATTGTTATCGATGTTATTCCAATATGACTTGGAACTTCGATGCCGTTAATGTGTATATGCACTTACGGTAGATGTCGCTACACGTCTCCCTCTGACGTAAGCAAAAAGGAGTAACAGATGGAAAGATTCACCGGGGTTGAGTAAGCGTCGATAGCACAGTTGGCAGTGCGATCGGACCGGTGTTCCGAGAGGTCGCAAGTTCGAGTCTTGCTCGACGCGGTGAATTTTTCCATTTTTCCTTTCAATTGTAAAATTGAAATATCGTTTGCAGACGTTTCTGCTTATAACAACAATTAATTAGTACGGGTTAGCGCATTGTTATCGATGTTATTCCAATATGACTTGGAACTTCGATGCCGTTAATGTGTATATGCACTTACGGTAGATGTCGCTACACGTCTCCCTCTGACGTAAGCAAAAAGGAGTAACAGATGGAAAGATTCACCGGGGTTGAGTAAGCGTCGATAGCACAGTTGGCAGTGCGATCGGACCGGTGTTCCGAGAGGTCGCAAGTTCGAGTCTTGCTCGACGCGGTGAATTTTTCCATTTTTCCTTTCAATTGTAAAATTGAAATATCGTTTGCAGACGTTTCTGCTTATAACAACAATTAATTAGTACGGGTTAGCGCATTGTTATCGATGTTATTCCAATATGACTTGGAACTTCGATGCCGTTAATGTGTATATGCACTTACGGTAGATGTCGCTACACGTCTCCCTCTGACGTAAGCAAAAAGGAGTAACAGATGGAAAGATTCACCGGGGTTGAGTAAGCGTCGATAGCACAGTTGGCAGTGCGATCGGACCGGTGTTCCGAGAGGTCGCAAGTTCGAGTCTTGCTCGACGCGGTGAATTTTTCCATTTTTCCTTTCAATTGTAAAATTGAAATATCGTTTGCAGACGTTTCTGCTTATAACAACAATTAATTAGTACGGGTTAGCGCATTGTTATCGATGTTATTCCAATATGACTTGGAACTTCGATGCCGTTAATGTGTATATGCACTTACGGTAGATGTCGCTACACGTCTCCCTCTGACGTAAGCAAAAAGGAGTAACAGATGGAAAGATTCACCGGGGTTGAGTAAGCGTCGATAGCACAGTTGGCAGTGCGATCGGACCGGTGTTCCGAGAGGTCGCAAGTTCGAGTCTTGCTCGACGCGGTGAATTTTTCCATTTTTCCTTTCAATTGTAAAATTGAAATATCGTTTGCAGACGTTTCTGCTTATAACAACAATTAATTAGTACGGGTTAGCGCATTGTTATCGATGTTATTCCAATATGACTTGGAACTTCGATGCCGTTAATGTGTATATGCACTTACGGTAGATGTCGCTACACGTCTCCCTCTGACGTAAGCAAAAAGGAGTAACAGATGGAAAGATTCACCGGGGTTGAGTAAGCGTCGATAGCACAGTTGGCAGTGCGATCGGACCGGTGTTCCGAGAGGTCGCAAGTTCGAGTCTTGCTCGACGCGGTGAATTTTTCCATTTTTCCTTTCAATTGTAAAATTACATACTTATTTATTCTAAACCATTCCGTCCTCCCTATGGCGCAACAAGATTAAATGCAGTTTATAAGGCAAACATTGCATTTGTATTAAATAAATAAGACGGCATGCGTGTGTTACAGAGTATGTTATGCACCAGTTAATAAATTGTTGTTCTACTCCTATGTGCTGCACTGGAGAGCGGCAAGCATCAGTCTCTTAACACCTGGCGAATTGTATTATTTGTGGATGCGATGCCTTGCTGCCTACAACGAAGGAGCCAACTGTGAGTCTGTTCCAAGTCTTTGCCACAAACACGTCACCACTAAGTTTTGCCGTGTGTGTAGTAGTGCACAAAATACACGGGCCTTAGGGAATTTTTAGTTGCAACGTTATTAATAGACTTACTGAATCCTAAGAAATGTTGAAAATCCCTATACACAAATCTAGTATAGTGGTATAGGTACAGTAAATCTTACTACTTGCCGCAAGATGTCATTGTATAAAAATAAAAGTTTACCCACCGCTGGATGTCGCACTCATCACGCTATGTTCCCCTTGGCATATACTGTATTGATCCACTTCATTCATTCTCCTAGCGTTTTTATGGGCCTTGCCACAGTTCAATTATGGTGGTAAAATATATCTTGTCCGAATCCTTATGTGCCATAATTCTACAGTAATATAAGAAGCCCTTGAAGATCCTGATCCAACGTGGCTTCACCGGGACTGAGTATCTTGGTCCAGGCCATGTCAAGGATTATGCGAATTGCGCATAACATGTGCTTGTTAAACTCGCAGACTCGCGAATAGGTGGAGCCAGCTGCCAGCTGGTGAAGGTCCAGCTTGCTGCGACTGCGCAGCCTGCGGCGAGCTTCAGTCAACCATAGACAAATTACCTTCGGGACGCAGGTTGGAGTCAGAAGATGGCCGAGCTAAAAGGCTAAGAACACTTCCAACAGCACCGCACTAGTGACAGCTGTGATCGCCGTGTCCCCTCTCTAAGAGCGTCGCTTCAATTGTCATTCGAGTCGTAGGCGCCGACCGCGCCCTTTTCAGATATCTCTGTTTAGAAGGATAATTGTGTTTCCATCTGGTTCTTAAATGTATTTCAATAATAGTAAATCATGTATTTTCAAATGGTGTTTGGTGCTTTTACCCTAAAAGTACCAAGAGTAGATTGGTAGTCTTATGTATTTATGTGTAACTACGCGACCTGACATTTCGTTTGCCGTGTCATATCTCAGTAAATTTAACAGTTGTTATACGGAATTTCACTGGAATCAAGCTAAGCGTATACTGCGATATCTTAAGGGTACTAAACAAAAGGCTTTAGTATTTAAGAAGTCGAATGTAGATTCCGTTCTTGAGGGCTATTCTGACGCAGATTGGGCGGCAGATCCTGATCGAAAGTCGTACACCGGGTATGTGTTTAAGTACGGCGGTAATTCGATATCTTGGGGTAGCTACAAACAGTCGTGCATATCGCTTTCGTCGACCGAGGCGGAGTATTGCAGCTTGAGCGAAGCTAGTAGAGAAGCGGTCTTCCTACAAGCACTTATTAGGGAATTGTTAATGACGATTAGTTGTAAAATAGTGATGTATTGCGATAACCAATCTGCTATACAGCTTGCTACCAATCATACTCACCACAGACGGAGCAAGCACATAGAAATAAGATTTCATTACATTAGATATATGTTTAATAAATTTAATGTAGAAATTGTTTACATCCCTACGGATGACATGGTAGCAGATGTGTTTACTAAGCCCCTGGGTTGTGTCAAGCACGAGGTGTTCACTCGTCAGCTTGGTGTGGCATAACGCCATGATGATGCCCACGTTATGGGGGGGTGTTGGAAGTGTAACGCTGGCCATCTTTAAAAGACAATTTTGAATTTGTATTTGTCAAGGCCTGTGTTCTATTCTAGTTGTTGTCACTCTATGATGTTTTTTCATGTAAACATGTCATGTAAATTTTTATAATAATATATTAAATATTTGCATTCAGTTTCCCACTGCGTATCACTCAACTCTGCATACTTTTAATAGAAATGCAACGTAAGGGTTTATATGTCAATGCCCGGACATTGGTGTGCGACAAAATTATCGCACGACAAAAAATCGTGGTGCGTACTTAGCCTTACTTTTCGGCAGATCAGACGTTGATATTTTCTATATAGAACAGTAAATTTTTTCGCTAGATCGTTCTCATTGGTAGTATAGGATAAGAAAGAGGTATTACTAACGAGTTCAAAAGCGCGTTTAAAGTCTAATTTTGTCGTTTTAGCTAACACAAGGCCTCATATGACTAGTAGTCCGCCTCGAACTGAGAACTCGCTTGCGTTTTCCTTGCAAACGAGATGAACAATATAACAAGACCCATGTGATGATTTTTTCGCGGCTTCTAACTCCATGACCCGTTGATCGATCCTGCTGATATACGAACTCTCAAATTACATGTGTCTCTGCTACAATCCCAACAAATTTCATAAAGATCAGATAAACGTTACTAAAGTTATCGTCGAACAAACTCTCATAATCAAAAAGCCATCGAAATGCCGAGACGTCCCAGTAATGAGTTGTTCGTAGTAGGGTTTGCTCCCGGGAAATACCGGAACCGAAAGTACCGGGAATTCCCGGGATTTCGAGTCGTGTAAAGAACCGGGACTGGAAAATAAAAATCCCGGTACTTTCGGGATTTTCGGGAAAAACATATTTTACTTTTACGGGCTCATTTATTCTTCGGTGTTCAAATATTTCATCGCGTAATGTTTTAAATAAACGCGGGCCGTCCAACCGGCGGCCGTGGTCACGGCGGTCGCCCGCCAGGCGTCAAGCTGGCGGTGAGGACAGCTACGCCAGTTACCAGATCCCGTGCTGCTACGCGAAAATGGCCTTAGAAGACCTTCCCTCGATTTCAAATGTATGAAGAGTTGCGTTAACAGAATTTGGAAAAACCTTCAAGGTGCGAGAAAAAGGTCATTTTGACAAACTTTTTTTGTAACCATTGGATCCCATTCATATCCAAGATCAAAAGTTTGTATGGGACCAAAAAAAAATCTCCGGCTAGAAGAGCCACAAATCGAAGAAATTTTTTCCGATATGTTTTGTATCAAAATGAAAACTTTTATTTTTCACGTGCTGTTTTTTATGCCAATCGATTCCATTCCTATCCATTATCAATAGTTTCCTAGGGACCAACTAACGGTAATGTACTAAAAAGCAACAAATAAAATAAAATAAATCATACATTTACTATATAGAAAATGTGAATTTACATTTTTCTATCACGTAGACACACACGTTTAAGGACCTTAATAATGTATGACATTATTACAGTAAAAGCATAATATCAGAAAACAGGGATTTTAAAGCAGTAAATGTATGTAAAATTGTTCTTCAATTTGTGGCTTTTTGATACATTACTGTAAGTTGATCCTATAGAAACTATTGATACTGAACAGGAATGGGATCGATTGACATAAAAAAATAGCACGTGAAAAATTAAAGTTTTCTTTTTCATACCAAATATATGTGGTAGCTTTCCTCGATTTGTGGCTTTTCTAACCGGATTTTTTTGGTTCCATACAAGCTTTTGATTCTGGATAGGAATGGGATCAAATAAGAATGGTTTTTTTTTTTAATTATCTTTTTCTCGCACCCTGTATGTTTTTTCTAAAATCTGTAAACGCCAATCTTCATAAATTTGAAATCGAGGGAAGGTCTTCTAAGGCCATTTTCGCGTAGCAGCACGGGATCTGGTAGCTGTCCTCAGCGCCTTGGTGGCCGGCTTGACGCCTGGCGGGCAACCGCCGTGACCACGGCCGCCGGTTGGCCGGCCCGCGTTTATTTAAAACATTACACAATGAAATTTTTACGACCAAAATCAACGTCAGTAGTTTTAGAATATTTTTCCCGAAAGTACCGAAATTACCGGGAAATCCCGGTTCCATTATTGGCTAGTACCGAAAATCCCGGTTCTACGAAACAGTACCGGTACTGCATTCCCTAGTTCGTAGGAACTCGCTTCGCTTACGCTCCGCTCGTTCGACAACGCCTCATATGAGAAGCACTCACGAAACATAATGTTTGGCCGCTGTCCATAAATATTAAATTCACTTGCATATTCAAGATGGATCTGACAAAATGCCAAAAAAGTTTATCGTTCAACTTAGATACTTGAACTTCGTATTTCGTAATTCATATTCATACTGAGTTTTCGGACCAAGTACAGCCTTGGCCAGAAGTGTTGAGCATAGGTGTTTTTTGTTTACAACTTTGATGTTAAGCATTATTTCCCTATCCTAACAATGTACGGTAACGGTAAATGTTATATTTTATTTATAAATATAGAAAACTTCACTTAATAACACTTTCAAGGTACTTAAAAAATATGAAAACAGAAGGTACCAAAAATGTAAATTTAAGTCGGTGCGACATATTGCAAATATTCTAAGCAGTTACTACTAACTTCAACAAAACATGGCTATTAGTTTAAATTAATTGACAAAATAACTTAAACAAAGATGGAAACGATGGACTAAACTTTCCAGTTTTGTATGAAAATCGCATTGGTGCTCAACACTTCTGGCCAAGGCTGTATGTGTCAGGCTTCACTGCAGTGGAGAAATAATGTTATTTGTAGCCTGGTAAATAAATGCTCTAGCTGGAAAAGTCGAAAGCAGAAATTTTTATTTTTGAACTTTGTTAATAAGACTAGTTAGGAAACGGAGATGAGCCCGAGGAGTCAGGAGGGGGAAGGCAAAGAAGGTACCGTTTTTTGGGTTTTTGCCTACCTTGAAAACCATGCATCATAAACAATTTTGTTGTAGTACATAATTGGACCTGATAGAATTTTCTACAACTTTCACAAATTAACTTTTTACCTAACACTAATTCTTGTCCAGATATGAACACACAAAAACGGACGATTTTGAAAAGTGGGGGGTATTTTCTGGCAAAAGTTAATCTGGATAAAAAGCCACTCTAGAAATCTTATAAAGAATTAAATTATCTTTGAGACCTTTCCTCAATATGTAGGTCGAAATGTGTCCTCAGCAAAATTGTGTCTTGGATTTTTCTCTGCAGTAAAACAGTTGATATTTCGTTATGTGTTTTTAACGCTAATTTATGGGTTTACTTATACCATTTCACATATAATTTTAAACAAAAAAAGAACCGACTTCACTTAGGATCCGCTATTCCATGAGGAAGTGGCCGAGTTGCTGTAAGAAATAGTGAAATCACTATAGGTGTGCCTATAATAGTTGAAGAGTTCCCTCGATTTCTCCAGGATCCCATCATCAGACCCCGACTTGGTGCCAACGGAACCAACTAGGGGTTATACCCGTTCGATTAAAAAAAATATTTGAAAATCGGTTCACGATTCACGGAGACATCGAGTAAAAGAGAAACATACAAAAAAATTACAATGATAAAAAAATTCAGTTGAATTGAGAACCTCCTCCTTTTTTTGAAGTCGGTTAAAAAGAGCACAGTTAATTAACCAAACATATAATTTAAGGCTCCTCTGCTTTTGGTAGTTTTTTATCCTATTTTTATACATTAAATCAGCCGAGTAAAAATTAACTCATGCATGCCAAATTGTATGGCAGTTGACAGGTGTGAAAGACTCTTCGTCTTATAAAATATTTTCTAATTCAATAAACCAATCGCCATTCAGCCGTATTCTTTTTTTCCAATAGGTGCAGGGAGGGAATAAAAATGCGTCTAAAATCATCTTACGTAGTAAATGGCGCCCTACCAAATAAACCAGAAGCCATCCATGGTTGCCGTTTTATCACCTATCGCGTCACGCGTCACTTTCGAACTTACATACTTGTTAGAACGTGACAGCTATAGTGACAGGCGATAAAAACCTGACCATATTTAGACTAGCAGAGTTACGTTAAACTCGTTAGTGACAATGGGCAAATTAGTCTTTCGTCTGCCGTTTGCTGCGTGGGTGTTCCACTATTTTTGGAAACCAATTGTGGATTCGAGAGGCTCTTGGGACGGATACGAAATGGAAGACCTATGTGTAGGTGGGTCTTTTTTACCGACAATGATTTTTTCTATTAACCCGATATGGGTCCGATTACAATAGAAATAGAATAGAAATGTATTTGGGAAATAAGTGTCCAAAATCTATCTGTCAAATTCTTGTTAGCATAATTAATGTTTATTTAAAATAAACATGAATTTTCAAAACACCTGACAGAGTGGTAAAATTTAACGATGTCCTCGGTAAAAATAGAAAAAATATTTACAGTTAAAATGCCAAAACACGTTTTAAAACAGAGTGTGCTTTTAATTAACTACACTCGAGAACAATGAAAGCTCGCCTTATGGTCTTTCTGTACGAAGAGACCTGTTTTTATTCTTTATGAGTATAGTCAACAAACTCAGACTGGATTGCTTCGTTTTACTACCAAATCGATGTTAAATAGCAACAAGACAATCTAGTAGCAAAACCTAATAACCGGATTGTGGACATAACTGAAGCATTAATAGCCCCTGAACGAAACGAGCGGAATGAGCGAAATGAGCGAAACGAGCGGAATGAACGACGCGAGCGAATGATTTACGATCGAATAAGCGATATTACTGATGTTTATCTCCTTTTCCTTTTATATTACTTTGAATTTATTTGGCGCATTTCGGTTCTGGATCTCAGATTAGAAGGGTGGCAAACAAGTAAACGGGCGATCTATACGTAAGTCAGCCGTTCCTAATCTTCTTTTCAAACCATTACATAGTCCACCCAACAAAGCAACACTTAGAGGAATAATTCGTGTATAGCCCAATTTTGGTGTAGTTGTATGTAAAGGTGTCTTAAAAAACATACTAAAAGCACCGATGGATGGGGGTGCTGCTAACAGGGAGGGGGGTGTAAAGGTCCCGTTTTTTAGTTTTTCTTAAATAACTCTTCACGGGCCACCGGGCAAAAAATGTTCTTGGTGGCGTCTTATTTGCAAGTATGGATGGTATAAGGAGGATAAGTATCTCTTATAGGAGAACGGTCTAAAAAGTATCCAGCTGTAAACAGCAAATAATAGTTCCAAATCTCTCCGAGTGGCGGTAGTATAGCTATCTTTGCAGTTATTGACGGAATGAAGTGCGCTGCATACGCTACCATATATTCTATAGCTATTGTGGCGCCACCAATTTAACACCTTTTAATGACACTTTTGTAACATAGAGATTGTTATCCTTATCTTCTACCATCCATATTTGCAAGCTTCAAGCGCTCTGTTAGATCTGTGGTTTATTATCAACATTTAGGGATCATCCATTAATTACGTCACGCCAATTTCACATCAAATTCGTCACAATTAACTGCACCCTGACCCTTAGTGTGACGTCACATTTAGATTTTTAGTTTAGGAAGGTAAAAATTACAACATCACTTTGAAACTAACTTTTTATTAGAATTGCTTAAAATGATTTATAAGATAAACGAAGAAAAAATCAACAATAATAAAAAAATATTAATAACTTATTCTTCCTAAGTCCAAGGATTTTCGATCCACTCTTTCGTGTGAAGATTACCTAAATCCACGTTTTTGCCCATTTTGCTTTAATATCATCACACAAATTAGAATAATTCGTAAATTACGTCACTCAGCGAAAGTCAATTGCTAAATGAAGACTAGAATCGCAACAAAATCACGGCATCAAAGGTTTAGCGCGTGCGGCGACTATTGTCACAAAGGGCACCGACCGACACAAGTGTCCAGCGCGCTTACGGCGTTGTAAAATGAGCCTTATCGCCTTAGTAATACATTCGCTATTTCGAAAACAGTAAATCGTTAAACTCGGCCAGAAAAATAGTATCAAATTTATAGGGAACGAAAGTATTCAAATAAATCCGAGTATGTAGAAAATTAGTTTAGTACAATGTTTGTTAACAATTTGATTGTGAGGTCACAAACATGAAACTCATCCCTCCCCCCTGTCACGATATGTCACATTTTGTGGACCCCCTCCCTTGAGGTGTGATGTAATTAATGGATGATCCCTTAATAAGCCCAGCACGGAAGCCACGTCAAGGTATATTCCAAGAATTTCGCCGTATCAAATGGAATGTCACGACCATCGACAGCTTCCAATCGCGTCTATTTCTGTAGCCCGTGTAATCAAAGTTGATTTACCTCAGGCACGGCAAGTGAATCCCACCGGATTGCCTATTTTTAGCCGTTTACGCATCTCATGTTCAACCTTATTCAAGATGGCTTTGTGATGGAAAACTTTTTCGCGACTCTAGCTCATGATATGCCCAGGAATATTTTTTGGCAAATTCTAGCCAAATCTTAGGCATTACAAAATGGTTCAATTTGCAACCGAATAGAAGATGTAGATGAAGATGCAACCGAAGGAGGAGGTTGTCAATTCGTCGTGACATTTGTTGCAGTTTTTTTGCTTGTAATTTTTTTTATGTAGGTATGTTCACCGATTATTCGGAGACGGCTGGGCAGATTTAGACTTTTTTTCTTGAAATGGTATAGTTGACAGTTGTTCTCATTGTTATCAGGTCAGGATCTGATGATGGCATGTTGGAGAAATCTCGGGAACTCTTCAAATATTATAGGGTCCAACTTATTGGAATATTTTTCACAGTATCTCGTGCATTTGCTATTGATAAAGTGAAGCCTATGTGAAGTAGATCCTTTTGACTTTAGATTTTTTTTAATAGACTTACTTCCCTCGCGAAGTTGTCAATGTAAAATTCGTGGAATTGCTAACACTCGGTCCTGGCCGATAAATACCTGAAACAAAAACACGAATATTAATAAATACTTTAAATCCTTTTAATATGATTATTATCTAGATGACGAGATGAAATCTAAACAAAAAATATATAAAAAAAAATTCAATCCTACTAATATTATTACCTAATGCGCAAATCTGTATGTTGATGATATTTGCATTTTCTGATGCAGGATTAGTTAGACCATTGAGTAACGTATATAGTAGAGCAGCACAGCCTAAGAACTTTTTGAAGCTCAAGCCAATCGCGGCATCTGCGTGAAAGCCCCCTAAAGATACCCAAAATTTAAAAGGAAATGTCACTTACACTGCTACTCCACCTAGTATCTACTAGTGTTACTACTAGTACGCTTTTCGTTACTATGGTTAGACGATCGATCCGTGTTAAGTGGATAAAGGTTTTCAACGCGCCTACAGATGTATTTGATTCAACTGTGCTTAGCCTCACACGTTCTACTCCCACGAGCAATAACTCTCTAAACAAGCCGCGAGTGTCACGACAAAATGGCCGACGGTAATAAATCATTTACGCTACGGTTTATTCACAAGTGTATTTTGTATTTTTGTGTTCACTTATACTCAGACATTGGCTAATGATGTAATATTTAACTGATAGCGTTGTTGATGAAACCGGTTAATATTTAATACGACAATTACCGGTATGGATAGATAGATATACTTATACAAAAGCTTTGTTCTGTATACCAACAAATTATAACCTCATTTTAAACCTTCCCCATTCGTCTCGTGGCATCTATTTGCAAAAAAGAACGTAAGCTGATTGGTAAGAGGATTAAGTGTGAAGTGTAATCCACCAATCAGGACACAGCACCACTAATCCGCTAAGAACGGCCGCCAGGTAGAAAAACGTGAGCAGTTTCCATAGACAATATTGTTTTTTTTTAAGTAAGTAAGTAAAATCATTTATTTGTGACGCTCGCTACACTACAAATACATTGAGAGACAATATAACAATAAAAACAGAAAAATAAAATATGAACGAGTTTTAAAGAGACAAAGGCCCATTTATGACATATTTATATGCGAGATCTATACAAGGATTTCCCTTGTGATACATTTTCATTTCTATATCGTTTTATCCACATTTCTATCGATTTAGGTATTCCACCATGGATTTAGGTAAGTACCTAATCTCTGTCGGAAGCGACGAACCATAACACATTATTTTTCAGGGGTTTTAAATCATTTATTATTTGTGAAACCAATCCAAAATTAGCTGTTCTAATAAGGATCACAAAAATATATGCTTATGTGAATAGTTTATAGAAACATTCTTTACAAAATATTATCTTCATGTAGTAACCGTTACTTGTAATGTAACATTAATAAATGCACATTTTAATCCTTTTGTAAAATTAATCTCCTTTCCAAGCGTAATATTAAGCTCCGCATTCTTAAAAAACACTAGCAACATCAAAGGAAAATAATCCCATAAAATAAAAACTTTAAAAACAAAGTTGCTAACACGTCTTCATCCAGTAATTAAGCCGCCTTTTTTCTTTTTTCTGTTTGCCGCCATTTTGCCGCCATATTGGATTCTCTTTGAACGGAAGTATTAAGTCTCGTAATTAATGGTCCGGTATTATTCAAATTAATTGTGTATTAAAATATCAGTGGACCAAGTCCGTTGGTACGGGAGTGATCCAATTATGTGGTTATTTGATTTTGCGAGAGCAAATTGATTTTATATGTAATAAATGAGCTCATTTTATTTTATTACTAAGATTTTAAACAGTCAAGTACGTGTTCGATCGCATGCTAAACGTAAAAAAATAGTCCTGTACTGTGTACAGTGTCTATCATATTCATACCCAAAGTAAAGCCTGACCAGGAATATCTGGCCATGCGTCATGTTGCGGAATTTCATTGGAACTAATTTCTTACACTGGCAATAATTTTAATCATAGATTGTCACTCTTGTCAGTGCCATTGTGGCGGTTTCCTTGAATAATAATACCATACGTTAACGGCGAGTCCAGAAGTACTGCGTGCTTGCACTACCTTACCTACCCGAGTCACAGCAACTACAGGTATAGTCGTATATATCGGAACGGCGAAGGTGGTCACAGATATCTGAACAACGCCGCTATTGTCAAGCCGATAAAGTGCATGGACAGTTATTAATGAGTGCCTTGGCCGCTTCGTTATATTTGATGGCGACAGTCAATACTATTTTGCAAAATGCAAAATGGCTGCGATCAGCTACATATAATAATTAATAAGGTCGTGTCGTACAGCTGGGATCGTGACCCCCAAATGGTTCCGCCGGAAGATCAGCGCTGGCTTTCGGGTCAGCATTATGCTGAGGCGGGCCCATTTCGTGGTAACTCAGGATTGTTCTAAATTTATACTGTTTTTTGTTATACTTTTGTATGTAATTTAGGTTCATCACGAATAAAACAATTCATTCTGATTCTGATTTTCATTTCTGTTCTTTTGAAATAATAAAAAAAATTGTTTGCAAGCCATAAGACAAAATGGCCGGGCGCATGCTAATGAAAATATGTCAAGTTTTTGAGCTAGAAAACTGTGTCTGTTCTCTAAAGCCTCATTAAAGTTACGATCTTGCGATCCACACCATTACGGCCCAGAAGTCTGCCCACAAAGTAGATCAGCGACAATTTATGATAATATTTTAACTTCCGAAAGTAAAAGTTATCCTGATTGAGGCATTTTTGGGGAGTTTGCGAAAGTCCGGCACGAATAGAACAAAGGAATATCGCTACGTTTGTCGGCTTTTATTTCATTTAAGGTAATTTTAAAATGTATAAAGGACTCAAAGGCTTCGTTCGTGAAGTTTTGATCAGGCTTTAAGACGTTTTAGTTGAAGTGAAAACTTCTTTAGCCACGTTGGCGCTTTTAGGTGCGGTAAATCTTATAGGTTCGCGTCACCGACACCGTCACGAAAACAAAAACGCATCACAAGCCATACGATTGAGAAACATGTAATATGAAATGAAAAGTGTTAATGTAAAATAAAGTGAAGTGAAACAAGTGATGTGAGGTGAGGTGAGGTGAGTTCAAAAGTCGATATTTTAATTTTTTTTTTCCAGAAATAAAAAGTTCTAAGTTCTCACTTCTATCGGCAGTCCCTATAACTGCCAATTATTTTTTTATACTATCTAACTGAAAATGTTCCTGAATGGATTATAGTTATTAATCTTTGTAAATATTAATTTTGTCAAACTAAACGTTAGTGCAAACTAATAACTCCAAAAATTAATCTGAATTGACGGGTTAATGTAAATCAATTTCAATGTAATTCAATTTTTATTAACTTTAATTAGAATTGACCGTTAGTGTAATTGATTAGTTACAGAATTAGTATTCAATCTCATTGAATTTTTTAAATTCTAATTGAAATTAAGGGCCAACACTGAAATATTGTAAAATGGCGGCAAAGACTCACAATCTCAAAGCATTCGCTGTAGGAAAGATGCCAGGAAAAGCCAAGTCTGACGCCCTGACTACAGATCATAGGTCTCTTTTGCCCAGCTTTTTTTTCGTCTTGGCAGGCGCACTACCGTTCAGATTCGGGTATGACCTCGTTGCCAACCTACATTACAATTAAACTTATTGTTGGCCCGAAATAGTAAACGAGTCGATGTGACATCAAGAGCACCATAAGAGTTGCCGCCATAAAAGTCTCACGCCTTTTTCAACGTCCACTAGGAATGGTAGATCTAAGATTGATGTATGTGGTTTAAGTCTTAAAAATAAATCGTGCCTACGTCATTTGTATTTTTGTACTACCTTTTGATAATTCTGCTGCTGAGTGTAGTTAATATTGTATTTTTTGTTTTAATAGTGGAACTACAACAAATGTCAACATGTTTAATCTATATTTTTCTTACATCTCTCTCTTTCCTTAGCATGATTATTCCCATCTGATTGTGGGGTCTGCTTTTCTCGTTCTTTCTCTCCACTTCGCGCGATCGGACGTGTCGTAAACTGAAACTTCGCAGGCTCTCATGTCTTTTTCTATGGTATCTGTCCATCTCGTCTTTGGTTTACCTCTTCTTCTAGACCCAGCAATGCTCAGATCCAGAGCAACATTCCCGATGTAATCAGGTCTTGATTATATATATTTTACTTGGTTATATTTTTTTCTTACATCATATATGTATATTCATTGTTATAATCAAATCACTGCATCTAAAGACTTCCTTATACAGTCTTACGACGCAAGATCGATACATAATTAATTAAAAATACAGAATAAATGCATAAACATAAATACTAATTAAGCATCGACACACTGGCACAAATTTGTACGTGTATCGCGTATAGTGGACACAACTTCCTATCCATTAATAACCCTTATAGCTATATGAATACGGTCTACTAAAGTTTAGTAGAATTTTCCGGTTACTAGTACTACCAACTTTGAGAACTTCATTACCGCGGTTGACACCGTGTTATTACTTTATTAGGTTGGCGGCGGTGCGACACGTATTTTAGCTGTGGTAATTGATTCTTGGAAGTATGACGTCGAAACGCAACACATCATAGACATATTATTATAGACTTTAGTGAGATAAATTCGCAAAGTCGGTTGTTAATAAAGTTTATTTCTAAATGAATTTTTATGGCAATGACTTGAAAATATCACAAATCATCTCTTTGGATATGTGAATCTATACAGCATGGGCAAAAAGTTTGCAGACTTGTTTTATTTACATTTATAAGCAATCAGCAATCACATTAATATTTTCAAAAACGATTTGATTTTATCAAAACTAATGTGGTAGGTATGTTAGACAGGGCACAAAATTTCAAAATCGCTCTCCTTTTCGATGCGACAGGCAAACGATATTACTTTTGGGCAACCGGGCTTTTTACCTGGTTTAGAGTTAGCTGTATCTGAATTGCCGGTTGCCTTCAAAGAAAATTTGACCGGAAGTGAGATATTCAAGATGGCGGCCAAAAAAAATACCCATTTTTTACTGTTTCTTAAATAAATCGTAAACCGTGACGCCTACCAAAAAATGTTCTTCTACTTAAGTAATCCACATAAAATTTTCTATTAAAAAGGTTCTATACAGTTTTTTGCTAGGATCAAAGTTTAATGAGATATCGAGGGTATAAGACAGCCATTAAACATATAGACTAATTAGCTTTTTCCCGCGACTTTGTCTGCGTGGGATTAACATTCGCCATAATAAATTTATGAAACACGTTAGTGAAATCTTATAGCAAATATAAATTTAACGTATATACTTTTTTACGTCTACAGTGAGCAACAATTGCATACAAAGTTTCACCCCCCTTTTCACCCCTTAAAAAGATGATTTCAGGGATAAAAACTATTTTATGTCCTTTTCCATAACTTAAACTATCATCATACCAAATTTCATCTAAATCGGTTCAGCGGTTTAAGCGTGAAGAGGTAACAGACACACTTTCGCATTTATAATATTAGTATGAAAAAATTGTGTGCATTGAGAAAACGTTTTAAATTTTTGACCATGGATAGAGTGCCCCACGATGAATATTTTTTACTGTTGGAGGTCCGTAAAATTTTTGGACGTTTACGTCAAAATCCCCTCTGATGTGATTTGAGAGTTTTCCCTCTTCGCAGAACTTTTTTTAAATATAGATTTATATTTTTTTTCTATCAAAAATGAATTGTGCATGTCTGTTTTATACGAAAATGATACCACACAACCCCTAGCAGCCTCAACCAGAGTATTTAAAATATAATTTATCTTTAAACAGTTAGTGTGTCTGTTACCTCTTCACGCTTAAACCGCTGAACCGATTTAGATTAAATTTGGCATGATGATAGTTTGAGTTATGGAAAAGGACATGAAATAGTTTTTATCTCAGAAATCATCTTTTGAAAGGGTGAAAAGGGGGGTGAAACTTTGTATGGAATTATTGCTCACTGTAGACGTAAAAAAGTATGTACGTTAAATTTATATTTGCTATAAGATTTCACTAAGGTGTTTCATAAATGTATTATAGCGAATGTTAATCCCACGCAGACGAAGTCGCGGGAAAAGGGTAATTAGTCTATATTTTTAAGGTCTATCTTATACCCTCGATATCTCATTAAACTTTGATCCCAGCAAAAAACTGTATAGAACCTTTTTTATAGAGAATTTTATGTGAATTATTTAAGTAAAAGAACATTTTTTGGTAGGGGTCACGGTTTACGAGTTATTTAAGAAAAAGTAAAAAATGGGTAATTTTTTTGGCCGCCATCTTGAATATCTCACTTCCGGACAAATTTTCTTTGAAGGCAACCGGCGATTCGGATACAGCAGGGTCTAAATCAGGTAAAAAGCCCGGTTGCCCAAAAGTAATATCGTTTGCTTCTCGACATGGATTTTTTGAAAAATGGAACTAGACTATGTGGCATTTTTTCCATTTAAAGTTGAATTTACTCGTATAATATTTCAATTGCCGTGGGGTGCCCGGCCTTAGAATTGTCCCCCGCCATATCGTCGCGTGGTTGCAATAGGAGTCTGCGGGAGATGGGCAGCAGCATCTTCCGAAAGCCAAAAAAAAAATCAAACAAACCAACCCGCCTGCCAAACGTGGCGCGTATGGCAACCACTCCCCCCCCCCCCCCCCTTAATGATAAGGTCCATTTATTGTACTTATGGAGGTCCAAAGGGGAGGCCTATGTTCAGCAGTAGACGTCTTACGGCTGAGATGATGAATATTTCAATTATAACTGGCTAATTTAAAAAATCGTCACGTAATTTCCTAAATGTGATTCCGATCGTTCCTAACTCGTTCATGCATTCACTCCATTCATTCATTGGATGAGCGAATGGGAACGACTGATTTAATTTCGTTCGGTCAAAAGCGGTCTTTGAATGCCGTGAATTTCGCGTACTATTCGCTGGGTACTCGTAATCAACGATGAAAGGATGGCGGTTTGCGTTGATACTGGAATAAATAGTATTTACTGATTTTCCGGACTTAATTCGTTGTCAATAAAGTCGATCATAAAAAATCTAAGCTTTTCACAGACTTTGCAAGACGACAACTTTAAGTCACAAAATAACTGATTTTGACTTTATAATCAGTGTATTGACATGAAGTGGATGAACTTCCGATACTTGCACAGGAAGTCTTGGGAAAAAATATTGAAAAGGAGAAAAAAATAATTAAAAATCTCAAACGTATCTCTCGTTGCGTTTTAAAACTCTCAAACATGTCAGCACCCTCTAGCATGTTTGACACATTTGAGATTTGTCTCATTAATATCCATATTTGTTACTACCTACTACTGTTTTGCTTTAAATTAGCTACTTTCGTAATTAACATACCTACCCAAACATTTATTTTGAATAAAAAGTTTCAACACAACAGTATATCTTCAGTATGTACTTGTAGTTTAATATTTGAAGTCTGTCATGATCCGTGAACGCGAACTTTAAAATTAATTACCAAGCCGCTAAGTCAACGTGGAACTCGCAAATTAAATTACAGACGACGTACTTACCTTCCCGTGTTGAGGATATCATGTGTTTACATTGAGGAGAAAACTCCATTCTTCATTGTTTTTGACGGCTCTCTCACAGATCTAGTTACACTCTAGAGGAAAATAAATCACGTAAATTGACAACTGCAATCTTTGATTATTAAACCACCTGGATGCGAGACGCGCTCTCATTTCTATCGGAAAAAGTCTGCCGTTTTTTGCGGGGGAGGGGAATGTCAAATGTATGCGAAACGTCAAAATAGCCACGTCAAATAAACGTCAGTCCATACAATATGTATGACCACTGGTCATACTCATTCGGCAGAGGGGAACGCCTGTCAATGGCTACTCCGCTTGGTTTAAAGCTCTAAGAAGAAGAAAGCTTTATTTATGTTAAATTCTTTTCAATTAATATTTATTCATTATGTTATAAATTGTTTTGTAGCGTAATTCTAAATTATTGTATCTTCCCGTGTACGGCAATTAATTCAATGTAATTATTTCTATTTAATGATAAGTTGACTAGTATGTAAGCGTATTGGTGGAAACTGTCATGCCTATGGCTAAATAAATGAAATGAAAGACTGCAATAATCGAAAGCTACACGCAGACAGCGCCGCAATAGTTTAAAAAAAAATCGGCCAAGTGCAAATTGGAGTCGCGCACGAAGGGTTCCGTACTATTATCTATAAAAACGGCAAATAAACATGTCTGTTGTATGGGAGAGCCCTCTTAGGCGGTTAACACACTGCTGCGGATCCGCATGCGGCGCCGGTGCGCGAGCGAGACAGCGCTCTGCATGTGTATAGCGCTATCTCGCTCGCGCACCGGCGCCCGATGCGGATCCGTCGCCAGTGTGATAATCGCCTTAAACCCTGCACAACAACCCTAGCGTAAATGTGAATAATCAAGACCAAGTGCGGGTAGTTGGAAAAACCCGCGCGGCTAGGAGATGCTGATACGATTCCTCGCCAGTCTGCCTGCGACCACGAGTGTTATGACACGCTCGAAACGTCAGGAAAATTAAAAGTAAGTGTACGCGATTAAGTCCCGTGTTTGTCAAAATAATGAGTGAAAATCGTGTGAGTTTAAATCAGTACATCCCTCTTAAAGATTTATGTTATTCAGTTTTTTATTATTTGTTGTTATTGCGGCAACAGATATACATCATCTGTGAAAATGTCACGGTTCATGAGATACGGCCGGTGACAGACGAACGGACAGCGGAGTTTTAATAACAGGGTCCCGTTTTTACCCTTTGGGTACGGAACCCTAAAAATGAATCTCAGCGGATATGTTATGTCACATCCATAGACAAAAAATTCTGTCGACTATAGTTTGGTTCTAACATTTGAAACCAATTACCTATAATCTATGGGTTTGAACTTCCAACGTCGTAATTTACTTAATTACTATATACTTCTCATCCTTACTATTTTATTTTACCTTTATACTTTATAAGTTATAACGAACAAATTAATTTTGGTCGGAAAAGTGGTAGGCGAAAGACCTAAAGGCCCCCCACCAACTAGATGATCTGACCAAGTTAAAAAAGCCACCCCAAGCAAACTCCATCAAGCGGTGAGGGCTACGAGAGATCGAGACCGATGGAGACATATTACCAAAGCTGCTAAACCAAGTGGTTACGATCCTCAGTAGTGAGGGACCGACATGAAGAGAGAGAGATACTTTATAAAGTTGCAATAATCATTTTAATCTCTGAAAGGTTTACTTTTTCTCAGATATCCGGTAAACTTTCTCCATTTTGTCATCTGATTTGTGATTGATGCATCCATCGAGCCGCCCACGGTTAATAATATAACGAGAAAATGGTTTCGCCATTTGTCAAATAAAACTATGCATATTTTAGATTGAGCATAAAAGCTCTTGCTTGCTACGGACTAGCAAGCGCAGCGTAGGACGTCAACTCACAAGATGGACAGACGACCTCATAAAGCTCGCCGCAAGACGCTGGATGCAAGTCGCTTCCGACCGATACTTATGGAGGTCCAAAGGGGAGGCCTATGTTCAGCAGTGGACGTCTTATGGCTGAGATGATGATGATGATGATAAAAGCTCTAATACACGAAAGGTTCCGTTAGACGTGCGAATCTTGAAATATTTTTTAACAATTAAAGTACCGACTTCACTCAGGATACGCTTTTCCAGGAGGAAATGCCCGAGTTGCTTTAAAAAATACTGAACTCACTATATGTAGGTGTGCCTATGTGGCACTATGGTGTTAAAAAGTTCCCTCGATTTCTCCAGGATTCCACCATCAGATCCGGACCGGGTGACTATAGGACCAACTGTGAAGTATACTCTTTCAGACAAATAATAATTTTCAAAATCGGTCCAGCCATCTTCGAATTATCGGTGAACATAAAAGAAAATAGCAAATATATGATCCTGATGAATTGAGAACCTCCTTCGAAATCTTGAAGTCGGTTGAAACTACATAAAAAACCATTGAAAGGGTACTATTCTAACCTAGAAACGTAGTATAATCCCAAGGTGGCTTGGTTTGCTGTTCAGATTGAAAGGTTGCACCTTGCACCGTTGCAGATACTCACTTTTATAAAAAAAATACGTCATTACCATTTTTGAGATTGCGTATCCGAACGCAACCCCTCCTGTATGCTGCTCACCTTTCTTACCTGTATATGAAATTCCATTATTTCTTTAATCCTTTCATTCGTCTTTTCTTAAAACATGAGTTCGTTAGCAAGACTTGTAACTCTTTTACCGACCCTCTCGATAACTTATTTAAGCCAAAGTCTGACTAGGTCACAGATAACCTCAACACTAGATATATCATAAGTACAACTCGGGGTCACCACGCATCAGTGCTCCCGTACTAATTTTGTATGAGAGCGCGACCGCGTATTTCAAATTGAGGTAACGTTTTTGATCATTACTCATGTGAATTTAAAATATCCACAAAAATCAAGTTACAAGGGTGAACCTGGATTGTTATACTACAAATTGGTGTATAATACTATTGACATTTGCTGTTCGGATCGTAGAAATTTACACATAAAATTGCACTGATGTGTGGTGACCTCGTGCTCCCTGTAAAAGTTTAATGATGAGGTGTCTGTGTAGTCTGTGGACTAGGTATTTAATATTTCAATATTATTCTGAAAAGCCCTCCAGACTCCAACTTAGTAATTTGCTTAACAACAATTGATTGATGGCAAATTATTAATTTGACTACAAAGCCACGTCAACTGTGCTACCGATAATCTTAATAAAACATAGGTAGGTTTATTCAAAATAGTTTGAATAAATCGGATTAGATCTAGGATTTACCTTAACCTGGCTGTTAGGAACTATTCGATAATGTGATTATTACCTTTATCATATCATACTTATGACATAAATTATAAGTGTTTCGAAAGCAGTAAAAATTCGCTTAATTTAATAAATTATTATATTAGAAAAAACAAAAGGTTCCTGATATAATTTGAATAAATTAAGCACATATATATATATATATATATATATGTATATAGCAGAGTTTCTTTTCAACAGCACAAAACAAGATCGAACAATATAAATAACAATGTCATACATACATAGCTGTCATTGCGAAGTCTGCCAGGATTAACAGAAAGAGGTTTATGGTTAATACTCAAACCTCTAACAGTTCCCTTCTCACCTCATATTTTCACTACCGAAAATGATAAGACATAACATAACATAACATAACATAAATATTCTTAATTGCACATCTCAAATTAAAGAAACAGAGTATACACAACTTAAGCACCATGGTCTGATGGACTTTATTTAAGAGTCCGGTAATGTTTTTTTTCGATTTCGCTCAACTTTTTGATGCGATTTTGCAGTAACTAACATAACTTCTATAATTTTGTATACATATTATGAAAGATCGTTTCTTTTTGGATGGAATAAATACAACGATTTTTTAATTTTATGCTTTATTTATAAATAATTCACCCTAATCTAACACCTGTATCGCGATTTTTGCTTGGAGAGGTGAAAAGAGTAAGGTTTTTATTGATTTAAATTAAGTTATATAAGTATGTAAAATATATAAATACATTGGAAAATGAGTCGCCTGAGGAATAAGTGTAACAGTTTTTTTCATTTTCATATATATTTTTTGAGAGAGAGTGTGTTTTGCTAGAGCAATTTTGCTAAAAATTGCCGAAGTTTAGGTGATATTTTTGGAAAGATACTAAAGTATTTTGCAAACATAAATATACAAAAATAAACTTCATTTTATGTTTTATTCAGATAGTATAAAACATATTAGGGTGCATAACAAATAATAATTAAAAATCGTACGACAAAATTACATGAATCAACGTCCTCACTAAACATGCTCTGTAAGAATCGAGTTTTAAGGTATTAAATATTAATATAAATAGACCTAAAGTACTTTTTTGCAATAACAAGACTTCAAGCTATCGTACCAAATGCAATTCACGTGTATAATGTTATTATTAGCGATTTTCGTTTTCAAATCGTTACCGGACTCTTAATATAAGATTTTTTTAAATAATTACACAAGGACAAGTAACGGAACGTAAATAAACGGTGAATGTGAAAAATAGCTATACAATACGCATGATATTTTATTACGCTATTTCTTTTTATGTTACTTCCAACATTTCCAACTCCCACCTTCTTCCCACGTCTTTACTAAGCCAAGAGAAATTTTGCTAAGTATATAAATATTATATCGGACCCTAAATATAGATTAAAGATGTACATCTTTATTCTTAGTCTAAGACTCCTAATACACTTAAAAATATGTACATTCAGCAGCAGAAATAGCTAAACGGGCGGGATGTTCAATAAAGGACGTGAGTCTACTGTTAAGACTTTAGTTTGAATTTTGATTGTAGGCGTGATTGATATTACACAATTATTATAATGTTTTAAAATAAACCATAATAATCGAGTGTTGTAATGATTGTAATAAAACCGTCAATAGTTACAATTATCCGCCTACTAATCAATCCAATTGTACTTCAGGCGATTACGTAAGCAAATTACCTAAATGATAAACACTTCGGTACAATAAGGTTCATGGCTGTTGTACCCAAACAATGTCAGGAACATTCACCTGGAATAATATAATCAAGAACGGTAGGTACAGGTGTACGATAGAGACGGATCTGGAGTATAGGTCATATTCGACCCTGCACGAGTCTAATTTTACAGAGATACCGCAAATCGATGTACAGTTTAGCCGTTTGGCACACACATACTAGAGGTCAAAACAAAATTTTTGATCCGCAGTTCTTTAAAAAAATTCCCTTAGGAGGGGGGTGCTGATTCATCATTTTTTTTGTATGAGAAAAAAAAATTTTTTTTCAAAAACCAATCGTGTGTGGTATCATATGAAAGGGCTAATAGAGGCGGTTCTAAAAAAATACCACATCATTACATTTCAGCCATATTTTTTTTATTAAAACAAAAATAACTTTCAAAACATACCAAGTTTGGGCTCCTCCAGATACGATATGGCAGATTTTTTTTGTACAAGAATATCACAAATGATACTTGATACCCTCATATCTAACCTCAAGAAAGCAATTTTGAAAATAACTTCATTTAGTATTTTTTTTTAATTTTTCAAAATTATCAAGTAACGCAGTACAAAATGTACTGGAGTATAACTCTAGTAGACCTCTACTTCAGTACATTTTGTACTGCGTTATTTTGTAATATTGAAAAATAAAAAATAAATACTTAATGAACCTTTTTTCAAAATTGCTTCCTTGGGGTTAGATATGAGGGTAACAAGTATCATTTGTGTTATATTGTACAAAAAAATAATCAGCCATGTCGTGTCTGGAGGAGCCCAAACTTGGTATGTTTTGAAAGTTATTTTTGTTTTAATAAAAAAAATATTACTGAAATGTAATGATGTGGTATATTTTTGGAACCGCCTCTATTAGCCCTTTCATATGATATAACACACGATAGGTTTTTGAAAAAAAAATATTTTTTTCTCATACAAAAAAAATGATGAATCAGCACCCCCCTCCTAAGGGAATTTTTTTAAAGAACTGCGGATCAAAAAATTTGTTTTGACCTCTAGTATGTGTGTGCCAAACGGCTAAACTGTACATCGATTTGCGGCTTTATTTTGTATACAAGGGGCACTATCAGGCTAATGACGAGTTGCTGATGGTTTTTTTTCCTTCATGTCATTCGCTCCATCCACAGTTGCTCGTATTGCCACCATGATGCAGGATGTAGTGCTTAATAAGATTCTCGAGGATTCAAATAATCTCCTTAAATACTACCTAGTTAAGTTGGTTGGTGGGTATAAAAATATTAAATAGTAAAGCGTGCTATCGAAAAGCAACAGTGGACACGGAAAAAATTGTGTGATAGCAAAGTACCAATTTGGCTCGGTTAAGATATTTTCGGTTGCATACAACCAAGACATATTTAAAACACGGAATAAGGACTTGCGGCCATCTTGGCGAGCAAGGTGGTTGGGTTTCGTGATTAACTTCTTATTTTTTGTTCATTTTCGTGATCCAGTGTGTAATATATAGCTTATTCTGCAGTGATTTAACGAACTAGTGGGCAACTAATGAAGAATTAATCTCAAAACAAGTGTAACCCCTGTTTGAGTTAGATATCCGTTAGTCCACGTGCTGTTTGTAGGGAGTAGCTATCTCCTTATAAAAAGCATAACCTCACCGTACAACGTCCAGCTCTTGGAGCGAAATTTTAACTAATTAACCGTACACTTGTCGTCTCTACTGTGACATCGGCAAAATTGTCCCAATATTGTGGACAGAATGCCATTTATTTTAAAAATTGAATTGAATTAACACGGAATAAAGCTTTGTTAATGACAAACAAGACATTTTTGCTAAATATTCTTGGTTATTTTTACCAATCACTCATTCAAATCCAAATAAGTGTCCTAGTAAATATAAACCTTACCTGATTCTCTTATTTATTTTTAACTAATTTAATGGTATTAGTTTCACATACGTACGTTAGCCAAGTTGACTTCTATGATTTTAGCAACGAACTTTGCAGGCTCCATGCGAAGCGAGTCACTCGGTTGTAAATAGCAAAAATTTATTTCTAGCTGTTTCATTTTCTCAGTGGAACTGCCGATGTGAGATCACAAAATGGCTTAGCAGCTACTGTTTTGTTCAAAAAAGTATTGCATACAACAAAACCATATGTATTTGAATTAAAATAAAGCAATTTCTTTTCCGAGTTGGGAACAAATACCGCTCTTTGCCCAGGTGTGCAAATAAAGGTTCACATTTCAAGTCTAGATCAACAATCGCTGCGTTTGCTTTGTAACATGATCGTACATTGCATTCGTGTAAGCGACTTTTAGTTATATTGTACGCAGAATCTACAAAAATCGACACAATTTTTAGCTTCTATTTACACAAAGTTAGTAGTACTTTACGTAGTATTTGTGAACGAAGTAATTTTAATTATTTTTAACCGACTTCAAAAAAGGAGGAGGTTCTGAATTCGACTGATTTTTTTTGTATGTATGTTACTCGATATCTCCGTGAATCGTGAACCGATATTAAAAAATTTTTTTTTAATAGAACGAGTGTAACCCCTAGATGGTCCCATTGTCACCAAGTTGGGGTCTGATGATGGGATCCTGGAGAAATAGAGGGAACTCTTCAACTATTATAGGCACACCTATAGTGATTTCACTCTTTTTTACAGCAACTCGGTCACTTCCTCTTGGAATAGCGGATCCTAAGTGAAGTCGGTTCTTGTTTGTTTAAAATTATTTTCAGTTCAGTAGTTACTTACATTCATTTTGCTATTGCTTGACTGTTGTCCCTTTAGATATATTCATTATAAAACTGAAAACAATAGTGAAGACCCTGTCCCATTCTCGCTAATACATCAGCGAGCGAAATATAATAAAAACATCACTTAAATAAAGATGATTAAATCAATGTCATATTTTTTAAAGTTTCATCTACCTTCGTGTTTGCCAAATATGGCTACGAGAAACATCTCCATTAATTTCATTTTCGTAACATAATTATAATTTCAAATAACCTAAATAAATAATTTAATAAAATTTCCGCACTAAATATTCATATCTCGTGTATGCGCCGGTCAAAGGGGATATTAACAACGGGCCCGGCATTTTCATTTGGACGACTAAATTAATCCCGCCAACTGGAACTAACATCATTATAGTTTCCGGCTTTACTTTTTAAACTGACGGTGGGCTAAGGACGCAGCGTATCACCAAAGCAAATGGAAGTTGTCAGTAGCAGTACCTTGAAGGAAAAAACTAAACGAAGCTACTTTTTTGCTGAATTTTCCAAATCGATCCACCCGTCTTCGAATAATCGGTGAACATAACATTAAAAAAAACAGGAAAAAAAACAAAGATCTCGACATTCCCGACGAATTGAGAACCTCCTCCGAAATCTAGAAGTCGGTTGAAAAAGACTGATTCGTTTTTAACATTTGTTGCGTAAAAGTGAGTTAACGTGTGTGGTCCTTTTTCCGTTGAAACACCTACGCATGATGACATTTTTTTCACGGTTTCAATCAAACCTGATTTTGTAAGGATAAAAGTAAATAATTTGTAATTAATTCTACTAAATTATTTAGCAATTGCTATTAAAGGAATAAAAATACGAGAAATAAGAGACAAAGTCCTACAGAAGGATTAGGATTCTAAAGAAATTTCTGTTTAGAAATATAGTTAAATACAGTCGGTACGGCCTATAATTAATATGTGTAACGTATATTAATGTGCTCCTCGATCAAAATACGTTACTTAATAGTACGAGCTCCAATACACCAACTACTGTAGTAGTATTCTAAAGAATACCTATTAATTAAACACAAACTTATCTTACATATACTTAAAATTATATATTTATTCATCTTACAATGCCTATCTACTCTTTGAACAAACTTAAGTATACTGACAAGTATTTAATGCTTCGTTGGATTAAATCCCTTCACGTTATGACTTATGAGTTATGACCCATAAAAAGCCTTCCTTTATTTCGTCTTCTCTTTTACTGAAAGAGGTTGAAATGCAAATGTCAAAACAATAAGATCATGGACCGTTAATTCACAATAATTGAAAGAGAATTCCTAAAAATACGCCAGACGTTTTAGCCCTTTGACGCGAGATGAAAGTCGCTCTCACAAAGGTGCTACTGTAATAATTACCCGAGCCAGGAATAAATTGCCGATCAAACAGAGTTTTTTATTTAAAAGCAGACCAGCGTCTAAACTTCCAACAATGAAGAGGAAACCGCTAAAAAACGGCTTTATCCGAGACGTGTTAAATAAAAAAACAAATCCGTAAAGGGATAGCTTATGCATTCATTAGATTCCTCGCGTCGGTTCCGAGAAGCACAGGTATACCGTTTGTTTGCTCTGCCCACACCGTAAAAACCGTAGATGAAGCAGATTTTTTCTTATGGACTTTAGGCGGTATTGCCTGTAGCCAATGTCAAGTATAATAAAAAGGCGGGAAATAAGAGCTTGTAAGATTCAATCTTTAGGTTCAAGGCATGGTACAATGTCTTCAATCAATAAGTATTTTGTTTAATCAAATAAGTTGTAGGCAACGTTGTTCGGTAGAAGTGGCATAACATAAGCCTTGCTAGTTGCTATTTGTAGAGTGATAGCTCCCTACAAAAGGCAGGAGGAGACTACAGGTTGTTCAACCAATCAATGGTTACACGCCTATTAAGACTAATTCTTCATTAGCTGTTCCCTTGTTCGTTAGATGTCCGCACAATAAGCTATCAATATTACACACTGAACCACGAAAAAGAACAAAAAATTGTTTCCCGAAGGGCTGCGACCATGATGAGCTCAACCCATAGACTCGGGCAGAATCTTGATTACAAATACCTTTTCAGATACATAATAGGATTTCCCGCCGTCACGAATACGACAGGGCGAAATAATAGAAAATGAGATTTGGAAATACACGATTTCCCATTTAATAAAGGCCCATAAACGTCAATTGAAAGCCCCGGATTTCCAATACTAAGCAAAAATTAGGAGCCCGATTCAAGCTCTCGAGAGCTTTTTAGTTTTGTGAGCTTTTGCGCAAGTTTACGAACGGTCGTCGACAGAAAAAAGTTTGTATTGGACATTGCGAAGTCGTGGAATACTTTATTGGTTCTAAGCAGCAAAGAGAACAACAAGTTCTGGCTTTAATTAAATAGCGCCCGTAGGTATCTAAGCACTTTTTTAAACAACGCTTTTAAAGCTAAACGCGGTGCCGGAGAAATAAAAGCATTTTCTAGACTTTATTATATCTGCGCAGAATTTTTACAAACCTAAATGCATTTGAAGATAAGCAAGCGCCATGTTTTAAATTCAGCAAGGCATTCCGACGCAATCAAAGTTGCCAAATGAAAAAGTTGGACAAACCGATCCCGACTTGTTTGCGCCTTATTTCTCGTTTGCGCTTTATTATTTTTTATTCGCGTTTGCAAGTAGGTATATTCCGACCAAAAAGTGTAGAAATTAAAAAGTGGCAACATCGTAGTGTCGTCCCTTTCAAATCAATCTAAGAAAACGGGACGACACTACGATGTTGCCACTTTTTAATTTCTACACTTTTTGGTCGGGATATTGTTAGGTACTGGGAGTACTTTTGCGCGAATTTATCGTTAGGATTTTCGACTGTGACGAGGGCACGCGCGGGGAAGCTTCCAGAGACAAATGTGTTTTATACCGATATGTGATAACGCTCACTGCATACCAACCACCCGCCGTATCATTTGTCTAAATCATGCCCCAGATGCTCGATACGCCATGTAATATGTAAACAGTGAACCGCTTAAAGGATATTTCGGAATAGGCAATTATTCTTGATACGTTTCTGAACTGTTGATTTTCTTCGTCGTTTCATTATAATCCGCAATAAGTCTGAAATGACGCGGGGCAGATGGGAAATTATTTTCTCTTCTCCTCGGCAATAATGAACATATCTGTGGTCGGACAATGCGACCGGCGTGGCTTGGTCGACCAGCTTGATATTGCGGTCCAGTCAAGCAATAATAAACCTTGTTGTGGGACAGTAAGGGTTGGGAGATAGACTTGTTATTAAGTGGGTCACGGGTCCGAATCAATAGGAGGTGGTCAATCAAGGGCCGAGAAACTTCGACGTAATGACGGTTCAGATCACTTATCGAGTTATCAGCAAAGGGCTAAAGGTTCCGATTTTTTTACCCGAATAAGGAAAGGTTTCTTAAGTTTAAGAAATGTGTGGGATAAAACGGAAGTGGCCTAACTTTTTTTGTACCCAGTTAAGTCAGGACATCAGGTATTTATTTATTTAATCTTTATTGCACAAAAGAAAATCTTATAGTACAAAAGGCGAACTTAATGTCAAGAGGCATTCTCTTCCAGTCAACCTTAAGGCAAAGCAGAGAAGTTGCAGTTGTTGGTAGCGGGGCTGTTCATGTTCTCTCATTTCTTTTTATCTCATCGTTTACTATATTTTCATAAATTTCATGATTTATTGCAACTTATCATCATTTAGAAAACATAAGATTGTTTATCCCAAAAAAAATCGAAAAAAATTGCTAGTTTACTTTGAGCACTTTTTTATCGTCATTATTATAAGGACATTAATACGAAAAAACTTACATTAAATAAAAATCTCGTCTAGAACATAACTTTCACATTCCATAAGATCACACCGCGGGTTGCAAGTTATGAAATGAATGCATTTTTATAACGGCACCTTTGACAGCTCAGCTTGTTTATCTAAACACCGATATCAGAATGAGAAGGCAGTTTTTAAGGCAAGTAATCGAATCTTGGTAGGATTACGGCTATTGAGTAGGTACACTAGGTACAGTCAGCAGCAGAAGTAACTTAAGAGTCGCCAGGACGCTCGCGTTCCCATACAAACGTAGTTCAGCTCGCATTTTAAAACGACATGCTTTAGAACCATGAAATTTGTCATGGGCATTCTGGTAGTACAGATCTAGGTCGGACATTTATTTTCGTTGCCCTCTGTAAAAAAACCGCCTTGGTGCACAAATGACATATTTATTCGTTATAATTATAAATTATCTATGAAAACTTGTAAGAAACTGTTAAAGGCCTAGTATGTATTAAGAACTGTATGGTTTACCGATGTGCTAGTGCTGCACTTTGGCGGCAGAACATTGCACTAATATGAACTAATATATTATATAATCTGTGCTAATATCCCCTATTAAAATGTTGGCACAGTCTAGGAGCTCTTTGAAATAATGATCACACTTCAGCCGGTATCATTCCGGAGTTAAACATTCGCGGATCGGGGCGCGGCCTACTTCCGGGAATAAAATTACATGGGAAATAATTCAGAAACAGGTAGCTTCACAAAATGCAATCACTATATTACGAATTCAATTATACAACATGGTTATTTACTTGGTTATAAAATAAAATCAGATTTGGAGGTAATATGATCAATTCATTAATAGTTACTGAACATTGAAATTTGTTTTTATCACGTGGCAACACTGACGAACAGGCTAGCCAACGTGACCAAGCTACCGGAAGGTTG
The DNA here is from genome assembly GCA_911728535.1 of Pammene fasciana. Taxonomy (NCBI): domain Eukaryota; kingdom Metazoa; phylum Arthropoda; class Insecta; order Lepidoptera; family Tortricidae; genus Pammene; species Pammene fasciana. The sequence goes on from OU452295.1 coordinate 2,174,790, forward strand.
AACTTACCAAGATAACTAATAGGTACTTTTTACTGACAGTTATTGTAAAATAAAAGACACTTTAAGGATGTCACAGTTATGGTGATCCACATGATAGCGCTATGACTATGTGTTTGTCTCTGTCAGTCGCGCAGTTACACAAAAAAAATTACTAGTAGCTAAATACTAGTTTACTTATCGAGATTATAGTTATCAATATACGATTGCAAGCTAACATGGTCATTAAATAAACTCACAAAAACAAACGCACATGGTAAATACCCCGTTTTAAATAGTTGTTATAGTCATTGTCACATGTCAATCAAACGATTTTCCGCCTCAAGAAGCGGAACATCTGCTAAAATCACTACCTGTTTGATATCCCAGGATATGCACAGTTCCTAAGCAAATGTAACGTCTATATGCTTGCGTTACAAGGAGGGATGTCACGAATGTCGTTATTCTCACATTCGCGAATGCTAATATTCAGGATGCGAATGTTACGGAGTAGATTCAAAAAAGTTAATCTTGCTTATCATTTTTATGCTTCCATAGTTCATAAATGCAGAACATGATATGTGATGGAGTCCTATATTATTGTTCATAAGGAGACAAGTGATACCGTCGTTTTCACTTCCTGTCGTATGAGCAAGCATATGACCATCGGCCGGGTCAGCGAGGTCGAAACAGGATGCGTTCTGCCCACATTCGCATCATTTCATGCGAATGCGAATGTTAATACGAATGTCAAAAATGATGCGAATGTTCGCGTCATACGAATGCGAATATTCGTGACATCCCTAGTTACAAGGAGCCTGCGGCAGTCAGACCCAAGTGGCCTCTCCTATACAAACAGGAATTAATGTTACCTATCAAACGCAATCCACTACCAGCATTACTCACCAGTAGTCTTTATGGCCTTCGCAATATGGCGTCGAATCGGCCATCTTGTGGAACGATATGCAGTCCTGTTGAAACATTTGAAATTCCGTGTTCAAATCAAATACGGTGTTTGGTCAACCCTTTATGACGGTCGAATTTGAGTTCGAATTTGCGAAGCTAAATATTAATTCCGCTTGTTGATCGCAGCGCATTTCCTGAACTTTTAACCTGGCAACTTTCCCGAATTTTAGTAGTTGTTTTTTTTTTTACTTTAGGCGCCTTTAAAAAGGAAAAGTTTTACTACAGCTCTTTCCACGGTCGTATTTTTTAATTAAGAGAGAACAACGACGCTTTCTAGAAAATTATCTGCTACAAATAATGAATAAACTTTTCTGGATAATAATCAGCATTTTATTTGAGCGAGTACGAATTTGTTATTAAAAACAGTTTTGTATTTGACTTTTGTTCATATAGAGCTGTCTTTTGTACTCTGCTTGCTTAAGTCTTTTTTTTTCTTTTAATATGTACCACGCCAGGTACTTTACTTAAGTATTTTTTTTTAATATGTACCACGTCTGTGGTAAACAAAATACGGCCTGACTGAAGATAAGCGGTTAGGTAGGTACCTAGTTAAAAGATGCCAGACCCTCGAAAACCAGTAAGAAAAGTAGTGTAAGTTTTTTTTTTAAGAACACCGTAGTCCCGTTAAAAGAGTAGGCATTGAAATTCTAGAATATTCCAAAATCCTCGTTCACTAAAATTAATTAATACGACATGAATAAATATTAAATATCGTCACAAGCAAAATAGGTAATCAAGGTTGATAGACAGCCCTATTAGATTTAGTATTCAAATATGTAACCAAATGAACACAATGCCTAATTCATATTCAGGCTCCTGTTCTGAATCTAGATGCTGAACGAATGACGAATGAAACACTATTAGCATACGTACAGCGCCATTCGTGACGTCATCGCTTCCTGTCGGACTAGACGATTTGTCGCTGGCAAATTGGATTTGGAACTATAAGGATGCTAATGCAAGCTGTTAACATTTTAAAAAAGCAGGAGTTTTGCGAGTTTTTCCCCGGCACATTAAAAAGTAAAAAAAACATACTTATTTGTACATACAGGGTGTCCCAGAAATCGACGTCAAGCCGTGAATGGATGATAGACCAAGTTTTAACAGTTATCAGAAAAATACAAAAAAAAAATCAAACACATGTTCTTCAAAAATTACGGTCACTTTAAAAATTTACTAGAATATTCACGCCCTGGTCTCTTAACTTCTAGTAAATTTTTGAAGAACATGTGTTTGATTTTTTTTTTGTATTTTTCTGATAACTGTTATAACTTGGTCTATCATCCATTCACGGCTTGACGTCGATTTCTGGGACACCCTGTATAGTCAACGCCTAAAATATGTACACACTTTTGTACCTTATTAAAATGGAGGAAAGTGCAAAAGTGTATTTATGGCGTTGACTGTACATGCTATGGACAAAAGTATTATCTTTCTAGCAAAAGAATGAGACTAAAACCCCACAGATTTTATAATATAATTTAAAGATAAATCTCGTCATTTCCAAATTCTCGTCGTATTTGACAATATTGTAAATGAAATACCAAATAGTTGTTTAACCTCTCACGTCTAATTACATGTCAAAGCGAAAATAAACGAGGTCCTTGAAGTTAGACGACAGACATAAATTTAATTAAGAGTAAACCGTGCACTGTCGCTTGATTAAAACGGTTAACTTCTACGTAAATCCCTTTAGACAAACAAATTTAAAAAGTTACATAAGACCATAGACAAATTTAAACTGGACTCCAATCAAGGGTGTCCATCTCCAGGAAGTGACAGCTACAGCCTTGGAACGTATCGAATACGTTTCCGGGGTCGCCAAAATGTCCTTTGTTTATTTGTGTCATGACCATAGATAAGATAAAATATTTAAGTAGTAGTTTTGTTCTAAAATAACAGTTAGATTGGGAAAGTTTGGTAATAAATCTGTTATTTATCTAGTTTTGTGTTAAAATTACTAATGGATTAAGTAGATTGAGGCAGGTCCAGCAATTCTAATTGCCTATTTGTCAACCCTAGAAAGAATGTAATGGTCGTCGCCGAGGGCGAACCATACATATCCTATCCTTCAGCCTGAGGGGCTTGCGAAGGTTTCCAGGCTAACTCAGGGTATGGAGAATCAGGTGATAGAGAAACACACTTTTTACTCTTAAACAATCTGGGTCTTTTATGCCCTTTATTAATAAAGAAACCTTAATTACTACAAAACCGCCCCTGAAGGGAGCGGGCGATACGGATACAGTGATCTCAAATGACCATAACCGGTGAGACGCGATAGGTTGGCATCGAGCCCTGGATATAGCGGGTTAGCGGAGTGTTCCCCGGGGAACAGGGGTTCAGGACTAAACTTCCGGCGTGTCGACGCGAGTACACGCGCGGCCTATAGAAGTTTAGCGGGTCAGGGATCAGGGATAAACCTCCGGCTTGTCGACGCGAGTACACGCGCGGCCTATTCAGGACCCGGCCCTAGGGGAAACCCGGGACGAACGCGAGGGAGACGCGCGTCCGCCACACCGGACCGTGCAGCCGTTGTTTCTAGCGCGGGCCCGAAACATCGACTGCCAGTGCCCTATACCACAAAACTTACAATTACAATTTGACAAGTGTCAAGTTACAAATTTGTCATAATACAAGTGTGTGTACCACAAAATTTACAAGTTACATATTTGTACTGGAAAATTCCTACAAATATGTAAATTGTAGCAAATATCTACAATTTACCGTATCACAAAACTTTACATACGTTACATATCTTTTCCGGAAAACGTACAAATTTGTAGCTGACAATTGTTTTGTGCTACATTAGATTGTAGTAATAATTATACATATGTGTAGAATTGTACGTACAAGTTAATAATTCTCTAAACGTTTGTCACACCCTCTTACAACTATATTAAATACTAGTCAATGATTGCTATATAATAAAATTATAATAATTTATCACATTTAGCGACGAACTTTTTGTACCACGAAATGTTTAGTCCAACTAGAAGTGATAGTGAAGAAGATTTAATAGTGCGACGTCCTAGGACATATCGAGAACGTATAAATTTATGTTTGGCCATAACGGATTTTACATTTAATGAGAGACTCAGCGTAAGTAAATCTACCGTCGAATATCTCCTACAGACTATTGCTGGAAATCTTAGACATCCGACGCGAAAAAGTCACGCTCTTGATCCTAAACAACAGTTACTGACTGTTTTAAGATGTTTAGGCTCAGGTTCCCAATATTACGTCACTGGCGATGCTCATGGTGTTTCGAAAATGACAATGTCTCGTTCTATTCACGCCGTATGCACACAAATAGTGGACAAATTACTAGGAAGCGAAGTAAGATGGCCAACAAATGGAAACTCGCTTTCTGAAGATTTTATTGCAGCATCACATGTAAATTTTCCCAGGGTCGCAGGTATTATAGATGGATCATTAATACCGATAGATGCACCATACCAAAATGAAGCTGGGTTTGTTGATCGCCACGGAGATCATTCTATAAATGTAATGGTTGTCTGTGGACCGAATTTAGATCTTTTTTATGTGAATGTACGATGGCCTGGCGCTGTTCATGATTCGCGGGTTTTAAGGCGCTCATCGTTATGTCAGCAATGGGATTATGGATGGAGACCTTTCCCCAATGCTTTAATATTGGGAGACAGTGGATATAGTTTAAAAAAGTGGTTAATAATAACCCCAAATATTCCGGCCCGCATACCAAGAAACGCAGCATTGGATCGGATCGGATATATAATTGTAGTTGTAACATTACAATTATTGGCCTGTATATTTACAAATCAAAAATCCTACAATTATGTAGCTGTCATGACATACCTTTATTCTTTGTGATACGCTTTAAAAAAAGTGACACATTTGTATACCGCAAATTGTAACGAAAACATATTTGTAATGATTGTGGTACATTTTTTTGTTTACAATTTAACAATTTTGTAGAATTGTGCACTTGTAAAGTTTTGTGGTATAGGGCACAGGAGGCTCGGCGCGCGCGGGCGTTATAAAGGTGCGCGGCGTCGGTGGGCGCGTGGAGGGGATGCGGCCGGTGCTTCGCCCGCCGCGCGTCGCGCCCCGCTGCTCCAGTCGCTGTTGCGTTGTGACGTAGGCATAGCCGTGACGTCACAAGTCGAAAGACAAAATTGAACGGAGACGTCATGTGTCACCGTTTATCTGTCAAACACTGATTTTGTAGGGAAGATGAACTTCATGAAATACTAATATAGTATTCAGTGCTCCAATCAATGTTTCGGTTCACATGATTATTGTAGGCGGCAACACTTTAGCAAGATCTCAGTTTCAACTTTTTTTAACGGGCTATGACCTGTGTCTATCAACAATGCCATCTATTTCAATCTATGCCGTAATAGTGTTCTGCTCAGCAGTAGATGAACGGATGTAACATTTTTTTATTTGAGTTTTTTGGTAAATAAAGAAATTGAAGTAAGTAAGTAAGTTTTTATTTGTATTTTAATAATAATAAATAATAGGCGTAGGGATGTGACGACCCCATCGCCCGCTGGTTTTCACCAGCGCAACCAGTCAACGCAGGGCAGCTTGTGGCGAGCTGTTGGAGAGTAGCGACTCCACGTACCTGAGTGCCCCTGGGGTGCCCTGTCGGATGGTGGGACAGGTCCCCTGCCTCTGGCTTGCCTTAGCCGGCTGTCCAGAGTGGGGTCGTTAGAGCTGTGTTCTCGAGGGTAAGATGTGGAAACCTAAGTGGCGAGTTGGCTATATGTTTAAAGTCCAGTGACACCTCTCTACCCCCAGCTCCCGCACCGGTGTTGCCCTTGAGCCATCTTTGATGTCGCTTTTTATGGGGGCCCATCTTGCGGACGGCGAGTCACCGTCTGCCGGAAATAAAATTGGATACCGTTTTATTAGGCAGGCGTCCGGTTCTTCATCCAATAGCCCATTCATCAGTCCATACTTTTCACCCAATAGCCTAATACATTTTAGACTCCATTAATACTCAATAGTCCTTACACCATGGCGGGTGCTGTCTCTGCGTGCGTCCCATGACACGGGCAGGGGCAGCATCCGCTTAGTGTACCCCTCACTTTTCATTAAATTGTCGAAAGGGCCTCTGCGCGTTGGCTTCGGCTCCGCATACGCCTCCCAAAGGTCCGGAACACCATTGTTCCGTGGTCGGGAAAGACAATAAATAATAAATAAATAACGTTCTTTATTGACAGGTATACACCCATATTCAATATTAGAGTAATTTTAAAATAACAATAATAACACAAATTAAAAACTTGTTCAAATGCCTAAACTTACTAGTAATTTTGGTTGTGAAATTAACATCAACGTCATACAAAGTCGAGATTTTAGGATATGCCTCCGGACTCCGGACAAAAAGAGTAATTACTATTTAATTTACATAGAAATATATTATACTAGCTGTACCCGCGCGGCTTCGCTCGCGTGTGTTGCAGTTGATTCTGTTACTTTTCATTATCCTCAACAGTCCATTGCTGAACGCTTTCTACTTGTAAAATTTTATAAAGTCAGTTTAGCAGTTTAGCTAAAACCGACTTCTTCCATATAACTTCGACATCCCAAAAGATCGACGGAAAGCGTCTAAGATTGGACTGTGTCAGCCATGGTCAAGATAAGCATGTGAGTGGGAAGATCTGGCGAGCTAAAAAGTCTTTTTCTCCCATCTTCAATGTTTAACCTAACAGTACTTGGTATACTTAGCAATAGTACGGTGGATTTTTTCTTTGTGCAGGGGGCGCCGCCCCCCGAGCCCCCTTTCTTTGCCACCCGTCACGTGCTAGACCCTATCAAAACTCGTTTTCTCCCATCTTGAATGTTTAACCTAACAATTCTTGCTATACTTAGCAATAGTACGGTGATTTTTTTCTTTATGCGGGGGGCACCGCCCCCCGAGCCCCCCTTGTTTACCGCCTATTCCGTGGTAAGCCCTATCAAAACTCTTTTTCTCCCATCTTAAATGATTAACCTAACAATTTTTGGTATCATTAGCAATACTGCGGGGTTTTTTTTATGCGGGGGGCTCCGCCCCCCGAGCCCCCCTTTAATTGCGGCCCGTCACGTGATACACCCTGTCAAAACCCTTTTTCTCCCATCTTGAATGTTTAACCTAACAGTTCTTGGTATACTTAGCAATAGTACGGGGTATTTTTTCTTTATGCGAGGGGCTCCGCCCCCCGAACCCCCCTTGTTTACCGCCTATCCCGTGGTAAGCCCTATCAAAACTCTTTTTCTCCCATCTTAAATGATTAACCTAACAATTTTTGGTATAATTAGCAATACTACGGTGTTTTTTCTTTATGCCCGAACCCCCCTTTAATTGCGGCTCGTCACGTGATACACCCTGTCAAAACTCTTTTTCTCCCATCTTGATTGTTTAACCTAACAGTTCTTGGTATACTTAGCAATAGTACAGTGTTTTTTTTTATGCGGGGGGCTCCGCCCCCCGAGCCCCCCTTTCTTTGCCGCCCGTCACGTGCTAAACTCTATCAAAACTCTTTTTCTCCCATCTTGAATGTTTAACCTAAAAATTCTTGCTATACTTAGCAATAGTACGGACTATTTTTTCTTTATGCGGGGGGGCTCCGCCCCCCGAGCCCCCCTTTCTTTGCCGCCTGTCACGTGCTAAACCCTATCAAAACTCTTTTTCTCCCATTTTTAATGTTTAACCTAACAATTCTTGGTATAATTAGCAATGGTACGGTGTGTTTCTTTATGCGGGGGGCTCCGCCCCCCGAGCCCCCCTTTGTTTGCGGCCCGGCACGTGATATACCCTGTCAAAACTCTTTTTCTCCCATCTTGATTGTTTAACCTAACAGTTCTTGGTATACTTAGCAATAGTACAGTGAATTTTTTCTTTATGCGGGGGGCTCCGCCCCCCGAGCCCCCTTCCTTTGCCGCCCGTCACGTGCTAAACCCTATCAAAACTCTTTTTCTCCCATCTTGAATGTTTAATCTAACAATTCTTGCTATACTTAGCAATAGTACGGTGAATTTTGTCTTTATGCGGGGGGCTCCGCCCCCCGAGCCGCCCTTGTTTACCGCCTATTCCGTGGTAAGCCCTATCAAAACTCTTTTTCTCCCATTTTAAATGATTAACCTAACAATTTTTGGTATCATTAGCAATACTACGGTGTTTTTTTATGCGGGGGGCTTCGCCCCCCGAGCCCCCCTTTAATTGCAGCCCGTCACGTGATACACCCTGTCAAAACCCTTTTTCTCCCATCTTGAATGTTTAACCTAACAATTTTTGGTATACTTAGCAATAGTGCGGGGTGTTTTTTCTTTATGTGGGGGGCTCCGCCCCCCGAGCCCCCCTCGTTTACCACCTATCCCGTGGTAAGCCCTATCAAAACTCTTTTTCTCCCATCTTAAATGATTAACCTAACAATTTTTGGTATAATTAGCAATACGACGGTGTTTTTTCTTTATGCCCGAACCCCCCTTTAATTGCGGCTCGTCACGTGATACACCCTGTCAAAACTCTTTTTCTCCCATCTTGATTGTTTAACCTAACAGTTCTTGGTATACTTAGCAATAGTACAGTGTTTTTTTATGCGGGGGGCTCCGCCCCCCGAGCCCCCCTTTCTTTGCCGCCCGTCACGTGCTAAACCCTATCAAAACTCTTTTTCTCCCATCTTGAATGTTTAACCTAACAATTCTTGCTATACTTAGCAATAGTACGGACTGTTTTTTCTTTATGCGGGGGGCTCCGCCCCCCGAGCCCCCCTTTCTTTGCCGCCTGTCACGTGCTAAACCCTATCAAAACTCTTTTTCTCCCATTTTTAATGTTTAACCTAACAATTCTTGGTATAATTAGCAATGGTACGGTGTGTTTCTTTATGCGGGGGGCTCCGCCCCCCGAGCCCCCCTTTGTTTGCGGCCCGGCACGTGATATACCCTGTCAAAACTCTTTTTCTCCCATCTTGATTGTTTAACCTAACAGTTCTTGGTATACTTAGCAATAGTACAGTGAATTTTTTCTTTATGCGGGGGGCTCCGCCCCCCGAGCCCCCTTTCTTTGCCGCCCGTCACGTGCTAAACCCTATCAAAACTCTTTTTCTCCCATCTTGAATGTTTAACCTAACAATTCTTGCTATGTTTAGCAATAGTACGGAGTATTTTTTCTTTATGCGAGCCCCCCTTTCTTTGCCGCCTGTCATGTGCTAAACCCTATCAAAACTCTTTTTCTCCCATTTTTAATGTTTAACCTAACAATTCTTGGTATAATTAGCAATAGTACGGTGTGTTTTTTTATGCGGGGGGCTCCGCCCCCCGAGCCCCCCTTTGTTTGCGGCCCGGCACGTGATATACCCTGTCAAAATTCTTTTTCTCCCATCTTGAATGTTTAATCTAACAATTTTTGGTACAATTAGCAATAGTCCGGTGGGTTTTTTTCCTTTTTCGCGGGGTGCTCCCCGACCCCCTCCCCCTTTTATTAACCACCTCGTGGAAAATTCTCCTATCTTGAACATTCAAACATTTTTGTAACAATAGCAATAGTAGTGTGTTTTTCTTTATGCGAGTCCCCTTTAACCATCAATTACGTAAATTCTATCAAAACTGATTTTTCTTCTGTGTTTAACATTCAACTTAACAGTTTGTTGAATTTTGTAATTCTAATTTATTTTTTCCCCTTGCATAGGCTTATATTGGCCATATGGTTGACGACTGGTAGAGAATACAATTTGGTATTATACTTACTCGCCATTTCGTGCAATATCATCAGTGTTTTCAACAGCTCTGTTGATGAGATAGGCGTTGCTAAGCAACCGCGTGCTAGCGCGCCAGGCCTCAATAAAAAGAAGTAAGAAAGAGGTAGCATAGATAGTACCTACCTACTATAGCCATCTAGGGATATCTCTGCGAACTCGTGTTGCATTTAGTTTGCACCTAAACTACATATGTAGTGGTCAGATTTTGCGTAAAGAGGACTCGGTAGTAACAAAGTTCTGCGAGAGATAGCGTTACCTAATCGTATAGCCAAAGACATGTTTAGATACCCCTTTTGATGGTACGTATTTTTTACTTTTCCACTATATTTAACCAGTATATTATTATTTAACACATTTATTTATTTATACGAATGAATATGAACTAACCGAAAGTAGTTAAACCAATATCAATTTGCTGCTTGAGCTTAACACTCATATTCATTTCACATACAAAGTTTAAACCCCCCTTAAACCCCCTTAAATCCAAAATGTTCGTATTTTTTATAGCCTATGTCCTGACCAGAGGTCTGTTGAACCTGCTAGTGAAGTTTTTATCGAAATCGGTTCAGGCGTTTTGACGCCAACTCTCCCCATCCAAACAGACAAACAGACAAACAGACAAAAATTCTAAAAATTGTCGAAACGTGTTCTGTTATCGATTCTAAGAGATACTAACTCATTTTTTTACTAATATCTCCAATGTACAGATTTTTTACCCTCTTCACCTTTATTATATGTATAGATTAGGTACAAACGTGTCTATGTAATGCCTAAAAAACTATAAACACCTTAGCCTACAACTCTAAATTAATCTCCTATCCTTTACAATTCGTACTCAAACTTCAAAGCCGTTACGTAAAGTTTTAGAGCCGGTAACTAATTAATCATTTGGGGAGTTAAAAACAAAACAAAAGCCTCCTGACTCAGCGAATCGTAAAGTTTTATACTTTGAAAGATCTTTGGAGCCAGGACTAATTAGAACAAATTTTAAAAATACTGTCACCTTGGTCTTTGTACTTGCCAGTGGCGTCGTGTCGTGTCCGTATAACACGAGTCCCGTCGACTTGCCTAAGTCTCAGGCGCCTGAGCAGTTTTCCTGCTGATCATGAAGAAATTTTAAGCCAAATCCAGCAACGGCTTGCCTAAGATTATTTTTAACCAACCGCCACTACTAGTATAATAATATGCGAATAGCAATGCCAAGTAAAAACGCGGAATCGTCTCAGTATAGCCGGTATTGAATCACTTTACGTGTACGCCATACAATTCATGCAAATGCTGAATACATAGATTATATTTTTTTATATTGCCTATGTATGTGTCCCCCTGCTGGGAAAAGGCCTCCCCTCTCTTCCGCCACGGCCTGGTGCATGTTCCCGCCAGTCACTACAAAAGGTATCCAGGTCGTCCTGCCATCTCTTTTTCGGTCTGCCTCTGTTCCGGCCATCCTGCGGGGCCCATTCAGTAGCCTTTTTGGCCCACCGTTCCAGCCCAGTCCCACTTGAGCTTGCCGGCCTTAGGTTGTATTTATTTGTTTAAAAAATCTGAATAGACGAAGTGCTAAAAGAATCGTTTTAGAAGAACCATGCACGCATGTAGGATTAAACAAGAGGTGTGGGCGAGAAAGAAGTTATGTCCACATCGATAAATGACAAATGACAAAGTGACACACAAGTGTGAACTCGGATTTAAGTGGTTACGGACCAAGATGTCATGTCAAGTTATATTACTTGAGGAATAATAACGATATGACGAGCTCATATCGATAATAAACATTTTGAGCATTGATAGCATAGACGGAAGAGTCGATCACACCTTCCTCTTGGACGATGTATACCACTCATTGGCAACCGCTCGTTTTAGTTTTGTCACTTTTAGTGTCAGTACCTTTGTAAAAACGTACTTATATAAATTAGTAATGGCAGCAAAAGTGTGATCAAGCCACGAGGGCCGCCGCGCGACGTATTTTATGAGGCCGGTCGCATATTTTCGTGCGTGCAGCCTGATGATCGTACATCTTTAATCCTCAGAATGCAAAGTCTGTGACAGGTAGTCTGTGGGTAGAAGTTATGAAACATTGCGCCTATTGTAAATTCTTGTCTATGCGCAGAGGTTATTGATCCAAGTAATGAGCAGTCGCCGGCCAGTTTCATAGATGCACCGTTACTTTGAAGTTTTGATAAATATTGTGATACGCAATTACGAGTTTATCTACTTTCAATTAAAAACTAAACTTTTGACAAAATTTTTGTTTTTTAATAAATTCTTTTAACGCAGACTTTATAGTCGCCATCAGATATATCGGAGCGGCCAAGGTGGTCATAAATATCTGAACAACGCCTCTATATATCTAAGGCGATAAAGTGCATGTTTAGATATTCTTGAGTACCCTGGCCGTCCGATATATTTCATGGCGACTGTACTTTTCTTGCAAAAGTGATCTAATAAATGTGTTTTTGTACTTGTTTTATCACAGAGTTATTTTAACCTCCTCCAGTCTCCAGCATCAGACCAGCTCAATGGTACACATATATTGTATTGCCATAACTTACGTTTACTAAATTTAAGCTCCAGTCTTAGATCATTTAACCAACCCGAGCGGCCATTGACAGGCGTTCCCTCTGCCGAAAATATATGACCAGTGGTCATACTCATTGTATGGACTGACGTTTATCTGACGTGGCTATTTTGACGTTACGCATACATTTGACGTCCCCCTCACCCGCAAAAATCGGCAGACTTTTTTTGTATAGAAAATGACAGACGTGGCCGGTCCGGTTGGTTTAATACTTAAATAATCTAAGGCTCCAGCGGACATCAGCAACTGGTTCAAATCAGGCTTCCTTAGATTCTACCTAAACAACAATCTAACTAAGTAGCTAACACTGTATTAAATAAAAGCATTTACAAATTAACAAGTCTGACTGCGGTATTACCTGAAATACCCGTTTAATTAGCATAATGGTAGTCATCAACTAGTTTTAATAAAATAACAATATGTTAGCCTATATACGTCTCACTGCTAGGCATAGGCCTCCGCTCTTGCACGAGAGGGATCAGGCTATAGTCCCTCCCTACGCTGGCCCAAAGCGGGTTGGGGCCTTCACAATATACACCTATGAATTTCTCCGCGCATGCAGGTTTCCTCACGATGTTTTCCGTCACCTAATAGCAATTGTGGTAAATATCAAATTATATTTTGAACTTGTTCCGAAAAACTCATTAGTACGTGCCGGGGTTTGAAGTGTTTGAACCTAAAACCCCCGGATTGAAAGACGGACCTTACCGCCAGGCTACCAACGCTTAACTAGTTTTAATACGAAAACAATAGGTACCTAAATTTTTATAAACAATCCTTAATCTCACATTTATAAAGAACAATGTCCAAGGACATACTGGCTTTGTATCTTTTTCCTTCGTGTTGTCATGCGACCCGCGTCGTCCGATACAGCCAATCATATTTCTTGTCAGTTGAAACTTGTTATATGTGATATAACTGATATACGACAAGACACGACAGTATTGCGTTTTATAAAGCTGGCACAAACCTTTGTCATTTGCAAAGGCAACTCGATGTGTTAATGTGATACAGTCGGCCAAACATGTGGTCTACCACCCTACGGTTGAGGTTCGTTTAAACGTCATGAGACAACAAGGTCGTGCATGTTTTAAACTCCGTTAGAAAAGTCAACCTTAGCGATCGTTAGATCTTGCAGAAACTTTTGTCAAAACTGGTAGCCCACTTTCTTGGCTCACTGTACCTATATTTGTCGATAAAAAGGTATGCAAGTAAGTTGAGAGCAGGGATGTCACGAATATTCGCATTTGTATAATACGAATATTCGCATCATTTTTGACATTCGTATTAACATTCGCATTCGCATCAAATGATGCGAATATTTTGCGAGTGCGAATATTGGCAGGACGCATCCTGTTTTAACCGCGCTGACCCGGCCGTTGGTCATATGCTTGCTCATTCTCATAGTCATTACACAGGAAGTGAAATCAATGGTTTTCTTTTCACATATCATGTTCTGCATTTTTGAACAATGGAAGTAAATGATATCATGATTAACTTTTTCAATCTACTCCGTAACATTCGTATTCGCATTTGCGAATGTGAGAAAAACGACATTCGTGACATCCGTAGTTGAGAGTACGGAAAGGGAAAAATCAATACATAGCTACGTAGTTATTACTTTATTACAAGTACAATTACAACGCTTTCCCATGACACTAGACTATCTACAAACTACCACAATAGACATTACAAACCTCCCAGTCAAAGCCAAGGCTAGCACTGATGGCAACAAATGAAACGGCACCATCTGAATAAATTATTCCTAGAACAATGGCAGACATAGTGTAGCGGACGCCATTGTAAACTCGGGTTAAACAGTTAAGTCTAGAACTAGCGGAACAAAGGGATAACCCTGCAGTAGGTTCTGTACTAACTCTGAGAGCGCTTGAAACTTTTATGAAATTAGTGAGGACTTATTCATGAATATAACAGTATTAAGGGAAATATTAAACTGTTTTGGAGTATTAGTTGGTTGGTTTTAAAATTAGAGCTGAACTACGTTTGTATGGAAACGCGAGCGTCCTGGCGACTCTTAAGATCAATATTTCTGTGGGAGATTGTCTCTACGCGCCTACATTTTTCAATTTCGCCACCCTTATCTTCTGACAAATTGGTTTGAAGACTAATTAATTATGTCCGGCCGGTTTAAATCTTATGTATATTCGTCCTAAATAACGTCTTAGCCGTGGGGTGCCCGGCCTTAGAATTGTCCCCCACCATATCGTGCCGTGGTTGCAGTAGGCATTTCGCCGTAAGCAAGAATGTTTCCAAGCTTGGGCAAATGCGGCGGCGACTAGGGATGAAAAAACCAGCGCACTAAGAAAGGAGTTCAACTTTGCCTCCCGGTCCTTCAAAAAAGTAATTGCCCAGGCAAAGTCGTTGCACATTGGTAGAATTGGCGAGAAATTAGAGCGCCTTCCCTCGGGAACTCGTGCGTTCTGGTCTCTTGCCAAAGCTATCCAAGGGAACTTCTGCAAGCAATCTTTTCCGCCTCTAAACATGGGAAATGACTCGTTGGCCCACGACGCAAAAGACAAAGCCAATCTTCTAGGCAAACTCTTTGCATCTAACTCGACTTTGGATGACAGGGGACATGCACCGCCGACCATACCGCAGTGTGAGAGCAGAATGCCGGATATACGGTTCCGCCAAAGCTCACTGCGCAAAGCTCTTCTTTCCCTCGACATTCATAAGTCATGTGGGCCCGATGGTATCCCTGCGATTGTGCTGAAGATGTGTGCTCCTGAGTTGGCACCGGTTTTAACGCGCCTTTTTCGGCTCTCATACTCTTCTGGCATAGTCCCGATTTCGTGGAAGTCCGCTTTGGTGCACCCGATCCCAAAAAAAGGTGACCGCTCAAACCCATCAAACTACAGGCCAATAGCTATCACCTCCCTGTTCTCGAAGATAATGGAGTCCATTATCAACTGCCAGCTCCTTCGGTACCTAGAGGACCACCAGTTGCTTAGTGACCGCCAATACGGTTTCCGTGGGGGCCGCTCGGCTGGTGATCTTTTAGTTTACCTAACACATCGTTGGGCGCAGGCGATCGAGACAAAGGGTGAAGCATTGGCAGTCAGTTTAGACATTGCGAAGGCCTTTGATCGGGTTTGGCACAAAGCACTTCTATCGAAACTTCCATCCTATGGGCTTCCCGAGAAATTGTGTGAATGGGTCAGTAGCTTTCTAGCAGACAGACGCATCAAGGTCGTAGTTGACGGTGAATGCTCTGACTCCATGTCTGTGAATGCTGGTGTCCCCCAAGGCTGCGTGCTATCGCCCACGCTATTCCTTCTGCATATCAATGACATGCTGCAGATTAGCGGCATTCATTGTTATGCGGACGATAGTACGGGTGATGCCTCCTACACCGGCCGACCCAACATTTCTCGGGAAAATGTCATTGAGAGCCGGAACAAACTTGCGTCTGAAGTTGAAACTTCCCTTAAAGAAGTCTCAGAATGGGGTCGACAAAATTTAGTCCATTTTAACCCCACTAAGACACAGGTTTGCGCGTTTACCGCAAAAAAGCTTGCGTTTGTCGCTTCACCTCGTTTTGAGAGTATTCCTCTATCTGCCACAGCCAGTATCGGAATCCTTGGCGTCGACATCTCGAGTGAAGTCCAGTTCCGCGGCCATTTAGAGGGTAAGGCCAAGTTGGCCTCGAAGAAGCTCGGTGTGCTCAACAGATCGAGACAGTATTTCACTCCGGCCCATCGCCTCCAGCTTTACAAGGCACAGGTACGCCCACATATGGAATACTGTTCCCATCTATGGGCGGGAGCACCTCAGTACCAACTTCTCCCCCTGGATCGCATCCAACGGAGAGCGACTCGAATTGTCGGCTGCCAGGATCTTACAGATCGGCTTCAGTCATTGGCGTTGCGTAGAAATGTAGCCTCGCTCTGCATTTTCTATCGCATTTATAACGGGGAGTGCTCCGAGGAATTGTTCGGATTAATCCCTGCCGCCTCTTTCCGCCACCGTCCTACGCGACAACATTATCACCCTCACCACTTAGATGGTTGGCAGTCCTCAACTGTGCGTTTCTCCAGAAATTTCCTGCCTCGCACAGCAAAACTGTGGAATGAATTGTCGCCTGCGGTATTTCCGGACCGATACGACCTTCAAACCTTCAAGAAAAGAGCGTACTCCCATCTTAAAGGCCGGCAACGCGCTTGTGACCACCCTGGTGTTGCGGGCGTCTATGGGCGGCGGTAATTGCTTACCATCAGGCGATTCGTCTGCTCGTTTGCCTCCTATGTCATAAAAAAAAAAAAAAAAAAAAAAAGTCTGCAAGGGAATATACCGGGAGATGGGCAGCAGCATCTTCCGAAAGCCTAAACAACAATAACAATAACCAAAAAAAAACTGCGTGACGCGTATGGCAAACCCCCTCGCACCCCCTTAAAAAGGGGAGGCCTATGTTCAGCAGTGGACGTCTTATAGCTGAGATGATGAACGTCTTACCATCAATGATTGCTTCGTGTCCTCGTTACAGTGCATTGCGACGGCTGTTAAAAGTCATGGCTTGGTTCCACCTGTATATTCGTAAACAAATGGTTTATGCAAAAATGTCCGAAGAAGAATGTTTTTATCTAAATGTTTTTTGGTAATTTTTCTTGCTTAGAAGGTAAAAAAACGAATAAAGATTGTACGCAATAAAATCCGGGCACGCGTGATCTGGTATATCTTTTTTTCGGATCCAGATATTCAAGCAGTTCTTTTATTTTAATAATCTGTAATTATAGTAATAACTAATAAAAATAGAATCATATTACAATTGTGTGGGCTCGCCTCAGTTTTTACTGAAGGTATTCCATCATACCTTTAATTTTTTGTACAGCGTTTTTTGATAATATTCACTCGCTTCCTGCTATAATTCCACAAGTGTATTTATATCTTCACAAGCTGTTTTATGCTCAATAGTGTGTCATCAAGTCATCATAAAGTATTTCGATTTTGCGTCAATGAAAGAACAAGTGTTTTAATTGTACATATTTATTTTAATCAGCAAGCTTGCAGGTATGGTGGGATATTTTAGTAAATATTAATAATCACCAATAATTCAATTAAGTATTACAAAACTTTCAATAGGTAAAAAAAATATTCTGTCGTCTAATTCGTCTATTTAGTTATTAGTGATTGATTGATGATTGATTTCTTCCTTTTATCCCTCATTAGGGACCTAGGGCTCGCAGAAGAGTTTTCCATTTGTTATATACGACTATAGCGAGAATTTTCCATTTTCCATTTGTTATATACGAGTATAGAGAATTGTCAAGGAAAGCGAAATACCTAGCGTTCATAGAATAGAACACAATTCCCGTCGGCTTGCAAAATTTTTAGATGACCAGTTTTCCTACAGCTCATAAAGAAATTCTTTGCCAAATTAAGCACCGCCTTGCCTAAGAAAACCCACCGCCACTGACCAAAGAATACTATACTCCACTGACACCTTACTCTTAAGCCAAAGAGAATTGAGTAATAATGTAATGTATCGTTTATCTATAATTTAATTTTCTAACAAGATTCCATTTATCGTTAAACAAACAAACGATACCCTGTCCGTAACTCCATCAACAAGTGCTTGAATTCTCGTTTGTCATATTCATTGTGCGCGCAAAAACCATCGACAATCCCCTCGCTTTTTTTCAACCTGTTTCTGAACGAGTGCGACAGGTGCGTTTTTTTTAATTTCCGGAACTGCACAGATGTGGTGTCGAGTGACATTGTTCATGGTTTATTTATGGTTTTCGAGTGTTATTTAGCCTTTTGAAGTGTGCTTGTATTGGCGCCTTTTATCTTGCCTTTTGTTATTTAATGCCTGTGCTCGTTAATTTAATGGGACTTTTTTATATAGGTTAGGGAATTGAAAAAAAAAACTTGCGTTCAACGTTTTGAGTAATTAAATCAATTGGTATAAGTTCCTATAAATATTATCTAGGTACCCAACAAAAACTAATAAAAATGATGTGCTCGGCAAATCAAATCGTTTCAAATTACCATATAATAATAATTTTAGTGTACCCCTCACTTTTCATTAAATTGTCGAAAGGGTCTCTGCGCGTTGGCTTCGGCTCCGCATACGCCTCCCAAAGGTCCGGAACACCATAGTTCCGTGGTCGGGAAAGACATACAAAATTTTAAACAAAAAAATAACCGACATCACTTAGGCTCCGATTTTCCAAGTGCCCGAGTTGCTGTAAAAAATACTATGAAAATCACTATAGGTGTGCCTATAATAGTTGAAGAGTTCCCTCGAATTCTCCAGGATCCCATCATCAGATCCAGACCTGGTGACAAATGGGACCAACTGTGAAGTATACAAAAAACAATTTTTCTAATCGTTCCAACTGTCTTCGAACAATCGGTGAACATATATAAAAAAATCCCGACGAAATGAGAACTTCCTCCTTCAAAATCTTAAAGTCGGTTGAAAAGGTAAAGCGGTAATCTTGTCGCCATAATCGTTTAAGTAAATAAAGACGACTTTATTACGACTTACTTTATTTGTACGTACGAACGTATTATATCTTGATTAGTCCTTGAATGGCCTGGAGTGACTCACCCCGTTTAAGGTAACGAACTATAAATAAAACAGGTTGGTCGCCGTACTCTGTCACCTTTCGACTTTGGAATGTCCACATTCCAGGACGTCTAGCTCTCTTTGATGCGTGTACGCATAATAATGATTTTCTTTTATTCAATGACGCCAGAGAGACTTTCATTAACTACCGTATTTAAGCTTGTAGCAAGTTTTAACTCTAAGGATGGGATATGATATACATTATGAGGCTTCATTTTTTTTAATAATGCCTAGATAAAGAGGAAATGACACAGTCAGGCAAAACTGCTAAATCAGAGAGCCTCAACTTGCGCAGGTACAGTACCTACATCCCAATAAAGGAATAAAGCTCACAGAGTTTCAACTTAATATCAAATCAACTCGAATATTTGAAAATCGGCCTGCTCGCAGTTAATATTTTGTAGGTATAGTTAGGTAACCTACTAGTGGCGGTGGGTCAAAATTTTTATTAGGCAAGCCGGTGCTGGATTTGGCATAAAATTTCTTCATGAGCTGTAGGAAAACTGCTCAGGCGCCTGAAACTTAGGCAAGCCGACGGGAATCGTGTTCTATGGACGCGCCACCAATGTAACCTTCTTATTCTTACCTACCGTTACTCGGACTCCTCCCGCCTAGTTTTAGCCATACCTCAAATGAACCTGGGGTCCGGTCGGCATCTTTATACTTATACCTCTCTATAATATAATATACCTATGTATAAAGTTGGAATTGAGTCCCTCGATCACTATGAACTCACTCATAAACCTCCACAATGTTACAACACAGCAACAACATTTAATGAGTAGAGCTCACACGGGCTTTTCTTCGTTTAGCGAAGCAATTAACGATCGCTTCGGTGTTCGTGCCCAATTCTCTTGGACGACCTAAGTGCGCACTCGAGGCTCCAAACTAACGTTTTAAGAACTCTTTAATGGCGAAACTTGCTATCTATGTCTGTTAAGGAATTAAAGTACGATTAAGTTACCTCTATAAAATTCACCACTATACAAGTCTGCGCCACTTTATTTTTCTGACTGACCAGCTTAGAAAATGGCGCTGACGACAGAGCCTGAGAAAAAAGCTCCGTCGTTCAGCAACATCATTTGTAAGGCATCTGCGAAGGGTACTTTTATCTGTTTCACAAAAATTTATTTGTGAATTTAGCGAACCCAAAAATAACAGTACAGTCAGCAGCATGAAAACGGTAAGTTTTTCATTAGGTTTTTTTCACATATTTCTTAATTTATGCAATGTCTACGAGTAGAACAAAGTATTGGCGTATTTTGCATGCGAGTCGGTTACGTGACATTTGCTTTGATTCCGAATTACTTTGTCCACTTGCGTATTACAGTAATAGTAAATTAAATAGTTTATAATAATAATACAAGCAGCTTGAAGATGGTACCAATATTACACTATAAAAAGGCAAGCCAAAAAAGAACCAGGCTCGGTAAGTCGAAAAAATGGGTCCGAATGTCGGTTACGTGACGATGGATTGCTCCAGCATAAGTAGGTATGTCGAAAGAGATGAGGTACCTACCTATAAATAATCTTATTGTTTTAAAAATATGTAGGTATAAGTGAGTGGCAAAGTCACTTTGCACGCCACTGCACTCCTATCAGCTATTTTTGCTGATTGACAGAAGGCAGGTAAGTTTGTGACTATTTCAATCTATGTATTTGTATATTTAGCGTCACGTTACTTCGGGTTTCTGATAACATACCTACATATTAATTTAATGTTTCAAATTATCCACATAATTCACTATTTGTGTAACATGGCGGCTGAAACTTGAGTCCCTTGAAACTGGATTCGTTTCCACGAATTTCCACGTAAATTGCTCTACATTTAATATAATATACATTTAACATTACATAGCTGGCGTAATGTATATTCGCAGTAAATGCGTATTTCAATAGGTATACACAGGTTTGATGACAGATTTGATTGCTATCAGTTTTCATGCACTCGATTTGATATTAATTAAGTACCTACTTTGATTACGCAAACCACGCTAAAATCATCGTTGTTCGTGTAACTACTAGATTAATTGTTATTATTAAGTGGCGGCGGGTCAAACATTTTCTTAGGCAAGCTGGAGCTTAATTTGGATTAAAATTTCTTCATGTATTGTAGGAAACAGCTGTTGTCTGAGAATAAGGTAAGCCGACGCGAATCGTACGCGCACCGCTATTGAAGGCCATGAAAGAGGTGTAACATTTTTTTTTAACCATGGTTAAAAAGGTTTTTTTTAATAAACAGTATACTTGTAGTATTTATTTATTTTTTAGACTATTTCAAAGGAATGTTCGCCCAGGTAATGGCAGATGTTATTAATATTTTAAAATATAATAGTGTACTTAAATGTCAATAAAATTATCGTGTTTTTTGTTCTTTTCTTCATTTTGACTACAAAATACAATCAATCATTACGCAAAATACAATCTGTTCTCGTCTTCCTTTTCTATAACATACCTTTTCTACATAATTATTAATTATGTAGCCATAATGAATTAATAACCCCTACAAGCCATTTTTATCTACATAGCTCAATCAAGTGATAATACCAATGTGCTGTTTTCAAGTAACAAACACAACTGTTAATGTGACAGATAAGGACAAAAGATGATTTAGTTAAATGAGGTTTGCAATACGTTTATGAATAAGCGGGTAGGTACGAGTATTAACAACCAACAATGATGTTCCTTTTGCTTGAAAACGCACATATACTCGTAAATGACCTACAAAGCCAGACCTTTTCATAGTTAAAATAAAATAAAAAATTAACAAATCAGCTTTTTACATCTTTTACTTTTTATTGCTATTGACATATGTAGCATGAATTAGATTTTTTTTTTTTATATTTAATACAAATTTAAGGGATTGTTTAAAAAAATTATACTTAAATAAAATTTAATCTAGGTACGTAGGTACCTAGATAAAATTTTATTTGGCCCTACCTACTGCCTACTTAAGGCCTAGCAGATCACAGTATGTACCTACATACACAGTATGTACCTACATACAGTGATCTGCTAGGCCTTAAGTAGGTTGGGTTTTATTCTTCTTATCAACATTATCTTATCTCCTTCAGGTGAGGTAAATATTAGGTAACTTGACTATGTGTTTTATTTAATAGTACCTTACCTACCTAGGTAGGTATTTGGGTAGTTTCAGTCGAAAAAATGGTGGGTTAATCAAAAAATTTAGTCTGGTATGAAGGCATATGAGATCTTCTTCTTCTTTCGTGTCGATGGTTCCTATGTGATGGATGCCCAGAAGGCAGCGGTGTTGACAGCCCTGGTCGTCGCGTCCCATATGACATATGAGATATGAGGGATTAATAGAATTATCCAACATTCTGAATTAACTTAATTTACCTTGCCAGTTTTTTAAAGTATTCTTGTTATATTAAAATATAGTAAAATTGAAACATAAAAAAAATAATCAAAGTTTTAGAATAATTTTAAGAGTCGCCAGGACGCTCAAGTTCCCATACAAACGTAGCAGTATACAGCCAGATACAGATTTACATACAAAACTTATTTTTGCTATATTTTCTTTGCATTACAATTTTTTGCAACGAAAACGAATTACCGACATAGATCTGCTAGAATGCCAATGCCAAATGTCGTGGTTCTATAAAGCATGTTGTTTTAAAATGAGAGCTGAGCTACGTTTGTATGGGGACGCGAATTCTCGCGAGCGTCCTGGCGACTCTTAATGCCTCAAATAACTGATCTATTAGTAAAATGTATAAGACTTGACTCAAGTGGGTTATTAAATCATGTGGTATTTTAATAAAGTGACAATTTACAAGCGGCAGTCTCTTTTTAAAGGCTTGGTTTCCCCTTTGGGTTGGAAGGTCAGATGGCAGTCGCTTTCATAAAAACGAATGTCTACGCCAATTCATGGGATTAGGTTGTCTAGTGTACCCCAATCCGGGACAAACTATAGGAGGAAGTCTCTTTTTAACACATGGGTTTAGGGAGAGACTTCTACTTGTAAAATGGTCATGTAGCTTTATGCTATAAAATTTTCTTTTACTTTTACTATAAAATCACCTGTTTCCATTACACTGGACTAGACGGTAGCACATAGTGTAATAACACTATAAATTAAAATACAACCATGCTAGGTCACCCATAAAATTATACCTGAAGTAAGGTGCGGTCAAACATTGTCTAGTTAGTAGGACTTAGCTAGGTTGGACATTAGTAATTTAGATTTTCTGAACATCTCAAGTTTTCTAGCTGGTACTCTGGGATTCATGACTAAGCTTCAGCAAGTCCTAATAAAGTTCCCTGGTTTTGTTTTTCTTTCTTCTAACACCTATTTTCTGACTAGCTTCATATGCCTATCCTTGTTCAAACTACTGGAAATGAAAAGTTGTTGATATAAAAGCTTTTTAACTTATGTTCATCTTGAAATTATCACATCTATTTATATATATACAGGTAATACATATTTTAAGAGTTTAGGTGATCCAAAACAGATTTTTTGGGAAGAGCTAAACATTACAAAAGATAACATTTATGTACAGGTCACTGATCTGACTCTCAGGTAATTCGTTCGGAAATGGGACAGTGCTAACACCCGGTGTGAATCAGACAACACCTACACGGGCATGCACGTGTGTGCATGCTGTATGCACGCACCGTGGGCTCTGGGCAAAAGGCACAGGCTGAGAAGTCGTCGGGCCGGTTATGCTGTCGACTCTACACCCACGACCCGCTCTCCGACATAATAATCAACCTCAGGACAGTTTAGAAAGTCAGGAAAATAATACAGACCCTAATAAACTATAAGAAAATTACTAGCGCACTTTAAAGAATATTTCGTAACATATACTTCCAAGCTAAGATTTATGAGATAAAAATAATTCTAAGGCGAACGAACTCCTCTGAACTCTTTAAATAAGTTGATTTATTTTTTCCACACTGTTTATAAATAAAACTGGACCGATAAAAAATAAATAGACTGGAGATTATAATTACGAACCTTCATTGTCGTTGTTTCCTTCGGCATTGTGCGCCGAAGCCACCAAAACTCCCAGGCACAGCACGCTCAAATATCTCACAATCATTTTAACGGCTCAAATCCCGCACAGAAGTCACAGTTTAATTGAAAATAACAAATTACACTCTCGACATAATCAAACGTACGACACTCGCGCTGCGGAGCAGCGATCGGCTACTTTCGCAAATGGCGGATGACGGATGTGATTTCATCGATTGCACTCGGGGCGGTGCGTTTACGAAGCTAGCTAGATTTTGTAAAGCTTGTACTCACTATACTATACACCAGTCATGTTAGTGTGACCAGCTTCTAGAATGTAATACCAAAAGTCGATAAAAATGGCAAATAATGTAAGCAAAAAAGCATTGACTAACATAATATTAAAGAAATTTTCATTGAAATATTAGTGGGATTCTTAGGTGTCATTTTAAAGTAGGGACAGCTACGAGTTACAATGTCGCTATTCATCTCTCTTTCTAATAAATAACCATTCTAGCATATAGTACTGGAGCCCACGGAACTGTTAATTTATCAAATTTATTTACGCTTGGCTTCCATATACGGTTGTAGAGCCCGTCTCGGAGATCACGAAAACATAAGTCTTAAAGGTCTTAAATGACCGAATCTGGAATAACAAAACTCCTGTCACTCTCACTACTAACTAATTCACTTGTATTGCAGTATTCACCACCTTAAAGCCCTGATACACTTGTCCTTATTAACTGCCTAAATGATTTAGTCACTAAATTTAACTTCACAGATGGTGCTAGCACAAGATATACACTGTCACTAGTATTTTTCTATGGCATTGGGTTTAAAGGGCTAGCATACCTACAGGTAAAAAAAAATCCGTATTTAAAACAAAAATTTGATACTATGGGGAAGGCTGGTGAAATAAACTTGTTGTAGAGGGTAGAGGGGGTTGTTTCAGACTCCATACAATGAGAAAAAGAGACAAAAGATGAATGGTCCTTAACTATGTACGAAAACCGTATACACTAGTATACAGTCAAAAAGCTTCCCTTAATTTAATCTACAACATTACCTATCTATTTAGCCATGTGTATTAACCGTATTTAGCTATGTAGTTTACTACTAAAAAAAAAGTTAGCATCCTAATTAGGATGCTAGTTAAGAATAGATAACGGAGAAATATTAATTGTGATGAAAAAGTTAATTTATTTGTTCGTATCGATCCATCGAATTTACAAAATGGACAGAAAAGCAGATAGTCAATCACCGAATTTTGATGTTCACACTAGGTTCGCTTTATGCTTTTATAGTCTTCGGCGGCTTGGCTATATACGCTTTCTCATGGCCGAAGGAGGGTGCACTCCCTTCGCGCCTCCAAATGTGGAAGGCAACTGTCACAATGTCAGTTCCAACAATGGTCCTTAGAAAAGCGAAATTTGTATGGTGGGGAGTAGTTTTTATTTATTAATTATTTCAGCCAAAATAACTGACTGTTTCATCTCGCATTGTCCCTAAAAGAAATTCTCGGGGTTCCGGAATATGTACTCTAAAATTAAAATGCTGTGGAATAAAGTAACAGAGAATCATTTTCCCTGGGTAAAGCCTTCTGACTGTATATAGTGTCATTAATTTCAGTACATTGTTAAGGACCTCCTTTTCTCGTTGTATGGAATCCCGAACAGCGCCTTTACATAACGATTTCACTGACCTTTCCCATATTTTGTAAAGACACACCACCCTTTTGGTTACAACCACGGGTGGTTACAGTTCTACTCTAGGACCTAGAGTATTATATTCTTTGGTGATACGTAATTACTACACCTTGTGCAACCTAAGAAACGATTTTTGAGATAACAGAGGCCAGTTTTATAAAGCTACAAGTTACAATTTACAAGCGGAAGTTTCTTTCTAATACATAGGGTTAGAAAGAGGATTCCGCTTGTAAATTGTAACTTGTAGCTTTATAAAACTGGCCTCAGGTGTCAAAAACCGCTAAGGTATATCATAGTCATATAGATAATTAATAAAGCAAAAACTCTTTTTGGTGACAGAATATACAATATATAAAACTTTTAAAAAATTTTATGAGTTTAGCGGTATCTTGTATACTAACCCTTATTCTATGACAAGGGGTTCAGTAAATGCATCGCGAAGAAATAATAAATAAATGCGTACTCATTTTTTCCCACTAGCAACACCGTAGTTTCGAAAGTTCAATTTCGCATGGCGGACGTGCAATGAGACTCACAGATATTTGTTGGTGATAATTTCAATCGTTTCGTTGTGATTCCTTATGGAAGGACAAATTCTAATGCTTTTATTTCTTTGTGGACGTGCGTTATTCATACCTTAACGATTGATGATGCTGTAGTGAAATAATTTGTTGTATTTGTGTGAACTGCATAGTTTTTCTCAAAAATGGGAAAATGTGACGAAGCCAATGTTGAAGTTAGTATGGGGGACTCGGCGTCCCCCATGAAACCTGATAATTTTACGTTCAGCGTGCCCCCGGAGGCGCCCGTGTTCGAGCCGACGCCGGAAGAGTTCCTGGATCCCCTGGCGTACATTAGCAAAATAAGGCCAATCGCGGAGAAGTCGGGAATATGCAAGATCAAACCCCCAGCGGTGAGTGCCCTTTGTTACTAAACATTTAAGCCACCTATATTTGCCCTAAATTCCTCATTTGCTGTTAGGAATTGTCGTTTTCAAGTGGTTTTCTAACCCTAAACTCGCACGTTAATTGTTGTGTGATGCAACCACATAAGCTCGTCTGAGTCTTGCGTGTTATCTATTTTCTCTTTTTAGGGCGTAATCCTTCATAAAACATGCCTAGGCACGCTTCAACATCATTCACTGGTAGAATATGCATTTTATTGTCATTAAATGCAATGGCATATTGTGCATAAAGGCAGGTTGCCATTTTGTCTTGTACCCTGCTGCTTGCTGTGGTTAAGATAAAAACTAACTATTGCGACGTTTTTTGTCGCGTGTAACTGTAATATCGTCAAATGCTGGCAGATTTGGTCTATTTTCATGAACTGTGATGGCTAGGATTTTTACCAAACTTGGACTTAGGGGCATTTGACTTGTCTAGCTATGTATACTTACTTTCAATAGCATAAATTGTTGCTTCTAAACATGAAACACTCCCAGGGAGTGCTGAAAATA
Source organism: Pammene fasciana (assembly GCA_911728535.1). NCBI lineage: Eukaryota > Metazoa > Arthropoda > Insecta > Lepidoptera > Tortricidae > Pammene > Pammene fasciana. Next base: position 2,201,768 of record OU452295.1, read on the forward strand.
ACTTTCAACCCTTGATTTATCTATTTTATTTGTTGTAATGTCAGGATAGATCCTATTTGGTTTACAAACAAAATGGCAATGTGGCAGTACCTATTCCTAATAGTATTAATCACTGACATATTTATTGGCTTATAATCAGGTTTAGGATAGTGGTCTTAACAAATATTTGTAGATGTAACCACTAAAATTATCTTAAATTGAGAATCAAATATCATGCACATAATTACATATGTCAAACAGTACCATTCTAACTCAAAATGGTTGATACAATCACCACAGTCATGCTTTTCATTTCATGATTAGTCATTTAAGAAACTTCAGTATAAAATAATTGAGGAAAATATGTAAATTATATCATTATAGGAAGTTCATGATTGTTACTAAAAGATTATTATTATTTTATAACATACAGTTTAGTAAAAAGTATTGTGGATTTCTATTGTTAAATTATTGATCAAAGTGTTTGCATACTGTTATGCAACTATTAGGTGTATTATGTATTAAATACCTAACAGTTACGAAAAATCACATTCTATTTTTAAATACTTATTATAATTTTAAAATTTGTTAACAGTAGTGTTTTTAATCTAATAAAAAGTAGTGACAACTCAGTGATTCATGAAAAAAAAAGAACCCGGGATCTGTTGATTTGATTTCTTTAAAACAGTTAAATATAGTGGAGTTAGTGTCATTTACAAACTATTGAATAATTTCCACCGTACTTAAAACAGTTATAGAAACATAATAATATACAAGTCTTTACTTTAACATATAGTTTTAGTCCACCTGCAGGAATGACTAAGAAATAAGAAAAAATAAGAAACTAAGAGTTACAGCCGTGAACAAGATAGTTAGATTTCCCATGAAGTAGTTACTTACAGTGAAAAAGGTGTCATGCAGTCTGTGCGGAAAGAGAAATGTAGTGTTGGCTAAGAAGTGTCTCGCTTAGAGCATAGATACCTGGAGAGAATCATTACTGTTGTTTGTTACTTCTAAAAAAATAATCCATTTGAATCTCTGAATACTGCGGATTTCGGTTTTCAGACACAATTTGCAGTCTCCATAAACAAGGCCGTCTTAATATATGACGGGGCCCTCACACACTCAATTATAAAGAAAGGAAGGAAATACATCTATTTAATGTCACAAATACAGGCACTATCAGTTTCTACAACTGCTTGCCTGCTTACAAAAAATAAAATAATAATAAAAATACACACAAAAACAAAGTAAATAATAAAAACAAGTCGCTCCGGGCACGGCCCCTTTTGCCCTTATGGTAAAGACGGCATTGTCCATATAGACCTCAAAACCTTTTTTGGAATATAAACTTTAAAGTGAAAAAAGTGACCAGTGCCTACAATTAAGTTCGGAGTTTGCTTTCTAGTCAAGTAGTACTTTAAATCAAAGTTTTTGTATAGATAAAGCTCCAGTGTATACTTAATATCATACACAGGAATGTACGACATTGTTTCTGTATGTACAAATTCCAGTCAAACGTTAGGATAAGATAAAAGATACTATGCTAAATTAATGGCCTATTGAAGAACCTAAGGTCAACTCAGTCCAGCTCAAGTCACCTTAAGAATATTAAACACTTATTAAATTCAACAATGTGCATGAAAATGGGGTTGGCCGGTCGAAAGTCTTTACAGATGGCGCCAGCATAGCTTGTACCTGTCAGTCCTACTAATAGTGTCCAATTTTTGGTATTCATTTTTGGAAATTTCTAACCTGGATGGGCTAGCCTTTAAGCCAAATCCCATACAACAATACTAGTGACAGGTACAAGCTACGCTGGCGCCATCTGGCCAAATCATTGACAGTTGCCAACCCCATTGGGTGTAGGTATATGGTTTATATTCATGTGTTTCCTAATAGTCAGTTTTTGATTATTTTATGTGATCACGGATGATGTTTCTGATTGATTTTGTATTGCTGCTAGTGCTGCTACACTGATTTTATAAAATGTTATAACATCAGCGTAGCAGCACTGTTATTTTGATCACATCACCAACATAGAATGAGTGGTTTATTAATTTACTTGTGTGCAGTGAGCAACAGCTTATTTATTTAAGCAAGTTATGGAGTACTGAATCACGTCACATACTAATTTAACAATTTCATAAAGATAAACCTTCAGCTGTTAGGTAAAAACTGTTGTTAATGTTGATCCTAGGGCACCCCGTAGATGCATACGGCATCCACTAGATCCTTCCACGCCTTTCTATCTTCAGCAACCTTCAGAGCATCAGTCTCTCCAGCCGAGTTCTAAACTATATATGTAAAAAAAAATTGTATGAAATCTCTGTAAACATTAAAGTTAATATTGACCTGACAGTGACTGATAAGAGCTCATTGCATTCAGGTGTATCTAATGTTCTTACACACTAACATAGTTTTTTATATTCCTAGGTAAAAATTATTAAGTACTTAAGTTGCAATAAAAAAAAATTGTTGTTTTCATATTTGTTGTGCTGAAATTTGTTATGCTTGTAAAAAATGAATTTTTTATACAGTTGCTCAAAAAAGTGTTTTTCTTGTAGTGGTTTAGCGTGCGGAAAGTTTGATATCGCGCACTAGTGCTTTTTACTCCAGCCAATCACAGCTAATGACAGTGACAGACAACCAATCACAGCGCCGCACCGCACCGCGCGGAGCGTTCGGATACTTGTACTAAAGAAACCTCAAAGTGAATAATTGACAATTTTATAATTTTTTCGCAACTGTATTAAAGAACGTCGTTCGATACTCGTGCGTAAATGTCATTACTTTCCGCACTAATATCGAAATGTACTATTATTTATTTTGCATTGAATAATAAAAGCAAGAAGAATTCTCATAGAAGAAGTGGAAATAACACCATTATATCAGTTTATTTATAGAGAAAAATGTGTTGTTTTAGTAAACTGATATTTACAGGAAGTATTTTCAGCGGCAGCAGTGTTTTGGCTAACAATGCACTCATGTTCCATCAAAACTCAAAACATTGTGTGTCAAGAATGGAACTTGTTAAAGATTATTTAATTTACTTTACTGTTTCATACAGTCAGCAGCAGAAGTAGCTAAGCAGGTAGGGTGTTCAAAATGCCCTACACACGCTCTTATTCTCTTAACAATAAAGTCGTGCCCAGGTCATTTTGAACACCCTATATGTCCAATATTACAGTGTATATGTCCAACTTTGAATTGCATAAAAAAAACTAAAACACATCGGGCAGTTCTAATTTCAGGAAAATATCCCCAGCTTTTGCCCTTTCCAACGATATGCTACATGCATACATGTTTATTCAATAACGAGATTTACTTGCTAATTTTGTTTAGCCGGAGACTATCAAAAACTTAAATAAGAGCTATGGACAAATTTATTTTTTCCTAAACCTTGGGGCCTAGGCCCAATTTATAGGGCTAAGTAAGTAGCATATGGCCCCACCTCTCTGCTGTTTTTTTTTGTCCAACCCTCTGCCGAACACCCTGTAGATAGATAAAAATCAAGCTGTCTTATCTGTCCTTAATATTCATTTGTCATAATCAGAAAATTTTCTAATGCTCCCCTAAGTATATTTTCGAAAATAAAGCAGCCGATTTTTATTTGTTTCGGACTTAAGCCATGATAAACAATGCCGTCTTAAGCCATAAGGTCACACACGGGGCCTCCTCAGGGTGCCCCGAAAGTTCGACGTTTTTTTTTACAGTCAATGTTGTCCCTTATTGAGCGCCTCAGGGGCCCTGATTTCCAAGTGTCCAAAGCTCATATATCCTGAAGTGCCCTAGTGCCCTATATTGTGGGTGTAATTATTCAAGATCTAAGTTTGTCACCTCTCAGATATCACACTTACATAAGAGCTTGTAACCTCTAAGCAAGAGCCCTCCCCCGTTTCCTCTCAACGAACACAGCACATTTTCAAGGCACCTGTTACTAATCGCATCTGTGCAGAAGGCACAGATGTGCAAGCCTAAAGTTTCCAAAGAGTTCTCCGAAGAAGGAAAATTTAAAGGAAAGTTTTTTAAATCACAATGATGGCAAACAAACATGGCTAGCCTGACAGTACACAGCTACCGTAACCTTTGGACAATGTCACATGCGCTTACCTCGCCTGACAGTACACAGCTACCGTAACCTTTGGACAATGTCATGCGCTTACCCTTTAATACAAATATGGATTCACAGAAAATATGAATCGAGATTGAAAACTACCAAGAAGCTCTTTGAAAACTTTCTGCACTTGCCCTTCTCCCTTCCCTGCAGCTCCTCGGAGCTCCTGCGCAGAGCATAACGTTGTATTTTACCTTAAATGTTTTTTGTTGCAGAATTGGCAACCGCCATTCGCCGTGGACGTGGACCGTCTGCGGTTCACGCCGCGGATACAGCGGTTAAACGAATTAGAGGTAAACTTCATTTTTCAACCTACTTCAATATTTTGAAGGAGGAGGCTGTCAATTCGTCGGGATCTTGTTTTATTTTTATTTATGTTCATTAGGTTATTCGAAGATGGCTGGACCGATTTGGAAAATTCTTTTTTTTGTTTGAAAGATACTTCACGGTTGGTCCCATTGTCACCAGGTCCAGATCTGATGATGGGATCCTGGAGAAATCGAGGGAACTCTTCAACTATTATAGGCATACCTATAGTGATTTCAGTATTTTTTACAGCAACTCGGGCATTTCCTCTTGGAAAAACGGAGCCCAAGTGAAGTCGGTTCTTTTTTTGTTTAAAATTATTTATTTATTACACAGTACAGTCAGCGCAGAAGTAGCTAAGCTAATAGGATGTTCAAAATGACCTTCAAGAGCTCTTATTCTCTTAACAATAAAGTTGTGTCTAGCTCATTTTGAACACCTCACCCACTTAGCTACTTCTGCTGCTGACTGTACAGTCATAAATTCAAATATCGATAAAAGCTTAATCCACTAAACAATAAGGCTGTGCACGAATATTAGGTCGTCTGGTGCGACTGTTTGTTCCCGACGTCCCTAGAATGGCCCTCGGGCCTCGGCAACGCGACCTCTTAATGGTACCAGAGGCGCGCACTCAGGCGCGCAAGAACTCGCCACTCCTTCGTGCTCTCACACAACTAAATGCGTTCTTGGCATCAGTACCAGAGTGTGATCTGTTTGCGTGGCGATGGACGACTGTTTAATGTTTATTGTGAATGTTTGAAATTCTGTGAAGGGATGGATAAAAGATGTTCAACTGTTATGTAAACTGTTATTATGTTGTTGTAAAATGTTTTTGTGATCTCATTAGAATATTAGTTTCATGGCGCATTAGTTATACTGTAATGTCATGTAAACGTGTTGTTTGATTAAATAAAATAAATAAATAATGAGGTATTGTCCATAAAATTGCAGTTAGCAACATGACTGTACAAAAAACAGTAATGGTAATGGCCGTTTCTAGGGCCCACAAGTCGTGTGTACAAATAAATTTAAGTACCTACTTTGCTTTTCAATTTAAAAAATCGAAAATTAGATTTTTTGTGTAAAACAAAATATATTTTATTTACAAGCAAGCACTTAATGTAAGTTGAAACATTGCTTGCTATTTGCATTGTGGATATTTTGCTATTACATTTTCCTAGTAAATGCAATGGACATGTAAAGAAACGTCTACTATGTTATGTACACAGTTTTTCATAGCATATCTTAACGTGACGTGCGAGTTCATACAAACAGCAACACACTTAACTGACCGTCGATAGACCTTATGCCGTTGCAATAGGGATCACAAATGGTCAGTTAACAGTGTTGGCGATGGTACAGTCGGCCAAAAAGTCCTGAAAGGTCGGTTGAGGTTCGTCTGAACGTCATGTCATGAGACAACAAGGTCGTGCATGTTTAAAACTCCGTTCGAAAAGTCAACCTTAGCGATCGTTAGATCTCGTAGAAACTTTTGTCAAAACTGGTAGACCACTTTCTTGGCCCACTGTACTTCAAGCGCGACTCGAAGTATGAAGTGACAGACAACGTAAGATATGCTAGCACTACTGTTCATTTGTTTGTTCAAGTAACAAAGTACGTCATCTTTATGTTTTGAAAATACATTCTGCCATGGCTCAGTTGGCTTGGCCATACTCTCACCGTCTCCATACTTGGCAGGCTATAACGAGGGTGAAGCTGAACTTCCTGGACCAGATGATGAAGTTCTGGGAGCTGCAGGGCTCCGTGCTCAAGATCCCCACCGTCGAGAGGAAGCCGCTCGATCTCTACTCTTTGCACAAAATCGTTAAAGAGGCTGGTACGTTGCAGAAATGTCTATTCACACTAGTCTCAAACCATTTTTTTTAAATAAATAAACACGGGTAACTCACGTCTTTTAAGTCGAATATTGCTCGACATGTTCATGTTTTCATGTTATTTAATATGTCTGAGTCTCACGAAAGTTTTGTGTTTAAATTATTTTTAAATATAATAAACTGACAGAATGACTGAGACGCGCCGTTCGCGTTAGGAAATGGCAATATTCTCTTATTGTATGTGTTTTACTCCTTTTTGAAGTACCTCATACTGTAGTCCCTCGAGATGACCTCGGAAGGAGCTATTTGTTTTCAAAGAAGTTGATATACAAATACAAATATTCTTTATTGCACAACTCAATAAAATAGAACAGTCTAGTATACAAATTAAAAGTACAGGCGGTCTTATCGCTAAAGAGCGATCTCTTCCAGACAATCTTGTGGAAGCGGAAATCTAGTCGAAAGTAATCGTAAATTGAATAGAATAACCATTAAATATAACAATTAACTCATTAACTCATTATTATATTAACTGACATTTGCGAAGCGCAAACGAACGTGTATTCTCACTCAACAATTTACGACCACTAAACGTCGTACAAGTTAAACATTGTAAAGCCGTCTAACAACTCGATTTGGAAGTGGTAAAGTGTGGCACTGTCACCATAAAAGCCGTATTTTCATATAAATTCGCCTGTTATATTGACACTCTTTGTCGCTTGCAAAGTTCGCAGAGTTAGCTTTTTCAGAGTCTAAATTCTTTTTGACATATGTATTTTTCCCATTTTTTTATTGATATTTAAGTTAAATGTTTTTAACCGACTGGAATTTCCTAGGCGGTTTCGACACATGTTCCGCGGAGCGCAAATGGTCGAAGATCGCACGACGCATGGGGCACCCGCAGGGGAAGGGCATCGGCTCCATACTCAAGAACCACTACGAGCGCATTCTGTACCCTTACGATGTGTTCAAGAGCAGTGGTGCAGTGGACAACAAGGAGACAGTAAGTTGATGAAGCTCCGCCATTCTTTTGGTTTAGATACTCTAAAGACACAGGTTTCATACTCAAGAACCACTACAATTGCATTCTGTACCCTTACGACGTGTTCAAGTGTAGTGGTGCAGTGGACAACGAGGAGACAGTAAGTTGACGTGGGGGACATTCTGAACACACCCGCAGCGAAAAGCCGAAAATCGACTCCCTAGTCAAAAACTACTACGAGTACGAACGCATTATCTACCCTTTTATACAGTAGTAGTAGTTGCTCACCGCCGCCGCTCAATGGCCATACAAAAGTCCAAAAATCAAATCTATCTGAGAGGTTCCAAAACCATCTAGGGAGGATTGGTAGCATCCCAAAACCTTACAGTCAACGGGAATTTAGATATTTTTGGCCACCTTGTATAGCAGTGTGGCACAGTGGATAATAAAAAACTTTTTGAAGAAAGTCCGTTTTTCGTAGCCCGATTTCTCGGGTAATGAAAACCCGCTTCGCGGGGGACCTTCTGCTGAAGACGCTAAACTTTTTAACTCATACCCTCATTACAACTCATGAGTGTTGTTAGGGTCCTACAGGGACGATAAATTAAAGAGGACTGTATCAAAATAGGCTGGTTTATTCCGCCTCAATTACAATGGGAATCCCGGCCAAACAATTATTAAAAAGCTAATTTTCGGTGTCGTCCGTTGCCGACGGAGTGGGTAAAGCCGAGTGTCGTACGCGGGTCGCCCGCGGCCCGCCGCGGTGACGTCGCGTTCTGCCCACTCCCCGCACGTCTCCTCCCGTGCGTATGTCCAGTTCTCAACAAGTGTTTTCACAAGGGTCTTAAAGATTCGCCGGTACGGTCTACCAGACCGCATAGAACTGATGAAGGCTACATAACTCGTTATGAATGTTATCATTTACAAACGTAGGTATTATGTCAAATAAACAAATAACCTTAAGAAATCTGATCCCTTTACACGAATAAGAAGAAGAAGATGTCAAATAAATAAAAATGCTGTTTACTGTCTATTACAGTCGCCATCAAATACAGCCTTGGCCAGAAGTGTTGAGCACCAATGCGATTTTCATACAAAACTGGAAAGTTTAGTCCATCGTTTCCATCTTTGTTTAAGTTATTTTGTCAATTAATTTAAACTAACAGGCATGTTTTGTTGAAGTTAGTAGTAACTGCATAGAATATTTGCAATATGTCGCACCGACTTAAATTTACATTTTTGGTACCTTCTGTTTTCATATTTTTTAAGTACCTTGAAAGTGTTATTAAGTGAAGTTTTCTATATTTATAAATAAAATATAACATTTACCGTTACCGTGCATTGTTAGGATAGGGAAATAATGTTTAACATCAAAATTGTAAACAAAAAACACCTATGCTCAACACTTCTGGCCAAGGCTGTATATCGGAGCGGCCAAGGTATCCAAATATATCTGCAACATGCACTTTATCGCCTTGGCAATAGAGGCGTTGTTCAAATATTTATAACTACATTCGCCGCTCCGATATATCTGAAGCCTATCACATAAATATGATTAATTAATATACGTTATTGATATTCTCATTAATCTAAGTATCTTGACATTACTTCCTGACTTCCTCTTTAGATATATTTGCATTGATTAGGTACAATAATTATCTTTAAGGTGATTAAATTATTTTAAACTTATTTTGATATCAGTTATCACCAGCTCTTAGTTCATAAGAACTTCAAAGGCAGCTGACGGACGAGATATTAAAATGGGAATATAACCAAATTAAAATGACAGACAGATATTAGTAAAAGCAGAGCCTATAGAGATATAGACGACCACAGCCTAAGAACTTTTTGAAGCTCATGTTATGTCACCTGCACAGCTACTCCACCTAGTAACAAATAGCGTATTAGTAGTTCACTAGTAGCTACTAGGTGGAGTAGCAGTGCAGGTGACATTTCTCTTACATTTTCGGTCTGATTAGGTGGCTTTGACACAGATGGCGTAATTAACATGAGCTTCAAAAAGTTCTTAGGCTGTGGTCGTCTATATTTCTATAGTCTCTGGTAAAAGTTTCGTTAGCTTTCGTAAAATTGGGGCCCAGTACAAAAATATCATTATTATCATGGAAATTTGATCGTTTTGGTGGATTATGTTTTGGTATATTTTAGAGATACAACGGAAAGTTGTTTGGCCTTCCGGCGGAGCCTTGGCAGGATAGTCGGATATCCGGCGGACCCGTTGACCGGAAAAGTTCGACCTATATTTAAGTTAATATCACAGTTATTGCAATATAATGTAGGTTTTAACATGTTTTGAATTTCTTTCCTCATCCATACATCTCCGTCATCTTTTCATATCGTCTCTCTCTTCCGTTGTTTGCCTCTCTTTTTACAAACTTCTCGTAAATCGTCGATATAGCGTCTAATAGTACATTGTGTATCAAGGGCGGTAAATAACAATTAAAAGGAAGAAACTTGTGAGGAAAAAACAAAAATTCTGCCTAATTTGGTACTCTTATTGAGTTGCAACAAATAGCAGTTTAGTGTAGGTACGGTGTCGCGCGCCCGCGAGTGCCTGGCCCCCCGCGATGAGCGAGAGAGATGAAACTTACATTACAGCCCTAGGTCGAAATAAAGGATTTACGTTTCGCATCGCCTACGTGTAACAGCTTTTACGAGCAAGTGTGATGAAATATATTCGTTTTGCCTAGAAAATCGAAGTGAAAGGCGAGCCGACCGGGGAGAAGCCGGCGCTGCGGCGCTCCACGTCGCGGTGCGCGCCCGCCGCCACGCCGCCGCCCGCGCCCGGCGCCGGCCCGCCCGGCGCGCGCCGCCACAAGCCCGGCGACCCCGAGCCCGCCGAGGGCTCGCACACCGAGGGCGCGCTCAAGGGCGCGGTAGACAAGGAGTGCAAGACGCCCGTCAAGGAGGAGAAGGAGAATGGGGAGCAGAGGCGCAGTAAGTAATAGTGCATTAGGTACCTAGGGCGGTAAAATAAAGAATGGCTCAGATTGCGGGCATTTGCGATAGCGGTCTGCGGCCTTCTTTATTACCGCCCGTGGTGCGTACACAATTTTACGTCTTGTGTGAAGTGAGATTTGCCGCTGCACTCCTTCCCCCATCTCTCTATCTCTTTGTCATCTTTATTCCATGTACTATTATACTCGTTTCTTCCCCCAGGCCCGCGCGAGAACAAATGGATGTCAGCGGCCGGCAGCTGTGGCGCGCGCTCCCGCGTCACGCGCTCCACGCGCCTGCGCGAGCACAGGATGTCCAACATGACCGTCTCCGTCACCCCCGCGCCACCCCCCACCAACCCCGCGCACCCCGACGGAGTCGTGGACCCGGTAATAACATACTCATCACCATCATCATCATTATCATTATCATCATCAATAACATCCACAGCAGTTGCGATGTTTTACTATAGCGAATCTGACACGCACTCCGAAGACAGGACAACCATTATGTCCAAGCCACAGACTACACACACAGACACCTCATCATTACATTAAGCTGTTACAGGGAGCACGAGGTCACCACACATCAGCGCAATTTTATTCGTAAATTTCTACGATTCGAACAGCACATCTCAATAATATTGATTACTTCAATAATATTTTGCACCAATTTGTAGTATAACAATCGTTGCGGATAAGCTTTTGTAGCCATCAGATGAAGCCTGTGTTGCGGATGTTTATTAATTGTTCTAATTAATTACATTTTTTTTAATAATACTAACACATCTTTTTTTTACCAGCTCGCAAAATACATGTGCCGCGTGTGCGGGCGAGGCGACATCGAGGAACAGATGCTGCTGTGCGACGGCTGCGACGACTCGTACCACACGTTCTGCCTCGTGCCTCCCCTCGCTATCGTGCCTAAAGGCGACTGGCGCTGCCCGGTCTGCCTCGCTGAGGAGGTAACTCTTGCTTGCAGCATTTCTTGAAGTTCTACTTTCCACGCCACCGCAGCATTTTGTTAAATTCTTGCAAATATTTAGTACAATCGACGTCATTCTTGGCCCGTTTCCAATTTGTGGTTTTCCACTAATAAAAAAAAGTGAATTATCCATATAATTAAATTAATATAATTAATATAAATGTTAATATTATTCCAGCGCCATCTCTTTAAACCAACTTAATACACGACAAAGTGTCGTGGGGTTGGAAGGCTGGCTTTAGAGTTGACTCAAAGGTTGTAAACCTTCAAAACATAAGGTACAGATTTCGCTGTGACTTGATCACCATTATATATGATAAAATTCGGCGTGTTGAACTGGGACCGTGTGGTGTAAAATGGTAGCACGTCGGACCGGCAATTCGAAGGTCTCAGGTTCGATTCCTGTCATGCTCCAGAGTTATCCACGGTTGATTTTTTCATGATTTTAACGGCCTCCTAGCCTAGTTGGTAGTGACTCTGCCTATGAAGCAGGAGGTCCCGGGTTCGAATCCTGGTCAGGGCATTTATTTGTGTGCTAATCACAGATATTTGTTCCTGAGTTATGGATGTTTTCTATGTATTTAAGTATTTATCTATATCTATCTATTATATATATCGTCGCCCAGTACCCACAACACAAGCCTTATTGAGCTTATCGTGGGACTAGGTTGATTTGTGTACTATTGTCCCGTAATATTTATTTATTTATTTATTTTTATTTATTTATTATAATGGATATCTCTTTCCAATTTGAGATTCTTGGTCTCAGAACCCTTTTTAATATCTTGTACGATTGTACAGGTGTCGAAGCCAACTGAGGCATTCGGGTTCGAGCAGGCGTCGCGGGAGTACACTCTGCAACAGTTCGGGGAGATGGCCGACCAGTTCAAGTCTGACTACTTTAACATGCCCGTACACGTAAGAATCACTACTTCCCTACTAATATTACCATACCCCGGGGTTTTCGGTGCGGGAATGTTATACACTAGCCAAATGACAGGTAAAAACTGTAAAAACCGATACTAATGTAACATTTCTAAGCACATTTGGACCTTACTACCTACGTTTCATTCATAGTTTGGTAATTACTTTACAATAAACAAAGTTATAAATACACGAAATCATTCCCGCACCGAAAACCCCGGGGTATGAATATTACCCTCGTGAAGCCCAATCTTTAAAGCAAGAGTGAATAGGCTATTACTGAACCGGTGAGCTCCATCTTAGGTTCTGTCTTCACTTTCCATCAGGTGAAACTAGGGTCAATCGCTGGTCTGTCTCATGATAAAAAAAAACTAATTTTAGGACGAGTGAAATAACGAGCCAGAGTCGGCAGTGTCCTGAAAATAGGACATAGTAGTATTTCGAATTTTCAACTTCCAGTACAAAGTCTTATTTTGTTCAAACAAGTTGGTCTTGTGGGTCGTTACGACTACATTATCCTCTCCTAAAAAGAGTTAGGAATTATCTATGGATATGCGATGCTATGGATGGTGCGATAGTTGATATTTGTATTTTATTTATAGTTTGAAATGAAACTCAATGTCTCGAAATTGATTCATTGAGTGTTCTAAACAAGTTTCTGTTATAGATGGTGCCAACCCCGACGGTAGAAAAAGAGTTCTGGCGAGTGGTGTCGTCCATAGACGAGGACGTGACCGTGGAGTACGGCGCCGACCTCCACTCCATGGACCACGGCTCTGGTGAGTAGAGTCCTACACAACCCCGACGGTAGAGAAGGAGTTCTGGCGAGTGGTGTCGTCCATAGACGAGGACGTGACCGTGGAGTACGGCGCCGACCTCCACTCCATGGACCACGGCTCTGGTGAGTAGAGTCCTACACAACCCCGACGGTAGAGAAGGAGTTCTGGCGAGTGGTGTCGTCCATAGACGAGGACGTGACCGTGGAGTACGGCGCCGACCTCCACTCCATGGACCACGGCTCTGGTGAGTAGAGTCCTACACAACCCCGACGGTAGAGAAGGAGTTCTGGCGAGTGGTGTCGTCCATAGACGAGGACGTGACCGTGGAGTACGGCGCCGACCTCCACTCCATGGACCACGGCTCTGGTGAGTAGAGTCCTACACAACCCCGACGGTAGAGAAGGAGTTCTGGCGAGTGGTGTCGTCCATAGACGAGGACGTGACCGTGGAGTACGGCGCCGACCTCCACTCCATGGACCACGGCTCTGGTGAGTAGAGTCCTACACAACCCCGACGGTAGAGGAGTTCTGGCGAGTGGTGTCGTCCATAGACGAGGACGGGACCGTGGAGTACGGCGCCGACCTCCACTCCATGGACCACGGCTCTGGTGAGTAGAGTCCTATACAACCCCGACGGTTGAGGAGTTCTGGCGAGTGGTGTCGTCCATAGACGAGGACGTGACCGTAGAGTACGGCTCCGACCTCCACTCCATGGACCACGGCTCTGGTGAGTCAAATCCTATCAAATCATACAACGGGAGCCAAGCTCAAAAGGTCTGCAAAAAAAGTCAAATACTAAAAAGTTGTTCTTCAAATCCCATTTATCGACTTTTCTCAAAAATTAATTGAAAACCAAAGCTACGAGTAAACATTGGTATTCTAAGTTCTGTACCGAAAATACCAGGCGGCTTAGCATGACATGCGTTGTCGCGCGCGACGCCATACTTCGAGTCGCGCCTGAAGTATAGAGAGTCGCGCCTACTATCCAACTTCCCGCGCTACTACTAGAAAAGCACTTTTTTGAGCGGCTGTGTTAAAATATTATTTTCATCACACCTGCTCGTAAATGGTGTTATTTCATGCGGGTGTACTGAAGGACAAAGGCCTACTTTGATCCCGCGGGAGTTAGGAATTCTTATAACTCCACAGTGTGGAGTTATAGGTTTAGTTTTAAAAATGTTGACCCACTCGTACATTACTTCAGACTCAGGTCATTTATATTCAGCCAGGGTTTTTTGTTATGTCACCCAAACTTGACTACAAGCAAATTTTAAAGTATATAAAACTAATACGGTATATTTCTTCATTATTTTTAATATTTAAAAGTATTTATCATTAATTTTGGTAAATATTGTTATAATAATTTTGCAAAATCTAGTTCGAAAACTATGTCGTAATAAAAAACGCACGGAATGTTTGTACCACGTTGCTAAGCAACGGCGCAAGCAAAATGGCGATCGAATACCTATTTGAAACGTCACCGTATTTAAGAATTATTTCGCTTAAATTTTAGTTTTTTCCTCGCAAGTGTGATGAAAAACATTTTGTGTAACTCGGGGCGTAAGAATATTACTAACTCGAGTCTTTAAATCGCTCCGGCAAGCCGTCGCGATTTAACTAGACTCTCGTTAGTAATATTACTCTTACCCCCCATGTTGCACAATGTACTATTTTTGCGCAGGGTTCCCTACAAAGTCGAGCGCACACTTGTACCCCGGCGAGCAACAGTACGCGGAGTCGAGCTGGAACTTAAACAACCTGCCGGTTCTAGAAGGCTCTGTGCTTGGACACATCAACGCTGACATCTCCGGGATGAAGGTACTTTGATCGCTAATTTAGTGCTTATTATCAAAACTATCTATCTCTACCTAACAGATTTAAAATCTTGATCAGTACTGTAAATCGTCGTTCATATCTGAAAATCGTCGTCATCTCGCGTCTTTCTGGGCCACAGATAACCTCAACCACTAGATAGATCATAAGTACAACTCGGGGTCACCACGCATCAGTGCTCCCGTACTAATTTTGTATGAGAGCGCAACCGCTTATTTCAATTGAGTTAACGTTTTTGATAATTACTCATGTGAATTAAAAATTTCCACAATAATCAAGTTACAGGGGTGAACCTGGATTGTTATACTTATAATACAAATTGGTGTAGAATGCTATTGAGATGTGCTGTTCCAATCGTAGAAATTCTCGAATAAAATTGCTCTGATGTGTGGTGACCTCGTGCTCCCTGTAAAAGTTTAATGATGAGGTGTCTGTGTAGTCCGTGTTTGGTGTCTGAAAACTGATGTAATGCCAATCTCCTCGCAGGTCCCTTGGTTGTACGTGGGCATGTGCTTCGCGGCCTTCTGCTGGCACAACGAGGACCACTGGAGCTACTCCATCAACTACTTGCACTGGGGCGAGCCCAAGACTTGGTGAGTTGTATATCAGTTGGTTCCATTGTCAGGATATGATGATGGGATCCTCGAGAAATCGAGGGAACTCTTCAAAGTCCTTATCAACCGACTTCAAGATTTCGAAGGAGGAGGTTATCAATTCGTCGGGATCTTTGTTTTTTTTTTATGTATGTTCACTGATTATTCGAAGACGGCTGGACTGATTTTGAAAATTCTTTTTTTTTGTTTAAAAGAGTATACTTCACAGTTGGCCCATTGTCACCAGGTACGGATCTGATGATGGGATCCTGGAGAAATCGAGGGAACTCTTCAACTATTATAGGCACACCCATAGTGATTGCACTATTTTTTATTTTTTACAGCAACTCGGCCACTTCCTCTTGGAATAGCGGATGCTAAGTGAAGTCGGTTCTTTTTTTGTTTAAAATTATATATCAGTTGGTTCCATTGTCATGAGGTCAGGATCTGATGAAATGTCGAGAAATCTAGAGAACTCTTCAAAGTCTGTTTTTGTTCAGAATTATTTAAACATGAACTCATTTACAAATTTTGATGTAGGTACGGCGTCCCAGGCTCCAAGGCTGAACAATTCGAAGCCGCCATGAAGGCTGAGGCTCCGGAGCTGTTCCAGCTGCAGCCAGACCTGCTGCATCAGCTGGTCACCATCATGAACCCCAACATACTGATGCGGGCCGGCGTGCCCGTCTACAGGTGAGAAAACAAATGCTTTTTGTTTGTCCATCACTGTTGGTCCCATTGGCACCAGGTCCATTGTCCTGGAGAAATCGAGGGAACTCTTCAACAGTCAGTCTTCACTCTATTAAAGGCACACCTATAGTGATTTCAGTATTTTTTACAGCAACTCAGGCATTTCCTCTTGGAAAAGCAGATCCTAAGTGAAGTCGGTTCTTTTTTTGGTAAAATTATTTGTTTGAAAAGTTACTTAGCAGTTGGTTCCATTGTCATCAGTCAGGATCTGATGACGGGATCCTGGAGAAATCAAGGGAACTTTTCAAGTATTATAAGTACACATACACTGATTTGAGTATTTTTTTCAGTAGCTCCTTTTTCTTTAAAATTGTTATTTAAATAATTTGTGAAACACGTATGAATTTAAATCTGTTGATTGTGCCCAAATATTAGTTAATTAGTATAAATTGTTATAGAACGGACCAGCGCGCCGGCGAGTTTGTGATAACTTTCCCTCGCGCGTACCACGCCGGCTTCAACCAAGGATACAATTTCGCAGAGGCCGTCAACTTCACGCCCGCCGACTGGGTAACAAACTTCTAGATGATTCTAGAAATGTTTTTTATTCTTTAAGAAGTTCACTGGTGGCTTCTGTACATTTTCAAACATTTGTAGAATTAAAACACAAAACAAGAAAAACTTTACCTTATACATAGTACATAGTATGGGTGGCGGCCGTAAGATCTGCTACTTTACGTGATACAAAGATAAAGCCCCATGGCACATATTCATAAAAGTGATGCTGAGTTCCGAAAAAATTGTAAAAAAAACGTGTTATCGTATTCGTAGACTAGATGGCGCTGAACGCAATCTTGCCGAAAAATTACCATTTGTTGCCACAAGTGTCATCTTTATATCCAATGACGTAGGTGCCTAAAAAATGCCATCCATTTTTTACACCGGAAGTGGTAGGTACTTTTTTGTGCTTTCGGCCAATTCAATTTTATTTTACTATTTTTTCAGAACTCAACATCACTTTTATGAACATGTGCCATGGGGCTTATTTTTGTATCACGTAACGTAGCAAATGTTATGGTCTCCGCCCGTACTATTAGCTCGATCTTAAATTATAGGAGTTAAACGGTCATGATTATTCATAACTCCGGACTTTCAGCTTCAGCCACTATCATTAAAATATTAACATTCCACAGCTAAAAATGGGTCGCGAGTGCATCGCGCACTACTCGACTCTGCGGCGCTACTGTGTGTTCTCGCACGACGAGCTGGTGTGCAAGATGGCTCTGTCCCACGAGGCGCTCAATATGAACGTGGCTCTGGCCGCCTACAGGGACATGCGGAGTATGCTGCACGACGAGCGCAGGCTGAGGAAGGCGCTGCTGGACTGGGTGAGCTTTATCACTAGCTGGACCCTCACTTTATTGGATTCTAAGGTTGATTTCCACTGAGAAAAAAAGTGGAGTGGAATCAACCAATAGGCAGCCTTTCCATTGAGACTGAGATAAGCGGCGTATGATGCTATTGGTTGATTTTGTACCCACCTCTTTGGAAAGGCAGATTGAGTCTTCAGTTCTAATAGTCGTTACAAGCTTCGACCTAAATCCCGTTCGTTCGTTACAACAAAGTGGCTCCAACAAAGTTCTTCTTGCAGGGTGTCACATGCGCCGAGCGCGAGGCCTTCGAGCTGCTGCCGGACGACGAGCGCCAGTGCCATCTGTGCAAGACCACGTGCTTCCTGTCCTGCGTCACGTGCGCCTGCGCCAGACGAGTGGCGTGCTTGCGACACTACGAGCAGCTGTGCGAGTGCGCGCCACACAAACACACGCTCAGGTAACTAGTGTGTAAGACCACGTGCCTCCTGTCCTGCGTCACGTGCGCCTGCGCCAGACGAGTGGCGTGCTTGCGGCACTACGAGCAGCTGTGCGAGTGCACGGCCGCACAAACACACGCTCAGGTAACTAGTGTGTAAGACCACGTGCCTCCTGTCCTGCGTCACGTGCGCCTGCGCCAGACGAGTGGCGTGCTTGCGGCACTACGAGCAGCTGTGCGAGTGCGCGCCACACAAACACACGCTCAGGTAACTAGTGTGTAAGACCACGTGCCTCCTGTCCTGCGTCACGTGCGCCTGCGCCAGACGAGTGGCGTGCTTGCGGCACTACGAGCAGCTGTGCGAGTGCACGCCACACAAACACACGCTCAGGTAACTAGTGTTTAAGACCACGTGCCTCCTGTCCTGCGTCACGTGCGCCTGCGCCAGACGAGTGGCGTGCTTGCGGCACTACGAGCAGCTGTGCGAGTGCGCGCCACACAAACACACGCTCAGGTAACTAGTGTGCAAGACCACGTGCCTTCTGTCCTGCGTCACGTGCGCGTGCTCGAGACGAGTGGCATGCTTGCGGCACTACGAGCAGCTGTGCGAGTGAGCGCCACACAAACACACGCTCAGGTAACTAGTGTGCGAGACCACGTGCCTCCTGTCCTGCGTCACGTGCGCGTGCTCGAGACGAGTGGCGTGCTCTACGAGCACAAAGCGAACTATTCGTCAAATTCGGATGAATTGTTTAGACGCTACGGAGGAACACAATATAATACAAACATACGCATAAATACATATAATTTTAGCAGTCTATGTAGCCCGCCCAACTTAAAGCTTTAAACCAAGCGGAGCAGCCATTGACAGGAGTTCCCCTCTGCCGAAAATGTATGACCAGTGGTCATACTCATTGTATGGACTGACGTTTATTTGACGTGGCTATTTTGACGTTTCGCATACATTTGACGTTCCCCTCCCCCGCAAAAATCGGCAGACTTTTTTTGTATAGAAAGTGCCAGACATGGCCAGTCCGGTCGGTTGAATAGTCAAAGCCGCCCAAGGAAGGAAAACATAGAAGAAATAATTGATGTATAGCCGAATTTTGGTGTAGTTGTAGACAAAGGTGTCTTACACAACATACTAAAAGTACCGGTGGATAGGGGCGCCGCTAACGGGGAGAG
This sequence comes from Pammene fasciana, assembly GCA_911728535.1. Taxonomy (NCBI): domain Eukaryota; kingdom Metazoa; phylum Arthropoda; class Insecta; order Lepidoptera; family Tortricidae; genus Pammene; species Pammene fasciana. Next base: position 2,220,738 of record OU452295.1, read on the forward strand.
GGGGAGGGGGGTGTAAAGGTCCCATCTTTTTGGTTTTTCGTAAATAACTCAGTAACGGTGGCTCATACATCTTTTACTGAATTCATCCACATCCACGTTAAATTTTAACCGACTTCAACATGTGATATCCGGAGCGTTTGTTAGTTTCATATCTAAATTTAGTTAAATGTAAGAAGCGCTAAGAAACACTTTTTTCGCAGATACCGATACACACTGGACGAGCTGCCAGCCATGCTTGAGAAGCTCAAGAAGAAGTCAGAGATATTCCGCGAGTGGGCCGAGGCCGTTCAGAACGCGCTGGACCCCGACACGCCCAAGACGTGCGACCTGGACGGACTCAGGGCGCATCTCAGGAGGTCTATTGAACTTAAGGTACGTTAGGTTTGAAAGCTAGTTTGGAGTTGATAGTTTGATTTCTATCTTAACACTAACAAAATTAAGCAGCAGGTCTTTCGTCGAATTCAATTCTTACCGGCTTGCCTATATTGAGCACTCATAGAAAAAGTATTGTATAGATTAGTGACATAAACAAGCTTTTCTATCTCGTACCTTTACTTAGGCACTCTACTAAACACGGTACTCGACTGAAAAGCTCTTAATTATGTCACGATTGTATAAAACACTATTTTGTTATGGTATAATAACAGTAAAAAGTATAAATGGTGGAAAAATTAAGGCATGTGCTGAAGTGGAATGAATCTTGATTGCATATACGTGTATGCTACTATGCTGAAAAGAAATATTTAGATTTAAATTAAATTTTTGATATTAAAAAAATGTGTTGTCGAGTGGTATAATATTCTATTTTAAATCTAAGTTCTATGTTACATCTAAAAATATGTAATTTTTTGTTTCGGTCTTACATTTTGGGCCTTTTTATTTAGACGGTAAATGGAATATTTGTATGCATGTACATGTTGTTTGCACGTTCTGTTCTGTCAAAACTTCGGCGGCTAGGTTACTTTTATATTTGTACCCTTTCGTCAATTGTATTTTATTTACGAAAAAAAAAACACAATCTAGTGACCAAGTGTTGCAGATTTGAAATAGTTATTTGTGCAACAAGAAAGGAAAGTTGATTTTTCTTGCGAGTGTTGATTTTGAGTCCCGAGTAAGCAAAAAATTGTAAGTTAGAATCTTGAGCGCAGCGAGGAACTCAAAAACACGAGATGTAAAATAACTGTACTCTCGTGTGACACATACAACTTTTCACCTCAGTAGTGAGAACATAATCAAAGGTTAAAAAAAATTCAACATCAATTTAACCACATTTATTTTCACCTCAGCAGCTCGAACAAGCCTCCTTCCTTGCGAAAAACTTTCGTCACTCCAGGGAGTGATGAAAGTCGCACTTTCGTCACTTTTTTCGGAGTAGGCTAGTTCGAGCTGCTGAGGTGAAAATGTATTTATTTAGTCATCCTGCCAGAATTTAGCATACTTAATCTTATATCTCTTTTTAACTTTCTAGAAATATAATATTTTATTTATTGTATTCTATTATAGCAATCTTGTTGTTACTATATCAAGAATAGCTCAACCTTATAGAATTGGTTTCAGTTTAACTCTTATTTTTTAATCAATTCAAAACAGGTTATTTTAAGTAGAAAATGACCAGTTCCTCGGTTAAAAACCGGTTTTTTTTATTAGGAAAATTTGATTTTATATTTTTTATTCATGGAATATCATAACAAAAAAGTAGCTTGTATTAGCAACATCTCTGCAATGTTGTATCAGTTGTGCTTATAAAAGTTTAAAAACACTAATACTAATTTCGCTTAACAGATGCACAAGACCGAACTGGTCCGCGCGCTGGAGACGGCCATAATGGACGCGGAGAAATGCGCGTCCGTCATCCAGCAGCTGGACCTCAACAAGATGCGCACACGCACCCGCCACCACGACCCCAAGTACCGGCTCTCCGTGCAGGAGCTGACGCTGTTCGCGCAGGAGATCGACCAGCTGGCCTGCGTGCTGCCTGAAGGTACCTGCACCAGATACCAGCACCACTACAAGAATTTGTGATTTAAAGCGGTCATACAATTTCACCAGCTTAAACTGTTCTAAACATTAACATAATCCACATTTGTATCTTTAATTGACAACTATTTCATCAACAGTTTAGTAAGTAATAAATCTCTTCTATCAAAATAATTTGAAGGTAGGAATAACTAGTAGTCCGCCTCGAACTGAGAACTCGCGATTTACTTGCAAACGACTTGACCAATATAACAAGACCCCAAGGAGGTTTTTTTTCTCCTTCTAGCTCCATAGCCACTTGATCGATCCTGCTCATATACGAACTTACAAATTTTATGTATCTCTGCTACAGCCCCAAGAAATTTCATAAAGATCAGAAAAACGTAACTAAAGTTATCATCAGACAAACTATCGAAATCAAAAAGCCATCCAAATGCCGAGACGTCCCTGTAGCCAGGTGACAGTTCGGTCTGGAGTTGTTTGTAAGAACTCACTTCGCTTACGCTCCGCGAGTTCGATTATGTTCAAATGTTTATTTACGTCTTGAACTAACCGTCTTTAAAACAATGTGAAATGAGCCTTTTAGGCGTTTTTTTGGGGTGCGGTTCACTTTTCATACAAACAAAATTCATATTTTCAGTTAGCATACGCTTGAAAAGCATAATAAACGATTTTCATAACAACAAAATTCATAATTTTATATGGCATAACGATTAATTAGCATAATATAATACTCATTTGTCATACCAACATTTGGTATAATGTTTATTTTTAATAATGTCATTTAGTATAACTTCATATATCATAATGTTTAATTAGTATACTGCTCATTAATTATATTAACATTAACTATAACGTTTATTTTGAATAATAAAATATGATATTATATTAACGAGTGTCCCTTGCAATCCCTATAATAACGTACGGAAACGAACTTATGCCAGATAAATAGGCTATTTAGGTCGCAGTTCAAACGTTTGAACTGCGACCTTCGCTGAAACGAAATTCTGCCCAAAAATAAGGTTAGGTCAGGTTAGAACTGCGACCCACAGGAAACCGAACTTCTGCCGAAAAGAAGGTTAGGTTAGAACTGCGATCCCACTGGAAACGAACTTATGCCGAAGAGTAGGTTAGGTTAGGTTAGAATTGCGACCCCTACGGAAACGAACTTCTGCCGAAAAGTTGGTTAGAACTGCGACCCCCCCGGAAACGAACTTCTGCCAAAAAGTAAGTTAAAACTGCGACCTCCAAGGAAACGAATTTCTGCCAGAAAAGTACGCGTAACGCATTTTCTTTCTCTCTCTCTCTCTTTGCAAAACAATGCAAAAGCATTAGGGCAAATGATCGCTAGGAGGTATAGTTCCGGCCTATATAGTTTCCCCTCTGGGTTTGGATGGTCAGATAGCAGTCGCTCTTGTAAAAAATAATGGTATTTATTATACAATTTAAAATTATGCAGTTCGTGTTTATGCAATCTGAATGATTATATCATTGGTTTATTATGAAATTTAAAATTATGCAAAATGAGTATTATACTCGTAAGTAGTGTTCGACCGAAACACGTTTTTTTGCCGAAACCGAAACCGAAGGTTCGGCTCTAGGTGCAGTTTCGGCCGAAACCGAAACCGAAACTTTTATAGACACGTTAAAATCGTTGAGTTAAATGTCAATAACCCGTTGTAACTTGTACAGGATAGGTGGTATAAGAAGAACAAGGTTAGTAAGTTTTGATTGATCATCTTCCTAGCGTTTGTGCTAGCGTTTTCCCACGGACTCAACGGAGCCTGAAGTCCACTTGGCAACCTAATCCCATGATTTGTTCTAGTTTGTACACAACTCCAAATTATTTCGGTGTAAGGCGTATTTTGATCCCTAAATTCGATTCTTCTTTCGGTTTTTTTTTTCACGAAATAAATGCAGAGCACGAAATATTTTCTAATAAAGGTTTCATATGAATAAATATAATTATGTAACTTTTTAACAACTGTAACGTAAAATTTTACCCCCCTTATTGAAAGTACAATTGTCACAAGTCGACCATGTTTTCGTACATAGATATGTACGCAAGCGTGGGAAACAGACAGATGTCTGACATCAGTTTTTTTTACTTTGGTATTTTTTAGGATTTAGGATCTGCTACGTTAAAATTAGCAATAAATAACCCACACGATGTTAAACCTGACAGATGTATTTTCAGAGTAGAATTACGATCAGTAAACAAAATAAAAATATGAAAGTTTTGTTCGATACTTGGAGTTAAAGGTTTATAGCATCTATCTCTATGGATAAAGTAATACTTTTTGTTAAAAAAAAGTACGAAGAATATATGAGTTGGAAAAACAAACATTTGTGCTTTATAATGAAATATGAATAGGGCAGATGCCCCGGTTGTGGCCACTGTGCCGGTTTTGGCCATTTTCAAATTTATTAAGGTATAGACCAATTTACAAGTCTATGGTTTATGGTTAATATAAGAGTAAAATATGGCAATACAGATGGCACTGTCATTTGTCATGTATAAGTTGTCATTTAGCTGTCAGGGGCTATGGAAAAAAGTGGCCAAAACTGGCTCCTGGACCCGTTTCTGACATTTCATTAAAGAAAAAAAAATAGATCTATTGTCAGAATCTTAACAGCAGAGATTCATATAAATATAGTAATATATTTTCACCGACTTAGTACAAAAAGAGTGTCATAATTCCTTATTGACACAAAATGACGGACGTCTGAACAGACAAACTCTCCTTAAAGTGGCCAAAACCGGGGCATCTGCCCTATATAATTATTAATTATTCATAAATAACATTACAATAGAAAATTAATAAATAACTATAAACTAAGATGTGCTTTATTAAAATTGGTATGTTTTCTTTTAAATTATGAATACGATTTTTTAAATTTGTGTGTTATTCATTAGTTATACTGCAGTTAGTTATACAGCAAAGTTTCATCGACTGAGACATCAATGCTGTTAACAAGTCTCTATAAGATAATTCGCCAAGATTGCATGGACTATTTTAATTTTACAATCAGTATTTCAAATAAATCGTCACGTGTTTTTACTTGATTTCTTCGTGTATCATTTCAGCGTAGGCCGACGCAGTTCTTTGGGCAGTCTCTTGCATGAACTCGAGAGTTTAATGTTAGATAAAATTAATACTTAAATGATATTATCATATTATAATTGATGAAATAATCTTCCAAACACATATGTACACTTTTTTGATATTTATTTATTGTTATATTATCACTTAAAAACGTTACTGAGACAGAACTTGTGGACCAATAATGTTGTAAGTTTCGGCGCGGCCGAAAGTTTCGGCCGTTTTTGGCCGAAACCGAAACCGAAACCGAAACTTCGGTCGGACACTACTCGTAAGTAATGAAAATATGAAAAAAGTTGTTATGCATTTTGTTTTTATGCAATACAAAATTGAAATTGAAATTATGCAATTCGTTGTTATGAAAATAATAGTGTAGCTCGATAACAACATACGAAACTGAAACGCATTAATTCATGAGCCGTGTCCTTGTTTCATTATTTCGCCATTGGAAACCATAATAAATAAATAAATATAATTGTAGTGTAAAGATAAGTGTGTCAGTGTATGCATTAGACGCGCATATTCATTCGTTCGCTTAGTTGCGTACCTACTTGAGACCGGTATAAGAACACATGCACACGCATTTGTATACTTATTTACATTAGGTTGTTAAATTAAAAATGTTAGTGTAAAATAATGATTAATTGCAACAGGATCAGCAGTGAAGGAGGTGCTGCGTCAGACCGCGGACTTCGAGACGCGCGCCTCAGAACTGCTGAATAAAGAACTGGACCAGACGGATCCCGGCAGCGTTAGGGAGCTCGAAGAGGTAATATTTAACATTACAAGCTCAATTTACATTCTTGATGAAGATTAACCTACTTTACTTCTTTTGAAATAGAAAACATTTATTCGTGACAACATGTAAACAAATACTTAGTCTAAGGATAGTACTACTTATAATTAAGGCATGAATATAGTACACATACTACATATCACTAGTAGTCCGCCTCGAACTGAGAACTCGCGATTTACTTGCAAACAAAATGACCAAAACACTAAGACCCATGAGACGATTTTTCCTGCCTTCTAACTCCATAATCTCTTTATCGATCCTGCTCATAAACGAACTCTTAAATTATATGTATCTCGGCTACAACCTCAACCAATTACATTAAGATCCAGAAAACGCTACTCAAGTTATCGCGGAACAAACTCTCAAAGTCAAAAAGCCATCGAAATGCCGAGACGTCCCAGTAGCCAGAAGTTGTTTGTAAGAACTCACTTCGCTTACGCTCCGCTCATTCGATAAGAACTCACTTCGCTTACGATCCGCTCGTACGATAAGAACTCACCTCGCTTACGCTCCGCTCGTTCGATTAAACATTTTACAAATGTTTCTCTCGTTTCATAAATAACCGCCAAACTTATCCTTATCCACTCACAGGTTGTCGAACTCGGCGCTCGCCTCTGCATCGTCCTGCCCCAACTGGCGCCTCTCCAAGCACGTCTCCAGCAAGTCAAGTTCCTCGAGGAGGTCCGGACCTACAGGGAGGATTACGCGACCCTGACCCCTGAGGTCATCGACCGGCTGCTGCAGGACTCGGAGAACGTGGTGCCGCATCATAAGATCGAGATCGAACGGGCGTTGTTATACAAACTCAAAGGTGAGTGAAGTGTTTGTCACATGTGTGTTAGAGTGAAGGTGTATTAAACTGGCGTCCCACAAAGCGTGCCTCTAACAACTCTAGAAGCGCGTGGCCGACAGGTCAAATTCTTCATAGAGGGGCTAACAAAGAGGACTGTCGACCCTGAGGTCGTTGATAGGTTGCTGAAAATGGAGAAGATGGTGCCGCATCATATCTTGAGACTAGCAAGCTATGAGTGGAACTAGGAGTATTATATTTCTACATTAAAGTTTTTTTGCGCAGGTTTTTTGTCATGTCATTCTCGGATGGCGAACTGATCCCAAAAATTGGCATAGTTGTTTTACGAAAAGGATATTTATATGTAATCCATTACACAGCTGCCATCCCAACAGACCGATCGACAGTGAGTGAAACGATAACAAAACTTGCCAAGCTGACATAAAAGAGTGCTTAACAGCCATAAATATATCCATATCCCTATAACACACATTATAAATTAGAGATTCCAGTTTGATTCGAGATTCTAGACCAGTTTGCTAAAAATATTCGAATATTTCTTGGTTGAAACATGTCCCCTACACGTGTTGTTATCGTTTCACTCCGGTGATTCCGATCACTGCCGATCCGATCGAGCTCAATCAGTGGAACAGCACCACAATCTGCAAAACAATCTTAAGAATAGTATTTTGTGCAACAGTTACATAATAAGGGTTCTTAAGATTCGAGGGTCGAAGTTACAAAATGAGGCGAAGCCGAATTTTGTAAAAACAGACCCGAGAATTTTAAGACCTAATTATGTACCGTTGCACACAATAGTTTTTCTACGAGTGCTAGGCAAGCCAGTAAGCATTGAGTTCGATGAATGACCTGCTGCCTCTATACAATTGTCTTCAATCTCCCGGCGGATTGCATCGGCGCCCGCCTCGTCTACAGCGTCGGGCGGCGCCAGTGCGGGGCCCAACAGACCCATTATATCCCTAAGAATCGACTTTTGAGTCATCTTATGACAACGTTCATAAAGTATATGCTTTGAATTTACATGTCAGTCATTTTAATGGAAAATTAGAATGCAGGAGTAGAAAAAAAATATAGTACTGAGTAGGCCGTAATGAGAGAACTTGATCTATATTTGCAGCCGAGGTAGAGGAATGGGAAGAGCGCGCGCGCGCCGTGCTCATCGACCCGTCCAAGCCAGCGCCCTCGCCGCCACAGCACACCACGTTGGCTGAGGTTCAAGCTTTACTGGACGCGCGCGAGCACATCGAGGCCGCGCTGCCCTCCTACCACGCTCTCAGCCACGCCAAGCAGCACGCGCAGGACTGGCTCGCGAAGGTAACGTGCAATCCTGGTCACGGCACCAAACTGTAACCTAACCTACCTCATGTGGGATATGGTTTATTTACTACCTGTCTAAGCCAGCGCCCTCGCCGCCGCAGCACACCACGCTGGCCGAGGTTCAAGCTTTACTGGACGCGCGCGAACACATCGAGGCCGCGCTGCCCTCCTACCACGCGCTCAGCCACGCCAAGCAGCACGCGCAGGACTGGCTCGCGAAGGTAACGTGCAATCCTGGTCACGGCACCAAACTGTAACCTAACCTACCTCATGTGGGATATGGTTTATTTACTACCCGTCTAAGCCAGCGCCCTCGCCGCCGCAGCACACCACGCTGGCCGAGGTTCAAGCTTTACTGGACGCGCGCGAACACATCGAGGCCGCGCTGCCCTCCTACCACGCGCTCAGCCACGCCAAGCAGCACGCGCAAGACTGGCTCGCCAAGGTAAAGTGCAATCCTGGTCACGGCACCAAATTGTAACCTAACCCCCCCTACCTCTTGTAGGATATGGTTTATTTATTACCCGTCCAAACTAGCGCCCTCGCCGCCGCAGCACACCACACTGGCTGAGGTTCAAGCTTTACTGGACGCGCGCGAGCACATCGAGGCAGCGCTGCCCTCCTACCACCCGTTCAGCCACGCCAAGCAGCACGCGCAGGACTGGCTCGCGAAGGGAACGTGCAATCCTGGTCACGGCACCAAACTGTAATAACTAGGATATGGTTTATCAACTTTTTAAGTTTTATTACATACTGCTTATCATCAGGCGGGCCGTATGCTTGTTTTCCACCGTCGTAGTATAAAAAAAACCAGACTATGCCTTATTAGGCACGTATTTGTGGCAGAGTATATCCAAAATTTCTGTACTTTGTTTGATCTACCTGTTGTTTAATTTCGGACTTAGTGTGAAAAAGATAGTTATTATTTTTTTAACGGTCGCTTAAATTTTCGACAACGATTAATAAGTTCTAATTCTGATTAAAATTTCTACACAGTTACTATAAAATTGTTCGCAGGTCGAAGAGATTCAATCAAAAGACTTATACCCGTACATGCACAGCGTGGAAGCTTTAGTGAAGCGAGGCCAACAGATCCCTCTGGCGTTGTACGAGAAAGATCAACTGGCCGCTGCGCTCGCGTCCGCCAAGGAGTGGAAGCGAGGCGCAGGAGATATGTTCCTGAAAAAGGTGAGCTTTTATCACAGACTACACAGACACCTCATCATTAAGATTTTACAGGGAGCACGAGGTCACCACACATTAGCGCAATTTTATTCGTAAATTTCTACGATTCGTACAGCACATCTCAATAGTATTCAACACCAATTTGCAGTATAACAATCTAGGTTCACCCCTGTAACTTGAATTTTGTGGATATTTTTAATTCACATGAGTAAACATCGAAGGCTCGTGGCATCTCAGGTAGCATTTGACGTTTATCACAGACTAGTGATGTAGCCAAGTCGATAAAGGACCCAAATAAAAAAAAGGTTGTTTTCAATTCAACCATTTAATATGTGACATTCGTGATACACAATTAATATTTGTTCTAAATTGTAAGAAGTTATTCTACGTTTTCTATCTGTAAAAATCCACTTTGTGTACGAAAATGATCTCTCAACTTCGACTGACGTAATGGGTAAGAAAAACATTCTTCTGTAACGTTGCAGTGTATTTTTGTTAATGTTTTCCTTGATTTCAACTTCTTTGTTTTGTAACAAGTTATTGATATGTTTTATTGTTCGATATCCTGGATTTTTTGATAACACTATTTTTAGTTTTTGGTAAACCAGTTTACCTTTTGGGTGCAGTCTAAGTAACGAAAATAATTTTTCAATTTTAAAAACGATTTCCAAAGACTCGTTTAGCTTACTCATTGGTTATTTTATCGTATCGAAAATACCGCATGAAAAACGTGTCGCATCACTATGCTACCTGAGATGCCACGAGCCTTCGATGTTTGCACATGAGTAATAATCAAAAACGTTAACTCAATTTAAATAAGCGGTTGCGCTCTCATACAAATTTAGTACGGGAGCACTGATACGTGGTGACCCCGAGTTGTACTATGATCTATCTATTGGTTGAGGTTATCTGTGAAGTCGAACTTATAAATGAGCGTGCTTCCCAGAACTGGCCTTACTCTCTCCTGGAGGCCCTGGCTCCTCGCACGGAGGCCACGCCCGCGCGGCGCCGCGCGCGGGGCGGGGGCGGGGCGGGGGGCGGCGCCGAGCCGCAGCCCTCGTCGTTAGAGGCGGGGCTATTCTTACGGAACTTCAGCGAGGACTCCACCCCCACAGAGATCGTCGCCGCCTTCAAGCACGCCGAGCAACGCGAGCTGGCCGCCATTAAGGAGCTCAGGTAACACGGACGACGGAGATAACACTAACCACTGATTTTGACTACCTATGTTATGATAATCGAATAATGCTGCGCTACATTTCTTATTTTCTTAAATCTGCGCAACATATATTATCAAGTACGAGGTGATTCATCGCTAGGTCGGGAGCAAGTATTATATTAACATGTGACTATGGTTCTGCAGGGTTAAGAACATGCGCAAGGAGGTGCGCGCGCCGCCGTCGCCCGGCGTCGCGTTCTGCGTGTGCCAGAAGCGGCAGTACGGCGTCATGACGCAGTGCGAGCTCTGCAAGGATTGGTTCCACGGTAAATCATCATTGATTCGATTATGACGCACTTCGCCTTTACCGTGACGTCAATAACCGACATGAACTGGTTCACCGCGCGGTTATCGCAACAATAACTCTCACGACAACCACACTACTCATCGGGATCGTGCGCGTTAGAGGGTCTGCCATCTTTTAGTCTAAATCGAAAACTGGAACTGCTCCACGGCAATAGACAGCGCTGCCTTCAACATACCCTTGCGAATTGTAGATCCTGCCATCTACGGTAGACTAATTTGGCAACTTTAACCCTTTGACCGCCAAAGCCGTTAAATCACGTGCACGGAAAGTCGTGCCCTCAGCGCCAGGACGTGATATCACGTCCAAAATATGACCGGTTTGCCTTGTGCGCTCGCGTGCGCTGGCGCTGATTTTTCCGTCCGATGTTTGTCGTTCAAAAGGTTAATGAGTCGTTTGCGCTTCGCGACAAGGACGTCCCGTCCCGTGCTGCCCTGTTAAGGATTTTCCTCATAAATAAAATAAAAAGTCTGATGGTTTGCCGCGCGAAGTTACACGGCTTAATAATTGTATGTTTGTGTAGGGGCCTGCATCACCGCCGCCAAGGAGGAGCGCGCGGAGTCCGAGGAGCGCGAGCTGCCGTTCCCGGCGCCCGAGCCCAAGTTCCTGTGTCCCGACTGCACGAGGACCAGGCGTCCGCGCCTGGACCGCATCCTGGCCTTGTTGGTGAGTAACTTGTAGCGACACATTTTAATTGTTTAGCTAAGTTATAATCTTAAGTTAGAATATTTATTTTCACCTCAGCAGTTCGAACAAGCCTACTTTCCTCACTCCCTGGAGTGACGAAAGCGCGACTTTCATCACTCCAGGGAGTGACGAAAGTTGCGACTTTCCTCACTCCAGGGAGTGAAATTTTGTTTCTAGAAGCTTTTCGTCATAATGATGATGCCTTTCATTCAGGAATGTAAATAAATGTGTTTTTTTAACTTTAATATGTTCTCACTACTGAGTTGAAAAGTTGTATGTGTCACACGAGAGGAAAGTTTTTTTACATCTCGTGTTCTTGAGATCCCTCGCTACGCTCAAGATTCAAACTTAGAATCACTCGCTTCACTCGTGATTCAATTATAGAATCTTTCGCTTACTCGGGACTCAAAATCAACACTCGCAAGAAAAACCAACTTTCCTCTCTTGTTGCACAAATAACTATTTCACCTCAGCAGTTCGAACAAGCCTACTTTCCTCACTCCCTGCAGTGACGAAAGTGCCACTTTCATCACTCCAGGGTGTGACGAAAGTTGCGACTTTCCTCACTCCAGGGAGTGAAATTTTGTTTCTAGAAGCTTTTTGTCATAATTATGATGCCTTTCATTCAGGAATGTAAATAAATGTGTTTTATTAACTTTAATATGTTCTCACTACTGAGGTGAAAAGTTGTATGTGTCACACGAGAGGAAAGATTTTTTAAATCTCGTGTTCTTGAGATCCCTCGCTACGCTCAAGATTCAAACATAGAATCACTCGCTTCGCTCGTGATTCAATTATAGAACCTTTCGCTTACTCGGGACTCAAAATCAACACTCGCAAGAAAAACCAACTTTCCTCTCTTGTTGCACAAATAACTATTGTAATGTTTTGTGCCTGCGCGCTGCTGCCCGCGCGCCGCCGCTAAGCTAACGGTACAATCCGATCGGGCGCATTCGTGAGCGCTCGGTTCTCCTCGCCAGCTCACTCGACTCCGCTATCTAACGCCGGGAGGCCGCGCGCAGGTCCATCGGCACTCGCTTTGTTTTGCACGTTTGCTTACGCACTTTATGTATTTTCGCTATTTCTTCTGTCTCCGTGTACTGTGCTACTTTCTTTCTTCTGAACTGTGTTTGCTATCTTCCGTGCACTGTGTTGAACTTCTAATAAACTTTATATACGCTAAACTGTGGTATATATTTAATTATCACCTTTAGCTATAAACTATTATCAACTTATTATTAACTTTTATCATGTTTTATTGTAACTTTTTTATGTACAATAAAGTGTTTACATACATACATACATACATACTATAGCTATAGAGTAACCAGTGCAGTAACAGTGGAAGTAATAAGCTATACTCATCCCTTTTTTAGCAGCGAGGGTACTAACGTAAAAAAGATAACAGTATGATTATTTCTGTCTATGCTTGAAGTTAAACAAACCCTGGCCAAACTATACCTTGAATATTGCCATTGTTATCTTATTGTTCGACCGCGAAATTGTCTCCTTTGCAAAATGTACGTCCCTACTCTAAATCGGCCTGTCACAAAATGCCCGCAAAATATCCCAACTAGAAGTTTTCATCAGAATAAAAAATTACCATATACATTTTTGTACGTGAGTTTCATTTTTTTTCTGTATTTAAATAATTTTAAACAAAAAGTAGAAGAATCGACTTCACTTAGGATCCGCTTTCCAAGTGGAAATGCCCGAGTTGCTGTAAAAAATACTGAAATCACTAAAGGTGTGCCTATAATATGTACCTAGTTGAAGAGTTCCCTCGATTTCTCCAGGATCCCATCATCAGATCTGGACCTGGTGACAATGGGACCAACTGTGAAGTATATTCTTTCAAACAAAAGAAGAAAAACAAAGAAAAAAATGGCAAAAAAAAACAAATATCCCGACGAATTGATAACCTCCTCCTTCGAAATCTTGAAGTCGGTTGAAAAAGATTGTCTCGTACTTTAACGTTATAATTACCCACAGGTATGGCTCCAAAAGCTGCAAGTGCGGTTAGCAGAGGGAGAGGCACTACAGTGTGTGACAGAGCGCGCGATGGCGTGGCAGGACGCGGCGCGCGCGGCGCTGGCGCACCCGGCGCTAGCACAACTGCCCGTCGCTGAACGTGACCGCGCGGCCGTAAGTTCTATAACACGTTTCTTTTCTCTCTTGAATATGCACTTTCGACCCTTAAATTATTCCATTAGGAAATAATTTGAAGCATATTTTTATTTTTATGATTTTTTATCTACGTGCCAAATTAAATTCCATCCCGTTCAACCGTTTATGCATGATTTAGCTACAACAATATGGGAAAGAAAAACGTTTGTATCTAGTTATGGGCATATGTTATTCACATGATTTAACTTGCAGGCGAATCGGGAAAAATCGGACAAACTCAATGCAGAATTGAAGAAAGCCACCGGCCGGGGACATGATCACTCCTCACAAAACGCTAGGTAACAAAACGCAACGTTTATTTAATCTTAGTACGTTACTACAGAGGCCGGGAGCAACAACCGGGGGTTGCCGGCCGAGCACATATAAAAACAGGATAGTTTAAGTCTGGCAACCCCTTTTTACACCGAGGTATATAAGTATGGTGCTGTTGAATTAAAAAAAACTCCAAAAAATCAAAGTTTTAGTTTCAAAGGTTGCATGGAAGAGATCGCTATTTAGCGATAAGACCGCCAATTGTACACATTTTCAATTTGTAGTTTGTGTATAGTTTTTTTCCTTTAGTGTAATGTTGTTGAAACTTTCGTGAGACATATTAACACTATTATCACTGCATGCGGCTGTACTCACTTGTGTTTAGTCACTACGCGCGAAATGTTTCGGAGAGCTTAGGTCTCCATGCTCGAGCACTAAGAGTGCGGCGCGCCATCGACGCAGTAACGACGGGTCGTGAATCGGTTCGCCTAGCATATATAGTGTTGTAAGATGAGTTAAATTGTCTGTGCAGGTCGTCGGCGAGCGTGGAGCACGCGTACAGCGCGACGCCGCGCTCGCCGGGCGCGCGGCTGGCGCCCGGCGTGCTGCAGAAGCTGGAGGATCTCATGCTGGAGGGCGATCTGCTCGAGGTAAACATCTTTTATGCTATTTTAAATGTAGATAACTTGAGGGGGTTGGCTTGTGACTGTTAAGTATGCGCCAGACAGCAGATAGCCGCAGATTCTGCCAAAGTAGTTGTGTATCTGTGTTTGTGGTAGCTTTTTTAGTGACGGGATTTAAATTCAAAGATTATTGATTATAGAATGCAAAATCAAAATCAAAATCATTTATTTGTCCAGCATAGGTTACAGGATGTTACAATTAAATCAGTTTCACTATGTGGAAAATGCAAGATGTTCACGCTGCAACCTTCCTTTCATTATATCCTTATTGTGTAAAGAACAAGAATTTAAAAATATTCTGCCATGTCATTTATATATTTATTTAATCGTATTGCATACATTATAAACAGAAACAATAGCAACAGCCGATGGACCCCCTGAAGATCTGATCACCCTTAGCGACGAAGCCATCAAGTGGCTGACTGGTCTTAATCTTTACTTATAGTTGCTTCTGTTTCTGTTTATAATGTATGCCATGTCATAAAAATAACTATGTCATTTACTCACTCGTGTCAATTAGAAATTAAAGGATCGATAAATTTCGTAATTCTGGATAAATTATTTTAAAATAGTGTAAAAAGCGGCAAGAACGTTATCCGGACCAAGAATAGTTTATCTATACTTACGTTCACGTATAAAACAAAACACTACAATCTTTGCATAAAAATCTTACTTTAAAAAAAATATTGCAATTATTTCCATATACATCCGGATCAAATAAATAAACAATACCCGATTAACATATTGCATGTAGATGATCAATATGTGGTTAAACTTCCATTTCGTGATAATGAACCAGCTTGCGCCGGTGGTTGATCACGGGACATTGCATTGAAGAGGTTTCACTATGTTAAGAAGATGCAGAAGGATGAGCGCCTGAAATATAAGAAAGTATTTGATGAACACTTGGAATTAGATCACATGAAGGAAATTCATGATAAATTGATAACAAAGCAAAGGGGTTATACATCATTAAATACCACATCACGCTGTCATTCGCGAGGATAGACAGACCACCAAATTTCGTATTGTCTTTGATGCATCGTGCAAAGGTACGAACAGCGTATCTTTGAACGACGATTTGATGTTAGGCCCTCGATTGTAGCCGGAGTTACTACACAATAATGCGTTGGCGCATGTATCAAATCTGCGCCATTGCGGATATGTATCGTCAAATAAGGGAGTGACGAGGACTCAGAGTACCGCATTCTGTGGCGTGAGACACCAGAAAATGACATCAAAGAATATAAGATACTAAATTCCCTTTGCTCAACATCACCGAAATTCTAGATTCGTTAACCGGTGCCACGTATTTCAGCACATTGGACTTAAATCAAGGTTATTATGAAATCAAACTTGACCCAGAAAGTAGAAAATATACAGCGTTTATAGCAGATAACTATCAAATGAAACGTCTAGCAATGGGAATGAATAGCCCAAATGCTTTCAGCAGAGCAATGACCTGATCTATGTCTATGAGCTATGTCAGGACATTCAGGACTAAGCTACATGCAGTGCGTTGTTTACTTAGATGACATTATTGTAATGGGTCGAAATCGACAACAACACAATAAAAATCTTACGATGTAATTTTTTTGAATGCTTAAGGGGCTACTTTGAAAAATTATAGGTTCTCTATTGACTAAACGGGAAAAGGGACCGAATTTATTTTCGTATATATATTATTAGACTATATGTATATATATTATTAGACTCTTGTTTTTGGCACAAGCCGACACACAATTGCTGAAAGTTGGCTCGATAGAAAAAAATCCGAAGTTGGGTCCTTTTTCCCTTTATTTTTCTTAGCTTACGTAAACTTTAAGAGATTAAGCAATATAACTGAGTAAAAAATATGGTATTCTGGTTTATCTAAAAAGTCACAGAAACAAAATTACACAAAACTTAAAGATTCGCTTATTTATTGTATTTTTGACAAAAAGTCTGATCCTTAAGAGCACTGCATCTCTTTCTTTCGCTCACGGAAGCCATAAACGTGTCTCTAACGGGTGGGCGTGGCTTGTCCGAATCGAGGATCGGCCTTAAGGTAATAGTAACAATATTTTTTGAAAGTAAGATTTTTATGCAGAGTAGGTTTTTTTTTATGTTTTATACCTAGTGACGTATGTATAGATAAACTAATCGTTGGGACCGAGTAAAAAAATGTTACGGCATAACGATACGGGACGTCAGGGGTGTGAGTTTGTCCTCTATGTAGTCGGTGCTATAATAGTGTGTATCGATGGTGGTGCAGGTGCAACTGGAGGAGCAGGCGCAGGTGTGGAGCGCGGTGTGCTGCGCGCGCGGGCTCATGGGGCGCCGCGTGGCGCGCGTGCTGGACGCGGGGCGCCGCAAGCGCGCCGGGCGGGCGCCCTCGCGGCCGCAGCACCAGCTCAAGCGGGCCCGCCCGCACGAGGCCCGGCGGGGGCCCGCGCCCGCGCCCAAGCCCACCGTCAAGCGGCAAGCGCCCACCACCACCAACTATCTCAACAGGAAGCAGGTACGTTACAGCTGACTACTTTGTTACTCTTTTAACACCACCCAGGGGTCACGTGTAGGGTTGTCTAAGGGCCGGTTGCACCAAACTGACTGTGAACGTAAACGTAATCGTAAAAAAAATCTTGTATGAAAAGTTTGACAGTTTTCTATGGGGTGACAGCTCCGTCGCCATATTTAACGTTGATGAGTCTGTTAATTGTGCGTGGTGCAACCCACCCTAAGGTGTTTCCTACGGACGCAGAATAACATTGATCCCCAAATGTATTAATATTTGTACGTTTTTTCCAGACGATATCGTCGGGCTCCGGGCTGATGATGCGCAAGCATTACATGGCGCGGCAGGAGCGCCGCAACAAACACTCGGCGCGCGGCAAGATGGCGCGGCATCCCCGGGCGCAGCGATCAGGTTATAAATCTAATAACACTGATAACAGTGTTCTAACAAGCATTAAAACACTGTTATAGATATTTTCACGAGAGTTGAAATCACGCACACAACAACATTGTCATGTAATGGCAGCGGGATTTTGAAATTACTGTTCTTTTATTGTACCGTTAGCAAGTTCAACAGAGAATTGCAAGATAGACCAAAAATGTCTTATTTTGATCAATTTAAAGGTCAGATATGCGTAGGCATATGAATATAAAATTAAGCGTAGAAACCAAAGATAATAAATAAGTAATATATCACCTTGTTTTTATTTATGTAGCTGTTAAAATTGTCTTTACTTATATTTTCATTACTTTGTTATTTCATTATCAATCCTCTTCAAAGATGACTGAAGTAACTGGCACTCGGTACATGTACATACCTATTGACAACTGCATTCTAAGAGATAAGAAAACCTACAGATTCTTATTAGAATAACTACGGAGATAACGAATAATACTAAGTGACGATGATTTATAAAAGTATTTTATTTTACTGTTTTTTATACCTATACCTATTAAAAAAATTTTTTACATTTACTTTCATTCACTCACTCATTTAAATTCATTCATTCACTTTTTTGCAATCGAGACTTCATGTAGCTGTGTGTGTAATCATTCACCTCAACTCTCGTGAAACTATTTATAACAGTATTATAATCGAGACCCGTATCAGCTACCATTTTGATGACACCGACTTGTTTGAGATGGTGCGGCATCCCCGGGACAGCGATCAGGTTACATACATTCTAACTTGAGAACAAATCTAACAACACTGATAACAGTGTTCTAACAAACATTATAACACTGTTACTGTTAACAGTGTTATAATCGAGACCCGTGTCTGTCACTATTCTTTTTAGAGTTCCATAGCCAAAATTATGAAAACGGAACTTTTTGAAGTGAATACTTCTTATGCGACTTCCAACAAGAATGCGTTAAACGCTGACGTCACGTTTAACGCTGCCGATAGATATTTGCCGACTATTTGGTTCAATTAGATATGTACTCTCGTGGCTCAGCGGGCGCTGCTTTGACTGCGGAGCAGAAGGTCGGAGGTTCGAATCCCAGCGTACACTATCTTTTTCCATGATTTTTCTAATTTCTACGCCTTCCTATTTTCATTTCCACATTATGAAGTTTTCACTTCTTCCGCGCGGAGGGACTCCACGTACTATTTTTTTATCTCTCTACTCTAAAGGATAAATGTTTTTATGCGAAAAGGTTTTACGATTATTCTTACACAGTTTTATTAAGCTTGACCCTGTATATCTGTTTGTTTATATATTTATTTGTTTATGTCGTTATGTGCATCAAATAAGTTAAATTTTAACCACTTCCCGGTGTCTGATTGAGCTGAAATTTGGTATACTTACGTAGTTGACATGATAATGCTACTAGGTACAGCAATAAAACTGTGTACCAAAAATGTTTTGGAAGTTACTTGTTTCATCAGTACTTCCACCCAAGCACAGTGGGGTTTATTGAACACTAGCTACCCGCCCCGGCTTCGCACGGGTGCAATTATACATATAAACCTTCCATTTGAATCACTCTATCTATTAAAAAAACTGCATCATAATCCGTTGCGTAGTTTTAAAGATCTAAGCATACATAGGGACAGACAGCAGGAAGTAAGTTTGTTTTATACTATGTAGTGATTCTATCCATGTGTCTCGGCTAATGTAATGTACCGTTGCAGCACAAACGCGCGAGACAAGCGCGCGGGGCCGCGCCGCAGCGTCCGGCGCGGCGGCGGGCGCCGGCTCGGCGTCGAGCTCCGCGTCCTCCTCCGACGACGGCGACGCCGAGTGCGCCGTGGCCGCCTGTCGCCGCCCTACTGGTATATACACACTGATATCTTTAACTGACAGCCGGTACACCTTCATCATCATCATTAGTCGTTCCCTCAGAGGATCGTGACATCATGCCCTTCTGTTTAAGATCAGGTTCCTCCACAGGCTTCTAACCCTCGTTAAGCGGCATAGCTTCTTGCAGTTTTATTTGCATGGGTGCAGTGATTTGGGCACACCATCTTGCGGGGGAAGGGCCTGTAAGTCTTGTGCCTTCAACTTTTCCCGTCATGATGATTCTCTCCAAGGTATCCGAGGAGCGTCGTGAGAGGAGTCCGAAGTATGTGAGTATGTGGTCGTGGCACGTCGTCGACAACCGGCGTTTTATGCGTAGTTCCTCTAGTATGGACTGACCGGTACACCCTACGGGGTTGCATATTAGCCGAGTGCTCTCCGCTCAGAATTTTATTATAGAATTTAGTAATTTTGTTGTAAAATCTTTTGATTTTAAGCTAACATGGTCATTAATTACATCACATCGTAAATGCCCCGTTTTAAATAGTTTTTGTAAAATCTTTCGCTTCGCTTCGCTTCAGGTACAGACTACACAGACACCTCATCATTAAGCTTTTACAGGGAAGCACGTGGTCACCAAGCATCAGCGCAATTTTATTCGTAAATTTTTACGATTCAAACAGCACAACTTAATAGTATTCTACACGAATTTGTAGTATAACAATCCAGGTTCACCCCTGTAACTTGATGTTTGTGGATATTTTTAATTCACATGAGTAATGATCAAAAACGTTAACTCAAGTGAAATAAGCGGTCGCGCTCTCATACAAAATTAGTACGGGAGCACAGATGCGTGGTGACCCCGAGTTGTACTTATGATTTATCTAGTCGTTATTCTGTGGCTTTAGAATTCAGAGTACAGCCTTGGCCAGAAGTATTCAGCAAAGGTGTTTTTTGTTTATAATTTTGATGTTAAGCATTATTTCCCTATCCTAACAATGTACGGTAACGGTAAATGTTATATTTTATTTATAAATATAGAAAACTACACTTAATAACACTTTCAAGGTACTTAAAAAATATGAAAACTGAAGGTACCAAAAATGTAAATTTAAGTCGGTGCGACATATTGCAAATATTCTATGCAGTTACTACTAACTTCAACAAAACATGCCTATTAGTTTAAATTAATTGACAAAATAACTTAAACAAAGATGGAAACGATGGACTAAACTTTCCAGTTTTGTATGAAAATCGCATTGGTGCTCAACACTTCTGGCCAAGGCTGTATGTTTGTTGTATAATGAGCTCGACAGTAACCCATACCTGTCTTACACAGGCAAGGTGGACTGGGTGCAATGCGACGGCGACTGCGACCAGTGGTTCCACATGCACTGCGTGGGATTGGTCCGCACCGCGCTCCGCGACGACGACGAGTACATCTGCGGCGCGTGCGCAGCGCGCCGGCAGGTCAAGTGAGCATAGACCCGGCCTTACAACGGTGAGTGTGGGATACAACTGACAGCCAGGACAGATAGAAAACCTTTACCTTCAATATATTAAATAAAATATATTATATTATATACAGCCAGGACGTACAGAAGAACGATTTGTCACCTTTACCTTCATATGAAACTGAAACAGAAAAAAAAATGTGTTTCGTACAAATATAATGTAACCATGTTGTACAATCACCATCAGGGGCCTATTTAATAAAGCTACAAGTGACAATTTACAAGCTGTAGTCTCTTTCTAATACATAGGGTTAGAAAGAGACTACCGCTTGTAAATTGTCAATTGTAGCTTTATTAATTAGGCCACAGATATATCGGAGCTGTGGTGGTGGTCACAAATATCGGAACATCGCCTCTATTGTCAAGGCAATAAAGTGCATGTTCCGATATTTGTGAGCACCTCCACAGCTCCGATATATCTGATGGCGACTGTACTGTCGACAGCAGAAATAGCTTAACGGATGTGGTTTTCATAATTGACGGTAATCATCAGTGGCGGTGGGTGATTTTTTTTCTCAGGCAAGCCGGTACTGAATTTTGCTTGAAATTTCGTCATGAGCTGTAGGAAAATTGCTCAGGCGTCTGAAACTAAGGCAAGCCGACGGAAATTGTGTTCTATGGACGCGCCCTCACTGGTAATCATTACCATCACGCGTTCTAATCTCTTAAAAGTCTAACGCCTCCATAAGTCCATATCTTAGCAGTTCTGCTGCCGACTTTATGAGAGTGTAATTATGGTATAACATACGATACTAAGAAAAATCGTGCGCTAGTCTTAGTGCGATCTAGGACAAAGATTTTAAATAAATAAAAAGCCTCTTATTGTCTTAATTGTATAACTAATAATGGAAACACTTTGTCTCGTTTAAATTACTCCTTAAGAGTCCGGTAACGATTTGAAAACGAAAATCGCTAATAATGACATTATACACATGAATTGCATTTGGTACGATAGCTTGAAGTCTTGTTATTGCAAAAATGTACTTTAGGTCTATATATATTAATATTTAATACTTTAAAACTCGATTCTTACAGAGTATGTTTAGTGAGGACGTTGATTTGTGTAATTTTGTCGTACGATTTTTAATTATTATTTGTTATGGACCCTAATATGTTTTAGACTATCTGAATAAAGCATGAAATGAAGTTTATTTTTGTATTTTTATGTTTGTAAAATACTTTAGTATCTTTCCAAAAATATCACCTAAACTTCGGTAATTTTTAGCAAAATTGCTCTAGCAAAACACACTCTCTCTCAAAAAATATATATGAAAATGAAAAAAACTGTTACACTTATTCCTCAGGCGACTCATTTTCCAATGTATTCACATATTTTACGTACTTATATAACTTAATTTAAATCAATAAAAACCTTACTCTTTTCACCTCTCCAAGCAAAAATCGCGAAACAGGTGTTAGATTAGGGTGAATTATTTATAAATAAAGCATAAAATTAAAAAATCGTTGTATTTATTCCAAGCAAAAAGAAAAGATCTTTCATAATATGTATACAAAATTATAGAAGTTATGTTAGTTACTGCAAAATCGCATCAAAAAGTTGAGCGAAATCGAAAAAAAACATTACCGGACTCTTAAAATGGCTTAAAAAAATTACATGGACTATATCAACCGTTATTTTTTTAATTAAAAAAAAAGTATAGTTACGAAACATAGCACGTATGTAAATCAAACTTAAAGAGGCAGACATTTCCTAGATTATTAGGAACATCGTTTTTGTACCATTCGACCCGACTTGGGCGCCGTTGTAACGCATACGTTGCACTTTATAATGTGTCAATAACATTGTATGTAACAGTTGTGATGAAATTTGTATATGTGCCTGTGTACGGACAAAGGGACCACTTTGTCGATATGGAGTTACTAGTACTTTCTAAACCTACACAATATACACTATCTATTAGTGAAAGAAAAAAGTGGCCTTGTAAATCGACAAAGTGGCCCCTTGCACTAAACTCGCCCACATATTATAATCGGCAAAATGTCATTATTAAAGGTAGCAACAAAGAATTTGTCAATGATTCTGTGGTGAACTCTCAACAGTATTATTACGTTTGGCCTTACGTTATATAATGACATGTAGCTATGAACCAACCCATCACTATTTCTGTATAATTTCTCACGATGGTATAGAGAAATTGTTGATTACGTTGCTAAAACTGTATTTTGCTTCCTAATTTAAATAAATTAACAATCATGACAAAACTATTATCAATTGACAAATGTTGTGTAGCGTAATCAACATTTTTTTAATTTTAAAAGACTGTCATAATGTTAGACTACGAAAAACTATAACTATAACAAAAACAAAGAAATAATACTACAAAGCGTTAGAGTTAAATAATGAAAGTCGTTACTGATACTTACCAGTATTTGAAGGGGTCATTTTAGAGATGTGAGGTTTTTTCTTTGTGGCTAAGCGTATAGATCCATTAAATGTCTAAATAGAAATTAAATATAACCTTAAAATACAATGACAACGCAGAAAACTGTCTCGTTTACTATTTCAAACTTTGGGCACCTCTAGGTTTTGAAATAACGTGCACAGCTGGAACCTTCTAAAACATATTTGTTACTGATATATCAAAAATATTAACTGGAGTACAGTTAGAATCATGTTGACTGTACCGTTGAAATGCTTTAATATGAGAAAGAACAAATTATAATCTTCAACAAACATGGTCTACTTTTATAAAACATTTGAACAGCTTATAAAACTACATTAACGCTGAATTATGAGTACAGTCAGCAGCAAAAGTAGCTAAACGGATAGGGTGTTCAAAATGTTCTGGACACGACTTTATTGTTAAGAGAATAAGAGCGTGTGTAGGTCATTTTGAACACCCTACCCGCTTAGTTACTTCTGCTGCTGACTGTAGCTAATGCTGACCGCATGGGATTGTAGAACGTATCCCAAGTGCAATAAGATAGGGTTTTGTGTCAAGCATCAAATAAACAAATATGATTTGAGCTTGTCCGTAGAAATACCGTGACCGACTACATTTCAATGAGATATACAAACACTATATACTGTCGCCATCAGATATATCGGAGCGGCCAAGGTCTTCACAAATATGTGAACGCTGCCTCTATTGTCAAGGCGGAGTGCATGTTCAGATATTTCTGTGTACCGTGGCCGCTCCGCGATATATTTGATGGCGGTACAAACACTATAAAGAGGTCTCTTTGATGAACGTGACCTTAACTAATATTGAACTTGAAACCAATAAATTATGACCTTTTAGAAGTTATAATGTTAAAAAAAGTAAACATCATTAATACCGGTTAATCGTTAACATATCCGAAGTAGAAAAGTGAAATTGATGTTACGTTCATAGTTTAAATAATGCTGGAATTATTGAATGTCGTTTGTTCATATTAAATGTGCCCCTCCATAGTCTTAACTGAAATAAATCATCTTCATAATATATACACACATGTTACACACTGGTTTTTGGAATCCCGTACTGTTTGTAAATTGTACTGTTATATTCAGTATTACATTTTGGAAAGTTATACAAAAACCGTGTTAGTCTCAACGTGTGAGGATGATTCGAATTTCTCTTTTTACTATAGTATCCTCAAACCAAACGGACGACTGAGGTCATAGCGCTGTCTCCTTCACTTTTGCTGCGGCTGTGCAAGTGTGAAAGAGAAGTTTTATGACCGCAGTCCTCCGTTTGGTTTGAGGATACTATAATAGTACGGGCGGGGATGGTATGATGTGCTACGTTACGTGATACAAAGATAAGCCCATAAAAGTGATGCCGAGTTCCAAAAATTGTAAAAAAAAAAATGGAATTGGCCGTAAGCACCAAAAAATACCACTTCCGGTTTAAAAAATGGATGTATTACCTACGGCATTTGATATTAAGATGATACTTGTGGCAACAAATAGTAATTTGTATTTAGGTACAGAAAAGCCCAGCCCGCCAGTTCCTGCATGGCCGGAAGTGCCCGGCAGACTCGTTACTTTAAAAAGTTTTAAACTGGTCTGCATATCTTTGAATCACGTAACGAAGTAAATCTTACGGTCCTCAGTTGCACCAAACCGTCTGTCACCGTTAAAACGTACGCCAAATTTCATTGTATGGAAATTTTCATAGTAATCTGCCGGTTGACGCTGATGAGCCCGTCAAAAGTGGTTGGTGCAACTGGCCCTAAGTCTAATAAAGTTTTTGATGTTGTATCAATTCGATGGAAGATCTGACTATAGCGAAATATATGTACTTGGTGTACTTACTGTTTTCCTATTGACTAAGAGAGTCACGGCGCAGAGTGGTCTATAAAGGAATGGATATTGTAAGAATGAGTGGTTTTCAGAACGGCTAGAAACTTCCTTGTGTCAAGTTAGCATGTATTTAGCATTATTTCGTCTGACTGCGTTTTACGCCGTTCTGGAAACAACTTATTCCTCTCTTTTTATTACTTGGACGGTCTTAGGAATGTACTAAAACAAATAAAATTCTAAATTCGCTCGCGCGGCGCGGAGCGGTAGCGATAGACAAAATTTACGATTATGAAAAGTGTAAATATTTTTTTAAGACTAAAATTGTAGACGAATTTTTTTAATGAATTGGTACATTTTTTGGAAATTAAAGAGGTTTGTGCGTGTTTGTAATGTTCTCCCTCGCGGAAGCGGTTCGCCGTGCTTGTCGTGTTACCCGCCAGGGGGCAGTGTGTCATTTAGAGATATTTTAGAATATTACTTGGAATAGTAAGGCCTAGAATGAGAGTATACCCAACTAGCAAAAGTAAGTACTATAAAAGTAACTAGAACGTTTTCAGAAACACCATTAGTGTTCATATATGTCCTATAACGTTGATGTAAACGTTTACAAAACCAGGTTTTGGCACAATTATATCGCAATTCCGTGACATAACGATGTTATTGCGGCTCCATACATCACATATTAGTACCATAGTCGTACTATAATGGTTACTGTAACACTTTTTAAGGTTTTAACAGTGATTGTTGTGCCGCTTACATCACTAAAAAGATACCAAAAAGTAATCACGGTGCTGTTAATGGACTTTTTAGTCCCGTAATGAAGATCATGGAGCTACTATAGTTCATCGGTAAGCTTGATGCGACGCAACGGTGCGCGGTGCTCCCAACATAATAAAAATAAGTTTCTGTGGGAATGAAGTAAAGTGAAGTGATTGAGTATTTAAAACATGATGGCCGCTTACTGTCTGTAAAGTCAGTGTTAATGTTCTACACGGCTATTTTTTTACTTGCGGTTGAAGTTTTATGGAAAAAGTATACTATTATTATTACAAATTTTTCATGCGCTCCCTGAATTATTAGTATTTATTGAATTATAATAATAAAAATTTATAAATGTCTCTAGCGATGGTAAACAAGTCGTTTTGTGCTTACTATAGGCTTAGTATATGACTATCTGTCAGGTCAGTCATTTGCCGCCATGACAAAAATAGGGTTCCTTAACACCAGATAAACCGTATGAGAAACCTTTGATGTCATACTTACTTTGGTGTGTTTTTTTTAATTGGTGTCGGGTGAATAAACTGTTACACCAAAATGAAGGGCGATCATCACGTAATTATTAGTGATGCAACGAATACCAATATTCGTATTCGGCGAATATCAGTGTTTTTACGAATATTCGTATTCGCCGAATATTTATTATGAATTTCTAAGTATGTGTCACCATCAATAATGTTGATTGGAGATTTTCTTCTACCGACCCACTACTACTACATACCTACGGTGGTGTTGTTTACATTCAGTATATTGATCATGATCATACGTGTTATTTATTGCCATAAGGTTAATTTTATTAATATTCCTAAGCAATAAAACGTAAAGTAAATGAAGGAAGCCGTTACGAAAACGTAGAAAAGGATACAGGTTCCTAGTTAACTACGAAATGGGGTTCAGATAGTGATGACTACATTGACTACCAACTGAACCAACCTAACAATTTAAAATATTTAAACTATCGTTACTAATACTGACAGAATCTTGAGCAAACACATTACATGCTGGATTAATCGAAATATTTATTTTGTACGGAACCCGCGGCCTTGTTTCGCTCTCTTCACTTTACTGTTGTCAATTATCATGTTATATAAAAGATTTAATATTTTCCACTTTTGGACATTTCGGTTGATTATAAGCCGTGAAATGCTACTTTTATGTATCAGAAAAGCTCATTAAAAGTAATAAAAACTCCATTACGAAACTATGTGAGGTAATAGTTCCCAAAAAACTCATTTTAGCACCATTCAGTGTTAAAACAGCGTACTCGGGGCTACTATAGTATCGGTCCTAAAGTAGCGATTCGGAAATACTTATTGCACAAATTTGACACATATCAGTGTTGCAAAAATCAACTATAGTGCATTATTATCCCATAATAGAGTTTATGTAACAATTTTAACACTTGTACTATAATAATCATTCGGAAGCGACTATAACACAATTGTGTCCTAAAGTGGTACCTTATATAACTTTAATAGGACCAGGAAGCACTATAATAGCAAAACAGAATCATTTATAGTGCTGCGTTAAAGGTGTGATTTAAGGATGTAATGTAAACGTTTACATCACTTTTTTATAGTACTAAAGTGCTCTATAAAATTATACAGCTGAATAGCTATATAAGATACTTTTATAGAACACATGGTCATAACGAATACCTTTATAACGCTTTAAAATGACTCTTTAGTGATAAACGATTACCTTAATGGACTATTTTGCTAGTTGGGTAGGCACTAGTAAAGAAATTGCCAAAAAAAACTAATTGCACAATTCTTGTGTTGAAAAAGCAAGAGATATAAAGTAAAGTTTAGACTTCACTTTTGACAAAGTAAACTAGGTTGCTGGGCCTTAATATTCTTAGTTTTCTTGTTTCAAAATTTAGGATTTTGACCCATATTCCGTACACGGAAAGGTTGAAATTGTTAATGCGTTTGTAACCAGTAATGCCCTCGATTCACGCATCAACGCAACCCCAATATTTTTTATATAGCATGATCCTCAATTTTTAGAACGGCTTTTATACTAATAGCTTCATACTAAAGTTATATTTTAATACTGACAGTACTACATTAGGCACCGTTTTTCGTGGTATTTTTAGCAAATACTATCTTCTAAAACTTTGTATTGGGCTGTGTTGACCGTGTGTCGGCGGCCGTCAGTATCGGCACTGTTCAATGCATCTTCGAATTGGTTGTTGAAGTTTTTTATTAGTGATAATTTAAGTAAATGGCATGTGAAATTAATGAAGATCTCGGTTACATTATTTTACTTAAATGTCAACTGTATATTGGCGCCGACAGACAGGATTATGTGGTAGCAAAAGTTGACAATGGTGAAACATGGACTAGAGTCAATCGCTGGTCAGTCTCATAGAAATAAAAAACATTTTCACCTCAGCAGTTCGAACAGGCCTAATTTCCTCACTCCAGCGTGTGAAATTTTGTTTCTAGAAGCTTTTCGTCATAATGATGATGCCTTTCATTCGGGAATGTAAATAAATGTGTTTTTTAACTTGAATATATTTTCACTACTGATGTGAAAGTTGTATGTGTCACACGAGAGGAAAGTTTTTTTACATCCCGTGTTCTTGAGATCCCTCGCTACGCTCAAGATTCAAACTTAGAATCACTCGCTTCGCTCGTGATTCAATTATAGTATCTTTCGCTTACTCGGGACTCAAAATCAACACTCGCAAGAAAAACCAACTTTCCTCTCTTGTTGCACAAATAACTATTGTTTTATGCCATTTCTCAAAATATATAATTTTTCAAATATTCAATAACTCTACGTGACGGTGTTTAGAACTTTGCTAGAATTCATTGAGCAGTGCTGAAGAGGATCGGCCGGTAACACTTTTTCTAGTCATATTATTTTCTAAAAAACTGACTTCAAAATATGACTTCGTTGAAGTGCATCTTTATGATGTGAAAAATCACAAATGTATTATTATGACCACATGTTATGGTGCATTCAGACACCCCAATATATTGTAGTTAGTGTGTGAGTGCACCTTAAGACTGAGTGAGTACAGGCCAATCCTTTCACGAGGGAGCTAGAGCTACTGTGTTCCGTAGCGTAAGGTCGAAGTTCGACATTTGTACATAATGTTACTGTAGTCGATATATTAAGGCGAAGTTCGCTTAATTTTAAGAGCTTGCGCGCGCGCGCCTTAACTGAATTTAAGCTGAATTTTATTATATTTCATTTTTGTTTAATAAATATTTTTATTTGACAAGTTTTGTGATTGTTGCGTATTTGAGCGAGCTTTGGTAAATGGATCCCAATTTAAAATATTGTAATTGTGTGTCATGGATGATTTAATGGAAGTACTGTCTATCCCAATGGAGAGGTACCGCCTAGATATTACCGTTTTTAATAAAATGTCTGAAAAGTACTTTTTATTATATCATCTATTGGATTTGAATGGTGGTTTTACACATTTATTTTTAAAAGTGGACTACTTTGTTTATGCAACTAAAAAAATGTACTGTCTAAAAAGGCTCTTCTAGAAAAACCATGCCATGATCTCTTATCGTTATGGACGTCACAATGAATGGCTTTGATTGGTTTCAGCAGTTATAAAATTATCGATTTGGACATCAATTGTCCCGTTATCAATCAAGTAAAAGGAACATGATTGTTGATTGTCAATAAGGCATTACTGCCATAATTAGAACTCTATTAACAACTGGCAATGATGTAACTTTTGCTTGAAAACGTCACAATTATTGACTAAAAATAATTTTAAACTTGAATTACTATTTGCACGAAAAACAATTGAGATTTACGAATGCGTAAACCCATCACATGTAAAGCCTAGTCCACTGAAATTCATGGTCTTTAGACATTTGTCCGACGGAAACAAGTTTTGATTTTGATGAATTTGTCACACAAATAAGAAACTTGGGGCGTATGAAATAAAGTTTGTTTTGGCCATCGAGTTAGTCGTATTGATTTGGATTGTTTTTAGTTTAGCATAGCGGCGACGCGGACGGTGACGATATAACATATTTTTTTAAATATATGAATTAATATTTATTATGGCTCTGCACATATAATAATATAGCAGTTTCGTAAAAAACTGTAGTTTGAGATAAGAGGTGTGATTGTTTTTTTTAACAGTAACGTCTGTTGAAGAAATAAATGTATTATTTAACAAAAACATCAGTGAACAGCTAGAGCGATGTCATCACAGTAAAATAACTTTTATGCCACACGCTGCGCGTACGGAAAAAGGCGCTTTCTGGCCAAGTGTAGACATAAAATGATGTACACAACACGGGAGGTAATAAAGAAAGCCCTCGATCGCATATTTACGTCCCTCGCTTGCAGCTCGGGCCGCAAACTTCTGCGATCTCGGCCTTTCTTTGTTTACCACCCAAGTTGTGTTATGTACTGTTCTAGACAAATTGTTTGTATGAAGGGGTGGGAAAAGGGTTGGCAGAATATTTTTTTTAAAACGATTAGTATAAATGCCTGCTCCGCGTTGCCGTCTCTAAATGGCTGTTAAAATAAATATAAGTTGGATGCCTTTTTCACAATTGTTGACAATCACTGACTATCGAGAGTCCGCAACTCTGTCTACTTAACCAAACTTGGATTTTATGAGATTATATGGACGTTTTATAAAGCCAAAGGGACCATTTTTTCGATATGGAGTTACTAGTACTTTCTAAAACTACGCAATATGCACTATCTATTAGTGAAAGAAAAAAGTGTCCTTGTAAATCGACAAAGTGGTCCCTTGCACTAAACTCGTCCACATTAATTGTCCAACTAAGCCTAATATATCCGTTATTGTCAAAATGCTTAGAAAAATCCAAGTAATAGTGTGTCATGAAATGGGCCTGTTTTGTAGTGGACGTAGGAAATGTACAGTCGACCACAAAGAGATGTATCCATCCACCTTTTCACCTTATTGCGTTGTAACAAGGTCCAAAAGTGGATACATCTCTTTGTAGTCGACTGTACATGTCAGATACACTTTAGATTTCCTTGAGAGCCTAATTGAATGATAACAGGCGAAGTAACGATCAAACTACTGGGTTATAGTATCCGCAGAATTAAGTAGCGACTGAGTTCATAACGCTGTCTCCTCTCTTGCCGTGGCGGTGCAAGTGTGAAAGAGAAGTTTTATGACCTCAGTCGCCACTTAATTCTGCGGATAATATAGTAGTGAGGCTCGGCTGCGTTCTCCCGATAGTGTATTTATTACTAAAGGCATATTCAGAAACCTAAAATAAAATGTCAATTTAAAACTACCAATGTGTTCAGCTACGTGCGCGACGCTCATGATATTAATATCGTTTCTGAATGTGCCGTATTTTAAGTGTCTGAGCTTTGAATGGATCTGTATTGTAGCGTGCTTTATACGCCATTTGAGTTAAGCTTCCTGGAATGTATGTGCCTGCTTTAGCCTGTCAGTGTGAGACTGACAGACAGAAGCCAGCCTAAACCTTATGTACAGTTAGTTAAGTGGATGTCGTCTGCCGTGCAACTATACCGGCCGGAAGCGCCGCCATCTTTGTATTTTTTAAAGTTAGTCAGCGGCGGCGTCTATAGCTCTCTATGGTTGGACGGAAAGACTAATATCATGTACCAAATAATATAGAAAATTATAGAAAAATAATCACTTGTTTTTTATTTACAACCCATTTTTTCCGAAACGTATAAAAATCGACGACCACTTTCGCTCACTGAATAGGCATAAATTAAAAAGCCCGAAGTCAAAGGTAGGTAGTTGACTTTTTGAGTTCGTTTCGTCAACTTACTATCGTGGTCAAATTCCTAAACAAATCTAATGAAATGAAAAAGCGTGTCGCGTTTATTGGCCGATTTTGTCTTCACTAAACAGAGTCAGTGATTTGGTGAAATGACTGAATTCTTCAAGGGAAATGATATGGCTTCTCCATTTTAAAATCCTGCGTGATTTGATCATATCCCTTAGAGATTTCATCAAATCTCTATTTTAATCATTTCCCTGCGACATATATATATTTTCCTTTAGTGGCTATCCAGCTAGGTGATTCCGGGGAGTAGAATGACATGAGTCAACTGACGCAAGATAATGTTGACAGCGGTAGTTTTGAAGCTGAGAATGGAGCCAAAGAGATGTACAGTCGCCATCAAATATATAAACGGTACTCGAAAATATCTGAACGTGCACTTTATCGCCTTGACGATAGAGGTGATGTTCAGATAGTTGTGACTACCCTGGCCGCTCTGATATATCTGATGGCGACTGTACGAAGAGGATGGAAGCCGTGGGAGAGGGCAATGGTGGCGAGCAAGCCGCCGCAGCTGCGGGGGGCTGGTGTACAGTCAGCAGCAGAAGTTGCTAAGCGGGTAGTGTGTTCAAAATGACCTACACACGCTCTTATTCCTTTAACAATAAAGTCGTGTCTCATTTTGAACACCCTACCCGCTTAGCTATTACTTTTGCTGCAGACTGTACTCGCCGATCAGGTCAGCACGGAGCGCAGCGGCAGCGTCATGCCCGTGCAGCACCCGCCCGATCAGCAGCCCCTGAAATTTGTATAGCCAAGAGTAAGTATTTTAATACGTAAACAAAGTTTGATCTAAGGATTCCTTACGAAAATTTATGGACTAAGAGCTGGCGGAATTAGATTTAGAAAAGGAAGAATTAGTACCTGAAGATAAGTTGGGACCAGAAATACTTAGAGAAGAGTTTGACAAGGCAATCTCTAGAGTTCAAAACGGTAAAGCTGCGGGCATTGACAATATTTATATTGAAATGATTAAACATGCAAACTGTGAACCGGTTATTGAAGAAATCTTTCTACTCACTAAACAAATACACTCTACAGGCCAAATCCCAAAAGACTTTAAAATAAGTAAAATAGTAGCTCTACCCAAGAAACCTAACACCCTACTCTGCGAAGAGCACAGAACGCTCAGCTTAAATTCACAAGCGAGCAAAATACTTTTGAAAAGAATACAAAATCGGATTAGACCCGTCTCAGAAAATTATTTAGGCGCCGACCAATATGGTTTTCGGGAAGAGAAAGGCACTAGAGAGGCTATATTAGCTCTTAGATTAGTTATAGACAGAAGACTAGATGTAGGGTTTGAAACTCATATCGCCTTCATAGATTTAGAGAAGGCCTTCGACAATGTCAACTGGAGGACAATGATGCACATTTTAAAAGAAGCAGGTCTAGACTATAGAGACAGAAGAGTAATTTACGAACTTTATAAGGAGCAAGAAGCGGTAATAAAAATGGGAGATGAAACTGGGAATGCGAGAATTAAGCAAGGCGTGCGGCAGGGGTGTCCACTTTCGCCTTTGATCTTTAATATATACATGGAACATGCTATAAGAAAGATTATTGAATTAGACAAAGAGGGATCAAGTTGAATGGAGAGAAGATACATTTTATTCGCTTTGCAGACGACATTGCAGCATTTGCAGAATCTCCAGCGCAACTGCAGCAACTACTTATAGTAATGGACACAGTTTTTAAAGAATTAGGATTGAAAATTAATATTAAAAAGACAAAAACACTTACAACTTCAAAACGCAAAACCAAATATCCTCCAATAGTCCTAAATAATATACCAATGCAGCAGGTAGAAAGTTTTAAGTATTTAGGCAGTTTCATTACCAGGGACTCCAGATGTACACCACAGATATTGTTGCACGGATTGCTATGGCTAAAAAAGCTTTTAATCAGAAGAAGCCACTATTAAGGTCACATATGTCACTCAAGAGCAAAAAACTAATGATTAAAGTGTTCATCTGGAGTATTGCCCTTTATGGTAGCGAAACGTGGACACTAACTAAAAGAGACAGGAACAGAATGGAAGCTTTTGAAATGTGGTGTTGGAGACGCATGGAAGGCATAAGTTGGAGAGAAAGAATAACGAATGAGGAGGTACTGCGAAGAGTAAATGAAAGAAGAGCGATCCTGAAAACCATCGAGGTTAGACGCGGAAAAATGATTGGCCATTTGATACGACACGACCAATTCTTCAAAACTATTTTGGAAGGAAGAATAGATCGCAAGAGAGGTCGTGGCAAACCCAGACGCAGTTACATGGACCAAGTGAAGGAAAAAGTAGGAGCCGCCTCGTATCAAAAGGTCAAGGAACTGGCGCAGGATAGAAGTAGATGGAATATACTCCACCGACAAGAGAATCCCTCTTAAGTTAATGATGATGAACGTGTGTTGTAGAAATAAATGTATTATTTAACAAAAACATCAGTGAAAGCTAGAGCGATGTCATCACAGTAAGAGATTTTCTAGACAAATTTTGCGCATGAAGGGACGCAGCTATATGCTAGAATGAAATAGCGATTATATTCATGTCTCATTCTAGCATATAGTTGCGTCCCTACTTGTCGCAAGTAAAGTTGCTAGTCTAAACCTCGCTTAATTGATGCTTTCAAATAAACTTACGTTTAAAAAAAGTTTTAAGGCATTAATATATGCATGATGCCGCCATAAAAAATTGAAAACGATTAGTAAAAATACTCGCAGAACTGCGTATTTTCCGCTCCGCGTTGCCGACTCTAAATGGCTGTTAAAATAAATATAAGTTGGATGCCTTTTTCACAATTGTTGACAATCACCGACTATCGAGAGTCCGCAACTCTGTCTACTTAACAAAACTTGGATTTTATGAGATTATATGGACGTTTTATAAAGCCAAAGGGACCACTTTCTCGATATGGAGTTACTAGTACTTTCTAAAACTACGCAATATGCACTATCTATTAGTGAAAGAAAAAGTGTCCTTGTAAATCGACAAAGTGGTCCCTTGCACTAAACTCTTCCACATTAATTGTCCAACTAAGCCTCTTAATATATCCGTTATTGTCAAAATGCTTAGAAAAATCCAAGTAATAGTGTGTCATGAAATGGGCCTGTTTTGTAGTGGACGTAGGAAATGTACAGTGGACCACAAAGAGATGTATCCATCCACCTTTTCACCTTATTGCGTTGTAACAAGGTCCAAAAGTGGATACAACTCTTTGTAGTCGCTGTACATGTCAGATACACTTTAGATTTCCTTGAGAGCCTAATTGAATGATAACAGGCGAAGTAACGATCAAACTACTGGGTTATAGTATCCGCAGAATTAAGTAGCGACTGAGTTCATAACGCTGTCTCCTCTCTTGCCGTGGCGGTGCAAGTGTGAAAGAGAAGTTTTATGACCTCAGTCGCCACTTAATTCTGCGGATAATATAGTAGTGAGGCTCGGCTGCGTTCTCCCGATAGTGTATTTATTACTAAAGGCATATTCAGAAACCTAAAATATAATGTCAATTTAAAACTACCCATGTGTTCAGCTACGTGCGCGACGCTCATGATATTAATATCGTTTCTGAATGTGCCGTACTGAGCTTTGAATGGATCTGTATTGTAGCGTGCTTTGACGCCATTTGAGTTAAGCTTCCTGGAATGTATGTGCCTGCTTTAGCCTGTCAGTGTGAGACTGACAGACAGAAGCCAGCCTAAACCTTATGTACAGTTAGTTAAGTGGATGTCGTCTGCCGTGCAACTATACCGGCCGGAAGCGCCGCCATCTTTGTATTTTAAAGTTAGTCAGCGGCGGCGTCTATAGCTCTCTATGGTTGGACGGAAAGACTAATATCATGTACCAAATAATATAGAAAATTATAGAAAAATAATCACTTGTTTTTTATTTACAACCCATTTTTTTCCGAAACGTATAAAAATCGATGACCACTTTCGCTCACTGAATAGGCATAAATTAAAAAGCCCGAAGTCAAAGGTAGGTAGTTGACTTTTTGAGTTCGTTTCGTCAACTTACTATCGTGGTCAAATTCCTAAACAAATCTAATGAAATGAAAAAGCGTGTCGCTTTTATTGGCCGATTTTGTCTTCACTAAACAGAGTCAGTGATTTGGTGACATGACTGAATTCTTCTAGGGAAATGATGATTCTCCATTTTAACATCCTGCGTGATTTGATCATATCCCTTAGAGATTTCATCAAATCTCTATTTTAATCATTTCCCTGCGACATATATATATTTTCCTTTAGTGGCTATCCAGCTAGGTGATTCCGGGGAGTAGAATGACATGAGTCAACTGACGCAAGAGAATCTTGACAGCGGTAGTTTTGAAGCTGAGAATGGAGCCAACGAGATGTACAGTCGCCATCAAATATATAAACGGTACTCGAAAATATCTTATCTGAATGTGCACTTTATCGCCTTGACGATAGAGGTGATGTTCAGATAGTTGTGACTACCCTGGCTGATATATCTGATGGCGACTGTACGAAGAGGATGGAAGCCGTGGGAGAGGGCAATGGTGGTGAGCAAGCCGCCGCAGCTGCGGGGGGCTGGTGTACAGTGAGCAGCAGAGTAGCTAAGCGGGTAGTGTGTTCAAAATGACCTACACACGCTCTTATTCCCTTAACAATAAAGTCGTGTCTCATTTTGAACACCCTACCCGCTTAGCTATTACTTTTGCTGCTGACTGTACTCGCCGATCAGGTCAGGACGGAGCGCAGCGGCAGCATCATGCCCGTGCCGCACCCGACTGATCAGCAGCCCCTGAAATTTGTATAGCCAAGTGTATTTTAATACGTAAAGAAAGTTTGATCTAAGGATTCCTTACGATAATTTATGGACTAAGAGCTGGCCACGTAACATATGAGATAACACTTAAGGAAAGCAATGAAACCTATTTAGTTAGATTGCATAACCATCCTTATAGCTAGATCTGGGCATCTGGCAGCGTTTAATGGGTGACAGACCAACAAACATTTTTAGTTTGATAAAAGTAATACCGAAATTCTTATGGAGGTCCAAAGGGGAGGCCTATGTTCAGCAGTGGACGTCTTATGGCTTAGATGATGATGAATACCGAAATACACGTGATGACAAAAATTACACTACGGCTTCATATTGTGCGCGAGGCTGTGAAATACCTACAATTCATAATTTTGCAGTATTACTTAGTGTTTGTTCAGTTGTTAAACAACTTATACCGCCCAGTTTTATAGCAGTCAGACATTTAAATTTTAATAGTACCTATTAACCCGAAATCACGACTCGATGTTTGGTTTTAGTTCCTCGTCAAATAGTGTCACTTAGTGAAGCTCAAGTGTCATAATAATGCTAAATCAAAGGTCTAAATGTGAAAAAATACGTAGTGACTGCATTAGTGATGTGATGGTCCAAAGAAAGTCAATATTATCGCCATTTTTCAAGCAAGTTCGTATTAAAATTCAATTGATATAAAAAAATTATTACTATGTTTAAATTTACGATTTATGTACGGACGTGAACGTGCTGTGGAACAGTTTAGATAATCACTATTAAGCATCGGTAGCAGAAATAAAGAGCTGTTCAAAATGAGGTCAATACAAGATACAAGTTGAGTTTGTTGTTGAACCAACTGGAAGTAAAAGTGAAATATAATAAAAACATAACAATAGAAACACAATGTTTTTGTTTATTATTATACCTACTTCGCTTATTATTGATAATAAATTATTATGCATTATAAAAATATAATAGACAAAGTGCCTTACCTACTTAAAATTAGAGATAAATAATTTGGCCCAAAATCGCTGTCAACGGGCAAGGTGCCCAGAAGGCTGGCCGAATTTCCACGCTGGATAGCGATATATTCGCTGTGCAAAAATAATAGCCTCTTTGTACCTATTGCACAATAAAATTAATTGCTCCAATATTTTAGGCAACGTATCGCCGGCTTAGACTATTCAACCAACCGGACCGGCCATGTCTGTCATTTTCTATACAAAAAAGTCCATACAGTGAGTATGACCTGGTCATACATTTTCGGCAGAGGGGAACGCCTGTCAATGGCAAATGCTCTAAGATTGCCGGACAATAATGGAGTTCTTCTATCAGCTTTCGCTAGTTGCATCTCTTTCCTCAATCAAAGTTAAAGATATCGCAGTGACTGAGACAGCGACGACGCAGCGCAAAAACAAAACACGAGTGCTAGCCTTTTGAACGCCAATAGTTAGGGAGGCGAATAGGGGAATTTTCGGCAATACTCGAGCGTGGCAGTTTAAGATATGAGAGATACCTTAGACCTAATAGAACAACCTTGTAAAGTATTTAGCTCTATATGTGACGCGCGCCTAGGATAGACGATCAAATTAGTAAAAAAAAATGGAGAGTCTGAAATACTCGAGCGCGTCAGATTAAGATATTGGGGGTTGATTTTAGTGTTTAAAGACTAAATTTAACTAATCTGACGATAAGTCCTTGACGCCGCCGAGTTATAGGGTCGCGAACTTGTAAAAAAAACGTTAATCCGGCATTTTCTAGCGCGATTTTTTATTTTTTTATTTTGAAGAATATAATCTAAAACTTACTAAAAATACAAAATCTGCCGGTTTCCGCATGACCGGAAGTGTGGAGGAGCCATTTCGTCTTCCTAAGAACGCGTTACGGCTTATAAGTCGCGAACGATACATTTTACAAAAAAAAGGTTTAAATAAACAAAAAAGGTAATTTTATTTTACACAAAAAAGGTCTCTTTACATTTTTGTCCAAAGTTAAAACTTTTTGACTTGAAGCATTATAAAATCATACTTTTTCGGTCAGATTAAGAGAACCCACCAACATTTTTGTCAGATTAAAAAAATATGCTTTCAGGATACCGAGATAAACCTCCCCTATGAAAATCTGACGCGCTCGAGTATTTCAAAAAAACTTTTTTTTTTGCATTTTCAAAAATTCATCGTAACTTATCGTCACGCCGAAATCGTCAGTTTTTTAAAGGGAGCTTCCTTGGGCCCTCTTAACACCCCTTCCGAAAATCTGACGCGCTCGAGTAAATTTTTCTTTTTTGCATTTTTGACTACTTTATATGCCTACCCCCACCACGCAAACCGGCAGATTAGTATACCGTTGTTATCAGAGGCACTCGGGGCATACGTAGTATGAATATCTGACGCGCTCGAGAATGCCCAAGTAACTGTTTTTTTTAACATTTTTGAAAAACCGTACACGCCAAACCCACCGCTAAAATGGTTTTTGCCATACGAGCTTTTCTTTTCGAAATTTTTTTATCTTTCGATTTTGATAGGTCGCGACGGCGCCGTTGAATTACGCCATTTAGCTACCTCGCCTCCCTAACTACAAGCATCGGACGGAAAAATCGAGCCCTCAGCGCCAGCGCGCGTGAGGGTTATATTTTGGACGGGATATCACGTCCTGGCGCTGACGGCATGACTTTCCGTGCGCGCGATATGACTTTGACGGCTTTGGCGGTCAAAAGGTTAGATACTTTAGACAAGAAACAAATGAATTGCTTGCAGTGTACAGTAGCAACGGCGGTTCTCCTCAACAATATAGTTCACGGTTGCGGCCTGGCGTACGCGGCGGTGCTGCTCCCGCAGCTGAGACGCTCCAGCATCAAGCTTAGCCAGGAGGAAGAGTCTTGGCTCGGTAAGTAAGTAGGTACAATTCATTGTCCCAGTAGTCAGAAGTTATTTGTACTCGTTTCGCTTACGTTACGCTCCGCGCGATAATCAACTTCTGGCAACTGGCAAGTCTTGGCATTTCGATGGCTTTTGATTTTGAGAGTTTGTTCGACGATAACTTTAGTAACGTTTTTCTGATCTTTATGAAAGTTGGGGTTGTAGCAGAAATACATAAAATTTGAGAGTTCGTTTATGAGCTGGAACGATCAAGGGATTATGGACTTAGACGGTGAAAAAAAAAATTTTCATATGGGTATTGTTATATTGGTCAACTCGTTTTCAAGTAAATTGTGAGTTCTCAGTTCGAGGCGGACTACTAGTTTTTTTTTCGTAGCCTATACTGTGTCCCACTGCTGGGCAAAGGCCTCCCCTCGCTTCCGCCACTCGTCACGGCTTAGTGCATACCTATTCTCGCCACTCGACTACTAGTTTAGTAGTTTAAATTTTGTTTGTATGAAAAGTGAACCGCACCGTCTGCACCCACTTAGTCGTATTGACTGGATGTATGGTAAGGGGTGGAGGTGGACATATACACGATGGGATGAGCGAACAGATTAACATCCGTCATACGTCACCGAACCACATCACAGGCTAAGGCCCGGGATCAAGAAGCTTGGAGTGTCTCCATGAGTATACGAAAAAGAAGAAGACACACAGAGAAAATAATACTTAAATTAAATAAATTATCGAATTTCGTGATTTGGGCGGCAGTACTTGTCCTATTTAAACCGAAATAATTTGAACTTCCAGCATCGATAATGGCGCCGGCCATGTGCGCGGGCAACCTGCTGACGGTGCCGGCCATGCGGCGCGGGCGCCGGCTCACGCACTACCTCGTCTCCCTGCTCAACATCGCGGGCTGGCTCACTATCACGCTGGCAAATAACTATCAGGTACTTTAGGGTCCCCCCCCTGGACGCGGAATCGGCTTTCGCCGATTGAAAAAAGCTTTGTGTCTACGCAATAAGAGCGAAAAAGACGTCGACGCGTTGGCAGCCGTCGGCCGAGCCGTGCCGAAGCCGAACCATGCCTTGTTAGCTCTTAATGCGACGCCATACAAGCTTTTTTCTATCGGCGAAAGCCGATTCCGCGTCCATAGGTGGGGGAGACCCTAGGCCTCTACAAATGTATATTAAGCTGCGATTTTTAATACATCGATTGATTTCGTTGCACCTATACGGAAATGTCTCGAAATCGCGCTCGAGTTTTGTGTCAAAATTACGCCGATTGAAGAGGCCATTACTGAGACCCAATAACAATTTTGAAATTCGATCAAGAATAAAAACAGTGTTGCCAAATTATTTCATTATTTTGACTAATTTTGAGAAAATCGTTCGAGAGAATGAAGAAGATAACTACCTCCTGAATCCATTTGTGAAGTCATACTGTACTTTTATTTTAGGTGTTGATGACTGGCAGATTCCTGCAAGGCATGTCAATTGGCCTATTCATCCCCGTCATCCCAGTGATCCTGGGAGAGTACACCAGCCCGTCTCACCGGGGCATCTTTCTGGCGACCATCTCCTTCGGGCAGGCGCTCGGAGTCTTCTTCGAACATGTGGTCGGCTCCTTCCTGGTTTGGCAGGACATGGCCTTGCTCTGTAGCTGTCTATCTCTAGTCAGTTTCGCTATAATCGTCTTCACACCCGAGTCTCCAAGCTGGCTCGCCTTAAAAGGGCGGTATGAGGAGTGTCGGAAGGCTTTCCGATGGCTCAGAGGAAAACAAGAAGAAGACGAGCTGTACAAAATGATTCTAGCCAGACAACACTTTGAAAAGTCAACTAATGATCGAGTCTCAGTGTTGCGAGCGATGACTAAAAGAGAAGTGTACATACCTCTCGCGATAGGAGTTATGATGTATGTGATAGTGGCTAACTGCGGCAGTATGGTTTTAGCCAATTACCTTAATGAGATTGTGGAAGAGCTGATGGGACCGGATTGCAACCTGGTGGCATGGATGGGCGCTCTAGATGGCGTACGGTTAGCCAGCAACATTGCATCCTTGTACTTAGTTGGGCGATTAAAGCGCCGCACGCTGCTGTTCTCGGCTGGTGCCGCTTGCGTTGTCGCACACGGTGCCCTCTCGGCGTACATCTACGCGAAGACATCGGGTCTCATTGACGCTCACATTTGGCTACCTGCGTTAGTTCTTATATGCCAAGTAGTGACAATCGGTTTAGGAGCGCAGTCCGTCGCTTTCATGATCCTCGGCGAAATATTTCCGTTGCAGTACCGTGGGTTCTGCGGCTTTGTGTGCAACTTGGCGTTGGTGACGGCGACGTTCGTTGTGTTGAAAACGTTCCCTACTCTGCGAGCGGGGGCCGGTCTGGGGGGCGCCTGGCTGGTGTACGGGGCGTCAGTGGCGCTGGCGCTGGCGGTGGCGTGGCGCCTGTTGCCAGAGACGCGAGGCCGGACGCTTCAAGATATTGAGGAGCAGTTTCGAGGAAAACCGTCGCTGCCCAAACACCCAGAAGTAGAAGCATTGAGTAAAAATGAAGACGAGAATTTATAATCAAGTGCAATGTATTTATTTATCGTACCTACTGACTTGGCTACTATCGAAACATACTTTCATTGAACATTTAAACATTTGCAAACGACACGAATCAATCGATCAATTTTTGCGTTTAGTTTAGGTATGGCAACACACGCATTAACAGTATACGTAAACGCACGGTGCATGCATCATTATCATTGCACACGGCACCGGCGGCGGTGACACTGACAGTGACTGAAAACATTTTTCATTTTTGTTTTGATTCCAATTTGATTCACATATCGCGATGTCTCGAGTCAGTGTTCACGTCTTATGAACTTTTGAAGTTTATTTGAATTTTAATGGAATTTTAACTTTGAGTAATTACTATGAGTTAGACAATTTCTATTGCAATTAGTAACGTGAGAAGTCTGAGAACTCAGTTTAGTTGATGTATTTATTAGTTAGTTATAAACTTATACATTTTGCAGCAGTACACATAAAATGTCTAAATCCAAGGCGAGATTTAATCCATTTGTTAAACAAGTAAGTACCTTTTTGTTTTAAAAACCTATCAGTTGCTTTAAATGTTTTTGCCATGTTTTTACCTGTGTAATAAACTTCCGTAAAAAATGATGCAATCATAGAACAAGACTTAACCTATTTATAAATTTAATTTATTATGAGGGCATTTTCACTTTTAGGGACACCGTCCCCCCGTTTTTTGATGTCCCGCGCGTCCAATTTTTTTTATTCCGTTAAGTATTATTTTTTTCTTGAGTTTAATAATGGACTAAGTGCTGGCCACATCAGATATGATATGACACAATAATGAGAGCAATGAAACATGACTAGTTAGATTGCTTTACCATATCCGGGCACCTGGCAGCTTTTGATGGGTGGAGATCAGAGTCCAACAAAGTTTTTAAGGTGGAAAAAAGTAAATGAATTTTTTTTTACTGATCCTCTCAAACATTGGAAATAGTTATTTGTTATACAAGGGGTGAAAGTTGTATTTTACGTGCGAGTGTTATTTGAAACACGAGCTAGCGAAAGGATTCTATTATTGACCACGAGCGAAGCGAGTGGTTCAAAAATAGAATCCTGAGCGTAGCGAGTGCTTTAATACACGAGACGTAAAATAACTTTCACCCGTGTATAACACAAAACTTTTCACCTCACTACAGCGAGGAAAATAAGAAAAAGGGTGCATTTTGCTCGGTTTCCCGTAATTCCTCAGGTGTTTAATACTTCTTCATCACTCGAATCACAAATTTTTAACAAAACAACCTAGAAAAACATGCGAATATTTAACGTTGATATGATGGATGAATTGAAATGAAAAGTTTTGACGTAAAAGGTTTTATTAAATGTCAGATGCGTTTTGTTCGTACGTAGACTTATTCGGCTGTCAGAACAATTTATCCGTTTTTACAAAAAGAATGAAGATTAATGTTGAATGCTGATATTTATGAATTAAAATAAAGTTGTAAGACTGTATTAAGTGTTTTTACTCGATGCAATTCATTAATTGCGATGTTAAAAATTCTGC
The DNA here is from genome assembly GCA_911728535.1 of Pammene fasciana. Taxonomy (NCBI): domain Eukaryota; kingdom Metazoa; phylum Arthropoda; class Insecta; order Lepidoptera; family Tortricidae; genus Pammene; species Pammene fasciana. Next base: position 2,264,021 of record OU452295.1, read on the forward strand.
ACTTTGAACGTTTTACGTTTTGTTAGCTGTCAAATGTCACTTAAGCCACTTGTCACTTATGTCAAAACTCTTTCACCACATGTGGATAAAAAGCGATTTTCACAATAGATATTAAACAAACAAAAAGGGCTTTCCGAGCTAGTGAGGTGAAAAATCATTTTTGCATTAGTGTCCGCCCAAAAAAATTAAGGTATTATTCTATTCTTACCTAATACCCTCATTAAACATATGTACAGTAAGCGTCAGAGATATGTGACCCCCCTCCAGCAATAGACAAATGTGGTCGCTAGTTCGAACCCCAGCATAAGAATCACACTTTTTGCTTTTTTTTTACTTTTGTTTTATAATCCTGGTTTTAATATTTTTTTACATTACCACAAATATTTATTTTATACGTTTTGTTATTCCTTATTACCTACTCAGTTATTAACTCGGAACATTAAAATTACCCTTTTAATCAATTTTTAACAAGAACAATAATTTCGTCAACTTCACAAGAGTCCGTGCAGCGTCATGGATAGTGTAACAGACTAGTAGACACTAGGTTCGCGGTTCGAATCTACGTAGAGGATACTTTTTGTATTTTTATACTTGTTCTTTTTTATTAATAATTTATTAACATCCTATTTAATATAGTAAGTTTAATTAAAATAGAAGTTAAAATCTTTTTTTTAAGGACTAATAATGAAAATTCCATAGTCACTGGTAACTTTTTATTAACTAAAAAGTAGGTATTTAAATACTATTATATTAAATATTGTTTACTAACTGAATAATGGGGGTAATATATATATATATGACAGTAGATATATTATGCGTGTTCTGTAAACTGATTACTATATATTTTACAGCTAAATATTTACTAGTTAAATTATAATGTGTAGTCAATTATACATCAGTGAAACTTAAAGTTAACAAGTAAAATACCTTTAGCTTAACTCTTACTGTTTAAAATTGTGGTATTGGTGGTCTGCATGCTGTTAAACTTTATAAGGCATTACACTTTGGTTGTTTACTTTAGATTATACCTACATTTTACTTCATTGAGTAGAACCGTAAAAACAAGTCGGGTCATAAGTTTTTTATAAGTAATACCAAACTACTCGGTTAAAAGTGAAATGTATAGTTTCCCTTTTCTTTGATTATAAATTAATATTCTTATTGCATTTAACACAATTTTTCAGTTATACTTTAGACAGAGATGGCGGGACACAGCGGTGGGAGTTGTGGAAATTGCGGGAAGAGGCTTTTAAGTATAAAATGGGCTATTCAAAAAACAATTTCAAAAATGAGTATAGGTTAGACCGCCCCTCGCCCTATTAGTCTGTATGCCATTATCAATATGTAACACGTAATCTAAACCAGCTATTTAACGTTGCAAAGAGAAACGACATGTTATCAAAGATAACAATAATTCATCTCTTAGCCCGTTACCAATGCAATGCAACCTTACCACAATCTTAGTAAGCATAGGGTATTTCTCCACTAATTAGGTCGAATTCAAACAGCTCCCATTAAAGTTACATTGAAATTTCCTATTAACAGAAACACTTTATTCAGTCATGTCACATCAAATTGACTTGAAATAATACTAATGAAGAAGAATCCATGTTAAAAAAACTACATTAAATGGCTAACAATATGTATGGTTTTTAAGGTAGAAATTAACGAGTTACCTCTTGGAAAAGCTACTTGTTTAAGCACTATCTTGTTATTTGCAAAAAAACAATATAATTTGTTAGACACTACTTATACAATAGCATTATACCTACTCATTATTTTAAAACTTGCATGGAGTAAATATTTGCCCAATAATGGAGAAATACCAACAACACATTTTTTTTTACAATTTTTACTAATAACATAGAGGAAAACCTTTTTTATCTTCTACCTGTTTTAGCCGGCTTTTCATGCTTGAAACCATGTTTGAACATACATTGGTGTTCCTCATCAATTCCCACTTTCTATAAACTTCTTCGTCTAAGTTTTGTCTTGATTTGACTTGTGTAGGGTCCCAGTTAAGCACCATAAATTCTCAATAGGATTAAGGTCAGGGCTTTTAGAAGGCCAATCTAATACAGTGATGTCTGTTTGTAAGGCTAACCACTCTTTCACTATACGGGAACGATGCACTGCACTATTGTCATGCACCAATGATTTATGTCTTGCACTAAATAAATTTGTCCTTCGGGATAGGCGACGCGAACGGAAGGCAACATGACGTCACGTAACACTTCGAGGTATCGCTCGCTGTTCATTCGGCCTCCAACTTCAACGAGCTGCTCGGGCCCCATAGATGACATCCAGCCCCAATACGCTAAAAAAAAATATCATGAGCATACCATAACTTGAAAAACGTAAAACTGAAATCACAGTTTTTTTTTAAAGTGCAGGTAATGAAAATTGTATACTTAATATAATATACCCACCTAATGATATCCTTCCGCTTGTTCTAAGGTCTAGCATATTTTTGGGGTCAAATCGCTCTCCACTTCTGCGCCACAATATTTTTCTTCCATCTTTGTCTGACTTAAAATATTTCTCGTCAGTAAATACGATATAACGAATCTCACCCATCTGCGAATCGTATTTCTCTGCAAGTAAAAATAGTATTAAATTTGCTCGTTTATGATGATAAAACTTAAAAAACTCAAATAGCTTTAAAAATAAACATGGCTCTAAGACTATACCTATTACTTCACATAAAAAAGCTGCCGATTAAAAGACTTTTCCGTTAAATATATTTTTCTATCTTATCCCATATATAGGTAAACACACGACAGTAAATCCTCACAAACAAAATCTGGTGGCTTAACTTATTGATAACATTTTACTTTTTTTACTAAAAAATAAATGTCCCAATGGAGTCACAGGTTACAAACTTACCGTTATATTCAGTACTCGTGTGCTATTTGTTTAATACTTTTGTTCTCTTCCCAAAGAACCACAATTTTATCGAACCATATTGTCATTGAAACACAAAAAAACGGACGGGGGCAGTTATTCAATTGCTTGAAATGCAAAAGGATTGTCGAGAGATCGTAATTGCGTTGCGACACAGGTATGATTCGCACACGCAAATTATGACTTACCCTCAGACAAATTTTCTCCACGAAATAACTAGACGCATTTACTCCAGTAAATTAAACCTTAAAATGTAATTGGTAAAAGTCGTTGTTAGTCGTCTGTGGAAATAAAATAAATAAAAATGAGGGTAGGAAAATATTGATAAACCAAAGACATTACTAATATGATCCAAGACAAGCTTGCAAAACAGGGACGAGTATAGATATAAGTAATAGTTGGAACAGAATACCTATGTTAAGGGACCTCGATGTCGATGGCGCTTACGCCATTATCAGCGATGCTCCAATAAAAATGCAACGATGCGCAACCCGATGCGGCGTAAGCGCCATTGACAATAAAGTCCATTTTTATAGATTTTGTCATAGTTCTCTATTGCCGGTCGGAACTGGTTCATATTTTTGTTGTGTAGTCCATGTGTTACGATAGCCCAGCGGAAAAAAGCCGGACTAATGTATCAGTGAAGCGAATGAGTGTGAGCCGAGGCCCCAGGATCGATCCCAGCTTAGCTGACAAGCAGATTTGAGATATTTCATTTTTGAAAGAATTAAATGACAGTGTGGTAAATGCCGATTCTCGTGTCGAACGAGAGTTCCAGTTTTACACCTAGGGGGGTCACGTATCTCTGACGCTGACTGTACCTACACCAAATTTTGTTTCTTATTTATATTCTATTTTTTTTTCAAGGATTGCCAATAGACATACTTACATATATAAATAAAATAATAAATAAATAAATTATTAGGACAATCTTACACAAATCAACCCACTCAACCCAGTCCCACATTAATCAACCCACTCAACCCAGTCCCACATTAATAAAATTTTCGCCGAAAAGGCAGGATACCTGGCAGAAGACCACACCGTCAACCATATGAAATAAAATTCTAATTCGATTTGTAATGAAAATGAAAACTTAGATATAAAGTTGCTCAACGGTTTAATTGGTACACTCAGCGCCAGAAATATGTATACAAGGTGTAACAAAAATACTGGTGATCCTTTTAAGGGCATGATTGGTATGGTTTTTTTTTAAATACAACGACGGTGGCAAACAAAAGCATACGACCCACCTGATGGTAAGCAGCTACCGTAGCCTATAGACGCCTGCAACTCCAGAGGTGTCACATGCGCGTTGCCGACCCTTTAAAAACAGGAGGATTCACTGTGTTGACAGCTAAAGGAACAAGAAAGATCATCCCTTGTCGTCAACACACTGGGTCCTCTTTGAGCTCTTTGGCAACCTTACTCACTAGAAGGAACACAACACTATGAGTAGGGTCTAGTGCTATTTTGCTGTGGTTTTCTGTAAGGTGGAGGTACTTCCCCAGTCGGGCTCTGCTCCAGATTTGAGCGAGATGACATTCGCGGTACCCATACCTCTCTTTTGAATTGGTATGGTATTTTAAGTATGAAAAACTAAGTTTTTTTTTCCATTAATAAAATTTTGGTTTTGTATGGAGGATTGGCCAGCTGGGACGACGTGTCCCATACAAAAATAAATTTTTTTCGCGTCCAAATTTTTTTTCTCCTACAAAGTATTTCTTACTCGCAATGTATATAAATAATGCCCTTAAACGGATCACCAGTATTTTTGTTACACTCTGTATACAATTTTGATCATGACTTAAGTGTGTGACAGTGCTTATTTTGGTATTGTCGGTACATTGTCAGTATCTACATTTAGGAACTATTTTAAACATTGAGATAAGATTGTCTGAGAGCACTTAATTATCTAGCTTATCTCAGTTCTTATAACCAGTCTAGAATTGATATCTCAGCACAGACTTTGTATTTGAAGCCACTATCAATTTAATACAAGGCGGGAAGAAGTTGATAACTCGAGATATAAAATTGAAGATAATTGAAACTTATAATTTTTTTAAACTTTTTATTTCATCAACTTCCCGCCATGTACGGAATTGGTAACGTATTCACTATAGCTATCGCTTGTAGAGTAGAGCACAAATACCTATCAATCCTATCATTATCTTTTCTATCCATGTATCCGGGCAGTCTGCTCTTTATTACCTGCTCTATGGAAATATATTTTTCACCTCAGCAGTTCGAATGAAAGTGCGACTTTCATCACTCCAGGGACTGAAATTTTGTTTCTAGAAGCTTTTCGTCATAATGATGATGCCTTTCATTCAGCAATGTAAATAAATGTGTTTTTTTTTACTTTAATATGTTCTCACTACTGAGGTGAAAAGTTATATGTGTCACACGAGAGGAATTTTTTTTATTAAACTCTTTTTACTAATTAATTATGCATATTAGGCCTACTCGGGCCTACCCTACCGCAAACTTAGAAAATTCCTTATTTCCGTCTCTACCGCTCTTGCATATTCGAATGAAGAGTAATGCACAGATAGACGATCGAACAAGCGAAGTGATTCGCAGTTATTTATAGGATTTAGCTCCAACAGTCAGCTTTCGTCATCACTTAAAATGGCATTGAATTGATAAAAATGTAGCAACATTAAATATAAAGTATTAAAGTACATTCCAAAACATTCAATTGCGTACCTTGTTCGTTTAGAATAAGGACTAGAGTTGACTGAATTACAAATACAGTTACTGCACACATGATTATCGTCTACAGTAATCTGCAGACAGATAAAAGGAATTCCAGGTATATAAAGCTAGATCTTAGGTGGATTTAATTTTAAAATTGTTAATCCCATTGCTTAGGGGAGAGAAGGACATAAATTATTAAGATTATTTTTTTTAAAGATAATACATTCAAGACTACGAGTTGTAGTTTTAATGCATCGGAGCCGTTACTCGACAGTGTTTCGTAACCTGTGCAGTATGCTGCAACATCATTGGGCAGGGCTGCGCCGTGGGCTTCCCCGGGGTCATTCTACCGCAGCTGCAGAAGTCAGCCACCTTCCCCGTCAGCAAGGAGGCAGAGTCTTGGATAGGTTAGTAGCTACTGTAGCAGATAGAACATCAGCTGCAACATCATCGGATTCATCGGGCAGGGCTCTGCACCGTGGGCTTCCCCGGGGTCATTCTACCGCAGCTGCAGAAGTCAGCCGCCTTCCCCGTCAGCAAGGAGACAGAGTCCTGGATAGGTTAGTAGCTACTGTAGCAGACAGAACATCTGCAACATCATCGGGCAGGGCTGCGCAGTGAGCTTCCCCGGGGTCATTCTACCACAGCTGCAGAAGTCAGCCACCTTCCCCTTCAGCAAGGAGACAGAATCGGCTGAACAGCCTCGAAACACGTTGGTGTATCTTTAGATTATTTTTAATGACCGATTGGAAGGAAAACCTATTTAGTAGTAATTTAATTAAAATATTGAACTCTTACAGTCAGGATTGGCTCGACTCCCTTCGGCAAAGAAGGGTTATTAATATAAGGACATATTTTTTGACACTGTCTTACATTTCCTTATATAAATAAATTATAGACGGCATTTCTGTGATAGTAGAATATTATGTAACTGCTTTGATTGCAGCATCGGTGTTGGCCGTGTCGATCTTTTTCGGCAACCTGGCGTCGCCACCGCTGATGGGTCGGCTGGGAAGGAAAGCGGCAGCTTATGCGGTCATCTTTACTGGCCTGCTGGCCTGGATCGTGATAGCTTCCGCTTCTAATGTTGCTGTAAGCTACATGTACTACGTCATCTGCAGTATCATGGCGACCCTGCCACTGATGGGCTGGGACGAAAAGCGGCAGCTTATGCGGTCATCTTCACCGGCTTACTGACCTGGACCGTAATAGCCTTCGCGTCTAATGTTGCGGCCAAATACAATACAACATACCTATATACAGTGTGTCTCTGTAATATGAGCAATAAATTAAAACATAGATTCTACTCCTCAAACCACAAAACTTTTGTTCAACAACTTTAAAAAAATATGTATTTTGTACATTGTCTCTTTTTCATACAAACTAAATAGTATTTTCAATGAACGTTAAAATCCGTCTAATTGACATTGCTTGTCACCCTACAGCAGGGCTTGTAACCGTAACCGAAATCCATAGTAATAAATTTAAATAAAAAACTTTTAAAAACAAGCTTTTATGTGAATGCTGTAAAAAGATAAAATAAGCTTTTGAGTCAATCAAACTTTTTCTATAGGAATTTTGTACAATTTTATGACATAAAAGCTTGTCGCGAGACTTTCCCGTGTAAAAGAGATTGCACATTTTTATCGAGGAAACCTTATGTAAATATTGAATATTATAACAAAATCATTGGTTTCATTCAGTCCGATGTTGAGTACTTATTCTTTGAGTACATTTAATTATTGTCATTAAAAATAATTTGATTTACAATTTTATAATCCACGCCGCAGGCTTCGTCAGACAGATACAACAGTAGGTCAACAGGCTTCGACACATACCAATATATTGTCATATAACTCGTTATTGACTTCAAAATTCATTTCGTGATTTGTTATTGCATTGCAAATTTGTGTCGCTTTCGTTTGACATATTAAAAAGATGCAACTAGCGTAACAAAAACAACTCATTAACTCAATGACAAATGACAAACCGCCAGGTAGCACTATCTTATATGTACTATATATACTACATCCAAAACACGTAAATAACACTTGACGTGAATTTGTTTTTTAAGAAATACATTTATAATTACAATTTTAATTCATGAATAATGGGCTGGGCACATTACATATTTTAATTAATTTTACACTACCGTCATAGGATTACTTGGCTACATGGTTTCACCTAAAATATGTGCAATCTCTTTTACACGGGAAAGTCTCGCGACAAGCTTTTATGTCATAAAATTGTACAAAATTCCTATAGAAAAAGTTTGATTGACTCAAAAGCTTATTTTATCTTTTTAGAGCATTCACATAAAAGCTTGTTTTTAAAAGTTTTTTATTTAAATTTATTTTTATGTTTTTAGTTTTTAAGAGACATGTTCCGTAGCCTGTATATTTCGACTAACACATCGTTTCGCTGTGTTTCTTATTGCTTGTTAATTTTAGCTAATAGAAATGGTCATTGGGTGTGTTACCTGATATCAAAGTAGGCAATAGGCATCAAGGTAGGCATGCTGAGTTTTTTTTATCATAATAGTGATGAAACACTTATGGGTATGCTATTTCTGACCGCTAAACCGGATTACTGATGTATTACCAAAAATTATTTGCCAGATTTTCACTACCCAAATAATGTTTCCCAAAAACATAAATACCAAATAATCATTTCCCAACTAAATATTACGCAAACATTTTTTTGGCAACTCAACAATATGCAAATAAATGTTTCGGCAATTCCTTATTTTGACAATTTTCACTTCACCAATTCTTAACTAACCGAATGCATTAGTTGCCAAAACATACGAAACGCAAAACAAGTCATGGCAAACGTATCATTCAGCAAATATATTTTTAGCAAATGACCCGTTTGGTAATTTTTCATTTCACAAAATTTCATATGCCAAATCATCTTTCAGTAGACTAATTTATCCCAAATCGTCATTATTTAGGCAAATTATTTTTTAAACAAAAGGCCGTTTGGTAGTTTTTTCATGTCACAAAAAATCGTTCAATTTGAATTGATTGATGATTTCAAACAAATTACGGCAAATAATAAGACAGTTAATGTTATCGTTTACTAGGATTTATGACAGAAATTAATTTCCGTGGGGTCGCGGTTCTAACCTAACCTACTTTTCTGACAGAAGTTCATTTACGTGGGGTCGCGGTTCTAACCTAACCTAACCTACTTTTCTGACAGAAGTTCATTTCCGTGGGGTCGCAGTTCTAACCTAACCTAACCTACTTTTGTGACAGAAATTCATTTCCGTGGGGTCGCGGTTCTAACCTAACCTAACCGACTTTTCTGACAGAAGTTCATTTCCGTGGGGTCGCGGTTCTAACCTAACCTAACCTACTTTTCTGACAGAAGTTCATTTCCGTGGGGTCGCGGTTCTAACCTAACCTACTTCTCTGGCAGAAGTTCGTTCACTATTAGTCAATCACTATTAGCTAGGGGATACATGCACAGATCTGCTCGCTGGATTTTTCCGGTAAATATGCTCGGCGGACAAATCCGTCCGTGTATGGCGCTATGCATCATTCATGCGCTGGCGGATATTATGCGCCGAGCATATCCACCAGACAAATCCGGCCGGCAGATCTGTGCGTATACCCCTAGCTATTTGACTAAACATTGCTTTGGATTTAAATAATTTGTCCAGTAATTTATTTGATAAAATAAAGTTGAGTAAATATGGTCTGTTCAATTAAAACACTTAACAAACAATATTTGACTAAACTATGGTTTGGATATTTATCATTTGTCCACTGATTTATTTGACAAAATGAGTGTTGAAGAAACATTTTTAGTCCAACTAATACTTTTGATAAACATTTTTTGTCTAAACATTTATTTGGATAAAAATCATTTGTGTAATCATCTATTTGACAAAATTAAAATTGTGAAACATTTTATGCCCAAGTGAAACATTTGGCAAAACATCAGTTGGTCTATTGAAAATTGCTTGAGTAATAATTTAGGAAATGATCATTTGTCGAAACTTTAATTTGACAAATAAGTATATGGGAAAGATTGGGTTGACAAATGTGCCAAAAATATTTTGGTCAAATGGCAGGATCCCCGCTAAACCATATCAGGTAATTTAAAAATTCTTGAAAAACAAACATTTTTGTTATATTTCAAAAAGAACATTATGTTACGGAAAAATCCCTAATGACACATTAAAGTTGCAAAACAATAAGCCTAATTAAGTTAACATAGACCTCATAATTTTGAGAAACAGCTACTAAAAACCCAAACTGACAGTTGTGTCCGAGGTTGAATGATAGAACTTCGCGTCGCTGCACTCGCTCGTTCGATAATAGTTATGCACGTATAATTTTCTTTTGACAATCATATACTATTTATTTAGACGGTTCTATTCTAATCTAACAGAACTGGTGGTCCGCCTCGAATTAAGAACTTGCGATTATAATAAAACCCCTCAACAAAACTGTTTTAGGCCTTCTGATTCCAGAACCCCCTGGTCATTCCAGCTCATTGAAGTCTCTTATTATAAGTATACCACCGATACAACCTCAACAAATTTCATGAAGACCAGAAAAACGTTACTAAAATATTCGCGAAACGAACATTCAAAATTATAAACCCATCGGATGTCACAGTAGGCCCAAACAGCATGAACCTATGTTGTCCTAAACTAGGGATCCAGTAGGTACCCCCAGGGTTAAGCATGAGCTATATTTTCTGATACCGGTCCCGACTACTCATCAGTACAAGTCAAATAAGCTCAAACAGCATGACTCTATGTTGCCCCAAACCCGAGATCCAGTAGGTGCCCCCAGGGTTCAGCATGAACTCCATCTTGTGATACCAGTCCCAACTGCTCATCAGTACAAGTCGAATGAGTCCAAACGGCATAAGTCTATGTTGCCCCAAACCTGAGATCCAGTAGGTGCCCCCAGGGTTCAGCATGAACTCCATCTTGTGATACCAGTCCCAACTGCTCATCAGTACAAGTCGAATGAGTCCAAACGGCATAAGTCTATGTTGCCCCAAACCTGAGATCCAGTAGGTGCCCCCAGGGTTCAGCATGAACTCCATCTTGTGATACCAGTCCCAACTCCTTGTCAGTAGGTACAAGTCGAATGAGCTCAAACAGCATGAGTCTATGCTGCCCCAAACCTGAGATCCAGTAGGTGCCCCCAGGGTTCAGCATGAAGTCCATCTTGTGATACCGGTCCCAACTCCTCGTCAGTAGGTACAAGTCGAATGAGCTCAAACAGCATGAGTCTATGTTGCCCCAAACCTGAGATCCAGTAGGTGCCCTTAGGGTTCAGCATGAACTCCATCTTGTGATACCGGTCCCAACTCCTCGTCAGTACAAGTCGAATGAGTCCAAACAGCATAAGTCTATGTTGCCCCAAACCTGAGATCCAGTAGGTGCCCCCAGGGTTCAGCATGAACTCCATCTTGTGATACCAGTCCCAACTCCTCGTCAGTACAAGTCGAATGAGCTCAAACAGCATGAGTCTATGCTGCCCCAAACCTGAGATCCAGTAGGTGCCCCCAGGGTTCAGCATGAACTCCATCTTGTGATACCAGTCCCAACTCCTCGTCAGTACAAGTCGAATGAGCTCAAACAGCATAAGTCTATGTTGCCCCAAACCTGAGATCCAGTAGGTGCCCCCAGGGTTCAGCATGAACTCCATCTTGTGATACCAGTCCCAACTTCTCGTCAGTACAAGTCGAATGAGCTCAAACAGCATGAGTCTATGCTGCCCCAAACCTGAGATCCAGTAGGTGCCCCCAGGGTTCAGCATGAACTCCATCTTGTGATACCAGTCCCAACTCCTCGTCAGTACAAGTCGAATGAGCTCAAACAGCATAAGTCTATGTTGCCCCAAACCTGAGATCCAGTAGGTGCCCCCAGGGTTCAGCATGAAGTCCATCTTGTGATACCAGTCCCAACTCCTCGTCAGTACAAGTCGAATGAGTCCAAACAGCATAAGTCTATGTTGCCCCAAACCTGAGATCCAGTAGGTGCCCCCAGGGTTCAGCATGAACTCCATCTTGTGATACCAGTCCCAACTCCTCGTCAGTACAAGTCGAATGAGCTCAAACAGCATGAGTATGCTGCCCCGAACCTGAGATCCAGTAGGTGCACCCAGGGTTCAGCATGACCACCATCTTGTGATACCGGTCTAAACTCCTCGTCAGTACAAGTCGAATGAACTCAAACAGCATGAGTCTAGTTATGTTGCCCCAAACCTGAGATCCAGTAGGTGCCCCCAGGGTTCAGCATGAAGTTCATCTTGTGATACCGGTCCCAACTCCTCGTCAGTACAAGTCGAATGAGCTCAAACAGCATGAGTCTATGTTGCCCCAAACCTGAGATCCAGTAGGTGCCCCCAGGGTTCAGCATGAGCTCCATCTTGCGATATCGGTCCCAACTCCTTACCAGTACAAGTCAAATGAGCCCAAACAGCGACTTATTAAGACGATTCTAATTCTAGTATCGGTTAGGAGAAATAGGTACCAAATCAGCTTCTGATGTTGTGGCTGACTGTACTTTTCTTTAGAAAATCAAGGAATACTCATCGAGGCGTTTCTAACAAACCTAAACTCAACCTGGTTGAGGTATTTTATGGCAGAGTTCTTATGGCCACCTCCTGTCTCCATCATCAGACCAGCTCGATGGTATCAAAATATTGTATTGTCATCCAAGTTACGCAGGTATGCAAAATTTTAGCTCAATCGGACATCAGGAACTGGTTCAAATCTGGCTCGCAAGATTCTACCTAAACATCTAACACACATACTGACAAACACTGATAAAAGCTTGTAATGTAAAAACCGGTTTGTTTTTTCGTTCTTTTCGTTACTGTTTTATACTCAATCGAAAAATCCTATAATTTGAAGTGAAAGCTATAATAAAACATCGGGTTTTACATAAAAACCATAAAATAATTAAATATATTGGATCATTTCGGGGTTTTTTGCATTAACCGGTTACAAACCCTGCCCTACAGACATAGTCAATTTCGGAATACATTGCGTTTTCGAAAAAACTTTAAAGTATTCTAAAAATCAAACCATACGTTATTTTTAAAAGTCGCTGAACAAACGTTTCCTGGTTTGAGGAGTAGAATCTACGTTTTAATTTATTGCTCCTATTACAGAGACACACTGTATAGATCTATTTTAATACATTTATATATTTTATATATTTATAGTTGTATTTAGTTTTAATTTAGTTTATTTTAATATTAGTTTAGTTTAATTATTTTAATTTAATTTTTGTTACGTGTTTATTAAAACATTTTTACCCTTTTAATACATTAATGTGAATTTACTTTCTTATTTAGTGGAAAATACCACAAATTGGACACAGATGTCCATTAGTCCATTACAATGAAAAAATGAACTATAAAGAACTCTGGAACATCACGGGATTCGAACCCGCGTCCTTCGGATTGCCGCTTCCGACAATCCGAAGTCCGGGTGGTGTATTTGGAAGCAGACCGGTAATCCGAAGGACGCGGGTTCGAATCCCGTGATGTTCCAGAGTTCTTCACAGTTAATTTTTTCATTGTAATGGACATCTGTTTCCAGTTTCAGTCTGTGTCCAATGATCAGTATCGCGACCGTGTCGCTTAGATTTACTGAGCTTATTTCCAGGCACTGATCGTCGGTCGCGTGATCCAGGGCGTGTCATACGGCATCATCATGCCGCTGCGGCCCGTGATGATCGGCGAGTACACGAGCCCTCTGCGACGGGGCAGCTTTCTGGCCTGCATCTCGGTCTCGCAGACCGTCGGCATCGCCCTCGTGCACTTCATAGGTGAGTACATCATACCGCTGCGGCCCGTGATGATTGGCGAGTACACGAGCCCTCTGCGACGGGGCAGCTTCCTGGCCTGCATCTCAGTCTCGCAGACCGTCGGCATCGCCCTCGTGCACTCCATAGGTGAGTACTTCATGCTTTGACCGGTGAAGTGACAGGGCAGCTTTCTTGTTTGCATTCTCGCTCGGTCGCGAAGATCGTCAGCATCGCCCTTGTGCACTTATGTATTGTAACGCTACGGAGACAGCTTGCTACGAAACAGCAAGCGGTTGTAAGAAAGGGACTAGGGGTCGACTTATACTTAATATACACATAATATACTTACTATATACATTGGTAAAGTAGGTTTTCCAATTGGGTAAGTGTTATGCGATGTACCTAAGTTGCTCGGGAAATAAAATCAGGCGAAATAAATGCCCTTATAAGATGATAGTCACTACCTTACATCGGTTTTCACAGCTATCACCTTTTGTTTTACTTACATAACATCTAGACTTGTTATAACTGAATATTAGCAAACTATACTGGAAACATATTGTAAAGCATGGCGGAAGTGAGCGATAGGGCCAAGTGTCGGGAAAGATGGAGGTCTTTGACCAGCAGACGGACACTACTAGGATAATTTAAAACCATTGTAACATGAACTTCCTTTCCAGGATCCCTGCTGAGTTGGCAGCACACCGCCCTGGCGGCGTGCGCGTTCCCTCTCCTCAGCCTGGTGCTGACAGCCTGCTCCCCGGAGTCTCCCAGCTGGCTGGCGCTGAGGGGGGAGTACGACAAGTGCCGCGCCGCCTTCCACTGGCTGCGGGGCGAGGGGGAGGAAGATGAACTCAACAAGATGATTGAAACGAGGATAGCTGCCGATCAGGTACGGTAAGCGACGGTGTTCAAAATGACCTGGACACGACTTTATTGTTAAGAGAATAAGAGCGTAGGTCATTTTGAACACCCTACCCGCTTAGCTACTTCTGCTGCTGACTGTACTTGATAGCCGACGTCAAGATCGCTCCTGACTAGTATTCATCATATCTCTTCTCTCTCTTCTTCCTAGCCGATTTCGGCTACAGCGACTGCATAACGCTCTTTAGCTGCGGGAACTTAGCTGGTCCGCCCGCTCGTGCGCCCTCATTGTATTCATCATATATTTAGTGTGTATCTCAGTTGGCTGACCCTGGTGAGGGAGTACAAAACTGATGACTATAGAGATGTGCAAACTCTAATGGCCAACGAAAAGTATTTAATATTTTAATTTTTACTAGAATATACCTATCACTATCAGTGGCAGCGGTGGCAGCGCATCCATAGAACTCAATTCCCGCTGGCTTTCCTAATTTACAGGCACCTCAGTAGTTTTCTTACAGCTCATGAAGAAATTTAAGACCAAATCAAGCTCCGGCTTGCCTTAAAAAAATTTGACCCACCGCCACTGATACCTATGTATCTAATAATCGTTCGTAGATCTAATTTTAAAGGAATTCACAAAATAATTTTATTAATTTCTCTCCAGGAAAGAAAAGAAGCGAAGAAAACGTCCAAGCTGGACAGTATCAGAATCATCAGCAGAAAAAAAGAAGTGTACAAGCCAGTGATCCTGGCCATGCATGTGTACCTGCTGGCACAGTTCTGCGGCGCCATAACGCTGCCCAGCTACTGTCCCGACATCATCGGCTTCCTCATAGCCCCCGGCACTGAGAACTTCTGGATGGTCCAACTCGACATAGTCCGGCTAATAACCAATATACTAGCAGTTTTCCTGATCGCGCGCCTACAACGCAGAACTATAATGTTTTCATCCGGCTTATTATGCATTTTCAGTCACATCGCTATTGCTATTTACTCGCATTTAAAACTGCAAGGATACAGTTACAGTTGGATTCCGGTATTGCTGTTAAACTTACAAATGGCGTCGATAGGGTTCGGGATGGTGCCGATGGCGACCGTGTTGACGGGTGAGATCTTTCCGTTAGAGTACAGGAGTATCCTTGGCACGTTCAGCGTGATCACCGTAGCGGTGACTTTCTTCGTCATCTTGAAGACTTTCCCGGGACTATTAGTTAGTATCGGGTTGCATTGGACTTATATGGTGTATTGTGGTATATTGGTGTATGGGTTGGCGGTGACGTGGTCTTTGCTGCCGGAAACGAAGGGGAGAACTCTTCAGGAGATAGAGGAGCATTTCCGAGGGAAGTTGCCGGCGGAGGCTGAGCCCTTGAGGCAACAGACGGATGTGACGGATGACGGAGCAGAAGATAAGCTATAATGGTAATTTTAGTTTTAATTCGGAAGATTGCGGGTCACTTCTGGATGAGATTAACTCAGGACCGGGACAAATGGCGTACTCGAAGGGAGGCCTATGCTCAGCGGTGGGCGACAAATGGCTAAAATGATGATGATGAGTAATTTTATTATGTTACTCTAAAGATGTACTCAATAGAATTTATAACAAAGTATTTGAATCAGAGGCTTCCAATTTACAATAACCAAAGTAGTACTTAAATATTATAATTCTTTATGATTAAGTATTAAAATACCCGGGAGGCCTATACCCGACAGGGGTCCTAACACTAAAATTAAATATGAAACTGTAATATTTATTAAGTAGTTATGGAATAAAAAGGCTTTTTATTTTATTTTATATATATTAAAAACTTTTGGGTTAAATAGAACATTTTCACATACTCGTACTTACTATTTATTTCCTAATTATTAAGTTTAAAGGTTTGTTAAGGCAATTTAAGTATTTTCGGTAACTCTATGTGATTATGATACCTATAGGGTATCCGTGGCAGATTTCTGTTTGCAAAGTGAATTTACCTAGGTACTATTTAATAAAACGAATTATTGCTAACATTTGAAATGGGCGATATTAGTGAGTGATATATCCTTATCTTATGTTATACTTACTTGTTATCTTACTTGTTATGGATGACCACGGATCATGTGTGAAATGTATGTAGGGTGACCAGATGTTAGGAAATTTCTAAAAGATAATTAAAAGCTTTGTTTCACAGCCATAGTTTCTTTTATTATAAAATAAGCTTACCTATATAGAATCAACATTCTGAATAACTAACGTAGGAATTTTTTTTTACTTAAGAATAAAATTATTATAAACCATATAGGTAATTTCTTATTTAAATTCTCCTTACAAAAAAAAAGTATTTTAAATTTTCTTTAAAAATCAACATTTAGGTAATATTAATAAAAACGTTTAGGCAAATACTATTAAAAATATTTAAATTATATCGTAACTTCTTTTTTTATTTTGTAACAAAAACAATAAGTATTCTTATTGAATAAAATAAAATTAAAAAGAATCTCTTTTTTTAACTGAATTATTTTGCTCTGCCTGACACCTACATTAGTAGCAGTAAACTACACGTCTAACTCTTAAATTAAACTGAGGGCATTATTCACTTCCTGACAGGAGATGTCCAATCACAACTTTCCTGAAATCCAGTAATCGCTTGAGTGGAGGCTGCTCTCCATACCGTTTGTACATATTGTAAGCATTCACAAGCAGCATCAGCAATATATGGATCCCCACTCTCTTGTGCCACGCTAACTTTTCTGGCATGTAATAGTAGTCACACATCATCTCATCAAGTGTTCTTATACCGTCTCCGTATTTCTTGAACTCTAAAACGCATGCCGGCTTTTTAGAAGGTCCTCTATATTTTTTAAGCTCCTCACGCCATTCACTGCTGTGCTCCGAAGATATCATAACAACATGATAATCGGCAAGCTTTTTCCATATCATTACTGAAATACCATCTGGGTTATATTTAGTAATTTTGTCGCCTACATTTAAGGGTTTCTCTGTTATTTCCGGAGGATTTCCCTCTTTTTTACGTTTCAGTGTTCCAGTTACATGAGTGTTGTGAGTGACCAAGAACTTTGCAAGTTCAACAGAGTTGTAATCCGAGTCCATGTATATGGAATGCCCGACATCAAGTTGATCTTGGAGTAGTTTTTTAACGACTTCAATAGCACGAGTTTGCATGAAATCAACTCGCTCACGTTTCGTCATTTCATCGATCTCATCTTCATCTATGCCTTTGTAAATTACTAATTTATGCACAAGACCGTGTTGATCTGTCAGCAAATATAATGCTTCATGATAGGGGCCAAGCGATTGATCTATGCATAATGTTTTCTCGGGAGTCACAACGTTCTTCATCACATTGTTAAAGTAATTTATAATGAATGCCACTTTGGACATCCTGTCTTTCTTATCTGAAACCTCTTCCGCGAAATTAAGACACTTTAATATTATCTTAAATCTGTCCTCGCCCATATAATGTTTATTCATGTAAACTCCTGGATCTTTCCTCCAGAAGTCTGCCGCTACACACGTATTTATGGTTCCGATGTTCAACATTGATCCCAGAAACACTCGGAACTCCTTTACCGTCACATCATTCCATTGTTTAATGCGATTCTCGTTCAGCATTTTTCTTCCATTCCTGTTAACATTGTTTACCAGATTTTCAAATAATGGTTTTTGAAACATGAGGTTTAAAAAATCTATGGGCGAGTTTGCCTCGACGGTTTCTTTGAGTCCAGGTTTCAGTTTGAACGCACATACATTGGCAGTTCGCGGATCGTCGCCCCAGTCTTCTGCCGAAGCAGATGCCTTAGCCAAAAATCCGTGCGTCGCTTCTTCAATTTCTTCATCGTCAGATTCTGATTCACTGTCCCACTCTGGCTCCGTATCAGTCGAGTCAGAGAGATCGGAGTAGTCAGATTCGTCCAAACTGTCTGACGTATCTTGTTTGTCGCCAGAATCTGCAAAAATTAAAAATAAATCGGTTGATAAAATCAAAGAGAATGTTTTAATACAGGAGCACTGTCGAAGCACTTTTAAGGCTCTAAGTTTGATAGCTTTACTTTACTAGATGGCGCTGTACAGACCTATACATAATGTAGTAACGCTAGTGCTCCTCTCCACCACATACTCAAATACTTCGGACACCTCTCAAGACGCTCCGCGGATAGCTTGGAGAGAATTATAATGACGGGAAAAGTTGAAGGCACGAGACTTAGAGGCCCAGATGGTGTGCCCAAATTACTGCACCCATGCAATTAAAACTGCAAGAAGCCATGTGCGTAGCAAGGGATAGAAGCCTGTGGAGGAACCTGATCTTCAACAGAAGGACATGATGTCACGATCCTCAGCTTTGAGGGAACGACTGATGATGAGTGCTCCTCTATTTATACATTATCTTTGATAAAATAAATGTTACACAGAATCTTTTGGGAGCTTAACCCAACATGTTGTTGTTGTTGTTGCCAACATGCTTAGACTAAACAAAAATATTAGTGAATACGACATTCGGCATAACACAGGCACAGGCAGCACGTAGCACAGCTTGAAATTAAAAAAATTTTACACTTTGAGTAAAAGTTGAGAATTTTTGACCATGGATAGTGCCCCACAATCAATATTTTTGGTTTTGTATTTGGAGGTCCGTAAAATTAACTCTGGAACCTCGAAAAAATTAAAATTAAAAGTGGAGTACCTATCGGGCTATAACGCTATAAGCAAGTACCTACCTATCGAGAGAACTAAACAAACTCTATGCGGACAACCTTGCGGGCGCAGGCTATTATAAAGAGCATGATTCTCTTTAAGTACGAGCTCAGAGAAATATTATTTTATTACAAATGCAAAGGACTTACCATGGCCGTTCTGCGGCTCCGTGGATTCCTGAGAGGTCTCAGTTTCCTTTTTGCCGTCTCGTGTCTCCTCCGGTGAGGGTTCCGCCTTTACACCCGCTGCCTCCATTATTTGCAGTTGTAAGTTTAAGAAACAAACTAGGTTGAAAATTATGATTATGAAAACTAACAACAATTCAGTCGAGCCGCCTCGCTAAACCGCGGTAGTTACGAAAAATTTTAAATTTTTATGACCAGCCTAAAAATACAAAAACTACCATGAACGATTATGCAGCTTGCAATAAGGTATGTCGCACACTTGAACTTAATTCATCAATTCATAGAAAATCAGAATCGTAATGATTGAAACAATTTTTGTAGTGCTCCTGCATTTTTCACTCAATTTTTTTTTGCAGTTGCGGTGCGTCTTTTTAATACAGTTCCAAGGGACAAAACACACCTGAGCTAAGGCTCAAAACACACCTAGCGGAATTTCCGCAGTAATGTATGGAGATCATAGACAAATTGTCGATGGTAGCGGAAATTTGTCTATGGCCTCCATACATTACTGCGGAAATTCCGCTAGGTGTGTTTTGAGCCTAATTCAGCAAATTCATAGTCATAATGCTTAAATTTGTCTATGTTTTGTCTCTGGTTGCTTCAATTTGTATGAACGCCATAGGCAAATTTAAGCAAACATCCTTCTTCCTTGTCGGTATCACTCTTGACAGAGTGGTCGTGGTCATCACTTCAGGTGTTGGTGGCAAGCTTCACAACACGCCGCCACTCTCCTCTGATGGCCGCCTTCCTCGTGCACTCGTGTAGTGATGATGAGCCATTTACTGCCGCTTTTATCTGGTTAGTCCACCTCATAGGCGATTTTCCTCGTGCCCTGGTACCATCAACCCTTCCCTGGACCACAAGTCAAGCAAACATAGAATTTGCGTATTTTGTCTATGAATTTACTGAATTAGGGTCGCCACACACCTAGCGGTTTTCCTCGCGGAATTACCGGAAGTAGCGGAAATTTGTCTATGGTAGCGGAAATTTGTCTACGGTAGCAGATTTTTTGTATGGAAGCCATAGACAAATTTCCGCTACCATAGACAAATTAAGCATTTTGTCTATGAATTTCCGCTACTTCCGGTAATTCCGCGAGGAAAACCGCTAGGTATGTGGTGACCCTTAAGCTCAGGTGTGTTTTGTCCCTAAAATGGAAAATTTGTTGTGTTTGTAATTTTAGGCTGGTCACATTAAACTTGGCATAGATAGTTGTCAAAATTTTTGATGAAGACGTCATTGTCATGTATGTGTTTTATTTATTTTGTGTATTTTATTGAGTAAGAGTTTTGTCTAATTCGATTAACAAGCGTGAAGCTCTTCATTCGGGAATAGTTTATCATTGGACCCAAAAATTAATTCGTTGCATGAATAGTTCCCCGGCCATACAAACCTATTGTTGTTATAATCACGACATTTCCGTACGAAACATTGTTGAGATACCGATATGGTATTCGTCAATATACAATGGTGATCTGCGTAGATCTGTGAGAGATGGAGGGAGGCAGCGCTCTATGGGGGGCCCAAGTTAAGCACGAGCCCGAGTACATGGTAGATGGTGAGTACCACTAGTCACTAGTCACCACACTTGCACACACAGCACAGCACACACCACACAACTCGAACTCTGTGCAGTACACACTGATTTTATTTTAGTCAATGATGGCTGAATTCCACTTGTCTCATAAAAGACATGTCTACAAATGTAATGCACTTGTCTCATAAAAGACATGTCTACAAATACTAGTCTACTGTATACTGTAACACCTAATATTACTTTAGTACAGGAGTTCTCCATATGGATGAAAGTTTATTTATTTATATAAAATAGGGTATAAAATTGGTCTTACATGTGGGTCTCCAACCTTTTTTCTTTACCATAATGCATGGCATACAATTATTGGCGCACATATTTTTCAGTCTGCACATATATTTGAAATATATAGCTATATTGTGGTGAGGACGGTATTGCCTCACGGCTCCTTTCTGTAGTCGTCCATGTGTCGTCAACACAATGGGTCCTCTTTGAGCTCTTTGGCAACCTTACTCACCAGGAACACAACACCATGAGTAGGGGATTAAGAGTTGTATTATATTATAATGTATTTGTTAGTTTCAGTGTGTATAAAGATTGAACCCGATGTGGATGGGGACCAGCCGAACCCAGAGGCTGAATGTGTGGAGCCTGAGTGTGTGGAGCCGGAGACCTTGTGGAAGCATGGGGGCCTGTACGCCGACCACGAGGTCAAAGAGGAGCTAGTGCTGGGCCCCGAGCTGCTGCAGCGGCTATGTGCTGGTAAATGACAATGTTTCATTTACAAACAAGCTTTTATTTAACTCAGTGTTCGACAGTTAGTTGTTAAGGTAAAAACATAGAGTAACTTATACAGGGTGTCCAGTAAATAATGGATAACCTTCTAACCACCAATAGGCCACCTTAGGCTGGTCCAGAAAATCCACTTTAGGGTTTAGTAAAAGTCCCCTGGTTTTCGAGATTTTCACACTTTTCATAATTTTAAGTTTTCGGTTCCTTATTTGACTGTTATCATCGTGGTAACGAGAAATGTAAAGATTATGAAGACACTTTAATATCAGTTAGTTAGTAGCACTATTTGAGACAATTTTTCAAAAAACAGAACGGAAAAATCATTACATTTCTCGTTACCACGATGATAACAGTCAAATAAGGAACCGAAAACTTAAAATTATGAAAAGTGTGAAAATCTCGAAAACCAGGGAACTTTTACTAAACCCTAAAGTGGATTTTCTGGACCAGCCTAAGGTGGCCTATTGGTGGTTAGAAGGTTATCCATTATTTACTGGACACCCTGTATATAGTAGAGCAGGACAGTCTAAGAACTTTTTGAAGCTCATGTCTGATAGCGCCATCTACTCGAAATCCACCTAAGGGTATAAAAATAAAAGAAAAAACATAGCGTTACTACGCTACGCTATACGTTCCTAGATGTCACTGCGACGCTATGTCATTTTATCTTCCTTTTTATGTATGAGCTTCAAAAATACTCTATGGTAAAAATCTTGTTAGCCAGATTTGAACCAGTTCCAGATGTCTGATTGAGCTTAAATGTAGCATACCTGCGAAACATGCATGGCAATACAAAATTTTGGGACCACCAAACTCCTCTTGTCCTTAAGACTGATAACTGGCATTCTCCAGGGAACTAATTTTTCCAATATGATTCCCAGCTTATTAAACAGGATTTTTTAAATAACGGAGTTATCAAAAGAATTTTTTTCCGTGTGGAAAACCAATGATTATGGGGTTTACTTAAAAGCGGCGGGTGCGGAAGAAAAAATTCTGTTTGATAACCGGGTTATTAAATTTGGTTCCCTACGGTTTTAGCCATCATCCTGTTAGCGTTTGTCCCGATTTTTGCGCCGGCTCCGTTAAACCTCGGGTTCGCTCGGCAGCCTAATCCCATGTAGGCGCTTGTTTTTACGAAAGCAACTGCCATTGCTATTACCTTTCAAGTTTCAACTCAGAGGGGAAGGGTGGGGGAAACTCATTCCTACCTATATACGGAAAGGATTAATAATATATATATATATATGTTTGTTGAGTGGTGGTCCTTTTGACCTAAACTTTTTTTCAGACAAACGTTGCGCGCCACTGCACTGCGAGGTCGCTGACACCTCCACCTCTGAAAAGGAAATCAAACCACAATGGGACGTCACCGTCGACGTGAAACGCACCACGGCTGTGGAGACCCACATGTGTGATTGGTGTGGCAACTTGTTCAAGAAAAAACATGCCTTGATCCGCCATATCAAAGCACATCTACAGGAAAATCCTAAAATTATACCAAAAAGCAACAAAAAGGTGTTCTTCTGCGAAATATGTAACAAACGGTTTTTACAATCAGGTCATTACAATCGACACGTTCTCACCCACGCAGGGGGGAAGTCGCACACCTGCGATATCTGCAACAAGCAGTTCGCGCGGGAGGATTCTCTACGGATCCACGCGCGGATCCACTCGGGGCAGCGGCCGTACGCCTGCCAGTTCTGCGGCAAGCGGTTCTCGCAATCGCACAACCTGACGCGGCACGTACGCGTGCACACGGGTGAGAAACCATACGTGTGCGATATCTGCAACAAGAGCTGCTCGCAGTCTGGGGACCTCAAGACTCACAAGCGGACCCACGGGGCGGGCAACGGGCCGTACTCGTGCGACTGTGGGTGTGGTAGGACGTTCAACAAGAGAGCGGGTTGGCTAAGACATAAACGGGGACGTAGAAGGAAGAACTCACGGGACGCGGCGAAAAAAGCATAAGTTATGTATTGTATAGTCAAATATAGTGGGTTATGTTCTGTACAATTTCTGTGAGCTATCCAAGACGTGATGTGGATTTGTTTGTAATATAATGTAATTAAATAATAAATGCGAAATAAAGTACTGTAGTACATGAATTTGTCAAGAGATGGCGCCACCTCCGAGATAGAACACGCCAACGATGTGTCGACGTAGAATCATGACTACTGAGATGCAAATTACCGTTTGTTGTCAAATGCTAGGGGCAGATAAGATAAGTGCTTGGTCGGCTGCATTCAAGAATTGAACACCTTCCAACACTAATCTTGCGAAAACTACTGTGGTAGCGGTGCGGTGTCTCTTTCGAAACGCCTGCCGACGCCGGAGCAGTTTCGTTAGTTAAAGTTAGTTCTGTACATCCTTATTTCTTTAAATTATACCTGTTGAGTTAACAACGTTGTTTTCATCCGCGGCGAGTAATCCCTACTACAGTGGCGTCCAACTCGGGCTCGAACGAACCCAGATACGTGGTTACAAGACACGGAAGGAAGACAACATATCCAGTTAAAGCTCTCCGGGGGAAAACTGAAAACAAGATGTCCGTCAATCTATCTCAGGAGCAGTTCCAGCAATTATTGGCCAGCATAGGAAGTAATCGAAAGGGCAGTATGACGTCATGCAAGGCTACTTACAACGGTCGAAAGGATAGGGAGACAGTGGAAGCTTTTCTTACGGCGGTGCAGGTGTTCAAGAAGCTTGAAAATATCAATGACAACGATGCACTAGCTGGACTACCTTTAATCCTGCGAGATGAGGCCGCGGTCTGGTGGCAAGGCAGTAAGAGTATTATCACTACATGGGCTAAATTCGAGGAGGGATTAAGAAACACGTTCGCCCCGAAGAAACCTGTATATGAAATTTATTTAGAAGCTTGTGGAACCAAGCAAGGGCCAGACGTTTCTACCGACGATTTCGTAACAAGGAAGAGAATGCTTTTCTCCGAACTTCCCACCGATGAACTTCTTAATCAGAAGCAGCAGCTTCACATAACTTATGGGCTGCTAAACCTGAAAATCAGGGAGAAAGTTCCTATAGAGAAAGTTAAGGATTTTGATGATCTACTTAAGCAGGCACGCAGCGTCGAAGCATTACTGAAGGAGAAAGCACTGGGAGAAGGGAAGAAAGAAGGCAATGATAAAACTGCAGAGTCTTCTAAACCCGACACCGCAGGCTCGACGCGCCCCAAGAAGGCACCTCGGTGCAATTTCTGTAAAAAGCTAGGTCACGTTCTGGAAGAATGTAGGAAACGTAAAAGAATAATGGAAGGTGGCAAAGAATCAACGGATACGGTCCTACCATCATCAAGCGATGTGAAGGTATCTTGTTATGGCTGTGGTGCACCGGGGGTTTATCGCAGTAACTGCAAAGTATGCTCCAACAAGCCCACGGATTCGCTTGAGAAGAAAAACACATTGGGATTTTGTACTATAAACATAGAGTTAGAGATGCGGTCTCGTCCTATGGTGTTTCTTGAGGTCAATGGCGTGAAAGGAAAAGCCTATGTAGACACTGGCGCTAAAATAAGCGTTGCATCATTCGAACTCTATGGGTTGCTGAAGGCGCGCGGACAGATTTTCTATGAGCAGATGGCTACAGTAACCTTAGCGGATGGAAACCCAAAACTGCAACGAGTACTGGTTTTCGAAGCTGAAGTTGACCTGGGCGGCCGACGTTTACACGCTCCTTTCATCGTCCTCATACAATCCCACGACAACCGAACGTTGTTGGGAATTGACCTTATGCAAAAGGCTGGCATCATTTTGAATATCGCTCAGTTCACGTGGAGCTACATAGATCAACCGCAACAGCAGTTTGAGCTATATCAGGAGAAGTTCGTCATGTTTACGCAACCGGAGGTGACTGCTCCAAAAATTGCATTTGCTCCGATGGATATGGAAAGAGGGAAACGACCGCCACAGCAAACAATGACTGCTGACGAAGCTGGTCCGAAAGCTGAAGGAGCTGCAATGCCACCGAAAATTAAATGTTCTCAAGACAAACTCCTTTTCGACGGATACTCACCACGAATGGAGTACATGATGCGAGATGCCATCCAGAACATAGAGGAAGCTGAGTACAGCTTATCACCACACGCGGCCACTCTCTTTGATGACGTTGGCCTATGCACTTTAGACGTGTCGGTAACCATGGACGACGTACAATCAGCACAGCTCGACGGATTGCTGCAAGAGTTCAAGGACATATTCGAATCGAATGGCAACCCAGTGAAAGATGTGGAACATGTGATCGATACTCAGGATCATCTACCCATATCTGTCCCTCCCTATAGGATGCCTGAACAAAGGAAACAAATCCTAAAAGTTGAAATCGAGAAGATGCTAGCGGATAAAATTATCGTACCCTGCACATCTCCATGGGCCGCGCCAGTTGTGATGGTCCCGAAGCCAGATGGGAAAGTAAGAGTCTGCATAGATTACCGAAGATTAAATTCCATCACAGTGCCTGACACATACCCAATCCCTCGCATCGACGACCTGCTACATGAAGCTAAGTCCACGGCATACATGTCCGCTCTAGATTTGAAGGCGGGGTATTGGCAGATTCGCGTACGAGAATGCGACCAAGCGAAGACAGCTTTTATAACGCCCTTCGGGATTTATATGTTCCTACGTATGCCGTTCGGGCTCCGCAACGCTCTGTCTACGTTTCAAAGACTAATAGACAGATTCCGTGTTAGTTTATGT
Organism: Pammene fasciana; assembly: GCA_911728535.1. Lineage (NCBI taxonomy): Eukaryota > Metazoa > Arthropoda > Insecta > Lepidoptera > Tortricidae > Pammene > Pammene fasciana. Next base: position 2,290,194 of record OU452295.1, read on the forward strand.
CATATCAAGCTTCTGGCTTACTTAGATGACTTGATCATCTTCTCGACGACGTTTGAACATCACCTGTCAGACCTGAGAGATATTTTTACCAAGATGAGGGAGTACAACTTCGTTGTCAACAAAGACAAGTGTCGCTTTGTTTGTACCAGCGTAAAATATTTGGGTCACCTGATAACCCCAGAAGGCCTACAAGTTGATCCTGAGAAAGTTTCGGCTATTTTGAATCGTCCTTCCCCAACTAACGTGAAACACCTGATGTCATTTCTACAGACCTGTTCTTGGTACCGGCGGTTCATAAAAAACTTCTCCGACATTGCTGAGCCACTCACGAAGTTGACCAAAAAGAACGCCCCATGGACTTGGGGACCCGAACAAAAGAAGGCGTACAAAGCATTGAAAACCCATCTCACTTCAACCCCAATACTTGGCCAAGCAGACTGCACCAAAGGATATACGATCAAGACAGATGCGAGTAATTATGCACTGGGTGCAGTTCTGGTGCAAGGTGAAAAGGACGAGGAACATCCAATTGAATACGCGAGTAGGCTTCTGACATCGGCGGAACGTAACTACTCGACAACTGAGAGAGAAGCGCTCGCTGTCGTGTGGGCCATTAAGAAGTTCGCGGGGTATATTGAAGGAGTGCCGGTTACAATCGTCACTGACCATCAAGCCTTGCAGTGGCTGATGAACTTGAAATAACCAACAGGTAGACTCGCCAGATGGGCTCTCTCTACAGCTGCAGGCTCATGATATCCACGTCAAATACGTACCTGGACGAATCAATGTAGTAGCAGACACCCTGTCAAGGCCACCATGCACGGAAGATACCCAAACTGAATGCGGCGTTTGTATGGTCACGGTAGACTTGCGACCCCGCAGTCCGGCTGAAATAAGAGCTGAACAATTTAAAGATGAGAGATTGGCAAAGATAATACATGCATTAGAGGACCCCCACAGCAACGAGAATGCTCCGTACTGGAGTAGCAAGGGATACCTAATGAATGACGGTCTTTTGTATCGTCACAAAACAGAAACAAATTCAGACGAAGCTCAATTAGTCGTACCGGAACACGAATGGGCCAACGTATTGGCTATCTATCATGATGACCCTAAGGCGGGACACTATGGTGCGGATAAGACGTATCAGGCCATATCGCGTAGATACTGTTGGATTGGCATGCGAAAGTACATAGAGAGCTATGTGAAACTTTGCATCAAGTGCCAACGTTACAAGCCATCTAACCATAAACCGGCTGGACTCTTACAGACCCATGCTTTAAGTCAGCGATTCGAAGTTATATCGTTTGACCTTTTCGGGCCACTACCCCCTTCGTCTGAAAATAAAACCTGGATCTTTATCATCGAAGATATCAACTCGCGCTGGGTAGAACTTTTCGCCTTGGAAGATGCCACAGCAGAAAGATGTGCCATGATCTTAATAAACGAAATCTTCCTTCGTTACGGGTTCCCCAGAAGGATGATCAGCGATAACGGGCCACAGTTCGTCAGTGCCATTATGCAGCAAGTCTCCTTCTGTTTAAAAATCAAGCATGGCTATACACCGGTATATCACCCCGAGGCAAACCCCGTTGAAAGAAAGAATCGGGGTTTAAAGACGCAGCTGGCAATGATTATTGGACAGAATCACAGGGCATGGCCAGAACACCTCCCAAGTATCAAGTTCGCTATGAACACGGCAGTCTGCAAATCGACGTCTCATACTCCAGCTTACCTAACTTTTGGGCGAATACTGAGAACCATTGACGACAACTATAACGACTTCCGGCAAATTGTACTTTCGGAAAACTTTATACCAGAGATAACACCCAAGTTGTTACAGCTAGCAGATACAATAGAGAAAACCAAAGAAGTGCAAGAAATAGAAGAAGAAAAGAGGAAAGAGCTGGTTGATCAACACCGCCAGAATAGGCCAAATTACGCTGAAGGTAATATGGTGATGGTATCACTGCACCCACTGAGTTCCGCCAACAAAGGCATCAGTGCCAAGTTTGCCCCGAAGAGAGACGGCCCATACCTAATCACCAAACAGCACGGACCATCTTCATATGCAGTTGCAGACCCTGCAAACCCCAGCGTGTGCCTCGGAATCTACCACGCTTCGGCGTTGACACCGTATACTGGCACAACAGACGAGTTACCTACTCCTGCCCAACCGTTGAGGAAACGAGGCCGACCGCGCAAGGCCACCCAGCAGGACCGGCCTACCCGGGGTCGCGGAAGACCGAAGAAACTTTAACCTCGCTGGGACATCTCGGAAACAAATGGGGGGGAGTGTAGTACATGAATTTGTCAAGAGATGGCGCCACCTCCGAGATAGAACACGCCAACGATGTGTCGACGTAGAATCATGACTACTGAGATGCAAATTACCGTTTGTTGTCAAATGCTAGGGGCAGATAAGATAAGTGCTTGGTCGGCTGCATTCAAGAATTGAACACCTTCCAACACTAATCTTGCGAAAACTACTGTGGTAGCGGTGCGGTGTCTCTTTCGAAACGCCTGCCGACGCCGGAGCAGTTTCGTTAGTTAAAGTTAGTTCTGTACATCCTTATTTCTTTAAATTATACCTGTTGAGTTAACAACGTTGTTTTCATCCGCGGCGAGTAACCCCTACTACAGTACCTTATTTTTATACAGGCTGGATTTTCTTTTTGGATCGGTAAGGGCAGATACCAGATCGCATTCTGCTACGCCAAAATGGTCTTAGAAGACCTTCCCTTAATTTCAAATGAATGAAGATTGTCGTTTACAGATTTTGGAAAAAACATACAGCTGCAAGAAAAAGTTAATTTTTGTCAAACTTTCTTTTTCATGCCTATGGATCGCATTCCTATCCAGGATCAAAAGCTTGTATGTGACCTAAAAAAACCGGCTAGAAAAATAAAAACTTACTTTTCACATGCAATTTTTTAAGCCCATCGATTCTATTTCTATAAATAGTTTTCTAGGGGCCAACTTATGGTAATGTACCAAAAAGCCACAAATTAAAGAAAACTTTTTCCATACATTTACTGCGGAGAAAAAGTGAAATTTTATTCTGACATCGTTTGGGTTGTGTATTTTAAATGGGTAGGTACCTAATGCGTTGGTCAGTACAGCTCTTAGATAAAAATATATCTTGTATTTTTTTTATTACAAGGGTTATCTTGAGGCCTTGACGCATAACTGTTATATACAAAAGTGTTATTTGTTGCTAACCTAGTGCTATAAACACTGTTTATTAAACAGTTAGGTGCAGTGTTATCTAATGATGGCGGTACGCTTGAAAAGTACAAGTAAGTACCAAGGACATTACTCGTATTTATTTTGGTGATATCTCTACATATTGCTGGTTTTCTTTTTGGCAGGTACAGTGGGCTAAGAAAGTGGTCTACCAGTGGAGTTCCAACGATCGCTAAGGTTGACTTTTCTAACGGAGTTTTTAAAACATGCACGACCTTGTTGTCTTATGACGTACAAACGAACCTCAACCGTAGGGTGGTAGACCACATTTTTGGCTGACTGTACTTAATCGTTTTGATAGTATTTCGTGATTTTGGTAGCAGATCTATTATTTTATTATTTTAGCGGGCAATTTTATTAATTAGGTCATCAACTTTATATTTATTGGGTGATCGGTTAAATAATACCTATTTTCAACCGACTTCAAGATTTCGAAGGATTTCTCAATTCGTCGGGATCTTTCTTTTTGTTTTGATATTTTATTTTTATTTTTTATGTATGTTCACCGATTATTCGAAGACTGCTGCACCAATTTGGAAAATTCTTTTTTTGTTTGAAAGAATAAAATTTCTGATAAGACGGCCATCCAAACATTATTATTGAGTTGCAGTTCCTTTTCCAGACTGGGAGCCGGCCAGGTGGGTGCTGTTCTGCTCGCGGCTTTGCTGCCGGGCGCAGCCGCCAAGTGCTTCGAGGCCACGCTGAGCCGCTGCCAGCAAACGTTCGACTACCGCCGAGTCCTCACAGCCGGCCGCGACGACTCCATCATCACCTTGAACTTAGTCAAGTGTCGCTTGAAACAGGGAGAGTTCGAGCTGATTGCTTTAGGCGGAGCGGTTCTCCCCAACTTGGAAGAAATCTTGCTAACATACAACCGTTTTGAGCACCTTTCGCCCGGAGTCTTCGGCCCTGTCGCCAACGTAACTATACTGGACCTGCATCACAACAGGCTGCTAGAGGTTCCCGTCTGCGACGCGCCCTCGCTGCTCCTGCGCTTAAAAAAGTTAAACCTCAGTTCCAACCGCATCGCCACGATTATCAAAGAAACCTTTTCGTATTGTGTCAAGCTACGCCAATTAAATTTGGAGCATAACGTTATCACGTTCGTTCACCCGAAAGCTTTTTTGCAATTAACTTATTTGAGAGAACTATCGCTAAACGGCAATTATATAACCAGCGTAACCGACACGACGTTTAACATAAGGTCACTACAATCATTACATCTTGAGCATAATTTCATCGAATATGTGTCGCCGAGAGCATTTACCGGCACTAGGCTTAGTACGTTAAAACTGTACCGCAACAGACTATCGTTTTTACCGTCACGTTTCGCCTCGAAGCTGAACAGCGCTGGCGGGCACGTGATTAATCTGGAGGTCCACGACAACCCGTGGCACTGCGCCTGCCTGATGGAGCACCTGGCCGACGTGAAGGCGGCCGCTGTTGAGTATTACTCCACGTTCAGCACGGGAGCGCCGGCGTGCGTGTTTGCGGGCCGACGCGCCTGCCACCGCGACGCCCCATCCCCGCTGCTGCCGCCGGCCTCGCCTGGCGCAGAAAGCGCTGGTGCTGTCCACTAATCTCTTACAGATTAAAACGTGCCACTCACCAAAGCAGAATTCAGCATACCTACATTTTAGCTTTAGTTATTATTATGACTTACAATTTTTCTCCTACTTTTTCTTACTCGCACGATACCTATTATGCCCTTAAATAACGGATCAGTATTTTTGTTACGGCCTGTTTACTTAAGTAACTAATAATTCATACCCTAAGTTGACCCCTCTGGCATGGACGGCAAGGTGCCAAGGATGCTAGTAGCATTTCTTATTTTAGAGTGCACTACTTAAGCGTTGGGCAAATTTAAGAAGCTGTGCCTACAACAAAAGAATTCAACAATTCCAATTTAGGTTGCAAGATGGCAGACCCTGAATGAATAGTATATGTACTAGAGTAGAACCTCTCTAAAACCTCATTAGAGAAGTTTAAAGAGGTTTCCGGATTAAATAATGCAAATTTTTAATGGTAGGTATTTATTAGTGAATTCATAATTTTTGATGTGTAATAGGTATGAACCCTATCTTTAAAACAAACCAAATCTATAATAACACGATTATTTAGAGTTAAAAAACAATAAAGACAATGTCATGATTATAAATGTTCGATGAAATGCCCATCTATCCCAACCCCCCACACGCCGCGGTAGCCCTGGTCGATTAGAGGGGGTCTGGATTGAATCTTAAAGTAATATCAAAATCGCGTCACGTCCAGCTCCTGCGCATACACGTCCTGTTCCTTTTCCTTCTCCTGCGGCAACGCGTTACCATTCTGCTTGTCACCCGACTTGTTTTGTCTTCTTAACATGTAAAACAATCTGCAAAGGAGGGTTTAAGTCACCACAATGTTCAGTTTTTTGTTCAAAAATTCATTCTTAACTTAATACAAGCGGTTCTCTATCTTTTCGCCGAAAATTGTATTGCCGAATTTCACTAGTCAATCAACTTTTCGCAGAAGTTTCATTTGGCCCAATTTAATTATCCAACCTAACCTAACCCAACCTAATAGGTAATTTTCATTTCCCAACTACCTATAGGGTTGGAAAATGAAATGGTTGCAAAATAATTATTTATAAAAGTTATTCGGCCAAATGAAACTTCTGCGAAAAGTTGGTTGGCAAGTGAAATTAGGCAATACAATTTTCGGTTAAAAGACAGGATACCAATACGAGCATTTAACTCCCATCGTACTTTTCTTGCAACAGTCGTCTACTGCACAACGAGATGATTCTAACAAGCCTAAACACAACGAGCTTCCTGTTGCCGCCAGAGAGCCACAGCAGATTGCTAAAATTGGTCAGGAAGTCCATCGGGGTGGTCAGTTCCGGGCTCTTTGAAGCACAATGATTTTAAAGTTTAACCTTAGAGTGAAGAAGTAGATGAGCTCGACGAGGCTGAGGAAGGAGAAGCCGAGGAACAGCCCCAGCAGACCACCGCAGTTGGCCAGGAAGTCGGTGGACCCGTACAGCTCTGAGCGCCGCATCGTCACGAAACGGGGCTCCTTGAAATACATCTGGATCCCGGTAAACCTGTAATAGAAAACTTCTGTACTCTGATTATATAACTCTAAAGATATATTTGCTTTCAAATGTAAACGGTTAAATACCTAATTAGTAGTTTATGTGACTGCTTACATAATACCTAAAATAATATACTATACCTACTGCTTCATCTACACACATATTATAAATTCTCAATGACGTGTACGGGAACTATTAAAATTACCGCCATTGCACCGCCATGGCATGACCAATGTCATGAGGGCGCTTTTTTCTCACGTATAATGGTGACAGTTCAGTTTAGCATGAAAAATTTAGTTCCAATTAAATTCCGCACCATGGCGCATGGTCATATATTTCTGATAAGGGTTTACATAAAATTGTTAGTATACTAGATGTTGGATAGCAATTCTATACATTATTGGTTGTTATCATAATCTGAATAAATGCATAAAATGAGTATGCAATTCTGCAGCGGATAGTACTTACGAGTATTTCTCAAAGTGTTTCTCAAAGTCTCGGTCAAGAATATAATTTCCTGGGCGTATCTTGTTGTAAGATTTGAGTTTATGGTCAAGCTCTGATCTATAGTTGAAGATATTTTTAGAGGTTTCTGCTTCGTATTGTACACTGTTACACAATGGATGACATTGGCAACCGTCTTTTCCCAGCCAGTTTCCGCTTGTAGCGAAATTACCTGAAATATCATTTTGAAGCATTTCCCCACACCTATCGACGCGGATTCGGCTTTAGCTGATAGTTAATTTTAAACAATAAAGAATCCACTTCACTTAGGATCCGCTTTTCCAAGAGGAAATGGTCGAGTTGCTGTAAAAAATACTGAAATCACAATAGGTGTGCCTATAATATTTGATGAGTTCTCTCGATTTATCCAGGATCCCATTATCAACTTCGGACCTAGTGACAATGGGACCTTTGTAGTAAACTCTTTCAAACAAAAAAATAATATTTTTTAGGAATCGGTCACGCCGTCTTCGAATAGGTGGAACATACAAAAAAAAACCGGCCAAGTGCGAGTCGGACTCGCGCCCCGAGGGTTCCGTAAAAACCTACATCAATTGCTATTTCATATGATTGCGTGGACATACAAGTTTCGTTTTGCTACAGCAGAAAGATATTATAGAGCTGAGTATATGATATGAATTTCAATAGAATACCTCTACGCGTTTACGAGGAAACAGGTAGTAAGTTTAAAATTTAAAAACGTATTTTATGTACGATTTTACTAAAAATGTCTACTTTTCGTAATTTTTCCTTTGTCTGTGGTATTAGAAAGTTTCTTCGTGACAAGTTTCAAGCTTCTGAGTTTACGGGAAGGGAAGTACCCTTTAGGTTTTGAGTTTCTTGCGAGTACTCAGCTCCAAAATATGCAACTTAAATTGCTATTTCTTTTGATTGCGTTGACATAAAAGTTTGGTTTTGCTACAGCTGAAAGGTATTACAGACCTGAGTATTTGATATAAATTTCAATTTAATACCTTTACGCGTTTACGAGGAAAAAGGTTGTAAGTTTAAAATGAAAAAAAAAATATTTTTTTGTTTGATTCTACTAAAAATGTGTACTTTATATAATTTTTCCTTTGTCTGTGCTATATGACGTTGCATGCTTCGTGCCAAGTTTCAAGATTCTGAGCTAACGGGAAGTACCCTTTAGGTTTTGAGTTTCTCGCGAGTACTCATGTTTCAAAGTATGAAACTTAAATTGCTATTTCTTTTGATTACGTTGACATAAAAAATTGGTTTTGCTGCATCTGAAAGGTATTATAGCCCTGAGTATGATGACATGAATTTCAATCTAATAACTTCACGCGTTTACGAGGAAAATGGTAGTAAATTTAAAATTTATAATATATTTTTTTGTATGATTTTACTAAAAACTTCTACTTTTCTTAATTTTTCCTTTATCTATGCTATATGACGTTGCTTCGTGCCAAATTTCGAGTGTCTGAGTTCACGGGAAGTACCCCGTAGGTTTTGCGAGTGCCAAAAACTCTAAAATTTGCAGCATAAACGACTGTATCTTTTGATTGCGTAGGCTTTTAAGTTTAGAATAGAATAGAATAGAATAGAAATCATTTATTCGTGGCAAACGGGTATTAATTCTAATAAAATAACAGGTAAAGAATAAAAACACAAAAACTAATTATAAAATAAACTAATCTAGCATTCATGAAATAACACACTATAAGCCACGAAATGGTCACGACTCAGCATGATGCTAGCCTAGATGGCTAACGCTGGTCTTCCGTCGGGGCCACGGGTGAGTGAGTGAATTCACGGAGTGCAACACAACATAATAACAACATAAAAACAAAACAAAAAAAAACAAACATTAGACAGATTTTCAAAAACAACTAAATAAAGTTGTACCATAAAACTAAAAATCATGAACGCGTCCAAGTATAAGTCCTGAGCAAAAACAAAACGCAATGACATTGACACATCAAACGAACAACAAACGAATTGCAAAAAAAATAACAAAGTAATAGCATCACAAATAGAAAACTAGGTACTAAAATAAAGTAAAATGAGTTTGATTGTTTCACACCTTTAAGGGACAATAGACCTGAGTATTTGATATAAATTTCAGCTTGATACCTTCACGCGTTCCTGAGAAAAATGGTCTTGACAGACAGACGGACAACAAAGTGATCCTATAAGGGTTCCCTTTTTTTCCTTTTGAGGTACGGAACCCTAAAAATGCAAAAAAAAAAACAAAGATCCCGACGAATTGAAACGAATCCTTCGAAATCTTGAAGTCGATTGAAAAAGCTTTATGCCAACACAGGTTGGTCCCATTGTCACCAAGTCCGGATCTGATGATGGGATCCTGGAGAACTCTGATGATGGCATCGAGGTAACTCATCAACTATTATAGGCACACCTATAGTGATTTCACTATTTTTTACAACAACTCGACCATTTATTTCCTCTTGGAAAAGCGGAGCCTAAGTATTTGATTTTTTTCAGTTTAAAAGTATTTCTGTAGGCTTTTGCCGATTCCGCGTAGATAGATGTGGGAAAACCCATTTTTTTCTATACCTACTCTGTGATAATGGTGCATGCAACTGTGCCGAAATACCGGAAACTCACCAAAACAAACACACATAGTAAATACCCCGTTTTAAAAAGTTTTCTTATTAACAAGATTATATTTAAGTATATTAGTAGGTATAATATAGGTACTTGGCGGTGGTTGGCTTGGTGGCGTTCCCTGCCAAAAGGATTGTAGAGCGGTCCTGGTGGTATGATGTAACTAAAAAGCTAAGATCTCGTAACGTAATAGGAATTGAATGCGGCGAACTCTGAGCGGATCAGGAGCGAACCCAAAGCGAATTATCCTGGTGAGGTTCCACGGTGTCGTTTCCGCTCTCGATTCGCTCTCGGTCCGCTCAAGTTGAGTGGTGAAACGTGTAGCGCGATACCGCGGTGTCGATCCCACTGCGATTGTGCAAAATCCGTTAAACTCACGATTCGCTCCTGTATAACAGAATACATCATCATAAGATGTACATATCTTCGTAGTGTCGTTATCTGAAAACAAAACCGTACGATTTTAATTATTGCACCTACAGAAATTAACTAGATGCTTAGGTAGTAACAGCCCGTGTTACAATGTACGATTTTTAGATAACCTGTCTTACTGCACTGACGAAAATGGCATTGTCAGATCAAAAAGGGTGGGGGCACCATCGGGCCTACCATGAGAGTCAAAAATCAAAATTTCATTATTTCCTTTTCTATCATACTTGCATAAGTATATATAATCCTCCAGATCGAATTCGATGACGGCGACCCCAAAAAAAATTATGAGCTCTTATGTGGCTGGCCAGACCAAACTTGCTCTTAAAGACTCTTCTGCACTCGTGGCAGTTGAGTTGGCCGGGAGTGTTGTATGTTATGTATACCTATACGTCTTCGGCTTCGGTCTTTCTTTGCGTAGTTAGCGTTTTACGTCTAAGGTCCTGAGGCAGTTTTCTCAAAAGATCTGATGGACTTGCATTATATAGTCTGTCCGGAAAGAATATAGAATGAGCTCACATATAAACTACGACTTTTTTCATTCCGGACGAACTCTACGAGCAAAAAAGGCACAGATAACGAACCTTCTATGTTCGAAGTTTAGTTTTGTTGTGAACATTTCAAAGTCACTTACGCGGCATGTGGAACCAGACGCATTTGCATCTCTCGAGCGTGAAGTTGGTGAGGCATTCCAACTTGCAGTTGCTCGCGGTATACTCTTTGAAGTAATTCAGGGCTCTCTCTTGAGGGAAGTAACACTGGCGGCTGCAACATATTTTGTTTGTATTCGTATTATTATATAAAAACAAAACTTGTACCAAATTACTGAAATTCCTTTCCCCACATGTGGATAAAATGTGTTTTTCCCCACCGATTTTAAGGGATTAATAGCACGTTTCCGAGGTGGAGTGGTGGTCTCTTTCGCATCCCATACAGTGGGAAGTAACGAAATTGGGAGGTTCGCAATAGGCCCGTAAACTTCCGTCTAATAAACTTACACATGTAGTGGGTAGTCGATCAGCGCATCAGACGTGGTGATCACTTTGGCATTAATCTTGAGAGAGATGAGGTGGTCCGGTTCAGCCGCGTAGAAGTTGTTGGATTTCTGAGGCAGCTCCGCCGGGTGGTGCAGGTACACCTACACAATGACACGAATAATAAATATTTACTGGGTGTCCTGTGTCCTTAATAGCCATTAGACAGAACCGAAGCCATATAACCCGGTAGTGTTAATGTGGTCCGGCTATAGGTCGCGGTCGCTGCACGCAATACGGGGCCCGTGCCCAGGGCCCCCATCCTCAAGGGGGGCCCGAAAGATCTTAGACGACGTTTTTTACAATCAACGTTGTCCCTAATTGAGTGTCCAAGGGCCCCACATTCTTTCGTGCCCTAGGGCCCCGCCACGTATTAAGACGGCCTTGGCTGCATGATGTAGGTTTGCCAACTTAGAATATTAAATAACTAGCTATACCCGCTTCTCTCGCGTCCATCTCAGTAGGCTTTAAATGAATTTTCGTTTCCCCTAAACAGTCTATTGCTTAAAGTTACGCAATCAACAGGCCCAAAAGCCAGTGCTGGAGTTTATCTGAAATTGACTAAGAGCGAAATCCATGATCAAGGGAATCGTGTGTGCGAGTAGATCTGCCGAGCTGGAGGTAAAGCTCCCCGTAGAGCCGGACGGCCAAAGCATCTTAGTAGAAAATGCCACTGCAGTAGCACCAGCAGCAGGACAGAGATCGAACACAAATTAATGATAAATGTCAGGAAGTGATCCGGGGGCCGACATTAAAGCAGCATTTTCATTGAAGTGGAGATGTGAGGAAACGTGCGAGAAACAACCAATAGCTTTGTCCTTTAACGGCTTTAACTAAGAAACCTTTTTGCTCTAGTCTTGAACATTAAACCTGACCCGTTTTGGTATTGTCAGGGATTTTTAAAATTTTTGATACCTTTTTTCATAATATGTATGTCACGCGACTATATTAAAAAGCTAAATATTTAAATAAGTATTGCACATCCCAATTAGTTAATGTGTAAAAAATTATTGCAATATAATTATTATTAGAAATTTTGAAATCTGGTATTTATTTATTTATTTATTAAGTTTAAGGAGTACCAACAGCTAGAATTAACATAATATAGACTTAGATGACAATACAAAGCCAATTATAGGAACTCACAGATAGAAATTAACTAAACAATGTAACAAACAAAATCGTTTAGTGTGTAGAAAGTAGACACTAAACGATTTCTACTCATACCATGTGCGGGAGGCTCCGCCCCCCAAGCCCCCCTTTCACGCTTTTCCCTTGGTTAACTTTATCAATACTCTTTTTGCTCCCGTCTTAAACATTCAATCTAACAATTTTTTGTTTGAATATAAATCGTTCAGTGTGTTCTTTCTTTGTGCAGGGGGCTCCGCCCCCATGACCCTTCAACGACTTGTCACGTGGTTTACGTGGCCTACCGGAGAGAAAAGTAGGCACGCTGATGGGAACCGAGTTTTATGGACGCTTCGCCACAAAATAATGGATAAAACTAACCTTGAATCCTTTAAAGGATGCTTTGGAACATAGCAAATCATGGGCAAAACGGTCAGCCAATACCAAGTTGAAATCTGTTTGGTACACGTTTTTTTCCTGCAAAAATAATTATTGATCAGGATCACTACCTTGACTAGTAAATCTTTAAAAATACATAAGAAAAAAAGTAAGTCGAGAACAAATACAAGGTGCTTTTACTAGCCAGTTTTACTGTGAGAGGTTATTAGGTAAGTAATATACTGAACAACTTAGGGACCACTCCCGAAATCCAGAAAAATTGGCTAAAATGCTGAAATCCATGAAACAGGCAAAATTGTTTTTGTGATTTCGGAGTTAGTCTCATAGTAAAACTTGTTAAGGCTTACCAAATTACCTCTCACGACACTATGGCTAGTTATTGATATGATAAAACACTAAATCCAAATCTAAAAATAATACTTCGCCACGCCAGGGGTACGGTCCTTGAAAAACGATCTGGTCTTGACCATGTTGCGTTGGTTTGGAACGATATTCACGATCAGACGACCAATTTCCGCTCGGAATAAATGCTCCTGAATATGGATATTTCTTGTGGATACTGCAAAAAATGTTCAGTTAGTCTTGTGATGTGAGTCATTATAAGACTTCATAAATAATAATAATAAATAATTTTAAACAAAAAAGAACCGACTTCACTTAGGATCCGCTATTCCAAGAGGAAGTGGCCGAGTTGCTGTAAAAAATAGTGAAATCACTATAGGTGTGCCTATATAATAGTTCCCTCGATTTCTTCAAGATCCCATCATCAGAGCCCGACTTGGTGACAATGGGACCATCTAGGGGTTATACCTGTTCGATTAAGAGAAATTTTGAAAATCGGTTCACGATTCACGGAGATATCGAGTTGTTACTCGTACATACAAAAAAATTGATAAAAAAATACAGTCGAATTGAGAACCTCCACCTTTTTTGAAGTGGGTTAAAAAAAACCGACTTCACTCAGACTTTAAAAAATACTGAAATCTCTATTGGTGTGCTTAGGTATAATATTTGAAGAGTTCCCTTGATTTTTCCAGGATTCCATCATCAGATCCTAACTTGGTGATAATTGGAGCAACAGTGTGAGATTTTCCCCCGTTGAGAACGATGAACTAAATGCATGCAAACGATTTTTGAAATAGTTTTTATAGACTAATATGATTTTTCTGCAAATTATTTTAACAGAGGGGAAGTAGACCCAAAGGCCTCTCCAGGATAGAGCTTTATGGACCCTTGGTTTCAATAAAAACACGTTACGTACAGGTGCGGTAACAAATTTTAACTAAAACATTAGCCCGGTCATATTTAACACCAGAAATCGCTAAAACCTAAACCTAACGGCTAGTTTTGATATGTTGTTATTGTTAGGATCACTACCAGCATTCTGTATCTAAGTTTGCAGCTTCAAATGACTTTGCAGCACTCGAAAAACCGCGTAATTTTCACACTTTTTTTGGTATTCTCAATATAATATTTTTGAAAACCGCATGGTTTAGGACTTATATTGATAATACCAAAGAAAGTGTGAAAATTTCGTGGGTTTTCGAGTGCTGCAAAGTTAGCACAGTTCTTTCGAAGCTGCAAACTTAGTTATACAGAGCTGGTAGGGTTCCTAACAATATATTATTATATAAAAACAAAAACAGAACTAGCCGTTGGCTTTCGATTTTAATGTTCGGTATGAGAGTTAGAGTTCAAAATCTAAAGTGCCATGGAATGCGAGTTACACATATCTTACCGATCCAAGTTAAATAATTCATCTGCAGCCAAACTGTTAAAAGTGTAACATTGGCCTTCAGAAGTAAGGACGGGGGTGAAAAAGTTACTCGGAAGATTATAGTGTGAATCTAGCTCATGAAATGGCAATGTGCTCTCCAGTAGAAGGTCTTTCATGGTAAGTGCTTCCTGTAACAAAAATTAAATTATTGGAGTTGAAACTCTAGGTCCATGGGGTCCCAGCGCACACAAGTTTTTTGCAGAAATCGCAAAGCGTCTGGTTGATGTAACTGGTGACCGAAGAGCTGGCGGTTTCCTCGCACAGCGTATCAGCATTGCGATACAACGAGGAAATGCCGCCAGCATCCTTGGTACAATGCCGCAAGGGCCTAGTTTAGATTTGAGCTAGTTATTAATTTAGTTTAGTATTTGTACTGTAGTACCTCTGTATATTTAGTTATGTAAATATTAATTAATTCCTATATTGTTTGCGACGATACAAAAAAAAAACTCCTACTTTTTCTTACTCGCGTCATGTTGCATAAGCCCTTAAACGGATCTCACCCTGTATAAATTTACCTCCATAATATGTTGAACAATGTCCTGGTCGTCATCAGACCTTAAGAAGTATATAACGTCCGTCTCAAGCTGCTCGCAAAGGAAACTGGTAGCAAATATTTTTTTCACTAACGGATTTCCCTCCTTGAAACTGAAACACAATTGTGAAATTAATTTTAATTAAAACAAATCAATTATAACTTGATATATTTTGCTCACTTAACTGATACAGGGTGTCCTTAGCCATCGGAGAAAGCCGAAACGTACATATATCAGGGTATTTAGAACCAGTATATCGTATATCAAGTACCTTAACAAAGTTCTTCTAAATATAATAAATATTAATAAACTCTAGGTCCATGGGGTCCCAGCGCACACAAGTTTTTTGCAGAAATCGCAAAGCGTCTGGTTGATGTAACTGGTGACCGAAGAGCTGGCGGTTTCCTCGCACAGCGTATCAGCATTGCGATACAACAAGGAAATGCCGCCAGCATCCTTGGTACAATGCCGCAAGGGCCTAGTTTAGATTTGAGCTAGTTATTAATTTAGTTTAGTATTTGTACTGTAGTACCTCTGTATATTTAGTTATGTAAATAAATGTTTTTCCCATAAATCTTCTTCTTTGTCCGTCCCTGTTCCCGTTATCTGGGGTCGGGTCTCCTCACATTTTTGCGCCAGGCCTGTCGGTCCCGGATTGTCGGTTTTGGCAATTGGGCTTTCTTAAGATCTCTCTCGATGTTAGACCACCAGGTCGATGGCGGGCGGCCTACACCTCTCTTGCGTTCTGGTAAGTTTAGAGTGATTTTTACTACATGGTCTTCGCTGCGTCTCATGACATGGCCATACCATCTAAGGCGACGCTCTGTCATTTTGTCAGTAATAGGCGCGACCTTAAAACTGCCCCGTATGTGCTCGTTACGCACCCTGTCAATCCTGGTCACTCCTCCCGCCCACCGCAGCATCTTCATTTCGTTTACGTGGGCTTTTTGCTCGTGTGTCTTCTTTACTGTCCAACATTCCGATCCGTACAGTAATGCCGGGCGAACTGCTGTCTTATAGACGTTGCCCTTCGTTTTTATAGGCATGCGGGGGTCACACAAAACTCCAGTGAGTGTCCGCCATTTTTGCCACGCTACATTTATTCGGTGTGTAACATCGGCATCTATATTGGCATCCGCCGTGAGCATGGAACCCAGATATTTGAACTTGTTGACTGTAGGGATGGGTGTTGATCCGATGCAGATTGTTTCAGGGGTTGTGTTTCCGCTGAATGGGCATTTTAGATACTCTGTCTTGCTCCTGCTCACTCGGAGTCCATGCCTTTCGAGAGACTGTGTCCAGGTATTTAAAAGTACTTGCAGATGTTGCGCAGTATTAGCCGCCAGTACGATATCGTCGGCGTACAGCATCGTCCACGGTAATGGTGCCGGAATGTGGCTTGTGAGATAGTCCATAACAAGATTGAACAGGAGCGGGCTCAGTGCAGATCCCTGGTGAACGCCCACCTTGACCTTGAACGCATTACTTAGGCCTGCTAAGGTTTTGACTCTTGTACTGACGTCGTTGTACATGTCTTGTATTAGGTCTATATAATATTCTGGCACTTTCTGCGCTCTTAGAGCCTGCCACACCAGTTTACGGGGCACCCTATCAAAGGCCTTCTCGAGGTCAATGAATGCAAGATGGAGGTCTTCTTTGTTTATTCTATGCTTTTCCATCAGGATTCTGACCGCCTGTGTAGCGTCCGTGGTTGATTTGGATGCCGTGAAACCAAATTGGTTTGGCGAGATATCAGTGAGGGGCACGAGGCGGCGGTTTAAAATTCGTTCCCATATCTTTAGAGTATGTGAAGTCAGTTTAATTCCTCTGTAATTTTCGCACTCAGCCACATCTCCCTTGTTTTTATAAAATGGTAGCAGATAGCTCTGGCGCCATGATTCTGGAATTCTCTTTGTGGTCAGGACGATGTTAAACAGTTTGGTCAGCCAATTGACTGCTGCCGGGCCAAGTCGTTTCCATAGATCAGCTGGAACCTCATCTAGGCCTGGAGCTTTTCTGTTTTTCATTTTAGCCACAGCGAGCTTTACTTCATGCGGATCGAGTTCAAGTATTGGTTCATGAACGGGTTCAAGCGGTGCGGGGTCCTCGTGCGGGAATTCTTCGTTTAGCAGTTGTTCATAGTACCTATTCATACCATCTCTGTCTGATTTGTGTGCTATCAGTTAACAGAACTTGGTCCCTGTTTTTGATGTACCTGTTAATTTTGATGTCAGTGGTGGCTTTATGCCTGTATTTAGCAATTTTGAGCACTTCATTTTCCGTTTTAGCCGTTTCTAATCCGTCAAAGAAAGCTTGGTTTGCATTTGTTCGCTGCTCCGCAATGCAGATCTTTGCTTGTATCTTTGCTTCTTTATATTTAGCCTTGTCTTCTTCTGCCTGCGACCTTTGCCAGGTTTTAAATTGAGTTTTCTTGTTAGCTAAAGCCTCTTTTATTTTATCGTTCCACCATCTGGGATCTTTGCCGGAGCATAAGGGTCCTTTAGAAACTCCTAAAATCTCTGCTGCTTTAGTTCTGCAGTGCTCTTCAAACTTAGTCCAAATATCTTCAGCGTGCTCATACATTACATCCAAATCAGCTTCCAAGTAAGTCTTTAAAACAGCCAGTAGCCGTTCTCCCTTAGGGCCATCTAGTTCTTTCCACTTTGTTCTTGGTGTTTTATCGACGACTGTATTTATGGGCTTGGATAGGTCGTATACTGCTACTAAAATGCGGTGTTGAGATGTTAAGGCCTCCCCCGGGATGACCTTGCAATCCCTGAACTTCTGCTTATTAGAGACGTCCGCGATGCTGTAATCTATTTGTGATGTTTTCTCCGCACATTTGTAGGTGATTAGGTGCTCAGATCTTTTTTTGAAGTTTGTGTTAACTAAGGTTAGTGTATGTCTTGCCGCAAAATCCAAAATGGCTTCCCCCTGCTTATTCAATTTACCCATCCCAAAACCTCCGTGCGCGTTGTTATTAGTTTCATTTGTTGCACCCACGTGTCCGTTGAGATCGCCGCCAATTATCTTATATTCATTTGATGGTATGCCTTGTAGTAGTTCATCGAAGTCCTCCCAGAACTCCTCCTTTTCCATTTCTGTGCAGCCAATTTGCGGTGCGTATGCTGATATTATGTTGGTTACTTGCTGGTGATCTAATGCCAGCTTCACGGCTATTAGGCGGTCGCTCTTTCGTGTGATGTTTACTATTCTTGACTTAAAGTTGTGATCCAAAACCACGGCCACTCCGTTTCTTTTATTGTCTACTCCGTGATATATGACCTGGTAGTCGTTTCCAATGTCTTTAGACTTTGAGCCTTTCCACTTTGTCTCCTGTAGGCAGCAGATGTTAATGCACCGTTTGTGTAGGATTTTGCTCAGCTCTTGACTCCTTCCCGTGAGAGACCCCAAGTTCCATGTTGCAAGTCTTATGCGAAGTAAGTTCTTATGCGAATTTCTGTTCTTGTCCAATAGACCGTCGCTTGAGGGGTACGCCCTAGTATTAAATGTTTTTCCCATAAGTATTAATTTATTTTACTTTCCTATAGTACGGGTGGTGACCGTAGGATCTGCTACGTAACGTGATACAAAGATAAGCCCTAATATGCCACATGTTCATAAAAGTTATGCTGAATTCCGGAAAAATTGTAAAAAAAAATAGAATTGGCCGAAAGCACAAAAAATACCACTTCCGGTTTAAAAAATGCATGGTATTTACCTACGGCAGTTGATAGTGAGATGATTATTGTAGCAACAAATAGTAATTTGTATTTAGGTACAGAAAAACCCAGTCTGCTAGTTTCTGCATGGCCGGAAGTGCCCGGCAGACTGGTTCAAAAGTGACGTACATTTGGAACTCAGCATCACTTTTATGAACATGTGCCATGAGGCTTATCTTTGTATCACGTTACGTAGCAGATCCTACGGTCGCCTCCCGGTGCCATATTCTAATTTTAAAATGTATAAACAATGCATTAACAATACAATCTGTCTTAAACATAACTCCAACACTCAAACAATAATCAACCAATATTGAAGTCGTATTGTAGTTGCATTGCAATTATTTCCAAGCAAATTCCGCCATGTTTGATTCAGACGTGTAGGCGTTAGCTGTATTGTGTTTTTATTGCATTGAATTTGCATTGAAGTTGGATCGTGTCTGTGCGTGTTTTAAAGTTAGAATACGGCCCCAGTAGTACAAAGAAAATTGTTATTGCTAAAAACTGAAGTCAATTTCAAGGTCATCGGCTGTTGTCAGCCTCTTAAGTACGTACCTCTTAAATAGTTTTTTTCGTTTTTCGTCTCGTAAGGTTAAAGGCCCTATATCGACCAGACATAGGAATTTTTTGTAAACATCGATATATTGTTCAGTATAGCTGAATGTCTTATGTCTGGTTTGCGGGCAGATCGTTACGGCTGGGAACGGAATCTGCAAATATTAGTAAGCTTTTTTAACCGACTTTAAATAAAAAAGGAGTTTCTTAGTTTGAGCCGTAAGTATGTTTGTTTATATGTTTGTTTGTTAGCGATTATCTTGCGTTTGGCTGAAGCTATATTAATGCGGTTGTCAGAAAAGTATTTGTTAAACTCTGGAGAACGCTTTAGTATAGAAAAAGGGGTCGCTCATTTATTACGTAAGACGTGACGGGCCGGCAACTACGGAACCTCTGAGCGTGGCCTAATGTTCTTGGCTGGTTGTTTAAATGTGTGAATACTCACCTCTGAAACAGACATGAGACGATCGTCGACGGAGATGATGATGGGTCTGTCCTGCCACTTCAGCCACATCCTGCCACATGCCCACACACACAGAAACACGCTCGTCACTGTTATCATACCCCAAAATACTCTGAAAACGTAATCAATTTTTGAACACATCTATTCTAACTTTGTAATTAATGTCAAGGAGCATTCCATGAAAACGATAAGTTTTTCATCTAGTTTTCTTAACAAAATTCTTTATTTATGCAATGTCTGCGTGTAGGACAAAGTATTGGCGTATTTTGCATCCGAGTCGCTTACGTAACATTTGCTTTAATTCCGAATTACTTTGTCGACTTAAGTATTATAGTAAAAGTAAATTACACGTTTTATCAAGAAAACAAGCAGCTTTAAGATGATACCAATATTACACTATAAAAAGGCAAGCAAAAAATAAAGGCTCGGAAATTCGAAAAAATGGCCCCGAATATCCGTTAAGTTTACGATGGAATGTTCGTGAAAACAGTTTCTAAATCTTTACGTCACTCTGGGCGGTAAGTGAGATTTGCCGCCCACGGGCGCAGCGGCAAATCTCGCTTCACACCCAGGAGAAGACGTAAAATTGTATACGCACCACGGGCGGTAATAAAGAAGGCCTCAGATCGCTTGTTTATGGCCCTTACCTTCGGTTCGGGCCACAAATGCCCGCGATCTGGCCCGTTCTTTATTTTACCGCCCTAGGTACGTAATGTACTATTTCAGGTCAACATCGTAGTCCCATATTAAAATGGTAATCGTAATACAAGATGCTAAATATGATGAAGAATGCTTACTTCAATTAATTTAGAAATTAAGAAGAACGTCTGCAGAACCACAATGTTTAGAAATAAAGGAAAAGTAGAAAAATCCGAATCAGGCGAGACTCGAACTCGCGACTCTGGGAAACATGCCCATCGCTCTGACCAACTGAGCTAGTGAGACTTACCTGAAGGCTGCGAATTTATCCACCAAATCCTTTATTGTATATGCGTCTTAGGGTGACGCCTAGCAACATTTATCGAAGAAGTCTTACACTTCCTAACCGGCCATCGGAGTCCCAAGTTGCATTGAGAATTCACCGATAGCAATGTGCTACCCCATACTGCAATTAATTTTGTATTAAGCCGAATGCTTACTTCTCAAATCTGGTGAGTCCTGGGTCCGAAATGTACCGCAGTCCGTGCAGGGTGGAGGTGCTAGAAAACTCCCGGAGCGTTTCACGTACCACTCCACGTTTCTCGGTCTTAGTGTCTTGGACATGGCCATGGTGAGGCGTTTCCGATGTTGTAGCGGTTGGCCTAATAGGGACAATATAGATATAATTCATGCTAAAAACTTAAATATATATCATTTATACGAAGGAAAAAGTGCCCAAAGCCTCCTGTGCCCAGGGCTTGGAATGCTGGAGTCGAACCAGGGTCTTCTGCATAATATTATACTTATTTAATAAAAAAAATCTCAACTTGTAGAATGTCTCGATGCGCGATTAGCAGTGATCGGCGAAAAGGATTCCACACGGGGTGAATGACGTCAATCATTATGCTAGTATGGGTATGCCGCGGCATTTGCGGGATAGAAAAATAAAATTACAGTAATTTTCACAAAAATTTGTAGTTAATTAAGTATTTGAATGAAATTATTTATTTCGCTGATTATTTTTTGTTTTTTTTGGTCTCTATAAAATTTAAATAACAAACCATTATTCTACTGGTCAACGAGCGAGTTCTTAGTTCGGGGCGGACTACTAGTTATTACAAGTCGTAACCGACACTGATTCATTGTATTAAACATGACACAAACACGTATATTTTCGAGCAGTTTAAATGGTATCGCGGGCGAAACGGCACATCCATAATACTATGTCTAGTTGAATTCCCGCGGTGTGGCATCCTTTTCGCCGATCACTGGCGATTAGACTTAGGTCATAATAGAACCACGATAATTGGAACGCCACACAGACATACAGAACCTAAGTACTGCAACGCACGCGAGCGAAGCCGCGCGGGTATAGCTAGTGTGTAATAATTTTCAAGTTATCCAGACAACAATTGTCACAAAAGGTGTTTAAGGTGTAAAATACTTAAATAAAATAATACAAGAAAAGAGCATTATTATGTGAGTGAAGAAAACCCATGAAAACCCTACATTGTTATTTTATTACCACATTTAGTGGCACACAAGCATACAGCGTGCCAGTTGCTAAGCGGTGACTGTAACCTATGGACGCAGGATTTGGCGAAAACGTGCGAACGAGACTAGCAAACCTGACTAACTGAGGCATATTAGCATGATTATAGTCAAATATTATTGCCTTCGGGAACGATTATTGTCTGGAATACAAGGTCAATGAACTATAATAATATACTTAACCCGAATTACCTTCGGACGTTCCGTGTCATCATTTTGCTAAAGGGACCATTTGGCGGCCGGCACTTACGCTTGTAATGCTTAAACAAAACTGAATGTGTACATACAACGCAGGGCGTAAGCACCGAGCACCAAATGATACCTCTAGCAAAATAACGTCACAAGTGAGGGTAAACGCGCAAAGCAACGGGAAGATGCCGCTGCAATCGCTTAAAAACATCGTTATGGATACTAACTTATTTGACGCAACGACCCAAAATGAGTCTTGGCCTCCGACACAAGAGCACGCCAATTTGCTCGGTCCTGCGCTATTTCACGCCAGGTTTCACCGGCACCGAGCTCATGAAGATCAGCTCCTACCCTGTCTGCCCAGCGATACTTAGGATGACCGACAGGACGGCGTCCAGTCTAGCTTTCCGGATGCATACGGCAAACGTGTCCTGACCAGTCCCATTTTAGCTTGGCGGTCTTGACAACAACATCTACCATGCGAGTTCTGGAGCGCAGTTCCGTGTTTCTGATTCTATCAGTCCTGCGAACACCTAATATACTACGCTCCATCGCCCGCTGGCTTTATTTTTATGAAAACAAATATCCCACTAATATTTTAAACCAGAAAATCTACAAGTTAGTTGAGGAACGCAATATAGCTTACTATATGAAATAAAACTATTCTCCACCGATAACTTAATGTAAAAATAATGAGCAAACTAGAAAACTATAACATACGCTAAGTAAAAATTTGAAATTAGAGCTAGACTTTAAAATACAGCAATAGGCAATATAAATTAAATAAAAAATGAAATACTAATAATATATAAACAAAATACTTACTGCAGGTCTGTTTCCTGTGGAAAGCTACCCATAATGCTGGCTACAATTTGAATGGCGATACCTATTCTTTGCCAAAAACAATATTTTTTGGTATGTAGTAGCAAAACATGAACATGAGATCTCTTGTCAGATCATACATTACTATTTTTATTTTCTGTATTTTACACTACACTTTTACTATTTTTGTATAATTTTAGACATAAAAAAATTATTAAACTTTAATAAACTTTTTTTACCTTTTCAATATAAACCGCCAGAGTCTATAATTCCCGTAAGTTCCTTACGACCCTGGCGCCGTATTTAGGCCGATGTAATTACCTAATGATCGGCGGCGGCCAAAATGATCACGCCCTTCGGCGCACACCTCTAATGTTAACCTCATTGCTTATTTTTAATTAATTTAGTTGAGTGAATTTTGCACTAGGGGTGCTTAACACATTCGCGGACGAATTGACGTCATGTTCCACAGGCCAAAGGAAACAAAAGGCTACGCGAACATTCGTGTAGCGAATGTGTGTGGGTAAGGCCACCCAAAAATTGTAAATTTTCTACTTTTTACATGTCCCCTAAAAGTATTTGTTAAATACTTAATAAATAGTTAACTAAAATAGGTTAGCGTAGTACCACTATGTTATGAGAAGTAAATTTTAATATAAAATCTGTTTAAATTAGACAAATCGTGCCAATATTTATGTATAAAATATTTTCTAAATTTTTTTTCTCCAATGCTAAAAATGCGTGTCCAAAACTTACCTCAACACATTTAAGTGCAAGATTATATTGAAAAGAACATCTTGTACCGAATGGAATAACTTTAACTTACTTCAGTATATTATTTTCTCAGTAATGACTGCTTTACATAACGTTAATACGATTTCTTAGATATTATTACGACAATGAAACACATAGTCCGGCGATATGTTGTCTCGAGAGTTACATTACAAAGCACTTTTCTCTATTGTCATTATATGTTATCTCAGTTATCTGGGTAGCTTGAACAAGGTTTTTGAAATACGACTGAATAAGCTGGTGTGCGATTGCGATACCCCTAATACCAACATTCACAACGGAAATAACATTCACAACGGAATACCAAGTAGCACAACGGAAAATGGAGCGTATAATGCTGGGAATCAAGCTGCAGGACAGAGTCAGAAACACGGAGATCCGTAGGCGCACGAAACTTTCGGACATAGCCCAGGTTATTGCCATGAGAAAGTGGAGGTGAGCTGGGCATGTGACCCGTACAACGAATAACAGATGGAGCCGACTTATATCCGAGTGGAGACCTTGGCTAGCAACTCGTAATTTCGGAGGGCAGTTCGCAAGGTGGGCCGACGACATTGCCAGAGTGGTCGGAAAGAACTGGATGCAACAAGCCCAAAACCGTAAAAATGGCGTGCTTTATGAGGAGATCTATACTCAACAGTGGGTGAAAAAGGGTTGAAGAAGAAGAAGAAGAAGAATACCAACATTCTCAAGTATGTTAAATAATATTAAGTAGTCTACACAATCGAATGCTTTAGATATATCGAGAAGGAGCACACCTATAGGAAAATGTCATCTATCTTATTTTCTACACCTTTTTCATTTTTTTTTCATTAATGCGTGAGCCGTTGATAAACACATTCCTAAAACCACATTGATCATCATGTATAACCTTGTTTTTATTGAAAAAAGGCATCAGCTTCTTGTACATTAATTTCTCGAAGACTTTTGAATGATAATAAAGCTATAGAACGGTAATTTTTTGGTTCTGTCATATCTCCTTGTTTAAAGACTGGAATTATTATTGCTTTTTTTTAGATTATCGGGAAATATCATACTCAAGAAATAGAATAAAATAAATATACTCTTATACCATTTATTGCACACTACAATAAAAACATTTGAGACAGAAAAATTACAAAAACTTAAGATAAATAACTGGTCTTATCACTAAGAAACGATGAAACAAAATAGATAATAAAATAAAATAGTATAATAATCGATATACCGGGTGTTTCCTGTAAATAGGAGCAATAAATTAAAACGTAGATTCTTCTCCTCAAACCAGACAACGTTTGATCAGCAACATTTAAATATAACTTATGGTTTGATTTTTAGGAAATTTTAAAGTTTATTCGAACACGCAATGTATTCCGAAATTGATTATATCTGTGATGTGACAAGAGTCAAGACTGACAAGCAATGTCAATTAGACGTATTTTAACGTACATTGAAAATACTATTTAATTTGTATGAAAAAAAGACAATCTACAATAGTACATTACTACAGAGGCCGGGAAGTAGGGGGTTGTCGGCTGAGTCATATAGACGGCCGAGCGTAGCGAGGCCGGATAGTTACGAGGCTGGCAACCCCTTTTCACGCCGAGGTATGTAAAGTGCTTTTCTCAAACATGCAATGAAATAAATATGAAAATTATCCAATTTTTTCCGATATACGTAAGACAAAAGTCTCCTCGTAAACTTGTATTAATAATGTATATGGTGACTGAATAAATTCAGAACGTTACAAATTTTCAAAAAAAAAAACAAAAATTAAAACAACAACAACAACAACAACAACAAAAACTAAAACAAAAACTAAGACTAAGGCTAAGGCTAACGCTAACGCTAACGCCAACGCCAACGCTAAAGCTAACGCTAACGCTAACGCTAACGCTAACGCTAACGCTAACGCTACGCTAACGCTACGCTAACGCTACGCTAACGCTACGCTAACGCTACGCTAACGCTACGCTAACGCTAACGCTACGCTAACGCTGACGCTAACGCTACGCTAACGCTACGCTTACGCTACGCTAACGCTACGCTAAAGCTAACGCTACGCTGACGCTAACGCTAACGCTAAAGCTAAAGCAAAAGCGAAAACAAAAACAAAAACAAAAAATAAATAATGATAATGATGATTATTGTTTTTTTTTATATATGCATAAATAGTGGCAGAATGTCAAATGAACCAAAACGTCTATATCGCTTATAACAGTTATAACCTTAAATGGCTGAATGTCATGATCCTGTGCCACAAACATGTGGAATGGAAATTAAAAAAAAATTACTTCCCGGCCTTCTTCTTCTTCTTCTTCGTCGTTCCCTCATGACTGAGGATCGTGACCAACTGTGATATCCCTCCATGTGACGCGGTCGAGAGCCATACGGGCCGCGCTCTGCATGGAGCCACACGCCGTCCGGATGGTATTACACCATTTGATGGCTATCGGCCCTCTAGGACGTTCACCCTCTACTAGTCCCAGTATGATGCTTTTTTCGAGCTGATGCTGGTTAGAACGCATGATATGCCCGAAGAACTTGAGGATCTTTTCGCAGCAGATGGTTGAAAGGCGCTTGGAAACTTTTAGCTCACTCAATATGGACTTGTTTGTTCTCCTTGCGGTCCATGGAATTCTGAGCATTTTCCTCCAGCACCACATCTCAAGAGCATCAATCTTCCCGGCCTAGGCCTTCAATTTTATATGAAAATCGTTACCTGTTCTCTGGAGTTGATCCGCCCTAAACGTGATACTTTGAAGCCTATTATGACGCACATAACGAAGACATTTCATTGCATGTTTGAGAAAAATAATAGTATTTTATACAATCGTGACATAATAAAGAGCTTTACAGTCGAGTAACGTGTTTAAGCCACGAAGCTTGCTGAGTGGCCTAAGTAAGGTACGAGATTGAAAAGCTCAATTATGTCACTATTGTATACAATCCTTTTTTACGAGCACTCAAATTAGGCAAGTCGGTTAGAATAGAGTTCAATAAATGCCTCTATATTGTGTCGTGCGCCGCCCGGCCACTCTGTCGCGGTCGGGCGGCGCTCGACACCTGAGAGAACTATAATATTGTAAAGTAGTAATTATTTAAGATGTCGGAATATTACTAGGGATTTCTACCTACAATTTCGACACCTTAAATAAAACGTACTATATGAAAATCCATTTTAGTTTTGTCGACAAAACTAAAATAGGTGTCGAGCGCCTCCCGGCCACGCGGCGAACATGCGACCATCGAAATGTATGCGCTAGTAGTTCTCTGTACAAATTCTCAATTCAAGCATTATAGTCGGCGAGTAGAAAAATATTTTTTAAAGTAGTTGAACACATGTTTTATTGTTTGAGGAGTAGAATATACGTTTAAATTTATTGCTCTTATTACAGGAAACACCCTGTATATATACTTACATGTAACTAAAAATCTATATCTAAAATTGGCCCATGTGGAATGG
This sequence comes from Pammene fasciana, assembly GCA_911728535.1. Taxonomy (NCBI): domain Eukaryota; kingdom Metazoa; phylum Arthropoda; class Insecta; order Lepidoptera; family Tortricidae; genus Pammene; species Pammene fasciana. Next base: position 2,317,090 of record OU452295.1, read on the forward strand.
TGCCGAAAATACTATAATGATATATTAGCTGCATTTCTTCATATATTTAACCTTTTCCCGCCAACGTCGGACATATCCGCACCGCAGGTTCACCGCGAACAACGGTACTCGGGAAGGTAAGAGGTTTGAGTCTGCACTTTTGTCTCAGGCGACGCCGCTTGGAACGATTGCTTGTTAGGTCAAACAAAGCTGATTAAGCCCCCTAGCCGCGGGATCGAGCGATGGCTACCCCCCAAAAAAGAGGGGGGTAATAGTCGGCTTCCGAGGTCCAGGTTGTGCTATATTTCTGGCGACCATTAGCTACTAGGTCGAGTTTGATATCATTTTCGTATAATTTGGGTGCAAGGAATTCATTTCTGAAATTATTTTTATACTTCTTCATACAAAAAAATTACCTTATGCATGAAATATTAAAACTGAACTTAAAATTTTGTCACTATTTTGGCCCTGATAATCGTAATTTCGTGATATTCACTAAATAAAAAATATAAATATATCACTCATATCTTTTTAATCTGTAAAGTATCACTATAATGTCCATCTTCATACATTTTTTTTGTAAAAAAAAATAATTTGTAGCGTGCGGTAGATGCGATTCCCACACAAATGGAATTATGATCGGAGGTGAAAGGTATTTTTTTTTACAATATATGGAATAAATTGCAGACTAAATACATGAGTGTAATGTTATACTACTAATTTCATGTGACTTTGCCTGTTCCTGGTTCAAATTTGTTGTTTTTATTTTTGCTTTCATAGGAATTTTCACCCCCTCATAGGTTGATTTTGTCAAATTTTATTTCATTGTAAGCTGAAATGCGTTATACGGATTATATGTTTAAAATATCAACTCCATATCTTGAGTACTTTAGGTTGTATCATGCCCAAAAGTCAAGTCAAGTTCTTTACTATGACTTACTACACTACACACACACATACACAATTCTTAAACGGTTAAAGATATGAAGTAAAAAATGTTAACATTGATTTTAACAAGTTAATAAGTTAAAAAAAACCGAAATGGGTTTTGAATGAAATCAACAGATTTCGACATCCTGCTTTGGATAAAATGTTCGGTTAATGTATCTCATGCGGTAATCGAGTGGTTTCATAGTTATCTTGTCGGGCGGCATCAGCGCATAACGATGGATGATTTCTGTTCTTCTTGGTGCAGCACTTTGGCTGGTGTCCCACAAGGGTCTGACTTTTTTCCATTTTCATTAAATTAATTACTCTTAATCTCTCTTCGCACTACCACCTTTATGCTGTCGATCTTCAAATTTACTTACTGGCTACCTCCCATCTGTTATTAGGACTGTAAATAGCGACCTAGTAAGTATCCCGAACTGGAGTCAAAGTTTTAGTATCAAGGTTAACCCAGCATAGACTCAAGCTAATAATGATTGTAAGATCTAACCTGCTTGCTGGACAATTCCAGCAAAATCAATATTTTGACCATATCGATCCTATTTACTTTAAGGACGTACTAATTCCATATTTGCAGCATGTTAAAAACCTTGGTATCATCATGGACAGTACTCTATCTTGGGGGTCTCAAGATTGCGAAGCTAGCAGAAAGATGTTAACTGCCATAGCTTCGCTTAGGAGATTGCGGAACTTCTTACCCATTCCTACCAAAATTATGCTGTCAGACTCTTCTACTCCCCATCTTAGATTAGCTCATGTTTGCTATTTTGATATTACTGAAGATCAACTCAATAAACTTAAGCACATTCAGAATATCTGCATTCGATTCATATTTGGATTGCGCAAGTATGATCGTGTTTCCCACTTCTGTTTACATCTCAACTGGCTCCCTATTCGCATTCGTCGCAACTCCCGCATTTTGTTACTTTTTGTTCCATTATTTTTAACCCCGCAACTCCCCGCTATTTCAAGGTGCGCTTAAGTGATCTCCGTTCAATATCCCCGGTCCGGTAATTTTATTTTGACCAAATATATATTATGTTTACAAAGTAGGATAGTCTTCGTTCTGTCAGGTGTTACTGAAATTTGCTTCTCTCCGTACCGTCAACCTCTTCAAAACAGAAGGCCCAAAAGCCCGGCTCATTCAAAAGTTCGGCTTTGGAACTCTGACTGCCCGTGGGCGTAAAATGAGCAGTCTCCCATATGTAAATATGTTTATTTTAATGGATTTTATTTGTATGATATAAATATTTTGCGACAATTACTATATGTGTGATAAATTAGGATCGCGTCGTGATTTTCAACACCTGACCCAACACCCACTGACATTAATAAATTAATTAATCAACTACATTAAGGTTATCTGGAAGAGATCGCTTCTTAGCGATAAGACCGCCAGTTGTTTACCTTAAGTTTTTGTATTTTTTCTGTATCGATTTCATTTACTGAGGTGTGCAATAAAGAGTATTTTATTATTATTTTATTAATGGGTTGTAAAGTGGGGTGAAAATTGTATGAAAATAAAATTAAAAACAACAAATTTGAACCAGGTACAGGAAAAGTCACATGAAATTTGTACTATAACATTACACCCATGTATGTAGACTGCAATGTATTCCATATTTTGTTAAAAAAATACTGTTCATATCCGATCATGATTCCATTTAAAAGATAAAATAATAATAAAAAAATCGATCGAATTGAGAACCTCCTCTTTTTTTGAAGTCAGTTAAAAAATATAAAATTCTTTAATTTAGGCACATTACAATGCACTTATGAACTTCAAAGAGAAAAAAGAAACTACTGCCGGTTCTAACCCTACACCTCTGATTAATAATGCGTAGTTCTTCAAGAAGACATTTGTTTGAGAATCGCATCCACCGCCCGAAATATTTTTTTTTTACAAAACATACGTATCAATGTGAACATAGATGTGATACTTTACAAATTAAAGAAGAAATTGGCTAAATATTTATATTTTTTATTTAGTGAATATCACGAAATTACGATTCTCAAGCGCAAAATAGTGACAAAATTCAAAGGTCAGTTTAAATATTTCATGCATAAGTTTATTTTTTTTGTATGAAAAAGTATAAAAATAATTTCAGAAATGAATTCCTTGCACCCAAATTATACGAAAATGATACCAAACTCGACCTAGTAGCTAATGGTCGCCAGAAATATAGAACAACCTGGAACTCGGAAGCTGACCATTACCCCCCTCTTTTTTGGGGGGTAGTCACCGCTCGATCTCGCGGCTAGGGCGCTTAATCAGCTTTGTTTGACCTAACAAGCAATCGTGTCAAGCGGCGTCGCCTGAGACAAAAGTGCAGGCTGTTCCATACATATCTGTCTGTAAGCGTCCCGAGTACGGATATCCGTCACAACATACCAACGTTTTACTCTAAACCCAATATTGGTTTGATAATGATGACTGAGTGCATTAATATCTGTCAAGGTGTCGAAAAGATTAAGCGTCGGGCAAGGATGTTGCCTACAGCAAAAGCATTCTATAATTCCAATTTAGTTACAAGATGGCAGCTTCAGGGTCTACCCTGAAACGCGCACGGTCCGTGTTGTTACAGCATACTCAATTAGTACATGGCGGGAAGAAGTTGACAAGTCGCGGCAAAAAGTTAATGAAATTTGAACTTAAAATAATCATAAGGTTAAAATTTCTTCAATTTTATATCTCGAGTTATCAACTTGTTCCCGCCTTGTACCGTAATATCCTTAGCTACACAGAGAGCTCACGCCGCCAGCGTAATGGGCACCATGCCGCAGGCGCACGTTTTAGGCGTGGTATTCCTTTCACTTATAAGGTAGGTACTTGTGATTTTTATAGGTAGGTAAGGTTATATTTTTTTTTAAAGAAATTAAGTAGATATATTTTAGGATACTAATTTAGACACATATATGACATACCTACATAAGTATTTAAGAAACCAATATACTCTATAAACTAAAACTACTTAAAAATATGCTAATATTAAAACTAGATTAAAAACTAAATAATAATAAAAATATTAAATAACAATATTAGGTTATATTTATGTATATTTTAAAAATTTGTCTGTTAGTTTGTTTTTTAAGTTTAATATTAGATAATTGATTATGCGCATTTATTGTATTGATAAAAGAAATCCTTTGTACTAATATTAAAATCGCGTCACGTCTAGCTCCTGCGCATGCACGTCCTGTTCCTTTTCCTTCTCCTGCGGCAACGAGTTACCATTCTGCTTGTCACCCGATTTCTTTTGTCTTATTAACATGTAAAACAATCTGCAAAGGAGGTTTTATGTTAACACAATGTTATTAAGTTTTTGTAAAAAAATTCTATTATTAAAAAAGGCTCCGACTATACTTTTCTTGCTACATGTCGTACATGACTTTGGAGTTCAACCTTAGAGTGAAGAAGTAGATGAGTTCGACGAGGCTGAGGAAGGAGAAGCCGAGGAACAGCCCCAGCAGACCACCGCAGTTGGCCAGGAAGTCAGTGGACCCGTACAGCTCTGAGGGCCGCAACGTCAAGAGCCGGGCTCTTTACTGTACATGACCGTAGAGTCCAACCTTAGAGTGAAGAAGTAGATGAGCTCGACGAGGCTGAGGAAGGAGAAGCCGAGGAACAGCCCCAGCAAACCACCGCAATTGGACAGGAAGTCGGTGGACCCGTACAGCTCTGAGGGCCGCAACGTCAAGAGCCGGGCTCTTTACTATACATGACCGTAGAGTCCAACCTTAAAGTGAAGAAGTAGATGAGCTCGACGAGGCTGAGGAAGGAGAAGCCGAGGAACAGACCCAGCAGACCACCGCAGTTGGCCAGGAAGTCAGTGGACCCGTACAGCTCTGAGGGCCGCAACGTCAAGAGCCGGGCTCTTTACTGTACATGACCGTAGAGTCCAACCTTAAAGTGAAGAAGTAGATGAGCTCGACGAGGCTGAGGAAGGAGAAGCCGAGGAACAGACCCAGCAGACCACCGCAGTTGGCCAGGAAGTCAGTGGACCCGTACAGCTCTGAGGGCCGCAACGTCAAGAGCCGGGCTCTTTACTGTACATGACCGTAGAGTCCAACCTTAAAGTGAAGAAGTAGATGAGCTCGACGAGGCTGAGGAAGGAGAAGCCGAGGAACAGACCCAGCAGACCACCGCAGTTGGCCAGGAAGTCAGTGGACCCGTACAGCTCTGAGGGCCGCAACGTCAAGAGCCGGGCTCTTTACTGTACATGACCGTAGAGTCCAACCTTAAAGTGAAGAAGTAGATGAGCTCGACGAGGCTGAGGAAGGAGAAGCCGAGGAACAGCCCCAGCAGACCACCGCAATTGGACAGGAAGTCGGTGGACCCGTACAGCTCTGAGCGCCGCATCGTCAAGAGCCGGGCTCTTTACTGTACATGACCGTAGAGTCCAACCTTAAAGTGAAGAAGTAGATGAGCTCGACGAGGCTGAGGAAGGAGAAGCCGAGGAACAGCCCCAGCAGACCACCGCAATTGGACAGGAAGTCAGTGGACCCGTACAGCTCTGAGCGCCGCAACGTCAAGAGCCGGGCTCTTTACTGTACATGACCGTAGAGTCCAACCTTAAAGTGAAGAAGTAGATGAGCTCGACGAGGCTGAGGAAGGAGAAGCCGAGGAACAGCCCCAGCAGACCACCGCAGTTGGCCAGGAAGTCAGTGGACCCGTACAGCTCTGAGGGCCGCAACGTCAAGAGCCGGGCTCTTTACTGTACATGACCGTAGAGTCCAACCTTAAAGTGAAGAAGTAGATGAGCTCGACGAGGCTGAGGAAGGAGAAGCCGAGGAACAGCCCCAGCAGACCACCGCAGTTGGCCAGGAAGTCAGTGGACCCGTACAGCTCTGAGCGCCGCAACGTCAAGAGCCGGGCTCTTTACTGTACATGACCGTAGAGTCCAACCTTAAAGTGAAGAAGTAGATGAGCTCGACGAGGCTGAGGAAGGAGAAGCCGAGGAACAGCCCCAGCAGACCACCGCAATTGGACAGGAAGTCGGTGGACCCGTACAGCTCTGAGCGCCGCATCGTCACGAAACGGGGCTCCTTGAAAGACATCTGGATCCCGGTATACCTGTAACAGAAATAAGCGTCTATACTCTCTCTCACTCGTAGTCTAATTGCTTTGAAATGTAAACACTTAATAGTTATATATTATACCACACGGAAAAAAGCTTTCGGGATATTCTCAATCTAAGACATTATTATATTATGTTGAAAATATTTCCTCGTGACAAGTATTTATTTCACAAGCGCTGGTAGCCTTGCGGTAAGACGTCCGACTTTCAATCCGGAGGTCTCGGGTTCAAACCCCGGCTCGTACCACTGAGTTTTTCGGAACTTATGTACGGAATATAATTTGATATTTACCAGTCGCTTTTCGGTGAAGGAAAACATCGTAATGAAACCGGACCTAATCCCAAAAAGGCCTAGTTTCCCCTCTGGGTTGGAAGGTCTGATGGCAGTCGCTTTCGTAAAAACTAGTGTCTGCCAATTCATGGGATTAGGTTGTCAAGCGGACCCCAAGCCGGGATAAAACGCTAGGAAGAAGAAGAGAAGACAAGTATTTATTTCCTTTAACGAAAATAAACTATAGTTTTAAATATAACGAAGCGAATATATATTCTTACAGATTTTCTAGTTTTCTTTTACCTAAGATAATACTTGTTTGCTTAAAGTACCTACAATCTTATTTTTACTCAATATACTCTTGAAACAATACATTTTTGTATTTCTATTTTAAGAAAACACGGTTTTATTAAGCGAAGAATCATATTTTTGATAAAGGTAATAAATACTTGTCACGAGGAAATATTTTCAAGATAATAATAATGTCTTGGATTGAGAATATCCCGGAAGCTTTTTTTTCCTTGCAGGTACCAAAGTTGATGTGCTTTTATTGAGACCAGACGAGCCAGCAAGAGATTCCAAAAGTGAGCCACGAGCGTAGCGAGTAATGTGGATAAAATAAAATGTTTTTTTTCCCCACCGCTTTCAATGGATAAAGAGCGCGTTTCCGAGGTGGAGTGGTGAAAATAAATTTGTTAGTCTCTAGAGGTTGGATAGCAACATCTACATTATTACTGGTTGTTATAATACTTATAATATCACATTCTAAATAAATTTATTCATAAACTAAGTATGCAATTCTGCAGCGGATAGTACTTACGAGTACTTCTCAAAGTCTAGAGTTCTTCGGTTAAGACGATAATATCCTGGGTTTATCTCATAGTAAGACCTGACTCGATGATCAACCTCTGATTTATACTTGTAGTCGGTTTTAGAGGTTTCTGCTTCATATTGTATGCTATTACATAACGGAAGGCATTGGCAACCGTTCTCTCCCAGCGAGCTTGTAGCGAAATTACCTGAAATATAATTTTGACGGATTTCCACATACCTATCGGCGCAGAATCGGCTATTGCCTATAGAAAAAGCTAGCGTACTGGAGCGTACGGCCACAGTATGATTATTACCTCATCCAGGCGCAGTTTGGAACCTTATTATTCATCGAAAAGTAAAAGTTTGATAGGTCACAAATCACTTGGTCGGACAGCCCTCAGCCTGGTCCGTTCCGTTTTCGGACACTTTAGTGGTGCAGTTTTTGGGGTGTTTTACCTCATCGAGTAGCAGGATGAAACCAAACTCATTTGATAGCTAAAGTGATATTTATTCAATATTTCCGAAAACGGAACGGACCAGGCTGGGGGCTGTCCATAGATATCTGAATTATAAATAGATATGGTATGACAGCTAAAACATTGTCCCAAAATCCTGATCGACTAGATCTTAAAACTTGATCAGTGATCACAATGTCAATAACATGACAACCGGTGCAGCATAATACAAACATAAAATCAATGTTTTCGCCTTTGTTACATGTACAAATCGCAGTACTACTATAAATTCAAGTGAGTGTGGTGTCAATTATCCAATTAAAAGCTAATTTTTGTTTGTTTTTGCCAGAAAAATCACTAAAAATAATTAAATACGTTTTCCAATGCCAGATGTCAAAATGGCATCCAATGCTTGATTTGTGTGCTTATTTCTTAGGTGTTCACTAAGCTGACGCTCAATGGACAGCGAACGTCTGATATTTGACATTAGTCACAACTTTGAAATAATATGTCAATATAATTTGGCACTAGTGCTGCGGGTCAGTCGATATTCTTAATTTTATCGTATCGATGTTATGGACCAAGTGATTAATGCGGGCATTATTTATAATGCCCAGGCATTATGAATAATGCCCAGCCGGAACAGGCAAACTGATTAATTATCATCTAAATGTCATTATTTATCACATTGTCTGGTCATTATGAATAATGCTAAGTGACCATTGGGCAATTTGATAATATACTGGGGAACTTTAGACATTGAGTCTGAATTTTTGTCTCAGGCGACGCCGCTTGGCACGATTGTTTTGTTAGGTCAAACAAAGCTGATTAAGCTCCCTAGCCGCGAGATCGGCGAGATCGAGCGGTGGCTACCTCCCAAAAAAGAGGGTGGTAATGGTCGGCTTCCGAGGTCCAGGTTGTGCTACATTTCTGGCGACCATTAGCTGTTAGGTCGAGTTTGATATCATTTTCGTATAATTTGGGTGCAAGATTAGACAAATTAATTTTTTACTCCTTCATACAAAAAAATGAACTTACCTTCGCATGAAAAATTAAAACTGACCTTAAAATTTTGACACTATTTTGCCCTTGAGAAACGTAGTTTAGTAATATAAGTAATTAGGCCATTTCTTTTTTTAATCTGTTTAGTATCACTTCAATGTACATCATCATAATACGTTTTGTTTTAAAAAAAAAAAAATTGTTGCGCGTAAATGGAATCATGGTCGGAGGAGAAAGGTATTTTTTTTAACAAAATATGGAATACGTTTTAATTTCATGTGACTTTTCCTGTTCCTGGTTCAAATTTGTTTTTATTTTTGCTTTCATAGTACAAAATAATGTCCGTCGGGAGCTGCTATCATTAAACGTTCACATGTCGAGTGGGCCAGACGGTATACCAGCAGTGGTACTCAAACGGTATGCTTCTGAGTCATGTCCTGTGCTGACGCGCTCTTTTTCGCACTCTCGTACCACAATCGGCAAGTACCGTATTCATGAAAGACTACCCTCGTGCATCCTATGCCTAAAAAGGGCGATAGTTCAGATCTGTTAATTACAGGCCTATCGCTATAACGTCCCTTCTCTCCAAGGTTCATCATCATCATCATCATCATCTCAGCCATAAGACGTCCACTGCTGAACATAGGCCTCCCCTTTAAGGCGGGGTTTGCCATACGCGCCACGCTTGGCAGGCGGGTTGGCGCGCGCAGTTTTTTTTGTTTATTGTTGTTTAGGCTTTCGGAAGATGCTGCTGCCCATCTCCCGGTATATTCCCTTAGCAGACTCCTACTGCAACCACGGAACGATATGGTGGGGGACAATTCTATGGCCGGGCACCCCACAAAGTTGCCCTGAAAGCATGGACATAAACGCTGGTGGCTGCCATCCCCAGCGCAATTTTTGCTGCATATCAATGATAGGTGATATTATATGTTATGCTACGCTGGCCGTGCCAATATCCCTCGTTCCGTTGTGGTAGAGTGTCACGAAAAACTTGTGTCTGATATTAAGAACACTCTTTCTGGAGTCTGGTAAGGACTACTTGGTCCGATTCAACCTCACAAAGACACAAGTTTGCGCATTTACCGCTAAGAAAACCCCATTTACTGTGGCCCATCAGTTCCAAGGCGCAACTCTTACGATGTCAGGGAGTATTGGGGTCCTCGGTGTCGAAATTTCCAGTGACGACCAATTCCATAGTCACCTTGAAGAGAAGGCCGCGTGGCATCATAAAAGCTCGGTGTGCTCAATAGAGTGAGGAGATACTTCACTCTGGGCCAGAGACTGCTTCTGTACAAGTCGCAAGTCAGACTCCATAACTGCTGTCACCTTTGGGCGTGAGACCTATATACGAGCTTGGGCCCTTTGACTCGGTACAAAGGCGCGCTGTGCGAATCGTCCACGATTCCAAACTCACGAGCAATATTGAACCTCTAAGTCGAAGAAGAGACTTTGCCTCCTTATGTGTGTTCTATCGCTTGTACAATGGGTTGTGCTCCGAAGAGCTGTTTGACATTATGCCCACGGCCGCTTTTTATTACTGCACCGCTCGCCGTCAGCAGGGTGTTCATCCTCACACCCTGGAATCTCATGGACTGCGCACTGTACCTTTTAAAAGGAATTTCCTCCCGCGAACGCCCCGGCTGTAGAATGAACTCCCTGCCGAGGTTTTTCCAGAGGGCTACAGTGTGAGGAAGAGTGTATAGGTTCTTAAAAGGGTAGGCAACGCGCATGTGAATCCTCTGGAGTTACAGGCGTCCATATCCTACGGTAGCTGCTTACCATCAGGCAGGCAGTATGCTTGTTAGCCACCGTCGGGGTATTAAAAAAACCCACATTTTCATGATACACGGTCGTCAAGGTTAATTTTGTGAAACATTTATGTTTTTTATTACTCTGCCCATAGTTGATGGACATTATGTATAAAGCCCGGACAATTTAATTATTTGAATAGTTATTATCGAAGGTTTATTACTTTGCCAAATAGGTGATGGGCATTATTTATAATGCCCGGGCAATTCAATTATTTGAATAGTTATTATCAAATTGCCTACTCATATTGGCCATTATTCATAATGCCCGGGCATTATGTATAATGACCTATTTATCACTTGGTCCATAACATCAATATTTTTGCGAAGACGTGCGGATGTCATAAGTAAGTATGCGAGTAACTAATATAGGTATTGATTATTTATATTATAACTATCGATTTATGGAAAATGATTGTAATAAAACTTCACATCGAAGTTAAAAAAATAAAAATATAATTAACTTTCTTCATTTAATATATTAGTTTATTTTTTACAGATTACCTACTGCTAATCTTGTGCGCTGACATGCTTACTAAACTTACGTTTATTGATATTTTAATGGAAACTTTTAACTCCGACAGTACATTTCGGGCAAACGCCATGTACTACTGAACGAGATGACTCTAATTAGTCTAATTACACTGATCCTCTTTCACAAATCTAACCACCTTCAGTCTACGTCATCAGAAAATTTTAAAATACTGTATTGTCTTTAAAGTTACATAGGTATACCTATTAAATTTCAGCTCAATCGGATATAAGGAACTGGTTCATAAGTTTCTTGCAAAATACTACCTAAACAACAAACTAAACTAAACTGTCATTATTATTAGCATTAATATTATGGCATCGGCAACGGCATCACACAAGATTAAACTTTGATATCGATAAAATAAATATTTTAATTGCTCATCTCTATATATAATAATAGCTCCATAACCGGTTTCGGTCACGGCGACTGCTGTCAACTCCGATGTTGTCTCTGATGAGCTCGCATGTGGCTAACGTAGCTCATCTCTATTGAGTGAATGAATGGGTGAACGAAAAGTTTGAATAATTATCAAATTGCTGTTAAAATTAAAAAGGCTTATGTTATAAAATACCGTATGAAGATATGACGTTTTAGTTTTAGGACGTACTCACACATTGTACCCCCCCCTATTTAATACCCCTTAAATACTTACTACTAACTTGAATTTAACTAACTTTATAACAATTTAATCTACATTTAACATAAACAAAAGAAACGCTAACGAAGTGGCCAAACGCGTGATCGTCTTAGGGAAAGGAAACCCTATGTTGTGTCGTAGTAACCCATTTTCTTTTAACGAGAAATCAGTTGCATTCGTCGGATTCCGAGGAAATAGCTACCCAACCCCAAGAATCCTCTAATCTAAATAAATTTCAACTCTTAATATGTAACGATAACGCATGGTTAGTAAGTCATAGGATGAATATACATAGGAACCAAGTCCCTTGGAGCGGAAAATTTAAAGGGTAAAATTATATTGCGCCAGCAATATAATTTTATTAAAAATAAAATATTTTTTTGGTAAAGATCCCCTACGGCCTGTTAGTCCTTAGGATAACAGGAATGCAGCAAACTTCCTGGAGTAAGTCCACTTAATACCTACTTTTATTAATTTTACTTCTAGTATCGTCCATAGGCTACGCTAAGCGTGATTATCACGCTTCGGTACTGCATTCCTGCCCGATGGGGAATTAAGGAGCCTTAAATATCTGCCCTTCATATCGGCAGACCTTCCTATCCTGCCTGCCTAACCCTAAAGAGTGCAATACTCTGCGAATGACTCTAGCAATGGATTAGAAAACCCTAGGAGACTTTGTGATGAAAAAATCCACCAAATATTCATCGTCATCCTTCTTAATCTCATTTATGAGCGACCTTAATACCGTAAACCCTTCGTTATATCCCATAGTCTGTAACCCGAAGCCACTAGATCTGAGTTTTCCTACGAGTAGAGTCGAAAAGAAGTACAATTCTGCCCGATAGACTACAAGTTCTTATGCAGCCTACTGGCCTAGTTAAAGCATTACGTAACTCCGAAATAAAAAACAATGGACTGCTTTGCTCGCCACTGACCCAAGTCATACAATTATTTCAGTAAGACTTGACTTTCAGAGTTAAACAATGACTCTAATAATCACTGAACCTTAATATTTATTCCTTCGATTACTCTAGAAAACCCAGAAATGAGCTATTCATTTTAGCAAAATATTAGAAATCTGATTCTAGACGTTAAAACTCAAGAAAATAGTCAAAAAATAACCTTAATGCCGAAGAAAAAGGTGCTTTCATAACATGAAAGACTCAAGGGGTCCCTAACTTCCCACAGTGTGTGATTCTACCCTATCCCATTTCCCAATTCTCTAGTATTACTAGAATATCAGCCGTACTTACCATAGGCCATATATTCCAGAAAATACGCAAGTGTATTCCCTAACACCTAAGCACTCTAAAGTTCGGCTGATGAACCGAGGTTTGCAATACTCTCAATCAGTGTTGTGAACTCCCCTTTTGCAGATCAGCCCAGTACACGACTGGACTGTCTATGGAGGCAAAAGTAAGTCCGGGCCCTATCCGGTGTATATAAGAATATTTACATATATTTAACAAGACAAGATAACAGATGCCGAAAACTTTCAACTAGTCCTGAATCCAGGCTGGCCAGCAACTTAACATCGAGCTGAGGCCCTAGTTTACGGAATTCAGTTGGACACTGTGATCAAGGAGCGTCATTTAAATGACGCACGTTATCTATGTCAATCGTTGCATAGATAACGCCAGACCTTTTCATTGTCTGTCGCGGCTTGAACTCCATTGCTAACCTTGTTGACACCGTTCGGTTTCTCTGTAGCATTGGATAACCTATATTATAGGTTTAGACAGGGACTGGCTTTATAAATACATGAAAACCGTAAGAACTTTACTTTAATTTAAGTTTCCCCCCCCCTCAGCAACTCAGGCCAAAATAATTTATATTAACTAGTGAATGAAACCTTCAGGGCCACGACAACTAGGATTCACTTCTCCAAGACAACCTGTTACGTTTATCCCAGGACCGCAAAACCCAAATCTCATCATCATCATCATTTCAGCCGAAAGACGTCCACTGCTGGACATAGGCCTCCCCCACTGAACGCCACAATGACCGGTCCTGTGCCACCCGCATCCAGCGGACTCCAGCGACCTTCACCAGGTCATCAGTCCACCTTGTAGGGGGCCTACCAACTCTTCGCCTTCCGGTGTATGGTCGCCATTCGAGAACCTTAGTGCCCCAACGGCCATCGGTTCTCCGTGCAATGTGCCCTGCCCATTGCCACTTAAGTTTAGCGATCCGACGGGCTATGTCGGTTACTTTGGTTCTGCTACGGATAGTATCGTTTCTGATACGGTCACGCAAAGAAACTCCTAACATAGCCCTCTCCATTGCTCTTTGGGTGACTTTAAGCTTTTTAATGAGGCCCATTGTGAGCGACCACGTTTCAGAGCCATAGGTCATCACTGGCAACACACACTGGTCAAAGACTTTCGTCTTGAGACACTGCGGAATATTGGACGAAAAGATATGTTTCAGCTTCCCAAACGCTGCCCAACCGAGACGGATTCGACGATTGACCTCTTTCTCGAAATTGGACCTACCTAGCTGGACTGTCTGTCCGAGGTATACATAATCGTCTACAACTTCGAGCGTAAAGTCTCCGACTGTAATAGGGGTTGGTACTACATGGGCGTTAGACATGACTTTCGTCTTATCCATGTTCATCCTTAGACCAACCCTCTCAGAGCCTTTACTGAGGTCGTCGAGCATCGTACTTAAGTCCTCCATGGTCTCAGCCAGGACTACGATATCGTCGGCAAATCGAAGATGAGTGATGCACTCGCCGTTGATGTTGATGCCAAGCCTTCCCCAGTCCAAACCCTTGAAAATGTCCTCCAGGGCAGCGGTGAACAGTTTTGGAGAAATTACATCTCCTTGCCTGACTCCCCGCTGCAGCGGTATGGATCTCGAGTTCTGGTCCTGGAGTCGGACTGACATAGAGGCGTTCTCGTACAAATACTTCATTACCTCGACATAACGGTAGTCCACTTGGCACCTCTGGAGAGCCTGTAGTACAGCCCAAGTCTCGATCGAATCGAAGGCTTTCTCGTAGTCCACAAACGCTAAACAGAGGGGCAGGTTATACTCCTCAGTCTTCTGTATAACCTGACGTAGCGTATGAATGTGGTCTACGGTACTGAACCCTCTTCGGAAACCGGCTTGTTCGGGAGGCTGGAAGTCGTCTAACCTGTACGAGAGTCGATTTGTAATGACTCTAGAAAACAGCTTATAGACATGGCTCAGAAGTGTGATGGGTCGGTAGTTCTTCAGCAAGGTGCTATCACCTTTTTTGAAGAACAACACCACCACCCCTCTGTTCCATGCCTTTGGCGTTCTCCCTTCAAGTAAGACGGAATTAAACAGCTTCTGAAGGGCCATAAGGACCGGTTTTCCACCCGCCTTCAGGAGTTCGGCTGTAATTCCATCTTCACCTGGCGCCTTGTTATTTTTGAGCTGCTTCAGGGCCATTCTGATCTCGTACAAGCTGATGTCCGGGATGTCATCGGTATAGTGTCGGGTAAGCCTAGCTCTATGGTCATTCGCCAGGCTAACTTCGGGTCCACGAGTTGATCTATATAACTGCCCATAAAAGCGCTCTATCTCTCTCAGTAGCTCGGGTTTAGATGAAACCATTCTACCATCTTCAGTCCGTAATTTAGCGAGCTGGCTTTGCCCAATAGACAGATCTCTTGAGAATACTTTACAGCCCTTGTTCCGCTCGATAGCTTCGTGAATACGGTTCGTATTAAATAAGCGAAGATCGCAGGTAATGGACTTGGAGATCCGTCTATTAAGCTGCCGGAGTTGTATCGCATCAACTGAAGATTTTAGAACCATTTCGTTCCTCTCCTTCATGAGATTCTGAGTAGAGTTAGAGAGCCTCTTAGTCCTACTGGTGCGTTTCGTTCTAAAGAACTTGGACCCAGTGAAATGGACAGCTTCTACGAACCCGTCGTTATATTCGTCCACATCGCCGCCTAGGCAATCGAAACGGTTTTGAAGTTCCAGCTGAAAGCTCTCGGGATTTTGGTATTCGGTAGGTGCTGGACGGAGCGTAGACTTCACCAGTCGAGAGCGCTCTAGCTTGATACATATATTCAATGTGCCTCTTACCAATCGGTGATCACTCCCAGTTTTGACTGTGTTGATCACAGATACATCATTGAATATATGCTTCTTCGTCGACATGATGAAGTCAATCTCATTTTTTGTTGCACCGTCGGGGCTCATCCAGGTCCATTTCCTGTGCTCACGTTTCCTGAAGAAGGAGTTCATCATAAAGAGTCCCTCCTTCTCCAGGAAGCCGGCCAGCAAATGTCCCCGATGATTCCGCTTCCCAATTCCAAATTGCCCCACTTTCAGCTCGTCACCGTCTCTCTTGCCCAGTTTCGCGTTGAAGTCCCCCATCACAACGGTGAAGTAGGTTTTGGAACTATGCATGGCTCTAGATATGTCCTCATACATAGCCTCCACCTCGTCGTCGGAGTGTGCCGAGGTCGGTGCGTAAACCTGTATAACCTTCAACGAGTACCTTTTTGATACTCTGAGTATAAGGTACGCTACCCTGCTCGACACACTCTCGATCTTCACCACGTTGTTCACGAGGGACTTGTGGACGAGGAACCCGACACCTCCTTGGGACTGTTGATCGCCCTCCCGGAAATAGAGCAAGTTGCCGGATTTGAGAGTTATCGTGTCCTCCCCCTCTCTTCGGACTTCCGATAACCCTACTATGTCCCATCGCAACTTGCTCAATCCTTCCTCTAGTTCCAATATCTTTTCGTCGGTCCGCAGTGTACGCGTGTTATATGTTGCCAGGGCCAGTTGTTGTTTGGTGTGGTAGCCGGATAGGTACCGGTGATTTTTAGCACCCCTTGCCCTGTTTCTCTGGCCGCTACCGGAGCCAGGAAGCGCAGGACTGCCGGGCACTAGGGGCCTGGGCTTATTTTTAATATTCATGGGGGGGGAAATGCCATAATCGCCACGCTTGGCATGCGGGTTGGCGATCGCAGTAGGATGGCTTTGTTACACGGAGTGCGCTGCTGCCCGCCCTCCGGTCATAGTCCCTTAGTCGCCTCTTACGACACCCACAGGATGCAATGGGGTAGTGCTATTCTAAGCCGGCACCACACGGCAACCCAAATCTAGCAAAACTAAATGTACTAAAACACTAACTCAAATCCCTCCCAGGTCCGCAAAATCTAGACCTAACTTTAAATTAAAGGCAAAATTAAACTGTACTAAAACACTAGCTCGGAGCCCACCCAGGCCTGAAGTTATCACTCACATGTATAAAAGAAATGTTTCCCCAAAACCAGTCCCTTATCCGTTCTTTTATTTAAAAGTCGAATAATAATCCACAATATCAATCAAGTAGGTGAAACTTTCATAACCGCAAAGTCCAGACTTTACATTTCCAAAATAGCCTTTTACAGCTATCCTAGGTCCGCAAAATCTAGACCTAACTCTGAATCAAATCGAATCTAGAATTCTTTAAACTTTAATTCAGAGCTACACGGCTGAAAGGATCCCCCACTCGAAACACTAATAACGTTATATTATACCCGCACTTGTCACTGCCTACTTTAAACTCCACAAATCTAATAGAATTGAATGTCCGCGTCCTCTTCCAGAATAAGAATGAATAATTTAGTCCCCTTCCACCCCTATATATAACCTGTTTCGCTTACATTTTGCTTACATGGTCTAAGAGTTGGCTGCGTCAGATGCGACAGATCAAAAAAGGTTTTAAGTGAAAAGAAAAGTAGGTATTACCGAAACAGGTAAACCCGCCATAATTGTGTCCCTTATAGGGAACAAGGCCTATATTTCAACATTAGAACTAAAACTTCGCGTATTAAAGTGGAAACAAAACAGCAGGCGAGCAACCGAAATAGTAGTTTATGTAACTGTTACGTAACAGGGGTCCCCAAAACACGAGTGTGGTTTTATGAACCGAACGAAGTGAGTTTCACAATAAGATCACACGAGCGCTTCAAGGCCCAACCACGCACTGCCGCACACACTGCTCCATCCACACACATACTATTAACCCGAAATGATGATTGAATGACTGCAACCGCACGGATTGCATCGCCGTCGCCATGGCAACTCGATTGTGTCGGCGGTCGGGCGGCGCATGCCTGCACCCGGATTTTCATAATGATATCGAATTCCTGCCCATTACCCGATAATAATAACATCGTTACAGATAACACATTTGTTCTAACTACTAAGAAGACGTTCGAAATTTGAACGTAATTAAGGTATCGGTTACCGATACTAAAATGTAAACATTAAGGTGCAGCCACAGATACTTATATCTAAATATAGGGCGTTTGCTCATCGATCCTGACCATAAAATAGACATATTAGGGTATGGGTGTAGATAAAATTACATTACTCATCATTTGACACTACTTCCCTCATCAGAAACCTAATCTAATCAATGACACAATTATTTCATTGTATTGGATCAAAACCCAGAACTCCAGAATCCGTCCCCCCCCAAGTCACTTGCACTCTTCGACCTCCACCTCCCCACAGCTGCCAGATGTCCGGTCCCGGAACCGAGCATAGTAGAGCAAACCATCCAAATGTCCGTTTCTGATCCTTTCCCCACTGTGTCACTTCTGTGATGGCCTACTCTTTATCTATTTCTTATTAAATGAATTCCTAATTTCTTTAAATTGAATTCCCGGAATATAAGTGCTTACAAAATGCTTACAGCTTTTATTTGAAAAAGGCCACAATTCGCTATGTTCTTCCGTCTATTATAAGTTTTAAGCCGTTTGCTTAGAGTACAATTTTATTTGGCACCCGTGTTTTTTAGATAATAAATTTAAAACATAATTTATTCAATACTTATACTTTCGCCCAAAACATCTATTTTATGCTTACTGTCATTGTCTTAAGGTTCAAATCTGTCAGACATCCTTGTTGAAAATGGTTTTGGCCACTTCCAAACATGCTTGATATGATTCATGTAGGTTATATAAAGTTATGTACATGATAATAATTATGTACAATACACATATTCAATATATAAAATCTCGTCGGTTCATTGTTTCTTTGAACTGATTTGTAATTTGTAATGAAGTAATTATTTGCCCGTGCGACCTTTATTCAGCAATTTCCTTGATTCGTGAACTTTATGTCTGAATGATAGGTAATCGTAAAGGGCCATTATAATAGACAATTACGTCCTTTGCAACTATATTATGATAGTTAGGCTTGCTTTTAGTCACAACATTCACGGAAGCTTTCGTTTACAGGTTTGCACAAATGTTTAAGCGTGGCGACATAGGTTTCGGTACTAAATCACGATGACTACCGATCCACTATATTCCTATGTCCGTGGGGCTGTCCGACGAAGTAATTTGTGACCTATTAAACTTTTACTTTTCGACGAATAAGGTTGCTGTTCGCAATTGCAACTCGATCTAAGTAATCACCAAGGACCGGAATTCTTCATAGCAAAAATCAAACTGTCAGAGGGATTGACCATGATGTTTTATCGACTTATCGATGTTACGGAATAATATCGCATTAGGTATTCATTGCCATCTTAAAAGATTATTCTGTAACATTTGACCTCTGGGATAAGCAACTTGCATCTCCATATTAAAATAAATTAGGTCAATGTCTCATACGTCACTTGAGTTTTCATAATTGATTCCCGTGCCGTGTTACTAAAATGGTTAATCCTAAAAGAAAAACGATATTCAAATTGGTTGTGTGTATATCCAAAAGCCTGATTTCATTAGGTACTTTAGCTTTGTTTCGTTAAGTGACAAATATTTATCGATAAGTAGATAAAACATCATGGTCAATCCCTCTGACAGTTTCATTTTTGCTATGAACAATTCCGGTCCTTGGTAATCACACTGTGGCGAAGAAGACGTCGCCGCGTCGGCAGGCGTCGGTCGAGCCGATCCGATCCGAACCGTGTCTTGTTAACTCTTAATTAAAAAATAAAAGTATAACTGTTTATTTTACAAGATACAGAGGGGTACAGTTTTACTGACCCACTAGGCAAAGCTGTCCCGTGGAGGAAAAATAACTTTATAGGTAATGCGTGGATTGTGTTTATGTACCGTTCTGTGTTGTTTTGTGTTATTTAGTTTAGTTTTACTAACACATACATAATTTTAAGACATGAATGTAACTAACAACCATGGTTTCCAACTTTCAAACAGGTAGTTCTCCCTGCCATAAAGGTTGTAGAGTTCCTTATGATATGATTAAAAGATCTCGTAACGTACCTATTAGGTATACGATACGGAACGTATAAATTTTAGTATGAACTTGTACTCTTATATCAAGAATATCTACTTATAAGAGTTATAAGCTACGGCAGCCGCTAACTATAACACGGGCTTCGTTGTAGTCTGCCAACGATGTATTCGTCAGTGAAATGGTATCAATCAAATCGCCTGTAACGCCAATTGCACATCTCCGTAGCGGAATTGAATGCGGCTAAACCTGAGCGGAGCCAGAGCGAAACAAAAGCGAATTCTTGCGGTGTGGTTCCACGGTGTCGTTTCCGCTCTTGATTCGCTCCGCTCATGTTGCATGAAACGGTGTCGATATCGCTGCGATATGGAAAATACGTGAAACTCACCGACCGCTTTTAAATAGCAGCTTACATCGTCAAAAGATGTACATATATTCGTAGTGTCGTTATCTGAAAACAAAATCATACGAATTTAACTATTGCATATAAAGAAACTAATATAGTTTTTATATTTACGATTTTTAGATAACCTATTTAACAGCTTTAGCACATCTCCGCCGCGGAACGGTGTCGGCACCGCTGCACGAGTTGCCTGTGCAATGAAGCTCGAAACAATAGAGCATCCGACAGCTCTAACTCGCATATGTACCATCGCGGTTCTCTGCCTTTTCGCCGAAAATTGTATTGCCGAATTTCACTTGCCAACCAACTTTTCGCAGAAGTTTCATTTGGCCGAATTTCATTTCCCAACTTTACATAATCCAACCTAACCTAACCCAACCTAGTAGGTAATTTTCATTTCCCAACTATGGGGTTGGGAAATGAAATGGTTGCGAAATAATTATTTGGTAAAAGTTGTTCGGCCAAATGACTCTTCTGCGAAAAGTTGGTTGGCAAGTAAAATTCGGCAATGCAATTTTCGGCGAAAAGGCAGTATACCACCATTGCGCTATCTTTATCACGCGCGGTTTCGCGTTCCGTCCGCTAATCTGCTTTCATATATACTTTTCGCGGTACAATGGCGAAAACAGCGAGGAGATATGAAACTACTGACGAACGCGAAACGGCGTGACAGAGACAGCCCGAAGGAAAATAATGCGTGTTAGAGCAGTCAGACTAGCTACGCACTGTTTTGGCTTAAAATACAACGGACACCTCGGCAAAACGAGCAGCGGCGCCGCTATGACCTTTACATGCGTAAAAGACCTTACTGACACCAACGGGCGTCGTGAGCGTCCAAAGTGTCCAAACTCTAAAGGAGGGCAGCTTTGTATGGACACCGGCCTAAAAACCAATAATGACAAGCCATATGTCATTTGAAAGGTTTTTTTTATATTCTACGACTTATTGTATAACGGGAAATCTTTAATCGCTGTGTGAAACAAGTTACCCATAGCAAAATCAAAACATTCCATCAATGAGTATTTTTTTACTGTTATAGGGTTTTAGTTCTGTACAACGGTTTTTAAACGTGTTATCATATGAGAAAACAACTAAATATCGATATACTATCAAACAATGACTACTATTTTTATGCTGCGATAACTTTTTTCACACAATGGGATTACCTGCCATACTAAAAGTTTTAGAACTTAGAATAATAAGCTATCCAGTGATATATCGCTTGTCCTTATTGGTCAATTAGGCCAATCTGCCTGCCTACCCTCCTTTCGTGATCTTCATTTCTTTTACGCTTGCACATAGGGCAGATGCCCCGGTTTGGGCCACTTTAAGGAGTGTCTGTCTATTCAGACATCCGTCATTTTGTGTCAATAAGAAATTATGACACTATTTATTTATGCACTGAGTCAATGATAATATATTTAAATGAATCTCCGCTGTTAAGATTCTGACATTAGATCTTATATTTTTCTTTAATGAAGCATCAGAAAGGCGTTCAGAAACCGTTTTGGACACTTTTTTAATGGCTCTTGACAACTGATACATGACAGATGACAGTGTCATCTGTTCTGCAATAATTTACTCCTAATGTTAACTTTAAACCATATACTTGTTAATTTGTTTGTACCTTAATAAAGTTGAAAATGGCCATCATCGACACAGTGGCCACAACCGGGGCATCTGTCCTACGAGCAAAAGAGACAGATAACGTAACATAAAGTAAATATCATAGTTAATAAATATATGTCATGTATAACTTAGAGACTCTCACCTGCAGACAAACTGTAAAAACAGTTTTGCAGGAAACTGCCTTAAACTGTACTGTGATGTAATAATAATAAATAATAAAAAAAAAACGAAATTTCGATGTTTGAAGTTCGCAGTAGGTCTACTGCTTTGACGATAAATCCTAACTAAACATTTCGTTCACGTTTCCTTCTGGACTGTTCCTTGAGTCACTCACTAATAGAAGTCACTCACGCGGCATGTGAAACCAGACGCATCTGCAGCGTTTGAGCGTGAGGTTAGTGAGGCATTCCAACTCGCAGCTGCTCGCGGTATATACTTTGAAGTAATGTAGGGCTCTTTCTTGAGGGAAGTAACACTGGCGGCTGCAACATGTTTTGTAAATTAGATCGGTACAATATTTCACATCAATAATGAGCGTTCGCGTTCTACACCTTTTTGTCACGACGCGGCGCCTCTAATTTGCAGTTTGCCAACGGGCGTTAAGACGCTAATCCCTTACTAATACAGACCAAGAAGAAACTTAGGGACTATACCAGCATATTTTTTTGTAGCTTGGTGTATGGGACGGTGCCAGGGTAATAACGCGTACGTTCTAAACAAATGCCGTATGTATGTAGTTGTCGTAGCCAAGCCGCTGGGGTCAGACTGCTAGCAGTTTTGTGCTGACAAGGGCTCTTTGGATGATGTTTGCTGCATCCCAGCGCTTCTTGTCATATTTGACGTAGTTTTTAATGCTTCCTATCAGCTATCCGTCTAATAGACTTACACGTATAGTGGGTAGTCGATCAGCGAATCAGACGTGGTGATCACTTTGGCATTAATCTTAAGGGAGACGAGATGGTCCGGTTCTGCCGCGTAGAAGTTGTTGGTTCTCCGAGGCAACTCCGCTGGGTGGTGCAGGTACACCTACACGATATCATACATATTAATAATATTTACAAAAAACATGGAAAGATGGTCATAAAAGTCATAAATATAACCCCCCGTGTGAGTTAATTTAAATCAGTACAAAATACAGTCCAAACAGAAAATTCATCCGCGAAGACGAAAACATTGCGGAGATATGAACGCGGACTAACGGACCGAAAGCAAAACCGCGCGTGATAATCACTGACATCACTGTAGAGTATCATGTTTTTCCAACCAGACAAAGATGAGCGTTGTGAGCGTGGTAGGCAATGTTGTACATAACGGTGTGGCAGTGGGTCAAAATATTTGTAGGGAAGCCGCAGCCAATTTGACTATTCATAATGAGCTGTAGTCAAATTGAACTCACTGGAGTGAAATCTAGGCAAACCGATGGGAATCGAGCTATATGGATGCTTCTCTACAAAACTATGGTTAAAACTGACCTTGAATCCTTGAAACGATGCGCTGGAGCATTGCAAATCATGGGCAAAAGGGTCACCCAACACCAAATTGAATTCGCTTTCGTACACGCTTTTTTCCTACAAATATATATAATTATTAATTACTATCTTGAGATTCTTGGCTGATAAATCTTTAAAATATCCTTATTGTTAAAAAATACATTGTAATAATTTCACAAAAAAGAAGTAGAATTAGAGAACAAACAAATATATTTTACGGGTTCCCTCTATTTGGCATACTTTTATTTATCCGAAACTCCGCCAATCGGGCTATAGTGTTTAGACGACAAATCCGATGTCTTAAATCAATATATGGATTAAAACGAAGAGATTCGTGTTGGTCACTGTTTAAAAAACTAAAATTGTTAACCTTTCCTTGCCTGTACATACATGAACTTGCCGTATTTGTGAAGGCCAGTAGTCACCTTTTTAAAAACAAACAACCAAGACTAAGATTGCTAGAAAAATATAGGTTTGATAAGATATGCCCAGATCATAAATATCCTTCGTATGGAAAAACTGCTGCGGCTATGAGTGTCAAAGTTTTTAATCATCTTCCTATCGATTTAAAGAAGTTGCCACTGGAAGCATTCAAAAAGAAACTGTATACATGGCTGACAGACAAGTGCTTTTATAGTTTGAACGAATATTTTGCATGTATTAACAATTAAGCTATACCTACCAGTATTTAATGCATGTTAGATGTAAGAATTATTGTACACCTCATGGAGGTAGAAAATGGAGATACTCTGTTATTATTTCAACATCTATGTAACCCGTTTTCGTTCAATAAATGAATTTTTACTTTTACTTTTTACTTTTAAACGCATTTCGCATAACAGACCTGGAGTTCGATTTTTGAATCTCACCGGGTGACTTATTTCGTACTAAATAGTCATCGGCTGCATACAAAAAAAGGCACCGGTGAGATTCAAAAATCGAACTCCTGGCATAATCGGTTTTAGACGAATGATAATGTAGCAGAAACCTTATTTCGTTTAATTCA
Source organism: Pammene fasciana (assembly GCA_911728535.1). NCBI lineage: Eukaryota > Metazoa > Arthropoda > Insecta > Lepidoptera > Tortricidae > Pammene > Pammene fasciana. The sequence continues at coordinate 2,341,337 of OU452295.1, forward strand.
CAACATTGCGAATATCTTTTTGTCCGCAAATGATTTAGCATACCACTGTTGTAGCCGAATGTTATTACGAATAAACTTGTTAAGCATAAATTGTACTTGGCATATTTTTCACTATCCGAAAGTTTTTTAGCATACCTGCACCGAAGAAAATAAAAATGCTTCGAAAAAATGGGTTGGGTTAGGTTATAATGTGACTTATGTGACCTCAACGGAAATGCACTTATGCGTAATAGTGGGTTAGGTTAGGTTAAAACTGCGGCCTAAACAAAAAAAACTGCTACGAAAATGTGGGTTAGTTTAGGTTAGAACTGTGAGGGGTGTGGGACAGGAAACCTCCTCGAGTGCCAGGTCCCTTCTCATTCCTCTTGATCAGGTGGATCCGGGGGAATAGGGAAGGGTTCCTGGACGGTGCACCCTGGGGGCCGCGGTAGGTAATATCGGTTGGTATTGCCTACCGTTGCTGCCAATATCCTGTCAGTCCCTCCACGAGCTCTCTGGTAACAGAGTAGATTAGTGGGGTGGGCGCTGGGGAGGAGGGAGGCTGAGGACGGCCTTATGTACTGCAGTTCCCGAACCAGGTACAGTGGTGGAAGAGGGCGGGGCGCCTCTTCGGAGGTGTGCCATGGCCTGGACTCGCGGAAAAGAGCAGTATTTAAGGCTGGGGCCATGGGTTGGTACTATGGGGTGCCAACTCATCGCAAAAACTCAGTCACGTGGCGGAGGGTGGTTGAAGTATCCTAGATGTTGCAGATAGCTATCATTGTCTTGGTTTGCACTCTTAGGTACCCGTCTCGCCTAGACCAGACTTTGTTTGTTATGGGCAGCATTTGGGTGGGCATTGGTTAGCTTACTAACCTTTGCTCCCACTTTTGGAGTGGCCGATGAAGGGACGCGGATAGGCAGGTGGCCGGTGACCCGCTCTTGGAGGCTAGCCCAACCACCCGGAGACCCATCAGCGTGACTCTGCCTAGGCAGATTCCACGTCTGATCGGGGGCGGAGTGTAGTGGTGGTATGGCTGGAAGGGACGTTTTCCTTGAAGGCATCCCCACTACACGGGTGCCGGGGTAGGGGCGTTTGTCCTCCTGGTGCTGTGCGGGTGGGACCGGAATACCGGTCCCGGCTTCTCCGGGGTTAAGAGAGGCCAGTTGGCGGAGAGCACGCTGGTCATGCTACAGCGTGCTCTATTTGCGGAGTGGGTTCGCCCTAGGGCGACAGTGCTGGTGGTGTCGCGGTTGCAGTTTCGATCCCGTTGCACCACCATTAAGGCACGGAGATGGCAGCATCCCAGAGTTTTAGTGGGTAGGCCGGTCCAGACCGGAGAGTCCCACATAACTTATGCGTAATATTTGGCTCCACCCCGGGGGCCTAATGTTACGTATAGGTATGCGTAAAACATTTCTCTGGGACAAAAAAAAAAAAAAAGGTTAGAACTGTGACCTCAACGGAAATGTACTTCTGCGTTTGGTTTAGGTTAGGTTAGAACTGCGACCTCAACAAAATAACTTGTACGAAAAAGCGGGTTAGGTGAGGTTACAATTGTTACCTCATCAGAAACGCACTGTTACGAAAAAGTGAGAATGATGCAATGTAGCCCTAATACTATTATGCTAAATAAAATTATGCAATATAATTTTCGTCAAATAAATTATGCACATACACTTTATGCCTAGATACGATTCGGAATATTGACTTCATGAACAAGTAACATTCGGACCAATAACAATCTGCCAAAGCCAATTGTGCTCAACATAAGTATGCCATAACAGTTTATGGGTAAAGCTAATTATGATCATGTCGATTATGCACAATATAAATATTACCACAATTAAAACTGAAAGAACAAATCAAATAATTTTTTTAATAAATAAAAAAATAATTTAATAATTTTTCCTTTGTATATGACATCTATATAGTTGGTAGTGACCCTGCTTATGAAGCAGGAGGTCCCGGGTTCGAATCCTGGTCAGGGCATTTATTTGTGTGTTTATCACAGATCCTGAGTTCCTGAGTTATGGATGTTTTCTATGTATTTAAGTATTTATCTATATCTATCTATTAAATATATCGTCGCCTAGTACCTACAACACAAGCCTTATTGAGCTTACTGTGGGACTAGGTTGATTTGTGTAAGATTGTCCTAATATTTATTTATTTATTTACTTATTATTTATTTATTTAGATTTTTTTGTAGTTATATAACACTACTGAGGAAATTATAAACTGAAATATGTAGATGTGATTTACATTTACATAGATTACAAAACATGAGAAAATTCGACGGCTACCACTGCGTCCCGGGTAGTCTAGACTGTGTCGCGAATGTAAAAAAAAGCTTGCTCAGCTTGCTTGTTCCAGCCCTAGGCACCGCAGGCCTTACAGGGTCATTTTTTCGTTAGGATATGACATCTACATATTTAAATAAGGGTGAGTGATATGGCGCGTCAAAACTCTTCTTAGGCAACCCGGAGTTAAATTGGCTTTCCAGAAAAATATCCTCAACCGTCTAAGAATTTAGGCACACTGTACGGAATCGTAGTTATTCTATGGAGGCCCCGCCACTAATAAGGATTGTGACACAAAGATACTAGAAACCAAAAATTCAATAATTCTGATTTTTTAAAGTGATAATGAAAAAATAAGGGTTCCGTTTTTTTCTTCTGAGGTACGGAACCCTAAGAAAATGTATACCATTCAATATCTCACATTTACTTTAAAATAAATTAACAACTATACTTTTACTATGTATAATAATTTATAAACGCAATACCTATTTTACAGTCAATTGCAATTTCATAGATGTACAATCACTATTTTATTTCATTTTATTCATATTGTTAGGAGCGTTTTTTGAGCGGCAGGTAATTTCTGACTTTTGTTTAGGCAATTGGCCCTATATCGATATAGACATTTGATCCTCACAACAAAACGAATTGATTGATACCACCTACATAAAAAAGGATATAACACACTCCTCCCTCGCTTCGCTCGTCGTCGCACCTATCTTGACTACATCTATTTTTTTGTGGTATTTTTAAAGGTATATTCGGACCATCAAATAATTAAACCCTACCAAGATCTTACTATTCTGGTTATACAAATCTGGTGATGAAAGTTTTAAATTGGGTGCAATTATCTGTTAATTATTAATTTGGTTTTTCAAAGTTGGTGAACGTTTCGATTAATATAGTCACAGGTATATTCGTTGTATATCAGGACTTAGGAGATACAAATTAGGTGGCAGATCTATATTTTGGTGGCAGAAAAAATAGTTGGCATAAAAAAATCATCACGTTAATTATATAAAAAAAAAGGTTTTACATGGAAGGCTGGAAGTGAGAAAGCCAAGCGTTTTACTCTGACTGACTCCTTAACCTCTAAATAGTCTAGACTACCCGGCGGGTCACAGTGGTATCCGTCGATTTCTCGTGTTATCAACATCTAAAAATAATACTTCTCCACGCCAGGGATACAGTCCATCAACAACGATATGCTTCTCTTCATCATACGGCTTTTCCATTAAATAAAATTCGTCACGATCAGACGACCACTTTCCGCTCGGTATAAATGCTCCCGAATATGCATATTTCTTGTGGATACTGCAAAAAAATGTTCAGTCATTATAAGGCTTAATAAAAAACGTAATATTTTGGGGGCTGTTCCTTATTATTTTTATGGGAGAGGCGAGTAGTAACTGACACTGTTTCGTTTTTTTAAGATTAGATTAGTTGGGCGATTTCTGGGAAAACTATTTAAAATCTCCATTTTGCCTTTTATTGTCATGTTGTGTCACATATCATCATGTTAAAAACATATCACTAATAATGGAATAATATTCTGGTTAAAAATTTTCCCTGATGTAGCTGAGAAAAATAAATATAAATGGGCGAAATAGACCGTTATTTTTGGTCTCTCTAAAAAAAACTATAAGTGTCGAATTTTTTTTTCGCAAATATCAGCATGTTTCACAATCGATGGGTTTTCAAAAATAACTCTGAAATTTTCTGTAATATGTTTTGATTTGGTAAATATTTTCGGAATTAATCACCCCAAAAGCTGTTCAACCGTATGTTTAAATTTTATTTAAATTTAAGAACATGCGTCTTATAACATAATTTCAACGAAAATTGTTCTCAACACCGGTGAAACCGTTCTTGAGGTATTTCCAAAAAACAGTTCCAAAATGACGTCAGTGCCTCGCAAATAGCCCCGTTGTTATTTTATTACTTTTGCGTGGCTGGTATAGTGAAATGTATGTTTTTAATTTCTTCCCCCAATTATTTTATAAACTTGTTTTCAACTGGGTACGGCTTTAGCTTTTCTCTGGCCTTAATTAACTGGAAATAAACTTCATTTTATATGAAAACCACCCGTGTCAGTAGGTATATTTGACAAATAATTGTCTTAGCTGTCAGATATTTGTGCTAATAGCGTTGGGGTGCAGGTCGATACTTTTATATGACGGAGGGACAAGGCAGCGCGGCTTGACGCAGAGCTACGCCGTACACATCATAACTGCTAGAATTATGATATCTTGTTGCAGTGCCGGCCCGAGCCCTTGATAAGGGTAGAGCGAAATCAGGTTTTGGCGCCCTTCGTCGAAGTTTTCAAGCGTACTTTGGGGCCCCCGCCACACTCGCGTCTATTAAAACTTTTTTTTTCTCATTCCCATTTTGGCGCCCCCCTTGCCATCCGGCGCCTAGAGCGGCCGCTCCACTCGCTCTATCTATATAAGTTACCTTTGTCGATCTAGTAACGAGTATGGAAAACGACGAGCTAAAATGCTCGGTAGTGGTCTTAGTTTGGTCCGTGCAGGTAGTCATTAAAAGTAACGTTTCGATTTACCCACTTTGTAAGTAAGAAATGCGCCGGTAGTCATTAAAACTCGCGTTTAGATTTACCACCGGGTGACAGTATAAAAAGCGTACGTACAGTATCTGAGGATTCATTATTCCTTTGACAGTCGAGCAGTCAATATCAACTTAGTAGTGAATTGTTGACGGGTGGTATTTAGCACGGATGCAAGCTAGGAACTCTCCTCGTTTTCATAGTTAAAGTGTTTAACAGCTTTTGTGATTGGAAAGTAGTCTGTGTTTGCGTTATAGTGTAATCTATCAGAATCATTGTTAGAAATGTTTCAGATAAACAAAAGATTAGTCCCGCTGAGTTTCTTACGCTGGTTCTTCTCAGTTGAGGCTCCTTTTCCGAACCGGTAGTAGTTTATGCCCTTTCCCATAATCTGGTTTTAAAAGATTCAAATACAGTTGTTAAACCAGTGTTTATGTTTTATTTCATTACCGTGCATCCGTGTGTAATGTGTTTAGTGCTAGGTTATCTTGATAGTGTTAGTTTTGAGTTTCAAACCCCTACTGCCCGGCCCTCGGCGGTCCTCGACCACATATATATATATTGTTGAGAGAATCTGAATAATTATTATAATCAATTAGCAATAATATTACGCGGGAACTAACTGTAACTAATAAGGTTTGTAATCATGAGTATTTTTGGGTCTTTTGTCATGATATACCTACTTTATTATTTTTTATAAAATTATTCCATTACTCAGAAACTCGTAGACCACCTTCAGCTAAAACCGAAAATTGGACCTAGAAATATGGCACGAGTTTCATAAAATTCGCATCTGGATCGTACATATCATATACAGCGTGGACCCTGTAACTAAAGCAAAAAACGTAGATTGTACTCCTCAAACTAAACAACGTTTGTTCAGCGACTTAAAAAAAAACTTACGGTTTGATTTTTAGTACATTATAAAGTTTACAAACAAGTTAGCAAAATTTATTATGTCTGTAGGGTGACAAGACTGACAAGCAATGTCAATTAGATGGATTTTAACGTACATTGAAAATAATATATTATTTAATTTGTATGAAAAAGAGACAATCTTAAGACTACATATTTTTTTAAAGTTGTTGAACAATAGTTTTATTGTTTAAAGATTAAAATCTACGTTTTAATTTTTTGCTTTAGTTACAGGGCCTACCCTGTAGACAAAGACATGCCGCCAATAATATGACATCACAATTGCCCGCTTTGTACAGCATTTTTGAATAATTCTTAATATTAATCTAGTTAGTTTTTTTTTGGTACAATACGCTTGTATATTCCGTATTTTCTTTAATTATTGTATCTATTTATGGCACAAAATGGTGTTTCGAATCTTTTTTATGATAATGTTAACTCCACAAATCTCAAATTGACACCGGCGCTAACGGGCCACAAAGCGCAAGAGTGACACAAGGTTCTGGGTCCAACATCATGTCTAGTCCTAGCGCTCGCACATGCGCATTGAAGGTCTGTGGGAGATCGGTAATCTGACAACCCGTTACGTATGAGTGCGGTTTCATGAACTCAAAACTACAAGAATTAGAGTTCAAAATCCAAAGGCTCATGGGATGTAAGTATCTTACCGATCTAAGTTAAATAGCTCATCTGCAGCTAAGCTGTTGAATGTGTAACATTGCCCTTCAGCAGTAAGGACGGGGGTGAAAAAATCACTCGGTCGGTATGGTAACATTTCCTTATGACGCCACTTGCCCTCCACCATAAGCTCTTTCATGGTAAGTGCTTCCTGAAACAGAAATTAAATTATTAATTAATTATTTTATTGTTTACCGTAGAATATGTTATTGGTGGTTTTCAGAAAAAGTGTTTGTATTTACTTTTTGGAAACTTTTGAATAATTTTGGGTTTTTTCTTCCAGAGATTAGAGGACTATCGATTTAAATAATAAAAACATATGGCAGTTGTGACGGTCCATACAAAATGTACGCAAAAATATGTCACAAAAGTGACAAAAAAAAATCACAAAAGTCCGAAACTCTCTATTTGAAAAAAATATAAACAACATAAATCGATAATTTTTTTTGACTTTCGATGCGGTTCATTTGATCAAAAAAAATTGTTTTTTTTTTTAAATTTGAAATAATTCCGCGAATCCTACTTAATTCATATGGGATTTGACATTTCTAAGACCTCCGTCTACACTAGCGCCTCTAGCTGAAAATTCATACGCGATAGTCCTCATTGCATTAGCATGGAGCTTGAGGCCTCAATAAGGTAACTAAAGAAGATAAATTTACCTCCATGATATATTGAACAATGTCTTGGTCATTTTCAGACTCTAAATAGTAAATAAGAGCCTTCTGAAGTTGGTCGCAAACGAAACTAGTCGCAAATATTTTTTTCACAAACGGGGTTCCCTCGGTGAAGCTGGAACATGAAAAAAAATTTACAATTATAACTTTATATACATATGGTTCACTTATACGTAGACAATAGCATTCTGCACCCAAAAGTGACACAGAAAAACGTGCCCAAATCATTGAGAGAATACATAAGTTATATTATTTTAACTAGTAGTCCGCCTTGAATAAACTGAGAACTTACGATTTACTTGAAAAACGTTTTGAACAATATAACAAGACCTTAATGAAGATGGCTTTTGTGCCTTCTAGTTTCATAGCCCCTTGATCGATCCAGTTCATATAAGAACTCTCAAATCATATTTATCCCTGCTACAAACCCCAACAAATTTTATAAAGATCAGAGAAACGTTACTAAAGTTTATTTTTGTATTAAGCAGAACGTCTGCTAACGATACCACAATGTTTAGAAATAAAGGAAAAGTAGAAAAATCCACTGCCTCAGGCGAGACTCGAACTCGCGACTCTGGGAAACATGCCCATCGCTCTGACCAACTGAGCTACTGAGACTACACCTGAGACTGCGAATTTATCCACCATATCCTTTATTTATGCATGCGCCTTAGGGTGACGCCTAGCGACATCTGCCGAAGAAATATTACACTTCTTAACCTTTTCTTTTTCTTCTCTTTATTTTTCAGTAGCTCAGTTGGTCAGAGCGATGGGCATGTTTCCCAGAGTCGCGAGTTCGAGTCTCGCCTGAGCCAGTGGATTTTTCTACTTTTCCTTTATTTCTAAACATTGTTATTAAAGTTATCGCGAAAGAATTTGGTATTCAAAATCAAAACACCCGGATAACAGTTTTTGTTATGTCTGAAGTTGTCTGTACAACTTCACTTCGATTACGCTCCGCTCGTTCTATGAATTTGATGATATAATAACATTTCTTAAGTAAGTACCTCTTCAATCTTCTTATACGGTCTTTTTCTTTCTTTTTGTCTTCTCCCACTAGAAACTCAAGTATGCTGAAGTTTTTGTTAATATCTATATATTGTTTTGTAAAATTGAATGTCTTCTGTCTGGTTTGCGGGCAGATCGTCACGGCTGGGAATGGGATCTGCGAATATAAGCCTTTTTATATCCACTGATTTTTATAAAATAAGTAAACACCATTTTCCTCATTCAAGCGTTCGATCCCTAATGAATGACGGAGCGAGCCGATTCCGAAGTTAAGAGTCGCCAGGACGCTCGCGTTCCCATACAAACGTAGTTTTGGTCTCATTTTAAAACGACATGCTTTAGAACCATGAAATTTGGCATGGGCATTCTAGTAGTACAGATCTAGGTCGGACATTCGTTTTCGTTGCTAAAAATTGTAATACAAAGAAAATATAGCAAAAATATGCATGTCGTTTTAAAATGAGAGCTAAACTACGTTTGTATGGGACCGCGAGTTCACGCGAGCGTCCAGGCGACTCTTAAGACTCGGAATTAAATACTTACAACTTTAAATAATTATATTTTATTATATTCTGTTTTATGACGTCATATTCACTTCTTAAGACGATATCGGCTATCTACAATATCTACATTGGACTTCTGTTCGAAACGCAGGATAGTTTAGAATGTTTTATTTTTAGTTTTTGCTCGATTATTTAGGTTGTTCAGTGTGTAAAATTGATAGCTTATTGTGCGGTGATCTAATAAAAAGTGTGCAGCTAATGAAGAATTAATCTCAAAACGCGTGTAAACACACAATGTAGTTAAACGGACAGTTGTCGGCACGTGTTGTGTGTAAGGAGCAGCTATCATCTTACAAAGAGCAAGGCTTGTACCTAACAACGTTGCCTATATTTAACTCAACTCGTCATTGGCGAAATTCACATTGCACCGTACAAAGGGAGAAAGCCATTTCTTCTACATAGGTACATGATAAATATCTACGTGAAGTTTGTGAACAGGAAAAATTAGCATATTCTTTTCCTGACGGTCGGATTTTTCACATGTATGGAAAAAATCTATCGGAACCGATTTTATTCAATATACTTTTCATTTAAAGTATTTATTAGTACTCACTTTCATGAATTTCACCTTAACCTTAAAAAATATTTTTATTTTTATTTTACCACTATCGGCGTGGCTAATACCAAATTATTAATCATACCAAATTTGAGTTTTCTAGTACTAACAACCACTGAGCTAAGCCATGGACGGACAGAAGGACATGGCGAAATTATAAGGGTTCCTAGTTGACAACGAAACCTTAAAAATTAGCTTTTCCTTTAGGGCCGGAAACTACGGTACCCTATTCTGCAGCTGACTTGCTCAGGGCCGATTTTTTTCAACCGAATCTTTATTTTTGTATTTTTTTAAGTATGTTCACCAATTATTCGAAGATTACTGGACCGATTTGCATAATTCTTTTTTTGTTTGAAAGGTCTTTACAGTAGGGCAGGTAAGTACGGGTACCTATTGCTTGTATGGGCTAATACCGGAAGTCCGGGATTGCCCATACAAATAATACCGGTATTCCATGCCCTCTCATTGTCACCAGGTCAGGATCTGATGATGGGATCCTGGAGAAATCGAGGGAACTCTTGAAATATTATAGGTACACCTATAACGATTTAAGTATTTTTTATGCTAGCTCAGGCATTTCCTTTTATAAATGTGGAGGCTAAGCGAAGACGGTTCTTTTTTGTTTATAATTATTAATGTGTAAATACTGACCTCTGCAATGGACATGAGTCGATCGTCAACGGAGATGATGATGGGCCTGTCCTGCCACTTCAGCCACATCTTGCCACATGCCCATACACACAAACACACGCTCGTCACCGTTATCATGGCCCAAAATACTCTGAAAACGAAATCAATTTCTGAATAGGAGGCATATTCTAACAAGTACTAATATACGCTCCCGGCCGGTGTCAGCCGTGACTGCTTTTTAGTTCCTTTGTTGAAGGCTTTAATGTGCGCGTGTGGTTCATGCGACCAATCTTATATATATTAATATACCGGGTGTACAATCCAAATGGGTCAGTATGGAGAAATCGGAAACTATGAGAGATAGCGAGATCTGTTCTTAGGAACCATGACGTCGATTTTAGATTTAATAATAATTACATTCAAACTTTTTTATTAACTCTCATACATAACCGGGAATCGAACCTGGTCAAAATCAATGTGTATAAATTCTGCAAGTCAAATGGTTCGTTGTTGGACCTTAGATGGTTTGTATCACTCTTGCTCTTTGCGCCCCGTTAGCGCCAGTGTCAGTTTGAGATTTGCGGAGTTAGCATTATCAGTTTCTAAGTAAGATAATAATTTTATATAAATGGATGAAGTTGGTATATCATGACAAAAGTTCCATAAATACTAATTATTATACAAACCTTTGTTACAGTTAGTTCTTGCATAATATTACTGCTGATTGATTATAATGGGTACACGAAACAATCCCGAAAAACGTTTTACCGATTTTTAAAATCCCGATTTTGTAATGCCCGACCCATTAAAATTCCGATAGTTAAAATTACGAATAACTAATGTACGAATATTTAAATTTCCGAACAGCAAAAACCAGATTTTTAAAATCCCGATACATATAAAACTGAATTTGAAAATTCCGATGCAATAAAACACCGAAACCAATATTTTCGAATTTCAAAACAACGAATCCCGATTGTCATTATCCCAAAATTATTAATTCCGATTCAACATTATTCCGAAATTTTTAAAACCCGACTTTTTAAAATTCCGAAATACGTTTTTTGACCAAAAGTAAAAAATACAGGGATAGCAAAAAACTTAAGAAAAATTGTAATCCAAAATTCCCGAATTTAAGCCAGTAGAGGGAGGGTTGTGACTGTGATGTAACAAGCCAATGTACGTTTTTACCGACGCTGGTGCTATGAGGAGTATAGCCCAATTCGTCTTTTTTAGCAACTATGACCCGCGGGTAACCTGTTTCACTCTAAGAGACAAAAGATAACTAACGAACCTATCCAGATAAACATAGTGATCGTAACGGTGTTATTTTTTATTGTGTCCCCCTGTGGAGAGCTTCGCCCCCCCCCCGTCCCCCTTTTCCCCTGTCTCCTCATGATAATCTCTATCAAGGCTCCCATTGCTTCCGCCTTAGACTTTTAACCTAACCAATCGCTTCTAACTTTTACAGAATGAAAGCTTCGTGACGCACTCGAATTTAACAACCCATTTAAGTGCAGTGACGTCTTTGTCCATTTATTTGGTGGCTATAACTAGGGCTCGTCAAGATTTCGACGGCTTCTATTTCCGCTCTGAGGGACACAAGGTAACTAACAAACCTACATCGGTAAGGGCAGTGACGTCTTTGACCGCTTCTTTGGTGCCTATAGCTGGGACCCGCCAAGATATCGACAAATAACACAATCGCGAATTTCATTATGCCGAATATACAAAAAACCGAAATTCGTATTACCGAATCGCCAAAAACCCGATCGGTCATTAGTTTTTCGGAATTAAAAAAATCGGAATTAAATTTTTCGGGAAATTGACAATCGGGATTTTTAGGATTCGAGCAAGTAACAATCGGACTTCTAATATTCGGAAATATTGCATTCGGGATTTCGTGGGATTCGTGATTTCAAAAGTCGGAATTTTGACATTCGGAGTTGTCAAAATCGGGTAAATGTTTTTCGGGAAATTTGTATGTTCCCGATTATAATGATTATTCAGATTATCTCATCAAAATAGCTATAAATGTATGGGCCTGTACCCCAACGCTATTTATTAGCACAGATATCTGACAGCTAACACAATTATTTGTCAAATATACTGCCACGGTCGATTCCTATAGAAACCATAGACAAGGGCGCCTCTATCATAAGAACGACTATGCACTAAGGAGGTCGGTCATCTGTGAGCGATACCTACTGTTAATGTGACAGATAAAACCAACAGCAATACCATCGCAATAGAGCCGCAATACAATCGCAATAGAGGTGATATATGTTAGTGTTAGACTTAGTCGAGTCGAATAGAGGTTCAGATGTCCAGGTCTGGAAATAAGCATGGAATAGCAAACTGATTAGAGGGATTTCGTTGCTCTCATTATTGTGTCATATCTGACGTGGCTCTTCGTCTATAATCGCCGCCGTCTGTCTCACGTTGACGAGACTTCAAACTCATCAATCTTTTTGATGAGTGAAGATCTCCACACAGGGTGTTGATTTATATGATGTTGATGAAGAATGCTTACTTCTCAGATCTGGTGAGTCCTGGGTCCGAAATGTACCGCAGTCCGTGCAAGGTGGAGGTGCTAGAAAACTCCTGGAGCGTTTCACGTACCACTCCACGTTTTTTGCTCTTAGTGTCTTGGCCATTGCCTTGGTGCGGCGTTTCGTTCGAAGTAGACCTGAATATGGACAAAAGGTGTAATTATTTTTTTTAATGTATGGTTATCAAACGATTCGTTTTGTGGACAAATGTCTATATAGGACCAATTGCGTCAAAATAACACAAAATACAGAAATGAGAGCCAAAGTCTGACATTCGCACTTGCCGCGCAATGAACCTCGATAATTCGAAAGTGGAAAGTAAAATCCTTCAGTAACCCTGTTCTCTAAATAATAATGCAATACAGTAAAGGGTTCTTCGAGAAATAAGTAAACAGGTTTTTATAATAGTCCCCTCCGTTATGGGAGAGGGCCTAAGTGATAGTTCAGATCTGGATACGGTTACCAACTTTTAGTATGTTGTTGGGCACGACACTAGGACCCCAAAACTGCCGAGAGACGGGGACGTCGATGAATGTCTCCCGTGTAATGACGTCATCAAAATGGCTGCCGCTTTGTTGCGAAAAGTGTAAATTTCATCCAAACTGTGCATTGCACCTATACGTGTGTAGTATCAAACGAAAGAAGATTAAATGTGCTATATTGTTGTAATACATTATATACTACTGTATATTACAGTTTGACAGCTATAAACGAAAACCCAAAATCAGGCTAAAAAATTATTCGGATATTTGCATTTTACAACAAAATTATAAGTCCAACTTTAAAGCCGAGTACTACAATAACAAAACAGGCTATTTAAGCTATACATTGCTATAAAAATTATTAAAATCTGGTAATAATTGTGGCAGCTATGTTAAAAAACATGTCGGCACTGCCGAGTTATTTCCTTAGAGTGAAAAAATAACAATTTTCACAATTTACAGAATATCCGCAGAAGCTTCGAGTATATTGTTGGTCAAATAATTTGGAGCCTTTAAATGTCGGAAAAATATCTCTATAGTGACTGAGGTCCAAATAATGACGTCATGAACGTGACCGCTACCGAAATTTGTAAAACATAAATTAAAGCTATACCATGACACATACACACATGTGTGTAGCATCGATCGAAAGCTTATTAAATTTACTATAATACATACATACATTATTTGTGAAAATAATGTATAGTTTAGGAGTTGTTGACAAAATAAAATATTCTTTTAGGAAAATAAAATGTATATGTTAATTCTGTGGCCAAATAAAATACAATACACTAATGTTTTGTATAGCATTAAAAACACCAACTATTCAGCTTTAAAACACAGTTTGAATGTATAAAATTTGATAAGAACTATGAAAGTTGTGCTTACAACTCTAAAGCACACTAACTATTTTACCTACAATGCACTCATACTATGAGAAGCTTGGGCCTAATTATTGACTAGTTTTTTCTAAATTTTGTAAGGATTTAGGGTTCCTTGTCATTAAAGTAAATAAAAAAATCGGCCAAGTGCGAGTTGACTCGCGCTCCGAGGGTTCCATATACATCACACAATTTTAACAATTTGTATTTTTAAGACCAACTTACGCTTGACCGCAGACTTATTAGTGTTTTTTTCTGTAATGTACAGGTATAGAACTATATGACGTATTTTTTTCTAAAATGTAGGTTCGTCGGTTTCCGGGGGACAGAGAGCAATGGAAAATTTTTGCCTTATTTCTTAAATTACGTACAAACTATACCTTGTTATATATCAAATGAAAGGATTTGATGTGACAACTACAAATATATAACTTTTATAATTTAAATTTTAATAGTTTTGAAGTTATTTAAGAAATAAGGCGAAAATTTTCCATTGCTCTCCATCCCCCGGAAACCGACGAACCTACGTTTTAGAAAAAAAAACCTAATATAGTTTTTTGCCTGTACATTAAAGAAAAAAACACTAAAGAGTCTGCGGTCAAGCGTAAGTTGGTCTTAAAAATACAAAATTTTAAAATTGTGTGATGTATATGGAACCCTCGGAGCGCGAGTCAACTCGCACTTGGTCGATTTTTTTATTTACTTTAATGACAAGGAACCCTAAATCCTTACAAAATTTAGAAAAAACTAGTCAATAATTAGGCCCAAGCTTCTCATAGTATGAGTGCATTGTAGGTAAAATAGTTAGTGTGCTTTAGAGTTGTAAGGATAACTTTTATAGTTCTTATCAAATTTTATACATTCAAACTGTGTTTTAAAGCTGAATAGTTGGTGTTTTTAATGCTATACAAAACATTCGTGTATTGTATTTTCTTTGGCCACAGAATTAACATATACATTTTATTTTCCTAAAAAAATATTTTATTTTGTCAACAACTCCTAAACTGTACATTATTTTCACAAATAATGTATGTATGTATTATAGTAAATTTAATAAGCTTTCGATCGATGCTACACACATGTGTGTATGTGTCATGGTATAGCTTTAATTTATGTTTTACAAATTTCGGTAGTGGTCACGTTCATAACGTCATTATTTGGACCTCAATCACTATAGAGATATTTTTCCGACATTTAAAGGCTCCAAATTATTTGACCAACAATATACTCGAAGCTTCTGCGGATATTCTGTAAATTGTGAAAATTGTTATTTTTTCTCTCTAAGGAAATAGCTCGGCACTGCCGACATGTTTTTTAACATAGCTGCCACAATAATTACCAGATTTTAATAATTTTTATAGCAATGTATAGCTTAAATAGCCTGTTTTGTTATTGTAGTACTCGGCTTTAAAGTTGGACTTATAATTTTGTTGTAAAATGCAAATATCCGAATAATTTTTTAGCCTGATTTTGGGTTTTCGTTTATAGCTGTCAAACTGTAATATACAGTAGTATACAGGGCGGTCCAAAGCTTGACGTTCAAAAATTTTTTTAGATTCTCCACATCAAGGACTATCAGAATATACCCCATGTATGTTAGCCGATTTTTTATAGTTCAGGAGCTATGATTTTTTTTTGTCAAAAATTCTGGTATGATGCTTTTTATTTATAAAAAAAAAACTAATCGTATTCTTCAAGAGATTTTTTTTGTAACATTAAGCTTGCCTAAGGAGCAGCCTTCAGTAAAAAAATCATCATCATCATCAGCCGGAATAAGTTGCGAAATTGATAAGTAAGTAAAGAAAATGTATTCTAACTTTAAAATGACACAGAATAAACCAAGAAGACTGAGTGTTGTGTTGTCAGAGGGATATCACGCTTACCACATTCAACGCGTCCAGCAGCTTCACCAAGGCGATTACGAAAAACGCGTAGAATTTTGTCAAGCGATGTTAGATAAAACTGCAGAAGATCCAATTTTTTTTGATAAAATCTTATGGACAGACGAATCGCGATTTGAAAGGACTGGTGTGTTCAACATGCATAATTACCACTGCTAGGCTATCGAGAATCCGCATCTTGGGAGAGGTTCCAACTTTCAGGTGCGGTTCAGTGTGAACATGTGGTCAGGCGTAATTGATGGTCGGAACGGAGCCGAATACCTTAATTTCTTACGGACCGAGCTGAACGGATTGTTGGAAGATGTCAACTTGCAGATAAGACGAGATATGGTGTTTCAAAATGATGGTGCTCCTTGCCACTATTCAATTGCGGTACGACAACACCTGAATGAAACCTACCCCAACAGATGGATCGGACGCGGTGGATCAATCCAATGGCCTCCTCGTTCACCGGATTTAAATCCCATTGACTTTTTTGTTTGGGGTTATTACAAGGAAATAGTATACGCAAGAGATTCGAACTCAGAAGTGGAACTTAGAGAAAAGCTGCAAGAAAGCGAGAGAATAATAAAAGAAAACAGAGAAGCTTTCAGAAAGCTAAAAGATATTTTTTTGAGGCGTTGTAGGCTTTGCATTGATGTAGGAGGCCGGACTTTTGAAAACCTTTTATAAAATAAATTTTATTTCCTACTTATCTAATTTGTGTTTTATTTGATTTCAACCCCAAAAACTTGCATGACTTTCTAGCAAAGTTTGAATAAGACACATGGCTCTTAAAACTCGGTTGTATTTTTTTAACCCGAAATCTAGGTCTGATTTTCATCAAAGTAATAAATCTAAACTTTTTACCAGCATTTGCTTCTTAAGTAGGCGTCTTGTTACAAAAGAAATTAATAAAAAAAACAAGGTTATTCCATCTCATTTTAGCATTAGAATACATTTTATTTATTTACTTATCAATTTCGCAACTTATTCCGGCTGATGATGATGATGATTTTTTTACTGACGGCTGCTCCTTAGGCAAGCTTAATGTTACAAAAGAAATCTTTTGGTATAGTTAAAAAGAATCATACCAGAATTTTTGACAAAAAAAAATCATAGCTCCTGAACTATAAAAAATCGGCTAACATACATGGGGTATATTCTGATAGTACTTGATGTGGAGAATCTAAAAAAAATTTTTGAACGTCAAGGTTTGGACCGCCCTGTATAATGTATTACAACAATATAGCACATTTAATCTTCTTTCGTTTAATACTACACACGTATAGGTGCAATGCACAGTTTGGATGAAATTTACAGTTTTCGTAACGAAGCGGCAGCCATTTTTATGACGTCATTACTCGAGAGACATTCATCGACGTCCCCGTCTCTCGGCAGTTTTAGGGTCCTGGTGTCGTACCCAACAACATACTAAAAGAAGGTAACCGTATCCAGCTCTGAACTATATTCCCATAAGGGAGAGCACTAATAATAAGATTGGACGTCAGAATAGTAGATCTGCCACCAAAATTGTAGGTACCACCAAATAATATCAAAACGAGCACGAAAAAAAATACTTAAAATTTCCAGATATATATGGTACCAAAATGGGATCACAAAATAATATGAAAACGATAACCAAAACAACATATTGGCCACTAAAAAACCGCACTTCCAGGTGAGCAGACATGTAACTTTTTTGAATAAGATATAAACATGATGTACTTACGATAGGTCTTTAAAATTTTTTTTTTGATTTAATGGATATTTTCAGAAATAATCACAACGAAAGTCTAAACAATTGTGTCCCCGGCCCCACTCCTGTAACTTTGGAACCGTAAGTCCAAAAATTATGAAAAAATAAATAAAAAGATACACCTTATGAATTATTGTATAATATTCTTTTCAGGAATAGTTATTTATGCTACAAGTGCAGAAAACAAGTAATTGCCGAACGAGTGTGTGAGAGTAACACCGACACGAGTCGCAATTACTTGTTTTATACAAATGTAGCATACAACATTTTACAATGCATTATGCGAGGAAATAAAATACCTAAAATACCTGTGTAAGAAAGAGGCGGTTTGTTGCTTTTTGTGGTTCTTGTAAAATCTCCGGTTGCGTTAAGTATTTACATCACGGCACTTGAACTATCACTTATTGAATCCTAAACTGCACTAAGATCGTATAATCGAGCGTCTCACGAATTATTTTATTTACAACTTTTACCCTAAGTCATGTTCATGTAAAGAACACATTTCCCGCGGTCAGCCAAATCTTGGGTCAAAACATTGACTTTAGTGTTATTTAATTTGAAATGTAATAAAATAGATTTAGGTAGTAGGTTTAAATATCATAAACTAAAAAGCAAAGCAATGATTATTACAATTAAAACATAAGATAAAACTTTTTAAATTTAAAAATAAATGTTCATGTCCAACGGTCCGAATTGAACAAGGAAAACTTATGTAAGATAAAATATGTTTTATTATTATTACCAATATTGTATTTTAATCATATTTCATTTCAAGTAAAATAATACAAAACCAGGATGTTATACTTTCTTTTTACTTTGGTTGTCTTTATTTTTAATTGAATTGGTGTAAAAAAAATACAAATACCACGATATTATTCTTTAAACATTAGTTTGGACTAGACGTGCAGACCAAACAAGCGGAGCGTGGACATGCGCGTTGGACGGCAGCCAGCGGTCCTAATTACACCTGAGACATACTTGAGATAACATTTTGTAACAATATTTTTGTTTATAACTTTCCGGAAAATACATAATTCATTCTGGTTTAATACAAATAACAATTATTTCAGGTCATGTTTCCTTTATTTAAGATCTACTTAATTAAATGTTTTAAATTAAGGTACCAACGCAGAGGACTAATATTTCGTTAGGAATCAATAACTCGGGTTGGACGTGATAAATGGAAAATTAAAAAGCTACTTTTCCGTACGTGTGCGGAAAAAAAGCACTTTCTATGCATGTGTGGACCTATACAAAAGAGCGCTTTCTGAGCATATGCATTGTAAAATTATTTAAAACATCGCTCAAGGCATTTTTGAGTTATCTCTAAAAAAACCGGCCAAGAGCATGTCGGGCCATGCTCAGTGTAGGGTTCCGTAAACTGAGACCATTAATTCAAAAGGTCGTTTCTTACGGGAAATTTGGCGGCGCTTACGTCATTTTTACTTACGTCCTTTCACTATGGGTTTTGGAATGATAACTCAAAAACGGCTCAACCGATTTATTTCAATATAGTTTTCATTGAAGGTACTCATTAAGCCTCAGTTTCATGATTTTTTTCAAAATTTTAGGACCCACGATTCAAAAGTTAGATGGGGGGGACGCCCTGTTTTAAACTTTCGGAGCTATTATTTCCGAAAGTATTCGTTTTATCCAAAAACTGTTATAATAACCCTATTTTTTTTTAAAAGACCTATCCAACGATATCCCACACAACTTGGTTGGAACGAAAAAAAAATTCGCCCCCCACTTTACGAGTACGGGAGGTACCCTAACAAAATATATTTTTCACGTTTTTATTCTACCGTTTTATCGGCTTGATTAATGCACATATTCAAACCAAATTTCAGCTTTCTAGTGCTAAAGGTCACTGAGCTAGACCGCGGACGGACGGACGGACGGACATGGCGAAACTATAAGGGTTCCGTTTTTGCCATTTTGGCTACGGAACCCTAAAAATTACGTATATAGGCAGATACGACCTTGCTATTTTTTTGCGATACTACGGAACCCTCTATTATTCAATTCAATTTCAATTCAAATCATTTATTTCAGGCAAAGCCCATAAAAGTGTTAGTATTGAAACAAAAACATAAAAGTTACTTATAGAACTAATGTTAATAAATACAAATCATAAGAAAAAACATATGTACAAAACACAGCACCGAGACATAACCGGATGAGCACTAATCTTTTTTAAGTTACTAAAATAATATATTTGATTCGTTCGTATTATACGTATTCATAAAAAAAATGTAATGTATAAATTATATTAAAGGAATCAAATCACTGTTGTCTTGAGATTCGTGTTATCGAGGTTGTGCTTTATTTATTTATTGAATAAATAAAAATAGGTACATACGATGAACTTAATGCCTCTTCGTCAACCAGAGGGCCAAACAGAAATTTGCTGAAGTGAGTGTTATTTATTTATTTATTTAAACTTTATTGCACACTACAGAAAAATATACACATGTCGGACTTAAGTCCGAGTGTATGTGTATATTGTCTATTGGTGAACATACATTAAAAAAAAACACCAAACCGAATGCAGAACCTCCTTCCTCAATGGAATTGAAGTCGGTTAAAAAGGCAAAGACAGCCGAAGTTGTGTCATTTATATAGAACAGGGCCTATATTTTAACATTATAATAGTAAACATTGTGTATTATTAATGCCTAAAGGCATTCTCTACCAGTCAACCATTGGTCTAAACAGAGACATGACAAAAAGGTGCAGAGACAAGTAAGAGAATAATCAATTAAATAAATACATTGTAAACAAAAAAGGAGGTAATAAAATTACATTAAAAAAAGAAGTGAGTGTTGTTAGAGAATGATATAATGGGATCTTACTTCATTGTTGATGGCGTCTACGGCAAGTGATACGTGCACAGATCTGTCCGGCAGATCTGCCCAGCGGACAAATCCGTCTGCGGACAGCTGTTTAGGTTCGAAACCAGCAGATCGGACACAGAAAATTCGGGGTTCCGATTGCGCGTGTATGCGTAGCGAATTCGTGAAAACGTCTGACTGCTGGCCGCAGGCACTCTACCTATACTAACTGGTCAGACGGGCTTGATTATTATAAATTATAATCATAAAATAAAAAAGTCTAACCTTTGACATATTAACCAAACTCGTATATTTTGTATACAAACACAATAGTAATTGTGCAACATTTTGTACCTACATAATAATACATTATTATGCAGAGACGTATTGCGAACAGTGTGATAAAATGTCCGAAAGCAAAGCCGAGGGCATTTATGACTCAAGTTTGCAATATTAGCTTCCAAGTTACACACAATGTTTTCCATCTCACTTGCGAAATATTTACTAAATTTTAAGACAAAAAAATGTTAACTAAGTTACTTCTTGACTTTGACTTTTCTATAACTCCTTTGTAAGCAAGTGTGATTTAAGACAAAAAAACCGGCCAAGTGCGAGTCGGACTCGCTCACCGAGGGTTCCGTAAAAACCTAAAACAATTGCTATTTCTTATGATTGCGTGGACATGAAACTTTCGATTTGCTACAGCAGAAAGATATTATAGAGCTGAGTATATGATATGAATTTCAATTTAATACCTCTACGCGTTTACGAGGAAACAGGTAGTAAGTTTAAAAAAAAAAAAAAAAATTAAGTACTATTTTACTAAAAATGTCTACTTTTCGGAATTTTTCCTTTGTCTTTGCTATATGAAGTTTCTTCGTGCCAAGTTTCAAGTTTCTGAGTTTACGGGAAGTACCCTTTAGGTTTTGAGTTTCTTGCGAGTACTCATCTCCAAAATATGCAACTTAAATTGCTATTTCTTTTGATTGCGTTGACATGAAAGTTTGTTTTTGCCACAGCTGAAAGATATAATAGACCTGAGTATTTGATATGAATTTCAATTTAATACCTTTACGCGTTTACGAGGAAGAAGATAGTAAGTTTAAAATTCTAAAAAATATTTTTTGTATGATTCTACTTAAAATGTCTACTTTTTATAATTTTTCCTTTGTCTGTGCTATATGACGTTGCTTCATGCCAAGTTTAAAGATTCTGAGCTTGCGGGAAGTACCTTTTAGGTTTTGAGTTTCACGCGAGTACTCAGTTTCAAACTATGCAACTTAAATTGCTATTCCTTTTGATTGCGTTGACTTAAAGATTTGGTTTTGCTACATCTGAAAGGTACTATAGCCCTGAGTATTTGACATGAATTTCAATTTAATAACTTCACGCGTTTACGAGGAAAATGGTAGTAAGTTTAAAATTTAAAATATATTTTTTTGTATGATTTTACAAAAAAAATCTACTTTTCGTAATTTTTCCTTTGTCTGTGCTACATGAAGTTTCTTCGTGCCAAGTTTCAAGTTTCTGAGTTTACGGGAAGTACCATTTAGGTTTTGAGTTTCTTGCGAGTACACAGTTTCAAAATACGCAACTTAAATTGCTATTTCTTTTGATTGCGTTGAAATAAAAATTTGGTTTTGCTACATCTGAAAAGTCCTATAGCCCTGAGTATTTGACATGAATTTCAACTTAATAATTTCACGCGTTTACGAGGAAAAAGGTAGCACGTTTAAAATTTTAAATATATATTTTTGTATGATTTTACCAAAAATGTCTACTTTTTATAATTTTTCCTTTGTTTATGCTATATGACGTTGCTTCGTGCCAAATTTCAAGTTTCTGAGTTCATGGGAAGTACCCCGTAGGTTTTATGAGTGCCGAAAACTCTAAAATTTGCAGCATAAAAGACTGTATCTTTTGATTGCGTTGGCTTTTAAGTTTGAGTTTTTCACAGCTTCAAGGGACAATAGACCTAAGTATTTGGTATAAATTTCAGCTTGATACCTCCACGCGTTCCTGAGAAAAATGGTCTTGACAGACAGACAGACAGACAGACAGACAGACAGACCGACAGACAGACAGACAGACAGACGGACAACAAAGTGATCCTATAAGGGTTCCGTTTTTTTTCCTTTTGAGGTACGGAACCCTAAAAATGGTAACTAAGTTACTTCTTGACTTTGACTTTTCTATAACTCCTTCTTTGTAAGCAAGTGTGATGAAATAGTTATTTGTGCAACAAGAGAGGAAAGTTGGTTTTTCTTGCGAGTGTTGATTTTGTGTCCCGAGCAAGCGAAAGATTCTATAATTGCTCGCTTCGCTCGTGATTCTAAGTTTGAATCTTGAGCGTAGCGAGGGATCTCAAGAACACGAGATGTAAAAAAACTTTCCTCTCGTGTGACACATAAAACTTTTCACCTCAGTAGTGAGAACATATTAAAGTTAAAAAAACACATTTATTTACATTTCTGAATGAAAGGCATCATCATTATGACTAAAAGCTTCTAGAAACAAAATTTCACTTCCTGGAGTGAGGAAAGTAGGCTTGTTCGAACTGCTGAGGTGAAAACATAATTTTCAGTAAGTAATAAACACTTTGTAAACAAGACTTGGACAAAACTAGATATAATAATCCAAAAAAAAAGTTAGTTACGAAAATCTCATGAAAAACATTACATTAAAACACTCGCGGATGTTTATTTTAATACCACATTGGTGGCACACAACCATACAGCGTGCCAGTTGCTAAGCGGTGACTGTAGCCTATGGGCGCAGGATATGCCGAAAACGTGCGAACGAGACTAGCAAACCTGACTAACTGATATAACCATAGGCATATTAGCATGATTATAGTCCATATATGCATAAAAATTCAAATATTATTGCCTTTGGGAACAATTATTGTCTGGTATCCAAGGTCAA
This sequence comes from Pammene fasciana, assembly GCA_911728535.1. Taxonomy (NCBI): domain Eukaryota; kingdom Metazoa; phylum Arthropoda; class Insecta; order Lepidoptera; family Tortricidae; genus Pammene; species Pammene fasciana. The sequence goes on from OU452295.1 coordinate 2,364,523, forward strand.
TCGATTATAATATGATTAAACCGAATTACCTTCGACTTTTGTTTAAATGTGGCATTAAGAGGGTTGATAACTATCAAAAATGAAGACTAAAAACTGGATAGTGCGAGTTCGACTCGCGTGGAGAGGGTTCCGTACGTAAGTTTCAAATCTGACCCAAATTTGTTAATGGTTAACTAAAAAAATATGTATAGTGCCGGAACCTAGAACTCTAGGATTGGTTTTCTTCAAGTTATTTGCATTCTTTGACCTCCACCACTTTACAGCTGCCAGATGTCCGGATCTAGAAATAAGCATAGTATAGCAAACTAACGAGAGGAGTTTCGTCGCTCTCATTATTGTGTCATATCATATCATATCCTAGCTCTCCGTCTATAAGGTCAGTCTGTGGTCTGAAAACTGCCAAACAATTATGCCGTTGACCCTGGAGGTTTGTTTAGTGGACTATTCAGTTCTCAGTTTCTAGTTAGCTATAGTTTCTGAAAAAGGCGGGAATAAGCCGTAATTTTAGTATGAATAACTGCATTTTCAAATGCGTTTTTTACCAAAACTACTGCTCGTAAAATGAATTGTCTTAATTTTTTGTAAGCTTTCTATTGGTATCCCACACATATTGACAAATGAAAAATACTAACTATAATAACTTTTTCATCAGAAATCTAAAAAATATGTACTTATGAAAAAAATTGAGTAGGTACAAAATGATGCGAAATGATGTACATACTTTCAAAGAAAATTATTTTAAACATTATCGGTTTAAGTGTTTTCGAGTTATCTCCAAAAACTTATTTCATAGGCAGATATTAGTTTTCGATAGTATTTACAGAACCCTCCATTATGCGTGATCCAACACGCACGTGACCGGTTATTGATATTAAAAAAGTTCTGAGGAGAGGAAAAACACTAATAATGTTTTTTTAAGTACGTTATAATTATAATTGCTTCTGTTGCCTCCCCCCCCCCCTGTATCTGCGTCTGCCTATAGCGCCAGTTGTCTTGTATGCTGTTGCCTGTTATCAGATGTTTATAAAGGAATCGCATTAGCAATACAACAAACCTGTCAAGAGCATTTCGAACCATTCTCAATGGAGGGTTCCGAAGTTGACGATCTCTTACAAATCTCACAATACACACATTTACCTACACTGGCTTTTTCAACCGACTTCAAGATTTCGGAGGAGGAGGTTCTGAATTCGTCGGGATCTTTGTTTTTCTTTTATTTATGTTCACTGACCATTCGAAGACGACTGGACCGATTTGGAAAATTCTTTCTTTGTTTGAAAGAGTATTCACAGTTGGTCTCATTGTTACTAGGTCCAAATCTGGTGATGGGATCCTGGAGAAATCGAGGGAGACGAGGGAACCTTTCAATAGGCACACCTATAGGGATTTCACTATTTTTTACAGCAACTTGGTAATTTCCTCTTGGAATAGCGGATCCTAATAAGTGAAGTCGCTAGCCGGTTCTTTTTTTGTTTTAAATTATTTGTGAGATAAGAAGTACTTTACGGTAGTTTCATGATTTAACTTAGAGGGGATACGTTTTTGCGATAACACAAAAACGGCTTGACATTTTCACTAAATCAATAGTCCAAAATTCGGAGGACTGTAAGACACCTAAGTCTCGGACAACAGATACCTACAGATAGTCTGTTCGGGAAGAGAAGTGTCGTAGAACGTATGAGCTCCCATATATATCACGACACTTCTGTTTTTGGACAAACTATAGACGGACATACCTAAACTATAACACGGAAAAAAATGAGTGTTAGCAAAGTACCAATTTGGCTCGGTTAAGATATTTTTAGTTGCATACAACCATATTTAAAACACGGAATAACGCTTTGTTAATGACAAACAAGCAATTATTGTTAAACATTCTCGGTTATTTTAACCCAGCACTAGTTTGAATCCATATAAGTGTCCTAGTAAATATAACCCTTACCTTATTCCCTTATTTATTTTTAACAAATTTGATAGTATAGTTTCATACATACATAGGTTAGCCAAGTTGACTTCTTTGATTTTAGCAACGAAATTTGCAGGCTCCATGCGACGCGAGTCACTCGGTTGTAAATAGCAAAAACTTATTTATTTCTAGCTGTTACATTTTTTCAGTGAATAGTTTCTAGTTGATTACGGACGGAACCATACAAATAAGTCAAAGTAGTCTAATGCTTAGTACATATAGTATACTCTGTGGCGGCGGTACCTCGTTGTCATTAGTAAACATAATTAATAGTTTAAAATTAAACTTTAGACTACCTAATTGAGTCAACTTAAATGAATCGGCGTTACAACTTGAACCTTAAAACTTAAACACTAAAATTGATTTTGAAATGAATTGTGAAGCGGCTTCCAGACGCCGGAGTGCCGAAACTGGTACTTCATTAGATTTATATTAAAATTTAAATATTAAGTAATCGAAGTGTGACATAATACATCAATTAGTTGTTTTGGATCGTTTACACTCGACACTCGTGCAAATAAATAAACGTCCGATTTAATGAGTTTTACTGCATTTTTGAGACAAGTAAGTGTTTTTTTTAAGTAGTTAATTACTTATAGTTTGCCAAGGCGTGATCCAATTTCAACTCCCATTATAGGCGCGTTAAGATACCCGTATTTTCCGTGATAAGTTTCGACAATTTTAAAGTTTGATTTGACATCATATATGTATAGAGGGCCTATTTTGGAGCATATTTGTATATGACGGCAATTATGTAGCTAGGCTGCTTTAGGTATAAGGTAGGTATTTATGTTTTTTAGGTACAAAACTTTGAATATAGAATTAAAGTTTGAAATTTTACTTTCACTGTGTTTGAAATGTTAAGCGCTACATTTTATTAAATTTGTAGTCATTTTTCGAACGGGATAAACGGTTAAATTAAAATTCGCCCTTCAATCTGTTAATATAGAATTAAAGTTTGTAAAATACTCGATAATAAATCCTAGTCTCTATGCCAATATACATATCAAAAATGTAGAGCATCCTGAAATGTGCTTCAAGAGATATATGCTTTTATTTGTGCAGTAGCGTCAATATTGAATTAAAGTTTGAAAAGATAAGTTTACATCATCGTAACATGAAATGTAACCAAATTCCAAAAATATAGAAAATTTAAATTATGGGTTTTACGTATAAATGGAAAATACTAGAAAATACTTCAATCCTAAAATCTAAAAATAACAACACGTACCGCGTTCATGTCGGCGCACGGTCGTGACCTTGAGCGCCTCTAGCAAGAGCTAAGTTATCACGAGTGCAAGCGAGAAGTGAAATCGTGGCATTTCATCACTACGCTTAATACCTAGTTGCATTTTCACAGTTGACGCAGTTCGTTGTGTTTGTATCCGAAGGCACAGTAGTACCACCGCCAAATCGAGCAAAAACAATATTTGTGGTAGAAGTAATAAACTGCAATTATTTATTTATTTCATTTCATCTGTATTATATTTAATAAGTAGGATTTATTTGTTTTTCGGGTAGGCGAAAATTTAAAGGCAGATATGAATAGCTAACTAAGTCTCTGGCTTATAATATAAAATAGGTTAGTTTTAACTTATGATAAGATAAAGATAAAAACTGATATAAACAACAAGATGTATCTTTTTTTTACAGTAAACACATGTCATAAAATATTTTAACCTATTAATATAAATAAATAGCTACATATATAGGCAATAGACAGTTATTTTTTTATTAAATAAAGTCTGGATTTAATCGCCTTTACTTTGATTGTTTTCTTGACGTTTCAAACGTGCCGTAAGATCAGGAATAAAGTATACGCGATTAAAGAGGTGAAGTAAGGTCATTGCTGGCTTAGTTTTATGTTTTTAATACAAAGTTATAATTTAATAAGAAACCAGCAATGGCCCTTCGTGCTGAGACAACTATAGTGCTTCTTTCAAGAATGATGCAAAACAGCCAAATAACAGCACTTTGAGGATATTATTATTCAAGTATGTCCACAACAACAAACAATATTAACATAGATAATGTACGGTTTACATCAAAAATATGTTTACAGTTTTGCGCCTTACTCCTTTGTAATGAGGTCCAAAAGTGGAAAATTTGATGTCTTGTCTACTGTAACTCGGGATAACCTCAAGTAGGCTAACCACGAGAGATGGGTAATAATTTATTTGAACACGAATAACGAATTAGAATAAATGACTTTATTCGCAAATGATTGAAATAATACTATTTTTTGGAGTACCTCGCGTACACATATATTATCGTGTGGAGTGTCGTTGGATAGGTCCTAAAAAAAAGGTTTTTTTAAAACAAGTTTTAGATAACACTAATACTTTCGTAAAAATAGCTCCGAAAGTTTAAAGAACGTCCCCTCCCCTTTAACTTATAACCATGAGTTCAGCAAAATTCATGAAAGTGAAGTCAGATAATTAATCTGAACGCGAACTATTTGAATAAAATCGGTTAAGACTTCTAAGAGTTAATAACTCAAAAACATCTAGTAACATGCTCAGTGTAGGGTTCCGTAGTTGCCGAACTGTTACAATTCATTGATTCAAAAGGTCGTTTCTTACGGAAAATTTGGCGGCGCTTACGTCATTTCACTTACGTCCTTTCACTATGGGTTTCTGAGTGATAACTCAAAAACGGCTCAACCGATTTAATTCAATATAGTATTAAGTACCGACAGATATCTTGTACCAAAATTAAAGGGCCATATATGATATAGAAAATAATATTATGAAAGGTGCCTAAACACGAAGTGAAAAACCGAATTTATCTAGGGATGTAAGCGGACACGTCACACGTGCTAATTTAGAAACCAAACCGAGAGGTTTGTTACTTACCTATGAGGACGAAACACTCCTTTTTTGGGGTCCGTAGTCAACTAGGAACCCTTATAGTTTCGCCATGTCCGTCTGTCTGTCCGTCAGTCTGTCCGCAGCTTAGCTCAGTGATCGTTAGCACTAGAAAACTCAAATTTTGTATGAGTATGTGAACTAATTACGCAGAAAAAGTGGTAGAATAAAAACTAGAAAAATATTTTTTATTAGAGTACCTCCCTCCCGTACACATGAAGTGAGGAGTGATTATTTTTTCGCTCCAACTCTACCATGTGGGGTATCGTTGGATAGGTTTTTACGTAACTAAAACCTAGGACAAATGTAACACGAATACAAATGAGAAAATGTAAGTAGTATGTATATCCTTGTTCTATTTTTTCATTAAAAAAATGTCTCTTGCTCTCTTCTAAAATAAATAACAGTCTAGCTAGAATATACAAACAGAATTTTTGTTTAAAGAACACATCTAAGTATATGTTTTAAATTTAGTAGATTACTATTGCATGACTATCTAGCTGAGTATCGCCAAACAAATTTATTTTACTATTAAGTACAGTGGGAATTAGGGATTGCAATCCGGTATTGGATCCGGCAAATTTGGTACCAAAATAGTCCCTAGCGAAAATCCAATTTTATCTTATTTTAAGTAACGTTGTATGCAATTTTTGCGTGTTATTTAATCCTGCATGTCCCCCGTATCTGTCGGAAAGATTTAATTATTTGGCTACTATTAGCGGGCATCGCCTGCGGTCTAGTACAAATCTTTCTCTAGCCATTCCTCCAAAACACTCGCGTATTTACTCTAGGTCCTTCACTGCTTATGCAGTTAAATTGTGGAATGAGTTGCCAGTTGATGTAAGAAAGTCGCAGTCTGTCGCCTCACTCAAGGAGAAGCTGAAAAAGTTGTGGCTAGTAGACTCTTAATGTTTTTGCGAATTGAATACTTTAATATATATAAATATATATTTGTATATATGTATATATATATATTTATCTATTTATTTATGTATGTAATATATATTATAATATGTAGGTATATACTTAGTTTAAGAGTATTTGTGTGGTACATGTATGTGCCGATATATATGTATTTTATTAGTGTTTAGGTACCTAAAGATTTTTGTGTTTCCAAACTTTTTATTGTTCTTTTGTGCATAGTTTGTCTTTCACCATTTAGTATTTATTCCTTTCTCATTCTCTCATGGGTTGGCTGGAAGAGATCCCTTTTAGGGATAAGCTCGCCTTTGTGCATATCTTTTTTTATTTTACTGTTGTAATATTGTTAAACCTGTTTATGTGCAATAAAGTGATATATACATACATACATACATACATACATTTTTCCCGCCACTGTCACTGTCCGCGCTACCGGCACAATTTATTTAATCGTATGGCATTTTGTCAGTCGTTTAGAGTGTAATATTTAACTTCTGCATCCATTGGATTACGTCGTTGTCGAGGGTGAACAAGTCTGCTGGGTCGCCGTCGTATTTACGTAGAACACAGTCCCGGACGATATGCGCCACGTCCTGCTCCGCCGCACCGCATTCGCACTTTGGGGACTCTACCCATCCGCACTTGTGCAGGAAGGCACGTGAGCGTCCGCAGCCGGTTCGTAGCCTATTTAGCTGACACCATTCTTTTCTAGGCAGTAAAAAGCCAGGTGGTCTCGCTATCGGGTTTATAGGAACACCCAGGCTTTCCGGGGGCTTATCTCTCCACTCCTTTTCCCACGTTGCAGTCGTGTTGAACTGACAGTTGATCAGGTTTATAGCGGTATCGTACGGAGGATACCGGCACAATGACTCTATGATTTGCAAAGCTTTTTATTTCATTTTTAAATTACCCCTTGAAACGCCTGAGGACTTACAACCTACAAAACTTCAGGTCAATCGGTCTAGCGATTTTGGAGCAAATAGAAATTGTGACTAGACAGAGAAGCACAGTGTTCCTTTTTTGGAATTTTGGTAGGGATCTCTAAAATAATTCCATATTTCTGAAATTTACTACTCCCGTAATTAAAATGATACCTGCAAAATGGTTAATTAGGCAAAAACAAATAGCTGGCAACGAATCTTTAAAACAATCCGGCTTTGAATAATAGTTGCCAGGTTAATATGTTTGTTGCCAACCTATTATTTCATGTTCCCTGTTTATTTTTTGGTCCGCTGTATATTGCTGCCGTTTTTCAATATTATGATGCCACATGTTTGAGGTTTATTTAACTTTATTATCGCTTAAATATTAATACACAGCCAATTTATATTATTACATGCCTTAGAAAAGCTGCCGATTCATATTTAAGTTGCCCGAAAAATTACCTATAAGCCTTTTTAAATTTATGTTTGGCGAAACAAGGTACCCCCGAAATAAAAACCAGTGTAGGGTTCCGTAGTTGCCGGCCTGATATAATACAACAGATGCAGCGCTCTTAAGGATCAGACTTTTTGACCAAACTACGATAAATAAGCGAATCTATAAAGTTTTGTCTAATTTTGCTTCTGTGACTTTTTAGATAAACCAGAATACCATATTTTTTACTTAGTTATATTGCTCAATCTCTTATAGTTTACGTAAGCTAAGAAAAATAAGGGGAAAAATGACCCAACTTCGGATTTTTTTCTATCGAGGCAACTTTCAGCAATCGTGTTTCGGCTTGTGCCAAAAACAAGAGTATATAGTCTAGTAATATATTATCGAAAATAAATTCAGCCTTTTTCCCGTTTAGTCACGTTTGAAAAAACCTATAATTTTTATTTTATTTCAGGGTACTACTATTTATTTATTTCAGGCTCTAGGCCCATAAGCATGATAGTGATACAGTAATACCTTATTTCTAGTTGTTAGTGTTATTATCTAACTCGCACATAAAAATAAAGTTTATACTCAACAATAACTTTAGATAAATTAAATTAAATTATAAAATCAAATAAATAAATTTATTTAAACAAATAAGTTAAACAACTTAACAAATGAAAAAAAAAAGAATAACCTAGAATTCGATACCTACTTACTTAATATTCAAAATAACAGGCCTGTCACTCCTGTGCACCTTATTCCAGTGCCTCACAATTGGACAGTCGTACTTGTTCAGCACGGCATTCAGGAGGCTGTTGGTACTGTCTCTCACTCTAAACAAGACTGAGGCAACACGTTTTCGCAATATAGTTTTAAAGCCATCCGTGTTCGCCTCAAGAAACATGACCGAGGCACTGCACCAGCGAGGCAGCCCAAACAGCACTTTAAAAGCGGCTAAAAGGGGTTAATTTATTAAGGGATATGGCGGCGCTTACATCATTTTACTATCCAGCACTCGTCCTTTCACTACGCGTTTTGAGTGATAATTCAAAACCGGCTCAATCGATTTTTTCCCTCCTCACTTCCGTGTTTTTTTTTAAAGGCAAGATGAAATATTTTCATTTATGTTTTCATTTGAAAGAATTGCACGTAAAATAGACCACGAATGTTTAAAAAATGAAAATACTATAAATTGTAGTCAAAAAATTACATTGCAAACTGACAATTTAAATTTTCGCGCCGAAATGGATCTACAGTTCCTGTGACGTCACTCATGTTTGTCACTAGCCATATTTGTTCGTCCTTGGTTCGTCCCTGTTAAACCTGCTAACAGTGTCAAATTCTGTTTTTTTCCTTTAAGCCAAATCCCATAGAACAAAACTAGTGACAGTTGCCAACCCCTTTAGTTTTCACAACAGGAGTGACTTAACCAGACGCTGATTGGTGGATTAAAACACGTTCCGTTTCACATAACTTCAAATCGTAATTATTATTTGAAATTAGTATAAACTAGAGTAAAAACATTACAATAGCTATTAAATGTACCTATTAGTTTTTTGATATTATTTTTTTGTAAATCGTATATCCAGTCAAATGTTTTAATCAGAATCCAACCCTGTTATTACCTGCCCCATTGGGAAAATTACAATTGCCTCCTAGGCGCTAACTAGCCGTGCGCTCGGAGTACCAGTGCTAGCGCGATCTCTAATTACGCATTCTGTTTCGGATCGCGGTGTCGAGTTACGCTGGTTCTAGAGCGTTCGAGTCGCTTGTACTGGGCGCAACCGTAGAGAACAAGGCTTTTTTGTATTAGTTCATATTGAATCTTATTCCGTGGTGTTAATAGTAAAAATTCAATAAACGCTTACATGTGGCCACACCATTTTTTCATATTGGCACGTGCGCTTGCGGTTTTCCAACAAAAGATAAAACACTAAGTGGATGAGGTCAGTTCAAATTATTCAGAGTATACTGAGCTAGACCGCGAACGGACGAACGGACTGACAAGGCGAAACTATAAGGGCTCCTAGTTAACTACGGAATCCTCAAAAACGCAAAAATTTATAAAAATAAATAAATAAAACAAATTTAACTTATTTTTACTCTCAAATGCTTTGTATGAATAAGTGATGAAATTCAATCAGTATGAAATTCTATGAACATTTGCCTATACAGAAACAGAACAGTGGCCTATATCTGAATCCAGGGTATTTTTTCAATAACTAGCCATATTTTGCGAGGTAATTTGGTAGGCCATACTGAACATCTTTTTCGATGGGATCAACTCCATAATCACATTTTTTTTTCTGTTTCATATATTTGGTCCGATCAGACGTCGACGTTTTCTATGGGGACGCCAATTTTTTTTTGAGGCTTTGGGGTTGCGCTCATAGAAAAAGTTGTTCAGTTCAGTATGACCTAACTAATCACCTCTCACAATATGGCAAGTTTTTGAAAAAACACCGAAAACAAATAAAGAAATAACAATCTATCTATTTAGAATAGCAATTCAGTTTTTTTTTTATTTAAAATGTTTATTTCAAAAACAGTCAGTAATAACATCCTAGTAAAATAATAAAGAAAAATTCTAAAAATCATCGGTTTATGACCAACAAGATGCTAAAGGTATTAGTAACAATCAGATTTTTCATTTTAATAAGCAACATACACATTGCAACATTGTTTCAGAATTACTGGTATGATTATACTATACGAATAATTAAAAGCATGTTTAGTAACTCGTAAAGGTCTTATCGGATAAAAGTATTACATTAATTAGCTCCAAGAAGAAGCTAATTAAAATAACAGTGCCTTTGGTAAATCAACTTAAGCGCAGAAATGTATTTATCATATAAATTAAAGAAATTTAAAAATACGGTGTTCACACATTAGTTGAACTATTTGCGTATTACGTTATCAAGCTACATACTGTGACACTATTCATTTATCAAACTCGGACGAACGCACTACCCTGCCTACATATTGCCCCCGCACTGCGCGGCCTTGTCGTCGCCCCGTGATATGCGACGCGCCGCGCGGTAAAGTATAATGGAACAGGTATTTACATGCAATACTTGCATATACCTAGTATTTCAGTGTTCCAGTTATTTTATAGTTCTACATTTGTGCATGAAGGTTTAATTTATTACTATAAACATTCATTATGATTCTTTTGAACTTTAATTCAATATTGACTTAGATAAATGACAAAAATTTAATATCTGAAGAAGCACGTAGCCCAGGTTTCTAACTTTTTTCGACCACACTAAGCAGTTGATTTTCAGTTTTGTTTTCTTGATAAAATAAACTTTAATTCAATATTCGAATAAAAATCAGCATTTTTTTATTTTGGCTGGTTCCAGGTGTTCCAGGAGGCTACAAAGTACAAATTAAAAAGATATTTACATCTCTTACGATATGCCACAGAATTTTTAAACTTTAATTCTATATTGAATGATTTGTCAGCAAAAGATTCAAATACCTAAATATTTTTCAAAGCACTATTTTAAAATTTCTACATTTTTAGATAATTGCTCTAGAGCATGAGTTACACAAGATATCAAATAATATCAAACTTTAATAATATCGAAACCTAATATCGTACCATTACCTGACTATTATGCAATGATGTTATGTATAAATTAAAAACGTACGTGCTTTTACACCGAATTATAAATATTATTACCTACATTTATAATTGATAGTTATCTAAATATAAATGAAACTAAAATTAAATTTGAGGTCATATCTGTAAACTATTTCTACTTTTTAAAATTATTGTAAAATAATTTATTGAATGTCAAAATAGGTATAGAAAAGAAATATAAAAATTACTCTAAAACCCGCTCCCGTATGTTCCCGTAATTATTTGAAAGCTTTCTAAATCTCGATAGGTACTAACAGAGGACCAATAAAAATTAGACATTTGCATTGCATCTCCTAAAATGTATATTAAGTGATTTGTTTGAAAAATTTCGTCACTGAAACCTCAATGGTAGGTAATTTTAAAATTATGTATGTCGGCGGCCGATCGTAAGATCAGGCATATCGTGAAACGTGAAAATCTTGGAGTCGTTCCCGGAGTCGACGGAGCCCCGCTACGCGGGGCTCCTATTTCTGAGCAGTTTGCCCTTCGGGCATCTGAAGCAACCTAACGAACCTAACCTACCTACATATACATTGGTTCAATGTGACTATCGTTAAAACATTACACAGGAATATTACGATCTGTCTGATTTTATGATCGGCCGCCGACATATACACGGTAAAGCCCCGTTTGTAATACTTAAGCAATAGATATGTGTGAAAATGTAAATAAGAGCCTAGCTCGTAATATTATGTTGATGACGGTTCTTATAAACTTATATAGATGTCATATACAAAGGAAAAAGGGACCGAAGCCTCCGGTATCCAAGGCTGGGATCGAACCAGCGTCTTCTGCATTCGCGGCAGACGCCTTAACCAACTTGGCCAATTTAATAAGGCGTCTGTCACTTTTTACTTTGTATATGACATCTATATAAGTTAGTATTGATATAGTAGAGTGTCAATTTAAACAAATTATTCTTTATTTATTAAAATAATTATTCTTCAGTTGTGATGGTTCTTGTTGTTGGCAGTGCCTGGTGACGGCAGCAGTGAGCATCAGCATGATCGGCTACGGCTGCGGGTTCGGCTTCCCTGGGATCTTGCTGCCTCAGCTGGAGCTACCAGGGTCTTTCATCAGCATTTCCAAGGACCAAGAGTCTTGGCTAGGTCTGGACCTCTTCAATAATTATTTATTCTACCAGCGCAAAGTCAAGGTGACCGGGTGGTCTAGTTGTCAGGACATCAGCCGCGAGAGTTGAAGACGCCGGTTCAAATCCAACCCCGTCGGTCATCGGAGGATTTGGTTACTTTTTCATCTATTACAATTTAAAATGTACCTTATTAAAAAGTTTTGTGTTTAAGTAATTTATAAGTCTACTAATTTTTTTTAAGAGCCAAGAGTGTCCCACTGCTGGGCAAAGGCCTCCCTCTCTTTTTTCCACGTATCCCGGTCTTGAGCAGTCTCCCACCAGTCAGCCCTGAGCCCACTTATTACATTCATATTTAGTAATCATTTGAAAATGTATACTTCTATTACAGCGTCAGTCGGATCAATTCCAATGATCTTCGGTAACTTCCTGATCCCAGCATTGATGTCGCGAGCCGGAAGGAAGATCGCTCTCTACATTGTGATCCTGATCCTGATGCTGGGGTGGTTAATAGTCATCTTGGCTAACAGCTATGAGGTATGCTCAGTTCACGTATCACGCTGTCAATATGTAGATGAACTATTATTGGATTTTTGCGAAAGAATGTAAAACATTATCCTAGTGCTCGACATGCTAATGCCTAATAATTGATATAATTGTATTTAAAAAAATCTAAATCGGTCCTATGTCTTCGAATAATCGGTGAATACATATCAAAAATAGCATATTTAAACAAAGGTCATGACAATCCTGACATTGATAAACGCCTGCTTTAAAATTTGAAATGTTTTGATTCACATACAACTAACTATTATCAGAATAAAAACGGTTCAATTAGTTTTAATCCTGTTTATTATTTACAGGTGCTCCTATTAGGAATGATAATGCAAGGCCTCTCATTTGGCATGTTCATGCCGCTCCGGTCCATCTACATCGGCGAGTGCACCAGCCCACGCTACCGCGGAGGCTTCCTCACCGCCTCAGTCCTCGCCCAGATCTTCGGAGTCCTCTTTGTCCACTTCACCGGGTCACTCATCAGCTACCAGTTAACCGCTCTCTGTGCCATATCATTCTCGTTCATTGGCATCCTTTTGACTATGTTCTCCCCAGAATCTCCAAGTTGGCTAGCGACTAAAGGACAATATGAGAGATGTAGACATAATTTCATTTGGCTCAGAGGGGAGGATGAAATACCAGAGCTGGAGAAAATGATACAAACAGTTAATCTTTTGGAAATACAACCAAGTAACCGAAATAAGCTTAGAGAAGTTATCACTGTAGTAAAGAAGAATGAATTCTTTAAACCCATTTTACTTTTGTTTGCTTTGTACATTATGCTAAGTGTAGCAGGAGCGCCAGTAATGGGAGCATACTCGGTAACAGTTTTAGAATCGTTGATGCCTAAAGCCAACGCAAATTTCTGGATGGTGACGTTAGACTGCCAGAGGTTGTTGTTCACCGGCGCTGCGATTATTGTTATAAACAAAGTTAGAAGAAGACCAATGCTGTTCTTTGTTGGATCTCTTTGTGCTGGAAGCCAAATATGTATGAGCGTTTATGTTTTTGCGAGAAACAATGATTATTTGCCTTTCGATTCATTGTGGATACCAGGTATACTCATCAGTGTACAAATGCTGAGTATATCTTTTGGGATGCAGCCGCTACCAGCGGTGATAGCTGGCGAGGTATGTCCTCTGCATCACAGAAGTCTTGCTGCAAGTATTGGTTTGATAGCATTGAGTGTATCTGTGTTTGTGGTACTCAAGACTTTTCCTGGTCTGATATCCCTCGTTGGTCTTGAAGGGACGTTCGTTTTGTATTCTGGAGTTATAGTGGTTTGTTTGATGGTAGCGTGGGTGCTGCTGCCGGAGACCAGCGGTCGCACGCTGCAGCAGATCGAGGAGCACTTCAGAGGGCCACTCCTGGCACCTCAAACTGATGAGGAGAAGCAACCTTTGACACGTACGGAAATTGAGGAGCCACCATCTTACTTTTCTATCCGAAAATGAAATATATCTGTAATGTGAATAGAAAAATGAAAGTTTCAGACTAGACTGGAGGCTGGAGGCAGGCTTTATAAAGTGGAGCAAACTAGAAGGTACCTACAACAGCCCGAAGGGCTGGCAAAATAAATTACTAGAAGTAAATAAAATATATTTATTTTATAAACATTTTATTGTAAAACTCCCTTGTGCTGTTATTTCCTTAAACCAATTTTAACAAAATACTATGTTCCTGTGCCGAAACCGTAAGGGTGCAATTTTTTTATCTAAAGTACACAAAACATTTAATTTAGTGAATTTGTACCGCAAAAGGAATACTATATAAAAGGCTCCGTGGTCGTGCTGTGGTCACACAATAATCTGCCGAAATATCCCTAATTTTCATCTAGAACTTACTAATTATAAGAAAACTTGAGAGCGAATTCAAATTAAGAACAAAATGTTCTGCAGATAACACTTCAGTTTACTTTAAGTCGGCTCATTCCGCAGTGTGACTTGCGTCTCTGAGCTCTTCACTCGTGTGTCCGACTGTTCGTGATGAAGCCTGGTGCTGGTGCATTGAGGATGCTGGTGCTGCTGCTGGTGTGCGGCGCGGCGCGTGCCGGGGCTGGTCATGGGGGCTATTTTTGAGATTCCACCATTCGAATCTGACATTTAAAACTCTGAATAAATAATAAGCGATTATAATTTAAGGTCATGATTATTTATACTAGCAATTTCAAGCGAAAATAATGGCGACAAACCTTTATGTGCAATTTTAGAGCTTGATTGCGTTGAATTCGTGCGATCGAAAGTCTAAAATCGGCCCCCATATCTGGCAATGATGTCACTCGCGGACGCGACCTAAACGTGTGATGGGCACCACTGCACGGAAAAAAAAGCTTCCGGGATATTCTCAATCTAAGACATTATTATATTATGTTGAAAATATTTCCTCGTGACAAGCATTTATTTCCTTTGACGAAAATAAATTAAAGTTTTAAATATAACGAACCGAATATTTTCTTACAGATTTTCTAGTTTTCTTTTACCTAAGATAATACTTGTTTGATTAAAGTACAATCTCTGTTATTTACTCAATATACTCTTGAAACAATACATTTTTGTATTTCTATTTTAAGAAAATGTGGTTTTATTACGCGAAGAATCATATTTTTGGTAAAGGAAATAAATACTTGTCACGAGGAAATATTTTCAAGAAAATAATAATGTCTTGGATTGAGAATATCCTGGAAGCTTTTTTTTCCGTGTGCCTTTGTTAAAACTGACGTAATCATCTTGTCTAACTAGATATTCAACTTTTGGAACATTTAATCATATGAAGCTCTAGCATCGCTACTTTGAAAAAAATCTCCTTCTCGTATCTTACAGTGCTACTTGAAAGGATGTATTTCCACTTGCTTCCCATACATAGTTATAGTTACCACGTTTGAGTGACAGAACAAAATACGACTTTTTTTCAAAGTATTGACGATATGTGAGTCTAATTGAAAAGGTACCATTTTGGGGGATGTTATCTACTTCGTATAAACAGCAACACACTTAAGTGACCATCGATAGACCTTATGCCGTTGCTATAGGGATTACAAATGGTCTGATAAAAGTGTTGGCAGTGGTACGTTGTACAGTTTCAATATTATTTATATTCAAGCAATAAAACTGTAAGCGTGAGTCGCTAAATTTTACATATTTTGAATATTACAAACCCATCGTTTTTACTGTTGTTTTTTGGAACCTTTTTCAGGGAGGTAAGGAGTTGAGTGGCCGGTGTTCCAAAAAGTCGCAAGTTCGAATCTTGTTCGCGAAATCCATTCACACAACAGACATTTACAACCTTTCTGACTTTCGAAAAAGCCCTCATATTCATAAAATGTCTGCAAGCAGAACCAGTTAAATGCCCTTATTAGTGGTCATTTTGGTCTGGCTGATTGAAGTGAGCAACACGTAAAATGTAATAAGTAACGCTATAATTCCTTAGCAGATTAGAAATTAACGATTTTGAGCATTTAGTATGTTTTTACACGCCAGATCTTTGAAACTAGAAGGAATATACAAAAAATTTGAACACTCACCGGTAGAGTAAGAAAAACAAATTTGACCATTTTGTCACTTATCATGTTTTGGAAGTATACCGACGATATAATAATGTCTTAGATTGGGAATATCCCGAAAGCTTTTTTTTTCGTGTAGGTCTCTTTGTGTATGCCACATGTCCCGGTCTTGTGCTTTTCATCCAGAAGCACAGATAACCTCAACCACTATATTTGATTTTAAGCTAACATGGTCATAATAAATAATAATAATAAAATACTCTTTATTGCACACCTCGATACATGAATTTTGACAGAAAAATTTACAAAAAAAAAAAAACTTAAGGTAAACAACAGGCGGTCTTATCGCTAAAAAGCGATCTCTTCCAGACAACCTTAAGGTAGCGGAGATTGGTTGATTTATTAATGTCAGTAGGTGTTGAAAAACATGACGAAATCTGGGGGCACGGCAGTGCCCCCGCCAAGTCGAGCGCGAAGCAAACACTGCCGTACCATCCTTTACAGGAACCATTTCGCCGCATTTTCAGGCCCCTATTTGAGAACCTCTGGATAAGACTAGAACGCAGAAATTTTCGTCATCCAGTAAGCTATAATCACATACTTAAAATCCAAAATTTCAAGTCTGTTGGTCATTTAGTTCCGAAGTTAAGCGAAAGCAAAGTTTCGCATTTATGAAACTCACTCACTCACTCACTCACTCACTCACTCATGATCATCAAAATAGAACTAGTACTTCCCATATACTCAGAGAGCTGAAATTTGGTACAGAGTTATGGTTTAATGGCCACATAAAGGGAAAACTATAAAAACTAGAATAATCGAAGATCTGGAGTACCTGGTGACCCTCATTAGAAAACACAAGAGCCAAACCAAACTATTAGAGATCGACATATACCGCCTTTACAAAAAATATTCAATTTGGTGGGCCGCTTCATTTGATGTCAAAAATCGAAGGTCTGAAGTATCTGATGAAGAACCGTCAGCTGGTCTCAGCTGTATTAGAGATATGGTAATGCCCCCTTCTACTACTGATACATAAAAAAATCGACTGTCATTGAAAAAATCCAGCGTATAGTGGGACAAATCTTTGACTGAGGAGCCGAGCGTAGCGAGGCGACGAACGTCTCCGTTTTAACTCACAAGGAGAGGCCGCACGGGCGCGCGGGCCGCGCGGGTGCGTGTTGGGTCTGGGGTCTCTTACTGGTACGACGATTTAGCAGATTGATGTGTGTGTATCGGTTGGTCAGTGTCGGTTTAGAGGTCGCCTTTTTCATCCGATTTCGATGAAACTTGGCATGTACGTTCCTTGATTTATTTGCCAAAAATTGTCGAGCCATTTTTTTATTGGGGGAAAAATTAAGGGGAAAAGGGGGAAGTTTGCCGTCGCGTTATTTATGGACGGATTTCAATCATTTTCGGGGAAAAGGTCAAGCTCACACTTCCTTAGAGGTTGTTGTAAAAAAAAGTTTCAAGGGTGGGGGAAAGGAGGGAAAAGGGGGAAATGCTCCGAAGTCTATGGTTTACAGAACCACTAGTCTAATTTAATCTAGCCTATAGCGTCCCACTGCTGGGCGAATGCCTCCCCTTCTGCTTTTAATACGCATGAAATAGTAGATTGTACACCAAGGCATACAAATAAAGCATTGTTTTATGTCACGGCCGCGCTATTGAATCCTGATCGTAACGAAGTACTCTTGATTTAACTCCCGAACGTAGTGAGGGAATGAAGACTGAGTCCTGAGTGTAGTGAGTGATTTAAGCGCGCCCGTGACTAACACAGCTTTATCCCCAAGGAATATACTCTAATTTTCTCACCTCTTGCGAGACAATAACAATACCAAGGCTACTAGAAACGGAATTTTATGAAAGTAAATCAAAACAGAAAATGGATGTTTAGTACGTAGTACTATTAGAATTTTATCTTCTACCTTAATAGTACTGAAGAGTGAAGTATTTCTCCGTATACTGCAGCGGCTTATGACACTCGCGGCAATTGTTTTAGGATTTAAAATCTGTTCCATTTTCAAATCAGTTCGGTGTGACGCCGCGGCTCGCGGGGATAAGCTGAGGCGCCGTCCGGACTTTGCGAAATTAGACTTTAACGACATAACAATAAGAAGTAAAATCACATTACTACCCGGCGGGTTATAATGTAACATTATTCCCCGCTAAAGCCAAGAGCTACAATGATGTGCTTTCGGTGGGGTTTTCATGATACAGGTATAAAAATCCCAACTACAAAAAGAATACCCCGTCTAAAATATCCGCCTGCGGCATGGTCCCCATTACGCTGGCGGCGTTACCTCTCTGCACAGCTAAGGATATCCCCTGGGAGAGGTACGCGCCAGCTCTATGGTCCCCTGTAGTCTCGACCAATCGGGCCGCCAGGGCCTTCATAAAGTGCTTCATGATACATAATTTGGCATTGTCGAGCAGGTGGTGTGAAAATAAAATTAAAAGAAAACTCTGGATAAGAATAGACTGGCTTTTATACTTAGGTATACTTACAAGTTTACAAGAAGAAGTAGTCGAACGATTAGCTTTATTCTACCTATGATATATGTATAATAAGGGTTATGCACGCTCCAAAAGTGAAGCCTTTAAAATGAGTGAATTCAAACAATGGTCACTAGCCGCGCACCTGCAAGCGAGAGATGCGGACGTGCCAATGAGCTGCCGTCACCAGCGTGAGAAAGAGACAAACTATAATTTTCTAACAATGAAAGTGACAAAGACGTAATGATTGTCAAAATAGATAAATATAACGGAATCATTGCTAAAAAGTTATGAAATAAGTTGGAAGTATTTTTATGCACATTTTGTATAACCCATCCATAGTAAATATCATTGTATTCTACTCGACTCGAACATTAAAGAAATTAAATACCTAAACAAATTACACTAAAATAATAATTTCGCTCAAAATTTGGTCAAAATATAATGCATTGGACTAAGAGTGGCGGTGATACCCGCACACGTCGCTAGATGGCGCTGAATGTATTATAAAACGCGCTTACGTTTGTTTTTCCGATAACCTTATATGGCGAAGTGGTAACCGGCCGCGTTACAGTCGTTTACGACATTCTTCTACTGCGCTTGAAAACGTTTGCTAGGGATTAGGAGGGATTATTTGCATTTCGTTGATTTCGCTTATTATTTCGTGAGGTTTGCTAAGGTTAATTAGCAGGTTGTTATTAAAACAACTCGAAGATTTGAATTTTATTACTAGTGACGGATTACTGATTATTACTTAATTATTAGTTTTAAAAGAAGTTTTAATTGAATACTTTATTTAATTGTTAGCTATTTAGTAGGTACTCTTAGTTTTCTAGGTTTAATTTACAGTTAGGCAGTACTTCGAATAGCGTTCGTGTTTATAAGTAAGTACTTTTCTAGAATTCTAGGTTTAGTTTATTTAGTTAGGTATTAACTTCGTACGTTTCTACAAAAAGAAGTGAAATCCCACCAAAAACATTCTGTAAAAAACTAGCCAAGTCTCGATTGAGCTGCTTGTTTATCTCTAAAAAGTAATGAAATCTAGACAATGTCGTACCAAGTCTAAGGTTCCTTACTGCGATTTCTTTATTATTATAGTTAATGTTGTGTGACTTGGCCGTTGAAGGGTACACAAGCGAGCCTGAAACAAAAAGTTTATAAAATTATTTCCAGTACAGACGTACTTCTAATCATTGATTGTAAGTCCGTCTGTACGTCTATTTTATGTTAGATCGATGGTCGATTTGACGCTCCGAAAAGAAGTGTTTGTTTCAGGCTCGCCTATACATAAGTATTATTGAAATACGCAGCTTTATCAAGCCTACAATTGGCTAGTTATGGAATCAACGTTTTCCAAGTGGCAATTTTCCATCGTCAATGGGTAGCGGTTCAGGCGACAGACTGGTGCAATAGTGTCATGAAGCACCTGGTTGTGTACCCTTCAACGGCCAAGTCACACAACATTAACTATAATAATAAAGAAATCGCAGTAAGGAACCTTAGACTTGGTACGACATTGTCTAGATTTCATTACTTTTTAGAGATAAACAAGCAGCTCAATCGAGACTTGGCTAGTTTTTTACAGAATGTTTTTGGTGGGTTCTTATTTATCATACACATCGTATAGTCAAATATTTATATCATACAAATAAAACCCATTGAAATAAACATAAATATTACACAATTTACACATATAACAAAATAAAATATCTACTTAAACATACTTCATTAACATTACAAAAACTATTTAAAACGGGATATTTACCATGTGAGTTTTCACAACGAAGAAGACGAAACGAAACGAAGACGGCTTTCATTTGTCAAGTGTCTGGCATCCAGTGATCCGTAAGTTCTCAAAACCAAAACAGTCTATTTCGGTAAACACCGCGCGAGTTGATACCGTAAGTGTAGTGTGTCGTAACCGTGATCGAGTTCCAAGTGAGAATGCGGACGGTAGTAGTAGCAGTGACAACGGACGAAAAAAGCGAACTCGAAAGAGGGTAGATCGCTATGGTGTGTGGGTAGACCACAACTGACACTCGCAGCAACTTCAGTTACTCCGTGATAATGGCGCATGCAACTGTGCCGAAATATCGGAAGCTCAAAATAAAAAACTCACATGGTAAATATCCCGTTTTAAATAGTTTTTGTAACACTATATTTGGTTAATTTTCCCCTTTTTAAATAACTTTCTAAACTAAATACGTAAAAATTATAAGTACAAAATAGTATTTTGTGCAACAGTTACATAATAAGGGTTCTTAAGATTCGAGGGTCGAAGTTACAAAATGAGGCGAAGCCGAATTTTGTAAAAACAGACCCGAGAATTTTAAGACCTAATTATGTACCGTTGCACACAATAGTTTTTCTACGAGTGCTAGGCAAGCCGGTAAGCATTGAGTTCGACGAATGACCTGCTGCCTCTATACAATTGTCTTCAGTCTCCCGGCGGATTGCATCGGCGCCCGCCTTGTCTACAGCGGCGGGCGGCGCCGGTGCGGGGCCCAACAGACCCATTATATCCCTAAGAGTCGACTTTTGAGTCATATTATGACAACGTTCATAAACTATATGCTTTGAATATACATGTCAGTCATTTTATTGGCAAATTAGAATGCAGGAGTAGAAAAATATATTTGAAATCGGAAATCGTCACATTAATAAGCCCTTTCATTTGCTATGCCAACAATATTGCAGAACTTTTTTTATTTGTCATTTACCCCCCTCGCCCCCCATGTTTAAAATTTATAAATTTGCGTTGCATGCCTGCCTGGGTCGCTGACTTACACCTGTTTACAAAATTTCAGCTCAATCGATCCTGGAGTCCGATTTTTTAATCTCACCGGTGCCTTTTTTGTATGCAGCCGATGACTATTTAGTACGAAATAAGTCAACCGGTGAGATTCAAAAATCGAACTCCAGTTTCTGTAAAAAATCGCTTTGTGACATACAAAGGATCTCTTTTTACACAGTTTTATTTAGCTTGACCCCGTATATTTGTTTATTTTTTTGTATATTTATACGCATCAAATCTTGTAAGTTACATTTCAACCACTTCCCGGTGTCTGTTTGAGCTGAAAGGACCATGCGTCAAAATGGACCCAGAACCAACAGACATGAGAGTTGGGCTATTAAATAGGTCTTTAAATCTACTTCACTTAGTTATATGGGCACAAAGTCGAATTCCATTGCAGAACTGAGATATTCATTTTTTAATTCACACTATTTCCATTATATGGTACTTAGGGTTAGGCAGGCATATGCCATTTAATCATCCTGCAGGTCATTTGAATGACTTGGTTATTCATGTATAATGAGAATAATAAGATAACATTAACTTGTTATAAATACTGATTATATTAATAAATAAAATAATCAAACGTCAAACGCTCGGTTCTGTCATGTCACTTTAACTTTTTTCCGCTACCTAAAGGTTGTCTGGAAGAGATCGCTTTTTAGCGATTAGACCGCCTGTTATCTTCCTCTTGTTTTAGTACCTACTCATTATTTTCTGTATATCGCTTTTATATTCTTATCC
The DNA here is from genome assembly GCA_911728535.1 of Pammene fasciana. Lineage (NCBI taxonomy): Eukaryota > Metazoa > Arthropoda > Insecta > Lepidoptera > Tortricidae > Pammene > Pammene fasciana. Next base: position 2,386,463 of record OU452295.1, read on the forward strand.
TATCGAATAATGATTGGTATAGCAGCCTATCATTAAGAGAAACTCGTTTATAGACCTTATACATACACACTGACTGAAATATGAATATCTCGGTTCTGCAATGGAATACAACTTGGTGCCTATAGAACAAAATGAAGTATATTTATAGATCCTTTTAATGACCTATCTCTCAGCTGTGTTGGTTCTGGGTCCAAGCTCCATATTACGTTGCCCATGGTCCTTTCATTATATACACAAAACTAATCACTATTAATTACTTTGATCATTTGATCAATTTCACCACGTATAGGTGATCAAAGACACCCCAACCCTTGGATTCTCTGGCCACGTGCGCAGATATAGGTTTTCAGATAGAGGTTATTTTTTTTCAAACTCACGAATTAACACTGATAAACATAAGCCCCCATAAAAACTACATGTATTTATTATTGACACAGGTACAGTCAAAGTTTTCAGCCATAAAAATCAGGAATAAAAGCGTACTTACCATGAATATTTTTATTGAGACAAATTAACACAGCTGCCAATAATAAAAGAATAACCGCTAAGGCGTTTTTCAACTCTTTAAAACAAGCACTTTAGTAGAGGATGGAAGTTGTTAAAAAGTGTTGAAAAAGTTTCTTAAAAAATAAATAGAGGGAGAGACAGAAAACAAAGTGATCCTATAATGAGGGTTCCGATTTTTCCTTTTGAGGTACGGAACTCTAACAAACAAAAACTCTCTGAAATCCTACATTCCTAAAGCAAGTTTTGTTGTGGTAGGCTGTCCGTCTCTGCGCATATTTTTAGTGTTGTGACGTGAATGTTTCAAAGTGAAATGGCGGAAACGAGGTTAACTTTTGTGAGACAAGTAAGTGGAATTGAAAACTGTTTTGATTGTGAAACGTTAGGACATTTCACGTTATAAAATCAAGGAGAATAAAACGGGTTACATTGTAAGAAACTTTATATACGAAGTGACCCATTTTCATTGCCCTTGTCGTTATAAAGTTCACCATAAAAGTTTCAATAGTTCATTAGTTAATAATTAATTACTTATTGTATTCCTAACATTGCTTTCCAACAATTATGTTATGATATACGTTAATTTAGACTATATACTTAGTCCTCTATAAACGATTGTTTTGCTCGGTAATAAGGTTCAACTGTGGTTAGGGAAATAGAGTAAGAGATTGTAATGTCCGTGACCTCTCTCTGTGTGTCATCATTGTCATCAAAAACAAAACAAACAACAGCGATACAAGTGAGGCACTCTAGTCTACACGTGTGGCACTTTGGAATGTTGAATAGGGGTCCTGAAGCTGAATATAAAACACTTTAAGTGAAGTCTTATAATTTATATACTAGTGGTTCTGTGAACCGTAGACTTCGGAGTAACATAAATAACGCAACAGCAAACTTCCCCCCTTTTGCCCCTCATTTTCCCCCCAATCAAAAAAATGGCTCGACAATTTTTGGCAAATAAATAAAGGAACGTACATGCCAAGTTTTATCGATATCGGATGAAAAATGCGACCTCTAGACCGACACTGACCAACCAACCAACCAATACACACACATCAATCTGCCAAATCGTCGTACCAGTGAAAACGGAGACGTTCGTCGACTCGCTACGCTCGGCTCCTCAGTCAATAATACAAAGGTAATATTTTGTACCATCCTTTGTATGTATATTGAGATGCTCCATAACCCGAAAATTCCGTTTCACGAATCCTTGAAATTTTTAATTTTCAATTTCATTTTAAGATTTTTCGTGTAGGATAGTCCCCCCCCCCCCTGATCGAAATCTTGGATCCGCGCTTGGTCTGGCATAACATATTTATTGTTTGTTTCAGATATGGACAGTTTCAGCGGTACTTCTAAATATGATGGGCCAGGGTATGGTGGTCAGTTTCCCGTCGGTGATGCTTCCGGGACTGAAAGCTGATTCAACTATAAAGACTGATTTGGAAACGATGTCTTGGCTTGGTAAATTATACTATTGTACGCAATATCATATCCGGTGGTATAAGGTTGCTTATCGAAAAGTGTGAGTCCTATGCGCTAAAACATAACTTGCTGTATAATGTCACAAAAAGTGAGTTTATGGTTTTTAAGGCAGGGAGCAAGTGCCCATCACACGTCCCACCCATTCGTCTGAATGGCGAACAATTAAGGAGAGTATACTCCTTCAAGTACCTTGGGCACGTGGTCTCTGACGATCTGCGGGATGACTCTGACATAGAGCGTGAGCGTAGGGCTCTAACTATCAGAGCCAACATGATCGCCCGTAGGTTCAGCAGGTGTACAGCGCAAGTTAAGATAACGTTGTTCCGAGCTTACTGTACATCGCTGTACGCCTGCAGCCTTTGGACGAGGTACACGCAGCGAGCGATCAATGCCATGCGTGTACAATATAACGACGCGTTCAGGGTGCTGTTGCGGCTGCCGCGGTACTGCAGCGCGTCGGGCATGTTCGCGGACGCGCATGTAGACGGCTTTCACGCGACGCTGCGCAAGCGCTGCGCCGCGACGCTTCACAGAGTACGCGGCAGCCGCCACACTGAGAGAAATTTGCTTTGTGAGTCTAACAAATTCGACTTGTTGCGTGTTTATCAGTTTGAAACGAAAGTATTTTAGTAAACGGAATGGATCAGCAATATTGATAATACAAGTCGAATTTGTACGAAGAACAAGGTTAAACTTGTTAAAAGATATTGGTTGGAACAACCAAATATATGTTTAAAACTATATGTGCCATGTTGGTTTTATGTAATCGAGTTGTTGATTTAAATAACACTTAAACTAAAATGACAAGTAACTTGTAGAATGAACTAATTAAACTTAACAAAATCGAACTTGTAGTTTTAATCAAAGAGCTTGTAGGCGCTATTTTAAAATGAGAGTTTGGTTGAACGAACGTGAATTCTGGTAGTTTTTTCTCTCAGTGCACAGTCTCCTGGCCGTTGTTGCTGGGAGATGGGACAGTGTCCTAATTAAACACTGGACCTCCCAACATTTAAGTTTAGGAGCTAACATAGTAATTTAAGTTAATTTTTAAGTCCGTTTACTAACCCATTTTTGTAATTTTTGTATTTTTTGTAAAGTTGTACTTATCACATATGGACACCTGTGGTCTGAATTAAACGATTTTTATTTTTTTTATTTTTTTTTATTTATTTATTTTATTTATATCCGTAGAAGTGTAACCCCTTCTTTATAAATAAAAAAAAAACTCAAAAATTAAAAGGAATTTCTTCCGCAAATGCCCTGCCGAGGTTTTCCTAAAGGACTATGGGTATGGTATTAGTACGGGATTTTTCCAAAAATATGTGTACCTACAGGGTTCTAAAGGGTCGGCAACGCGCATGTGGTACCTCTAGAGTTGAAAGCGTCCATACGCTGCAATAGGTAGTTGCTTACCATCAGGTGGAGCATATGCTTGTTTGTAAATGTGGTAGTATTTAAAAATAAACTGTTGTAGCTAGCCAAAATTGCCAGTATTTTTAAAACGATTTAACTTTTCAAGTGGCTTATGCCATTTATAGGTTGATGACGGTCGGCAGCCGACCGCCCGCCAAACCGAGGGTTAACTTAATATCTTTCTAATTCTAGCTTCTGTGGTGGGATTAGCACTCTTTCCCGGTTTCCTGATCTCCGCCTTCCTCATGGAGCAGTGGGGACGGAAGACCACACAGGCCCTGGTCATCCTGCCCGGCATCCTGGGCTGGCTCCTAGTCTACTTCGCCACGGACGTGCCCACACTCATGGCCGCCAGGATCCTCGGAGGCATCTCCGCCGGCGCCAGTGTCATCTTAGGAGCTGTTGTCATCGGAGAATACACTAGCCCTCGGCTCCGAGGCATGTTTCTTAACCTCAAGAGTGCCGTGGTTTATATAGGGAATACCTTAGTCCATCTTGTAGGCCACTATTATTCTTGGAGGACAGTGGCAATTTTTGCTTTGTTGTCTCTTATTATTGCATTAGGGATAGTCTGCACTTTGCCAGAAAGCCCAGCCTGGTTGGCTATTAAATACAAGTTCGATCAGAGTGAAAAGGCTTGGGTGTGGCTGAGAGGCAATGACGTTGAATCTAAAATAGAATTTGAAAGCATGATGGAAGCGCAAAGGAACAGACTCCCCGTAATACGTGAAAAACCTAATCCTAAAACTGTCATGGTAAATTTTTTGCAAAAATTCACTAAAAAGGATTTTATGAAACCTTTATTGATAATATTTTTCGCTGCGATGTTGAAAGAAGCATGCGGAAGCCACTTGTTCCCAGCCTACGCCTTACAGATCATGGATGACATTACGGGAGACAAATCCTGGTCGTTCTACTACATCCTGACAATAGATCTGATAACGGCATTAAGTGCAACATTCTCTTCGGCACTAGTTCGTGTATTGAAGAGGCGGAACTTGCTGTTCACCACTGGAGGGGCATCCGTAGCCGTTTTAGTGGGAATCTGTACCTACCTTTACTTAGCTTCTATTGATGTGATATTGAGATAGGCAGAGCGCCGGGATGGGGGGTTGGTGAAGACAACTTATCCCCCGGCATGTGAAAAATATCTGCATACTTTGCACAAACTCTTTCCAATGTTCCGCTACTGTCGTCATCGACGTAAGACCGAAGTTTTAATAACCCAAAAAGTTCCTTAACCCTGCTCACTGTCTTTGATTCCTGTGAGTCAAAAGAACACACAAAATAATCCATCAACCTACCGACCTTTGGACAATAACTACTCAACTCTACCTCACTATCCCGTGTATTCAAAAACCGAACTGGAATTCTCCCATTCTCGACCGACACCACTGAGCCGGCTACAAAAACACCAGAAGTAATTTCCTGCGAAGGAATAACACATTCCCCTTGCATATCCGTCGAAACCCACTTAACCATCTCACACCTGCTAGGAATAACTATTGAACGTACCGTTCCTAGCCCTAACCCACACGACAATGTAATACCCGACATATGCTGCATGCTCAAAATACGTTCCTCATAATTAATATTACACTTATGCCTTATTAAAAAATCCTCACCTAAAATACCGTCGTTCTTACACTTAAGTCCTACAAACACGTGAAACCTATGACAAAATCTATAACCCCTTACTAACAACTCTAACTCCACATATCCCAAGGAAACCAAATTCCCACATACTCCTCTTATTCTCAACTTATTCGGAATTATATGTAAGCCAAAACCCTCAATACTACTATATTTCATTATCGACACATTAGCCCCGGTATCCACCAGTAACGATAATTCCTTGTCTAAACAATTTACAATTACGTGATTATTCGCCCCATAAGACAATATTTCCACACATTCACCGTTAGTCTCGAAAAAACTCTGATTCGTTATGAAGATTATCTGAGTCACTCGCTACATCTGTTGATTGAACAACATTGACATTCCGTGCGTTCGACTCAGCAAAATTGCCCGCTCCGCGCTGACTCGGGAAATTTATCCGGCCCCGACCTTGCCCAGCCGTATTGCGACTATAGCTGAGGTGCGCGGAATTATGTTTATAGTTGCTATTATTGACATACGCCGGTCGGTGACCGTAACGCGGCCTATAATTATTACCCGAATAACCTCTATTTTGATTATGAAACCGCCTGGAGAAATGTAAACAATTTGCCGCTGGTTTTTGAATCACCTCTGATTCATCCACCGCTACCGTTATCGCTTCCCTAATCGACTCAATACCCCGGGACGCTATAATTATTCCTATCCTGTCACTGTTTAAGCCTTCCGCAAAACGCCTAATCGCAGTTTTTTCATTAATCGGCCTAAGAATATCGTGTGCTACCGAATTCCCATCTGCCTGAGCTATAGTTAAATTAGTAAATAACTGCTCTATTTCATTCCCGAAAACTTCTATACTCCTATTTCCCTGCGTACACCTTTGTAGCTGCGAAAGGATGGCAGTATACGATTTTTTAGGTAACAAATACTTCCTAATATCGCCAATCAAATCCGCCACAGTCGCGTACTCATTTTTAATCTTTAATTTCGCCTTACTCGACAACCGCGTTTTTACAACAAATTTTATTAAAACTGGATGATCTTTTTCCTTCAATGTACTACTATAAAATTGCAATCCATCGATTAATTGGTTAATTTGACCTTCCTCCACATCTACCACTGGCAATAGCGAAAGAGCCGTCTTTAAATCAAAATCCCCCATTTTTGATACTACTTCCGAGGTGACTAGCCTCTGAACTTCCAGAAATAAACACTCAAAATCTTCCGCAGTCTTCAAAGCAATATCGAGATCCACAGCTGCAACATCTTTTTTACATATCTCCTCAACTAATAGATCCAACTTAGTTTTAACATCCCGCGCTAACAATAACTTGTTGTCACCCTGCACAGTCCGACGTGCAACCTTACTTAATTTAACGATACTATCTCTTATAACCCGTAACTCATCTAACAGACTAACAAGGCTAGCCATAAAATATACACAATAATAAAAATAACACAGTCATAACACTAATAAAAATAGTAACTAAAACACGCCCACACAGCTAATCAAACATCTTCACCCCTAATGCCTCGTCGTGCCGCTTGTTGCTCCCAGCTGCTGTACAGATGGGCCCTCAGTCGCTCGCACACCCGGGATAACGCGTACGCAGTCATATACACCACAACGGCAATCATCAACACCTCCGTCAACTCCCAGCTCGCCGACGACGCCAGAGATGCAGTATTATTATTAGGCGCGGTCACGATGACATTGTCCTTGGACTGCTGGCCTCCCATTTCCAAACCAGCTTGCCTCAGTAGTCAATTAGATTTCCAAAATTTAACTTACTGATGTCCACGGACCCTGACACTGCTATCTTCCACCCACGACCGTCTTCCTCAGCTTGCCTCGTTAGGTCCGATCTTCATTCCGCCTTTGTCACACTGTCACAGTCGCCATGAGATAGGCAGAGCGCCGGGATGGGGGGTTGGTGAAGAAACTCGGACTCTTGGGTTCCACGCGTTTAATGTTGTAGGACGTGCGTACACTCTCTCCCTTATGTCTAGTTTCTTACGCTATATATATAATACCAATACGTGTTTAGGAGAGGAAATCCCTTATCAAGTGGAGGCGCAAGATCTAATCGATGTGCTGATCACTCAATATGCTCAAACGTGCACATATGAGTGTCTGCCTATCACAATATCAAAAGACCGAGCTTGGATGCCAGCATCAATGTTTATGCTGTACTTTGTATTGACTAACTTGGGATGTACTGTCATACCTCTAGCTTTGCTTGGAGAGGTGTTCCCAGTCGCTCACAGGGGAACAGGATCCGCCTTGTCAGGGTTGATCATGGGTTCCTTTGTCATGATATGTTTGAAGATAACCCCAGCATTGCTCATCAGTGTTAAAGTGTACGGGACCTTTGCTATCTATGGTCTGACAATGGCAATCTGTCTTGTGGCGTTGTATTTCATTCTTCCAGAAACTAAGGACAGAACTCTGCAGGAGATTGAAGACTTTTTTAATCATGGACGGTTTATTAGTCAAGAAAAACCTCATGACCAAGATGAAGAAAATAAGAAAATGCTTAAAGATTGACAGAATATGATAGAAATGATTTATTTGTCATTGTTTTAAATAAAATATCTACAAATACAAAATATAATTTATTAGTATATCGCTAAATATTCTAAATATTACAACTAGGGGCTGTGCGAAAAATGAAGTGTCTTAGAATTAATTACTTATTCTTCTTCTCATTGTAAACCACGACACTTCTTTTTCCACACTTTATTTTGGCAAGAGCAATATGGCAAGAATTAATGTTTTGTATCACTCTCTTACGGTCATAAATGATATTAAGACGATATCGACGGATTGTTTCCCGAAATTACAGCCTTTTTCGAAAAGCTAATTAATTATCTCTTTATGGCAAACATACATCACATCACACAAAAAGAATAAAAAAAATGAGACATTTAATTAGATTATTAAAACTTTTTTCACAGACTATGCACTCCTGACAGTTGTAGGTATGACCACGCTGTATTTTACGTACAATTTGGCAAGGGAGCATTGATCCGGATGATCCATTGATAATATATTTTTCTTCCTCTTTGGCTAAGCTTTCGCTAGAGTTGTCGTCTCGCTGTCAACAAAGGTTTGCACTGTTATACTTATCTGTAAGTATTTTTGAATTAGATAGCTTTTCTAGCGTCTAAAAAGATAACAAAGTTTAGTTTCCAGAACTAATAGGAGGTGTAGTTTCGTTAACTGTAGCCAAGTTTTCTCTCTCCCTTTCTTCTGATTCTGATTTTAATGTTTCACTAGTTTTACTTTCTACAGTACCATTTGACAGTTTCTCATTTAAGGGAACTGTCTCCCTAACATCAGCCTCCAGGTCAGAGATTGGGGCTCCCCTGAAGTGCTCCTCGATCTGCTGTAGTGTACGGCCGCTGGTTTCGGGCAGCAGTACCCACGCCACTGCCAAACATACCACTATAATCCCAGCGTAAACAGTGAACGTCCCATGCAGGCCAGCAAGAGCTATCAGACCTGGAAAAGCCTTGAGGATAATAAACACTGATCCACACTGCGCTACTAAGCCTATACTTCCACCAAGACCTCTATATTGTAAAGGAAATACTTCTCCAGCTATAACGAACGGCAGCGGCTGCATTCCCATGGATACGCTCAACATCTGCAGATTGATAAGTATACCAGGAATCCATAATGAGTCGAAGGATAAATATCCATTGGCTCTGGCGAAGACGTAAGCACCCATAGCTAGCTGGCTTCCAGCGCAGAGAACCCCAACACTAAATAACATTATCCTCCTCTTAACTTTGTTTATCACGTAAACGGCGACTCCACTGAAGAAAAATCTCTGAAAGTCTAGTGCGACCATCCATAAATGGGCATTGATTCCAGGTCCAAGCAGCAGCTGCAGAATCGTTACCGAATACGCCCCCATAATCAGTCCTCCAGAATAAGTCATCAAAATATACAGAGCAAACATGAGGAATATAGGTTTGTAGAATTCTTTTTTCGTCGCAACGGCGATGATCTCTTTAAGTTTATTCTGTTCATTACTCTGTTTTGTTTCTAAAAGCTTAACACTCTGTATCATCTTCTCCAACTCCGGTATTTCTTCTTGCCCTCTATACCATATGAAGTTCTGTCGGCATCTGTCATATCGTCCTCGAGTTGCTAGCCAACTTGGAGATTCTGGTGAGATTACAGTTAAGATGAGGCTAAGCACAGAGAAGGATATCGAGTACAGAGCTGTCATCTGGTAGCTGACGAGTGATCCGATGAGATGGACGAATAAGAGGCCGAAGGTCTGGGCTAGAGTGGAGGTGGAGAGGAAGCCGCCGCGGTAGCGAGGGCTGGTACACTCGCCGATGAAGATGGAGCGGAGCGGCATGAACATGCCAAACGAGAGACCCTGCAGCAGTCTTCCTACCAAGAGCAACTGAAACAATTAATATGAATGTGAATAAAGTTGCACAATGAATGTTCAATTTCTCTTTAGTATCCAATTGTTACTTAGAGTATTTCCAATTATATTTATAATATCCCCTAAAATTTCCGACGTAGAAACACAGTTATCTACGAGGCATATGGAAATGCAAATTGGAGAAAATATTTTATTGTAAATAGAACATTGACAACACCTTAACATACATCATCGATACATAATCTTTGAGCGCTTGGTCTTTAACTTTTTGGGGGAAAGACTTGTACTTGTAAGAGAATCCACGCATTTTAGGCGGATCTCACACTGGCGCCGCGTCCCACTCCGATGAACGAGATAGCGCTATACATTGCCTTTTGGGGCCCACCCACTATCAGTCGGCCTAACGATATTGGCCTGTCAGTTGTTCGGAGCTGTCAAATTTTTGTTCTAACTGACAGGCCGATATCGTCATGGTGCGCCGGTGCGCGAGCGAGTTTGCGCTCTGCATGTAAATAAGCGCTGTCACGCTTGCCGCATGCGATTGCGACGCCAATGTGATAAATTGATAATCACCTTGTAGTTGACATGATGACCAGTGTGGAATATTTTCCAAGAATAGTACAGTCGAGTACAGTTTGTAAGCTTACTGACCTCATAGCTGTGTCCAAATATGATGGTGCACCAACCAAGCATCATGCAAAGAGTGACGACATACAGCGCCACCTTCCGTCCCCCGCGTGTCATCAGCGCAGGCGCCATAAAGTTGCCGCAGATCATTGGGATCGATGACACAGAAGCTGAAAAAAAAGATCTTTTTTATACTGAAGTTCGATGCAAGGGCATCAGAGACTATAGTATCCTCAAACCAAACGGACGACTGCGGTCATAAAACTTCTCTTTCACACTTGCACAGCCGCAGCAAAAGTGAAGGAGACAGCGCTATGACCTCAGTCGTCCGTTTGGTTTGATGATACTATAAGCAGGGATTTGACACTTATATTAAGTAGGAGTTCAAGATATTGGTGGTAATAAGGGAAACAGTGACCAAGGCTCATTCAAAGAGGCTTTTGGATTCAAAATTGAAGTAGTTTCTATACGTATATTATTACAACAATAACATATCAATTAGTCTAAATATGCACGTGTTTGCAATTAGCCTAAATGTCTCGAAATTGTGCACCACGCCGGCGCCAACTACAAGTTATTTTATAAACAACTCTGCTTCCAAATTTCGCAAAGTTTGAAAACTATCTACAGGAAAATCTGTTTAAATAAACAAGTCGGTCAAGAAGCATTAGATATCTGCACGCCCGATTTGTCCGGCAGATATTTTGGGGTATGGATGCCAAAGGGGACTGCTGGGAATGGTATCAAAGTATGTGAACTTACCTAGCCATGAAGCCTGGTCCGCTGAGACTTGGAGAGCCGAGTCAGGATGCTCTAGTTGGGGCAGCAGGATACCGGGGAACCCGAATGCGCAGCCGCAACTTATGACGCTGCTGCTGACAGCGGCTGTCACTAGACACTGTAATAAAAGTACACTATATACGATTTCATGCTAACATGGTCATTAATAAATCAAATTATTAACCAACTTCAAGATTTCGAAGGACCGCCTCGTTCTCAATTCGTCGGGATCTTTTTTTTTACCTCCAATTCACCGATTATTCTAAGACGGCTGGACCGATTTAGAAAATCCTTTCTTTGCTTGAAAGAATATACTTCATAGTTGCTTCCATTGTCACCAGGTCTGGATCTGGTGATAGGATCCTGGAGAAATCGGGGGAACTCTTCAAATATTATAGGCACACTTATAGTGATTTTAGTATTCTTTACAGCAACTCGGGCACTTCATCTTGGAAAAGCGGAGCGGAGTGAAGTCGGTTCTTCTTTGTTTAAAACTATTTTAGTAAATATTTTCATTATTTTCCTTCTTTCCTTAGCATTCACAAATATTGCATATACACGGGAAATTGGACCGGTACCGCTATGACCCGGGTAGCCTAGTGGTTAGGGTGTCTGCCGCGAATGCAGATGCTGGTTCAGGAACAGGGGTCAGGCCTCCGCCTATGCTACTTTTTTTTGTATGCATCTATATAAGTTTTGGTCATGAATGTTTAGAAACGTGGAAGTTATGTATTAGAGTCCCCCTTATTTAGGGAATTTAAGATTTTTTCACGCCACCTGCTCGGAAATATGGCAAAAGAAGATCAAAATCCAAGCTGGAAAGTAAGCAATTGCTGTAGCATCTGAACAACTACTACAAGAATTGCTATTTTGCAGCAATGAAATGTCATAGTAGAAATGTAAAATCCAGATGTCATTGCATTGGACCCGCCAATGAGAATCATTTAAAACATTAAAAAGGTCTTTTTTGGCACCACTTTTTCATTCTAAAATAAAATAAGGTTGTTTATCGAACCAATTTACTTGTTTAAAAAAAAGAAACGTCAAAATCATTCAGATCACCCTTAAGGCGTTTTTACCTTTTTAACCGTTTGTGGTTTTCTATCAAAAGTGGGTAAGGAGTGAACCGGCTATTAGACATGGCAACTTGCAGGGCCCAATCTGTTGTGTACCCTGCCTCTCCCTCTCCCTCCTTCAGCTCCCTACGGGCCCTAACTTTAATTATACCTACCAACCTGACAGATTGGGGCCTGCAGGTTGCAATGTCTAATAGCCATTTGAGTCGGATTGAAGCAAACATCGTAAAACGCTTCTTAAAAGTTAAAAAAAAAGTAATAAAGGTGGAGCGAGAAAAATACAAATTGAATTGGATAATGTTTGACTGAAAAACAAGAAAGTTGTATTTATGCAGTAAAAATGAGTTCAATAAGTGTAGAAAACGTTATTAATACGCTGGCGCCCACCGAAATTCAAGAAACTGCACAGGCGTAGAAATTTGTTACGAGTGAAATCGCGTCCTAAATAAGAAGGCCCATGAACAGTGATATTTTGTATACAATATAATATCCGACGAACAATTCATATTATGGAAGGATGGCGAAAAGAAGCATTTATTTGCAGAAAGTTACATGCTCGTTTACTTTATCGTGCTTGTGAAAAGCATGAACCGTCAATATACCTATAAATAGTATCTATTAAAGTGTTTGTATATGCCAATTCATTTTTATATTTTATTTCCTCACAGTAGTCGTGAAAAGCACTATGTAATGTCTTGGCCGAAAGCGCTATAGGTGGACTCGTCGTCGAACTAACTCGATCCACCTATAGCTTACCTTCTAGCCTCTACAACAATGTACTATTATTTTAAAATATGTATAACGCTCCCTCTAAAATTCATATTTTACTACACATTCATGTAGGTTAAATTTAATAGCAAACCGTGCTTCGGAATTTCCCCATACAAATTACTAAGAAGCTTTCCCTTTTTCAATATGGTTTTTTTTTCAAAAAATTAAGTGATGAAAGTCGCACTTTCGCAGAGGGATGTAGGCTTGTTCGAGCTGCTGAGGTGAAAAACCTATTTGCGGCACTTGAACGGCACATCAATGAATATTGATTTAAATAGGTATATATAAGAAAGCAAGAAATGAAACTCAATGAGTTCTATTTCTTGGCGTGTATTTAATAATTTAATACAGTACCTAATACAGAACTTACTTGTCTCATAAATGGTGTAAACTTTTTCTTTTTTTCCGCCATTTTTATGATTTTTAATATTTTAATGTCTTAATAACACACGAGCGAACTACTCAGATGCACTAATTGATATGTTAAGTTACTTTACTAGTATTTAAATGTGATAACATTAATGTATATTTAATTAACTATCGAGTTCCAACACCTCGTAACAGCTTCAGTGAAACAACACCTTCAAATTTGCGTTTTGTTTTCTGATTAATAGAGTTCAAAATGTATGATGTGGATACAATTATTGTTAATAGTGGGATCTATTTGAGAGCCACGAGAGTTTAAAGTATCATGTGGTGGTAAACCACAGTAAGTAGTCATAGTTATTGCCAAATTAGTCAGATACCTACATTTTCGATGATTTCCGCTACCCCAAGGAAGAGATCGCTCTCTAGCGATAAGACCGCCTTTAACTATTTACCTCTACTTTGAAGTGTACTAAATATTTTATTGAAATGTGCTAAAAAGAATATTTTTTGTATTGTATTGTACTGTATTATGGGGAGCCGTAACAGTATCCTGCGGGTTATAGCTTATAGCGGACAGGCTGGACTCGGCCGTCCTCAGCCGCTTCATCGCCGGTTAAATATGTAAAAATGTCAAATATGTAAAAGTCTATCTAAATTCTGTTAGTTTTAGTTTCTTAAGGATACTAATTAACGTAGTTTTTGAGTTAATTAAGTTTACTAACTGAATTATGGAATCCTAATTCTGAAATTTTTATTTTACTTATTTATTTATTTATTTATTATTATAAAACATATATTATTATTTTCTTAATTCTTATTAGCTAGGGATACAAGCACAGATGTGCCCGCCGGATTTGTCCAGGGGATATGCCCGGTGGATAGATCCGGCCATGTATGGCGCTATTCAGATGTGTCAGCAGACAAATCCGTGTCCATTGCGCCATACTTGGACGGATCTGTCTGCCGGGCATAACCGCCAGACAAATCCGACGGGATGATCTGTACGTATATCCCTATAGCTAATGCATTTGGTATTGTATCTTAGTGTTCTGCTGTCCAATTTTTGACAATTCAAACATCCATGACAGTTATGACTTCTTGAATTTTAATTCTTTATGAGTACAAGCTTTACTTGCAAAGGCCATCTATTTCTCAACGAGATGATTTTAACAAATCCCAACATAATAGATTTCAATAGTTATGACTGTTATGAGTGTGTTATAACTTATAACAATTGAAATTTATTTTGTAAAGAGGTCTTATGACGGCTTTTGGTCTCTAAGATCAGATCATATCAAATCTCGATATTACCTGTTACTATTACTTATTCTGTGATATTACCAAAATATTATATTGTGTAACACAATATTTGTTGGCAATAAATCTTCATTCATTAATATTTAATTACGTGATATTTAGGTAAAGTAACCAGGTGATAAATCGTGTAGTTTCTGTTAAAGACCTTGGTGTCAGATTTGACGCCAGTTCACATTCCATGGGCTCATTAACAGCCCAGCCAAAGAGTCGTATAGAAGGGTTTCTTAGCGAGAAACGTTAGATACTGCCATAATAGGGAATATTACGCAAAACTCTGCATAGGGGGCGGCACTAGCACAAACAGAGGGTCCACCGCGAAACACGAAAATAAAAATTTCGTTACCTGGTTCTCTGTCACTTATATTAGAGCGATAGAGAGGCAGATGTCAAGATTTCGATTTTCTCGTTTCATGATAGATTCGATTCCCTCTATAAACAAACCGCCTTGGTGCACAAATTACATATTTATTCGTTATCAATTATCTTTAAAACCTTGCATAAAACTGTTTAAGGCCTAGTACGTATTAAGAACTCTATGGTTTACCGATGTGCTAGTGCTGCTCTGGCGGCAGAACATTGCAGTAATATCCCCTATTCCGTTATAAATCATCCTACTCCACCAAACTCATAAAGATCTAATTAGATTTAAACTGGAGACCAGGGATTAGGTTTTTAAACCCTTTTGTTAACCTACACCACCAACCTCCACTGATGAACAGCTGACAGATACCCGGATCTAGTAATTAATAAGTATTAATTAATAACATTACAAACTAACTAAAACCTATTACATTGCAGCAATGTTTATACAAGTTATCAGTATTCATGTAATAGATTTGATAACATAGAACCTAGATAGATATGGAATAGTCAAGGTTATGTAGTGACAGTTGTAACAACATAAGTAATACTCGGTAATATAGTAATATTTTGCCTTGACATATTTTTATCTTAAGATCATATATTTGTGCAATGTTGAGTCGCCAGGACGCTCGCGTGAACTCGCGTCCCCGTACAAACGTAGTTCAGCTCTCATTTTAAAACGACATGCTTTAGAATCACGAAATTTTGGCATGGACATTTTAGTAGTACAGAGCTATGTCGGTAATTAGTTTTCGTTGCTAAAAATTGTAATACAAAGAAAATATAGCAAAAATAAGTTTTGTATGGAAATCTGTATCTGGCTGTATTTTCTTTGTATTACAATTTTTAGCAACGAAAATGAATTACCGACATAGATCTGTACTACTAAAATGCCCATCCCAAATTTCATGGTTCTAAAGCATGTCGTTTTAAAATGAGAGCTGAACTACGTTTGTATGGGAACGCGAGCGTCCTGGCGACTCTTAATATTACAATTTGTATAGTCTGTGCATGATAGGGTAGATACTCGTAAGTAGGTACCTTTATTGTTTAAATTTAAGTTCAACTTTTTTTGTACGCCTCATGGCAAAATATAGTGAAACTATATTATGTATATAAATTAATCACCATTGTAATTACCTATATTTACAAATAAAACCTTACTAACTTACTTACAATTTATAGTATAACTAAAAATTATCCAAGTTTGGCTCGGGCAGGCTACTTACTAAGTAATAACTTTTCCTCATATTGCCTTAGGCTGAATCCTACTACTCGATGAGGTAGGGTTGCTTAATGCTTAGCCTACGGCCTACTTATAGTCGTAAGGCTTCTTTCCCACATTGCTTGAAAAACAGTGAATTCCACAACAGTGAACAGTGAGTTTCTTGCCGGTATTAAGTAATACTTCTCGGGTCAGAGGTGTAGGGTTAGAACCGGTGGTAGTTTCTCTTTCTCTCTGACGTTCATAAGTGCATTGTAATGTGCCTAAATTGAAGAATAAATATCTTTTATCTTTTTTTTTTAATTCCTCATAATAACTTCCTCTCAGGATTATATATAAGATATATGATTTGTGTTTCTAAATATCTCTCGATTTCTATGATCCTGCACTAATTACAAGTTTTCGGTTTGATCCAAAGGTTGACTGGTAGAGAATGCCTTAAGTCCGCCTCTTGTACACTTTTTTTGCAATAAAGTTTAATATAAATAAAAAGATATAGTATTTTACGTTACTCTGGGCGGTAAGTGAGATTTGCCACCCACGGGCGCAGCGGCGAATCTTACTTCACACCCAGGAGAAGACGTAAAATTGTGTACGCACCACGGGCGGTAATAAAGAAGGCATCCGACCGCTTGTTTATGGCCCTTACCTTCGATTCGGGTCACAAATACCCGCGATCTGAGCCCTTCTTTATTTTTCAACACACTTGCTTGTAACGAGGTACTTATTCCACCGCTTTTAGGCTCATAATCCTAGATATTAAACACGCGTGCTTTTCACGATAATTATATAACTAGTGCTATAATGTAATAAATCCCATCAAGTGACGTTGGTATTCTAGTACCAAGTCTTATGTGCGCAGACAGAGGCGATTAAATTTAGACGGGTATTATTTTTATTTTTTCTAAACTGATTAGGAGTTTGCATGGCAAAAAAGTAAAAATAGTACACATTTACGAGAAAATACAAATTATAAAATCCTAATTGTGAAAAATAATCATTTCTAGTAATTATTTTACTCATAAATCTCATAATACACAATAGATTATGTTTTAAACACAAATTATTTTTTAGTATTGGCTGTTTGTCATAAACCTTTGCCTCAAGGTGCGCGTGAATGCAAAAAAATGGGCGCCATATTAAAAGTTTACTTGAAGTTACAGTTTATTTGTTAGATTTTTCTAGTTGTGTTTTATTATTATTAATTTAAACAATTTATACTTTAAATGAGTAAAAAACCAACTTTAGTGTTCATTTAACCTCCGGGTCCGGATATGTTTTCAAAATGTCATTCCTACAGACTAGTAAAATGTTGTCATAAAAATCGAGTGAGAAATACATGTAAGGAAAGGAAACATTCTAACTTATTTGACAATAAATGTGAAGTGTTGGATTTTATGAAATGCTTCGAAAAAGAGTTCCAGAGAAATAGATCCAGTCAATAACATCAAAAAACAGGTTAGTTAATTTAATTAACAAAGTCAGTAGGTACCGCTATCCTGTAAGCATTCTGAAAATCAATGTATTTATCAAAAGTTATTACTTACAGTTTTCTGTTTTTTCCTCGCAAGTGTGTTGAAAAACGTCGTATGAAACGCGTGTGCCTGATCATTACATAGCTCGGCTTCCTTGTGCACACTCACTTCGTTCGTGCGCACAATAGCGCCTCATATGTAATGATCAATTTAGCACACTTGTATCATAATGTACTATTACCGCCTTTACCTTACCTTACCGCCCTTACCGCCGCACCTAGCGGAATGTACTATTGTGCAACAGTTACATAATAATTAATAAGGGTTCTTAAGATTCGAGGGTCGAAGTTACACAATGAGGTGAAGCCGAATTTTGTAAATACAGACCCGTTAATTTTAAGATCTAATGTACCGTTGCACACAATCGTTTTTCTACGAGTGCTTAAAATAGGCAAGCCGGTAAGGATTGAGTTCTACGAATGACCTTCCTCTATACAATTGAGTATTTTCAATCTCCCGGCGGATTGTGTCTGCGGGCGCCCCCCGGCGGCAGGGCTGGCTCCGGCAACAGTGTTATTATATCCCGTAAGGCTATCCTTTAGAATCATCTTATGACAACGTTTATAAAGTATACGTTTTGAATATACCTGTCTGTGTTAGAATGCAGGAGTAGAAAAAGATGAAAATAGTACTTGACGGTACTTAAAGAAAGTAATTAAATATAATGTTAATTTTAATAAAGTCACAGTCGAGACACTATTAATTACTTAGCACGATATTATAAACAACATGACTTGGCACTATTATACAAGTAAAAATAATTATTGTAGCAATTACTACTGCATTCCGCGAATTCACACCTGATTCTGAATTATGAATATGAATATGAGACCGGTAAACTCAACTTTTTAATACTATTTAGCAGTAACTTCTATGATATTGTATACATATTTTGAAAGGACGTTTCTTTTTAAGTTGTATAAGTGAAACGCTTTTATTATTTAATGTTTCATTTGTAAATGATTCACCCTAATCTAACACCTATTTCGCTATTTTTGCTTGGATAGGTAAAAAGATTACACAGAAAAAAAGGATATCTTAATCCAAGATATTCAAATTCAAAATTCAAAATTCAAAGTATGTTTATTTCATATTATATTGGTTTTACAATGGCAATACAGTGATCCCCACACTAGGCTGAGCCTGTGACGTGGGGATCTTAAAGAAATACATGAACATTAAATCTAAACTTAAAACTAAGAATTTTGATAAAATGACCGAGAAACTATCTACTTAAGTACAAAAAGTCGGTTAAAATGGTCTTAGTAAGTTATAAGTAAGCGGTGTTTAAGTAAAGTTAAGTATGTATTCATTCTTGTATATAAGGAAAATCGATAATTTCTTGAACCAAGTATGATTTTGTTGAACCAAGTATGATTTTGTTGATCCAAGATAGAACTTACTTGGTTCAAGATATTTTTTACTTGATTTAAGAAATTATCGATTTTCCTTATATACAAGAATGAATATCTTGGATTAAGATATCCTTTTATCTGTGTAAGGTTTTTATTGATTAAAATTAAGTTATACTACTATGTAAAATATATAATTACGTTGGAAAACGAGTCGTCTGAGGAATAAGTGGAACGGGTTTTTTTTAGCTAGATAAGTTTTATGAAAAATTGCCGAAGTTTAAGGTGATATTTTTGGAAAGGTATTAGAGTATTTCACAAAAATGTAATTGCAGAAATAATCTTGACTAAAACATGAAGTCAAGATTATTTCTGCAATTATATAATGTAAAAGATAATGTAAAAGGTATTCGGTGCCATGCAAAACAATAATTAATAATCAAGGGAAAAAAATCAGTTTTTGGTTATTAATTATTAAGATATATACTTAAAGTAGTTCCTTGCTATAATAAGACTTCAAACTATGTTACCAGATGCGATTCATGTGCATAATGCCATTATTAGCGACTTTCGTTTTCAAATCGTTACCGGACTCTTAATATTAAACTTTTTTTTTAATATCAAATACTGTGTAATTCATAAATAACATTACAATAGAAAATTAATAAATATTAAATGGATAGTATAAAAGTATTTCCCATCCAAATTTCAATTCAACAAACGTAAATATTATTCTAAACTTACTTGTCTCATAAATGGTGTAAACGTCTTCATTTCTTCTATTAATAAAAACTTATATTTAAGACACAACACCTATAAAAACGTCTTAGCAGCACAAACCCGTAAATAAAGGATATTTACTGGTAATTTTTTATTTGTCAATAGATCTGACTTTAACCACACAGGCTTGGTAAGCCTCGTATAGCGCTGATAAACTGTTATCAGCATTAAAAAAATCTAGGTCAGTAAAATATTTTAACTATTTTTAGAATTACTTAAGAAATATAAACCAGCCGCTCTTTTCCTTTGACCATCTTCGACTGATTCTAATAAAAGGACTGATAGATAATCTGTTGTAGAAATTGGTCTAGCAATGGCATAATTACCTTGTCCGGTTGCCACACACGAAGAGCCGAAATAACGGTTTTGTATACCTAGACTAATCCGGTTAATTAATAATTGAATTAAGTGACGTCGAAATTTGAATAGCAGAAGATAGATAGATAAATACATTGATTTTTTTCTTTTAGAAAACCACACAGTATTTTACATCATTTAGTTATTTTATTAGGACAACAAAAAACATACAGATGATTAAAAAAAAACTTACAGCTACAACTTATCACGCTAAAATCATCATAAAATAAAATACATTCACTAGAAGATCGTCACTTACATAAATCAAGTAAAAAATACAGAAAAATGTCAGTACCTAGTGAAAATAGAATGTCAACAGGTATTTTGTGCATGTATGTATATGTCGGCGGCTTATATCATAAATTTCTAGGGATCCTAGGTAATTTATAAATATAAAATAAAATAAAGAAATGTTAAAACCTAAAACAAAATCAACAAATGAAAAAAAAACACTAATTAAATATTACACTAACTAAACATAAATTACATAAAAAGACAAATCAAAGTAAATGGATGGGACTGTATAAAAATATTCTACATTTTTTTGTTCTCATAAATTCTGCAGTGTATAAACTCCTAGATAATAAAAGTTCCTTTAGTTTGTGTGCAACTGTGTTAGTATCTAGTCTGGTTTTTTTTTTCAAGAAATCGTTGTCGAGAAGCAAACGATATTACTTTTGGGCAACCGGACTTTTTACCTGGTTTAGACCCTGCTGTATCTGAATTTCCGGTTGCCATCAAAGAAACTACAACCAGAAGTGAGATACGGCCAAAAAAAGGACCCGTTTTTTAGCTTTTCTTAAATAACTCGAAAACAGTAGCACCTACCAAAAAATGTTCTTTCACTTAAGTAATCTACATAAAATTCTCTATAAAAAAGGTTCCATACAGTTTTTTGCTGGGATCAATGTTTAATGAGATATTAAGGGACTAAGATAGACAATAAACATATATACTAATTAGCTTTTTCCCGCGAGTTTGTCTACGTGGGATTAACATTCGCTATAATAAATTAATGAAATGCCGTAGTTTAATCTGACAGCAAAAATAAATTTAAAGTATAAGCTTTTTTACGTCTACAGTAAGCAACAATTCCATACCAACTTCAACCCCCCGTTTCATCCCTTTAAAAGATGATTACTGGGATAAAAACTATCTTATATCCTTCCTCACAACTCAAACTATCATCACACCAAATTTCATCTAAATTGGTTCAGCGGTTTAAGCGTGAAGAGGTAAGAGACCCACTGACTAGTCCAAAATTATTAAACTCTCTCTCCTTCTCGATGCGACAGGCAAAGCATATTACTTTTTGTTTACACGGATTTTTACCCTATTTGGACGCTTCTGAGTTCGAAATTTAAATAATTTTTTTACCGGAAGTGGAATATTTAAGATGGCGGCCAGTATAAACCTAAGCGACGATAATTTTAAACAAAAAAAGAACCGACTTCACTTAGGATCCGCTATTCCAAGAGGAAGTGGCCGAGTTGCTGTAAAAAATAGTGAAATCACTATAGGTGTGCCTATAATAGTTGAAGAGTTCCCTCGATTTCTCCAGGATCCCATCATCAGATCCCGACTTGGTGACAATGGGACCATCTAGGGGTTATACCTGTTCGATTCAAAAAAAAATTTTGA
This sequence comes from Pammene fasciana, assembly GCA_911728535.1. Classification (NCBI taxonomy): domain Eukaryota; kingdom Metazoa; phylum Arthropoda; class Insecta; order Lepidoptera; family Tortricidae; genus Pammene; species Pammene fasciana. The sequence continues at coordinate 2,408,084 of OU452295.1, forward strand.
AAATCGGTTCACGATTCACGGAGATATGGAGTAACATACATACAAAAAAAAAAAAAATGATAAAAAAAAAAAAATTCAGTCGAATTGAGAACCTCCTCCTTTTTTGAAGTCGGTTAAAAAATCTATGTTCCTCGTATGGATACCCCCATTGATTATACTTTATTTTTAACGATTGTTATTTTTGGGAATAACAGTTGTAATGACACGTATTTAAAAAAAAAAAGATTGATTGATTGACCATTGTTCCATTTTACCCATGCGGAAATATCGATATTAGGTATCGCATAAATTTAATTTGTAGTTAATAATATGTTAAGAACGTTTTCTAACACTAACGATTTTGAATTTCAAGTGCTCATAACACAAATAGGTCGCTTTGACACCGGTTATACTGTAAGATCAGTGTAGCACCCATCTGATTTACCTTTGAAGGACTGAGTATTGTAATCTAAGACTCCCTAAGTCGAAACTTCCATATAAGATGTGTATTATTACTACTACCCTTTCAACTAATTTTGCTCACTACAATAATATAAAAAAAACGAGAGATTTCCGTCCAAAAAAAGAATAGTACATTTTTGAAGCCTTGCTGGACCTGGACACCATCTTCTATATCTTACTTCCGGTCTAACATTATATGATGGCAATTGCAAAATATTATAATTACAACTGTTATTCCCAAAAATAACAATCGTTAAAAATAAAGCATAATGAATGGGGGTATCCATACGAGGAACATAGATTTTTCGACGCTTAGGTTTATACTGGCCGCCACCTTAAATATTTCACTTCCGGTAAAAAAATATTTTAAATTTCGAACTCAGAAGGGTCCAAATAAATTTTTACCCTATTTGGACCCTTCTGTAAACAAAAAGTAATATGCTCTGCCTGTCGCATCGAGAAGGAGAGAGAGTTTAATAATTTTGGACTAGTCAGTAGGTCTCTTACCTCTTTACGCTTAAACCGCTGAACCAATTTAGATGAAATTTGGTGTGATGATAGTTTGAGTTGTGGGGAAGGATATAAGATAGTTTTTATCCCAGTAATCATCTTTTAAAGGGATGAAACGGGGGGTTGAAGTTGGTATGGAATTGCTGCTTACTGTAGACGTAAAAAAGCTTATACGTTAAATTTATTTTTGCTGTCAGATTAAACTACGGCATTTCATTAATTTATTATAGCGAATGTTAATCCCACGCAGACAAACTCGCGGGAAAAAGCTAATTAGTATATATGTTTATTGTCTATCTTAGTCCCTTAATATCTCATTAAAAATTGATCCCAGCAAAAAACTGTATAGAACCTTTTTTATAGAGAATTTTATGTAGATTACTTAAGTGGAAGAACATTTTTCGGTAGGTGCTACTGTTTTCGAGTTATTTAAGAAAAGCTAAAAAACGGGTCCTTTTTTTGGCCGTATCTCACTTCTGGTTGTAGTTTCTTTGATGGCAACCGGCGATTCGGATACAGCAGGGTCTAAACCACGTAAAAAGCCCGGTTGCCCAAAAGTAATATCATTTGCCTGTCGCATGGAGAAGGAGAGCGAATTTGAGATTTTGCTCCCAGTCTAATTGAAAGTAGTGGGCGAGTTAAATAAAATAAACATAAATATTAAATGCGGAAGCGAGGGGAGGCATTTGCCCAGCAGTGGGACACAGTATATAGGCTACGGAAAAAAAACATACAACATACAATCACGCCTATATCCCAAAAGGGGTAGGCAGAGATCACGGATTTCCATTCGCTATGATCAATGCAGCAAAACGGCTCTCCGTGAGCCACTTCTCGCACCCGTGAAGACCGAGACGCGATGGGTGGCGAACCGCATCGCCGCCATGCGGATGACTATTAATTAAATAAATCACCACAGCATTCTCACGAGCACTAGGGATCAGAGGTTTCCTTAAAAAATATATATATATTTATTAAATATGGGGAAATAATTATTATACAAATCGATCCTTTTCGCGATCCAACTAGCTTCGGTCGACCGTATATTTGTACAAAATTTGCTACTTATAACTATGAAATATTATTGTCTGTGTTATTTGATAGGGTTAAATAAAAAAAATGTATTTTTATAGCTTAATGTATGTACATTTAATACTGGAGTGGAGACGTTTGGGGTGGAGACGCTTGGGCCGTGGGGACCAGGAGCTCACAAAATTTATAACGAGCTAGCCAAGCGCCTTATTAATGCGACGGGTGACCAGAGGGCTGGGGCATACTTTGCCCAGCGCATCGGTATTGCCGTCCAACGCGGCAATGCCGCCAGCCTTCTGGGCACCCTACCGAGTGGTACTGATCTGGAGCCCATTTTTTATTTGTAAGTATGTTTTAGGTTTTAGTATTAGTTTAGTTTATATGTAGTTTTTATTAGGAATAAAAAATAAAGATCATTTTTAAAACAGTATTTTAATACTTAATTTATTTTTTCGTTAGGAATCCCAAAGTAAATTATAAATGTAGTTAGAGTATCTTATCTTACAAACGATTACCTGATCTTTCACCTAACGTCATGAAGAACCTGAAATAAATGTTTGGAGTATTAATTATCATTCCCTAAATATTTTGTAATGTTACTACTTAATTATAGGTACCTCGTTAATTGTTGTTCTGATTATGTTGGACGTACCTCTCCGTTAATGAGGATAAATGCGCAAAGCAACGCGCAGGTGACACTGAAACTATTAAAAAACATCTCCATGGACAGTCAAATCCATAGACCATATACAAAAAGGATGGCAACATTTATATGGTCACAATAAAGAGTTGTAACCAATTGCCTATAATCTGATAGTTTTTATCTCATTCCAGGTATTCCTCTTTCTTAAGCAAACATTTTTTTCTTCTCAGATCCATTTAGTATTTCTAACTCTTTATCACGTTCCGGCTCGTACTGTTCTCCTTTAAAATATTCTTCTATCTGTTGCAGGGTTCTGCCCCTCGTCTCCGGCAACAAGAAATACGACACCATCAAACCTGCTGCGATTATTCCAGTATACAGAACATACGTCCCTTGTAACCCTAGAGCAGATACTAGACCAGGGAAAGTCTTAAGAACTATAAATATTGAAGCAGAAACTGCTACTAAGCTAATGCTTCCAGCAAGACTTCTGTATTGTAAGGGGAAGACCTCACCAGCTATAACGCTTGGCAGTGGAACCATGCCTACAGCAACGGAGAGAACTTGCAGGTTCACAAGAATACCAGGAATCCATAGAGAGTCGAAGGGTAGAAAACCGTTGGTTTTGGCGAAGAGATAACCAGCTTGTGCAAGCTGGCTACCAGCACAGAGAGCTCCTGTAGCGAACAACATAGTCCTCCTACCAGTCTTATTTATCACATAAACAGCACCAATGTTAAAGAATAATCTCTGCGTGTCTAAAGCTACCATCCAGAAATGGGCATCGATGTCTGGACCCATAAGCATATGTAAAATTTTAGTCGAGTAAGCAGCAAAAAGTGTGCCCCCTGCAACATTTAGCATGATGTATACTGCGACCATAAGTATAATAGGTTTGTAAAACTCTTTCTTCTTTGCAGCCGATATAATCTCTTGCAGACCGCTCTGATTTACTTGCTCTTCCTCCAACTGCTTGCTGGCTTCGATCATCTTTTCCAACTCTGGTATTTCCTCCTCTCCCCTCAACCATATGAAGACATTTCTGCATTTATCGTATTGCCCTTGCGTCGCCAGCCAGCTCGGTGATTCAGGAGAATATACAGTCATGAGGAGACTGACGAAGGAGAAGGATAGAGCGATAAGAGCTGTTAACTGGAAGCTGAGGATGGATCCCACGAAGTGGATGAAGAGGATGCCGAAGCATTGAGCCAGGGCTATGGTGGTGAGGAAGCCACCACGGTTGCGTGGGCTGGTGTACTCGCCAATCAGCACGGAGCGGAGTGGCATCATCATGCCGAAGGAGATACCTTGAAGCACCCGGCCAATAAGTAGCATCTGTAAATTAAAAATACGTTCAATATTAAAAGCTAGCGCGACTAAAACATTACTAGAGGCCTTGATATAGCGAGAGGTTACAAACGAGAGTAAATACTATTGTTTAGTTCATTTTGACTGGAATTTTATCAACGAGTCTTTTTAATGCTCTTAAACACCGTTTGTTTTATTATCGATTTTTGTTTACCTACCTACTTTGCATTCCTCGTGGTCTTCATATCATACAGATGTTGCTTGCTTGTGTATTTTCAGCATTTTTGCCATAATCGAACTCGCGGAGCGTGAGCGAAGTGAGTTCTTACAAACAACTCCAGACCCAACTGTCACCTGGCTACTGGGACGTTTCGGCATTTGGATGGCTTTTTGATTTCGATAGTTTGTCCGACGATAACTTTAATAACGTTTTTCTGATCTTTATGAAATTTATCGGGGCTGTAGCAGAGATACATAAAATTTGTAAGTTCGTATATGAGCAGGCGATCGATCAAGTGGTTATGGAGTTAGAAGGAGAAAAAAAATTCTCCTTAGGGTCTTGCTATATTGGCCAACTCGTTTGCAAGTAAATCGCGAGTTCTCAGTTCGAGGCGGACTACTAGTTAAATAGATGTGTCTATCCTTCTGTAATGGTACCTCAGAGCTGGTGGCTAGCACGGTGACAATCCATCCCAACATGATAGGTAACGTGACGCCGTAATGTGCCGCTTTGCGCCCCAGCCGGCCCATGATCGGTGGTGTCAAGAAGTTGCCGAAGAACATTGATATAGCCATCACTGATGCTGGAATTGAAAAGGACAAGGTGTTCGTAATAGTTTTGATATTCTGGTTTCCATGGCATAAAAGTCGTGTCAATTATATTTTTAACATTTCGTCCATTTAGTTCTTCTGTAATCTCAAAGAATCTCTATTAGACATGAAAATTACAACTAATTGACGATGAAGAAAATCAGCTAAAAGCATGTCGAGTCATGCTCAAGGTAGGGCCCGTAGTTGCCGGCCGGGTAAGTAATAAAAGATATAAGAACTTATTGTATAATATTCATATTCTATACGCTCATATTGCATAAGCTTGTTTTGTATACCGTTCAAAGTCTATAATGAACGTTTGATATAACATCAAAATATCTAATTTTGTTAAGTATAACGTTGTTTAAGTATAATATCGTTGTATATAACGGTTATAATGTATAACGTTCATAATACCTTAGATTTATAATGTATAATATTCAATACATCTAACACCAAAATACATAATGCTCGTATAGAATAACGGGTTGTCTAAATCGCAGCTCGTGTACATATCAACTCGCCTAAAAGCAACTGGTCTACACGATTTTTTAAGTAGCAGCTCGTCTAATTAGCTATTATAAAATTCTCAAAATGTTGAATCCTCAACTTAACTAGACGGAGCCCCGCTTCGCGGGGCTCCTATTTCCGGGCGGTTTGCCCTTCGGGCATCTGAAGCTACCTAACGAACCTAACCTACCTATTGATTTAGTTTGATATCCGTGAAAACATTACACTTTGGGGAAAAAGGTTGGAATGGAGTTATAACCTATTTAGTATATCATACGCTATTATATTTTATAATTATTATATTAAAAGATAGTATATATTATGATCGATATACGTTATGTATGTTATATTAACTAAATTTAGAGTATTTGAGTGTTATATGATAATTTATTATACAAAATGAGTATTATATTAATTGACCTTTATTCCTAATAAAAATATTGATTTTGTTGTTATAGCAAACGTTCATTATATCTTGTGAACGTTATTAATATGAAATTATATATTTTGTAGTTATATCTTATGGGACGCACCCTTGCCGGCCCGTTGTTGAGGATGTAGTTGAGTAAGCGTCGATAGCACAGCTGGTAGTACAATCGGACCGGTGTTCCGAGAGTTCGCAAGGTCGAATCTTGAATCGACGCGGTGAAATTTTCCATTTTTCTTTTTCCTTCAATAATAAAATCAAGTATTAAAGTCAATGTCCTCACCTATCCAGGATTCCATTTCTTTGGTGATCTTGATAGGAGAGTCTGGCTGGTGGAGTTGTGGCAGAAGCACCCCAGGGTAGCCCATCATGCACCCGTGGCCAATGATGTTGCAGCATACTGCCCCGGTCACGTAACACTGAGAAAAATATAGTTTCGTAAAATGGCGTAAATTTTTAACCTAATTTTATACTTTACCGTTAACTGCAAATTACCGTCACTGCTCTGGTGCGTTGACATGACTTGTTGACAATTACATACATATATTCAAAAGCACTACTCACACAATTTTACAAAAAATGGGTATATGTCATACGTTTTATATTTATCATCTAATCAATTCACGATTTCCATATCTCAAACGACAGCGGCACGAAACAAAAACAAAACACTCTTGCTTTAATAAGGTTGAAAAATATCCAAAACTCCTTACTTGTTTAGCAAACGGCGAAAATCTGGTCTTTTTACCAGTCATTTTCACTTATTATTTATTTCAACACACTTGCGTAACGCACAGTGTTTATTTATTAGGTCATGCTGCATAACTACTTATCTACAGTATATTGTTTAAACGTGATCTTGACAATATCTTATCAGTAAAAAAGGATCTTATTAGATTAAATTTAGTGTTGTTCAATAATACTCGTAGTTTAGTAAAGTATCTTGGCGAATAATTATGGGTGTTGGGTGTCTGTCTAACTATGGAGTAGATATATTTTGGGTTATAATCAATATGGCCGCGTTTTACGATTCCTATTTTTTTATGACACTACCATACGAGTAATAAATATTGAATAGCTATTAATAAAAATTAAAAGGCCGAAAAGAAAATTACAAAAGCGCCATCATATAAGTTAAAAACTAACTAAAAACCACCTCGGCAGACTAGTGTGAAAAAAGTGGGCAAAATTTGCGTTTAAGAGCTATAATGCCACAGACGGACGCACAAATACACACATTAAACATATAACACCATCGTGAATATTTGCTGCTTAAACTCAGTAAATATGCGAATATTTGCAGCTTACATTCAGGACATACACGAATGTTTGCAGCTTATATTCAGAACGTACGCGAATATTTGCACCTTATATTCAGGAATGCGAATATGAATACGAAAATGGGGTTTAGTTTTTGAATACGAATAGTTGTGGTTGGGACAGTTTAATCTAATATTTTTCTTAAAAAAAGTAAGTACTAAAATATGCAATGAATCGTGCACATACGAAAGCGAATAGTCGTTACATCCCCTGTAGATAGGCGTATATTTGATTAACCGAGAATAATGTTTATTCTAAGATTTATTCATGCTTTTAAGAATGATTTGTGGCATTAGTTAAAATCAGGTCATAGCTATAACATTTGAATAATTATGCGATTTCATTTATATGACTTCAATAGTTTATGCTTGTCAGCTCTGTCACATTATTGAAATATGATTGAAATTAATCCTCTAGAAAAAATACTCAATAAATATACCTGATATATTGATATTACCTCAAATGAAAGCCAGACGCAAGTTTTGAAATTATAAATTGATATTTTAATAAATGTTGAGTTAACTCTTAGTTAACATAGAGCAAATGATTTTTTAAATTTCTTCAAGCCGCTATGTATACCGTATACACTTATTTAACACATCGCCCGTTGTGACATTTTAGCACAAAGTAATCATGTAGGTAGCGACACATTGCGCGTTGAAATATTTTATATGAAAAAATAAAAGACGAAATAAATATAATAAAACATGGAAGTATGTTACTAACTACCATTGGCGTATGAGGTAATGCCAACACTACACGCTGTATTAAGAGTCCGGTAACGATTTTTCCCGATTTTCCTTAAGTTTTCTATAGTATTTTGAAGTCACTAACAAGACTTTTCTTCTTCTAGTATTTATATTAAATTTAAGCTCAGTCTGATAAAGGGAACTAGTTAAAAAGCTTGAAAGATTTTACTCAAACAACATACTGACAAACTTTATGTGTTAAAAACCTTTTAAAAATCATTGACTTACTATGTATTCTACTAGACAAGCTATCTAGAACAAAGTTTGTGCGCCACATTTGGCGGTTGACAGCTGTCATTGAATCAGAGATTAGCTTTAGCGAAGCAGACGTGACACTATTATGACAATATTCATATTCTGCCTAAACACATTTCGTAATGAAACGTGATTAAATAATTTTAAGAGAAACTGATTGTTTTTTATTTGTAATATTTATTTTCAATCTTATATCATGTGGTACTTTAGAAAAACACGACCGAGCGCTGTGTTTCATTTTGAATGTAATTATTATTGAAGTATACTTATAATACAATTACTTAACCCTTTATATTTACATAAATTCATATAAATATTTAGTAGCTATAATGTGAGCGATATTTTGATTTTTAAGTTTTAAATTTAAATCATAAATTAGGTACCATTTTTATGTAATTAACTCTCGCTTCAAATTTCAGCAAAATCGCCCTTGTTATACAATAATCATAATATGTTTTACGAAATAAACATTAAAATGTACCTATCTGGATTTTTTTTTGTATACCACGTTAATATTTGTATGCAATATAAGAATCTAATAAATAATATAGGTACATCATAAGTGTAGGCATATGTGTTACTTCTGCGGCATTAATCTATGCGCCGAGGAACATAGGCAACATGGCGTCGCACCGCGAACAACAATTATTTGAATTTAGTGTTACATCAAACTTTGCGCTTATTTACCGATGGAATGTAATTCCGTGGCTTCTATTACTTTTATTAGAATTATTAGTGCAGTTTTATACTACGCACGAAGCCATTATTTTTTATATTATTATTTTTTAATTTTTGACGCTTGCGTGGCATCATGTCTGTGGTCCAAGACAGAATGTCAGGCTGATCACTTAAAGTCGAGTAAATCACTTAAACTCATGGCTGAAAAAAATAGTATGGGATGTCATCTCCTGTTACTCAATGTTAAAAATAAGTAATTTCTCTATGAGCCTCCAATTTCACGGAAGTGATAATGCCGGGGTCTGTTCGTGTTGACACACTTCTGACTAGATCGCCTGGAAATGCTTTTTTGTAGACACAGATGGTTACCGTCTGGGGCATTGAGTAACAGGAGATGACATCACTAAGAAATGTTTTGTCCCAAAAGTTATAGTGAAAATCACTATAAGTCTATACTACTCTTTGATTCTGTCACTGTCAACCGCCAAACATGGCGCACAAAATTTGTTCTAAATGTCACATCTAGTAGAATACATAATTAATCAATGGTTTGGGCTTAGAGCTTTAAACCAAGCAGAGTAGCCATTGACAGGCGTTCCCCTCTGCCAAATAAGTATGACCAGTGGTCATACTCATTGTATGGACTGACGTTTATTTGACGTGGCTATTTTGACGTTTCGCATATATTTGAAGTTCCTCACCCGCAAAAAACGGCAGACTTTTTCCCATTGACTTACTATGTATTCTACTAGACAAGCTATCTAGAACAAAGTTTGTGCGCCACATTTGGCGGTTGACAGCTGTCATTGAATCAGAGATTAGCTTTAGCGAAGCAGACGTGACACTATTATGACAATATTCATATTCTGCCTAAACACATTTCGTAATGAAACGTGATTAAATAATTTTAAGAGAAACTGATTGTTTTTTATTTGTAATATTTATTTTCAATCTTATATCATGTGGTACTTTAGAAAAACACGACCGAGCGCTGTGTTTCATTTTGAATGTAATTATTATTGAAGTATACTTATAATACAATTACTTAACCCTTTATATTTACATAAATTCATATAAATATTTAGTAGCTATAATGTGAGCGATATTTTGATTTTTAAGTTTTAAATTTAAATCATAAATTAGGTACCATTTTTATGTAATTAACTCTCGCTTCAAATTTCAGCAAAATCGCCCTTGTTATACAATAATCATAATATGTTTTACGAAATAAACATTAAAATGTACCTATCTGGATTTTTTTTTGTATACCACGTTAATATTTGTATGCAATATAAGAATCTAATAAATAATATAGGTACATCATAAGTGTAGGCATATGTGTTACTTCTGCGGCATTAATCTATGCGCCGAGGAACATAGGCAACATGGCGTCGCACCGCGAACAACAATTATTTGAATTTAGTGTTACATCAAACTTTGCGCTTATTTACCGATGGAATGTAATTCCGTGGCTTCTATTACTTTTATTAGAATTATTAGTGCAGTTTTATACTACGCACGAAGCCATTATTTTTTATATTATTATTTTTTAATTTTTGACGCTTGCGTGGCATCATGTCTGTGGTCCAAGACAGAATGTCAGGCTGATCACTTAAAGTCGAGTAAATCACTTAAACTCATGGCTGAAAAAAATAGTATGGGATGTCATCTCCTGTTACTCAATGCTTTTTCCGATAGAAATGAGAGCGCGTCTCGCATCCGGTTGGTTTAATAATCAAAGGGTTTGAGGGCCCATTTCTCGAACTTACTCATATTATTGGTGTGTTGTCATAGAAACCCGTATGGGGATAGGGAATATTACGCAAAACTCTGCGTAGGGGGCGGCATTAGCTTAGCACAACCAGACCGCTTACCGCGAAACACGAAAATAAAAATTTCGTTACCTGGTTCTCCGTCACTCTTACATATTCGAGCGATAGAGAGGCAAATGTCAATTTTCGATTATATCGTTTCACGATAGGCCCTCCATAAACAAACCGCCTTGGTTCACAAATGACATAGGTATTTATTCGTTATAAATTGTCTATGAAAACTTGTAAAAAACTGTTTAAGGTCTAGTATGTATTAAGAACTCTATGGTTTACCGATGTGCTAGTAATGCACTCTGGCGGCAGAACGTTGCAGTAATATCCCCTATTTGATAGTTTGTGGACTAATAATATTGGGTTCTTACCTATCGAGAAATAGGCCCCTGGAATACGAGTAGTCTGAATAGTTTCGGCGTTCTCGGGGCGCGACGGTAGCTGGTAACAAGTCACGGCCTATTGCTCTCGAAGATCCAAGTTTAGGAGTAAGGATCTCTTCAGACTGGCGTTTTCTCCAGGTTTTTTTATGAAACTTGTCTGTGTAGAATTAGTATGTTGGTAGGTACTTGGATGATTTCCGTACTAAAAAGTATACTAAGTTTCTCCACAGATTTTTAGTGTTTGAAGACAAAATAATGAGTAAAAGGAACTCGCAAAAACTTTTTCTCAAACATGCAATGAAATGTCTTCGTTATGTGCGTCATAATACGCTTCAAAGTGTCACGTTTAGGGCGGATCAACTCCAGAGAACAGGTAACGATTTTCATATAAAATTGACGGCCGGAAGCCGGGAAATAATTTTTTTTTAATTTCCATTCCACATATGTTTGTGGCACAGGATCATGGCATTCAGCCATTTAAGGCGATATTTACTTTTTGGTTCATTTGACATTCTGCCACTACTTATGCATATTCAAAAAAAAAACAATAATCATCATAATATTAGTTTTCTTTGTTTTTTTTTTGGAAATATATTTTTTTTTAATTTTTCCTTTGATATTTTTTTTTATTTTTTTTGAATTTTTTTTTTTCCTTTTTTTTGAAATCTGTTTTTTCCTTTTTTTTTTAATTTTTTTTTTGCAAAAATTTTATTTTGTTTTTTTTTCCTTTTTATTGATTTTTTTTTTGGTTTTTTTCGAAAAAAATAGAATTTTTTTTGGATTTTTTTTATATTTATTTCATTGCATGTTTGAGAAAAGCACTATACATACCTCGGCGTGAAAAGGGGTTGCCAGCCTCGTAACTATCCGGTCTATATAACTCAGCCGGCAACCCCCTACTTCCCAGCCTCTGTAGTAATGTACTATTTTTGCTACACAGTTGTATTGCTGACTACACCTAGTAGCATTATCATGTAAACTACGCAAGTATACCAAATTTCAGCTCAATCGGACACCGGGAAGTGGTTGAAATTTAACTTACAAGATTTGATGCATAATGATATAAAAAAATAAATACACATTTTTTTGTTTTGGGATAGGGAAAAATAACACTAACCGAATTACAGGCGAATCCACAGTCTAAGCTAGTTTAAAACAAAATTACTTAAAAGATAGTAACAATGAACAAACAGTTCACACTATTTCGTGAAATAGAAGTCCAAAATTACTTTTAATATTTCTCTACACTCATTTTAAAACGATAATGCAATAAAATATGAATATGCCACGACCCTGCCGCAAAAACGTCATACTTAACTTTATAAATCAGCAGTTTATGCGTGCATTATAGTCGTCACTTGTCTAAATCTGTCATTTGCCCAATTATTGTAGTTTTCGGCACTAGGCCAATAATCCATTTTATTGGCCGTTGAGACACCTCAAGTCTATGGTTCATCTAGGTCTGTATTGATTGTTGCAATTATATTATCATTTATCATCAGTGATCTAGGTTTTCCAGCATTTTTGGTGCAGTACTAGGGATACTAGGATTGTTATTATTTTAAGGCTATTAAATTGTTAAACCAAGCATCAAGTAAAATCAAATCCATTTAGAACTAAGTAGTAACGTAGAGATGGTTGTTAATTAAATAACAATTTCACAAATTGCACCGGTTTTGCTGTAAAATGTACGATCACTGTTTATCATTGAGGATTAATTTTTTTTTTCATGTATGAAATCTTCAGATTTTGTATCTATTTCGAAATATTGTCTCTCTAATTGTTGTCTTTTCTTTTATTTGCATTAAGGCCATTCCTCGATTCGGACAAGCCACGCCCATCCGTTAGAGACACGTTTATGGCTCCCGTGCACGAAAGAAAGAGATGCAGCGCTCTTAAGGATCAGACTTTTTGACCAAACTACGATAAATAAGCGAATCTATAAAGTTTTGTCAAAATTTGGTTCTGTGACTTTTTGGATAAACCAGAATACCGTATTTTTTACTTAGTTACATTGCTTAATCTCTTATAGTTTACGTAAGCTAAGAAAAATAAGGGGAAAAAGGACCCAACTTCGGATTTTTTTTCTATCGAGGCAACTTTCAACAATCGTGTTTCGGCTTGTGCCAAAATCAAGAGTATATAGTCTAATAATATATATTTGAAAATAAATTCAGTCCCTTTTCCCGTTTAGTCACTAGAGCGTTTGAAAAAACCTATAATTTTTCAAAGTAGCCCCTTAAAAGTCTAAATCCAAAACGACTAAGTTTAGCAGCTATTTCAACTTAGACTAACTAGGGTTTCCAACATTGAAATCTTTGGTTACCTATGTGTAATTTCCATAGGGATGTTTATTTACTATAGACATAGACTATAGAGATATAGATGACCACAGCCTAAGAACTTTTTGAAGCTCAAGTCAATTGCGCCCTCTGTCCGAAAGTCGCCTAAATATACCGAAATTGTAAGAGGAAATGACACCTGCACTGCTACTCCACCTAGTAGCTACTAGTGTACTAGTACGCTATTTGTTACTAGGTGGAGCAGCAGTGCAGTGCAGGTGACATTTTATCTTACGATTTCGGTATCTTTAGGCGGCTTTCGGACAGAGGGCGCAATTGACTTGAGCTTCAAAAAGTTCTTAGGCTGTGGTCATCTGTATCTCTATAGTCTCTGCTATAGGTAAATATACCGTGTTTGCCCTTAATATTTACTACTTTTTTTAGCATCTATTTGTCTATGAAATAGAAAATAGATAATGTTGATGTATCACAAATAATAAAAACTTTGGTAAACAGAGTTTAATATTAAATGTCAATTATCTATCGACCTTGAAAAACAACAGTCTGAACAAAGGCTTAGTTTGATCTACAATTTTTATACCTACGAACGTTGATTAAAAGGCCGTCTCAGAGTTCCTGCAATAAAAACTAAAAAACCGTGGAGTAGTTGTTAAACATTTTTGTAACATTTCCTGCTGAGAGGGTCATAACATTAGTTTACAACCATCCTTAATCTGTCAGCTCCTTTCTTTTTCATTGCCAAGATTCAGATTTAATGTGAATTCTGTTATTTTCGGTGAAGCAAGGCAGTGGAGTGTTAGTTCTTGGGCTGGTGGGACGGGGTAGGGTGTATGTGACACATAATTGTACTTCTAGACGTGATTACAGCATAATCTTTAAGTGTGATTACTTACGAGACACTACTAACTAGTATCTGATTAGTACTTATCTTAAAGTTTCACTTTAAATATAATATAACTTACTTTAAATGTGTCTGTTTTTTGAATAATCACACTTATCCTAAAAATCATTCGCATATTCATTGACTTAAAGCTAGTTTTCTGTTGTTGAAAATATGTCTTTGGCACCCATTTTGGGCCACATATTAGTTTAAGTTGTGATCAATGTGTGTTTGTGTAGGAAGATGTCGGTCACTGTGATAATTCCAAGACGTGACAGTGAGGAGGTACCGAGGAATAATGTCAGCGACGGAAGTCAGGTTCGTGATAAAAGTGAATTTCTTGTGACATCATTTCGATATCAATGCTCTGGATTTGTGGTACGAGTAAGTTGATGTATAATGCATACTTTGAAAGTTACGGCAGGTATGTGGAAGATAATATACAACAAAATTAACTTAAGTTTTTATACTCTATATTTATTAGTATTTATATAGCGTCTATTTATAACGTAGTTCACGGCCTTTACGTGTTGAGACATTCAGGTTTGTAATTAAATTGGTTGTTTAATATTTACGATGTAAAAAGTGAACCCTAAACTCATCAACAATAATGTTCCTGGAGTTCGATTTTTGAATCTCACTGGTGCCTTTTTTTGTATGCAGCCGATGACTATTTAGTATGAAATAAGTCACCCGGTGAGATTCAAAAATCGAACTCCTGATAGTACAATCAGCAGTAGCTAGGGGGTTATGTGGTAATTTTCTAAAATGACCTCGAACCTCAGCGTGTGACGTGTGAAGGTATTTTTGAACACCTTGCTCGCTAAGCTACATTTGCTACTGGCTGACCTTCTTGAATTTTGGATCTCTATGTGTTAATCGAAAGTGTAATAACTAATTAATTTAATCAGGCGCCACTTTACGAAATTCTACGGTAAATGAAAATGAATATTGTTTATTGGTCAAATATTCTTAAATTTATTTTCTTAATGAATTTTTTTATGCAGTTATATAAACCTTTATTTGCTTTGAATGGCATGTTGGTGAGTCCGCAGAATCAAAACTAATAGATAATCATTGTAAAGTGTAATACGCAAATGAATCAATAGAAAACAAAATTGACGGCAGCGCCATCTCTCTCGCCACACGAGAACTCCTGAATAGTTCCGATAGGAGGTACCAGCACAAACGGTTTCTACATTAGATGATTGGCCAAATGTGCCTTAGGATTTACAAAGATTGCATACCTACATACTGGACAATTGGAGTAATGCCGCTGTAACCCGGGTAGCCTAGGCGCTACGGAGTCTGCCGCGAAAGCAGAAGACGCTGGTTCGATTGCAGCCCTGGGCACCGCAGGCGTTGGTCCCTTTTTCATTATTTTAGAAACGAAATCGTCGATTGAATTAGTAAACCAATCAAAGTTTTTGAGTCCCTGATCGAGCAAATTCGAATCGAATGTACAGTGAGTCAAATAAATAAATTCCTTATGACTATTTTCCAGCAGGGTTCACAAAAAATATGATTGATTGAAATTTAGAAACTGAGTCTAGTAAGTAAGTAAATATTCTTTATTGCACCAAAATAATATTGAGTGTTTACAATAAACAAAAAAATTGAAGTTTAAGTTTTCGATATAAAATAACACAGCTTTATTATATTTGAGTACTTTGCTTTTGGTGACTATAGCTGAGGCAAGGTAGGCATTACCAAAAGTTTAACAAGTCGTCTCCACACCTCCTCTGACCCACGAGCAAGGAGCGGCGGCCACGGCTCACCAAGCATCAGTTCCAAACCAAAACCCGGCGTTTCACATCGTGCCCCGCAGTCGCAAGACCATGTCCTTAGCGGAAGGCGTGTCTGACACCGACCATAGGCCCGAGAGTCAAGAAGAGAAGAACGGGAAGAAAAAGGAGGTCAGGAGGGGGCAGGTATGGTTTCTTGATAATAGTTTAAGTTTGGTTGGATTTTTGATACTTTTTGTCGAGATTTTTGATAAATTTTTTGGTGCTGAAAGTTTAAAATAGGCGTGTTACGAGGACTTTAATTTGTAGGGGTTTCTTAAGTTGGATTTTGGATGAGTTTGAAAATGGGTAAAAGGTATAAGAAAGAAGTTGTTAGGAAAATGGCAGCTTTGTTTTATAGGGTGGTGAGTTTCTTTTGATCAATAGGTTATTAAATAATGCAACGAATTTCAAAGTATCCCTTAACTTAAAATTTAATATTAAAGTGGTATTTACCTATATACCCATATTTGTAATAATTTAAACTAAAATGAAGATAGACATGGGACACGTCAATCTTAACGATAAAATCTACCCAACTTTTATGCAGCCTCTAGACTAACTAAAATAACGCCCTAATAAAAGTGGGGTATTTAAACGCCTGAAATGGGACATTTATTTGTTATACATTTGATTACCTATGTTCTTTTTGCGCATATATGTAACGATTTTACTAGATCCAGTATAATATATAAAATTTGCTTATTTTATATTTCTTTTTTTAACTGTATTAGCTAGGTATTGTTTTTTGTGGGTGATTGGAGTGGGCGCAATTGGTTAGTACCTAGTAACATAGTGTAGGTACTGTATTATATGCAAATATTTATTTATTTTTCATTTGTTTATTCCATACAATACATATTGTGTTGAATATTACAATAATCTTAACTTAATATACCTAGTATACTATATTTATACAAGTAGGTAGGTGCTATGAAATTTTAAAGGTCTCCATTATTAAGCGC
Source organism: Pammene fasciana (assembly GCA_911728535.1). NCBI lineage: Eukaryota > Metazoa > Arthropoda > Insecta > Lepidoptera > Tortricidae > Pammene > Pammene fasciana. The sequence continues at coordinate 2,424,905 of OU452295.1, forward strand.
TACAAACTAATGTTGTATGTTTTTCACATATTTTTTTTAGAATCCCATTTTAAATGATAGACAATATATATTTTTTCATGAATCCCTCAGTTTGTTTTAAAATTCAAAATCTCTCATGCAGCAGTTGGGCCATTTTATAGGTATTTAAAAATGTATACTTCACTTTTTTAAATTTGATAAATTTTGGTGATGAGCTCTTTCGATCTGATAGTTATCTATTACATAATTAGATAAATTGGTTCCTGATCAACGATTAAATTTCACCGTGTATATTATATGAAAATACGCATAATATTTTTTTTATTTTAAATACGTATACAGGATGTCCCAGAAATCGACGTCAAGCCGTGAATGGATGGTAGACCAAGTTATAAATGTTATCAGAAAAATACAAAAAAAAATCTATCACATGTTCTTCAAAAATTATGGTCACTTTAAAAATTTACTAGAAGTTAAGAGACCAGGGCGCGGGGACACCCTGTATAACACTGTTTCGGGTTGACGACAGTAATGGCGCCCAATATTAATTTATCTTACTGCATTTTGACAATTTCTTTGTATGGACATTCGTAAACAAAGTGTTGGGGACACTTTTCAGACTTTAAACTATAGGTAACGATGCGTGCAACAACTTTGCATACGATGCACAACTTTGCCTGGCATGGAAAACATGGTTTTCTTCACCAAACAGCAATTTATATCATATTTCTGAGATGGGAGAAAGGCCATCTCAGGGATTAGATTTAAATAGCTGCTTCCTGAAGAAAACAATGTTTTTCAAGTTAGGCAAAGTTGTGTATCATAGGCAAAGTTGTAGCACGCGACCGTACTTTTAGCATAATTTTACGGTTAGCAACCAAAATAACTTCACGGAAATGGAAAAGCGTGTCCACATAATTTTGAACGCTTTGTCCGGTTAGCTACGCCTGTTGTCTGCACAGTCGACCAAAAAAGTGGTCTACCAGTTTTGACAAAAGTTTCAGCGAGATCTAACGATCGCTAAGTTTGACCTTAACGGAGTTTAAAACATGCACGACCTTGTTGTCTCATGACGTTCAAACGAACCTCAACCGTAGGGTGGACCACATTTTTGGCCGACTGTACGTACCATAAATTGAACAATACGCACCAAATTATATACCCCGCCCACACAACCTATCAATCGACCAGAACACCAAAAAAGCCGAGACAAATATACTTTACCTAAGCCTTGTCCTTGCTACAACTTATTATCCAATTTGGTCAATTTATACACAATCCTTATATGGTTCTGTGGGAGATTACATTATTACACTAATACGATACGGTCAAATTTAGTCGCGGCAAAGGTATATCTTGTGGCCGTTTCAAATTGTTTTATTACCCCCGACGTAAGTAATTTGTAATTTTAAACAAAAAAACCGGCCAAGAGCATGTCGGGCCATGCTCAGTGTAGGGTTCCGTAAACTGAGACCATTAATTCAAAAGGTCGTTTCTTACGGGAAATTTAGCGGCGCTTACGTCATTTTTACTTACGTCCTTTCACTATGGGTTTTTGAATGATAACTCAAAAACGGCTCAACCGATTTATTTCAATATAGTTTTCATTGAAGGTACTCATTAGGCCTCAGTTTCATGTTTTTTTTCAAAATTTTAGGACCCACGATTCAAAAGTTAGATGGGGGGGGGGGGGGGACGCCCTGTTTTAAACTTTCGGAGCTATTATTTCCGAGACTATTAATTTTATCCAAAAACTGTTTTAGAAGACCCTTATTCTTTTTTAAAGACCTATCCAACGATACCCCACACAACTTGGTTGGAACGAAAAAAAATTTCGCCCCCCACTTCACGTGTACGGGGGTACCCTAAAAAAATATATTTTTCGCGTTTTTATTCTACCGTTTTGTCGGCTTGGTTAATGCACATATTCAAACCAAATTTCAGCTTTCTAGTGCTAACGGTCACTGAGCTAGACCGCGGACGGACGGACGGACGGACGGACATGGCGAAACTATAAGGGTTCCGTTTTTGCCATTTTGGCTACGGAACTCTAAAAAGGACCGACTTCACTTAGGATCTGGTCTATAACCGGCGCGAAGCACTTCGTTCATCGAGTCGTCTATTTGCATCACTCTCTTTCGTATATGCAAGAGCGATAGAGACGGGGCCATCGTTTTGTCGATTTTCGAACTTCGCGGTAGGCCCTCTGCTTTTCCAAGAGGAAGTGCCCGAGTTGCTGTAAAAAATACTAAAATTACTATAGGTGTGCCTGTAATAGTTGAAGACTTGCCTCGATGTCTCCAGGATCCCATCATCAGATCCAGACCTGGTGACAATCGGACCAACTGTGAAGTAACAAATAAATATTTTCCAAATCGGTCCAGCCGTCTTCGAATAATCGATGAACGAATAATACAGCACAGGAGCGCTAAAACGGCTCAACCGATTCAAATAAATATGAAAGTCAAGTTCTTCCAGACAATTTCGGACACAATGAAACTGTCAGCTGACTACTGGGATGTCTAAAGTTATCAGAACAACTATTCAAAATAAAATAAACCATAGAAATGAAGGGGTGTCCCGGTGCACGGTGGTCAGGACAGTTATGTTGTGTCCAGTCTGTAAGAACTTCGCTTCACTGCGCTCGCTCGTTCAATAAAGTAGTGCTAAGAACATTTTGAACATCTCCCGCGTCTAGCTACTTCTGCCGCTTATTGTACAGTCGCCATCAAATATATCGGAGCGGCCAAGGTGGTCACAAATATCTGAACAACGCCTCTATTAATGTTTAGAAATAAAGGAAAAGTAGAAAAATCTACTGCCTGAGCAGCAGTGCGGTGCAATTGTTAGCAGACGTTCTGCTCAATACAAAAAAACGCCTCTATTGTCAAGGCGATATGAATGCTCAGATATTTTTTAGTACCTTGGCCGCTCCGATATATTTGATAGCGACTGTACCTGCTAAAAACCGTTTAAAATCGCTAGTGTAACTGCCCTCATAAGGCTAATAAGCTTCCCAGATGGCATTGATAGCAATAACGATGGCCATTAGATTGTCCACCTACGATAGCAATTAGTGTTGGATGGCAAATTGTGGGTGGATTGAGTTTATTGATTGGCGTTACAGTTCTGATTAGTTTACATCGGGCAATTAATGTTTTACAACTCGGTTCCAATTGAATTTTAAAAAACTAAACTAATTAGAGTGACTGGGTCTAAAGTGGGTATGCTTACGACGATTTCCAGACAATATTTTCCAATAGTATACGTAATAGATGGAGAGCTGCTAGCCTACTATGGTCGTGTTTTTATCGCCTGTCACCATAGCTGTCACGTTCTAACAAGTATGTAAGTGCGAAAGTGACGCATGAGGCGACAGGCGATAAAACGCCAACCATGATAGCCGTTCTGGCCACGTCAGATATGACACAATAATGGGAACAACGTAACCCGTCTAGTTAGTTTGCTATACTATGCTTATTTCTAGACGCGGACATCTGGCAGCTGTAAAGTAGTGGAGGTTAATCAACGCAAATAACTTGAAGATAACAAATCATTCAGTTCTGGGTTTGTTGCAATATTATGGGAAATAAAGTAATTGATCAGATTATATCATAGCCAGAAGTTTCTGTTGGGGGTAAGGAGTGCTAAATGTTGTAGTATGCATTTTTGAGTTAGTATTTTATTTAAAACTATGTTAGTACTTCTTCATACTTTGCTAGGGATAAATAAGAATTGGCTATTACCTTCTTTTAATCTCTGTTTGGCCCGACGGTTAACCGGTAGAGAATGCCTTTTGGCATTAAGTTCGCCGTTTGTACTCTGTTTATTGTGCAATAAAGTTTAAATAAATAAATAAAACATTGTTATGTAACTTTAAATAAAATGTTCCATATACATAGTTACATCATCAACTCGCATAATGAACTAAACTATAACTGATATAGGTTTTGCTAGACTAGTGTACAAACGCTGTACTCTCTGGGGTCCTCAAAAGGGAGCGAAAAATAAACACCGTGTCCAATAAACTACAGGTTGTTTATTCTAGCCATAAATCTCCACACATATCAACAACAAAAAAATACAAAAAGAATTTAGACCATTAAATCTACGACAGACAAGCGTTCGCCAGTTTACGATGGGATCAGCGCCATCTACCGTGAGAATGGGTAAACGACTATGCTAAGGGGGTTTATACATGCCGCCCACCAAGGACCACAAGTCCTTCATCATGACCGCCCACCATGAGGTGTCTAAGCCATCATCGGTTATTTGAATATAAAACAACATGATGGGACTAATACTTTAACAAAATTATCAGGCTATTGGTGGGGTCTTGTTTCTACAGTCTTACAACACAATACTCTTACAAATACAGTGCGTAAACCTATTATCTATACTTATAAACTAATTAGCCACTGGCAGAATGCAAAGTTTTGAGGTTGGTCGCTTTATCAAAGCATTTTTACACTTGATAGTTACCACTCTAGTTATATGATCAGAACCAGGGTGTTTTTGCATGATTCTGCCGAAAAGCCACTTCGAAGGAGGTAGATCGTCCTCCTTCACCAAAACGACGTCCCCAACTTTAGGTTCGGGAACTTTATGTGCCCACTTGTATCGTTGCAAATAGTGGGTCAAATATTCGTTTGACCAACGACGCCAAAAGTTTTGCAACATACGCTGGGTCAGTTGCCATCGTTTTAAGGTACTAATGTTAGAGCGTTCATAATTCATTTCTGGAACCGTAACTAAAGGCTCTCCTATTAAAAAATGACCCGGGGTCAACGGGTTGGGCTCATTTGGGTCGTTGGGCACAACTGAGATAGGCCGTGAATTTAAACAGCCTTCAATCTGACAAAGCAAGCTCGACATTTCCTCATAAGTCAGTGTCGAATCTCCAATGACCCTTTTTATGTGGTATTTCGTGGACTTGATCCCTGCTTCCCACAATCCGCCGAAGTTTGGGCTTTTAGGAGGGATAAAGTGCCATGTGGTACCATTTGACGCCAGACTCTCCGCTACTTCTTGGATCATAGTCGACTTTTCGGCATTGAAAAGGTCCTTTAATTCCTTTGCCGCTCCGACAAAGTTTGTGCCATTGTCGCTATAAATTTCTAAGCAGCGGCCGCGTCTGGATACAAATCTCTTGAAAGCCTCAAGAAATCCACGAGAGGTTAGTTCGCTTACTACCTCTAGATGTATGGCTTTCGTGACCATACAAATAAACAAACACACGTATCCCTTGTATGAGTGATGTCCTCGGCCTTTTGATGTCCTCAAATTTATGGGGCCTGCATAATCAACTCCGCTGCGTATGAAAGCTCGGTCTGGAGTTACTCGAGCCACTGGTAATGCACCCATAAGTTGTGTCTGGATCTTGGCTTTGTGACGAATGCATCGTACACATTTGTGGACGTGATGTTTCACTAAATCTTTAGCCCGTACAATCCAGTAAGCTGATCTCAAATAATTTAACATAGCTCGCTGGTCGCCGTGGAGCGTGCGCTCATGAGCGTCTGCCACAATCAACCGTGTCAGATGTGAGTCATGTGGCAGAATCATCGGATGTTTTGCCGCTTCTAGCTCAGACGCGTTCTCCAGTCGACCACCAACTCGCAAAACACCATTCTCAAGAAATGGCGTCAACGAGCGAATTTTAGAAGCTTTTGAACTTATATAACCGTTTTTGTTGATCTCTTCTATCTCGAGGTTGAATTCGGATCCTTGGCACCTTTTTACGCAGGTAAGGACAGCAGCATCTAGTTCCCACTTTTGCAGATATGGCGTGTAAACTTGGTTTTTATATGGATCACGCTTTCTTAAAAACCGTCTGCAATAAGCAACAACGCGGATGAGCTTGTTGAACGACGAGTATTTACTCCAAAACGGTTCGTCCACCACTGCAACAAAAACCTTTGCCGATTGCTCCAGATTTGTTTCATTATTTTTTGGCTTTGAATAATGAATGTTCTTATCGTGCAGAAGTTTGGGTCCAAACTTCCACAGGTCATGTTCTCCTAACTCTGCTGGCTGCATCCCACGTGAAGCACAGTCTGCTGGGTTTTCTCTTGTAGGAACATGAGACCATTGCGCTGAATCCATGGTGGTCAATATCTCTGACACCCTGTTCGCTACAAACGTCTTCCAATTACTTGGATGTTTGTTGAGCCAAGCTAAAACCACAGTTGAGTCAGTCCATCCTCTTATGTTTTCCTTGGGGATCTTCATGACTTCAGCAACTTCCGCCAAAAGTTTGGCCACAAGTACAGCTCCACATAGCTCCAGTCTGGGGATGCTGACCTGTTTGACAGGTGATACTCGGGTTTTAGCTGTCACCAACGCTACATGTATGTTCCCGGCTGAATCGATCACTCGCAGATAGACAACAGCGGCATAAGCAGCGTTTGATGCGTCGCAAAAACCGTGCAGTTCATAAAGTGTGTCATCCGACTTAGTGTGAAGCCATCTTGGAATCCTGAAGTCTGTAAGTTGTGCCAGCTGTTCTCGGTAAGTAAGCCAGTCCTGTAATATATCAGCAGGTGGTTCCTCATCCCATCCAATTCCTGCTAACCATAATCGCTGAATAAACATTTTTGCTTTAATGACACACGGTGCTAACCATCCTAATGGGTCAAACAAACGTGAGACATCCGATATAATTTTTCTTTTAGTTGCAGGTGGCGATAGCGGCGGCAGTTTCACCGAGTACTGAAACTCGTCTTCATCTCTATTCCAGGTAAGTCCTAGTATTTTAGTTATACTATCTGTCTTTATTTCCAGGTTGCTCTTTTCTTCATCTTCTTCTATATTCTCTCTTTCTCTTTTATTGATCTGTTTTGCCAACTCTTTTCTATTGCTAGCCCACTTCTGGAGCACGAATCCTCCTTCCTTCAGTAGGGCTTTCATTTCACTGTACAGTTGCAGACCTTCTTCTTCTGTTTCACAACCAGTCATCAAATCATCCATATAAAACTCCTGATGGACACGTGATGCAGCTGCAGGATACTGCTCTCTATGATCGCATGCTACTTGATTAAGCGCCTTTACTGCTAAGTAGGGTGCTGAGGCAGTCCCGAAAGTTACGGTTAGTAACTTGTAATCCTTGATGTTATCTTCCGCGTTTTCTCGCCAAACTATACGTTGAAAGTCCGTGTCGTTTTCCGCAACTCTTACCATCCTGTACATTTTGACTATGTCCGCCACGAGACACACGGGGTACTGTCTCCAACACATTATGAGATGACGGAGTTCTGGTTGTAAGGTAGGTCCTGTCATGAGCTGATCGTTTAAGGATATCCCGTTGTCATACTTACAAGAGGCATCGAAGACGACTCGCACCTTCGTCGTGCTTTTGTCCTCCCGGATGACCGCATGATGGGGTAAGTAGATCGCTTCTTTTCTTTTGTGATCAGGCTCTATTACGGGTACCATGTGACCTAGTTGTTCGTACTCTCTTATTACTTCTGAGTATCTAGCCTTTAGGGTTGGATCCTTTCCAAATTTTCTCTCTAATGTGTGTAACCTTTTGACTGCTATCTCACGTGAATTTCCCTTGCAGGTGGGGTCGACGTCCCGAAACGGCAACTTGACCACGTACCTACCCTCTGTGTCCCTCACAGTCGTGGATGCAAACAAGTCTTCACATCTTTGCTCTTCGGCTGTATACAGCTTAGAGTGACCTGATGGCTCGGCTTCTATTTCCCAGAATCGTTTCAGCATATCGTCTTCATTCACTCGTACGTGGAAGACCGTTAAGTTCTCCTGTACGCTCGGTGAGCCCACGGAACCAGACAGGATCCACCCAAGTCTGGTGCACTGTGCTATCGGCGTTCCTTCGGGACCCGACAGCAATCCATTTGTTATAATCCGACAGTGGACCTCACCACCCAACAGAATATCGATTTTGTTGGGTGTACTATAAGTTGGGTCTGCTAACGTGAGATGTTGTAGCTCCGGCCAATCTGGAGCTGCTACTTTTTCGCTGGGAAGATCTGGAGTGACCTTGTTCCAAACGAAGGCCTTCAACACGAGGTTGAAGGTTGGATCAGTTAGCGATTGAATTTTCAAATAAACTTCATACTTAGGTACTACCGGTAGTTTACACCCACCTAATCCTGAAAGTGAACTCCTAATGGGAATTTTCTTTATCCCTAAGGCTTGTACCACAGCTTCAGTAACAAATGAAGCCTGTGAGCCTTGATCTATAAACGCTCTAATGACATGATAGTCCCCTGTTTTCGACTCAGCTTTTACAAGCGCGGTGGGTAATAAAACCTCACCTTGACCTACCTTTTTCGTAAAACAGCTTACTATCGGTATGTCCTCTTTGTTCTCTGTCGCGACATGTGTGGCTCCCCCAGACCCAGTTTCAGCTGCCTGAACTACGCTCTTTGGATTGGCAGTTGAAGTTGAGACATCCTTTGGGTGAAGCAAGGAATGATGCTTCCTCTTGCAAATTCTACACGTAGTGGCTTTTTGGCAGAATCTTACACTATGATTACTCCCTAAACAGTTGTAACAAATTTTGTTTTGGGTGACAAATTCGTGCCTTTTGGCAAAATCCTCACTAGCGAACTTCTTGCAGAAGCAAAGTTTGTGAGGCCCAGTACAGAATTCACACGCGAGTGTGGGTTCGGTTGCTACATATAGTACATTTGCTTTATTGTGGTTATAACTACTGTTTGATGTCTTCCCGTAAGCATTTGGGATCCTACTGGCGCTTCTCGGTTCAAGGAACTCCAGTGCTCTGTATCGACTCGTTAAAAATTCTTTGAACTGACTGAATGTGGGCAGAGCATCTGAGGCCGAGTTAGTCGCTACGTTAAGTTCCCATTGCCTGCGCGACTCGGGGTCTAATTTTAACGACAGGAGATGAATGACGATTATATCCCACGTAGACACGTCAATACCCAGGTTTGACAGTGCACTTAAACAATCGGTCGACGTATCCATAAGGTCCTTAAGGAACCCTGGGGACTCGGTCGTTGCACTCTTTTGACTTAACAATTGTTTAAGTATACAATGCGATAAATATTTTTTATTATTATATCGTTGCTCTAATTGACTCCAGCATCTAGCGTAATTAGTGTCTGAAACAGGTATATTACGAAGTAACTGCTCCGCCTCCCCGGTTAGGTAACTTTTTAAATACTGCAACTTTTGAACACTGTCTAGCGAGTCATTGTTGTGTATCATCGAAACAAACAAATCTCTGAACGTCGTCCACTCCTGATATTTCCCCGAGAAACTAGGAATACATAACTTAGGAAGTTTTACAACATTTGATCTGACTGAAGAGTTACCTTCATCGTTACCACCCGACCGCCTAACCGAAGCAACAGTATACTGAGCTAAACCATCTTTTAATTCACATCTATAATTTGTATACTCGTCTTCGGTTTTGTCATAAGTGTCACCTGTAATGTAGGACTTTGCTTTCAAAGTGGTAGGATCGCCCGTTCGCATTAACTCTTTGTGTCCTTTTCTAAATTCAGACCAAAGTTGTTCCAACCCTTCTAACCTACTCTCCAAGTAATTTTTAGTTATGCGGTCCTTAGACGATTTTTTAAAGTTAACTCTTGCTTTGAAAATACGACTGCATAAGTCATCTTGATAGTAAAGCAGTGCGTCCATAATGCAAACAAAATAACAACTTGTAAGTTAACGACTATCTTAAAAACACTTAGAATTTTTACTATACAGATTCGCAAATTTTTACAAGTGTTTGGAACTTTGTCACACTTAGGCAAAATCGGGCATAGGTTCCCCGTTCCAACAGGATTTCGCTTAAAATTCTAAGTTAATGCTAACTACAAATTATTCTATGTTAATATCCAATACAAATAATTAAGGCAATTATTCTAAGTTGAAAGTCCATACAAATCCAATGATGAAATTTTCCAAGTCAATGTAAACAAACCGATTGTTCAAAGTAAAAATGCCTTTTTAATTAAAGTTCAAAATCTCGTAGCAAAATTCACTAAACTGTTCGTTGTCAATAAGGTTGAAACTCGCGTAAATGTGAAATTAAAAGTACTCACAGTTTTCACTTGCTCACTCACTCTGCACTGATATGTGACGTCACACTTCGTTGACCTCCTTTGCTAACCGCTTCCTCCAGGTGGCGCCACTCTCGCTCGTCCACGGATCTGTCTCCTGTATCTGCTCTACAGGATTCTTCTAGCTAGTCGTCGCTAGATGGCGCCACTTGCGCACACCAATAATCCAAATATCGATCGTCCAACCAAACCTTCAGCTATCCGACGCTAGATGGCGTTGGCAACCTCGGTTCTGCAACCTATCCCGGCCTTTGAAGCAGCGATCCACTGCTAAGCTCGGGAACGAAGTGTAGTCCACACCGACTACCTTAAGCCACTTCAAAAAAGGCTGTCCGATTCGTAGGACCAATGTACAAACGCTGTACTCTCTGGGGTCCTCAAAAGGGAGCGAAAAATAAACACCGTGTCCAATAAACTACAGGTTGTTTATTCTAGCCATAAATCTCCACACATATCAACAACAAAAAAATACAAAAAGAATTTAGACCATTAAATCTACGACAGACAAGCGTTCGCCAGTTTACGATGGGATCAGCGCCATCTACCGTGAGAATGGGTAAACGACTATGCTAAGGGGGTTTATACAACTAGCTTAAAAGCAAGTTAATCATAAAAAATACGCATACGCATTATTGTATATAGTATCTTTAATGTATTAGTATTACTGTTTTGAAAAAATAAGTCCCGCCGAGTTTCTTGCCGGTAATAAGTAATACTTCTCGGGTCAGAGGTGTAGGGTTAGAACCGGTGGTAGTTTCTTTTTCTCTCTGACGTTCATAAGTGCATTGTAATGTGCCTACATTGAAGAATAAATATCTTTTATCTTTTTTATCTTTTAAATACCTACCACAAATGAGACTTAATTACCTAAAAAAAATTACCTAAAAGATAAAAGATATTTTTTCTTCTATTTAGGCACATGGTAATGCACAGTTTAGGAACGTTAGAGAGAGAAAAATCTATCACCGGTTCTAACCCTACACCCTCGACCCGAGATGTATCCTAGTTAAACTACTATATCGTCATATATCCTAATCTTCCTCCTTTGCCAAAAAAAATCAAAGATAATAAATAGATAACGATAACATATTAAAGGCCCATTTTAAGGAAGTCATCCTACTGCTTACAATATATAATTATACTGTGGCCTGCGTATGCGCAGCCACGCGCGGCGCTGCGCCCGCCATTGTATTCCACTTTCAGATCATTGCTCATTGATTCGTATATCGATCCTTTGAATGAACTACATCGTAGATCATATGGATTGACTTTTATTACGGTTTGATCTTGACTCAATTAATGAGCGAGTTAATATTTAACTTTTGAAATCTTAACTCGCTCATTTATAAACTTCTTTCAAACTTCATTTAAATAAATATCGTTTGTCCTTATCTTTCACTTTGATAGTTGTGTTTGTTAGAAACAGACAACATGATTTAGCTAGGTACTTTAAACGAGGTTTGAAATATATGAATGAGCTCTCTTCTCTATCACATTAAAAATTAAAACTCTGGTTAAATGTCGTTATTTTATGATTGACTGGAAAATATTGAAAACGGAAGTTTTTATCGAAATTTCTATAGAAAGTGACCCGTTTTCTGTAACGTTCAGTTTGCTGAATATGTTTTTCTAATTGGAGTTAGGTACAAAAAAATAGATTCGTGGAAAGAGAGATACGTACCTAGTGGCCGGGGGCGGGGCCTACGTATCAAATAAAATGTGATAGGTATCTACAGTCGCCGGTATCCTGCCTTTTCGCCGAAAATTGAATTGCCGAATTTCATTTGCCAACCAACTTTTCGCAGAAGTTTTATTTGGCCAAATAACTTTTACCAAATAATTATTTCGCAACCGTTTCATTTCCCAACCCGATAGTTGGGAAATGAAACTCGCCTACTAGGTTGGATTAGGTTAGGTTGGATTATGTAAAGTTGGGAAATGAAATTCGGCCAAATGAAACTTCTGCGAAAAGTTGGTTGGCAAGTGAAATTTGGCAATATGATTTTCGGCGAAAAGGCAGCAAACCACAGTCGCCATCAAATATATCGTAGCGGCTTTACTTAAAAATATCTGAACATGCACTTCATCACTTTGACAATAGATGCGTTGTTCTGATATTTTTGACCACCTTGGCCGCTCCGATGTATCTGATGGCGACTGTACAAAATAGTCTAGCGTTACCCACTATCAAAAGTCAAACTCAATCACGAACAAGATGTTACAATTTTTTTTATTTATTAGGGTAATATAATTGGTATCAGATTTTGATTAGAAAGAATCGAAAAAAATACGATACCTAAGGGGGCCCACCGATTTTTAGTCCGCCTGACGATATTGGCCTGTTAGTTAGAACAAAAATTGGCAGCTTCCTTCGAACAACTGACAGGCCGACTGATAGTGGGTGGGCCCCATAACTGTGCCCTTAAACGAGCCACTAGTGTTTTTGTAAAACCTTTTATGATGAACATCCACGTCACAAATTACTAACCAACCCCCATTGCCCCCAGATATCAGACTCGTTCATGTGGAAGGAGCAAATCCACACTTTAATGAAGGGCGGAGAGAGCGAGTCCGACATATCGGACTCCGAGAACTTCCTTACCAAAGGAGCCTTCCTGCTCACTCCGTCCCACGGGCTTAGCATGGAGAAAGCGTCCACCATTTGCGAGAAAATGGAGTTCAAAGGCTGCTTCTCGCTGACCAAGACTGCGACGGGAATACTCTTCAAATTCTCGCATGTGGACGACTATCAGATGGTGTTTAAGAAGGGATTCCATAAGGTCACCGGATCTAGATTTTATAGGAAGGTAATTGGCTTTAAAGGTTCCTGATACGTTGTTTAAATTGGCTTTTTTGATCTTATGATATTCGTACTTAAAAGCGAAAAGTGGTAAATAAAACCTAGTTTAAAAAAAGCTCTTCGCCCTTACATTAAATGGCAACCGGAATTAGTAGGACTACTACATGAGGGATTATACAGAAATTGATTTGTTTATTAGGAAGCACAATTCGCTCAATGTGGGCGTCACTGGACCAACTATGTTCACCAACAAAGTGGGACCTTTCACTAAACTGGTCAACATTTTGTCAAATCAATGTAAAACTATTATGTCACCACGATCTCGTCTTCTCAGATCGCGATCCCCTGCCGCCCTCAGAAGACTTTCACGATCTACGTGTACGACATCCCTGACGAAGTTCCGGAGGAGGACGTTCGTCACGCCCTCTACAAGTTCACGTCCGTCGTGGAGGTTCTGAGGCTGCACTTCTCCGGGTCCCCAAGAGAAGGTAATTCTATAGTTAGCAGAGATTTCTGCTAATGAAATTACTTTTTATTTGAATAGTAGAATATACAGCCTTGGCCAGAAGTGTTGAGCACCAATGCGATTTTCATACAAAACTGGAAAGTTTAGTCCATCGTTTCCATCTTTGTTTAAGTTATTTTGTCAATTAATTTAAACTAATAGGTATGTTTTGTTGAAGTTAGTAGTAACTGCATAGAATATTTGCAACATGTCGCACCGACTTAAATTTACATTTTTGGTACCTTCTGTTTTCATATGTTTTAAGTACCTTGAAAGTGTTATTAAGTGAAGTTTTCTATGTTTATAAATAAAATATAACATTTACCGTTACCGTACATTGTTAGGATAGGGAAATAATGCTTAACATCAAAATTGTAAACAAAAAACACCTATGCTCAACACTTCTGGCCAAGGCTGTATATGTCGGCGGCCGATCGTAAGATCAGGCATATCGTGAAACTTGAAAATCTTTGACTCGTTCCCTGAGTCGACGGAGACCCGCTACGCGGGGCTCCTATTTCTGAGCAGTTTGAAGCTACCTAACGAACCTAACCTACCTATACATTGGTTTAATATGACTACCGTTAAAACATTACACAGGAACATTACGATCTGTCTGATTTTACGATCCGCCTTCGACATATACACTCTTACTTATTGTCGCTTGAAGTAACAGTTGAACGTCGGGTCGGACGGAACACAATACCTATACGCCGTTAATACCAACCCAAAAAAAATCTTCGGTTGTTCCCTTATTTAAAACAATTAAATTAATTATAACGTCATTTCGAATTTTTTGTTGCATACCTTGTTCACTCGATATTATATTTCGTCCATGGGGTCCCAGCGCACACAAGTTTTTTGCAGAAATCGCGAAGCGTCTGGTTGACGTAACTGGTGACCGAAGAGCTGGCGGTTTCCTCGCACAACGTATCAGCATTGCGATACAACGAGGAAATGCCGCCAGCATCTTTGGTACAATCCCGCTAGGGCCTAGTTTAGATTTTAGCTAGTTATTAATTTAGTTTAGTATTTGTACTGTAGTGCCTCTGTATATTTAGTAATGTAAATAAATGTTTCGTAACAATACCAAATCCGGATACTTCGTTCAAAAATTTAAATGTGACTTAAGATGAAGGTCTTAATTTCATACGCACCTATGTTTAATATTATATTATAACAATAGGTTAATTCCAGTCGTGATTCACTATAAATATTTCGCAAAGAATTTAAATAATTCCCGGAACGTTTCAGCATCATCATCAAAATCTGAGTAGGCACATTATTGACAGATTGATGTCAATCTGGCCCGGTGCCAGCGCAGAAATGTCTCACAAAGACATCATCAATTCTAACTCTTCCGAATTTAGATAACAATGTTTATCAGTTTCCATAGTTTAAGATACAATATTGTGTGTGATTTTCGTGGTGTGGCTGGAGATATTTTCCAAAACCATAAAATAATTTGGGTTATTTCGAGGTTTTTTACTTTAACCGGTTATGAGCCCTGATTATAGCAATATGATTCAAAACGAGATTATTGCCGTAAGGATAAATACCTATATGTATTTACAAATTAGTAAACAAAGTACATTTATAAATATGTAAACAAATTGGTTACTCCGTGATATTTTGAACTGTTCCGAAATATAGGAAATTCGAAAATTCTAATATGATGAAAAATATATACAAATTCTAATGATTTTGATACAGATATACCTAGTGCATAATCTATTTCCATGTCTAGTGCATAATCAAATTCAGATGTCAATCGCAATACAACGACCACCGAAGTGTCAATCAATTATTGCACCAAATGAGTGATATCTTTTAGTACATTACGTACCTAGGGCGGTAAAATAAAGAAGGGCTCAGATCGCGGGTATTTGTGGCCCGAACCGAAGGTAAGGGCCATAAACAAGCGATCTGAGGGCTTCCTTATTACCGCCCGTGGTGCGTACATAATTTTACGTCTTCTCGTGGGTGCGAAGTGAGATTTGCCGCTGCGATCTAGGGCGGTAAATCTCACTTAGCGCCCAGAGTGACGTAAATATACATTAATAAGGAAATACATTATACACACTATAACATTTTACCTGTTGTCTTAAGATAAACCTTTGCTGTCTTTCCAACAGGCACTTCCACTCCTAAGCCGCATGAGAAATCTTCGCGGGCGCTCACCACCATCGATGGAGAGCTGGTCAGCAGCATGGTGCCCAAGGTACGTCGATTTGGTTTATACAATAACCACTCATTTGCTACTGGTGGCTGTAGTTTGTTATATCCCTTAAGTTAACGTAAGGCTTTGCAAAATACTTATTACATTACTTGAGATGTCAGTAATTCTTTAGAACAAGGATAAACTTGTGAAAGAAACATTAATTTTCATCGTCATATCGGCTAAAGAAGTAAATTGCTGGATGTACACCTCCCAATGGTCTGCCCAAGGCATGTGGTACCTATACCTACCCCCATCCTACGGAAGCTAAATATGTCCAGATTATCGGTCAATCAAGTTTCGGGCATTCCTTGACTGCCGATGACCCTGCCCTTTCTACTTCAGCGACTCTCTCTCTCTCTCCTCAGCATGATTATTCCCATCTGATTGTGGGGTCTGCTTTTCTCGTTCTTTCTCTACTTCAGCGACTATCGGTTCTTAAATGAAAGTACCAGGGTACTTTCATTTAAGAACCGCCTATGTCCCTTATTTAGGTCTAGCAATTCTGAGATCTTGATTTTTTTGAGGAAGCTTTAATAGTTTTGTTATCATTTCAGGAGGCTACAAGTGTTCTACGCGTAACGCTGGCCAATATCGAAGAAGCCAACATCCTGCTGCAGAACGGTCTAGACTTCTACGGAGCCACGTATTTCCCCACCGAGCTGGCCACTCCTGCGCAAGCCGCTAAGCTGATTAAACCTAGCAGGTACCCTTCAATTACATTTTCAAAAATTATTTTTTTAGTAATTATGAGTCAACACCCCTACTTTTACTAATTCTATACGATAATGGAGAGAAAACCGATATAGATCGCTTGTAAACATAGCATTTTTAACAGTACATATAGCTTTTTGGGATTTTCGGAAAACGGTCGATTCCTTTTTTGGGTAATAAGTATATGACGAAAAATTCTAAGTCCATCCGTCGTTTAGATACCTTCACATGATTTTGCACTATTAGGATATTGTTGAAAGCCCATTGACACTCAGATATTTCACTTCAGGGTAACGGGTGGAACTGTCTCTGCGCGCGTCCGAGATCTCCTTCCAGTGTTCGACCAAGCTGGATTCACGAAGTTCAACCCTCCCGCCTCCCGCCTCGTCAAGCCCAGGTCCAATAAGTAATCATCAGAAGTCATCATCATAGGGGCAGGCAAAAAAACCGACGTAGGCAAGAGAGCTGATAGATCATCAGAGACAGAGATTCTAGAAGTTATTTAGAAGATTTCTGGTTTGGAGATATTGCCTTAGTTGGTGCAGTCTTGCCCCGATCTTATTCATCAGAGCATCTGTCATCGGAATATTTTCATCAGACATTCATCCGCTGGGACATCATTCATCAAGACTCATCATCATTCATATAAAGACATTTTCATTTTCATCTTTTGAATACCCACTAAACTAATAGATTTCATTAAAGTTATGTTCACAAATTGACAAGACAATATTAAAGGTCTCTGAAGGTATACAGGATTATAACATAGTAACTATTTTTGCTTTTGGAAATCATCTTACATCATAATCACCTGTCTCTTTCATAATTCATGTATTAAATGGAGATGTATTATTGCAGCTTATGAAGATCTGAGGGAGCACAAACGAAAGTAACAACTAAAACGTAATCGCACTAATTGTAAATATCTACAATAAAATACTCACTCTTCACACAGAAAAACTATTTCTTAATCTTTGTTTTGTAACAAAGCAAAATTAACAAAACACTATCAAAATAAATAGAAGATAGAAGTTTTTGCTGCTAGAAATTCGAAGGCGCTTTGGTGTTGGATTAATATTGAACACTGTTTAAATACAATAAATGCTTTGGATAGGTTAATATCACACCGCAAACCTTAAGAAGAGGAAACGCATCATCAGCACATCAAGTATAGCCAAACTGTGAATGCTATTTGGATTTGGAGTTCCTATCTTCTTATTTTTCGTTATCAGCTACCAGTGTACCTATGTTATTGCAAAACCTATACTTCTCCAATGCAGTTATAGTTAATCTATATTCTATATTATCAGCTTAATTGGGGCTTTGAGCCAGTCATACCGAACTGCATTTACAATTAAACTATAGATATAATACTCACTAATGTGCCATTGACGTTAATAATAGCTATTTTATTATTTTGTTAATAAATTTTGTAACAAATTTGCTTTTTATTTCTTACTTATTTCCTTTTGATTCCCTTTTGTGCTTTAGCCGTTTTGTGTCTCACGGTCTCAAGGTTTCGTTGCGTCAAAAAAATCTCATCTGATCGACTTTGGGCAAAATAAGTAAATTCTACTATATGGAAGAAATAAGTCTACTTAATTAGACGCTGATTTTTTTAGAAGAAATAAAGACACATTTAAAAATATTTTTTTATATAATTGACTACTTAAGTATCACAGATAAACACTGTCGCTTGTAGCGTAAAAGTATTATAAAGAGTCTTATCCTGTATTACAATTAAGTACCTAATTTATATTTTATGAACACTTTTCTTCCCATATTTGAATTCTTCTTCGATTTCTTGCAAGCTCTTCCCTTTCGTTTCTGGGAGAATGAAATAGAGAACTCCAGTGCCTATTAATGCTACAACACCGTAGGAAAGGAAAGTAATTTCTTCTCCAAAATGTTCCATCATACCTGGAGCAGTCTTCACCACGACGAAGAAGGCAGTAAACGTTGTGGCAGAACTGATACCAGAGCCCAAGCCTCGGACTTTAGTAGGGAACACCTCCCCACACATAATCCAAGGCAAAGGCACTAAACCAATAGAGATCGCACAGATATAGATCATGAGACAGGACAAAGGTATCCAAGACATTTTGATCTGCGTACCTTCAGTCGCAAATAAGTACATAGAGAGCCCGATCATAGATAAAGCGGTGAGTACACCGCTGATAAAACACAAGGGTCGTCTACCGAAGCGCCGGCAAGCAACACAAGCGAACACAGACATTATTACTCTAACTATATCTATAACTAGCATAGCCACGTAATGATCCATGCCAGAACCAACTGCCTTCTCCATTATATCTATAGAGTAGAACGCAACAGCGTTAACTCCTGACAATTGACAGACTATGAAAAAGAATACCATTATAAACAAAGGTTTTAGCAGCTCAGGACTTTTCAGCGCATTTAGCTTCTCCTTCCAATTCATAGCTGGCTCTGAATCTACCGCTTTTTGCTTCTCTAAAATCCCTCTAAGTTCAGCATTGGCTTCTTCACTGTGCCCTCTCAACCAGCCATAAGCCTTCACGCCTTCTTCTATTTTCCCCTTAGAGATCAGCCAAGTAGGACTCTCAGGGATGAAAGTTAAAAGTAGAACTGCAAGAATGGGGAAGAGGCAGCATATGTTAGCAGTCCACTGCCAAGACAGGAATGTTCCTAAGACATGTGCAGCTAGGAGCCCTAAAGCTATAGCTAGGGAGACCCCAGCTAAAAAGAAGCCTCTGTATTTAGGTTCGGTGGTTTCGCCGATGTAGACGGGGCTAAGAGGGCCGCAGAGGCCAACGCAGATCCCGGTGAGGAATCTTCCTGCTAGAAGTAGAGGGAGATTGGTGGCTGAGGCTATGAGGATCCAGCCGAGGAGAAGAGGGGCGCAGATGATGTACTGTGAGGTGCGGCGGCCGAATCTCTCCATCATCCAGCCGGAGATCAGACAACCGGGTGCCATGGGAAGTGCTGCCATTGAGGCTGAAAAATAAATAAAAATATGTAAAGGCTTCCCTTTTATCACCTAAATTGTATGTCACGTCACCATAAAAATTCTCTCACATTAAATTAGGTTGATCGGTCGAAAATATTTACAGATGACATTGACACCAGGGATAGGTTAGTAATAGTGTAAATTCTTGGTTCTTTTTACAGTGACAGGTACAACCTATGCTGGTGCCACCTGACAAAAGCTTCTGCAATTGCCTACCCCATTCAGTTCCATACATATACCTACACAATCCATAAAGTACTGTATTTAATCTTTCTTTTTTCTCATCAAAGACGAACTTACAGCACCACCAGCTCGGATGACTGCTACCATCAGACTGTTGCCGAAATGAACATCGTTCGACTGACAGAATGCGGGAATTCTTAATTTAAAACTAGCACTGTGCCAGACAGTGCTCGAGAAGAGAGGTTGTAAAGGTAGTGAACCTTTACAGAACCTACAGCAAATATGCTCGGCAAAGCAGTTCTTGAGTACGATAGCTTTAGGTTCGTAGGTACGTGATTGAATACATACCTAACTACAAAGTATATTTAAGTGTTCATTTACAATATTAACATTTGCCTACA
Organism: Pammene fasciana; assembly: GCA_911728535.1. NCBI lineage: Eukaryota > Metazoa > Arthropoda > Insecta > Lepidoptera > Tortricidae > Pammene > Pammene fasciana. The sequence continues at coordinate 2,444,755 of OU452295.1, forward strand.
CTAATTAAACGTGATCCCAAGTTGAAGGCGTAATAAGATCTAAAGAGATTAAGTACATTGTAGAAGCCATTAACATTAAGTTGTAGACCTTTTTTTAAGCTGCACTTAGTGGTGCAATAAGATTCTAGGAAAATAAAAAAAGACCTATCTCAGCAAAGTGGATTTTCTAGATGTATTTAATAGCAAGGGCCTTGACATTTCAATGCCAATGACGCAGACTGAAGACATGAAAAGGTCGATATCCTAAAAAGAACATCTAGGTCTTATTTTAATCTTTAAGGATTTACCTTCTCGTCTGCGCCGCGTTCTAGAAACACGTTTTGTTTAAGGCATCTTTCTTTTGTTTTTTCACAATTCTTAGACTTAAAAAGGCTTGTTAGAAAAATTGAACCGAGCATATTAAAAAGTTTTTCAAGTAAACATTGTTATCTACAACCATATCATAAATCCTCTATTTTGCTTTCGGAAACTGTATATTAATGACCACCATAATACAACCAGTAATGTAACATGTGTATTATCTGTGCCAGTATTGTAATGATGTATGAAAATTCATAACTAAGGATATCGATATTGGTAACGTTACACGGAGAGAAAATTTTACTAGAAACAAGTAAAAAATAATAATTCCCAGGATAAGTAAACGTTTACCTACTAAAAACAAGTAAACCCTTTCCTTGTTTTTAGTAAAGTTTACTTGTTTTTAGTAAATTACTATATTTTTAGTAAATGTTTACTAAAAAGTAAACGTTTACTTGTCGTGGGAATTACTATTTTTTATGCCACACCTGGCCATAAAGCGTCTTTTTCCGCACGCTGCTCGTACGGAAAAGACGCTTTCTGGCCAAGCGTAGACATAAAACGATGTACATAACACGGGAGGTAATAAGGAAGCCTTCGATCGCATATTTACGTCCTTACTTTGTTTTACCACCCTAGTTGTGTAATGTACTATTACTTGTTTCTAGTTAAAAAAAAACTCCGTGTATGAAAATCTAGTCCACCTCCTCGTGCGCTGGCTTATTCCATTTGGCCATGGCTGGCAGTGCAATAATGGCGGTTATTCTATATTAGATGATATATTTAATATCGACTGCACGTACGAGTATAACATGGATGGCTTTATACTGACCTATCCAAGACTGCGTGGTGGAATCCCAAGGAATGGCTCCATTCTCTGCCTTCAGCTGGGGAAGTAAGATGGCGGAGTATCCTGACGTCAGACCGGAGATGAATGTGATAAGGATGGAGGCTGATGCAGCTATCGTCTGAAATGAAACAAAAGAAGCGGTTGCTCATTTTCTCCTCAACTGTTTAATTTCCTTCCTAATATCCCGGAGGCATTTATCCGATTTTTGTTTACTTTCTAACTAGTAGTCCGCCTAGAACTGAGAACCCGCGATTTACTTGCAAACAAGCTGACCAATATAACAAGACAAGACGCATGTGATGATTTTTCCGCGCCTTCTAGCTCCATAAACCCTTGATCGATCCTGCTCATATACGAACTCTTCAAATTATATGTATCTCTACTACAATCTTAACAAATTTCATAAAGAACAAGAAAACACTACTCAAGTTATCGTCGAACAAACTCTCAAAGTCAAAAAACCATCGATATGCCGCCAGTAGCCTGAAGTTGTTTGTAAGAACTCGCTTCGCTTACGCTCATGCAGCTCGTTGGATTACTTCTCAACTAGGAACAAAACAAATTATTTTTACTGAATTGTAAAGATTGCGTATGCTCGAGTCCGAGCCCGCCGTAACCGGGTGGCGGGATAGCTTAAGGGGTTGGTTCTAAAGCGGCCTGGGACACTGGAGGTGGAGGACCAAATCACATTTTCTGGAGTATATGACGTCTATTTCAGTTCATAATTAATCATCTTTGCTAAGTTCCAGTTATTTATGAACTTGTAATGAAAACACCCGCATGTTTCATGGATTAGTAGATGACAATAAATTATGATCAGCGTTGTACCCTCATCATTCATCATAATTATCTAAATATGACTGTTATAAGGGCTTAGTAGTTCTGATTTCTAGTTTTTAGGGTTCCATATATTAATAATTGAAATGTAATGAGCCCTATCATCATGTGTAATTTATGTATATCTACATGTCCGTCTGTCACAACCAATTTAGCTTGTATGTGGACCGTTGATTTTTGGTACACTTAAGTAAGATGGTGACCCAAAACGGGCGTGTAAGGTATTTATAAATATATTTCTACATTTAGGGGGTTCCTAGGGCCAAGTGCGAGTCGGACTCGCGCATGAAGGGTTCCGTACCATTATTTATAAAAACCAGCCGTAGTAGCTAGTATCGAATAAATTATTATCGCAAGGTCGTATCTGCCTAAGTGCGTAGTTTTTTGGAGATAATTCAAAAACACCTAAACCGATAATGTTCAAAATAATTTTCGTTGAAAGAATATTTAAAGGTATATCTTCTTGATTTTTTTCATAATTTCTGGACTTACGGTTCAAAAGTTACAGGGGGGGGGGGGGACACAATTTTTATGACTTTCGGAGCGATTATTTCTGAAAATATCCACTTAATAAAAAAATGTTCAAAGAAACCTCAATGTTGTTTTTAGAGACCTATCGATGGATGTGCATCATGTTTATATTTGGCAAAAAATGTTTTTTTGTCAGTTAGTTACATGTAGGGAGCGCCCCCCTAAAGTAGCGGCACACACAATACACTTTATGTAAAAATTTGATAATGATACGTCTTATAGTTTCCGAGTAAAATGGCTGTGACACGGAAGGACAGACAGACAGACAGACAGACAGACAGACAGACAGACATGACGAATCTAAAAGGGTTCCGTTTTTTGCCATCTGGCTACGGAACCCTAAAAAGACATACTAATGTAGTCAGTTAAGATATTTACCTATTATGAAAAGACCTGTATTTTCCTATTAACGAAAATAAAGATTTTTTTTCCGGCTGTCCTGAAAACTGGGCTCATTACAATATTCGATTTTTTTTCAAACATTAGCCATTTTTTGCGAGGTAGTTAGGTCAATACGACTCATATCTACTGGACTTAACTAACATTAAATTTTAGCTTCCCAATAGAAAACGTCGACATCTGATCAACCGAAATGTATGACACAAATCATTTTTTTTTATGTTATTTTGATGTTAGTCTAGTAAAAGTTGTTCAGTAAGTTCCACCTAATCACCTCGCACAATATGACTCAGAGCAAAAACACATATATGTATGGTATGTAAAACATTAATTACCTGTTTCCATACTGGTGAAAACCTCACGACCGTCCTAGAGTCGGATAGGAGAGTTTCTTCCTTCAGTTCATTCTTATTATTATCTAATGCTAAGCCTGTGGCTGAATCATTCTTCAAATTCTGGTAATAATTAGACAATCGTCCAACCATATCAGTGTCAGTAACTTTACTAGTGTCAGTATCTTTGTTAGAGTCCTCTTTGTCTTTATCTTTATCGGGGCTTTCTGCTTCTTTCTGTTCTGTGTCAATTTTATCTGTTGTATTATCTATTTCCTTTGTATCTTCTTTGTCTAATGTGTCTTTTGCAGTATCTTGATCTTCTGTGATGTCTTCTCTCTTTGGCGCCATAGCTTGTTCTGTAAGATAAGAGATTTAAGTTATAATAATGAATTTGCAAAATTATCCTCAATATTCACACGTCAAAAATATGTTTGCACTTTTGGACCTTATTACAAAGGAGTAAGTTGCAAAAGTGTAAACATATTTTTGACGACGACCGTACATGAGAAAACTTAAATAAAATATGTAAATAACCTAAAATTAACTTACTAAAAATTTATCTCTAAAATTACTACAGTACTTATAGTGAGCGTACTATATGTATGTCATGTAGGTATATATTTTTTTGAATAAATAATTATGTTTGAGACTAATGAAATAAAATTATAAATAGGTAACTTATTTCTTAGCATGGTTTTAAACATCCCTAATTATTTATTGTTGAGTAGTCTTTATCAGATTAACACAAAAATGTAAGTAAGTAACGAATGTAATGTATGTTTAAAACAGAGTTTTGAAATAAGTTAATTTAAAAAAATGTTTAATTAGTATTAAAATTTTAATTTCCATAATATTTAAAAATATGCTAATATTAAAACTAGATTAAAAACTAAATAATAATAAATATAAAATATACCTACCTAAATAAAAACCCTAAGCTAGGTCCCCCAGGTCTGATCCCTAATTATAGCTTTAATTTTTACTACACACAAACTTGAATGTTTTCTTATCAAAAACCAGACAGCTTTTTCAATTTGCTTTCTTAAAATACGCCGTAGATAATTTATCTAAAGTATATTTTGATTAACTTATCATATGACATGACTTATTTATGAGTGCATATGTTTTAATATGAACAATTATTACATTTGTTTGTATGTAAATAAGAAACATCTTGTTGATACGTGTGTTTTGTCTGGCAGTCTATTGTCATTTGGATGTATACTATAAATAATTACACTTGGTGAATACGGCGTGACGTGAATTCATGTTTATTTTTAATAAACCAGTATAATTAATTGCACTATTAATTTATGATCTTATTATAGTTTAAGTTTGAAATTAGTCCTGAATATTATTAAGACAAATTTATTACTTATATACTCCTATTTATACGTATGTATAGAGTTGATGCCAACGACTACGGGGCTGTGTTCCATAGACTTCTTATAACTTTCAAGATTTTGTAGGTTGTTGGACCTTAAGGGCTTTAATCATTGAGTAACAGGAGATGACATCCCTAAGATTTTTTACCCCAAAAGTCGTAGTGAAAATCACTACGATTCTATACTACTCATTGTTTCAGTCGCAGCTGTGAACCGCCACACATGGCGCACAGAATTCGTTCTAAATGTCACGTCTAGAAGAATATATAATAAATCAATGGCTTTGTGATTGTGATAGTCTAGATCAAAAGGTACCATTTGGCGGCGCCAGATGTAATCGTCTTCTGCCAAATGGTACCTTTCCTAAACTCGTGTCACATTTCATTAATACAAACTCCTTACTATAGAGTTTTATGGCACCGTGTTCTATACCTATTAAGATTGTAGTTTTTTCGACCTCAACGGCTGTAGGTAATGATATCTATTTTAGAAAATAAATTGATCTAATAAAAAAAAGATAAGGCCGTAGTTACAGACTTTAATGCAAACATGAAGATTTACTTAATTGTGGAAAAAAGTAGACATCATTTACTTTACAAATCATTCGCAATCTAGCAGTGACTTGATTGCCAGACATATCTTATCTTCAGTAAATGAATTCGTTGTGCACATTGTTTAAGTAGGTCAATGGTCTACATGACAATGACAGCTCTGCTGTCGTATCACTATAAATGAGAATCTTTTTTATTACTCGTCCAAGGCTGTATTCTGAAGATGTCGCGGACTGAACAATATGTTTTGAGTAATTAATTTAGAATTAATGCTAACTGATACGACTGATAGTCGGTGGCCTAAGAACTTTGCTTTACTTGAGGCTCCAAGTAAAGCACCATATAGACGAGAGCAACTAAAGATACCCAATATGTAAGAGGAAAGGTCACCTGCGCTGCTACTCCATGTATTATTTAACGACTAGTTTACTAGCCCTATTCAAAGTGTAGGGTTCTTTCCAGTAGATAAACTTAATTGTTTCGTTTCATTCATAAAAACAAAATTTCAAAAATACACGGGAGCCAGATGTAACATGTGTTGGCGCTTTAAATGATTTTTGAATGGTTAAAACTTTTATAAAGGAGATGTATTCATCATATAGAAATATTGTGACGTCACAATATTAGTCTCACGATGGATGGTAGAAGGTACGTATAAACTTCATATAACAAATCGTTTTGACGTTTCCAAAGAGTAGCTGATTTGAATTCATAGGAAATTATACCTCGTTTTTTTTCCAGATTAGAAAAATAACGGTCGATTTCGACATTTTAGCTGTATTTTTTTCAGTCATATCTGGGCAAAATATAAATGAAACTACTTTTTTCCACTATTAGTGATACGCTTAAGAAAATACGATGCAAAATAGCAAATTTTAAAATCGTTTTCCCAGAAATCGCATGACGACAATCGCACGATTTTTCTAATCTGAAAAAAAAACGAAGTATAAGTAGCCTATTGTCAGTTGATGTGAATTTGGTGGTCTTTTGAGTCAGCTTTCTTTATCCTTTTGACTTTTAGCATTTATTACAATATGAAGTTACAGTCTACAAGATAATTAATTAAGGTGTAATAGTAATGTTCTGGAAATTTCCGTCAACACGCTTATAATTGTATTTACACCAAAAGTAATTATTAGCACGCACCTATTATCTCAAGTTTCTTACTGCACTAGGCCCTTATTCATCCTATTCCGTCCTTCTATTACTAAAGGTATTATAACTTCAGTTTTTACACTAGAATTTGCCCTTTTGTGCATTGTTACGCATTTCATTGTAATGTTATATGGAGCTTTGTAGTCATTGTCATAACAAGACGTCATTCTTGTTATGACAATGACTATTTGTCACTAGTTTTTATTCTGTTATGACTATAATAAATATGTAGTATACTGGGTAAGCGATAAGCATATGGCTAGTTTTAATAAATTTTAAGCCTAGTAAATGAAGTTTCATTTAATAAAATGAATATCTGAATATGTTTTATTTTTTTATTTTATTTTTTCTGAATATGTTGAGGATAATACCAATAGCAAGGTTTCTTGCTGGCCGCTTTATCTTTGACTTTCCATTATGATTATGAAATTGACGTGTTCTAACTTCTTAGGTACTTGACGCTTGTAATGTTTTCTATAGTTTTTTTGTATATTATAATTGATTGTATTTATAATCGTGGTATTTATTAATACTGGCTAATCTAAGAGAATAGATCCATGTGTAGTTAAGCCGACTTTAGTACAATAACAAATCCCGGACAGTTGGGAAGTACGCGCCTGTATGAGACCAGAGTGGCGCCGTGACATATCTGACGGAGTGTCGAAGCCTGACGAAGCCTGGCTCGACAACCTAAGGCAGAAAAGGCTTCGCAGCACTGCTGCTCCTCCTGACTCACGTTTCACTTGTGACAGATGTGGCGAGAGATGTCGTGCTGCCATAGGACTACTAAGCCACAGAAGACGATGTACCGGCACCACCAACTGATCCAATCCACACACTGCAACAATCATCTGTCAAGATGTTGTGGCCAATGATGATGAGTACAAAAACAAATAACGATTAAGTTAGTGTACTAAAGTCGGCTTAACTATACGTCGATCATTTTCAGAATATATATTAGCAATTACAATAAAACAGTTAATAACTGCAAATGATTCAAAACTTCTGTCCTCGTATTTTACTCTAGAGTCTTCTGACCTTCCCTGAATTTCCCCAAAATATTAAGTCATGCAAAAATGCAAACTAAACAAAACAACGATACACATACAGTATAAATGAAGGATTTGTTGAAACAGCTGTTCGTGATCATATATTGATTCAAAACTTCAGTCCTCGTATTTTACTCTAGAGTCTTCTGACCTTCCCTGAATTTCCCCAAAATATTAAGTCATGCAAAAATGCAAACTAAACAAAACAACGATACACATACAGTATAAATGAAGGATTTGTTGAAACAGCTGTTCATGATCATATATACTTCTTTGTGTGTCAAAATATCACACACTACCTCTACAATATTATGATATTGCACTTATTAAACTTGAAAGAAAAAAAGAAACAAGAGACAAACAAGTAATGATTTTGGGACTACATTTTGCCTGAAGATTAAAAAGAAATTAAATAAAATCGTTTTTCATGAAATAAAACAACTTTGAACGGATTATATCGCGTATACTATAATTTTAAATTACATCCCGACGTTTCGAACACTTTACAGCGTTCGTGGTCACGGGTCGACTGAGGAAAACATATTTACCCACATCTAAAATTACAATGTACAAAAGACTACCCACATGTATAACATTAAATGCAAACAAATAAAGGTGAGTGTACATGCCAGAAGGGCAAATAAAGCTAGTTCTACAATAGCTAATTATCGATCTACTACAAACTTTAATTAATTAATTTAAAAGGTAGCAAACAAACTGTTAAATTTAGAAATTAATAGGTCTACATTATTTTACATAAAAAATAAATTAAAAAATTAAAAAAACCCGCCTGCGTAAAATACTAAAAGGCCGTAAACAAGGCCAATATACGTTACGAATTTGTTATGTAGTATTGAAAAGCATAAGATACATATTAAATTCTAATGTGGAACATAGCGGCATTAAACAGTCGGGACCCATTTGAAATCTAGTTGGCGCAAACCTTCCCTAAAATGGGTCCCGACTGTTTAATGCCGCTATGTTCCACATTAGAATTTAATATGTATCTTATGCTTTTCAATACTACATAACAAATTCGTAACGTATATTGGCCTTGTTTACGGCCTTTTAGTATTTTACGCAGGCGGGTTTTTTTAATTTTTTAATTTATTTTTTATTTCCTACTTTTTAGTATCATGAAAAGTACCTACATGTAATTCTTTTTGCGGGGAGCTCCGCCCCCCGAGTCCCCTTTCTCTGCCGCCCTTCACGTGGTAAGCTCTATCAAAACTCTTTTTCTCCCATCGTAAATGTTCAACGTAAAAATGTTTGGTATAATTAGCAAAAGTACGGTATGTCTCTTCTTTATGCGGGGGGCTCCGCCCCCCGAGCCCCCCTTATTTCACCGTCCATCACGTGTTACACTCTATCAAACCTCTTTTTCTCCCATTTTAAATGTCAAACCTAAAAATTTTTGGTATTCCACGTAACAATTTTTGGTATAATTAGCAATAGTACGGTGTGTTATTTCTTTATGCGGGGGGCTCCGCCCCCCGAGCCCCTCTTTTTTACCATCCATTACGTGCTAGACTCTATCAAACCTCTTTTTCTCCCATCTTAAATGTCCAACCTAAAAATTTTTGGTATTCCACGTAACAATTTTTGGTATAATTAGCAATAGTACGGAGTGTTTTTTCTTTTTGCGGGGGGCTCCGCCCCCCGAGCCGCCCTATTTTTGCCGCCCATCATTTGGTAAACTCTATCAAAACTCTTCTTCTCCCATCTTGAATGTTCCACTTCACAATTTTTGGTATAATTAGCAATAGTACGGTGTGTTATTTCTTTATGCGGGAAGCTCGGCCTCCCGAGCTCCCCTTTTTTACCGTCCATTATGTGCTAGACTCTTTCAAACCTCTTTTTCTCCCATCTTAAATGTCCAACCTAAAAATTTTTGGTATAATAAGCAATAGTACGGTGTGTTTTTTCTTATTGCGGGGGGCTCCGCCCCCTTAGCCACCCTTTCTCTGCCGCCCATAACGTGGTAAGCTCTATCAAAACTCTTTTTCTCCCATCTTAAATGTCCAACCTAAAAATTTTTGGTATTCCACGTAACAATTTTTGATATAATTAGCAATAGTACGGAGTGTTTTTTCTTTTTGCGGGGGGCTCCGCCCCCCGAGCTTCCCTTTTTTGCCGCCCATCATTTGGTAAACTCTATCAGAACTCTTAACGTGGTAAGCTCTATCAAAACTCTTTTTCTCCCATCTTAAATGTCCGACCTAAAAATTTTTGGTATTCCACGTAACAATTTTTGGTATAATTAGCAATAGTACGGAGTGTTTTTTCTTTATGCGGGGGGCTCCGCCCCCCGAGGCCCCCTTTTTTCCCGTCCATTACGTGCTAGACTCTTTCAAACCTCTTTTTCTCCCATCTTAAATGTCCAACCTAAAAATTTTTGGTATAATAAGCAATAGTACGGTGTGTATTTTCTTATTGCGGGGGGCTCCGCCCCCTTATCCCCCCTTTCTCTGCCGCCCATAACGTGGTAAGCTCTATCAAAACTCTTTTTCTCCCATCTTAAATGTCCCACCTAAAAATTTTTGGTATTCCACGTAACAATTTTTGGTATAATTAGCAATAGTACGGAGTGTTTTTTCTTTTTGCGGGGGGCTCCGCCCCCCGAGCTTCCCTTTTTTGCCGCCCATCATTTGGTAAACTCTATCAGAACTCTTAACGTGGTAAGCTCTATCAAAACTCTTTTTCTCCCATCTTAAATGTCCGACCTAAAAATTTTTGGTATTCCACGTAACAATTTTTGGTATAATTAGCAATAGTACGGAGTGTTTTTTCTTTATGCGGGGGGCTCCGCCCCCCGAGGCCCCCTTTTTTCCCGTCCATTACGTGCTAGACTCTTTCAAACCTCTTTTTCTCCCATCTTAAATGTCCAACCTAAAATTTTTTGGTATAATAAGCAATAGTACGGTGTGTATTTTCTTATTGCGGGGGGCTCCGCCCCCTTATCCCCCCTTTCTCTGCCGCCCATAACGTGGTAAGCTCTATCAAAACTCTTTTTCTCCCATCTTAAATGTCCCACCTAAAAATTTTTGGTATTCCACGTAACAATTTTTGGTATAATTAGCAATAGTACGGAGTGTTTTTTCTTTTTGCGGGGGGCTCCGCCCTCCGAGCCCCCCTTTTTTTCCCGTCCGTCATTTGGTAAACTCTATCAAAACTCTTTTTCTCCCATCTTGAATGTTCCACTTCACAATTTTTGGTATAATTAGCAATAGTACGGTGTGTTATTTCTTATCGCGTGGGGCTCCGCCCCCCGAGCCCCCCTTTCAACGTAACAGTTATTAATATAATTAGCAATAGTATGGTGTGTTTTATTTTTGCACCTTTTGCTTTTGTACATGTTTTTTGTAGAGGCCCCATGGTTGACTGATAGAAAATACCATTTGGTATGATGTCCACCATTAGGTCTCACATTTTTGTATTTCGTGCACTATAGTTGAAATAAAAAAAATATTCTTATAGGGAGGCAACGCGCATGTGAAACCTCTGGAATTACAGGCGTCCATTGGCTAACCCTAACTGCTTACCATCAGGCGCGTTGTATGAATGTTTGCCACCGCCGTGGTATAAAATTATATAGTGGAAATACAAAGGCATAAGTATTTATTTCCCATACAAAGTTTAAACCTCCCTTAAACCCCCTTAAATCCAAAAAGTTCGTAATTTTTATAGCCTATGTCCTGACCAGAGGTCTGTTGAACCGGCTAGTGAAGTTTTTATCGAAATCGGTTCAGGCGTTTTGACGCCAACTCTCCCCATCCAAACAGACAAACAGACAAAAATTCTAAAAATCGTCGAAACGTGTTCTGTTATCGATTCTAAGAGCTACTAACTCTATTTTTTTACTAATATCTCCAATATACAGATTTTTGACCCTCTTCACCTTTATTATATGTATAGATATGACAATTTTCTGACGCACGTCATTGATTAATCATCGACAAGTCATAGTCTCCATATCAGAGGATACATACCAGCTCCTTCACTCTTAGTTGAACAAAATATTAACTTGATGTACCTACAGTCGACGTCAAAAAAATGTTCACACTTTTGGACCTTATTAGATAGGAGTAAAATGCAAAAGTGTAAACATATTTTTGACGTCGACCGTACCTATTACTTGAAATTCACATAAAATGTTTATACTTTTGGACCTTATTAGAAAGGAGTAAGGTGCAAAACTGTAAACATATTTTTGATGTCGACCGTACCTTTTACTTGAAATTCACATATTATTATGTTCACGTTAATAATAACAACCTTTATAATATGTTCGTCGTATTTTTGTTATAACTAAATACCTAATAAAATGGAAATGTAAGTAAGATGGTTGCTAAACAATTTTAAATTATAATAATTCCTAAACGGTCATTCAAAATCAAAAATGATGAATGAGACCTCATAATACTTTTCAAAGTTCTAAACAATGATACCCTACTCGGCATAGTACATCAATTTTCATTTTTGAATTTTTTACAATATGACGTCTGACTGCCGTCATATTGAATTTGGATTGCTATTTTGTCTTTAGTGGCACTCGCGCAATCAAGACGAATCGATTGACGTGCGAATCATCTAAATCGGCCCACTCGTTTTGCTTCTAGAGTGCCACAAAGGAACAAACATACATATATAAACTGTTAAACACTATCCCCTCTTTTGCGTCGCGCAGTCGGGGAAAAATAGAGCAATATATGTTAACACTATCCAACGCTATGGCCTCACAGTCGTGTGTCCTGCTTGCTCTTTGATCAAATGAACCACTGGATCCCAAGCCGGTGGTAAAGAAAAGCCCTCCTCCCTGTTGAAGTTTGGATATTTCTTTATCTCAATAGCCTCCCGCAGCATCCTGGGAATATATCGTTTCTCCTTGGCGAGGACTAGAGGCTTGTCAAACTTAATTGAGTGATTGGGCTTATCCATGACAGTCTGCGATCATGTCATGGATAAGCCCAATCACTCAATTAAGTTTGACAAGCCTCTAGTCCTCGCCAAGGAGAAACGGCTTGGGATCCAGTGGTTCATTTGATCAAAGAGCAAGCAGGACACACGACTGTGAGGCCATAGCGTTGGATAGTGTTAACATATATTGCTCTATTTTGTAAAATAATGTAGACCTATTAATTTCTAAATTTAACAGTTTGTTTGCTACCTTTTAAATTAATTAATTAAAGTTTGTAGTAGATCGATAATTAGCTATTGTAGAACTAGCTTTATTTGCCCTTCTGGCATGTACACTCACCTTTATTTGTTTGCATTTAATGTTATACATGTGGGTAGTCTTTTGTACATTGTAATTTTAGATGTGGGTAAATATGTTTTCCTCAGTCGACCCGTGACCACGAACGCTGTAAAGTGTTCGAAACGTCGGGATGTAATTTAAAATTCAGTATACGCGATATAATCCGTTCAAAGTTGTTTTATTTCATGAATAACTATCGCGGCAACCGTAGAAGATATTAAAATCGTTTTTTTTTCGGAGTAGAAATATAGGCATCCACCTTCTCTATATAACTATCTTTAGCTGCCTTCACCTTCTTTATATAACTGACTTTAGTAAAATATGAAAAGTTATTTGGATCTCATAACCACAGACATCCAATGAGTTAGCTAGGACTATACATCATTTACCTTGTTTTACGAATTTTATAAACCAAGATATTTAATAAAGACATTGGTAAATTGTTTACTTTACCCCACGGTATAATGTTGCATTTACATACATGATCCCATTTTATGAGACAGCTAAATGCAACTCGTTGTATGTGACCACACCTTTAATACCATTATGTCGCGACCTACTTCCCAACAATGTTATCGTCCTCTGCGACTTAATTATTTAACAGATTTCATGAACAAATACGATATCAATCACATTATTTTTTCCGGTGCTGTCACCAGATAAGTGCATCAGCATTACAGATAGTAGTATCATGAAATCATGATAGCCTTTGTAAATGCGTTATGTTTTTATCATCTGAAGAAATCACTGATCCTTATTTCAAGGATTACATTTATCTATTAAATGCAAAAACAGTGACGCAAAAAGTGAAGATAGTAAAGTTTCATTCATTTTTATACCCGTTCCCGGACGGGAGTCCGTTGCCGGACGTCAGACCGACAACACCTCCAGCAGCTCCTGAGGATGCCTCGTAGAGAGGCGAATCACGTGTCGAGTTTTGGTGATTGGTGTTGGTTTGTTGTATTTGTTTGCGTATTTATTTTTGCGGCGGGAGGGTGGGAACATTAATGCATGCATGCAGAAATACGCAAATAAGTATAACGGGTTGTCACTAATTAACTAGCACCACGTTAATATACCGCGGAATAGCAAAGCAATATTATTGTAGTTGATAATATAATCTGATTCAAGCGCCACTTTTATCGAATTCATAAATTTTATTTTAAATTAAAATTAATGAGTTTCATTAATTTCGTTTGACAATGAACGTCTGTCCATGTATGTATGTCAGCCTATATACGTCCCACTGCTGGGCACAGGCCTCCCATACACGAGAAGGATCAGGCTATAGTCCCCACGCTGGCCCAAAGCGGGTTGGAAACTTCACATAAATCTTTGAATTTCTTCGCGGATGTATACAGGTTTCCTCACCATGTTTTCCTTTACCCAATAGCGGTTGGTATTTTTACAAGCAATTTTTTTTCCATAAATGTTCGAGTTTGAAAAAGTACCATATAATTATTTCTTTTCTCAAACATACTCCGAAATGTACGCGTTAATGTCACGAAATGAAGACATGAAGTTGCTCATTTAAGGCTCCTTACATTACCTCTTGGCCTTAGGCCAAGAAGTAAAGTATGGAGATAGTATGAAACGTACATTATTGTCCGCTGCTCTAACTTTTTAAATTTGCTTACTAAGATTACACTGACAAAGGAAATATTACATACAGCCAACGGCCACTCTCTATGAAAGCATACTTGCGACATTAAAATTAAAAAAGAACTATATTTATAAGCGGTTAAACATGGTGCTCGAATAGCTTTTTCAAATGTCAAGTTTAAAAAATAAAGGCGCAATGTAAACATTTTACTTGATTACTTAATAGTTATTTTAATCATAATATTTTCTTACAATGTTTGAGAAAAGCACTATACAATCCTTGGCCGGAAGAGGGATTGAAGGACTCGCTTTATCCGCAATCTCGTCCTTAAATCCCTTACTTCACGGCCTCTGAGGTAATGTACTATAATTGCGTTATACTTAAATGTAAACATGCATGTAGGGTATCAGAGACTGCTTCAATATGGATTTATGGGTCATCAGCATTATCTTACTAAACTTGGCAGATATATGTAATAAAAATGGATGTGTTGAAAAAACAAAGTGTACAAACGGTGTTAAGGTGACTCTTTTCCGAGCGTTTTGTCAGTGTTTGTACACCTGTCAATTATGGGTCAACTTCAGTAGGAAAGCATTTTCAACCTTGCGGGTTCAATATAATGACGCTTTTCGCATCCTACTGAGGTTGCCCAGGTTCTGTAGCGCGTCGGGCATGTTCGCAGAGGCGGGGGTGCCCGACTTTTTCGCCATTATCCGAGGGAGAATTGCAGGTTTCTGGGAGAGATTGAGAGGCTCAGAAAACCGCATTCTTAAAAGCATCTCTGAGAGCCTGTACAGCCCAATCTTCCGTTACTGGTCGTCCGTTGATCAAAACGAGAACCGGAAGTAAATATTTTGTGACAGAACATGGTATTAGTTATAAGACATACGTTTTATATGAGACTGGAGTACCTACCTACCTACTGTAAGAATGATTTCTTTTATTATTTTTATTTTTATTGTGTATTTTTATATGGACTTTTGTCTGAAATAAAGCGATTTAATTTAATTTATTTTATTTATATATTTAACCCATATAAAACCGGTACTCTTTTTGTTAAACAAAATACTAAGAGTTGCATTTTGCTGTCTCGTCACTGTACAATCGCTATCAAATATATCGAAGCGGCTAGGATACTCAAAAATATCTGAACATGCACTTTATCGCCTGGACAATAGAGGCGTTGTTCAGATATTTGTGACCACCTTGGCTGCTCCGATATATCTGATCTCTGATGGCGACTGCACTAGCAAGGTGTAATCATGCCAAAAGGATGAGTAACCCGTTATAAACATTAGTTTTGTATATTGTAGTAATTATAAACATCTTTTATCTTTTTTTATAATCAGTCCTAAATATCATAGAATGATTTGACGCGGGAAGATATTGATATTAATGATGTTACGTCATCGGAATGATAACCGCACGAGTTACATCATTCCGTTAACTGGAGTTTGATTGAATTAACTATTATAAATTAACAAATGTCTTGATCATCACACAATTTACTGTAATGGCTTAGAACTGATATAAGTACTGGTCCAATTTTAGAAATTTAAGAAATTTATAGTTCCTGTTCAAAAATGTGAGAAGTTACTGTAATTTTTTCGAAATTTTGGAAACTTTACGTCGGCATATCAGATTCGTTACCATCATTATAATATGTGGTTGTGGTGGGCATTTTTTAAGATAATATTCTAGAATTATTAATACCTACAAAAATACGAGAACGAATAGTTAATAACAAAATATGGAAATGAGTTCACAATATTATTTTTCAAAATTCCGTGTCGATACTGTCGATATACTACAGTACAGGAACAGTTTTGAACTTTTATAATTCACAAGTGCGATTTTCATTTTTAGTTAGAGAATATAATATAATCAGTCAGAGTAAAAAATCTTTTCTAACAGTTATTGACGACTAGATTATGTAGATATTTGTTACATTATTTATTTATTATACAGATATTTGTTAGCAACACCCAGAAAAGATTATCCAAATTACATTTTTCTTTACCACACTATTGCATTCAACTATTTCAATATCATCTGTCATTTTATAACAGTTTGGTTAATAGATTATATGAGCATTTTCGTAAATATCGCAATAATAAACAGCGATAGCTTGGGAGAAAAAAAATAAAACTTTCATAATCTTTTCTTTATGTTGTAGCCAACAAATACGTGTATTATACCTAGCGCAATGCTCACAATTGTTAGAAAATATTTGTCATTATTAGTACTTAACGTATTCTATGTCTGTATTTTTAGGAATTTAAATAAAAGTAAACAAAATCTACCCTCCAATGGCTCCTTAAGCCAGTTGAGGGTAGATGAAAACATTACATGATCAAATAATGTAGGTTAAAGTCAGGTCGTTCGTTCAGTGACAGATCTAGGCGCTTTTGAATTTGGTTATATAATACTCTTTTTGGTTGGTTAACCAATAAATGTTATAACTACCCGAGAATGTACAAATTGTTTGTTTACTTTTATTTAAATACCTAAAGATACAGACTTATAACGGGGCACAATATGAAATCGGACTTGTGAGTTTTGTCATTTTTATAGGTTAAAAAGGCGTAGTTGCACTTCACTAATATCCTCATTCACTAATCAACATAATTCCCTGTTTTTTATTCAGTCGTAAATATGCATGATATAAATATGACTTACTTAATAGTACCATGTTAGTCGTATTACATACGTATATGTACAGTCGCCATCAAATATATCTGAGCGGCCAGGGTACTCAAATATATCTGAACATGCACTTTATTGCCTGACAATAGGGGCGTTGTTCAGATATTTGTGACTACCTTGGCCGCTCCGATACATCTGGTGGCGACTGTACATAATTTTTATATTAGGTACAGTCGCCATCAAATATATCGGAGCGGCCAAGGTACTCAAAAATATCTGAACATGCACTTTATTGCCTGACAATACGGGCGTTGTTCAGATATTTGTGACTTTCGCCGCTCCGATATATCTGATGGCGACAGTACATACTTTTTATATTAGGTGCCGATAATATTATTTCAAGTTGTACCTAATAATCGTGAAAGTGGTAGGTGAAACGTGAAAGTCACACCTTTTACTAAATAACATAATCAATCACATGTCAAAGTGCATTCGCGCGATTAAATAATTTTAAACAAAAAAAGAACCGACTTCACTTAGGATCCGCTATTCCAAGAGGAAGTGGCCGAGTTGCTGTAAAAAATAGTGAGATCACTATAAGTATAGGTGTGCCTATAATAGTTGAAGAGTTCCCTCGGATTAAAAAAAATTCAGTCGAATTAAGAACCTCCTCCTTTTTTGAAAAC
This sequence comes from Pammene fasciana, assembly GCA_911728535.1. NCBI lineage: Eukaryota > Metazoa > Arthropoda > Insecta > Lepidoptera > Tortricidae > Pammene > Pammene fasciana. The sequence goes on from OU452295.1 coordinate 2,462,339, forward strand.
GTTTAAAAATAAAACATGACTTTCAGAAGGCCTTGTTCTAACACGTTGAACGCTGGGCGCAGTTTTGTAGAAATGCTGTCTCCCCGTACAATGACGCTATTCACGACGTATCTAACATAACCTAACTTTTTTGACGTGATAGCGTCTTATAAATCGATGAACACCGGTAGCATGCACGAAAAAGTGTCACGTTGTGGACAGATCTCCACGGTAACGTTACGGCTAACTCCTTCTTTGTATTATACAAAATACAAAGAAACCCTATGCAATATTTCATCAAAGTTTTCTTATTATGTTGTCACGCAAAATTATCGTCCGTAAACCGATTTTACAGACAACCATTAAATTTTAATCACGATAATAGGGTGCTTACTGTTTATACGACATCTTACTAGCCGAGCGTTTGTTCCGAATTTTTGGCATTGCCTGACTTGCTTAAGTAATTAATTGTATCTACCTACTACCTTAAAAGAAAAAAAAAATGGTTTCAGATATTTCCAACTTCAATGTGGTAAAGAGAAATGAATGAGCTTTAGTTTGAATTCTACAGTAATTGCATCTATTTAGATTATTAAGTAAATCAATATATTGTGTCGTTGCTAATTGCCAGTTATAATTATAACTATAACATTCTCGGCCAGAGTTCACTTAGCATAAATTTAACAGGGAAGTAATTATTTTACTGCATTACAGAAGATATGAATAATGGGGTTGGCCGGTCGAAAGTATTTACAGATGGCGCCAGCATAGCTGGTACCTGTCAGTCCTACAAATAGTGTCAAAATCTTGTTTTTTTTTAAATTTATTTGACCTGGGTGGGCTAGCCTTTAAGCCAAATCCCATACAACAATACTAGTGAAAGGGAACCAGCTATGCTGGCGCCATCTGGCGAAACTGTTGACAGTTGCCAACCCCATTACAATTTTATTATGGAGGTTTTAAAAAAATCGGTGCAAAATATGGATTTTTTAAGCTCAGGTGCATTACCTACTTGTGTTTACAGTTAAAAAAAATCCAAATAAAAACTACAATTATGTCAATTAAACAAAATATCTATTTAGCAATTATTTTCTAGTGATTTGGACATGTAATAAAAACAAGATATTTTAACTGTAGCCAACATATATATATATAATTAAAAAATAAACAACTCGCTTTGGTCTTCATCATCATCATTTCAGCCATAAGACGTCCACTGCTGAACATAGGCCTCCCGTTTGGACCGTATCGTCCGTATCGGTACTTGCATCATTAAAGGGGGGTTTGCCATACGCGCCACGCTTGGCAGGCGGGTTGGCGCGCGCAGTTTTTTTTTGTTTATTGTTTAGGCTTTCGGAAGATGCTGCTGCCCATCTCCCGGTATACTCCCTTAGCAGACTCCTACTGCAACCACGGGACGATATGGTGAGGGACAATTCTAAGGCCGGGCACCTCACGGTCATACCTAGTTATAATCCTGTTCTACTTTGCTTATTGATAACTAATTTATAAAACGAATGCCTGATTAATAATTGTAACGCTATTATACTCGTACTCGCCTCATTATGCATCGTTTATAGATTGAATATAATTAGATACCTACATGATTCATTCTTCCTGCTCTATTCCAGTTTACTGACATGCATAGTTGTCAACCGAGCGTAGCGAGGTTTTATGGTTAATAAACTAACGTTGGCACTCTGTAAATGCAGTGGGTGGGTACCTAGTGAGTATATTTGTTTTTTTTTTAATGAAAATATCTTTCGTGATCAATTATTTTATAAAATTAGTACGTATGTATGTCAAGAACGATAAGCTTTTGAAACTTAACCACAATAAGTGTGTCTTATGGGGCCCAACCACTATCAGTCGGCCTGGCGATATTGGCCTGTCAGTTGTTCGAAGCTGTCAAATTTTTGATCTAACTGACAGGCCGATATCGTCAGGCGGACTGATAGTCGGTGGGCCCCCTTAAATCAACTTAGGTCTAGCAGAGGCCAGTTTTATAAAGCTACAAGTTACAATATACAAGCGGAAGTCTCTTTCTAACACATAGAGTTAGAAAGAGACTTCCGCTTGTAAATTGTAACTTGTAGCTTTATAAAACTGGCCTCAGGTGTCACATAGGTATAATCTATATATCGTGTACATTTTGGTTGTTTGTTTAAGAAGAAGGTTTCACAACAAAATCCTGCTATGACGAATATTAATTTACAATACTCCATCTTTGTTTTATTTAAAATATATCGTATTGATGTTTGTGATAAAATTATTGTTTAATATAAATTGACTTGTAATTTTTTCTTCATCAATAAATGAATGAATGAAAAAGATATCATCAGCATAATTATAATTACGAAAAACTAAGAAAAAAAATCTCGCAAAGAAATTTTGGTTTTTGTATGGAGGGTTGGCCGGCTGGGACGACGGGTACCTACCATACAAAAAAAAATTAATCCAGATACGCTATTTTAATTTAGCTAAAGCCGCATTTTGCAATGGCTACTGCTTCACTATTATCCACCATTGTTGTTCTGATACCTGGCCTAGCAGTAATAACTGGTTGACAGAGGAGGTCTACAATTTTTGTCAGTTTAGTCTATTTTATTTATACGCAGAAATATACCTACATATGTATATTTTCATATAAGTAATAAATAAACAGAAATTTTAGTAAATGTAACTAATTAATGGTTAAATACGAATTTATCTTTTTTTATTACAAGGTACCTAATAAATAAATAAAAATTTTGTTTTTGTTATTATTTCTTAAATATTTTTTACGGATCTCTTAATTATTATACATAAATCGAAACTTACTATTTTATTAGCATTGGTTTAATATTTGATAATTTTATTAAGTACGTTTATTTGCTATTGAAAATGTATCAAATGTTTGTTTGGTTATTTGATACATTTTCAATAGCAATATTGCAAATGTATTATCTAAATAACCTAACAAAAATATAAAATTCCTATTAGTACTGTCGCTAGTCACTTTCTTATCCACTATCACGCAATATAGTAAAACAATAAGCTGACCTTTTTAATATTCGTTTACACAAACACTGTCAATTATTTGATTAACACTTGTATTGTGCGCCTGCGCAAGCGGCGGCGATCGAGCAGCGACTGCATGATCTATAGATCATTGATAGTAATAGCGAGATGCGTACGTCTGGATATTAAGTGAGCAATTAAAAATGGTTGACAAGTGTCTGAGTAAACAAAGCGTATTTTTTAAACGTGCGAGCGAGAGTAACGGAGTGGAGTTCTTACAGTCAACTTCTGTCGCCTCGCTACTGGCTCGTCTCTGCATTTTAAAGTGTTTTGATTTTTAACCGACTTCATATATAGTTTGTTCCGCAACAATACAAATATTCTTTAAAATATAACAAACACAATAAACAACATAAAAAATAACATAATAAAGGCACACCTACAGTGATTTCACAATTTTTTACAGCAACGCGGCCACTTCCTCTTGGAATAGCGGATCCTAATTTATAATGTTCATCTTTGTGTGGAGTTTATCTTATCACTGTGTTGAGATGTCAATGTCAATAATGTTCCGAGAAAACGGATAAAAATTACCATGCGCCATCAGATATATCGGAGCGGCCAAGGTGGTCACAAATATCTGAACAACGCCTCTATTATGAAGGCAATAAAGAGTGTTATGTTTTCTATACTTAAGTGTTTTGCTATATGTATATATTATATTTATACCTATTTTCACCTAATAACCATATCACAAGCCTTTTTGAGCTTAGGTACTGTGCGTAAATTTTTGAATGGTTGTCACTTAATAACTAACATTTAACACATTCACTGCTATGCTATGCACGTAGCGCTTACATTGGTTTGCAGGAGAGCGATAAGAAACAAAAAAAAATTAAGTTTTACATTTAGGAAATATTTAACTTATTTATCATTTAGACATATAAGTTTACTACACTCGAGAGCAAAAATTTCGGGTCAGTATCATAAACTTTAATATCTCTAAAATGAATATCTTTTGAGATATTCAAGAAAATTTTGCTCTCGAGTGTATTTATAGTAATATACAAATATTTTTAATATTGTGGTAATGATTAAATAAAAGCATATTTATTATTGCCATATCCACTTTTAATGAGTAAATGATGAACATACAATGTATGACATGACACAGCATTGTTGGATATGTCACACTTTGGTGATAATTTTCTGTTAACATAGTGTAATTATCCGGTAGTAAAATGCGGATATAGCACATCATTTTTGAAAAGTTTTTTCAAAAAAACTATTGGTGTCTGTTCTAACTTATAGCATATTTTTTGTCATTTTAAGATCAATAGGAAACAATTTTGCTAAAAAAAATGGATATCGCACAAACATATTCTCAGCCGACGATATGCGTGTTAATAAAACCTATAGGTACCTATATTCCAAAAACTATTTAAAACGGGATATTTACCATGTGAGTTTGTAACTGTCAGTGATAATGGCGCATGCAACTGTGCCGAAATATCGGAAGCTCACAATAACAAACTCATACGGTAAATATCCCGTTTTACATAGTTTTTGTAATGTTAATGACCATGTTAGCTTAAAATCGTATATTACTAGTATACCTATATTCGTTTATGTGTAATTGTTCAAACATGACTAATTCTGATAGCAGTTGTACTTTGTAACTATGCTTTTTTTACTGTATCACGCGTTAATATAATCAATATAATCATTAATGTGCCTATTAACTACCCGTACCTACATACTTTAAGACTGTGTCGCCCAGAAGCGCCCCTCATTGGGAGGATTGTATTTCCTAATAAATGAAGCAATTTCTGTATAATCCCTCATGTTAAGTTGTCCTACTAATTCCGCAACTTTTGGTCTTTGTCACATAGTTTTATTTTACGTATTTTTTGCTTCATTACCTAAACGGCAAATGGCGGCCACTATTTTCCGTTTAGGTGATGAAGCCAAAAGTAAGTAATATAAAACTGCTCAATGAGCCGAGCCGCGTACAGGCAAACAGACAGACGGACGAACAGAGCGACAACAAAACTAATTTTAATGCAGCTAGCTGGGCAAATTTTTTTAACTTATTTTATCTGTATATAACAGCAATTCGTCCGTATAATGTCCTTATTCATATTTAAAGTACAGCCTTGGCCAGAAGTGTTGAGCACCAATGCGATTTTCATACAAAACTGGAAAGTTTAGTCCATCGTTTCCATCTTTGTTTAAGTTATTTTGTCAATTAATTTAAACTAATAGGCATGTTTTGTTGAAGTTAGTAGTAACTGCATAGAATATTTGCAATATGTCGCACCGACTTAAATTTACATTTTTGGTACCTTCTGTTTTCATATTTTTTAAGTAACTTGAAAGTGTTATTAAGTGAAGTCCTTGAGACATGTACATTTGTGTGGTTTTTTTATTTTATTTTATTGTAAATATAACCACTTCGATGGTCATTATATGAATTTGATTTCCAGTTTTACAGTGTTTTTTTTCTGAACATAACACATTAGTTTTTGATCAACGAGTGCACGATTTTACAAAAAAAATAGCAAAGTGTGAGTTGACTGTGAAGTTGTGGGGTCCAAAGTCAAAGTCAGAATCAGAAATAAATAAATATTTTAAATAAATATTTGGGGACAATCTTACACAAATCAACCTAACCCCAAACTAAGCAAAGCTTGTACTAAGGGTGCTAGGCGACGATATACATACTTATATAGATACATACATACTTATATACATAGAAAACATCCATAACTCAGGAACAAATATTTGAGATTAGCACACAAATAAGTAAATGCCCTTACCAGGATTCGAACCCGGGACCTCCAGCTTGTCAACCTGACGATATTGGCCTGTGAGTTGTTCGGAGCTGTCAAATTTTTGTTGTAACTGACAGGCCGATATCGTCAGGCGGGCTGATAGTCGGTGGTCCCTCTAAAAACACAAATGCCAAAATGGCGAATAAGGACATTATTTAAATGTATGACGCTATTTTTTTGGACATTAGACTGACAAAAAATTGCGTCATAACTTTATTGAAAATAAATCAAAAACAATCATGACCCGTTCTCTATGTAACAATCGAATTAAATGATGTAATTAAAGTTATTGATGCAAAAAATGAACAAAAAACGCTCTATTATTCCGGGTTAAAAAACGCACACTTAGTTTATATTCAATTATATTGGTCCAAATATCAAATAGTTCAATGCAAGACTTTGTAAGCAACTACATAAAGTTTAAAATACAATAAGTAAGAACTAACCGAACTGTCTAATTGTATTGTGAATGTAAGCCATAAATATGTGTACACTTTTACACCTTAGTCTATTGAAATGAGGTTCAAAAGTGTATACATATTTTAGGCGTTGCCTGTACGCAATTCTGTCAATTAAAACAGGGCTTAGGATATTTCCGTGTTAGAAACTATAAATAACATAATAAACTCCGGTTACTTTATACAAGGAGTAACAAAATATCTAGTGATGTTTTTGAGGGCATAATCGAACTCGCGGAGCGTAAGCGAAGTGAGTTCTTACAAACAACTCCAGACCGAACTGTCACCTGGCTACTGGGACGTCTCGGCATTTAGATGGCTTTTTGATTTCGATAGTTTGTCTGACGATAACTTTAAATAGCAACGTTTTTCTGATCTTTATGAATTTTCTTGGGGCTGTAGCAGAGGTACATAAAATTTGTAAGTTCGTATATGAGCAGGATTGATCAAGTGGTTATGGAGCTAGGAGAGAAAAAATCCTCCTTGGGGTCTTGTTATATTGGTCAACTCGTTTGCAAGTAAATCGCGAGTTCTCAGTTCGAGGCGGACTACTTGTTGGTATCGTATTCGGATTATGGAAAACTAAGTAACAATATTTTTCTCGCGAAAAGGAAATTGTTTTATATGGAGGCGACATGTCCTATATATACAATTCTTTTTTGCGTCAATAATTTTTTACTCCTACTTTTTCTTGCTCGCTCGACAAACTGCTGTACGACTTGTTCTTACAGCTCTATTGTTGGGCCATTTTTTGGGCTGATTATTAATCCAGTTACATATAGTATCGATGCTATTATCATTTATCATTTTCAAAAAAAAGGGTTAGAACCGGTGGTGGTTATATATTAGCCGTTTTACTCCCTCTGACATTTATAAGTACATTGTAACCTGCTTAAATTTAATAATAAATATCTTATTTTTATCCTACCTAAACGCTAATTATGTATAGATATTCCAAACTAAAGCATGTCTCGTATCTATACCGGTAGCCCATTAATATATTATATAATTAAGGTCATTCTAGTTAGTTTTACTCATATTTTATTTAACACTAACTAAAAAGTGTGAATATACGATAAGGGAGACAAATGAGGCCACGTTCACGATTTTTTTTTACCGACTGTTAGCTCATGACTAGAATTACTTGAGCTCTACGGTATTATTGTATTCGTTCACCGCGGCTGTTATAGCATACCTAAGCTGGTTTTAACGGTGTTTTCGAGTTCACAATATGTGAACATATCCAAATATGTGCCTATTTAATAGTATTTATTTATATAAGCCTAGAGTAACCCACTGCTAGGAAAATACTATCCTCCATGCAAGATCACTACTTGTTTGACAAATGCACTAGTGTAATTCAAAAATTGTGTTTTCTGTTTGGGCTCCAGTTTACATACTAAGTATTAAATCAACTATTAATTAACTAAGCAAGTTTTAATTAACTATTTCTTCCTGTAATGTTCTTTAAATTTGAATGAGCTATAAAGATGAGATTTAAGCCTACGCGCACAAATCTGTCCGCTAGACACATCCATCAAATGTATAAAGGCAGGAATTGGTCATTTGTCTGCGGACAGATCATATAGAACCCACCAGCGATACCCAATGGAAAGATAGCAGATCTGTGCGTGTATTATGCCCAGGTACACTGGTTTGCCTAACAAAGCCGCGCACGCGTCGCGTTTTGCTAATAGCCAATGTCATGTGACAGATAGGAAACGCTAATATAAACAGTTATTACTCATGTCAATATTTAGATAATTCTGTTGTTTAACAAAGACTGCGCATGCTTCTTAAAGTATCGATCAATTTAATAAAGGTCATGTTTAATAAATCATTCTGGTCACATGATACGTAATGTTTACAATTAGACGCAGAGAGCTAGCCACGTCAGATATGAAACCCCTCTAGTCAGTTTGCTATACTATGCTTATTTCTAGATCTGCACATCTGGCAGCTGTAAAGTGGTGGAGGCCAAAGAATGCATACCACTTCAAGAATACATATCCTAGATTCTATGTTTGCTGCAATATTATGAGGAATTATATAAATAATTAGATTATATCTTTGCCAAAAGTTTCTGATGGGGGAAAGTGGCATAAGTAGTAGTTTGTATATAGGATCCTGTCCGCTATAAATAAATGAGAAAACTACGACAGTTTTTACCTATTTTGGTATTGTATTTTCCAACTGAATCATTTTGCGAGTCCATCGCGGTGACCTCCACCCATTAAAAGCTGCCAGATGCGCGGATCTAAGATAGTATAGTATAGTATAATTGCGAACGACCACCGTAAGGTCAAGTTTGCGGTACCTGGCCCCCGGCCAAATTTTCTCCGACGAAAATGACACGATGACAAAAACTATAGTTACGAGACGAGAAACACGCCCTGTGGAGTGCCATGCCGTTTGTTTTGATTGTGTGTAGTTATTTAATTATATATGAAATATTCCTCCATTGTAAAGACAGTATACTTGACTTTTTACAATCTTCATATTAATTTGTTAACATTTCTCAATTGTACTGATTTACTCACACAATTTTCACTCTAAATAATTGCTCTAATCTAAAATCTAACATGTAAACACCATATGACCATAACAAGTGGTTAAATATCAGGAATGCTATTCGAATATAATCTACTATTTGATTTAATTTAGTAATTATTTTCTTTTTATCAGTGGTTATCAAATTCATGCCAAACAGATGTCAAAATTAAATTGCTGAATATCAATACGATACGTCAAAATGTTTCAGTGGCATAAGTAGTTCTGATGAAAAAGATGTCATTTTGATACCAAAACAAATCCTTGACAAATCTTGATTTTACAGAAAATTTAGCATACCTCTCGCTCTATGTAAATACAACTTCAAATGAATAATAATTAAAATAAATAATAGAGTAACAAGGAGATAAAATATAGGGCCATATTCTAACTCTAAAACTTAAACACGATCCAACTTCAATGCAACACCAACGCAATACAGTATCTACAGCTAGCGGATAGATGTCTGGATCAGAAATAACGAAATTTTCTTGAAAATTATTGCGACACATCTTAAATATTGGTTGATTATTTGATGTGTGTTGGAGTTATGTTTGAGATTTATTAAAATTACAATACAGCACCTAGTGATTTAGCTTTTCTCTTGAGTTTTATTATATATCTTGAGTTTATTATCTTTGTATCAGTTTATTATCTTTGTGTCAGAATATATAACAAAATACCTTTCGAATTTCGCACAATGAATATATTATTATTTAAAAAGAAACTATATCAATGGTTAAATTTAAACTTTCGTGAGACATATTAACATTATAAAATAACACGGGCCGGTTCAAGTAGCATTCCTAGTGCTTGAAGATGGAGACCTAGGCTCTCCGAAACATGTCGCAAGACGTGACTAAAGTGCCGTGAGTGTAACCGTGTTATTTTATAATATATCAATGGCTTAATAACAACAACTTTTATAGTCTTAATGCCTTTTTAGATATCGATTAAATGAAACAGCGATGATTTGTATTGCTTATGTTAAGATTTTATTTTATTACCTAATTACGATGTTTTTTTTTAAATAAATGTAGCACTCGTAGGAATAATATGTGAAATATGTAAAAATTTGCATACCAAGTTAGGTTAAACATAGAAACCTACCACTTAAGTATAAATTAAGACCTTATACGTAATGTAATGGTAATGTTTAACGCAAATAAAGTATCTTTATCCTCTTTATCTTTGTATCATAACTATACTTCTTCTATTAAGTACCTTGCTCAAGGTTTTAAGAGCAACAACAAAGCCCTTTTTGATGATGAAAAAATTACGAATAAGCCACGGCTTTGGCATAAAAGACTAGGCCCTGGTCACGTAACGGTGTAAAAAAAGCAGTTCACAACTCTATGCAAAGTATGATTTTACCAGGAAATCAAATATTCATAAAAAATACTATTTGCTATAATAATATATTCATTCTTCAATTTAGGTACATCATCATCATCATCATCTCAGCCGTAACACGTCCACTGCTGAACATAGGCCTCCCCTTTGGACCTCCATAAGTATAACAATGCACTTATGAACGTGAGAGAAAAAAAGAAACTACCATCTAACCCTACACCTCTGAACCGAGAAGTATTACTTACTAATGTAATGTTTTATAACAGAATAAAACTGTTTATAATGCCAACTATTTCACTAAACTCGTCCGCAATTATCGACCACATTGCATCTCGTTAGAATTCGTAATTTTCCTATAACAACATACGTAAAATTGTTAGTAGTAATTATGCAGCCAAATTAATGAAGTGATTAATTAGTAATGGGTATATAGGTATGATATGCCACAATACTAAAGATTTGATCACACTCGAGCGTGATGCCGGCGAGGCGCGCAAGCGCGCCACAACACCGTTTTGTGCGTAATGTATCGACGACATACGGCGTATAATAATTCAGACGTCACCATTGCGCGCGGCATTAAACGTCATACTAATATCCTCACACTGAAGGAAAGATACAAATGACAGATGAAAGCTATATGTTAGAATACATTATATGTTAGAAATATGACTTCAAAATAGAAAATGTCGAAAACATAAAACAGACACTATTGAAAGCACAAAAATGTATATGATATGAATATTACAACTCTAATGGCCATAGCCAAAGCTCAAATAATGACGAACTTCCGCAGAATTGTATGCAAGTTGCGTCGTCTAAATGTGGCTTTAGAGAAGGGAGAGGGTATAATGATAAGAGGTATTTGATAACTCACGCTTTACATTCACAAAGAAAATTGGTCTCTTATAAAACTATTGTTTGTTATTTCAACTGCGCGCGCACCGGAACTGTAGTGACCGTCGTCTGCGCACACTTCACTGCCATTGCCATGAACACGTCTCACGAAACCAGTATAAACTTGACCCCCAAGGTGCTTCTAGATGTATACTGCTTTAGTGAAACTTCGTATGGTCGGTGGAATACGGTGCCTCAGGAGTGAATAGCGAATCCGCCGCCCGCATTTTCCTCCAGCCTCTCATCATCCGTTCCAAAAATGAAGGTGCAATACCACAGCTGCAACGGAAACGCGTGCGCAGCTCCTACGTACCCCTACAGTAGAGAGGTTCAATACAATCTACTATCAAGAGGTCCTAGTTCCCTTAGTCCGTGCAAGCGAGGACTCACTAAATTAGTCGACCTAGACTTAGGGCCAGCACCAACCACAATTTTGACGGTCATCGGCGTCACCCGGTAGGGTGCTATGAAAATTTTTTGAACGTTTCAACGGTGACAGACGGTTTGGTGCAATCGACCACAGGACTCAAGCTATAAGAGTATTTTGGTGTCCACGAGTATGCTAAGTGTGAGAATAGTCGAGTTGGCATGGGATCAATGGCGGCCAGAAATGTCGGCAATTGACTTTAACTATGGAATTTATTCATGACACTGGCCGTATTTGAGTAGAGTAATAAAAAATCTGGGTTCTAATTATATCATAAATAACTGCTTGGCCTCGTGAGTCGACATCGAAAATATGTTTACACTTTTTGTCCTTTTTACAAAGGAGTAAAGTGCAAATGTGTTAACATATTTTGGACGTCGACCGTACAACTAAATTTAATTATTATTGCACCCCGGACCCAAAAGAAAATTGAAGGAGGTTCTTAGTCAGTAATTGCAAAGTGAATACATAAATATAAATAACAAGAATACATACTCTTTGTAGTATTTTATTAGTCGTGACAAAACACTAGTGATATTACTAATTACCACTATTACCAGTGAATACCTAGATTCTCACGGTGCGGCTGCATTATACTAGTTAATAAGATAAATAGGTACTAAACGCAATCGTTTGTTCTTGACACAATTCTTAGATTCTCTAATTTAAATCAAATTATTGCGGCAAAGACAAGACGCTTAGATTAAATACTTCATGAGTTTATCTATAGTTTGGCGGCAGTCGGTTCGATTTTGCAACTAAGCTGCTATTTATATCTTATTTCTGAGATGGGAGAAAAGCGGCCCTCTCAGGAATAAGATATAAATAGCTGTTTGGTGAAGTAAACCATGTTTTTCAAGCCAGGCAAAGTTGAGCACCGTAGGCAAAATTGAAGCAGTTTGCGGTAGTCTCATAATAACAAAGGACAGGAACATGTAGAGATCTGTCCGTGGCCAGGCACATCCACCAGACAAATCAGACAGAGAGATCTGTACGTATGTCTATAGTTGTTTTTAAACAATTTTTTGGTTGTTGAAAGACCGAGACCTTAATATAATTAATGAGTAATTCAAGACCAAAACATATGACTATTTACCCGTTTGGAGTAAATACACCACATAAATATGTGGGTTATTTAAAAAAACGACGTTACGATAATTTGTTTAGTATTTTTATCCTGCTATTTAAAAATACAATTATTAAATTTACCTTTATTTAGATAAATACTGGCCAAAAGTGAAATCAATTAAAGATAAAATAGAATTACCTAGTTCTATAGGTAGTACCAATTTATTTATGTCCAACTTTAAATTATTCTAGCATCTTACTTTCATTCCAGTGAATGGTCAAGACATTCTAGGGTATATGTTTATAGCAATTAGTAGTATATTTGCTTATAAACTACTTGGATCTCTTCGGCACGGCTCGGCTACTTGGTACAGATTATCTAAAAACCAGTCCTTTCAATCCGATTAAGTGAAAAAAAAAAACTACAGTCCGTGAGATCTAAAAAGAACCTTCGGGGTTTAGAGAGAGACGTCGGGTATCAAACAACAGTGACACATGAAAAAGCAGAACAGCAATATTACCTTCGCGTGTCTTCGCCAATTCCCGATGGTTCTTCATGAAGCTCACGGACCGTATATTAGGCTTTGGTCACTTTTTCCTTTGTACTGTATATTGTTATTCTAAATAGCTTTTGCCCGCGACTTCGTCTGCGTGGAATTAGTAATACCCCCTTAAGGAATGACTTCTGGATATCAATTATTCTATATCCTTCCCCAGAGCTCAAACTATTTCTAGCGTTCAGCGGTTATTGATTTCTCATACAAACTTCCAACCTCCTTTTCACCCCCTCCAGGGTTGATTTTCGGGACGAAAACTATCCTATGTGCCTTTATGCCTTCTTGCACAGACACAAGCTGAGCCACTTTCCTATTCAATATGTTTTAAGCATTTTTCTGTACTCTTATTATGTACTTATGCGAACGTATTGAATAAACGTCTTTTATTATTATTATTTTCTTTATTTCTATTTTTAATCTTATGTTAGGTTTTTATAATATTTTTACAAAAGTAAAATATAAAAATACATCTAAAATATACAAAAACAATAAAAACATTATAAAAAACCTAACCTAGGGTGCCGCCGGCAACGGAGCAAGGCCCAGGCTGCCGGTGGTTAGGGCCGCAGAGAGAGGAACCTTCGGACTATGCGCGCCGTGTCCAGAATTACCGCCCTCTGTATCTGACCCTTGATCCAACCACAATCCCGTAGCGAAAGTCTCTCAAGATGTTGGTCGAGACTCTTCGCTATGAGACCGTTCGCAGAAACAACTATCGGCACAATGATCGCCGAATCAACCTCCCACATGGCGGTTACCTCGTGAGCTAAGTCTAGGTACTTGCTGGACTTGTCCTTCTCAGCCTTCACGAGGTTTCAGCCTTCACGAGCCTTATTATTATTATTATTATGTCCTTTCCCGGGACTCAAACTATATCTATGCCAAATGGCATCAAAATCCGTTCAGCCGTTTTCACGTGATGCGCGGTCAAATAAACAGATAAATAGATAAACAGACAAACAGACAAAAATTCTAAAAATTGTTGGAACGTGTTCTGATATAGATTGTAAGTATCCCCAGCCAACTTTTTTTCGAATATCTTCCATGTACAGACTTTCGACCCTCTTCAGCTTTATTATATGTATACCTAGATAGATAAATAGATTTGATTTCTCCTTGGGCCGTATTCTAACTTTAATATGCATTTCTACACGATACAATTTCAATACAACTCCAATGCATTAGGTAACTACGCAATATAGCTAGCGCCTAAACTTCTAAATCAGAAGTGGGTACCAGAATTTGCTTGAAAGCTTCAATATGGTTATTTATTGTATGTTTAAGATAGATTTTATTAATGACATTTATTTACATAACTAAATATACAGAGGTACTACAGTACAAATACTAAACTAAATTAATAACTAGCTCAAATCTAAACTAGGCCCTTGCGGCATTGTACCAAGGATGCTGGCGGCATTTCCTCGTTGTATCGCAATGCTGATACGCTGTGCGAGGAAACCGCCAGCTCTTCGGTCACCAGTTACATCAACCAGACGCTTTGCGATTTCTGCAAAAAACTTGTGTGCGCTGGGACCCCATGGACCTAGAGTTTCAACTCCAAAAGGTACAAAATGGTACTCTCTACCGAGACTTTTATATTTGTTACGTTTTGAAATTTCGGCGCTTTCCGCCGCTGCGCCCGCTTTTACGTTAGTCCGTTGGAGGTGGGACGGTGCCAGTGTGTCTACGCAGGTAGTATCCCACACTAACATTCGTCCCAGGCTCCAAGGAACCAACTTGTGTTTTTAATGTAGGTATTGTTTATAATGTTTATGTATACTAGTTTTAAAATTAGAATACGCCACCCTATTCTTTGATAAAGTATTCTTTAATAGCTAGGGATACACGCACAGACGTGCCCGCCGGATTTGACCGACGGATATGCCCGGCGGACAGATCCGTTCGTGTATGGCGCTATTCAGATGTGTCCGCAGGTAAATCAGTGTCCAATTCGCGCCATACACGCACTGATTTGTCCGCCGGGCATATCCGTCGGACAATTCCGGTGTATCCCTAGCTAATCTGTGGGCGGTGGGGGAACAAAATGCTTTGATCTTAATTAACGTGGCATGAGTCTTAAATAGATACCTACTCCTCTCCCAGAATGTTTCTACTTATCTAGCGAATATCAAATAACAAATATTATTATATTTCAAGTTTTGTTGACGAATACACCTGTCTGGGCCAGCATTCTTCGATAAAACGCGGTCAAAGGAAGTCATAAGACGCATCGAGACAAGAACGCCTTAGAGAGTCTGGTCCATGACATGAAGGCACTAATGAAGGGCAATCTTCCACTACCACTAAAAATCGTCGATATGTGTATTATAGTAGGTAAATACCATCCATTTTTTAAACCGGAAGTGGTACTTTTTGTGCTTTCGGCCAATTCTATTTTTTTTAACTATTTTTCCGGAACGCAGCACCACTCTTATGAGCATGTGCCATAGGGCTTATCTTTGTATCACGTTACGTAGCAGATCCTACGGCCGCCGCCCGTACTATTAGGGCTTGTAATGTCAGCTAGTTTTAAATTCCGGGACTGATTTTCGATATTCAGTAGTACGAATTCCGGAACTGTAATATCGCAAGATTTGACCAAGATTCCAGAATTGTTGTGATTCCGGAATTAGGGAATGCAAGTCATAGTGTGTGATATGTATCCTGTTTATCCTCAGTCAGCCTCTTAACTATGGATAGTATAAGGATGGTAAGTACGTCTACTACACCTAAAACCATAATTAGGTGAACTAAATTGACAGGAGATTTCATAGAAAACTTGTCAAACAACTGTCAGATGTATGAACCCTCCTGTCCATTTAGTCCACCTAATTATGGTTTTAGGTGTAGGAGAACGATTGAAAAAGTATCCAGCTGTAACAGTAAATAAATAGTTCCAAATCTGTTCGAGTGGCGCTAGTATAACTAGAGCAACTTAGCAGTTACTGACGGGTGAAGTGTGCTGCATATGCGCTGCCATATATTTTCTATAGCTATTGTGGCGCCACCAATTCAACGCCTTTTGACGGGCACTTTTGTAACATAAAGATTGTAATCCTTACCTTCTACCATCCAAACTCATTACTCTTCTTGGAGGGGCATGTAAAAGAAGCATCGTGTAGGTCAGCGAACGGGTAACAAATGAAAAAATAGTACATTTCGATATTAGTGTGGAAAGTAGTCATGACATTTACGCACGAGTATCGAACGACGTTTTTTAATACAGTTGCGAAAAAATTATAAAATTGTCAATTATTCACTTTGAGGTTACTTTAGTACATGCATGTATCCGAACGCTCCGCGCGGTGCGGTGCGGCGCTGTGATTGGCTGTCTGTCACTGTCATTAGCTGTGATTGGCTGGAAAAGTAAAAAAGCACTAGTGCGCGATATCAAACTTTCCGCACGCTAAACCACTACAAGAAAAGCACTTTTTTGAGCAACTGTATTTAAAAAAACTATTAAAAAGCAACTGCGCAATTATTGTTTAACCTTTTCCACGCCAAAGACGTATATATCGGCACCACAGGTCCAACGCCAAAGACCGATATATCGGTCACCGACCACAGAGCAAAATAGACCTACATGCACACGCATAAAGTTTAACTTCAGTTCTGACATTTAGATGTCGTGGCGTCTGAGTGGTAGGTTTTGCGTTTGACATGGCGTCGAAAAGGTTAATATTATACGAAATAGTTAAAGATGTCTGAAAGTACAGTCGCCATCTGATATATCGGAGCGGCCAAGGTGGTCACAAATATCTAAACAACGCGTATTATTACTACTTTTGGCTGATATATATGTATTTATATTTGTGTATATTATATATATATATATATATATATATATATATATATATATATATATATATATATATATATATATATATATATATATCTACATACGTTTGTATTTATTTGTATTTACAAAATGTAATATATGTTCGTATTTATTGATTTATTTATTTATGCATGTCTGATTAGATTAGTATTTCAATGTTCGTGTTTCCACAATAAGTTTTTTTGCACCTCCTATTAATTTTTCTACTTTATCTTCTCCGCTACCCCAAGGTTGTCTGGAAGAGATCGCTTTTTAGCGATAAGACCGCCTGTTGTTTGCCTCTTTTTTGTTAATTATATCTTTTTCTACTGTGTTGTAATTTTTGAGGTGTGCAATAAAGCATTTATTCATTCATTCATTCATTTCATTCATTCAACGCCTTTATTGGCAAGGCGATAAGGTGCTTGTTCAGATATTTTTGAGTACCGTGGCCGCTCCGATATCTTTGACGGCGACTGTAAAGTAAACACCTTAGTCCTATTTTTTTTAATCCGGACAACTAAACAACGAGTATGCTAATTCTAAAGAACATTTGCCATAAATCTTGTTTACCGTTAATTGTTAAACCGGTTTACAATACTTATTATTCATTAAGTTAAAAAAAACACTTAGGATCATTGAGTCCACGGATTCATTATTTTTTACGAATACTACGCTGATGAACTAAATGGTGATTCCAAGATAATCCGATTTGTCTAGTGTTTATGTGCGAGTCGCGCGACACGTAAACAGATGCAATGAAAAAAAAAATCCGAACTGTCGTCACAAAGTAATTTTCATCAAGATAAACTGTTCTGTACAATATCAACAAATGTTTGAAAAACAGTAAAAATGACTGATTGCAGTAATTATTGAAAAACAATAGCTACTCAAAACAGTAAAATTTACTGTCAAAACAGTAAAATTAACTCATGCACTGATCGTTGCGCTCCCCTGGAACTGTTTAAATCAGTAGACGTTAATGGTTTATCAGCATACCCCGGGGTTTTCGGTGAGGGAATGATTTCGTGTATTTATAACTTTGTTTATTGTAAAGTAATTACCAAACTATGAATGAAACGTAGGTTGTAAGGTCCAAATGTGCTTAGAAATGTGGCATGATGACGGTAGAAAGTTAGACTTTCAATCCGGAGGTCTCGGCCTCAAACCCGGGCTCGAAAACCACTGAGTTTTTCGGAACATCCTGGGATTAGATTGCCGAGCGGACATCAGCCTTGATTGAGCCGTAGCAAGGTCGAGACAAACGCTAGGAGAATGACTGGAAATGATGATTTTTGTTGACAACTGGTATTTTTTCAGATTTAATCAGACGTAGGTAAGGCATATTATTATATATCGCTCTTTCATGGATTGAAACGATTCAATTTACCATACTATTTACGTAATAAGTACCTATTATGATTTATCCGTGCAAAAATTGATTTGTGATAATTTTTACAGCAGTAATACATTGTCATAGTTATTTATTTATAATATTTTAAATATTACATGTCAAATTGCATTATAATACAACAATTGCAATTGTATTATTATACCAACTGGGCCGTAGGGTTGAGGTTAAGATAGGGTATTGGTAGTTCAAGGTAGGTCATGGCCAATTTCACGGAAAGAAAAAAGACAACTATACTACCAGAAGGATTAGTAAAATAGATTATTGTAACCGATACTACAATCTTGTAAGAAAACTACTTTATTTTTACATTTACTGTATCTTGAATTCAGTAGAACTATTTAAACATGAATAAGGTATGTTCGCCCAATAAGAGCCGGTTCCTAATAAGAGCCACCATTTCAAAAATCCCGCTCCTGATACGAAATTGAAATCAAGTCTCGCGCCGATGCTCCTCATTAACCAATTATTGAAGTGCATTGGCATTACTTGGGTTTTACGCCGCCATTCTGTCAGTATGCCTGTCGATGCAGTTCACGTCACGACGCGTAGGTCGTTTTGTATAATTTGTTGGTGTTATTCGATTCATTCAAGGGGTTCTGATTCGTTTTCGCAAGAACTTAACACATGAAAAGGAAAAAGTAACATTTAGGCGTGGATTGTGAAGATAAGGTTATTGAAAGAACTATTTTTTTTTGTCAAATTAGATTGGTTTGCTCCGGGATGGCGAAGTGCCTAACAAGGACCACCTCCTTGTCGCCAAATAAGGACCAGGCTTTTTTAATATCATGTTTAAAGACTTAATAAGGACCAAGGGCTAATGACTGAAAATGTTCCTAATTATGTTGTTTTATGCTTAAAATAGTTTCACTTAGTAAATATCAATACAATACAAAACTGTGTTTTATTAAAATACATAAATCAAGTCAATTATTCTGCGTTTAAGTTTCTGTAGACTTTTTAAGGACCAACAGTACAATTCATGTGAATTTTTAGATTAATCCATCGGGAATGACAAAAACAATTGTTACAATTAACAAAAAATATTAAATAAAAAAATTAAATTATGTAGTTTCGGAATTATCTACGGATCTTATTGAGAACACCCATTCCTAATAAGGTCCATTTACAAGTTTTTTTTAAACAGTGTTTGTCATTAATTTACTTCGGATTCGTGATTTTTACTTAATGTTTGTACTTCTAATATAGGCAATTTGTACATTTCAAATGTTTTTTAAGTTAAAATACTTCTTAAATCAGATTTATAAAGATTTACAAAAACCTGGTCCTAATTAGGCGAACTTACCTTACGCACTGAAGTCTAGTTGTTTTTACTATGTGAACAATTGTCCCAGAATTCACTAGATTTTCTCGTTCAGATTATAGTATTTTGGTATCATGGACGAGGCTTTTTTCTTTGTGTTCAAGGTAGGGCATTTACTTCATTGTCATAATCCATGTCAGTTCTTAAGATAGGGCACTGCCCCATTATGTTATTTTAAGGTAGGGCATTGCCCCATAATACCCCCCTGTAGCTTCAACCCTGAGTACCTAGCCGAAGTTGTTATTAATAATTGCGAGCTTTACATTTTGAAATGAAAATCCTATTTAGAACAATTATTATACTTACTTGATATTTCCATGAACACTTCATCTACGATAAACAGCCAATCTCTGTTACGAGGCTTGGTCAATTGGCATATCGTCACTACTTTGAAAAAAAATCGTATCTCACACTTCTTCTCTAAGTTGAAACGGAGTAACTCTATATGCATCGCATACATAGTTACCACAATTGTCTTTTGAGTGACAGAACCAGAAACAAGTTTTTTCAAAGTAGCAACGATAATCCTTGCAAATAGACAAATGTCACTTGAAAGACACTTTGACAATTGGGTAGTGACCGTAGTGAGCATAATCTTTCCATATCATTAATAAATTAATATGAAAGGAAGGGCCTATAAGGATCGGTAAAATTCACAACTTTGTTCCGCGGGTAATTTACTGTTACAAATTTATGACAAAAAAAATCTTATAATTCGTCAAATACGTAGGTACTTATGTATATGATAGATACGAACAGTTGATACAAAAAAATGTAAATGAAAAATAGTTTATTGGTATCAATATTTAAATTTTATAATGTACAGCAAATCCAAATAGTATATCTAATGTACGTGCATATATCAATCCTTACCCGTTTCATCATGTAAAGAATGTTGACACACAATGTTGTAATCATTTTGTTGTTTTATTTATATCACTTTTAAGTCATAAATTCGGCACAATTGAACTGGCGATTGAAACGTTTGTGAAAACAAAGTTTACGGAGCAACATGTAGAAAACATTCATTTTTAAAAGTTTAAAACTCGAAAAGAAATAAAAGTCATTCAAACTCGTAGGTTCCTTTTGTTAGGTTTTATGACCGTTAGGTAATTGGCACTATGAATCTAAAATAAAGCAACCAAGGCAAATACTAGGAAGTAAAAATATCATCAAAAACGGTCTAGTGCTTTTCGAGTTCGTCGCTAAAAAAGCAGTCAGATGCTGCATTTTGCTTCTAAACTTTTAGCAATTATACCATAAAGACGATATTTATTCTACAGGCACGAAAATATATTGTTTTTAAATAGTAATTTACTATTGCCTACAAACTCACCTTATTTTAAATTAAAACTTCCCAACATCACTACATAACCTTTCACTGAAACTAATTATAAAAATGTCAAACCGGCTTTTTAGCTTCTAAGTAAGTTATTGAACTCCGGCTGTTTAAAAAAAATGATTAAAAAAAAGATGTGACTGGGGCGAGTCCGGTCGCCGGGCCGCAGTAGTGGTTACTACGAGAGACAGGTCGCTAGGGATGTCTACTGATAAAAGTATCGATTCGATAGTGCTGGGAAAACTTGTGTTTTTTTTTTAAATTAAATATGTCATTAGCGATCTGCCATAGTGCCATTAGACAGATCTACATCGGTTATGACATGTTTTTTTTTAGATCATAATATATGTACTAAAAAAAGATTCATTACATTTATAAAACTTCCATGCCATGCAAACCGATTTTATTGTACTTGAGTGTAGATTTATTTAAAAAATTATGCACTAATGACCGGCTAAATAACTCTTTTCTCTTTCTAGTTGAATTCGCTTTTCTATTAAATATATGACACTAATTTTGAGCTCAAACTAGTGATGTTCCTAATTTTAATAAAATACGTCTACCTAAAAAACCAAGTAACAGATTTTTTTTTCAAATGAACTAGTACCAATAACTTTTAAAATGGACCAGGGGGCGGTTTTTGGGATTCGAGGCTCGAATCTGTTATTATAGCTCACCGAAGGAAGCCCACTAACTGCTCGATAGGAGAAATAATTCGTGTATAGCTGAATTTTGGTGAAGTTGTAGATAAAGGTGTCTTACACAACATACTAAAAGTACTCATGGATAGGGGTGCCGCTAACGGGGAGAGGGGGGTGTAAAGGTCCCCTTTTTTGGCTTTTCGTAAATAACTCAGTAGCGGTGGCTCATACGAAAAAATGTTCTTCTACTTAATTAATCCACAAATGATTTTGTACAAAAAAGGTTCTTTACACTTTTTTGCTGAGATCAATGTATAATGAGATTTCGGAGAAATACGATAATCACTTTCAGAAACTTTCGGAGCTTTTATTTACGAAACTATTAGTTTTGTCTAAAAATTGTTTTAGAAAACCCATATTTATATTAAAAGACCTATCCAACGACACCCCACACATTAGGGGGGATTTAAAAAACATAATTTACCCCCCACTTCATGTGTTCGGGAGCTACCCTAAAAAAATATATTTTTTTAGATTTTATTTTTAAACTTTGTCTGCGTGTTCAAAACACATACTCATACGAAGTTTAACTATTCTAGTACTAACCATCACTGCGCAAAGCCGTGAACGGATAGACTGGGACAAACGAACAGCGAAACTATAAGGTTAGGAAATTGATTGCAGGCGTCCATAGGCTATGGGAACTGCTTACCATCAGACGGGTCGTATGCTTGTTTGCCACCGTCGTGACATAAAAAATAAAAAAGTAAAAAAATACCCTCTTCGACCTGCTCAGTGATGGTTAGTACTTGAATAGTTAAACTTCGTATGAGTATGTGTTTTGAACACGCAGACAAAGTTTTAAAACAAAATCTGAAAAAATATTATTTTTTAGGGTACCTCCCGAACACATGAAGTGGGGGGTAAATTCTGTTTCTTAATCCACCCCTAATGTGTGGGGTATCGTTGAATAGGTATTTTAATATAAATATGGGTTTTCTAAAACAATTTTTAGACAAAACTAATAGTTTCGTAAATAATAGCTCCGAAAGTGATTATCGTATTTCCTCGAAATCTCATTATACATTGATCCCAGCAAAAAAGTGTAAAGAACCTTTTTTGTAGAAAATTATTTGTGGATTAATTAAGTAGAAGAACATTTTTTCATATGAGCCACCGCTACTGAGTTATTTACGAAAAGCCAAAAAAGGGGACCTTTACACCCCCCTCTCCCCGTTAGCGGCACCCCTATCCATGAGTACTTTTAGTATGTTGTGTAAGACACCTTTATCTACAACTTCACCAAAATTCAGCTATACACGAATTATTTCCCCTAAGTTTTCCTTCGTTTGGAGGGCTATTATTTAACACTGAATAAAACGATGAAATTGTGTTTTAAAAATAACAGCGGTAGGAATTCAAAATCATGATTATTGAAACTATTTATTTCATGCGAAAATATTGACAAACTTTTGCGTGCGACTATTTTCGAAGTCATTTTTCTTTATTTGAGCGCGCGGAAGCCAAAAATCGGCCCCCTGTACCGTAACTTCAATATTGATAATTATGAATTATTAAAACGAATAACTTTGCTATCGCAATTAGAACTAAGACAATTTGAAATCATGGTCTTGTAACCTGTCCTTGACCTCCTTTCACCTTTCGTTGCACTTCACGTAATTAGGGATGGGTTGTAGATTGTTTTTATTCAACAAGTTATTCAATTTTTATGCTATTTCTGCTTACTTATAATTACGTGTAAATTGATTAAAATTTAATTTGGTTAAATTGTAAAAAGAGCCTGCAATTGGAAAAATAATTCACACGTGACTTCTTTTATTTATTATTCATTGTCTATAAATAATTACCATTTTACTTACAGCTTCAGGACCTTAGGAAATCGGCGACACACAATTGTACCAGCGTCTGTAATACCTCACCTACTGAAATTAATAATTTCTGATTTTTAATTGCAAAATATTTCATTTTATTTATTAGAAATATGCAGTCTAAACTACTCCTTCCGTATAATTCTATTGAAAGTTGTTTTATTTTTATTCTAATCAAAATACCGTCATAATGGAATTCTAATACGTTTAAATTGCCTACTCTTTCTCTTTCGTGTTTTCCTGTAGGTAACTATAAATTATTTAACGTAATAAAATATGAATTACCTACAAAATATTTTTCTAAACTGGCGAGTATTTGCTCTGCGTTATCTATATTTATACGTTCATAGAATGTAAGTAGCCACTTGAATCAATATTATATATTTATTTTATAAATTTTCGACAGCATCGATGTTTTCCCATCCGTAGTACCTAGCTCAGTTCGTCTTGCGCAAGCGTACTTTCGCCACTGCGCCGGCGCCGTATACCTGACACATGCCTGTTACTGTCATACATAGGTACCTAGACTGATCTCTCAACCGTGTATGTCTGTCAGTTCGCATTTTCATACTATACCTAGATTTTGTATATTGGAAACATCCATTAAAGTTGAAATAATCGAACGAGCGAGCGGAGCGAACGCAAAGGGACGGTCGGGCGGATTTTTTGGTCACAAAGGGACGTTCCTGGAGTTAGGACAGTTTTTTTGATTTTGAATAATTCCGTGATAACTTTTAGTAACTTAGGGTTACTATTACTATAGGGTTTGAATCAAAGATAAATAAGGATCAATTAAGGAGTTTCTGAGGCGCAAAAGCGAAGTCCTTAAGGGTCTCGTTATTTTGGTCATGTCTATAAATACTTGAAAGAAGACACTAGCCAATACCTACTAGATTCGTCATTGGTAAGGTCACAATATTATGGAGAATTCGTAAAACCATCAAATGAAAGAGACTGTTAGCTATTAAGGTTTATTTTCGTAATTTTCAACTGTTATATAATGTTTGTAGCACTGCCCTTATAGCGCACAGACGTGTAGACACACCTTCACACACACGTCTGTTACATCCTCAGCCTTCTTACATTCACCTTTCATCACATTCACTCAATCAATCACCCGATCACCTCGCGTGCGCCATATTGGCCTAGTTGATTCCGTCTTGCTTTCGAGATGCAACGCGCGCGCGACCTTACAATTTTCAGTAAGTGATTTCTTCCTATTTGTGCTATCCCCGTGTAAATCACAGGACCCTTTGACCATCCCTGGTTATACGTGGCGCCCACCGTTCGGATTGTGTTACGGAATAGCAGATTAGGCGAAAATTTGCGTGCAAGATGCCACCGAAAAAAGACATGGCGGCCGCCGATTCAAATACCGAGAACGGTTCGAAGGAGAAAAGTTTGCCTTCGACATCGGCGACATCTTGTAATCTAACGATGCCTCAAGAGTACCTAACGATTTTATTGCAACAAATGCAAATATCGCATGTCGAGTTGTGTGAAAAGCTAGTGCTAGCGACTCAAACCGCCGCAACTCCACGCGACAGACACTTCGCCGGTTGCAAACTCAGCTTTAGCGGAGCTGAAGATTCGGTCGAAGACGCGTTAGAAGTTTTCATTGATGGCATTCAGACATACAAAGATTGTGCTAAGATATCGGACGAGAACGCGTTACGTGGATTGTCATTTTTATTCACGGGCCTCGCGGCAACATGGTGGAATGGAGTTCGTAAAAACATTAAAACGTGGACCGAAGCGATCGCCGACCTTCAACATGCATTCGGCAAGCGCAAAGCTCCTTTCCTCATATTTCGAGAGATATTCCGCGATGAACAAAATGACGAGAAGACAGAAATTTTCATTTGCAAAATTCGAGCATTGATAGCGCAGTTACCATATTCGCTAGAAGAAAACATTCAAATTGACATGGTCTATGGTTTGCTGAACCGACGGATCCGGAAACGAGTTCCACGTGAAGACATCAAGTCATTCAACGAACTTTTAAGAAAAACTCGTTCAGTCGAAGATTCACTGGCCGAAGTGAACGAAACGAACGGAACGTCATCCATAAACACATCAAACGTCAACGCTGTCAATGGCCGATCTGTTACTCGAAATGCAAAAAGCAACGACCGGCGTTGCGAAAATAAAACAAACAACAGCGCGATTGTTGATAATAAGCAACAAAACCAGAAAACCTTTACTCGACATAGTGTTACAAGTGAAACCAAAGTGTCAAACGATTCAAATCCCGACGCGAAATCGAAACAAAGCCGTTTTTGCAATTATTGTAAAATCTTCGGACATACTAAAGACAATTGCAAATGGTTACTCGCGAAACGTTCGGACACGGCGGTTACGTCTACTGATAACAATGATAGTGCTAAAAGTGATAAGTTTTCGTGTTACGGCTGCGGTACCCCCGGCGTGGTACGCGCCAACTGCTCGCGATGCAAGGGAGACTCCGGCACTACGGGAAGCGGCGCGGGTGCTGCATTCTGCGCATTCTCGACGGACGATTTTCCTTCTACGACGGACGACCACCGCACGACGACGGAGGCCACTACACCAGTTGATATGTGCGCGCGCGAGACACACACACACACTAACACACCCACACCGAGTGAAATATATTTTGTTGAAGTACAAGGTGACAGCCCACGACCTATTCTCCCGATTACCGTCTGCGGACGCGAAGGTCGTGCAATTATCGACACGGGCGCGAAGAGGAGCGTTGCAGGTGCAAGTTTGTATAAACTTATGAAGAACTGCGGTGAGTCTTTTACCCCTTCTACTCTAAACATTAAATATGCTCATGGACGCAATGGATTAGAGGATGTTCTATCGATAAAGACCATTGTCACTTTAAAAGGGAAACATATACCTATAACTTTCATAGTTTTACCCGAAGCTGCCAACAATGAAACTTTGTTAGGCATGGATTTTATATTTACAGCAGGTTTAGTAACTGACTATAAAAAACATACCTGGTGCTTTGGTGATGAATCACATATTAAGTTTAAACTTGACTATGAAGAAGGACCTGTAGTCATAGCTACATGCAAAACTGTTGAGACACTTCAGACACTTCGAGATAACGAGGGTACTACACTCAATACTGAACAACGAGACAAGCTAACCCAACTCCTCAACCGTCACCCGGACACTTTCAATCTAGGGGGAGAACCAACCAATTACGCTGTCCATCACATTGAGTTAATTAATAAAAATATTCAACCCATCTCTGTACCACCTTACAGACTACCAGAGCCGAAGAAGGAGGCCCTGCGACTGGAGCTTGAGAAGATGCTGAAAGACGATGTCATCGAAGAGTGCGAGTCTCCATGGTCAGCACCTGTGGTACTAGTACCGAAGCGTGACAACACCATCAGAATTTGCATCGACTATAGAAAATTGAATGCTGTGACCAAACCCGATCGATACCCACTACCAAGAGTAGATGACATTTTACATGGAACTGGAAAGTTTAAGTACATCTCTGCCTTGGACCTTCGTGCTGGATATTGGCAAGTACCAGTCGCAGTGGAAGATCGTGATATAACTTCATTTGTAACGCCACTAGGTACATTTCGCTTTAAGCGAATGCCAATGGGACTCCGGAACTCAGGATCTACGTTCCAGAGACTAGTGGATAGATTTCGTTCCAACCTCCCCGGAGTGACTGTACTAGCATACCTTGATGACATTCTGATCCTCTCAGATAACTTCGAGAAACACATGCAAGACTTGGATGCCGTATTGCAAAGACTCAAGCTATTCAAACTACGTGTCAACAGAGAGAAGAGCACTTTTGCCTGCGAATCAGTGAAATACCTGGGACACATCCTGTCAGCTGATGGAATCCAACCTGACAATGAGAAGATCAAGGCCGTCAATGAGATGAAAGAACCCCACAATGACAAACACTTGAAGACTTTCATCCAAACTTGCTCTTGGTTCCGTAAATTCATACCGGACTTCGCCAAAATAGCAAGACCGCTAACAATGTTACTCAAAAAGAACCAAAACTGGATCTGGGGAGAAGATCAAATAAATTCATTTAAAGAATTGAAGAAAAGGCTTACATCTGCCCCAATTTTAAGACAGGTTGATTACACTTTACCTTTCATTTTAAGAGTTGACTCGAGCGGATATGCCTTAGGTGCTGTCTTACTCCAAGGTGAAGGTTACGACGAGAGACCCGTTGAGTACGCGAGCAGGCTACTCACAAGCGCTGAACGGAATTATACAACAACAGAACGCGAAGCTCTGGCAGCTGTTTGGGCTCTCGACAAATTCCGTGGCTACATAGAAGGCTCTGAAGTCATCCTCGCCACAGACCACCAACCCTTGAGATGGATTCTAACCCTGAAGACACCAACTGGGCGTCTTGCACGATGGGCCCTGAAAATACAGGCCTACAACCTTAAAATTGAGTATCAACCCGGTAAAAAGAATGTTGTTGCCGACGCTTTGAGCAGACCAGTCTGCGATGATACTACTAAGAACTCCTGCAACCTGTGCTCTGTCATAATAGACATGCCACACATGACAGCCACAGACATACGAAACGCACAAGCAGAAGATCCAGAGATCTGGAAAATCACCAAGGACTTTGACAGCAACAACATTGAAGCTGCTACACGTTGGACTGAGCGAGGTTATTACATGTCACAGGGAGTATTGTACCACTTCAACCCTGACGTCGAGAGCGACGACCCTCAACTTGTTATACCACAGTCGATGAGAAAAGAAATCTTAAAAGAACTACATGATGCTCCAACAGCTGGACATACTGGTGTAGAAAGAACATACCAGCGAGTAAGCAAGAGTTATTATTTCCCTGGTATGAAGAGATATATTACCGAATATATTAGAGATTGTAACGAGTGCCAGCGCTACAAACCATCTAACTTAAAGCCCGCAGGTCTACTACAAACCCCTGCACCGGCTCAAAGATTTGAGGTACTTGCTATGGAAGTCCATAGCAAGTACCTCAAATCTTTGAGCATTCTTTGAGATTCTCAAATAAGTATTTGGACCTTTACCTACTGGAGAAAATGGAGAAAGATGGATATTCATCATAGAGGACACGGCGACCAAATGGGTCGAGCTCTTCCCATTAACTGCTGCTACCGCAGAAGCTTGTGCCAAAACCCTGGTTGAGGAAGTCTTCCTCAGGTATGGATTCCCCAGGCGAGTAATTTCTGACAACGGTGTACAATTTGTGTCCCAAGTCATGCAGAAGGCCATGCACACCCTAGGAGTAGAGCAGAACCTGATACCTCTTTACCATCCGGAAGCGAATCCAGTAGAGAGGAAAAATAGAGACCTCAAAAGTCAACTTTCTATTATGGTTGAAGGAAACCACACTAACTGGCCAAGCGCCCTACCTGCTATACGCTTCGCCATGAACAGCGCTGTTACCCAAAGCACCGGGAAGTCGCCCGCCTACCTCGCCTTCGGGAGAGAGATGCGATCACCCATTGAGACCAGACATGACCTGCGAGCAGTTATCCAAGCTGAGAACTTTGTTCCTCAGATAACACCTTACTTGTTGAAATTGAGTGACAACCTCGCCGAAGCTCGAGAACATAACCTCCAACAACAAGACCGCAGGAAGACCTACGCAGACCAGAAGCGTAGAGACGAAAATTATGACGTCGGAGACCAAGTCCTTCTGAAGACACACGTCCTAAGTAACCTAACAAAAGGAATAACTAGCAAATTTGCGCCTCGACGTGATGGACCATACACTATCTCAAAGATAGTCAGCCCGACTACTTACCTAATATCAAACAAGGGTGAACCTGTTGGTAAATATCATGTGTCAGACCTGACACCTTTCCATCAGAGAAGTGGTGATGAACCCGCAGAGGCTGTAATAGTACAGAAAAAGAGAGGCAGACCACGGAAGCAACCATCTACTACGCCTACTCCACCTGCGGTTACCAGTGAAAAGAAGAAAAGAGGACGACCAAGAAAGAAACAACCTGTGTGTCGGCCCATGGGCGAGGACGTCCCCATGGCCCGAAGGGGGAGCCTGTAGCACTGCCCTTATAGCGCACAGACGTGTAGACACACCTTCACACACACGTCTGTTACATCCTCAGCCTTCTTACATTCACCTTTCATCACATTCACTCAATCAATCACCCGATCACCTCGCGTGCGCCATATTGGCCTAGTTGATTCCGTCTTGCTTTCGAGATGCAACGCGCGCGCGACCTTACAATTTTCAGTAAGTGATTTCTTCCTATTTGTGCTATCCCCGTGTAAATCACAGGACCCTTTGACCATCCCTGGTTATATGTTTTTATTAAAGAAAATATTAATAATTATTACAATTGCAACACTATTCTGATTTGATTAAATGCGTCTCCGTTGACATTTCTCTAAAATAAGATCGAAAACGATCGTTGTATGATTGTCATTGGTCACTGCTCAGGTACATTTTGGATAATCAATTTCTATTGGTTAGTAGCCAGTGATGGCACCACTAGCTGTCAGTTGGTTTTGGCTTTCATTCGTTTTGGTGGCATTCCGTTATGAGCACTAGAGCAGTGAACATGGAGTTAAATTAAGTTGATGTTGTATTGAAGGTTAATTAGTATTGTATTGGAGGCTAATTAAGTTTATAGCTCACCGAAGGAAGCCCACTAACTGCTCGATAGGAGAAATAATTCGTGTATAGCTGAATTTTGGTATAGTTGTAGATAAAGGTGTCTTACACAACATACTAAAAGTACTCATGGATAGGGGTGCCGCTAACGGGGAGAGGGGGGTGTAAAGGTCCCCTTTTTTGGCTTTTCGTAAATAACTCAGTAGCGGTGGCTCATACGAAAAAATGTTCTTCTACTTAATTAATCCACAAATGATTTTGTACAAAAAAGGTTCTTTACACTTTTTTGCTGAGATCAATGTATAATGAGATTTCGAAGAAATACGATAATCACTTTCAGAAACTTTCGGAGCTTTTATTTACGAAACTATTAGTTTTGTCTAAAAATTGTTTTAGAAAACCCATATTTATATTAAAAGACCTATCCAACGACACCCCACACATTAGGTGGGATTTAAAAAACATAATTTACCCCCCCACTTCATGTGTTCGGGAGCTACCCTAAAAAAAAATATTTTTTTAGATTTTGTTTTAAAACTTTGTCTGCGTATTCAAAACACATACTCATACGAAGTTTAACTATTCTAGTACTAACCATCACTGCGCAAAGCCGTGAACGGATAGACTGGGACAAACGGACAGCGAAACTATAAGGTTAGGAAATTGATTGCAGGCGTCCATAGGCTATGGGAACTGCTTACCATCAGACGGGTCGTATGCTTGTTTGCCACCGTCGTGGCATAAAAAATAAAAAGTAAAAAAATACCCTCTTCAACCTGCTCAGTGATGGTTAGTACTTGAATAGTTAAACTTCGTATGAGTATGTGTTTTGAACACGCAGACAAAGTTTTAAAACAAAATCTGAAAAAATATTATTTTTTAGGGTACCTCCCGAACACATGAAGTGGGGGGTAAATTCTATTTTTTAATCCACCCCTAATGTGTGGGGTATCGTTGGATAGGTATTTTAATATAAATATGGGTTTTCTAAAACAATTTTTAGACAAAACTAATAGTTTCGTAAATAATAGCTCCGAAAGTGATTATCGTATTTCCTCGAAATCTCATTATACATTGATCCCAGCAAAAAAGTGTAAAGAACCTTTTTTGTAGAAAATTATTTGTGGATTAATTAAGTAGAAGAACATTTTTTCATATGAGCCACCGCTACTGAGTTATTTACGAAAAGCCAAAAAAGGGGACCTTTACACCCCCCTCTCCCCGTTAGCGGCACCCCTATCCATGAGTACTTTTAGTATGTTGTGTAAGACACCTTTATCTACAACTATACCAAAATTCAGCTATACACGAATTATTTCCCCTAAGTTTTCCTTCGTTTGGAGGGCTATTAATGGATGGGTTGAAAGAATAACGTTGATTGTTAATAAAGTTGATGTTGTGTTGAGGAATTAATAGTGATTGGTATTAAAGTCACAGTCAATTCTCTACGTGTGTATCATTCGCACTCCTTATACCCGGAAAGTTTTAACAAGACTAACAATAACAAATTAAGGACTATTAAAATATAAACTATTATCAGGAATCAAAACAACTTTTGGTAAAAAATATATTCCGGGTGTCACGTACTAACCTCCGATATTTAGACCTATTGACGGTTGTACACAAAAAAGGTTCCACTTCAACACAGTATAATAATTTTAAACAAAAAAGAACCGACTTCACTTAGGATCCGCTATTCCAAGAGGAAGTGGCCGAGTTGCTGTAGAAAATAGTGAAAGCACTATAGGTGTGCCTTTAATAGTTGAAGAGTTCCTTCGATTTCCCCAGGATCCCATCATCAGATCTGGACCTGGTGACAATGGGACCAACTGTGAAGTATACTCTTTCAAACAAAAAAGAATTTTCGAAATCGGTCCAGCCGTCTTTGAATAATCGGTGCACATACATAAAAAAAAAACAAATAAATATCCCGACAAATTGATAATCTCTTCCTTCGAAATCTTGAAGTCGGTTGAAAAGTATAAGATTTATAACAAGTTATTTTCTATTCCATCATTTGAATCTATCAATTAAATGACTGATGAGTGATGACCTATTTTTAGATACATATAAAAATATACTTTATAAACGTTATCTATGGTATTCCATAAGACTATCCCGGTGGCGATGGTCTTATGGATATTTTTTGTATTAAGCAGAACGTTTGCTAACGATACCACATTGTTGTAGTAGCTCATCAGTTGGTCAGAGCGATGGGCATATGTTTCCCAGAGTCGCGAGTTGTAGTCTAATTTCTACTTTTCGTTTTTTCTAAACATTGTCATTGTTGTTTGTTGTCCTTCGCTGCCTCAAACACAGGGAACCTGTTGTAAAAAACTTAGCCTGTAAGAGCAACCACTGTATTATACTTTTCACCTCAGCAGTTTGAACAAGCCTACTTTCCTCACTCCCTGGAGTGACGAAAGTGCGACTTTCATCACTCCAGGGAGTGAGGGAAGTTGCGAATTTCTTCACTCCAGGGAGTGAAATTTTGTTTCTAGAAGCTTTCGTCATAATGTTGATGCCTTTCATTCGGGAATGTAAATAAAAGTGTTTTTTTAACTTTAATATGTTCTCACTACTGAGGTGAAAAGTTGTATGTGTCACACGAGAGAAAAGTTTATTTACATCTCGTGTTCTTGAGATCTACGCTCAAGATTCAAACTTAGAATCATAGAATCTTAGAAGAATTATAGAATCTTTCGCTTACTCGGGACTCAAAATCAACACTCGCAAGAAAAACCAACTTTCCTCTCTTGTTGCACAAATAACTATTTCTCAATAAATTATTTGTATTTGTATTGTCTTATGGATACTTGTTCTACGATGTCAAATGATGTCACTAGTTTGTAAAATACTAAATTAATTTAGCAGAGATTGTCGCCTTAGACGTAAACACACATCTGGTTAATAACCCTACATCTTGCAGTCTAACTTTAAACTAAAACAAATGCATACAGCGGATAAAAACAAATGACGAAGTTTCTTAATTAGTCACGATTAATCATGTTTTATAAGGGGCGGATTGACGTCACATAAGCAAATATAAATTAGTTAGATGGGGTCTAAAATACTTTTAATCGCTTCGGAAAAAATGGTACGGCCGTGCTTTTTTAGTTCTGTTTGCTTAATTTCCCACGGCACTGCAGCGCCCCTGTGTTTTACTGAGCTACACCACCCCTCCACATGCGGGGTAGCTACAGTAGTAAGTAGTTTAGTAATTCAAGCCCCTGCCCGCTCCTCCCTCAGTGCCTTGTTATCTAGCCTTCATAATGTCAAGCTTGCTGGCTAATAACCAGTTGTATGAAATGAGCATTACTTCTCTATGGTTTCTACAGAGTCGCTCGTTAGCAACAAGATGGGAAACCCATGGTCGGACACAACAGGTGTTTGAAACCGGTTGATTGCGTCAGTCGTTGCTGATTTCATATGAATATTAGCCATAGACCCATGGACGAACGGTAACAATAACACAGCTCTTAAATGATTTTTAACGGCCTCCTAGCCTAGTCGGTAGTGACCCTGCCTATGAAGCAGGAGGTCCCGGGTTAGAATCCTGTTCTTGGCATTTATTTGTGTGTTTATCACGGATATTTGTTCCTGAGTTATGGATGTTTTCTATGTATTTAAGTATTTATCTATATCTATCTATTATATATATCGTCGCCTAGTACCCACAACACAAGCCTTTTATCATCCTTGCAATCCCTAAATGGGACAATGACGAATACTCACCAATGATTTCTGAAAACTTTCCATTTCACGGACATGTATATGTCACCGTTAAATTGTCAAAAGCGTTCATTTATAATCTAACTAGCGATATTGTAAAAAAACGGTTCTGGCGCTCTTCGCTTCGCTCGCTCGGCTTCGCGCGTTGTTTGGTCGCAGTTAACCTAACACACTCCTCGCTTCGCTCGTCATCGCACCTATCTAGAGTCTGGAAACCGACCAATCAGCATGCGAGTGGCTTTACGTTTCACAATATAACGGTTCCTCGTCGATAGTTTATAATCTAACGAAAAATATATAGTGTAAGCAGTACGTTACGGTTCACAATCTTTCGATAGTTTACAATCTCGTTAGTTTGATTATAAACGGTATTTGCAATTTTACGGTGTCATTTATTTATTTATCTGATCTCAAATCGATCAATTCAAATCTGTGTTTACGAATGATAAATCAGAATTATTATGATAGTGTCATTTATCGAATTAATTGCTATTTATCTGAATTAATTAATTATAAAATATTGTAGCCATGTGCAACGATAAGCAACAAAGAAAACCGACAAACCAGTACCTACAGTCTTTATAATTCGGTAACGCGCAGGTGTCCATAGGATACGGTAGCAGCTTATCATCGGGTATACCGTATGCTTGTTTAATGTTTAATGTCATAAAGCGTTTTGTACCGTATTGACAATGCCATTGATCAATCTTAATGTATGAGGGAGCACAGATGTACAATTATTACCATAGAGTAACTTATATATAAGTTACTCTATGGTAATAATTGTACTTATATATAAGTTACCTACTCTATGGTAATAATTGTACTCTATGGTCATAAAGTTCTTAGGCTGTGCTGCTCTATTATAATAGAGCAGGACAGCCTTAGAACTTTATGAAGCTTAAGTCTATCACGCCATCTAGTTGAGCCACGCCACTCTGATGTATTTAATCAAATACATATCAAAAGGATATTGCTTTAAGTCAATAGGATTACGATACGTCAAATATGGCCAAATGTTTTCGTAACATTTGAATCAGAATTACAATCTTTAGGATACATATGTAATTTTAATGACATAAGATCATACTGACAACATATCCGTCACAATTTATAATTATTATGCCGCTGGAATTAATACCAAGATGTTTGCCGGTAAATATACTTTCATAAGAAGTTGACCATGAATTTAAAACAATCTAATTTAAGCAATCAGTCAAGTTCAAGGAAATTAAATTTATGAATGTACATTCAAATCAGTTTTTAGACCTTGAGTGTATTTAAATGATTCTAATTGAGGTTCAAGGTTTTGGTGATCAGTTAAAGAAAGGAGAGCACCGGAGCAAATTTTTACGTAATCATTAGCTCTGAACAGGTTGATTGCGAAATTTTTCTGTCGATCAACGTGAACAGTGAATTGCAAGATTGCAACGCAACGCATACGTTCTATAAGATCGTCGAAATACAAAAAATGCTTCTCCTATACTAGAATACTGGACCTAATAATCTTTTTCATTTTTGGCTCTGTATAATATATATGTCCATAAACTTCGGGAACATGAAAGACAAAATATGAAGACGTGTTTCCCACTTGACTCTGCTTCAATCACGCGCAGTATGGTGATTGCAGGGACAGATGGAGATGATTACCATGAAAAACCTGGGACATACACTAATGTGAACGCTAAATCATTTTCAAAATTCCAAGCATTATCAGGGCCGCGATTCAGCATGCCAAACTGTGACACGTGGATATCACAGTTGAATCGCTACTGGATAGAGTGATATCCATCTGTCCACACGTGTCCACACCTAACTGTCAAATTAATAATAACAGTAGGTCTCGCTAGAGTTTTCTATTGATTTTGATGTAATATTCACTCTTTTGAGAATCCATAAAGATTTCGGCTGTCACAAAAGTGGGATATAATAGTTGTCTCACTAGCGACTATCAGTTTTACCATGCCGAATATATAGGGGTCCAGAAATACTAAAAGAGTATTAGCGTACGTAAAATACAAACTGATGGAATACTCCAGAAGCAGACATAACTTTAGTTATCACATTATATATTTGGATTGTTTATTTACAATACTACATGAATGGAGATGCTAAAAATGTCGAAATGACTTCATAACGTCCATAAGTGAATTCAGATTGTAAAAAATTAAATAGGCGCTAATATGATGTCGTATTAAACTTTTTGGAGCAGCAAGAGTAGGAAATAATTATAATTTTTTCGTACTGGCGTAACATAATAGCCACTTTTATCTAAATAGTATTAACTTGCAAACGTCACAAATACTAGCCGAACCTAATGTAATAGTGAAATTAATTACGATGCGCCGGCGCATTCCTCGTGACTTTGACCTCGTCTTCGCCTTTATTGTTTTGTTTGTGTTCTAATCTAATCCTAGATGACAGACGGCGATAGTTTTACAAGTGGACGCAATCTGGGCTCTGACGTCACGATAGATTGCCGCGATGCGGCAAACAGACGGATTGGTTCAATAGTCGTACTAGCTACTTCAGATGTACCCACATCCTGTTCACGCTGGCCGATCGGTGGGAGTCACCGTGGCTGAAGCATTGGTTGCAGCTACATGCCCCAGTATGCCAAAAATGTTTTAATATTATGTCTGTACTAACCCTAGATTTTAAGTACCTACTAGTATGTTACTAACACATTACTTACTTACTTCACTGGCTCAGTGACCCAAAACGGATCTTGGCCTCTGACACAAGAGAACGCCACTCTGCCCTGTTCTGCGCCACTTCACGCCAGTCCGGTATTCCAAGTGCGGATATATCTAACACACACACTAACACATTATGGACTTCTATTCGAAATAAATGATTATTGATTGATAAACGTCTCTCAGGTCTCAATTAGTTCATTTATGTTTTGTCCTTATCTGTCACTTGACAGTTGTGTTTCTTAGAACCAGACAGAACATAAATTAACTAATTGAGACCTGAGAGATGAATAAGGGGGTAAGTTTGCGTCCTCAATTTAGTGCTAATATAAATATTTTCCTTGCCATATTCGTCAGACGGTCTGTTGGACTTGTGTATTTGCGAAAGGAAATTACGTCACAGATCTTCAATATTATGACAATCAATAGATCTATGAAATGGTTATACCATATTTTTAAAACCAATGTGTAGGGTTAGTTAGTATACATAGTATAAATAAGTAGTTTGGGCTTTGGAACTATGGATGGTAGAAGGTAAGCATGACAATCTCTCTGTTACAAAAGTGTCCACCAAAAGGCGTGGAATTGGTGGCGCCACTTTAGCTTTAGCTAGTCCGGGTTCATGCACGAAAGCAATACTAGCGCTACGATGGTGCTACGTGGAGAGATTTAGAACTTTTAGTTGCTTCCCGCCGCTGGACACTTTTTAGACGGTTCTCATATAAGAGATTGTCATCCTTACATTCTACTATCCATATTTGGAACCATCGAGTAACAGGAGACGACATCCCTAAGATTTTTTTTGTCCCAAAAGTTGTACCTAGTGATAATCACTACAAGTCTATACAGCCTGTGAGCTTTTAGAAGAACTTTCGGGAATTGGCGATGCCACACGAAGATAATATTGCTGTTCTGCTTTTTCATGTGTCACTGTTGATTGATGCCCAACGTCTCTTTCTAAAACTCGAAGGTTCTTCTGAGAGCTCACGGACTGTACTACTCTTTCATTCCGTCATAACTGTCAAGCGCCAAACATGGCGCACAAAATTTGTTCTAGATATACATAATAATTAATAAATCAATGTTTGGAGCTTGGCTTTTCCTGGGATCTCACAACTTTTTATGGCTCCTCCACATGATGGGCCATCATAGAGACGCAGCTATGCGTTAGAGGGAGCTAACGATATTGCGATCTCGTTCTGTTGTAGGTATAGCTGCGGCCCTATGATGGCCCATCATGTAGAGCCAGCCTTACGTCGAAAACTTGTGGGTCTCGGACTAACAGTTTTTGGAGGAATTTAGAGTTAACTTAGACGTGGCCTATCCTACCGAAAGTAAACTGAAGAATTGTAAAGTGCTTGTAAACTGCCTGCGTTTTTTGCGTTACGTTTGTTTCCTAAAATGTCGTCACAACACAACAGTCACGCCAAATAATATGCACGTACGAAATAGCCGACCCGCCTTCCTAGTATGGGTCTATTATCATTTATCGGCTTCCTCGCTAAGATACTGTTTACTTTTCGAGGTCAAGGGCCGTACGAGGTGCTGCTATTGCGTCATATCATAACGTTGATGATATAACTTTGTCAGTATCTAAGGGAAGTTACTATAGCGATCCTTCAGTTATGGAAAACAATACGGGTGTTTCCTGTAATAGGAGCAATAAATTAAAACGTAGATTCTACTCCTCAAACCAGACAACGTTTGTTCAGGGACTTTTAAAAATAACTTATGGTTTGATTTTTAGGACACTTTAAAGTTTTTCCGAACACGCAATGTATTCCGAGATTGATTATGTCTGTATAGGGTGACAAGCATGTGACAAGCAATGTCAAATAGACGGATTTTAACGTACATTGAAAATACTATTTAGTTTGTATGAAAAAGAGGCAATCTACAAAATACATCTTTTTTAAAAGTTGTTGAACAAAAATGTTGTTGTTTGAGGAGTAGAATCTACGTTTTATTTTTTGCTCCTATTACAGGAAACACTCTGTATTATAATTCTGACGAAACAGAAATCCGGCGAAACAGGAATCCGGATTAAATAGGGAACTAATCATGATATCTTTAGCAGCAGAAAAGCACCATGCTGCTACTAGTAGCCTAATATGGTCGGGTTTTTATCTCCTGTCACCATACAGGCCGCGGCACTCATCAGACTCCTTCCGTGTCCCACGGAACTCTTCCTCTATATCCTGAAGAGTCCTGTCTTTCGTCTCTGGAAGCATCCACCATGACACCAACAAACTATATCCGACCATGCCACAGTATAGCCAATATGTACCATGAAGACCCAAAGTATTGAAGAAGAACGGATTACATTTCAACGTTACAAATAGATTTGATGACAGAAATAATACTGATAATGTTCCTGCTAGACCTTTATATTCTAAAGGAAATACTTCACCTGCTATTATATTTGGTAAAGGAACTGATCCAGTTGCTATAGAAAACATATGTATATGGATCAACGCTATACCTATCAACGGATTATCGTAAGGTAAAAGGCCTTTAGACTTGAAATAAGTATAAACTCCAATAGATAAAAATGATAAGACATTGATGCCGATTGTCGATACAGGCCGCAGCACGTAACTCTAGCGCTGACCGTTATTGCGCAGAAGTCGAAAATAGGTCGCGCGGGGGGATACAGGGGGTGAAGGGCTATGGAAGAACATGCGCAGAAATAACGGTCAGCACTAAAGTTACGTGCCGCGAGGTATACCTGTCACGTTCTAACAAGTATTTAAGTGCGAAAGTGACTCATGACTCGATAGCCGATAAAATGGCAACCATGGATGGCCTTCCGAGATGAAGTCATTTCGTGGCATTTTCACTTTTTTTCTTTTTTTTAATCATTTTAGGTAGGTCTGTGCTTGTGTTTACGAATACGCTAATTCCATTGTATTCTATTTTCCGAATAAATTATTACTTATGAACAAACAAGATTCTGTTTTCGACTCATATCAGCAACGAGATTTAATTCGTATTCCGTATGTTAGTTATTAAGCCAGATGTTAATTATGGCAGAGGCCTTGACACAATTACTCGTTTATTTCACAGGCTATTCCTGTCACGTCTTTGTAGGTATTGCATCGTAAACAACGCCGTGTACGAGTATTAAAGATGGCGCGACATTCATACAACTGGTTCCCGCAGGTTTGTCTAATTTACAGACTTCTGTACGTCTAGCATGACTTACGTTGTCGCGCGACTCTCCGTACTTCAGACGCGATTCGAAGTATGGAGTCGCGCGCGACAACGCATGTTATGCTAAGCCGCCAGATCCGTCATTCTGTGACTTACAAAAAATTTTTACCTATTTAACTTTCCCAAAAAAATCTTGCTCAGCTTCTGTCAAACAAAAGAAGCGCTATTTGAACTTTACGTTTGTATTTGTACCTATGTGTGATTCCTTTTATTTATTATTTGTTCCTTTCACCAAGGTATTTCAAATTTGCAAGACCTTGAACGAAAGGCTTAAACTGGTTAAGCATCTAGGTAAATAAGGTCCCTAAATATGTTCAATGCTCCTCCCCAAAACTAGGTAATGACACTCGCATTTGGTACTACCTGAGGCCGGTTTTATAAAGCTACAAGTTACAATTTACAAGCGGAACTCACTTTCTAGCCCTATGTGTTAGAAAGAGACTTCCGCTTGTAAATTGTAACTTGTAGCTTTATAAAACTGGCCTCAGGTAGACACTGGAACTAGAGTTATTCCTTCTGTCCTTTTCATTAGAAAACGCAGGTCTTACAAAAAGCAGAATATTGTCATTTTAAGAAGATTTCTATTTGTAAATTGATGATATATGTAAATAAATAAACTCATGCACACTTCCAAACGCT
Source organism: Pammene fasciana (assembly GCA_911728535.1). Classification (NCBI taxonomy): domain Eukaryota; kingdom Metazoa; phylum Arthropoda; class Insecta; order Lepidoptera; family Tortricidae; genus Pammene; species Pammene fasciana. The sequence goes on from OU452295.1 coordinate 2,502,788, forward strand.
GTGAAAATTATTCTTTCAGTAGTCTACCTACATGATAGCAAAAAAGTTAATTTAGTGTCTAAAATAACTGGAAATAATAAGCTACTTTATATAACAAGACGAGTATGATTCTCAACTTCGATATTTAGTCCATTTTATTTTCTAAAGTTAAAATTTTTGACATCATCATTCAAGAACGAATTGACAGACTCATCAGACTCCTTCCGTGTCCCACGGAACTCTTCCTCTATATCCTGAAGAGTCCTGTCTTTCGTCTCTGGAAGCATCCACCATGACACCAACAAACTATATCCGACCATGCCACAGTATAGCCAATATGTACCATGAAGACCCAAAGTATTGAAGAAGAATGGATTACATTTCAACGTTACAAATAGATTTGATGACAGAAATAATACTGATAATGTTCCTGCTAGACCTTTATATTCTAAAGGAAATACTTCACCTGCTATTATATTTGGTAAAGGAACTGATCCAGTTGCTATAGAAAACATATGTATATGGATCAACGCTATACCTATTAACGGATGGTCATAAGGTAAAAAACCTTTAGATTTAAAATAAGTATAAATTCCAATAGACAAAAACGATAAGACATTGATGCTGATTGTCGATATAAGCATAGGTCTTCTTTTAAATCTTTGAATGACAAATACTGCACAAAAATTAGAGATTATTCTTTGAATGTCCATTGAGATGATCATCAGTGAAATGTCAACTTTTCCGATGATCGTATGGAATATTTCCTGGGTGTATGCCGCCAGGATATTAGCACCAGACCATTGTCCAATCATGTACAAGTGCATTACCAAAATCAACGGCTTATAAAACTCCTTTTTCATAAAGACTCTCTTGTAATATTGGATTTTACTTTCCACCTTTTGCTTTTCATCTTTTTTTAATTCATTTAACATATGTGTTTTAATCATCTTATCCAGTTCTTCCTCCTCGTCATTTCCTCTTAGCCAGCGAAATATTTTCCTGCATTCATCATATCTGCTTTTAGAAACTAAATAACTAGGAGATTCTGGAGAATGCATTACTATCATTAAATTAACAAAAGTTATCACAGCGCATATAAGGGCTATGATCTGCCAAGTAAAATAAGAACCTAGAGTATGTGCTATTAGAGTCCCACATGCAATGGCTAATGATATAGTGGTCAGGAAAGCTCCTCGATTTCTAGGGCTGGTATATTCTCCGATTAAGACAGAGCACAAAGAGGCGGAGAGTCCCATGGAAAACCCCTGAAGGAACCGGGCTAGGATGAGGGCTGTGACGCTGGTAGCGAAGAGGATGCAGAACCAGCCGGCGATCATGAAGCTAACGCTGATGACGTTGGCAGCCCTACGGCCGAGCCCGTTCATGATAAAGGGCAGTGTCAGAGCACCGGCAACCAGGGCGATGCTGATGATGGATGCTGGAAAGAGAAACATTTATATTACTGATGGACATAAAGTAGGTGTGTAATAAGCAAAAGTTGCAAACGTTAGTAAGCAAAGTTATAAATGACTTAAAATGGCACAAAAAAAAGTAGTCATAGAAATTAGTTGTACATTGATTTTAATGTGATATTTGTCCCACGTTCTCAAGAAAGAGCTTGACACATAGACTAGCGGATAAAGCTCTGATCTTATGAGAGTTAGAACTTTAAAAGAAAAAAAAGATTTTTCTTTCTAAGATACGGAATACTAAAAAAAAACAACCCCTAATGTATTGGTAATTTAACGTAGTGGTAATTAGATGCGCAATCAAAAAAAAATCAAAAGAAAAAAAAACAAAAACATCATCATTTCATCGAGAAAATAAAAAGAGTTTATTGACATTTTCGTCTATCTTCAATTGATCAAGAGACCGATACTAACCAAAGCAGACACTGACATTAAAGTTAAATTTTGTAAAAAGCTACGTAGTTATCTTGTGAACTGTATAATATAGTATTTAGTAGCCTATATTTATTAATTTATAATTACTATAATATAAGTAATAAGAGAGTAGAGACTGCACGATCCCACAGTCAAACCGTGAAAACTGTTTTGTGGGACTCCATATTAGTTTAAGTTGTATCTATTTATGTTAAATAAATAAATAAATAATAATAATAATAAAATAATAATAAAAACGAATGTCAACAGTTTTTTAAACTCAGTCTCAAAAACTTTAATGTTATTGATATCTTCTAACATAGATGCGACGGAACGATATCAGTATAATGCCTTTTTAATTGTAGGAAAATTTGCAATCAGAGAAATCAATCACCTTATAAATCTCATCATAATCTTACATCAACAAAACTAAACTTATCCATATTTGTGACATTCCACGAGAAAAGGTACCTTATGGCGGTTGGGGCTTACGCTATTTCTAACGACGCTGCAATACTAATGCGATGCTTCGCAACGTAAGCGCCAACCGCCATAAGGTACTTTCACTCGTGGGACGTCACATTTAAAGCAAAAAAGCTGAAAATTTCTTGCTAACATATAAATACGATCAAATACATATGTAAATATTTTAATTCATGATATTTAAGTAAATTAAATTATATTACCATACACCCAAATAATTAAATTATTAGTTTATCCAGTCATTTTTAGTTTAGTACTTTTTAAATATACAATCACGTTTTAGTAACTTACACATATTAAGTAGGTACACGAAGGTAGGTGGGTACTCAGGGTACTCAATAAAAAGCATTCTATTTGTATTCAAACTATTTCAAACCCAACAATAGCTAGGGATACAGGCACAGATCTGCCCACCAGATTTGTCCGGAAGATATGCCCGGCGGCCGTCCATATATGGGCACTATTCCGATGTGTCCGCAAACAAATCCGTGTCCAGTCCGTGCCATACATGGACGGATCTGTCAGCCGGGCATATCCGCCAGTAAATCCGGCCGGCAGATCTGTGCGAACTAATAACTCCAGTAACATGCCGACAATCATCGGTTCTTCCACAAATATGAATAAACATTTCGCAATACTTTTAATTCAGCGGCACTACATCACAGACGCCAACGATAAGCACAATTATCATAGATTTTACTCGTGTATTATGTACATTTAAATTAATCTATAACGTTTTTAGATTAGATTAAGTATATTACTCGTAATTTTCAGATAGTAGTCGGTGAATCACTGCTTCTGATTATTTTTTTATTTCCACGGATGTTAAGCGGATGTTATTTGGACTTACGACTGCCCCTTTTTAGAGTTCCATAGTCAACTAGGAACCCCTATTTTTCGCCATGTCCGTCCGTCCGACCGTCTTTCCATCTGTCCGTCTGTCCGCCTGTTAACACTAGAAAGCTGAAATTTGGTATGAGTATGTGCATTAATCACGCCGACAAAGTGGTAGAATAAAAACTGGAAATATGTTTTTATCATGGTACCTCCCCTACAAGGTATTTTCAAGTGGGGGATGATTTTAGGGTATTGTTATATAGGCCTTTCAAAAATAATGGTGGTCTTTTAAAACATTTTTGGATAAAATAATAGTTTCGTAAATAGCTCTAGAATATTAAATAAATAATAAAGGGTTATCCGTAACCCGTTATTATGTAACCCCGTTATCCGTTAATATTTAATATCTGAGTCTCACGAGAGTTTTGTGTATAAATAATAGCGCTGAAAGTTCAAAAAGGGGCGTCCCCCCATCTGATTTGACGATTTAATTTATTGATCGTATTACAGGAAACATCCTGTATGTAATATAAAATGACGATATAAAATTAAATATTTGTATAAAGAGGCAAATAATAGAACAAGTCATGTTCAGTGGTAGTAAGTTTCAGCTGAGAAAACGATTAACCATGATGAAAATATTTTCTTTTGATTACAAGTCATCATTATTCTGGTAGAAATTGTCCTTGATATAATATCTTATAATTATGTTACGACGTGATCATGATAAAAATAAGCCTATATTTATCATTTGATTTTATTCTCAATTAAAGGATATAGACTATAGATCCTTATCAGCATTGATAAGTAATGACTAATTACGTTTTAAATGTGTGACAGTATTCATTGTTTTGAATTTGTATGGGAAAAGTAGGCTTGGCTACTCCTTATAGATCTATACATACATATCAAATTCTTTTACATTTTAACTATGATAATAATAACTGCAAAAAGTAGTTATAAACCTACCCTAGCCTAAACAAAAAGCCTGCCTCTATTATTTTTTATTTCTTTATTTTTGATATTGCACACCTAACTAAACACTCTAATTAATCAATTTACTCACACAAAACTCACACAATCTTCACTCAAATAAATTTTGTCAAAAACGGGACTTAATCGCGTACACTTTCGAAACGTCACAAAAATAATAAAAGTAGGTGTACGCGATAAATTCCTATTTTTGACAAAATATTAAGGTCGCGTATTAACAACGACCTCAACTTACGACCTGCATTCCCCCTATAACATATCTACTTATCAGTTCATCTCATCTCATCATCTCCTCCTAGCCGTTTTCGGCTACAGCGACTGCATTCTACCGCTGAGAGCGACGCTGGTGCGCTCTTAAGTGACTGATAAATCCAATTTTTGCAGCAAATGCGCGGCCACACTCGCTGCAAGTCAGCACCCCTCCGGCATAGCAGTAATTTATGGCCAAAGTTGGTCTGGCCTTTAGCTCGTTTATCAGTTCATACCACTTGCAACTCAAGATATCCCAATTTTTCATATTCTACACTTGAGCCTGTACGAGAATTAAAAATTATCGCAATAGCCTAGGAGTAAGGTTGGGTGTATGTGTTATTAAGTGGGTCACGAACATGGAAGGCACTGGATACTTCACGTAAGATCCAACGCCATCAACCGTAAGATCGTCTTCGATCCACATAAAACCAGCAAAGTATTTGATTAATTTTCGAAAAAACAGACAGAATTCCAGCTCACTATCATGTATTTTCTCCGCCTTTGTGTCTAACTTACAGTTTCATCCAATCTTGCATTGTGATATTTCGATTTCTCTGCCAAAATCAGACACCCACGGCCGATCAGCAGGCTAATTACAATTAATGTTAACAAATCAGTGCTTATATTTTGTTCGATAATATATAATGTGTGTGATATTCGCCGGGTGTCTGATATAACACAAGATAATATTTCATTCAGTTACATTGATTTTGTATTTGACCCTTCATACAATGCAATGTTACATATCTTTAGTGGCATTCTGCGGGCAATGTTCTGGCAAAAATCTTGTCTATGGTTTTGTCAATGTGATAAGGGTACACGTGTCATGGCTATTTAGCAAGATATAGGTACTCATGACTAATAATTATAGGCATATTTTTATCGAAAAGTCGAGTAGTTACCTTTATCTACTATCTACTTAGATTATTATCTAATTTCTATCGTATAATAAGTTTCATAGGATAGCTAAGTGTTTTGGAATATTTTATCAATATTAGATCAATATCGGTGATTAATTGTTCAATCAGTCTTTATATAAAAGCCTAGCCCCCGTTTTCATCCTCATTATTGTTATGAAAAGTATTAAGCATCATGATTATTTTTGCGATTTGTTTCATCATTTCTTTTCTGTACTGGTACAGTACCAGAACATTCTCTTATTGGAAAAACCGTGGTGTGAAACATGATCCACCAGTACCTGGGCTTGGGAATAACGCGGACCAAGTGTTCGCAAGAAAGAGCATGTCACAAGTCATCGAGGATGTATACTGGAGATACCCTAACGAGAAAATCGTTGGATTCTACAGACTTACCCAACCAGAGTTGATTCTCAGGGATCCTGATGTAATAAAAAGTGTTTTCACAAGCGACTTTGCGTATTTTTACGCCAGATCGCACCTTGGGAGCGAAAGCGGAGACCAAGTTGAGCCGTTGAGGAGAAACCTGTTGGTTGCTGAAGGTGACTTATGGCGATTATTGAGACAAGGAACATCACCAGCGTTTACCATGGGGAAGCTGAAGGCTATGTTCCCGCTAATAGTGGAGCGGGCGGAGAGATTGCAAGAGCTGACGTTGGGACTCGTAGAGCGCGGCGCTCCGGTCGACGCGCGGGACCTCATGGCCCGATTCACCATCGACTTTATTGGCGCATGTGGTCTCGGGATTGATGCAGCCGCTCTAAATGATGATAGCTCTCCATTTCGAAAACTTGGAGACCAAATATTCCACATAGGACCTAGAGAAAGGATCATATACATACTAAAAGAAATGTTCCCCGGAAAATTCCCGTTCCTAAAATATTTCGGTCAATTCGAGGAGTATTTGCTTCATTTGGTGGGTGAGATTCAGAAGATGAGAAATAACACGCCTTCAAACAGGAATGACTTTGTTGATTTATTGATGGAGATGAAAAATAAGGGGAAAATCGAAGGTGAGTCGATGGAGCGATTGAAGCCAGACGGTACTCCAGAACGGGTATCAATAGAGCTGGATGATATGCTGATGGCGGCAAATGTGTTCATGTTTTTCGGAGCCGGCTTCGAGACCGCATCAAACTCAACTAGCTACACGCTCCATGCACTAGCATATAACCCAGATAAACAAAAGAAAGTCCAACAGGATATTGACAGAGTGCTCGCTAAGCATAACCACAGACTTAGTTGGGATGCGATTAAAGAGATGCAGTATTTAGAATGGACGTATAAGGAAGGTTTGCGGAAGCAGCCCCCAGTGGGACACATAGGGAGGACGTGCAAACGGAAATATACATTCGAGGATCTGGGTGTGACAATAGACGAGGGTGTGAGAGTGAGGATATCAGTCCAGGCACTGCATAATGACCCATTGTATTGGGATAACCCTGAAGAATTCCGGCCTGAACGCTTCAGTCCGGACGAGTATAATGAAGCTAGAACCAAGTATGCATACATGCCTTTTGGCACCGGACCGCGTTCCTGTGTTGGTGAGTAAAACAGATTTTATTGGTTATTTAATTCTTTGTCTGATTTTTTCATAGATCCATACTTTTTTTTATTATTTGGTAGATTAAGGTTAACTTCTTGATCGAATATAAAAAACCAGTCGGTATACAAGGTATAACAAAAATACTGTTGATCCGCTTTAAGGGCATTATTGGTATCGTATTGTGACTAAGAAACCCTACTTAGGAGGAAAAAAAATGTCGCAAAAAATAAATTGTATTGGACACGTCCTGTGACACGTCATTCCAGTCGGCCAACCCAGCCCTCTAATTCAAAATCTTGGTTTTTCGCAAAGAGAATTACGTTACGGTTCTAAGGCTAAGGTGTTCTCTGTATACATGGCTAAATGCGTATATATAATACGTTTTAAGCGAGCTTTGCTAAAAGTTATTATTCAAAAAATTACAGCTTAATGCGTATTACGATTCAAGTGTGCTTAAAACTTAGTAAAAGTGAGTTTAACTATACCCCATACGACTTATTATTTAATTAGTAGTTTTGCTATGTATGGAGTTAGCAATCTATCTACTCATTTATCTATGGTTTTTCGCAAGAATTTTATTATGCCCTTAAACGGATCACCGCTATTTTTGTTCCATCTTGTAGGTATTATAAGGTCCTAATTTATTAGTTGCAGATATTTTTACAGCCGATAGTACTCTGTCTATATTAAAAGCATGAAACATTATAGCTTTTACGATGTTTTTTTGGAGAAAACTGAAAAAAGTATGCTACGTAAAAACATCCTGTTAATGTGATTATTATTGTAAATGAAAACTCGTTGAACAGATTCTAGTAGGTACCTCTTTTACGTACCACTACTACCACTTAACTGTAACTGGCCACTTCACGTCGATAAATTAAATACTTGATTGTCAATGTCATGTTATTATCCGTTTGATTGTGTCGTTTGAAAATAAATTTTATTTTGAAATGCCTTACCGTTACACAAATATCACTTAAGAGTGGATTTTCTTGGCAAGTTTTAACTCGACATGCCCAATCCCATCCTAATGAAATTTGCAGTTTTCCCGCTGAACCGTTATACGATATTTACCGCCTACTCCACCTATCCCTACCGCGCTATCCCCCCCAGTGGGGATATGTGGAATATTTTTCCATCTTTTTCTACTAGTAGGGATACTTTTCCATCTATCCCTACCACTTGATGCCAAATGGATTTTTTTCCGCATATCCCTACCATTTCCCCCCTGGTAGGGATAACTGGATTTTTTTCCACCTATACCTACTGTTTTCATCCCTGGGGGGAACAGGTGGAAATATTTCTATGTATACCTATTGGTTTCCCCCCGGTAGGGATAGGTGGAATTTTAAACACTTATCCCTACAACCCCGCTATTTGGTAGGGATGCATGGAAACTTTTCCAATTATCTTCACCCGATTGTATATTTGCATGGATACATGGAAACTTTTCCAAGTATCTTCACCTGATTTTATTTTGGTAGGGATACATGGAAACTTTTCAAATTATCTTCACCTGATTTTATTTTGGTAGGGATACATGGAAACTTTTCCAATTATCTTCACCTGATTTTATTTTGGTAGGGATACATGGAAACTTTTCCAAGTATCTTCACCTGATTTTATTTTGGTAGGGATACATGGAAACTTTTCCAAGTATCTTCACCTGATTTTATTTTGGTAGGGATACATGGAAACTTTTCCAATTATCTTTACCTGATTTTATTTTGGTAGGGATACACGGAAATTTTTTCAATCATCTTTACCAGATTGTAAATATATTGGTAGGGATACATGGAAACTTTTACAATCAGCCTTGGGTACTTGATTGTATTTTGGTAGGGAAAGTATTTATGGAAATTTCTCGAATCGTTTTTGTTACAAATAGATTATTTATTATTTCAAGTTACTATTATTGAAGTAATCATTTTGAAAATATTTATTTTATTTTTGGTAGGACTAAGTACCCAGCAAGAAGGTACTAAATACGGATTTGTAAATTAAACACTTCCACATCATACAGTTCGAGTGGAAGAAGTCCTTATCCTTCAGAAAACAGAAAGGTAGCAGGGACGAGTGGAAGAATTTCCATATATCCCAACTAAACAGCAAGGTAGCAGGGAAAAATGGAAGAATTTCCATATATCCCTACTAAACAGCAGGGTAGCAGGGAAAAATGGAAGAATCTCCATATATCCCTACTAAACAGCAAGGTGGCAGGGACAAATGGAAGAATTTCCATATATCCCTACTAAACAGCAAGGTGGCAGGGACAAATGGAAGAATTTCCATATATCCCTACTAAACAGCAGGGTAGCAGGGAAAAATGGAGGAATTTCCATATATCCCTACCAAATAGCGAGGCAGTAGGGATAGGAAAAAAAAATTCCACCTGTCCCCACCAGGGGGGAAAACAGAGGTTAACGTGGAAAAAAAAATTACCTATCCCCACCAGGGGTAAAATCAGTAGGTACACGTGGAAAAAAATCCACCGATTTCTACCAGGGGGGAAAGTAGTTGGGATAAGTAGAATAAATTCCATCTGGCCCTATCATTAAAAATTAGGGGGGATATATGGACGACTTGATTCCATATATCACTACCAGTAGAAATAGATGGAAAAATATTCCACATATCTCCACTGGGGGGGATATCGCGGTAGGGATAGGTGGAATAGGCGATATTTACGACAAACAATATAAACAATAAAATTGTTGACATGACGGATAGTGTTATTGTGACATGTGTTGTCATTTTTTAGACGAAATTATAATTTTTTTTGTTAGGTAAATGAAATAAAAAATGTTATATAAAAAGATTTCTTAATTTATATTTAAAGTTAATTATTTTAATGTAAAGTATCATGTGTTAAAATATCTGCAACTAATAAATTAGGACGTTATATTTATGGTGAATCTCTTATGCTGGTGTTAGGTCTGCTTTAAGAAAAGATTATATAAATCATATTGAAAGGGAGTGTAATTCACAACGGTTTTTACGAAGATAGGTATCCATAATCCACATACCATAAACTAGTTAAACCAATATAATTGCCGGCAATTGTTTTATCTCTACTTTTCTGTTTGTAACTTATGTATACGTGTTTCTTTAAATTGAGGTGTGCAATAAAGAGTATTTATGTTATGTAACAATTTAAATAAACAATACCTTCATTTTTTTCTACATATTTTAATATTATTTTTGTAATTTTCAGGTGAACGTTTAGGCCTGATGCAGTCCTTAGCCGGTTTAGCTGCCATCTTGTCTCGCTTCACCGTGGAGCCTGCACCCAACTCCAGACGGGACCCCACAATAGACCCCAAGTCCAACATCACACAGGGTGTGATTGGGGGGCTACCACTTATTTTTAAGGAGAGGAAAACCTTCCATAGTCCTGATTTAATAGAAGACTTTGAAATTAGGGCATTGTAGGTGGTTTTGCGCTTTAGTTTTAAATTCTGTGCATTTATATTGTGTTCTGATGCCCGATCCACTCACAAACGTTAACCAGTGTAAGGGACGCAGTTATGCGTTAGAGAGTGCAAGCGGCATTGCGATCTTGTTCTGTCATAATATAGCTGCGTCCCAAGGCCTGGTTACACCTAACGAGTACAGTGGCGAGACAGCAAAATGCTACTCGGCCGAGAGAGTAAAATGGCCCGGCCCAGTACTCGGCAATGTGTTTACACCTTGCGAGTACTCGGTCGAGAGTACTGACTCGCCACTGTACTCGGTAGGTGTAACAAGGGTATTAGATTTGCCGAGGTTGGTTCAATGTGTGGACTGTGGATCGGGCATGACACTTTGAAAGTGAGAAAATTGTTATGTATATGAAAGTTCACATTCATTCTCTCCACGCCGTATCCGGCGACAGCGACTCCGTCAATTATTTCTTGCAGGATTATGGAAGGCTCGGGTATGACTTGCAAAGCCAAACTTTGTCTTGAAGACGCGGTCACACAAAGCGCAGTGTAGTTGGCCAGCTGGGTTGTATGTGTATATGTACGTGGGCTTAGGACGAGTCTTTCTTATATGCCGTCTGGCATCCAGGTCTCTCAAACGCTGATGCTCATATTGTTCCACTTTATGACAAACAGTAGATCGCCATTCCGACCGCGAATATGAAAGATTTCGATTGCGATATGAAAGTTAGAATGGATGTAGACTGTGCGTTGTTGATAAGCATTTTAGTAGTTAGGAAAAACAATTATGATTAAGTACGTGATTCATTGATTGAATTAGTAGAGAACATAGATAAGGTTATCATTTATTAATACCCTATCTATGGCAACAATAATTATGGACTGAAATGAATGCAACCTGAACTCAATGCAAGAAATATACTATTATGTGTGAATGTTTGAGTAGATATTTTAAGGGTCAAAATAAACGTAGGTACTGCGTTGCCGACAGCCTCAGATTCCATAGTCTGTCTGTGAAGCTGTGTTAATACTGTTTATCTGTTTTGATCTTAATTAATAGGTATATTAATATGAAAAGATTGAAGGAAAGTGTATGGATCTTATAATTTATTATTATTTTGTTGATTTACATTAAAAAAATTACGACTGATTCTGCGTTTATATTTCTTCAAAGACCCAATAGGTGACGTTTTTGACAGGTTTCAAAATAATTGGAGTTGTATTGTGCAGTCACAATATTTATTTTTTACTTCTCATGCTCGTAAAGTTTCACTTTATGCTGGGTATAGGCGGACTAAAACTCAATTTTATGCACAAGTGCATAAAAATTGCCATTGTCAAAATAGCCTTAGAAGAAGTCAATTTTTTATGCACTTGTGCATAAAATTGAGTTTTAGTCCGCCTATACCCAGCATAAAGTGAAACTTTACGAGCATGAGAAGTAAAAAAATATAAACACTTATGAAAGAAATTCCTATTCTTTTTATTTCCTCACAATCGAAGTAAAAAGTAGAGTGTATAACTCGTCCATAAAACCCATTTTACGCTCGTACTTTATATCCATCCTCGCTCGCAAGCTCGCTCGTATGGATAAACGCCTCGCGTAAAATGGTGCGTTTTATGCACTTGTTGTACAATCTACTATATCTACACACACACACACACACACACCGTAAACCCGCTAATGTGAGTTCAGAAACTGGCCGTAATGACGAACATTATATCAGTCAATTATAAGAATAATTATCTAAAGTGTCGTATTAGGTAATATTGTGCGTATTTTCTTTCATTTATGATATCGATAATAGGTACGTAACGTAACTACTTTCGAATTTCGAATATCTTCGTAGGACAAGGAATTTGGATTAAAAACTTGGGGTAACTCTGGTTTAAATATTGTTTCTCTGTTTCAGTTAAGTATCTTATTATTTATCTTCCATTCATTGGCATCTGTTAGCGACGTGCTCAAAATGGTTATTTTTGTTTTTAAACTTATTATGTTTTTTTATGTTGGTACTCCGACAATTATCATCCTGGACAGGTTGTCGAGGGCCGTCGAACCTCTTCTCCGCAAAGAGCAGGCTGGCTTCCGACCCAACCGATCATGTACGGACCAGATCAACACTTTGCGCATAATACTTGAACAGGCATCAGAATGGCAGAGGGAAATGTACTTGACCTTTGTGGATTTCGAAAAAGCCTTCGATACGCTGCGATGGAGCTGTATCTGGGACCGACTGCATGAAATTGGAGTACCCGAGAAGATCACGAACATGATTAAGGCCATCTACAGGAAGTATTCTTGTAGCGTGACTCACAACGGCCTCGTCTCGGAGGACATACCGGTCCATGCAGGTGTACGCCAGGGGTGTCTCCTTTCACCTCTCCTCTTCCTTGTCGTCCTGGATGGCATCATGAACAACACCACCAACAGCAAGCGCCGCGGCATAGAGTGGGGACTGTCCAACGTCTTGGAAGACTTGGACTACGCCGATGACCTGTGCCTATTGAGCCACACGCGCGCCGACATGCAAGCCAAACTGGACGACCTACGGCGAGAAGCTTTGGAGGCGGGCTTAAAAATTAACACCCGGAAGACCCAGGAAATGAGGTGCGGAGCGACGAGCTCACTGCCGTTGCTCATCGGCACAGAGGGGGTGGAGAGGACCCACAAGTTCGCGTACCTCGGTAGTGTAGTGTCGGAAACTGGAGGCACCGAAGAGGACATCGCTTCGAGAATCGCCAAGGGAAAAGCAACCTTCGCACAGCTCCGTCCGGTATGGCAATCGCGGAAACTGACTAGGAGAGTTAAGCTCAAGATATTCCGGTCCAACGTGAAAACCGTATTGCTGTACGGATGTGAGACGTGGAAGGTCACTAATGACATCTCGCGTCGGCTCCAAGTTTTCATCAACCGCTGTCTTCGCCGTATCCTCGGTGTATACTGGCCCGAGAGAATCTCCAACGTAGTTCTGTGGGAACGCTGCGGTGAGACTCCGATCGACAAGCAGATCAAACGCCGCAAGTGGAACTGGATCGGCCACACGCTCCGAAGGGACCCCAACCACATCCCGAGGCAAGCCCTAGACTGGAATCCCCAAGGAAAGCGGAAACGTGGCCGCCCAAAACAATCCTGGCGGCGGACGATCATCGCAGAGGCGGCGACCATTGGCAAGACGTGGAGCGAAATGAAGCGCGAAGCTCAAGACCGAACGGGATGGCGGAGCACTGTGGATGCCCTCTGCCCCATCTAGGGGACATAGGATCATAAGTCAAGTAAGTCACTCCGACAATTACAGACTGTTAATAGTTTCCCTGTTATCAATGCAGGTCATTACATCCTCTCTCCACACCGCTAAGGCAGAAACAGATGGGATATAAGAAAGATTGTACAAGAGAAAGTCCAGCACGACCCTCAGTACTGAGGATAACGATACAAGGAGGAGTAGGGTATGGTAGCTAAATCGCCTCTGCCGTCCTAAATTGTATCTAGTTGTCGACAATAATGTCGGTTCCTGCGTATTTACTCATGTAAATACTACAGGCGTTTAAGCTATAGAATGGGAAAGCGACGATCTAGCACACGATTCGTGTTAAGATTGAAGAAAAAAATTACCAATCCAAGAACCAGAAGCATCAACAAGAATAAACCCTGAGATGTTCATTGAGCAAGAGATAAAGTATCAAACTTACCATTCCAAGAACCAGAAACGGCATCAACGGGCATGAACCCAGAGCCCTGGAGTTGATGCAGCAGCATGGAGGTGACACCCGCCACCAAGTCATAGTACATCAGGTTAATTGAGCCAGAGACGAAGCATACTTACCAATCCAAGACCCACAGACGGCATCAACGGGCATGAACCCAGAGCCCTGGAGTTGAGGCAGCAGCACAGAGGTGATACCCACTGCCAGGTCATAGGACATCAGGTTCATTGAGCCACAGACGAAGTATTAAACTTACCAATCCAAGACCCAGAGACGGGATCAACAGGAATGAACCCAGAGCCCTGGAGTTGAGGCAGCAGCACAGAGGTGATACCCACTACCAGGTCATAGGACATCAGGTTCATTGAGCCAGACGAAGCATTGAACTTACCAATCCAAGACCCAGAGACAGCATCAACAGGAATGAACCCAGAGCCCTGGAGCTGAGGCAGCAGCACTGAGGTGTAACCCACCACTAGCCCGTGGGACATTAGATTCATTGACACCCCTGAGGTCACGAAGCACTGTAAATGTTCAAATAAGTACAACTAATTTGTTATTCAAATATAAACAACGAAAACACTGAAAATATAATCAACCCAGCTGAACTAATACCAAGCATCGATACGCCTTACCGGGTCTCGATCGCATTAATGAGAATAAGAAATGGGTCTAAATTCGGTATAATATATTCACTTGAAACATGACAATAGCATAGCTAGGGACACGCGCACAGATGTGCCCGCCGGATTTATCCGACGGATGTGCCCGGCGGAAAATCCGTGCGTGTATGGCGCGAATTTGACGCGGATTTGTCTGCGGACACATCCGAATATCTGTGCGTGTATTCCTAGCTAAAGTCATTGAAATGTGAGTCTACATAAAAAGTACCATTTGGAGGAAAGCGCGTACGTTGGATTCAATTCGTAAGCGCCAGCCGCGGAATGGTACCCTTTGAAGTTGAACTAGACCGTCACAAATATTGTTTTTAATACATACTTGTTTCGCGAAAGGAGTGACCCATCTTGACAACGACATTTTTATCGCGCAACAAAGATCATTATTCGGAATTCAAGTCTTCAAACACAAGTAACACAACGTTATCACTTATCACTCTATATGATACTGACAGTAATGCCGCTAAATAAGAAAATTGAGATAGGCTATTCACACACTAATATCGCGGTCTACTGATACATTTAAACCCTCCGGATGACGAATGTAAGTTACAGCATAGACTTAAAGACATAGTATCCGGCCATAGTCTAAAAACTTTTTGAGGCTACAAGTATTTACCGCCATCTAGTTCAGAGCGACCTAAACAGAGCCAAAATGCATGATGTAAAATCAGCGCCACCTAGTAACGACTAGTGTACTACTAGTACGTTATTCGTTACTAGGTGGCGCTGATTTTACCTCATGCATTTTGGCTCTGTTTAGGTCGCTCTGAACTAGATGGCGCTAAATACTTGAAGCCTCAAAAAGTTCTGAGTCAATCAACTTTTTAAAGCACCTGGTTGCTATGGTTACGTCCAAAGATTTTCTATGAAATAGTATGAGGATGTCCCTCGGACAACGGGGACAGAGTAAACAACATTAAAAAGTTGATTCGCCAGACTATGGCCGTCTCGTCTACTATATCTTTAAGTCTATGGTTACAGTTACTGTCCGATAATAAAGAGTAGAAAATATATTTGGACCCGGGCATGTCCTTACACTACGTGCAAAAGAGAGGTTACGAGCACTGCGAATGTCATCTCCCTAAGTGTGGTACAAACAGCAACACTCTTAACTGTACATCGGTGGACCTTATTAGATAGATAGAAGGCATAAGGTCCACCGGTGGACAGTTAACAGTGTGGGCGATGGTACTGATAGGGCACAGCTGAGCGAAGTATCTCGCTCAAATTTGAAGTAGAGCCTGACTGGGGAAGTTTCCACCTTACAGAAAATCATAGCCAAATAGCACTAGACCCTACTAATAGTGTTATGTTCCTGTCGGTGAGTAAGAGGGCTCAAATAGGATGCAGTGTACTGGCGTCATTGATTGGCGATGGGGGCGCTCTTTTTCTTTTGTAATTTTTGCGAAAACTTGTTTTGGTGCAACAAAGTGATTTATATTGTCTGTAAGTTAGATTACAGTATGAACCAATTTTACATATTTAAAGATTTTTTTTGTTTATTTTGTATGAATTTAACATATCCAAAAGGGTGGTTTTATTTCAAATTACAGCACCATTTGGGGTCAATGTTACTCTACATCCGTAAGCCCCTTACCCCTTAGACAACCCTACACGTGATCCCTGGGTGGTGCTAAAAGAGTAACAAACTTGGCAGCTGCACTGTCCCTGGACCTTGTAGCACCTACTGGAATTTCTTCACCATCTACTTTCCCACTACTATTACCTACCACCTGAAAAAAGAAATGCCTCTCTATATCCAGTGACGTGTAGCCATACGATAAATAAATAAAAGCACAATTTGGCACGTCGATTTGTGCATTCATCCTTATCTGGCAGCACTCCCTGTGTGAATGTTTTTGAAATGTTTTTGTGTGTTTGTTTGAGGGAGCTAGGCAAGCGTTTGCGAGATCGGGGTTGTGATCCTAGATCTGGTTCATACCTTGTGCAGCGTATGTCACTGGCTATTCAACGCGGAAATGCGGCCAGTGTTTCCGCCGGGTACTTACCAGACAGGAAGATAACATTTCTGTGTTTTAACTTCTGTGTTTTTCTGGCTTTGGTTTGTTTCTCCTTTGGACTTTCCGTGCTATTTTTATCTTGTTTTTGACGAAACCTGTGGTGGATGCAGTTTTTTATTTTATTTTATTATTATTATAAGGTGGAACTGGTGGAAGCCGAAATTAGATACCTACAATTTTTTTTTTTTTTTTTTTGTATTGAAAATACATTTATTTACATAACTAAATATACAGAGGTACTACAGTACAAATACTAAACTAAATTAATAACTAGCTCAAATCTAAACTAGGCCCTTGCGGCATTGTACCAAGGATGCTGGCGGCATTTCCTCGTTGTATCGCAATGCTGATACGCTGTGCGAGGAAACCGCCAGCTCTTCGGTCACCAGTTACATCAACCAGACGCTTTGCGATTTCTGCAAAAAACTTGTGTGCGCTGGGACCCCATGGACCTAGAGTTTCAACTCCAAAAGGTACAAAATGGTACTCTCTACCGAGACTTTTATATTTGTTACGTTTTGAAATTTCGGCGCTTTCCGCCGCTGCGCCCGCTTTTACGTTACCTACAATTATATTCTAGTATTTAGTAGGCATTTTTTTTCCTGTTTTGAAGCTAATACATTATTATAATTATTTTTTAATGGACGAAACCTGTCTGGGGGATTTGAATATTGTATATTTTTTTTTTGGTTTAAATAAATAGGATCTAGTAGTTTTGAAATCTGTTTAATAAACCCAACGACACACTGAAACGCTCCACCAGCATGCATCGCCATTCGCAGGTCATGCTGTTAGTGTGCGAATCGCCTAACAAAATTGAAAATTAAAGTCTCAAGATAACTGAAGCATTTACAACCGTTAAAACGAGGTCATTCTGACTTTTATCAGAGAATGAATGATAGTATTAATTACTGATAAAAACCTTTTGCAAAATGTTGACGTTTAGGTTTAAAGTTGTTGTGGTTATTACGTTGTTATGGCACTGAATTGTTACACTTATATGATTAAAAAAAACTTATGAAGACTACATACTTTCTTGAAGAAGACGTCATTCCGAGCCTGTTGTAGAGGTAGGTTCTATAGAAATTTAAAATTTAGTTGAGAGATGCTCTTACGTAATAAAATAAACTTGTCTCAGCTAAGCTTTGATGAAAATTTCTACAGAAAGAAAGAACCTGAGGTACTGACAAATAATGCACAGTAAGGAAGTCATTGAAGGAAGAACCTTGGAATAATGAACATGCTGTTTCAGAGATAGGTATATGCTTTATTTAACACGCAACAGAGATGTACATACAATACTGAAGAATTAACAATATATATCTAAGCTAATATTAAAAGACTTAAACTATACTTCGTTTTTTTTTCAGATTAGAAAAATCGTGCGATAGTCGTCGTGCGATTTTTGGAAAAACGATTTCAAAATTTACTATTTTGCAACTTATTTTCTTAAGCGTATCACTAATAGTGAAAAAAAGTTGACTCATTTAAATTTTGCCCAGATATGGCTGAAAAAAATAAAGATAAAGTGTCGAAATCGACCGTAATTTTCCTAATCTGAAAAAAACGAGGTATAAATTAAAACTAAAACGAGGTTATGTCTACGGTCGTGAAGATTTTTCTACACTGCAATGTTTGTTTAGACGCAAACATATTATAGTTCTATACCTATAATAAACTACATTTTGCCTCGTTTATTATTTTAACTATCACATTAATATCAATATCAAGGCCAGCATCACTGCAAGCAATCAATATACAACCAGAAATTAATAAGATTTCTAGAAGATTTCTAGAACAAATATCTAGAAGTTAAATCAAAGGCGCACTGCACCGCCGGTCTGCATGGTGCAATTTTAAAGATGTCAGCGACAAAGTCGACATCAGCTCATCAGTGGACAACGGACGTCCTATAAACTCCTCCTCAATATCCTGCAAAGTCCTATCCTTCGTCTCAGGTAACACCATCCAACACACCACGAAACAGTACCCCACGATCCCAGCATACATACAGTACGCTCCTGGAAGACCAATTGAGGCAAAAAGATGCGGCAGTGTCTTCACTGTCAGAAATAGATTTACAGACACAAAGAGAACACTTATGCCGCCAGCTAAACTTCTGTATTCTAAAGGGAAGAGTTCCCCAGCTATTATAAGAGGTAGTGGCACTGTTCCAGTTGCAATAGAGAACATGTGGATATGAGCTAGAACTACCCCTATTAGTGGATGGTCGAATGGGAGGTAACCATGTGATTTGGCGTAAGTATATGCAGCTATCGTGAGGAAAGCTGATATATTTATCAGAGTTGTGCTTAACAACATGGTTCGTCTCTTAATCTTCTTAACAACGTAAATAGCGCTAGAATTTGATATGATTCTTTGGGTTCCAAGGCTGATTATTATCAGACCAAACATGGCATCAGGTCCGACGACATTCTCTAATATCTTGGTTGTGTAGGCTGACATGATGTTTGCTCCGCCCCATTGACCTAAAGTGTAAAGGTGCATCATTATAAATATTGGTTTGTAGAATTGTCTTTTTCGCACCGTCTCATTCAAATATACTAATCCGCTTTTTAGCTTCCATAGAAAAGATATTTGCACATCGGCATCTTCTTTAGATTCCCTAATAATAGCACTTGTTTCTATCATTGTTTGCAACTCTTCATCTTCTTCATCACCTCTAAGCCACCTAAAAACTCTTTTGCATTCTTCGTATCGACCTTGATCAGCTAACCAACTTGGTGATTCAGGAGATTGTATCACGATTAGCAAATTAACAAAAGATATAAAAGCACACACAAGTGCTGCAGGTTGCCAACCGAAATAAGACCCAACAGTATGCACAGTTAGGACTCCAATTGCGATGGCTAAGGAGAGAGTCATGAGGAAAGCGCCTCTGTTCTTCGGACTTGTATACTCTCCTATGAGCACTGGTCCTAAAGTAGCGGCCATTCCCATGGAAACTCCTTGCAGGAACCTGGCGATGAGCAGACCAGTCACGCTGGTAGCCAGGAGGATGCCGAACCAGCCGACCAACATGGGCAGGATGCTGACCAGATTGGCGGTTTTGCGCCCGCTTTTGGCCATGATTGTAGGCACGATGAAGTTGCCAGTGACCAGAGCGAAGCCCAAGATGGAAGCTGTGAATAAAAAACAAAAAATATTGCTCAACATTTGAAACTGTATATCCTACTTCTAGTTCTGTTACAAGATACAACGGGTGTGCATTTGATCTCTTTCAAGCCGTAGTGACTTTTAAAGCAATGGGAAATATTGAAAAAAAAAAAAAAAATTTGATGAAAAAAGTTAAACGAAGTACCTTTACTAGAGTTTTAGTAGTAATTAGCTGAACAATTGAATAGAGTTTTCTCAAAACTATACATATGGATTCAGTATTTGGCCCATATTTTTGTAGGAAAATAACCAATGCTACCCAAAAATATTTAAAGTTTATGGTGACAACATTTAGTGGGATGTCGATAAGTTTACTTAAATATAATTAAAACATGATTGTATGATTAAATGCATGTCAACTTTTAAAGCAATGTTAAGAATCATTGCTATTAAATGTGGACAGGAAAAGTTTTAACACGTTTGTGATTCTTTAATTTATAAATATTATCATTCCGATAATTTATCTTTATTTTTTTCAGCCATATCTGGGCAAAATTTAAATGAGACTGCTTTTTTTCCACTGTTAGTGAAACGCTGAATAAGATGCAAAATAGAAATATTTAAAATCGTTTTCCCAAAAATCGCACGACGGCAATCGCACGATTTTTCTAATCTGAAAAAAAGCAAGTGTAACTTCGACAGGCAAGGGGCGGACGTGATTTTGTTTTGCCGCTAAAAGTAAAAAGGGTAGCCGAAGCAAATCGGTCAAACCCAACGCGGGACGCTGCTAGCTGTACGTGGCTACCCGCGATCTTTTAAATTATTAGGTACTAGGTTTGGGATAAAAACTATCCAATGTCCTTCCCCAGAAAACTATTATCTTACAAAATTTCATCTAAATAGGTTCAGCGATTTAAGCGTGAAGAGGTAACAGACAGTCACACAGTTGCATGTATTTTATAATAATTGGTATGGATATTTTCTGTGCTTAAATCGACAAATCAAAATTACATTACCAATCCAGGAACCGCTGACGTCATCCACAACAATCGGGGAGCCTGGTCTCTGTAGTTGAGGCAGCAGTACTGCTGTAAAGCCAACGGTCAACCCTTGGCCAGCCATGTTGAGGCACACTCCTGATGTCACGAAACACTGTCAAACATGTTCATGAATTAAACAAGTCATCGTTCGCTTGCCCTTGTCCCATTCACTCGGGGTCGGCGCAGCATGTCTTTATTTCCACACATCTCTGTCACCCGTCATCTCATCACTCACCTTTCTTTTGTTATTAGCTCTCACACAATCCATCCACCTTTTCCTAGGTTTGCCTCTTTTCCTACATCCCTCCACATTCATTCTTAATACCTTTCTTGCAACATGACTTTCATCCCTCTGCATAACATGCCCGTACCACGCTAGGCGATTTGATCTTAATTGGTCATGAATTAAACATGTAACCTCAACCTACCGGATCAAATTGATAGGTACCTAACACGTAATTTAAAAACAAACTTACTTCTATTATCACTGCATGCGGCTGTATTCACTTGTGTTTAGTGATAATAGTGTTAATATGTCTCACGAAAGTTTAAATTCAACTAACTTACTTGTCTTTGGAACGGCGAAAACCAAATTTTTGTCATTTTCTCCAAATTCACAGCTTTCGAATCACAATCAATTTTATCTCACAAAACAAATAATATTAAAAATTCGTCTTTCCAATATACTTAAATTAAATTTTTTAAAGCCGAGTTCCATTATCTTTTTTAAACTGCAACAATTTCACTTCCCATCTTGTCAATAACCAATATTAAATTGATTAGATATTCCTGGTTTCCAACGTTTTTACAACCTTTGATAATTTTTTACAGCCTTCTATCATTGTGTGCAAAGGTCGACTAATAAATAAACATTCGTAAAATGATTCTTTGACATGAAAAAATTACCTATGCACTTATTTCGGGTGTCTAATATTTACATAGAAAAAAAAACATATTTTCTTTTTGCGTTAAAATTGTGTGAATGATTAGTTTGCATCAAAACTTTGATGAATAGATAAGATATAATTATGATTTTGCATAATTTATTACCAATAAGTATAATTATCACATCGCATAAAACGTATGTTCATAAATATACCTAGGAATCGTCTCAAAAAGAGGACGACGGACGCTTCGCGGAGTTTCTATTTCAGCTCTAAGGGACATTAGGTAAAGTCCTCTGAAACTGCGCAGTGCGTGACCATTTAAGTCCCAAGATGTGAGGATGACCAGGCCCAACTTCTGGTTTAGGGGGGCGGACATTCATTGAATCAACCGTGTGGATTGTGAAATCACTGTAGGGCCGGTTGCACCAAACTGTCTGTGAACGTAAACGTAATCGTAAAAAAAATCTTGTATGATTTGTATGAATAGTTTGACAATTTTCTATGGGATGTCAGCTCCGTCGCCATATATAACGTAGATGAGTCTGTTAATTGTGCGTGGTGCAAGTGCAACCCACCCTAAATGTGTAAATCACTGTAGTATTGTAGATTTTGGGGGGAGGGCCAAGTCCCATGTATCTCCCGTCCCGTCGTGGATTCGTCCCTGATCGTGACAAAGTTGAATGTCCCTGTATGTGGAGATGACTGTCAGATCACTACCCACTGTACAGTCACCATCAGATATATCGGAGCGGCCAAGGTGGTCACAAAAATCTGAACAACGCCTCTTGTCAAGGCGATAAATTTGACTCTGTAACTTTCTTGTACGAACAGCCTAAATTACAAAGTTTTGGGATCTATAACAATTATTAATTATATAATATGTAGTAACGATCTTATCAATACAATATTGATAACTGACGATTGGTTTACTAACACAGACTAGTTGATATCGCAAACTCAGGAAGTTGTAAACATCGACATTTGTACAGACACCATTCAGATATATTGGAGCGGCCAAGGTGGTCACAATTTTCCGAACAACGCCTCTATTGTCATGGCGATAAAGTGCATGTTCAGCTATTTTTGAGTACCCTGGCCGCTCCAATATATTTGATGGCGACTGTCCTGAATGTAAAGTGCTAATATAACCACGACTGAAAAATCTATTTCAAACATGGAATGAAATATTATCGTTCCGTTCCTAATAATAAGCTTGGAAGTATCCTGTTGCGTTTTCTACAGCAAAAGGGACTGTAATGGGATTCTATACAACTTTTCAGAGCTAAGCCTGCAAATTGATTGCCAATTTTTAAGTATTAATTTTTTTCGAATTAAAAGTTCAAAATAAATTAATAGATCTAGTATATAGGTAGATTAGGTAGGTATATATATTTGTAGAAATCTAGGTAATTTAAGTAAAACTAAAGATTTTTGTTTTAAAATACTTTATTTTGAAACTCTCTCTTTTTCTTTTAAGTATTTCTTGCAGGATCTATGCCTACTTTTGTCAGTTCTCTGAAACGGCAGATATAGTATTGATAGTTGGTTATTGTTTTCTTTTCATAAGTTAAGAAACAGTTAAGTTGATGTAAAAAATATATATTAAATTCAACAGATTCGTAGACTTAAATATTTAAACGTAAACTAAATTGTTCTTGATTCTTGTACACTTGTACAGTGTCAGTGATAAATGATATAAAATATTTCTACTTTACGGAATTACTGACTCGGAAATTCCCTAAAACCAGTTTATTAAGGATGTGTTAAAAAAGTCGTTCAATTAAGAGTTATCTATTACTAGTAACGGTATTTATGTTATGGAATAAAATCCATTTTTACCATTTTCGTTCTCATTTCTACTTGCTTAATAAAAATCCGTATGAACAGGCATAGCTGTTTGTTTACAATAACTAAATATTTAATTTAGTTTATAAAGTTATCATACAACGCAGTTAATATTTAAAACACTAATATATCACTGTTGATTTGAGTTACCAGACTAATTTCTACTATAATTCTATTACAATTAATTAAGTAAATCTAAAGCAATAAATACTTAACGTAAAACAATCTAATATTATATCACAGGCTGGCTACATCGGCGATCGGTCTTATACATCATGAGAGAATGCAACGACTGCACCGATTTCACTTCCTCAGGGGAAAGCGGTCTACCTCTGAACTCGTCCTCAATGTCCTGTAGAGTCCTGTCCTTCGTTTCAGGCAGGAAGAACCAGGCTACCACCAAACAGTACGTCACTATACACGCATAAATAATGTAAGCACCGTGGATGCCAATTTTCAAGAACATAAGTGGCGCTGTCTTGATGGTTATAAACAAGTTTCCAGATAGGAACAACACGCTTATTCCTCCAGCTAAGCTCCTGAACTCTAGAGGGAATAATTCTCCAGCGATTATAAATGGGAGTGGGACTGTTCCTGTGGCTATTGAAAAGACGTGAATGTTAATAAGGATAATACCTATCATAGGATGGTCGAACGGCAGCATTCCATACTGCTTCCCGTAAGAATAGGCTGCGATCGACAGAAACGCAAATAAGTTAATCGCTACAGTGGCTAATAACATCGTCCTTCTCTTCACCTTCTTGATGACGAAGACAGCACACGCGTTGGAGATTACTCTTTGCACGCCCATAGTGATAACTAATAAGGGTATATTAGATCCTTTACCGACGACGGCTTCAAAAACATCCACAGTGTACGACGCCATGATATTCGCGCCGGCCCACATACCCAAAGTATAAATGTGCATCATGATAAAAATAGGCTTATAGAACTCCCTTTTTCTAACCGTTATTCTAAAGTACACTACATTTCTTCTTATTTTTTGTAAGAATGTCTCTGATGACCCAACTTCCGCTTTAGATTCTCGAACAATTATGCTAGTCTCTATCATTCTTTGTAGTTCGTCTTCTTCGCCATCGCCTCTGAGCCATCTGAATATCTTTCTGCTCTCGTCGTATCTTCCTTGATCCGCTAGCCAGCTTGGCGTTTCCGGGGAATACAAAACAATAATTAAGTCAATGAATGTTATAAAAGCGCATACGAGTGCCGTTTTTTGCCAGCTCATGAACGATCCCATTGCGTGGACAATCAATACTCCTGTAGCGATTGTGACAGAAATGGATGCTAGGAAAGGTCCTCTGTTTTTCGGGCTGGTGTATTCCCCGATGATGACAGGTCCGAGCGAGGAGCTCATGCCCATGGAGATGCCCTGGAAGACCCTGGCTGCGAGTAGGGTTGGGAGGTTGGTAGCGAAGAGAATGCAGAACCAGCCGGCGAGCATGGGCACGATGGAGGCGATGTTGGCGATCCTTCTACCGTAGTTGGCCATCACGGTGGGGCAGATGAAGTTGCCGGCGACAAGCGCGAATCCCAATATTGAGGCTGCAATAAAGAAAACCATGTATGTAACCAGAGTCCCTGCAAGGAAGTTTTTAGTAATCCATTCATTAAAATTTCTAATATTGATTTTCCTTAAGCACGATTTAGGTACGAAATAATGCAAAATGCATTAATAATCTGTCCTTCTTAATATTATTCGTCAAATACACTACAGTACGACCAATTATAATCTGAAAGTAATTTCCTCGGTCAGCGGCTTGGCATTGCCATACAACGGGGGAATGTGGCTAGCATAATGGGCACCTTGCCTCAGGGGGCTGTTTTGGGGGATAATTGGGGACCTGGGGGCTAATTGTTGTGTGTAATTTTTAAACATGTGTGTTGTCTTTGACTTTGTATTTATATTTTAGTTTTAATTTATTTCGGTTGCATGTTTGTAGTATTTTAATAGTTAATTTGACTTATTGTTTGTTTTATTTTCTATTTGTATTTGACATTCTTGACGGATTAAATCTGAAATAGACATCATATAGTGAAGTAAAGGTTTACAAAGCATCCAGTGTCCGAACTGGAATTCCAAACAGCATCTCTTAATATGCGAATATTTGCGATCGACATAATCGGCCCAATAGTCGTCCCAATTTCCAGGGCAATTACAACTTTGCCAGGACTAACGTAGTGATTAAATTATTTATCACTTTATAATCGTTAGTATGTATGCCTGAAAATCAAGCTCAGTGATAGTAAAAAAAATTAAGATGTCGGAATTACAGGTAGTCTCTTCTTCCTCCTAACGTTTATCCCGGCTTGGGGTCCGCTTGACAACCTAATCCCATGAATTGGCGTAGACACTAGTTTTAACGAAAGCGACTGCCATCTGACCTTCCAACCCAGAGGGGAAACTAGGCCTTTTTGGGATTAGGTCCGGTTTCCTTACGATGTTTTCCTTCACCGAAAAGCGACTGGTAAATATCAAATGATATTCCGTACATAAGTTCCGAAAAACCCAGTGGTACGAGCCGGGATTTGAACCCGAGACCTCCGGATTGAAAGTCGGAATTACAGGTAGTAATCCCTAGTAAGATTCCGAAATCTTAAAAAAATACGACCTTCCTTGCTTGTGATGTGAGAAGTGTATTAGTAACTATACAAGTGGATTAATAAAGACTGATAATGATATGTTGCTAAAAAGACATTGCTAGTTAAACATTCACCTATCCAAGAGCCTGAAGAAGCGTCAATAGGGATGATGGAGTCCGGTCTTCTCAGCTGCGGGAGCAGGATCGCTGCGAAGCCCACCGTCATGCCCTGGCTCGCCATGTTCAGACAGGCTCCCAGGGTCACGAAACACTGGAATTATTAATATTATCCATTTAAACGCTAACAGCTAGCTTTGAAAAAAGACTTAGAGCATTAAATCAACCGGCTCCATCGACAGGCGTTCCCCTCTGCCGAAAATAGATGACCAGTGGTCATACTCATTTTATAGACTGACGTTTATCTGACGTGGCTATTTTGGCGTTACGCATACATTGACGTTCCCCTCCCCCGCAAAAATTGGCAGACTTTTTTGTATAGAAAATGACAGACATGGCCGGTCCGGTTGGTTGAATAGTCTAAGAAAAAAGTCATAGTTTCTTTAGTTCAACTTTATTTAGAGTCCAAATTGTACCTAGTTACTTGATCCCTATTCGACATGGCAAAACTGACAGTCGTTAGTGAGACAACTATAATGTCATACTTTTGTAACAGCCGAAATTGCTATGGATTTTCAAAAGAGTGATATCTACTTACTCGTCAAAATCAATAAAATACTCTAGCGATAGTGTACCTTTGAGAGTTGGGTGTGGACATGGTGTGGACTGGACACGTGTGGACAGATGGATATCACTCTATCCAGTAGCGATTCAACTGTGATATCCACGTGTCACAGATTGCCATATCGAATAGGGGTCCTTAATTCGGTCATTTCATGCTGGTTTGTGATTTCGTTTCACTATTTTTGAACACTTTAAAGTGCGTTCAGATTAGTTTTTCTGTACAAGTCAGTATTTTTCGATATGAGAAATAATATTTCCCTTATAAAATGTTATCATTACAAGGTCAAGCGCATTATGCAAGCGTCACAGTTCTCACTGAAGTGGTTTTATCAAAATAAAACTCTTCACTGTAAATCCTATCAATATCATCGCGTTGATCGTTATTATACAATCGAATTTTGGAACGATATCTCTAGATATGTGACTGCGAAATTTTTTATCTATAAGATCATTGACGTAGTTTTTGCGTCTTAATATAACGGAGCAAATATTACGGAGCCATTAAGTATTGTTTTGGTTATTTCATCGTTACGAGTACCTAGGTGTATTGATATCTACCTACAAGACTCATTTTGCTCGTCATTGTCCCAGTACATGCCATCTTTTAACTTAACAACAAAGTACTGTCCATGATTGCCGCGATAGTAATTTATGAAATGAAACAACTTTAAACGGATTATATTGCGTAAACTGAATTTAAATTAAAAACGTCGGGATGGAATTTAAATTCAGTATACGCGATATAATTCGTTTAAAGTTGTTTTATTTCTTAACAACAAAGGTTACAGCAAGGTGTCAAGTATTGACAGTGTTGAGCATTAGCCAACAGATAATACATCATGCTTAAATTAATTCATTGCTTAAGTTATAAAACAGGTAGATGTTTATCTAAATATAGGTAACTACAGCTAACATTAGTATGCAGTACTAAAATTAAATAGTGTATTTACAATATATGAACTTAAAAAAAATACAATAATTACGAAACTACACTTTTCAAACAAAAAGTGGTAACATTGATTATATTTAATTCGATACAGGCAAAGAGAAAAAGAAAAAGAGATTATATTTATAAATCAATGCAATTGCTTTGCATCGACTCCCAGAGTCCTGGGAGCTGAAATACTTTAACAACTTTCTTTTAAATCCTTCGAGAATATCGCTGAGTAAATCCACTCCCACGGATTTCGGGTGATGGTTATGCAAATTAATAAATCTAGAAAGCGGGGAGTTGTGCCCTAGGTTTGAATTTCTTTTTGAGTTGAATTGAGTTTACCTCAAATATCACTCATTACCTATTAAATATTGCTATTACGGGTTGTTCACATTGAAGTGATATGTTAGATATATGTAGTAAGATAACCTTAAAAGGTTAAAGCAGAATTGGTACAATTTCTGATAACCTAGCATACAAGGTGTAACCAAAATAATGATGATTTTTAAGGGCATAATTGGTATCGTATTCTAATTATAAAAAGAAAGAAAAAAATATTTTTCTCGCGAATTAAATTTTTGATTTTTTATGGACGGTTGGCCGTGCCCCATATAAATTTTATATATCTTTATTTAGATCGAAATTACATTTGTCTTGGCAATTTTCGACTTGTGGGTGGCAGGAGGTGAAAAAATTAAGGCTCATTATTATTCGAGGATTTGATGTGTTGCTCTTAAAAATCGAACTCGCGTGACTGATCACGCGCGTCTCGGGTGCGTGGGCGCAGACTGACGCATTCTGGCAGTAAGGTCGGGTGTCGGGTCAGACTATTACACCATATGAATGAAGTGTGTCTGCTTGAAGAAATATAATATCAAATATATTTATTATGCATAAAATATTGTATAAAACGTGGTAGAAGAAAAGAAAATATCGGCATCACTGCTTTACAGACACCACTATGATTCTCAAACTTTAAATTTTTGAGGTAATTTTAATTTACTTAGTGTGTATTGCCAACTTGTGGAGCGCAGAGCCAGGTCTAGGTTTACCAGAGTTCCAGAGTATGTAGAACCCATTAAGCCACATCCACTAATAGGCATGATTTTTTTTTTCATGCATGGTATCGTTCGATTCGTTTTGATGTGAGGATCAAATGTTTATATGGGGCCAATTGCGTTAAATCAACATAAAAGACAGAAATGAGACTTAAAGTCTGAGATTTGCATTTGTTTCTCAAAACGCTCCTAACAAAATGATATGAAGAAGTGACGTCACAGTGCAGCTAGATAGTTGCGCTGTTTAATGGATGGAAAAATTATGAAATTGCTATTTTTACAATTATGGCTAATTTTATGAATATGGTTGCCAACAATTTATTTCACAATAAAATGTTAAAAATCGAATAGTATCATTGGTTTTTTTTTAAATTTCGTTCTTAAAAAAATTGTAAAATTTTGAAATTTGAAGCGATATCTTTGCACCATTTCAATAGATTTTTTTAAATGTTCACTTTATTTGGATATATTGATCATTTTGCATATTATCAAATCAACTAAATCTTACTGCATAATTCATCATGTGTCATCAATGTCATCAATGTCATCATCCCTAATCTTCCAACAATGGTCTATCTACACATATATCAACTGAAATATCTTCGTTTAGCATTTCATTTGAAATGAGAAAACTTAAAAACAAAAGCAGGTTGGCAAATACGTATTGAAGTTGTGGCGCATAGTTGCAGTACTTGACTATAATTGTGTAGTTTTAAGAGGCCTCCCACTATTAGTTCGCCGGACGACATCGGCCTCTCAAATTTTTGGTCTAACTGACAGGCCGATATCGTCCGGCGGACTGATAGTGGGTGGCCTCTTAAAACTACACAATTATAGTCAAGTACTGCAACTATGCGCCACAACTTCAATACGTATTTGCCAACCTTCTTTTGTTTTTATTAAGTTTTCTCATTGTGTTCTTTGACATGAAAGATATTAACTGTTTTTTTCTTAGAATTTTTTTCGCTACCGCATGTGGAAATTTTTTAATTCTCCTACTAAGAGTAAAAAAAAAATATTTTTTTTAAGTTTTTTTTACAATAGTAGACGTATTAATGTCTGTCTTTGTAATACAGAGTGTAACAAAAATACTGGTGATCCGTTTAAGGGCATAATCGGTATCCTATTACGACTAAGAAAACCGGCCAAGAGCATGTCGGGCCATGCTCAGTGTAGGGTTCCGTAAACTGAGACCATTAATTCAAAAGGTCGTTTCTTACGGGAAATTTGGCGGCGCTTACGTCATTTTTACTTACGTCCTTTCACTGTGGGTTTTTGAATGATAACTCAAAAACGGCTCAACCGATTTATTTTAATATAGTTTTCATTGAAGGTACTCATTAGGCCTCAGTTTCATGATTTTTTTCAAAATTTTAGGACCCACGATTCAAAAGTTAGATCGGGGGGGACGCCCTGTTTTAAACTTTCGGAGCTATTGTTTCCGAGAGTATTAGTTTTATCCAAAAACTGTTTGAGAAGACCCTAATTATTTTTAAAAGACCTATCCAACGATACCCCACACAACTTAGTTGGAACGAAAAAAAAATTTGCCCCCCACTTCACGTGTACGGGAGGTACCCTAACAAAATATATTTTTCGCATTTTTATTCTACCGTTTTGTCGGCTTGGTTAATGCACATATTCAAACAAAATTTCAGCTTTCTAGTGCTAACGGTCACTGAGCTAGACCGCGGACGGACGGACGGACGGACATGGCGAAACTATAAGGGTTCCGTTTTTGCCATTTTGGCCACGGAACCCTAAAAAGTAGGAGAAAAAATTTTTGGACGCGTAAAAAATTTTTTTTTTTCTATGGGACAGGTGGACCCAGCTGGCCGACCCTCCATACTAAACCAAAATTTTTCGTAGCGCGAAAAAAAATTTTTTTTTACTTTTTCGTAATTACAATACGATACTAATTATGCCCTTAAAAGGGTCACCAGTATTTTTGTTACACCTTGTATATGATGTTAAAAAATACCACAATTTTTTTTAGAATTTTGTATTATGGTTTTACGTGGCACGTCACTAAGAAAAAAGTAATTTCAGAAATTCCTTAGGGACGTGCCACGTAAAACCGTAATACATATATTACAAAGACAGACATTAATACGTCTACTAGTGTAAAAAAAAACTTTAAAAAATATTTCTTTTTACTCTTAGTAGGAGAATAAAAAAAATTCTACATGCGGTAGCGACCTCTAAAACTTTTCTAAAAATTAAAAAAAAAACAGTTATCATCTTTAATGCCAAAGAACACAATGAGGGGATGCCCCGCAAAATTTTCAAAAGAGAGAAAATAAGGACCACCCTAGTGGGCAGCTTGACGGTACCATAAGGCTGGCTCTACATGATGGGTCATCATAGGGACGCAGCTATACGAGGGAACGAGATGGCAATATCGTTAGCTCCCTTTAACGCATAGCTGCGTCCCTATGATGGCCCATCATGTAGAGGCGCCGTTACATGTCATTACCTACACTACATGTATTTTCCCAACTTTACTAGGCTTGAAAAACATTGGTTACTCCACCAAAAATGTACTGTTTACATATAGTACAGCCTCAAATATAGGGCGAAGGTGGTCACAAATATTTGAAGCCTCTATTACCAAGCCGATAAAGAACACGTTCAGACATTTTTGAGTACCTTGGCCGCTCCGATATATTTGATTACGACTGTACATCTAAATATAATTTTCTACTCCGGTACTTTTATATGTCAATTATATGGTCCCGCCAACGAATTTAAAAGCATGTCTTATGACATTTCAAAAAAGTCTATCTTGTCTATTCTTCATAAAGACCCTAGGGTTATTATGTGATAAAAAGCAACTGCTAACAGTGGTGCTTTGTGAACCCAACAGATAAAAAAAATAAACAACACTAAATTTACAACGAAAATCAAAACTGCCAACTTAACAAACAACTGAAATCATATGGTTTGGAACAATAACAAAACTAAAATAATTGCTGCCAACATAAGGAAAAAAGCAAGTAAGTTGATGACATTTGAAAAAAAAATTACCGTGTCAATGATTACGTTCTCTCAACTGTCATTTGCCACCACTTTTCAACTTCTCGCTATTTCTTAAAGCAAACTGCGTTTAACCTTGTGTATTATTTAATCACTAGTCGTAGAAAAAGTAATGTATGCAACGTTGTATAAGTAGGTCAAAAAGGCTCATGGCGTCTTTATTAACAATTTTCGGCTTCGCTTCAAATTGTTACACACGCCACTCACCTTTTTTGAACCCTCTTATACAACTATTGCATAAAATACTAATGTCAGTGTAGAAACATGGATTTTTATAGACTTTTTATTACTGTGCAATTTAGTATTTAATAGTACTTAGAGACTTCTGTGAAATATAATAATGAAAATATACGAGTATACATAACACGTAGTAAAAATAAAATGTAACTTTGGGGCAGTTGGTTCCAGAAATATTATATTTGTATGTCTTTCCCGACCACGGAACAATGGTGTTCCGGACCTTTGGGAGGCGTATGCGGAGCCGAAGCCAACGCGCAGAGGCCCTTTCGACAATTTAATGAAAAGCGAGGGGTACACTAAGCGGATGCTGCCCCTGCTCGTGTCATGGGACGCACGCAGAGACAGCACCCGCCATGGTGTAAGGACTATTGAGAATTAATGGAGTCTAAAATGTACTAGGCTATTGGGTGAAAAATATGGACTGATGAATGGGCTATTGGATGAAGAACCGGACGCCTGCCTAATAAAACGGTATCCAATTTTATTTCCGGCAGACGGTGACTCGCCCTCCGCAAGATGGGCCCCCATAAAAAGCGACATCAAAGATGGCTCAAGGGCAACACCGGTGCGAGAGCTGGGGGTAGAGAGGTGTCACTGGACTTTAAACATATAGCCAACTCGCCACTTAGGTTTCCACATCTACCCTCGAGAACACAGCTCTAACGACCCCACTCTGGACAGCCGGCTAAGGCAAGCCAGAGGCAGGGGACCTGTCCCACCATCCGACAGGGCACCCTAGGGGCACTCAGGTACGTGGAGTCGCTACTCTCCAACAGCTCACCACAAGCTGCCCTGCGTTGACTGATTGCGCTGGTGAAAACCAGTGGGCGATGGGGTCGTCACATCCCTACGCCTTTTTGTATTATTTTATATTATATTTGTATTATTTTTATTGTGTTTAATAAATATTAAATATTATTTATTTTACCTTTACCTAATTCATAACACTAAGTTTTACATATACTGAATAGGAATTTAAATCATGTACAGTCACCGGCAATAGTATCTCCTACACGAAGGCCGTAGAAATATGTGACACGAATTTATGGCCCTACTAAAAGAGTGTCACATATTATTGCGGCCTTCGTGTAGGAAGATATTATTGCCGGTGACTGTACCTATAGTCAGCAGGAGAGTTAATTGGACCCCCCCCCCATAAAAACATTGGGCAGAGGGGGGTTAACTAACTCTGCAGATGACCAAACAAGATTTTGAAATGGCTCAAACTAATTTCAGAGTATAAAGGCGGCGTGCCAAAACAGGTAATTCTAACAAAAGTAAATCAAGTCGACTAACCTGTCTTTTAAAAGGCGTTATCCATCCCGTCTTCTTCTCCATCTTGGACGCACACACAACACTTCCTAAATCCAAATCGGCAACTACATTATATCTCGAAATTTATCAATATCTCGAGTTCTCGACAAGATAAAAACATCAAGTGATTTTCTAGTGGATACTACAGCATGACTACCAACACTGGACTACTGCCAATACATCAATGAGTAGATTTACTTAAATGTTTACTCTCGCAAACGAAAATGAACTGAGATTTATAACACATATAGTGTAGTTTTATTTATCAGGTCTGAAGAGCTATTAAAATATGTCATTGCAATCTAGATACAAAATTAAACGTATTATGATTCATTTTCGTATGAACACGGATAGGAACTGTTTATGTAAATTTGACGTAATTACTGAGTTTATATAAATAACGTGAATACTTAATGAAGCTATACTTATAAGAGTAATTGTGGTTTATTTCGTGTGGAATACCATATATAATACCAAGGTCACGTATTATGTACGTATGTGAACAGTTGGACACGCGTGATGAGTTCCAGACAAAAATAGTTTTTTACGCCACTGTCCGGAAATGTAACAAAAGATCTAAATCCAAGCTGGAAAATAAGCATTACCTGTACACCTGAACCATACCACTACAACAATGTTTTTGTAGCATTTCATTGGTTGACGAGAACCACTTAGTGACATTCGACCAATCGTCGCGTAGCGATCAAGCGTAGAAAGTAATTAAATTGTCCAGTCCTCCTCCCCGACCGCCGGCATAAGATTTCGCTTCTATTATATATTTTTACGTAAATTTAGGAGACACATTTTAATTATTTGGCGGTAGATGTATTAATCAGGTACCAGAAAGAATTTAATACGGTACTATTCATCACAGCAGTCTTGAAAAGCACTATGGAAGGCCTTGGTCGAAACCTCTAAAGTTGGACTCGTATATTATAGGGCCTCCCTAACAAGATGGCTATGGATGGTAGAAGAAAATTATGGTGGATGACAATCTCTATGTTACGAAAGGCGTTAAATTGGTGGCGCCACAATACAGCGCACTTCAAAAACTGCTAAGTTGCTATAGCTATACCTACTAGCGCCACTCGGAGAGATTTGGAACTATTATTTAAGGTTTACAGTGACACTTCGATCGCTTTCCTATAAGAGATACTTATCCTCCTTATACCATCCATAGGGATGGCCCTCAAACTCACCCGTCCATCTTTCAGCGATTTTTCAGCCTCTCCAACAATTTACTATAGTTTTTACGCATAATCAAGGACTTTCATTGTTAAGCCTATTACTGCTCAAGCTTTGTTCTTTTGTTTAATACTTACTCTATGAAATGTCCAATGTAAAGTGGACGTGGTGGATATAGATAGGCATTTCTTCTCTCAAGTGGTAGTAGTAGGAAAGCAGATGATGAAGAAAATCCAGTGAGTGCTGCGAGGTCCAGATGGGACAGTGCAGCCGCCAAGTTTGTTACTCTTTTAGCACCACCCAGGGATCACGTGTAGGGTTGTCTAACCTAAGGTGTTTGCTACGGACGCAGAGTAACATTGATCCCCATGTGTCATTGGTCAACTGCAAAATATGACTGAGCAAATTCGTTAAACATAGGTATTATATGCGTAGCAATATCTTGGTAGGCGTTTACCGGCAGCCACAATACTTCGTGTAACCCACGGCGGCTGGTGTATCGCCTCTTTGCTCTGCGAAATTAGCTGACACTATTTTTGCTTGAAAATTATGATATACCTAAGTATATACAAAATGTTCAAATGGGTTCCTTTAAGAAGGCAAGGAATCGACCAGAATGGAGAGCAATACAACATAGAGCGACTTATGGTGGTCACGACCCTCAGACATGAGGATTCGACTATGAAGAAGAAGAAGATACAAAATGTTACAAAAAACAGGTAGGGCATGTACTTTATTGTCATATTCCTTAAAATTGACCATGCCCTCCCTGCACTGCCCTATCTTAACAGCTACAACTCTGGCTACTCCTGTGTTTGTGTTACACTGGAAACTTGTTTAATTGAAGTCTGCTCAATGACAGTTAACGTATGGATAACCTGACATAATCATGCAGGGTATAAAAAAAATGTTGTATGGGGGCACGTCTACCCACCCGGCCAACTCTCATACAAAACCAAAAAATTTTACGCGAAGAAAATGTTTTTCTTGATTTTTCGTAATTAGATAACGATACCAATTATGCACTTAAAAGGATCACCAGTATTTTGTTACACCTTGCATATTTTGTCGCCTTTTAATCGTTTATATGATACCTTATCACTTTAGGCATGTGATATTATGTCATTCGTAATAATTGGAAAGTCATCTCTCCGTACGGTATTTTACTCATATAATTGCTCATCATCATCATATCAGCTATAAGACGTCCAATGCTGAACATAGGGGGAGTTTGCCATACGCGCCACGCTTGGCAGGCGGGTTGGCACGCGCAGTTTTTTTTTTTGTTTATTGTTGTTTAGGCTTTCGGAAGATGCTGCTGCCCATCTCCCAGTATATTCTCATAGCAGACTCCTACTGCAACCACGGGACGATATGGTGGGGGACAATTCTAAGGCCGGGCACCCCACGGCTAATATACGGCTATAATTGCTCATACGTGTGATATTACCCGACGCTCTTCAAAAATGACAATTGCAATTTCGTCATTTCCTTTGTCTAATCTTATCTTAATTTCCTCAGTTTCTATACAAAAATTGGCCATACATTAATTATATGTTTTTTACGAAAATGAGAAAATAAAATGAGGAAAAAAAATTAAGGATTTTTCCATGACTCGGAAAAGAATCAAGCGGTGTCCATACTACTTATAGTCTGCATTTCGCGATTTGTACGATCGGTGTTTATCCTTTGATACGGTATACGGCGCATACTATACGGTGTGTCCGTAAATACGACAATCTACCACAACGTGACAGCTTAATCCTAAAACAAATGATTCACTGGGAAGTAATATGCGGACTTATTCTGAATAGCATGCGTCCGCTGAACCACTCGCTTGCGTTTTAATTTTTTTTGTAGGCAATAAACTACTAAGTAATATTTTTTCTATGTAATGTAAGTAATTACTAAATAAATTAAATTGAGTTTTTTTCGCATTAAAAGTAGGTCATACATAAAACCTGTTTCCTAATACATCTTTTATCTTAATGATAGCAAGTTTTAAAGTAAAGCAGATACAGGTGGAGCGTGTTTTAAAAGGTAGGCAGTTTTTATAATTTCTTACGGACTTGCCTACTTAGTTTAAAGCTGGATACATTTTATTCTGCTTTCAGGATTTTTAGGGTTCCGTAGCCAAAATGGCAAAAACGGAACCCTTATAGTTTCACCATGTCCGTCCGTCCGTCCGTCCGCGGTCTAGCTCAGTGACCGTTAGCACAGAAAGCTGAAATTTGGTTTGAATATGTGCATTAACCAAGCCGACAAAACGGTAGAATAAAAACGCGAAAAATATATTTTGTTAGGTACCTCCCGTACACGTGAAGTGGGGGGTGAAATTTTTTTTCGTTTCAACCAAGTTGTGTGGGGTATCGTTGGTTAGGTATTTAAAAAAAAATTAGGGTCTTCTGAAACAGTTTTTGGATAAAACTAATATTCTCGGAAAGAATAGCTCCGAAAGTTTAAAACAGGGCGTCCCCCTCATCTAACTTTTGAATCGTCCTAAAATTTTGAAAAAATTCATGAAACTGAGGCCTAATGAGTACCTTCAATGAAAACTATATTGAAATAAATCGGTTGAGCCGTTTTTGAGTTATCATTCAAAAACCCATAGTGAAAGGACGTAAGTAAAAATGACGTAAGCGCCGCCAAATTTCCTGTAAGAAACGACCTTTTGAATGAATAGTCTCAGTTTACGGAACCCTACACTGAGCATGGCCCGACATGCTCTTGGCCGGTTTTTTAATGCTTCCTTCACCTTAGTTTTTAGTTAGTTACTAATATTCCTCTCTCTTCACTTAGTCCTTAATTAAAGTAATATTCGGCTCAACTGCAGTTTAGCTGACGCGGAGTTCAGGGCTCATATTTTTTTATATCCTGAAGAGTCTCCTCACCAAGGTTTTGGATGCGGAAACCGATAGATTTTGAGAAAAAAAATTGGAGGTAGATATGTTAGATTCTAACAACTCAACTAACCTGTAACCTGCTGTGTAGTGTAACCCAACGTTTGTGTTAATAAAAATACAGTTCTAATTTATTTTCGGTCCATCGCAATGTCTTTATCTTAAAAACCAAGTACATTACTAACCCATTTTTTTAATTGCACCAGGTAATGAGGAACTGCATTAATTCTTTATGGGCAATAATTGATTTCACTCAGCGAATCATATCAGAATAGGTTCAGTTTGCTACGACGAGCCGTTAAACCAAGGTGTTATAAAATTGTAACGGAGTGTTATCTTTTATCTCATTATGTTTATTTTTCAACCGTAAACGTTAAAGTTCTCTTCTGAAATCTGCACATTCCGCTTTGGAAGAGGGTTGAGATACTTGGTACAGCAATATTGTGTGATGGTGTCTCCGTCGGTCAAGCAGGTAGGTTTCCAAACCGCACATTTTTGATATGTCAAAAATATTCATAACTGGTTACCATGCAATTTAAGTAGGTCGATTTTTTCTCAAGATTTATAATATTTAGTTTTACAACTACTGTTTTTAAGACGTTTTTACCATGTTGAATTTGTTTTTGTGAGTTCCCGATATTTCGGCACATTTGCATGCGCTATAAGCTAGGAATACACGCACAGATGTGTCCGCCGGATTTGTCCGACGGATATGCCCGGCGGACAGATCCGTCCATGTATGGCGCGAATTTTACACGGATGTGTCCGCCAGATGTATGTCCGCTGTCTGTCCGATGTCCAATTCGCGCCATACAAATCCGGCGGACACATCTGTGCGTGTATCCCTAGCTATCATCACGGAGTAACTGACGTTGCGACTTGCGATGAGCTTTTAACGAATTTTAACGTTAGCTAGAGACTACGTTAAATTAAAACCTCATACTAAACTTGGTTTAAGCAATGGTTAAAATTGCATATTTTTACCATAAATAGGACGATAATTTACACAAATATCCGGGTTTACCGTTCCTAACGCAAAACCCATTCTCGTGGGATTTTTGCCATGGATTGCTATGGACATCAATTAGGAATGACTAGGAGAGGGTCCTAGTCAACTCCGCTTAGGAAAATCACATAATTACACTAAATATTAATTAATTACTTTAAAAAAAAAGGTATTTATGATATTAGAAAACAAATCATGTTTATTATAACGAAAACAAACCAAAATATTTTTTTAAATTTTCTTTTATTAAAGAACATACATTCATATTACTCATCGAGACTTAAACGGCTTATGGGCTCATTCTTTTTTCTGCGGCCAGACTCAACTCCGTCAAACTTTTCAGACGCAAACACAAAATGTGGATAGTATTGACTTGTATTGTATTTACCACAGGGTTAAACGGATGTAGGTATATCTAGACGAAAGGTGCAACTGCAAGAGCTTGTTTTTAATTTTCCTTATCTCATACCCTCAAGATTATATTATGACTTTATTGCACAAAACCATCATCATCTTCCTAGCCGATACGGCTACAGCGACTGCTGCTGGTATACTGCGCTCCTCAGCCTTAATAATTAGTCACAATTTTTATTTTAGAATTACCTACTTATACTACGATCTAAAGATACTTATTTGGACGTGTTCTCTACATGCATGACAAACTTTAGTGGCTTGTAAGTAAAATAAGATTCAAGTGTCCCGGAGCTTCCAAAAAAAATCTCTCTGTCTATATGTATGGAACAAAGAAAGTCTTAGGGTTCCAAAAAAAGACAATTATCTATGGTGTTTGACCTGCTCATTAGCGTCGTAGCATCTTTGCTAAAAGACGTTAATTTTCATAGTACAGTTCATTTCTAAACAGACCCTGTTCATTCCAGTCATGGGCGGTGCTAGGCGTACTCTTGAACATGTTGGGGCAAGGCATGGTCCTTAGCTTTCCATCCGTCCTGCTGCCAGGGTTGAAGGCAGAGGATTCCACGATCAAAACCGACTTAGAAACGATGTCTTGGCTTGGTACGTACATTTTATATTAGCTTTTTCCCGCGAAATCGTATGTTAAGCGCTTAAAAATTTGGTAAAAATTTGACGGGATCAAATACCTACAATTTCGCCCGACTTTTAATACTTTGAAAGGACCATTTCTGTGATTAATGCTTATGTCCCCGGGAATCAAACTAACTCCTATGCATAGGTAATTTTATGTAGGTATCTAAGTAGGTTCAGTAGTTTAGATACTTAAGATACGACCTACATAGGTAGTTTTTTTCACATTAAAATATTAGTAGGGATTGTGCTCTTGAATTATCTGATAATCTGCATGTTTAGAAATAATTTAAACAA
Source organism: Pammene fasciana (assembly GCA_911728535.1). NCBI lineage: Eukaryota > Metazoa > Arthropoda > Insecta > Lepidoptera > Tortricidae > Pammene > Pammene fasciana. Next base: position 2,542,756 of record OU452295.1, read on the forward strand.
GTTGTTTTTGTATGATAAGATTCCTCTAGATATCTCTAGTGTAATGACTGTAAATATTTGTGTCGCGTTGCAATGATTTAAGGTAAAGAATATGGATTTTCAATCGATTTCGAAGTAGGTTCACCGATTATTAGAAAACGTCTGGACCGTTTTAGATTTTTTTTTTCTTTGAAGCGGTTATACTTCACAATTGGTCCCATTGTCACCAAGTCACGATCTGATGATCGGATCCTGGAGAAATAGAGGGAACTTTTCAAATATTATAGGCACGCCTAAAGCGATTTAAGTATTTTTTACGCTATCTCGGGCATTTGCTTTTGGAAATGTGGAGTCTAATGTTATTGTATTTATCATTCCAGCTTCTGTTGTGGGCCTGGCGAGTTTCCCGGGTTTTCTGATCTCCGCTTTCCTAATGGAGCTATGGGGTCGAAAGATCGCGCAGGCCTTGGTCATCCTACCAGGGACGATAGGCTGGATTCTCATTTACTTCGCTACAGATGTGATGACCCTCATGGCTGGCAGGGTGCTTTGCGGCATTACCGCCGGAGCCAGCGTCACCCTCGGAGCTATCGTCATCGGAGAATACACTAGCCCACAACTCCGGGGAATGTTCCTGAACCTCAAGACTGCTGCCGTCTGTATAGGAAACGCCTTTGTTCACATTGTAGGGCATTATTATACCTGGAGAACTGTGGCAATTTTCGGGCTAATGCCCCACATCATTTCCTTTGGGATTGTCTGCACTTGGCCAGAAAGCCCGACATGGTTGGCCGCCAAATTCAAGTTTGACAAGAGTGAAAAGTCGTGGCTGTGGCTTAGAGGCGATGATCAAAGCTCTAGAAGCGAGTATGAAACTATGGCTAAAGCTCAAAAGCAGAGACTTTCTGAAACGCCAGAGAGACCTAGCCTCAAAAAACATGTGGTTATCTTCCTGCAGAAATTCACTAGAAAAGACTTCTTGAAACCATTGCTTATAATATTCTTCGCCGGTACGTTGCTCGAAACGTGTGGAAGACATATTTTCCCGGCATACGCCCTACAGATAATCGAAGATATAACTGGAGACAAGTCTAGATCCTTCTACTACACGTTAATCATAGATCTGATAACGACATTCAGTTCCATGTTCTCGTCTGCACTGGTCCGCATGCTAAAGAGACGAACCTTGCTGTTTGTGACTGGCGGGGCATCCTTAGCCGTCTTAATGGCCATCTGTGCCTACCTCTACCTGACTGCAGTTGACGTCATATCAAAGGACCGAGCTTGGCTACCAGTATCGATGTTTATGCTGTACTTCCTATTGGCAAACTTGGGTTGCACTCCTATACCCCTAGCCTTGCTTGGAGAGGTGTTCCCAGTTGCGCATAGAGGGGCAGGCTCCGCAATGTCAGGATTGACCCTTGCTATCTGCCTCATGGTAGCTTTGAAGATCACCCCCGCGATGCTTGTAAGTGTAAAGGTATACGGAACTTTTGCTATCTTCGGTGCGGCCATGGGACTCAGTCTGGTAGTGATGTACTTCATCCTCCCAGAGACTAAGGATAGGACTCTGCAAGAGATTGAAGACTGGTTCAATCACGGACGGTTCATCAGTGAAGAGAAAATTCGCGAGGATGAGGAAGAAAATACTAAAATGCTTAAGAACTGATTTAATATTAAGATTTTAATTAGGAGTAAGCGCTGGTGGCCTGGCGGTAAAATGTCAGACTTTCAATCCGGAGGTCTCGGGTTCCTCGGCTAGTATAACTGAGTTTTTCGTAACTTATGTACAAATATCATTTGATTTACCAATCGCTTTTCGGTGAAGGAAAACATTGTGGAAACCGGACTTAATCTCAACAATGCCTAGTTGCCCCTCTGGGTTGGGAGGTCAGATGGCAGTCACTTTCTTAAAAATAGTGCCTACACCAACTCCTGGGATTAGGCTGACGAAAGGACCCCTAAGCTCAATATAGCTACGCTAGGATCTTAAGAGTAGTTACAATTAAAGTTATTATTTTTTACTAGTTGTTTTATTCGTAAGTTTGTAACAGGCTTGAGCTACGAGCGGTGGCGTGACATTATTTATTCATTTCATATATTTATTTTTAGATTGAGACAAGAGAAGAGATCCACAATATAATATACAATTCTAAGTTATATAAGAGAGGGATACGATATAATACGGCATTGTCACCGTAATTAGTCACGTGAAAGGGGACATGAAATAGGCCGGTGACATACCGGTGTCTAGTGACATACCGGGTGTAGCGGTCGAGCGCGTGGCGGGCGCCGGCTACACAGCAGGCCTAGGCCTGCAAAGTAGTATGAAAATCCTTTTCATAGCAGGTGTCACTACGGCGCCCGAAACGTGATACTTTCGAGTCTATTTTCACGAACGTAACGACAACATTTCCGCGCATGTTTGAGAAAAATACTTTAAATTCTAAATCCAAAAAAAAGTAAACACAGTTCAACAGACCTTATAATAAATAATAATCTTAAAGTTAGAACCACTCCAGGACCTAGTGGCCAAAAGTAAGTAACAAAAATACAAAACGAAAAATTCGCAATCCTACATTACCAACTTTTTCGCTTTGCGTTACAGACTACTGTAACTACTAGATGTAGTATAATATAAACATGCATGTGAACACACATTTACATTAAAACGTGATATTAAGACAAACAAACAGCCTTAGAGTCACACGATAAATAATAATACTATGTACTGTCTAGACTTGGCTCACGAGGTACCTAGTATATACAATAATGCACATAATTCTTCAAGAAGGCATATCAAAACAGCTTGAGAGACAGAAAATGTGCCTACCTATTGCGCAATGAAAAGAAATAAAATCCAAATCTGACTGTTTCGCAAAACGTTTGATGTGCTTTCTTTCTCTAAATGCTAGATGATGCTAGTAGTTTTAACTGTATATATTTTATTTCCTTTATATTGCAATACTACATGCTTCTAACAGCAAATTAACTCAAGAGAGTGAGTCATGAATGAATGAATATACGTCTTTTATCTTAATGATAGCAAGTTTAAAAGTAAAGTAAATACTGGCAGAGCGTGTTTCAAAAGTTGTATGCAGTTTTTATAGTTTCTTACTGACTTACCCGACTCGATTCTCGATTGACTCGTAAGTAAGTTATTGAAGGCTTGACATATTAAATCTATTTTCAGGGTTTTTATTCTAATACTTCTTTCTTCCTTAGTCATATTAGTTAGTTAGTAATATTCTTCACTCTTCACTTAGTCCTTAGTTACTTAGTAATGGAGGTACCCTAATAAAAATATTTTTCCAGTTTTTATTCTATCACTTTGTCGGAGTGAATAATGCACATAATCATACCAAATGTCAGCTTTCTAGTGCTCACGGTCACTGAGATAGACCGCGGACAGACGGACGGATGAACATGGCGAAACTATAAGGGTTCCTTTCCTAGTTGACTACGGAACCCTAAAAATTGGAGATAAACATTTTAAATTCTAACTGCACAACTAACTTGTAACCTGTGGTGTAACCTAACCTTTGTATTAATAAATTTAAATAAAAAACTTTTAAAAACAAGCTTTTATGTGAATGCTCTAAAAAGAGAAAATAAGCTTTTGAGTCAATCAAACTTTTTTTATAGGAATTTTGTACAATTTTATGACATAAAAGCTTGTCGCGAGACTTTCCCGTGTAAAAGAGATTGCTCATTTATATCGAGGAAACCTTATGTAAATACATATTGAATATTATAACAAAATCATTGGTTTCATTCAGTCCGATGTTGAGTACTTATTCTTTGAGTAGGTACATTTAATTATTGTCATTAAAAAATATTGGATTTACAATTTTATAATCCACGCCGCAGACTTCGTCAGACAGATACAACAGTAGGTCAACCACAGGCTTCGACACATACCAATATATTGTCATATAACTCTTTATTGACTTCAAAATTCACTTCGTGATTTGTTATTGTATTGCAAATTTGTGTCGCTTTGGTTTAACATATTAAAAAGATGCAACTAGCGTAACAAAAACAACTCATTAACTCAATGATAAATGACAAACCGCCAGGTAGCACTATCTTATATGTACTATATATACTACATCCAAAACACGTAAATAACACTTAACGTGAATTTGTTTTTTAAGAAATACATTGATAATTATAATTTTAATTCATGAATAATGGGCTGGGCACATTACATATTTTAATTAATTTTACACTACCGTCATAGGATTACTTGGCTACATGGTTTCACCTAAAATATGTGCAATCTCTTTTACACGGGAAAGTCTCGCGACAAGCTTTTATGTCATAAAATTGTACAAAATTCCTATAAAAAAAGTTTGATTGACTCAAAAGCTTATTTTCTCTTTTTAGAGCATTCACATAAAAGCTTGTTTTTAAAAGTTTTTTATTTAAATTTATTTTTATGTTTTTAGTTTTTAAGAGACATGTTCCGTAGCCTGTACATTTCGACTAACACATCGTTTCGCTGTGTTGACCGGTTTCTTATTGCTTGTTAATTTTAGCTAATAGAAATGGTCATTGGGTGTGTTACCTGATATCAAAGTAGGCAATAGGCATCAAGGTAGGCATGCTGAGTTTTTTTATCATAATAGTGATGAAACACTTACGGGTATGCTATTTCGAAAACTGGCGCATACTCCACCGACAAGAGCCATGCTCTTAAATTTTGATGATGATTTCTGACCGCTAAACCATATCAGGTAATTTAAAAATTCTTGAAAAACAAACATTTTTGTTATATTTCAAAAAGAACATTATGTTACGGAAAAATCCCTAATGACACATTAAAGTTGCAAAACAATAAGCTTAATTAAGTTAACATAGACCTCATAATTTCGAGAAACAGCTACTAAAAACCCAAACTGACAGTTGTGTCCGAGGTTGAATGATAGAACTTCGCGTCGCTGCACTCGCTCGTTCGATAATAGTTATGCACGTATAATTATCTTTTGACAATCACATACTATTTATTTAGACGGTTCTATTCTAATCTAACAGTACTGGTGGTCCGCCTCGAATTAAGAACTTGCGATTATAATAAAACCCCTCAACAAAACTGTTTTAGGCCTTCTGATTCCAGAACCTTTGGTCATTCCAGCTCATTGAAGTCTCTTATTATATACCACCGATACAACCTCAACAAATTTCATGAAGACCAGAAAAACGTTACTAAAATGTTCGCGAAACGAACATTCAAAATTATAAACCCATCGGATGTCACAGTAGGCCCAAACAGCATGAACCTATGATGTCCTAAACCGGAGACCCAGTAGGATCCAGTAGGTACCCCTAAGGTTCAGCATAAAATCTATCTCGTGATACCGGTCCCGACTGCATACCAGTACAAGTCGAATGAGCCCAACAGCATGAGTCTTTGTTGTCCTAAACCCGTGATCCAGTAGGTACCCCCAGGGTTCAGCATGAGCTATATTTTCTGATACCGGTATCGACTACTCATCAGTACAAGTCAAATAAGCTCAAACAGCATGAGTCTATGTTGCCCCAAACCTGAGATCCAGTAGGTGCCCCCAGGGTTCAGCATGAACTCCATCTTGTGATACCAGTCCCAACTGCTCATCAGTACAAGTCGAATGAGTCCAAACAGCATAAGTCTATGATGCCCCAAACCTGAGATCCAGTAGGTACCCCCAGGGTTCAGCATGAACTCCATCTTGTGATACCGGTCCCAATTCCTCGTCAGTACAAGTCGAATGAGCTCAAGCAGCATGAGCCTATGTTGCCCCAAACCTGAGATCCAGTAGGTGCCCCCAGGGTTCAGCATGAACTCCATCTTGTGACACCGGTCCCAACTCCTCGTCAGTACAAGTCGAATGAGCTCAAACAGCATGAGTCTATGTTGCCCCAAACCTGAGATCCAGTAGGTGCCCCCAGGGTTCAGCATGAACTCCATCTTGTGATACCAGTCCCAACTCCCAACTGCTCATCAGTACAAGTCGAATGAGTCCAAACAGCATAAGTCTATGATGCCCCAAACCTGAGATCCAGTAGGTACCCCCAGGGTTCAGCATGAACTCCATCTTGTGATACCGGTCCCAACTCCTCGTCAGTACAAGTCGAATGAGCTCAAACAGCATGAGTCTAGTTATGTTGCCCCAAACCTGAGATCCAGTAGGTGCCCCCAGGGTTCAGAATGAACTCCATCTTGTGATACCGGTCCCAACTCCTCGTCAGTACAAGTCGAATGAGCTCAAACAGCATGAGTCTATGTTGCCCCAAACCTGAGATCCAGTAGGTGCCCCCAGGGTTCAGCATGAACTCCATCTTGTGATACCAGTCCCAACTGCTCATCAGTACAAGTCGAATGAGTCCAAACAGCATAAGTCTATGATGCCCCAAACCTGAGATCCAGTAGGTACCCCCAGGGTTCAGCATGAACTCCATCTTGTGATACCAGTCCCAACTGCTCATCAGTACAAGTCGAATGAGTCCAAACAGCATAAGTCTATGATGCCCCAAACCTGAGATCCAGTAGGTACCCCCAGGGTTCAGCATGAACTCCATCTTGTGATACCGGTCCCAACTCCTCGTCAGTACAAGTCGAATGAGCTCAAACAGCATGAGTCTATGTTGTCCCAAACCTGAGATCCAGTAGGTGCCCCCAGGGTTCAGCATGAAGTCCATCTTGTGATACCGGTCCCAACTCCTCGTCAGTACAAGTCGAATGAGCTCAAACAGCATGAGTCTATGTTGCCCCAAACCTGCGATCCAGTAGGTGCCCCCAGGGTTCAGCATGAGCTCCATCTTGTGATATCGGTCCCAACTCCTTACCAGTACAAGTCAAATGAGCCCAAACAGCGACTTATTAAGACGATTCTAATTCTAGTATCGGTTAGGAGAAATAGATACCAAACCAAATCAGCTTCTGATGTTGTGGCTGACTGTACTTTTCCTTAGAAAATCAAGGAATACTCATCGAGGCGTTTCTAACAAACCTAAACTCAACCTGGTTGAGGGATTTTATGGCAGAGTTCTTATGGCCACCTCCTGTCTCCATCATCAGACCAGCTCGATGGTATCAAAATATTGTATTGTCACCCAAGTTACGCAGGTATGCAAAATTTTAGCTCAATCGGACATCAGGAACTGGTTCAAATCTGGCTCGCAAGATTCTACCTAAACATCTAACATACTGACAAACACTGTGAGTTAAATAAAAGCTTGTAAAAATAAATAAACACAAAAAAAGACAGTTCTAATTTATTTTGGAACGATTATCGTAATGTCTTAATCTTAAAAAACAAAACGATACCATACCAATCCAATTTTTTTATTGCACCAGGTAATGAGGAACTGCATTAACTCTTTATGGGCAATAATTGATTCCATCCAATTAACAATATCATCAGTATCAGATCACAATAGCTTCACTTTGCTAGGACGAGCCGTTAAACCAAGGTGCAATAAAAGTACCGGAGTGTTATCTTTTATCTTATTATGTTTATTTTCCAAGCGTAAATGTTCAATTCCTTGTTTGAACTCTGTGCATTCCGTCTTGAGCCAAGGTTGAGATTAGGAGTTCGATTTTTGAATCTCATCGGGTGACTTATTTCGTACTAAATAGTCATCGGCTGCATACAAAAAAAGGCACCGGTGAGATTCAAAAATCGAACTCTAGGAATATAGGTGTAATGGTGTCGCCATCGATCAAGCAGGTAAGTTTCCAAATCGCATATATTTTTGACATATAAATATGTTTATACCTAACGGGTTCCTCACGTTTAGGTCGATGTTTACTCGATATTATTAATATGTGAGTCCGATCAATGGCTACGGGGTTAAGCGGGAACATGATTGATCAGTAATTCTTACCAACCATCTAGATAATGAAAAACTTTATTCATAATAAGATTTGTTATTAGGGATTGCAATCCGGATTATTCGAACTTCGAAAATCCGGATAATCCGCCAATTTTTCAATCCGTTTCTAAATCCGGATTTTTAAACCCAAATCCGAATTTTCGGATTTTTTGTTAAGCTATTATACAATTGCCTTTTGCACCGTTAAAATGTTCTGATTACTGAAAATACGCGTCAAGCGGGTAGAGGGGGGGTTGTCTGGCCATGCTGCCCCGGCTGCCCGTGCGCTGGCTCACTGGCCTTGGGCCTTAACCCCTCCGTGCCCTCTGATTGTTGTCATCAAAAACGGAACCCTTATAGTTTCGCCATGTCCGTCCGTCCGTCCGTCCGTCCGTCCGTCCGCGGTCTAGCTCAGTGACCGTTAGCACTAGAAAGCTGAAATTTGGTTTGAATATGTGCATTAACCAAGCCGACAAAACGGTAGAATAAAAACGCGAAAAATATATTTTGTTAGGGTACCTCCCGTACACGTGAAGTGGGGGCGAAATTTTTTTTCGATCCAACCAAGTTGTGTGGGGTATCGTTGGATAGGTCTTTTAAAAAGAATTAGGGTCTTGTAACACAGTTTTTGGATTAAACTAATACTTGCGGAAATAACAGCTCCGAAAGTTTAAAACAGGGCGTCCCCCCCCACCTAACTTTTGAATCGTGGGTCCTAAAATTTTGAAAAAATCCATGAAACAGTGACTGTAGGATTCTTAATTAAAATTATTAAAGATATATCTTTTGCTTCCAAGTTGCTTTTGTTATTGATATAATATAACTGTGTAATTAATATAACTTTAGATATGATCATAAGACTATCACAGTGAATAAAAAGACTAATTTCTTATTAAAAAGTCGTTTTTTTTTTTTCAATTTATTCCTAGTAATTCCCTAAATCCGGATTTTATTCGAAGTTCGGATTTCGGCGCGAAAATTATCCGAAAATCCGGATTTTGTAAAATAGATTCGGATTTGCAATCCCTATTTGTTATACGTAAATTAAACTTAAATATAAAACATTACTAAATTTAAATACCTATATAAAATAAACTACCTACTCAAAGAGCCCCCCTCGAGTTGTACCGGGCGCAAAGGTGCCCATCACACTGGTGGCGTTACCACGTTGGATGGCGATGGACAACCTTTGCGCCAGGTAAGAACCCGCGCGTACATCAGATCAGACCCCCTCTCGGCAATACGTCGCCCTAGTTCCTTAACAAAGGCTATTGCCTCAGACCCCCACCGCAACACCCTGTCGTCTCGAAAGCAAGGGGTAGCGTTTTATAGCGTTTATTTAATTAATTTTATAGCGTTCAAAGAAAATACGCATAACCTTGAGTTTATGAAAACCAATGAAGGAAATTAATGGACGATTAATGAAGCCTAATTTTCGTGTTAAACCATCAGGTCAAAATCTTCTCCTTTAAGTTCTTATAGTTGGCATTAGTAGTTATAAATTATAATGTACCCAAATCGTTAACTTTTCTATTGTCCACAGAAAAGTTGCCCGTTGCCCTAAATCTGTTTGACCCTAATATTTTATGTAGGTACCTTAAAATAAGTTGGCCTCTATGGGCCTATAATAGTTTGTTCGCTAATAAGTTATATCTGTAAACTCATATAATAACATTTCAAAGATGATTAATATTCCGAATTTTAAGTGTGAAAATTGCCGATTTTTCCAAACGCAAGGTTTAATAATTTATTAGTTTTTTAACTTTTGTTACATTTGGGTAAGAATTCTTTATACCTACGGTTAGACTTCCTTTTTTCATTATTAACATTAACATGCTTACATTTTCGGTATCTTTGGGGGGCTTTCGGACAGAGGACGCAATTGATTTCAGCTTCTAAAAGTTCTTAGGCTGTGGAGATACAGACGTATCTCTATAGTCTCTGACGAACGACCGAGTACCGACGCTACAGTCATTGCTAAAAGACGTTGATTTTCATTGTATTTTACAGTTCATTACCAAATAGACTGTTTGTTACAGTCATGGGCGGTGCTGGGCGTACTAATGAACATGTTGGGGCAAGGCATGGTCCTTAGCTTTCCATCCGTCCTGCTGCCAGGGTTGAACGCAGAGGATTCCACGATCAAGACCGACCTGGAAACGATGTCTTGGCTTGGTACGTATAAATATTTTAAGTATTTTATATTATGTAATAGGTAGCAAAGACTAAATGAGAGCAAATACAATTTTCACCTCAAAAGTTCGAACAAGCCTACTTTCCTCACTCCCTGGAGTGACGAAAGTGCGACTTTCATCACTCCAGGGAGTGAAATTTTGTTTCTAGAAGCTTTTCGTCATAATGATGATGCCTTTCATTCAGAAATGTAAATAAATATGTTTTTTTTAACTTTAATATGTTCTCACTACTGAGGTGAAAAGTTGTATGTGTCACACGAGAGGATTTTTTTTACATCTCGTGTTCTTGAGATCCCTCGCTACGCTCAAGATTCAAACTTAGAATCACTCGCTTCGCTCGTGATTCAATTATGGCATCTTTCGCTTACTCGGGACTCAAAATCAACACTCGCAAGTTTCCTCTCTTGTTGCACAAATAACTATTTCCCCCCTTTTAAACCTTTGAAAGAATGGTATCCGTGATAAAAACTATCGTATGTTCTTCCCCGGGACGGGACTCAAACTAGCTCCTACATACTTAATTTTATTTATTAAATTTACCATTTCAGCTTCTGTGGTGGGCCTGGCGAGTTTCCCGGGTTTTCTAATCTCCGGTTTTCTAATGGAGCTGTGGGGTAGAAAGATCGCGCAGGCCTTGGTCATCCTGCCAGGCACGATAGGCTGGATTCTCATTTACTTCGCTACCGACGTGATGACCCTCATGGCTGGCAGGGTGCTCTGCGGCATCACCGCCGGAGCCAGCGTGACCCTCGGAGCTATCGTTATCGGAGAATACACCAGCCCACAACTCCGGGGAATGTTCTTGAATCTCAAGACTGCTGCCTTCTGTATAGGAAATACCTTAGTTCACATTATAGGGCATTATTATCCTTGGAGGGCAGTGGCAATTTTTGGACTAGTGCCCCATATAATTTCCTTTGGCATTGTCTGCAGTTGGCCAGAAAGCCCGACCTGGTTGGCCGCCAAATTCAAGTTTGACAAGAGTGAACAGTCGTGGTTGTGGCTTAGAGGCAATGATCAAAGCTCTAGAAGCGAGTATGAAAGTATGGTTAAAGCTCAAAAGCAGAGACTTTCTGAAACGCCAGAGAGATCCAACCTGAAAACACACGTGGTGAGCTTCCTGCATAAATTCACTAGAAAGGACTTCTTAAAGCCATTGCTAATTATATTCTTCGCTGGTATGTTGATTGAATCGTGTGGAAGGCATATTTTCCCGGCCTACTCCCTAGAGATAATCGAAGATATAACCGGAGATAAGTCTAGATCCTTCTACTACACGTTAATCATAGATCTGATAACGACATTCAGTTCCATGTTCTCGTCTGCACTGGTCCGCATGCTAAAGAGACGAACCTTGCTGTTTGCGACTGGTGGGGCATCCTTAGCCGTCTTAATGGCCATCTGTGCCTACCTCTACCTGACTGCAGTTGACGTCATATCAAAGGACCGAGCTTGGCTACCAGTATCGATGTTTATGCTGTACTTCCTATTGGCAAACTTGGGTTGCACTCCTATACCCCTAGCCTTGCTTGGAGAGGTGTTTCCAGTTGCACATAGAGGGGCAGGCTCCGCAATGTCAGGATTGACCCTTGCTATCTGCCTCATGGTAGCTTTGAAGATCACCCCCGCGATGCTTGTAAGTGTAAAGGTATATGGAACTTTTGCTATCTTCGGTGCGGCCATGGGACTCAGTCTGGTAGTGATGTACTTCATCCTCCCAGAGACTAAGGATAGGACTCTGCAAGAGATTGAAGACTGGTTCAATCACGGACGGTTCATCAGTGGAGAGAAAATTCGCGAGGATGCGGAAGAAAATACTAAAATGCTTAAGAACTGAATAAGATCTTCGTTACAAGCAGAGATTGTAAGAAGAAATGTCACCTGCACTGCTACTCCACCTAGTAGCTACTAGTGTACTACTAGTACGCTATTTGTTACTAGGTGGAGTAGCAGTGCAGGTGACATTTCTTACAATTTCGGATCTTTAGGCGGCTTTCGGACAGAGGGCGCAATCGACTTGAGCTTCAAAAAGTTCTTAGGCTGTGGTCGTCTATATCTCTATAGTCTCTGGTTACAAGTAATGACTAGCAAATAATTTTAGTTATTTTAACTACCAATTTAATGTATGAACTTCCTGTTAATATATTTTTTAAGTTATAATTTTTTTAAAGTTCTTTTATTCATACCAAGAGCGACGAGCGGTGATGTGGCCGATTTGATTATGATACTTTGTACCTCTGTATAGGTACCTATTTACTTGTTCTAAATTCTTATACCCTAAATGTACATGTACACGTTTTGACTTTATCCAATTGCTTAATACGACCTGTATAAAATCGAGAATAGAAGAGTACGAAGATAATGGAGTTACAATAAAATGGTTTAATTTAAATCCAAAATATGCAAAGTCTAGTTTAAGTTTAAAATTTATATAATTTCATGACATCTTTAAAATGTTCTCAAGCAATATTCTGAAGTCTAACATTGCATTGATACATTTTTTTCCTATTTATTAGAAAACATAAATTTATTCATATCATAGGCAAGTATATAAAAAGTACGTGCTAAAATTTTTAAACTAGCAACAAATAAAACTACTTATTGATCCATTGCTATGATACATTCTACCTTACATCAAATCAGGTATGGCTGATTTTTTATATGTTAATAGTGATGTAACACTTATGTTACACCAGACCTCAGAATCACACCGGGTCAATGTGAAATAAAAAAAAAACACTATAATTTTCGAGTTATTTTTTGTTTGGTGTGATTCTGAGGTCGGAAATTCTTGCCTCACATAAGTGTTTCACCACTATTAAACATAAAAAAACCGGCCAAGTGCGAGTCGGACTCGCGCACCGAGGGTTCCGTAAAAACCTATATCAATTGCTATTTCTTATGATTGCGTGGACATGGAAGTTTCGTTTTGCTACAGCAGAAAGATATTATAGAGCTGAGTATATGATATGAATTTCAATTTATTACCTCTACGCGTTTACGAGGAAAACAGGTAGTAAGTTTAAAATTTCAAAAAATATTTCATTATACGATTTTACTAAAAATTTCTACTTTTCGTAATTTTTCCTTTGTTTGTGCTATATGAAGTTTCTTTGTTCCAAATTTCAAGTTTCTGAGTTTACGGGAAGTACCCTTTAGGTTTTGAGTTTCTTGCGAGTACTCAGCTCCAAAATATGAAACTTAAATTGCTATTTCTTTTGATTGCGTTGACATAAAAGTTTGGTTTTGCTACAGCTGAAAGGTATTACAGACTTGAGTATTTCAAATGAAATTCAATTTAATACCTTTACGCGTTTACGAGGAAAAAGGTAGTAAGTTTAAAATTAAAAAAATATATTTTTTGTATGATCCTACTAAAAATGTCAACTTTTTTATAATTTTTCCTTTGTCTGTGCTATATGACGTTGCTTCGTGCCAAGTTTCAAGATTCTGAGCTTACGGGAAGTACCCTTTAGGTTTTGAGTTTCGCGCGAGTACTCAGTTTCAAAATATGCAACTTAAATTGCTATTTCATTTGATTGCGTTGACATAAAGATTTGGTTTTGCTACATCTGCAAGGTACTATAACCGTGAGTATTTGACATGAATTTCAATTTAATAACTTCACGCGTTTACGAGGAAAGTGGTAGTAAGTTTAAAATTTAAAATATATTTTTTTGTATGATTTTACAAAAAAAATCTACTTTTCGTAATTTTACCTTTGTCTGTGCTATGTGAAATTTTCTCGTGCCAAGTTTCAAGTTTCTGAGTTTACGGGAAGTACCCTTTAGGTTTTGAGTTTCTTGCGAGTACTCAATTTCAAAATATGCAACTTAAATTGCTATTTCTTTTGATTGCGTTGACATAAAAGTTTGATTTTACTACATCTGAAAGATCCTATAGCCCTGAGTATTTGACATAAATTTCAACTTAATAACTTCACGCGTTTACGAGGAAAAAGGTAGTAAGTTTAAAATTTTAAATATATATTTTTGTATGATTTTACTAAAAATGTCTATTTTTTACAATTTTTCCTTTGTCTATGCTATATGACGTTGCTTTGTGCCAAATTTCAAGTTTCTGAGTTCACGGGAAGTACCCCGTAGGTTTTGCGAGTGCCGAAAACTCTAAAATTTGGAGCATAAACGACTGTATCTTTTGATTGCGTTGGCTTTTAAGTTTGATTTTTTCACAGCTTCAAGGGACAATAGACCTGAGTATTTGATATAAATTTCAGCTTGATACCTCCACGCGTTCCTGAGAAAAATGGTCTTGACAGACAGACAGACAGACAGACAGACAGACAGACAGACAGACAGACAGACAGACAGACAGACAGACGGAGAACAAAGTGATCCTATAAGGGTTCCGTTTTTTTCCTTTTAAGGTACGGAACCCTAAAAATCAGCCATGTCTGATTTGATGTAAGATAGAACCCCTTAAAAACTACAATATCCATGAAGTACCTACCTACATCTATTTAGCTAAGACAAGTTACTACCATAGCCCTACATGGCCCAACCATAATCTATCCACTTAGATCTCCTTACCTGTAAATGTGCTTAATTATCGCAAAATTGCTTCACTTATCACGTCCATTTCGCCAGCGAACAAATTTCATTGTATGGAGACATCACAAGGCTGCACGCCATTAGTTTGCTTATTCTTGCAAACTGAGCATTGATGGTCACCTTATAAGGCCAGGAAGTGGCAAGGCCGGAAAAGTAGCTCACTAAATTAGGAGCAGCCGTCTTGCGCTTGAGGTAATAATTGCCGTAATTATTAGGGAAAAGCTGAAAATTTCGTTGTTTTTCCATAGACATAAAAGATAATATTTACGCCAAAGGAAACAAGAAAACTATAAATATCGCATGTGAAAATTTGTTAAGGTTGTAATCAAGATATAGCGAAAAAACATGCAAGTAACAACCCTATCTCAATAGGGAATATTACGCAAAACTCTGCGTGGGGGGCGGGGCGGCACTACCACATACAGAGGGCCAACCACGAAACACGAAAATAAAAATTTCGTTATCTGGTTCTCTGTCATATTCGAGCAATAGAGAGGCACATGTCAAAATTTCGATTCTCTCGTTTCACGGTAGGCCCTTTGTAAACAAACCGCCTTGGTGCGCAAATGACATATTTATTCGTTATAAATTATCTATGAAATCTTGTAAATAAATGTTTAAGGCCTAGTATGTATTTAGAACTCTATGGTTTACCGGTGTGCTAGTGCTGCACTCTGGTGGCAGAATATTGCAGTAATATCACAGAGTAAATAATAGTATAATACAGAGAGACCTCTATAATGTCACGTGACGTCACGAATCATGTTGTCCCTTCTTAACGCATGACAAGTTCTTTTTCGCACTTATGCAAACGTATCGGATACGTCGTGTCAAACTCAAATTTTTTCCCCCTGGTAACATCCCCTATTGGCAGGGGGGTACAACTCAAAGTAAATCTGTCAAAAAATTTGAGTACTATTATTTACTCTGTGCTATTGGTAAGGTTCAATTTGCTACAATTGACGTTGTCACAAAAACAACCCTATCTTAACTATTCGCTAATTGCAAAGTGTATGGTGGGGGTAACCAGAACGATCGCAGTGCACAATGTGACAAGAAATGGAACTGCAAAAGCCCCTGTCTGCTGTCAAAATAGTGAATCAGCCAACATTTGATATAAGCAAGGAATACAAGTAATACAACCTATTTATAAAAACGAAAAAAAGAGGCTGAACACCTGCCCAAGAGATGGCGCCACAATCATGCACACAGCGAATATATAACAAGGTTCAGTTGGCTACAATCCATAACGTTTCGCGGCGCCGGTGCGCCTGCGAGATAGCGGTCTGCGTGTGTATAATGATGACTTGCTTGCACACTGTCGCCGCATGCCGTTGCGACGCCAAATGACGGACTTAAGTTGTCGAATTAGTCCACTAGATGGCAGACATTTGTACAGTCGGCCAAACATGTGGTCTACCACCCTACGGTTGAGGTTCGTTTGAACGTCATGAGACAACAAAGTCGTGCATGTTTTAAACTCCGTTACAAGTCAACCTTAGCGATTGTTAGATCTCGCAGAGACTTTTGTCAAAACTGGTAGACCACTTTTTCGTCGACTGTACGTACAAGGGTATATTCGTGGTATATTCGGCCACAGCTGACTGTGGCGGTGAAAGGGTTAAATGTTGGAGGCAGCATGTCTATTGGCGTGAAGTGGTTGCAGTTTTCAATCTACACCACAAGATGGCAGCCTCTCCAACGCATTCGGTCCCTATGAATGCGTAATGATTGTGGTCATAGAGTATAATGAATAGTAATTCTCAGTATTATGAGTCTAATGTTTTTAACATTACATTATTTTATTTGTTGACGTAGACTCCACACATTTGAATGTTTTTGGACTCGGCTATCTGCTAATTAAAGTCGGGTTACTAAGGCCTTCCTACAAACTATTTAGAGATGATGGGCCAAAGTTACCCTGCATTTGTTCAAAGTAATCCGACTTTACGGTATCTTACCTGGGTATTTTGTATCCATATGAGTAAATTTAATTTCTAAAGGCCAAAAATAAAAACTCGTAATAAGTATTATTGACTTTATTACCAACTACATTTTTTATAAATTTTATCTTTTTTAATTTATTCGTAATTTAGCTTATTTACATACAGTGATTCCGAGGTGGGATTGTGTGAAAATATAATGTCTTTTGAACGATACAGTTATAATATACTATATAATCGGAACACATACAAGGTATAACAAAATTGCTGGTGATCCTTTTAAGAGTCGCCAGGACGCTCGCGTGACCTCGCGTCCCCATACAAACGTAGTTCAGCTCTCATTTTAAAACGACAAGCTTTAGAACCATGAAATTTGGCATGGGCATTCTAGTAGTACAGATCTAGGACGGACATTTGTTTTCGTTGCTAAAAATTGTAATACAAAGAAAATATAGCAAAAATTAGTTTTGTATGTGAACCTGTAACTGGCTGTATTTTCTTTGTATTACAATTTTTAGCAACGAAAATGAAGGTCCGACGTAGATCTGTACTACTAGAATGCCCACGCCAAATTTCGTGGTTCTAAAGCTTGTCGTTTAAAAATGAGACCTAAACTACGTTTGTATGGGAACGCGAGCGTCCTGGCGGCTCTTAAGGGCATAGTTCGTATCGTATTCTAATTATAAAAAGTAAGAAAAAAAATTGCCCAAAAAATATTTTTGGTTTTGTATGGAAGGTTGGCCGGCTGGGACCACCTGTTGAGATAATAACTTTAGTAAATAATATTAACATCCAATTTTATAGTACATTAAAACTATTTAAAAATTATGCATGTGGATTTTACAGGTGTAAATGACATAGCTGTCGAAATCTTAAGTTTATAATTTTTAGTCTGACAGATTTGATTCAATATAGTCTGACCAAGCTAATTTTGCGCCGACTTTTCAAGTGCTAAATATAGAAAGTATGATTATCATATCACCAGTTCTACATTTTGAATTTTTGACATTGCAAAGTTCTGCAAACTAAAGTGATCAGACTCAATTTTTTTATCGTATTTCTTGTGTCGTAGTTTTTTTTTCAACAACAAAAAAGTATTGGCAAACTAAAAATGACAAAACATGTTCTTCAGTGTTCTTTTCAAACAAGAGTCGACCAGTTTTTTTTTTTTTTTTAAATTGCATTGCTGGTATATTTTGTATCAGTATATCAAATCTGTCAGATTAAAATAACAATTTATTATTTAAATTTAGAATTAATGGCCGACTCACAAAATGGGCCAATGTAGGCTAATCTAAAAGACTGAGCTACATCGCTTTCTCTCTCCAACGCATAGCTGCGTCCTTTGAATTAGCCTACATTTGGCCCAATGTGTGAATCTGATATAACACATTTATAAGTAGAAAAGCGAATCACAAAACAAATCAGATCTAATTATAATAGAAGAAATATTCTAAAATTCGTATAAAATTTTCATGTTTGTTATGTCAATATGATATTTTTTATAGATTTTTTATTATATTTTTTGCTCTTAAAAATGGTTGCACTTTAAATTACTGTAATGATTAATGAGAAAAAATAATGAATATTTGAACGATTACTGATAAGACCAGTCGTGGAAAGAACAACCATAGGGGCAAATGCGCCTACCGTATAAAACCGTATATAAATGATTATCTCTCCTCTGCAACCGTTTACCCTTTCTAACCGTTGTACTGCCATTTTGACGAAAAACTTTACGCCTAATTTAATTTTCCCGGCAATTTATCGCAAAATGTTTATTTTGCTGACCAAAATTGACCAAATGAATTCTATCACATACTTTCATTTAGGTGAATTTTCATTTGGCAAAGGTTAGGTTAGTGTGCGAAACATACTCGTAGGTATACAAAACGATGTTTTATTATGCGATTTGATTCGCTCAAATGAAAGTATGAGACAAAAAGTTATCACACTTGCTAAAAAAAATTGCCGATGTATAGTCGCCATCAGAAATATCGGAGCGGCCAAGGTGGTCACAAATATGTGAACAACGCCTCTATTATATCAAGGCGGTAAAGAGCATGTTCAGATATTTTGAGTACCTTGGCGGCTCCGATATAGATAGTGACTGTACTGTACCAGTAACCATTATAATCATTTATTTATGGCAGCATAAAGGGTAGACGCAATTGCCCCTACAAGCGCACTTGTCCCGACTGACTGAAAAAAACAGGTATTTAAAAAATAACACATATTTCTAGTCAACATATTTGTATAATCATACCACAGCGATACATACAGTAAAGTTAGCGGTACAGTCAGCAGCAAAATAGCTAAGCGGGTGAGGTGTTCAAAATGACCTACACACGCTCTTATTCTCTTAACAATAAAGTCGTGTCCAGCTCATTTTGAACACCCTACTCGCTTAACTACATTTGCTGCTGACGGTACAAAAAATTGCAAATAAGAACATTTAAAGTTCACACATTAATACTATAATGGAACAACCAATAACAGAAAATCTTCATAAGGGATCATCCATTAATTACACCACACCTCAAGGGGAGGGGAGGGGGTCCACAAAATGTGACATATCGTGACAGGGGGGAGGGAGGAGTTCCATGTTTGTGACCTCACAATCCTCACATACAATTTTTTTGCAAAATCTAAGTTTAAAAAAAAACATTTGTTAGCAAACATTGTACTAAACTAATTTTCTATATACTCGGTTTCGTTTGAATACTTTCGTTCCCTATAAATTTGATACTATTTTTCTGGCAATCCTAATAAAAAGTTAGTTTCAAAGTGATGTTGTAATTGTTACCTTACTAAACTAAAAATTTAAATGTGACGTCACAGTAAGGGGGGAGGGTGCAGTTAATTGTGACGAAATGTGACAAGGGAGGAGGGAGGGGTCAAAAAATCATGAAATTGGGGTGACGTAATTAATGGATGATCCCTAATTATGTATTAAGAAGTCAAAAATATCCTTAGTATAAGTTCAAAGTGGGGTAATTCCACGAGACTGTAACGTCAGTTACCAATTTCTTCGTGTATTCTTTGATTAATTAAGCAAATGTAAGTGTCCATATATCTACATGTAGCACTTTTCGCTGTGTGCATGATTGTGGCGCCATCTCTTGGGCAGGTGGTCAATCTCTTTTTTTTATTAATAGGTTGTATTCCTTGCTCATATGAAATGTAACTGGCTGATTCACTATTTTGACAGCAGACAGGGGATTTGCAGTTTCATTTCTTGTCACATTGAGCACTGCGATCGTTCTCGTTGCCCCCACCATGCACTTCGCACATAGCGAATACCGCGTGCAATCTAAGAAGCGGTTTTGACACCTGTCATCTCAGTACATTTTATAACCTAAAATCGATTTTAGAATTATTTTAGATGATTTTAGAGAATGTTAGTAAGGTTATGAAATGTACAAGGTATAATCCCACTAATCGAATAACACTAGACCCTACTCATAGTGTTGTATTCCTGCTGGTGAGTAAGGTTGCCAAAGAGCTCAAAGAGGACCCAGTGTGTTGACGAGGGACCTCTCTTGTTACTTTAGCCGTCAACACAGTGAATGCTCCTGTTTTTAAAGGGTCGGCAACGCGCATGTGACACCTCTGCAGTTGCAGGAGTCCGTAGGCTACGGTAGCTGCTTACTATCAGGTGGGCCATATGCTTCTTTGCCACCGTCGTTCTATTAAAACAATGTAGGCATAGGGATCATATACGAACACTTACATATGCTGAATTAATCAAAGAACACACGAAATAATTGGTAACTGACGTTAGTCTCGTGGCATTACCCAGTGTGGTATCACATAGATAGACAAATCCACACACCTACAACACATATTGGTCCGTGCACTACATACTTCATATAAAATATACACCCTAAGTATCCGTCTAAAGGTATATTGCACAAATATATAATATTTGGAGGATCCGAAGAACTATCGTGAATTCTGGGTAGTAAATAAAATATTAATTGATTTGTAGATTCTCTGCCTTTTCACCGAAAAATGTATTGCCGAATTTCACTTGCCAACCAACTTTTCGCAGAAGTTTCATTTCGCAGACCTGGTGACAATTGGACTAAATGTGAAGTATACTCTTTTAAACAAAAAAAAATCCAATTCGGTCCAGCCGTCTTAGAATAATCGGTGAACATATATATTATATAAAATAGTAAAAAAACAAAGATCCCGACGAATTGAGATCTTCCTTCGAAATCTTGAAGTCGGTTGAAACATTTTTAATTTTATGAACTCGTGATAGACAATATAGAAAATTACAAACCTTTATAATGGCGCTACTACACTTTGTCGCAAGTCGGTATAGACTTAGTTTAACTAGAAGGCATTAAAGGTGAACCATCATATATTTGTGCACCATACCGTATGGAGACGTATCGTGGCTACCGCTACACACTAATATATCATTTTGTGTATTTTGAGGATCTTGCCTAGGCGCTGCTTGGCCGTCTTCATACCCTTTTTCAGTCTTGAATCTGTAGAAAAAGGTTAACTTAATACTTTGACCCTTAAAAACAACACTTATTAAATAGATGGTATTTGTTAGCCGTGGGGTGCCCGGCCTTAGAATTGTCCCCCACCATATCGTCCCGTGGTTGCAGTAGGAGTCTGCTAAGGGAATATACCGGGAGATGGGCAGCAGCATCTTCCGAAAGCCTACAAACAATAAACAAAAAAACTGCGCGCGCCAACCCGCCTGCCAAGCGTGGTGCGTATGGCAAACCCCCCCTTAACCTTTTGAACGCTTTCTCTCTCGCATCAAAATGTGGCATTCACGCCAACATCTCAACTAGTGAAAAAATAATTTAAACCTTATCTGTCAACAGTAAAATTGCTTTGACAGCGTGTGCCATAGCCACTTTAGTGGTTGTTGGCGTGGTAGGCACGACAGTAGTCGAACACTTTAAAGGCTCTTGGCGTTGAAAAGGGTAAAGGGGAGGCCTATGTTCAGCAGTGGACGTCTTGTGCAGGGCTAGGGATTGCAATTGCTGGATCCAGCATCCAGCAATCCAGCTGGATCCAGCGCTTTTTTTGGCCTGCTGGATCCAGCACTGAACGCTGGATCCAGCGCTGCGGATCCGCAAATATCAGATTTCCAAATAAAGGCGCAAAAACCCACGCTTCCAGCACCGCATTAGGTAAAACCAAGCAAAAAATATTTTAATTTATATATTCAAACGTTAAATTAATTTGTAGAAGCTTGAAAACTACACTAAATCACTCCAAATAATCCAACCGTAAACTTGTAATGTTAGTATTTCTCACAAAAAAATCTGTTCAATAGTCAAATTCAATTGTTTTATCCATGTGATTAATATATCAAAACATGTAAACCTTTAATACTTTTCAATTGGTTATGTGTTTTTATCATAAAGTTATGTAGGTAAGTGATGTTTATCATAAAGGATGTTTGTTAAACCAAATATATTTTGGTAAAGTAATTGGCATCCCTTACAATTTAACATAAGAATTAGGATGTACTTTTGTGGGAAAGCAGCGTCTTAATTATAAATAGTTGAATGAATTCTAAGCATATCAAAAATGACACTAGTGACCAACATCGGAAAAAAACCAGATGTTATGTCCGAATAAATGAGTGAGTATAACTACTTATGTCCTTGGTCAAATAGTCACATTCAAACATGATAGAATGCTTCAAATCGTCGGTACTAAAACGCCTGGAAGAGCTATTAGTAAGTGAAGAAGTATGAGTAAAATAGGTAGAAATAAAAAGTCTTTGATGCGTGTGTGCTTTACCTATTTCGTTCTTAGTTATAGCTTCACTACTCACACTTTGTCATTGAACACGTTGTTGCATAGGGAGCGTTGAAGAATTCCTTAGTAAGTAAACACCTATTTGGAGACCTTTCAAGGCAAGGTTAGGTACGTGAAATGAAGAGAATGAACACGTTTTTATTGTGGTAAGACACCCGTACAAAGAAATAATGAAATTATGGATTTTTTTATACAAAAAATTGGATTACTAGTAAAAAACCATATAGGTGCTGGATCCGCGCTGGATCCTGCTGGATTTATGTCAATCCAGCAAAAATCCAGCTGGATTGAAAATGGTGCTGGATTGCAATCCCTATGCAGGGCTTGTAACCGTAACCGAAATCCATAGTAAAAAACCGGTTTGTTTTTTCGTTCTTTTCGTTACTGTTTTATACTCAATCGAAAAATCCTATAATTTGAAGTGAAAACTATAATAAAACATCGGGTTTTACATAAAGACCATAAAATAATTAAATATATTGGATCATTTCTGGGTTTTTTGCATTAACCGGTTACAAGCCCTGGTCTTGTGGTTGAGATGATGATGATGATTTGTTTGTTAAGACATTTGCCCTAATTGCTTTATTGACAGAAATGCGCATCCATACTGCAGGCGAGGGTTGCCCTGCCTAGGCACAGCATTGAAAAAAACACTCTAGGGGTTGGACAAACAAGACCACGTGGGCAGTGAGGTGCTGATTTGGATAGAACAACCTATGATATATAATAATGGCAGATGGGCTATGCATGTTTCAAAAATCTTCTTTCCCCTAGAGTTTATCCCGGCTTGGGGTCCGCTTGACAACCTAATCCCATGAATTGGCGTAGACACTAGTTTTTACGAAAGCGACTGCCATCTGACCTTCCAACCCAGAGGGGAAACTAGGCCTTTTTGGGATTAGGTCCGGTTTCCTTACGATGTTCTCCTTCACCGAAAAGCGACTGGTAAATATCAAATGATATTCCGTACATACGTTCCGAAAAACTCAGTGGTACGAGCCGGGGTTTGAACCCGAGACCTCCGGATTGAAAGTCGGACGTCTTACCGCAAGGCTACCAGCTCTTTTTAAGCATGTTTCAAAAATGAAGCACTTAAATTGAGTGAATTCAAACAATTGTCTCTAGTCGGGCACCGCCAAGCGAGATGCGGACGTGCCAATAAGCTCCCGTCACCCGCGTGAGAAACAGATAAAACTGTAATTTTCTAATAACGAGAGTGACAAATATGTAACTGATTGTCAATATAGATAAATATAACCGAATAATTGCTAGGTTATGAAATACATTTGGAAGTATTTTATGTGCTCATTATATTAGAGTATATCCCATCTATGGTAAAAAATACGTCAAATACGTCATTAACTGGAAATTTGGCAGCTGCACTGTTCCATCTAGACCCCGCAGCACTAACTGTATTTTTTCATCATCTGCTTTCTCACTACTACTGTTCCTGAGAAGAAATGCCTATCTATATCCAGTGGCATGTAGATACCATAAAAAAAAACTGGAGATTTAAAGCCGTGGAATGCTTACTCTTGTTATTTGGCGTATTGTGAACAGGCGGTGGCGGCCGCCTACTTTTTGTTGCGAGCACCGCCCTCTTCGCGTTCTGAAAACAAAAAAATATTAAATTCGATATCGACTAGTAGTCCGCTACGAATTCGCGATTTACTTGCAAACGAGTTGACCAATATAACAAGACCCTAAGGAGGATTTTTTTTCTCCTTCTAGCTCCATAATCACTTGATCGATCCTGCTCATATACGAATTTACAAATTTTATGTATCTCTGCTACAGCCCCAAGAAATTTCATAAAGATCAGGAAAACGTTACTAAAGTTATCGTCAGACAAACTATCGAAATCAAAAAGCCATCCAAATGCCGAGGCGTCCCAGTAGCCAGGTGACAGTTCGGTCTGGAGTTGTTTGTAAGAACTCACTTCGCTTGCGCTCCGCGAGTTCGATTAGTGTAATAATTCGGTCAAATTGATATTCGTCGAAGATTTGTGGTTAGAGACCAAATCGTGTTTTTATGGACGACAGTGGCAAACAAACATATGTGATATGGTCCGCATGATGGTATGCAGCTACCGTAGCCTATGTGTAAATCGTCCTAATCGTGCTATGATGGTGGTTTCCTGTAAGGTCGAGGTAGATACTTTCCCAGTCGGGCTCTGCTTCAGATTTGTGCCCTACTACACATAGCGAGATGATATTCGCAGCGTCCATGCCTCTGTTTTGGACGTAGTTTAAGGACATACGGGGGTGTTTATGAGTATGCCGGGTCACCTGTTCCCTCCTGTGCAGGTGCGGCGGCGGCGCGGGCTGGTGCGCGGCGGCGTGCAGGGCGGCGCGCACGCACTCGCGCCGCACGCCCGCGCGCGCCGGCCCGCGCAGGCGCGGCACCAGCCGGCCCAGGCGCGCGCGCGGGGACCACGACTCGTCCCTGTCACAACTTATCGTGGTAAAAAATTGTTATTTATGCTACAAGTGCAGAAAACAAGTCATTTCCGAACGAGTGGCGGTGTGAAGAAGGGAGTGTTTTAATACCGACGCGGACGTCACAGTAGCCAACCCACAGTTATGTAGTGTCCAAAGCTGTCTGTAAGAACTTCTCACAACCAAACGCGCTTAAGCCGTGTTCCGAATCAAAATTATAGTGCTCACAACGCTGACGGGGGGTTCAAATCAGGTAGCGCGTGAGTAGTGTTTCGTTTCGGACCACCGTTAGAAGTCTGAGCGTCCATCCATGACGTCATCAATGGCGTCATGACATTTCGTGTTAGCGCCATAAGCGTGATTCGATCCCACCGTAAGCGCGCCCTGAGCGCCGTGAGCGTGATTCGGACCTGGGAGAGTAGTACAGAATAACTAGAATACTCACTTATCCCCCTTAGACCGAGAGTCGACCCTGTTTCTTGAATTCCGCCGCCGCCGTGACGACGTCCAGTCCTCGTCCTCGTCAGAACTCATCTCCAACGATGGGTACACTGCAAATTATATACCTAGTTAAAGTCTTCGTCAATGGAACTTGCTAACTATATAAACAAACCACCATATTGAAATTGTCTCTGAATGATGAATTTACTAGTGATGGGCAAGACTCTTACTTCCTTGTTTACTTATGTCAAACCATATCGAATAATAAAATACCGAAAGTGCAAAACAAGTCGATACTTATTTATTTACATGTTAAACTCATTTGTATATATGTCAAAACTACCAAGTAGTGTATACAACCGCGTTGGCAGGAACAGAGCTTGAGTTGGGTAGTGTGTAGCGCCTTAAAATATCACCAACTTTAGTCACAACACTACCCATCATAGACAATTGTAAAATTTAAAAGAAACAAAAATGTCATTCCATCTGGTCCATATAACCTAACTTATGAAACCATATTAAAATTTTAATAAAATATCCAAGATACAGTTATATATGTCGGCAAAATCAAATAAGTCGACCAATTGACTAATTTGAGGCCAAGGTGCGCTTCAGACCAGATGGCGCCACCTAACGAAACTTCGGAGCGGTGCGGTGGCAGGTGGTGGGTAGGCATAAAGGCCGACCCGCTGCGCCCGCGCCGGCATTCCATTGCGAGCCTCCGACGGATCGTTGTGCCTCAGTGATGATTTATGTGACTTAGATTAAATTGTAGCTAATTATTGTTGTTATTTCGTGAGTGATTAGTGTTGCTGTTATATAGTGTCTTCCCTTTTGAACAATACAGTGAATATTAAAAGTATTCTTCGTTTTACTTACTACTGAGTGAATAGTCCGCTCATACGCCCACATGTCGGATACCGAGTAGTCTAAAGAGCCTAGTACCGGCTTTAATCCGATATATATTTTATGGTTTTGTATTTTACAGTAACAACCATTTCAATAGTGTATGGTTTCAATGTTTCTTGATGAGGTGGTGTGAAAATTCAAGGAGAAACAAAGTTACGTCTTTTGTTTACATAGTTAGCAAGTTCCAATGGCGAAGACTTTAGATATAAAACTTATTGTGAACCCACAAAATCAATTAATAAATAAAAAAATGTTAGCTGTAATCAATATATGTAATGTAAACTTGTGAATGTAAATCATTTATTAATAAATATATTTAGAAATATAATATATTTAATCTTCGAAGCACTGGTCTCTAAGCAACAAGACGTGTCCAGGGCGGTAGAATAAAGAATAGCACAGATCGCGGGCATTTCTGGCCCGAACCGAAGGCGATGGTCATAAACAAACGATTTTGGTTCTTTATTACCGCCCTTTATTACCTTTATTACGTACACAATTTTACGTCTTCTCCTGGGTGTAAAAATAAAAAATAAATAAAAAAATGTTTATTCACGAAACGGCTTCCAATTTTTTCATATCTGTACTTCTGCCAAACCAGTGTGGTTTGTTGGCAGACGAGGTTCCAGTTTACAAAGAGAAGTGAGATTTGGCGCTGCGCGCGCGGGCGGTAAGCCTCACTTACCGCCCGGAGTGGCGTAAATGATGTCCGGCTACACTTACCGTACTCTTCGTCCCGATGCACCTCTTTGATAACATCCTCGTCATCCAGAGGGTCTTCCACCTGGATGTGAATTGAGATTCGCCGCTGCGCGCGCGGGCGGTAAGTCTCACTTACCGCCCGGGGTGGCGTAAATGATGCCCGGCTACACTTACTGTACTCTTCGTCCCGATGCACCTCTTTGATAACATCGTCGTCATCCAGAGGGTCTTTCTCCTGGATGTAAATTGAGATTAGCCGCTACGCGCGCGGGCGGTAAGTCTCACTTACCGCCCGGAGTGGCGTAAATGATGCCCGGCTACACTTACCGTACTCTTCGTCCCGATGCACCTCTTTGATGACATCTTCGTCATCCAGAGGGTCTTCCACGCGCGGCGCCGGTTTTCGCACTCGTTTGTTGCCCCGGGCGCTGGCACTACTGGCAATATAAAAGTTGATTATTAACTTGTGTTAATGGAAAAAGTTTCTTCAATTTGTGCTTGTTTGGTACATTATACGTCGTGCAAACTAAATCCGATTTTAGGTTATAAAATGTATTGATATGACAGGTGTCAAAAATTGCTTCTTAGGTTGCACGGCGTATACCGTAAGTTGACCCCATGGAAACTATTGATACTGAATAGGATTGGAATCTACTGGCATTAAAAAAAATTCATGTGAAAAGTAAAAGTAATTTTCTAGCCGGAATTCTTTTTAGTCCCATACAAACTTTTGATCCTGGATAGGAATGGGATCAAATGGCATAAAAAAAAATGTTTGTCAAAAATTACCTTTTTCTCGCACCCTGTATGTTTTTTGCAAAATCTGTAAATGCGATCCTTCATTAATTTGAAATCGAGGGAAGGTCTTCTAAGACCATTTTCGCGTAGCAGCACGGGATCTGGTAGCTGCCCTCACTGACCCAAAAAGATAATCCACCCTGTATAAGTTACTGTATGGTATTGAGTTGTTACCTCTCCGTAGGTGTTTCGGGCTCGTCGCTGGCCAGACCAAACGTCCGGGGAGGCGCTTCGTACCGCTCGCTGATGGATAGCATGCCTGCCACTGCCACCGCCGCATCTTCCCTTTACCACAAAAGCAAGTTTTAGGAACTGTAATTACTACTAGTAGGCCGCCTCGAACTGAGAACTCGCGATTTACTTGCAAACGAGTTGACCAATATAACAAGACCCTAAGGAGATTTTTTTTTCTCCTAGCTCCATAACCACTTGATCGATCCGGCTCATATACGAACTTACAAGTTTTATGTATCTCTGCTACAGCCCCAAGAAATTTTATAAAGATCAGAAAAATATTACTAAAGTTATCGTCCGACAAACTATCGAAATCGAAAAGCCATCCAAACGCCGAGACGTCCCAGTAGCCAGGTGACAGTTCGGTCTGGAGTTGTTTGTAAGAAGTCACTTCGCTTAAGTTCGAATAGGAACTCGTTTTTTTTGAGCGACTCACTCTCTCCACTCTTGATAAGGATTTTTGTAAATAGGCAAGATGTAGTGTTTTTATTTACGCTTCCATTTGAAAGAATCGCACGTAGAATAGACCACGAGTGTGTTGAAAAATGAAAATACTATAAGTTATAGTCAAAAAATGCTGTTACAAACTGACAATTTAAATTTTCGCGCCTAAACGGATCTACAGTTCCTGTGACGTCACTCATGTATGACATGTATGTGTCATTCGCCATATTTGTTCGTCCTTGGTTCGTCCCTGTCAAACTTGCAAACAGTGTCAAAAGTGTCAAATTCTGTTTTTTATTTTTGACCCGGATGCTAGCCCTTTAAGCCAAATCCCATAGAACAAAACTAGTGACAGTTGCCAACCCCCTTAGTGCGCGGCCCTCGTGGACGCTCGTGGCGGGGCGTGCAGCGGGGCGGGGCGGGCGGCGTGCATGTCAAACAAAGGACACTCGTACTGGTGTCCCGAGACCACGCTGCACAAAGTGTATCGACGCTCGTCCGGCCCGCTGCACGCCCCGCCACGACCGTCCACGAGGGCCGCGCACTTAGTCGTCATACAGGTGTGACGTCACCAGACGCTGATTGGTGGATTAAAACACGTTCCGTTTCACGTGACTTCAAACCGTAATTATTGTTTGAAATTTGTATAAACGTTACAATACCTTATAACATTATAAAATAACACGGTTACACTCAGTGCCGTGAGTGTAACCGTGTTATTTTATAATGTTAATATGTCTCACGAAAGTTTAAATTTAATAGTTACAATACCTATTATTTTATGTTTTTTCAACGTTTTGATCACGAAATAATGGTAAATATTATAGCTGCATCTTCCCTATTGATCGAAACACATCGAGGGAAAATCAACCGTTATATTTTTTAAATATGGCGTCATTCGACCATGAAGTTATTATTTAAAACTGGAGTATGTGATATCAGTGTTATCAATCATATGGAGAGAAGAGAGCATTCTGAGCTGACTTATTTCTCTACACTTACGTGGTGATGTGGTCGGGGGGGTCCTCCTCGGCTAACACTGAAGCCTGTATGAGGGACTCGATGCCGTTGGCCGGCCGCGGCGTCGGCGCCGGCGCCGGCGCACGGTACGAACTGGATTCTGCAAACAAAAAATAGGGTAAAAATTGCTATACAATATCACTAGTAGTCCGCTTCGAACAGAGAACTCGCGATTTACTTGCAAACATACTGACCAATATAACAAGACCTATGTGATGATTTGACCCTTAAACGATCCTGCTCATATACGAACTTTCAGATTATATGTATATCTGCTACAACCATAGAGCATTTAATCAATTGGACCGGCCATACATCGATAGGCGTTCCCCTCTGCCGAAAATATTGAATCCTTGTAATGAACTGACGATTATCTAAAAAAGTGGCTATTTTGACGTTACGCATACATTTGACATTCCCCTCCCCTACAAAATCGGCAGACTTTTTTGTATAGAAAATTACACACATGGCCGGTCCGGTTGGTTGAATAGTCTAAGGCTACAACCTCAACAAATTTTATAAATATCAAGAAAACGCTACTCAAGTTATCGTCGAACAAACTTCATAGTCAAAAATCCATCGAAATGGCGAGAACCCCAGTAGCCAGAAGTTGTTTGTAAGAACTTGCTTCGCTTACGCTCTGGGGCCCATTTCTCAAAAGCTTGTAACTTGTAATACAAGCGGAAGTCCCTTTCTAGCAAAAGCTGTCAATAAGTGACATCCGCTTGTATTATAAGTCACAAGCGTTTGAGAAACGGGCCCCTACTCGTTGGATTGTACTCACGTTGGTTGGGCGGCTTGTGTTTGTGCTTGCGCCGCCGCGGCGTGGGCGCTTCGTCGATGTAGAGATCACCATCTTCATAGTCGTACGTGTGCGACACGCGGCGCCGCACCGGACGCTCGGAGCGCCGCACCGGCGTCGGCGGAGCGGGCTTTTGTTCTTCTATCACCTACAGGTTAAACTTCATTAAAAATGGAACAAAAACAAGTATCTGACAATAAAATTGTTATTTGTGCAACAAGAGAGGAAAGTTGGTTTTTCTTGCGAGTGTTAATTTTGAGTCCCGAGTAAGCGAAAGATTCTATAATTGAATCACGAGCGAAGCGAGTGATTCTAAGTTTGAATCTTGAGCGTAGCGAGGGATCTCAAGAACACGAGATGTAAAAAAACTTTCCTCTCGTGTGACACATACAACTTTTCACCTCAGTAGTGAGAACATATTGAAGTTAAAAAAACACATTTATTTACATTCCTAAATGTGGCATCATCATTATGACTAAAAGCTTCTAGAAACAAAATTTCACTCCCTGGAGTGAGGAAAGTAGGCTTGTTCGAACTGCTGAGGTGAAAAATCATTTTTGTGACAAGCTTTTATTGCTAACTATACTTTTCTCAAACTATTTTCAAAACTTCTTTCTTGGGGTTAATATGGGGATATGAAGTATCATTTGTGATATATTGTACCAAAAAAATTTTGCCATATCGTATCTTAAAAAAGATGACGTCTTAACTGCCCTGTTTTTTTTGGTGCTACGGGCCAAGTTGATTTATACGGTTTAAAGATCAATCGTTCCAATTTCCATGCTTTTAACACCATTTGCAGCGTTTTTAGGCGTACCGCTAGCATTAATAATATCAAACTTAAATCCACAACGCAGGTTTCGTCAAAAAGGGTACAAAACGGCGTCCGCAACAACCTTCGTCCAAACAAACGTAAACTTCGTACAATAAACTGAAGGGATATTTACAAAAACAATATAACAGACTACACTGGTTGATACCTGAAACGATTCACAATGTTCTTAAAAAGGTGTCAACCGCTCTAAGCAGTTATGTTGTTTTTGTAAACATCTCTTCAATTGATTACTACATAATATACAGCCTTGGCCAGAAGTGTTGAGCATAGGTGTTTTTTGTTTACAATTTTGATGTTAAGCATTATTTCCCTATCCTAACAATGTAAGGTAACGGTAAATGTTATATTTTATTTATAAATATAGAAAACTTCACTTAATAACACTTTCAAGGTACTTAAAAAATATGAAAACAGAAGGTACCAAAAATGTAAATTTAAGTCGTTGCGACATATTGCAAATATTCTATGCAGTTACTACTAACTTCAACAAAACATGCCTATTAGTTTAAATTAATTGACAAAATAACTTAAACAAAGATGGAAACGATGGACTAAACTTTCCAGTTTTGTATGAAAATCGCATTGGTGCTCAACACTTCTGGCCAAGGCTGTAACACTTACATAGTTATTGGCAGGGTACTGTTGCGCTATGGCCGCATCGTACGAGGGTAACTGTGTATGCGTGTACCCGTTCATGTCGGGTACCTGCATGGGCGTGTAACTCGCTGTCTGCTGTAAATTTACATTTCATAAATAAGCTGTTTAACACAAAGGGAATTGTCAACGGCTGATTTTTCTAAGACGATTTAGTTTTTTAGATAGTCCAGACTGAGGAACTAATATTATTTCAATCGGTGTATGTCCAATAGTCTATAGGTCATTATAAAAAAACTATTATATTACTTAATTAACTAGTAATCCCCCTCGAACTGAGAACTCGCGATTTACTTGCAAACAAGCTAACCAATGTAACAAGACCCATGTGATGATTTTGCTATAACCCCAACAAAGATCAAGAAAACGTTACTCAAGTTATCGTGGGACAACTATTCAGAATCAAAAAGCAATCGAACTGCACAGACGTCTAGGTAGCCGGCTGACAGAGTTCCGTTATGCCTGAAGTTGTCTGTAATAACCTCACTTCGCTTACGCTACGCTCGTTAGATAATACTTACTTGAACTGTCTGCATAGGCGTCTTCAGCCGTGAATATGCCGCGGTAGGGTATTATACTCAGGGTGGTACGAGCCTGGCTTATCAGTCTCTCTGGCAACCTTACTCAGCGCCAGAAACCCAACAGTACAGAGTCTAGTGCTATTTGGCAGTGGTTTTCTATAATATTTACCTGAACTGTCTGCATAGGCGTCTCAAGTCGTGAATATGCCGCGGTAGCGTATCCATATTCGGGGTGGTACGAGCCTGGCTTATCAGTCTCTCTGGCAACCTTACTCACCGCCAGAAACCCAACAGTTTTCTATAATATTTACCTGAACTGTCTGCATAGGCATCCCCAGCCGTAAATATGCCGCGATAGGGTATCCATACTCACTATACTCAGAGTGGTACGAGCCAGGTTTAGCCTTGAGCTCTCTGGCAACCTTACTCACCAGCTGAAACACAACACTATACAGGGTCTAGTGCTATATGGCAGTGGTTTTCTATAATATTTACCTGAACTGTCTGCATAGGCGTCTTCAGCCGTGAATATACCGCGGCAGGGTATCCATACTATACTCAGGGTGGTACGAGCCTGGCTTATCTTATCAGTCTCTCTGGCAACCTTACTCACCGCCAGAAACCCAACAGTTTTCGATAATATTTACCTGAACTGTCTGCATAGGCGTCCCCAGCCGTAAATATGCCGCGATAGGGTATCCATACTCACTATGCTCAGAGTGGTACGAGCCAGGTTTAGCCTTGAGCTCTCTGGCAACCTTACTCACCAGCTGAAACACAACACTATACAGGGTCTAGTGCTATTTGGCAGTGGTTTTCTATAATATTTACCTGAACTGTCTGCATAGGCGTCTCAAGTCGTGAATATGCCGCGGTAGGGTATCCATATTCGGGGTGGTACGAGCCTGGCTTATCAGTCTCTCTGGCAACCTTACTCACCGCCAGAAACCCAACAGTTTTCGATAATATTTACCTGAACTGTCTGCATAGGCGTCCCCAGCCGTAAATCTTTAATCCGCCTATATTATAATTAGTGTTGACATTAGTATAAACAATGTTAGATATTCGATGACATGCAATAGAAACAACATATTGTACGCCAAACACTGGCTGATAGTGACGCACTATATGTAACTGTATATCATTTCCTATACTCACTTTCGTACAATAAATTATTTGTATTTGTATTTGTATTTGTAAAAAAAATATGCCGCGATAGGGTATCCATACTCACTATGCTCAGAGTGGTACGAGCCAGGTTTAGCCTTGAGCTCTCTGGCAACCTTACTCACCAGCTGAAACACAACACTATACAGAGTCTAGTGCTATTTGGCAGTGGTTTTCTATAATATTTACCTGAACCGTCTGCATAGGCGTCTCGAGTCGTGAATATGCCGCGGTAGGGTATCCATATTCGGGGTGGTACGAGCCTGGCTTAGCCGTTTCGGAGTACTGGTAATCTTGTTGTATGTCTTCCGCCGAGTACATGCCTGAGGACAACGTATTAAAATTAAATAATACATACATACAACATACATACAATCACGCCTATATCCCAAAAGGGGTAGGCAGAGATCACAGATTTCCATTTGCTACGATCAATGCAGCAAAACGGCTCTCCGTGAGCCACTTCTCGCCCCCGTGAAGAACGAGACTTGATGGGTGGCGAACCGCATCGCCGCCATGCGGATGATTATTAATTAAATAAATCACCACAGCGTTCTCACGAGCAGAGGTTTCCTTATCCCTTATCCCTAAGTCGCCTCTTACGACACCCGCGGGAAGAGACGGGGTGGCACTATTCTAAAGCCGGGGCCACGCAGCAAAGCCGGGGCCACGCAGCAAATTAAATCAAATTAAATAATAAATAATTTTAAACAAAAAAAGGACCGACTTCACTTAGGATCCGCTATTCCAAGAGGAAGTGGCTGAGTTGCTGTAAAAAATAGTGAAATCACTATAGGTGTGCCTATAACAGTTGAAGAGTTCCCTCGATTTCTCCAGGATCCCATCATCAGATCCGGACCTGGTTAGTTAGTTAGTTAGTTAATTTTACTGGGCGCTTTTCCGCAAGTCGACATCCTTACATCCGGACCTGGTGTCAATGGGACCAACTGTAAAGTATAAAACAAAAAAAGAATTTTCCAAATCGGTCCAGCCGTCTTCAAATAATCGATGAACATACATAAAAAAATAGCAAAAAAAAGATCCCGACAAATTGAGAACCTCCTCCTTCGAAATCTTGAAGTCGGTTGATAAATTAACATCTTAAGTTTATAACTTACCAGGTCCATAATTAATATCCTGCTCCACCCTCATATTCGCCTGCAGATTCTCGTTGGTGAACAATATCTGCTCCTCCTGATACCCAAGGTCCTTCTTGGAGATGGTCCACTGGTGTATGGGCTTGAGCGCCGGTCGGTCTGTGCGTACGAGGTGGGATTTCAGTATGGAGTGCTCGGGTAGGCTGTAGGGGGGCGGGGGCGGCTCGCGGGGTGGGGAGTTGCTGAAAAAAATACAGATTATTAGTAAATTTAGTGAATTAAGTGGTTTCACTTGGTAAAAAATATCCTTTTTTTATTGTGACGCAATAAGTCGTCAACGTGCTGAGCAGTAGCGAGCCACGGACCAGTTCGGGTAGCAGCACTCTTAATGCTTGAAGATGGAGACCTAAGCTCTCCGAAACATGTCGCACGTTGTTACTAGAGACGTGAGTGTAACCGTTATATTTTATAGTGTTAGGGTTTACCACGCACAATTAACAGACTCATCAACGTTAAATATGGCGACGGAGCTGTCATCCCATAGAAAACTGTCAAACTTTTCATAGAAGCTTTTTTTTACGATTACGTTTACATTCACAAACAGTTTGGTGCAACCGGCCCTTAGTATGTCTCACAACTTTAATATTGTAATGATGTTAATATGTATAATAAAATTCAAGACAAGTTTTTTTGTGCAAGAGGGTGGAAACTGTTTATAAAACTTTTACAGGTAGTCGCCATTAGATATTTCGGAGCGGTCAAGATCTCAAGAACAGCGCCTCTATTGCGAAGGCGATAAAGTGCATGTTCAGATATTTTTGAGTACCATAGCCGCTCCGTCATATTTAAAAATGTACATGAATCGTAGACAGAGGCTTGAATATATCAATATAACATAACAATATTAATAAGATATACCTGATCTTCATCATTTTCTTATCATGTCTATCGTAAGCCGGGTCATGGTATACTGGTTCCTCGTAATGTTGAAACGTGTACTTCTCTGGTAGGGGCTCTTTGCTTTCTATCAAGTACTTTGTTTCTTGTAGGCCGTTGCCGTATTTTATACCTGCAAAATAAAGGGAGTGAGAACATTTGAGTTTCAAATGTGGCATTATCTATGAAAAGATGTTGATGTCAATGGCGCTTACGTCGCGCGGCGTCCTAATCGTATTGCGTTGTCGTTAACATCGAACAAATACATATTGGAGATAATACAATCAAGCGATTTTTTTTTAATCTATGAAAAAGAAATCGCTATGGGGAAGGCAACTGACAACAGTTTAGCCAGATGGCGCCAGCATAGTTGGTACCTGCCACTAGTAAAGATCTATGAAATTTTGCTTAAAGAGCCATCTAGGTCAGAAAATCCCATTGAAAAAACAAGGATTGGACTTGGTAGGACTGACAAATACAAACTATGCTGGCGCCATCTGTAAATACTTTCGACCGGCTGCCTATTGTTTATCTTAATTTGGTTTTGATTGCTGGCTTCGTGTGTAATTAAACGATCTCCCAAGATCGTCCGTTTAGAGATAATATTAAACCAGCAAATGTCCGTTCCTCGAATGTACCTACTATTTATGAAAAAATTCTTCTGGGCGATAACTCACAAGTGCTTAAAATATACAATGAAGCCTTGTGAATGTCAGCTGCCGCTCCGTCGCAGGCTTAAGAGTATAACATGGTTGCCATCCAACACTTCAAAAAAACTTAGACACTTCCTTATACCATAGAGTAACTACTACTCCACCTAGCAACGAATAGCGTACTAGTAGTACCCTAGTAGTTACTAGGTGGAGTAGCAGTGCAGGTGACTTTTCGTCTTACAATTTGGGTATCTTTAGGTGGCTTTCACGTAGATGGCGCGAGTGGCTTGAGCTTCAAATAGTTCGTAGGCTGTGGTCGTCTATATCTCTATAGTCTCTGCTTATACTATCCCTTACCTTGCGTATACCTATTATCATAGACAACTTCCTTGTTCTCTATATAGAATTTGTCGGCATATATTTTCTCTTCAAAGTCGTCCGGCTGCGCCATATGCATGATGGGCTTCGGCAGCGTCAGTTTCAGCGATTTCTTTGGCGGCGGCTGCTTTTTGGCTATCGCTTTGTTTGGTGATATGTGGCTTTTTAGTTTGAAGTCCTGAAAATTTTGTTTTTATTAAAAAGAAACTCTAGGGCAAGGACCGGAACCGGTTATCAATGAAGGGGTATTAAATAGGTCGAGTATTTGATATGGTGGTTTTTACAAACCCTATCAATTCGGTAAGCACATCATTGGCTAACCCAAAGGTACTTACTACACGGATGCACGAAGAAACGGATCTTATTTTCCCGCGGTCTGACCCATCTGTGCCGCGTTGTGGATATCCGAGTGGGTTTTAACCCACTCACTGCTAATGACGACACGTTGTCGTCATGTCTCTACGAAGCATTTTCGCTACATAGCGGGAAACCCATGTTATCGGCTACGGCGTAGCGCTACGCGCATAGCATAGGGGTGAATGGGTTAAGAGCTACAAGCAAATACGTAAGATCGGCACACCCGAAACCCATATTTTTATTTGTGATTATCTGATTAAATCTAAAGGCGCACGACTCGGATCTCCGCTACACGTTAAGTACGGGTCGACCCGCGTGTAATTAAGATCCGGGTACACGGATCTTAACTACACATGCCGAACGGGTCAGAAAACCGTGTACGTGTAGTTCGGAAACGGGTATTAGACACGTCTACACGAAACCCGGACACGACTGCGAGCCTTAGTGTTTGTAGTTAGCTTGGACCTACGTATAAGCAGGGGGGTTTCACTATGTCTCTCTCCATTGTATCTGTTTTTTAAATATCGCGCCCTGTGCCCGAGGCTTAATGAGGGCAGGGTTGGCACATCGCTTATTATCTTATGGGTGCGTTCGAGAATAGTTTCATTTCAGAAAAGATAAAATATTTGAATAGTTTATAGTAGTAGCTTTGTACTAAAATAATAATTAGATTGTACAAATAAGGTAATAAATCTGATATTTATCTAGTTTTGTATGAAATTTACTGATAGATTAGGTAGATTGAGACAGATTGACTAGACGCTTACATCTGTAGACCCCTTGATTTATATGAAATACATCGGCTGCGTTCACATATCAAACTTCTTTTCATCCGTGCATACTACATGCACGGAATGAAGCACGTTGACAACCCTATTTTACTTTTTGCACAGATAACATTTTCATCTCTGTAGAACCTTCTGTACTTATACTATTCATTATTCTGTGGTATAAGTATGAAAATTATCTTCATTATACGATATCTCACCTTGTCCTTGCTAGCGGCACTGGCTGTCCTCTTTTCTAAAGTCCGTAGTTCTTTGCACAGCTCGCGTACTAGCTGGCCGGAGTTGAGGCACTTGGGTACGTTGTCGCGCTTCGCTGAATCCGTCTGCAAGTAACAATAGTAGTTGTACAGTCACCGGCAATAGTATCTTCCTACATGGAGGTCGCAAAAGTATGTGACACGCTGTATGGCCCTACAAATAAGAGCGTGTCACATATTTTTGCGGCCTTCGGATAGGAAGATACTATTGCCGCTGACTGTACACAAGGGAATAAAGCACTGTTTCATGTCACGGACGCGATATTGAATCCTGAACGTTATGCAGAACTCCAGATTTAACTCCCGAGCGTAGCGAGGGGGTTATGCGGTTATGAGTAATTAAGATTGAGTCCTGAGTGCAGTGAGAGGTTCAAGCGCGCCCGTGACTAAAACAGTTTTGTTCTGAGGAGTATACTCTACTTTTCTCACCTCTTACGAGACGATAAAATAGGGAAATAATAAATTCGATTTTCAAATTAGTTCGGCGCGGCGCCGCGGGCCCCGGCTCGCGGGGATGGGCTGGGCGCCGTGTGGAATTTACGAAATTAGTAGGCTTTAAGGACATAACAATAAGAACTATGAGAAGTGAAATCACATTACTAACCAGCGGGTGTCACATGCGCAGTGTCGGCCCTATAAGTAAGTGTGAAAGACGTGTTACTTACGCTCTTGAGCGCGTGCCATTCTTTGAGCGCGGTGGCCAGGATGCGCGCGCCGCGCAGCAGCAGCGGCGGCAGCGGCGCCGGCGCACACGCACCCACCTCGTGCAGCGTGAAGTCCTCGTCCTAACAACAATCATACGATGCAGTCGACAGATATATCGGAGGGGCCAGGGCGGTCACAAATATCAAATGTATTTTATCGCCTTGACAATACACAAAAAGAGCACTGAATAAATGAATTAATTAATGCTCTATTGTACAGTCGCCATCAAATATATCGGAGCGGCCAGGATATTCAAAAATATCTGAATATGCAAGAGAATGAGTGCGTGCGTGTGCGTTGTTCAGATATTTGTGACCACCTTGGCCGCTCCGATATATCTGATGGCGACTGTACATCATAAAAGAAAATACATGACGCACATAAAAAGAGGCAAAGAGGCAATTTATCTCTATAGTTCCTTTTTTTGAGATTAGAAAAAAGTTGAAAGGCGCATGTACAGGGTTCTTTATCAGGCACGATACGGCATGATACGGTCAATAAAAAATATTTAAATATATTCGTATTTATAATAAAGCCATGCATATTTGTAAATGTTAAATTGAATAATATTAATTATTTTACAGTATTGTAACAGTAGTCATTTTCACGAAACAATTTATTGTTATCATTGTTAATGTTTTAGTGAATGTTGCACAATAAAAAACCTGGAGAAAAAAAGGTTCGAAACATGGTTTTCGATTTATAACGTATGCGTGTGTCACTTTCAGTTTTTCAATTGTCATGTGTCTCTAACGTGATAATCAAAACGAAATTGTGTATTTATTGGTATTATGGATTATAATCTGCAAATTGTCATTATTTATTGACAAATGTGAACTCTTCATCATGTTAACTAATCGTTTGTTAGTGCTTGCAGTGTGTTTAAATTGAACATTCAAACAGAACAGGTTAGAACAGTTTGGCAACTTCTATTTGTATGTTTACTCAATTTCAAATCTCAAAAAAAAACGAAATATAATAAGCGATATATTTGATGGCGATTGTAATTTTCTTATGCAATAGTATTTTCACACCACCCATTCGTATACGGGCCTTTTCTTCCCTCCTAGGAGGGAACAAAGTGGCACTTTTCTGTTCTAGGACATTACTTTTTTTTTCAGCCAGTCCGCCATGGCAACAAAATGTCTTATTATATTAATCGATTACACTTTCATTATAGTCGATTATGTGTATACATTTTTTTTATATTTATTACTATTTTTATACGTTATAAAATTCTGTTTTACTCATATTTATCATAAATATACTTCAATTCAGTAGGTGCGTTACTATAATGAATGATTAAAAATAGTTAGCATCATTATATTATTTTTCCAAATCGATTTTTTAATTAATAACGAATAGACGTAGCAATCGATTCGATCTAAGTATACGTTGTCTGTGGTGTGGTCTGATATTTATTCTCTGTTTCTGAAAAAATAAAATGTATTCGATCGATAATTAAGACATGAAAACATGACGCCGGAATTTATAGAATGAACAACATTGGTGCGTAATATGGCCAATTTGTTGCCATCAAATCAAGACAGAAGAATCTAGAAGCACACAAAAGGAATACGAAAAGTCGTTATATTTGAGGTTACCTAGAGATATAAAAATTGTTCTCGGAATCGGTATTTGTGATTTAATTGCAAGGATTTGCTACCTTCCAAGTTCTACCCTGAAGCATGTAGGTATGTCAAAAATAATGATAATTAAACAAAACAAAACTAACAACATTTCTGAAATGAATTTCTGAAGGCCACCAAACGAAGAAGTCGCAAGTTTTGATTGCAAATAATATCAAAACATTCAAACACAGCATTTGATTTCAGTTTCTCTGCCTATGAATGTAAGTAAATTGACTAATTTTATGCTTACAATGCCTGTTCTTGATTTTTTTAACTTAAGATAACTCTAACTGTTAGAGTCTAATGACATCAATAACTAATTGTAATTTCATAACCTAGCAATGATTTTGTTATGTTTATCTATGTTTGCAATAGTCTTGGGGACTCGCCAGTGTGTCCACAACACTCGGTTTAAGCAACTTGCACATTTTAAATGGTTCACTTTCGGAACGCTAATAAGGTTATTTTAACTAATAACTATAACTAGGTAGTATAGTTATTAGTTATTAACATTGTGATCAGCCCCAACAGTGCAACCAATTAACATATTTTTTGTTTTGTTTTAGGTTGTTCTTATCTCATGAGCTCAGCGGTGTTTGTCGAGTAAATGGAGTCTGGACTTACTAACTTCTTCCGATAATGCCAAACACCACCTTCACCTTTACCAGGATATTCTACTGATGAAAAATTAAGACTAACTTCAGTTTTGCTATGATATTTTTTTATAGAACTAAGACTGCCTTAACCCGTGCCGACATTATCCTACTGATACAATACCAAGCATGGCTCCTCCTATATCAGGAAGCATACTAAGCACAAATGTATAAAGTGAAAGTAAATATGATTCAACAATAACGTCTTTTATTTTCGTCTAAGGGGGTGTGAAAAGCAGTATGTGTCACATAGGAGCAAAATTATTTTCACCTTGGGCGTTAACACTTGAATCCCTCACTACGCTCAGGAGTCTATTTTAGAATCCCTCGCTGCGCTCGGGATTCTATTATAGACTCCGTCGCTTCGTTTGGGATTCAATGTGCGCCCTCGCCGTAAATATTTCATTTTGCTCCCTTGTTACACAATCTACTATTATCCAATGGCTTATTATATAGTCACCGGCAATAGCATCTTCCTACATGAAGGCCGCAAAAATATGTGACACGCTCTTATGGCCTTACAAATAAGAGCGTGTCACATATTTTTGCAGCCTTCATGTAGGAAGATACTATTGCCGGTGGCTGTACACCTAAATTCATGTAAACATGAAACAACATACCTGCGTCTCTTCATTGTGTCTCCGTAGTACACTCAGCAGATGTGCGCCAGCATACCAGTGCATGGCCTCGAACAGTGGGTACCGGAGCAGCAGAGGGGTTTCCACGCGACGCTCTATCTCGTATATCCTGCGCAAATTATCCTAGTTGAATATAAAAAATTAATAATTTAAAACAAAAAAAGAACCGACTTCACTTAGGATCTGCTATTCCAAGAGGAAGTGGCCGAGTTGCTGTAAAAAATAGTGAAATCACTATAGGTGTGCCTATAATAGTTGAAGAGTTCCCTCGATTTCTCCAGGATCCCATCATCAGATCCCGACTTGGTGACAATGGGACCATCTAGGGGTTATACCTGTTCGATTCAAAAAAAAATTTTGAAAATCGGTTCACGATTCACGGAGATATGGAGTAACATACATACAAAAAAAAAAAATGATAAAAAAAAAAAAAACAGTCGAATTGAGAACCTCCTCCTTTTTTGAAGTCGGTTAAAAATAGCCATGCTCAGGTTAGAGTTCCGTAGGGGCTATTTTCTTACCACCTTCGTGCTCGTGATTTCGAGGAGCAACGTATAGTTGACCTCGACGCCATACGCGACGAGCTGAAAACACGCCAGCCTGCTACCATTCACTACCACTACGTGGCTGGTGTCCTCATGTGCCCTCAATGTGCACGGGGGTTCACCTCGAAGATCGGCTACGTCAGTCATCTTCGGGCGCACGAGCGCCGAACTATTAACTAGGAGTTGAAGTGGTCGCCTTGGTCGAAATCGGCCGGAAGGATCATCATCATCACCATCATCATCACGTGCTCTCCCGTCAGAAGAAACCGACATCATGGTCACTATTAGTTTTGACATACGCTGTATGGAAAACGACAAGACATCACATTGATTAGGGTGACCAAATTGTATGTTAATAGTACATTACAGCAGAGGCTGGAAAAATAGGGATTTCCGGCCAAGTAGGTATATACGGCCAAGCGTAGCGAGGCCGGATAGGGATACGAGGCCGGGAATCCGTTTTCACGCTGAGGCATGTATAGTGCTTTTCTCAAAAAAATGCGTGGAAATAAGACCTAAAACCTAATACTTAAAGCCTAAAAGTCTATCGCACTTGGTATAATGCGAGCACCGTGTCACGGCCGGCGCCCGCCCGACAGGGA
This sequence comes from Pammene fasciana, assembly GCA_911728535.1. Lineage (NCBI taxonomy): Eukaryota > Metazoa > Arthropoda > Insecta > Lepidoptera > Tortricidae > Pammene > Pammene fasciana. The sequence goes on from OU452295.1 coordinate 2,585,308, forward strand.
CCGGCCGCGCCCGGCCCGCCCGCGCGGTCGAGCGCGTGGCGGGCGCCGGCTAATTTGTAGGCCTAGGCCTGCAAAGTAGTATGAAAATCCTTTTCATATCAAGTGTCACTACGGCGCCCGAAACGTGATACTTTCGAGTCTATTTTCACGAAAGTAACGACAACATTTCCGAGCATGTTTGAGAAAATAATATTTTATATCCTTATCAGCTGAAGTCCTGAGGCGTGAGCACGCCGTGGATCCAGCCCCCGGGGATGCAGAGCATCCGGCGCACAGCTCTGCTGCATCTAGAGTTGCCACCTTTTTTTCAGAGAAATATGGTATTTTCCAAACCTACATCAAAAAAATATCCTGCTGACAACTTACTGCAGCTGCACCTCGATGCTGTACTCGTGCAGCATGTTGCCGCCGAACACTAGCGAGTCCTGGGGTGTGAGCACAGCGTGGATCCAGCCCCCGGGGATGCAGAGCGTCTGGCGCACAGCTCTGCTGCACCGTACACTCCTGCTGACAACTTACTGCAGCTGCAACTCGATGCTGTACTCGTGCAGCATGTTGCCGCCGAACACTAGCGAGTCCTGGGGAGTGAGCACAGCGTGGATCCAGCCCCCGGGGATGCAGAGCGTCTGGCGCACAGCTCTGCTGCACCGTACACTCCTGCTGACAACTTACTGCAGCTGCACCTCGATGCTGTACTCGTGCAGCATGTTGCCGCCGAACACTAGCGAGTCCTGCGGTGTGAGCACAGCGTGGATCCAGCCCCCGGGGATGCAGAGCGTCTGGCCGGGGCACAGCTCTGCTGGCGTACACTCCTGCTGACAACTTACTGCAGCTGCACCTCGATGCTGTACTCGTGCAGCATGTTGCCGCCGAACACTAGCGAGTCCTGCGGGGTCAGCACAGCGTGGATCCAGCCCCCGGGGATGCAGAGCGTCTGGCCGGCGCACAGCTCTGCTGGCGTACACTCCTGCTGACAACTTACTGCAGCTGCACCTCGATGCTGTACTCGTGCAGCATGTTGCCGCCGAACACTAGCGAGTCCTGCGGTGTCAGCACAGCGTGGATCCAGCCCCCGGGGATGCAGAGCGTCTGGCCGGCGCACAGCTCTGCTGGCGTACACTCCTGCTGACAACTTACTGCAGCTGCACCTCGATGCTGTACTCGTGCAGCATGTTGCCGCCGAACACTAGCGAGTCCTGCGGTGTGAGCACAGCGTGGATCCAGCCCCCGGGGATGCAGAGCGTCTGGCCGGCGCACAGCTCTGCTGGCGTACACTCCTGCTGACAACTTACTGCAGCTGCACCTCGATGCTGTACTCGTGCAGCATGTTGCCGCCGAACACTAGCGAGTCCTGCGGGGTCAGCACAGCGTGGATCCAGCCCCCGGGGATGCAGAGCGTCTGGCCGGCGCACAGCTCTGCTGGCGTACACTCCTGCTGACAACTTACTGCAGCTGCACCTCGATGCTGTACTCGTGCAGCATGTTGCCGCCGAACACTAGCGAGTCCTGCGGTGTCAGCACAGCGTGGATCCAGCCCCCGGGGATGCAGAGCGTCTGGCCGGCGCACAGCTCTGCTGGCGTACACTCCTGCTGACAACTTACTGCAGCTGCACCTCGATGCTGTACTCGTGCAGCATGTTGCCGCCGAACACTAGCGAGTCCTGCGGTGTGAGCACAGCGTGGATCCAGCCCCCGGGGATGCAGAGCGTCTGGCCGGCGCACAGCTCTGCTGGCGTACACTCCTGCTGACAACTTACTGCAGCTGCACCTCGATGCTGTACTCGTGCAGCATGTTGCCGCCGAACACTAGCGAGTCCTGCGGGGTCAGCACAGCGTGGATCCAGCCCCCGGGGATGCAGAGCGTCTGGCCGGCGCACAGCTCTGCTGGCGTACACTCCTGCTGACAACTTACTGCAGCTGCACCTCGATGCTGTACTCGTGCAGCATGTTGCCGCCGAACACTAGCGAGTCCTGCGGGGTCAGCACAGCGTGGATCCAGCCCCCGGGGATGCAGAGCGTCTGGCCGGCGCACAGCTCTGCTGGCGTACACTCCTGCTGACAACTTACTGCAGCTGCACCTCGATGCTGTACTCGTGCAGCATGTTGCCGCCGAACACTAGCGAGTCCTGCGGTGTGAGCACAGCGTGGATCCAGCCCCCGGGGATGCAGAGCGTCTGGCCGGCGCACAGCTCTGCTGTTCCATACCATTCCACCTGACAACAATGTTTGTAATTGTAAAAATATGCTGCAATAGTTGTGACATCACAAGACTTCGACTAGTCCCTTGCGGTAACCACACTTTTACGGCCTGTTGTCTATAAACTTTTACTATAAATTAAGAAATAAGTTTGACGTACCATATCACCGAAGAATCTTTCGTTCTGATTGTTGGAAGCACTCCATTGCTGATAGAGAGCCAGGTTTGTGGATGTGGGGGGTATTAAGTAGAATATCTGCAAAAAAATCACGAATCAGTCGGTTTTTAACTGTAACTAAACAGCAAATAGTAATTATAAGCATAAAAAACTAAGTAAAAATTAAAAAAAATATAGAATTCGATGATCATTGCTGTTGTTTTCACTGATTCTTAATGTTGTCATACTTTTGTCCGCTGTACAGTACTACATTGCTACTGCGTTCGTTGGCTGGCCAAACTATATACGCAAATTAGATAAAAAGATCTTCTGACTCCGAAATTTGCCTCTCCTTTCTGATTCCTTACCTATGAGGCATTATTTCTCAAGACTGCAACTTTTAAACTGATTTTTTGCTACTCTTTCTAACGGAAATCAAGGTAATCCCACCTTCCGACCATGCATGACGTGGTACCACACGGCGGTGCCGCCGAAGTCGACGTGGAAATCCGTGAAGGAGCCGGCGGCGGACATGAGGCAGTACTTCTGCACCGCGGGCCGCGGCGGCGACTCGGCCGGGGGCCACACGCGCGTCGCCCAGTCCAGGCGCCGGATCGTCGCCGGCGGCTCTACTAAAGGCGCCATACTGTGGAAGTAAATTCTTGATATACAATGTGTAAACCTACCAGAACCTTTTAATATTTAATATCGGAAATATGACTATGATACATATTTTATTTAAATTTAAAACTACGTGAGTGACCCGTTATAAATATTTGTAATATGGGAAAGGTAAAGTTCGTAGACTGGTATTTATAAGAATTTAATTGTACTTACTTGGTATCACTAAACTCTAGACTGAGTACATTGAGCACCCTCTCCCCTCTGAGGTCAGGAGGGGTCTCGAAGTACTCCACAAAGTCGCCCAGGGGCATACGTAGCGTCGTCTGCCGTCGCACGTCTATCACTTCCACCTATAGAACAGAAGAGAAATTTATCTTTATTTAAAGGCCTATGCATAGCGCGTTTTTAGGGTTCCGTACCTCGAAAGGAAAAAAACGGAACCCTTATAAGATTATTAGTCTATCAAGACCCTTTTTCTCAGGAACGCGTGGATGTATCAAGCTGAAATTTATATCAAATACTCAGGTCTATTGTCCCTTGGAGCTGTGAAAATATCAAACTTAAATGCCAACGCAATCAAAAGATACAGTCGTTTATGCTACAAATATTGTTGTCACTAATTAGGTTAAGAATAGCTAAGAATAGTTAAGTATAGTTTTAAGTTTTGGTTGCCCTGAAAATCAGCGTTGTGGCTATTCTGTCATGACACATGCTGAGTGGCAACCATTTTGGTGTAAACTTTTTAATTGTATGTCCTTGCCTTCGTTCTATTGTGTTACACCGAATAAACATTTTTCATTTCATTTCATTTTTCATTTCAAATTTTAGCTTTCTTACTTCCCGTGAACTCAGAAACTTGAAATTTGTTACGAAGCAACGTCTTATAGCACAGATAAAGGAAAAATTACGAAAACCGGAACCCTCGGTGCGCGAGTCCGACTCGCACTTGGCCGGGTTTTTTTTTCATTCCACGGAGCAGTTAGTTTGCGTCCTTATCGATGTATCAATACCGCGCGTCGATGGAACGTGTATTGAATGTACCTATTTTGAATAGACACTCAATAGACGCATTACACACTTGTGTAGAAGGTCTACAAGCTGCGTCTGACTCGCGTGCGTTTCGCGTGTGTCAATACCATATCAACGCGTGCCAACGGCGCATTATAGTAGATTACGCACCTAGGGCGGTAAAATAAAGAACGGCTCAGATCGCGGATATTTGTGGCCCGAACCGAAGGTAAGGGCCATAGACAAGCGATCTGAGGCCTTCTTTATTACCGCCCGTGGTGCGTACACAATTTTACGTCTTCTCCTGGGTGTGAAGTGAGATTTTCCGCTACGCCCGTGGGCGTAATATCTCACTTACCGCCCAGAGTGACGTAATAGTACATTACGCATCTAGGGCGGTAAAATAAAGAACGGCTCAGATCGCGGGTATTTGTGGCTCGAACCGAAGGTAAGGCCCATAAACAAGCGATCTGAGGCCTTCTTTATTACCGCCCGTGGTGCGTACACAATTTTACGTAGTCTCCTGGGTGTATTTGCCGCTGCGCCCGTGGGCGGCAAATCTCTAGAGATGCGCCGAATATAGACTTTACCGAATACGAATATTCGGCCGAACGTTCGGTTCAGATCTTACCGAACCGAATATTCGGCCGAATTATTCGGTAAATCTAAACAGGTTTATGCAGATCCGCGCGGCTCTCTGAACGCGATTTTTTTTATTTCTAGTAAAATAATATGTGTACGCGACCTTGGCATTGTCAATGACAATGTCAACATTTGCAATTGTTATTGATAATATTGATGGTGAATTGGTGACAGACGCTGATATGGTGCTTAAACTGAATAATAGAGCTTACAAAAATCAAGTTTTCTATATATCTTTTAATAACTTAACTTTTAAGAGCTAAAAATTTTATGAATGATTCATTTATTATCACATAAATATCATATGTTTATTCGGTAAATATTCGGCAGTTTTACCGAATAATTCGGCCGAATACCGAACATTGAAAAACACGCCGAATATGCCGAATACCGAATAATTACCGAATATTCGGCGCATCTTTAAATCTCACTTACCGCCCAGTGACGTAAAAAACGTTGTGTTCATACGTCAAGTAAAGTTTTAAGACAAGTCACTCACATTTTGTAGTACCGAGCGATAGTTTCGATCAGTTACGAAACGAAGTCGATGTGTCTTATTACTCATACTCATAACATAATCCCGTACATTACAGTCGCCATCAGATCGGGGCGACCAAGATGGTGGTTATCAAAGCGATAAATTGAATATTCAGATATTTTTGAGTACCTTGGCCGCTCCGGTATATTTGATGGCGACTGTACAACCGGTGTGTCCACATGCATGTTTCGGTCTTTGGAGGTTCAACCGTAAGGCCTTGGGTTTTCTGACCACCCGTCGCCGGCGGCCGCCGACCGACGCCATACAAACATCCGATCGAATCCGATGTTTTGTATGGCGTCGGTCGCCGGCCACCGGCGACGGGTGGTCAGAAAACCCAAGGCCTAAAGGACTTAGAGGTCCGAAAAGTTAAATCAATAAAATAATCAATTATTACCTCTAGCTGTTTGCCGCAGAATCTAAGCACGGAGCGCGCCGAGAACGTGGCCGGGTTGGGAGTCTCCATTTCCAGACCCTCGGTCGTGGTGAATATAATCGGCCGGGTGAAGCCTGGCGACAAAAGAAAGCTTTAGTATGTTGCGTTGCTAGTGGCTTAGCTATACTTAGTGAGGCTCCTGGCAAATTCATTGTATGGGGCCAATAAGAAAATGTTATAGTGCTAATCTTCTTCTTCGTCGTTCCCTCATGACTGAGGATCGTGACCAACTGTGATATCCCTCCATGTGACGCGGTCGAGAGCCATACGGGCCGCGCTCTGCATGGAGCCACACGCCGTCCGGATGGTATTACACCATTTGATGGCTATCTGCCCTCTGGGACGTTCACCCTCTACTAGTCCCAGTATGATGCTTTTTTCGAGCTGATGCTGGTTAGAACGCATGATATGCCCGAAGAACTTGAGGATCTTTTCGCAGCAGCTGGTTGATATAGTGCTAATAGACAGGAAGATTTCGATCGAGCCGGACTCCGGATTTGGTTTGTTGAACAACCTTACAGACCGACAGATTTGGTTCGGAGCGAACCAAATCCGGAGTCTGGCCCGAACCAAATCTTCCCGTCTGTTAGCACTATTAAGATCGTCCTTTGTTCGTATAGTGTTCATGTCATCGAGCTTTGACGATGACGGAGGTAGTCTCGTGTTCACGGGCGGAGTGGGGCAGCGGCAGTCACGTGAGGGCCGTGGGGGAGTGCAGACGTGTTGACCTAGAGCTGGTGACATAGTGAGCCTTATGCACGATTTTCTTTTGTTTAGATCACACTATACAAGACAATACAGTTTGGGGCATCTTAAGCCGGGGTTCGGGGCTTTTTGGGCCGGGGTCCGTGGCATTCTGCCTGCCCTATCAGCCTATTGTTACGCCACTCTTTAAAGTCTGCTAGCGGTGATGAGACCTATGCAGTTCACACTATGCTTTATAGAAATAAGCTACATATGTGGGCGATCCTCAGCAAAGAGAGAACAAAAAAGATTTTGGTTCATCTTACCACACAGATAACCTCAACCACTAGATAGATCATAAGTACAACTCGGTGTCACCACGCATCTGTGTTACCGTACTAATGGGGTTGGCCGGTGAAAAACTTTTGCAGAGGGCGCTGTTTCAGATTCCATACAATAAGAGAAAGAGATACAAACAATGATAGAAAGAAACAGACGATGAATGGTCCCTAACTTGTATGCAGGCATAAAGCTTTTCTTATGCAAAAATCTTCCCTATGGCGTTAATCTACATCATTTTAATTTTAGTGTATTCCAAAAACGGATGGATTTCAATTTCGGAGCAATTCGAGACAAAACATTGAGTCAAATAAATAAAAACTACTTCGCGCCATACAAATTTAGCTTTTCTAGGTACCAATTTTGAAGATGTCACTTTGACAGTTGCCAACCCCATTGTGTATGAGAGCGCAACCGCTTATTTTAATTGAGTTAACGTTTTTAATCATTACTCGTGTGAAATAAAAATATCCACAAAAATCAAGTTACAGGGGTGAACCTGGATTGTTATACTACAAATTGGTGAAGAATATTATTGAGATGTGTTGTTCGAATCGTAGAAATTTACGAATAAAATAGCGCTGATGTGTGGTGACCTCGTGCTCCCTGTAAAAGCTTAATGATGAGGTGTCTGTGTAGTCTGTGTGTTACCATTATCCCGGACGAACTCCTCGGTGAACTGTCTGGGCTGCAGGCGCGCCAGCGCGGCGGGCGCGGGGCGCAGCGGGCGCGCGGCCAGCGCCCGCACCCAGGCCGGGGAGCCCGTCTGCGAGGGCCGCGTCTCTGCGCCCAGCTCGTAGCGGTCGGCCCGGTGATTGTTTGTTGGGATTTTCACTGAAAAATTGATTTTAATATCTAATTGGCTATATCATTTTATACAGGAGCCTGGGGTCCGCTAAGCAACCTAATCCCAGGGATTGACGTAGGCACTTATTTTTACTAACTGCCATCTGACCTTCCGACGCAAAGGGGAAACTAGGCCTTATTGGGATTAGGTCCGGTTTCCTTACGATATTATCTTTCACCGAAAAGCGACTGGTAAATAACAGATGATATTTCGTACATAAGTTCCGAAAAAGTAAATAGTACGACCCAGGGTTTGAACTTGGTACCTCCAAATTGAAAGTCTAACGTTCTACCGCCAGGCTACCAGCCACATGTTTAAGCCTATCATAGAATTGGAAAATTGCATATCAGATATCAGATAAACCCACAATAATAAACAAAAACTTAAATATAAATTAAAAGCTATCTTAAGTCAAAACACTAAACTACAAAATCCCCCCGCGGCATGGTACCGTAGATACTGGCAGCATTTCCCCTTTGTATGGCAATTCCAATACGTTGGGCAAGGAAACCCATATGTTTTTGTACTTCAACTTTCCTACTCATTAGAAATGAAAACGGTAAAAACAAATATGCAGTTATTTAGAGCAAATTATTCATTATTCTAATTTATTCAGTTTTCTACAAAGAGTGACATGTACATTGTCGACAAGTAAAAGGTACTAAAGGTTAAACATATGCGGGGAAACTATTATTTGCTACTTAAGAGATTTGAGAAAGTATTCAAGATTTTGAGTCATCATCATCTCAGCCATAAGACGTCCACTGCTAAACTTAGGCCTCCCTTTTGGACCATATAGTTAATGGAACTTATCATTAAAGGGGGGGGGGGGGTTGCCATATGCGCGCAGTTTTTTTTGCTTATGGATTGTAGGCTATTTGAGTAACTGTACTTGATATTTTCTATGCCTAACAAATACAACACAGCATATTTTAACACAACGATTACGATTACAAGATTATAATTTAGTTTGTTTTAAGATGTTACGTGCATTGAAAAAGTCCGCACTTTTTTTAATGCTCTATTGACAAAATGGAAAAAGCAACTGAGTTTTCGAATATACAGGAAAAAATATGGGGATACTACACTCAGTATGTAAAAAAAATGATTTTTTTTTCATTAGTATGGATTCTTTTGTGCCATAAATTTGGTTTGTATTAAGAAGTTTTAATCCTAAATCCTATAAATTTGTAAATGCAGTTATGTCCCTTTTTAAAAATAAAATAAAGTTACCTTTCAGTGAATTGAGTTATCTCAATGTTTTAAAGTAGTTTCCCCCCAGGCCCAAGATTTTTACCACCCTGTATGTAATTCAAAAGCATTCTAAACCAATTTTCCTAGGGATAGAATAAGTCTTAGGGATCAAGATCAATTAATAAAAATATACTTACTAAGTGTTGGTAGCCTGACGGTAACGACGTCTGACTTTCAATCCAAAGGTCCCGGGTTCAAACCCCGGCTCGTACCAATGAGTTTTTCGGAACTTATGTACGAAATATAATTTGATATTTACCAATCGCTATACGGTGAAGGAAAACATCGTGAGGAAACCTGCATACATCCGCGGAGAAATTCAAAGGTGTATGTGAAGTTCCCAACCCGCTTTGGGCCAGCGTGGGGACTATAGCCTGATCCTTCTCGTGCATGAGGAGGCCTGTGCCCAGCAGTGGGACGTATAGAGGCTAACATAAATATTATACTTACACACTGACGGTCCGTAGGTTTGTGCACATTTTGGACAGTGGTACTTGTCTATGTCATCTGACTGGTATATCTTAACATCAACGCAGCTGAAACAAGACATTTGCTTGTAAACACAGGAGTACACAACATGACAGTGGCGGCGCGTCCATAGAACACGATTCCCGTTGGCTTGCCTAAGTTTCAGGCACCTGAGCAGTTTTCCTACAGCGCATGAAGAAATTTCAAGCCAAATGCAGCGGCTTGTATAAGAAAAATTTTGACACACCGCCAATGTAACATGGAGAAAAATGACTTGATGATGTGGTGTAGAGACACCCTGCCGAAACACATGCAGGCTATCAGACATTTGTTTCAGTCATAAATAAATAATAAATAAATAAATAAATATTATGGGACAATCTTACACAAATCAACCTAGTCCCACAGTAAGCTCAATAAGGCTTGTGTTGTGGGTACTAGGCGACGATATATATAAATAAAAATAAAAAATAAAAATAAATATTTGGGGACAATCTTACACAAATCAACCTAACCCCAAACTAAGCAAAGCTTGTACTATGGGTGCTAGGCGACGATATACATACTTAGATATTTAAATACTTATATACATAGAAAACATCCATAACTCAGGAACAAATATCTGTGATAAATACACAAATAAATGCCCTGACCAGGATTTGAACCCGGGACCTCCAGATTCATAGGCAGGGTCACTACCGACTAGGCTAGGAGGCCGTTAAAAGTCATTCAGCCCAGTTCCCTTTTTTGAAGCAAAAAGGTTACTTTCCTGAGTAAAATGACTTAGAGTTTGCTACTACAACAACTATTACTTTTTTTATGTATCATGCTCATCAATAGGGGCTCATCAATGATGACACATGTTGAATTATGAAATGAAATTTAGTTGATAGGATGCAAAATGATCAAAATATCCAAATTTAGTAAACATTAAAAAAATCTATTGAAATGGTTCAAAGATATCGGGCTTCAAAGTTTCAAATTTTTTAGATTTTTGAAAGTACGAAATTTAAAAAAACCAATGATACCATTCGATTTCTAACATTTTATTGTGAAATAAATTGTATTTCAACCATATACATAAACGCAACATTTCACTGTAAAAATAGCAATTTCATAGTTTTTCCATACTTTAAACAGGGCAAATATGAAGCTGTGACGTCAAAGCTTTATATCATTTTGTTATGAGCGTTTTGAGAAACAAATGCAAATCTCAGACTTTAACCCGCTTATTCATAAACGTATTGCAAACCTCATTTAACTAAATCATCTTTTGTCCTTATCTGTCACATTGACAGTTGTGTTTGTTAGAAACAGACAAAATACATTTTAACTAAATGAGCTTTGCAACACGTTTATGAATAAGCGGGTAAGTCTTTTTCCTGTCTTTTATGTTGATTTAAGGCAATTGGCCCCATATAGAGATTTGATCCTCATAACAAAACGAATCGATTGATACCATACATGAAAAACATTCATCTAGCCTATTTTGTCAATTTCTTCTAGTTTCAAATAATGAAAACTATTGAACTGGTTTTTCAATGAACTCAAAAGCAGTGAAGTACTACTATAGTGATCAATAATACTGATGTATCAGATCAAAAATATCAGGTTTCAAATCAGTAAAAAGCGTTTTTCGTGAAAACATTATACTTTGCTAGGGTTAATTTAAACACAATCGTAGTTAGCATTCACTTTGTCTGCACCAAAACGATTTGGCAGTCCGCACCAAAAAAGATGAAGTTTTTGGTGCGGACTGCCAATGAATGGAATATGCCGCCATCATCTGTATTCCCTGACAAATACGATCTTGGTCTCTTTAAAGCAAGAGTTAATAGGCTATTACTGAACCGGTGAGCTACATCTGAGGGTCTGTCTTCCCTTTCCATCAGGTGAGACCTAGGGTCAATCACTGGTTAGTCTCATAATAAATAAATAAAACAGTTTTGTCATCTTCCGCTTCGGCAAATTTATGGTCACTAATAAAAAACCTAATAGTTAATGAGTGTTCCAACATCATTATAAAAAACATCCTCAACTTTTGAGCAAGGTCACCATTACTTCTCAAGTTTTTTATCAAAGAAAAAATTACTTAATCTTGTGGTTCCTTGCGTAATATGTCACCATTGACAACTTTTCTGGGAAATACGGCACTAGATATAAATTAGGACTTCAATTACTATAACTTTGATACTGATTTCTTCATTCTTCAAAGACTTTGAATTTGTTCAAAAGTAGAGATTTTGATATTAAATTCTAATACAAAATGATGATTGTGATGTACATGTACGTATATTGAGCTTTTTATTATTTAAATACTTATGCCATGTTCTAGAGAGTATTATGACTTTTTTGTATAGGACGTTCATCACAATATTTATCAGTCTCAATCTCAACAGGTGATTTATAATTATCTCACCAGGCAAATACTACTTTGAAACACTTTTAAATTAGGACGAAGACCTACAATAGCTCTAGATACGAAATATGCTATAACTTAGTACAATAATAAGCCTTAATATGAACACAAAGGCTACGATGCGGGCCAGAGTCTGCAGGCCCCATGACGACGCACCATGTAAACAAATATTATGCACTACGTTCTAGACAAAAATATCTCGGAATAACTATCTTAGCACAGTATCTCGTTTTCCCAAGACCGCAGCACCTAAAGAAGCCAAAACAAATACGAAAAATCCACTAAAACATTACAAGTGTGATGGCCGAACTGTGGTGCACTGTCAAATGAAACAATTTTTTTTAACACACATGCACATTTTCACTAGGATATTTATATTTTTTCCACATTACCTGCCGTGAAACCACTCACGACAGCAGTCACATTCTATCATAAATTGTCCAATATTATATGGTTGACCACACAAACAATAGGTTTCCTTCGATGACGCCATCTTGATGGCGAATAGACAAAAGTGTCACTTTTTCTCCACGTCGCTTTCGGGTGACCATGGCACAAAACAAAAGTCCGTGTGAACTATAGACAATATCGTAAAAAGATACAGAGACGAATTAATTATATGTAATTAAAGGTTTTTGTTATAATTTCATTTAAATATTTCCTTTTATTTTACATAAAATTAATATTTTATAACTTCATTGCCAAAACAAAACTTTAATAACTACGATGCCTGTAGAAAAATAATAGCAATTATTTCTCATCTTGATTCTTGATTATATTGAATAGGGAATATTACGCAAAACTCTGCGTAGGGGGCGGCACTAGGATACACCGAGGGCCTACCGCGAAACACGAAAATAAAAGTTTCGTTACCTGGTTCTCTGTCACTCTTACATATAAGAGCGATAAAGAGGCAGAAGTCAAAATTTCGATTCTTTCGTTTCACGGTAGGCCCTCTGGAAACAAACCGCCTTGGTGCACAAATGACATATTTATTCGTTATAAATTATCTATGAAAACTTGCAAAAAAACTGTTTAAGGCCTAGTATGTATTAAGAACTCTACGGTTTACCGATGTGCTAGTGCTGCACTCTGGTGGCATAACATTGCAGTAATATCCCCTATTGAAGTCATAAGTAGGATGTTATCCTTTGGCTATGGTGCTCGCATACACAACATACTATAACTAAGATTCTCTTATATCGTAAGATAGCTTTAAGATAGCAAGGATTATGCCACACTCTTCTCATTTTTTATTCATTTTTGCAGGAGAACTCCGACCTAAGCTTACCCTACGAGATTGCTACATTCCTCTGCTAATAGGGACCTTTGATTATTAAACCAACCGGATGCGACACGCGCTCTCATTTCTATCGGAAAAAGTCTGCCGTTTTTTGCGGCGGAGGGGAACGTCAAATGTATGTGAAACGTCAAAATAGCCACGTCAAATAAACGTCAGTCCATACAATGACTATGACCACTGGTCATACATTTTCGGCAGAGGGGAACGCCTGTCAATGGCTACTCCGCTTGGTTTAAAGCTCTAAGATAGGGACCCTACGCCTTTCAGAGTCTGCCATATTTTGATCATAAATGAAAACTGAAACTAATCCACGCCAACAGACCATGCTGCCTCCAACATTTGACTTGTACTTTGCACGTTGTAGATACTGCCATCTAGTGGATTCATTAGGCAACTTTAACATGACATTTGCACTTCGCGCCATTAAACATCAAACAAGGGCGTCTTGTGCTGCCCTCTTCAGTATACGCACGTTCCCTAATATACTGCAATGTTCTGCCACCAAAGTGCAGCACTAGCAAATCGGCAAACCATAGAGTTCTTAACCCATACTAGGCCTTAGGGTCACCACACACCTAGCGGTTTTCCTCGCGGAATTAGCGGAAGTAGCGGAAATTTGTCTATGGTAGCGGAAATTTGTCTATGGTAGGAGATTTTTTGTATGGAAGCCATAGACAAATTTCCGCTACCATAGACAAATTAAGCATTTTGTCTATGAATTTCCGCTACTTCCGCTAATTCCGCGAGGAAAACCGCTAGGTGTGTGGTGACCCTTAAACAGTTTTTTACAAGTTTTCATAGGTAAATTATAACGAATAAATATGTCAGTTGTGCACCAAGGCGGTTTGCTTACAGAGGGCCTATCGCGAAACTGCGCGAAACGAGAGAATCGAAATTTTGACATCTGCCTCTCTATCGCTCGAATGTGTAAGAGTGACAGAGAACCAAGTAACGAAATTTTTAATTTCGTTTTTCGTGGTAGGCCCTCTGTTTGTGCTAGTGCCGCCCCCTACGCAGAGTTTTGCGTAATATTCCCTATTGAACCAGCTCTGGGGTCATCCGTTTTCTCAACTAGTCTCTTTTTTAAGCCTTGGTAAAATTATGGGCATCAATCCACGGCCCCAGGGTCTCTATCGAAAACGCCGCAAACATGTGGTTATTTGAGAGACCACAACTCACACAAGTGGCATCCCAGGTGAGCGGCCGTTTCATTTTCCAGCATTTTCCAGGGAATGAGTGTCATTCCAATTCCAGATGATGTAGATAAATTCAAATGCCGATTAAGGGACTTATTATTACGGAAATGTTATTACCATGTTGACGAATTCGTTAGTGATTCTTAATGCACGCATTTTATATGTTTAATGTAATTTAACTGACATCTTTTATAATTATCAATTTCATTATTATAATATCATATTTCAGCCCATCATTGTTATTTCTTTTTATTTAAGGTTATGCATGTTAATTATAGAATTGTAATTAATTGTAAGTCAGTTTAGAAGTTAACTTATGAATTAGTTATAAGTTGAACTTAATTTTAGGTATGTTTCCGACACGATTGTAAATGGTTACGGAATACATTATCTTATCTTATCTTATGCCCTTAAACGGATCACCAGTAGTTTTGTTACACCCTCTATATAGAACTTTTTGAAGCTCTAACTCTGAAGCGTCATCTGTACGAGACGAGAGCAACCCCATGTAAGGAAGCCGTAGAGTTGCCCGTCTATCTCAGTTCTATACGTATTCACTATGTACGGAACCCTACGTTGTACATGGCCCGACATGGTCTTGGCCGGCTTTGCCTCTTTCATTTGAAATAAACACAAATGGCATGAGATGCACGAACATGAAGGGCATTTTAGATTAAATAGTCGTCCTTACTGGTATTTATAAGAACGCCCTCAAAAATTCAATACACTCGTAGTGCGCTGCATTCGTTAGCTTCAGAAAATGCAATTACCATATGCCATACACGAAAGCACGACGATAGCGACTTGTAACTGGCGCGCAGAGCCATCTAGCGACGAATGTTGTAACTAAACAGAATACTGAAATATTAGGTAACTACAACAAAGGGCACTTGGTCGGGTGTTTAAAACGAGCTTGACAGTTTTTTCAACCGACCAGATAAAAACCGACGTATTATTTTTTCATCATCAATTATTTAAGAGCGGGGCTCTTGTCGGTGGAGCATTTTCCATGTATATCTATCCTTTGCCTTCTCCTTGATGGCCTGATACGACACGACGTTTATTTTTCCTTGACTTGATCCATGTACGCTATTCTTGGCTTTCCTGGCTTCCTTTCAGCTTCAACTTGACCTTCTATGATGTTCTTAATAAATTCGTCATGTCGTAGCAGATGTCCAAGCATCCTTCCTCTCCTATTTTCTATGGTTGTCAACAAATTATTTTTAAAGCACCATATTTGATTTCCAGAGACTCTGTACCATAGACTGTACTGATATATTTTTTACTTTATGACTGTACGGATCACTCACTGTTATGTGGGGCGAAACAACGACTAAAAAGCGGACATTCGTACTTTTTTTGCCAAAATTGTATTTAAAAAAATACTATTCGATAGGAAATAAGACGAGGATCAATACATTTGGTTACACATTATAATAGTGCTAGGTGTACGCAAAAAAAAACCGCAAATCGATGTACAGTTTAGCCATTTGGCACACGCATACTAGAGGTCAAAACAAAATTTTTGCTAATTCATTCAAGAGGGGGGTGCTAATTCGTCATCATTTTTTATGGGATTATTTTTTTTAAAAACCTATCGTGTGTGGTATCATATGAAAGGGCTGATAGAGGCGGTTCTAAAAATATACCACATTATTAAATTTCAGCCATATTTTTTAAATGAACACAAAAATAATTAGCAAACCATACCAAGTTTGGGCTCCTCCAGATATGATATGGCTGGTTTTTTTTTTGGTACTTTATATCACAAATGATACTTGATATCCTCATATCTAACCCCAAGAAAGCAATGTTAAAAATAATTTTATTTAATATTTAAAAAAAATATCAATACTTAACGGTTTTTTTTTTGCGTAGCACTATTATACTCGGTATCTTTATCAATTTTTAACATTAGGTGTATTTTGTGTGCCACTACTTAGATTTGTAGTGAAATTGCTGAAAAAAAATTTGGGGGGGCACTCCATATTACATATATGGAGTGCCCCCCCCCCCCATTTTTTTACCAAATATTAACAATTGCACAACAATCGATAAGTCTGTAAAAATAACATTAAGATTTAATTTAAAAATTCTGATTAAGTGGATATTTTCAGAAGTAATCACTCCGAAAGTCTAAAAAATTGTTTTCCCCTTGTAACGTTTGAACTGTACATCCAAAAGTTATGAAAAAATTCAACAAGATACCTATGTAGGTACACCTTTGAATATTCTTTCCACGAAAAATATTTTGAACATTATTGGTCAAGGAGTTTTTTTTAATTTATCTCCAAAAAACTACGTGTATATGCAGATAAGAACTTATTTCTTTCGATAGTAGCTACAGAACCCTCTATTATGCGTGGTCCGACACGCACTTGGCCGGTTTTATTCTATAAAGGGTTGCATTCTCCAATCGGTATATCTTAGTAGACAACCACAGCCTAAGAACTTTTTGAAGCTCATGTCGATTGCGCCATCTATGTCAAAGCCACCTAAAGATACCGAATATGTAAGATAAATGTCACCTGCACTGCTACTCCACCTAGTAGTAGTAGTAGTGTACTACTAGTACGCTATTTGTTACTAGGTGGAGTAGCAGTGCAGGTGACATTTCCTCTTACATATTCGGTATCTTTAGGTGGCTTTGACATAGATGGCGCAATCGACATGAGCTACTAGTGTACTATTGTATGTACTTATTTTCAAACACAATCTTGTATTGTATATGAATAAATACTATGACTATGACTATGACTACTAGTACGCTATTTGTTACTAGGTGGAGTAGCAGTGCAGGTGACATTTTCTCTTACATATTCGGTAGCTTTAGGCGGCTTTGACATAGATGGCGCAATCGACACGAGCTTCAAAAAGTTCTTAGGCTGTGGTCGTCTATATCTCTATAGTCTCTGCTTATACCCAGGCAAGCCGATCGCCATGTATTTTTTGTTTCTGACATGGCAGAGCGAGAATTTTACCTACGAGGTATGGATAGTAGAATGTAAGGATGACAATCTCTTATATGAGAACCGTCTAAAAAGTGTCCAGCGGCGGGAACAGCAACTAAAAGATCTAAATCTTTCCACGTAGCGCCATCGTAGCGCTAGTATTGCTTTCGTGTATGAACCCGGACTAGCTAAAGTGGCGCCACCAATTCCACGCCTTTTGGTAGACACTTTTGTAACAGAGAGATTGTCATCCTTACCTTCTACCATCCATACTATAATACGAGGGCTCCGAGTGATAAACGTACAATCAGCAGCAGAAATAGCTCAGCCGGTGTGTTCAACATGAGCTTGACGAGACTTTACTGTTAAGGCCGTTCCTCGATTCGGACAAGCCACGCCCATCCGTTAGAGACACGTTTATGGCTCCCGTGCACGAAAGAAAGAGATGCAGCGCTCTTAAGGATCAGACTTTTTGACCAAACTACGATAAATATGCGAATCTATAAAGTTTTGTCTAATTTTGCTTCTGTGACTTTTTAGATAAACCAGAATACCATATTTTTTACTTAGTTATATTTCTTAATCTCTTATGGTTTATGTAAGCTAAGAAAAATAAGGGGAAAAAAGGACCCAACTTCGGATTTGTTTTCTATCGAGGCAACTTTCAGCAATCGTGTTTCGGCTAGTGCCAAAAATAAGAGTATATAGTTTAATAATATATATTCGGAAATAAATTCAGTCCCTTTTCCCGTTTAGTCACTAGAGCGTTTGAAAAAAACCTATATTTTTTTCAAAGTAGCTCCTTAAGAAAAGTAGAAGTTACGCTACTTCTGCTGCTGACTGTACCATGCACAGAAATACGGATGATACGATGATATTTTAATAAAAATACCGTTATCGTCGTATCGTAATAAATCAATTAAATTTACAAATTTAACACCAACTTTATGATCCAGTCTAGAGCTTTTAAATGTGAATTGTTAAATTACAATCAATATAATTTAATTACTAAACTGGAATAAGATCGTGACCGACGTAATATTTGTTCTATTATATTATAAATGCTCACGTGATGTTTTTATTTTTTAGAGATCAACCTAAATAGGTAATTCATAGAACCGCGCACAAAACCTGCAAAAAATTAAACCAGTTTAATTTTTTTACTTTATTTAACACATGCCATTATACAAATGTTAGATTATAGGTTTTAGGTTATACTTAAGGTGCATACCTGCAGGCATGTTTTTTATTTTCATTTATTTAGGTAAAGAAACATAGTTAGGTACTATAAAATGCGATGGCGCCGAGGTTATGAAAATTTTACCATTTTTCCCAGGCAAGTAAAACATTCTTGATTCATATTTCATTAATCTTCTTTTCTCCCTTAAGACGAACTACATGACATCCAGCTCGGAAGACTGCCACCATGATACTATACTGTTTCCAAAATGAATATTGTTCGCTTGACATAGAACGCGGGAATTCCTAATTTGAAATAACACCGTGCCAGACAGTGTTTGAGAAGAGAGGTTGTAAAGGTAGTGAACCTTTACGTTAGCTATACTTATTTTACACAACCTTCTTCTTCTTCTTTTCATCCTTTTACCCACTGCTAGGGTGTAGAGCTCGAACTAAATTCTTCCACTGGCTTCGGTCCAGTGTGGTCTGGGACACCTCCTATCCCATCCCAATACACACCCATATCTTGCTCCACGGTACGGCGCCAAGTAAATTCGGGGCGGGCCCTATTCCGTTTGCTGGGCATCTTCCAGGTCAGGGCAATCTTGAATAAGTGAGTGTCAGGTTTCCTGAGGATATGCCCAATCCATTGCCATTTCTGTATTTTGCACAATGCCTCTTATTAACTTTGTACAAGTAAGATTGTGAATAGGTACTACTACTGAACCCTACACATTGCCACAAAAAGAGGCCTAAAAAGAACAAAACACACGATCAGAGAATGACAAAAAATCACTTAATCTGCATCGATGATTGACGCGACCTTGTGATCGGTAATATGACGTTTCCGCAATCCGCATGTGTAACCGCTTTGTTTCATTTTGCTGGAAATAACATCATAATAAAATAAACAATTCCGTAGTGCCTTAGTGTCCCACAAGCTACCGCTCGTGACGAGCTTTGGGGAGTGACGGACGAAGGGAGCTACCATCGACTCTAAAAACTGTTTTTTAAATCAAAGTAAATGCCCTACTTTAAGATTGGCCATGCCCTAAATTAAATTAGTAGTACCCCTATTTACGGCCCCGTGACGACCCCTCGGACCCTATAGTGCTCCAGAGAGTCGGTCAGCATCTCCGTCTCCGGCGCATCTTCGTCGGTTGGTGGAACACCAAGAGTACCAGAACTCTCGTTGGCTTGCCTTAATTGGCCGTCCAGAGAGGAGCAGTCACAGCTATGTACACGCGGCAGGGTGTAAGTGAAAGATGCGTAAGTCACGAATTATCATAGTTAGCTGTTTACAGACACTTTGTAGAAAACGCCCCTCTCCACACCCTGAGCTGAGCCGTCACACCGATGTTTCTAGCCGTCTTTATGATGGCAGTTTCAGGGGCCAACAGACAACCCAACTCCTTCGAATATACCTCGTTAACGTGTGTGAACTGTGTGTTTAGCATTTCGCGCTTAAAATTTTGTTTGACAAAAACTCCACATTTTAAAATTTTCATGGGCGCATTCGCTTTCAGTTCCGTACATAACCAAGAGCAAATTCTAATGCCTATTCCTGTCCTAACACAGACTTCCGTAAATAATGGCACAGTCGATGACAAAGATATGTTTACACTTTTTCACCTTACTCCTTTGTAATAAGGTGCAAAAGTGTAAACATTCTTTGACGTCGACCGTACAATTGGAGACGGTACGACCAGTCAAGCGGCGCGGACCACTACCGTTCCGACGATGACCTCCGAATTTAGGTTAGGTTCGGAAATGATCGGTAGCGTTGTTCGCTTCCGATATACCTATAATTAGTTCGTGAGCTTTAAGAAGAACCTTCGGGAATGCGCGATGACACACGAAGGTAATATTGCTGTTCTGCTTTTTCATATGTCACTGTTGATTGATACCCGACGTCTCTTTCTAAAACCCAAAGGTTCTTCGTAGAGCTCACGGACTGTAGGTCGTCTGTCACAATTTATTAAAGTAATTGTATATAGTAAGTACCTAGATGATTTAGGTCTTGGCATGAACATGATGGACCAAAGAAGAAAATCGCTTTCCTTCAAAAATCTAAGGTGCCATGCTTAGTGACGTACCATTACCAATTGCAATATTCCCAGTGGCAATATTTCCCGAAAAATATTTTTATTCCTATCGGTCATTCTCAATATTTTTTTATTTAAAATTTAATGCTCAAAACGCAAAATATGTGTACAACTGTCGGACTTGATGCCAAAAGGCATTCTCTAACAATCAACCATGGGGCCAAACAGGACATGTACAAAAGGTGCGAGGAGAAAAGTTAAATCTATGAATTGTAACAATTAATATAGAGATTGGTAGCGACTTAGAAGATACCTATTTATTATTTGTGGGACTAGTTTTCATTATTTTTTTTTTATTTTGAGTATTTTCCAAAGTATAGTTACTTTCCCTATATATTTCTACTAAATAAGTGATTTATTAATGTTGCCTTTACGAGATTAATTATATTAGCTAACATGACCTAATTTAAATAAATTATTTACTTGGTAGAATTGTGCACTAATGTTATAATTATGTTAGGTAGGTATATATATCTCGGTTTATGTTTGAGTGCTAAATTATGGCTATAATTTTATTACCTAGGATATATGCGAATTTTAAATTAGGTAAAGACTTATGTTATGAGCAATCATTAAATAAGTAGAAATATATGAAAAATAAGTTACAATAGCATATATATATAATAGTTTCTTAGATTAAGTAATTAACATAGTTTTTAAGTTAATTAAGTTTACTAACTGAATTATGGAATCTTAATTCTGATTTTTATTTTATTATTTTTATTTTTTATATATACTTTAACAATCCTGATTTCGCAGATAGCAACAGTCGCAAACCGCGGAAACGCAGACCGGTATTTTTAATTCTTCACCACTCTTGTTCTTGACCGACATTCTGACTGACGCGCCCATAAAGTAGTCAATACATGTCCATCCAAATACAAAGCTATATTTTCAGTTAAATTTGTCACTGTCGACCATAGTTGGTAGTTTCTTTACTTATTAGAATTGCTCCTGTTTGATCTATGAATGTCCAATTTTACAAAAAAATGGCCCACCCCCAATAAGAAAAATGAGGTCAAGTTAATATACTATTTTGAAGTCATTGATGGTCTATTCATTTCGGTAGGTAAGAAAGAAAAACAGCGTAAAAAATCATCAGTAAGTGTAATAGTTTAAATTTAGCCTCCGTTTTTTTAAGTTTGTGCTAAAGAGGCAGTATTTCATAGTTCTGTTATATCACTTAGGAGTCGTTGCAAAAAATATGACGCAGCCGAGTTGCACAATGCAATGACGTGACGTGCCGGATAAACAAAATGTGCATAATAGAAATGTAGTGATGGGCAAGCGGATAAATACGTAAACAATAGGTTACTTAATAGTTTTTTATTCATCTCCTATTTCATAAACATTCTAGACTCTAGTTAAGTAATCAAATTTAATATAATCGTTGTATAGTCGCATGTTCACAAGCCGTAATATAGACTTCTCCGCCTATTCAGGCTTCTTAAATAGGATGAGCAAGCAGCTAGATGAATAGGTACCTATGAGTTTATCAATATGTGATAAAATCAAGGGACGTGGAGAAGCTACAAATAAAGAAATATACAGGAAAGAAATATAAAAAAAAGCTAAAGAGGAAAGAGGCGAGGTTCTCTGGGTATTATAACAGATATTTAGTAAATTTATTATATTACTTATAACAAAAAACGGCAAATAACAAAAAACTGACGACTCCTGCGCATTGATATAGTGCTATTCTAAAATAAATGCCTAATGAAACAGGCAACTTTATGTGCTGTTGTAACTTAAACGTGTATTGTAACACAGCCTAAGGCTACAGAAGATATAAGATTTCATATGTTTCATATTTTATGAGCACATTGAGCATGTAATAATAGATCAAACTGTTAGAAAATATCGCCTTGAGGCATAAGAGCAAATAAAGATGAAGACACGCCATAACAACATAATGTGACATAATGTTTGCGCAAGAAATGCTAAAAAAATCGAACGTTAGTCTCCGTGTACATATTTTTTTATGGATCCCTGATAGTCAAATATGTCTCGTTAGGTCAGTTTAAGGACATGATGTTAGTTTATAGAGAGATAGTCACAAACTTTTAATTCAATTTTAAATTAACGCTCAACTTATGAACACGTAGTAAAATACCGAAAATCTGCGCAGAGCTAATTTCGTAAGTAAACTTTTCCTGTTTTGGCCATATTTTATAAATTTTCATGCTTTTATGAGTTAAGAACTAAGTACTTACTGCTGTATAACGTTTCGCTCGTATCGTAATGAAAACTGCTGGAGTCACCAGTTTTATTCAATTGGGTTGCCGATATATGTATTAATTATATACCTATTTCAGATTTTAGAAATCAAATAATAAATTGCGTCTCTACTATAACTTATAATTCTTATAAATCACTCAGAAAGACTCAAAGACTTAAAAAAAACGAAAGTGAAAGAGGAAAGAGCACGTGACGAACAAATGACCTGTATGTCACATCACTAGCGTTACGTAATCACCATCGATGCACCGACTCAGTCGACAGCACGCCGGGGAGAAATCGACCGGCTCGATTACTTTCCCCTCACTATTTTGGCGCGAATTTGAAGTCGTATCTGTGGCCGCGAATGTATTATTTGTAATTATAGTGAATCGATTCAGTGCCTAATTAATTGGTGACCACAATGTAGTTCTTGTGCCAAAAAAAATGGATTTTGTTACCTGGTAATATTCACGGTAAGTAAAATTTTTGGGGCAAATGATATATTATTTAAAGAAACTTAAATTTGTACATAAACACCAATATTTACTTATATATTAAAACTAAAGATCGTCAGCAATGTACCCAAAACCTAAGACACAGAGACAAACTGGCGTTACCGTCAAGTAATCTGCAGATGAGCAATAAGAGCCATCATATGATGACCATACGAATTTTTAACCACCTGCCAAAAGATATCACACAAGAGCAGAAATATACAAAATTTGTTTACAAGTGAAACAAATACTTAATAGAGAAATGTTTCTATTCAACGCAAGAGTTCTTTGACTCTAGTTAATCTTAAAATGTAATGCAAGTGTATGAAAATATAATTAGATTTAGGTTGTGATCTCATTACCAGGATATATCTGTAGTTTTTAAGTACCTATTGTAATATAGTTTTATGTTTACATTTGCAATACTCTATTAGGGTATCATGTTTATTGTTATTCTGTAACACCAACGTGAGAGCAAATAAAGTTATTCTATTCTAAAAAGAATACCAATTTAAAGGGTTTTCAAAACAAGAAGCGTAAGTAGTGATGTGAACTTACATTTACAATAATATATATTTCCAATATATATTATGGTAAATGTAAGGCAATATTTCCACAAAAAATAAGTGCGGAATAATAAGTAAAAAGAATTGTTTATTGTAACGTTGCACGTACATGTTATTCTCTGATCTGATGTTTCCCGTAATAAGAGCAATAAATGAAAACGTAGATTCTACTCCTGAAGCAAGACAACGTTTGTTCAGACTTTTAAAAATAACTTATAGTTTGATGTTTAGTACACTTTAAAGTTTATTCGAACATCAATGTATTCCGAAATGGGGTTGGCCGGTGGAAAGTATTTACAGATGGCGCCAGCATAGCTGGTACCTGTCAGTCCTACAAATAGTGTCAAAATCTTGTTTTTTTTTTGTAACCTGGATGGGCTAGCCTTTAAGCCAAATCCCATACAACAATACTAGTGAAAGGGACCTAGCTATGCTGGCGCTATCTGGCCAAACCGTTGACAGTTGCCAACCCCATTGATTATATCTGTAGGGTGACAACTGTGACAAGAGTGACAAGCAATGTCAATTAGACGGATTTAAACGTGCATTGAAAGTACTATTTCTCAAACATGCACGGAAATGTTGTCGTTACGTTCGTGAAAATAGACTCGGAAGTATCACGTTTCGGGCGCCGTAGTGACACTTGATATGAAATAGTTATTTGTGCAACAAGAGAGGAAAGTTGGTTTTTCTTGCGAGTGTTGATTTTGAGTCCCGAGTACGCGAAAGATTCCATAATTGAATCACGAGCGAAGCGAGTGATTCTAGGTTTGAATCTTGAGCGTAGCGAGGGATCTCAAGAACACGAGATGTAAAAAAAAATCCTCTCGTGTGACATATACAACTTTTCACCTCAGTAGTGAGAACATATTAAAGTTAAAAAAACACATTTATTTACATTCCCGAATGAAAGGCATCATCATTATGACGAAAACCTTCTAGAAACAAAATTTCACTCCCTGGAGTGACGAAAGTAGCAACTTTCGTCATCCCCTGGAGTGATGAAAGTCGCACTTTCGTCACTCCAGGGAGTGAGGAAAGTAGGCTTGTTCGAACTGCTGAGGTGAAAAGGACTTTTTAATACTACTTTGTAGGCCTAGGCCTGTAAAGTAGCCGGCGCCCGCCACGCGCTCGCCCCCGCGGGGGGCCGGGCGCCGCCGGTCGCTGTCGCGCGGGCGCCGGCCACGAGTGCGATAGACTTTTAGGCTTTAAGTATTAGGTTTTAGGTCTTATTTACACGCATTTTTTTGAGAAAAGCATTATACATGCCTCGGCGTGAAACCGGATTCCCGGCCTCGTATCCCTATATTCCCTTTAGATGCATGGCCCAAACCAGAAACTACTGCAAAATCATCTAATCACCTATCTTTTTTTAAATTAAGTACTCAATAGGCAGGTACATTATCTCTCAATACTTCTCGGGTCAGAGGTGTACCTAGGGTTAGAACCGGTGGTAGTTTCTTTTTTCTCTCTGACGTTCATAAGTGCATTGTAATGTGCCTAAATTGAAGAATAAATATCTTTTATTTTTATCTTTTTTTTTCTTTTAAGAATAAAGTTTTTGCAATTGCATTGTTTTTGTAGGTAAATATGTCACCGTTACGTTACGGAATTAAATTATTAAAATATAACCGTAATCAAGCAAATAAGGCATAGCCGAAACGGCACCTAATACGTTTTAAAAGTAATTTAAGATGTTTTTACTGACAAAAGTTAATATAATATAATTATATCGAAAAGACATTTATTTTAACTAGGTAGGTACCTACCTATTTGTAGTCTTTCTAAACAAAATAATCAGTGGTTAATCTCTCAATAATATTCGGAGGTGCTAATACTTTCAAATTGTATTATTATTATTTCTCGTTGCTTACGAATAACGACAACTATCAATAAACCGAGATTATATTGCGTACTGAATCGACCAACACCACACAGAAAAAAGCTTCCGGGATATTCTCAATCTAAGACATTATTATATTACTATGTTGAAAATATTTCCTCGTGACAAGCATTTATTTTCTTTAACAAAAATAAATTAAAGTTTTAAATATAACGAAGCGAATATATTCTTACAGATTTTCTAGTTTTCTTTTACCTAAGATAATACTTGTTTGATTTAAGTAAAATTTCTCTTATTTACTCAATATACTCTTGAAACAATACATTTTTGTATTTCGATTTTAAGAAAACGTCGTTTTATTAAGCGAAGAATCATATTTTTGGTAAAGGAAATAAATACTTGTCACGAGGAAATATTTTCAAGAAAGTAATAATGTCTTGGATTGAGTATATCCCGGAAGCTTTTTTTTCCGTGCATGCTATATTTTCATATAAAACAATAGATACCTAATTAACTATTTACTGCACACCTCAATCAAGAATAATATAAAAATAAAGATATACAGGGTGTAACAAAAATACTGGTGATCCGTTTAAAGGCATAATTGGTATCATAATTATTATGACTAAGAAATAGTAGGAGAAAAAAATTCTGGGCGCGAAAAGATTTTTTTTTTCTATGGGACAGGTGCTCCCAGCCGGCCAACCATACTAAACCAAAAATTTTTTTCGCGCGAAAAAATTTTTTCTTACTTTTTCGTAATTAGAATACGATACCAATTATGCCCTTAAAAGGATCACCAGCATTTTTGTTACACCTTGTATAGCTACATTATAGGTTAGGTAGGTATAATTACACATAATTTTTTTACCATAAACACGGGGTCATATAAAATAAATTTTACGATAAACCTAAATACTTTCTCGAAACGAAAACTCGGTTTTACGCGTATGTAAAGGCACTCTGACGGCCGCATAGACGGAGAGCTGGCCACGTCAGATATGACACAATAATGAGAGCAACGAAACCCCTCTAGATAGTTTGCTATACTATGCTTATTTCTATATCTGGACATCTGGCAGCTGTAAAGTGGTGGAGGTCAAAGAATGCAATTAACTTGAAGAAAACAAATTGTAGAGTTCTGGCTTCGATCCAATATTATGAAAAATTATGTCATTAATTAGATTATATAATATCCAAAAGTTTCGGTTGGGGGAAGTAGTGCCAAATGATGTATAATGTAATTTTTGGTTACTCGCCTACTGTTTTTGTTTCCGGAAACATATATGAGTATTGATACTAAAAGAACCTAGAGGAGAAAAAAAACCACTTTAAATTTTTACACCACTCTAATCTAATGTTGATGTTTGGCAAAACATTGTTTTACAATTAGCTGCATCATGGAATGCCCCCTTTTTAAATTATTTTTACGACATACAATTTTGTGACAAAACTAAGTAGCCGATTTTTTTTTCTGCCTCCCCATTAAGGAATGATACTTTATAATAAGTACCAAACGTAATCAAAACCGTTCACTTCCGAACCGAACCAATTCACTTGCAACTTAGGTATGGTGGCAAAAGAATTTTCCTTGGCAAACATACCTAAACTTAATCCGCCATTTGTACTTTCTTTTATTGTGCAATAAAGATTAAATAAATAAATAAACTAGTTAAGGCACTGGTCCCACCACGAGCTAGTAAGCTATGTTAGCTATGAGCTATCGGCTATAAACACGAACAAAAGATAAGCACTCCCGTGTAAATAAAAGAGACACGGCGATATTTATAGTTACTCGCCCAGCGGTGAGCTATAAATATCGCCGTGTCTCTTTTATTTACACGGAAGTGCTTATCTTTTGTTCGTGTTTATAGCCGATAGCTCATAGCTTACTAGCTCGCGGTGGGACCAGTGCCTAAGTAGTAGTACGGGCGGCGGCCGTAGGATCTGCTACGTAACGTGATACAAAGATAAGCCCTATGGCACATAGGTATTATATATAAAAGTGATGCTGAGTTCCGGAAAAATAGTTAAAAAAAAAAGAATTGGCCGTAAGCACAAATAAGTACCACTTCCGGTTTAAAAAATGGATGGTATTTACCTACGGCATTTGATACTGAGATGATTATTGTGGCAACAAATAGTAATTTGTATTTAGAAAAACCCAGTCTGCCAGTTTCAGCATGGCCGGAAGTGCCCGGCAGACTGGTTCAAAAGTGGCGTATATTTGGAGTCAAATTCGTTACTTTTAAACTAGTCTGCCGGGCACTTCCGGCCATGCAAGAACTGGCAGACTAGGTTTTTCTATAACTAAAAATTAATTGCTATTTATTGCCACAAGTGTCATCTTTATATCCAATGACGTAGGTAAATACCACCCATTTTTAAAACCGGAAGTGGTTGTGCTTTCGGCCAATTCTAATTTTTTTTTACTATTTTTCCGGAACTCAGCATCACTTTTATGAACTTATCTTTGTATCACGTTAGGTAGCAGATCCTACGGTCGCCGCCCGTACTATAGGAAATAATGCTAGGTATACAAAGGGAAAAAAATAATAACAAAACCTACAAAAAACAAAGTTGCACCTAATTTAATTAATTGGCACCTTTTTGCAACAAAACCTTTCCTGCTCTGATAGTAATTATTTCCTCAAAAATACAAGCTATTGTCAATTTCTCACAAATAAGACGTGATGGTATTTGACTAATTTGTACTAAACAACCAACAGAATTAGACCCCTTCTCTGAGTTATATCTATACTTGAAGATAGGTTAAGATATTATAGTCATGGTTATTGAACTTAACAGTCTACAACCAGACTATTTAAATCTTTAATCTCCTGCAAATAATTACTAGGAAAAGGTCACGATAAGGTGGTGTTTTATAGCATACAAGGTCAAGTTCGGCTGAAGAAGTTTATAATGGAATTGTGCTGTTTGGTCGGGTTTAGTAGTGCAGTGGTGTCCAGTGGGTGAAGTGGATCAGATAATATAATTTGTGAGTTATTTATTTAAGGGTTATTTATTTGTACTTGGCAATATTTCCAGCCTAGGGCAGCTCGAGTAATATTGGCAAAAAAGATTTAAGTATGAAATATTTTATTTCTAAAATATATTTAATTAAAGTTAGGATAGGTAAATAAAAGAAAAATTAAACTGAAACAATTGGGGGCTGAAATTTAATTAATTGTTTATTTAATTGTAAAATATATTTAATTAAAAGTAGGATAGGTAAATCAAAAGAAAAATTAAACTGAAACAATTGGGGGCAGAAATTTAATTTAATTTCTAAATTGTGAAAGTATCAGCTTACTTATTTTTAAATATTTATATTTAAAAAATCTAATTATTATTAACAAGTGCTGCTTCAACAATTAATTCCAGACACAAATATATATATCCTCGCTCTCAGCAATATTGCCTGAAGTGAGAATACTGCCGAAAGCGGCAATGTTTCACATCTATTAGAATCGGTATGAGCGTGTCAGTAGTAAATACCATTCTCCATTGGCGAAAGTTGGCTCTGTAAATATTTTCATTGGCTGCAAAAGTATTTGTTTAAAAACAGGTAAAAGTGGTAAAACATTTGATGTGTATTAAGGTAGTATTTTTTTAAGATTACGGAACCTTACTAGAGATTTCTACTGACAATAGGGAAGATGCAGCTATAATTTTTACCATTATTTTGTGATCAAAACGTTGAAAAAACATAAAATAATAGGTATTGTAACGTTTTTACTTTAATTTATACTAATTTCAAACAATAAATACGATTTGAAGTCACGTGAAACGGAACGTGTTTTAATCCACCAATCAGCGTCTGATGACGTCACACCTGTACTCAAAGCAAGCATTAACTAGAGACCGCACACGTGTACCCCCGTATGGGATAGATATATAGATGCCCATAATCACTTCTACAGCATAAAACAGAACAATTTACCAATCTTTTCCTTAGCCGACACAACTTTCTAGGAAAACTAACAGCTTTTCTCGTAGCAATCACAGAAATTCTTGAAGAAATCGCGCATTATATCTGTTTGTTACCCTCCACTGCTAGAAGTAACGCGTGGAGGGTAATAGAAACTATGACAAGGACCAACGATAATAGCACCTCTCTGCCGTATCTATTGAAAGTGTAATAAGACCATCCCGTTCTATCTTGGTATTATTAGTTCCGTGTCAGATCTATGGGTGGTATATCTATGCACCTGTATGACGACTATAAGCGGTATTACACATTGCAACCTGCAGGGCCCATTCTGTCAGGTTGGTAGGTGTAATTAAAGGTAGGGCCTGTAGGGAGCTGAAGGAGGGGTAGGGAGAGGCAGGGTACACAACAGATTGGGCCCTGCAGGTTGCAATGTGTAATACCGCTTTAAGGGGGTTGGCAACTGTCACTAGTTTTGTTCTATGGGATTTGGCTTAAAGGGCTAGCATCCGGGTAAAAAAAAAAACAGAATTTGACACTTTTGGCAGGTTTGACAGGAACGAACCAAGGACGAACAAAGATGGCGAGTGACACAGACACATAGATATACCATCCATAGATCTGACACGGAACTAATAATACCAAGATAGAACGGGATGGTCTTATTACACTTTCAATAGATACGGCAGAGAGGTGGATCGTTGGTCCTTGTCATAGTTTCTATTACCCTCCACGCGTTACTTCTAGCAGTGGAGGGTAACAAACAGTATAATGCGCGATTTCTTCAAGAATTTCTGTGATTGCTACGAGAAAAGCTGTTAGTTTTCCTAGAAAGTTGTGTCGGCTAAGGAAAAGATTGGTAAATTGTTCTGTTTTATGCTGTAGAAGTGATTATGGGCATCTATATATCTATCCCATACGGGGGTACACGTGTGCGGGCTCTAGTTAATACTTGCTTTGAGCACATGTAATACATGAGTGACGTCACAGGAACTGTAGATCCGTTTAGGCGCGAAAATTTAAATTGTCAGTTTGTAACCGCATTTTTTGACTATAAATTATAGTATTTTCATTTTTTAACACACTCGTGGTCTATTCTAGGTGCTATTTTTTCAAATGGAAGCTTTTAAATTATTCATTTATGTAATTTTTTTTAAAATTAAACGCATCATTGAAATAAAACTTACACCTAATCGTAGTTATTCGAGTCAGTTTTGGACCATAGTTGGGAACTTTTGGACTATAGTTGTGTAGTTTTACGGCAGGTGTGTCTAAACATGAGCATGCTCATATCGAGTTTGCTCAAACATCGACGGTCGTTCGATTTTTTAGCATGCGTAACACTGTAACAGTAGCCTAAACCAATAACGTACAGATCATAGGGACGACTTTCCTTACCAGCTCGCAATCAGATGACATAACAGGTCAAGAGCAGGTCAAAACCTTTTTAAAATCCAATCTAGAAGACTACCAGGAAAACATAAAACAACTGGTTAACATGCCATCTTTGTTTATCTAATGATTTTTCACAATCTTGCGCATCAGCCGCGCAAGCCATTCTATTGTTATTTAATCACGGCAATTAAAAGTGATTCAATAATTATTCCAAACAAATAATGACAGCTCATTCTTCAAATCTCTGCTCATAGGTATGAACTGACTGTGCTTGACCTAAATTTAAGTCCTAGATTAGGTAATCTAGGACTTAAATTTAGGTCAAGCACAGTTAGTTGTTAAGAATGAATAGCACTTGAGCTGAATTTAGTATACATAAAAATCATACAGAAAAAAAATCAGCATTTTACTGATTGAAAGTGCCTGTCTGTACTACAGTGCTATTGTAAGTACAGTCGCCATTATATCGGAGCGATCAGGGTACTCATAAATATCTGAACATGCACTTTATGGCCTTGACAATAGAGGCGTTTTTCAGATATTTGTAACCTTTGGCCGCTCCGATGTATTTGATGGCCACTGTACGCAAACGTAGATGTAATGAATGTTCGTTATTAGCTGGAAACTGATAGCTAGTCGTTAGCATCGAACACTCATTTCATTAAAGCGGTATTACACATTGCAACCTGCAGGGCCCAATCTGTCAGGTTGGAAGGTGTAATTGAAGGTAGGGCCCGTAGGGAGCTAAAGGAGGGGTAGGAAGAGGCAGGGTACACAACAGATGCAGCCCTGCAGGTTGCAATGTGTAATACCGCTTTTAGCCTACACGGCTAAATTCTGGTATCAAAACAATCCTGAACAATGACTGTACTGAAAACATGAAAACTTAACTTTTTTGCTAGTAAATTAAGATTAATTGACAGAAGAATATACAAATAAATTACCATAACTCACTCCATTTTTTCCGGTGCTATTTTTAAGAAAGGGGCGGGTGACAGCTGTTTGTTCAGTATAGCAGGTGTAAGTACATCTTTTCTTTCTGTATTATGATTGATTGACAGAACATTCAAATAAAAATTTTAAACAAAAAAAGAACCGACTTCACTTAGGATCCGCTTTTCCAAGTGGAAATACCCGAGTTGCTGTAAAAGATACTGAAATTACTATAGGAATGCTAATAATAGTTGAAGAGTTCCCTCGATTTCTCCAGGATTCCATCATCAGATCCGGACCTGGTGACAATGGGACCAACTGTCAAGTATACTCTTTCAAACAAAAAATAGTACATTACACAACTAGGGTCGTAACACAAAGAAAGGCTGAGATCGCAGAAGTTTGAAGAAGAAGCGAGGGACGTAAATATGCGATCGAGGGCTTTCTTTGTTACCTCCCGTGTTGTGTACATCGTTTTATGTCTACACTTGGCCAGAAAGCGTCCTTTTCCGTACGCGCAGCGTGCGGAAAAAGACGCTTTATGGCCAGGTGTGGCATAAAAGAATTTTCCAAATCGGTCCCGCCGGCTTCGAATAATCGGTGAACATACATATAAAAATAGCAAAAAAAACAAGCAGAGATCCCGACGAATTCAGAACCTCCTTCTTCGAAATCTTGAAGTGGGTTGAAAATAAAGTAGCATATAGCATCATAAATTAAAGGATAATCGCGCAAGTAACGATATACAGGATTTTCTGTGAAAACTAAATTCGCTACTGCAATTATGTACCTACGTCATATGTTGCAGTTATTCATTATATTATTCAGTCTTAATCAGAAAGCGTACCATTACACACATGTGTAGCGGGAGTTATAGAAAAGTCCCTAGGGAGTTATGGACATTTTAGTAACTTATTAAAAAAATGTTTTAAATTGTATTTTTTCTTCGCGAATGTGATGAAAAATGTTATATATTAACTGGGAGGGTAAGAATATTGTAAACTCGAGTCATAAATGCCCGTGATCACCATCAAATATATCGGAGCGGCCAAGGCACTCGAAAATATCTGAACATGCACTTTATCGGAAGGCCGCTCGTGAGAATGATCATCGTAAATTGATCGAAACATGTCGAGCAAAAATCGACAAAAATTACGTGAGTAACCCGTTATAAATATTTTTAATATGCACTTTATCGTCTTGACAATAGAGGCGTTGTTCAGATATTTATGACCACCTTTACGACTTTTACGCAGACGCAGTCGTAAAAGAGGGCAAATCGTTTTATACCAATACTGTGAGAATCCAAATCAAAAGGGCCCATATTGCAGCCATCGCTTACGCCTTTATCGCTTAAAAGATAAAAGATATTTATTCTTCAATTGAGGCACATTACAATGCACTTATGAACGTCAGAGAGAAAAAGAAACTACCACCGGTTCTAACCCTACACCTCTGACCCGAGAAGTATTACTTAATACCGGCAAGAAACTCGGCGGGACTTATTTTTTCAAAACAATAATTCTAATACATTAAAGATACTATATACAATAATGCGTAGTTCTTCAAGAAGGCATATCAAAACAGCTTGAGAGACAGACATGTATCTGCCTATTGTGTAATTAACAGTGATCGGCACGACCCGTGACGCACCACGGGATTGCGAGCAGAAATTATAATATGGACATGATTAGATTATGACATAACTCCGTGATTTTGTTAAATAGAATAATTTTATTGTATGATATATATTTGCAAATATACGATAAAGTGTTAAATAAGCTTATAAAATGTATAATTAATTATTAAATAAAAAAATGATATATTTCGAATGTTGAATATTTCAATTTGACAGTTTGTGAAATATTAAGTAGCGGCTCGTAATTTTTCACTCATACAAAATACGTAAGTGTTAAAACGGTGTAACCATTTCAAGTGCAACTAAACCCTTCGACCGACTACCTGGCTTATCGAAGGTCATTTGCGAATGTTCTATTGTTTGCGTTTGTTAAACTGGTGCGGTGCAAAAAAGACGGCTAATTGAAATGCCTAAATAAAGAGATAATGCCATCCTTTTCTAGTTACTGATAAGGATTGCAACTATTTTCTAATGGAAAATATGTTTAGTTATGTTCCTCGGTTCATTAAGTTCGCACATGTTGTTAAAGTTCCTTATTATCTCAGTGTTTATTTAATGGTAAAAATCATTCATCTTCCTGTGTGGAATACCTTTATGTACTACAATCGGAAATACCGACTTCCTAAAAGACCGAAATCTCGGGGCATATCCACGTTAACATAATGATTGAGGTCATTGACACCGTGCGACACGGGTCGTGCCGATCACTGGTAATTAAAATGAAAAATAAAAATAAAATCCAAATCTGACTGCTTCGCAATACGTTTGATATTCTTTCTTACCTGAACTGTGTCCTCTAAATGCTAGATGATTTTATAGATTCTGGTTTGGGCCATGCATATATGTCTGTCATATAGTCCTCGACCCTGTAATAACCCTTTGACATTAAAGTTTTTTTCAAGTATTTTTTAAGAGCGGGAAATGATAGATTCAAAACATCGACGGGTAACTTGTTATACATTATGAATACCCTGGCCAAAAAATGACTTATATGCATTGCGGACACGACATCGTCTGATAGCAAGCTTGTTTTTATTTCTATTAGTGTTATAGCTGTGGTTGTCAGAATTCTTCTTGAATGTGTGTAGGTATATTATATTCTTTACAACAAAAATAATATTATCATAGATATATTGGGATGCAAGAGTTAAAATATTAATTTCTTTAAATAATTCTCTAACTGATGTACCTGCCTTTAAAATTATATTGAATCTGTTGTCGAAGCTTGAAAATTATATTGAATCTGTTGACAACTTAAGCGGCAACCGCGATAAGGTCCCTTTTGATTTGAATTATCACAAATGATAGAGTATCGATATAATTACAACCGAAGTACATTCTCAAAACAAGATGTCAGGAAACGGATTTAACAAAAGCGGCTTTGTTTACGAAACTGAAAAACCAGCCGAGGCTAGTCGGACTCGCGTCTCCGAAGGTTCCGTACATGATACAATTTTCACAATAGGGTACTTTCCAGTAGATAATAGTACATTACGTACCTAGGGCGGTAAAATAAAGAAGGGCCCAGGTCGCTGGCATTTGTGGCCCGAACCGAAGGTAAGGGCCATAAACAAGTGATCTGAGGCCTTCTTTATTACCGCCCGTGGTGCGTACATAATTTTACGTCTTCTCCTGGGTGTGAAGTGAGATTTGCCGCTGCGCCGTAAGGCGGTAAATTTCACTTAGCGCCCAGAGTGACATAAAATCAATTGTTTCGTTGCATTCTCAAATCAAAATTTCTAAAATACACGGGAAAATCCAGGTGTAACATGTGTTTGCGCTTTATATGATTGTATATAATGGTTAAAACTATTATAAAGATTATTCATCAATTTCATCATATAGTATTGTGACGTCACAATATTAGTCTCCCGTATAAACTTCATATTCGCTGTGTGCATGATAGTGGCGCCATCTCTTGGGCAGGTGGTCAATCTCTTTTTTTCCTTTTTTATAAATAGGTTGTATTCCTTGCTTATATGAAATGTCACTGGCTGATTCACTATTTTGACAGCAGACAGGGGATTCGCAGTTTCATTTCTTGTCACATTGAGCACTGCGATCGTTCTCGTTACCCCCACCATGCACTTCGCACATAGCGAATAACAAATCGTTTTGACGTTTCCTAAAGAGTAGTTAGTGGAGTAGATTTTTGGCTGTTCGGTTTTCTAGATTGAGCGGTGGATTATTTTCAGTATTTTTACATTTAAATTCAAAATTATTAATTCTAAAATCATATATAAATTTCTTATATATACATATACTTTCATATCACATGGTACATACATACATAGTTTGCAAAACTTTATTTTTAATTTTCCAATTTGGCTACCCCCTAAAAGTGATAATATTTTCTAGCAAAGATATTCATACGCTGCGCTGAACACATTTGGAAACAGTTACAAAAATTTATAGTATTTTATACAATAGTGACATAATCAAGAGCTTTACAGTCGAGTACCGCGTTTAGGCCAGGAAGCTTGCTGAGTGGCCTAATTAAGGTACGAGATGGAAAAGCTTAATTATGTCACTATTGTATACAATACTTTTTCTACGAGTATTAAGTAAGAATAGATTTTCTTTAATTATTTTTAAATCTTCCCAATCAAACGTCAAACACTATTTTTCAAACCGGAAGTAATTGGATCTGGGCATTCGGTGCTACATACACTACCGAAAAGAGATAGACATATAATTGTATTGGTAGTAGAAAGAGACGGCTAGAATAGACTGAGTCCAAGATGTCGTTGTAGTTGTGATTGGTTTTTTATAATCCAATCACAACGTAGAAGCAAGTTTAAGTAGAAGAAAATTTGACAGATTAAGTACGTTCGGAAATTATAAAGTTGAGTCTGTCGGAAAAGAAAAGTGTCGTACAATGTATGTGCTCCCATATAAACCTCCACTATTCTTTCCGGACAAACTCTACACATTTTACCGAGATGTGAATGACATTCTCTTTTCAAAATTATTTTAGTTTAGGGGCGGGTTGTTTAATAAATCTATTTAATGATATTTACGGAAGCGCCATAGATTATTCAACATTTAAATGTGTAAGGTTTAAGTCTGGTCTATAAAATCCTAATACACAGATTAAAGTCGACGAGTAGAAAAATCATATATTATTTTGTGCCACTACGTTTGAAATGAATGATATTTTTAGTGATTTAACACCGCCGTAAGTAAAGTACTGCTAAGACGAATTTCTTCAGTTTTCGAGTTATTGCGGCATACTTTTACGGCATTTTTAATTACTGGACACTTAAATATAAATATGCAGTTGTGTTTGTGCCTGCCGGGCCTGCTCAATATATTTTTTAACGAAATTATAGTAATTTGCAATTTTTTCTATGAAACCAACTATTTCTTAAAATGGTCTTAAAATCTTATGCTCCCACCAGAATGGTCTTAAAATTGGGATTTGGTTTGTTGATTGGGTCCTGAAACTACTGTCAAAATTTGGAGCGTCCGGCTCGTTGATAAATTTAGGCCAAAAAATTGTAACTTCAACTGGTCTTAAAATCTTATGCGCCCACTAGAATGGTCTTAAAATTGGTATGTAGGCTACTTGA
Source organism: Pammene fasciana (assembly GCA_911728535.1). Classification (NCBI taxonomy): domain Eukaryota; kingdom Metazoa; phylum Arthropoda; class Insecta; order Lepidoptera; family Tortricidae; genus Pammene; species Pammene fasciana. Next base: position 2,622,248 of record OU452295.1, read on the forward strand.
TGCGGGCTTAATCATGTGTCTAAATTTGAAGCGTCCGGCTCGTTGATACATTTAGGCCAAAAAATTGTATTTTCAACTTGACGCCATACATATTTGTGGCCATTTAAGACCTTTAAGACTTATGTTTTCATGATCCACAAGACGGGCTCTACAACGCTATATGGAAGAAAAACGGTAATTTTTTTGACAACTAGTGTACTACTAGTACGTTATTCGTTACTAGGTGGCACTGATTTTATCTCATGCATATTGGCTCTGTTTAGGTGGCTCTGAACTAGATGGCGCTAAATATTTGGAGCCTCAAAAAGTTCTTAGACTATGGCCGTCTACTATATATTTAAGTCTATGGTTCAAATATTAAATACGGGCTCATAGTTAGGTACTTAACTTTGAAAACAAGTCTTAATTAATGATTACCTACACTAATAAATGTCTGGTTTAATTTATTGATCGTATTGAACTTATTACCCACACACCGAGCAAAAATATTACTAAATGAATTTCTAGCCTCCATCCAAACTGCCGATATATTCACAGACAATTTGACTTCCTTAAAACGTAAAATAAAATTTCACCTGAATACCTACTACTGTAGATCATAATTTGTAATTTGTAATAATATCTTGTTTGTTGCAAACTGAAATAGCTACCTACTATAGAATGTGATAATTTATATATTTTAAGTACCATATAAGTGTATTGGCATTAGCTGTAAGCTTTTATGGAGATTAAAGAATAAAGAATAAAGAATAAAGAATTTATAATAATTATAATTTATAATTTAGCCATTTATTTCCAATAGAAAGTAATATACATGCATACTAAAAAAAATATTTGGGTAAGTAATTTTAATACATTTCAAAAGTAATTAATTCAATAGTTTATACTTATTAAAATATCACAGTGGTTTCTGTACATACATTATCTTATTATTATTTTTTTTTTTTATGATTATAAATAGTTAAAATATATGTTATGTAATTATTTAATTTATAATACTTATATTCTATTGGATGTCCATTTATGGACGTAGGCCTCCTCCATCCTATGCCATAGCTATCGGTCCCTAGCGGCGCGGGGCCACGTGACGCCGGCCAGCGCCTGCATATCATCTCGCCAGCGGCGTCTTGGGTGTCCGGGCGCGCGGTCGCAGCCTCTAGGGTACCAGTGGAACATCTTTTCGCTCCATCGTCCATCGTTAGTTCTGGCCGTATGACCAGCCCACCGCCATTTCAGCTTACATGCCATTACAGCTGCATCTATTATTTTTGTCTTCTTGCGTATTTCGGTGTTTCTCACTCTGTCACTTAATTTGATGCCCAAAATACTCCTTTCGGCTTTTCTCTGGAAAACTTGAAGTTTGGTCATAGTACATTTTGTTATTGGCCAAGTTTGACACCCGTATAGTAGAGTCGGGGTTATAACAGAGTCCATAACTTTCTTTTTGAGTTTGATATCGATTCTTGATTTGAGTATATGTTTATATGACCAAAATGCGTTCCACGCCTTTTTGATTCGCCGCTCTACTTCATTTTCAGGGAAACGATGCTGAAATGATACCGTCTGTCCTAAATATATATATTCGGTGACATATTTAACATTTTTATTATTAATTGTAATAGGCTCGGGGTTGCTATTCGTCATCACACAGGTTTTTTCGGGATTCATCTCTAGTCCTCGCTTTTTGCTCTCGTAGTTTAGTGATTCCAGCATATAGTTCAGATCTCTTGAATTTCCTGACATTATAACTATATCGTCTGCGAAACGAAGGTGGTACAAGTGTTGTCCATCTACTTTTACTCCGCGATTTGACCAGTTTACGTTTCTAAAGATATCCTCCTAATAAAGAATTTGCTGTATGTGAAATAAATAAATTAATAATACATCCATACGCCTTTTATTCCGAATTCAGTTTAGTTTATTCAAACAAGTTTTCGTGTGACAAATTGTACACATGCGTACATGCGTCAATAAGTGTCCTTGGTGGCCCCAATACCATTCGTTTGCTTCGTTTAACTTCTTTTATTTATATTGTGTGTAATTTTATCAACTATTATAATTACAAGTATTATTGCAAAGACTGTGTACCAAAATTTTTTTAAGGTGTGTGTTGTATCGGGAAACTCGGCGCTATCGGTATACACGTTGTTTCCCGGGTGTGTTTTGTGCGTTTGTGTGTGTGAAGTGTGATGAATGTGTGTGCGTGCTTCAATTATATTTATGTATGTTGGATAGCCTTCTTTTTACGTGCCATTAAATTTTTTGAGATGGTCTATTCTATATTTTATGAAATCGTGAAAAGATTTAACTGTGGTTTCCTTAGTTTCAATTTCTTGTATGCTACATGGGTCGATATTAAAAGTACGGCAGATTGTTGCGTGGTCATTGCGTCTTACATTACCACCCTTGAAAGTAGTAGTACTGGAGCTGCGCCTACAAGAAATTTATCAAAAAAAATTACCAGATTTCTTCCATATAGCGTTGTAGAGCCCGTCTCGGAGATCACGAAAACATAAGTCTTAGAGGTCTTAAATGGCCACAAGTATGTATGGCGTCAAGTTGAAAATACAATTTTTTGGCCTAAATTTATCAACAAGCCGGACGCTTCAAATTTTAACACATGATTTAGCCCGCATAAAGTAGCCTACATACCAATTTAAAAGACCATTCTGGTGGGCCCATAAGATTTTAAGACCAGTCAAAGTTACAATTTTTTTGGCCTAAATTTATCAACGAGCCGGACGCTTCAAATTTTGACAGTAGGTAAAGGACCCAGTCAACAAACCAAATCCCAATTTTAAGACCATTATGGTGGGCGCATAAGATTTTAAGACCATTTTAAGAAATACTCAATTTCATAGAAAAAATTGCAAATTACTGTAAATTCGCTTTAAAAATTAATTAACTGGCACACACACAACTGCATAGTCATATTTAAGTGTCTCGTAACTAAAAATGCCGTAAAAGTATACCGCAATAACTCAAAAACTGGAGAAATTCGAGAGAGAGAGACGATTTGGCAGATTGATGTGTGTGTATTGGTTGGTTGGTTGGTCAGTGTCAGTCTAGAGGTTGCATTTTTCATCCGATTTCGATGAAACTTGGCATGTACGTTCCTTGATTTATTTGCCAACAATTGTCGAGCCATTTTTTTGATCGGGGGGAAAATGAGGGGGGAAAGGAGGGAAGTTTGCTGTCGCGTTATTTATGTTCTCCGAAGTCTACGGTTCACAGAACCACTAGTATTATATTGCTTATCGGCTTCTTATTGTTTTATTTTAACCTCTTCTTGAGCTGACATCGTGGATAACAAAATTAATAAACACATTTAAAGGTTAATAAATAAGTGGCGATATCTTATTATTATTTTATTATTGAAAGTCTAAAGAACAATGAACTTTTATCTAACAAAAGGGTTCCGAACCGATTTTTTTTTAATTTTTTTATTTAAAGAGAAACTTAAGTGGTATACATCTTTTTTCGCCAAACTGAGGACAGTTTGTTGGCGAATAATGCGCTCTTAAATAAAAATATTTTTTTTTGTGTTATACCTACTCATTCATTATATAAACTTATTTAAGTAGGTAAGTACTAAAAGTTAACCTATGAATTTACAATGCTTACTTTTTACGTCTTTTACGTATCAAAACTTATTTACGAAACTAAGTGCAAGCAAAGCAATCTATTTATATCTATTATGCGAGTACTATCAGTACCATGTTTGTTGACAACGAAGTAAGGAGCTCTACTGACCTCGCAACTAGTCACCAGCGATTTTCAATACATTGCGGTTTTCGATCCATCGATTGATTTCGTTGCATCTACCGAGACAGCAACATATCGAAACTGCCGGCGATTTTTGCGACCAAATTGCACTGAGTATAGACCTCTTAAATTGGAAACTTTATTCTGTCCATAGGCCTATACATGCCGCAATTTCCACGCAAATTATCGCATGCAACTTCAAATTTTTACTGTCTAAGGAAGACGCTACAAAATCCATCGAAACTATCGAAATATCAAAGGGTTGGTTTTTCAAATTTTCAATAAATATTTATTGCGCAGTGGGTCATTTGCCTTGAACTTACTCCGAATTGCCATTTTTTTTTGCAAATTAAATGCACTTCCTATTATTAAGTTTATCACATTATTTAGTTCATTGTATACTCAAACACTTACAGTATAAATAGACGTTCCTTTGATTATGTTTATATTTTTTTTATTCGTTGACTTTGCTTTTATATCGAAAACCTATTGAGTCATTTTCCAATTTTAAATACCAATGTAAATTTTACTGAACCCAATAAGTAGATCTGCCTTGCTACATTTAGTACACTTACCTACCAACATAAAGGAAAAAAAGAAAAAAATTTCGCCCCTAGGTAGAAGTTACTAAGTGGTTCACTTACAGTACAGTCAACTAGAATATTTATTGTAGTGTATATGTGGTATAATAATTATGCTTTTACCCGACCTTAGATTACATATGTACAGTCGCCATCAGATATATCGGAGCGGCCAAGGTGGTCACAAATATCTAAACGACGCCTCTATTGTCACAGCGATAAAGTGCATGTTCAGATATTTTTGAGTACCCTGGCCGCTCCGATATATTTGATGGCGACTGTACCTAAATGATATTCAGTCCCAATACCCATACAGTTTCAACGAAAATGTTTTTTTTTATACAACGTCGGTGGCAAACAAGCATACGGCCCACCTGATGGTAAGCAGCTAAAGCAGCCCATGGACGCCTGCAACTCCAGAGGTGTCACATGCGCGCTGCCGACCCTTTAAAACAGGAGGATTCACTGTGTTGACGGCTAAAGGAACAAGAGAGGTCCCTCGTCGTCAACTCAACACACTGGATCCTCTTTGAGCTCTTTGGCAACCTTACTCACCAGCAGGAACACAACACTATGAGTAGAGTCTAGTGCTATTTGGCTGTGGTTTTCTGTAAGGTGGAGGTACTTCCCCAGTCGGGCTCTGCTCCAGATTTGAGCGAGATGACATTCGCTGTGCTGCGCCCTACCACACATAGCGAGATGACATTCGCAGTACCCATACCTCTCTTTTGGACGTAGTTTAAGGACATACCCGTGTCCGGACCTAGTTTAAAGACATACCCCGGGTCCAGGCGTACCTAGGTACATCTAATTGCACTGATGTGTAGGTAAAGACTATCCATGTTAAATAGTCACTAGATTAGACCAAGACAAGACTTTATTTTGGACTACCTAATTGAAATTGCGGCCGACTGTAGCTTTAAAGTTCAACCCAGATAGAGGCAATTACTTAGTTATATTTCTTTATTTAAGTAGGTACTTCTTTAATATCTTCTACGGTTGCCGCGATAGTTATTCATGAAATAAAACAACTTTGAACGGATTATATCGCGTATACTGAATTTTAAATTACATCCCGACGTTTCGAACACTTTACAGCGTTCGTGGTCACGGGTCGACTCTTGACCCGTGACCACGAACGCTGTAAAGTGTTCGAAACGTCGGGATGTAATTTAAAATTCAGTATACGCGATATAATCCGTTCAAAGTTGTTTTATTTTAGGTACTTCTTTATTTAGTTACTGACAGCTTTTAAGAGTTTTAAGTTACTACCTGGTTTCCATGTCACCAAAAGTATGTATACAGTTTTGAACTTATTACAAGAGTAAGGTGCAAAAGTGTTTACATAATTTTGGCGTAATCTGTTATTACTTAGTTTGATTTGAATTTGTTATGGAACAGTAGGTATTATTGGCGCTATCAAAATCTGAAGTGACCTTTCATTGATATCAATTTCGTATCAAATTGATATTAATATTAGTTTTCTTAGCGTAAATACTCCCCATCAAATGTTTCCGTGACATTATTTGTCAGAAATAGGGGATATTACTGCAATGTTCTGCCACCAGAGTGCAGCACTAGCACATCGGTAAACCATAGAGTTCTTAATACATACTAGGCCTTAAACAGTTTTTTACAAGTTTTCATAGATAATTTATAAAGAATAAATATGTAGTAGTAGTAGTATAACACTTTATTGTACAACAAATAAAAATACAATAGTAAGAATATGTCATTTGTGCACCAAGGCGGTTTGTTTACAGAGGGCCTATCGTGAAACGAAAGAATCGAAATTTTGACTTCTGCCTCTCTATCGCTCTAATATGTAAGAGTGACAGAGAACCAGGTAACGAAACTATTATTTTCGTGTTTCGCGGTAGGCCCTCTGGTTGTGCTAGTGCTGCCCCCTACGCAGAGTTTTGCGAAATATTCCCTATTGCAATTAAATTAATTAGTATATTATAACAAGTCCATACTAAAGGAAGATTTTAAAGTTGGAATAGAAATGGCATAGGTACCTATAGTCACATTTAATGTGGCAAAAACATGTACCTATCCAAAGACTTTACGCCTTAGTAATAGATCAGGCGCTGATCCAGGATTTTGTTCGGGGGGGCACTTTTCTACACAAAAATGTTACGGTACGCACCTATGGCTCCCGTAGTATACAAAACCTGCATGTCAGGGGGGAGCAATTGCACCTGTTACCCAAGGAATACTTTGCGTAAACCATTTTTTACGAATAAAAATGTACTAATTTATTTTGGTCGATTGTTTCACCAACATTTTTTTTTATATTCAAAAGCATCAAAAATATGGAAAAGAGCTACATTTTTTTTGGCAAAATCGATCTAAATTCATGTAACATTTATTACCCCTTATGACCTCGGGAATTTGGGGTTAAAATCTCTCGCAATGCTCACGGGCACCGTGTCTAGCGATCAAGATTTTTAGTAATAAGTACCTACTCGTACCTATATAACTTTGTAATTTTAGGGTTCCGTACCTCAAAAGGAAAAAACGGAACCCTTATAGGATCACTTTGTTGTCCGTCTGTCTGTCTATCTGTCTTTCTGTCTGTCTGTCTGTCAAGACCATTTTTCTCAGGAAGGCGTGGAGGTATCAAGCTGAAATTTATATCAAATACTCAGGTCTATTGTCCCTTCGAAGCTGTGAAAAAATCAAACTTAAAAGAAAACGCAATCAAAAGATACAGTCGTTTATGCAAATTTTAGAGTTTTCGGCACTCGCAAAAGCTACGGGGTACTTCCCATGAACTCAGAAACTTGTTTGGCACGAAGCAACGTCATATAGCATAGACAATGGAAAAAAATAAAAAAGGTAGACATTTTTAGTAAAATCATACAAAAATATATATTTTAAATTTTAAACTTAATATATTTTTCCTGGTAAACGCGTGAAGTTATTAAATGGAAATTCATGTCATATACTCAGGACTATAGGACCTTTTAGATGTAGGAATTTTAAATCTATGCAATCAAAAGAAATAGCAATTTTAGCTCCATATTTTGAAACTGAGTACTCGCAAGAAACTCAAAACCTAAAGGGTACTTCCCGTAAACTCAGAATCTTAAAACTTGGCATGAAGAAACTTCATATATTATTATATTATCACCATACCAAACACGTCACACCAAAAATATTTTTTTAAATGGTAAACTTACTACCTTTTTCCTCGTAAACGCGTAGAGGTCTTAAATTGAAATTCATATCAAATACTCATCAGGGCTATAATACCTTTCAGCTGTAGCAAAACGAAACTTTTATGTTACGGATTTCATTTTCATTTAGTAATAAACATACTACAACCCCTTAAAGGGATAAGTTCGCCTTTGTACTACTTTTGTTTTATTGTGTTGTTTTTACGTGTTTTTTGTACAATAAAGAGTTTATACATACATACATACATACTACAACTTTTGCTTCTTATAGGTAGGTACGGAACCCTCGGTGTGCGAGTCCGACTCGCACTTGACCGGTCTTTTATTTTTTTCCACTTCTCATGCTCTTAAAATGTTACTTTAGTCTCTGCAGATCGGGACTAAAACTCTTTATTAATCTCTAGGGACTAAAACATTTTTTTTTTAATTGATTTTGGAAACCCCTAAACAGCCACTCACGGTGTTTATGAATGGACGATTACCGCCCTTTTTAGTGATTGTGCATAGACAATTTTGGACCACGCATATAACCTCAAAATGACAACTGTGCGAAAATACAATACAAACTCGATTAAAAAAAAAAAACATAAACCGCTTATCAAATTTTATTGATAATTTCAATTTTCGCCATTATAAATATTGTGATTTTGTGTATGTCGTTATTTTTTCCTCGCATTCAAAGTGAAAAGTAGAGTGTTTAACGCGAGACTAAACAACCATAATGACCCTAGAACTATATCCACCCTCGCTACGCTCGGGTGGCCAAACATCTCGTGTCATTATGGCTTGTTTTAGTCCCTTGTTGAACAATCTACTATATTATGTACCTTAGGTATTTTTTCACAGCAACTAATTACTTCAGCTGGTTTAAGTACTTGATTAAGTAGTCATGCAGAATATAATGTTAATTGTGAGAACTCAAGGTTAACGACTGTTTGATTTTACTTATTGACAGTTTAAGTCACGTCTGTAAATATAGATACATTTAAAGTGACAAAAATATGTAGCCACGACTCTCATCATCATCATCATCTCATCCTAGCCGATACGGCTACGGCGACTGCTGCTGGTATATCTTGGGCTCCTCAGATGTGCTCGAACGTGACTCACATAGCCAACTTTTGCAGCAGACAACATAGCCATGACTCTATTACGGCGTTAAGTCTTGGATTTTTGTCACGATGTCAAAATTTTCAGACGTGACATGTAGCACTACCATAAGTTTAAGGCCGTTCCTCGATTCGGACAAGCCACGCCCATCCGTTAGGGACACGTTTATGGCTCCCGTGCACGAAAGAAAGAGAGGCAGCGCTCTTAAGTATCAGACTTTTTGACTACGATTAATAAGCGAATCTATAAAGTTTTGTCTAATTTTGTTTCTGTGACTTTTTAGATAAACCAGAATACCATATTTTTTTACTTAGTTATATTGCTTAATATCTTATAGTTTACGTAAGCTAAGAAAAATAAGGGGAAAAAGGACCCAACTTCGGATTTTTTTCTATCGAGGCAATTTTCAGCAATCGTGTTTCGGCTTGTGCCAAAATCAAGAGTCTAATAATATATATTCGAAAATAAATTCAGACCCTTTCCCCGTTTAGTCAATAGAGCGTTTGAAAAAACCTATATTTTTTCAAAGTAGCCCCTTAACATTGTGAGTAACGAATTTTCTATCTGCGCATCTCATTTACACTAATATGCTACAAGCAAGATGCACGATAGAACACTCGATACTCGTTCTAGAAAACGTCTATGTCATAACTCATGGTAAGCGTACTGTGTTGGTTAGATGTAAAGCATAAATTGCTAGGTACATTACATTTGGTATATAGGTACAATAAGAAATAGTATAATTATTAGTAAGATACCTACATATTTTTAATGGTAAATAAAATAGGGTGGTTTTCAATAAATTGTGGTTTTTTTTCAAGTGTACTTTCTGAATTCCCTCCGGTGGGGATAGGTAGTTTTTGTCCACGTTAACCTCTTTTCGCCACCATCAGATATATCGGAGCGGCCAAGATGGTCACAAAAATCTGAACAACGCCTCTATTGGCAAGGCGACAGGGTTCGAAATTATCCAGATAATTATGATCATTGATAGTTATCGCGATAATTATCGGATAATTATCCCTGGTATGGGTACTTTCTCTTGTATACGAGTATAGTGCAACAAGTGGTGTCGAAATTTGAGCCTGATATTTTTCTGTACGTTCTGCCTTTACAAATTTTGGGTAATTATCAAATCGATAATTATCAGACATAGATATCAAGACAATTATCGCGATAATTATCAAGATAAATATTTTGATAATTATCCTTTTAAACCCTGCAAGGCGATAAAGTGTATGTTCAGATATTTTGGTGCACCTAGGCCGCTCCAATATAATTGATGGCGACTGCACAAAGTTATTTTTTTAGGCTGGCGGTAAGATATATTTTCACTAACGGCATTTGCTTTCAGATCCCTTCATGACACTCATACACCGATGAAATGAGGCAGTTTATAAAACAGGTACGTACCATACGTCAGTTTCATGTAATTAGGGTAGACTAAGGCGAATCGGATCGCAGGGTGAAATGGATCAATCGTTTTGTCATGTCATAGCGGCTGCCAATATTTTGGTGACACCACGGTTGTCTATAGCGCCACCTGGTCCGGTGCAATATTTGACAGCGTCCCCTGTAACCGCCGAAACATTACACCCTTCGGCCAGAAGCTTACACACAAGTTTAACCATTCTTCATCCGGATCGAAGGACCAATTTTATATACCTACCGACTGAGCTGCAAGTATCGTATAAAAGGGACTCGATCTTATACATTAAAATGCTTTTACAATACGTAATAATAATTCATTCATATTTATTTATCAAATACGCTAGGGTTAATTTAAAATAGCGATTTTTCAATGATAGTGCGAATGTATGACAGGTGATGAAAAACATTGTAAAGAAACCGGACCTAATCCTAACAAGGCCTAGTTTCGCCTCTGGGTTGGAAGGTCAGATGGCAGTCGCTTTCGTAAAAACTAGTGGTTTAAGTCAATCTCTGGGATTAGGTTGCCGGGCGGACCCCAGGCTCAATTGAGCCATGGCACCATTGAGATCAGGACAGACGCTAGGAGAATGATGATGATGATAAAACGTATTTGATTAAATTTTCAGGCGTTCGTAGTGAGCGGTGCGGCGCTAAATATCGCTGGCCATGGCTGCGCTCACGGCTTCCCAGCGGTCTTATTTGCACAACTCAGCGAGACGCGGCACCCACTGCACCTCACACCGCACGACGTGTCGTGGATAGGTCAGTCACATACCAATCTCTACCCTTCACTAAATCACAAGCGAGAGCGCTGCATGGCTACGGCGCTCACGGCTTCCCAGCAGTCTTGTACGCGTAACTTCAGCGACACGCGGCAACCACTGAACCTTACGCCGCACGACATGTCGTGGATAGGTCAGTCACATACCAATCTCTAGGTACCCTTCACTTAAAGTCACAAGCGAGACGGCTCCTACCACGGCGCTCACGGCTTCCCAGCGCTCTTGTTAGTGCAACTCAGCGACACGCGGCAACCACTGCACCTCACCCCGCACGACATGTCGTGGATAGGTCAGTCGCATACCAATATCTACCCTTCACTAAGCGTCACAAGTGGGGCAACGCTGGGTACGACGCTTGCCAGCGGTACTGTTCGCTCAACTCAGCGACACACGGCAACCACTGCACCCCACCCCGCACGTGTCGTGGATCGTGGATAGGTCAGTCACAAGCGAAGCGGCGCTGGCTACGGCGCTCACGGCTTCCCAGCGGCAGCGCTTTTAGGCTGGCTCTACATGATGGGCCATCATAGGGACGCAGCTATACGACGGAACGAGATCGCAATATAGTTAGCTCTCTCTAACGGATAGCTGCGTCCCTATGATGGCCCATCATGTAGAGGAGCCATTAAATAGTTTACTCTCAAACACTCACCGACGCAGCCACTTACCATGGGCGCGAAATAGCCTCATGCCAGCATAAAGTTGATACGAGGCAACTACTGCAACTTTACCGCTCACGATATGTAGTCTATCATAGATTAATTAATTAAACATTGATCACGACTGTATGGTTTTGAGTTCCTAGCGGCATAATTCTTAGCCCAACGCAACAACCACTGCAGCTCACCGCGTAGACAATTAGACATGGTGGATTGGTATTTAGTAATCTTATCTTATCTTATCTTATTGTATTCGGGGGCCCGCAAGGATACACTTCGACCCAAAGGGATCTTTTGTGTAGTTGCCCCATAGTACACCTACTCGAGAGCTTTCTCAACCATCTCCATGTGTTGGATGATGGAGCTCAAGGTATTTAGTAATACTTCCATCTGATACATGAATGTCTTCTTCATGTAATTGCCTATAGGTTAGAATTTTCAAATTGCGCATATAATAGGAATAGGTACCCTGCCTTTTCGCCGAAAATTATATAGCCGAATTTCACTTGCCAACCAACTTTTCGCAGAAGTTTCATCTGGCCGAATTTCATTTCCCAACTTTACACAATCTAACCTACCAAGTAGGTAATTTTCATTTCCCAACAATGAGGTTGGGAAATGAAATGGTTGCGAAATAATTATTTGGTAAAATTTATTCGGTCAAGTGAAACTTCTGCGAAGTTGGTTGGCAAGTGAAATTCGGCAATACAATTTTTGGCGAAAAAGCAGGATACCATAGCAATGTATAGTACTTATATCACCCTCAAATAAATATCTTGGATAGATCAACTACTTGCTCCATTTAAATTCCTTGATAGGTACCTACCTATAGACTTAAACACAGCCATTTAGCTACGTCGATTGCGATCGATGTGTCCTGTATATCAGTTCAATCTAAATATAATATGTTTACATCCTACTTCACATTGGCTATATTTTAATGGGTGTTATCTCCACATTTCAGCCTCGGCAGTAGGCGCCATGGGTATCGTCGGGAACTTCATATCACCAGTCTTAATGTCGCGGTTCGGGCGACAGAAGGCCAACCTAATCTCCATCCTGCCTGCTCTCCTCGGCTGGATAGTGTTCGTTCTAGCCAACAGTATTCCCATGTTCCTCATAGCCAGACTCCTACACGGCCTTGCATTAGGCCTGAGAACCCCTCTAGCAGCTATATTAGTAGCAGAGTACACAGACCCGAAATACAGAGGCGCTTTCTTAGGCACCTTCGCTATTTCTCTAGGTTTAGGCATATTTCTATCACATCTATGGGGAGCACATCTAACATGGAAGGTGACTGCTATGGTATGTGCAATATTCCCAGTAATAGCTATGGGGATTATCAGTTTGTCACCAGAGTCACCGAGCTGGTTGGTGTCAAAGGGAAAATATGATGAGGCGAAGAAAGCATTCAGGTGGTTAAGAGGCAATGGGGTGGAACAACAAGCAGAATTAGAAGCCATGATTGAGGCACAGAAAAGAGATACGCTGGTTTCAGAAAGAGAGAAACATGAGGAGAAACGTTTCTTGAAGAGATTCATTGATTCTTTAAAAGAGGTGTTGAGAATCTTCAGGAAAGTGGAGTTTTATAAGCCCTCTATAATAGCTATAAGCATGTTGATTGTATTTGAGTTTGGAGGGGCTCATATGATTCCAGCGTATGGGAACGATATCCTAAAAGCAGTTTTAGATAAAGCTGATGCTAGCGAGGTAGTGTGGCAATTCACTGTTATAGACTTACTTAGAACAGTGTGCGCCTTTATCGCTATATTCCTTTTGAAAATCTTTAAGCGAAGAACTATTCTGTTCACCAGCGGGATCATGACTGTGTTATCTTTAACTTTAATCTCAGTATTTGTATATTTGAGAGACGCTGATGTCTTCTCAAACTCTTTATTTTTAAACGTAGCTCCTATAACTTTGATGATTATTTATACATTATCGTTCTGTTTAGGTTTAGTGCCGTTGACATGGGTTATATGTGGTGAAGTATTTCCATTGGCTTATAGAAGTTTAGGTTCCACTTTATCTACGTCTTTTCTTACTCCATCTTTTGTTGTATCTATGAAGACAGCTCCTCATCTTTATTCCTCAATTGGAGTTGAAGGAGCTTTCTTAGTATATTCAGCGCTACTATCAGTATGTCTTATTGTAATTTATGCTTTATTGCCAGAGACAAAAGATCGAACTTTGCAAGAGATTGAAGATAGCTTTAAAGGTAAAACGGAAAAAGATGTAGAGTCTGAAATGAGTCTTATGGGCACAGATATGGTTAAATAAGAATCTAATAATAAAGACAAAAGAGAAACTATAAGACTATAAAATGCCTTTACTGTAGATAAGCTTAAAGTACCTACTCGATGATTAGCTAGGGATACACGCACAGATGTGTCCGCCGGATTTGTCCGACAGACCTGCCCGGCGGACAAATCCGTGCGTGTATGGTGCGAATTGGACACGGATTTGTCTGCGGACACATCTGAATAGCGCCATACACGAACGGATCTGTCCGCCGGGCATCTCCGACGGACAAATCCGGTGGGTACATCTGTACGTGTACCCCTAGCTATTCCATAGCCTTATAAGCTGATTCACTCACTTGATTGATATTTTTTATTGTAATAAGGGCGACGGCTGGTAGCAAGTTAAGTTGATTAGTAATACCTAGCAGCTATTTCATGTAAATGTATGAGTTTAGATACAAGGTGTGATAAAATAAATATGTACCTACATTGTACACCCCGACTTGATAAGTAACTTTTTTTATGTCTATTAAAAGCATTGATTTATTATGTAAGTATTCTATTAGATGGGCGCTCTAGACCAAATTTTGTGCGCCATGTTTGGCGGTTGACAGCTGTCAGTTGCTGGCATCATGTCAGTGATTCATGAGTGAATGTATGTATACTTTTTAAGTGCAGCTCAAGTAAAATCATGACGAGAAAAAAATTAGGCATGCCATCTTTTGTTACTCAATGATTAAAAGAAGGTTTCTCTCTAGTCTCTCGACCGTGGGTCACAATTTTTTTATATCAATGTGTACCAGGAAGTTCGAGATACACTCAAAGTGCTTAAGTTACAATAAGACTCCAAAATAGTACATTTCGATACTAGGTCGGAAAGGATGTCATTATTCAACGAGTTCCGAGACATTTGGTCACGAGCCGCAGGCGAGTGGCAAAACTCGGGACGAGTGAAGAATGACATTCCGTCCGTGTATCGAACGACGTTTTTTAATAAAGTTGCGAAAAAATTATAAAAATGGACAATATTTCACTTTGAGGTTACTTCATCCGAACACTCGCGCCGTGCGATGCGGGGCGGTGATCATGAATCCTGAGCTGTGATTGGCTGGAAAAGTAAAACGCGCTAGTGCGAGAAATCCAACTTCTCGCATTATAAACTACTACTAGATTTGAGCAACTGTGTTAAAAAACTCTTTACATGCATTTGTAGTGCCCCACCTCGCAAAACTCATTAAATTTACTGCCGTATTCTTAAGTAAAGGAAAAACTCAAATTGTTCTCAAGTGGCCCTCCGCTCGGCCAGGAAAAACGCTGCGAGATATATTGCTGGTCACCACCATCATACATTTGTTTGTTTGTTTGTTTGGGGGCTGTTGCCAACAACCTACAAGGTGAAATAATAACTACCGTACATATTGAGCTACTTAGGTGATTAGATAGGCCATACTGAACAACTTTTACTATGGGGCCAACTCCGAAATCGCGAAAAAAAATTTGGCTTCCCCATACAAAACGAGAACATCTGATCGGCCGAAATGTATGAATTAATTAATTAAATTAAATTATCATTTATTTCAGGCGCTGTGCCCATAAAAAAGTTAGTTATTACAATTATTACTTATACACTAGTGTTAGTTAATACTAATAATGAAACGGTAATAGTTATTTGTTATACAAGGGGTGAAAGTTGTATTTTACGTGCGAGTGTTATTTGAAACACGAGCTAGCGAAAGGAATCTATTATTGACCACGAGCGAAGCGAGTGGTTCAAAAATAGAATCCTGAGCGTAGCGAGTGCTTTAATACACGAGACGTAAAATAACTTTCACCCGTGTATAACACAAAACTTTTCACCTCACTACAGCGAGGAAAATAAGAAAAAGGGTGCATTTTGCTCGGTTTCCCGTAATTCCTCAGGTGTTTAATACTTCTTCATCACTCGAATCACTAATTTTTAACAAAACAACCTAGAAAAACATGCGAATATTTAACGTTGATATGATGGATGAATTGAAATGAAAAGTTTTGACGTAAAAGGTTTTATTAAATGTCAGATGCGTTTTGTTCGTACGTAGACTTATTCGGCTGTCAGAACAATTTATCCGTTTTTACAAAAAGAATGAAGATTAATGTTGAATGCTGATATTTATGAATTAAAATAAAGTTGTAAGACTGTATTAAGTGTTTTTACTCGATGCAATTCATTAATTGCGATGTTAAAAATTCTGCACTTTTAACGTTTTACGTTTTGTTAGCTGTCAAATGTCACTTAAGCCACTTGTCACTTATGTCAAAACTCTTTCACCACATGTGGATAAAAAGCGATTTTCACAATAGATATTAAACAAACAAAAAGGGCTTTCCGAGCTAGTGAGGTGAAAAATATTTTTTTTCGCGATTTCGGAGCTGGTCCCATCGTAAAAGATGTTCAGTACGGCTTACCTCATACAGTATTGCGTGGTGGGGTGGGGCACAGTTGATTATTTTCTTTTCTGTATTTAGCTGTCCAGACACTGTCAGTAATAATGACATTATTTCTCTACTCATCCTTCTCACTCTTCGTATACACAGAAAAGGACAAATGCAGAAATAGTGTCATTATTACTGAGTGTCTGGACAGCTATTGGTTCTTCCGTGATTTACTACTAAGTAATTGTGTATTTTTCATATTCTCTAGCTATACAGCGTGAAATCGGGGTCGTGTTGCAAGCGATCAAGGCATGATATAGAATCGAAAGATGATGGTATTCATAAAATAAATTGTTACCGATATTGAAAAATATTTTTCAGATCCTAAATGGAGAAATAAATGGCGTACAACTTGGTTATGAATCAATTTTGCGTGAAAATTAAAAATAATTAGGTAATTTAATTTTCTTTTGATAAAATACTACTGTGTGATAATCAGTGATCGACGTGATGGTACATTTTACAGCAAAAACGTTTTTTTCTGTAATTGTTATGTAATTATCAACCATCTCTACGTTACTACTTAGTTCTGGCTGTGATTTTATTTGATACCTACTTGGTTTAACAATTTAATAGTCTTCAAATAATAACAATCCTAGTACTGCACCAAAAATGCTGGCAAATCTACGATCACTGCTGATAATTAACTTACAGAATTAGAAAAAGTCGCTCAGGACCACGACCCAGATTTCACCCTGTACCTACGTATAATAGGTAGTTCATAGCAAACTACATACTAGTATTAATTAAGAAAAATAAACTTGTATACTTAGACCTGGTCTTTAGTTAAATAAAGTCCAACATTTGACGGAGTAATAACAAAATACGATCAGCCAGTAGACGTTGTTGGCAACTCCAACAGTATCCATTCATTCATTATTTCATTCATTCGTTCATAGTTCGTTCTTCTATCATCGCTGTCACGTTTACCGCCGCCTTGGAGTAAGTCCTTCCAGCATTCCCGGAAGTCTGCGGCTCAGCATTCTCTAGTGCCAAGGCCCGCTTCTCCAAATACTGCAGAAACTCGGTGATAGTGGGCTCCTCAGTATCGTCCCGTAGAACAGACGTAGCTAAGCGATCATAACTTTGTTCAGTAGAACCTCATTCTCCTTCTCCTTCAGCACGCCTAGCACATGACTGATGCGACAGTATCTCGCGCGCGAGATAGACTACCCGTCTCTTTTTAATTGACACAGTCAGACAAGGACGGACAGACTATCTCGCGCGCGAGATACTGACGTGTCAATCATGTGCTAGGCGTACAGGGCTCGGAACCGGTTAAAGCAAAAAACCCCGAAATAACCCAATTATTTTATAGTTTTTATGTAAAACCCGATGTTGTATTTAGGTTTTAACATCATATTACACGATTTTTCGATTAAATATAAAACATTAACGAAATAACGAAAAAAAACACGGGTTTTACTATGGAGCAAATTCCGGTTTTGCGAGCCCTGCCTCAATTATCTTATCAGAACTAATAGGGATTGTGACAAGTTCGAATAGACACTAGAAATAGGTTTTTTTAAGAGATCAAACAAAAAAAAAACACATTTTTACATAAACGAGTTTTTACATTAAAACAGTACTTATATTTTGACGTACAGTCAACATCAAATAAATTGTAACAGCTAGAGTAGCCAAATAGTTCGTCACACCATACAAAATATATGGTGTGAAGAACTATTTGATCACTTTGCTTGTTACAATATATTTGATACTGATTGTACATACAGTGAGCATCAAATTCGCGCCACCATTGTAATTAAGAGTCCGGTATTTTTTTTTATTCGATTTCGCTCAACTTTTTGATGCGATTTTGCAGTAACTAACATAACTTCTATAATTTTGTATACATATTATGAAAGATCGTTTCTTTTTGGATGGAATAAATACAACAATTTTTTAATTTTATGCTTTATTTATAAATAATTCACCCTAATCTAACACCTGTTTCGCGATTTTTGCTTGGAGAGGTGAAAAGAGTAAGGTTTTTATTGATTTAAATTAAGTTATATAAGTATATAAAATATATAAATACATTGGAAAATGAGTCGCCTGAGGAATAAGTGTAACAGTTTTTTTCATTTTCATATATATTTTTTGAGAGAGAGTGTGTTTTGCTAGAGCAATTTTGCTAAAAATTGCCGAAGTTTAGGTGATATTTTTGGAAAGATACTAAAGTATTTTGCAAACATAAAAATACAAAAATAAACTTCATTTTATGCTTTATTCAAATAGTATAAAACATATTAGGGTCCATAACAAATAATAATTAAAAATCGTACGACAAAATTACATGAATCAACGTCCTCACTAAACATGCTCTGTAAGAATCGAGTTTTAAGGTATTAAATATTAATATAAATAGACCTAAAGTACTTTTTTGCAATAACAAGACTTCAAGCTATCGTACCAAATGCAATTCATGTGTATAATGTTATTATTAGCGATTTTCGTTTTCAAATCGTTACCGGACTCTTAAACAAAGTCGGCAATCAGCATTCTGATAATCGAGATTCGTATTCGTATACCTAATCGAGGTTCTACTGAGCAGTTGCTATCAAATATATTGGAGCGGTCAAGGTGGACACAAATATCTGAACATCGCCTCTATTATCAGGCGATTATCACTGACGCGGTTTCCGCGCGCGGTGGCGATGTGCGGGCGAGACAGCGTTATGCATGTCTATAGCGCTGTCACGCTCGCGCACCGCCGCCGCGCGCGGAAAGCGCGTCAGTGTGATAATCGCCTCAAGGCGGCAAAGTGTTATCTTTCAGATGTTTTTGAGTACCGCTCCAATATCCATATTTGATGATGACTGGGTGACTGTATACCACAGACTACACAGACACCTCATCATTAAGCTTTTACAGGGAGCACGAGGTCACCACACATAAGCGCAATTTTATTCGTAAATTTCTACGATTCGAACAGCACATCTCAATAGCATTCTACACCAATTTGTAGTATAAAAATTCAGGATCACCCCTGTAACTAGATTTTTGTGGATATTTTTAATTCACATGAGTAATGATCAAAAACGGTAACTCAACTGAAATAAGCGGTCGCGCTCTCATACAAAATTAGTACGGGAGCACCTATGTGTGGTGACCCCGAGTTGTGCTTACGATCTATCTAGTGGTTGAGGTTATCTGTGCTGTATACCAAACCAGGACCCCTATTCGTCATGGGATAACTGACAGTAGCTGGCGAGACAACTATGAGATCACTTTTTTTGTGACAGCCACAATCGCTGTGGATTCACACAAAAGTGATATCCACCTACGTCAAAATCAACACGTCTCGCTAGAGGATTTGCCTCTACGGGCATGGGCGCCATCTTATTAGTTTACCCATAGACAAACACTCTAGCGAAACCTACTGTAAATTTGACAGTCAGGCGTGTCCACCTGAGGACAGATGGATATCACTCTATCAACTAGCGATTCTAGTGTGACGTCCATGTCTCGTTTTATAGCTTGTCGAATATGGCTCCAGGCCCGCTTGGCGACCTCTATGGCTGACTGTAGGTACCTACTAATTTAAAATATTTAAGCTAGGATATTAATAATAAGTAGTTTTCTCGTCTAAAATGAATTGTGATAAGCTAAGTTTAGGTAGCATAACAATCACCTATGTACTTAAATAATTAAGTGATATAATTTTGTATGTAGGTAATGCCAATACCTAGCTTAATTAATAAATTATTATGTTCTATATACTTTCGTTTGGTTACGTTATTTTATTAGGTACAGTCGACTACAAAGAAATTTATGCACTTTTTTACCTCATTGCGTTGTAATAAGGTCCAAAAATGTATACCTACATCATTTGTGTAGACTGTACTTACGTATTGTATAACTTAATTAAGAATAGTCCTTTTATATTAATAGCCCCAACCCAAATAATTAAGGCAATAGAGTCGTAGGTACTCGAAAATCGAAGGTAGAGTCTATCCGGAAAGATCTTCTTCCTCCTAGCGTTTATCCCGGCTTGGGGTCCGCTTGACAACCTAATCCCATAAATTGGCGTAGACACTAGTTTTTACGAAAGCGACTGCCATCTGACTTTACAACCCAGAGGGGAAACTAGGCCTTTTTAGGATTAGGTCCGGTTTCCTTACGATGTTTTCCTTCACCGAAAAGCGACTGGTAAATATCAAATGATATTCCTTACATAAGTTCCGAAAAACTCAGTGGTACGAGCCGGGGTTTGAACCCGAGACCTCCGGATTGAAAGTCGGACGTCTTACCGCAAAGCTACCAGCGCTTAGATAAGTGTCGTAAAATGAATGAGTTCCCATATAAACCACGACTCTTCTTTTTCCGGACAGACTCTAAATACAACAAATAATACCAAAAGTTCATTTTAAACTGACCTGAATCCATTAGAATAGTTAAAATTTCTCCCAGTTACAAAGTACGTTACATTTAGCAAGTCATATTACATGTAATATCTATTGAGTAAAATTAACATTGATAATTTAAATCCTCATCGCAGGCTTCGTCCAGACTCCCAACATAATATTAACTTCCACAACATGCTTCGTCAAATTCACAGTTCAAATCCACAACAGGTTTCGTCAACAACACTAAAACTAATTATAAACACAAATTCATTCCATTTTAGACCCCACCCCGAAACTCACCCGGTCCGAACGTTCCAAAGATACTGGCAGCATTACCCCGCTGAACAGCCAGCGAAATTCGTTGGACCAGGAAAGAACCAGAGCGAGGGTCGCAGCCCCTTTCAGACGACGCCCTATGTCCTTGACAATTTTTTTGGCCTCGGCACACCAAGGCCCAGCCGTCTCTATAGTCGTCTCTATTGAGTACCACAACTACCTTAGGATAGCTAATAGCATAGCATAAAAGATAAAAAAGATAAAAGATATTTATTCTTCAATTTAGGCACATTACAATGCACTTATGAACGTCAGAGAGAAAAGAAACTGCCACCGGTTCTAACCCTACACCTCTGACCCGAGAAGTATTACTTATTACCGGCAAGAAACTCGGCGGGACTTATTTTTTCAAAACAGTACTACAAATACATTAAAGATACTATATACAATAATGCGTAGTTCTTCAAGAAGGCATATCAAAACAGCTTGAGAGACAGACATGTGCCTATTGTGTAATTAAAATGAAAAATAAAAATAAAATCCAAATCTGACTGCTTCGCAATACGTTTGATATTCTTTCTTACTTGAACTGTGTCCTCTAAATGTTAGATGATTTTATAGATTCTGGTTTGGGCCATGCATATATGTCTGTCATATAGTCCTCGACCCTGTAATAACCCTTTGACATTAAAGTTTTTTTCAAGTAAGTATTTCTTAAGAGCGGGAAATGATAGATTCAAAACATCGACGGGTAACTTGTTATAAATATGAATACCCTGGCCAAAAAATGACTTATATGCTTTGCGGACACGACATCGTCTGGTAGCATAAGTTTACATAAATAAGATTGAAAAAAAACTAAGAAGGAAGTGGTAAAGAAAACTGCCTGGATTGGTGTAAACTGTGCAAACAAACTATAAAAATTTGCATTAGTTATATATTGTGTGGTTGCATCATTTAAATATAATGATTCATGACTAATGCCTAACCATAGTTACGTAAAATTGTAAACATACCAACTTAACTCGGTCAAAGTCAACAATAACAAATAGAGCTTATCTTGCCATTCTTAGAAATAGATATGGAAAAAACATAACAACATATTTTGTGACTTGGTTAGAAAAAAAGTGAAAAAACCCAATCTGCGTCGTTTAACTTTTTTACTGTCCGTTGAAAAAAAAACGATTGTGTTTTGTTCATTTATTTACGCATAAACAAAACAATGAAGGCACATAGAATATAATTTAATATGGTGTTTTTTTTCAATAACTCGCATTGTGGGAGTGGGAGGTGATTAGGTAAGTTATACGAACAACCCGAATCCCAAAAAAAATGATGGCCTCCCCGTAGAAAACGTCAACTTCTGATAAGTTTAGTCCAAACTCCAAATGTATGAAACAGCCAACAATGGGGTTGGCCGGTCGAAAGTATTTACAGATGGCGCCAGCATAGCTGGGTCCCTGTCAGTCCTACAAATAGTGTCAAAATCACGTTTTTTTTAATTTTTTTTGACCTGGATGGGCTAGCCTTTAAGCCAAATCTCATACAACAATACTAGTGAAAGGGACCTAGCTATGCTGGCGCCATCTGGCCAAACCGTTGACAGTTGCCAACCCCATTTGTTTGAGATTTCTGAGTTGGCCCCATAGTAAAAGTTGTTTAGTATGGTCTACCAAATCACCTCGCACAATATGGCTAGTGATTGAAAAAACATCCTGTACTTATACTTACAATCTTAAATGCTAAAACATACTGACAAGGTAAATGATGTACAGTTGACGTCAAAGATATGTTTACACTTTTGCACCTTATTACAGTGGAGTAAGGTGCAAAAGTGTAAACATATCTTTGACGTTGACTGTACCGGGTTCAGAATTGCATTATTAATATGAATTCATTGATATATCGGCCATGCAATTCTGAACCCGATAGTACCTATAGGGTCCTATTCGACTCGAGAAAGCGGCATCGGCAGAAAAAAGTATACTTTCGGGAGTTAAGTATATAGAACTGTCAAATTTGACAGTTGTGGTTTATTTCTGACCACCTTGGCCTTGATGGTATAGGAATGGCCAGTAGGAATGTTTTGTATTTTTACTAGACCTAAGTGTTTTTTTAACTACTTACTTCTAGATTTTTTTTCTGATGTCAACAGAATACTTTTTATACCGCAGGGTAAAGTATCAAAAATGCTAGTATTTTCTAGTTTCAAATATCCCCAAAAACTGTTCCTATTAAATAAATATAATATATATATAGTCACGGACTTCCTATTGAGCCATTTACGGTTCAAGTTATGTTCATTTGTTTATTACTACTCTATGAAATGACCAGTGTAAAGTGAACCCTAAAACTCAGCAAAATTTAACCGTAATTTAAATAACTAACTTAATTTCTACAGTACAGTCTTATATACTAAGATACACCAAAAAGATAAAATAGTACAAATACTGAAACATAAGTATAGAAAATATCCATTAATTAAAAACACTGTGCAAGAATTATAATTTATTATAGTACAGTCACGATTGAAAATATCGATACATATAATGTGAAAACTGTGAAACTTGGTCTTTGACTGAAAAACACCTAGAGACACATGCGAGGTGCCAGAGTCTCTGGCACGAAAGTGGGACTTTCATCACTCCAGGGAGTGAGGAAAGGAAAGTTGCTACTTTCGTCACTCCAGGGTGAAATTTTGTTTCTAGAAGGTTTTTGTCATAATGATGATGCCTTTCATTCGGGAATGTAAATAAATGTGTTTTTTTAACTTAATATGTTCTCAGTTACTACTGAGGTGAAAAGTTGTATGTGTCACACGAGAGGATTTTTTTTTACATCTCGTGTTCTTGAGATCCCTCGCTACGCTCAAGATTCAAACCTAGAATCACTCGCTTCGCTCGTGATTCAATTATAGAATCTTTCGCTTACTCGGGACTCAAAATCAACACTCGCAAGAAAAACCAACTTTCCTCTCTTGTTGCACAAATAAGTAATAACGTGACAAAAATATGTAGCCACGACTCTATTACCAAGGTGTGAAGTCTTGGATACATGTTTTTGTCACATTAAATGTATACATATTTTCAGTTGTGACGTGTCCGTACACATATTTAACAAGTTCTGCTTAGTGATATTGATAATTTTTAATTCTTAACCAGGAACTCATTTTATGTTATCTTTGGTTTTTTACGACTATAATATCTTTAACTTCGCGCTTAAAACATAACAAACCATTAATGGCAATCACTAAAGGCACTTATTTGTGAGTTGTGACACTTTAATTGGAAAAGTTACCCAAGTTACACTCGACGTCAAAAATATGTTTACTCTTTTGGACCTTATTGAATAGGAGTAATGTGCAAAAGTGTAAACATATTTTATGCCACACCTGGCCATAAAGTGGCTTTTTCCGCACGCTGCGCGTACGGAAAAAGACGCTTTCTGGCCAAGTGTAGACATAAAACGATGTACACAACACGGGAGGTAATAAAGAAAGCCCTCGATCGCATATTTACGTCCCTCGCTTGCAGCTCGGGCTGCAAACTTCTGCGATCTCGGCCTTTTTTTGTTTTACCACCCTAGTTGTGTAATGTACTATTTGACGTCGACCGTACCTGTACAGATTCAATATTCTATTCGAGGAATAAATGCGTAAGGCTATTATCACACTGGCGCCGCACCCGCATGCGGCGACGGTGTGCAAGCGTGACAGCGCTATACGCACGCAGAGCACGAATGATACAGTTGCCATGAAATATATCGGAGCGGGCACGGTACTCATAAATATCTGTACATGCACTTTATCGCCTTGACAATAGAGGCGTTGTTCAGATGTTTGTGACCACCTTGGCCGCTCCGATAGATTTAGAATAGGTAGGTATCACATTTTTTAATGTATGCAAATGTATAGTGACTATTTTGTAGTAAAATTTTACTTAAGAAGGTCTTCATCCTGGCGTTTTATCTCGGTTTGGGGTCCGCTTGACAACCTAATCCCATGAATTGGCGTAGACGCTAGTTTTTACGAAAGCGACTGCCATCTGACCTTCCAACCCAGAGGGGAAACTAGGCCTTTTTGGGATTAGATCCGGTTTCCTTACGATGTTTTCCTTCACCGAAAAGCGACTGGTAAATAAATATCAAATGAAATTCCGTACATAAGTTCCGAAGAACTCAGTGGTACAAGCCGGGGTTTGAACCTGAGACCTCCGGATTGAAAGTCGGACGTCTTACCGCAAGGCTACCAGCGCTAATTTTACTTAAGAAGGTGCTTAAAAATAAATAGACAACACCCGATTAAGCATAGTATTGGCTTTCTAGGTGCAAAGTGCGTACAGGAACTAAAAGTGATGATCAAGCTCCATATGGCAAAAATTTAGACTTTCAGTCACGCTTAAGTTGCTTAGTTATTTGCTGTTTATAATTATCATGCAATTACACATGAAAATTCTGCTGAAATTTCATCTGATAGTAACCTGTTTTAATTGTTTTGAGTGTAAAAGGACAACATTAAAAGCAACATTACAAACAGCAATCTAACAATTTTAACATTTTGACCACCACAACTATTTTAAATAACCCACCAATAATCTTTGCTAACACTAAAGGCCCATTAAAATGAAAATTATTCCGGAATAGCCTTCCAAATCTGCTCTATCTTACTAACACTAATATCCGGTGGTCCAAACAAGAATTTCCCAGCGTAATCAGAGCCCAGAGACGTCAGCAACGCAGCCCTGTTCCTACTGAGTACCAGACTGGCTAGCGGAGTGCGAGCCACACCGATCTGCTGGGCCACCACTCCGGTTACATGGACGTCATCAATCCAGAAGTAGGGGGTCGATTGGACTGATTTTAGCAAGCGGGGCACCACGTCTTGGGAGTAGAGGATGGCCCAACCTGAAAGAGATTTAATTTATCAATCTTAATAGGTTGTCTACGTAGTTCAGAATAGCTCCTAGTTTGAAAGGTTTATTAGCCAGTGAACTTAGACATTATTGATTCAGCCATTGCAGAGATTAGGTATGTAGAATTTTTAATTTATAATACCTAGTTAATATGGGGTCGAGTTGTGAAAAAAGGGGAGGCCTTTGCCCAGCAGTGGGATGCTAAAACAGGCTAAAGCTGCATTTCCAACAGAGATGAGCAAGGATGTGTTGCGAGGAATATGTTTGTTAACACTTTCCGTCGTAGCCCGTAGCCAGGTATTCCTCGTATGTAGCGCGTAGTAGCTACGAACAGAGAACCCGACTGTCGGGTTCTCGGTGCTGAATGTGTTAAGAACCAATCCTAGATCTGCGCTGTGCAAGCATATAAAAATGAAGTAATTCTATTGGTGCTTAAAAAACTCTTCTCAACGCATCCTCACTCATCTCTGGTAGAAATGCAGCCTAATAAAAAAAAGAAAACGTTAATAATGTTAGTTGTTGACTATAAATATTGATGAATAAAGTAACAACTGTTTATATTCAACATAAAATAGTAACCTCATCAAAAAATAGTAGTAGTAGTAACAGTGACCTCCGATCCCTACTAAAAAAAAAAAGATAAAAGATATTTATTCTTCAATTTAGGCACATTACAATGCACTTATGATTATGAACGTCAGAGAGAAAAAGAAACTGCTCGTGAGAATGCTGTGGTGATTTATTTAATTAATATACAACCGCATGGCGGCGATGCGGTTTGCCACCCATCACGTCTCGTTCTTCACGGGGGCGAGAAGTGGCTCACGGAGAGCCGTTTTGCTGCATTGATCGCAGCAAATGGAAATCCGTCATCTCTGCCTACCCCTTTTGGGATATAGGCGTGACTGTATGTATGTATGTATGTATGTATAAAATAGTAAACACAAACCTGCACAATATGTTGGGTAATAATGTGGTTTATACTCCGCCGGTGACACCCTCCATTTGGACCGGTGAGACCGCTGTACCATAGCATGCTCCAACACCTGACACGTAATGAGCCCCTTCGCTCCCCACGGAGACAGCTCCCGTGCCAAGAACTGCCTCAGCGCATGAGAGTTGACTACAACATCATCATCCGTCTTCAAAATGTATTTAGCCATCGGACAGTGGTGCGACACCCATTTTAAACCCATTGCATGCTTGTAAGTCATATTACGGTACGCATCCGTAAAGCTACCTTGCACTATATCCCCGAATATGGCTGATTCGTTCTGTATTTTTAGCGAAATCGTCGCATTTTCCGACTCGCCCATCAAAAACACAACTTTAGCTGAATCTACGGAGCGGCCCCATGTGTTTCTTATTACCATTCTGTTGGCGTAATTACTAGGGTTTGATGATATGATAACAACCAGCAAGAGACCTGCGGAGTAGTTCTGACACGGCTGAGGGTTCACCTTAAAAGTGAAATTCTTTAGATCAATAAGTTGGTCGTAAGGGTCATCTAAAACTGGACTGGGTGCTGTAGCATTATAAGGGCCTAGCAAACCAAATTGTGGGTTATGAATGCGTATTTCTATTGGCGTGGAATTGTTATAATAGTCGTATATCAGCAAAGAACTGACGATGAGAATCGCTAGTTTGTGTAGGAACATCATTTCGCATTTTTCACCGTTCGGCCTTTCGAACATAGTAAACCTTCGATGTTAGCGCAACAGAAACAGAACACTACACTTAATCACGGTAGTAACATGTTGATATTAAAAAACAATTGAAAGCTAACACGAAAATTATTGAAATTACTAATGATTTGGCGACGAAGGACGAATCGGCGAGTTTGTTAGTTAAGTTGACAATGACATTGACAGTAAGTTGAAAGATGTCATGCCACAGATGCAATATAGTGCATGTTCGAAAAACTATGAGTCCGAAACAAAGCCAAAGCGATCATTTAGTACGTTTTACAAGAAACAAAATAAAAGTTAGGTAAGCAGCTACCGTAGCCTACGGACGCCTGCAACTCACACACACATGGTATCACATTAGAATTGCGACCCTCTAATATAGTGTTTCTTAAATTTTATACTCAGAATCAGAATTAGATTTTTTTATTTACTTAAGGCTAACCACACACTAGCGTCTTCCGAGCGTCGTCGTCGCTCGAGCGCCCTACCCGCGCAGCGGCGACTAGGCGGCGACGCGGCGTCGACGCGACATCAACCGTAGTTTCTCTTCAGAAATTCATCAACAGAGTAGAAACATTCCGACTGATCCGACATCAGCATACTGAGCGTTAAATTCCGCTAGGTAACTATTTAAGTAGATACCTACCTAATAAGTATATGTTATATTTATATATTAAGTTTGTTTTTGTCTGTTTATCTACGTTTTCTGTTGTCTGTCAGATAAACGTATTTGTAAATCTTTTTTTACAATTTGAAATGAAAAATTATGTCTGCACGGTACCTTAGCCATCCGCCTCTACATTGCTAGATGAAGGGCTGTCCCTACATTCTAGGCCCAAGTACTATACATAACAGCCAATAGGACCTACCGTTATTTCTAGATCTGTGGGCCTACCGCGAAGTTCGAAAATCGACAAAACGACGGTCCCGTCTCTATCGCTCTTGCACATACGAAAGAGACGATTCGATGAACGAAGTGCTTCGCGGATATCGTAGATAGGGTATTTTGCTGAAAGAAGACTTTATGCTATTTTTAAAAGTAAGTAATTCTGCATTCAAATATTCTAGAATGGCTTGCTTTTCGGCAATTAATAATTTTCTTGATATTTGACTCAAACATTTAACGTAGTCCCTTTCTTTTAAAATACTATGTTACTTCAGAAGAATTATTATTTTTTGTCCATTCTTTAGATTAGCAGCACAAAAATAGGGGTGATTTTTTTTAACATTTAAGTCGGTTCGATTCCCAGACGAAGCAAGCAATTTTTAGAAAATCTTTGATTGCTGAATTACTTACTTTTAAAAATAACATAAAGTCTTCTTTCAGCAAAATATCCTATCTATGGTAAGTATTTAAGGTACTTCCCCTTCATGTCCCATAGTTTTGGGACGCCCTGTATATGTGACAACGATATAAGTTCTACAATAGCCATGTCATCCATTTCGTCCAGTCGAATAGGTCCCCAGAACGCGTGAATCGCGTGATCTATGCCAAAATATTCCTGCGGAAAATCCCGCTAACGCAATAACTAGCAGATAACGAACTGGTCCACTATTGGTTACTTGCAAATTCCGTGTCCGTCCGGAAAGAGAAGTGTCGTTGTTTATATGGGAACTCATAGATTCTACGACACTTCTCTTTCCGGACAGACTCTAGTATATAATAGGGTACTGACAGATATACTTACATTTGTATTTTGGAAGGCGCTAACAACAAACAGCTCGTTTTTAAAATTTAAATTTCTCAAATTCTTTTTCTAAGATGTGTAATTTATTTTTGAAATTAAGTTTCTTCTGTGTTTTTGTGTCGCTATGCAGATCCGAAAGTAAGTATATATAATAATATTTATTAAGTATTTGCTAATATAATGATTTAACAGTTTTTTTAGTACCTACACCCGTATATATCATATCACCTTTTAGTTTGACGTAAATTTTTTATTAAATTAACAAATAATAGTGCTCTCTAAAACATTTTTTATTTTTTAGGGTTCCGTACCTCAAAAGGAAAAAAAACGGAACCCTTATAGGATCACTTTGTTGTCCGTCTGTCTGTCTGTCTGTCTGTCTGTCTGTCTGTCAAGACCATTTTTCTCAAGAACGCGTGGAGGTATCAAGCTGAAATTTATACCAAATACTAAGGTCTATTGTCCCTTGAAGCTGTGAAAAAATCAAACTTAAAAGCCAACGCAATCAAAAGATACAGTCGTTTATGCTGCAAATTTTAGAGTTTTCGGCACTCGCAAAACCTACGGGGTACTTCCCATCAACTCAGAAACTTGAAATTTGGCACGAAGTAACGTCATATAGCATAGACAAAGGAAAAATTATAAAAAGTGGACATTTTTAGTAAAATCATACAAAAATATATATTTAAAATTTTAAACGTACTACCTTTTTCCTCGTAAACGCGTGAAGTTATTAAGTTGAAATTCATGTCAAATACTCAGGGCTATAGGACTTTTCAGATGTAGCAAAACTAAATTTTTATTTCAACGCAATCAAAAGAAATAGCAATTTAAGTTGCATATTTTGAAACTGTGTACTCGCAAAAAACTCAAAACCTAAAGAGTACTTCCCGTAAACTCAGAAACTTGAAACTTGGCACGAATAAACTTCATGTAGCACAGACAAAGGAAAAATTACGAAAAGTAGAATTTTTTTGTAAAATCATACAAAAAAAAATATTTTAAATTTTAAACTTACTACCATTTTCCTCGTAAACGCGTGAAGTTATTAAATTGAAATTCATGTCAAATACTCAGGGCTATAGTACCTTTCAGATGTGGCAAAACCAAATCTTTAAGTCAACGCAATCAAAAGGAATAGCAATTTAAGTTGCATATTTTGAAACTGAGTACTCGCGAGAAACTCAAAACCTAAAGGGTACTTCCCGCAAGCTCAGAATCTTTAAACTTGGCACGAAGCAACGTCATATAGCACAGACAAAGGAAAAATTATAAAAAGTAGACATTTTTAGTAGAATCATACAAAAAATATTTTTTTAAATTTTAAATTTACTTCCTTTTCATGATTCATATTTATTATTAAGTTTTTATTTCCTTTTTCAATAAGAAATTTCAAATTAAGTTTTTATTTTTTATTTTACATGTTTTTGCTTCGGAACGGTGTCAAAATGATACCGATTTATATGAAAACGATACCAAACTTGGCCTAGTAGCTTAACTGATGTAGATATCAAGATAAAGTTGAGAGCCTCCCCCCTAAAATATTTGGTAGGTACATCAAAAATCTTGGTGGAACAATCATGACGAGGGAAATCTCTAGTTCACGAAAAGCCGTATTTTTATGGCTACACCATCAACTAACACGATCTGGGCTTTATGACGGATTTTGAGAAAATCTGTTGGCGGATTTTGTCCAAGGTCTCATTGGCCTAAGGGTCAAACTCAAAACACACCTAGCGGAATCACAGCGGAATTAAGCCAATTCATAGACAAGCACTTCAGATCGAGGAAGGATATATATCTGAAGAACCGCTTTCATTCTACCAGAATAGACAAAATGCTTAATAAATTTGTCTATGGTAGCTTAAAGTTGTCTATGGTAGCTTAAATTTGTATATGGTAGCTGATTTTTTTGTATGGAAGCCATAGACAAATTTCCGCTACCATAGACAAAATTAAGCATTTTGTCTATGAATTGGCTTACTTCCGCAAGGAATTCCGCTAGGTCTGTTTTGACCCTAAGGGTGCCATCAATGAAATAGGAATAAATATGGAAACGGCATATCAACGAAAAACGCGTGTCCGTTTTGAAGTAATCGAGCGCACAACATGGCGGTTATAGTGCTACCCAGAAGATTTTACTGTGTTTTGGTTTTGTCGATAAATCGATATCGATAGAGACCAAGGCCCAGGCGCGGTCCCAGGGGGGGGGGGGGTCACATGGGACATGACCCCCCCCCCAAAATCCTACATTTCTAATAGAAAAAAAATTTTACAGACCCCCTCAAAAATTTGAAAAAAAAAACTATATTAGTGTCCCCCCCCCAAAAATTTTCGTCTGCGACCGCGCCTGCCAAGGCGTCACAGGCCACAAGGACTCACCGCAGTCGACACTTTTGTTAAATACAAATGCCAACGGACGGACAAACAGACGGACATGGCGAAACTAGAATAACTATAATTACTAGTTGACTACGGAACCCTGAAAACATAAAACATAAAAGTAATTATAATAAAAAAAGAGAAAATTAAAGAAATATTTTTTAAATTCACTGCCGTAGCTTTAAAGTATTAATTGTAATAGTAATATGCTGAAATTTCTTAGAGATTAGACTAAATATTACTTATATATGTTTTTAAATTTTCCCTGCAGACAAACTGTCAAACAGTTTTGCGGGGATTATGATTAAGATGTAATCTTTGTTGTTTGATTAATAATAAATAAATAAATAATAAATAAATAAAATAATAATACAGAACGAAATAGAAAGTTATTTAATATCTGAAAATGTATGTAGGTATGTAAACATTTTATTGTACATAAAAAAGTTACAATAAAACATGATAAAAGAGAAAACAAAGTACAAAGGCGAACTTATCCCTGTAAGATATCCCAAATGAGAGAAAACTATAAGATCGACAAACAAGCACTATATGTACTTAGTGTACGGAAATAAATATCTAAACAAACTATCTACTTAACCTAAGCTTAGGTATAATAAATACACATATAAAACTGTTGGATAGCTATCTACTTACGCATTAGATAATTGCTTCAATGAAAGCCGGCACAGAGTTCGTGATATGATATGTAATGTTACTATTATAAGATACCTAACCTATTATAAGCGGAATATTGACTGAACTGATTACTTCTACGAAAAGCTAAATAAAGGATAGGCTAATTAGATTAATATTATGAGAAATGTAGTTTAGAACGGGTTTTTTTTTATCGCGAAATTATCATTTGACTTCTGACCCCGGCTAATAGGCATGATGCTGGGATGATGACACTTGTTGAATTATAACCAAATTATAATTTATATAGTATATAGTACATTTTATAACCTAAAATCGGATTTTAGGTTACAAAATGTACTGAGATGACAGGTGTCAAAAATTGCTTCTTAGGTTGCACAAGGTATAGTTGATATGATGCAATATGATCAAAATAAAGTGAACATTCAAAAAATGTATTAAAGTGATTCAAAGGTATCAAATTTTCAAAATGGGGAAGGCTGGTAAAAACTTATTCTAGAGGCAGCTCTTCTAGAATTCATACAACGAGTGAAAGAGACAAAAGATGAATGGTGACCTTATGTCCTTAACAATGTACGGAAACTGGACGGGGTAATTTGTGGGTTCCGGAACCACTTTTTTGACTGGGTAACAGACCTAAATAAGTTTAATACGAATAAAATTTATGATTTCATTGGACTTTTTGATTTTGAGGCCATTATTATTGTATGGTAGTATTTCCTCAAACCGGAATTCATTTAATTTTTCTTATTTTTCAAGTAAAACTAATCTTAAATTAAGTAAATCATGGCCACGCTATGACTTTTGACATACGCTGTAAGTAAGGGTAAGGCAATGAAAAAGGAATAATATGGAAATGGCATATCAACGAAAAATTTGAGATCGCTACAGCTCAGAACATGGCGGTTCATAGTGCTTCCAAGAAGATTTTACTATGTAAGGTTTTGTCGATAAATCGATATCGATAGTGACCAAGGCCTCACAGGCTACAAGGACTCACCGCATTCGACAATTTTGTTAAATACAATTGCCAAGGCAGGGGTTACTATTTCAAGTAGGGATTTGACAACATCGACAGAAACTCCCCAGTAATAGCCAGTTTTTTTTTAAATAGGTACTTATCAGGAAATAATTATTATTTAGTTAAGGTAATTCGTGTGGATTTCAAGCTGGGTAGCATAGAAAATGGTAGTAGGCATTAATAATAGATCGATGTCAATTTCGATAAATAGAGTACAACCCTAAAATTACCACTCAAATGACAGAAGATGACGTCATCAGCTCACAATATGGCTGATTTTTCGGCCTCATTAGGTTTTACACGTATATACTAGTCATCCCTTTTTGCTTATGAATATTGTGCTGAGTTAAAACTAGACGAACATATTGATATTCATATGTCATATCATATGTCAGGTCCCCTCTATATAGGTCTGTGGGGTAAGGTAACCAAACCATGTGCAAATATGTTATTTTTCTACTATTTATTTCTTTATTGCACATAAGAAAACTTAACGTACAACAGGCGGACTTAATGCCATAAGGCATTCTCTACCAGTCAACCTGGTACTAGTGAACATAGCAGTAGTTACTATGTTCACTAGCACCATGTTCATTTTGTATATACTTAAAGTGTCACATGATCCTCGTACTCGTAGGTCAAGTGATATTTTCGAACTCGCGGAGCGTAAGCGAATTTTGAGTTCTTACAAACAACTCCAGACCGAACTGTCACCTGGCTACTGAGACGTCTCGGCATTTGGATGGCTTTTTGATTTCGATAGTTTGTCTGACGATAACTTGAGTAACGTTTTTCTGATCTTTATGAAACTTCTTGGGGCTGTAGCAGAGATATATGAAATTTGTAAATTCGTATATGAGCAAGATCGATCAAGTGGTTATGGAGCTAGAAGGAGAAAAAAATCCTCCTTAGGGTCTTGTTATATTGGTCAACTCGTTTGCAAGTAAATCGCGAGTTCTCAGTTCGAGGCGGACTACTAGTTTATATAAATTTAAGTGTCGGAAATGTCGTGTAGGACGCGGACCGTTACAGCGTGAATAATTCTTAAACCACCCTGCGTCGTTAGTTTATTGATTTGAACCCATTATAGGCCATATTGTGTAGAATCACGCATAGGAAAAATCCCAATTGTGTTAAAATAATGACTGTGTGGAATCACGTTCAAGAATGTTACTACATTTTGCAGTTGTATGAAATCCATATTTTATGGGAATCACGAGTAGGTATGTAGAATCGCGTTTGGGTAATCGATCGCATAATTCATACTCTCCAGTCTCCACCAATGGAGAAGGCCGGTTAAACTTTTTGTTGAGGGCACTGTTCCAAATTTCAAACAATAATAGAGACACATACAATGAGTGAAAGAGAAAGAATATGAATGGTCCTTAACTAGTATGCAGTCTAAAAGCTTTTCTTAGAATTTAAAGAAAACTGAGGACTTATGGGGAATATCAGTTGTAGTCATCAGCAATATCATAGACGACATAGCGCCTTACTTAGCCATCATTTATAACAATTCAGTTTCACAAGGTGTTTTTCCAGATCTAATGAAATGTAGTAAAGTCATACCTCTATTTAAATCGGGTGATTCTAGTGATCTAAATAATTTCCGACCGATATCGATACTTCCTGTACTAAGTAAAGTCTTTGAAAAGATAATGTTAAATGATCTACTGGGGCACTTCAACAGACATGGACTGCTTACAAGCAATCAGTTTGGTTTCACAAAGGGACGTTCCACAACCGACGCTGCTGCAGAACTCATTAAACATATTTTCAATGCTTGGCGAGACAAACGTTATGATGCAATTGGTATATTCTGTGACCTTTCAAAAGCTTTTGATTGTGTAGATCATAGAACGCTCATTCTTAAATTAGAACACTATGGTCTTTCAGAAAATGCCCTGAGTCTCATGTCTTCTTACCTTAGCAATAGAACACAAACAGTTGTTGTAAATAAAACCCAGTCTAAAGGGACTTTAGTAAAATTAGGAGTGCCACAGGGTTCCATTCTGGGCCCATTCCTGTTTTTGGTTTATATAAATGATTTACCTTGTGTAGTACAAAACCTTTGTGGTATGATTTTGTTTGCCGATGATACATCTTTAATTTTCAAAGTTGAACGGCAATCCAATGATTTATCTGTAATTAACAATACACTAGCTGGCGTACTAAACTGGTTTACTACTAACAATCTGTTACTTAATGCTAAGAAAACTAAATGTATTCGATTTGTTTTGCCAAACGTGGCACCAATGGACACTAATATAGTTATAAATGGTGAATGTTTAGATATAGTAGATAAAACTGTGTTCCTTGGTTCAACGTTGGACAAAAATTTACAATGGAGTCCTCATATAAAAAAACTCGCTCTTAGACTAAGTTCAGCCGCTCATGCCGTTAGAAAAATTAGACAACTGACTAATATTGAGACAGCTCGCTTAGTTTATTATAGTTATTTTCATAGTGTAATGTCATATGGAATTCTGGTTTGGGGCAAAGCAGCTGACATACAGACTATTTTTGTTTTACAGAAAAGAGCCATTCGCTTTATGTATAACTTAAAGGCAGGTACATCAATTAGAGAATTATTTAAAAAAATTAATATTTTAACTCTTGCGTCCCAATATATCTATGATAATATTATTTTTGTTGTAAAGAATATACACACATTCAAGAAGAATTCTGACATCCACAGCTATAACACTAGAAATAAAAATAAGCTTGCTACCAGACGATGTCGTGTCCGCAAAGCATATAAGTCATTTTTTGGCCAGGGTATTCATATTTATAACAAGTTACCCGTCGATGTTTTGAATCTATCATTTCCCGCTCTTAAGAAATACTTGAAAAAAACTTTAATGTCCAAGGGTTATTACAGGGTCGAGGACTATATGACAGACATATATGCATGGCCCAAACCAGAATCTATAAAATCATCTAACATTTAGAGGACACAGTTCAAGTAAGAAAGAATATCAAACGTATTGCGAAGCAGTCAGATTTGGATTTTATTTTTATTTTTCATTTTAATTACACAATAGGCAGGTACATGTCTGTCTCTCAATCTGTTTTGATATGCCTTCTTGAAGAACTACGCATTATTGTATATAGTATCTTTAATGTATTTGTAGTACTGTTTTGAAAAAATAAGTCCCGCCGAGTTTCTTGCCGGTAATAAGTAATACTTCTCGGGTCAGAGGTGTAGGGTTAGAACCGGTGGTAGTTTCTTTTCTCTCTGACGTTCATAAGTGCATTGTAATGTGCCTAAATTGAAGAATAAATATCTTTTATCTTTTTTTTTTTTCTTTTTTAGGCGTTAGTTAATCTACATCCCTTTAATTTTAGTGTATTTCAGAAACCGGTAGATTTGAATTTCGGAGCATTTCGAGACAAAACATTGAGTCATTTTCGCGAAAATAAATAAAAACTACTTCGCGCCATACACATTCTAAGGACCATTGTCACTTTGACAGTTGCCTTCCCCATTTATTGGAAATCGCGGGCGATTTGTTGTAAAGTCCGTGGAGGCCTTTATTCATAAAATAAACGAAATTATTGAATGATTGGTTGATTACAGAAGGAGTTCTTGCCAAGGAGTACAGGGATACAATAAAAACCTGTTGTGAACAAGGAAAAGTCAATGGTCATGGTCTGAGGTCGCCGAACTTGCGAGATTGCAATCAATTTCTCGAAGACGAATTGCCATCGTCCGTCCCGAATGAGCCAGGACACAGGATATTGTGCCACTCTTTCCTGGTCTCGTGTTGTGAGGATTTTATCCGGTAAGTAAACTTTTAATAAGTATCATATAATACACCGTGTTTTTTATTTCCTTTAATTTCAGTATATGGTTAGGGACGATTAAGAAAATGACTCGGCATAATTAGTTCGTCTTCGAATAATCGGTAAACATACTGAACAAAAAACAAACCAAAATCCCGACGGATTCGATCGGTTAATAAGCAATTAAAAATTAGCACACTTTCATGTACCTATTAATTTACTGTTTCAGAAAGAACAATGAATGCGAAGTGGGGATCAACTACACACTAACTTCGGTGGAGTCGTGTAACCACCTCAACGAAACGGCCAAGGTAGGTACCGTCAAACATGGTATCAAATGCAGCTATGGTATAAGGAGGAATAGGAGGATATATTATAGTATATTAAGTATCTCTTATGTGAGAATGGTCGAAAAAGTGTCCTTTCTTCTTGACGCTTGGCGGTCACCGAAGTCCGTAAGGGACTGCAACGGCGCAACGGCTGGGTGACGTAAACACAAACAGTAATAATAGTTCCAAATATCTCCGAGTGGCGCTAGTAGGTATAGCTATAGTAACTTAGCTACCCTCAAAGCAAGCATTAACTAGAGCCCGCACACGTGTACCCCCGTAAGGGATAGATATATAGATGCCCATAATCACTTCTACAGCATAAAACAGAACAATTTACCAATGTTTTCCTTAGCCGACACAACTTTCTAGGAAAACTAACAGCTTTTCTCGTAGCAATCACAGAAATTCTTGAAGAAATCGCGCATTATATCTGTTTGTTCCCCTCCACTGCTAGAAGTAACGCGTGGAGGGTAATAGAAACTATGACAAGGACCAACGAAAATAGCACCTCTCTGCCGTATCTATCGAAAGTGTAATAAGACCATCCCGTTCTATCTTGGTATTATTAGTTCCGTGTCAGATCTATGGGTGGTATATCTATGTAGCTACCATATATTCTATAGCTCAAAGCAAGCATTAACTAGAGCCCGCACACGTGTACCCCCGTATGGGATAGATATATAGATGCCCATAATCACTTCTACAGCATAAAACAGAACAATTTACCATTGTTTTCCTTAGCCGACACAACTTTCTAGGAAAACTATCAGCTTTTCTCGTAGCAATCACAGAAATTCTTGAAGAAATCGCGCATTATATCTGTTTGTTACCCTCCACTGCTAGAAGTAACGCGTGGAGGGTAATAGAAACTATGACAAGGACCAACGATAATAGCACCTCTCTGCCGTATCTATTGAAAGTGTAATAAGACCATCCCGTTCTATCTTGGTATTATTAGTTCCGTGTCAGATCTATGGGTGGTATATCTATGTTCTATAGCTATTGTCGCGCCACCAATTTAACACCTTTTAACGGACACTTTTGTAACATAGAGACTGCCATCCTTACGTTCCACCATCCATAAAATGCAGCGATCACTAAGTAATAATCTGTCCATACTATGACGATTAAAAAAAAAGTATTCTTAAAAAAAGTTAAATTTTGTTTATTTAAGTAGGTATAGCAACAAGCACTTTAGAGTCGAATATGAATAAGGCCGCAATTAGACTATCATTTTTAAATGATCAATACATATATGACTCATTTATAAATGAAGAACCTATGAACGTGTAATAACAACATGTTTCAAAGTTTATTACTTAACCTAATAAATTAAATTAAATAAAAACATTATAAACATATATACCCTAACAATCTAAACTACTTAAAACTAGAGATAAAAAATTTGGCCCAGATCACTGTCAACGGGCAGGGTGCCCAGAAGGCTGGCCGTATTGCCACGCTGAATTGCGATCGCTATTCGTTGCGCAAAATAGTAGCCAGCCCTCTGGTCACCAGAGGCCTCTATTAGGCGCGCCGACAGGTCTTTGTACAGTCGGCGCGCGCTTGGCCCCCACGGCCCCAAAGTTTCAACCCCGAACGCCGCAAATATGTAGCTACTTCCTAGAGCAACATACTTGCGGCGCTTGAGGTCTTCGGCCGAGGATGCCGCAGCGCCAGCATTATTTTTGGTGTCTGGAATATGGGACGGTGCCAAGGTATCAACGCAAGTAGCGTCCCAAACTAGCGGCCGTCCCATACTCCAAGGCACCAGTGTCATGCCGTCGGGCCTCTTGCCGTCGTCCCTGGCCAAACCGCTAGGCTCCAGGACTGCCGGCAGTTTGGCGCTGACAAGGGCCCTTCGGATGACGTCGTTAATGCTGGCATGGCGGGGGATCCTTCCAGCGCTTCGGACGCATGAAAGACCGTGGTGGCCAAGGTTGTTCACCATGACGCCACATTGACAGCGATGCGGGTGGTTCGTTGGTGCCCCTAAACGTAAGCAAGTTGCGAGGCGGAAGGTGGTATTGTCTAACAGTGTGCCAATATTGGGAGAGGGTAGTGCTGTCAGCCAGAGACCCGACTCCCACTCTGCGGTAGCAAGGAGACGAGCGCGGTCTGTCGAACTAGGTGACGTATCTAATAGATTTTTCCGTACTAGTCGACAGAGCGGCTCGTCCCATCGCCTCTGCGAGCAGGGATGGTCAGGTAGGTCGGTGTTCGGGCAGGTTATAGACCAAACGTTTCTGGCCTCGGAGCAGTGTGCAGCCTCCAGGGACCCAATGGAAGGGGCCAGTATTTTTCCTATAAGGCTTTGAGCACCATGCACCGAGGACAGGAACGCAGGTAGTGCCACACAGGTGATTTTGCGGATACCTAGGCCGCCGAACCTAATAGGTAGGCTAGCCTGGGTCCAAGTTCTGTCGTCAAATGAAATGTTAAAAATGGATGTCAATGTTTCTACTATTAATGTATCTAATTTTAAGGCCAAATCAGGGTATTTCCAAAGATGGGATGCGCGGAGAATGTATGTGAATTTTGGCACAAATAGGCAATGTTTTATAATTGAATAAGCGGAGTGAATGTTAATTTTTGCCAAACGATGTGATGTAACTTTGAAATTTTGAATTTTAGAGTCTACAAAGTTTTCAAATGATTGGTCCAAAATGGGACAGCCAAGGAGGTGAAGTGATTCTTTATTTATAATTTTGATACCAGGAGCCAAATTTTTAAAAAGGTCTATTGTATTCTCCTTGTTTGGACAGGAATCGGTTATAAAAAGTTCGCATTTGGAAAAATTTAGTGAGAGGCCAATTGTTTTCAAGTCTGTAATTATTTTTTTGAAATCTTCGAGAACAGAAGTCACTTCACCGCCGAGGGTACCGTCATCCAGATACCACACGTTTAATTTAGAATTTAGCTCCTTAATGATGGGGTGTATGGCGAGACTGAAAATTGCTGGTCCGAGAGGGTCGCCTTGTTGACAACCTACACATGAATCTAGAACATTGGTTTTATATAATAATTTAGAAGGGGAACTATAGCATTGCCAAAGGAATTTATAAGTCTGGGGAATTTTTTCTTTTATTTGTGTCAACAAGGCGCCCCTGTCTACAGAGTTAAAAGCGTTGCAAACATCCACCTTCAGCAGGACTTCTCCTGCTTCATGTTCGAGGAACGTTCGCACGGCATGCACTGCAGCTTCGCATCCACTCTTAGATCCGAACCCCAGTTGAATAGGTTGGAGTTCCGAACTAAGCTGATCAAGGATGGAGCGGCAGGCAATCTTGGCGGTGAGACGTCGGAGCGTTGTCCCAACGGCAATAGGTCGAATACCGCCATCTTTTTTCGTTAAAGCGCAAAGGTTTGCTCCATATAAAACGTCTTTAATATCGTCTGGGACCTGACCGGCCAGCATGATGTTCACCAGGGCCGTCAGGTCCTTTAAAAGTGTTTCCCCAGTTTCTCCGCAGCCGCTGCACAGAAGATCCTTAAGGTGCTGGGGTGTCAGGCCATCCAGGCCTCCTGCGGAGCCATTGGGGAAAGACATCACTGCTCCAATTACATCTTGTGGGGTGGCTGTAAGATTTGGTTCGATAGGTTGTGGGGGTTCAGGAAGACAAAGGTTTGTAGCTGAAGGTGGGTGTTTATTGTGGAGAGCTGTGAGTGTGTCAGAGTTGTTAGGGGCTACTGCATCGTCAGAGAAAAGCAAGCGAGCCGCACCTCTGATATCGCCATCAGCTACCTTACTTTCAACTGTTTTAAATAAATTGTAAGTGGCATTTCTAAAATTGACGGGATTATGATGAAACGACTTATCCTTGCAACAATTATCCTTGACTTTTTGCGTTAGCGATTTTGAATTTTGATTTGAATTTATATGTAATACTTTAAAGGTGAATGTTAAAAAATGTTCCCAGTTTTGAGTTGAGTTTTCAGAGAGAATTGTTTTAATGGTGTCACTTAAAGATTTGGAAACTGATATGCGGGCGCCTCGTGGTATGCGTTTTAATACCGGGCGAGAACTTTTTAGATCACATAGAATTTGGTGAAAAGGTATGTCTGATCTCGTGTGATTTGATGATGGTGCCGGAACATTTGGCTGTGACTGTGACAGTAAGGAAGATGAGGGTTGAGTTAGGCAAGAGCGGTGTTTTTTGGCAATATGAATGTTAAGGCCTCTAGAGCCTTTGAAAAAACGCGGCTCAATGCATTCAGGGCAACGAAGACGGTTCTCTGGCGATGCAGTAGTTCGTGAAGGACAAGAAAGGCTTACGAGGGGCATCAACAATACCTCAAGAGACAAAAACTACTTAAATAATACTTAAAATTAATAGAAAAACACACGAAGTACTAAATACTTAACTAAATTAGTAAAAATCATAAAAAACCGATATACGGTGCTTATTAGATGGGGGCTTCCTGTGCTCCAAGCACTTGCGCTTGATAGGGGAGACTCTCTGTGGTATTGAGCTCTTTAGCTGCAAAATCCGCTGTATTTCCTCAGAAAACCGGTAACTGGTAGATGTGCGAGTAATTGGTGCACTCTCCTAGAAAAACTGCTTCCTCAAGAAATGCACGGTGTACGTACGCAGGCACGGAAGGCGAGTCATCACAATCAATAACACAACATAAATCTTATTGAAATAAAAAATAACAACATATGATTCATATCGTCTATGATCATAGATATAGGATCCTGTTTGACAGCAAACCTACAATAATGATCATTTACATGTCATTTGACGTACGTAACTTCAAATCAAACCGATTCTTACGCCATATTTTGTTTATATTCTGTGTGTTTTTAAATGACTTTGAGTGTAATTTGCAAAAATGATTAACAGCATCATTTATCTATGGTCATAGATTTTGACACAAATTACATCAAATTTATATGATAAAGAAATGATATGCGGCCTAACTATGAGACTTTTTCCAGTGGACCGTTCCGGCGTAGACCAATGAGGGTTTTTTCGATAGTTTTTTTCACCAGTTGGCGGCACTGGGATGAGATATTTGACAGTAGCTGTCAAAACCACTAATAAAAAAACATG
This sequence comes from Pammene fasciana, assembly GCA_911728535.1. Classification (NCBI taxonomy): domain Eukaryota; kingdom Metazoa; phylum Arthropoda; class Insecta; order Lepidoptera; family Tortricidae; genus Pammene; species Pammene fasciana. The sequence goes on from OU452295.1 coordinate 2,664,622, forward strand.
GTTACCTCATACCGCATTGTGCCATGACCGGACCCGTCCAGCATTCTATAGAATATTTTCAGGCAAGCCAGTCTTTGGATGACATGGTACGATGTCTGACCGACGGGTTCTAACCGCGTATACCTCGCGGCACGTAACACTAGCGCTGACCGTTATTTCTGCGCATGTTCTTCCATAGCCCTTCACCCCCTGTATCCCCCCGCGCGACCTATTTTCGACTTCTGCGCAATACCGTTCACCGCTAGAATTACGTGCCGCGGCCTGTATGCTCAGTGGAGATTTTGCTGCTACCATTCTTAACGGCGCTTTTAAACTACAGTCATGATAGACATTGCAAATGGTCATCGTATGGGTTACAAACGGATTTCATACGGGTATGAACTACTGTTGATATGCTGCATTCGGCAAAAATTACGCATTTTTCCGTGTTTGATAATGGTACGGTCCTAGTAGGGTCATAGTAAGTATAATACCTAATTACCTACGCCAAAGTTCTGATTTCCGCCAGATTATTAAGATTACTTAATAAGGAAATAAAAAGAATGATGATTTTAATACCGTTTGAAGCCTATCTCCGTTAGACCGTAAATCAAGTTAATTAAATTAATTTAAGCGCGAGAGTAAGGCCATACAACGTTTTCAGTTAGTCTCTTTTCATTGTACCAGTTGATGTCATTTACTTACGAAGTAGGTATGTATCTGACACCGTAAAATTGTAAATACCGTTAATCTAACTAGCGAGATTGTAAACTATCGAAAAATTGTGAACCGTAACGTAAGTAGGTACTGCTTACAGTGTAACGGATTATTTTTCGTTAATAGATTATAAACTATCGACTAGGAACCGCTATATTGTCAAACGTAAAGCTCCTCGCACGCTGATTGGTCGGTTTCCAGAGCCTAGATAGGTGCGACGACGAGCGAAGCGAGGAGGAGTGTGTTAGGTTAACCGCGAGCAAACAAATGTTGAAATAAGTAGACTTAACAATAACAATGAATTGACTCAATACAGATCTTCGTTCCAAAATACTTTGAGAGGCGTACCCCAAGGAAGTGTTCTAGGACCGTTACTCTTTATACTCTATATTAACGATATTCCTTATGCAACAACACATAAAATAGTTATGTACGCTGACGATTTATCGATTGTTATACCTAATGATGATACCACTATGTCATTTGAAACCCTAATAAATAATACTATTAATGATATTGACAATTGGATGATTAATAATAAATTGACATTAAATATAAATAAAACAAATTGGGTACAGTTCTCTAATTATAAAACTCAACGAGCCTCGCTTACCATTCAATGTAAAGGTCAACATATAAATAGTTACAACGAAGTAAATTTTCTGGGTATTACAATTGATGGGTTTTTGAATTGGAAACAGCAGGTAATTAATATTTGTAACAAGTTAAGTCGATTTGTTTTTGCCTTAAGGAGATTGAGAAGGCTAGCAGATGAATCAACTGCTCTGACTGCCTACCACGGCTACGTAGCATCAATTCTTCGTTACGGGGTCATTATTTGGGGTAATTCTACAGACGTCAAACAGGTGTTTATGGCTCAAAAAGATTGTTTACGTGCGGTGCGAGGGGTCAGTCCTTTTGCACCGTGCAAACATCTATTTAAAAAGTTCAACGCTCTAACCTTGACCAGCATTTATATTTATGAGCAAGCTAAATTTGTACGAAACAACCCTGAGTTGTTTAAAAAACCAACTCAAAATCCAAGGTTAAGGAACAGAGATGTACTTAAGATACAAAGGCCAATATGTAACTCGGCCCAGTATAACAAAAATTGTTTTATGATGTCAGGAAACATTTATAACAATATTCCTCTAGACTTAAGACAGCTGCCCGATAATTTGTTCCTACGTAAACTTCGAAATTGGCTAATGGATAAATGTTTTTATAATTTAAATGATTTTTTTGAATAATTGACAAATTTTATTGTAATGTTTTGTATTGTATTTTTTTTTCTTCTTACGACATACTATATTGTATCATATTGGTGTTAATGGATAATATTGCATGCTCTAATAGATTTAAGATTTAGTTTAAGGAATACATTTTGCATGCCGCAATGCGGCTAAATGTGTGATAAAACCATATTGTAAAACTTTGACCTATTGTTACCACATTTAACGCAAATAAAGAACTTACTTACTTACTTACTTACTTACAACGCGCGACGCCGAGCGAGCGAAGCGAACGTGCCGCGGCAGCGGCCGGGGAGCGCCAGAACCGACTTTTTTTAATAGCACTTTAGTTTCACACTGACACCTGCGTTTGAAGTTTATAAATACTTAACGACCTACTGTAAAACCGACCAATTAGGGCGTCGCATCTATCTAGGCTCTGGAATCCGACCAATCAGCGTGCGAGGGGCTTTACGTTTGACAATATAACGGATCCTCGTCGATAGTTTATAATCTAACGAAAAATAATCCGTTAAATTGTAAGCAGCACGTTACGGTTCACAATCTTTCGATATTTTACAATCTCTCTAGTTAGATTATAAACTAACGGTTTTGACAATTTTACGGTGACATATCTAAGTTCATTAAATATACCTACCTACATAACCTAACAATATAATCAACTAAAAATATTTGCGATATTGAGCCTTTAGGTATAAACATGTTATGAAAATCACTCTTAATAATAACATGACTTTTCTAGATGTGCTGCAATGAATGCAGAAATGGAAGCCAGTACCATTCGCATTTATTTGGCTGCGACACTCAGTTGCCAACAGCGAAGGACCACAGCCAAGACGAGTCGCTGAAAGTACACGCGTTCAAGAGATGCTGTCAGGTAAATAAATATTATGGAATATCGAACGAGGGGAGCGTAATCGAAGTGAAGTTCTTACAACACTTGGGACATAAAGGAACTGTCAGCTGGGTACTGGCATGTAGGAGTATAGTATCTCTTATAGGAGAACGGTCTAGAAAGTGTCCAGTTGTAAATAGGAAACAATAGTTCCAAATCTCTCCGAGTGGCGCTAGTATAGCTATAGCACCTTAGCAGTTATTGACGGAGTGAAGTGCGCTGCATATGCGCTACCATGTATTCCATAGCTATATATTGTGGCGCCACCAATTCAACGCCTTTTGACAGACACTTTTGTAACATAGAGATTGTTATCCTTAACCTTCTGCCATCCATAGTTTTTTGATTTCGAATAGTTGTTCCCCGATAAATTTAATTAGTAACGTCTTTATGAAAAGTTGGGGTTGTAGGTAGCAGAGATACATATAAGTTGACAGTTCGTATATAAGCTGGATTGATCAAGGGATTCTGAAGCTAGACCACAGAGTAAATAATAGTATAATACAGAGAGACCTCTGTAATGTCACGTTACGTCACAAATCATGTTGTCCCTTCCTAACGCATGACAAGTTCTTTTTCGCACTTCTGCAAACGTATCGGATACGTCGTGTCAAACTCAAATTTTTTGACAGATTTACTTTGAGTTGTACCTACCCCCTGGCTAGACGGCGAAATTTAAAGCGCTAGGGAACTTACAACTTACAAAATTTCAGCTCAATCGGTCTAGCAATTCGGAGACAGAGTAGTACAGGGTTTCTTTTTTACCATTTTGGTACGGAACCCTAAAAATATTTCAGTTTCCTGAAATGTTACTGCTCCCGTAATTTAAATGATGCCTGCAATTGATACACTTAAAATGGTTAATTAGGTAAAAACAAATAGCTGACAACAAATTTTTAAAACAAGCCTGCTTTGAATAATAGATGCCAAGTTAATATTTTTGATGCCAACCTATTATTTCAAGTTCCCTGTTAATTTTTTGGTCTGCTATATATTGCTGCCGTTTTTCAATAATATGATGCCACATGTTTGAGGCTTACTGAATTATAATAGGCTAATTGTCGCTAAAATATTAATACACAGCCAATTTATATTATTATATGCCTTAAAAAAGTTGCCGATTCATATTTTAGATGCCCGAAAATTATAAGCCTTTATAAAAACCAGCCGTAGCTATACTATCGAATAAATTATTATCGCAAGGTCGTATCTGCCTAAGTACGTAGTTTTTTGGAGATAACTCAAAAACGCCTAAACCGATAATGTTCAAAATAATTTTTGTTGAAAGAATATTTATAGATTCTTGATTTTTTTTATAATTTTTGAACGTACGGTTCAAAAGTTACAGGGGGGGGGGGAACAATTTTTCAGACTTTCGGAGCGATTATTTCTGAAAATATCCACTTATCAAAAAATGTTCAAAGAAACCTCAGTGTTATTTTTAGAGAACTATCGATTAATGTGCATCATGTTGATATTTGCCAAAAAAAAATTGACAATTAGTTACATGTTACATGTATGGAGTGCCCCCCAAAAAAATTTTTTTGCAATTTATCTACAAAACTAAGTAGCGGCTCACACAATACATTTTATGTAAACATCTGATAATGATACGTCTTATAGTTTCCGAGTAAAATCGCTGTGACATACGGACGGACAGACAGGAAAGACATGACGAATCTATAAGGGTTCCGTTTTTTGCCATTTGGCTACGGAACCCTAAAAACCAACTTTCCTTAGCCTCTACCTCTCTAAACCGTGGTATTGTATTGTTTTCAGATGGATCGCTGTGACATCGCGTCTTCACATGTCCCTCACCGGTGCGAACATTTCTGCGTGGACTTCGGCGGTCTCAAAGTAGAATGCCGGTGTAGGGAAGGGTACAAACTTGGTGCCGATGGCAAGAGCTGCGAGCGCAATTGAAAATATAACTATTATTTAAATCTTAGAGTTCGGCAACACTACGCTCTGTAACGTAATTAAAGTCTAACCCCGTTATTCATAACGTCTACTAAAGTTAAGAGGCCTCTGATAATCGTTTGTCCCTTTCCGTCCAACCTATATGAGGGAAAGGGACAAACGATTATCAACGATCCCTTAACTTTAGTGGCCGTTTATGAAAAAGGGGATAAAAATCTACCCCCACTAGGATGATCCAACGCGTTCCGTTCCGGGTCCTACTCGACACTTCTGAATGAGTTACAGCGTGAATCATCCTGGCCCCTATTTCACCACGGTGACAATTGTCGTTTTTTGACATATCAAAATTACTGACGTCACAGGCGCCATAGGCTACGGACACCGCTTACTATTGAGCGGGCTGCACGCTTGTTTGCCACCAGCGTAGTATTTATAGAAAAACTTCATTTATTATCGCTAAAATTACTACTTTTGTAAACAGAGGTTTTGCCATATGTATCGAAAAACACGACAATTGTCACGAAATTCCGACACAAGCCTAATCTCATGTCGAGAAATATTTACAATTCTTCTAAGAACTATGGTTATTCGTGACAATTGTCGTGAGCACTTCAGTAAACTCAGTACCTATTTATTAACGATATAATATAAATATGTTGATTTTCTTCAAAATATTATGGTGGTGGTAAACAAGCATGCAGCCCGCCTACTGGTAAGCGGTTACTGTAGTCTGTGGACGCCTGTGACGTCAGTAATGAGGATATGTCAGAAATTGTGACAATTGTCACCGTGGTCAAACAGGGGCCTGGAATCGTGTAGGTATTTATGCTTGTTAGGGTTACACCAAAATGGTAAAAAAGAACCCTTATGGTGCGACTCTGTTTGTCACAAAGCGAATATTCTCAGAAACGACTGGACCAATTGAGCAGATTTTTTTTACCTACTCATATATCTTTTTTAAAGAAACCACATTGATGTAATTGTATTTTTTAATAATCTGATGTAACACAGCGATTTAATTTACCTCAGAGAAATATAAGCGAAAAGTAAACGATTGAGGTTATATTTTTGGACCTGAATTATTACACAGTATACTTTCTAAGCTCAATGTGTTAAGAAGGCAGCATAAACATCAGATTTATATGAGAAATGCAAACCCACATTATGGAAATCCCCACGCCGAGTTAGTGTTGCCCGACTCTAATTGAAAGTCATATACTTTAACAAAAAGTGACCAAGGCGTTACCCAGGACCGAAAAAACGAAGATAATAAAATAAATATATAGTCTGGCTGGCCAATAAGTGCAGTAACAGTGGAAGTAATAAGCTATACCTATCCCTTTTTCATGCAGTAGCGACGGTACCTACTAGCGTAAGAAAGATACAGTATGATTCTCTCTGTCTATGCTTGAAGTAAGACAAACCCCTGGCCAAACTATACTTATAAAAATAAATCTTTTCTTTTTTTACAATAAATGTATGGTTAACGTTTTAATCTTAGCTCTATTTTAGGATAACAATTTAGTTATTACACTTATTACGAATCGATGTATACTTATATTACTTATTCCGACAATAAATTGTAGAAATTAAAAAGTGGCAACATCGTACTGTCGTCCCGTTTTCTTAGATTGATTTGAGTGCTCCTCTACATGATGGGCGATCATAGGGACGCGGCTATGCGTTAGAGGAAGATAACGATATTGCGATCTCGTTCCGTTGTATAGCTGTGTCCCTGTCCCTATGATGGCCCATCATGTGGAACCAGCCTGAAAGGGACGACACTACAATGTTGCCACTTTTTAATTTCTTAAATTTCTTGTCGGAATATTACATGTAACACATACAGTAATTATGGGAAAATGGCATGAGCAAACCCGCTATTGTATTCCTTATATTTAAATTGTCAAAAGGGCCTCTGCGCGTTTTGGTTTCGGCTCCGCATATGCATATTTAACATATTTTATAGGTAATTATGAATCAATGTAACACGTATGCACACTTTGTATGATTCGATAAATAAATAATAATAAGCATGGGAAATTCACTGACTTTTTTTCTTGTAAAACAAAAATTGTGGAATTCAAAAAGGAAATATAAATAATACCCACGACACCCACGTAAATAAAAATAACATGTTAAAGCAAATGTCTGAGGTTGGAAAGTTATCTAGCAACTAGCAAGTTCTTACATTATTTATTTATTTAAACTTTATTGCACTTAAGAAAACTAAACTTAATGCGGATTTAATGCCATAAGGATTTTCTACGATAACCTTAGGGCGAAACAGAAAATAATGTATTAGGCGCCGCAACTAACGAAATTAGAGGTGAAGAAAAACAAATCTGTGTTCAACTCTACACACATAAAATACATATACTAACATACATAATACACGAATGAAAATAAACGAATAGGTTCATATATAATAATATACAGACAAAATTATGTCAATTGAAAAAAAGTACGTCCCGCCGACATCGACATAGCAAAGTACTATTTCACATGAGGCAATTACTTCTAGCGGAAATAAAGGATACAATTCGATAATTATATTAATTATTGATCTGAAATAGTGTTGGTCCTAGCTGTGACCCTTGCGCTGCGCCGCGGAGGGTACTCCACAGTACAAGCCGCAGGCCGCGGGCTATTATTGGCTCAGCTCGCGCGCTCTCGAGCACGGACCAATGCCAGGGATCCGTGGGACCATCGGGGATCCATCACTATGTAAAGCCTAACAAGTTCCTTTTTAGCCCTCACCATGTTGCGGATTTTCGATGGAACTAATTTATTTTAATGGCAATGATTTTTTTGACAACTGACGTTGAAAGTCATTGAATGTTACCAATGTAAACAAATCGAAAATAATTGTAAATATTTCAAGATAATAATAGATTTTGCAATCAAAATGCCCAAAAAATTACACACCGATGCAACACAAATAATTTTAAATAAATTAAAATACTTGCGACAGAAAAAGGATGAGGGATTCAGTAGCATTCCATTAAACAATGTTGTGAAATTAGTTGTTGACATGACGGGTACGGATATTCACAGATTCACAAGTACATAATTGTTGATCTCACTCGCTCTTGCACGATGCCAATACACACTGTCCCGACTATTCATGACGTACACGTATTGTTGCTATATGTAAGCGGTTTGAAGCGACACTATATCAGGGCTAAAATAGTTATTTGTTATACAAGTGGTGAAAGTTGTATTTTACGTGCGAGTGTTATTTGAAACACGAGCTAGCGAAAGGATTCTATTATTGACCACGAGCGAAGCGAGTGGTTCAAAAATAGAATCCTGAGCGTAGCGAGTGCTTTAATACACGAGACGTAAAATAACTTTCACCCGCGTATAACACAAAACTTTTCACCTCACTACAGCGAGGAAAATAAGAAAAAGGGTGCATTTTGCTCGGTTTCCCGTAATTCCTCAGGTGTTTAATACTTCTTCATCACTCGAATCACTAATTTTTAACAAAACAATCTAGAAAAACATGCGAATATTTAACGTTGATATGATGGATGAATTGAAATGAAAAGTTTTGACGTAAAAGATTTTAGTAAATGTCAGATGCGTTTTGTTCGGACGTAGACTTATTCGGCTGTCAGAACAATTTATCCGTTTTTACAAAAAGAATGAAGATTAATGTTGAATGCTGATATTTATGAATTAAAATAAAGTTGTCAGACTGTATTAAGTGTTTTTACTCGATGCAATTCATTAATTGCGATGTTAAAAATTCTGCACTTTTAACGTTTTACGTTTTGTTAGCTGTCAAATGTCACTTAAGCCACTTGTCACTTATGTCAAAACTCTTTCACCACATGTGGATAAAAAGCGATTTTCACAATAGATATTAAACAAACAAAAAGGGCTTTCCGAGCTAGTGAGGTGAAAAGGAACTTGTCAGGCTTTAGTACACGAAAAAAAAGTATCTTTTTCAAGATGTCAAATCCTCTTGGTCAAGATATTATTGTTTCGTATATAGGTGGAATCAGGTGGAATCAATTTGCCTAGAACGTGGCCTTGATTCAAGTAAAATGTCTTTTCACCTCACTAGCTCGGAAAGCCCTTTTTGTTTGTTTAATATCTATTGTGAAAATCGCTTTTTATCCACATGTGGTGAAAGAGTTTTGACATAAGTGACAAGTGGCTTAAGTGACATTTGACAGCTAACAAAACGTAAAACGTTAAAAGTGCAGAATTTTTAACATCGCAATTAATGAATTGCATCGAGTAAAAACACTTAATACAGTCTTACAACTTTATTTTAATTCATAAATATCAGCATTCAACATTAATCTTCATTCTTTTTGTAAAAACGGATAAATTGTTCTGACAGCCGAATAAGTCTACGTACGAACAAAACGCATCTGACATTTAATAAAACCTTTTACGTCAAAACTTTTCATTTCAATTCATCCATCATATCAACGTTAAATATTCGCATGTTTTTCTAGGTTGTTTTGTTAAAAATTAGTGATTCTAGTGATGAAGAAGTATTAAACACCTGAGGAATTACGGGAAACCGAGCAAAATGCACCCTTTTTCTTATTTTCCTCGCTGTAGTGAGGTGAAAAGTTTTGTGTTATACACGGGTGAAAGTTATTTTACGTCTCGTGTATTAAAGCACTCGCTACGCTCAGGATTCTATTTTTGAACCACTCGCTTCGCTCGTGGTCAATAATAGAATCCTTTCGCTAGCTCGTGTTTCAAATAACACTCGCACGTAAAATACAACTTTCACCACTTGTATAACAAATAACTATTATTGAAGTAAAATATATCTTGGGCTAAAGAAATATAATTAGTCCAAGAAAATATTTACTTATGTTTAAACAATAATATTTTCGCATTGGTATTCTTGGCTGAAGATATCTTTTTTTTTCCGTGTAGATACCTACAAAAAATAAGACGCATCATTCATTTTATCAATATATCCGGTTTTCCGGCGTATATTATTTCAAATTTCAACAGCATTTTTATTTATAATGAATAGCTAGGGATACAGGCACAGATGTGTCCGCCAGATTTGTCTGACGGATATGCCCGGCGGATAGATCCGTCCGTGTATGGCGCGGGACAAATCCGACGGACACATCCGTGCGTGTTTCCCTAGCTAAAATATGTCCCGTTCATTTGTGGTTGGGTAATTTGCAGAAAAAATGTACCTTTACTTAGTCCCAACTGTCCCAAAATTTACATACAAAAAATTCGTTACGTTCATAAAAAAAGTGTAACGAAACTGAGAAATTATCAGTTTCGTTACATTTTTTTATGAACGTAACGAATTTTTTGTATGTAAATTTTGGGACAGTTGGGTAATTTTTTTTATTCTATCAGACTCGATAGAGCTCATGATTCTGCATGCGATAGACTTAAAATATATATGAAATAAAAAAAAAGTAAAGGTACATTTTTTCTGCAAATTACCCGGTTAGGTATTTTTTTAAATAAAATTATGAAATGCCAGAATGGTGGTAGAAAGCGCTTAAAATTCTGACTTCATAAAAAAACTTATTTTTACCGAAACGAAAGAACTATTTAGTATTACAGATTCTTTAAATAAGAGTGTATATCTATAGATTTCTAAAGGGTTGGCAATGCGCATGTGACACCTAAACTATGGTAGCTGCTTTCTTTCGGGCGGGTGGTATCCTTGTTCACCACCGTTGTTTTACAAAAAAGGTATGTACCTACTTAAATATCATGTCTGAATTTTAATTGTAACAAGTAAATTTATGCGCTAGCACGGAACCCAGGCACGTGTTCTCTCTCACTCTTACCACCCACTTGAGCACGTCTGTCCCGTTCCTACAATCCGCGAAGCTGCTTTATTGGACTTTGCAATGTTCACTTCAAGGGTTTGGTAGCTAGGTATTTCTAGCTGACATACATACTATTCTGCTCTGTACGTACAGTTAATGGCTAAAATATGTATATGACGTCGTAAAATTGTAAATACCGTTAGTTTATAATCTAACTAGCGAGATTGTAAACTATCGAAAAAATTGAAAAGGCACGACACCGACTTTTTTTTAAAGGCACTTTAGTTTCTCACTGACACCTGTGTTTGATTGTTAAGTTTATGAAAACTTAACGACCTTAACAGTCGCCAGGACGCTCGCGTGAACTCGCGTCCCCATACAAACGTAGTTGAGCTCTCATTTTAAAACGACATGCTTTAGAACCACGAACACGTTTTCGTTGCTAAAAATTGTAATACAAAGAAAATATAGCAAAAATAAGTTTTGTATGTAAATCTGTATCTGTCTGCATTTTCTTTGTATTACAATTTTTTGCAACGAAAACGAATTACCGACATAGATCTGTACTATTATAATGCCCATGCCAAATTTCGTGGTTCTAAAGCATGTCGTTTTAAAATGAGAGCTAAACTACTTTTGTATGGGAACGCGAGCGGACCGACCAATTAGCGCGAGAAGCTTTACGTTTGACAAGATGACGGTTCCTCGTCGATAGTTTATAATCTAACGAAAAATAATCTGTTAAATTGTAAGCAGTACGTCACGGGTGCGTCCCATAAGATATAACTACAAAATATATAATTTCATATTAATAACGTTCACAAGATATAATGAACGTTTGCTATAACAACAAAATCAATATTTTTATTAGGAATAACGGTCAATTAATATAATACTCATTTTGCATAATAACTTATCATATAACACTCAAATACTCTAAATTTGTTTTATATAACATACATAACGTATATCAATCATAATATATACTATCTTTTAATATAATAATTATAAAATATAATAGCATATGATATACTAAATAGGTTATAACTCCATTCCAACCTTTTTCCCCAAAGTGTAATGTTTTCACGGATATCAAACTAAATCAATAGGTAGGTTAGGTTCGTTAGGTAGCTTCGGATGCCCGAAGGGCAAACCGCCCGGAAATAGGAGCCCCGCGACGCGGGGCTCCGTCTAGTTAGGTTGAGGATTCAACATTTGGAGAATTCTAGAATAGCTAATTAGACGAGCTGCTACTTAAAAAATCGTGTAGACCAGTTGCTTTTAGGCGAGTTGATATGTACACGAGCTGCGATTTAGACAACCCGTTATTCTATACGAGCATTATGTATTTTGGTGTTAGATGTATTGAATATTATACATTATAAATCTAAGGTATTATGAACGTTATACATTATGACCGTTATATCCCAACTAACAAAAATGCCGAATAAGCTCGGTGTTATAGAGCTATTTAGTCAGATAAAGGTAATGTAACAGTAGTCGCGGCGATAATATGTCGTATAGTAGCTGATTATATTACAATTTGGCTTATACAACAATTCAGTCAAATAGTAAGTTGAATAAACGTTTATTTGACCTTGTTATGCGATTGTTTTACTACAGTTTTGTAGCCATCATCAATATTACTTCTATACAGCTCATTGATCACGTAACAGCGTATTATACCTCAGCTATGTTACAAACAGCCGTTTATACGTTTCTAATGTTGCCATTATATGACTAGTCATATTGCCATGGTTAGTTGCAACTTTTATTCAGGAAACTGTTGTATAAAAGAGTTTAAAGTAATTTCTACTCCACTTGTAGCAATGTAAATGTAGTAAATAAATACGATTACTACACAATCGAGTAATAGATTTCATACTGATTTCTATAGAGTCTATAATGATATAAGTGTTGCTTTGGAGATAATTATCCGACTAATAATTGTTTATGCTGTGTAAGTGTAGTTGTTTAGCACTTTTATTTCACAGCGTGTGTTATAAAGATGCCAAAATATAACGTTTACTGATCCACAACTCGTATAACCATTCCATGTCTGCCATCTTTTCAGCATCAAACTTGTCAACCAGAATCTTTCAATGCGAGTACTGGTTCCGTACAAAATATTTTTTTTTTGAAATTTCTACAGAAAAGCATAACCATACAGCAGTCAAATTGTCGATTTATTACGGAAAGCGCGATGTAAAGCTACATTTTTATATGTTATTAGGGTCCCTTAGAAGAATGTAAAAATGTATTTTTCATGCAAAAAAAGTTGTGTCTGCTGCGTAGTACGCAAGAAATTTTCAGACTTTTTACATAAAAAATACAGTTTAACTAAAATAGCTGTGGGCTTATTCCTGAGATGGGAAAAAGGCGGCCATCTCAGAAATAAGATATAAATAGCCGTTTGGTGAAGAAAACATGTTTTTAAGCCAGGCAAAGTTGTGCATCGTAGGCATACTTGTAGCACGCGACGGTACGCGTATTTCAGACACCATTTGTTGCAATTTTTTTACGATTACAAGAATACTAAAAGGTTTACCGAGTTCGTTTTGGGCTTAAATGAAAGGCAAGTATACGTATAACAAATTTGTTTCCATAATTTTAAATGAAAGGCTGTGGCCGTATTTAGATGTAAATATTAAGCAAAACTCAAAAAATAGCATTTGTTAAGCCTCATATTTCATGATCTACAAGATGTAACAAAAATACTGGTGATCCGCTTAAGGACATAATTGGTATCGTACCTATTGCGGGTAAGAAAAAGTAGGAGGGAAATTTTTTCGACGCGTATTTTTTTGTATGGACACGTCATCCCAGCCGGCCAACCCTCCTACAAAACCAACTTTTTTTTGCGAGAAAAACATAGTTCTTAGTTTTGCATAATTATAAATATAACACCAATTATGCCCTTAAAAGGATCACCAGCATTTTTGTTGCACCTTGTATTATACATACGGAACTGTGTAACTATTACCACAGGATTTCTTTGATATTGTGTGGAAATCAAGGGTTTTTATATTCTTTACAAAGAACCCTAAAGATTGCATTATGGCGGAAACAATAGTCGAATAATGTAGTAACGGAGCACTCGTATTCGGCTGTAAATCGCATACTGGTCGCGTAAGTGTTACGAAGATGCTTAATGTCGCTTACTGATACCATTTGTTCAGATAATAATAAAATAAATTAAATAAAAATCACTTAAAACTAAATATCATGAAGGCGCATTAAAATTTTATGAATAAACTATAATATGTTTCGTCACAAAAATAAGAGTGCAGGTAAAATTCACTGTTATATTGCCACAATCGATAAACCTCAAGTCACTATACTTAATATTTAACAAAATCAAAATGCACTTTTACGTAAGTAAAGTCTCTCCAAATATATTTTTTTTCACGTTCGGTCTATTGGTTTGTGACAATTAAATTGTACGAACTTTGCGCATGTTGATACTGTCGCTGCTCAAAACTTCGCTATTGAACCAAATAATTGCATAGTGGATTTCTTGCTGCTGCAATTCGACATAAAAGCCGAATAAATATTGCAATAAAAGCCACTATTACACGAAATTAGTAATTGCGCGACATTTATAGAACTTCTACTCCACTTTATTGCAGTATAATTGTGCCCAAACGCCGTCGTATAAACGTGCATTCGACTCTTATTCGACAATACACAAACACCAAAAAGTCGCGGCAGAAACGTTTACTCCACCATGATTTTGCTAGTTGGGATATAACGATATTATACTTAAACAACGTTATACTTAACAAAATTAGATATTTCGATGTTATATCAAACGTTCATTATAGACTTTGAACGGTATACAAAACAAGCTTATGCAATATGAGCGTATAGAATATGAATATTATACAATAAGTTCTTATATCTTTTATTACTTACCCGTACGTCACGGTTCACTCTCTTTCGATAGTTTACAATCTCTCTAGTTAGATTAGAAACTAACGGTTTCGACAATTTTACGGTGACATACACATTTTTGAGCCTTATTACAAAGGACCAAGGTGCAAAAGTGTACACATATTTTTGACGTTGACTGTACCTTTCACAGATTACCTACAATATTTCTTATCCTCGACTGCTTAAATATACGTCCTATACAGGATGATTTAGGGATCCGTAGCTAAAATGGCAAAAAACGAGCTCTTAATGCTTTGTCATATCCGTCTGTCCGTCTGTATGTCATAGGTCTTTTCTTAAACTCTAAAGCGCATATTTAAAAAAAAAACTTTTGTGTGCTTTATAACTCGTTTTGCTTTCGTTCAACTTTTATAATATTTACAGGTATACTCTCCCCGAACGCTTAAAAAAATATAATTTTTATTTTTATATTGTTTGTTGCCCGTCTAAGTTTTGAACTGGAGGTCCAAAAAACATGACATGATTCAGGATATCTAGCTTAAATTATTTTGATAACGGTTTAACCGTTTTCAACACCCGACAATAGATTGGTAGATTGGGTAGGATTAGCTGAACCAAAATTGGATTAGACAAATCGGAGCCAAAGTTTTCCCTTATGCGATGCATAAGAATAAGAAAAATCTATAAATTATAGAGGATCCAGTGTGTGACGGGGGAATGGACGCCGCTCGCTCGTACTATATCTATTTTAGGACACCATTGTTGACCCATAACAGAGACTATAGAGATATAGACGACCACTGCCTAAGAACTTTTTATAGCTCAAGTCAATTGCGCCCTCTGTCCGAAAGCCGCCTAAAGATACCGAAATTGTAAGAAGAAATATATGTCTCCGTACTAGTAGTACACTACTAGCTACTAGGTGGAGTAGCAGTGCAGGTGACATTTCCTTTTAAAATTTCGGTATTTCGGTATCTTTAGGCGGCTTTCGGACAGAGGGCGCAATTGACTTGAGCTTCAAAAGTTCTTAGGCTGTGGCCGTCTATATCTCTATAGTCTCTGCCCATAAGTATACAATAAAAACGCAAAGTTAAAATTCATCTGCGCATGTCATCTGGTCAAGTACCGCGACAACTGTCCGCGAGCATCACACGGTCCTACCCTTGGCTGTCAAACGTCGCCTTTGCCGCCAAAAAATTAAAAAAATTAGATAGACTTTTTAATTGAGTACCTGAATGATGTAGTAGAAAGTTGTGTGTTTAAAAATGGCTGCTAAATTGCTGTGTATGAGCACGATGTGGCTCAGGATCTGGTTGTGTGCTACGGATCTGTGTTATGCACAGTAAGTAAAAAGTTACCTTTTTTCCCTATTTAATTGTCCTAGTACCTTATCTTATTTTATAGCCTAAAATTCATAAGAAAAGACGATATCTTACACAAAAGTCCAAGTAAGTATCGTACCTACTTACTAAATAGGTAACAGTTCCAAAAAGATTTGTTGCGCCGCCGGGATTCGAACCCGTGAAGTGACAATTTATTTTTAAAATACTTATTTATAATATATCCTAGTAAAAGTCAGTAAACGAGTTTTGATACCGTTTTTAGGGTTCCGTACCAAAATAGTGAAAAAGCAATCCTTATGGTGCCTCTGTCCGTCTGTCTGTCTTTTTGTAGGTAATAGCTAGAGATACACGCACAGATCTGCCTGCCGGATTTGTCTGGCGGATATGCCCGGCGGACAGATTCATCCATGTATGTCACGAATAGGACATGGATTTGTCTGCGGACACATCTGAATAGCGCCATACATGGACGGATCTGTCTACCGGGCATATCTGTGCGTGTATCCCTAGCTATTTACTTTGAAAATGTGGGACCGATGAGCTGTATTTTTAGGTAGATTTCGAAAATCGAGTCTACCTATTCATTTCTTCGACACAATCGAATTTTGAATAAACTTCTTTACAGAAGGTCTAGTTATGACCCCCAGATTCCAAAATGACCACTGGTTCAAAAGTTTATATATATATAAATTATGTATGTAGTATGTATGTATATATCCGCAGCCCGATTTTGTCATCACGATAGCGGTCGCATCTTTGCTCCGATTGCTTTAAACTTGGTACAAAAATTGCCCTGGTTGATACCTAGGACAAGTGAACGGGCGGAATAGGGCCAAAGGTACGGGAGAGGGCTCACTTTTTATGAAATCAGTTTTTCGGAAATAACTTTTTTTCTATGGAAAATATACCATCCGTTTTTCTTTTATATGGCGTGGGACCTGAATATCTATAACTCTTTTAATCATATCTTTAAGAAAATATCGTTAATTTTAATCGAAATTTTTAAAAAAACCTAAATTTTTCTGGAGAATATTCATAACTCCTAAACAGTGAATAATTTTATGCCAGCAATATTTTTTATCGAATGGTCATTATTTCTCTAAAATATTCAAAAACTATGTCTGTCGGAAAAATGCAAAGTTTTCGAAAAAAAAAAGAAAAAAAAACCTGAAAGTGCGGATTTTGGCCTTGTTTAGCAGGTCAAAATTCTTGTGCCCGACTTTTACTGTTAAATTCGTGTTAAATATTACATAGGCCGTACAAAAAAAAATTGTAAAAAAAAAAACTTTGAACTGGTATCCCATGCAGCGCCCTTATCCATTCATCCACAAGGACAATATGCGAAATCTACCTATGCGTTCCCCTTGCGGGGACGGATTTTTTTACAAATATGTAAATCAGCAACGCATAGGCATAGGCGTGTAAAGTAAATTAATGAATTATGAATACGGAGAGCTACTTTTGGGGAATTAATTAGAAAATTTAAAAAAAGTTTTACACACTTTACCGTCTTAGCTCTTGCCCGTAACAAATGTACAAAACCAGGAGTTCGATTTTTGAATCTCACCGGTGACTTTTTTGTATGCAGCCGATGACTATTTAGTACGAAATAAGTCACCCGGTGAGATTCAAAAATCGAACTCCTGGTCCCATCCGGATGAAAGCATTTGCATGCACGTATCACTGGAGAGAGGCCAAGACGGTTGCTCAGGACAGAAAGGCGTGGAAGGATCTTGTGCGGGCCCTATGCACCTCCGGGGTGCCCTAGGAACAACAACAACAACAACATGACATAAAAGTACGGAAAAAAGAGGTGGATACGGATCGTCAAGTGATTGTGAAAATATTTTAGAAGTCAAGTGAATTGCTGTAAATACATATTTAGTTATACCAACTCTTAGTGCTCTTTTATGTATATAGCCTAGTTATTAATATTTTAAAATAAGGTTGATGTTTTCGTAGTGTTTCTTACTAATTTGTATAACGGTGTAACTTAATATTACTTACTCATTTTAATTTGCGCAACACTTACTTAAATTTGAAAATAATATGTGCTAGCAGGATACTTTCAGGATACTAATTGTAGATAATTTAATGAAGAACATAATTCTTAATTTTATTTTGTGTAGTAACTTATTAACTTTTTTTTTCCAAATGTTACCATGTTGCACATTAATCGATAGGTCTTTAAAAATAATTTTGAGGGCTGTTTGAACATTTTTCGTTTTAGGAGATATTTTCGGAAATAATCACCCCAAAAGTCTAAAAAATGGTGTCCTCCCCTGAAACCTTTGAACCGATGATCCTAAAAATATGATAAAATTTGAAAAAAAAAATTATTCTTTAACAAAAATTGTTTTGAACATTATCGGATAAGGCGTTTTCGAGTTATGTCCAAAAAAACTTCTTTTATTGGCCGCACATACACGCAAACACAAACACGCAAATGAATACCCTTACTAGGATTTGAACCTGGGACCTCTTGCTTCGAAGGCAAGGTCACTACGAGACCGACAGAGCTAGGAGGCCGTTAATTAGTTTTTTCGATAGTAGTTACCTACGGAACCCTCGATTATTAAACGTGACAAGTTAATTTTTTCAGTACACAAAAGAAACTGTTTAGAAATACTCGTAATATGTGTAGGAATGTAGGTATCTCTCCAAATAGCAGAAAATACAAAATGCTGAATAATTAATTGAGATTACAAGCCCTTTTCGTCACAATAAGCGATGTCATGACACCAAATGTTGTTTTGCAAACAATCCCAAATTAGACGGGTGAATATTTCATTGTCTTTGTGTGCACGTGCAACGAAATTTTGTGAATAGAAGATTTTGGGTTGAAAATGAGTTAAATATTCAAAGATCGTTAAAAATACCGGCGGAACATTGTTGTAACCTACCTATCTTAATTATGCAACAAGGGGGTAAGAGACATATTGCGAACGAGAGTTTGATAGATGCCCGAGAGCGAAGCCGAGGGCATTTGTGACTCAAGTAAAGTTTGCAATTTTCTTATTTACCTTCCGAGTTACACATAGTGTTTTTCATCATCAGCAAACTTGCGAAGAAAAAAAATTCCAAGTGAAATCAATCTGAAATAGTAGTATTTCACTACACTTGCATGATGCGGGTGCCATGAATCAAATTGAATGCCATGAATTACATTTAAGATAGACCCCCTTGATGCACAATCTAACGACTTTACAAAATAAAATGTCAGACAACAAACAACCTAAGATTATGAAAATGGAACCATATTATATTCGGATATAAGAGCTTTTTTCTTCACTCCTAGGAGCAAACTGATACTTTCCTACTTTTAGAATTTACATACTATTTATTTCAAACGTTTTTGTGGCCATTATTGTGGTTTTGCGGTGCTGGCGTCATAAGATGACGTGCATAACTGTACTAAACCTGACCGGCCTACCCGTCCGGACCGAACCGGACCAGACTAAACAACGGATGAGGATAAGAACCCCCCTTATACACAGCTCAGCTCAGCTGCCGATCAGCTCTCGTCGTGTTTTGCCTCCGGCGGTTTTGATATCTCTTATCTGATAGCCCTTTCCGCTTGATGGAGTTTTCCTGAGGAGGCTTTTTTACTTGGACATCATCAGACAGACACCTAATCTTGTTCTGCTGCTGCCAGCATCCTCGGCACCATACCACAGGGGCCAACTTTAGATTTAGATTTTTAGTTTTAGATTATTTTATTGTAGGGTTTATTTTATAAGTATGTAGTTTAGTTATATTTTTAGTGATATTTTTAAGTCGTTATATGTACCATTTTAAAGTTTGTAATTAAAAATCTTGTTCTAGATCAACCGGCCTGACCTTCCAAGACCTGCTACCAGATGATCCACGGCTCTACGATAAGATGCGACCGCCCAAAATAAACGATCAGCCGACTATAGTGTTCTTCCACGTCACCGTCATGGGTCTAGACTCTATTGATGAGAACTCTATGGTAAGTACCGTCATAGACTTTTTAATACCTGGCAGACGACCCTTGCGAAAATATGAGAGCTGTGTGGTATGTAAATAGGAAAAAAAATCCAAGGCTTAAAATTATCAATTTGAACACTTTACATGGTGCTGTAACTGCTGTAGTTAGGTATGTCTAATTCATACGTCTGTAGGTACATTTTGTGTGATGAGTTGATAACAACAACTTAGACAATTAGGTACGAAATTACGAATTGTTGTTTCTAAATTATCAAATATCTAATAAACAATAAAAAATATTATAATAACGCAAGATATGCAATATACCTAGTATGTATACTAATGATAACATGCTATTTGGAAATTGTTGTAGACGTATGCAGCCGATATATTCTTCGCCCAAACATGGAAGGACTTCAGACTGAAACTGCCTGAAAACATGACTTCGGAATACAGGTAAAAACCTTTATGCCACACCTGGCCATAAAGTGGCTTTTCCGCACGCTGCGCGTACGGAAAAAGACGCTTTCTGGCCAAGCCAAGTGTAGACATTAAATGATGTACACAACACGGGAGGTAATAAAGAAAGCCCTCGATCGCATATTTACGTCCCTCGCTTGCATCTCGGGCCACAAACTTCTACGATCTCGGCCTTTCTTTGTTTTACCACCCTAGTTGTGTAATGTACTATTATAATTCCTTCTTGTATACTTAAATTAGTTTTCCTAATCGTTAAACCAAAAAAACTGGCGTAAGTATGTGAACCACATCATTATTTCGGTGAAAGAAAACATAGTGAGAAAACCGGACTTACCGAGTCCCAAGAAGGCTTTGGGTTGGAGGGTCGGCAGTCGCTTTCGTAAAAACTAGTGCCTACGCCACGGGATTTGGTTTTCAAGCAAACCCCAGGCTCAATTGAGCCGTGTCGAAAGGAAGCCGGCGAAAACGCTAGGAGGATGATGAAAGTTATGTCAAGCTCATTTTGAATACCTCTCCCGCTTAGTTACTTACTTCTGCTGCTAACCAATATTTTTTATAGTGACTATACAAAAGTAGGCAAGTACTAATTTATTATTATTTTCAGGCTTCTAGAAGTCGACTGGTTGAAGCACATGTGGCGACCGGACTCGTTCTTCAAAAATGCCAAGTCCGTGACCTTCCAGACCATGACCATACCGAACCATTACGTGTGGTTGTACAAAGACAAGACCATCCTATACATGGTACGTGTTATATTGTATGTGTAGCTGTACAGCAGTCAAGCCGGTCAAGTCCGTGACCTTTCAGACCATGACCATACCGAACCATTACGTGTGGTTGTACAAAGACAAGACCGTACTATACATGGTACGTGTTATATTGTACGTGTACAACTGTACAGCAGTCAAGCCGGTCAAGTCCGTGACCTTCCAGACCATGACCATACCGAACCATTACGTGTGGTTGTACAAAGACAAGACCATACTATACATGGTACGTGTTATATTCTACGTATAAACTGTACAGCAGTCAAGCCGGTCAAGCCCGTGACCTTCCAGACCATGACCAGAATATTGCTGCCCATGATGCTAAATTTGGAGTCCCTCGAGCGTCACCATTTGGAAGACTACATTGTGAAAAGAAAAAAAAGTTAATATATAGTATAAGTATACAAGGTGGCCAAAAAGACTGAATTCAAAACTGTCTAGGGAGGATTGGAAGCGTCCCAAAACCTTGCAGCCGACGGGAATTCAGTTCTTTTTTGGCCACTTTGTATACTTATCCAAGTGTTATCCAACCACCACCCAACCCACGAAAAGCACCGGCTAAGGCACTGGTCCCACCGTGAGCTAGTAAGCTATGAGCTAGCTAGTAAGCTATTGTTACTCGCCCAGCGGTGAGCTATAAATATCGCCGTGTCTCTTTTATTTACACGGGAGTGCTTATCTTTTGTTCGTGTTTATAGCCGATAGCTTATAACTTACTAGCTCGCGGTGGGACCAGTGCCTAAAAGTGGTTGATTGAGCTTTCCAAGGATTGCAAGATATCACTATATCTTAATCTGACGCGCTCGAGTAACTCCAGAAATCCCCTCCCCCTACTATTATTCATTATTCAAGGACACGACTAAACTGTAAATAGTGGTTGCAAGGTTCTAAATACATACCCTTTCAACAGACTTCATGCAAGATTTCGAAGGAGGGGGTTCTAATTTGTCGGGATATTTGCTTGTTATTTTTGACTGAGGAGCCGAGCGTAGCGAGGCGACGAACGTCTCCGTTTTCACTGGTACGACGATTTGGCAGATTTATGTGTGTATATTGGTTGGTTGGTTGGTTGATCAGTGTCGGTCTAGAGGTCGCATTTTTCATCCGATTTCGATGAAACTTGGCATGTGCGTTCCTTGATTCATTTGCCAAAAATTGTCGAGCCATTTTTTGATTGGGGGGAAAATGAGGGGTAAAGTGGGGGAAGTTTGCTGTCGGGTTATTTATGTTCTCCGAAGTCTACGGTTCACAGAACCACTAGTTTTATGTATGTTCACATTGTTCACCGATTATTCGAAGATGTCTGGACCGATTTGGAAAATTCTTTTTTTGTTTGAAAGAGTATCATGGGATCCTGGAGAAATCAAGGTAACTCTTCAACTATTATAGGCCTACCTATAGTGATTTCAGTATGTTTTACAGTACCTAACTAGGGCATTTCCTCTTGGAAAAGCGGAGCCTAAGTGAAGTCGGTTCTTTTCAGGGTTCCGTAGCCAAAATGGCAAAAACGGAACCCTTATAGTTTTTTTGTTTAAATTGATTAACAGTGATTGTTCCACTGACAGGTGAAGCTGACTCTCCGACTATCGTGCGCCATGAACTTTCTGATCTACCCGCACGACACGCAAGAATGCAAGTTGCAGATGGAAAGCTGTAAGTTTCTCTTTCTCTCTTCCAAAAAAAACAAAAAAGACAAACCTATACAGTGCAACGTATACAACGTGTCTCTAAAATCAACATCAGGGTTTTACAGAATAGCTGATAAGTCAACGTCAAGGCTTAAGGGGTTTACAGAATAGCTGATGGATTGTCAGATAGCAAAGGCCATAATGAAACTGGCATAGTTTTCGAAACTGGAACTCATTATACTTTTTTAATAAAGCTAATGCAATGAAATTTTGCATAAGTTATAACTCTGTATTGCTCTTGGTTTTCTAAATAAAATAAATAAATAATTAAAGCTTAAAATAGTTCGTTTGCCAGTTTTTTCGGTAAATATTGATTGTTACAACATTATATGAATATACAAAAGTCATAATAGTCTAACTCCACAAAAAAGTGTAATTAAAATTAATTAGTTTCGATGTTGATGAGAGCCTGTTGCTTTGATCATAGCAAGTAGACATACAAAAGCAGCCTGATTTTGATATACTGCAGGATTATTAACCTGAGTATTCTGACTAGTGCGAGAACCGGGATTTTCGGGATTTTTTGTATAGAAAATGAGAACCCGGAGCAAACCTTAACCCTGACCGATTTAGGTCTTAATATCCCAATGAAGGCAGGCATAACAAATATTTTCCATTGTAAAACGACCTCAAAAATTTCAAAAGTAGCTTATTTTTAATTTTAATTTTGCTCTTTATTTATCTTTCGTCTTAGGTTAGGGTACCTTTTATAATATTTTTACAAAAGTAAAATACAAAAATACATCAAAAACATACAAAAACAATAAAAACATTATAAAAAACCTAACCTAGGGTGCCGCCGACAACGGAGCAAGGCCCAGGCTGCCGGTGGTCAGGGCCGCAGAGAGAGGAACCTTCGGACTATACGCGCCGTGTCCAGGATTACCGCCTTCTGTATCTGACCCTTGATCCAACCACAACCTCGTAGCGAAAGTCTCTCAAGATGTTGGTCGAGTTTTTTATTTTATTATTATGAGACTGACTAGCGAATGTCCCTAGTCTCACCTGATGGAAAGTGAAGACAGAGCTAAAACTAAGATGGAGCTCACCAGTTCAGTAATAGCCTATTCACTCTTGCTTTAAAGAGACCGAGATCGTATTTGTCAGGGAATACAGATGACGGCAGCATTGTTGACATTCCAGCATTTTTATAGAGTTTGCCAAATCAATGTTTTTGATATTGGAAATATATACCTATTAACTTATCCATATAAGTTGCTATAAAACCCCTATCCAAATATCAGTAGAATATTACTGAAGGCGTCACGTCAGAAAGCTCCATTTAGACCAAGGGATTTAAAATTTTTCGTCAAATCGGCTAAAAAGCAACTAGTTGAAATTTCAGAATCTTTCCATTGAGTCGGTTTGCCATCTTTTGCACCTTAACGATGCCCACAAAAACTGGAGATCTGCTATTGTCATCGCTTGCCATGCTCATGGCCTCATGCCAACCAAATTATAAAGTAAGGGTTGCCACCGACTTTTTTTATTTTTATTTCTAGAGTGACTGAATCGAGTCCCCGCGAGTGGTACGGTACGGGCGGCTAGATTCGCTATGTCTTTGTTTTGTAATTAGTTAACTATATTATATATTAGGGTCTGTGAGTTTTTACAATGATAATTGATGATATGATGATAGTGAATCTGAATTAATGAGATGGTTATGTACCGTTGAACTTCTTTAGGCTGTTGACTATGGTGGTGACGAATTTACCGAAAGATGATAGTGTGGATTCTTTTGTAATGAGGTCTTGGAGGTTATATGGGTCGATTTGAAAATTGTGACAGACGATTTCGTGATCCAGTCGTGAGTGATTAAATTTCGGACAGGGTCTGAGAAGATGATCTATGGATTGTGGGGTGGTTAGGTCACATGGGCAGAGGTCATCGGGAGTGATTTTAAAGCGATGTAGATATGTTTTATGATAGCCGTGGCCGGTGAGAATCTGGGTGAGTGAAATGTATTGAGAGCTCTTTTTCGGAGCCGGCAATATTTTGTTCTAACTGACAGGCCGAGATCGTCAGGCGGACTGCAGGCGGACTGATAGTCGGTGGCCGCCTTAGTTAACACTTCTTGAAGATATTATCAAATTAAAATGTTGTTAAATACTTTTAAAGAAACTCGCAAAGTTTTTCAGCCAAGTAACCACTGAAAAATATCATTTCTAATTAAATTTTCTCCAATGATCGGAGCAGAGACTATAGAGATATAGACGACCACAGCATAAGAACTTTTTGAAGCTTATGTCAATTGCGCCATCTATGTCAACGCCACCTAAAGATACCGAATATGTAAGAGAAATGGCACCTGCACTGCGACTCCACCTAGTAGCTACTAGCGTACTACTAGTACGCTATTTGTTACTAGGTGGAGTCGCAGTGCAGGTGACATTTCTCTTACATATTCGGTATCTTTAGGTGGCTTTGACATAGATGGCGCAATTTACATAAGCTTCAAAAAGTTCTTAGGCTGTGGTCGTCTATATCTATATAGTCTCTGATGGGAGTAACGAATGAATAACCTTAAAAAAAATTGCCATACGTTTGCTTACAGGTTACGTTTGCTTAGGTTGACAGATGTGGCCGAATTCAAAGAGTAGTAGTTACCTACGGCTACCATGAGTTTGACATTGTCATTTTTCGTTAACGAGTAACGAGTTTTCTATCTGTGCATCTCGTTTACACTAATATGTTACAAGCAAGATGCACAGATAGAACACTCGATACTCGTTCACGAAAACGTCAATGTCATAACTCATGGTAAGCGTACTATGGACTTGTAGTGATTTTCACTACAACTTTTGGGACAAAAAAATTCTTAGGGATGTCATCTCCTGTTACTCAATGACTGATGGGGAGAATGTGTTCAAATCAAATGAGGATGAAGTAGAAGCGTACCTTAAAAGTGTTTATTCACCCTGAATTTGAAAGGTTCAACTTGAAAACGATTCGCTGGAGTCGAGATTCTTGGTAAAATTTGAAATTCGTGAATAGCTGTTGGAATCCTCGGCAAATGGCGTAATCAGGGTGAAAGCATTTTCGACTTCACGACCGCGCTAATTGGAGGAATAGTGCGAGTGTAACCACCTTTGAGGCCACGCTTTTTGACAAATCTCCTAATGGAGGCAAGGAGCAAGTTTTCTAGAACGTAAATCTCAAGTTTGTAGAATATCACGTGGAATATAGACCTTCTCACTTTATAGATGTTTGTTTCAGCGTATAAAATCTATAATGTAGAATCTGAATGGTTGTCATTTTATCGCGTCATGCGACAATTTCGCACTTACATACTTTTGTCACATGACAAACTATGATGACAGGCGATAAAAACCCGACAATATTAGGCTTGGTCATGCTCAGTTTTGACGATAGGTAAATGTCCAAACCATACGTTTAGTATGGCGGATGACCTATACATTGCGATTGCCAATTTGATGCAAATTAACGTATACGGATTCTAAGTAGGTCATTAATTTGCGACTTTGTCGAGCCGAGTCTTCCTTCTTTGAAAATCCTCAAGTAGAAATGTCCCTGGAATTACATTGAGGTGTTTGCGACGTCTATTTTACCCCATAACGCAATATACAAGTATGATAATTAATATAATTATATAATGTTTTATTTGTCAATTTAGTTTTTTAAAATATTAAAATAACAGATTTCGCACAGATGACCTATGCACCAATGGGGACTGTGGCACTTATTGCAAGTTCGTTGTGTCACTAAATTAATAACAAATGAGTTAGGTAACAATCTTAATTCAGAGCAATGAGACAGATGCTTTCAGCAGTTCTCAACTGCTCAAAGGTAGTTAACCTGGAATAGATCCCTTAATAGCATAAGTTTACATTTGTACAACTTTTTCTTTATCGTGTTGTTTTTTTGCGTGTTTACTTTATATAACAAAGACTTTATACATACAGAAAAAAATATAACTTTAAAATAAAATACGTCAGATAGATTCCGTCTATAAGTGTCCACTAGGTGTAACAATAATACTGTTGGTTTCGTATTGTGATTAAGAAAATGTAAGTAATTTTTTTATCTCGCGCAAAGAAGTTTTGCTTTTGTATGGAGGGTTGACCGGCTGAGACGACGTAGGTATATCCCATACAAAAAAATACGCGTCCAAAAAATTTTTCTCCTACTTTTTCTTACTCTCAATACGACACCAATTGCCCTTAAATGGATCACCAGTATTTTTTTTACACCTGTGTAGTAACAAAGTAGGTTGGAAGCGTCATACGCGGGCCCAGTATGCGATAAACGTGAACACGGGAGTTCGGGATAAAGGTTTGTAATATACATATTCCGCCTACATTTCCCAAACAAAAACCGTCAACATCCATCAATCCAAAAATTACTAGCACTCAACGCGAACGCTCCAAAACACTCGACTCAAGTAACGCCGATACAGCCCAGAAATTGATGTCTGAGGGGCCTGAGGGGCCTCGGAATATGGGGCAAGGGCCCTCGGCCGCTCTCCGGGCCTGTGAAGTCAGCAGGTTTATCGGGAGCCTCACTTAGGCAATGTATAGATCGCCAATATTAGATAGGGGACGGAAATAGACGCTTTGATTTTTAGATTTGCGGAGTAATTTGGTTTCTAGAGTGCTGCGCGTAGCTACTCACTGTTGCGGAGGCAAAAAGTGATGAATATAATTTTTTACAAGTTTTTCGAACGAGTAAAGCGAGTTCTTACAAAAAACTTGCTACTGGGACGTCTCGGCATTTCAATGGCTTTTTGATTTTGAGAGTTTGTTCGACGATAAACTTTAGTAACGTTTTTCTGATCTTTATGAAATTTGTTGTGATTGTAGCAGAGATACATATAATTTGAGAGTTCGTATATGAGAAAGATCTATATAGAGGTGTTGGAGCTAGAAGGCGTGAAAAAATTATTAAAAGGGTCTTGTTATATTGATCAACTCCTTTGCAAGGAAATCGCAGTTCTTAGTTCGAGGCGGACTAATAGTTTTTAAGTTTTTTAACACAGTGATAATTAGTTTCGAAAGTTGTATTGTTCTTGCAAGCCAGATTTGAAATAGACCCTGATGTCCAATGGAGCCAAAATATTGCAGACCTTGCGTAACTTGGAAAACAAAAATACATGTAATGTTACAATCGAGGTGGTCTGATAATGAAGACCGAATGTGGTCATAAGAACTCTGTGTTAAAACAATGACAGTTTTTTATCTTGAGCAGCATCACGTTGAGCAGTAGATGGATTTTGCAAAAAAATACAGTCGGCGTTAAAAACTTAAAATTATTTTATGTAAATTTGATTTTTATTATATTTCCTCATATTTTTTCACTTTCAAAATATATCAAACGTACTTTGCAACGAAATTGATTTTTTTTGATAATACAGCATCTATCTGTAAACGAAATAGAGTATTTGTAGTTATACCTTGTGCAATCTAAGAAGCGGTCTTTGGCACCTGTCATCTCAGTACATTTTATAGCCTAAAATCGATTTTAGGTTATAAAATGTACTGAGATGACAGGTGCCAAAAACCGCTTCTTAGATTGCACAAGGTATAGTAGGCTTTTCACCACCCTTCTACCTAATCATTATTTTTACATTATATGCTTCACAACATTTCGTAGCCCTGGAGGGCTCTTGACCCTCAGGGTATCGAAAGTAGACATAATTTTTTTTAACAATATTCAGTAAAAATTGCTGAATAGCTGTTAGACTAGTTCTTAGGTGATTTATACTATGCTATAATTTTGCGAATAGGTCAATCAATCAAAGTTATTTGCACAGTTAGAAAAACGTAATGTTATTATTATAGTCGTTTACATCCCTTCCATG
The DNA here is from genome assembly GCA_911728535.1 of Pammene fasciana. Classification (NCBI taxonomy): domain Eukaryota; kingdom Metazoa; phylum Arthropoda; class Insecta; order Lepidoptera; family Tortricidae; genus Pammene; species Pammene fasciana. Next base: position 2,693,110 of record OU452295.1, read on the forward strand.
AACCATTACCTAAAACTTTAGCTAATAAAACAGTTTTAGTGTTCGTTTAAGTTATAGGTATGTTATAACTTACACTTACACATTATATTGTGATAATTTACGCATTGTATATATGATTTTTTTAATTAATAAAAAAAACGATAACTCTATAGTATTATTAGCTTTACCATCAGCAGACTGTATGCTTGATTGTCACCGTCGTGGTGTCTATTTTTTTTCGCAAAATATCCACCTTGATGCGATTCATGTTAAGTCCGCATTTGGTACTTATTCATCGAGTGGAGTTAACTATAAAAAAAATAAACTTAAAAATAAATCCAAAATTGTATAAGCACGAAGTCACACCCCAAAAGGCATGCCTCAGAATTCATATTTTCCTTTTTGTGTAGAAAATCAGTTTTATTTCGGCGACGAGCCCTCGGGCCGCGATTCAAAGGATGCGTTGAAGGGTGCTCGAGTCTCGTTATATATTCATTGTGGCCTCTCTGGCGGACTAATTATAATCCACGCCATCTTCAGCCGATAGCTAGAAACTCAGGATTTGAAATTAAATGGAACGATAAATGTGACGTGCAAAGCGAAACATGTTGTATTGGGAACCTTTTGAATTTGAAACTAGTCAGTAGTAGAAAAATAACAAATAAGCCCGGTACATGTCGCAGTCCAAATGGCATAATTCAAAATTCATATTTAGGGAAAATATTTTGCGTGGAAAAGCGATTATATTTTGGCAATGAGGCTGCGATTCAAAGGATGCGATGGAGAGCTCTTGAGTGTCATTATTGTATCTATTGTGGCTTCTTGCACGATCTAATTATAATCCACGTGATCTTCAGCTGATAAATAGAAACGGATTTTCAGGTTATAAAATAAAATTGAAAAAAAACGATCATTGTGACAAAATTAAGTAGGCAGAATTATGTTTCTCGAGGCGATTTTAAATTATTCCGTATTAAAAATTGTGAAAATAAAAATTATTTTAGTATTTCTAAACTACCGTAGCGAAAACGACAAAACTCTTTTTATTATTACGATTTCCGTTTGTCCATCCGTCAAAGATATACTATTATATTTCGTGTAACTTTTAAATATTACGTTTAAATATTTAAACGTTTGGTTGGTTTGGATTGCCGGAGATTGATTGCATACGATTCATTACGACAAAAAAAAACTAAATCGCTGCATCGGCGCGAACGCTTCTTGTGCAATCAAAGGATATAAAATTAATGTTGCATGTAAAAGCAAAATTTAAAGTGCGAAACGCCATTTCATGACTTCACGCGAATGCAAAGTTACTACTTTCAACAAGATTACCCTGCAGAAAGAGTCATAGCACGAATCATGGATGAATCTTCTCCAACCGAGTAAAGATGGAAACTCTATTGATTCTAAACTCCTTGGCAGAGATTATGCGACATTCTGTTGACGTTCTAAAGGACGTGTAGAAGTGCCATCCAGCGTCGTTGGCCATTCGTTGCGAGTTCAGAATTATATTCAAGGAGGATGTAATTATTCTGTTCGGAAGGTTGTATCTTTCTAGTTCTAGGTTAGTTAATTTAATAACACTCAGAGAGAGGGGTTGCGATCCTCGCTCCGGATCGTACCTGGTTCAGCAGATTTCCTTAGCAATTCAGCGTGGAAACGCTGCTAGTGTCATGGGGACTTTTGGGCCGGCTACGGTCCGGGGTGGTCTGTAGTGTAATTAAGCTTTAGTGTATACTTATTATTGACAAAGCCTGTGGCGGATTTCATCTTGTAAAGTTTGATTGTTATGTGACGAAGCCTGTGGTTGACCTATTCTTGTATCTGTCTGACGAAGCCTGCGGCGTGGATTATAAAATTGTGGATAAAATAATTATTAAGGAAATAAATGAATTATATATTATTATTTAATAACTATAACCACCGAGTAAATAATATTACTATACAGAGACCTCTGTAACGTCATGAATCATGTTGTCCCTTCTTAACGCATGTCAAATGACACGTCGGCGTCGTGTCTCACTCAATACAATACTCAATTTTTTTGACAGAATTACACTGAGTTACACACCCTTGCTATAACACTGGAGCTCTATCCCCAAGTGTTTTGGAAGATTGAGGAATGATTCGACGATATCGCTAACTGTCCATATTCGAGTTTTTTTAGTGTAGATTTTATAGGTGATTTAGGGTCACCACGTAAATGCGCAATGTAAAACACTTGCAGATGCAGGCGTCCATTGGATGGCAGGCACAGTGATTGGTTATCATTAGACTGACTGGATGTTTGTTTGCCACCGATATGGCAACAAAATTAAGACATAGCTTGAATACTCAATGCCAATGAAAACAGGTTGCATGAGATAGAGATTTCCATACAAGGCGTTTCGCTGCCCTTAAACCTTGAGTTTAATTAGGATAACTATGTATTAAGTTATATTGTTGTTATTTACAGTGTCGCACACGACTGACGACCTCATATTCCAGTGGGACCCCGATGTCCCATTGGTTGTGGATGAAAATATCGAGTTACCGCAACTAGAAATCGTCCATAACCGTACGGCGGACTGCACTCAAGTCTACTCAACTGGTGAGTTTCAAAACTATGGAACACTGATGGAAGGTCGGCCACCGACTATCAGTCCACCTGACGATATCGGCCTGTCAGTTGTTCGGAGCCGGTTAATTTTTGTTCTCACTGACAGGCCGAGATCGTCAGGTGGCCTGCAGGCCGACTGATAGTCGGTGGCCGCCTTAAGATTTAATAATCGTGCCGCAAAAAGGATTCTGCTACCAGGATATTCACATGGCAGCACCGTGGTGAGAGATCTAGCTGACATAATCTACCAACCATATTTAATCACACTTTTTTGATTGGTGGTTTGACAACTGCTGTCAAAAAGACCTCGCCACGGTGCTTCCATCTAGTGAAAAACTCGATCGTGAAAACCCTCAATGGGAGTCATGTACGCACAGATGTTTCCGCCGGATCTGTCCGGGTCCCGTGGATATTTTCAAAGGAAAAAACCGTCAATATGTGGCGGGAATTGGGCACAGATGTGTCTCCCGGACGTCTGTTCACTTCACTGTCCGTTGTCCATCCGCTGTCCGCCAATCTTGCAGAACCTTACGGAAAACTGCACTCAGGTCTGTTCGACTGATGAGTTAATTTTCTTCTCTAAGCCAGTGAAAACAACGAGTATGGGACACGAGTGTCCCATTTGTCCATATTAAATATACACGGGACACGGGTGTCCTAGTGTTTTATGAGCATCAAGAGTATACCTACCTCTACATACTCTACAAACTATCATTATCATACTCTTAATTAATCCTTGGAGCTATATGAGTTATATTTGAACTGGCTAAGCCAAGCTGTTGAGTATTCAGGATAAACAAACGCCTAAATTGGTTTATGACAGTTTGACCGTCGTGAAATGTAATACCATCAATTAAATTGTGAAACAAGCAGACGTGTCCCGCTATTTTATATATAACAAGATATTTTTTCCCGTTCAATTGCTTGCGTTAAATACCGCATAATAAAAGAGTGGGAACTCCTCTATCCTCCTTGAATAAAAACAAAATGAAATGAAAAGTGTTTAAGTGAAAAGAAAAACATAAATACAATAGGAGGAGGATCTCAGAAACTGCACTGACAAATTTTGTAATAACGCAGATCATAGGCTAATAATTGACATGTTGTATGGCAATATAGTTGATACACTAAGGGACGCCGCCATTCTGAGTTCGTGTAAGGTGATTTCAGGACGAAAAAAGCCAGTTGTAGGCTGGAACAAACACGTTCGACAAGCTCACATGGAGGCTAGACGGGCATTTAAGACGTGGGTTGAGTATGGCAAGCCGACCGGTGGCGCTGTGCACAAGGCAATGAGCGAAACTAGGAAAACCTTCAAGCGGAAACTTAAGTGGTGCCAAGATAATGCTGATCAAATCAGAATGGATATCATAGCAACTCACCACTCCAATAAAGACTTTCCTAGTTTCTGGAAACAGACCAATAAGCTGAATCCTGGGTCTGGTCTCCCGGTGAGCGTCGAAGGTGTCGGCGATCCTTACTTAATTGCCGAGCTCTTCAGAAAGCATTTTAGGGTCGAGTCAGAATTAGGTAACGAGTGTAAAATGCAAAGCGTGGATCATGTGATGAAGGGTCTTAGTGTGAAAATCACAGCGAAGGATGTGGCAGCAGTGGTGAAGGGCATGCGGCGCGGTAAGTCTCCGGGGCACGACTCTCTTAGTATTGAGCATTTACAGAACGCTGGAGTGCATCTGCCGAGGGTGCTAGCCATGCTCTTCACTTTTTGCATGTGCCATACATACCTGCCCGACGACATGATGAAAACCGTGGTAGTGCCTATTATTAAAAACCGAACGGGAGACGCAGCTAACATAAATAACTATAGACCCATTTCGTTGGCCACGATTGTGGCAAAGGTACTGGATAGTGTGTTGGACAAGGAACTTGAAAGAAATTTAATTCTGCATGATGCACAGTTCGGATTTCGATCCGGCCTTTCCACGGAGACAGCAGTTCTTTGTCTGAAACACACTGTGCGGTACTACACAGACAGGAAAACACCTGTGTATGCTTGTTTTCTTGATTTGTCAAAGGCTTTCGATTTGGTGTGCTATGATAAGCTTTGGCAGAAACTGTATCAGGATACGAGCCTACCCGGTGAGTTAATTGAACTGTTAAAATTCTGGTACAGCCATCAAAGAAATGTCGTCAGGTGGGCTGACTCGCTGTCAGGTTCATACAAGTTAGAGTGCGGTGTAAGGCAGGGGGGCTTGTCGTCGCCCAGGCTTTTCAGCTTGTACGTTGACAGGTTGATTAGGGAGGTCAGCGGCACCATGGTTGGCTGTTCAGTGGATGGCACATTTGTGAATAACATTAGTTACGCGGACGACATGGTGTTGCTGGCTCCATCGGTCAACGCTCTTAACAAGATGCTCAGTGTCTGTGAACAGTACGCAAAATCGCATGGACTTAGGTACAACACTTCAAAGAGCGTTATGTTGGTTTTCAAGGCGGGTACCAAACATTATCCATGCGTACCGCCTGTTAAATTATATGACAAACCCTTAAGCATTGTGAAGGAATTTAAATACCTCGGACACTGGGTCACGGAGAGTTTGAGCGACGACAAGGATGTGGAGAGGGAGCGTAGGGCGCTCGCTGTAAGGAGCAACATGTTGATTCGTAGGTTTGCAAGGTGTACTAAGGAAGCTAAAGTAACCCTTTTTAAGGCGTTTTGTCAATCATTCTACACCTGCAGCCTATGGATCAACTATACACAAAAAGCTCTTGGCGCCCTACGCGTCCAATATAACAATAGTTTTAGGATGTTGTTGGGGCTGCCGCGCCATTGCAGTGCATCGGGGATGTTTGCAGAGAGGCGCACGGACGGCTTCCATGCCATTGTGCGCAAGCGCATCGCGTCCTTGGTGAGGCGCCTGCGCGGCAGCCCGAACAGCCTCCTGCAAACGGTGGCAGCGCGCCTAGACGGACCCTTCCAGCTTCACTGGGATATGCTGCACAGGCCGTCTAACTGACCTAAATTGTAAATTTGAATTATTATTATTTATTAGTTAATTTTATTTTTTATCTATTATTTTTTATTATGTACACTTTAATACCTATGGATAATTAATTTTATCTGAAATAAAAAAAAAATGAAATTGAATTGAATAGGTACTTATACAATAAAAACAAAAGATAATCTACACTAAAACGGCCGCCACTCCGCACTCAGCGTAAAAAGCGGTAGCCCATAACGTTGATTTTCAGGGTAATTGTGACCAGTGGAATACCTAGGTTTTTAAAATAATTATCTCTCAATAAAACACTAGGTAATCATAATCTCCTCAGATTTTGGCTTATGAAATTGATATTAAGGTAATTTTTGTGCAATTTTCATGGTCAGGCACTTGTCTGATGTTAAAATTACTACCGATATCATTACGTCATTATATCAGATAGCTTCGTTCCTCTTTGTCTCCTATTCAGTTTCGTATGTATGGGTATATTGCGTAGTTATTGAATGCTTGAATATAGAAACTGCATATAATGCCAAAATTTTGTTTACAACTTCTGCATCTTATTGCAAACGAACTATGACGTCGACTGTACAGCTCTAAAATATTGATGAAAAATAATTACCTTATTTTATTTTATTACTATGAATTTAAGGTAGTGAACATATAATATGTCCGAAAAATCACATTAATATTGACTGTACAATCGCACAAGAGGTCAAGTAGGTAAGCTTCCATACTCCGCATCCATCAGTACTTATCAGTGAGGAAAATGGTCATAGCGCAAGGACTATTACCTCCTTATCATCATCATCATCTTAAGAGCCTTGCTCTTGTCGGTGGAGTAATCGCCATTCAGTCCTGTTCTCCGCTAATGTTTTTAGCTCTTGATACGTCATAATGTTGGCTTTTTCTTTGGCTTGGTCTAGAAATGCACGTCTTGGTCTTCCTCGGCCTCTTCTATTTGGTATTCTCCCTTCTTTACGTTTACCTCCTTAGTTACGTTTATATTTTAGGAAATCCGCGGTTAACCCGTAGACGTACTTATCCTTACTTTGATACCATTTATTCAAATTTCAGGCAATTTCACATGTTTGGAGGTGATCTTCAAGCTGAAGCGGCGGCTGGGGTACCACTTGTTCAACACATACATACCTACTTGCCTCATCGTTATTATGTCGGTACGTTTATAATTAGTTATTTCTACACATGTGGTTTTGTATGGGTCTCTTGCGATACATAGTTAACATACATAAGCCTAGTGCAGGGAACCTTGGAATCTCTGTATTTACTTCATGCATTAACAGAACCGATGTATATCTGGATTTTTTTGTGCAATAAACATTATATTCGAGAAAATGGGCCGATGTATCTTAGAGTGATTTATTTTGGAATGCAAAGTTACTGACATAGCCCACAGGATTAGCAAGCTGAAGTGGCAATGGGCAGGCCACATTGCACGCACAGCAGATGGCCGATGGGGTCGAAAAGTGCTCGAGTGGAGACCAGGGACTAGCAAGCACAGCGTAGGACGTCCACCCACAAGATGGACAGACGACCTTATAAAGGTCGCCGGAAGACTCTGGATGCAAGTCGCTTCCGACCGATACTTATGGAGGTCCAAAGGGGAGGCCTATGTTCAGCAGTGGAGGTCTTATGGCTGAGATGATGATGATGAAAGTTAAAAGACAAGAGGGATAGCGATCCTACCCCACTTGATGGTGCATTAAATTTACTGCACTCTTTTAAATAACATTTTAATGGAAGACGTTATCAATCTGACTACCTATTGTGTAATGTAAACTCAATATGTACGTATGGTTGACACAGTTTTGATTTTTTCTTTAGTCACTTGCCACACAGTAATCTGTATACCTTTTCGACTCGTGTGTTTAGATTTATATAGCTTATGATATGAATTTCGAATGCTTCTACAGAGGGCAAAATGTATAAGGAAAGTGTACAATTTAAGCTGACTCTGTGTACTTTTTATTCTTGAAAGTACCATACCCTCAGTTTTTAATTATTTCCAGTGGGTATCATTCTGGATAAAACCGGACGCTGCACCAGCGCGCGTGACGCTCGGTGTGACGTCACTCCTGACTCTCTCCACACAGCACGCTAAGTCACAGGCACAGCTGCCACCGGTGTCCTATCTGAAGGCCGTTGACGCCTTCATGTCCGCTTGTACTATGTAAGTACTGAAGTGCTGTTACTTCTTCATTTCCAGTTGGTTTTGGATGAAGCCTGACGCATGATCCTCGAAGCAGATAGGTCGAGACGTTACAGTACCTACAGTAAAAAGTTCCCAAATGTATTTCTAGAAATAAGGCCGTAGGATCCATTTATAAATGTGTGGATTATTAACCTATCTACTATCCGGTATACAGAAACCGAAAGCATAGGTATACCTTGATGATATAATGACTTGATGAACTTTAATCAATTCGTTATTTGACAGGTTCGTGTTCATGGCGCTGATGGAGTACTGTCTCGTCAACATTGTGCTAGGGGACGGCGCAGGAAAACCTAAGGTAAGATCACCAGTAGTAGGTTATTTGCAAGGGCGTCGCCAAGGGGGTGGCAGGGAGCAGCTGCCCCCACCCACTAAATATTAAAAAAAAATTTAGCCAAATGTTGTACCCACAATTAATATTTTCTTCACCCTCCATTTATATCACCTTGCCCCCCTCTGGGCCACCGGCTGGCGGGGTAATTTGCAGAAATTACCCCGCCAGCCGTATTAATTTGTAACGAAACTGATAATTTCTCAGTTTCGTAACATTTTTTTATGAACGTAACGAAAATTTTTTGTATGAAAGTTTTGGAACAGTTGGGGCATTTTTTTTATCTATCAGACTCGATAGAGCTCATGATTCTGCATAGGATAGACTCAAAATATATATCAAATAAAAAAAAAGTAAAGGTAAATTTTTTCTGCAAATTACCCGGCGACGTTCTTGGTGATTGAGAGCTTGCTGTAGATAAGAGCAGACTTATCCCCATCACCGAATCTAATGTGAGTGTGTGTCAGTAAGCGCGTCATTACGCGCGACACGGATTTGTCTGCGGACACATCTGAATAGCGCCATATTTGGACGGATCTGTCCACCGGGCATATCCACCGGACAAATCCGGCGGGTAGATCTGTGCGGTGTGCGTGTATCCCTAGCTATTTGTAAAAGTAGATTTTGTACTACGGCGTATCGTACAAAACCACGTATTTTTTCCATACAGTGACCTTTAAGTACCAAATAACTTCAACATGACTTCAACACTTTAGGCTGCGTTTTCATCAGAGATGAGCAACGTTGTGTTGCGAACACAGACTACACAGACACCTCATCATTAAACTTTTACAAGGAGCACGAGGTCACCACACATCAGTGCAATTTTATTCGTAAATTTCTACGATCCGAACAGCAAATCTCAATAGTATTATACACCAATTTGTAGTATAACAATCCAGGTTAACCCCTGTAACTTGATTTTTGTGGATATTTTTAATCCACGTGAGTAATGATCAAAAACGTTACCTCAATTGAAATACGCGGTCGCGCTCTCATACAAAATTAGTACGGGAGCACTGATGCGTGGTGACCCCGAGTTGTACTTATGATCTATCTAGTGTTGAGGTTATCTGTGGCACCAATAGTAAATAGAATCACTAATACCTATATCTAGGATTGGTGTTTAATAATCTCGCTCATCTCTGGTGGAATCGTAGCCTTATTGGTTGAAAGACTCATAAACGGTAATGGTATGCTTCCAGGAGCCAGCAGAGGCCGCCAAAGCGCGCATGCGCGCCATCAACATAGACCGCTTCTCCCGCGTATTCTTTCCTCTCCTATTCTCCGTGCTCAACGCCACCTACTGGATCCACTTCGCGCAGTATATCTGACTGCCCAACTTTTTAGACATCGGCCTGTTTGTATGTTTGTTGAGCCTCGTCATGGTCCGTTAAAATCTAAATACACTCGGGTGCAAAGAAATCGGATCACCTGTGCATGGGGCAGGGACCGGAACCGGTTACCAATGGAGGGGTACTAGATAGGGTATTTGATACGGTTGTTTTTACAAACCCTATCAACTCGGTAAGCACATCTATTGGCTTACCCAAAGGTAAGCGCTTACCGAATCGAAAAGCCCCAACGAGGTTACCCTATCAAGTGTTTTTAGAATGCGATCAAGCTATTTTGAACTCTATCGTTAAGACTTTTCGATAGGGAAACCACATTGAATATGGTAAACCCTATTAAAACGGTTACCGTAACGATAGGGTAACCCAATAATAGGGTTACCCTATCATTGGGTTACCCTATCGAAAAGATTAATCAAATGAAGGGGTTTTCCGGTCCCTGGCATGGGGTTCAATTAGCGTGTGCGTTAATGAGGCATTTGGGAGATAGGGGGATATAATATAACGCCCTCGCTTTCCCCTTATCTTATCTCCTGGTGTCATTTTATAGGACATATCACGTGGTATTTAAATTTTTGTCGTGAGGCTTGTAGTTTCGACGGAAATCGATAAAATGTTAAACTTGCACAGGTGGTCCGATTTCTTTGCACCCGAGTGCACTGCGTACCGAGCAGGATATAAAGTGTGGACGCACCTCAGGAAACATACCGGATGCCGATGCCGCCTTAAGTAGCTAATGCAAATAGATTTTAAAATTGAGTAACTTACCGGCAAATGGGTAATTTAACGCTAATTCACAATTAATAATACATTTGTCGTTTACTTTGGGCTCATCCTTTAATTACGTCACACATTAAGGGGGTAAGTAGTCATATCCCGATGGAAATTCTCCACATATTTTTCGGATTTCAATTTCCTATATTTTTTGTGAAGTTTTCTCGAAGTTTCCGAGACGAAATATGCCAAGTTCAACAAGGTGTGACAAGGGGTCAGAACAGTACTATAGTTATTTGTTATACAAGTGGTGAAAGTTGTATTTTACGTGCGAGTGTTATTTGAAACACGAGCTAGCGAAAGGATTCTATTATTGACCACGAGCGAAGCGAGTGGTTCAAAAATAGAATCCTGAGCGTAGCGAGTGCTTTAATACACGAGACGTAAAATAACTTTCACCCGCGTATAACACAAAACTTTTCACCTCACTACAGCGAGGAAAATAAGAAAAAGGGTGCATTTTGCTCGGTTTCCCGTAATTCCTCAGGTGTTTAATACTTCTTCATCACTCGAATCACTAATTTTTAACAAAACAATCTAGAAAAACATGCGAATATTTAACGTTGATATGATGGATGAATTGAAATCATGAAATGAAAAGTTTTGACGTAAAAGATTTTAGTAAATGTCAGATGCGTTTTGTTCGTACGTAGACTTATTCGGCTGTCAGAACAATTTATCCGTTTTTACAAAAAGAATGAAGATTAATGTTGAATGCTGATATTTATGAATTAAAATAAAGTTGTCAGACTGTATTAAGTGTTTTTACTCGATGCAATTCATTAATTGCGATGTTAAAAATTCTGCACTTTTAACGTTTTACGTTTTGTTAGCTGTCAAATGTCACTTAAGCCACTTGTCACTTATGTCAAAACTCTTTCACCACATGTGGATAAAAAGCGATTTTCACAATAGATATTAAACAAACAAAAAGGGCTTTCCGAGCTAGTGAGGTGAAAAAGTATTTCACGCAATACTAGTGTGGTGAACGAATGATTCTAGCTGGAAAAGTGGAAAGCAGAAATGTTGACTTTGGGACTTTATTAAGACTAGTTAGGAGACTAACATACTAAAAGTCCCCACCCCCCGGAGGTGAGCTCGAGGAGGGGGGAGGCAAAGAAGGTCCCGGAACGGTACATAATTAGCCTCCAAAATATGCTGTTTTTCCTGTATTATGAAACTCGACGCAACGTAATAGTCGCTCGCTACCGGGGGCACTGGGGCGTATGGTATGGCCCATCTAAAAACATCTATACAATATTTAATGTGACAAAAATATGTAGCCACGACTTTATTACCAAGGTGTAAAGTTTTGTATACATGTTTTTGTCTCATTAAATGTATCCATATTTTCATACGTGACCGTATTCATCATCATCATAATCTCAGCCATAAGACGTCCACTTCTGAACATAGCGTTGCCATACGCACCACGCTTGGCAGGCGGGTTGGCGCGCGCAGTTTTTTTGTTTATCGTTTGTAGGCCTTCGGAAGATGCTGCTGCCCATCTCCCGGTATATTCCCTTAGCAGACTCCTACTGCAACCACGGGACGATATGGTGGGGGACAATTCTAAGGCCGGGCACCCCACGGCACGTGACCGTATTATTAAGTAGATATGTAAGTAGGTATTACTCAAGTAGGCGCCCATCTCCTAAACGGTATAAGACTAATTAGCGTGTTGTCATGGAGACGCTCGATTTTACAGGGACCCTTTTTTCAAACGCTTGTCACCAGAGCTGAGCGAGGAATGTGTTGCGAGAAATGTTTCTTAAAAACCGATAGAATCACTTCATTTGTTCATCCTCGCACAGCGCAGCTCTAGGATTGGTTCTTAAGGGGCTCCCTGGCGCCAATGACCTTCGATCTGAACCCCTTACTTTTCTAATGAGTTTTAATCTTATCATGGTATCAGTAACGTCCTTAATCAATATAGTATCCTATATTTACTTCAATGTTCATCGTCTTCGAGATATTTGACATCAAAGTCGAGCAATTTTAGGCCAAAAAAGTGGTTTTCTGGTCATAACTTTTGTGTTAATTAGTTTAAAATTAAAATCTCTCTTCAGTTTTTAGAGACGTCAAAGAGGAACCCTAATATGTAGATTTTGTATATGTAAGATTCTTCACGGCATTCGAATATCGAAAAAAGTGTCTTTTTAGACCATGTTTAAAAAAATCATTAAAAAAGAAGTGCTCACTTATTTCAAAATCTGGCTCTACTGGAGATAAAAGATTAAAGAACCAATAGCCGTTTGCTTTATAATTCTATCTGTAGTGCAAATGTAGGAATATCGACTCAAAACTGGTCAAAAATCGGTAAAAAACGTGCGGAGCCCCTTAAAAAACACATTCGCGACGCATCCTCGCTCATCTCTGGTATAAATAGAAACGCAGCCTAATTTGTGAAGCTAGATGGAACTCCCTTTCTAGACGGAGAGCTGGCCACGTCAGATATGACACAATAATGAGAGCAACGAAACCCCTCTAGTTAGTTTGCTATACTATGCTTATTTCTAGATCCGGACATCTGGCAGCTGTAAAGTGGTGGAGGTAAAAGAAAGCAAATAACTTGAAGAAAATAAATTCTAGAGTTCTGGTTTTGATCCAATATTATGAAGAATTATGTAAGTAATTAGATTATATAATATCCAAAAGTTTTGTTTGGGGGAAGTAGTGCCAAATGATGTATAATGTAATTTTTGGTTACTCGCCTACTGTTTTTGTTTGCGCAATAATACACGATGTTTTTTGTTCTAATGTTAAAATATAGGTCCTGTTCTCTATAAATGACACAACTTCAGCAGTTTTTACCTATTTCGGTATTACTTTTTTTCAACTTAAAAACTTTGTTGGTCTGTCACTCTGATCTCCACCCATTAAAAGCTGCCAGATGCCCGGATCTAGCAATAAGGATGGTTATGCAATCTAACTGGACTGATTACAAACCTCTCATTATTGTGTCACATCTGACGTGGCCAGCTCTTAGACCATTCTAATAGGTGTCAAAAAAGTTACTTGCACTAGTACCTTATCTACCTATTAGACATGTAACGAATATTCGGATTCGCATTCGCATTCGCGAATATTCGCATGTTTTTAGATATTCGCATTCGCATTCGCATTCGCACAATTGAATGCGAATATTTTAGCACCTTATTTTTGCCGAAAATGGAAGAAAGTATCTCACTATCTACCGCTATATCGGTTGGCTTACATTTAAAACCCTGCAATAGATAGATAGCGCTCTGCATGTATATAGCGCTGTCTCGCTCGCGCACCAGTGCCGCATGCGGATCCGTCGCCAGTGTGATAATCGCCTAAGATACGCCGCCCGGTTATGAACTGCGTCAATAAAATGTTACCGCAATACAAGCAAAATGTGGTGAAATTACGAAATGTATGAAAACCCAAATATTCGCATTCGCATTCGCATTCGCATTCGCATTCGCGAATGTTCCAAAACCGACATTCGTTACATGTCTACTACCTATATGTACCAGTGTACGGGAAGAGGGACCACTTTGTCGATATGGAGTTACTAGTACATTCATAAACTAGTAGTTCTGTGAACCGTAGACTTCGGAGCATTTCCCCCCTTTTCCCCCTCCCTCGAAACTTTTTTTTACAACAACCGCTAAGGAAGTGTGGACTTGACCTTTTACCCGAAAATGATTGAAATCCGTCCATAAATAACGCGACAGCAAACTTCCCCCCTTTTCCCCCTCATTTTCCTCCCAATAAAAAAAATTGCCCGACAATTTTTGGCAAATAAATCAAGGGACGTACATGCCAAGTTTCATCGCAATCGGATGAAAAACGCGACCTCTAGACCGACACTGACCAACCAACCAACCAATACACACATATCAATCTGCCAAATCGTCGTACCAGTGAAAACGGAGACGTTCGTCGCCTCGCTACGCTCGGCTCCTCAGTCAACTGCACAATTTACACTATCTATTGGGGAAAGAAAAAAGTGGCCTTGTAAATCGACAAAGTGGTCCCTTGCACTAAACTCGTCCACATATTACAATGAGGATTTCTTGAATCGGGTTTTTCACCAGAGGCCAGTTTTATAAAGCTACAAGTTACAATTTACAAGCGGAACTCTCTTTCCAACCCTATGTGTTAGAAAGAGACTTCCGCTTGTAAATTGTAACTTGTAGCTTTATAAAACTGGCCTCAGGTGGCAGCACCGTGGTGGCAGTCTAGGTGTCATAATCCACCAATCATGATTAATCTTTTTTTTTTGATTGGTGGATTTTGACAACTGCTGTCAGAAAAATCTCTCGCCACAGTGCCGCCACCTGAGGCCAGTTTTATAAAGCTACAAGTTACAATTTACAAGCGGAACTCTCTTTCCAACCCTATGTGTTAGAAAGAGACTTCCGCTTGTAAATTGTAACTTGTAGCTTTATAAAACTGGCCTCAGGTGGCAGCACCGTGGTGGCAGTCTAGGTGTCATAATCCACCAATCATGATTAATCTTTTTTTTTTTATTGGTGGATTTTGACAACTGCTGTCAGAAAAGTCTCTCGCCACAGTGCCGCCACCAGAGGTCAGTTTTATAAAGCTACAAGTTACAATTTACAAGCGGAAGTCTCTTTCTAATCCTATGTGTTAGAAAGAGACTTCCGCTTGTAAATTGTAACTTGTAGCTTTATAAAACTGGCCTCTGGAATCATCCTCATTAAACTTGAAAACGGGCCCCAGTTCGCGGACTAACCAATATTGTTAATACCTTTTGAGAAATAGGCCCTAGGTAGATTTTTAGAATCCTAACACTCAAATTACATAAACATAACACTTCCTATAGAAACACCACTCTCATACAAATATGAGATTTTTTTACAATATTCAATTGTTATTATTTTATCAAGAGTTTATCTTAGTATTGTTAATTAAAAAAATCTTTATTAAATCAGCTTCATTCACTTTAAATAGGTAATTATCGAAAGTTAAAGATTTAGTATTATTCAAGTCCACCTTGTAGGTGATTATGCCATTTTATTATTTATTATGTAATATTATAATAATAACTTTTAGTTATTTCAAATCAAATATACTTATTTACATATATATAGTATAATAGTACCACGTAAATATTACGCAAAAGTTGTTGTATTTAAGAAAATAAATAATTATTATTTATTTCGAGGTATTGTGTTATTTTAACTTTATATCTCCCCCGGCTAAATTTAAAGTACAAAATAAGCGCCCCATGGGACTTCAGCAGCTTCAGGAACTGTTTAGTTTTCTTACTTAATCGTGGTCTCAAACTGTAAGCCTACATGAATTCAGATATAATATACACATGTTGTTAATGAAATAATTTTACTGAACGCATGCAGTTTTATTTTCTGTGATATGAAAGTTATAGTCTGTAAATTTACACGTTTTTTGCTTAAAAAACATACTTTTATGAGTAAAAGAGTAAAAAGAAAGTCAAATTCACAACTTATTGTTACAATTATAGCATAAAAAGTATCGAAAACCGACATAACTTTACGAAAAAGGTATTAAGAAAAAATTATAAAACTTTCGATATTTGATGACTTTTTGACTCGACCAAGCCACCGAGCAAGAAAACGGGCATCTACAGAACTAAGCAATTTATCATTTTGTACTCCATAGATTTAAATAATTAATCAGATTACGCACTGCTAACAACAAACTGTGATTCCATTTGTGCCCGTGCCCACGTAGTTACACGCTACACACACATACGCACAGCAATTTTGTGCCCATCCGACGCCAGTCGTATCCAAACGTCACTGCAGTAAAGAGCGGACAAATAATAATTAAAATATGCCGGCGTACGTCCTCAAATGCTGCACAAATGCCACCGGTCGTAAGAGAAAACCGGATGGAGTCACCTTTCATCGATAAATAAACATTTTAATGCGTAATCATATTAAAAATCTGTAAATTCGTAAACTATTAACTTCACGACAGCAGTGTTGCCAGGTGGTAGAGCAGGGAAACTTCCCGAACGTAAAGGGGTCTACAATAGCCACGATATGTTGTCAACACGATGTTGACGTCCCGCTCCCAACTTGATGTTTTATTTCACGCACGTTTTCAACTAATATTAACACATTGCCTAAGAGCATAGATAAATGAGTAGATAGATTGCTAACTCCATACATAGCAAAACTACTAATTAAATAATAAGTCGTATGGGAGGTATGGTTTAACTCATTTATACTAAGTTTTAAGCACACTTAAATCGTAATACGTATTAAGCTATTTAAGCTGTAATCTTTTGAATAATAACTTTTAGCAAAGCTCGCTTAAAACTTATTACATATACGCATTTAGCCATGTATGGAAAGAACACTCTATAGGTACTTAAGGGTCACCACACACCTAGCGGAATTCCTCGCGGAATTAGCGGAAGTAGCGGAAATTTGTCTATGGTAGCGGAAATTTGTCTGTGGTAGCAGATTTTTTGTATGGAAGCCATAGACAAATTTCCGCTACCATAGACAAATTTCCGCTACTTCCGCTAATTCCGCGAGGAATTCCGCTAGGTGTGTTGTCACCCTAATTCTCTTTGCTAAGAGCTAATAACTTTTATGTCTTTGTAATCAAATTATATTCTTTAGTACCAATTTTTTTTCCATTAAAATTTATAAATAAGCATTAAAAATTGTATTTGTATATATCTTTGTTCGCGATAATCTCGCGTTTGGCTGAACCGATTTTGATGCGGTTTTCAGAAAAGTATTTGTTATACTCTGGAGAAGGTTTTAGTATAGAAGTCGTCCATGTTACGTAAGACCATTTTTGCGCACAACTTATATCTGTTTGTTACCCTCCTCTGCTAGAAGTAACGCGGGGAGGTAATAGGAACTATGACAAGGACCAACGATAATAGCACCTCTTTGCCGTACCTACTGAAAGTGTAATAACACCATCCCGTTTTATCTTGGTATTACTATGACCATGCCGTCTATACCATCCTATGTCTATGGGCCATATGCACTCAACGGTAGTCGTATACTTTTAATAAGTTGTAACTTTAGATTAAAAAAAAATCATTTATCCGCCTCTTCAGAAATATATTTCATCAGATTTATTAAGGCAGGTGCATGTTAATTATATTTAAGAACATAAATTATAATCTGTTTTATTTTTCCTTTCAAAAATATGTTACACTTAATCGGGAAAATTTGTATTACTGGCAACACTGGTCTCTGCGCACACATTCAACTCGGGCGCCATTGTTGGATCACAGTTGGCTGTACGGAGATGCCTAGTCCTTATCCTTTATTAGTCCAAGTTGTACTCTATAAAAGTAGGAAAATAATATGCTGAATGTTAGAAGACGTAGTCTCTTATAGGTAGTTTGAAATAGGGTAAGTACCTAATTTTGGGTCTCATACATAAAAAAACACCGTTTATTTTTTTCTGCCTTAACCTTATTTTGAAAAATATTATACCAAATGTATTGTTCCTCGTCTTATTTCCTATCGAATAGTATTTTTTAATACAATTTTCGAAAAAAGTACGAATGTCCGCTTTTTCGTCGCTTCGCCCCACAGCGAGTCTTAGCCTGAGAAAATTAATAAAATCAGGGGAAATAATTCGTGTAGTTTTGTAAATTGGTACAGTTATACCTTGTGGTGCCCACGTGACTCTACTAAAAGTCCTCGGGGGTGGGGGTTGTGCTGAGGGTGTAGGGGGGGATTGAAGGTACCTTTGTTCAGATTTTTGGTCATATCTCGAATATCTGTAAGAATATCACTATAGTTACTTCGAACAAGTGGGAACGGAGTCTAATTGGTATCGTGGAAACTAGGGTGAATCGCCGGTAACTATTTACCTGCAGACAGACAGAATTCATTTTAGTATAACTTGGCCTGTTGTTGAAAGGTGACAAAGTAATTAAAATCTTATACTAAAATAAAATGTTTATAGGTGGCCAGAGTTCATAATTAGTATGAGGTGACCAGTTACTAGCGATTTGCGATTTACCCAATATGCTAATTATAATTACCTAATGAAATTGGTTATCAGCTTCCCATATGCGCGTCCCTTAAGATGGGACAACGTGGATGATAGGATTGATAGGTCTTGCATGTCTTGATTTATTCAACATAATTAAACTATCCTGTCATCAAAACTAATTACGCAAGGCATGAAAAAAAACATTTGATTATTAATTTCAGACTATGATTCGATAATTGTTTGTTAGGTCCCGACCATAGAGTATATTGAATGCTCAAAGCAAGGATTTAACTAGAGACCGCATACGCGACACACCCTAAAGGACAGAACATACGCAACGCGACTGATTTTAAAACACGTTTCAAGATGTAGTCCCGACCGCTAGGTGCTAGCGCCATCTGTCGGCTATTTGTATAAAACATCTACTTCATAGTTAGACTTGCAAGTTTACTTGCGGCAAGTAGGGATGCAGCTAGCTAGGTATATGCTAAAATGAAGTAGTGATATTCATCTCCAACACTCAGTCTGAACTCTGAACTAAAATATAGGGAACGTACGTAAACTGTAGAGGACAGCACAGGACGGCCGGCGATGCAATGGCGCGAAGTACAAATGTCAGGTTTAAGTTGCCTAATTAGTCCACTAGATGGCAGTACCTACAATGTGCAAGGGTACGCGAGTCAAATGTTGGAGGCAGCACTGTCTAATTGGCGTGGAATCGCGTAGAGTAGTGTCAGTTTTCGATTAAGACCAAAAGATGGCAGACTCTCCAACGCGCACGGTCCCTTTGCCGCAAGTAAACTTTAGTGTAGAGAGAGAACATTGTAAGAACACTGTGGTGTGGTCAATGAAAAAGTGGGTGTGGTAAAGAGTTGTAGTTACAAACAGTTAGTTGACGGCAGGCTCTCAAGGAAGTGATAAATACGCGAGCAAGTTATGTACAATTTATTTACATAGGTTTTAGATATTACAAATATTACAATATTTCACAGTACTTATATTAAATAATTATAAACCAGAAAATCAGCGGAAGGACTAGCAGAAAGTTAGACAAGGTGTAGTGTGTGTTGTGATTGTGAATTTGGTTGCTAAGCAACCGCGCGTCGCAACACGCAGGCGCGGGGACTTAGGCAGTGGAGGGCGAGCAGACCGCCACAACACGTTCGATTTTCAAATATCCTTTGCACTCTTGTGAATAAAATGCAGTTTTGCTATCTGATTTTAAAGAATAAAAAAGGGCTTTCCGAGGTAGTGATTTGAAAAATTGTTTACTAATATAATGTCTCAGTACCTATTCTGTTTAGAGTGTTTAGTTACAACATTCGTCGCTAGATGGCTCTGCACGCCAGTTAGAAGTCGCTATCGTTGTGTTTTCGTGTATTACATACGTAAATTTATTAACTGCAATATCTGAAACTTACCGTTTTTTTTGTAGATGTTTAAATCAATTTTTGAGGTTGTTCTTACAAATACCAGTAAGAACGACTACTAATAACGTAAACATCAGATTTTTTTCATGTCAACCAGAATTATATTTTCGCAAACAATAATTTTTTAAAATAAATATTTTATAACAATAAAGACATTTATTAACGACTGTTAAATCTAAAAATTCTAAAATGCCGTTGATAACCGTGCATCTCATGACATTTGCGTTTATTTCAAAAGAAAGAGGCAAAACCGGCCAAGAGCATATCGGGCCATGCGTAACGTAGGGTTACCAATCAATCTATATGAATATGTACAGAACTGAGATAGACGGGCAATCTACGGCTTCCTTACATCGGTTTCTCTCGTACAGATGGCGCTTTAGAGTTAGAGCATCAACATTTTTTATATAGAGGGTGTAACAAAAATACTGGTGATCCGTATAAGCTCTGTTCCCACTTGATCATTGAAAATAATCTTCCAGTTTCAAGTATAGCTGTCTCAATACGATATCAATTAGACCCCGTTCCCACTTGTCGGATGTCGGGTCCGGATTTTAAGCGGGTGTCAGCGCCTCGTATAAAATTGTGTAGTGCAAGTGGGAATAGCTTCATATAAAATGTTCTGCAACTGTAATATCCGATTAAAATCCGGGCCCGACATCCGACATAGAGGGAACGGGGTCTAATTGGTATCGTATTGAGACGCGAGTAAGTTATGTACAATTTATTTACACAGATTTTAGATATGTACAATATTTCACGGTACGGATATTAAATAATTATAAACCAGCAAATCAGCGGAACGACTAGCAGAAAGTTAGACAAGGTGTAGTCATTGATTTATTATGTAGGTAGTACCTACTAGATGTGACATCTAGAATAAAATTTTGTGCTGCATGTTTGGCCGTTGACAGCTGTCAGTTGCTTAGCATCATGTCAGTGTTTCAAGAGCGAATGTATGGACTTTAAGTGCCGATCACTTAAACTCATGGGTGAAAAATTTTGTTAGGGATGTCATCTCCTGTTACTCAATGGGTGTAGTGTGTGTTGTGAATTTGGTTGCTAAGCAACCGCGCGCCGCAACACGCAGGCGTGGGGACTTAGGCAGTGGAGGGCGAGCAGACCGCCACAACACGTTCGAATTTCAAATATTCTTTGCACTCTTGTGAATAAAATGCAGTTTTGCTATCTGTTTTTAAAGAATAATAAAGGGCTTTCCGATGTAGTGAGGTAAAAAATTGTTTACTAATATAATGTCTCAGTTTAATGTTTAGAGTGTTTAGTTACAACATTGGTCGCTAGATGGCTCTGCGCGCCAGTTACAAGTCGCTATCGTTGTGTTTTCGTGTATTACATACCTAAATTTATTGACTGCAACTTCTGAAGCTTACCGTTTTTTTTGTACTTGTTTAAATCAATTTTTGAAGTTGTTCTTATAAATACCAGTAAGAACGACTACTAATAACGTAATCATCAGATTTTGTCATGTCAACCAGAATTATATTTTCGCAAATAATAATTATTTAAAATAAATTATTTTATAACAATACAGACATTCATTAACAACTGTTAAATCTAACAATTCTAAAATGCAGTTGATGACCGTCGACCGTGCATCTCATGACATTTGTGTTTATTTCTAATGAAAGAGGCAAAACCGGCCAAGAGCATGTCGGGCCATGCGCAACGTAGGGTTCCGTACATAAATGAATATGTATAGAACTGAGATAGACGGGCAATCTACGGCTTCCATACATCGGTTTCTCTCGTACAGATGGCGCTTTAGAGTTAGTGCATCAAATTTTTTTATATAGAGGGTGTAACAAAAATACTGGTGATCCGTATAAGCCCTGTTCCCACTTGATCATTGAAAATAATCTTCCAGTTTGAAGTATAGCTGCCTCAATACGATATCAATTAGACCCCGTTCCCATTTGTCGGATGTCGGGCCCGGATTTTAAGCGGGTGTCGGCGCCTCGTATAAAATTGTGTAGTGCAAGTGGGAATAGCTTCATATAAAATGTTCTGCAACTGTAATATCCGATTAAAATCCGGGCCCGACATCCGACATAGAGGGTACGGTCTAATTGGTATCGTATTGAGACAGCTATAGGTACTTGAAACTAGAATATTTATTGAATCAATAGAATAATTTTGTTATGGTTGAACACTAGTTAACAAACTTCACTGCGCAAAGCGTGAAAAAAAGTTCATTATCTGCGTCCCATCTGGTTCCCACATTCACGGCCCTGCTGCGCGCGTAGCGCTACGCCGTAGCCGATAAACATGGGTTTCCCCATAGATTTAAATAATTAATCAGATTACGCACTGCTAACAACAAACTGTGATTCCATTTGTGCCCGTGCCCACGTAGTTACACGCTACACACACATACGCACAGCAATTTTGTGCCCATCCGACGCCAGTCGTATCCAAACGTCACTGCAGTAAAGAGCGGACAAATAATAATTAAAATATGCCGGCGTACGTCCTCAAATGCTGCACAAATGCCACCGGTCGTAAGAGAAAACCGGATGGAGTCACCTTTCATCGATAAATAAACATTTTAATGCGTAATCATATTAAAAATCTGTAAATTCGTAAACTATTAACTTCACGACAGCAGTGTTGCCAGGTGGTAGAGCAGGGAAACTTCCCGAACGTAAAGGGGTCTACAATAGCCACGATATGTTGTCAACACGATGTTGACGTCCCGCTCCCAACTTGATGTTTTATTTCACGCACGTTTTCAACTAATATTAACACATTGCCTAAGAGCATAGATAAATGAGTAGATAGATTGCTAACTCCATACATAGCAAAACTACTAATTAAATAATAAGTCGTATGGGAGGTATGGTTTAACTCATTTATACTAAGTTTTAAGCACACTTAAATCGTAATACGTATTAAGCTATTTAAGCTGTAATCTTTTGAATAATAACTTTTAGCAAAGCTCGCTTAAAACTTATTACATATACGCATTTAGCCATGTATGGAAAGAACACTCTATAGGTACTTAAGGGTCACCACACACCTAGCGGAATTCCTCGCGGAATTAGCGGAAGTAGCGGAAATTTGTCTATGGTAGCGGAAATTTGTCTGTGGTAGCAGATTTTTTGTATGGAAGCCATAGACAAATTTCCGCTACCATAGACAAATTTCCGCTACTTCCGCTAATTCCGCGAGGAATTCCGCTAGGTGTGTTGTCACCCTAATTCTCTTTGCTAAGAGCTAATAACTTTTATGTCTTTGTAATCAAATTATATTCTTTAGTACCAATTTTTTTTCCATTAAAATTTATAAATAAGCATTAAAAATTGTATTTGTATATATCTTTGTTCGCGATAATCTCGCGTTTGGCTGAACCGATTTTGATGCGGTTTTCAGAAAAGTATTTGTTATACTCTGGAGAAGGTTTTAGTATAGAAGTCGTCCATGTTACGTAAGACCATTTTTGCGCACAACTTATATCTGTTTGTTACCCTCCTCTGCTAGAAGTAACGCGGGGAGGTAATAGGAACTATGACAAGGACCAACGATAATAGCACCTCTTTGCCGTACCTACTGAAAGTGTAATAACACCATCCCGTTTTATCTTGGTATTACTATGACCATGCCGTCTATACCATCCTATGTCTATGGGCCATATGCACTCAACGGTAGTCGTATACTTTTAATAAGTTGTAACTTTAGATTAAAAAAAAATCATTTATCCGCCTCTTCAGAAATATATTTCATCAGATTTATTAAGGCAGGTGCATGTTAATTATATTTAAGAACATAAATTATAATCTGTTTTATTTTTCCTTTCAAAAATATGTTACACTTAATCGGGAAAATTTGTATTACTGGCAACACTGGTCTCTGCGCACACATTCAACTCGGGCGCCATTGTTGGATCATAGTTGGCTGTACGGAGATGCCTAGTCCTTATCCTTATTTTTCCTATATTTATTTTTCCTACTCCAGCATTATAATCTGTTAATTTAATGGTTGATAGGTACAGCCTGAGCCGTGGGGTGCCCGGCCTTAGAATTGTCCCCCACCATATCGTCCCGTGGTTGCAGTAGGAGTCTGCTAAGGGAATATACCGGGAGATGGGCAGCAGCATCTTCCGAAAGCCTAAACAACAATAAACAAAAAAAACTGCGCGCGCCAACGCGCCTGCCAAGCTTTATCAAAGGGGAGGCCTATGTTCAGCAGTGGACGTCTTATGGCTGAGATGATGATGATGATGATGATGATGATGAAGAGGTACAGCCTTGGCCAGAAGTATTGGGCACCAATGCGATTTTCATACAAACATCGAAAGTTTAGGCCATCGTTTCCATCTTTTTTAAAGTTATTTTATCAATTAATTCAAATGCCTATTAGAGGCATGTTTTGTTGTAGTTAGTAATAATTGCATATGGAATATTTGCAATATGTCACACCGACTTCAATTTTCATTTTTGGTACCTTCTGTTTTCATATTTTAAACCTACCTTGAAAGTGTATATTTATAAATAAAATATAACATGTACCGTTACCTACCGTACATTGTTAGGATAGGGAAATAATACTTAACATCAAAATTGTGAACATAAAAACTTCTGGACAAGGATGTATATTATTATTAAAAAGTATACTTTATGAACTTTGTTTATGGTATTCAATATTACCTACCATCGCTGACGATTGTGTCCGTGGATGGTAGAAGGTAAGGATGACAATCTCTCTGTTACAAAAGTGTCCACCAAAAGGCGTGGAATTGGTGGCGCCACTTTAGCTTTAGTAGTCCGGGTTCATACACGAAAGCAATACTAGCGCTACGATGGTGCTATGTGGAGAGATTTAGAACTTTTAGTTGCTGTTTCCCGCCGCTGGACACTTTTTAGATGGTTCTCATATAAGAGATTGTCATCCTTACATTCTACTATCCATAATTGTGTCGCTGACTGCAGAGTCAGACTGCAGGATGAATGGCCGACGTAGGCGGCGACGTACGGAGACCCCCTAATTCTCGATTCACTGATTTATGAATAAACTTAACTTCTTCTATTTATTAACCGACTTCAATTCCATTGAGGAAGGAGGTTCTGCATTCGGTTTGGTGTTTTTTTTTTAATGTATGTTCACCGATTACTCCGAGACCCGTGGTCCGATTTGAGTAATTCTTTTTTTGCTTGAAAGAATCTACATCCAATTTGGTCCCATATTAATATGGTGATGTTCTGATGATGGGATCCATGAGGAATTGAGGGAACTCCTCAATTTTTTTTGATAACATTTTCCTTGTGCAGGCATAATGACACTATCGCTGTCATCATTATTTTTCTTGAGGCGGCCAGTATGTCACCGCCACCCATAGATATAAATGATATAATATCATATCATAGCATAAAGGTCAAACTAAACACATACAATAAAATTTTGCGAACGTTTTAATGATGACAGACGGTTTGGTGCAACCAACCCGAAGGTGCAACCAAACGGTATGTTAACGTAATCGTAAATTTATGCTTGAATGAAAAGTTTGACTTCAACTCAAAAGTTAGTTTAATATAAACTACTTGTACCTCTTATATTATAACTATTGCGAAACACTTAAAAATCCTCTTGTTACATTATTACAACAATTTAAAATGAGTACTGTCAAGTATAAGTCAAATTGGCTCAGTAATACAGAACACAAGTCCTATGGGGTTGGCCGGTGAAAACTTTTGCAGAGGGCGCTGTTCCAGATTCCATACAATAAGAGAAAGAGATACAAACAATGATAGAAAGAAACAGACAATGAATGGTCCCTAACTTGTATGCAGGCATAAAGCTTTTCTTAGGCAAAAACCTGCCCTATGGCGTTAATCTACATCATTTTAATTTTAGTGTATTCCAAAAACGGATGGATTTCAATTTCGGAGCAATCCGACACAAAACATTGAGTCATTTTCGCGAAAATAAATAAAAACTACTTCGCGCCATACAAATTTAGCTTTTCTAGGGACCAATTTTGAATATGTCACTTTGACAGTTGCCAACCCCATTCGCTGTGTGCATGATTGTGGCGCCATCTCTTGGACAGGCGTTCAATGACTTTTTTTTCTTTTTTATAAATGGTTTCATTCCTTGCTTATATGAAATGTCACTGGCTGATTCACTATTTTAATGTTGAAATTGCAACACAAACGTTTCTCTCTGACATGTACAAACTCTATCTTATCTGTGCTCTTTCTCTTTCCACCATGACTTGGGAAGCCAGCATCGCTCTATGTAATTAAAATAAGTTTGTGATAAATAAAACAAGTAAATAGATTGAGGAATGTTTGATTATTAACATAAACCTGCGCCCCGTAGTACATTTCATCAGTTATGGGCCCAGGTCATCGTTTTCGGCGAGAAAATTGAAGTATAAAATACGGCGTCTGTGAAGAATATAAAAAATGGCGTATATATAACAAGGAAAATTTTAATAACCGGTATAATATTGTGCAATTCGACGGAGAGGGATTTAACAACTGGTCTTTTCGCATAAAAAGTGTTTTGAAAGAAAATCTATGCCTAGAAGCTATACAAGTGGAGAAATACTCGGAGACAAAAGAAAACGCCAAATTGGAAGCGCGGGCGCAAGCGATATTGATTGCAGCTGTGGCCGATAGTCACTTGGAGTATGTAAGGAGGGACACCGCGTATCAAATGTTCAAAAGCTTAGAAGATAATTTTAAAGAAAAAGGCGTAAGAAGTAAACTGTTTTTAAGGAGAACATTAAGTGAAATTAAGTATAAGGACACGACGCCATTGAAAGAGCACTTTACAAAAATTCAAGAAATTTGTACTCAATTGGAAGAAGCCGGAAGTGAATTGTCCGAAGAAGAGAAAATTAACTACATTCTCTTATCTATGCCTAAAACGTACGGATCAGTTGTAACTGCACTGGAAACTATAGGTGACCTTACATTAAACATAGTAAAAGATAGATTATTAGCAGAAGAAGAGAAACAAAAGAAATTTGATAAATATAGTGAACATGGTCAGTCTACCGAAGGATTTTCAAGTGCTTTTGTTTGCTTCTCATGTGGAAAGCCTGGTCACAAGAAGTTTCAATGTCGACAAAGACCAGAGCACACTTATAATAATGGACGAGGACAGGAGTGGAACCGAGGAGGAGGATTTAACCATGGACAGGGACAAGAGTGGAACCGAGGAGGTGGATTTAAATATGAACAAGGTTGAGGTCGCAGTGGACTTGGCAGAGGTACCAGATTCAGTCAGGGGCGCGGCCGTGGCAGGTGGAGCCAGGGCTCTTCTTGTGGCCGAGGATGGACTCAACGTAGTACCAATTATGTGGAAGAAAATGAGGAAACAACGGCATTCTTTTGTGGTAATGTGAGTAGTGAACCTAATATGAAATTTTATGTAGATTCAGGATGTTCAGATCACTTAACAAATTCATTAGATCACTTTACAGACTATATAGAATTAAAAGTACCGAGAAATATTTCTGCGGCTAAAAATGGAATAACTTTAGAGGCTATTGGTGTCGGGAACATAGAAGCAGTGTTCAAGGTAGGAAATAAAGAAAATAAATGTATAATAAAAAATGTGTATTATGTTCCAGATGTAAGGAAAAATTTATTATCTGTATCAAAAATGGAGGATGTTGGATTAAGGATTGAGTTTGCATATGGAAAGGTACGAGTATATAAATATAATTGGTTAATAATGATTGGTAACAAAGAAGGAACATTATACACAGTTGAATGTCAAAGTCAAGTCAATACCTGTCAGTTAATGAATGCTGTAGATGTAAATTTATGGCACAGACGTTATTGTCACTTAGGCTCACAAAATTTAAATTTACTTGTGCGGAAAAATTTGGTAGATGGTTTGTCAGAATTAAAAAATAAAATTGTAAGTGACAGTTTATGTGAACCATGTATTTTAGGCAAAAGTCGTAGACAACCATTTAATAAAGTAGGAACTAGAGCTAACAAACCTTTAGAACTGGTACATTCAGATGTCTGCGGACCAATTACACCTGACACTTGGGACGGGAACAAATATTTTGTAACATTCATTGATGATTATACACATTTTACTATGGTGTTCTTAATTAGACATAAATCAGAGGTTTTCAAAAGGTTTGAAACTTATTATAATATGGTAACAAAACATTTTAATGCAAATTTGTTAAAGCTGAGAATCGATAATGGACGTGAATACCTTTCAGATGAGTTTAGGGAATTTTGTAATAGGAATGGAATCGTCATGCAACATACAGTGCCATACAACCCAGAGATGAACGGAGTAGCAGAGAAAATGAATAATACCCTTATGGACAAAGCTAGGACTGCATTAATAGACTCAGGCATGAAGAAAGAATTTTGGGGTGAAGCAATCTTGTTCGCAACATATGTAACAAATAGAAGTCCAGTTTCAGGAAGAGAGAAAACACCATGTGAACTATGGGAAGGACGAAAACCTGATGTTTCAAATCTAAGAGTGTTTGGTTGTACAGCGTACAATCATGTTCCAAAAGAAATGAGAAGAAAACTCGACAACAAAGGTAAAAAAATTATTATGATTGGTTACAACATTGGAGGATATAAACTTTTTGATGAAGAAAAACAAAGAACAGTGACAGCAAGAAATGTAATATTTGATGAGAGGCCTATAAAATCGGATAAGACAATTAATATACCGAATTATGATACTGCGGAAGAGACGGAGGACACACCTGGACCTGAAAAGAAAAAAGAAGAGATTAAGGACATAGAAACATTAGAGGATATGCAAGAAAAGGAACTGGAAAAGGAAGTGAGAAGCTATGAAGGAGGAAGAGAGAAAAGGAAAATTCAAAAACCAAAATGGCAGGAAGACTATATACTAGATTTAGAAGAAAATGATGACAAAGCATTATTTGCTCTGCTTAGCAGCTATTATGAAGACGTGCCAGTTACATACAATGATATTCAAGAAAGAGAAGACAAAAAGGAATGGGAGAAAGCAGTAGTTGAAGAACTGAAAGTATTGGAAGAAAGTGAAACTTTTGAGATTGTGCCAAGACCGGATAAGAAAATATTAGATTCGAAATGGGTATTTACCAGGAAAGATACAGGAACCAACACTATTTGTAAGGCGAGACTCGTTGTACGAGGTTACCAACAGCAAGAGAAATTTGAAGATGTGTACTCACCAGTTTTAAGACTACAGACACTCCGGACATTGTTATCAGTGGCTGCCAGGAAGGATTACCATATTCACCAGATGGATGTGAAAGGAGCTTTCCTATATGGAAGAATAGATGAGGATGTGTATCTTAAACCTCCAGATGGAATGAATATACAGGATGGCTATGTACTAAAGCTCAAGAAATCTTTATATGGGTTGAAAAAATCACCAAAATATTGGTATGAAAAATTTAATGAGACAATCATTTCATATGGGTTTAAGAGATCAGATAATGACTATTGCTTATTTACAAAGGGGAATTTATACTTACTTCTTTATGTGGACGATTTATTGATCCTCAGCAATAACTTAAAAGATGTAGAGTCAGTGAAAAATTTTTTGAAAACCAAATTTCGCATGAAATACTTGGGGAATGATAATTTAATGTATTTAGGAATATCTATTAAAAAACATTCTGAAGGCATCTCAATAGACCAATCTAAATATTTAAAAAATGTACTTAAAAAATTTAATATGGAAAATTGTAAAGGTTGTGATACACCTATGGATGCTAATTTTAAATTTGATGAAAGTGAAACCGTGGATATGTCATATGAACATCAATGTAGATCATTAATAGGATCACTTATGTATGCGACTGTAGGCTCTAGGCCTGACTTAGCAGCTTCTGTGTACTACCTAAGTAGATTTCAATCTAAGCCCAGTGCAGGGTTATGGCGTGCTTTGAAACGATTGTTGAGATATGTTAAAAATACTGTAAATTTGTCATTACTGTATACCAAAGATGAGTCAAGTGAGGCTTTGGTAGGATATGCAGATGCTGATTTTGCAAGGACTGAGGATAGAAAATCAACATCTGGATATCTGTTTAAAGTATTTAATAATAGTGTAGTTTGGAAATCTAAAAAGCAGACTACAGTTACCTTAAGCACAACGGAGGCTGAATTTGTAGCTCTCTGTGAAGCAATTATGGAAGCTTCTTTCATGTTAAAACTATTAATTGATTTAAATATTAAAGTTGATAGTGTAAAAGTTTATGAGGATAATCAGAGCACAATTAAAGCAATCAAAAACACAGACCAGAAAAGACTAAAACATGTTGATATTAAGTATAATTATATTAAACAAAAGGTGGAACAAAAAATTGTCAAAGTAGAATACATTAGTACTAAAGAGCAGATAGCCGATGTCTTTACCAAACCTTTAGGAAAAACTATTTTTGTAAAACTTGTAGAACAACTAGGTCTCATATCGAGAAACGCTTATGTTGAGGAAGAGTGTTGAAATTGCAACACAAACGTTTCTCTCTGACATGTACAAACTCTATCTTATCTGTGCTCTTTCTCTTTCCACCATGACTTGGGAAGCCAGCATCGCTCTATGTAATTAAAATAAGTTTGTGATAAATAAAACAAGTAAATAGATTGAGGAATGTTTGATTATTAACATAAACCTGCGCCCCGTAGTACATTTCATCATTTAACAGCTGACAGGGGCTTTTGCAGTTTTATTTCTTATCACATTGTGCACTGCGATCGTTCTCGTTACCCCAATGCACTTCGCACATAGCGATATCGTGTATATTTTGTTCGTTGTCAATAGGGAGTATTACGCAAAACTCTACCGCCTACCGCGAAACACGAAAATAAAAATGTCGTTACTACTATTATCTATATGCTAACTTGTAAAAAACTGTTTGAGGCCTATATCAGATTGGGCCTGAGAAATTGTAAAGTACCTATAAAATACCGGTTTTAGGTTCCAGGGATATTCGAGGTTTTAATATATTGAGACCAGTTTCTCAGCCTTAGATTAATGCTAATAATTTTTAAAGAAAGCAGGTGTAAACTGCCATGTTTAAAAGTTAACGGCCGCTAATTCGCATCTATTTAAACCGCGATTAACCATGAATATTCATAGTCCATAATAACCGTGAACATTACAATAATGACTCGATTACTCCGCGACGAGGCAAAGATGTGTTACAATTGTGTGACTAATTTACAAAAACATGTCGGAAAAACAATGGTTGCTATTACATTTGTTTGAATCTTTCACAACGCACCGGGCGATGCTTATCCTTCCGCATAGTTATTGTTTTAACATTCCGAAGGATTAAAGATTATAGTCACATGTTTTTTGCAAACTTTCTGTAAGTGATATGATAATGTTCTTATCAGACATGAATATGATAAACAAATAAAAGTCATTACCATCGCGCGGAATGAAACGCTCTTATCAGAATCAGTCTCGTTCTGAAACGAATGAATGCATGTTGTCGCGAATCATTTTTATTTTTATTTACGTTCGTTACTAAAGCAAATAAAAAGTTGACTTATACCTAAAGACCAGTCGATGTGATAATAATAGCGATTAAATGGGCATAAAAAAGGCTCTTATAAAGTTCAAGTTCAGGGACGTTGTGCAATAGTGGACGTTCCAAACGCACTACCAACTGTCACCTCGTTTGACAACTTCAGTCGGTCACTGGTTGACAGTCGGTTTGAACGTGCGTAAATAAACATTTCCGGTCTGAGCGCGCCATCAATTTGCATTAAATCGCGCTTATTCAATTACATAAACTTAATACAGAGTGCCGGTCCTCGTCTGAGGTACGGGGAGACGGCTGACCATGTGACCATGGTCGGAGTCTGAACGCCGGTTTAAAAAAAAGTTTAGTTGATCCGCGAGTGAGCGACCCATCTCATTCGCATTGTTTCGCGAATTCAGTGTTTAGTGTGTTAAAACTATAAACTGGACTGTTTATAATGAAGGAATTACACAGGAAAGAGGAGATTTCGGACGATGAGTCGGGACTGGGCTACCAGAACACGTTGGTAAGTTAGCAATGGTTTTGAACTTTCTATTTTCTAGACATTTCTTCCGTCAGGCGATGCCGGCTGCCTGGTTCACTTATCGCGTTTGTTTGATAGTAAACAATTCAATCGTTTATTCATCAAATACATGGCTTATGTGTTAACGAGACATACTTATTTAATTACGAATTTCAATGCAGTATGACCCTTCATAACATATTAAAAGTAAATCAATGTTTATTCGGAAAATTACATCTTATAAAGTCTGAGATTTAAGACAAAACTTGAAATGCTAACAGAAATATATGTATTATTTATTAGTTTATAAGTAAACAAAAAATAATAAATAAACAAAACCTTTCTATTTAATCAATAAATTATATGACTGGTATATAATTACATCCAATTAACTTCATTAAAGTAATATCTCATTAAAATCCAATAAGAACAATGCAATAAGAACATCTAAGAAGTTACATTAATATAAAAGTAATTGATTTGATAATTAATTTACAGTGAAGAATGTGTTTTTTATGATAACAATAACAATGTTATGAATAATAATTTAACTTATATATAAATTGCTATTAAAATGTTTGGGTTAAGTTAGACAAAAACTCATTTAAAGGTAAGCTCACACTTAGTCTTAGTAAAGGATATGTACCACTTATGACACCTAGGGTTTACAATTCATCATCATCATCATCATCTCAGCCATAAGACGTCCATGCTGAACATATGGCTCCCCTTTAAGGGGGGGTTTGCTATACGCACCACGCTATTGCCAGGTGGGTTGGCACGCACAGTTTTTTGGTTATTGTTTGTAGGCTTTCGGATAAGATCATTGGATATGCAGATGATCTTGCCCTGCTGGGAGCGGACAGCGTATCCGTCACGGAAAAAGCTAGGAAATTGGCGGCAGAAGGCTCGACAGTCGGTCTCAAAATAAGCCAAGAAAAGTCAGAATATTTACACATGCGGAGGCGCAAGAACATCCTGGAGCAAAGACAAAACTTAACTGTCGGCGATGTCTCATACAAAGGTGTGACGAAATTCAAATACCTGGGCTGCATCATTAATGACACACATGGCAGAGAAGAGGAAATTGAACTTCGCATCCAAAGTGCCCTCAGAAGCGCGGCAGCTCTTCACAAAATATTGGTGTCCAAGATTATGCGCCGGAAAACTAAGATTCGTATTTACAAAACCATTATTAGACCGATCCTAATGTATGGCTGCGAATGTTGGACACTCACTCTGAAGGAAGAAAATAAGCTCCTTGTTGCCGAAAGAAAAATATTCCATAAGATCTTGGGGCCCACACAGAGAGATGATGGTAGCTGGAGAATCCGGAGAAATCAGGAGATAGAAGATTTGGTGTCTGAGCCAAACATTATCGGAGAGACCAAGTCAGCAAGACTCCGCTGGCTTGGACACCTTGAGAGAATGCCAGGCGATAGGGCGGCCAAAAGAGCTTACGTTGGACGTCCTCTAGGTCGACGTCCATCAGGTCGTCCTAGGTACCGCTGGAGAGACCAGGTCGAAAGAGATCTAGGCGCCCTACAAGCAGAAAACTGGGAGGAGATCGCACAAAACAGGACGCTTTGGCGCCATCTCGTGTCGGAGGCCAAGACTCACTTCGGGTCGCTAAGCCAGAGGAGTTAGTTAGTTAATTAGTTAGGCTTTCGGAAGATGCTGCTGCCCATCTCCTGGTATATTCCCTTATCAGGCTTCTACTGCACCCACGGGACGATATAGTGGGGGACAATTCTAAGGCCGGGCTAATTACTTTTTACATATTTGAGCTGGATTGAAAACCCTAGTGATATATTTAGTTAATGATTGTGGGGTCTATAATTGTTGAGCCATGTACGGCTCTATTTACATTTGTCGTTTTATAGGTTTATTATGAACAACCAAATTATTTTGAACCCTAAAAGGTTAACCACATAGTGTAGCTATAACATGGCTTCCTATTAGGTAAACTCTGATAAAATTAAATATCGACTAAGAACACTAGTGCAGTCACAGTCAATGAATTTAAAAATATCTATTTAATTATAAAATTCATAAATGTATTATATGACGTTGCGTTTCGTATGACTTACATTGCAAAAGTGTATCTAAACCTTTGTATAGATATAATATTATTAAAACTAAAAGTACTATAGTATAATCCAACCAAACTGACAACCAGGATCGTAAAACTTCTCGTTCACACTTGCACGGCTGTAGCAAGAGTAAATGAGATAGCAATATGATACCGGACGTCAGTTTGGTTGACTGATATTATAATTGAAAAGAACACTCTTACAAACCAGGGCATCTGCACCTTTCATATTATCAGTTCTATTGCTAACTACAATTCAACTTTATGCTGGCCATACATATAAGTCAACGCCAAAAATATGTATACACCTTTGCACTACTCCATTGTTATAAGGTTCAAAAGGGTAAAGACTAGCATACATATTACATTAGGTATAAACTATAGTACATTACACAACTAGGGTGGTAAAACAAAGAAAGGTTGAGATCGTAGAAGTTTGCAGCCCGAGCTGCAAGCGAGGGACGTAAATATGCGATCGAGGGCTTTCTTTATTACCTCCCGTGTTGTGTACATCATTTTATGTCTACACTTGGCCAGAAAGGGTCTTGTTCCGTAGTCCGTACGCGCAGCGTGCGGAAAAAGCCACTTTTTGGCCAGGTGTGGCATAAAAACTATTATTTTGTTGATACGACGGTTTTCTGTTGTGCCACCTGCTCTGGCCTATAACCGCGAACCACTTCGTTCATCGAATCGTCTATTTGCATCACTCTCTTTCGTATATGCGAGAGCGATAGAGACGGGACCATCGTTTTGTTGATTTTCGAACTTCGGTAGGCCCTCTGGTGTAATATTTGATGGTGGATATAGTGTGTTTGGTGGTGGTTTTTATTTTATCTGGTGTTAGGGCAGATGTCCCGGTTGTGGCCACTGTGCCGGTTTTGGCCATTTTCAACTTTATTCAGGTATAGACCTATTTACAAGTCTAAGGCTTATAGTTAATAGATGAGTAAATTATGCCAGTACAGATGAAACTGCCATCTGTCAAGTATCAGTTGTCATTCAGATATCAGGACCCATGGAAAAAAGTGGCCAAAACTGGCTCCTGGGCCCTTTTTTGACATCTCATTAAAGAATAAAATAAGTTCTAATGCCAGATTCTTAACATCGAAGATTCATATAAATATAGTAATATATTAACAACGACTCAGTACATAAATAATGTCATAATTCCTTATTGATACAAAATGACGGACGTCTGAATACACGAACTCTCCTTAAAGTGGCCAAAACCGGGGCATCTGCCCTATTTAAGATCACGAACAGATATTTATGAACGTTCATGTGTTGATATTGGAGTGCTCGACGGTAACATAACGAGTGACCCAATACAAAGGGTCGATTGTTTACAAACAATTTGCTTATCTGTTTAACGACTTATTACATTGTTAACCTCGTTTACTTTACTATTCGGGACATTTGCGGTTGTATATACTTTATGGCTGCTCTACATGATGGGCCATCATAGGGACGCAGCTATGCGTTAGAGGGAGCTAACGATATTGCGATCTCGTTCCGTCGTATAGCTGCGTCCCTATGATGGCCCATCATGTAGAGCCAGCCTTAAAGATGCGTGTTTAATGCAGGATTAGATGCTTTGCTAGAGACTGTCCGGAAAGAGAAGTGTCGTGGTTTGTATTGGAGCTCATGCATTCTACGACACTTTTTTCCGGACAGACTCTAACTGTCAGATTATTGTACAGTCGCCCTCAGATATACAAGGCCAAGGTGGTCACAAATATCAGAACAACGCCATTATTGTCAAGGTTATAAGGTGTTTGTTCAGATATTTTCGAGTACCGTGAGAGCGGTTACGATATATTTGATGGCGATTGTACTCAAATAAAATTGTGACGTATTCAAATCAAAGGCACATCATTGTCGGTTGTTAATAGAGTTCATTTCTAAATGGAATTTTACGGCAGTAACACCTTATTGACCTTTGACTTGAAAACATCACAAATACTACTTTAGATACCGCCTTATTTAATGATTTGAATTTTACAATTTCACAATTATCTTAAACTCCTTATTTATTTATCGTATGGCTACATGTCACTGGATATAGATAGGCATTTCTACTTTCGGGTTATAGTAGTGGAACAGCAGATGATGAAGAAAATCCAGTGAGTGCTGCGAGGTCCAGATGGGACAGTGCAGCTGCCAAGTTTGTTGCTCTTAGCACCACCCAGGGATCACGTGTAGGGATGTCTAAAGCCCGTCACAGATGGAGCTATAATATATATTAATATACCGTAAGATACCGAGATATATATTATCGTATAGCTCGGCACCCCACACGGCAAAGATATCAAAAGAGAGAGAGATATATCGGTTGTACGTCACGCCAGAGAAGGAAGGCAATACCTATACCAAAAATATATCGTTACCCGAGCTCGGCACCCCACACGGGAAAGATATCAAAAGAGTAGAGTAGTAGAATAGTACCGAGATATATAATAGTATCGTATTTATTGCTATGCGATAATATATATCTCGGTATCTTACGGTATATTAATATATTATAGCTCCGTCTGTGACGGGCTAAATAGTACGTAACATATATCGTAAGATACC
Organism: Pammene fasciana; assembly: GCA_911728535.1. Lineage (NCBI taxonomy): Eukaryota > Metazoa > Arthropoda > Insecta > Lepidoptera > Tortricidae > Pammene > Pammene fasciana. The sequence continues at coordinate 2,729,398 of OU452295.1, forward strand.
GAGCTATAATATATATTACGTCACTTCCAGTTCAGTCTGTGACGGGCTTCACTCCTTAGTCGCCAGGACGCTCGCGTTCCCATACAAACGTAGTTTAGCTCTCATTTTAAAACGACATGCTTTAGAACCACGAAATTTGGCAGGGGCATTCTAGTAGTACAGATCTATGTCGGTAATTCGTTTTTGTTGCTAAAAATTGTAATACAAAGAAAATACAGCTAGATACAGATTTACATACAAAACTTACTTTTGCTATATTTTCTTTGTATTACAATTTTTAGCAACGAAAACGAATTACCGACATAGATCTGTACTGCTAGAATGCCCATGCCAAATTTCGTGGTTCTAAAGAATGTCGTTATAAAATGAGAGCTGAACTACGTTTGTATGGGGACGCGAGTTCACGCGAGCGTCCTGGCGACTCTTAAGGTAAAAACTAACGCAAAAAAACCTGCTAAACGACTTTCTTTCTAAACTGTCGGTTAGCAAAATTAGTCATCCTCATTGAATAGCACAATAAAATAATGAAAACAATCGACCTTTGTTCCGCAAAAGGCTTGTAAAAGTAATAAATAAGTAGAACATGTGTCTATGACGTCCGTTCCCTAGTTAGAAAACTAGATGTTGTTGAAACGTGACGAGTTATTTAACACGTTTCAATACCCTTATGATCACGTAATGACAAAGTAGCTTGAACTTCGGAGATCCACAAAATATGTATAAAAACATCATCATCATCTCAGCCATAAGACGTCCACTGCTGAACATAGGCCTCCCCTTTGGACCTCCATAAGTATCGGTCGGTATAAAAACATAAGAAAAAAAAATTGGTGTCAGCTCCTTTTGTTTTGAAATCAGCATCGTATGTAGTGTAGAAAATATTTTTACTTTTTGTTCTCTTTTTTATATCAAGCAGTGACGTCAGCTATAAAGGCAAATTGAAATGGCGAGACTCGAACTCGTGAGTAGGGATGTCACGAATATTCGCATTCGCATTCGTATAATGCGAATATTCGCATCATTTTTAACATTCGCATCCGCATCAAATGATGCGAAAATATTTTCCGAATGCGAATGTTGGCAAAACGCACCCTGTTTTGACGGGTCAGTGCGGTCAAAGCAAGCTGATGGTTATATGCTTGCTCATACACAGAAAGTGAAAACGACGGTATCACTTGACTCCTTGTGATTAATAATATAGCACTCCATCACAGACCATGTTCTGTATTTTTGAACTATGGAAGCATAAAAGTGATAAGCAAGATTAACTTTTTTGAATTTACTCCGTAACATTCGTATTCGCATTCGCATTCGGACATTCGCATCCTGAATATTCGCATTCGCGAATGTGAGAAAAACGACATTCATGACATCCCTGGCATCCCTGCTCGTGAGTAAGAAAATTGACCATACCTTATCTCGGAAACTGCGTGACCGAAAACTTTGAAAATATACAGATAATAGTTCTTTACGTATAGATTAAAGGAAAAATAATAAGAATGCAGTCAAGCGTAAGTAGGACTTAGAAAAAAAAATGTTAATATCGGGGCGCGAGTTCGGCCACCCTATAAATTCTCATGAGCTCATGCTAAAAGCGTCTCTATTAAAAAAATAGTTCTTACGGAACCCTCGGCGCGCGAGTAAGACTTGCACTTGCACGATCACTACATAGTATAAAACGAAGTCGCCTCCCGCTGTCTGTCCGTCCCTATGTATGCTTAGATCTTTAAAACTACGCAACGGATTTGGATGAGGCTTTTTTAATAGATAGAATGATTCAAGAGGTAGGTTTATATGTATAATATATGCATATAGTAGAGAAATACTGATAATTTTAGAGGTTTTTTTCGAAATTATATGTTCGTACTTTAGTCAAAGTTAATTTTTAAATCGCACTTATAGTAAGTTACATTGGGTTCTTAGATAGAATTAGATATTATTTAAAATGGTATTTCTTCTATTAAGTTATTGGTTGGAATTTAGAGTTAAGGCAATTAGTAACTATTAGGGCAAGTCGAAATTCGTAGTTTAAGGTCTAATGACAAAAAAGCTACGAACGTTGTATATGTCGGCGGCCGATCGTAAAACCAGGCAGATCGTAATGTTCCTATGTAATGTTTTAACGATAGCCACATTAAACCAATGCATAGGTAGGTTAGGTTCGTTAGGTTGCTTCAGATGCCCGTAGGGCAAACTGCACAGCGGGGCTCGACTCAGTGAACAAGTTAAAGATTTTCACGTTTCGCGATATGCCTGATTTTACGATCGGCCGCCGACATATATAAAGACATTCTGTACTTCTGTAGTATATGTAGTATCAGCATTGCACCTATGCGAAGCCGGGGCGGGTCGCTAGTAATACAAAAACATAGTAAAACATGGAAATCGAAAAGTACCCATAGCGAACTGAAGCACATCGCCGTCACTGAGCAAATCACCTGACAATAAAAAATAGAAATACAAAATACAACACATTGTTAAGTTGAATATTAAAGACGGAAGAAAAATCTGTTATTATACGAAAAATTGTTACGTTGAACATTTGAGGTGGGAGAAAAAGAGTTTTGATAGAGTTTACCACGTGATGGGCGGCAAAGAAAGGGGGGCTCGCATAAACAAGAGACACACTATACTATTCCTAATCATACCAAAAATTGTTACGTTGGACATTTGAGATGGGAGAAAAAGAGTTTTGATAGAGTCAACCCCGTGATGGGCGGCAAAAAATGACAAAAGACATACTCTATTATTGCTATACCAGAAATTGTTACGTTGAACATTTGAGTTGGGAGAAAAAGAGTTTTGATAAAATTTTCTGCGTGACGGGCGGCATGGAGCTCCGCCCCCCCGAGCCCCCCTTGGTTGTTACGTTGAACATTTAAGATGAGAGAAAAAGAGTTTTGACAGAGTGTACCACCTGACGGGCGGTAAAGGAAGGGGGGTTCGGGGGGCGGAGCCCTCCCGCATAACCAAAAGACACACCGTACTATTGCTAATTATACCAAAAAAATTTAGGTTGAACATTGAAGATGAGAGGAAAAGAGTAGTGATAGACTTTAGCAAGTGAAAGGTGGTAAGAGGGGGACCCCAGCATAAGGAAAAATACACTGTACTATTGCTATTGTTATCAAAAATGGTAAGGTTGAATGTTCACGATGGGAGCAAGAGTTTGACAGAGATTTCCACGTGGAAGGCGGTAAATAGCGGGCTCGGGGGGTGGAGCCCACGCAAAAAGTTTTGATAAACACACCGTACCATTGCTATTTTTCCCAAAAAATGGTAAGGATGAATATTTAAGATGGGAACAAAAATGTTTTGATAGAGTTGACCACTATTAATACCAAATATGATTAAGTTGCATATTTAAGACGGAAGCAATAACAGTTTTGATAGAATTAATTACGTGAAAGGCGGCTCGGGGGCCATATCGCTTACACTTTAACATCAAGTTGTGTTAGATATCTCCTTACTATTGGTCTTGCCCGCCTCCGGTTTATTTTTAAGACTTCGTCATTAATTTGTGTTCGATCTCTGACCTCCTGCTGCATTTTCTACTGAGATGCTTCGGCCGTTGGACTCTACAGAGAGAGCTCTGCTTTTAGCTCTTCAGATCTTCCCGCTCACATGCTTCTCTGCCGCAGACGCTTTCGGTCGATCTTTTGGGATGTCGAAGTTATATGGAAGAAGTCACTTTTAGCGAAACTGCTAAACTGACATTATACAATTTGACATGTAGAAAACGTTTAGCAGTGGACTGTTGAGGGGTGAGGCTAACGAAAAGTGACAGAACCTACTGCAATGCACGCTAGCGAAGCCGCGCGGGTGCAACTAGTTTTTATATAAGATGGAGCAACTATTGATTTTGAAAAGATTGCAATCATTTTACAATCCTTTTGTACCCGATAGAGTCGATACTTATCTGACAGCTAGCTAAGCTATAGTTAGGTATTAGGTATTACTTTTTTACGCATTGGAAAGTTGGTATAACCAAACACGTATTTTAACTTTATCGCGATGCAATAAAGTTCATATCTGTATACATATATTATATTACATATCTGTGAGTTACCTACACTTTTATTTATACAACAAGTAATAGGTACAATTTATTGCATGATTAAAAGAACATTCAACCGTCTAGCCCCAACCTTGAGATTGTGAGTGGTTTGGGTAATTCCCTTTTTTGCAATTTAGTTCGTAAACATGCTTAGATGTTTTTAGGTACGAAGCAATCACAAAAGTGTGACGACTTTTGGGGTTTTATAAAATCATATAAACGTATAATACAATGCATCGTCATAGATTAAGCTCCCATTGCATGAAACCTTACCTCACACGGTGGCAGAGCAGACACATACTACAGCGATAGATAATACTTAGGAACACTGGACTATAGTAGGTTGCCATGGCACAGCCTGGAAGAACATAGTTTTTTTTGAATTCTAAAACGTCATTTTTTACCAAAATTTACATCATAAGGTGGCAGATTGAAACCTTTACCCATCGAAAGAGACCCCTTTGGTGACCCGAACCCGCATAGGTTGCCAGCCCTAAACCTGGTAGATTTCCAGGTCAGCCATGTTTTATGAGGCCAAAAAATGAGGTAATTTACCTCATCAGGTGGCAAGCTGAAATTGATGCGAATCGATAGCCCTTGGCGTGCCATTCACGAATATATAGGGTTGCCTGCCATCAGCCTGGTAGTTTTTCTGGTCAGCCTCCTCAAAGTATCGATTTAGTAACTTGGACCAACGAGAAATTCATGTACAGAAGCTAAAATTCGAAGAATATTTTAGTGCGAACCGTGATATTTAATTAAAATCTATATATTGACAGTCTTGCAATGCATACGTGTTGAAATAATAGGGTAAATGAACCAGTTCTGGTCATTTCTCACTAATTATATAGATGACTACCGGAAAACTTAGACTGCGGGTAATATTGAGGACGCCGCGAGAATAAATCATCAGTTTGTGACGTAAAATTGGTTAATCACCTCATTTCCGCAATCTCCTATTACTGCTTCGCTTAAATATGCTCAATCTGTGGGTGAAAAAACACCCTGACTTGGGTACTTTGATTACTGCGTGAAGTCATAATATATACGACCGACGCCTACCAGAGCACTCTCTACTACTGAAGGGTAAGCATCCTTCATGCGCATAGACTATAGGGCTGCTATCCCCTGGAAATGGGCCGCGCCCGTGCATCCCGTATCCGTCATGACAGTATTTTCAAATATGGGAAATAAATGTTTCCGTTTAAGTTCAAAGTTCACTTAATGTTAAACGTGACATATACCTAAAATCTACGTACGGTCATGCTGGATATTATAATTATGTAGAAATCATAGGACATCATTAATCACTAAGTATTTTGTTCTTACCTCTTTTCCATTTCAATTGGGATTGGGCCTTGGGATCTTCGTATGTAGGCACCAGGACTTTCAGTCTTGGGTATTCGATGGTTCGTTATTCAGGGCCGAACCCGCATAGGTCGCCAGCCCCAAGCCTGAGAGATTTCAAGGTCAACCATGTTCCATGAGGTCAGTAAATGGGATAATTTACCCTATCAGATGGCAAGATGAAACTGATGTAGATCGATAGCTCTAGGCGTTCCATTCACGAGAATATAGGTTTGCCTGCCATCAGCCTGGCAGTTTTTTTGGTTAGCCTCCCTAAACTATCGATGTTAATATCTTGGAAACAAGAGAAATTCGCGTAGAGATACTAACATTCAAAGTATATTTAAATGCAAACCTTGATATTTAATTAAATCTACACATTGTGAGTCTTGCACTTCATACGTGTTGAAATAATAGGGCAAATGAATCAGTTGTGGGCATTTCTCATTGGTATTTTCGGTTTTTAGGGTTCCGTAGCCAAAATGGCAAAAACGGAACCCTTATAGTTTCGCCATGTCCGTCCGTCCGTCCGTCCGCGTTCTAGCTCAGTGACCGTTAGCACTAGAAAGCTGAAATTTGGTTTGAATATGTGAATTAACCAAACCGACAAAACAGTAGAATAAAAACGCGAAAAATATATTTTGTTAGGGTACCTCCCGTACACGTGAAGTGGGGGGCGAATTTTTTTTTCGTTCCAACCAAGTTGTGTGGGGTATCGTTGGATAGGTCTTTTAAAAAGAATTCGGGTCTTTTAAAACAGTTTTTAGATAAAACTAATACTTTCGGAAATAATAGCTCCGAAATTTTAAAACAGGGCGTCCCCCCCCCCCCCCATCTAACTTTTGAATCTTGGGTCCTGAAATTTAAAAAAAATTATGAAACTGAGACCCAATGAGTACCTTCAATGAAAACTATATTGAAATAAATCGGTTGAGCCGTTTTTGAGTTATCATTCAAAAACCCATAGTGAAAGGACATAAGTAAGAATGACGTAAGCGCCGCCAAATTTCCCGTAAGAAATGACCTTTTGAATTAATGGTCTCAGTTTACTGAACCCTACACTGAGCATGGCCCGACATGCTCGTGGCCGGTTTTTCTTTCAATGTAGTGATCCTAATAACTTCAAGGTTTTTTTACATCTCGTGTTCTTGAGATCCCTCGCTACGCTCAAGATTCAAACTTAGAATTACTCGCTTCGCTCGTGATTCAATTATGGAATCTTTCTCTTACTCGGGACTCAAAATCAACACTAGCAAGAAAAACCAACTTTCCTCTCTTTTTGCACAAATAACTATTTCCAGTTTTTATTCTACCATTTAGTCGGCTTAGTTCATGCACATATTCAAACCAAATTTCAGCTTCTAGTGCTAGAGGTCACTAAGCTAGACCGCGGACGGACGGACGGACGGATGGATGGACGGACGGACGAACGGACGGACGGACGGACTGGCAGCGGAATCTAAGTAATAGGGTCCCGTTTTTAGGGTTCCGTAGCCTAAATGGCAAAAACTGGACCCTTATAGTTTCGCCATGTCCGTCCATCCATCCGTCCGTCCGTCCGTCCGTCCGTCCGTCCGTCCGTCCATCCGTCCGTCCGTCCGTCCGCGGTCTAGCTTAGTGACCTCTAGCACTAGAAAGCTGAAATTTGGTTTGAATATGTGCATGAACTAAGCCGACTAAATGGTAGAATAAAAACTGGAAATAGTTATTTGTGCAACAAGAGAGGAAAGTTGGTTTTTCTTGCGAGTGTTGATTTTGAGTCCCGAGTAAGCGAAAGATTCTATAATTGAATCACGAGCGAAGCGAGTGATTCTAAGTTTGAATCTTGAGCGTAGCGAGGGATCTCAAGAACACGAGATGTAAAAAAACCTTGAAGTTAGTAGGATCACTACATTGAAAGAAAAACCGGCCAAGAGCATGTCGGGCCATGCTCAGTGTAGGGTTCAGTAAACTGAGACCATTAATTCAAAAGGTCATTTCTTACGGGAAATTTGGCGGCGCTTACGTCATTTTTACTTATGTCCTTTCACTATGGGTTTTCGAATGATAACTCAAAAACGGCTCAACCGATTTATTTCAATATAGTTTTCATTGAAGGTACTCATTGGGTCTCAGTTTCATATATTTTTTTTAAATTTCAGGACCCAAGATTCAAAAGTTAGATGGGGGGGGGGGGGGGGACGCCCTGTTTTAAAATTTCGGAGCTATTATTTCCGAAAGTATTAGTTTTATCCAAAAACTGTTTTAAAAGACCCGAATTCTTTTTAAAAGACCTATCCAACGATACCCCACACAACTTGGTTGGAACGAAAAAAAAATTCGCCCCCCACTTCACGTGTACGGGAGGTACCCTAACAAAATATATTTTTCGCGTTTTTATTCTACTGTTTTGTCGGTTTGGTTAATTCACATATTCAAACCAAATTTCAGCTTTCTAGTGCTAACGGTCACTGAGCTAGAACGCGGACGGACGGACGGACGGACATGGCGAAACTATAAGGGTTCCGTTTTTGCCATTTTGGCTACGGAACCCTAAAAACCGAAAATACCAATGAGAAATGCCCACAACTGATTCATTTGCCCTATTATTTCAACACGTATGAAGTGCAAGACTCACAATGTGTAGATTTAATTAAATATCAAGGTTTGCATTTAAATATACTTTGAATGTTAGTATCTCTACGCGAATTTCTCTTGTTTCCAAGATATTAACATCGATAGTTTAGGGAGGCTAACCAAAAAAACTGCCAGGCTGATGGCAGGCAAACCTATATTCTCGTGAATGGAACGCCTAGAGCTATCGATCTACATCAGTTTCATCTTGCCATCTGATAGGGTAAATTATCCCATTTACTGGCCTCATGGAACATGGTTGACCTTGAAATCTCTCAGGCTTGGGGCTGGCGACCTATGCGGGTTCGGCCCTGAATAACGAACCATCGAATACCCAAGACTGAAAGTCCTGGTGCCTACATACGAAGATCCCAAGGCCCAATCCCAATTGAAATGGAAAAGAGGTAAGAACAAAATACTTAGTGATTAATGATGTCCTATGATTTCTACATAATTATAATATCCAGCATGACCGTACGTAGATTTTAGGTATATGTCACGTTTAACATTAAGTGAACTTTGAACTTAAACGGAAACATTTATTTCCCATATTTGAAAATACTGTCATGACGGATACGGGATGCACGGGCGCGGCCTATTTCCAGGGGATAGCAGCCCTATAGTCTATGCGCATGAAGGATGCTTACCCTTCAGTAGTAGAGAGTGCTCTGGTAGGCGTCGGTCGTATATATTATGACTTCACGCAGTAATCAAAGTACCCAAGTCAGGGTGTTTTTTCACCCACAGATTGAGCATATTTAAGCGAAGCAGTAATAGGAGATTGCGGAAATGAGGTGATTAACCAATTTTACGTCACAAACTGATGATTTATTCTCGCGGCGTCCTCAATATTACCCGCAGTCTAAGTTTTCCGGTAGTCATCTATATAATTAGTGAGAAATGACCAGAACTGGTTCATTTACCCTATTATTTCAACACGTATGCATTGCAAGACTGTCAATATATAGATTTTAATTAAATATCACGGTTCGCACTAAAATATTCTTCGAATTTTAGCTTCTGTACATGAATTTCTCGTTGGTCCAAGTTACTAAATCGATACTTTGAGGAGGCTGACCAGAAAAACTACCAGGCTGATGGCAGGCAACCCTATATATTCGTGAATGGCACGCCAAGGGCTATCGATTCGCATCAATTTCAGCTTGCCACCTGATGAGGTAAATTACCCCATTTTTTGGCCTCATAAAACATGGCTGACCTGGAAATCTACCAGGTTTAGGGCTGGCAACCTATGCGGGTTCGGGTCACCAAAGGGGTCTCTTTCGATGGGTAAAGGTTTCAATCTGCCACCTTATGATGTAAATTTTGGTAAAAAATGACGTTTTAGAATTCAAAAAAAACTATGTTCTTCCAGGCTGTGCCATGGCAACCTACTATAGTCCAGTGTTCCTAAGTATTATCTATCGCTGTAGTATGTGTCTGCTCTGCCACCGTGTGAGGTAAGGTTTCATGCAATGGGAGCTTAATCTATCAGGAAACCGGACCTAATCCCAATAAACCTAGTTTCCCTTAAAGGTTGGGAGGTCGCACGGCAGGCGCTTTCGAAAAAACTAGTGTCTACGTCAATTCTTGAGTTTAGATTGCCAAGCAGACCCCAAGCTCCATTCAGCCAATTGTCTAATTCCTCACATTAAAGGGACCATCCTTGATGATGGTTTCTCTTGGTAAAGTTCCTCAATATAATAAAATTTAATCAAAAGGATCACCCAGGTAATTGCATTTTTTTAATTTAGTTTGTTATATTACCTCCCAGACAATTCATGTAGTATTTATATCTATATTCAGTATCTAATAGCCACTTACTTATATCACGAGTTATTCTCGAGGGGACCCCAGGCCAAGAGAAAATCGTACCTATACTATAATGGTACCTATTATTTACATGGTAGCGTGCGTATACTGCGCCTTACAGATCATCATCCTCATAGCGTTTGTCCCAGCTTTTGCCGCGGCTCATTTGAGTCTGGGTCCACTCGGCGACTTAATCCCAAGATTGGCGTAGGCACTAGTTTTACGAAAGCGACTGTCGTCTAATCTGGCAATCCATCATTTAGGAACCTGGACTCGAAAGAAGATCTGACCTTTCAACCCAGACGAGAAGTTTCCCCTAGTTAGGCCTTTATGGGATTAGGTCTGATTTCCTCACGATATTTTCCTGTTCTCAAAAACCACTGGTAAATATGAAATGATATTTCGTACATAAATTCCAAAAAACTCATTGGTACAGTCGCCATCAAATATATCGCAGCGGTCAGGTTACTCAAAAATATCTGAACATGTACTTTATCGCTGTAACAATAGAGGCGTCAGATATTTTGTGACCACCTTGGCCGCTCCGATACATCTGATGGCGACTGTTTGAGCCGGAGTTTGATTGAACCAGTGATCTCCGCATATTGCGTATTGCAGATATCGCCATAGTATGGTTTTTGCTATCAGTAACTATTCTCCCCCCGCGACTTTGTCCGCTTTCAATACAGTCTTCACTCCCTTAAAAGTTAAATTGTAATTATGTTATATGTTATTTACACCCCCTCCCCGTATTGGTTTGTACAGCCACCAAAGGAAGTGTCTAAGTTGATTTTGGACATTGCGTCTAATCGTCTGCCATAGACGTTACAGGCCAATGATGATGACGATATGTTATTTGTACTTATATAACACATAGTTATGTTTTACCTAAAAACGTACACTAGGAAGTAAGCAGACATTGACATTGGTTGGTTTATCTTTAATCTTATCCTTTTCGCTAAACTACTGTATGATATCAGTCATGTGTTTTTACGATTTGTCAATTTTTCTTTGATAACTTTTATCTGTTATCGCATTTATATTTCGGAAATCAACGTCACCTTTACTTGCGTATTTACCATAACTCTTAATCTTTAATCAGGTTTTTAAAAATAAATTATTAAGTACCATCTGCATTTTAGATTTCACAGGCTTTTATGAAAAGATATAACGCCATAAGTAGGATTTGAAAAAAAGTGTTAATACAAATGGTGCCGTAATTAGTAGGTTTAGTTTAGATACTAATAATTTGGAACAAAAAAAGAACCGACTTCACTTAGCATCCGCTACCCCAAGAGGGAGTGGCCGAGTTGCTGTAAAAAATAGTGAAATCACTATAGGTGTACCTATAATAGTTGAAGAGTTCTCCCGATTTCTCCAGGATCCCATCATCAGATCTGGACCTGGTGACAATGGGACCAACTGTGAACTTTGAAAAAAAAAAAGAAAGAATTTTCCAAATCGGTCCAGCCGTCTTCGAATAATTGGTGAACATGCATAAAAAAAAACAAAGATCCAGACGAATTGATAACCTCCTCCTTCGAAATCTTGAAGTCGGTTGAAAATGCATACCTAGATTAAACATCGAAAATAACCACACAAAACTTCCGTGAGAATCAGACATATTAAATATAATATATTAGATTATATTTAATATATTAGATTCATTTAATATATCGAAAATATGGTTTAAAATACATAAATATGAAAACTGTCGAATCAAGAGTTTCTTTCTTGCTGAAAGATTGTTGATCGATATGAATATTGCTTCGGGAATGAAGTCATGACATAGACATAGACATCATTTATTGGTAATAGCTCATTACGGGTCACGGTTAGTACATCGTAAATTGAAAATAACTATGAAGTAAAATGCTTAAGTCATTTTATGATAAGTAGGCAGTAAAACAAATCTTACGCTCAATAAATCTGAGGTAAAACCGGAATTGAACCTGGTCGTGTAAGGAAGTGGGTCAGCATTGAGCGAAACTTGATTTCAGCACGGTTTACACGAGGGGAGTAGGAACTCATATTAATGAACCGCGATTAGAATAGGATTAGAGTTATATACTTCTCTATCCATGTCAATAAAATATGTACAAAACAATAATAAAATAACAATAAATTTTCAATTTAAGACTAGTCAAAAAGTCCCCCCCGAATTGTCCCTGACGCAAAGGTACCCATCACACTAGCCGCGTTACCACGTTGGATAGCGATGGACAACCTTTGCACCAGGTACGAACCCGCACGAGCGTCAGATTCCCTTTCCCTGATTCGGCGTCCCACTTCCCTAATGAAAGCAATAGCCTCCGACCAGCACCCAGTAATCTCAAAAGCAAGGGATACAAAGTAATTGTCTTCTCTATCTATCTATTCAGTATGTATCCATCCACTGCTTAGTATTAGGCCTTTTATTTTATTACGCCACTCTCCTGGGTCCCGTGCTTCCGTGGCAGTCCCATCTAGGGCATGCAATACCGGTATTGCTTGTATTGTATGGGCTAATACCGAAATTCCGGGATTGCCCATACTAGCAATACCGGTATTGCATGCCCTAGTCCCATCCACTGCATACCCGCCATATACTTACGTCAATTTGTATAGGTTGACGGCTATCTCAATCGTATTCTTATTTTGATACCACGACGGCAAACAAGCATACGACCCACCTCATGGTAAAAAACTACCGTAGCCTATGGACGCCTGCAACTCCAAAGGTGTCACATGCGCGGTGCCGACCCTTCAAAAATTCTCGTCGCGTCAGTAATAAATACCACTCATGGGTTTCATGTGTTGCAGGGTGGATTATGCGTATTTCCGACCTTTGATGGTTTTTAAGAATATACTTCGACTAGTATTATATAGGATAAGGAACGTATAGATGTCAAAAGGGAGGCTCTTAGGTTATTATGTATTTCGTACGTTATCTCTATAAATAAACTGGGTTGTTCACCTTGGCATATCAACTTAATTTAACTACCAACATACATCAAGCTGGTCTACCACTGAACGTATTACTCAACCGCGATTATAATAGGATTAGTTGACACATCTGCCATTTTGGAACCGTGCGCGTTGGAGAGTGTGCCATCTTTTGGTCTTAATCGGAAACCGAAACTACTCTATGCCAATAGACAGTGCTGACTCCAACATTTGACTCACATACTTGCTCGTTGTAGGTATAGGTACTGCCATCTAGTGGACTAATTGGCAACTTTAACGTGATATTTGCACTTCGCGCCATTACACACGGGCGTCCTGTGCTGCCCTCTTCAGTTTACGCACGTTCCCTATACTTACGTCAACATTACAGTCTGTGAGCTCTACAATGAACCATCGGGTTTTAGAAAGAGACGTCGGGTATCAATCATTGACACATGAAATAGCAGAACAGCAATATTACCTTCGTGTGTCATCGCCGATATCGCCGAAGGTTCTTAAAGCTCACGGACCGTAGTATGGGTTGACAGCTATCTCAATCGTATACTCTTCGAGGTTTAGTAATCTCACTCACATTACTCGACCAATGTAAACCCGGCTTATAATGTTTAGTGCATGACGCACGGATCAGTCTCACGTTGCAAAATTAGTATGGGTTGACAGCTATCTCAATCGTTTACTCGTCGCGGTTTAGTAATCTCACTCACATTACTCGACCAATGTAAACCCGGCTTATAATGTTTTGCATGACGCACGGTGCAGTCTCACGTTGCATAATTAGCCTTTTTTGTGCAACGCAAGTGCAAGGTGAAGGTTGCCAAGGTCTATTTGAATAGAATAAATAGACGAGAAAGGAGTAAAATATTAACATACTATTTATATTATAACTATTATAAGAGACTGAGACTGGTGCAGACTGCAGAGCCCAACTTACAGATTCTTTTTTTTTCTGACATAGGAGGCAAACGAGTAGACGAATCGCCTTCTACATTAAAGTTTACAATAAAGGAAAGTCCCAATTACACGATGCCAAAATATTCAGAGCAATGACGCGTAGTTTCAGTGTCCGAGAGGCAACCGGATGGCTCGCGGTATTTTCAATTCCCTTACATGTTGTGGAACTACCCTGTTAGCCGATTTTTCGTAGTTTACGAGTTATGATTTGTTTATTACGTCCATAACGTCCTGACCTATCGATATTTTTCATCGATCGTTCCAATTAACGACGATTTAACTATAGCCCACAGTCAAGGTGAAGGTTGTTAAAACTCTTATGGGGGTTGAATGTTAGAATTTATGTGATCTGTAAACTATATTTTTCCCAGGACATTACAGGATCTACTCGATTCGTGTAAACGCGGCATTTCAGGTTTGTTCATGACGCACTTCGCTGTCATGCGTTGCATAATTCACCTTTTTTGCACCGTCCAAATGTAAAGTGAAGGTTAACAAGACCCTCTTGGATGACATTATGAGATTACTATTTAGGCAAAAAATTATGATACATTGTTTGATTATTTTGATTAAAACATAGGCGTCTTAAAACGAAAATACTCTGTAAAAATTAGGCCTTAGGGTTAGTCCGAGTCCGAGGCGTATCGGATCGATCATCATCATCATCATCATCATCATCTCAGCCATAAGACGTCCACTGCTGAACTTAGGCCTCCCCTTTGGACCTCCATAAGTATCGGTCGGAAGCGACTTGCATCCAGCGTCTTCCGGCGACCTTTATAAGGTCGTCTGTCCATCTTGTGAATGGACGTCCTACTCACGGCTGCGCTTGCTAGTCCGTGGTCTCCACTCGAGCACTTTTCGACCCCATCGGCCATCTGCTCTGCGTGCAATGATCGATCATAAGAGAGTAATACCAACATTATAAATAAAAGTAAATAAAATTACTTTTTAAATGTAGTGTAGTAAAAAATAAACCTGTCTAATTCTAATTACGAGTACATTCACCGTATAACACAGTTAACTTCGCACAAAAAATACTTAGTCTAGATTCTAAAATAAAATCTAACTCCAGCACTAATTGGTTACTTGACTGAAAATTAATAAAATTATGCGTTATTTGCTTGATTTTATTTGATGGCGGGGACCTGTATTCCTGGACACTATTCATAAAAACTTTTCAATTTATTTCAACATTTCGAAGGAGGAGGAGATTCTCAATTCGTCGGGCTCTTTGTTGCTTTTTACACTTAGAGCTTTAAACCAACCGGAGTGGCCATTGACAGGCGTTGCCCTCTGCCGAAAATATATGACCAGTGGTCATACTCATTATATGGACTAACGTTTATCTGACGTGGCTATTTTGACGTTTCGCATACATTTGACGTTCGCCTCCCCCGCAAAAATCGGCAGACAATTTTTGTATAGAAAATGACAGACATGGCCGGTCCGTTTGGTTGAATAGTCAAAGTTTTAACACGACTGCCTAATCTCGACTGGTTGCATTGCAAGACATCACTATTTCTTAATCTGACGCGCTCGAGTAACTCCAAAAATCCCGTCTTGTATGCCCCTAATTATTATGATGTGCTCCTATCTGTCCCCGATTTGGTCGCATTGGTATTAGCGATGACGGGGAAAAATGAGAATAATTCCTAAGACAATTCCCTTCTGTCCTCGGCGGGCACTCATACACCTTGAGTGTAGACTAAAGTCACGTGTGAGATCCTGTCATACTCTCAGCTAAGGAGCGTAATGGGCAATTGTCTCGAGGGGAAGACGCCGCTGCGTCCATTGTATCCTCAAAGCAAGCATTAACTAGAGACCGCACACGTGTACCCCCGTATGGGATAGATATATAGATGCCCATAATCACTTCTACAGCATAAAACAGAACAATTTACCAATCTTTTCCTTAGCCGACACAACTTTCTAGGAAAACTAACAGCTTTTCTCGTAGCAATCACAGAAATTCTTGAAGAAATCGCGAAATATATCTGTTTGTTACCCTCCACTGCTAGAAGTAACGCGTGGAGGGTAATAGAAACTATGACAAGGACCAACGATAATAGCACCTCTCTGCCGTATCTATTGAAAGTGTAATAAGACCATCCCGTTCTATCTTGGTATTATTAGTTCCGTGTCAGATCTATGGGTGGTATATCTATGATTGTATCGTACGATATGGCACGAGCTTTGTAGGGTTGTGCGTCTGTCAGAAGGTAACGCGACCTTTTTACCTAACTACGGCGAAGACAAAAGGATTATGATTTTAGCAGTTTAATATATGTTTGTATTTACGTATGTTCCTTTGTAGCGCTTGAACTATTTATCATATTTTGATGAAGATTGTCTATCGATTCCTTATGGTCAGGGTAACATAGGTTACATTTTAATCGACTTCAACAATAGTTTCCGTAGTCTGATGCGGATCTCTAATAATTATAACACCTTGCGAGGATTTTTTAAAAGTGTTTTTGAGTAGGTATATGAAGAAACAACTAACTTAAAAAAATGATTTTTTTGGTACATGCGTCTATTGCCGACTGCATCTGTTGCTCTTTGCACGTCTGTCAGTTGCTCCTTGAGACCCTTCTAACGAGCTCTAATTCGGCATAGTTGCATTATTTTTTCTCAAGGCAAACTCTCGACTTCCGACTTTATCATCAGATAAGTCCCGATTTGGAGAGTCGAAAATGGAGATAAATTTAAACGTGATCGTCCGCAATGATAAGTGTACCTATTCGACTGCCTTTTTGCCGAGAGGGAGCTGCGCCGTCTCATATCTGAAAGGTTGACTGGTAGAGAATGCCTTACGGCATTAAATCCGCCTTTTCTAACCGTATATTTGTTATTTGCAATAAAGTTTAAATAAATATCTAAGGTTAACAGATCCGTACTCGTTTATTATTGCATTGTCGTATAAATAACGTAAGTACACCAAAATTCAGCTCAGTTAAACACCGCGAAGTAGTTTAATTTTAACTTACAACATTTAAATCAATATTAACAACAACGACTACAAATATACGGAATTTTTATTTATTTTTTAATTTACTTAATCTTTTCGATGAAGCTAAATAAAATTGTGTAAAAAACCGTTTCTAGATAAAATCGTCCTAGCCCCACGGTTAAGGATAAGACTTGTGTTAATCACGTCACGACTAATCTCTCCAGAGACATGACAAAGAGATAACACGACAACTGTCGTGTCACAATGGACAATGGACACAGTCCCCGCGGACTCACGGCCGTACTTCCGGGCGTAACCTACTTACTCTATAACTATATGAACATATACACAAGCATTATATTCAGTACCTTGTCTTACTACTGATTAGCATTTCTTAAAACAATGCCATTTTTAAAAATCAGCTACTCTCAAATCAGCTACTTTTTACAAAACGTCAAAACGATTTGCTATATGAGGTTTATACGGGAGACTAATATTGTGACGTCACAATACTATATGATAAATACATCTCCTTTATAAAAGTTTTAACCATTATAAAACCATTTAAAGCGCAAACACATGTGACACCTGGATTTCCCCGTGTATTTTTGATATTTTGGTTTTATGAATGCAACGAAACAATTAAGTTTATTTACTGGAAAGTATTGTAATATTTTCTGTAATTTTACTTTATTTCTACTCAGAGACATGCGTTTTTTTCGAATAAAATATTCGTAGTATCAAAATATCAATTGAGATTCTAAACTAATATTTTTTTTGTTTCCAAATAGCCTCGCAGTTCGCAAATAGAAATTTAGCTGAAATTTTGCGGTACCTATTAAGTTATAATTGAAACTGAAATTACTACCCGAACACTATAGATTAAAAATGTCATAATGTTAAGAACAAAACGGGTGACATTAGCTCTGCATCTAACTACCGGCCTATCTCATTAGGAACTATAGTAGGTAAAATATTGGAGCGTCTCCTTCATCCTGAACTGCTTAAGAATATTGAAATTGATGATGCGCAGTTTGGTTTCCGTCCCGGTCTCTCGACAGATGCCGCTATATTCAGTCTGAAAAGCACCGTTAGCCACTACACGACGCGTAAAACATCGATCTATGCGTGTTTTTTAGATCTGAGCCGCGCATTGGACCTCGTCAATTATAACATCTTGTGGGCAAAGCTACGTGCGTCTCGGGTGCCTAATAGAGTGGTTAATCTGCTGAGATTCTGGTACGGAAATCAAACAAATGTTGTGAAATGGGGCGACACAACCTCTAACAAGTATAGGCTAGAGTGTGGGGTCCGTCAAGGGGGGGTTACCTCTCCGGTCCTGTTTAACCTGTACGTGAATGGCCTGATCGAGGAGCTGAGGAGCACCAATATCGGCTGTCATGTGGGAAATGTTTGTGTTAATAACCTTAGTTATGCGGACGATATGGTGCTCCTCAGCCCCTCGATCAAGGGGTTGAGGAAGCTTATTTCCGTCTGTGAGCATTATGGTAATGCACACGGACTGAAATATAATGTTTCCAAGACTGAGATGATGGTATTCCCGTCGGGTGCAGGGCCGGACAGAGTACCCGAGGTCTACTTAAATGGGTCGAAAATTAATGTTGTTAAGCAGTTTAAGTATCTAGGACACTGGTTGACGGAACGGCTGCAGGACAACGAGGACATTGAACGCGAGAGGAGGGCCCTCGCCGTCAGAGGCAACATGCTCGCTCGACGGTTTGCTACGTGTAGCAAGGACGTAAAAACCACACTCTTCAAGGCGTACTGCCTAGGCATGTACACCTCTCAGTTGTGGACAACGTTTACGCAGAAGGCAATGAGCCGAATAAGAGTTCAGTACAATGACGCGTTCCGGGCTCTTATGCGGCTCCCGAGGTGCTGCAGCGCGTCGGAGATGTTTGCTGACGCGGGGTCCCGGATTTTTTCGCGGTAACAAGGTTCCGGGTTGCCTCGTTTTGGAGGAGACTGCGCTGTTCTGGCAACAAAATACTGGTGGCTGTTTCTGACGATTTCAGTAGTCGAATGTATAAGCGCTGGATTTCTGTTCACATGGACCAGAATAAAAAATGACTAGGCACTTAATGAATGTGCATATATTATCTTTATTTTATTTTATTTTAGCTGTAAGATGAGTGGCACCCCTTTACAGTGTCAATTTAGATTTAGTTTTAGTTTAAGTTATTTTTGTATGCAATACTATGGGTACTGACTGCCTGAAATAAATGCTTTATTTATTTATTTATTATTTATAATCACAGTAAAGTTTGCCAGTGGTTATGGTCACTTATCTAAGCGATTCGTCTTTTTCTTAAATATATTTTTTTGTCTATCAAGGACCAACTTTGTTGTTAAATAATGTGTTCTACTACTTTGTATTTTACAAGTCAAGATACTGCATAAACGTCTACTGTGTAACTCAGCTGTTTAACACGTCACCTTATCTCCTAAGCAGATAATGATGCCTACGTCAAAATTGATGATAGTCTAGCTACTTCATTTTTATCATCATGTGGCTCGAAGGTGAAGTTTAGTAGAAATTGTGTCTAGGCGTATGATGGATGCCATTGTCGCGTGACAAGATGATATGTTAAGTTTTCAAGTCAAAGGTACATCATGTAAAATGTGTTACCTATTACTGCCATTACAAAACAATCAAAGATATTTTAATGACCTATAAACTAAGACTCACCTTTGTTTGTATTCAATAAAAAACCGGCCAAGTGTGAGTCGGACTCGCGTTCGAATGGTACCTAAGTTTTTTGCGTAAAAAGTAATTTAATATGTTTGTTATATAATTCGTACTGTAATTGTACAAAATGGCCAGAGGTCCCAAAAAAACTCAATTCTGTACCATTAAAATCTACAATGCAATAAAAAGTTCTGCGTAGATGGTTAAAAAGTAATTTAAGGATGTTAAAATGACCTTCGGATAACAATATAATAATATGAATGATGCAACTCGTTTGTATGTATTATTATATCAAGATACAAACATGTTGAAATAGTTATTTGTGCAACAAGAGAGGAAAGTTGTTTGTTCTTGCGAGTGTTTATTTTGAGTCCCGAGTAAGCGATATAATTATTAGATATAATTGAATCACGAGCGAAGCGAGTGATTCTAGGTTAGAATCTTGAGCGTAGCGAGGGATCTCAAGAACACGAGATTTAAAAAAAATCCTCTCGTGTGACACATACAACTTTTCACCTCAGTAGTGAGAACATATTAAAGTTAAAAAAACACATTTATTTACATTCCCGAATGAAAAGCATCATCATTATGACGAAAAGCTTCTAGAAACAAAATTTCACTCCCTGGAGTGAGGAAAGTCGCGCTTTCATCACTCCAGGGAGTGAGGAAAGTAGGCTTGTTCGAACTGCTGAGGTGAAAAATCTTTAGTAAGATAGTTTTTAGTTAATTCAAATCTTGCACGACAAACGTTTTTTTTTTGTATTTGGGGTGCAACTTGCAGTTTTCTAAGTTGTGTGTTGTTTAAAGTGTCTTCTGTTGCCGCGATAAATATTTATGAATTCTGCTACTCGATGAGATAGGGTTGCTTACGGCCTACTCTTGATCTACTACTAGTAGTCCGCCTCGAACAGAGAACTCTTGATTTACTTGCGAACGAGTTGACCATAACAAGACCCATATGAAGATTTTTATCGCCTTCTACATCCACAACCCCTTGATCGATCCAGCTCATAAACGAACTCCTTAATTTGATGTATCTTTGCTACAACCCCAACAAATTTCATAAAAATCAGAAAAACGTTACTAAAGTTATCGTCGAACAAATTCTCACAATCAAAAAGCCATCGAAATGCAGAGACGTTCCAGTGGCCAGAAAGTGTTTGTAAGAACCTCGCTTCGTTTTCTCCGCTCGTTCGATAAATCGGTCCCTAGACCATGAGCGCGCTGGCAAAGGGCTCGAGCCATCGGGATTAAATTGCGTTATTTTATACTGTTCAGACTTCAGAGCTAGTTAGTAATTACCCAATAAGAATTGTTGAATATGAGACATCATATGATAACTTGATAACTCATACTCATTTCATAAAGGCATTGACCTCTTTAGCAGAGAGGGTTTGCGAAAAATCACCTGATACCTCGTGAGTCGAGATTTGCACGTGCAATTATCGACTGATTAGTACGAAATGCCGATAAATTGTGGCTAGTGATGTGAAACTTTATCGATAGCGAATCTCCATAACATCGTGGAAAAATCAGTTGATGACTCGAGAGTGGAGATTTGCGCGTGTAATTATCGACTGATTAGTGCGAGATGCGGATAAATGTGGCGAGTGATGGGTACTTTATCGATAACAAATCTCCGTGACGTCTGTGCTAAAATGACCTGATAACTTAGAGTGGAGACTTGCGCGTGTAATTTTCTACGGATTAGTGCTATAAGTAATGTAAGTATATCGATAAATGTGGCTAGTGATTGTTACTTTATCGATGCCGAGTGACCCGCCTGCTAAAAACATAATATTAAAATACCCTTTCCTGTACGCTTACCATGAGTTGACGTTTTCGAGAACGGGTATCGAGTGTAGGGATGTTACGGAGGTGGTATAACGGAACCGAAAGTTAAAAATTATTTTTAACGGAACCGAAACCGAAAAGTCGGAACCGAAACCGAAGATAATAAACTTTCCGTATTGAATAGTATTTTTACCAATAAGTTTTTGCACAGTTAACATTTTGCCAGTTTAGCGTCGATTCTGCTTCTAATTTACGTGCATTATTGTCACTTTTACTTGACTCTTTTGAAAAACAGATTATTAAATTCAGATGAAGCTAAAATAGATAGTTGAGACATAACTGTCATTTGATTTTGGAGGTGAACTATACATTCCGACTTTCGCTATGACATTCGTTCTAAATAATCGGAACCGAAACCGGAATCGGAGGTGTAACACAAATCGGAAGTTTCTATACTTCGGAACCGAAGACGGAGCTTCGTAACATCCCTAATCGAGTGTTCTATCTGTGCATCTTGCTTGTAACATATTAGTGTAAACGAGATGCACGGGTAGAAAATTCGTTACTCGTTAACGAAAAATGTCAATGTCAAACTCATGGTAGCCGTACCGTTAGTTACATTGTTCCCTTTTGCCATAACTATTCCGGTCTCGCTCTTGTCAAACAAACTGTGATATATTTAAGCTGCTAAGGCTGCGTTTCCACCAGAGATGAGCCAGGATGCGTTGCAAGGAATGTGTTTGTTAAGTACCAATCCTAGAGCTGCGTTGTGCGAGGATAAACCAAAGAATGATAAACAAAACAGCCTTATTCTGGCAGTCAATTGTTTCCGAGTGGTTTCCGAATTCTAGTACTTAAGAAAAACATATACAATATAATGACATCTCCCCACATCCTACTTATGTATCGACATTCTAAATTAAGTGGTGGTTCTTCCCTAGTCTCGTTATTGACATCCACGTGTAGAAAATAGAACTCCTGAGGCCATTATAATGCTGTTAATGACGCTAATTAATGAAATTGAACTGAAAATGTATTACCAATTTATCATAGAAAGTCGTCCAAGTCATTCGTATACCAGTGGTAGCACTGTGAGCTGTCGGCGATATACGGTGTGCACGCGTGACAGTGCTATACACATGCAGGTAGGGTGACCAGACGTCAGGAATTTTCCTAAAAATAGAGAAAATTGTATATACTGTAAACTTTAATTTGAATAAAAAAAATATTATGTAAAAATTTAGTTTTATGAGCATAGAACTTTTAATAGAACATAGAACCTTTAAGCCATAAAATACGGCTTTTCATGAACAAGAGATTTCTCTCGTCATGATTTGAGAAGTGGAGCCACCAAGATTTTTTCCAGTTAACCTTTGAGCAATTGAGAGAATAGTTTTCAAACCCCCCCCCCCCCCCCCCGCTACGTATTAAATAATCTTGCGAGCTCAAGGTAGTGTCAGGAATTTTGTCAGAGGCGTAGACTTCGCGAGCATAGCTAAAACTGAACGTATTGCTCCGTCATTTTAATAATTACAGGATCGCTTAATAGCTCACAATTGTCTGTGCGCGGGCGAGATAGCGCTCTGCGTGTGTATAGCGCTGTCACACTTGCAAACCGTGCCAGTGTGATTATCGCCTAAAACGGAGACCTTCGCTATCGCTCGGTCCAAAAAAATATTGGTTAAAAAATACAATAGGGGGCTGTCCATAAATTACGTCATCTGTTTTTACGATTATTGACCCCCCCCCCCCCAAATCATCCAAATATTATGCTTAAAATGGCCCCGTTTCCTCCTACGTTATGCTACCATCATCCGATGTCCAGATCCCCCCCCCCCCCCCTTTTGAAATGACGTAATTTATGAATAGCCCCTAGGTATATCTGTAAATTGTTACGTACGCAATAAGTGTCGTTATGATAATTAAACCTTAAGAATACAAAAGTCGGTAGGCACTGTAAATACAGGCTTTAAATAAATGCTACCTAATGTTCAATGTAGGTTGCCAAAATGAGAAAATTATATAAACATCGTAAAGCCTTTGGTGATAAAGTTGTGTTCACAATAATTCAATGAACCTCCAGGTCTATTTGTACCTTCTCTTTGTTCTTGTACATTGTGTACGACATCATGTTGGTTTATATTAAGACTGTTTGTGTTCTAAATAAATTAAAAAAAAAAAAAAACTGAAAAAAATAACAATTTCACTTAGGCTACATCTTACCAAGAGCAAATGCCCGAGCTGTAAAAAATACTCCAATTACTATATATGGTGCTTATAGTATTTGAAGAGTTTCCTAGATTTTTCCAGGACCCCATCATCATATTGTCAGCTTCAGGACAATAGGACAGTCACCGGCAATAGAATCTTCCTACACGAAGGCTGCAAAAAGACGCTCTTATTTGTAGGCCCATAAGAGCGTGTCACATATTTTTGCTGCCTTCGAGTAGCAAGATACTACTACTACTACTATTGTCGGCTTCCTACACGAGGGCTGCAAAAAGACGGTCTTATTTGTAGGCCTATAAGAGCGTGTCACATATTTTTGCTGCCTTCGAGTAGCAAGATACTACTACTACTACTATTGTCGGCTTCCTACACGAGGGCTGCAAAAAGACGCTCTTATTTGTAGGCCCATAAGAGCGTGTCACATATTTTGCTGCCTTCGAGTAGCAAGATACTACTACTACTACTACTATTGTCGGCTTCCTACACGAGGGCTGCAAAAAAACGCTCTTATTTGTAGGCCCATAAGAGCGTGTCACATATTTTTGCTGCCTTCGAGTAGCAAGATACTACTACTACTACTATTGTCGGCTTCCTACACGAGGGCTGCAAAAAGACGCTCTTATTTGTAGGCCCATAAGAGCGTGTCACATATTTTTGCTGCCTTCGAGTAGCAAGATACTATAATACTACTACTACTATTGTCGGCTTCCTACACGAGGGCTGCAAAAAGACGCTCTTATTTGTAGGCCCATAAGAGCGTGTCACATATTTTTGCTGCCTTCGAGTAGCAAGATACTACTACTACTATTGTCGGCTTCCTACACGAGGGCTGCAAAAAGACGCTCTTATGTGTAGGCCCATAAGAGCGTGTCACATATTTTTGCTGCCTTCGAGTAGCAAGATACTACTACTACTACTATTGTCGGTGACTGGTAACTGGTGTACTCAAGTAGATAAACCCTGTAAAAAAAGTATAACCTCCTTTAATTTTATTAATATTCTGCTATGCTGCGACTTCGTCCAAATTAAAGTCGGGGAACTGTTAAAATGTATTGAGACTTTAGAGCGAGACTGTTTACTTTGTTTGAGTATCCAAAACTGTCTATCTAATTTGGTTGCGGCAACAGTTAGGGAACGTACCCAAACTACGTGACCCATTTTTTTCAGTTTTTGACCCCCCTCCCCCCCCTTGGTGACCAGATTAGAAGCGCGATATTTGAGCATAAATTATTGACTACGTGACAGAACCTAAGACTCCCCCCCTCCCCCCTGTGACCTAGAGTAGTATTTTGACGATTCGCCTCCCCCACCTAAACTGGTCACGTAGTTTGGGTACGTTCCCAGGCGACTACCAGCGATGGTGCTTTATACTTACTTTGTTTGTTGGTTGGTATTTTTTTTATAATTTTAATCAAGTCTTGATATCAATGCTAATTAATTAAATATGTGCCATTATTTTGTTGTTCGATTTGGCGCCCGTAAACGCCGGCCATATTGCTATTATTACGCGGATACCAAATTGCATAAGCGACGTAAGCGCCGGCAGTCAAATGGTACAGTCGCCATCAGATATATCGGAGCGGCCAAGGTGGTCACAAATATCTGAACAACGCCTCTATTTGCAAGGCGATAAGTGCTTGTTCAGATATTTTTGAGTTCTCGGGCCGCTCAGATATATTTGATGGCGACTGTATCTCTACCAAAATAATGACACCTATTATCTTTAAACATTGAATAAACTTTAAATGTAACGTTTTCAAGAAAAAGGCACTTCACTGTCGGTTGTTACTATAGTTTCTAAATGAATTATTATGGCAGTAATGACTTGTTGGCAACCGATAAAGATGTACCTTTTACTTGAACATGTTGAACACAAATGCGTTCAGGACTATTAAGGAGTGCACCAACAGTGTCATACTCCACAGTGATGTAGATTCTGCGAGATGTGAAGGCTGCCCTTCGCCATGGTGCATGGGCCATCATGGTCTAGTGTAAAGGACGCAGCTATGCGACGGAACGAGATCACAATATCGTTTGATCCCTCTTACGCGTAGCTGCGTCCCCAATGATGGCGCATGGTGGAGAGCCGCCTTGAGTTGCGCATGAGTTGCGCTGCATAGATGCGCTATCTGAAGCAAACATGCGTTCACGCTCGCGGCGCATTCGCTACATCTGGACCCCCTAAATAAAGCTGTATATCTGACAGTGAACATGAAAAAGTACCATTTGGCGGAAGGCGGTTACGTCGTATTCGAGCAAGATAAGCTTAATTGCCGGCTGCCAAATAGTACCTTTTGAGCTAGACTGTCACATATTACAAGTTTAGTACAGCTGCTGTTACGCGGTTGACCAATGCTGCTTTGCTAAAATGCGCTTTATAAAATGATATACAAAGCTATAATGTACTGTTTTGTCAACAGCAAAAGTAAATAACTAAGCAGGTGAGGCTAAATGAGCTTTACAATTACTTTCTTTTTAAGAAAACAATAATATATTTTTTAAAGTTCAGTTTTAACATTTTGCCCTACTTGCAGGCAGTTTCACTAGCCAAAAACAAAACTATATCTGTTGCAAAAAGAGAGGCACATAACTTCTAACTTTATATTTATTTGTGTCCTGGAAACAGGCGCGGATACCCTACCCCCTGAAACGTAAGTCTCGTGTACAGTCGGCCAAAAATGTGGTCTACCACCCTACGGTTGAGGTTCGTTTGAACGTCATGAGACAACAAGGTCGTGCATGTTTTAAACTCCGGTAGAAAAGTCAACCTTAGCGATCGTTAGATCTCGCAGAAACTTTTAGCAAAACTGGTACACCACTTTCTTGGTCGACTGTACTACGGGGGCCATAAGTGCGGAGATTTTTGTAGAGGAATATGTTACCCCTGAATCAAATTCTGGATCCGCGCTTGCCTGGACCATAGCAGAGAAATAGTAAGCCTTATAGAGTTCTCACTCCATACAACTGGTTATTAGCCCGCAAGCTTGACATTTTGAAGGCTAGACGATTAAGGGGTTGAGGGAGGAGCGGGCAGGGGCGTGAATACCAAGGTTTTACAACAGGTGCCCTAATCACACATCTTGCCCGCTCCTCCCTCAACCCCTTAGTCGTCTAGCCTTCAAAATGTCAAGCTTGCGGGCTAATAACCAGTTGTATGGAGTGAGAACTCTATAAGGCTTATTATTTCTCTATGCCTGGACGCACCTTTACATACTTAATTTGTGTACATCAAAATGCACGAGCACTATTATGTATTAGAAATAAGATATCTTAAAGACTTTTCTTAAAGAGTTACGCCTTTTTCGGCATGCGTAAGAAATATTTATCCAAGATAACGACTGCTAATATGCTACCGTTTACTTCAAAAATGGCACAACTTTTGACTACAGAAGCCCACTATAGGACGCTTTATAAGCCAATCTAAATGACCTAACTCCGTTTTGTTTACCACGCTATTATACCACTAATTTCCTGAGGCTAAGTGCCTATAATCGCGTGGACTTGTTGTAGTTCACAAGTGTTAAGCGCTCGGCGTGTGCGCAGCCTTAGTTTCAGCTTCATGCGCGTGAGTGGGTTTTAGTGCAGTTTACCTGATCCTGCCGGCGGGTAATAACCATTACCAGCTTTATTTTTTTATTCCGAAATAAAAAAATACGTAAAGAATAACCATTTAAAATGGGATAAAAAAGCGGCTAAATTAAAAAAATTGCGAAAACGATTTATTTTAAAATAAGTGATTTTTAATTAGAAGTGAGATAGTGTTGTGCCAGTGGAAATATGAGGTTCAAGAAGCAGACTTTGGTATCGGAAGAGACTTCAGAAGATGAAATCGGGCATAGCTACTTAGGGACTTTGGTGAGTTTTTTTTTAACATCGGTGGCAAAGAAGCCCACATCCCTGGTAAACAGCGTAGCCTATGGCCGTTTGCAACGCAACAAAAATCGGATTCCTAGCAGTGGCGGAGCGTCAAAAATATCCGTAGGAACGCGAAGCCAATTAGGCTTTCCTTTTACAAGGAAAAGTATAAAAATAGGGAAGCCGGTGGAAATCGAGTTCTATGCACGCAATTTCTGTTTCTATGTTTACTCAATATCTAATCTAAAAAAAAAAACTAAGTATAGATTTACTTATAAAAGATCTATAATCATCTCAATGATTATTGGGTTTCTTTAAATACCTATGGCCAGATACTCAAATGATTTATTTAACGTAAAATAGTGTTACAATTTTAATTTATCATTAGCCAACAACAAGAACGTGGCATTAGTGCAGGGCAGAGGTAGACGGGCTGGGTAGGGCAGCACCGTCGATGAAACTGAAGAAATGTTGGGTGGATTTGAATCTGTGCCGTGTCCCACGGATACACATGCTGGTGGCTCGGATTATCAAAATTATAATTTTGGATCTTAGCCAGCCCAATACAATACTAAGGGGTCTCTGCCACCGGTCAGCGATGGCTTCACCGAGATGTTTGATAAAGTTGGACATTTGCGGAGCGAAGACTCCATCGACGGATGTAACGGGGGGAGTGAAGCTTGCGTGACTTGGCCAGATACTTAGCTAGTAGGAAATTTATAACTGCTAAATAAAGTTATCAGAGCACATTCTCAGAAAATTCATGACTATTTGAGACAAACAATAAGAGATTGGATGATAATTTAAATGTTGTTGCTTATAATTATAATTTTCACCTGAAACCAAGCAAAAAGCTATTTGAGACATTTTTGGAAATCAGTTAACATTTCTAAGACTTCTTATTGAAGTTTTACCAGGCACATAGTAGGTAGAGTCTGCCCGGATAGAGAAGTGCCGTAGAATGTGTGAGCTCCTTCCAATATAAACCGCGACACTTCTCTTTCCGGACAAACTCTAACAAAAAACTTTTATTGCAGTTTGCAGAGGGCTTCATCTGATTTCGTTTCCCAAAGGATAAGTGAAAGAAATCGCTTCTTAGCAATAATAACGCCTGTTATCTGGTTTTTACCTTTAATTTCCAAAAAAATCTACATATTATAATGTTTATTTCTTCAAGTTTGCATTTAAGTGTAGGGATCTATCTATGCTATTTTATCTACACCCATATCATAAACCCTCCATGATGCGTTCAAAAACCGCATGTTATGAACACCATAAAAATAGACTGTTTTGTTACAAGTTAGAACAAATGTCTAATGTCTATGAAATGAACAAATGAACTTATCTGTAACGATGTTATTATTATCAATTAATAATCAAAAATTCGATTTCATTGTGAAAATCCCATCCAACCGCCGGCACGCGCCCCCCCGACCAACACAAAGGCAGACATACAGAACCATATTGCGTTAGTTTAGTGGATTAGTTTCCATATATAAGACACATTTATTACGGAACCAGTATAAATGTTGCATTCAAATTAGTTGCCAAAAAAAAACTTACTGAGTGTTTGTTGTGGTAGAATATAGCGGCATTAGTAAACTACCTGCATAGCATACGGGCTGCCATCTCTAAATTCGCCGAACCCGGACAATAATTTAAAAAATCCGGACATTTAGCGTAAATCGCATTTTTTCCCCGGACGTGTCCAAATCAATAATGGCACTAAATAATTAAATTCAATGGGTTGTTTCCTCACATACAAAAGTGTCCGGGTTTACCCCTTATTGTAAAACCCCCCCCCCCCCCCGGACGTACCCCGGACTCCCTCCAAACTAGGACAAATCCGTGGAAACCCGAACGGATGGCAGCCCTAAAGCACCTAACCTGCTAATTGGAATCAGATGTTATGGCTTGAATCTGTTCGGGTTTTCTTGATATATTTTGAATCAATAGAACAAATAAATACCTACTTATAATTGTTTTTATTTTATTCCTGATGAAGGTTACCAGTAGGTAAACTAAGGGTTCGTTGACTTTTGTAAATCATGAGGAACATAATTTTAAACAAAAAAGAACCGACTTCACTTAGGACCCGCTATTCCAAGAGGAAGTTGCTGTAAAAAATAGTGAAATCAATATGCGCCTATAATAGTTGAAGAGTTCCCTCGATTTCTCCAGGATCCCATCATTAGACCCCGACTTGGTGACAATAGAACCATCTAGGGGTTATACCTGTTCGATGAAAAAATATATTTGAAAATCGGTTCACGATTCACGGAGATATCGAGTAACATACATACAAAAAAATAAAAAATAAAATAATAATGATAATAAAAATAAAATATTCAGTCGAATTGAGAACCTCCTCGTTTTTTGAAGTCGGTTAGTTATAAAATAAACAATCCATTGATTTATTATGTGTTCTACTAGATGAGACATATGGAACAAATTTTGTGCGCCATGTTTGGTGGTTGATAGCTGTCACTGAATCAAAGACTATACTCTTTAGACTTTTAGTAATTTTCACTATAATTTTTGGAGAAAAAAATCTGAAGGATGTCATTTCCTGTTATTCAATTAAACAAACAAAAAATATATTCAATAGCGTCATTATAGCAGTACAGTCCGTGAGCTTTAAGAAGAAGTCTCGGAAATCGGCGATGACACACGAAGGCAATATTGCGGACATATTATGCGGTCTAGGACGCATGAAGTTGAGAAGCACATCATTCTGGGCCGTATGAATGGCAAACGTGCTCGCGGTGGGGCACGGATGAGATGGTCCAACGCTGCAAAAAAGTCGGCTGGTGGCAGCCTTAACCGTGCAGTTCACATGGCCTATGACCGCACGTTATGGAAACGAGCTACATGTCGTCGCGATCTTCAGCAGTGAGGGAACGAGAAAGAAGAGAATATTGCTGTTCTGCTTTTTCATGTGTCACTGTTGATTGATACTCGACGTCTCTTTCTAAAACCCGAAGGTTCTTTTTAGAGCTCACGGACTGTAGGTTTAGTTTCTCGATGACTAATTCAAATAATTTAAATTGGGATGATACAAGTGCACAAGTATGTATAGGCACTAAACTGGTGTACTCATAGAAAATTCCACAATTTACTTTTTATTACTCTCGACTCTCGAGGATATAAAAAATGTCGGCATGTCTGCGGTTTCTGAATAATTAAGTAATTCATAGGTACAATACAAGTTATGTTTTGATAAAGGGAAAAGGAAAATATTTACCGACTGAGACGTGATTTCATCTTGTGGTTGGGCACTGGCCTACCACGTTATCTAAAGCGAGGTTTAGACTAGCAAGTTTACTTGCAAGTAGGGACGCAGCTTTAGTTCAGAATGAGACATGAATATCACCATTTCATTCTAGCATATAGCTGCGTCTCTGCTTGCCTCAAGTAAACTTGCTAGTCTAAACCTCGCTTAAGAGTCGTCAGGACGCTCGCGTTCCCATACAAACGTAGTTCAGCTCTCATTTTAAAACGACATGTGTTACGAAGCGTTTAAATCCCAATCAGTTTTAAGCCTCATTCGTTTAGAATAATTTTATTGTTCATATCATATTAAAATCAAAATCAACTACTTATAATTTCATATATATTTATTCAATGTATTAAAATCATTATTAATTATTAATACCAAGATTGCATGTTTTTTAAGTAAAATATTCCAATCAATGTCTAATTATGAATGTATCCAAATTTCAAATCTGAATTTAGACATGGCAATGTTTTGAAGTTTTTGAACTCAAAATTTGACATGTATAGATTCAAAAACTTACCCGTTCACTGATTTCCCAACGACTTGTGCACATCACCTTTTTGTATTTCTCTTGATTTGGATAGTAAACCAGCTTTAAACCTACAGTCCACTCTTATTTACCATCTTTACAACACCTGAGACCGAGCGAAGATTCTTCATGGTCCTTCGAGCCGAATCATGAAGAATCTTCGCTCGGTCTCAGGTGTTGTAAAAATGGTAAATAAGAGTGGACTGTAGGTTTAAAGCTGGTTTACTATCCAAATCAAGAGAAATACAAAAAGGTGATGTGCACAAGTCGTTGGGAAATCAGTGAACGGGTAAGTTTTTTGAAATCTCTATACATGTCAAATTTTGAGTTCAAAACATTGCCATGTCTAAATTCAGATTTGAAATTTGGATACATTCATAATTAGACATTGATTGGAATATTTTACTTAAAAAACATGCAATCTTGGTATTAATAATTAATAATGATTTTAATACATTGAATAAATATATATAATATAATACATTGAATAAATATATAAGTAGTTGATTTTGATTTTAATATGATATGAACAATAAAATTATTCTAAACGAATGAGGCTTAAAACTGATTGGGTTTTAAACGCTTCGTAACAACATGCTTTAGAACCACAATTTGGCTTGGGCATTCTAGTAGTACAAAGCTAGGTCGGAAATTCGTTTTCGTTGCTAAAAATTGTATATTGATTTGCGAAAATTCAAAATATATTTGGTACATTATACTCATTTATAAAAACTGGATTCGAATTCACAAACTCATTGGTCAATATTCTTATCCAGCGCAGAGAGCTTTCGCTTCTTCATACAAACCAGCATATGTGAGATCATTTAGGTTTTTTTTTATACCACGACGGTGGAAAACAAGCATACGTCCTGTCAGTTGTGAAACAGCCTATGTAGAACTGGATTTCCACCGGCATACTATTAGCCTGTAATTTAAACACTCCCAAAAGTAGGCCAAATAAGGGTTGAAAGTGCAGGGATACTAAGCGGGAGGAATAGCAGTATCACGACATTTCTCACGGCAAATAAAAATAAGTAGTCAAACTAAGTCGCGGATCTATAATGCCGAAATCCAAGAACTGCTGGCCGAACCTAGTAGATTAGTGAGACGAAAGTATATCGTCTCTGCTGGCTCGGCCACCTCGAGAGGATGGGAGAAGATCGCTCAGTAAAAAGAGCATATTTGGGTCGGTCATCATTAGGAGCAGATCTTCATGAGCTCGGCGCTGGTGAAAGCTGGCGTGAAATAGCGCAGGACCGAACAAGCAATGGCGTGCTCCTGCGTCGGAGGCCAAGACTCATTTTGTGTCGTTGCGCCAAATAAGTAAGTATGTACTTAAATCAAAATAAGGCCAAACTTCGGCGCAATTTTTTTTTATCGTGTGGCACATGTCACTGGATATAGATAGGCATTTATTCTCTGGAAGTGAGTGCTGCGGTCCAGATGGGACAGTGCAGCTGCCAAATTGTTACTCTTTTAGCACCACCCAGGAATCACGTGACATTATTGACCCACTAACATTGGTTGTTAATGAGGCGAACGTTCGCTAGGCTTTTGTAACTCAGTAACAACATCCGCTAAACATGCCAAATTGGAAACCGATGACGTGGTTTACCCTCGACGAATCATTGCCAATTAGAGGGTAGTTTACACACTGGTTAGAGATCTGATTGATCATGTGCCTTTGTAATTTGATTAGCGGCACTCGTGAGCCGAGAAATGAGGTAATTGGCCGCCAAATAGGTGAGAAGTGAGGTGTATTAGAAACGGCGTTTGCCATCTGTAATGATCAGTAGAGTGTAGAGTATCAAATTTGGCAGCTGCACTATCCCATCTAGACCTCGCAGCACTCACTGGATTTTCTTAATCATCTGCTTTCTCACTACTACTACCCCAGAGAAGAAATGCCTCAGTAGAGTGTAGAGTACCTATCAAATTTGGCAGCTCCACTGTCCCGTCTGGACCTCACAGCACTTACTGGATTTTCTTCATCATCTGTTTTTTCACTACTACTACCCCAGAGAAGAAATGCCTATCTATAGGTATCCAGTGACATGTAGCCGTACGATAAAAAAAAATCAGTGATCGTAGATTTTACAGCAAAACCGCCAATGACTTTTTTTGTGAAATTGCTGTTTAATTATCAACCATCTCTACATTATTACGTAGTTATTACACCCCCGCTTCAAGAGTGTCGAAATGGAAAATTGGATGACGTAACTTTTACCACGTGTTTTAAATTTTATATTGTTGACGACAAGAATGTTATTTGTATATAAATCAATAAAAGGCAAACAGGTCTTAATCTAACCCCTGATGAACCCCACAAGTCTTGTGACTCACACTAAACTTTGTTTACATACAAATAATTTTACATACATACATACAAATTATCGCTACGTCAACACCGGCCAGTCATGTGACAGATAACTGCTATTTACATAATTATAATGTTTGGTTTATTCTAATTTACATTTGTATTGGTGTCATATGATTGTACGCGCCATTAACCGTATAGGTATAATTAATTCTCTGTTATAGTATTGGAAACAATAAATTGAAATCTAAATCGAAATATGTCCAATTTTACAACAATAATAGTGCGTCCACATCTATTTAACGGCCTCCTACCCTAGTCGAGAGTGACCACCTCTATGAAGCAGGAGGCCCCGGGTTTGAATCCTGATATTTTTTCTTGTGTTTATCATAAATACTTGGCCCTGCGTTACGGTGTTTTCTATACATATGTAGGACTAGGTCGGTTTGATTAAGGTTGTCCCATAATATTTATTTGCGTCACTCCGGGCGGTAAGTGAGATTTGCCGCCCACGGGCGCAGCGGCAAATCTCACTTCACACCCAGGAGAAGACGTAAAATTGTGTATGCACCACGGGCGGTAATAAAGAAGGCTTACCTTCGGTTTGGGCCACAAATGCCTGCGATTTGAGCCGTTCTTTATTTTACCGCCCTAGGTACGTAATGTACTATTATCTACACCCTCAACGAAAAAAGACAAGTAACGTCTCATGTCGTGTTCTCAGTCCACGACTATCATTGTTAAGGTGTGAACTATTGTTCTTTACATAATCGCTTAGGGATCTAGTTACAGTTATTATATTACACCTTGAGTCCTTGAAGGATACCATGTCTAAGACCATTACGTAAAGAGAAGCAATCTGATACGCTGTTTTCTTATAAATTACTTCCACATATTATACCTAATATACGAATAACTACTAAAAATTAAAAATATGTGAAAATTCCGAAAACGGCCTAACAGATCTAAGATTACTAGAAAACCATCTTTCAAACAAAAAAGGCAATTAAATCGGTTCAATCGTTTTAGCGTTACGTTTCAAACAGATACACAGACCGTCTTTCATAGCGGTGAGACTTATAACACCCCTCTTGCGGCGGAGGCCATAATATGTTGTTAATCATGAAGATGGCATCCGTAACAGATAAAATAATGAACCTCTAAAGAAGCAGCAAATTTTACTGCTACAGTAGATATATATATATATATATGCCTTGTCAAGCGTGATGTTGTCGTTCACACATAATGTATGGGTAGATGATTTCCATGATAAAAAAATCTGTTCTACGCCGTCCAAGGGTCTCAAATTAATTTCATCTGAGGTTTAAGCGTGAAGAAAGAAGACAGACAGAGTTACTTTTACATTTATAATAAACTAGCGACCCGCCCCGGCTTTGCACGGGTGCAATTATACATATAAACCTTCCTCTTGAATCACTCTATCTATTAAAAAAACCGCATCCAAATCCGTTGCGTAGTTTGAAAGATCTAAGCATACATAGGGACAGACAGCAGGAAGCGACTTTGTTTTATACTTTGTAATGAAGTACAGATACAGATAGATGAATTGTATAGATAAATTGGTGTAAATAGAGTGTTCGGAAAGAGAAGCGTCGTAGAATATATGAGCTTCCATATAAAACAAGTATTTTCGAACAAACTAATGAATACCTAATCATAGATAACCAGACTAAACCGGTCACAGAACAGACGCGCGGCAGACATCGCGTGCGCTAGCGTGTCAAGTTCACCATTTCGCTAATGACATGGTCATGACATGACAGTCTGACAGCATTATGGCCCATTTACCTTCCGGTTCTGCAATGGCGGGGATGTGGTAATGCTGGTGTAAGCTGCATAGACGGAGTCCTTCATTGTAGTTTATCTAAATTAGGAAGAGAAGCGGCCCTAAAACACTGCCTTGCGGTAACTCCGTAATTTTTAATGAAAGAGGATTAGTTTCCTTGAGGTTGAAAGGATTGTAGTCGCTTTAGTAAAAACTTACGCTAAAGAAATGAAGAACTGTTTTCAACCGACTTCAAGATTTCGAAGGAGGAGGTTCTCAGTTCGTCACGTATGTATGTTCACCGATTATTCGAAGACGGCTGGACCGATTTGGAAAGTTATTTTTTTTGTTTGAAAAGTCCTAAGTTAAGTCATTGGTCCCATTGTCACCAGGTCCAGATTTGATGATGGGACCCTGGGGAAATCGAGGGAACTCTTCAACTATTATATATTAGGCACACCTATAGTGATTTCAGTTTTTTTTACATCAACTCGGTCATTTCCTCTTGAGCAAGCGGAACCTAATAAGTGTAGTCGGTGCTTTTTTTTGTTTAAAATTATTGTTCAGACATTTGACACCTGTTTTACATAAACAGGTGCTGACGTCGTCCATACACAAATTGATGCGAGAAAAATAGTCTCCGAGTTAAGTTCACACTTCCTGTGATTACTCAGATAAAAATCGCGCAGTTTTCAAGATAAAATCTTGATAGCACTTACATTTCTAACAATTCTACCACAGCTAGTACAATTAGGTAAAGAAAAACTTGAGATAATTAACATTTCAAAAGCCTCTCCAAAAAAATTGTAGTAGCCAAGCTTTATCCAGAAATCTGAGAAAATACTTCCCGACTATTTTGAGATCTCCGTCTTCGATATTTAGAAGTCGAAAAAATGGCAGTCGTAAAGGTGATCTTATACGGGCGATAAAAATTGCCGAATTGCCGCAATTTTGACGTCACGGCCATATCAAGCAATACGAAATATTGCTCAATATGGAGCAATCATTGCTCCAGTATGGCGCCATTCTTGCTCCATTTAATTGCCCCATATGCAGCAATTCGGGAAACTAGGCAAATTGCCCAAATATTGCCCGTGTAAAGGCACCTGACTGGAGCAATGATTGCCGAAATATTTGCCGCTATATCTAGAAATTGCCTCGTATTGCTCAATTAATTGCTCCATATTGCTCCATTAGTTTCGGCACCGTATCGCCGGGCAATAATTGCCCGAAAAATCGCCCGTGTAAGAGCACCTTAATAGTGCAAATCGGCTCATTCGCAAAATTAATAATGATGATAATGTTGTGCAAACTGTAGATGGCATTGCATGATTACCTGAATTGTCGGAAGGTAATGCGTGGGTCCATCCTGTAGGAAACACGCGAGGACCTTGAATTTGAACCAGTTTTTTTGACCTCATCCCGATCTTGAAGGTTTCTGATTATCTGGATTACTTGATAGCTGATTCATTGTCACTTTAATTTTCTCGATTTTGTTCATTCGAGGATTTCCTTCCCATTTTTGCTGTGCACAAGTGCATATTGTGCATAGTTTTTGCATGCTGATCTCGGATGAGGTTATTTAGGAGTCAGAAACGAAATTTTCATTACACCCAAGCCAAGCCGCGCTCAGAGTTGTGCTTTTCAACTGCAACTATCAAAAAATATTCAACAAAATAATTTGATTTGCTTAAAGGTTGCAATTATCAATTTCAAGCGATTGACCTTTAGGTAGCATTTAATTGTTTGCAAACGCACTCAATCGTCAATCGTATCATGGGATTATCCCTGCAGAAATATTATTTGACGTCTATTTACATTAGTATTAAATGAAACCAATTAATAGTTCTGGTATATTATTGAACATCGTTTTTTATCTTTTCGTGTTATTTTGTTTAGAGCGGACTGGACGTAATTAATCAGAAAGCTCCAAAACAGCGAAACAGCGATTCTGGGAACGTCCACACACGAGTCGTCCTTTTACCATTCTTACAGATTAATTTAAATACGTTAAGTAGGCACATGATGTAAGTAATAATGCAATACAACAGATACTTGTAAGAAACGTTTTAGGATAAAGACGAAGCTCGCTCAAGAGAAGAAATCTAAATAGGAACATCCTTTTTAAAGTCAGGTGATATAGTGATGATATTAACCAACCATTTATACAATTAACTGCGTATCCATATCTGTTATCGGACACTAAGTGGGCAAACAGAAATGAGCGGCCAAACAATCCGTGCAACTCGACACCTGCCCACAATTGGCCAGGTTGGGCGTGGGCTGAGGAAGTGAATGATTGGGCAAATTTCCCATTTAGCTGCAATGGAGACGATAATCGTAAGGAACCGGGGTAATGAGCTGGAATGCACGATACAAAGATTATGTAGTGTCGCGGACTAAAAACGTTTTCATATTGTGCGATCCGATAGAATGTGAAGTTAGCTACAAGGTGTAAAAAAAGCTGGTGATCCGTTTAGTCAAGGGCATAATTGATATCATATTCTAATTATGAAAAACTTAGAAAAATCTGGCGACAAAAATGGTTTTGGTTGGAGAATTGGCTGGCTGGGACGATGTGCCCCATAAAAACATTTCTTTATTCGCGTTCTCCCACTTTCTCTTAGTCGCAATACGATACCAATATTGATCTTAAAAGGATCACCACTATTTTTGTTACACTCTTTATAATGTCAATCTCTAGAGTGAGAGGTCTCTTTGATTTTCGTTGTTCTAATTTCCGAGTCTATCTCTCCGACTAACTGATATCATTTGCATAATAAAGTATGTTTTATTAATTATTACCATTAACCATTTTCTATGCTTGTTGCTATTCTTCCTTCAAATTGTGTAATTTAGTGCACGGCATATCTAGACTTCAGGTAGTATTACGTTAGTATGAATAAAGCTGTTTCTCATCTGAATAAATTGAGATTATTTCCTGTCTAGTCTTACAATAGTTAGGTAGTGTTTGCAGCCCTGTCAAAATTGTTTTTCTGGATTAACTGTTTTGAGGTAAACTATTTCTTCGACCGACTTGCTGGTTCCATTGGAAGTCAATATTGTTTTGTCGCAAAATGTTTTGCGAAATTTTCAAATACTTACTTAGAAACCTCCGCATCGCTAAGAGGTGCGTCCAAATTCTGTCTAAGCTCTGATTTTATTTTCTAGATTGTCAATCGAACTGTCTTTCACAATTTATCTATCTCAACTGTCACTAAAGTATTATTTTTATTTGAGTGTAATAATCTGACAGCTCCTACCATACAAAGCCGTTTGTAGAGCCATAGAGAGTGCTGTCAAATTACTACAATTAAAAAACTAGTTGAGTTAGAAACTAAATTTTCGAAATTAGAGCGTTGTCAAGATAATTTTGAGCACTACGTCCTCTCAGCCTCGACTTCTGATCTGACTGTATATTTAGATGTTATCTTAAACAGACAAGCGAAGATCAGTTTTTACCAAAAAATATGCGTGAACAAGGACAGTCAACAATTAAAAGAGTTCATACAACTATTTTTATGTATAAAATAAAGTATTTTATTCAGTAACAGAAAATAAGAGTTTTATATCAAAAAAGAGATGGCGAGTGTGAAATTTTTAGATATAATTTAATATGTAATCTAATTGCGTGAGTTTATTATTTTATAAGGTACCTTTTTTAACATACAGTTTCAAGACATGTTAACAAGAAGTTAGCTCCTTGTTAGAGTTTGTTCCGAAATAGAATACATTCTACGACACATCTTTCCGGACAGACTAGATCAGTGGCTGTAGTTACTGATCTAAATAATAATAAGTGCAACGCGCAGGATCCACTCGTGCGCATATGCATTCGATGCACGTGGGTCCACGTGATATGCTAGGCATTGCCTTCGATTATATTATGGCCTAGGCAGAAAAGGCCGCTGCCAATATAATAGTTAGTGTTTGGAATTACTTAACAACCGGACAAAACGGCTCGGAAACCGGAATAGCTCCATAGTAAAAACCGTTTTTTTTCGTTCTTAATTTCGTTACTGTTTCATATTTAATCGAAAAATCCTATAATATGAAGTGAAAACCTAAGTAAAATATCGGGTTTTACATAAAAACCATAAAATAAATATACTATGTATATTGGGTTATTTCGGTATTTTTTTTTTGCTTTAACCGGTTACGAGCCCTGATGCGCAAACGCACAATCTAACAAACAGCCCTAAATGCTTCAGTTTTTTTTATATATAATATACCACGCACCACGGTGGTAGCAAACAAGCATTCGGTCCGTCTGATGGTAAGCAGCTGCCGTAGCCTATGGATGCCTGCAACTTCAGAGATTTCACAGCGCGTTGCCGACCCTTTAGAAAATAACAAAAGGGGTAGTTTTGTAACGTCGAGAAAAAAAATATCTCGTGCCGCCATAATCATTTACTTATACTTTATTGACGTTATTAATAATTTTGTAATAGTAATTAATACGCGGAAGCGATCGATTAAATCGGTACAGTTAATGACAATGATTATAGAGATCACATCTATAACTAATTATAGCTATTAGTATAGGTATGCAACTATGCAATGTGCAATAATGTTGTATGGGCGATTTTCCTGTCATTGCGATATGATTGATTATTTTAGAACCAACGAGACGTGAACGATACGATACGTAAACGTCACTGTAACATAGGATATCTATAGGTAAGTACCGTCAACTGCTACAGTCAGCATCAATAGTATCTTCCTATACGAAGGCCGCAAAAATATGTGACACGCTCTTATGGCTCTACAAATAAGAGCGTGTCACATATTTTTGCGGCCTTCGTGTAAGAAGATATTATTTATTTATTTATTTAAAAACTGCTAAATATCTTATTTCTGAGATGGCCGCCTTTCTCCCATCCCAGAAATATGATATAAACAGCTGATTGGTGAAGTAAGCCATGTATTTCAAACCAGACAAAGTTGTAGCATTTGAAATTTAGTAGGTACTTACGAGTATGCATATCGGTAAATCGGTAAGTACTCGTATAGTGCCTGTACCTACCTATATAAGTATAATATGATCTTAACATCAACCTTAAGTAGGTAATTATAATTATTATCCCATTAGACTCGTAATTTTCAAAAATATTGCAAGTGCTCAATGAATCTTTAAAATATGCAATTTTAATCAGTTTTGCATACATACCGGGCCCGGCTACCATTTTAGCTATATTTAACACTCAATACAATTTATGATTTAAATATAAAAGGCACTAAGCGCAGGTATATATTTAAAATAATGTCAGCTGTATGTCAACAGATTTACGGTTCAAATTAAATAAACACAGTATGAGAACATATTTGTATGCAAAACAAAAACACTCGCACATTATTCAAAATATGTATACTCAATATACTCATACTCATAAGCACTGAAAACGAGGAAATGGCAACGAATATCAACTCTATGTCAACATATTTACGGTTAAAATGTCAACAGCAGTATTCGAAGTTAAACTTCTTTACTCGCTAATGATAGTCGTCAATTATAAACGAGACCATAACTCAGGCGCGTATAATCGCTACCATTATCTGTTTACGGGTGCACATAAGTGCGCCGCTTATTTACTGGTTAAGCCCGTCACAGACGGAGCTATGATATATATTAATATACCGTAAGATACCGAGATATATATTATCGTATAGCTCGGCACCCCACACGGGAAAGATATCAAAAGATAGAAAGAAATATCGGTTGTACGTCACGCCGGAGAAGGAATGCAATATACCCAAAATATATCGAAATATATCGTAATATATAGAGCTATAATATATATTATAGCTCCGTGTGTGGACTCCGGCAAATAGTACGTAAAATATATCGTAAGATACCGAGATAGCTATAATATATATTATAGCTCCGTCTGTGACGGGCTTTACTATCAGCGGGCGTATGATGGTCACGGTTAATGACGTGTATAGCAAACATCAGTTTTTAACAACGTGATTAGGTGATCCCTCATATTACCATAATATTTTGCGAGCGGAACTTATTACAAAAAAGCAAGGCAGGAACAAAAACGCAACGTTTAAAAGGGACATTTTTTGAAAAGTTGTAGACTTTTTTCAATTTGGAAAATTTTAGGTGGTTTTCGACTCAGAATCACGAGGTCTTTAGATTTTATTAAGACAAAAAATGTGTCCCAAGTTTTTTTTTGATTCCGTTACTATTTTTCCATGGACTTCTTATGGCGGTAACGGAGTGGAAGTGACAAAAAATGTATGAAAAGGTTTTGTCCTACTCAGATCGAAAGAGCTCGTGATTCTGAGTCGATATAATCTAAAACTTTCCAAATGAATAAAAAAAATTGAGGGTACAAAAAATTTGTCTAAAAATCGGGCGAAAGTTTAAAAAAAAAGAGTGGGACCAAAAGTTTAATGTTTTTAATATATCAATAATCAGGATACCGACGTCTCTATCGCTCTTGCGTAGGTCTTCGAGCAAGAGCGAGAAATGGCGAATTTCCGCGGTTAGATCTCAGGTTGAAACGGTTAACTGTGCGTTTGCGCATATTATCGTCATAGTCAATAACGCCAAAGAATCCGCGTGACCAGCCATTATCACTTACATTATGTAATATGTAAATATTATGTAAATATTTCACACATGGAATTACTGGCGTCAGGGTCTTTCACTCTTTCAGATTCAGCTGATATTGTTTTCAAATCCCGTACCTAAATTACCAACTGGGTTAAATCTGAGACCTATATCAGAAAACATCCGACGATGGTATCTATCAAGCATACCGCCCGTCTGATGGTAAGCAGTTACCATAGCTTACGGACACCTGCAACTCCACAGGAGTCCCATGCGCGTTACCGTTTCAAACAGGTTCACTATGTTCACTGTCCTGACTTAATTTTTTTTTGTTTATTTTTTCTTGTAGACTTTATTTCAGACTTTCAATACTATAAAGTGTCATTTTTTAACCCTATACGATTTAAGATAACGATGTTCTCTAATTTTTTTTCTATTTTTTTTTTAGTTCCTATCCCCTTCTAATTTGTCCAACTCCTCATCAAAAAATCCTATGCAACTAGTTACCTCAGTTGCGTGATCCAATCATACTCATTAGAATCCACCTATTATCTAACATTTACCAACCATATAGCTTAGAAAACCAGCATAAGTTTGTAACCAACCTAATACATTTGCCACATATCTAGAGGTCAAGTTAAAACCACTAGACAAAATGATTTCAGAACTAGGTGGTCTGAATCGTGGGCGGGGCTATTCTTAGCGGTGCATTCCCTAGGGCTTAATATAGACTAATTAAGACTAGACTCAGGTCTAGACTCGTGGGAGTACTAACCGGAATGAGGAAGTTTTATGTGGAATAATCGATGGATTTTCATACTAATAGGTACTTACTTTACTGGCCCCTATTTCACCACGGTGACAATGAGGGCTACCGTTTTTTTCACCAGTTGGCGCCACTGTAGACGCAGCTCTGGAAATACAGCTGTAGTTTTTTTTATTACGTTTGTAAAAACCAAATTTACGCTTAAATAATATTTAATACAATAGACCGTACTGTAAAAATATCGACAACACGTGATGCGCAGCACGCCTAGCACATGATTGACACGTCAGTATCTCGCGCGCGAGATAGTCTATCCGTCCTTTTCTGACTGTGTCAATTAGAAAGAGACGGGTAGTCTATCTCGCGCGCGAGATACTGTCGCATCAGTCATGTGCTAGGCGTGCAGTTCCGCTTAATTTGGAAAAAGGGAGAATTTTCTTAATTCCGCTTTTAAAACATTCCTATTCAATGACTTGTTACTCGTATTTCCCATAATTAATATCCTGGTATGGCAAAATATTCACAACATTGAGAAATTGGAAATAATTCGGCGAATCCCACCTAATTACTATGGAATTTGTCATTTCGAAGACCACCATCTACACTAGCGCCTCTAGCGGAAATTTCATACGCGTTAGTCCTCATTGATAGGATAGTTTTTCCTGCAAAATGACGCTGACGAACCATATGCATTTGCATAAAATGCCTTATCAATTTCTACGAGCAGCAAATCGCGTAGCTTACGTTCTATGCTCTTTAATTTTAAAACTATTTCATAACAATCATAACAGTTCTTCGTGTTTAACGTGATTACCGCGTGATGCCCAAAGCTCAAAATTTACTAACAGTGTAAAAAAATCCTATAGATAGCGGTACGCCTTTGGTATTAAACCTTCTATTTTAGTTTTAAAATCTTAAATAAAAACAGAATTGGA
The DNA here is from genome assembly GCA_911728535.1 of Pammene fasciana. NCBI lineage: Eukaryota > Metazoa > Arthropoda > Insecta > Lepidoptera > Tortricidae > Pammene > Pammene fasciana. The sequence continues at coordinate 2,772,837 of OU452295.1, forward strand.
TATATCTTAATTTGGAGCTAAACGAACAATTTAAAAACTTTTCACAACCGTTCTTCGCGTTTGGCGTCACTACCGCGTGACGTCCAAGGCTCAAGGATTAAGAGATGATCCCTCTAAATTGTAGTAATGTAGTTGTATTTGAGAAAACCTATAGATAGCGATAAGCCTTCGGTAAAAAAGAAAGAGTACTACCTTATTTTAATTAAAAAAAACATAGGTAATTGGATTTATCTCAGTTTAAAGCTAAGCGACTCAAAAACTTTTCACATCCATTCTACGCGTTTTGCGTCATTACCGCGTGACGTCTAAGGCCCAAGGATTAAGAGATGATCCGTGTACACTGTGGTTATATTTGAGAAACCCTATAGATAGCGGTAAGCCTTTGGTATAAAAAGAGACCTTTTTACCTTTATTTTAGTTCCACAATCTTAAAAAGAAAGAATTGGATTTATCTGAGTTTTAGCCTAAGCCTTTGGTATAGAGAGATTTTTACCTTTATTTTAGTGAAAATAAATAGAATTGGATTTATTTGAGTTTGAAGCTAAGCGACTCAATTTAAAAACCATTCACAACCGTCCTTCGCGTTTTACGTCATTACCGCGTGACGTCCAAGGCTCAAGGATTAAGAGATGATCCGTATACACTGTAGTTGTATTTGAGATAACCTATAGATAGCGGTAAGCCTTTGGTATAAGTGACCTTTTTACTTTTATTTTAGTTCAAAAAAAAAAAAACAGAATTGGATTTATCCCAGTTTGAAGCTAAACTACTCAATTTAAAAACTTTTCACAACAGTTCTTCGCGTTCTACGTCACTACCGCGTGACGTCCAAGGCTCAGGGATTAAGAGATGATCTGTGTATAATGTAGTTGTATTTGAGAAAACTTATAGATAACGGTAAGCCTTTGGTTGACCTAAGCCGAAGCGCTTTACTGTAGACAAATATTGAAATATATGGGTGCCATAGTTAAACTTTACAGTGCAATGATATCTAGCACAACGAAGGCCGCACAAATATGTGATACGCTCTTACGGCTCTACATGTGAGATTGTGTCAAATAATTTAAATAAGTATTAAGTATTTAAGAACCTCTAGCAACGGCGAGGCATCGAACACATCATAGAGATTTGATTAGTTACTTAACCAGATCGCTATACCTATGTATACAAAATGAACCCATCTAGCAGGTTCCTGGTAGCGAGTTTTAATAGGCAAGCCATAATATGTGACAGGGCCATAATGGCCTTTTCAATATGGACTATCACATATAAATATATACACTCACAGGTACAGTGATATCATAAATTTCACGCAAAATATCTACTTTAAATTAATTTCGTATATAAGTGCTATACAAAACGCTCATATTTTTCAGGTCTTAAAATAACAGTACACTCAACACACGGCACAAGCATCATTCAGCTCCGCTAACCAATACATTTAGCACCTAACCGAATACCTTGACATTGATAACAATGATAACAATCATTCAACATACAATGCTCCTTTGATGTCCTGTTTTAATCTGGCACTATACATAACTGGAGATGTATGCAACAAACGCATGTTGCTCAATTATTTTGTTATTAACTTTTGAAGCGAGGTTATAATTTAAGAGTCACGAATCATGAAGGTCCTGAAATCATTCTGGTTTATTTTGTGTCAGAATGAAAGTGTTACTCTGAAGACCAAATAATAATAATAAATTGTGACACTTCGATTGAAAGGTAAAGAAAATCAAGTAGTAAGGCACACCAAACACATGAGCTAAATTAAGAAAGTTCATAGATAAAATGCTTAAATTTGTATGGAGGCCATAGACAAATTTAAGCAACCATAGACAAATTTAAGCATTTCGTCTATGAATTTGCTGAATTCAGATCAGGTGTTTTTGTCCCTAAGTGTGCATCACATAACGGATCCAACTCAGTATATTGCTAGGTAAGAATCCTGCTACCCTAATATGGTCGGGTTTTTATTGCCTGTCACCACAGCTGTCACGTTCTAACACAGTAAGTGAGAAAGTGTGGGACGCGATAGGCGATAAAATGGCAACCATGGATGGCCTTTTGGTCTTGCTTAGGACCCAGGTTATGCCACACAAGAATTACGTCTACTTTGTAAAAAAAATTACGATGTGTTGAAGTGTAGTTCCCTGTTAGGGCTGGCAATCATCCGGATGTCATCCGGATAATATTGCTACTATCCGGATAATTCCATATTATTCATATTCATTACAAGTCAATATATATTACAAGTCAACATTTCGTACGACTACATATTAAATAAATTATAACACAATTATATTAAACATTCAGTATACAATTGTAAACTGTTATTATAATAACTATAATTAATAAATATTATTACTATTACTATTAGTACAAAATAACTCCTTTTGGTCGTAAAACGCCTGCTCAAGAAGCCATTTTTTTAGTTTGTTTTTATATACCTGTGTACTGTGCACAGCTGTTATTTCACTAGCAGCAGAGCTCGAATTTGTAAAAATTGTGCGCATCGAGAAAAAGTTGTGAATTTTTGACCATGGATAGAATGGCCCACGATAAATATTTTTTTGTATTGGAGGTCCGTAAAATTTTTGGCCCTTCACGTCAAAATCAGGGGCCCCGTGAAATACGTTATTACTCTATGGTTAAGGCTGCTAGGGGTTGTGTGGTATCATTTCCGTGTAAAACAGACATGCGGAATTCATTTGTGATACTAAAAATGTAAAATTTCTTATTAAAAAAAAAGTTGTGTGGCGAGGAAAAACACATTTTTTTATTTTTTTTTAGAACGTCATATAACTAATATATATAAAAAAAAAATCTAAAAATATTTTTTTTATAAAGGAGCATATTTAATGTAGTTTCTAAATATATAACATTTTTAGGCTTATAGTATACAAAAACTACGCGAAAAAAAATGTTTGCTTCGTGGTGTATATGTTTTCTCCATAGTAAGTATCGATAATCAATGTGAACGTGAACATCCGTAGCGTATTGACCTTAAAATGCATGTATTGCTTGTTATTAGTAAATTTTATTCATTATAACTTCACAAAATGCAGAAATAAAAAAATACAATAAATAAAAACATATTTTTCCTCCTTAACTTTAACATAAACCGTCACAATTCAAACGACGCGACGTCTGTTTTCCGTTACTCAACTTAAGTAAAAAAAAAAACCAGAAGTTTTTTGTATCAAAGGTGTATAAAATGTATATGTTTCTATAATCTATATTATATATGCTTCTTTATAATATTTTTTATTATTTGAAATAAAGGATATATATTAGTTATATGACGTCCTAAAAAAATAAAAATAAAATTGTGTTTTTCCTCGCGGCACAACTTTTTTTTTTAATACGAAATTTTACATTTTTAATATCAGAAATGAATTCTGCATGTCTGTTTTACACGGAAACGATACCAAACAACCCCTAGAAGTCTTAACCAGAGAGCAATAACATATTGCACGGGACCCCTGATTTTGACGTGAAGGTCCAAAAATTTTACAGACCGCCAATACAAAAAAATATTCATCTTTGCTCACTCTATCTATGGTCAAAAATTCACAACTTTTTCTCGATGCGCACAATTTTTTTCGCATTTGTACTGAGACAAAACCCTACTATAGGGACCTGATTATAGACCTTGCGACTTGCGACCCATGATGTGAGTGAGCTTTCCTGACTTTTTGAGTCGGTGTGACACGCAACTTAGTTTCCCAGAGAGCGCGCAATACAAATAACTATTCGAGATATCCTGATTGCAAGCCCTAGTCCCTGTTTTAGTTTGCGTGTAGAGAATGCAACCGGTTTTTATTTTATATATCGCAAATTACCGGTTTCAGCCACAAAACCGGTTTATTTATACTGAAAAATAACTGATGGCATAGTTCCTGGCCCGAAAATCTTATTTTAAATGCATGAAATCGAGAGATAAAATGCATAGGTAAATTAATTTGTGCTAAAGTCCAATTTTATTTAATGCCATGGTCATGGCTGGGCGTCAAGCTATGCTATGACATGACACGCTGTGTTTTTATGATTTCATGCTGAACTGAAACAAGTTTCATAAGATTTTCAGTGGCACTTTCAACTATTAGTCGTGCGTTTCGCGTACCTTAGATCCCGTTCCGTTCCCACTTGTCGGATGTCGGGTCCGGATTTTAAGAGTCGCCAGGACGCTCGCGTGAACTCGCGTTCCTATACAAACGTAGTTTAGCTCTCATTTTAAAACGACATGCTTTAGAATCATGAAATTTGGCATGGGCATTCTAGTAGTACATATCTAGGTCGGACATTCGTTTTTGATGATAAAAATTGTAATACAAAGATACTATAGCAAAAATAAGTTTTGTACGTAAATCTGTAACTGGCTGTATTTTCTTTGTATTACATTTTTTAGCAACGAAAACGAATGTCCGACCTACGTCTGTAGTAAAGCATGTCGTTTTAAAATGAGAGCTGAACTACGTTTGTATGGGAACGCGAGCGTCCAGGCGACTCTTAATCGGGTGTCGGCGCCTCATACAAGATTGTGTCGTGCAAGTGGGAATAGCTTCATATAAAATGTTCTGCCACTGGAACATCCGATTAAAATCCGGGCCCGACATCCGAACGGGAACGGGGTCTTAGACCCCTTTAACGCGTAGAAAGTCCTATTTCCGTACAATTGTTTCCCACTGTTTGTTGTTCCAAGTAGTTTAAAGCGGATGCTTTTTATGCATCACCATCTTTGATTGGATGGGCCATTTAATTAATTGCCAGCGGCTACATTCCTCACTCTGATATTATTCTATCTCAGACCTGAAAGGATCCACTCCTGATGTATCCATTTCTTTCTCAACTATATAATTTCCTTAACGTGTGTGACGTATAGTGTATTTGTTCATGTGTATAGTTATTTTTGGATTGATTATTACCAATGAAGAAGACATTAGAATTCTATTTTTAGATCAAGTTGGCGGTGTCAAGTATCCTTAGTTTTGATTTGCGACTGAAGTACGCTAAAGAATTTGTGTAAATATAAAGTTCATTTTGATAATAGAAAAGTGTTTAGTGATACTAAATGATGAGATATTTCAGAACTGGATTAAGGATGACACTTAAATTTGTTGCCTGTTTTATGGTAAGTGTAATACAATATTTAAAACTGTCGTCAGTGCTTATTGATCAACAAAGTAGGATATGCCTAGAAGAATGTCAAAAAACCCTCAGAAGTATTCATTATAAATTTCCATTCAAACTACGAGCATGATATTGATATCAACAAAATAGCCACGTAAATATCGCTACAAACGGATTCGCTAAATGCTGACGCAAGCAGCCTCAAACGCCATACACTTAAAGAAAATGTATGGCGGCCGTCGTTACAAGCATCGGCCGTTTTTGCTCCAAGCACTCTCTTTTCGCCCTAGAGCCCATGGTCACATGCTGTGCGGTTTTAGGGCTCCACCGACTATCAGTCCGCCTGACGATATCGGCCTGTCAGTTAGACCAAAAAATTGACAGCTCTGAACAACTGACAGGCCAATATCGTTAGGCCGACTGATAGTCGGTGGGCCCCATTAGAGGAATGTCCTTTCGCGAACGCTGTGGAATGTCTGCCGAAGTTTTCTTGAAGGACTACTGTATGGACTTCGTCAAAAGTGGACTGTACAGGTTTTTAAAGGATCGGCAATACACATGAACTAGCCTGCCTGGCTGTTTGCTTGTTTGCCAGCGATGTGGTATAAGAAAAAAATCGAGGCTATCGCAAAACGCTTCTAAAAATCTTTGTAGTCGGCATAAAACGACTCCTTCGTTACCTTGTAGACACAGCAATGTTTGGTTGCTATAAATAATTGCTTAGGCATTTTCCAATTATCAGTGTTTACACGTAGATAATCCGATAACTACAGCATACAGCAGATTCAAGGCTATGGGAGATTAGCATTCATCTTCAGTAGCCATTAGGCTTTCTTACCCTGTAGCTATAGCTACCAAAGTACGGTACATTGTTAAAAAAAAGTAATGTCAGATTAGGTACATTAGGATACATCGTCTGAAACCTAGTGAATGTTTATTATTAATGGTGTTTTAGCAAAACTTTTAGAGAAAAGAAATTCCTAATAAACAAAGAATGAACGAGGACCGTGACGTCAGAATTTACAGAACGTAAAATAAGGAATGGTGACAGAAAAAATGTCCGACCGAACCGAAAAATGGTAGAATGCTTCAATTTATTAAAGCCACAGTAAGAAATAGAAGAAAAGATTACAGGCCTGTAATTTTAAAACTTAAGGTTGTAGGCCAACCGGGCTAGGAGATGAAAAAAAATCATAGTGAATTCAATGAAAGGAAAATACGCGAATAAAAGTGACAAAACACTAACGATTTTTGGCGCTTAAACGATAAATTTAAAATTCGAATACAACTTTATGTATTACCAATTTGAAAACGCTTGAACAAGATTCAAGAGAAGAACTGTTAGGTTAAGTGGAGATAGAAACAAATTTAACCGATTTTGTCTTGAACAGTCTTTCTCTCTAAGATGGAAAAAGATGAGATAGTTGAAAGGGGAAGTCGAGTGGTGGTACGTGTGTCATTTTATTTAGAAGTTAACCTATTAAGTAAAGTCTTAAGAAATGTTTTCAGATGAAGTTTCAATAGGTACTTAGTAGGTTATTTACATATAACAGAGTTTAAAATCGAGAAAATAAGTGTATATTTTTTTCAAATCGGTTTATGCGAATTATAACAATAACATTAATAATTATCTGTTATCAGTAATTAAAATTTATATACCTACTGAGATTGTACAACGTAACTGCATTAAAATAATAAATGAAGGCAAATCAAAATAAACAACTTGTTTGCTGACTATACATATTTGATCTATGGCTAGCGTACGTTTTTTTGACCTGATTAGAATGATTGCTAATATAATATGCTCATGTCATCAAACTATTTATAGTGTTTGCCGAGATCATAAAGTCTTATAATGCCTATAAATTGTAAGGACACATTTATTAAGCCACCAAGTGTTAGTTATATTGAAACTTAAATCTTACTGAGACAATAGTTTTACTTACCTACACGGAAAAAAAAGCTTTCGGGATATTCTCAATCTAAGACATTATTATATTAAGTTGAAAAAATTTCCTCGTGACAAGCATTTATTTCCTTTAACGAAAATAAATGAAAGTTTTAAATATAACGAAGCGAATATATTCTTACAGACTTTCTAGTTTTCTTTTACCTAAGATAATACTTGTTTGATTAAAGTACAATCTCTCTTATTTACTCAATATACTCTTGAAACAATACATTTTTGTATTTCTATTCTAAGAAAACGTGGTTTTATAAGCGTATAATCATATTTTTGGTAAAGGAAATAAATACTTGTCACGAGGAAATATTTTCAAGAAAATAATAATGTCTTGGATTGAGAATATCCCGGACTTTTTTTTCGTGTACCTATGTGAATCATAACAGTCAGCAGCAGAAGAAGCTAAGCGGGTAAGGTGTTCAAATGGAGCTGGACACGACTTTATTGTTAAGAGAATAAGAGCGTGTGAAGGTCATTTTGAACACCCCACCCGCTTAGCTACTTATGCTGCTGACTGAACTTTCCAACGGGCGGATCTATGAGGGCTATGACTGTCTTTGGGGATGACACATCATGACAAACGTATATTTGGCGATTGTTTTAAATATCCACTAAGCTAATAGTGCTTTTTAATTTAAGGAAAAAAACAGAAAAGTATCCAGGGTCTATCAACGAGACACAAGTTTACGTGAAAAATCACAATTCAATCTCGCCTTCTCTGTCAGGCTGCTTTTAACCTTTTCCACGCCAAAGACGTATATATCGGCACCGCAGGTCCAACGCCAAAGACCGATATATCGGTCACCGACCACAGAGCAAAATAGACCTACATGCACACGCATAAAGTTTAACTTCAGTTTTGACATTTAGATGGCGTGGCGTCCGAGTGGTTTGCATTTGACATGGCGTCGAAAAGGTTAAGGAGAGGAATGTGTTTTTAAGAACCAATAGAATCACTTCATTTACTTATCCTCGCACAGCGCAGCTCTAGGATTGGTTCTTAACAAACACATTCCACGCAACGCATCCTCACTCATCTTTGGTGAAAACGCAGCCTTAATGTCTACCGCCATTTCAAGATACCCAATGGAGTCTATGGGTTGAGCTCATCATGGTCGCAGCTCGTTAGGATTAATTATTTGTCTTTTGTTCATTTTCGTGGTTCAGTGTGTAATATAGATAGCTTATTGTGCGGTGATCTAACGAACAAGTGTGCGGATAATGAAGAATTAGTCTTAAAAGGCGTGTAACCATTGATTGGTTCAGAACAACCTGTAGCCTCCTCGAGCCATTTGTAGGGAGCTATCACTCTACAAATAGCAACTAACTAGGCTTATGCCACTTCTACCGAACAACGTTGCCTGAAACTTATTTGATTGAACAAAATACTTATCGATTGAAGACATTGTACCATGCATTGTACCTAAAGATTGAATTTTACAAGCTCTTATTTCCCGCCTTTTTATACTTGACATTGGCTACAGGCAATACCGCCTAAAGTCCATAAGAAGAAAAAAAAAAAAAAAAAAAGATACCCAATGGGGATAATTAAAGTACAATACAACGCGTAGATGGACCAAATCCATACAGTCTATGATAAAAAAAAACTTAAAACGTATGTAGGGGTCTTAATTGACTGAGGAGCCGAGCGCACCGACGCGACGAACGTCTCCGTTTTAACTCACAAGGAGAGGCCGCACGGGCGCGCGGGTGCGTGTTGGGACTGGGGTCTCTCACCGGTACGACGATTTGGCAGATTGATGTGTGTGTATTGGTTGGTCAGTGTCGGTCTAGTCTATAGATAGGAACTTATTATAAGGAAACAGCCTCTTCCCGAGCTCTTGTAGAAATAGCTCACGAATAATCTTTTTCCAGATGTATGGCCGCTATCAACGCGACCTAAGTGAAGCGGCTAGAGGAGAGGCCCGCCGGCTGCGCCGCCTGCGCAAGCGACGGCGGAAAGACGACAAGCTACGACAAAAGGAGCTAGAGGCTACCGGGAAACACCGGCCGAGCGGGAAGTTCGTCAAGGTGTTAGGTGAGTCAATAGTGACTTAGGAAACACATGTATGGCCGCTATCAACGCGACCTAAGTGAAGCGGTAAGAGAAGAGGCCCGCCGGCTGCTCCGCCTGCGCAAGCGACGGCGGAAAGACGACAAACTACGACAGAAGGAGCTGCAATGGAGGCTACCGGTAAACACCGGCCGAGTGGGAATTTCGTGAAGGTGCTAGGTGAGATTACTGTGCATTATCATATGTATCAGGTACTGGAAAGACAGCTGTGACAGAAGGAGCTAGAGGCTACCGGAAAACACCGGCCGAGCGGGAAGTTCGTCAAGGTGCTAGGTGAGATTACTTTGCATTATCATAGATATCAGGCTATGGAAAGACGAGAAGCTGCGACAGAAGGAAGTAGAGGCTACGGGAAAATACCGGTCAAAGGGGAAAGCTCGTCTGCTGCAGGTGCTGGGTGAGTTAATAGGTAGAGCTGAAGGAAAGGCGATAAGTTGTTACAGAAGCCAGAGGCTACGAGAAAACATCGGCCTTGGTGAAGTTCGTCAAGGTGCTAGGTGAGTTAATAGAGATGTTAGACAGACAACGAGCTGCGGCAAAAGTTTAAACGGGAAAAAATCGGCCGAGAGGGAAGGTCGTCTAATCAAGGTACTGATGACTTTGGAAATTTATTAATACTTAACATGACATAGGACGAGTGTAAGAGTAACTATGTGAATGGTAGAATAGCTTCATAATAGTTTGATTATTCAACGTGCCGTCTGTTTCAATCGCTAAATGTTAGCGTACTTCAAGATTATCTTATGCATTCTAAATTGGTTTTAATTTAGTATCTGCCAAGAAAATTCTGGACTATTTGACATTAATCAGGTGTACTTTTCAGGTTACATATGGCGGCACACATTCGCCCGGCTAGGCGAAGACTGGGTGTTCCTGGCAGCCTTGGGTATCATTATGGCCGTTCTAAACTTCGCTATGGACAGAGGCATCGCCATCTGCAATAATGGTACACTTTGCTACAATTATAAAAAGTCACATTTATACTACGAACAATAACGTTTCTTTCTACTTAAGTACATATGAACTAAATGACCCAAGTGCTATTATTTTCGTCCATATATGGTAGTAATTGTTTTAGGATGACCGAATCTTACTAGAGGTTTCTTCCTACAATTCTGACATCTTAAAAAACCTTACTAAACCTTAATGTAAACTGACGGTAAAAGGCCAGACGGGCTTACTTTGGTGCCATGGCAGAAAGGCAAGTGCCTTTTGTGGGACGCCACGTGCGTCAGCACTTTCGCCGCCTCGCATCTCAGCCGTACGGCGCGTACAGCGGGAGCCGCTGAGGAACTCGCTGGGGGCAGAAAGCGGGACAAATATTCTGCCCTAGCTTGTAATTATTACTTTGTCCCTTTAGCGTGTGAGACGACAGGGTGCTGGGGGTCAGAGGCTTTGGCCTTCATGAAGGAGATAGGGCGCCGAGTTTTTGAGAGAGGGGATGACCCTCGCGCAGGTTCTTTCCTGGTGCAAAGGTTGTCCGTCGCAATCCAACGCGGTAACGCGGCGAGTGTGATGGGCACCTTTGCGCCTGGATCAACTCGGGGGGGACTTTTCGATCGTGACGTAATAATATGTTATTATTATTAATTGTAAAATGTATGACATGAGTGAAAGTAGCGGGCAATACATGGCAAAGAATAGCTATAGATCGACTCAAATGGCGTGAAATGGAGGAGGCCTTTGCCCAAAAATGGGCGTCCAAACGCAACTAACGTTGATTACCTATCTAAGTACACTTACACAAATAACATAAATATAATGAATATATCTTACTTACTAACATTAAATAATTATTAAAACTAAATATGTACCTAATATGTAAAACATCAATGTACAACCGTAACTGTATAACGTTTGGAATAAAGTGCTTTATTATTATGCTCTTTATTTATTTTGGTTCTTAAATTAGGTTTTTATAATATTTTTCATGTCGACGAAGAAGCATATATTCAATGATGTATCTGTGATCAACACAGTCAAAACTGGGAGTGATCACCGATTGGTAAGAGGCACATTGAATATATGTATCAAGCTAGAGCGCTCTCGACTGGTGAAGTCTACGCTCCGTCCAGCACCTACCGAATACCAAAATCCCGAGAGCTTTCAGCTGGAACTTCAAAACCGTTTCGATTGCCTAGGCGGCGATGTGGACGAATATAACGACGGGTTCGTAGAAGCTGTCCATTTCACTGGGTCCAAGTTCTTTAGAACGAAACGCACCAGTAGGACTAAGAGGCTCGCTAACTCTACTCAGAATCTCATGAAGGAGAGGAACGAAATGGTTCTAAAATCTTCAGTTGATGCGATACAACTCCGGCAGCTTAATAGACGGATCTCCAAGTCCATTACCTGCGATCTTCGCTTATTTAATACGAACCGTATTCACGAAGCTATCGAGCGGAACAAGGGCTGTAAAGTATTCTCAAGAGATCTGTCTATTGGGCAAAGCCAGCTCGCTAAATTACGGACTGAAGATGGTAGAATGGTTTCATCTAAACCCGAGCTACTGAGAGAGATAGAGCGCTTTTATGGGCAGTTATATAGATCAACTCGTGGACCCGAAGTTAGCCTGGCGAATGACCATAGAGCTAGGCTTACCCGACACTATACCGATGACATCCCGGACATCAGCTTGTACGAGATCAGAATGGCCCTGAAGCAGCTCAAAAATAACAAGGCGCCAGGTGAAGATGGAATTACAGCCGAACTCCTGAAGGCGGGTGGAAAACCGGTCCTTATGGCCCTTCAGAAGCTGTTTAATTCCGTCTTACTTGAAGGGAGAACGCCAAAGGCATGGAACAGAGGGGTGGTGGTGTTGTTCTTCAAAAAAGGTGATAGCACCTTGCTGAAGAACTACCGACCCATCACACTTCTGAGCCATGTCTATAAGCTGTTTTCTAGAGTCATTACAAATCGACTCTCGTACAGGTTAGACGACTTCCAGCCTCCCGAACAAGCCGGTTTCCGAAGAGGGTTCAGTACCGTAGACCACATTCATACGCTGCGTCAGGTTATACAGAAGACTGAGGAGTATAACCTTCCCCTCTGTTTAGCGTTTGTGGACTACGAGAAAGCCTTCGATTCGATCGAGACTTGGGCTGTACTACAGGCTCTCCAGAGGTGCCAAGTGGACTACCGTTATGTCGAGGTAATGAAGTGTTTGTACGAGAACGCCTCTATGTCAGTCCGACTCCAGGACCAGAACTCGAGATCCATACCGCTGCAGCGGGGAGTCAGGCAAGGAGATGTAATTTCTCCAAAACTGTTCACCGCTGCCCTGGAGGACATTTTCAAGGGTTTGGACTGGGGAAGGCTTGGCATCAACATCAACGGCGAGTGCATCACTCATCTTCGATTTGCCGACGATATCGTAGTCCTGGCTGAGACCATGGAGGACTTAAGTACGATGCTCGACGACCTCAGTAAAGGCTCTGAGAGGGTTGGTCTAAGGATGAACATGGATAAGACGAAAGTCATGTCTAACGCCCATGTAGTACCAACCCCTATTACAGTCGGAGACTTTACGCTCGAAGTTGTAGACGATTATGTATACCTCGGACAGACAGTCCAGCTAGGTAGGTCCAATTTCGAGAAAGAGGTCAATCGTCGAATCCGTCTCGGTTGGGCAGCGTTTGGGAAGCTGAAACATATCTTTTCGTCCAATATTCCGCAGTGTCTCAAGACGAAAGTCTTTGACCAGTGTGTGTTGCCAGTGATGAGTTGATGACCTATGGCTCTGAAACGTGGTCGCTCACAATGGGCCTCATTAAAAAGCTTAAAGTCACCCAAAGAGCAATGGAGAGGGCTATGTTAGGAGTTTCTTTGCGTGACCGTATCAGAAACGATACTATCCGTAGCAGAACCAAAGTAACCGACATAGCCCGTCGGATCGCTAAACTTAAGTGGCAATGGGCAGGGCACATTGCACGGAGAACCGATGGCCGTTGGGGCACTAAGGTTCTCGAATGGCGACCATACACCGGAAGGCGAAGAGTTGGTAGGCCCCCTACAAGGTGGACTGATGACCTGGTGAAGGTCGCTGGAGTCCGCTGGATGCGGGTGGCACAGGACCGGTTATTGTGGCGTTCAGTGGGGGAGGCCTATGTCCAGCAGTGGACGTCTTTCGGCTGAAATGATGATGATGATGATGATAATATTTTTACAAAAGTAAAATATAAAAATACATCAAAAACATACAAAAACAATAAAAACATTATAAAAAACCCTAATCTAGGGTGCCGTCGGCAACAGGGCAGGGCCCAGGCTGCCGGTGGTTAGGGCCGCAGTGAGAGGAACCGGCGGACTATCCGCGCCGTGTCCATGACCACCGCCTTCTGTATCTGACCCTTGATCCAGCCACCTAGCGAGAGTCTCTCGAGGTGTTGATCGAGACTCTTCGCTATGAGACCATTCGCTGAAACGATTATAGGGACAATGATCGTCGAGTCAACGTCCCACATTGCGGTTATCTCGTGAGCCAAGTCTAGGTACTTGCTGGACTTGTCCTTCTCGGCCTTCACGAGATTCTCGTCATGGGGGATAGCGACGTCGACGAGCACGGCCCGGCGCTGCGACCGATCAATCAGCACGATGTCAGGCCTATTGGCTACAATAGTCCTGTCCGTGATGATTGATCGGTCCCAATAGAGCGTGACACGACCATTCTCGAGAACTGGCGCAGGTAAGTACATGTAGTATGGCACTTCGCGGTTCACAAGACCGTATTGAAGAGCAAGCTGTTGGTGTATAATCCTGGCTACGAGGTTATGTCTGTGCAAGTACTCGCCGTTAGCAAGATGAGAACAACCGGAGATGATATGCCTGAGTGATTCTCCGGGACGGCGGCATGCCCGACATATGTCGACCGTACCGTCCTTCAGGATATATCTCCGGTAGTTATTCGTCATGATAACTTCGTCCGCAATTGCACAGGCAAAACCCTCGGCGGTAAGGCTGCAAACCCTTAACATATGGTCCAACCAGAGGACCCTACACACACTATAACTCTCTCTCAGCGGTAAGGCTGCAAACCCTTAACATATGGTCCAACCAGAGGACCCTACACACACTATGCCTGGAGAAGGTGTACGAAGAATTCCCAGTGCTCAGGGCAGGCACAGATCGGATTCAAAAACGTGCTGTCTTCGACAAAAGGTACAAAATACAATTATTCGAAGATGACAATCAGGAAGGTCTCAATCCACGAGAGCTGAGAATCTTCACTGATGGATCAAAGACAGACACAGGGTCAGGCTCGGGCACGTTCTCAGAAGACCTGAACATGTCAATAATCACTCCGCTAGGCGCCCATAACTCAGTTTTCCAAGCCGAGTGCATGGGAATCATCAATGCGGCAGCTGCCATCACTGCAAGGAAAGTAGCAGGTACCTCCATCCGCATACTCTCTGACAGCAAGGCAGTTCTAATGGCTCTAAAAAGTCATATAACTACATCAAAACTAATACACGAATGCCACGAACGACTAACGGAGGTATGTCATCACAACAATATTACCCTCCAATGGATCAAGGGTCACAGCGGGTCCCGGGGCAACGACGCTGCAGACGAGCTGGCTAGGCAAGGGTCAAGTGCGGGGCCAATCGGCCCGGAACCAATCCTTCCGGTCCCTTTTAGTAAGGTACGCTCGTTGCTGCTCGAACGTACCGGGAGACTGCACTCAACATACTGGCAACGTCAGGTAGGATGCAGACAGGCCAAACAGGCCATGCCTAACATCAACTGCAGACTCACTAAGACACTTCTCCATCTCGACAAAATTCGTCTAAAGATGGTAACCAGTGTAATAACAGGTCATGGACCATTTAATAAACATCTTTTCAACATAGGTGTTACAGACAGTCTCTGTGCCGTGGGTGCATGGAGACGGAAGAAACAGCCTCTCACGTGGTACTGGATTGCGACGGAGTGGCCCCATACAGGGCTAAACATCTCGGTTCCCCGAGTAATATCCCCGAGGTCCTACTCAACATAAAAGGTTTGATAGGATTCCTTGAGGAGTTGGGTTGGCTGGACTAGCCACTCACCCATCACGCAAAATAGGCGCTAGACGTCGAGTTGCGGAAACTTGCCCGTTCTACAATACAACCCTCGGTTTCTCCGAAGAGGTCCCCGAATCGTAACCAGTTCACCGAAGCGAACAGGTCTACGTCGGGCCCCATGAGGGCCTTGTAGAACCGCCCGTGTAACTCCTTACTCTTCCATACCATCTTGCGATCCTCGGTGCTCAGCACCACAGGTTTGCGCCAGTTCTCATTCGCCAAGGAGAGCGGCGTGAGGCCCTTGTCTACTGCCACCACATCACGATGCATCCCACACTCGTTGTTAAGAAAATAATTCCTGAGATTGTACACCTCACGGTTGTGGAGATTTTTGGCGTTTAAAAAGCCGCGACCTCCACACTTCCGTGGAATGTACAATCTCATAACAGACGAGCGTGGGTGAAGCATACGGTGTGTGGTCAGCAGTAGACGGACCCTCCGATCCAGGGCATCCAGCTCGGTCTGTGTCCACCTTAGTATGCCAAAGGAGTATGTGAGTAGGGGCATCACCCAGGCGTTGAAGGCGCGCACCTTGTTGCCACCTGACAAAAGACTGTTGAGTACTTTTGTCAGTCGACCGAAGAAGCGCTCCCTCAACGCCTGTTTGATACCCGCATCCTCAATACCCAACGACTGTGACATACCAAGATATTTGTAGGTTTCTGATTCAGAGATAGACCTGAACGTCATTGTCTCAGAAAGCTGTAAATTTGTTGAATTTACTACTTTCCCCCGCTGTACATGCATAACCGCACATTTATCAACACCAAACTCCATCTTGATGGAACTACTGAAAACTTCAGTAGTTTTCAGTAGCTCCATCAAGTCTCGGTTATTTGGTGCAAATAATTTGAGGTCGTCCATATACAGAAGGTGAGATATGGCTTCGCCCTCTCTCCGAAGCTGACAACCTAGCCCCGAATCCTTCAGCAGAGTGCTGAGCGGATTTAGTGCTAGGCAGAACCACAGGGGACTCAGACTGTCGCCCTGGAATATTCCTCGCTTGATCCTTATAGAGTCCTGCGGACCAAGGGGGTCATCCCCGCCTCCTGGTTGACGAAGGACTGTGGTCCACTGCCTCATACACGCGCCAAGGAAGGATCTTAATGTTGCATCAACTTTATACAGCTCTAAGATCCTCTCCAGCCATGAATGAGGCACCGAATTATTATTATTATTATGACATGACATTGTATTTATAGTCAAAATAAATATGATCCCACCTTAATGTTAATAATGAACCATTCTCTTCTTTTACATGCTTTCCAATAGATATACAAATCAGGTATAGTTACTCACCTACCTAATTATTGATTGTTAAACGAAGGTAATAAATACGGGTTTTCTGACACCTACTATAGTTAATTACTAGTAAGAAGAAGAAATGTATGCAATTTTAACAATGTCAATTTCAGACCATGTAACGAAAGTTCGCCTTAGGCTGCGTTTTCACCAGAGATGAGCGTGGATGCGTTGCGAAGAATGTGTTTTTAAGCACCAATAGAATCACTTCATTTGTTTATCCTCGCACAACGCAGCTCTAGAACTGGTTCTTAAAAAACACATTCCTCGCAACGCATTTTCGCTCATTTCTGAAACGCAGCCTTAGGCACTCTCTTTACAGACACTATTTTGATGTAATTCTAAATACCGCATGTCAACAGCTCGTTACGCATAAGTTGAAACGTAATAGTAAATAGACAGGCGATCGCTCGACAACAATAATACGATGCAGACATCAAAATGGACTGTTGTTATTTTGGTGCAAATTAGAGCGGCGGAACGAATTTTAGTGCATAATTCTTTATTTTTATTTTTTTCTAGCTCGTATGTGGATGTACAAAGATCTGGCGACGTCTACATTCAGTCAATACGTGGCGTGGGTGTCTCTACCAGTGTGCCTCATCCTATTTGCCGCCGGATTCGTACATATAGTCGCTGCACAGAGTATAGGTAACGCCTAATAGTTCTACTTGAAAGTCTGCTTAAATTCTTGAGAATTTTTCCAGAAGTTTCCGAGAACATTCTCAACCGTTTGGAACTGGTGCATTGAACGCATATAGTACAAATTTCAGTCGGCACCCAAAACTGGCACAGCCAAAGGACTCCCAATACGACCCCTTGTGTCGAGGAGAGTCGAGCGAATGCTTACTGTAATTCCTTGTATCGTATGAGTTCAATGAATAGTACTGATTAGCGTTTACTTGCAATGAGGCCGAGGGTTTCCGCTATGGATGGTAGAAGGTAAGGATGACAATCTCTCTGTTACAAAAGTGTCCACCAAAAGGCGTGGAATTGGTGGCGCCACTTTAGCTTTAGTAGTCCGGGTTCATACACGAAAGCAATACTAGCGCTACGATGGCGGTACGTGGAGAGATTCAGAACTTTTAGTTGCTGTTTCCCGCCGCTGGACACTTTAGACGGTTTTCATATAAGAGATTGTCATCCTTACATTCTACTATCCATAGTTTCCGCGATCGAGATTTTCACTAGACGGCAGCACCGTGGCGAGCGGTCTCGCTGTCATAATACACCAATCATGTTTAATCCTTTTTCTATTGGTGGATTTTGACAGCTGCTGTCAAAAAGACCTCTCGCCACAGTGCTACCATCTAATAATTAGTAGCGGAAACCCTCATTTAAAGCTTGTTTGAATTTCCTAAAGTGATTAAAACATGAGAATACAATTTATTTTATCTTTCAGGATCTGGTATTCCGGAAATGAAAACGATACTCAGAGGAGTCCAGCTTAAAGAGTATCTAACGTACCGAGCGCTGATATCAAAAGTCATTGGTCTCACTGCTACGCTTGGCTCAGGCTTGCCCCTCGGGAAAGAGGTAATTTACTTAGGTCTTGGTTTCCTGTTGACGATTAACTTTCATACGGTAGGGGAAGGCAGCCAGATCCCATGAAACGTGAGGCTGTTGATATTTACATACATATATGGCGCAAGTTGAAGAGAAGACCAAGGTCTTACTCCACATGCCCAAACAAGTGAATTGGGTTTTGGCCATGCAATACTACATCGTGGCTTCTTCAGCGATCCTCCCAGTTTCGCTAGCAGTTAGGGGAGGTTTTATCTCTCCAATGGTGCTATGCTGCAAAACCATCAAGGGTATCAGTCTCACTGTTAAACGCCAGCAGCACCCTTAAGCCTATCGCTCTGCCGCGCCGGGCATGTAGGACTGGTTTATTTTGCGTAATTACGAGCGCGGCAGTATATGTGTGAAGCGCTGAAATATCCCAAGACGTTGGGCTTCTTGGAGAAATGATGAACATAAGAAAAAACTAAACACTCCTAATTTCTGGTCTTACCAGGGTCCATCAGTCCACATCGCCTCAATGGTAGCCCAGCTACTCTCCAAACTGGTGACGACCTTCCAAGGGATCTACACCAACGAGTCCCGCACCACAGAAATGTTAGCTGCCGCCTGCGCTGTGGGTGTGGCTTCCTGCTTCGCTGCTCCTGTTGGAGGTGAGGTTCCATCTATAGCTGTTCAAACTGGTGCCCCTCCAAGGGCTCTACACCACTGAACGGACCACAAAAATGTTAGCCGCCGCCTGCGCTGTGGGTGTGGCTTCCTGCTGCGCAGCTCCTGTTGGAGGTGAGGTTCCATTTAAAGCTGTTCAGACTGGTGACCTTACAAGGGATCTACACCGACGAGTCCCGCACCACAGAAATGTTAGCCGCCGCCTGCGCTGTGGGTGTGGCTTCCTGCTTCGCTGCTCCTGTTGGAGGTGAGGTTCCGTTTTCAGCTGTTCAGACTGAGGATCTTCCAAACGATGTACATCAATGACCGCACCACAGAAATGTTAGCCGCCGCCTGCGCTGTGGGTGTGGCTTCCTGCTTCGCAGCTCCTGTTGAAGGTGAGGTTCCATTTAAAGCTGTTCAGACTGGTGACCTTACAAGGGATCTACACCAACGAGTCCCGCACCACAGAAATGTTAGCCGCCGCCTGCGCTGTGGGTGTAGCTTCCTGCTTCGCTGCTCCTGTTGGAGTTGAGGTTCCATCTTCAACTGTTCAAACTGGTGACCTTCCAAAGGATCTACACCAACGATAGCACCACATAAATGTTAATCGCAGCTTGTGCCTTGGGTGTGGCTTGTTTCTTCTAGGATCCACTTTAGATACTTTCCCATACACTTTAAGTACACGGATAAGCGACTGTAGAGGATCTCCTGGAAGGCCAAGCGCTTTAAATGTGCCACCATTTGCCGGCATGGTTGACTTTTATTCCATCCGTGCTACACGTATACCTACTATATCTCTCATTTAGACAATGTGGCAGGCAAATTTATCTAATCAAATTTGGAAAATTTCAACAAGTGATGATTGCAAAATTCATCAGGGCTGCTGCATCAACTTAAAAGAAAACAAGCATACCAGTTCCACTTCACATAAACCTTTTCTTTCTTGCAGGCGTCCTGTTCTCGATCGAAGTAACGACCACATATTTCGCTGTGCGCAACTATTGGCGCGGTTTCTTCGCCGCGTGCTGCAGTGCCATTGTAAGTCGACAATTTCATCCTACAAAATCATTTCTCGAGAAACTTAAACCTTGCTAAACCGTGGTTTATCAATCATAAATATGCTATCCAACAACCGCAGGGCAAAACTATCCAAAATATCTTTATCATAAACTTTTTTGCAGATGTTCCGTCTCCTCTCTGTATGGTCAGGTGCCCTGCCGACGGTCAAGCCGTTATTCCCTACGAACTTACCCCAGGACTTTCCATTTGATCCCCAGGAGTTTGCCGTGTTCGTCCTGCTTGGGTGAGTCTTGTCCTGTTCTATCATTTTCCCGTCATCCCCCGTTTAGCCAGGCGCTTATCTGATATAAGTATGTGACTTTGAGCAAATGATTAAAACTTTCATAGCAGAGCTCGAATTTGTAAAAATTGTGCGCATCGAGAAAAAGTTGTGAATTTTTGACCATGGATAGAATGGCCCACGATAAATATTTTTTAGTATAGGAGGTCCGTAAAATTTTTGGACCTTCACGTCAAAATCAGGGGTCCTGTGAAATACGTTATTACTCTATGGTTAAGGCTGCTAGGGGTTGTGTTGTGTGGTATCATTTCCGTGTAAAACAGACATGCGGAATTCATTTGTGATATTAAGAATGTAAAATTTCTTATTAAAAAAAAAGTTGTGTGGCGAGGAAAAACACAATTTTTTATTTATTTTTAGAACGTCATATAACTAATATATATAATTTTTTTTCTAATAATAAAAAATATTATAAAGGAGCAAATTTAATGTAGTTTCTAAATATATACAATTTAGGCTTATAGTATACAAAAACTACGCGAAAAAAAATGTTTGCTTCGTGGTGTATATGTTTTCTCCATAGTAAGTATCGATAATCAATGTGAACGTGAACATCCGTAGCGTATTGACCTTAAAATGCATGTATTGCTTGTTATTAGTAAATTTTATTCATAATAACTTCACAAAATGCAGAAATAAAAAAATACAATAAATAAAAACATATTTTTCCTCCTTAACTTTAACATAAACCGTCACAATTCAAACGACGCGACGTCTGTTTTCCGTTACTCAACTTAAGTAAAAAAAACCAGAAGTTTTTTTTGTATTAAAGGTGTATAAAATGTATATGTTTCTATAATCTATATTAAATATACTTCTTTACAATATTTTTTATTATTTGAAATAAAGGATATATATTAGTTATATGTCGTTCTAAAAGAATAAAAATAAAATTGTGTTTTTCCTCGCGGCACAACTTTTTTTTTAATACGAAATTTTACATTTTTAATATCAGAAATGAATTCTGCATGTCTGTTTTACACGGAAACGATACCAAACAACCCCTAGCAGTCTTAACCAGGGAGTAATAACCAATGATCGGCCGGCGGTAGCATTTTATGTCATTTTGACTTCCAACGTAATAACTAATATGGATAAGCCTATGTTGTTCAAAATAGAATCACATGTTTTTATGGATTCACTGAATTTAATTTGTTATAGTAAATTATCAGTCTCATCTCTTTTCAGTCGATCCCACGGAATATTACATAGAATCAAAAAATTTTATATATCAAAATTAAATTGTTCTTGGTCTATTTTTCTACGTTTTTCACCCAGATGGTGTTTTTGAGTATTTGTTTTGCGTTTAGCAAACAACATTTTTTCACATTTTGTACAACATCTTAAACCTTTCGTTTTGTCGTATTTAAGATCCGGTTGATCTTGTAACCATTTACGAATGGTAAATTCGTTAGGGATATTTTACGTTACACCAAACATTATACCGATATATACCTAATGAAATAAACAATTCAGTTATTTCGTTTTACGTGTTCAATTGATGGATAAAATAATGATGGGAACGTCAATGAGACAAGTGCAAGACAAGAGTTGACGCAGACACATTTGTTCGATAGATAATTTATAAGTAGCCTATACTTTATTCATAACAATAATAGAAATGTTAAAACCTCGATAATAAAACTGGATAAAAAAATTAATAGGGATATAAATTCAGTACAAAATTAAATAAAATCATATCCATGTAATACTTTCGTCGGAAAAATGCTACCGGTGTCCGATCATTGGTAATAACATATTGCACGGGACCCCTGATTTTGACGTGAAGGTCCAAAAATTTTACAGATCGCCAATACTAAAAAATATTCATCTTTGCTCACTCTATCTATGGTCAAAAATTCACAACTTTTTCTCGTTGCGCACAATTTTTTTCGCATTTGTACTGAGACAAAACCCTACTATCAGTGTTTACGCATTATTTTTATTTTCTATGTACATCTATAAGTATTTATACATTTAATTTTATGCATTTATGGCCTCCTAGTCTAGTCGGTAGTGGCCCTGCCTATGTCGCCCCGGGTTCGAGTCCTGGTCAGGGGATTAATTTGTGTGGCATATTAGTTTGTAGTGTTTGTTCCTTAGTTATCTATTTATTATTATACTAATATATTTATTGTACTAAAGGTTTTTTTGTTCTAAAATAAAACTATTGTTGTAGTATCGTTTGTGGGCTCCTGGCAGCATTGTGGGTGTGGCTGCATCGACAATATGTCCTCTTCATGAGAAAAAAGCCCATCAGCAGCTTCCTGCAGAAGAAGTGAGTATCATTTAACAACAATCCTAACAGGTAAACCTTATCTAGTATCAACGAAAACCGGTATTTTAGTATGGAGCAAATACCGGTTTCCGAGCCCTGATTACATCTCGTGGAAATAAGGTACAGTATCCTGCAGATCCTTGTGAATATGGCTGCTTCGACAATTCACTTCTTTCATGAGAAATAGTGTGTGCATAAACAAATCTTCCTTGATTCCTCATAGTTTTTGATCAAAATTAGAAGGATTAAAAAAAAATTCAAAACTTTTGTGTCCTGATTTAATTTAATAATTTTTCTTACAGTCGATTCATCTACCCAGGCTTCATGACTTTGGCTGTGATGTCGATCCTATTCCCGCCCGGCATCGGCAAATACATGGCAGCCGATCTAGGCAACCAGGAGCAGGTAAGAATTCCAAAACATCTGTAGTCTTTCCACTTATATCTTTCGATCAGTGACCGGAGACCCCTTCATTTCATAAATATTTGAAAGGGTAACCCTATTAAACAGTTACCCTATCCTTAGGTTTAGCCTATCTTTATCGAAACCATTTTGAACAAGGTTAACAATAGTTAATGTGGTTTCCCTGTAAAAATGTCAATATTCACTATTTAGCTTTTGATAGGCTTACCCTTTTCTACCATTAGGTTTAGCCTATCGTTACGAAAACCGTTTTGAACAAGGTTAACAATATTTAATGTGGTTTCCCTGTAAACATTTCAATATTCATGACATAGAATTTGATAGGGTTACCCTTTTCTACCATTTCTGCCTATCGTTACGGAAACCGTTTTGAATAAGGTTAACGATATTCAAAGTGGTTTCTCTGTAGAAATGACAATCTTCAGTACTTAGCATTTGATAGGGTTACCCTATTTTTCCGTCTCTTTTATCATGTGTAAATCAACACCTCTTTTTGTAATTGGTAACTGGTTCCGGTCCTTGCTTTCGATAAACTGAGGTATTTACTGTAGCTGCTTATCATCACGCGGGCCGTATGCTTGTTCGCCACCGTCGAAGTATAAAAAAATTACACTGCAATCACATATCCTATTTTACGGTTTCTGACATTTTATTGTATTCCAGGTGTTATCAATGTTCGCAAATTTCACGTGGTCGGACAACCTAACAGCGGAGCAGGCCTCAATGGTTTCCCACTGGGAAACCCCTGAAGTCAACCTCTACGGTTGCCTCTGGATATACTTCCTGTCTATTGTAAGTATTATCTCTGGTTCCTTCACGTAGATTGATAGAGCACCTCCATGGTTGCCCACTAGTATCTGTGCGTACCACTCAAATGCAGGCTAAGTTCTATGATCAAACCCAAACACTATGTCTCATACACATATAGTGGCCATATTGTGAAATGAAGCCGTTTATCGCAATAAAAACGCAATGCAAGTCCACAATGTGACTTTTCTTTTGGTCACCAATATCCATTCCATATGTAAGTATGTATTATTAAGAATGTCGTTCGCTAATAACTTCATTCCTTAAATGCAAAAAACTGTACCTTATTAGCCAAATCACAGAATAAATAATAGTATTTCATACAGAATGGCCACGCTACGCCCCGCCCCGATCGGAATTACCTCACGCCGCGGCCGATTGGTAGGGAACTAGTAGGCTAATCCGTCAGGTTGGCAGCGCATGATTTCACTATTTTTTACAGCAACTCTGCCACTTCCTCTTGGAATAGCGGATCCTATGTGAAGTCGGTTCTTTTTTGTTTAAAATTATTATTACAATAAAAAGCTTAGTTAAAAAGTAACCGACGAGGATGGGATTCGAACCCACGCGTGCAGAGCACATTGGATTAGCAGTCCAACGCCTTAACCTCTCGGCCACCTCGTCATATCCTCACTCGGCTAATCATGACTAAACTTAATTCAGTTGTTTCATTAGACAATAAACGTGTTAAAACAGCTGTTGCACTGATAAAGACCGTTGTAATATTTATTTTGCAACAACGTAACAGTTTTGAAGTTATTATACACTTCAAAAAGAAACTTCATCAAACATTATACAGGTGTCCCTAAAACCAACGTCAAGATTTAAAAGATAAAAGATATTTATTCTTCAATTTAGGCACATTACAATGCACTTACGAACGTCGGAGAGAGAAAAAAACCACCGGTTCTAACCTTACACCTCTGACCCGAGAAGTATTACTTATTACCGGCAAGAAACTCGGCGGGACTTAAAAGAGCTAATAGAAATATCAGATTCTTCTTCTTCCTAGCCTTTGTCACAGCTTTTTGACTCTATTGAACCTGGGGTTCGCTCGGCAACCTAATCCCAGGAATTGGCGTAAGCACTAGTTTTTACGAAAGCGACTGCCTCTCACCTTCCAATCTAGAGGCGAAACTAGGCCTTGTTGGGATTAGATCCGGTTTCCTCGCGATGTTTTCCTTCACCGAAAAGCGACTATATTACTTCTCACATAAGTTCCGGAAAACTCAGCGGTACGAGCCGGGGTTTGAACCCGAGACCTTCGGATTGAAAGTCTGACGTCTTACCGCCAGGCTACCAAAGCTTCAACGATACCAGTAGAACTATCAGATTATGCAAAAATGTTGCCGTAGTGAAAATGGCATCGTTTTCGCGATATTTGACACCTAAGGCTTTGTTTATTTTTCAACCGACTTCAAGCTTTCGAAGGAGGTTATCAATTCGTCGGGATCTATATTTTTTTTATGTATGTTCACCGATTATTCGAAGACGGCTGGACCGATTTGGAAAATTATTTTTTGTTTGAAAGAGTATACTTCACAGTTGGTCCTCCTATTGTCACCAGCTCCAGATTTGATGATGGGATCCTGGAGAAATCGAGGGAACTCTTCAACTATTAGGCACACCTATAGTGATTTCACTATTTTTTACAGCAACTCCTCCTCTTGGAATAGCCGAATCTATGCGAAGTCGGTTCTTTTTTTGATAATTTTTTTTATTAGGTACAATAAAAAGCTTAGTTAAAAAGTGACCGACGAGGATGGGATTCGAACCCACGCGTGCAGAGCACATTGGATTAGCAGTCCAACGCCTTAACCTCTCGGCCACCTCGTCATATCCTCACTCGGCTAATTATGACTAAACTTAATTCAGTTGTTTCATTAGACAATAAACGTGTTAAAACAGCTGTTGCACTGATAAAGACCGTTGTAATATTTATTTTGCAACAACGTAACAGTATTGAAGGGTTTACCATTGAATTGTCGACAGACATTTAATCGAATATTGTTTCAAAGACAACGTTTCAAGTATTTTCATTTCTTCGACAAGTCATTGCGTCGAGGACTCGTTACTAGGTAATTTGAACCGAGGTTTTTAAATTGGTAGTTGACTTATTACAATAAAATTCATGTCATGGCTTTTCATTTCGGGTTTTTTTAAATTTTTTTTACATGTAAAAATATTTATTCCGCATAGAATTATTTCAATTGGTAATATTTCGTTATCGAAACTAAACGCAATCACGTCAGTCGGCTCTCTCTGCACGATTATAGCTATGTGGGTAGTTTCAGATATGAAATTGTTTATCTGATCGAATGGTTGATAGTCTGAAGTGATTTAATTACTTGTGTATATTATTGTATTGTGAAAAATGAGTGATACAGAGGAGACAGTTGTGTGCGAAATATTTAAATCAAATAGCATTAAAGCTGTCTGTTTTCTTGGGAGTCGCAGTTCTAACCTAACCTAACCCACTTCTGGCAACAGTATGTTTTCTTGGGGGACGCAGTTCTAACCTAACCTAACCCACTTCTGGCAACAGTTCGTTTTCTTGGGGGACGCAGTTCTAACCTAACCCACTTCTGGCAACAGTTCGTTTTCTTGGGGGTCGCAGTTCTAACCTAACCTAACCCACTTCTGGCAAAAGTTCGTTTTCTTGAGGGACGCAGTTCTAACCTAACCTAACCCACTTCTGGCAACAGTTCGTTTTCTTGGGGATCACAGTTCTAACCTAACCTAACCCACTTCTAGCAACAGTTCGTTTTCTTGCACGGGACGCAGGGACATATAAAATTGTATTAAAGTAATACGTAGAAGAAATGAATTGCAATGTTTTGTACTTGTGCCAATTAAGATAATTTGAAACAAATCAGCGATTAAGTAATATTCGTTGAATAGTATTTCTACGTAGTAAGATAAATTTAAATAAATAGTAGTTGAAATAAAATAATGCCAAACAATATTACTAGTACTAAAGTTTCGATGAATCGTTGTCGATGAAATAATATTCGATGAAAAGGTTGTCGACAAAACAAGGGTACACCGTTTTGAAGTTATTATACACTTCAAAAAGAAACTTCATCAAACATTATACACTTTATACAGGTGTCCCTAAAACCAACGTCAAGATTTAAAAGATAAAAGATTATAAAATAACACGGTTACACTTTAGTCACGTCTTGCGACATGTTGAAAATACCGCATGAAAAAAGAAAGTTGTTGAAAGTGCCGTGAGTGTAACCGTGTTATTTTATAATGTTAATATGTCTCACGAAAGTTTAAATTTAATAATATGAAAGATATTTATTCTTCAATGTAGGCACATTACAATGCACTTACGAACGTCGGAGAGAGAAAAAACCACCGGTTCTAACCTTACACCTCTGACCCGAGAAGTATTACTTATTACCGGCAAGAAACTCGGCGGGACTTAAAAGGGCTGATAGAACTATCAGATTCTTCTTCTTCCTAGTCTTTGTCACAGCTTTTTGATTCTATTGAACCTGGGGTTCGCTCGGCAACCTAATCTCGGGAATTGGCGCAAGCACTAGTTTTTACGAAAGCGACTGCCATCTCACCTTCCAACCTAAAGGCGAAACTAGGCCTTGTTGGGATTAGATCCGGTTTCCTCACCATGTTTTCCTTCACCGAAAAGCGACTATACTTCTCACATAAGTTCCGGAAAACTCAGCGGTACGAGCCGGGGTTTGAACCCGAGACCTTCGGATTGAAAGGCTGACGTCTTACCGCCAGGCTACCAAAGCTTCAACGATACGAGTAAAACTATCAGATTATGCAAAAAATTTGCCATAGTGCCGTAGTGAAAATGCCATAAGTAGTTTTGGAGATATTCACACACTTTTGTGACTGCATTTTTGCGCAGTCCACAAAAATTCTTCGAGTATCTTTGAGCAAAGATATTCGAAGAATTAAATAACCTCTCTCAGACTTGAACCCACGACATTGGCACTGCTAATTTATTCCAATACTTAAACAACTGAGCTATTTTACGTATTATCAGAACAGTTTAAATAATCAATGGTATGATTACCAAATTATTTAATTTCATTCATTTGATACCTTCTGTTTTATTGTTGACACAGGTGGATACATATCTGTATCCGTGTAGTGTCGAGTTTTATTTTATTTTATATATTGACTTTTCTCGAACATGTGTATATGTACAGTCACAGACTTTAATTATTGAACCATTTACGGGTCAAGCTATTTTCTTTTGTTTAATACTTACACTATGAAGAGTCCAGTGTAAAGTGAACCTTAAATGGCTTAACAATGAAAGTCCTTGACCGTACCTACATATTTACATTTGGTCCTTATTATACTTCTAAATACGATCACATTTCGAGCGCGGCCAATCAAAACGCTGGAACCTATAATCAGGTAACACAACTTATTACTGCTTGGCTTGGTTACATATCTAACTAACTAACTACTTTGGCTCAACGATCCAAAGAGAATCTTGGCCTCCGAAATGAGAGCACGCCACCTATCCCGATCCTGCGCAACTTCTTGCCAGTTGTTGACTCGAAGCTGCAGCAGATCCGCCGCCACACTGTCTCCCCAACGATATCTGGGCCGACCCACCGGACGGCGACCAGTCGGTCGTCCCAATAACGCTGGTTACATATCTAAAACGATAAATGCTCTGTTCTGACAATAGTTAAAAAACGACCTCACTCTGTGGTGTAGTCTTTCCAAGAACAAATGGCCGAGATACTGAAAAAAAATACTCAAATCAAAATAGGTGTAGGTACCTTTAATATTTGAAGAGTTCCATCGATTTCTTCCATCATCAGATCCTGACCTGATGTCAATTGGACCAACTGTCAAATACACCCTTTCAAATAAAATAAGAATTTTCGAAATCGGTCCAGCCGTCTTCGAGTAATAAATATCCCGACGAATCGACAACCTTCTCCTTCGAAATCTTGAAGTCAGTTGAAAATAAATACACTTCTAAAAATCGTTCGCCTATAATATTGGGTCCGGCCACCAACTCTTCTATCTCGGCATTCCAGGTACCGTCATCTCTCTTGATAGGTCCCAGGGTCTTACGGAAAACTTTCCTCTCCGCCACCAAGAGCTGACTTTCTTCTTTCAGAGTTAGGGACCAAGATTCTCTTTGGATCGTTGAGCCAAAATAGTTAGTAGTAGTTAGTTAGTCTAAAAATCGTTCATCGACTTGTTACTCCTAGGTAGTTTGTCCTCACACGATAAAATTTGATGCCGGGTTCTCGTGACAAAAAGTCGTGCCAAGTTCGTTCTGAACACCACACCTAGGGTTTGCAATCCGGATATCCGGATACCCGAAATATCCGGATACCCGCCTAATTTTGGATCCGGATCCGACGTCTCATAGGATCCGGATAAAACGGATCTTACGGATCCACTAAATATGAGTCAGTGCGTATATAATTCTCGCCAATTATTTTCTTTTTGCTACCTTGATGCAGGGAAGTGCCCTCACTTTTCACACAGTTAGTCAAGACCCTCTGGATATCCAAATACAAATAAAGGTGGCTCTGTTCGATAACAGTGGCAAGAGGACTGAATACTTGTGACGGGCTTATGATGCCTTACTAACAATGTCAATATCACCAACCAGCTTAGAAGCTGAAAGG
The DNA here is from genome assembly GCA_911728535.1 of Pammene fasciana. Classification (NCBI taxonomy): domain Eukaryota; kingdom Metazoa; phylum Arthropoda; class Insecta; order Lepidoptera; family Tortricidae; genus Pammene; species Pammene fasciana. The sequence continues at coordinate 2,802,059 of OU452295.1, forward strand.
GTATTCTCGTCTGCAGGTTACTTATGTAATCATCTTCAAACACGCCTCAGGACAGACTCATTAGATGCCCTAAGTTTCCGCGCTCACACTACCAAAGACTAGAAAAATAATTGAATAGATTATTGTGATAAAAACTACACATTGCTAATGTTGATTACTTTTAATTCTACCAGCCGTTAATGTTCCTTTTAAAATCTGATTTGTTCGTTAGAAACGAGTTTTTACTTTTAAATATTTCTCTATTATTTAATTTACAATGTTGATTTTAAATAAGAACGACTTTAACATTGACTACTTAATGATTATCCTAGGTAATATTTACTTAAGCCATTAAACTGGATACTTTATTGTATGTTTAGACTTATTATACTTTTATTTTAATGTTGATAAATTTATACCTTGCAATGGTGCTTTTAAATTAAAAATTTATTCGTTCGAAACCAGTATTTAGGTACAATGATTTATTTTTTAATTTACTATGTTGATTTGTGGTTAAAATGGAAAGTCTTTAAAAAAGATGGTAAATTATTAGTATTACTAGTTGTCCGCTTCGAACTGAGAACTCGCAATTTACTTGCAAACGAGTTGACCAATATAACAAGACCCCAAGGAGGATTTTTTTTCTCCTTCTAGCTCCGTAACCACTTGATCGATCCTGCTCATATACGAACTTACAAATTTTATGTATCTCTGCTACAGCCCCAAGAAATTTCATAAAGATCAGAAAAACATTACTAAAGTTATCGTCAGACAAACTATGTAAATCAAAAAGCCATCCAAATGCCGAGACATCCCAGTAGCCAGGTGAGATCGAGTTCGGTCTGGAGTTGTTTGTAAGAACTCACTTCGCTTACGCTCCGCGAGTTCGATTACCCGCTTATTCATAAACGTGTTTCAAACCTCATTTAGTTAAAATGTATTTTGTCTGTTTTTAACAAACACAACTGTCAATGTGACAGATGAGGACAAAAGATGATTTAGTTAAATGAGGTTTGCAATACGTTTGTGAATAAGCGGGTTAGTGTATACCTAATAGTATTTTAAATCTGATTGTTGTTGTTCTATTATTTAGCGAAGAGAAGATTTTACCAGAAAAAATAAAATTTTGACTCTTCTTTTCTACATAATTGTAGAAGTGCATTACCTCAAAAACTTAAAATAATTCTTATTATCAATGAAAATAACCTTTTATTTAGCCGAATTCTCTACCATAATGTCAGAATTTGGCCTTTATTTTTCGGATCCGAATTATCCGGATCCGAAAAATTGACGGATCTTGCAAACCCTAACCACACCCGCTTATCGAACGATCGAAGTGCGGCAAAGTGAAGTTCTTACATGACTGAACGTGTTATATGTTCAACGGCCTCCTAGCCTAGTTGGTAGTGTAGTGACGCTGCCTATGAAGCAGGGGGTCCTGGGTTCGAATCCTGGTCAGGGCATTTATTTGTGTGTATATCAGTTTTATCACAGATATTTGTTTCTGAGTTATGGATGTTTTCTATGTATTTAAGTATTTATCTATTTCTATCTATTATATATATCGTCGCCTAGTACCCACAAAACAAGCCTTATTGAGCTTACTGTGGGACCAGGTTGATTTGTGTAAGATCGTCCTAATATTTATTTATTATTTATATGTTCAAGTTTTCTTTCTTTTCCAGTACTTCCTAAGCATGGTATCCTGTACACTGCCAGTGCCGGCCGGTATCTTCGTGCCGGCGTTCAAAATGGGCGCCTCCTTGGGCCGACTGACGGGAGAGCTTATGCACTACTTCTGTCCCTTGGGTGTGGCGTACGGAGGACATATACAGAAGATTCTGCCAGGTATCATTATGGTCATATAGGTTTTCCCCCATCTATCGAAAGTAGAAAAAATCTTTATGTCGACGCATTAAGAGCTAACAAGGCACGATTCGGCTCGGCTCTGCTCGGCCGACGGCTGCCGACGCGTCGACGTCTTTTTCGCTCTTATTGCGTCGACATAAAGATTTTTTCTATCGGCGAAAGCCGATTCCGCGTCGATAGATGGGGGGAGACCCTTAGACACCACATTTAATCGCTCGTCACGTCTCGTTGCTACAGTGGAGTGGTAGTTAAGTTTGTGGTAACCCAACCATAGGCACTTTGCTGGACAACACTACCATTCGCCTATACCTATCTGTCTATTCGTCTAGCCCTAGTAATGCCTCTTGGAATAGGGACGGATGGTCTCGATCACCACGGCCTCATGCCCGAGTGCTGGGAGTATCAGAGACGTTTGTTTACATGATAAGACAAGGAAGAATAGAGTATGGGTCTGCCCCTTGTCTGGGCTGCTACATATGTAGACACTCTGGCGTTATCCGACATGCCTATATTACTTATACTTACTATGAAATTAATGTTGTTTGACAGGTGGTTACGCGGTCGTCGGAGCGGCTGCGTTCACGGGCGCCGTCACCCATACCGTATCAACGATTGTCATCGTCAGCGAGATGACGGGACAGGTTTGTGCCTTCTTCTTTCTCGTTCCCTCACTGCTGATGATCGCGACCACATAATATATAGCCCGTTTCCATAAAGTGCGGTCATAGGCCATGTGAACTGCACGGTTAAGGCTGCCACCAGCCGACCTGTTTGCAACGTTCGTCCATCTCATCAGTGCCCCACCGCGAGCACGTTTGCCATTCATAGGGCCCAGAATGATGTGTTTGCCATTTAAGTATGATAACAATCGTAAAATATTCACAGGTGCGCAAATTTCTATCTATTTCGAGTTTCATTTTACCACTTAGATGGTAACTAACATACTTACAGCCTTGGCCAGAAGTGTTGAGCATAGGTGTTTTTTGTTTACAATTTTGATGTTAAGCATTATTTCCCTATCCTAACAATGTACGGTAACGGTAAATGTTATATTTTATTTATAAATATAGAAAACTTCACTTAATAACACTTTCAAGGTACTAAAAAAATATGAAAACAGAAGGTACCAAAAATGTAAATTTAAGTCGGTGCGACATATTGCAAATATTCTATGCAGTTACTACTAACTTCAACAAAACATGCCTATTAGTTTAAATTAATTGACAAAATAACTTAAACAAAGATGGAAACGATGGACTAAACTTTCCAGTTTTGTATGAAAATCGCATTGGTGCTCAACACTTCTGGCCAAGGCTGTATATCCGCACTCGAGGATATAACTTACATCACAATAAAGGGAGAGTTTCAGATTCAATTTTAAAAAAATAGGATAGACGATACGATAACCTACACGTATTAATCCCAGTAAATTAGACCAGGTCAAAGTTTACGAGTTGAAGCTATTATTAAGTCTATGGAAACGTCCTAGTACTTTATATAAACAATTTCTCAATATAAAAGTGAGAAATAATTGTACAGGTGACCCACATCCTCCCAATAATGGCGGCCGTGCTAGCCGCCAACGCCGTTGCAGCTTTACTTCAGCCATCTTGCTTCGACAGTATCATCCTGATCAAGAAACTGCCATATCTACCCGACCTGCTGTCCTCTGCTAGCCGTGAGTATTTCACATAAGCCTTTGACCATGTAGATCATATAGAACTTTCAAAAATACGCGATTTTAGTCTCAAACTCATCTCTTTTTAAACAAAAGGCAAAGGTACACAGCATTGATTCAGAATTTGCCCGTATATCTGGGAATGGAAAAGCATGCCAGTCAGAACGTAAGGTTGTTTAATATGGAGTGCCGCAAGGAAGTATTCTGGGACCTTTACATATACGAGTAGACAGCAATTATAGCGGCTGTGCGTGATCACCCTGATCAAGAAGCTGCTATATCGACCCGATCTGCTATCGTCTGCTAGCCGTGGCCATGACACGTACTTTACATAAGCCTTTGACCATGTAGAATGTAGATCATCGGGTACTCATAGTAAACTACACTTTTATGGTCTCCCATTATATGTACCTTCCTATATAAAAAGCAACCCTAAATGGGTCCATATATGGGTCCAGATCGTATAGCTACAAATATAGGGTGCCCCAAGGGACAGTGCTGGGACCTTAACACTTGAGCAGAAATAGTGACGACCGCGCTAGTCACCAATGCAGTCAAAGCAATACTGAAACCATCTTCCTACGGCAGTGTTATCCTAATCAAGTAACTGCCTTCTTTTACCAGACTTGCCTTCTTCTAGTCGAAAGTATAACCAGAGATGGGCATTAATCGATTAATCTTTTAGTTAACTAATCAATCGATTAAAAATATCAATTGTTATTTTTTAATCGCGATTAATTTAGTTGCGATTAAATTAGTTGTGAGAATGTTCGACTAACAAATAAATTAATTTTAGTTTCAATCAACTAAATTTTACGATTAAATCTATATTAAAACTACCTAGTCGTCCGTTTTTGCATTGTTTATCTTGCAATACAAAAAAATTGACCTACAATTATGTATACACGTTTTATTTGAAATGCTTGAATGACAATGTAATATTATGGGCCATAAAATTATTATAACGATATATTGGTATTGGTAAGGACAAATAGCCGTTAAGATGTCCTAATCAGTCTGTCAACAGTTTTCTATTCAATTTGCTTCTAACTTTAGTCGCGAGAAAATAGTCTAACTAATTAGTCGATTACAAAATTTAGGTGTCCGAAATCAATCGGCAACTAATTTAGTTGCAACTAAATTAGTTGCAATCTATACAACTAAGATTGATCAATCGTTATTTTCAATCGTCTGTCGCAATTAATTCTTGTAATCTTAATCGTTAATCGTTAGTCGATTACATTTTGCCCATCTCTGAGTATAACACGTTGTTACATACTTTTGTAGCAAAAACCTACTCTGTTACTGCATTTTTTTAAGTATTAATTCAGGTGCAAGTCAGACGTAAGGAGTTCTGTATATTCTGTATATTTATCAATTACTGAAAGTTCGATTTTTTTGACCGACGTATGTTATTAACAATTTTTTTATACGACTTTAGTGTTTAACGCAAAAGCCGTATTGACCAAAAAAGGTACAGTGGACTTGAATTGTTGTGTCACTATAATAATAGGACCATTGTACCTTCACAATACTATTGTCTGCCTTTTGTAATTCAAACCCCCAACGTAAGCTTAGACCCGAAAATAAACACCATTCATCCCGCGGCAAAACCAACTATAGTTCGTTTTTTTAGATTAGAAAAAAGTTGAAAGGCGCATGTACTTACAGGGTTCTTTATCAGGCACGATACGGCATGATACATGTCACAAGTGTCAAAGTGCCAATGCGGCCAATAAAAAATATTTAAATATATTTGTATTTATAATAAAGCCATGCGTAGCTATTTGTAAATGTTAAATTGAATAATATTAATAATTTTACAGTATTGTAATAGTAGTCATTATTACGAAATAATTTATTCTTATCGTTGTTCATGTTTTAGTGAATGTTGCACAATAAAAAACCTGGAGAAAAAGAGGTTTGAAACATATGGTTTTCGATTTATAACGTATGCGTGTGTCACTGTCAGTTTTTCAATTGTCATGTGTCTCTAACGTGATAATCAAAACGAAATTGTATTTTTATTGCTGTTATGGATTATAATCTGCAAATTGTCGTTATTTATTTACAAATGTGAACTCTTCATCATGTTAACTAATCGTTTGTTGGTGTGCTTGCAGTGTGTTTAAATTGAACATTCAAACAGAACAGGTTAGAACAGGTTGGCAACTTCTGTTTCTATGTTTACTGAATTTCTAATCTCAAAAAAAATGAAATATACAGTAGGCCCTTTGAGAGTCCCTGCGAGTGCTTTTTATAACAAAAAAACACACTAACCAGTTATTAATTAGGAAACATCTTAGAAGCCTCACTTTTAATGGGGTTGGCCGGTCGAAAGTCTTTACAGGTGGCGCCAGCATAGCTTGTAGCTGTCAGTCCTACAAATAATGTCAAAATCTTGTTTTTTTTCGGAATTTCCTGACCTTGATGGGCTAGCCTTTAAGCCAAATCCCATACAACAATTCTAGTGACAGGTACAAGCTATGCTGGCGCCATCTGGTCAAACCGTTGACAGTTGCCAACCCCATTGGTTTCATTTTCATCTGTTTCAAACAAATACAACTGTCAAAGTGACGGATAAGGATAACCAATTATTAGTTCAATGAAGCTTGTAAAACGTTTATAAATATGGACTTTTATTTTAACCCTCTATGTAAATAAGACTTAGAGAGTGAGGTCCTTTCAAAATGACAAAAGTTTCACATTTGTTGTACTTCCGGAACTCTAACCATTTATTTACTATTGTTATTTTGTATTTTTAAAAGTAGGTGCAGTTGGCCCTATGGATTCACTTGTCCCGACTAATTTAAACTAGCACAAAACATTTTCATCACTTAATTTAAACTTTAAAGTACTAACTACTAGTACTACTTAAATAATTACTATCCAACATTTAAACATCATTTATGAAGTCATCAAAATAGTCACGTTCTACTGCTACACAATTATTATTACGAAATGAACGCAACTTAACTATAACGTATATAACATAACACATGCTCATCTTCTTAAAAAAAAATCGAATCAAGGATCTAATGCGTTATTTCGCCCGCTCACCGCATGACGAGGTGGCCGAGAGGTTAAGGCGTTGGACTGCTAATCCAATGTGCTCTGCACGCGTGGGTTCGAATCCCATCCTCGTCGGTTACTTTTGCTTTTTTTAACCATTTTTATTTGTGTTTATCATGTTTACTGTGACCATTTTATTTGTTAACTTTTTTTCGTTTTTCGTTTAGTTTTTTTTACGTTTCTTTTTGTTTTTCTTAACAGGAATGTATGACATTTGCGTGGAAGATTTTATGGTGCGGGACGTCAAATACATTTGGAATAGGATGACTTTCCAGCAACTGAAAGATTTGCTAAAAGACAATAAGGTACATGCTACATATAATTGTTACTCTTTGTGGCAATTTATTACAAAAAAATATGCATCAAAAATATCAAAATACATGTAACTCGTTGATATTTTAATTATAATTTATTTTAGGTCTTATCTTAGCTTTTATGCACATTTACATTGATTACAGAGAATAATAAACTCCACGGTTGTGATCATGTTATATTTTTCCCTCATACGTACAGTCGCCTTCAGATATATCGGAGCGGCCAAGGTGGTCACAAATATCTGAACAACGCCTTTATAGTCAAGTTATGTTCATATATTTTAGAGTACCCTGGCCGCTCCGATATATTTGATGGCGACTACAAAGCAAGCACATATCAATAAAAACAGCATTTAGGTAATAACGACCGACACGAGGTCAATGAACTGTTGTTATCATTGTTTCTACGAGTAATAACCTCGACTATTGAATCCGGTTATTTTTGACCATAATTTATGACCCTTATGACTTATGACCATACCCCGGGGTTTTCGGTGCTGGAATGTTATACACTAGCCAAATAACAGGTAAATACTGTAAAAAACGATACTAATGTAACATTTCTAAGCACATTTGGACCTTACTACCTACGTTTCATTCATAGTTTGGTAATTACTTTACAATAAACAAAGTTATAAATACACGAAATCATTCCCGCACCGAAAACCCCGGGGTATGCTTATGACCAAGAATTTTGCGGAAGATTGGTTCGATTATATTTTTTTTTTATTTTTTTTTTATTCAGAATAGGCAGGCGTTTATATGATAGAGTAATTTCTATAGTAGAGCAGCACAGCCTAAGAACTTTTTGAAGCTCAAATCAATCGCGCCATCTGCGTGAAAGCGACCTAAAGATACCCAAAATGTAAGAGGAAATGTCACCTGCACTGCTACTTCTACTGCTACTAAAAGTTCTTAGGCCGTGCTGCTCTACTATATAAGTTACTATATGATTGAGGTGTGCAATAACAATAAATAATATTTAGTTTTTTTTTTTCAGGCAATAAAAAGTTTTCCGCTAGTGGACAGCCCATCTTCCATGGTACTCCTGGGTTCCATCCACCGCTGGGAGCTGGTTAAGGTCATAGAACAGCAAGTCGGCAGAGAAAGACGGCTCCAGGTATGTCGTACAGTCAGCAGCAGAAGTAGCTAAGCTGATAGCGTGTTCAAAAAGACCTACACGCGCTCTTAATCTCCTAACAATAAAGTCGTGTCCAGCTCATTTTGAACACCGTAACCGCTTAGCTACTTTTGCTGCAAACTGTACAGTCGCCATATGCCATGTACAGCCACACTATGGCCAGTTATTGAAAAAACAACTTGTATCTAACACGTTGTTTTTTTTTTCAATAACTGGCTATGTTGTGCTAGGTGATTTTATAGACCATACTAAATAACTATTACCGTAGACTTAAAGATATAGGTAGACGGACATAGTTTAAGAACTTTTTGAGGCTCCAAGTATTTAGCGCCATCTAGTTCAGAGCGACCTAAACAGAGCCAAAATGCATGAGGTAAAATCAGCGCCACCTAGTAACGACTAGTGTACTACTAGTACGTTATTCGTTACTAAGTGGCGCTGATATGACCTCTTGCATTTTAGCTCTGTTTAGGTCGCTCTGAACTAGATGGCGCTAAATACTTGGAGCCTCAAAAAGTTCTTAGACTATGGCCACCTATATGTTTAAGTCTATGCTATTACTAAGGGACCAACTTTGAAATCACAAAAAAAATATCTTTCTTTCAGGTAGCAGCATTATGGCATCGCGAGGCCGAGCTGAGGAGGAAAGAGACGGAACGACGAGCGAGACGACCGTCTCGGTTCGAGGTAAGGTACCAGTCATTGACACTGCTGAATAAACTCAAGTGTTTTAAATCCAGTTCAGTCCTTTATAATTTAAATAAAAATGGAAAAAAAATTACAACGGCCTCGCAGAGCAGATTTTTACTAGTGTCGCCTGGGGCCTCCCGAAGTTTAAGACCGCCACTCGAAAAAAAGAAAAGTAATACGTTTATCTCGAAATCCAGGGGACTTTCACTATTAGTATTTTTTTCTGGACCAGCCTAAAATGCCTGTCGGTTAAAAAAAAATTCTCCTACTTTTTCCTACTCGCAATACGCCACCAATTATGCCCTTAAACGGATCACCAGTATTTTTGTTACACCCTGTATATATGTATTGTAGGTGACCCCGGCCCCGGACATGCTGGGGCTTCGGCCGCCCGGCATGACGCGCGGCTCCTCGCTCACCACCAAGGACCAGGACGGACTTATACCAGGTCAGTTTTAGGGTTTCGTACCTAAAGGGTAAAAACGCAACTCTATTTCGTACAGTCAGCAGCGGAAGTGGCTAAGCGGGTAGGGTGTTCAAAATGACCTTCACACGCTCTTATTCTCTTTACAATAAAGTCGTGTCCAGTTCATTTTGAACACCTTACCCGCTTAGCTACTTTTGCTGCGGACTCTACTTAGTAGTACACTAGCAGCTACTAGGTGGAGTAGCAGTGCAGGTGACATTTCCTCTTACGTTTAGGGTATCTTTAGGTCGCTTTCGGACAGAGGGCGCAATTGACTTGAGCTTCATAAAGTTCTTAGGCTGTGCTGCTCTACTATTGAAGTTACTCTATGCTATTACTAAGACTTCGTTGCCCGTCTGTCATCAGGCATCTTATAAACCGTGATAGTGAGACAGTTGAAATTTTCACAGATGATGTATTTCTGTTGCCGCTATAACAACAAATACTAAAAACTAGAATAAAATAAATATTTAATGGGGCTCCCATACAACAGACATGATTTTTTGCTGTTTTCATAGATAATGGAACGAAACCCTTCGTGCGCGAGTCCGCCTCGCACTTGGCCGGTTTTTTTATTATATATAAAAAATACGAGGCATAAGGCAGATCAACTTAGGGATAATTAAGTATACTTTAGTTTTATTTTTGCGAAACTGATTCGATCCGTTTAATGTCGACACTTTTCTAATTCTAGTTACGGGTCAAACATTTTTTTTAGGTTATGCGTCTTTTCTGTGGACATTATAAAATTAATGGAGTATAAAGCCTAATTTTCTTGTTAAACCATCAGGTGCCAATCTTCTTCTTTAAATCTGTATAGTTGGCATTAGTAGTTATAAATTATAATGTACCCAAATCGTTAACTTTTCTATTGTCCGCAGAAAAGGCCCGTTTTCCTAAATCTGTTTCACCCTTACCTTTAATATTTTCAGCACCCGGACAGCTATTCCGACCGAAGTCGATCCTCAAAAAGACGAACTCGTTCACGTTAACTCGAGGCCTCGGCTCGCCGCCGCCACTCACGCCAACCACTCCCTCCGTCTACACCACCGTCACCGGCGCCGAGACCCGGTACGTATACTCATTAGTATGTGTAATGACACATCCCAAGAGCGTCCATTGAACTGGATATACGGGTGTTACCTGAGCCACTGAACAGCCTGAATGGGGTGAATAAGTATACCATACTGAACAACTTTTACTGTGGGGGCAGCCCCGAAATCTCAAAAAAAAATTTGGACTTCATACATTTCGAGTTTTCGATGACGACATTTCGTATGAAAACTCCAAATTTTTTTTTGAGATTTCAGGGTTGGCCCGATAGTAAAAGTTGTTCAATATTTTCAGTATAATCACCCCGTTCAAGCTTTTCAGTGGGTCAGGTAACACCCTGTATATACTCGTTCAGAAAAATCCAGAGCTGTAAGAGATTAACGTCTTATCTATTGTGTTCGGACTGCCACCGCACGTGCCATGATGAAAAAAATGGTTTGGTTACACGTAAGCGTTGAATGAATTTCTACTATATAGACCACGCAATAAGATTCAATATGAACTAATACAAAAAAGCCCTAAGTTCTTTACGGTTGCATCCAGCGCAGGCGACTCAAACGCTCGGGGACCAGCGTAACTTGAAATCGAGATCCCAAATAGATATGCGTAATGCGGAGAGCGCCCTTGCACAGGTACTACGAGCGCCCGGCTAGTCAGCTCTTAGGAGGCCAATGGAATGTTTCTTACCTCGCAGGTAAAAACAGGGTCGGATTCTGATTGAAACATTTGAATTGATATACGCTTTACTTTTCTTTATTAAGAAAATAATAAACATGATTTAAATAAAACATTGGGTAAATATAATTACAATAATAATAAGTCAACTATTAAAACATTTCGTGGCAACGCGACTCCAGTTTTAGTTTTATTCTTAGATTAAGCATTTGTCTAATTTGTCACGAATCATCATTCATAACGAAAGTCTAATAATAAAAATATTGTGCTGCATTAAAGCCTAATGAAACATTAACGTTATTTAAAATTAGACAAATGCTTAATTTAAGAATAAAACTAAAACTGGAGTCGCGTTGCCACGAAATGTTTTAATAGTTGACTTATTATTATTGTAATTATATTTACCCAATGTTTTATTTAAATCATGTTTATTATTTTCTTAATAAAGAAAAGTAAAGCGTATATCAATTCAAATGTTTCAATCAGAATCCGACCCTGTTTTTACCTGCGAGGTAAGAAACATTCCATTGGCCTCCTAAGAGCTGACTAGCCGGGCGCTCGTAGTACCTGTGCAAGGGCGCTCTCCGCATTACGCATATCTATTTGGGATCTCGATTTCAAGTTACGCTGGTCCCCGAGCGTTTGAGTCGCCTGCGCTGGATGCAACCGTAAAGAACTTAGGGCTTTTTTGTATTAGTTCATATTGAATCTTATTGCGTGGTCTATATAGTAGAAATTCATTCAACGCTTACGTGTAACCAAACCATTTTTTTCATCATGGCACGTGCGGTGGCAGTCCGAACACAATAGATAAGACGTTAATCTCTTACAGCTCTGGATTTTTCTGAACGAGTATACCTACAGGTTTTTCATAAAAAATATAGAATCTACTTAAATATACGTAAACCCAATATTTCACGGTCAAATTCGCAATTTCATTATTTTCCCATACTTTAAAACGGGTGACTACGAAAGGATGACGTCTCAGGGCTGGTTGCATTAAACCGTCTGTTAACGTCAACGTCATTGTTAAAAACATCTCGCATGAAAAGTTTGATAACTTTCTATTGGATGACAGCTCCGTCGCCATATTTAACGTTGATGAGTCCGTTAATTTGATCCTCACCACCAAACAAATTGATTGATGCCATACAGGAAAAATATCGTCATGCCTATTAAGATCTTAACGTAATCTTTTCCTAATTAATTATTTGTTATAAAACATTGCCAAATGTATGGCTATTTTTCCACATTTATTACTTTTTTATCAGAGACTATAGAGATATAGACGACCACAGCCTAAGAACTTTTTGAATCTTATGTCGATTGCTCCATCTATGTCAAAGCCACCTAAAGATACCGAATATGCAAGAGAAATGTGTGTACTACTAGTACGCTATTTGTTACTAGGTGGAGTAACAGTGCAGGTGACATTTCTCTTGCATATTCGGTATCTTTAGGTGGCTTTGACATAGATGGAGCAATCGACATAAGATTCAAAAAGTTCTTAGGCTGTGGTCGTCTATATCTCTATAGTCTCTGCTTTTATTTAACTAATATTTCAATTATACTTCTCAGAATCCGCGCCGCGTTCGAAGCAATCTTCAAGCGATCTACATTGCTCCAAGATGTGGAAGGTGGTTTGGAGGGTAGCCAGCTGTCCCCAGGACTGGCCAGGAGTCCCAGCATCAACAAGAAAGTGCAACTGGTACGTAACCGTGACCGAGCGAGAGAAACGTCTACGTTTCAATTTGGGCAAAAATTATTTTGTATGTTCGGCGGATGTCTGTAGACTGTCTGTGTTTTGTCAATTGGTCCGGTTTTCTTACGATGTTTTCCTTCACTGAAAAGTGGCTGGTAAATATGAAATGATATTCCGTACATAAGTTCCTAGAAACTCAGTGGTACGAGCCGGGGTTTGAACCCGAGACCTCCGGATTGAAAGACTCTATTTATCGTGATTGTGAGTGAGAATTAAACACCAGAAAAGTGTTTTTTTTTACATATTTTTATTATAATCGAACTAGCGGAGCGTAAGCGAAGAGAGTTCTTACAACTCGCTACTGGGACGCCTCGGCATTTCGATGGCTTTTTGATTTTGAGAGTTTGTTCGACGATAACTTTAGTAACGATTTTTCTGATCTTTATGAAATTTGTTGTGATTGCAGACAAGATACATATAATTTGAGAGTTCGTATATAAGAAAGATCCATCAAGGGGTTGTGGAGCTAGAATGCGTGAAAAAATCATTAAAAGGGTCTTGTTATGTTGGTTAACTCGTTTGCAAGGAAATCGTGACTTCTCAGTTCGATGCGGACTAGTATAAGTCGTTTTTACAAATAGGGGTCGCAAGGTCAATACAGCCACTAGAATTTATTAGATTTTTTGTTTTGTTCAGCCCCGCGAACGAGTATGCGACATGTCTCCCGAAGACCAGAAGGCATGGGAACAACTAGAGATGGGTAAAGAGATCGACTTCGACCGCATGCTGCAAATAGCCCGCAAGAGAGACATGGTGAGTGTTACAACTGACCCCATTCTCCCCATAGCTGTCACTTTGGGTAAAGAGATCGACTACGACCGCATGCTGCAAGTCCGAAGAGAGACATGGTGAGTGTTACAACTGACCCCATTTACCCCATAGCTGTCACTTTGGGTAAAGAGATCGACTACGACCGCACGCTGCAAAGCCCGCGAGAGAGACATGGTGAGTGTTACAACTGACCCCATCTCCCCATAATTAGCTGTCACTTTTATCTCACAACCTACAAATGTCAGTTACATAATACATTTTTTTCTACTCCTGCATTCTAATTTGCCAATAAAATGACTGACATGTAAATTCAAAGCATATACTTTATGAACGTTGTCATAATATGACTCAAAAGTCGACTCTTAGGGATATAATGGGTCTGTTGGGCCCCGCACCGGCGCCGCCCGCCGCTGTAGACGAGGCGGGCGCCGCAATCCGCCGGGAGACTGAAGACTATTGTATAGAGGCAGCAGGTTATTCGTCGAACTCAATGCTTACCGGCTTGCCTAGCACTCGTAGAAAAACTATTGTGTGCAACGGTACATAATTAGGTCTTAAAATTCTCGGGTCTGTTTTTACAAAATTCGGCTTCGCCTCATTTTGTAACTTCGACCCTCGAATCTTAAGAACCCTTATTATGTAACTGTTGCACAAAATACTATTTTATATTTATTATAAAATACAATAGTAATTTGTGCCAAACATTTATTTACATAACTAAATATACAGAGGTACTACAGTACAAATACTAAACTAAATTAATAACTAGCTCAAATCTAGTAATAGTAATTTATGTACGACATATGAGTTCATCTTATTATCAATAAAATTAATATGTCACATTAAGGGTTTTTACATATTGAGAATTTCTGCAAATTATTATCATAATAACATAAATCATTCATGATAATGTAACAGCTGTTTGATTCAGTTCGTTACTAAACAAATATACAAAAAAATCTTTGGATAATTGTCAACGAAATTAATCTTCTGAAAGAAAGAAAGAAAGAAAGAAAGAAAGAAGAAAGAAAATACATTTATTTAACGTCACAAATACACACTAAACAAAGCAAGAAATCAAACAACACAAAGACGTTAAAAAGGATCCCCACTCAGCATGATGCCGCGGCAAATAAACCACTTCTGACTCACATATTGACACCAGGCGAGCTCTGCAATTTTTATTACAACATATTGACTGTAAGAAATGTCAAAAAAGGTTCCTACCCAGACTAAAGTTTGAGCCGTGGTACAAACCGGAACCAACGCTATGATATCATCAGGGCCCGGAATTAGGTGAGCTAAAATACCTAAAGTTCGCGAGAGGACATAATAAGTGGTTACAACCGGATGAAAATAATATTTCATTTGGATTCCGGGTATTCGATATTCATCCGGGCACTGCAAGTAATAGTCGTAATGATGAAAAATGGTTACATTGCAGCCATAAAGTTAACATTATAATAATAAATCTGAAAATGTGACATATATTATAAATTAGTAATCTGTATTTTCCTATTCATTATCAATGCTTGTCAGAGTGGCGTATTAGCGTCAAAGTAGTGAAAGCTACTAGTACTACTGTAGTATATATAGAAAGATAAGGAAACAAGTACTTACGTATCATCCGGTTGGAATCACTCTATATTATGTCCTCTCGCGAACTTTAGGTATATTAGCTCACCTAATTCCGGGCCCTGGATATCATTGACTTACTTAACTCTGTTTGACACAACTTAAGTCAGATGTAAGTACTAACATAGGATGTAGCTAATTAGTTGTTAATATAGTTTTTAAAAATACAATAAATAAATAAATATTATGGGACAATCTTACACAAACCTACCTAGTCCCACAGTAAGCTCAATAAGGCTTGTGTTGTGGGTACTAGGCGACGATATATATAATAGATAGATATAGATAAATACTTAAATACATAGAAAACATCCATAACTCAGGAACAAATATCTGTGATAAGCACACAAATGAATATCCTGACCAGGATTCGAATCCGGGACCTCCTGCCTATGAAGCAGGAGGGCCCGGATTCGAATCCTCCAGGCAGGGTCACTACCAACTAGGCTAGGAGGTCGTAGTTTTTATTATTTGTTAAGTTTAGTTGTAGGTAAAGTAAAAGGTCTGAAATAAACATTTTTTTAAAACAGCAACTGGACGAGACGGACTATGAGGACGAAAGCCTGTACACATGCCACATCGACCCAGCGCCGTTCCAACTGGTCGAGAGAACCTCATTACTCAAGGTACGTTGTAAAGGTTGGGCCTGCACCGTTAGCACAAGAGTGACGAGACAGTATCTCGCGCGCGTGATAGTTTATCCGAAGGTACGGACAGACGTGCTAAAAAAAAGCATGCTCATAAGCTTGCTTAAAATTAGCATGCTCAACACGCCTAGCACATGACTGATGCGGCAGTATCTCGCGCGCGAGATAGACTACCCGTCTCTTTCTAATTGACAGAGTCAGAAAAGGACGGATAGACTATCTCGCGCGCGAGATACTCACGTGTCAATCATGTGCTAGGCGTGCTGCAAGTGTTCACATTTGCCAGCAATAAGCATGCTTGTTTTAAGCATGCTTATAAATAAGCATGCTCATAAACCTCTTCAGACGCGCTCGGAGCACGCTCCCTTCCACCCGCGCCTCAGGTAGCATGCTCTAAAATCAAACGTCGGTTAATTTTAAGCATGCTGTAAATAAGCATGCTCATTACTAGCAATGAGGAGACACACTTGCTACTAATCAGCACTTGCTCAATAAAAGCATGCTTTCGTGCTAAGGAGCACGTCTGTCTGTACCTTGATGTTTCTGATTGTATCAATTAAAAAGAGACGGGTGCCGCGAGTGCCGCGTCAGTCTTGTGCTAACCGTGCTGAATAACCTGACCAAATTTCTGTACAATAAAAATTAGAGCAATAATAAAAAAAATTGGAAAAATATTGAAATCTTGTTACTTAACTTTAAGACTACTGATATGCCGATGTAATTTATCAAAATTGGTATTTTTCACGTAAAAAAATCGGAAACTTCTCATTATTTTTTATGGGGATTGAAACTTTCTGTTTCTTGATATTTCCTTCAGAAAGTTTCTAAAAAAATCCGGGAACTTTTTGAAACTTTCCACATTTGCACCTCGGTACAATATATAACTTTATAACTAAATTAGTTAGCTATTGTTCATTTAATCTATTTAACAAGTGTAATTCTATTAAATGTAATGCTTGTTTTTTTGCCAATAAACTACAATATCGGTTAAATTATACAACTGAAATTTAGTCACGCACGTGGAAGTCATCAAATATTTAAACAGCAAATATGAAACTATTCGAAATGAATATGTCGTGTATTTACTTGTAATTAACTAGCCTTCGCTCACAACTTCGTCTGTGTGTAAACAGCCACTGAAATTTCATATTTATAACAGGTCCACTCACTGTTCTCAACATTGGGGGTCAGCAGAGCCTACGTCACGGCTATTGGCAGACTCATTGGCGTTGTTTCACTACAAGAGGTAAGCTGGAACGGTTTTTAACCTTTTGACCACTTTAAAATCACTCATCATTAATGTTGATCATCAATGATGTTTAGTAAAAAATTACTGTGTTTTAAGACAGGCAAAGTCGCGCGGTAATGTTGAAGAGTTTCACGGGTTTCTAGCTAGAGAAACTCGTACTAAACATATCTGGTTATTTCAAGAAATGCACTCAAAAGGTGTTTTTGCGAAAACAAACACTTTTGACCTTCCAACTTATAGAGGATTCTAGGTTTTCTAGTTAAATTTATTTGGTTATTGTCTTGTTGTTTCCACATTATTTATTGAATGAATCCTTTTTCTGTGCTTCACGCTCGCTATTTATATATAATCTTATAATTTTAACCTTTTCACCACCAAAGTCGGCAGTAATCATGAAAAAGCTTAGTTTACTCTGAATCTTCGTGTTATCGAATAGTCAAGTATTTATTGCGTGTTATATGAAATATTTGTGGTGGTCAAAAGGTTAAAATATTTTGTTATTTTGTCATCAGTGTGAGTACCTTGAAAAATTAATTATATTTCGCTTATTCATTTATAAACGTCTTACAAGCCACTTTAGGTTAAAGTTTTATCTGTTTGATCTGTTCTAACATAATTGTGAAAGTGACAGATAAGGACACTATTATTAGTTAAAATAGGCTCTAAGGCGTTTATAAATAAGCGGGTTAGTATCTAAGCAAACGTTGCTTAGTTTTGGGTCCGAATTATGTATGATAGAAAATTCGTCACATTTAAATATTTACTTGTTATTATTTCCTTAGCTCCGCAAAGCCATCGAGGACGTGAACTCCGGCGTGCTCACGCTGGCCACGCGCCCCTCTCCCCCCTCCACCCCCCTCCCCGCCGTCATACGAGTGGTGGGGAGTGAACCCGCGCCCCCCAGCGACAGTGAGACGGCTAAACTCACCACACAGGAGAAGGACCCTAAGTGAACATAAGGAAAGGTATACAATTGACAGTTGTATCGGAGCCATTCGAAACTTGATGTATGGAAATGATCACGAGTACTAATGTGCTAACGGAATCTTTCAAAATTTCGGAAGATTCGGAAGAAAATTGCATAAATTTCTTATTATTTTGTATGGGGATTGAAACTTTCCGTTCGTTAGATTTACAAATCCTATATTTCGTGTAAAATTTCTGGAATTTTCCGAAATTTTTCCAACTTTTTCGAAAATCGAAAGACACTTTCAAACATTAGCAGGTTAATGTTGGAGTCGCGGTCAGATTTTGTTTTTAAATTTTCAATGACATTCTGCGTCCGCAAATTAACCTTTTAAGAGTCGCCAGGACGCTCGCGTGAACAATTTTTAGCAACGAAAATGAATTACCGACATAGATCTACTAAAATGCCCATGCCAAATTTCATGGTTCTAAAGCATGTCGTTTTAAAATGAGAGCTGAACTACGTTTGTATGGGAACGCGAGCGTCCTGGCGACTCTTAACCGCCTTACGTCAATATTTTAACTTTCAATTTTGAACTTTGTCATAATTTATGAAGGTGTCATTCACGTTGTCAGTTTGTCTCATATATCAGACGAAGCCGGTCAAAAGGTTAAGCATTGGCGGGCTTGCTTTATAATTAAAGTTTAAGATTGGAGAAACGAAATGATTTTGATACAATTGTGTTTTTTTTTCTATCTTATAATATTTATTTCGGATTAGAAATCTTCTAAGTCTTTGGCTGATGCGCTAAGTACAATCAGCAGCAGAAGTAGCTAAGCGGGTGTGGTGCTCAAAATGACCTACACACGCTCTTATTCTCTGAACAATAAAGTCGTGTCCAGCTCATTTTGAACACACAAAAGATACAATACAAGTTTAACCGCTATGTGTGTCTGTCAATGGCACCGTAGCGCTATAACTGTTAAACCGATTTAAATACGTTTTTTTTTATTAGAAAGCAGGTTTTCTTGCGAGTGATCATAGACATGTTTTATCAAAATCAGTTCACCTATTTCGGAAGCTTTCCTGAATTTTTAATAGTTATCAGTTATTTTAATACCTTGGCCACTTCGATATGTCTAATGGCAACTGACCAAATCTTGTCACTTGACGAAAAAACGAAAACCATTGTGAGATCTAGATTATATTTTATTTCAAATACTTGCCTCATATCATAGGCTAAATAATTAGACAAATAGTCATATATTTGAAGATGTCAGAGTTAGATATGGCAACTGTGTTGTTTATTAATTTAACTTAATTAGGATCTACATACGTACTGTAAATATCTTGTAGTATTTATTTATTATATTATAGCAATGTCGTGGCTTATTCTGATTTTGTATTTACGTTTACACACTATTTTTCAAATTGATTTTCCATGTTAAGAGGCAAGGCAGATTATCTTACAAAGGAATAAGCTGACACTCAGAACTTCAGTATTATAAGATTTAGGCATAATTATAACGCTTTATCCCTGCATGGGCAGTTATTTGTTATGATACTGTGTTTAAATAACTTTCGCTTGCATACATAAAATACATTTTTTTTTACATAAAATATAATAATCTAGTCAATATACACTTTACAAGATAAAAAGGTAAAAAATGCCATTTTAAGTGTAATAAAAACGTGTTTCAGTATGTAAAAAATAAATAAAAATTGGAAATAATATTTTGAAATTGTACACCATTTAGTCAGCATAAAAAGACAGATTTCCAGCGGATATTTTGTATATTAGATTTATTAGTGACGATTAATTTTATTTTAGGTTATTATTTTTTTAGATTTTTTTTTTGTTTTTGGTGGTGCTTTGATAATGACGTATACGAATATACTGTTTAATTTATTATAGTGTTTATGCAATTATATATTTTATTGTGCTTTTGGATGTAAAGAAAGAACGTTAAATTATATAAAACGACTTTATACGTAAAACTAGTGCAATTGATGTAAATATTTATTCTGTAATTCGTTTGATGGAAAAATTATCCGATATTTTGAGGAGCGTACAGAATGCTTCAGTTTCATATAATGTTATTAAATAACAAATTATTTATATTTATATTTATTCTAAATAAGGTCTTCATTCACATGTCTGTCAACCGAGGCATTCTGTATGTTTTTCAAGTTACAAGGCTTGTGATTCTAAATCATTCCAAAAAATAATTCGCAGCATTTAAATGTTAAGTTTAGTGAAACTAGACGTATGGAGTGAAAAAAACATATTTTTAGTGCCATTTTTCGGCCATTTTATAAAAATATGTGAGCGGCTGCTCTATATGGTCGCAAACATATTTTTTGATTATAGTCGCTTTATTCAGGTACATTTTATTAAAATAATTGCTCCTTATGTTCATGATTTAATAGAAAAATACTAGTATATTTTAATGTATATTGTATTTGTTTAAAATGTAAATATTTCAGACTTATAAAGGATAATTAAAAGGATTGATTCATATAAATAACCAAATAAAATTATGTATTTATCCGTCCATACTAAAGACCATCGCGTTTCGTAAATAATAAGTGTTCGGAAAGCTATTTACTGTGTAGATTAAGTAAAATTATCTTCGTCAGTCTTGTAACTAAAACTTAATATCTTTGCTAGCAGTTATCTTCGCTTATTTTAAATAGAAATAAATTTATTCGTGAACACATACACATAAAAATAAATTAAAAGGAAAGAAGACATAACATTAATAACTAAATCAATGTAGCACTTTTTGACCAGTTAAAGAAACGACGCTATGCAACAGTTACGTGAATGTAGTTAAACAAATGAGTACACATGGAGCAAATGAACATATGGAGCAAATCTGACGTCCTCTATTTTATACTAATTTTGATAAATGTATTTCTTAAAGTGTGATAAGGCCTTTCAAAGGGACGCTTGCTTATAAAAACTAGTATCGCCCAAAGGGCTCTTTAATTAGTGTGATCTGTTGCTTTTTGAATAGACAATATTTTGTGATGTTATTACTGTTTCATTTTTAAACCCACTTTGCCTCCTGTATAGCTTTAATTACAACCTGGAATTGGGAAATAAATAAAACGAATCAACAAATTTATATTTCTTTTTAATTTTGGAATGTAACTTATTTCTATAATACTTAGACACCGCATCAAAACATGATTCTAAAACATTCAAATCTACTTAAGTACATTTTATCTGTGAAATTAATCAGAACAGTGTCCTTACACTAAATCAATATTTACATTATGTTTGAAATTTACGATTGTCTAAAGCATTTTTGATTTATTTACCTACAAAATAAGATAATATTTCGATCTAATAATAGATAACCTACAGACATTTAAAATCTTAAAACTGTTCGATCGTTTTTCTGATACTTTGCTTGGTTTTTACCGCCAACAAAATATATTATAACTATAGGAACAATATTTACAATAAATTTAAACACTTAAGTAACAGTATTTGATAATTTATCATACTAACAGTTACAATATAACTTTTATTATTAGTCATACATTTTAATATGTTTTTTTGGAAATGCAGCGTACATATATGAATAATATCCTTGGATTGATATTATAATTTATAAATTTTCATTATATACAAGTTTTTTATAATCGTAATAATTTTAATATTTACTTCGCTGCATATTCCAAACAGCATATTAAAATTTTACACACACACGCAGCCATGAAATCGTACAAAACTATACATTAAATATAAATGCACTGGATTAAAACCTATATAAATCACAAAAATAGCATTTTTATTGTCAAAGATAATGTGAAAAATACTATCATGGCCAAAATGCTCCATTAAAATAATTTTTGGCATTTCATTTTTGAACAGCTACTGTACACAATTTTTTCGGCATTAATACGCCAAATCCCTTTAATTTTAGTATGTACGGTTTCTTAACTGGCTGGTCAAATAACGCCGTTTTCGACACAATAAATCACATACTTATGTAGTAGAGCAGCAAAACCTAGGAACTTTTTGAAGCTCAAGTCAATTGCGACCTCTGTCCGAAAGCCCCCTAAAGATACCCAAAATGTAAGAGGATATGTCACCTGCACTGCTTGACTTGAGCTTCAAAAAGTTCTTAGGCTGTGCTGCTCTAACTATACAAGTTACTCTATGCTAATATTAAAAAATAATGCTAACTTAACCTCACTATAGGTTTTAACTCATGTGGTTCCTGCCACGTTAGGATAATACCTTGACTTGCATACGTCACGCGTTTATGTCAACATACATACATCGTTGTCATATATCATATCACAATACGCTTAAGTAGTTCACACACGCTATTCATAATTCTTGCGCTCAACCTCTCTCTTGTATACAAGGTGTAACAAAAATGCTGGCGATCCTTTTAAGGGCATAGGTATCGTATTCTTATTATGAAAAAGTAAGAAAAATCTTTTCGCGCGGTAAATTTTCTTGATTTAGTATGGAGGGTCGGCCGGCTGAAAAAAATTTCGCGTTCAAAAATTTTTTCACCTCACTAGCTCGGAAAGCCCTTTTTGTTTGTTTAATATCTATTGTGAAAATCGCTTTTTATCCACATGTGGTGAAAGAGTTTTGACATAAGTGACAAGTGGCTTAAGTGACATTTGACAGCTAACAAAACGTAAAACGTTAAAAGTGCAGAATTTTTAACATCGCAATTAATGAATTGCATCGAGTAAAAACACTAAATATAGTCTTAGAACTTTATTTTAATTCATAAATATCAGCATTCAACATTAATCTTTATTCTTTTTGTAAAAACGGATAAAATGTTCTGACAGCCCAATAAGTCTACGTACGAACGAAACGCATCTGACATTTAATAAAACCTTTTACGTCAAAACTTTTCATTTCAATTCATCCATCATATCAACATTAAATATTCGCATGTTTTTCTAGGTTGTTTTGTTAAAAATGAGTGATTCGAGTGATGAAGAAGTATTAACACCTGAGGAATTACGGGAAACCGAGCAAAATGCACCCTTTTTCTTATTTTCCTCGCTGTAGTGAGGTGAAAAGTTTTGTGTTATACACGGGTGAAAGTTATTTTACGTCTCGTGTATTAAAGCACTCGCTACGCTCAGGATTCTATTTTTGAACCACTCGCTTCGCTCGTGGTCAATAATAGAATCCTTTCGCTAGCTCGTGTTTCAAATAACACTCGCCCGTAAAATACAACTTTCACCCCTTGTATAACAAATAACTATTTCTCCTACTTTTTCTTAGTCGCAATACGGTACCGATTATGCACTTAAACGGATCACCAGTATTTTTGTTACAACCCGTATTAAGAATATTAACATACTTTTTATTTAAATACGAAACCGAATTATAAAAACTATCTCAAATGCAAGCGATGTCTGCCCGTTATAAATGTTACTTTATGGAGGTATGATTTCTCATCGCTAGCCTTTAATAATATCTACTAAAAGAGAGACTCTTTACAATTGTTTAATTATCTTATTACTACAACTTGAGCAAGGGAAATAGAAATTAAATATTTAACAAATAATTAATAAGCCTTGATGCTTGTTTGTATCTGATTTATCTAACGAAAGCAATTTTTACCAATAAGTATGTCACTAAAACTTGTGATCAACACAATTAAACAAAAAGATCTTTAATTAATAATTTCTAAAAAAGGGCTAAAAATGTATAAACAATATTTTTGACTTGGCCCTTAGAAGGTTGTAACCTCAAAAAAAGCTGCCTCATTCAAAAATGGGGTTCGTTAAATCGTCCAGAATAATGCTCAATGCACATATGTATATTATCTGCTCTATCAGTTTTCGCTTTTTGGTAAAGGTACCGTTTGACGGATGGCGCTTACGTTAATTGTACATATTAAATATTGTATTTTAACAATAAAAGCGTAAGCGCCACCTGCAAAAATGGTACCTTTTTTAAAGAACAATATCATCACATGCACCCACACGTTTCAACTACCATGTTGGGTAATGTTTTCTGCGTTACAGTATTATTTGAATCCATATACAGGAGTTGTAGAGAGCTGAAGGTGGTCGGCGCGCAGCACGGCTTGAACTCCGGCTTGCCCAACGTGTAGAAATATTTCTGGAAAGGAAGGTATTGTTAGTTTTTCGGATTTTAACCTTTTGACCACAAATAGCGACATCTGTTGAGAAAAATGGTAGACCAAAAAACACGTTTTTGTAAAGATATATTTTCCTTTAATGTTCAGATATTTGTGGCCCCTTTTGTTGCTTAGATACCTTTGACGCTTTATGCGTTCAGATGTTTTTTCCTCGCTGTGTGTTCAGAACTTACTGAAAAATAGCTGCTCATATATTTATGAAAAACCGTAGGTACAGATGTTATTGGCCTCATGTAGTGTAAAGAATTTCTTGAAATTGTGGCTGCTCAGAAGTATTTGAGGACCTCGCCCGCTACGATATATCTGATGGCGACTGACCCAACTATTATTTATATCATAGTTAGTTACTTACTCTTATAACATTATTGTGGAAGCTGCCAGTCTGCGTGACAGCGGAGATGGGCGCGCAGTTTCCTTTGCAGAAATACGCGTGGTAGCCAGCGGGCTTGATGATCCAGTCCGCCCAACCTATAACCAATGACTTAATGAATATCTATCATATTTAAAAAAATTAAAAGGGGTAAAAAAATTCAAAAATCTAACCTAAAAATAGATATCAACTTAACCATACCTATTGGCTTGTATTTTTGCAGCTTTTGAAACAATATTGTCATTTGATAAATGCTAATGGGGAAGGCAACTGCCAAAAGTTTTGCCAGGTAGCGCCAACATAGGTTGCACTATTGGTTGGACTGACAGGTACAACGTATACTGGCGCTGTCTGTAAATACTTTAAACAGGGCAACCCTATTATAGTACCCGCAGAATTAAGTGGCGACTGTGGTCATAAAACTTCTCTCTCACACTTGCACCGCCACGGCGAGCGTCATGAACTCAGTCGCCACTTGATTCTGCAGATACTATAGGATCCAGAGTTTTAGCAGTTACAAGCAATTTTGGTCTCCAAGCCAAAAAATAAAGGATTTAATTTCCTTGACTAATTTTAAAGTTGATCTTTCAGTAAAACATCAAACTTACCAATTGTCTTAAAGTCGACATAGAGCGGTTCTCTGCAACATTCCGTGGTACCCGAGCCGCACTCCAGCGCACGGTTCCGTCGGCGTTTTCCGGCGTACTTCGTGTATAAGACAAGGAAGGGACGCCGTTTCTCGTGGAACGAAAGGGGAGATCGGCGGAGCTGTGGACAATAAGGGCTTTATTAGTTCTGAAGTTTTATACCACGAAGGTGACAAACAAGCATACGGACGGCTGGTAAGCAGCTACCGTAGACTATGGACACCTGCAACTCCAGAGGTGTCAAATGCGCGTTGCTAACCCGTTAATATAAAAGAGAATTTACTGTGTTGACGGCTGAAGGGACAAGAGGGTCTCCCGTCGTCAACTCACGGTATCCTCCTTGAGCTCTCTTCTCTGGCAACCTAACTCACCGGAAAGAACACATCACTATGAGTTATGAGTAAGGTCTAGTCATATTTCGCTGTGCTTTTCTGGTATATTTTCGCTGGTCTCTACTCCAGATTCGAGCAAGATGACATTCACTGAGCTATACCAATTTACTACTGTGGCTGGCAAATTAGCAGGTAGTCTCTCTACCAGCCAGACCCTCACGGCTCAAAAGTTCCACCCTAACCCAGCCCCCAATCTTTCCTCATTCTCACCTGGTAAGAGCGTTTTCACATTATCCTACCCGATATCGGATGTCGGAAGGGTCTATACTGAAGTAAATATGCGTACTTTTGTATTTTTTCATTCGTTTAACTAATCTCTATTACTAAAATAATGCGTTCACGCAAAAAAGGCGGACTTTGCGCCACAAGGTACTCTCTAACAGCTACCTTTCTACTTGGGGCCTTCCGACATCCGATATCGGCGACGCACTTCCAATAGAGATATAACATGTCGGAGCCCCGATGGCTGTCGGACGATAAACTTTGTTTATGTGCGTGCATGTGTAGGTACAGTTTTGCTGTAGTGTGCGTGACGACGCTAGCGCGGATTTTAAATTTCGAATGCTCGAAACAATTGAAATTCTTTAACGTTTTTTTTTAATTTATTTAATACACAAACGGCCAAGGAAGTAAACATAATTCGGTATAAATAAACAACGTAGGTGTAGGTAGTTCAAGAATAATAACATACATGAATATAGTATATAATTGTCTTCGCATATACAGGATGGATTTTCTTTTCGGGTCAGTAAGGGCAGCTACCAGACCAGACCCGTGCAAAATGGTCTAAGAAGACCTTCCCTCGATTTCAAAATAATGAAGATTTGCGTTTACGGTATTTTTTTAAAAACATACATTATGCGAGAAATATGTTATTATAGGATATTTGACAAACTTTATTTTTTAATGCTAGTCGACCCTATTTCTATTCAGGATCAAAAGCTTATATAGGACCAAAAAAAAATCTGGCTAGAAAATTCACAAATCGAGGAAAACTTTTCTCATAAATTTTGTATGAAAATTAAAACTTTTATTTTTACATTCTATTTTTTTTGCTTATCGTTCCCATTTCTATATAGTTTCCTAGAGGTCAACTTACGGTAGACGGTAGAGTACTAAAAAGCGACATATTAAAGAAAACTTTTTCTACAGTAATTTGATTTATATTTATTTATCGCGCCAATCAGTTCTGTTACGTTTAAGGTCCATAATACTGTATGAGGACATTACAGTAAAAGCATTCAAAATATCAAAAAACCGGCCAAGAGCATGTCGGGCCATGCTCAGTGTAGGGTTCCGTAGTTGCCGGCCGGTACAATACATTCGTTCAAAAGGTCGATAATTACGGAATATTTTGCGTAAGTAATTTTACTCGCCGGCACTTACGTCCTTTCATTTTGCTTTTAACTGTCATTTTATTCAATATAGTTTTTATTGAAGGTACCAGGGTCGCGTTTGCCTCTCTTTCTATCCAATATGTGTGCTAGAAAGAGAGGCAAACAGCGAAATCGTAAATTGTAACTTTATAAAACGCGACCAAGGTCTCACTTTTATAATTTTTTTTTGGTCTCTTACAAGCTTTTGATCGTGGATAGGAATGGGATCGAACGGCATCAAAAAAAGTTTGTCAAAAACTTTTTTTCTCGCAACCTGTATATGATTTTTCCAAAATTTGTAAACGCGAATCATTAATATGAAATCGAGGAAAGGTCTTCTAAGACCATTTTCACGTAGCAGCACGGTATCTGGTAACTGCCCTTACTCACCCAAAAAGAAAATCCATCCTGTATACTTACAAAGAGTTTTCACGCCAAACTGGCTTTACATAGGTACGGTCAGTAGCAATGAAAAAGGCCCCCACTGCCATACAAACTTTGTATGTAGGGGGGTCCTTTTCTCTGCAGCTGACTGTACTAGTCAAAAGTATTGAAGTAATGTTGAACTAAAAGTACTTTTAATAATTTGATAAGACTGAGCATAAATTTACCACCCACCACATATTATGACATTATGAGAGGAAAATTGTTCGAGAACTTTTGTCTCATTCTACTCGTACCTTTATTATAGTTCCATCTCACTTTGTTGCCTCGTCATATCGCTGTCGTCTGTAGAGGCCTGATAAATTGTAACGTCTATAGGACCTCCGTGTCGTCCGACATTATTTATCGGATGCAGGGTGTCGGATGTAGGATGTAGGATGTCGTCCGACATTATTTATCGGTCCTACATCCGATATCGGATCGGATAATGTGAAAGCGCACTAAGTCCTGCAGGCCACGTGCAGCGTATGTAGCCTCTCCCTCCCTTCCAGCCACACCCTAACTGCCCAGGCCAGCTCGACCCTAACCCAGCTTCCCAATCAGCTGTCTCAACCCAACTTTCCCCAATCTTTCATCTGTCTCACCTGGCAAGTTCTGCAGGCCACGTGCAGCGTATGTAGCCTCTCCCTCTCCTCCAGCCACACCCTGACTGCCCAGGCCAGCTCGATCCTAACCCAGCTTCCCAATCAGCTGTCTCAACCCAACTTTCCCCAATCTTTCATCTGTCTCACCTGGCAAGTTCTGCAGGCCACGTGCAGCGTATGTAGCCTCTCCCTCTCCTCCAGCCACACCCTGACTGCCCAGGCCAGCTCGACTCTGACCCAGCCTTCACCCGTATCTGTTTCTTTGATGGCGATGGGCCGCGTCTTCTTGAATTGCTGTTGGCTGTCCCAATGTGCCGCTTCCGAGATGACGAAGGTTTGGTTGTACTCGTCCAGTGGATCGGGCTCCTGGAGAAAGAGAAAATATTTTGATTACTTTAAACTCATCTTTCACACTACTTGAGTAGGTATTTATTGAAAATTTTCTTAATCACTAAGCCGGTAAAATATTACGAAAAAACTAGCCAATAATTCGATTTCTTCATCCATTATTTCGCAAATAAATTGACTAGAGTTTCTATATTGTACGTACATAAAGTGGACTTAGCTCTACCTAAAAAATATATACCAAACTGTATACCAAACCATCCAATGGTATAACCAAACAGTCAGCATTTTCATAGCCATTCGGGACCAGTGAATATACTTATTTAAAAGAAAATTAAGGTGATAGAACCGAAGGTAGTGCGTCAGCGGCATGTGGAAAGTGCCTTAAGGACCTTAAGGTTAACATTAGATTTTTTTTAATAGAGTTGTAACTCTTGGCAGCTAACTCACGTTAAAGTTAAAGTAAAGTAAACGTTGCAATTTTCTGTAGGTACCTTAAAAAACCAGAGCTCAACGACTGTCACCTCCTCAGGCTCCAGGTCTGGGGGCAGCTCAAACTGTAGACACGTGAACGGGTAGCGGCCTGACGTCAGACACTCCCCTGAAACAAACAAAAAGAGAGTATTATTGCATAGTCTTACACAAATCGAAGAACATAGGCTTACAGCTAAAAGTATTTAACGCTTTGACCGCCAAAGCCGTCCAATCTCGTGCACGGAAAGTCGTGCCCTCAGCGCCAGGACGTGATATCACGTCCAAAATATAAAAAGCCGTGGCAGAAATATGCAGGCGCGATACGTACAACGCCTTATTTGGCTTGGTCAGCCCGTAGACCCGTGTAGCATTCGGCTCTGCAGTGCTTTTGCGAGTTTCTTTTTTAAAGATGAGAGTCCACTAACTAAATTTATGCGGCTTATCGTCCTGTCTCATCTAAGGCCAGAACGAGATATTAAATACAAGGACAGAAAATAACAACATAAATACTTAATCATAATTGTTTGTTTTTGTACGGGTTGTTTATTTTTCTTGGTAATTATAATAAGTATAATAACATATTATATCCTGGTTAAAGTTATTGCATTAGGAAATAAACAATTTTTTACGCGGAATTGTAAACCTCTTTAGAATATCAGCTAAATGAGCATAATATTTACGCACGATACGATAAGTATACAAACATAAATATTAAGTAATCCATACTTATCTACTGTAAAAAAATTGGTAGAGTCTGTGCGTAAAAAGAACTGTCAAAGATGTCGTTCGTTCCCATATAAACCACGACATTTCTCCTCTCACACAAACTCTATGTCCGCATGGTTGGAAAATCTCTTATAACTCTAAAATCTCTGTGAAAAACATTTATTTACATAACTAAATATACAGAGGTACTACAGTACAAATACTAAACTAAATTAATAACTAGCTCAAATCTAAACTAGGCCCTTGCGGCATTGTACCAAGGATGCTGGCGGCATTTCCTCGTTGTATCGCAATGCTGATACGCTGTGCAATCTCTTATATTTAGGTTATAAAATGTACAGAGATGACAGGTGTCAAAAACCGCTTCTTAGATTGCACAAGGTATAAGTATCATTCGTACATCTTTGTAGAATCTTATGCTAGTAGGTTAAGTAGGTATAGTTAGGTAAAATAACTATGTTGAGCATTTTGGCTTGGACCGTACCTACAGCAAGAAAGTTCACCTGTTATTTATGGTCTAAGAGCTGGCCACGTCAGATGTGACACAATAATGAGAGGTTTGTAATCAGTCCAGTTAGATTGCATAACCATCCTTATTGCTAGATCCGGGCATCTGGCAGCTTTTAATGGGTGGAGATCAGAGTGACAGACCAACAAAGTTTTTAAGTTGAAAAAAAGTAATACCGAAATAGGTAAAAACTGCTTGCGTTGTGTCATTTATAGAGAACAGGGCCTATATTTTAACATTAGAACAAAAAACATTGTGTATTATTGCGCAAACAAAAACAGTAGGCGAGTAACCAAAAATTACATTATACATCATTTGGAACTACTTCCCCCAAACGAAACTTTTGGATATTATATAATCTAATTAATTACATAATTTTTCATAATATTGGATCAAACCAGAACTCGAGAATTTATTTCCTTCAAGTTATTTGCTTTCTTTTACCTCCACCACTTTACAGCTGCCAGATGTCCGGATCTAGAAATAAGCATAGTATAGCGAACTAACTAGAGGGGTTTCGTTGCTCTCATTATTGTGTCATATCTGACGTGGCCAGCTCTCCGTCTATTAGGTACTTAGTTCAACTAAAACTGCTTATTTTTCAATTTCAAGGAACTTAGGTACGTAAAAAATGTTTGACTTAATTCGTAATATTTGCTACTGAGGTACGTATTTTCTATTAAAAATAACTGAACTAAAAAATATTATTATCTCCTTTTATAATATTTACAACTAATTTCCTCCTATTTATTAGATTCTACAATTATAGATATAACCTATCCATGTTACCTCTATGACTCGTCATTTACACACATATAGCGACATATAGGACGGATATAGTTGACCCTAAGTTAATTGGACCAAGGAATCACCCCTAAGGCCGCCGCGCCGGCGATAACGTGAATATGTGTATATACGTTGTGTACAATTGTACATAACACACGTTACACATAATATCATGTTAATATTTAGTTCCCTTTTGAAAATTAAAACCATCTCTTAATTATCTCGATTGGAGTCGATTGTCGTCATCAGGTATCGAGATACATTTGAGTCTCGGGAAATGACATAATTATACTATTAGGACATTTCTTATCACGGAATAATCCTTCATGGAAGTGTAAAGAAGAGGGGAGAGAATTGACTACTGAATTGCGATAACGCACTGTATTATAACTAATTACGCTACCAGGAAATCTTCGCAAACGCTTCATAATACCATAGAGCAACTTATATAGTAGAGCAGCGGCGCACTATAAGAACTTTTTGAAGCTCAAGTCAATCGCGCCATCTGCGTGAAAGCGTCCTAAAGATAGCCAAAATGTAAGAGAAAATGTCACCTGCACTGCTACTCCACCTAGTAAGAAATAGCGTACTAGTAGTACACTAGTAGCTCCTAGGTGGAGTGGCAGTGCAGGTGACATTTTCTCTTCCATTTTGGGTATCTTTAGGGGGCTTTCGGACAGAGGGCGCACTTGTCTTAAGCTTCAAAAAGTTCTTAGGCTGTCCTGCTCTACTATATGTTAAGTTAATCTATGATAAGACGGTGTCTGTTTAGTCTAATATTTTTAACAAACTGTCAAAAATCGTTCTACGAAGTATATTTACATATTGAGTTATTGGTTTACCATTTATCAAAATATTCAAAATTGATTTAAAACTTAGGAATTTCTAAAAGTTTATCAACGAGCTCGAGGTTAAACAAGCATTTTTTTTTTACTTTTTCTCTTTCAATTAAATATATAAGTAGGTAAGTTAATTCTGCATTACTTTACCCATTTTCTCATCAGGTGTGAGGGTCTCCGGACCAATTACACACAAAACTGATAACATTCCGGCCGCATCTGGTCGATCTGACACTAGGAGTATCGCTGGGCAAAGTCTCACTTTACACACATGTATAATTACTTATAAGTACTGCAAGTAAAGAAGATATCTCCTCGGTAGGTAGTGAATTATTTACTTCGACAATAACGAAATGAAAAATTAAGATTAAAAAAACGTTTTTTATATAATATATCAGGCGTTCGTAGGCTACGCTTAATGCTGACCATGAGGCGGGGTGTATGATTATTTTCTACCTTTGTGGTATAAAAAATATGATTATTTTCACTATTCTCTATGATAAGATAAGATACGTACATCAGACATCATTTAGGGATAATTTCATCCTCAAAAAACTTTTAATAGTTATGTAAAACTTAAACTTTCTGTGAAAATGTAAATCATTGATTTCAATTAGTATAAAATTTAAGGATGAATCCTTTCCGTTAAATTACGCCCCTTTGTTATTGTTTATTGTTAGACAACGTGGTATTGGTATGGTGGTAATATTTAAGCTGTCCGAATATTACTAGAGATGTCTACCAACAATTCTACATCTTAAAAAATCATGCTATACCTGCCATTTCCATGCTTTATGTCAGATGGGTGGATGCCAGGTTCAATTGAGCCGTGGCAAAAGTCGGTATAAACTCTTGGAGGTTGGTATTTGTT
The DNA here is from genome assembly GCA_911728535.1 of Pammene fasciana. Lineage (NCBI taxonomy): Eukaryota > Metazoa > Arthropoda > Insecta > Lepidoptera > Tortricidae > Pammene > Pammene fasciana. Next base: position 2,834,490 of record OU452295.1, read on the forward strand.
GGTATAAATGTCAACTTAGGTTTAGATATAACTATAGAATCCGAAGCACCTATCTATAGACTAAAGAAGTGAATGGACATGGGCACTGAACGGTTAGATTGTACGATGTTATCTAACGCGTGGCAACTATAAACAAATGATTATCTACGAAGGCTGGGGTCGTGACGCTTCCTCTATATCAGTAGGAATCGACGGTTCTGGCGGAAATCGTGTGTGGCTTATCATGTCTGGTCGAAGGATTCTGGCTTTTCCCCGGCTACCATCCCACTAGAGTGCTCCTGGAGTATGGACCAGGATATGCAACTTGTTTTCTATCCGCCGGGAAATCTATCAAAGACGCCGTCCATTGAACTCGATTCCCGCTGGCTTTCCTATTTCAGACTGTCGAGGAGTTAGCCTATGAAAGAAACCACAGCTTACTTAAGTTCCGACCGGTAAAAAAGGTTGCCAGATAGCTTAAAAAGGATGCAGTGTGGTGACGACGGACCTTCTTGTCCTTTTAGCTGTCAACACAGTGAAGTTTCCTTAATATAAGAGGCGCGGGAAAGCGCATGTGACACCTCTGGAGTTGCAAAAGCAAGTAAAATTTATCATACAAATAAGGTAGACGAGCCAGGGTAAGGGTAGACTTCTATAGTTTAATCCTTGGCTGCAAGTTGGCTGATTTAAACCCACTGACATAGAAAAAAAAATATGCGCATAAAAAATGTTGGTTTAGTTAGTATGGAGGGTCGGACGGCTGGGACCACCTGTCCCTTTTTTGCGTACTAAATTTTTTTCTCCTACCTTTTCTTAGCCGCAATACGATACCAATGCCCTTAAACGGATCACCAGTATTTTTGTTACTTGTATTTAGGAAATCACGCATCCCTTTCATGATCACAACAAACCATTTTTATATTATTTTGGTCCGAAGTTCAGCAGCATTCCTTTAACTTATCAACACACTTATACAACACTGACATCTCTCATGCTATAAAAACAGTGATCACATTATCACCCGTAACTTCTACGTGATAAGAGCCAAAATGCGACGCATTGTTGTTGTACCTTGGTTAAAAGTTATCGAGTGTTGCTCATTAAAAATTAATTGTTTCGTGATAAGGGTTGTTTAATAATACGTAGTTACTCGTATAGAGGCGTTTGTAAGTTTATCTTAAGTCACGTAAAATGTTATCTTTTCTTTACCTACCATGTTTATTGGGGCTACCAATAAAAATTTAACTCATCTTCGAAAATTACTATAATGATGTTTTACTCAGAAGACATCGGGATTCCTCTTAGAGGATTAAACTAACCGGATCGGCCATGGACAGGCGTTCTCCTCTGTCGAAAATATATGACCAGTGGTCACACTTATTGTATGGATGATTTATCTGACGTGGCTATTTTGACGTTACATATATCCCTGCATTCACAAAACAAACAAAGCAAAGTTATCGCGCGTGACTAACATTTATGTTCTACTACCTGTTGTACAGTCGCCATCAGATATATCTGAGCGGCCATGGTGGTAACAAATATCTGAACAACGCCTCTATTGAATTTTAATTGGAAGTTGTTTTTCAGAAAATATTGTGACAGAGATGGTCCTTTTCAAGGACACACCTTTGGATATTCTGTCAGGGCTTTTTTATGAATAAAGGCCTATATTTAAAATATACTCATAATTTCATAGACTGATAACTCATAACAGACTCGTGGAAATGAATTTGCCATACCACATTACATTGTAGTACCTAGGTACCTATATAAATGATAAGTTCATTCGTATCCTAGTTCTTTTTACTGTTAGCGCCACCCGTGAATGTGCCCATAAACGATCGTCAATAAAGATAATTAATTATATAAAATAAATAAATAAATAAATATTAGGACAATCTTACACAAATCAACCTAGTCCCACAGTAAGCTCAATAAAGCTCGTGTTGTGGGTACTAGGCGACGATATATATAATAGATAGATATAGATAAATACTTAAATACATAGAAAACATCCATAACTCAGGAACAAATATCTGTGATAAACGCACAAATAACTGCCCTGACCAGGATTCGAACCCGGGACCTCCTGCTTCATAGGCAGGGTCGCTACCAACTAGGCTAGGAGGCCGTCAAAAAAATCTATAATATTTTATTTATCTATATCTAAAATATTTTATTTAGCGTAAAACAGTTTTCTATACCCATTCGTAAATAGAGGGAAATCCAAAGTGGGTGTTGCCCGAATAGGCGTGAATGACCAAGCACACACCCCCATCACCAGCCACGCCCCAATACCAGCTATAGGTACCTAAGTTAATAACAGCAAAACGAAGAGCTTAAGTTTATCTTTATGAACTAACTATGTACAGTCACCATCAAATATATCGGAGCAGCCACGGTACTCAAAAATATCAACACATGCACTTTATCGCCTTGACAATAGTCGTTGTTCAGATATTTGTGACCACCTTGGCCGTTCCGATATATCCGATGGCGACTGTACCTAAACCTAACGCTGTTTTTGAATTATACGCGAAATAATTTACGATAAACAGTTTTTAATGGACTCTTATAAGTATTTATTAATATAACTAAATACTTATAAAATAAAACTATTAAAACTAAATCTTAATTTAAAAAATAAAATAAAACACACTTACCTAAAACCGCCCCTCCAACCCTTGACATTTCGGCAAGGTTTTTAATTATACGTGGACCTTGATATAATAGAGTATGTTTTTTATCTAAAATAAGGGTCTAAGACTGGTAATTTTAATAGTCAATCAATGCACTAAATTACTCTGCACATTTAATAAAGAAACCATTGATCGGCTATCTAGAACAAATTTTGTACGCGCTGTTTTGGCGGTTGACAGCTGTCACTAAATCAAAGATTAGCTCAGACTTTTAGTGATCAACTGATCACTATTGGCTGTGTGCATGAGTGTGGCGCCATCTCTTGAGCAGGGGGTGAAAGGGTTTTTTTCTTTTTTATTAATCGCATATACTCCTTGCTTATATGAAATGTCACTGGCTGATTCACTATTTTGACAGTTGACCCTACGGGTGATGTCACATATTTTGAAATGTGATATTGACAAGAGCCCAATTTCTTGTTACATTGTGCGCTGCGATCGTTCACGTTACCCCCACCATGCACTTCGCACATAGCCAATTGGCGCAACAAAAATCTTCGGGATATCTCCTGTTACTCAATGGAAGAAACTCAACTTCTAATAATGGAGCGGAACTGTCGGCTGCTATCAGCACATTTGGGGCGCCGTAATAAAAAACGGCCCGGCCCGGTGACCCGGCTAATTATTGCCTTATCAGGCAGCCCTGCGGTGCGTGCCCATTATAAAGACGCGCTGAGGCATCCGTCTCCGGTTTTTAAAAACCGATCCCACTGGGACTTGCCCAGTAAGCAGGCCAGGCGCGGTCCCAGGCGGGGGGGGGTCACAGGGGACATGACCCCCCCCCCCCCAAAATCATACGTGCCGAATTGAAAAAAGACCCACAAAAAATTAAAAAAATTTTTTTTTGCTTTAGTGACCCCCCCCCCCCCCAAATTTCAGGCTGCGACCGCGCCTGAAGCAGGCACAGCTAAAATGGAGTTTTTTCCCGAAATATCTCCAGAACGTGAAAAGAAATTCGTTGACGGTCCGTAAAATATTTTAAATCCAAATTCTATTTTCATATAATCCTTTTCCTATAGGTTTACCTTGTCTCCTAAATCTCTCCACATTCATTCTTAGTACCTTTCCGTAACATGACTTTCATCTCTCCGCATAGTAATATGCCTGGTACCACACTAATTAAACGATTTTCTCTTAATATTTCCATGTAACTTTCTGGCTTTCTTAAGATCCGACTTCTCATCTACTGACAATAAAAACTGGTATCAAACTTATCGACGGGAGGTTACTACGCCATAATACACCTTAAGAGGATGATAAGAGCTAAATTCGCTCCCTATCTTTTTCAGCGCGAGTGAAAGAGAAACACTGCGTTACGATTAGTATGGGAGCCCATTGCAAATTTTGCAAAATGATGAATTAAAAAAAAACTATGCATTAATTGAGAAATTTAAGGCAACGAAGTTTTTAGTATTAGTGTGCTGGAATGTTGTCCTTAATTACAGACATATACGCCAAGAAACTAAAGACGTGCAATTGTTTTAAGCTAATTTTAGATGTAACTTTGGAATTATTTTCTATCGAGCCGATTTCGTCCAATCGTGTATTAAAATTAACCAAGTTCTTTTGAATATAATGAATATTAACATATATTTTTTTAACTTTTCCAAAACAAGTAGTTATAGCTATATGACTGTTTAAGTAAAGTCAATTTGAAGGTCATCGGGTCTTGTCAGCCTCTTAATGTTCAAATAAGTATACTAGATATCATAATTACGAGTTTCATCATTTTTTTATCTTCTTTTTTTTAACTCATTCATGAATATCGTGATTCTCATGAATGAATTCTGTAGTACAACATTTCATCATATTTTACATTGTCATTAAGATACACGATTATTAGGTCAAGGGCATCAAATTCGTTCTTTATCATGTGATGAAAGAACACCATAATTATCATAAATTAGTCGGTAGATATCTTGCCGTTAACCATTTTAATGTCGGCGGTCTCAATGAGTCCAATCACGTTATATTGTCACTGTTACAGGTGTAAGTAATCATAGACGGACTATAGCTATGTTGCAATAGGAACATTAAAATCGTGGACAGTAAAAACTAAAAAGAAGAAACTGGAAAATTTTAGCACTTTCATTCGTCTAGCTTTTAAGATTTACTTAGGTCACTTTTTGAGAACGGTACTTTTTCAGAACGTCACTGTCGTCACTGATCAGGTTCAGGGAACAATCTGGATCCGGAATTGGACGATCCAAGTTATTGTTTGATCTGGCTTCGGGACCGGCATTAGTTAGCTAAGTTCCCAAAGCTCCACGGGCCTATCGCATGCGGTATGACATAACATAATATTATGTTTTAAGATACACGGAAGCCGATAGTTTATCGCAAAAAACAAAATATTGATAAACCTGCGGCTCTAAACGAAAACATTGATAAACCTGCGTTGTGCACCTCAGGACGTGACCCATATATTTTTACTTAACTATCATGTATGAATCTGCGTGTGTTACGCTTTATTATCTTTATTTGTGTCATTCTTTTTAATGGGGCCCACCCACTATCAGTCCGCCTGACGATATTCGCCTGTCAGTTGTTCGGAGCTGTCAAATTTTTGTCTGCTGCAAAACTGACAGGCCGATATCGTCAGGCGGACTGATAGTCGGTGGGCCCCCTAACACGTTCACAGTCCAGTGCCCCATACATGGGTCACGACGAACTATCTCCACAAGTCCGTGCCCCGTACATGGGTCACTATAGCCGACCAGGTATGCACTCAAATCACTAATTCACTTCCTACTGCATTCGATAAAAGGTTTATAAAGACTATTCTGATATTTTAGTTAGATATGAAACAGCATTCTATAATATATATTGCAATAATCCGAATGCGTACCTGGTCGTTTCATAGTGACCCAAACGTGGAGCACGGACGTGTGATGGAAGTAATTTGCTTGGACGTCCAAGAAAATTGAAACATTTTGTATGGGGACTGTGAACGTGATATGCGTGAGTGAATGAAAAGTAGTGAGCATTAGCTTAGGCTTTGTCGTCACTTTACAGTTGCTAGGGTTAACAATGTCAAAAAAACTAAGTAGACTGGCATAAAGATAAGCTCATTGGTCACCGCTTGTAGGTAGATTTATTTATTTATTTAAAAAAAGGTAGATCATGGATAGGGCAATGCCTATTAGGGCATCTATTCCATCTAAAAAAGCTATATATATTTGCGCTATACAGTAGAGCATGATTTTGGAATTAGTTTTTCTATTTGTCTACGACAACCTCTTACACGTATTATCATTTAATTCAAAGGTTGAAATTTAACAAATAATTATAAATCTTAACTACAATCAAACAATCTGTAACTACATAAAAATAATAAATTAAAGCCCAGATTTGGCCATCTAGGCAAGGTGCCTGTCCAGCAGGCGGCATTCCCGCGCTGAATTGCGATACCAATAGCAAGTCTTTGCGCAAGGAACCCGCCTGCATATTAAATAGTTCTTAATAGTGTCACACACGTGGGGAAAAAATCTGCTGACATTAAGTACAGTTTTACTACATCATTATCTACCAAAACTGCTAAACTGTCAAATACCCAGTAAAATATAAAAAAAACACACACACATTCCAAAGTCCAGCAAAAATATCTTTAGGCAATATAAAAATAGAAATTATAGCCATCGCAGCATAACAGTCAGTGCAAATATTGGATCGATAGAATTGCGAAGTCCAAAGGTCATCCTACGAGTATACGACAAGATTAAAATTATTTCATCATGTTTTACCTACTATGAAAGTAAATTTTAGGTAAGTACATCAAACTTAAACGCAGTTATTTTGATATCAAAATAATCATCCATCACTTGATATTGTGCTAATCAAACCCCAAGTGATTTTTCGAAATCGCTGAACAAACATTGTCTAATTTTAGGAGTAGAATCTACGTTTTAATTTATTTTTATGTAAGTATTATATACGTGTTATGTACGTATAAGAAAGATATTTTGTTAATAATTGCAGCTAGGGTTTCGTTATCGGATACTTACCACGGGAATTCCCGTAAATATCAAATGTTCACTATCCGGGAAAATATTGCAAAATACCCGGGAATTCGTTTCCCAAACGAGAAAAGTCCGGGAATTAGGTACGAAACATTTTTTTTTCATATGACGGTGGCAAGCTGCTACCGTAGCCTATGGACACCTGCAACCTAAAGATGTCACATATGAACCTTTACTGTGTTGACGGCTAAACGGACAATGAGGTCCTCGTCGTCAATAGCTAGGGATACACGCACAGATGTGCCCGCCGGATTTGTCCGACGGATATGCCCGGCGGACAGATCCGTTCGTGTATGGCGCTATTCAGATGTGTCCGCAGACGAATCCGTGTCCAATTCGCGATATTCACGCACGGATTTGTCCGCCTAGCATATCCGTCGGACAAATCCGGCGGGCACATCTGTGCGTGTATCCCTAGCTTTTTTTTAAATTTATTTTATACGAGAAAAAGTTTACAAAAAATCTTAAACATATGCGCCACTATTGGAAACCTCAGGGGTTTAATTAATAGCTGGCGAGATCGCGCGGTCCGATCCGCGTTAGGCTGCATAACATTATATTATAAGTAGGTTTGTAGGTATACATAGGAGTAGTTACTTATACATTTAATTTTCCTGCTTAAGCTGCAGTTCCAGTTTTAACATTAATTTAACCTCCTGAGGTTCAAAGTGCTAATTTTAGTACAAAATATCTTCAATGAAAATTCGATTATATTTTAATTGGTACAGAGTTGCTTTTGTTTTGTTTCGTTCGATTTCGAAACATTAGAAATTCAATTCTATTTTCTAACGCTTTTGATTCAAATTTTCTTGTATGGTTCACTTCACTTCCAAATTTTCTTGTATGGTGGGCCGCTAGAGGTTAAATAGTCTTAATAGAATCTATTATTTTACAACGGCAGCTCTTACATGCAGTCTAGTCTGACAACCTTGAACAGCAATGAGAGCGGGTCGCTTCGCATAGTTTTTTTCATACCAAGCGACCCACTTTCACTGCATTTGGGTGTATATAAATAATACAGTGTAACTTGCACTTTGCAACATACTAAATTAAATAACGTTATAAATCTAGATTTAGGTTATATTTTTTAAGTATTGTATTACATTTACGTTGGTTTTCAGTAACATTCACCTAATAACATCCACTTTGAGTTCTCTGGCAACCTTACTCACCAGCAGGAACACAACACATTATAGTAGCTAAATACAACAAATTCTCACATACGCTCGAGTTGAATAATCTCCACGGCAGCTGATAACATGTTTATTTTCTTTTAATTAATCAGCTATCGTCTGACCTCCGCCATTTTCCGTGAGAAAGTCAATAATATACTTACTACGTAAAACATGAGGCCGTTATGTTGAACCTTAGCTCAACCTGTTAACGGCTACATTTGAATGACCCGAGAACAGTGCTAGTTTAAAGATCAATTAGCACGCTCACTGAACATGATATAATAAATTGGTAACAGTTTTAGTTTGAATGTGATAAAGGATTTATTTAGGCGCCACTTAGAGCAAACATAATTAACTTTATCTCGGTAAATATTAATTTTCTCACGATGATAGAAGACATATGTATTAGCTGCGTTATAATTAACGGAAGTTGTGAATTGGACAAATAAAAAGCCCCGTTTCTTCCCGCGGGTGTCGTATGAGGCGACTAAGGGATAAGGGGACCTCCGATCCCTACTACTCGTGAGAACGCTGTGGTGATTCATTTAATTAATAATCATCCGCATGGCGGCGATGCGGTTCGCCACCCATCACGTCTTGTTCTTCACGGGGTCGAGAAGCGGCTCACGGAGAGCCATTTTGCTGCATTGATCGTAGCAAATGGAAATCCGTGACCTCTGCCTACCCCTTTTGGGATATACAGCCTTGGCCAGAAGTGTTGACCCAGGTAGCAATGTGACGTCACTGACGAAACCAAGACGTCATTTGTAGGTCATTCAATTGACGTCATACATCAGTCGGTCTTTTCGACGTCAATTTTTAGTCACCCAATCGACGCCCAAAGTTCGACGTCCACCTCACGTCTCACAGACGTTGCCTGGCTGACGTCTCACTTTTGCCAACTGCAGTACGTCACCACGGCGTCAGTTTTAAGTCACCAAATTGACGTCCGAGGTTCAACGTCCATATCACGTCCCAAGACTCTAACTAAGTCACGTCATTTTTATGGCAACCGCAGTATGTCTTTGCGACGTCATTCTAAAGTTATCCAAATGACGTCCATATATTCTCGTCGCTTTTACGTCACACTTGTCTTAGAGCAGCTGCTGTACGTCATCACGACGTCAATTTTTAGTCACCCAATCGACGCCCAAAGTTCGACGTCCACCTCACGTCTCACAGACGTTGCCTGGCTGACGTCTCACTCTTGCCAACTGCAGTACGTCACCACGGCGTCAGTTTTAAGTCACCAAATTGACGTCCGAGGTTCAACGTCCATATCACGTCCCAAGACTCTAACTAAGTTACGTCATTTTTATGGCAACCGCAGTATGTCTTTGCGACGTCATTCTAAAGTTATCCAAATGACGTCCATATATCCTCGTCGCTTTTACGTCACACTGACTTGAAGTGCCTGACGTCTGTCTTAGAGCAGCTGCTGTACGTCATCACGACGTCAATTTTTAGTAACCCAATCGACGCCCAAAGTTCGACGTCCACCTCACGTCTCACAGACGTTGCCTGGCTGACGTCTCACTCTTGCCAACTGCAGTACGTCACCACGGCGTCAGTTTTAAGTCACCAAATTGACGTCCGAGGTTCAACGTCCATATCACGTCCCAAGACTCTAACTAAGTTACGTCATTTTTATGGCAACCGCAGTATGTCTTTGCGACGTCATTCTAAAGTTATTCAAGTGACGTCCATATATTCTCTTCGCTTTTACGTCACACTGACTTGAAGTGCCTGACGTCTGTCTTAGAGCAGCTGCTGTACGTCATCATGACGTCCATTTTTAGTCACCCAATCGACGCCCAAAATTCGACGTCCACCTCACGTCTCATAGACGTTGCCTGGCTGACGTCTCACTTTTGCCAACTGCAGTACGTCGACACGGCGTCAGTTTTAAGTCACCAAATTGACGTCCGAGGTTCAACGTCCATATCACGTCCCAAGACTCTAACTAAGTTACGTCATTTTTATGGCAACCGCAGTATGTCTTTGCGACGTCATTCTAAAGTTATCCAAGTGACGTCCATATATTCTCGTCGCTTTTACGTCACACCGACTTGAAGTGCCTGGCGTCTGTCTTAGAGCAGCTGCTGTACGTCATCATGACGTCCATTTTTAGTCACCCAATCGACGCCCAAAGTTCGACGTCCACCTCACGTCTCACAGACGTTGCCTGGCTGACGTCTCACTTTTGCCAACTGCAGTACGTCGACACGGCGTCAGTTTTAAGTCACCAAATTGACGTCCGAGGTTCAACGTCCATATCACGTCCCAAGACTCTAACTAAGTTACGTCATTTTTATGGCAACCGCAGTATGTCTTTGCGACGTCATTCTAAAGTTATCCAAGTAACGTCCATATATTCTCGTCGCTTTTACGTCACACTGACTTGAAGTGCCTGACGTCTGTCTTAGAGCAGCTGCTGTACGTCATCACGACGTCAATTTTTAGTCACCCAATCGACGCCAAACACAAAACCAGTACAGGAGAAAAAATAAAAAATTAAATTAGAGGTAAACAACAGGCGGTCTTATCGCTAAAAAGCGATTTCTTCCAGACAACCTTTAAGTAGCGGAAATTCATTAAATAAACTAAAACAGTAGGTGTTGCAAAACAGTGAAGAAAGCCTAGTTACAGAAAAAATAAATAATAATAATAACACAAAACAATTTATAATTAAATTCATAACTATATTAAAATACACTACAAAATAAATAAACGAATAAATATATAAATAAAAAAAAATATACACACATACATATACATACATACATACATATACACATAATTATACAGTGCCAACTACATATAGAGGGGAAAGAAGAAAAGTATCACGGACGAGACAAATAGTGCTGTTTAAGGAGCTTTTTAAATGAAGCGGGTGATTGAGCACACCTGACATCAAGAGGCAAAGAATTCCAAAGTTGAACCGCTTGAAATGTGAAAGAACCGTTATAAAATTTTGAGGAGGATGAAGGGACAGAAAGAAGCAAATTCCGGGAGCATCTTTCCGACCGGAGGTAACTGAAACGCACCTTGAGATAGCGGGGAGTTGCGAATATATACTATCTTTTAATATAATAATTATAAAATATAATAGCGTATGATATACTAAATAGGTTATAACTCCATTCCAACCTTTTTCCCCATAGTGTAATGTTTTCACGGATATCAAACTAAATCAATAGGTAGGTTAGGTTCGTTAGGTAGCTTCAGATGCCCGAAGGGCAAACCGCCCGGAAATAGGAGCCCCGCGGTCTAGTTAAGTTGAGGATTCAACATTTTGAGAATTTTAGAATAGCTAATTAGACGAGCTGCTACTTAAAAAATCGTGTAGACCAGTTGCTTTTAGGCGATTTGATATGTACACGAGCTGCGATTTAGACAACCCGTTATTTTATACGAGCATTATGTATTTTGGTGTTAGATGTATTGAATATTATACATTATAAATCTAAGGTATTATGAACGTTATACATTATGACCGTTATATACAACGATATTATACTTAAACAACGTTATACTTAACAAAATTAGATATTTTGATGTTAATATCAAAATTTCATTATAGACTTTGAACGGTATACAAAACAAGCTTATACAATATGAGCGTATAGAATATGAATATTATACAATAAGTTCTTATATCTTTTATTACTTACCCAACTAAGTTACGTCATTTTAATGGCAACCGCAATATGTCTTTGCGACGTCATTCTAAAGTTATCCAAGTGACGTCCATATATTCTCGTCGCTTTTACGTCACACTGACTTGAAGTGCCTGACGTCTGTCTTAGAGCAGCTGCTGTACGTCATCACGACGTCAATTTTTAGTCACCCAATCGACGCCCAAAGTTCGACGTCCACCTCACGTCTCACAGACGTTGCCTAGCTGACGTCTTACTCTTGCCAACTGCAGTACGTCACCACGGCGTCAGTTTTAAGTCACCAAATTGACGTCCGAGGTTCAACGTCCATATCACGTCCCAAGACTCTAACTAAGTCACGTCATTTTTATGGCAACCGCAGTATGTCTTTGCGACGTCATTCTAAAGCTCTCCAAGTGACGTCCATATATTCTCGTCGCTTTTACGTCACACTGACTTGAAGTGCCTGACGTCTGTCTTAGAGCAGCTGCTGTACATCTCCGCGGCGTCAATTTTTAGTCACCAACACGACACTCAAAGTTTGACGTTCACCTCACGTCTCACAAACGTTTCCTGACTGACGTCTTACTTTCGCTAACTGCAGTAGGTCACCACGGCCTCAGTTTTAAGTCACTAAATATCTTAGAGCTTTAAACCAAGTGGACCAGCTATTGACAGGGGTTCCCCTCTGCCGAAAATGTATGACCAGTGGTCATACTCATTGTATGGACTGACGTTTATTTGACGTGGCTATTTTGACGTTTCGCATACATTTGACGTTCCCCTCCCCCGCAAAAAACGGCAGACTTTTTCCGATAGAAATGTGAGCGCGTGTCGCATCCGTTTGGTTTAATAATCAAAGCCAAATATATTAGTACCAAACATAGTGGTACACTACAATTTAAGGCCATTCCTCGAGTAGGACAAGCCACGCTCATCCGTTACTTAAGCACACCAATCGATTATTCTTTGCGTATTATAGATTCCTTTGACCTTTTTGATTATTTTGACACATAAATCATGTTTCAAAAACATTTTGCGAACATAGTATGCATAGATAGGAAAATTTTGAAGTGCCACAGGAGTCATCACTGGTGAAAAATACTTTATGTCACACCTGGCCATAAAGCGTCTTTTTCCGCACGCTGCGCGTACCGAAAAAGACGCTTTCTGGCCAAGTGTAGACATAAAACGATGTACACAACACGGGAGGTAACAAAGGAAGCCCTCGATCGCATATTTACGTCCCTCGCTTGCAGCTCGGGCCGCAAACTTCTGCGATCTCGGCCTTTCTTTGTTTTACCACCCTAGTTGTGTAATGTACTATTATACATGTGTAAATGGGAGCCAATCGGTAGGCTCGGCGACAAATTACCTGTATGGTGGGCTCCAGCACTATCCGCTTATGCTGAACAAAAATCAACCTTATTGAGATTCATTAGAGTTGATCATACTTATTTTCGCTTACAACGATTAAAACGGGTATTAGACATTGCAACCTGCAGGGCCCAATCTGTTGTGTACCCTGACCCTCCCTGACTCTCCTTCACCTCCCTACGGGCTCTACCTTTAATTACACCTACCAACCTGACAGATTGGGCCCTGCAGGTTGCAATCTTAATAGCCGTTTAAAGTCTAGTTGTATCTATTATGTTTATGGAAAAACGTCCGTTCGTTTCGCGCCAGTTTCGCGCCCTCGCGCCCAGCTCTTAGTAGTGCTGGATCCGCCCATACTAGAAATTTATCAAAAAAATTACCGTTTTTCTTCCATATAGCGTTGTAGAGCCTATCTCGGAGATCATGAAAACATAAGTCTTAAATGGCCACAAGTATGTATGGCGTCAAGTTGAAAATACAACTTTTGAAGTGACTTCTTATGTAACTTCCAACAAGAATGCGTTAAACGCTGACGTCACGTTTTTGTCGTCAACCTATCCAGATAAATATAGTGATCATGCCAGTGTTATTTTTATTGCGGGGGGCTTCGCCCCTCGAGCCCCCCCTGTTTCGTCTGTCTTCTCATGATAATCTCTATCAAGGCTTCCATTGCTTCCGCCTTAGACTTTTAACCTAACCAATCGCTTCTAACTTTTACATAATGAAAGCTTCGTGACGCACTCGAATTTAACAACCCATTTAATTGCAGTGACGTCTTTATCCATTTATTTGGTGGCTATAACTAGGGCTCGTCAAGATTTCGACGAAGCCGCGGTGCGCGGGGCTTCTATTTCCGCTCTGAGGGACACAAGGTAACTAACAAACCTATATCGGTAAGGGCAGTGACGTCTTTGACCGCTTATTTGGTGCCTATGCCTATAGCTGAGACCGGCCAAGATATCGAAAAATAACACAATCGCGAATTTCATTATTCCGAATATACAAAAAACCGAAATTCGTATTACCGAATCGCCAAAAACCCGATCGGTCATTAGTTTTTCGGAATTAAAAAAATCGGAATTAAATTTTTCGGGAAATTGACAATCGGGATTTTTAGGATTCGAGCAAGTAACAATCGGACTTCTAATATTCGGAAATATTGCATTCGGGATTTTCTACTTTCGTAATTTCAAAAGTCGGAATTTTGACATTCGGACTTGTCAAAATTCGGGATTATAAAAATCGAGATTGTAAAAATCGGGTAAATGTTTTTCGGGAAATTTGTATGTTCCCATTTTTTTGGCCTAAAGGGTATAGCCGGGTTAGTATGGCACAACTGCCCTTAGCGAAAAAAAGAATTTCCTTTTAGTGGATTATTAACCTTTACATATGTAGTGCTTTCACCAAAAATTAAGCCTCAAATCCTTCAGGTTACAAAAAAAAACGCATAAATTGAAATATATATTTTATTTTATTTTAGCTAAAGTACTGATCCGATTTCTTTGTAATTTGGATATGTTGTAAGCAAAATTAAGGTCGCTTTTTAGAAAAAATAAAATAATAATTTTTAGAAAAAAAAAGAAAAAAAATTGAGATAACAATATTCAAAAAATAAATAAATATAGGTACGAGATTGCGACAATTACCTTATTTATATATTTTATGTACAATTTAATAATCTTTAACATATATTTTTTTTAATAACTAAAATTGGGATTAACGATGTGAAAAATTCGAATTTGTAACATCCCATACTTTTATTCCCATACTTGTATTCCCAACAATCCCAATGCATTTTGAATTTAGAATGTGACAAAATCAAAATCAAAGATTTATTCCGCAAATAGGCCACAAGGGCACTTTTACCGGTTAACCGGCAGTAATAGACATAAATCCTACGAATGCTGCTAAATCACAAAAGATTGCTTAGTTGAAAGTAAAACATTAACGAATTTAAGTACCTAATGATAAAACTTACATTTTCCGCCAAGGAGTAACGACTTCCTTCTTCGAAATACTCTGTCACGTATCTTCGTAGTTTTAGACAAATATTATCATAAGCGAGACTATACAACGATTTTACGTGGTATTTTTTCGAAAAAAGTATTTTTAAAGCTTCATATTTATTCAAAGAAGGAACAGACATCTTGAAATCGATATTCGTTAACATTCATTATAAAATAAAGTTCTTACAATTCTCCCCTTCCCGCCTTTTTGTTCTTTTTTAAGCCCTAGCCGCATACAGCCACGGATTTTATTAAGGCCCGCACTCAGCACAATAAGTCGCGTTCCAAATTCAAAATGTATTGGGATTGTTGGGAATACAACTTCACAGTGTAATACGTAGAAGTTATCTTGTTTGAAAATAATGTATGGGATGTTACAAATTCGATTTTTTTACATCGTTAATCCCGATTTTAGTTATTAAAAAAAATATATGTTAAAGATTATTAAATTGTACATAAAATATATAAATTAGGTAATTGTCGCAATCTCGTACCTATATTTATTTATTTTTTGAATATTGTTATCTCAATTTTTTTTCTTTTTTTTTTCTAAAAATTATTATTTTATTTTTTCTAAAAAGCGACCTTAATTTTGCTTACAACATATCCAAATTACAAAGAAATCGGATCAGTACTTTAGCTAAAATAAAATAAAATATATATTTCAATTTATGCGTTTTTTTTTTGTAACCTGAAGGATTTGAGGCTTAATTTTTGGTGAAAGCACTACATATGTAAAGGTTAATAATCCACTAAAAGGAAATTCTTTATTTCGCTAAGGGCAGTTGTGCCATACTAACCCGGCTATACCCTTTATCGACGAGCCGGACGCTCCAAATTTTGACACATGATTTAGCCCGCATTAAGTAGCCAACCAATTTTAAGACCTATCCGGTAGGCGCATAAGATTTTAAGACCAGTTGAAGTTGCAAGTTTTTGGCCTAAATTTATCAACAAAATTTCGAGCAGTAGGCTCTACTCCTCGAAATTTTTACAGTAGTTAAAGGACCCATTCAACAAACCAAATCCTAATTTTAAGACCATTCTGGTGGGCGCATAAGATATTAAGACCATTTTAAGAATTAGTCGATTTCATAGAAAAAATAGCAAATAACTATAAGTCCGCTAAAAAAATAATACAAATATTCAAGGGGGTCTTAAATCACTAAACTTATTACTCATTTTAAACTTAATGGCACAAAACTTTATTTTTAAATGCTGGACGTAATTCTTGTAGGCATTGTCTACCATAATCCTAAACTGACAAACGTCAGGTTCGGTTCACTGAGGATATGTACCTGACTGAAACAATGACGTATATTTATTTCTAATCCTACTGTTCAACATTTTGACACGCGGTTTAGCTCACTTCAAATAACCTACGTACCCATTTTAAGACAAACCACCGGAAGGGCGCATAAGGTTTTAAGACCAGTTGAAATTTTTTAGGATTAATTTATCAACGAGCCTATACCGCTTCAAATTCAACAAATTCACCCACTCAACAAACTAAATACCAAAAATTAAGGCAATTCTAGTGAATGCATAGGATTTTAAGACAATTTTCAGAAAGGATCGTTTTCATACGAAAAAGAAAATAGCAAATTACTTTGTATAAATTCGATTAAAAAAAATTGTGCGTGGAGTCCCCCGCGCAGCAGAAGTGAAAACTTGTGGAAATGAAAATAGGAAGGGGTAGAAATTAGAATATAAAATCTAAATTGTGAAAACAGAAAAGACATGGAAAAATATAGTGTACGCTAGGATTCGAACCTCCGACCTCCGGCTCCGCAGTCAAAGCAGCGCCCGCTGAGTCACGGGAGTAGATATCTAATTGAACCAAATAGTCGACTACATTCAAGATGACTTAGATGACAGATGGCAGCGTTAAACGTGACGTCAGCGTTTAACGCATTCTTGTTGGAAGTCGCAGAAGTATTTATTCACTTCAAAAATTGTATTTTCAACTTTTTTTTATACCACGACGGCGGCAAACAAGCATACGGTCCGCCTGATGGTAAACTTGACGCCATAACGCCATAATAAGAAAAACGGTAATTTTTTTGATAAATTTCTTGTATGGGCGGCTCCAGCACTATAGCGGCCATTTTGTCGTGGGACTCGCTCGACTCGACTCGTGGCGTGGGAATTTGCTCAATTTGCTTACAGTGCTGTTTGGTGTTGTAGTCCATTTAATTAATCGGTCGACGTTGATTAATGCTTTATTCTCCCATTTGTGATAATGTATGGTGTGGTCCAGTTTGAGGCAAGTAAAGGCGGATCCATCTCGGTCATTGTGAAAAAATGGCTAACACCAATTAAATGAAGACGCAAACTCTTTGGCCACCCAATGTTAAAGAAAGTAAATCCCTGGATAGGTTGCTAAAGCGATGCGAGTCACCAGATGAGACGTGGATTCCTTATGGAATACAGCGATTTTTCTACGAAACTGGTAAGTGAGACAACTAATGTATTGTGTTTTAACCTCTAGAACAGATTTTTGTACATTGCGGCTAGTGACTGAGCCTCTGCAACGATTGTTTGCGTCTGTTGCACGCGGCCGACGGTTTAATGAAATGTGTGAGCTGAGCTGAATGTATGGTGTCGGCGTCTGTCTGTGAGCGAGCGATCGGCCGCAATGCAAAGAAGTCTAAGGCTGCACGCACGAAAACATGCGACCGGCCGCCGCTGCTAGAGGCGAGACGAGCGGCGGCATCAAAATGTTCAGCAATGTATGAACTTTTTATCAAACCGTTTCCGAAAACAGCGGCAAACCGCCGTTGATCTCGCCGCTCGTGCCGCCGCTCGTCTCGCCGCTAGCAGCGGCGGCCGGTCGCATGTTTTCGTGTGTGCAGCCTTAGAGGTTTGCCTGTTGACAGCGGCGAGCGCGAGGCAGGGCAGACTCCACTTCATATATTCGGAATGCTCCCTAAATATTAGTGTAGGTATCCAGGGGGCTGAGATGAACACCTTGACTGACTGACGAATGAGACTGATAGATAGATAGATAGATATACACTTTATTTGCTTGCTACAATATACACACAATTAGGTAGGTTACATAATTTACAAGAAGATACAAGCTAGGAAAATAGTTATCTATATAATAAATTAAGTGGACACAGTCAGTAATAAAGTTACCATCTGACATAATGATCTATAAAACTGGATAAAGCTGTCTTGCTTTCTCATTATATGTACCTATGTCAGCCCCTTGTATGACAGTAAATGTATGGGTTCACTGTTGGATTACTCTACTCAATGCTATCTCTATGAATTCATGTTAAGCCTGCTGGATATTATGATCAAGCTAGCGATCGATTAAGGAAAGCCAACCAGACTCCTTTGAGGCTGTGCAACCATCGCATTCATCATCACCATCGACAACATCCACTGTTGGACAAAGGCCTCCCCGCCCCTTAAAGGTGTATAATATATAATACTGTTTAACTCATCATGCTGTCTTCCAGATGATCTTGAAATGGCAAAAAAAAAGTTACGCATCCTAGAGTCTACATCTGACATTCAAACTGAGGAAGAGAATTGTGCTAATGTAAATAAGAAGAGGAAACGCCAAATATACAAAAAGGGATCAGACTCTTTTGATGAAGATGCAGGACTGAGTCGCCCGCCACCGTTGAAGAGATCATTTCTACTAAGTACTCATAAGTGCTTGTACAATTAAACAGGTAAAACATTATAAGGAGTGCTGTTTGTTTTTCGGAATTTTAGCTAATTTTTCTTTGAGAAAGTTGATCAGTATTGTTAACCTGTTACACTGCTCAATTTTACCCGCTATAATTACCAGTACATACTGTAAAATATTCACGTGTGTTGTGGTTTCTCTTGGGATTATGAAATAAGAGACTTCTGTTATTCAGAACACCGAACTTAAATATTATTTTTATTAACTTATATATTATATGTAATTTCAGAAGCGGTCAAGGCAACTACTGCTAAAGTCACCGACAGAGAAATCGAAGACACTAGCTGAAGCACGCCCCGGAACGAGAAAAGAAGAGACTTTCCTGAAACGCATCTCAAGAAGAACAACAGGACTAAGGCGCTTTATTAATCACATTTGGATTTTATCTTTTAGCTAGATGTTAAGGATCTCTCTTTAATTCGGTAACTAAAAATATTATTTCAATGTGTGTTTTTGTAGGAAATATACCATAGTTATATCTTCTGTAGCTTGGTTGCATTTAATTAAAAACCGATGAGATGAGGGAGCCACGTACGTACTGTTTAGCCTTAATTGGATTTTTTTTCGTAAGGTGCGTTGGGGTAGGATAGAAAGGTATTTTTTTAGGGGTAAGATAAAAAGTAGTCTGTAATGCTCCGGAATATGAACGATTTTTTGTCTTAACCCTAAAAAATACCTTTCTATCTTACCCCAACGCACCTTAGGTCCCTCGGGGAATGTTTAAGGTAAAAGTTTAATACAAAAGAGGGGCAATTACATAAGTCGTTTAAACAGTCGATAGCAAGATTATGCTTCATAAATCTAAGGCATGGCAGGTGCTGCTAAAGGCATAATGTAAATAGTTCAGTCATTATACCCAAAAAACCCTCCCTACCCGTAAATAATTTGTTCTTGGATTTTTTTTTGTAGGTCCCTCGGGGTCACTGGGAGTGTAAATTCAAAAAGTAGACTGAATCAGGCTTCTGCGTATATTCGAAAAACGGTTTTTCTTGAATAACTCGGCCATTTTTGATTTACAGTAAAACCGTGAGGACAAAAATTGTAGGAAATTTAATTCTCTACAAGTTTGGTCCTCACAATTTTTCTTCTAGGACGGATATTTTGGGGGAAAAGGGTGGGAACCAAAATTGTTCATAATTTGATTCTCTACAAGTTTAGTCCTCTTCATTTATGCCGTAAAGTTGAAAATAAACGAGATGATGAAAATATTTTGAATTTTTCGCTTTTTTCATATTTAATTTCCAAAATATCGATTCTAGAAGAAAAATTGTACGGACCAAAGTTGTAGAGAATCAAATTTCCTACAATTTTTGTCCTCATGGTTTTACTGTAAAATCAAAAATGGCCGAGTTATTCAAAAACCGTTTTTCGAATATACGCAGGAGCCTGATTCAGTCTACTTTTTAACCGACTTCAAAAAAGGAGGAGGTTCTCAATTCGACTGAATTTTTTGTATTTACACTCCCAGCGACCCCGAGGGACCTACAAAAAAAAATCCAAGAACAAATTATTTACGGGTAGGGAGGGTTTTTTGGGTATAATGACTGAACTATTTACATTATGCCTTTAGCAGCACCTGCCATGCCTTAGATTTATGAAGCATAATCTTGCTATCGACTGTTTAAACGACTTATGTAATTGCCCCTCTTTTGTATTAAACTTTTACCTATCTGAATCACTGATTGATTTCATTTATTTATTAAACACATGCAAGCATAATAGTGTACAAGTCACCAAATCGCTTACACACTAGTATTCATTAAAATGATGCTTATAAAGGTCGTAATTGTAGTATTACGAGTACGAGTATAATTTGAAACATTCCCATTATGATTATTGAATAACGATGTTTGTAGCACAACTTTATGAATATAACTTTTGTACTTTTACCTATTTAAAACACTACATTTGATTTTATATGACTAGGTCGTAATTGTCGTATTGTAATTTGAAACATTCCCATTATGTGATCATTATGATTATTGAATAACGATGCATGATTGTGACACTAAATTTTATGAATATAACTTTTGTACTAAATTTTGATATGTTTGATTGAACCGTCATTATTTGTGACTTCTTGAGTAACTTGTCTAATATATCGATCGTTCTCCGTTTGGCACAGCACATACCAGCGCGGAAGCGGAGTGAACGCGAACTGAAATTGCGGTGCGCATCCCTTTCACGCGCTCATACCTAAAGGTGTTCTCTCTGATTTCGAGCTGATGTAGCTGCTCTATTTTGGTTGTAATAAGCGCGACGTCGGTATTAGGCGTTCTCAGGACGTCACAAGCAGACCTGCCAAGACGTCTGAGCTACGTCCATATTTGACCGTCTCAAGACGTTACAGTATATGACGTCTTGGCTACGTCAAAACTACTATACCTCGTGACGTCTTTAGGACGTGCCATCAAGACGTCTTGACGACGTCGAGATTTGGCAGTCTCAAGACGTAAGTATGTAACGTGTAAGTGACGTCTCGATGGCACGTACTGACGACGACATAACAATACGTCTTCGCGACGTAGAAATTTGGCCGTCTCGGAGACGTTAGTGTTTAACGTCATGGCTACGTCTCAAATTATGAGCATCGTGACGTTTTAATGGCACGTCCTAGCGACGTCAAATCAAGACGTCCAAATTTGGCAGTCTTAATGACGTAAGAAAATGACGTCTTGGCTACGTCTGAAACTATCAGCCTCGTAACGTCTTGATCGATCGTCCTGACGACGTAGCCGGAGCCACGTCCAAATTTGGCCGTCTTAATGACGTCTTGGCTACGTGAGAACAATCAGCTTCCTGACGACTTGAGGATACGTCCTTGTGACGTCGGTAACATGTCGTCTTGAGATAACGTCTGTGCGACGACAGGAAATGACGTCAGAAGTCGCGACATCACGACGTCATTTGCGACGTCGCAGGTACTTCGCTTTTATAACGTCATTACGTCAGAAATAACTTTAATATGACGTCATTACGACGTAAAATTGCTAGCTGGGGAGCATAGGTGTTTTTTGTTTACAATTTTGATGTTAAGCATTATTTCCCTATCCTAACAATGTACGGTAACGGTAAATGTTATATTTTATTTATAAATATAGAAAACTTCACTTAATAACACTTTCAAGGTACTTAAAAAATATGAAAACAGAAGGAACCAAAAATGAAAATTTAAGTCGGTGCGACATATTGCAAATATTCTATGCAGTTACTACTAACTTCAACAAAACACGCCTATTAGTTTAAATTAATTGACAAAATAACTTAAACAAAGATGGAAACGATGGACTAAACTTTCCAGTTTTGTATGAAAATCGCATTGGTGCTCAACACTTCTGGCCAAGGCTGTAGGCGTGATTGTAAGTATGTATATTATAAAGTATGAACGACAATTTTAAACGTAGAGTAACGAATGAGCAGGTAATGCGAAAAGTAAATGAAAGAAGAGCGATCCTGAAAACTATCGAAGTTAGACGCGGAAAAATGATTGGCCATTTCTTCTTCTTCTTTTCGTGTCGAGGTTCCGTTTATGTTTCATACTTGAAATGCCCAGTAGGCGGCGGTGTTGACCATTTGATACGACTCGATCAATTCTTCAAAACTATTTCGGAAGGAAGGATATAAGTTATAACGCAATAGAGAGGTCGAGGCAAACCCAGACGCAGCTACATGGACTAGGTGAAGAAAAAAGTAGGAGTAGGAGCCTTCTCGTATCAAAAGGACAAGGAACTGGCGCACGATAGGGACATTAGATGGAAAATACTCCACCGACAAGAGAACTCTTAAGTTGATGATGATGAATTTTTATCGTCATATATTTTCATACGAATTTGACATTAATGTACACAGATAGAAATAATATCTTAATTCAAAACGCAAAACTCTCTTGCACGCGGTTTCTTAAAGAGAGTAATAAATACCTTAGACCAATAAACATGACTGGAGTTAAAAATATCATGATTTTTAAAAGAAGATTTAAAATTATGTAGCTTTAACTTTACCTATTTTTAAAGCGAATAGTAATGATTTGAGTTAAGATAATAATTATTTACGGCAAAAAAGCACCAACATTTTCCTTTAAGAGTTTTATGTGTTTACGTAAGATCGATTAGTTCTTGGTTTGATGTTTTCAATCTACAGCTAAGAGCCAAAGCTAATTCAAAGAAGTAGCACCAAAAGTTAGATTTGAGATTTTTAAGTTTTTAGGCAAGAGAGATTAATTTTTGCTTTGATGTTTTCAACTTACAATCAAGAGCCACAGCTATTCCAAAGAAGAAGCACATAATTTTTGCTTTGAAACATTTAAATCTTGGACGTTAGTTACCCTGCGCATCAATAGATGTCTCTGCGTGTAGGTTAGAACACGAGAACGTTTGTTCAACGTCACTTCATGACCCTCGGCGCTTTACCCGGGCTTATTTGAGATTCACAATAGCAATCTCAGCTCTAGTTAATACGATTATAAATTGTGAGTATATAAATAATCATAATTTATATTTGTATTATCTACTTTTAGTTAAACTTCCTTTCTTGGGATTAGTCCCGAGAAACACAGTTTCTGCTACTAGCTTTTTAAGTAGTGCACTGAGACACTAAGGCGATTATCACACTGACGACGGATCCGCATGCGGCGCCGATGTGCGAGCGAGATAGCGCTATACACATGCAGAGCGCTATCTCGCTCGCGCACCGGTGCCGCATGCGGATCCGCGCCAGTGTGATAACCGCCTTAGAAAATGTTATTGTTTGTTTCAAGTAATCGATTTCATACGCCAAGAAATTTTAGATCTTGGTGTGAAAATATCAAATTTTACATCAAGTAACACATGCTCTTGAACTAATGCGTTTTCTTGTTTCCGTGGAGAAATTCAATTCTCAATTTAAACTATGAGTCTTCATCCAAGAAACAAAGTTTCTTGGCTTAAGTTCTTTATGTGTTGCACTAAGACACATAAAGTTCAATTTAAAAAAAATACAATACAAAAACAAAATTCAAACGCCCTTCGTGAGAATATTAAGCTATTTTAAAAAGAAGATTTTTATATCTCGGATGAAGTATTGAATTTATTAGGTTAAGTAATAAACTTTGAAACATTTTATATCTTAAAATAAAGAATTTTATTTTTTCCTTATATGGGAAACTGGATATCTCTTGATTCAAATAGGTTTCTTTGGTTGAAGAGATTTTTTCTATCTGTGTAGTGCACGCACCGTTTGTCCTGGCCAATCTCTAATCATCTCTATATTGTACTGTACAGCTTTAAGAAGAACCTTCGGGAATCGGCGATGACACACGAAGGTAATATTGCTGTTCTGCTTTTTCATGTGTCACTGTTGATTGATACCCGACGTCTCTTTCTAAAACCCGAAGGTTTTTTTCAGAGCTCACAGACTGTACCTAAATGGTTGTCATGAAGAAATTAACCATTAGTCACTAAGTCAATACATAACATCTGGGTCGTTATCTACTTACCTACTTGATAATATCTAACACATGTCATATGCGGATCTACATGTGCGGGTATACAATATCCGCGTATAATCTAGATATTATCTAATTAGTAATTTGATTAACTCATTAATACTTATAAAACTGTCAAAGGTCGCCAAAAATGAAGGATGTAATTAATAATGTTTCCATCGAAAACGAAGGTAAAATAACTAAAATTATGTTTTCAAGTCAAAGGTACAGTTGGCCAAGAAAATGGTCTACCAGTTTTGACAAAAGTTTCTGCGAGATCTAACGATCGCTAAGGTTGACTTTTCTAACGGAGTTTAAAACATGCAAGACTTTGTTGTCTCATGACGTTCAAACGAACCTCAACCGTAGGGTGGTAGACCACATTTTTGGTCGACTGTACATCATTGTCGCCAGTTGTTAATACAGTTTATTTCTAAATGTTTTTTTATGGCAGCAACGCCTTATTGACAAACGACAATGATTTACCTTACCTTTGACTTAAATATCACATGTGTTCACGAGCAAAAATAAAACGTAGATTCTACTCCTCAAACTTTTGTTCAGTGACTTTTAAAAGTAACTTACGGTTTGAATTTTAGTACATTTTAAAATAAACAGTGTCCAGGACACGCAATGTATTGCGAAATTGATTATGTCTGTAGGGTGACAAGACTGTCAAGCAATGTCAAGTAGACGAATTTGACGTACATTGAAAATAATATTTAGTTTGTATGAAAAAGAAACAATCTAAAAACTTTTTTTTAAAAGTTGTTGAGCAATAGTTTTAGTGTTTAAGAGTCGCCAGGACGCTCGCGTTCCCATACAAACGTAGTTCAGCTCTCATTTTAAAATACGCGAGTTCACGCGAGCGTCCTGGCGACTCTTAAGGAGTACAATGTACGTTTTAATTTTTAGCTCGTGTTACAGGCCACACACTGGATAAACTAAATGACTTAATTAAAAATACTGAAAGCTATTTTTTTTTACCTACGTTTCTAAGATCGCAGGGGACGCCGTAGTACAGTCGCCATCAAATATATCTGAGCGGCCCGAGTACTCAAAAATATCCGAACAAGCACTTATCGCCTTGCAAATAGAGGCGTTGTTCAGATATTTGTGACCACCTTGGCCGCTCGGATATATCTGATGGCGACTGTACTAGAAATTTCAGAAGCAATATTTACCTAGCTGAACTTTACTAGGTAGCGTCTAAGAAAGACTCGGCAACTTAAGTATAAGCTAATTAGCTAATAGAGTTCACAAAGAATACCTACTAGCAATGCGCTTGCGACCTTCATACCTGTTTGTTTGAAAGATTTTTCACCCCTAGTCTAGCATATCAATTTCATACCTAATTAAGTTGTGATTAAGAAATATGACAATATCTTCGTTAATTAACTTAAACGGCCGACGGGTAATGGTAACTGGATATCTTATTTTACTGAGGCTGGGTGCAATTTTTTTCTAGACTTAGATGTTGTATTTGGTAAGAACCACGTTTGAGAAATGTTAAAGGTATGATGACATTAAAATGGTGTTAATGGGGTGTACGTTATTTCTCACTTAATTACTAGACAGAAATTATGGAAAAAAATACTTATAAATATGACCAAACATACAACAATTTTAACATTGTTGCAATGGATTACCGAACTAGAACGTCTTACTGGAATCACTAAGCTGCTACGAGGTCTAACTTTGGCAGGCAGATATTTCGTTCTTATTTTGAGAGTATCCTTTCAAATAGAAACAGTAACAATAACAAGACTAAGAAGCTAAAACATATTTTTGGTATGTAGTACTCCAAGTTATTTGGAAAAGCTTACCTTCAACAGGAAATATAATCTTCTGCTCCGTCCGCCCATAGTAATCATCAAACTCAGGCGGCTTATCCGTCCCCTGGCTCAGGGTCTGTCCCTGCGCAACCGGCATCGGCAAACTATTCACCGGCACCGCCACCGACGGCTTCTTGCTAAGCCGCAGCTTCTTCAGGATCTGTCTCTTAACAAACTCCAACCGCACATCAGTCAGGTCCCCCTCGCTCGCGCAATTAGCGCAGAAAGCGTCCGTGGGGTTCAACGCACTGAGAACTAAACACAAAAATATGGGCACACGCATCGCGGTGGTTGCGCGCGGTTGGCGCGGAGGGCTGCGCGCGAGTGGCGCGGGTGCGGCGCGCGCGGATATATACCCGGATGTTTGGGGGTCCAAACGTGGTTAGGGGCTGATGGAGGCGTGGGTAGATGACCTTGCTCTTGGGTTTCATGGACTGAAGAAGTGATTTCGTGACAGAGGATTAGATGTTGGGTCTGCTAAGCAGCTTGACTGAATTTAACGTGATCATTAGTTGCAGCTTTTGGCGTGATATGAAAAACTATCAGTTAATTAAGGTTAACCCGAGAATGGGTAGGAACCTGATGTAACTTATATACAGATTTACTTGTAAATTTCATTTGATAAGTGGTCACTGAATTTAAATTAGGCGAGTCAGTAAGAATCATTTGTGGCAGTTATTTAGTGGGCGGGGATTTCGTAGGAATTATCACAACTTGGGTTAAGAAACTTACTTTTAGATATGTAAAAGACAGTTGTTCATAGTTTAAAGGTGAAATTACCTAGGTGCAAGCACACCATCTTTGTTGTAGAAAATGTCAGTTCTGAAAAATACAAAACTTTAAATGGACTTTCTAATATCTCAGTTTTACTAACCAGTAAGTTTATTATAAATCTATATATATCCAATTAACTACAACATATGTCTTCCTTAGAAGCTTCGACAGACAAGGAGGAATGTTAACAACTAAAACGCGCCCGAAAAGGCAAGTCTGCTCCGCAATATGGCTGCTACGAGATTGACATTCTGGCCGACCACCATCTAACTCCATATAAGTATTAGGTAGGTACGCTTGGAGCAATGCAGAAATGCCGGGTTTGACTTTATAGGCTAGGAACTTTACGCTTTGGCTCTTTGAGAAAAAAAACAGCATTTTTATTTAATCTAATATATCCACGACGTAATAAAAAATATTGTTTGTATGTTATTTTTTACTCAAAAAGTGCACGGTAAAAGGCGACGCAGTGACTTTTGCAGACAACGTGAGCTTGAATCTTATGTATTGTACAAAATTGAACCTTGTTATGTGTGGACTGGTTAGATAATCTTCCCAAAATCATTATTTTCCTGTAGCGTAATTTCCAGTCGCATTTTTTCCCATTTCTACTTTCCACCTGACGTATTCATTCCTTACCGTAAAAGTACACAACTATAGTCCAAAAGCTCCCAACTATGGTCGAAAACTGACTCGAATATCTACGATTAGGTGTTACTTTTATTTGAATGAAGCGTTTAATTTTAAAAAAAGGTTCAGAAATGAATAATTAAAAAAACTAAAAAGAAGACTGGGATTGATATTTAGATTACGTATTGAAGCTGTGGACCATAGTTGCAATACTGGACTATAGTTGTGTAGTTTTACGGTACTTGATTTTTCCACCAATCGCAGATTTTCCCATTCTTCCGCTATTTTTTATATAGTAAAGTAGACCACCTTAACTAAACAGAGCTTCGCTACGCGGGGCTCCTATTTCTGCATCTGCACTTCGGGCATCTGAAGCTACCTAACGAACCTAGCCTACCTACGCTTTTTTCCCCAAGGTGTAATGTTTTCACGGACGTCACACTAAATCAATAGGTAGGTGTTAGGTTAGGTTCGTCAGGTAGCTTCAGATGCCTTCAGAGGCTCACGGAGAGCCGTTTTGCTGCATTGATAGTAGCAAGTGGAAATCCGTGATCTCTGCCTGCTCCTTTTGGGATATAGGCGTGATTGTATGTATGTAAGTAAACAGCTACTCAGTCGATTTTACTACTTAGACGATGTTGCTACTCAAAAAAAATAGACCAGTTACTTTTTAGACGAACTGCCATTTAGAAAAAATGCCGTTAGAAATATTTGTGCGTGTTTAAATTGTCTAAATAGGAAAATATGCGAATGGAAAAATCATGTCAGGAATAAATAGGTACGTCTGGTGTATATTAAGGATAGGAAAAAATGCGACTGGAAATTACGCTGCAAGGAAATAATGATTTTGGGAAAATTATCTAACCAGTCACCTACAGTATGAAATTACAGGCATGTACCTATACGAAGGCACCCCAACCAAACCGATCCGAAGAAAAAAACCGTTTTCTTAATCCCAATTGTATTGTTTCCATGATAAAAAATCTTAAGCGTTTATTTCCAAATATTTTTTCTAACTCAATTAAATCGTATCGGAGAAATATTTACAAGAGAATAAAATAATACTTTCGAGGAGGAAAACGTACAAGGTGTTCAATAACCCCATAGAAAACGTCGACATTGGCCGATTTTTTTTTAAAGAAAACAGCAATAAAAAACTGTGTTTTCGGAGTTGGTCCCATAGTCTGCCATCACATTTGGAGTAGTCTAGTATAAAAAAAAGAATGCTTCAGCATGTTGGATAGCCGAGATATGATCTCTGTACGAAGGCTACCTCAACCAACTATTTTAATTGCTACTATAATAATCATAATATCGTTTATTGCAACCATTGCTAATTGGGTCAAAAGTTCGCCCAAATTGGGACTTGGCGGAATATCATCTGAAGGGTAAAGTTATTTTTAATGAAATTGCGCGTTAAGTGGGTATGTATATTATTACACGGCTGAATATTGGGGCGTATCATTTTTTAAGGAAAACGTTTGAAAACTGTAATTCCACTTCCTCCTCTTCTTAGCCGTATTCGCTATGTGCATGATTGTGGCGCCATCTCTTGGGCAGGTGTTCAATCTCTTTTTTTCTTTTTTATAAATAGGTACTCCTTGCTTGTATAAAATGTAACTGGCTGTTTCACTATTTTGACAGCTGACTGGGGCTTTTGCAGTTTCATTTCTGGTCACATTGTGCAATGCGATCGTTCTCGTTACCCCCCACCTTGCACTTCGCACAGAGCGAATACCCTTCTCATAGAACTCATAGTATGGTCATGGGTGTCGTATGTACTTCGACTACCTATGTTTTTTTTGCTGAAGCGATAGCGAAGATCCCCGTTTTAGCTTGGGCAAAGAAGCTTTCATAATATCCGCCCCTTTTCTCAACCTATTGCCGTGAAATTCTATCTAGGTTACGTAATTTTTTTGTCATTTAGTTTTTTGGGAAATTGTCATACTGGCGGAAATGCCACAAAGGTTTTAAGTTACGTGAACACATTTTCCACAATTATATGGGCCTCGATTTGAATTAGCTTTCAAACTGCAACTTATCTTATCGTCAACATTATCGAAATTTAGTGAAAAATGTTGGCGTTTTGGCTAGAGGGCCTGTGTTCATATTTTGGAAGTTCCAAGTCTAATGAGTGAAATGAGTGAAAGATTTTTATAAATTTATCTACCTATTATATGATGTGGTTTTTTTTTATTAATTAATATACCTAGGCTTATTCCAGTCTTACAGTTTTTCATACGCAACGTTTATAAAGCTCTACACAAAATGTGCTTATGTAAAAAGGCGTCAGGAATTTGCAAAACTGGAAACAAAAGGACACTTTTCATATTTCTTAAAAACGGAAACCTTAAACATTATTCTGATTGAAATTAAATGAATTGACTGTGATTAAAAATAACCAAAAAGTTAAGTTTCCAAAAGTAATTTACTTTTTTAAACTTTTCTTTTTAAATGAGAATTTTTGCCTCGCGTGCCAGTGGGCACGTGGAATGCGTAGTATTCTTGTTTGGTATTATCAGCAGACAATGGGTGATACGGCATGGGATCCGGGGGCAAGGTCCGGCGTATCTGTGGTACCCAAAACTAGGGTTGTCACCGAAAAACTTTCATACCGATGTTTATTTTAAACCGAGGGAATTAACTATACATTTTATATTATAATATATGGATCAAGGAGAGCATATATATGGATCAAGTAAAGGAAAAATGAACGTCGTGTCGTATCAGGCTGTAAAAGAGAAGGCAAATGACAGACAGGCATGTAAATTGCTCCACCGATAGAGCTAGCTCTTAAATATATGATGATGATGATGATGAGTATAATATAATATTATAAGAGATTTATAAACGCCTGCCAAACATGGTTTCGTTAAAATTTGTCTGTATAGTAGGTACCTACATATGTCTGATTGATTTGGCCTGACACTGTATGGTTATTACAAAGAAAGAAAAACTGATTCGAAAATCAGTTGTATTATATTGTTATTGTTACTAATCGCATGTAGACCCTGAAGTTTAGTGTTTAGTTTGTATAAATAAAATATCTCTATAAATATACTTTTTTTATGTAGTTGTAGACCAAAAATAATTCAGTTTTATGAGCAAAAACACTACATTTTAAGCCTGTAAGAGGCACACTGTATATTATCTAAAATAACATTTTTATACATTTCCAAACCGGAGCCATATCGGGATGAAGGGAAAAGTCTTTGACATTAAAAAAAGAGAACGATTTATTAATTTTTTGGGCATTAAGTTCCGCCATTTGTAATTTTTTTTTTATTGTGATGTCAACCCTACCGACGTGGTCTATAGTAAAATTAGATGCATAACGCCATTCACCATAAAGTTATCGTGTTTCAAATACAGTCGCATGATAGCTTCCTTCCTGCGTGTATTAATAGACAATGAGTTAAAAAACACATCTGTCGCTTACAGACAACAGGATTTGTTTCGGGCCGGACAACGGATTTACATAGTTCGCTCCGAACCATCTCTTCCCGCGGGTGTCGTAACAGGCGACTAAGGGAAAAGGGATAAGGAAACCTCTGATCCCTCCTGCTCGTGAGAACGCTGTGGTGATTTATTTAATTAATAGTCATTCGCATGGCGGCGATGCGGTTCGCCATCCATCACGTCTCGTTCTTCACGGGGGCGAGAATTAAGTGGCTCACGGAGAGCCGTTCTGCTGCATTGATCGTAGCAAATCGAAATCCGTGATCTCTACCTACCCCTTTTGGGATATAGGCGTGATTATATGTTTGTATGTATGTATGTGAATTAATAAAAAAAAAATAGGAAATAAATTGGATGACACGCATCGCGCACATGCTGGTCTGCGCAGGACCTTCAAGACTAAACCTTAATGAAATAAAAATGACACATCAAAGATAAAAGATCCAACATACAACTCATGATGGCTTCCCTTTTATCTAAGGTTATCTTACTCGTATTTACTTGGGCAGGTGTTCAATCTCTTTTTTTCTTTTTTATAAATAGGTACTCCTTGCTTGTATAAAATGTAACTGGCTGTTTCACTATTTTGACAGCTGACAGGGGCTTCATTTCTGGTCACATTGTGCACTGCGATTGTTCTCGTTACCCCCACCATGCACTTCGCACAGAGCGAATACTCTTGTCATAGAACTCATAGTATGGTCATGGATGTCGTATGTACAGTCGCCATCAGATATATCGGAGCGCCCAAGGTGGTCACAATTATCTGAACAACGCCTCTATTGTCAAGACCATAAAGTGCGTGTTCAGATATTTTTGAGTACCTTGACTGCTCCGATATATTTGATGGTGACTGTACTTCGACTACCTGTGGTTTTTTTACTGAAGCGATAGCGAAGCGATAGTCCGTCCGGCGCCGGGCATCTTTTTCTCAACCTATTGCCGTGAAATTTTGCGAGGATAGTCACGTAATTTTTTTGTCATTTAGTTTTTGGAAATTGTCATACTGGTGGAAATTGCCACGAAGGTTTTAAGCGCCATATTATTTTGTATGTCTTTCCCGACCACGGAACCCTCACCTTTGGGAGGCGTATGCGGAGCCGAAGCCAACGCGCAGAGACCCTTTCGACAATTTCATGAAAAGTGAGGGGTACACTAAGCGGATGCTGCGCCTGCCCGTGTCATGGGACGCACGCAGAGACAGCACCCGCCATGGTGTAAGGACTATTGAGTATTAATGGAGTCTAAAATGTACTAGGCTGTACGTAAACATATTTTTACAATTATAATATGGGACTCGATTCATATGATGGGAGCTTTCATATTGCATCTTATCGCCAAAATTATCGAAATTTAGTGAAAGATTTTTTGGTTAGAAGTGTATCATATTTTGGGAATTCCAAGTCTTATGGGTGAAATAGGTAATAGATTGTTATACATTTATCTAGATACTTATTTATATGACGGAGTATTTTTTTATAATACGAGTAGTTAATTTAGCCTTATTCCCATCTTACAGTTAGTTATACGCAAAGTTTATAAAGCTCTACACAAAATGTGCTTATGTAAAAAGGCGTCAGGAATTTGCAAAACTGGAAACAAAAGGACACTTTTCATATTTCTTAAAACCGGAAAACTTAAACATTATTCTGATTGAAATTAAATGAATTGACTGTGATTAAAAATAACCAAAAAGTTAAGTTTCCAAAAGTAATTTACTTTTTTAAACTTTTCTTTTTAAATGAGCATTTTTGCCTCGCGTGCCAGTGGGCACGTGGAATGCGTAGTATTCTTGTTTGGTATTATCAGCAGACAATGGGTGATACGGCATGGGATCCGGGGGCAAGGTCCGGCGTATCTGTGGTACCCAAAACTAGGGTTGTCACCGAAAAACTTTAATACCGATGTTTATTTTAAACAGAGGGATTTATTTATTTTGTATTATAACATATGGATCAAGTAAAGGAAAAAATTAACGTCCAGTCGTATCAGGCTGTAAAAGAGAAGGCAAATGACAGACAGGCATGGAAATTGCTCCACCGATAAACGCCTGCGAAACATGGTTTTGTTAAAATTTGTCTGTACCTAAGTATAGTAGGTACCTCTACCTACATATGTTTGATTAATTTGGCCTGACACTGTATGGTTATTACAAAAAAAGAAAAACTGTTTCGACAATCACTTGTATTATATTGTTACTAATCGCATATGGATCCTAAAGTTTAGTGTTTAGTTTGTATGAATAAAATATCTCTATAAATATACTTTTTTTATGTAGTTGTAGACCAAAAATAATTCAGTTTTATGAGCAAAAACACTACATTTTAAGCCTGTAAGAGGCACACTGTATATTATCTAAAATAACATTTTTATACATTTCCAAACCGGAGCCATATCGGGATGAAGGGAAAAGTCATTGTCATTTAAAAAAGAGAACCATTTATTAATTTTTTGGACATTAAGTTCCGCCATTTGTAATTTTTTTTTTTTCAATTGTAATGTCAACCCTACCGACGTGGTCTATAGTAAAATTAGATGCATAACGCCATTCACCATAAAGTTATCGTGTTTCAAAAACAGTCGCATGATAGCTTCCTTCCTGCATGTATTAATAGACAATGAGTTAAAAACATGTCGGTCGCTTATATTCCGACCAAAAAGTGTAGAAATTAAAAAGTGGCAACATCGTAGCGTCGTCCCGTTTTCTTAGATTGATTTGAAAGGGACGACACTACGATGTTGCCACTTTTTAATTTCTACACTTTTTGGTCGGGATATACATTAGTAGCCGTAACAGACAACAGGATTTGGTTCGGGCCGGACAACGGATTTAGTTCGCTCCGAACCATATTCTTCCATCTGTAGCTGTAGTATTGGGATTGGGAATGGATTGGGACCATAACCGCTGGTTTGCATATCGGAAATGGTTCACTCCACACCGAACCCGCCCGGGCCGGACAAATTGCGAGTGTTCGAGGCGCCGAGAAGGACAGCCGGGCTTGCGCATTATGGAAAATATTGTCACCGAACGCGATGTAATAATTGAACTTATATACATACAGATTTCTCATCTTTGTGTCATACATCCCAAGGACTAGTTAATTATTTAATAAGTTGTACTTTTTTTCTTTCGTACTTTAATAATTTAACTTTTAAGTTACTTCAGAATTATAATCAGACAATGCCTAAATATATAAACTATAAAGTAAGCAACCGAAATACTCGAATTGGTTTCGAGCGTTGCAAATTCTTAAAGAAAATTATCACTATCAAGCGATTTTATTAATTTGAAGTGACAAATGTTACAGCAATGTCTTAAAAAATTAACTACGCATTCGTTTCTTTATTCCATTTTAACGGCCTCCTAGCCCAGTTGGTAGTAACCCTGCCTACGATGCTTCGTAGGCAGGGTTACTACCAACCCGGTCCCAGGAGGTCCCGGGTTCGAATCCTGGTCAGGGCATTTATTTGTCTGTTTATCACGAATATTTGTTCCTGAGTTATGGGTGTTTTCTATGTATATATTTATCTATATAAGTAGGTATATCGTCGCCTAGTAAATACCCATAGTACAAGCTTTGCTTAGTTTGGGACTAGGTTGATTTGTGTAAGATTGTCCCCCAAATATTTATTTATTTAAATATTTTTTTTTCAGTTAATTCAATCTTTATATAGCAATCAGGTGGCAATACTTTCACCGCTATAACAATCGCAATTTTTGCACGCTTTGATAATAGCTAGTAGACCGGACTCTCAGTGGAGTCCCGTTTGCAAAAATTGCGGACCTCATTCTGACTTCTGATATATATTGTATGGATCCCAGACATCCAATTAACAGATGTTGCCAGCCAGTTTTGTGGTCCCCCCTCTCCTCCCCACCCTCACAAATTTTATTAGTAAATTACAAAGATTTTTGGTTTTAATTATGGAATTTCATTAGCAAATTAGTACGTATGGGTGCCTGTATGTGTTATAAATAAAATACAAGTCATTACACCAATAGATAACTTTTATTTTGATGAAATATTACGAAAAAAATTTTCTTCACAAAAAATCTTGTGGGCCGCACCTATACTATGGCCCCCGTAGTATGCAAAACTTTCGTGTCGGGGAGAGGGGAGATACCCCTGTTGCCCCCCCCCCCCACCCTCCTCTGTATACGCGCCTCACTGACATGGTACAAACATTGAAGAAGAGCGCGGAGAGCATTGAGGGTAGCGTTGAGGAAGGACGACTCTCAAAGCTGGGATGCATATAGAGAAATAAGAAATAAGTACACACAAAACTGAGAGAGAAATCTAGCTGGGAGGGCTGTAAAAAGTTTACGGAGGAAATTACAGCTATTTGGAGGGAGCACAAGTTGTAAAACTGCTGGCTGGGAAACAAACGTGTCAACTGGGTAGTCTGAGAGTGGGGGCGGCTCTTTCCATTCTTGACAGCGCCTCTCTTTGTATGAGTGCATGTCTTTAATCCAAGCAGCTCCCTCTCCATTCTTTGCTTTTATTCTGTACCACTGCTCCGTGGCTCTCTCCTCAACCTCAATATGAAGTGATTTCATGTCCAGCATTATCTCCATTGCATGTGTTGGAGTCGTTATCATTGCCCCCGTTATCATCGATCAGGCATGGCAGTCTCTGTACCTTCATTAGGTCTTTGGTATTCTTTAACATGGGTTCTGTGCCACCAAACTATCGCCCCATATAGTACAGTAGTGTGGGTAGTATTATAAAAGCAGCCCAATGCATATTGCTTCGTCTCCAAAGCTCTCTTTACCCTATCGAAGAGCTGGCAACGTCACAAGCGCGCGCAGCGAGTCTTGAGCAGCGGTAAAGGGGCGGGGGTGGACTGAATGACAAAGGACCATGAGCGCGCGTGGCAACATGGCTTTTTATAATGTCGAGGGTAGCAGATAGACGAATCACAAAACATTTCGCGGTCCGCTATTTTTGTAAACGAACATCTCATTGGAGCCTGCTCTATAGGGATGCACGCGTAGATCTGCCCACTGGATTTATCTGGCTGATATGTCCGGCGGACCGATCCGTCCATGTATGGCGCAAATTGGACACGGATTTGTCCGCGGACACGTCAGAATAGCGCCATACATGAACGGATGTGCGTATATCCCTAGCTAATACCGGAAGCATGACGTCCGTACTCACAACGACTGGCAAAGTTCGGTCGCCTATAGCAAACAGCAGAGTCCGGACCAAATCCTATTGTCTATTACGGCTTTAAAAGAACGCATTTTATAATCTAGTAACTAATGGATCTAACGAAACATTTGGACCTTTTAATTAACCTAAATGACAAGTATTATTTTAAAATTTGTGAAACAAGTTTAAATCTTAGTGCAAAGTAAATTGGAACTTAAATAAACGTGATTATTTACCTACTTGTCTAATTAATACTAAGAAATTCTGTAATTATTCCACGAGTTTTAGAAATTTTCTGTTTATAAATAAGAAATCCATTTTGCCGAAATATACAGGAAAACTCATTAAAAATAAGTATATACCAAATGGTAAAACATGCTTTCATGGTTTTATAATTCTAAAATGATATACACATAAGAATGATATATAATCGAAAAGATAAAATAACAAAATTGATTAGAAATGGAGAAAGTAAAACCCAAATTAGCTTTGGCTTCATATATTATAGAATATTTTTAACTACCCCGTATGCGTTTAACATCATGCTGATTTTAAAATCATTAGGTAAATCAAATCGCCGTGGGGTGCCCGGCCTTAGAATTGTCCCTCACCTCACCATATCGTCCCGTGGTTGCAGTAGGAGTCTGCTAAGGGAATATACCGGGAGATTGGCAGCAGCATCTTCCGAAAGCCTAAACAACAATAAACAAAAAAAACTGCGCGCGCCAACCCGCCTGCCAAGCGTGACGCGTATGGCAAACCCCCCCTTTAAAGGGGAGGCCACGTTCAGCAGTGGACGTCTTATGGCTGAGATGATGATGATGATGATGAAAAGCACCAAAATATATTTGACGTGGTTTTCCCCCGCATTTTAGAAAGTTTGATTTCATTTTTGCTACGAATCAATTAAATAAATTAATATTATAGGACAATCTTACACAAATCAACCTAGTCCCACAGTAAGCTCAATAAAGCTTGTCAAAAAAGAATTAGACATAGTTTCACATTCAGATACAATTGTAAAGTTGTTATTGTTATCTGCTGCGTGTCCCCGGCTTTAGAATAGTGCCACCCCGTCTCTTCCCGCGGGTGTCGTAAGAGGCGACTAAGGCATAAGGGATAAGGAAACCTCTGATCCTTTCTGCTCGTGAGAACGCTGTGGTGATTTATTAAATTAATAGTCATCCGCATGGCGGCGATGCGGTTCGCCATCCATCACGTCTCGTTCTTCACGGGGGCGAGAATTTAAGTGGCTCACGGAGAGCCGTTCTGCTGCATTGATCGTTGCAAATGGAAATCCGTGATCTCTACCTACCCCTTTTGAGATATAGGCGTGATTATATGTATGTATGTATGTATGTGAATTAATAAAAAAAAATAGGAAATAAATTGAATGACACGCATCGCGCACATGCTAGTCTGCGCAGGACCTTCAAGACTAAACCTTAATGAAATAAAAATGACACATCAAAGATAAAAGATCCAACATACGACTCATTATAGCTTCCCTTTTATCTAAGGTTATCTTACTCATATTTAACTATTTAATATAATTAACAGTTTTTTAGGGTTCCGTAGTCAAGTAGAAAACCCTTATAGTTTCGCCATAGCCGCCTGTCTGTAGTACAGACGCGGGTTAGCTCAATGATTGTTAGCACTAGAAAGCTGATGTTTGGTATGAGTATGTGCATTAATTACGCCGACAAAGTGGTAAAATAGAAAACTAGATTTTCTTTTTATTAGGGTACCTCCCGTACAGTGGGGGGTATTTTTTTTCGCTTCAAGTCTGTCGTGTTTATTGTTGGATAGATGTTTAAATAATTTTAAACAAAAAAGAACCGACTTCACTCAGGATCGGCTATTCCAAGAGGAAGTGGCCGAGTTGCTGTAAAAAAATAGTGAAATCACTATAGGTGTGCCTATAATAGTTGAAGAGTTCCCTCGATTTCTCCAGGATCCCATCATCAGACCCCGACTTGGTGACAATGGGACCATCTAGGGGTTGTATCTGTTCGATTAAATTTTTTTTTAAATCGATTCACGAGTCACGTAGATATCGAGTTACATACATACAACAAAATAATAAAACTAATAAACCCACGGGGGCAGCTTGTAGCGAGCTGACGGTGAGTGGCGACACCGCGGACCCCTATTCCAGAGGGCCCTTTCCATCTGGCCCTCGCCTCTGTGCTTGCCTTAACTGGCCGGCCAGAGTGGAGTCGCAAGAGCGGGACCTATGCTCCAGGTTGGAAGTGTAAAATGTCATAACGCCGGCGGCCTCCTGAACGGAACACCGGGATCTGGCTACCGCAGTCTCACCTCTCTACAACCTCACAGCCACTCTCAAGTGTTGCGCCGTTGTCGCACCGTGCGTGCGGCCATTGCGGGGCCCACTCAATGAGTTGGCGAGTCACCACCTGCCTTTTACAATTTTGAGACTGATTGTCACGGCAGGTGTCCGCTAGTCTCCTCCCATAACCCAGTATCCAGTCCATCCAACATTCAAACCAATAGCCTTGTGACCTTAGTTCCCATCGCAGCACAAAAGTGCTGCACTGCAATAGTCTTTGCACCTGGCGGGGACCATCTCCGGATGTATCATATTGTGCGCTCGGGGATGGTATCCGCCACGTGTATCCCTTGCTATTAGATTAAATTGTCTTAAAGGGCGATTGCGCTGTTGGCTTCGGCCCCACGCAGGCCTACCAAAGGTCCGGGACCCCATGGTCCCGAGATATGGAAAGGAAACTAATAATAATGATAAAAAAAACAGTCGAATTGAGAACCTCCTCCTTTTTTGTAGTCGGTTAAAAAAATAGAGGTTTCCTTTTACGAATTTTGGCTATATCTAATTCGTGTAAATAATAACTCCAAAAGTTAAAATCATGGCGTCCCCCCTCATCTAACTTTTGAACCGTAGGTAGGAGCCGTTTTTGACTTATAACTTAAAACGCATAGTAAAAGGATGTAAGTGCCGCATACGAAAATGACGTAAGTGCCGCAAAAATCCCTTAATAAACGATCTTTTGAACGGAATTCTTGTAACAGGCCGGCAACTACGGATACGGGACCCTTCACTGAGGATGGCCTGACATGCTCTCGTTCGGTTTTATTTAACAACCGTTGGCACGTGTAGAACACTGACGAAATAGATAACTTTTGATGAAAAAGGTTGGAACGTGTAAGTACAAAAAATGCAATCGTAGTTGATAAGAACTGTAGAATATGCTTGTACCTAAATGATTAAAACTTATGTGGCTTCCTACTTTTTATAAAAAGGTTGGAACGTGTAAGTACAAAAAATGCAATCGTAGATGATAAGAACTGAAGAATATGCGTCTAAAATGATTAAAACTTATGTGGCTTCGTGAAACGCAAAGTGGCCACAATTGTGACACCTATGTTCTGTTCTCAACTGTACGAGTTCAATAGTTATTTATGATACCAGGGGGCAAAGTTGAAGTTTAAACTCTCGCTTTTATTGAGACCAAAGCCAGCAAAAGACTCCAAAATTGAAAAAAAATCTTAAGCGTATGAGGGCCTCAAAACAAGAGAAGTTGAACAAACTTTGCTGCCGAGTATAATACAAAATTTGTCAAAACACCGCAGTAAATTAAAATCGTAGCCATTAAATTACACGTGCAGCCTGTGGGTAAGTTTTACTTAGAGGGCCTATAACACGTTAAGGGTGCAGTACAACAACATTCTCAGGATGCTGCTGAGGCTGCCGAAGCACTGCAGTGCATCAGCCATGTTTGCTGAGGCGCGGGCAGATGACTTTTTTGCCATCAGGCGGAACAGAATTGCCTCGATGCTAAGGCGGGTGCGTGGCAGCAGCAACAGTCTGCTGAGGGTGTTGACGGGGCGCCTGGATTGCTCGCTTACCAAATACTGGAGGTTCTCATTGGCAGGACCAGGTAGTGAATAAAATATTTACTAGCTGCTCCTGTCAGTGAAACATTTAAAATTATTTTAATATTCATTTCTGGTTTTGTTTTTGCTCTTTTTATTATATAAAAAAAAATTGTGTACTTAATTAATTGTGTAATACTAATCATAGCTTTTTAAGTCTGTACTACTACTAACATTTTATGGACATCTATGTCTGAAATAAACAATTTTAATTTTTTTAAATAATTTAAATTATAAAATAAAAAACCGTAGCCAATTAAATGCTTTCAAAATCATCTCTATAAAGTCCATTCTGCCAGATTTCTGAAAAAAATAAGTAAAAGCTTGACTTTCCCAACATGAGGATAAAACGCGTTTTTCCCGCCGCTTTCAAGGGATAAAGAGCGCATTTCCGAGGTG
This sequence comes from Pammene fasciana, assembly GCA_911728535.1. Classification (NCBI taxonomy): domain Eukaryota; kingdom Metazoa; phylum Arthropoda; class Insecta; order Lepidoptera; family Tortricidae; genus Pammene; species Pammene fasciana. Next base: position 2,874,739 of record OU452295.1, read on the forward strand.
GAGTGGTGAAAAAAACATTTTTTATCCTGGTTTGAACTTTATTTTACTGGGCCGGCAAGTGTCAGCTTTGCCATTCAGCGCGATCAGTGAGTTGAAGCCATTTTAACCTGACCTGTGTAGGTTGGAATTGAACATGATTTCAGGATTTCAACCGACTTCAGGATTTCGAAGGAGGGAGGTTCTCAATTCGTCGGGATATTTGTTTTTTTTTTATGTATATTCACCAATTATTCGAAGACGGATGGACCGATTTGGAAAATTATTTTTTGTTTGAAAGAGTATATACTTTACAGTTGGTTCCATTATTACCAGGTCTGGTTCTGATGATGGGATCCTGGAGAAATCGAGGGAACTCCTCAACTATTAAAGGCACACCTACAGTGATTTCACTATTTTTTACAGCAACTCGGGCACTTCCTCTTGAAAAAGCGGCTGAGCCTAATTGAAGTATGTTCTTTTTTGTTTAAAATTATTATTTGTTAAAAAATATTTAAAAAAACTTATTGTTTAGAATCAATGTGAAAACTTCTTAAACGGAAATACATTTTTTTAAATACCTACCTACTGATAACAGTTATACCATCATCACTATTCACACCATATTCCGACAAATTAAAAAGAAAAGAAAAATTAAAAAGAAATTAAAAAGTGACAACATCTTAGTGTCGTCCCGTTTTCTTATATTGATTTGAAAGGAACGACACTACGATGTTGCCACTTGTTAATTTCTACATTCTTGACGGAATATACTTAATCTATGTGAAAAGAAGCTAAGCCCTGTTATATAGTTCCACAAGAAAACCTGCTTGATGATGAAACCAAACAAAAATTGCACCACTTGAGGATAAAATTCACACAAAATCACGACCGCTGTGGGTGTCATTCAAATTCATGTTCAAATATCTAATCAGTGAGCTACTTAACTCAAATACAGTCGAATCTGAACACAAGATGCTTACGGAAAAACGAATCTTAAATGTTCACTAATAAGATGTAAAGTCCTGAAGCAAAAGAGAAAAACCGTTTTTTTCGATTCGCGATACTTTTTTTTCTGTCACATGATGACCCAGTGATGACTGATGACATATTGCTAGAATTTATTAAGTCGACATTTTTGTTAAGTCACGGGTGTAGGGGGCATAGATCGTTAGTGTGGGTAGTACTTGTAAGTTAGACATAAAATTGTATTGTTTTGTACCTGTTTATAAACATCCTCGTACTCAAATGGTATATTGAAAAAAAATTACCCTGTATAGGCCGATATACTAGATGGCGACTGTAAAACTTTGTGATGTAGGTAGGTTTTTTTTTCATTCAAATAATCATTGCTATACATTATGAGTATTATGACATTTGATCGTCCGATTAGATACTTATATTAGCTAGGGATACCTACACGCACAGATGTGCCCGCCGGATTTGTCAGACGGATATGCCCGCCGGATTTGTCCGACGGATATGCCCGGCGGACAGATCCGCCCATGTATGGCGCTAATCAGATGTGTCCGATTTGCGCCATACATGAACGGATCTGTCCGCCGGGCATATCCGCCGGACAAATCCGGCGGGCACATCTGTGCGTGTATCCCTAGCTATTCGTTGTAATATAACTTTAAACGGCTATTAGACATTGCAACCTGCAGGGCCCAACCTGTCAGGTTGGTACGTGTAATTAAAGGTAGGGCTCGTAGGGAGCTGAAGGAGGGTAGGGAGAGGCAGGGTACACAACAGATTGGGCCCTGCAGGTTGCAATGTCTAATACCGGTTTCACTCCGATAGGTAGATTATCATTGTTTGTATTCTGCAATGTATGATCACATGCAACAATCAGTGACGTATGTAGACCCCTAGAGACAAGCCAACTTCGGATCTCGGCGTAATCTCACAGGTTGTTTTTGCAAGATATCACAGTTCATTGACCGATGGTTTCCCGAGCAACAGCCAGGAAATGGGTCGCATCTTATGTTTAAGTAGATAATTTAATCTTATTATTTACTGACAATAAAAATATTATCTCGACTACTAAACGTGAGTAGGGTCGGGTTGGCAACAGTGACTCAGATTTTTTCGGACAGCCAAATTATAAAGAAAAAATTACTTGTCCCGAGCTGAAATTTACACTAACACACTTTGGTTATTCATCTGTCCCCCTGTGTTATCAGTTTTTCAATTAATACAGTTATAAAGTAACTAGTCAAGGTTTTTAAAAAAAAGGGAAATGAGTCACTGTGTACCGGTACTGGGGTACTGTGACTCTACCCTGTAGTACACAGATACTCTAACAGTACACAGTGACTCTACTGTATAAAATTAAATAAAAAACTATAATTTGTTATCAGCCTTGTTTATTTATTTAAGTAGAACTAAACTCAGAGTATAATTATATATCAATACTAGTCATATCAAAGTTCTCCTACCAAAACACTGATGATAATCTTTGATTATTGAGATCAACTTATTATTTGCCTTTTTTCTTGCAGTTGGAGATCTACAAACAGTATACAAAATTAAAAGGAGTTTCCTTTCTATTCATTTGTCAATAAAATAACAAATCTGGTGGCTATTATCGTATTTTAAAGTAAAACAAATCAAAATTATGTAGCAACAACAATATATGTTAAGGAGGTAACAGTGGTTCGGAAAATATAGCCGGGTACAGTAGCTCACTCACCCTTATTTCAACATGAGAGAAGCTATTTGTTTCCCTTCTAATACAGCACAAACATTCAGTAATCGAAAAAATTCAAAATGGACGAGCAATGGTAATTCTAACACGTTAGGGTGCTATAGTATATAGAGATATTTTGCCAATTGAGCCACTGTTGGCGTTGAGCCGCTGTTTCCTCATTAGTATAAACGAGTGCAAAAGTACACAGTAAGAATAAGTACACAGTGACTCAAGACAGTAACTCGTGAGTCACTGTGTCCTTCTTAATTTTGAGCCACTGAACACACCGCGGCCATTTTGAATTCAACGGGACGCACGTCTTATCTGGGTTGCCAAAGGACATGCGAATGTCCTTTGTCATTGCCAAGTATATTAACGCCACTTTCTATCAAAAACACAAATATTACCTTAATGTAAAATTTTAGATGAATTACAACACATATAACTTACCTTAAAAAGTGTTTTTTTGATGGCAAAAACCGATAATCAATCACTGCACAAGTACACTGCGCGGGAGCGGGCGGGTGACTGGTTTGCACGTGTTTGAGTGTCGAGCGCTCCCGGAAAATGAAAGAGACGGATAGATATTGCTGTTCTGTATAGGAAATATAGCCGCGAGTCAAGGTACCCGCATGAGTCACCGATTCCTACCCTACCCTACGGTTGGTGATTATTATTATTCTTTACACATGGTGGTCACCGTAGTCCGTAAGGGACTGCAGCGGCGGGTCTGGGTGACGGTGTGGTTTACCGCGGCAAACCAAGCGAACCGTGTGAGTGGGATTGACGCGCCCCGGGAGCGCACGGGTCAATCGGTGTGTACCTAGCTAATAATAAACAAGCGTTAGTACTGTAGGATAGTCAGAGTCAGTTTGTTACGTCTCCTAGCTAGGGGGACGGTTGGTGACCAATAGGGGATATTACTGCAATGTTCTGCCACCAGAGCACAGCACTAGCACACCGGTAAACCATAGAGTTCTTAATACATACTAGGCCTTAAACAGTTTTTTACAAGTTTTCATAGATAATTTATAACGAATAAATATGTCATTTGTGCATCAAGGCGGTTTGTTTACAGAGGGCCTACTAGAGGCGGAAATCGACCATACCTTTTGTTGTTCAGATTTGCTATATTCGTTAAAAAAAAAATAGGGAGTAATGTAAGATTAGTTACTTCCTTTATCCTTAATTTTGAAGGAGAAAAATTAAATCGCCAATCAAAAATATAGACTTGCGCCTCAAAAAATCCAAATTTGCATATCAAAAGCGATTTAAAGACCAGCGTTTGGTGTTACCCTACTACCTTCGAGAAGAAGAGCTTTGGATCATGGGGCTTGGGCCCCCCACGCTCCACTCTGGTCATGACAACCTCCACACAGGGAGCGAGGTGGAAAAAACTCCGAATTCCAGCCCCTTAGGTTGCCGTCGCGATTTTTTTCACAGGGGACCAGCCTCGCATTTAACGCCCGGCGCTGACCTGCAGTTTCAACCCCCGCTCTGTCATCATAGGCCCTGTGCCTAGACAGGTCCCATTAGGAAAACCTAACTGATTAGCTGAAGAGTTCTTTCGATTTCTCCAGGATCCCATTATCAGATCTGGACTTGGTGACAATGGGACCAACTGTGAAGGATACTCTTTCAAACAAAAACAGTTTTTTCCAAATCGGTCCAGCCGTTTTCGATAATCGGTGAACTTATATAAAAAAAATTACAAAAAACAAAGATCCCGATGAATTGAACCTCCTCCTTCGAAATCTTGAAGTCGGTTGAAAAGAGGTCAGATTTTTGAAGTTGAGTGACCCCTAAGACTTGCTTATCTTGATAATTACTTTTGCGACTAACTCCGCGAAGATATCTACCTATTATTACTTATAGTTTGGTACTGTTTTAAGTTTTAATTTTAATCAAATTAGTGAGATGTTTAATTGACATTTAACCCTTTTTGTATGATCACCCTGCCGGGGTGGTTGGTTACTGATTATTTCGTAATTAATCAGTATAACTTGAAACGCATTTACATCCGAGGAGAAATTCAAAGGAGTATGTGAAGTTCCCAATCAGCTTTGGGCCAGCGTGGGGCGGACTACAGCCCGATCCCTCTCGAGTATGAGAGGAGGCCTGTGCCCAGCAGTGGGACGTTTATAGGCTAAGGCCGTGGTTTCCTATAAACGCCATCGGCCGCTTACAGCGTCTGCGTCACGATGCTTACTATAGAGATGTACTGTTGTGGTCTGTTTCAGACGTCGACGTTGGCGTCTTTTTTGTATAGGAACGTTGACGCTGACGTCAGACGTCGCGTATAGCATAAAATAGGAGACCACGGCCTTACATATTATTACTCAATATAGGTCAAGCTGAATTTCGTATTTTTTTTAATGTTTAATTGAAAGTTCACTCAATTTTTTTCCAAGTTACGGTTACGATATTCACTATTAGGTACGCCTTTTTTCACCACACACTTTGACCCATAGCGTTTCATGACAATGTGGTGTAATAGTCACTTAGTGGCCACGTGCATGTATTATTAATAGTGGACAATTATTAATTATATTAACTGATAGCACAGGAGATACAAGGTCGTTACCGTTGTACGTAATCTGCTCTCTAGGAATACGTAGTTTGACTTGAATTTTTAGTTATCTGATATTTGCGTCAGCTTGGGGTAAACCTGGCTTCTAAAATATGCAATACCTACCTGTAAACCTTTAATAAGAAATCACATATTTGCGGCGTTTGCAGGGCAGTGGAACCAGGACGCCCATTCGCTTTTTTAACCGACTTCAATTCCATAGAAGAAGGAGGTTCTGCATTCGGTTTGGTGTTTTTTTTTAATGTATGTTCACCGATTACTCCAAGACCCGTGGTCCGGTCCGATTTGAGTAAATTTTTTTTTGTTCCTCCTCTTTTTTTAAAGGCACGTACTGTATGGTGATTGGGGTGTTTTCTTAAGCTACTCAAGCATTTTCTCACGAAAACCACCAATTTGATGGAGTGGGCCTGATGATGATGATTGATTTGATGATAATGATAAAGATTTTTTTAAATGTACGATGTTCAGCGATTACTCCGAGACCCGTGGTCTGATTTGAATAATTATTTTTTGTTTGTAAGGAACTACCTCGAAGATGGTCCCACATTAATCTGGTGCTGTTCTGATGATGGGATCCATGAGGAATTGAGAGAACTCCTCAATTTTTAAAGGCACATGTATGTTGATTTCGAAAACCACGAATTTGGTAGAGTGGACCTAATGATGAAGTCCACATATGATACGTGGAACTTTCCTTAGATTGAAGGGTGTATTATGAACTTTTTGATATATCTTTACCGATTATTACGAGACTCGATGTCCGATTTTGATGAATATAACCACTAAAAATGGAAAAAAAACTTTTTACAAAAAAGATAACCGACTTCAAAAAGGATAAAATGAATCATTATATTATTTATATGCGTTACCAACTGATATGTTTGAAGAAGTTCATGACATGCCTTTAAGGCCACATGCAGGTAAAACGATTTCCAGCCTGCTGGGAATTAGTTCCTCAAAACGCTTTTTATTGGTCTTATTTTCTTGGCCTAGTAATAATAGCGTCCCCTATAGGTCATAGTGACAACACGATAAATCCTCTTGATTTTTTTTACCACCGACGAAAAAATGTTTTATGCCACACCTGGCCATAAAGTGGCTTTTTCCGCACGCTGCGCGTACGGAAAAAGACGTTTTCTGGCCAAGTGTTGAAATAAAATGATGTACACAACACGGGAGGTAATAAAGAAAGCCCTCGATCTCATATTTACGTCCCTCGCTTGCAGCTCGGGTCGCAAACTTCTGCGATCTCGGCCCTTCTTTGTTTTACCACCCTAGTTGTGTAATGTACTATTACGGTCGACCGCTTTGTCTGTCTCTGTATACAGGGTGTAACAAAAATGCTGGTGATCCGTTTAAGGGCATAATAGGGGATATTACTGCAATGTTCTGCCGCCAGAGTGCAGCACTAGCACATCGGTAAGCCATAGAGTTCTTACATACTAGGCCTTAAACAGTTTTTTAAAAGTTTTCATAGACAATTTATAACGAATAAATATGTCATTTGTGTATCAGGGCGGTTCGATTAGAGAGTGCTGCCCTTGCAGAGCTTTGCTTAATATTTCCCATTGGTATCGTATCGCGAGTAACAAAGAGTAGGTGAAAAATTTTTTGGACGCGAATTTTTTTTGTATGGGACACGTCGTCCTAGCCGGCCTATCCTCCATACAAAAGCAATTTTTTTTCGCGACCAAAAGTTTTTATTTTTATATTTTCATGATTAGAATACGATACCAATATTTTTGTTATTTATGGCCTTTTGGAATTTTTATACAAAAAAAGTCTGCCGATTTTTGCGGGGGAGGGGAACGTCAAAATAGCCACGTCAGATAAACGTCAGTCCATATATACCATGAGTATAACCACTGGTCATATATTTTCGGCAGAGGGGAACGCCTGTCAATGGCCACTCCGGTTGGTTTACAGCTCTAATCCTTAAAAGGATCACCAGTATTTTTGTTACACCTTGTATTTAAAAGCACGTTTTCTAGCAAGTGATTTTAAACGTGCAAAGCAAAGTTGCAAGGAGCTGTCAGATTACTTCACTCAATTAAAAATTCAACTTTAAAGCTTTGACCCTATTACACAAACAACAACAAATTCGTGGTCATGGTACCTTCTCCTTCAGAATAGCACATTGACCTACGATAATAATTGTTTTTTATTAAATAATACAAATAGCAGAATTCACAGTTAATTAAGCATAGAACTTGTCTATGATAAGGTGTATTTAATCAATATGCACCTGTGCACTTGTTGACAGTATCTGTTGTTAAGTAATAATATTATTTTTGTGTCATAGAGGTAGGACGAAGGTTATGTTATGAAAGGTTACGTATAACAGTTAACCCTTTGACCGCCAAAGCCAAATCACGTGCACGGAAAGTCGTGCCCTTAGCGCCAGGACGTGATATTACGTCCAAAATACCGGTTTGCCTTGCGCGCTGGCGCTGAGGGCATAATTTCTCCGTCGTAGTATAAAAAAAAATTTGTTCCTGAGTTATGGATGTTTCCTATGTATTTTAGTATTTATCTATATCTATCTATTATTATATATACTATATCGTCGTCTAGTACCCACGACACAACAAGCCTTATTGAACTTACTGTGGGACTAGGTTGATTTGTGTAAGATTTATTTATTTAATTTAGTGACCATTTGAAACCGATATTAATATTGTACAACCCGTAACGGTAATTACTACAAATATATATTTTTTACTAGTCGTATTGTTTATTTTAATAAATGTACAATCGGGTTCATAATTGCATACTCAATTCATCAATGAATTAATTCATAAATTGGGTACCTATGCAATTATGAACCCGATTGTACGTAGTACTACTAATAAATACTATTTATTACATGTATTTATTGTAATGTTAAAAAGTGATTTAAAATGCGGAATGATAGAAATGATTAGAATTCAATAGCTTGATTTAAAAATAAAACAAAAGAGGCGGCTGAGGCCCTCAAAAGACGCAAATACAGGAGCCTCTACGCCAACTACAACTTTATTGCATTTGGAGTCGAGACTCTTGGTCCGTGGGACCCAGCAGCACAGAAACTATACCGAGAGTTGGCTAAACGGCTGGTCGACGTAACCGAGGATAAACGAGCTGGCAGCTTCCTCGCCCAACGTTTATTGCGATCCAGCGAGGAAATGCTGCCAGCATCCTCGGTCACCATGCCACAGGGGCCAACTTTAGATTTCGATTTTTAGTTATAGATTACTTTATTGTAGGGTTTATTATATAAGTGTGTAGTTTAGTGATATTTTTAAGTCACAACAAACAACAACAACAACAACAGAACAACAACAACAACACACACACACAACAAGTAATGAACAAGTAATGTATCATTTTAAAGTTTGGAATTAAACAATAAAACAATAAATAATTATAAAACCCCGTTTATTTCTCATTATCTTCCCTCAAGTGGCTTACAACTATTTTTATTTACACTTTACACATTGTAGGATTATTTCCATGTAAATAAATAATACATTTCACTATACATCGCTAAGTTAGGTCCTGGTCCATAAGAATGCACGATATGTCACAATTACATATAAAATATAGAAAAAGAAATATATCAAATTAATTTCAACTAAATCTCCAACTACAAATAAATTCTTGAAACCATTACATCATAGTACTTATCATAGAAATTAACCCCTTTCCATACAAACTTTTTACGGGGGTCAAAATGTCACTGTACATAATACATACAAAATTTTCTATATAAAACCTATAACCAAGGGGTAAAAACGACAAAAACACCTTAAGACATAAATAAACAGCCATTTAGAATAATCTCTATCAAAATAATTTTCTTACTTTTTTTGGGTGGCAACATTCTAAAAAAGGTTACAAAAAATGGCGAGGACAAAAAACTGAGCAGCTTATCATAATTATATATACGTCGTTACCACCCTATATCACCCGATTCTTAGAAAATAAATAACACTATAACTGGTATAAAAGAATCAAATAGTCGAAACACTCTAACTCTGCATTCTTCTTCCTAGCGTTTATCCCGGCTTGGCAACCTAATCCCGTGAATTGGCGTAGACATTAGTTTTTACGAAAGCGACTGCCATCTGACCTTCCAACCCAGAGGGGAAACTAGGCCTTTTTGGGATTAGGTCCGGTTTCCTTACGATGTTTTCCTTCACCGAAAAGCGACTGGTAAATATCAAATGATATTCCGTACATAAGTTCCGCTAAACTCAGTGGTACGAGCCGAGGTTTGAACCCGAAACCTCCGGATTGAAAGTCGGACGTCTTACCGCAAGGCTACCAGCGCTTACTCTAACTCTGCATTAAGTTTTTATTTTTTTAATACAATACAATTTTGTAGCCGCAAAGTTAGCGTGAATGAACTCTAATAACACAGCTAAATTACAAAAGTATACTTTAAAGACATCAAATTATTGATAAACTACTTTGGAAAAATCTAGGACTCTCAGATTTTTAAAATAATTGCTTGAAATAATTATGTTTAATAAGTAACATTATGGTACAGGTGCCGTGGGGTGCCCGGCCTTAGAATTGTCCCCCACCATAACGTCCCGTGGTTGCAGTAGGAGTCTGCTAAGGGAATATACCGGGAGATGGGCAGCAGCATCTTCCGAAAGCCTAAACAACAATAAACAAAAAAAAACTGCGCGCGCCAACCCGCCTGCCAAGCGTGGCGCGTATGGCAAACTCCCCCTTTAATGATCACTTATGGAGGTCCAAAGGGGAGGCCTATGTTCAGCAGTGGGCGTCTTATGGCTGAGATGATGATGATGAACAGAATTGTTATTTATTTAATTTGTGATTTAAAACTTTCTTTTAAACTAAAATAATCTTGTAAAAAATAGTACTGTCATTGATCATACACACACATACGTATTTTTGTGTAAATTAAGTTAAGCCCAAAGTATTTTGTTCCTTAAATGAATCATCGATATAATTAGGTCAAATTAACATTTTAAATCACATATACCTAAGTTTTGTTTAATGTTTTACTAATTTAACCCAAAAAATGTTTCCATTTCAAGATATTGTTATGAAAAAAATATTTACATATTGATTATGTACTTAAGTACTTACATCTTTTATGTTATTCATATAATACTAGGTACTTATTATTTTCGAGAACAATTATCACAAAATTAAAAAAAAATGTTAACGATTTGAATACTTACTTTATTTTTGCTTATAATTTAGCAAAATATAGTAAGAACTACAAAGATTTTTTGTCAAAGGTTTTTTTAAATACCAATGCTTACATATTTTTGGCTGGTAGTGTGAGTAAAGTAGGTACATCTATAGCTACCGAGTGTATTTATAATTCTTTACGTCACTCTGGGCGGTAAGTGAGATATTACGCCCACGGGCGTAGCGGCAAATCTCACTTCACACCCAGGAGAAGACGTAAAATTGTGCACGCACCACGGGCGGTTATAAAGAAGGCCTCATATCGCTTGTCTATGGCCCTTACCTTCGGTTCGGGCCACAAATATCCGCGATCTGAGACGTTCTTTATTTTACCGCCCTAGGTGCGTAATGTACTATTAGTATATTCCTACTTATTTTCAACTGTAGTTCTAATTATTGATAATTTATTCTTTTAAAGTACAGTTCTAATATTGGATACCAGGATATTACTCTAAAAATTGTGTAGTTTAATTATTTAATGTTTGTTTCTAAGACCCAATACTTACCAAAATACCATAAAAATAGAATATCCATAGGCTACCGTGACCGCTTTCTCTCAGGCGGGCTGTGTGCTTGTTTGCCACAGACTTGTAATAAAAAAATCTACTTTTGGACCGAAAAACTAACATTTCTGAATTTGCATAGCCAGCGTAAAATTTTAAGCAAATAACCTAACCTACAACAGAACTGTGAAAGTCTACATAAAAAGGTACCATTTGATGGCAGGCGCTTACGCTTTTACAATACAATATTAATATTATTTTTTAATACAATATTAAATCTGTGCAACGTACGACTTAAGCGCTCTTCGCCAAATGGTACCTTTTCATGCAGACTGTCACAAATAGAAAACTAACATAATGGTATACTTAATTATTTTGGTAGTCTTACTTAATTAACGTATATTCCTGTTCCGAATACCTTTATTTATAAACGTCTTACAAGATACATTTAGTTAAGTACGTTTTGTCTGTGTCTAAAAAAGATAAGTGTCAAAGTGACAGATAAGGACAAACGATTATTAGTAAAATGAGGTTTGTAAGACGTTTATGATTAAGGGGGCAAATCGTTACTTTATTTAGTAACTTCGTCATCTATAAAATTAAAAAAATTGATCTACACAAATGACCGAATCCATTGAAATGCGTCGACGCTAGATTTTCGACCAATCTAAAATGTATGAAAATAAAATTATAATCACATAATATTTTTGATTTTAAAAAAGCTCACTAATTTTAATATTGATGTGAGCTGTGTGCTAACCCTGATAAAAACATTATTACACTTACTTTTTCAGTTTAATGGATGGTGAATGTGGAAATGAATGTGGGTTGACACATTTTTGCTTAACAGCATCCAACTACGGGACGTCGCAATACGTTAGACAGAGATATCGCATTACGAGTCTGATGTATTGCGGCGTCCCGTTCTCAAGATACTAAATAGATCACATGGTCACAAATATCGGAACAACGCCTCTATTGTCAAGGCGATAAAGTGCATGTTCAGATATTTTTGAGCACTTTGCGCTCCGCTATATTTGAGGACGACTGTACAGTCGAGTTCTTCGATATCTGAACGCACGGACTTTCAAAAATATGTGTACACAACACAACCCTAAACATATAAGGTTGTGTTTATATATTTTTGAACGTCCCTGTGTGTCTGACAGAATGAAACAGTGCTAGTGCAGTTGCGAAACATCTAGTTGTCCCTGTCTAGTCGCTGTCGCTTTGGGGGGTGGTTGTGGGTGGGAGGGAGGGGGTGATGGCGGGCGCGTCTTTCTCGAGGGGTCGGAACGACCAGTTGCCGGCTCCGTCGAACTCCAGGACGTGTGTGTGGTATTTCCTGTGAAGAGACGTTGTTTAGAAAAGTTTTACCGTTGCACAATATGAAAGAAAAAAAATACAGCCAAGTGCGAGGCGAGGCAGCCCGCTTCGTCATACTTCTTCGAAATCTCTTTTTTAAATACTTCTAAAACATTATGAAGGCGATATTTTATAATCCAGTCACGGTTTTATAATCCAACATTACTTCTCGTAATAATATCACAAACTCACAAAAGCTTGTTTTGGGAATCAAGTTCAAAGATACATACAGACATACAATCACGCCTATATCCCAAATGGGGTAGGCAGAGATCACGGATTTCCATTTGCTACGATCAATGCAGCAAAACGGCTCTCCGTGAGCCACTTCTCGCCCCCGTTTAAAGATAATATGTATAAATCTTCTCTTGAAATTGGATTCTCATGCTCTTTAGGTTTCTTGCGTTGTTTAATTTAAATCTTATTTCACAGCTTCAAAGTGCATTTTGAAATTTGTAATTTGAATTTGATACCTCCTTCCTAGACTACTAAATAAAGGTATTTGTAAGATCATAAAGCATACTAACCATACGCTAGGCCTGTGTGTGATAGAGAGGAGAGTAATGCCCTCCTTCACCGCCTCCTCATACATGACGACCTCCGTTTCCATGGAGACGGCGCTAGTGCACTCATCTAGCAACGCGTATACGGGCCTGGGAAATAAGTATTTATTATAGATATAATTAATCTAATATGACTTCACGTAAATACCTTATGAAGAACAAATGTCCGACCTATTCTAATAGTACATTACGTACGGGCGGTAAAATAAAGAAGAGCTTACCTTACCTTACCTTCGGTTCGGGCCACAAATACCCGCGATCTGAGCCCTTCTTTATTTTACCGCCCTAGGTACGTAATGTACTATTATGTCTTCTCCTGGGTGTGAAGTGAGATTTTCCGCTGCGCCCTAGGGCGGTAAATCTCACTTAGCCCCCAGAGTGACGTAAAATATAATGAAGTCACTATAGGTGTGCCTATAATATTTGAAGAGTTCCCTCGATTTCTCCAAGATCCCATTATTAGATCCTGAGCTGATGATAATGGGACCAACTGTCAAGTATCCCCATTAAAAAAAAATCCAACTTGGTCCAGCCGTTTTCAGATGATCGCCGATTACATATACATTTCAAAAAAATCGCGCGCTCTTGAAGCCACAATGGTGTGTCGCGCACGCGTCCCGTCGCATGCCCTTGAGGATGTGTGTAACTGGATGTGTCTATCGAATACTTATAAGTCGTCGGGTGAAACCAGAGTCACGTAGGTCACTCTATTTGACATAGTGTCGGGTAGGACATCAATTTAAAATTAGTTTGAGTGAGCACCTCATTTAAAAAATGAGGTGGTACAATGTCTTACTTCAAATGAGGTGAGGTACACAAACGAGGTGACAAAATGTGTTGATTGCCGGCGAGCGCGAGTACCGCGAATGAATGGATGAATGTGTGACGGTTTGAGAGTGTTTGGAAGAATGTGCAGTGTGTGTATTTTTTGTATGCGATTAGCGTGAGTGAGTGAAGGAATGAGTAGAGGGAGCTCAATTGAAATGAAGTAAGACATCTTCCCGGTGTGAAGTACTGCAACAAAATAACAGAACGAGGGGCTCAAATGAGGTACCTCACGAATGAGTTACTCAACACTAATTTGACACGTACCTGTGATAGAACATCCTGGCCATGGCCATCCTCTGCTTCTCTCCCCCACTGAGCGTGGCGCGCCAGTCCCGCACGGCCCGGAGCCCGCCGTGCCGCGCCGCGCACGCGTCGAGGCGCACGACCTTGAGGATGTGCGTGGCCCGGTCGAACGCTTCGCGGTCGTCGGGTGAGACCCGAGTCGGGTAGGTCACTTGGTCCATTAGTGAACCCATTGACATGTAAGGCCTGGAAAGAAAAATATTTTTAACAAGTGTTTGAGTCTTAAGTGTTTAATTATTACGTGATTTCCTGCATCGATTAAAATATTATGTTCACGGGTGGGCTATAGACCACAGAGTAAACTAAAAACAATCGCTAACCTTCGTATTTAGAGCAGGCTCTCCCGTACAACGTCGTATGAATAATTATTAGACCGCAGTTTGACTTGTGATCCTTGTAGTACTACTCCTGTACCCTTGTAGTAGAGTTCTACTACAGTTCTACTCCAGTACATTTTGTACTGTGTTACTTGATAATTTTGAAAAATTAAAAAAATATACTAAATGAAGTTATTTTCAAAATTGCTTTCTTGGCGTTAGATATGAGGGTATCAAGTATCATTTGTGATATATTGTACAAAAAAATAATCAGCCATATCGTATCTGGAAGAGCCCAAACTTGGTATGTTTTGAAAATTATTTTTGTTTTAATTTAAAAAAAATGGCTGAAATGTAATGATGTGTTTTCAGAACCGCCTCTATTAGCCCTTTCATATGATACCACACACGATAGGTTTTTGAGTGGTTTTTGAAAATGTGGAGTGGGGATGTTCAGGGGGGTGGTGGGGGAAACGGCACCACTTTCCAGCCTGGCAACATGGACTTTCTTGAAGCCCAGGAGTAGTACTACAAGTATCACAAGTCAAACCGCGGTCTAATAATTATTCATACGACGTTGTACGGGAGAGCCTGCTCTAATTCGCTGTGTGCATGATTGTGGCTCCATCTCTTGGGCAGGTGGTCAATCTCTTTTTTCCTTTTTTTATAAATAGGTTGTAATCCTTTCCTTGCTTATATGAAATGTAACTGGCTGATTCACTATTTTGACAGCAGACAGGGGATTTGCAGTTTCATTTCTTGTCACATTGAGCACTGCGATCGTTCTCGTTACCCCCACCATGCACTTCGCACATAGCGAGCATAGTTTTGTTCCTTATTAACAACACACAATACACTCAACTAAATCACAAACGGCATCTTAAATTAGATAAACGTTTACAAAATAACTACATCCAAATTAATGATTTTCCAATTTTATTTTAGAGGACCATATAATAGTTTAGATTATTAGGGTAGGGAATTTGTTTATAATGTTTTTATTTTATTTACTGTTATTAAAAGCAAACAATGTACCAAAATGAAAAAAAAAAAAAAAAAAAAAGGACCATAGATGACTTAAGTAATACTACTAAAAACCTAACCATGTAATGATCACATTACTTTTGGATGAATAAATAAAATTAAAAATTGAATATTGAAATCTGGGTAAGATAGGTGTAGGGTTTCTGGTTTCTCGACCTTTTTTATTTCTCGAGGCACGGGAATTCTCGACCACGATTTCTCGAGTTTCTCGAGTATCTCGAGAAATTTTAGAAGGTCTTTTCCGACCACGGAACAATGGTATTCCGGACCTTTGGAAGGCGTATGCGGAGCCAAAGCCAACGCGCAAAGGCCCTTTAGACAATTTAATGAAAAGTGAGGGATACACTAAAAGGATGCTGCCCTTGCCCGTGTCATGGAACGCACGCAGAGACAGCGCCCGCCATGGTGTAAGGACTATTCAGTTAATGGAGTCTAAAATGTACTAGGCTATTGGGTGAATAGTATGGGCTAATTACTGGGCTATTGGGTGAAGAACCGGACGCCTGCTTAATAAAACGGTATCCAATTTTAATTCCGGCAGACGGTGACTCGCCCTCCGCAAGATGGGATCCCATAAAAAGCGACATCAAAGATGGCTCAAGGGCAACACCGGTGCGGGGCTGGGGGTAGAGAGGTGTCACTAGACTTTAAACATATAATATAGCCAACTCGCCACTTAGGTTTCCACATCTACCCTCGAGAACGCAGCTCTAGCGACCCCACTCTGGACTGGACAGCCGGTCCTACAGTCCCACTCATCCGACAGGTTAAGCACAGAGCACAGACAGCATAAGCTAGACGCATTAAGTGTTAAACACGTGTTTTTTTTACTTATCAAAAAAATCAAAATCATTTATTAAAAGACAACATGGTCCACACATTACATAATAAAATACAATTAGATATAAATATGAATATGTCAACCTAAATTAAATTAAAATAAATAAATATCGCTCTTGCGATTTATTTTTCGAATTCTCGAGGCATTGCGGTTTTTTTCCCGTCTCGACGAAGGACAAATTTCTCGAAATTTCTCGCCTCGAGAATTCTTGAACAGAAACCCTAGATAGGTGGTGCCACTACCAACAGCAAGCGCGCAGTAGCCGACGCGCTGCCGTCGCGGAAGGCCGCTCGTGAGAATGATCATCGTAAATTTATCGAAACATGTCGATCAAAAATCGACTAAAATTACGTGAGTGACCCGTTATAAATATTTTTCTACTCCTGCATTCTAATTTGCCAATAAAATGACTGACAGCTATATTCAAAGCATATACTTTGGTGCCGGCACAATCCGCCGGGAGATTGAAGATACTCCATTGTATAGAGGCAGCAGGTCATTCCTTGAACTCAATCCTTACCGGCTTATTTATTATAAGCACTCGTAGGAAAACTATTGTGTGCAACGGTATATAATTAGGTCTTAAAATTCTCGGGTCTGATTTTACAAAATTAGGTTTCGCCTCATTTTGTAACTTCGATTCCCGAATCTTAAGAATCTTTATTATGTAACTGTTGCACAATAGTATTTTTTATACTCGGCGACTGTAATGCTCGAATTGAGATTGTGGTGGCGGAACTACTAGCGCATACTTTTTGATAGAGCTTCTATGGTCGCATATTGTAGCATCCATAACAATGACAGAAAGGATTTCCATACAATATTGTGAAACTGTTGTCGGGCCCCGCATTGCGTGTCGCCGCCGGCACAATCCACCGGGAGATCGAACGTTACGAGATTACATAGAAGCAGTAGGTTGTGCACGGCTTTCGTCGAACTCAATTCTTACCGACTTGCTTAAGCACTCGTAGAAAAACTATTGTGTGCAACGGTACATAATAAGGGCTTATTTTATTATGAAACTGTAGCACAAAATACTATTTGAAGATAATAGGTCATACGTTACCTTTGTGGGATATAGAACATGATGGGCCTGGACGTGCAGTGTCCGGTGGGCGGCGCGTCGTCGGCGCAGTGTGCGCACGCGCAGGGCCGCGGCACGGCCAGCGAGCCGCCGTGCACCGGCCACAGCCCCGAGATGATGCGGAACAGGCTGCAACAACGGGGTTATTGAGAACACTTGCCCACTCAGTAACTACATTCAAGGCCATCATGATACGTGTCGGGGCCCTAGGGCACGTAAGAATGTGGGGCCCTTGGACACTTGAAAATCAGGGGCCTTCAAGCGCTCAATTAGAGACTACGTTGACTGTAAAAAAGCAGTGGAGTGCAGCAGTGAGTATAATTTTTCATAACTTAGTTTAGGAGTCTATAGTCTGGCTACCAATAAGACATAAGTGCAGTAACAGTGGAAGTAATAAGCTATACTCGTCCCTTTTTTAGTAGCGAGAGTACTAGCGTAAGAAAGAGACAGTATGATTCTTTCTGTCTATGCTTAAAGTAAAACAGACCCTGGCCAAACTATCATTCTTCAAAAAAACATCACATTACGGGAGCAATATCCAGAGATACCCCACTGGCGACCACATCGCACGCCGGCATCACTATTGGCACGTTGCGAAGACGAGAGGTATTTCTATCTGTTTAACCTACCTTCTAGAATGCGTTACATTTTGGCGCCCAATTGTGGACTTGCCATATCCAGAGATACCCCACTGGCAACCACGTCACACGCCGGCGTGACTATTGACACTTTCCAATGGATCGACAGGCACTCCCATATAACTAACCTACATTCTGGTGCCCAACGTGGGGCCAACAAATGAAAACTGTAATACCTTGACTTGCCGCAACTATCAACAGATGTGTGCCGGGTGCGATATCCAGAGATACCCCACTGGCAACCACGTCTCATGCCGGCGTGACTATTGACACTTTCCAATGGATCGGCAGGCACTCCCATATAACTAACCTACATTCTGGTGCCCAACGTGGGGCCAACAAATGAAAACTGTAATACCTTGACTTGCCGCAACTATCAACAGATATGTGCCGGGTGCGATATCCAGAGATACTCCACTGGCAACCACGTCACACGCCGGCGTGACTATTGACACTTTCCAATGGATCGGCAGGCACTCCCATCTATCTAACCTACATTCTGGCGCCCAACGTAGGGCCAACAGCTAAAACTATGTTACCTTGACTTGCCGCATCCGTTGGGGCCAACTATCAACAGATGTGTGCCGGGCGCGATATCCAGAGATACTCCACTGGCAACCACGTCACATGCCGGCGTGACTATTGACACTTTCCAATGGATCGACAGGCACTCCCATCTATCTAACCTACATTCTGGCGCCCAACGTAGGGCCAACAGCTAAAACTATGTTACCTTGACTTGCCGCATCCGTTGGGGCCAACTATCAACAGATGTGTGCCGGGCGCGATATCCAGAGATACTCCACTGGCAACCACGTCACATGCCAGCGTGACTATTGACACTTTCCAATGGATCGACAGGCACTCCCATCTATCTAACCTACATTCTGGCGCCCAGCGTGGGGCCAAGAGCTAAAACTATGTTACCTTGACTTGCCGCATCCGTTGGGGCCAACTATCAACAGATGTGTGCCGGGCGCGATATCCAGAGATACCCCACTGGCGACCACATCGCATGCTGGTGTGACTATTGGCACGTTGCGAAGACGGATAGATAAGTCGTTCGTGTAGGATATTTTGCCTGCAAATAAATTCATGATTTTAATATAATTGCTCGAACTCAATAAATTCTTTTTTATGACATAGGAGGCCAACGAGCAGACGAATCACCTGATGGTAGGCAATTACCACCGCTCATAGACGCCCGCAACACCAGAGGCCAGTTTTATAAAGCTACAAGTTACAATTTACAAGCGGAACTCTCTTTCTAACCCTATGTGTTAGAAAGTGACTTCCGCTTGTAAATTGTAACTTGTAGCTTTATAAAACTGGCCTCAGGAGGGTCAAGCGCGTTGCCGGCCTTTAAGAGTCGCCAGGACGCTCGCGTGAACTCGCGTCCCCATACAAACGTAGTTCAGCTGTCATTTTAAAACGACATGCTTTAGAATCACAAAATTTGGCATGGACATTTTAGTAGTACAGAGCTATGTCGGTAATTAGTTTTCGTTGCTAAAAATTGTAATACAAAGAAAATATAGCAAAAATAAGTTTTGTATGGAAATCTGTATCTGGCTGTATTTTCTTTGTATTACAATTTTTAGCAACGAAAATGAATTACCGACATAGATCTGTACTACTAAAATGCCCATCCCAAATTTCATGGCTCTAAAGCATGTCGTTTTAAAATGAGAGCTGAACTACGTGTAGACTCGTGGCTGGAGGTCGATGTGGTTGAGCGGGGTCCAGGTTGGGAGAGAGAAACCAGCGTGTGCTTCATATGGTGTATATTTGAAAAGTGACGGACTTATTCGCTACCTAGCTATATATAATACAAGATTTACTTAACATTAATTACAATGCCACCTATCGGTGACAGAAAGAACTAAATACATCTCTCATCGATCAGGGAACAACGAAAACCTATAGGTAACAGACATAGCCATCCAGGTTTCGAGTTAATATGGAGGAAAACGCATAGATGGCGCTGTCAATCGGGTTTAACGATTTGACACTACGTTTGTATGGGAACGCGAGCGTCCTGGCGACTCTTAAGATGGGATTACGCTCTTTTCTTGAAGGTTTGAAGGTCATATTTCTAGTCATAATCCTCCAAATACCTCTTGAGTAAAATCTCGTCACTCGATACTGGGTAGGTATGTATTATGCCCGAAGGAGTTAGTCTCGATATCCAAAATATCCTGTGCCTATTCAGAGAGCTAGACTGAGAACTGTTGGAGGTCACAATAGAGTAGGAATGATCACAGTTATAGTAAGACTTGTGAGCATGACTTAGCCGCTAACAAAAAGAATAATAAAGAATGGCATGTCTTCAAACATCCCAGGGTCCGTGACTTGGAACGCGTTAGGGTTGTCCTTGGAGGCTGCCACGTGGACGTTTCGGACGCATTCTCCGCGCGCCACCTCGCCGAACACGTCTAACATGTCGTGTCCCAAAGATCCAAGGGTCCTACCTTGCGGCACAGGTCGCTTGTCCCTGAAGGTGACTTGGAACGCGTTCGGGTTGTCCTTGGAGGCCGCCACGTGGACGTTTAGGACGCATTCTCCGCGCGCCACCTCGCCGAACACGTCTAACATGTCGCGTCCCAAAGATCCAAGGGTCCTACCTTGCGGCACAGGTCGCTTGTCCCTGAACGTGACTTGGAACGCGTTCGGGTTGTCCTTGGACGCCGCCACGTGGACGTTTCGGACGCATTCTCCGCGCGCCACCTCGCCGAACACTTCTAACATGTCGTGTCCCAAAGATCCCAGGGTCCTACCTTGTGGCACAGGCCGCTTATCCCTGAACGTGACTTGGAACGCGTTCGGGTTGTCCTTGGAGGCTGCCACGTGGACGTTTCGGACGCATTCTCCGCGCGCCACCTCGCCGAACACGTCCAACATGTCGGACACGCGCTCCGCGTAGCCGGCCAACGTTACTACTTCCTGTTGAAAATATATGTCGGGTTTTTATATAAACGAACTCATTGTGGTATCTCAAATAAACTCTAAGGAACCAGCTACCACACTCATAGACTAAGTATTCATTTAAATAATTTTAAACAAAAAAGAACCGACTTCACATAGAATCCGCTTTTACAAGTGGAAATGCCCGAGTTGCTGTAAATAATAGTGAAATCACTATAGGTGTGCTTATACTATTATTGAAGAGTACCCTCGATTTCTCCAGGATCCCATCATCAGATCGTGGTGACAATGGGACCAACTGTGAAGTATACTCTTTCAAACAAAAAAAGAATTTTCCAAATCGGTCCAGCAGCCTTCGAATAATCGGTGAACATACTAACAAAAAAGCGAAAAAAATCCCGACGAATTGAGAACCTCCTTCGAAATCTTGAAGTCGGTTGAAAAAGGCAGGAAACTACAGAATTAGTATACCTTGTAGCTGGACATAAGTCTTTCAATAGCGTCCGCTGCGGAGTTTAGCAGATGTCTAGAAGTTGTCATGTACTCTGTTCGTGCGCTGATACCTTCGCTGTCTGACCCTGAAAAAATTACAAGATATGTGTGAAAATATTTATGTATTAAATTTTTTAAGTATTTGCATGTAGACAAAAAACTGCTAGGATGAAATGAGACTGGGCCGGTCACGTTTTACGGGGAGATGCTAACATTTGGATACCGGTAACGGGGCGCCGGTAAGGCAGACCTAAGCGGAGACCAAGGGGGCATGACTTGGAAACCTTTCTTAAGAACTAGCCAGAGGAAGCGAAAAATCGGGGGTCATGGGAGATCCTGTGGAGAGGCTTTAGCCCAGCAGTGGTACACTCAAATAGGCCGGGTAAGATAAAGAGAAGTATTTGGGTATACATTGAACACTCCTGTCACTTGGGTCAATAGCTGCTTGTAGGCAGTATGCAGCTGCCCTAGTTCCACCTTTAGTTATAATTATACTCAGATGAACCCAAACATTCAGAGCGCGCGAATCTTACAATGGGCACCATACCTCGCTATTAAGTAGGGCGAAACCCGACCTTCAGAGCCTGCGATTCTTACAATGGATGTATCTACTTAAGTCGGATGAAACCCGAACTTAAGAGCGCGCGATTCGTACCACAGAGGCCGTGTCCCGCTATTAAGTTGAGCGAAGCCCGACCTTCAGAGCCTGCGATTCTTAAAATGGATGTATCTCATTAAGTTGGTTAAAGTTTTAATGGATGTATCTCCTTAAGTCGGGTGAAGTCTCAATGGATGTGTCTCTTTAAGTCGGGTGAAGTTTTAATGGATGTATCTACTTAAGTCGGGTGAAGTTTCAATGGATGTATCTCTTTAAGTCGGGTGAACTTTTAATGGATGTATCTACTTAAGTCGGGTGAAGTTTCAATGGATGTATCTCTTTAAGTCGGGTGAAGTTTTAATGGATGTATCTACTTAAGTCGGGTGAAGTTTCAATGGATGTATCTCTTTAAGTCGGGTGAAGTTTTAATGGATGTATCTACTTAAGTCGGGTGAAGTTTCAATGGATGTGTCTCTTTAAGTCGGGTGAAGTTTTAATGGATGTATCTACTTAAGTCGGGTGAAGTTTCAATGGATGTATCTCTTTAAGTCGGGTGAAGTTTTAATGGATGTATCTACTTAAGTCGGGTGAAGTTTCAATGGATGTAACTCCTTAAGTCGGGTGAAGTTTTAATGGATGTATCTACTTAAGTCGGGTGAAGTTTCAATGGATGTATCTCCTTAAGTCGGGTGAAGTTTCAATAGATGTATCTCCTTAAGTCGGGTGAAGTTTCAATGGATGTATCTCCTTAAGTCGGGTGAAGTTTCAATGGATGTATCTCTTTAAGTCGGGTGAAGTTTTAATGGATGTATCTACTTAAGTCGGGTGAAGTTTCAATGGATGTAACTCCTTAAGTCGGGTGAAGTTTTAATGGATGTATCTACTTAAGTCGGGTGAAGTTTCAATGGATGTATCTCCTTAAGTCGGGTGAAGTTTCAATAGATGTATCTCCTTAAGTCGGGTGAAGTTTCAATGGATGTATCTCCTTAAGTCGGGTGAAGTTTCAATGGATGTATCTCTTTAAGTCGGGTGAAGTTTCAATGGATGTATCTCCTTAAGTCGGGTGAAGTTTCAATGGATGTATCTCTTTAAGTCGGGTGAAGTTTCAATGGATGTATCTCCTTAAGTCGGGTGAAGTTTCAATGGATGTATGTACTTAAGTCGGGTGAAGTTTCAATGGATGTATCTCTTTAAGTCGGGTGAAGTTTCAATGGATGTATGTACTTAAGTCGGGTGAAGTTTCAATGGATGTATCTCTTTAAGTCGGGTGAAGTTTCAATGGATGTATGTACTTAAGTCGGGTGAAGTTTCAATGGATGTATCTCTTTAAGTCGGGTGAAGTTTCAATGGATGTATCTCTTTAAGTCGGGTGAAGTTTTAATGGATGTATCTCCAAGTCGGGTGAAGTTTCAATGGATGTATCTCCTTAAGTCGGGTGAAGTTTCAATGGACGTATCTCCTTAAGTCGGGTGAAGTTTTAATGGATGTATCTCTTTAAGTCGGGTGAAGTTTCAATGGATGTATCTCTTTAAGTCGGGTGAAGTTTCAATAGATGTATCTCCTTAAGTCGGGTGAAGTTTCAATGGATGTATCTCTTTAAGTCGGGTGAAGTTTTAATGGATGTATCTTCTTAAGTCGGGTGAAGTTTTAATGGATGTATCTCCTTAAGTCGGGTGAAGTTTCAATGGATGTATCTCTTTAAGTCGGGTGAAGTTTCAATGGATGTATGTACTTAAGTCGGGTGAAGTTTCAATGGATGTATCTCTTTAAGTCGGGTGAAGTTTCAATGGATGTATGTACTTAAGTCGGGTGAAGTTTCAATGGATGTATCTCCTCAAGTCGGGTGAAGTTTCTAGTGCACTTACAGTCTCCCTTGGTGCCGGTGAGGATGGGCAGCGCCAGCATGACCATGCCGGTGCCGCTCCACACGTACTTCATGCAGAACTGCTCCAGCATCACGTACCACAGCTTCTTGTTGAACACTCCTGTCATCTGCGCCACTAGCTGCTTGTAGGCGGATTGGAGTTGTCCTAGTTCAACCTGCAGACAAAGTGTTATTTCAGTGAAGAACTTATTAGTCAATAAAGCTATACTGTCCTGCTAAGCCGAATGACGCTATCTTAATAGTACATTACGCACTTAGGGCGGTAAAATAAAGAACGGCTCAGATCGCGGGTATTTGTGGCCCGAACCGAAGGTAAGGGCCATAAATAAGCTATATGAGGCCTTCTGTATTACCGCCCGTGGTGCGTACACAATTTTACGTCTTCTCCTGGGCGTGAAGTGCGATTTGCCGCTGCGCCCGTGGGCGGCAAATCTCACTTACCGCCCAGAGTGACGTAAAATAAAATTCCCTTGAAAATGGAACTCTGAGCTACAGAATTTCAGGTATAAATTTACATTTCCATGCCATTCGGCTTAGTAGGGCTCCTAAAAATTTTCCGACGAAAAGAACAAATAGATTCGGGGCCAAACTTAACTTTGCCATGGAAAACAGTCAGCTACATTCATTGACACAGGTAGCGGTCAGTTTGCCAACTGGAAATAACTTTTGTAATCGAGAAAAACCATGTGCTGTTTCTAAAAAATTCTGCAACAGGACATTGCTTCATTGCGTCAAAATATAATGGTATAGAAATCGACTTTTGTAGCTTGACCCTCCTCAAGATTCCTTTGTACCTACAAGTGGCTCACTGTAAACGTAGGTACCTTATGTCCACCGTAAAACGCGACTTCCTCAGCATGAGCGATGATAGAAGCGTGCACGTGTCGTAGATTAGCCTTCATTCTAGCCTCTTCACCAGCCAGGGCACCGAACCTTGGACTTAGCATTCGCAGGACCTGACCGGTCATGCAGATCACTACTGTAGCGAAGCCTGGGCCTGTAAGGAATATAAATGGTAAGAGTAAATATCAAATATCTAGATGTCGGCGGCCGATCGCAAAATCAGGCAGATCGTGAAATTCCTAGGCATATCGTGAAACGTGAAAATCTTTGACTCGTTCCCTGAGTCGACGGAGCCTCGCTATGTGGGGCTCTTATTTCTGGGCAGTTTGCCCTTCGGGCATCTGAAGTGACACAACGAACCTAACCTACCTATACATTGGTTTAATGTGACTATCGTTACAACACTACACAGGAACATTACGATCTGCCTGATTTTACGATCGGCCGCCGAAAGATATAACTTAACACTAATACTACTACGCCTTGTACACTATTATCCAACGAGCGGAGCGTAAGCGAAGCGAGTTCTTACAAGTTCTGGCTACTGGGACGTCTCGGCATTTCAATGGCTTTTTGACTTTGAGTGTTTGTTTGACGATAACTTGAGTAGCGTTTTCTTGATCTTTATGAAATTTGTTGAGATTGTAGCAGAGATACATATAATTTGAGAGTTCGTATATGAGCAGGATCGATCAAGGGGTTCTGGAGCTAGAAGGCGCGAAATAATCATCACATGG
Source organism: Pammene fasciana (assembly GCA_911728535.1). Classification (NCBI taxonomy): domain Eukaryota; kingdom Metazoa; phylum Arthropoda; class Insecta; order Lepidoptera; family Tortricidae; genus Pammene; species Pammene fasciana. The sequence goes on from OU452295.1 coordinate 2,900,174, forward strand.
GTCAGCTTATATTGGTCAGCTTGGTTGCAAGTAAATCGCGAGTTCTCGGTTCGAGGCGGACTACTAGTTGTTATGTAGTATATTGTAGTATTTGTGATAATCACGATTTAAAAGCCGTCAACAAAGTTATAAGTAATTCATGTGATATATTTAACTCATCTATGAGTCGCTGATATATCACAAATCCTTTGCAGAAAACTGCAACTACGAGTAAATGGGTCGATCCGCTATTGAGGTACCGTCATGTGCTACAACTTTGCCTACGAAGCACAACTTTGCATGGCTTGAAAAACGTGGCTTCACCAAAAAGCAGCAACGCGACGGTAATTGAGAAAGAACATTCATTTGTTTACAAACTTCAAACACATAATTAAGTGAATTTTAACATATTTTTGTTCCTACCGATTCTGAAAAAGCAATAAATTCCTGGAAAGAAAATCAATTGACAATTAATGAAAAAAATGTACACTCACGTATTCTTAATTTAGGAAAATCTAATTAAAAATCTAACTACTGCAATTTTTTTAAATTTAATACGGCCTTAAATCAGCCGGATGCTACTACTCAACCATAAGACCATAACCAAATCAACCATAAGAAAACCATGCCGACTTCCTAGTTCACAAAGGCTTGCCTGAACCTCCTTCACAAATAAAAACGGGTATCGTGAGCTCGGGTCTAACCCGATTTTAAATCAAACTAGTTTAACCCAGCATCGGGTTTGACTCCTAACGCCGTGTTTTCACAAAACTGTGCTTCTTCTTCTTCCTAGCGTTTATCCCGGCTTGGGGTCCGCTTGACAACCTAATCCCATGAATTGGCGTAAACACTAGTTTTCACAAATGCTTACCGATGAAGATGTTGCCCTTCATTTTGCTGGAGTAACTGGCCAGGGTCAGAACTATGAGGAGCAGGTCGAAGCAGGGCTTCGTCAGAGACCCGTATAGATGTGCCACAGACTGGGTGAATACGGATACGTCTTCTGTTAATCTGCGAACAAAGTTGCATGATCAGTTGGAGTTATACCATTCTAGAACCTCAAAGGTTTTTCGAACGCTTCGTCTGTGTGGGGCACATCCCGAAATCTTCTGATCATATTTAACATATTTAGCCTACTTTTCGACAAAACCATGGTGTTTTTTTATGATTTAATCGTGTCCTAGTTTCCGGGCTGAAACCATCCAGGGCTTTCTCAAGAGGGCCTGGAGTTCTTCCAAAAGGAGTGTATGTTTTTTAAAGAGTCAGCAACGCGAACTTTTCTCTTCTGAACTCCCCAGATTCAGAGACCTTACGCAGGCCGGATTGTATGGAATTTGGATCTTTTCTCTAGCCGATTGGCAAGCTCGCTGGCCGTAGTTTCAAGACCTAGTTTAGACACTCACCTATGATCGGCATTCTCGATCCTAGCGTCCAAATTCGCCACCCTATAGTAGGTCTGGTTTTTGAAGTACATGTCATAGGCATGGTTGACCAGCCTGGTCCTGAAGGCCAGGGCTAGCCGGCTCTCCAGATATCTGATCATGGAGTTTATGAAGGTCGCTGGTATCGCGATACCGAACCATTGGAGGAGGAGGGCGGCGAATTTCTTGAGGTCTTTTTGGACTATGTGTTTCACTGTAAAGGAAACAAAAATGATTAGGAACCTTGGCATGAAGTAATAGTACATTACGTACCTAGGGCGGTAAAATAAAGAACGGCTCAGATTGCGGACCTTTGTGGCCCGAATCGAAGATAAGGGCCATAAACAAGCGCTCTGAGGCCATGTTTATTACCGCCCGTGGTGCGTACACAATTTTACGTCGTCTCCTGGGTGTGAAGTGAGATTTGCCGCTGCGCCCGTGGCAACAAATGGCAACAAATCTCACTTACCGCCCAGAGTGACGTAAAAGTTATATTTAATCGCATTTGGTTTAATAATTCGGGAATTATTCGGTAATCAACTTCGAAACGGGTTTCGAAGTTGATTACCAACGTTGGTTACAATTTTAATTAAATAATGTTAAAACCACATTTTGTAATTATTTACCGTTAGATTTTTTTACTCTCGATTCAAAGCTGAGCGGTACCGACCAGTAATATCAGTATTAAACCACATTTAGGTAACCTAGGTTTATTTTCCCTTCTTTCATACAAACTGACTGCGAGATTTTTAAGATTATGTTGCCAAGCGGACGCCAGGCGTGTCGTGGAGGATAACTTTTTACCTACACCCTATCATATCATAAATCCTCTATTCTGCGTTCACAAACCGTATATAATGACCACCATTATTGCAACCACTAATGTAACATCCGTTTATTATTTATGCCAGTGTTGTAATGATATATGAAAATGAATTCGATCGTAATGAAAATCTAGCCCTAATTCCCGACCGCCCGCACAAGCCAGTTGGCCATGGCGGTGCAATGGCGGTCATTCTAATGGTTCCCGAACACGTCATTGAGGATTTATAATATGTGTGTGGATAAAGCAGTGTATCTAACTGTACATAAATATACTTCGTTTTTTTCAGATTAGAAAAATCGTGCGATTGTCGTCATGCGATTTTTGGGAAAACGATTTTAAAATTTGCCATTTTGCATCGTATTGGCTTAAGCGTATCACTAATAGTGAAAAAAAGTAGTTTCATTTATATTCTGCCCAGATATGGCTGAAAAAAGTACAGCTAAAGTGTCGAAATAGACCGTTATTTTTCTAATCTGAAAAAAAACGAGGTTTAGGTATTATGTAGCAGTTACATAAACTACTATTAGCAGAAATAAAAATCGTATTTCTTTTTTCCTTTACGATATTATGGTTTTAAAATGTTGACTTACTTATAGACCCCTCCAAAGCCGCCACATAGATAGAGAGCAGTGTCCTAGTGAACAGACACAGAGTGTGTCCCGTCAGCAGCGCCACCTCGTGGCTACGGAACCCGGGCACCATGATCTTGGCTAACGAGACCATTTGTCTGAGGAACTCTAAGTTTAAGCCGGGGATGTGCTTCTCCTCTGGCGCTGGTTCCTCGGCATCTTCCTGGAATGTATAGTTTAGTATGTTATTACACAAACACATACGATAAATAAATTACAAATGAAAAAAAATACTGTTGAAAGGTCAAATGGTTGTCGTAAAAAACTTGTGCCTAATTTGGGATTACGTTGATGAGCGCCACAGGCTCAGTTTTTTTTTATACAACGACGGTGGCAAACAAGCATACGGCCCGCCTGATGATAAGCAGTTACCATAGCCTATGGACGCCTGCAACCCCAGAGGATTCACATGCGCGTTGCCTACCCTTTAAGAACCTATACACTCCTTTTTTGAAGCACCTCATACTGTAGCCCTCTGGGAAAACCTCGGCAGGGAGTTCATTCCACAGTCGAAGCGTTCGCGGGAGGAAATTCCTCTTAAACCGTGCAGTGCGCAACTCTTTAGGCCTTTAGGTTTCAATTGAGCCGTGGCGTGGCAAGAACTCGGGACAAATGCAAATAGGATGATGATGCCCACAGGTTTGAGTATATCCTTATGATATTCTGTTCGTTGTCAGTATCGACATCCCCCGACAGGGGACGCACTGTACCACGCATCCCACGTTTACCCATTGGACCCCTAGCACTGAACGTAACTACCACCCGCCGAACGTTCATTGGAACCTGTACTGAATGTAACTCGGCATATTTCATGTAACTTCAGTAACAAATAATTGAACTACTCACGATATTCTGTTTATTGTCTGTGTCGACGTCCCCCCGACAGAGGGCGCACTGCTCGGCGCCGCACCGCCCGCCGCACGTCTGTCCGTTGGACCCATTCTGTACTGAATGTAACTCGCCATTTTTCGCGATCTGAAAAAGTACAATCACTGTTATCAATGCAATTTTATTGAGCAAAACTACCTAATTTAAAAATATAATTTGTAATCATTTAGATAACAAAAAATGAAATTATGAGTAATCTTATCAGGTAAGACGGTACTTCAAAGCCGAAAAGATGAGCTCCAATGCTCCATAACTTTTAAGATAATCTAAGAAAAGTCAAGCTAAGGTTACGTTCACAGAATTCACAGATATATACCGACATCATGACGGTGGGTACGAGCCACTCACAAGTTCTTACCTTATAGTTATTGTTGTTATTATTACAAGGGGCCTGCTTCCTCTCCCTCGTACCGTACAGCGCACAAGCTGCTAAAGCCACGCCCACACCAACGCCAACAGCGATCGACGGTTGCACCCGCGACGCTTGCTCCCGAATCTTGGTCAGTATGGCCGGCATTGTGCTATCTAGAGAGCGAGATCAGTGAGATTTTTGCGGTGTAGCTTGATGTGGTTTGGTGTCACGTTTCGTCCATTTTCCTGGAACAATTGAAATAACAGTTTAGTGGCTATGTTTCAACAAAAAAGTGTAGACCTAGTAGTAGTAGGTGTGAATTGTGGATTTAATAAGTAAAAAATTAATACTGGTCGTTTAAAAGTTTTAAAATATTTTTTGGATAAAATTATAGTTTCGTAAATAAACGCTCTGAAACTTCAAAAAAGTGCCTCTCTCCCATCAAACTTTGAACCGTGGGTCCAAAAATACAATTTCGCTGTTAGCTCCTCTTGTAAACCAAAATGTTTGTAAAATTTGCATAGGCAAGGGGTAGCGAAATTTTACTATATAACGGAAAGTTCGGCTTACGACCAAAAATGTGACGTCCAAAGCCGTCTCTTTGTGACGTCAGAAAAAATATAAACTTACTCGATTTTGTATTTTTTCCGAACAAATACTTACAAGTTAAACTAAATAAACCGAGTCAAATTTCAAATATCCGGTCAGTTAAATATTTTGTAAAAAAATCTTAACAAGGAAACTTCTTGTCAATCGACAATGAATCATCGGACAATGGCTTCCAAGGTTAAACTGATGGTTAATATTGATGTACAATATATCTACACACCTACGTACCTGCCAGTGGTTTGCCACTTGCATAAATATGTACCTATAGTTATTGTATTCGCTGTGTGCATGATTGAGGCGCTATTTATCTCTTGTATTGAGCTAATAGTGTTCAATCTCTTTTTTCTTTTTTATAAATAGGTTGTATTCCTTGCTTATATGAAATGTCACTGGCTGATTCACTATTTTGACAGCTGACAGGGGCTTTTGCAGTTTCATTTCTTGTCACATTATGCACTGCGATCGTTCTCGTTACCCCCACTATGCACTTCGCACATAGCGTATAGGTACTGTAGAAATATGAAATGACATTTTAACTATAAAACTCTGAGGCTCGAACATATTACATATTTATAAGAAAAAGTAAACTGTATCCCGACCCGACTGCGGAAAAAACATGTTATGTTGAAGTCGGTTAAAATGTAATCTGTGTTATACGGGCCATGTACGGGCCATAATAAACTAACGAATCAATTGACACCTTATTCATCAAGATAGGATGAATAACTTAGGTGCTCGTATGAATGTATGTATGTAAATACAATATACATAAATCATAACTCTTCCATCTGGCTTCACTATAGTCGGATAACAAAAGAAAATTCGTTTATCTGGTGGTTTTTATTAAAACTGCGTAAAGCTCTATGGCAAATTTTCGTGCCGAATTTAAAAAAAAGAACTTTCGAAGCTGTTGCTTCATATGCGATGTTGTTGTTGTTGTTACAACGAACAAGAGAAAAACATCTTATCATAAACTCTGAATATTTCCGAGCACGCAGTGCAAAAAACGGAATGAGTACCAAAGTAAATATTTACACATGAATCAAATGACGGCCGAGTGAAGTGATTCATTCGATCATCGCAAAAGCACGTGTTGTGTGCCGTGTCCTGTATCGCGTGACAAAAATATACAAACATGCCTATAATGATTACTTATTATAGTACATTCGACGTGAAAGATATGTTTACACTTTTGCACCTTATAACAAAGGCGTAAGGTGAACGCCTTAAACATATTTTTGACGTCGACTGTACTTCAGGGATGTCACGAATGTCGTTGTTCTCACATTCGCGAATGCGAATATTCAGGATGCGAATGTCCGAATGCGAATGCGAATACGAATGTTACCGAGTCGATTCAAAAAACTTAATCTTGCTTATAATTTTTATGCTTCCATAGTTCAAAAATACAGAACATGACATGTAATGGAGTCCTATATTAATGATCAAAAGGAGTCAAGTGATACCGTCATTTTCACTTCCTGTGTATGAGCAAGCATATGACCATGGGCCGGGTCAGTGCGGTCAAAACAGGATGTGTTCTACCAACATTCGCATTCGAAAAATATTCGCATTGATGCGAATGCACATGTTGATACGAATGTCAAAAATGATGCGAATATTCGCATTATGCGAATGCGAATATTCGTGACAACCCTACTGTACTTATCGACTAGCTGGCTACGTCAGATATGACACAATAATGAGAGCAACAAAACCCGTCTGGTTAGATTGATAGTAGATACTATCCTTGTTGCTAGATCCGGGTATATGGCAGCTTTTAAAGGGTGGAAAACAAAGAATACAAATAAATTGAAGAAAATAAATCCGAGAGTTCTAGGGTTGATGCAATATTATGGTAAATTATGTATTTATTTATATTATTTCGTAGCTACTCATACATGTTTCTGTAGGGGGAAGTAGTGCCAAATGATGTATAATACCTACTATTTTTGTTTCCGCAATAATACACTATGTTTTTTGTTCTAATGTAAAATATAAACGAAACAATTTCGGCAGTTTTTACCTATTTTATATTAGTTCTTTCCAACGAAAAACTTTACTGGTCTGTCACTCTGTCCTCCACCTATTAAAAGCTGCCAGATGCCTATAGCGACCTAAGTATTTATTTACAGTAGTTCGGGAATTTGCTTTTGGAACGGAGTCTAAGTGAAGTCGGTTCCTTTTTGTTTAAAATTATTATGCATGTTATTCGAAGACGGATGAACCGATTAAAAAATTTTTTTTTTGTTTGGCAGTTGGTCCTATTGTTATCAGGTAAGGATCCTATAATGGGATCATGGAAAAATCGAGGGAACTCTTCTAATATAATAGGCACACCTATATAGTATTTGTGTATTTTTATAGGAGGCCGGGCATTTGCTCTTAGTATTTACGAAGTAACCTGAAGTAAAGACGATTCTTGTTTATAGTAGTTTATGTAACTGTTACGTAATAGGGGTCCTTAAAACACGAGTGTTTTAAGGCCTAATTACGTACAGTTGCATACACTGCTTTATCTACACACATATTATAAACCCGAAATGATGATTGAATGACTGCAATTGCACGGATTGCAGCGCCATCCGCCATGGCCAACTCGATTGTGTCGGCGGTCGGGCGGCGCATGCCCGCACCCGGATTTTCATAATGATATCGAATTTTTGCTTATTATTTGATAATAATAACATCGTTACAGATAACACATTTGTTCTAACTACTAACGAAACAATCCATTTTTATGGTGGTTATAACGTGCGGGTTTTGAACGCATCATGGAGGGTTTATGATATGGGTGTAGATAAAAATTATTATGATCTACGTTCCGGAAAATGATGATGAAATCTGCATAATAAGTGATAATAAAGATTTACAGCACTATACGACTACAGTACAATGAAGATCAAAAGGGCAATTGTTCTATTTATGTAATGTAAGAATGAATCAAGTATGATGGTAAATTGTCATGCAAGCAACGGCTTAAGACAGGGCATAGCGTGACCTTAGCTAAAGGAAAACGCCGGGAGGTAAGGCCGTGGTCTTTAATAAGCGGAGCGGTTGGGTCTTTCCCGCGTAACAATATGCATTCCGCGCGCGGTCTTGAAATTCGCTTTTTAATTTTCCAATATGGGTAAAAGTCTGAAAATGTATGACAAACAAAACATTCTCATTTGACTTATGTGCACCTGACTGGTTGGAAACTATATCTACAGTTTAAACAGTGAATTCAGTGTTTTTCTGCGTAAAAGTGTGGAAAGTAATGTCCACAAAACATACTTATTTGTCTTATATACACCTTACTAGTTGGAAACTACATCTACAGTCTACACTGACCCTTTAAAGCAAAATAAATGGTACCTACTACCTAATTATATTTTCTATCGAGCTTATTTAAGTTTGGTTGGAACTTTATCCTAGCAAAATTACTTACTAACAGGGTAAAATTGGTGTGGTTTAGCAGAACGCTAGCTCCGCTTGGTTGTGCATTGCAGTCGTTGCAATACCTAGATAAGTTATAAATAGCGTTCTACCTTTATCACGGAACCTGGACATGCCTTCCCATAAAACGCTGATGTATTGACATGGCCTAATCGAAGATTCGAGATCACAGCCTTAGTGCTAATAACCTCGCGTGAACGTGCGTGTTGCACAGTTTTTCATATTTCAATACATATTTAGTTGTTACTGTTTACCTTTACGAGTATTACGGTAGTTACTATACTAATAAAATTTAGTATTCAGGTAGCCCCATCGTGTACGAGAGGAGGCCTGTGCCCAGCAGAGGGACGTATACCTATAGGCTAACATATTATATTATCCAGGGTGTTTTTTAAATAACTAGCCATATTATGCGAAGTGATTTGGTAGGACATACTAAATAACTTTTACTTGGCCCCACCAACTCCGAAATATCAGTTTTTTTGGCTGTTTCATACATTTCAGCCAATCAGACGTTGACGTTTTGTATGGGGACGCCAAATTTTTTTTTTGGGATTTCGGGTTTGGTCCCATAGAAAAATTTGTTCAGTATGACTTATCTAATCACCCTCACAATATGGCTAGTCATTGAAAAAACACCCTGTATATTATTAAGGTAAAATTTAGCAAAGTTGGTATTTGGAACGGGCCTGATAAATCGCTGACTTATTGACGTGGCCTAATGGAAGGTTCGAGATCACAGCCTTAGTTGAGAGAAACTAATAACCTCGCGTGAACGTGCGTTGCACAGTTCCTTTATCGACACTTAGATCACTTGCATGGAACTTGATTTCCACCAGCTTACTTAAATACTACATACATACATACATACAATCACGCCTATATCCCAAAAGGGGTAGGCAGAGATCAGGGATTTTACATTTGCTACGATCAATGCAGCAGAACGGCTCTCCGTGAGCCACTTTAAATACTGTAAAGTTTAATTATTTAATTGGGTAATTTCGATAGGAAAAAAATGGCGGGTGACTCTGATATATGAACGATTTTCGGAAAAATAAAAAATAAAATAAAAATAAAATAAATGTTTATTCACGAAACAGCTTACAATTTTTCTTCGCTCTTTACTTCTGCCAAACCACAGCGTGGTTTGTTGGCAGACGAGGCTCCAGTTTACAAATTATATAGTAAGCTATAGCTATATATGTTACTCAGGTTACTTCCACCACCACCAACAAAAACAGTTACACCCGATTGACCATTGATAGACCCTATCCCAATGTAATAAGGTCCACAGACGGTCACCTACAATGAATACTATTTCTATATAATAATTATGTATCTATCGTTAATACAGTTGCAGCAAAATGAAGTAATAACTAATTAGAATATTTTTAATATTACCCGCCTTTCGAAATTATCCCAATACACCCTACACATAAGAAAACTGAATGTACAAAAAGCGGACTTAATGCCATAAGGCAATATCTACCAACCTTAGGGCAAAACAGAAAAGTTTTAAGCGGTGCATGTAATGAAATTAATAACGAAAGTAACTCTATTACCCTGATAATAGTTATACACATAAAATATATACCTGCATACAAAACTAATACACATATAATAATATTAATAATATACACACACAAATAAGTACTTATGGTTCTCTGTCTTTTTGCCGAAAATTGTATTGCCTAATTTCACTTGCCAACCAACTTTTCGCAGAAAATTCATTTGGCCGAATTTCATTTCCCAACTTTGCATAATCCAACCTAACCTAACCCAACCTAGTAGGTAATTTTCATTTCCCAACTATGGGGTTGAGAAATAAAATATCTGAAAACAAAACTAGGTACTCGGCCAAATGAAACTTCTGCGAAAATTTGGCTGACAAGTGAAATTCGGCAATACAATTTTCGGCGAATAGGCAGGATACCGATATTTTCTATATCTAACTGACAGGCTAATTATATAATTTTTTGACAGGCTCAACAGAAACATCTAAACTGTCAAAGTGTAAATTCAAGACGCAAGCTATGACAGGTATTATATAATGCATATGCATAAGAACATAAGGCACAGTAAGCCGGAAGAGTAAGTAGGTTACTGGCACGTCGGTCGAGATGTTATGTCATTTCAATAGCCAATACTGTTCAATACGTTACCTGTGTGCTTAGGATGAAATATCTGAAGAACGCCTCTATTATCAAGGCGATAAATTGCATGCTCAGATATTTTTGAGTAGCTTGGCCGCTTCGATATATTTGATGGCGACTGTACTGTGTCACTGCCATCACTTTGCCAATTTAACCCAAGTCGCACACCTGATCGAGTTTGTAAATTATTTGTATGGAGAATTTGTACAGAGCCTTATAGAACTAAAAGTTACTGCAGTACCACACAATTCGCTAACGGAAGCTCGATTGTGTCTCGTTTGTGTAGATTTGTATGTACTAAGTTCCTGTTCCGTGTGTGAAACTCCTTGTCATCTGTAAAAACCATTGACCGACCAACCCCGTTGATCGGTTTTATCAAAGATGACGCTTTTTAACAGATAAAACGCCATGGACAAGATACAGTCGACGTCAAAAATGTGTTTACACTTTTGAACCTAGCAAAGGAGTAAGGTGAAAAAGTGTAAACATATCTTTGACGTGGACTGTACAAGAGAAAAAAAATCTCAAATCCTAGACAAAGGGCATTGTCGATGCCACATTCTGTGCGTCATAGCATACGTGCCAAATACCTTGGGTCCTTCCATTGTCATTGGGACTATTGCGTCCATTAGCATTTTTCTCAAACAACGAACAAAATTGATAATTTTATCGTTTATCTTTTATTGCTTTTAGTTTCAGCAATCAAAAGAACTTTGTTTTTATTTTCCTACGATTGAAAATCAAATAAATATACGCTGGACGGAATTAGCCTCATTGATCTTACTGTAAAAGGTGTGAAAAAATAAATCCCGCCTAGTTTCTTTCTGGTAATGACTACATAATATTCGATTAGGCCAACCACACACTAGCGTCTTTCGAGCGTCGACGTCGCCCGAACGCCCGCGCAGCGTGTAACGTATAAATTATATTATAGTAAAGGAAAAGTCTCAAGACGTTGACCGACAATTAAATCTGTACCTCAAATATACTTGATCATCGTCTGGGATAGTCTATGACTGCTTTGACAACTGTCGAAGTGACAGTGATCCCGTGTTGCCAAGACGTGGGCCTTAAAATCCCACGGTTTGAGTCAGTTCATGAGCAACGCTTTGCGCATAATTATTATTGTATTTAAAAAACGCTATTCAGTAATTTCCCGTCGTTATTCAGAAATTAGATTTAATTTTTGTTTTTTCCTTGCTTCGCAAACATCTGTGGACACCTAATTTTAATCTGTCAAGTCCTGCGTTTATGGGTGCTGGCAACTATGAAGCGGACATGGAAAAATAGCTCGGCGGAAGGACGTCTGCCATTTGTCTTTTTTTCATGCGGCCGGCGTTGCCGCAAACTTCCCTATGTGTCCCCTTCCTGTTTACCCCAGTGAGTGGTGCATGTAAGCCTAACCTTGTGCGTGGGAAGACGTGATCTGCGGCACCCCAGGCTCTCCGGAGTTGACATTTGTTCCTGAGGTGAACCGAGCAAGGCAATTCTCCTCCGTTAGGAGGCGTTTGGTAGGGGCTTGGATGTTGGTGAGCCCGACTCCTCCCCGTGCTGTCGAAGGAGCGCACCCCGAGGGGAACTGAGCTTACCACCCAGCGGGTCGAGGAAGTCGGCGACCGGACCCGTAGCACAGCTAAGCCTTTTTCCTCATCTTGTAAAAGCCAGTTTATGATTCTAGGATATACGATCGGGGTAGTGCAATCGACCAAATATCACCATAGTTAACCCTTTACCTATAAGCTAGATCTGTTGACAGCAACTAGATTTTGAGCCCTTGTTACATTGTTTAGACTAGATACATTTTGGCGCTGGCCTGCGAACCAGTGAGAAAGAAAGGAAGTGTTAAATAAAGACTGGATAGATTTTAGTGTTTAATAAAGCTTAGTTTTCCTACCTCAGTTGTTTTGATTATTATACCTTCAAAAAAAAAATAGTATTACAAGCGTCGACGCGGCGTCGACGCGAAGTCGCCCGAGCGTCGACTTAGAGCAGGAAGCATTTTTTCTTAAATTCAGTACATTGTATTGTATTGTAAAGTGCCCAAATTGAAGAATATTCGTTTTTATTTCATTTTAACGTGATCTAGGAAAGTTCCTAATATTGCATTGTCATACAAGTGTATGACAATGCAATATTTTGGTACCATCAAGCATCATGAACAAGGACCGGAATTCTTCATAGCAAAAATCAAACTGTCAGAGGGATTGATCATGATGTTTTATCGACTTATCGATGTTACGGAATAATATCGCATTAGGTATCGATTACCATCTTAAAAGATTATTCTGTAACATTTGACCACTTTGATAAGCAGTCCCTTTTAGTAAATATTTCTTATTCTTATTCTTATTAAAATAAATTATGTCAACGTCACATATGTCATTTATGTCACTTTGTATCACTTTTCATAATTGATTCCCGTGACGTGTTACTGAAATGATTAATCCTAAAAGAAAAACGATAAACAAATTGGTTGTCTGTATATCCAAGAGCCTGATTTCATTAGTTTAGCTTTGTTTCGTTAAGTGACAAATATTTATCGATAAGTCGATAAAACATCATGGTCAATCCCTCTGACAGTTTGATTTTTGCTATGAAGAATTCCGGTCCTTGATCATGAATCATGATGAAGGTCATACCTAAGAACTCGGTGATATAACAGTGGAAGCTCATTGTGTTTTTGGTTTATTAGTACAGTCGCCATCAGATACAAGATGTTTTTTTCAATAACTAGCCATATTGTTGGAGGTGATTTGGAAGGCCATATTGAATATATTTTACTATGGGGCCGAGTCCAAAATCTCAAAAATTTTTTGGCTGTTTCATACATTTCAGCCGATCAGACGTTGACGTTTTGTCTGGGGACGCCAAATTTTTTTGGGATTTCGGGTTTGGTCCCATACCTAGAAAAAGTTGTTCAGTATGACCTGCCTAATCACCTCCCACAATATGGCTTGTTATTGAAAAGACACCGTGTATATCGGAGCGGCCAAGGTGGTCACAAATATCTGAACTATTCTGAACAACGCCTCTATTATCAAGGCGTAAAGTGCTTGCTCAGATATTTTTGAGTACCTTGGCCGCTCAGATATATTTGATAGCGACTGTACCTATCTATCATATCTTTTACAAAGAAAAGTATAGTCGACTTTAAAAGCTTGTAATTATGTTCTGTAATGTGAAGTTTATATGAATTAAGAGTCGCCAGGACGCTTGCGTTTCCATACAAACGTAGTTTAGCTCTCATTTTAAAACGACATTGTAATACAAAGAAAATATAGCAAAAATAAGTTTTGTATGTAAATCTGTATTTGGCTGTATTTACTTTGTATTAGAATTTTTAGCAACGAAAACTAATTACCGACATAGATCTCTACTACTAGAATGCCTATGCCAAATTTCGTGGTTCTAACGTATGTCGTTTTAAAATGAGAGCTAAACTACGTTTGTATGGGACCGCGAGTTCACGCGAGCGTCCTGGCGACTCTTAACTGTTTCTTATCTCATCATCATATATCGTCAGAATTATTGTTACGCAAGCGTCCGTTAATTGCTATATTTTATTAAGGTATCCTGCGCACAAAGGAAATAAGTATTTTTATCTAGTTTCTCAATCTTGAAGTTATTTAAGCTGTAATTAAACTGCAATATACCTAGTAATGATTATGAAGATGATTGCATTGTTTCTACATAACACATACAGTCAGCAGCAAAAGCAGCTAAGCGGGTGGGGTGTTCAAAATGGCCTACACACGCTCTTATTCTCTTAACAATAAAGTCGTGTCCAGCTCATTTTGAACACCCTACCCGCTTAATAGCTACTTCTGCTGCTGACTGTACATATTTTGGGGAGATAAACATAATATTTGTAAAACAGGGTTCAAGGAAGGGAATAACGTCATTATATAGAACATGTATTTCATGTCAAAAAGGATTGTATTTCCTGTTAGTAATCACGGAAAAATAATAACAGGTAAAAATGGATTTAATCTATACATATGTACTAGTGTATATAAAACGAAGTCGAGTCGGTTACACCATTTATAACTCGAGAACGGCTGAACCGATTTTACTGATGTTTGTTTTTCTTGGATTTACTGTGCTCCGAATAGCTATTAGTGCTCAAATTAAAAAAAAAATTGCCGCTACGAAATTCGCCGGGTCAGCTAGTTGTACATGAAAAATATACATTTATGTATAAAAACCGTAAAAAAAGAAAAATAATAAAAAACGGGCATGAGCATGTCCGTTCTTTGAATATCATACTACTTTTAGTTAAAATAAAACAGAAATCGTTCTCTAATTTCTAAACTTAAGAGTCGCCAGGACGCTCGCGTGAACTCGCGTCCCCATACAAACGTACTTCAGCTCCCATTTTAAAACGACAAGCTTTAGAACCATGAAATTTGGCATGGACATTCTAGTAGTACAGATCTATGTCGGACATTTGTTTTCGTTGCGTACTTCAGCTCTCATTTTAAAACGACAAGCTTTAGAACCATGAAATTTGGTATGGACATTCTAGTAGTACAGATCTAGGTCGGGCATTTGTTTTCGTTGCAAAAAATTGTAATACAAAGAAAATATAGCAACAATAAGTTTTGTATGTAAACCTATAACTGGCTGTATTTTCTTTGTATTACAATTTTTAGCAACGAAAATGAAGGTCCGACGTAGATCTGTACTACTAGAATGCCCATGCCAAATTTCGTGGTTCTAAAGCTTGTCGTTTTAAAATGAGAGCTGAACTACGTTTGTATGAGAACGCGAGCGTCCTGGCGACTCTTAATAGCCGAATTACCTGTGTAGGTACCGTGTCGTACCTACTTATTTAATATCTAAACTTTGCAATAAAATGAATAACAATTTGATACATAAGTTACCTAAATGTAAGCGCGTTTCGACTAATAAATTATCTAAAAAATATCAACTGAACAGCCTTACTCATATCACTTCTTGACTGATCACTACTCATTATAAAGTCAAAACCTTCGTATTAATGTATTAAAACAGTAAATATCATTCTAAACCTTGAAGAGACCTTGACAGAACGGTTTTCGTAACTTTAAACATAACTGTTAAGTTTCATAATAAGTCGTTTAATTTGAATAAATGAAAGTAAATATATGCGCGATGGACTATTATATTATATATACGATTATAATATAGTATCATAGACTTAAATATATAGTAGACGGCCATAGCCTATGAACTTTTTGAGGCTCCGAGTATTTAGCGCCATCTAGTTCAGAGCCGCTTAACAGAGCCAATATGTATGAGATAAAATCAGCGCCACCTAGTAACAACTAGTGTACTACTAGTACGTTATTCGTTACTAGCTGGCGCTGAATTTATCTCATACATATTGACTCTGTTTAGGTAGCTCTGAACTAGATGGCGCTAAATACTCGGAGCCTCAAAAAGTTCTTAGGCTATGGCCGTCTACTATATATTTAAGAGTCGCCAGGACGCTCGCGTGAACTCGCGTCCCCATACAAACGTAGATCAGCTCTCATTTTAAAACGACATGCTTTAGAACCACGAAATTTGGCATGGGCATTCTAGCAGTACAGATCTATGTCGGTAATTCGTTTCCGTTGCTAAAAATTGTAATACAAAGAAAATATTGCAAAAATAAGTTTTGTATGTAAATCTGTATCTGGCTGTATTTTCTTTGTATTAAAATGTTTAGCAACCAAAACGAATTACCGACATAGATCTGTACTACTAGAATGCCCATGCCAAATTTCGTGGTTCTAAAGCATGTCGTTTTAAAATGAGAGCTGAACTACGTTTGTATGGGAACGCGAGCGTCCTGGCGACTCTTAAGTCTATGATAGTATGGAGATAATTGTGGCTAATACAGATATGACGTATTGGTTGAGACCTTATTTTAGTAGTCATAAGATTTATATTAATTAGAAATGGCAGCTTTACTTATGTACACATAGATATTAAGAATGTTGGAGTTTGTTATGTTGAATTGGTTTAAGTGTAAGTACTTAGAAGATAAACATTGAAAATATTAATTTAATATTTTTTTCTACAAATCTATGTATTCCGTTATTTTATATTTATTACAATAGGGTTTATTGGGATTTTCTGTAGCAAAAAATTGGGGTTCGAGTAATATTTGGATGATTGTCGGAATTATCCTTCTTCTTCTTCTTCTTCTTAGCGTTTATCCCGGCTTGGGGTCCGCTTGACAACCTAATCCCATGAATTGGCATAGACACTAGTTTTTACGAAAGCGACTGCCATCAGACCTTCCAACCCAGAGGGGAAACTAGGCTTTTTTGGGATTAGGTCCGGTTTCCTTACGATGTTTTCCTTCACCGAAAAGCGACTGGTAAATATCAAATGATATTCCGTACATAAGTTCCGAAAAACTCAGTGGTACGAGCCGGGGTTTGAACCCGAGACCTCCGGATTGAAAGTCGGACGTCTTACCGCAAGGCTACCAGCGCTTGTATGATTGTCGGAATTATCCGCCTTCCGAAATTGCCCCAATACACGCCACTTCATCATCAAAAACGAGAAATAAAAGAGATATTGCACATATTAGAGTGCATGCTCCAATATTTTTGATCACTGTATAATCGCCAATGTATATGAATACTCAAAAATATCATATGCACTTTATCGCCTTGACAATACAGGTGCTGTTCAGATATTTGTGATCACCTTGGCCGCTCCGATACATCTGATAGCGACCGGTACAGATATTAATGACGACTTGCTAGCATTGACCCTTCTAGGTTACTAGAAGACACACGTGTATAAAAAATGATCTTGACTCACACGAATTCCGTAGAGGTCTAACTGGGCCACGACCTTATAGGAGGTCATTTGGACCCTAGACCAATGGCCTTCAGTTCTACTTGCTACACAACATATGTTTATTTATTTGTTTATTAATAATATTCACAGTCGCCATCCGATATATCGGAGCGGCCAAGGTGGTCACAAATATCTGAACAACGCCTCTATTGCCAAGTGCATGTTCAGATATTTTTGTGTACCTTGACCGCTCCGATATATTTGATGGTGACTGTACAACAGGCTATTTTCCTATGAAGTGAAATCAGCTACACTTTAAGAAACGTCAAAACGATTTGTTATATGAAGTTTATACGTACGGGAGACTAATATTGTGACGTCACGTCACAATATTATATGATGAATGATGAATACATCTCCTTTATAAAAGTTTTAACCATTATAATAGTAGTTTACGTAACTGTTAAGTAATAGGGGTCCTTAAAACACGAGTGTGGTTTTATGAAACGAACGAAGTGAGTTTCATAATAAGATCACACGAGTGTTTTAAGGCCTAATTACGTACAGTTGCATACACTGCTTTATCTACATACATATTATAAACCCTAAATGACGCGTTCTAAAACTGTTAAAATGGCTGCCATTTCACAGATTGCACCGCCATGGCAAACTGGATTGTGTCGGCGCGGCAGTCGGCGGGGCGCGTGCCGGCGGTCGGAGGAGCGCGCCGTCGGTCGGGGAGCAGGCCGGATTTTCATAATGATATCGAATTTTTGCTTATTATTTGAAAATAATAACATCGTTACAGATAAGACATTTGTTCTTACTTCTAACAAAACAGTCTCCTTTTATGGTGGTTATAACGTGCGGGTTTTGAACGCATCATGGAGGGCTTATGATATAGGTGTAGATAAAATCATTTAAAGCGCAAACACATGTTACACCTAGATTTTCCCGTGTATTTTTGAAATTTTGATTTTATGAATGTGACAGACAATTTCTTGCATTAACATAGGAAAGTTTATAATCGAACGAGCGTCAGCGAAGCGAGTTCTTAAAAACAAGTTCTGGCTACTGGGACGTCTCGGCATTTCGATACAAAAAGTTTTTAAAGTTATACACACCTAAATATTTATAATAGTGTAAGATTGTATAGTTTTTTAACCGACTTCAAAAAAGGAGGAGGTTCTCAATTCGACTGATTTTTTTTAATCATTATTTTTTGTATGTATGTTACTCCATATCTCCATGAATCGTGAACCGATTTTCAAAATTTGTTTTAATCGATCGGGTACAACCCCTAGATGGTCCCATTGTCACCAAGTCGGGGTCTGATGATGGGATCCTGGAGAAATCGAGGGAACTTTTCAAGTATTCACACCTATATAGTGATTCCACTATTTTTTAAAGAAACTGCCACTTCCTCTAGGAATAGCGGATCCTAAGTGAAGTCGGTTCTCTTTTTGTTTAAAATTATTGTTAGACGTTAATTATCTACTTATTAAATAATTCACGAGGACGTATGTACAACATTTAGCACACATCTGCTAGATTTGTTGAAATGATCTTCACCGTCATTAGTCTAAATGACTTATCAAAACAAATAACAAACACAGATATAAATGTATGTATGTAATTACCATATCATTGAATAATAACAATCTTATATATATATATATATATACATATAAGATTGTTGTCACGAGAGGTCACTCTCAACTTATCAACATAAATCCAAATATATAATTATCTGTTTTAATTAATATAAAATACACAACTATTTAGCCCACCCAACGAAGGAAAAATTAGAGGACATAATTCGTGTATAGCTGAATTTTGGTGTCTTATTTTTTTTTTTGGTGTAGCTGTAGATAGGGCTGCCATCCGTCCGGGTTTCCCCGGATTTGTCCTAGTTTGGAGTCCGTCCGGGTTGTGTCCGGGGGGGTTTTCAATAAGTGTCCGGGGAAAATCCGGACACTTTTTATGTGAGGAAACAACCCATTGAATTTAATTTAGTGCCATTATTGATTTGGACTTTGGACACGTCCGGGGAAAAAATGAGATTTACGCCAATTGTCCGGGTTTTTATTATTATTGTCCGGATTTTTTTATTACTGTCCGGGTTCGGCGAATTTAGAGATGGCAGCCCTAGCTGTAGACAAAGGTGTCTTACACAACATACTAAAAGTACCGGATAAGAGCGCCTAACGGGGAGTGGGGAGTGTAAAGGTCCTTGTTTTCGGTTTTTAATCAGTAACGGTCACTTATACAAAAAAATGTTCTTCTTCGTGTAGTTTTCGACAAAAAAATTGCGTTACACTTTTTTGCTAGGATCAATATTTAATGAGATATCGAGGAAATACGGTAAATACTTTTTTAAGCTTTCGGAGCCATTATTTATGAAAGTATTAGTTTTGTCCAAAAAATCATCATTCATGTCAATAGTCGACACTCGACAGTGAAACTTTTCCACGTATATTGAACGTATTTGTACTAGAAAATACGAATTCACATTAGCGATAAACGATATCATACTAAACTATGATTGCCTATAGGTACATATGTACATGTTAAATCATTTAGAAATCAGATAACCCACCGTACTAAATAAATAGACGAATACACATTACCCTAAATTAAGTATTGATATTTACCAGTCGCTTCTCAGTGATGGAAAACGTATCATATGTCAGGACGCTCGCGTGATATCGCGTCCCCATACAAACGTAGTTCAGCTCTCATTTTAAAACGACAAGGTTTCTACTATCTGTACTACTAGAATGCCCATGCCAACTTTCGTGGTGTCGCAAAGCTTGTCGTTTTAAAATGAGAGCTGAACTACGTTTGTATGGGGACGCGAGCGTCCTGGCGACTCTTAATTTCGGATTTTTACAATTTATTTTCGAATATAATATTGAATCTACGACGTGCGAGGTATTAACTAAGTACAGTGGCCAAGGTACTCAAAAATATCTGAACATGCACTTTATAGCCTTGACAATAGAGGCGTTGTTCAGATATTTGTGACCAGCTTCCCCTCAGAGTAAGAAGGTGTCGAACGGCGTCGTTTTCTTAAAAAATAGTTTTTGAGCAGACGCAAAAAGCCGACAAAAACCTAAATCTATTCAAAATACGTTACAACTCGACACGAAACTCTCACTAAACTAATCATAATCATTTTAAAAAGAAATCATTGAAAAATAATGACTTCTGACTAAGGAGTACCGTACGGCACAGACTTTAATTATCCAGCCATGAGTTCATTTTATATTGGACATTTCATAGAATATATAAAATAAAAGATAGCGTCACTCCTTTGGAAAAAACACGTATCTCACACTTCTTACTCTAAGTTAAAACGCAGTAACTCTATATGCATCGCATCGCATACATAGTTATATACTAGATTTTTCTTTTGAGTGACAGAACAAGATAAGTACAGTCACCGGCAATAGTATCTTCCTACACGAAGGCCGCAAAAATATGTAAAATGCTCTTATTTGTAGGGCCATAAGAGCGTTTCACATACTTTGCGGCCTTCGTGTAAGAAGATAATATTGCCGGTGAATGTAGGTACAAGTTTTTAGGGTTCCGTAGCCAAAATGGCAAAAACGGAACGCTTATAGTTTCGCCATGTCCGTCCGTCCGTCCGTCCGCGGTCTAGCTCAGTGACCGTTAGCACTAGAAAGCTGAAATTTGGTTTGAATATGTGCATTAACTAAGCCGACAAAACGGTAGAATAAAAGCGCGAAAAATATATTTTGTTAGGGTACCCCCCATCTAACTTTTGAATCGTGGGTCCTAAAATTTTGAAAAAAAAACATGAAACTGAGGCCTAATGAGTACCTTTAATGAAAACTATATTGAAATAAATCGGTTGAGCCGTTTTTGAGTTATCATTCAAAAACCCATAGTGAAAGGACGTAAGTAAAAATGACGTAAGCGCCGCCAAATTTCCCGTAAGAAACGACCTTTTGAATTAATGGTCTCAGTTTACGGAACCCTACACTGAGCATGGCCCGACATGCTCTTGGCCGGTTTTTTCAAAGTAGTGACTACAGGTTGAACGGTAAATGGTTAAACTATTTAAAATCCGTGACTGCACAATAAATAAAAAAATGGCTACCGACTTTCACCGCAGGAAAGTACGTACACAACTAGGTAAATGTACAAGCAAACAGTTTACTTAAACTTAAAATGTTTGCTAACAAGAAAGTCAGACTTTGCGAATAAGTGGCAATTTTACACAGTTTTCTATTTTTCGATAAGCGTAGTAGAAATGTAGGTGGCCTGACATATTTTTTTCTTATATTTGAAAACAAAAAAGGCATTGACTTAATTTATAACGTGCTCAAAGGGAACCCTACAATTTTAACAGGACCTGATCATATTTAGAGACTAAAATTTCCTGTATACGATTCCGGAATTAACCTAGCTTCAGAGCTAATACCAATTGAAAAAAAAAATTAACTAACATATCAATGTGACAAGGAACACTTTGTATAATCTGGTTTTAGTAGTTTTTTTATCGTTTTTTCGGTTAAAAACGGGTAATTTTTTTTAAAATAATAAATTGCACTAATTTGACTAGCAATATGATATTAAATACCGTTTTCCTGTCAGAATAATTAATACGAACAATTTATGCACTGCACATTTAATTTTGTTTTTTTTTTTTAATGTAGGTTGTATCCGAGTAATTTAAGGGTGAGTCTAAAAGGTCATACTCATATGTATGTAAATTATGTAAATGCCTCTAGCCGTTCTCTTATTATTTTTATTGCCATTGTGTGTTATTGATATTTAAAATATCATCAGAGCCTTGTCTAATTTCGATGTAAGTGCTTAGCAAAAAGAAGGTACTTACAATAAACTGACATATTCCTGATAAGAATTTGACAGGTCAACATTGTTATGGTGTGTCCGACCTCTTTACAATAGCCCAGTTATTGGCCCATAGCCAACTTCAACACCATAGCCCATTACTCTTTCCATTTTATTTACAAAAACCCCAACGCCTGCTGGGATCGGTTCACCAGATTGATCGATTTATTCCCCTATTCCACCTATCCCTACCACGGTATCCCCCCTAGTGGGCATATTCGGAATATTTTTCCATCTATTTCTACTGGTAGTGATATATGGAATCAAGTCGTCCATCTATCCCCCTAATTTTTAATGGTAGGGCCAGATGGAATTTATTCCGCTTTTCCCAACTACTTTCCCCCCGGTAGATATTGGTGGATTTTTTTCCACGTTAACCTCTTTTTTCCCCCCCTGGTGGGGACAGGTGGATTTTTTTTTTCCTATCCCTACTGGCTTCCTGTTTGGTAGGGATATATGGACTTTGTTCCACTCGTCCCTGTTACTTAGCTGTGTGGTAGGGATATATGGAATTTATTCCGCCTTTTTCTACTACCGTATACCCCTAATTGGATTTTTTTTTCAGTTACTAGCTAGTTTGGGGTTTTTGGTAGGAACATATGGTTTTTTTCCATGTTTAGATGTTTCAGATATCAATTATAATTATAAATAGACTTAACTGACTATGACGCGATGTAAGTACTCTAAGTGCCGATAAAGAAATAATGGCCAGTAATAAATATACAAGTACCTACCTCTTTTGAAAGCAAACAAATAATAATATAATTGACATACTGATAGATGTCATATCGTTCAAAGATATCGTTTGAAGAATAATTGTACTAATAAAACACGCATTTTATGTACAATGCCTAGGGAAATAATAATAATACAAAGGGGTCGGGGCGAAGTATTACTTTGCGATGGTTACCAATATCACCGTAAAAAAATATACAAAAACGCAGAATACTGGAAGTGCGCAAAGACTAAAAGTACAAAATGTATCGGATCGGTAACAATTAAAGTTAGTTTTTATGAACTCTGTTTTATCTTATTTCGTTATGGCTTTTTATTGTTTGTTTGTTTGACTCAATAAGTCAATTTGTAAGCTTATTTTAATACTAAAGTAATGTTTACTTTTTTATTGTAGGAGCGGACTATTTTAAAAGAAGTAGCTCATTCGTCATGGTGTTTAAAAGACGTAGCGAAAAATGAAATTGACATACGCCTAAGTAATTGTAAAAAAGAAATTGCTGCAAACCCTGAGATTCCGGTTCCGACAATATTTGAAAACATCGTCGCAGGGATTGAAAACGATGGGTTAGACTTGGTAGGTAATATTCCGCAATTCCAAAATGTTAAATCAGCAATGTACACCCTCAGAAATAAAGCTGCAGGAACAAAGAAAATGTTTTTCAAGAACTTGAAAGAATTAGAAATACCTCCTGTATATCACAAATTCTTGATTGCTGATTATCATCACAATGGCGTACGAATAATTATATTTGGGGGTGAGTGGGCAAAAGATTTGTTGCAGAAGGGTAAAGTTTTTTTTGTAGACGGAACATTCAAAATATGCCCTAAACCGTTTATCCAACTGGTAACAATGCATTGCGATTTTGGAAGTTCTATGAAGTCAACGGTAATAATTCCGACGGTATATGCATTATTGCCCGACAAGAAGACAAAAACATATAAAACCATGTTTAAACTTCTTAAATCTGCAATCCCAGATTGGAATCCTACGCAAATAATGGCAGATTTTGAACCAGCTATTACCAAGGCCATAGGGTACGTACTTCCAGGCGTGAAAAAAGACGGATGTTATTATCATTTTACAAAAGCTGTATGGAAAAGGGGCAGGGAGCTAAAATTAACTAAAAACAAAGAAATGAGACGTATAATATCACTATCAGCAGCTTTACCATTGCTGCCCTTTCACAAAATCAAGGAAGGGTGGTTATATATTGAATCGCAAATGAGAAGCGAACTGAAAATGGACGAATTCCAAAATTATTTTAATACATTTTGGCTCAAGAATGATGACTTCATCGCACAGTGGTGCGTATACAGATATAGACATAGAACCAATAACTACGCAGAAGCGTGGCATTTTAAGATAAACGATAAAAATAATAGAAAAATTAGTTTGTATGCCGTATTGAAAAAACTATACAAAAATTCTGTTGTTAATAGAAACACGTATATGGCAATTACCAAAAAATTTAAGGCACCTAAAAACAGAGGGATACAATACATACTCAGAGATCAATTCATTGAGAATGCTCAAAACCAATTGGTGGCAGGAAACATAACAGTGGGCCATTTCTTAGATATGTTAAGGTAACTGAGGTAATATGTTTAGGTAACCGTGTAATTTTTTGTTTGGTTTACAAATAAAAACGATGTTTTTGGTTTTGCTTCTATTATTTCGTTACTTATAGATGCCTGTAAATATAAATAAAATAAAAATATAAATAAAATAAAATATAAATAACTAGTTGGAAATAATGCCACGAGTCCCCGCCAGGTGGGCAGTCAGTATAGATGGTTGGAAATAATTCCACGAATCCCCACCAGAGAGGAAGCCAGTATAGATGGTTGGAAATAATTCCACGAGTCCCCACTAGGGGGGAAACCAGTATAGATGGTTGGAAATAATTCCACGAGTCCCTACCGCAGTGGATTTCAGTAGAGATAAATGGAATAATATCCCTACCGGTGGAGAAGAAAGGAAAAATATTCCGAATATGCCCACTAGGGGGGATACCGTGGTAGGGATAGGTGGAATAGGGGGATTTATTTAATTAAACTTTTTTGCACAAAACAAATGCCGGACAGAATGCACGGTCGTCTATTGGAGCAAACAGAGACTTGTACGTTGGTGCAGGAGGAAAATTGTTTAAAAATATAATTGAGCAGAGAACAGTTACTCTATTCCACAGCCAAATTTTAATACCTACGAATGTATCTGTGAATGGGTTCTGGCAAGTGTATTAAATAACAAAACTCTCCAAAAGGTCACTACGTATTGGATCTACAGGTTCTAACAAAAATACTGGTGATCCGTTTAAGGGCATAATTGGTATCGTATTTCGAGTAAGAAAAAGTAGGAGAGAAGTTTTAAGGACGCGAAAAAAATTTTTTTTTGTGTAGGATACGGCTGGCCAACCCTCCATACAAAAACAAAATATATTTTCGCGAGTAAAATTTTTTTTCTTAATTTTTATAATTAAAATATACGATACCAATTATGTCCTTAAAAGGATCACCAGCATTTTTGTTACACTTTGTATATCCCCACGCAACGGGATATCTAAGCTAATAAAAAAAATCAACTTAAAATTGAAGTACGTGTCAATTCATAGAAGATTTTAGAAACACTATGGGTGTAAGATTAACCAAAGTATTTGGTAACTGGCATTATTTTAACGATAACAATTGTATCATAAGCAGGTACCTTTCAGTTTAACTGTAGTAATTTAAAAACTACTTTTACAGTCGTCGTATAAAAACTCAAGCTTGCAAAAAGATCAAACATTTCAAACGTCATAACTACAAAAAATCCAATTACGTGGAATATTTAACAAATCAAAAAGAACGAACGATACTATAATTAAATCCTATTTCTATCTTTTACTCGGATCATAAAAACGTAATCTTAAATTTTAAGCTGAATTGCGTAAAATCAACGGACTCAAAACTCTGCCAAGGCGATCAACTCAAAAATTCGCTTACCAAATATTGAAATCCAGCACTTAATTATATATATCACAGTCACTCACTAGCACACGATTATTCTGCTCCGCGGTTAGTCGCACTGCGATTTTAGTCGAGCTGCGATTTTTTGGTCGTATGCTGCGTGCGCGCACCTTCGCGTTTAAAGAACGACTGAGGAGATAATAGTGTGACGGAGTTCTAATCACGTTCACGTTTATCCGCAAGGTTATATGTAGATTTGCTTGGGTATCGTACCTATCGATCAGATTTAACAGATTAAAAAAGATTTTTTGTCTTTTATTTTGGAAGTGAGGGTGGGGCGAAGTCTGTTGCCACTTTTTTGTTTAATCAGTCGAGTGAATAAGATCTTATTGTATTTGTTTTAATATCTTCCTAATATTGTGCCATGACATATATATACATAGGTACCTACAGCTATATAATGAGAAAGAAAGTTTTGTGTAGATATGGAAAAAGTTTTTTCACTAGACCGTAACGTTATATCTTATTCTGCTTTCTATGACTTACTGCTTACTGCAGCGGTTTCCACCAGTTTGCCGGTGACATTGCCACTTTTAATAAAAAATAGTCATGTTACGAACACGTTTTAAAAAAGGTCTAATACTGCTTCTTGGCTACCTGTGCGAGGCCATATATTATTCTGTGGCCATATCGTCGGTATACTTCAAAAACATGATAACTGACCAACACATCGTTTTGAGAAAATGCGTTTTGAAAGTTTGATATGTCATTGTGTCAAAAGTAAACCGACGATATAACAAATCTTAGAAAAAAAGGTCGGATGACGCAAAATAGTCAACTTAGCCGTATTACGTAAGCTAGGTATTACTGAATCGCGATGAGAATGGGATTGAGTTAGCTGTCAACCCATAAAAATTTTGACGTAAGCATATGGAAAATCTGTCAACTCTAATCCCATTCTAATCGCGGTCCAGTAATACCTGTAGTCAGTCAATTACAAGAGATACAAATAACTTAAATAGCAAACAATGTTTGTATGCAGTGCGATTAAAGAGGGTCAACGGTATTATATAACACGGAAAAAAGTATCGTTATCGAAGACAAATTCTCTTCGTCAAAACAATATTGTTTTGTATACATATAACGAAAACAATTTGCCTAGAAAGTGATCCCGCCTCCCGCCTGATGGTAAACAGCTACCGTAGCCTATGGACGCCTGTAACTTAAGAGGATTTACATGCGCGTTGCCTCCCCTTTAGAAATAACCTACTGGACCTAGTTGGGAGGTTTTACGGTGCTTGGAATCTTGTAAATGAGGCTGAACACGATCTTACGCCAAAATTTAGTTTAAAGTCTATGTTAATTATGTTATGAGTTAAAAAAGAATTGTACCAAGTACCTATAAAATAAATGCTAAGTTAGCCAGACTGGAAACTATAAAGTCTAACCGTTCCGCCTACCTACCAGCTATCATCATTACCCACAGACCAGTGCGACTGTTAGAAGGTTGGAATAATCTGCCACCACCAGTAATTAATTGCAAGTCCCTGGCGGTTTTCAAAAAACGGTGTAAAGCTTTCGTACTGGACCTTCAAAAGGAAGTAACTTTCACTTTTGGTTGACAGATTTTGTAATTTTGAGTAGTGTAACGGTTGTATTGTATACTAGTTAGATTAGATTAAGTTAGATCTTAAGTTAGATTAAGTCATGGGGGTGACAGAATAACAGCGTCCGTTCCTGAAGGTGGTAGGGTCCTAGTGCCTTTATGCCTTCTTGCACAGACACAAGCTGAGCCACTTTCCTATTCAATATGTTTTAAGCATTTTTCTGTACTCTTATTATGTACTTATGCGAACGTATTGAATAAACGTCTTTTATTATTATTATTTTAAGGTGGCATCTCAGGAATAACATATAAATAGCTGTTTGGTGAAGAAAATCATGTTTTTTCAAGCCAAGCAAAGTTGAGTATCGTAGGCAAAATTGTAGCAGTTGACGGTACCTAATTTATTTACGAAAATAGTGTTACGTGTAGGGATGAACCTGGGCTGTTATAGTAGGTATAGGTAGGTACTCAAGCGCTCGTGACCTCGTGACATAGCATTTTAAGACTGAAATTGCACATGTGTTATGAGGTTGTGACATCGCACTCATCATAGCTTCTAACAGTTCCAATTGGTCTCAACTAAATGATACAGGGCAGTCCAACATACTGAAATAGTACATTAAGCACCCATGCAGGGCAGCAAAATAAAGAACAGCACAGATCACGTACATTTGTGGGCCGAACCGAAGGTGAGGAGAAATAACCTATATCATAGGTTTTTTCAAACGCTCTAGTGACTAAACGGGTAAAGGGACTGAATTTATTTTCGAATATATATTACTAGACTATATACTTTTGTTTTTGGTACAAGCCGAAACACGATTGCTGAAAGTTGCCTCGATAGAAAAAAAAATCCGAAGTTGGGTCCTTTTTCCCCTTATTTTTCTTAGCATACGTAAACTATAAGAGATTAAGCAATATAACTAGGTAAAAATTATGGTATTCTGGTTTATCTAAAAAGTCACAGAAGCAAAATTAGACAAAACTTTATAGATTCGCTTATTTATCGTAGTTTGGTCAAAAAGTCTGATCCTTAAGAGCGCTGCATCTCTTTCTTTCGTGCACGGGAGCCATAAACGTGTCTCTGACGGATGGGCTTGTCCGAATCGAAGAACGGCCTTAACTTTGTCGTCAAAGATGGCGACAGATTATTCGAACTTCTAGTGTTGATTTCTTTTTTTCTCGATAGAATTATCGTACCTGAACCGAGAATAAAACTTTCATTCTTTATTTCATTGCATACTCGTACTTGTCTGAGATAAGCAGAAAATACATACCTTTGCGTGACAACAGATTTTCGGCCTATTATTTGTGATAATTATATATAATGCGGTGTGTAGTCTGTGTCATTACCACAGTCATAATTTGAGGCATTCGGCTTGCGGTTTTTTGGGTTAGATTGAGGTGAATGGCACGGAAACAAAGAAAAATAGCATCCACGTTCGCATGTCTTAAATTGCACTTGTGTGAGCTAGATGGGGTCAACATTCTTTTGTTTCAACGGGACCCTACACTGAAAAAAATGTTTGTTACCACTTACCAGCAACCAAACTTAGTTTACTACTCAAGATAACAGATAGAAGATAACAGTTTTCTAGTTACACATTCAGCACCGAGACCGAGAACCCGACTGTCGGGTTCTCTGTTCGTACTTCGTAGCTACTACGCGCTACATACGAGGAACACCTGGCTACGCGCTACGAGCGTAGCGCGTAGCGCTACGCGGTACGGAAAGTGTTAAATTATCCGATCTCCGTATTTTGTTCAAGCGTAGTATTTTGGTCAGATTTTATTGGGATTATGAGCTCAAAAGGAAATACATGAATATCAGTTTCAATAATTATATATTGGAAACCATACACAAGGAAGCCAGCACCGTCTGACACCTAATACAGGAGTGACAGATCTAAAGAGAAATAAACAGATCAGTAAAGAGGCTGAGTCTTAGGTTGAATGTAATATATAACTATACATCCTTTATATTATTTTTGTACTATGAACCTATATTTCAACACGCCCCCTCAAAAATAATCACCATGTATACAATCAAAAATATATTGTCCCTAACAGACAATGTGACTTCCAAGTGTTTCCTGGGAATACAATGCCATGGTCTAACATTCGTTCTATAGGATTCTTAGCATTCTATAGGATTAAGGAAAAACCCAAAAACCTCAATCAGACCAGTAAAGTCAATAAGATACTTTTGGATTTATTTCCATTGATGAATCTTTAACAAGATAGTGTACTTATTAACAGTACAACTAAACACATAATATATATATATATTTTTCATGATTATTACATTATATGTGTAAACGTATATATTTAATTTACTTAATTCAATTTGTTCTTAAAAGAACATTAAATTAAAATATTAATTGAACATAATATTTGAATAACTATCAAGTAAATTCTAAACCTTCTACTTGACATCATTGGATATTATTTATCATAATAAATCAGTTTGTAGTTAAAGTTTCAGATGTATCAGGAGCGCTATATTTTTATGAACGCTGTAGTGTTTTTGAATATAAGAGGTTTTTATGGTTCATGGGACAACAGTCACATTTTAATTTGTTAGTTAATTAACTAGTTAGGTTCCTGAGATAAGTAATCTCTATTACATACAAACTTTTATGTATACCTCTTTTGCTGACTGTACATATATGCACTACATTTAAACTGAACTACTTATAACTTTATGTCATTAAAATCTGACATTTAAATTCATTTTACTAAGAAGATACTAGTGCCAAATATGCCATCGATTTCTGCATGATATTACAGACTTATCACTTGAACAAAACCGATAAGAGTTTTTATAAACTCATCTTTGTATAAAATGTCAATGGGCGTAAATGTCTGTTTATAGCGGTTCGATAGTAACTAGACATAACTTGTATGTTATTGGCTTACTTACCAATTTTAGCTTTGTTATCACATTCATTGCCCCCGACGCACATGTGCGTCCACCGTCATACAAGCCCGCTCCGAGGCCACGCCCCCTGGCAGTGAATGCGTTATTTGAATAATTACATTCAATTAGATAAGCATGAAATGATCGTAGTGATCCCTTATGGGTATAGACAATTGAATGTTATGTATGTAAAGAGTGGTTCCAGGAAATAGTAGTTTAAAGATGAGTGTATAGGTTTAACTTGAGTTTAACTAATGTTTATTGACAGCCCAACCCAAACAGTAATCGTTGAATTATTTAATTAATGAACAAACTTCAAGACAAATATTGCACTACTTATTGCCGTTATTCATAAATCTCTGTCAAATGTATATTTACGTCACTTAGGTTTTGTGTTTTAAAAGAGACTCAGTGTATAGAGCTCAGAGCCATTTTAAATATTATGAATAGATAACAATTTGAAAACTGAGCATGTCGGCAAGCCTCTGTTAAATTCACACAAGTTAAACTCTCTGTACACTTTTAAAGATTCTTATTTTGCTTGGTTCTAGATTCACTTCTCTAGTAACTAACATATAAGACATACGTCTATAGTCAATTCTAAACCTCGAAAAGTATACAGTGTTTATTTATACTTCTTGAACTGTCTGTGAATCCTATACTAAGTAGACTTTAGTTACCTTGCTACCTGTATGAACCACTTATTTATCATTCATTCTGAGTTCAACTTCTGCATTTTAGTATTATGTGCTTTATATCTGATTTGACGTACCGTACTACTTATCAATTGAGTTTTGGTCAATAACATTCATTCTCTTTATAAATATACATTATTCATTTAAAACGAGAATTTAAACTTAACTTTTGCCATGACAGTACCTACAAGTTGCTTTGTAATTTGGTCATCTCAAGGAAGCATGACTATCTAGTCATCATTTAATGGGAGTAAGGTTGTCATTCGTTTCGTGGTAACAATCTATCATGGTTCAACATAAGAATTGTAACTTCGTTTACGTGCACACAATTATTAGATACATTGTGATTTTTCAGACTAACTAGATTTTGCACATATCAGATTTAGGTAGCTATCTGATTTCTAGTCGTCCTCAGACAGTTGTTGCAGTATATCAGATTTAGGTAGCTATCTGATTTCTAGTCGTCCTCAGACAGTTGTTGCAGTATATCAGATTTAGGTAGCTATCTGATTTATTGGCCTCAGTACAGTTGTTGTACATATCAGATTTAGGTAGCTATCTGATTTCTAGTCGTCAGACTTTCGGGACTTTTATATATACTACTGATTTAGACGCATCACTATGGACACTACTATCAGTTTATTACGACAATTACCAATTTACTGATTTCAACACACGACATATATCAGTTAATTATTACTACGAGAATTTCCACTATTCTCTTAGGCTTCTGAAGAGGCCTAGACTGAACAAGGCAGTCTCGTCCACGATTTCATTTCTGACTGAGTAGGTACAACAACATCCAAACTGACCATAGTCCATATTCTATTACAAAATACGTTTTACATTTGACCATAAATAAAGATATTCATCTTTTACGTATTTAGTACATAACAAGTTACAAAAGTGCTAACACTTGATTCTCCATGATTTATTTCCCACTTTCTCCCTTCATTTGCCAAAACAACTTTTATCATGATAAGTTTGTGTAGTATTCTATTATGCTACAATATACTTATTTACCTTAAGAGCTTTAATTGTGTTACCTTATGAGCAACTTATTTTGACAACGATATGAATAAGTAAATTTTTTTTTTTCTATCCCGCAACTACGAGCGCTGGAATGGGGCTCGAAACGTCGGGATTAATATTTACAACATTCCAAAACAGCAATACATATACATAATCCGTTTAGTTGTCATAAATTATAAATTAACTACGTTGACGTTGTTAGTCGTCAAGAGATACCTATTTTAACTACGGCTCACAGGAACACAGATCGCTATGTCTATAAAACTCTAAGGTATCTTACGTACGAGAAAGTAGACTTTTTACTGAATAAATGCTCTTTTCCTTGTCGTGTCATCACAGTACACATTAATAATATTTGAAATTAACATTATCAATAATGTTTGACTCAATTTTTGCATAATATTTGTAGCACAGTTATTACTCAGTTATCAAATAATTGGTCGTTAAATAGTACGAACTAGGCAATTGTGTATATCAATCAATAACAATGTCCAATATCCACAATATAATTGTGATCATGTTGCCTTTTCAAAATGATACTCAACTTTCTTCTTATCCCCTATTTGTATGCTTTACATAAATCAACAATTACAATATAATGTGGTGGTATTAAACATGTTCTTGTTTATCGTAGATAGAATTTAACGTTAAAGTAGCAAGCATTTTTATAAGGTATTGCATACGTGGGATTTAGTGGTAATGGTAACATGTATCATATTATTTACATTTGCTTTAAAATTTATAGCAATTAAACAATTATTCCACCTACCTTAAGTGGTAGTTTACCTCCATTTCTTTACATTTAAGCACCTCGTTGAAATAAGAACCTGATTATCAAACAGGACTGTGCAAGGCGGATTAAATTCGTTGGAGACATGTCGACAGTCGACACGACATAACATAAGAACACGTATCACGTCCTTCTCCTTCGACCTTCTCGAATATAGATGAACGAGGTAGCTGAAATTAATGTAATTATTAGCAATTGAGTTTTAAGGAGCGTATAACAATTAATAGCATGAAAAAGAGATCATCCCTTTTCACGGCGAAGTCCGATGATCATGCGTCCAACCAAGTAGAATAATGTTTTGTTCTCTCTATTCTCCAGCCATGAATACTAATCCATCGTTTGAATAAATGTATGGATTCAAGCTAAAAGACTGTAATGTTATCTTTCTTTCCTTCTTTTCGGATGGTTCACCATTCTTCACGGTGATAATCCTTCTTATTATTAGCATTCATTTAGTAATCTTCCTTCTCATAACTGCTGTTAACCATTTTTCGTAACAGTGAGTGGTTTTTTCAATACCTATGTAGAAAAGTTGTTACTGCCAACAAAGCTAATAAACTTTGAAGCTTTTCTTCGAGGTAATCGTAATTACGAGTAGTTACGTAATGGAGTAAATGTAAAGCATCTTTCATCAAGCATCATCAGCAAGCAAAGCCTGAAGATTAGTTGGTACAAATCTGTCGCTGTCAAATCCAAGATCAGCTGTTTGAAATACACAGCATTTGATTTAGTCCATCATGGCTCAACTTCGTGTAATGGTCACTGGTCTTTCAACAGAAAATCTCCAGTGCAAGAGAAGGTGTAAAAACTGGTAGCCCTTCCAAACAACAGCTTATAAATCTAAAGACAACAGCTTGACAAAGCTCTTTGGCTCGTAAACAGCGCCGAAATCCTTAAAATATTGGCGATGCTCTCGTTTTGCAAGAACAAGATAGGAATCAGATAAATACTTTACTACTTATCATACTTCTGGTAATTGCGTTGTATTTCTTCCACACGCTTGTTTGCAGTATGAACTTTTGGCCAATCTATAGCTTTAATTGAGTACAACTCACGTAATCATGCGATGATCCAATACTTTAAATCACTATATTTTTATTTATAGTTTATTTTAATTTCTGACGTGAGAAAATTTTCATTTTTGCTTTCAAAACAAAAACGTTGTCTTTCACTGTCAAAATTTTTTCGGTCTTTCACTTCGTAATTTATTTTTACGAATTATTAATACAGATATCTAGCAGAGTCCTCAGGGTCCATAACCTATTGGGATTATGAGCTCAAAAGGAAATACATGAATATCAGTTTCAATAATTATATATTGGAAACCATACACAAGGAAGCCAGCACCGTCTGACACCTAATACAGGAGTGACAGATCTAAAGAGAAATAAACAGATCAGTAAAGAGGCTGAGTCTTAGGTTGAATGTAATATATAACTATACATCCTTTATATTATTTTTGTACTATGAACCTATATTTCAACAGATTTCATTCATACAGTCCGCTTCGAACTAAGTCGCGATTTACTTGAAAACGAGTTGACCAATCTAACAAGATCCTTATGAACATTGTATCGAGCCTTCTACCTCCATAACCCCTTGATCGATCTTGCTTATATACGAACTCTGAAATTATATTGATCTCTGCTACAACCCTAACTTTCATAAAGATCAGAAAAGCTTACTAAAGTTATCGCAGATCAACTATTCCAAATCAAAATACACTGACGTCTTTACGCGTAATTCAAACGAATTGAGATAGTCAGCTGTCAGTTCCGTGCTCTCCCATGTTGTATGTAAGAATTTCACTTCGCTTACGCTTCGCTCGTTCGATAATACTATTACGCGTAACTATGGGAAAATATAAGAAGTATTAGGCACATTGAATAGATAACACGCCACAAGCCGCAAATTCCAGAACATTAATGGTTATATCGATTAAAATAGCTCCAAACAGTTGTCATGTGTTGTGATTGAGAATAATGAGAATCGTGTGATGCGTAATATAAGTAGCATAATCGTATTCGTAATCAAAGCATTATCGGCGCCATGGCCGACATTCATTTATTACGTTATTTATTTATTTAATAGGTACTACCACAAAAATGCGCTATGTAGGTAATAAAGAAAACATAAAACCGAATGCAGAACCTCCTTCTATGGAATTGAAGTCGGTTAAAAAATTGCGGATTGTTTGTTCTTTCTCGAGAACGTGCTTATAACTTATAAGTGTTATAAAAGTTTCTTAAAAAATACAACTAGTCAATGTAGACATGCCTGTAATCTGTAATCAATACTTTAGAATTTTTTTCTTAAGTAATAAATATTAAAAAGGGTGACCTACGGAAACCCCCCCCCCCCCCCTTTATCTTTCCTTACCTTACGTAAAATGGGTGGTCAAAAATTGTCTTATGAAATAAATGAATTCATCATCATCATCATCATCTCAGCCATAAGACGTCCACTGCTGAACATAGGCCTCCCCTTTGGACCTCCATAAGTATCGGTCGGAAGCGACTTGCAATGGAACTTATCATTAAAGGGGGGGGGGGGGGGTTGCCATACGTGCCACGCTTGGCAGGCGGGTTGGCGCGCGCAGTTTTTTTTGCTTATTGTTGTTTAGGCTTTCGGAAGATGCTGCTGCCCATCTCCCGGTATATTCCCTTAGCAGACTAGCTCTTACTGCAACCACGGGACGATATGGTGGGGAACAATTCTAAGGCCGGGCACCCCACGGCAAAAAATGAATTCATTCGTCATTAAATGCACGCGAGCTAAACATACCTACGTCATTTATGAAATAACTTCGCACACGACAAGCGTGAATGTGTTTAACTAGGTACCGTCATTGTATGACAATGACTTAAAAACACGAGAGGTCACGATCTATCTCGGAACATTAAGCAGAAACAATAAGAATTAGTGTTTACCGCGTACATATAACAATATGTCAGAAATATGTATAAGGCCGTTTGCAAACCGTCCGATCATCGTCAAGTTAAAATTTGTTTATATGAAAAGTTTGACACTTCTCTACGGGATGACAGCTGCGCCGCCATGCATATTTAACGAATTAACGTCACTGATGACAGTTCGTTAATTGTGCAGTACCCCTGTTCTTAGGGCTGCCATCCGTCCCGGTTTCCCAGGATTTGTCCTAATAAAAAGAACCGACTTCAGTTCGGATCCGCTGTTCCAAGAGGAAGTGGGCGAGTTGCTGTAAAAGATAGTGAAATCACTATAGGTGTACCTATAATAGTTGATGGGTTCCCTCGATTTCTCCAGGATCACACCATCAGATCTGGACCTGGTGACAATGGGCCCAACTGTGAAGTATACTCTTTCAAACAAAAAAAGAATTTTCCAAATCGGTAAAGCCGTCTTCGAATAATCGGTGAACATAACATAATAAATTTAAATAAAAAACTTTTAAAAACAAGCTTTTATGTGAATGCTCTAAAATGAGAAAATAAGCTTTTGAGTCAATCAAACTTTTTCTATAGGAATTTTGTACAATTTTATGACATAAAAGCTTGTCGCGAGACTTTCCCGTGTAAAAGAGATTGCACATTTATATCGAGGAAACCTTATGTAAATATTGAATATTATAACAAAATCATTGGTTTCATTCAGTCCGATGTTGAGTACTTATTCTTTGAGTACATTTAATTATTGTCATTAAAAATTATTTGATTTACAATTTTATAATCCACGCCGCAGGCTTCGTCAGACAGATACAACAGTAGGTCAACAGGCTTCGACACATACCAATATATTGTCATATAACTCGTTATTGACTTCAAAATTCACTTCGTGATTTGTTATTGCATTGCAAATTTGTGTCGCTTTCGTTTGACATTTTAAAAAGATGCAACTAGCGTAACAAAAACAACTCATTAACTCAATGACAAATGACAAACCGCCAAGTAGCACTATCTTATATGTACTATATACTACATCCAAAGCACATAAATAACACTTGACGTGAATTTGTTTTTTAAGAAATACATTGATAATTACAATTTTAATTCATGAATAATGGGCTGGGCACATTACATATTTTAATTAATTTTACACTACCGTCATAGGATTACTTGGCTACTTGGTTTCACCTAAAATATGTGCAATCTCTTTTACACGGGAAAGTCTCGCGACAAGCTTTTATGTCATAAAATTGTACAAAATTCCTATAGAAAAAGTTTGATTGACTCAAAAGCTTATTTTCTCATTTTAGAGCATTCACATAAAAGCTTGTTTTTAAAAGTTTTTTATTTAAATTTATTTTTATGTTTTTAGTTTTTAAGAGACATGTTCCGTAGCCTGTATATTTCGACTAACACATCGTTTCGCTGTGTTGACCGGTTTCTTATTGCTTGTTAATTTTAGCTAATAGAAATGGTCATTGGGTGTGTTACCTGATATCAAAGTAGGCAATAGGCATCAAGGTAGGCATGCTGAGTTTTTTTTATCATAATAGTGATGAAACACTTACGGGTATGCTATTTCTGACCGCTAAACCATATCAGGTAATTTAAAAATTCTTGAAAAACAAACATTTTTGTTATATTTCAAAAAGAACATTATGTTACGGAAAAATCCCTAATGACACATTAAAGTTGCAAAACAATAAGCCTAATTAAGTTAACATAGACCTCATAATTTCGAGAAACAGCTACTAAAAACCCAAACTGACAGTTGTGTCCGAGGTTGAATGATAGAACTTCGCGTCGCTGCACTCGCTCGTTCGATAATAGTTATGCACGTATAATTTTCTTTTAACAATCATATACTATTTATTTAGACGGTTCTATTCTAATCTAACAGAACTGGTGGTCCGCCTCGAATTAAGAACTTGCGATTATAATAAAACCCCTCAACAAAACTGTTTTAGGCCTTCTGATTCCAGAACCCCCTGGTCATTCCAGCTCATTGAAGTCTCTTATTATATACCACCGATACAACCTCAACAAATTTCATGAAGACCAGAAAAACGTTACTAAAATATTCGCGAAACGACCATTCAAAATTATAAACCCATCGGATGTCACAGTAGGCCCAAACAGCATGAAACTATG
Organism: Pammene fasciana; assembly: GCA_911728535.1. Taxonomy (NCBI): domain Eukaryota; kingdom Metazoa; phylum Arthropoda; class Insecta; order Lepidoptera; family Tortricidae; genus Pammene; species Pammene fasciana. The sequence continues at coordinate 2,937,932 of OU452295.1, forward strand.
TTGTCCTAAACCAGGGATCCAGTAGGTACCCCTAGGGTTAAGCATGAGCTATATTTTCTGATACCGGTCCCGACTACTCATCAGTACAAGTCAAATAAGCTCAAACAGCATGACTCTATGTTGCCCCAAACCCGAGATCCAGTAGGTGCCCCCAGGGCTCAGCATGAACTCCATCTTGTGATACCAGTCCCAACTGCTCATCAGTACAAGTCGAATGAGTCCAAACGGCATAAGTCTATGTTGCCCCAAACCTGAGATCCAGTAGGTGCCCCCAGGGTTCAGCATGAAGTCCATCTTGTGATACCAGTCCCAACTGCTCATCAGTACAAGTCGAATGAGTCCAAACGGCATAAGTCTATGTTGCCCCAAACCTGAGATCCAGTAGGTGCCCCCAGGGTTCAGCATGAACTCCATCTTGTGATACCAGTCCCAACTCCTTGTCAGTAGGTACAAGTCGAATGAGCTCAAACAGCATGAGTCTATGCTGCCCCAAACCTGAGATCCAGTAGGTGCCCCCAGGGTTCAGCATGAAGTCCATCTTGTGATACCGGTCCCAACTCCTCGTCAGTAGGTACAAGTCGAATGAGCTCAAACAGCATGAGTCTATGTTGCCCCAAACCTGAGATCCAGTAGGTGCCCCCAGGGTTCAGCATGAACTCCATCTTGTGATACCGGTCCCAACTCCTCGTCAGTACAAGTCGAATGAGTCCAAACAGCATAAGTCTATGTTGCCCCAAACCTGAGATCCAGTAGGTGCCCCCAGGGTTCAGCATGAACTCCATCTTGTGATACCAGTCCCAACTCCTCGTCAGTACAAGTCGAATGAGCTCAAACAGCATGAGTCTATGCTGCCCCAAACCTGAGATCCAGTAGGTGCCCCCAGGGTTCAGCATGAAGTCCATCTTGTGATACCGGTCCCAACTCCTCGTCAGTAGGTACAAGTCGAATGAGCTCAAACAGCATGAGTCTATGTTGCCCCAAACCTGAGATCCAGTAGGTGCCCCCAGGGTTCAGCATGACCACCATCTTGTGATACCGGTCTAAACTCCTCGTCAGTACAAGTCGAATGAGCTCAAACAGCATGAGTCTAGTTCTGTTGCCCCAAACCTGAGATCCAGTAGGTGCCCCCAGGGTTCAGCATGAACTCCATCTTGTGATACCAGTCCCAACTCCTCGTCAGTACAAGTCGAATGACCTCAAACAGCATGAGTCTATGTTGCCCCAAACCTGAGATCCAGTAGGTGCCCCCAGGGTTCAGCATGAAGTCCATCTTGTGATACCGGTCCCAACTCCTCGTCAGTACAAGTCGAATGAGCTCAAACAGCATGAGTCTATGTTGCCCCAAACCTGAGATCCAGTAGGTGCCCCCAGGGTTCAGCATGAGCTCCATCTTGTGATATCGGTCCCAACTCCTTACCAGTACAAGTCAAATGAGCCCAAACAGCGACTTATTAAGACGATTCTAATTCTAGTATCGGTTAGGAGAAATAGGTAACCAAATCAGCTTCTGATGTTGTGGCTGACTGTACTTTTCTTTAGAAAATCAAGGAATACTCATCGAGGCGTTTCTAACAAACTTAAACTCAACCTGGTTGAGGTATTTTATGGCAGAGTTCTTATGGCCACCTCCTGTCTCCATCATCAGACCAGCTCGATGGTACCAAAATATTGTATTGTCATCCAAGTTACGCAGGTATGCAAAATTTTAGCTCAATCGGACATCAGGAACTGGTTCAAATCTGGCTCGCAAGATTCTACCTAAACATCTAACATACTGACTAACACTGTGAGTTAAATAAAAGCTTGTAATAAAAAAACAAAGATTCCGACGAATTGACAACCTCCTCTTTCGAAATCTTGAAAACTTCTGTTGTAAACATGAATAACTACAAGATATGTTCTCGAAATGTGTCTTTAAGTTAACGTCAGTTAGATAGCGATAAAGGGGTCAACGGTTCAAGTGTTGTCATTGTCAGTGTAATTCAGAAAAAACCGTAAAATGCTTGATTTGTGTTTCTAAGATTTATGAATATCGTTAACGTTAAGTAGCTGCATGTACCTACCTATTTTTAGTACGTCATTATTTTTAATCTTCTAACAACTAATTACCTACCTGGATAATTAGTTAGGTATAGCTTGAGAAAAAAAATACGCAAATATACACACATAAGTAGCTGTTCTTTTTCCTTTGATCTTGGCTGAGGACGTTTAGGCGTGTCTAGGTCTGATCTAAGTATCCTAATTTATATTAAGGGTCGGTAACGCCCATGTGATACCTCTGGATTTGCGGGCGTCTATAGGCTACGGTAGCTGCTTACCATCAGGCGGGCTGTATGCTTGTTTGCAACCGTGTTATAAAAAACCTATGCCGCTCCCCCGCGTCTTCGCCTTTCCAAAAGTCTAAATCGCCAGAGTCGGTGCAAAAATAATTAGGTACAGTCGACCCAGAAAGTGGTCTACCAGTTTTGACAAAATTTTCTGCGAGATCTAACGATCGCTACGAGTAAGGTTGACATTTCTAATGGAGTTTAAAACATGCACTGACCTTGTTGTCTCATGAGCTCATGACGTTCAAAAGAACCTCAACCGTAGGGTGGTAAACCACGTACATTTTTGGTTTTACATTTATTTTGGCATTACCTAAGAGTCCTAAGACACATTAATCAACCGACTTCAAGATTTCGAAGAAGGAGGTTCTCAATTCGGCGGGATCTTTGTTTTTGCAATTTTTTATGTATGTTCACTGATTATTCGAGGCGGCTAGAGTGATGGGGCGATTTGGAGAATTCTTTTTTTTGTTTGAATATACTTCACAGTTTGTCCCATTGTTATCAAGTCAGGATCTGATGATAGGATATCCTGGAGAAATCGAGGGAACTCTTCAACTATTATAGGCACACTTTACTTTAGCGATTTGAGTATTATTTGCTTTTGGAAAGGTGGAGGCTAAGTGAATTCGGTTCTTTTTTGTTTAAAATTATATTATAAAGTATCCGTTCGTTTTACAAGGTTTCAGTGACTTTGTAGAATTTAATTGTCGATTGTAACAACAAGGCGACGATATCGATCATTTCCAGAAGGAATCACAATGGGGCCACAGGTGATTGGTTCTCACAACCTGGCACTTTTCACATGGGTAAATCACTGCTATGTATGTTATATTTTATTGAGTAGAAAGAAAGTACTATCCTTAGTAAAGTTAGTAAGTTGTGCATCGAGGGGGATACAGTCGCCTTCAGATATATCGGAGCGGCCAAGGTGGTCACAAATATCTGAATAACGCCTCCATTGTCAAGGCTATAAAGTACATGTTCAGATATTTTTGAGTGCCTTGGCCAATCCGATATATTTGATGGCGATGTACGTGAAATAAGTATATGCAACGAGAGTAATCGATTATGGATGTTTTGGAGATCATTCAAAAATGTCTGAACCGATGATGTTCACCATTTTCGTTGTAATTGTTAAGACACTATTTTCATTATTTTTTTAATATTTTTGGACTTACTCGTACGATTCAAAAGAGGGGGGACACATTTTTTAAGACTGGAAGTGTATTTCTGAAAATTTTGACACACAGAAGTACGGGCAGACGGACATGACAAACCTACAAACTTTTTTACCATTTTGACTACGGAACGGAAAAAGTCAGTAAGTATCCTACTTAATTTCTTGAAATATACTATAGGTACAGTCAGCAGCAAAAGTAGCTAAGCGGGTAGGGTGTTCAAAATGAGCTGGACACGACTTTATTGTTAATAGAACAAGAGCGTGTGTAGGTTATTTTGAACACCCTACCCGCTTAGCTAATTCTGCTGACTGTAGCACGAAATTTGCGCTTGTACGTATGATGAGTTGATGACGTACGTCATCGTGGTTTAATAACCAGTTTGTTTACGAAAAACGTGACCTCCTGGCGCCCTGTAAGTACTTTCATCTGTATGGCTACCAACGGGAAATTCTCAACATAAAGAAAGAACATTCTCGAACCTTTCTGTATGACGCATTCACGCAATGATCAGCGCTAATGCGTAGTAGGTATTATCGTCCCAATTGTAACCTAACATTCAGTATACACTACCACACAAAACAGTGTAATTGCTCCTCTACATGATGGCCCAGCGCTGGCCCAGCGCTGGCCCAGCGCAATGGCCATGCGCGCAACTACACGATGGCGACATTCAGTTGTGATCTATACGTTTTCCAGGATGGACGTGGAAGCATTAGCCGCTGCAGCAATCTATCTATGCGCCATGTACCACCATTTTCTTAATGTACTCGTACACAATAATAAAGTTATTAATAAGAAATAGCGTAGAAGATGACGGATGTTATTTATCCAATGCTTAAATTTAAATTTATGCAAAAACTTTTAAACCCTAATGAAAAAAACATTACTTATCTCTTTCTTAATGAGCCGCTATGTTTTTATTGTGTATGTATGAATGTATATATTTTACTATTGGTATTTAATGTTATAATTATTTATTTATTTATTTAAGTTGTACTGTATGTAAATGTACTGTACTGTCTGCGTAATGTATGTGTAATTTTACTACTCCTCTAATTAATTAAAAATAAATTTAATGCGTGCATTACCAGTTATAATACGTTCTGTTCTTATATCCCACTACCCTAAGCTTGTCTGGAAGATATCGCTTACAGCGATAAGATCGCCTGTTGCTGTCTTTATTTACATTGTTTTGTTTTCTTTGTGGTGCAATAAAGAATATTTACTTAGGTACTTGAAAAGCTACTTTATTTTCTTTAAATTCTTATTATCAGTTAGGTCCTGATTTTAGTATCTCTATGATTCAAAATAAAAGACATATAACGCATCCCCGATAAAGTTCTAAGAACTTCATAATTTCATGATAAGGCCACGTACTCGTCATTTTTTATTTAAAAAATCGTGTATTAGTTCAGAGATAATAGAGCGCACGCACGTCCGCACCCAACCGCGTTCGAGCACGCACTGAGGAATGGGCCACGTGTGGATGCGCACTGCCATCGCTGGCCCAGTCCCTTTGATGTGCGGCCAAAAAACCGACACCGTGGCCATCGCAGCGCCATCCGCCACGCCATAAGCCATCCGACGCCACTACCCTCTCTACACGCTGGCCCATCATAGTGGGCCAGTGTGATGGGCCATCATGTAGAGCAGCCATAACAGACATCAGAAAGCCGGTACGGATTTGGATTCTATGTGATGCAAGAAAGGTAAATAATTGAATGAGTCGAGATGTTTCTCAAGGGTTTACAGTAATAAATGCACGTCTTAGGTACCGTATAATGCGCCGGCGCCGGCGGCGAATAGGAAGAGCATGCACTAGGCCGTGGTGGGTGGTGCAAAATATGGGAGGCTATTGCCTGGCAGTGAGATTTGGAAAACAAAAATTATACCTATTTAAAAAAAATAACCTGATATATAATTTAAGACCAAAACACTCACTCACCGGTATCGCGAAACATGTGTTTTAAATCATAAAAGAAACTACATTTAGAGTATTTATGTACTAAGTAGGGAAACGTGTCCAAAACGGCATATATGGACAAAATGGCACAGCGAGGTTATTTCGAATTTGGCGCGCTGTAGCGAGGCCGTAACCATAGCAACACGCAGCGGCGCCCATTTTTGCAATCCTGCGAGCCGCCCGGCGCCATTGGTTCAGTCTGTTCGAAGTTTCGAGTGTGAACGTGTTTCGTGCCGCTAAAAGTTTATTTTATATAGGGTAAACCACCCTAATATCGGCCCCGTCAACGTTTTTCTGACTTCAACTACACATAATATGTAAACCAGTTAAATTTCGTGTCATGTAATTTTTTTTCCAAGTGTGATATTTAATTGGCTTTCTTTTTGTTACATAACATAATATTAAAAAATAACTTCGTCAATTTATTTTATCAAGCCACACCGCTTTTCCCTAACATCGGCCCACGTGTGCCTAAATCCGGCCAGATTTTTGCCTTATATCGGCATATGCAAACAGGATGGTGACATTGGTGACACACTGGTTCCAATCAGTGGACAAAATTGGAGATTCAAATTAAAAAATGTGCGCTGTAAATACAATTGTTTATTTTTACGCTGTATATAAATCAGTCTTGAAAAATTCACCCGCCATGATTGATGACAGTTGTTTACAGTAGACCTTTTAAAAATCACACAGATTTGACTTTTGAATTTTATTGAGCCATTTTCAAATCTAACTAATATTATAAATCGTAAAATTTCAGAACATAACCTAACAATGTATGGGGGCGGGGTCATGATTACAAGAAAAATCTTGATAGCGTGATGTAATGTAATTGATAGGCAGCGCCATCTATCGAAATTTAAAAGCAATGTTTGGATGTTTGATCCTCAATCACGCGATAACGGCTGAACGGATGTCGATGAAACTTGGCATACAGATAGACAATGATATGGATTGAAACAGGATACAACGCGGGCGAAGCCGCGAGCGGCATCTTGTCTTTAATAAATATACAATTGTTTGTTCTTAGTAGGTACCTAATTCAAGGTAAGGGACGGATCGGCAAACGCAGCGTTACGTTAAGTGAAAACAAAAAAAAAAGTTGAAAACTTATATTAACCACTATTATCTATTTTTAATATTGTTTTTTAACGTTACCAAATAGTATTACTATTAAACAAAGATCTTGTTTTTATTATTTTATTTTACAGCTAAAGCATACAAATCAATATAATGTATCTAAATCAAATTCATTACATATTGTATTGTAACCCAAAAAACAGCAACGAAAGAAGAAAAATATGATTTTGTCCTCAAGTATTCACTTTGACCCACTGTGCATCACAGCTGATTATTATTGCTGTCAAATATCAAAGGAAGCCGCCCCTGCCGGTTTTAGGAATCGTGGGAAAAATATGAATTTCTAATACCGGCCGGGGCGGCCGATAATTAGATTTAGTACCAAAAACCGAGGCCTAAACCCGGCCCCTTAAAAATCACCATTTAGCATGAACATTTTAATGAATTTAGTATGTCAAATGATTCTTTGTTTCAATATCTATCGAAAACAACCAATAAACACCACGTCAAAAGAATATAATACAGCCAAATCGCTTACCCAAGAATGTCCTGCGCAGTCGGGATAGAGGTAAAATTTTGGCGAATTATGACATGTACGCACCGGTCCACGTTCAACGGCCGACTGAAGTGTCGTAAGTGCACCGATCGGCCGCCGTGCCGGTATTATCTATCGCGTATGAAATAAGGTCTATTTTGGTACATTAATAGCCTAACATTATTGGACCTTTTATAATTTATGCCACGATTTGTGAGACACGGCCGGTATTAGGAGGGGGCTGGATTTAGGGTGGTTTACCCTAAGGATTTCTTCGGGTTTTTGACGAGTTAAGTGTTATTATTTATTATCAATTTTACTTAAATAGAAGGCTTGTGATATATACTTGTGATTTGAATAAGTTTGAATACAATTTTTGGTCGTTTTAATTTAATATGATTTTTAATGTTTCTCAAGTACTTTTGGGCAAAATGGCATACCCATACAGTGGACAAAACGGCATACTGTCCGACATATGCCATTTTGTCCGTGGTGTATGCCATTTTGTCCGTAGTATTTACGATATTTAAATTTGACTGTTAATTTATATATCCCAATTTATATGTCCCAAAGACAACAAAAAGGTTTATTTGTGAACTTTGTTCTTAAAAATTGGGTATGCCATTTAACTTATATTGGTACATATATATTGTATGCCATTTTGCCCATAGGTATATTGTATGCCATTTTGCCCATAGTATATGGACAAAATGGTTTTTCGATTCATTCATTGTTTTTGTTAATATTTTAATTAATATCGTTGTCATGTGATTAAAAGGCTGTGTTAATGATAGGCAATGAACCTAAGAAGATTATAAATGTATGAGACTGATTATAATTATAATAAATAAAGAGATATAATTCATTAAAAAAAACTATGCCGTTTTGGACACGTTTCCCCTAACCAAGTTTTAATCCCATGATGTAAAGAAGCAATTTAATTTATCTTCATTCTGATAAATCAAAGCGAAAATAAGGTTAGATTTTAGGCCTCGGATTAAAAATCAGAGTATGTATAAATTGTATAAGTATGGGGATCTTCAAAATCATAATGTCATTGCTTCTGCTAGTGTCTGGTGGCCTTATGTTTTCGGTTTGCGATAACGTAAAATAAGTAGGGGTTAAGCTACAAGGCCTACCGGTTTGGGATGAGGTACTGACGCACGTTCAATGCAGGAAGTTCGCGTGTACTTACTTACTGTATTAATTACAGTGGAACCTCGATAACACGGATCCCAACAATTTCGCCAATTGATTAAAGTTTAAGATGTCGATGCATGAAAATTAGGATAAAACCCATAGATTAATTGTTCAACCTGCCTGTTGTTTTTTGTGCATCCTACTTTAGAGATTTTTTAATATAAATTTTATGTATTTGTAACATTCCCAGTATAACCAACAAGACCTCATGTCACTCAGTTGTCAAGGTTATTCATAGCATAAATCTAATTGTGAAATTATTATCATTAATTTTGACATCTACAGCATGTAGATATTTTTCTTTTCTAATTGCATCAATATATTTCTCTTAATTATATATTAGCTAAAGATAATATTTGTAACTGACGATTAGAAAGTGCTTGTTGCTAGCCTATTTGAATAAAGAAATTTTAGACTTTGAGTAGTTGAACTGAATTAGTTGAACTGAGCGCTATCTCGCCAACAAACTGTAATCGCAGTTTGGCGACTAACTTCAGTTTGTGAATTTATACAATGCACATAATAAAACCAGTACATAAGGCATTCTCCAGCAGTCAACCTTAAGGCAAAGAAGAGAGATCTTGATGGGCGGTGTTACAAACAGAACAAAAAAGACAAATATTTCAAATTTTTTTTTTATATATAAATAAATCGATTGCAGTGCCCATCTGCCATTTAAATACTCATTGCTTTGTGAGTTTAATCGCATTTGGGCAGATTTTTGCGATAGTGATCATAGCTATCATTACTATCATTAGCAATAATCCCCCCGAACTTTACACAAAAGTTTAACAAACGCGGAATCCGTTTATAAAAAAGATAAAAGATATTTATTCTTCAATTTAGGCACATTACAATGCACTTATGAACGTCAGAGAGAAAAGAAACTACCACCGGTTCTAACCCTACACCTCTGGCGCGAGAAAGTATTACTTATTACCGGCAATCTCTTATCTTATTATACAATCGCTATATGATAGTATAATTAATTATAAATATCAACGATGCTTGAGCCCCGGTACAATGTTCACTACTTATCGCTATCAGAGCTGATATTCTGATCGTGTTTCGAACAAAGACAACCCGAAGGCTCCGTAAAACCAGTAGAAGCTGAGCTATGTCAAGTTTTTTTGGTTACTAATCATAACATAACCACTTAAAAGGACTTCAAAATTCGCATACAGAGTTTAGCCTATATGTTTTGTGCGAAGTAATTAGGTACATATGCCAGACTAAATAACTTTTCCTATGGGACCAACTACGAAATATCGAACTAATTTTTATCTGTTACATCAGTTACATGCGGTTTTTGTCTCTTGCCCAGCCGATGATGTCCACGTTTTCCATGGGGACGCAATTTTTTTTGATCTTTCGTTGTAATTGATCCCATGGAAATAGTAGCTAAGTATGGCCAACCTAATCTTGTTAAATATGGTTGAGGGATGAAAAACATCTGCAGTCAAACTCGCTTCAAATGATTTTGAAGGGATCTACCCAAAAAGCGTCTTAAACGGAACTGTAAAATGTCGTATTATCCGAGAAATCATATCAAAAGGACACTTTGAGTAATAATGACATTATTTATTTATCCGTCTTTCTCGTCCCTCACATAACATACATAGAAAAGGACGGGATATACGTGATCGTATTAATCGGGTTCTACTGTAGTATATTGTTTTTTTTTTTAAGGTTTATGCGTGTGGTTGTCTACACTAAAAACCATAATTAGGTGAACTAAATTGACAGGAGATTTCATAGAAAACTTGTCAAACAACCTGTCAGATGTATGAACCCTCCTGTCAATTTAGTCCACCTAATTATGGTTTTTAGTGTAGTGTACGAGAGCCCTGTGCTCGTGAAGCATCGAGAACTTCGACCAGTAGCGTTCATACAATGACGTATCATTCAAACTAAGAACTATTGTTATTTTTTATCGGGTCGGTTAGCTACTGGACTGTGATATGATATTGATTGAATATACAACAAACGATTTAGTTGGGCGAATCAACTTTTAGACGGACGTAAGCTATCCACGACAGACTTAGTATTTTTTTCCTAAGGAAAATTTCGCCTAGACAAATATTAAATTGGAAACGTGATTTTTTTGGTAACTCTTAGAGACATTTTGAATGTAACACAGACGTGAAAATTGTGAATTTAAAAATTGATTCGCCTAGTTACTTTACACACCCACATCGCGTCGGGTCGGCAACGCGCATGTGATTGGAGTTGTAAAATAATGTTTTAGCGAAAATTTACTAAAATACTCACTTACATTTCACTTCATTGAAGTGTTTCGCGTCGATCTGAAATAAAAAATGCAATGTTAACAACAGAAAAACTGAATCAGGATTTTTTTACTGTAAGGTAATTATTAAACCAACATAACATACAATTAACAGCCTTATTTTAGTAACCTGGGAACAACCCTTTTTGGGTTTTCATAGTTATTTAGAAGAGAATGAGCGAAGGAATTTTCACTTAGAAGGGGTAAAAAATGTCAAAGGATTTCTGCAAGAAACTCAGGAATGTTTGGGGACTGCCGGGACATATGGAATGCAACCGGTTTTTATTTTGTATGAAAAATAACCGGTTTATCTCATACAAAACAAAAACCGGTCGCATTTTCTACCAAGACTAACACATACATACAAGTGAAAAACATAACCCTCCTTTTTTGGCTTGGTCGCAAAACTCGCAAAGATCAATAGACTGCATTTGAAAATGGATGTAAACGCACGGCGGTTATATAACTCGCAGAAAGTAAGAGTGTTCGTTTCATAACTGTCTAACGCCAGTGGTGTTATGACTATAGCGATATCGATAAATCATATGATGTATAATATCGATAAAATAATGGTAGTGACACTGCTTATGACGCTCCAGCCATGGAGAATGGCCTTACCAGGAAGGCCATTTATTTGTGTATTTTTTTTTATTCTCATGGATGTTTTCTATGTATCTATCGAATTCAGTGCCAGTTAGTTTAGAGCTTTTTTTTTCAGTATTTAATTATATTATAATTATATTTGACGTTTTCAGAATTTGAGTTATCAGCGACCACAATCGGCGTATATCAACATGCCAGTAATCATGAAAATCATGAATAGATACCCAGATTTTTCGAACAGCTAATGTCATGATATATAAATGCTTGAATACTCGTAAAACAATTTAACTTACTCAAGTATATTAACTACACAAGTGTTCACCTATCAAGCATATATTACGAAAACTTTTTCTTGATTTAAAATAACAATTCGATTACACAACTATAGTTTTACCTACTGAACTTGATAAGATATTAAAACCGGATCTTTAGACGTACCTATTTATAATTAGCAAATCTTATCAAAGATGTTTACACACATAGAAGTTAATTGAAGATTAATCCGTCCTTTGACTTTTAATCTTAGATAAGAAACTAAAATGTAATCTTTGATCACATTGGACTTTATGTGCTAAGATTTCTGTTTCAATCGTACCTTGTACTTGTACCTTGCTATCAAAGTATTACATATAACTAATGTTGATAAAAAGATAAAACATATTTAATCTTTAATTTAGGCACATTACAAAACACTTAAGAACGTCAGAAAGAAAAAAAAATGGTTGCCATAAAGTCGGTTACGGACGATAGTTTTGCGTTATATTATAACATAACATCATAAGAAAACATTGATGAAAAATTGCATACTTTTATTTATGAATTGAATTATTATCACTGAATTTATTTAGGAAAAGAATCAAATAAAATGCAGTACCCTCGCCTTCAAATATATCGGAGCGGCCAAGGTACTCAAAAATATCTTAACATGCACTTTATCGCCTTGACAATAGAGGCGTTGTTGAGATATTTATGACCAGATGGTCATTTTACATGTTTCTCAATCGTATGGCTTGTTTAGTTGTTTTACGTTACCATGGAGATCTGCCCACGTGACCGGGACGGAACGTGACACTTTTTCGTACATGCTACCGGTGTTCATCAATTTATAAGACGTTATCACGTCAAAAACTGCCACTGGTCTAACCATACACCTCTGCCCGAGAAGTATTATGACCGACAAAAAACTCGGATTGTAGTATTATTGTATTGACGTTTCTGAGATTTTACGAGTTCTTCTATTGAGAAATAATTAATTGTGGTCTTATCGATACGTCGATAATATCGATATGTACGAGTGTCACATCACTAACTCAGACGGAACGAAAGCACGCCGCATGGCTCGCGACCTCTGAGAGATGACTCACTGTGTCAGCATTATGCAACCAAAATAATGCAATTTGACAGGTCTATTGTAGTATCTTAAAATAATACTTATTTTTGACAGTTGTATATGATTAAGGCATTTTAGGTGCAGTCAGCGGCAGTAGCTGTGATGTTCAAAATTACTTTCACGTGCTCTTATTCTCTTAAGAATAAAGTCGTGTTGAGTTCATTTTGAACTCCTTACCAGCTTAGCTACAGCGCCATCTACTGGTAATAATCTCAAAAGTGTTTCTTGCTGGCAGGCTACTTTAATATACAGTCAAAGACAATAGAAATGGGTCTTGTATGAAATTTTCTACGAGTCGATTTGATTGAAGTATTCGATTTACATTTCGATTAAAAATCGACTAGTTCGATCGAGAAGTTATTTTGTTTCGAAGAAAAAGTTACGATTCCTTAAAAAAACAACGATTCATTACTCCGATAAATATTTTTTTTAATATTTTTATATATGACCGAAATCGTCGACATATTGATTGTTTTAAATACAGAAATCAAACTATCGATTTTATTTGATATTAAATTAATTAATTGAATCGATTTATTACCGTTACAAGTCCCATCCCTATTAAATATGAGGTTGCCTACTTGAGCAGGGTAAAATTTAAATCTTAGTTTCTCTAATTTTTTATTTTTAGTTTAACATACGATAAATAAATGAAGATTGCAATACGAAGCGGCCGGTTTCCATTGCTCTCAAGCGTATTTCCTGCAGGTTGCCTAACAAGCCGAGTTCCTTGGTTGCAACAGCTAATGTAACCAGTTGCCATGCTTCCGGCCCTTGGTTGCCGATAACAGTAGCAGAACTAATCTAAATCAAAACTAGCGATACTTCACTTTTTAACAGACTTCAATAAAAGAGGAGGTTCCCAATTCGACTGAATTTTTATTTTTTTGTATGTATGTTACTCGATATCTCCGTTTCAATTTTTTTTTAATCGAACGGGTATAACCCCTAGATGGTCCCGTTGGCACCAAGTCGGGGTCTGATGATGAAATCGGGGGAACTCTTCAACTATTATAGGCATACCTATGGTGATTTCACTATTTTTTACAGCAGCTCAGCCACTTCCTCTTGGAATAGCGGATTCTAAGTGAAGTCGGTTCTTTTTTTGTTTAAAATTATTTGGTTTAGTATTACTCTTAATACGTTAAAACTTAACTTAAGGTTTATAAGGCCCTTTAAAACTCCAGAGGTTTTTAAAATTTCGCAAAACTTGTCACGTCTCGTTTGACATATTTTGCAAAGCACGCAATATGGCGTCCGCTATTCGGCTAGAATAATAAGCGTTTCGCGGAGATTATTGATAACATCAATAACATCAGATAAACTAAAAGCTCTGTACTACTTTTGGGGTTACAGATGGCCTCCATTTGATAAGAATGTATTGTGACATTAATCTTTTCGTGGATGAGAAAGTTTATGTCCAAAGATATTTGTGACTCTACATCAAAAGGCGCCATTTGGCGGACGTTGTACAGATGATTTATTTTATTCGAACAACAAAAGCGTAAGGGTTAACCGCGAAATGGTACCTTTTGAGGTAGACTGCCACATTTCTTCTGTGGGTGATACAGCCGTAGTTATTAGATAGGTTGCAACTCTACAAACAGCGGTGTTACAATTTTTTCGGTAGTAATAAAATTTACATTGTAATAAACTCAAATTATTATAGGTGTACCTAAAGATATTTGGAGAGTTCCCACGATTTTTCCAGGATCTCATCAGATCCTGATACCAATGGGATGAACCGTCAAATATACCCTTTAGAATAAAACAAGAATTTTCCAAATCGGTCCAGTCGTCTTCTAATAATCAGTGAACAACTGAACATACATTTAAAGTTTAAACAAATGACTCCCAAAAAAAAATTTTGGTACACAGTTCTATTGCTAATTGTACCTAATAGCATTGTCATGTAAACTACGGAAGTATACCAAATTTCAGCTCAATCAGACACCGGGAAGCGGTTGAAATTTAACTTACAAGATTTGATGCGTATAATGACACAAATAAATAAACAAATATATGGGGCAAGTAAATAAAACTTTGTAAAAAGTAAAGATTATTTATTGTACACGTACAGGTACACTATAAATACCAGTATTTTATTTAGCCGTCGGCTGCGAACTCTCTAAGAGCTCTCTAGAGAGTGAAAAGAGGTCGGTGGCTTCATTACGAAACTTGCTAAGTGACCCTATATAGACCTAGGCTAGGCTAAGCATTCCTGTGGTTTAGAGTTTAGAATTATTAACTCGCAAGTCTTTTTAATCAATTCTTCATCTTCTTTTCCTTTGCCTTTATCCAATTATTTGGGGTCGGCTCTCCTCGTTCTCATGCGCCAGGATCTCCCGTCCTGGGTTGTCTGTGAATTTATCCGGGCTCGTTCCAAATCCTTCGACACCGTGGACCACCGAGTAAGTAGGTCTTTTTAATCAATTCAACAATAAATTAATAAACAAATCAATTTCTGTATAATCCCTCATGTTGAGTTGTAGTCCTACTAATTCCGCAACTTTTGGTATTTGTCACATAGTTTCATTTTGCGCATTTTTGCTTCATTACCTAAACGGCAAATGGTGGCCACTTCCAGTTTAGGCGATGAAGCCAAAAGTAATATGAAACTGTATTTCATATATCATAAGTTGCGGAATTAGTAGAACTACAACTTAACATGAAGGATTATACAGAAATTGATTCGTTTATTAGGAAACACAATCAGCCTAATGAGGACGCCACTGGACGGCCGACCCAGGACGCTCGCGTTCCCATACAAATGTAGTTCAGCTCTCATTTTAAAACGACATGCTTTAGAACCATGAAATTTGGCATGGGCATTCTAGTAGTACAGATCTAGGTCGGACATTAGTTTTCGTTGCAAAAAATTGTAATACAAAGAAAATACAGCAAGTTACAGTTTTACATACAAAACTTATTTTTGCTATATTTTCGTTGTATTACAATTTTTAGCAACGAAAACTAATGTCCGACCTAGATCTGTACTACTAGAATGCCCATGCCAAATTTCATGGTTCTAAAGCATGTCGTTTTAAAATGAGAGTTGAACTACGTTTGTATGGGAACGCGAGTTCACGCGAGCGTCCTGGCGACTCTTAAGCAGGTTCAGACTTTCGACTACATCAAACTATTCACATATTATTTAGCAGCAAACAGTCTTGTTAGACCTTAACATTAATAAAGTACGATGCCTATGACCGGTCCTGTAGAATCTAGGTTATACAGGCATTGCTCAAGCCCTTTCGGCGTTGGTTGCAAAAGTCTAGTTAATCTTGAGACCTTAGCGAATATTTTATGATTTCACATTCACTTTTTACTATATTTAGGAATAGTCTAGATCAAAATTTACCATTTGGAAGCCGGTGTTTACGTTTTATTGCTCAGAAGCTCTGAAATCATATTAATGGTAAATTTGTCCAAAAAGTGTCAATTAGTTATGATTAAGTTAATATCTAACTAAACTACTATTAAAAATATTGTGAAAAAAGGTTTATCTAGCCCGTAAACCTTTATTTTTAAGTTCTAAATTCTGAATATTATCACAGTATATAGTTTGTCCGGAAAGAGAAGTGTCGTGGTTGATTTGGGAGTTCATACATTCTACGATACTTCTCTTTCCGGACAGACTATACAGAGTGTAACAAAAATACTGGTGATCCGTTTCAGGGCATAATTGGTATCGCATTGCGAGTAGGAAAAAGTAGGAGAAAAATTTTTTGGACACGAAAAAAATTTTTTTTGTATGGGTAGAGTAGTCCCGTCCCAGCTGGCCAACCCTCCATACAAAACCAAATATTTTTTACGCGAGAAAATTTTTTTTTTCTTAGTTTTTCACAATAAGAATACGATACCAATTATGCCCTTAAAAGGATCACCAGTTTTTTTGATACACCTTGTATGCTATGAGGAAGGTGGTTGGTCTTAATATGTAACCAGTAACCCACCTTCGAACAAATAAAAATTCACGTTCGAAATTCAATTTCGAACTCAGGGCTCTGTAGTGTAGGGTGACACTGAAAATTTTTAGAAAATCAAAAACTGAACAAACTAGCAAGTTATTAGTATTATTATATCTTTTCAAAATAGTCTCCCTCTACATCAATACATCGCTGCATCCGATAGAACCACTGAGAAAAGCACTTTGCCCACTCCTCCTTAGGGGTCTCTTCGACGGCCTTTTGAAACGCAGCCACTGATTCCTCGGCGTCCATAAAACGTTTTCCTCTGAGTTTTT
Source organism: Pammene fasciana (assembly GCA_911728535.1). Taxonomy (NCBI): domain Eukaryota; kingdom Metazoa; phylum Arthropoda; class Insecta; order Lepidoptera; family Tortricidae; genus Pammene; species Pammene fasciana. The sequence goes on from OU452295.1 coordinate 2,954,750, forward strand.
CTTTAATTTTTGGGAATAAATAAAAATCACAAGGTGCGAGGTCGGGGCTATAAGGCGGGTGACCTATTGGTTCCACGTCTGCCTTGGCCAAATAGTCGATCGTTTGCTTGGCGGTGTGCGACGAGGCGTTGTCGTGGTGAAGGAGGATCCTACTTCGAGGTCGTTTCTCCCGAACTTTTTCCAAGACAAGTGGCAAACAATTGTTAGTATACCACTTTGCAGTAACTGTTTTTTGATCCTCTAAAACAATTGTTGCGTAATGACCTGCCCTTCCGAAGAACGAGGCGACCATCTTTTTCCCCACACTTCGACCTCTCTTTACTTTAGTAGGCAACTCCTCGGAAGGAAACACCCACTCAGCAGACTGTCTTTTAGTTTCAGGATCGTAACAGTAAATCCAGCTTTCGTCACCCGTAACTATGTCGAACACAGCATTTGAGTCGCCTCCGTTAAATCTTCGAGCCATTTCATGGCACCAATCAACACGACGGATTTTTTGGGCCTTTGTCAAATTATGAGGTATCCACCGGGCACAAAGCTTCCTCACCGCTAAATGTTCATGGAGGATTTTATGGACTTGACTCATACCGATGCCTAAGCTTGTACGAATCTGCTGATAGGTCACTCTTTTGTCAGACTCTATCATACGCCGCACAACACTGATATTATCTTCAGTCGTCGCCGTAGAAGGCCGTCCCTCACGCAAATCATCGGTGAGATTAGTGCGACCACGTTTAAATTCATTAAACCAGTTGTAAACAGTAGCACGAGATGGGGCTTCATCGTGAAAGGCCAATCGAAGTCTATCATAACTTTCTTGCTGACTTAAATGACATCGAAAGTCATAAAAAATCATTGCACGAAAATTTTCTCGCGTTAAATTCATGCCAACGTAACACAGACAATTTTCAATTAGCCGCCAAATCGTAAAACAGATGACAAATGAATGAAATAAAAACACAATAATATTAACAAAGAGTTCCATTTTCAAATTTTAAATTTGTTTTTTTATTTTATAGTTTACAAGTGGCCAGTTCTAATAATTTTCAGTGTCGCCCTCGTAGGTATATGGTATGTTTCATTTTATTTTATATTTATTCATTCATATTAAATTTTAATCCATTTCACGTATAAAATGGTGTGTATGCATACAAGATGTACCGAGATATGAATAGGATAACCACTAGGTACATCATCATCATCATCTCAGCCATAAGACGTCCACTGCTAAACATATAGGCCTCCCCTTTAAGGGGGGGTTTGCCATACGCGCCACGCTTGGCAGGCGGGTTGGCGCGCGCAGTTTTTTTTTGTTTTTTGTTTAGGCTTTCAGAAGATGCTGCTGCCCATCCCCCGGTAATAAATACCCTTAGCAGACTCCTACTGCAACCACGGGACGATATGGTGGGGGACAATTCTAAGGCCGGGCACCCCACGGCACGGGTATTGTACAGTCGCCATCATATATATCGGAGCAGCCAAGGTGGTTACAAATATCTGAACAACGCCTCTATTGTCAACGCAATAAAGTGCATGTTCAGATATTTTTGAGTACCCTAGCCGCTTCGATATATTTGATGGCGACTGTACAAGGTGTAACAAAAATGCCGATGCCCGTTCACTGATCGTCGGTCACTTTCTCGTAGACCCTCACTGACCCTTTTAAAAGTCCACTATTGTCATTGGCTATCGGCGCCAATTCAGTGATGTGTCTGACATATTCATCATAGAATAAATTAACATACACTTGATGAACTATGTCTACGTTTTTCGATATTTATTACACGTCAATTGATATGCGAACGACGTTGTCAGTCAATTTATCGTCGATAAAAGAACAATGGGATTTATTGACTATTATTTTTAATGGTTGACAGTTGGTTAATGCCTACTTTACTTAATTATATTTGACAGACCGTTTTGACACTTCGCAAATATCATTTCTACTTCTTATTGCCCACTGGTGAGAATAGGCCTAAAACTCGATTCCCATCGGCCTGTCAAAGTTTCAACTGGTTAAATATTTTTTTAATAATGAAAAAAAGGTCACATGAGCTCCGACATCGCTACACAAACTTTTGATGCACCGATTGTGTTTGTTGAAAAAGCTCTAAAAAAAAACTTGTATAAACGGTACATTTTATGTCATTTTGTTAGCGAAGTGATCATATGATATGCTAATAGAATATGAGACAAAATTCTATTAGCATAATTTTCACTTCGCTAACAAAATCTGTTGCCGCCATGATTATTCATTATAGTTTTTACGTCACTCCGGGCGCTAAGTGAAATTTACCGCCCTAGGGCGCAGCGGCAACAGAATCTCACTTCACACCCAGGAGAAGACGTAAAATTATGTACGCACCACGGGCGGTAATAAAGAAGGCCTCAGACCGCTTGTTTATGGCCCTTACCTTCGGTTCGGGTGGTTCGGGCCACAAATGCTAGCGATCTGAGCCCTTCTTTATTTTACCGCCCTAGGTTCGTAATGAACTATTACTCGTACAATTAAATGGATTAATTGGGTGTTAGCACAAATTTTTAGCGCTTCAAAGAGCCCGAAACGTTGGGAGATTTAAAAATAAGTGCTAATATGCTATTAATCCGTTTAATTGTAACAACTGTATAACATGAATCATAGACTTTGTACCTCATAATTCATAATATCTATTACATTTCACTTATTAGTTTAAATACAAAAGCATTCATTGTTAAGATACGTTGTAGAGATTCAATATTATAATATATATATTGAATATATATATTCAAGCAACAAAACCACAAGCGCCTGTTGCCAAATGGTACCTGTTCGTATATACTGTCACATTTACATACGTCATTAGCAACTTAGGAACCCCCTGATAACAAAGAATTGAGGACAATTCTCGCTCTCGACCAAAACATGACGTCAAGACTTTTCACACTAAAATATAAGTAAACAAACAGTAGACTTGCAAATTCAAAACAGGAAAGATTGTCCTAGGCCTATGATCCAACTAGTGTTGTTGTTGTTGGTGTTGTTGTTGTTGTTGTCCTAAGGCACCCCAGAGGTGCAGAGGGCCTTCACTAACTCGCGCCACGCCTTCCTATCCTCAGCGACCCTTCTAGCCTCTACCCAGCTCAGTCCCGCCGCTCGCAATTCACCTCCGACTGACCGACGCCATGCATGTGTGAACTGGGCGCCCAGAACCGCGCTTCTTATTTGGCGGTACCTCACAGTATCCTTCGATACTGTGAAGTGGAGCGCGTTGTGGTCAAGTCTTGGCAAGAGGGGTATTCCTACCTGTATCATCCGCATTATACGTTCCTTGTACGAACTAAAGTAGACGGAGATAAAAAAACATTATAAGTAAAATAAAAATATGTATATCAATCTCAGAATCAATAAGATAAAAACTGACTTCTTTGATCATAAGCACTTAAAAGAGGTCACATTGCAAAGAAATTGCCGTACAAAGTTCAAACAATGGCTCTTGTTGAAGCAATGTTAGGAGGCCCACCGACTACAGTCCGCCTGACCATATCGGCCTGTCAGTTAAGAACAAAAAGTTGACAGCTCCGAACAACTGACAGGCCAATATCGTCAGGCCGACTGATAGTGGGTGGGCCCCATACAAAAATGCAGTATAATCATGCAACACCCATATTCACTTGCGACTAGGGGTCACAAAACCGGTTTCACCGAAACCGAAAAAACCGGAAAAACCGGGTTTCACGCCAATCGTGAAAACCGGCTTTCAGATTTGGAAAAACCGGCTTTTCGAGTTTTTCGATTTTACACTTGTAAGAGTTGTAATACATTTTATCGGCGATTGAATAAATACGCCGTATGTTATTGCAATTTGTAAGTCCTACCTTTTAGTTTATCAGTAAACATAGGTACTAAATATGTATAAATGAATGAATGTATATTGAAATATTATGCGTTTTCAACCGACTTTAAGATTTCGATCGAAGGAGGAGGTTCTCAATTCGTCGGGATATTGATATGTACTTAATATGCTCTCGTGTTTATATGAAACACCATTATTGAAAGTTGTCACTATAGAAAAAAAAACCGAAGTTGGGTCGGTTTTCCATTTATTTTTCTTGGCTTACATACCTAAACGAAAAGATAGTAAGCAATATAACTGACTTTAAAATATGAATATTCTGGTAATTCTGGTTTATCTAAAAACTTACACAAGCTAAATTGGACAAATCTTTGTGGATTCGCTTATTTATCGTTATTTGTTCAAGAAGTCTGATCCGTTATCCGTTGCATTGCATTTCTGTTTTTAGTGCACGGGCGCATATACAATCTAAAGCATATACTTCGGTATTCTAAAATAATTTTAAACAAAAAAAGAACCGACTACTTCATTTAGGTTAGGATTCCCTTTTCCAAGAGGAAATATCCGATCTTCTGTAAAAATACTGAATTCACTATGTGTGTCTACTGTCTATAATAGTCAAAGAGTTCCCTCGATTTCTCCAAAATTCCATCATCAAATCCGGACCAGGGGGGCGATTTTTGGCAGCTGAACGCTCGTATAAAAAAAAATTAAGCTCGAAAATAATCGCACACAAAAGTTTGTCGCCAATTTTTTTGCATGGTGTTAATATTTTATATAATCATGATTTAAAATTCCCATCGCTATTTTTTTTAAAACATAATTTTTTCGTTTTATTTAGAGTTTTAAGACTTTTAAGTATCACTTTCGAGTGCTCGAATCTCAAAAATCACCCCCCTGGTGACAATGGGAGCAACTGTGAAGTATACTCTTTTAAACAAAAACATATTTTTTCAAATCGGTCCAGCCGTCTTCGAATAATCGGTGAACATACATAAAAAAAATTGTAAAATAGTCCAGGCATTTTATTTTCACTTGTATGGGAAAAATGACAAATTTGGAAATAATTCATAATAGCAGAAGTATTTAGTTGTATAGCTTTAAAGTCATGTTAATCATTGCCTAGACAGAAAATCCTACAAAAATTTGAACATGAAAAAATCGTCATTTAATTAATTTCTAAATAATCCCCTAAATAAATAAATAAATATTTTATTATTTATATTGATTCCTTAAGACAGGTTATTTATGGATGACGGAAAATCAGACAAAAAAAAGAAACGCTTCGTATATATTTTGATGAATATTTACTTCCCGATGGAAAGTTTGTAGAATTTGTTAAAATGAATTTGTTAGAATGACATTTTAAAACTATACAGCGTGTATTTTTGATATTACCACATAAGCTATGGGTAGTTAGTATAGACCCTAATAAACATACTTCCATATGTTTTATTAAAATTTTACGACTTTTATTTATCCATATAAAATATTTCAGCACGCAATGTATTGCTCCTACCTGATTACTTTGCCTTTAAAACGTCACAATTGATATGTGTCACATTGTACTGTATACGCAGTACATTGCTGAGTGAAATAAATTAAAAAATTAATTGCTCGGTGTTAATTAACAATTAACTAAATATTTATTGCAATGTCGATTTAAAACATCAAAACCTGCTTCTGGTTTCCTTTTGTGGTAATATCAAATATACACGCGGTATAAACAAAAAAATCGCTGTTATAAATTAATGTGTGAAAAAACGTATCTTTACCAGAGTAAAAACGTAGATCCCGATGAATTCAGAACCTCCTTCGATCGAAATCTTGAAGTTGGTTGATAAATTCGGTATGGTAGTATGGTAAGTACAGCGAGCAGCTTTCGAAGAGACGCTTAATTTATTAATGTATTATTTAGCATTTACTTTCGTAAAACGATTCATCTGGCTAAGTTATACCTATACGTGCGATTTCCAGAAAAGGAGGTTCCGGAAGATGTTTTTTTGTTTTAATATTGTTAATTCGCGAAGAATTTTGGTTCTAATAATGAAAAGACATATAAAAAGTCTCATATGTTGTGAAATGGCTAAATATTAAAGTATAAAATCATTATTATCCGTTTTTTTTCACTTCTTATATGTAAAATCGAAAAATCACCGAAAAACCGGAAAACCCGGTTTTGCTGGTGTACAAAAACCGAAACCCGGTTTTCAAAAAATGTTAGCGGTTTTGTGACCCCTACTTGCGACATTATATTTACAAGCGTACTTTACAAAATTGTCGATTATTTACTAACACTCCACCGTATACGCAAATCAGCAAACGATGTTGACAATCGACGGGTTAATTATCTCGACTAGCTCTTATATGTATGTGATTAAAGTCTATTTTGGCGTAAACGGGTATGGTGACAGATATCTGTAAACACTTCGAATATAAACACTTGCGTGTGGGGGAAATGTCAGTGTGCCATGGTGACAAGACTTCAAAGAGATAAACGGGACAGTGCTTTTTCTCATGAAATCTACCATTTACATAAAAAAAGGTAAAAGCTGCAATGGTAAAGGCTAAAAGTTTTCTGGAAGAAATCGCGTTTTAGCGATAAGATCGCCTGTTGTTTACCTCTAATTTAATTTATTTTTTTCTGTACTGGTTTTGAGGTGTTCAATAAAGAGTATTTGTCTTGTATTGTATTGTACATATAAAAGATATTTATTCTTTAATTTAGGTACGTCAGAGAGAGAGAGAGAGAGAGAGAAAAGAACTACCAATGGTTCTGAGTTGTAACCTTTGACCCGAGAAGTATTATGACCGGCAAGAAACTCGGCGGGACTAATTGTTATACTTGTTATAAGGTTTGGGTCCAGATCCGAAATGTAATACCGGGTGTTTCCTGTAATACGTAAAACGTAGATTCTACTCCTCAAACAACAAAACTTTTGTACAACAACTTTTTAAAAATATGAATTTTGTAGATTAATTGCCTCTATTTCATACAAACTATATAGTATTTTCAATGTACGTCAATATCCGTCTATTTGACATTGCTTGTCAGTCTTGTCACCCTACAGACATAATCAATTTCGAAATACATTGCGTGTTCGGAAAGACTTTATAAAGTGTTCTATTTATCAAAGCATAAGTTATTTTTAAAAGTCGCTGAATAAATGTTGTCTGGTTTGAGGAGTATAATCTACGTTTTCATTTATTGCTCCTATTACAGGAAACACCCGGTATAACATATCTTTTATCTTTTATTTATTCAAATAAAAGTAAATTAAAATACAAATGTCCTATGACGAGAAATAATATGGTCACACATGTTTTATTCCGTAAATTACCTGTTGTTTCCCAGTAATGGGCTAGGCAAATATTATGCAAAAGCCAATCAGTGAAGTGAAGCAACTGATAGCTTTATCGACAAACGAAAATGCGTAAATATATAATAAATATATACATATCATAAACCCTCCATGATGCGTTCAAAAACCGCACGTTATGAACACCATAAAAATAGACTGTTTTGTTAGAAGTAAGAGCAAATGTCTTATCTGTAACGATGTTATTATTATCAAATAATAATCAAAAATTCGATTTCATTATGAAAATCCGGCCTGCTCCTCGACCGCCGGCACGCGCCCCTCCGACCGCCGGCACGCGCCCCCCCCCGACCGACACAATCGAGTTGGCCATGGCGATGGCGGTGCAATTTAGGGTTTATAATATGTGTGTATATAAAGCAGTGTATGCAACTGTACGTAATTAGGCCTTAAAACACTCGTGTGAGGCCTAATTACGTACAGTTACATAAACTACTATTATTGAATAAGTACATTATATTCACCATAATTTGTAGAGCTCAAAGAGGATACAATGATGTTGACGACAGTATTTATAAGGAAAGTGATCTTTTAGACCAGTAACACGCCAGCAACCCATTGTCATATAGTATTTTGTGCAACAGTTACATAATAAGGGTTCTTAAGATTCGAGGGTCGAAGTTACAAAATGAGGCGAAGCCGAATTTTGTAAAAACAGACCCGAGAATTTTAAGACCTAATTAAATATGTACCGTTGCACACAATAGTTTTTCTACGAGTGCTAGGCAAGCCGGTAAGCATTGAGTTCGACAAATGACCTGCTACCTCTATACAATTATCTTCAATCTCCCGGCGGATGGTGCCGGCGCCCGCCTCGTCTACAGCGGCGGGTGGCGGCGGTGCGGGGCCCGCCCCGGCAACAGACCCATTATATCCCTAAGAATCGACTTTTGAGTCATCTTATGACAACGTTCATAAAGTATATGCTTTGAATATACCTGTCAGTCATTTTATTGGCAAATTAGAATGCAGGAGTAGAAAAAATAAATAAATATTATGGGACAATCTTACATAAATCAACCTAGTCCTATAGTAAGCTCAATAAAGGCTTGTGTTATGGGTACTAGATAGATATAGATAAATACTTAAACACATAGAAAACATCCATAACTCGGGAACAAATATTCGTGATAAACACACAAATAAATGCCCTGACCAGGATTCGAACCCAGGACCTCCTGCTTCATAGGCAGGGTCACTACCAACTAGGCTAGGAGGCCGTTGAATCGTCATGTCTGATCATGTCTATTTCGGTCGCGCAACTCGCGTCGTCAGTTGTTTGTTGCCCGCGGCCCGCTCAGTTGTTTTGTTCGTAGTTGGACTACTCGTTGTGTACTCTGGTATTAATGACGGGGGGACCTTGTCTATTTAGCCGGCAAAGAGAATCCTCCTTTTTTTAAATTTTACTACAAAATTAGTAGCGGCACACAAAAAACACCTCGTGTAAACTAAATTTCATAAAGATACGTCTTATAACGTACGTATTACGTCTTAGTTTTCGAGTAAAATGGCTGTGACATACGGACGGACGGACGTACAGACGGACGGACAGACGGAAATGACGAAACTATAAGGGTTCCGTTTTTGCCATTTTAGCTACGGAACTCTAAAACGCACTGTTTACAACAATCACATACGGCACAAAATTGCGACACAACATAGTACCGCGACTATGCGATTGCGATTTTGATTACAGCTACCATCGTCCACACTAACAACTTCAACCTTATCCCAACCACATAAGGTCCACAAATGGTCTGGGATTTTGCTGTTAGCATGTACAGTCAACGCCTAAAATATGTTTTCACTTTTGAACTTTATTACAATGGAGTAAGGTGCAAACGTGTACAAATATTTATAGCGTATGTACATGTACACAATCGCATGCGACACGTTAGATTGCCCAGTTCCTAAATTGGTCAATTTTCACCAATCACTATGGGACGCAAGCGTTTTCGAAAACTCGGGTTTTAATTACCTAACTTTCTTGATTTTTTCAATGGACAAAAACGGGACTTGGGGGCTGTCCATAAATTACGTCATCGATTTTTGACGATTTTTGACCCCCCCCCCCCCTAAAATCATCCAAAGATTATGCTTCGAATGGCCCCGTTTCCTCTTACGTTATGCTACCATCATCCGATGTCCAGACCCCCCCCTATTTTGAAATGACGTAATTTATGAATAGCCCCTTGATCGGGAACACTTACTTTTATTATTTTCCTGATGTTAGTTGATCGAAATGCCGAGACGTCCCGGTAGCCAGAAGTTATTTGTAAGAACTTCGCAGCTCTGCTCGTTCGATAATTATTTATATTGCATGAAATCAGCAAACAAACTAAAAACATTGAGTGTATATTTGCGTATACTATTTTAACTTGCAGTAGTTAAACAAAGTCTGCCGATACACTTCACCAAAACAAGATGATTAGTGGTGCATAGCACTTAATAAACATTTTGTAATAAACAGTAAGCTATCGCCCAGCGTAACTTGTATTCGTGATTCGTTAAGAACTATATGTCATCCGAGCTCAGTCCTATACTGGTTAGTACGGTACGGGGGTAGACTAGAAATTACGAATGTCTGGAGAGGTGGAGTACATTTGTCACGCGATATAGGTACTTAGATAATTATGTACAGTCGACGTCATAGATATGTTTGCACCTTTGCACCTTACTCCTTTGAAATAAGGTGCAAATGTATAATCTTTCATGTCGACTGTACCTATATCGCGTGGGTCATATTTAACTTGTATTAGATTACAGAATTCAACATACATATTATAGGTAACATAAATCGTATAAATACCTAGTCGCATCGACAACCTCGTCCGCGGGCTAGCATATCTTAGGCTCGCTCTACATGATGGCCCATCATAGGGACGCAGCTATACGACGGAACGAGATCGCAATATCGTTAGCTCTGCTGCTATGATGGCCCGTCATGTAGAGGAGCCATTACGTTCAAGGGGCTATTCATAAATTACGTCATTTCAAAATAGGGGGGGGGCGTCTGGACATCGGATGATGGTAGCATAACGTAGGAGGAAACGGGGCCATTCGAAGCATAATTTTTGGATGATTTTAGGGGGGGGGGGGTCAAAAATCGTCAAAAATCGATGACGTAATTTATGAACAGCCCCTTGTCACCTGTCACTGTCACGAGTCGCGCTTGAAGTATGGAGAGCCGCGCAACCACGAAGTAAGATATGTGCTAGCCTTGCTGTCCTATTGAAATTATGAAATCCGTTAAGTATTTAAGAATTTAGTTTTTAATCGTTTTAATGCGGAACCCAACCGCGTCTATGGTCTAAAACTATAAAATGTTAGTGGAACGCGCTATAAAACTCTCTACGGCCAAGATTGTAACGCCATAAAAGTTAGAAAACATGCTATAAAACTTATTGTTGCGTGAAAATATAAGGTGCTGTGTGGGGAGGCATGGATTGTATGAAACAACGGATACCGCGCCGCTGGTACAAAACTTTGATGCGATTGTATCAAAAGATTTATAAGCCGTTTAGTACTTAACGCACACGTAAGGGCCCCGCTATCTTGCGCGGACGCAGGTCACGTCTTCATGCATTGAGAGGAGATGGCATGTCTAAGGATTTTTGTCGCCATCTATTTAAGTGACCGGCAGTTAAAGTCCATGGCGCATAAACTTTGTTCTAGATAGAACCCATAATGCATATCTATCTCGTAGAATGCATAATAAATCAATGCTTCCAACGCATGCGGGCACAAATCAGGTAAAATTGTATTTCCTCGAGTTGATTTGTCGTGCGCCGTGCACCCGCGCAAGATGCAGGTTTTAGCTAGGGATTTAATCTTGTTTTTTTTTCATAGAAAAAAACCCGGGTTGTATTCCCCATTTTTAGCCAGTGCAGCGCTCAATTTTGAATGTGTTCTTCTCTCGCGTAAACTCGAGAAAAAATCGGCTTATGATGGAATCACAGTTTTGACTTTCATCCCAGTGGTGCGGTATCCGTTATTGTTTCATACGTCCATGGGCTCTAAGGTATGTGTAAAGTGCATGGTGGGTGCACTAAATAATCAGTCAGCAGTCATTTACTCACCAGAACTATTATAAAAATATCCTCTATCCTTCTATAATTGTAATCCTCTATGCCGTGGGTCGTTTTTGACCCTGAGGTCTAAAGGTTATACAGGCTACTCTCAAACCAAAACTTTACTCTCCTCCTTTATAATTTAATTAAGCTCTGGAGTTTCCGGCGTCCATAGGCTACGGTTGTTGCTTACGATCAGGCGGACGCATTTAAAGGTTTACATAGTTTTGCAGCTTTCCTTGTACAAGATATTATTGCAGGTAATTGTTCACCAACAAGAAACATAATGATTTATAGTTATGGCATAATCTTAGTAGCTATGATGTATGAATCATGAAGTAAGGAGTTTTCTAGAAAACTGGTTCTAGAGTCAGTATTAGCTAGACGAAGACAAACATAATTATATATATTCTTATCTAATATACATACATCTTGTAGTTGAATAGTAGATTGTACAACAAGTGCATAAAACGAGCCATTTTACGCGAGGCGTTTACCTATCCGAGCGAGCTCGCGAGCGAGGATTGATATAAAGTCGAGCGTAAAATGGGTTTTATGGACACGTTGCACACTCTACTTTTCGCTTCGATTGCGAGAAAATAAAGCAATTTCAGGTTGTAACACAAAATTACAACGAAAAATAAATGCAGTTCCCGCCTGTTAACTTTTTTTTTCAGTAGGTTCGTGACAAAGGTCGTAGTGATTTTTTTTAATAAAGTTTAGGAAGTTGTTTGCTTGCGGCTGTTGGACCAACTGCCTTGGTATTCGACGAAGATTTTACTTTAGGCCCAAGTGCATAAAAAGCGATTTTAGGTCGCCTACGCAAGGCTTAAAGACGAACTTTTAGAGCAAGAGAAGTGAAAATTAAATAATATAGCGGGTATGTGGAATTAGTTTGAGTAGGTAAAATAACAATTATAGATTGTTTTTATAAGAATTAAATATTAAGATCGCTTTTTGGCACAACGCGTTTCAATTATATTATATAGGTTTCAATGTTGACTTTTAAGTGGCGGGCATCGTAGTACCAAAAACATAAAATAATTACTGAACACTATGAATGACTAAATTAAAATGTCACCTGACCTGACAAAAACGGATATGTACAGTCGACGTCAAAAACATGTTTACACTTTTGGATCTTATTACAAAGGAGTAAGGTACAAGTGTAAACGTATTTTTGACGTCGACCGTACCTACCAGTTTTTTCGGTAGCTTTTCAATGAAAACCTTAGACGTAGGTACTAAGTTCTTTCACTATAACTAGAAAATAGGTATGATACGCTTTTAACCCTACAGACGTAATTTCTCTGCTAACCTTTCTTCTAACCTTACCAATTTCGGTATAAACTGATAATTGATAAAGTTATCGCTAAGTACAAACATATTTTAAACCATTTAACCCGCTAGCCTTCATCTGTTGTGACATCCAAACTGGACGGGGAAATGGGATCACGGCCAGACATAAGCTCCGAGCGAGTACTGGCTCAAGTACTTGCACTTGCAAGTACTTACCTACTGGTAGGTATCACGCAAATATATATGCCAGTAATTTGGAATCCGTGTCTAGTCGACCTTCGAGAAGTTCTGACAAAAAAGTTTTATTATTTGAGGAGCAGAATCGACTTTTAATTTATTGCTTTTATTACAGGAAACACCCTGTATGAGTGCCCAGAGGGTCATTTTCGAAATTTCGACCCAATGTAAAAAGCTCGCTCTTATACTAATACCTTTTTCTTGAATACTACAAAATAAACAAGCATACGGCCCGCCTGATGGTAAGCAGCTACCGTACCCCATGGACGCCTGCAACTCCAGAAATGTCACAAGCGCGTTGCCGACCTTGCTATCAAATACTAAGTATGATCTTTTTTCTAGCCATATAAAATAAGAGTGAAAGTAGTGATTTCTAAATATTTATGATTAAAATAGAAAGGTGCCAATAAAATACCGGTACAAATTTAGTCAGTTTAAATTAACCTAGATTGACCTAGACCATAGAGAAATAATAAGCCTTATAGAGTGCTCACTCCATACAACTGGTTATTAGCCCGAAAGCTTGACATTTTGAAGGCTAGACGACTAAGGCGTTGAGGGAGGAGCGGGCAGGGGGCGTGAATACCAAGGTTTTACAACGGGTGCCCTAATCACATCTCCTGCCCGCTCCTCCCTCAACCCCTTAGTCGAGCCTTCAAAATGTCAAGCTTGCGGGCTAGTTAATAACCAGTTGTATGGAGTGAGCACTCTATAAGGCTTATTATTTCTCTATGCCTAGACTTAAGTCGGTCTAACTCTCTTCGGGCCGAGAGACTTGCTAAATACCTAGTCGTGGCACCATTTCCCTTATAGCTTGAAGCATAAGATATTATTAAATAGAGAATGTTTTTATGTAAAAGCAGCCGGAAATTTGAACAAAAAAGCTAATTACCAAATGTATTTTCAATTTTGTCGTTTCTGTGCATAACAAACATAAACCTTTTGGAATTTCAGTAAACAAATGAGCCATGGGATCTCTATAGGTAGGGTTGCCATACGTCCCGTATATACGGGACTGTCACCGTATTTAAGCATCGCGTCCCGTATTGTTACCCGTCCCGTTTTTGTCCCGTTTTTAAAAAATTCAATGCATTAGTCAGTCACCACCGTCAGCACCGGACGCACCTCGGTTGTTTATTGGACAAAACTTGCGTTGCGCGGGGGGGGGGGGTGCTATTGCTAGGTTTAAGTCCCGAGGTCCCGTATTAGTTCCCAAAATGTATGGCAACCCTATCTATAGGTGATCCGTCCGTGCACGTTTGCTCAGCACAAACGCTTCGCACACACTGAAGTTGGGGGCTTGTTGTCAGCCATGTCGGCTTCTCAACAACTCGCTTCACCAAGGTCACGTCACGTGACAGAATCTGCGGCTATCTGCCGTCTGGCACATAGGGCTTGTGCACAAATCACGCGAGGTTCGAAAGGGGGGGAGGGGGTCCCGAAAAAATCACGATAGATCACGTGGGGGGTGGGGGGGGTACATGGAGACCTCACGTGTATTTTCTATAATGAACGAAGCCGTGAAAAATATAAAAAAAAAAGGGATCGTAATGACAAAATAGGCCGACCAACGCGCATTCTAACGCGGCGAACTATAGCGAGATCCCAAAGGGAAGTTCTTTGTGTAATGCGGGAAAACGACGACGTCGTGTCGTGTGGCAAGACGAAGACGATGTCGAAGGATGTATGCCCGCTACCTGCCTGCCTGAAGATGTGTGCCCTGTTGTAACGTTTAGAGACGAACCAGAACAATCCCTGGACCGACGAATGATTTAATTTCAAAACAGGTTTAATTATATTAATAAATATGTCTATTTTACTGCGCTATAAGCCAAACGGTAAAAAACGGAACCCTTATAGATTCGTCATGTCTGTCCGTCCGTATGTCACAGCCATTTTACTCGGAAACTATAAGACGTATCATTATCAAATTTTTACATAAAGTGTATTCTGTGTGCTGCTACTTAGATATGTAGTTAAATTTCTGAAAAAAAAATCATTTTAGAGGGGGCACTCCATACATGCAAGTAATTGTCAAAAAATATTTTTTTACCAAATATCAACATGATGCACATCAATCGATAGGTCTTTAGAAATAACATTGAGGTTTTTTTAAAAAAAAAATGATTAAGTGGATATATTCAGAAATAATGACTCCGAAAGTCAAAAAAATTGAACCTTATTTAAGTCCAAATATTATGGAAAAATTCAAGAAGATACACTTTTGAATATTCTTTCAACGAACATTTTTGAGTTATCTCCAAAAAACTACCTACTTAGGCAGATACGACCTTGCGATATTAATTTATTCGATAGTAGCTACGGCCGGTTTTTATAGATAATGGTACGGAACCCTTCATGCGCGAGTCCGACTCGCACTTGTCCGGTTTTTTTTCTTGTACCCGTCAGTAGCACCTGTAATATAAATGTAATAAAAGCTAAAATTAAATCGGCGAATGTAGAACTTTGAAAAACCATACCTATTACCTCAAAATAAGAGTCAACTTTTCAGAGATAGTAGTAAAAATTACACAAATACATTTTTATACTCGGCGACTGTAATACTCGAATTGAGATTGTGGTGGCGGAACTACTAGCGCATACCTTTTGATAGAGCTTCTATGGTCGCATATTGTAGCATCCATAACAATCACAGAAAGGATTTCCATACAATATTGTGAAACTGTTGTCGGGCCCCGCATTGCGTGTCGCCGCCGGCACAATCCACCGGGAGATCGAACGTTACGAGATTACATAGAAGCAGTAGGTTGTGCACGGCTTTCGTCGAACTCAATTCTTACCGGCTTGCTTAAGCTCTCGTATAAAAACTATTGTGTGCAACGGTACATAATAAGGGTTCTTAAAATTCTCGGGTCTGTTTTTACAAAATTCGGCTTCGCCTCATTTTGTAACTTCGACCCTCGAATCTTAAGAACCCTCATTATGTAACTGTTGCACAAAATACTATTGTGCATCAACGGATACTAAATATATGGCAAATATAACATCACATTAATTGCGAAAATAGAAAAATAAACAAGATTTTCGAATATTTAATTTCAAAATTAGGTCGAGTAAAAAAAAATCAATAAATATACGCGAGGTTAGGTGGGGGAGGGGGGGGGGGGGAGCTTAGAACCTCACCAAAGATCACCAGGGGGGAGGGGGGGGTCAAAAAGTAGCCAAAAAAACCTCGCGTGATTTGTGCACAAGCCCATACTTGCGTCTGCTAGATGGTTGCCAACAAGGATGCCGACTGTCCAATGCAACCCTGACCTTGGTTGGTGGTTCATACAATTTTGTTGCCAACAACTGAAGGGATGTTTACAAAAACAACATAACTGACTACACTGGTTGACACCTGAAACGATTAACAATGTTCTTAAAAAAGTGTCAACCACTCTAAGCAGTTATGTTGTTTTTGTAAACATCCCTTCAACGGCTTCAACTGTATACACGGTCCGTCCCGACCAAGGTCGCTCTGTCGGAGGGGCTTGTTGTATGCCGTCTGGCACGCGCTTTAGTTTAATCAAGTGTAAGTGGGCGTTTTCACAAAACGTTGTTGGTTTTCGTGTTTTTGAAATTTTAAGAATTTTTTAGATATTCCTCCTTAGAATCGAGAGTACTATTCATTCTGCTAGGAAATGAAAAGTGTCCCAAAATTTTCATACAATTTTTATGTTCCATTACGCTACTTTCATATAAGTGCCCATAGAAAAGTAGCGTAAGAGGAACAGGACAATTTTAATTTCATAGTGGAGTTGATAGTACTCACGATTCTGAGTAGCAATATGCAAAAAATTCTTAAAATTTCAAAAATGTGAAAACTAACAACTTTTTGTGAAAACGCTCAAGTAGTGTAAGTCGTAATTAGCTTACTTTCCTACCCTCATTTCGAAGCGCAAGCGCAGTGAGTGCATTTACCGGTTTGTACAAGCTATATTTATTGGAGAGATTTCTGTGAAATCTTGCACTTTGGTTCACCGGTGCAACAATGTACCTACTTACAAAGCTTATACCAATGCTAATGGGATCGTGGACTGCTAGTTGAATATGTGGTTAAAATCAAATTAGCTACACTTCGTGAAACGTCAAAAGGTTTGGTAACTATGAAGTTTCTGAAGTTAGTGACCTTCCCTTATTTTTTTACCGGCTAAAAGTTTTAGGTACGAGTGGTACGACCACCACATTTGGTTGGCACAACACAAAACAATATTAGAAGACCTTGATAGATAATCGTGATTTCTAGATCTAAAAATAAAATTATTTTATTTATAGCAGAGACTATAGAGATATAGACCGCCACAACCTAAGAACTTTTTGAAGCTCAAGTTAATTGCGCCCTCTATCCGAAAGCCGCCTAAAGATACCGAAGATGTAAGAGGAAATGTCACCTGCACTGCTACTCCACCTAGTAACTAATAGCGTACTAGTAGTACACTAGTAGCTACTAGGTGGAGTAGCAGTGCAGGTGACAATTTCGGTATCTTTAGGCGGCTTTCGGACAGAGGGCGCAATTGACTTGAGCTTCAAAAAGTTCTAAGGCTGTGGCCGTCTATATCTCTACAGTATCTGTTTATAGTGTTAGCCAAATGTAAAGGTCGGATACCTGTACTCGTACTTATTATTTTTTACATACAAACAAGGCTTGCGCGTTGGTAGATAATTATACATTTGGAACTGTATGTTTGAATGTTCGATCAAAATTATCCTGGAGTTTGCAGTAATCACGTAGACATATGTTAAATTAACAAACAGGATTACAGTGACATAGTGACTGATAAATTGCTATTTAGTATAGAAAAAAATAAATATTTTGGAGGAAAAATCTGTACACCAATAAAATTTAGCTTTGTATCTTACTAGCGACCCGCCCCGGCTTTCGCCCCGGGTGCAATTATACATACTTATAAGCTTATAGTTATAACTTATAACTATAAGCCTTCCTCTTCAGTCTTGAATCACTCTATCTATTAAAAAAAACCGCATCAAAATCCGTTGCGTACTTTTAAAGATCTAAGCATACATACAGACAGACGGCAGGAAGCGACTTTGTTTTATACTTTGTAGTGATAGTGATTTTGGCACTAGGAATGAGGATGTTCCGAGTCCTATCAAAATTTATACCTACCAAACATCGCATGGCTAGTTATTGAAAACACCTTGTAAATAGAGGAATTTGTATATTATTTGGCAGCATTTCGTGGCACTTTCTCGTTTTATGTCTTCTTTCCTTTAATTTCTTTTCAACCGACTTCAAGATTTCGAAGGAGGAGGTTCTCAATTCGTCGGGATCTTTGTATATTTTTTGCTATTTTTTTATATATGTTCACCGATTATTCGAAGACGGCTATGTGTATGTGTTTACGAGTAAACTATTTATATTCTATTTGTTATTTATTACAGCGATTCACCGCTTAATTAATTCCACCTGTTATCAGTCTCCCGATACAATACAACCGCAAATAATAGGAAAAACACCGTGCAGAAGAGTTGAGTGAAAGTTGTCGCGTGAAAAGTAAAGTGAAAAGATTGCGTCACCGCTCGGTGCAACGCATACATAAGTATTAAGTATAGTGATTGAAATAACTTAAATTATTGGGTACTATGATCATAAATTATGCCACAAATTGATTTGGCGTTAAAACCTTTTTATAATTCGAGTGTAGGTATGGCTTCACTATTTTTTTTAATGCCAAATTAGCTATGTCTTTTTTCCGTTGTTACCTCTTCTGAACCACTGAACCGATTTAGGTGAAATTATTTATTGTATAGAGATAGAGTCCCGGTGCATAAGGCTCAAATCACACCTAGCGGAATGGAGGCAGTAATGTATAGAGATTTGTCGATGGTAGCTTAAATTTGTCTATGGCCTCCATACCTACATTACTGCCTCCATTCCGCTAGGTGTGTTTTGAGCCTAAAACGGGACAGTTTTTTTATCACAAATATCATCTAAAGAGTGAAAATTAAAAGGTAATGGGAATTTAATGACCTAAGTATGTTTTTGTATGCATATAAAGTCTCTAGTAAAAGTTAAAAGTCTTAAGCAAAAAAAAAACGATTGACTTCAAAAGAAAAAAACCGGCCAAGTGCGAGTCGGACTCGCTCACCGAGGGTTCCGTAAAAACCTAAAACAATTGCTATTTCTTATGATTGCGTGGACAAGAAACTTTCGATTTGCTACAGCAGAAAGATATTATAGAGCTGAGTATATGATATGAATTTCAATTTAATACCTCTACGCGTTTACGAGGAAACAGGTAGTAAGTTTAAAATAAAAAAAAAAAATTTAAGTACTATTTTACTAAAAATGTCTACTTTTCGTAATTTTTCCTTTGTCTTTGCTATATGAAGTTTCTTCGTGCCAAGTTTCAAGTTTCTGAGTTTACGGGAAGTACCCTTTAGGTTTTGAGTTTCTTGCGAGTACTCATCTCCAAAATATGCAACTTAAATTGCTATTTCTTTTGATTGCGTTGACACATAGATATACCACCCATAGATCTGACACGGAACTAATAATACCAAGATAGAACGGGATGGTCTTATTACACTTTCAATAGATACGGCAGAGAGGTGCTATTATCGTTGGTCCTTGTCATAGTTTCTATTACCCTCCACACGTTACTTCTAGCAGTGGAGGGTAACAAACAGATATAATGCGCGATTTCTTCAAGAATTTCTGTGATTGCTACGAGAAAAGCTGTTAGTTTTCCTAGAAAGTTGTGTCGGCTAAGGAAAAGATTGGTAAATTGTTCTGTTTTATGCTGTAGAAGTGATTATGGGTATCTATATATCTATCCCATACGGGGGTACACGTGTGCGGGCTCTAGTTAATACTTGCTTTGAGCGTTGACATGAAAGTTTGTTTTTGCCACAGCTGAAAGATATAATAGACCTGAGTATTTGATATGAATTTCAATTTAATACCTTTACGCGTTTACGAGGAATAAGATAGTAAGTTTAAAATTCTAAAAAATATTTTTTGTATGATTCTACTTAAAATGTCTACTTTTTATAATTTTTCCTTTGTCTGTGCTATATGACGTTGCTTCATGCCAAGTTTAAAGATTCTGAGCTTGCGGGAAGTACCTTTTAGGTTTTGAGTTTCACGCGAGTACTCAGTTTCAAACTATGCAACTTAAATTGCTATTCCTTTTGATTGCGTTGACTTAAAGATTTGGTTTTGCTACATCTGAAAGGTACTATAGCCCTGAGTATTTGACATGAATTTCAATTTAATAACTTCACGCGTTTACGAGGAAAATGGTAGTAAGTTTAAAATTTAAAATATATTTTTTTGTATGATTTTACAAAAAAAATCTACTTTTCGTAATTTTTCCTTTGTCTGTGCTACATGAAGTTTCTTCGTGCCAAGTTTCAAGTTTCTGAGTTTACGGGAAGTACTATTTAGGTTTTGAGTTTCTTGCGAGTACACAGTTTCAAAATACGCAAATTAAATTGCTATTTCTTTTGATTGCGTTGAAATAAAAATTTGGTTTTGCTACATCTGAAAAGTCCTATAGCCCTGAGTATTTGACATGAATTTCAACTTAATAACTTCACGCGTTTACGAGGAAAAAGGTAGCACGTTTAAAATTTTAAATATATATTTTTGTATGATTTTACCAAAAATGTCTACTTTTTATAATTTTTCCTTTGTTTATGCTATATGACGTTGCTTCGTGCCAAATTTCAAGTTTCTGAGTTCATGGGAAGTACCCCGTAGATTTTGTGAGTGCCGAAAACTCTAAAATTTGCAGCATAAAAGACTGTATCTTTTGATTGCGTTGGCTTTTAAGTTTGAGTTTTTCACAGCTTCAAGGGACAATAGACTTAAGTATTTGGTATAAATTTCAGCTTGATACCTCCACGCGTTCCTGAGAAAAATGGTCTTGACAGACAGACAGACAGACAGACAGACAGACAGACAGACCGACAGACAGACAGACAGACAGACGGACAACAAAGTGATCCTATAAGGGTTCCGTTTTTTTTCCTTTTGAGGTACGGAACCCTAAAAAGCTAGTAAAAATCGTCATGGTTATTACTACTTACTACATTTTAGCAGGTCCAGATCTGATGATGGGATCCTGGAGAAATCGAGGGAACTCTTCCACTATTATGGCACACCTATAGTGATTTCATTATATTTTACAGCAACTCTGCCACTTCCTCTAGCCGATCCTAAGTGAAGTCGGTTCTTTTTTTGTGTAAAATTTTATTGTTTGATCTACCTACTTATCACTTAATGACATCATTTGAGCTGATTTTCAAATATTAACGTAATGCTAGACTTAATATATCAACTTTATCTAAAAAAAAATACTAACTTTATCTAATTAATCGAATTCTAGATTCCGAAACTTTTGTTCGAGAGCAAAAGTTTCGGGTCAGTAACATTAACTTTCATATCTTTAAAATTAATATCTTTTGAGATATTCAAGAAAATGCTAGTGACCCGAAACTTTTGTTCTCGAGTGTATTTGTACTTAGCATATTTCTCTAGAACATTCAGTGTTTTGATATGTTATCATTCCGGACCATCATGAGTCACTGGTCTCGATAAATATCAGCTGACCGCGGAAGCGAACCAGTTCTTTCCGGTTCAACTTTTTATGTAAATGCGGCTCTTTTGTCCAAAATTGAGACTTAAGCGGTAACAAATAAGGGTGACCACGATAGCAAAAAAACAGATTAAGTACTTACAATGAAACATGATACTAAAGAGATCTACCTTTTCCTGATGGTCTTTAAGTATTAGAATATTCATAATTTTAATTTGAGCTGATGGGTACTTGCATTTCTTTCTTTAATTTTCATGGGTTTTATAAATATTTTCAAACACAATAATTTTTAATCACGATCCTCAGTAATAAGGGACCGACAAAGAAGAAAGAAGCTGCTCAAGTACAGTCGAAATCAAATATATCGGAGCAGCCAGGGTACTCAAAAATATCTGAACGTGCACTTTATCGCCCTGACAATAGAGGCGTTGTTCAGATATTTGTGACCACCTTGGCCGCTCTTGTACCTAAAATATATGTATATATGTCATTTAAATAAATTGAACCGAAAGAACAAATCAAATTATTTTTTAATGAATATTTTATTATTATTTTTTTTTATGTATATGACATCTATACAAGTTTATAATTTAAATAAATTAATACCACTTCAACTGAACCGGAACTAATTGTCCTAAAAAATCATCATGTGCCTTATTTTGGTAATTCATTCATTATATTTTAATTACATTACCATTAACACCATGTCTAATTACATTATAATTGTAGATACGCTCATTAAATCTTTTTATTTACATAAATAAATAACTTTTCTAAATATTCATTGTCAGTCTTTGAATTAACTGTATCATTGTACGGATAATTCTAAATGTTAAAAATTGCACAGATATTCATAATATTTTATTAAAATATCTCACACTTGATGTATCAATATTAAATTAAGTTAAATCTTCTGAACTTTATTTAGTTACATGCTAAAATATGGCTTGTTACTAGTCTAAATGTTTACACTTTTTTTTAAATAGTATGTAGTATCGTAGTCCATTGATTCAATTAAATAGCGCTAAATAACACGTTCATTTTGCGGATAAGTCCCTTTTTAGGGTTCCGTAGCCAAAATGGCAAAAACGGAACCCTTATAGTTTCGCCATGTCCGTCCGTCCGTCCGTCCGTCCGTCCGTCCGTCCGTCCGCGGTCTAGCTCAGTGACCGTTAGCACTAAAAAGCTGAAATTTGGTTGGAATATGTGCATTAACCATGCCGACAAAACGGTAGAATAAAAACGCGAAAAATATATTTTGTTAGGGTACCTCCCGTACACGTGAAGTGGGGGCCGAATTTTTTTTTCGTTCCAACCAAGTTGTGTGGGGTATCGTTGGATAGGTCTTTTAAATAGAATTAGGGTCTTCTAAAACAGTTTTTGGATAAAACTAATACTTTCGGAAATAATAGCTCCGAAAGTTTAAAACAGGGCGTCCCCCCCCATCTAACTTTTGAACCGCGGGTCCAAAAATTTTGAAAAAATTCATGAAAGTGAGGCCTAATGAGTACCTTCAATGAAAACTATATTGGATTAAATCAGTCGAGCCGTTTTTTAGTTATCACTCAAAAACCCACAGTGAAAGGGCGTATGTGAAAAATGACGTAAGCGCCGCCAAATTTCTCATAAGAAACGACCTTTTGAATTAATGAATTGTAACAGGCCGGTAACTACGGAACCCTACACTGAGCATGGCCCGACATGCTCTTGGCCGGTTTTTGTGTTTCATCCTGTATGTAACCAAGGTTAATGGAAACGGGTCATTTTGTATCAGTTAGCGCTGGTGCTAATTTAGCTTACTTCCTTCATAAGCTTTAAGAAACTGCATCTGTGTAATAATTTTTAAACAAAAAAAGAACCGGCTTCACTTAGGATCCGCTATTCCAAGAGGAAGTGGCCGAGTTGCTGTGAAAATAGTTAAATCACTATAGGTGTGCCTATAATAGTTGAAGAGTTCCCTCGATTTCTCCAGGATCATCAGAAAGTCGCCAAAAATCGATGACGTAATTTATGGACAGCCCCCTATAAGTATATTATTTATAGTGAAAATAGAGTTGACATTTTTATGAAGCGCTGGTAGCCTTGCGGTAAGACGTCCGACTTTCAATCCGGAGGTCTCGGGTTCAAACCCCGGCTCGTACCACTGAGTTTTTCGGAACTTATGTACGGAATATCATTTGATATTTACCAGTCGCTTTTCGGTGAAGGAAAACATCGTAAGGAAACCGGACCTAATCCCAAAAAGGCCTAGTTTCCCCTCTAGGTTCTAAGGTCAGATGGCAGTCGCTTTCGTAAAAACTAGTGTCTACGCCAATTTATGGGATTAGGTTGTCAAGCGGACCCCAAGCCGGGATAAAAACTAGGAGGAAGGAAAGAGTTGACATTTTTATAAGCTTCCACGCGAACAAAGGCGCGTGTGGAGACTAGTACTGCTATATATTTATTTGAATTATAAAAACAGTAGCCGGGATTAAAATATTGGAAGTACATATGTCATTCAGAACATAAATGTTCACCGTGCGTCGAAATTTTCGAAAGTGAGACGGGAAGGACGAACTTTCTACTTGAACAAAAAACATGTTATAATTTTAATTTTTAGTATAGTTTTTGAGTGGAATATTACCTACACATAATCATCATTTTCCTGGCGTCCCGGCTTATCAAGTTAGGTACTCGCGTTCAGGAATTTACGGGCAATGGAAATGCGATTAGTGCTAACCGCGTTAGGCAAAGGCCACATGATGGGCCATCATAGAGACGCAGATATGCGTTAGAGGGAGCTAACGATATTGCGATCTCGTTCCGTCGTACAGCTGCGTCCCTATGACCCATCATGTAGAGCAGCCATTAAGGTAAAGTGCAATTATGGAAGTAGGTACAGTCTCCATCAGATATATCGGAGCGGCCAAACAAATATGTGAACAGCGGCTCTATTGTCAAGGCGATAAAGTGCATGTTCAGATATTATTGAGTATCCTGGCCGCTCAGATATATTTGATGGCGACTGTACGGACATCGTGTCATTAAAACGGGATTTATAATAATATAAAATTGTCAAGTGTAAAGTCAGTGGTGGAAATAATAGTCTAGTGAAATTACTTGTAATTCCACATAGAGGTATACTAGTAGGGTTGACACATAAACCTTTAGAAATACTAAAATCGAAAAGGATGCATGCGAGTTTGCAATTTTTCAATTTGGGTGCCTGTTTTTTATATTTTGCATGAAAATTTTAACTCCTTATGTACGTATGTATTCATATATAATAATTCTCAAACGTGAGGGAGAAAGAAGAAAGAAACTGCTCAAGTACAGTCACCATCAAATATATCGGAGCGGTCAGGGTACTCAAAAATATCCGAACATGCACTTTATCGTGTTGACAATAGAGGTGTTGTTCAGATATTTGTGACCACCTTGGTCGCTCCGATATATCTGATGGCGACTGTACCTACTCAGTTATATATTTTGTCAATGTAGTCGGACTTAAAAAAGTCAAGACTTTATGGAGACAGCCCTAAGTCTAAAGGCGTATCTCCACGCTCCGATGGTCGACACCGGATGCCCATGATTGGCACTTCACTAATGGTGGCTAGTTAGATTTGTCTTAAAAATAAAAGTGGTTTGTACAGTTCCGTTATGCTTTCTCTGTATGTTGATGTTATCTTGATTGACAGTGAAATATAACGTCTTCATTTGATCAGTCGTGGTTTTTGTGAGTAAATATAGACTCAGAAAAGAATAGTCTTTTAGGTAGGTCACGGTTATCGAATTTATTTATTTATTTAAACAATTGCAAAAACCGCTAGGCTCTAATGGGTTTGGGCCGGTCACGTCCAATAGTCGCTATCAAATATCTCTGTCGCCAAGGTACTCAAAAATATCTATACGTGAACTTCATCGCCTTGATAATAGAGGCGCTGTTCAGATATTTGTGACCACCTTGGCCGCTCCGATATATCTGATGGCGATTGTATTTTTTTGAGGCCAAATTTTAAAGGCGAACTCAACCCTTTAAGCTATCTCATCTTGTGACTTACGGAATAACAAGTAAGTACACTGAAGGGCCAATAAAACGGGTCACTTATACGAATTGACTAGTTATTAAAACTGTTCCTCAATTTCGGATGTTTACAATTTATTTTCGAATATAATATTGAATCTACG
Organism: Pammene fasciana; assembly: GCA_911728535.1. Classification (NCBI taxonomy): domain Eukaryota; kingdom Metazoa; phylum Arthropoda; class Insecta; order Lepidoptera; family Tortricidae; genus Pammene; species Pammene fasciana. The sequence goes on from OU452295.1 coordinate 2,980,303, forward strand.
ACGTGCGAGGTATTAACTAAGTACAGTCGCCATCAAATATATCGGAGTGGCCAAGGTACTCAAAAATATCTGAACATGCACTTTATAGCCTTGACAATAGAGGCGTTGTTCAGATATTTGTGACCACCTTGTCCGCACCGATATACCATAAAATGTTAAACAAATCTAGGCCAATTAAAAAGTGCTGTTACTGTCAAATCGAAATGCAAGTAGAGCATATCTTAATCCGGTTAACGACGGCCACATTATTGGCTATACTTTTAACTACTTTGACATAGATTGTAACAAGGTGTCAAACAAGGGTACAGGCTGATGGTATCATCTCAGCCATAGACGTCCACTGCTGTACATAGGCCTCCCCTTTAAGGAGAGGGGGCTTGCCATACGCGCCACGCTTGGCAGGCGGGTTGGCGCGCGCAGTTTTTTTTTCTTTATTTGTTTATTGTTGTTTAGGCTTTCGGAAGATGCTGCTGCCCATCTCATAGTGAACATTAAATCTTATAAAAACTTAAACTCACAAAGTGCGTTGACACTTAGTAATCCATTGTAATATTACAAAAACTATTTAATACGGGATATTTACCATGTGAGTTTGATTTTGTGGGCTTCCGATATTTCGGCACAGTTGCATGCGAAATATCGGAAGCTCACAAAATCAAACTCACATTGTAAATATGCCGTATTAAATAGTTTTTGTAATGTTAATGACCATCATCATCATCATCATCTCAGCCATAAGACGTCCACTGCTGTACATAGGCCTCCCCTTTAAGGAGAGGGGGCTTGCCATACGCGCCACGCTTGGCAGGCGGGTTGGCGCGCGCAGTTTTTTTTTTCTTTATTTGTTTAATGTTGTTTAGGCTTTCGGAAGATGCTGCTGCCCATCTCATAGTGAACATTAAATCTTATAAAAACTTAAACTCACAAAGTGCGTTGACACTTAGTAATCCATTGTAATATTACAAAAACTATTTAATACGGGATATTTACCATGTGAGTTTGATTTTGTGGGCTTCCGATATTTCGGCACAGTTGCATGCGAAATATCGGAAGCTCACAAAATCAAACTCACATTGTAAATATGCCGTATTAAATAGTTTTTGTATTGTTAATGACCATCATCATAATCATCATCATCTCAGCCATAAGACGTCCACTGCTGAACATAGGCCTCCCCTTTCATTAAAGGGGGGGTTTGCCATACGCGCCACGCTTGGCAGGCGGGTTGGCGCGCTACCCGGGTATTTCTGTACCCGTCCTTTTCTATGTATATGAACGATTGAGGAGGACAAGTAGAGAAATAAAGTCATTGACATTATTACTGACACTGTATGGTGGCTTTAGAGTAGACGTGTGCGCCGATTCAAAATTGATCGGCGGCGGCGTTTGTCAAAAAATCGGCGGCGGCGGCGTGTTTTCGGCGTGAAATCGGCGTGACCTTGACTGTCGGCTTTCGTGTGTAAAAATCAAAGTAAATCGTTTTATTTGTTGACCAACTGATCAATTGAATCTGATACAGGTTGCTGGTGGTCTATTACATGTTTTATTTATAAAAGCTGGAAGAAAAAATCAAAAATTCGTTTTCTTTGTAAAACTTGGTGTTGCCAACACCAATTCTTTCTTAAAAATAATTGGTTTACATGAATTGATTTTACGTGTACCACGCTGAATATAGCTCACATATTCAGCGTTGTGCCGATCGAAAATTACATTATATGCCTCTTGGTGCAGTTATAAATTTTCTCCTGACGTCATTCAGGAAAATTTCAAATTCCTTTTCGTGATTTCCCTGGACGACGTCAGTCAGTGTTCATCACCTGCTGAAATGTCTAGAATAGATCTGCGAGAACAGAACAGTCTGTCGTGTATGATACTCGAGTTATTGTACGATTCTGCGAGTGCAGTTTCGCGGTACATATGTGCTACAGGCATTACAATTAGAACTACTCCAGCCAATCGAGTCCTACTGGAGAGATATGTGGAAGCGGCGACAGCTTGTTTTGATTTCTTTAATATAATTGAAAGTTTTAAACCAGAAACATAACTCCCAGGAGTTTTCGCCTCATGATTGTTTTTCCTAGATCTGCATTTATATCACCTATCAAGAAGACAGAAGATATCTTCTACAGTTTATACTACCCCGAGATTTTTGAATTGATAATTCCTGCTGTGTTTTGATTATTAATGCCATGGTACTCCACTTCAGTTAACTTATTCGCGCTACCTTTTGATCGCCTTCGCCTGATATATGAAACAAAGGTGACAACGCGAATGACAATAATTGATAGTTCAATTATTGACGTATGGCGGTCAAAAGGTTAATAAGAACACGAATAACCAAGCTACCTCTAGTCTTCTTTGAAGCGGAATATCTTGTTGTAGTCTACAGCATATTCTCTAAAACCAACCTACAAGACGATAATCGTAATTATGCGCATTATGTTGGGTTAATTGAACCTATCTGACAAACATAATTTGTAGAACGCGTTATAATAATGAGCGTATTGTTAATATCCAATTGTTTAAAATGATCAATTTGAGTATTAAAATGACAGTCAAGGCCACGCCGATTTCACGCCGATCATCTGTCGGCGGCGGCGGCGTGGCAAAACAGCCCGGCGGCGGCGGCGCGCCGGCGCGGCGCACACGTCTACTTTAGAGTCTTTATCTACACCCATATCATAAACCCTCCATGATGCGTTCAAAACCTGCACGTTATAACCACCATAAAAATTGATTGTTTCGTTAGTAGTTAGAACAAATGTCTTATCTGTAACGATGTTATTATTATCAAATAATAAGCAAAAATTCGATATCATTACGAAAATCCGGGTGCGGGCATGCGCCGTCCGACCGCCGACACAATCGAGTTGGTCATGGCGATGGCGTGCAATCCGTGCAATTGCAGTAATTCAATCATCATTTCGGGTTTATAATATGTGTGTAGATAAAGCAGTGTATGCAACTGTACGTAATTAGGCCTTAAAACACTCGTGTGATCTTACTACTCACTTCGTTTCATAAAACCATACTCGTGTTTTAAGGACCCCTATTACGTAACAGTTACATAAACTACTATTACTTTAGACACAAAGGCAGTCATCTTATCTCGAAGCAAAAACAGTATAGTGTATGTATCATCCTCAAAAGAAGTACGAATAGCGAAAAAATGTCTGTTCGTCTTATTTGTAGAGCTTAGAGGGTGTCAAACAGTTGTATGTACATGTACCTATTGTACAGTCGCCATCAGATATATCGGAGCGGCCAAGGTGGTCACAAATATCTGAACAACGCCTCTATTGTCAAGGCGATTAAGTGCATGCTCAGATATTTTTGAGTAGCCTGGCCGCTCCGATATATTTGATGGCGACTGTACTTATGCATCTTTATTTAAAAAAAACAAATGAAATGACGCTAACACTATTTAGTTGCTTAGTCCTTTCTTGTCCGCGTAGTCCTGCTTATAAACAAATCATCAACATACATTTCTACTAACGGTAACTTATCAAAATATTGACAATGGCATCAAACTTCTAAGCCTATTATCATATTTCAAGCCATTCGACCGTTCGTAGCGGATATTAATTAACTAGATTTGTTTACATAATTAATGGCTTACCTTGTTCTTTCTAAGTTTGATCGTTAAATCGCAGTTGGAGACGGAGACTTAAAACAGGTATAATCGTCATCTGATATATCAGAGCGGCCGAGGTGGTCATATATATCTGAACAACGCCTTTATTGTCAAGGCGATAAAGTGCATGTTCAGATATTTGAGTACTTTGGCCGCTCCGATATATTTGATGGCGACTATCTAAATTCGCTTTCTACATACATAATATTGTTTTTTTTTACAAGCTTTTAAAAAACTTGTCCTGTTTGGTTTGGATCAAATCTTGAAAGTTAAAATTGACCTACTTCCAATAGTAGGATTGACTTGAAATTTGTTATTAAATAATGATATTTTTTACAGCTAGGTACCTTGAATTATAGTATAAGATAAGAATTTCCCAACTGCATTGCGAACGTGCATTCAAATTGCATTACCAATGACCTTAATTATACATACCTACATATGGAGGTCGGCGTACCTAACAGCTAGTTTCTGACTATATTTTAATTTTATCAGACAGATATTTTTTTGCCGATTAGGCAGCTAGGTACAGTCGCGGGTGGATTGTTGAGCCACTTGCCATTGTTCGTAATTTAGCCGTTTTATGAACCGATGTTACAGTCTGTGAGTTCTAAAAAGAACCTTCGGGTTTTAGAAAGAGACGTCGGGTATCAATCAGCAGTGACACATGAAAAAGCAGAACAGCAATATTACCGTCGTGTGTCATCGCCGATTCCCGAAGGTTCTTCTTAAAGCTCACGGACTGCTAAACTAGTGGTTCTGTGTACCGTTGACTTCGGAGACATAAATAACGCGACAGCAAACTTCCCCCCTTTCCCCCCTCAATTTCCCCCCAATCAAAAAAATGGCTCGACAATTTTTGGCAAATAAATCAAGGAGCGTACATGACAAGTTTCATCGAAAACGGATGAAAAATGCGACCTCCAGACCCACACTGACCAACCAACCAACCAATACACACACATCAATCTGCCAAATCGTCGTACCAGTGAAAACGGAGATATAACGGATACGATTTTTAAAGTATTACGTGAATATTTTGTACGGAACTACGTACATAGCCCGATTGGGGAAGTACCTACCAGAAAACCACAACCTAATAGCACTAGACCAGGGTTTCCCAACCAGTGGAACGCGCCCCACCTGGGGGGCATAGAATGATCCATTGATCCAAGGGGGGGAGGGGGGGTGCGGCATGAACGTTGTCCGGTTTTGACTTTCCATGTCAGCCCCTAGGGGGCGAAGATTTTTAACATAACACGGTAGCCGCATACGGTAAAAGGTTGGGAACCCCTGCACTAGAATCTACTTAAGTGATTTGTACATGCCGGTGAGTAAAAACCAGTGAGCCTACTGAGATTATGGTAAAGTTTACTGAATAATCAGTTAATCTTACTGATTATTCAGTAAACCCTACCGTAATCTCAGTAGGCTCCCTGATTATTTTTTTCAGTGTATACGTATTTAGGCTACATTATTACTGTTAGTACATACTTCAATATTACTATTATTTTACACGCGATACCGTCGTGTTTTTGACAATTAATGAAACACATTATTTAATTAATATCTTCGTTTCATTAGTCCTAAGTAAACATCAATATTTACTAGTAAGTCCAAAATAATTAGATATATTGGTATGCCACGTAATTGGTTATCTGATGACAATCAATAGCTTAATGATAATTTATCATTTGGAAAGCAATTATGTAGATTAAATTATATGGTCATAGTATAAATAATTCCTATGATTTGTTTGTACTTAAAATACCTATATTCTTCAAATGTTATGGAGCTCAAAAAAATTTTTTTGGAAATCAACCCTGAGTGGGCAAAAAAGGGGTTGAAATGTTTTAGCGACTTCCACGCAGAATTAATAGTCGTTTATGCAACTGGTGGTTTAACATAATCAGGGTTCCTAGAAACACTAGTGTAATTTGAAATGAACCGGAGGTGAGTTTCATAATAAAATCATATATGAGTATTCTAAGGCCCGTATGTAGGCGAAAATGTCTAAATATTAAAAGGCGGTAGAATGTAAAAAGAACAACAGTGTTAAAATATTGTATGAAAATCCATAAGAACACCGTTAGCGATGTTCTTATGAAATACCATAGACAATGTTTACAAAGTATATGTATATTTTTGTATATGTACTTGTCAGCGATTTGATTGACATATACAGAGTGGATTTTCTTTTTGTGTCAGTGAGGGCAGCTACCAGATCCCGTGCTGCTACGTGAAAATGGTCTTAGAAGACCTTCCCTCTATTTCAAATTAATGAAGAATGGCATTTACAGATTTTGGAAAAAAACATAAGGGCGCGAGAAAATGGTCACTTTTGTCAAACTTTTTTTTAATGTCATTTGATCCCATTCCTATCCAGGATCAAAAGCGTGTATGAGATCCAAAAAAATCCGGCTAGAAAAGCCACAAATCGAAGGAATACTTTTCCCATACATTTAGTACGAAAATGAAAACTTTTATTTTTCACATGCTATTTTTTATGGTGCGAAGCGAACCCCGTATGTGTTTTTCAAAATCTGTAAATGCCATCCTTCATTAATTTTAAATAGAGGGAAGGTCTTCTACGACCATTTTCACGTAGCAGCACGGGATTTGGTAGGTGCCCTCACTAACCAAAAAAAAAACCCACCCTGTATATTGTTTTTGTGTGTGTATATTGTTGGAGTAGAAAAAAAAAGAATACAAATGGTCCATACATTTTATCGGGAGCCTAAAAACCTACACGTAGAATATTCTCCGCCTACATATTTGCCAAACAGCTGATTCTTATGTAATTAACCCCACATTTGTTAAAATAATATGTCGGTTTTATTGATCTTTTAATTATGAACCTTACAGCTCAGGGTTACAACTCAATTTCGAAAGCTCACCGAACAAAGACCGGTATTACTCATGTTTCAACTTCAACCAAATCATTATCCAGCCATTTTGTGTGTACAATTGATTTGAAACCTTATTTTAGTGTAGTTAAGTGTAATATTCGTTGGGAATATTGTTTATGCTTTGTTCGCAGTTTCTCTTTGCTTGAAATTCTTTGTTATTATATAAATATGATCAGCATTGGTTCAATGGCTAGTACTGCTAGTAGATAGTTGTATAATACAGACTATTATCTGATACATACTTGTTCACGACAGTCGCCATCAGATATACCTAATTAATCGGAATGGCCAAGGTAGTCACACTAGTCACAAATATCAGAACAACGCATCTATTATTAAGGCGATACAGTGCTTGTTCAGATATTTTTGAGTACCCTGGCTGCTCCGATATATTTGATGGCGACTGTACACTTGTACATTCGTTGTGAAATTAGAATACATGGTTAAATTTTACACCTTATTACAATTTGACGTGGACTGGACTGTAAAATGAAGTAACTATACATATACAAAAAATATTTAAAACGGGATATTTACCATGTGAGTTTTTTATGAGCTTCCGATATTTCGGCACAGTTGCATGCGCCATTATCACGGAGTAACTGAAGTTGCTGCGAGTGTCAGTTGTGGTCTACCCTCTTTCGAGTTCGCTTTTTTCGTCCGTTGTCACTGCTACTACTACCGTCCGCATTCTCACTTGGAACTCGATCACGGTTACGACACACTACACTTACGGTATCAACTCACGGATCACTGGATGCCACTTGCCAGACACTTGACAAATGAAAGCCATCTTCCCGGTTGAAATTCTTATATTTAGAATTTCGATGATACCCGACTCCGTGATAATGGCGCATGCAACTGTGCCGAAATATCGGAAGCTCACAATAAAAAACTCACATGGTAAATATCCCGTTTTAAATAGTTTTTGTAATGTTAATGACCATGTTAGCTTAAAATCATATATTATACACATACCTACCTAATCAATGAAAATATAAATTTAGTTTCATTTTCTAGAACAAATTACGGGTTCTATTCTATAGTTTTTTGATAAACATGCGCTTTATCAAAGACAGCGCAGTGTGTGATTGTGTTGTGCTGTTGTAAGTACAGTCGCCATCAGATATATCGAAGTGGCGAAGGTGGTTACAAATATCTGAACAACGCATAGAGTCAAGGCGATAAAGTGCATGTTTAGATATTTTTAAATACCTCGGCCGCTCCAACATATTTGATAGCGACTGTACTGGCTGCCCGTAACAAGGGCTTGCAATCCGAATATTTCGAATAGTTATTTGTATGGAAATTATTCGCACAATTATTTAGGTGACACGACGGTTTTCTGTCGTGCCACCTGCTCCGGTGTAATATTTGGCAGCGTCCCTCGGAACCGGATGGAAGGCATACTAGTTATATTTTGGACGTGATATCACGCGCTGGCGCTGTTCGGTGGACGTGATTTGACGTATTTAGCGGTCAAAGGGTTAATAATTTGAAATTCATATTTTTGTGTAATGATTTCAAATACCTAAACCTTGTTACATATTTGTTATCACGTTTTGAACGCATGTGTTAATTACGATAATCATTAGTAAAAATCACAAATATGATAATATTTATCTATGATGGATGAGTTGTGAGGAATGTAGATGCGGAAATAAATTTAGCCTTTAAATATTATTATCAACAAAAAACACAATGTATGTTTTACAGTCGTAAGTATTAAGGCTCCTCCACATGATGGGCCATCATAAGGACGCAGCTATGCGTTAGAGAGAGCTAACGATATTGCCATCTCGTTCCGTCGTATAGCTGCGTCCCTATGATGGCCCATCATGTAGAGCCAGCCTTAGACGGAGAGCTAGCCACAGTAGCCACGTCAGATATGACACTTTAATGAGAGCAACGAAATCCCTTCAGTTTGCTATACTATGCTTATTTATAGATCTGGACATCTGGCAGCTGTAAAGTGGTGGAGGTCAAAGAATGCTCACCACTTCAAGTAAACAGATCCTAGAGTTCTGGTATTGATGCAATATTATGAGAAATTATATAGATTAAGAATTGAGGAATTATTAGTGCTAAACGACGTATAATGTAATTCATAGTTTGCCGCCTACTGTTTCTGTTTCCGCAATAATATGCAATTGCAAATGAAATGTTTTTTTTTATTCTAATGTGAATATATAGGCCCATTCTCTATAACTGAGACAAATTCGGTAATTTTTACTTATTTTGGTAGTACTATTTTCCAATTCAAGATTCCCGGATATACAATATACTCCAGTAAAGATACGTTTTTTTTTCAAACATTAATTTATAATAGCGATTTTTTTGTTTATATAGTTTTAAAATGTCATTCTAAGATGACTGAACGAAAAATCCTACAAATTTCCATTGGGAAGTAAATATTCATCAAAATATATATGAAGGGTTTCTTTTTTTGTCCGATTTTCCATCATCCATAAATAACGTGTCTTAAGGAACCATAATAAATAATAAAATATGTATACCTATATTTATTTAAGCGATTTTTTAGAAATTAATTAAATGAGGATTTTTTCAAGGATTTTCTGTCTACACAATGATTAACATGACTTTTAAGCCATACAACTAAATACTTCTGCTATTATGAATTATTTCCAAATTTGTCATTTTTCCCATACAAGTGAAAATGAAATGACTGTACTAATAAGGATAGTACAGCAATCTAACCAGACAGGTTTTGACTCTCATTTTTGTGTCATATCTGACGTGGCCAGCTTTTAGTCCATAGGTATGCTGTTAGGCCTTGCAATCCGGTAGAATATATATATATAGTAATTTGTATGAAATTATCCGAAGTGTCTGTATTATCCCGATAGTATCCAGATAATACCGGAATATACCGGGAGATGGGCAACAGCATCTTCCGCAAGCCTACAAACAATAAACAAAAAAAAACTGCGCGCGCCAACCCGCCTGCCAAGCGTGGCGCGTATGGCAAACCCCCCCCTTAAAGGGGAGGCCTATGTTCAGCAGTGGACGTCTTATGGCTGAGATGATGATGATGATGATCCAGATAATTGCAAGTCCTTTATGCCGTACAATGCAACAATTTTACAATTTTTATACCACATGTATGACAAACAAGCATACAACCCGCTTGATGGTAAGCAGTGACTGATGCCTATGGACGCTTGAAATCTGGAGAAATTTAATTAGGCCCGGCCCAGCTTCCCTTCTGGGATAGAAGTTCAGATATTCAATAAATATTTAAGTAAGTAGATATAATGTTGGATTGTACTAATTATACATTTTCAAAATAAAATACATCATAGTGTGAAGCAGTTTTTGAAGGATGGTAGTTAAGTTGTTAATGTAAATATAATTGTGTCGTTGTATTAAAAATTGACATTTGTGTATTTATAAATGGGTATTTTATCATTATAATTGCTTAATAACAAATGAAAGTATGAAAGGGGTAATTATACACAATCACATAATTTGTTTGCTGTTCCTGACTCCAGTGACTCCCCAAATAAATAAAAATAAATATAAAAAAATATTATAGGTAGTATTCAAATAAGATACATATTAGAACAACCTTTAAACATGTTACCTCATTTAAATTGAATATTTCCAATAAGTATTTAGTTTACTAGGTAATATCGAAAATTCATATTTACTTCAAGAAACTGTTAATAATTTAAATCACCCACTTATTGTTTTTTTTGTGTATCATGTAGGGTAGGATAACATAATAAATGTTGATAAATACAATTTCAACCCTCCCAAACCTTGCGTACGAACTTTTCACCCCTATTTTACTCCCTGAATTTCACATATCCTGTTTTATACGCACTTAAAATCCATGTCTTAATTTCAATCGAAATCCGTTCAGACGTTTTTATTTGGCTCAACAACAATATAAACTATACAAACTTTGAATATAATAACAGTAGGATAAACAGCATTGAAACGTTATCGAGGGAAGGATATTTATTACTTTGCAACAGTTTTACGCAATGCGGTACTGCGTTTGAGATGAGCGACAAAAGGCCGTATCAAGGACTCTGCGGTCTGGCCGCTAAACAATCTACTTAGATCTTAAAACCTTACACGATATCACGAAAACCCTCAAGTAACATCGGTTTTCAACGTAACCCAGTATATAATACTATGCTACGGACATTATTTCTAAAAATAAAAACATAATACTTACCGATAGTAACTATATTAGATTACTCAGCTTGTTATGATTGTGGAATAACTCGCAATTTAAGTCTCCAACAAAGTCCTAAGCAAAGCAGGATCTAAAGGAAGCCTGAATGATTAAATTTCAACACTTAGTCCATGTGTGTACGCGCGTGAATTAATTTAATTGTTTATTTCCAAATAAATCTTCACGGAACAAGCATCAGCGGACCGCGAAGCACGTCCACAACGCAGGAAATGACAAAGAGCACTGATTTGATTTGACGTTTACGTCGTTTACTCGATTTGCTTGACAACAAAGTTTCGTTCGGAAATTTCAGGAACGAAGGCTATTGGTTATATTTTCCTTTAATTATTTTTATGGCTTACTGCTATTGTTTAATAAACAAATTTCATCCTAATCTAAACAGTTTTTTGACAACTACAAATAGTTCAATTCAAAACAATAAATTCAATCTATATAGGTCGTGTAAAACGGAACGTGACGTACACTACCGATTTTTGTAGAATACGTACGAAGTCAAACTAAGTATTAATTTTTGCTATATTGAAGGTAATTCTTGCATAGCTGTGACTTTTTGTATCACTTATCATTTTTTGGGATCATTGTTGTCCGTTTCATTTAGTGTAATCTCAGTTCAAACAGCCCGCTTTATATTATTCACGCCCAGTTTGACGTCACATTCGGGGTTCTCGAACTACCTTACCGCACCCTACAGTGTACAATTGAAAAGGGCGTAAGATCACACATGAATAATTTAAAAGGCTTTAATATGTTGTTGTAAGGAAGGATTTTGCGTGGCAAGAATATTAGTTAACAACGTTGCCACCAGATAGCAGTGTAGAACTGAAACAAGACTTGCGCGGAATCTACCAATCACATTCCAGGATTTTTGACGCAATTTGCAAATGGCCGTGAGTAGGACCGTGCCCGGGATAAGGTGTATGAAAAGCTAATGGTGGAAGAGCCTGTGTTAAAAACTTGTGATCAATTCTAGTTTCAGTGTGGTGTTGTTGTACTGATACAAGATGTGCCAAAAAGTGAGAATCCAGTCTTAATGGTGATATAGGAAGCGCCCTGAAACCGCTGGAGGGACGATCGAAGTTATATTGCTGACGGAAGGGTAAAAGTTCTTGTCTTATTTTACCATTTACTTCTACTGTTAGCTTGTAATAATGATGAGTAAGTGTTTGTGATTTATTTTGGTTAATTATTTAGTTATTTGGATTGACACCGCGGCGGTGATAAGTGTGTCGGGCAAGTTATCGTGGGGCACCGCCGGCCTGTACAATTGGGTGAGCCATTAAATTTCTGTTCCGAACGCTATCATTGAGTCAATCTAGTTCCGTTTGTCGTGCGTTAGGGTGCTTTCTAGTACATCGTACTCTAGGATGTCAGGTATTCGTGAAAATCTAAGCGGGCATGTACGCGTGCTATAGGTACATGCATATAGAATGTAAAGGCACAGCCCCTGTTGCTAGTCAGACCATCGATTCTTATACATATCACCTCATTACTGCAAAATATGTTCACAAATAACTTTAAACGGCCACTATGTGTGTGCGTGTGATAGTAAAAGCGGTTTATATTGGCGTTTTGGGCGTATTTTAGACAGTTTAGTGCCGTGTAAAATGTACGGTGTGGTCCAATAAGTACCCGTCATACAGTGGATATACGTAAAGGCGGTTATGAGTAATTTTTGTGGTTAACTTGGCGACTTTTGTTTCACAGTGTTTTTGTATTGACTAATTCATTTCCAAACACATTCTGTAATACTAATAAACAATACTGGTTTATAAATGTATGCTAATCCTTGATACTAATAACAGACAATTACAAATAAAACACTACATTGGTGCATGTGAAATGTTTCATATACTTCAAATTGGAGTCTATTAACATAATAGTCATAATAAGTTAATGTACAGTCAGCAGCAAAAGTAGCTAAGCGGGTAGGTTGTTCAAAATGAGCTTGACACAACTTTATTTTTAAGAGAATAAGAGCGTGTGTAGGTCATTTTGAACACCCTACCCACTTAGCTACTTCTGCTACTGACTGTATCCAAAAATATTAATTTACTTTCCCAATTATGGTGCACTAGGAATTACGAATCCAGTTTTCCGTTCCATTGCAGTACAATGTTGTCTATTTTATTTGCATTTTGATTCACTCAAATTTATTTATGTACAAGGGAAGTTTCATTAGTCAGTCTGGAAAATGTAGTTAGTGCAACTGGCCACTTAAGCAAAAGTAAACCGTAGTTATTTGCATGAATGTTAATGTGCATATACAATCAGTTCCTGGGAATATTGATTGTTTAGTATGTTGAAATGTTTTGTTTTCGTTTGTTGATACTGTAATAGAAGTACTTCAATGAGGGAGAAAAACCAACAGATTGTAAATGGTGCTTTCTACTACTGTGGATTTCTGACTGACGTTTAGGTCTATAGACTCCGTACCATAGACTGTATGGATTTGACATGTCCAAACCTTAACCAACGGTATGTTTCGTTGCGATTGTAATACCATCTGCTCATATTTTTGCGCGATATTCTCATTGTACAAACAGCAACACTTTTATCTGTACATCGGTGGACTTTCTTACAAAAGGCATAAGATCTGCATATGGATGGGCAGTTAACAGTGTGGGCGATGGTACCTTGATAAAGTAATAAGCAGGTTCCCGTCTATGATCCATGTAGTCTAGGGATGTCCAGGCGTATTCATACAGCTGTTGATAGCTGTTTGCGTTCATCATCTATGAACTACTGAAGCCAACCACTTCTTCTTTTCTTTCGTTTACCCATTGCTCGGTTGTAGGACTGACTTGGTCCTGGACAGTTTGTGTCACCTCCATCCCATCCGCAATACATGAGTCAATCAACTTTTTATAGCGCCTGGTTGCTATGGTTACGTCCCTTGGACAACCAAAGATTTTCTATGAAATAGTATGAGGATGTCCCTCGGACAACGGGGACAGAGTAAACAACATTAAAAAGTTGATTCCCCCACATGCATCTCTTGCACTTATGAGGCCGATCACAATCATGGACTTGTCATAATCTCCAAAGACATAATGTCACATGGATAAAGTGATATTAGTTTAAAACTATCATATTAATGATAAAATGATAGCAGCTGTCACTTTATACCAGCTTACATTGCAATACAGCATGTGAGCTTTAAGAGAGCCTTCGGGAATCAGCGATGACACATGAAGGTCATATTACTGTTCTGATTTTTCATGTGTCACTGTTGATTGATACCCGATGTCTCTTTCTAAAACCCGAAGGTTCTTTTTAGAACTCTTGAACTGTAACGGCTAACATAGTAGAGCTGAGTAACTGTATAACATTAGGCTTCTGTTGTTTGCCACTAATATTAATGTTGTTTAAAAAAATATTCATACATGCGATTGAATTGATAAGGCAATAGATTACTGTGCAGTGAAATGGAAACAATGGTAAAACATGCAAATTATACAAGAACTTTTGCAACTATTGCAAGCCATTTGTAGAAACAATCTACTTATGTTGGAAAATATTTCTGTGTTGCGCGGAACAAAATGACCCACACATTTTGTAAATAGATCTAGGAGACCAATATAGAACAGGGTTTCTCAAATAGAAATTCTCATATTGACTGTGAATGCTGTTTTCAAGAAATTTGTCTTTTGATTATAAACTTTCACTTTTTACACAAATTAACTAAAGTAGAATTCACAATTCAGTTGAGTAATTTGGCAGCTCCTGGCATATAAAGTGGTTGTCAAATTACTCCACTTAATTGTAAATTAATAATTATTAATTTGATATTATTAATTCTTCCGAAATATTACACAGTTTTTTTCATATGCATTCGTAGCAATAAGTACAATTATAAAAGGAAAAATTGACAAGTAAGAAATGAGTCAAACCATTTGAATAAATATCAATGTTAGTAAATTTTTCCTTTGTATGATATCTATGCATATATTTAAGTTTTATTATTAGAGACAGACAACATGTTTGATAATAATGATAATGTTATATTGTTCCATTTGTGCCAAAATAAACCGGCTAAGTGCGAGTGGGACTCGCGCACGAAGGGTTCCGTACCATTTCTATAAAAACCGCGTCTAGAGAAAGGGAAAAAAATCATGCCTGTTGTAAATTCCTTTAATATTTATTTTATTCTATTTGTGCTTTTGTTATAGCAGCAACAGAAATGCATCATCTGTGATAATTTCAACTGTCAAAGTTCATGACAGCCTAGTGACAGACGGACGGACGTACAAACAGCTGAGTCTTAGTAATTGGGTCCCGTATTACCCTTTGCAATCATCACATGAAATTGAGAAGCACATGATTCTGGGCCGTATGAATGGCAAACGTGCTCGCGGTGGGGCACGGATGAGATGGTCCAACGCTGCAAAAAAGCTGGCTCGTGGCAGCCTTAACCGGGCAGTTCACATGGCCTATGACCGCACGTTATGGAAACGAGCTACATGTGGTCGCGATCCTCAGCAGTGAGGGAACGAGAAAGAAGAAGAAGAAGATTACCCTTTGGGTACGGACCTAAATTAGGAATTAATATAACTTTTTAATAGATATTTTACTATAAATAGAACGGAGAATGTTAGGTTTAAGACAGCACACAGGTGACCTTAGCTTTTTATCACACTTTTAGAAACTAAGTGACAAGGACTACCTACATGTTACATGAATTTTTCACTCCAAAGGTTGTAAGTAACTATAATTCAATAAAAGACTTACATGTTTCTACTGCTAAGATACTTGGCAATTAAAATGACCATATATCCGTTTAAGGTTCACGGAGTTATAGAATGTAATATTTTAGAAATAAGAAGTATAATTGTGTGTCAGATGTAGGGGTTTGGTCTCTTTTCTT
The DNA here is from genome assembly GCA_911728535.1 of Pammene fasciana. Taxonomy (NCBI): domain Eukaryota; kingdom Metazoa; phylum Arthropoda; class Insecta; order Lepidoptera; family Tortricidae; genus Pammene; species Pammene fasciana. Next base: position 2,995,938 of record OU452295.1, read on the forward strand.
TGTGTATGGTAGTGTTTGTCAACCTTATTTGCATAAACATGTGAAAAGCGTTGAAAATCCGAGACTGCGAAACTGTTCAGACATGTATATTGTTATAACATACTCGTTAACCACAGATAGAATATAGAACTGACAGTACAGTCATTTGCAGAAGCAGCTAGGCGAACGAAGTGTTAAAAATAATCTAAACACAAATTTGTTGCTAACATCTTCCTTCCTTCATGTCCAGTGTGGTAGGTAACTGTCAAATGTATTTAGTCGTATGGCACAAGTAGATAAAATATAGGCAATCCGTTAAAATTACAAAATTATAAAATCAAATGTCTTTAGCCGTGGAGTTTCGTGGATTGTGGATGTAGCAGATCTGCCAGGGGTCCAGAGTATGAATGCAGAGGACAGCGCTGGATAATGCGTTCCATGGTTTTAGACTAAGATTAGGTGGTAGTGCACCCTACCTAATCGGGTAGCAAGATTCGGCATATATAGGGGGTAGCACCTTAAAAAGTTATGACTTTTAGTATGGGACACTATGATCCAAACCTGGAGCGTTCGGAATGCAGCCCACTTTTCAGGTACCAAAAAAAGTCGGAAAATACCTCATCGGGTAGCAAGATTCGACATATACAGGGGGTAGCACCTTAAAAAGTTATGACTTTTTGTATGGAACACTATGAGCCAAACCTGGAGCATTCGGAATGCAGCCTGATTTTAGGGTGCCAGAAAATATCGAAAAATACCTCATCGGGTAGCAGGATGAAACTAATGCCAAATGAAAGTACTAATCATCCTGTTAATAAAAAAAATTGGTAGTCGGTCCTAAACCTGGAGCATTTCAAATGCAGCCAACTTTTGTGATCGAACAAAAAACTCATCTGATACCATTACAACATAGAAATGGCCCCAGAAGATGGTTCAAAAGACATAAACAAGCTTAATTTGATAGAATTTATCAAAAAATGCCAAAATATTTCAGGTATACTCACCCAAACTTATCACTTTCGTGATTTGGCTTATTTTTAGGGTACCTGAAGATTTAAAAAAATACCTTATTCAGTAGCACGATAATATGTATGCCAAATGAAAGGACTTATCATCCTGTTAATAAAAAAAAATAGCAGCGGGTCCTAAACCTGGAACATTCCAAATGCAGCCAACTTTTGTGATCGGACAAAAGACTCATCTGATACCATTACAACGTAGAAATGGCCCCAGAAGATGGTTCAAAAGACATAAACAAGCTTAATTTGATGGAATTTATCAAAAAGTGCCAAAATATATTGGGTTTACTCACCCAAACTTATCACTTTCGGAATTTGGCTTATTTTTAGGGTACCTGAAGATTTAAAAAAATACCTTATTGAGTAGCACGATAATATGTATGCCAAATGAAAGGACTTATCACCTTGTTAATAGAAAAAAATAGCAGCGGGTCCTAAACCTGGAACATTCCAAATGCAGCCAACTGTTTTGATCGAACAAAAAACTCATCTGATACCATTACAACGTAGAAATGGCCCCAGAAGATGGTTCAAAAGACATAAACAAGCTTAATTTGATGAAATTTATCAAAAAGTGCCAACATATTTTAGGTTTACTCACTCAAATTTATCACTTTCGTGATTTGGCTTAATTTTAGGGTACCTGAAGATTTAAAAAAATACCTTATTGTGTAGCACGATAATATGTATGCCAAATGAAAGGACTTATCATCCTGTTAATAAAAAAAATAGCAGCGGGTCCTAAACCTGGAACATTCCAAATGCAGCCAACTTTTGTGATCGAACAAAAAACTCATCTGATACCATTACAACGTAGAAATGGCCCCAGAAGATGGTTCAAAATACATAAATAAGCTTAATTTGATAGAATTTATCAAAAAGTGCCAAATATATTAGGTTTACTCACCCAAACTTATCACTTTCGTGATTTGGCTTAATTTTAGGGTACCTGAAGATTTAAAAAATACCTTATTGAGCAGCACGATAAGGTGTATGCCTAATGAAAGGACTTATCATCCTGTTAATAAAAAAAAATAGCAGCGGCTTCTAAACCTGGAACATTCCAAATGCAGCCAACTTTTGTGATCGAACAAAAAACTCATCTGATAAGCCAAATCACGAAAGTGATAAGTTTGGGTGAGTAAACCTAATATATTTGGCACTTTTTGATAAATTTCATCAAATTAAGCTTGTTTATGTCTTTTGAACCATCTTCTGGGGCCATTTCTACGTTGTAATGGTATCAGATGAGTTTTTTGTTCGATCACAAAAGTTGGCTGCATTTGGAATGCTCCAGGTTTAGGACCCGTTGCTATATTTTTTTATTAACAGGATGATAAGTCCGTTCATGTGGCATACATTTTATCGTGCTACTCAATAAGGTATTTTTTTAAATCTTCAGGTACCCTAAAATTAAGCCAAATCACGAAAGTGATAAGTTGGGGTGAGTAAACCTAATATATTTTGGCACTTTTTGATAAATTCTATCAAATTCAGCTTGTTTATGTCTTTTGAACCATCTTCTGGGGCCATTTCTACGTTGCAATGGTATCAGATGAGTTTTTTGTTCGATCACAAACGTTGGCTGCATTTGGAATGTTCCAGGTTTAGGACCCGCTGCTATTTTTTTTTATTAACAGGATGATAAGTCCTTTCATTTGGCATACATATTATCGTGCTACTCAATAAGGTATTTTTTTAAATCTTTAGGTACCCTAAAAATAAGCCAAATCCCGAAAGTGATAAGTTTGGGTGAGTAAACCCAATATATTTTGGCACTTTTTGATAAATTCCATCAAATTAAGCTTGTTTATGTCTTTTGAACCATCTTCTGGGGCCATTTCTACGTTTTAATGGTATCAGATGAGTTTTTTGTTCGATCACAAAAGTTGGCTGCATTTGGAATGCTCCAGGTTTAGGACCCGTTGCTATATTTTTTTATTAACAGGATGATAAGTCCGTTCATTTGGCATACATTTTATCGTGCTACTCAATAAGGTATTTTTTTAAATCTTCAGGTACCCTAAAATTAAGCCAAATCACGAAAGTGATAAGTTGGGGTGAGTAAACCTAATATATTTTGGCACTTTTTGATAAATTCTATCAAATTCAGCTTGTTTATGTCTTTTGAACCATCTTCTGGGGCCATTTTTACGTTGCAATGGTATCAGATGAGTTTTTTGTTCGATCACAAACGTTGGCTGCATTTGGAATGTTCCAGGTTTAGGACCCACTGCTATTTTTTTTTATTAACAGGATGATAAGTCCTTTCATTTGGCATACATATTATCGTGCTACTCAATAAGATATTTTTTTAAATCTTCAGGTACCCTAAAAATAAGCCAAATCCCGAAAGTGATAAGTTTGGGTGAGTAAACCCAATATATTTTGGCACTTTTTGATAAATTCCATCAAATTAAGCTTGTTTATGTCTTTTGAACCATCTTCTGGGGCCATTTCTACGTTGTAATGGTATCAGATGAGTTTTTTGTTCGATCACAAAAGTTGGCTGCATTTGGAATGTTCCAGGTTTAGGACCCGCTGCTATTTTTTTTTATTAACAGGATGATAAGTCCTTTCATTTGGCATACATATTATCGTGCTACTGAATAAGGTATTTTTTTAAATCTTCAGGTACCCTAAAAATAAGCCAAATCACGAAAGTGATAAGTTTGGGTGAGTAAACCTGAAATATTTTGGCACTTTTTGATAAATTCTATCAAATTTAGCTTGTTTATGTCTTTTGAACCATCTTCTGGGGCCATTTCTACGTTGTAATTGTATCAGATGAGTTTTTTGTTCGATCACAAAAGTTGGCTGCATTTGAAATGCTCCAGGTTTAGGACCAACTACCAATTTTTTTTATTAACAGGATGATTAGTACTTTCATTTGGCATTAGTTTCATCTTGCTACCCGATGAGGTATTTTTCGATATTTTCTGGCACCCTAAAATCAGGCTGCATTCCGAACGCTCCAGGTTTGGCTCATAGTGTTCCATACAAAAAGTCATAACTTTTTAAGGTGCTACCCCCTGTATATGTCGAATCTTGCTACCCGATGAGGTATTTTCTGACTTTTTTTGGTACCCGAAAAGTTGGCTGCATTCCGAATGCTCCAGGTTTGGCTCATAGTGTCCCATACTAAAAGTCATAACTTTTTAAGGTGCTACCCCCTATATATGCCGAATCTTGCTACCCGATTAGGTAGGGTGCACTACCACCTAATCTTAGTCTATTTGGACCTCATCACCACATTCACACAGGTCTGAGTCCTTCCATCCCCACCTGTGCAAAAAGTAGTTGCATCGGGAAAAAATAATTAGACTAGGTGGTACGCTTAAGCCAATAGCATAATGGCGAATTTTAAAATCGTTTTCAAACTATTATGCACAATCTAAAAAATTAAGTAGGTACCTTAGTGATGGTCATTGAAAGTTGGGGAAGAGAACAGGAAAACATATTTTTTAACCGACTTCAAAAAAGGAGGAGGTTCTCAATTCGACTGAATTCTTTTTTTGTATGTTTGTTACTCGATATCTCCGTGAATCGCGAAACGATTTTCAAATTTTTTTTTAATCGAATGGGTAGGGTATAACCCCTAGATGGTCCCATTGTCACCAAGTCGGGGTCTGATGATGGGATCCTGGAGAAATCGAGGGAACTCTTCAACTATTATAGGCACACCTATAGTGATTTCACTATTTTTTACAGCAACTCGGCCACTTCCTCTAGGAATAGCGGATCCTAAGTGAACTCGGTTCTTTTTTGTTTAAAATTATAAATAACCCTCCTTTCTTTCAGCAGTGCTTTGCAGGCGCGGTCGCAGCCTGACGTTTTGGGGGGGGGGGGACACTAATGCAATTTTTTTTTTCCAATTTTTGAGGGGGTCTGTAATTTTTTTTCCATTTGAAATGTGACCCCCCCTGGGACCGCGCCTGGTGCTTTGTTCGCGTCAGGTGTGTTTATTATTTATTTCTTAAAAACTGTCAAGAAGTTCTCAAGTAGCGTTTTAAACCTAATTGCGTAGATAAACATCTCGGAACGACATTCGACCTCGAACTAGTTTTCCGACTCGACATTGAATCGAAGAAAACGGAGCCTTAATCGTCCGTCAAAAGATTCGTTTACGGCAAGGACCAAATAGTAATTGGACTGTTGTACGGGAGCGTTCAAGTATTACGTAACGCAATTTTTGAAGATTTTTGACCCCCCCCTGATTGCGTTACGTAATACTTGAACGCTCCCTACATAATTGAGTTCTTCTAAAATTCAAGTTGTACTTCTGTTTTCGGTATTAGAAGCCGCAGCGGACGGAAGGGGTTGTTTTGGCAAAGTCCAATCGCCTGTAAGTTTTTTTTAAGATGTCCGATTTGTAGGAAGAAATCTCTAGTAAGATTCGGACATCTTTAAAAAATACTACCATAACAAAATGTCAGTCCAGTTCCAGTATTAGTCCATGTCTATCGAGGGAAGGTCTTCTAAGACCATTTTCACATAGCAGCACGGGATCTGGTAGCTGCCCTCACTGACCCAAAAAGAAAATCCACCCGTATGGTATAAAGTTAATGATGTAAGCGTAGATATTGCGATTTTGTTGAAAATCTCCCGCATTCGAGATTGTCCCCCTGTACCTTAACCTTTTCGACGCCACGTCAAACGCAAAACCTACCACTCAGACGCCACGACATCTAAATGTCAAAAATGAAGTTTAACTTTATGCGTGTGCATGTTGGTCTATTTTGCTCTGTGGTCGGTGACCGGTGACCGATATATCGGTCTTTGGCGTTGGACCTGTGGTGCCGATATATATGTCTTTGGCGTGGAAAAGGTTAAATTAAATGAAAAAAATCTTCAAAACATATCATGACTCAAGTGAGCTAGAATTATTGCCCCCTGTCTAGTATTTTAACCTCAAATTCCGTATTTTCAACGCAGTTGTCCCGTAAAATCGGAAATCAGATCTGGTCACCTTAGCTAGAAGCTGGGGGGCTATTCATAAATGACGTCATTTCAAAATAAGGGGGGGGGTCTGGACATCGGATGATGGTAGCATAATGTAGGAGGAAACAGGGCCATTCGAAGCATAATCTTTGGATGATTTTAGGGGGGGTCAAAAATCGTCAAAAATCGATGACGTAATTTAAGGACAGCCCCTAGACTGTAACCTATAAGTAAGGCAAAGTACTGTGCATAACTTAAATTGTATTGGCTCATTGCACTTGCCATAACGCATTATGTCCCCTTTAAAGGTGTAGGCGCCCCTTTACAATGACAGGAATGTCTGGCGTCGCCTTAAATAAGGCGCCACGTGTTTGATGCCAATGAATTTAAAAAGGGTTCATCCACAAATTACGTCACACCAATTTCTTAATTGGTTCCTTGTCACAAACTGTCACAATACCGGTTTTTGAAAAAACCCCGAAATAGATTCAATATTTAGATTTTTTTATACTGTTTAAGCACTATTAGCGTGTTTATGAACTCAGTCATGAATTTAGGTAGCTTATTCATTAGATTTTCCGATTACGAATAAAAATGTGATAGTTCAAATAAAAAGGGACCATAATACGGCGCTTACACTTTTATTGCTCGAACACAATATTAAATCTGTACAACGTAATTGCCAGCCGTCAAATTGTCCTGTTTTGGAGTGTCACAAATAATGAACTAAGGAACGTATAAATACCGCTATCCGATCCCTTAAGTTTGCTTCGCGGTAATAGGTAGCCCAGGATTACTGCCACGAGCCACGAGCCTACGTGATAACGATAACGAACTCTAACGAAGGCAGCTCAAACGCAGTTTATTTTTATAAACACCGTTGCGCAACAGTTACTTATTTTCGTATAAAGAAATCCAACTGAATATAAAATGATAAATACGATAACCTTTATTCATAAAAAACACATTAAATTAACATTTTACATTATAGCTTACAAATATACAATTATAATTAACTACTAAATAAGATAGAATATGCGTATTGCCTACATAAAATACAACTGAAATATGAACTAAAATTATCTGGCATTATCCTATTATCTCGTCCAGACACCCACCCCGCGACCCCCCCGACGCAAAGGCGCCCATCACGCTCGCCGCGTTGCCACGTTGAACGGCGATAGACAAGCTTTGCATCAGGAAAGACCCGGAGCGAGGGTCCAGACCTCTCTCTCGCAAACGCCTCCCAACTTCCTCCAAAAATATCTTCGCCTCGGTACACCAACAACCGGTGGTTTCCACAGCCAGCGGAACAAATAAATAATTGGTAAGGACCGCGTACTTCTCCCGCTTCCGAACCGCTGCCCACTCAGCCGCTGCCCCCGCCGATCTCACAGTGCGGCCAATGTGGGACGCCGCAAAAGGGCTGAGTGAAATGATAAATCAGTTTTATCAACCGACTTCAAGATTTCGAAGAAGCTGAGGTTCGAATTCGTCGGGTTAAGACGGCTGGACTGATGGCATCAGGGAAGGATCTGATGGTGGGATCCTGGAGAAATTGAGTGAACTTCCAATATTAAGGCACACCTATAGTGATTTGAACATTCTTACAGTTGCTCCAGTATTTTCTCTTGGAAAGGTTCACATTGCATGAGTTTTCAGAAAGCAGACTTTATTGTACCGAACAGGACATCTATAATACCTTTTGGCCTCTATTGACCATGCAACGAATCACCGACACCTGCGATTTTCAGTACATTGTGGCCTTTGTGGCCTTGATTTCGCTGTAGACAGCAACTTATCGAAATTGCATGCGATTTTTGAGTCGAAATCGTGTCGTGTGTTGCTAGACATTGATAATGACAGGCACGGTTAGCACAGGAGTGACGCGACAGCATCTCGCGCGCGAGATAGAATACCCGTCTCTTTTTGATTTATACAGTCAGAAAAGGACGGATAGACTATCTCGCGCGCGGGATACTGTCGCGTCACTCTTGTGCTAACGGTGCAGCTCTGAACAAGGTATGTTTCCCGTAAGGGAGTGTATACCGCATGCGCCGTATAGGTGCATCCGCTGCGCGTTCACGTTAGGCTGGCTCTACATGATGGGCCATCATACGGACGCAGCTATACGACGAAACGAGATCGCAAAATCGCTAGCTCCCTCTAACGCATACCTGCGTCCCTATGATGGCCCATCATGTAGAGGAGCCATTAGATCAATCGGTTTCGTCGTAAGGTAGGTACTAGGTACACGATAGCGCGTGTGCGGTGACAATTGTAAAGTGTTTACATACATACATACATACAATTGCAATTTTCAATCCGGTACCGGATCTGGCCGGATCCGGTACCGGATTGCAATCCCTAGCGGTTTCGCGGCGGAGATGTGGGAGCGGCTTAAAAACGCAGCCATCCTCCTCGTGATGACATAGATTTCGTGATTTGATTGTTACGTTATATTGATTGCCTGTCTAGTTAGGTACTTACTTGTATGTATTTGCCTATATGGACATTATGGACTAGGTATTTGGTGTGACGTAAAGTAGCGCGTATTTCTAAGATGTCTGATTACTTCGTTGCTGAGGGTAGACATCACATCTGTATAATATAATAAAACATTTACTATTTGGTTTGATGAAAATGCCTAGACAACTTCGGGCCTAGTTGGGTGTCTTGTCATTTATATACCACATGTCATGTTCTTATTATATACTAGCTTTTGCCCGCGAATTCGTCTGCGTGGAATTAGTACCTAATCCCCCGTTAAGGAAGAGGTATATTCTGGATATCAACTATTCTATATCCTTCCCCAGAGCTCAAACGATCTCCAGCGTTCAACGGTTATTGATTCTCCATACAAACTTTCAACCTCGTTTTTACTCCTTAAAGGGTTGATTTTCGGGATATAAACTATCGTATATTATTTCCCCGGAGCTCAAACTATCTATGAAGTCTATGAACCAAGTTTCATCTTAATCGTCGGTTCAGCGGTTAATAATTCGCCATACAAACTTCCAACCCTTTATAAAAACTATCCTATATCGTTTCCCGAAATTCAAATTATCTCCATACTAATTTTCATCTAAATCGGTTCAGCGGTTAATTATTCTCCATACAAACTTTCAACCCCCTTTTCACCCCCTCCAGGGTTTATTTTTAGGATAAAGACTATCCTATATAGGACTCAAACTATCTCTGTACAAAATTTCATCAAAATCTGTTCAGCCGTCGTGATGCGCGGTCGAAGAAACAGACAAACAGACAAAAATTCTAAAAACTCTTGGAACGTGTTCTGTTATGGATTCTAAGTATCCCCAGCCAACTTTTTTTGAATATATTCCATGTACAGACTTTCGACCTTCTTCAGCTTTATTATATGTATAGATAGATTCATATTTCTGTCCGGTTCATGTTCACACTGCCGTGACTTACTCCATTTTGTTCCAATGTTTTTGCATTACAATTTGATATGCAAATGAAATGCAAGCTACGTATCCGCGTAAGATTAGCCACTCGCAAAAACATTTTTTGTTGAAGACTTATTTTGAAATTACAATAAATAAATAGGTACCTACAGCGCGCCTTTCAAAAGTATTTTAAGACTCAAATTAACTATTTTTAGGACGACTAATTAACACTGAAAGCGTTGAAGAGATATTTCAAGCCTAATTTGGGATGAATATTATTCAGAAAAAGAATAACTCAGTAATTTTCTCAAATGTACAGTATTTTATTTCTTGGATAGATCGTCTTTTCGAGTTCACGCTATATCCATATAAGATTACCATGCAAAAGTACCGTTAGTGAATACGAAAATTAATAGGGACACGTTTTGTGTCCCAGTAAAAGCCATAGTAATCACGATTCTGCCTAGGAAATAGTTATAGTCGACGCCTAAAGCATAAGACCGGTAAATGGAATAACACTTCTGTGAATTCATTCACTCATCAGATTGAATGGTTGTATGCGTATGCGTTAACTTTAAAAAACATTCAAGTTATTGAACCCTTGCCGTGTTCAGTTAAAATAACACCCTCTATCATCGTACCTAGTTTACATAACAACCTTATCTTCTTGCAATAGAGTTCATTATTTATCAATCAAATGTGTTAATAATAATACACAAGTCTACATGGATGTTACGGCATTCTAGCATTTAAGTCTCTTGTAATTAGCAGTGTTATCGCATGTAAAAATAGATGGTATTTGCTCTTTGGTTGAAAAATGCCGCGATTGGAAGTATTTCTCGCTGCCGTGTTTCCTGGTGTTTATCTCGTGTTGTTTACTTACTTTATACGTTTGGGTGTAAACAATGTAAACACGCAATGATAATTAAGAATGACGTGAAGATTGGAACTAGAGTGCGACCACGATTGCACACACGAAAACATGCGACCGGCCGCTGCTGCTAGCGGCGAGACTAGCGGCGGTGCGAGCGGCGAGATCAAAATGTTAAGCAATGTATGATTTTTTTTCTAACCGTTTACAAAAAGAGCGGCGAGCCGCGCGCGCACGTTTTGATCTCAACGCTCGCGCCGCCGCTCGTCTCGCCGCTAGCGCCGCCGCTCATCTCGCCGCTAGCAGCGGCGGCCGATCGCGTGTTTTCGTGTGTGCAGCCTATAGAAAGGGTTTAATAAATAACTTAACGGATCGCTTTAACTAGTAGTCCGCCTCGAACAGAGAACTCGCTATTTACTTGCAAACGAGTTGACCAATTATAACAAGAGCAAGACCCTAAGGAGGATTTTTTTTCTCCTTCTAGCTCCATAACCACTTGATCGATCCTGCTCATATACGAACTCTCCAATTTTATGTATCTTTGCTACAGCCTCAACAAATTTCATAAAGATCAGAAAAACGTTACTAAAGTTATCTTCGGACAAACTATTTAAATCAAAAAGCCTGGTCTGGAGTTGTTTGTAAGAACTCGCTTCGCTTACGCTCCGCGAGTTCAAATATGTGACTCTTTTTTAGGAAAGGAACCATTTGGCGGAAGGCCCTAACGTTGACATTGTACAGATTCAATATTATATACGAGCAATACAATCGTAAGCGCCAAAAGCTAAATGGTACCTTTTCATCTAAAACATCACATATGCTTGAGTTTACTTACTAAAATGAAGTACATTACGTAGGTGGGTTTCATAATTTCATGGGTTTTATTATAAAGCACCTATGACGTATTGACGGAAAATTGGGTTTCACTGTTGTTTCCGTCTGCTTTGCTTAATGAGTCAATTAAGTTTTTATCGCCCCATGTTGCTATGGTTACGTCCCTTGGACAACCAAACATTCTAGGAAACAGTACGAAATGCATAGTCTCTAAGTTTCTTCTTGGTCTGTAAGGGATTAGCGTCTTATCGCCCGCTAGCAAACTGCCAATTATAGGCGTCGTAAAAAAAGGTGCGGAACGCTCATTATTGTTAAGGATTTATCAACTCTATGACTGGCCAGTAGATGCAAAATTAACTATAACTACCGGCAACGTTACTTGCAACTCTGGCACGTGCTGGATGCTTTACATTTAATTGAGTATTACTTTTGAGTCTAAAGTCTAGAATTAAAGAGTAGATAATACCTTAACAATAATTAGCCCACTGAACCTTTTCTTATGGCACCTCCAGTTTGCAGTTTCGTAACAGGCGATAAGACGCTAATCCCTTACAGATCAAGAATAAACTTAGAGACTCTCAGACAACGGATACAGAGACAACATTAAAAGGTTGATTTGTCCTTATAAAATTCGTAATGCGTCGTCAGATGTTGAATTATATCATTGTAAATTTTTGAGCGCTCAGAACGAAATGACGTTGACGGAGAGACGTGACCAGTATGATAGTGCTTCTATCTAAATTAATCTAGATTAAAAACAGACATTGTCAGGGTTCCGTAGCCAAAATGAAAAAAAAACAGTCCCTTAATGGTTTCGTCGTATTTGTATGTTAGAGCCATTTTATGTAGAAAAGAAACTAGGGCGTATTTTAATATATACTATATAGGATGTCCTGAAAACCAACGTCAAGAAAAGAATTAAAGGGCTCATAAATGGCGTTGTAGTTATAAAGTCCGCAAAACTAAATCGAAGTTTCATGGAATTAGAATACATACCATTCGTTCGACAACTCATAATAACTGTTCCCATTTTAGAGCTGACGGCTTTAGAAAACACTGAAAGTGAACAATATGCTTTGTTCTAGATAAATATTGTTACCGCAGTTGTATGCGCAAGCGAATCCCGTGACGTTCAATAAAGTCGTTGGGGTAAATTGCTGGTTTCTATTGGGTAGTCTGGCTTGTCCAGGAGTCCCATATCACCACCAGGGATGTTTAATACCTCTGTATTACGGAACGGGATCTCTATCCCGTTCCGTTAAGCCGGAACTTCCGATTGGTTTTAAACATCCGCTTCGGTTCCGGTTCTGTTACTTTCAGAACAGAAGTTATATCGGATGTCATAGCAACGCAGCGGGGGAAAAGAGTGGCGTTCTTTGCTCATGTCCCCGCTTGCCCATCGCTCTGAACAACTGAACTACTATACTGAAGGCTCCTCTACATGATGGGCCATCATAGGGACGCAGCTATGCGTTAGAGGGAGCTATTGCGATCTCGTTCCGTCGTATAGCTGCGTCCCTATGATGGCCCATCATGTAGAGCCAGCCTCAGACTTACCAGATGGCTGCGAATTTCCCCACCATATCCTTTATTATATGCGTCTTAGGGTGACGTGACGCCTAGCGACATCTGCCGAAGAAGTCTTACACTTCTTAACCGGCCATCGGAGCCTCAAGTTGCATTCAGAATTCGCGCTACCCCATGCAATTTATGTTTTATTTAAGTATACGTTTTTTTTATTATTAAGCAGAACGTCTGTTAACGATACCACAATGTTTAGAAATAAAGAAAACGTAGTAATATCCACTGCCTCAGGCGAGGGGATCTCGCCTGATTCAGTGGATTTTTCTGCTATTCCTTTATTTTAAACATTTAAGTATCCGTTGTTTGTAAATGCCAACAATCGTACTCTCGGTCGGTTTAGTTGAAAAACCCAGTAAATAATCATAAATCTTGGAACGTGGTTTTGGGAAATGAACACGTAAGCTGGTGTTTATTCTATGTACTGCCAAAATTTCACGGAACGTTACTCAATAGTATTCATGTTCAATGTTTTTTATCCTAAATTATAAAGGATGGGAGAAACTTACGAGCAATAAAAATAGGTCGGTATGGCCGTGACCAATAAACGTAATTTTTTGTGGGTCTACATTTTATTATTTCGAAATAAGTCAACTATCAAATCATTGACTAGGTACTTCGTCTACGTTGGACTTCTTAAGAATATAGATTGAAATTCTAAAAATCCTAGGGCTTGAGCACATCTCCGCTGCGAATCCGACACCGTAGTATTACCGCGGCGCAACACGTTTCGCAACGAAACATGAGCGGATCGAGAGCGAAACAAGAGCGGAAACGACATAGTGGAATTCCGCCCTTGTTTCGCTCTCGACCGCGGTGTCGCCTGACGGTTTCGCGGCGGAAATTTCCTAAAGCCCTTAATGTCGTAATTGTGTTTGTCCTATGATTTTATTTATTTCAAGGTTTTCTATCTACAACTGTTTCACTCAGTGCGTTATAAGTTCAGTCTATATGTAACCAGACTGACTTATATATTGATGTAAATAGGTTATCCAAGCTACATAGCAACGAGACCTTTTTAGGGCGCCGACCCACTGATGTAGAATCGACATCACGGTCGACGGGACTGATTGAAACAAGAAACTCGTCTGTAAACGTCTCATCTCAGTCTGTTGAATATTTTGATGTCGAAAGAAAGTTTATATTATAATGAATGTAGTTTACTAAGTCTACCTCGAACCAAAACCAAATACTTATTGGCTTTTAGAAACATTCAGCAAATGTAAGTATTCATATATCTTCCCTATGCTTACAGATAGATATATGGACACTTAAATTTGCTTAGGTACTTAAGCAAAGAACACAAGAAAGATTTGGTAACGTTACAGTCTTGTTGAATTACCCGGACAGCTGTTTTAAAGTTTGCAGATTTTTGACCCTGCTCCATTGCTCTATAAGGATCACATGATGTTATGGATTCCTTTATGTGATACCTTCTACCACTGTCTGGTTTCTATAAAAACCTAGACTTGGGCAGTTTGAACATTTTAATACAATATCTGCAAAGTTTTCGTTTTGTGGCTTAGATTGCAACAATGAAAAATATTCATAATTTAGCCACTTAATGCTACACCATTTACCAATTTGCTGTTTCCATCTTTCTAACAAGTCGATAGAAAGAGATACTTAACAACTTAATAGTAGTTTTATACAAACCCTAGTGTAGTTTGTTATAGTATCCACAGAATTAAGTGGCGACTGAGGTCCTAAAACTTCTCTTTCACACTTGACCGGCCACTGCAAGAGAGGAATCAGCATTATGAACTCAGTCGCCTATTAATTCTGCGGATACTATAGTAACTCAGCTATAGGCACCGTTACCAATGTCCGGCTGGTTAACTCCAAAGGAAAGTCACCTGTATTACAGTTACATGAAGTCCAATAATGATTATTGACGTACCGCGATTATCGCTGACGCAATGACAATTACCGTGGAACAATGGAATGATTTTCCTGTAAACTGCTTTATCCTGCTACTTAATGCACCGGTCATAATAACTCTATGTCCAATGACGTTTGTAACAAGTAAAATTTTCTATTTCTCAATATGAAATTTGCATAAAAATGACCAGCATTTGCCGGTAAAGTTTCGGGAAATCGGGAAATGAAAGGCGGTTTGGTGCCTCGGTGGACCGTATGAGGGTCACAGCCATGACTTACTGGTTGAGAAACGATTTAGAAATAAAGGAAAAATGGAGTTTGGCAACAGGTAAGTCTGGGTAACTCAGTTGATAGAGGTGGTTGAAGAGGGTATCCTGGAGTCGTGAATTCAAGTCTTGCCCAGGCAGTAAATTTGTCTATTTTCCTGTATTTTTATAACGTAGTATCGTTGGCATTGACAGATATCTGCTTAACAGAATGGAAAACTCTGTTCAATACGAAGAAAATGGAGGACTATATAAATTAGAAGAAGCTCAAATGTTTTTGAAGCACAAACGATAGTCAGGCACAGGTACAAGGCCAAGCGAGAAATATCACAAGAATCGTAAAGTGCTGAGAGTATTGAGTGCGTGGAGATAAATCATCCCTCTTGCGTAACGTAATAATGAAAATATTCCGTTCGAAGACTAGCAAACTTTTCTTAAAAACATATACGTGAGATATATATAGTCATACTCTATATAGCAGCCAAAATGCGTCTTAAGCCGGAAAGCGTATTATATATTCGGGACTCTTCTGTGGGACTTCCAGTTGCAGGGCCTGGTATAACGTGATCGTCTTGAGCTGGTTGTACTGCATATAATTTTATCAACAACATTGCTTGTCTATACTTTTACTTAAGTTTTCTTGCCGTCTTTCTATGACCCCAAGCGGAGCGATAGTTAACCACCCTGGTTGGGAAACCCTATACAGGAATACTGCTTTGAATATTGTTACCTCATTGTAATTGAAGTATTGATTGTTCCAGGTCGGTGCTGCGCGCGGTTTAGGCGTCGGGAGCAGGTCTAGTAAGCAGAGTCAACGTATTCACAGCTATGAATGAACTCGACAGTTTACGCCAGGAGGCGGAGACCCTCAAAAATGCTATTAGGGTAAGTGTTATTGACAGGGTCGCCTTGTCACACTTGAGCCAAGGGCCTTATCACACTTGAGCGATTTAAAAGCGATTTCTATCATCATACAAAACTCGTTCGCAAATCGCAAGTGTGATAACGCTTTAAGGTCCAGCTAACGAATTCGCAGTCATGAAACAATATAATATATAAATGTTATGTTAGCCTATATACATTACATACGTCCCACTGCTGGGTACAGGCCTCCTCTCATACACGAGAGGGATCGGGCTATAGTCCCCACGCTGGCCCAAAGCGGGTTGGGAACTTCACATACACCTTTGAATTTCTCCGCGGAGGTTTCCTCACCATGTTTCAGGAGGCAGAGACCCTCAAAAATGCCATAAGGATTAGTATATCCTCATCGCAACCACTTTCATTTTGGGATATCTCATTCATAAGTACTATCAGGTTCAGAATTGCATGGCCAATATCAATGAAGTCATTCATAAATAGGTAATGCAATTCTGAACCCGATGGTACCTATATTCCTAGTTTCAAGGTGCAACACCTCTCATGATAAAAATCAATCGGGAAATACTCATTGACGTCCACATGTGGTATATAAAAGAAGAGAATTACCGGTAGATGCCACGATGATGGCGACTTTGTGTCAAAATACTGGAAATACATATTCTCGAAATTTATTTCGTCTTTGGAACATCTTGATGAACGCATGTGTAAAATTATAATGTGCTTTTGCAAATGAAGTCTATAAGAAAGACCACACTGATATAAGGCCACGCCACGCCACAGTGTCACGTACACAGTACACACTAACCTTCCTAACTTCGAAGCAACGATAACCTTGGCAGATAACTTGTCCCTAATCTTTTCCCCGTGACATCACAATGACATATTGCTCCTCAGATTGTTTATATTTTGTCTGACAAACAATATTAAAAGAAAAACAGTTTTCATTTCATTTCTGAAACTGTTGCATAACAGCATATTCGCAGACTACCAAACCTTTAAAAGTGAGCGGCAATGTCTACGAAGGCCAAAGGCGAGAGATTTCTGGCTGCAAAGTTATTATCAAATGACGGGTCAAATTATAATAGTGATCACTTGCAGTCGAGTATAACATTCTTTGTGGAATACGAGAAGCATCATAACAAAACATTGGGACGGTGTGCAGAAGCGTTTTTATTACTTCCTTCTCCAAACTTTTGCTCATTTTCCTTGAACGATATACGCGTACAAGGAAAATGCCTTACGTCAAATCATCGTAAACAATGTTTCTTTTTCAACCGAGCCGAAGGAAGAGGTTCTCAATTCATTAATAGAATACCTGATGGAACCTGCGTTGCTTAAATTGTTGTTAAAATAACAATGTATGTTTTAATAAATTATTGATATAATTTTTAACTGAATTAATTAATTTGACAGCACTTTATATGACTTTGCCAAGCATTTTGTATGGCAGGAGCTGTCATATTATTTCGTTCAATTAAAAATTCTACATCAGTGAAAATCACTTACAAATATTGATAATATTTTTGACGTGAAACATGCGTAAGGCTTGCAATTATCCGGATAATGCGAATATTTCGAATACTATTCATACAAATTACTATGCGAAATATTCGGATTGCAAGCCCTAAATATGAGGTGACTGTGTATTGATCAATATTGTATGTATGTATGTATGTATGTAAACACTTTATTGTACATAAAAAAGTTACAGTGTGATTGTAGTTAGTAGAATATACCGATATTTTTTTTGTTTTTTTACAGCAAATCCAATCTTTTAGTTCCATACAGGGTCGTTATTAATCGCGAAATCGTAATTCCGTATTTTACATTGCAGGACGCGCGCAAGTCGGCATGCGACACGTCGCTCTCGCAGGCGACCGCCAATCTGGAGCCCATCGGGCGCATCCAGATGCGCACGCGCCGCACGCTTCGCGGCCACCTCGCCAAGATCTACGCCATGCACTGGGGCAGCGACTCCAGGTATAACCACACTCCACTCAGTGGCGGGGGGTAATTTTTTTTCTTAGGAAAGCAGGTGCTGAATTTGGCTTAACATTTTTCATGAGCTGTAGGAAAACTGCTCGCCTGAAACTTAGGCAAGCCGACGGGCATCGTGTTCTTTGGACGCGCCGCCACTGCTCCACAGTGTACTTGTGTGAGGATATCGGGGTCCAACTAAATACTTTTCTGTCACTCTGACCTCCAGTGGTGAACAACTGCCAGATTTCCGGATCTAAAAATAAGGATAGTATAGCAAACTAACTAGAGGACTTTCTTTGCTATCGTTATAGTATAGTAACAGGTAAGTGGGTCGAAAAATGCTATAGCTTGGCACTTATTAAGTGTAATTAATTGTTGTTAAGTTTAAAAAGTGCCAAATCTTGTCCTCCTGCGTATAACGCGCAAAATAAAAAAACCCATCAACTTTCCAGATATATGAATATTCCCCCAGTTTGACCTACAAAACTTTTTGGGGAAAATAACATCTTCAGATGTGTCATTAGTCCAAATGTTTTTTCCTTAATAGATATATTTCAAGGTTGTTGCAAACCAAACCTAACATGGTTATAATTTTTTCATTTGTCTAGTATGAGCAACAATAAGAGATCGCGAGGAACTCTAGAATCAATTCAAGGTGGCAAATATAAAAGTAAGGGAGATATTGTTTAAAAAAAATCAGAGTCGGGAAAGACAAACAAATGAGGGTCACACTACTCAGTCACACAAAAACACCTAAAACAGGTGTACTTACTTACTTAGTTGCATTAGAAGCCAGTTGTTTACCATATCCCTTTCTCTAGACTATTTAATCAGAGCTAAAGAGAAAGTACGGTATATTTATGTAAACCACTTAAAATACATGAAGTGGGGATACTGTAGTCCCTCGAGACATACAGGGAGCTCATTCTACAGTCGAAGCGTAAATGCACGCAAACATGCGAACTTCTTACCCAGGCGGTCTTATTAGTAGCATGAAATTCGTGACCGCTAGTCATTGTATGGGAGATTTTATCGAGCCGTGTTGCAATTGTTGCGAAAGCGGTCACGGGCGCCAGTGTGACCGGTATAATACGAATACTTTGTAGGATATTCATGTTTTGAAGCTTAAGGCTCTTGGAATTTACAAAATATTAGGAGAAAAATGTGTCAAACTTGTTTTTTTTTTCTTTGGATTTGGCATCATATTAATAACTTTTTTCTGTAAAACGTTAATTACCTACGTCGGTGTTGCAATAAGGATGCTGCTCCCCTAGTAACAAATTGCGGTAAAATCTCTAACTGGATGAGCAGTCTTATACTGGTTCATAATTTTAATGGACAGTGTGCCGGCGCTAGGCAAACGCGTTCTAACAACCCAGTATGTATATGGGTTAAGGGGTAACTTCAAATGCAATTACTTAAATGTAATGAGGGCTACAGTTGCGATATAATGGGGCACTTTGTTGTGTCTTTATGTTTTAAGTTAATTAACCTAAACCGCACGCATTTCTCTCTAACAAAACCTGCCTGCTTGAGGACTTCGACGATCAAGATAGCTTTAAGTCGGTGGTTATAATATTTAACCTGATGTTGCTAGCATGTGAAAGGAGATCTACTACCTAAACGAGTACTTTTAAGGTAAAAAGTAAAGAGAATAAGAATACAATGTTAACGGGTTAAAAGCGGTATCAGACCTTAAGGTTTGGAGTCCAAATATGATGTTCAGTGATCGGCGAAAAGGATTCCACACGGGGTGAATGACGTCAATCATTATGCTAGTATGGATATGCCGCGGCATTTGCGGGATAGAAAAATAAAATTACAGTAATTTTCACAAACATTTGTAATTAAGTATTTTAATCAAATTATTTATTTCGCATATTATTTCTTGTTTTTTTTCACCTCTATAAAATTAAAATAACAAACCATTATTTTACTGGTCAACGAGCGAGTTCTTAGTTCGGGGCGGACTACTGGTTACCGACACTGATTCATTTTATTAAACATAATACAAACACGTATTTTTTCGAGCAGTTTAATTGATATCGCGGGCGAAACGGCGCATCCATAATACTATGTCTAGTTGAATTCCCGCGGTGTGGAATCCTTTTCGCCGATCACTGATTATTGATGTTGCATACCACATAATAGTACATTGTGTAATAAGGGAGCAAAATAAAATATTTACGGCGACGGACCGGCGAATGTCGAATATCAATATTAAAAATATTTCAAAAAAGTAAGTAATGTAAGTATGAAAATATCGACACGCGCGGTTTACGGCATACTAATCGAGGGTACTTCTGTTCTAGTTTAATATTTGTTCTGTGTTGCATACTATGTATATCCCTCTAGTTATCACCTCAAACTAATACCTAAAATCTGCCCACAGGAACCTGGTATCCGCCTCTCAAGACGGCAAGCTGATAGTATGGGACAGCCACACCACCAACAAGGTGCACGCGATCCCGCTGCGCTCCTCCTGGGTGATGACCTGCGCGTACGCGCCCTCCGGCTCGTACGTCGCGTGCGGCGGGCTCGACAACATCTGCTCCATCTACAGGTAAGCTGACAGACATGAATTCAAGATGGCGGCTGGACACATTTTGGCTCCACAATTTTTAATACAATTTTTTTTAAATTCAATATGGCGGCAACTTTTTCGGGACACTTATATCACGTCATTCTTAGCTGGTTTACTTCGGTCTCTCTCTATATCGGTTGGTTGACATTTTCGACCTCTCTTTACAGTACGTGTCCACGTCATCCCGCCATCCATGTCATTATACGCATCAAATTTTGTAAGTTAAATTTCAACCACTTCCCGGTGTCTGATTGAGCTGAAATTTGGTATACTTGCGCAGTTTAAATGACAATGCTACTAGGTACAGTCAGCAATAAAACTGCGTACCAAAAATTTTTTTTGGGAGTTATATAAGATTTATATTCGTATTTGCGTTATTCCACTGACGTATATGGGTTTAGTACAGGAAACTCAACACTCCAGTTAGACCCATTGGTATGAGTCAGTGACGCGTGACTTACTTGTTGATTGTTCTGCGCTAGACGCGTCATTGTTATTCTTTTGTTGAACTAAATGTGTTTGCGATCGACTTTTTCTTTTTTGTATTGGTCGTGATAATTACCTGAAAGTAGTAAACTAGATAAAATTGGGACTAAAATGTGAAGCCTTCGTATGTTTTGCTGGAAAGTCAATACTAAAGCCTTAAAATAAGCATGAAAATCGATTTATTAGAATAGAAAATTAAAGAGATCGCATTAAAATTTGATTTCAGTCAGGGTCGTAAACCTTTGGCGCTAACTAAAACAACTGATAGAATTAGGTACTATCCTACAGATACTTTTGATAGTTTGTTCCGCAATAACTTAAGCACAGTTGTTCAAAATTGAAAGAAAATTGGCAGTAAGCTTATAAAATTTATTGATTAAAACATGTGCAGGTTAATCTAGAGCTTTACTTGTCGAGTTAGAAGGCAACCAAGCGATTATGGCTCTTTTGATACTGGTCAACACGTTTCCAAAAATCGTTAGTTCTGTGTTATATACACGTCTCCGCCTGGTGGGAAGCGGTCAATATCGCCCATGAACATAAAACATAAGTAACAACTAGTTATTGTTTCGAGCCTGTCAATATGGAGCTCTTTTTAGTGCCTCAAAGTGACCAGAAACATCAGCGTGACCAGAAACACAAAACGATCTACGAAAGCATAAACCTTTTTTTTTCTAGTTATTAATGTTTATCTATTGTTACAGCCTGAAGACCCGTGAAGGGAACGTGCGCGTGTCGCGCGAGCTGCCCGGCCACTCCGGCTACCTGTCCTGCTGCCGGTTCCTCGACGACAACCAGATCCTCACCAGCTCCGGCGACATGACCTGGTAACGAGCATTATTTCATTTACAGTACGTCTCTTTAGGTAATAGACATAATCTTGCTCTTGCACGGACTAACTAGGATGCCATTTTCATCAGACTTCAAAATCTCGATGGAGGATGTTCTCAGTTCGTTGGGCTCCTTGATGTTGCTTTTTTTGCCATCCTTTTTTATGTGTTTTTACATATTTTTCGAAGACGGCTCGGCTAATTCGAAAAATTCTTTTTTTTTAAAGGATAACTTGACAGTTGGTCAAGTGGTTAGGATCTGATGATAGTATCTTGGAGAAATCGAGGGAACTCTTCAAATATTATAGGCACTTATTATAAGTAAATGATGAAAATGAAGAAATGGTCGAATCACTATAATAGTGATTCGACCATTTCTAGCTCCGCTCCGGTGTTTTCGCTTGGAAAGATTGAGTCGGCTAAGCGAAGTCGGTTCTTTTTCTTTAACGTATTTTTCACCTTTTTCTTGTATCCCGCAGCGCCCTGTGGGACATCGAGACCGGGCAGCAGTGCGGGCAGTTCACCGGGCACACCGGCGACGTCATGTCGCTGTCGCTGGCCCCGGACCAGCGCACCTTCGTGTCGGGCGCCTGCGACGCCTCCGCCAAGCTGTGGGACATCCGCGACTGCCAGTGCAAGCAGACCTTCCCGGGGCACGAGAGCGACATCAACGCCGTCACGGTACGATTCACAGTAACTCTTGCACACCAGAGGTAACAACGATGGATACAAACAATAAAACAGCCAAGGTTACATGAGTCTCAGATTTATTATTACCGCACGCGTAGTAAGTTGACACAGAGAAATTTTGAAAAACAAATATGTCCCGAAAATTAAAGCCTAAGATTACAAGATGCTATTGTAACGCATTCTACTTAAGAAATAAAAGCCTTCAAACTTTATTTTTCCCGAACAGTAGTGATATCAACGCCATCGCAAATATAATCTGCAACGAGGTCATTATTTTGCACAAGGAAGTACAAAGGAACTAATTTTGAACCTTGCGGTACCCCGAGTTACTTCCGTGAAGTGGCACCACAATGATCAGACATTACTACTTCATCAGTTCATTCTGTCTGGGTTTACTAGTTAAAGTAAGACTTAGCTTCATTTAGTTTAGGTCTTCAGCCGACACACTATAAGGTTTTCGGCTCTAGTGTATTATGCTTTACAGAATCAAATGCTTCGGAGAGATCACAGTATCGATATAAGTCATAATGAAATAACCTCTTTTTCTAGTTCTTCCCGTCCGGCTTCGCGTTCGCGACAGGCTCCGACGACGCGACGTGCCGCATGTTCGACATCCGCGCCGACCAGGAGCTGGCCATGTACTCGCACGACAACATCATCTGCGGCATCACCTCCGTCGCCTTCTCCAAGTCGGGCCGTCTGTTGCTCGCCGGCTACGACGACTTCAACTGCAACGTGTGGGACTCCATGAAGAGCGAGCGTGCCGGTGAGTGTCACTTGTAGACCGGGAGAAGCGTCACCTCCGTCACCTTCCACAAGTCGGGCCTCCTCGCTGGCTATGACTGACTGAGTGCTGTCACACATGCAGACCAGGAGGCGACATCGGCATCATCTCCGTCGCCTCTAAGTCTGAAAATTAAACCCTATGGCACTCCGAGCTTTATAATACAAGATACTCGATTTTTTTGGATTATTTTTAAAGTATTTTTTTAATTTTCAACCAACTTCAAGATTTCGAAGGAGGGAGGTTCTTAATTCGTCGGGATCTTTGTTTTTAGGGTTGCGTAGCCAAATGGCAAAAAACGGAACCCTTATAGATTCGTCATGTCTGTCTGTATGTCCTTCCGTGTCACAGCCATTTTACTTGGAAACTATAAGACGTATCATTATCAAATTTTTACATAAAGTGTGTGTGCCGCTACTTAATTTTGTAGAGAAAATGCTAAAAAAAAAATTTTGGTGGGGCACTCCATACATGTAACTGTCAAAAAATTTTTTTTTGCCAAATATAAACATGATGCACATCAATCGATAGGTCTCTAAAAAAATATTGAGGTTAAATCGTATAAATATATTTATCCATAATAACCTCAACAAATTGTTGCAGGCATCCTGGCCGGGCACGACAACCGTGTGTCCTGCCTCGGAGTCACCGAGAACGGCATGGCCGTGGCCACCGGCTCCTGGGACTCTTTCCTCCGCATCTGGAACTAAGCTGTCTGTCTGTCACGCCACACGTCACTAGCACCGCGAGTTTAATTTACAGAGCGTAGTTCATGTACTTTTGTTTTTCTTGCTTGAAACTTAAAAAAAACACTTGTTTTTTATATATAACCGGTGCCGGAACCCGGGAATTCCTGGTTCCACCTAACGTGTTAAATTATATTCAAAACGGGTCATTCCGCTTGCATGTTTCTATTAATTCTGTGACTAGGCGAAAAAGGCACAAGTCCTATAAAATTTACGGCACATGAGCCAGTATGACTTACACCTCTTTTCACTAGAGTTACAGCTATGGTCATTTTCAAGAGCGTCCACCCGAAAAATTATGCTATGTAGCTAGAAAGTGGCGTCCATAGGCCACGGTGAACGGTTACCGTCAGGCGGGCTATACGCTATCAAGCTGAGATGATCGTTAACCCTTTTAACGCCATAAGTTATATCTAAAAACGTCACTCACACGCCAACTTCATTAGCTATAGCAACTTTCAAAGCTAATATAGAAGAAGTATGCACATATTTCTTAAATCTTCGAGGCATTAGTATCATGTCAGGCATTTTGAAGCTAATTGTATACCAAATTGTCAAATAAAAACTATTCGTGTATGCGTAACATGAATACAATTTTTATTGTAACAGTTACAAAAGTTTTGAGTAAGAAAAACAAAAAAAAAGTACATTTTTTCTCGAAAAACGCTCAAAGCGGCGCGCAAAGGTTTCAAACCAGAACGCACTTTATACCGCGCACCGTGTTTCTTTGCTTTATTTATTTAAAAAAGTAGACGATAATTTCTAACAGTTATGCCTGTTTCTCCAGAAAAACGCTCCAAGCGATATGGCGTGTGAAACAACGGTATGGAACTCGCTTGCGCTGTTCACACTGGGAGCGTTTTTTCGTAACGCAAAACGCTCGTAACGTTTTTCTCGTGAACGGCATGCAAGCATTTAAACTACGATAGAAGTAGTTTATTGTGGAGTGGCTGTGTGTGTCTCTGGTTCACCGTTTATGATATACATTTATATATATATGTAATGTAATTATATGATTATATAGCGTAGCGATGCGACGCCTCGGGAGGGCACCGCTGCTGAGAAAATGTTTCTTTAAAACGGTAAGTATTTGTTTGAAATTATATAATCGTAGGGCGTTGTCTTAAGAAAATGTACCTTTCTTTTTGTATCAATGCTTCTTATTTGAGGCATTATCTATGAAAAGGGACCTTATCGTCGATGGCGCTTACGTCGCGTGGCGTCGTAATCGTATTGCGTTGTCATTAACAATGGTGTAAGCGCCAATGACAATAAGGTCCCTTTTCATAGATAACGTCACATTTGTATTGCACAGGATACAAAGTTTAAACTAAAAATACAAAATGAAAGAAATGGTTCTTTTTCTGTGTTAGAATTATCAATTATTTGGAAAAAATCTGCATATAAAAAAGGTATGTTTTTAAGAAAACGCCTATTTTAAGAATCAGGTTTTATATGTAGAAGTAAAGCCAGTGAGGCCAAACAGTCGAAATTTTTAAATGTATTCGTAATTTTTTACAATCCGAATTGAAATAATATGTGTTAAAGCTCAAAATCTTGCTGTCAAGGGCCTCACATACTAGTTAACCACCCTGTTTTGTCTGTAGCTTTACAAAGTGTCATAAGGCTTAATGCTGGCTACGTTTATGTGAAAATTGTCGTATTAACATTTGTATTTAAAATTTTATTCATATACCCTAGCATTATTTGTCATTATGAAGAGACGAATATCTTATAAAAATCTTTGCTACAAGGGTTAAACTCAAAAACAATAAAAACGACTCGCTTTGTATGGAACTACGCAGTGTCTCATTTTCATTGCCTTTGAGTATATGTTATATGGTCGTGTGTTAGAATGAATTGTCAGTTGTATCAAATTAAATTAAAACATATTAATTTGATTTATATCTATTCTTTTACAGATATCGCACAACAAGAATCGTACAAGTTTAAAAAAAAACTATTTAAAGAACCAAATATTATGATTAATTAGTGGTAGAGTTGATTGTCCTCCGTCTCTTTCATATGACGCCTGTCCTTGTCGCCCGGACGACCATCAACTACCCACATATATGTGTAATTTATTGTATGAGGATTATTTCAATGTGGATGCTAAGTTATAATTTTAATATGTAATTGTATGAATAAGTCACCCGTTTTAATGTATAGTTATTGAGATTCCTTTTAAAGATCTCTTACGGATCAAAATATAATTGTTAATTTCATTTTTCATACATTTTGAAACTGTACATTCACAGCTTCGGCACTTTTTTTCTACTGAATTTTGAAGTTGTGAATGTATAGTTTCAAAACAATAAGATATTATTTTATATTCCCGAAAGCTAGAATTGTATAACATTGTAATTTACACTTTGACATGCAATATATTAATTTTTCAATGTCACTCACTGTTATTTTTTTCGCATCTCACCAAACGGAAAAATGGCGAATTTAGAAATTTAGCTTCTAATTTTAAATTCCTATTGAGTATCAAAATAACCTCTATACTTAAAGATACTGATCGCCAAGACTTAATTGTCTAAAACTTTAATGCATTCTCATAAGATTTATATTCACTTATTGGTCGCCAAAAAAGTGTCATAACTAATAAGGAATATTAATAATGGAAAATAAATCCTTTTCTAAGCGAAATCGATTAAATTTCGATGCCATAACACTAATCAAAGCAGGTTATAAATAATAATTACTTAATCATTCTAAATAATCATAAATTTTCAACTTGTAAACTATTCTGGTAAATATACTTACCATTTTCAATAGCCAATTTTTATACAAAGACACTTCTAGCACTTCAAATAGTACTTACTTATTCTGGGACTCGCAGACTGAGGCGCGCCTAGAAGGACGAGCTATGACGAGGCGTGCGAGGAAATCATTTTATGTCTCATTTAGTCCCAATAACCATCTTTTTCTATCCGGTTACACTGTAACGTCCTTCATCTTGGGTTCGCCCAGTCGTTCATTTTTCTAGGCTAAGCTAGATATAGGAGTTAATGTAAGATCCAGCATTTTGTAACTTGAAACATTCTGTTGCTTGAAAATTTGTCAATATTTCAGTGAGCGGTTAATTTGCAGTATTCCTTGGTTATAGCACAAAGTTATTGTAGGCTTTTCTTTAAATTGGATGGTTGTCGCTCTTCTGTTTTTTTTTTATATCCTTTTGAGATCCGCCATACAAAAAATAAAAAATACACGAGCTAAAATTTGTAATCCTGAAATAAAACTAGCTCTATCTATTTTATTAACTAAGAATAGTGACTAATTTAAAGATACATAATCTTATATAGTTCCTATTTTTAGTTATATAAAATCGGGTCTTAAATATTATTATATTATTGATACATTTTTTTTTAGTTCCATCCGAAAACTACTCAAAAACTTACTCGAGAGTTGAATGTACCGAGTCTGCTTACTAATTTCAGTGCAGTCAGGGTTTAAAATACATATATGTATTAGCAGTGTACGGACAAAGGGACCACTTTGTCGATATGGAGTGACTAGTACTATCTAAAACTTCGCAATATACACTATTAGTGAAAGAAAAGTGAAAGAAAAAATGGTCCTTTTAAATCGACAAAGTGGTCCCTTGCACTAAACTTGTCCACACATATACGGGCACTGCGACAAAAATATGTGTACTTTAACGAGGGGTGTGGATTTTATTGACCTTATCAACGTATACATATT
Source organism: Pammene fasciana (assembly GCA_911728535.1). Lineage (NCBI taxonomy): Eukaryota > Metazoa > Arthropoda > Insecta > Lepidoptera > Tortricidae > Pammene > Pammene fasciana. The sequence goes on from OU452295.1 coordinate 3,023,410, forward strand.
AATGATCTTGAATGGAGGGTCTCAAAAGCATAGCCTTTTGTCTAGATAGGTATTAATATAAACTTAGATGTTTGTAAGGCGTTCGCTACCAGAACACACGTACTAGGGATGGATATATCAATATTACATTTGTTAATGCAAGTAAGAATGGGATGGGAAATAACCTAGTTTAATTCATGAAGCCGGCGGTTTAAATGTAATTATTTGGGTTATTCCATATTTCACAAGTGTTGGAAAAAACGCGAATTAAAAACTTATAAAGTAGACGTCTTGAATTTAATACAGTATAATGACTATTAAGTAAAGAATTAACAATTAAGAGGGCGTCTCATTAAATTTGACATTGATTTGATATCAATGTGAATTGGTACGAGAGTGACGCTTTGCGATAACAAATCAATAGATCAAGCTGTCGGTTTTAAAAGTGAGAAAAGTGTTACAAAGATTGAGTAATACTAACTGGAGATAATTTTCAATCCCATTATTTGTTAGATATATGAGGCAGTATCTATGGAAGGGGCGTTATTTTCGATGGCGCTTACGTCGCGCGGCTTCGTAATCGTATTGCGTTGTCATTAACAATGGTGTAAGCGCCATCGACAACAAGTTCCGTTGTCATAGATAACGTTACATATGAGCTAAAATACAAATTTAGTTGACAGCACAAACTTATTGATATATCCACATTGGCCTATGACCTTGAAAACAGACAAAGATGACTGCTAGGTAGCATATCAACAATTTGCTCCGTTTTTATATGCATCATACTGATTTTATACAGCACAATTCCTTTTATATTCAGGTCTTAATTCCTGTTGTTTTGGGCAAATTGATTAAATATTTTAACGGTGCATTCATCTTGATGTCTGGCGGTGTTCGTCCACCGTCACAACGCCGAGCGAAAGGTCTTCTATGAGCGTTGTACGACAGGCCAACTTAAGCGTATTGAATTAAGGTTTAAAATCGCTTGTCTTACTAAGTTGGTCGGCTCAGGAGTTAGCTGGTACGCTAGAAATATGCCTAGATTAAGACTTTTTTTAAATAAAAGTTATTTTCTACAATATCCGCTTCTTTTCCGATCGGTGTACGAAAACTTAAGAGTAACATAGGATTTAAATGTACGTATATATACTATTTAACTGATGGTTGATGGCTCCCGTTTCGTTTATATTCAGACCAATTTTTCTCACTTTTACATCGTATTTATTGGAATGGACTGCCATATTTAATCTTACTGTAATTTATATAGTATCTGTACGGCTACCATGAGTTTGACATTGTAATTTCTCGTTGACGAGTAACGTAGTTTCTATCTGTGCATCTTGTTTACACTAATATGTTACAAGCAAGATGCACAGATAGAACACTCGATACTCTCTCGAAAACGTCAATGTCATAACTCATGGTAAGCGTACTGTACTCTTAGTGTAACCATTTCACTAACGTAACGTAACGATTTGCGTTAGGTCTTAATTTGTATGGGATTTTTAACACCGCACACCAAGCGGAACGTATCGAAACTATACTACCGAGTATCTATAGAAGTATGTCTACTCGGTGATTTAGTTTTCGATACGTTCCGCTTGGTGTCCTGTGTTAATCCCATACAAATTAAGACCTAACAAACGCAATCGTTACGTTACGTTAGTGAAACCATTATACTAAGGGTTCTGATGTTTTAGGACACGCAGTACTGGGATATATTATAACTTGAAACAGCCTCTTTATGGTTGCAACTGATTACGTGAATTTTAAGCAAAAAAGTTGCATTATCGATGAAAAGGGACCTTTTGCCGGTGGCGCTTACGTTGCGTTAACATTGGCGTAAGCGCCATCGGCAAGAGGGGTAACTTTACAAATATAATGTGCTTTAAAGCATGCTGTAGCCTTCTTAGGCATCGTTTTAAAAAAAATCGCAGAACTAAACTTTATCTAAGTAAAATTACGCGTATAATAATGTTACAATGTGCAAATAAAAATCGATAATTGATATGAATCGTCAGATTATAATAACATAATCAGATTTAATGATAGAAAATCCTGAACTGTTAACTCCTTGGACACTTTATAAAAGAATTTGTATTAAGTTAATTTTATTTGCTAGTCCACATCTTCGATATGTTAATATTATTCTTAGTGGTGTAATACTAATTATAATGTATTGTGTAAAATATTTTTTTTAGTTATTATATCAATAAATTAAAATTTGTTTATTTCATGTTTGTTTTATTGGATACCTAACCTTTAATTACTTTTCCTATTTCCTAATAAGTCCTTGCATACAACTCCCAAAATATCTGAACATGGACTTTATCGCCTTGATAATAGAGACGTTGTTCAGATATTTGTGACCGCTTTGGCCGCTCCGATATCTGATGGCGATTGTAGTTACAGTCGCCATCATATATATCGGAGCGGCCAAGGTGGTCACAAATATCTGAACAACGCCTCTATTGTCAGGGCGATAAAGTGCATGTTCAGATATTTTTGAGTACCCTGGCCGCTCCGATATATTTGATGGCGACTGTACTAGGCGTGTGGTTTTTCCGGGTTTTAACCGTAGTACCACGGGGGACCACGGGTAAAAAAAATTCCCCGTAGACCCACAACACCGAAATGGGACTATGGGTAATTGAAAAGAACCGGGTATTAACCGTGGTCCCACTGCTATGACCCTCAGTGGATCCACGAGTACTAATTTTGTCCCCATAGACCCACTGCTCGAGAATGGTATTCATTTGCTAGTATTTAAAGGCACAGCAAAAAAAAAAAAACCAAAACCTACCTTGCCTATAAAAAAAAGAATAGTATTTAGAGGCGTAATTTATGACATATCTATTGCTGTGGGACTACGGGAAATATTTATTTTCGAGAAATGACCCGTGGGCCCACAGACAGTTTCGTATTCAAAAAGATAACTTAAAACTGGAGCAGTGGGGTCTACGGGGAAAAAAAATTCCCGTGGTACCACGGGTAAAACCCTGGTTTTTCACGGTTCGTCCTTGTTACAATGACATTATTAGTTATCTCAAAAAGCGATCATGTGCCACGGAGCTAGAATCTAAAATCGCATGAAAGATTTTCACAAATTAGCGATAATTACTCGTGTGTGGTCTTTTGCTAGACTACCATCGATAGACTCCTCGTTGTAGTGTAAGTGAATGAACAACAATACATTTTTTTATACAACGACGGTGGCAAACAAGCATACGGCCCACATGATGGGAAGCAACTACCGTAGCCTATGGACGCCTGCAACTCCAGAGGTGTCACATGCGCGTTGCCGACCCTTTAAAAACAGGAGGATTCACTGTGTTGACGGCTAAAGGAACAAGAGAGGTCCCTCGTCGTCAACACACTGGGTCCTCTTAATAGGTACAGTCTGCAACAAAATTAGCTAAGCAGGTCAGGTGTTCACAATTATTATGCATGTAACATGCTGTATATATGTACATTGTTGGTTAGCTGGAAGAGAGCCCTTATAGGGATAAGTTCGCCTTTGTACCTATATCTCTTAAAATTGTTTTGTATTTTTTTGTGTTAATAAAATGCTACTACTCTACTACTACTTACTACATTGTAAGTAATTGGCAATTGCCCCTGTTGCCCCCCCCCCCCCCCCCCTTGTATCCGCCTGTACATGGCATGAATCGTCTAATATACTCTATCTAGTGGATGAATATCAGCCAGACGGAAGCGGACGCACGTGCTTGGCAACTTTGATCTAAAAAAAGTATATTAGCGATTGTTTCCCAGACAGCGGACGGGACGGGGAAAGTGTTAGCTTCGTACTTTGTACGCCGGCAAAATGGTGAGTTTTGTTAATTATTTAATTTAATTATTTTACGCATAGTCCGTAGTTACGTGTGCCAGAGTTAAATGCGAAATACCAACATCAGATCATTTCAATAGGTATGTCAAAAAAAACTATATGCATCAGTCCCAACTACCAACTAATTTGCTGAAAGTTAGATACATTTGGAGAATACTAAGGCACCTAATATGTGGTGCTGGTAATTAATTCCAAATGAATAATTTCTAAAATGTCTGATGTTGTATTTTGTGAATGTAGGCAGGTACTTTATTTACCCTACCTAACTACTTAATCATGTTAACTTTTATTTACTTATGATCGGAACTTGTAGTTTTATAAACATTTGGATGTTTTAAAGGTCACGTCTAATTCTTAACATTGCATTAGTTATTTACTTGTTCAATATTTTTTACTACTAAGCTGTTTCTGCGGACAGTCGATGCGGAGACTGTTTATTTACGTTTGATTGAGAACGCACAAGAAAGCTATTCCTATCATTATTCGTACACATCCTACCGACACCTTTCCGAATAGACTATCGATAACGCTGTAGCTCTACACAGAAAAAAAAGATATCTTAATCCAAGATATTCTTGTATATAAGGAAATTCGATAATTTCTTGAACAAAGTATGATTTTGTTGAACCAAGTATGACTTTGTTGATCCAAGATAGAACTTACTTGGTTCAAGATATTTTTACTTGATTTAAGAAATTATCGATTTTCCTTATATACAAGAATGAATATCTTGGATTAAGATATCTTTTTTTTCTGTGTACGCGAGATTCCTTAGCTATTTATTAGTTTAGTTTGGTAAGAAATAGATATTAAATATAGTTATTCTTATTACTGGTGCGTTTTCAATCAAACGTAAATAAACAGGTGGCGTATTCTAATTTTAAAATATATAAACAATACATTTAAAAACACAAACTATCTTAAACATAACTCGAACACTCAACAAATAATCAACCAATATTGAAGCTGTATTGAAATTGCATCGGAATAATTTTCAAACAAATTCTGACATTTCTGATTCAGACGTGTAGGCGCTTGCTGTACTTATTGCATTGTTAACGCATTGGAGTTGTATCGAAGTTGGATCGTGTCGGAACGTGTTTTAAAGTTAGAATACGGCCCCTCTCCGCATCGAGGAAATTTTCTATCTTATTTCGTGTTATTGTGCTGAAACCGAGTGAATCCTGAGTAATGTATCTGGCAGTTGGCAGGCGGTCATGAATGCCATTTAATTGTGCGCGTGACGTGCTTGCCGCGTAGCGTGACGTGCGCGTGTGAAGGTCGAAAGCTCGTTAGGAAAAATGGAAGTCCTTACTTAGAATACGGTATCTAGTGGATTACCTACCTATAGTTAGTTAAGTTAAGGTGTTTTTCGGGTTTAAATAAATATCTTAATATTTACAAATGTACAGAACAAATAATATGTATATCAAGATTAATGTCTTTTGTGTGGTCGAATCATTTATTCTGTATGAAACGTCAAAACAATTTGTTATTTCATTAGCATTAGAACTGTGACGTCGTGATGATTTCACCTCTTTTTTTAATGAATTTTTGTTTTAAAGATAATTGAATGCTTAAAAACATGTTTATCCCTATTGCGATGCGAACACAGGGTTGCCATACGTCAGGATTTGTCCGGACATGTCAGGATTTTTGACCCTTTGTCAGGATTGCGGCCGGACTTGGCAAGTGTCAGGATTTTTAGAAATTACCTAATTATACCTACGCTTATTACAAAATTTAAGTACATACAAAGTCTAAGTACCTATTCAATTTTCAACAAATCAATAATGAATTTGACAATATTTTGTTATTAAAATCTTTATTAAATATGTACGTATTATATTATAACTTCAAACAGTTAGTTTAGCAAAATACGTATTAAGCATTTTTTGGAATACTTAAAGCCGAAAGTTAAATAAGTCGCTCTACAACTTAATGACAACTGTTGAATGTCTTCAACAAACTCATTAATTAACTGCTCTTATGACAAATATAAAAATATTGGGTATATCAAAAACTATAAAGTTTCTAAATGTAAAAAAAATGTGGGAAAGAACGCGAATACTTTTTGACCAATAAACTCTGAGTCATGTTATTTATAATTATGAGCTCAAGCTTTAAGAGGGTATGGGTACTGCGTATAAATGTCATGTGAAGGCACAGCTCAGCTACTGTGAACTCGATCAAATATGGAGCAGAGCCCGACTGGGGAAGTACCTCCACATTACAGAAAAGTAGCACTAGACCTTACTCATAGAGTTGTGTTCTCTGGCGACCTTACAGAGCTCTGAAAGGATGCAGTTTGTTGACGACAGGGACTATATTTTCTCTTTAGCCGTCAACACAGTGAATGCTCTTTTCTAAGGAGTTGGGTCGGCAACACACATGAGGCACCTAGAGCTGCAAGTGTCCATATGTTACGGTAGCTACTTACCATCAAGCAGGCTGTTTGCCACCGGCGTAGTGTTTAGAAAGAGTACGCTAAATCGCTGTTATTAGAAATGTCAGGACTTTAGGGGTGATGTCCGGATTTTTATCAGGACATTCCATTTTTCCATATGGCAACCCTATGCGAACATGTTTACGCTATTATGCGAATAGGTATACCTACTAGAATAGGTCTTGTTTCTAGTTAAAAATAGTTCCCTTTGTGTAAAATATAAGCTATTAAAAAAATACTAGTTATTTCATCCCAGGGCCGATAGATATTTTTCACCTCACTAGCTCGGAAAGCCCTTTTTGTTTGTTTAATATCTATTGTGAAAATCGCTTTTTATCCACATGTGGTGAAAGAGTTTAAGTGACAAGTGGCTTAAGTGACATTTGACAGCTAACAAAACGTAAAACGTTAAAAGTGCAGAATTTTTAACATCGCAATTAATGAATTGCATCGAGTAAAAACACTTAATACAGTCTTACAACTTTATTTTAATTCATAAATATCAGCATTCAACATTAATCTTCATTCTTTTTGTAAAAACGGATAAATTGTTCTGACAGCCGAATAAGTCTACGTACGAACAAAACGCATCTGACATTTAATAAAACCTTTTACGTCAAAACTTTTCCTTTCAATTCATCCATCATATCAACGTTAAATATTCGCATGTTTTTCTAGGTTGTTTTGTTAAAAATTAGTGATTCGAGTGATGAAGAAGCATTAAACACCTGAGGAATTACGGGAAACCGAGCAAAATGCACCCTTTTTACAAGCTTTTATTTAACTCACAGTGTTTGTCAGTATGTTAGATGTTTAGGTAGAATTTTGCGAGCCAGATTTGAACCAGTTCCTGATGTCCGATTGAGCTAAAATTTTGCATACCTGCGTAACTTGGATGACAATACAATATTTTGATACCATCGAGCTGGTCTGATGATGGAGACAGGAGGTGGCCATAAGAACTCTGCCATAAAATCCCTCAACCAGGTTGAGTTTAGGTTTGTTAGAAACGCCTCGATGAGTACTCCTTGATTTTCTAAAGAAAAGTACAGTCAGCCACAACATGAGAAGCTGATTTGGTTTGGTACCTATTTCTCCTAACCGATACTAGAATTAGAATCGTCTTAATAAGTCGCTGTTTGGGCTCATTTGACTACTTGTACTGGTAAGGAGTTGGGACCGATATCACAAGATGGAGCTCATGCTGAACCCTGGGGGCACCTACTGGATCTCAGGTTTGGGGCAACATAGACTCGTGCTGTTTGAGGTCATTCGACTTGTACTGACGAGGAGTTGGGACCGGTATCACAAGATGGAGTTCATGCTGAACCCTGGGGGCACCTACTGGATCTCAGGTTTGGGGCAACATAGACTCATGCTGTTTGAGCTCATTCGACTTGTACTGACGAGGAGTTGGGACCGGTATCACAAGATGGAGTTCATGCTGAACCCTGGGGGCACCTACTGGATCTCAGGTTTGGGGCAACACAGACTCATGCTGTTTGAGCTCATTCGACTTGTACTGACGAGGAGTTGGGACCGGTATCACAAGATGGAGTTCATGCTGAACCCTGGGGGCACCTACTGGATCTCAGGTTTGGGGCAACACAGACTCATGCTGTTTGAGCTCATTCTACTTGTACTGACGAGGAGTTGGGACCGGTACCACAAGATGGAGTTCATGCTGAACCCTGGGGGCACCTACTGGATCTCAGGTTTGGGGCAACATAACTAGACTCATGCTGTTTGAGCTCATTCGAGTTCTACTGACGAGGAGTTGAGACCGGTATCACAAGATGGTGTTCATGCTGAACCCTGGGGGCACCTACTGGATCTCAGGTTTGGGGCAACATAGACTCATGCTGTTTGAGCTCATTCGACTTGTACTGACGAGGAGTTGGGACCGGTATCACAAGATGGAGTTCATGCTGAACCCTGGGGGCACCTACTCGATCTCAGGTTTGGGGCATCATAGACTTATGCTGTTTGGACTCATTCGACTTGTACTGATGAGCAGTTGGGACTGGTATCACAAGATGGAGTTCATGCTGAACCCTGGGGGCACCTACTGGATCTCAGATTTGGGGCGACATAGACTCATGCTGTTTGAGCTCATTCGACTTGTACTGACGAGGAGTTGGGACCGGTATCACAAGATGGAGTTCATGCTGAACCCTGGGGTCACCTACTGGATCTCGGGTTTGGGGCAACATAGAGTCATGCTGTGTGAGCTTATTTGACTTGTACTGATGAGTAGTCGAGACCGGTATCAGAAAATATAGCTCATGCTGAACCCTGGGGGTACCTACTGGATCACGGGTTTAGGACAACAAAGACTCATGCTGTTGGGCTCATTCGACTTGTACTAGTATGCAGTCGGGACCGGTATCACGAGATAGATTTTATGCTGAACCCTAGGGGTACCTACTGGATCTCCGGTATAGGACATCATAGGTTCATGCTGTTTGGGCCTACTGTGACATCCGATGGGTTTATAATTTTGAATGTTCGTTTCGCGAACATTTTAGTAACGTTTTTCTGGTCTTCATGAAATTTGTTGAGGTTGTATCGGTGGTATATAATAAGAGACTTCAATGAGCTGGAATGACCAGGGGGTTCTGGAATCAGAAGGCCCAAAACAGTTTTGTTGAGGGGTTTTATTATAATCGCAAGTTCTTAATTCGAGGCGGACCACCAGTATTGTTAGATTAGAATAGAACCGTCTAAATAAATAGTATATGATTGTCAAAAGAAAATTATACGTGCATAACTATTATCGAACGAGCGAGTGCAGCGCCGCGAAGTTCTATCATTCAACCTCGGACACAACTGTCAGTTTGGGTTTTTAGTAGCTGTTTCTCGAAATTATGAGGTCTATGTTAACTTAATTACACTTATTGTTTTGCAACTTTAATGTGTCATTAGGGATTTTTCCGTAACATAATGTTCTTTTTGAAATATAACAAAAATGTTTGTTTTTCAAGAATTTTTAAATTACCTGATATGGTTTAGCGAACAGAAATAGCATACCCGTAAGTGTTTCATCACTATTATGATAAAAAAAACTCAGCATGCCTACCTTGATGCCTAATTGCCTATTGCCTACTTTGATATCAGGTAACACACCCAATGGCCATTTCTATTAGCTAAAATTAACAAGCAATAAGAAACCGGTCAACACAGCGAAACGATGTGTTAGTCGAAATGTACAGGCTACGGAACATGTCTCTTAAAAACTAAAAACATAAAAATTAATTTAAATAAAAAACTTTTAAAAACAAGCTTTTATGTGAATGCTCTAAAAAGAGAAAATAAGCTTTTGAGTCAATCAAACTTTTTTTATAGGAATTTTGTACAATTTTATGACATAAAAGCTTGTCGCGAGACTTTCCCGTGTAAAAGAGATTGCACATATTTTAGGTGAAACCATGTAACCAAGTAATCCTATGACGGTAGTGTAAAATTAATTAAAATATGTAATGTGCCCAGCCCATTATTCATGAATTAAAATTATAATTATCAATGTATTTCTTAAAAAACAAATTCACGTCAAGTGTTATTTACGTGTTTTGGATGTAGTATATATAGTACATATAAGATAGTGCTACTTGGCGGTTTGTCATTTAACATTGAGTTAATGAGTTGTTTTTGTTACGCTAGTTGCATCTTTTTAATATGTCAAACGAAAGCGACACAAATTTGCAATACAATAACAAATCACGAAGTGAATTTTGAAGTCAATAACGAGTTATATGACAATATATTGGTATGTGTCGAAGCCTGTGGTTGACCTACTGTTGTATCTGTCTGACGAAGTCTGCGGCGTGGATTATAAAATTGTAAATCAAATAATTTTAATGTCAATAATTAAATGTACCTACTCAACGAATAAGTACTCAACATCGGACTGAATGAAACCAATGATTTTGTTATAATATTCAATATTTACATAAGGTTTCCTCGATATAAATGAGCAATCTCTTTTACACGGGAAAGTCTCGCGACAAGCTTTTATGTCATAAAATTGTACAAAATTCCTATAAAAAAAGTTTGATTGACTCAAAAGCTTATTTTCTCTTTTTAGAGCATTCACATAAAAGCTTGTTTTTAAAAGTTTTTTATTTAAATTAATTCTTATTTTCCTCGCTGTAGTGAGGTGAAAAGTTTTGTGTTATACACGGGTGAAAGTTATTTTACGTCTCGTGTATTAAAGCACTCGCTACGCTCAGGATTCTATTTTTGAACCACTCGCTTCGCTCGTGGTCAATAATAGAGTCCTTTCGCTAGCTCGTGTTTCAAATAACACTCGCACGTAAAATACAACTTTCACCACTTGTATAACAAATAACTATTTCCACCCAGTGTAGAGTTAGTTCGGAAAGAGAAGTGTCGTGGTTTATATGGGAACTCAATACATTCTAGGTACGGTACATACAGACTCTAGCAGCTGTTGTATCAAGTTCATCGAATCCCTACTAAATACTTAGGTATTAATAAATAAGTATTATACCTTTCTGTTATTTCTTACCGGGTTTTGATGAAATTACGTATTTATGGAGATAGTTTAAGTCCCGGGGAAGGACATAAGATATTTTTTAATAAGTACTTAAAATAGTCCTTAAGGGGGAATCAAACGAGAGAAGATTTTGCTATGGAAATGCGATAGTTACACCAGAGACTATAGACGACCACAGCATAAGAAGTTTTTGAAGCTCAAGTCGATTGCGCCCTCTGTCCGAAAGCCGCCTAAAGGTACCGAAATTGTAAGAAGAAATGTCACCTGCACTGCTACGCCACTTAGTAGCTACTACTGTACTACTAGTACGCTATTTGTTACTAGGTGTAGTAGCAGTGCAGGTGACATTTCCTCTTACAATTTCGGTATCTTTAGGCGGCTTTCGGACAGAGGGCGCAATTGACTTGAGCTTCAAAAAGTTCTTAGGCTGTGGTCGTCTAAACCTATGCTAAGCTAGCTAGCCTAATATGGTTGAGATTTTATCGCCTGTCACCATAGCTGTCACGTTCTAACAAACATGTAGGTGCGAAAGTGACGCATGACGCGATAGGCGATAAGGTATCTTTACAAGATGCATATTATCTACAAAGTGGCGAATCTCTGCTAGTATATGAACAAGTAGCATTAGTTGGTAAAATAATATGATTCAAACCATGAGTTTCGGGAGCAGGTGGGAGCAAGACGTTCTGATTCACCATGTTTATTGTTTGTAGCTATTTCTGCTTCGGATCCATAACGAGTCGAATAATTATCATCCGTTTTGTATTAATCATCGGCGTAAAGTTCCTCTTTTAGAAGATTTTTGTGTATAAAAGGGTGAAAAAGATTTAGGAAAACGGGCGACTTTTCTGTGGGCAATAGAAAAGTTAATGATTTGGGTACATTATAATTTATAACTACTAATGCCAACTATACAGATTTAAAGAAGAAGATTTGCACCTTATGGTTTAACAAGAAAATTAGGCTTTATACTCCATTAATTTTATAATGTCCACAGAAAAGGCGCATTAGCCCAGCCCTACTATACTAAAAAAATGTTTGACCCAGAAATCGTCGAATGATTCAAAATTTATACTAAAAATAATCGATGACCAGATCTCTAGATCTAATAAAAGATAATCTTCTAGATCTAATAAAGGAAAAAGGTTTTCTTTTTATTCTAGAAAAAATATAACCTATAACTTATTTCACCTCAGTGACTTTGTCTGTGTAGGAAGAAGTAGTAAAATTAGCAAATCTTCCAGCATCATCAAAAATCTAAATATCGAAACATGTCAACATCATCATCGAACGCTAGGAGGATGCCTAACGTTTCTCTCGGCCTTTGCGGCTGAATTTGAGACTGGGGTCCGCTTGGCAACCTAATCACGTGAATTGGCCTAGGCGCTGACTTTTACGTAAGCAACAGACATCTGATTACATGAATGTAAAAATAAAAACTGAAACTAAAACTTTTTTGTTTTTTAGTGAAGATATATATTTTCACGTTGAAACCTTGCATCGTATCACTGTCAAGAACACCTGTTTTTTGCCTTGAACTGCGTTTTTGACATCTTTTACGTTATGTACAATAGGTAGTATTTTGTGCAACAGTTACATAATAAGGGTTCTTAAGATTCGAGGGTCGAAGTTACAAAATGAGGCGAAGCCGAATTTTGTAAAAACAGACCCGAGAATTTTAAGACCTAATTATGTACCGTTGCACACAATAGTTTTTCTACGAGTGCTAGGCAAGCCGGTAAGGATTGAGTTCGACGAATGACCTGCTGCCTCTATACAATTGTCTTCAATCTCCTGGCGGATTGTGCCGGCGCCTCCCTTGCCTACAGCGGCGGGTGGCGGCGGCGCGGGGCCCGCCCTGGGAACAGACCCATTATATCCCTAAGAATCTACTTTTGAATCATATTATGACAACGTTCATAAACTATATGCTTTGAATATACCTACCTGTCAGTCATTTTATTGGCAAATTAGAATGCAGGAGTAGAAAAAGACATGAATGATCACGGAGTACTTATAATGGTGTTCAAATTACTTAGGCGTCATTAGTTTACGTAATAAATTTTTTGACACCTTTTGAGCGGCCCTACGTAAGAAAAAACCGGAACAAACATCCTCTCGCAAGGAGAGGTCTCTAAATCGTAATAAATGAATGGCGTCTTATAAACAATCTGAAGACCAAAAACTATTTAAAACGGGATATTTACCATGTGAGTTTTTTATTGTGAGCTAATATCGGAAGCTCACAATAAAAAACTCACATGGTAAATATCCCCTTTTAAATAGTTTTTGTAATGTTAATGACTAAAGACCAAATTAGCTCATGCATAACCCTTTTGGTGGAGTTACAAATCATCGTTATCATCATCCTAGAGTTTTGTCCTTGATTTTCGCCACGGCTCCATTGAGCCTAGGGTCCGCTTTCTTACTATATTTTCCTCCACCGAAAAGCAATTGGTAAAATGATATTTCGTACATGGTTCGAAAAGTTCAGAGTATGAGCCAGATCGAGCTTGAATTCGATACCTCCGGATCGAAAATCGGGCGTCTTACCGCCAGGCTTCTACGCTTCGGAAAATTTATACACCATCCTTGAATAGTAGGTATGTGGAAATTGTGGAATGCGGAACATTTTATTATTTTTAACAACTAACATGCTTTCAGTCCAATTTTTGGCTATTCATCGTGGATAGCATGATAATGCAAATACGACTTGGTTAGCAACGCATATCAAACTAAAGGAGATCGTGTACTTAATTCCGACTCATACATACCTATGGCGCAATTGACTTGAGCTTCAAAAAGTTATTATCTGTGCTGCTCTACTATATAAGTTACTCAATGGTAGTACCTAGCATAATTGAAGAATAAAGCAAGGATGGTCATTGGTCAGAAAGAGGCGAATATTATCGCGCATAACGCTGTCGATGGCGAAACTCGCGGACAGAATTAGATGCTGGCAGTGTGCGTTGCGGCGCTAGGGTGCCCCCGTCGTTACGCACTGGAGAGACATATTTAATATCATATTTGATAGCCTCCTTGGATAGGTAGTAGTGGCGGCTCGTCCATAGAACGCGACTCCCGTCGGCTTGCCTAAGTTGCAGGCGCCTGAGCAGTTTTCCTATAGGTTGAAGAAATTTTTAGCCAAATTAAGCTTCGACTTGCCTAAGAAAAATTTTGAGCCGCCGTCACTGAGGTAGTGACCCTGTTTGCAAACCAGGAGACACTTGGTATGCATTTGTTTGCATGCACTTTTGAAAAATAGAAATAGAGTGTGAGGGGAACAGGGGTACAGAACAACTGTTCTGGGTACTTCACTGTCGTGTTGCTGCTGCCACGTTACATTTATGAACATTTATGAACTAACATGAACGTTTGCTGATTACACTACTATATTATTTCAAGAGACGTTTTTATCGGAAAAGTCCAGGCTAGGTTGGGATTTTGCTGGAAAAAAGCCAAGCTATAATCTAATGAAGGTCCGACACCTTTTGTGGACAGGTCTTAAAGAAACCCAATCACGGGCTATGGCATTCGAGGAAGCATAACGCAATACTGTAGCTGCAATTTTTTTATTGAGAGGAGTAATCTAACAGCTCTTGTTATAGAAAGCTGTTTACAAATGTATGTAAAGTGCTGTCTTACTCTACCCAGTTGAGAATTCTACCTTAATATGCAGCGGATTGACGAAATCACGCAGTAGGTACTAGGTAGAGTGCTAAGTACCTACTGTAAAGGTTCAATATCTTTCCAACCTCTCTTCTCGAACACTGTCTGGCACGGTGTTATTTTAAATGAAGAATTCCCGCGTTCTATGCCCAGCAAACGATATTTATTTTTGGGTACAGTCTGATGGTGGCAGGCATCCGAGCTGGTCAAATGTATTCGCCTTAAGTTAGAAAAAGAAGATTAAATAAGTATTGATTAAGAATTGTTTTACTGGCCAAGCCCCACAACACAAGTGGTGGAGGTGCGGCCCTGCGGGGTAGGTATACTCGTACACACAACGCCTCACTAGGTATACACTTTTGAACTTTATTACAGCGGAATAAGGTTCAAAAGTGTATACCTAGTGAGGCGTTGACTGTACGTTAACGAGTAAGTAAACTGTCTCAGTAAATTCCAAACCATGGTTACCCTGCGTCGGCTGAGCTTTTCGGCGTATTATGCAACTGAGTTTCAGGACTTATTTTAGTCAGTCAGAAATTTTCACTGCGCGCGCACGACTCTATCGAAAACAAGCGAAAAACGGTCTTAATAACAACGTAATTAGATTCACAATATTTACTGACGTAGTGTTTTTAAATGTCGAGTAGTTAGGAAGTGTTTTTTAATTGCTATTGGTTGATTTTGACAAGTGACGGCGGTCGGCCATGTTGTTTTTTTGTTTGTTTATTTGTGACTGTTAAATGCGTAACTAGTGCAATGATTCAACAGTTAATTTTAGAATGTTAGTTGGTTAATTGTAAACTCTATGGGTGGTCTGCTTTTTTGTACTACTATTTGGATTTTGAACCTGATTTATAAAATTTGTAATAAGTACTTAGTTTGGCACTTACATCCCACTTTTCAAAATTAGTAACGGATGGTTCATAGTTAAAAATGAAAGTTCATTTAATGACTTTTATTTAATCATGGATAAATTTAGCGTTTATAACAAATGCAAACAATTTAAGTTACGATCTAACGATAAAAGTAATAAATAGTTACAAATCATAAAAACACAAAACATTATAGTAGAATGGTGTGATGCTCATTTTCTCATAAACACTATAAATTATTACGAAGCCGATTGAAGCACAACATAATACTGTAAACACACTAACCGATGCCTTAAATAAACCCAATGAATATTCGATCACTATTTCTCTACCTCCCAATTTACGTATCTACTCTATTGCTGACCGCAGAGGCTCTTTCAATCCTCTCATACACGAGAGGGAATATGCTTTAGTACCTACTATTATCCAACATATAACAAAATTATTTAAAAAAATACTTACAATCTTATAACACATTTTTCAACGTAAAAATGAGTATGATTGATACAATCCTACTTTTTATTAAACTAGGTTTATAAACGCAAATATACAAAAAGTGGGCTGAAGCCAATTTATGTTAAAAACAGAACAAACAAACAAACACTAAAACACATTAGCATTTGCCAGAATTCCTGGCTCCGTACTGTTTAATCCGACCACCAAACAAAATTAATCATCGCCTCTTTTAGCCCAGTCGCGTCCAGACTCTCGAACAGTGTTTTAACAGTGATAGTGCAAAATGATGACGATCAGCGAAAACCAGTATTCCTCCAACAAAATGTCGAGTTTCTACTCCGTCAATGACAGGGTCGTCCACCGTGACAGCTACAATGACGTCAACAGTAGCTCAAGCGTCAACAGTGCACTGGTCACGAAACGCGGCTTCAAACCATCGGATATGTATGACCCTCAGAAACGGGAGTTCCTCACTAAACTCAGTTATAAGCTATTCCCTGTAAGTTGGGTAAGTTACGATATTTTGTGTGCTTGCTAACGAGGATTGGATTTAAGTATTGTATGGAGTTTTATTATATTTTAACTGCGCCTTTAGATATAAAGAGAATATGTAATCCAACTACGTTTTTTCACGCCAAGTGCAGATAGACTACTAAACAGACTAGTTTTGAATAAACATCAAAATTATATGAAAAACGACGTTTGTTGACAATTCTACGACGCTCCTAGGAAAATATCAACTTACCTATACATCTTTCATATGTTTACACCGTGATTTTGTTTTATTTCCTTTAATTTCAGCAGGGTACGAATTATAAAACCAATTGGCATAATTAGTTTTTGAAAAATTCGAAAAAATTCTTATAGTAATTGTTATATCGGTCACTAATGTAACTAGGGTATCAGGGTGTAATGATTTACTCAACCAAATAATAAAAAAATATGACATGTCAAAGTAATTTCGAACATTACTATACTTCGAGTTACAAAGGAAGCTTATTTTATTGACGTCTCACAAAGGTGAATCATTTATTGCGATGTGTTAGAGTACAAAAATAAATTAAACGTTTATGCAATCAGAAGGATAAAAATGAACTATCGATTATCTCAGAACTGGAGCTAATTAGGACATTGGTGTCTTTGAGATTTCTCAATCAGGTATATTTATACCTACTAAATTTAAGCTCAAGAATGTACCCTTGCAATAAAGGAAATAAAAAAAACACGGTATATAATTAAGTTCCGTAAAACTCTGTGGTACGAGCCGGGTTTTAAATCTGAGACCTTTCAGATTAAAAGTTTGACTTCTTACTTACCACCAATGATTTTATTTGTTATGACTATTGCCAATTTTTTAAAGCGGTAATTTATGAAGTATAAGTAAATTGATTCTCTTTGTATTTAAAGGCGTTAATTATATGTAAGTATATTGTATTGTTTATATGTAAAACACTAAGCTTCTAACAGTCGATGTGCCGCAAGGACCTTAAAGGTTTACTATTAATTATTAATACATTATTTACAATTAAGTATATACACCTATGTAATTATTAGTACAGTCCGTGAGCTCTCAGAAGAACCTTCGGGTTTTAGAAAGAGACGTCGGGTATCAATCAACAGTGACACGTGAAAAAGCAAAACAGCAATATTACCTTCGTGTGTCATCGCTGATTCCCGAAGGTTCTTCTTAAAGTTCACGAACTGCAGTTAGTCTACATTTTTACTAAACTGACGGTAGGTATATATTGCGCATACTTTTATTGATAAATGACTAAGTAGCTAGAGATATACGCATCCCTAGCTAGTACAAGATTTTTTTTTGTCAGTCACTTCTTACTAAGTGTCAATTGAGTACCATACCCTAAACTTATAGGTAACGACCCAATGACACAGTATAACAAACTTTAGTTGGTCGCTGTACTCGCTGTACTTACATTACATTGGGGTAATTCCGTTAGAAAAAAGGTGGCGGACAATTCCGAAAGTTTACTCTTATTACAATCGGATACGAGCGATATTTGAATGATTTTCGGTATTACACGCTTTGCGAAATGACCCCAATTATTTATTGAGCAATCCTTCTAGATAATCTTTTATTTTTCAACGTTTATTTATTTATCTAGTCATACTTTGCGAGGGGATTGTACTCGTATGGACATTAATGAAATGAAAAATGTTTATTTAGTGTAACGATAAGCATAACAATAGCAAGGACTATACATAAAATTAAAAAGTTTACACTAAAATGGTTGCCACTCAGCATGAGTCATGACAGAGTAGCCACAACGCTGATTTTTAGGGCAAACAAAACTTAAAAACTATACTTAACTATTCTTAGCTATACTTAACCTAACTAGTGACAACAATATTTTCAGGTGATCATGTCACTACTGGCAACTCCACTTGACCATTAATATATTAGATGCACCTACCTATGTCATTATCACTAGGAACAATCTTTACTATGACAAAATTGGTTAATGTCGTACCTTCCTACATTGGTTAGTTCCTACCTTCCAGTAGGAAAGTTCCTACATTGTGCAAAGATTGACTCAAGTTACAAAAACCTGTATATTAATCCCAGAACTCTGAATGAACTGGCACAAAACTTCGTTCAGTGGCTATTTGCGAGACAGATTAACCTATTTCTTAAAGCTCTGGAAACATTAATTATGTTATTTATGTTTCAAACTCCTTAGTTACCTAATACAATAATCTGTGGTTTCTAGTTTCATAGCAATACGCAAGGTGTATTTAGCTAGCGTTGATATTGATATTAGATATTTTTTTATAACGTGTGTAACGGGGATCAAATAATTTTAAACAAATGAGAACCGACTTCACATAGCCTGCCCCTTTCCATAAGTAATTGCCAGAGCTACTGTAAAAAATACTTGAAGAGTTCCCTCGATTTCTCCATTTCTCCAGGATCCCATAATCAGATCCTGACCTGGTGACAATGGGACCACCTGTGAAGTATACTCTTTCCAACAAAAAAAGAATTTTCCGAATCGGTCCAGCCGTCTTCGAATAATCTTTGAATTTTACGAAACCGGACGTATTTGCATGATATAGTTTGATGACCCGCTCTTTATTTTTATCAGTGGCTATTGCCGCATAGGTGTTATCAATCTGACCTTAACTTCTTATATAGGTATACAGGATGTTACAATGAACGTAATACAAAATAAGTGATTTCGGCTCTATTAACGACGAAGAATATAATAACTTATTCAGTTCTTAAAATTCTTCGTAATTAACTTCTGCCTTACAAAATAAACAAACCAAATTCTCGAAGTATGGTCACTCATTATGACGTCATGGCATGTCTTGCACGTCTGATAACAACAACTTTTGCTTATTATGACAAGAAATACGTCAGAATGCATTTTATTCATAAACTATCAGCCTAGATAAACAAAAAGGAGAGTTTATACTACCAAAAAACTAGGTTCGAACTATTTTCTCTTAACAACTTAGGTAGGGTAACCATGTTGTGACAAAAATAACAGGATTTATGAAAACAATGTTACTAATGATTATTAATTAGTTTCACAACACGCGACCTAACATAGTGTTTTAGCATAAGACGAGTTTGGAAAATATGTTTTGTATTACGTTCATTGTATTTAACACCCTGAAGGTATATAAATTAAGTTTTATCTTATTTTTCCTTCTCGGCTGGGTCAGTACTACTATACAAATGACCCATATCTTTACGCATTAAGAACCCAGAGATAAAGAGGTGTCTATTCCACATATATAAACCATTCGACTTTGAAACACTTATTTAGTAATCGTCCGGTAGTGGCTGCTAACCACTTCAATACATTCATTAATAGACTCGTTATCTTTGTCAAGAATGTACTTAATGATACTTCTCTTCTTTGTGTTTGGTTTGATCTTCATATATCTAAGAGGCAAATACAATGAATCCTATTGGAGAAAACGCGGCGTCGCCTTCTACGAAAAAAACAAAGTCTTCGGCATATTTTGGGACTTCCTCACCACTGACAAAGCTATGTTTGAGATACTCAATGAAATTTACAATAAGTACGAGAACGAACCGGCTGTTGGCATCGGGTCTCTAATGACCCCGAGTCTCTACGTCACGGACCTGCAAAACATCCAGCACGTCACACATACGGACTTCCAATCCTTCAGTTACAGAGGACCTATAATCAACGAAGGTGACCTATTAGGAGACAATGTGCTCTTCATGAATGGACCACGCTGGAAGTTGATGCGACAGAAATTAACGCCATTTTTTACTGCGGCAAAACTCCGGAACATGTACTGTATAATTGATAGAACTGCGCAAGATTTCGTGGAACATTTGAAGCAGAATCCGCACAAGTTAAAAGGAAATGGTTATGACAGGGCTAACGAGTTCTGTTGCGCGGCCATAGCAGCTGCAGTCTTTGGCATTGGAACCGACTCATCCTTCGTCTCACCGATCCTGACGATGGCTAGAGACGCCTTTGCTGTCAGCTGGTATACTAACTGTAGGTACGCTATCGCCAACGTGAGCGATTCTTTAAGCAAAGCTTTGGGTTTGAAGTTCTTTAAAGACCAAGAGCCATTCTTCTTAGGTCTTGTTAAACATATGTTTAGAGCTGCGGAAAAAGACGAAATTAAGAAGCATTACTTTACCGATATCTGCTTGAGTCTGCGTAAGGCTGGAATTATGAAAGACTTAGAAACTGGTCAAGAGTTGGAACCGACAGACGAGGTGCTTGCTGCCCAAGGTTTCTTCTTCATTACCGCAGGCGTTGAACCCACAGCTAGCGCTCTGTTCGGGGCACTTACCGAACTTGGAAAGCATCCAGAAATCCAAAAGAAATTGCAGAAAGAAATCGACGAAACCCTCGAAAAACACGGCAACATCACGTACGAAATTATCTCTGAAATGAAATACCTAGACCAGGTCCTAAACGAGACGCTAAGATTACAGACGCCTGTAGGCTTCGTAAACAGGATATGTATTAACGACTCAATACTCCCAGTTGGTAACATTAAAGTGTCTAAAGGTACAAAGTTGTATCTACCTATATACGACTTGCATTTCGATCCGAAGTACTTCTCTGAGCCTGAGAAGTTTGATCCGGAGAGATTTTCTCCTGAGAACAGGGCTAGTAATGAGGAGGCTTACCTGCCGTTTGGGAGGGGAGGTCGGATCTGCATCGGGATGCGGTACGCGCGGCTGCAGGTGATGGCGGGGCTGCTGCATCTGCTGCGGCACTACGACGTGGTGGCGCAGGTGGACCCCAGCAAGAAGAAGTACGGGAAGGGACAGTTCCAGATGAGGCGGGTTGATACCGACATTGAGCTTATACCTAGGGCCAGATAGGCATCTGCCACGAGTTCTGTCACTACACACAGTTCAGAATTTACATAGGTCCTGTCGGCACCTATTCAGTACCTAGTATAATAGTATTTTCACTAGTCCAGCCTTCACTTGTATCGCCTCTTATATATATTAGTAATCCAACGTCTAAGGTCCGACCGAGAACACTTGTTTTGTCTCGGCCGAGACCGAGACCGAGACCGAGACTACCGTCTAAATAGCGCAAGCAACTTGTGCATCTTTGCGCTGGGAACGGCAAGAAACGGGTTAGTTTAACAAAGTCTAATTTAAGTTAATAATAATTTAATTTAATGGTTAATTTAATTTATAGTTTAGTATTATGTTAAATAAATCTTTTAATAAATTTACTACAATTATTTAATTACTCTTGAACCTTTGCCTCGAAAAAGAGCAGAATGAGGGCTACCGTTTTTTTACTCACCAGTTGGCGCCACTGTACAGTGCCACCAAAAAGAGTAGAAATTAAAAAGTGGCAACATCGTAGTGTCGTCCCTTTCAATTCAATCTAAAAAAACGGGACACCACTACGATGTTGCCACTTTTTAATTTCTACTCTTTTTGGTGGCACTGTAGACGCAGCTCTGGAAATACAGCTGTAGTTTTTTTATTACGTTTGTAAAAACCAAATTTACGCTTGAATAATGTTTAATATGATAGACCGTACTGTAAAAATATCGACGACGCCGCAGTAATGCGCAGTCGCGCTTTATTTGGAAAAAAGGAGATTTTTCTTAATTCGGCCTTTAAAATATTCCTATTCAATGACTCGTTACTCGTATTTCCCATAGTTAATATCCTGGTGTGGCAAAATATTCAGAGCATTGAGAAATTGGAAATAATTTGGCGAATCCCACCTAATGAGGGCTACCGTTTTTTTACTCGTCAGTTGGCGCCACTGAAGACGCAGGTCTGGAAGTACAGCTGTAGTTTTTTTTAATTACGTTTGTGGAAACCAAAATATTGAATACAATTCAGACACTTATGAGAATATTTTTTTGCATGCACAAAACAGCCTTCCATTCCAAATTCCTATAATATTCAATTTTATAATAAGATGGCTTTCGTTCTGTCAGAGAAAAAAAATCTCAAATTGCTATTTAAATTTCAATAAACGTTGCTTACATATAAACACCAAAACATCATTCTCATCAATTGTTTACTGTGTGGTAAGTGCTGATAACCGTATCGGAACATTATTTTCTGGATCATTAAGTAATGACAGTAATGACTTGACAAAATGATACCTACTAGTATAAATAGAATTATGGAACGACGCAGAGTTAGTGCATGGCCAAGCGGTCAACTCGTGGCAACAATAATGTTTTATATACTGTTGCTCTTCGCTATCCTTGGTTTCACCTTCGTCTATCTCAGAGGCATTTATAATGAAAACTACTGGAGGAGACGCGGCGTAGCCTTCTACGAAAAAAACAAATTACTCGGCATCTTCTGGGACTTCATTACCACCGATAAGGCCTTGTTCGAGGTACTCAGCGATCTTTACGCAAAATACGAAAACGAGCCCGCTGTTGGTATTGGATCTCTAATGACGCCGAGCCTCTTCGTTATCGACCCTCAAAACATCCAGCATGTTACGCAAACTGACCACCAGTCCTTCAACCATAGAGGAGTTCACATCAACGAAGGCGATCTGCTAGCTGATAACCTACTCTTTATGAATGGTCCAAGATGGAAGCTGATGAGACAGAAAATGACGCCGCTTTTTACTGCCGCTAAGCTCAAAAACATGTTTTATATTATAGACAAAAGTGCGCAAGATTTTATACAATATTTAAAGGAGAATCCAGAAAAATTGAAAGGAAACGGCTTTGATACGACGAATGAGTTCTGCAGCGCTGCTATTGCAGCTGCCGTGTTCGGGATTGGTACGGAATCTACATTCAAGTCGCCATTCTTAAAGATGGCCAGAGATGCCGTGAAAGTCAACTGGAAAACTAACCTTAGATTTGCGATCGGCAATACCAGCAATACGTTGAGCAGAATTTTGGGTCTGAATTTGTTTAAAG
The DNA here is from genome assembly GCA_911728535.1 of Pammene fasciana. Taxonomy (NCBI): domain Eukaryota; kingdom Metazoa; phylum Arthropoda; class Insecta; order Lepidoptera; family Tortricidae; genus Pammene; species Pammene fasciana. Next base: position 3,046,596 of record OU452295.1, read on the forward strand.
AGCATGAGCCATTATTCATCGATGCTATAAAACAAGTGTTAAGAACCAGGGAGAAGGAGAACATTAAGAAGCATGATTTCGCGGATATTTGCGTGAGTCTACAGAAAGCTGGAACTATGAAGGATAATGAGACAGGACAAGAACTGGAGCCCTCAGATGAGCTGCTAGCCGCCCAAGGATTCTTCTTCTTCATCGCTGGTGTCGAGCCCACCGCCAGCGCCATGTTCGGAGCACTGGCAGAGCTGGGCAAAAGACCGGATATCCTCAAGAATTTGCAGAAAGAAATTGACGAAACTTACGAGAGTCACGATGGAAACATCACATACGACGTCATTTCTGAGATGAAATACCTCGACCAAGTCCTAAGCGAAGCGTTAAGACTGCACGCACCTATAGGCTTCATAGGCAGGATGTGTGTTAAAGATTCAGTTCTCCCAGTCGGCAACATAAAAGTGTCCAAAGGCACGAAGATATACGTACCAGTTTTCGCCATGCATTTCAACCCGAAATTCTTCCCTAAGCCTGAGGAGTTTGATCCAGATAGGTTTTCTTTAGAGAAGAGAAAGACCAGTGAAATAGAATACCTACCGTTTGGGAAAGGGCCTAGGATTTGCATCGGGATGCGGTACGCGCGGCTGCAGGTGATGGCGGGGCTGCTGCATCTGCTGCGGCACTACGACGTGGTGGCGCACGTGGACCCCAGCAAGAAGAAGTACGGGAAGGGACAGTTCCAGATGAGGCGGGTTGATACCGATATTGAACTTATATATAGAAATAAATAAGAACGCGATCGAGTTGATTAATCACACGTGGACTAATATTATTATTATAATATTTTCAGTGATACTTATGTATGAGCCTGTAGTTAAGTGATATTATGGTAAATAAAATTATTGAATAAAAAAGCGTCATGTTTATTTCTATCATAAATCATAAGTTGTATATAAATAAAAATGAGATTCTAAAAGGTATGTGTGGAAACACAATTTGGGTGTTTTCAGAAATCGTAAGTACGTTCAAGTTATAAAAAGACAGCATTTATTTTATCTATTTTAGGACAAGTAACATAAAGACCCAGTGTCTCATAAATAGGACATTATATTTTGAATTTTGAGCTTCAGGAACAAGGTCTAATTTTGTTCAAAAAAAGACCTTGTTGACTGTTATGACATGAATATAATTTTGCCGTATTAAATATGATATGAAGTTAAGGCGCCGCTCATAACCAGTGTCACAATGGACCCACGAAGACATCGCCTAACCTATATTCTAGAGCGTGGTTCTACTTTACATACTTACTAAACTTTAGTAATACGAGTATTGTAAGCAAGTTCGAGAGTTTATCAATATCACGTCTCTAGCTCATTAACCTTTAACCACCACTGTACAATTGGAATTATATTGAATTCATCCTTACTCGTCTTATCATCTAAACAATTCTCAAAGACATTATCACACTGTTCTCTGGGAATCACTTAAAATGTTATGGCTTTATTTCTTACAGAATTTAGAAAATTGCAGTGTTTGTCAACATATAGTTATAATCTATGAATATTATTAGTATTTTTTATTAACTAGTAGATTTATAATTATTACTTTTATATAGGAAATTTGAGAAAAAAAAATATATACATAAATTATATTTAAGTTATAGTTTATAATTCCTCTGCAAAAATCCCTCTGCATGTGAAGGCGTCCTCCAAAGTAACTCAGTTTTCTCTGGGTTGCGCTATTTGGATCCAATTTGGATTTGCATAAAATGTTATAATAATCTTAAAGTAACTATTGTATTCAACCTAGTAACCACTGAAAAATATCATTTCTCATAAATAATTGAAGTAACGAACGAGTATCTACTGAAAAAAATTACAGACCTATGTGTACATGATAAGACAAGGAAGGATGATGTCACTATACTCTAGTTTATGATTTACCGATGGTTTTAATCCACTTTATTCTCATCCTTGGTATGAGCACAATAAAGTTTATATTTAACATATCACCCGATTCTATGATGGTATGTTGTAATATTAACTTGAAAACAAACAACGTAGAAGATTACATGTCTTAAAATAATTTGGGGATCGCATCGTAAATATACTCGCATCGTAAACAATGTCACAGTTACTGATATAGGTACTTAAGTAATCTAGAGACTCTAGAATTACTTTGGTTCGTTGTTAATTTAATATTGTTTACTGATTTATTTAGTTTTCTCTTTATTTCTCTTTCGTCTTAAATTAGGTTTTTATATTATTTTTACAAAAGTAAAATACAAAAATACATCAAAAACATATACTTAAAAGCAATAAAAACATTATAAAAAACCTAATCTAGGGTGCCGCCGGCAACGGAGCAAGGCCCAGGCTGCCGGTGGTTAGGGCCGCAGAGTGAGGAACCTTCGGACTATACGCGCAGTGTCCAGAATTACCGCCTTCTGTATCTGACCCTTGATCAAACCACAATCCCGTAGCGAAAGTCTCTGAAGATGTTGGTCGAAACTCTTCGCTATGAGACCGTTCGCAGAAACAACTATCGGCACAATGATCGCCGAATCAACCTCCCACCTCGTGAGCTAAGTCTAGATAGGTACTTGCTGGACTTGTCCTTCTCAGCCTTCACGAGGTTCACGTCACTTGGGACGCCGATGTGGACGAGTGTGGCCCGGCGTTGCAGTCGATCTATTACCACGAAATCAGGCTTATTGGGTACAATAGTCCTGTCCGTGATAATAGATCGATCCCAATAGAGCGTGGCACGACCATTTTCGAGAACTGGCGCAGGTGTGTACTTGTAGTACGGTACTTCGTGGGTCACAAGGCCGTATAGGAGAGCAAGCTGCTGGTGTATAATCCTGGCTACGAGGTTATGTCTGTGCAAGTACTCGCCGTTAGCAAGATGAGAACAAGCGGAGATGATATGCCTGAGTGACTCTCCGGGACGGCGGCATGCCCGACAAATGTCGACCGTACCGTCCTTCAAGGATATATCTCCGGTAGTTATTCGTCATGATAACTTCGTCCGCAATTGCACAGGCAAAACCTTCGGTTTCTCCGAAGAGGTCCCCGAATTATTTAGTTTATTATTAGGTACCTATAGACAAGTTGAATCACTAAAAACAATACCAACATTCTGAATGATAATAAAAAAAGATTAAAGAAAAAAGTCCTTTTAATCAATCCATGTTTTGAGCGTACTTTGAACCGTACATAAGTAGGTTCGAGTTACCTATTTCTAGGTATCAGCTCTATGTCAGTATCAACCCGCCTCATCTGGAACTGTCCCTTCCCGTACTTCTTCTTGCTGGGGTCCACGTGCGCCACCACGTCGTAGTGACGCAGGAGATGCAGCAGCCCCGCCATCACCTGCAGCCGCGCGTACCGCATCCCGATGCAGATCCGACCCCCCCTCCCAAACGGCAGGTAAGCCTGCTCACTCCTCCCCCTGTTCTCCGGCGAGAACCTTTCTGGATCAAATTCTTCAGGGTTTGGGAAGAATTTCGGGTTGAAATGCATGTCGAAAACTGGTACATATATCTTCGTGCCTTTGGACAATTTTATATTACCGACTGGGAGCACCGAATCGTTAACACACTTTCTGGTTAAGAAACCTACAGGCGCGTGCATTCTTAACGCTTCGCTTAGGACTTGGTCAAGGTATTTCATCTCAGAAACGACGTCGTATGTGATGTTTCCATCGTGTTTCTCGTAAGTGTCGTCGATTTCTTTCTGCAAAGTCTTGAGAATATCTGGTCTTTTGCCCAGTTCTGTCAGTGCTCCGAACATGGCGCTGGCGGTGGGCTCGACACCAGCGATGAAGAAGAAGAATCCTTGGGCGGCTAGCAGCTCATCTGAGGGTTCAAGTTCTTGTCCTGTCTCATTATCCCTCATAGTTCCAGCTTTCTGCAAACTCACGCAAATATCCGCAAAATCGTGCTTCTTAATGTTCTCCTTCTCCCTGGCTCTCAAAACTTGTTTTATTGTACCAATAAATAGTGGTTCCTGCTCTTTGAAGAAACGTAAACCTAAAAGTCTGCTTAACGTATCGCTGAGGCTGCCGATGGCGAACCTCAAGTTAGTTCGCCAATTGACTTTCGCCGCATCTTTGGCCATATTTAAGAACGGTGACTTGAATGTAGATTCCGTACCAATCCCAAACACGGCGGCCGCGATGGCAGCGCTGCAGAACTCGTTCATGGTATCAAACCCGTTCCCTTTCAATTTCTCCGGATTCTCCTTTAAATGGTTCACAAAATCCTGCGCACTTTTGTCTATAATATAAAACATGTTTTTGAGCTTGGCTGCGGTAAAAAGCGGAGTCATTTTCTGTCTCATCAGCTTCCATCTTGGACCATTCATAAACAGCACGTTATCAGCTAGCAGATCGCCCTCGTTTATGTTAATTCCTCTATGGTTGAACGAGTGGTGATCATTCTGCACTACATGCTGGACGTTTTGTGGGTCAATAACGTAGATATGCGGCGTCATTAGAGATCCGATCCCAACCGCCGGCTCGTTTTCATATTTTACGTAAATCTCGCTCAAAATCTCAAACAAGGCCTTGTCTGTGATGAGAAAGTCCCAGAAGATGCCAAGGACTTTATTTTTATCGTAGAAGGCAACCCCGCGTTTTCTCCAGTAGTTCTCATTGTATTTACCCCTGAGATAGACGAAGGAAAATCCAAATATAGCGAGGAGTAATATTATTGAAAACATTATGGATATCGCGGCGCGAGCGCTTGGCTACGTACTAACTATTTAGACACGCGCGATTATATTTATACAAATATTTTTTATCACTGGCTATCGAGTGCTATTAACATTCAACACCACTTAGATTGATGTCTTAGTGCAGTTATCACTGTATGATAAATGATAACAATGTACCTACTGTTTTTCGCGCTCATTAGGCCAACAGTGCTTGTGGTGAAAAAGGGCCGAAATACATATAGTTTACAATTGTTGCTAATATTAATGTCTCCTTAACAACTGTCAAATAGTTTACAAGACTAAATTCACTGTGCTGGAAAGAGGACCGTCTGGTGTAATAGGGAATATTACGCAAAACTCTGCGTAAGGGAGCGGCACTAGCACAACCAGAGGGCCTACTGCGAAACACGAAAATAAAAGTTTCGTTACCTGGTTCTCTGTCACTCTTACGTATTAGAGCGATAGAGAGGCAGAAGTCGAAATTTCGATTCTTTCGTTTCACGATAGGCCCTCTGTAAACAAACCGCCTTGGAGCACATATGTCATATTTATTCGTTATAAATTATCTATGAAAACTTGTAAAAAACTGTTTAAGGCCTAGTATGTATTAAGAACTCTATGGTTTACCGGTGTGCTAGTGCTGCACTCTGGTGGCAGAACATTGCAGTAATATCCCCTATTGGAAGCACATCGGACTGGCAATCCGAAGCATGCGGGTTCGAATCCCGCGATGTTCCAGAGTTCTTCACAGTTATTTTTTCATTGTAATGGATATCTGTTTCCAATTTGTGGTATTTACCTAAGCATTATAATATGTTTAGTGTTCAGTTGTCTGTAAAACCATAATTAACTAAATATTTTTTGGTAATTAGTATAAGTGCGTAATATATTAGTTCCTTCTATTAATATTTATCTAATTAATTAATGAGAAAATACATTCGGGTTTGGACTGAGATCTGTTAAACGGCTATTAGGCAAAAAACGTCGAGACAGAGGCTAATGGAAGTAATGGAAATATCAGATCTATAGGCGATGCAGTAGGCGCTTGCTAAAATCAAAACTACACTTAAGCGTCCAAATCGCTATAACCTAACGCGTTGACCTAGCCAGAAATACCACGCGTCGGGCATCGAACTCACGTTTAGTAACGACCGGCGACCCCTATACTGCCGCACCATACATAAGTGCCGTAAAAGCCATTGAAAACGCAATCAACTATAAATCTTATTTTTGACCAGTAGTTCCAATTTATAATTGATTTTCCACTGTACATAGAGCTTTTATTATGCGCGTTGAGCCAAAATACATCAGACAATGCCAAATTTTAATCATCTGTGGAATGGATTCCGATGATTTTGACATTGCCATTTGGCGCCATCTTGAAATTTGAAATGTATAGCTAGTGTCACCGTCATGGGATGCTTTAAATGTGTCTTAAATGGGGTTGACAACTGTCAACGGTTTGGCCAGATGGCGCGAGCATAGCTAGGTCCCTTTCACTAGTATTGCTGTATGGGATTTGGCTTAAAGGCTAGCCCATCCAGGTCAAAAAAAATTAAAAAAGAAACATGATTTTGACACTATTTGTAGGACTGACAGGTACCAGCTATGCTGGCGCCATCTGTAAATACTTCGGCCAACCCCATTGGTTACATCCCTAGTACTATTATTATAAATGGGAATGTAGCTCTGTCGTCTGTGTATACCTTTTCTCACTTAAGGCTGCGTTTCCGCCAGAGATGAGCAAGGATGTGTTGCGAGTAATGTGTTTTTGTAAACCAATATAATCACTTCATTCGTTTATCCTCGCACAATTGGTTCTTAACAAACACATTACTCTGGTGGAAACGCAGCCTAACCGATTTAACACATTCACGATAACATGGGTTTCCCGCTATGTAGCGAAAATGCTTCGTAGAGCCATGACGACAACATGTCGTCAATTAGCAGTGAATGGGTTAAATGAAATTAGGTATGGATAAAGTTTGAGTCCCGTCCCTGGAAAGGACATAATATATGGTTGTTCTTATCACGGAAATCATTACTTAGGGGGGGGGGGGGGGCAATACTACAAAAGTGCTTAGTTTTACGGAGAAGTCGCGGTACAAGCTTTTTTATTTTCTCTCTTTCTCATTCATTTTAGTGTCATCTGCTATCGCAGTTTGGCAATCATTATAGTTATTTTAACATTGGATACAGCTATTAATGACACCACAAGTATAACAATCGTAAATTACAGTCGAAATACCATTCAATTATATTCCGTATTTTCGTACAATAGAGTACAAGTTTAAACTGGCTTTCAATGCCTCATACGGTTGTTATGTGTGGAGCAGATTAATGAGTGTTTGTAGCCATTGGCTTAGATTTCAGGCCAAGATATTTTCTACGGATACTAAGTACTTTTTGCGATACAATTTTACAGTTGTAATTTATAAGACCTGTGATTTAAACGTATCGATGAGACGTCTCATATTTCACGTTGAATGAGGCCAAAGCTTATCCTTTGCAAAGGATAAAAAGTGCATGTGATAAAAACAAAAACTGAAGTGAAATTGGAAATATCGCGTTCCAATTTTTGGTACTACTTGACATAGAAATAAAGTGAACAGAAGAAAAACAACGAACTTTTTTGTAAAACTGCAACAAATCTCGCTTTTAAAACAATATGGATATGTCTGATGAGCGAGAAAAGAACATTATTAGTGAGCTCCTGGAGTTTCTACGGAAGAAAAGAGAGCTATTGTTGGAAAGACTAGAAGATAGTGCTCCAAGTAGTTCTAGAAACATGCACAACGACGTGTATCAACACGTATGTACGCTTATATACATCATATACTTACATATTTTCTCCTAGTTTTTAATATACAGGGTGTAACAAAAATACTGGTGATCCGTTGAAGGGCATAATTGGTATAGTATTACGACTAAGAAAAAGTAGGAGAAAAAAAATTTAAGACGCGAAAAAATTTTTTTTTTCTATGGGACTCTATGGGCCGACCCTCCATATTAAACCAAAATTTTTTTTTCTTACTTTTTCGTAATTAGAATACGATACCAATTATGCCCTTTAAAGGATCACCAGTATTTTTGTTACACCTTGTATGTAGAGTCTGACCGGAAAGAGAAGTGTGGTGTTTTATATGGGAACTCATACATTCTACGACGCTTTTCTTTACGGTCAGACTCTAAAAACATTTACATGAGAATGCGAATAAGCGTCACGCCTTACTGTTTACGAAATTCCGTACGGAGTGGTACGGATCAGTAAGCGCCATTTTAGCTCTGTGGTACGGATACTTTTTCAAATCCGCCGATTGGCCCATCGGCCGGAATTTGTCTGTGTGTAATTTGTTATTTGTTGCGTTATGTCGAACTTGCAAATAATTTGAGCAAGATTCACTGAGGCTACACACACATTCATTTGTTTGCCATGAACGCGGCGCTCAACGCGTAGTCGGTCGACAACGTAAATACGTAAACGTTTGTCACTCGGTTGTTGAAGGTTATTGGCATACCTGATAACGAACTGTAGACTTCGGAATGTCCCACATGTCCTAGAATATCGGTTATTGGACCGACAAGGCGACAACCTATATTTCAGAACTTACCACTTACGTTTTGTTATTGCTACAGTACTGTCCATGAACCTCGCATTCTAGTAATTTAATCTTTAATTAAACGTATTTTTATACATATTTTATCTTAAATATTTGACGCGTCAGATGTAGCGGTTCTATCAAAATATTTTATTGGTGTAGCCGATGAAGATACCTACTTTTTAATCCCAGACGGTTATAATTCACTAGATGGCACTATTATTGTATTTTCGGGGGTACATTACTTAAAGTTTTTAAGATGGCAACTCTAATCTACCTACATAGGAAACTAAGTCTGACCTTATTAGCTAGGGAATAGGGATGCACGCACGGATGTGCCCGCCGGATTTGTCCGACGGATACGCCCGGCGGACAGATCCGTTCGTGTATGGCGCTATACAGTTGTGTCCGCAGACAAATCCGTGTCGAATTCGCGCCATACACGCACGGATTTGTCCGCCGGGCATATCCGTCGGATAAATCCGGCGGGCACATCTGTGCTTGTATCCCTAGCCATTAGTTTTCTTACAATATTCTCTTTTACTGAATTCAGCCTTTTAATAACTGCGTGTTATTCCCAAGATGTCTGCCATTAACGTTGGCCTGAATTCTGCGAATAAAATCTTGTTGTGCTTGTAAATCAACATGGCGTCTTGGCAACATGTGCCGTATATTCCACTTCACTCACGCGCATTCAATAAACCAGTTTAATTGCGATCTTGAATTGAAACACAGAAACGCTAGTAATCCGTAAATATTACTGTCAAATCTTTACTTATTTCCAGTTGACGCGTTCTCTTTCTCTCTCACTAGTTTATGCCTATGGCTGAACTGAGAACTGAGAGGCACTGCACTGCTTGAGATTTGCAGACAATTAATTGGGGACCGCTTTATACTGGTTTAGTTGTATGAATGCTTGGTAAACAGTTGGTAAATGATGGAAATTTAAACCCTGGAGTTGCGCCAAGAGCGCTGTCAAACGAAAAATCATAAATGCAATAATGATGGACTTTGAACTCTAGTGATTAATCAATACAGTTTAAAATGTAATAGATGCCAAAAACACAATTGCTACGAAATTTCAAACAATCACATAAGTGAGAACATTCGTGAATTGTACGAAGGTTTGCAGGCACGTCATTGGCTGCCACTGGCTAGATATTATTCCGAGAAAAAGGGCCTTTGCCAATGGATTCGCAAATACTTTTTGACAGTTGACATATGGTTCGACTCCGATTCCACTGATCTTAAGGAGGCTTGGCTTTTGGGGGTTTGCGTACTTTAATGTGTGTCACAACTCGGAAAAGCACAAATGTCACATAATCTCTTATATATAGCTGATAATGAAGGATTAAAGCTTATGTTAGGGCCTCAAGGCAGACCCCCTTTAAATTAAAGTAGCGTTAAAATTATTGTACGTACTCATCCAAATACAACTTCCCAAGGGGGCATGTGGTGAGGGACAGGAAGCTTTATAGTAGGGTAAAAACAGGCACACAAAATGAAATTGTATCTAGAATTATATTTATAATGTTAGTGACCAATTCAACTATGAGAATATTTTTATTTTAAAGTTAGTCAGAATGGCACCTAAACAGCAGCTTTCGAGTCTTTCGACCTTCATATATGTATGTGTACAATTTTTCCGTAACTCAGTGCTCGGCGGTCAACGTTTGCACGTAATCCAAGTCGTAAATTACACTGTCGACATTAAAATAGTAGATTACGCACCTAGGGCGGTAATAAAGAAGGCTTCAGGTCGCTTGTTACCCGCGATCTGAGCCGTTCTTTATTTTACCGCCCTAGGTGCGTAATCTACTATTTTGATGTCGACAGTGTACAGCGGAAAAATCTGAGCCAAATGTCAACATGCTTACTTACTTATTTACATACAAGTGCCATGAATAAGTATTGTATATATTATACAGAATGGAGGAGACTACGAGACGGATAGCTACGGGTTTGCAATATTGCCAGAATTGCCAGCCGTGGAGTACGATACAGTAAGGATTTGTAGAAAAAGGGGGACGTAGCAGACTATTACAGTGCGTGAGCTCTCAGAAGAACCTTCGAGTTTTAGAAAGAGACGTCGGGTAACAATCAACAGTGACACATGAAAAAGCAGCTAAAGCTTTAGAAAGTCCATTAACTTGTATTTTGAGAAAAGTAAAGTCTGCCAAGTTTCTGGCCGGTATTTTCTCGGAAAAACATTTTTTTCGAATTTCAGAGGAAGCAAGTTGAATTTTATTTTATGCAACTCACATCAATGTTTGTTCGCCAAAACTTTGTTATTGATATGAATAACTTAAAGGAATGAGTAAAAATCGAAATTTTTAATAAGTAAATACATAGAACTGATCAAAATTCTGTACCTATACTTCGTTTTTTTTTTCAGATTAGAAAAATCGTGCGATTGTCGTCATGCGATTTTTGGGAAAACGATTTTAAAATTTGCCATTTTGCATCGTATTGGCTTATAGCTCACCGAAGGAAGCCCACTAACTGCTTGATAGGGGAAATAATTCGTGTATAGCTGAATTTTGGTGAAGTTGTAGATAAAGGTGTCTTACACAACATACTAAAAGTACTCATGGATAGGGGTGCCGCTAACGGGGAGAGGGGGGTGTAAAGGTCCCCTTTTTTGGCTTTTCGTAAATAACTCAGTAGCGGTGGCTCATACGAAAAAATGTTCTTCTACTTAATTAATCCACAAATGATTTTCTACAAAAAAGGTTCTTTACACTTTTTTGCTGAGATCAATGTATAATGAGATTTCGAGGAAATACGATAATCACTTTTAGAAACTTTCGGAGCTATTATTTACGAAACTATGAGTTTTGTCTAAAAATTGTTTTAGAAAACCCTTATTTATATTAAAAGACCTATCCAACGACACCCCACACATTAGGGGTGGATTAATAAACAGAATTTACTCCCCACTTCATGTGTTCGAGAGGTACCCTAAAAATAATCTTTTTTCAGATTTTGTTTTAAAACTTTGTTTGCGTGTTCAAAACACATACTCATACGAAGTTTAAATATTCTAGTACTAACCATCACTGCGCAAAGCCGTGAACGGACAGACTGGGACAAACGGACAGCGAAACTATAAGGGTAGGAAGTTGATTGCAGGCGTCCATAGGCTATGGGAACTGCTTACCATCAGACAGGTCGTATGCTTGTTTGCCACCGTCGTGGCATAAAAATAAAAAGTAAAAAAATACCCTCTTCAACCAGCTCAGTGATGGTTAGTACTTAAATATTTAAACTTCGTATGAGTATGTGTTTTGAACACGCAGACAAAGTTTTAAAACAAAATCTGAAAAAATATTATTTTTTAGGCACCTCCCGAACACATGAAGTAGGGGGTAAATTCTGTATTTTAATCCACGCCTAATGTGTGGGGTGTCGTTGGATAGGTCTTTTAATATAAATATGGGTTTTCTAAAACAATTTTTAGACAAAACTCATCGTTTCGTAAATAATAGCTCCGAAAGTTTCTAAAAGTGATTATCGTATTTCCTCGAAATCTCATTATACATTGATCTCAGCAAAAAAGTGTAAACAACCTTTTTTGTAGAAAATCATTTGTGGATTAATTAAGTAGAAGAACATTTTTTCGTATGAGCCACCGCTACTGAGTTATTTACGAAAAGCCAAAAAAGGGGACCTTTACACCCCCCTCTCCCCGTTAGCGGCACCCCTATCCATGAGTACTTTTAGTATGTTGTGTAAGACACCTTTATCTACAACTTCACCAAAATTCAGCTATACACGAATTATTTCCCCTAAGTTTTCCTTCGTTTGGCGAGCTATTAAGCGTATCGCTAATAGTGGAAAAAAGTAGTTTCATTTATATTTTGCCCACATATGGCTGAAAAAAATACAGCTAAAGTGTCGAAATCGACCGTTATTTTTCTAATAAAAAAAAAAACGAGGTATAATTATTTTGAACGGGAAAGGTGACAGCCAATTTCATTGCTTATGGAATATGTTAATTTCCCTGCACTCAAATTAGGGTCTGGATACTCTGGATCGATTTTTTACCAGGTGGCGGCACCGTGCCCAGCTCCAGCTGTCATAAGCCACCAATCATGTATAATGCTGGCCATACACGATCATTCCTATCGTCCAATCGGCATGACGCTACGGAGTAGACGTGTGCGCCGCCACGCCGCGCCGCCACGCCGCGCCGACGCCGCGCCGATGCCGCCGGCCATTTTGCCCACGCCGCCTCCGCATCGGCGTGAAATCGGCGTGGCGGCGCACACGTCTACTACGGAGTGGGAGTGGATTGGCATGACTCATGCCAATTGGACCCCACACACGGTCAATTCTAACTGATCTAATCGGTAGCGTCATGCCGATTGGACGATAGGAATGATCGCGTATGGCCAGCATCACTTTTTTTATTGGTGGATTTTGCCAGCTACTGTCAAAAAGGCCTCTCGTCACAGTGGCGTCACCTGGATTTTCGGAAATCCTCAATGTCATTGAACACACCTTTGTGAGCGCCATCTACGACAACGATAAGTTTTACCATATAAGTAGTAACTTATATAGTAGAGCAGCATATAGTCTAAGAACTTTTTGAAGTTCAAGTCAATCGCGCCATCTGCGGAAGCTATTCGTTAATGGAGTAGCAGTGCAGGTGACATTTCCTCTTACATTTTGGGTATCGTTAGGTCGCTTTCACGCAGATGGCGCGATTGACTTGATCTTCAAAAATTTCTTAGGCTGTGCTACTCTACTATATACCTAAGTTACTCTATGGTTTTACTAATGTTCCTCGATTGTTTTATTTCAAGAATTTAATCAAAAATAATATGTATTTATTCAGAACGATGGAGAAATTGCGAGGAGCGACACAGTCCCAATATTACCTTCCTTGGACGATGACCTAGTAAGAAGGAAGATCTAGGATTCTATATGGAAGATCTAGGTCTTCCATTTTGTGGTTTGATTCGCTGATTTCAGTTTTATGCTGTTACATGTGTAAATACGACATCTAGGTGCTTTAGGTTTTGGTTTATTTATTTCTAAGGCTTCCTTCCTGTAAATATTATTTCATGTTTTATAATTAGACCACTCTAACTCTGAGTCAATTTAACTTTTCATGTGACAAAGTGATTGCGCATTGACGTAAAATTACTAAGAATAAATAATGACGTTTTTGGTGGCAATTACACATTTTATCGCTGCAAAGCCCACGCAGAGTTAACGTGGTCGTATTATATTATTTTTTGACATTCAGCTTCTTTCTAATTTTTTAAGATTTACTCATATCGTAATAGTCTTAGTGGTTATGTTATAGGATTCTTAGTTGAGTCGCCATCAAATATATCGGAGCGGCCAAGATGGTCACAGTCACAACTCACAAATATCTGAACAACGCCTCTATTGTCAACGCGACAAAGTGCATGTTCACATATTTTTGAGTACCTTGGCCGCTCCAATATATTTGATGGCGATTTTTAATTAAAATGACAGTTTCTAAATAAATACGCAAAAAAAATACATTTATTAATTCTGGGGGATAGGTATATTTAATGTACGTAAGTACTGACATCGACATTATCAATATTGATTCTACAGAGCGGCTTAATTTTTGAAAAATATCTGCACATGGAAATAAGAACTTGAAAAGGCTTAATATATCTGAAGACTTCTGTTCACATGCATGTTGCTTTTCCTTTTACTAAAGTATATTAAATATGGATTTTGCATGAATCACTAACACGCATATATATTATAATTATTCGTCGTAAAATACTACTAGGTACTACCTATAGTAGGTACCTATAAGGCTTTGAAAAGTAAGTTTTCACTCCTACTTACTCGAAAAAGGGTAATTTGTTGCCCATTTACAGGGAGTAAAAGTGACTTTTGATCCCTCTGCGTTTTTTTTTAAATTTTCCTTGTCTTTGCAACCGATTAAAATGAGACAACATTATATAACTTCTCTTTCTAGCAGATAGCTAGTTTAGTACCTTTGTTTTCGTTTTTCTCATAGAAGGAGTGAAATGTAGAGTGTACTACGCGGTAGCAAAATTATTTTGCTCCCTTGTAATACAATCTACTATTAAGTACCTATATGATACATAAAAAAGGGAAATAATAATATATATAAAGTTAAAAAATCTGAAAGACACAAGGGCATTTTTGATGTGAATTTAGTTTTTTTTTGTGTTCAAGTTAGTATACCTAACAGTTAGGATATGGATATTTTATTGTTGTGCCTTTTTAAATACTTACTAGGCTTAAAAAATATTGAATTTAAACTGAGACATTCTGATAGAAAATAATTTTAAACAAAAAAAGAACCGACTTCACTTTGGACTCGCTATTCCAAGAGGAAGTGGCCGAGTTGCTGTAAAAAATACCTAATGAAATCACTATAGGTGTGCCTATAATAGTTGAAGAGTTCCCTCGATTTCTCCAGGATCCCATCATCAGACCCTGACTTGGTGACAATGGGACCATCTAGGGGTTATACCCGTTCGATTAAAAAAAATGTTTGAAAATCGGTTCACGATTCACGAAGATATCGAGTAACATACATACAAAAAAAAATTAAAAAAATCAGTCGAATTGAGAACCTCGTCCTTTTTTTGAAGCCGGTTAAAAATGCATTCAACCCACAGTAACCCATACAAACATTTTCTGAGCAACCGAGTATATAGTGAGGGTATGGAACAGACTCCCAAAAGACGTGATTTCGGCATAGAATGTGGACCAGTTGAAGAATAAATTAGACAAACATACATCTACCTGTTAACGATAACTGTCATAATGATTACTGGATACAGGCAATATCAGTTGTCATAACGGCAGGCAGTTATGACAACTGATGTTGCCTGTTTAGTAAATAAATAGTTTTTTTATTTTTTATTAGACTAAAGTAGTGTACTAAATGCCTCTCCCGCTGACTTCCACAACTCTCGGTCCCCCGCTTTTTCCACACAAATAAATAATAATAAAAATAAATAAATAATAAATAATAACATCCTAAAATGACTATTCATGGTTACTCTTAAAAACAAAGGGTTCAGAGTTTCTATTATTATGTGTTTACAATGAAATGGCATGTTTTTATCAACTAGAAATTAGCAGTCATTATTACTTGTTGCATTTACGTGGATCGAATGTCATAATTACTTGCAGTATTATATCATTACTTCTATTCAGTGATCTCTGAACTTGTGAGTTGATGTTTGTTTATACAAGGTGTAACAAAAATACTGGTGAACCTTTTAAGGGCATAATTGGTATCGTATTCTTATTGTGAAAAACTAAAAAAAAAAAATTTTCTCGCGAAAAAAATTTTTGGTTTTGGGAGACGACTCGCCCCATACAAAAAAATTTTTTTTTTCGCGTCCAAAAAATTTTTCTCCTACTTTTTCCTACTCGCAATACGATACCAATTAAGACCTAAAACGGATCACCAGTATTTTTGTTACACGTTCGGAAAGAAACGTTCCGTGGTTTATATGGGAACTCATATATATTACGAGATTTCTCTTTTAGACCCTAACAATAAAGAGACTACAAAAGGTACAGATGGGGGCATATTTTTGTTTTTCAGAGCAAAATTTACGAAATCATTGATAAAATAAATAATAAAATTTGATGATATAAATACAAAAAAACGTAATCAGTGATAAGTGATAACTTGAGAAGACTGGTTACATATTCAAGAGCCGTATTTTCAGTAAATCTTATTTGAGACTTAAGACTGTACTTCGAATGTGTATAAAAGTACACATTAGATCATTTAATTGTCTATGTCGGAATAGCAATTGCATAATACTTTGTAAAATAGTTAAAAAAAGATAGTAAGCTTGTTAATAAAATGGCTTCTTAACAACGATTAGACTATTGTACATGGCGTTGGCAGACTCGGTGATTAACTATGGCTTATCAAGTTATGGCAGAACGTTTAAGACTTATCTACAAAGAATATATGACATCCAACTTAGAATCCTTAAAACCATAGTGCCATATAAGATTAAAAATAAATACAAAGATAACTATGCCCTATTGTTTCAGCATTGCAAAGTACTTAATGTATTCGATAAAGTTGACGCAGCAATTGTAACTCAACATTCTTATCAATTAACCCAACTGAAAAAAACTGCTAGACCTAATAATATGCGACAACTTCAACATCTACCTGTATTCTCGAAACCGGAAGCTAATAATGTATATGGTAAACGAACTTGTCTGTATATTCTCCCAGATATATTGAATAGATTACCTAAGGAGTTTGTAAAACTATTGGAAACAAAAAAGAAATCTCAAGTCGGTAAAATTCTAAAGCATTACTTCATACAAGAAAAATATACTGGAAAATATACCTACAAAGAAAACTAGACTAATTAGTGAAGATAAATGGTTAATAAATAAATACCTATATATAAAATTCTACAAAATAAGAACATAATAAAAAGCGAACTGAGTGACCGCGCACATAATCTCGTACCAGAGATTTTGCAAACAATGTCTAAATTTAGTTATAAGTTTTTTTGAAATAAATAGTTCTAAATTTTAAAAAAAATTTTTTAAATTTTAAGAATTACTGAATAATATGTCTACTCTATGGTTACAGGAAAACCTGGAAAACGCGCCCATACTCAGCAAGGAGGTGGACCTGAACAAGATCTTCACACCAGCACCAGACGCAGAGGAACACCTCATCAAGAAGGATCGCAAATTTGGTGAGTTTTTTACTTTGATGGCACCCATTTTCAACTATAAGAATCACTCTCGAAAACCCTTAATCATGAGGATAGCTTCTTCTTCTTCCTAGCGTTTATTCCGGCTTGGGGTCAGCTTGACAACCTAATCCCATGAATTGGCATAGACACTAGTTTTTACGAAAGCGACTGCCATCAGACCTTCCAACCCAGAGGGGAAAATAGGCCTTTTTGGGATTAGGTCCGGTTTCCTTACGATGTTTTCCTTCACCGAAAAGTGACTGGTAAATATCAAATGATATTCCGTACATAAGTTCCGAAAAACTCAGTGGTACGAGCCGGGGTTTGAACCCGAGACCTCCGGATTGAAAGTCGGACGTCTTACCGCAGGGCTACCAGCGCTTCTAATCATGAGGATAGCCACACATAATTTTTTTAACCAATCTCTTCTTAAATTCCAGAGAAAACCTTCGCATCATCAGCGTTCTACGTGCCTGGGGTCCATCCTACAGTCAAAGAGCAGATGGACCTGGCCCGCGCCATATCCAAGAGCCTGAGCGACCAGAGCAACCATATGAGTAGGGGGCAAAGCATGTATGTTAACCGAAAGAAGAGGTCCGTCAAATGGGTACATGAGGGCAGAGGTAAGCGTCACAGATTTGATTGATACTTGTGGGAAGTAGAGAAAGGGCTAATGAAGTTTTAGGTAAGGGATTAGATGTGACATAGAGCCTCAGAGATCAGAGCAACCATATGAAGCACTAAGCGCAACATGTTATATAACATTTTATCCGCAAAAAGAGGTCTGTCGAATGGGTATTCGTATACCAGGTAAGGGGTCAGATGTGATATACCTAAGCTTAGATTTAAGAGCCTCAGAGATCAGAGCAACCATATGAGTCGGGGGCCTGTATATCAACAGTAATAACTAAGAAGAGGTCCGTGAAATAGGTACATGAGGGGAGAGAGAAGAGCTCAGATGTGACGTAAGCCTAGATGTAAGAGTCTCAGAGATCAGAGCAACTATATGAGTCTGGGGCCTGTATAATAATATCAACCGTATGAACAGGTCCGTGAAATTGGTACACGTGGGAAGAGATAAGGGCAGCAGATGTTATTGATAATTGTGGAAAGTAGTAAAAGTGCTAATGAAGTAAGGGAATAGATGTGACATAAAGCCTCAGAGAGAGTCACACTAAGCATGGATGTTATCCGCAAAAAGAGGTCTGTCAAATGGGTATACGAGGGAAGAGGTAAGGTATCATATGTGAATGTGGCCTAAGTTTAGATTTAAGAGCCAGAGATCAGAGCAAATATGGTTGCTGTCGGGTCGTAAAGTCGGGGCCAAAGCATACACAATGTCAACCTTAAGAAGTAACTGCAGAAAAACACTCGTAGTACAGGTTAATACTGCATTATCTATTGGGTTAAATATTACCTAAGTTTTTATTCTGGAGTGACTGTAGTCAGCTGCAGCTTGGTCATTGTGCTGAATACATACAGTCTTAAATTTATTCATAATCGAACATAGGCCTCTCCTTTGGACCTCCATAAGTATTAATGGAACTTATCATTAAAGGGGGGGTTAGCCATACGCGCCACGCTTGGCAGGCAGGTTGGCGCGCGCAGTTTTTTTTATTGTTTAGGCTTTTGGAAGATGCTGCTGCCCATCTCCCGGTATATTCCCTTAGCAAACTCCTACTGCAACCACGGGACGATACGGTGGGGGACAATTCTAAGGCCGGGAACCCCACGGCTAAATTCATTATCTATGGTTAAAACATATACATGATAGGATAGTAGGTAAGTAAGTACTATATACTTGTGCTTATCCTATACTTATTGTTTTCTAGGCCGCAACACAACCAATCTGTCCACCACACCGACGCCGGTCCCCACACACGACACGCCGTATCGTCCACCGTCCAGCCTTCGCAACCAGAAAACCTATCCTAAATCGGCCTTAAAGCATCCACTCCCTAAAATGGAGCCCTTCCCCGTTTCACCACCCACGATTTTGGTTCAGAACCATGAGGTACCAATACCTATGGCTCCGACGAAGCTGAATGATGTATACGCCGCGCCAGTCAGTCCTCGTCTGCCTTTGGTCTCTGGCCCGAACTTCAACGTGGCCCCACGCGGTTGGGGAGAGATGAGAGATTACTACAGACCTGTTGCACTAGATGTCGCTGGTGCAGCTCCGCGCTATTCTGATTTTTAGTTGGTAACACTGGTTTTTTACGCGGTTATAACTCGTGGGTGTGAGCGAGACAGCGCTATGTGCATGTATAACGATGTCACGCTCGTACACCGGAGCTGCGTAATACCGTCATAAAGCTAGATTTGACTAATTTTTACATGACGTGATCAAATCCATGTTTCTTTTAGGTTTAATGGTCAGTTATTTAAAATGGCGAAGTCTTGATGTTTATAGCAGTTTTGCTTTATTTATTTCAATATAAAAGGATTACATATCAACGAAAAAAAAAATAAAAAAATGAAAAATTCGCGTTTTTTTGGAAGTTTGTAGTAGGTATGTTTCTTACCCCGTTATTCATAAACGTCTCAAGCCTCAATTAGTTAATTTATGTTTTGTCTTTTTCTAAGAAACACATCTGTCAAAGTGACAGATAAATCCAAAACATAAATTAACTAATTAAGATCTGAGATACTTTTATGAATAAGGGGGTTAAAGTTTAAGTAAGTTATATATAAATGTGTATGTATGTATGAAAAAGTGTTTCATCTTTGAGATAAGAGAAGCCCTTAATCTCAAAGCAGTCAAAAAAACTAGTCATAAATTAAATGAGCTAAATATGTACAATAACTATTATTATATTCTTCACATTAAGTGTTAGATTTACTTTAACATGTTATGTTTTCTTATTTAAACATACGTAGGTAGTAGATTCCTACCTCTCAAGCTTATACCCTCTAAAATAAAATTATAAAAGCCGCATTTAACTTTTTATGTTGTATTTTTTTTGTTGTTGGAATAATTTATGTATATATTTAAATTATTTTATTCATATACTGTACTAAAAACATTTTTGTATTTACTTTTTGTTGTTGTTGCTGGTATAATTTATATTACTATTTAAATTACTTTATTTATATACTGTACTCAAAACTTATTTAGCTACATTTTTGTATTTACTCATTTTATTTTTCAAACTTTGAAAGTAACTTTATATGTATATACTAATGTAATCATTTTAAGTTATTTTGCTGTCGACATTAAATATTTAAGTTGATATTTATTGATACAATAAAACAAATAAATATGAATAAACAAATATACTGTAATTGTATTGGTTTTGTTGTGATTGTGATAATTTGTTCGTGAAAATAAATAACAAAACACAATCTTGCCTTTTTATTATATAAAATATCAAGTTGTATGACTTGTATGGGTACTTTTTGCTAGGAAATGGAAAGTACTTATTCTGATCTTAAACTTAATAGAATACTCATGGATCGTTTATGGTACACTAGAAATACTCTCCCAAGTGTCCAACCTCGAGGACCCGATGCTGACTGGGCGTGTGATGAGACCAAAAAAAATTTGACTTCTTTTTTTCTCTTATGTTTTAAATTAGCACATTTTATGTAAGCACTGATAAAGTCATCCGCAAGTCGGCGATGCGGTCGCCACCCATCACGTCTCGTTCTTCACGGGGGCGAGAAGTGGCTCACGTAAAGCCGTTTTGCTGCATTAATCGTAGCAAATAAAAATCCGTGATCTCTGCTTACCCCTTTTGGGATATAAGCGTGATTGTATGTATGTATGTATGTACTGATAAAGTTGAACTCAAGCTCAAGCATTAAACTTTACTAAAAGTTTATTGATGGCCCAAATTTTTATTAGCTCATTATAAAAATCACGGATTATACAATCCCCTGTCCCTTTATGATATATTCATGTTTGATCATCCAAATTCTTAAGCTACAAGTGTACAAAATATTATACATTTTCAGTCGCTTTTCGGTGAAAGTAAACACCGTTAGGAAAGCGGACTTAATCCCAACAAGACCTAGTTTTCCCTCTGGGTGAGATGGCAGTCGCTTTCGTAAAAACTAGTGCCTACGTGAACTCCTGGGATTGGGTTGTCGAGTGGACCCCAGGCTCAATTGAGCCGTGGCAAGACCAGGACAAATGCTAGTAGAATGATTATGATTCAAATTCTTAAGCATTTCACTCATTTCTTCATCATGCTCGTCAATTTTCTCATCACCAATAAACCGTCCGTGATTGAAGAAGTCTTCAATCTCCTGCAAAGTTCTATCCTTGGTTTCTGGTAGAATGAAGTACAAGACCAATAGACATAAGGCCATAGTCACACCGTAGATAGCAAACGTCCCGTACACTTCGACACTAATCAGCAATGCGGGAGTAATCTTCATAGTTAAAAATATATTGAAAGCCATGATCATCCCTGTCACGGCGGATCCTGCTTCTCTATGAGCGACTGGGAACACCTCTCCATGTAACACTAGAGGTATGACAGCACACCCCAAGTTAGTCAATACAAAGTACAGCATGAACATCGATGCTGGCAACCATGCTCGATCTTTTGACATCACATCAATGGAAGCTAGATAAAGGCAGATACAAATACCCATCAGAACAGCTAAGCTTGCCCCACCAGAGATAAACAGTAAGGTTCGTCTATTTAGTATTCGGATCAATGCCGAAGAAAATATAGCACTTAATGCCGTTACTAAATCTATGCTCAGCGTGTAGTAGAATGATCTGGACTTGTCTCCTGTGATGTTTTCCATGATTTGTAAGGCGAATGCTGGAAAAATATGTCTGCCGCACGCCTCGTTCAACAACATAGCGACAAACACTATCAACAAAGGTTTTAAAAAGTCCCTTTTAGTGAATTTCTGCAAGAAATTTAAAATGTTACTTTGAAAAGATTTCTTTTGTGTTTCGGAAAGTCGCTTATTTTGAGCTTTGATTATGTTATCAAATTCTATTCTGGCTTCGATGCAGTCACCTCTAAGCCAATTCCATGCCTTTTCGCTCTGAGCAAACTTGCGTTTAACGATGAACCAGATTGGACTTTCTGGGAAAGTGCAGACTATTCCAAAAGCGATTGTAGAGGGCAATAGTATAAAAATTGCCACGGTTTTCCATGAGTAATAATGGCCGATAGTATGGACTAGGGTATTTCCTACGTATCCAATAGCAGCTTTTAGGTTTAAGAACATTCCTCGGTACTGTGGGCTGGTGTATTCACCGACGATGATCGCTCCTATCGCGAAGCCAGCGGAAGAGGAAAGGCTGCAGAGAATCCTGCCGGCCATGAGCGTGTGCACGTCTGTGGCCAAATAAATGAGGAGCCAGCCCAGCATACTCGGTAGGATGAACAGGCCCTGTGTGATCTTCCGCCCCCATCGCTCCATTAAGAACGCAGAGATCAGTAAGCCGGGAATACTGGTCAGCCCGACCACCGAAGCTGGAACAATTAAGATTCATATATAGATTTTTTATTTTTATTTTTTTTTTTTTTTATTTAGCCTAAAGTAGTGTCCCACTGCTGGGCAAAGGCCTCTCCCGCTGTTTTCCATATATAGATTAGGAACCAAAAATTTAGAAAGCATTTTAAAGACACGGTAAACTAACCAATAGGGTAAATAAATGTACGTTTCAACTGTTTTGGTTTAATTACGATCGACTGAGGGCCGGTTGCACCAAACCGCCTGTTAACGTCAACGTCATCTTTAAAAATATCTTGTATGAAAAGTTTGACAGTTTTCTATGAGATGACAGCTCCGTTGCCATATTTAACGTTAATGAGTCCGTTAATTGTGTTCGTTAAGATTCTAGGTTGGGAACTTCAGAGTGTGGGTGAGTATATCGAACGTTTAACTGAGGTAAAGTGTAATGTAATAGCACAGATTTGTAACTGCTGACAGCATAATACATTAAGGGTGGGTTGCACCACGCACAATTTACAGACTCATCAACGTTAAATATGGCGACGGAGCTGTCATCCCATAAAAAACTGTCAAACTTTTCATACAAGATTTTTTTTACGATTACGTTTACGTTCACAGACAGTTTGGTGCAACCGGCCCTAAGTGAGTAAAAATCTAATGTACCTACCGTGTGTGGCCTGTAAGTCGTGTGACACGAGCAAAAAATTAAAACGTAGATTCTACTCCTCAAACTAAACAACGTTTGTACAGCGATTTTTAAAAATAACATACGGTTTTTTAAAGTTTACCTGAACACTTTTTTAGGGCGAAAAGACTGACAAGCAATGTCGAGTGGACCCCATGCTCAATTGAGCTACGGCAAGACCAGGACAAATGCTAGGAGAATGACTATGATTCAAATTCTTAAGCATTTCACTCATTTCTTCATCATGCTCGTCAATTTTCTCATCACCAATAAACCGTCCGTGATTAAAGAAGTCTTCAATCTCCTGCAAAGTTCTATCCTTGGTTTCTGGTAGAATGAAGTACAATACCAATAGACATAAGGCCATAGTCACACCGTAGATAGCAAAAGTCCCGTACACTTCGACACTAATCAGCAAAGCGGGAGTAATCTTCATAGTTAAAAATATATTGAAAGCCATGATCATCCCTGTCACGGCGGATCCTGCCTCTCTATGAGCGACTGGGAACACCTCTCCATGTAACACTAGAGGTATGACAGCACACCCCAAGTTAGTCAATACAAAGTACAGCATGAACATCGATGCTGGCAACCATGCTCGATCTTTTGACATCACATCAATGGAAGCTAGATAAAGGCAGATACAAATACCCGTCAGAACAGCTAAGCTTGCCCCACCAGAGATAAACAGTAAGGTTCGTCTATTTAGTACTCGGACCAATGCCGACGAAAATATAGCACTTAATGCCATTACTAAATCTATGCTCAGCGTGTAGTAGAATGATCTAGCCTTGTCTCCTGTGATGTTTTCCATGATTTGTAAGGCGAATGCTGGAAAAATATGTCTGCCGCACGCCTCTTTCAACAACATAGCGACAAAGACTATCAACAAAGGTTTTAAAAAGTCCCTTTTAGTGAATTTCTGCAAGAAATTTAAAATATTACTTTGAAAAGATTTCTTATGTGTTTCGGATAGTCGCTTATTTTGAGCTTTGATTATGCTATCGAATTCTATTCTAGCTTCGGTGCAGTCACCTCTAAGCCAATTCCATGCCTTTTCGCTCTGAGCAAACTTGCGTTTAACGATGAACCAGATTGGACTTTCTGGGAAAGTGCAGACTATTCCAAAAGCGATTGCAGAGGGCAATAGTATAAAAATTGCCACGGTTTTCCATGAGTAATAATGGCCGATGGTATGGACTAGGGTATTTCCTACGTATCCAATAGCAGCTTTTAGGTTTAAGAACATTCCTCGGTGCTGTGGGCTAGTGTATTCACCGACGATGATCGCTCCTATAGTGAAGCCAGCGGAAGCGGAAAGGCTGCAGAGGATCCTGCCGGCCATGAGCGTGTGCACGTCTGTGGCCAAATAGATGAGGAGCCAACCCAGCATACTCGGTAGGATGAACAGGCCCTGTGTGATCTTCCGCCCCCATCGCTCCATTAAGAACGCAGAGATCAGCAAGCCGGGAATACTGGTCAGCCCGACCACCGAAGCTGGAACGATTAAGATTCTAAAATAACCAACAATGTAAATAAATGTACGTTTCAACTGCTTTGCTTTAATTAGGACCGACTAAGGGCTGGTTGCACCAAACCGCCTGTTAACGTCAACGTCATCTTTAAAAAAATCTTGTATGAAAAGTTTGACAGTTTTCTATGAGATGACAGCTCCGTTGCCATATTTAACGTTGATGAGTCCGTTAATTGTGTCTGTTATGATTGTAGGTTGGGAACTTCAGAGTAAAGGTGATATATCGAACGTTTAACTGAGGTAAGGTGTAATGTAATAGCACAGATTTGTAACTGCTGATAGCATACTACATTAAGTGAGTAACTAGTAGTCCGCGTCGAACTGAGAACTCACAATTTACTTGCAAACGAGTTGACCAATATTACAAGACCCCAAGAAGGATTTTTTTTCTCCTTCTAGCTCCGTAACCACTTGATCGATCCTGCTCATATACGAACTTACAACTTTTATGTATCTCTGCTACTGCCCCAAGAAATTTCATAAAGATCAGACAAACGTTACTAAAGTTATCGTCAGACAGACTATCGAAATCAAAAAGCCATCCAAATGCCGAGACGTCCCAGTAGCCAGGTGACAGTTCGGTCTGGAGTTGTTTGTAAGAACTCACTTCGCTTACGCTCCGCGAGTTCGAAAATCGAATGTACCGTGTGTGGCCTGTAAGTCCTGTGACACGAGCAAAAAATTAAAATGTAGATTCTACTCCTCAAACTAAACAACGTTTGTACAGCGATTTTTAAAAATAATATACGGTTTTTTTAAGCTTACCTGAACACGCAATGTATTGCGTAATTGCTTATGTCTTTAGGGCGAAAAGACTGACAAGGAATGTCAATTAGATGGATTTTAACGTACATTGAAAATAATATTTAGTTTGTATGAAAAAGAGATAATCTAAAAACTACATATTAGTTTAAAGTTGTTGAACAATAGTTTTATTGTTTAAGGAGTACAATCTAAGTTTTAATTTTTTGCTCGTCTTACAGGCCACACACGTTATATTAAATTAGTTTTAGTCCCAAAACTATTAAGGTACCTTTTTCCCGCCTACTTCTTTGCCAAACTAGCGGCTCGACGGAGCTTTTAAACGGTAAACCTTTAATAAAAGCACGATATACGAACCAAGCCATGACATCATTCGCAAATCAGTCTTAATGACCGAATCATCAGACTTCAGCCCCGGCAGCAGCACCGATGGGAAACTCAGCACCATGCTTTGAGCCATCATGTTTAGAAGTACCGCTGATACGACCCATGTCTGGAACAAACAGAATGTTGCACCACCATTCGCTTACCCTTCTCCCATTTACTTGGGGTCAGCGCTGCAAATCTTTTCTCCACAAATCTCTATCACTCATAATCTCATCCTATTATTCCAGAATGTTGCATAAAACTTGTAATCAAGGTACTTTGTAAATAAAGAATACTTACTTACTTACTTATTTGGCGCAACGACCCAAAATGAGTCTTGGCCTCCGTCACAAAAGCTGGCGTGCTCGGTCTTGCGCTATTTCACGCCAGGTGTCACCGGCCACAGGGTAGGAGCTGATCTTCATGAGCTCGGTGCCGGTGAAACCTGGCGTAAAATAGCGCAACAGACAGACAGTAGACAGACAGAGAGTGGGCACACAGCTGCCCAGCGATACTTAGAATAAAGTAAAGAATAATCCCAGCCAAAAATATTAATTTAGGAGTACCCACTCTAGGAATGAAGCGTTTCCTTTTATGTTTGAAGAAAGTGGTGTATCTTTGCAAGTTGATGCTCTTGAGGACAACATTTGTAACCATATTTTTGAAACATAAAGGAGATGCTTCATTCCCTTGAATATACTTGAGACTCATTTAGTAAAACTATGTTTTATTTCACGACACTTCTCTTTCCGCGCAAACTTTATACACTCACTTGTCGTACAAACGGTGTTATTTTCCTCGTTTCTGGCATTGGAATTATTATCACATATCATTAGCTATTCCCTTTTAAGGATATTATACAGTTTAATGCAAGGTATTCCTTAATATTAGCCACTGCTAGGAAAGATACCAGTTAACAGTTCGACAAGTAATCACTAGAGTTGGAATAAAATATGAGACAATCGTGACTGATAAATACTTAATGTATTAATTATCAATGTACTTATGGAGAAGACACTAATAAAAATATGCACCTGAGTAAATATTAGGTGTGTATTCGACTGCTCTGCGCTATACCCGATTTACACTTTGGCCAAGATACTGGGCGAATCGGTGAAAAAGCGGACCATCATATGTTTTTGCGAAAAATGTACGAATGATAAATATTGTCAATAGAAAATAATACGGGTACAATAAATTTGGTACACAATTTTTTTTAAATAAGGTATATTTAAAGCAGAGAAATATTGTGTTTTTTTATATGGTATCCAAAATTAGGCTAGCAGTAGGAGCAAATGATATGGTGATCTCGTTCCAATGTATAGCTGTGTCCTTTAAGGTTGGCCGACGTTGGCTCAATGTGTGGATCGTGACAAAGAAGGTATAACTATGCATTTAGCGTAAAATGAGCCGCTGTTTGAGCATACAAATGGATATTCTAATTTTACCTCCAAAACGTCTATTTGGTTGCAATTAGAGTTTGTCCTGAAAGAAAAGTGTCGTGATTTATATGGGAGCTCATACAATCTACGACACCTCTCTTTCCGGACAGACTCTATCAAGGTTCGTTACTTAGATAGGGTTTGTCTCTATACACTGTGTGCATGATTGTGGCGCCATCTCTTGGGCGGATGGTGTTCAATCTCTTTTTTTCTTTTTTATAAATAGGTTATACTCCTTGTTTGTATGAAATGTTACTGGCTGATTCACTATTTCGACAGCTAACAGGGGATTTTGCAGTTTCATTTTACATTGTGCACTGCGATCGTTCTCGTTACCCCCACCATGCACTTCGCACATAGCGAACAAATTGTGCTAACATAATTTGTCATTATTTCGGCAGATGTACCATTTGCAGGTTGGCACTTACATCGTACATTTTACAGATTCAAGGAAACCGAAAAATAAAACCGTACAATTAAAATAGTAGGTAACTTTGCCAATATAATGACTTAATGACACATTTGTTTGGGTATTTTCCAATGATTTTATATATACTAGATAAGAAATCAGCACTCCAAATGTGGCACAGTAAAAGCGGGTGCAACGCGACAGATTTTGCCGAAGAGAGCCGAGCCCGAGCCGAGCGAAGCCCGATCGTCCCGACGAGTATATTTACAAAGGACTAACAAACGTTTCGTTAAAATATTACCAGTGTAAGTGAGACTAGGGATTAAGCTTAAATGCTACAGCATGAAGGTCAACGTACTATAGGCACAATTGGCGATAGGAAGTAAAGGTTTCGTAAATTTCAACCGAACTGACAGCATTGAGGCATAAGGCTAGTGGAGTAGTTGTTGTTTTTTTTAAATTACGAAACTCAGAAAATAATTAAAACTAATTTAGTAAATTTTATTATTATATTATATTTTATAATGTTGAATAGTTTTTTATGGTTCCGTGGCTCAATTGGCAAAAACGGAACCCTTATAGTTTCGTCATATTCCGTCCCTCCGTAAGTATGTCACAGACATTTTGAGACGTATCCTTATAACATTTTAACACAAGGTGTATTTAATGCGCCACTATTGAAATTGCAAAAAAAAATATTTGAACATTATCGGTTAAGGAGTTTTCGAGTGATCTCCAAAAAACTACGTACATAGGCAGATACGACCTTGTGACTTGTGATTTTTTTAAATAATTCTCTGTTATGCGTGGTCCGACACGAACTTTAGCCGGTTTTTGTAAAATATACCTCAAATGATACCGTAATATCCTCATATCTAATCCCAAGAAAGCAATTATAAAATATTTTCGTTTATTATTTTTTCATTATTTCAAAGTGTGATCTATCAATTTTGGAATTAAAGATTTAAAAAGAAAGCATGAAATACTATGTTTACCGAGCTATTGTGTTGCTTTTGATTCTAAATTTGTCTTGAGCATGTACTTCGCCCCCGCATGGGCCGCATGCCTGCTTCCCTTTCTGCTCGCTCGGCGGCCAAAAAACTCAACCCTCACCCGCCACCCATTGTGCCCGTACGGTTGTAACACTTTAGAGTGTTCAATGGCTGGTTTTAGTATGTAATTTAGATGGAATTTTCATAGGTTATAAACTGACTGATTTCTAGCGGATAGTTGGTATGTATAGTGGTAATTTGGTTGTTCATGGATAGGTAAGGACCCTCTGCATTAAATAGGTGGCAGATCGAAGGTCGAAAGATGAAAAAGGTCAAAGATACTTACGTAAAAGTATAGATCATTTGGTGTTTCCACTTTCCATTGTGTTACAGGTACTCACGCCTGCAATCATCGGTACGAAGTACGTTGCGTGTTTGTCGTGGCACATACACATTATTTAGATATTTTTCACTTGATTATAAGGGTTGTTTTCAATCTAACTCGGTCAATTGTTTGTATCGGATTTCCAAGGTTTGTGTTGTGGTGATGACGTTTCTGTCATCGGTGACAGCTCTGTTCCAGCGCTGTTTGAGCAATAGTTTAGTCGCGTTGACGCAACGTCGGTTAAGAAATGAATTATTTAGTAAATTGCTAAATTTATATTTTTACCTTTTAAAAGGTTTATTTTAATTCAATTATTAGTGTGTTAATAAAATAAACTTTCGAGCACATAGTTCAGACGTGTGTCTCAGTCAAATTCGTCTTACAAATGTCATTCGTTCATTCGGTTCAGATCATTCACGGCGAAAGCCAGTTGTCATTTTGTTCTTTTAAACCGGCGTGGAAGTGGTCAAAATGGTGAGAATTTTGGAATTTATGAAACGTTGTCTTTCCATACTTGGATCAGTTATTAATCATATTCGTTTTCTTGGTTTTAGCCTGGCTAAACCTTGTCGCAGTGGAGTGGCTCGCTTGACCAATGTCGACCCACATTCCTTTCGCCTAACCCTACATATTTTTGGTTTGCAATCTCGAGCCATGTCGATGCCGAGAATTGTAACCTCTTCATTCGCCGCGTGGCGCACGACGGCAAGCACTTAAAGGAACCCCGTGAACCGGGGTTCCTATTTCAAATTCCTACTTCAAGTTCCTATTTCAAGTTCCTACTTCAAGTTCAAGTTCCTATTTCGAGCTCTGGTTCCAGTTCTTTGTTCCTATTCCTACTTCAAGTTCAAGTTCCAGATTCCAGATCCTAGTTCCTGATGTGGTTCCTATTTCGAGCTCTGGTTCCAGTTCTTTGTTCCTGTTCCTGGCTCAAGTTCCAGATTCGGTTCCGTATTCCTAGTCAAGTTCCGATTTTTCGGGATTGGCCCACTGACGACTTACAATCTGATGGCCGGACGCGCCCCAGATATCAAAGAGCATCCCGGTTCATCGAGCATTCGTTGTAAGAGGCCGTAGTATAAATAATCACCGCTTTAATAGCAGGATAAAACTGTAAGTTGATTTTATCTAATTATAAACGGACCGTCCTTGTTTAAAGGCTGTATTTCCCGGGAACACCCCGTGTAACATGTATCTTTTGTTATAAAGCTGGAACGGCAGGTGGTTGATGCAGCGGCCTGCCTCCATGATATGTAGTTATTAATTATAGATTTTATAGATTAACATAACCTTAAACCTGTACCATTAAAAGTTATGTCGTGGATATAGCCGGTGACCATTAGTTGTCAAAGCTCATATATTTAAATTGTGTATTTCTTGATGTGCGAGATAGCAGTGTTTAGGGATATAAATCTTTAAGGATAGTGGTTTGTTATGTGACCTTAATAAAAAAAAAAAAAATAAGTTAATGTAAAATCGGCATTTTTGTTTGGATCTGTCATACGATTGTCAAGGTTCTAAGATCTAGGGCGTCCTAATTTAAATACTGGATCTAGATTCCTTGCTCCAAGGGAGGCCTACCCGCGACCTAATAGAGTCTTAAGCCGTGAGCACATTTTGTAACATATTTTTGCAGTAGGTGTAAATTGGGGATTCTGAACTAACTTTGAGATTTGGGCTAAATTAGTTCCTCTACCATTTTATAACTTTAAAATTTTGTTCACCCCCACCTCAGCCCCTTTACAGTGGCGCCCAACGTGGGGCCTTTTGGAGTATGACATTTTCAAATAATAATTAAAATGATATTTTTAAATTTAAGTTTATTTTAAGAGATGCCAATTGATGTTTGAACTTGGTGTTTGTAAAACTTAAACAATGACGGTTAAACTTGTAAATTTAGCACAGTCATAAAACTTATATTTATATTTTTTTTAAAGGAAATATTTTCCGAACAAACACATTTTAAGATCTTATAAAATCTTAATATCATTTGTATCTTATTCTGACACTATACATAAATAATTAAACATGGATTTTCTTGATGCTGGGTGCAAAGTCGCACACTTAACAAGCCTGAAACTAATTACTCGGCAACTGAACGTGAACTTTTGGCTGTTATATACGGGTTAGAACAATATCGAGCTTATGTAGAGGGTAGGAAGTGCTATATTGTAACAGACCATGCTTCTTTAAAATGGTTCTCTAATTTGAAAAATCCAACTGGTCGTTTAAACCGGTGGGCTTGCAGACTAAGCCAATTCAATTTTGAAATTATTCATAGAAAGGGTAAAGAACATGTCATACCGGACTGTCTTTCCCGTATTAATCTTGGAGCTATTGATGTCTCTACCTCCCAAGATCCGTGGTATGTAGATCTATATAAGAAAGTCTCAGAGAAGCCTTCTCTATTTCCAAACTTTAAAATAGAGAACGAAAGACTCTACCGTTACTCTAAGAATAAATATCGCCTGACAGCTCAATTCGACTGGAAGTTGGTATTACCTTACGAGGAACGAAAAGAGGTTCTGAATAAGTACCATGATGATCCTACCGCTGGACATTTTGGGGTGGCTAAGACCCATTCTAAAATAGCTGATATTTATTATTGGCCTACTCTTTTCCAAGATGTAAAAGAATATGTAGATTCTTGTGAAATATGCAGGACTTATAAACCTGTAAATTTAGCTCGACCTGGTCTTATGGGTTCTCCCAGACGTGTATCGTCACCGGGCGAAGCAATTTCTTGTGACATTTTAGGTCCATTTCCTCCTTCTTATTTGAGAAATCAGTACCTCTTTGTGTGTACTGATTATTTCAGTAAATATGTTACTTTATTCCCACTGCGCACAATAGCTGCGAAGGCAATAGTTAAGTGCATGGAAAAAGGAATGTTTCTGGTACACGGGGTACCCAAATATATCTTCTGCGACAATGGTGCGCAATTTACTTCAAAAGATTTTCGAGACCTAATGGTGAAATATAGTGTCCCACATGTCTTCTATAACCCTAGATATCATCCTCAGACTAACCAGACGGAACGCGTGAACCGCGAGCTGGTAAGAACCATTGCATCATACGTACGTTCGGATCACCGTAACTGGGATAAGAACATAGCGGAGATCCAATGCGCTCTCAATACCGCCAGACACGAGGTCACCAAACACACGCCGTACTTCTTAACACATGGTCGTCAAATGATTCTAGAAGGTTCTCTTTATAATGACGAAGGTCCCATCGATCAAAACGCTTTACAACTGGATACCAGTGGTGCTTTTTCTGAAAAGCTTAAAGAGCTCAAATCTATATTCCAGAAAGTACGTAACTCGTTGATTGCCTCCCATGAGCGTAACGCACGGTATTATAACATGAGGAAGCGTCACGTAGATCTAGAAGAGGGTCAAATCGTCTATAAAAGATGCTTTCCATTGTCCAATGCGGCTAAGCATTTTTCTGCAAAGCTAGCTCCCCGTTATGATAAATGTGTTATTCACAAAAAGTTAGGACCACTTGTCTATACTTTAAAATCCTTAGAAGGAAAACTTCTAGGTAACTTTCATATAAAAGACATTGTCCGACCTGGCGAAGTCGAACCGTCATCGTAACGGAACCGCCTTACGCCTCGTGACATTTTTTAATTTCCTTTAAGGAATATAAATCTTAAAGATTATATTTACCTTACTTTTGGTACCGGATGCATACGGACCAACCTTTAGTCACTATTATGTCCTTATAAAGACGTATATACTAAATATTCAAATACTGTTGCAGTACAATTTGTTTTTATCGTTGTATCTCTCAGGAGGAAACTTTTCGTCGTCGTTTGAGTTTCTCTCTGCCAATGGATGTTCTTACTGAAAGAAGTGTATGGTAGAAACCTTCTTCCAGTCCAGTTTGTCTTTGACAAGCAAATTCTTCGAGATCTAGTAATTGTGATTTCGCTAATGAGAATAGCTTTTCCAATACTACCTCGGTTGTAAATAGCCAGGCATATCTTTAATAAAGTCAAAGCCGTTTTGCCTTCCGTAGTCCTTAAGATTTCTTTAGTTGTAACGGGATCCCTTTAGTCACATTAGCGTAATAATAAGGTTGTTTTGGTTTAACCAAGTCTAGAATTTAAGATTCTTTGGTAGAAGCTGCAGATTCACCAGGTTAGTAGTTAAGTTTTGTCTTTTAGGAAGTAAATCGTATATTTCTCATTGCTAGTTGATAGAAGTTTTATTAGAATAGTTTGGCGTGTCGCATGCTTTGTCACGTTTCTTTGATAGTTGTTAGTTAGTAGTTACATTTTGGGAGTTCAGACTCCACAAAAAAAAATTAAAATTTATTTTAAATTTTAATTTTTTTTAACCCAACAAAAGGGGAACTGTAACACTTTAGAGTGTTCAATGGCTGGTTTTAGTATGTAATTTAGATGGAATTTTCATAGGTTATAAACTGACTGATTTCTAGCGGATAGTTGGTATGTATAGTGGTAATTTGGTTGTTCATGGATAGGTAAGGACCCTCTGCATTAAATAGGTGGCAGATCGAAGGTCGAAAGATGAAAAAGGTCAAAGATACTTACGTAAAAGTATAGATCATTTGGTGTTTCCACTTTCCATTGTGTTACATGTACTCACGCCTGCAATCATCGGTACGAAGTACGTTGCGTGTTTGTCGTGGCACATACACATTATTTAGATATTTTTCACTTGATTATAAGGGTTGTTTTCAATCTAACTCGGTCAATTGTTTGTATCGGATTTCCAAGGTTTGTGTTGTGGTGATGACGTTTCTGTCATCGGTGACAGCTCTGTTCCAGCGCTGTTTGAGTCAATAGTTTAGTCGCGTTGACGCAACGTCGGTTAAGAAATGAATTATTTAGTAAATTGCTAAATTTATATTTTTACCTTTTAAAAGGTTTATTTTAATTCAATTATTAGTGTGTTAATAAAATAAACTTTCGAGCACATAGTTCAGACGTGTGTCTCAGTCAAATTCGTCTTACAAATGTCATTCGTTCATTCGGTTCAGATCATTCACGGCGAAAGCCAGTTGTCATTTTGTTCTTTTAAACCGGCGTGGAAGTGGTCAAAATGGTGAGAATTTTGGAATTTATGAAACGTTGTCTTTCCATACTTGGATCAGTTATTAATCATATTCGTTTTCTTGGTTTTAGCCTGGCTAAACCTTGTCGCAGTGGAGTGGCTCGCTTGACCAATGTCGACCCACATTCCTTTCGCCTAACCCTACATATTTTTGGTTTGCAATCTCGAGCCATGTCGATGCCGAGAATTGTAACCTCTTCATTCGCCGCGTGGCGCACGACGGCAAGCACTTAAAGGAACCCCGTGAACCGGGGTTCCTATTTCAAATTCCTACTTCAAGTTCCTATTTCAAGCTCCTACTTCAAGTTCAAGTTCCTATTTCGAGTTCTGGTTCCAGTTCTTTGTTCCTATTCCTACTTCAAGTTCAAGTTCCAGATTCCAGATCCTAGTTCCTGATGTGGTTCCTATTTCGAGCTCTGGTTCCAGTTCTTTGTTCCTGTTCCTGGCTCAAGTTCCAGATTCGGTTCCGTATTCCTAGTCAAGTTCCGATTTTTCGGGATTGGCCCACTGACGACTTACAATCTGATGGCCGGACGCGCCCCAGATATCAAAGAGCATCCCGGTTCATCGAGCATTCGTTGTAAGAGGCCGTAGTATAAATAATCACCGCTTTAATAGCAGGATAAAACTGTAAGTTGATTTTATCTAATTATAAACGGACCGTCCTTGTTTAAAGGCTGTATTTCCCGGGAACACCCCGTGTAACATGTATCTTTTGTTATAAAGCTGGAACGGCAGGTGGTTGATGCAGCGGCCTGCCTCCATGATATGTAGTTATTAATTATAGATTTTATAGATTAACATAACCTTAAACCTGTACCATTAAAAGTTATGTCGTGGATATAGCCGGTGACCATTAGTTGTCAAAGCTCATATATTTAAATTGTGTATTTCTTGATGTGCGAGATAGCAGTGTTTAGGGATATAAATCTTTAAGGATAGTGGTTTGTTATGTGACCTTAATAAAAAAAAAAAAAATAAGTTAATGTAAAATCGGCATTTTTGTTTGGATCTGTCATACGATTGTCAAGGTTCTAAGATCTAGGGCGTCCTAATTTAAATACTGGATCTAGATTCCTTGCTCCAAGGGAGGCCTACCCGCGACCTAATAGAGTCTTAAGCCGTGAGCACATTTTGTAACATATTTTTGCAGTAGGTGTAAATTGGGGATTCTGAACTAACTTTGAGATTTGGGCTAAATTAGTTCCTCTACCATTTTATAACTTTAAAATTTTGTTCACCCCCACCTCAGCCCCTTTACACGGTTTACACCGTCAGGAATACGTTAGGTCAGAATGCAAACAAGTAAACATAACCGACCGTGTGCAGTTTTCATTCCATTCTGGAGTCGAATCAGGCAACCGGTCTAGGTACCTGACGTTTGCCTCCAACTTTTAACATTCGCCTCACAAACTTAGGTAGAAAATCCGTCCGATACGTCATTTTAAATATGTTATTATAAATATTATGTCGATCTTTAATCGATTATTATTTGTTCAGAATTAAACACTAATACATAATCACAAATAGTTTTATTTTTATGCTGATGTTGTCAACCTACGCGAAAATAACTATTATGGAGATATATGAACCCTTAGCTTTGGAAAGCACAAACATACATAAATATATATATAGTTAATAATTTCCTATTTTTATCAACAATATGAAGGCAATATAATACAATATACGAATCTATTAAAACGAACTAATACGCGAAATAGGTATAATTATGAAGTTATCAATATTTATTACAAAAGTTTCATATTTTTTTTTATTATAAATAATAAATTAATTAATACAAGAGCGACTCCATTGCTCTTATGTGCCATGTGATTTTTGAACGCCAGATGAATGACAGGTGAAATTTTATCATATCTTTCTTCTAATTTGTAATACAACCTTAACGATGTTAAATAATTCGCACTGGCCGGCTACACATTTTTTTGTGCTATATTTTCGGAAAATCTTGTTTGTGTCTGCGCCTCTATTATATTATAACTCAATGGTATTTTCACATTTTGTATAGATTGTAACTTCTTAATAAATGGATAAAACGTAATTTTATTCCTGCACCTGTAAATCCATGTTCATTCTCCATAGCAGAGTCTCCTTTTCCTTCTTGGAAAAACCTTACAAGTTATAGCCAATCTTACCACCTATTAGAGTCGCCAGGACGCTCGCGTGAACTCGCGTCCCCATACAAACGTAGTTCAGCTCTCATTTTAAAACGACATGCTTTAGAACCACGAAATTTGGCATGGGCATTCTAACAGTACAGATATATGTCGGTAATTCGTTTTCGTTGCTAAAAATTGTATTACAAAGAAAATATAGCAAAAATAAGTTTTGTTTGTAAATCTGTATCTGACTGTATTTTCTTTGTATTACAATTTTTAGCAACGAAAACGAATTACCGACATAGATCTGTACTACTAGAATGCCCATGCCAAATTTCGTGGTTCTAAAGCATGTCGTTTTAAAATGAGAGCTAAACTACGTTTGTATGGGAACGCGAGCGTCCTGGCGACTCTTAAGCGTGTTGGATGATGCTGATGAGGATGATGATGCTGATGATGATGATGATGATGATGATGATGATCCTTTAGCACCATACAGAACAGTAATTGCGTATGATACTGAAAAAGGTAATAATGGCGGACTTAATGCCTAATGGTGTTTTACCAGTCAACCATGGGGCCAAACATAGACATATTCAATTCAATCAATTCAATTCAGTTTATTTCAGAAAAAATCCATAATTTGTGTTAGTTACAGTTTGTTACTTATTTAATTCTAAAACTTAATTATATTTTAACAACAAAGCTTAAAATTATAAGCAAAAGGCGGAAGGAGAAAAGTTAAATTCATATGTATAGGACCTATACGAATTTTGGAGATAATCGTGAGCACAGGAGCACTGTGATATTGATATCTATTTGGTTATTATCAAAACTACTTCAGATAAAGCCAAGATCTATATTACACTTCACAGATGATTATTCCAACAATAACTATAGAAGAATTACCACTAACATAAAAAAAAATTCCGTAACTCGTGATAAAATCCTAGAAATAAATATTATGAATCAAGCTTTATAAATAAATAAAAATATTACTACATTTGAAGTGCAAGAATGAATTGTAGTAAAAAAGTGCATTTGAAAATTCAAGTTTTCACTGTGGAAAGTTGAAAAGGATTCTTTCAACAGAGAAAATGATAACTTCGAAAACCGAAATGTCGATAAACAAGAGAAAAGTTACTCCATTTATTAAACAAGTAAGTTAATAGGCTAGATGAATTTTTTTCATGCGTGGTATCATTCGATTCGTTTTGTTGTGAGGATCAAATCAAATGTCTATATGGGGCCAATTGCCTTAAATCAACATAAAAGACAGAAAAGAGACTTTAAGTCTGTGATTTGCTTGTGTATCTCAAAACGCTCCTAACAAAATGATATAAAGCCGTGACGTCATGGCTTCATAGTTGCCCTGTTTAAAGTTTGGAAAAATTATGAAATTGCTATTTTTACAGTGAAATATTGCGTTTATGTATATGGTTGTCATACAATTTATTTCACAGTAAAATGTTAGAAATCGAATGGTATCATTGGTTTTTTTTAAATTTTGTACTTTCAAAATTCGAAAAAAATTGAAATTTTGAAGCCTGATATCTTTGCACCATTTCAATAGATTTTTTTAATGTTTACTTTATTTGTATATTTTGATCATTTTGCATCCTATCAACTAAATTTCATTGCCTAATTCAACATGTGTCATCATCCCTATTATCACAAAACTTCTCTGGCATTAATAATATGGGTTTCTTAAACATTTTATCATTGCATTGCCCATGTACTGGTTTAAACGGAGAGCTGGCTACGTCAAATACGACACATAGCACCGAAACCCCTACATTTAGTATGCTATACTATGCTTATTTCTAGATCCGGACATCTGGCGAATATTTATTGGTGGAGATCAAAGGAATGCAAACCACTTTAAGAGTACAAATCCTAGAGTTCTGGTTTTGATCCAGTATTGAGGGAAAATAATTAATTAATTAGATTATATCATTCAGTTTCTGTTCCGGAAAGTAGTGATAAATGACGTACTTATAATGAAATTCATAGTTTGAATCCTCCTGCTTTTAAAATATAGGCTTTGTCCTTTACAAATGAGACAACTTCGGCAGTTTTATAACTATTTTGGTATCTTTCAACTGAAAAATTGTGTTCTGCAACTCTGACCTCCATCCATTTCAAGCTGAATATAGTATAACAATCTAACTAGATGAGACTTTCTTTGCTCATAATAAGGATGATTCAGATTCACGGTGTCATATTCCGGGTCCGCCACGTCGACGGGCCGACACCGGGTGTTCCGAGCACTACACGAACAGAGACCGGGCGACTCCGGGTCCGAGCCTTCCGACACCGCCCTGTTATATATGAGAGCTTCCGTCGAGCTTCCGGGCACGAAGCGAACCGAGTCCGGGCTGTTTTAATTATAAACTGACCGAGTAGCGAAAAAGCTACGCCCTCATATTTCACATACAATTTATTGACATTTTGCAACCTACATATTTTGGCAAATATATTCCGACACATCGTTGCAAAGGTGTTGTATAGTCTCCCAGTGGTCACCGGGCCTTGCACGGGACAAGCCAGGTCCGAGCGTTATTTGTAGATAGTGACGGCCGTCAAAGAACAAAACATGACCGTGTCGTCGACGTTCCGGGTGCGTAAGTGATGTATTCTATTGAAAATGAAGTGTCGGAAGTGTCGTATCGGACTCGGAACATTACACCGTGATTACCGACGCAGCTTAGTCTACGGGTGACTCATTTAGATTGGTCAATATGGGAAAGTCTGGATTAGATTGGTCAATATGGGACATACGAAGATCTCTTCTTAAGAACCATGGCATCGATCGGTCTTAAGCAGTAAATTTTACTAAGAAACATGATGTCTATAATTTAAAACAAAAAAGAACCGACTTCACTTATGCTCTACTTTTCCAAGAGGAAATGCCCGAGTAGCTGTAAAAATACTGAAATAACTATAGGTAGGCTTATAGTAGTTGAAGAGTTCCCTCGATTTCTCCAGGATCCCATCGTCAGATCCGGACCTGGTGACATTGTGAATTGTGAAGTAGAGTATACTTCAAACAAAAAAAAATTCCAAATCGGTCCAGCCGTCTTCGAAAAATCGGTAAACATACTTAAAAAAATAGCAAAAAAAAACAAAGATGCCAACGAATTGATAACCTCGTTCTTCGAAATCTTGAAGTTGAAAATCAATAAAATGCATTATTAGTTTAGTAGTAGTTTAGATTGTTAGGGTAGGGAATTTGTTTATAATGTTTTTATTTTATTTACTGTTATTAATAAAAAGCATTGTTTTCATATTCTTTAATTTATTTTAGTACTTAAGTGTTCGAAATGACAGATCGCTTTCTTCAATACAATATTCAACAGAATGCAGTTTTTCTTGTTATTAAAATTGATGACAACAGACCTTCGTAATGTCTTATAGCTTCAGAATTTCCCATACTCACCGATCTAAATGGGCCTGTATACTACAATTCAAAGTCAAACTATTTTCTGAAGTGCCTGGTGGCAGCGGCAGTGAGTACCAGCATGGTGGGTCACGGCTGCGGGTTCGGCATCCCTGGGATCCTGCTGCCACAACTTGAGGCACCAGGGTCTGCTATCATCCTCTCCAAAGAACAGGCCTCTTGGATAGGTATACTATGTTTTCAAGGTCCCGTAGTAAACTTAAAAATGTCCTCCCCTCGTTTAAGCCGTGGATCCAAAAAATATGAAATTGAACAAAATCAGACAAAATGAGACGCAAAACTTGAGCGAAATTTAGCTTTCATGGACAAAAATTAGACGGTTGTCGGGTCTACGAGGTAGCTGAATTTTTGTTTGGAGGCCATAGAAAAAATTCAGCCGTAAGTTGGATTTTTGCACTTTCTGGCAGATTTTTGTCTATGATGACTCAATTCCGCCCAAATGTGTTGCACCTAAGAAAGTAAATAATTAATTCAAATTTCAGCCTCAGTGGGGTCAATACCGATGATCTTCGGCAACTTTCTGGTGCCGGCTGTGATGTTGCGCGCGGGACGGAAAGGTGCTCTCTATACTTTGACCCTGGCCATGCTAGCGGGCTGGTTGGCCATCATCTTGGCCACAAACTATGAGGTGAGTACCTTAAACTTCTCCACTCAAAATGCTCTCTAAATATTACATCCTTGCGCGAATCACGAGATTTTGATTATATAAATAAAATAAATAATATATAAAAGAGAAAAGATTGAAGTCACACTTTGGCTAGATACCTTAGTTATAAAAAACAAATGTTTTGAACAGCAAGAATAAATATATATATTAATAATGCAGATTTTGTTTTCAGATGCTACTGATCGGCAGAATATTCCAAGGACTATCATTTGGCATGTTCATGCCGCTCCGCTCCATCTACGTCGGAGAGTGTTCCAGCCCGCGCTACCGCGGCGGCTTCCTCAGTGGCACAGCCCTCGCTCAGTCTTTAGGTGTATGCTTGGTCCATCTCATAGGATCATTCCTTAGCTACCAGCTAACCGCTCTCTGCTCCATATCCTTTGCTTTCGTCAGCATTCTCTTGACAATATATTCACCAGAATCCCCGAGTTGGTTGGCAACAAGAGGACAATATGAGAAATGCAGAAAGAACTTTATATGGTTAAGAGGAGAGGATGAAATGCCAGAGCTAGATAAATTGATACTATCAGTAAAGCAATTTGATTCGCTAAAAAATGATGAACAAAACAAATTCAGACAAATGGTCGCGGTGGCCAAGAAAAAAGAATTCTTCAAGCCGGTTTTCCTTATGTCTGTGTTATTTATTATGCAAATTTATGCTGGAGGACCCGTGATGGCAGCATATGCGACAACTGTTTTAGAGTTACTGATGGGACCCAACGTTAACGCCCATTTCTGGATGGTGGCTTTAGACTTCCAGAGGCTACTGTGCGCTGGTGTAGCTATTTTTCTTATAAACAAAATTAGGAGAAGAAATATGGTGATCACTACAGGAGTTATCAGTGCGGGCAGTCAGTTGGCCATGGGTGCTTACGTTTTTGCTAGGACCAATGGTTATTTGCCCTTCGATTCTATGTGGATACCTGGTATACTGATCAATGTACAGGTCATGAGTGGATCTATGGGTTTGCAGCCGCTGCCGGCCGTGATCGCTGGGGAAGTATTTCCTTTGCAACACAGAGGACTGGCCGGGAGTATTGGTTTAATAACGCAGTGTGCGTCCACACTTGTAGTTCTGAAGGCATTTCCTGGTCTGATAGCGAGTGTGGGGCTGCAAGGAACGTACACTGTGTACGCTGGGGTTATAGCCACATGTCTGGCGGTGACGTGGGTGATGCTGCCGGAGACCAGCGGTCGGACGCTGCAGCAGATCGAGGAGCACTTCAGGGGGACGCCGATACCGGATCCTGAGGCCGATGGCAAGGAAATGCAACCGTTAAACGGATTTGATGAAAAGCCGCCGAACGATCAATCAGTTCAAAAGATCGAATCAACTGCCTAACTACCTATTTACTCCTATAAACTGATAGAGACACAAGAAAGAGAACGTTTATGCTATGATAAGTTATTAGAAGTTGGTTGTCACAAAAGCAAATCCGTGCTCTTTGCTCCGCTCCGGGAAACAGGCGTGATTAGAGTCCAACCGAGCTAATTTTTCACGAGTAGTGCTACATTAAGAGTGGCGTTCCCACTTAAACGGACTATTAAGAGCTCAAATGACATGACATTGTTTGAATTTTTTTTATTAGTTACTAGCGAATTACACAGACTGCTATGAAATTAAAGTATGTTTGATTACTATACTTCGTGTTTTTTTATGAAATGGTACCCTTACCGTCGATATCTATCCCAGTGTTTGAAAGGTGTCTTGAGTTTCATTGCACGCAATTACTAGATGGCGCTGTAGGGTTCCCCTACATTATGCTGTAACTTTGGTTAGCTCTCGTTAAGATGGCGCTTCACTTGGAGCCTCGAAAAATTC
Organism: Pammene fasciana; assembly: GCA_911728535.1. Taxonomy (NCBI): domain Eukaryota; kingdom Metazoa; phylum Arthropoda; class Insecta; order Lepidoptera; family Tortricidae; genus Pammene; species Pammene fasciana. The sequence goes on from OU452295.1 coordinate 3,088,776, forward strand.
ATAGAATGTGCTCATCTATTTAACACATGCTCTCTGGTTAAGCAAGAGTTACAATACGGTGGATGAATTGACATAGACAAATATACACCCAAAAAACGGGAATTATATATTTTTTTCACTACAGACAAAACTGATTAGCTAGACCATAAAAAATGTTTCATCATTCTACTGATTGTTTCTAGGTATTTAGGAATAGTCTGTCAAACCAAAACCCGCAGTAACAGTAGATGTATTGAGCTATTAAGTTCGTCCTTTTTTATTTGTTCGGGTAAGTACAGACAGTATCAATAGTATCTTCCTACACAAGGCCGCAAAAATATATGACTCGCTCCTATGGCTCTACAAATAAGAGCGTGTCACATACTTTTGCGGCCTTCATGTAGGAAGATACTATTGATGCTGACTGTACTACCGTATGAAGAAGACAGTATGATTCTCTTTTACGATCTCCAAGTGAGACAGTCCCTTGGCAAACTATAGTCATGTTAGCCGTGTTTTTCCAAAAAAAGGCACTTGATTTATTTATGGTCGATGGTATCCTCATATACCTAATTTGATTGGCAACCAACTACGCGATTGGAACCCAAGTAACATTTTGAGCTGTATAATAGCTGTATCCGCCAATTTTTCTGCTATATAAAGGCTGTATTGACGGGCTTGGAGACCGTTATATCCTCAAAAAGGGCCCCAAATTATACAGCTCTAAGTGTTAATATAGCTGTTTAACGACGAATTTTACAGCTCTAAGTGTTGATATAGCTGTTTAACGACGAATTTTACAGCTTTAAGTGTAGATCTAGCTGGTTAACAGTTGTATTATTACTGAGTGATGGCTGATTTACAGCATAAATAAATTCCATTATACAGCTAATACTCCTCGGCTACACTTTTTATGCCTATATTCACAGCAGTAAATTGACAAAAGTCTACATAAGAGATTTTTTTACCCGAGTTGTGTCTATTCTACTTTGGAACGTCATAATTCGAAGACATCTTGTAAAATATACGCATCCATTAAGTGTACAAAAGGAAACTAAATCAAGTGCGGTAGTAAACGATATTCTGTACCTATTCTGCTTGCGGCTGTTAGTTTTATGTGAATGTATATACTAATTGTAAACAAAAAACTCACGCGCCCTCGAAATTATAGAGATAATTCAATAATTATTGTACATTGTGATTTAGTGGATCGAATCTTTTTTTTTAGATTGACTCTTTTGTGTTACTTATGCTTCTCTATTTAACAATAAAGTTATTTTATTACATGTAATTAGTAACTACTTAAGTGTTATAATTGAGAAACATAATAACAAACCCATTTTAGGATTTTTAAAGATTGTAGGTTATGTTATTAATGGCGTTCGTAATTTAAACAGCATTAGCTCTTCAAGTACTCGATTTTGAAGCTATATGCTGAACTATGGAAAAAATTGAGTGTGTTTACCAGCCTCGAGTTCAATACCTGCTGTGTAATAGTATTTAATTTTCGGCTTTATAAAATAGTATGAATACGCTTTTAAACAGCTTATAACATTACATAAAACTCTTGTAAAGGTTACAGCTTTATAAAGGCTTTCTATAGAACCATTATTCAGGTATTATATAGCTTCATGTGATGGCATTATAACCGAGTAGGTTTACACCATTATTCAGACTATAACATCATTGTATACTCTTATTCCGCCGTTACAAAGCTTTAGTTTTCCAAAAATGCAGTTCGCTTTTTTTAGCACTTAATTCTGTATAATGGTGTTTTTTTATGTTAATATAAAGCCAAAAGTAATACTTTCAACAGTATACAGCGGTAAATCAGCCTCACTGTATAAGAGAAACCTTTTCTGCGCTAGTTCAGCTTTAACAGATTTTCTACTCCGTTACTCATCAGTTTTTAAGCTCTAAGCTGTTTACTAGCGAATTTAAGCATCTTTTTAGTCTAAAATGTTACTTGGGAAACGAGCAACGTTGCTAACTTGGTCCTACAGTAACCATCAGGCATCGTCCTAATAAAACGCGAATGGGCGATCAATGCGATCATCGTAGGTTCGCGCGAATTTTACTCGTACGAACGCACGATCAAACATATTGAACTCAAATTGGTGTCCTAACTGACAATCGCGCGAATGCGCCATTTGTCAGTTCGCGCGAACTTACGATGATCGCCCGTTCGCGTTTTGTCAGGATGATGCCTCAGATATATCAGAGCGGCGAGGTAGTCATAAATATCAGAACAAAACCTCTATTATTATTACCAAGGCGATAAGGTACATGTGCAGATTTTTTGAGTACTTTTGCCGCTATTTGATGGCGACTGTACTTGTAATCACGAGTAAATATGTCAATGTCATAAAATAAGATAAAAACTAGTATCTTATGCTGTCAAATCTATTTGGGGATAGATTAGCCTACTACAGCCGACGACAAAGTAGTCCTTACTCCTTTGCAATAAGATGCATAAATGTAACAAATGAGCATTCCAATTACCAAGGAATAGTTATCAACTTTCAAATAAAAATATTCAGAGTCAGTTTAGTCTTTTTAAAAAATTGAGTTGAAATGTATGTGAATTGAATAATAAATACAAAAATATATAAATAATAAAATAGTGTGTTTAACTGTTTAAGATTCCATAAAATGTTAAAATAGCTATTGCACTGAAAAAGTTAGTGATGATTACAAAAAGCAAAACTATAACAAAGTTAAAATGACGGGAAGGAAAAATATATTTACTCCATTTATGAAACAAGTAAGTTATTCATTTTGTTCATATTACTGATGGTGGTGACATCACTCAACCATAGCGCGGCCATCACATTTTTGTGATATTTTCCCTAAGTTCAATAGGAAAACTAAATATAATAAATGCACAAATGGAAATGGTACCTATAAATAAATACAAAGCAATAGTCAGTTAGGTATATTGCTGGTTATTTAGAATAACGTTACATTTCAAAAACGTGTTTTTAGTAGATTGAGAAAAAAAAACTAAAATGTAATTTGTTATAACAGGAAGAAACATTTGTCATATTTTATGTTTATCATAGCTACTATTGACTGAAGTTTAATGTAGAAGATCACAACAATAGAAAACAACATTGTGTATATGTCGGCGGCCGATCGTAAGATCAGGCATATCGTGAAACGTGAAAATCTTAGACTCGTTCCCTGAGTCGACGGAGCTCCTATTTCTGGGCCGTCTGCCCTTCGGGCATCTGAAGCAAACTGACGAACCTAACCTACCTATATCTACATTGGTTTAATGTGAGTATCGACGATCGGCCGCCGGCATATATAAAAAAATCCAGCTAAATTAGTTGTTCAATACTTATGCTATGAAATGTCCAATTATGCTAGAACCCTAAATGGCTCAACGACCACTGATGTTGACTGTACCTATTTATTACATCATTTTAAAACGACATGCTTTAGAACCACGAAATTTGACATGGGCATCCTAGCAGTACAGATCTATGTCGGTAATTCGTTTTCATTGCTAAAAATTGTAATACAAAGAAAATATAGCAAAAATAAGTTTTGTATGTAAATCTGTAACTGGCTGTATTTTCTTTGTATTACAATTTTTAGCAACGAATACGAATGTCCGACCTAGATCTGTACTACTAGAATGCCCATGCCAAATTTCGTGGTTCTAAAGCTTGTCCTTTTAAAATGAGAGCTGAACTACGTTTGTGTGGGAACGCGAGCGTCCTGGCGACTCTTAATAAACACATTCCATGCAATGCATCCTCGCTCATCTCTGGTGGAAACGTAGCAAATACTTGTTTTCGGCAGTGCCTGGTGACAGCGGCGGTGGCCATCAACATGGCCGGCTTCGGTTGCAACTTCGGCTTCCCTGGGATAATGCTGCCGCAATTACAAAGCCCAGGGTCTCCCATCAGCGTCACCAAGACTCAGCTTTCCTGGCTAGGTATGTCTTCTAATTATTAAGTCAAATTCCGCATAGCGTTGCCCTCTAGGTTGGAAGGTCATGGCAGTCGCTTTCGTAAAAACTAGTGCATACGCTAATCCTCGAGATTAGGTTAAGCGGACCCCAGGCTTAATATGAGCCTTGGAAAAATGCGAAGACAAACCCTAGGAGGATAAGGATTCTCTTCGCGTTTGTCCTGGATTTTTGAAACTGCTCTTTGAAGCCTAAGATCCGCTTGCCAACCAAATTTCAATAAGTGCACTCGTAGAAAAATTATTGTATACAATAGTGACATAATTAAGATTTTCAATCTCGTACTTTACTTAGGCCACTCAGCAAGTTTCGTGGCCTTAACACGGTACTCGGCTGAAAAGCTCTTCATTATGTTACGATTGTTTAAAATACTATTAAGAAATCGGTACCAAAGCGCAAATGTTTTATGGAGATAATGTGGTGCTCAACTTGTATTTTTACGTTTCAGCTTCAGTGGGGTCGATCCCAATGATCGTCGGTAACTTCCTAGTCCCAGGTCTGATGTCGCGCGCGGGGCGGAAGGCCGCCATCTTTACTGTGACCCTGATCGTGATACTTGGCTGGTTCATCGTCACCTTGGCCACGAATTATGAGGTAAGTGTACAGCTTTTATGCGGTAAATACTCAAGTCGTCAAGATATCCCGTAGAGAAAGCCCGTAAACCAGTCACGCGTCAACGTAAGGCAGGCATTGGGTACGGGCATGGATCTGCCCACGGAACGGGGCATACCCGTCAGACAGATCCGACAGGCAGATCTGTGCTAAATTTTGTACAACAGTATCTAATTGATTGAGAATTAAAAAAATTACACGGTTTCGTAGTCCATAATCAATATTGATATACGTATATAAAGTTTTTGTCAAAATTTTCATTTCTTAATACAAGTTTTTAATAACGACTGTATTTTTCTTCCAGCTCCATCGCTAGACCCTGTATATCTTCTAAAGACAAAGTGCTCGTCAAGACGAATCAAACGAGCCCGAACTCGACGGGGCCGTGTCGACATTACAGAGTTCCTTTCGCCACTTTCCAACTCCATCATCAGATCAGCTCCATGTCTTCATAATATTATATTGCCACGCGATGAACATATGCTTTCAAAATTCCAGCTCAATCGGAAACCGGATAGTGGGTCAATTAAAACTTGTAAGATTTGATTACATAGAACGGGACAGTGAAACTAAATAAATACACCTCGTAGAGCTCATTTCACTGATCGACAAACACAAGCTTGAGAGGAAACTTACCTTACGTTTGTTCTTTTCAGACGCTGCTGTTAGGCAGAATGCTCCAAGGCTTATCGTTCGGCATGTTCATGCCGCTCCGCTCCATCTACATCGGCGAGTGCACCAGCCCTCGCTACCGCGGCGGCTTCCTCACCGCCACTGCCCTCGCACAGACCTTCGGTCTTTGCTTCGTCCATCTCACTGGATCACTCCTCAGCTACCAGTTAACAGCCCTCTGCTGCATATCCTTCCCTTTTACCAGCACTCTATTGACGATATACTCACCGGAATCCCCGAGTTGGTTAGCAATGCGAGGAAAGTATGATAAATGTAGAAAGAATTTTATATGGTTAAGAGGGGACGACGAAATAAAAGAGTTAGACGAGTTAATACAGTCAGCAAAGCATTTTGAAGCCCAAGAAACTAAGCAAAATAGAATTAGACAAGTTCTTTCAGTAGCGAAGAAAAAGGAATTCTACAAACCGGTTATTCTGATGTCTGCATTGTTTGTTATGCTAACTTATGCAGGAGGGCCAATGATGGGAGCTTACTCAGTAACGGTATTGGAGTTGCTGATGGGTCCTCAAGTTAACGCCCATTTCTGGATGGTAGCTTTAGACTTTCAGAGGTTATTTTTCAGTGGAGCTGCTGTTTATTTTATCCACAAAGTAAAAAGAAGAACAATGTTGTTTACTATCGGGATTCTATGTGCTGGAAGCCAACTGTGCATGGGCGCATATATATTCGCGAAAACCAATAGGTATTTGCCTTTGGATTCATTATGGATCCCGGGAATACTAATCAATGTGCAAATGATGACTGTGTCTATGGGCATGCAGCCGCTGCCGGCCGTGATAGCTGGTGAGGTACTACCTTTGCAACACAGAAGTCTAGCAGGAAGCATTGGATTGTTAGCGCAGTGTGGGTCTGTGTTTGTTGTACTCAAGTCTTTTCCTAGTCTGATATCCTCTTTGGGTTTGGAAGGTACATTTGCTTTGTACTCTGGGGTTATATCCACGTGCCTGGTGATCGCGTGGGTGCTCCTGCCGGAGACCAGCGGTCGTACGCTGCAGCAGATTGAGGAGCACTTCAGGGGGGAGCCATTACCGGACCCTGAAGCAGATGTTATGGAAAAGGAACTGTTAAAAGAATTTGATGGAAAGTTGTCGAAAGTCGGTCAGTAAGAGATATATGAAAGTGCTGTTCCTGTTTCCAATACGATTTAAATTTGGAGAACACGGTAAGTGTAAGCGTCGTAGTATTGGACACTCTAATGTCTAATAGTTGACACCCAACTGCCACCTTTAATGCGAATGAATTAGGTTTAAATATGAGATGTACTGGGACAATAACGAGCACTGGAACGATTACTTTATATTGAAAAATTGTACTTACATGAGTTGCTTCGACAGGATGACCCCATCTAAGCAGAACTGCAAGCCCAACTGGGAGAAAAGGGTAGGATGAATGAAATGCATGTTCAAAATATATTTGCACTGGTTAATTTACCTAACTTATGCAAATCCTCTACACCTACAACCATATGCATGCATCTTGTCCCTGTTTGATTGTCTAAACAGTAAATATATTACGACGTACCTCGAGCATATGCCGACCATACCTCATTTACATGGTCATAAACGTGATCTATGTTTATACGTTTTCCCGACTTCGCGAAAAATAGTTTAGTGAAGTGCACCCATAATGGGTCCCATATATCATTGTGTGATTTGTGCAGGTACCAGCCAGTGAAGTGCGTGTACGGATGATCCCGCCTAGGGTGACCAGACGTCAGGAATTTTCCTGACATGTCAGGAATTTTGGACATATGTCAGGAATGCGGCCGGAACAGGAAAATGTCAGGAATTTTGGACAAATAGAGAAAATTGTATATACTGTAAACTTTTATTTGAATAAAAAAAATATTATGTAAAAATGTAGTTTTACGAGCATATAACTTTTTAGTTGCTGGTGTAGCCATAAAAATACGGCTTTTCATGAACAAGAGATTTCTCTCGTCATGATTGTTCCTTAGGACCCAAGGATGGATTTGAGAAGTGGAGCCACCAAGATTTTTGATGTAAATTTTTAGGGGGGGAGGCTCTCAACTTTATCTTGATATCAATATCAGTTAAGCTACTTGGCCAAGTTTGGTATCGTCATATGAATCGGTATCATTCTGATACCGATCAAAAACATGTAAAATAAACATATAGTATCGGGACTTTTTGATTAGGTTTTTCGTAGTAGTAATAGTAAAACACTTTGTACAAAGGCGAACATATCCCTATAAGGGATTTCTTCCAGTTAACCTTTGAGCAATTGAGAGAGAATAGTTTTCAAACACCCCCCCCCCCCCCCCCCCCCCGCTGCAACGTAATAAAATAAAACAAGCTCGTGTCAGGAATTTTGACCCAAAATCAGGAATTTTGTCAGGCCTTTTGAAATTTGTATCTGGTATCCCGCCTCACGCTTCCAGGCAGTGCCTAAACGTGGGCTAAAATCGGTAGCCTCGCTAACTAGACGAATAGCCCTCTAAACATGTTCGATGATAATATGTGCTATTTGTGGTAAACGGAATATAGCTTGGCCCTTAGGTACCTACACAATAATGATAGCAGTATTATGCTTAGGGCACAAAGTCTGTCGAAAGCAAAACTCTTTAATGTTTAAGTAATAAGTTCCTTAAATTTGTTATCTTTCTCCAATTTAAAAGCATGTACTTATTTTCAAACACAATCTAGTATTGTATATGAATAAATACTATGACTATGACTATGACTATGACTACTTATATGTATAACATGCGTGCGCGCACTGTCATGCTTACCAAAACTTACTTATTAAGTAACCAAATATTGTAATCGGACTTCACTTGCATATGTTTCTGCTTGTGTTACAAAATTAGTAATAGGCATGGTTATTTATTTGATTACGAATATAAACGACTAAATAACTACCTACAAATTTATACAAAAAAGCACTGCGTAATTAATTTAAGTATTAAGAGTTAATAATTCTGTGTGTTAATAATCACAATAACCAACGCTCGGGTTGGGTTGAAGGACAGGTAGACACATTATTTCGTCCCTTACCAATTATAGAGTACATTCGAGAATGGTCATGTAAAGATCTGTAATGCAATTACGTTACAATAGCAGACACCAAGTTAGCGGACTGCAATCCTAAACGCTGCGAGCGAAGGACGCCACAATCACCACACGTGCACAAGTTCAAAAACAAGCCGGAAAACCAGGAACATCAACAGAGCAGATTGCAGTCACAGTTACAATAGAATATCACAAAAAAAACAAAAATGACTAAAACAAACAAGTTGTAAGCTTAAAGAGAAAGATTAAAGGGAACATTGTGCAATTAACTCAGCCATTGAAATTTCTACTGGAAGTATAACAAAAAAAAAAGGTTGTTTGTGCTCTATGACGTGCCCACTCGATTCCGAAACATGTGCGGAATATATACCTCCTGCGAAGGCAATATACAGCAAAAGGCCATAAACTCGACCATTTAACGGCTCAGAGTTAGGGCTCCAATGGCGGAAACAAAAAAAGCTTCGCCACTTATACCATGTTGAATATTTAGAAAACCATAGATATTAAGACTTGATTAGATACTCCACAACAAAGTAAAGAAATGAAACATGAACAATATCATATATAGCCAATTCAAATACATCACGTTTGAAAGAAGCTGGAAAAAAACTATTTGCTTTAATTGCAAAATTCCTTATTTTGTGCTTATTTACTATGTCTTCAGCAAGTAAAGAGTAACTAAGTGATCGTCAACCACACACCATTCCACATAGGAATCGAATGATGAATTGTGCGTGTAACTTATAGTGTAGCCAATTTTATTTAATAAGCAATACAATACTTATGATACTTGTTTCTGTGAAGTGATCCAATATTTAGTGCCAAGTGTTAAAGTGTGTTATACTCATTAATTTTTTACGGTAGATTATAGGTGTGAATTTTGGTTCGTGATGTTGTAGTTATAACTATAATGAAGTTACATATCTCAGTGCTCCAAGTATCTCTGTGCACGCCGTCTTCAATGCTGATATATACGGTGGGCTAGTGTGTATGTTATAACAACCAAGGAACCTAGGCGGCAAATTAATCAAGTTCAAGTCACGAGAAATAGGTACCTACCACCTAGGCACACACACTACAGCAGCGGACAACAGATGAGCGGCAATAAGATCAGACGTAACAAAGCCATCCGTAATGCTGAATTACTGAATTCAAAAATATTGTATAAAATCGAGTGCCGTACAGCAAGATTAATGTATACAGTGTGTGGCCCAAAACACAAGCGAAAAATTCAAACGTAGATTGTACTCCTCAAACAATAAAAATATTGTTCAACAACTTTGAAAAAATATGTAGTTTTTAAATTGTCTCTTTTTCATACAAACTAAATATTATTTTCAATGTACGTTAAAATCCGTCTAATTGACATTGCTTGTCAGTCTTGTCACCCTACAGACATAATCAATTTTGCAATACATTGCGTGTTCAGGTAAACTTTAAAATGTACTAAAAATCAAACCGTAAGTTATTTTTAAAAGTCACTGAACAAACGTTGTTCTGTATGAGGAGTAGAATATACGTTTCAATCCTTCGCCCGTGTTATGGGTCACACACTGTATAGGTAATGCGGCTTGAAGTCTATTTCTCTCATCTTCAACAGATCGCAGCTAAGGAAAAACGAACGTTCATAATATACTAAAGGACATGTTAGGCGTATGCAAACAACTTCTCAATCAAAAATAGACACACGAGATCCTGGAAGGCAAGACTATAACAAAAAAAAACTACCATGGACAATGCTAACCATGCAGAAATGCGACCATGGACACATTTTCGGACGACTTAACTGCACCTGCTATATACAGTCAAAAAGTGGTAGCTCAAACAGACATAGATCCCTGAAGCAGGATATCACACGTTACACAGACAAAAGACCGCCGTACGGGAAATCCATTGCTCAAATCAAAACAGGGAAAAGTGAAGTGAAGTGTATAAGCAATCGGAACAGACACGGAATATAAACCAAGGGAAATATACGAAAACGAGACCGCAAATGACCAGAACGTCGAGTCGTCATTGAAAAAACGTTACAAGCACATTCATAAAATATCGCAGTCTTTTATCCTGTCGTACATATTTACACACTTATCTATTTATTTTTTCCCTACTCTGGGTACGATGCTGGTATTCGGCCTGGTTCTTACTTTCCTATCTATCCTCTCCTGACTGCACAAGCCCTACACACCCATCCTGTATTTTTGACTCGCCGGTGCCTCGGGCAGGAGGGTCTGCTGAGCATGCCGGGGTGGCTAACGACGGAAAGATCACAAGAAAAGGCGCGGATACACGTCCTATTTCGGAGTGGGCTAATCTGGACGGAGGTTGTTAACCTGCCGTATTAACACCTCCGACCGATGGGCCTGAACCGTACCAGTACGTGCATCTGAGCATTGTCGCTGAGTCTCTCCGTCCCTCCCTCCCTTGTATGACCACGCCTCTGAGTCCTTGCAGCAGAACTGCTGGCTGGCCGAGTCAGTTAACGGTAACGGTAACGGTAATTATGTCATTGCTCTAAATTATTTATTATTATTAACTTTCTGACGATTCAAAAGTGCTTGTTGCTAGGTCTACTTAGATAAAGACATTCTTGACTTGACTTGACTTTTGACTTGAATACAGAAACTAGGTACCTATAGATTACACGCAAATCTGCAAAAAGTCTATAATGAAGCGTGTATTGGACTTAAGAAAAAACATTGTAAAATTTGTCTGAAGAAGAAATTTGACTCAAAAATATCTGAACATGCACTTTATCGCCTTGAGAATAGAGGCGTTGTTCAGATATTTGTGGCTACCTTGGCCGCTCCGATATATCTGATGACGATTGTACCAGGGCTTTGGTGCACGAGTCACTTGACCAGTTTATTTAAAACTATTACCGCACCATCTGGGAATACCTTTAGGAATTTATCCTCATGTATTTAATTTTTTTAAATAATAAAAATTTATTGATAAACAAACTTAAATAAACTTATGTAAACTAACTTAAAAATAAACTATTTTAAAACTAAATAAATCTAAAATTAAATATGGAGGTATAATAACTATAAAAGCTTAATCAAAAAGCCCACCCCGTGTCGTCCCCGGCGCAAAGGTACCCATCACGCTCGCTGCGTTGCCGCGTTGAACGGCGATGGATAGCCGTTGCACCAGGAACGACCCGGAGCGGGGGTCAAGGCCCCTATCTCTTAGGCGGCGCCCCACCTCCCTAAGGAACACCTTAGCCTCCTCGCACCACACACCCGACGTTTCGACGGCGAGCGGAACAAAAAGATAGTTACTTAGCGCCGAGTATTTCTGCCTTTTGTATTTAATTATATTTATATCTGAAAAGTAGTGTGAGCACTGTTAGCAGGAAATAATCATCGCAATTAGTCGGCGTGTAGCACTTTGAATCTTACTTCTTTGTAATAAGGCTTAAAAGTGGAAACATGTATTTGACGTTCACTCAGCTGCTGATAACCATATTCCTGGTTGCAGTTATAGTCTGAGAGCTAACCCCAAAAGTTGATCATTTATAGAGCTACCTACTATAATACACTGAAAAAAACGATAGACGAACTACTTCGTCTTTTTCATTAATAACTAAAATTCTGGAGGAGTAAATAAAGTTTATTTGCTAAAGACTTACTTATAAAGAGCAAAACACTTCGGTAAGTAATAAAAGCCTTAGTTTTGAAGCCCCACAACTTAAGTTATTAGTAGACGATTGTTGTTTCAAGGTAACAAAAAAAAATTCAGTGTAGGTAGGCGTAGAACAACATTACAGAGTCCGCAAAATGGCAGTTTAGCTTTTATAAATTTATATTTCTTATATGAAAAAGTGAAAAACTTATATAACAAACATTCGAGTAGTTAATAACCCAACACGGTAGCAACAAAAACCGCAGGTGACGGTTATAATATAAGTTATAACGTTTAAACCTACCTACTTCTATCTTCAACTAGTTCTACTTTTTCAAAACATCAATAAAAAAAAGTGCAATCATCATATCCTGAGGCTCTCTTTTTTGACAATAATTAGCCATATTGTACGAGACAAATAAGTCATGCTCAGCAAATTATTCTATGGGACCAACCCCGAAATCCCAAAAAAAATTGGCCTCATAGAAAAAGTCGACATCTGACAGGCCAAAACATTTTTTGTGATCCCATGGAAAAAGTTGTTCAGTTTGGCCTACATAATCACCTCGCACATTCGCACAATATGGATAATTGTTGAAAAAACACCCCGTATAAATTGCCAATCTGAAAACTTACTCCTTTGCTGATTTCTACTCTGACGTCTCTGACCTGCCATACGATCGAATCGAGCAATAGATATGGCGCACTTACCAAACCTCTTGTAATAACACTAATTTCGATACCTAGCTCTTGGACTACTTACCTACTATGTTCCTGTTTGTCAAATTACTTAAATTAAATTTAGTTCGTTCGTTATAGTTGACTCCTAAGTGTCCAAACGTCCACGTTTCCACCAATTGTTACAAGTAAGTATTATGTATTTAATTTACCTACTATATTTGGAATACTTTCTATTGAAAGGTTTCTGGTGGAAATATTTATTAATTTATTTAAACTTTATTCCACAATAAAAAGTACAAACGGCGAACTTGATGCCAAAAGTCATTCTCTACCAGTTTTAACCTTCGGGCCAAACAGAGATTAAAAGAAGGTAATAAAAATACTACGTAAATAGAAATACTACGTAAGGAAAATTGAAGTATTATTTATTTGATTACTAATGATTAAGAAAGTAAAATATATAATACTAGTTACGATTTATGACGAAGTTAAACAAAAATAACCGACCAAGAGCATGTCGGGCCATGCTTAGTGTAGGATTCCGTAGTTACCGGCCCGTCACAAAACACCCACTCAAAAGGTTGTTAGGGTTCCGTAGCCAAAATGGCAAAAACGGAACCCTTATAGTTTCGCCATGTCCGTCCGTCCGTCCGTCCGTCCGCGGTCTAGCTCAGTGACCGTTAGCACTAGAAAGCTGAAATTTGGTTTGAATATGTGCATTAACCAAGCCGACAAAACGGTAGAATAAAAACGCGAAAAATATATTTTGTTAGGGTACCTCCCGTACACGTGAAGTGGGGGGCGAATTTTTTTTTCGTTCCAACCAAGTTGTGTGGGGTATCGTTGGATAGGTCTTTTAAAAAGAATTAGAGTCTTCTAAAACAGTTTTTGGATAAAACTAATACTCTCGGAAATAATAGCTCCGAAAGTTTAAAACAGGGCGTCCCCCCCCCCCATCTAACTTTTGAATCGTGGGTCCTAAAATTTTGAAAAAATTAATGAAACTGAGGCCTAATGAGTACCTTCAATGAAAACTATATTGAAATAAATCGGTTTAGCCGTTTTTGAGTTATCATTCAAAAACCCATAGTGAAAGGCCGTAAGTAAAAACGAGGTAAGCGCCGCCAAATTTCCCGTAAGAAACGACCTTTTGAATTAATAGTCTCAGTTTACGGAACCCTACACTGAGCATGGCCCGACATGCTCTTGGCCGGTTTTTTATAAGATATTTTGCGGTACTAACGCCATTTCACTAATTATGCGGAATTGACATCCTTTTTACTAGGCGTTTTTGAGTTATAACTCGAAAACGACACACCCATTTTTCGAAATATAGTTTTCATTGAAAGTACTTATTAGGTCTCACTTTTCTGAATTTTTCGTTTTTTTGGACCCACAGTTTAAAAGTTAGATGGGGGAGACGCCTTGTTTCAAACTTTCGGAGCTATTATTTCCGAAAGTATTTTTTTTTTCCAAAAGCTGATTTAAAAACCCGTATCTTTCAAAAAGGATAGGTACGGGTTTTTATATCAGCTTTTGGATAGGCAATGATACCCCACACAATAGAGTTGGAGCGAAAAAAATTTACCCCCCACTTCATGTGTACGGGAGGTACCCTAATAAGGAATATTTTTCTAGTTTTTATTCTACGACTTTGTCGGCGTGATTAATACACATACTCATATCAAATTTCAGCTTTCTAATGCTAACGATCACTGAGCTAAGCCGCGGACAGACAGGCGGACAGACAGACGGACATGGCGAAACTGTAAGGGTTCCTAGTTGACTACGGAATCCTAAAAATACGATCACGTATATTTCCTACAGAAGTCGCTGCAAGCATCGTGAATCTTCGAGGACACGATGGAAGAAGACCTAGAGCTGACCGATATGCCATCATCGCAGCACGTGTCACCAGAGGGCGCTGACACTGTGCGGTCTCCGCATGTGACGTCATCACCGGATCGCTCAGACATGTATGTGTGTTTGTCAGCACTCTCCTGTACATAAAGCAGGTCAAATACAATCATAACGAAAGAAAATAAAATACAATGTACAGTCAACTACGAAGAGATGTATCCACTGTTGGACCTTATTACAACGCAATAAGGTGAAAAAAATTATAGGTACATGTCTTTGTAGTCGACTGTACTTACAAAGGCGAAGTTATCCCAGTGAGGGATCGCTTCCAGTTAAACTTTCTTGAATCTCACTTTCAATTGAAAGTGAGATTCAAGAAAGACAAGCGAGCAATTTTGGGTGAACTTCCAGACTTTTGTACATATCTTTACAAAATGACGACTTTACATCGAGCTTTAGTTATTTGAGAGCCGCTCCTGGACATTTATAAAGCTGAATACGAAATTCAAGGCCAATCAAATTTTATTTCTTCGTAGGATAACTTCTATGTCCCAACAACATCTCTGGCCATTCATTGTCGACGTGTCTGAAGACATCGTCAGTTCCGAACCCATTAAACAAAGTAGGCAAGCAAGCAACGAACACCCAGAAGTCGGTGAATGCAGTTACGAAGTTGAAAATGAAAAGAACAAGACGGAAAAGTATTTAGCAATTGAGGTAGAAGAAGTCCCATCAGAGGCAGAGTAAATATTTCTTTCTTTTAATTATTTATAACGGTAGCTACACTAAGCGGATGCCTCCTCCAGCCCGTGTTAGGTATATGATGCACACAGAGACAGCCCCCAATATGGTGTAAACATTATTTGAGAGTTAATGGGAATCAAAAATGTATAAGGCTATTTAGGCTAGTAGACCAATGACGTCAACATGTATTAGGGTAGGGTAGGTTAGGTTAGGTTTACGTAAATATTAATAGTAATAATAAAAGCCTTTATTTCAGACAGTTTATACAAACAAATATATCTAATTATAACTTAAATTACTTTCGCCTCACAGTCTGTGTGCCTCTTTCGACAAAGGCCTCCTGCAGTTGTGACCATTTTTCTCGGTCTTTTGCTACTTTTGCCCATGTGTCGCCAGCAATGGCTTAAATCTCGTCAACCCATCTTATGGATGGTTTTCCTTTCCTTCTTTTTAGATGTTTTGTAAACCAATGCATTATTACATTTGACCATTTTCCCTTGCCCCTTATTGTGTGTCCTGCCCACTTCCACTTCAGTGATTTAATAGTTTTGTGACATCTTGTTATTCTTATTTTATCTGTAAGTTTTATCCTATCATGCTCCTATCCATGGAGTTTTGGCATATGGCAAGTTTACTGATGTTGGCTTTAGTGGTCGCCCAAGTTTGACAGCCATATGTGAGTACAGGTAAGATGCAAGTGTCAAATAATTTCCGCTTAATATTCACGCTCGTTTCTTTGTTTTTCATGATCCTCATTAAGCTCCAATACTGTTTCCAAGCATTTGCTATGCGTCGGTCAATTTCTTTAGAAGTTGAGTCTTTTGGTGAGATTATCTGTCCTAAATAAATGTATTCATTTTCGTAATGTATGACGTTGTTATTGATGTGAATAGTTTAAATATTAATAATAAAGAAGATTAATATACTATAGTAGATACGTAGAAGTATATTTACAAAACAAAACACAAAGGAAAACAAAAACAATTATTGGGCTAGGCCATAGGTCCGCCACTAAGCACACTTGGAAGATATGAAAATGAAACAAAATAAGTAAACAAGTCCTTGTAAAAAGTCACTTTCCTGTTGATTCATAGTCGGAAACGGGCCACTGTAGTCGCAGTATGTCACACTTTAATATGACTTTTTTCCATCTGTAGAGGTAGGAGTTATCAGGTTCCGGGTCTGGGAGACCGGAACACCGATGTAGGCGCCACAGCTTGCGCCAAGATGAAAATAGGTTGCAAATCAACCCCAGACTTGATTCCCTGTAGGACATCAGCTATTTCAGGAACATTCCGATTTTAATCATGTGACTGCGACATCCGTAATCACGTGTGTTAGGAAAGTTAGGTACAACGGTTAGGTAACTTTGAATATTGATGTTGCATAATGTGCATCATTTACTGCGGTGTCTCAGAGTGTAAAGACAATTTAATGTAGGATTACGCAATCAGAAGGACGAATATAAACCATCGATTATCTCAGAACTGGAGCCAATTATAACACTGGTGTCTTTGAGAGATATACTTAATTTAAACTCAGGAGTGCACCCTTGCAATTAAAGGAAATTAAAAAAACACGGTGGATAAATTATATCTATGTATTTGTATATCATCTGGGAGTCTTATTGAACTTTCGATAAGACTATACAAGGTGTAACAAATCTATAATAGTATTTATACAGGGTGTAACAAAAATACTGGTGATCCTTTTAAGGGCATAACTGGTATCGTGTTTATTATGAAAAAACAAGAAAAAAAAATCCTCGCGAAAAAAAAAATTGGTTTTGTATGGAGGGTTGGCCGGCCGGGACGACGTGGCCTATACAATAATAAACGTCCAAATTTTTTTTCTCCTAATTTTCCTTACACGCTATAGGATACCAATTATGCCCTTAAAGGGATCACCAGTATTTTTGTTACACCCTGTATAAATACTATTATAGATTTAGTGTCATGGGCTCAATATATATTTACGTTTCTTTAACCATTTCGTAATCATAAGCTTTATTTCTAAAGGGGCCCACCCACTATCAGTCCGCCGGACGATATCGGCCTGTCAGTTGTTCAGAACTGTCAAATTTTAGTTCTAACTGACAGGCCGATATCGTCCGGCGGTCTGATAGTGGGTGGACTCCTTAAGATTGTCTGTCTGGCAATGCAAATTTTAAAATTGTCAATTTGCAACCCATTTTTAGTTTCGCCATTTCCGTCTGTCTGTCCGCGACTTAGCTCAGTAACCATTAGCACTAGAAATATTCAACGGTGTACGAGCCTAATTTTACAGAAATACCGCAAATGGATGTACAGTTTAGCCATTTGGCACACGCATACTAGAGGCCAAGAATTTTTTTTGACCAACAGTTCTTTAAAAAAATTCCCTTGGTGGTCCTAAGGGAAATTTTGTGCTAATTCATAATTTTTTTTACGGAAAAACAATTTTTTTTTTCAAAAACCTATCGTGTGTATCATATGAAAGAGCTAATAAAGGCGGTTATAAAAATGTACCACATCATTACATTTCAGCCTTTTTTTAAAAATTAAAACAAAAATAAATTTCAAAATATACCAAGTTTGGGCACCTCCAGATACGATATGGCTGGTTTTTATTACGCAATAACTTGTTTATTTACCGGTGAAAAGTTACCCCAATTGTTTTTTTATTTCGACCGGTAGCATTTTTGCAGCATTTGACAACGCACGACGGCATATTTTAATTATTTTTTAACCTCGCTTCACTGCATGGACGGTCAATGGATACGACTGGCGGGGGAGTGGCACATTATTGCTGTGCGTATGTGTGTGTAGTGTGTAGACGAGCACGGGCGCAATTGGAATCACAGTTTGTTGTTATAGTTGAATTATCGAGAGCGTGGAATTGCATATGTAGTAGTATTGTTTGTTTACAGGCATTCTATATTTGAATCCGCACACAAAGAGGCACAACACGGTACAACCACTACATATGCAATTCCACGCTCTCGATAATTCAACTATAGCAGTTCGTAATCTGGAATATTATTTTCACCTCAGCAGCTCGAACGAGGGTTCTTTGCGGCCCAAATTCAGTGAGCAAAGTTCGATTTTGCTCACTGAGTGAGACAAAATGACCTTGAAATTTCTGCAGTTAAAAGAAAGAGGAAGTAATATTTCAAACGTCATATTATCGCTTTTTGAATAGCAGAACCCCGATGAGCACTAAATTAGCTTGGAAACCTAATCACAAGATTTGGCGCAGGCACTAGTTTCTAATCAATGTGATTACAGTTTTGACGAAGCTCCTCCTATCTTATTTAGTCAAAAATAGTAAAATTGCTAAAATTACTAAAATTACTACAATTACTAAAATTACTAAAATTACTAAAAATAATCAAATAACTAAAATTACTAAAATAAATAAAATTACTAAAATCACTCAAATCACTGAATTTACTAAAATTTATAAAGTTACTAAAATTACTAAAAATAATAAAATTACTAAATTAACTACAATTACTAAAATTACTAAAAATACTAAAATACTAAAAATACTAAAATTCCTAAAATTACTAAAATCACTAAAATCACTAAATTTACAAAAAAATATAAAGTTACTAAAATTACTAAAAATAATAAAATTACTAAAATTACTACAATTACTAAAATAACTAAAATTAATAAAATAACTAAAATTACTACAATTACTAGAACTACTAAAATTACTTAGAATACTCAAATTACTAAAATAAATAAAATTACTAAAATTACTAAAATCACTAAAATAACTAAAATCACTAAAACCACTAAATTTACTAAAATTTATAAAGTTACTAAAATTACTAAAAATAATAACATTACTAAGCTTACTACAATTACTAAAATTACTAAAAATAATACATTTACTAAAATTACTACAATTACTAAAATTACTAAAATTACTAAATTTACTAAAATTTATAAAGTTACTAAAATTACTAAAAATAATAAAATTACTAAGTTTACTACAATTACTAAAATTACTAAAAATAATTAAGTTACTAAAATTACTACAATTACTAAAATTAATAAACTAAAATAAAACAATTGATTCTGATTCTGATTCTGAAAATTACTACAATAAATAAAATTACTAAAATTACTAAAATGACTATAATCACTAAAATCACATCAATGAACACCCTTCCAAGGCTCTCCGCTCGAAATCTTCCATGAACATATTTGCCACTACAGGTGCTACAGGAGAGCCCATTGCTACACCCTCAATCTGTAAATAGAAAGCCTCTCGCCAGACAAAATAACCGCTCGTCAAACAAAACTCGATGAGCTCCATATGCACGGTAGGTATGTCGTTACAAGTAACGATTTGTCTAATTATTTCTATAGTCTCCTGTACCGGTACATTTGTAAATAGTGAAGCACTCTTAGTGCTTGAGAATGGAGACCTAAGCTCTCCGAAACATGTCGCGCGTAGTGACTAAACACAAGTGAGTACAGCCGCATGCAGTGATAATAAATTTACTAAAATTTATAAAGTTACTAAAATTACTAAAAATAATAAAATTACTAAAATTACTACAATTACTAAAATTACTAAAGTTACTTAAAACAAAATGAATAAAATTAATAAAATTACTAAAATTACTAAAAATAATAAAATTACTAAAATTTCCAAGTTTCTAAAGTTTTTCTGCTATGTTCTCACTGCTGAGGTGCAAAGTTGTATGTGCAACATGAGACCAAAGTTATTTGCACCTCGTGCCTTTGAGTCCCTCACTACGCTCAAGATTCTAAATTAGAATCACTCGCTACGCTCGTGATTCTATTATAGAATCTATCGCTTGCTCAGGACTCAAAATAAGCACTCGAAGCAAATACTAACTTTGCTCTCTTGTTGCACAATGTATTATTAAATCTATGCAAATACCTAATTTCACTCGGTTTAACTAAACCCACATATTTAAGAACATACCACAACAAATGACAATATATTCAGCAATTTTTCTCTACTATCCGGCACTATATATAGTTTTTTTTTAGTTACCATTGACGGGTCAATTTTAAACAGCTTATGAAATTTAGATAATTAAAGTACGGAACCCTCTCCACGCGAGTCGAACTCGCACTTGTCCGGTTTTATTTAGTTCTTGTAGTCAATGATTGAATATTACAATAATGTAGGTACCTACATAAATGTCACTTAAGTTTAAACTCAAGTAAATGCATAGTTAATAAATAATATACATATATGTATAACTTAGAGACTCTCACCTGCAGACAAACTGTGAAAACAGTTTTGCAGGAAACTGCCTTAAATTTAATTTCTATACTGTGTTGCAATAATAATAAATAATGTGACGTGAACCTCGTGAAGGCTGAGAAGGACAAGTCCAGCAAGTACCTAGACTTAGCTCACGAGGTAACCGCCATGTGGGAGGTTGATTCGGCGATCATTGTGCCGATTGTTGTTTCTGCGAACGGTCTCATAGCGAAGAGTCTCGACCAACATCTTGAGAGACTTTCGCTACAGGGTTGTGGTTGGATCAAGGGTCAGATACAGAAGGCGGTAATTCTGGACACGGCGCGCATAGTCCGAAGGTTCCTCTCTCTGCGGCCCTGACCACCGGCAGCCTGGGCCTTGCTCCGTTGCCGGCGGCACCCTAGATTAGGTTTTTTATAATGTTTTTATTGTTTTTGTATGTTTTTGATGTATTTTTGTATTTTACTTTTGTAAAAATATTATAAAATAACCTAATCTAAGACAGAAAAGAAATAAAGGATAAATAATAAAAAATAAAAAATAATAAAATTAACGTAATGTATTCTTTTTTAATTTCCGTAGTTCTCAAGGAGAGCTTGCGCTACGCAACGCCATAGAACAGAGAGATGTGGCCACCGTCAAAAGGTTGTTGGCCGAAGGCGTCTCTGTCGCTTGTCGCGATGAAAGTGGAAGGACACCGTTACATTTGTGCACATATTATTATTGTCAAGAAACAAACGCATCATATAAGCTGAAAGAAAGAGTGAGTAAACTTCTAATTTTATTTGGAGCTGGTTAGGTTCGTACAATATGTATGCATCGCCATATAAATGAAAATGTGAATTAGCTACGTTTAGTTAATTCGCATAATTTGGAGACCATGTGTATATTTTCTGTTCTTCAATGACTCTTTAACGTTAAGGTATAATTGTATATTTCTTAATAACATAGATAAATGACCTTCGCTTCGCTCGCTTGCTAACTTATACTTACCAATAATAGGTATGGGGTGGGATGAACAAAACAAACCCTATCAATTAGGCAAGCACATCGTTGACTTTTACCCGAACGATAGTCTGAACAAATTAAGTAAGCACTCACACTAACCAAAAACCCTTTAATTAGGATTTCTTGCTAAGTGTTTTCGAATGCGATTAAACTATTTTATTTTTTAATCTCTGATGTCAAGACATTTGCGCGAAAAAGAGATGGGAAGGGTAAACTATTGAAGTTATCTACTAACCTACAGTTTACTCTACTCTGAGACCACATTGGGTTATGGTTAACCTTCTTCAAAACTGTTTCCATAGCGATTGGCTTATGATAGGGATCTGGATAACCATTTAATAGGGTTAGGGTTACCCTATCTTATTCATAGCATCCCTGTTATTGATAGCACCAGAAAATTGTATTACGGATTACGTCGGCAAACTTGCTTTTTGGGATCTTTTTATTAAACGTAAATTATTTGTATTTTAGCTGGAGGATGAATTAAAATGCCAACCAGAAGAAATGGTTATTATTAACGAAATATTGTCAGTGATCGACCAAACGGAAAATAAAAAGGATATTTTAGACAGCTTTGATTCAGATAAAACATCAGCGATAGGCTACGCCATTCCTAATGGCCACTTTGAGGTTGTCGAAAGCCTTGTCAGAAGAGGTGCAAGCGTAAATAAGGTTCGCAATAATGAATCAGCACTACACCTGGCTGCAGATCATCCTCGTTTGCTTAAATCCTTTCTTGACCTTAAAATTATTGAAAACACTTTCGATGACAATGGATGGCTTCCGATATTCTACGCAATCATTTTTTGCAAAATGGAATCAGTTATACTACTATTAGAAAGATTTGGGAACGATCAGCTGATAAAGCAAATACAAAATGGTTGCACAGCTTTCCATGTGGCAGCGCGGAGCGGCCCCTTTGAAATGCTCGAATTTTTATTTGATGGGGTATACCCCTATATAGCTTATAGAGATATACCAAAATGTGGAGAAACAACCCCGTTAATTGCAGCGACCTTGAAAGGCCGCGAGGATAACGTAATGTTTTTACTAAGACGTGGGGCATGTTTAATGGAAACAGATGCCAACGGGAAAACAGCCCTCGATATTATACTACAACGATTCGTTAACCCTTCGAAATTTTTGAAGGATTTATTTAATCAATGCATTCAAATTGATTATATAGATATTGCAAACCCAATAAATTTTATGGGTGACAACGTTAGTGTGTCATATAAACCATTGACATTTCCTGATGATACGGGTGTCAACCAAACTAAATTCATGGAAAAGTTGATAAAATGTGGCCACAAGGAATTATTGGTGCACCCGCTGATAGAAAGTTTGTTATTCTTAAAATGGAGATGTTTATTGCCAGTGGTATACGCGTTCATCGCAATTTATGGGATATTTCTGGTATCTTTGAATGCTTTTTTGGTCTGCGTATTTTATTACAGGGATGTTTTTAACTTTAATGTTTCCATGGCTGAAGACGAAATTGATACTTTCTATTATATTAACGATTGGAGTTGGACTTGGGTGCCATTAATATATTTGAGCATCATCATACTGCTTGGTCAGGTAAACATTTCAATAATATGAGTACGAGTAAATAGCTAGACTGATTATGTTTTTATCTGCAAAATAATGCTTAAATATTAAACAACATGATCCAATTCTGGTTTTTAACATTATTAGAAGAAAATAACTTCTTCTCTTTTCCAGGAACTTTTTTATATAAATATGCAAAGACGTAGATATTTCGATCCCTTCGAGTCTTGGGTGAAGCTAAGCCTTCTGATAATTTCTGCATTTGTACCCCTCGGGCTTCTAATATTCATGTGGTTTATACCGGCCTGGCTACGCCATGTAGCCTGCGCCGCAGTGCTGCTGTCCTGGCTGCAAGCGATGCTCCTGCTGTCCCGGTTCCCTGACTGGGGATACTATGTTTTGATGTTCGAGAGAGTCGTCTATAACGTGTTAAAGGTTAGTATTATAATAGTAGTTTATGTAACTGTTACGTTTTAAGGCCTAATTACGTACAGTTGCATACACTGCTTTATCTACACACATATTATAAACCCGAAATGATGATTGAATGACTGCAATTGCACGGATTGCACCGACATCGCCATGGCCAACTCGATTGTGTCGGCGGTCGGGCGGCGCATGCCCGCACCCGGATTTTCATAATGATATCGAATTTTTGCTTATTATTTGATAATAATAACATCGTTACAGATAACACATTTGTTAACAACTACTAAGAAGACGTTCGAAACTTGAACGTAATTAAGGTATCGGTTACCGATACTAAAATGTAAACATTAAGATGCAGCCACAGATACTCATATCTAAATATAGGGCGTTTGCTCATCGATCCTGACCATTAAATAGACATATTACTTAGGGTATGGGTGTAGATAAATTATATTTGTCGTTCTTTGTAGTCCCTTCAAGGCTCATGATCGCGAAAGGAAGTTATTATTTTGAGGTTAAGAAAGCGTACTTAGGTAGTTAAAGCGACAAACACTTTCGGATTTATAATATTTGTCATTGATTCATGTCTAACTAAGCTGTAGCAATAGTCGAGCTGCAGGAGAGCTCGACTATTGGTATTGCATGCCATCGCGTCACTGTTGGATGTTTGGCCTTCCCTAGCTTAGCCCTAACTTCGTTGCTCGAGGGCCCGAAGAATAAGAACGAATACTTATAGCTTCGTGCGAGACCAAAGCCCAATGCAAGAGAGCCGGACTCAAACATTATTTGGCGCACTTATTATACCTGCAAGACGTTTTATGAACTTCATTACATCGGCGTCCATGTTACAGCCTACCCTTTATTTTTCAGGTTCTTCTGACATCAGTGTGCTTAATCGTTGGATTCACACTAACCTTTATGATTGAGTATCACTCGGAACCACCATTTGATGGGTTTCCTTCAGCATTTGTTAAAACCATCGTCATGATGTCCTCGGAATTTGATTATGAGAACTTGTTTGGCGATGAACACGCTAAAGGACTTGAAGGCTCGAAACTCGCTGTCAGCTTAATCTTCGTGGTGTTCGCAATATTCATCTCTATAGTGTTGATGAATTTCATGGTAGGAGTTGCCGTCAGAGACATCAATGATCTGAACGTCATAGGTAACATCAGGAGACTGGAGAAACAAGTAGAACTGCACAGCACTCTAGGTATCTTTATGAACTCACTACTTGTAAAGTGGTTGGCGTTAAGAAATTGGTTGGTTAGGGAAGGAAAAAGAAAACATTTAAGTACATATGGAAAGTGTAGAAACTATCATTTCAATAACATAAAAAAAGAGTTCGAGTCTTCTGTCGCAGAAGAAGGAGAGAGATATTGGTTTGTGAGTATTGAAAATGCAGATATGGATAATAATGAAAATTTATTTTATAATAAAAATCCGCGCACATTGTTTATGCCTGAGGATCTTGTGAAGGCTATTGTACATGTGGGAAAATCCAATAAACAAAGGGAGGATGATGATCGTATAAAAATCAATAACAAAAAGCAATTAGATTTAATTTATAACGAAGTGGCGGGAAAGTTACCCCTACATGATAAGAAAAATAATGATCATTTGAAAAAAAACACAAAACCCGAATTATCACTTAGAGAAGAAATAAATGGGATGAAAGAAAGCATTGGGAAAATTTTAGAAATTATGATGAGCAAAACGCAGTAGAATCAACTCAAGGTTCAAAGCAAGATTAGAAAGCGACGTAAGCAATAAGATACCCATTCACTTGCAAGTAGGATCTATACCATTAACACCGGTTAGCTTCATGTAGTGCTGTATTTTGATTATTTAATGAACGGCAAAATGAACATCTTATTTTCTATCTCATACAAGTATATTAAAAATATTTATAACGGGTCACTAACGTAATTTTGTCAAGTTTTGCTAGTTGGAGAACGGTCTTGGGTACTACGTCGGTGGACAGTGTGAACGTGCCTTTAGCAAGTGACGTCGTAAGTGTAATGTGCAAACATTTCGACAAAAATGATAAAGGGGATGGATGAGGGTAGATCTCTCACAACATCGCCGCCGCCGCCGCCGCCGCCGCCGCCGCCGCCGCCGCCGCCGCCTCCCGCCACCAGCAGCAGGGCACACCGCGCGCAGGCGCGCAGTAGCCGACGCGCTGCCGTCGCGGAAGGCCGCTCGTGAGAATAATCATCGTCAATTGATGGAAACATGTCGAGCAAAAATCGACAAAAATTACGTGAGTGACCCGTTATAAATATTTTTAATATGTCAGAGTCTCACTAAGTTTTATACTCAGACAAGTACTTTATTTCCAACCCCGGCGCAAAAAGAGGGGTGTTATAAGTTTGACCGATATGTCTGAGTTTCTGTCTGTGGCACCGTAGCGCTAAAATGATTGAAACGATTTAAATGCGTTTTTTTTTATTTCGAAGCAGAATTTAAGTAAGACTTGTTTTATCAAAATAATTTTTATTTAATTTCACCAGTAAGTATCAATTCTTGACGGTCTTGTCAGGATGTCACTAAGAACGAAATTTCAATGAAATCACATGTCAATTGTTAAGTTTAATTTATTACTGATACATTGCGTGCCTAATTAATTCGTATGAATTTTTTTATTTTAAACTAAATTATGCTAATTTTAGTTCATTAGGAGTAATACTTTCAGCCCTTCAAATTAGTGTCGTTATGAAAGACACACACTGTATTATCATTCCACATTTCAGTAGGTAATAGATGTATATTTTTTATAATAAATAGAATAAGAAGAAAAACAATGAATTGATATCATTAAACAGATTTATCCCCTAATTATAATATCTGCCTCCAACAATACCTGTCCACTTTAATTGAAATGGTCTCCCAATTTTGAAACACCGAATTAATGGACATTTTGACATAAAACTTTGATCGCCAGATTTGTATTGCAAGAAAAGTTGATCGACCACCATCATCCTCATCCTCCTAGTAATACATACGTAGATACCATACGTAAATACCATACGTAAGGCCTGATTTACACTTGTAAGTTTTGCTTACGTAAGTAGGGACGCAGCTATGGGTTAGAATGAGATACGAATATCTCCATCTCATTCTCGCCAATAGCTTCGTCCCTACTTACGTTAGTAAAACTTACAAGTGTAAATCCAGCCTAAATACCATTCATAGTACAGTCGCCATCAAATATATCGGAGCGGCCAAGGTGGTCACAAATATCTGAACAACGCCTTTATTATCAAGGCGATAAGGTGCTTGTTCAGATATTTTTGAGTACCGTGGCCGCTCCGATATATATGATGGCGACTGTATATACGTAGAACCTATAGTTACATTTTGGAGAACTCTTAGGCTGGTCCCTGGTCGTGGTCAAACATTATTGTCTTTAAACCCTGATCCGTCTTCAGAAAGTGTGATCGCAATCTGATAACATGACAACCGGTGCAGTACAAGTACAGATATTAAATAACTGTTTTCGTCTTTGTTACCTGTACCTAAATATCGCCGTATAACTACATATAAATTCAAGTAAGTTTGGAGTTAATTACCTATCAAATGCAAAAATAATTTTGATTTGCTTTTGCCAGAAAAATTACTAAAAATAATTATGTTTAATTATTTTTTTGTTATGTTTACCTACTTATTTAGTTAATTTGTACCTAGTTATTTAGCTAGTAAGTTTCTAGTATTATAGGCGATTTGGTACCTTGCTGTAAGCCTATTAATGTACCCAATGAATGAAATGAGTTAACTTAATAAATACGTTTTCCAATATGAGCTGTTAAAATGGCATCCATGCTTGGTTTTTGTGCTTATTTCTTAGTGTTTAGTGTGGAATTCATCTAGTAAGGTTTTCTTTCAGTAGGTAAGTGAAAAAAATTGTGCGCGTCGAGAAAAAGTTGTGAATTTTTGACCATGGATAGAGTGCCCCACGATGAATATTTTTTGTACTGACTTAAACTCACACGATTTTCACTCATTATTTTGACAAAACACGGGACTTAATCGCGGTCACTTACCTTTGTAATTGTGCCTGCTGGCCTGCCTGGGACCACGAGCGTTACGACATGCTCGAAACGTCAGGAAAATTACAAAAGTAAGTGTACCCGATTAAGTCCCGTGTTTTGTCAAAATAATGAATATATTTTGGTACTTGGAGGTCCTTAAAATTTTTGGACTTTCATGTCAAAATCACGGGTCCCGTGCAATATATTATTATTCTCTGGTTGAGGCTGTTAGGGGTTGTGTGATATCATTTTCGTATAAAACAGACATGTAGAATTCATTTCTGATATTAAAAAAGTTAAAATCCATATTTAAAAAAAGTTCGGCAGAGAAGAAAAACTCCCAAAAAAATATTATTTGTTTATAACGTTATGTAACTAATAACTATCGTGTATTTTTAAATAAAAAAAAATATCATAAGAAAGCATATTTTATTGCAGTTTTAAATCTTTTTTTTAAAGCTTCAAACAAACAAAAAAAAGAAATCATTCGCGTCGTAAGTATCGAAAATCAATGTGAAACATGACGTTTTGACCTTAAAATGTATGTATTCAATTTTCCTTAGAATACCTACCTTCTACAAAATGCAGAAATTAAAAGAAAAAGTATTAAAAAACACATTTGGTCCAATTTTAACGATGAATACTTAAGTTATGAAGGAAATACGTGTGTTTTTGATGCTTTTTTTCCATTTTGTAGAAGGTATTCTACGTGGTCCAAAATTCAAAACTTGTTTTCGATGCGCACAATTTTTCAATTTTAAACTAATCTTCTAGCTAATCCTAAGTTCGGGACCCAGTGCCCAGCAACTATTTAAAGAGATCAAAAAGAGGCTCATCGAATCAACTGGTGACCGAAGAGCTGGCAGCTTCCTCGCTCAACGCATAAGCATACCGGAGAAATGCTGCCAGCATCCTCGGCACCATGCCGCGGGGGCCCGACTTTAGTAACCTGCTGATCGAACATAAAGTTTCCATGTCGATCATTGAAAACTCTAAACAAAACAAAGGTGGTAATGTAAACGAGGTCCAAGTGGTCGGGATTACCGTAAGTCCTTAGCTACTACGGGCGTCGCGTCAGCGCGGCGCAGACCCTCCCGGCCCACCGCGCCTCGCCCGCCATTGGCACCACTACTATTCAGTATGCTTAAAACAGCGATTGGTAATATACCTAGACTATTAGCCCTTAAGCCCGGGCCCATATTACCTATGTAACATGACATCACTTGAAATGCATGGCAACATAATGGAAAAGTTGTGCTGAGTCAGGATCAGCAGAAAATTGGCCGGAACTCCAAAAAAAACCTCACTTCCGGTTTCACAATGTATGGAGAAAACTTACGTCATATGTCATAGCTAAAATCCATAAATGGCGTTATGTAGGCCTTCCACCGTAGAACGAGTAGGCCTCCCACCGTAATAGAACGAGAAAACATAAATCTGCCAGTTCTGATATTAGGCCGGGAAATCTGGCGGTGCGTAGTATGGGGACCTCGCATTAATTCCTCAGTCGATGATTCTTTTGCTGGGATATAGTATAGATCATAACAAATACCAAACATAATTTTTCCAAAAAAAAAACATTTGCCAATTTTGGTATTTTCACCAAAATGTACAAAAAGCTTAATAATTTGTACTGGAATATTTCTCAGGCTATATTTTTTTCACCACACGATTTTTTTTGATCATTGCCAGATACTAGGAAAAGTTCCAAAAAAATGACAATAAAAAGTATAAAAACTGTCATCTTTATTTAAAAATATCTGTTGACACTCGTCATTTTGTTTGGAAAATTTCTCAGTCAAGTTTGTAACAGTGGTTGTTATGTTAATCATATTTTAACATAATATTTACGAATTTCCAAAAAAAAAATATTAAAAGAAATAACTTATTGCAGTAAAAATAATACGGATATTTTTTTTTTGGAAAAACATTGATACACCATCTACTCATGACACTTTGTCATACTGTAAAGCTTTTTTTGTCTGAGGAATTAATGCGAGGTCAACCTCCTTATTGCCTGGTCTATATGGCCGGAAGTGCCTGACAGACGGCGACAAAGGTGCCAATCTAAAAAAAAAAAAAATAAACGTCCGGCCATATTGGAACTGGCAGACTTATGCTTTCTAGTTCTATTATTTAAGGCCTACATAATGCCATTCATGTATTTTAACTATGACATATGACGTAAGTTTTCCCCATACATTGTGAAACCGGAAGTGAGGTTTTTTTGGAGTTCCGGCCAATTTTGTATGCAATTATCTACTGATCCTGACTCAGCACAACTTTTCCATCATGTTGCCATGCATTTTAAAGTGATGTCATGTTACGTAGCTTACGTACGTAGGTAATATGGGCCCGGGCTTAAGGACTATATGAAGTCGATCTGCAAAATGACCCCATAAAAATTGTGCCGCGGGGGGCGGAGCATACAAACTGAGCCAGCCAGTATGAAAAAATCTAATAAATAAATAAACATGCCTTCTTACGCCTTAAAATGTACACAAAAAGTGCGTAGTTTATAAGCGAAAACCTGAAAAAAATAGGTTTTTGCCCCCCTCCAAATTCCACAAGGTCCTTGAGGTCGAAAAGTTATGAGAGCCTTCGTAGCATACCCCTAAACTACCCGTTAAAGTTCCATTGAGTTTGGATTACTTTCCAGGTGAAATGTACATAACTGCTGGGCTATTAGTTTTAGATGGTAATTGAAACTTTAGTTTTAAATTATTATTATTAATTTTGACATCTACAACTTTTTTATTATTGCTCTAAATTATTTTTAGGGTTCCGTACCTCAAAAGGAAAAAACGGAACCCTTATAGGATCACTTTGTTGTCCGTCTGTCTGTCTGTCTGTCAAGACCATTTTTCTCAGGAACGCGTGGAGGTATAAAGCTGAAATGTATATCAAATATTCAGGTCTATTGTCCCTTGAAGCTGTGAAAAAATCAAACTTAAAAGCCAACGCAATCAAAAGATACAATCGTTCATGCTGCAAATTTTAGAGTTTTCGGCACTCGCAAAACCTACGGGGTACTTCCCGTGAACTCAGAAACTTGAAATTTGGCACGAAGCAACGTCATATAGCATAGACAAAGGAAAAATTATAAAAAGTAGACATTTTTAGTAAAATCATACAAAAATATATATTTAAAATTTTAAACTTACTACCTTTTTCGTCGTAAACGCGTGATGTTATTAAGTTGAAATTCATGTCAAATACTCAGGGCTATAGGACCTTTCAGATGTAGCAAAACCAAACTTTTATGTCAACGCAATCAAAATAAATAGCAATTTAAGTTGCATATTTTGAAACTGAGTACTCGCAAGAAACTCAAAACCTATAGGGTACTTCCCGTAAACTCAGAAACTTGAAACTTGTCACATAGACACTTCATATAGCACAGACAAAGTAAAAATTACGAAATTAAGACATTTTTAGTAAAATCGTAAATAAAATATTTTTTTTAATTTTAAACTTACTACCTGTTTCCTCGTAAACGCGTAAAGGTATTAAATATTAAATTGAAATTCATACTCAGCTCTATAATATCTTTCTGCTGTAGCAAAACGAAACTTTCATGTCCACGCAATCATAAGAAATAGCAATTGTTATAGGTTTTTACGGAACCCTCGGTGCATAAGTCCGACTCGCACTTGGCCGGTTTTTTTTATTATTAGCTTAAGATAATTGTAACTGACGATTCAAAAGTGTTTGTTGCTAGGTCTACTTGAATAAAGACATCCTTGACTTGACTTGAATACAGAAACTACCCAACTAACATTTAAGTGATAAAATGGGAGGTATAAGAGCTGAATTATAGTGCAAATAATTCTATTGAAAGATACAAGAGCGCGAAGAATTAGTGGTAAGTATAGCCAGCTCTAACCCCGCTTTACCCCCGGATCTGGCACAAATTTTGCAGCTTTAGGCTTTCATAATCACTATACTATAGCTTTATAGAGCTTTAAGTTCTTAAAATCACTCTTTTCGAACTCAAGCCTTTATCAACAAAACAACCCAATGCTATATATCAGCGATACAGAATATATAAAACAGCCATAATACTTGGTGGATTACCTGTATCAGAGTTATATGAGTTGCAGGTGTCACCATTATAACTCTTATCGCTATTCAAAGGCTATAAAATGGAATAAATAATGACTTAGTCATATTTTAGAGAGTTAGATTAGTGTATGATATGTTTTAAAGTTCTACAATTGAGTTATAAATATGTGGAGTACCACTTAAATGCATTACGATTCACTACGAAGGAAAAATCTTTGCAATATTTCTATAAGCTAGTGCCAAAACAGTGGAAGTGGTTGCGACATGTCATTGGTTGAAGTGTTTGTGATTTTGTACTAAAGGTAAGTCTCATAATGAAATTATATCATATTTTTCATTGCATGTTTTATAGACTAGATGGGTCTATTTCGGTTGCGACGACCAGTTTACTGTGAATGTATATAGTAGTTTTTAACAAATTTTTAACGCGCCCTCAAAATACTGAAATTTACTCGAAAAAAAGGGAAAATAAATATGTGTGATTTATTTTAATTTTATAAATAGTTGCAAATAAGTAGCTGAAATGATACGTAGTGTTTTTTTATAGTTAACTAGCCAGATTATAGTGCAAAATACGAGCGTAAACGGGTTTATTTACATTTAGTTATGTGCTTGGTTGAAAAGAAAGTAAAACAAAATGGCGTTATCACTTAAGTAGATAAGGGACTATGTTATAGAACTAAAAGCGAGTATTTGGTGTGCGATTACGGTTAGGGTAATTTGCAACACGCAAATATCCAGATTGTGCTACTCTTGGGCATATAATAAATCTATAGCAGTTATAGAGAGCGGCTTAAAATACTTTAAATAGGGTTCCATAATTAAATAAAAGAACCCAAGAAAAAACCTGAAACCATAACTGTGACGATTTAAAGTGAAATGGTAGTTTGTTATTATTTTTTTCGGTCATTAATAATAAGCAACTAGAAGTGTGAAAAGAAAAACAATTCAAATTACTTACTTTTCGTTTTCTTATCAATATCGAGTTTTAGAACCAATATATAATTGTATATTGTTTTTGTCTTTTCAGTTCTTTTCGCGATGATGGTATTACATCATTAAATAAAATGGATAATTACAAGAAACTATTGCCGCTGCCATCCAACTTTCCAGATGATTATAAAGATTTTGTAAACAAATAAAAAGGAGAAATTTCAAACCGGTAAGTAATGTTAATTAAAGTGGCATGAAAATAAACAATTCTATATAATATAAGTAAAAGAAACCGTAAAGTAAACCATGTTCATAGCTCTTAAGTGGATTTTATATATAAGTTTTGTTTAAAAGTAATAAATCAGTATAATTAATAATATTTATTTCATTGTAACGTATTTTACGTACACAATTCATACAACAATACAATTTGTAATTGGTTTCAGATTCAAACTGCAGTCAAGAAAAGGACACAAAATGAGAAGAAATTCTAAATAATTTTATCTACACCCATATCATAAACCCTCCATGATGCGTTTAAGAACCGCACATTATGACCACCATAAAAATAGACTGGTTTGTTAGAACTTTCTGATCTGTAGCAATGTTATTATTGCTAAATAATAACATCGAATTCGATGATATTGTAAAAATCCGGCCTCCTCCGACCGCGGTCATGCTCCCCCCCCCCCCCCCCCCCCCCTCCGACCGCCGGCACAATCAAGTTGGCCACGGCAGTGCTACGGCGGTCAATCTGACGGTTTCCGAACATGTCATTTAGGCTTTATGTGTGTAGATAAAGCAGTATATGCAACTGTACCTAATTAGGCCTTAAAACACTCGTGTGATCTTATTATGAAACTCACCTGCTATAGCAGTTATAGAGAGCTTCTAAAACTACTTTTAGAACTCTAACAAAATTGTTCAAAAATTATTAATTGTGATTTTGCATGCAAAATCACAATTAGAAATATTTTTATTGTTACATTATTGATATCTACTGTTTACTGTTTTGCTTATTCATTTGTCGAATTAAATATTGATTAAACCCAATGTTTTGTTTACTACCCCCTCGAACACTGCTACCATTTTCTTACTATACTATAGTCGATAAAAAAATCCGTCACGGAACCCTCAGTTCCGTCATCTATATTTGCACTTGACGTAGCAGGTTTTCTTTCTAATGTAAGACTTAAGAGTTAGTTTACGCCACATTATGACGATAATGTAACTCAAATGTTTATAACAGGTTTAAATAGTGAATCGTAATGTATGTAAGTGGCACTCTACATATTTATAACTAAATTGTAGAACTTATCATACACTAATCTAACTCTTTAAAGTATGCCTAAGTCATTATTTATTCCATTTAATAGCCTTTGAATAGCGATAAGAGTTATAATGGTGGCACCCGCAAATCATATAACTGTGATACAGATAATCCACCAATTATTATGGCTGTTTTATATCTTCTTTATCTGTTGTTTTGTTGATAAAGGCTTGAGTGCGAAAAGGGTGATTTTAAGAATTTAAAGCTCTATAAAGCTATAGTATAGTGAATATGAAAGCCTAAAGTTGCAAAATTTGTGCCAGATTCGGGGGTAAAGCGGTGTTAGAGCTGGCTATACCACTAATTCCTCGCGCTCTTGTATCCCTCAATAGAATTATTTGCTCTATAATTTAGCTCTTATACCTCCCATTCTTATCACTTTAAATGTTAGTTGGGATGGCGCATAAGGGTTCATTTTAAAACTTTCTACAGTCACAGTTGCAAAATAATCTAGTCTACGGCTTATAAGAACTTACAGCTGCAAACGTATTTAAGCAATGATCTTAGTAAAGTTATAAGTCATTACTAAGGGCGATAAAGTACAATTTGCTGTATAAGAGGTACGACTAAAGCTATAAACTACAAGTAACGGTTATATTATGGACGTAATAAACACTTCTTAAATTCGTACAGCGCCATAAGAGAGGCTGTTGTCATCTGTTAAAGCTATAAGTTGTAATAGAAGTTACGAGGATATGCTACGCAACTTCTCGTTATATACCAATAACACGTACAGGTAATTATCATAAAGGAGATATAGTAAACATAATAATAGAACTACTAACTCTCCTACAGCTTTTAAGCAACTTAATGCTGGTTAAGACACTTCATAATAGCAAGTTAAGAGTAAAAGCGATAAGGACAGTTATAGTTGGCACCTTTAAATGACATTGAACTCTAAATACAGCCCTAAGCTGCGGCTTTATAAGTGTATTAGCTGATTCAAGCGCTACCATAACAGTTTACGTTGCTGATTATCTTCCTTGGCAGTTTCAATACGACTAAAGGTTACAAGGATTTCATATAACTCTTTTATAGAAGCTTTTATTATTACGAAAACCCTTGAAAATCTATAATATAACTAAAAGTTATAAAATAAGCTGTAACGATCACCAAAATGTTTGTTGGGTAGGTATCTACATATAGATTACACGCAAATCTGTAAAAAGTCTATAATGAAGCGTACATTGGACTTAAGAAAAAACATTGTGAAATTTGTCTGAAGAAGAAATTTGACTCAAAAATATCTGAACATGCACTTTATCGCCTTGAGAATAGAGGCGTTGTTCAGATATTTGTGGCTACCTTGGCCGCTCCGATATATCTGAAGCGATTGTACCAGAGCTTTGATGCACGAGTCACTTGATCAGTTTATTTAAAACTATTACTGCACCATCTGGGAATACCTTTAGGAATTTATCCTCATGTATTTAATTAAAATTATATCTGTAAAGTAGTGTGAGCACTGTTAGCAGGAAATAATCATCGCAATTAGTCGGCGTGTAGCACTTTGAATCTTACTTCTTTGTAATAAGGCTTAAAAGCGGAAACATATATTTGACGTTGACTCAGCTGCTGATAACCATATTCCTGATTGCAGTTATAGTCTCAGAGCTAACCCCAAAAGTTGGTCATTTATAAAGCTACCTACTACAATGGGTAGGCGTAGAACAACGTAGTAGTCCGCAAAATGGCAGTTTAGATTTTATAAAACTTATATGAAAAAGTGTGTGCCTTATATATAAATATTCGAATAGTTAATAACCCAACATGGTAGCAACAAAAACCGCAGGTGACGGTTATAATATGAATGCATGTATATATTTATTTATTTATGGATATCGTAGAATATGTATGTATTTAGTAGATATTTATTTTAGTCTATGGGTTTTTATATGTATCTAATAGTTAGGTTAGAATTTAGAATTTTCAATCTTGTATTACTATTTTATTTATTGCCGTTTTGTACAGCCAGGTATGTCTACCAGTTCCAATTCTCCCTCAACTGCTCAAAGGTTGGCTGGAAGAGATCCCTTAAGGGATAAGTCCGCCTTTGTACAAATATTATGTATTCTTACTATTGTACTTTTTATTTGTTGTACAATAAAGTATTATACTACTACTACTACTATAATAATATATAAGTTATAACATTTATACCTTTCTATTTCTATCTTCAACTAGTTCTACTTTTTCAAAACATCAGTAATATTTTTTTTTCTAATTAGTTAAGACATTACAAAAATCTTCCATGACGGATTAATGTACACAAATAAAAGTGAATCCTCGAAATGTACGTTCTGACGCGCATAACTTTAGAACGACTGCCCCAAATTGAATAATGCAGTTTAATGACACTGGTCACTGGTGATAATAATCACAATGTCACGCTAGTGCAACCATCATATCCTTACTGAGGCTCTCTTTTTTGTCAATAATTAGCCATATTGTACGAGACAAATAAGTCATACTCAGCAAATTATTCTATGGGACC
Source organism: Pammene fasciana (assembly GCA_911728535.1). Classification (NCBI taxonomy): domain Eukaryota; kingdom Metazoa; phylum Arthropoda; class Insecta; order Lepidoptera; family Tortricidae; genus Pammene; species Pammene fasciana. Next base: position 3,125,056 of record OU452295.1, read on the forward strand.
AACCCCGAAATCCCAAAATAAATTGGCCTCATAGAAAACGTCGACATCTGACAGGCCAAAACATTTTTTGTGATCCCATGGAAAAAGTTGTTCAGTTTGGCCTACATAATCACCTCGCACAATATGGATAATTGTTGAAAAAACACCCCGTATAAATTGCCAATCTGAAAACTTACTCCTTTGCTGATTTCTACTCTGACCTGCCATACGATCGAATCGAGCAATATAGACAATATGGCTCTAGTGTTGTGAATTTAAGCTTCGAGGCGTAAACTACAAGACTCGAGTCGCGACTTCTGAGTCTAGAAGCCACGAACCTTAAAGCCTCGACCAAGCGTCAACTTAATAAGTTCGCGTTGCTGCTTACGAGCACAAAAACCTCGAGTCTTTAGGCCTCAAGCTTTAAAGCCTCTTAAGCTTTGAAGTTTGAAGTCTATAAAGTTTGTAGCATTTAAGTCTTAAAAGCTTTTAAAAAATAAGATTAATCTATGCCATATTTGATAGTTATATTAGTTATACAGGGTGCCAGGGGTAGAGTTGAGGCAGAAAGGAAGCCAGGAAAGCCAAGGAGAGCAAACATGGATCAAGTAAAGGAAAAAATAAACGTCGTGTCCTATCAGGCTGTAAAGGAGAAGGCAAATGACAGACAAAGTTCAAAGTTCAAAGTTTTTATTGTATATGAGTATCAGGTTACATGTTGCAGGTCTTACATACAATTAAAAATTAGTTACACTGAAACTCTACCTTTGCAGGTGTATATACATTGTTATAACTACCTGGCATATACTTACATTGTTATAACTACCTGACAGGCATGGAAATTGCTCCACCGACAAGAGCCTAGCTCTTAAATATATGATGATGATGAGGGTGCCCACGACGACCCCAAGAGATTTTAACAGCATAATCCTGAGGTCGTTAGAAACAAAACAATCGACCAAGTGCGAGTCGGACTTGCCACAGAGGGTTTCGTACTTTTTAGTATTTGTAGCGGCAACAGAAATACATCATCTGTGAGAATTTCAGCTATTAAAATATTAAATTTAGATTTATTTCGGTTCATGAGATACAACCTGGTGACGTGACGGACGGACGGACAGCGGAGTCTTAGTAATAGAGTCCCGTTACCCTTTGGGTACGGAACCCTAAAAACTAGGTAGACCGCCACACCGAACACCGTCAAATTAAGGGTTAAAAATAAATAAACAATAACACTTTCTGCCCATAACGCTCGTTGTTTGAGCTCTTAACGCTTGACTCAGGCCTTCGAGGTTCGGGGGTTGTGTGTCGGGAGGTTGAGCTTTCAATAGGCCCGAGTTTTTAAAGCTTGAGCTCTCTATGAAGCCCGAGTCTTAAAGACTCACTCTTAAGAGCTCATAAAAAGCTTGAGTCGTTAAGGTTCTGAACCGTTTCTGAGCTCAAACCTTTAACGCTCTCTTCTTCTCTTCAAAGCTTGAACCTTCAAGGTTTGCAAGTCTCTAAGGTTTAAAAGTCTTCAAGACTAGTCTTTTAACAACACTATATGGCTCACTTACCACACCTCTTATAATAACACTAATTTCGAAATCTAGCTCTTGGACTACTTACCTACTATGTTCCTGTTTGTCAAATTACTTCAATAAAATTTAGTTCGTTATAATTGAGTACTATATGTCCAAACGTGCACGTGTCACCAATTGTTAGAAGTAAGTATTTTGTATTTAATTTACCTATTATATTTGCAACACTTTCTATTGAAAGGTTTCTGGTGGAAATATTTATTTATTTATTTAAACTTCAATCAAAAGTGCGAACTTAATGCCAAAAGGCATTCTCTACTAGTTTTAACCGTCGGGCCAAACAGAGATTAAAAGAAGGTGCGGGAAATCAAAAATACTATGTAAATAGAAATACTACGTAAGGAAAATTTAAGTATAGGGTATATGCAGCTATATAGCAGAGCTCGAATTTGTAAAAATTGTGCGCATCGAGAAAAAGTTGTGAATATTTGACCATGGACAGAATGGCCCACGATAAATATTTTTTAGTATTGGAGGTCCGTAAAATTTTTGGACCTTCACGTCAAAATCAGGGGTCCTGTGAAATACGTTATTACTCTATGGTTAAGGCTGCTAGGGATTGTGTTGTATCATTTCCGTGTAAAACAGACATGCGGAATTCATTTGTAATATTAAAAATGTAAAATTTCTTATTAAAAAAAAAGTTATGTGGCGAGGAAAAACACAATTTTTTTTTTAGAACGTCATATAACTAATATATATCATTTTTTTTTCTAATAATAAAAAATATTATAAAGGAGCATATTTAATGTAGTTTCTAAATATATGCAATTTTTAGGCTTATAGCATACAAAAACTATGCGAAAAAAAATGTTTGCTTCGTGGTGTATATGTTTTCTCCATAGTAAGTATCGATAATCAATGTGAACGTGAACATCCGTAGCGTATTGACCTTAAAATGCATGTATTGCTTGTTATTAGTAAATTTTATTCATAATAACTTCACAAAATGCAGAAATAAAAAAATACAATAAATAAAAACATATTTTTCCTCCTTAACATTAACATAAACCGTCACAATTCAAACGACGCGACGTCTGTTTTCCGTTACTCAACTTAAGTAAAAAAAAACCAGAAGTATTTTGTATTAAAGGTGTATAAAATGTATGTTTCTATAATCTATAAATATGCTTCTTTATAATAATTTTATTATTTGAAATAAAGGATATATATTAGTTATATGACGTTCTAAAAAAATAAAAATAAAATTGTGTTTTTCCTCGCGGCACAACTTTTTTTTAATACGAAATTTTACATTTTTTATCAGAAATGAATTCTGCATGTCTGTTTTACTCGGAAACGATACCAAACAACCCCTAGCAGTCTTAACCAGGGAGTAACAACATATTGCACGGGACCCCTGATTTTGACGTGAAGGTCCAAAAATTTTACAGACCGCCAATACTAAAAAATATTCATCTTTGCTCACTCTATCTATGGTCAAAAATTCACAACTTTTTCTCGATGCGCACAATTTTTTTCGCATTTGTACTGAGACAAAACCCTACTAATAATATTTACCATTATTTTGCGATCAAAGCGTTGAAAAAACATAAAATAATAGGTATTGTAAAGTTTTTACTTTAGTTTATGCAAATTTCAAACAATAATTACGATTTGAAGTCACGTGAATCGGAACGTGTTTTAATCCACCAATCAGAGTATGGTGACGTCACACCTGTATGACGGCTAATGGGGTTGGCTTGGCAACTGTCACTAGTTTTGTTCTATGGGATTTGGCTTGAAGGGCTAGCATCCGGGTAAAAAAAACAGAATTTGAAACTTTTGACACTGTTGGCAGGTTTGACAGGGATGAACCAAGGACGAAAAAATAAGGCGAGTGACACATACATGAGTGTGTGAACTCCAGTTCCTGTGACGTCATCCGTTTAGGCGCGAAAATTTAAATTGTCAGTTTGTAACAGCATTTTTTGACTATAAATTATAGTATTTTCATTTTTTAACACACTCATGGTCTATTCTACGTGTGCGATTCTTTCAAATGGAAGCATAAATGAAAACACTGCATCTTGCCTATTATTTGATTACTAATGATTAAGAAAGTAAAAAATATAATACTAGTAAACAAAAAAAAACCGACCAAGAGCATGTCGGGCCATGCTCAGTGTAGGATTCCGTAGTTACCGGCCCGTCACAAAACACCCACTCAAAAGGTTGTTTTTATAAGATATTTTGCGCTACTTATGCCATTTTACTATGCGGAATTGATATCCTTCATACTAGGCGTTTTTGAGTTAACTCAAAAACGACACAACCAATTTTTTCAATATAGTTTTCATTGAAAGTACTTATTAGGTCTCACTTTTCTGAATGTTTCGATTTTTTTGGACCCACAATTTAAAAGTTAGATGCTGGAGACGCCTTGTTTTAAACTTTCGGAGTTTTTATTTACGAAAGTATTCGTTTTTTCCAAAAGCTGTGTTAAAAACCCGTATCCTTTTTGAAAGGTACACCGAGGGAAAAAACAACTGGAATTCACGTTCGTTCAACCAAACTCTCATTTTAAAATAGCGCCTACAAGCTCTTTGGTTAAAACTACAAGTTCGATTTTGTTAAGTTTAATTAGTTCATTCTACAAGTTAATTGTAATTTTAGTTTAAGTGTTATTTAAATCAATAACTCGATTATATAAAACCAACATGGCACATGTTGTTTAAACATAAATATTTGGCTGATTCAATCCAATATTTTTAACAAGTTTAACCATGTTGTTCGTACAAATTCGACTTGTATTATCAATATTGTGATCGATTCCGTTTACTAAAATACTTTAGTTTCAAACTGATAAACACGCAACAAGTCGAATTTGCACGGAAAAATTAGTGTCAGCAAAGTACCAATTTGGCTCGGTTAAGATATTTTGAGTTGCATACAACCAAGACATATTTAAAACATGGAATAAAGCTTTGTTAATGAATGACAAACAAGCAGTTATTGCTAAATGTTCTTGGTTATTATAAATATAACCCTTACGTCATTCCGTTATTTATTTCTAACTAATTTAATGGTATAGTTTTACATACGTACAGTCAAGGAATTTGATTCGCGTACCGTTTCGTTGATTTATTGCTTGAAATGTCAGAATATCATAAGGCTTATATTTCTAAGCAAGCGAAGAAACATAGCCCTTAGTACTATTAATTGTCATCAGTAATTTAGACTTAAGATGGTACGCGAATCAAATTCCTTGACTGTACCTACGTTAGCCAAGTCGACTTCTTTGATTTTAGCAACGAACTTTGCAGGCTCCATGCGAAGTGAGTCACTCTGTTGTAAATAGCAAAAACTTATTTATTTCTAGCTGTTTCGTTATTTCAGTGTGTTACATTCACAAAGCAAATTTCAAAAAAAAATACGGGTTTTTAAATCAGCTTTTGGATAGGCAACGATACCTCACAGAGTTGGAGCGAAAAAAAATTACCCCCCCCCCCCCACCCCACAAAAATTACCCACTTCATATGTACGGGAGGTACTCTAATAAAAATATTTTTCTAGTTTTTATTCTACGACTTTGTCGGCGCGATTGACCAAATTTCAGCTTTCTAATGCTAACGATCACTGAGCTAAGCCGCGGACAGACAGGCCGACAGATAGACGGACATGGCGAAACTATAAGGGTTCCTAGTTGACTACGGAATCCTAAAAATACGATCACGTATATTTCTTACAGAAGTCGCTGCAAGCATCGTGAATTGTCGAGGACACGATGGAGGTAGACTTAGAGCTGACCGATATGCCATCATCGCCGCACGAGTCGTCAGAGGGCGCTGACATTGTGCGGTCTCCGCATGGGGCGTCATCATCGCAGCAGGCATCACCAGAGGGCCCAGGGATTGTGCGGTCTCCGCATGTGGCGTCTTCATCGCAGCACGCGTCACCAGAGGGCGCAGACATTGTGCGGTCTCCGCGTGTGACGTCATCACCGCAGTACACGTCACCAGAGGGCGCTGACACTGTGCGGTCTCCGCATTTGACGTCATCACCGAACCGCTCAGACATGTATGTATGTTTGTAAGCACTCTCCTGTACATAAAGCAGGTCAAATACAATCATAACGAAAGAAAATAAAATACAATGTACAGTCAACTACTACGAAGAGATGTATCCACTGTTGGACCTTATTACAACGCAATAAGGTGAAAAAATGGATAGGTACATCTCTTTGTAGTCGACTGTACTTACAAAGGCGAAGTTATCCCAGTGAGGGATCGCTTCCAGTTAAACTTTCTTGAATCTCACTTTCAATTGAAAGTGAGATTCAAGAAAGACAAGCGAGCAATTTTGGGTGAACTTTCAGACTTTTGTACATATCTTTACAAAATGACGACTTTACATCGAGCTTTAGTTATTTGAGAGCCGCTCCTGGACATTTATAAAGCTGAATACGAAATTCAAGGCCAATCAAATTTTATTTTTTCGCAGGATAACCTCTATGTCCCAACAACATCTCTGGCCATTCATTGTCGACGTGTCTGAAGACATCGTCAGTTCCGAACCCATTAAACAAAGAAGGCAAGCAAGCAACGAACACCCAGAAGTCGGTGAATGCAGTTACGAAGTTGAAAATGAAAAGAACAAGACGGAAAAGTATTCAGCAATTGAGGTAGAAGAAGTCCCATCAGAGGCAGAGTAAATATTTCTTTCTTTTAATTATTTATAACGGTAACTACACTAAGCGGATGCCTCCTCCAGCCCGTGTTAGGTATATGATGCACACAGAGACAGCCCCCAATATGGTGTAAACATTATTTGAGAGTTAATGGAATCAAAAATGTATAAGGCTAGTTAGGCTAGTAGACCAATGACGTCAACATGTATTAGGGTAGGGTAGGTTAGGTTAGGTTTACGTAAATATTAATAGTAATAATAAAAGCCTTTATTTCAGACAGTTTATACAAACAAATATACCTAATTATAACTTAAACTACTTTCGCCTCACAGTCTGTGTGCCTCTTTCGACAAAGGCCTCCTCCAGTTGTGACCATTTTTTTCGGTCTTTTGCTACTTTTGCCCATGTGTCGCCAGCAATGGCTTAAATCTCGTCAACCCATCTTATGGATGGTTTTCCTTTCCTTCTTTTTAGATGTTTTGTAAACCAATGCATTATTAAATTTGACCATTTTCCCTTGCCCCTTATTGTGTGTCCTGCCCACTTCCACTTCAGTGATTTAATAGTTTTGTGACATCTTGTTATTCTTATTTTATCTGTAAGTTTTATCCTATCATGCTCCTATTCATGGAGTTTTGACATATATTATGGCAAGTTTACTGATGTTGGCTTTATAGTCTAGTTCCATTTTTCAAAAAATCCATGTCGAGAAGCAAACGATATTACTTTTGGGCAACCGGGCTTTTTACCTGATTTAGACCCTGCTGTATCCGAATCGCCGGTTGCCTTCAAAGAAAATTTGTCCGGAAGTGAGATATTCAAGATGGCGGCCAAAAAAATTACCCATTTTTTACTTTTTCTTAAATAACTCGTAAACCGTGACCCCTACCAAAAAATGTTCTTTTACTTAAATAATTCACATAAAATTTTCTATAAAAAAGGTTCTATACAGTTTTTTGCTGGGATCAAAGTTTAATGAGATGTCGAGGGTATAAGATAGACCTTAAAAATATAGACTAATTACCCTTTTCCCGCGACTTCGTCTGCGTGGGATTAACATTCGCTATAATAGATTTATGAAGCACCTTAGTGAAATCTTATAGCAAATATAAATTTAACGTACATACTTTTTTACGTCTACAGTTAGCAACAATTCCATACAAAGTTTCACCCCCCTTTTCACCCTTTCAAAAGATGATTTCTGAGATAAAAACTATTTCATGTCCTTTTCCATAACTCAAACTATCATCATGCCAAATTTAATCTAAATCGGTTCAGCGGTTTAAGCGTGAAGAGGTAACAGACACACTAACTGTTTAAAGATAAATTATATTTTAAATACTCTGGTTGAGGCTGCTAGGGGTTGTGTGGTATCATTTCCGTATAAAACAGACATGCACAATTCATTTTTGATAGAAAAAAAATATAAATCTATATTTAAAAAAAGTTCTGCGAAGAGGGAAAACTCTCAAATCACATCAGAGGGGATTTTGACGTGAACGTCCAAAAATTTTACGGACCTCCAACAGTAAAAAATATTCATCGTGGGGCACTCTATCCATGGTCAAAAATTTAAAACTTTTTCTCAATGCGCACAATTTTTTCATACTACCTATAATATTATAAATGCAAAAGTGTGTCTGTTACCTCTTCACGCTTAAACCGCTGAACCGATTTTGATGAAATTTGGTATGATGATAGTTTGAGTTATGGAAAAGGACATAAAATAGTTTTTATCCCTGAAATCATCTTTTGAAGGGGTGAAAAGGGGGGTGAAACTTTGTATGCAATTGTTGCTCACTGTAGACGTAAAAAAGTATATACATTAAATTTATATTTGCTATAAGATTTCACTAAGGTGTTTCATAAATTTATTATGGCGAATGTTAATCCCACGCAGACAAAGTCGCGGGAAAAAGCTAATTAGTCTATATGTTTAATGGCTGTCTTATACCCTAGATATCTCATTAAACTTTGATCCCAGCAAAAAACTGTATAGAACCTTTTTAATAGAAAATTTTATGTGGATTACTTAAGTAGAAGAACATTTTTTGGTAGGCGTCACGGTTTACGATTTATTTAAGAAACAGTAAAAAATGGGTATTTTTTTTGGCCGCCATCTTGAATATCTCACTTCCGGTCAAATTTTCTTTGAAGGCAACCGGCAATTCGGATACAGCTAAGTCTAAACCAGGTAAAAAGCCCGGTTGCCCAAAAGTAAAATCGTTTGCCTGTCGCATCGAAAAGGAGAGCGATTTTGAAATTTTGTGCCCTGTCTATTAGTGGTCGCTCAAGTTTGGCAGCCATATGTGAGTACACTTGGAAGATATGAAAATGAAACAAAATAAGTAAACAAGTCCTTGTAAAAAGTCACTTTCCTGTTGATTCATAGTCGGAAACGGGCCACTGTAGTCGCAGTATGTCACACTTTAATATGACTTTTTTCCATCTGTAGAGGTAGGAGTTATCAGGTTCCGGGTCTGGGAGACCGGAACACCGATGTAGGCGCCACAGCTTGCGCCAAGATGAAAATAGGTTGCAAATCAACCCCAGACTTGATTCCCTAGGAAATGTAGGACATCAGCTATTTCAGGAACATTCCGATTTTAATCATGTGACTGCGACATCCGTAATCACGTGTGTTAGGAAAGTTAGGTACAACGGTTAGGTAACTTTGAATATTGATGTTGCATAGTGTGCATCATTTACTGCGGTGTCTCAGAGTGTAAAGATAATTTAATGTAGGATTACGCAATCAGAAGGACGAATATAAACCATCGATTATCTCAGAACTGGAGCCAATTATAACACTGGTGTCTTTGAGAGATATACTTAATTTAAGCTCAGGCATGCACCCTTGCAATTAAAGGAAATAAAAAAACACGGTGGATAAATTATATCTATGTATTTGTATATCATCTGGGACTCTTATTGAACTTTCGATAAGACTATACAAGGTGTAACAAATCTATAATAGTATTTATACAGGGTGTAACAAAAATACTGGTGATCCTTTTAAGGGCATAACTGGTATCGTGTTTATTATGAAAAAACAAGAAAAAAAATCCTCGCGAAAAAAAAATTGGTTTTGTATGGAGGGTTGGCCGGCCGGGACGACGTGGCCTATACAATAATAAACGTCCAAATTTTTTTTCTCCTAATTTTCCTTACAGGATACCAATTATGCCCTTAAAGGGATCACCAGTATTTTTGTTACACCCTGTATAAATACTATTATAGATTTAGTGTCATGGGCTCAATATATATTTACGTTTCTTTAACCATTTCGTAATCATAAGCTTTATTTCTAAAGGGGCCCACCCACTATCAGTCCGCCGGACGATATCGGCCTGTCAGTTGTTCAGAACTGTCAAATTTTTGTTCTAACTGACAGGCCGATATCGTCCGGCGGTCTGATAGTGGGTGGACTCCTTAAGATTGTCTGTCTGGCAATGCAAATTTTAAAATTGTAAATTTGCAACCCATTTTTAGTTTCGCCATTTCCGTCTGTCTGTCCGCGACTTAGCTCAGTGACCGTTAGCACTAGAAATATTCGACGGTGTACGAGCCTAATTTTACAGAAATACCGCAAATCGATGTACAGTTTAGCCATTTGGCACACGCATACTAGAGGCCAAGTAATTTTTTTGACCAGCAGTTCTTTAAAAAAAATCCCTTGGCCCCCTCCTAAGGGAAATTTTGTGCTGATTCATAATTTTTTTTTACGGAAAAACAATTTTTTTTTTAAAACCTATCGTGTGTATCATATGAAAGAGCTAATAAAGGCGGTTATAAAAATGTACCACATCATTACATTTCAGCCATTTTTTTTAAATTAAAACAAAAATAAATTTCAAAACATACCAAGTTTGGGCACCTCCAGATACGATATGGCTGGTTTTTCTTTTGGTCCTATATATCACAAATGATACTTGATATCCTCATATCTAACCCAATTAAAGCAATTTTATTACGCAATAACTTGTTTATTTACCGGTGAAAAGTTACCCCAATCGTTTTTTTATTTCGACCGGTGGCATTTTTGCAGCATTTGACAACGCACGACGGGATATTTTAATTATTTTTTAACCTCGCTTCACTGCATGGACGGTCACTGCATACGACTGGCGGGGGAGCGGCACATTATTGCTGTGCGTATGTGTATCTAGTGTGTAACTACGAGCACGGGCGCAATTGGAATCACAGTTTGTTGTTAGCAGTTCGTAATCTGGAATATTATTTAAATCTATGCAAATACCTCATTTCACTCGGTTTAACTAAACCCACATATTTAAGAACATACCACAACAAATGACAATATATCCCTTTTAGGGATAAGCTCGCCTTTGTGCATATCTTTTTGTATTTTACTAATGTTTTAATGTTATACTTGTTTATGTGCAATAAAGTGATACATACATACAATATATTCAGCAATTTTTCCCTACTATCCGGCACTATATATAGTTTTTTTTTAGTTACCATTGACGGGTCAATTTTAAACAGCTTATGAAATTTAGATAATTAACGTACGGAACCCTCTCCACGCGAGTCGAACTCGCACTTGTCCGGTTTTATTTAGTCAATGATTGAATATTACAATAATTTACAATAATGTCAGGTACCTACATAAATGTCACTTAAGTTTAAACTCAAGTAAATGCATAGGGATTTCCGTCCGAGACGTAGGGTAGTGCGGACGTCTTGAGAACAGTTTTTTTGTATTTTGCTCATTTTAGTAGTTCTGTGTGTAATATTGATAGCTATATTGTGCGGTGATCTATAAACAAATCTGCAGCTTATGAAGAATTTGTCTCATAACGCGTGTAGCCACTCTTTAGTTAGACGGACGGTTATCCTGGCTGGCCGCCACGTGTTTGTAAAGAATAGCTATCACTTTACAAATAACAAGGCCTATACCGAACAACGTTGCCTATATTTTATTAAAAGTAATAAAAGTGTGATTAACGTATATACTCGACATTGGCAAAATTCCCATTGCTTTAGACAAAGGGAGAAAGTCATTATATAAAATAAAATAAAAAGTAAATGCATAGTTAATAAATAATATATATGTATAACTTAGAGACTCTCACCTGCAGACGGGTGCGCCAAAGTTCACATAAAATTTGTACTTCGATTATTGGAAGTCCGAAATTGTTGTTCATAATTTTTTTAATTATAATGATCATTTCTTATAAGTATTTTTTGTTCATAACTATCGTTACTCCGAATTATTTAAGTTTATAATGTAAATCAATCTAAATATCTACTATACTAATATTACTATCCAGAGTCACCGTTAGGTACGACGACGAGCGAAGCGAGGAGGAGTGTTAGGTATCTACCCAAAATAGAAGCCCCCGCGAAGCGGGGGCTTCGTCGACCCTGTCACAGAAATGACTAGTATCAACAAAAAACGTAGGAAATTATATTATGTCTCAAAAAATTCGGACAGCAAACAATTATTAACACTGTTGTTATATGAAACAATATTATAACCATAAAAATTATTACAAAAAAAATTATGACGAATGATAATTAAAACGGTATTACTGAAAAAATTATGGTAAGTAATTTTATGTGAGCCAATATGGACCCCCTGCAGACAAACTGTGAAAACTGCCTTAAATTTAATTTCTGTACTGTGTTGTAATTATAATAAATAATAAAGGCTGAGAAGGACAAGTCCAGCAAGTACCTAGACTTAGCTCACGAGGTAACCGCCATGTGGGAGGTTGATTCGGCGATCATTGTGCCGATAGTTGTTTCTGCGAACGGTCTCATAGCGAAGAGTCTCGACCAACATCTTGAGAGACTTTCGCTACGGGGTTGTGGTTGGATCAAGGGTCAGATACAGAAGGCGGTAATTCTGGACACGGCGCGTATAGTCCGAAGGTTCCTCTCTCTGCGGCCCTGACCACCGGCAGCCTGGGCCTTGCTCCGTTGCCGGCGGCACCCTAGATTAGGTTTTTTTATAATGTTTTTATTGTTTTTGTATGTTTTTGATGTATTTTTGTATTTTACTTTTGTAAAAATATTATAAAATAACCTAATCTAAGACAGAAAAGAAATGAAGGATAAATAATAAAAAATAATAAATAATAAAATTAACGTAATGTATTCTTTTTTAATTTCCGTAGTTCTCAAGGAGAGCTTGCGCTACGCAACGCCATAGAACAGAGAGATGTGGCCACCGTCAAAAGGTTGTTGGCCGAAGGCGTCTCTGTCGCTTGTCGCGATGAAACTGGAAGGACACCGTTACATTTGTGCACATATTATTATTGTCAAGAAACAAACGCGTCATATAAGCTGAAAGAAAGAGTGAGTAAACTTCTAATTTTATTTGGAGCTGGTTAGGTTCGTACAATATGTATGCATCGCCATATAAATGAAAATGTGAATTAGCTACGTTTAGTTAATTCGCATAATTTGGAGACCATGTGTATATTTTCTGTTCTTCAATGACTCTTTAACGTTAAGGTATAATTGTATGTTTCTTAATAACATAGATAAATGACCTTCGTTTCGCTCGCTTGCTAACTTATACTTACCAATAATAGGTATGGGGTGGGATGAACAAAACAAACCCTATCAATTAGGCAAGCACATCGTTGACTTTTACCCGAACGATAGTCTGAACAAATTAAGTAAGCACTCACACTAACCAAAAACCCTTTAATTAGGATTTCTTGCTAAGTGTTTTCGAATGCGATTAAACTATTTTATTTTTTAATCTCTGATGTCAAGACATTTGCGCGAAAAAGACATGGGAAGGGTAAACTATTGAAGTTATCTACTAACCTACAGTTTACTCTACTCTGAGACCACATTGGGTTATGGTTAACCTTCTTCAAAACTGTTTCCATAGCGATTGGCTTATGATAGGGATCTGGATAACCATTTAATAGGGTTAGGGTTACCCTATCTTATTCATAGCATCCCTGTTATTAATAGCACCAGAAAATTGTATTACGGATTACGTCGGCAAACTTGCTTTTTGGGATTTTTTTATTAAACGTAAATTATTTGTATTTTAGCTGGAGGATGAATTAAAATGCCAACCAGAAGAAATGGATATTATTAACGAAATATTGTCAGTGATCGACCAAACGGAAAATAAAAAGGATATTTTAGACAGCTTTGATTCAGATAAAACATCAGCGATAGGCTACGCCATTCCTAATGGCCACTTTGAGGTTGTCGAAAGCCTTGTCAGAAGAGGTGCAAGCGTAAATAAGGTTCGCAATAATGAATCAGCACTACACCTGGCTGCAGATCACCCTCGTTTGCTTAAATTCTTTCTTGACCTTAAAATTATTGAAAACTCTTTCGATGACAATGGATGGCTTCCGATATTCCACGCAATCATTTTTTGCAAAATGGAATCAGTTATACTACTATTAGAAAGATTTGGGAGCGATCAGCTGATAAAGCAAAAACAAAATGGTTGCACAGCTTTCCATGTGGCAGCGCGGAGCGGCCCCTTTGAAATGCTCGAATTTTTATTTGATGGGGTATACCCCTATATAGCTTATAGAGATATACCAAAATGTGGAGAAATAACCCCGTTAATTGTAGCGACCTTGAAAGGCCGCGAGGATAAGGTAATGTTTTTACTAAGACGTGGGGCATGTTTAATGGAAACAGATGCCAACGGGAAAACAGCCCTCGATATTATACTACGACGATTCGATAACCCTTCGAAATTTTTGAAGGATTTATTTAATCAATGCATTCAAATTGATTATATAGATATTGCAAACCCAATAAATTTTATGGGTGACAACGTTAGTGTGTCATATAAACCATTGACATTTCCTGATGATACGGGTGTCAACCAAACTAAATTCATGGAAAAGTTGATAAAATGTGGCCACAAGGAATTATTGGTGCACCCGCTGATAGAAAGTTTGTTATTCTTAAAATGGAGATGTTTATTGCCAATGGTATACGCGTTCATCGCAATTTATGGGATATTTCTGGTATCTTTGAATGCTTTTTTGGCCTGCGTATTTTATTACAGGGATGTTTTTAACTTTAATGTTTCCATGGCTGAAGACGAAATTGATACTTTCTATTATATTAACGATTGGAGTTGGACTTGGGTGCCATTAATATATTTGAGCATCATCATACTGCTTGGTCAGGTAAACATTTCAATAATATGAGTACGAGTAAATAGCTAGACTGATTATGTTTTTATCTGCAAAAGAATGCTTAAATATTAAACAACATGATCCAATTCTGGTTTTTAACATTATTAGAAGAAAATAACTTCTTCTCTTTTCCAGGAACTTTTTTATATAAATATGCAAAGACTTAGATATTTCGATCCCTTCGAGTCTTGGGTGAAGCTAAGCCTTCTGATAATTTCTGCATTTGTACCCCTCGGGCTTCTAATATTCATGTGGTTTACACCGGCCTGGCTACGCCATGTAGCCAGCGCCGCAGTGCTGCTGTCCTGGCTGCAAGCGATGCTCCTGCTGTCTCGGTTGCCTAACTGGGGATACTATGTTTTGATGTTCGAGAGAGTCGTCTATAACGTGTTAAAGGTTAGTATTATAAATTATATTTGTCGTTCTTTGCAGTCCCTTCAAGGCTCATGATCGCGAAAGGAAGTTATTATTTTGAGGTTAAGGAAGCGTACTTAGGTAGTTAAAGCGACAAACACTTTCGGATTTATAATATTTGTCATTGATTCATGTCTAACTAAGCTGTAGCAATAGTCGAGCTGCAGGAGAGCTCGACTATTGGTATTGCATGCCATCGCGTCACTGTTGGATGTTTGGCCTTCCCTAGCTGTCACTTCGTTGCTCGAGGGCCCGAAGAATAAGAACGAATACTTATAGCTTCGTGCGAGACCAAAGCCCAATGCAAGAGAGCCGGACTCAAACATTATTTGGCGCACTTATTATACCTGCAAGACGTTTTATGAACTTCATTACATCGGCGTCCATGTTACAGCCTACCCTTTATTTTTCAGGTTCTTCTGACATCAGTGTGCTTAATCGTTGGATTCACACTAACCTTTATGATTGAGTATCACTCGGAACCACCATTTGATGGGTTTCCTTCAGCATTTGTTAAAACCATCGTCATGATGTCCTCGGAATTTGATTATGAGAACTTGTTTGGCGATGAACACGCTAAAGGACTTGAAGGCTCGAAACTCGCTGTCAGGTTAATCTTCGTGGTGTTCGCAATATTCATCTCTATAGTGTTGATGAATTTCATAGTAGGAGTTGCCGTCAGTGACATCAATGATCTGAACGTCATAGGTAACATCAGGAGACTGGAGAAACAAGTAGAACTGCACAGCACTCTAGGTATCTTTATGAACTCACTACTTGTAAAGTGGTTGGCGTTAAGAAATTGGTTGGTTAGGGAAGGAAAAAGAAAACATTTAAGTACATATGGAAAGTGTAGAAACTATCATTTCAATAACATAAAAAAAGAGTTCGAGTCTTCTGTCGCAGAAGAAGGAGAGAGATATTGGTTTGTGAGTATTGAAAATGCAGATATGGATGATAATGAAAATTTATTTTATAATAAAATACGGCGCACATTGTTTATGCCTGAGGATCTTGTGAAGGCTATTGTACATGTGGGAAAATCCAATAAACAAAGGGAGGATGATGATCGTATAAAAATCAATAACAAAAAGCAATTAGATTTAATTTATAACGAAGTGGCGCGAAAGTTACCCCTACATGATATGAAAATTAATGATCATTTGAAAAAAAACACAAAACCCGAATTATCACTTAGAGAAGAAATAAATGGGATGAAAGAAAGCATTGGGAAAATTTTAGAAATTATGATGAGCAAAACGCAGTAGAATCAACTCAAGGTTCAAAGCAAGATTAGAAAGCGACGTAAGCAATAAGATACCCATTCACTTGCAAGTAGGATCTATACCATTAACACCTGTTAGCTTCATGTAGTGCTGTATTTTGATTATTTAATGAACGGCAAAATGAACATCTTATTTTCTATCTCATACAAGTATATTAAAAATATTTATAACGGGTCACTAACGTAATTTTGTCAAGTTTTGCTAGTTGGAGAACGGTCTTGGGTACTACGTCGGTGGACAGTGTGAACGTGCCTTTAGCAAGTGACGTCGTAAGTGTAATGTGCAAACATTTCGACAAAAATGATAAAGGGAATGGATGAGGGTAGATCTCTCACAACATCGCCGCCGCCGCCGCCGCCGCCTCCCGCCACCAGCAGCAGGGCACACCGCGCGCAGGCGCGCAGTAGCCGACGCGCTGCCGTCGCGGAAGGCCGCTCGTGAGAATGATCATCGTAAATTGATCGAAACATGTCGAGCAAAAATCGACAAAAATTACGTGAGTGACCCGTTATAAATATTTTTAATATGTCAGAGTCTCACTAAGTTTTATACTCAGACAAGTACTTTATTTCCAACCCCGGCGCAAAAAGAGGGGTGTTATAAGTTTGACCGATATGTCTGAGTTTCTGTCTGTGGCACCGTAGCGCTAAAATGATTGAAACGATTTAAATGCGTTTTTTTTTATTTCGAAGCAGAATTTAAGTAAGACTTGTTTTATCAAAATAATTTTTATTTAATTTCACCAGTAAGTATCAATTCTTGACGGTCTTGTCAGGATGTCACTAAGAACGAAATTTCAATGAAATCGCATGTCAATTGTTAAGTTTAATTTATTACTGATACATTGCGTGCCTAATTAATTCGTATGATTTTTTTTATTTTAAACTAAATTATGCTAATTTTAGTTCATTAGGAGTAATACTTTCAGCCCTTCAAATTAGTGTCGTTATGAAAGACACACACTGTATTATCATTCCACATTTCAGTAGGTAATAGATGTATATTTTTTATAATAAATAGAATAAGAAGAAAAACAATGAATTGATATCATTAAACAGATTTATCCCCTAATTATAATTAGCCTGAGAAAATTAATAAAATCAGGGGAAATAATTCGTGTAGTTTTGTAAATTGGTACAGTTATACCTTGTGGTGCCCACGTGACTATACTAAAAGTCCTCGGGGGTGGGGGTTGTGCTGAGGGTGTAGGGGGGGGGGGGGGGGGGTTGAAGGTACCTTTGTTCAGATTTTTGGTCAAATTTTTGAGGGGGTCAGTAAAAACATTTTTCCATTTTGAAATGTACGATTTTGGGGGGGGGGGGGCATGTCTCATGTGACCCCGCCCCTGGGACCGCGCCTGTTTGTGACACGGTGGTAGTGACGTCTATGAAATAATCTAATAAATAAATAAACATGCCTTCTTATGCCTTTTTAAGAGTCGCCAGGACGCTCGCGTGAACTCGCGTCCCCATACAAACGTAGTTCAGCTCTCATTTTAAAACGACATGCTTTAGAACCACGAAATTTGGCATGGGCATTCTAACAGTACAGATCTATGTCGGTAATTCGTTTTCGTTGCTAAAAATTGTAATACAAAGAAAATATAGCAAAAATAAATTTTGTATGTAAATCTATATCTGGCTGTATTTTCTTTGTATTACAATTTTTTGCCACAAAAATGAATTACCAACATAGATCTGTACTACTAGAATGCCCATGCCAAATTTCGTGGTTCTAAAGCATGTCGTTTTAAAACGAGAGCTAAACTACGTTTGAATGGGAACGCGAGCGTCCTGGCGACTCTTAAAATGGTGTCAGAGTAAATCTGGTAAACATAATAAAAAGACGTAAGGTTGCCAAAGAGCTCAAAGAGGACCCAGTGTGTTGACGACGAGAGGCCTCTCTTGTTCCTTTAGCCGTCAACACAGCGAATCCTCCTGTTTTTAAAGGGTCGGCAACGCGCATGTGACACCTTTGGAGTTGCAGGCGTCCATAGGCTACATTAGCTGCTTACCGTCAGGTGGGCCGTATGCTTGTTTGCCACCGTCGTTGTATTAAAAAAACACGATAATTTAGTATCTGCTTATTTCCTTAAAAATAAAATTCAAACCTATTCATTACGAGTATCCCACCAAGTACAAGAGTGGCTGGGTAACAAAATACCTCCTGATATGTGGGGTTGGAAGCGAGGAGCTGATGGAACCCTTGAGCCAATTATGACCGCTGGTCCTCCAGCTCCTGACACCGTGCTAAATTCAATTTTTTGTCGCTGCAAAAGCGGTTGCACTGGAAATTGCGGATGTCGAAAGGCTGGTATTTCATGCAGTCAAGTATGCACCGGATTGACCGGATGGATTGGGTTCATGTACAAACGGTATAGCCGTACATTTTCTAGAAAGAGAAGACGAAGATTACGGTATCGAAGATGATGAGTAAAATAATAATGATTATCTCATATGTTTTTTCTATTTTTAAATATATATAATATGTTAGCCTCTATGCGTCCCACTGCTGGACACAGGCCTCCTATCATACCCGAGAGGGATCGGGCTATAGTCCCCACGCTGGCCCAAAGCGGGTTGGGAACTTGGAACTTCACATACACCTTTGAATTTCTCCGCTTTATCTATCTATATATCTTTGTTAACTTAAACACCCTGTAGCTCCTAAAGTATTGATCGTAGAGTAAAAATGAATATGACCAATTTTGTAGGAAATTTTATGTTTAAACTTTTGTTTGAAGTAACTATGATGCTATTCTTACAGATATTCGAGATATGACCAAAAATCTGAAAAAAGGTACCTTCATCCCCCCCCCTACACCCTCAGCACAACCCCCACCCCTGAGGACTTTTAGTATAGTCACCTGGGCACCACAAGGTATAACTGTACCAATTTACAAAACTACACGAATTATTTCCCCTGATTGCCCATATTCGGCTTAATTTTCTCAGGCTATTATCTGCCACCAACAATACCTGTCCACTTTAATTGAAATGGTCTCCCAATTTTGAAACACCGAATTAATGGACATTTGCAACCAATATAAAACTTTGATCGCCAGATTTGTATTGCAAGAAAAGTTGATCGACCACCATCATCCTCATCAGAGTGTTAGAGTCGTCCGGCAGGCCTGCTTCGTGAGGCGCCCGTCAGCCACAGTTCTTACTCTATCTGGCTGCCGACAACACGGATCTATTCCATTGCAATTGGTGTGCATGTATGAAATAGTTATTTGTTATACAAGGGTGCAAAGTTGTATTTTAACCGCGAGTGTGGACTTGAAGCACGAGCTAGCGAATGGATTCTAGGGTTGAACTACGAGCTAGCGAATGGATTCTAGGGTTGAACCACGAGCGAAGCGAGTGGTTCAAAAATAGAATCCTGAGCGAAGCGAGTAGTTCAAAAATAGAATCCTGAGCGTAGTGAGTGTTGCAACACACGAGACGTAAAAATAACTTTGCAGCCGTGTGTAACACAAATCTTTTCACCTCACTAAAGCGAGGAAATTACTACATGTTTGTCCTTTTTTGAGTTTTTTTAAAACTTTTTTGACTTTTTTGACTTTTTTGACTTTTTTGACTTTTTTGATTTTTATGACTTTTTGACGTTTTTGACTTTTTTTGACTTTTTTATTTTTTACTTTTTTGTTTTTTGACTTTTTTTACTTCTCCGCCAACCGTCCGATAAGGAACTTCGTTCCAAAAAACCTAACTAATAACACTGTAGTAGATAGATAGAGTAAAGGTTACCTACCAGCAGTTGGACAGCAGGTTGTTAATTGAAGTTGAAGTAATAAATGCGCAGGCGGAGTATTTACAGTATATTTACACAAGATGGTTATATACAACACTAATAATTAGATTTGGAAAATCAGCAGAGTAATTCATGTATAACGGTTAGGTAACGTAGTGTTGTGTGTCTCGTTGCTAGGCAACCGCGCGCTGCAACACGCAGGCGCGGGGACTTAGGTAGTGGCGGGCGAGCAGGCCGCCACAACACGTTCGAATTTCAAATATTCTTTGCTCCCTTGTGAATAAAATGCAGTTTTGCTATCTGTTTTTAAAGAATAAAAAAGTCCTTTCGGAGCTAGGGAGGTGAAAATTTGTTTGAATGTACTGTGTTATTATAATTAGGCTTATTAAACTTAAAGCTCTTATTGTATTAGGATGAACCTGTAACAGATAGTCGTTTTTAAATAAATAAAATGAATAATCTAGAAAGCTACATAAGCTACTTGATATCTTGGAATCAACTTGTTATGGAGTAGAAATAAACCACACATCTACCTTTGTCTTTTGTAAACTGCTGCAGCGACTATGGGACACATTGACATAAGTCGATACGTCCCATACATACGTAGATACCATACGTAAATACCATACGTAAGGCCTGATTTACACTTGTAAGTTTTGCTTACGTAAGTAGGGACGCAGCTATGGGTTAGAATGAGATACGAATATCTCCATCTCATTCTCGCCAATAGCTTCGTCCCTACTTACGTAAGTAAAACTTACAAGTGTAAATCCAGCCTAAATACCATTCATAGTACAGTCGCCATCAAATATATCGGAGCGGCCAAGGTGGTCACAAATATCTGAACAACGCCTTTATTATCAAGGCGATAAGGTGCTTGTTCAGATATTTTTGAGTACCGTGGCCGCTCCTATATATATGATGGCGACTGTACATACGTAGAACCTAGTTACATTTTGGAGAACTCTTAGGCTGGTCCCTGGTCGTGGTCAAACATTATTGTCTTTAAACCCTGATCCGTCTTCAGAAAGTGTGATCGCAATGTGATAACATGACAACCGGTGCAGTACAGTACAAATACAGATATTAAATAACTGTTTTCGTCATTGTTACCTGTAGGTACCTAAATATCGCCGTATAACTACATATAAATTCAAGTAAGTTTAGTGTTAATTACCTATCTAATGCAAAAATAATTCTAAATTTTTGGACTTTCATGTCAAAATCACGGGTCCCGTGCAATATATTATTATTCTCTGGTTGAGGCTGTTAGGGGTTGTGTGATGTCATTTTCGTATAAAACAGATATGTAGAATTCATTTCTGATATTAAAAAAGTACTTGTATAACTAATCGCCTAAACAAAAATTACTCTAAATAAAAATAATAATACAAGTCCAGCAAGTACCTAGACTTAGCTCACGAGGTAACCGCCATGTGGGAGGTTGATTCGGCGATCATTGTGCCGATAGTTGTTTCTGCGAACGGTCTCATAGCGAAGAGTCTCGACCAACATCTCGAGAGACTTTCGCTACGGGGTTGTGGTTGGATCAAGGGTCAGATTCAGAAGGCGGTAATCTTGGACACGGCGCGCATAGTCCGAAGGTTCCTCTCTCTGCGGCCCTAACCACCGGCAGCCTGGGCCCTGCCCTGTTGCTGGCGGCACCCTAGGTTAGGTTTTTTATAATGTTTTTATTGTTTTTGTATGTTTTAGATGTATTTTGTATTTTACTTTTATAAAAATGTTATAAATTACCTAGCCTAAGACGAAAGAAAAATAAAGGAAATAATACTATAAATTAAAACTAGTCCTACAAATAATAAATATATCCTAAATCGCTACCAATGGGTAGTGTGCCCAGAAGGCTGGCCGCATTGCCACGTTGTATGGCAATGGCTTATTCGCTGAGCGAAATACTGACCAGCCTTCTGGTCACCTGTTGCGTCTACCAGGCGCGACGCTAAGTCTTTGTACACTCTGCGCGCGCCCGGTCCCCATGGCCCCAGCGTTTCGACCCCAAACGCCTCAAATATATAGGCACTGCCAAGAGCAGCATATTTGCGGCGTTTGAGGTCTTCGGCTGTGGATGCAGCAGACCCGGCATTTCTGCAGGTGCTTGGAAGATGGGACGGCGCAAGGGTGTCTACACATGTAGCATCCCAGACCAGCGGCCGCCCCATCCTCCAAGGCACCAATGTCATGCCGTCGGGCCTCTTGCCATCGTCTCTCGCCAGGCCAACAGGTTCTAAAACGGCTGGCATTTTGACGCTGACAAGGGCCCGACGGATGACATCATTGATGCTAGTATGGCGAGGAATGCGCCCGGCGCTTCTGTAACATGATAGCCCGTGATGTCCAAGGCTGTCTACCATGGCACCACATTGGCAGCGATGTGGAGCGTTGGTTGCTGCCCCTATCCGCAAACTGGTCGCCAACCGGAAGGTTGAGTTATCGAGGAGTGTGCCTATGAAAGGTGAAGGTAATGCTTGTAACCACAAACCCGACTCCCACTCTGCAGTTGCAAGGAGACGAGCTCGATCTGGCGAACTAGTTGACGTATCAAGAAGATTGTTCCGCACTAGTCGACAGAGCGGCTCGTCCCATTGCCTCTGCGAGCAGGGATTGACAGGCGGGTCTACATTGGGGCAAGTTAACGCCCAGACATTTTTGGCCTCAGTACAATGTGCGGCCTCCAGGACGCCCAAAGACGGTGTTAAAATGCTGCCGATCAAGTTTTGGGCGCTGTGCACCGAGGATAAAAACGCGGGCAATGATATGCTAGAAATTTTGCGTATTCCTAGACCTCCATGTCTAATAGGTAGGCTGGCCTGGGTCCAGGATCTATTGTCGAAAGGTATGTTGAGGACAGATTCCAAAGATTCTTCGATCAACTTATCCAATTTTAAAAGTAGGTCTGGGTGTTTCCAGAGGTGGCTACCTCGGAGAACGTAAGTGAATTTTGGTACAAAAAGACAATGCCGAATGATGGTGTAGGCTGTGTGCATATTAATTTTTAATAAGCGGTCGGACACAGATTTAAAATTTTGAATTTTGTCGTTAACGTATTTATCAAAAGATTGGTCTAAAATAGGGCAGCCAAGGAGGTGAAGCAGGCTTTCGTTAACTATTCTAATTCCAGGGGCTATATTTCTGAAACTTTCAATTATGCTTTCTTTGTTTAGTGTTCTGTTTGCAACAAAAAGTTCGCATTTAGAAAAGTTAAGCGTTAGACCGATGGATGTGAGCGCAGATGTTAAATTTTGCAGATCATTCAAAACCGTAAAAAAGTTAAAATCCATGTTAAAAAAAAGTTCTGCAGAGAAGAAAAACTCCCAAAAAAATATTATTTGTTTATAACGTTATGTAAGTAATAACTATCGTGTATTTTTAAATTAAATAAAATATCATAAGAAAGCATATTTTATTGCAGTTTTAAATCTTTTTTTTTAAAGCTTCAAACATACAAAAAAAAGAAATCATTCGCGTCGTAAGTATCGAAAATCAATGTGAAACACGACGTTTTGACCTTAAAATGTATGTATTCAATTTTCCTTAGAATACCTACCTTCTACAAAATGCAGAAATTAAAAGAAAAAGTATTAAAAAACACATTTGTTCCAATTTTAACGATGAATACTTAAGTTGGGAAGGAAATACGTGTGTTTTTGATGCTTTTTTCCATTTTGTAGAAGGTATTCTACGTGGTCCAAAATTCAAAACTTGTTTTCGATGCGCACAATTTTTCAATTTTAAACTAATCTTCTAGCTAATCCAACTAATCTAAGTTCGGGACCCAGTGCCCAGCAACTATTTAAAGAGATCAAAAAGAGGCTCATCGAATCAACTGGTGACCGAAGAGCTGGCAGCTTCCTCGCTCAACGCATAAGCATACCGGAGAAATGCTGCCAGCATCCTCGGCACCATGCCGCGGGGGCCCGACTTTTTAGATATATTTTAGAGTTATTTAGTAATAATTAGTTAGTTTTTAATTTAGTTTTTATTACATTCACGAATCTAACTGTCGATATTTGACACATTTGCAGTGACGGTTATTGTTACATTAGTATTATGTCATTATGTCATGCATAAAAAATAGCCTAAACTAAATTGACATTGTAGAGGAGTGCCACTCATCTTAGAATTAATTTAAAATAAAATTAGTATAATGCACACAACAGTATTTTTTTACTCTGGACCATCATGTGAATCGAAATCCAGCGCTTGAACATTGGACTCCTGACATCGTCAGAAACAGCCACCAGTATTTTGTTGCCAGAACGACGCAGTCTCCTCCAAAACGAGGCAACGCGGGACCTGATGGTTACCGCGAAAAAGTCTGAAACCGCCGCGTCAGCGAACATGCCTGACGCGCTGTAGCAGCACGGGTGTCGAGATAATAAGAGCAAGGGCGTCGCCAAGGGGGGAAAGGGAGGGACAGTTGCCCCTCTAGATATTAAAAAAATAGCCAAATGTACCCACTATTCATATTTTCTTCACTCTCAATTTATATCAATTTGCCCGCCTCTAGGCCATCGGCTGGCGACGCTCTTGCCTAAGAGACTGAACTCTTATCATGCTCATTGCCTTCTGCGTGAACGTTTTACACAACTATGAGTAAATGCTAGATAGTACGCCTTGAAGACAGTGATTTTTACATCTTTGCTGCAAATGACAAATCGTCGAGCGAGCATGTTGCCTCTGACGGCGGGAGCCCTCCACTCGCGCTTAATGTCCTCGTTGCCTTGCAGTCCGTTAACCAGTGTCGTAAATATTTGGACTGCTTCAGAACATTATTTTTCGACCCATTAAGACCTCGGGTCCAACCCTGCACCCGCCGCGAATACCATCATCTTATCACAGTCTTGGAAACATTATATTTCAATCCACGTGCACGACCATAATGCTCACAGATCGGACGAAGCTTCCTCAACCCCGTGATCGAGGAGCTGAGTAGCACGATATCGTCCACATAACTAGGATTAAGTATTAATACAAACATTTCCTACATGACAGCCGATATTGGTGCTCCTCAGTTCCTCGATCAGGGCATTCACGTACAGGTTAAACAGGTCCGGAGAGGTAACCCCCCCCCCCTTGACGGACCCCACACTACTAGCCTATACTTGCTAGAGGTTGCGTCGCATTTCAAAACATTTTTTCGTTTTTCGTACCAGAATCTCAGCAGATTAACCCCTCTAGTAGGCGCTCGAAATGCACGTAGCTTTGCCCACAAGATGTCATAATTGACCAAGTCGTAATTGAATAGATCGATATTTTGCGCGCTGTGTAGTGACTTAATTATGTCGCTATTGTATAATGTATACAGTAATCATCATCATCCCACTGAATACGATGAACCAAATTCGTGTAATCGATTTTTGAAACAGGTTTTATAAACTGATATGAATTTTCTGCAAATACTTGAAGCAAAAGGGAAGTAGACCCAAGGCCTCTCTAGGAATAGAGCTTGTTAACCCTTTTACAAAGAGTGGGAGTATTAAAGAAGAGGTTGGTAAGTAATTCAGGACTATCGACCAAGCCAGTGGTGATATTAAGAATATAATTTATTTCAGGTATTTCCCGTCGTTTTTAAGTGGTATTAAGTGGTGTTTTTTACAAGTAGCTACATAAACTACTAAGGAGATTTAATTTTGAAACAGAAATGTTACTGCGTTGAATACGTTCAATTCTTTCAATATAAGTAGACTTCCTCGTTGACACAACTCGAGGTCACCACACATAGGTGCTCCCGTACTAACTTAGTATGAGAGCGCGACCACTTATTTCAGTTGAGTTAACGTTTTTGATCATTAGTCATGTGAATTAAAAATATTCACAAAAATCAAGTTATAAGGGTGAACCTAGATTTGTATGCTACAAAATGGTGTGCGGTTCGATCGTAGAAATTTACGAATAAAATTTAGCTTATTAGGAACAGTCGACGTCAACTACTTGTTTACTATTTTAAACTATATTTAAATTATATTTGACGTCGACGGTATAGTTTATCCGACGGTTTAAGTATGGCGCATTTAATCTTAAGCTGCCGGACAAACTACCTACATCAGCTACTGATAACATTTTCCTGGTGGCCGTTAAAGTCTGAGAGCTAGCATAAAGCATTTATAGAGGTACAAATTAATAGATAATTATTTATCTATGACGTAACATAGGGCTAAGGTACAATATAATGATCTTCAAAAAAAATTAAACACTACCTATAAAGTATAAACCTAAACTACAAGTAAAAAAAATCTCCTAGATGGGTAGTGTGCCCAGAAGGCTGGCCGCAGTGCCACGTTGTATGGAAATGCTTATTCGCTGAGCGAAATACTGGCCAGCCCTATTCATATGCAAAAGTAGTTTGCTTACATTATAAACATTTTAATAGTAACATTATGCAAACAAAATCCGAAAGCGATGGATATAATGTAATCTGTTATATCTTCACCTGGCTCTTTATTTACTTTTCTAATTACTCATAAGGAAAGCCAAGCTCATGAAGCGGGAATCGGGATTATTATGAAGGAAACATTAGTATTATGTTATACACCATTCCCACCTAACGGGCGGAGTTGGAGCGCATGTTACTAGCAGTAAAGGAATTTGAATCTTATATACAGCTGTTTGGTTTCCTATTCTACTGGCAGCAACGGTCGCGAGCATGCGCTAGCACGTCGCGTCGCGCGGAGGTATCCTTCCAACATGGAATGTAACTCCTTACAGGAATAGTTATTTGTTATACAAGTGGTGAAAGTTGTATTTTACGTGCGAGTGTTATTTGAAACACGAGCTAGCGAAAGGATTCTATTATTGACCACGAGCGAAGCGAGTGGTTCAAAAATAGAATCCTGAGCGTAGCGAGTGCTTTAATACACGAGACGTAAAATAACTTTCACCCGCGTATAACACAAAACTTTTCACCTCACTACAGCGAGGAAAATAAGAAAAAGGGTGCATTTTGCTCGGTTTCCCGTAATTCCTCAGGTGTTTAATACTTCTTCATCACTCGAATCACTAATTTTTAACAAAACAATCTAGAAAAACATGCGAATATTTAACGTTGATATGATGGATGAATTGAAATGAAAAGTTTTGACGTAAAAGATTTTAGTAAATGTCAGATGCGTTTTGTTCGTACGTAGACTTATTCGGCTGTCAGAACAATTTATCCGTTTTTACAAAAAGAATGAAGATTAATGTTGAATGCTGATATTTATGAATTAAAATAAAGTTGTCAGACTGTATTAAGTGTTTTTACTCGATGCAATTCATTAATTGCGATGTTAAAAATTCTGCACTTTTAACGTTTTACGTTTTGTTAGC
The DNA here is from genome assembly GCA_911728535.1 of Pammene fasciana. Lineage (NCBI taxonomy): Eukaryota > Metazoa > Arthropoda > Insecta > Lepidoptera > Tortricidae > Pammene > Pammene fasciana. The sequence goes on from OU452295.1 coordinate 3,152,186, forward strand.
TGTCAAATGTCACTTAAGCCACTTGTCACTTATGTCAAAACTCTTTCACCACATGTGGATAAAAAGCGATTTTCACAATAGATATTAAACAAACAAAAAGGGCTTTCCGAGCTAGTGAGGTGAAAAGGTTTATTTATTTATTTAAACTTTATTGCACACTATAGAAAAATGAACACATGGCGGACTTAATGCCTAAAGGCATTCTCTACCAGTCAACCATTGGGCTAAACAGAGACATGACAAAAAGGTGCAGAGAAAAGTAAGAGAATAATCAATTAAATACATTGTAAACAAAAAAAGGAGGTGCTTACGAAGCATCCGCTTAAAAGCAAACTTGCTTGAGGCTTGTCTTATATAGAGAGGAAGCGAATCCCAGAGACGGCTCACCTGGACAACGAAGGAGTTACTCATGAAACCAGAGTGGTTTCATGAGTAGCTCCTGGTGGTGGTGGTGAAAGGTTCAATTTCCTTAGGTTCCTTAGTAAAGCGCGAGCCGACTCCGCCCGTTCGGGCGAAGTGAGTCGTACATTAGACATCGTTGATAGAGATAGTGGTAATTATAAAACTGTCATCAAGGCTAGTGCAACCTTCAACCTTCAGGAACATTTTTTCTGGTTTCTAATCTGATCTGATGAACACCTACAAGGCGATCGAATTTGGGAAAGAATGGCTCACTAACTACATCTTTATAAATGAGACTAATGTCGAGATCAGGCTCTTGGACTATCAGTCAACGCTGTGGTCCTGTTTATCAAATTATTTAATATGTAGATATTTAGGTATGATTAGCAGTCGTCACCCACGCTTCTCATTAACAACATATTTATTAATACATTGATATTTTTTACAAGTGTCTTTTTCGTGTCTATTAATATTTTGTAACTGTAGTGAAAGTATTCCAGTTTAAGAACCAACACGTAGGTAAGCTATGTAAATAATTATGTTAACACAAACAATTTCTTCATACTTTTAATTTATTGGAACTGAAAATAGTTTTTTTTACCTACTTTCTTTCAAATTCGATTTTAAATTTGATAGTTCAATTCAATTCAATTCATTTATTGATAAAAACCATATTTTATACGTCAACTTTATAAACTTACTTGCTAGAATATTACATTGTTAATAAATATTATTCATATTTATTTTATACATTAATTTTTTTTTAATTTACAATACGTTATATAATATTAAGTATATACAGTTTACATAATATTACGAATAGCGTAATTATTAATATAACTGGGCAAGCAATCCAGTAGGCTTAAAGAAATCGTCTATTTTATAAAGTGCATCGGAAACTAATTGTGTCTTTAATTTATTTACGAACGATTGGTAACTTGGTGTTTTTTGTGTGTCATCAGGTATAGCGTTGTATATTTTAGGGCCTATTGTATAAGTTTTTTTGATTTATCTAGTCGCGTAAACGGTGATTTTAACAAATGACGCTGTCTCGTGTTGCGGTCATGGAAATCTCCAAACGTCGGAAAGTTGCTGATGTTACCTCTAACCTGTTTTGCAATTTCGAGGATGTACAAACCCGGTAGTGCCAGTATTTTGTACTCCTGGAACAGGATTCTCGCATCACTGTCATACGCATACGCAGCACCAGCCACGGTGCGAATCGCTCGTCTCTGTAGCCCAAACACTCTTTCTCGTTCTGCAGCATCACCCCAAAGGTCGATTCCATAGCTTAGGAGTGAGTGAAAGTAGCCATAGTAGGCTTTTTTTACATTATCCGTACACATACAAGGGCGTATTCTACCAAGCGCATAACATGCAGATGCAAGTCGTCCGCACAGGGAATCAATGTGAGAACCCCATGTTAGACCAGAATCGATTGTAAAGTCGAGATAGTTCACCTCATCTACCTGCGGCACCAGCTGTCCATTGCAGACGATATTTAAATTGTGATCCTGCTTGCCGCGTAGCCCGAAATGGACTATATTAGTTTTTTCAATATTTAATTTCATTCCATTGGCAATGAACCATGATCCTACTTGCATCATGACCGTATTAAGTTTTGTTTTAAGTTGGTCATGATTATCGGCAGCTACTATCAGGCACCCATCATCGGCGAACAGGACGAACTCAGTCTGGTCACTTTCAGTCGTAATGTCGTTCATAAGTATCAAGAATAGGTTGTTACCCATACTCGATCCCTGAGGCACTGAACGCTCACCCAGATCCAGGACATCAGACCTGGCGCCGCATACGGAAGTCAACTGTTGCCTGTTATGGAGAAAGGATGCTATAGTGTCGCGAAAGGTGCCCGTAGCGCCGTAGTGGTTAAGTTTGGCCAACACCAGAGAATGACTCACCAGCTCGAAGGCACGCGACAGATCACAGAATACAGCTGCAACCTGTCTGTGTCCCTCCAGGTGATCCAACACCTTCGTTACGACGTCACGGGCCGCGTCTGTAGTCGAGCGACCATGTTGATAGGCGTATTGCTGCCTGTTTAGTAATCCACCTTTTCTAAAGTGAGACATCAGTCTTTCACTTAGTAAGCGTTCACAAATTTTTGAAAAAATAGGTATTAATGAAATAGGCCTAAAGTTCTTTAAGGAATGCATCTCGCCTTTTCCTTTATACAGAGTGTTTCCTGTAATACGAGCAATAAATTAAAACGTAGATTCTACTCCTCAAACAACAACACTTTTGTTCAGCAACTTTTAAAAAAGATGTATTTTGTAGATTGCCTCTTTTTCATACAAACTAAATAGTATTTTCAATGTACGTTAAAATCCGTCTATTTGACATTGCTTGTCACCCTACAGACATAATCAATGTCGGAATACACTTTTCACGCCACCTGCTCGGAAATGTGGCAAAAGAAGATCAAAATCCAAGCTGGAAAGTAAGCAATTGCTGTAGCATCTGAACAACCACTACAAGAATTGCTATTTTGCAGCAATGAAATGTCATAGTAGAAAAGTAAAATCCAGATGTCATTGCATTGGACCCGCCAATGAGAATCATTTAAAACATTAAAAAGGTCTTTTTTTGGCACCACTTTTTCATTCTAAAATAAAATAAGGTTGTTTATCGAACCAATTTACTTGTTTAAAAAAAAAGAAACGTCAAAATCATTCAGATCACCCTTAAGGCGTTTTTACCTTTTTAACCGTTTGCGGTTTTCTATCAAAAAGTGGGTAAGGAGTGAACCGGCTATTAGACATGGCAACTTGCAGGGTCCAATCTGTTGTGTACCCTGCCTCTCCCTCTCCCTCCTTCAGCTCCCTACGGGCCCTACCTTTAATTATACCTACCAACCTGACAGAGTGGGCCCTGCAGGTTGCAATGTCTAATAGCCGTTTGAGTCGGATTGAAGCAAACATCGTAAAACGCTTCTTAAAAGTGAAAAAAAAAGTAATAAAGGTGGAGCGAGAAAAATACATATTGAATTGGATAATGAATGACTGAAAAACAAGAAAGTTGTATTTATGCAGTAAAAATGAGTTCAATAAGTGTAGAAAATGTTATTAATACGCTGGCGCCCACCGAAATTCAAGAAACTGCACAGGCGTAGAAATTTGTTACCAGTGAAATCGCGTCCTAAATAAGAAGGCCCATGAACAGTGATATTTTGTATACAATATAATATCCGACGAACAATTCATATTATGGAAGGATGGCGAAAAGAAGCATTTATTTGCAAAAAGTTACATGCTCGTTTACTTTATCGTGCTTGTGAAAAGCATATGAACCGTCAATATACCTATAAATAGTATCTATTAAAGTGTTTGTATATGCCAATTAATTTTTTATTTTATTTCCTCACAGTAGTCGTGAAAAGCACTATGTAATGTCTCGGCTGAAAGCGCTATAGGTGGACTCGTATCTTCGAGGGCCTCCCCTGGCGGGTCGGCCCTCGAACTAACTCGATCCACCTATAGCTTACTTTCCAGCCTCTACAACAATGTACTATTAAAGTGTCCTAAAAATCAAACCATACGTTATTTTTAAAAGTCGCTGAACAAACGTTGTCTGGTTTGAGGAGTAGAATCTACGTTTTAATTTATTGCTCCTATTACAGGAAACACCCGGTATATAGGTTGGACTTTGACCCTCTTAAGATTAGAAGGATATTTGCCAACATTAACGCATTTGTTAAATAACATACACAGTATTTCTATGATAAAACTAGGGAGTAAATCGAATAGTCTGGTGGACATGTCATTGATATCTTTTGAGTCTTTTCGTTTTATTTTTTTTAGCATTTTTACTATATCTTGCAAGGTATATGGGGCAGAGCTGATATTGTTTACATGCTTATTTATATATCTAGATAAAAAGTTGAGCGCGACCGAGTTGTCGATAGTCAATGTCCTAGTTAAAATAACATTTTCTGCAGCATGTCCTGGGCAATGTTATTTGTAAATAAAAGAGAACATAGGTATTAATATTTAGTCATTATGTCATTTTTAGGGTTCCGTACCTCAAAAGGAAAAAACGGAACCCTTATAGGATCACTTTGTTGTCCGTCTGTCTGTCTGTCAAGACCATTTTTCTCAGGAACGCGTGGAGGTATCAAGCTGAAATTTATATCAAATACTCAGGTCTATTGTCCCTTGAAGCTGTGACAAAATCAAACTTAAAAGCCAACGCAAACAAAAGATACAGTCGTTTATGCTGCAAATTTTAGAGTTTTTGGCGCTCGCAAAACCTACGGGGTACTTACTTCCCTTGAACTCAGAAAGTTGCAATTTGGTAAGAATCGACGTCATATAGCATAGATAAAGGAAAAATTATAAAAAGTAGACATTTTTAGTAAAATCATACAAAAATATATATTTAAAATTTTAAACTTACTACCTTTTTCCTCGTAAACGCGTGAAGTTATTAAGTTGAAATTCATGTCGAATACTCAGGGCTATAGGACCTTTCCGATGTAGCAAAACCAAACTTTTATGTCAACGCAATCAAAAGAAATAGCAATTTAAGTTGCATATTTTGAAACTGAGTACTCGCAAGAAACTCAAAACATAAAGGGTACTTCCCGTAAACTCAGAAACTTGAAACTTGGCACAAAGAAACTTCATATAGCACAAACAAAGGAAAAATTACGAAAAGTAAAAATTTTTAGTAAAATCATACATAAAAATATATTTTAAATTTTAAACTTACTACCATTTTACTCGTAAACGCATAAAGTTATTAAATTGAAATTCATGTCAAATACTCAAAGCTATACTACCTTTCAGATGTAGCAAAACCAAATCTTTATGTCAACGCAATCAAAATAAATAGCAATTTAAGTTGCATATTTTGAAACTGAGTACTCGCGAGAAACTCAAAACCTAAAGGGTACTTCCCGTAAGCTCAGAATCTTGAAACTTTGCACGAAGCAACGTCATATAGCACAGACAAAGCTAAAAAAATATAAAAAGTAGTCATTTTTAGTAGAATCATAGAATCATATCATCAATAGAAATTTTAGTAGAATCATAGAATCAATCATAGGTTAGCCTACCTTCCGCTTTTCATAGAATTATTCATGATATTCGGAAGCCAGTTAAAGATAAGTGGTATTTACGAGTACTTTACGAATCTACAAAATCTATCTTTGTGTGCCTAGTAGGTAAAGTTACCGCAGGATTCCTCATGATTTTCATACAAATAATTTGTTTAAAATTAGGGCTGTCGCAGTTATACAAAATATATTTTTTATATCTTTGTATGACAACATTTTGCATATACAATAAAGAATTGAGAACTCGAAAGAGAGTTTAAAATTCTCGCGTACACCTCTTTTCAAAACCTTAATGCTCATCAATAAACGTTACCTACATAAAAATTTTAAAGTCTTAATTTGTGTCATGGTGTTAACCGCTTCTAGGTAAAGATGCCGAGGTGTTGACAGTGGCAACTTTACCTATACTAACCTAAAATAACATTACCCATGAAGATATTTTATAAATGGTTAAATTTAATACACTATTGAACACTGTACAAATCAGATATGCTATTTTTTATATAGTTAATCAAAATTTTACTCACCTGCAATGAATAGCTTCCACTCACTCACCATTATGAGGATAATTTTACAATGATACCGAAAACACGTGTAAAGGATGGTTCACGGTGTCCATTCCCGGGTCCGATCCGACACTTGCGATACTTCATTTTGTATAGAAAACATCACGTGACCTCCGAGTATCGTAAGACTCGTTCCGTACCCGGAACGTCGACGGCACGGTCGTGTTTTGTTGTTTGACGGCCGTTAATAGGTACAAACAACGCTCGGACCTGGCTCGCTGACCGTGCACGGTCCGTCGACCACCCGGAGATGACCCGGAGACTATACGGCAACGATGTGTCGGAATATATTTGCCAAAATATTTAGGTTGCAAAATGTCAATAAATTGTATGTTAAATGTGAGGGCGTAGCTTTTTCGCTACTCAGTCAGTTTATAATTAAAACAGCCCGGACTCGGCTCGCTTCGTGCCCGGAAGCTCGACGGAAGCTCTCATACATACACACGACACACTCGCTCGCTCTCCTTAACAGGGCGGTATCGGAAGGCTCGGGCCCGGAACCGACCCGGTCACTGATCGTTTAGTGCCAGGAACGCCCGGTATCGGCCCGTCGACGTGGCGGACCCGGGAATGGACACCGTGAATCATCCTTTACTCCTTACCAGGTTTAAGCGACCATAATTATTGTCATCACTGTGAATGTTTCCGGTGTCCAATAAATAACCGCTGCCGGTTATATTCTAGTATTTAAAAGCTAACTTTTTTTATCAGGAGGTTTCTACGAGTTATATATATTTGGTAATATCCGATTTTATGGTAAAGTTGCCACGTTTGACGGTACCTTGTTTATGCTTCTAACTAGGGATGTCACGAATATTCGCATTCGCATTCGTATAATGCGAATATTTGCATCATTTTTGACATTCGTATCAACATTCGCATTCGCATCAAATGATGCGAATATTTTCCATATGCGAATGTTGGCAAAACGCACCCTGTTTTGACGGGTCAGTGCGGTCAAAGCAGGCTGATGGTCATATGCTTGCTCATACACAGGAAGTGAAAACGACGGTATCACTTGACTCCTTGTAATTAATAATATAGCACTCCATCACAGACCATGTTCTGTATTTTTGAACTATGGAAGTATAAAAGTGATAAGCAAGATTAACTTTTTTGAATCTACTCTGCAACATTCGTATTCGCATTCGCATTCGGACATTCGCATCCTGAATATTCGCATTCGCATTCGCATTCGCGAATGTGAGAAAACCGACATTCGTGACATCCCTGCAATTCTAACCCTTCTTATAAAAGGGTATCATTTAATTGATCTGCAAATATTCTCATTTTGATGAACAGAAATATATTATGTTAGTAAATTGTTCCAGAGTCTTATAGCCTGAAAAGTAAAAGAACTGTTATAAAATTATGATATTATGATCTGTATTTCTTACAGATGTGGCGACCAGCATTGCGAACCGTCAAGAAAACGAGATAGGTAAAACCTTTAGAGCCCACCGATATGCCATCATCGCAGCACGCGTCACCAGAGGGTGCTGACACTGTGCAGTCTCCGCATGTGGCGTCATCATCGCAGCACGCGTCACCAGAGGGTGCTGACATTGTGCAGTCTCCGCATGTGGCGTCATCATCGCAGCACGCGTCACCAGAGGGTGCTGACACTGTGCAGTCTCCGCATGTGGCGTCATCATCGCAGCACGCGTCACCAGAGGGTGCTGACACTGTGCGGTCTCCGCATGTGGCGTCATCATCGCAGCACGCGTCACCAGAGGGTGCTGACACTGTGCGGTCCTCGCATGTGGCGTCATCATCGCAGCACGCGTCACCAGAGGGTGCTGACACTGTGCGGTCTCCGCATGTGGCGTCATCATCGCAGCACGCGTCACCAGAGGGTGCTGACACTGTGCGGTCAACGCATGTGCTGTCATCACCGCAGCACGCGTCACCAGAGGGCGCAGATATTGTGCGGTCTCCGCGTGTGACGTCATCACCGAACTGCTCACACATGTATGTATGTTTTTATTTATACTCGTCGACTGTAATTCTTGAATTGAGATTGGGTAGACGGAACTATACTAGCGCATACTTTTCGTCGCATATTGTAGCATCGCCAGCGATGGTAGAAAATACTTTCATACAATATTGTAGCACTGTTGCCGTAGCCTGCCCTACGCCGCCCACGGTCGCGGGCGCAATCTGCCGGGAGATTGAAGTTACTCAATAGGGGATATTACTGCAATGTTTTGCCACTAGAGTGCAGCACTAGCACTCCGGTAAACCAGAGTTCTTAATACATACTAGGCCTTAAACCAGTCAGTAAGACCAGATCATAGACCTCCAATCAGATGGGAGGACGATATAAAAAAGGTGGCAGGCCGCTCTGGAGAACAGAACCCGCGAACCGGGCTTATTGGAGGAAAATTGGAGAGGCGTATGCCCAACAGTGGGCGCATACACGCTGAAGAAGAAGAAGAGAGAAGAAGGCCTTAAACAGTTTTTTTACAAGTATTCATAGATATAACTAATAAATATGTCATTTGTGCACCAAGGCGGATTCTTTACAGAGGGCCTATCGTGAAACGAGAGAATCGAAATTTTCGCATCTGCCTCTCTATCGCTCGAATATGTAAGAGTGACAGAGAACCAGGTAACGAAATTTTTATTTTCGTGTTTCGCGGCAAGCCCTCCTTTTGTGCTAGTGCCGCCCCCTACGCAGAGTTTTGCGTAATATTCCCTATTGTATAGAGGCAGAAGGTCTTTCGTCGTACTCAATTCTTTCCGGCTTGTCTATATTGAGCACTTGTAGAAAAAGTATTGTATACAATATTGACATAATCTTTACCTTTTGTTCTAGTAAGCACCGCCCACAACTTCTCTGCTTTGCCTTAATGTTGACTGTTGAAGATTGCCTCTTGGCATTAAGTCCGCCTTTTTTCTGTTATGCAATATATTAATGATCAAGCTATTATGTCACAATTGTATAAAATACGATTGTAAGCGCTTACCTGTACGTAAAACAGGTCAAATACAATGATAAACAAAGAAAACAAAATACAATATACAAAGGCGAAGTTATCCCAGCAAGGGATTGCTTTCAGTTAAACTTTGAGCAATCGAAAGTGAGATACAAGAAAGACAAACGAACATATACGAGAATTTTCAGATTTTTTATATATCTTCAAAAACTCACGTGTCTATTATTTTTATTTTACTTATTATATTTGAGAGCCGCTCCTGGACAGTTATAAAGCTGAATATGAAATTCAAGGCCAATAAAATTTGATTTCTTCGCAGGATACCTTCTATGTTCCAACAACATCTCTGGCCATCCATTGTCGACGTGACTGAAAATACCGTCACTTCCGAACCCATTGTACATGTACAAAGTAGTCAAGCAACCATCGAACTACCAAGACACGGCGAATGCAGTTACGAAGTTGAAAACGAAAATAACAAGACGGAAAAGTATTCAGCAATTGAGGTAGAAGACGTCCCATCAGTGGCAGAGTAAATATTTATTTCTTTAAATTATTTAGTACGGCACACTAAGCGGATGCTCTGCCTGGCCGTGTCATGGAACACACACAGTAGACATGATGTAAGGACTATTGAGAGTTAATGGAATCTAATATGTACTAGGCTATTGGCTGAGCTGGGTGGAATAAGTTATTATTACTCACTCTGTAAACCACCTAAAACCTAGTATATGTTTTTTATAGTGAAAGAATTCGAAGATTTTATATTTTCAATCACAATATGAGTAAATCTGTGGTCTATTCTTTCATGTCGTCCAAGAAATGTGTCGATCGTGAAAATAAAACTTACCTATAAGGTGATAGTAGATAGTATAGTCGACGTTAAAAATATGTAGGTATGCAAGTTATCAACCCAAAAAAACTTATTATAAAAACTTTTTACAAAAAAAAGATTAACCGACTTCAGACAGGATAAAATAAATCGTTATATTATTTATATGCGTTACCAACTGATATGTTAGAAGTCGGTGCCAGATCATTTCCCGGAAATCTTATTTCACTGGTAGCGATTTTTCCATTCGCAAAATTTCCCAATTTAAAATTATCTGTTCTACTTTTTCCTCGGATGTAAAGATTCTAATAATCGTTTTTGTCTTAAAGTATTATTTTGTAACACTTTAGAGTGTTCAATGGCTGGTTTTAGTATGTAATTTAGATGGAATTTTCATAGGTTATAAACTGACTGATTTCTAGCGGATAGTTGGTATGTATAGTGGTAATTTGGTTGTTCATGGATAGGTAAGGATCCTCTGCATTAAATAGGTGGCAGATCGAAGGTCGAAAGATGAAAAAGGTCAAAGATACTTACGTAAAAGTATAGATCATTTGGTGGTTCCACTTTCCATTGTGTTGCAGGTACTCACGCCTGCAATCATCGGTACGAAGTACGTTACGTGTTTGTCGGGGCACATACACATTATTTAGATATTTTCACTTGATTATAAGGGTTGTTTTCAATCTAATTCGGTCAATGGTTTGTATCGAATTTCCAATGTTTATGTTGTGATGATGACGTTTCTGTCATCGGTGACAGCTCTGTTCCAGCGCTGTTTGAGTCAATAGTTTAGTCGCGTTGACGCAAAGTCGGTTAAGAAATGAATTATTTAGTAATTTGTTAAATTTATATTTTTACCTTTTAAAAGGTTTATTTTAATTCAATTATTAGTGTGTTAATAAAATAAACTTTCGAGCACATAGTTCAGACGTGTGTCTCATCCAAACTCGCCATCCAAATGTCATTCGTTCATTCGGTTCAGTTCATTCACGGCGAAAGCCAGTTGTCATTTTTTCTTTTAAACCGGCGTGGAAGTGGTCAAAATGGTGAAAATTTTGGAATTTATGAAACGTTGTCTTTCCATACTTGGATCAGTTATTAATCATATTCGTTTTCTTGGTTTTAGCCTGGCTAAACATTGTCGCAGTGGAGTGGCTCGCCTGACCAATGTCGGCCCACATTCCTTTCGCCTAACCCTACATATTTTTGGTTTGGTAAGTTACTTTCGTGGTTTAAAGTGACGGATTGAGTAGAAAGTGATTTTCTTCGTATTTCCATAACCTAAAACTTTTTTTTTGTCATATACAGCAATCTCGAGCCATGTCGATGCCGAGAATTGTAACCTCTTCATTCGCCGCGTGGCGCACGACGGCAAACATTTAAAGGAACCCCGTGAACCGGGTAAGTGAAATAAAACTATTCTTGCTGATCTTTAGGTTTTCGTGTAGAAGAATTTAAAATAATTACTTGTTGAAAGATACAAATTTGTAACTGGAATATTTTCATTCCAGGGTTCCTACTTCAAGTTCAAGTTCCAGATTCCAGATCCTAGTTCCTGATGTGGTTCCTATTTCGAGCTCTGGTTCCAGTTCTTTGTTCCTGTTCCTGGCTCAAGTTCCAGATTCGGTTCCGTATTCCTAGTCAAGTTCCTATTTTTCGGGATTGGCCCACCGACGACTTATACTCTGATGGCCGGACGCGCCCCAGATATCAAAGAGCATCCCGGTTCATCGAGCATTCGTTGTAAGATGCCGTAGTATAAATAATCACCGCTTTAATAGCCGGATAAACCTGTAAGTTAATTTTATCTAATTATAAACGGACCGTCCTTGTTTAAAGGCTGTATTTCCCGGGAACACCCCGTGTAACATGTATCTTTTGTTATAAAGCTGGAACGGCAGGTGGTTGATGCAGCGGCCTGCCTCCATAATATGTAGTTATTAATTATAGATTTATAGATTAACATAACCTTAAACCTGTACCATTAAAAGTTATGTCGTGGATATAGCCGGTGACCATTAGTTGTCAAAGCTCATATATTTAAATTGTGTATTTCTTGATGTGCGAGATAGCAGTGTTTAGGGATATAAATCTTTAAGGATAGTGGTGTGTTATGTGACCTTAATAAATAAAAAATAAGTTAATGTAAAATCGGCATTTTTGTTTGGATCTGTCATACGATTGTCAAGGTTCTAAGATCTAGGGCGTCCTAATTTAAATACTGGATCTAGATTCCTTGCTCCAAGGGAGGCCTACCCGCGACCTAATAGAGTCTTAAGCCGTGAGCACATTTTGTAACATATTTTTGCAGTAGGTGTAAATTGGGGATTCTGAACTAACTTTGAGATTTGGGCTAAATTAGTTCCTCTACCATTTTATAACTTTAAAATTTTGTTCACCCCCACCTCAGCCCATTACAATTTCACAATCGTTTATTTTCTAAAAACATTTCCTCTAAAAAAGGTGCCTGCTTCGCGGGCCTCCTATTTCTGGGCAGTTTGCCCTTCGGGCATCTGAAGCTACCTAACGAAAGGATAAATAACTTCTAAGAAAAAACAACCACGCGGAAAAACAATATGTGCAAAAGTTATGATTGGGAAATTTTGCGAATGGAAAAATTGCTACCAATAAAATAAGATTTCCGGAAAATGATCGCTACACTCGTTTTGCGAGCGCCGAAAAACTGTAAAATTGCAGCATAAACATAATAATTAATATAAATTTCAGCATGATAACTTCACGCGTTCCTGAGAAAAATGGTCTTGACAGACAGACAGACAGACGACGGACAACAAAGAGATCCTATATAAGGGTTCCGTTTTCCCTAAAAACACCAAACCGAATAGTTACAGAACCTCCTCCTCCTTTTATGAAATTGAAGTCGGTTAAAATTTAGAAAGATTAGGGGTCTAGGGGCGATCTCGACTGCGGGGAAAATTTCGGTAAACCACATTATCTTACGTGTTTTACATAATTACCTATATTGCCACTTGTGTCTGGATAGCGGAAAAGCGCTTTTTCGTTCTATAAGTGGCACTATAGTAGTTTATTCTGTAAGTAGGTAAGTTTAACTTTATAACGTATGATATTTTGATTTGATTGAAATTTCCCGCAGCTGAGATTGCCCCGCTGCAATTTTTCCGTTTCTTTAACCATTTTGCAATTATATTTATTCTAAAATTGTCTCTCTCTCTGGAAATGCTAAGATAGAAATTGACAAAGTGCAAAACCTTTTTTAAAATTTACTACTCGAATACTGTTTTAGTTTGCTTGAAGTATATTCTAGTTAATGATTATTAACGTTAGGTATTATTTTTTAGTTTCCGTAGCTCTGAAAGCGAGCATGCGCTACGCCACGCCATAGAACAGAGAGACCTGGCAACCGTCAAAAAGTTGTTGGCCGAAGGCGTCTCCGTCGCTAGTCGCGATATATATGGAATGACACCGTTACATTTGTGCACGTATATTTATTGTTACATCGAGGCAAAATCAAGATCTGGTGAAGTAAGTAAACTTCTGATTGTATTTGGAGCCGGTTAGGTTAGTACAATGCACTATGTATGTTTATTCGCATAATTAGGAGACCATAATATATGTGTATTTTCTGTTCTTAAATGAATGGTATGATTGTATGTTTCTCAATAACATAAAAATTAATATAATGATCTGCGCTTCGCTCGCTTGGTCAATTATACGTAAAATTACAATAGGTATTATTTGATATCACGGATTAGTAGTTTAGCTTATGAACTAGGAACGGTTGCCAATAAAGAGGTCTCAGATCAAGTAATTGATAGAATAGTTTTTTACAAACCCTATCAATTAGGCAAGCACATCGTTGACTTACCGAACGATAGTCAGACCAAATTATTGAGTTAATTCTGGTAAGGAAATGACTTACAAAAGCCCTTGATTATGATTTCCTGTCAAGTTTTTTAGAATGCGATTATGCTATGCGATCTCTTTTGTCAAGACATTTGCGCGTTAAAAGGACGGAAAAGGGTAACAAAAACTATGAAATGATAAGTGGTAATATATTGAAGTCTACCTACAGTCTATTCTACTCAGAGACAACATTGGATATGGTTAACCTTGCAAAAAACTGATTCCATAACGATAGGGCAGTGATATCATCTGGGTAACCATTTAATAGGGTTACCATATCTTAATAAGCGGTTTTTCGCTCCTTGTTATTACCAGCACCAGAAAATTGTATTATGGATTAGGTACTTGTCGACAAACTTGACTTTTGGGATCTTTTATTAAGCTTAAATTATTTGTATTTTAGCTGGAGGATCAATTAAAATGCGAACCAGAAGAAATGGAAATTATTAACGAAATATTATTAGCGATCGACCAAACTGAAAATAAAAAGGATATTTTAGATAGCTTTGATTCAGATCAAACGTCAGCGATAGGCTACGCCATTCGTTATGTCTACTTTGAGGTTATCGAAAGCCTTGTCAGAAGAGGTGCAAGCGTAAATAAGGTTCGCAATAATAAATCAGCACTACACCTGGCTGCAGCTCACCCTCGATTGCTAAAATTCTTTCTTGACCTTAAGATTATTGAAAACTCTTTCGATGACAATGAATGGCTTCCGATATTCTACGCTATCGATTGTGGCAGAATGGAATCAGTTAAACTACTATTAAAAACATTTGGGAACCGTCAGTTAATACAGCAGAAAGAGAATGGGAGCACAGCATTCCATGTTGCAGCGCAGAACGGCTCCTTAGAAATGCTCAAATTCTTATTTGATGTGGTATACCCATTTTATATTAATATACCAAAATGTAGAGGAAAAACCCCGTTAATTTTAGCCACCTTAAAAGGCCGCAAGGACAAGGTCATGTTTTTACTAAGACAAGGGGCATGTTTAATGGAAACAAATGATAACGGGAAAACAGCCCTCGATATTATAGTACAACAATTCGATTACCCTGAGAAATTTTTGAAGGATGTATTTAATCAATGCTTTGAAATAAAGTATATAAAGAATAACAACCCAATATGTTTTATGGGTGATGGAGTCAGTGTCTCATATAGGCCATTGACATTTCCTGATGAAACGGGTGACAACCAAACTAAATTCATGGAAAAGTTGATAAAATGTGGCCACAAAGAATTGTTGGTGCACCCGCTGATAGAGAGTTTGTTATTCTTAAAATGGAGATGTTTATTGCCAGTAGTATACGCGGTCATTGCAATTTATGCGATATTTCTGGTATCGTTTAATGGTTTGTTAGTCTTCATGTTTTATAACAGGGATGTTTATAACACTAGTGCTACCACGCTTGAAAACGAAATGGATACGACGTATTTCAAGTGTTATAACAAATGGAGCTGGTCTTGGATAACATTAATATATTTAAGCATCATCATACTGCTTGTTCAGGTAAACATTTCAATAATATGACCAAATAGCTAGACTTATAATGTTTTTATCTGAAAAATAAATGTATATTAAAGTTTGGTTCAACATTTTATCATATTCATATATATACATACGTACAAGCACTCTATAGTCTCTCCAAACATATGTAACTGATAACGGTGATGACAATAGTACATATATACATACTTACACACGTATGTGTATAAGTATTTATATATGTATATGTAAAAACACTCACAGTTTCACACACAACTAATAGTTTCGTAAATAATAGCTCCGAAAGTTTCAAAAAGTGATTATCGTATTTCCTCAAAATCTCATTATACATTGATCCCAGCAAAAAAGTATAAAGAACCTTTTTTGTAGAAAATTATTTGTGGATTAATTAAGTAGAAGAACATTTTTTCGTATGAGCCACCGCTACTGAGTTATTTACGAAAAGCCAAAAAAGGGGACCTTTACACCCCCCTCTCCCCGTTAGCGGCACCCTTATCCATGGGTACTTTTGGTATGTTGTGTAAGACACCTTTGTCTACAACTATACCAAAATTCAGCTATACACGAATTATTTCCCCTAAGTTTTCCTTCGTTTGGAGGGCTATAGTACTAACTATAATTATACTGAAATGATGCTATGTAAAATTGCGTCTATAAATACTTAAGGCAGTTTATGGTCCAGGAGGTGGTGCTTCCTGCCGTCATACAATTTTTACTAGTACGGGGGAATCCTTGCCTACTCTTATGACATGCTGTTTTCTTTATAAAATTGTATTACTTACTTATCAAGGAGTATAAATATATTGAAAAGGAATTGAACATATGGTACCTACAATTGTTTATATCATTTTTAAAAGATCATAACTTCTTCTCTTTTCCAGGAACTTTTTTTTATAAATCTGCAAAGACGCAGATATTTCGTTCACTTCGAGTCTTGGGTGAAGCTAAGCCTCCTGACGCTTTCTGCAGTCGTACCCCTCGCGCTTGGAATGCACTGCGATGAGACACCGGCCTGGCTACGCCATGTAGCCTGCGCCGCAGTGCTGCTGTCCTGGCTGCAAGCGATGCTCCTGCTGTCCCGGTTCCCTGACTGGGGATACTATGTTTTGATGTTTGAAAGAGTTGTCTATAACGTGTTTATGGTTAGTATCACAAATAATATTTCTGTCGTTCTTTTCAGTCCCTTCAAGATAAAAGATGATTATTATTTAATTTAGGCACATTACAATGCGCTTATTATATTAACGTCAGAGAGAGTAAAAAAGGAAACTACCACCGGTTCTAACCGCTACACTTCTGATGCGAGAAGTATTATAACCGGCAAGGCTCATGATCGCGGGAGGAAGTTGTTATTTTGAGGTTAAGAAAGCTTACTTAGATTGTTAAAGCGACAGACAAAATTACTTTCAGATGTAAGCTACCTGCGGGTAATAAGGCCTTGCTAAGGGACGTGTGTAATAAAATCTAAAATATACAATTTAATAAAGATGTTTTAATGTTAATCATTACTTAAATAAATTATCTGCAAAATAAATAGAAAAACTTAACCTTTAACATAAACAAGAAAGAAATTTAGCATTTTGTAAAACCTTACAAATGGGCCTTATTTAGGTACTGTAGCAGGGTAATAGGCCTAGAACCAAAATGATTAGAATAATAGTTTTTGTATCTCGGGTATTTAGATGAATATTCTAAATATTATTACTTTGTTCAAATGATTACATCCCAAAAAAAAACCGGCCAAGTGCGAGTCGGACTCGCGCACCGAGGGTTCCGTACAAACCTACGAGTATAACAAGCAAAAGTTGTAGTATGTTTATTACTAAATGAAAATGAAATCCGTAACATAAAAGTTTCGTTTTGCTACAGCTGAAAGTTATTACAGCCCTGAGTATTTGATATGAATTTCAATTTAATACCTCTTCGCGTTTACGAGGAAAAAGGTAGTGAGTTTAAAATTAAAAAAAAAAATGATTCTACTAAAAATGTCTAAGTACTTTTCGTAATTTTTCCTTTGTTTATGCTGTATGAAGTTTCTTCGTGCCAAGTTCCAAGTTTCTGAATTTACGAGAAGTACCCTTTAGGTTTTGAGTTTCTTGCGAGTAGGTACTGAGTTTCAAAATATGCAACTTAAATTGCTATTTCTTTATATTACGTTGACATAAAAGTTTGGTTTTGCTACATCTGAAAGATCCTATAGTAATTTGACATAAATTTCAATTTAATAACATCACGCGTTTACGAGGAAAACGGTAGTAAGTTTAAAATTTAAAATTTATATATTTGTATGATTTTACTCAAAATGTTCCTGTTTTTGGTTTATATAAATGATTTACCTTGTGTAGTACAAAACCTTTGTGGTATGATTTTGTTTGCCGATGATACATCTTTAATTTTCAAAGTTGAACGGCAATCCAATGATTTATCTGTAATTAACAATACACTAGCTGGCGTACTAAACTGGTTTACTACTAACAATCTGTTACTTAATGCTAAGAAAACTAAATGTATTCGATTTGTTTTGCCAAACGTGGCACCAATGGACACTAATATAGTTATAAATGGTGAATGTTTAGATATAGTAGATAAAACTGTGTTCCTTGGTTCAACATTGGACAAAAATTTACAATGGAGTCCTCATATAAAAAAACTCGCTGTTAGACTAAGTTCAGCCGCTCATGCCGTTAGAAAAATTAGACAACTGACTAATATTGAGACAGCTCGCTTAGTTTATTATAGTTATTTTAATAGTGTAATGTCATATGGAATTCTGGTTTGGGGCAAAGCAGCTGACATACAGACTATTTTTGTATTCCAGAAAAGAGCAGGTACATCAATTAGAGAATTATTTAAAGAAACTAATATTTTAACTCTTGCGTCCCAATATATCTATGATAATATTATTTTTGTTGTAAAGAATATACACACATTCAAGAAGAATTCTGACATCCACAGCTATAACACTAGAAATAAAAACAAGCTTGCTATCAGACGATGTCGTGTCCGCAAAGCATATAAGTAATTTTTCACCTCACTAGCTCGGAAAGCCCTTTTTGTTTGTTTAATATCTATTGTGAAAATCGCTTTTTATCCACATGTGGTGAAAGAGTTTTGACATAAGTGACAAGTGGCTTAAGTGACATTTGACAGCTAACAAAACGTAAAACGTTAAAAGTGCAGAATTTTTAACATCGCAATTAATGAATTGCATCGAGTAAAAACACTTAATACAGTCTTACAACTTTATTTTAATTCATAAATATCAGCATTCAACATTAATCTTCATTCTTTTTGTAAAAACGGATAAATTGTTCTGACAGCCGAATAAGTCTACGTACGAACAAAACGCATCTGACATTTAATAAAACCTTTTACGTCAAAACTTTTCATTTCAATTCATCCATCATATCAACGTTAAATATTCGCATGTTTTTCTAGGTTGTTTTGTTAAAAATTAGTGATTCGAGTGATGAAGAAGTATTAAACACCTGAGGAATTACGGGAAACCGAGCAAAATGCACCCTTTTTCTTATTTTCCTCGCTGTAGTGAGGTGAAAAGTTTTGTGTTATACACGGGTGAAAGTTATTTTACGTCTCGTGTATTAAAGCACTCGCTACGCTCAGGATTCTATTTTTGAACCACTCGCTTCGCTCGTGGTCAATAATAGAATCCCTTCGCTAGCTCGTGTTTCAAATAACACTCGCACGTAAAATACAACTTTCACCCCTTGTATAACAAATAACTATTTTGGCCAGGGTATTCATATTTATAAGAAGTTACCCGTCGATGTTTTGAATCTATCATTTCCCGCTCTTAAGAAATACTTGAAAAAAACTTTAATGTCAAAGGGTTATTACAGGGTCGAGGACTATATGACAGACATACAGCCTTGGCCAGAAGTGTTGAGCACCAATGCGATTTTCATACAAAACTGGAAAGTTTAGTCCATCGTCTCCATCTTTGTTTAAGTTATTTTGTCAATTAATTTAAACTAATAGGCATGTTTTGTTGAAGTTAGTAGTAACTGCATAGAATATTTGCAATATGTCGCACCGGCTTAAATTTACATTTTTGGTACCTTCTGTTTTCATATTTTTTAAGTACCTTGAAAGTGTTATTAAGTGAAGTTTTCTATATTTATAAATAAAATATAACATTTACCGTTACCGTACATTGTTAGGATAGGGAAATAATGCTTAACATCAAAATTGTAAACAAAAAACACCTATGCTCAATACTTCTGGCCAAGGCTGTATATGCATGGCCCAAACCAGAATCTATAAAATCATCTAACATTTAGAGGACACAGTTCAAGTAAGAAAGAATATCAAACGTATTGCGAAGCAGTCAGATTTGGATTTTATTTTTATTTTTCATTTTAATTACACAATAGGCAGGTACATGTCTGTCTCTCAAGCTGTTTTGGTATGCCTTCTTGAAGAACTACGCATTATTGTATATAGTATCTTTAATGTATTTGTAGTACTGTTTTGAAAAAATAAGTCCCGCCGAGTTTCTTGCCGGTAATAAGTAATACTTCTCGGGTCAGAGGTGTAGGGTTAGAACCGGTGGTAGTTTCTTTTCTCTCTGACGTTCATAAGTGCATTGTAATGTGCCTAAATTGAAGAATAAATATCTTTTATCTTTTTATCTTTTTAATGTCTACTTTTCGTTTTTTTCCTTTGTCTGTGCTATATGACGTTGATTCGTGCCAAATTTCAAGTTTCTGAGTTCACGGAAAGTACCCCGTAGGTTTTGCGAGTGCCGAAAAACTCTAAAATTTGCAGCATAAACGACTGTATCTTTTGATTGCGTTGGCTTTTAAGTTTGATTTTTTCACAGCGCCAAGGAACAATAGACCTGAGTATTTGATATAAATTTCAGTTTGATACCTCCACGCGTTCCTGAGAAAAAGAGTCTTGACCGACAGACAGACGGACAACAAAGTGATCCTATAAGGGTCCCGTTTTTTCCTTTCGAGGTACGGAACCCTAAAACTGAATATAATACAATTATTTAAGTATTTCAAAGGCGTAGGCCTAATTAGCCTCCTGTTCGTAGGCCTTATTACCCATCAATTTTTCATTTTAATATTTCGCTTTTGTTTAAGGTAAAAATATCAATTTTTCTGTTACATTTTGTAGAAAATGTTCTATAATAATGGATAATATTTAAACTTATATATGTTTTTCTCTATTTTATAGATATTCCTTAGCTAGGCCTTAATATCCGACAGGCCTTATTACCCGCGGGTACCTTATAACATTAGCCATTTTACATGATTCATGTCTAACTATACCCCCGGCCCGGGGAACCTTGATCTCTATGATAGTTCATGTTAGTGATGGGTCGTGTCGATGTAACTTAGATTTTTTATAGGGAAAGGCGTGTCTTGCATTCAGCCGCGTTGGTATACATCATCATCATCCTAGCGTTTATCCCGGTTTGGGGTCCGCTTGACAACCTAATCCCATGAATTGGCGTGGACACTAGTTTTTACGAAAGCGACTGCCATCTGACCTTCCAACCCAGAGGGGAAACTAGGCCTTTTTGGGATTAGATCCGGTTTCCTTACGATGTTTTCCTTCACCGAATGTTTTCCTTCACCGAAGTACATGTTTTTAAAAATATAATCTGCTTTTCTTATGTTTGTTATGTTCTTTTTGTAATGATTTAGGCTTAAATTTAGAGGATATTTCGTCAAATTCCCTAGGAATATTAAAAATATAGCCAACGCCGATGTCACGCCGTCGCAGCCGGTCAAAAAACGATCGGACGCCGCCGCCGATGATTTTGCCATAGGCGCACACCCCTAGCACCTATTAAGCATTTTACGTCACGCTCGACGAATGTAAGAATAAAAATTCCATCTTCTTTATTTTATTATCGTAGACAGCTTAAATGATTATAAATCGGACACTGAAAGCGTATTATGTTAATGAATTTTGTTCACTGCCATCGCGTTACTGTGGGATGTTTGGCATTCTCTGTCACTTCATTACCCGAAGTCCCATCTAGCTTTATGGGAGAACAACGCCTAATGCAAGAGAGCCGGACTCAAACATTATTTGAAGCGCTTATCTAACCTGCAAGATGTTTTACGAACTTCATTACATCATCTACGTCCGTGATACAGCCTACCCTTTCTTTTTCAGGTTCTTCTGACATCAGTGTGCTTAGTTGTTGGATTCTCACTAACCTTTATGATTGAGTATCACTCGGAACCACCATTTGATGGGTTTTCTTCTGCATTTGTTAAAACCATCGTCATGATGTCCTCGGAATTTGATTATGAGAACTTGTTTGGCGATGAACACGCTAAACAACTTGAAGGCTCGAGACTCGCTGTCCGCTTAATCTTCGTGGTTTTTGTAATATTCATAGCTATAGTATTGATGAACTTCATGATAGGAGTTGCCGTCAGTGACATCAATGATCTGAACGTCATAGGTAACATCAGGAGACTGGAGAAACAAGTAGAACTGCACAGCACTCTAGGTATCTTTATAAACACACTACTTGTAAAATGGTTGACGTTTAGGAATTTGTTAGTTGAGGAAAAAAGAAGAAAAAAATTCAATAGATGTAGAAAGTTTAGAAACTATCATTTCAACGAAATAAGAAAAAAGTTCGATTCTTATTCCATAAAAGAAGGAGAAAGATATTGGGTAGTGAGTAGGGAAAATGCAGGAATGGATGATGTTGGAAATGGCGTGTATAATCCGTGTACATTGATTATGCCTGATGATCTTGTGAAGGCTATTGTACATGTGGGGAAATCCAATAAACAAAGGGAGGATAATAATCATATAAAAATCAATAAAAAAAAGCAATTAGATTCAATTTATAACGAAGTGACGGGAAAGTTACCCCTTAAAGATAAAAAAAACACAAAACCAGAATTATCCCTTAGAGAAGAAATAAATGAGATGAAAGCAAGCATTGGGAAAATTTTAGAAATTTTGATGAGCAAGACGCAGTAGAATCAACTCAAGGTTCAAAGCAAGAAAGCAACGTAATTAATAAGATACCCATTTACTTGCAAGTATCTATACCATTAGGTTCTCTGCCTTTTCGCCGAAAATCATATTGCCAAATTTCACTTGCCAACCAACTTTTCGCAGAAGTTTCATTTGGCCGAATTTCATTTCCCAACTTTACATAATCCAACCTAACCTAACCCAACCTAGTAGGCAATTTTCATTTCCCAACTATGGGGTTGGGAAATGAAATGGTTGCGAATTAGTTATTTGGTAAAAGTTATTCGGCCAAATGAAACTTCTGTATGTTGTATTTTGATTCTTTAATGAACGGGCACTTCTTATTTTCTATCTCATACAAGTACTTCCTTTTTAACCCCCGGCGCAAAAAGAGGGGTGTTATAAGTTTGACCGATATGTCTGAGTATCTGTCTGTGGCATCGTAGCGCTAATACGGTTGAAACGATTAAAATGCGTTTTTTAATTTGGAAGCAGATTTAAAGACATTTTATCAAAATCGGGTCAGCTGTTTCGCGGGTTTTCCTAATTTTTATGTTTTTCACCAGTATAAATTCTTTACATGAAAAACACGCTTCCAAATATTCCATATTTTCCGCCGGCAGGCTCTTTGTCAAAAAAGTTTACCGACTCCTGAGTTAAATCATACCCAATGTATAACCGTGGAACAACCCAGACATCCTGCAATTATTGTTGCGTGGCCCCGGCTTTAGAATAGTGCCACCCCGTCTCTTCCCGCGGGTGTCGTAAGAGGCGACTAAGGGATAAGGGGACTTCTGATCTCTACTGCTCGTGAGAACGCTGTGGTGACTTATTTAATTAGGTAATAGTCATCTGCATGGCGGCGATGCGGTTCGCCACCCATCACGTCTCGTTCTTCACGGGGGCGAGAAGTGGCTCACGGAGAGCCGTTTTGCTACATTGATCGTAGCAAATGGAAATCCGTGATCTCTGCCTACCCCACACACCATACCACACCATTTGGGATATAGGTGTGATTGTATGTATGTATGTATGTAACGGATACACAGACCGACGGCGGTGGCCGTGGTTGCTGGCAGAGTCGTCCGGCAGGCCTGCTTCGTGAGGCGCCCGTCAGCTACACCATTCGTACTCTATCTAGTTGCCAACTACTCGGATTTATTCCATTGCATTTATGTTTTTTTTTTATTTTAAGTAGGCTTATTTACTTTAAGTTAAGGCACTTATTGTATTAGGATTAAAGTGTAAAGGTAGTCCGTTATTAAATAAATAAAATGAATAATCTAGAAAGCTACATAAGCTACTTGATATCTTGGAATCAACTTCCTATGGAGTTGAACTAAACCACACATCTACCTTTGCCTTTTGTAAACTGCTGCAGCGACTATGGGACACATTGACATAAGTCGATACGTCCCATACATACGTAGATACCATACGTAAATACCATACGTAAGGCCTGATTTACACTTGTAAGTTTTGCTTACGTAAGTAGGGACGCAGCTATGGGTTAGAATGAGATACGAATATCTCCATCTCATTCTCGCCAATAGCTTCGTCCCTACTTACGTAAGTAAAACTTACAAGTGTAAATCCAGCCTAAATACCATTCATAGTACAGTCGCCATCAAATATATCGGAGCGGCCAAGGTGGTCACAAATATCTGAACAACGCCTTTATTATCAAGGCGATAAGTGCTTGTTCAGATATTTTTGAGTACCGTGGCCGCTCCGATATATATGATGGCGACTGTACATACGTAGAACCTAGTTACATTTTGTAGAACTCTTAGGCTGGTTCCTGGTCGTGGTCAAACATTATTGTCTTTAAACCCTGATCCGTCTTCAGAAAGTGTGATCGCAATGTGATAACATGACAACCGGTGCAGTACAAATACAGATATTAAATAACTGTTTTCGTCTTTGTTACCTGTACCTAAATATCGCCGTATTACTACATATAAATTCAAGTAAGTTTGGAGTTAATTACCTATCAAATGCAAAAATAATATTGATTTGCTTTTGCCAGAAAAATTACTAAAAATAATTATGTTTAATTATGTTTTTGTTATGTTTACCTACTTATTTAGTTAATTTGTACCTAGTTATTTAGCTAGTAAGTTTCTAGTATTATAGGCGATTTGGTACCTTGCTGTAAGCCTATTAATGTACCTAATGAATGAAATGAGTTAACTTAATAAATACGTTTTCCAATGTGAGCTGTTAAAATGGCATCCATGCTTGGTTTTTGTGCTTATTTCTTAGTGTTTAGTGTGGATTTAATCTAGTAAGGTTTTCTTTCAGTACTAAAGTGAAAAAAAATTGCGCGTCGAGAAAAAGTTGTGAATTTTTGACCGTGGATAGAGTGCCCCACGATGAATATTTTTGTACTGACTTAAACTCACACGATTTTCACTCATTATTTTGACAAAACACGGGACTTAATCGCGGTCACTTACCTTTGTAATTGTGCCTGCTGGCCTGCCTGGGACCACGAGCGTTACGACATGCTCGAAACGTCAGGAAATTACAAAAGTAAGTGTACCCGATTAAGTCCCGTGTTTTGTCTAAATAATGAATATTTTTTGGTATTGGAGGTCCGTTACATTTTTGGACCTTCATGTCAAAATCACGGGTCCCGTGCAATATATTATTATTCTCTGGTTGAGGCTGTTAGGGGTTGAGTGGTATCATTTTCGCATAAAACAGACATGCAGAATTCATTTCTGATAATAAAAAAGTAAAAATCCATATTAAAAGCAAGTTCTGCGGAGAGGAATAACTTTCAAAAAAATATGATTTGTTTAGAACGTTATATAACTAATAACTATCATGTATTTTTAAATAAAAAAAATATCATAAGAAAGCATATTTATTGTTTTTTTTTAAAGCTTCAAACATACAAAAAACATTGTGTGGTTTTATGAAACCACGATGCAAGTGAAACTTTACTATGTTAGCATGGCGCTTAGAAATTGGTGCCCAATTGGTTTGTCATGCTAGACGTACAGAGCTGGAATGACTTGCCAAATGTAATTCATGAAATATATAGGTATAATCGAAATATGTTTCTAAAAGGGTCTAGCAGGCTAAGCGAACAAGACGTGCCCCCAACGACGGATTTGGTCATTCTTTCAGGTGGTGTCCTGGCAGGTTCTAAGAACAGTCCATGCTTATATAATACCAGTCCTCGATCTTCTTTTGTTTTCGAGTTATGTAGGATAATGTAAAATAATCAGCGTATCATTGAAAGTGTCATATTTTGTAAACTGTTCAAGTTAGATTAACCAAACTAAATTATATTTGACAATTATAAAATACGACTACAAAATGTATATTTTTAACCTGCTTCATGTTCTTATACTTCATAAAAAAAAAAAAAATTTTTTTCCTCTATTTTTACTTTTCGCAGAGGTACACCTACAAAAAAAATATGCATGAGTAGCCACTAATACCCACTACATAGACATATAAAAATAGTTGCATAAATGTTCGTGCGTCATGTCAAAATTTCAATTTTTTTTTTCGTACCAGAATCTCAGCGAATTAAACCACTCTATTAGGTACCCGAAACGCACGTAGCTTTGCCCATAAGATGTCATTATTGACAGATCAAATGCGCGGCTGCGATAAAAAAAACACCGATATTTTGCGCGCCGTGTAGTGATGTCACTACACGGTGCGCAAAATATCAAAATATATAATTAAGTAGGGTAAATTGCTAGTAACTGGCCATTTTACTACCTTGCTTGCTCAGAATGTGTATTGTGATTACCTGTAAGGTGATATCGCTCATATTATTATTTTAGGAGAAGAAGTGAATGTTGAATAACTAATTATAAGAGCATCATTATCAGCATTGCGATACAACGAGGAAATGCCGCCAGCATCCTTGGTACAATGCCGCAAGGGCCTAGTTTAGATTTGAGCTAGTTATTAATTTAGTTTAGTATTTGTACTGTAGTACCTCTGTATATTTAGTTATGTAAATAAATGTTTTTCATTATAAAAAGTGTTTACTAGACGACAATATTATTTATTTACCGAAATATGTAATTGTTTTATTGGACATTACTTTTAACCTACACAGATAGAAATAATATCTTAATTCAAAACGCAAAACTCTCTTGCACGCGGTTTCTTAAAGAAAGTAATAAATACCTTAGACCAATAAACATGACTTGAGTTAAAAATATCATGATTTTTAAAAGAAGAATTAAAATTATTCAGCTTTCGCTTTACCCATTTTTAAAGCGAATAGTAATGATTTGAGTTAAGATAATAATTATTTACGGCAAAAAAGCACCAAAATTTTCCTTTAAGAGTTTTATGTGTTTACGTCAAAAGCGATTAGTTCTTGGTTTGATGTTTTCAATCTACAGCTAAGAGCCAAAGCTAATTCAAAGAAGTAGCGCCAAAAGTTTGATTTGAGATTTTTAAGTTTTTAGGCAAGAGAGATTAATTTTTGCTTTGATGTTTTCAACCTACAATCAAGAGCCACAGCTATTCCAAAGAAGAAGCACATAATTTTTGCTTTGAAACATTCAAGTTTTGGACGTTAGTTACCCTGCGCATCAATAGATGTCTCTGCGTGTAGGTTAGAACACGCGAACGTTTGTTCGACGTAACTTCATGACCCTCGGCGCTTTACCCGGGCTTATTTGAGATTCACAATAGCAATCTCAGCTCTAGTTAATACGATTATGAATTGTGAGTATATAAATAATCATAATTTATATTTGTATTATCTACTTTTATTTAAACTTCCTTTCTTGGGATT
This sequence comes from Pammene fasciana, assembly GCA_911728535.1. Lineage (NCBI taxonomy): Eukaryota > Metazoa > Arthropoda > Insecta > Lepidoptera > Tortricidae > Pammene > Pammene fasciana. The sequence continues at coordinate 3,179,158 of OU452295.1, forward strand.
AGTCCCGAGAAACAGAGTTTCTGCTACTAGCTTTTTAAGTAGTGCACTGAGACACTAAGGCGATTATCACACTGACGACGGATCCGCATGCGGCGCCGGTGTGCGAGCGAGATAGCGCTATACACATGCAGAGCGCTATCTCGCTCGCGCACCGTTGCCGCATGCGGATCCGCGCCAGTGTGATAACCGCCTTAGAAAATGTTATTGTTTGTTTCAAGTAATCGATTTCATACGCCAAGAAATTTTAGATCTTGGTGTGAAAATATCAAATTTTACATCAAGTAACACATGCTCTTAAACTAATGCGTTTTCTTGTTTCCGTGGAGAAATTCAATTCTCAATTAAAAACTATGAGTCTTCATCCAAGAAACAAAGTTTCTTGGCTTAAGTTCTTTATGTATTGCACTAAGACACATAAAGTTCAATTAAAAAAAAAAAATACAAAAACAAAATTCAAACGCTCTTCGTGAGAATATTAAGCTATTTTAAAAAGAAGATTTTTATATCTCGGATAAAGTATTGAATTTATTAGGTTAAGTAATAAACTTTGAAACATTTTATATCTTAAAATAAAGAATTTTATTTTTTCCTTATATGGGAAACTGGATATCTCTTGATTCAAATAGGTTTCTTTGGTTGAAGAGATTTTTTCTATCTGTGTAGTAACTAGCCACTATTTACAATACTAGCCACTTTTTTCAGTTACTGGCCACTATGTTTTTAAAGTTAATTAGAACAAAATGAAATATTAACATAGGTAACAAAAGCCTCTTAAAGTAAAAAAAAAAATCAAACTCTTTAGAAATTGAGCCTTCATTCCTCATTATCCGAAGAGGAACTTGCCTGGTGAAGATTATAACAAACATCACATATATATGGTCCAATCACAGGTATCCTATTTTCATGAAACAGGGGAACACATTCTTCATGGAAGTATTTACTGCAGATGTTTTTGCTTTAAAAAAAACTAAATAAAATGTAAAAATGGTTGAGTTACAAGGCTTAAAAAAAGTGATCCACTATTTCCCATTCTCCCCTACATCCTAGATGACTTGTTGATAATTTCTCAGTTTCGTTACACTTTTTTTATGAACGTAACGAAATTTTTTTGTATGAAAATTTTGGAACAGTTGGGACATTTTTTTAATCTATCAGACACGATAGAGCTCATGATTCTGCATAGGATAGACTCAAAATATTTATCAAACAAAAAAAGTAAAGGTACATTTTTTCTGCAATTTACCCCAAATTCAAACTCATTTTATTTTGAACTCTTACGTTAATCAATGGCTATAATACTTGATTAATACTTGAGATAACTGCTGTTATCAGATGGTTTACTTGAAGTGTGTGTATATATTTTAGAATTCTTAATTTAATCATTTTAGTATAATGTGGCCAGTTATTGGGGGATGGCCAGTTACTGGCGATTTACCCTATAAGAATCTAAAGTCGCTATACATATTTTACGTACCTGTACTTAACAAATAGCATATTAATGTTCGCGTAAATTAAGGAAATGTAGCTCAAGATCAACATCAATCCAATCTATCAACTATCAAGTGGTGAAAAAATCAGGCTTCAATTGACTTAATTAAAAATGAGTGTCAAACATGTTTTTTTCTTTCAAAAATATCAATTTTGTGACAAGCTTTTATTGCTAACTGTACGTTTCTTTGTACAATCCCTTACTGATCACCAAGAGTACTAAGACGAATGCAACAAGCCCAAACACGTCAGGATCATGTTGAGTACCTAGCTGAGGGTTTCCTATAGCTACCTTTCAGTTCTATCATCAGATCAGCTCCATGACATCATAATATTTAATTATCACGTGTAATACCTACAACTTAACATTAATATGCGTTCAAAATTTCAGCTCAATCGGAAACCGGGAAATGTGTCAAATTTAGCTTACAAGGTTTGATTACAGGCTGGTGAAACTAAATAAAAGCTTGCAAAATAGTAAAATATTGATGGCGAAAGCCAATTCAAACGCCAAATACGCTCGGAAAAATAAATCAAACAAATTATAATGTAAAGTAAAGGTGCTCTATTTTTGTCCTGTATGAATTTCCCATAAATACTTTTTTTTTACATTTTGCCAAAAATACAATTTTTCTGTAAAAAAAAAGGTGGCAACCCTTCGTCGTAAGTACCTATTATAAATTGTTTCATGATATATATACAAACATATATATATACAATTAACAAACAATTATAACTATAATGGCTCCTCTACATGATGGCCCATCACACTGGCCCACTATGATGGGCCAGCGTGGGCCGTATTCTAACTTTAAAACACGCACAGACACGATCCAACTTCAATGCAAATCCAATGCAATAACAACACAATACAGCTAACGCCTACACGTCTGAATCAAAAATGACGGAATTTGCTTGAAAATTACTGCGATGCAACTACAATACAACTTCAATATTGGTTGATTATTGGTTGAGTGTTGGAGTTATGTTTAAGACAGATTGTGTTGTTAATGTATTGTTTATACATTTTACAATTAGAATACGGCACCGTGTAGAGAGGGTAGTGGCGTCGGATGGCTTATGGCGTGGCGGATGGCGCTGGGATGGCCACGGTGTCGGTTTTTTGACCGCACATCAAAGGGACTGGGCCAGCGATGGCAGTGCGCATCCACACGTGGCCCATTCCTCAGTGCGTGCTCAAACGCGGTTGGGTGCGGACGTGCGTGCGCTCTATTATCTCTGAACTAATACACGATTTTTTAAATAAAAAATGATGAGTACGTGGCCTTATCATGAAATTATGAAGTTTTTAAGTTAACTTTATCGGGGATGCGTTATATGGCTTTTATTTTGAATCATAGAGATAATAAAATCAGGACCTAAATAATAATAAGAATTTAAAGAAAATAAAGTAGCTTTTCAAGTACCTAAGTAAACATAATTATTTTTATATGTTTTTAAAGTGGTGCATTCCACTCAAACTAAAGTTTGTTATTAAATAAATACAAACTTTGAAAACACTGAAAAAATAATCAACCCAGCAGGACTTGAACCTGCATCGATACGCCTTGCCGGGGCTCGATCGCTTTACCAATTAAGCTATGGGTTCAGTTGCTAAGCTGACGAAATTCTCAATGTCTTCAAACATCTTTTTGCATTTATTTTACATCGGCTTTATAGCAGCCGTAAGCGACATCTAGGTGCTACCAGAAGTAAACACCTTTCCCGCCGACACTGAGAATTTCGTCAGCTTAGCAACTGAACCCATAGCTTAATTGGTAAAGCGATCGAGCCCCGGCAAGGCGTATCGATGCAGGTTCAAGTCCTGCTGGGTTGATTATTTTTTCAGTGTTTTCAAAGTTTGTATTTATTTAATAACAAACTAAGTAAACATTCTTTATTGCACCACAAAGAAAACAAAACAATGTAAATAAAGACAGCAACAGGCGATCTTATCGCTGTAAGCGATCTCTTCCAGACAACCTTAGGGTAGTAGGATATAAGAACAGAACGTATTATAACTGGTAGTGCACGCATTAAATTTATTTTTAATTAATTAGAGGAATAGTAAAATTACACATACATTACGCAGACAGTACATACAGTACAACTTAAATAAATAAATAATTATAACATTAAATACCAATAGTAAAATATATACATTCATACATACACAATAAAAACATAGCGGCTCATTAAGAAAGAGATAAGTAATGTTTTTTTTAGTAGGGTTTAAAAGTTTTTGCATAAATTTAAATTTAAGCATTGGATAAATAACATCCGTCATCTTCTACGCTATTTCTTATTAATAACTTTATTATTGTGTACGAGTACATTAAGAAAATGGTGGTACATGGCGCATAAATAGATTGCTGCAGCGGCTAATGCTTCCACGTCCATCCTGGAAAACGTATAGATCACAACTGAATGTCGCCATCGTGTAGTTGCGCGCATGGCCATTGCGCTGGCCCAGCGCTGGGCCATCATGTAGAGGAGCAATAAAATTACGCACGCCTAGGTGAGTACTGTCAATTAAATAGATTGGATTTGAATCCCTCTAAATGTTTTGCAATGACTTTCTCGCGCCAACATAACTTAATCCTAACCACTTATGACTTAAAGGGTCAAACTCTGCAGAAGGTATCATCTATGAGAGATTTAGGTGTCATACATGATTCTAAATTAATCTTTGATTCACACATCAATAGCATTATTAGTGGCGCCCTTAAATCACTAGGTTTCATAATGCGCAATTCGGCCCACTTCACTCAAGCTAAGACACTAAAAGTGCTATATTGCACCTTTGTTAGAAGTAAGTTGGAATACGCCTCTCAAGTCTGGAACCCTTGCTACAATACATATATTGACAGAATTGAACGCATTCAGCAAAAATTTGTAAAATTTCTTTGCTTTAAATTAAAGTATCCCTATAGTCCTTCTAACTATCTGAAAATATGCAAGCATCATCACCTTGTCCCGTTATATAAACGTCGTGAAATAGCAGATATTACCTATCTTCTAAATATTACTAGTGGTGTAATCGATTGCCCTGAATTGCTAAGTAAACTGTATTTCAAAACCCCTAACCGTTCTAAAAGGTACCATCCCCCAATAGCATTCATTAATGCATCTTCCAAATATAGGAAAAATAGTTTCTTGATGCGCGCGAGCCGTAGCCTAAATGAGTCGTGTAATAAACGTGACGATCTTGATATTGATGTATTCAACTGTAGAATCCCTAGCGTGAGACATAATCTAGTGCAGAGATATTTTGAGTCTTTTGAGTGAGCGTGTTGTCGCCTTTTTAATTACCTACTTACTTCATATTGTTATACTTACATATTTTTGCCAGTCCTCATTTCATCTATTGTGTTTAGTATTCCTAATTGTTAGTGCCAAATTATTCTTATTACAGACTTTAATGTGTAAGTAATTAGTTTGTGTTCTAATAGTTTATAAAAACATCAGTTACAGTGAAAATTTAAAAATGAAACAATTTATGTACAATTTGAATTCGTTTGTTCGCATAAATATGTGGTTGCGATAGTGCGTAGCCTTAGTACCTATTAGTTAAGTATATTGTCACTAACTGTGAGTTCCTATAAATGGCTTCCTGTATTTACTTCAATGTATAATGTTCATGTCACAGCTGTTGGATCTCCAAATAAAAAAAAAAAAAAAAAATGACCAAGTACTTAATACAAAAAGTTAAATTATAATTTTACTTTTAAATACCTACTTAAATAGGCAAGTTTACAAAAATATAAGTATTTCACGTTTTAAAAGATGGCAAATCGACACTTTTGTTTCCTTATATTATATTTGACTACAAACAAAATTCATTTTAGTATAACTTGGCCAGGTACCTATTAAAGGATGACCAGTTGCAGTTCTTAGTTAAAACCTTATAACTAAGTACAAAAATTCTGTTTATAGGTGGACAGTTAATTATTAGTATGAAACGGCCAATAGGCAAAATGCAGTATTTTCATTTATGCTTTCATTTGAAAGAATTGCACGTACAATAGTCCACGAGTGTATTAAAAAATTAAAATACTATCATTTAAAGTCAAAAAATTCTGTTACAAACTGACAATTTCGATTTTCGCGCCTAAACTGTAGTTCCTGTGACGTCACTCATGTGACACTCGCCATATTCTCTGACAAACCTACCAACAATTGTTTTTTTTAACCTGGATGAACCTTAACCCTTTAAGCCAAATCCCATAGAACAAAACTAGTGACAGATACATCCTATGCTGGTGCCATCAGTTGTCATAACAAGAGTGACGTCACCAGACGCTGATTGGTGGATTAAAACACATTCCGTTTCATATTACTTTAAATCGTAATTACTGTTTGAAATTAGTATAAACTAAAGTCAAAACGTTTCAATAGCTATTATTTTATTTATTTTCAACATTTTGATCGCGAAATAATGGTAAATCTTATAGCTGCATCTTCTCTTTTACTAAACGGTGGCCAATTACTAGCGATAGGCGCCTTTTAGCGGTCCCTGAGACGCATACTGTGCATGCTGCTAACGCACCCACCGCCCGCGCCATACGAGTATCCCTACAATCGGCACAATTTTGACACAAAACTCGCGCGCGATTTCAAGACATTGCCGCCATTGGTGCCACGAAATCAAGCGATGTATCAAAAATCGCAGGTGACTAGTCGCTTACGTTTGTAGAGGCCTTAACGACTCGGGTCCCGGATGCCGACATATTTGCCGATAAATTAAGCAAGTTTGTTAGAGCCGTCATGCTTTGAACTTATTCCACTAGTTTTGTCGTATTAATTAGAAATATTCGTATTACTATTGACGTGATAACGTCTTATGAATTGATGAACACCACATAGCATGCACGAAAAAGTGTCACGTTCCGTTCCGGTCACGTGGGCAGATCTCCATGGTAAAAAAGGTTGTACTTATAGAGAAGTAGTTACAGGTACCTACCGAAAATTGCCCCGTATATAAAAGATTAAGGTAGATGTCGCCACAAGCTTCCTTAAAAAAGTAACCGAGTCAGATGGGCTTTGGTAGCTTATTTTTCGGGTCAGTCAGTATCAGATGAACGCATGTTTGAATTTACTAATATTGCGATACAGCGAGGAAATGCTGCCAGCGTCTACGGTACAATGCCACGGGGGTAAATAGGTAAATTATTCTACAGTTTACTATAAGATTAGTTTTTATTCATGATATAGTTTTAAAATTTAAGTTTGATGTCCCTTCTTCTTATTTTGACTCATAAATCTTTAGATTACGTAAGAGAAATCATGTAAAGATGCAGTGTTTTCATTTATGCTTCCATTTGAAAGAATTGCACGTAGAATAGACCACGAGTGTGTTAAAAAATTAATGTACTATAATTTATAGTCAAAAAATGCTGTTACAAACTGACAATTTAAATTTTCGCGCCTAAACGGATCTACAGTTCCTGTGACGTCACTCTCACTCATGTATGTGTCACTCGCCATATTTGTTCGTCCTTGGTTCGTCCCTGTCAAACCTGCCAACAGTGTCAAATTCTGTTTTTTTTTACCCGGATGCAAGCCCTTTAAGCCAAATCCCATAGAACAAAACTAGTGGCAGTTGCCAACCCCATTAGCCGTCATACAGGTGTGACGTCACCAGACGCTGATTGGTGGATTAAAACACGTTCCGTTTCACGTGACTTCAAATCGTAATTATTGTTTGAAATCTGTATAAACTAAAGTAAAAACGTTACAATACTTTTTATTTTATGTTTTTTCAACGTTTTGATCACAAAATAATGGTAAATATTATAGCTGCATCTTCCCTATTTTAGACAATTTATTTATTCAAACTTGTCTTAAAAATGACTTTGATTTACCTATATTTTTTGCACTCATCTGTCTATCTATTTTTGTGTATAAGGCTACATGATTCAAACCAGTCGGACCAGTCAGTGCAGAGTGCCTGCGACCAGTGGTCACGCGTTTTGGATAACTCCTGTTGACATCAATCATCAATCATGAAGTAAGAATCTCCCTTTAGTGAAACACAGGTAGTAAGGACCTGAAGTATGTACCTAGGTGAAAAAATTCAGTTCACCAGGATTCATATTGACGGATATCGTTGAAGGTATTTATCAGTCTAAATATACAGAGGTACTACAGTACAAATACTAAACTAAATTAATAACTAGCTCAAATCTAAACTAGGCCCTTGCGGCATTGTACCAAGGATGCTGGCGGCATTTCCTCGTTGTATCGCAATGCTGATATCAGTTATTATATTACTGAAGTAATACGTTAGAATTATATTCAAGTTACAGAAGTTTTGTACTCATTTAAACTCATACGATTTTCACTCATTATTTTGACTTAAATGCGTACGCATTACTTTTATTATTTTTCCGATGTTTCGAACATATCTTAACGCTCGTGGTCGAGCTCGTCAGGAAAATAATAAAAGTCATCATCATCATCCTAGCGTTTATCCCGGTTTGGGGTCCGCTTGACAACCTAATCCCATGAATTGGCGTAGACACTAGTTTTTACGAAAGCGACTGCCATCTGACCTTCCAACCCAGAGGGGAAACTAGGCCTTTTTGGGATTAGATCCGGTTTCCTTACGATGTTTTCCTTCACCGAAAAGCGACTGGTAAATATCAAATGATATTCCGTACATAAGTTCCGAAAAACTCAGTGGTACGAGCCGGGGTTTGAACCCGAGACCTCCGGATTGAAAGTCGGACGTCTTACCGCAAGGCTACCAGCGCTCGTGAGACGTATAAAAAGTAAAATTGAGTGTACGCGATTAAGTCCCGTTTTTGTGAAAATACAGAAGTTTTGTAGTTATAAACTTCAAGAAATAAACATAAAAGTTTAAGTAAACTGAAATAGATGTCATTTAGATATGGATAAAGTGAGTAAGGCTTCTGGTGCCCAGGGTAAGAGTCTTCTGCCGCTATTACAGAACAATAAGAAAATAAAGAATAAAGATATTGATGTGTTCTCTGTAGCTGCAGATATTGTACAATATCGGGTTACGGTTTAATGTGTTCAAATTATCGAGGTTTTCCTGTGCATTTTCTTTAGTACAGTCTTTTTGGTGTGAATTATAGTTATTATTATTACTTAATGTAGCTAATTAATAAATTGCATTAGAAAATTAACCAAAAAATACTTATGATTCAAGATTTCTAAGGATTATCACCTTTTTTTTGCTATTTGGATGTTCAGTTAAAATATAAAAAGAGACGGCGTGAAGATTTTGACGCATTCTACACGAATTAGTGAAAAAAATCTAATGACTGGGCCATCACGCTTTTGAGTAGAAAAGCGCGCGCGGTACTACAATAGGTTAAATACATAAAAAATAATTGGTTTACCTCACCAGGCTAGGCACTGCAGCGCTTGACCTACCAACCGACAGCAATGACCGCTCCAAGATGGCGCGGCGACGTGGAACGATCCGAGAGCTGTTTGTGGAGTTCACCAGCACCTCCACCCTGCACGGTTTGCGTTATATTTCGGACCGGCAACGATCCAGATCTGAAAAGTAAGTTATATTGTCTGTTCATTCATTTAAGGCCGTTCCTCGATTCGGACAGGCCACGCCCATCCGTTAGAGACACGTTTATGGCTCCCGTGCACGAAAGAAAGAGATGCAGCGCTCTTAAGGATCAGAGTTTTTGACTAAAATACGATAAACAAGCGAATCTATAAAGTTTTGTCTAATTTTGCTTGTGTGACTTTTTAGATAAACCAGAACACCATATTTTTTACTTAGTTATATTCCTTAATCTCTTATAGTTTACGTAAGCTAAGAAAAATAAGGGGAAAAAGGACCCAACTTTGGATTTTTTTTCTATCGAGGCAACTTTTAGCAATCGTGTTTCGGCTTGTGCCAAAAACAAGATTATATAGTCTAATAATATATATTCGAAAATAAATTCAGCCACTTTTCCCGTTTAGTCACTAGAGCGTTTGAAAAAACCTATAATTTTTCAAAGTAGCCCCTTAAGAGCCAAGCTCTTGTCGGTCGAGTAACCGCCATCTCGCTTCTCTGCAATAATTGGGCGAATCAACTTTTTTACCTTGTTTACTGTCCCTGTTCTCCGAGGATCATCTTATCGTCTTGATACTGAAAACTTGCGGTCCGCCCCGGCTTTATACGGGTGCAATTATACATTTTAAACCTTCCTCTTGAATCACTCTATCTTAAAAAAAACCGCAACAAAATCTGTTGCGTGGTTTTAAAGATCTAAGCATACATAGGGACGGACAGACAGCAGAAGCGACTTTGTTTTATAATATGTAGTGATGTTTGGTTGTCCAAGGGACGTTAATTAACTCAAAGTATTAGGCTCCTGATAGGACACTACATTAACTTTATCTTTGTATAAATAACTCTCTCCTTTAGGTTTACGAACGCAAAGGCTAGATGAATTTTTTTCATGCGTGGAATCATTCGATTCGCTTTGTTGTGAGGATCAAATGTCTATATGGGGCCAATTGCCTTAAATCAACATAAAAGACAGAAAAGAGACTTAAAGTCTGTGATTTGCTTTTGTTTCTCAAAACGCTCCTAACAAAATGATATAAAGCCGTGACGTCATGGCTTCATAGTTGCCCTGTTTAAAGTATGGAAAAATTATGAAATTGCTATTTTTACAGTGAAATATTGCGTTTATGTAGATGGTTGCCATACAATTTATTTCACAGTAAAATGTTAAAAATCGAATGGTATCATTGTTTTTTTTTAATTTTTTACTTTCAAAATTCGAAATTTTGAAGCCTGATATCTTTGCACCATTTCAATAGATTTTTTAATGTTTAGGTACTTTATTTGTATATTTTGATCATTCTGCATCCTATCAACTAAATTTCATTTACTAATTCAACATGTGTCATCATCCCTACGACACCTAGTTTGCGTTTATTTTGTGGTTTAAAATTGTTCAAGTGGGAATAACTAGAAAAAAAATGTTGTTTAGTTGTTAAATTGAATGTTTTCTTAGTATTAAACTGATCTATGTTAAATTAGATATGTTTTTGATTAAACTACTTATAAGTTCTCGTTTTCCAGAGTATTTTGGGGCATCATCACTGTGATAAGTATATGCCTATGTGTGTGGGGATGCCATAAGACGTGGGTGAAGTGGCGGGACACCCCTATCATTATATCTATCAACGAAGACCTGATGCCCGTTACAAACGTAAGTCCTCAAACATAATAATACTTACATGATTTATTAAATAAATCACGAGTTACTCACGTATTTTAAGTCGAATATCCTACATTTGACAATGATGCTGAAAACGAGGGTAGTTTCTCGCCTACCCCGCCGCCACCACCGCCCGCGACGTGCGCTCGCGAGCGGAGAGCCGCGGCCCGCAGTCTGCGTCGGTTAGCCAACGCGAATGGCTCATGAATAAGCTCCTCGTTGTGGAGCGAAACATGCCGAGCAATATTCGAATTAAAATACGTGAGTAACCCGTGATTCATTTAATATGTCTGATCCTCATGGAAGTTTTGTGTTTAAAACTTACGTGATTGTTTTCAATCAGAATAAATAAACTAGTATTAGTCCACCTCAAACTCAGAAGAACTCGCGATTGACTTGCATACTACCCTTATGCAGCTTTTGCGCCTTTTAGCTCACAACCCCTTGATCAACCTAGATCATATAAGAACTCTCAAATTATATTTATCTCTGCTACAACCCCAACAAATTTCATAAACATCAAAATACCGCTACTAAAGTGACCCTGCCTACGAAGCAGGAGGTCCCGGGTTCGAATCCTGGTCAGGGCATTTGTTTGTGTGTTTATCACGAATATTTGTTCCTGAGTTATGGGTGTTTTCTATGTATCTAAGTATATATTTATCTATATAAGTAGGTATATCGTCGCATAATACCCATAGTACAAGCTTAGCTTAATAGTTTGGGACTAGGTTGATTTGTGTAAGATTGTCCCCAAATATTTATTTATTTATTTATAAAGCCATCGAAATGCAGGGACGTTCCGGTAGCCAACTGACAGTTCCGGCGTGTCAGAATTAAGTTGTCTGTAAGTACTTCGCTTCGCTGCGCTCGCTCGTTCGATTCTAGTAACTATAGCAGCTTATTCCGTTTGTAGATCCCGTTCCCGGCCGTGACGATCTGTCCGCAAACAAAACTGAAAACGTTCAATTTTACTGAGGAATATAAGAAGATTTTTAAATACGTGAAAAATACGCCTAAAGAGTGGTGGGATGATAAGGAACAAGCTAGACAACATATTAAAAGGTAAAGATCAACTTTACTTTGAACAAGTTGAAACATACAGGGTGTAACAAAAATGCTGGTGATCCGTTTAAGGGCATAATTGGTATCGTATAACGACTAAGAAAAAGTAGGAGAATAAATTTTTAGACGCGAAAAAAAATTTTTTTTCTATGGGACAGGTGGTCCCAGCTGGCCGACCCTCCATACAAAACCAAAATTTTTTTTCGCGCGAAAAAAATTTTTTTCTTACCTGTTCGTAATTAGAATACGATACCAATTATGCCCTTAAAAGGATCACCAGCATTTTTGTTACACCTTGTATTTCATACAAGTGGTCCGATTCGCACTGAGAACTCGCGATTTACTTGCAAATGAGGGCACCAACATAATAAGACCCTTGTGAAGATCATTTCGCGTCTTCTAGCTCCATAACTCCTTGATCGACCCTGCCCATAAACGATATGTCAAATTCTTCTTATCTCTGCTAAAACCTCGCCAAGCATAAAGATGAGAAAAACGGTAGTAAAGTTATCGCGGAATATTCAAAATAAAAATTAAAAAGCCATCGAAATGCACAGTCTTCTAGGTAGTTGACAGTTCCCTTGCGGAACAACTATTCAAAATCAAAATCAAAATGCCATCGAAATGCACAGTCGTTAGTTAGCAAGCAAGTTCCATTGTGTCCGAAGTTGTAAGAACTTCACTTCGCCTACGCTCCGCTCGTTCTAAAAATATTCTCCTGGGTGCTTACGTTACGACCACATAGCTGGCCTATAACCGCGAAGCACTTCGTTCATTGAATCGTTTATTTGCATCACTCTCTTTCGTATATGCAAGAGTGATAGAGACGGGGCCATCGGTTTGTCGATTTTCGAACTTCGCGCTAGGCCCTCTGTTACAGATGCCCAGACAATGTCTACACAAATCCACTTACCTAAGTTGTATTCTATTGTATCAGAGTCCAATTGTCGTAAAATAATTATCACTATTATCAGCCATTTCTTGATATTAGGATTGTCAGAATACTTTACCGAATTAGGACACCTTGAAACGCATACTAAGGTATGTTCGCCTAATAAGAACCGGTTCCTAATAAGAGCCACTAGTTCAAAAATCCCGTTCCCGATACTAAATTGAAATCATGTCTCGCGCCGACGCTCCTCATTAACCAATCATTGAAGTGCATTGGCATTACTTGGGTTTTACGCCGCCATTCTGTCAATATGCCTATGGATGCAGTCCACGTCACGGCGCATGGGTCGTTTTATATAATTTGTTGGTGTTATTCGATTCATTCAAATAATCCTGTTTCGTTTTCGCAAGAAATTAACACATGAAAAGGAATAAGTAACATTTAGGCGTGGATTGTGAAGATAAGGTTATTGAAGGAACAATTTTTTTGTCAATTTACATTGGTTTACTCCGGGATGGCGAAGTGCCTAACAAGGACCACCTCCTTGTCACCAAATAAGGACCGGATCTTCTTCATATCATTTCTAAAGACTTAATAAGGTCCAAGGGCTAATGACTGAAAATATTTCAAATTATGTTGTTTTATGCCTAAAATAGTTTAACTTAGTAAATATCAATACAATACAAAACTGTGTTTTATTAAAAGACATAAATCAAATCTATTATTCTGCGTTTAAGTTTCTGTAGACTTTTTAAGGACCAGCACTACAATTCATATAATTTTTTGGATTAATCAATCGGAAACGACAAAAACAATTGTAACAATTAACAAAAAAAATTAAATTAAAAAAAAATATTCTGTAGTTTCGGAATTATGTACGGAACAGAAATTAATATTAATTTTTAATTATTGAGAACACCCATTCCTAATAAGGTCCAAATATAAGCTTTTTAAAAACAGTTATTTTCCTTAATCTACCTTCGATACATGATTTTTACTTAATGTTTTTACTTCAAATATAGACAATTTATACATTTCATATGTTTTTTAATTTAAAATACTGCTTAAATCAGATTTATAAAGATTTACAAAAACCTGGTCCTTATTAGGCGAACTTACCTTACTTATTATTTTATTAAACTAATGATTCTTTCTGTGACCTATAGACCTCGCAACTTCTAGTTTTATATGGTCTGCGTCCGTGTCCGTGATGTATAATTAAGTCGAGGCGCAAAAAGTTTTTAAATTCCTATTCATCTTTAAGTATATTATTAGTACCTCCAACTTCCCTCTTAGAAAACCACATCCAAATAGCAGAGGGCCCACCGACTATCAGTCCGCCTGACGATATCGACCTGTCAGTTAGAACAAACATTTGACAGCTCCAAACAACTGACAGGCCAATATCGTCAGGCCGACTGATAGTGGGTCGGCCCCATTACTCATAGTGTTGTGTTCCTGTTGGTGAGTAAGGTTGCCAGAGATCTCATAGTTGCAGTCTATTGACCACAGGAGGTTCCTCGGATCCTTTCCCTTTACCCTTGTGAATCCTCCTTTCTGTAGTGTTCATAAATCCTTCATCATTGATCTTACTAAGTGTTTTTCCACAAACGTTTTTTGTCGGTCGACGTGATTTTGTTTTTCAATCTATACGTGAATCCGGTCCGAATACATAAAAACTATAAAAATTATTCAAACGGAACAAGCGGTGACGAGACCCAAGTTAAATACAAAGAAACAAGTGCATGCCTAAATATTAAATTCTTCTGTGTTTACGACTTTGAATAGATGCTTAAATCCTTGGTTAAATTCAGTACCGATCAACTACCAGAACCCTTAGTACCTATAATCATTTCACTAACGTGACGTAAAGATTGCGTTTGCGTTAATTTGTATGGGATTTTTAACATGGGAATGTATCGTTATGAAATCGTTACCCTCTTATTTTACAAAACCAAGCAAGTTACTTCAATTTGCTTCATTTCAGTTCCTCTAGCCATAATCAAGGTCATTTCACAATTTTTGAAGTGTTTCAGTTATAGGGAACAACATCCGGCAGCCGCAAAACTAGCCGCTACACATTTCATTTGCAACGAGCATCTGAGAAACCCATATGATTTTCTATTCCCCGATGAGGACGATAAAGATTATGTTCAACAAATAATAGAGGTAATTTTTCATCACAGTTGCTATAAAACGGGGTGTTTCACGCAGGCGCAGCAAGAGTGGGAGTAATAGCCTACTTATTTTATTTTCGGGGGAGTTATGGACTTTTTTATGTCACTTTAATTAAGTCATACGAACCAAGAAGTTCAAATACTTCAAATGTTAAATATGGATTAAAATTATGGATAGGTACGCAGTTTGAGTTTTACTTGTAAAATGTTGTTTATGGTGGTCACTGGTGTTTTAAAATATTGTATAGGTAACGTTATAAAACATTAGTTTTATAACATTTTATCACAATTTGTAACAAAAGTTGTACATAGTTTTCAAGTTATGTAACATAGGTTTTTAATTTTATAGGTAATTAGGTACCTACTATATACAAATTGCAACACGGTACATACAATACAACAAACAAAACAAACATACAACAAACAAAACAAACATACAACAATAAAAACAATCATACAATAAACAAAATAAACAAACATTCTACACAGAGGAATTAAAAGTTGTATAAAACACGATGACATTTTGTTATTTTGTTGTTATAACATTTTGTAAACTCGAGCCACCCAGCTTTGACTGTTCTGGTTCAATTACTCTCGTTTTCAATATTTCTTTTAAACTTATCATGTTGCAAAATATACAAAATGTGTACAGTCATAATGTCTTTACTTTCTAAATCACGGATTTTATTTCTATTTAAGGAAGCCCCTACATTTGAAGAAATATTTGAACAGGTCACTTGGCGACAAAAGCATATTCCTAAAGAAAAAATAAGTGATTATTTTACTCCTGTCGTTACTGCACAGGGCTTATGTTATACTTTCAACAGCCTGGCTGCTGATGAAATGATGCACGTAGATCGGTAAGATATTTGTAATTCTACTCAGAGTTACTCTTGGCAGCTGCACTGTCCCATCTGGACCTCGCAGCACTCACTGGGATTTCTTCACCATCTACTTTGCCACTACTATTACCACCTGAAAGAAGAAATGCCTCTCTATATACAGTGACGTGTAGCCATACGATAAATAAATAAATGCTCAGAGTTGGCTCAAAAACCTCCAAGGAAAGCTAGGGATACATGCACAGATCTGCCCGCCAGACTTGTCTGATTTGTTTGCGGACACATCTGAATAGCGTCATACATGGACTGATCTGCCCGCCGGGCATATCCGCCAGTCAAATCTGGCGGGCAAATCTGTGCGTGTATCCCTAGCTAAAACGGACAACTTTGTTATTAACGAGTTAACTTTTATTTCAGTATCCACAAGAACTATCAATATGTGGGAGCCGCCCTTCCGAGTCGAAGTTGGTCTCCTGATCGTGGCTATTTCAACACTGAACAGTACCGCAGAAATAGCAATCCTTCTACCGATCAGATATATCCCAGGCGTGGCGAAGTACCTACTATTTTATTATATGCATGTATGCGTATGCGCAAAGTTTTACGGTTTAGCCCATATTTCTTTTTAACCTAACGGTTTTAGTCACTCATTTTCTTTGTTATTCTTCTAGAAGACCGCTTAGGTAGAGACTTTTCAACCGACTTCAAGATTTCTAAGGAGAAGGTTATCAATTCGTCGGGATCTTTGTTTTTTTTGCTATTTTTTTATGTATGTTCACCTATTATTCGAAGACCGCTGGACCGATTTGGAAAATTCTTCTTGTGTCTGAAAGAGTATCACAGTTGGTCCCATTGTCACCAGGTCTAGATTTGATGATGGAATCCTGAAGAAATCGAGGGAACTCTTCAACTATTATAGGCAAACCTATAGTGATTTCACTATTTTTACAGCAACTCGGCCACTTCCTCTTGAAATAGCGGATCCTAAGTGAAGTTGGTTCTTTTTTGTTTAAAATTATTTTGTATATTTACATAATTGTTCTTATTCTAGGCAAGAAACCTGTTTGATGAAGACCTTATTTTAGTGTTGGGAGAGTCTTTTCCCCAGGATGTTACCTGCTCCAAAAGCTCTTTCGAAGGTTTTAAGGTCAGTATCCTTATCGTCATCGCTCTGTCTCTAGTTTGCTTATCATGATGGTGGTAAAAATGGTAAGCAGTGACTGTAGCGTATGAATGCCTGCTATTCCAGAGGTGTTACATGCGCGTTGCTGATCCTTTAATATAAAGAAGAATCCACTGTGTTGATGGCTAAAGAGAGACTGAGGGTCCTCGAACATATATAAAACGGAGTCTTAATCAAAACGAAATCCTTCTGTACTCTTAGTGACGATTTGTGAAGGATGGTAGTATTGCGAAGCTTTGGTAGCAAGGGTGCAACTTTCATGCTCAATGTCGCGGGTTAGAATACCGGCTCGTACACCTGAGTTTTTTGGAACTTACGGAATAATTTGGTATTTATTTATCAGTAAGGAAAACATCTTGAACAGACTGGACCTAGTCTAAATAAGGCCAAGTTTCAGATGATGAGATGATGGTCACCTTTATGGCAATGCGCAGGTGATCATGCACCACCCAGCGGAGCTGCCCCGGAGAGTCCACACCTGGTACGCGGCGGAGCTGGGCCAGTCTGCCTCCATCACCATCAAGGTGAACGTTGTCACCACATCCGACACGCTGATGGGCTATCCGCCTAAAGAGTAAGTTATTCTTCTTTTGTACCTCGTTACCAAGGTTTTTCAGCTCTTGTGATTTGTCTCCATTGGTCTCGATCTCTCGTACCATCTAGTAGGTCTTCAGCCTTCCATTTTTCCGACCACGACCACTTCTTCCAAGCTTATTAAGTAAGCAAGTAGGTTATTCGGCTACTAACTTCCTTAGCACTATAGTACTGCTTTAGATAGTTTTATTATTACTGTAGTTATATTACTGTTTAACCCTTGTAGAGTTCAGAACTTTGGAAGGTAATTTGTTTCAAGTGTGAAAAATTGTTTCGCTATAAAGTTTTCCGATACTTGTAAAAAAAACATAATTCTCGTTGTTAAGAATATATACTTGCCTTATTTTCACGCGGATGGCAGGGAGCTCATTAGTAGGGTCTCTCAGTATTCGTTTTTTATAAATCTAGTACCGGAACCTAAAAATTTAGGTTTTGCCATACAGATTCAAAATCGCGAGCATTCCCTACCTACTCATCGGCACGTCCACATCTTTCGCTGGCGTGTGCGTGTTAAGAAAGATTTGTTAAGATTACTAGTGTATAACACATCATAGTCTATCGCCAAAGGAAACCTGTGAGACTAAATATGTATGTTGTTCCAGTCGCCAGTGTTACTTCCCTTCGGAGAAGACCCTAAACTACTTTAAAGTATACACCCCAACTAGCTGCGAGCTGGAATGCCTCACCACCTACACTCTCCAGCGTTGTGGATGCTTCTGGCTTCACATGCCGTGTGAGTATTGTAACCATCGCAGGTCCAATCCTGACTCCGGTAGAGGACCGAAGACCGAAAGCTCTCTAGCATTCCCAAGGTATTCAAAGCGAGGCCGAAAGCCGAAAGGAAATATGAGCTTCCTAATACTCTATCAATGTATCTCTTGTGTCTTAATAAGCGTAGCGTGCCTAAGGCTCGACGGCCGAGTTCAGCGTAGGGCCGAAGTCCCAAGACATCACACGAGAGGCGCGCTTTAATGGAAGTTGAAGCTTGAACTTGATTCAATATTAAAAGTGTCCAGCACACTCTCCAGTGCTGTAACTGCTTCTGAATCTTCTGTGAGTATCATTATCTGAAATGTCGAGTCCATCGACTGGACATAGGCCTCCGGCCTCCCCAAAGTACTTCAAAGTGAACACCCCGACCAGCTGCGAGGTGGAATGCCACCATCTACGAATAATAATAGAAAACTAATTCCCACCTCCACGGTACCATAATTAAGGCGGGCGCGGCGGCTGAGACGGCCGAGGCTCTTAAGAGGCGAAAGTACAGGGGTCTCGACGCCAATTCCAATTTTGTTGCTTTTGGCGTGGAGACCCTCGGTCCGTGGGGTCCAGCAGCACAAAGGCTGTACCGACAGCTAGCCAAACGGCTGGTTGAGGTCACAGGGGACAAACGAGCTGGCAGCTTCCTCGCTCAACGCATTAGCATTGCGATTCAGCGAGGAAATGCTGCCAGTGTCCTCGGCACTATGCCACAGGGGCCGTTTTTAGAAATAGATTTTTAGTTTTTAGTATTTTTAAGTTGTATATTTCTAAGTAGTTTTAGTGGTAGTTCAATAAAGCTTATACTTATTAATTAGAAGGTTAGTTGCCATAGAAATTATGTCACATCACATGTTGACGTTTGATGGAAATGTTAAAATTAATCACATATTTTGCTTCCAGATTCCAATATTTCGGAATTATGCTCTACATTAAAAGATGCAATTTGCGTCAAACAAGCGTATGGTAAGTGTTATCCTTCTAAAGTCCTACCAAACACATAATATGTATACTAATTACTTTAATAAAATTAAAATTATTTTCATTTGACCTGCTTTTCTTGTTTTGTTTGATTTGAAAAACATAATTATTTGACTTTATTTTCTACACTACTGTTTCAATCATTATTATAAATTTAAAATTAGACGGACACCTAGAGTTCAAAGTAACACCCCTCTTTTAGGGTCGGGGGCTAGTAAAGAAAGAGAAACAAATCTCCATTAAAGCCCTGGGTTTTCTGACCACCCGTCGCCGGCGGCGTGCGACCGACGCAATACAAAACATCCGATTGAATCCGATGTTTTGTATGGCGTCGGTCGCCGGCCGCCGGCGACGGGTGGTCAGAAAACCCAGGGCCTAATCAAATAGCGTTCGATAGCGGACAGACTTGACTGTCCATACATAAGACACAGCTGCGAAATGCACATTTCCAGCAGTGTATATGTTTTATAATAATTAGATTAAATTAAATTATACTAGATTTAAATACTAACGTAATATAATTCTTACTAACAATCTGTATGAGTCATAATAGTTACTCGAAATAAATTATTCTATTCTATTCTATTCTAAATAAATTCTTGCTTCAGGTAATTTTACTACAAGCGATTTGTGGCTCGGAGAGGACAGCTGCCAGTGCATGCCGCCGTGCAACAACATCAAGTATGATGCTGAGATCTTAAAATCAACATTCAAAGATATAGATAACACTGAAGGAAAGGCTAATACAAACGAACATAACCATAAAAGGTAAGTAGAAAAAAAGATTAATTTATAAAATTAAATACAAAGACTAGGCTTTGTATTTGTACGCAATGTAGTTAAAGGATTTCCATGACATTGGGGCCATAAAGATGGTCTTCAACGCATTGGGTAAGGAGAGGAGCAAGCTAAACGCCTCGTCAATCATTTGGAACGCATTCGAGACCACGTACGCTTTACTTCTTGACAGTTCTAAAAGAAAAGATTAGGATATTACCCATTAATGTACCCACAAATTCCTGTTTGAGTGTCTCGAATACAACTCTCTGGAAGTAAGGCGAAATAATAACTACCGATTGTCGTATACTGCGTGGTGATTCGGATTGTCCTGAACTTGTATCTCGAGTCTGCAGGCCATACGTCCCGGATGTACCTAATAGAATCTGTTTGAGGCCTCGACCGCACCCTCTATTAGCAGTACCAACAGCACGCACAGTGTCGCGAGTAAACTCACCGCTACCCCGTGCGTTGACACTCCTCAATGCGGTTCTGGCATCAGCGCCTGAATGTGACTTGTTTGCTTGTAGATGGGTGGTTGTGTGCCGTGAATGCTTGAGGTTTTGTGAGTTGATGGATGATAGGGTATCCAGCTTCTTCAATTTCGATTTTCTCGTTTCACGATAGGCCCTCTGAAAATAAACTGCCTTGGTGCACAATTCGTTATAAATTATCTATGAAAACTTGCAAAAAACTGTTTAAGGCCTGGTATACAGTATTAAGTACCGCTGTAACGGTACGCTCGGCGCGATGGCGCGAGCGGTACAGCGGTTGTGGTCAAGCTATAGTGATGCACTCTGGCGGCAGAACATTGCAGTAATATCCTCTATTGACACGCCCTTATTGGTTACAGGGGTTACACCGTAATCAAAATGCATTTCAAGGAGGCGGAGTTCGTGACTCTCCGCCGCTCGGAGATGTTCGGCTCGGCGGACTTCTTGGCCAACTGTGGGGGCTTGCTGGGGCTCTTCCTCGGGTTCTCCTTCCTCAGCCTTGTGGAGCTTTTCTACTTCTTCACGCTAAGGTACTATAAATACAGCAAACTTGTCTGTTATTAAGTAGTGTCGGCGGGTCTATGGGTTGAGCTCATCATGGTCGCAGCTCGTTAGGATTAATTATTTGTCTTTTGTTCATTTTCGTGGTTCAGTGTGTAATATAGATAGCTTATTGTGCGGTGATCTAACGAACAAGTGTGCGGATAATGAAGAATTAATCTTAAAAGGCGTGTAACCATTGATTGGTTCAGAACAACCTGTAGCCTCCTCGAGCCTTTTGTAGGGAGCTATCACTACAAATAGCAACTAACAAGGCTTATGCCACTTCTACCGAACAACGTTGCCTAAAACTTATATAATTAAACAAAATACTTATCGATTGAAGACATTGTACCATGCATTGTACCGTATAGAGCTTTATGATTGTACCTAAAGATTGAATCTTACAAGCTCTTATTTCCCGCCTTTTTATACTTGACATTGGCTACAGGCAATACCGCCTAAAGTCCATAAGAAAAAAAAAAAAAAAAAAAAGTAGTGTCGGCGGGAAGGGTGTCTACATCTAGTAGCACCTAGATGTCGCTAACGGCTGCTGTAAAGCCGATGTAGATCTAAATAAATACAAAAAGATGTTTGAAGGCATTGAAAATTTCGTCCCTGGTCCAAAACGGGCGATTTACTTATGCATTTATAATTAGTAAGGATTGATCGAGATGCTTTTAACGCTGCAATCATTAAATCCTCCTTTTCAGATTATTCTACATGTTAAGAAGACAAAAATCTAATGATAAGGAAAATGCTACCGGGGAGCCACATGCGAGTGAACTCGACGCTAACGCGCAGGCGCTGCACGCGACGCGATTGTAACCTTGATGTAGCCATTATCGTCTCCACCGATTAGGGCTGCCATCCGTCTGGGTTTCCCCCGGATTTGTCCTAGTTTGGAGGCCGTCCGGGGTGCGTTCTGGGGGGGGGGGGGGGTTAAGTGTCCGGGTTTTCCTCGGACACTTATTGAAAAATAAAGCGATGTTTTTTTCCATAATATTATTTTCGGACACATGTCCGGGTTTTTTAAATCTTTGTTTGGGTTCGGTGAATTTAGAGATGGCAGCTCTACCACCGATGCACAGCTGCCACGCACTCAGAACTACAAACTAGCAGGAGTTTCGTCGCTTTCAAAATTGCTTATAGACTTCGGGAAGAGTACTTCAAGAAGTCTATAAGTAACCAGTCAGCTCAGGACCTTAAAAGCTCGAATTGTCAATGTAAAGATCAATCAAATTTAGACCACTACGTGGCAGCTCCTCAACGCGCACGTTTTATATTTAAATAATAATTATAATCAAGAATTAACACATTAGTCTTTGCGATAGGATGGCTGAGAGTATATACTGTGTACAAGTTTCAGAACATTCTCGGAAATTTCCGGAAACTTACACGAGAATTTAAATTAAATTTCCAATGATTTTAAAAGTATTATTTTAAAAACTCGTAAATGGACAGTGAGTTAAAATAATTTATAACGGCGGTGTCCAGCGACTTCCTGAATATTTTTTATTGTTCGTACAATGTTCCGTATGGAAAATTTCGCAACTTTGGAAACTTCTCCTTGGTGCATTTCTAGTATAATCTAAAGGCACTAGGGCTTTCAATAAATACTATAACAAATATCCAAGTTTATTTTTTTATTTATTTTTTTATTTTATTTTTATATTATTCGATCCGCGACCTTCCAGACGCAAAGGTGCCCATCACGCTCGCAGCATTCCCTCGTTGAACCGCGATTGACAGGAAGGATCATCAGGAAGGAACCGGAGCGAGAGCCCAACCCTCGTCAAGTTTTATTTTAAACAAACCAATTTAAACCTTTTCATCTGAATAGGGGGATATACACCGTGGGCAGATTAAACCCGACAGGTTTTAACCACGTATTCCCGAGGCCAAAAGAAGCAAAAAACGTCATACGACTTTTGGCCAATTTTGCCAAAAAAAAAATTTTTTTTCGTTTTTTTGGATTTTTTTATAATGTTTTAAACATAAAAAGTAAATTTTATTACCAAAAATATCACTTACAATTATTATTTTACATTTTTTTCCTAATAACTAGTTAATGAAAAAAGTTTTTTGTTACATTGACATCTGTCAATAAAGATCTCATCAGACTAGTCTTCATAGTGGTGACATCGTCATCAAAACGGGCTCAGATACAATAGTGTTTGAATTTTTTTTTAGTTGGCAAATACTCTGGAACTAAGGCAAAATCGACCTAGAGTCATACAATGTTTTTGCCTTCTTTTGGCTTCGGGAATACATGGTTAGAATCCGTCGGGTTTAATCTGCCCACGGTGTATACTGCAATGTTCTGCCGCCAGAGTGAAGCACAAGCACATCGGTAAACCATGGAGTTGTTAATACATACTTAGGCCTTAAACAGTTTTTTTACAAGTTTTCATAGATGATAATTTATAACGAATAAATATGTCATTCATTAGTGCACCAAGGCGGTTTGTTTACAGAGGGCCTATCGCGAAACGAGAGAATCGAAATGTTGACATCTGCATCTCTATCGCTCGAATATGTAAGAGTGACAGAGAACCAGGTAACGAAATTTTTATTTTCGTGTTTCGCGATAGGCCCTCTGTTTGTGCTAGTGCCACCCCCTACGCAGAGTTATGCGTAATATTCCCTATTGGGAGCTAATAAACGAGCGTCATACCACTCATGACACTCATCCCGTACAAAAACCAAAGGAATGGAGTCTATGGAGGCCTATTCGAAGAATAAAATTCGTTATAGATTTTATTTCAATTTGATATTAAACAGAATTGCTCCAGTTACCTATACTAGAAGAAACAGAAGTTTATTTCTATAACTACGATTAGAAGTGACGTTAGGTTATTAATTATTTGTGGATTAACCCTTGGTGGTTATCAGAAATATCAGAATCACAATTTTTTATTTTGATGACAATATAAAATAATTTTGATAACAAGTTCATAAGAAGTCATGTTAATAAAGTAAAAATGCAGCGTCTAGAATTATGAATTATGAATATAAACTTACATATACATATTATCTACCTTATGGCTTCTTCAATCGGCGCAATTTGACACAAAACTCGAGCGCGATTTCGAGACGTTGCCGTCTAAGTAGGTGCAACGAAATCAATCGATGGATTAAAAACCGCAATGTATTAACAATCACAGGTGACTGGTCGCTTACTTCTGTAAAGAGCCTTATGCATATTTTATGCTGTATCATACATAATCAAATTACACTTGCAGTACAAATTCATTCAAATACAGTTCATGCATTTAGTTACACAATTATATTTTACGACTTAAATCATTTATTTTTACATATTCCATTCGATTTTCTACAAAAAAAATATGTATAGTTTACTTATAATCGTGCTCCATCTATCCTTAATACAATCAGAATTAAATTTAAACGAAACGGTTAATAAAATAAAATTCATACTAAAGAATAGGCACAAGAAATGTGTGGAGTGCCATACAGATGATTTTTTAAAGAGCGCTCTTAGTTTTCTACATAGGACGGACAGTTATGGAGAGTTTTTGAAGACGGTCAATATTAGTGATTGTGGAGATGGAGAGTTTAGTTCGAGTTATGTTCAAGAACATATCATGGATGGTCTGCTGACAAGTCACAGTATTCCTGAGTCACATTGGGAGGAGTATAAGGTATGTGACTTATTAACTTGCTTTAGAATTGAGACCGATGGGCGCTTAGGTAGAA
This sequence comes from Pammene fasciana, assembly GCA_911728535.1. Taxonomy (NCBI): domain Eukaryota; kingdom Metazoa; phylum Arthropoda; class Insecta; order Lepidoptera; family Tortricidae; genus Pammene; species Pammene fasciana. The sequence continues at coordinate 3,203,876 of OU452295.1, forward strand.
AGTTTCTTGAAGAATTTTGAAGACGGTCAATATTAGTGATTGTGGAGATGGAGAGTTTAGTTCGAGTTATGTTCAAGAACATATCACGGATGGTCTGCTGACAAGCCACAGTGTTCCTGAGTCACATTGGCAGGAGTACAAGGTATGTGACTTTTTAACTTGCTTTAGACTTGAGACCGATGGGCGCTTAGGTAGAAAGTTTCTTGAAGAATTTTGAAGACGGTCAATATTAGTGGTTGTGGAGATGGTGAGTTTAGTTCGAGTTATGTTCAAGAACATATCATGGATGGTCTGCTGACAAGTCACAGTGTTCCTGAGTCGCATTGGCAGGAGTACAAGGTATGTGACTTCAAACTATCAAAAACAAAAAAATGCAGAAATGTGCCGTAAGCCAAGGAGACTGAAGTTAACCGTAAGAACTTGCCTAACTACGCTCGCTCGTTTAAATACTTTATTAACTCTGAGTAGGTAAGTAGTGTTTGTCTGTCCGGACAGAGAAGTGTCGTAGTATGTATGAGCTTAAATATAAACCACGACACTTCTCTTTCCGGACAAATTATACCTAAAATGCGTTTTTTTTTCTTGTGTATGATATGACACGTCGTCACGTCACAGCTGACCTACCCTCCATACAATACAATTTTCCTATTTTTTCATAATTAGAATACGATACCAATTATGCTCTTAAAAGGATCACCAGATTTTTTTTACACCTTGCATGTCGTTTAACGTCAAAATACTTGAATGACAATTTAATTTTAACTACTATGTTAATTTACAGGCAGTATACAATAAGGAGTTTGAGTCCCGTAACCACGAGATGGCAGCACTGCAGAAATGGCGGCAAAACTTGCGCAGAGTCGCGTCGCATAATCAAGGGTATCTCGCTGGAAAACATACCTATTCTCTACATCTCAATCACTTTGGAGATTTTGTAAGTATCTAGACTTTAATAAGTTGGGTACAGTCGTCATCAAGGTACACAAAAAAAGGAAAAAGCGCTGGTAGCCTTGCGGTAAGACGTCCGACTTTCAATCCGGAGGTCTCGGGTTCAAGCCCCGGCTCGTACCACTGAGTTTTTCGGAACTTATGTACGGAATATTATTTGATATTTACCAGTCGCTTTTCGGTGATGGAAAACATCGTAAGGAAACCGGATCTAATCCCAAAAAGGCCTAGTTTCCCCTCTGGGTTGGAAGGTCAGATGGCAGTCGCTTTCGTAAAAACTAGTGTCTAGTTGTCTACGCCAATTCATGGGATTAGGTTGTCAAGCGGACCCCAAGCCGGGATAAACGCTAGGATAAAGTCATCAAGGTACTCAAAAATATCTGAACATGCACTTTATCGCCTTAATAATAGAGGCGTTGTTCAGATATTCATGACCACCTTGGCCGCTCCGATATATCTGAGGGCGACTGTACTTGGGCAATTTTATTTAAAGTTGTACATTCCATTTTTTTCACTTTGGTAAATTTTAGGTGATTTCTACTCAGAACACCACGAGCTCTTTCGATTTCATTAGGACCAAAAATGTGTCCCATTTTTTTTCCATTACGTTACCATTCTTCGGAAATAAACTCCTTATGGTGGTAACGGAATGAAAGTAACATTTAAAAACAAGTGGAGGGTACCTAAATAAATGGCCCACCGCATCGCAAAGACAAGGAAATATGTGGAGGAGTCATAAAAGTTCCCACTTTATCGGTACACAAAGAGACTTTTAGGAAGTAGGTACCTACTTATATCTAACTTCATATCGACAAGTGGGACCTTTTGTCCAGTACTGACACATTAGTACATTTCGATATTAGTGCGGAAAGTATGTCATTACTTCACGAGTACCGAGATATCTTGCCACTCGCCTACGGCTCGTGGCAAGACTCGGGACGCGTGAAGAATGACATTTACGCACGAGTATCGAACGACGTTTTTTAATACAGTTGCGAAAAAATTATAAAATTGAATTTAAACTTTCGTGAGACATATTAATTATAATATTGTCAATTATTCACTTTGAGGTTACTTTAGTACATGTATCCGAACGCTCCGCGCGGTGCGGTGCGGCGCTGTGATTGGCTGTCTGTCACTGTCATTAGCTGTGATTGGCTGGAAAAGTAAAAAGCACTAGTGCGGGATATCAAACTTTCCGCACGCTAAACCACTACAAGAAAAGCACTTTTTTGAGCAACTGTATTATAAAAAAAGATCGATATTGCATGTATATCACAAATAAAATAACATTCCATTTGTACCCTTTTCCAGGTATAGTAAGATTTATTACCACATCTGTGTTGATTGAAATTCAAACTTAAACTATCGGTTGCAAGTTCAAATTAGGTTGGACTATCGCAAAAATTTACTCGCCATTAAAATAATTACCAGAGCCTAACTACTTTTAAGATACTTGGGATTTTTGAAAAATAAAAATGCTTAAGTGTGACACGTTAACCGTATGCACCGGCATAGCAACCAGAGGGCTAGGCGAGGGCTTAGCAACCAGAGGGCTAGGCGAGGGCTTAGCAAACCTCTTATTGAATATAAAGAGCTGTGTGTGTGTGTGTGTGTGTGTGTGTGTGTGTGTGTGTGTGTGTGCGCGCGCGCGCGCGTGTGTGTGTGTGTGTGTATATATAATTTAGAGGTCCCAGTTTTTCTGCCCCAGGCCCCAACGCCACTGACCGTATGCCAGAAGTACGAGTATTGTGGGCCAAGAGAACTACTAAGTGGGCACCCAACGGGAAACGGCGGCGTGGTAAACCTAGGCGGAGATGGCGGGACGATCTTGACGTCTTTCGTGGTGATTGGGCTGATATTGACATAGACAGAGACACGTGGAAGAGAGGGAGGCCTTTACCCATCAGTGGTGTACAGGTCATCCTGTAGTGTACAGGCTAATATATAAATAAAAAAGCCAATATAGTAATTACTATTTAAATATATTCAGTGATTTGTAAACTTGTTCTGTCTGCATATTTGCATACAACTTATATAGTCTATCAGAAAGAATTATATATTCTTGATCCGCCGTTTTATTATATTCATCCAATTTTGTTACTGTCCCCCATTCTTTCGACAACCCCTCATTCTTAACCATAGTCATAAGTTTATCAATTATATGCTCCATTACCAAGTCTTCTCGATAAATGTCTGTTTCTTTTTCTAGCAATATATTATCTAAATTATGCCAATATTCAAGTGGAACATTCTGAACTATTATATTCACCCTGTTAGTAATATCACGTGGGAGATTTTTAAGACCTGTCTTTATTGATTGCGACCCCGTCGCAGTATTCAACTCATGTATCAGAAAGTCCCAGAATGGATCGAAATAATTGTTGTTTAAATTGCACTTCTTTTTCCTTATTGTAATATGGCCTTTGGCTCTAAAACTAAGCTCTTCTGGTGACAGTTGATCGGCACGACTTTGTTGAAATGTCTTCACAAGTTTATATAACTCTGCTCGGTGCATTGTGGGATCATGGTGTACTTTGTTAAAATTTAACCAATTTATGATATCCTCCTTCGATATGTCTCTGATTGAATAATCGTTATTTAAAACATTTTCTTGGAAAATGATTACACTTTCTTCTGGAAGTTGTGGTATGATTTTCTCTTCTACCCAATTAGTCATATAATCTGGGCTAAGACCACAACAGTAAATATAGCCCATGTAACCAAATGTTTGCGATACAGCAACAATAAACCGAGTTTTTGTTTCCACATTGTCTTCTTTGAAACTAAATTTTCCATGGTTCAGCATTAAGTTTATCTTTCCTATGTAAACTATGTTTTTCTTCTGTTCCCTATACATCATCTTTGTGTGTAGAAACCGATGTCTATCCAAGACAGTCTCTGGTTTTTCGGCAATGATTGAAACTTTCGTTCCCGGTAGTTTTACTAATTTGAAAAACTTCTTATAACCTTCGTACTCTTTCTCGTCTTTTACTCCTGTCGGTACTTCTAGAAGTTGTGCATAGTGCCTTATTAATAGTTTCCTTATGCTGGTATACTCGTAACTGTAGCGTTGTATCATTTGTTTTTGATCTTGTAACCACTGTTCAAATTTTATAGAATTATTTTGTAGAGATTGTACTTCTGCTAACGTTTCTGTGGGTACTCCAGTGAGCTCGTGGCACGTTGATAAGGGAATGCTGTCTTTATTTTTCAATGATTTTATTATACATTGTTTGGCAACATTACTGGCTATGTCCATTTTTTTCTGTAAATCATTTCTTCTAAAAACTGATAACTGCGTTTCAAAATGTTCCAGTGTCATTTCGGCGGACATTTTTAAACTGCAAAAGACAATTCATATGTATGTAGTATTAGTATATTGAATATAAATTAATAATATACATAACTGGAATTAAATATGTAGGTAGGTACATTTGTTTGAGAAATTGGTAACTAAATTAGCATACATACCTGTAGCCTGGTAAATGAATGCTCTAAAACGGGTCTAGCTGGAAAAGTCGAAAGCAGAAATTTTGACTATGGAACTTTGTTAAGACTAGTTAGGAGACTAACATACTAAAAGTCCCCAGCCCCCGGAGGTGAGGCCGAGGAGGGGGGGGGGGGGGGGGTAAAGAAGGTCCCATTTTTTGGTTTTTTGCTTATATCTTTAAAACCATGCGTCATAGACAATTTTGTTGTAGTACATAATTAAAGCTGATAAAATCCTCTACAACTCTCATGAACTTACTATTTACCTAACACTAATGGTTGTCCAGATATGAGCTCCGAAAAACGAACGATTTTGTAAAGTGGGGGGTATTCTCCACAATTCTTGCCATACTAACTGGCAAAAGTTAATCTGGATAAGAAGCCACCCTATAAATCTTATAAAGAATTATCTTTTAGAATAGTATATTTTAGTATCTTTCAGTCTCATGCGGCACTGAGTCGAAAAATGTAGTCAACTGGCAAAAAAAGTTAGAGTTATATATTTTGTATAAGTATCACTACAGATTCATTATTTGTTTAATTTTTTTTTAAGTATTCTAAATTGTATGCGAAATTATTGGACACGGTGTATATCAGTATATGTGCATATATTCTAAAATACAATTTAATTCATTATAAGATTTCTAGGGTGTTTTTTATCCAGATTAACTTTTGCCAGTTAGTATGACAAGTATTGTGGATAATACCCCCTACCTTACAAAATCGACCGTTTTTCGGAGCTCATATCAGGACAACCATTAGTGTTAGGTAAAAAGTGAGTTCATAAGAGTTGTAGAGAATTTTATCAGCTTTAATTATGTACTACAACAAAATTGTCTATGATGCATGGTTTTAAAGATGTAAGCCTAAAACCAAAAAATGGGACCTTCTTTGCCTCCCCCCTCCTCGGGCTAACCTCCGGGGGCTGGGGACTTTTAGTATGTTAGTCTCCTAACTAGTCTTAACGAAGTTCCAAAGTTAAAATTTCTGCTTTCCACGTTTCCAGCTAGAATCACTCGTTCACCACACTACTGGGCCATTTTATTTAAAGTTATACATTCTACTTTTTTTATTGGATAATTTTAGGTGATTTCTACTCACGAGCCTTTTGACCCTAAGTAGGATACAAAGTCTCCCAATAATTTAATATATTATTATGGAAATTCATACTTATTTGTTACTTCCATTCCGTTACCGCCATAAGAGGTCAATGGAAAATGGTAACGGATTGGAAAAGAACTTGGGGCACATTTTTTATCCTAATAAGATCGAAAGAGCTCGTGATTCTGAGTTGAAATAACCTAAAACCTTTATTTTTACCTTTTCGACGCCATGTCAAACGCAAAACCTACCACTCAGACGCCACGCCATCTAAATGTCAAAAATGAAGTAAAACTTTGTGCGTGTGCAATTGTGCATGTAGGTCTATTTTGCTCTGTGGTCGGTGACCGATATATCGGTCTTTGGCGTTGGACCTGTGGTGCCGATATATACGTCTTTGGCGTGGAAAAGGTTAATATTCCAAATAAAAAACTGGAACGTACAACATGAAATAAAATGGCCCATCTAGTTTAATTTCGTTAAAATAACACCAATTGTCTACTTACAATTTAGTACACACAAAAACATTATAGGTATACCGGCAATAGTATCTTCCTACATAAAAATATGCCCTAGGCCGCAAAAATATGTGACACGCTCTTAATTTTATAGTGCCATAAGATCTATTGCCGGTAACTGTACTATTGGGTACAGATTCGGATTCATTGATAAATTGGTAATGCTATTCTAAACCCGATGGTACAGTCGCCATCAGATATATCAGAGCGAACAAAGTGGTCAGAAATATCTAAACAACGCCTCTATTGTCAACGCGATAAAGTGCATGTTCAGATATTTTTGAGTACCTCGGCCGCTCCGATATATTTGATGGCGGCTACCTACCTAAAACTAGAAATTACAACATAGTTATAAGGACGTAATCCAGTCAAGTCAAAACTGTGATTTTGCATGATAAGCCGAATTCTTCGTGTTTCGCGCGAGAAACTCACAGTCAAACATACAGGGTGTAACAAAAATACTGGTGATCCGTTTAAGGGCATAATTGGTATCGTATTGCGAGTAGGAAAAAGTAGAGAAAAAATTTTTGGACGCGAAAAAAAAATTTTTTGTATGGGGCGAGTCGTCCCAGCTGGCCAACCCTCCATACAAAACCAAAAATTTTTTTCGCGAGAATTTTTTTTTTCTTCGTTTTTCACAATAAGAATACGATACCAATTATGCCCTTAAAAGGATCACCAGTATTTTTGTTACACCTTGTATACAGTATACAACTCGTGGACGAGCAGTGTTTCGATGAAACCCGACTAGTTTTTAGTGTGAAATATAATTTATTCTAGTGTCACATTTAGTAGGTTCTACCTACATAATAAATCAATGATGGTAATAGTTTAAATCAGTTAAAGTACCTACCTACATTAAAAAACAGAATTTACTCACCAATAACGTGTCCTAACTCCAAGGTGAACGAATTTACTCAACACGATAACGTCCGTCCGTACCCACCGCGCGTCAAATTCAAAATGGCTGCCGTGAGCCGTCTCGTCTGGTTGCTTTCGGTCGCCCCGGCCCCCTCCCACCGTCGCGGCGCGGGCGAGCGATCGCGTGTTGCTACTGTAGACTCAGCTAAATAGGGTGCGTCGATTTCAAATGTGGTTTATTTGAGGTGTGGTTTGTTATCAATGAATGTTACACCTCGATTAAAATCAGTTAACGATTGACAGATGAATTTTATGCATACGAATTTCTGTCGTGTTGTTATAATGATAAAGTCAATAACAAGTTGCACTTAATTTGGTGTTGTGTTGGTTGAATATGGACTTTGATTTGCTTATGTTATGTTTTTTTTTTTTTTTTTTTTTTTAATTAATGGCTTTCTCCCTTTGTCTTAAGCAATGGGAATTTTGCCAATGTCTAGTATATACGTTAATCTCACTTTTATTACTTTTAATAAAATATAGGCAACGTTGTTCGGTGAAGGCCTTGGTGATTGTAAGTGATAGCCTCCTTACAAACACGTGGGCGGCCGAGACCCCGGATAACCGTTCGTTCGACTAAAGGGTGGTTACGCGCGTTTTGAGACTAATTCTTCATTAACTGCCACTTGTTCGTCAGATCACCGCACAATAAGCTATCAATATTACACACTGAACTACGTAAATGAGCAAAAAACAAAGAACTACTCTAAAGGCGTCATCGCCATCTTGAGCTCAAACGATTATCCAGGTAGATATTTAAATTTATTAAATTCATCTGACAGTCGTTAACTGATTATAATCGTGGTGTAATCATGTGTAGTACTTTATTCGTATTGCATAAAGTCACTAATAATTTATTGTTTTATAAATAGTAAATTACTTGTACTTTGTAGTGAAAAAGTTGTTATATCGGTGGTTTGCTTATAGTTTGAGTTTTTGCTTCTTGCTGAAATGTTGTTTTTATTTTGTTATCTTTAATAGCAATACAATTGAGTACAATGACTACTACAGTAACTTTATTGTTATCAATCATTTATCATAGTAAAATCGTAAATTAGGTACCTACTATAATAGTAAACATCTTGTTCTTTATATCGATGGTTTGGGTAAGTATTTATGTGCTTTCTTGTTCTTTCTGAGGAACATATTAGAAAGTTATATATTATATCTTAACATTCATGTCAAATTTTGTAGTTTTCATTATTACTCTAATTCGTTCATTCAATTCACAAATTTTAATAAAGTACATTAATTTCTCATTTCTTGAATAATAATATGCGTTATTACTAAACCATTAATATTAATTAATATCGATATGAGCTCTTTGCTTATTTACATTTCTGACTAGGTAGGTACCTTGTTATAGGTAATGTTTTATATGCGTCTACAAACAATCACAACTACACATTAATTAAATATCAGTAGAAATCATTTCTAACGCTACAATCTGAATAAAGGTGCACTGTAATTTGTCGCGCTTACAATAGTCGCACCGCGCGCTACGTTGCCAGCTAGAATTACGCGCGGTTATTGTTTTCATGCCATCCTTTTCTTACGCACGGGATATTATCACCTGTTTCATAAAAGCGGACAGCGCTTGCGTCACCGATCTCTGAATGACACACAAAGTTAGTGACAGGTAATGGCTCCTCTTCTACATGATGGGCCATCATAGGGAAGCAGCTATGCGTTAGAGGGAGCTAACTATATTGCGATCTCGTTCTGTCGTATAGCTGCGTCCCTATGATGACATTGATGACCCATCATGTAGAGCCACTAGAGCCAGCCTTATATGCAGGCTAATAGCAAGAATGGCGGCTATGTTATTTCTATCTTCACATTATTTTAAACGGCTTGTAAATAATTAATAATATTTCAACTATAAATTAAACTTAATGATATGTTGACAGTTTATCGACATGACTTTATCGATACAGGCACAGCAAAAGACCCTTTTTTTTGAAGTAGTAGCAGTGCAGTCGCTGTCCGTCAGATATATCGGAGCGGCCTTGGTGGTCAGAAATTATAATACTTACTAGAACGTGACAGCTATGGCCCATAGTACAGTCAACGCCTCACTAGGTATACACTTTTGAACGTTATTACAGCGGAATAAGGTTCAAAAGTGTATACCTAGTGAGGCGTTAACTGTACTATGGTGACAAGCGTTGTAAATAAGTTCGGGGTTTTTTTATCCACTGTCACAATCTAACAAGTATGTGCATTCCGTGAGCTCTCAAAAGAACCTTCGGGTTTTAGAAAGAGACGTGACACATGAAAAAGCTGAACAGCAATATTACCTTCGTGTGTCATCGCCGATTCCTGAAGGTTCTTCTTGAAGCTCACGGACTGTAAGTAACAGCGAATGTCATCTCGCTCAAATCTGGAGCAGAGCCCGACTGGGGAAGTACCTCCACCTTACAGAAAACCACAGCCAAATAGCTCTAGACCCATAGTGTTGTTGTAGACTCATAGTGTTGTGTTCCTGCTGGTGAGTAAGGTTGCCAAAGAGCTCAAAGAGGACCCAGCGTTAACGACGAGGGACCTCTCTTGTTCCTAGCCGTCAACACAGTTAATCCTCCTGTTTTTAAAGGGTCGGGCAACGCGCATTTGACACTTCTGGAGTTGCAGGCGTCCATAGGCTACGGTAGCTGCTTACCATGAGGTGGGCTGTATGGTTGTTTGCCAACGTCGTAGTATTAAAAAAAAGTGTGATAGTGACGCATGACGCGATAGCCGGCTGGTTACGAATGTTACGATAATGACTGTAATTCTAGGCTCCCATGGACTACGCCACCAGGATCCTGAATCTGAAGAAGACCCCACATCTCTTCGACCCGGCGCACGACCCGTTCAGACGAGACTTCAATAAACATGTCCACAAAAGGGCTCCGAGGCAGGTATGTCAACGGTCCACAAACGGTAAATACCACTGGGAGCGCGTCCATAGAATACGATTCCCATCGGCTTGCCTAATTTTCAGGTATTTGAGCAGTTTTCCTACAGCTTATTAAGAGATTTTAAGCCAAATTAGTAGAAATTTCTAGTCAAACTTTTGCTCGGCAGGTGGACTGGCGCTCGGCGGGGTTCAAACCTGCGCGGGAGCAACAGCATGCTTGCGGCGCATGCTACGCGTTCGCAGTCGCGCATGCGCTCCAAGCGCAGCTATACAAGCGGCACGGGGACTGGAGCGAGCTGAGGTCTGCGATTGGTCGGCTGGCGAGAGTTGTGATTGGTTGGCAGCAGTGGCGTGACTACGCTAAGTTATAGAAAATATTAGGATTCTCCTAGTCTGCCACTCTATGATTCGCCACTGATTGGCAGGGAGACTTTAAATAACTATATAAGCGGCATGGGGACTATACAGGGCAGGGGTTTATAGTATTTCATGCAACTATGCCGTGAAGGTAGCAAACGTAAACTCTATCTCCTCATGGCCTACGGAACTCGCATCTTAAACGATTTTCTGAAATTTTATCTGAATTCATGATGTGCTGAAGATGTGCGAGGATCGCCTCATTTGAGCGAGGATAGGTAAATAAGGTTGTTCTATTCTGTTAGTCCTTAAGAGTCGCCAGGATGCTCGCGTGAACTCGCGTCCCCATACAAACGTAGTTCAGCTCTCATTTTAAATAAAACGACATGCTTTAGAACCACGAAATTTGGCATGGGCATTCTAGTAGTACCCCATACAGCCATTTTAGTCGCATTTACTACATTTTGTCGACACTTTGTGTAAACACAAAAATATTTGTTACCATTTTTGGTCGCCGTTACGAAATTGTTCGGTTGAGGCGACTAAATTATTGTATGAGTTTTAAAAAGTGGGGACGAGTCGACACAGTCGCATTTTGGTTACTTTGTTACGTCGCCGTGTCGTAACATTGTTACCAGTTTGCAACCATTTATAGCGCAAATCATTCATTCATTCGTTCACTCATTTGCTGTCACTGCTATCAGTCCACAAAGTTGACGTAAGTAAAATTGTTAAATATATTTGTCAACGCCATTGCTGTTATGGACGAAAATATTTATTTTAAGTTTTCGGACATTTTTCGTGTTTCCAGGATGTTAACATTATTGCGCAAAAAAGTACGCTGTGTAATTTTATTTAAAAATTTCAAATTTGCCAACGCGCCACTAAAATAATTGGAATTTAACGATTGTAAACAAATGTAATATTGTTTTTACTAAACTTATTTTTACATTTTCAGACTTAAAAAGCCTCGATAAGGTAGAGCATCGATTGTCAATAACAAAAAAAGCTATTGTGGTATTAAAAAACCATTTTACTATAAAATATTTAAAAAAGAAACTATTTTTAAGAACATACATAATTCAGTTACAATCGGTCACAAAGTTACCACATTATGTCGACACAGTGTCGACTTAAAACTCCAACATTATCAAATTTATAAAATGGTGGACCGTCCTTTTATGTTTCCAGCGATTCTCAAACTTCGGGAAGATATGGAAATACCATTTTGAATAGTTTCGACGATGGAAGGCACTTCTTGACACACGTATGATATCGCTTGTTTAAAGCAAGTGGGTTGTTGATAATAATTTTAGTTATCTTTTTTTTACCAATGGCTGTATAATAAAACAGCGAACTAAATTTTTATTTCATGTATACGATTCTCATAATTTACCCTAAGGTTATTGAATTTAAACTTTCGTGGGGACATATTAACATCCTACCAGTAATAAGTATAAGAGCCCATGACACTGACTGAACCTGGTTCGATAAGTCTCCCAGATGAGATATATATAATTAATCACGTCTTTAATAGGGGAACACGAAATGCCTATGCTGCAATGCAAAAAAATGGCGGCACAATATTTTTTCTTGAAAATTCAATAAAAATCGGTTTCTAGTACGATAAGTCTCCCAGGTTTCCTTTGTACCTCGAAGCAGAGGAGAGTTAGGACTATTCTATAATGCGGTGCTGCAGCAGTGGTTTTTCTTACAAAAAAATTTTAGATCTTTCTGATGAGCATTGGTTTAAGAGGAGACTGATCATACTAGACACCTAATAAAACCGATCCCTTATAATGCTGCAGCAACTGACGAGGCCAGTCACAGGGGCTTGCAGCACTGCATTATCGTATAGTCCTAAGTAGTCCTAACACTCCTCTGCTTCGAGGAACAAAGGAAACCTGGGGGACTTATCCTACTAAAAACCGAATTTTTGGTGGTTAAAAAAAAATATTATGCCACCACTTTTTTGCATTGCAGCATAGGTATTTCGTGTTCTCCTATTAAATACGTGACTAATTATATATATATCATCTGGGAGACTTATCGAACTAGGTTCAGTGTCATGGGCTCTTCTACTATAAAACTTTATGTTTTTGGACCACCCTACTGTGCAATAAATATTATTAATCTAATCTCATGATTTATGTAGCAGAGTGAGATGCTGATATGTGAACTGACAACAAAGTTTGGGAGACTTTGGAGTTTCTAGTGACGTTTACAATTTATTTTAGTAACAAAGTGTAGGAACATTCACGTAACTTTACCACACCCTGTGTCGACCTTTAGTAACAAAGTGTCTACACAGTTACTAAACATTGTTTCTAAAGTGTACACTAGTCGCAATATACACGCAATGTGTATAAAATGTTTCGACGCAAAGTTACAGTAATGTGTGGACACAATGATCACACTTAATTACTAAAAATCACTCGGTCACATTGTGTGTACACTGCTACCACACATTGAAACCAAACCAAACACAGTTACATTGTGTCGTAACAGTTACGAAATATTTTGTACGTGCAACTACTTTCACAAATCTGCTACCGAAAATGGCTGTCTGGGACAGATCTATGTCGGTAATTCCTTTTCGTTGCTAATAATTGTAATACAAAGAAAATATAGCAAAGATAAGTTTTGTATGTAAATCTGTATCTAGCTGTATTTCCTTTGTATTACAATTTTTAGCAACGAAAAGGAATTACCGACATAGATCTGTACTACTAGAATGCCCATGCCAAATTTCGTGGTTCTAAAGCATGTCGTTTTAAAATGAGAGCGGAACTACGTTTGTACGCGAGCGCCCTGGCGACTCTTAACAAACACCCTTCACTACGCATCCTCGCACATCTCTATTGGAAACGCAGCTATATCCAGTTTTCTTATTAGGTATGACTGAAAAATGATGATATTTTCAGCCCTCAACAGATAATCGACTGTAGCTACCCCGACGGCAACGAGGGTTGTGACGGTGGCTCCCTGAGCGCGGCTATGCGCTACGTCTCCAGGGAGGGGCTTATCATGGAGAAGTTCTACCCTTATAAGGGAAAGGTATGTGACAGAAGATTCCGAAATCTTAGAAACTGTAGCCACAAAAAGGATGTTCAGTTCAAAGGATAAGGGTACATTTGCTCTCTAGGATCTCGAAAGGGAGCAAGAATTAAACACCAAGTTGTATTCAACTGGCGTATTCTTACAAAATATTTTCCAATTTAAAGAAAAATCAGATTGGTCGGCCATATTTTTATGAATATGGCTGATCATCACCGCATCATATTGCCTCGTAGAGAGGCGAAACACGTGTCGAGTTTTGGTATAATTGGTAGTGGTTTATTGTATGTTTGCGTATTTATTTTTGCGGCGGGAACATTAATGCATGCAAAAATACTCAAATAACAATAACGGGTTGTCACTAATTAACCAGCACGTTAATATAGCGCGGAATAGCAGAGCAATATTTTATTGTAGTTGATAATTTGGTCTTCCGCAAATTAACGCCTGATTCCATAACTTACTTAAGATCACACTTTATTGCAGAAAGGCCGTTGCCACTACAGCAGACTCCTGGTGCGGGCCAGGCCACGGCGCTGGGCGCTTCTTCCTCCTGGTGATGAAGATGCCATGGAGCTTGCTTTGGCGGCCATTGGCCCTCTAGCAGTTGCTGTCAATGCTGCACCGTTCACCTTCCAACTTTACAAGTAAGTTTTAACAGACAACTGCTTAATAAGCATCGTCTTTTGTTTTTAAGAATTAGATAACCTAGAGTTAGGTGACCTTCGTCAGTAATCGCAATCATACCTACATATTTTGTAAACGGAAACCTACATTCTTAATCGTCATCATTCTGCCGCCTTTTTATCACGGTTCGATTGAAGCCCTTCGTCCGCTCGACGACGCAATCATTAGTCAATGAATCGATCGATCGATCTGTGATAGAGTCATTAGTTTTTAAGCGACTGCCATCTGTCTTCCAATCCAGAGGGGAAACTAGGGCTTATTGAAAGGCACGGCTTCCTCGCGATGTTTTTCTTCATCGAAAAGAGACTGGTAAATGTCAAATGAGTCTGGATTTTCTGGAGACGCTAATGGAGTCTGATGTTCTTTAAACTCTTTGACCACCAAGCATCGGACGGAAAAATCGTGCCCTCAACATCAGCGCGCGCGAGGCAAGTCGGTTATATTTTGGACGTGATATCACGCGCTGGCGCTGAGGGCGCGTCTTTTTTTACGAGTGATTTGACGTCCTTGGCGGTCAAAGGGTTAAGATCCCAGACTCCATTGAGCCGAGGTAAAAAGTCGCGTGAAAATGATCTGATGTTTTAAAAATTTCTGATGTTCTGGGTAGTTCCGAAAAAACAATTATTTGGTTTTTATCAGGGGTGGTGTCTACGATGACCTGTTCTGCACACCCTGGCAACTGAACCACGCCATGCTGCTAGTGGGCTACACCCAGGAGTACTGGATACTACTGAACTGGTGGGGGAAGAATTGGGGGGAGGACGGGTATATGAGGTAAGGTTATCTGTCCAAGAACATATCAGGTCGGTAGTTTCTCAAAGGAAGTTGAATGATTTAGACAGCTTAGCTTACCTATAGGTTTTGAATTATGACCTGCGCTAGTGAGCTAGTGACGCCATAGACGGTACAGGCCTTTTTTAATACTACGACGGCGGCAAATAAGCATACGGCCCGCCTGATGGTAAGCAGTTACCGTAGCCTATGAACGCCTACAACCCCAGAGGATTTACATGCGCGTTGCCTACCCTATACACTCCTTTTTGAAGAACCTCATACTGTAGCCCTCTGGGAATACCTCGGCAGGGAGTTCATTCCACAGTCGAAGCGTTTGCGGGATTTCATTTTACACAATCGTGGTATCCCGCAGCCCTGTACCAAGCAGGAAACAGTGGAACACTAAATTAAACCTAGTCGTGAACTATTTCTGATATAGGATTGGCCTATAATAAAAAAATCTGTTTTTTTTTTCAGGATACGAAGAGGTTTCAACAGGTGTGGAGTCGCCAATATGGCTGCCTATGTGCAGTTATGAAACCTATAAAAAGAAATAAAGTTCAGTACTTACACTAAAATCTTTTATTTATATACTTTTTACTATTACATATTATAATTTAGTATTGTTTTCGCAACCAAATTAATTTATATTTTTTTAGTTACAAGAAATAAAATGAACCTATCAAAAACATTACATGTACAAAAATGCCAGTCTCGCAACGGAGTTCTCCAACCGCAAAAAATATTGAAATCTAATGTAAAACCAAGCCGGTGTCCATAGAAATCAATCCCCAATTTTAGCTTAATTTATAATTAGATACAATAGATACAATGGTAATGCCGCAAGTGTTATGGGCACCTTCGTGCCGGGAGCGGCTGGGAGCGAGATGTTCGCGTAAATTTTTGTAAAATGTATATTTTGTAAATTAGATACAGATGTAGTGAATAATCCTTTCCTTTCGTATTTTCTGGGAAATGTTCGTTTTCCGAGAAAATACGAACGGAAAGGATTATTCACTACATTGTACCATAGACCGGGAGAGGACACTGACCTCTGTAACACAGGTTCCGACCTAGCACAGAAGTCAGGGCCTTCGGCACCTTTTTGTAATATTTTCGATAATAAAAGTTTTTTTTTTTAATAATAATATTTTGCAGATAAGGGTCGCCACACACCTAGCGGTTTTCCTCGCGGAATTACCGGAAGTAGCGGAAATTTGTCTATGGTAGCGGAAATTTGTCTATGGTAGCAGATTTTTTGTATGGAAGCCATAGACAAATTACCGGAAGTAGAGGAAATTCATAGACAAAATGCTTAATTTGTCTATGAATTTCCGCTACTTCCGGTAATTCCGCGAGGAAAACCGCTAGGTGTGTGGCGACCCTAAAACTAGTTTTCATTTAGTTACTTACTTACCTTTTTTCCATAAAATTGTTTTAATAAGAAAAAAAAGATTAATAGTTTCCCTGCAGGAATGCAATCTCAGATGGCACTGGCAGTCGCTTTCGTAAAATAATAATGCGATAAATTATAATATATTAAATTAAAAAAGAACTTCTCCTTAATGAGTGGTGTCAGGACCATAGAGAATGCAGTTAGCGCGAGTTTTGACGTTGCCACGTACACCGGAAAGCACTCAGACGGTCGCTGTCTGCCGACATTGCCAACCTTCCAATTAATTATGAATTTTAGACGCATTTGTGACAGTTTCATTATTACTTCCATCCACAGAAAATGCATTTAGTTAAAACCGGTATTAGACATTGCAATTTCTAGGGCCCAGGCTGTCAGATTGAGACGTGTAATGAAAGTTAGGGCACTTACACTAAACACCATAATTAGGTGAACTAAATTGACAGGAGATTTCATAGAAAACTTGTGAAACAACTGTCAGATGTATGAACCCTCCTGTCAATTTGGTCCACCTAATTATGGTTTTTAGTGTAGGAAGCTGAGGGAGAGGCAAATTTCAATGTCTAATACCGGCTTAAATTGGAAGCAAGAAACTATAAATATATAAATGAATACGTCAAGTTCCTGAGTAATTAATCGCATAACAACAAAACAAAACTCTCAATGCCTCAATAGTAGTTATTGGTGGATAGTTTGACAGCTATTGTGTACCTATGGAAACAATATAGACATCTTTATATTCTTCATGTTTCATAGACACTTTAGTCATACTGATAGGCGTTTAAGCGCCAAGGTAAAATTTTGGCACCTTTAAACCAAGATGGCAGCTGACGCCCCCCCTCAAAGTCTAAAATCTAGATCCTTAATAACTACCCTGTAGCCTACCAATACCCGAAAAACTACACCACCTTTTGTAGGGCAAAATGCCCCAAAGACTGATATAGTACTATTTCAAGTAATGAAGGCCTCTACAAACGTAAGTGACTAGTCAAACAATTAGAACGAGATAGAACCATAGTTAGAATGAGAGGTCAGCTGTCAAATTGTTTTAGGAAATAAATGTGCCTGTGTACGGACAAAGGGACCACTTTGTCGATATGGAGTTACTAGTATTTTCTAAACCTACACAATATACACTATCTATTAGTGAAAGAAAAAAGTGGCCTTGTAAATCGACAAAGTGGTCCCTTGCACTAAACTCGCCCACAAATATTTATGTTTATTAACGAGTTTTATTCAAAAAATACTAATCGTAATCTGCTAACAAAAACATTTTAGCTATTAGGTAACTATTAGGCATACCTATAGTGATTTCACTATTTTTACAGCAATTCGGCCACTTCCTCTTGGAATAGCAGATCCTAATAAGTTAAGTCGGTTCGTTTTTTGTTTAAAATTATTAAATGAAACAAACAAATGCAATACCGTTTTTATTTATTTATACATAGTAATATGTCAGTTGTCATTTTGTTAAATGATAAAGTACAGTCTTGGAAATATTAAAAAAAATTATATAAATTTACAACAAGTTGAACGCGACCGTTCCATAAAGGGTACTCCATAGTATCCCATATATACAGGCTTAAGTTAAAAATAATAAAATTAGTGGCATTCGAGGTAGGCGCGTCGCCATACCATTACACAGTAGAAATATCCAGTCACTTGACTTGAACAAGTATTTAAATCACTCACAAGATATATAATTAAGATAAAATCTAAAAAAAGAACGACATTCAACTTAACATTTGATCCCATTTTGAAATCAATCGGATGCCATGCTAGATTTATTAGATAGGTACAAGCGAGATGCTTTCCGAGTGACAAGATGAGATCAAATGTAAAATTCTATATTCCGCTCTGTGCTGGTTAAAGCCCCCGTAAAAGAGCCAATAATTCTTGGCTTTAAATCGCGTAAAAACAGAAGAGTAAGAATGTTATGCTGAATAGATTTGGCCTTTCATGTGACTGACAAAATAATTTTGTATACTGTTAGAGTGGGTCTGTGGTTTAATACTTGTAGCAAGTCAAGATGCAGACTGAAATATCTCCTTTGTGATACTTATTCACGATCTATATACATAGGAATTATATTATATGAGCACGGTTAAGTATCGCCACATACGAACACCACAAATGTCGAATGATGGTACCGATTATAAATATTCTTTAGTATTTCTCTAATTTTTACAATTATTTTAATTTTACCTATCTATTTATAGTGCCAACATCGAGTTAATTGTATAATATTTATGTTCAACATACATTTATTGTAGATAACAAATCTACATATAGTTTTGTGTTCGTGTACCAACTCCTTATATATTCTCGTTATACTAAACAGATCCTTTAATCAAAACGCACTTTATTATACAATATATTGATTGCTCGTCATATGGATAGTAGAAGGTAAGGATGACAATTTCTTTGTTACAAAAGTGTCCGTCAAAAGGCGTTAAATTGGTGGCGCCACAATAGCTATAGAATATATGGTAGCGCATATTTGTATACAGCGCACTTCACTCCGTCAATAACTACGAAGTTGCTATAGCTATACTAGCGCCACTCGGAGAGATTCGTAACTATTATTTACTGTTTACAGCTGGACACTTTTCCGACCGTTCTCCTATAAGAGATACTCATCCTCCTTATACCATCTATCTCTATCTTAGCTCATCAGTTAAAAAGAGAGCTAGATACTATTGGCCAAGTAAATCTGTGGCGGCTATTGGCAAGGGTGTGTAACTCTGTCAAAAAAATTGAGTTTGACAGGACGTATCCGATACATTTCCATAAGTGAAAATGAGAACTTGTCATGCGCTACTAAGGGTGACTGTGAATGCTGAGGGTACTGTGACGCCACAGTAAGCTCTTTATAGTACTATTATTTACTCGGTGTATTAGCTACATTATTTATTTGACAGTTCTGTCAAAACCCATGAAAAATGTCATTTTTGATAAGACGTACATTGTTGCAAGTTTGGCGAGCACTTTGCACGTAGCCAATATCAATACAATCGCTATATTGAAATGGTGCGTGTTGAATAGAGGTGTGATTATAAAAATGGCATCATATCATATGGTCTGTCGTGCTGACTAGGCAATATGCTATTTCACAAAAAACATTCGTCTATTTTCCGGGGATCTAAATATACGAAAACACTAAAGTGGTAACACTTTTATAGGACATTCAGATATTGATACTGCTCTACGATCGGTATTTAGACACAAATTATTCACATTAGAAAAAATACGATGGATAAAGTATTGTAATTATGAACTAGGAGTTTATATTCTTGTTATTGAAATTGAACATAATTAAACGGGCGTAACAAAACATAGAATATTTATAAAATTTATTCATGATTAAATTACTTGGACTGAAAACATGGACATGATTGATTCTTAAACCAGCCAACATACAAATGTTTCTTCTAACATTAAAATATGTTGACCGGAAACCTTATCTATGGACAGATTTGTTTGAAACAAAATGTTTATAACGATATCACATATAGTTAAAATTGTCGATAACTTACAACTAATTGGGTATTATACACATATTTTATGGTAAATCTATAACAAATGGCAAATCCAAGGGGGTCATTGTTACTGAATTTTCAGTCAATTCAGGGGTTTGTTCTTCAGGAGCTTGATTTTAAAAGATATAATATTGCGTTTTCGTTTAGATTTTATTTGCCCCTAAGATGTTCTTGCGAGGTATACATACACAAACGAGAAAAAAATATTTATTGTTTCATATAAACACCGGTTTAAAATCTTTATGCAATATTAGGCTGTTCAATTCGCTTTCAATAGAACTAACGCTCTCACTTTACTCGTAATTATTTATACTTGCAGAAAAAGTATTTTTTCATAGCAAGATAAATGCAAAAGTGAAACTATACCTATTTCGTCACAGGGTCATAAAAAAATCACGATTTCTTATAAAAAAGGCCGTAAACTTAAAAAACGCGTATGTACATGAGGCCGTTATTGATACTTAAATAATACCGCATTAAATCTAAATCATTTACAATTTACATGATCAGAGAGTCGTGGACTCTAGGCTTCGCAGCTCAGAAAAATCAGCGTTCAAAATCAGCCTTTATTCATCAGAAGCTAAGGTTCTCTGCCAGTGGCAGATTAATGGTGAATCAGGTTTGCGACGGCCCGTCTTCCAGAGGTCGGAATCTGACGAAGCCGTCCTGAGCTACCAGCATACTGTTCCCCTCAGGTTCGTTAGGGTTTACCTCATCCTGAGGTTGGGAGTATGAGGCTTCATACCCACAATTCCTTGGTGCCGGTTGAGGGGCTAACGCGCAAGGATAGCTCCTCTCATTTGGGTCTTCGGAGAACCCGTATAAATCTGTGGACTTAGGCCTATCAGGGAAACCATTATTCTTCCCTCGCTTTTGACTTCCACTGGAATTAGCAGCGGAAGTTGACGGCGAGTTCCGTCGCTGGGAACTCCTTTGACAACCATCCCCATAACTCCTGTTGGGGTTAAGAGTTTGTATGCCAGAGGCGTGGTAGGACGCGTTTTCTGTGTTATAATTCCCGTATTCGTCAGGCAAATGTGGCTGATGGTAGTGATGCCCCATTGAAGCGTCGTAGCCCATCGTCATACAGTTCTGAACGTTCTTGTTCTTCGCTCTATGTTTTTTACGAGGATTGCTATTCGTTCTAGAGGATACCCTATCGTATGACATGTGCTTGAAGTTGTGTGAACTTCTGTTCGAACCACCGTTGTAGTTCTGATTCTTGATGTCACGAATGAAGTCGGTATTGCTACCGTATTGTATGACATTATATTCATGGTCTAATGGGTCGTCTCCTTGTAAAGATTGTATGGCGGGATCGCAATTGGAATAGTGATCGTCGGAGGCGGACTCTATGCCGTTGTAGCCAGCCATGTTTGGATGGTGTTTGATCAAATGATTGGTCACACCTTGGCTGGAGGTAGCGTTGCTGGATTCCGTTGAGCTGCTATGACCAGCGTTGGCTATGGAACTGTGACCGGAATAGTTTTCAGTTCCGGAATTATTGTCGCATGCAGCCCCAATAGTGTTCAAAAACCTGGGATGTTCCATTGCTGGACCTCCACAGCAAGGATCGGGCAAGTTTGGATGATGGCCGGCTGATTCGTAGATCGGCTTGCCAGTTCTTAAAGTATACGTATGCAGATTTGTATTAGTATTACAAATAGCAGGATAATCTGATTCAAACTGTTCGTTACTGGACCCAGCCGTGCAAGGGAACAAGCCTAAACCAGATATTTTCTGACCGTCAGCCTTCTCATGCTGTAGAGAAGCTACTATGCCAACTTTGAGACTTATAACCCAGGAAATGAGGGCTACGATGCAAATCTCGATAAGACGCAAGGAGAATTGGTAGCCCCATTGAAGCCAGTTGAATTTAGTCATGTTGACCTGACTTATTCCGAAGATCCCGTAGATTTGTAGTGTGGCCATTAGAACGAACAACAATGCCGTCGCCAGATTAATATGAATAGCTTGGTACAAATTCTGGAAGCCATGTATATATGTGTGGCTTTTCTTTTGAAGAATCGACTTGAGCATTTTATATACATACAGATAGCACAGACCTAGCGTCAAGCATGCCATGATAAATATTATTTGACAAGTTAGACCTAATACCCTTTTTTCTACTCCATGCGGAGTCCTATAAATTGTATTACTATTTTCAAAGATATGCAACATCAGACATGAGAGGAGATGGAGACCACCCCCGATGATGATTGTTCTAGAACGGAACAGGAAAGAACAGCAAGTGTTCTTGAAGTTGATGCTATTGGTTAATAGGAACAGGATGGTGCACGCAAATGCAATGCTTAAGAAAATTTCTGGGACATGGAGCAGGATCTCACTGATGAAAACTGGCAGAGAATTGTTGATATTATAAGGATCATAGCACATGTAGAATATCCTCATTAGACATACAAACACTAGGATTAAATGTAATATAATAAAGTAGTACTGGGTGAAGAGATGTGTGAACTTATTATAGCATATGATCTTAAATATAGAGAATACGGCTAGGATTGTAAAAATAACTGTCGCTAAATATATATGTACGTTCCAGGCAAAAGGCCAAGTAACTCCTGCCCGCTGCACTGGTCCGTTTTTCGAGTCCTGCTTCAAATTCTTCTTATCCAAATTGACGTTAGCTAGATTATGATACCTCTCTGTGGACATCTCCGGATCTTTAAGATCGAAATGCACAGTGGTCGCTGGTGTGTATTCGTCGTTTCTGCTCTCATTTCTATCTTTATTAGTAGAGTATTGGAGATTTCTTCTAGTATTAGTCTCTCCGTTTTGATCGACTATTAGAGGTCTATCTAGATTGTTCATTTCAGGATCTAGGACAGCGAGAACAGAGCCTTCAGTGGAGCTGTCTCTGTTTGCGTCGCTGAGAGTGACGCCTTCTTTCGTGACAAAGATGTCACTCTTGGATGTCTTCTCAGTGTGCTGAGGTTTGGCTGTGACGGTCCTGAGTAGGACGTCCGGGATGTCTTCCTTGCGACCGTTGGAGCCGGATAGGATGCGAGAGATGGTCGGGATGTTGAGGGAGTTTGGCACGAAGTCCGTGAAGTTGGCCTGGTCCGAACCATGCTTTATCTCGCTGTCTAGTTCTTCAGGCTGAAATTAGAGAAATTTTAAATTAAGATTTGTTATTTACGTGTTAAGATGTGTTTCTTGTTTTGAATTATGACACTGTTTTTTTTGTGTGTTCAAATTAGTATCGCCAAAAACGTCAAATCAGGCGCACGGAACGAAATTCGCTCAGCGCTAGCACTTAATATCATGTCCAAAATATAACCGCTGACACGCACTGGTGCTGAGGGCAACATTTTTCCGTCCAACACATGGCGGTTAAAGGGTTAAGAGCTAAATTAATACAATTTATTTTGAGCCTATATATGGACGACTACGCTAAGTTCGCAACGACAGAAACAATTATGGATCTAAATATAGGTATTTGGTAGGAATATTGTTCCATTTCTGAACGCATACATTGCGCATGGCTTCGTATTAAAATCAAACTTGTAAATCGAAGGCTAAATTCTAAAGTATTTAATACGACCTTATCTGGCTTCAGTTAAACCTATACATGACTTATGCAACAAGTACAGTCAACGCCAAAAATATGCATACACGTTTGAACCTTATTACAATGGTGTAAGGTGCAAAATGGTATACATATTTTTGGAGTTGACTGTATGTTAACCCCAAGATCCTTCTTTATATGGCTTCAGTCAATCAACTAACACCCTTCCATACCATACCATACCATACCATAGAAAATCCGACTTTAATAGCAAAAGTATTAGGTTTATATTGCCTTAAACATTAAGCTCCTTCAGTAATATGAACATTGTCAAAGGAATACATACCTTATGGCTAGGAGTGTTAAGTGGCTTTTTCTTCTGCGGCTCGTGACCGACGGGCGGCAGGGGAGGTGCGGGGGGTGGCGCCGGCACTTGAGGTGACGAGGTCTCCTAGAATGATGATTGATTTGTGAGGGTTTGTAGCAGATTTGGAGTAATAGATTTGGGATAAAGACGCCATATTATTGTCGGAAAAGGGTTGCATTTGCATTTCATATGCTTGAAAAAATATAAAGTATTTCTTAGACGCATAGAGGAGTGTAAAATAATGTAGTCGCAATTGGACTGCTTATGTAGATGACTTCTTACCTGTCCGGGAGGTCTGATGGGAATCCTCTCGTGGCCTGGCCCGAGAGACGGAGGGGGAATCGGCCTCCGGTTAAGATAGTTGTTCCCGTCTGTGTTGGTGCCTGGAATTGAGAAGCGTTTCAACGCGTTAATATCGTTTCAAAGCAAAAGTCTATAAATAAAAAATGGTGTATCAGATTTTTGTTTTTGAAGGTTTTATATGAAATATTAAATTTAACTGCACTTTCACCTAAGAAATGCATTAATGACAAGACAACGAATACAATCACTGTACCTGTGGTAGGTTAGGTATGTGCGAACGGTATAAGTAAAACGCTAAACAGAGACCCGAGTGAGTGAGTGGCAAAAGCACTAGCAAAAGTTTGTGTATAGAAAAGACTTCCTATTTTGAGATAATACGGTATTGTATTATCTACATTCTCTTGAAGGATTAGACTCTGGTCTGCCTCTAGAATTATATGACACTCCGCCATCATTAGCAATATCACCATCAGGCATGTTTAGTGAATAATATCGTTGATTATATCAGATAGTATATGTATTCAATTCTTTTTTTGTTGAAATTGCTTCCAAGAGACAAATTAGGCACTTACCTCTAAGTGTAGGCTTGTCAGCGAACGGGTTCCTGTACTCAGGGGGCAGAGGGGGTGTGAAGAAGGCGCGGTTGGGGGGCGCGTAGGAGGGCACCGCGCCATCGCCCACCCGCGCCAGCACCGCCGTGCCGTAGTTCTGTGGCGGCCTGTGGGAGAAGGGAGTGGTTAGTCTATGGTTTCAAATGGACCAAGCTTTTTTGGTCGTTATCAAGGGCACAATATCAATCAATATTAAAATTTAGAAAAATTGGCATTGTCATACAGGCAAATCGTTTGACACGGTATTTGTTTTGATGCTATATCTCCTAGTGTTTCTCTAGTTAAGTCCTTTGGTACACTAATGGATTTTTTTTTCAAAATTGCAGCAATATTGCAAAAAGCAACATATAAAACTTTTGATGCCAAATGTACTTCACCATCCAAGTGGACTATTAATAATCCTCTAACTCAATCCCGTGAGTTAAAACATGAAAAGAACCCGGCCAAATGGGATTTTAAAGCGGAATCTATCACGTCCAGATTAAACCGATCACCGCAATTCCGACGGATAACCAGTCATATAGTCCGCTGATACGCGATTGCTACACTGGTTAAGTGCCATTATAACGTGACCTCAGTTGCGTAACACCTATAACTATTGCTAAAATCTTAAATAAGTAGATGTCAATGACATCATGTCATACGCGAAAGAAGATCTGATCAAAGAATTCGGTGCCCAGAGCTAGAATCGAACCATCGTCTTCTGCATTGTCTTGCAATGTCTATGCTAACTGGGGCCACAGACACCAGTCGAATTTTATAAATGCAATTTCTAATGCTAAGGCGCATTTGATCATCCAATCCAATAAAATAATTTGTCACGTTTTCTAGTTAGTTCACATATCTCTTACATTCTTCTAACGACCGGCGTGCAAGTGTAAATGAGAAGAACAACCGCGGTCGTCAGTATATATTTTTTGATTATGTGGAGAGCACGCTTAGACTGGTTGTTCTAAGAAATCGCTCACTTAGCAAGCGAATGGGCATTGGCATCAAACAGAATGATTGATGCTAGATGGCTCGGCAGTGCCGTCTTGCTGATACGAGCCAATTTACTGGATTTTAAAACCAAAATCATGATATCTAACGTGACCTAAATTGCTTCCAGGTGTAGGTATGGTTTTTTATAACACGACGGTGGCAAACACAAGCATACGGCCCACCTGGTGGTAAGCGGTCAGCGTTTACCGTAGCCTGTTGACGCCTGTAATTACATGCGCGTTGCCTAACCTTTAAAAACCTATACACTCCTTTTATGAACAACCTCATACTGTAGCCCTCTGGGAAAATCTCGCGTTTCTAATGAAGATTTCTTCCAATGAGGAGAACTTCCTCCCGCGAACCTCCTCTTAAACAGCACAGTGCGGATTGGACAACTTTAAAACAAATAAAGTTTTCAGTTTAGAAAAAAGAGTGGCTTTACTTTAGTTTCAAGTATTCAGGTACGTTCTAAACTACTTACCATATTGTAACATTTGTAACTAAGCCAAACATGAAGCCAAGATTCGTTTTGGCAAGCCGACATAGAGATTAATGCCTGCCACCGTGTAACTGCAGTAATGATCTGCAAATGCCAAGTCTTGGCCATAGAAGGCTTGTATACCTAGTCGTCGTAGGCTCACGGAATCCTAATACATCACTTAAGGGACTTTGACTTTTTAGATAAACTAGAATACCATATTTTTTACTTAGTTATATTGCTTAATCTCTTATAGTTTACGTAAGCCAAGAAAAATAAGGGGAAAAAGGACCCAACTTCGGTTTTTTTTTCAATTCAGTCCCTTTTCCCGTTTAGTCACTAGAGCGTTTGAAAAAACCTATAATTTTTCAAAGTAACCCCTTAAGCCGGGAAGCCAACAGGCGCGGTCGCGGACACTAACGCAGAAATGATTTTTCCAATTGTTGAGGGGTCAATAATTTTTTTTTCCAATTTGATATGTACGATTTGGGGGGGGGGGGGTCATGTCTCATGTGACAATCCCCCCCCCCCCCCTCGGGACCGCGCCTGGAAGCCAACGGGAGTGCTAAGTTTTGGAATCCCAGTAAGACTATATGATGTGAGAGTGATGAGCACGGATATTTCTTGAGTTATACTTGCAGACAATAATGACTCAGTTGCGTAATGACATCACGAAACGGCAACTATATTGCGGTGGGATGAACCGCAACATAATCTAGATTACAGTTGTGACATACCCGTCATAATACTAATATGAACTTATTGCGGTTTTGTCTGAGAAACTGACGCACAATATTGCTCTTTTACATCGCAAAAATTGGTGTTGAGATACCGCTAATGTTTTAAAAAACGCATAGGTATCCGTTGCTTGCATTTTGGTCCCAAAATTTTAACCTTATATCACTCAAAAATATGGAGAATACCTTGTACTGATTTAAACTTACACGATTTTCACTCATTATTTTGACAAACGCGGGACTTAATCGCGTAAGTACACTTACTTTTAATTTTCCTGACGTTTCGAGCGTGTCATAACGCTCGTGGTCGCAGGCAGACTGGCGAGGAATCGTATCAGCATCTCCTACCCGCGCGGGATTTCCGAACTACCCGCACTTGGTCTTGATTATTCACATTTACGCTAGGGTTGTCACTTTGCCTACACACAACACTCACAACATCCGATGATTTGGAAACGCACGTATTTCCACGCTTACATTTGCTGATCACGGGATTCCACGAAGAAGTAATTAAAGTAAGTGTACGCGATTAAGTCCCGTGTTTGTCAAAATAATGGAGAATACCTTGTTTGTACATAGGTTGCCGTCTAAACTTAGCTATTTCTGTAATACATTGTTTGCTTTCTTAGTTTTTCACTAAAAATATAAGTATTTCTAAATTAGTTTAACGGCCTCCATAGCCTAGTTGGTAGTGGCCCTGCCTACGAAGCTAGAGGTCCCGGGTTCGAATCCTGGTAAGGGTATTTATTTGTGTGCTAATCTCAAATATTTGTTCCTGAGTTATGGATGTTTTCTATGTATATATGTATGTATTTATATATCTAAGTATGTATATCGTCGCCTAGCACCCATAGTACAAGCTTTGCTTAGTTTGGGGTTAGGTTGATTTGTGTAAGATTGTCCCCAAATATTTATTATTTATTTATTTATAGTTTACCTAAACTTCAGCTCGAGAACAATCGAATCAATTAAAGCCCCAGGCCTTGAGGCCCTGCAAATTGCCAATTGAAATAAAAAATAAGTATAAAATAAATTAAAGCGTTTCTATTGAAAGCGAAACCAATATGCAAGATTGTTTTCGTTTGATCTAAGTTTAATATCTTGTGATGTGAAACTCTTTATACTTATCTATACGCTTAGGGTCAACGATCGAGGGCATTCTACCTTTTTAAAACATTATCCTGATTTGATATTTATTTCATTTTACTCGTAAGTATCATGCTGGTAATTTTTTTTTATAGCATTTCGGACCATATTTGTACGGACAAACGCATGCTCTTTGGGTTTTTTAGTAAATTTTTGGGCGTTTTAGTATATTTTTGTGTATTTTTTATTGTTAAAAGAAACTTCATCATACTTAGTATAGATACCCCTCTCAAAAAATTTGGATTTTGGGTTTGTATACGGTAAAGTGTGGCAACAATAGACAATTCCGTGAAACACATTACTAGTTTCGAGACGTCCTGTCACTGACAGGCTGTCAGTAATCTCAAAACAATATCAAAACAAGATCAGATTTTTAACATTCTAATGCCGCTCTAGTGCATCTGCAATTTAAATCTACATATGCTCTTACTTTGTTGTTGTAGGTTGATGTTATCGTATGTTATGAATTCTACAGAAACTAAGGCCATAAAAAGGGCGAATTCGCATATGCCGAACACGTTCGTTTGTGAGGATTATTTACAAACGACCGTTGTAGGTTTGACGCCTCTAATACTGTACAAAAGGCTTCAAACCTCATGAACAATTCGTTTTGTACCATCGGGTTCAAAAATGCATGGGATGAATGAATTCATTGATAAATTGGCCATGCAATTATGAAACCGATGGTACATCTCCGCAGCGGAATCGAGATCGCGGTACCGCTCTACATGCTTCGTCGCGAAACCTGAGAGGATAGAGAGCGAAACAAGAGCGGATCGAGAGCGAAACAAGAGCGAATAGTTCGCGCAGCGGGTCCGCGGTGTCGTTTTGCGTTTCGCTATCACTTGTCATGATTCATTTAAGCCCGTCTACATTAAGTTTGCAAATGGCAGTGACTTGACCATTGCACGGGAGCGCATACTTGACGATTTGACGTAGTACTTATTTGTCTTTTTTTTTGTGAGATGTACCAGTGCTCGTCTCTGTTCCAGTACATGTCATGTTTAAACTAAAGTAATTCGCAATGAAGATGTCAGCAGTGTCATTTATAGGGCATTAACGTGTCGATGTCTAGGAATTTTTTCCTAAATTTAATAGAAAATGCGTCATTATTTTGGTATAGGTACCATTTGGCGGCCTACTGACATAAATAACATTAACATTCATTTGGCAAGTGACAATATGACAGTCGTCTGACCAGACATTACAAATAGAACTATAAAAACTACCCACATTTCTAAAAGCCAATGACCTTTAAAACCATAATACTACAAACGCAATTCTAAGATACACGGATCTTACGACCAGTTAACCTTGAGCTACGACCATAAGGAATTTGTATGAACGCAAGGGGTCAAAATATGTATGTAAATGTCAAAAATTGGCAGAATGCCCACGCTCATTGAGAGAGTTTATTTTCGAGATGTACACAGCATTTTAATGAACGAGTCATAAATGTACACCAAACTACACCTTATTTCTTTGTACTAAAGTGTAAGTGACATTTCTTCGATGAAAAAAAGATGTTCTAAGTACGTTAGACAAGACGGGAATGGATTACCTAGGAATAACAGTTAGAACTTTAAATCTTAGTCAT
Source organism: Pammene fasciana (assembly GCA_911728535.1). NCBI lineage: Eukaryota > Metazoa > Arthropoda > Insecta > Lepidoptera > Tortricidae > Pammene > Pammene fasciana. Next base: position 3,233,329 of record OU452295.1, read on the forward strand.
AACTAGTCATAAGACTAGTTTTTGAATGACCAGTAAATGGATACGATTTTGTATGAAGTGTTTGTATTAGCGTATCCGTTTAGTTTAAATTGTAAAAGTACATTTGCATGGGTTAAGCGCACTTTAAAAATAAAATATCTTGAAATGTATTTAAAAATAAATTGTTTACTATAATATAGTATATTTAACATGAATTTTATACTTTCGATATCTATTTTTAATGGCGATTAGCCTTTTGTAGACACCTAAGTATTATTTAAAAGTAAAGCCGAAAATGGTATGTAAAACAATGGAACGAGCACGTTCTTTCTAAATAAAGCGAGCAATTCAAGCATTACCAGTAAAACAATAAAAGCATCATCGTTTCAAGCAAATCTAAAATAACATGTAACAATAGTTCCGCTACTCGCCAACAGATGGCGCTAGGAGTACAACACGTCCGCGTTGCGACAATTTCTTATAACAACGTTCTATACTTTGATCATTAAGGTATATATTATTTTTCTAAACAAGGGCTAGGCAAGGTGCAGGTGACACCCGTAAAATTATAGTCAGACTACGCTAACTTTGCATATAGTTCTGGCGCTCACATACATTACACATTACCAAAAGCAGTCTCGGCAATGAGTAAAATCTACTCGAAAACTTTTAACCCTTTCCACCACTTAGGGGTTAGCATTTCCAAAAATACTTTCCGAGTGTACAGTCACCGGCAATAGTATCTTCCTACATGAAGGCCGCAAAAATATGTGACGCGCTCTTATTTGTAGTGCCATAAGAGCGTGTCACATATTTTAGCGGCCTTCGTGTAGGAAGATACTATTGCCGGTGATTGTATAGGTACAGTGTGTGTTTTATTAGTATAATATATGTTCCTTCCAAGGACCTTGAACTATTTATTTACATCGTAAGTCATGCCCTAGGTAACGCACATGCCCTACGTACTGTATACAATTTATATGTTCACATATATTTGTAGCAAAAAAAGTAACCCATAATCGGTAGATTTAAAAACAAAGCTTACGCTCCAGGTGTTAAATTGGCACAATAATTATACATTTACGGCCACAATTCTCTTTCCACATGATCCCATTGTAAAAAAAACAAATTCCATTGGATTACCGGCTTTTTCTGTTATGACAGTCAGATTTAAAGGTTCAATTTCGGTGAAAGTAAGCCCGCGTGTCAGTGATTGAAAAATTACTTCATTTTATTGGTTTTGTTTTGAAATGTGTATTATATGGAAATGGCGGAGGGTAGTTTTAAATTGTTTTTTTCATAACAGTAGGGGAGCTGGCTGTGACAAATTGTTTTGGGAAGAGGAAAATGTAGATTTAAAGAGAATACTTTGAAGGAAGGAAACTTAGTTATAACTTTCGAAAAATATAAGTACATACTTATTTGTGCTTTTCTGCTAAAAATGCTTACTTGCTTGTATTTTTAAACAAATCTTTAAGAAAGACAATCGTATACTTATAAACATTTTTTTATAAATAGGCAAGCTGGTAAGAATTGAATTCGATGAACAATTAAACAATTTAGTAACCTCAGGGGGGCAATTTTTGACTTTCGAGCGCCCGACTTTCGAAAATAATCGCACACAAAAGCTTACCGCCATTTTTTTCGCATGAAATTAATAGTTTAAATACTCATGACTTTAAATTCCTATCGCTGTTATTTTTAAAACATAATTTCATCGTTTTATTCTGAGTTGTAAATGTCACTTTCGAGTACTTGAATCTCAAAAATTACCCCCCTGGAGGTTATCCTTCTCCCCCGAGTACCGAAAAAACCCGAGACATCTGATTAGTAGAATATTCATAACAGAGTTATAAATAATACATACATGCATACATACAATCACGCCTGTTTCCCAGAGGGGTAGGCAGAGATCACGGATTTCCATTTGCTACGATCCTGACAGACGACTTTCGCTTCACTCACTCTCATAACGTACTTCATACATGCTCGTCGGTTTAGGGTACTTCTGACCCGGCCTTTATAAATAATATTGTATGAAAATCCATAAGAACGAACTATAGCTATTTGTAATCAGATCACGCCAACTCTGCCCCAACATTGCAAGTGGCAGTGTGGAAAGCCGTCATAAAAAACGTAAATTATTTTACAGTGGCAGTCCATATTTTCGCAAAAAATTCCATGCAGTTAGCGTGAACTCTATAAAGTTACAATTTTCCACAAAAAGCCATAACTCGAACCGACTTTTTACAATTTACGCGACTTCTGAACAGAAGTAAGCCTCGCAAAGTTCTGTGAAACCGCTCTTAGCGGGATTATGCTAATTGCGAGTGTCGAGTGAATACTTTCTGAGTTAACGTGGTTGCGCTGCTGACGGTTTAATCTTTTGAGGTTGTTTAGTAAGTAAGCCTGGAGTTCGATTTTTTAATCTCACCGGTGCCTTTTTTTGTATGCAGCCGATGACTATTTAGTACGAAATAAGTCACCCGGTGAGATTCAAAAATCGAACTCCTGGACTGGAGCGGTCGTGTGAATATATAACAAGATGAAAAAACACTGTAACTAGCAACTAGCAAACTAAAAAAAGGAGGTATTCTTGCTTTAGGTCAGTTCTAGAAATACAGGTTGATTTCTGGGGCGTGATCCAGAACCATTTTTACTGACTGAAAAGATGAATGATTAACATAATTATGTTCGTCTTTCAATTAGGTATCATGCCTTGTCTTGTTATACGACCCCATAATCGCCGAAACGCCGGAATTCAAGGTATTAGACCCGAGTCTTCATACGCAACTAAATTAAATGTTTATAAAATTACGGTACAAACAATTTCTCCCCGGTTTTCACCCCCATAGAGAATGATTGCCGTCATAAAACTATACTATATCCTTCCCCGGAGATCAAACTATATCAATACTTAATTTCATCTTAATTGGACCAGCGGTTTAACCGTGAAGAGACACAGACACACAGATAGTTACTTTCACATCTATCTTCTATGTATACATGTAATAAAGAGGGTCGAAAGTCTGTACATGGAAGATATTCGAAAAAAGATTGGCTGGGGATACTTAGAATCGATAACAGAACACGTTCCAACAGTTTTTAGAATTTTTGTCAGTTTATCTGTTTGTCTGTTTATTTGACCGCGCATCACGTGAGAACGACTGAAGGGATTATGATGAAATTTCGTATAGAGATAGTTTGAGTCCCGGGAAAGGACATAGGATAGTTTTCATCCCAAAAATCTACCCTGGAGGGGGTGAAAAGGGGGTTGAAAGTTCGTATGGAGAATTTTCAACCACTGAACCGATTTAGATGAAAATTAGTATGGAGATAATTTGAGTCCCGGGAAACGACATAGGATAGTTTTCATCCCGTAAATCAACCCTAGAAGGGTTGAAAAAGTGGATGAAAGTTTGTATGGCGAATCAATAACCGTTGAACACTGGACATGCTCTGGGGAAGGATATAGAATAGTTGATATCCAGAATTCATTCCTTGACGGGGGATTACTAATTCCACGCAGACGAAGTCGCGGGCAAAAGCTAGTTTATAATATAATATTAGTATGGACAACACAAAAGTCAGTCTGTTCTTAACTTGTCTTTCCAAATCACGACGCAAATTCCATGACAACGCAATCACTCATATTAGGTAAACAAAAACACGTTTTGTATGTTTAATCCCAATTATCTTTGAAACTCAATAGCCTAAGGCTCCTAGCATCAAAACGTCATATGTTAATTAAATAGAAATGGCGGTTACGTCTAAAACTGAATGACAAAATGCTAAAATGTTTTCACTTCAATTAGAACGATCAATCTGTTGTCGGAAAAGTTTGAATGTGGAATAATTTGACGTGATTCGACGTCCTCAAATGGAGGCCTAATTGTTTTCAAGAATTAATGGATATTTGGAGAGACAATTTGATAATTGAGACTGTCTTACAATGACAGTATTTTATACAATTGTGACATAATGAAAAGCTTTTCAGTCGAGTACCGTGTTTAGGCCACAAAGCTTGCTGAGTGGCCTAAGTAAAGCAAGATTGAAAAGCTTAATGTCACTATTGTATACAATAGTTTTTCTACGAGTGCTTAAGATAGGCAAGCCAGTAAGGATTGAGTTCGAATGACCTGCTGCCTCTATACAATACAATTTTAATAAATTATCGCTATCCTTGCGTCGCATTTTCGCATTTCTATATCTTAAGACAATGCGACTTTTAAAAAATGGGTTCCATCAGAATTTTAAACCACAACTTTTCTATACAGTACATGTATATTTAAATGCAGTTGCAATTGTTAAGTAAGTCCCTCTTTTAAGCAAATCTTAAAGAAAAGAGCACAGGCAGGGTAAACTTCCCAAACGAATCCAAAAGATCTTATGCACATTGAATATTGAATTTTTAAAATGGACTTACGTCATTTTAGAATACACAGGATGCCGAAGGTTCCTATTGTGTCCAATCTATTGTCCGGATTATTATTGAATTTGTGGGGTTGAAAAGCGCCAAGTTGTGATCATTTGAGTAAAAAGTGCAAGAGGGAATACATTTAAGTTGAAGAAAGGGCAAGAACATTTTGAAGCAATCGATTCTCTATAAAGTTAGTTCACTATGAGTTTCTCGCTTTTAGGCCTCAAACAACTTGGGCCAGAGCCCATATACTAAGTTTAAAACACGTTTAGACACGATCCAACTTCAATACAACTCCAACGCAATACAGCTAGCGCCTAAACGTCTGAATCAGAAATATTTGAATTTGCTTGAAAATTATTCCGATACAACTCCAATACAACTTCAATAATGGTTGATTATTTGTGTCAGGACTGTCAGGAGTTTTATAAAAAATAGTTTGTGGATAAAGTGCGATTTTCACCGCTGCTTTTAAGGGGCAAAAAGCAACTTTCTGTGCGAGCGTGGTGAAAAAATAGTTAGGTAACTTGACTACAAAGTCCATTATTTTTTCCAAATAATAATAATGTAGCACTCGCAGTTGCTAATTTACTAAGTCCATTCCAACAAAAGTAAATTATAATTTTATGGGCACTCAGTTTGTTAATTCCGAAATTATCTCATTAACTTAAAACGCTAATCGGCCCGTTAAAGTTAAACACCGTTTATGGAGCACGTAAAAAGTTTTCCGGGCGATTTATCTTATGGACCCGTAAATTTCGCATAAAATATCTTATCATTATACGATTACTCTAAATGTACAGTCGGCATCAGATATATCGGAGCGGCCAAGGTGGTCACAAATATCTGAACAACGCCATTGTCAAGGCGATAAAGTGCATGTTCAGATATTTTTGAGACCCTGGTCACTCCATTTTAAGTACAAAGGCAAAGAGTATTAAATTTTGTTAATGGGAAACAGGACAAGCCGCTGCCATTATTTTATAATTCAAGGAAAGTCGAATAACTGTCAATTAGTTTGTCTATGGTATATGTCAAATCTCATATTTTTGAAGTTCTTTTAAGTAAACTAACATTTAGATCGTGCTTTTTGAAGCGCAAACTTATCATAGCTGGTGACTTCAATGTAAACATTTTAAATAAAGATAAACTCTCGAATATGTTTCTATCAACACTAGCTAAATTTAACCTCAAACATACAATAAATGAGCCTACAAGAATAACTCCTACTTCACAGACATGCATTGATAATATACTGACAAATACAAACAAATACAATTCTATAATTATGAATTTGGGAATATCAGATCATACAGGACAAAAAATTGAATTGCCAACAAACTATAGTTATAATCAAAGGTATTGGTTTGTCGAAGGGCGGAGGATTGACTATCATCTAGATATTTTCAAAAACTATATTGCTCAAGTTAACTTCGAGGATGTATATAAAGAAACAGATCCAAATGGAGCTTATAGATCGTTTGCAGACATTTTTTCAATGGTCTTTAATCTATGCATCCCAATAGAAAGCACTAAAGTAACTTATATTAAAAAACCAAACTGGAAATCAAAAGGTATTTTAATGTCTAGTAAGAGCAAACGAAAGATGCACGTAACAAATCAAAAAATAAAGAAAAATAGACGTGCGCTGATCAAGTACAAACAATATTGTAAAATTTTAAAAAACGTCATAAAAAAATCTAAAATCATATCAAACGCTAAGTATATTGCAAACAGTACAAATAAGCAAAGAGCCACATGGGGCCTAATAAGATTAAATACATGCTCTACAAATTCGATTCCAAATTCCATAACGAAAATCAATGAAGGTGGGAAAATATTTTTAAATCCTCAGGACATAGCACAAGCATTTAATAAATTTTATACATCTCAAAACATAGTAGATAGTTTTGGTCATAAAGAATATAAACATAGTTTAAACAAAATTCCAAATAGTATTTTCTTAGCTCCAGTAGATCGAAATGAAATAAAAAAGATCGTAACTTCCTTAAAAAACAAAAAGTCGTCGGGTCACGATAACATACCGATTCAGGTAATCAAATCATGTGTAGATCATATTACAGAACCTCTTGCATACATTATTAATTTAACGCTTGAAACTGGAATATTTCCCGACGATCTTAAGAAAGCTGTAATAAAACCACTTTTTAAGGACGGGGAAAAAACCGACATGAGTAATTATAGACCCATAGCTTTATTACCTAGTTTTTCAAAAATCTTCGAAAAGGCAATACATGTTAGAATAACAAATTTTTTAAATCAACATAATATACTGACTTCAAATCAGTTCGGCTTTCAAAAGGGAAAATCGACAAAAACAGCCATACTTGAAATGTTAAAGCTCGTTTGGGAGAGTGTAAACAAAAAAAACCTTACTGTATCCCTTTTGATCGATATGTCCAAGGCTTTCGACTGTGTAAGCTATGATGTAATTCTTAAGCAACTTGAGCATATTGGTGTAAGAGGAAACGCTCTTAATTTGTTAAACAGTTACCTATGCAATAGGCAGCAAGCTGTAGAAATTGTAACCTATAATGCCGAAACAAAAACTGTTGTACAAATACAGTCTTCTTTTGAGATAGTCCGACTGGGAGTACCGCAAGGTAGTATTCTCGGGCCACTCCTATTTTTAATATACCTAAATGAACTTCCAAAAATAGTTGATGTACCATGCATTTTATACGCAGATGATGTTACTCTATTGTTTTCACAAAAAGATACAGATGGAACTATGCAACAACTTATAAATAAAGAACTCACAAAAATTATAAACTGGCTCAAAAGTCTTAACCTAAATGTAAACCTTAGTAAAACTAAACTTATACAATTTATAAACTATAAAACTGAGCCTCAGTCTTTTGTAGTGTCAAATGGGAATAGGGGTTCCATCCATTTGGCATAACTTCTGTGGCCAGAAACGCATCTGGCATAACATATTTGGCATAATTGTTTTTCGAAGAATATTAACATTGCAGAAATTATCGGTTCGCATAATATACAATTGGCTAAATGTTTGCGAATCCGAATTTGAAATCGGCTAATATTCACACGGCCGCTTTTTGATAAGAATAATTTTGTCTTGCATTATATTCAACTGTCCGAAAATAATAACCAGCATAATCTGTTTAGCATAATAGGCTTTAGGCGAATGTTTACTTTGCAGAAAACAAAGTATGCATAAATTACAATTAGCAGATTTATTAGTTCTGCTGTAAAAAATGGGTTAGCTTTGGTTAGAACTGTGACCTTTAACCATATCAAACGGCTGCACAAAAAGTGGGTTAGGTTAGGTTAGAACTGTGACCCTCAACCAACCCAAACGGCTGCAAAAAGTGGGTTAGGTTAGGTTAAAACTGTGACCCTTAACCAAATCAAATGGCTGCTTAAAAAGTGGGTTAGGTAGGGTAGGTTAAAACTGTGACCCTCAACCAACCCAAACGGCTGCAAAAAAGTGGGATAGGTTAGGTTAGAACTGTGATCCTTAACCAAATCAAACGGCTACACAAAAAGTGGGTTAGGTTAAGTTAGAACTGTGACCCTCAAACAACCCAAACACCTGCAAAAAAGTGGGTTAGGTTAGGTTAGAACTGTGACCATACTGTGACCCTAAACAACCAACCCGTGCGTCTTTTTTTAAATGTACTTATAGATTATTCGGCCTTAATATATTTGCGTAATAGAAGTATGCGAAACTTCATTATGCCATAAAATTATATGCTTGTAGTAATTTATGCTTAAAGTAAGTAATTTATGCAATGTTGAATTATTACGAAGAAAATTATGCGAAATAAAAAAGATGCCATGCGTCAATTCGTACATTAACTTTATGCCAAACGTTACTTCGTGTGATGAAAATTATGCGTAGAGCACGTATGCGGAACTTGGCTATGCCAAAAGAGTTTATGCTAACAGTATTTTATGCTTAACGTTGTTATGCAACACAGAATTATTACAAAAAAAATTATGCCAAAGATAGGGGAACCATGGGAATAGTACAATAGAAAATGTAAGCCATGCTAGCTTTCTTGGAGTTGAAATAGATCAACACTTAAACTGGAAGGCGCATATAAATGAGATTAACAAAACTATTTCTAGTAGATGGTATGCTTTGTCAATTTTGTCTGAAACCTGTTCGGAAAATATAACTATAAGTGCATATTACGGTACAGTCTATCCTCTACTTACATATGGAGTAATTTTTTGGGGAAATTCTACTGATGTACAAAAAACATTCATATTGCAGAAACGATGCTTGAAGACCATCTTTAAAATGTATTTAGATGATTCACTTCGTGACGTGTTTCGAGACAAGCGTTTTTTGACACTCACTAGCATTTACATTTTAGAGCTATGTCTGCTTGTAAAAAACCAACCTAAGTATTTTAAAAAGCGATCTTGCAAAGTGAATGTTCGATCACAATACAAGTATGATATGGAGCTTCCGAGAGTTCACACCTCCATATTTGAAAATAGTGCATTCGTATCAGCCATAAATATTTTTAATAATCTTCCTACCGAAATTAAATGCCTAGAAGGAAACGCTTTTAAAAGATCCCTAAAAAATTTTTTGTTAAATAAAGCCTTCTACAGTGTAACAGAATTTAATACTTATGCAAATATTCAAAAATTAAAATAATTAAATAAATGGTTCTCAATATGTATACTCTAGGTTAAGATATAAATTGTATGCCCGAAAAGGGTGAAACTGTTGATACTTCCTACATGTACCTAGTTATATCTCCTTGTACTTACACAGTTTATGCAATAAATATTTCTGATTCTGATTCTGATTCTGATTCATACAAAAAGGACTATCGTACGCAGCTCCATCTACAATTAATTTAACCAGCTGTCAAATTCCATATAAAAAAGTACCATCGCACGCAGCGCCATCTATGATGACTTTTCACCGCCGATTCAAACGATTTAAAGTTTTAATTTAACTGACGTGCGAAAAAGCTTGCGAATATTCGAGAATGCGAATGTATCGAACCTACATACTCGAAATTATTTAAAAAAATACCCAAACTTGGAATTAATCTTGCTTATAATCGTATTGCCGAGGTTCCACTGTATTACCTAACCCCGATCAAACAACGCGCATCCGTGGGAGGTTAATGATCATGCGCAGATCAAAAATAAATTGATATTGTGTGAAACCAGTCGGTTATCTCGAAATCTCGATAACGCAAGCTAATCTATGCGGGATTTTATTACAGAGACGAGTAGAAATATAGACTGTCAACCATTTATTTTACGAATTATTTGATTACTCGAAGAATTTTAAAAAGAGTTACGGCCTAATTCTAAAAAAAGTATGCCTTGTATACAATTCCAAGGATTGTTCCGTTGTTGTTTTAATATTTCTTTAAAAAGAAATTTTGTGTATTTAGACTGCTTTCACGGCATAGTGCCGCCATATACGTCTCAATTCGTATTGTTTTAACTAAAGTGTGAAATCATACTTTCTTGTCTTATCATGTCCCTACACAAACACTTTTCAAAGACATTATCACACTTCACTCTTGGATTATCACTTAAAATGTTGTTGTATACTTAAAGAAACTCGCAAAGTATTGAATTTAATCAAGTAACCACTGGAAAATATCATTTGTAATAAGATTTTCTTTAATCGAAGTAACGAACGAGTAACCTGCAAAATAACTGTTACTACGATGTCTAAATTAATATTCATTATCGACAACATATGGTTACATAAATAGGTACAACTACTTATAAAAAGGTAATCAGAATACGTTCACGGATTAACGTAACGATAACAGTTTTTATTATGTTATTTGTCTCTGTCTGTATTATATATAAATAAAAAAGACTAAAGTTTTGCGAAATCTCAATGACATGAGGTCGTTTTTTATTCGCAACGTAATAATCTAACAAGATTATGTTTAGATGTAAACGCCTACGTCAGGATTTATTATCCTGTTTAAGAATAACGTAATATTGTGCCTTTTCGAGTTTCAAAGTCATGTATATATAAGTTATATTAGTATATAAATAAATTAAATAAAATTAAAAACAACGAAGAAACGTCTCTTTTTATACATGTTATAATACCGCGTGTATATTTGATATTACCACAAAAGGAAACCAGAAGCAGGTTTTGATGTTTTAAATCGACATTGCAATAAATATTTAGTTAATTGTTAATTAACACCGAGTAATTAATTTTTTAATTTATTTCACTCAGCAATGTACTGCGTATACAGTACAATGTGACACTGTGTCAACTGTGACGTTTTAAAGGCAAAGTAATCAGGTAGGAGCAATACATTGCGTGCTGAAATATTTTATATGGAAAAATAAAAGTCGTAAAATTTTAATAAAACATATGGAAGTATGTTTATTAGGGTCTATACTAACTACCCATAGCTTATGTGGTAATATCAAAAATACACGCTGTATAAAGATGTTGTTTACCCAATTTCACGAAAGATGTCGCTACATGCGTATTTTTTTCTAAAACACGCGAAAGAAAGTTTACGGAATGGCGTCACCTCCTCGGGCAGCTAGAGGCGCCCTCTACTCTAAGTCCCGTTACCACAATGAACGTATAAGGGGATATCATTGTGTTCTATTTACATTGAGATTCCACATAAGTAAGTACATCTGTTTTTAATTAAACTCGATGTTTCTCTTACATCCATCTCATCTCCTGTTGAAGACCAAGTCATCTACCCAGGCTTCTGCCTTTCGCTATTTAAGTGCATGGTCTCATACAGTTTTAACTTCATGGGTGCAATAAATTGGGCACACCATCTTGCAGGGAAAGGCCTAGGTCTCCTGCCTTCAACTTTACCCGTCATGACGATTTGCTAAACTATCCGAAGAGGGTGGTGATAGATGTCTAAATCTGAAGTACTTATATCAGTATGTAGTATATAGACCTGGAAAGTTTTCGACAGCCGGCCGTTTATTGCAAAAGGTATACCATATGTAACTGAACGAAGAACTTACTCAAGCCGGTTAATGTTTAGGTCATACTGAGCATCTTTTATTATGGGACCAACCCCGAAATCGCAAAATTAAAAAAGTTGGACTCTCCCATAGGAAATTTCAAAATATGACCAGTGAAATGTATGAAACAGCCAAATTTTTTTGTGATTTAGGGGTTGGTCCCATAATAAAAGATGCTCAGTATGACCTAAACATTAACGGGTTTGAGTAAATGTTTTTCGTTCAGTTACATAGTGTATAATTATACATAATAACCCAGCAAAGCCACTTTATATCGGCGTATTGACTTTACAAATCAGGTCAATCAATAACCATTACTCGTACAATTATAATGGCTTGTACAAAACCGCTATTAATATTAAATGTAATAACAAATTGGCATACCTTTGTTTTGATGACAATTCTGACAAATGGCGGTTCGGAGTGCTTTGATTAATTAATTGTACCAATCGTAATATTTAGTTGTGTTGGTGGATTAATGTGGATTTATTGCTGTTATTTGAAATTAAATATTATTTATGATTATGATGCCTTCAAAACATCCGGTTATAGATATAACTGGTTTTACTTTAGCAATCAGCTAGGCATATACCATACAGTCTGTGACCTTCTGGAATCGGCGATGACACACGAAGGTAATATTGCTGTTCTGCTTTTTCATGTGTCACTGTTGATTGACACCCGACGTCTCTGTCTAAAACCCGAAAGTTCTTTTTTAGAGCTCACGGACAGCACATGGCGATTGTAACCGTTTGTGGGCCTTTGCACATCTCCACGGCGGAATCGACACCGCGGTACCGCGCTACATATTCGGCCGCGAATCCTGAGCGAAACAAGAGCGAATTCGTGCGGTGCGGTCCGTTGTTTCCGCTATTGATCCATTATCGACCCGCTCGGGTTTCGCGGCGAAACGTGTAACGCAGTAACGCGGCCGGAGATGTGCAAAAGGTGTGAACCGGCCTCAGTGGCAAGCGACCAGCGGAGCGGTCGGTGATGCGTGCTGTGTTAGGTAGAGCTTCCAAAGCAAAGAGCAGCGATCACTGAGACCGCCCACATACTGTTGCATGGGTTTAATATAAACGCGACTTTGGATACGTCGCTGGTCGAGCGTACACACAAATTGCGATAAATGTGTGTTTTAGTGTGTTGTAGATATCACGTCTGTTTAAATAAACAACGCTCCATCGCTCGGATTTCAACGCTATCAGCGACGAGCGTCTGAAACAATCGTTCGATCTCCCTTGTCATGTTCACAAAGTCAGCGGCAAATTGGAGCGTTCTTTCGTCAACCGCTTGGGACGTTTCTTTCGTGAATGGGTTAGTTCCGTAAATAGTATTAGAGTAAGTCTGGACTTACCTCGGCTTGTGGTATGTAGGGTTACTGTTCGTCTTGAGTATGTCCGCGTTGGGCACGGACGTGGGCAGCGCGTGTTCGCGCTCAAGTTCGCTCTCATAGCTCTCCAGCGGCACGTGCTTGCCTGGCAACGGGTCCGCTGTAAAAAACAGACATACATACGTTAATAATTAATATAGTGAGTAATACCATACATATATAAGTTTTACTAAATCAACAACCGGTTTTGGTATATACATTTTTATTGCTAACGGTATCTAGTAGTTTACCAAATTTCAGCTCAATCAGACACCGGGAAATTTAACTTACGCAGGTAAATATACGGGGTCAAGCTAAATAAATGTGTGTAATTGGTTTATTTTAAAGAGGTCTAACCAAACTTCGTAGGAATATTTATATCTTCTGCTTCCTAAAAACAATAAACAAAACTAGTGCGTCACTGACGTTTATTTTTTTAAATATTTTTCGCCTTATAACAAAGACATGATGTAAACACGTAAACATATCTTTGACAAAAATAAACATAAAAAAAAACTGTGCTGGTTTCCTAATTACAATTGCTCTACGAACGCAGGCGGGCTAATAAAACCAGTATACAGCGCTCACCAGATACAAATATTATTGATACCGAGGTGAAGTAATACTGGTTGCCTGCATGTCCGCCTAGTTTGCGAAACTAGTTAGAACACTGCCTGTTCCAAATTCAAATTAGCCTCTACTCGGAACGAACAATTATCACCGGCCAGTGTCTTATTTCATCAAACGGCAATTTCAGATAACAACGCTCGCAAACTCGCATCTCAGTACCCCGAAACAATGAAATATAATCTCTGTTTACTAATAATTAAGGTTCTGTTTACAGGTAGATTGGAGCTTTAGATAGTATAGTTCGAGCGAATTACAACGCTTGTTTGCTTCCCACGTCGATCCAATTCGGACTTCATTGGAATTTCGTCCGCTTTGTTCTAAATTTGAAACTGTTGATAGTGTTGTCATTTTAGGTATTTTTTTAAACGCATTATGTAGTGATGTGCGTAAAATTTGGATACAGATCATGGAACATAATTTGAATATAATTAATAGTTTGGAACTATAGAGCTTTGAATTGTAGAACTCTGGTACTAGTGATTGAGTTGAGTCTCAATTTGATTATCAAAAACTAGTTTTGTGATACCGTTATTTAAGAAAAACATGTTTAGTGAATGTAAATAAATTCAAGTATATTGTGTCTGTTTGTACAAATGTATGCATTTGATCGCCAGGTGGAGTTGATAGCGTATCTCGGTGCATAGTTTGACCCAGAAACAACTTTTATCTGTTTTCATTGCATTGTACGAGTATGCAGTCGCTTTTACGTTTCAAATAGAGATTTTAGTTCTGTTTTATTATTTTGTCATATATTTAGAGGTACAGTCACCATCAAATACATCGGAGCGGCTAGGGTACTCAAAAATATCTGAACATGAACTTTATCGCCTTGACAAGAGACGTTGTTCAGATACTTGTGACCACCTTGGCCGCTCCGATATATCTGATGGCGACTGTACAAGACTATAGATGTATGTATACGTACATAATTTGAAGGTAAATGAATATCTACTACTGAATAAAATTGGTATGTCGGTAGAGTTTGTTCGGAAAGAGAAGTGTCGTAGTTGATATGGGAGCTCATACATTCTACGACACTTCTCTTTTCGGACATAAACTAAGATTAAAATAGTGTTCAGGAATTTAGGTACACACATTATTAATTCTAGTTCATTATCATAACAGTGATTATAAACTAATACTATTGAAAATCATAAACTCGTTAACTCAAAAATCTTAAATTGTTTTCGTTATTTAAAAACATTATAATTTGTAGAACACGTTTTTAAACTATTTTAAACGAGAAGTCATTAACCCGTTATTTCTTATCTACAGTTCATTGACTTTTGATTTTTATCTCAAAGATAAGTATTATCTAGAATCCAAATAAATAATTAATTAGATATTAAAGCAAGCATTTTCCGGTTTTTCAAGTATTTCGACATACAAATTTGTTCATATGTATCATAAAATAAATTAATACTAATGAAATAATTCTACCAAAAAAGTGGATTTCTGGCGCGTGCAATCAATATAATTATAAATATCTCAAGTTCAATTAACATTCATTACTATTAATTTTGGAAGTTAAATTGAATATTACCATCGTGGGAACGGAGCCGTAAAACCATAAAAAAAGATAATAGTTCACAAAAAATTTGAAAGCGGGAGTTTGATCGAATTAACAAAGTGCTGACCGACGGAATTTAATTAATAACTCGATAAAACGTGACTGACGTTGGGCACAGTATTTGAGAAAAAAAATGGTGCATTTTATGCCCCACCGCCGTTGTAAAACCCATTCAATTTTAAACCTTATGTTTGTGCAACAAATCCCAATTTCAAACTAGTTGTTCTATGGTTGTTAATACGGTGTTACATGGTGTGAAGCGACGCATCGCGTTTTGTGAGCATCGTACAAGTTCGATAGTTCATTGAAAAATGTGCCATAGGCACTATATTAGGGTATGGAGCCGGTAAATGTTTGGGTTGAGAATTACCGGTATTTTAATGAAAAAAAACGGTTTCATTACTAACCGGTTTGTACCCGAATAAACCTTTAATATTATAGAAATAGAGTAGGTATTCGTTGGCACAACGTTCGCGTCATCTACTTATCTAAGTACTTAAGTATATACCCTATATGCCTGCGAATCTGGTACCTGCATTACAGGATTCTGAGAAGGTTTTATTACAAAGGGAACGCCGCAGTAACAATGGAGGTGTCTAATGTATGTTGCCGTCGTGTTTCACATCGGTTTGCGAGTTCGCGCGAATTGAGTTCTCGAGACCAGCGTTTAAGTATAACGGCTAGGCCTTAAAATACCGTTATTTTTTTCATACTTATTTCCATTCAACAAGAAACGATCTTTCATATTATGTATACAAACTAATAGAAGTTATGTTAGTGACTGCAAAATAGCATCAGGAAGTTGAGCGAAATCTAAAAAAAAGGTTACCGAACTCTTAAGTTATAGAAGTTAGTTAGGTAGGTCAGCAGTCTATGTTAGGTATAAAAAGTTAGGTAACAATTTAAGAGTCCGGTAAACTTTTTTTTCGATTTTGCTCAACTTTTTGATGCTATTTTGCAGTTACTAACTAACATATCCTCGATAATTTTTTATACATATTATGAAAGATCGTTTCTTTTTGAATGGAATAAATACAACGATTTTTTTAATTTTATTTCAAAGGAGGTTTTATTACATGATCCTAAATTGTTACATGTTCTTAAGAGTCCGGTAACGATTTGAAAACGAAAATCGCTAATAATGATATTATGCACATGAATTGCATTTGGTAAGATAGCTTGAAATCTTATTATTGCAAAAAAGTACTTTAGGTCGATATATATTAATATTTAATACCTTAAATCTCAACTCTTACAGAGCTTGTTTAGTGAGGACGTTGATTCATGCAATTTTGTCGTATGATTTTTATTCATTATTTGTTATGGACTCTTATATATATTGTACTATCTGAATAAAACATGAAGTGAAGTTTATTTTTGTATTTTTATATTTGTAAAATACTTTAATATCTTCCCAAAAATATCACCTAAACTTCGGCAATTTTTAGCAAAATTGCTCTAGCAAAACATACTCTCCCTTAAAAAATATATATGAAAATGAAAAAAACTGTTACATTTATTCCTCAGGCGACTCATTAGATTAGGTGAATTATTTACAAATGAAGCATAAAATTAAAAAAATCGTTGTATTTATTCCATTCAAAAAGAAACGATCTTTCATAATATGTATAAAAAATTATCGAGGATATGTTAGTTAGTAACTGCAAAATAGCATCAGAAAGTTGAGCGAAATCTAAAAAAAAGGTTACCGAACTCTTAAGTTATAGAAGTTAGTTAGGTAGGTCAGCAGTCTATGTTAGGTATAAAAAGTTAGGTAACAATTTAAGAGTCCGGTAAACTTTTTTTTCGATTTTGCTCAACTTTTTGATGCTATTTTGCAGTTACTAACTAACATATCCTCGATAATTTTTTATACATATTATGAAAGATCGTTTTTGAATGGAATAAATACAACGATTTTTTTAATTTTATGCTTCATTTGTAAATAATTCACCTAATCTAACACCTGTTTTGCGATTTTTGCTTGGAGAGGTGAAAAGAGTAAGGTTTTCATTGATTAAAATTAAGTTATACAAGTACGTAAAATATATAAATATATTGGGAAATGAGTCGCCTGAGGAATAAATGTAACAGTTTTTTTCATTTTCATATATATTTTTTAAGGGAGAGTATGTTTTGCTAGAGCAATTTTGCTAAAAATTGCCGAAGTTTAGGTGATATTTTTGGGAAGATATTAAAGTATTTTACAAATATAAAAATACAAAAATAAACTTCACTTCATGTTTTATTCAGATAGTACAATATATATAAGAGTCCATAACAAATAATGAATAAAAATCATACGACAAAATTGCATGAATCAACGTCCTCACTAAACAAGCTCTGTAAGAGTTGAGATTTAAGGTATTAAATATTAATATATATCGACCTAAAGTACTTTTTTGCAATAATAAGATTTCAAGCTATCTTACCAAATGTAATTCATGTGCATAATATCATTATTAGCGATTTTCGTTTTCAAATCGTTACCGGACTCTTAAGAACATGTAACAATTTAGGATCATGTAATAAAACCTCCTTTGAAATGTTGAGGTCGGTTCAAAAAACTATACGACAAAGTATTACAAATTTACGCTAAGCGGCTCCCTTGATGTTGCTTATGACCATGGGCGGCGTTGACCGCTTCCCATAAGGCGGCACGTCTGCTCGTTTGCTAATAGTTTCATAAATAAATTTAAAAAAAGCAATTTTAATTCCTGATATGTAGTACTTCACTGCCACTACCAAGAGTGTGATAAATATCTTCAAATGTTTAAATGTTAGCTTTATTTTTTTCTCTTTCGTCTTAAATTAGGTTTTTATAATATTTTTACAAAAGTAAAATACAAAAATACATCAAAATCATATAAAAGCAATAAAAACATTAAATTATTTGTGTACTGCATTTTCTAATTTCGTATTTAATGATATTATTATAAGAAATAAACTATGTATATGTTTAAAATCTCTTAGTAGGTATAATTAAGACTCATAACCCATGCCCGTTTTCCGTTGTCCAGTATGCCAGCGGTCCGGTGTCCAAACTAATGTTTAAAAAATTTGCTTTGCGGTATTTGTAATTTTTTTATAAAAACATTATAAAAAACCTAATGTTAGCTTTATTATTATATTGGCCTCTTGGAAGTCTTGCTTTGTCTAAACATCCCCCGAGCTCTGCAGAACGTTTGCAATGCGCGGTAAGCGATGCCGATACATTTTAGCTAATGGAATCTCGCTTGAAAGCAGAAATAAGATCAGATTCCACTCCACGACTCCACGTGGATGTAATTAGGACTTTTAGATTGTTATTCCTTTATTTCGAACACGGACAAGTTTTCTCATTTAGGCTGTTAAGCTTTAATGCGCAAAATAAAAAGATAGAAGTGAAGAAATGGTGGCGTGAACAAATATGGTAATCGGAGCAAAATAAACTAGGAGTACTAGGATCCAGTCAGTTAATTAGCTATGCCCGTAAACTTGTAGGTTTGTGCTAAAAACCGGATGGTAGCTTTTTTCCTCTACTTCATGCCCTGTATGTAAAGTTTTCAACTTTGTAGAGTTTAGGCAAGCCGGTTGGAAATGAGTTACCTATATGAAGGCTCATTTGGTAGACATTATGTTTTATGTAGATTTGCCAGTCCTGAGTAATATTTTTTTTATAAAATGCTTCATAATTTTTATTTGCCCATCATGTACATACATGTCTGTTCGTATTTTCAAATAGGTACTGTTATGCTGCTTTCATTCCGATACTACAATGCTTTTCTGAAAGAAATCGCTTTTTCATTTCTCATGCTCGGAAAGTAGGTCGTTGTTTATCTATGAAGCGGGAGGAAAATGATACGTTTATTCCCTAGGGCCGCAAAATGGTATGTTCCTATTAGGACTCGCCTTGTAAGCACCGAGTAGAACAAAGTGCCTAAAATAGTCTTATTAGCCGACGCCAGAAACGAATCTGTGAGAATAGTTCATTCCTTCTAGTTATTAGAATTTATTGTAGCGATTATCATACATTAAAGATGTGAATTCATTCAATCGTTAAGGTTATTCGGTTTGAATGTAAATGTTTTAGTTCCATTTAGCGGTGACAAGAGGAATAAACCTACTCAGCGTTTTTTTTTACTTGGTAGGCAACGGCAGAAACTTTTACAGCCAAACAATAATTAATACTTATTTATCTAAATCAAAATTTCTCCTTGCTATTTTTTACTTTCCTCACTTTGAAATGAAAAGTAGAGTGTTTAACTCGGGTAAAAGTCACCCATTCCGACTCGGAATATTGGCGCTCTCACTTCGTTCGAGCGCCAAACTACCTCGTCGGAAATGGGTGACTTTCTACCCTTGGTTAACAATCTACTATTTAGCGAAAATAACTATCACCAATGTTCAATCACGTCCAATTAATTCAATTAATTACTTATTATGTTCAATTAATTATTATGTTATTGCCATAATAATTAATTTACAAATAAACTCTAATTAACAACCGACAACTTACTTTTTGCTTGAAAATGTCACATATATAGCCACTAGCATTTCGAGGGCAATTTCAAGCGCAAAATAAATTAAACCTACAAAGGTAGCCGAAACGCTTTTATACGCAAAACCTAAGGCAATAAAAACTAAGACATTCTCCTAAAGATTCCTGTGAACATGTTCTACTCGCTTACCAAGCATGAGCTTAGGAAAAACCAGTTTACAAAGACCTACGATCGGAATCTAGTTTTCTAAGGCTTTTTTTATAGCTTATCAATCTTTACAAACTCTGCTTTGCCAAGGTGGACTGGTACATAATTTCTCTTGCCTTTTGGCATTAAGTTTGCCTTTTCTACGATAAGATTTTCTTGTGTGCAATGAAGTTTAAATAAATTACTTCAAACCTGAATTGTAGGCATCGTTCGTTTATTGGCCCGTCAAATGTTATCGAACGAGCGGAAGCGAGTTCTTACAAATCTTACAATCATCTGGCAACTGGGACGTCTCCGCATTTTGATGGCTTTTTGACTTTGAGTTTGTTCGATGATAACTTAAGTAGCGTTTTCTTGATGATAATGAAATTTATTGAGGTTGTAGCAGAGATACATATAATTTGAGAGTTCGTATACGAGCAGGATCGATCAAGGGGTTATGGAGCTACAAGGCGCGAAAAAATCATCACATGGGTCTTATTATATTGGTCAACATGTTTGCAAGTAAATCGCAAGTCCTCAGTTCGAGGCGGACTACTAGTATTTAAATCAATTTAAAATAATATCTCGACAACTGAAGAGTTCGCGACAGGAATGTCCTCTAAAACAGCAAAATAAAATAACCAACCATTTAAATAGGTTTATCAATGAATAAAAGTATTTTTTATTAACGGGGTATTCTTTAACTGTGGGTTGATAGGTAGGTATTAGACGTGTGCGCCGCGCCGGCGCGCCGCCGCCGCCGGGCTGTTTTGCCACGCCGCCGCCGCCGACAAATGATCGGCGTGAAATCGGCGTGGCCTTGACTGTCATTTTAATACTCAAATTGCTCATTTTAAACAATTGGATATTAACAATACGCTCATTATTATAACGCGTTCTACAAACTATGTTTGTCAGATAGGTTCAATTAACCCAACATAATGCGCATAATTACGATTATCGTCTTGTAGGTTGGTTTTAGAGAATATGCTGTAGACTACAACACTACCCACTAAGATATTCCGCTTCAAAGAAGACTAGAGGTAGCTAGGTTATTCGTGTTCTTATTAACCTTTTGACCGCCATACGTCAATAATTGAACTATCAATTGTCATTCGCGTTGTCACCTTTGTCTCATATATCAGGCGAAGGCGATCAAAAGGTAGCGCGAATAAGTTAACTGAAGTGGAGTACCATGGCATTAATAATCAAAAAACAGCAGGAATTATCAATTCAAAAATCTCGGGGTAGTATAAACTGTAGAAGATATCTTCTGTCATCTTGATAGGTGATATAAATGCAGATCTAGGAAAAACAATCATGAGGCGAAAACTCCTGGGAGTTATGTTTCTGGTTTAAAACTTTCAATTATATTAAAGGAATCAAAACAAGCTGTCGCCGCTTCCACATATCTCTCCAGTAGGACTCGATTGACTGGAGTAGTTCTAATTGTAATGCCTGTAGCACATATATACCGCGAAACTGCACTCGCAGAATCGTACAATAACTCGAGTATCATACACGACAGACTGTTCTGTTCTCGCTGATCTATTCTAGACATTTCAGCAGGTGATGAACACTGACTGACGTCGTCCAGGGAAATCACGAAAAGGAATTTGAAATTTTCCTGAATGACGTCAGGAGAAAATTTATAACTGCACCAAGAGGCATATAATGTAATTTTTGATCGGCACAACGCTGAATATGTGAGCTACATTCAGCGTGGTACACGTAAAATCAATTCATGTAAACCAATTATGTTTAAGAAAGAATTGGTGTTGGCAACACCAAGTTTTACAAAGAAAACGAATTTTTGTTTTTTTTCTTCCAGCTTTTATAAATAAAACATGTAATAGACCACCAGCAACCTGTATCAGATTCAATTGATCAGTTGGTCAGCAAATAAAACGATTTACTTTGATTTTTACACACGAAAGCCGACAGTCAAGGTCACGCCGATTTCACGCCGAAAACACGCCGCCGCTGCCGATTTTTTGACAAACGCCGCCGCCGATCAATTTTGAATCGGCGCACACGTCTAGTAGGTATATTATTTTTCTTGTTTTTATTTTAGTTTAGTTTTATATATAGTTTGAATTCTGATAATTTAGTAAATAATTTATATTGTAATCAAAATGTGTCTCCAAATACGTTTTAATGTAACTAAATAAATCTAGAGGTCACGTCAAAATGGCTGGATACTCGACTAACCCTTGCCCCTACCAATAGAATAACTTCCGCAGTTTTTCCACCTTTTTTCTTCAGTTTTTCGCCTTTGACTTTCCCATAAATATTTAATGGAGGAGCAAAGCGTTACGCATATCGGTTTAGTAAAGGTCATATAAGTTTAGAGGTTTGGTGGCGGTTACGCCCTTTTTAAATGAAAAGGTCAAGGGCAGAGCTTAACTATTTATTGGTATCTACCCTTATGAGGAGTTTGGTTCCCGTGTTTTATTCATATGTCTCCGAACTTAAATCTATTTAGGTTGAATAGGATAGGACAACTTTTGTTAAATGTGCTATGGAAATATTTAATAAATACTGGCAAAAATGCAAAATAAAAACTGAAATAACTTAAAACAAAAAAAGAACCGACTTCACTTAGGATCTGCTATTCCAAGAGGAAGTGGCCGAGTTGCTGTAAAAAATAGTGAAATCACTATAGGTGTGCCTATAATAGTTGAAGAGTTCCCTCGATTTCTCCTGGATCCCATCATCAGACCCTGACTTGGTGACAATGGGACCATCTAGGGGTTATACCTGTTCGATTAAAAAAAAAATTTTGAAAATCGGTTCACGATTCACGGAGATATGGAGTAACATACATACAAAAAAAAAATAATGATGATAAAAAAAATAAAATAAAAAATTCAGTCGAATTGAGAACCTCCTCCTTTTTTGAAGTCGGTTAAAAAGAACTGTAGGTATGTTATTAAATTTTAAATAGGTATGTGGACGAGTTTAGTGCAAGGGACCACTTTGTCGGTTTTCAAGGGCACTTTTTTCTTTCACCAATAGATAGTGAAAATCATGTAATTAGAAAGTACTAGTAACTCCATATCGACAAAGTGGTCCCATTTCCCGACACTGGTACATATATTTACTTATGATATAATACGTCTAACAAATTATTTAAGAATTAAGGAAAAAAGGGTAACAAGCCTCGATTAAAATTGTTTCCAAATGTCTTTTGTTTTAGAAGTTTCTACAAAATTACAAACTTTTTTGTTTTTGGATCTAAAACGTACGCAGCGCCATCTATATGTTACACACTAACTTTAATTTAGATTATTTAAACACTAACTTAGTTCAAATAAGCCAGCATAACACCGACAAGGGGCTATTCATAAATTACGTCATTTCAAAATAGGGGGGGTCTGGACATCGGATGATGGTAGCATAACGTAGGACGAAACGGGACCATTCGAAGCATAATCTTTGCATGGTTTTAGGGGGGGGGGGGGGGGGGGTCAAAAATCGTCAAAATTCGATGACGTAATTTATGGACAGCCCCCAACTAAAATAGTTGTCGCTAGCGACAATAAGCGTCGTTGCCACTCAAAAGGTTAAGTCGTCGTTTTCGACCTCAGAACAGCGTTCTTGTCAAATATAAAAGGTCCTTTTCTCTAAATGGCTACTTAAGTGGCACTTGCCCGAAAGAATGACAATTATCTTTAAGAATATACAGGAAAGGTTATTTTAAGGGGACCGAAACGTATTGTTTAATGGGAGACACTTGAGTATCTAGGTTAAAATATTGAAGTTTAGATTTCATAAAAGTTTTTTAGGTTAAGTACAATCGCCATCAGATATATCGGAGCGGCCAAGGTGGTCACAAATAGCTGAACACCACCTGTATTGTCAAGGCGATAAAGTGTATGTTCAGATACTTTTGAGTACCGGCCACTACGATATATTTGATGTTGACTGTACCTACCTATGTTAGAGAATGATTTAATATTATAATAGGTAAGAGTTATATATCTAAGTACGGGAAAATACTATTAAATATTTCTATGTTGTAAGGCAACTAATTAAAACATCCTCGCGACGGCGACGCAAGTTATTTGCGACGAATGAATGATTCACCAATTCGTTAACAGCGTGCGCCATCTGTTGTCGAGTAGCAAAAAACTCAGCTGAAGAAAGGTTACGTTTTTAGGGTTCCGTATTTTATTTAAATGTCAATTTCATATTTTGTTACAACTTATTTGAACTTTACAATTTGTTTAGTTAATAGTAAAACAGATATCTACTCAATTTTTTTTTTAATAAGAGTTAAACGCATATTGAACTTCCTAAGCCAAGAATGCGATAAGCTTTCATAATACTTAATGTTTTATATATAAAAACTAGGACTGACTCATGTTTTGAGTAACAATTTCGTAGTAACCCCAGTATAGAAATAATGCAGTTTAAAAGCCATTATCGCCCTAAAAAGGCTCTTACGCTGCAGCTCAGAACCTAAGCTTTAGAACCTAAGTCTAGATTATTGTTTGAGTGTTAATAAACTCCACACTCCATAGAGAGAGGAGTCGAGATAGCTCTAATGGCGTCCGCGCCGCTCACACACATAAAGTCTTAACCGACGCTAGTTACCTAATAAGATAGGCTTTTTTAAGAGACTGGCTTGGTTAAGTGCCGCTGATAAGTCCAATGTTGACCGTTAACGGAAACGGAACGTGGAAAGTTCATAATGGATCAGGATAATGGAAGAATAGGAGTCCATTTTTAAAATGGCTGTCACTTTTAGTGCTGGAGAGATGCAAGTTGACAGATAATCGATATGTATTTACCTATATCGATTTTCTGTGGGACACTCAGAAAATATTGCGAGTCTAAAATAGATTGTTTCTTGGTTGTTTTTTAATTAAATAATTGCACTTACAATATATTATAACTAGCCAGTTTTCTCGTAGTAGGTACTTTCTGAGTGACCTGCTCTATAACCGCGAACCACTTCGTTCATCGAATCGTCTATTTGCATCACTCTCTTTCGTATATGAAAGAGCGATAGAGACGGGACCGTCGTTTTGTCGATTTTCGAACTTCGCGGTAAGCCCTCTGGTTTTTGACTGTAAAATACAGAAGAAAGTGCAAAACTTATAAGTGGATGACATGTAATACCATAATAAATTACTGCGTAAAACCATATTGATGAATAATAAATCTGCTATAAATAAATACTTTTCTCATTTCACTATATGCGTCGCTTTGTACCATCGGGTTCATAATTGCATGGCCAATTTATCAATGAATTCATTCATAAATTGCCCATGTATTTTTGAACCCGATGGTACATACATTTCATTTAAACTGCCTAATTTTGATTGCTCCTAAATATAGATGCTATCAACATATCTTCGTCACATCACGTCCGAATATGACATAACATTCGTAGGTATATGTGACCCTTTGTATTGCCTACCCTTAATCAAAATACCCTTTAAATCTTATCAGCGGGGTCCTATTACAAACTTAATAATTCCGGGCCGTTTTCGTCAACTCCGTGAGTTCCAAATTGATGATAACCCCCGATACTCTCGATGATATTCCAATTTAATAATTTGAAAACCAGTATAAGTGAGTCTGTTTAGTACACCAAGAGATGGCTCTCGTTTGTGTGCATCGTGAAATTCAATACAGAAACAATCGCACAAAAATAAAGTGAGAGTGGTGGACGTGGTGGTGTAACTTTTACCTACTTAATTATACAAAACTTTTGGGATATAAATATTTATTTACAAATTAAAAATAATTTATAATAATGACTGTGATTTAACTCACGTTTTTTACTAAACATGCGCAACATACTCTCAGTGGTTGAAAATGGAGTCTAGGTTCTCCGGAACAATTTGCGCGTAGTGACTAAAAATACGTAAGTTAGATCTAATAATTTTACTTTTTATACAGTAGATAAACTAATAATAGTAGCAGTTATAGATGAGAGGAGCTCACTGTAGTTGATACGAACTTACAATCACTAACAAACTGGCTTAAATAGAGCATTAGATTCCCCTTTTCTCTGTAACTACTTGGAATACACCGCCTTGACTACAATGGTTCAACTTTGCGCAGTTTCCCCTAAAGAGGGTTGATATTTTTTGTTAGGGAAATTCTATTTTAATACACTGTATCAGATGAAAAACTTTTAAATGTAAAACTTTTGATGACAACAAAAAATTTTGGAATAGAATTAGATACCTTATAAATAACCATGGTTCAATGTAGGTACAATGTTTGTCGATTCGTTTATACGAAGACACATAAGAAGAAAAAATAAATAACACTATCGTACCTGTTAAAACTATGATAAAATAAGATTTATTCGACCCGTATGTACATTCGTTTAATGTGGTTCAAACTGCCCTTTTATGCGGGCTTTGAAACAGTTGCGGTCTGATTCATTGCGTTTTGATACCTCAAAAAAGTATATTTTAGATCAATTTTGCAAACAGGATGTCGAATTGAACTCTCTATATTATATATCTATATTATGTTATAAGTGCTTGTAAACAATCTATTTTTGCAGCCACATCTCCAAGAATTTATTTTAGCTCATATGGATTGTGCTTTAAACTCGTAGCAAATATCATTTTATTTATCAAAGTTACATGCAACTAAAAATAACGCAACATTATTTCTCTAAAGTGTATTGAAATCCATTTCGTGGAATATTCGCTTCACGCTTGCTTTAAAGGATTTAAAACATATTACAAACCATACTAAAAGTTGTATGAAACAGTTGAAATGGTCGTAAAATGGAATACACATTCGTAGTGGGCCATAAAAACATTTTGGCATGCAGGCAGTGGTTTTTAAAGAGTTATAAATACTTTTACTACACCATTGACGTATTGTAATAGTGTGATACCGCCTTTTTAGTTTCTATATAATATATTATGACAAATATTAAATTTATATTTACAAATATTTTTATGTAAGATAAAAGATAAAAAAAAGATAAAAGATATTTATTCTTCAATTTAGGCACATTACAATGCACTTATGAACGTCAGAGAAAAAAAGAAACTACCACCGGTTCTAACCCTACACCTCTGACCCGAGAAGTATTACTTATTACCGGCAAGAAACTCGGCGGGACTTATTTTTTCAAAACAGTAATACTAATACATTAAAGATACTATATACAATAATGCGTAGTAAGACGGTACA
The DNA here is from genome assembly GCA_911728535.1 of Pammene fasciana. NCBI lineage: Eukaryota > Metazoa > Arthropoda > Insecta > Lepidoptera > Tortricidae > Pammene > Pammene fasciana. The sequence goes on from OU452295.1 coordinate 3,260,142, forward strand.
TTATAAAATATTTATTGCAAAACATTATTGCAAACTTATATTACAGCTTGGACAATACAATAAGCTTTTAATCTTGCTTTTGTGCATATCTATTGGTACTCAATATGTATTGTGAAATATTCAATAACATTCTTGTCTACATAATAAACGACTCCTTCCTTATGAAAAATTAAAATATAAGTTACGCATTTACGTACAATTGGTATACTTAGAAACATTTTAACACAACTCTAAGTATGTATAGACACACAATAAATTATAAACCATTAAAAGTAAAAGGCAACCCTACAGAAACTATTCTCGGAGCGGAAACGTTTTTTCGGCCTAGGGCGGTAAGTGTCGGTTTATTTAACCGTTGTTTATTTGAATGTTTATTTAAGGTTAGGTTAAACACGCCACGAGCTTAACGGCTCAACTGGTTAACTATAAACAGATAGTTAACGATAAACAATAAACAAAGGAAACTATCAGTAAGGTAAACTTCAGGGAAAGGCGTAATGCAGAACTAGTTTGAACTAGTCTTTACTTCAAGCATAGACAGAATCATACTGTCTTTTTCTTACCCTAGTACCCTTACCACTATGAGGGAGGAGTGTAGCTTATTACTTCGACTGTTACTGCACTTTTTGGTTAGCCTAAATAACAATGGTAAAGTTTTTTAATCACTAAATTCGAAATTACGAATGGAATAAATACATTTAAAATAAAAACGGGTTACCTGACAATAGAAATTTCTATAGGTTCGAATTGCCAGTTTTTAATTTCCTTGAGTATTTAATACTCGTAGTCGACAGGAAAGACGTGTACTTTTAAAATAAATAGTAAATTGCTATTTTATTTTATTGAGGTTTCTGCTAACAAGTTCTTAGTTCACAAAAAAAAATTACAAACTCCATGTCAACAAACCGAAAATAAAATTAATGACGGTAAAATTAGGTTTGCTAATACCACTGCGGGCTAAGTAAACCGGGTAATCCTTTTGAGACCACGGATCCCTTTCAAGTAGGCACATTACATAATAAATAAAAATACGTTCATACCGTTTACGGAGGTAAGCTCTTCTAAACTCAATATTTGCCTTTTACTAATAAATACCCACACTACATAATCTAGTGAAGATGTTAAGAAAATAATGTAGGTATTTATTTTATAAGCAATGTTTTGAACCTCGTTCAAATACGTAAAAATACACTCATACATATTGCTAGAGACCGCTATTACACTCTTTTTTTTAACCTCAAACATACATATACAAATTGTTTCATCGTTTTGACTACTCACCAATAGGTGGCGCCACATACCAAAGAAAATAATTTCACATTTCCCGAGGTCTCGGGCAAATAAATTGGTCAATGCAAATAAATAGTTCAAATTAAATCGTTCGATAAACATTTCCAAAGGCAAAAAGGTCCCATCAAACTTACTTAGGTAGAAATGAACTTAAAACTTGGCGATTTAAAATTATTACTTACTTAGAAATATAAGTTTTAATTATTCTTTTACGACGTAGTAAGTTATTAAGTACTTAATTTAATTTAGTGGCTTGTAAAAGTAAAAAAACTTTATAGCTTGGGCGTTGATTTGATGATTTTACAAATCGACTTGTACGAAGTTTTTTCTTCGCAGTTTTTATTACTATGTTCAAAGACACGACTATGCTTTGCGCATCGAAAATATCGTGAAATAATTACTTTTATTTATTATGTATTTACTTATTGTTTTTCAAATATTGAGTATTTGGTGTAACTTTAGAAGTAGGTTTAAACTGTAACGTTAGAGGTACCTAGATAAATTATTACTTTCAATTTAAAATACTAATAGAAGTCAGAATAATATCAATCAATAAGCGTAGGAAAAACATACCCCAAACAAACTAAAAAATATCCCATTTATTAAGGCCGTTCCTCGATTCCGACAAGCCACGCCCATCCGTAAGAGACACGTTTATGGCTGCCGTGCACGAAAGAAAGAGATGCAGCGCTCATAAGGATCAGACTTTTTGACTAAACTACGATAAATAAGCGAATCTATAAAGTTTTGTCTAATTTTGTTTCTGTGACTTTTTAGATAAACCAGAATACCATATATTTTACTCAGTTATATTGCTTAATCTCTTATAGTTTACGTAAGCTAAGAAAAATAAGGGGAAAAACGACCCAACTTCGGATTTTTTTTCTATCGAGGCAACTTTCAGCAATCGTGTTTCGGCTTGTGCCATAAACATGAGTATATAGTCTAATAATATATATTCGAAAATAAATTCAATCCCTTTTCCCGTTTAGCCAATAGATCGTTTGAAAAAACCTTAAATTTTTCAAAGTAGCTCCTTAAGCAAATCATCCAATATATCGGAGCGGCCTCAAAAATATCTGAATATGCACTAAAGTGCAATGATTCACTTTATCACCGTGACAGGAGAGGCGTTGTTCAGGTATTTGTGACCACATTGGCCGCTGCGATATATCTGATGGAGACCGTACAAATTACCGAGACAACTTATCATTACGTCCGTTTATTTTCATGACGCCGATGTCCAAACTTTGCTCCGCACGGTCATATTTTTTTAAACACGTAAACTCGTAACGAACCAGTAACCCTAAAACAATGTCAACAAAGTTCCCATATGGCGTCCGGTGAAAAAACTTTTGACAGCACATTTACATGGCTGTCCCCCGGGACGTGGCGAGTTGGACCCGTTTTTTGAACGAAATTAGCATTTTTAGCAGAAAAAAATACGGTTGAATTGTAACACGGGTGGGGAAACGTTGAAGTTTAATTTCGATTTTTTATGAATTTTCAAGAATTAACCGACATTGCCGCATCTTTGTATAATTATTTCTCACACATGTACAAGGTGTAACAAAAGCTGGCGATTTTTATAAGGGCATAATTGTTATCGTATTCTAATGATGAAAAACTAAAAAAAAATTACGAGTGAAAAAAAAATGGTTTTGTAAGGAGAGTTGGCCGGCGGCTGGGACCACGTGTCCCATAGGTACATTACTTTTGCGTCTTAAAAAAATCTTCTACTTTTTTTAGTTGCAATGCGATAACAACTATGCCCTTAAATTAAATGGATCACCAGTATTTTTGTTACACTCTGAATAATGATTGCTTAAAATTTTGAACCTAGGCTAGGCAGAGTCGCATACCTACTCTTTTAGCAAATTTGGTTAGGTATATAAAAGAGTTTCCTTGTATTACATCGATTTTATGAATCGGTGTACTGTGTATTTTATGAAACCCTGTACTCCGTATACAACAAAGAACCAAGTAAGTACCTACTTACTTTTATAAATATCATAAATAAAAGATCCTTTAAGCTGCCACAAAACTTCAATCAGTCTGTATAAATCGCTCCGCAATCATTAATAACCCATTATACAACAATATCGGAGAAAGAACTGGCATTTGCATTCATTTAAGAAACTCAAAATCGCATAAACATTTCAACTCCTTAAAAGAAATAATCCATCACGAACAGAAAACTTCAAGAGGCATATTAAAGGGATTTTATTTGAAAGGACTTAATCAAGCAAAGCATTCAAAAAGGTCAAGTATTCTTAAAGCTTCATTGAAAGCGCGTTTGTCAGTAACGAAAAGTTCCCCTACTCGCCGTTAGATGGCGCTACGAGTACCGCGAATACAACTAAGTTACGTCTTCGGATCGTGGTGTTGTTAATCGTCTTACATAAAAAATATAATGCGCTTAGTGTTTTTTTATTGCATAAGCTCGTTTAATAGAGTAGTGAAGTAGCATTATGAAATGTAAAATGATTTATAAACAAATAAAATAAAACGAGGCAGCGATTATGATTTAATAAAAGGCAAGGAAATCAATTGCGTTTTAAGAAAGATACGAATCAGTATGTTTGGAAAAGTAGCGCGCTATTTACGTATACGTATACAACAACGAATCCAGATCATTTTCAAAAGCAAAGCAAAAACTACATAAAGATACCTTGACAAAAACATGAGACGGAAAAAAAGAAGCATCAAAATCGTGTGCACCGGTCACGTTTCTACGGCCAACCTCGGAGCCACTTTCTAAACCCAAGCACAGCCCAAAAGGGATTAAAAATGTTCTCCATTGATTTATTATCGGGTAAAGATAACATATTTTGCGTCGCTGCTTTTTGACGTGATCATAATTTTACTCGTTTCGGAACGCGCCCCGATAATAGGATTTAGATAGTGCTTTAACGTTCTACATTAAGCTTTTTAGTAACTTAAAATAATTATACAGCTCAAAGGTTGTATACTCGCTTAATATGCGCTAGTATAAAGCCATTTGCTTTTGAATGTAACCTAGCTCTAGGGTATATAAGTAAATAAATTAAATTTAGTGATATTAAATACTTTGAGACATTTTAGGCTGTTTTTTAAAAATGACGGAGTCAAATAAATTATATGGTCTCAATTTTTTTATACAACTCTAATATTACTCTAACCAAAGACTGTCTAAAAGATAGACATGGGTTAGAAATATTGCAGCTAATATTTTTTTTATAAAAGGTACTGTTTCGACTTTCGGTAAAAAAACTACCAAAAGGTGAATGTGATTTTAAAACATTTTGAACCAACATCGTTGGCTATTTACTGTTAATAAGTAATTCTGATAAATATGTAGTAAGTACCCATTAAGGATTTTTCGCTACGACTACAAATATTTCAAAAAGAAACCTACTTTTACCGCAAATATCGAATTACCTGAATATTTTCAATGTAATATACCTCGTTACTAAATCGCACATGAGAAAATATTTTAGCTCTACACGAAATAACACGGTTCTGTGGAGAATATATCGCATTCGTATTGCCAATTACGATCTCGGCTGCCTGCTTCCCGAGATACCGTATCATGTACGTAAATAAGATTGACATATTTCACGATTTTGTTACTAGGTCTGAAGCTTTTACGTTACTTTGAAAACGTTTTAGTATTTTTAAGTACTTAGATAAAGTCCATCATTTTGGTTAAGAAAAATAAGCTGACATTTTCGCAAAGGCGCTTACTTCGTAATTTTTCTCGAGGTGGTGGTGTTTGAGTTTTCTAGACCAGCTTATTACTAAAGTTTTCAAATTAATTTTTGAAAAGGATTTTCTCGACTTACTAAGTTACAACGTTACTACAGTTCAGAGTTTTTTTTATGCTGTTAGAAATATAAATAGTCTGTAACTGATGAATATCATTAGTTTTTTTATCATCTCACTATATTTAAAAACTAATTATCATACGACAAAGTTTTTAGTGGATTTTATGGATATTAACGAATACAACTAGCATTATTCTTGGTGGCCACTATGAAATTACTATGATGCCGTTCGGCTTAAGCACAGCATGCAAATACGATGCTAAATAAATCACGTAAAAATGTTTCCGCGCAGTCACATTTATCATTAGGGCAATCATAAATTGTCCGTTCCACAGAAACTTATAGCGTTGTCTTGAAAATCCCGTCTTTTGGCTTCGATCCAGTAAATTAAAGGAAATAGTAGATTTACTAGGATGCGATTACGAACGTTCCCCGGCGCCAAACATCGATACGTGATGTTTTTTTATTATAAAAATGACCTTTTTCTGGCAGAAGCTATGAAAGAAATGGTGTTATTTACAGTTGGCTTTTACTTACTATTTATTATTCCTTTTATAGTGTTTTCATTTTCAACCTAGCGGTCAAAGACATTTAGAAGTTTATGATTGGCTATAACGATAAAACATTTTGTTTTCTTCAAATCTTTTGATATAACTTAATTTCATCTTTTATACGACGCACTTTAAACAATTAGGTTATAAGAATTATATATTTTTGTATTAGTTTAATGTTCACTTATAAAAACGGAACGTCACACGAAACGGCCAAGTTCATTTTTTTATGAATTTTTGACTGTCTATTAAATTAGTGCGGTAAACTTACCAGTTTCCAGTTATTTCAGATTTTTAAATGTAACTGGAAAGTAACAGTAAATCTATCGTGTTTTTATAAAAATATCTGAGACTTCGAAGTAAAACCGTTCTGTTTTTATTACATTTTTCCGTAACAAAAGTCACGATCTCCGTAATTCTTTAATAAAATTACATTTCCCTTCCGAAATTTACCGAACCGATGATTGCATTTACAACGCTCCTTACTAGCACAAATCAGTTAACATTCCTATATTTAAAACCCATTAATTAGTGTTGTACCTATTTTAAATTTCGAATTCGAATGCGTGTGGTCGGGGCACGGTGACATCGAATACCGTCCTAATTGACATGAATTTGACGGACCCATAAAGTCGAATTACTTGTGTCGGGGCCGGAGCTGATAGTTTATGGTAAGTTCTGTCGGGGGAACAGTTATCTTTGCGGTTCACGGGATCAGATGAAAGTGATTTTCGACTAGCTTATATTGTGTATTGTATCTAAGTGGCAAGACGGATCCCTTCCATGGGCAGGATGCAGGTAATTTGCCTCACGTTTTGTTTTAAAAGTAGGATTGCTTTTTTATAAAAGGCAATGGCAGGATACGAGTTAATACTTATCTACGGTTTGCCACTATTGTTTTCGCACTTGTAAATGCAGATTTATTTTTATTTTAGTCGATTGAGCTTGACGGCAGTTTTTTTTTTCATTTTGATTCGTCATTTTTTTTGCCGTATTAACTAAGAAAACGGTGTTTATTTTATTATTTTTGTACCTAATATCATTATTGTTTCACATATTCATTGCCGTAATAACAATTATTCATAGGCCGTTGATTTAATAGGCCAATTACGTACTCCTGCATAAATTAATAATTAATCAAAACCGCACATAAATCATGAATGCAAGTGTCAGTTGCATTGAACGTCACAATAACAATAACTTGTGATAAAACACTTACCTAAAACTATCAATATGAAACACAGACTAATGTACAAGATCATCAGGATTCTTTGGTAACTAATAAACTAAATATATCACACGCACAGACAATCATCTACGTGATTGTAGAATTTTTTTATCACAGTTCACATCACTAACTACACCGATTCGACCACACTGCGATCCCATCAGGCCATCACTACGAACATTTTTTGTGTTCAGGACCACAACTTTTTTCGGTCGTCCAACTTAAACTTTCGGTCATCGTACGTCGTCGTAACCGATGCACTGGTCACTTCCCATCACTGATAAACACTGTATTATGTTCAGATTCGAATTTGGAATCTTTTAACACACTTTGAGTTTGTTTCTGTTTTATTATACGATAGTTTTGACGGAGCGAGCGGCAGCGGTCCGTCGTCGGTGGCGGTCGGGACCCAACTGGCGTGAAGTTCGTCGGGATTGGTGTGGAATGCGCTGCGCATGGTTGCCACACCGACTCCGCTCGGGTGAACCCGGCCGAAGCGAAGAGGCTCGCGTTAAGATTAAACCCCAAATAGCCCGTGTAGTTTTAATTCGGCTGGTTCATAGAACCAGTAACAGTCGTGCATTGTTGGTGGCGTCGCCCTCGGTATGGCATCGCTCGTTTTCATAACAGAGATTCTACTTTCCGAATCATCCGTCTCTCTCGCTCGGGCGTTCCAAATTTAAGTTATAAAAAAAACAGGTAAACGCATCGGGCTTACGGTCCCGAGACCTATTATTATTATGAAATATCGAAGTTTGGTACAATCTTCAATTAACGCCTTTGTGAAGGGATAGGGATCAAGTTTCAACCGAGTTTAAAGCTTTAGTAAAAACAGATTTGTCTTAAAAGTCCCGAGTTAAGTAATTTGACAAACAAAAATACTTAATTTTTTTTGGAACTTGGCTTGATACTCTAGCATGTGCTTTTTAGAGACTTTAGTAGGACGATTGTTTCTTCCGAATCGATACCTAATCACTGGAAAATCGATTTTAATTAATAGAAAAGTTATAACAATCATAAGTTCTTTGCAAGATTACCGATAGGATCGTCTAAACGCAAAAAAGCCACGGAGTAAATTAACTCCTAGCAAATCTTTATCTTTATAGCGTTCGATTTTATATGATTAGTTTGTACGTACGATTTCAATTATACGTCTTATCTTTAATCTAAGCTTTGTACCAATACCGTACAGTCGTAAGAGCATTAATATTTCAATCACTTAGAACGTTTTAGAAGATATTTATAGAATCTAGACGGGCCACACTACATTTCTTAATGTAGCCATGATCTTTATAATGTTTTTAATGGGGTTGTGAAACTGATATCAGATAAATTGGTCATGACATTGGATAGCATAAAAACATTTTGATAATAGATTCTGATTTTAATTGTTAACTGTAAATCTACCTGTTGTGTGCTTGTATAGTAATTTAAGACAAAGAAGCCAGTGAAACTGATAACATTTCCTATGTAAAGCCCGTCACAGACGGAGCTATAATATATATTATAGCTCGGTATCTTATGATATATTTTACGTACTATTTGACAGAGTCCCCACACGGAGCTATAATATATATTATAGCTCGATATATTACGATAAATTTCGATATATTTTGGGTATATTGCCTTCCTTCTCTGGCGTGACATACAACCGATATCTTTCTCTCTTTTGATCTTTCCCGTATGAGGTGCCGAGCTATACGATAATATATATCTCGGTATCTTACGGTATATTAATATATATTATAGCTCCATCTGTGACGGACGTCTGTAACGGTTAATTTAAAATAATATATTTCGGTAGCATATTCAACATTTTTGTTCGAGATTTTGCTGTTATAGCGAGATTTTACCACGAATATTTGCAAAACTGGATACCTGTCGAAATATTCCATTTATATAAATACGTTGTGATATTTGCTCCGTGTTTTTTCGTTTAATACTAATTTCGCGGAACTCGTAACGAAAAATAGAGACGAAAAAATCCTGGTTACATTTATGTAGGTACGTGATGTGACTACATATGTACACTTATGTAGATACGTGATGTACTTAATGTATACCTATAAAAGAAAATAGAACTAATGTTTTGAAAATTTCCCATCAATTTAATGACATGCCTACGTAACTACGACCACATACCTTTTCTTTAATGTCATGGTTGACAACAAGCTAACCGTCTGTTATCTAAAAAAACAGCCCCCAAAAACCACCCCCGATGTGGAAAAAACAAAACTGTCAGGCGCGCTATCAGTCAGTAAATCGTACCAAAAAATTAAAAAAATATCTCGTTAACATCTATGGTCACCAACTTTTTTAAAGCGGTCGGTCAACTTTTAAGCAGCCTTATTTTGAGGGTGCTAAAGGTGAAAATGAAATAAAAGGGTTACTAAATAGCGGTCATCTAAATTGGTAGATGAAAAACAGACCATGTAAGTGATATTGGACACCATAGATAAGGTAATCAGAAAGCTTTCATTTTTTTTGACAACAGACAGATACGAAGCATTGAAAACAATCTAATCAAATCTAATCAAATTACCATTTTTTTTTAAATTTACTACATAATTTTCACCATTCAAATTACCTTCATTATGTACTTTAATATTGAATAACGGCATTTTTTCATGAACTTGGCTATTGCACTACATTACATTGTCAACAACGCATTTGACATTTTTGACAATGTAGTGCAAAACCAACAATGTAATGTAGTGCACCAACTACCTAATAACTATTATTTAGATAGTTATTATGATATTAAAACCGCAAATACTATAATAAATTATAAACAAAAAAATACAATTCGCCTCATACGTAACTGTTAAAAATCGGATTTAATAAGTCAGCATATTAAACCGTAAACAATTTCCGTCTAAATTTCACGGCGCAAACCCAAAATCGTCTGCCATTAGTAAAAACGCCTCTGCATTTGAAAAAAGAACAAAAAAAAGCAGGTATCGTTGGGTTCAGCTTTAGAAATGCAAGGTATCACAAACTTACGCGGGGACCTCAGAGTGGTGCTCGTCTTTGTATTTTAAAAGGAGCTTCGACTGTAAAATAATAGTTCTAAATTTATCCGCACGCAAAAATAAAGTTGTGGTTCTGTAACATGCATAAAATTTCTATCTGTCATGGCGTATACGAAACCGAATAAACGAAATGGACTAAGAGCTGCGTCAGAGGGCCTACTGCGAAGTTCGAAAATCGACAAAACGATGGTCCCGTCTCTATCGCTCTCGCATATACGAAAGAGAGTGATGCAAATAGACGATTCGATGAACAAAGTGCTTCGCGGTTATAGGCCAGATATGACACAATAATGAGAGCAACAAAACCCGCCTGCTTAGATTGTTGTAATATCCTTATTGCTAGATCCGGGCATGTGGCAGCTTTTAATAAGTGGACGTCAGAGTTACAGACTAGCAAATTTTTTGAATTAGAAAATAGTACTACCAATACCAACATAGATAAAAACTGCGGAAGTTGTCTGAGTTATAGATGACAGGGCTTATATTTTCACATTAGAACGAAAAACATAGCATATTATTGCTGAAACAGAAACAGTAGGCGACAAACTATGAATTGCATTATACGTCGTTTGGCAGTATTTCTCCCAAAAGAAGCTTTTGGCAATGATATAATCTAATTATTTATATAATTTCTCATAATATAGCATAAAAACCAGAACTCTAGGATTTGTTTTCTTGAAGTGATTTGCATTATTTGACCTCTACTTTACAGCTGCCAGATCTATAAATAAGCATAGTATAGCAAACTGACTAGCTGGGCTTCGTTGCTCTCATTATTGTGTCATACTCATATCTGATGTGGCTAGCTCTCCATCTAAAATTTCCATTATATCTATGCAAACGAAATATTGTCGCTACATATTTAAACCTGGTATGTTTGTGACAGTTTTGTTTGATTGTTTTTATTTCATTTCGTTTCCATTGTATGTGGCGATAACGGTGTGTTATTGTATATTTAATTAAATGATTTAAGCGTTGGAGTGTTTTTAATTGCCTAAAACCACATAATTTTACCTTAATTAGTGATTGACAGTTGAACACATGATTATGTTTTCAACCGACTTCAAGATTTCGAAGGCCTCCTCCTTATCAATTCGTCGGGATAATTTTTTTATGCATTTTCACCGATTATTCGAAGACGGCTAGACCGATTTGGAATTATATTTTTTTGACTTCACAGTTGGTCCCATTGTCACCTGAGGGCCTACCGCGAAGTTCGAATATCGACAAAACGATGGTCCCGTCTCTATCGCTCTTGCATATACGAAAGAGAGTGTTGGAAATATTCGATTCGATGAACGAAGTGCTTCGCGGTTATAGGCCAGGTCCGGATCTGATGATGAGATCCTGGAGAAATCGAGGGAGCTCTTCAACTACTATAGTTACACCTATAGTGATTTCAGTATTTTTTACAACAACTCGGGCATTTTCTCTTGGAAAAGCGAATCCTAAGTGAAGTTGGTTCTTTTTTTTAAATTATTTTTAAAGTAGGCACAATAATACTAATAGGCCAATCTAACAAGATCCATAAAAAGCTTTTTGAGGAATTAATTCCCAGCAGGCTGGAAATCCAATAATGCCTTCACTTGGTCCTAAATGCGTGTAATCCGAGTTTGCCCAATGACATTGACATGACATGACATTATTAATATAGACATAGATAAACTTATATAGTACAGCAGCACAGCCTAAGAAATTTTTGAAGCTCAGTCAGTTGCGCCCTCTGTCCGAAAGTCCCCTAAAGATACCGAAAATAACGTACTAGTACACAGATAGAAATAATATCTTAATTCAAAACGCAAAACTCTCTTGCACGCGGTTTCTTAAAGAGAGTAATAAATACCTTAGACCAATAAACATGACTTGAGTTAAAAATATCATGATTTTTAAAAGAAGATTTAAAATTATTTAGCTTTAACTTTACCTATTTTTAAAGCGAATAGTAATGATTTGGGTTAAGATAATAATTATTTACGGCAAAAAAGCACCAACATTTTCCTTTAAGAGTTTTATGTGTTTACGTAAGATCGATTAGTTCTTGGTTTGATGTTTTCAATCTACAGCTAAGAGCCAAAGCTAATTTAAAGAAGTAGCACCAAAAGTTAGATTTGAGATTTTTAAGTTTTTAGGCAAGAGAGATTAATTTTTGCTTTGATGTTTTCAACTTACAATCAAGAGCCACAGCTATTCCAAAGAAGAAGCACATAATTTTTGCTTTGAAACATTTAAATCTTGGACGTTAGTTACCCTGCGCATCAATAGATGTCTCTGCGTGTAGGTTAGAACACGCGAACGTTTGTTCAACGTAACTTCATGACCCTCGGCGCTTTACCCGGGCTTATTTGAGATTCACAATAGCAATCTCAGCTCTAGTTAATACGATTATAAATTGTGAGTATATAAATAATCATAATTTATATTTGTATTATCTACTTTTAGTTAAACTTCCTTTCTTGGGATTAGTCCCGAGAAACACAGTTTCTGCTACTAGGTTTTTAAGTAGTGCACTGAGACACTAAGGCGATTATCACACTGACGACGGATCCGCATGCGGCGCCGGTGTGCGAGCGAGATAGCGCTATACACATGCAGAGCGCTATCTCGCTCGCGCACCGGTGCCGCATGCGGATCCGCGCCAGTGTGATAACCGCCTTAGAAAATGTTATTGTTTGTTTCAAGTAATCGATTTCATACGCCAAGAAATTTTAGATCTTGGTGTGAAAATATCAAATTCTACATCAAGTAACACATGCTCTTGAATTAATGCGATTTCTTGTTTCCGTGGAGAAATTCAATTCTCAATTTAAACTATGAGTCTTCATCCAAGAAACAAAGTTTCTTGGCTTAAGTTCTTCATGTATTGCACTAAGACACATAAAGTTCAATTTAAAAAAAATACAATACAAAAACAAAATTCAAACGCCCTTCGTGAGAATATTAAGCTATTTTAAAAAGAAGATTTTTATATCTCGGATAAAGTATTGAATTTATTAGGTTAAGTAATAAACTTTGAAAAATTTTATATCTTAAAATAAAGAATTTTATTTTTTCCTTATATGGGAAACTGGATATCTCTTGATTCAAATAGGTTTCTTTGGTTGAAGAGATTTTTTCTATCTGTGTAGTACACTAGTAGCTACTAGGTGGAGTAGCAGTGAAGGTGACATTTTCTCTGACATTCGATATATTCAGGGGCGGATCCCTGACACGCAAGTTTTGCATACTATGGGGGACATACGGGCGGACCGCAAGATTTTTTGTGAGGGAAGTGCCCCCCCCCCCCCCCCTGAACAAAATCCTGGATCCAGGCCGGTGGGTATATTTAGGGGACTTTCGGACAGAGGGCGTAACTGACTTGAGCTTCAAAAAGTTCTTAGACTATGGCCGTCTATTATATCTTTAAGTCTATGCTATAGATTACATTTTACGTTGTTGTCGATTTTCAAGAATTTTCTACTTTTTTAAAGCTTATTTGTGTAGTTTTCTTTTCTCTAAGTAAAATACATAAATAACATGGATAAGTTATTCTATTGTGTGTTGTGTTAGTCATGGCTGCCTTTCATTTTGAAAGTGGACTAGTTTTTATGTTTACATTGTATGACTCAGTGAACTTTCGGCGCGTACGCATCGAAAACAAACATGGCCGCGGTTTAGGGCACGTTCATATTAAGCGTACGTCTTATCTATCACACTTTTCTGACAGCTGCGTAGTAAAGTCCGACTACACAGATAGAAAAAATCTCTTCAACCAAAGAAACCTATTTGAATCAAGAGATATCCAGTTTCCCATATAAGGAAAAAATAAAATTCCTTATTTTAAGATATAAAATGTTTCAAAGTTTATTACTTAACCTAATAAATTCAATACTTTATCCGAGATATAAAAATCTTCTTTTTAAAATAGCTTAATATTCTCACGAAGAGCGTTTGAATTTTGTTTTTGTATTGTATTTTTTTTTAATTGAACTTTATGTGTCTTAGTGCAATACATAAATAACTTAAGCCAAGAAACTTTGTTTCTTGGATGAAGACTCATAGTTTAAATTGAGAATTGAATTTCTCCACGGAAACAAGAAAACACATTAGTTCAAGAGCATGTGTTACTTGATGTAAAATTTCATATTTTCACACCAAGATCTAAAATTTCTTGGCGTATGAAATCGATTACTTGAAACAAACAATAACATTTTCTAAGGCGGTTATCACACTGGCGCGGATCCGCATGCGGCACCGGTGCGCGAGCGAGATAGCGCTCTGCACGTGTATAGCGCTATCTCGCTCGCACACCGGCACCGCATGCGGATCCGTCGTCAGTGTGATAATCGCCTTAGTGTCTCAGTGCACTACTTAAAAAGCTAGGAGCAGAAACTGTGTTTCTCGGGACTAATCCCAAGAAAGGAAGTTTAACTAAAAGTAGATAATACAAATATAAATTATGATTATTTATATACTCACAATTTATAATCGTATTAACTAGAGCTGAGATTGCTATTGTGAATCTCAAATAAGCCCGGGTAAAGCGCCGAGGGTCATGAAGTTACGTCGAACAAACGTTCGCGTGTTCTAACCTACACGCAGAGACATCTATTGATGCGCAGGGTAACTAACGTCCAAGACTTAAATGTTTCAAAGCAAAAATTATGTGCTTCTTCTTTGGAATAGCTGTGGCTCTTGATTGTAGGTTGAAAACATCAAAGCAAAAATTAATCTCTCTTGCCTAAAAACTTAAAAATTTCAAATCAAACTTTTGGCGCTACTTCTTTGAATTAGCTTTGGCTCTTAGCTGTAGATTGAAAACATCAAACCAAGAACTAATCGCTTTTGACGTAAACACATAAAACTCTTAAAGGAAACTTTTGGTGCTTTTTTGCCGTAAATAATTATTATCTTAACTCAAATCATTACTATTCGCTTTAAAAATGGGTAAAGCTAAAGCTGAATAATTTTAATTCTTCTTTTAAAAATCATGATATTTTTAACTCAAGTCATGTTTATTGGTCTAAGGTATTTATTACTCTCTTTAAGAAACCGCGTGCAAGAGAGTTTTGCGTTTTGAATTAAGATATTATTTCTATCTGTGTACGCAAAGTCATGTATGACGCTTCCGTACATTGTCATTGTCAAATCAGGGATAACGTAACGCAGACGGACTCTATCCGTTGTTGGTGTAGTTTAAATGCTCTATTCTTAATAGCACTGGACGCTAATGGCTTTCTGTGAGCTGCAAACTGTACGTATAATATGAACATACCCTTGCGCGTGACGTTTTAAAAACGTTTTTCATGGTATAGTATACTTAGTGTAAACAGAGATAGTTGGCCACCTGGCGGAATGTAAGTTCAAAGAATATGTAAGAAGGTAGCGTAAAGTAACTTAGGGGAAATACTAGACTTGCCCAGGAGGGAGACATCAACCATTTCAGAAGTACTTACAATGACAACATTTTACATCAGAATTACTCAAACAAATTAAAGAATATATAATTGTTCAGTTTTTGACAATTAATTATTAAATTAGGGAAATGCAGCCGGTTTTTATTATTATGAAAAATAACCGGTTAACTGGTTAAAAACCGGTTTTCATCATACAAAATAAAAACAATCCCTAATTACCTTTCCTAATTAAAGATATCAATGTCTTATCCTTCGTTCACTCACCCAGAATATAATATTTCCCGCTAAGAAATTCGATTGGACCCGCTATTTATAACCACTAACAGAGCGAGACTCCATTGTCTCCGGGCCGGGTCCGAGCATCGAACCGGCGACAATCGACGGATACGGAAATGTAATTAGCTAAGTCGAGGTTCTTAATTCAATTGGGTTTTTTGATTGCCAATGAAAGAATAGTGAATACATAGTACATCCCTATCAATTAGCGCTCACAGATAAAAGGATATCTTAATCCAAGATATTCATTCTTGTATATAAGGAAAATCGATAATTTCTTAAATCAAGTAAAAAATATCTTGAACCAAGTAAGTTCTATCTTGGATCAACAAAATCATACTTGGTTCAACAAAATCATACTTGGTTCAAGAAATTATCGATTTTCCTTATATACAAGAATGAATATCTTGGATTAAGATATCTTTTTTTTCTGTGCTATTAGTTATTTCTTAAGTTAAACTGTGTGGTGTTTTAAATAATTTTATCGAAATAGAACCGACTTACTTAGGCTCCACCTTTCTGAGAGCAGCCCGAGCTATAGTGAAAAATACTCTAATCACATAGGTAGGCCTATAATATTTGAAGATTTCTCTAGAATCCCATCATCAGATCTGACCTGATGACAATGGGACCAATTGTGTAGTAAGCCCTTTTAAACAAAAATATAATTTTCCATATTAGTCTAGCCGTCTTCGAATAATCCATGAAATACGCCCTAAAAAAATCCCGACGTATTGAGAACCTGTTCAAAATCAAGTCGGATAAAAATGTGTTGCATATGATACAAAGCGACCACACCTTTTATAATTTCAACAAAAAAAGAACCGACTTCACTTAGGATCCGCTATTCCAAGAGGAAGTGGCCGAGTTGCTGTAAGAAATAGTGAAATCAGTTTACGTTAGCCTATAATAGTTGAAGAGTTCCCTAGATTTCTCCAGGATCCCATCATCAGATCTGAACCTGGTGAAAGTGGGATTTTCCAAATCGGTCCAGCCGTCTTCGAATAATCCGTGAACATACATAAAAAAACAAAGATCCCAACGAATTGATAACCTCCTCCTTCGAAATCTTGACGTCGGTTGAAAATACCTTAAGAGTCGCCAGGACGCTCGCGAGAACTCGCGTCCCCATACAAACGTAGTTCAGCTCTCATTTTAAAACGACATGCTTCAGAACCACGAAATTTGGCATGGGCATTCTAGTAGTACAGATCTATGTCGGTAATTCATTTTCGTTGTAAAAAATTGTAATACTTACAAAGAAAATATAGCAAAATAAGTTTTGTATGTAAATCTGTATCTGGCTGTATTTTCTTTGTAAGTATTACAATTTTTTACAACGAAAATGAATTACCGACATAGATCTGTACTACTAGAATGCCCATGCCAAATTTCGTGGTTCTAAAACATGTCGTTTTAAAATGAGAACTGAGATCTCTACACATCTCAGAGCCGAACACAAGACGTTTATTCGGCAAATACTGCCCACTAGAGTTCCGGCATTCGCTAGAAATAGGACACCTAGGGGTCACAAAACCGGTTTCACCGAAACCGAAAAAACCGGAAAAACCGGGTTTCACGCCAATCGTGAAAACCGGCTTTCAGATTTGGAAAAACCGGCTTTTCGAGTTTTTCGATTTTACACTTGTAAGAGTTGTAATACATTTTATCGGCGATTGAATAAATACGCCGTATGTTATTGCAATTTGTAAGTCCTACCTTTTAGTTTATCAGTAAACATAGGTACTAAATATGTATAAATGAATGAATGTATATTGAAATATTATGCGTTTTCAACCGACTTTAAGATTTCGATCGAAGGAGGAGGTTCTCAATTCGTCGGGATATTGATATGTACTTAATATGCTCTCGTGTTTATATGAAACACCATTGTTGAAAGTTGTCACTATAGAAAAAAAAACCGAAGTTGGGTCGGTTTTCCCTTTATTTTTCTTGGCTTACATACCTAAACGAAAAGATAGTAAGCAATATAACTGACTTTAAAATATGAATATTCTGGTAATTCTGGTTTATCTAAAAACTTACACAAGCTAAATTGGACAAATCTTTGTGGATTCGCTTATTTATCTTTATTTGTTCAGAAGTCTGATCCGTTATCCGTTGCATTGCATTTCTGTTTTTAGTGCACGGGCGCATATACAATCTAAAGCATATACTTCGGTATTCTAAAATAATTTTAAACAAAAAAAGAACCGACTACTTCATTTAGGTTAGGATTCCCTTTTCCAAGAGGAAATATCCGATCTTCTGTAAAAATACTGAATTCACTATGTGTGTCTACTGTCTATAATAGTCAAAGAGTTCCCTCGATTTCTCCAAAATTCCATCATCAAATCCGGACCAGGGGGGCGATTTTTGGCAGCTGAACGCTCGTATAAAAAAAAATTAAGCTCGAAAATAATCGCACACAAAAGTTTGTCGCCAATTTTTTTGCATGGTGTTAATATTTTATATAATCATGATTTAAAATTCCCATCGCTATTATTTTTAAAACATAATTTCCTCGTTTTATTTAGAGTTTTAAGACTTTTAAGTATCACTTTCGAGTGCTCGAATCTCAAAAATCACCCCCCTGGTGACAATGGGAGCAACTGTGAAGTATACTCTTTTAAACAAAAACATATTTTTTCAAATCGGTCCAGCCGTCTTCGAATAATCGGTGAACATACATAAAAAAAATTGTAAAATAGTCCAGGCATTTTATTTTCACTTGTATGGGAAAAATGACAAATTTGGAAATAATTCATAATAGCAGAAGTATTTAGTTGTATGGCTTTAAAGTCATGTTAATCATTGCCTAGACAGAAAATCCTACAAAAATTTGAACATGAAAAAATCGTCATTTAATTAATTTCTAAATAATCCCCTAAATAAATAAATAAATATTTTATTATTTATTAAATTATTATGGTTCCTTAAGACAGGTTATTTATGGATGACGGAAAATCAGACAAAAAAAAGAAACGCTTCGTATATATTTTGATGAATATTTACTTCCCGATGGAAAGTTTGTAGAATTTGTTAAAATGAATTTGTTAGAATGACATTTTAAAACTATACAGCGTGTATTTTTGATATTACCACATAAGCTATGGGTAGTTAGTATAGACCCTAATAAACATACTTCCATATGTTTTATTAAAATTTTACGACTTTTATTTATCCATATAAAATATTTCAGCACGCAATGTATTGCTCCTACCTGATTACTTTGCCTTTAAAACGTCACAATTGATATGTGTCACATTGTACTGTATACGCAGTACATTGCTGAGTGAAATAAATTAAAAAATTAATTGCTCGGTGTTAATTAACAATTAACTAAATATTTATTGCAATGTCGATTTAAAACATCAAAACCTGCTTCTGGTTTCCTTTTGTGGTAATATCAAATATACACGCGGTATAAACAAAAAAATCGCTGTTATAAATTAATGTGTGAAAAAACGTATCTTTACCAGAGTAAAAACGTAGATCCCGATGAATTCAGAACCTCCTTCGATCGAAATCTTGAAGTTGGTTGATAAATTCGGTATGGTAGTATGGTAAGTACAGCGAGCAGCTTTCGAAGAGACGCGTAATTTATTAATGTATTATTTAGCATTTACTTTCGTAAAACGATTCATCTGGCTAAGTTATACCTATACGTGCGATTTCCAGAAAAGGAGGTTCCGGAAGATGTTTTTTTGTTTTAATATTGTTAATTCGCGAAGATTTTTGGTTCTAATAATGAAAAGACATATAAAAAGTCTCATATGTTGTGAAATGGCTAAATATTAAAGTATAAAATCATTATTTTCCGTTTTTTTTCACTTCTTATATGTAAAATCGAAAAATCACCGAAAAACCGGAAAACCCGGTTTTGCTGGTGTACTAAAACCGAAACCCGGTTTTCAAAAAATGTTAGCGGTTTTGTGACCCCTAAGGACACCTGAAGAGATTATGCTGAGTCTGCAAACACTTTGGAGGTAAAACAGAGATAAAGATCTGGGCAGATACTTGGATGCCGTTCGACTATTCTATTTCTGGTTGGCGTATTAATTCAAGCTCTAGATTAAACAATTCAGCAAATCGGACACTACTGCACGGAAAAAAAAGCTTCCGGGATATTCTTAATCCAAGACATAATTATTATCCTGTAAATATTTCCTCGTGACCAGTATTTATTTCCTTTACCAAAAATATGATTCTTAGCTTAATAAAACCACGTTTTCTTAAAATAGCTATAGTTAACTTTATTACTTGGACTAGCAAAACTCTAAAATCAAACATTGCACTCCGTCCCAGTTCCACAGATAATGATTGCATTTAATACCGAAGCTGCATTTAATTTAGAAACATGCGGGGAGGGTCGCGACCCTTCCGTATTTGGCTACTGAATCCACACCCTCCTTACTGCATATAACATAAGGTCTACATTGATGCCAGCAGATGTACTATTAATAAAGGTTAATTTTCAACTTTAATGCACCGTGATAAGGAACAGCGGTCAGTTAAATGTTTCAGTGCCCAGTATAACTTGAACTACAGATTGCTAATAACTATACGCAGATGAAGGTCAAAGTTTATTGGGATTAACTTCTTCTCAACAGCGAGATTAATTTTCAACGTTACTGCACCGTGATAAGGAACAGTGGTCAGTTAAATGTTTCTGTGCCCAGTATAACTTGGATTACAGATTCTTAATAACTTTACACAGTCGAAGGTCAAAGTTTATTGGTTTTGTTGTATGCTGCGTGAACAATTGCTATTAAGCCAATGTGCATTTGACCCCGTTGTGATATCATTTGGGAATGCTCTAGAAATGAGATTTGCTGCTTAAATCGATTCATCAAAACATATCGATTGGTTTGTTTCGCCAAAGCTTTACAACTCGAGTTCCACCAGCTTGCTGGATTTTGAAGAAAGATTTTTTTTCCAAATATTTATGATGACACACCGCCTCTGTGGTATTTATACCAGTGAGTTCTTTGCATAATTGGTATCGTATTGCGATTGCGACTAAGAAAATGTAGGAGATTTTTTTTTGTATGGAACAGGTGGTCCCGTCCCAGCCAGCCAATAGCCCTCCAACCAAACTAAAGCAAAAATTTTATTCGAACGAAAATTTTTTTTTTACTTTTCCATAATTAAAATTCGATACCAATTATGCCCTTAAAAGGATCACCAGCATGTTTGTTACATCTTGTATACCTAGGGAAGACAATTTTAGACAGTAGGTATGCTTTTTTCTTCATGAGAACAACGGTCTAGATTTTAAACTAAGTTTAGTTTCACTATAACTAAAACCTCATATCATAACACCCCTTTACCGCTCAGTAAAAAACAACTCCCCGACGTAGTTATCACTACACGCGGCTTTACTCACTTGTGTGTAGTCAGTACTCAGTAGCCACTACGCGCGATATGTTTCGGAGAGCTTAGTACGCTTACCATGAGTTATGACATTGACGTTTTCGAGAACGAGTATCGAGTGTTCTATCTGTGCATCTTGCTTGTAACATATTAGTGTAAACGAGATGCTCAGATAGAAAATTCGTTACTCGTTAACGTAAAATGTCAATGTCAAACTCGGTAGAGGTAAAGATCTTCATCCTCAAGCACTAAGAGTGCTAATTGGTGTAGTGATAATAGTGTTAATATGTCTCACGAAAGGTTAAACCGACACAGTTGTTTAATAAACATAACAAACATTTTGTTAATTTATCTAACGATATATTGTATAGGACACACCTGCATTAAAACGAGGTGTTATTAGGACAAAACATACGGGGATCAATTGCGGATAGCACGATATCATCATCATCATCATCATCACAGCCATAAGACGTCCACTGCTGAACATAGGCCTCCCCTTTGGACCTCATTAAAGAGGGGGTTGGCCATACGCGCCACGCTTGGCAGGCGGGTTGGCGCGCGCAGTTTCTTTTTTTTTGTTTATTGTTGTTTAGGCTTTCGGAAGATGCTGCCCATCTCCCGGTAAATACCCTTAGCAGACTCCTACTGCAATCGCGGGACGATACGATATGGTGGGGGACAATTCTAAGGCCGGGCACCCCACGGCGGAGCACGATTAACTCGCCACATTGTGCGAGGTGATTTGGTAGGCTATAAATACAAGGTGTAACAAAAATACTGGTGATCCTTTTAAGGGCATACTTGGTATCGTATTCTTATTGTGAAAAACTAAGAAAAAATAATTTTCTCGCGAAAAAAATTTTTGGTTTTGTATGGAGGGTTGGCCAGCTGGGACGACTCGCCCCATACAAAAAAAAAATTTTTTCACGTCCAAAAAATTTTTCTCCTACTTATTCCTACTCGCAATACGATACCAATTATGCCCTTAAACGGATCACCAGTATTTTTGTTACAACTGCGAAATCTCAAAAAAAAATTTTGGTTGGTCATACTTTTCGGCCGATCAGACGCTGATGTTTTCTATGGGACGCCAAAGTTTGTTTTTGAGATTTCGGGGTTGGTCCCATGGAAAAAGTTATTGAAAAACACCCTGTAGTAAGCTAACATTTAAATAATCAATACCATAAATAGGTACGTGTTTTTTTTATGACATAGGACTCATAGGAGGCAAACGAGCACACGAACCGCCTGATGGTAAGCAATTACTACTGCCTTTGGAGCTGCAACACCACAGGGGTCACAAGCGCGTTGCTACCTAGAGAAGTTGCTACCTATGAACGTATACTACACAGAAAAAAAAGATATCTTAATCCAAGATATTCATTCTTGTATATAAGGAAAATCTATAATTTCTTGAACCAAGTATGATTTTGTTGAACCAAGTATGATTTTGTTGATCCAAGATAGAACTTACTTGGTTCAAGATATTTTTTACTCGATTTAAGAAATTATCGATTTTCCTTATATACAAGAATGAATATCTTGGATTAAGATATCCTTTTATCTGTGTATAGAAGCTATATTGTGTAGTACAGTCGACGTCAAAGATATGTTTACACTTTTGCAACCTATTACAAAGGAATAAGGTGCAAAAGTGTAAACATATCTTTGTCGTCGACTGTACAATCAATCAATGAAATATTTATTTGTAAAGGTAGTGATAAATACAGTTAGAAGCATTCAGTACAGTACAACTGATGTTAAGGCTTCTTCCGCGAATGCAGAAGCCCAGGGGGGCGATTTTTGGCAGCCGGACGCTCGAATTCAAAAAAATTAAGCTCGAAAATAATCGCACAGAAATATTTGTCGCCAATTTCTTTGCATGGAATTAATAGTTATTTAAATAATCGTGATTTAAAATGTCCATCGTTGTTATTTTTAAAACATAATTTCATCGTTTTATTCAGCATTTTAAATGTCACTTTCGAGTGCTCGAATCTCAAAAATCACCCCCTAGCCTTGGGCACCGGCGGCCTAGAACACTTTTTCCTTTGTATATGAGTATGGCGATTATCACACTGACGACGGATCCGCATGCGGCGCCGGTGCGCGAGAGAGATAGCGCTCTGCATGTGTATAGCGCTGTCTCGCTCGCACACCGGCGCCGCATGCGGATCCGCACCAGTGTGATAACCGCCTATGACATCTATATACTTAAGTTTATAAGTTAGAACTGTTAGAAGCCTTGTTTAAATAGGTATGCGGGGTATGCCTCACACTAACATCACTAGTCTAGATAATACCGGTTAATATTTAGCACGAGAATTACCGGTTATTTACCTGTAATTTTACCGGTTTTGCATTCCCTTACGCCGCACCAGTACGTCTAGCATGACTTACGTTGCGGCGCGACTCTCCATACTTCTGGCGCGACTCGAAGTATGGAGTCGCGCGCGACAACGCATGTCATGCTAAGGCCCCTGGTTCGGGTAAAATAACAGACCGTGTGTCCCCTGACAATCAGACTACCTACTCGTTACGCAATTTCACACTTTATGACTCAAATTTGACAGCTGCATGCAAATCCGTAGGAATTAGCATTAGGGGTCCGTCGGACAGGTACGGAACCCTTTAGGCACGGAACCCTTCCGTTATGTTGACTGTTATGGACAGTACGGCGTGTTTTTGATTTGTTTGTATGAATAATAAATTAGGATACTGGGGTGAGGATACACAGGAAATTGAAGACAGATTGGTACAGAATTTATTTTTCTATTAGCTAAATACAGAATAATCCGCTTAATACGATTTATTCCATAATACGCCATTTAATAAGAGGCGTAATAAAAATATTAAAAATAAAAATGCGTGTGATCCGTTTAAGGGCATAATTGTTATCGTAATCTAATTACGAAAAACCAAAAAAAAATTGTTCACGTGAAAATAAATTTATTTGTATGGTGGGTTTAGTTAATTTTTTTTCGTTGAAATTTTTTTTCCCCTTTTCTTAGTCGCAATTATAATTGTAATAGATAGATATAAATACATAGACAACATCCATAACTCGGGAACAAATATCCGTGATAAACACACAAATATTTATTTGTGTGATATTTGGGCATTTGCCCAGCACGCCTAGCACATGATTGACACGTCAGTATCTCGCGCGCGAATAGTCTATCCGTCCTTTTCTGACTGTGTCAATTAGAAAGAGACGGGTAGTCTATCTCGCGCACGAGATACTGTCGCATCAGTCATGTGCTAGGCGCGCTGACCAGGATTCCAACCCGGGACCTCCTGCTTCATAGGCAGGGTCACTACCGACTAGGCTAGGAGGCCATTAATGTTTTCCATAAATACTTATAAACAGGATGTCTCGAACCGTCAGTAAAACAAGTTAAATTCTGTCCCCTGTCGAAGTCTTCTAAAATGTGTCAGGGACTCGTCGGCCATGTTTTTCATCTTTTTCTGTATATTTGTCTAGCGATGATACGTTAATTGCATATTTAAATTGGCCACGGTCATTAAGAAAGAAGCGATGACAGTCAAATGTAATAAAATATCAAAATTATTGCGTTTTAACATTTAAAATAAACTGACATAGTTTATAGTCGAGACGTCGTAAATTTAATTGGAATTTTAATAATTGTATCGTAATTTATAAAACAAATATTTGTCTACGAATAATTTTGGCATGTTAGTTAATCAAATATTGTAATATAGAAATAAAATTGATTAAGTATGCTTATTTAGTTATTGGTCTGTATTTTTGGAAATATTCCTCCAGATTAAAAGCTATAGAATGTGATTCAGTTTACTGATTTCTTTTTATACAATGGCGCGTCCAAACGACACGATTCCCGTCGGCTTCCCTAATTTTCAGACACCTGAGCAGTTTTCCTGCTCATGAAGAAATTTTAAGCCAATTAAGCTCCGGCTTCCCTAAGAAAAAATTTAATCACCGCCACTGATACTCACTTGCATAGAATCTGAACTATTAATATTTTGTAGTTTTTGCTTAGAACCTTAAACACCTGTCGCATTCCATACAGTAAAAAATCGAAACAGGGTCGAGAAAATAAGCTATTAAAAGAAAAAAACTAAATTGCTACTTCCACACATCGTGCACCTAAGGAGGTAAGGCATGTTTCACACTCGCGTAAATTTTACAATGAATACGCCTTTTTTTAAATCCTAGTCGTAAAAATATGAGTGTTATAATACGGGTGATTTTTTAATAACTAGAGGTGATTAATTAGGTCATACTGAGCAACTTTTTCTATGGGACCAATCCCGCAATCCCAATACATTTTTTGGCAGAAAACGTCGACATCTGATTGGCCCAAATGTATGAAAACATAAAAAATTGGGATATCGGAGGTGGTCCCATAGAAAAAGTTGTTCAGTATAGCCTACCAAATCACCTCGCACAATATACATATGTAGCTAGTTATTGAAAAAACATCCTGTATAACTTTGACGGCTATGTATGTCTGTCGTTGTATCTGTTTGTGATACTGTAGCGCTAAAACTGTAGAACGATATAAATGTGGTTGAAATCTAAAGAACAAATCAAATTAATTAAATAAATATGCAGAATACGCGAATGCAGTAGACGCTGGTTGGTTAATTAATGTAGACTCCTTAACTCAAAAAATCTTTATAATTCAAGATTAATAGTTAAGTTCTTAATAATGTACCTAACTTTTAATGAAATAAACAGTTTTTTTTATCCCAGACTTGTTCGCCGTACCCACCCACCAAACCACCAAAGCCACCTCAGGCAAACTCCATGAAGCGGTGAGGGCTACGAGAGATCGAGACAGATGGAGACGAATCACCAAAGCCGCTAAACCAAGTGGTCGCGATCCTCAATAATGAGGGACCGACATGAAGAGAGAGGGGGGTCGCCGTACTAAGTTTAAAAAATGCGGTTTTTTTTTTTAATTTGAATGCAGGTTTTCTACCGCATAATTTTAGATATGTTTTTTCAAAATCGGTAGAGCCGTTTCGGGAGATTACCAATTTTTGTAAATCATATATTCTTCGGATATGTCTAATCATCACATTGTCGTGTTTGTCACTTCAATTAAGACGGCTTGAAGCCTAGTAGACAGCTCTGGGATTAGTGACCTGACACGACCTGGGCTCTAAGATCTGACAGGCTTAAGCTGCGGTAACGGCACTAATTACTAGGTATAGGCATATGCTAGGTACTCTAGGCCTCAAATGCATAAGGCCTGGTTACACCTAACGAGTACAGTGGCGAGACAGCAAAATGCCACTCGGCCGAGAGAGTAAAATGGCCCGGCCCAGTACTCGGCGATGTGTTTACACCTTGCGAGTACTCGGTCGAGAGTACTGACTCGCCACTGTACTCGGTAGGTGTAACCAGGGCATTATGCCAAAGTATCTGGCAAAAGGATTTTTCATAAGGATTATTAGATTCATATTGATGTTTTCATTGCAGGGCGCGATTTAGATTCTCTATTATTTGCACATACATATGTATTTTAAACACAAAACTTCCGGGAGAATCAGACATATTAAATAAAACACGGGTTACTCACGTCTTTTAAGTCGAATATTGCTCGACATGTTTCGCATAAAAAAATTTTTTACTATTAATTAAGGTCGTTTGGCCGCAGTTATGGGCCAGTTACGACACGGGTCGACTGTGTCAGTCTCGTGGCCTGAAGGGCCGCGAGGCTGCCCATGTTTCGCTCCATAACGAGGAGCTTATTCATGAGCCATTCGCGTCGGCTAACCGACGCAGACTGCGGGCCGCGGCTCTCCGCTCACGAGCGCTCGTCGCGGGCGGTGGTGGCGGCGGGGTAGGCTAGAAACTACCCTCGTTTTCAGCATCATTGTCAAATGTAAAAAATAAATCGACTTAAAAGACGTGAGTAATCCGTGTTTTATTTAATATACATATGTATTGTCTATTATTTGATCTGCTTTTTTCCTATTTAGAATATTGAAGACAGTAATACACTATATCGTCCGGTGACGACCAATACTCATTAACACACAAGTTCATAGCCAGAATGAACCGCATTACTAACAAAATGGTTGATTTTCGTTTATAATTTTTTGTGTAATTAGTGAATTTTGGTTGTCTTTCGGAACGTCAGGTTAGATCAGATAGTTTTTTCGTACTTTTATTAAGGGGATCCCATGCCCCAATGACCTTCGATCTGAATTCCTTAGTTTTCTAATGTTTTTTGAAGCTTATCATGTTAACAGCGACGGCTTTAACAAATATAGTATCCCATATTTACTTCAAAGTTCACTGTCTTCAAGATAACAGGGATCATAGTTTAAAAAATGTAGGCCCAAAAACAGGTTTTATGGCCATAACTTTTGTGTGAATAAGTTTAAAATTAAAACCGTACACAAATTTTTAGTTTTAGATATGTCAAAGACAAACCCAAATATATAGATTTTGTATATGTATGATCTTCCACAAGAAAGGAGATACAAAGATGAGAGTTTTTTTAGACAATGTTTAAAAAAATCATAGAAAAATAAGTATACATTTCATTCAAAATTCGGTGGACAAAAATGGAGATAAAAGATTGAAGAACCGATAGCCGCTTGTCTTATAATTCTATCAGTAATGGAAAAGTAGGAGATACAATTCAAAACTTGTCAAAAATCGATGAAAATCTAAGGTAGCCCCTTAAATGTAAGTACAAATTACGATGAATCTACATTTCAATACTGGTCACTTAGGAAGTATCCCAAGAAATGAACAGCAGGCTTATGATGGCAGTAGTTGTCCGCCGATAACTTGATAAAAAACTGACAACTCGACACATTCACACAGCAGAACATGACAATGTGTCAAGTTGTCAGCTTTTTATCAAGTTATCGGCGGACAACTACTGCCATCATAAGCCTGCTGATTGTCTCTTTTCCTCAAACTTTTAACTAATAACCGTGGCACATAACTTATGGTATCAATAAATTGACTACCAATAGTTCTTTGTACCGTATTTATCAGCAATAAATAGGCCGTAGTGAGTCAGAGGCCGAGCTTTGCTGATAACGAGTCAATGCAATCATTCAGTGATAAGGAGTCATTTCAAGGAATAAATGTTAGTGTGGTAAAGGTGACACATTTACCTGATATAGGCAGACTGTTGCCCTTCACAGGAATATGTGTCAGTCCAGGGAAAGTTGGAGTTGTAAGTACCTACTTCATAAAACTACACAATGTACGCTATGTTTTCGAACGAGCGGAGCGTCAGCGAAGCGAGTTCTTATTGCAACTTCTGGCGACTGGGACTGGGACGTCTCGGCATTTCCATGGCTATTAGATTTTGAGATTTTGTTCGACAATAATTTTAGGACCAAGGCAACGCTACTCAAGTAATCGTCGAACAAACTTTCAAACTGTTCAACCAATGCGTACTGCCCGCCATGACCTACGCGTGCGAAACGTGGACACTGAGCATGTGCGGAATGAGGAGGCTCAAAGTTGCTCAAAGAGCCATGGAACGCAGCATGCTCGGTATATCTCTTCGCGATAGAATCCGGAACGAGGAGATAAGGCGACGGACCAAGGTAGTAGACATCGGGCAACGGATTGCTACTCTAAAATGGGCCTGGGCCGGACACGTTTGCCGACGAGATGATGGGAGATGGAGCCAGCGTGTCCTAGCATGGAGACCTCGGTCAGTAAGACCAGATCATAGACCTCCAATCAGATGGGAGGACGATATAAAAAAGGTGGCAGGCCCGCTCTGGAGAACAGAAACCGCGAACCGGGCTTATTGGAGGTAAATTGGAGAGGCGTATGCCCAACAGTGGGCGCATACACGCTGAAGAAGAAGAGAAGAAGAAGAAGAAACTTTCAAAGGCAAAAAACCATCGAAATGCCGAGACGTCCCAGTAGCCAGAAGTTGTTTGTAAGAACTTCCTCCGCTCGTTCAATAAACTACTAAACTCAATCAACAATTACCCTATGACTAAATAAAACTCATGCTACCATAAATTTCATTCATACATTAACCTAAGCCTACACTCGTCATCAAATATATCAGAGCAGCCGAGGTGCTCAAAAATATCTGAACATGCACTCTATCGCCTCGACAATAGAGGCGTTGTTCAGATATTTGTGACCACCTTGGCCGCTCCGATATATCTGATGGCGACGATTTGAACTCGTTCACAAGTCATTAGGGCATCAGTTTTTGTATGTATGTAACATCCAATCTCGGAGATTCGACACGCTCTCTCAGTAATTTCCTACGTACTTATTTATTAATGTAGATAAGAGTTGATAAAGCAACGAGTTATGAGAATTTCAACCTGGCTGTTGTGGTACTCGGAAAAATATGGAGTGAGTTCGGGCAATTTCGTCAATTGGTACACTAATGGATAATACGTGTGAAAGGTTTTTACTATGCTACATAGTATATTGTATTGTAGAACGGGCAGTGGCCTATTTAATAAAGCTACAAGTGACAATTTATAAGCGGAAGTCTCTCTCTAACTCTATGTATTAGAAAGGGACTACCGCTTGTAAATTGTCAATTGTAGTGTAGCTTTATTAAATAGGCCACAGGTCTAGCGCCTATTTTGTGTATGTTACATAGTATAAATCTCTATTAAATAAAGGTATAGAATGTACTGATTTAAACTCACACGATTTTCACTCATTATTTTGACAAGAATGGGACTTAATCGCGTAAAGTTAACGCTCAAAACATCATGAATATAATAAAAGTAAGTGTACGCGATTAAGTCCCGTTTTTTTCTCAAAATAAAAAAGTAAAGAAAGCTTGAATTTAATATTTTCCTGCAAAATTATTGCATAATATGATTGTGTCTCTTTAATAATTAACAAGCGAATGGATGACAATTGACTTGGACATTCATGGAACAATAATTTTGATACTTTCCTGACCATTAAAATAAAATGATATTTTTATGAAGTTTTTATGGACGACTTACCTGTTCTGTTACGTTATGATATTAATAAGAAGTGCATTCATGTACATAATATCATCTTATGTACATGAATGCACTTCTTTTATATGTCTTTTTTGGTAATTTAAAAATAATTACAAGGTCAAATATGTGACTAACGTTGACGATTTCATGACTACTATGAAGCAATAAATAAAAAACTTTGAAACTTAAACAATATTTGTCGTATATGCAGCAATGACCTTTTTTATATACATTTCCCTTTTACTGCTTCTACAAGACACAGGATAGTATTACGGAATTACGCAGGTCACGACTTTGACCGAGTCTACCCTAAGTACCCTAACTAAGGAATCGCTCAGTATTACCGTGAAGGTCTTATCTTGCAATTTTTGATTATTTATGGTTAATTTTTTGTTTCGCAACATACGAGTAAGTAAGATAGATATCACAATAGTGATTCAATGCAATATAGACATTTGCGGTATCACATAAAAAAATATGGTTGCAGAAATTTCGTAGGTAAACTACTGATTGATTTTCATTAAAAAGTTATTGGCGCCTATTATTTTTAGAAATGTTGCCATTGTCACATAGTCTTAAGCTGGATATTAGCAAATTGCCATCGATAATGTTAAGTTAAATACTCTAAACCTTCACCAAAATACGATTAATGATAACATTGTAATAAACATGTCCTACATGGGCTACATACAGGCATTATTTCGTTAAATAATTTTTAATACAGTTGCTCAAAAAAGTGCTTTTCTTGTAATGGTTTAGCGTGCGGAAAGTTTGATATCGCGCACTAGTGCTTTTTACTTTTCCAGCCAATCACAGCTAATGACAGTGACAGACAGCCAATCACAGCGCCGCACCGCACCGCGCGGAGCGTTCGGATACATGTACTAAAGTAACCTCAAAGTGAATAATTGATTATTTTATAATTTTTTCGCAACTGTATTAAAAAACGTCGTTCGATACTCGTGCGTAAATGTCATTCTTCACTCGTCCCGAGTCTTGCCACGAGCCGTAGGCAGAGATATCTCGGTATTCGTGAAGTAATGACATACTTTCCGCACTAATATCGAAATGTACTATTTCTACTAAATGGCAACAAAACAAAAACTATTACTAAGTCGAAAAGGTTCAAATTGACGTTATTTCGTTATTTGTAAAAAGGTGTGATATCGCATTAGCCACTGTTTTCTCAGAAACCGATCTGTTGATTCAGGCAGCCTTTAGAAACCCTTTTGTGTTAGTTTTGTGTATTTTGTAACCAGGTTTTTGCCTTTAAACACGCTATCGTGTTGCCAGCGTTTTCTTGTGAGTGATAAAAATACTTTTCACCCCTACTATTCGAAAAAGGGTAATTTGTAGCCCATTTACAGGGAGCAAAAGTGACTTTTGTTCCCTCTGCGATTACAGGGAGCAAAAATGACTTTTGCTCCCTCTGCGATTTGTTGCCCATTTACAGAGGGAGCAAAAGTCACTTTTGCTCCCTCTGCGTTTTTTTTCTATTTTCCTTGTCTTTACAACCAATTAAAATGAGACAACATTATATAACTTCTCTTTCTAGCAGATAGCTAGTTTAGTACCTTTGTTTTCGTTTTTCTCATAGAAGGAGTGAAAAGTAGAGTGTACTACGCGGTAGCAAAATTATTTCGATCTCGGGTCACTTGAATCCCTCACTACGCTCAGGATTCCACGTTAGAATCCCTCGCTACGCTCGGGATTCTATTCTGGAATCCTTCGCTTCGTTCGGGATTCAACATGCTATATACCCTCGGCCGAAATACGTCATTTTGCTCCCTTGTAATACAATCTACTATTCAAGATAAACTAACAATATAAAAGTTCAACTACATATAGTGTTACTTATTACTCTATACGCTACGTATTTCGGAGACCCAACCCAAGTACTTCTTACGTACTTAAGTATCTTCAAGTACTAAGAATAGATTTAGCGACACGTGAAGTTAACGGTAAATTCTATGTATTATGGTGCAATTTTGTCTGTGTGTCACATCACTAAATGTATTATCAACCTATATGGATGTCATTTATAAAGGAAAATGTGACCAAACCTAGCCTCCGGTGCCCAAGGCTGGGATCGAACCAGCGTCTTCTGCATTCGCGGCAGACGCGTTAACCAACTTGGCCACCTGGGTCACAGAAGCACCGGTCGAATTCTCCCGTGCATATGCAATCTTTGTAACGCAACTAAAGAACAAATCAAATTATTTTTTGAACTCCTAAAGAACTCAAAATGACTCTTAATGTTGTACCTTAGATAATTGGCATTGCAAAGGCGCATTTTGGCCAATCATCTAAGGTACAACATTAAGAGTCATTTTGAGTTCTTTAGGAGTTCAAAAAATAATTTGATTTGTTCTTTAGTTGCGTTAAATATATGTATTGCTTTTAACAAGGTATATTTAGCTGGGATAAGAACAATTGCGGTCTATTTTGTCCATGTCTATGTCCCATTTTTTCAGCCATATCAGATTTTTTTTTTCATGAGACTACTTGTTTCTATTATTAGTGATACGCGTTTTTATTTAATCTTAAAACACATAACTAAGTATAGTGACCAGTGTGATTTCAAATGAAACTATTAATCTCAATAACTGTCACCCAAAAGCATCTATTATATGGTTGCTCAAGTTTTTACAAGGCAGGTGTGAAGTGTGAACGCCGCCTGCGCAGCTCGCGTGCGTTTAATCTGCGCGTCTGTGCAATTTGCGCGGGAGTGGATATTGGACGATTTGGACGCCATGTGGACGTCTAGAGCTAGGGAGTATTCACTACATCGATGTATATCGCTACTTCGATGTCTGTCATAAAAATAAGCAGCGTCATAATAGATCAAGAGTAGACCGTAGGCAACCCTATATCATCGAGTAGCAGAATTTGGCTTATGTAGAGCGATACGCGATGAAGTCATGTATTTTAAAACTTGGTAACCTGACCTAGACTAAACTGAAGTCACTACTAGACTAAATTACATTTAGAAAATATCCAAATAAGGCCTAGTTTCCCCTCTGGGTTGAAAGTTCTGATGGCAGTCGCTTTTTTAAAAACAAATTAAAAGTGACAGGTGTATTGTATATTTACTTTTGTCCATAGTTATAAAAACTCGGTATGAGACCAGAGAGGCGCCGTGACATATCCGACGGAGTGTCGAAGCATGACGAGGCCTGGCTCGACAACCTAAGGCGGAAAAGGCTTCGCAGCACTGCTGCTCCTCCTGACTCACGTTTCACTTGTGACAGATGTGGCAAGAGATGTCGTGCTGCCATAGGACTACTAAGCCACAGAAGACGATGTACCGGCACCACCAACTGATCCAATCCACACACTGCAACAATCATCTGTCAAGATGTTGTGGCCAATGATGATGATGATAAAAATTCGAAAGATTTGACACGTCATGGAGTATAATTACAGTATTTATTTATATTATACCACAACATTCTTTATCAATAGCGGCACAAACACCTTCGATCTCGCCCCTATGATTAAAGGAAAACTTTCTTAAAAATAAGTACGCGTTCGAAACCACAGGCGTCCCTGGCATATGCCAAGTGGATCTGCCACTAACAAAGCTGAATAACACCATAAAGTGCGATGTGTAGTCCAGTCAAAGAGGCAGTCGGGTTAACCGATGAAATGCCCCGAGCTTCTCCGTCTGGGAGTAACTATGTTAGGAATTCGTATTGCGATTTCGATGCATTTACTGTATATGGGTTTATTTTAGTGAAAGAAAATTATTGAATATTATTGCATATGCAACTATAGTAGTATTTTTGGGATAAGACGCATCACTTAAATCTGAACAATCCTTGCCAACGGTCAGTAAGAACATTTTTAAATTATACAAGTCGTATTTCATACCCATTTTTCTACAAAAAATAACCTCGAAATTCGGATATCAACTCCAAAAATGCACCAGTAAAAATATTACATATTTAATTATTGTTTACATTGCAGCATCCTATGATTTCTAGGAACCATTTACAGCTTTTCAATTTAGTGAAGCAAAGACAAATAGACACATCTGTATTCGCCAATCAGTGTTTTAAAAAAATATGTATTTGCGGAATACCATGACACGATTCGTTGCAATAAACTATGCTATGGTAATTTCTAAGGGACGAATGTACATTCTCGTTGACTGGACTACACGGAGCCAAATAACGCCATTAAGTGCCGCAAGAGTGCTATACGCGCCTTAAACGAACGCATAATCGCCTTAAATATACGTAATTACCGTACTGGCAACATAACCGCTTGTAATTTCATATTTCGTACATAAATAGCTTTTGCTGCATACGTTCTGAACAAAAAGATTATACGCTATGGAGACACTTTTACATGATTGAAGAAGAGATTATTCATCCGTAGTTTTTGGTTCTCTTTCTGCAGATTCTCATCCTCTCCAGGCCGATTTCGACCGTGGGCCGTATTCTAACTTTAAAACACGCACAGACACGATCCAGCTTCAATGCAAACCCAATGCAATAACAACACAATACAGCTAACGCCTACGCGCTGGAAAATTACTGCGATGCAACTACAATACGACTTCAATATTGGTTGATTATTGGTTGAGTGTTGGAGTTATGTTTAAGACAGATTGTGTCATTAATGTATTGTTTATACATTTTAAAATTAGAATACGGCACCATGGCGACTGGTTTCCGTTGGCTAGTGAGAGCGACGTTCGTGGGCTCTCAGGTGACTGACGTAGCCTGTTTTAGCAGTAAAACTACGAAAACATTTACTGCAGGTCAGCACCCCTACGACAAAATTATAGTTTATGGCCGCGGGTGGTTGGGCCTTCAACTCGTCGCGCTTCGCGTCGAGTTCTATTCGTCTCTGCTCTTCGAAGGCTTGCACTTGTGTCCTCACTGTATGATTCTACTGATAAAGTAACGTAGATATAGCTTGAAAGAAGCTGTAGAACGATTCTCAAGTGGCCCCGCAGAAAGAATTAACAACATGACGGCATCAAACAGTTAAACGCGCTTCAAATTATGCTTCTACATGCAGACTCCATAGGTTTTAATCACTACATAGTATAAAACAAAGTCGCTTCCCGCTGTCTGTCCCTATGTATGCTTAGATCTTTAAAACTACGCAACGGATTTTGACGCAGTTTTTTTTTAATAGATAGAGTGATTCAAGAGGAAGGTTAGGTTAATTGCACCCGTGCGAAGCCAGGGCGGGTCGCTAGTCTTTTATAAAGCCAATTTTTGCACTCACACCTTGTTTAAGTAATTTGCCCCCTAACGAAGTACATAGGTAGTTTTAATAGTAGAAACCTGCGATACTTCCAATTTATGGCGGTTGTATCTCGAATCATATTCGGCTATAAAATTTACCTGAAACAAAAAAAAGATGTATTAACGAATGTCTATTCTTTCTAGTAAAGTAAATTAAAGAATAGAATAAGCATTTTTTGGTAACTTGCTACGATTATTGTATAGTCAATTAGTCAGATTGTCACCAACTGCAATAATAGCATCTGACAAAATCTTATTTGTAGGGCCATAAGGGCGTGTCACATATTTTTGCGGCCTCCGTCTAGGAAGATACTTTTGTACAGAAACGTTTTCTCGCGGAATTTTTTTTTTAGTTTACAAATATGCCCTTAAACGAATATGTACTCACCCCCGCATTGCGCCATCTATGTCAAAGCCACCTAAAGATACCGAATATGTAAGAGAAATGTCAGCTGCACTGCTACTCCACCTAGTAGCTACTAGAGTACTACTAGTACGATTTGAAGCTCATGGCGCAATCGACATGAGCTTCAAAAAGTTCTTAGGCTGTGGTCGTCTATATCTCTATAGTCTCTGGCCCAACTGAATCCCAATCCAGACTGAACAAACGCGATAACCTCGCGAGTAATGAAGCTTCCACAAGACAAATTTAACGCCAAAACTCGCCGTAAAACCCCACCCTTTATGCCCTGGTTACACCTACCGAGTACAGTGGCGAGTCAGTACTCTCGACCGAGTACTCGCAAGGTGTAAACACATCGCCGAGTGCTGGGCCGGGCCATTTTACTCTCTCGTCCCTAGTGGCATTTTGCTGTCTCGCCACTGTACTCGTTAGGTGTAACAAGGCCTTTAAGCGAGGTTTAGACTATAGTATCCGCAGAATTAAGTGGCGACTGAGTTCATACCGCTGTCTCCTTCGCTCTTGCCGTGGCGGTGCAAGTGTGAAAGAGAAGTTTTATGACCTCAGTCGCCACTTAATTCTGCGGATACTTAGCAAGTTTACTTGCGGCAAGTAGGGACGCAGCTATATGCTAGAATCAAATAGTGATATTCATGTCTCATTCTGAACTATAGCTGCGTCCCTATTTGCCGCAAGTAAACTTGCTAGTCTAAACCTCGCTTTAAGAACTAAGCTGTAAGGCTCAAATTTGAATAACAACTGCATGTTGAAACATCAAGTCGTATCTACGACTTTAAATTTGCAACCTAACTGTATAGAAATACTGTTTAAATTTGAATTACAGCTAAAGGTTGACATACTAAAAATTCCCTTTAAAATCCTAACGTACGGTGAGGAAATATATTCTTTAGCAGTTTACGGTTCACTTTACATTGGACATTTGCTAGCATAAGTATGACAAAACCAAATTTCCTTGAACCGCGAACTGCTAAAAAATCAATTTCCTCAATTGTACAAATAAGGTTCAAATTTGAATGAAGAACACGAGTTGACACGTCGGGTAACTGTCCTTTTGAGTTTGGGTGAAAATATTTCTTGTAAGGATTAAATTTGAATAGAAGGCTCCCTCTGACTTCGGAGTGGTTGTCATTGATAAGGCGCAATGAATTAGTATTTTTTTAAAGAAAGTTTACTGTTTAAAAAAAACGCACTTATACATATACAAGTTTAGACGGTGCTCATCTTCTTTATACAGGGTGTAATAAAATACTGGTGATCCTTTTAAGGGCATAATTGGTATCGTATTGCAACTAAGAAAAAGTAGGAGAAAAAATTTTTGAACGCGAAAAAAAAAATTTTTTTTCTATGGGACAGGTGGTCACTGGTCACAGCTGGCCTATACTAAACCAAGAATTTTTTTCGCGCGAACAATTTTTTTTCTTAGTTTTTCCTAGTTAGATTACGATGCCAATTATGCCCTTAAAGGATCACTAGGTATTTTTGTTACACCTTGTATGAATCTTTTCATGATATATTTCTTCTGAGGTTGTCATTCTTTATCACGTCAATAAGGCATTACTGCCATAATAATTCTTTTTGAAATAAACTCTATTGACAACCGACAGTGATGCACCTTTTGCTTGAATACGTCACAAATTCATATTCATTCGTAAGAAAAAAAAATAGGGTCAAAGGCTTTTTAATGTTTCGAATATTATGATCGACAGTATTATGAATTATTAATTTAACGCACGAGTGCCAAAATGAAGATTTAGAGTCTCTAAAACAGTACTGCACGTAATGTTTTAGCATTCAAAAATAAAAGCGTAAAATTGTTGTATTAAATGTAAAATTCATACGATAGGAATAGAAATACCTAATCTTTTTCATGACATGTGAGTGTTATATATGTAGAAAGATGTCTTAAAATACAAAAAATAATAATGGAGGTTTACATAATCGTAAAGATAAAATTAACTATCGATTATCTCAGAACTGGAGCTAATTAGGACAGAGGTGTCTTTGAGAAATATACTTAATTTAAGCTCAGAAGCTGCCCTCTGGCAATCAAAGCAAATAAAAAAACACAGTGTACAAAACACAGCATAAGTTTCTCGTGACACTTATGCTGTGTGTTTCGTTATAGTAAATTGCACGATAAATTAACAAGGAACTGTAAGATTATAATGAAGTTATTTTATTACAATACTATAAATACTCTAAATATTACATGTCAAAAGATTTCATTGCTTACATTTTAATTACAATGATATATCACTAATCCTGATATTGACTGATCACTTCCGACCGATACTTATGGAGGTCCAAAGGGGAGGCCTATGTTCAGCAGTGGACGTCTCATGGCTGAGATGATGATGATGATGATGATCACTGATCGGCTGAGAAATAGGCTAAAACCTGCATTCAGATTAAGTCCTATCTTCGCCAATATTCGGTCCCATGGGTTGAGATAAACTTTTTGCGAATGGCAACCAACCCAAGCAAATAAGCTTAAAACTATTTAACTACTAACTTGCCCATACTTTGGTAAGTTTTGATTGAATTTAACAACCATTGGAACCCGGCATAGATTACTTTGTATAGATTCCGCATTGTAAAGCTACATAAAGAGACGTGACACATAATAGTAAAATCTTCTTATA
The DNA here is from genome assembly GCA_911728535.1 of Pammene fasciana. Lineage (NCBI taxonomy): Eukaryota > Metazoa > Arthropoda > Insecta > Lepidoptera > Tortricidae > Pammene > Pammene fasciana. The sequence continues at coordinate 3,298,385 of OU452295.1, forward strand.
AGTTATAACTTTGTTGAGAATTTAATCACGGAGTACCTACTTTTGTTTACGTCCAAATTTATTTGCATTTTTAAAAGTGAAATGATTGAAGGCATCAGTGGCGGCGCGTCTATAGAACACGATTCCTATTGGCTTGCCTAATTTTCAGGCACCTGAGCAGTTTTCCTAAAGGTCATGAAGAAATTTTAGGCCAATACTAACTCCGGCTTGGCTAAGAATATTTTTGACCCTCCGCCACTGGAAGGCATTGAAGATTTCGTCAGCTCAGTTACTTGACCCATAGCTTAATTGGTAAAGCAATTGAGCTCCGGTATGGCGTATCGATGCTGGTTTAAGTCCAGCTGGGTTAATTATTTTTGCAATGTTATCGATATTTTTATTTGATTTTGTTAACTTACTTTTTTCGCAAGCGATGTAGGCGTTGATCTGAAAGCAGCCTTGTCTTGTAATGAGAACATGTCGTGACATAATAATATGGTTATAAATTACTGGCGCCACACAGAATACACGGAAAACGGTGTCAGTGTGATAACCGCTTAACTTTTAGATAACTCTAAGGATTTAAGGTTTTTTGGTTGTCGATTGAGTAATGAATTGAAGGTTCCAAGGGCGAGGCGTAGCGATCGCTCATTTAGTCTTAGGCCGCCAGTCACAAGCTATCTGAGGTAAGCTCGGGTAACCTTAGATGCTCTATCTAGCAGGCGACTATCTGTCAAAGGGGTTCAGTTAAATGTAAACTGGACCCCAGTTCGGTTGCAAATGAATTAAATAAATAGACCCCAAGTTTGGCAAATATTAACAATCTCCAACTTTGTTTATGAGACGGTAACAATAATTTGATTTATCAGTTAAAGTTTTCGAAGCCAATAATCATTTCAGAGACTTTGCAGAATTATCTTTATTCTTTGCATTCCGTAATTTAATAAACTTCGAATTGTTTTAGACTCATGTAGATAAAGTAACTTTAATAATTTTACTGCTTGTAGTGTACAATTTAAATAACCCGATATCTAAAAGACAGGAATATCAAAATCTAGTCTTTTTTTAGGCAATAGAAAATTGTACTAATTTCAAGGAAGTTTTATTAATTCCATAGTACAGGAATTACAAAACGTTCATAACCGTTAGTATAATCTCCTTTTGTCCTGGGAGTCACTAAAGTTTACTAACTAATAATATTTTTTACTTGTAATTTTCTCTCAATGTATTTATTCAATTAGATTGTTAAGTAAATCACGGTGCTAACTGCTAAGCAAAAAATTTTTTTGTAACTAAGTTTTTTTTTATATCGGAATGTTCTACTAAATTCTAATTATTCAAGCCGGGACACGAACCTGTGACCTTCGGTTTGAAACGCCACCACGAGGATACCAAAACCCATACGCATCTGGATATTTCAATAGTAACGCACCCTTGGTAAAATAATGCAACATGTGACTATATGTCAAAAGTGCTTTTATTTCGGAAATAGTCTTAAAATGGTGCGTTCTACATCATACAAAAATAATTTTATTTTTAACATTGTTAGTTTCTGAGATAATTTAAGCGGAAAACGACACAAGTAATCAGTGGACGTAAAACAATGCAACAAATGCGTATGCTTCGTTCTTTTACGGCGTTCCCGCGAGCGCAGTCCGGTGCGCGCGCCGTCGTAAAGTCAGTTGCGTCAGTGTTCCCGGACTATAAAAATTTGTCGCACACTGGATCAAAATTGCCAAAAATAGATGCCGAAATCAAAATAAGAATGGTTAGTATTTTTAGAATAATAAAAATATAGATTTGTACAAGAAAGTTACATGTGAACATGGCTGATAAAATTTTCAATGTTGCAATAAAATTGCCAGTCGCATGATCACATACGATATTTTTTGTTGATTTTTAACGTAATAATAAAAATACTCTACTAATCTGTTAATGATATTATCTTAATGTTCTAGTACGAATTTGAAGTATTTTTATGGTTTCTCAAATTGATGGTCGTATGTTAACTTACAACTATGTTGCACGAACTATTCAATGCCGTATGTCAATATGTTGCGTTATTTGACGTATACGGTAGGTACTATATGTGCACATGCGTCGTTTTTTTAGGTAGTAATCTGAGATACGTCGTTATCAGAAAGTTTAAATCCACATAAAAGGTATATTTTATGTACCAATGCCTTAATTCTTTATTTATATGATACATATCATCATACATTTACGTATTAAAATATTGTATTACACTGAATTTATTTGCTTACGTTTGTTTTTATCTGTATCAGACATAGTACGAATTAAACTTAATTTAGCAAAAAACGTGGTCGATAAAACTTTTAACGATAATTTACTCTTAAAATATATTTTTTCATGGCCTGATACTCAGGGATAAATGGCTAATTTTATTTCTTAATCGTTCTTAGGTACAGTTTCATGTATACGTGGATTTTTGGGGCAGGTATATCAACTGATGAGGTAATTTTCGGTAAAACCAACTCTGAGAAAGAACCTATTCTTATAGGAAGTTATATATACCGTTCAGCCAGATGTAATGAATGCTGCTGCTACACTGATGTTACCAAATGTTATACGACACAGAAGGATGCCGTTGCCGCTATGCCTAATGTCACACTGCTTTTTTTACGTTATATAACAACAGTGTAATAGCAGCATAAGAAAAACCATTTAGAAGTTTCAGGTCTATTCTACCGTACCAACCAGATAAAAGAAATAGTAGTCCCTGTACCAGGTTACGGTCAGTTCTGCCATGCCAGCCAGATGAAAGAAATAAAGTTCCTGTATCAATTTAAGTTCTATCGTGCCAGCCAGGTGAAAAAATAGTCTTTGTAGTAGTATAGGTTTAGACAGCACTCCCTTAAATGTCGAACCAGGTTCCAGCTTTGACTGTTCTTCGGCTACGTCTATTGCAAACTTTCTACAAGACAAAGTTAACAACTCTACTCCAATGCCATCTTCTGTCTATCGCCGTTGTGGAGATAATAGTAAGTAATGGAGTTTAGAACATGACCAGCAGACTTTTGATACAACGCCTGTTTTTTTAAAACGTTTTGAGACTAGAAACAACTCAGATTAATCTAAAACGAAGATGCGTCAGAAACGTTGTGAGTACATTTGTTCAGGTTCATCAACGTCCCACACCACTATCAGAAAATGTCCCCAACCTCATTTGAGTAATCTGTTACCCCAATCAATGCCTTGTACAGATCAAGAAAATGATTTATTAGTCTTTGCTGTTGTACATAAACCTAACCAAATTGTGCTCTTTCTCTACGACACTTCTCGAAGTTGGGCATGCGGCATGCCGATATTGAAGATGACAGTGTGCATTCGGTAATTGAAAGAGCCTCGTCATTGACGATTATTTATACCGTGTAGAGTAGAAACAACTTCTCAGGTGGTGGCCCACCTGACCATGACCCATTCCAATTTGTTGAACAATATGACTCCAGATCGAATTAATGATTGTCTTTAGCAGAGGAATATTCAGGGTGAAAACATAAGCCGGTTGAATTGAATGTCAAAGAAATTTAGTAGCTGTTAAACCAAAACTGATACCTTTGGACTGAAATTTAATTGGAAATTACAAAAGTATTATAGAACAAGACTACAAATAGCGCCTATAGTTTTAGCAAAAGCCTACAGTAATAAACCCTTGCCTGGGGGGCGATTTGATATTCTAGCACTCGACTCTGACACTTAAAACTCAGTTTAAAATGATATAATGGTGTTTCAAAAATATCAGCTATAGGAATTTAAGATCATGGTTGGTGTAATTTAGCTAAATTACCTATTGATTTCATGCCAAAATAAGTATGACAAACTTATGTGTGTGCGAGTATATTTGAGCTTAATTTATTTGATTTCTAGCACTCGAAAGTCATAAATCGGCCTGTAGCGTTAAGCACAGTCGACGTCAAAGATATGTTTGACTTTTACACATTATTACAAAAGAGTGAGGTATTATGTAAATCTCATAAGCCTATACAGGTAAAGCATGGTTACACCTAATATTTATGTACCGTTTTATGAAGAACTGTACCCAAATAACGTTATTGGTAATATTTCCGCTCAAGACCTGGACCCAAACTCTACTGATGAAAATTGCAAGTAATATTCTGATTAATTGATCGAGATTATTATTTTTGGATAATGCACCCTGTGATATTTGTTATTTATTTTATTTTATTAATGAAATAAATGTTAGTGTCTAGGTTTTAAGACCATATTTAGTGACCTTTTTACAACAAAAAAATATCTCCATTTGATAATGTATCAGACAGAGAACTATTGTTTTCTGGACATGTTATAATTATTATAATTGTATGCTTTTTAAATTTCTTTTGAATAACATAATTGTTTATAGGTATTTATGTTTATCGTCAACCTTCGTCAACGTTAAAATGATTGTATTGTTAATATAATAGAGTAAGTATTTTCTGATTTGTATACTGATATTGATTTAAAAATTATTGTTTTATTATATTATTGTCGCTATTATTTAATAATTTAAAGAAATCTATAATTTTATTCAAATACAACCTCATAATATTGAAGTTTTTTTGTCAAATAACGACGTTTATGCACATGTTTCATAGAGTTCTTCATAAAACAAAGACACATGTGCACATACTACACGCAGTCTTTCGTGAAATAACGACGGATCTGCAGATACGTTGGCTGATGCTTGGTAAAACAAAGCCGTAAGTGCACATCCGTCGTACTATTTTCAAAAATAATTAATTAAATAAGATCGGATATAACGCATTCAATTAGTTGCACATATATAGATACACATGTTAAATTTGAAGACAATTCCTTTGAAAGTAAAAAAGTTATCAACGAAATTCACTCACGCAATCTTAAAACCTCTCTCCTGTAAAGTAGACATTTTGCAGATGTGGCTTTGTTTTACCAAGGGTACGAGTTCTTGTCCATTTGGATGCATGCCACGTTATTAGGCATTTGCGAGTTGCAAGCATCTTGCGATGCCAATTGGCCTGGCTTATATACAGTGTGGAAAGTTAACTCGGGCCCTGGAGGGAAACTATCTTAAAACGTTGAGATTCATTGAAAGGAAACATTCTTTTATTTTTCCTAAAAAGTAAAACTACATTCACAGTTTTTTTTCTAATTTTTCCATTTTTCCATACTAAAATTGTATTATGATTCTTTTTTATTATTTATGGCTTCTCTTGTGGCGTAAATTTGGTTGGTATTAAGAAGTTTGTATTCTTGTTGGAAATAGGATCGATTGTCATCAATTTTCATAAAAATTGTTTTTGACAAAAATTACGAAATGAGTTGTTTTTTTTTTTGTGAACTGTATATTTTCTCGAAAATTTGTAAATGCAGATAATAATGTTTCCTTTCTGTTAATTGAGCTATCTCGACGTTTTACGGTAGTTTCCCTCCAGGGCCCGACTTAACTTTCCACCCTGTATAGAGGACTCGAAAAATGTTCCGATTTCTTAACGTCACAGTTTGATTGTTAGAAATATACTTCGCAAATACAAATATTCAATAGTAGGTACGCTTAAAAATAATTGTACGGAGCCCTAAAAAACTGAACACAATGTTTATCAATACGATAAGGCCGCGAACTACGACTCGTTACGTCGTCGACCATAACGAACCGTTTTGCATACTACAATGTTTTTTACCTGTCAATGACGAAACAATGTCAATGATTTACGGAATTAGGTCGCTGGCAGCAAAAACATAATTCGTCTATAGTTTTTATTCGTGCACAAAAACGTTTTTGTTAGCCGATTGTCTTTGGAAGTTTTTATAGACGATTGTGGATGAATTAGATTATTATTTTAAAGTGTGTCGTTGATTTGGAGTTTCTTACACAGGGTGTTTACTTACACAGGTTGTTACATTACACAGGCTGTTTTTTCAATAACGAGCCATATTGTGCGAGGCGATTTAGTAAGCCATACACAACTTTTACGATGGGGCAAACACGAAAATCTCAAAAAATTTTTTGGCTGTTACATACATTTCGGCCGATCAGACGTTGACGTCTTCTATGGGGAGGCCAACTTTTTTTGGGATTTCGGGGTTGGTCCCAGAAAAAGTTGTTCAGTATGACGTACCTAATCACCTCCCACAATATGGCTTGTTTTTTTGAAAAACACCTGTATACAGGTTGATTCAGTAGACGTGAGCAGGATTAACACTGCGGATTCAGTCAATAACAAGCTACTGTTTGATACCAGTATTAGTGTAATTAGCTCTGTGTTTTGTAGGGTGACCATGATTACACAGAACAAAATTTCTGCGTAACAAAAAATCGTTGTTATTTCACTTAAACATGACGGCGGCCGATTCATTATCGTTAACTTTAGTATGTAGGGTTGTTCTTGCTCACGTCTCCTGAATCACCCTGTATAGTAAGATTAGTTAGTAATTACACTTATTCACGTTTTTATTCAAGTAGGTACTCGTATAATTCATTATTACGCGAAACATGTTACGGAGAGCCTAGGTATAATAAATATGTATAATTGACAAAACATAATTCACAACTGGCGAATGACCATAGAGCTAGGCTTACCCGACACTATACCGATGACATCCCGGACATCAGCTTGTACGAGATCAGAATGGCCCTGAAGCAGCTCAAAAATATCAAGGCGCCAGGTGAAGATGGAATTACAGCCGAACTCCTGAAGGCGGGTGGAAAACCGGTCCTTATGGCCCTTCAGAAGCTGTTTAATTCCGTCTTACTTGAAGGGAGAACGCCAAAGGCATGGAACAGAGGGGTGGTGGTGTTGTTCTTCAAAAAAGGTGATAGCACCTTGCTGAAGAACTACCGACCCATCACACTTCTGAGCCATGTCTATAAGCTGTTTTCTAGAGTCATTACAAATCGACTCTCGTACAGGTTAGACGACTTCCAGCCTCCCGAACAAGCCGGTTTCCGAAGAGGGTTCAGTACCGTAGACCACATTCATACGCTGCGTCAGGTTATACAGAAGACTGAGGAGTATAACCTGCCCCTCTGTTTAGCGTTTGTGGACTACGAGAAAGCCTTCGATTCGATCGAGACTTGGGCTGTACTACAGGCTCTCCAGAGGTGCCAAGTGGACTACCGTTATATCGAGGTAATGAAGTGTTTGTACGAGAACGCCTCTATGTCAGTCCGACTCCAGGACCAGAACTCGAGATCCATACCGCTGCAGCGGGGAGTCAGGCAAGGAGATGTAATTTCTCCAAAACTGTTCACCGCTGCCCTGGAGGACATTTTCAAGGGTTTGGACTGGGGAAGGCTTGGCATCAACATCAACGGCGAGTACATCACTCATCTTCGATTTGCCGACGATATCGTAGTCCTGGCTGAGACCATGGAGGACTTAAGTACGATGCTCGACGACCTCAGTAAAGGCTCTGAGAGGGTTGGTCTAAGGATGAACATGGATAAGACGAAAGTCATGTCTAACGCCCATGTAGTACCAACCCCTATTACAGTCGGAGACTTTACGCTCGAAGTTGTAGACGATTATGTATACCTCGGACAGACAGTCCAGCTAGGTAGGTCCAATTTCGAGAAAGAGGTCAATCGTCGAATCCGTCTCGGTTGGGCAGCGTTTGGGAAGCTGAAACATATCTTTTCGTCCAATATTCCGCAGTGTCTCAAGACGAAAGTCTTTGACCAGTGTGTGTTGCCAGTGATGACCTATGGCTCTGAAAATATGGTCTGATTAATGTGGGACCGTCTTCGAGGTAGTTCCTTTCAAACAATAAAATAATTATTCAAATCAGACCACGGGTCTCGAAGTAATCGCTGAACATCTATATTTAAAAATATCTTCATCATTATCACCAACAAAATCATTATCATCAGGTCCATTCCATCAAATTGGTGACTTTCGTGAGAAAATGCTTGAGTAGCTTAAGAAAACACCCCATCACCATACACGTGCTTTTAAAAAATGAGGAATTCCCTCAGTTGCTCATGGATCCCATCATCAGAACAGCACCAGATTAATGTGGGACCATCTTCTAGGTAGTTCCTTTCATACAAAAAAAATATTATTCAAATCGGACCACGGGTCTCGGAGTAATCGCTGAACATCTACATTAAAAAAAATCATTATCATCAAAACAATCATCATCATCAGGTCCACTCCATCAAATTGGTGGTCTTCGTAAGAAAATGCTTGAGTAGCTTAAGAAAACACCCCAATCACCATACACGTGCCTTTAAAAATTGAGGAGTTCCCTCAATTCCTCATAGATCCCATCATCAGAACAGCACCATATTAATATGGAACCACCTTGGATGTAGATCCTAACAAACAAAAAAATAATTACTCAAATCGGACCACGGGTCTCGGAGTAATCGGTGAACATACATAAAAAAAAACACCAAACCGAATGCAGAACCTCCTTCCTCAATGGAATTGAAGTCGGTTAAAAAAGAAACGACTTCACTTAGGATCCGCTATTCCAAGAGGAAGCGGCCGAGTTGCTGTAAAAATAGTGAAATCAATATAGGTGTGCCTATAATAGTTGAAGAGTTCCCTCGATTTCTCCAGGATCCCATCATCAGACTTCGACTTGGTGACAATGGCACCATCCAGGGGTTTTCCACGTTCGATTAAAAAAAAATTGAAAATCGGTTCACGATTCACGGAGATATCGAGTAACATACATACAAAAAAAATCAGTCCAATTGAGAACCTCCTCGCATTTTGAAGTCGGTTAAAAATAATGTTACCTTTATTGTGAGGAGCGTGAGGACCAAGCACGTAAAAAAAAAGTTATTTGTTATACAAGGGTGCAAAGTTGTATTGTAACCGCGAGTGTGGAATTGAAGCACGAGCTAGCGAATGGATTCTATGGTTGAACCACGAGCGAAGCGAGTAATTAAATGTTTCTGGAATATTTCTATCCATATAAATAATAATGATAAGTAAGTATGAATTGGGGTAGGCACTAGTTTATACAAAAAATAATGAAATGGGATTAGGGATTAACGTTACTTAACTAATGATTTCATTTCAAGCACTCGTATTAACAAAATTAAATAGTAGATTGTACAACAAGTGCATAAAACGAGCCATTTTACGCGAGGCGTTTATCTATCCGAGCGAGCTCGCGAGCGAGGATTGATATAAATTATAAAGTCGAGCGTAAAATGGGTTTTATGGACACGTTGTACACTCTACTTTTTGCTTCGATTGCGAGAAAATAAAGCAATTTCAGGTTGTAACACAAAATTACAATGAAAAATAAATGCGGTTCCCGCCTGTTAACTTTTTTTTTCAGTAGGTACGTGACAAAGGTAGTGTTTTTTTTTTTAAATAAAGTTTAGGAAGTTGTTTGCGTGCGGCTGTTAGACCGACTGCCTTGGTATTCGACGAAGATTTTACTTTAGGCCCAAGTGCATAAAATTGAGTTTTAGTCCGCCTATACCCAGCATAAAGTGAAACTTTACGAGCATGAGAAGTAAAAAGTAAATCGTACAATCATAGAGTAACTTATAAACTTAGTAGAGCAACACAGCCTAAGAATTTTTGAAGCTAAGTCAATTGCGCCCTTTGTTTGAAAGCCCCCTAAAGATACCCAAAATGTAAGAGGAAATGTCACCTGCACTGCTACTCCACCTAGTAAAGTAACAAATAGCGCATAGCGTACTAGTAGTACACTAGTAGCTACTAGGTGGAGTAGCAGTGCAGGTGACATTTCCTCTTACATTTTGGGTATCTTTAGGGGGCTTTCGGACAAAGGGCGCAATTGACATGAGCTTCAAATAGTTCTTAGGCTGTGCTGCTCTACTATATAAGTTACTCTATAATATCCTCCTGCGGCCCAGCCATACAAATGAAAAATCGAAAACTTGCCACTGAAATTTAAACCAAGAACACAAAGAAACAGAGTCGATTATATTTTGTTTCAAAATCGAACGCTACAAAACAAATGCAACTCTATGGAACAAGAATGGATGATTCAAATTTCATCGAAGACAATAAGTACTACAAGTAGGACCTTGGGCCTTACGAGGATATAACTCTGTACCTAAGTTACGCTTATGGCCAAACCATTAGTTCAACTAATTTAATCCCCTTTCCGACTTCAAACATTCAAATTTCAATCTCAAATCGTTACAATAAAACCCATATTCAATTGAAAACGATTTGAAATAAAATGTGGTCAATAGTAACCATTGATTCATTACCATCAGCTATTCTAAATTCGACTGTAAGTTGTAGGTGATATAGGCGATAATTGGTTGTATGGGAGAAACAATAGACCAGCAAATCATTGCTAGATAGACAGAATGTTCGTTTTACCTATAGACAGAGACTACAGAGATATAGACGGCCACAGCTTAAGAACTTTTTGAAGCTCAAGTCGATTGCGCCCTCTGTCCGAAAGCCCCCTAAAGATACCCAAAATGTATGAGGAAATTTCACCTTTATATATAAATGATTGTAAACTTGGGTACAGCTACTGGTGGTGACAGACAGACAGAACAAAAGACATCTTAACGACATTCACATTCAATAACATCGTCAATAAAGAGATAATTATTTCATTTCGGACAATACACATTTTCCTATTATTTACGGTCATAAATATCTACGCATATTTGCACCTTAATTCAAAGATATAAGCTCGAAAATTGTTTACATGTTTATGGTTATGGCTGTACTCTATATAGTTAATACACAGATCACCACATTTAGATGCAGCATATAAGACGACTTAGACGACACATAATGCTTCCTGGTCCAGGCAACCACATTATTTGAAAAAAAAATACAATATATCTCACTAAAAGGTAGGTGAGTACAGTCGCCATCAAATATATCGGAGCGGCCAGAGTACTCAAAAATATCTGATCATGGACTTTATCGCCTCGTCACTAGGCGTTGTTCAGATATTTATTTATTTATTTAACATTTTATGACCACCTTGAGCGCTCCGATAGATCTGATGGCGACTGTACCTGCTTTAAGAGTGTATTATTGTGCAAAAGCATAGTTTGCAATCTATAAAAACATATTGAAAACTTTTCATGAGCTCATACAAGCGGAATAAAATACCTAGAGGAATTATTTAAAAGTAATCAATGAGTTCTAATAATGCCAACGAAATCAATTAAAAAACTACATGTATTATAACGGAATCTATAAAAGTAATCTGTAACACTACAGGATTATTGCTAAATAGAGGTACAGCTTGAAACTAAATGACGTAACAGCCATAGTTTTTCAAGTAAAATACGCCGTTTTGTACAAGTACCAGCCATTCATGTCAGAAAAGCCATCAATGGGGCTCGTTAGAGCAATGTCTGGCATTTCCTCATTTATTGTACTATTAATATATTAAAAATAAGTAAGTATAAGGATATAGGAAGCGCTGTAGCCTTGCGGTAATACGTCCGACTTTCAATCCGGAGGTCTCGGGTTCAAACCCCGGTTCGTACCACTGAGTATTTCGAAACCACGGAATATCATTTGATGTTTGCCAGCCAGGAAAACTAGTGCTTACGGCAATTTATGGGATTAGGTTGAGAAGCGGTCCCCAGGTTCAATTGAGTCCTAAAAAACTCTTACCTTTTACTCCTTTTTGTAAGACTTGAAAATAAAATACAAAAATTAGTCAAATATTTATAAACACAATATCCAGCTTATGCTAGGTAATTAGTGTTCAAAGTTATCTTGGTAAATAATAAAATTATTATTTCTGTGCTCATTATCGAACGTCTCTGACATTTTATTCAGTTTTATATACGGATATATATAATGACTTCCTTCAGCGCGTTAAGTAATAAAAAACTGGCCAAGTGCGAGTCGGACTCGCGCACCGAGGGTTCCGGTTTTCGCAATTTTCGTAATTTTTCCTTTATCTGTGCTATAAGACGTTGCATCGTACCAAATTTCAAGTTTCTGAGTTCACGGGAAGTACCCCGTAGGTTTTGCGAGTGCCGAAATACTCTAAAATTTGCAGCATAAACGACTGTATCTTTTGATTGCGTTGGCTTTTAACTTTGATTTTTTCACAGCTCCAAGGGACAACAGACTTGAGTATTTGGTATAAATTTCAGCTTGATACCTCCACGCGTTTCTGAGAAAAATGGTCTTGACAGACAGACAGATGGACAACAAAGTCATCCTATAAGGGTTCCGTTTTTTTCCTTTTGAGGTATGGAAATCAAAATCATGTAATTATAAGTCAAACGTATTACCGATCCTTTATCCCACTTCATTTGATCAATAAATACCGCTATGTACCTTAATTACCGTGTCTATGACAACGGGTAGTCAAGAGAAACTACAATATAATTACAAATTGTACTGTACTGTGTTAAAATAGCCCTTAAAATTGAAAATTAATAATGGATAGGAGTCACCCTTTGAAAGGGTTGGAACCCTACTTGATACCTGACTAGCGTAATCTATGCTTACAACTTGCAGATCACTCCCTGCTGGATAGAGCATACGGACTGCAAACGATTGATGAATATTTATTTATTAATCAGAGAAATGTTAGTCAATTGCTCACTGCGACCAAAATATAAACCAATTTATCCGATAAAACACACGTGTCCAATTTCCAAAAACCTTGTAAATATCCACAACACAGGCGGTTGTCAGGCATATCTCAGACACAAATATTTTCTATGCAACTATATTTCTTTGCGTTATCAGGGTTGAACTCTATGCTTATGTAGTAAATTTATTCAGATGTCGAATAAAAATAACATTTCCAGGAAGTGTAATGTTAAGCCTAAAGATTAAGCTTTAGTGCAACTCGTGACATAAAAATTTTGGTACCTATTTAGCGATGTGAAAAGTTTTGGCACGTTCTCCAGAATCTATAGGAGGTAATCTATGCTTACTACCAAATTACTGGGTAGGGTAAGCAGCACTGCATTATTCATGAGCACTATAACGAAATAATTAAACATACATAGTACACTACACGACGGTAAAACTAAATATTTACATACATATACAACAACTGCTAGTTAGACATTTTCAACAAATAATTCCGCTCCGGAGGCCGATTTTTGTGATTCAAGCGCTCGACATTTACAACTATGTCTAAAACAACGAAATGGTATCACTACATAGTATAACACAAAGTCGCTTCCCGCTGTGTGTCTGTATGTATGCTTAGATCTTTTAAACTACTCAACGGATTTTGATGCAGTTTTTTTAAATAGATAGAGTGATTCAAGAGGAAGATTTATATGTATAATCGCACCGTGCGAAGCCAGGGTGGGTGGCTAGTTTAGCTTTTAGGCTTACGCTTTTAAGGAAAAGTAGAAAATTCCATCAATGCAACTTGAGACTCCGATGGCCGGTTAAGAATTGTAAGACTTCTTCGGCAGATGGCTTGCGTTGAATTATAATAGATAGATATAGATAGATAAATACCTAAATACATAGAAAACATTCATAACTCAGGAACAAATATCCTTGATAAACAACACAAATAAATGCCCTGGCCAGGATTCGAACCCGGGACCTCCTGCTTCGTAGGCAGGGTCACTATCGACTAGGCTAGGAGGCCGTTGTATCAAAACATCTTTACCTACTCTCACCATCTTACCAGTTTTCAATGTTTTTATAGCATAGTTATAAGTGTAGTGTTCATAATTAATATCTATAAAACATCTCGCATCTCGTCGTGGGGTGCCCGGCCTTAGAATTGTCCCCCACCATATCGTCCCGTGGTTGCAGTAGGAGTCTGCTAAGGGAATATACCGGGAGATGGGCAGCAGCATCTTCCGAAAGCCTAAACAACAATAAACAAAAAAAAAGCCTGCCAAGCGTCGCGCGTATGGCAACCCCCCCCCCCGCCCCCCTTTAAAGGGGAGGCCTATGTTTAGCAGTGGACGTCTTATGGCTGAGATTATGATGATGATGATGATGATAAAACATCTTAACCATTTCAGTAAGGGCTACAGTATGAGGTTCTTCAAAAAAGGAGTGTATAGGTTCTTAAAGGGTAGGCAACGCGCATGTGAATCCTCTGGAGTTGCAGGCGTCCATGGGCTACGGTAACTGCTTACCATCAGGCGGGCCGTATGCTTGTTTGCTGCCGTCGTAGAAAAAAAAATATCTTCTTAGATAATCCACATCCAACTTGCCAAAAAAACAAGTATTCATTAAGTATTGGAGCAAGTAATAAAATTGCTAATTTTCCCCGCTATGGAATCATTGATTGGGCCTGATTCCTATGCGCCGCGGTGTTTTGGCCCAAGTTAAATATTTGGCCGAAGTCAAAAGGTCCCCCTAGAGTTTATGTTTTAAGAGCCCGTTCAGACACTTGCCTGGATTACTTGACTTGCATGCCAGTAACTTGAAATCCAGTAACTAGCTCCAATCTTTGAGCTTGACATATAGTTTTACTGAACCATTGAGCGTGTGAGTTGTAATCTCGATACAATTAAAATACTTATTAATGAGAAGAATAGAAGAGAATCATCTACATATACAAATATATATTTAAAACACTTTGGACTTGCTTGATTTGGACTTGCACCGTCGGCGCATAGATCATTGACTGAAATTCAAAATTCAAGAGCAATACAGAAGATAAATATTAAATATAACTACCTACCCCAATTTTTTTATTATAAATAAAGGCAAACTTAATGCCGAGAGACATTACCTACAAGTCAACCTTACAAGCAGAAAGATTGTGTGCTTCTAACAAAACACAACCAAAACATGATTTTTTGATAAAAAACTGTAACCCGATTATGGATAAAAGCACTTGAAACATTACTTATCATTGAACTAAAGGAAGCATCAAAACCATTCAAAGTGTCCGGAGTTGAGCTTTGAGTGTCCCACCTTACCCACCTATACCCCGGCCAGTTCCTTAAGACGGGCTTAATGAAAACCGGCTTATAGACGTTTCGTATATATATACCTAATTCATACATGACAAACATACATACATGAATAGTGACCCCAGTTAAAGTTACTTCCACACCTAACCTTAAAATCTCTTGGGCTGAATGTATCGTGTTCCATACATTTTGTGTGGCAATTTGTGGACGAGTTTAGTGGAAGGGTCCCACTTTGTTGGTACAGGCGCCATCAGAATACCGGAGCAGCAATGGAGGGTGCAACACGGCGGAAAACATACACATGCGAATAATAATTGCGAATAATTGCGAATATATATAATACAATAGGTTGTAACTAAAATAAACAACGTGTGCTCTTAAATTCCGAAGATTGTCTATTTTAGCATAATTATTGAAGTAAAAAAAAGCAAAAATAAACCTTGTTGCACTCTAAAATCCGATCACGGTAATAACTCCATAAAGAGAAAGTGAGACCTTTTTCCATGCAGTGACACATTTGAGAGCGTATAAAAAAACTGACTAGCGTAAAAATGATAGGTACGACACCACCAGATACCGAAAACACAGTAACCTGAATCACCAGAGGACAGTTGAATTGAATAAATAAATAATATGGGATAAATAAACCTAAATAGTAAAGTAAACCGCTTTGAGAACCGAAACGCGCATTCCGAACCGCGGCACTTCATTAAAACGCGCCGGATCGCTGAAATATTCAAATTTCACTTAACAACTTAATTAAATGACTGGGGAGTTAGATTTCGCAAAGCACTAAAACTAGTGCACAGATAAAGTTGAAAGCAGTAGCTCAACTATACTCTTTCTCTAGAGCAGAGACTATAGAGATATAGACGACACGGCCTAAGGACTTTTTGAAGCTCATGTTAATTGCGCCATCTACCTATGCCAAAGCCACCTGAAGATGCCGAATATGTAAGAGAAATGTCACCTGCACTGCTACTCCACCTAGTAACAAATAGCGTACTACTAGTACGCTACTAGTACAAGTACACTACTAGTACAAGATGCCGAATATGTAAGAGAAATGTCACCTGCACTGCTACTCCACCTAGTAACAAATAGCGTACTACTAGTACACTATTTGTTACTAGGTGGAGTGGTGGAAGCATCTATACTCTAGAGCAGAGACTATAGAGATATAGACGACACGGCCTTAGAACTTTTTGAATCTCATGTTAATTGCGCCATCTACCTATGTCAAAAGCCACCTGAAGATGCCGAATATGTAAGAGAAATGTCACCTGCACTGCTACTCCACCTAGTAACAAATAGCGTACTACTAGTACACTATTTGTTACTAGGTGGAGTAGCAGTGCAGGTGACATTTCTCTTACATATTCGGCATCTTCACCTAGTAACAAATAGCGTACTACTAGTACACTATTTGTTACTAGGTGGAGTAGCAGTGCAGGTGACATTTCTCTTACATATTCGGCATCTTCAGGTGGCTTTTGACATAGGTAGATGGCGCAATTAACATGAGATTCAAAAAGTTCTAAGGCCGTGTCGTCTATATCTCTATAGTCTCTGCTCTAGAGTATAGATGCTTCGATAACTTTTGGGGCTTTAGAAAATGGGAGACGGCAAGACCAAGAGTTGAAAGCAAGAACAAAAATATACTGATCGTTTCTAAATATTCTCTATCTGAAAATTATATCAATCATTTCGCATCAAGGTTTGTCAATCCTTAGCACCACCCAGGGGACATGTACCGGGTTGTGTTGTGGTAGGTATACTGATGAAAAATAATGACAAGACTTCAAAATACGAAAATAGAATCATATAAAAAACACAAACATACAACCTCAACATCAGAAATAGTTGCGAAAAGAAGAATAGAGAGTGAGATCATATATTTGGATTTGAATTAGGTCACAGATTATAGACGTAGGGGACTGCTATTTAAGAGTCGCCAGGACGCTAGCGTTCCCATACAAACGTAGTTCAGCTCTCATTTTAAAACGACACGTTAAGTAATTATACTTAACGCCCTCAACGGCTTCTAAAAATAGTTGCATAGAAAATGTGTCACTAAGCAAAGACTTTTTTTCATACAAAATTATGAAGAAATAAAAAACGTTAATATTAGACTAACAGAGAATTACTGATGACCAGAAGCTCTCCAAATTTACATATTAATTTACATATTATTGACATCACTTGACTGAGATTCTATTTTTGGGGCCATAATCGTCTTTCGATTTTTGAGTCAGCCAGCGCGAAATCATTTAGTTATAAAGTCAATATACTGCTTTAAATTTAACTGTACTGCCACTGAAACTCTAACAGGGCCACTATCGGTTCTCGAACATAACTCGATTTAATCACGATTGACATTTACCTCACCCAGCCCAAAACATCGCAACCGCCGGCGCCATCTTGAACACAGCCGCCATTTTGCAAAATGGCCGCCAAGTTTTCGCTGAATAATTTCTAAGTAATGGTTTATATCAATTATTGGATAACACTCGATCTATTAAGATATTGGTAACTTTGTAAACTTGGCTTGAATAGTTTTAAAAGTTTACTAGAGACTTCTAATTGACTTTTAGTCTTAGTATTCAAGATGTCTGGATGATTTGGATGCCTCACTAAAGGCTAAGGGGGATTTGTGTTTTCGATTCAATTATAGTTAGTACAGTAAAATTATAGTTTGCTCGATTGAAAAAGGATTTAACATCACAAATTGCTTTCTCGCCTAAGTCGTAATTATTCAGTTTTTTTACTCAGATAATATGTCATAATACTTAGATATATATCTGGGTAGACCACCCAAACGCGCCAACTCCTGTTTATTTGCTTTGTAGGTGAATCCAATAATAATTTTCTGTTTTTTTTTATAAATCATTTGCTATGGATATATTATTATGTATGTCAAATTTCATCCCTGATTTGACCTGTGGGCCCTATACGCCATCAATCAAAACGGACTATTTTTTTATCAACTAAAGTAGATATCTATCTTATAAACATTAAAGTACACAAATCCTGAAATTTCCAGATACTTATCTCAAATTACGATCAATAAAAATCAGTTTACAAATCTGAAAATCCGATTCTACAAAAACTACGATCCATTTCCTCATATTTTGTACAAAAATCTTCAAGATCCTATTATGTCGCTTACGCTCTTACGACATATTACTCCTATACAAACCACAAGCATATTCAGATCGCAAAGGTTGTAACAACCAAAATCTAAGATGTGTATAACCTCAATGATATGTACACAATTTTCTCCCTATTACAAGGGAATAAGGTCCACATATGTGTAGATGTTTCTGACGTTTTCAACAAATGACGTGTCACCGAGAATCGCTGTTATCTTCTCTCGGATCGCAAATCTCCTTACACGGGAGTTTAGCTGTATTTTTTTCCGTTGTTCCTTTAGAGGGGGTTCGCATTAGTGCAATTATTTTAGGGTTCCGTTTCGTTATTGCGAAGACATCTTGTGGATTAATATAGGTAGGTTTAATGTAAGTGGTTCGTATAGGGAAATAATAACAGATCGCCGTGATGCCACCAGATATAAACGAAAATTTAAAGTAGAATTCTTAATTTAATGGAGTAATTCGACAGCAGTTTATATGTAGGTATACATTTGGCAACCGCTTTCTAAGCCAGGATCGAGGATACAGAATTTGAAACGACATACATACATACATACAATCACGCCTATATCCCAAAAGGGGTAGGCAGTAGGCAGGGATCACGGATTTCCGTTTGCTACAATCAATGCAGCAAAACGGCTCTCCGTGAGCCACTTCTCGCCCCCAATTCAATTCAATTTCAATCAATTTCAATTTGAAACGAATTTAATGATAATGATGTTGGTGATTATTTTTTTATCACCAATATTGATAATAATGATAATTATTTTTCAGATGACAAGCGAAACAATACATTTTTGCATCAAATTCGGCCACCTTACTCAACGTAACGTTTTGTCATTTCACTTACAGCGTATGTCAAAAAGTCATAGGTGTAAAAAATGATAAATTGGTAAGTGGGAATAAAAACAACGTTTTAAACAAAGTTTTTAGCAGAAAATATATGTCGCATCCTGGTCATGATTACGGATGATCAAATGGTCATGACTCATGAGTCCGTACTCATGACTCGCCGGAACGCAAGCGCCCTCTATGGCGCTGTACGGAGTCTAGGAGAGGTGGAATGAGAATGGCGGTTGGTCATAGTGGTCATTCTGTTTCGAGCAGTCGTCGAGTGCGCTAGTCTCTTGGCTGTACCGTGTTTCGTTAGAACCTACTCAGTTGATCTGCGATTAAAATTAAGTTGAAAAAGCATTGTGAATTGTGGTGTGTTTTAAAATCTTGAATATAATTACTAATCTTTAAGATTATGGTAAGAGATTTCGTTGGATTTTTATACATGCGACGATATTGTTTTTATAATATTCCATATATTATACAATAAATTAAGTTTGATTTAACCTTATCTGAAAAATAAACTACAATAGTGTGTTCTCAAGTTTTGACATTTAATTATATCTGATGAAGACCTGGATCCATCCTTTCCTTTTCCTCGACATATATTTAAGTTGGAAACCTACGGAACCCCGCTAAACTCAGTAATACATTTTCACCCTGAAATGCTCAAACACTAAGCTTACACTAATGGCTTGCAGCTTACCCTATTAGGCATATTACAGAGGAATTAAAAACACGCTGGGGGATAAAAATGAGTTTTTCAACTTGCGGTGAACATGCTCTTATTTAAATTGGCTTTAAGGGAGGTTTAGAATAGCAAGAACTTGTATGCAATTTTCATTACATTGCTGTAATTGACCGATTGAATTAATTGCATTTAGTAGTAGTAGCAATGTAAAGAAAATTGCATACAATTTCTTGTTAGTATGATCCTCGCTTAAGGATTTTTATTACTCCTAAAGCGTTGGTAGCCTGGCGGTAAAACGTCCGGCTTTCAATCCGGGGTCTCGGATTCAAACCTGTAGTTTGCCTGGCTTGGGCTGCCGTTTTCGTAAAAACCTAAGCCAATTCTTCTTAGGAGTTACAAACTTTAAAATAGATGTCATATACATTATACAGTCGCCATCAAATATATCGGAGCGGCGAAGATACTCAAAAATATCTAAACATGATAAAATATCACCTTGACAATAGGGACGCTGTGCAGATATTTGTGACCACCCTGGCCGCTCCGATATATCTGTTGGCGACTGTACAAAAGAAAAAATACGAAGGCCAACGGTGCCCGGATCTGGAATCAAACCAGCGTTTTCTAAATTCGCAATATAAAAAAAAAAGATAAGTTATCTACTTCAATTCGCAGGATAAGTTGCCCGAGCGGACCTTAGTGTCAGCCGAGCTCTATCAAAAAGCCGAGAAAACGTTAAGAGGATATGATGAGCTCTTCTCTGAAGCCATTTTAAGCATAATACTCTTTTACTGGAAATAATCCCATCCATTTACTAAAATATTACAACCACAGTCCACACATGACTATAAGTTTTCATCCTTATTTGCAACAATGACCAAAATCATAGTTAGCATAATCGTTAATTTTCAAAAACATTAAACTAAGCCTTATAAATATAGTCATAAGACTGAAATTGTATTATATGTTCATATCGTCACTTTAGAAAAATGACGGTTATTCTTGTAATTCAAACCTACCTGGGACCATATGCCAAAGGTTCCCAATCTTTAGATGACCAAAGACTCGATTACCTACTACGAAATTACACCAGGGATCGGATATGATTTTCTCTTTTTGTTTTATTACTCGTATGCATTAAATATTATTTAATTTGAATTCGGGAATCCAATAATAGGCCCGGGGGGACCATAAGATCTGCTACGTTACGTGATACAAAGATAAGCCCCATGGCACATGTTCATAAAAGTGATGGTGATTTCCGAAAAATAGTAAAAAAGAATTTTATTCCGAAAGCACCAAGAAGTACCACTTCCGGTTTAAAAATGGATGGTATTTACCTACGGCATTTGATATTAAGAAGATACTTGTGGCAACAAATAGTAATTTATTTTTAGATACAGAAAAGCCCAGTCTGCCAATTCTTGCATGGCCGGAATTACCCGGCAGACTGGTTTAAAAGTGACGTATATTCCGACCAACAAGTGTAGAAATTAAAAAGTGGCAACATCGTAGTGTCGTCCCTTTCAAATCAATCTAAGAAAATGCGACGACACTACGATGTTGCCACTTTTTAATTTCTACACTGTTTGGTCGGAATATAAATTTGGAGGCAAATTCGTTACTTTTAAACTAGTCTGCCGGGAGAAAAAAAATTAATGCACCGGCGCTGTGTCCTACTCAAAGGACACCCTACAACAAGGGCAGGACAATGAAAACTTGTACTTGTTGTGAGTCACTTAGTAAAGAAATCTCCATACATACAAACAAGGCCACCTGTTCTATTTATCATCGAACTCGCGGAGCGTATGCGAAGTGGGTTCTTACAAACAACTCCAGACCGAACTGTCACCTGGCTACTGGGACGTCTCGGCATTTTGATGGCTTTTTGATTTCGATAGTTTGTCTAACGATAACTTTAGTTAGGTACGTTTTTCTGATCTTTAAGAAATTTCTTGGGGCTGTAGCAGAGATACATAAAATTTGTAAGTTCGTATATGAGCAGGATCGATCAAGTGGTTATGGAGCTAGAAGGAGAAAAAAATCCTCCTTGGGGGTCTTGTTATATTGGTCAACTCGTTTGCAAGTAAATCTCCTTATCCCTTTTTCTTGCTCTCGCGGTGCACCGTTTGAGAACCGCTGCCATAGATAAACATTATTCAGTTTCGTTTTACCGATTGTGTCAATAAAGAGTGTTTATGTTAGTTATCTTTGATTGTGGTATGCATTCCGGATGACGAAGGCAGCGTTTGGATATTGAGTCACTCAACACCATTTCTGTAGGGGTCTATTCGACTTGTTAGAGCAACAGGCGTGACGAGGCTATCTAATTATGGACAGTTAACAGAATTAAATTTTAACGTCACGATTACGAAATGTAGTATTTAGAGCCTAATAACTTCCCATTTTCATATCAGGTTTCATACCATGGTCAAAATTATAATATTCCAATCAAAATTTCAAAGATAACTCCAATGAAAAGATACACATGCTATTGTACGGGATAGCTCGTGAAATGCCCCAAATTACGATTATAGAGTTGAGAGCAACCTGCATGTGTAAATATGTACAAATATATCTGAGCACTTTCAAAAGAAAAAAAGAAACTCCTGGTAGGACTTCCCGAAATAGCCCAGTAAAGATACGTTTTTTTCAAACATTAATTTATAATAGCATTTTTTTTGTTTATATAGTTTTAAAATGTCATTCTAAGATGACTGAACGAAAAATCCTACAAACTTTCCATCGGTAAGTAAATATTCATCATCATATTGGGGGGTAAGGGGAGAACGGTTATAACATCACAACCAGCCCAAATGTCAACCTCACCTGCTCGCGTCGGTGGTTCGTACGAATAGCCGACGGCGATGGGCTACGTCCATCGCGGTGCCCCCTGCTAGATAACGAGCGAGGCTCTGGCGACCGAGCAAATGGCGGTATAACCATACTCCTGACCGGGCAACCGGTCGGATGAGGCGTCAGCGGCCTTGAGGTTTAAATAACCTCTAAAATGTCTGGTACGGAACGGAACGGGAATCGACCGTAGCTATTTTCCCAAGAAAACCACCATGAGTTCAGATAATAAGAGAAGCGACTTGTCATGCGACCCGGCTGACGCCCGGCGCCAGGGTGGTTCCGGGTCTCCTGGTGTGAAATTGGCTACCGGCTGCAGGAGGGTGCGTCCTCAGGCTCCTTGCAGAAACTGGACTACTGCTGGACAGATTCCACCTCACACAAGTCGGTTAACTATGAAGGAGAATGCTCTCAAGATAGGTACCTGGAATGTACGCGGCATGAAAAAGGTCGGTAAAGCGGAAGTAATAGAAAGCGAGATGGCTAGATATGAATTGGATGTGCTGGGGTTAAGTGAGACGCACATAAAGGAGTGTGGTCACTATGTGTCATCAGACGGCATGCTAAGGATCAATGCTGGTAGCCAGAGTAACAGCTTTAGTGGTGTTGGTTTCCTAGTGGCCAAACACCTTCGCAACAAGATATTAGGTTACAATACCCTGAGTGATAGAATTGTCACCCTCAAACTAGCGGCAAAACCCCAGCCCATTAATCTGATTCAAGTTTATGCGCCGACCTCAAGTTCGTCGGAGGAAACCATCAGTCAATTTTATAGTGATCTAGGAGGGTTGTATCAGAGCATACCGAGTAAGGAGTTTACGTTAATTCTCGGTGATTTTAACGCAAAAATCGGCAGTACTCGTCAGGATGACCACCTTAGAGAGGTTGTTGGAAAATTTGGTCTCGGTTTGAGAAATGAGCGAGGTGAGCGGCTGCTAGAGTTCTGCACCGAATATGGTCTAACGATTATGAACTCGTGGTTTGAGCAACATCCACGACGTCTCTACACCTGGCAGTCTCCTAAGGGCCACCGTAATCAAATTGACTACATTCTCGTAGGGAAGAGATGGAGGCCGTCTGTTCTGTCCACCAAAACCCGACCGGGAGCAGATTGTGGCAGTGACCACCAACTTCTAGCCGCGGTTTTTAGGGTCCGGTTAAAAGTGGTGAAGACACAAAAAGCCGCGAAAGTTATTATTTTACCGAAGAGTGCGGAACAACCTTTTGAAAACCTTGTCACATCTCGACTACGCGCATTGGATATTGACCCCTTCGAATCGGCAAATACTACCTGGGAAGCGCTGAAAACTACGGTCCTGGACACGGCCAAACATTTCTCCAAGGTTGCTGCCTCTCGAGCGGATTGGATGAGTGATGCGACCTGGAATGCGGTCAAAGAAAGGAAGTCATTAAAGCTCAAAGGTCTAGCCACGCAAGAGGAAAGGCAAGTGTATGCCCAGCTGAACACTCGAGTACAACGTCACTGCAGAGAGGACAGGAACAAGTACATTGACTCTATGTGTAACGACATAGAAAAACTTTCCAACGGAGCTCACACTAAGGACATGTTTCAGAGAGTCAAAGTACTTGCCAAAGATCACAAACCTAAAACATGGTCTATAGGTGATGAAAAGGGAATCCCTATACTGGAGAAGGTGAATGTCCTGGAAAGATGGAGAGACTACTGTCAGAAGCTTTATAGTACGAATGGAGATAACGCTACGAATGGTAGGCTAGATTACTGCGTTAAGGAGCCTGATATTTTACTGAGCGAAGTAGAAACCGCGATAGCGAAACTCAAACTGAAAGCTTGTGGCGGAGATGGTCTTACCGCGCAGATGCTAAAGCGCCTAGGTCCAGACGGCAAGAAAGTACTATACAACATCTGCCAAAAGGTATGGAGGACTGGTTGTTGGCCTGAAGATTGGATTGAATCGACTATAATCCCCCTGCACAAGAAAGGATCCTCTCTTAAGTGTGAAAACTACAGGACTATTTCTCTCATATCGCACGCTGGTAAAGTTCTCCTACATATAATAAATAGGAGACTGGAGCACTTCATTAAAAACCAAGTCGCGAAAGAACAAGCTGGGTTTGTAAAGTGTAAAGGGACACGCGAGCAAATAATGAACATAAGGCAGCTCATAGAGAAATGCAGAGAATATTACGTACCGGTAGCGCTCTGCTTTATCGATTACGCGAAGGCCTTCGACTGCATTAGCTGGTCTAAAATGTTCAAAGTCATGAAAGAAATGGGTGTGCCTGAACATCTGGTTTTCCTTGTGCAGAACCTGTACTTAGATGGCAATTCCAAAGTTCGGATAGATGGCGAAGTGTCGATGCCCTTCAAACCGGAGAGAGGAGTCAGGCAAGGTTGCATATTGTCTCCGCAGCTGTTCAACCTTGTTGGAGAGCACATAATGCGCCGTGTACTGGATGGCTGGAGTGGAGGGATAAAGATCGGTGGCCATGTAATCAATAACCTGCGCTTCGCCGATGACACGACCATTATTGGCGCCAGTGAGTCTGAACTGTCCGAAATGTTGCACAGGATAGAGCAAATTAGCGCAGAGTACGGGCTTCGCATCAATCGGAGTAAGACAAAATTGATGTTCGTAGACCGGGCAGGTGATACGGAAAGAACCTATGAATTGCGTGACCTGGATACAGTGCAGGAATTTGTCTATTTGGGTTCACTGATCTGCAACGACGGAGACTGCGATAAAGAAGTTGTGCGCCGTGGACAAATAGCCAAATCTGCGGTTAAGCGACTAGAGAAAGTATGGAAGAATCGTAACATCAAGCGCAGCACAAAAGTACGACTTATGCGTACACTGGTTTTTTCCATATTTCTCTATGCAGCAGAAACTTGGACTCTAAAAGCTCGGACCAAAGCCAGAATAGATGCGTTCGAAATGTGGTGTTGGCGCAAAATGTTGGGCATTTCCTGGACAGCGCGGCGCACCAACGTGTCTATACTGCAGGAGCTCAAGATCCAGACTCGCCTTTCCGCTATCTGCCGAGGGAGAATGCTCGGCTTCTTTGGACACTTGGCCCGACGTGAGCCAGACAGCCTGGAAAAGGCTTTGCTTGTTGGGCCAGTGGAAGGCGATCGACAGCGGGGAGGGATACCCACCCGCTGGTTCTCTGCCATAAGAGAAGTTACACGCGTCGGGATCCAGGGTTCCTTTAAGAAGGCAAGGAATCGACCAGAATGGAGAGCAATACAACATAGAGCGACTTATGGTGGTCACGACCCTCAGACATGAGGATTCGACTAGGAAGAAGAAATATTCATCAAAATATATACGAAGGGTTTCTTTTTTTGTCTGATTTTCCGTCATCCATAAATAACCTGTCTTAAGGAACCATAATAAATAATAAAAAAATTATATATTTATTTAGGCGATTTTTTAGAAATTAATTAAATGAGGATTTTTTCAAGGTCAATTTTTTGTAGGATTTTCTGTCTACGCAATGATTAACATGACCTTTAAGCCGTACAACTAAATACTTCTGCTATTATGAATTATTTCCAAATTTGACATTTTTCCCATACTAGTGAAAATAAAATGACTGTACTAAAAGGATTCCAACACCGACCAGTCGTATAACCCTAACCTTACCCAATGATGAAGTTCTCCGTTTGCACATGGGACGTCTATTTATAAGTCTGTGTGTCTGTGGTGGTGTATAATGTGCCTGTGGCAGTGACCAACGTGTTTATAATTCCGTTTGACGCAGGCGTCTCGGCGGTCCGGTCCGAGATGCCCAATATTTGAATACACAAAGGGGCCGACCGCTAGGGTTGTCACACTCACTGACATTAAAACACCTCTACCCGCATTGACATAATTTTGGACCTAACTCTTGTTGGAGTAATCGCCAATTACGGCCACAAACGAATAAATAATAAAGTCACCATGGTGATTAAATTGAGGACTACCGATATATTATGTATTTTCCATGGGATAGTTATCTTGCTTTTAAGTACTAGTCTAGTAAAATAAACTAGATACCACCAACGGGGATAGGGAAACCCAAACTTAGGCATAATATCTCTTGATTTCTGAATTAGAGTTCATTCAGAAGTGCAAGGCCTGAGTGGACGTTCGGAGCGGAGCGTTCGGCGGGGCGTGCAGCGGGGCGGCCGAGCGCCCATACACTTTGTGCAACGTCGACTCAGGACACCAGTATGAGTTTCATTTCTTTAACATGCACGCCGCACGCCCCGCTGGACGCCCAACTCGACCGTCCACTCGTGGTAGTTAGGTTGTAAAAAATGTTTTTAAGTGCCAACCCTATTCCCTTCACCTTATTAGATATTCCCTTTTAATTTTGCAGTGAATTTAAATTTTCGTCAAAGGGATTTGGGAGTGTAATGTTTCCGAATACTTTGTTTTTTATAACCAGTGCTATTGATATCGCTAGACGAGGCCGAGAGACGAACATACTCTGCAATGAGGGTTTCTGCGATCGCATTTGTCACTAGATGGCGCCACTGTAGCGAGAGGTCTTTTTGACAGCAGCTGTCAAAATCCACCAATCAAAAAATATGATTTAATATGATTGGTGAAAATATCGATCGTGGGAACCCTCATTGAAACTATACACTGTGTGTGACACATTACATAAAACTAAACTTTAACCTCGACTTTGTCTGCGTACAATTAATTCTTATTGTATCTTAATTATGTAATTATATTTTATTTATTTATTAAATTATATTAAATTTAAAGCCACAGGTGATGCATCAATTATCGTAGTTATCAGGAAAGGCCTCCCTTTCCATTATAAATTATATTACAGTACGTTATGTATCGTTATGTACAGGAGCGGCCAAGGTGGTCACAAACATCAGAACAACGCCAAAATGTCAAGGCTATAAAGTACATG
This sequence comes from Pammene fasciana, assembly GCA_911728535.1. Lineage (NCBI taxonomy): Eukaryota > Metazoa > Arthropoda > Insecta > Lepidoptera > Tortricidae > Pammene > Pammene fasciana. The sequence goes on from OU452295.1 coordinate 3,325,632, forward strand.
TTCAGATATTTTTAAATACCTTGGCCATATTGATGGCGACTATAATCTGGTCTCCACAAAGAACAAAAATCTCAAAAAAAAAACCATGCCCTCAGTATTTTAAGCAAAGACAACACAGAAAGTAGAGTTTCGAGCCGACTCCGAGGGGATTCATTTTATTCAATTTTTTGTTGACAATCACGGTCAGTTGAATTTTCGGGTGTTTATGGAGATTTTATTTTATTTCAACGTCACCATTATCTGTTAGGGTTGCCATTTAGCAGTCTTCAACTTTTTTTAAAAATTTGATTTGGGATTAGGGTCATCAATTTGAAGAGATAATTTGTTTAGGATTAAGTGGATTAATTCTGAAGTTTTATTCTAAGGCAACGTAATTTAGATTTTAGATTAACTGAGTTATTTATAAACATGTCTCAAATTTAAAATGCCATTGATTATTGTTTGACAATTGTATTTGTCAGAACGAAAGATAAAAAAGATTTGCTTAGTTTTAGGTATTGAATGACACTAATGTATATAGTTATGTATGAAAAGATAACATCGCGAATTGAGCAATTCAATTTACTATATAAATTACCCTGCGTTAGAAACTCCCTATTTTTGACCTAATTATCTCTAGTCCTTTTTGCGGAAAATTAAAAAAAAATCGAACACCAAAATTTCAGTTGATAATTCATTTAACTCTTTTATGTATCTAGTACATATGTACCTACCTCTTTCCTTCTGTCATGGATAGATTTAGTTTATACGAGAACATACAATAAACGTACCTTCTACGTGCTTATTTTCGCCACATTTTCTATCTCCTACAAGTAAAAAAGCTTATAAAATACAAAAAACATGTCGCTTACGTCTTAACGTAACCGCCATCTTTATTTTATAAAAACAAAGGAAGCGCGCACCTGTCAGACCTGACAGGTTGGGAACACCCTGTAAAACAGGCTGTCATACATACAATGATAAATATAAGGAAAAATCCTTGAGGAAAAGTTTGTTTGTGGGCTGAGAGGTTTGTGTTCCAATAGCCTGTTTAAGGGCGAGACGAACGATTGAGTAAACCATTTTAACCTTATTTAGGGTTATAATGAGTTGAAAACACTGTGTCACTGCGACGAAAATTTAATTTAAAAAAAAACGAATTTATAGTTATTTCCAGAAAATCAAATAATAAATAAAGGTTGCCTTCACGTAATTTTGGTCGATTTTTGCTCGACATGTTTCGATCAATTTACGATGATCATTCTCACGAGCGGTTTTTAAAATGATAGAGTCTCACGAGAGTTTTATAGTTAAAAAGGTTGCCTTGTTAATGATTATATTAATGACAAATAGACTGTCTGTCTGTCTGTGTGTCTGTGTACTGTACTGTTCTATTTTATTGAGGTGAGCAATAAAGAATATTTTGATTTGATTTTTTTTTTGTTTTGATAGGCAATCTTTATTTATTTAAACTTTAAAAAAAAAAATTACGAACGGTGAACTTAATGCCTAATGGAATTCTCTACCAACGAACCACAGAACAAAGGTAAGTGGTGCAAAGAGAAAAGTACGAATATTAATTTTGATCTTTCGTGAATCTTATGTCAGTTTTATCCAACTTTGAAATACAGTAGCGCGACTTTCGAACACCAGCCAATTGGTTCCATTTAAGCGCTTAGATTTGGGAATGGGCAACCTATCCTTATTGTACTTACATCATTGGATAATATGCGAAAAGCACACTGTTCTGACTTTATGGTCGACTCACATTAGTTTGGTATGCGATTGCAATAACACCCCAAGGTTGACTATTTGCCGCCCTCGTTTAGGGGGATATATATTCAGGTCGTGGTTTACCTTGATAGTGAGTTTGACTGCAATAACACTAATAACACCTACATAACTACCTACCGCCTTGGCCAGAAGTGTTGAGCATAGGTGTTTTTTGTTTACAATTTTGATGTTAAGCATTATTTCCCTATCCTAACAATGTACGGTAACGGTAAATGTTATATTTTATTTATAAATATAGAAAACTTCACTTAATAACACCTTCAAGGTACTTAAAAAATATGAAAACAGAAGGTACCAAAAATGTAAATTTAAGTCGGTGCGACATACTGCAAATATTCTATGCAGTTACTACTAACTTCAACAAAACATGCCTATTAGTTTAAATTAATTGACAAAATAACTTAAACAAACATGGAAACGATGGAAACTTTCCAGTTTTGTATGAAAATCGCATTGGTGCTCAACACTTCTGGCCAAGGCTGTATATGTAATACATTGATATTTGTGTTCTAGTACGGACAAAGGGACCACTTTGTCGATATGGAGTTACTAGTACTTTCTAAAACTACGCAAAATGCACTATCTATTAGTGAAAGAAAAAGGTGTCCTTGTAAATCGACAAAGTGGTCCCTTGCACTAAACTCGTCCACATTTGTTGGGGAAAAAGAGACCTTCATCGCAGTGAAATAATAAATGTTTATTTGTCAATCGTGGGTTTAAACAGGGATCCAAAAGCTATTTTAGGGTAGGCAACGTGCATGTTAATCCTCTGGAGTTACAGGCGTCCGTAGGCTACGGTAGCTGTTTACGATCAGGCAGGCCGTATGCTTGCTTGCCACCGTTATGGTATAAAAAATGTAGTTAATGATTTCCAAATTACATCCTGCATTTTGCGAGCCTGCGAATCCATACAAGGTGTAACAAAAATACTGGTGATCCTTTTAAGGGCATAATTGGTATCGTATTCTTATTGTGAAAAAGTAAGAAAAAATATTTTTCTCGCGAAAAAAATTTTTGGGAGTGTATGGAGGGTTGGCCAGCTGGGACGACTCGCCCCATACAAAAAAAAATTATTTTCGCGTCCAAAAATTTTTTCGCCTACTTTTTCCTACTCGCAATACGATACCAATTATGCCCTTAAACGGATCACCAGTATTTTTGTTACAGCCTGTATAAAATAATGAGAGGTATACATACCCCTATCCTCTCAGGTCAAAGAGGTTATACATTTCATGATACGTTCCATACATTTCTATCATTATCTAATGAGAATGAGTAAGCATACGTCGCAAGACATTATGTCGCTAGCGACAAACTGCTTAAACACGCATTGCTGAAATTTCAAGCAGAATTCGCTCTCATGCTTTATAAATTAAGGTTGAAACTTGAATAGCGTAGTTGACGTTGCTAAGTGGTCGTAATTGTGGCAATTACACACGCCTTGGGCTCCGTATAAATTACCTGAAACAAACAAAAAGTGAATTAATTAATACATTTATTTATGTGGACTAAAAGCGCTGGTAGCCTAGTGGTAACACGTCAAACATTCAATCCGGAGGTCTCGGGTTGAAACCCAGCTACGTATCACTGAGTTTTTCGCAACTTTATTTAGGTATGAAATATCTACCAGTCGCATTGTGGTGAAGGGAAATATTATGAACCAGATCTAATCCCAATAAAGCCTAGTTTACCCTCTGGGTTGGAATGGCATACACGATTAATTAAAAAAAACCGTTGTTAGTAATAAATATTTAATTTTATTTAGGAACATACAAAGACTACCAACAACAAACTTAGATATAAAAAAAAACTAAATAAACTAACTAAAATAAACTTACAATAAACTTATATATAAAACTAAAATAAACTTATATAGAGGTATAAAACTAAAATAAACTTACAAATAATATATGCTCCCCAGGTCGCCTTCGTTTGTTAGTTACATAACTATTAAGCATAAGCATTATTTTAGACCTCGATTACAAAGTATAAAAGTTACATAACTTATCTAAAATACCTCTACACTAAATATGTTTTATTTAATTAATCTAAGCATTTCTAAAACCCGGAAACTCGACCCGAGTGAAACTAAGAGGTTAAAGAGGTCCATTGAGGGTCAAAGTTCAGGAAAGACAAGGGACATTCTTAGAGGGCCAGTATTGACTTACGACTTTACAAATACGACCACATTTTCAGTTTTTAATTGGAATTCAGTGTCTTAGAATATCGGAACGATTTATTGGACTTAATGAAGTTTTTACAGGCAGCGAAGCGAAGTTCTTACAACTTCGGACACTACAGAACTGTCAGCTACTGGGACGTCCCTGCAATTTGATATTTTTTATTTTGAATGTTTGTTCCGCTATAATTTTAGTAACGTTTTTTTAAAATTTGTAAGGGTTGTAGCCTTAGAGCTTTAAACCAAGCGGAGCAGCCATTGACAGGCCAGTGGTCATACTCATTGTATGGACTGACGTTTATTTGACGTGGCTATTTTGACGTTTTCCCCTCCCCGCAAAAAACGGCAGACTTTTTCCGATAGAAATGAGAGCGCGTGTCGCATTGGTTTAATAATCAAAGGTTGTAGCAGATATAAATATAATTAGAGAGTTCTTATATGAATTTGACTGACCCTTGGTTCTGGAATCAGAAGACATAAAATTGTTTTGTTAAGTACCTACTAGTGTAGTTAGGTATTGTATCAAAAACTTTAGTGTATTTGGCACTTACGTTAAAAGCGTCGTTTTTTTACCGAAGCAGTTGTAACGATAGTGTAAACGCCAACCAAACTTTTGGTCCCATTTAGCGCGCAACACCACATAAGTTTTTTGATTTGTTTTATTTAGAAATCGTGAAAAGCCGTAGGACGATGCTTGTTCTAATAGAAATATTCTTTACTGATCAAAGTTAGACATTAAGCCATTGAGATAAGGTTTAAATCTGGTCAGTTTACTGTTGTCTATGGTACAGCCGATGTCAAATGTATGTTTACAATTTTGAACCTTATTACAAAGGAGTAAGGTGCAAAAGTGTAAAGATATCTTTGACGTCGACTGTACATGGGGCTATGTAAGAATGTAAGATAATTACGGGCATTGTTTTCACTAATTAGCACTTAGTGGAGGGTAATTTATTTGCCCTTTGAGGTGGGTACGTGGGCGTAAAGTAAACAATACTATTTTTTTATTTATCTAGTGTAAATCAGATTTCAACGTCGATTTTTTTTTAGTAATTTGCATTCGTATTACTCAAGCTAAAAAAATGACTTGCAGACCGTAAGTTATACTTCGTGAGGATAACAGCACCTGAAAAAGTGCCGTAATATTGGAAACTCAAAATAACTTATATTATTATTTTGGAATTACCTACTGTATCACACAAAGCTGATAAATGTGTTTGACCAAAATCACGTTATTATAAACGCAATCTTAATTCTTGTATGAACAGGTATGAACACAACTAAAGTAAATGTAATTCAACCAATTCCTTGAACTGAGTTAATCTAAACCTTAAAAAAAACTGTATTTATTTTGATAAAAATCACACAATTTACAATGTGTGTGTTACGTCAATGCTTCCTGTATCTCGGCTGATACTATTTCGCATAAAATTACCAGAAAATGGGTTCTCGTATCCTTAAACGTGGCTGACAGATTTTCTAAGCAAATATAGCGATAAATATTTACAATTTACATGAACCACATTAACAATACAATGTATATTTTCACCTCACTAGCTCGAAAAGCCCTTTTTGTTTGTTTAATATCTATTGTGAAAATCGCTTTTTATCCACATGTGGTGAAAGAGTTTTGACATAAGTGACAAGTGGCTTAAGTGACATTTGACAGCTAACAAAACGTAAAACGTTAAAAGTGCAGAATTTTTAACATCGCAATTAATGAATTGCATCGAGTAAAAACACTTGATACAGTCTTACAACTTTATTTTAATTCATAAATATCAGCATTCAACATTAATCTTCATTCTTTTTGTAAAAACGGATAAATTGTTCTGACAGCCGAATAAATCTACGTACGAACAAAACGCATCTGACATTTAATAAAACCTTTTACGTCAAAACTTTTCATTTCAATTCATCCATCATATCAACGTTAAATATTCGCATGTTTTTCTAGATTGTTTTGTTAAAAATTAGTGATTCGAGTGATGAAGAAGTATTAAACACCTGAGGAATTACGGGAAACCGAGCAAAATGCACCCTTTTTCTTATTTTCCTCGCTGTAGTCAGGTGAAAAGTTTTGTGTTATACACGGGTGAAAGTTATTTTACGTCTCGTGTATTAAAGCACTCGCTACGCTCAGGATTCTATTTTTGAACCACTCGCTTCGCTCGTGGTCAATAATAGAATCCTTTCGCTAGCTCGTGTTTCAAATAACACTCGCACGTAAAATACAACTTTCACCACTTGTATAACAAATAACTATTACTACACAATTACAAAAAACAAAAACCACTTAAAAACTACAAAAAGCCCGTAACCTAACCTAATACCCGAGCCCCCAGATGTCACCCAAATCGCTGCCCTGGGGAAGGGTGCCCAGCCCATAACACTGGCCACATTTCCCCTCTGGATGGCGATGCCCAATCTTTGGCCGAGAAATTTGCATGCTAACGATTCAGATGCCTAAATAATATATGATCTTAATTCATTGCAAATGACATTACTACCCCGCTCAAAGAATAAATCGAATTTCCAATAATCCGGTTTTTTTATTGTGCTCAGTTGGCAATCTATTACAGTATTTACGGGTCTATATCTACATACGTAAATATCTTAAAGGTCACACAGACAGGCCATCGTAAACCTAATTGGCATGACTTACTTCGGGTCAGGTATGAAACCCTAAAAGACGGTCAAAGGTAAAGGTGAACTATTTTCAGCCGTTCTGTATTAACCCGAGAAAATGGATCAGTAAAACATGCGACTTTCAAGCCGCAAGTAGGAGGTTCAAACTCCAAAATGTCATTTGATCTTTATCCATCGCTATCAGCAAATAAACATATCGTGATAAAACTGGATTTATCTCACAAATGTCTAGGTTCATCTCAGGGTAGGGTCAGATGGCAGTTGCTTTCGTAAAATTACTTTTTCAAAGCGAAATTTCAAACATAGAACCGGATATGGAAAAAGAAACATTACATTCGAGGGAGCACAGTTGTACAATAATCTGCCTAATGAAGTAAAATAGTGCACATCATTGAAATGTTTAAGACCAAATTAAAAGAATTTGTTAACCATAAAATATCTTAAGTGGTATCGACAAGCTGGACTTAATCATACATACCTATGTAATTTTCTTAATTTAAGCTCATTGCAAGTGATTTTTTGTTTTTTATAAGTAATAATGTGTTTTTTAAACCTAAACCACGACTACGCCAATTCTTGCTAATCCTACTCAAGTTTCCTAAGATATCCGTGGCAAAAAGTAGTGAGAAATGGGGAGATGAATAACTAACGGCCTGCCTACGAAGCAGGAGGTCCCGGGTTCGAATCCTGGTAAGGGCATTTATTTGTGTGCTAATCTCAAATATTTGTTCCTGAGTTATGGATGTTTTCTATGTATATAAGTATGTATTTATCTATCTAAGTATGTATATCGTCGCCTAGCACCCATAGTACAAGCTTTGCTTAGTTTGGGGTTAGGTTGATTTGTGTAAGATTGTCCCCAAATATTAATTAAAAAAAAAAATATATTAATTTAACTTGAGCTGAAGCAATCTTTGTCGAAGGCGAAGCTTTGTCATCTCCGTGGAGGTCTACCGCGACGCCGGATTCAATTTTCTGGACCCAATTAGTGGTTTTAGACCAAACGTCATGTAGGGTGCGGCAGACGTGTCCTGCCCTGTCTAATTGAAGATTTAACTGTAGGGTTAGAAGTCCAGCCACTGGTAATAATAACAAATGGTTGGTTTCGTAATATTCAGTTGCATAATATTTGGAAAGTTGTAGCATTGCACATAAAAAACAACCTACTTGCACTTTAGTAAAAATAAAATAAAATAAATTGGTAAAATCCTATCTGTAAAATGTGACACGATATTAAAATTCATTATAATTTAAAAAAGTAAACCACACAGACTTTGTGCAGTAAAAAAATCTTGTGTATAATATGGGAATTAATTAATTGTACGAAATATTTTTTCAGCACATTTTATTGAACTTAAATACATTTACTCAAACGTAAACGCCATCCGCTCTAAGGCCCCTTTTCACAAGAAACTCCACAAAAGCAATAAGAGCTAAACTCCCTCAACTCATTACCGTATTTACTGCAACAATAGGATGGACACAAAGGGTCCGATAAGTGACCTCTAAATCGGTTCCCACGGACCAATTAAGTGGTCATTTACATTTTTATTGCTTCGGGCCCTTATAGTGATAACGGTGATTGAGTGGGATTTACTCTACTGGAGAAAGAAGGGTTAGGTTTCATTAAATATCTAGTGATATTGCCACGCGGCCCACACATTTTGACAAATAAGAGGTAGTCGAGGAATATAATCAATTATTGGATGTATCATGTTATAACCATGCTGTTGGTAGCCTACGGTAGCAGCCACAGACTACACAGACACTTCATCATTCAGCTTTTACAGGGAGCACGAGGTCACCACACATCAGTGCAATTTTTTTCGTAAATTTCTACGATTCGAAGAGCACATCTTAATAGTATTATACACCAATTTTTAGTATAACAATCCGGGTTAATTATTTCACATGAGTAATAATCAAAAATATTAACTCAATTGAAATAAGCGGTCGCGCTCTCATACAAAATTAGTACGGGAGCACAGATGCGTGGTGACCCCGAGTTGTACTTATGATCTATCATCTAGTGGTTGAGCTTATCTGTGGTAGCAGCTTACCAACAAAAATGCAAGTAATTTTTGCCATCAATAAAATATTCTCAATGGCATAAAATGCTTAAATATTTGATGCTGTTATTTTCACATTATCCCTACTCGATTTTTTTATAATTGTACAAAAATATAATAAAATTTACAATCAATCACACTAAAATAAAGTATTCGCTCAGAATCTCCGGATTTCGAATATGCAATTACTTAACGGTTCCATATTGGAAAAAGTGCAGATATATTTCGTGGAGCACCACGCAAACGATTTATTTTGATGGGTCATTTTGTTTAAAAAGATACTCAATCTATCGTCAACTACCGTAACAAAGTTGTGCTTGTACCTATATAACAACTTTAAATAACGTAAGCGCCAAATTAGCATAAGGTACCTTTTTATAAAGAGTTTCACATTTAAATCTCACATTTAAATTATTTTGAAATTCTCAGAACTACAACATGTTTAAAACCAAGCTATCGGGATTGATGGACTAATTAATCCTCTTTCTTTGTCACAAAACAGGAAATAAAAGTAATGGCCAAGTATTCTAAAATATGCATTTTACGAAAAAGTGTCAAAAATTTATGTACCTACAACTCCATGGTTTAATAATAACAACTGTAAATATTCTTTATCACAGTAAGTACATGTTTAAGTATGTAATTCATGAAAATCTTATAAATTAATATTTTCATGAACAAATATTGGAATGTATAAAATAAAATAGTAAACTGATATGATTGTTATATCAAAATAACTAATAATACTCGTAATATAATTTCAGTAACAAATATATTTTAATATTTGAATAGATAGAAAACAAGTTTAGAGTGGCATTGAATGATGAGATTGAAACTAAATACCTGAAATATGAAGCATATTTTACATAATATAGACATACAAAAACTATGAACTAGGACGAGTGATCCAGATATAAGATTTATTTATTTATTTAATCGTATGGCAAAAGAAAAAACAGAAGTATAATACATTATCAATAAAGTAGGTCTTAAATGTTAACACTAAGACCAGTCAGCCACTTGATGGCTTCGTCGCACAGGGTGATCAGATCATCTGGAGGACCGGCGGTATAGCGTGATATGGGGCAGTCTTCAATTATGTGCTGAATGGTCTGAGCCACAGCCCCGCAAGTGCAAGCAGGAAAGTCATATAAGATATCAGCGTGTTTGCTATGTATGAGTGACTCTGTGTTGGCTTTATAAAATACTAAGGGCCGGTTGCACCAAACTGTCTGTGAACGTAAACGTAATCGTAAAAGAAATCTTGTATGAAAAGTTTGACGGTTTTCTAAGGGATGACAGCTCCGTCGCCATATTTAACGTTGATGAGTCTGTTAATTGTGCGTGGTGCAACCCACCCGTACTATCATCATGTTGTTAATCTCTAAGGAAGAGCGGTGTCTCTTGACACAGGTATTTTTTTTCTATACTTAAGAAGAGATACCAACCTGAGTTTGTATAAATAATTTGTTCTACTGAATAAACCCATTTTTATTCTTTTTATTTTTTATTAGTCACTTCTACAGGCTTACATAAGTGCCTGCGGCGCATGCTGGGAATATAGTGGCCGCGTACCAGCTCAAACATAAGGCTGGGAAGATGACTGACCAGAAGCCCATACGACAGAAAATCTTGGAGAGAAAATGGTGAATGGATCGGACACGCATTTCGAAGTCCGGACAACCACTTGTCCAAGCAGAGTATCCGCTGGCAGCCTGGCATTCTGCAGTAGAAGGAAGGTCGGGAGGTCAATAGAAACTAAAGGTCCATAATTTTGCATGTCAGTGGACAAATACGTTGAAATTTCAGGTGAAAATCCATTCGAATAAAAGGTTTATTAACTAATTGAATTTGAGAACAAAGTAATAAGCCAACAAGTTTGTTGAATAACTAATAGCCCTAGGTCACTCAGATTCAATGCGATATTAATATTTAGCCTTTATAGGTAAATTTATACCTATAAATGTATTTCAGGCAAATGTTACTATACCTCGCGGCACGTACCTCTAGCGCTGACCTTGATTTCTGCGCATGTTCTTCCATAGCCCTTCACCCCCTGTACCCCCCGCGCGACCTATTTTCCGACTTCTGCGCAATAACGGTCAGCGCTAGAGTTACGTGCCGTGACCTGTATTAAGCCATTTATGTAAAATTATTTGCGATTTAAACAATTGTGAGAGTCTACATATAAAGGTGCCATTTGGCGAGCGGCGCTTACGCTATTTTTGGTCGAATACAATATTGAATCTGTACAACGTACGACGTAAGCGCCTTCCGACAAATGGTATCTTTTCATGTAGACTATCGCAATTCATAATTATTGGTTTATTATTCTGTAGGTTATATTTAAAACGGTATGCAGTTTGGCCCTGGTTTTAAAAGTGTCTCAGTTTGTTAGATTATTTAAAAATTTATTTGCGTCAAATGTTTGGTTAATTATTTTGACTTAAACGCGTACACTTACATCTTAAATTTATTATTTTCTTAACGTCTCGAGCGTGTCGTAACGCTCGTGGTCGCAGGCAGGGAGAAAAGCAAGTTTACGCGATTAAGTCCCGTTTTTGTCAATAGTACATTACGTACCTAGGGCGGTAAAATAAAGAACGGCTCAGATCGCCGGCATTTGCGGCCCGAACCGAAGGTAAGGGCCATAAACAAGCGATCTGAGACCTTCTTTATTACTGCCCGTGGTGCGTACACAATTTCACGTTTTCTCCTGGGTGTGAAGTGATATTTGCCGATGCGCCCGTGGGCGGCAAATCTCACTTACCGCCCAGAGTGACGTAAAATAATGAGTGAAAATGGTGTAAGTTTAAATCAGTAAAATGTTAGGTTTATTTGCATTTGTTCTACTTAATAAAAGACTATCTTCAGCATTCAATCCTTTACAAGTACTACGGACAAAGAGTTTAACCATCCGGGTATCGGGCAATCACTTAGCCGCCCCACGGGACCGGATATAACCGGATCTATGCGGATCAAAGCGGTTTGAACTAAGTTTTACTAGGAAATGTTCAAAGACCTGATTTGCCGTGAATAATCATTCTTTATTGAATAATTTAGAAAAATACGTGATTAAAAATAATGGTAATGACAATGATATAGGTACTTTGCTATTTCGCGTTATAAAACTATTATAGCCGCTTATGAACTTCGTCTAGGGCGAATATTTTTTTACATATATCAGAATAATTCTTACACGTTCACTTCTAAATTCTAATGATTAATTAATGGGGCCAATAATAGTAAGTAGTTTATTTTGATTTTATAATGAAAAAGGCACTTTTGTTGCTGAAAAAATTAATTTTCCAAACTCATTGCTCAAATAAACTTGTGCTCTCAAGGCATGCAATACAAGTATTTTTTGTATTGCCAACACCAGAATTCAAAAAAAATATTACTACGGTATTTCGATCGCGCCATCACACTTAAAAAAATGTTCCAATAATCATGTCACGCCAAAACGCAATCTCGTGGATCGCTCACGATCGACTCCTGAGTCAATTTACTACAGTTAGTAGAAATATGGGCACGCTGCGTGATACGTAATCAATAGAGCGCCGACACGGAGCAAGCCAGATAATTTGTGGTTGGTTTCGCCTTTAGAAGGCACAGACAAGACCAGAAGACAAGTAATGGTCTGTACAATCGGCGCAATTTAGACACCAAACTCGCGCGATTTCGAGACGTTGCCGTCTAAGTAGGTGCAACGAAATCAATCGATGGATCAATAACTGCAATGTATTTAAAATCGCAGGTGACTAGTCGCTGGGTATGTAGAGAGCCTAAGGCTTAATCTAACACGTTTAGACACGATCCAACTTCAATACAACTCCAATGCATTAACTATGCAACACAGCTATAGGTACCTTGTGCAATCTAAGAAGCGGTTTTTGACACCTGTCATTTCGGTACATTTTATAGCCTAAAATCAATTTTAGGTTACAAAATGTATTGAGATGACAGGTGTCAAAAACCGCTTCTTAGATTGCACAAGGTGTAACGCCTAGCCTGACTTGCGGCCATCTTGTCGAGCAAGGTGGTTTGGTTTCGGGAAAAACTTCTTATTTTATGTTCATTTTCGTGATTCAATGTGTAATATATAGCTTATTCTGCAGTGATTTAACGAACTAGTGAGCAACTAATGAAGAATTAGTCTCGAAACATGTGTAACCCCTGTTTGAGTTAGATATCCGTTAGTCCACGTGCTGTTTGTAGGGAGTAGCTATCTCCTTATAAAAAGCCTAACCTCACCGTACAACGTCCAGCTCTTGGAGCGACTTCGACATTGGCAAAATTGTCCCAATATTGTCCCAAAATTGAATTGAACGCCTAGCCTGAATAGGACGTCGCTTGAAAAATAATCCGATTCAACTCTAACATTGGTTGATTATTTGCTGTATGTTGGAAATAGATTGTGTTTCTTATGTAATGTTTACGTATTTTAAAGTGATAATACAGCTCGTAGATCGACAATGACAGATATTTTGCGCCGTTTGCACATCTCCGCCGCGGAATCGTTACTACAGAACCGCGCTACACGTTTCGCTGCGAAACCTGAGCGGATCGAGAGCGGAAACGACACCGCGGTACCGCGTCGCTCGAATTCGCTCTCGATCGGGTCGATATTTTCAGTGACGCCACCCGTGTCAATCGTTTCATTATATGATTGACAATCGTTTCTTATTATTTTATTTTTGTTTCCCATAAATTTTTGGACCTACATCCGAAATCTGTTTCCCACTTTTAGCAGCAGCGCAGTTTGGCAGAAAGCTAAAATTGATCAATTATATCTCTCTTTTAATCGTAAAGTCGTGTCGTAAGTAAAAAAAAACAATTCTCTTGTCTTTCTAAACCATCGTGCTAATCAATCAATCAATCATTAGCCACAACATCTTGACAGATGATTGTTGCAGTGTGTGGATTGGATCCTATGGCAGCACGACATCTCTTGCCACATGTGTCACAAGTGAAACGTGAGTCAGGAGGAGCAGCAGTGCTGCGAAGCCTTTTCCGCCTTAGGTTGTCGAATAATAACACAATAATGCCAATAGCTGGATGCTAATAGGCTCGTGTTAATAATACTTATTATATGTCTTTCTGTCCCTTCGTGAACATTCGTAGATCTGTGCCGTTGCCATCCGAGGAGACCGCAAGCGAAGCCGGTCGAGACATTTGTATTATGTTACGAATACCACTAGATTCGCTGGGCGGTTGATAGGAAATTAACCTGTTTTTGGTAAGTCAATTAAATATTAAAGCTATAATAATTTTAAACAAAAAAAGAACCGACTTCACTTAGGATCCGCTATTCCAAGAGGAAGTGGCCGAGTTGCTGTAATAAATAGTGAGATCACTATAGGTGTGCCTATAATAGTTGAAGAGTTCCCTCGATTTCTCCAGGATCCCATCATCAGACTCCGACTTGGTGACAATGGGACCATCTAGGGGTTATACCCGTTCGATTTAAAAAAAATGAAAATCGGTTCACGATTCATGGAGATATCGAGTAACATACATACAAAAAAAATTATGATAAAAAAAACTTCAGTCGAATTGAGAACCTCCTCCTTTTTTGAAGTCGGTTAAAAATAGGGATCGTTGTTTAACTAGCGTACATGGATAATATTTGCGGACGAGTTTAGTGAAAGTGCCCACTTCGCTTATGGTTTCATTCTTTAATATTATAGGTTAGACGGACTAAGTGGGACCTTTTTTCCTGAGAAGACCCGATGACCTTCAAATCGACTTTACTTAAACAGTCATATAGCTATAACTACTTGTTTTGGAAAAGTAAAAAAAATATATGTTAATATTCATTATATTTAAAAGAACTTGGTTAATTTCAATACACAATTGGACAAAATCGGCTCGATAGAAAATAATTCTAAAGTTACATCTAAAATTAGCTTAAAACAATTGCACGTCTTTAGTTTCTTGTCTGTAATTAAGGACAACATTCCACCACACTAATACTAAAAACTTCGTTGCCTTAAATTTCTCAATTAATGCATAGTTTTTTTTTAATCCATCAATTTGCAAAATTTGCAATGACCTCCCATACTAATCGTAACGCAGTGTTTCTCTTTCACTCGCGCTGAAAACGATAGGGAGGGAATTTAGTTCTTATCATCCTCTGGAGCCTGCTGGGCAGATGTCTCCCAACTCTTCCACAATCCTATCTAGTGCAATGGAATTACCTATAATGCTGGAAATCATCAATATCATCATCTATGCAGCTTTTATCCTGGCTTTTTGCTACGTCTCAAATAGAGCCGGGAAACCGCTTGACAACCTAATCCCAAGGCACCAGTTTATTACGAAAGCCACTGCCATATGTGATCTTGATGATGGTGGATATATTCATTACAGATTTTTCACAAAACTTCAGAAGATTCCAAACATCGCTATTGTAAAAAAATTCTACTTAGGAAGCACTCTTTTAACATAGTTCATAAAAATTGTATACTCTAATCGGGCGACAAACCGAGCTATGCCGTTCTCTCTCGCTCTAGTGGTAAGTGATAGTGCGGGACGGCGATGTTGTGACAACTGCTGTGTTATTTCATTCTACCCTTATAGGCTAAGAGCTGAAGACAGATTTGCATTAATTTTGCAATAATTTTTGATTTGTATAACTAGTCATGGGTCTTTTCGCAGCATACTGTAGTTCTAAAATATATAAATTTGCTAATATACGATACAAGAGCGAAATTTGACATGTTAAAAAGGCAAACATAGTGCTACTTTACAAAAAAAGGCACTTGTCTGAGGATAAGAAAATCCTCATAGCGCCAATTCATTACGTGGTTTGTTATGTTATGACTTATCAACATTTGCCCAAATATTCGTAATCGTGTTCCATCTGTTCCTTTAAGTAAATTACAAACGCAGACTATTACACCAAATGAATTGGCGCCGTAGAAATGATAATATTGTAAGGTAAAAATGTATACCAGTTTTCGCTTTAAGCTTACAAACGAAAATCACTGACGTAATAATTGGAACATATATGTGCTACATACTGTTAGAAAACAGATGTTCTATCAATTATTTACGATACTAACTTATCTGTATCAGATGGCCGCATGTTTCTCTAATAGCTATCGACGTCACTAGATTTATTTGAGCCTGAGAAGCTGTAAAATATTTTATAGCTAGCTCTTAGACTATAAAATGGAAACGAGAGTGCGGGCAAATTTGCGTCCGATATTGCTCTCGATATTACGATCCTAATCGAATCGGAGTCTGCATTGAGATAACAATCTTAATGCGTACTATTTCAGGCAAATATGGAGGGAGTTTTGGGATGTTTGGATATATAATAAATAAATAAATATTATGGGACAATCTTACACAAATCAACCTAGTTAGGTAGGCGACGATATATATTATAGATGAATACTTAAATACATAGAAAACATCCATATCTCAGGAACATCATTATCATTATCCGTGATAAACACCATAAATGCCCTGACCAGGATTCGAACCCGGGACCTCCTGCGTCATAGGCAGGGTCACTACCGACTAGGCTAGGAGGCCGTTAAATATATACTTTTGTTATTCGAAGATGGAGGAATCATGTAAATATAGTTTGATATTTAAATAAATTATAAACAGCTCTT
The DNA here is from genome assembly GCA_911728535.1 of Pammene fasciana. Classification (NCBI taxonomy): domain Eukaryota; kingdom Metazoa; phylum Arthropoda; class Insecta; order Lepidoptera; family Tortricidae; genus Pammene; species Pammene fasciana. The sequence goes on from OU452295.1 coordinate 3,341,930, forward strand.
TACATGCTCAAGGAGTAGAGATTGAATACATACTCATATTAAGAAATATTTACACCAAAAGCAGCAGCAGAGTAAAGCTAGAAAACATGGGACCAAGCTTTCCAGTGGAAAGAGGAGTGCGACAAGGCGATCCCCTGTCCCCGACAATCTTCATTGCTATATTGGAATACATCATAGGCAAATTAAAATGGGAAAACCAAGGCCTGCTCATCAAAGGAAAATATCTGAGCCATCTGAGATTTGCAGATGATGTGGTGCTATTTGCAGAATCGGCCCGGAGTCTACAGCTTATGATTGAAACCCTTCAAAATGCTAGTAAAAAAGTGGGACTTGAAATGAATATAAATAAAACAAAAGCTATGTCCAACTCTAAGATGTTCAATATAACATTAAATAACCTTTAGAATATGTTGAAAATTATATATACTTAGGAAAACAGATTGGTTTCAACAACATGAGCAATGAACTAGAAGTAGAAAGGAGAGTCAAAGGAACATGGAACAAATACTGGAGTTTCAAGGAAATCTTTAAAAGCGAAATGCCAACAGGATTAAAAAAGAAAGTTATGGACACATGCCTTATCCCCAGCTTAACATATGCATGCCAGACATGGAAGTTCACTGAAAAAGTTAAAAATAAAATAACTACTTGCCAAAGAGGAATGGAGCGCAGCATGCTAAATATAAAAAAGATCCAAAAAATAAGACATAGCAAAATAAAAGACAGAATAAAAGCAATTGATGCTCTAGATCATGCAAGGAAGCTGAAGTGGAGATGGGCTGGACATGTGGCGCGTTTAAATGACCGCAGATGGACAAAAACAGTCACAATGTGGAAAGGCCCGGACGGCAAGCGCCGAAAAGGAAAACCATTAACACGCTGGGAGGAAGATATAAAGAAGATAGCTGGTCCAAACTGGCAACATACGGCTCAAGACCGAGAAAGGTGGATATCTTTGGAAGAGGCCTTCACCTAAGGGGTTCCAATATAAATAGTTAAAAAAAAATAGTTTTACATTAAATACAAAGTAACTAACAAATAAATACATTTCTAATAATAATATTAACTACTAACCACCAATGTAAGAAATAACAGGAAATAAAAGGCTTTTTATTTATTTTATTTTATTTATTTTATATTTAATTAAATTATAAACACAGAATGCTCGCGATTTACTTGCAAACGAGTTGACCCTTATGAAGATCTGTTTTCTCCTTCTAGCTCCATAAAACCTTGATCGATCCTGCTCATATACGAACTCTCAAATTATAATGTATCTCTGCTACAAGGTTCTCTGCCTTTTCGCCGAAAATTGCATTGCCGAATTTTTCATTTGGCCGAATTTCATTTCCCAACTTTACATAATCCAACCTAACCTCACCCAACCTAGTAGGCGAGTTTCATTTCCCAAGTATGGGGTTGCGAAATGAAATAGTTGCGAATTAATTATTTGGTAAAAGTTATTCGGCCAAATGAAACTTCTGCGAAAAGTTGGTTGGCAAGTGAAATTCGGCAATACAATTTTCGGCGAAAAGGCAGGATACCCTGGTGGTTTCCCTAAAAAAATCATAAAGATCAGAAAAATGTTATTGAAGTTATCGCGGAACAAACTCTCAAAATAAAAAAGCCATCGAAACGCCGAGACATGTCCCGATTGTCCCGAAGTTGTTTGTTAAGAACTTCGCTTCGCTTACGGCGCTCGTTCGATTATTTAGTTCTGTGGGCTTATAGGAAAAACATAGCAAATAAAAGTACTCCAGGACATATATTGCCGGTTAAACGTTCGGTTTTATCGTCTAAAAGCGATGTCTTCATGGCGAGAAATTTACGACACATTTAGTAGTCTTATAGTGACAACTTTACGACGTTTTAACGAGGTCGAGTAAAACGGTGGCTTAACTACTATAGTTTAGGACTATTTGGCCCTCATGTATAAATTCACGTGACAAATTATAGGTAGTGGCGGTGCGTCAAAAGTATTGGTAGAAAAGCTGGAGCTAATTTGGCGCCTAATCTCTCTCTCTCTCTTAGGTCGTTTCCTCATGTCTGAGGATCGTGGTCAGCATCAGGGTTGCATCTGGAGCGAATGATCTGCCTCCATCGGTTTCTGTCTAGCGCGTCTCTTACGACCGTGTAGAATTGCGCAGACGACGAATCTTTCACTTGATCGGCCCATCTGGTTGGTGAACGACCGCGCGATCTTTTGCCCTCAGTGTTCCCCACCACAATCAGTTTTTCGAGATTTTCGTCGCCCCTACGCATTGTGTGACCGAAATACGAAAGAATGCGTTGCTGGCGTTGGCGCCTAATAAATATAGTTTAAAAATTTACTCGTATCATGCTAGTTCCCAATTAAAATACACGTTAAAATCACATAGTAAAACAATTATTACTACATGTTAAAATATAAATATGTCAAAAATTACTTATTTAATTAATTATTAAAAAGAATAAAAATAATTTCGGGTTGAATTTGAAAAAAAATCTAACAGCTAATTTTCTTAACTTTTCGACGCTTTGACAAATGTCAATACAGCAATTCATACGCCAAAGCAATAACACCCAATAATGAGTTAAGAGTAAAGCGTATGGTATCTGATGACGGGTATATCCGTCGTCGGCATCGAAAAAGTTAATACATATTTTGATTTGTTTAAGACGTCTGCCGCGAATGCAGAAGATTCGATTCCAGTCCTAGGCAACTGAGAGCTTCGTCATTATTACCTTTGTCTATCATATCAATATTTTAAGTAAAATAAAATCGTATTTTTGATTTGCTTGTCACAGAAAATGAATGCAAAATGTTTGTATATAACGGTAGACAATTAAACGGTGCAAATTTATGCACCTAGCGTATAAAACCGCAAATCACTTGCGGCGTCTAGTTATGGTCTGTGCTGCACTCTGCCTTACCGGGAATTATTCAGACAACCGAGCGCCAATCGATAGCTCATTGCATATGCCCATTTCAAAACCCCGTACCCAATAAATGGAGAGCTTTGGTACAATAATGGTGATGAAACATGCACGCTACACGCGTGGCTGGGAGAAAAGGTTTTCCCAGCGGGCTACAGCACAAGGTAATTTTTTTTTAATTAAAAAATATCACATGCATGAGGCAAGCATGAGGTTCTTCAAAAAAGTAGTGTACAGTCACCAGCAATAGTATCTTCCTACATGTAGGCCGCAAAAATATGTGACACGCTCTTATTTGTAGGGACATAAGAGCGTGTCACATATTTTTGCGGCCTCCTTTTAGGAAGATACTATTGCCGGTGACTGTACAGGGGCCTTAGCATGACATGCGTTGTCGCGCGCGACTCCATACTTCGAGTCGCGCCTGAAGATTTTAGATGGATTTAAAAAAATGGGATGTTACACGCTTTTCCTCCGATCAGATGTTTCAATTAAATTAATTTACTTATCACGAATTTGGTTCATCAACAGCTAAAGGTTAAAAAAACAACTGGTAATGAGAGCCACATGCAATAATATGTATATTTTTGGACTGCACGAGTGCACATGGTATACCAAAAACTATTTAAGACGGGGTATTCCATGTGTGTCTTGTTTTGTCGAGTTTCCTATATTTCGGCACAGTTGCATGCGCCACACATGGTAAATACCCCATCTTAAATAACTAACTAACTAACTATTTTGGCTCAACGATCCAAAGAGAATCAGAGCACGCCATCCTGCGCAACTTCTTGCCAGTTGTTGACTCGAAGCTGCAGCAGATCCGCCGCCACACTGTCTCCCCAACGATATCTGGGCCGACCCACCGGACGGCGACCAGTCGGTCGTCCCAAGAACTATTTAAGAACATCTTAAATAGTTTTTATATTTACCATGTTAGCTTAAAATCGTATATTGCACATGGTATGTCTAGAATTCTGTGTTCTAGTCTGTGGCGAAGGCAGTAATGATTCATACATCTCGAGGCAGGTCGGAACTAAATTTGTACCCGCCAATGCATTGACGAGTTCAAAGTTTGATTCATATTGTAGTAGCTGAACGGAACTTCGTTTGAGCCACTTGAGGTACACTCCCCATCAAGTATATCGGAGCGGCCAGGGTACTCACAAATATCTGAACATGCACGGTAGGCGGAAATCTGGATAGCGATTAAATTTTATATGAAGCCCATAAAATGCCAGTAAAATGCCTCAAGCTAGGTACTCAATGCTAGGTACAGTCGCCATCAGATATATCGGAGCGGCCAAGGTGGTCAAAAATATCTGAATAACACCTCTATTATCAAGGAGATTGCATGTTCAGAAATTTTTGAGTGCCTTGGGATAAACATCCCAAGAATCTCCAAAATTGGTTAAGCAACATCAATGCTTTTCTGCAATCTTGACCATATCATAACAAACGAAACACTACTTTTCTGAAATCAAAGCCGACAGATAAAAGAGAAAGCTATACATTATTGTCACTGTAACCACGACAAAATCAAACCACTGTACAGCCCATCAAAGATATGTACACATTTTTTGCCTTATCACAAAGGAGTAAGGTCCACAAGTGTTCCCATATTTTTGATCTCAACCGCACCTATCGAATTACACAGGAAACAATGTGAGACTCCGGAATGAAAGCCGGATAACAAGAAACGGAAAACTCACTATTTAAAATGAACAAATTGGAAATTTGAAGCCGTCGGTAACAAAGTAAGGCTTTGATGGCCACGGCGGTTTCAATTCAATACCAGTTGACAATTCTAATATAGATTTTCTTTTTGGGTCATTTAGAGCAGCCTATCCCGCACGGAAAAATGGTCTTAGAAGACTTTCCCTCCATTTCAAATTGATGAAGATTGGTGTTTACAGATTTTGGAAAAAATATACAGGATGCGAAAAAGGTAATTTTTGACGAACTTTATTTTGGAAATAATGCTAATCCATCCCATTTGTATTCACAAATTACGTGAATCATATAAAATTTCATACCGTACCTAAACGTACCAGTTCTCGACACGCTAAAATGCCTAATAGCTGACACTCTGCTGTAACTAAAACTTTTCAGAACTACATTTTAAAAATGACACGTTATGGTGCAGTGCCGAATACACACGTTTACCTTATCGAAAACCTTAAGTGCCCATTTGATATTCTACCCAAAACTGATAAAACACACAACAAATATCCTTAAACCACCAAAACCCTGTCAGTTTTATGTATCTTTAAATTTAATCTGCTAACAATACCGGAATATCAAACTATTCGTATATTTATCTAGGCGATCCGGCGCGAAGGACCATCGCTTTACATAATCACATTTGCAATTTACACTGTGGATATACATATTAATTTTGAACTGACACTGGACCGTTCTTGATTATAATTGTGTTTGTGTATTTTGTAGTTCGTTGAATTAATCAAGTTCGTCTTCCTTGTAGCCTTTGTTTTGGTTATGTCTCTTTTTGAGTACACTCTGTATACACTTCAAGTATTTTTCCCAAAAAAACACGTGAAAATGCACTGTGAATGTCACTTCACCTCGCTAAGTGTGGTGGCACAGCTCCGCGACAGTCAATTCTGAAAGAGCCCGACTGGCCGTCGGCTATACTTCGTCGGTAGCTTATCAGGCGGGCTTGTTTGCCATCGTCCAGATATAAAAAAGAGCTACCGATGGGATGCCAGTCCCATCTTAAGATTAAAAGTCCCTAAATAAAAAAAAATTAAATAAACTATTAGCATCATACAAATATAGTACTTAAGTACGTTGTAGCCACCAAATATCGGAGCAGCCAAGGTTTAACCTACCTGGGTATAATGTTAAACTTTTCTACTTAAACTAACTCCGAAATTAAAAGCGTACATTAAAACCTTTGAAATATCATAGGACCTTTAAATGAATTCTCCAAAACCCATACTAAAATTAAATATTTAATTCATAAGGGATATTTAAGATTGTGGCTACCGTTTTTTCGGTCCCAAATAAAGCAAGACTTGACAAAGGATGAATGACGGTGAAAAAACTGATAGATTGTAAAATATGATATTTGGAAGGCTTTTGGATAGATAAAGCGAGGCAAAAGATATATTTTTTGGCATTACGTCCGCCATTAGTATTTTGTACATTAAAGTTTAAATAAATAAATAAATAAAATCGGGGCATTCTTCGAAGCATGTCAGTCCATAATATACTCATACCTGCAGCAAAATACTATAAACAGATACCGCTTTTTGTTTTTTTTTTGTTTTAAGTATTTATTATTCGCTTCTATACAGGGTGAAATCGGGGTGGCGAGCCTGAACCACCTTTTCTGACTCTGTAAAGTTTTTCAAATCAAAAACAACACATGTCACACAATTTTTATTTGCCTATACAGAATGTAACAAATAATGAAATAAACTGGTGTTGCGTTATAGGTCATAATTGGTATGGTATTGCGACTTAGAAAATGTAGGAGAAAAAATGTTTAGATGTGATTTTTTTTTTGTATGGGACAGGTGGTCGCAGCCTCCATACATGAGCAATTTTTATTACGCGCGAATTTTTTGTACTTATTTTTTCTTAATAATAATGCGATACCAAACATGGCCTTAAAAGGATCACTATAGCATTTTGTTACACCTTGTATATATCAGACTCAGTTATAAAATAGCTTAGCTTTTAATGTAACTCTGTCTCATTTTGTTAGGATCTCAGAGGCACATCAAAAAATTAAATTAAAAGAATCACAGCGGCATTTCTAGACAGATTCTAAAGCTACCTTGATATCAAACCCTTTCAACAACGTCACATCTCACACAAAATCATCACTGCAAAATATACTTTATCACCTGCGATTATAGTCCTAATTTCAATGGGAAGAAAAATGTTTGACGAGAGACGATTCGCTTTTGTTTTTAAAATTTCGTTGACAGTTCCTTTTTCTTTTAAAAGGCCTGATTGATGTGGTCTTTGATAATTAAGTCGGTATGCCGACTGCCCATGAGATATCGTCGGTATAGATATAGATAGACAGTTTTAATGTTTTTAGGGTTTTTTTTTATTGTTTGCTTTAAAAATTTGGTTAGGTACTTTGCATGCACATGTTCTGTGTATAAACGTACGTAAGCGCCTTCCGCCAAATGGCATGGTACCTTTTCACGTATAGCGTCACATTTATATCTATTTATTTCTTAGAGCACTGGACCAGTTTTATTTATTTATTTATTTAATCTTTATTGCACAAAAATACAACTGTACAACAGGCGGACTTAATGCTATAGAGCATTCTCTACCAGTCAACCTTCGGGCAAAGCAGATAAGTTTTCGGGGGTTTTACCTAAAAAACGGATACCATAATATCCAATAGACCTCCGAACGAATTAAAAGTATACAGGGTGTCCTATTAAAAGTATACAGGGTATCCTATTCAAAGCCAGTCGACGACACCTGTCCTCTAATAGTGGAATGACGAGCTAAATCCGAGGCCCGATAATTAGGATGTCTGGCTAGGTTTAGGCTGGCTAACCTTGGCTGATTAAGGATTAAAGGTAGGTTGATAAAATAATAATCTAAATTTATTTGTGTCTCGTTATATCCCGTGTTTTTGTTTTACTTTTTTCAATAAAGTTACATATAGTAAAAAAAGTAATTTCATCAAAGTTAGGTACTAAATTTCATTTTGGCTACTTTTTGATAGGTATTTTTCCCAAAATAACTACTCATCTAATACCTAAACCTTGTTTTAAAATAAAATACGCAACGGTCAAATACGACGCTTCTTTATTTATTTCAGATTAATTAAAAAGTTTACTTGTTTCCATTATTGAAAAATACTTAAGCAAACAATAGATAATATTATACTTACTTAGATTTGAGTTACGCCTACACAGCGATTAATATCTGCGACCAGTCGCACAACGACTAATCGCATACGCGCCTCTGTCGCTGATCTAAAATCACAGCAGAGGGCGAGCTCTAATTGGTCATTTTAGACTTAGTCATTTGCACGGCTGACGCTTCCATTGATTCAAAATGGCGGCAGATTGGGACGTCATTAGTTGGATTTTGACGGGCTTTATTAGAATTCGGATATTTGTCAACGATGTTGGTTTAATAATTTCTATTTTAAGGTCATCTCGCTTGTCATAAATGTCAATTCATACTGCAATTTGCGTACCGTGCTCAATATTGCCTGTATTTGAAAACTATTTTCTACATACCCTTTCCATACCATTTCTCCTGATCTAAATTGTTGCCTTCACCTTTCAGCAATTGAAATAGAGTTAGGTAAGTACATATACATATATTTGTTTGGCGGAGGACTGTTTTTAAGCCTGGCAATGTTAGGCATATTCGGCAATGTTGTTGTAACAGAAGTACTCAAGTGAATAAATAACAAGACCTTTGTAGAAAGTTTTGGGATGTTCAAAAGAAATTTGATAAGATAACTAATATATATATGACTTTACTTACTACCATTCAACTATTTGTCGTTATTGATTTATTCAAAAAACATTTAACTCATCGGGCATAAGTAAGAAAAAAAAAATTTTTTTGGCCGTCAAAATATTATTTTTATATGGGGCACGGCGTCCGAGCCGGCCAACAATCCCATACAAAACAAAAAAAAATGTTTTTCATAATAAGAATACTACACCAATTGTGCCCTTAAAATGATCACCAGTATTTGTTAGACCCTGTATGTAGAAAAAAAAAGTAAAAACTGTAAAAAGAGAGTCCAGGGCTGTCCAAAAGACCCGTGTCCTTATTACATTCCCACAGGTACAGGAATGCCGGGGCCTCGGGCCCTTAATTAAATTCCGAACCCTTTTAATTGTCCGAATTTCCTAACAAAATATTTAATGCCTAGTTACTAATTAGTGATGTTATTTGAGTAACTTTCACTGGGTCTTTAATAAGAGAAATATCATAATCAGGACTATGTTGGTACTACCTATAAATTCAAATGGCTAATTTGTGTGTATATTTTGGTAAAGGTACCATATGGCGGCTGCGCTTCCGTAGTACGTGTTACAGATTCAGTATTATAATATTTATAATTCGACCAATAAAAGCGGAGGTCGCCAATTGGTACCTTTATCAAAATAATATCACAACTAGTCACGAGTCAAATCAGCTACTCTACGGGTGTAACGAAAATACTGGTGACCCGTTTAAGGCCATAATAGCTATCATACTGTGACTAAAAAAAGTAGAAGAAATTTTTTTTGGCGGAAAAAAAAATTGTTTGCGGCATTTTCTTACTTTTTTAAATCCAGCATTTTTGTTACACCTTGTATATTATACTATTTTACACTGATCTGAAAAGCTCCGCGTCACGTGAATGATACTTACTTACTATGATCGGGTTTTTATTTGTTTATTCCTCAAATAGATATAACGCGTGACACGATAGGCGACAAAATTGCAACCAGCCTTTTATCAGTTCTGAAGAAGAATGCTCCTTTCCATTCTTGGGACTATTAATTTTATTGCTTGCTTAGACTATTTAAGACCCTTTGCGTTTATCAAGCCTCGTGATGCCTAAAATAAACTTCGAACTTATTGTTAGTTCATTTTCATTATTAATTCTGGTTAACCCTCTTAGATTGAGTAATACTTGTTTCAAAAACAACAACCAAAGTAACTCAATTAATTTCACAGTAAATAAATCTTGAACAAGTTCTACAGACTAATTGTAATATTTCTAAATGTCATCAACGCCATTCAGCAGTTAACTTTCAAATTTCGAACAAAGCGTCCAAAAAACACTTAATTTACAACACATCCTAACAACACCATTGCCACCAAATAGAGAAAAAAAAAACAAAGCAATGGCCGTTCCGTTTTCGAAGTAATTATCACTGTTTTAATTTTCGAACGAAGAATTGCCTGCCAGTGACCTTCTTAGAAATTCGAATTCGGAACAATAACGTTTTGTGCTTGCGGTGTCGCTGTTTTGGAAATAATGTGCCCAAAGCGTATTTTAATGAATGAATCTGACTTTAATGCGTTTGAAAAAGCGTTATATCTTTAACATTAAGGTATACTTTTGCTTGTTAAGCCGTTGAGTAAAATGGCCATTTCCGTAGGAGATACAAGCTGAAGAGCTGAATGATTTACTTTTCAAACCTCGTATATCCCAGGTCTGTTAGCTTAAAGTTAACCTTATTCCTCTTAACATAAGGTTAAAATTTTAAATAAATTAGTAACGTGTAGGATGTTTGTAAAATTATAGTGCACAGGACAAGGGCTTCATACGTTTATAGACAGTGTCCTCCATCTGTCGTAGGTATTGTACGAAAATTCGATACTAAAAGTTATTTTGGTGGCTATTTGTAGGTTCTTTGATTATCATTGACATGTTATTTAGTTGTGAAGTTGTTATACGATTTTACATACCTTCACTACATAGCATTATTTTACATTGTTAAATTTTTAGCTTCGTAGTACCTGATTAGTAGTATTATTAGTACCTATGCCTATTTTCTATAATTTGTTGGGATCTATGTTTTTTTTATGTATGTTCACCGATTATTCGAAGACGGCTGGATCGATCTGAAAAAACTTTTTTTGTTTGAAAGAGTATACTTCACAGTTGGTTCCATTGTCACCAGGTCCGAATCTGATGATGAGATCTTGGAGAAATCGAGACAACTCTTCAAGTATTAAAGGCACACCTATGGTGATTTCAGTATTTACAGCAACTCGGACTTTCCTCTTGGAGAAGCGGAGCCTAAGTGAAGTCGGTTCTTTTTTGTTTAAAATTATTTTATTGGTGAGAGTAACGACTAGCGTATGAAAAGGACAGTATGATTCTCTCTTTTTAGGCTGAAGTGAAATATTTAGCCTAGGTACTATATACATAAGGCTCATCATCAGTATCCTGTGGTTCAAAATTGATTAATACGCCTGTGCGGTCATTCAAAATGTAACCAGCCTACCTAATACTTATTATAACAAATCCTAACACAGCAGCCAGTATTCTCGTAACTCCATCAACATACATTTTGCACGGCGGGAAAGGTCAAGTTGTAAAAGTTAGGTACCTGCACCGCAAATGCATAGTTGATGACGCACTGAGTGATTACTCTGTCAGTGCAACAGGCGGCTGTCATTATGCAAGTGGTAGTGGCAAATAAGTAATATATATTTATTTAAGCTTTATACTCACATCAAAAAGAAACAAACGGCGAACTTAATGCGAGAAGGCATTCTTTGTCAGTTAACCGTCGGGCCAAATAGAGATTAAATGTATAATAGGTGCGGAAAATTATTATAAACATGTGAAATTTTGATCATGTGAAAATTACTACTTTCAAACATGTGAAAATTATTACCTTATATGTATATAATTATGTATACAAAAATATGACTGTAATTCGGGGTGGGCAAAGTTACACGGAGGTGGAAATTCATTATGTCTACGAAATGTCCACCTTCAGCAGTATGGCAAAACTTAGCACTTTTCATCAACTGTTGACACATTTTCTACATTCTGCGAGTTACTATGAACTACAGGCTTATTGGCTTGTTTGCATTGACACATAACATCCTTTCAGATAGACCATCTTCACCGCAATAAGAGTGTGATGCCCACAAGAGTGACGCGACATGCAGTGTATCGCGCGCGAAATACTGTCGCGTCAGGGGGCCGATTTTTGGCAGTCGGACGCTCGAATTCAAAAAATTCAAGCTCGAAAATAATTACACACAAAAGTTTGTCGCCAATTTTTTCGCATGGAATTAATAGTTTAAATAATCATGATTTTAAATTTCCATCACTGTAACTTAACTGAATTGACTGACAACTGAATCTCAAAAATCACCCCCCTGGTCGCATCACTCTTGTGCTAATGGTACTGGGCGTCTCATCACACTCTTGACATATGTACAAGTTATTTGTACATATACACGCTGTTTTTTTTCAACAATTAGTTATATTGTACGAGGTGATTAGGTAGGTCATACTCAACAACTTTTTCTATAGGACCAACAACGAAATCCCAAAAAAAAACTGGTTTTCTCATAGAAAACGTCGACATCTGATCGACTAAAATGAATGAATGATACAGCCAAATTTCTTTGTAATTTCGCAGTAGGTCCCATAGTAAAAGTTGTTCAGTATGGCCCACTTAATCACCCCGTCCCCGTACAGTCACCATCAAATATATCAGAGCGGTCAGGGTACTCAAAATATCTGAACATGCACTTTATGGCCTTGACAGTAGAGGCGAGGAGTAGAGTTGTTCAGATATTTGTGACCACTTTGGCCGCTCCGATATATCTGATGGCGACTGTACAATATGGCTAATTCTTGAAAAAATGCCCTGTACGTATAAAAAAACTGCTCATCCTACTCATGTCTGAATTCATTTAACACGTCCTTATCAAAACTCATACAAAAATGTATAAAAATCCGAGCATGTACGATTTGCATATGGCCGCCGGTAAGATTTCATGAATTAAATATGTCTTGACGCCAGATAGCACCTTTGCTGTAAGGGTGCTCCCACACTGGTGGTAACGCTACTGAAAACAGATGCCTCGTGTTCATCGTCATATTATTATTAATAGAAAAAAGAATTGGATTACTGCAACTTTTTTTTTTATTAGCCTATACTAGTGTCCCACTGCTGGGCAAAGGCCTCTCCCGCTGATTTCCACAACTCTCGGTCCCACGCTTTTTCCGGGCAGGTGCTGAGGAAAGCGTCCAAATCGTTTATACTTATCGACTTACTTTATACACTTTTCTAATTGTTCATCTATGAAAATATTACAAGTTACTGGCCAAGCCGAAATGACCAAAATCAAATTTTGCCAGCGAGCGAGAAACGCAGCGGACTTAAAGGACGGTGACGAAGCCGAAATTACCAAATTTCGACTTTGTTAGTGACTTGTAATATTTCCATAGATTTAGGTGAACAATTGACTAGAATATTGTATTTTGTAAACTAAAAATAAAAAAATGATTGATTGATTTTATCTTACCAAATATAAACTTATGACACTTGTGACTGCATTCTTACCTGAAAAGAATACATTTTATTAGTAAACGTTTATATATACATCTCTACTACACATACATCCAAAATATTCCCGATTGGTCAAATCAATACGCTACTGTGCTCACACCTTTAAATGTAACCAGATTAGCCACACAAATATAGATCCTAACACATTAGCCTAAGGTCTAAGTGTCAGCGTAATTCAACAATATGAGATGTCATTCCAATTTACTGAGCACTTAAGAGAGTTGCGAGTCAAATGCTTTAGTAAACCAGTGTGATGTAAATTATCACAAATTTCTGCCTGAAAATTTGTTAACGTAAAATTTAAAATTTAAAGTCCTTCGTGTAGTTTTTTTTTCATCCCCTTAAAGGAAGATTTTTTTTGTAAAAATGATCCTATGACCATAGAAATCGTATTACACTTGTAAGCGAAGAGGTAACAGACAGACGAGAGTTATTTTCACATTTATAATACAATTAAACAAGTTTTTTTTGTTTATTTTTGTATGAAATATTTAAACGTTTTTTTATATTATGTAGGGATTCTATCATAGCATAGTTGTAACAGTTTTTGAGGTCACGTAACAGTGGCAATGGCGCCCAACTCGACTCGCTTGCGCTCAACGATAGGAATACTGGGCAAGATATCAGGGGTAGCCAATCATTTGGCAAACAACATTTGATAAATGTTCATTTCACAAACAACGTTAGGCAAACTAACGATTCCCAAATTAGACATTGTATAAAATTTTGTTTTACAAATAGTTCAAGAGACAAATTATTTGCTTGAAAAAACACTATATTACAAAACGTTATTTGGCAAATTATTCATTTGTTATTCAGGGCAATTAACAAAATAACGCATACTAAAAAACGTTAGTAAAATGCATAACTTGGTTAATACTTCGTTTAATAAATCATCATGGTGTGTATGTCATTCATATTTGTAATAATTACAAATATGAATGACATTTATCTACGAGGACTACGAGTAGGTATTACATTTTAAAACTGATAGATATTTTGTAGTTTAAAAGTTAAGTTTGTTTTTGTTTAATATATCACGGAAGACTATTATTTGAGAGAGCCCAGATAGGTGCGACGACGAGCGAAGCGAGGAGGAGCGTGTTAGGTTAACTGCGACCGTAAAATTATCCATTAATTACTTATATTTCATTGAAAACGAAATTCTTTTATAATATTTTGTCTTGTGTCAAATGCTCTTTTGCCTAGAAATGCAGTTGTCAGTCGCATTCTTGTTTACCTTATTTTACTATTGTCCCCAAAAAAACCAGAACGACTGATTAACCGACTTCAATTAAAGGAGGGTGTTCTCAATTCGTTTGTATTTATTTATTTTACTTATAAAATTGAGTAAAAACAATAGTTTATCCATTGACATTTTGCAAAATAACTGATTTTAAAAACGCTTTATTCGCGAAATGAACATTTGTTAAATAATAATTTGTCTTTCAATATGTTTATAAAGCGTCCAAATTACAAAATGTATATTTATCTATTAATGATTTATGAAATGAACATATTAAACAATGACAGGTTTGTGAAATGAATAGTTTGTGAATTGTTGTTTGTTAAGTGATTATTTGCGAAATGGTGTTTATCAAATGATGATAAACCGATATCAGGATATTCAGAATCACAGGGGAATATCTAATTTGGCGCTGCAATTTGAATATGATTTTCTTAGGGAAAATATCGAAGTGATTCAAAATGGTGGCTTGTGAAAATAATGGAAGAAAGTTGTTTGCGTAAATGTGACTTCAATTTGGCGGTGTCTCTTCTGAAACGAAACCTCATGTCTGAGGGTCGTGACTACCAAAAGTCGCCACGCTGTAATGCTCTCCATCCTGGCCGAGGCAATTACTCATTGCCTTCTTAGAAACCCTGGAGTCCTGGAGTGACATTGAACAAGCGGGTGGGTATCGGCGGTGTGTTGGGTTGGGTAAAGTAGAATTTTTAATTAAGCATAGTAATCTGACAGCTCCTGGCCTGGCATACTAAGTGCTGTCAAATTACTACACTCAATTAATTCTACTTTAGTGCCGCCCGGATCTTCAGTGCATATAGAAGTCGTATGTGAAAATTTGCGCATATAGAACCGATTTTGATGCAGTTAGGTACGAAGATAGTTGAAGTTCTGGGACTTAGGATATTTTTTATGTGGAAATTTCTTGAGAGTGGTGACATGAGGGGAAGAGATTTGATGTGCTTTGATTAAATGTTCGTTATTACATTTTGTTTAAGCGTTTACGAACTAGCTAGAAAAAACTAACTATAGTAATGCCCCAATACACCTAATTAGGGCATTACTTGAAATATGTGCACGAGTTTGTGAAAGTTCCCACTTTGTTAGAACACACAGAGACTTCATTCTTTCACTAATAACCATATGTATATTTAACCATATGGACATGTTTCTGGAATCAATTAATAATAATAATTTAGAGACATTCGCTACGGGGTTGTGGTTGGATCAAGGGTCAGATTCAGAAGGCGGTAATCCTGGACACGGCGCGTATAGTCCGAAGGTTCCTCTCTCTGCGGCCCTGACCACCGGCAGCCTGGGCCTTGCCTTGCTGCCGGCGGCACTCTAGGTTAGGTTTTTTATAATGTGTTTATGTTTTATATTGTTCTTGTTGTGTATGGTATATTTTATTTTAATTTTATATTCATATTGTAAAAAGCCTAACTTAAGAAAGAAAATAAATATACGGAATAATAATTTAGTAGACAGAGATAACGCATGTAGGTTTAAGAAGTAATAATAACTCCATATCGACAAAGTGGAACCATTTCCCTGCATTGACACATAGTTTAATAAGCACAATGGCTTTCAGACCACAAATTAAAGTGGCTTCGACGATAAAACACATAAACAATAGGAGTTTTCGTCTCTACCGGATCCGAAACCGGAACCGGTGTAATTAAACTATTGCTGCTAACTAACAGTTTACAAATTATTAGCAGTGTACAGTCAGCAGCAAAAGTAGCTAAGCGGGTAGGATGTTCAACAAATGAACTGGACACCACTTTAATGTTAAGAGAATAAGAGCGTGTGAAGGTCATTTTGAACACCCTACCCGCTTAGCCACTTCTGCTGCTGACTGTACTACATTAACTAGTTTATGTGGAGAACTGGGTAAAAACTAGAAACGACCTCAATTTGGCTCGAATATTTTTTTATACCACGACGGCGGCAAACAAGCATACGGCCTGATGGTAAGCAGGTACCGTAGCCTAAGTAGGCAACCCCAGTGGATTCACATGCGCGCTGCCTACACTTTAAGAACCTATACACTCCTTTTTTGAAGAACCTCATACTGTAGCCCTCTGGGGAAACCTCGGCAGGGAGTTCATTCCACAGTCGGAGCGTTCGCGGGAGGAAATTCCTCTTAAACCGTGCAGTGCGCGACCCTTTAGGCTCCAGGGTCACAATTTTGCAGTAAATACTCGTAACAGGATTTATCTAAATTTTTAGAAGAGTTTCAATTTGGACTGCAATTCATTTTTTTAAACCTTAATCTAACGACTATAATTGCCATTTTGCTACATGTCAAATCGGAATAAAAAATGGTATAGATGGAGACTATTAGCCCAATCTTTATCATCCAATATGAAAAGGCACTTGTCAAGCAGTGGGAAGACTGGGGAAGGCGAACCATTTTATTGAAAGTTGTTTACACCGCTTTTTTTTTTTATTCGGAAAATATTTGTGAGACTACTTACTAATCAGAATTAGGTACCTACGAGGTTTTTCGATCATATTAGGAAAAGAGAAGTTTCCCAAAATGTCCATACATTTTTCGTTACTTCCACTCCGTTACCGGAATTGTTCTAATAGGATCGAAAGAGTTCATGATTCTGAGTCGAAAACTCTTAAAATTTTCAAAATTATAATTACCAACTGAACCAGGTCTTCGAGAAAGAGGTCAACCGCCGAATCCAACTCGGTTGGGCAGCGTTCGGGAAACTACGTAATGTCTTTTCGTCCGACATACCTCAGTGCCTCAAGACGAAAGTCTTCAACCAACGTGTGTTACCAGTGATGACTTACGGCTCCGAAACGTGCTCTTTCACTATCGGCCTCATCTCAAAGCTGAAAGTCGCTCAACGAGCTATGGAGAGGGCTATGCTCGGAGTTTCTCTACGTAATCGAATCAGAAATGAGGAGATCCGTAGACGAACTAAAGTTACCGACATAGCTCACAGGATTAGCAATCTGTAGTGGCAATGGGCAGGCCACATTGCACGCAGAGCATATGGCCGATGGGGTCGAAAAGTGCTCGAGTGGAGACCACGGACTAGCAAGCGCAGCGTAGGACGTCCATTCACAAGATGGACAGACGACCTTATAAAGGTCGCCGGAAGACGCTGGATGCAAGTCGCTTCCGACCGATACTTATGGAGGTCCAAAGGGGAGGCCTATGTTCAGCAGTGGACGTCTTATGGCTGAGACGATGATGAATGATGAACCAGGTCTGAGGGGAAAATAGGCCAAATACTAGAAACGATATTATGTTTTCTTTACAACAAATCTAGTGGAAATTTTCAAATGACAATCCGTAGATTTCGTATTAAATATGATAGCTATAGCTAAGTTAGATGCGATAGCTAAGTTAAAATATCTCCTTTTTGAAACTAGTGCCAACAAAAGTATGTCAACGATTCAATGAAGCTGTTTCAGATACGTATATAGTTAATACACTGTGTACATTTTATTGCCGCCATCTATTGTGCTTTAGTGGAGTAAGCATCGCAAGAATTATTGGTTTTGCAGGAGTAAATAACGGGGAGACAGCAAATATGGCTGCGTTGCATTTTCATTTTCCACGGGAAAGTACACAGCTAGTGATGGGACGAAATTATTATGAAGATTCGACTAAGTAAATTAAATTCGATTTGCATTTGCGTTTCGTTTTCATTTTCAAGCAATGTACACATCTAGTGATGTGACAACGTATAGTGAAAATTTGAGTTAATAAATTTAAATACAACATTTTGAATTTTTACTGAAATATACATAGCTATAGGCTTGAAATTAAACTTAAAATATATTTTCCCAACAAAATCGCAAACTTTACCAACTGCTGATTGGGCCATAATATGGCGTATTGGCGTCAAACAAATGGTTAACGGCTTTGCAATTTTGAAACGTCACAGTCAGTTACAATATAAATAAGGAAATTACCAACTATCTCCTTGCTAAAAAAACATTAAATTAAAAGAATACCTGTAGGCTTCTTGATTGTAATGTGACAAAGTGATAATTAAGGAAGAATGAATTCAAATGTATGAGAGTGGTAGTTAGTGTAGTTACCTATGAAAGTTATGGAAACGCCGTGTATGCAAATCATTAACTAAAAAAGTCGTGCACCCCTTACTTTTTCTTTAAAAAACCTATTTCTGGAATCCCCCGGGAAAACCCCGTGTGAAAGCGTTTTACCCTTCTAATTTCAGCTAATTATCTACCATTTTTAAATGAAAAAACAAATCATACTTTCAAACAGTCTCAAATTTCTGATTAAAATTCGCAAAAATCGAAAGTGGATTTAATTATTCACCTTCAAAAACCATCTTTCCATCCCTGTAACAGGGTATAAAATCCAATGGAAGTTCCAACAGGAACAAAATCGATGCGCAGCTGAAAGCGCAGCTGTCACGCACATGACGCCATGATTAATGCCAAATACTTCGTGATAAATGCGGTGGAAGTCAACTAATGCACTCGCTTTGCACCTTTACGGAGCATTTGTGTGGGTTAGGAGGTATTTTTACTTTCGGGATACTTTGAAGATTTCGGTTTTGGTTTTATCTGAACTTGAATTTAAACTTGATGAAACCTTTACTTGTTTAAAAATTAGCCTTTGTTACTGCCGTTTATTAAGAGTCGCCAGGACGCTCGCGTGAACTCGCGTTCCCATACAAACGTAGTTCAGCTCTCATTTTAAAACGACATGCTTTAGAACCATGAAATTTGGCATGAGCATTCTAGTAATACAGATCTAGGTCGGACATTAGTTTACGTTGCAAACAATTGTAATACGTTTTGTGTGTAAATCTGTAACTGGCTGTATTCCGTCAGTTCCTAAACTGAAGAACAAATCAAATTATATTTGAAAAAAATATTAGTTTATTTATGTAGACATATATGTCATATACAAAGGAAAAAGTGAGCTAGACTTCCGGTGCTCAAGTCTAAAAAAATGCTTCGAAACAAATAGGACGAATTTAGGTCATTCATAAAAAATTCAGTCAAAAACTTGAGCTCGCCCCATCACTACGAGCGCAAGTTTCGTCGACATTAATAAAATTGTTTGTTCTATACAATTTCTAAGTCACATAAACTGCATTTTTAATGCAACGCAGCGCAGCGGGATCCTTTTAATGTGACAGACGCAGAATATGGAACAAGGGAAGTTCACGGTTGATATCTCCAGTGTTCTGTTTTAAATGAAAATATTTGTTTGAACTCAAACATATGATATAGCTGTTAAAGTAGAAAGAAGTTTGGAAATGCTGCAATTACTGCGGGCGACGTGGACACTAATGTATGGAGCAATATGCAGTTTTCTTTCCGGCGACGCCGCTTCGCACAGTTGTTCGTTACATCAAAGTAAGCTAATGTGGCTACAGAGACACGAAATCAAACCCTGGTTACCCCTTAAAAAGAAGGGAGGACGGAGTTTGACACGAATAAATAGCTCATATAGCTCAGTGGTGTCAACCGGGGTTGAAACTTGCAACTTCTGGATTGAATTTGAAGAGTTTACTCCTGTAAGCTCTCGATTTTTTTTCGCAGTAGGGACCATGTTTGGAAATAGAAGTACCTACGACCTAAGTCCAAAGACGAATGAAGTCTTCAAATGGGTTGCTCGGTTCATAAGTTCGTGGGCCACTTCAGACGCTTCCAAGGACCACCAGTGGTCCGCAGACCACCGGTTGAGAGCCACTGAGCTAGATCCACTGGAGGAGCGTCCATAGAACTCGATTCCCACCGGCTTCCCTTATTTTCAGCCGGTTGAACCCTTTTACTACGGCTCATGGAGAAAACGAAGGCCAAAATCGTAATAGGCTTCCCTAATGGGGCCCACCCACTATCAGTCGGCCTGACGATATTGGCCTGTCAGTTGTTCGGAACTGTCATATTTTGTCCTAACTGACAAGCCGATATCATCAGGCGGATTGATAGTCGGTAGGCCCCCTAAGGGCTAAGAATCATTTCGACCCACCGCCATTGCTAGACATCGACACGGTAGAATATGCTCCTCTAACCTAGTTCTGAGTGTTAGAAATGTTAGAATAAGTAAGATCGGATACGCGTAGCTAGAAAGCTTTCTGATTCTATTTAATACAGATCATATAACGTCTTCGGTCCCATGACGCAAGCCTGGAAATAGGATAGACAGTAGAATAATAACACCTAGATACCTTGTTTTGGTTTTAACTTTAAGTTGAAATAGATCTGCCAAAAGTGAAGTTTGGCTTCTTGAGGTCATTTTTCTCAACGCCGATCTCATCAAAGCTTAACTGTATAAAATGTGTACCCACATTATGAATGAATTCATTCATAAATTGGGTATGCAATTCTGCAACTGATAGTACTAATTGAACTAGGTATCTCACTCTTTGTCTCTCACAATAATCGAGTGAAATAGTGATGCAAAAATTTACTTACAGGAACTTTGACAGTATGTCATAGCAAAAGTTGCATTAATTGGCAGTTACTTTCTAGGGATTATCATTACAAGAATTGGATTTGCATAACTATTGCTCGTTTTCTATAAAGAGTTTCGTCATTAGAAAACTAATTTGCTAACAGAAGCGTACTTGGAAGTTCAATCTTGTTATCTAGAACACATTTTGTACTTATACGTAATCTATGCTTGTTTAATATTGAAGCTCAAAGATTTCTTGAAATTATATAATCAGCAGCAGAAGTATCTAAGCGTGCGGGGTGTTCAAAATGAACTTGGCACGACCTCATTATGATTTAAGACAAGAGCGTGTAGAGAGTGTCATAATCATTTTGAACAGCTCGCCCCTTAGCTTTTCTGATGCTGATATTTTATAACAATAATTGATAGTAATGATAGTACAAGGATTGTACAAATAGGCTGCTTTTGTAGAATAGACCAGCAATAAAAACGGATAAATTCGCATAAATATGTCCAATACAGTAAAGGATGACTATATAAATCACGTACGGTGGATCAAATATATAATTAAACATCGCTTGTGAGTTCAACCCGCATTTTGGCATAACTTCTGCTAAATTTCTACTAAAATAAACTTACATTCAATAACCACCAGACGCAATATCAAGAACGTCACAAAAATTGTTAAGAAAACTTTCGTTTTCGCACAAAAAATAAAAGAAAAACGTGACAAAAGAAAACATAATATTTCGTTTTCCCTCCTTTGTGGCCAAACGGTTTCCAAACTAAAGCAACTTCCAACAAACCATTCAAGAAAAGCACTCGCTTATACCTTAACAAAACAGGCACATTAGCACCAAACAAACTTGGGGACATATTCATACGGAAATATATGAAAACACGCCTTTTTATGGACCCCTTATAGTCCTCAGTAACTGATTATAGCTCGACCTTAAACTATTGTAATAAGGTCCAAAACAGTCAAACTTTTTCCGCGCGAATCGAGTTGGGCGCCAATGTAACACGACCTCCAGATTCATAGCAACTGTGCGTAATGTAAGACAGGTGTTATACTGGTGTTCTTGAGATTTTGGGAGTTAAGTGGTTGGAACGGAACCCCTTATCGGAGGTGGCAGGTAAGGTACACTAAGGGAAAGCGTCTGGTTAAATGGCTTCGCGAAGATAAGTGTCTTTTAGTGAGGAATAATAATGTTTTGGTGATAACATAGTGACGGGTATTATACAGGCTGATTTCGGGGTCGTGTAGCAACTGTAGCAAAAAAATGCATGATACAGAATTCAAAAAACTGAAGGGTTCTGTACCATTAGCTAAAAAAATCATGTTTGTTATATGGGAGCCCCCTTAAATATTTATTTTATTCTGTTTTATTAGTATTTGTTCTTATAACGGCATCAGAAATCATCTGTGAAAATTTCAACTCTCTAACTATGACGGTTCATGAGATACAGCCCGGTGATAGACGGACAGATGGACGGACGGACTCTTCGTAATAGGGTACCGTTTTCACCCTTTGGGTACGGAACCCTAAATATGAACTTAATTGTGTTTGTTGGTTATTATTTTTTTATCACCATTTTTCAGATGATAAATAGAAATTTTTTTTGGCATATTTGGCTGCCCTATTCAGGCAAAAAGTCAAAGGGTGACCATGACTTACTTAGTATAAGGTGAATTTTACTTGTAATATGTATAAGAACACTTAGATTAATTCTGTTTTCATAACTAAACTTTCGACAAGCACTTCATTTTTCACAGTAACAGTGGTACAGTCAGCGGCCAAGGTTTTTAAAATGATCTTAGCACGACTTCAGAAAATAAGAGCGTGCATAGATAATTTTGAATATCTCATCCGCTCAACTTCAGGTGCTGACTGTACCAGCTATTTCCCTTTCCGCCCAGACAGTTAAATGTAAAAATCCTCTAGTCTACATACATTCCATTCTGAACCTTAATCTAATAATATAAGAGCTAGAAACGCTTGAGTAGCAAACGGATTTAGGTTTTTTTTCCAAGTTGGACATGTTACTTGTGAGAATGTGAGAGTCATGTATGAATATGAACTTTTGTAAAGTAGGTATTTGTTCGTGTAATATATATATACTTACTTATATTTTTACTTATACAATATTTACTTTATACAACGACGGTGCCAAAAAAGCGTACGGTCCACCTGATGGTAAGCAGCTACCGTAGCCTATGGACGCCTGCAACTCCAGATGTGTCACATGTGCGTTGCCGACCCTTTAAAAACAGGAGGATTCACTGTGTTGACGGCTAAAGAAACAAGAGAGGTCCCTCGTCGTCAACACTCCTCTTTGAGCTCTTCGGCAATCTTACACACCAGCAGGAACACAACACTATGAGTAGGGTCTAGTGCTATTTGGCTGTGGTTTTCTGTAAGGTGGAGGTACTTCCCCAGTCGGGTTCTGCTCCAGATTTGAGCGAGATGACATTCGCAGTACCCATACCTCTCTTTTGGACGTAGTTTAAGGACATACCCGTGTCCGGACGTAGTTTAAGGACATACCCCGGGTTCAAGATATGGATGGTAGAAGGTAAGGATAATGTTACAAAAGTGTCCGTCAAAAGGTGTTAAATTGGTGGCGCCACAATAGCTATAGAATATATGGTAGCGTATGCAGCGCCCTTCACTCCGTCAATAACTGCTAAGATGCTATAGCTATAATACACTATTAGCGCCACTCGGAGAGATTTGGACACTTTTTAGACCGTTCTCCTATAAGAGTTACTTATCATCCTTATACCTACCATCCAAAGTGTAAGATTGGATGTTGGAAAGGAATGTTTATATTGCTTAAACTTAAATGTGTCAATCAACTGTTTATAGCGCCTGGTTGCTATGGTTACGTCCCTTGGACAACTAAAGATGTTCTATGAAATAGTATGAGGATGTCCCTCGGACAGCGGGGACAGAGTAAACAACATTAAAAAGTTGATTCGCCCAAATACATGCTGCATCGTTCTAGCGGTTGTTCTCGGCTTTTGCCACGGTTCAATTGAGCCTGAGATCCGCTTGGCAATCTAATCACGTAGACATAATTTTAAGGTTCTAACTTCAACCGTTTAGGCTGAGCTATGTTCGTCAGATATGTAAAGCAACTGTTTTATACATTTGGTTAAGTAAAATCTTTTTATCTGAACTTAACAAAGCAAATTAGTCAAGCATTATTTACAAAACTGGACTAAAACTTGTCTGAACTTGTCAAATTGAACGGTACTGTCACAAAAATATATTCATAGTCACAACCACTTCACAATCTGTCAAAAATCAGACGGCGAATACTCACTGAACACGACACTTCACTATTTAAAATAAATAACAAGAAAACAAGCAATTATAAACTCTAACAGCATAGCAATAAGGAATAAATAAGGTGTACAACTAAAAACAGTTTCTGGGAGTTAATTTATGAAGCCGCCGACAGATCCCGTGTTTAGAAAAAAAAGTTTCTTAGTAGTTTCCGCGCTTCGACAAAGGAGAATCAATGCTAAAGCAAATTCAACTTAAAACTAACACTGTTACGGTTAATTTCGCCTTGTACTTCTCGCAGACACTTTAATCCTGGATTATGTTCAGGTATTTTTAGGGTTCCGCACCTCGAAAGGAAAAACGGAATCCTTATAGGATCACTTTGTTGTCCGTCTGTCAGTCAAGACCCTTTTTCTCAGGAACGCGTGGAGGTATCAAGCTGGAATTTATATAAAATACTCAGGTCTACTGTCCCTTGGAGCTGTAAAAAAATCAAATTTAAAAGCCAACGCAATCAAAAGATACAACCGTTTATGCCGCAAATTCTCGACACTCGCAAGGGAATAAAAACCTACAAGGTACTTTCCGTGAACTCAGAATCTTGAAATATGGTACGAATCAACGTCTTATAGCACAGATACAGGAAAAAATGCGAAAATTTCGAAAACCGGAACCCTCGGTGCGTGAGTCCGACTCGCACTTGGCCGGTTTTTTGAAGTGTCAAAGAAGTCTTTACAAGCACGTACATGTTTAACTATCAGATGAATTTGAAATTTAAACTTACTACCTCAAGGTTGATTTTTAAAAGCTTTTGGATTTGATATGAGGTTTTATAAGTAACTTATCGGCATGAAGATGATAGTATTTTGGTGCAAAAACCTTTGATTTAGGAAGGGAACCGTAAAATCCGGTCGGTGTTTATTTAATACGGTAAAGTAGGATAAGGGATATATTTGAGAGCTATTAACATATGTTGACATCTGTAGGGTAAACAGGGGCCTAAAGTGACACAAATATTTGGTAAAGCCTTCTTAAGTTGGGCTAGTAATAAAGTTAAAAGGTGTAGTAAAACATCCGACTGATAATATAAAAAATAAAGGTGACTAAAACTAGAAAAAATGGTATAATCGTATGGAGAGGAGATACCTCCAGGCGGTAGGTATAGAAAAAGGTGACTAAAACTAGAAAAAATAGTATAATCGTATGGAGAAGAGATACCTCCAGGCGGTAGGTATAAAAAAAAGGTGACTAAAACTAGAAAAAATATTATAATCGTATGGAGAGGAGATACCTCCAGGCGGTAGGTTTATAAAAAAAATAAAGGTGACTTAAACTAGAAAAAATAGTATAATCGTATGGAGAGGAAATACCTCCAGGCGGTAGGTTTATAAAAAAAAATAAAGGTGACTAAAACTAGAAAAAATTGTATAATCGTATGGAGAGGAGATACCTCCAGGCGGTAGGTTTATAAAAAAATAACTTATTTAACTTTTAGGACGTTTTCTACAAGACAAATTTTATCCAAATTGGTTTAAATAGTACCTAGTTTAGCAGTGAACGGTGAGGATAGACAGACTTGGGGTATAACTATACTAAATAAATAAATAAATAAATATTTGGGGACAATCTTACACAAATCAACCTAGTCCCAAACTAAGCAAAGCTTGTACTATGGGTACTAGGCGACGATATACCTACTTATATAGATAAATATATACTTAGATACATAGAAAACATCCATAACTCAGGAACAAATATTCGTGATAAACACACAAATAAATGCCCTGACCAGGATTCGAACCCGGGACCTCCTGCTTCGTAGGCAGGGTCACTACCAACTGGGCTAGGAGGCCGTTAAACTAAATGTAGTTTGGATGTGACTTTCATTCCATAAACTGCTCCACAAATCTCTACAGGTTTCTATACTTGTGGTAATCACAAATTGATGTGACACTGTATTTGCAACTTAATACCAAAATTAAGTGGAACGATAACCAAAACTTGCTAACAAAAGCGCTCTAGACCAAAACTAAAACCCTGTTGCATACGACATCTAGTTTTAAGCAGTTATCTAACCCCGTGAGACCTCTATGTTATTCCTAACACTTGCCCAATGCAGGGTAATCGAATGCTTAATTATATAAAATATTTGTATCTTCTATGTCTTTAGTCCTTCGGGATCAAAAATATACCGAGATTATGCCGCAGCAACACGCCCACAGCAGTATCTTTTCTTCTTCTTCTTCCAGCCCTTGTCCCAGTTTATCTGAGGTCGGGCCTCCATTTGCATCGGCACCAGGATATTCTATCCCGGGTTGTCGTTGGCGAAAGTTTCTGGGCTTTTAAATCCCTTTCTACTGTCGACCACCACGTGGCTGGTCGTCTGCCAGCACAGCAGTATAATATTTAATATCTTTTACTTCTTTCATCTTGCAAACATATAGGGTACGATGGGGGTTTTATCATATCAAACCAAGTTACTTCTCAAACAACCCTCGTAATATATACCCTGAACATAGTGTACACTGAACATTGCGAGGCAATATGTCGGCAGCTGCAGCAGTGGCATTGGCAGTGCCATTGTAACTATACCGTAGGTCATGTCACATGAATTGTGGCAACATTTTGGGCAGTAGCAACGTCATGAGCTGTGTTATTATAATATACGATGCGACTTATTGGCGGAATACTAAGGCAGTGCCTAAGTTGCGACATATGCTTTACGCCGTGATTAGACGCGGGCCAATAAACCAATTTGATTTCTAGACTACCATAGAAACCTGTCATAATGCCAATTGCCAGTGGCTACGCACCAGTTGCAGTGGGACAAAAATTTTCTTAGATAAGCCGATGCTGGCTTAAAATTTCTTCATGAGCTCTAGGAAAACTGCTCAGGCACCTGAAACTTAGGCAAACAGACGGGAATCGTGTTGTATGGACGTGTAATTACTACTAGACTAACTAGAAGTATGATATATTGCCAAAGTTCTATAATGACTCCAGGTATCAATTTACTCGACTGTCCCTGCTTCCTGCCCTGCCCGTAGCGGCAGTGTAAACGGGATATAATGATTATACCAAAGCTTGCAGTGTTTAGTTAGCTATCGGAACCACACCTAGACTAGCTTGGCGCCCCGGAATTGCCTGGCGGTCCTCAAAGCCCGCTTTAATTAATTTCTCCCGGGCATCGAATCCCGCACCTCGGCTTAAGCGCAGCAATTTAGTGTTTCGTCTAAGGCTTTTGGTTGAGAATTGCATCGGAATTGTGACGTTACATTTATGTACAGTCACCGACAATAGGATAGGATAGGGAATATACCGGGGGATGGGCAGCAGCATCTTCCGAAAGCCTACAAACAATAAACAAAAAAACTGCGCGCTCCAACCCGCCTGCCAAGCGTGGCGCGTATGGCAAACCCCCCCTTAATGATAAAGGGGAGGCCCGTGTTCAGCAGTGGACGTCTTATGGCTGAGATGATGATAATGATCGACAATAGTATCTTCCTACACGAAGGCCGCAAAACTATGTGACACGCTCTTAAAGCCCTACAAATAAGAGCGTGTGACATATTTTTGCGGCCTTCATGTAGGAAGATACTATTGCCGATGAGGGCTGCCATCCGTCCGGGTTTCCCCGGATTTGTCCTAGTTTTGAGGCCGTCCGGGGGGGTTTTCAATAAGTGTCCGGGGAAAACCCGGACACTTTTTATGTGAGTAAACAACCCATAATTAAATTCCAATTATTTAGTGCCATTATTGATTTGGACACGTCCGGGGAAAAAATGCGATTTACGCCAAATGTCCGGGTTTTTTAAATTATTGTCCGGGTTCGGTATATTTAGAGATGGTAGCCCTACCGATGACACTGTATAGTCGCCATCAGATATCGGAGCAACCAAGGTGGTCACAAATTACTGAACAACGCATCTATTCTATTGTCAAGGCGATAACGTGCATGTTCAGATATTTTTGAGTATCTTGGCCACTCCGATATATTTGATGGCGACTGTACACCGGCACCGTTGGATCTTGTACTGTTTTGACATCATTTTAATTCATATTGCTGTTTAGTTCAGATAGAGAACCCGCTTCCATGGTAAGTACAGTCAACTGCAAGAATTTTCCTCTACGAAGGCCTCAAAAATATATGACTAGATCGTATGGCTCTACAAATAAGACTGTGTTTGATATTTTTGCAGCTTTTATTGAGGAAGATACTATTGCAGGACTGTCGAAACGCATTAATAACGGAGCAAAAAACTTAATTTAAAAATTGTGGAGAAAAGAATTACACTGTATTTTATTTTATTCAAAGATAAAAGGGTCTTAGAAATAGAATAATTTAAATTCGTGAAAATTTAAATAAGCCTAACCTATGTCTATAGTAATAAAACTAATAACATACGCATATGTAATATGCGTATGTACCCAAAGGTTGTCTGGAAGAGATCGCTATTTATCGATAAGACCCGCCTGTTTACCTAATTTTAAGCTAATTGTATAGTACATTTCGATATTAGTGCGGAAAGTATGTCATTACTTCACGAGTACCGAGATATCGCTCGGACTCGGGACGAGTGAAGAATGACATTTACGCACAAGTATCGAACGACGTTTTTTAATACAGTTGCGAAAAAATTATAAAATTGTATATTATTCACTTTGAGGTTACTTTAGTAAATGTATCCGAACGCTCCGCGCGGTGCGGTGCGGCGCTGTGATTGGCTGTCTGTCACTGTCATTAGCTGCGATTGGCTGGAAAAGTAAAAAACACTAGTGCGCGTTATCAAACTTTCCGCACGCTAAACCACTACAAGAAAAGCACTTTTTTGACCAACTGTATTAAAAAAACTATTTTTTACTATTCTTGTATTTTGGAGCAATAAAGAATATTTATTTACTTATGATGTATCCTATTAAGTAGGTGCCTATTTTTTATATCTAGACGTATAGATAGTATACGTTACAAGTAAGATAAACCCCGAGTGTCCGTCACTGTCTCAGTAGATATCATCTTTAAACTTAAGTAATTAGCAATAAAGGCAGGGTGTCAACTATTAGGCACTACCCTGTCAAACACTGCGACGTTGTCATGTATCTTTATCCACGTGCTGAACAGTTATCGTCCCATAAAGCTATAAATAAAAGTAGACAGCAGGTTGTGACATCGGGACCGACAGACGGGCAAACATACAAGTGTAGTAAGCGTATCGGAAGCCCCACCGGCTGTGGGTTGCGTGCGGCCATTTTAGGGTTCCGTTTGCTGGTGATTATATATAAATTAATATTATATACAGCCTTGGCCAGAAGTGTTGAGCACCAATGCGATTTTCATACAGAAAGTTTAGTCCATCGTTTCCATCTTTGTTTAAGTTATTTTCGCAATTAATTTAAACTAATATAGGCATGTTTTGTTGAAGTTAGTAGTAACTGCATAGAATATTTGCAATATGTCGCACCGACTTAAATTTACATTTTTGGTACCTTCTGTTTTCATATTTTTTAAGTACCTTGAAAGTGTTATTAAGTGAAGTTTTCTATATTTATAAATAAAATATAACATTTACCGTTACCGTACATTGTTAGGATAGGGAAATAATGCTTAACATCAAAATTGTAAACAAAAAACACCTATGCTCAACACTTCTGGCCAAGGCTGTATATAATATTAATTTATAACCCTTTTTTTACACATGATAAATTATATCTGTATACAAATATAAAAAATACATAGTAGGTAATAGTCTCGACTCAAAAATCATCCTCGTGAAAATCATCAAAATCATTGAACCATGTTTTCATCTCTTTAGAGGTTGAATTTACAAAAAGTCGTTCTTATTTATTTATAGCTTTATTGCACAAAGGTACAAAAGGCGGACTTACTGCCTTAAGGCATTCTCTACCAGTAAACCTAAGGCTAAATGGAAAAATGCCAAGGTGTTGTTACAACTTAAAGATTTCAAAAAACACTACAGGTACGGAGGTAAAAGTACCAAATAATAGCAAGTTACATTTAATATATCAATAATATACAATAATAAAGTATACCTTATAAATATAATTATATATATATTAGTTCTTAGTTAAGATTTCCTTCGTTTGGCCTTTGTGGTCTTTGATTATTAAACCAACCGGATGTGAGACGCGCTCTCATTTCTATCGGAAAAAGTCTGCCGTTTTTTGCGGGGGAGGGGAACGTCAAATGTATGCGAAACGTCCAAATAGCCATATCAAATAAACGTCAGTCCATACAATGAGTATGACCACTGGTCATACTCATTCGGCAGAGGGGAACCTGTCAATGGCTACTCCCCTTGGTTTAAAGCTCTAAGTTTGTGGTAAACTAATGGGAGCTAAATACTAATTTAACTAAAGTTCTGCTTCGTATTAAGTTTGAAGTTCACTTTGAAGTACTTCCAACAATAATTCGTTTCACGTTTCACTGGCTATATAGAACTTTAAGCTGCCGTAAGCTCTTTTCAAGAACCTGTTGATTAACCCCACCTTCAGCGTTTATTACACTTAAGTATGCAAGACTATTTATATTTATTTAGATACTTAATTTCTATTCCACTGCCAATCCTTAAAACTTCATAAAAAAACTCTATTTCAACCAGTCGTATGCTTAGTTTTCAGACAATCTAACACTTCTTCAATCGTAAAGAAAATTAAAACGATATTTTGCTGGTAACCGAATCAGAAAAACTAATACGTATAAGGCGCTCTATAATACTGACCTCACAACTCGCAACTAGTCACCTGCGACTTTCAATGTTAAAGTTTTTGAGCCATCGATTGATTTAGTTGCCCCTAACTAGACGGCCACAAATCGAAATTGCCGGCGATTTTTGCGTCGAAATTGCGCCGAGAGTAGACCTGTTTAGGAACATAATGTGCGATAGACCTACACACTAATAATTAATGAAAAATCTTCTGCGATTTGGTAATCTTTAGTAGAGCTTATTTTCTGCCCATAATCCGTTTCGCGCTTGACCGCGTGCTTTAAGCTGCCACAATCTTTTTTAAAGAACCTGTTGATTACTCCCACCTTTATGCAGCTTTTATTACACTTAAGTAGTGTAGTAAGTACAGTCAGCGATAGTTGGTAGAGTTAAATAAGGGGCGCTTATGACTTGAAAAGCTTTTATTTAACTTCAGATTAATTACATAGGTTCTTTAAGAGGAATCATCATCATCATCATTATCTCAGCCATAAGACGTCCACTGCTGAACATTAGGCATCCCCTTATCATTAAGGGGTGGGGGGGGGGGGTTTGGCCATACGCGCCAGGCTTGGCAGGCGGGTGGGCGCGCGTTTTTTGTTTATTGTTTAGGCTTTCGGAAGATGCTGCTGCCCATCTCCCGGTATATTCCCTTAGTTAGACTCCTACTGCAACCACGGGACGATATGGTGGGGAACAATTCTAAGGCCGGGCACCCCACGGCAAAAGAGGAATCAGATGTACTTTTATAACTTTATTCTTCATATAAATATAATTGTTTAGGTACCTATTTTTTACGTGGTGCATTTTTGAATCAATACCTAGAAAACATCGACTATAAGGTTAATGTTTTTACCAAAAAAGGTGTTTTTTCATAATATATAACTATGTGAAATTTGATACAGCGTACAAATGTTTTAAATGTGGTTCAGCGGTACCAAAAGATGGTATAAAATCAACACCCATAAAAAGATTGGGAACACTTGATTTGGTATCACTTGGTTATTAACTGTATAAATCTCATATAAAGGATCAAACATATGATGTTGACTGTACAACATAAAAAAAACGATAAAGAATTCAATTATTTCCGCCGTTTTTTTCATGAAGTTTTAATCATATCACATTTGTGTAAATAAATGTGTCTTAATACTCATATGAACTCTTGATTCGATCATAAAGATTTTATTTATGTATTTGATATGTTTTATGTTCTTTAATTACAGGTTATGGTATTGACTTTGATGTAAATAAATTAAGTTGTGAGCTGATGAAGATTTTATATCATGCTGACGATGGGGTTTGCATGGAAATTTACATTCATAAATATGTATCAAAATGAAATAAACTTGTGCTTTTAGTAAATTAGTGTTTATTGAAGTGCCGACAATAACTTCTGAAATCGAGAAAAAGAATTTGTCCAAATATTTTTTTATATGTTATACAAGTACTTTTCATCTCATCAAATGTTGATCATCATCATCATCATTTATTCATGAACAATATACATTGCAGTAGAACTATGTAAATACAGTACACCTAAATTAAAATAATTACAACATAAATCATTTAAGAGTCGCCAGGACGCTCGCGTGAATTCGCGTCCCCATACAAACGTAGTTCAGCTCTCATTTTTAAACGTCATGCTTTAGAACCACGAAATTTGGCATGGGCATTCTAGTAGTACAGGTCTATGTCGGTAATTCGTTTTCGTTGCTAAAAATTGTAATACAAAGAAAATATAGCAAAAATAAGTTTTGTATGTAAATCTGTATCTGGCTGTATTTTACACTATACACTCTACAAGCTCACGATAATTATTAGATATAGTCGTTTCGCGATTTCGTTCTTTCAATGTATAATTATGCCCTACCTAATTACCTCACACAATATTAGCCATGATAGGGTGGAAAAACAGCCGGTTTAAGAGTCGCCAGGTCGCTCGCGTTTCCATACAAACGTAGTTTAGCTCTCATTTTAAGACGACATGTTTTAGAACCACGAAATTTGGCATGGGCATTCTAGTAGTACAGATCTATGTCGGTAATTCGTTTTCGTTGCTAAAAATTGTAATACAAAGAAAATACAGACAGATACAGATTTACATACAAAACTTATTTTTGCTATATTTTCTTTGTATTACAATTTTTTGCAACGAAAACAAATTACCGACATAGATCTGTACTGCTAGAATGCCCATGCCAAATTTCGTGGTTCTAAAGCATGCCGTTTTAAAATGAGAGCTGAACTACGTTTGTATGGGGACGCGAGTTCACGCGAGCGTCCTGGCGACTCTTAAGATAAAAGTATTCTAACTTTGATACACATTGATACTAAGACACGATCTAACTACACTACAATTCTAACTCAACGTAATACAGCTAACTCCTAAACGTCTGGTGCCGTTTTCTGATTTTAAAATACATTAAAATCACAATATATCTTAAACATAACTCCAACTCACAAATAATCAACCAAATATTGAAGTTACATCGGAATAATTTTTAAGCAAATTCTGACATTCCTGTTTCAGACGTTCAGACGCAAGCTGTATTGCGTAGTTGTATTGAAGTTGGATCGTGTCTAATAGTAGTTTATGTAACTGTTACGTAATAGGGGTCGTGTGATCTTATTATGAAACTCACTTCGTTCGTTTCATAAAACCACACTCGTGTTTTAAGGCCTAATTACGTACAGTTGCATACACTGCTTTATCTACATACATATTATAAACCCGAAATGACGCGTTCTAAAACTGTTAAAATGGCTGCCATTTCACAGATTGCATCGCCATGGCCAACTCGATTGTGTCGGCGGGGCGCGTGCCGGCGGTCGGAGGATCGCGTGGCGCGGCCGGATTTTCATAATGATATCGAATTTTTGCTTATTATTTGATAATAATAACATCGTTACAGATAAGACATTTGTTCTAACTTCTAACAAAACAGTCTCTTTTTTTGGTGGTCATAACGTGCGGTTTTTGAACGCATCATGGAGGGTTTATGATATGGGTGTAGATAAACGTATTTTAAAGTTAGAATATAGCCTAAACGAGAATTAGCTTGAACATGATTCCGATGCAACTACAATATTGGTTGATTATTTGATGTGTGTAAGGAGATATATTATGTTTTTAATGTATTATATTTAAAATTATACGACACAATATGAGTTTCTAAAGGCATGTTAACAGCATGTTCTTAAGTCGCGTTGCATAACCAGTTTGGACTTGCGTGCAGCCATGCATGCTAACGCGTTCGGCGGTTTGCCACAGTGCGTTTGCGGGCCGGTAGATAATGCATTTGACGTGAATGCATTATGATTATACATATAAGATACTGAAGGCCGGTGATACCATGTTACAAAGTTGACTCGAGGTGAAAAACGGGTCACTTAATCTTATAGAAACAAAATATTACCCGTTCGGAGTAAAGTCACATTTTTTAAGGGAGTTTAACTTCGACCGGTCGAGTATAGTGTCACTTGAAACTCTGTTAAGAAGAATGAAATACATAGTTTTTTTTTCATAGAAAATCCCGATTATGCATCAGAAAATAATAGTCGTTCGACCATTGCTTTGATTTAGAGTGGTATTCAAAAATCATCTCGCAGATATGCAGTTGAAATAGATCGTATACGGATTTTTTAAAAATAATTTCAAGTAAAAAAAGAAATTGTACTTTGTAAATCGAAGATTAGAATTCTACAAAAACGCGAGACGTAGACGAAAACTTCACGAACTGGATTTTTTTTGTCGGCAAATGTCTATAAATCTCGCTCACAATATTGCTAATCTCGTACGATATTAGTACATTATTTGGGAAAAAATATTTCAGGTAAAGGTAAGTAATAAAATCTAGAAATATTTCTTAGCCATCCCTCTGCTAATGGAACCAAATTTCGTCAAAGTGAATATTAATTATTATAACTAAAATACTAAGAAGCTGAAGCGGTCCAAAATGACCTAATTTATTCATTAAAAGCTACCTCTACTAGCCACTCGCCAATTATTTATTCCACCTATACCCCACAATGTCGTACCCAGTTCTGGCCAAACGTGCACGTATACATAATACAACTGCGCTCGCTGACCAAAACGTCGTAAGCATTTACGAGTTCCATAGTAACATAGGCTGTTTTGTAGTTAGGTAGAACGGAAATCCTATTAACGTGCTGTCTGTGCCTTCGTTTGTGTCTTTGGTCGCTTCCAAACATATTTGCTCCTCGCATGTATAATTATATAAGCTGTGTAGCTCTTTGTAGTGCAATGAAGTAGGTGTGTTATGAATTATGCTTGGTTTGATAAGGAAAAGCATTGTTTGATACTAGCGACCCGCCCCGGCTTCGGACGGGTGCAATTATACATAAACCTTCCTCTTAAATCACTCTATGTATTAAAAAAACGGCAACAAAATCGGTTGCGTAGTTTTAAAGATCTAAGCATACATAGGGACAGTCAGCAGGAAGCGACTTTGTTTTATACTATGTAGTGATAATTAAAGTATTTTAGTACTGAGTAAAGTAGAGAGACACGAGACAGATTTAAATTCAGTATACGCGATATAATCCTTTTAAAGTTGTTTTATTTTACAAAAACATAAGCAAATCAAATTATTTTTGTAACTATAAATAAATCCTCCATCCATTTTATGCATAAAAGTTCTCTCCGAAATCCCTTACATTTTTGAAAAAAGAGACAAAGTTTCCAAGGAACCCTAAATCCTCATAGCCGTCTATCTGTCGGACAGATTCTGTCCGCGCTTTGCGTGGGTTCCATTGTGCAACTGCCACGAAAGGGTTGTTGGGTTCAATCCCGGGCATACCATTTATGTATGTAATATACTTACATACGGAATAAAGGCATGAAGACCTGATGCTTTGGGTCGAATATCGTTAAAGGTATATTTTGTGTGATCATAATTGATATGAAATTTAAGGCTAAAGTTTTATAGTACTTAAATCGCACTTCCACGAATTTATCTTTCCTGTTTTCTGCAATAATATACTACTAAAATTGGTGAATTTAGTGATGAAACATATAACCTTCCTTTATGCTACCACCTGTATTAATCTCCTAAGTGTATACGTTGTGCCAACAGTGAGACAATGATAGAATGAGGTCGGGACATCACCTGGGATCACGAAGTATTGATGGTGTACAGTCAGCGGCAATAGTATCTTCCTACACAAAGGCCGCAAATGTATGTGACACACTCTTCATCATCATCATCTCAGCCATAAGACGTCCACTGCTGAACATAGGCCTCCCCTTTGGACCTCCATAAGTATCGGTCGGAAACGACTTGCATCCAGCGTCTTCCGGCGACCTTTATAAGGTCGTCTGTCCATCTTGTGAGTGGACGTCCTACGCTGCGCTGGCTAGTCCGTGGTCTCCACTCGAGCACTTTTCGACCCCATCGGCCATCTGCTCTGCGTGCAATGTGGCCACTCTTATGGTCCTTTAAATAAGAGCGTGTTACAGATTTTTGCAGCCTTCGTGTAGGAAGATTCTATTGCCGGTGACTGTACGACGATGTCACTTCTGAGGAAGGTTTTCGTAAATGGGTCGCGTGAACGTTAATATTACATTGATATACAGTTCTTATAAAAACACTCTGTATGTAATATCATAATCCTAATCACATTATGAAAGCTATAGAATGTACAGTCACCATCAAATATGAGCGGCCAAGGTGGTCACAAATATCATAACAACGCCTCTATTGATGCTCTATTGGCAAGGCGATGAGGTGCGTTTTTAAATATTTTTGAGTGGCCTGGCCGCGATATATTTGATGGCGAATGTACGTTTCATTTGAATGTATCACGTACAGGGAAATGGCGCCAAAATTTATTTAGTGACTAAATACCCGCGAATCAGAAAAAAAACATATTTTTTAATACCTTTTACCCATTACCATAATAATAATTGGCAGCGACGTACGAAATTTGAATCATAGTCCATTAAAGTTTCATTTTTAAAAACATATAAGTAGATTCAAAACTATCAAAAGGCCACCAGACAGTGTCAGTAATAATGACATTATTTCTCTACTCGTCCTTCTCATACTCCATATAGATAGAATGAAAATGAATGAAATGAAATGAATGAAAATTGTTTATTATGCACAATTTTAGGTACAGTATCATGGAAATATACAATGGTTGTTTCACTAAAATCTACCTTACAGGCATACATAATATAGATGAGAGAATTCAGAATAGAATAGGATGGGTACAGAAATAATGACATTATTCTGATAGTACGCACCACAAGTCCTGGCCCATAGTTGGCCCATAAGGTGCACCTTATAGGCCAACTGGCCAGATCACATCACATCACTCATCCTATCAGATCACTTTTGTTTCTTGACATTATTTGATAGTGCATCAGAATCAATGACTTGTGTTGTATATTGGGAAATATAGAAAATCTCGTAATCCATTATTTTCTAGTAGCATTACATTAATACACGAGACCTTTTTGGATTTTTCATAAGTACTTTTTGATCGTACAAAATCCTAACAAATATCGCGTCTAAAAATCAAACACCTAAAAGGGTCAAGCATTGAGACACGTTCGAACCAGCTACATCAAGTTGACCTCCAAAATACCAAAACCTGTTGCAGTTTAGAGGTCTTCCACGCTGGTTACTATAGTATGTGTTCTTTATGGAATAAAGTCGTAAGTCCAGTCGTATATCAGTTCAGATATGACCTTTTATGATGAAAGACGGTATAGTGAAGAGAATTCCTTTCCAAGTGCGCATTGAAGCGTAAAAGATCGTGTTATACTCGAGGAATCTTCTGTATGGGATA
Source organism: Pammene fasciana (assembly GCA_911728535.1). Classification (NCBI taxonomy): domain Eukaryota; kingdom Metazoa; phylum Arthropoda; class Insecta; order Lepidoptera; family Tortricidae; genus Pammene; species Pammene fasciana. Next base: position 3,379,393 of record OU452295.1, read on the forward strand.
GAATTCTGTAAACCAAGGCATAGGATAAAGATCTATACGTTTATGCCGATAAGGTTTAAAATACTTAGAGTGGCAAAAAGATGCGAACGGAGGCCTAATGATTGAGTCTGAATGGTGATAATTCAATGTATTCCATCACTTTAACCATAGAGTAATTTATATAAGTAGTAGAGAAGCACAGCCTAAGAAGTTTTTGAAGCTCAAGTCAATCGCGCCATCTGCGTGAAAGCCCCCTAAAGATACCCGAAATATAAGAGGAAATGTCACCTGCACTGCTACTCCACCTAGTACCTACTAGTGTACTACTAGTACGCTATTTGTTACTAGGTGGAGTAGCAGTGCAGGTGACATTTTCTCTTACATTTTGGGTACAGCTAGTAGCTACCAGTGTACTACTAGTACGCTATTCGTTACTAGGTGGAGTAGCACTGCAGGTGACATTTCCTCTTACATTTTGGGTGTCTTTAGGGGGCTTTCACGCAGATGGCGCGATTGACTTGAGCTTCAAATAGTTCTGGCTTTGCTGCTCTACTATACAAGTTACTCTATGCTTTAACCATTAAGGAATTGGAGAAATACTTATAAACTGAATACCAACCGATATTTCCGTGACAGATAATAAATAACAGCCTTGATAACCACTAGAGCGCAATTCTATTGTATTTTGACAGGCCGTGACATTGTAAAATTTTAAGCCGCCATATTATTAGTCCTACTGTCTATTGAAACTATCTTTTACCTACTTTGACTAGTAATATAAAAAAAACGTTAGACGGAAGTCAAGCTAAATATGTACAGTCGACGTCAAAGATACGTTTACACTTTTGCACCTTATTACAATGGAGTAAGGTGAAAAAGTGTAAACATATCTTTGACGTCGACTGTACTTACTTACACATTTTTGTAGTTAACTCAACGCAGTTTCAAATCCAATGCTTACCTGCAAAAGAAAGGACTTGTAAATACGCACATAGTTTGTAAAAAACACAAAGAAAAGAGAATAAAGAAATCTAGTACATTTTTGAAGACAAATAACAACACAAACTTATTAATCTAAGTAAAATTCAACGCACATACCTACTGACTATATTCAAATATCAACATACATTTCGAAATTACCAAAATGCTAATTAGGTAAAGTTATTATAACAGAATTTGTACTTCTCAATAATCTGCCGGATATTACTCAACAAGTATAATAAACATAAGAATTAAAACTTATTAAGTTTACTCAACTCAACTGATTTAAATAACTCTAGTGAACGCTGTACACCTAATTTTAACCACTCAACCAATTTGAAAAACACACAAAAACTATGACGACACAATGTCGTAACGACCTATTATTACCAAATGCAGATGCGACTTTGTTCTACAAAGTACACACATTTTTGAATGCCTTCAAAAAAAACTTTTGTGGACTGACAAATGGTAAAAACGGTAATAAAATGGTAACAAATGTTAATGGTATAGATAAAACCCGGTTCTGACCCCCGGGGTGCCCAGACTTACTAATTCCGACGCAGCGTGATACGACATTAAGTTATGTGGTTTTAGTTTTAAAATTATTGTGATGGAGCATAATTCAAAAATAGAATCCGTCGAAGACAGATCGAAGACGGTCGGATCGGTTATAATGTAAATCGAAAAGTCATCGTTTTTAAATGTCACAGCGTTAAAACGGGAGTTATGAACCGTTATTAGTATCCTAAAAAGTTAAATGCCAAAGTTATTTCATATCAACAAAAGGTAACTAACTTTACACAAAAACAATGTTAACGTTTTATAACCCATTATCTTTTTGTCATAAATATACGTCGTATTCGTCATAAAAAATATCCCTTTGTCTTTTATTTCGAAGCAGAAAAATATTCGGTTCAACCATATTAGAATATGATAATCTAAATACATTCAAATCACCTCACATTATCGAATGTGAGTAGTTGTTGAATAATTTCATCATATTTTGCGAATGAAGCATGGAGAAAAATAATACATTGCAAAAAGTATTTGATTATAGTGAAGTGACATGAAATGCGTTTTATAAGATGTTATTCTTGTTTTTTTAGAAGTGAAAACTTCTTTAGCCGCGTTGGGCTCGTTTTGGTAGGGGAAAATCGTATGAGTTTGCGTCACAGACACCGTCACAAGCCATGCGATTGAGAAACATGTAAAATGAAGTGTAAAATAAAGCGCTATATATTTGCGCCGTTTGGCGTAGAAACCCTGGGACCGTGGGGACCCAGCGCAAAGACGCTTTTCAAAGAAATCTCCAAGCGCCTTGTCGATGCCTCAGGTAACCAGAAGGCTGGCAGCTATTTCGGCCAAAAGATAAGACTGGCCATCCAAAGAGGTAACGCTGCCAGCCTTCTGGGTACCATAACCCACGAAGGCGACTTGGGGAGCATCTTTTATTTATAAGTTTATTTTAGTTTTATATAGGTTTATTGTTTCTGTAGTTTTATTGTGTACATATTAAAATAAAGTAAAGTCCAAAGTTAAAAATGAAAATTTTAATCATTTTATTTCCTAAAATAAAAACATCTAAGTTTGCACTTCTACAGGCAGTCCCTATAATTGCCACATTTTTTTTTTCAATTAACATTAATCTCGAATCTCAATCATTTGGAATACAATTCATTCATACAATATTTACGAATCGAATGAACTTCACAAAGGATTCCAAACTAATTCTTTACTGTTGAAGAATGAATCAAGTTGGGCTTTCAGAGTGATGACCCTTTGTGAAATATCTCGGAGAAAACGTAGATGTTTGGAAAAGTTTAAATTATGGGTTGTTTTCTCTCGTTTTGACGGCTGGGATTGTAAATGAGTTTGTTTGCGGTTTTTCGTGTATTTATGTAAATAAAATACTGGAAAAAGATTTTTTAAATCACTAATATCATGTTTTATCTACGTAAACTTTTTAGGAGTATACTGAATAATATTTCTTCATATTTTATGAAAACGCAGCTTCAATCTAAAGATGAATTTGTTAAAAACGCTGTTTGTGTATGTCATCATAATTGAATATCACTTAAATTAACAAATGTGCGTTATTATTAAGAGAAAAACAGCGTGTGTAGATCATTTTGAACACCCTGCCCGCTTAGCTACTTTTGCTGCTAACTGTACTACACATATTCATAAATGGGAATACCAACAAGCAACAATGTGACATGTAAAATATTATTTGACATATTGCAACAACCGGCCTAGTCAAAGCTAGTTAATTTTAAAACACATCTAATAACAGAGCTATAAACACAACATTGTAATTTTATTTTTCCAACATAACTTAAGGCATGAAACGGAGGCGTAGCGACCAAACATGCAACTCTTGTTACAAAATTACGACTACCTACAAATTTACCTAACAATTTCATAAAATAGCTAATTATACGCTACACCTAGCACTCACAAAGGGTCAGGCCGTAATTCAGTCTTTAAAATTGCGTTTTGAAACACTGCAATAACAACCCTAACTGGTTCAATTAGGTTACTAAATATGCACGCGCGCGATGCAGATGCGACGTTTTTACTCTGCAAAAGCGAATGAATGCGTTTCTAAGGGATGTTCAGATGCAACGTTTATGTTCGTTCTAATATAATTTAACTCTATTTCCTGTAAATACGACTTTAAGCTCTATCCCTATTACATGAAAGTGCATTTTTAAGTGTCATTATTTCTTTTTGACGCCGTTTTACACAAGAATGTAGTATGCTTTTGGGACATCGCCATTGAGCTTGTTTGGTATATCCGCCCTTTTTTCCAAGTACCAGATGTGTACGAACGCTCTATTGTATTCAGTACTCGACTGGCTGCCCAATTATGTAGTTAATTTTACAAATATCGACCTTTGAAATGGAACACGGTTGGAATAATAAGCTATTATGGTAGATGAAAAGTTTCCAAGATGGCGGCGCGCAAAGTGTCAGGTTTCGCTTCGAGGTGAGAATTAATACAAAGCCGTTTTGATGTTCGAGATTTTAATTTGCGAATAGGAATACTTTAATGCTTCGAATAAAAGTTTTATTGCTGAGCAATTTTATTGTCGAATAACACTCAGTCTAAGTGTTATGAGCTAATTATGTTTAATATATTCAAAAGCATTTTGAGTGGCATTGAGTTTTGAATAAAGACGAGTAGCGAAGTAGGGTTGGGAGATGATTGCGACATTAAAAATAAAATTATGTCATTTAGAGGTCAAAACCGGTATCCATACGTAACACAAGTGGGAATATGATTTTAAATAATAAATTTGCTACTTATTAGGATCTAAAACTAATTATATGTAAACAAGGAACAAATGAGTTAGAAAATATAGTAAACGACCAAGATACATATAAGATATACACAGTACACACCCATAATAAAATATATGACCCTGTTATAATTCGGAATACTTTTTTTTTAATATTGTATTAGACATAACATCTGACCAGTATACTAAACCTAGGTATAGTAAGCTGCAAAATCTTAATACTCATAATAAAATCTTGCCTCGATTATTCTGAGCACCTCACCCGCTTAGCTAGGTATCTCCGGTGCTGAGTGTACCTACCTACATCTAACAATATAAAGCATTTCTCACGGAGCGCAGTGCGTCAACAAGGTTAAAAAAAACAAATGCAAGACATCAATCTTAGATCAAAATAGATGACGTAGAACAAAAACAATCTGAAAAATGTGTATAACATTATAATAACTTATGAGGTTCTTTATATTAAATGGTCCTCGTTTGGTTGAAATCTTTGTTCATTAAAATAATTATTACAATAATAGAATTTAGCAAGTACCTAATTCAGATTTTTATAGATAAGTTTTTATTTCATTTTTTATGAAAAAAACCGACTACAATGGGGCCCGTGAAAGATTATCGTAGATGGTGCACTCTTAGATTCCATACAATGAAATAACTTGGTTAAAAAACACATCGAAGAGGACAGATCGCCAAATGTGAACTATGCGTCCCGTTCTGATCATCATCAGCAGTTCCACTTCATCAAAAACATCTTCTTTCAATGTAAATGCTTGATTTGTTGACCAAAATACTAAATCACTACATGTATGCCTTTAACATTTGAGGAGTTCCCTCGATTCCTCATGGATCCCATCATCAGAACTCGAGCTTGTCAAAAATGTCTTGCGTTTAAAAAATGGAACCTTTTTCCCCATAATTTATTACTCGTGAAGTTACAGGGGTACAGATACTACAGATGCCTTCCAAACTAAATTCTAATCAAAACTTCGAGGCTAGTCTGTAGACCCCATTTCACATCAAGAAAGCCTATATCCGAGCAATTAATTAACTTTTTTTACCATCCGGCCCGCTCAAGGTCGGGTAATTCGATACCTTTTCTAAACAAAGGCCTAAGGCCATGGATCGAAAAACCCGGACACTACGTCGCTAAATAAGAGAAAACTTTTGTAACGCTGATTTTGACTGTCATACACATTAAACAAATCGTGGACTGAAAGATCAAAACTTTGATACTTCTGTGTATCTGTAGTTCTGTAGTATGTATTTTTTTTTTGAGATTAGCTTTCTTCAAATAGTTGATGGCGTTTACGCTAAGGTTCGCGAATGGACGGTAAGCCAGAAACAAATTTCGTGACCAATCGCGTCCCATGCGATAATTTGTGAAGTATAATGAAGCCTAGTGAAGGTCAGTTGCCGCTCCGTTGGTGGGTTGAGGAATGGCAGCCATTTAACCAGTTTAAAAAAAACGGTCATCGCGTCCCGATTGAAAATTTGTCACATGATAGCTCTGTTCTAGAAGTCTTCAATTTGTCCGTTGAATTCAGAAAACACTTAAACTCATAAATATGTAAATAGAGCTTTTATCAAGTAAAAGATACCAAGTAAAATAGATTTTCTAAATTGATTTTTAGATATTCTTATTTGAATCCTAAAAGACCATCTGCATGTACGAGTATAAGCTCCAACAGGAAATGCTTCCAATTTATTATGTATAGTTAGGCTAGAGTTTGTTCCACTTCAAGCATAGACAGCGAGAATCATACTGTCTTTTTCTAATGCTAGTACTCTCACTACTAAAAACGGGATGGGTATAGCATGTTACTCTGACTGTTACTGCGCTTTTTGGTTTGCCAGACTATATACTGTACCACCAATATTGAATATAGAAATTTGATATTGGCTGAATGCAATCTGTCATAGACAGCATTTTAGTTTTTATGTTTAGTTCCTAAGCTTGCCGTGTGTCGCTAGTAGTTCGATGGTTGACGTTCGGTCGAATGCGTTTACTTACCGGTGTTATTAATATATACCTTGTGCAACCTAAGAAGCGGTTTTTGACACCTGTCAACTCAGTACATTTTATAACCTAAAATCGATTCTAGGTTATAAAATGTACTGAGATGACAGGTGTCAAAAACCGCTTCTTAGGTTGCACAAGGTATAATACTTTATTCTAATGCGAGAGTATCCTGTCTTTTTCTTATTTCTGCAAGTTACAAAAACACAAAAAAATAATCCTAAAACGAAAGTCCAACTTAGCTAAATGCTTAATCAGATTTAGACTCCTCGAGAGTCCGTTTTTTTCTGAATAGTTTCATCGTTTCCTTTTCAAAGTACTCAACCGGAATACAGATTACGCTCCTTCTGTGAAAATTAACCATTTCACGGTATTCTATGAAGTAATGCCGCGAGAAATTACGCAGAATAACGGTTAAATAAATTTGTCACGTCTGTCCGGGAGTTTTGAAAAGTGTGACGATTTTGGTGTATTTTGTTATCCTCGACGCAAAAAAGTGTTATAACTTTGAGAGCTATATGTGTCTGTCTTGAGCAATGTAATACCGGTGTTTTTGTATGGGCAATTCCGGTTTACCGGTATTGGAGTCTACAAAAAACCGGTATTGCATATACTAGGGAGTATGTCCATGGCATGGCATCGTAGTACTAAAACGGTTGAACCGATTTAAATGCAGTTTTTTTGTTTGAAAGCAGGTTTTATAACGAGTGATCATAGACATCGGTACATACAAAATCGGTTTAGTCGTTTCGAGGTTTTTTTTTTATATTACCTAATATATATGAAACATACCTAATAGCTAGCTATTAGGTATGTTTCATTTCAATAATGCACTATCCAAGTATATAAAACTCGAGTTCTGCGTTTATGAAGACGCGGGCGGAGACTAGTTGCGTAATAAACTAAAAAATGTGGCATTTTCAAGTCAAAGGTACCTTTTTGTTGGTTGTTAATAGAGTTTATTTCTAAATGACCTTTAATGGCAGTAACGCCTTATTGACAACCGACATCGACAATGATGTCTTTGAATTGGAAACGTCACAAATGTCTCAGACATATCGACAGCATTGCCTAGTGGTCCAGCAATTAAGACGGCTTTCACACTGCTGCGGCATTCGCATGCGGCGCCGGTGCGCGAGCGAGATAGCGCCCTGCATGTATATGCTCACGCTTGCACACCGTCGCCGCATGCGGTTGCGGCGCCACTCTGATCGTCTAGCCACAGTTAAAAAGACAGGGATTTAGCTGCTGCCAGCCTCTTAATGTTCATCTTACCTAGTGCCGTAAGTGGTACTGATGGTCCCATAACTCTTGCGTAACGCTGAAGACGGATATCGCCACTTTAGATGCTCTTAGCGTAGATCTACGTGTATCTACCTACTTCATCGTTTCGATACATTATTATTTACTAGTTTACAGAGCCACTAAGTTTAGTGGCGATGACGATGAGTCTTTTGTGCCAAATTGTGGAACATTTTTCAAAAACATATCGACAAAAAATCTATTGCTCACATTTCACAGTAATCGCTTGAGACATTCGACATACTTATAGAAGAACAGCCAAATAGATGGTAAGCGAACATACGAAACCACTTATGCCCAAACTGAAACAGAGACCTTCGCTTTTATTCGGTCAGTTCAATATATTGAAACAAGTCGAATACTGTCTACAAGATTTAAAACTTGAGATTGAGGTTAGCCTTCTTCAAATACTTGATGACTTTTTCGCTAAGTTTCGTGAAGATTTCGCGGAGTATCGTGATTTATTTATTAAAGAGCCAAAAACGTCCTACGGCTGGGACTCTTCCTTTTACTTCCACGTATCCCGATCTTGGGCACAGTCACCTACCAGTTTGGAAGAAATGCCTCAAGTTCGGCTCTCCAGCGTTTTCTTGATGGCCTGCCCTGACGCCAGGCTCATGTGAGACTATAAAGTTATTTCATCTGAATCTGTTATAACGATGAAAACACCAACTGAAAGTTAGGTACTGTTCGTCTATGTTCGTACGTATATCACAATTCCTTTCAAAAGCACAAGCACTAAGTGCTGTGAGTATTACGTCTGGCAGCTTGAGTTACGCGGAGTAATGTCTAGGAATCGGTAACGCTTGCAACTTGCAAGGCTTACAGCTTTTATCAAGTAAAATATCCCATACAATACAAAAAGCAATATAAATAAATGTAACAAAAGAATATTTATTTTATGATTGAAAGAAAATCGGTTGCTCTCCTCTGCCTTATATTGTAAAGGTTAAAGATAAAAGATAAAAGATAAAAGATAAAAGATATTTATTCTTCAATTTAGGCACATTACAATGCACTTATGAACGTCAGAGAGAAAAGAAACTACCACCGGTTCTAACCCTACACCTCTGACCCGAGAAGTATTACTTATTACCGGCAAGAAACTCGGCGGGACTTATTTTTTCAAAACAGTACTACAAATACATTAAAGATACTATATACAATAATGCGTAGTTCTTCAAGAAGGCATATCAAAACAGCTTGAGAGACAGACATGTACCTGCCTATTGTGTAATTAAAATGAAAAATAAAAATAAAATCCAAATCTGACTGCTTCGCAATACGTTTGATATTCTTTCTTACTTGAACTGTGTCCTCTAAATGTTAGATGATTTTATAGATTCTGGTTTGGGCCATGCATATATGTCTGTCATATAGTCCTCGACCCTGTAATAACCCTTTGACATTAAAGTTTTTTTCAAGTATTTCTTAAGAGCGGGAAATGATAGATTCAAAACATCGACGGGTAACTTGTTATAAATATGAATACCCTGGCCAAAAAATGACTTATATGCTTTGCGGACACGACATCGTCTGGTAGCAAGCTTGTTTTTATTTCTAGTGTTATAGCTGTGGATGTCAGAATTCTTCTTGAATGTGTGTATATTCTTTACAACAAAAATAATATTATCATAGATATATTGGGACGCAAGAGTTAAAATATTAATTTTTTTAAATAATTCTCTAATTGATGTACCTGCCTTTAAGTTATACATAAAGCGAATGGCTCTTTTCTGTAAAACAAAAATAGTCTGTATGTCAGCTGCTTTGCCCCAAACCAGAATTCCATATGACATTACACTATGAAAATAACTATAATAAACTAAGCGAGCTGTCTCAATATTAGTCAGTTGTCTAATTTTTCTAACGGCATGAGCGGCTGAACTTAGTCTAAGAGCGAGTTTTTTTATATGAGGACTCCATTGTAAATTTTTGTCCAACGTTGAACCAAGGAACACAGTTTTATCTACTATATCTAAACATTCACCATTTATAACTATATTAGTGTCCATTGGTGCCACGTTTGGCAAAACAAATCGAATACATTTAGTTTTCTTAGCATTAAGTAACAGATTGTTAGTAGTAAACCAGTTTAGTACGCCAGCTAGTGTATTGTTAATTACAGATAAATCATTGGATTGCCGTTCAACTTTGAAAATTAAAGATGTATCATCGGCAAACAAAATCATACCACAAAGGTTTTGTACTACACAAGGTAAATCATTTATATAAACCAAAAACAGGAATGGGCCCAGAATGGAACCCTGTGGCACTCCTAATTTTACTAAAGTCCCTTTAGACTGGGTTTTATTTACAACAACTGTTTGTGTTCTATTGCTAAGGTAAGAAGACATGAGACTCAGGGCATTTTCTGAAAGACCATAGTGTTCTAATTTAAGAATGAGCGTTCTATGATCTACACAATCAAAAGCTTTTGAAAGGTCACAGAATATACCAATTGCATCATAACGTTTGTCTCGCCAAGCATTGAAAATATGTTTAATGAGTTCTGCAGCAGCGTCGGTTGTGGAACGTCCCTTTGTGAAACCAAACTGATTGCTTGTAAGCAGTCCATGTCTGTTGAAGTGCCCCAGTAGATCATTTAACATTATCTTTTCAAAGACTTTACTTAGTACAGGAAGTATCGATATCGGTCGGAAATTATTTAGATCACTAGAATCACCCGATTTAAATAGAGGTATGACTTTACTACATTTCATTAGATCTGGAAAAACACCTTGTGAAACTGAATTGTTATAAATGATGGCTAAGTAAGGCGCTATGTCGTCTATGATATTGCTGATGACTACAACTGATATTCCCCATAAGTCCTCAGTTTTCTTTAAATTGAGTGATTTGAATGACTTTACAATTTTTTCGGAATCCACTAGGTCAAATTCAAAGATCGTATTACATTTCTTAATATTAGCGCAAAGTAAGGAATGAGCTTGAGACGAAGATGATTGTAGGCATTTTGTGGTATTTAATGCTATGTTAGAAAAATAATCTTCGAATGCCGAGGCAACATCGTCATTTGACATGACCTGTTGTTCCTCCGAGACAATGTTGACTTGACAATCGCGTGATTTACATTTACCAGCTTCCTTATTAATAATATTCCACACTGTTTTCACCTTGTTGTCCGACATTTTTATTTTTGCACTAGTATAGTTCGCCTTAGCAGTTAAACACACCTTCTTGAAAATTTTTGAATAGTTTTTTACATAGTCCAGAAAATCTGAAGTTTTGTTCACTTCTCTCTCTCCATAAAGTTCATAAAGCCTCTTTCTACTTTTATGAATACCTACAGTAGCCCATTCACTAAACTTTGCTTTAGCTTTAGTTTTTGACCCACTAATAGTTCTCAGTTTGAAATGTTTATTAAATTGACAAAGAATCATACTAAACAAATCTTCATACAAATTATTTGACTCATAAAAATGTGAATAAGGCAGTGTGGAGAGATGATTTTGAATTTCTTTTTTGAATAATTCCAAACGATAACCAGTAATGGGTCTATATGTTATAGTTTGTGGAATTTCCTGAATTGGCTTTATAAAAGATGCCCTTTGACCGCTGTGATCAGAATTAAAACAGTTAAATATTTCCTTATCCAGACATTCACAGTTACAATAAATATTATCAAGGCATGTTGCACTAGTGACACCCACCCGGGTAGGTTCAAAGAACAAATTAAACATATTAAACGACTTAAATAAACATAGCAATTTAATAGAATTAATAGAAGATTCAAGCAAATTAACATTAAAATCTCCACAGACTATAACATGCTTTCGGCAGTTTCGGTTATTAGTCACTAATTTCAGCACATTTTCCATGGTATTTTCAAATGTGTTGAAATCAGCTGCGGCCGCTGTTGGTGGTCTATATACACAAATAACAATATAACTTTCTAATTCTACACAAGAAATTTCTACAATTCTCTCTATGGAATATTTTACAACATCCTTCCGTTCTTTACATCTCAGGCCATTTTTAACAATTATAAGGGAACCACCATGAATGGCAGATTTTCTAGCATAGAAACTGATTAATTTAAAGTTAATAAAATCAAAAATTAAATGTTCTTCTTTTAGCCAATGTTCTGTAATACACATAATTTGTACATCATTATTATCTAAGAATAAACCTATCTCTAACTCTTTGCTGGAAAAACCCTGAATATTCTGATGCACAACATTCATATTCAGATGTTTTCCCGCTGTCCGACAATCTAGTTTAAATGTGAAAAAGTCATTGTGGCGCTGTTCGCTTGCCGAGATCTATTTATAACACTATTATTTCTATTTGGCTCAATATTAAAGGCCAACAAATCAATAAGAGTCGTAGTATATTTCTTCGGCAAAAATATCTTCCCGGGGATTAGCCAAAAGCGCTCAATGAATTTATTTAAATCAAAGAAATGATACTTATTATTGAGAGATATGGAGTTGCACATTAATGAGTTGTAGCGTGATATTTTACTATTGTATTCATAAGGCATATTCTCTGAATATGGCAGTGCACATAAAATAATTTTGCCCACTCCAGATCTCTCAATATCATTTAAAGTTGACATCAGCTTATCTATGCTTTGCTTATCAACATTGAGACTATTTCCCATTAAAATTACCAATGTAGTGCTGTTATCATAACATCCCTTTGAAATAAGGTCACATAAATGGGACAAAGTTATGTTGTGGTAACAGTAATTTGACACTTGTTGTTGTAGTCTAAAGTTCAATAATGGGCCCATTCCTAACCCAATCTCATCAGAGTAAATAACCGTCTTCTTGACAGGTTTATGAACTGCTGGCACAGCAAGCTTAGAGGCGTTGAGGGCCACACTTGGTTCATCAGACACTGTTGGTGGTGTTTGTTCACAACTACAAACTTTACTATTAAGAAGCATCTTGCAACGCTCATCTAAATTATGATTTTCTGCCAACAGTTTTGAAAAAGCCTTAGTATGCTCCTCAACTTGTTTATTACTAGATTCATATCTAGAGGATATTACCGCAAGCTCATCCTTTAACCTATTTATCTCAGCATGCAATTCCTGTAAATTACTTTCTTTGGTCACAAGCTCTAAATGGCAGTTATTTACCCTATTTTTTGTTACCGACAATGCTAATTTAATTTTTTTAATGTTTTTAATGCATGCTTGGCTTTTGATAAGCTTCTGGGTTCTCCTAATATACCTATTTATCTTAACATACTTCTTCAGCTTTTTGCTACTGTTAAAAAACAATCCACCATTGTTCAACTCTTGATAAACATTATGGAGCCCCGAGGCATTATAGCGCTCCCGTTCACTTCTAAGCAAATCAAGTTCTTCATTTGCGTCACCCAGCTCCTCTTCCAGGTTTGCAATACGCTCTAAGGCCACTTCATGTGTAGATGCACAATGATTAAAAGAGGTTATACTTAAGAGTATACTTAAGAAAGCACAATCTAGCGACAAATTAATATCGTTATGAAATCCTCAGGATAATTTTATTACTTGAAGTTCAGTCTGTTATACCTTGTGCAATCTAAGAAGCGGTTTTTGACACCTGTCATCTCAGTACATTTTTTAACCTAAAATCGATCTTAGGTTATAAAATGTACTGAGACGACAGGTGTCAAAAACCGCTTCTTAGATTGCACAAGGTATAATCGGTCAGTGTAGAGCCCAACTGAGTTGTATTTGTTTAAACTAAAAAAATACTACATTCCTTTAATCGGAACAGCTTGAAAACCGCATCCAGCCAAATTGACCTGACCGTATATTTGAACTTGCACTAGTACAGTCTACGTCAAATACGTTAACAGTTTTGTAACAATACCAAGGAGTAAGAATTTACACATATATTTGACATTGACTGTACCTGTCAATCTACAGCTATATCGAGTGATTTTTCACCCTTTCGAGGGCGAACTATAAAAAGGTGCCTTATTGAATAAAGGTTATCGACCAACGACGTATAATAACGACATGTATCCAAACGAAATTGCACTTTAACACGTTTGGATTAAGACACGTTTTGCAACGGCTCGTCTATTGCAATATATTTCTCGTTCTGATATAATATTGTCGCGTCGCAGTTGTAAATATACGGATTTTCTTTTTATTTCGCTGTGTGTAATATGAGATAGTAGAAAATAGTGTATTTGGTTTAAATTTGTCTAGAGAAATGATTAGGTTTGGTCCCGTTTTTGGAACAGTTTATGCGATTTGTAATAAACTAAAGTAATAATTCAAGGATATTATCTTAAAGTTTCCATCATATTTATGCCTCCTAACCCATATGCTCAAGAAGACGAATGAAAATAGTTATTTGTTATACAAGGGGTGAAAGTTGTATTTTACGTGCGAGTGTTATTTGAAACACGAGCTAGCGAAAGGGTTCTATTATTGACCACGAGCGAAGCGAGTGGTTCAAAAATAGAATCCTGAGCGTAGCGAGTGCTTTAATACACGAGACGTAAAATAACTTTCACCCGTGTATAACACAAAACTTTTCACCTCACTACAGCGAGGAAAATAAGAAAAAGGGTGCATTTTGCTCGGTTTCCCGTAATTCCTCAGGTGTTTAATACTTCTTCATCACTCGAATCACTAATTTTTAACAAAACAACCTAGAAAAACATGCGAATATTTAACGTTGATATGATGGATGAATTGAAATGAAAAGTTTTGACGTAAAAGGTTTTATTAAATGTCAGATGCGTTTTGTTCGTACGTAGACTTATTCGGCTGTCAGAACAATTTATCCGTTTTTACAAAAAGAATGAAGATTAATGTTGAATGCTGATATTTATGAATTAAAATAAAGTTGTAAGACTGTATTAAGTGTTTTTACTCGATGCAATTCATTAATTGCGATGTTAAAAATTCTGCACTTTTAACGTTTTACGTTTTGTTAGCTGTCAAATGTCACTTAAGCCACTTGTCACTTATGTCAAAACTCTTTCACCACATGTGGATAAAAAGCGATTTTCACAATAGATATTAAACAAACAAAAAGGGCTTTCCGAGCTAGTGAGGTGAAAAATCTTGTTCTTACTCAAATGAGATTACGAGTACACTTCTGATTCTCTGATTCTCATTCTGATTCTAATTGGTTCCTTTCTGTTCAAAGTCAGAAAGGTTTCTGCACAGTTTTGGACACTTAACTGAAAGACACCACTAACATACATGTCCAAATATGCTCATTAGTTCATCTTTAAAAAACCTTACCATTCAGCCGCTTATCTTTGGAGTCCAACTAAAAATCTTCCATAACATCTTCCCCGAATCCCATTATCTCAACGCACGTATTTTTCCCGAAGGACAAATGCTTTAATCAAGAAGGCGTTATCAATTATTCATACTGGCAGAGGACGATCCAATTAACCCTAAACCAATAGATCTAATCGATGTGTGCTACTAACACGGGTGGAAAAACATGCCACCTTCAACCATAAGCCTGTGTTTGAGAGTATAGATTTCTTTGCTCTGTTTCATGGTGTCGCTAGAAAAACGACGTATAAAAGTAACAAGTTGATACAGGAATGTAGCTTATTATCGAGTTACAAGGTATATTTTTGGTTGCATCGTTTCATGGTGCTATTAGAAAAGAGTGTAAAAGCATTAAGAATTATACACAACCTTAAAATCGAGGCGATAGGTTTATTTTTTTGCGCTACTTTATGGCGCCACTAAAATAGATTAAAATAATTCCGCATATTACATTGACATAAAATTACACCTTAAGACATAGACACCGAAAGTTCCCATTTATCTCCAAAACGGCTTGTCTGATTTGGTTGCAGTTTTCGGTAAATTTTAGGTTTTTAACAATATATCGCTGTTATATTATAACTAAGGCGGGCGTTTTCAATTAAATCATTTGTAATTATTTAAGTAAAGTAAAAAAAAACGGGTAGCTCACGTTTAGAAGTCGAATATTCCTCGACATATTTCACTCCATACCGAGCATACATGTCAAGCAATAAGGACCTATTCGACCTAAAAAGGTGAGTTATCCGTTTGTATATACAAGGTGTAACAAAAATACTGGTGATCCTTTTAAGGGCATAATTGGTATCGTATTCTTATTGTGAAAAACTAAGAAAAAATAATTTTCTCGCGAAAAAAATTTTTGGTTTTGTATGGAGGGTTGGCCAGCTGGAACGACTCGCCCGATACAAAAAAAAAATTTTTTTCGCGTCCAAAAAATTATTCTCCTACTTTTTCCTACTCGCTACACGATACCAATTATGCCCTTAAACGGATCACCAGTATTTTTGTTACACCCTGTATAATAAGTCGGAGTTTTGTGTTTAATATTTAAAAGACCTGAATCCAGGTGATACTGATACCTACATACTTATAGTTCCTATTTTCCCGTTCTTTGTTAAGTTTCTTATAGAAATAAAAGCGTTTTTATTTAAGAAACTTCTGCTTTGAACTTGTTACGTGATCTATAAAGCTTAAAGGTTAGACATTCGCAGGTTTCAGGTTACATTAAGGTTGGAAAGGTCGTAACTTTGAAATTATAGAATAGGGATCATCCATTAATTACGTCACACCAATTTCATGATTTTTTAACCCCTCCCTTCCCCCTTGTCACACTTCGTCACAATTAACTGCACCCTCCCCCCTTAGTGTGACGTCACATTTAGATTTTTAGTTTAGGAAGGCGTTGTAAAATGAGCCTTATCGCCTTAGTAATACTTTCGCTATTTCGAAAACAATAAATCATAAATTTATAGGGAGCTAAAGTATTGAAACAAATCCGAGTATGTAGAAAATTAGTTTAGTACAATGTTTGTTAACAATAGATTTTTTTTTAAACATAGATTTTGTAAAAAAATTATATGTGACGATTGTGAGGTCACAAACATGGAACTCCTCCCTCCCCCCTGTCACGATATGTCACATTTTGTGGACCCCCTCCCCCCCTTTGAGGTGTGATGTAATTCATGGATAATCCCATATTTTCTTATATGAAATTAAATAAGTTTCGGCGGAGCATCCACAGAGCTCTCCTATTGGTATATTTTGATACCACGATAGTGGCAATTAACCTTACGGTCCGCCTGATGACAAGCGGCTACCGAAGCCAAGGGTATCTCATGCGTGTTGCGGACCCTTTAATATAAGAGAAGATTTATGAGTAGTGTGTAGTCTTCTTAAAAAAAAGATGCGCAATTTCGATCTATATAAATCGAACGCATCTAAATTCCTAACATGTGTGGATTTTTTTACAAGCATGTGTGAATTCATGTAAAGAACTTTTCAAAGCCATTGCAAAAGTTCAACAAATGCAAATTTTTGAAATATCAAGGCCTATTCAAATTGGAGGTCATAAGCATACCTGATGATCACATTTGTACGTTCATTACGCACAGACAGACGGACAATACGCAATCCTGCGACTAGATTAGAACCGGGAATCAGTTGGAGCTGCAAATCAAATTCGATTCCTGGCGGACCCTTGTTTGTGCCCCGTTTGTATTGGACGAGTCACTAGCTTCACCTTGTGTTTAGTCATCTTTAGTGTGGACAGTCGACTTTTGCACTTTTGCACCTTACTCTATTGTAATAAGGTCCAGAAGTGTAAACATCTATGACTTTAACTGGACATGCAGCTCAGGAACTTCACGGGGGCGCGAGTAAGTTATTGGGTGCATCGAGTATCGTCTGTCATATGCCTGAGATGAAAAAGCAGCGAGCGGCGCGGGTTATCCGGTGGGCGTTTAACAGTATAATGAGCAGGTGCTCACTGGTTGCTTGAGCAGGATTCTAATTAAAGGAAATGGAACTAGTTAAATAGGATTTTTAGTAAGTATATTAATGCATGTAAACCTATTATTAAGATACCCGCACAAAGTATTATTAGTACAATGAGACTAGTTTCTCCTACGATGAATTTACGCACCAGTTACTGTCGTCAAGTTTGCGGTTGAGTAAAGGCAGCACGGAAACTCAAACTGACCGTGCGCGCCAGTTATTGTCGTCATTGCGGTCGAGTAAAGGCAGCACGGAAGGGCAAGCTACGCGTGCGCACCAGTTACTGTCATCAAGTTTGTGGTCGAGTAAAGGCAGCACGGGCAGTCATCGCGGCAGACCGAAAGCGCCGCAAGTGTGCGAGTGAATTCATTACGCACCGCCATTACCATACTGTCTCGTATACAAAATGGCGGCTACTTAAAACTTAAACTTTTGAAATTGAATGGTTATACATATTTGTCTTTGACAAAGTCGCTTTCGCTGTGTGGCGATTCCATAGGATAAATGAATTCTTTATTGTAACAACAGTTTTAAAACTAATGTTAACAATCTCTTACCAAATGACGTAAGACAATGCATACCTGAAACAAAACAACAAAGAAATTATTTAAAAAATCGTCTTTTCTCTACATATATATAAAAGATATTTTTTTAAGTCTTCAGAGACCGAGGCTCTAAACGTCACGTGTGTGATTAGTCGTAGACTAGACACATCTAAATTTAACCCTAAGTGGAAACAAGACTACGCATTTAGCCATATCAGAGACTATAGAGATATAGACGACCACAGCCTAAGAACTTTTTGAAGCTCATGTTGATTGCGCCATCTATGTCAAAGCCACCTAAAGATACCGAATATGTAAGAGAAATGTCAGCTGCACTGCTACTCCACCTAGTAACAAATAGCGTACTAGTAGTACACTAGTAGCTACTAGGTGGAGTAACAAATAGCGTACTAGTAGTACACTAGTAGCTACTAGGTGGAGTAGCAGTGCAGCCGACATTTCTCGTATAAATTCGGTATCTTTAAGTGGCTTTGACATAGATGGCGCGATCGACATGAGCTTCAAAAAGTTCTTAGGCTGTGGTCGTCTATATCTCATAGTCTCTGGCCATTTGCAGCACTTTACCTATTAGACATACTAATCAGACAGCGAAAGCAGACAATACCGCTCTAAACGTTAACGTTATCTCTGTCTGCCTTCAGACAAAAAATTTTTTATTAAAAATGTACGTTAAGAGGCTCCACACGGTTTTTACCGATTTTTTAACCGACTTCAAAAAAGGAGGTTTCTCAATTCGACTGAATTTTTTTTTGTATGTTCATTACTCGATATCTCCGTGAATCGTGAACCGATTTTCAAATATTTTTTTTAATCGAACAGGATAACCCCTAGATGGTCCCATTGTCACCAAGTCGGGGTCTGATGATGGGATCCTGGAGAAATCGAGGGAACTCTTCAACTATTATAGGCACACCTATAGAGATTTCACTATTTTTTACAGCAACTCGGCCACTTCCTTTTGGAATAGCGGATCCTAAGTGAAGTTGGTTCTTTTTTTGTTTAAAATTATTACCAGTTTTGACTTTTGAGTTGATATTCCTACATTTGCACTACAGATAGAATTATAAGGCAAACGGATCTTTAATCTTTTATCTCCATTAGAAACGAATTTTGAAATAAATCAGCACTGATTTTTTTATGTTTTTTTATCGGTCTACTGTGTGGCCTATAATACGAGCAAAAAATAAACGTAGATTCTACTCCTCAAACTAAACAACGTTTATTCAGCGACTTATAATTAACTTACGGTTTGATTTTTAGTACATTTTTAAGTTTACCTGAACACGCAATGTATTGCGAAATTGATTATATCTGTAGGGTAATAACAATGTCAATTAGACGGATTTTAACGTGCATTGAAAATAATATTTAGTTTGTACTTATGAAATAGAGATCAGAGAAAATTGCTCGACTTTGATGTCAAATATCTCGAAGACGACAAATACTGAGTAAATATAGGATACTATATTGATTAAGACCGTTACTGATAATCGAACTCGCGGAGCGTAAGCGAAGCGAGTTCTTACAAACAACTCCAGACCGAACTGTCACCTGGCTACTGGGACGTCTCGGCATTTGTATGGCTTTTTGATTTCGATAGTTTGTCGGACGATAACATTAGTAACGTTTTTCTGATCTTTATAAAATTTCTTGAGGCTGTAGCACTGTACATAAAATTTGTAAGTTCTTATATGAGCATGATCGATCAAGTGGTTACGGAGCTAGAAGGAGAAAAAAATCCTCCTTAGGGTCTTGTTATATTGGTCAACTCGTTTGCAAGTAAATCGCGAGTTCTCAGTTCGAGGCGGACTACTAGTATGATAGGCTACAAAACTCATTAGAAAACTAAAGGGTCAGATCGAAGGTCATTGGCGCCAGGGAGCCCCTTAAAAACAGCATGAAAAGGCACTTGTATTTAAATAATAATGACGACGTACACTTTTATTACAATTTTTAAAGCGTACGAGTCCCCAAAGGAAGATAAAGTAAATATATACAAGAATAATATTCGAGACACAGGTTCAGACTAAGCTCAAAAATAACAATCCGCAAATGAATATCTTACCAACAACTGTACCTCGGTACAGTCAGCCACACAATATAAAAGGTCAAGAAAGTATTCCTATCATTCGCCGGGAATGGATGGGAATGGGCTGTTTTGTTTTGCAGGTATCATTCTGGCACGCGAACGAAGGGGGGACGGATAGGAATATAATTAATTTTAGTTTTGACACTTTTGACGCGGTCCTGTCAGTTTAAACCTACAATGAAATGTTGTACGTATTACCGATTATAAGTTTACGAATATGATTGTTTCTTCTACATTTTTTTAAAGCTTAGGTTTCAATATAATCTGTCAGCTGGGCTGTATGAAATTCTTTTAAGATTGCTTGTTTTGATAAAACATTATTTCGCGTTCACATATTACAAGAATGTAATGAAAAAATCAATTATCTTTGTTTGAGTAATTTTCACAATTGTAATAGTTATTTGTGCAACAAGAGAGGAAAGTTGGTTTTTCTTGCGAGTGTTGATTTTGAGTCCCCAGTAAGCGATAGATTCTATAATTGAATCTTGAGCGTAGCGAGGGATCTCAAGAACACGAGATGTAAAAAAACTTTCCTCTCGTGTGACACATACAACTTTTCACCTCAGTAGTGAGAACATATTAAAGTTAAAAAAACACATTTATTTACATTCCTGAATGAAAGGCATCATCATTATGACGAAAAGCTTCTAGAAACAAAATTTCACTCCCTGGAGTGAGGAAAGTAGGCTTGTTCGAACTGCTGAGGTGAAAAATAATTTCTGATAAAAGACGCAAAGGTGAAGATGTATGGTTTTATGTATAAACAAAAATACAAGGAAAAATATAAGTACGTAGGCGAAAACTCATCTCACACACACGAACACATTTTTTTTGAGTTGAGATTTCTTAGATATTTGTGCTGTCAAGGTTTTTATACAAAACATACACAATAACCGCTAAAATCAACAAATCTATACACAATTTTTAAAATCCATCCCATATCTCACCGACTGTACCCAACAATAGGTCTCCAACGCTACCCCACCACTTACAAGCGCCGTAAGCGCCAACAGAAAACTCATTTTAATATCTGTCATATTCCCATTCCACAAAGTCGAAATTCCAACGATTCTTACAATGTACTTAAAGCGTTATGCGAAAAAGCATTATGCACCCCGCACATGTCATAATGAAAAATAAACATGGCCGAATTAAATTCATGGTTGATTTAGGTGCTGCGCAAACAGGGCTGAGATTAGAATAGTTGGGGGTGGAAAGGGGCATATGCCCCTACTGGGTATATACCCAGCTTTGTCTTGCCCTGAGGTTTTTGTTCTTGTTGGCGCATCTGTTCGATTGGCAGTTCGGTTCGAATTAATTGTCAAAATATGGGTCCGGAACGGATAGCATGGTTGCCATTTTGTCGCCTATCACATCATTATAACTATCGCGGCAACCGTAGACAATATCAAAGCAAATTAAGTAAAGAAATTCACTTATTTGGACTCTTGATTCATGTATAAGGATATTTTCATTTTTCTTTTTTGACAGTTTTAGCGTGATGTTTCATTTTATTATTTTTATGAGGTAAAAAGATAAGTTTAAGCCAAATACTGGAAAGAAATTCAAAGATAAGTAGGTACAGCTCACCATTATCTGTATACAATCCTACTAAAACCAATAATATACGTACAGATCTGCCAACCGGATCTGTCTGTCTGATGTGTCCGGCTTATTAACTTCGCACAATGTTAAACAATATGATCCATCAACTAATTATACACTTCATTCACCTCCATTTTGGTCTGAAACCACACAAATTGCTCATACGCACAAATGCAAAAACAAAACTATTCAGTTTTTGTGGCATTATTTTGGCATTAATTGGGACTAATTATCGAAATTGTAAGGGTTCTTTTGTTTCCTTCTGTTGCGTAATTGGTGGTGCAATTAGTGGTATTAGTAGTAATAATACAAAATTACTTGCCACGTCAACTGTGTGTCGGGAGGATATTGACGGGAACTTTCGTATTCCATAAGGGTATATTAAAAATAAACGTCATGTCGTATCGTAAGGCAGGACAGATATACATGGAAATTGCTCCACCGACAAGAGCCCAGGTCTTAAATAATTGATGATTGTTGATGATGAATTATTTTTCAGAAATGCTTGTAACGGACTTACAAGACCAAAGTGATCTATAACGGCTTAACCAATTTAACCATACAAGGTGTAACAAAAATACTGGTGATCCTTTAAAGGGCATAATTGGTATCGTATTCTAATTATGAAAAAGTAAAAAAAAAGTAAGAAAAAATCACATAACTATAAAGAGACAATATGTATTTTCTTAAACATATCGATAGTTTAAAAAGTAACATGTGTTTGCTCACTCAACATTTTTTCAAAGTTTAATTTAATTATTTGTACACAAATCTACAAACATAATATTGAGTGATATAATTAAAAGTTACAAAATAAAATGCCTTTAGCTTTTTCATCATAAACAAACATAATCGCGAATATCTTAATAAAACGAAACTATATTTATTGTTCAAATTGAACTCTCTGTTATTCTCTGCGGTGAAAAAACAAGGGTACAATGAATGCATTATTCTCTATTATACCAAATATGCACACAAAACGTTGAACAAGTAAAACGTCGTATCTGCACGTATGAATATTTGATACCGCTCTTATTAGGTAATTTAATATTCATTCAAGAGAATATTAGATTATAAGTCCAATTTAGTATTGTTTGCCGAGTGCTTCATAAGAGGGAAGATGGTGGCATATAAGTAATTTTTTGGTCAGGGTATTCATATTTATAACAAGTTACCTGTCTATGTTTTAAATCTATCTTTTCCCGCTCTTAAGAAATACTTGAAAAAACTTTAATGTTAAAGGGTTATTACAGGGTCGAGGACTATATGACAGACATAGATGCATGGCCCAAACCAGAAACTACTGCAAAATTATCTAGCATTTAGAGGACACAGTTCAGGTAAGAAACCATATCAAACGTTTTGCGAAGCAGTCAGATTTGGATTTTATTTTTATTTTTCATTTTAATTACTCAATAGGCAGGTACATTGTCTCTCAAGCTGTTTCGATATGCCTTCTTGAAGAACTACGCATTATTGTATATATTATCTTTAATGTATTAGTATTACTGTTTTGAAAAAATAAATCCCGCCGAGTTTCTTGCCGGTAATAAGTAATACTTCTCGGGTCAGAGGTGTAGGGTTAGAACCGGTGGTAGTTTCTTTTTTCTCTCTGACGTTCACAAGTGCATTGTAATGTGCCTAAATTGAAGAATAAATATCTTTTATCTTTTAAACAGGAGTGTAGGTGACAAGCTATTTAATATTACGAATACACTATCATATATTTAAGAGTTGAGCTTGGATTTCATTTATTTCTGCCCTTTGGAATTTATTTAATCAGGCAGCTAAGTAACTAATTTCGGTTTAAAAAATAGGAATGGACACTTACAGGTTGACAACTTAAATAGAGCCTTACATTAGTCATAATAGTTCAATATGAGCTGTATTTATGTCTTTTTCCTTTGAGATTTCTGTAAGCTCTTCTTGGCTTACCTGATTACGAGTAGGTACCTACATACATTATGTGCGACAATTGACGTTATCAACACCCCTTACACTACCGTATATACTGCACATATACGTTCGCCATCAGATATATCGGAGCGGCCAAAGTGGTCACAAATATCTGAACAACGCCTCTATTGTCAAGGCGATAGAGTGCATGTTCAGATATTTTTGAGTAGCCTGGCCGCTCCGATATTTGACGGCGACTGTACTGGTATGGTATTATAAATAAATAAATAAATAAATAAATATTGGGGCAATCTTACACAAATCAACCTAGTCCCACAGTAAGCTCAATAAGGCTTGTGTTGTGGGTACTAGGCGACGATATATATAATAGATAGATATAGATAAATACTTAAGTACATAGAAAACATCCATAACTCAGGAACAAATATCTGTGATAAATACACAAATAACTGCCCTGACCAGGATTCGAACCCGGGACCTCCTGCTTCATAGGCAGGGTCACTACCAACTAGGCTAGGAGGCCGTCAATATTAACAAAACACATTTCAAAATTACCTTAATATCATATCATGTTATGTTATAAATCGCGAAAATCCCCGATATATTAAAAACAAAACGATAACAAGTTGTGCATTTGTTTCAAAATAATATTCGGTTAATTTCAAACACATGTCATGTTACTCGTGTTAAATTTAAATATATAAAATGCAAAACTTAAATCTATTTCTGGCTTTAATTGTCGATTTAATATAGAACGCCAGCACTTCATACCCCGATATTTATTTAGCTCGGAGTTGCGTCATTTCGCCCCCAGATGGGGCTTTGTTCGCCGAAATTGGATACTCAATGAAAGTATTCACAATGTCGTACGTTATACAAATGTGCAATATAATTGGGGATAAATTGGAATAAGGTAATACGATTCCCTTTTATAAGTTTGGGGCATGATGGGATAATGAAATGATTATATAATTCTTTCTGTATTATGTTTATTGTTTGGTATAAATAAAATATAATAGGTATTTAATGTTTGGTATGAAGATAACGCTTTTCGCTTTAACTTTCTTATATTTTTTTTTGTATAATACTTAGAGTAAATTATTTATTCTCCTGAGACCCCGTTGTTTTTATTTTTTATTTGGTGCTATTTTACTCATTTTAAAATTCAATTGAATTGTAGAATATGTACAAGAGGTCTTTGGAGGCTATTAAAGGCTTATCTACTTAAGGGGCCCACTCTCTATCATTCCGTCGGACGACATCGGTATGTCAGTGTTCGGAGCTGTCAAATTTTTGTTCTTATGACAGACCGATATCGTCCGACGGACTGACCCCTCAGATCTAAGATTGAAATTTTAAATATCATTCAGAAAACATATTGTAGTATTTTTAATGCATACCTACGTATAAATATTATAGTAGGGTTTTGTCTCAGTACAAATGCGAAAAAAATTGTGCGCATCGAGAAAAAGTTGTGAATTTTTGACCATAGATAGAGTGAGCAAAGATGAATATTTTTTAGTATTGGCGGTCTGTAAAATTTTTGGACCTTCACGTCAAAATCAGGGGTCCCGTGCAATATGTTATTACTCTCTGGTTAAGACTGCTAGGGGTTGTTTGGTATCGTTTCCGTGTAAAACAGACATGCAGAATTCATTTCTGATATTAAAAATGTAAAATTTCGTATTAAAAAAAAGTTGTGCTGCGAGGAAAAACACAATTTTATTTTTATTTTTTTAGAACGTCATATAACTAATATATATCCTTTATTTCAAATAATAAAAAATATTATAAAGAAGCATATTTAATATAGATTATAGAAACATATACATTTTATACACCTTTAATACAAAAAACTTCTGGTTTTTTTTTACTTAAGTTGAGTAACGGAAAACAGACGTCGCGTCGTTTGAATTGTGACGGTTTATGTTAAAGTAAAGGAGGAAAAATATGTTTTTATTTGTTGTATTTTTTTATTTCTGCATTTTGTGAAGTTATTATGAATAAAATTTACTAATAACAAGCAATACATGCATTTTAAGGTCAATTACGCTACGGATGACACGTTCACATTGATTATCGATACTTACTATGGAGAAAACATATACACCACGAAGCAAAAATTTTTTTTCGCGTTTTTTTTGTATACTATAAGCCTAAAAATTTTATATATTTAGAAACTACATTAAATATGCTCCTTTATAATATTTTTTATTAATAGAAAAAAAATTATATATATTAGTTATATGACGTTCTAAAAAAAAATAAAAAATTGTGTTTTTCCTCGCCACACAAATTTTTTTTTATAAGAAATTTTACATTTTTAATATCACAAATGAATTCCGCATGTCTGTTTTACACGGAAATGATACCACACAACCCCTAGCAGCCTTAACCATAGAGTAATAACGTATTTCACAGGACCCCTGATTTTGACGTGAAGGTCCAAAAATTTTACGGACCTCCAATACTAAAAAATATTTATCGTGGGCCATTCTATCCATGGTCAAAAATTCACAACTTTTTCTCGATGCGCACAATTTTTACAAATTCGAGCTCTGCTATTATGTATATCAACGTAATGAAAACATCTAGGGAATGTATAATGAATGAATGAAAAACGTTTATTTTCAGGCAATTAGTGGCCCATAGATAAATACCTTAAAGACTATGTAACGTTGTGATTTTGATCACTCAATCTTTAATGCGTTTTGAAAGGTCTCTCAAATAGTTTCGTTTTCATAACTAGCAAGTATGTCTTGTACTGGCAACAATATGAATGACAATTAATTAACCAATCAAAACAAAAAGTAATTAGTGGGGTTGCTAATTAAAAATAAAGTAAATGTTTATAAACTTACATGTATTTAGAATATTGGAATAAAACATTGTTTATAAATAGCAACAATAGTTAAAATATCAATAGAAAGAGACTTTCGATTTTTATGTCTATTATAAAGATAAATAATTAAATGGTTAATTAGTGTCATAATAAAATTTGGTTGAATGCTGACATCCCCAGCATCAGGTCGTATGGAGGTGACTTCTCTTTTATCTTCAGCCGATACAGGCTGCTTGTGTATTCGAGTATTTAGCCCATTTCATCGTCACATGAAGTGATTGTTTTTGAGAAAAGGATACCAGGAATCCTAACCGCAGGGGGCGGAATAACTGATGGATTGAATATTTCTCAGTTGATGCCGTAAGTAGAGATAGTGTTGCTTCAAAGTTCTTTCACCATTGGCGCCCATTGTATTGTTCTGACCACATGGTTCCTTTTCAGTCTGCTGGTGGGATTCCTGAGGCTGGGAGGGAAGCCTGCAGCAATGAGTTAGATACACATTGGAATCTTCTGCTGGTAAGAAGCCAGATATTTTCTGGATCAAGTCTGTAGAGATTAATCCTGCCACATTGCTAATGAAAACAATTTCTTCTTTCAGCTGGCGGGATTTTGGTTTTGTTTTGATATATGTTTTGGTATCCAAGATCGTAATGGCCTTAAGCCACTTCAAGTTTCCGGCTGCTTTGTGAGGCAGGGAAGGAGTCCATCGGCTGCAGCCAGAGTCCTATGGCGGTGTCGCGGTGAAGGGAGGCTGCCGCTGTGTCTGGAGCCAGAGCCACATGTTGGTAGCTCAGTCCGTGTCGCCTTGGAAGCTTCCTGGTCCCAGCGGTATGCGTGTGATCTGAGGTTGGTGGTATATCTCCTTTTCCTGAAACATAGG
The DNA here is from genome assembly GCA_911728535.1 of Pammene fasciana. Taxonomy (NCBI): domain Eukaryota; kingdom Metazoa; phylum Arthropoda; class Insecta; order Lepidoptera; family Tortricidae; genus Pammene; species Pammene fasciana. Next base: position 3,406,639 of record OU452295.1, read on the forward strand.
GCCGTAGTTAATTTAATATTCTGTAGTATGATGGCATTGAAAGGTAGGGATTAACATCTAGGAATTTATAGGTGCTGTGTAAAACAATCCATTTGAACGTTAACGACCAAGCTCTAACGTCTGAGCCTTTAGATTTAATGTAAGGTAATTAGTAGCAAGTAAGATTGGTTTTACACAGTAAGCTTGTTTTGTATACCTTCCTTATATAAATAAAATGAGTCACAAGAAATACTAACCTTTTATTAATCTCCCAATTTAGACGACCCGAATTTGATGGAATGCTCTCTAGTTAGTACCTTACTTCAGCATTTAGTTTTGAGTAATAATTAAGATATCATTAAGTACTACGACAGACATTTCCACGTTTGTCATAGCCGGCCGTGGAAACCGCTTGTTACAACTAGCATACATATTACATTATAAACTAAAACTATTATTTTGGTGACACGATGGTTTTCTGTTGTGCCATCTGCGCTGGTGTAATACTTATTTGGCAGCGTAATATAATATATATGCGTATAAATGGCGGTATAATAACATAATACCCAAATAAACTTAAATCCTAACCTGTAAAACAAACGTCTGATAACTAAACCTCTTTACACGCACATACAACGTTATACACAACGACCATACCCAAAACCTGAAAGATGTAACACGTAGTAAGGAGAAAAAGTTGGGAAGAACGGCGCGCTAGGAGCAATAACTGGTCGACTGTACCCACGTGACACTCACGCCACGAGGAATAGACAACCCTGGATGTGACATGGTATAAGAAATTAGTTTACGGCACTCTGGGCGGTAAGTGAGATTTGCCGCCCACGGGCGCTGCGTCAAAGCTGACTTCACACCCAGGAGAAGACGTAAAATTGTGTACGCACCACGGGCGGTAATAAAGAAGGCCTCAGATCGCTTGCTTATGGCCCTTACCTTCACACACACACACAAATACCCGCGATCTGAGCCGTTCTTTATTTTTCCGCCCTAGGTGTGTAATGTACTATTGTAGGGTTCAGAACCCTTAGTATAATCGTTTCATGAACGTAACGATTGCGTTTGCGTTAGGTCTTAATTTGTATGGGATTTTTAACACAGCGCACCAAGCGGAACGTATCGAAAACTAAATCACCGAGAAGAGATACTTCTATAGATACTCGGTGGTTTAGTTTTCGATACGTTCCGCTTGGTGTGCTGTGTTAAAAATCCCATACAAATTAAGACCTTTTTTTTTTTTTTTGTCGAGGGGAAAATCCTTTATGGATACTTCCGCGCCACGGGGCAGCGCGAAAGTTTAGTCGGAGTCGCACCGACTAAAAACCCCCCGAGGGTCCTCCTCAACGCCATTTGGACGGCTCCGGGATCTCTACTGAACGCGCCGGTGCCGCCCTGATGTTATGCCCTTACGGTTTTCAGCCTGTTTGAGGATCACAGCCCCATACTGTGACCCTTGACTACCCCAAAGTTCCCTTTTAGTCGCCTCGTACGACAGGCAGGGAATACCGTAGCCATACTCTGATGCCCGGGCTACAGGGCTCACAAATTAAGACCGAACGCAAACGCAATCTTTACGTTACGTTAGTGAAACGATTACACTAGTAATAGTCCGCCTCAAACTGGGAACTCGCGATTTACTTGCAAACGAGTTGACCAATATAACAAGACCCTTCGGAGGATTTTTTTTCTCCTTTTAGCTCCATAACCACTTGATCGATCCTGCTCATATACGAACCTACAAATTTTATGTATCTCTGCTACAGCCCCAAGAAATTTCATAAAGATCAGAAAAACGCTACTAAAGTTATCGTCAGACAAACTATCGAAATCAAAAAGCCATCCAAATGCCGAGACGTCCCAGTAGCCAGGTGACAGTTCGGTCTGGAGTTGTTTGTAAGAACTCACTTCGCTTACGCTCCGCGAGTTCGACTAAGTGTAAGGCCTGAGTGGACGCTCGTGGCGGGGCGTGCAGCAGGGCGTGCAGCGGGGCGGGCGAGCGTCCATACACTTTGTGCAGCGTCGACTCAGGACACCAGTACGAGTGTCCTTTGTTTGACATGCACGCCGCCCGCCCCGCCCCGCTGCACGCCCCGCCACGAGCGTCCACTCAGGCCTTACACTAAGGGTTCGGCATTGTGCGAGGATAAGTAAATTAATTGATTCTATTGGTTGTTAAAAACACATTCCTCGCATACTCGTTCATATGTCCGTCCGTCCTCGCATACGCAAACGCGGCCTTCACTTGTGCTGCCTTTTTCCAATACACGGAAAAAATTGAGTGATAGAAAAGTACCAATTTGGTTCGGTTAAGATATTTTCGGTTGCATACAACCAAGACATATTTAAAACACGGAATAAAGCTTTGTTAATGACAAACAAGCAATTATTGCTAAATATTCTTGGTTATTTATGCTTGGTTGTTTTGGTTATGCTGTTTGGAATTTTTTTAACGGACCTTAGGCAAGTTGTAGAATCAGACTTGTTTTTATTTGCTGACGACACAAAGATTATGGGAAATCCGATTATCAGTCATAACATCATTCAGCAAGACTTAGACCGCATTTTAGAATGGACCAAGGATTGGCTTATGACCCTCAACGCAGACAAATGTACTGTACTTCATATAGGTAGTATGAATCCTGAGCACACATATAAAATTGGCTCCAAAAGTTTACAAAGTGTTGATTCCCAGCGAGATCTTGGGGTCATTATGACAAATAATCTAAAATGGGAGGAACACATTTTAGGAATAACAAAAAAAGCTAATTCTGTTTTATATATAATCAAGAAAGCCTTCCGTTATGTGGACAAGAACATCTTTATTAAACTCTATAAGACATATGTAAGACCCTTGTTGGAATATGCCTTCCAAATTTGGAACCCATATTTTAAAAAAGATATTACTCTTATAGAAAGAGTTCAAAGAAGAGCCACAAAATGGGTACCATCTCTTCGCAACTTACCATACGAAGATAGATTGAAGGAATTGGGCCTGACAACCTTGGAGCAGCGGAGGCAACGCGGTGACTTGATAGAAACATATAAAATCCTTACAGGACATTACAATGTACCCGCAATAAGTGATATTTTCACCCGGAACATGAATGTGAGACTGAGAGGGCACTCTCTGAAACTGCACCGGACGCATAGTAGTAGCAACCCCAGAAGACACTTCTTGTCTAACCGCGTAGTGAAAGTGTGGAACAGTTTGCCCGAATCAGTGATCAGTGCACCCTCAGTGAACTCTTTTAAAAATAGACTTGATAAACATTTTCAAAATGGACAAAACACAAGTGGACATTGATATGCACGTATCAGCTATAAGCTGCCTGTGCATTAATAAATAATAATAATAATAACGGTCTCATAGCGAAGAGTCTCGACCAACATCTTGAGAGGCTTTCGCTACGAGGTTGTGGTTGGATCAAGGGTCAGATACAGAAGGCGGTAATCCTGGACACGGCGCGTATAGTCCGAAGGTTCCTCTCTCTGCGGCCCTGACCACCGGCAACCTGGGCCTTGCTCCGTTGCCGGCGGCACCCTAGGTTAGGTTTTTTATAATATTTTTATTGTTTTTGTATGTTTTTGATGTATTTTTGTATTTTACTTTTGTAAAAATATTATAAAACCTAACCTAAGACAAAAAATAAATAAAGAGATAATAATAATAATATTTTTACCAATCACTCATGTAAATCCAAATAAGTGTCCTAGTAAATATAACCCTTACCTGATTCTCTTATTTATTTTTAACTAATTTAATGGTATAGTTTCACATACGTACGTTAGCCAAGTTGACTTTTCTGATTTTAGCAACGAACTTTGCAGGCTCCATGCGAAGCGAGTCACTCGGTTGTAAATAGCAAAAACTTATTTATTTCTAGCTGTTTCATTTTCTCATAGGTGATTAACGGATAAGCTCTTTCCTGTTCTACGGAACCCTAAAACTAAAACAGGCGACTCATCCAGCATATTAAGCTCGTAGTCGGCGTAAAGTTTTGATAGCAGATGCTCCGATATTTGACGACGGTGCGGGCGGCCCAATTTTATTTAGCTTTCATTTTCCGAACGATAACACCGTTTTTTAACTGGGGCTATTTTTATGGCGTACGATATTGAACGGGTTAAAATAAATCTTGTAAGATAGATAGAAATAGGTTTTTTGATTTTTTTTTACAAGTTTTTAACGTCGGCTGTACTTTTCTTATAAAAGTTAGTTACAATAAGATGATTTTAACAAACCCAAGCACAATTAATGAACTTCTATTATTTTCTCACACAGTTGACCACCTTAGGTTTCCCTTTCCATCATCAGAAACTTCAAACAGGTCTTTAACCTTTTCGACGCCATGTCAAACGCAAAACCTACCACTCAGACGCCACGATATGTAAATGTCAAAAATGAAGTTAAACTTTATGCGTGTGCATGTAGGTCTATTTTGCTCTGTGGTCGGTGACCGATATATCGGTCTTTGGCGTTGGACCTGTGGTGCCGATATATACGTCTTTGGCGTGGAAAAGGTTAACTTGCAAGATACAGACAACGTTACATGTAAAACCGCCTAAATAAATGCTTGTAAAATTGTAGTTATAGTCTGGTAAACAAATATTGTCAGTGTAATGGACGGCAAATATAAAAATTAAAGCAAGCAAAGTATATATAGTATATAAGCAAAGGGTCCAAATCTGACCAAAATCTTGAAACTTGTGCCTTTTTTAGGCGACAAATTGGTTGGCCAGCCTATATGTACTTTGGACAAAAAAGGTGATACATATATTATGGAAAAAAATTGTCCGGCATCGAACTGTAAAAAAACAAATTTCTTATTTCAAAGTATTCTAATTTGCGACTTCAAAATCAAAATCTGTCGTTTGCAATCATAATAATAAAACGAAATTACCTTAATTTCCAGCGGCCTTACCTTCAGCCAACTTTGTTAGGGGTTCCCACGCAAGCATTTTAAGAGTCACCAGGACGCTCGCGTTCCCATACAAACGTAGTTCAGCTCTCATTTTAAAACGACATGCTGTAGTACGGATCTAGGTCGTACATTCCTTTTCGTTGCTAAAAATTGTGTTACAAAGAAAATACAGCCAGTTACAGATTTACATACAAAACTTATTTTTGCTATATTTTCTTTGTATTAAAATTTTTTGCAACGAAAACGAATGTCCGACCTAGATCTGTACTACTAGAATGCGCATGCCAAATTTCGTGGTTCTAAAGCATGTCGTTTTAAAATGAGAGCTGAACTACTTTTGTATGGGAACGCGAGTTCACGCGAGCGTCCTGGCGACTCTTAATAACTCAACAGACTTTTTACTGATATGTTTTTATATTCATAAAACATGTTTCCCTACAACCTTTTTTGCAAATTAATAGTTAAATTCCCTCCTGCCTAGCTTCCTGTCTAACATGTGGTTAGATTTGACATTTTGACAGACTGTTGTCACGGACGATGACCACTTTACCATGCAATCAACTATGAAGGTTACATTTACCCCATTTTAGGGTTCCGTACCCAAAGGATAAAACGGGACCCTATTACTAAGGCTCCGCTGTCCGTCCGTATGTCTGTCCGTCTGTCACCAAGCTGTATCTCATGAACCGTGATAGTTAGACAGTTGAAATTTTCACAGATCATGTATTTTTATTGCCGTTATAACAGCATATACCAAAAAACAGAATGAAATAAATATTTAACGGGGCTCCCATACAACAGACTGTATGATTTTTTTGCCGTTTTTAACAAGCTTCAAAAAAGGGGGAGGTTCTCAATTCGACTAATTTTTTTTTTATCATTATTAATTTTTGGATGTATGTTACTCGATATCTCCGAGAATCGTGAACCAATTTTCAATTTTTTTTATCGAATCGAAAATAACCCCTAGATGGTCCCATTGTCACCGAGTCGGGGTCTGATGATGGAATCCTGGAGAAATCGAGGGAACTCTTCAACTATTATAGGCACACCTATAGTGATTTTACTATTTTTTACAGCGAATAGCGGATCCTAAGTTTGTTTAAAATTATACTATTTATTATAGATTGTACGGAAACCTTCGTGTGCGAGTCCGACTCGCATTTGGCCGGCTTTTATCAATTACTTTGTTATTATTTACTGATGAATATAAATACTAACTATATGTATTAAATATTGTTCAAAAATATTTTAATTTGTATATTTTTCGATATATTTTCTGAATGCTTATAAAATTATTTATGTACAAGCCACTAATTGCCACTCTGGTGACGTACTTGTCACAACACAACGCTGGAAGGGCTTGATAACGAATTAATCGTTATTTCCACGTTGATTAATTTAATTAAACCGTTAATTAACGGCTTTTCAAGTTATTGTCAAATTTCAATCAAATAAGGCTTCTGTAATCGCTTTTGTCCCAGGAAATTAATAAATATTATTCACAATGTATATGTCCAGGCGGACAATAAGAAAGTCCAGTAATTTCTTCAACAGATTTATTACTACGTTTTAAATAAATTAATTACAAAAATAGCCCTGAGCGGCGCGTGCGCGCTGCAGGTTTGACTCGCCGACTGGCGTCCCGAGCGGCGGCGATCTTCGACGGTGCGTCCCGCGCCCCGCATCCCCGCGCTGTCCTTAGGCGCTCGTACAGTATAAAAGGTCGTATATAAAACACCTTATCTTTAAAAATACACCATTTTATTTATAAAATGAAAATTGTTTTGAAACAACGACACTTTTAGATAGAATGAAAGTTCTAAGTATTATTTCCCTATCCAAAAAGGATTTTCACATGATTTCAAAATAAGATTACAAGTCAACAAATTAAGAAGCAGATTATTAAAATAAGGTAGAACTATTTTTAAAATCCGCCAAATTAGACACGTTAATCTGGCGATCTCGGTCAAAAATTAGTGAAACGTTTGTCAATTATACGCTTATCCAAATCTTGATTGATGTCAATACGGGTCTTATTATAAAATAATATTGGTACCTATAGTTGAAATCCCTGTACAATCGACTACAAAGAGATGTATCCACTTTTTCACCTACGCAATAAGGTGAAAAAGTGGATACATCTCTGTGCAGTAGACTGTATGTGGCATGAGAAGATCGAAGATGTGTTTATGAAGCATATTTATTTGAACTTACAACATATTTAATGAATGTTAAAATAATATCAATGACTTAGGTCTAAATATCTACGAGAAGCGCACAAGTTAAAATATTCCAGTAATCTAAACTTATCTCATATCCTCCATATCTCCGCTACATTCTAACTTCTTACTCAATAAATATACATAAAACCCCTAATAGTAAACAACCCGCCATTCCGATGGCCTTTTATATCCATCAAGGCAAACTAGGGGCCATAAAGAGATCGCATCCAGTCAACAGTTTGTAAAATAAAACCGAACTTAGCCGCTATTGTCATGCAAATCCGGGCTCCGCGGACTGCCGACTGGGAGACGTTTTTCATGCTTGCAATGTTGATTTTTGACGTTAGAAAGCCACTGAGACACAACACATATACGTATAGTTTTATTTATTAACAGTAAAATAAAATAAAACATTATAAACAAATTCCCTACCCTAACAATCTAAACTACTTAAAACTAGAGATAAAAAATTTGGCCCAGATCGCTGGCAACGGGCAGGGTGCCCAGAAGGCTGGCCGTATTGCCACGCTGAATGGCTATAGCTATCGTTGCGCAAAATAGTAGCCAGCCCTCTGGTCAGTATAGAAGATATTAGTGTTTAGGCATTCAGTAATTTCCCGGTTGCCTTAATATGCTCCATACGTTAATTAGGTATTGATTGTTAACAAGATTTACAGTACTTACTTATAATATAATATAGTTATAAGACAAACGGTACAAAAAAAGGAAATAAAAACAAAAAGACCCAATGGTCTTATTACTTTCGTCTCCATATTCAAGAGTCTGCTTCATTTAAAATACTACAAAAATGTATTTTGAATGATTATTAAAGCATTGCTTTTAAACTTATGTACAAAAAAGTGATCGCCAGAAAACTAGATGTTTGGTCTAAAGTTATATTGTCTTAGTTTGCTGCCATATTCCTCGGAGACAATGAATAAATAGGTAATACATTTTTGTTTACGACCGAAAACTAATAAAACTAGGGACCGACATCGTACGGCATCGGCCTCAGGGAGCCGAATCATTTAAACAAACAAACAAAATTGTAAGGTTCTAACTACTATCAGAGACTACAGAGATATAGACACAGCCTAAGAACTTTTTGAAGCTCATGTCGATCTTGACATAGATGGCGCAATCGACATGAGCTTCAAAAAGTTCTTAGGCTGTGGTCGTCTATATCTCGATAGTCTCTGCTACTATTAAGCTGTGCGTTATTTAAAATGTGCTTTTTTTTTAAATTTGCAGGCTTACTTAAAACAGTTTATAAACAGCACCCTAACTAAACTTAAATACGAGCCACTAACGCGCAATATTCTCCAGCAGAAACTCTTGAATTAAATATTAACCCTACTTCCATGACCCATTTCGATTCTTCGTCTTTCCGAGCTAGCCAAATCATCCGGTTGCAAAAGTTGTTGAATTCATTTCAAACTATATGTTTTCGACGACAACTAAGAGTTTTCAACTAATATTATGTAAGTAGTATGTTTGTGGATGAAGTTTATGTGAATAGGTCACACACAGCAATGAGATTGGAAACACACAGATTATAATTTATGTATCGTCACTACTTTGAAAAAAAACTTGCATCTTGATCTGTCACTAAAAAGACAAATGTAGTAAACATACCTATGCGATGCATATAGAGTTACTGCGTTTTAGAGAAGAAGTCAACACCGCCGCCTACTGGGCATCTCAAGTATGAAACATAAACGGAACCTATCGACACGAAAAGAAGAAGAAGAGAAGAAGTGTGAGATACGAGTTTTTTTCTAAGTAGTGACGATATGTACAGTCGACGTCAAAGATATCGTTACGGACAAAGTTACAAAAATATGTTTACACGACTTTATTGTCTTAGCCATAAAGTCGCGTAAACATATTTTTTGTAACTTTGTCCGTAACGATATCTTTGACGTCGACTGTACAAGTTTGTCAACTTTTTATTTTATTTTATATTTTTGCACCTAAAACTAAACTAAAATTAACAAATCTACACAACAAACGACAAAAAAAAATACTAATTTAAAGACTATTACTGTACCCATTTTAGGACAAATCTGACGAAAAATACGTAAAAATCAGGATTGGCCTGGCCAGGAAAAAACATACAAACATAGCCCTTCCCTTAGCCAGTCAGGTAAAACGCAAATATTTGTTTTAGAAGAATTCTTTGACCGTTCAAATACCGATGTCCTCATGTATAATGGGCGGCATATCACATCTACATAGTATCCTTAAGCAAAATGCATAGTTTGTCCATTTCCACATTTCTCGAATAGCCGTCCTCACAGAGGACAACTCTGACCTACTTCGCTAAAACTTGTACAGTCAGCAGCAGAAGTAGCTAAGCGGGTGAGGTGTTCAAAATGAGCTGGACACGACTTTATTGTTAAGAGAATAAGAGCGCGTGTAGGTCATTTTGTACACCAGACACCACACTCGCTTACCTACTTCTGCTGCTGAGGGTACAGTAGACGCAACTTAAACAACTTTATCTGATGCTAAAAGATAAAAGATTCTTCAATTTAGGCACATTACAATGCACTTATGAACGTCAGGGAGAAAAGAAACTACCACCGGTTCTAACCCTACACCTCTGACCCGAGAAGTATTATGACCGGCAAGAAACTCGGCGGGACTTATTTTTTCAAAACAGTACTACATTAAATCTTAAGGTAGGATAATGGACATAACTTTATTGTACTTAAGATAATGAAATAATAAGAAAAACATAAATTTGGAAATAGATTTTCTAAGAAAATGTGCTTAGGCCCGTCACAGACGAAGCTATAATATATATTATAGATCCGTCTGTGACGGGCTCAAATAAAAGTAATTTCGTATTTGAAATGACATCTTTATACCTAACAGTGCCACTCTTCATTTGGGTTATGGTTATAATCATCCCTTTTTACTAAAACCTATCAACAAAAGCATTATCCTTAAATAAAACGGATGAATATTCACCAATATCATCAACGCACGGGCAATCCATTCAATAAATTGACTGAAAAAGTAAACAAAAACATTTCCCATATTTCCATAACTTTTCCAATCCTCACTTAAACACAAATTGATTACTTTACGAGGAAAAAACGCCCGGAAATTTCCAAACAATAAAACGAAAGTGTTGTTAGATAAATAATTTAATTTGTTGTTCGCTGAATCCAATATCTTGGTGGGATGAGGTGGTATATCACTGTTTCAAATATTCATGCTTTTCCCGTTCCCTTGTGGTGTCTGTTGGCGAAACGTTTGGAAATGGCTGCTTTTATACGGTTTTCTACAATAGTACATATGAAACATACATGGAGCTAAAAGGCTGAATCTTTCTTTGATAGAAAATAAACTTGACTGTTCAAGCAAAGATCAAATTCTTCGCTTGGAGGAAGGGGCTCCACCAGTTTTTTATCGATTTTCGACCAGTTTTTATTTGTATTCATTTATTTAGAACACAAACAGTCTTAATATAAATCAACATAATGTCGTACACAATGTACAAGAACAAAGAGAGGGTACAAATAGACCTGGAGGTTTTGGAGGTTCATTCTGGAGTTTTGTTTCGATATTTCTACATTTGCACTGCAGATATAATTATAACCAAACGGCTATCAGTTCTTCAATCTTTTATCTCCATTCTGTAGAGCCGAAAGCGTCACATTTGTCTTCATAAACTGCAGTTTCTTTAAGACTACCTAATTAATGAAAATACAGACCTACTTAATTTAGGTGTAAAACTTGATGGACTTTATCTAGCTATCGGGTTGAAACCTCCTAGGCATATAGCCAACTGTCTCAGACTATCACTGCAGATTAAACTTTCATCAGATACACCACTTCCATAAAGTAAACTAAGTAAACCCAATATTTTCAGTTTCACTTTTCAAGTAGAATGTGAACTGTACCAAGAAAGCTTGGTTTTTGCTTCCTACTAACGGAAGTGTGAAATAAATGACTTTGAGCTGATTGAGCCCAGTACGGCTACCATGAGTTTGACATTGACATTTTTTGTTAACGGATAACGAATTTTCTATCTGTGCATCTCGTTTACACTAATATGTCACAAGCAAGATGCACAGATAGAACACTGATACTCGTTCTCGAAAACGTCAATGTCATAACTCATGGTAAGCGTACTGGCCCCGTTGCCGGCGGCAGACTATAGTTTAGGTTTTTAACAATGTTATTGAAACATCTTTGGATGCATATATTGCTATATTTTACTTATATGAGAATATTGCACAACACTTAATACAATTAATTCAATGTAACTATAAGACGTAACCACCAAAGTATTGCAATTTGCAATAGTACACCTAGGTGTACTCTAGAGTAGGGAAGTGTAACTAATAGTGTAAATATTAAATAAGAGTGGAATTGATTGTGTATACAAATAGGTAAGGTTGTCTGGTAGAGATCGCTTATAGCGATAAGACTGCCTTTTATTACCACTATTTACTTTATAAAAATCTGTTTCTGTATTTATCTTTGTTCGTATGGTGAAATAAAGAATATTGTGTAACTGTTAATATAACGTGGGGTATCTCATGAACTGTAACACATCTGTGCCGCCACTAGCCTAATGTCCACAGTGTCAGCTAAACCGAGTAGGATTAAAAAGTAATTTACTCGGCTTTTTGGAGTTTTACAGTTTTTACACGAGTGGTTACACAAGTGGAATGGAGAAAGTTTGACTCGCACGAGTACTGAATGTCGTTTCAATTTTAGTTTTTGTTGTAAAATGAAATGTCATACGGATAAACTTGATTTTCGAGCGTAAATTAGTACGCGCTAATTTTAAGATTTCACCGGGGCAACGAATGGGAAATTGTAAAAAATTTAAAATATTAACACAATACAGCTTTTGAACTGAAAGTTTGCTGTCATTGTTTAGTTTGCTGTACTTACTTATTTGTACAGTCGCCATCAAATATATCGGAGCGGCCAGGGTACTCAAAAATATCTGAACATGCACTTTATCGCGTTTACAATAGCGGCATTGTTCAGATATTTGTGACAACCTTTGCCGCTCCGATATGCGGTGTTCATCATGCAATTTGTAGAGATATTTACTATTTTAAAACTAACCAATATCTAATTATATTTAGCATAACGTTAAGAACAAACACAAATATACTATTTTTATTGCCTCCTATGGTAGAAAAAGTACATTTATTTCGAAAATTTTATTATTAAATTTTCGTGATTGAACGTATTAATTTAGTTTTATTTACCATAAAAAACTTCACGCCTACCAGCACCTTCTACCAATAAAACAAAAAACAATAATCTTGAACACGTGTCAACTAAATTAGAAACATAAAAACTCGAAATAATAAAACATTAAAAATAAACTTTTTGTTCCGAGACTTATAAAAGCCGAGAAAGAAAACCTACGAGCTTTTGTTTGAAAATATAATAAGGTTCTCGCACGTGGAGGATAGAAACGGTGATATTGAATAACTAAAAACGAGGGATTATATCAACTTATTGTAATATTAACTTGTAAGTCTAGACACTGTCAGTAATAATGACATTATTCCTCTAGTCATCTTTCTTATTCTTCATAAAAGGTGTAACAAAAACGCTGGTGATCCGCTTAAGAGCATTATTGGTATTGTTTTCTAATTACAAATAACTAGTAGTTCGCCCCGAATTGTGAACTCGCGAATCTTGTGTTTCGCCATAAATGTGCAATAGTAGAATTACTACAAATTTAATACCAAAAATAGGTATCGGGTATTTTTTTCTCAACTAACCATCACTGTGAAACTAAACGTCCATATTAAATTGTGCGGTTGATGCGCAAAATTTTACCGCGACGAAATCGCTTCAGATTTGAAAGTTTTTGTCTCATCTAAATTTAAATCCACCTCTCACACGCCTCTCACTCTGTTGCTTTGACATGTCGTGCTCATCTGTGGACCACCGTTTCGATCACCATCATTATGCGTCTATGGTAACTCTCTCTTACTAATGTGTTAATGTCAGTATGCTGATGGCCCTAGCAGCCAAAGCTCTAATAAATTTAAAAAAAAGTCAGTTGTCAAAATATTTACACCAAAATCAAAATATAATTGAAAATATTTTTGTAATCAATTTTATGTTCCTAATTGTTATGAAACAGTAAGCAGTTAATTAGGATTTGACGAGAGTGTTAATCAATACCTTTCGTTTGATACCAAACTCAACCATACTTGCTCGTAAAAGTAGCAAATAAGATGACCAATGTAACAGGACCCCTTTACAAAACCTTTTTAGGCCTTCTAATTTCAGAACCCCCGTCTCAATCCAGCTCATATACGAACTCGCAAATTTTGTTGGTCTCTGCTACAACCCCAACAAATTTCATAAAGATCGGAAAATCGCTACTAAAGTTATCGTCGGACAAACTATCGAAATCAAAAAGCCATCCAAATGCCGAGACGACCCAGTAGCCAGGTGACAGGTTGTTGTTTGTAAGAACGATCTTCGCTTACGCTCCGCTCGTTCGATAATTTTAACAAAAAAAGAACCGACTTCACAGGATCCGCTATTCCAAGAGGAAGTGACCGGGTTGCTGTAAAAAATAGTGAAATCACTATAAGTGTGCCTATAATAGTTGAAGACTTCCCTCGATTTCTCCAGGATCCCATCATCAGACCCCGACTTGGTGCCAACGGGACCATCTAGGGGTTATACCCGATCGATTAAAAAAATAACTTTGAAAATCGGTTCACGATTCACGGAGATATCGAGTAACATACATACAAAAAAAATAATAAAAAAACAGTCGAATTGAGAACCTCGTCCTTTTATGAAGTCGGTTAAAAAGTAAGCAAAAAAATTTTTCACGCGAAAAAAAACATTAGTTTTATATGGAGGGTTAGCCGGCTAGGACGTAGAACCCTATACAAAAAAAAATTCAGCTAATACAAACGTTACAGATGCTAACAGACGAACGACGACGATGAAGTGAACCTGAATCCCCATTTTCACCACAAACTAGTAATAATCCAATCAAATATAACCAAAGCCAGCCAATATCGAAAGGTTACGTCACTTCAGCATGAATGGATTTACATTAAAATTAGCCCAGGATTAATTCCTACCATCAGTTAGTTGGATTGGCAGAAACCACAGACTACCCCGACTAATAAACGGTGCATGTGAAACTCGCGGACACCACATAGCATATATATAATAGGCGATAGTGTAGTATGGACGCAACCGCTTAATACATTAGCTTCCCACGTTATGACATGTAAATTATAAATATTTTACAAAAAACTTCAAAATGCTTCAGAGGCAACCCTAGGTTTTTGTAGGAGGTACAGCCTTGGCCAGAAGTGTTGAGCACCAATGCGATTTTCATACAAAACTGGAAAGTTTAGTCCATCGTTTCCATCTTTGTTTAAGTTATTTTGTCAATTAATTTAAACTAATAGGCATGTTTTGTTGAAGTTAGTAGTAACTGCATATTTAATATATTATATTTGCAATATTTGCAATATGTCGCACCGACTTAAATTTACATTTTTGGTACCTTCTGTTTTCATACTTTTTAAGTACCTTGAAAGCGTTATTAAGTGAAGTTTTCTATATTTATAAATAAAATAATGCTTAACATCAAAATTGTAAACAAACAACACCTATGCTCAACACTTCTGGCCAAGGCTGTATATAAAGTTGTATAGGATTCTACTCAGTTGTGCTGGAATCGTAACAAGTACAAGAAAAAATTCACCTCCCGTTCTTTGTAATCTTTTCATAATAACAGTGTAACAGATTTGCATCTCGGAAACGCTTAAGAGTCGCCAGGACGCTCGCGTGAACTCGCGTTCCCATGCAAACGTAGTTTAGCTCTCATTTTAAAACGACATGCTTTAGAACCATGAAATTTGGCATGTGTAGTACAGATCTAGGTCGGACATTCATTGTCGTTGCTAAAAATTGTAATACACTTTTTTTTCTGTACTGGTTTTTGTTTCGAGGTGTTCAATAAAGACTATTTGTATTGTATTGTATAAAGAACACATATTATAGGTCGTAGGTCGTAGCTAATTTGGCTACCCCCTATTTCCCCTAAAAGGGCTAAGCTGTCCGATAAGATAATAAGCAAACAGCGGGAACAGAGTTCTATAGATACCCCTGTTGTATAGTCTGTGGTTGGAATTGACAGAAACTAATAGAAATTGAGACGCTTTGGGACCCAATCAAGGCTTTGCTCAAACCAGGTATCGTTAATTATTATCTAAAGCTGTTTGTAATAATAATATAACCACGAATTAATAAACTAGTGGATGTGAAATGACTGCTATTTAGTATGAAAACCAGTGTCGCCAAACTCAGACATTCATAGGTACGTTAAAATACGTCACACAATTACAAAAATGCTTTGATTCGTAGCAACTTTCCATACCGATAGGCTATTACTGATTGACATTTCTTGAACGAATCTCAACTGTAGGCTACTTGAGCCACAATCTCAAATATAATGTCAAAGTTATGAGACATATGACTATTTAATTATCTTACAAAATCTCGCTCAACATTCACTTAATACAACTACTTAACACTGGATGGCACTATTTTAAATAAATTTTATAGTTAAAATCACTTTCTTATTACAGGCGAGAAAAGAGCTAAAGAAACCAGTGTATGTAAGGTCTCACTATGCATAATTTGTTACGGATCTTACGGTCACGTTATACTGGTATATTCGAGATCTGTGCATGCCTGCGAGTAGCTAAAGGTTGGGAACTTTTTTTGTATATCCATAACATCCAAAAACAAAACGTCCCATGTGACTGTAAACTTCTTATAATGATATGACTTTTTGCCATTCGATATAGGAAGGGGAAAGTGTGATCCGAGTATTTTATCGATATTTGTGTGTTCGGTTAGGTGATAAAATATGCATTTAAATACCTATCCGAACACAAAAATATCGATAAAATAATGGGATCACACTTTACTTATATATATAACTTAAAACAATTATATTACACCATTTACACCTTACTTAAGATTATAATTTTTATAATATAGGTAGGTGCTAGGTAATGCTAATCGTAATTGTATGAAAAACAACATGTAGTACGCATTCAAGGCCAGTGTAGACGGGACAACCCGATTAAGTTGTCAAATTAATTTTGTGTGAAAGCATACATATGAAGGTGATCGATTCCCCTTGATTTTATTGTAAAATTGTGACCATCAAATCAGGAAAGGGGCGGCAACATTCCAATATTTGACGCTAGTTTGCGTGGTTATTTCCACTAACAAATCTAAAATAGCTAATTAAGTTTTGTACGTGTGGATATGGACTATGTAAATTTAATTTCTGATACCGTACAAATGAAAACGACGAATAAACAACTAATATAATATTAACTGAGCAATTTTCTACGCTTAGATAAAAGCGAATTTTGCAGTCTGATAAACCAATTTCTCATTATAAAGGCGCGAAATTTAATATTACTGTGGGAGATTTGAAGTAAATGTTGATGTGATCTGTACTTGTGGGATCTTAGGTTTTCGTCACGTCTTCACTTATTATTGTAATTATGCTCTAGGGAAATCTCACGTCTTTTATTATTATTTACTGTTTTAATTATGGTTGGCACGCACCTCTAGGGGTTTAAACGGCAACCGCCGTCTTGATAAATACAAATATGCGCTAAATTATATATTGAACTTAAAACTTATCTAACATAATAACATCAAACTTGTAATGTCGTATGACTAACTTTATCGATATAAATATCGACATTGCGCGGCACTCGAGTAGCGAAAGTTATTTGACATTTGGGATAGCGAATTTTCTAGATAAACATAAAGAACAGTGACAAAATATTATGAACTCTAAGTTCTAACAAATAAAATATAGTTTTGTTTAACGTACATTCGCAAATAATGCAAAACAAACAGTTATTTCGTTTTTTTGGATTATGTTTAAAAAAAAACCTAACGGTGATAGGAAATACATGCACCTGAAAGATATTTTAAACCACTATCATTTGTGCAGCTTAATATTGCACAATACGGCATTTTAAATTTAATAATCATTTTTTGTTAGACGAGCGTACGTATGACGTGAAAGTCATTCGGGCATGAAGTTTACAAAACAACTGATCATAGTCTGTGCACAAAGTCAGTCGGCCGCTACTTACTGTCGGATACACGGGAACGCCTACTTGCCATCTCCATCCTACTCCGTGAATATAACTCACTACGGTAAACTATGTGCCGGTATTATCCGACACACGGAAAAAAAGTATCTTCATGTCTTTTTCATCGAAGACAAATCCTCTTCGTCAAAACAATATTGTTTTGTATATAACGAAAACAATTTGCCTAGAAAGTGATCTTTATTCAAGTAAAATGTCTTTATTGTAGTGAAATATATCTTGGGCTACAGATATACCTATAAAATAAGTCCAAGAAAATATTTACTTGTGTTTAAACAATAATAAGTATTTTCACATTGGTATTCTTGGCTGAAGATATCCTTTTTTCCGTACTGTAACGTCTGGCGTATACACTTAAATAATCAATACCGCTGAAAAAAACGTAACAATTTTTTTTGGTTTATTATATATACATATATATACGAGTATATGTATGTGATTTATGACAGGTCGTAATATTAGTAAATATATATCTGAAATCGAATATTGTATCATAATAATGTGTAAGCATAGTATTATAATCAGTTAATTGGATACTTGGAACCGATACCCTACTTATGGAAATTGGTTATTTGAGCCTTGACAGTAACATCCATATTTTAGGTAAACTTATTATTGATATAATTTTACATAATTAAGTAATGTAAACTTTATGAGATCATTAACCAACTACATATTGTTTTTCTATTCAAAACATTGAATGATTGTAACTTAGGAAACCTAATTGAAAGAGCAGACAGGGGACTTGTCCCTTAAGCTGTCAACACAGTGACTTGCGGCACCTCTGGAGTTGCAACCGTCCATAGGCTACAGCAGCTGCTTACCAGCAGGCGGACCGTATGCTTTTTTGCCATCCTTGTAGTATAAAAATATCCGTAGGATTACATAGCCAGGTACGTCAAAATACGTCAAATGGCATACACTTCTAAGTTCAAACACTACCAACTTCTTTCCTGAGTCGGCTAAAAACCTAAAATGGTGAAATATCTGTACTGTGTCTGTGTCATTGCAATCAGGTCACGTGGGCACAAACACGGGTGGCTTCGGGGCTCGGGGACAAGTGCCCCCCCAAAAAGAGAGGAAAAAAGAGGCGAATAGTGCAAAAAAGGACACTAGTGCAAGATGAAAGTATTTTGACGACCGTTCGATCGATTGAATCGTTAAGGTGGATTATGTGAAAGCTTTAGGGGGCCCACCGATTATCAGTCCGCCTGACGATATCAGCCTGTCAGTTAGAACAAAAATTTGACAGCTCCGAATAACTGAAAGGCCAATATCGTCAGGCCGACTCATAGTGGGTGGGCCCCGTTAGACTTCATTTTTAGCGCTCCTCTTGGCTATGATTAAGTCACTTGACAACCAAACATTTTCTATGAAAAAGGTATGAAAATGTGGGACACACTAAAATTAAAAAGTTTTTCGCCCCCATACTTCTTTATAAGTACGGCCAATTTAATTATCGAGCCATTTAGGGTTTATTTTGCATTGGACATTTCATACATTATGTATAAGACGGCCTCCTAGCCTAGTTGGTAGCGACCCTGCCTATGAAGCAGGAGGTCCCGGGTTCGAATCCTGGTCAGGGCAGTTATTTGTGTATTTATCACAGATATTTGTTCCTGAGTTATGGATGTTTTCTATGTATTTAAGTATTTATCTATATCTATCTATTATATATATCGTCGCCTAGTACCCACAACACAAGCCTTATTGAGCTTACTGTGGGACTAGGTTGATTTGTGTAAGATTGTCCTAATATTTATTATATTATTATTATTATAAGATGAAAGAAACTAGCTTGAACCGTAAGTGGCTGAACAATAGTCCATGACTGATCATGAAAAAGTGACTTCTTTGACAGATAATGTATTTATTGAACGCCGAGAGATTATATAATCAGCCTTAACAATCTTAACATAACATAACATAACCCTTTAAAAGTCAAGCAATCAAAGCATTAAATAGTAAGGAGTAGTTCAGCATCACACTTCAACAGTCCCCAAGAGTAGGGTAACCATAAATACGAATCATAAATAATAAGAAATAAATAAATATTAGGACAATCTTACACAAATCAACCTAGTCCCACAGTAAGCTCAATAAGGCTTGTGTTGTAGGTAATAGGCGACGATATATATAACAGATAGATATAGATAAATACTTAAATACATAGAAAACATCCATAACTCAGGAACAACTAGTAGTCCACCTCGAACTGAGAACTCGCGATTTACTTGCAAACGAGTTGACCAATATAACAAGACCCTTCGGAGGATTTTTTTCTCCTTCTAGCTCCATAACTACTTGATCGATCCTGCTCATATACGAACTTATAAATTTTATGTATCTCTGCTACAGCCCCAAGAAATTTCATAAAGATCAGAAAAACGTTACTAAAGTTATCGTCCGACAAACTTTCGAAATCAAAAAGCCATCCAAATGCCGAGACGTCCCAGTAGCCAGGTCTGGAGTTGTTTGTAACAACTCACTTCGCTTACGCTCCGCAAGTTCGAACATCTGTGATAAACACATAAATAAATGCCCTAACCAGGATTCGAACCCGGGACCTCCTGCTTCATAGGCAGGGTCACTACCAACTAGGCTAGGAGGCCGTTCGAATCATACCTCAACAGTCTTCAAGTTATTAAAGAGTTGGGTTACCACGAATCGCAGCCACAGCAAAGATTAAAGTTTACTCGGAGCTGATTGCGCCGCCGCTGCTCTTTATTTGAACGCTGCACTTCGCGGGTACAAGTAGGGTGACAATTATTACTAAACAATGGGATATTTTTATTTAAGCTTCAAGCAAAGCGCGTAAGTTGCGGTGCAACATCATATTACTCGAAAAAATATACATATAATATAATATTTTTCTTGAAACTCGTATTCAGTTATCTAATGATCGCTCGATCATTCGGTTACTACCACACAAGCGGGCGAAAAAACGATCTTGATACACTCTTTTTAACTTTACGTATGTAAAAAGGTCGAGACATGATCATTTTAGACATCTTTTCGACTTCAGTATATGGATTAGTTGTTCGCTGAACTAAAATAATATAAAATAGGACTCAGATTGCAAGACTATTACAGTAAATACTTAATATGATATTTAACATATGTAATTTACTAGTCGTATGCATCAGACATCAGACGTCATCATGCATCAGACGCATGATGACTACCATGTGAGCTATATCCATCTTACCTTGTTTCTCCTTGATATATCCTCATTTCTAATTCTAAAAATAAGTAAGTAGCTGCGTGGCCCCGACTTTAGAATAGTGCCACCCCGTCTCTTCCCGCGGGTGTCGTAAGAGGCGACTAAGGGATAAGGAAACCCCTGATCCCTACTGCTCGTGAGAACGCTGTGGTGATTTATTTAATTAATAGTCATCTGCATGGCGGCGATGCGGTTCGCCACCCATCATGTCTCGTTCTTCACGGGGGGAGAAGTGGCTCACGGAGAGCCGTTTTGCTGCATTGATCGTAGCAAATGGAAATCCGTGAACTCTGCCTACCCCTTTTGGGATATAGGCGTAAAAATAAGTCGGTGTAAAATTAAAATATGAATGCTTACAACATACATTATTGTGAAAGTACTTAGTCGACAATTCACCTTATTTATTCAAACACAGACCCAATGACAATGATAAGGGTTACACAAGTTTTTTGTACGTACGTACATCATACATGGTTTTGTAGATATTAAAGGACCCTAAAGGTGAATCATGCAGAAAATTAGCTTTACCGGGCGGCTGCATTTCGCAGTAATCGAAAAACTTCCTAAAAATTCAAAATTGAAAATATACGAAAACAAAAAATACTAGAGCCTTTGATAGACGAGGTCAGATTTGTATTACGGGACTGGAGTACCTAAATGATTTAAACTACAGGGCAATGCAAATGGGGCACTTCGTACATTATTCCATATTTTTAATAAAGTCTCATACAAGATAACCGGCTTGCAATATCCTTCACTGTATTTCCCATAGTGCCATCTTTTTTAAATCAATACAAAATCCCTATTTAATGTTATAAATACGAAAGTAACTTCTGTCTGTTTGGTATCTAA
Organism: Pammene fasciana; assembly: GCA_911728535.1. Lineage (NCBI taxonomy): Eukaryota > Metazoa > Arthropoda > Insecta > Lepidoptera > Tortricidae > Pammene > Pammene fasciana. The sequence continues at coordinate 3,428,036 of OU452295.1, forward strand.
ACCGCTAAACCGATTTACATGAAACTGTATGTAGTATTTATGAATCCCTGCGATAATTAGATAATAAATACATAGTTAGTTTCTATAACGAAAATCATTCCATAAAGAGGTAAAGGGCGGGGAATCATTTTATTTCTTCTAATTGAAAGAGGCGTGTACGTAGCTTAATTCAATAAAAAAAGTATTCAATAAAAAAAATGTCCATGCTTATCCTAAAAAAGTGTTAAATCATGGTAACCCTAAACAATAAGTATGTCCAGGTAGCGCTCAGCGCTGACGGCTGCAAACGGAATTGGCCGTTGGAACTCGTGCAAACACCTGAAGCCTTACCTAGTGTTGTCTAATGTTACAAGAAAAATATGTCTGGGGAATTGTGTTCATTTGTCGAATGTAGATTTTCTACCGCAGTTGTAGGGCATGAAACTCGATTCCTATCAGCTTGACTACTTTTATGATATGTCAGCTCTTATCCTGCACCGCATGAAGAAGAGGAAAGACAAATTAGCTCCGGCTTCCCTACTAATATTTATATGTATGACAGCAGCAGAAGTATAGTAGCCGGTGAGTTTTCAATACGAATAGTACTAATATGGTTGCAAACAAGCATACGGCCTGCCTGATGGTAATCAGCTACGGTAGCTTATGAACGCCTGCAACACCAGAGGTATCACATGTGCATTGTCAACCTTTGAATAATTACAAAGATTGACTCTGTTTATAACGACGAATTAACTTTTTAATATTGCTCACTCTGAACTCCGTTATAGAAGGGACTTACCCATACTGTTTCATAGACAATGTTTGGTTATCCAAGGGACGTAACCATAGCAATGAGGGGCAGTAAAAAGTTTACTGACTCATAAAGACCATCACACGCTTTTTTTGCTACTAAATTCTTTACAGTACGCCTAGTAAAACTAAAAACCAGTCACCTTCAACTGAAAAACAAATAAATTATTTAAATTTTAATAGTAGGTCACCTTTTCCTGTGTATGTAATATAACAAGTTTACGAGTCACCTTCTATGAAAATTTGTTTTTATTTTATTTTATTTTATTTATTTGGAGATCCAACAGCTGTGACATGAACATTATACATTGAAGTAAATACAGGAAGCCAATTATAGGAACTCACAGTTAGTGACAATATACTTAACTAATAGGTACTAAGGCTACGCACTATCGCAACCACATATTTATGCGAACAAACGAATTCAAATTGTACATAAATTGTTTCATTGTTTTTTTTTTTTTTTTTTAATTTTCACTGTAACTGATGTTGTTATAAACTATTAGAACACAAACTAATTACTTACACATTAAAGTCTGTAATAAGAATAATTTGGCACTAACAATTAGGAATACTAAACACAATAGATGAAATGAGGACTGGCAAAAATATGTATAACAATATGAAGTAAGTAGGTAATTAAAAAGGCGACAACACGCTCACTCAAAAGACTCAAAATATCTCTGCACTAGATTATGTCTCACGCTAGGGATTCTACAGTTGAATACATCAATATCAAGATCGTCACGTTTATTACACGACTCATTTAGGCTACGGCTCGCGCGCATCAAGAAACTATTTTTCCTATATTTGGAAGATGCATTAATGAATGCTATTGGGGGATGGTACCTTTTAGAACGGTTAGGGGTTTTGAAATACAGTTTACTTAGCAATTCAGGGCAATCGATTACACCACTAGTAATATTTAGAAGATAGGTAATATCTGCTATTTCACGACGTTTATATAACGGGACAAGGTGATGATGCTTGCATATTTTCAGATAGTTAGAAGAACTATAGGGATACTTTAATTTAAAGCAAAGAAATTTTACAAATTTTTGCTGAATGCGTTCAATTCTGTCAATATATGTATTGTAGCAAGGGTTCCAGACTTGAGAGGCGTATTCCAACTTACTTCTAACAAAGGTGCAATATAGCACTTTTAGTGTCTTAGCTTGAGTGAAGTGGGCCGAATTGCGCATTATGAAACCTAGTGATTTAAGGGCGCCACTAATAATGCTAATGATGTGTGAATCAAAAATTAATTTAGAATCATGTATGACACCTAAATCTCTCATAGATGATACCTTCTGCAGAGTTTGACCCTTTAAGTCATAAGTGGTTAGGATTAAGTTATGTTGGCGCGAGAAAGTCATTGCAAAACATTTAGAGGGATTCAAATCCAATCTATTTAATTGACAGTACTCACCTAGGCGTGCTAGGTCAGACTGAAGTAGCATTGAGTCATCACTAGATTTAATTTTTAAGAAAACTTTCATGTCATCGGCGAAGCAAAGGAGCTTAGAATGCACGAGACACTTGTCAATATCATTAACAAAGATGTTAAAAAGCAATGGCCCTAGCAAGGACCCTTGCGGCACCCCACTAGGAACAGAGACCCACCCAGATATATAGTTATTTACGACCACAGCCTGAGTCCTGTTCTCGATATAGGATGTAAACCAACGCAGCAAATCTCCACTTATCCCGATGTTATTTAGTTTTGATATCAATAAACCGTGGTCAATACGATCAAAACATTTGCTATAATCAGTATATATAACATCAACTTGGAACCCACTATCCATAGCATCAGTAACATAATCATTCAACAGAATAAGATTAGATGCTGTAGATCTTCGCCGCAGAAAGCCGTGTTGGTTAGCATTAAAATGATTACTTAAAGAATTATAAACTTGACTAAAAACTATTTTTTCAAGCACTTTTGATAAAATACACAATTTGGAAATGGGCCTGTAATTTGCAACATCAGTTTTAGGCCCTTTTTTATGTACGGGTGTGATATACGCAGATTTCCATATAGAAGGTATAGAGCACTCCGAGAAGGTACGCTGAAAAAGCAAGGCTATCGGGCGCGTTAGGGTCTTCGCACAATTAATTAAAAACTGAGCTGGCAGCTGATCGGGGCCCGCAGATTTGGAGGGGTCTAACTTTAGCAGTAAGGTGGTGACGAGACCTGGGTCGACCTCAATTGAATTTAAGTTAACGATTGACTCAGTGCTGGGAACTAGCGATTGATTTGCAGTCGAATTAATAGGTGGTGAAAAATTGGTAAAAAAGTAATTAGAAAAAGCCTCACAAATATCTGGCCCTGAATTAACCATCTGATTTCCATATTTTAAGCTGCTAGGAAGGCCGTGGGAGGTTGAGCGAGATTTTACAAATGACCAAAATTGTCTTGGATTACTTGAGATACTTTTTTCGGCACTTTGCACAAAAGTAGTAAAGCATTCCTGTTCTAATTTACGAACTCTGTCCCTCAAAATATTAAATGAATTTAAGTCTGAGATATTCTTGTATCTTTTGTATTTTTTTAAATATTTATATTTGTTATTTTGTTGACGAAGTGATCCGTTTTCATTGTCCGTGAGTATATTTAAAATCGATGCCCGTATTAATATACTTTTGTTAAAATGTGAATTCATTTTGGTCTACACCGCAGCCCCGATCATATCGAAATCAATAATTCATTAACACTGAGCTTAATCCACATTTTAAACGGTGAAATATAAAATCTGGGCCACATTTAAATTGGAGGTTTTATGTATGTAGTCCGGCCAAGCTCACTCCGCAGCGACAAAATGAGGTACAATTGCGATTGCGGGGTAATTTAACGGCCTCCTAGCCTAGTCGGCAGTGACCCTACCTATGAAGTAGGAGGTCCCAGGTCCGAATCCTGGTCAGGGCATTTATTTGCGTGTTTATCACGGATATATGTTCCTGAGTTATGGATGTTTTCTATGTATTTAAGTATTTATCTATATATCTATTATACATCGTCGCCTAGTACCCACAACACAAGCCTTATTGAGCTTACTGTGGGACTAGGTTGATGTGTGTGTTTAACGGCCTCCTAGCCTAGTTGGTAGTGACTCTGCCTATGAAGCAGGAGGTCCCGGGTTCGAATCCTGGTCAGGGCATTAATATCTGTGATTAACAGATATTTGTTCCTGAGTTATGGATGTTTTCTATGGATTTAAGTATTTATCTATATATGTCTATTATATATATCATCGCCTAGTACCCACAACACAAGCCTTATTGAGCTTATCGTGGGACTAGGTTGATTTGTGTAAGATTGTCCCATAATATTTATTTATTTATTTATTGTCCCATAGTAATTTAATTATTTCAACTAAATCGAAATATCTTCAGTGTTTTAAATCACTAAATCACTATAGTGCCATCTATGTCTGGATAGCGGAAAATCGCCATTCCGCACTATACAGGATGGCTCAAAAATACGTTGACAAAGATTTATTTTATTTTATTAAGTACTTACATAATATTATATACATACAATTAAATTAAAAATGAAAACTGCAGTGTTTTTATATTTTACACACATTAATGAAAATACATTTATTTACATAACTAAATATACAGAGGTACTACAGTACAAATACTAAACTAAATTAATAACTAGCTCAAATCTAAACTAGGCCCTTGCGGCATTGTACCAAGGATGCTGGCGGCATTTCCTCGTTGTATCGCAATGCTGATACGCTGTGCGAGGAAACCGCCAGCTCTTCGGTCACCAGTTACATCAACCAGACGCTTTGCGATTTCTGCAAAAAACTTGTGTGCGCTGGGACCCCATGGACCTAGAGTTTCAACTCCAAAAGGTACAAAATGGTACTCTCTACCGAGACTTTTATATTTGTTACGTTTTGAAATTTCGGCGCTTTCCGCCGCTGCGCCCGCTTTTACGTTAGTCCGTTGGAGGTGGGACGGTGCCAGTGTGTCTACGCAGGTAGCATCCCACACTAACATCCGTCCCAGGCTCCAAGGAACCAAAGACACCCCATCAGGCCTCTTGCCATCATCCCTGATAATGCCAGTCGGCTCAAGAAGAGCAGGCACATTGATGGTGGCAAGAGACCGACGGATTATGTCGTTAAGCGACGCGTGTCTTGAAAAACGGCCCGCACTTTTTTGACAAGATAGTCCATGGTGTCCTAGTCGGTCCACGTCTGTGCCACAAGAGCATATGTGTGGCGTACACACCGAAACCCCGAGTCGCAGACCAGTCGCCAGTCTAAGGGAGGTCGGATCCAAGAAAGGACCAGTATTAGGAGAAGGATGGGCATGTAGCCAGTGACCAGCTTCCCGGGCTCCGACCGCCAAAAGCCTCGCGCGATCTGGACCTGTACAGTTGTTTAGAAGAGTATTGTAGCTTAAATCACAATAGACATTATCCCAACTCCTTTGTGATTTTGGGTTGTCAGGGAATGTTTTGCCCGGGCAAGCAATTTTAAAAGCATTTTTAGCATCCTCAAAGCCCGCAATCTCATAGTTTGTGGGCAAAGCCCTTAAGATATTTCCTATGAGACCAGACGTGCTATGGGTGGATGCCAAAAAGGCTGGGCAAGCCACACTGGAAATTTTGCGGATTCCTAAACCCCCGAACCGAATAGGGAGGGACGCCTGAGACCAGGAAGGCTCACTTAGCTGAATATTTAGAATCGTCTCTAAACTAATTTTGATCAAATCATCTATAGGTGACAATAGATTTTGATGTTTCCAAAAAGGACAGCAGCGGAGCACATATGTAAATTTAGGGACAAAAAGACAGAATTTAAGAATCACAAGAGCATAATGAGGGCTAATTTCGATTAAGCGATTCGTGTGACTTTTGAATTTAGATATAGTATTAGAAATATAACCAGGAAAAGATTCTTCGAATATAGGAGAACCCAGGAGGCAAAGCGAATTTTTGTCTACTGATTTGATATTAGGGGCCAGATCGTCAAATTTGGGTTTTAAGTCGGCTAAAGTACAAGACGATTTATGAATAAAGAGTTCGCATTTGCTGAAATTTAGATCTAAACCAATGTTTTCAAAGCTACTCTTAATAAAGGACAAATCAGAGAGCACAGTATTCACGTCGCCTCCTAGTGTTCCGTCATCTAAGTACCAGACATTAAATTTTGATTTCAAATTTTTGATAATTGGATTTATAGCCAAACTAAAAATTGCTGGCCCGAGGGGGTCACCCTGCTGACAGCCAACCTCAGAAGATAGTTCATGTGACTTGTACATTAATTTGGAAGAGTCTGAATAGCAAGAAAAAAGGTAATTGTACAGCTCCGGAATTTTTTCCTTAACTTCTGCCAGCAAAGTGTCCCTACTAACCGAATTAAAAGCATTTTTAACGTCAATTTTGACTACAATTTCGCAATCATCGAGTGAAAGGTAGGTCCTTAGGGCATGGACGGCTGCCTCGCACCCACCTTTCGTGCCAAAACCTAGCTGTATAGGTTCAAAAAGAGACTGCAATTTTGATCTAAAATGTCTAACCGCAATTTTTGAAGCCAGACGCCGTAAAGTGGACCCCACCGCAATGGGTCTCACCCCTCCGTCCTTTTTGGTCAGGGCGATCAAGTTTGCGCCGTATAAAATGGGGGCAATATCAGGGTTAATTTTGCCTGAAAACATGAAATTTATTAATTTAGTAAGGGAACCGACAAGCTGCTCACCTGCATCACCCACGGAATGAGAAATGAGATCTTTCAAATGTTGGGGTGAGATCCCATCCAGGCCGGCCGCCGAACCGGTTTTAAAAGAAATTATGGCGTCAATGACGTCCTTGCCTTCGATTTGGAGGCAGGCCTGGTCTGCGGAAGGTGGGGCAAACGAGTGTGGTACTGAAGGAGCTGGGGGATGTTTAGAAATTAGGGCCGAGAGGGTATCAGGAGTATCTGGCGAAAGCACGTCGTTTGTGAAAAGAAGACGAGCGGCACCTTTAAGATCGCCGTCGCTAATTTTGCTTTCAATTAATTTAGTTCTATTGTAGGTGGATGAGGCGCACCCTTTAGAAAGTCTAGAAATGTGTGGATTTGTATTCGAAACGCAATTATTTTTGATTTTTTGTGTTAAAGAAATCGCCTCATCATTTTTTGCATGAAGGGTATTGAATGAAAAAAGGAAAAGATTATGCCAATCATTAGTTTGATTATTTTCCACACATTTTATAATTAGGCTTGAAAGGTGGTTAGCGACCGTGATCCTGGCGCCGCGCGGAACTCTTTTAATGACGGGCACATTATTTTTAAGTTCGCTTAGGTATAAGTGGAAAGTGATAGAATTTGGTTGGTCAGAAAGGGGGGTGGTTGAAAGGGATGGGTCTAAATTTAGAGCAGCATCATTTTGGCTGATACAGAGACGGTGTTTTTTGGAAATATGAATATTTAGGCCTCTCTGCGTTTTAAAAGAGCTATCGCATCGTACACAAATAAAATTTAGATTAGACGTGCCATCGCCTGATTGAGTTGCGGCATGCATCCACTTACCGGAATAATACACTTAAACACAGAAAACTTAAACACAAAAGAACAAGATTCACTGGAAAATTAATTGTCTTCAAAATGTGTAAGAATATAACAGACTCTAACTGAATTCGAATAGCGTTCAATTTCAAAATTATTACTTTTGTCAACGTAATTTTGGGCCACCCTGTATAGTTAATGATGTTAAACGCGGAAGATATTTCGATTTAGTTGAAATTACCCCGTAGTCAGGATTATCCCCTTATCTTCCTGTACCTTACGAAAAACTCTCTGAGAGGAGCTTGAACTATATTATAAAAACGTGTCGTTTATTTTTGAGATATAGTAGAAACGTTTTAATATTTGTTACAGTAAAAAAAATTTAGAATTATAGTTCGGTCCATTACAAAATTAATATTAATATCACCGTTTCCAATAAGCAAAAACATTAATTATATACATATTAACTATAACAAATCAATTTAAGAAAATTATAAAAAAACAAATATTATATTGATTATTTTAATTATGTATTAAAATAATATAACTATAAAGAACTCGTAATATTAAGTAACAGTAAATCTGTTGTAATTGTTAATGTTAATCACACTGCATGATTACGATAAATGATTAGAATTGTAAATTTAGTTAACTACGAGAAAAAACCTTTTTAACCGACGAAAACACGCGTAAAGAATGCACAATTTTATGGCATCCATTCGATACACTTAGATTACTTCAGAATTAAAATCCTGACTTTAACCAGTGATAACATTACCTTCAAACGTTACACACGTGCAATGCAGATTTTATTATTTCATGCAGAAATAACTCTTATTACCTTCATAATATGGACAGGAGTGAACGCATCCACAAATGCAACCGTTGGTGGAAAAGCTTACGAAGCCTGCAAAGAATATGGGAAAACGATGCTAGAATGCCATAATATATACTTCCCGATGTCCAGAGTAAGAGTCCCGATAGACCTCTTACTGTACCCACATATGGTGCTAATAGGGTTCCGAAAAGCTGGCCAGGAACATGATGAACCAGCTTGGAAGTGTGGCGGTTCCATGATAAGTGTGAATTGGGTGATGACAGCAGCACATTGTGCCGAAGATCCTTCAAGCGGACCTGCTTCAGTACTCAGAATTGGTACGGCAACTTTTGAATTCGACGAAGCGAAAGAATTGGAACAAGAGAGGGAAGTAGCGAAAATAATTACACATCCAGATTACAAGCCGCCATCGAAATATCACGATATAGCATTAATGAAATCCAATCAACCTTTCGTACTTAACAGGCATGTAAGAATCGCTTGCCTGCCTCAAAACGAAGAAATACCAGATTTGAAACTGACGGCAATCGGTTTTGGGACTACGACATCAGGATCAGCTAAAGGCAGCCAAACGTTAATGAAAGTAGACGTTGATATAGTTGAAAATACTAAATGCAATAAGTCTATGAAGTTTATGATAAAGAGGAAGATTATTGCTGATGGGATTACCGATAACCAGTTATGTGCGGGTGACTATTTGCATGGAGGGAAAGATACATGTCAAGGAGATTCTGGTGGACCTCTGCAGTATATGCCGGATAGAGTGGATTGTGAGAAGACATTTCCTCTTCATACTGTGGTGGGGGTGACCAGTTTTGGAAGGGATTGTGGAAGGAGGATGGCCCCGGGAGTGTACACTAGGGTGTGGAGGTATTTGGAGTGGATTGAGGGTATCGTTTGGCCGTAAACACATTCATAAGTTTGATGAAATCTTAGACATAGATCAATATTGTATATATGAATCCGAGGTAATTGACTTTTAAGCATACGCTGTTGTACTATATTTAGAAAAACCCTCTCTACATAGTTATGCCAACTCGTTTATTCGCAAACTGGGCATGTACGTTCCTTGATTTATTTGCCAAAAATTGTCGAGCCATTTTTTTGATCGGGGGGAAAATGAGGGAGAAAAGGGGGGAAGTTTGCTGTCGCGTTATTTATGGACGGATTTCAATAATTTTCGGGTCAAGCCCACACTTCCTTAGAGGTTGTTGTAAAAAAAAGTTTCGAGGTAGGGGGAAAGGGGGGGGGGGACATAAGTATACTTCATCATAATATTTCTAGCAATTTCACCCATTTTTGCGCATCGGCCCACTACAAGTTCTGTTCTAAGCGCCCGCTCGGCAAACAAGTACATATGTTAAGTGAAATAAGGTTATTTATTATTGATATTAAGTGTAAAAATAAAAATCATTTGTGAAAGATACTAAGTGTTTTACATTGATACATGAAAAATTCAACTCATTCTTACCATCTTTAAAATATGCAGTTATTTCTATGTACCTACATGTGGTTTACTTTCAAAAAGGAACATTGTCATCTTCATCTGAGAACATTCTGTCACTTTTAAAAAATAACTATAAAAGTTTTTTATGAAATGAATAACAGTGAATAAAAAAAATTGTAAGTAGTGTAACAAATTAATTGAGTTGAGTAGACACGTATATTTTGTAGAATTCAAGACACGTATTTTTTATATATATTAACTATACATATAAATTCTTTTAATCTCATATAAATATGAATTCTTGAAATATCATTTGAATTGATTGAGGGTATGGATACACGACAGGAAATCATACTAGGGTACATAATATACTAAATAATACATAATGTCCTTGTAAAATACCAGTTTAAGCGATTATTATTGTAAAGGCTTATTAAACTAATAATAAACATTGGCCCTGATGTATTTTCATAACTATCGGTTCAAAAATCTATCGTTAGCTATTACTAGAATATTTCACAGATTAAATTTCACTTATTTAAATAATACTCAACTAAATATTAATTCAAAAGACAATATTCGACGAAAATAAACTCTATAATATTCAAACACTTCCTTGTTAATTCAAATTTAATCGAAATAACATTTAACATTCACCTTTTACAACTAAAAGTCCTAAGAAAAGATACTCTTTTTCCAAAATCATCCTTCTAAAAAGTACAATTAGATATTCTTTTCTTTGTACAATAAGGGTTACTTAAGCCATTTTTATTTCTTAAATTTTATATTTAACCAAGATTTTCGTAGCAGAAATTCCGTATGGCTTATTAAATAATTCCCCGCTAGGGTTCCCAGAAGCATAACAGTTTCACCTGGCACAAAAGGCCTTTGAACAAAGTTTTGTCAACCCTGAAACCGCCTGGGATCGGCGGTGATTGTGCGATCGCGAGGGATACTTACATACCTAATAATAATAATATCGTCACTAGTTTGAAAAAAACTAGTATCTCAAAAGAAAAATCTGGTAACTGCGTATGCGCTGCATATAGAGTTACTGCGTTTTAACTTATACTAGATTTTTTCAAAGTAGTGACGATATACTATTGTGGTTCCACATATACAGAATGTCCTCAGCCATTGAACAATGCCGAAGCGTACATTTGCAATACAGTATTTAGAACCAATATACAAAGTATCATGACAATCAGTACAGTGGTTACGAAGAAAGCAAATTCTTACTTCGGAGCATTCTGTATGTAATTCCACACAACATTCTATCCACACACGTACAATCACATGCTCTGACGTGGGTTGTCACTAACACGCTATTATTTTCCTGACGTTTCGAGCCTGTCGTAAAACAGGCCAGCAGGCGGTGGTTAAGTCTGCCTGCGACCACGAGCGTTACGATACGCTCGAAACGTCAGGAAAATAATAAAAGTAGGTATACGTTTTGTCAATATAATGACTGTAGGCTTGGGACTTTTGGATGCTCGCTATGGTTCTGGCATCCGCAGAGTCGCCATTATGTTAAAAAAATTATTTCGAAGTCAAAGTCAAAGCCGGGAAATAAAACATATCAGGTGTCATGATCTATACGTATACCTATAACAATATGCAATTAATTTTATCATAAATCTATTACACACACGTGTTCACAGTTGACGCGATATGCATAATATATACTATATAGGTACGTACCTACGATTTACTATACTATGCATCCTCTTTGATACTTGTGTTTTGTTTGACAGACTATTGACATCTATTTCAAATAGAAATAAACACTTGAGTTAAGTTGTCAGTTCAGATTAAAGATCGTTTACGCAATTTGTAATAAAATTTTAAAATGAATAATTTTACGACTTGCGAAATTAAATCCTGGTTAGAGCCGTATCAGGAATTAAAATATGACGATTATGACGAACTGATTCCTAAAGCCAGTACCTCATGGGCAATTTAGAAGTATCGACAAATATTAGATAGAAGAAGACAGTTTTGTTATTTAAAGGTTTTTTCTTTATTTTGTTTACTAGTGGTAGAATGTTTTATTATAATTACATACTTACATACTGTAAAAATAGTTGTAAGTGTGGAAATAAATAAATAAAATAAAAATAAAATAAATACAAATTATTGTGTACTTTGACTTTGACTTCGAATGGCGACTCCGCGGATGCCAGAACCATAGCGAGCATCCAAAAGTCCCAAGCCTAATAATGAGTGAAAATCGTGTGAATTTAAATCAGTAACATATATCCTATTGTCAAAAACACTTCCAATTACTGAATAGTACTATATGACTATGACTATCTTCTTTTGTTATTAAATTATACATAATGGGACGCTCTAATATCAAAATTTAAATTATACATAGGAGTGCAAAATATGCTTTGAATTCTGATTATATTTCTCGTTCTATTTTGCAAGCCACAATCTTTTTACCCAAAGGTTAAAGCCCTTTGATAAAAACTTTTTCTTTTCTGTGCAACAATATTCAAATTCTTTAAAAAATACCTAATCAAAGATCACAAAACTCTATAAACAATATTCGTTGAGCACAAACTTTTTAAGGCATTATAGGAAAATAAGCCATTAAAGTCGGGATCAAGTTTAAAAGTCATCTTATTACACAAAAATACAATTTACAACTAACACGAAAATACGTAATATTCATTTAAACTTCGCTCGTCGGCTGGAGACGGATTTCGGGTGATGCGCGTACATTATACGGGGACGAGGGAAGCGAGGACTGTTAATACACTTGAGGAAACCTGACTAATCTCGGCATTATATAACTGGTTTTCGTAAAACTACATTAACTACATTACTGCGCGCACATTATTTAACTATAATGTAAAAAAATGCATACCTTACGTATTGGTTAAATTCCAATGGGATATTTTTTTTTTGTATTTCTTTTAAATGTGTAGCCACATTGCAATAAAAGTATACATTTATTCATGTGATAAACGATATGTATATTTATCGAAACTTAGACAGGTAAATTTATAAATATTATTTCACCCGCTTTACCAAGAAGTTTTACCTCTTCCTTATAATACTGCTAAGGCTTACCTGTAAACAAAAAAATAACACGAATTAGTATAAAAATCACGTACAAATGTAAACGTTAATGATATAATAAAAAAATGTAAACTGTGACAGACGGTTTGGTGCAATTGCTTTTAAATTATATTTCTTATTATATCTCATTATATTACTTCAAACTAAAATAAAAAAATATACCTAAATTTTTAAACTAACATAAAAACTACCATAAATAAAAAAAACTACCCTCATCTGACCTGTTTTTGCTACCCAAACGAATTCTCGTACAAATATCTCTATAGCGGCAAGACCACGAATTAATAAACTAGTGGATGTGAAATGACTGCTATTTAGTATGAAAACCAGTGTCGCCAAACTCAGACATTCATAGGTACGTTAAAATACGTCACACAATTACAAAAATGCTTTGATTCGTAGCAACTTTCCATACCGATAAGGCTGTTACTGATTGACATTTCTCGAACGAATCTCAACTGTAGGCTACATGAGCCACAATCTAAAATATAATGTCAAAGTTATGAGACATATGACTATTTAATTATCTTACAAAATCTCGCTCAACATTCACTTAATACAACTACTTAACACTGGATGGCACTATTTTAAATAAATTTAATAGTTAAAATCACTTTCTTATTACAAGCAAGAAAAGGGCTAAAGAAACCAGTGTATGTAAGGTCTCACCATGCATAATTTGTTACGGATCTTACGGTCAGGTTATACTGGTATATTCGAGATCTGTGCATGCCTGCGAGTAGCTAAAGGTTGGGAACTTTTTTGCATACCCATAACATCCAAAAACAAAACGTCCCATGTGACTGTGAACTTCTTATAATGATATGACTATTTGCAATTCGATATAGGAAGGGGAAAGTGTGATCCGAGAATTTTATCGATATTTGTGTGTTCGGTTAGGTATTAGGTTAGGTGATAAAATATGCATTTAAATACCTATCCGATAAAATAATGGGATCACACTTTACTTATATATATAACTTACTAGTAAAACAATTATATTACACCATTTACACCTTACTTAAGATTATATTTTTTATAATATAGGTAGGTGCTAGGTAATGCTAATCGTAATTGTATGAAAAACAACATGTAGTACGCATTTAAGGCCAGTGTAGACGGGACAACCCGATTAAGTTGTCAAATAAATTTTTTGTGAAAGCATACATATGAAGGCTGATCGAATCCACTTGATTTTATTGTAAAATTGTGACCATCAAATCAGGAAAGGGGCGGCAAAATTCCAATATTTGACGCTAGTTTGCGTGGTTATTTCCACTAACAAATCTAAAATAAGTTTTGTACGTGTGGATATGGACTAGATATGATGTATGTAAATTTAATTTCTGATACCGTACAAATGAAAGCGACGAATAAACAACTAATATAATATTAACTGAGCAATTTTCTACGCTTAGATTAAAGCGAATTTTGTAGTCTGATAAACCAATTTCTCATTTTAAAAGACGCGAAATTTAATATTACTGTGGGAGATTTGAAGTAAATGTTGATATGATCTGTACTTGTGGGTCTTAGGTTTTCTTCACGTTATCAATTATTATTGTAATTATGCTCTAAGGAAATCTCACGCCTTTTATTATTATTATTTACTGTTTTAATTATGATTTGCACGCACCTCTAGGGGTTTAAACGGCAACCGCCGTCTTGATAAATACAAATATGCGCTAAATTATATATTGAACTTAAAACTTATCTAAAACTAGCGACCCGCCCCGGCTTCGCACGGGTGCAATTATACATATACCTAAACCTTCCTCTTGAATCACTCTATCTACTAAAAGAAACCGCATCAAAATCCGTTGCGTAGTTTTAAAGATCTAAGCATACATAGGGACAGACAGCAGGAAGCGACTTTGTTTTATACTATGTAGTGATAATAACATCAAACTTGAAATGTCGTAAGACTAGCTTTAAGGCCGTTCTACGATTCGGACAAGCCACGCCCATCCATTAGAGACACGTTTATGGCTCCTGTGCATGAAAGAAAGAGATGCAGCGCTCTTAAGGATCAGACTTTTTGACTAAAATGCGATAAATAAGCGAATCTATATAGTTTTGTCTAATTTTGTTTCTGTGACTTTTTAGATAAACCAGAATACCATATTTTTTACTTAGTTATATTGTTTAATCTCTTATAGTTTACGTAAGCTAAGAAAAATAAGGGGCAACAGGACCCAACTTCGGATTTTTTTTCTATCGAGCCAACTTTCAGCAATCGTGTTTCGGCTTGTGCCAAAAACAAGAGTATAAAGTCTAATAATGTATATTCGAAAATAAATTCACTCCCTTTTCCCGTTTAGTCACTAGAGCGTTTGAAAAAACCTATAATTTTTCAAAGTAGCCCCTTAACTTTATCAATATAAATATCGACATTGCGCGGCACTCGAGTAGCGAAAGTTATTTGACATTTAGGATAGCGAATTTTCTAGATAAACATAAAGAACAGTGACAAAATATTATGAACTCTAAATTCTAACAAATAAAATATAGTTTTGTTTAACGTACATTCTCAAATAATGCAAAACAAACAGTTATTTCGTTTTTTTTGGATTATGTTTAAAAAAATACCTAACGTTGATAGGAAATACATCCACCTGAAAGATATTTTAAACCACTATGATTTGTGCAGCTTAATATTGCACAATACGGCATTTTAAATTTAATAATCATTTTTTGTTACACGAGTGTACGTATGACGTGAAAGTCATTCGGGCATGAAGTTTACAAAACAACTGATCATAGTCTGTGCACAAATTGAGTCCGCCGCTACTTACTGTCGGATACACGGGAACGCCTACTTGCCATCTCCATCCTACTCCGTGGGCAAGACCGCCTATTGTATTTCATCGATTGACGTGTGCAATTTTTCAAGGATTTTTTTTTATCAAGTGTTAAAAAAGAACTCATTATACCTCCTCATACTAAGATTAATTTTAAAGCCATAAAAAACCATATCCAAGTAAAACTCGACCTCATCTGTACATCCACGCAGTCCCTCAAGTTAACAATCCAGTCCCCTTTTTTATCGGGGACAATTTTGGGACCATTTTTTATAATTGCCAATCTGCCCCGGGCGATCCGAGGTCTGGCTCGATTAAGAAATTTCGTATTTAATTAGTTTTTAAAAACTCAAGTAGTCTGGGAAATTTTATGATAGCAGATTGTAATAACTCTGGTAGATTTTTTGTACCTAAAGTATAAATCACGGTTATAAATTAAAAAGCTTCCCACGTCTCAATGTGGGATCGAAAGTCACGTTTTACCACTAGACAATTAATACCTAATCTTCCTATTTCATCTCGTCGGGTGACAACCAAAATTCACTAATGACTACCACAAGTTTATTTTATTTATTTATTAAAACTTTATTGCACATAACAATTTAGAAATGGCGGACTTAATGCCTAAAGGCATTCTCTACCAGTCAACCATTGGGCTAAACAGATACATGACAAAATGGTGCAGAGAAAAGAAACAAAGTAAAAATAAGTTTATAGCCGTAACGAACCGTATTGGTGTCACCTGACGATTCCAATGTACATCGGGTTCAAAAATAAATGGGCAATTTATGAACGAATTCATTGATAAATAGGCCATACAATTATGAACCAGATGGTACCAGCGACATTAATTTTAAATCAAGGAATAAATATCTTTAGGTGCGAAGTCTGAAATCCTTTAGAATCTTTCAAAGGCATTTCAAAACGATAACTGAAACCGATTGCGGGAACTTTCCTGAAACAATTCGCCAACAATGCTGAAAGAATTTGTTTACTGCACAGCTAAAGGGATTCCCGGGACTCCGGGCCCCGGGATACTTGGCCGCAACTTCGCCCGGAAAAAACTGATCAACCGAGATGCATTCTGATTTACATTTTGCGGAAAATTTAACGTTTTTGACGAGTTTTACGAGCTTAGTCTTAGTCGGCGTTGAGCTTGGGTTTTAACACTCCGCACCAGGAACTCGCGAGGGCTCTCTGTGTGTAGTAGGATTTCGCTACAAAGCGGGAAAACGCTGGTATCAACTGCGGTACGAAAACTGTTAATAGACTTTTATCTTAAGGGGATCGCAAAAGCGAAATTCCATTTCTATCTTTTTCAAAGAGAAACTGCGTTTCGATTAGTATGGGAGCTCATGGCAAATTTAGCAAAATGATGAATTAAAAAAAATACGCATTAATTGAGAAACATAAAACAATGAAGTTTTTAGTATTAGTTTGATGGAATTTTGTTCTTAATTACAGATGTATAAGTCAAGAAACTAAAGACATACAACTGTTTAAAGCTAATTTTAAGATGTTACTTTGGAATTCTTTTCTATCCTGCCGATTTCGGCAAATCGTATATCGGAATTAACAAAGTTCTTTGAAATATAATGAATATTAACGAATAGTTTTTTACTTTCCTATACTATAACAAGTGGTCATAGCTATATGACTGTTTAAGTTTAGTCAATTTGAAGGTCATCAGTCACGGCCCCTGAAATACCCAGGACCTTCATGAAATTTGAAGATGGCTATGTCTCTTAGTTTCTTTAGTTAGTCTGTCTTCCTACTTTCGGTTCACAAACTGTTAAGCTTAAAAGAACGAATTTTAACAGAGGCATCTCTTACAATAAACAGAGAACGTTATTTCGAAACCAGAAAACTAAAAGTATCATATATTCCTAATTATTCCTCATACCGAGTCCATTTATGAAAATGAAGCAGATTCTCGTAATCATAAATATCCATGTGTATAATGAAACTTTTAGGCGGTTTCCACTGGACAGCAATAAAGCTGATGCGGTTGCAACAGAAAACTAAACAATGCAGAACCGCGACTGAGCAATTAAAAACCGTTTGTAGCTTGAGCCAAATTAACATTAAAAGCTCGTATTAACCGCTTCTACTACAACTTGTTTTAAATTTGTAGCACTGAAACTTCAGTGTTTTACCTGAGTCGTTCTATCCTTTTACTATTAAACACAAAAAAGTCAGAAAAAAAAGAAAAACATTACAATACCGACAGAAATTGTGTTTGATGGGAGTGTATCGGAAGCGACAAAACCTCTGAAGTATATCGAAGGAATCGAAATACATACATAAACTCGAAAAACAAGGCACTTTCCCATTCACGGGTAAATTCCATTCGATCCATTGTCAGGTCTTATTATAGCCAATTGCATGTTTGTTTTGCGTCAATCCATTTTCCGGAACTATATACGATTGATCTTTAAGGAAAACTTTATTTCAGTAATTTTAGGGAAAATGTACTGTGATTGGTGGATGTCAATAAATTGCTACAGGCGAAAGATGTAATTCCATCTCATCATTTCCTTATTCGAATTGACAATATCAACATTTTGGCTGAAATTCATCATATTTGTATTCATTTTATTTACATGTTCTTATATTTTATTTTATTGTTTTCCTCTGAGTCGAAACTGTCAGTCGGTCCCTCACTGCTGAGATTTGTCTCAGCAGTGAGGGATCGACTGACATTTTCCACTTTTCCCTATTGGTCGCTTTGCAGAAAGCGTTGCCCTATTTAAATACATTTTGTTTAAGTTACAATCCTGTAATTAGGAACATACACGATTTTTTTCAATACCCAGAGGTGCCACATGCGCATTTCCAAGTCTGTACACTCATTTTGACTGAAACTCCAAACTGAATCCCCGTGTCAAAGTCAGCAGGAGTATATTTGATTCTCCACTATTTAAGACAGGATTATTTTTAACTCAAATTCTATGGTAAAATGGAGAGAGTTGTAAAGACCTCTACGCGAACAAAGTTATCATAACGAAGTAAACAAATTCAATAGACACAAGTATGTAAGTAAAAAATTCATACACGTGGCCAAAACAAAAACAAAGCCCTGCGTCTATTTTTACACGCAGATGGAAACCCTATATTTTGCCGATTCAATTGTCTCTCCTTCTGTTTTCTTACCTACTTTGTTACGTTCGAGTTTAACAATGAATACATTTTTATAAATAGCCGACCGAATAAAATTTCTTTACCGATTTACATTGTAGGTTTTCATCAAATTGTATCCTTTGTGGTAACTCTGATAAAATCATTTGTTAGTATTAGGTACGTGTTTTCTAATTTTGCTCTCACTGTTGAAAAATACGCAAAACACCGCATTTCTTTAGTTGTGGATATCATCATCTCAGTCATAAGACGTCCACTGCTGAACATAGGCCTCCCCTTTAAGGGGGTTTGGCGCGCGCAGTTTTTTTTTTGTTTATTGTTGTTTAGGCTTTCGGAAGATGCTGCTGCCCATCTCCCGGTATATTCCCTTAGCAGACTCCTACTGCAACCACGGGACGATATGGTGGGGGGACAATTCTAATGCCGGGCACCCCACGGCGCATGTTGAATGTGTGTAGTAGGACAACTTTGTCGATTAACAAGGACACTTCTTTATTTCACTAACATATTGCATAGTTTTAGGAAATACTAAGAACTAGTAATTGTCAAAGTAAGCCGTTTTTCCATGGACTGACACAATTTTATTTCCGAAGGAACGGATACGGTATTTGGAGTGAATAACTGGTTACTTATTTGTTAAAGTAGGATGTTAAATTCTACATAGTAATCTGACAGCTCCTATCATACATTGTAAACCACAAGAGCTGTCAGATACTGTATTAAAATGCCACGTTTGTATGTGTCTGCAGACGAATGTTCCCAGTTGCCTACAAAACGGTTTAGCCGAGGACAAATGGCGTTTTCACAATTTTGTCGGGATGTTTATTATATTTATTTTACATGTTCTAGACCAATTTTGTTGCATCTCTAAACTCCTAAGCGTTCTAGGAACCCCAAATTTTAAGCTACCTTTAAGGTCAATTCAAGTTTAATCCAACCTGCTGGTAAAAGTTGGGTAACTGAGGCTGCAAACAGAATGCTATGGACGAAATTGGAGGAGGTCTTCCTTCACCCAAAGAGGGGTTCATAAAAAATAAAACTAAAAAAACTAAAAAAATTTTAACTTATATATTATCTTATTTTTATTTTTTTACTTACATCTGAAGCACGTAATACTTAAGTTTGATATGAATAAACGGCTTTATTATACGTTTATGACCAGGTTCTGTGTCTATATTCTCTGTGCTTCAGCTTGCAATGCCATGTTTCCACTGGTCATTTTCCGTTATGAAACATGTTTATTTTCATGTTTTTGGACTGAAGCCGGATGTCCATTTTTTCTATCCTGCTTTTATGCTTAGTGAAAAACTAAGTCCTTTTTAAGCTTTCGGAATGGATCCTGGATTTGTGGAAAAAAAATGCTATGATACATTTGCTGTTATCAAATTAGAGTATTAATAATATTTATAAAATTTTCTTTTTTTGATTTTTAAAATTGTGTGTGATGTTTTTAAGTTTTTGCCGTTTAATAAATATAATTGTTAGGTACATCAAATAAACAAGTAACGCTTAAATTCACTTGTTGTAGATAGATAACACAACATAAGTCAGCCATATTGGTTTGCATCATAAAATAACACGGTTACACTCACGGCACTTTAGTCACGTCTTGCGACATGTTTCGGAGAGCCTAGGTCTCCATCTTCAAGCACTAGGAGTGCAGTGCGCCACGGGCCGGTTCAAGTAGCACTCCTAGTGCTTGAAGATGGAGACCTAGGCTCTCCGAAACATGTCGCAAGACGTGACTAAAGTGCCGTGAGTGTAACCGTGTTATTTTATAATGTTAATATGTCTCACGAAAGTTTAAATTTAATACATATTGGTTTGTTTGAGTACTTTGCTGGATTAGCAACTTTTTGCTAAAATTAACTTCTTTTCTTTATTCTAAATATTTTTGTTGAGTGACTACAGTCGGGTTCTTCAAAAAAGGGGTGTATAGGGTCCGTAACTGTGACCTCTATATTTACAATCGTCCACAGGCTACG
The DNA here is from genome assembly GCA_911728535.1 of Pammene fasciana. NCBI lineage: Eukaryota > Metazoa > Arthropoda > Insecta > Lepidoptera > Tortricidae > Pammene > Pammene fasciana. The sequence goes on from OU452295.1 coordinate 3,448,630, forward strand.
GTCTACGGTGATCACTTACCATCAGATGAGCAGTGCACTTCCCAGCCGGGGGGTTACAGTACGAGCTTCTTCAGAAAGGAGTGTACAAGTATAGATTATTAAGGGATCCGCAACGCGCATGTGAATGTGGCGCCCATAGGCTACGGTAACTGCCTACCATCAGATGGTCCTGCTTGTTTACCACCGACGCGGTTTAAAGAAAAAACTAGAAATCGATTTCAGTCACGCAGACTTTAACAATTTTTATTGCCTCTCTCGTCGTTTCAAAACCATCTAAATGCACTAGGACTTCTAAAATGGAGTGAAGCGCGTTAACTCTCGGATCCTTCTACAAATTGACCACTTTAGTTGCTCCGCAAAAACGATTTGATAGAAACGGGTGCCATTTTAAAGACATTTGAACTGGTAAATGCTAGTTTGTAAGATTCGGAATGGATGACACTTGGCAGGGGATATATTTTAACTGAGATGCGAGCTTATCTTGGATTATTAATTGTTCTAGCATTTGTCCCGACTCAATGGAGCCTGTGGTCCACTCGGTAACCTATATCCATGAATTGGCATAGCCACTAGTTTAGCGACTGCAATCTGACTTTCCAACCGAGAGTTTAGAAGACTGGTAAAATATCAAAATTTAAAATCACGAAAAATATGATATTTCAAAATTTTACTGAAGATATATATTTAGATTACAAGTAGACACACTAATTACTATATAAATTAAAAACTTAAGTATATAGATGTCATATACAAAGGAAAAAGTGATCTAGGCCTCCGGTGCCCAGGGCTGGAATCGAACCAGCGTCTTCTGTATTCTGTCGCGAATACTTATACTAAGTATGACATCTGTATTTAAGTCTCAATATTTACTTCAAAGTCGCAGTTAGTAATCATCATCAATCGTTCCCTCAGAGCTAAGGATCGTGACATCATGTCTTTCTGTTGAAGACCAGGTTCCTCCACAGGCTTCTATCCCTCGCTACGCGCATGGCTTCGTGCAGTTTTAATTGCATGGGTGCAGTGATTTGGGCACACCATCTTACAGGGGGAGGAGGGCCTCTAAGTCTCGTGCCTTCAACTTTTCCCGTCATTATAATTCTCTGCAAGCTATCCGCGAGCGTCGTGAGAAATATCTACCAAATTAATCTTTGAATGGACGCCTTATTATATTATAAGTATATGTCACAGATAATGATATAAGTAGACGGTACTCATCTAAAGACCAATCTTAGTAACTGCTACTTAAAGAAAGTTTTTGCGATGTTAAACTATATGGGAAGATTAGCACTGGAGCAGAAACGGCACTCATACGAAAACGGCAATTTCTTATTATTCTTATATTTCTGTGTTTGTGAGATAGTTAATTTTTTGGTAAAAATTTGCAAGTCTGATTTGAAACAGTTCCTGATGTCCGAATGAGTTGAAATCGTACTGCGTAGCTTGGCTGGCATTACAATAGGTCGACATGTTGGTACCATTGAGCAGGCCTGATCAAGTATACCAAAGGTAAGAACTTAGCCATAAAACAATGCAGACTCATTGTGTTTTTTTTTCTTAGAACCATCTCGTTAAGTTACTTACTAGTCTTGAATTTTAAGATTTTTTTTGGACCCACGGTTCACAAGTTAGAAGCTGTTTTTTCGGAGCTATTATTTACGAACATAGTTTATTACAAAATAATAGATATGAAGGTACATGTAAATAAAGCTAATTAAATATAAATAAATAAACTCGTTGAGTAGTAGATAGATGAGCTGTGCAAGAAAAATAACAGTCAGTTAAAAAACGGCCATCTTACTGGATTGCATCTAACTTTAAGCGTTGTAAATATTTTAATACACTAATCATTTTACCGGTTGCAAGGAAAATAAACCTTATTGTCACCGCATCAAACGAGCGTAAATCTGTGTATTGTCAATAATTCCATAACAAAACAAATACACATATTTATCGGATGACCGTGACAACTTGTGGCTATTAATTAATAGCTAGCGTACCTTATTTTTTTAATACAGTTGCTCAAAAAAGTGCTTTTCTTGTAGTGGTTTAGCGTGCGGAAAGTTTGATATCGCGCACTAGTGCTTTTTACTTTTCCAGCCAATCACAGCTAATGACAGTGACAGACAGCCAATCACAGCGCCGCACGCACCGCACCACGCGGAGCGTTCGGATACATGTACTAAAGTAACCTCAAAGTGAATAATTGACAATTTTATAATTTTTTCGCAACTGTATTAAAAAACGTCGTTCGATACTCGTGCGTAAATGTCATTCTTCACTCGTCCCGAGTCTTGCCTCTCGCCTACGGCTCGTGGCAAGATATCTCGGTACTCGTGAAGTAATGACATACTTTCCGCACTAATATCGAAATGTACTATTATGATTCAGAGTGCTATATCTTACTTTTCTATATCTGTAACTAGACGCTAAAGGGATTTCAAGACATCGCACATTTTCCTCTATTTTATTGTAAACGAAATTCCTAGAACGCTCTTATTTGCGAGATTACCAAAAGCTTGTTACAGAATTTCAGCTCTTTTTGAAGTTTTTTTCTCGGAAAAATAATATTTGTTTGTGTGTGTTTCGTTGACATTTTCGTAGAGTAATAAGTTTTTCTTGGATATATGAAGAAAACTACAGTACACAGTAATTTCGCAATGGATAAACTGTGGAAAAATATAATTCATTTGCATTCCACTCAAAATCAATGTTTTCAAAATTTGTATTTAATTTAATAAGAAACTATTGTGTAAAACTATAATTAAAAAATAGTTTATATTATCATATTTTATTGTAACGTAACTTAGAAAATATTTTTTTTACCAACTAAAGCTGACGGGTAAGTAGCATAATAGTTTGTAATTTTTTCCCTACTTATTTTGAATATTTATGCGAAGCATCATTTTACTAAAAGAATCATGGATCGTCTGACCTACGCAGTGGCGCGGGCGGCGCGTCCATAGAACACTTTTTATTTATTTAAGCTTTATTGCACATAAAAAGGTACAAATGGCGGGCTTAATGCCTTAAGGCATTCTCTACTAGTCAACCATATGGCCAAACAGAGAAACAACTCACAATCAACAAGTTGGGTACAAATTAAAGCTTCCAAAAAGCGACAATTACGGAGGTAAGACTACCAAATTCCCATAATTCCCGTCGGCTTTTCTAATTTTTAGGTACCTGACCAGTTTTCTTACAGCTCATGAAGAAATTTTAAGCCAAATTAAGCTCCGGCTTGCCTAAGTAAACGTTTGAACCACCGCCGGTCGCTATGGCATGGTTTTTCTGTTACCTATTCCTTCATTAAAATATGCAAACATTACATTCCTAAACTCGTTCTATTAAAATACAACTTTTCAGTCGAATAGACAGTTAATGAGTCTTTTCCACTTTTTCCGCCGTGTTCCAAGTTCCTTTGACAAGGTTCCAATATAGATAGAGGAACCGAAGTGTCGAGAACGGTTCGAAATTAAACTTTTTCAATCATCCGCGGATTGTTCGAGAATCCATTTTATGAGGATTTTAAATGAATAGCCATTTTTTGAAATAAGTTTTAGCCTGTACTGATGGCTTATTTGATGCGGTTTGAGAGGAAATTATTGCGGGTTTATCTTACACTCTAAGGTACTACACACGACGTCGCGTATTGTAGGTAATACGCGCGTATGGCGAGAGCGATACGAGCAACTTACATGTTCAAAGAAGTCCGCACACGAAGCGGCGTTGAAGCGAAACGTATTAGTAATATTTAGTAATCGTAAATTCGGCGCTTCGTGTGCGGACTTTTTTGAACACATACGTTTTCGTATCGCTGTCGTCTTACGCGCGTATTACGATACGCTTACTCTACGACGCCGTGTGCAGAAGGCCTAAGACCCCGTTCCCACTTGTTCCCACTGGGGGTCTAAGACTATATCAAAATTCGATCTCAGATTCTTCCAGATACATAACAGGTTGTATTTACTGAAGTACATGACATAAGATATGGAGATAGTTATGGCTGGATTTGGGGCAATGTCCGTGTGAGTTAATAATATATGCGAATTCCCGTGACTTCTTCACCACGAAGTAAAATAAAGGGTGGAGATATCACAGAACTGAAATATGTAAGACTATTTTATACAATAATATGGTTGTATGATATCTGCTATCAGAGCCGATATAATGATTCCTGCACGAACATTAAAATTCTTGTGAACTGAAAATAAAGTCTAGTTTGTCAACCTGCCTGCGAAGAACACTGGTATTTTTTCGGCCATATCGTCAGGAATGAAAGCCACAACCTGGAACAACTTATGGTCACTGACAAAGTGACCTGTAACAACTTGCTAACCGCGGTCCAACTAGAAGGTCTGGAAAAATCCGCATAGCACTGGGTAAGATTCACACCCCACTTCATGAGGCCAAAAACCAGAATAACTGGTGGAACACAATCCGAAACAAGATTACGCAATGGAATCAAGACCCTCGTCAATGAGGAAAGCGACGCGAATGATATGATGCTGTATTCCAATACTTCAACCCCATCATAACTAGGGCTCGCGGTCGTTTCCGGGTCTCGTGTAACCGTTTCGAATACCCGTGTCCGAATAACACGCTACACGGTTTTCTGGCCCGTTTCGCACGTGTCCTTAAGAAACGTGTAATTAAGATCCGTGTCCACGGTTAAACGTGTAGTCGAAAAAACCGTGTCTTAAATACACGCGGATCTGGAAACGTCCTTGGCGGTAAGAGTCGAACGGATCGTGTCGTTCAAACGGTACGAATGAATATATGATACATTTGGGGAGTTTGGTGATTTTGAATCTTATTGTGAGGTCCGTAGAGTAGAAATTTAATAAATGGTTACTGTGGGTGTGCCTTTTTATGATGGTAATAGAATAGCAGGTAAATTTTGCACAAATAGATCACTAACTAGAGCAAAAACATTGAAGTTTAACATCGTAAATAAAACTTAGCTATCAAATTAATTTTGTATTAGTTTGATATGTATTATGTAGTTAAACATTTATTAGACGTGTTGAATTTATTAAACAAAACTTTTTTAATAACCAGAATCCTCATATCATATTTAAATATGGTGATATTTTGGTTATTTCCGTCTTCTATTATTTTTAATTCAATGATAATTACCCAGTTTTAAGCCCGGGCATACCTCTATAATATACCTCTTTGATTGCGGGTTTTAAAATAACAAGATGCTAAGGAAAATTCGAAAAATTCTTAGGAATATTTATTTTTATTTATTCTAGTTGTATTGTAGAGGGTGCTCTTAAATTACCACAGCGAAACTATTACATTTGTGGGAATTTTAATGTTTTTAACGTTTTTTTACAGACGTGTTGACTTTACAACATCGACATAAAGCTTTAAATAGGTATCTACCTATTTTAAGCTTTATTACTATTATTACATTTAAGATTTGAAAACAAAACGTTTTGGTCAAAATAGCGCACAAAAAGATGTCATAAAATGACACATTTAATTTTATTACCTGGACCGCCGGGACGTTAGCGTGAAAGTCACTCAAGTAAAAATAAAGGATTTCCCATTTTATGATCTAAGCTTATCCCAATAAGTCATATTATCGTTCACTTAAATTCGTACCTAGTTACTATTTTTGTAGGAGCCGTCGCGCGTGTTCTTTATGCTCGGTTAAACAAAGAAAGAGATAAAAATAAGAGAATATCAATATTATAATTAATAAGTACCTAGTTATTGCATTATGTCTCTACAGCTATGAATTCAGATAGGTACTTTTACATTACCTACATCAGTGTATAATATATATTTTATTATATTGATTTGCTGTTATCACTGTGTAAAGTTTTAATAAGAAAGTCGGGAGGCAATTATTGCCTCCTTTCCGGCAATGTACAGTCGAGTCCATTAATATCCGTTAATATGTGAACACAACCTTATTCGTATGGGTATAAGGTCGTGTTCACATATTTTTGTTCAGTTGGACGCGTCCTAACCTAATCCTACCTGTAATATCGATACCCAAGTTCACGATCGTACTAATTACGGCGAAAATGTTGTTTGAATTTAGACTTTAAATGTGTGCACTATGGTACTAATTACAACAACATATTCGGCGTAATTAGTAAGATTGTGAACTTCGTTATATAATATATGCATGGTAATTAATTTTAATATTATTTTATTTAACATACGTAAATATTCAATATAATTATATAATAATAATTATCCTTGTAGGTATGTAATAAAGGACTCCAAAACAATTATGGTTTTTGTGGAGTTGGGTAAAGAATTTTTATTTTAAAGTAAATCTATATGATATGAATCCATTCAACCTCATATAATAAGGAGCGCCACACATTTGAGCGGCATTCAGCTTTTTTGCCTGAATTCCGCGCTGAATTTCGCTCAAGTGTGTGGTGCATAATAATGCAGTTCACAATTAGAGCATTCAATAGTAAACCTTATTTGAATCAGCTCTAACTGCTTCGGAGCTTCGGAACCGTTCGGGCCGGTATTAAGTACCCGTGTAACCGGGGAAACGTGTCTGAGAAACGTCTCCTGGAAACGTTTCCCGGACACGTTTCCGAATCTTGGCGGGTTCGTGTAAACCGGTTCCTTAGCACCGCCGGTCTTAAGTACACGGGTATTCGTTTCCGCGTGTTACACGTGTAGCGGGAGCTCTAATCATAACCCAAACACACAACAAATAATCGACCAATATTGGAGCCTTTGTCCAACAGTGGGACACTTTTGGCTCTTATACAAAATAAATTGGAGTTGTATTAACGTTGCATCGGAATAATTTTCAATGAAATTCTGATTCAGACGTTGTGGCGTTAGTGTATTGCGTAGTTAAAGCATTAGAGTTGTATAAATAGGCGTTGAGTCGTGACTTAACGCGTTTTAAAGTTAGAATAGGACTCTTTATTGAAATACTCATACAATTCGAAAGCTCTTTGTTGCTATGCCTATTCGAATGTTTATTCGAAAAGTATATATGTTTATACTTTTGACCTTATAAAAGCATATCTCAGCAGACCATCTCCGCTAGCATTTGTGCCCTATCCCCCAAATTGCATTAATGATTCGGTGACTAACTAATTGGGACGCATTTGCCGTTTGTAATCTCAGTTAGCTGTTCTACCAAGTTATGATTAAGTTAATTTGTAGTTAAATTAGATACAGGTGTTGTAGAATTAGTATGACGAAGGTGTAATGTAATTAGAAGGCAATTGTATGTGTAATGCGTTAGCCCGTAATTGAGTTAACTATGCCCTATGGTGTATTCCCGTCAGTGCCCCAGGCAGATGATGAATTTCCTCCCGAGATCGCTCTGGCTGATGAAGGAACATGCCGAGGTTTTCCCAAGAGACTAGAGTATGGGACTTCTAAAAAGGAGTGTACAGGATCCTAAAGGGATTCCTGCTGTCACCTTTGCTAATGAGTTAGATGTAAAGATGACATTTATTGGGACGGTGACGAGCAATTAGATGACTACCTCATAAAGGTGAAGACGAGCGTAGTTTTTTTTATTTTAAGTTGAGAGCCGCGTTTGGTCTACATACCTACAATGAGACTACTCATTTTGCGTCGCCGTGTGAACGAACCATGAGTTTTGTATGAAACCGAATGTAGCAGATTTTCGCGGCTCACAACTCAAAAAAACTCCGCTCTGGCTTAATGTCGTGTCAACAATTCCATGCATTAACCATATTTCCTGATCACGTAAGCCCGGAGTAATCAAATGCACTGTGATGGCCTACTTTAATGACCTAGATGCAAATGAATGCACTAATTACTGGGTTTGCAAATGCAACTACACGAAGTAATTAGGCCTGTCGGCGATGTGTGACATTGTCATAAGCATATAAGCTAGGGATACAGGCACAGATGTGCCCGCCGGATTTGTCCGACGGATATGCCCGGCGGACAAATCCTTGCGTGTGTGGCGCGAATTGGACACGGCGGGCACATCTGTGCGTGTGCGTGTATCGCTAGCTATAAGGTAATTAATTATTAAAAAATATTCTGTCAGTTTTTCAAACTCGGACTCAAAAAGTGTTTGTTATAAGTTTGATCGGGGTCCGGGTATTATAAATAAAACCGCCATATTTGTCAGTTTGTGGCACCGTATCGTTAAAACGGATAGACCGATTTCAATTCGTTTTTTTTTTGTTTGAAAGAAGGTTTCTAGGGAGTTATCTTAGACATGTTTTATCAAAATCGGTTCAGCGATTTCGGTTTTATTAATTCATAAAATAATTTTAATTAAAATGTAGTAAGTATACTCCTTTGAGCAACTATTTAATATCAGAATACGTATTTCTCATTTTTGTAAATTATCTAATACAGCCTCTACGGATCTCTACGGATACAGATCTCAATGAATTTTCTCTTGACCAAATCTTATTTTTTAATAAGGTATTATATGCGCAGTATGCCATGGAGCGCGCCATGCTCGGCATTAAACTTCAAGATCGAGTTAGGAATGTAGAGATCCGACGTCGCACCAAGGTGCGAGACGTAGGAGATACTATTACCAAACTCAAATGGAATTGGGCAGGACATGTTGCCAGGCTGGGTGGCGGCAGGTGGACTAAAATGTTGACGGATTGGCTGCCACTTTCGGTCCATTGGCTCGTTGGGTGGACGATATCCGGAAGATTGCGGGTCACTTCTGGATGAGGTTAGCCCAGGACCGGGACAAATGGCGTACGCGAAGAGAGGCCTATGCTCAGCAGTGGGCGACAAATGGCTAAAATGATGGTGATGATGCGCAGTTTTTAAATTTTTGGTTTTTCAGATCATCATCATCATTCACTTGCCCTTGTCCCATTTACTTGGGGTCGGCGCAGCATGTCTTTTTTTCCACATATCTCTGTCACCCGTCATCTCATCATTTTTAGTTTTGCAGATATTTCAGAAAAAATAATACCAAACACACATTTTCATTGCTAGAACAAGACCGTTAGTATACCAGGATTCAGTTAAAAAATACTAGAAAAAAGCTGACACAAAACAACTGTTCCATTTTTTCGGCACCCACCGCAATTTAGTTTTCCAGTCAGCTTTTAAAAAGCTAGATTGAGTTTTTTTATACGGCCATTTTTAATTAAAATAAAACAACTCGGTTTTAATTTTTTTTTTTAATTTATTTATTTTAAAGAGATACTTAAGTGGTAGGTACATCTTTTTTTTCGCCAAACTGAGGACAGATTGTTGGCGAATAATGCGCTCAAAATAAAAATAACATTTTTGTGTTATACCTACTCGTACACTATATATATACTTATTTAAGTAGGTAAGTATTTAAAGTTAACCTATGAATTTACAATGCTTACTTTTACGTATCAAAATTATTTACGAAACTAAGTGCAAACAAAGCAATCCATTTATATCTATTATGCGAGTACAACAATACATCAATAAAAGTGTGCACATCTACAGCTACCTGCTCCATCCCACGAGAGCCTTGACTTGACCTTGTCACCAGTATGCCTCTGAACGCATTATGTAATTTCGTGTGGCTAGTTAGTTACCTATTAGTTGCTTTCTTGAGATGGAGCCGGCATCAACATAATTTATACAATTTAGATGAACTGCGTTGTAGGAGTGTATATTCCGACCAAAAAGAGTAGAAATTAAAAAGTAGCAACATCGTAGTGTCATTCCGTTTTCTTAGATTGATTTGAAAGGGACGACACTACGATGTTGCTACTTTTTAATTTCTACACTTTTTGGTCGGAATATACCTAAAGTTTTTTTGAGTAATACTTATAATTTTGAGTAAGACTTACTTGTTTTTAAATTTTGCCTGAAGGCACTGATGTACCTTAGAAAACTTACCTTCTCATTTTTCTGCGGAAACGTAAATTTTCACAACGATGAAAAAATATTTTAGTTTTTTGCGTAATTCTCCGTAATTTGCACATATTATACTTATGCACCTTTACACAAGTCCTGATAAATATTTCAACGTTTTAAAACATAATATATGTAAATCTCATCAAAAACATTACATGTACAAGAATGCAACTCACAATGCAGTTCTACCGCTAAAATTATTGAAATCTAATGTACCTACCTACAACCAGGATACCAGGATATAGGAACTCAATCCCCAATGGAGTTTACAATAGTGCAACAGTTGCATTTTAAGATCTAATTATGTACCGTTGCACACAATAGTTTTTCTACGAGTGCTAGGCAAGCCGGTAAGGATTGAGTTCGACGATAGACCTGCTGCTTCTATACAATTGTCTTCAATCTCCCGGCGGATGGTGCCGGCGCCCCCCTTGTCTAGAGCGGTGGGTGGCGGCGGTGCGGGGCCCGCCCCGGCAACATTTCATTATATCCCTAAGAATCGACTTTTGAGTCATCTTCTGACAACGTTCATAAAGTATATGCTTTGAATATACATGTTAGTCATTTTAGTGGCAAATTAGAATGCAGGAGTAGAAAAACAACATTTTAGTGTGTCACATTATTAGATGTCTATATTTTTTAAACAGAATGACCTGGCCTTCATTGTTTAGTGTAAAGCGCATATTAAGTACCTTTAAAAAATACAGCCTATGGGCGATTGTTGCAACACTTCATGTTTTTAAACCAACTATTGTTCAATAAAACCGCAGCTTAATCAACTGCATTGTCAAATTAAGGTCCAGTTTCGCTGACAATGCAACACGGGTATTATATTTTGAAATTTACAAGTAACCCCTTAATGAGGTAATGCAAACCAATGGATTCAATTACAGCGTTGAATGGGTTAATATTGTCATTTGCACAAAGGAAATAGTTATTTGTACAACAAGAGAGGAAAGTTGGTTTTTCTTGCGAGTGTTGATTTTGAGTCCCGAGCAAGCGAAAGATTCTATAATTGAACCACGAGCGAAGCGAGTGATTCTAAGTTTGAATCTTGAGCGTAGCGAGGGATCTCAAGAACGTGAGATGTAAAAAAAACTTTCCTCTCGTGTGACACATACAGCTTTTCACCTCAGTAGTGAGAACATATTAAAGTTAAAAAAAACACATTTATTTACATTCCTGAATGAAAGGCATCATCATTATGACGAAAAGTTTCTAGAAACAAAATTTCACTCTCTGGAGTGAGGAAAGTCGCAACTTTCGTCACTCCCTGGAGTGATGAAAGTCGCACTTTCGTCACTCCAGGGAGTGAGGAAAGTAGGCTTGTTCGAACTGCTGAGGTGAAAATTTAATATATCCAGATACTAGAACCTTAAAATCGGTGAGAATACATAATACAGTCACGAACCCGGATTGTTGACCCACTTGCCATTGTTCGTAATTTAGCCGTGTTATAAATGGCCGATGTAACTGACTAGCTGTCAACTGTCAGTTACATCGGCCATTCATAACACGGCTAAATTACGAACAATGGCAAGTGGCTAAACAATCCAGGTTCGCGACTAACGAACTGTTCGCATGATACCAATTTCGAAAACCAGGAATTCCGAAAATGGACCTTGATAAGATGGTAATTCCATCTTCGCCGAGTCATTTTTGCCGAAAAATTACTGGTAAATATGGAATCATCTCATACATAAGTTCCGAACTCATTGGCATGAGCCGGGATTTGAACCCAATACCTCTGGATTGGATATCAAACGTCAAAATGTCAGGATACCAACTGAAACAAAGCTTCTATAGATTGAGTTAAAACGAGAGAAAATAAAAGAGCTTTTAAAACCTCCTAAATTCGGGATCAAATAAGTTTAAGATTTATTTTATTATTCTGTTTGAATATCAATTAATATTCTAATAGATTAGACAAAGGTTTTTTTAAATCGTTTCAGCTTAATTACGATATTCTTTTTTGTTGTCTTATCTTTTTCTAAGAAAAAATTAACTATTTTTAAGAGAATTTAAGTTTAATTCTAATTATATCGACCGTCCTAATTCAATAGGCAAGAAGTTTCTTAAATAATGATCAATTAAAATAAGGTATATTCAGAGTTGAAAAGTCAGATAGCAGTCGCTTTTATAAAAACTAGTGCCTACGCTAATTCTTAGGACTAGGTGATTATTATGCGGGCCCCAGACTGCACTGAGTCTGTACAAAAAATCGGGACAAAGGATGATGATTTATATTGTGAGATAATAAACGACAGACTTTAAATTAATAGTATAATACTTATAAAACCATGCTAAAACATTAAAATACCGATTTACTACGTTAAACCTTTTAAAACAATCAGATTACAATTTCCAATCCCCGCACTTTAAACGAAACACCTGCATATCGAATATCGATTAATAGCAAACAGGCACATCACTAGCGTAGAGCCCGTGCAAAACGCGCGCTATTAGTGATGCGACATCACGACCGCCGGATTACGATACATCGGATTTAATATCGATACAATTGGGGACATGGAAATAAGTGAAACAAAATCCATAATAGGAGTTTCGGCGAAATGTTTCTACTCGGAAATTCAGAGGACATATTTTTTTACGCCTCCAAAATCATAAAAAAAACAAATGAACGTATCTAAAACAGACTTTCAGGCATTAATTCCTCATTGTGAATACGTAATCACGGTCGATAACATATAAAAATAAGATAAAATATATTTATTCTCCAATTTAGGCACATGGCAATGCACTTATGAACGTCAGAGAGAGAGAAAAGAAACTACCACCGCGTAGCAGGTTTAAAAAAAGTCATAATTTTTTTAATTCCCATTCTGAAGCTGACAACCAAACTTAATTATCAGATAGTTTCATTTCTAATTCATATTTTGAGACATGTATTTGTTCTCTTTGCCTTTACTTTACTCATACAATTCAGTACACAGCAGTGGCGGCGCGCCCATAGAACACGATTCCCGTCGGGTTGCCTAAGTTTCAGGCGCCTGAGCAGGTTTCCTAGCTCATGAAGAAATTTTAAGCCTAATTCAGAACCAGCTTGCCTACCCACCGCCGCTGGTACACAGTTAAAAATAGATGTATTAAATAAAATAATTATATCCAGCGTATATCCTTAATTTGTCCGCCACTGCGCCACACTGCAATGATTTTAATTGAATAGCGATTGGCCAGCAAATATTATACGCAAAAGTTCCCCGGTAATCCGGTTATGTATTGCTGGATTATGTTTTCTATCTCTCAATCGGATGCGATTCGATTCCCGATAGGTGCATTACAAATAACTAGGACTATTTACATGGTACATGTATTTTTAGCTGGTAATTTTAGTAGTGCTTAAAAAACTAGGCGTGAATTTAACTTTCATAAAGTTAGGCGAAGTTAGGTAGGTAGCGCAGGCGAAGTTACGGCAGTGAGTCTTGTTGACCACGGATTTGCGTTGGATGGCCTTTATTATGCATACTGGTGGAATGGTTTTAGCGTCGACCGCTAACTAGGCGAAGTAAGGAATACCACGAATGTCAAATCAAGACTTTTTTCATTTAAACTATATTTATTAACTCCTCATTGATCTTGCATTTTATTATAGGTTCCGGATACCAATGTTATAAATAATGTTAAATCGATTTTCCTTGTACGATAAAAATGTTTACTACAGTCAGCAACAGAATAAGCTAAGCGGGTCAGGTGTTCAAAATGAGCTGGACACGACTTTATTGTTAAGAGAATAAGAGCGTGTGAAGGTCATTTTGAATATCTCCGTTAAGCTACTTTTGCTGATGACTATACAATCACAGGAATGCAGTTCAGTGGTACAGTCAACGCCTCACTAGGTATACACTTTTGAACCTTATTCCGCTGTAATAACGTTCAAAAGTGTATACCTAGTGAGGCGTTGTGTGTACTAGGGCCTGCAATACCGGTATTTTTTAATACCGGTAATACCGGGATATAGTGTGTAAATCTAATACGGGCGATCTCTTAACGGTGAAAAGTATAGGACATAAGAAATGTAATGACATAACTTTTACTTAGAATTGCAATTAAAATTTTATCCATACAAAATACTTCGGCCCGCAATGTAATGCAACCACACTCGCGTTAAACGCTCGTTGACAGTTACTTGCAATACCATGTTTACAGTACATTGCTACTGATAAAAATTTCAAAAATTATTTGTTGGGTCACAGTTAAGTGTAACTTAAAAAAAACATCAATGAGTTCTATGTCAGGTTTAATTTATCGCCTGTATTAGAAATACGCACTGTATAAAAACCGGTATTACATGCCCTTGTGGTATGTACCAACTAGGCTACGCTGTTCTACTAGTTGTGCCCCCGGGTTGACCCGCGGTCAAACCCGTCGATAAATCAGCACCACGTGTGAACGATGGCTGCGTTGATCAATGATCTGTCCGTTTCATTGTTGCGTGTTCCGCCATTTTTGGGCAGGACACTTTTTACACGCGGTTTTCAATCCGCAATTACAGTAGCTCGTATTCAATATAGCGTTTTTCAACTCCAAGATTATAATTTGTCAATTAAACAGCTGAGAGGTATATTAAGGGCATTTTCAGAATAATGTACCATTTACTTTTTTTTTTATCTTACATATTTTGGGTTATTTCTACTCAGAATCACGAGGACTATCGATTTAAATAATAAAAAGGTGTCCCTTTTTTTATTAGTTTTGTAACGCATCTTTCCATACATTCCATTATATTATGTTACACCAAATAAACATTTTTTAATTTTTTTTTTCATTCTGTATGGACCGTCAAGTGACTAATAATTTTTGTATGGAAAATTAGCGACTTTTTTCAAAAATGGTACCCTTTTTTTCTGAAAACTCCCTTAAAAAGATATACTCTATCAACGTTGTTCAATAAGAACATGGCTAATCATTGTCTTATGGATTTTCAAACACGATCGTGGAAGAGGACAACGTCAACTCGACTTTTGCGCGAGCGAAATCGCGACTGAAAGATGTGCCTATAGTGACTCTAAGTGAGTATCTAAAAAAACATTATTTTATGAAAGTAAAAATCATAACAACACAAAAAATTAAAGTACCCTCCTCCAATCATGCTACAAATCAAAGAATCTACGACACAACTGCTTCAAAGAAGCCGCCATTTTTTCCGAGCCACTGGATCCGGAAGTATGTCATCCGACCCGCTAGGGGTGCATATTTGCGGTGATTCGCTCCGGGGCCTTTGAGGTCACCTATTGGAATTTCGGATTTACATATTCTTGACTATGAGTACAGTCATTTTATTTTCACTTGTATGGGAAAAATGACAAATTTGAAAATAATTTATAATAGCAGAAGTATTTAGTTCTACGGCTTAAAAGAGTTGTTAATCATTGCGTACACAGAAAATCCTACAAAAATTTTAACATGGAAAAATCGTCATTTAATTAATTCCTAAGAAATCGTCTAAATTATTACATAAATATCTTTTTTTTTTGGTTCTTTAAGACACGTTATTTATGTATGACAGAAAATCACCCAAAAAAACAAAAAGCTTCATATATATTTTGAAGAATATTTACTTCCCGATGGAAATTTTGTAGGATTTTTCGTTAGATAAGATAGATAATCATTTATTGCATAACTGTGTACAAAGATGTTAACAATACTACAATTAAGAACCAACAGTTTGTCCAACATGGACGTACAACATAATTATTAATAACTAACTAAATTAATACAAACATGCACTATTTACATACTGGTAAAACTCTTTCATGTTGTAGAAAACTCTGCTTATAAGCCAATTCTTTAATACAGTTTTAAATGGTTTACCTTCGACAGACTTAATTTCAATTGGTAAGTTATTGAAAACCCTTATTGCAGTAAGGTAGGCACTATCATACATAAGTTGACTGTTTATTTTGAAGGTTGGCATACAGTAGTTATATTTATATTGTAATCGCACTTTGCAATTTTTTGAGGACACTTTTTTGAAATACTCTTCGTTGCGCTTTATGAAGAGGCAGAGTTCAAGTATATAGATACCAGTAAGAGTCAAAAGCTTCTTCTCCTTAAATACATTTCTAACCGAATGGAACCAAGGCAAATGATACATTGTTCGTAAGCACCTTTTTTGTAACAGGAATGTAGTTTTTACGTCAGTAGAATCACCCCAAAATATGATACCATACGTTAGTTGTGAATATACATGTCCGTAGTATGCGCTCATGACGACAGTCTCAGAACAGGTTTCAGAAAGTACTGATAATGCATATCTTGCCCTTGCAATTTTTTTGTTTAATTCTTTAATGTGAGACTTCCAATTTAAATGTGAATCTATTGTTATTCCTAGAAAGATAGCACTGTGGACTTGTTCAATGGCGACTGCACCTTGTGTTACAGTGAGAGGCATATGTGCTGTTTTATAATTTCTGAATTGAATGAGTTTAGTTTTATCTACATTTACGTTTAGGTTCAATGTTTCCAGCCACTGAACCACAACACTGAGCGTGTTGTTAATATTTTGTTCAATATGTTCGCCTGACTGCGATCTGTCATCTTTAAAATTTAATGTTTGAAAAAAACGTATCTTTACTGGATTTATATAAATATTGTTGTAAATAGGTTGTAGGATACTGGCTAATATGATTTTTAGTATGATCTGCCTGATACCTAGATTTTTATTCCGATGGACGGAATACGGTATAAGCATTTGGGGTAAGATGCTGGTCGTGAGTTTGTGAATACAAACATATTATCTTATTTATCTCTAAAACGGCTTGCCTGATTTCTAGATAAATCTCAATAGACAGCGATGTTACCATATGTCTGAAATTTTTATATAGTTTTGTAGCTTCAAACATGTTAGGAAATGCGTGTTTCACATTTTCCATATAATAACATTACTACTCGTAAATATTTAGTAATAACTTTGTGCCTATGTTTTTTACAGCTGAATTATTTTGTCTATTTGTGCTGTTTCAAAAATTATTGATCAGTATGCGACGTATGTTTTTCCTTTTTTCTTTAATTGAATTTGAATTGATACCATCTATTTCCATCAAAGCATTAGCCCCACTATTTACAATGTACAATTTCTTTCTTCAAACCCAATTTCAAGCAAAATCGTAAAACTCCAAAATCCACTCCACAACACTTTATCTTGAACCATTCAGAGGCATTCAATGAATCAACCTTAGCACTTGATTTATTTATAGTTTGTACAAAACTCCATCCATCACAGCAACTAGAATCCTAAGAAATCCTTAACCGAACCGATCTCGGGCACATGTCTTACAAGGCTGGTATAAATTGAACTCGCTACACACCTCAAATAACTGCTACGAACTCCTTCTCTATTTGAGCTGAAAGGGGCGAGTGAGGTCTATCAGATTTGGTCGGTTGGTAGTGTCGCAACAAGATCGCGAGGTAATTGTGATCATGAATCAATCCTATCTCTAAATCTCCCAAACAAATGACGATCGGTTGTGCTTTTCAATCTCTTCAACATACATTGCTCCTTTTGTTGAACTTGGTGGTTCTGTTTTAGATTCAAGACGGTTATGGATGGAACGTTTAAGGAAAGTGCTACTTATTGGTGGTTTTGTGGTAAGCGTATCTATGTTAGGAAAGCAATAGTTTAGGGAAGTAATATAGGAAATTCCGGGCAATTTTCTTATAGGCCTTATTGGTTGTAAATGTGTCTGCAAATGCCTCTTGCCGTTGATATATTACCTACATGTGATTGGAATATATTCTGATTGGATCATTGTTTCCTCTATCGACTAACATTAGCAGCTAATTGTTAATTATAGGAAGAAAATTACTATTACCAGCTCATTTTTGTCAAAATGTTATAAGCAGATCTCGTCTGTCATCATCAATTTTGTCATATGGAATACCCAAGTAATATTATTCACTTCCTAGATGTAAAAACTAAAATCATAAAAACGGAATTCGTATAAAATGCAAAGATGTGATATATTTTACCGTAAGGTGAACATTGTGTTCAAAAACGTATCTTTAGAAATTCAGAAAATGTATTTCAAAGGTGACAGCTAGGGAATAAGATGCATGTCGCCCCAACGCACCTTTGAACTGCATTTTATATTTAGAGTTGGAATGTTATATTCACACGCCACAGATGCACCCGCAAAGTAACTAAAGGATTTTTTTTAATAAACATCCCGCCGGACTGTTAGCTGTCACCGTTGCATATGGACATTATGGACCTCTGCAAAACTTGATGTGCACTCTGTTTGAAGTATGTACCGTAATCACTCTAGAAAACCTTGGCAGAGCTCATTCCACAGCTGGAGAGTTCGCGAAAGGATCCTCTGGAAAATGAATAGTGCTTGACTATTTAAGGTTGTCCGGAAGAGATCGCTTTTTAGTGATCAAAAGACGGTCTTACCTTTTGACTACCACTTTTGTTACCACTCAAAGTTTTTCAACTTTTTTGTATTATTGGTGCACAATAAATAATTGTTTATGGAATAAAAATGGCCGCTCTTTATTACCTGAAACAAAAAGAAATACATTACATTTCATTCCATCATATAAGACTTTAGATGAAATAAAATCATTCCAGCGAAATAACCTAATTATTCCTCCAGATACGTAAAACAGAATACCGAATAGGTACTTATGTCTAAATCTACCTCACCAGGCATAAAAGCGGTAACAGCCATTTAAAAACCAATTCAATTCTCAACCGTATTCCCGCACTGCAAAGTACAAATTCAAACTGGGTTTAAACACACTTACGACTCTTTTGAATGACGCAGAAAATGATGAGCGTTGTCATCCATTACAATTACGAAATTATGTCTATTCCTCGTATACAGCCGTATTCATTCTAAAAGGGACAACATGTTCTCTACTTTAAAGGCAGTTAAGCTGTTTTAGAATGAGTTTGTAAAATCCTTGATTAGAAGTCGAATTTCGCCGAACACTTTACGGCGAAAGTTGGTTAATAAATAAAGTTATTTCACGGCCTATATTGTTGTTTCTGTGGCGTGTAAGTCTTGAAGACTTTAGATTTTACAATCTTTTATTTAACTCGCTCAAAGACGTGGAAAGATTGGTCATAGAAAGTGGAGATGGTCTGATGATGGAGGCAGAAGTTGGCTATGGTATGGAACTCGTAAGACAATGAGTCACTACCAACTAGGCTACAGTGGGCGTTTATTAGTGGCTAAAGCTGGGTCTACGCTAGACGAGCCGAGCACGAGCGGAGCACAAATTTGCAACACCCTTGCTCGCTCAGTTTGTTAATTTTATTTGAAGTCCACACTTGAGCCGCAAACTACGACGCCCAGGACGATTCCGCTCGTGCTCGGCTCGCCTAGTGTAGACGCAGCTTAATAAAATAACGATTTCATTTATATTCTACGAGATGGTCTATTTAGAACAAATGTTGTGCGCCATGCTTGGCGGTTGACAGGTGTCAGTTGCTTGGCATCATGTCAGTGGTTCAAGAGCGAATGTATGACAAGGTGCCGGTCACTTAAACTCGTGGCGAAAAAAATTCTTAGGCATGCCATCTCTTGTTACTCAATGAACGATTTGCAAGATTTTCAAAGGTCTTTAATATTAGCCTTCGTAACTCAATATGCTTAACTAGCATTGTAGTTAAAAGCTAATAAGAATTAAGTTGAGATATCCGCCAAAGCTCTTCGTGTATTCACATTTCACAATGATTCAGCTAAATCCATTATACTGCTTAAATTGCGGGATGACTGGCCACTTTTCTGGCTAATCTGAATTTGCCCGAGAGATTCTGAAAGTAGGCAATTTAGGTTTTGAAGTTTTCGGAAGCTCTTCATATTTTTTGGACAATTAATTGTCAGTTTATATTATAACCCGCTTATTCATAAACGTTCTTCAAACCTCATTTAGTTAACTTATGTTTTGTATGTTTCAAGCGCTGGTAGCCTTGCGGTAAGACGTCCGACTTTCAATCCGGAGGTCTCGGGTTCAAACCCCGGCTCGTACCACTGAGTTTTTCGGAACTTATGTACGGAATGTCATTTGATATTTACCAGTCGCTTTTCGGTGAAGGAAAACATCGTAAGGAAAGCGGACCTCATCCCAAAAAGGCCTAGTTTCCCCTCTGGGTTGGAAGGTCAGATGGCACTTGGCAGTCGCTTTCGTAAAAACTAGTGTCTACGCCAATTCACGGGATTAGGTTGTCAAGCGGGCCCCAAGCCGGGATAAACGCTAGGAAGAAGATGTTTTGTCTGTTTCTAACAAACACAACTGTCAAAGTGACAGATAAGCACAAACGATGTTTTAGTTAAATGAAGTTTGAAGCACGTTTATGAACAAGCGGTTATAATAATAATGTTTAATTAATATTTATGCACCTAATTAATGTTGTATGCACCTAATTAAGTAAATTTATGAATATTATACTACTTAAATTACAACAAAAAATATCTTACGTAATATCTAGGTAAACGGGTGAAGTGATAAAAATGAGCTAGACACGAATTTATAGTCAAAAGCACAACTGCTTTTCAAGATCATTCTGAGCACTTTGGCCGCACAGACACTTCTGCTGCTGTAAAGTCGACATCAGATAATATCGATGCGACCAAAGTGGTCACAATCATCTGCACAACACCTTATTGTCAAGGCAATAAAGTGCATGTTCAGATATTTTTAGTGCCTCGGCCGCTCGGATATATTTAATGGTGACAGTGTAGCTACTAGTCACGTCTGACATACACTCATTTAATGTGACAAAAATATGTAGTCACGACTATTACCAAGGCGTAAAGTCTTGGATACATGTTTATGTCACTTTCAATGTATCCATATTTTCAGACGCCACCGTACATATTATCAACTCCGATACGTCAGATGGTTTGATAAAGATGTAGCACTTTTAGCAAAGTCAGGTCTGAGGGGGTATCGTTTGTCGTAGGGGTGTCGCTTTTATTTGCTAAAGTTAATAGGGTTGTCACTGATACTGACTGATTTATTAGATTTATGTATTTAATTGAATTGGGTGTTACTTTGCGTTCATGTTATTAACGACAGTAATAATTTGATGGCCGAGGTATAATTTCAGATTCAAATTTAACCGGAATAGCAACGCAATATTGGTTTATTAAATTAATAATTACGTTAATTTCCATGCCACTAAAATGACGAATAGTGCTGATCACCAACATCATTATTTATTGCTTTAAATCATGTATCTGTACAATAACTAAAAAACTCATCTGTTATTTTATTTTAATGTTAAAAATGTTTTTATTATTGCTTTGTTTTGTATAAACACATGCCCGTCCTTTTGGAAGTGTTTCCACAGTAAACCAGCGTCAGCTTAATACCATTTTTATGGCAATATTTTGAGTAAATCATGTCTTATTCTTCATTACGTAAAAAAATGCAGAGGGTTTTGCAAAGATTCATAAATGTCTTTGGACTTATAGGAGTATATTGACATACGGTCAAATATAATTAGAACCTGACTTAGGTGGGTACTTGGTTCAAAATAAATTAAGAGCTAACATCAGATAAAAATAATGTGGAAAAATAGTAGATTGTTCAACAAGGGACTAAAACAAGCCATAATGACACGAGATGTTTAGCCACCCGAGCGTAGCGAGGGTGGATATAGTTCGAGGGTCATTATGGTTGTTTAGTCTCGCGTTAAACACTCTACTTTTCACTTTGAATGCGAGGAAAAAATAACGACATTCTACACAAAATCTCAAATTTTTTTTTTAATCGAGTTTGTTTAATATTTTCGCAGTTGTCATTTTGAAGTTATATGCGTGGTCCAAAATTGTCTATGCACAATCACTAAAAAGGGCGGTAATCGTCCATTCATAAACACCGTGAGTGGCTGTTTAGGGGTTTCCAAAGTAAATTAAAAAAAAATGTTTTAGTCCCTAGAGATTAATAAAGAGTTTTAGTCCCGATCTGCAGAGACTAAAGTAACATTTTAAGAGCATGAGAAGTGAAAAATAGTCTTATTAACATTATAAAATAACGCGGTTACACCTTACACTCACGGCAGTTTAGTCACGTCGTGCGACATTACCGACCGTGTTATTTTATAATGTTAATATATCCCACGAGAGTTTAAATTTAATAGTCTTATTAAATGGTAAGTGACAACCCTAGGTCTCCACGGACGAAGGTAGCACTTTTGCGCCGGCTTCACGGATAGCCTAGATTTATTGTTTTTATATATTTCTGCTTATTTCTATTTCACACTCGGATTCTCTCGTATTATGTTTAAACGGAGTTATTTATGCGTCTCCCAGCGCTTTGAGATACGGCTTAAGTAGCGTCCTTTTGTCCTGGGTAACCTTGTATAGAATCAAGGGAAACAGAATCAACTAGAGAACAAATCAAATTATATAATGAAATATTTACGAGCACATATTGTTATAAGGTCGTCTGTCCATCTTGTGAGTGGACGTCCTACGCTGCGCTTGCTAGTCCGTGGTCTCCACTCGAGCACTTTGCACGAGCGCCGGAAGACGCTGGATGCAAGTCGCTTATTCCGACCGATACTTATGGAGGTCCAAAGGGGAGGCCTATGTTCAGCAGTGGACGTCTCATGGCTGAGATGATGATGATGACATATTGTTATACAGAATTCATCCTCACTATTCTTATCATGTAAAGATACGTGTGTTCATAGAGATCGTAATATCATAAGGTTATTCGTTTATTACTTTGAGAATTGAAGAAAATTTTATTAATAATCATATTTTTCAACGGTTAGTTGGATGTATTCAATACTTTCTGACTTTCTTCGAGTATATAACAATATTCTAAGTGATTAATTTACCTAATTAAGAAATGTTTGTAAGAAAGAATTCTGTATACCTGTTACCATCAATCATGTTAGATTACTGTTTGTTGTTAGCTTTATTTTGTTCTTTTATTCTTTACCTGTTTCTTTTTATTTGTTACTAATACCCAATTGCCACGAATAAATGATTTCTGTTTCTATTTCAATGCCCACATTGTTAACTGCCCATCGGTGGACCTCATGCCTTTTGTCATAAGGTCCACCGATGTACAGTTAAGGGGCTACTTTGAAAAATTATAGGTTTTTTCAAACGCTCTAGTGACTAAACGGGAAAAGGGACTGAATTTATTTTCGAATATATATTATTAGACTATATACTCTTGTTTCTGGTACAAGCCCTGAAAGTCGCCTCGATAGAAAAAAAAATAAGTTGGGTCCTTTTTCCCCTTATTTTTCTTAGCTTACGTAAACTATAAGAGATTAAGCAATGTAACTAAGTAAAAAATATGGTATTCTGGTTGATCTAAAAAGTCACAGAAGCAAAATTAGACAAAACTTTATAGATTCGCTTATTTATCGTAGTTTGGTCAAAAAGTCGGATCCATAAGAGCGTTGCATCTCTTTCTTTCGCGCACGGGAGCCATAAACGTGTCTCTAACGGATGGGCGTGGCTTGTCCGAATCGAGGAATGGCCTTAAGAGTGTTGCTGTTTATACCTTAGTAGATACGCCTAAGCATTTGAGTCAATCCTCTTTTTATTCCTCGTTGCTATAGTTACGTCTTGAAAACCAAAAATTTTCTATGATATGAAGGACTATGAATATATCCTTCGGACAACGGGGAGAGGTTAGACAATATTATAAAGCCTGTGTGGCCGGGTAGCCTAGAGGTACGGACGTCTACCGCGAATGCAGAAGACGCTGGTTTGATTCTTGCCCTTAGCACCGGATTGATGTACGAATTATTTCGTATTAAATATCTATTTCAGTTGAATAGAACCAACAGTTTTCATGTATAATATTGAGCTCATATATACTTAATACAGACAATTGCACTTAACACAAAAAGTGGTCAATAGCGCGACCATCATCTTCCGAAATCACTGAAAGTCCAAGTAAGATGTACCTATAATGTTTGAAATAACATATATTTATTTACTATATCTAAGATCATTAGCTTCAACATGATCTTATTAGGCTCATATGCAGTAAAGAAGCGTTATTACATAAAACAAGATCTTCACTCAAGCAAAAAAATGTTTGCAGTGTGACAGCTAGTAAACCAGACTTCAGAAGTTACTCGTAAAAATACTAAATGATTTGTTTTCTATTTAAGTTATTCAATGTCGCTCGGATTTACATTTAGATGTCTTAATTAATAAGTGTCGAAACTAGTTATCAAATTACAAAAGTTATTTAGATGTTTTTAAGTTAAAATAAATTAGTAACAGCAAATCCTGATAAATTCAAATCTTGTTTCGTGAATAACTTTGGTTGGATCGGAGAGAATTTATGTGAATTTTAGTCATTTTATTAAGACCTGTCTGTCAAGATCTAACTCTGAAAGAAATTTCGCATTTTACCCGACTAGTAAATAATCTTAACTTAAGTAAGTACGGTCTGGTCTGAAATATTTAATGTGACATAAACATGTATCCAAGACTTAGAATCGTGCTTACACATTTTTGTAGCATTAAATGTATACTTATTTTTTGTGGTGACTACGAACAAGGAATGCATTCTTGGTTCGTACGCGGGTTACAAACTAATAATGTTTAATTCTTCTTTCGTAACTTATGGAGCCCACATACTATCAGTCGGCCTGGCGATATTGGCCTGTCAGTTGTTCGGAGCTGTCAAACTTTTGTTCTAACTGACAGGTCGATATCGTCAGGCGGATTCATAGTCGGTGGGCCCCCTATAGTATTTT
The DNA here is from genome assembly GCA_911728535.1 of Pammene fasciana. Classification (NCBI taxonomy): domain Eukaryota; kingdom Metazoa; phylum Arthropoda; class Insecta; order Lepidoptera; family Tortricidae; genus Pammene; species Pammene fasciana. The sequence continues at coordinate 3,473,192 of OU452295.1, forward strand.
ATGCAATAGTTGTATAAGAGGGTTCAAAAAAGGTGAGTGGCGTGTGTAATAATTTGAGGCGAAGCCGAAAATTGTTAATAAAGACGCCATAAGCCTTTTTTGAACTACTTATTTAACGTTGCATACCTACATTACTTTTTCTACGACTAGGGATTAAATAAAATACAAAATTAAACGCAGTTTGCTTTAAGAAAGAGCGAGAAGTTGAAAAGTGGTGGCAAACGAATGACAGTTGAGAGAACGTAATCATAGACACGGTAATTTTTTTTCTTCTAATGTCATCAACTTACTTGCTTTTTTCCTTATGTTGGCAGCAATTATTTTAGTTTTGTTATTGTTCCAAACCATATGAAATCAGTCGTTTGTTAAGTTGGCAGTTTTTATTTTTGTTGTAAATTTAGTGTCGTTTTTCTTTTTTAGTTGCTTTTTTTTTATCACATAATAACCCTAGGGTCTTTATGAAGAATAGACATGATAGACTTTTTTGAAATGTCATAAGACATACTTTTATATTCGTTGGCGGGACCATATAATTGACAGATAAAAGTACCGGAGTAGAAGAAGATAGATAGGTACCTACGATACGAGAAAATAACGAATTTACCTTTGTTTGTAGAAACTGAATATAGATTTGGGATCGACAATAAGAAAAATTAAACACAAGGGACTGTATTTAAGGGATTGTGGTTATAAACTTTTGATACTTCGGCAATGTTATACAAACGGCGAAAGAACGCAATAACTTTTCTATTTTAGGTACCTACATACTTTGTGAAGCTGTACGCTTACCATAAGTTTACATTGACGTTTTCGAGAACGAGTATCGAGTGTTCTATCTGTGCATCTTCATCATCATCATCATCTTAGCCATAAGACGTTCACTGCTGAACATAGGCCTCCCCTTTGGACCTCCATGCATAAGTATCGGTCGGAAGCGACTTGAATGGAACTTATCATTAAAGGGGGGGTTTGCCATACGCGCCACGCTTGGCAGGCGGGTTGGCGCGCGCAGTTTTTTTTTTTTGTTTATTGTTGTTTAGGCTCTTGGAAGATGCTGCTGCCCATGTCCCGGTATATTCCCTTAGCAGACTCACTGCAACCACGGGACGATATGGTGGGGTACAATTCTAAGGCCGGGCACCCCACGGCAACTGTATTCCTTGGTAATTAATAAAAATTGTTTACTTTAGTAGTTGGGTTCTATGTTTTCCCCACTACGGCGTACAAAAAAGGAGGGGTATTTTGCAGTCTGTATGTTTGTATTTACGTATGTTCTTCCGTTGCGCCTAAACTATTCGTCCGATTTTGATGAATAATATGTCAATCGATTTCTTATTATGTTCCAGGTAACACAGGCTACATTTGAACTGACCGCAACACATTTTTTCCGTAGTCGGGTAACTTTAATTAATAAGTTTGTATTGACTTTCAGCCTCCATGTCAGGTTTGGTTAAAAAATCCACTGTATGTTTCGTTATCTAGATAACTTGACACCACTTCTCAGTTATTTAGTATTTAAATTCATTAGCTAAGCGTCAGACATCAAAATTACCGTAGTGGATTCTAAGCACGTTCGGTTAATTCGGTGGCGAATAGATCGGTGGTCCCACGAGAGGCTCCAAATTAGGTGAAATTAGCCAGACACGACTAATGCCGGCGCAATAAATTAAACACACTCTCACACCGAACCACCACAATGGCTCACGAAAAGATACCCCGAGATTTTTACGCTTGTCCTACGTGAGCGAAGGGATCAATGTTACCCTGCGTCCGTAGGAAACACCTTCGACAACCCTACACGTGATCCCTGGGTGGTGCGAAAAGAGTAACAAACTTGGCAGCTGCACTGTCCCATCTGGACCTCGCAGCATTTGATGGATTTTCTTCACCATCTACTTTCCCACTAGTCCCACTACTATTACCACCTGACAGAAGAAATGCCTCTCTATATATCCAGTGACGTGTAGCCATACGATAAATAAATAAACGTGAGCGAATACAACGCGAACGCGAAGCGGCGCTAAAGAAACAAACAGGCCTATAACCGCGAAGCACTTCGTTCATCGAATCGTCTAGTTGCATCACTCTCTTTCGTATACGCAAGAGCGATAGAGACGGGGCCATCGTTTTGTCGATTTTCGAAGCGCGGTAGGCCCTCAGACGACAGCTATTATAGTGTCCGCATGGCTAAACAACACGCGAGCATGTGTTCGCTTCCATTCGCCCACGGCCTTACGCCTCGTTCACGAAATATCGCTCAAATTTGCCGTAATCGTTTTTATTCTGTTTTCGGTTATATCGATGCATTGGTTAATATAGCGAATAAAAGTCTAATGCTTCGGTGTGACAGAACCCGTGACCATTCAACCATTCAACAGCTGAATAATTTACTGAATGACATAATTGCGTCCAGCCACATAATACGCCACGCTAATACGTTAAACCGGATTTAGCTCAAATGAGCGAAACTTTTCATAATTCATGATGTAAAATTGAGGTAACTTCTGTTTTAGTCTGCATACAATTTTGAGCGTTGCTTCATTCATATATGCGATTGATTAATTTATATATGCGAGTAGGGTGACCAGATACACATTTCAAAAGGCCTGACAACTACCTTGAGCTCGCGGGATTCGCGTTTTATTTAATACGTTGTTTGAAAACTATTCCCTCAATTGCTCAAAGGTTAACTGGAAAAAATCTTGGTGGCTCCACTTCTCAAATCCATCCTTGGGTCCTAAGGAACAATCATGACGAGAAAAATCTCTTGTTCATGAAAAGTTCTATGCTCGTAAAACTAAATTTTTACATAATATTTTTTTTTATTCAAATAAATACAGTATATACAATTTTCTCTATTTGTCGAAAATTCCTGACATTTTCCTGTTCCGGCCGCATTCCTGACATATTTCCAAAATTCCTGACGTCTGGTCACCCTATATGCGAGTGATTAATTCATTAATGCGACTGATAAATTCTCAAATGTCTGCTTGGCCATTTAAGAGGTTGACAACAGCCGATGACCTTGATATTGACGTTACTTAAACAGTTAATTAGAAAAACCTTTTCATTTTGGGAAAAGTAAGAAAAATATATGTCAGCGTTTTTTTTGTTTAAATAATTACCGCTATATGACCTGTCAAGATGTTTAATGCCTGTCATGTCACGTCAAAAGTTGTTTTTCTAAAATGTCATTATAGGCCACTTGAATGATAGTTCAAAGAGGTTCTAGAATGTCTAAAGAGGTCTTATTTAATTATCTTCTTAACAGGGTGTTTATACTGTTTATACGTAGAAAATTAGTTTCCTAGTTTTCTCCAAAAAAAAACATAACCTAACCTAAAAATGATGTTTCACATTTAAATGTACTCCGAGAACCGAGTACTGTCAGCGGTAAAAATATCCGTGACTAATTAGTTAGCACCTTATAAGTATTATATATAAATCACGATTAACGTAGAGAAATAAAATAACATAAATCAAAATAACATAAAAATCCGCTTAAGCGACAAAACCTTGTTCTTTGTTAACCTAGTTTAAAAGTAAAAACGCTGGCCAGAATCAAATTGCGAGCGTATGAAAATGCAGGAAAATTTCAACTCTTCCGATTGTCCGGGATTCCAAGTAAACATTGAATAAAATTCAGAGTGTTACTGACTGGAATCAGAACGTGGTAAAGAGTTTTATACATTTCATTTATACAGTGTGTGGCCTGTAACACGAGCAAAAAATTAAAACATAAATTGTACTCCTTAAACAATAAAACTATTGTACAACAACTTTAAAAATATATTTATATTTCTTTAAGGAGTTTCAACAGCTAACATATATACAATAAGCATCTTAGGTAGAAATACAGAGGCAATTACAGGAACTCACCGATAGCCTGTCTCTGTTTCATACAAACATAATATTATTTTCAATGTACGTTAAAATCCGTCTAATTGACATTGCTTGTCAGTCTTGTCACTCTACAGACATAATCAATTTTGCGGTACATTGCGTGTTCAGGTAAACTTTAAAATGTACTAAAAGTCAAACCGTAAGTTATTTTCAAAAGTCGCTGAACAAACGTTGTTTAATTTGAGAAGTAGAATCTATAATTTTTTGCTCGTGTTACAGGCCACACACGGTAGACTAAATATATATGAAGAGTTATACTGTTTGTTAAGCTGTGACTAATTATGGTCACAGTTAGATCCAAATGTTGATTGGTAGAGAAAGCCTTAAGGTATTAAGTCTGCCTCTTGTACACTTTTTTATTTGTACAATAAAGTTTAAAAAAAAACTGAAAATTCCACTTACTAGGTTATTGTTTGAGATAACCTCGCGTTCTCGTACAAACTAGATAACTACAGATATTCCTTACCTAGCAAATGGCACACGTTTCTGCGCTCACAGCAACCGGGACTTATGTAGTGATATATCTGAACCTAAGTTTGCTGTGGGTCTTCCTCTTTGCAGGTATTGGGATTACAGAGAAGAATAAAACAGAAAGTTCGTTATGATCAAAGTGTATTTATATTTATTGTTTTATATTATATTCAAAGTTAAGGGTCCAAAATTTTGCCCCTTTTGCTACAAGCCTTTGATTTTGAATAAGTAGCACCTATACCGCACAAGTATTGGTTTTCATCCACTAAAGATCAGCAAGTTCTGTTAAGATTAAAGAATATTTGTTATTTCAGATTCTTTCTTTTAAATGCTTCACCTAAGTTAGGTAGGATGGCGTATGTGGGGTAAAGTAACAAATAAAATGTCCCACAGAATCGAGTCCGGCGTCACGGTAAGCTGTTAGCAATTGCAAGATGACGTCTCGTTTGAAGACTGGTGGACTGGTGGACATACATACATTATATAAACATAGCAAAAGACGAATGGTATTTTCCTAGCAGTTACACATTTGAGGCTCGTCTTAACTCTAAATACCATGGAGTAATCTATTACTCTCTCACACTCTAGTGTTAGAGCGCTCTAAGTTTAATATTTGTCTATCTCATAAATACCTCTACTTTTTATCAGTTTTCCTTAATATTATATTTTATCAAGGTGTCGCAGTGTCAGCCTTACCCTTCGAGAGGCCCCAGGCGTTTTGTAAAAATCTACTCCGCCAGGCCTCTGTAAAAATCTGCTTGGGTTGCGAGGCCCTTGCAAGCGCGAGGCCCCAAGCGACTGCTCTGTTCGCCACCTCCTAAGGCTACCGGGTGTGCATAAAGAATAGTTTGTATTGTATCGACAGGTCTTTCTGTAATAAGCTGTGCTCGAACGTCGACACTCGCGAAGAGTAATGACGCGGTTGTTGCCATAATATCTATTTGAATTTGGAACTTCGCTCCGTGCACTTTTGAATTCGTTTAAAAATAACCGTCGCTCGGTATTGCCAGTGCAGAAGTTTGAGCGCAAGTTCATTCGATTTGTTTTGACACTGGGATGTAAGGGCGGTTACACACTCACCCGCGCTTTCATAAACGTGTTTCAAACGTCATTTTACTAAAACATCGTTTGTCCTTATCTGTCACTTTGACAGTTGTGTTTGTTAGAAACACACAACACATGTTTTAACTAAATGAGGTTTGAAACACGTTTATGAATAAGGGCCTTATCACACTTGAGCGATTTGAAGGAAGTGTGATAACTGATAATGATAACGCACTAAGCGGGTTAATGTTTAATATGTAATTACGAAGTAATCGTCATTTCAGCCTTTTATCAACCATAGCTAATCATGACGGAAGTAATTTAATTAAGGATATAAAATAATCAAGGATATACATTTTTTACAGACGATTGCAGTAGTCCCAACTTCAAGACGGAAGCTATCTGAATTGTTATTTAAAAAATAGCATTAAAATTGTAGTTAGGTTCAAGAAATTACATTTAAAATAAAATAAATATATGTAGCCATATTTTTATTTTATTTATAAAAGTGCAAAAAACGGCCCTCCCTGTACCTATATGTATATCTGAATATTAATCTAATGACTGATCAAAGATCAAAATGGCTAAATATCTAAATAAGCAAAAGTTTTCAAAAATAAACAAAGCCGGCATCTATTAGCCTCTAATTAACATAAATATGCAATCGTACAATAATATCCCATCGCAAGCTAAAAACACAACTAATTTAAAGCAGCATTTAACCAACTGTTAATAAACTTTGGTATCTTTTTTATAAATAAAATAGTAGTTTATTTTCAATTACAAAGCGCCCATTAATATCCGCGATCCTTGCCGAAAGGTTTTTAAACCGAGCGCAAGTAGTGCGCGATGTTTATACAACACGACGGGTTTACGATTCTCTATTGTGTTGGCGCAATATAATATTTATTATCATATTAGCTAGGGATACACGTACAGATGTGCCCGCCGGATTTGTCCGACGGATATGTCTGGCGGACAAATCCGTGCGTGTATGCCGAATTGGGCACGGATTTGTCTGCGGACATATCTGAATAGCACCATACACGAACGGATCTGTCCGCCGGGCATATCCGTTGGGCAAATCCGGCGGGCACATCTGTGCGTGTATCCCTAGCTGAAGTGTTTCCCTAGTTGGCTGAATTTTATGTGTTAGCAGGGGGTGATAGAGCGTATTTTTGATATTATTTTAAAATGGATCAGTCACGAAATTTAAGGTAACGGGATACGCAAACACGTAAAATTGAAGTGTTATGCGCAAGTTATGTGATGAATTCAAAGCAATTTGGAGCGTGGTTTGGAATGATCTGAAGGGATATACATACAGTGTGTGGCCTGTAACACAAGCAAAAAAATTAAAACGTAGATTGTACTCCTTAAACAATAAAATTATTGTTCCCAACTTTAAAAAAATAATATGCAGTTTTTAGATTGTCTCTTTTTCATACAAACTAAATATTATTTTCAGTGTACGTTTAAATCCATCTAATTGACATTGCTTGTCAGTTTTGTCACTCCACAGACATAATCAATATCGCTATACATTGCGTGTTCAGCTAAACTTTAAAATGTACTAACATTTCAACTGTAAGTTATTTTTAAAAGTCGCTGTACAAAAGTTGTTAGGTTTGAGGGGTAGAATGTATCTTTTAATTTTTTGCTCGTGTTAGGCCTCACACGATATAGTCAGGTTTATATCCGGTATTAGTTTAAGTATATCGTCACGTCGTCGTGTCGTAGTCGCGTCGTGTAAACGAGGTTAGTTATTTACGATGCTCGCACCACGGTCTCTCGTCCGTATTTTATCGCTCCCAGGGTTCGATTGCACTATTAGTAGATAAATTATATGTATGTTTGTATGTGAACCCATTAAGACGTAAGATAGGTAGAGCATCGCAGCGTGGCAATTTTCTGGTACATTTGTACGTGTACATTTCAAGGAAGAGTCGCCATCAAATAAGTATATCGGAGCGGCCAGGGTAGTCAAAAATATCTGAACATGCACTTTATCGCCTTGACAATAGAGACGCTTTTCGGATATTTGTGACCACCTTGGCAGCTCCGATATATTTGATGGCGACTGTACACATCGTCATTTTTAGAATAAAGCCATTTTTGGGCTTGTGGTAACAAAACATAAAGCAGAGCACTTTAAGGGATGCTACAAAATAAAACTTGGGGTAAAAACACCTATAGAATTTTTAGAATTCATAAAAACAGTTAACAAATTTCGTAAAATGAGCTGAACTACGTTTGTATGGGAACGCGAGTTCACGCGAGCATCCTGGCTACTCTTAAAAATTTCAGTCAGAAATTATTATCTACAAGATAAATCTTGAGCACCTTCGGGGTCTGGGGATAAAATATGTAGTAATAAAGTCCCCAAAAGGATACCTTATATTTTGTCGTGACGTTTTAGATTTACGCCTAATAATAACGGCGTTTAGGGGTACAGTAGGCGACAGATACCAAGCAGATACCTAGCATTTCTATCTTCTATCTATCTATACATATAATAAAGCTGAAGAGGGTCGAAAGTCTGTACATGGAAGATATTCGAAAAAAAATTTGCTGGGGATACTAAGAATCGATAAAAGAACACGTTCCAACAGTTTTTAGAATTTTTGTCTGTTTATCTGTTTGTCTGTTTATCTGTTTGTCTGTTTATTTGACCGCGCATCACGTGAAAACGGCTGAACGGATTTTGATGAAATTTTGTATAGAGATAGCTTGAGTCACGGGAAAGGACATAGGATAGTTTTCATCCCGAAAATCAACCCTGGAGGGGGTGAAAAGGGGGTTGAAAGTTTGTATGGAGAATTTTTAACCGCTGAACCAATTTAGATGAAAATTAGTATGGAGATAATTTTAGTCCCGGGAAACGACAGGATAGTTGTCATTCCAAAAATCAACCCTAGAGGGGGTGAAAAGTGGTTGGAAGTTTGTATGGGGAATCAATAACCGTTGAACGCTGGAGATAGTTTGAGCTCTGGGGAAGCTCCGGAAAAGGTAAAACCCATAGGTTGAAGGCATTACCCTTCTTTGTGTCGCACAGTCGGGTAAAAATACCCAGTATTTAGGTACACAGGCACACACACAGTTCGTTAGACCGCTCCAATGCAATTTGAAGCCGGAAGTCACTCCTGCGCCCCTTGTGAACGTTTGCTCAGCATTTCTCCATTTTCAACATTACCCGGATTGTTGGGCCACTTGCCATAGTTCGTAATTTAGCCGTGTAATAAATTACCGATGTAACTGACAGTTGACAGCTAGTCGGTAACATCGGTCATTTATAACACGGCTAAATTACGAACAATATCAATTTAAGTGGCTAAAAACAATCAGGGATCGAGACTGTACCTGTAGCTACTATACCAATTAACGTTTAAATTTAGTTTTTATTTTATCGTAGATCTTGCAATTATAGCCGATAAATTTGACAAAGAAAGCAGTATTCGATTCATTACGGAGAAAAACGGCGATTAGGTATTCTGAAAAAGGGAATCGGATTTAATGGAATGGATTAGGATTAATGAGTGATTTTTGAATTATAGGACATTCGGAATCATAATATAATTTATAATATTATATGAATACTTGTATTAAATACATACAGGAAGTTTTTTCAACCACTAGCCATATTGTTCGAGGTGATTTGGTAGGCCATACTACAACTATGGGACCAACTCCGAAATCTGAAAAAATTTTTTTACTTATTTATACATTTCAGCCGATCAGACACGTTGACGTTTTGTATGGGGACGCCAAAAAATTTTTTGTGATTTCGAGGTTGATCCCATAGAAAAAGGTGTTCATTATGACTTACCTAATCACCTCCCACAATATGGCTAGTTATTAAAAAAACACCTTGTATATGTAGTTTTTAGTTAAAGTTTTCTTTTAATTAGGTAAGTTTTATTTACAGTTATATAGTTGTACCTACCTGCCAATAAATTACATTAAAAAGTTTATTAAAAAACAATGTGTGGGACATTATTTGATTGAATCACAAACTTCCCGCATGTTTTTTTTTTAATCTAGACGAGAATGATTCGTAAATATTTGTTATTCTCTTTGAATAAACAAACAATCTTTATTACAACATGAATGAGTTTAAAATACTTTTTTAACAATATTGTACGATAAATCCTTAGATACAGTTACAGATTAAATCAGTTCTCTACAATATCGAACTAAATGTACCCGGAAAAAATAACAAACAAAACGTTCCTCCAACCTCACTAGACCTGTCAAAGTAACCTACAATATAAACCACTACTTACACAACCTCTTATCTTATACAACACTAACATTGTAAAAGATACTCAAATATATACAAAATAGAGATTAATTTTGCGTAAAGTGAAACATGAAGATAAGAGGAAGGGATTTAAGGATCGATTCGGACCCACGTCAAGCGAGTGTTGAAATATTAACTTTGTAGAAAAATAGCCACTTCAGAAATATCGTTTGGAGTTTCTGTCCGAACTAATAGATAGACGTATTGGCTGTCAGGGAAGATTACGTACTTATAAATATATATACCTACCCACGTTTCAGTCCGACTGTAGGTACAATACGCCAAATCATAACATTTCTAGGTACACGATGAATTGGCGGCATTTCATGATATGCCTAATTTTGACCAGGAATGACATGAAATTCCTAGACGCATCATGAAATGGCTACATTTCATGATATGCCTGACTAGCCAAGAATATTGCGAAATTCCTAAGCACATCATGAAAAGGCGGCATTTCATGATGTGCCTTAATTGGCCAGGCAATAATTAAATTCCAAGGCATAACAGGAAATTCCTAGGCATATCAAAACACTGGACTATAGTTTGAGAATTTAACGATCATAATATCAGCCTTGAAACAGTAATTTACGCTAAATTAAGGCAATAATCCGAAGGCATGACAATGAGGTTAATAGGAGTCCCCAAGAAATGCCATTATTATAAACTCCTCCAAGTTTCAATGTAACAAATAATGAGTCAAAACTTTCTTTCGCCTTGGCCCATATTTTATTGATCCCTTATTTCTGATTTTGAACTTTATTACAAGTAGATGTGATATTTAGAACAAATTATGTGCGCCTTGTTTGGCGGTTGACAGCTGTGACAGAATTAAAGAGTAGTATAGACTTGTAGTGATTTTCACTACAATTTTTGGGACAAAGAATTTCTTAAGGATGTCATCCCATGTTACGGCCGGTGTAGAAGTATATATTGCAAAATAAATTAAGATATAGGTATTCTGTCACTTAGATATCGATAGACATTTTAGTGACGCCATATCTTGAAAGGCAAATAAAGGCCTACACCCAATCCACCATATTTTTTCGGACTAAAGACTGTATACGTTAAAATCCGGCCACGCATGATCTGGTACATCTCCCTTTCGGATACACATTTTCAAGCAGTTCTTTTTTATAAATAATCTGTAATCATAGTAATATATAATAAAAAATAGAATCATATTACAATTGTATGGGCTTGTCTCAGTTTTTACTGAAGGTATTCCATCATATCTTTAATGTTTTGTCCAGCGTTTTTTGATAATCTTCACGCGCTTCCTGCTACAATACCACAATTGTATTTATATTTTCACAACCGGTTTTACGGTCAATAGAATGTCATCTTACAAAAAAAAATGTTTTGAAACTCTATTCTACTTGAGGTAGTCGGGAAAACTTTCTACTCCAAGCACTGAAAGTAATTTTTATATGGCAGCCATTTTTTTGTCAAAAAGTCAAACTCACCAAAGTTAGAACACCTCCGAACTATTTCAATCTAAATACAATTAGAAAAATGTTAGCTATGGTGAAAAGAGAATTTAATAAGGTATAATTTGATTTATCTTATTTATAATAAAAAACTATTTTTAACAGGAAAATTTGGTAAACACTGTCAGAACACTGTGGAAAACAAAATATAGGCACTGTGGAATATATAGTGATCAAACTCATAGACAACGTAACGTTTATATTATGTTTTCAATTTTATTATGTAGCTTGATAACCCCAAATTATTAATTAGAAGTGTTGGTTGAATATGCACGTTCAATAAAAAGATGTACCATACCATGCGTGGCCGGATTTTAACGTATACAGTCTTTAAGAGAATTTGGAGGTAAATGGGAACATTCGTATGTATGCACAAACGGACAAACTAACAATCCTTCAAACTAAACCCATACCGTCACGTGCTACAACTCTGCCTACGATGCACAACTTTGCCTGGCTTGAAAAACATGGTTTTCTTCACCAAACAGCTGTTTATATGTTATTTCTGATTTGGGAGAAAGGCGGCCATCTCAGAATAAGATACAAATAGCTGTTTGGTGAAGAAAGCCATGTTTTTCAAGCCAGGAAAAGTTGTGCATCGCAGGCAAAGTAGCACGTGACGGTTTACATTTTATCTCTGTACCGCCATTGGGATAAGACTCAAAAACCTGACTGACGATATGCTTTCCTTTATTAGCACAGATGTGCCCGCCGGATTTGTCCGACGGATATGCCCGGCGGATAGATCCGTCCGTGTATGGCGCGAATTGAACACGGATTTGTCTGCGGACACATCAGAATAGCTCCATACACAGACGGATCTGTCCGCCCTGAATCCGAAATCTGAATCCGGCGGACACATCTGTGCGTGTATCCATAGATCCACATTTTTTCCTCGTGTCAAATATTAGAATATTACAATAAATTCAAGTGGTCTACAACGAATTATATTAATCTCGGTCCAAGTTTATAAATATTCAAATCGGACTCGTTTACGAGTAAGCTAATCCGACTTTTATAGCGCTGTTTTGTTTTGACATTTATTGGACCTGAGACGTTGGACGGAAATATTAAAACCGTGTTTAATAAATCAATACTAATTAATTAAGTTAGGCGTTTAGGGGTAAATGGATTGGGTATTTTATTTTGAGGATCGCCTTTATTTAGATAGGCAGAGGTGTGGCGGTGGGTAAACATTTTTGTTAGGCAAGCCGGAGCTTTATTTGACCTAAAATTTCTTCATGAGCTGTAGAAAAAAGAGCTGTTGAAAATTGGGCAAGCCGACGGAATCGTATTCTATGGACGCCCCGTGACGCACTATTTAAAAGTGAATTAAGTTTGTAAATGAAAAAATATATATGTATAAGTAAAATCCTAAAATGAAGTTTTATATCTTATCATAGTATCAGTAACGTCCTTAATCAATATAGTATCCTATATTAACCTCAATGTTCATCGTCATCCAGATATTTGACATCAAAGTCGAGCAATTTTAGGCCAAAAAGTGGTTTTCTGGTCATAACTTTTGTGTTAATTAGTTTAAAATTAAAATCTCTCTTCAGTTTTTAGAGACGTCAAAAACGAACCCTAATATGTAGATTTTGTATATGTTAGAGTCTTCACGGCATTCGAATATCGAAAAACGTGTCTTTTTAGACCATGTTTAAAAAAATCATTAAAAAATAAGTGCTCATATATTTCAAAATCTGGCTCTACAGAATGAAGATAAAATAGTGCAAATGTAGGAATATCGACTCAAAACTGGTCAAAAATCGGTAAAAAACGTGCGGAGCCCCTTAAATTAAAATTTTTAGGTTCACTGCAGAACACTCAAATTTCATATAAATACATACCCGACTATTAAGAAAAAGTAAAGACATAATTATTGCTTCTAGTTAGTTAATTATCTATAAAAAGCACTTTCATTTCCGCACCAACTAGGTACGTGAGGTCGTAAAAATGACCAAATCACCGATTTTATTACACGCCATAAAACAACTCTTCCTACACTATTACAAAGCTAACAATTTTAATTACTTGTGAACAAAGAATCTTCGTAGACTATTTGTCTCTCACAAAATAAATTCCGTGAAAACTTTACTCAATTATAAGCTAGAACCGTATCGCTCTCAAAAAAGCTACAAACTAGTATAAAGCGAAGGCATTCCAGCAGTTTATTATTGCGACAAAAGTTCAAATAAAACTCGACAAGGCCGAAGAAAATTAAGTACTATTATTGACTTGTACTCAGCAAACACAATCAACGTCGGAAGGACGTTTCTTTACAACTAAAACGAATCTAGAACTACTTTCCTAAAACTCATACCATCCATTATTCGCTTGCAACTAAACGTTTACCTTTCTAGCTGTTTTCAGCGCGCAATGGATATTCGTTTTCCTGGACACCGAATGGTTGTTGGATAGTGAAGCTGCTTGGTATAGGACTTAGATCTAATAAGAGGAGGTGAGACATCTCCGCGCGAGAAAAATCCAACGGACAATGCAGTGCATCGCGTTCAAAGGAGTCCCGTGTACGATGCGGCTCAAGAATGGACCCGATTGTATCGTTAACAAAAGAGTATTAGATTTCTATATAAAAACTAGTTCCTGTCTTATGTCTGCGTAGAATGAGTACTTCAGGTGGTGCAAAATATTTAATATTTCGTAGTATTTCGACCCTTTTCACGCCGACGGACACTTTTTATTTTATTAACTATTTTGTCGGGAACTAAAACTTCCATACCTAATTTAAGGCCATTCCTCGATTCGGACAAGCCACGCCCATCCGTTAGAGACACATTTATGGCTCCCGTGCACGAAAGAAAGAGATGCAGCGCTCTTAAGGATCTGACTTTTTGACCAAACTACGATAAATAAACGAATCTATAAAGTTATGTCTAATTTTGCTTCTGTGACTTTTTAGATAAACCAGAATACCATGTTTTTACTTAGTTATATTGCTTAATTTCTTATAGTTTACGTAAGCTAAGAAAAATAAAGGGAACTAGGACCCAACTTCGGATTTTTTATCTATCGAGGCAACTTTCAGCAATCGTGTTTCGGCTTGTGCCATATACAAGAGTATTATAGTCTAATAATATATACTCGAAAATAAATTCAGTCCATCTTCCCGTTTAGTAAATAGAGCGTTTGAAAAATCCTATAATTTTTCAACGTAGGCCCTTAAATCGGTTCCGTGGTTTAAGCGTGATGAAATGAAAGACAGACAGAGCTACATTTCGCATTTCTTATGTTACTTAGTAGTGATACTGGTGATAGTAAATTCATCCAGGGATGTCGAAATAATTCGGAACACCTTTGTCCCCCTTCACATGTAGGGTAAACTATTTATATTTCTTTTTTTTTGGTTTCGTAATTTAAAGTATAACAATGATGCATCAGCTCAGCCTGTCGCATGAAATGTGCGCGCCTGTCGACGGCGCAAAGACGGGTCGCGGTCCGGTTCGCCTAGCACTCTTAGTGCTTGAGGATGGAGAACTAAGCTCTCCGAAACATGTCGCATGTAGTGAATAAACACAAGTGAGTACAGCATGATGTGACAATAGTGTTAATATGTCTCACGAAAGTTTAAATTCGCATTTGAAAGTTTCTAAGTATATTGAACCGCGTCACACGTCCAGTCTACCAACGTACCTACAGTACCTACACATGTCTTTATTTAATAAGTGGCAATTGTAACGAGCTTAGAATGAAAGCACATGAAAATACGAGAATTCACATACCTACTGCAATAAACACGCAAGACGAAACGCCCATAAACATTTGACATGTGTTTGGAAAATTTCAAAGAAGAAAGAAGTTACTTAGCGTACTTAATCTTTAAAGAGTGAATACCCGAGCTACTGTAAAAAATAGTCAAATCAGTATAGATGTGCCTATAATACTTGAAGAGTTCCCTCGATTTCTCCAGGATCACATCATCAGGTCCTTACCTGAAGACAAGGGGACCGTTGGCCAAGTAGGTAATACACCCTTTTAAACAGAAAAAAAATCGATTTTGGTCCGGCCATCTTCCAATAATCCGGAATAGTACAGTCGCCATCAAATATATCGGAGCGGCCACAGTGGTCACAAATATCTGAACGCATATTGTCATGGCGATAAACTGCATGTGGGAGCTCTTTAAGTATTATAGACACACCTATAGTGTTATGGGTACAGGTACATAAAAAAAGTAACAAAAAAAGAACAAAGATGCAGACGAATTGAGAACTTCCTCCTTCAAAATCTTGAAGACGACTGAAAACATTTATGAAAAACGCTTAAAAAAGATGACGAGTCCGTCAAAAGTGGTTGATGCAACTGGCCCTACGAGCGTGTGTAGTTCATTTTGAATACCTCACTCGCTTCTGCTGCTGACTGTACATACAGATTTCTCAGATACCTATAGGTATTATACCTTGTGCAATCTAAGAAGCAGTTTTTGACTCCTGTCATCTCAGTACATTTTATAATCTAAAATCGATTTTAGGCTATAAAATGTACTGAGATGACAGGTGTCAAAAACTGCTTCTTAGATTGCACAAGGTATAGTTCTAGATGTCCTAAACATCCTCACAGGCTAAGTAAATGCCATTTTCGGGGATCAAAGACGACCCCTTACTTTCCCCGAAACCAACAAAACAAACCACTAATATAAATAACATGTTTATGACACAAAGACATCGTATGAAATAAAATCTCCGAGTCATGGGCTCGTGGCTCTGCCTACGGATCACAGACTACACACTTTACATAGACACCGCGTAATGAATCGGATTCACTGCAAGAACAGACTCAGTATGAGCCTAGTGTAGTAATTAAGGTCAAGTTTGGTGCGGAATGGTCCCGGATCCTGGACATTCCTCCGGCTACTTTCCACACAGCGCGATAGCTCACCAACAAGAAGACCTCAAAAATAAAAGCCATGATAGGCAACTCCGATCCAATCAAGGCTTTGGAAACTGCTTAATCAGGCAAGAACAGCCCCGTCAGTCATTACAAGCGGCGGATTAAAACCGCCAAATATCTCAAAAAGATGGAAAGGCAACTGATACCAGTCATACCCCAAGAAAGGGGATATGAAAGATGAAACTCGAGCTTCAAGAGCTTAGAGCCCAAATTAGGGCTATATTGTTTATTCTCAAAAAAACCTTTGTAGCCTGTTCATGTGAGGATTTTGTTCCTGAATTTAGGTAGTTTTCTACATATAAATCCCAAATATTTATTTATTCTACACAACTACACAAAGCGGTGCAACTAAAATGAGCGGTCTCGCTGCCATACTACGTACTAATACGCGTGTATGTGTGGGGACCACGAGTCACATGCTGTGTCTAGTAGTTGATATAGTCTGTGTCGGGATAAATAAGGAAATGAACCAATATTTGTCACGATATTATCGCTAATCATGTCCGACATTTTCCTTTACGGATATATCCGAGTTGAAACAGGTCACGTGAGACGAGATGAAATATCGTACTATACAGAATTCATCCTTACTTGTCTTATTATGTAAACAAACCTGTATCTATCTAGACATAGTAAAGTCATTTATTTTTGAGGTTATGCGTTCGTTACTGTGTGTGATGTGACGACTAGTGTAACTTGACCTTCATATTATAAAACGGCCTCCTAAACGGCGGGTTTAAACGGCCTTCTAGCCTAGTTGGTAGTGACCCTGCCTGTGAAGCAGGAGGTCCCGGGTTCGAATCCTGGTCAGGGCATTTGTTTGTGTGTTTATCACAGATATTTGTTCCTGAGTTATGGATGTTTTCTATGTATTTAAGTATTTATCTATATATCTATCTAATTATTATATATATCGTCGCCTAGTACCCACAACACAAGCCTTATTGAGCTTACTGTGGGACTAGATTGATTTGTGTAAGGTTGTATATTTACTTATTTATCGAACTCGCGGAGCGTGAGCGAAGCGAGTTCTTACAAACAACTCCAGACCGAACTGTCATCTGGCTACTGGGACGGCTCGGCATTTGGATGGCTTTTTGATTGCGATAGTTTGTCCGACGATAACTTTAGTAACGTTTTTCTGATCTTTATGAAATTTCTTGGGGCTGTAGCAGAGATACATAAAATTTGTAAGTTCGTATATGAGCAGGATCGATCAAGTGGTTATGGAGCTAGAAGGAGAAAAAAAATCCTCCTTAGGGTCTTGTTATATTGGTCAACTCGTTTGCAAGGAAAATGCGAGTTCTCAGTTCGAGGCGGACTACTGGTTTATTTATTTATATTCGTAAGATTAGCCCTTATTTAGTAGTCTTGCTTACGTTGGTGTAACGAAGCACTTTGCCAATCCATCGTTTACAATTTAACATAATCCTCATGTAATTAAGACATGTATGAAACATAAACAAACCTGTAGTATTATTCGCATTTCCAATGTATACGTACCTGTAACAAAAATAAACAAACAATTAATCCATTGTCGATATTTGATTACATAGGGGCTATTCATAAATTACGTCATTTCAAAATAGGGGGGGGGGGGGTCTGGACATCGGATGATGGTAGCATGTAGGAGGAAACGGGGCCATTCGAAGCATAATCTTTGGATGATTTTACGGGGGAGGGGGGGGTGTCAAAAATCGTTATGGACAGCCCCATACTCGTATTGAAAAAAAAAACAGCTTTGAAATAATTTAAGCATCCCAGGGGCCGTATTCTAACTTTAAAACACGTTTAGACACTATCCAACTTCAATAAAACTCCTAACTACGCGATACAGCTAACGCCTAATCGTCTGAATCAGAAACGTCAGAATTTGCTTGAAAATGATTCCGACGCAACTCCAATATAAATCCGAGATTGGTTAATTATTTGTTGTGTGTTGAAGTTATGTCGCCGTGTATGTTAAGCCGTGGGGTGCCCGGCCTTAGAATTGTCCCCCACCATATCGTCCCGTGGTTGCAGTAGGAGTCTGCTAAGGGAACATACCGGGAGATGGGCAGCAGCATCTTCCGAAAGCCTACAAACAATAAACAAAAAAAAACTGCGCGCGCCAACCCGCCTGCCAAGCGTGGCGCGTATTGCAAACCCCCCCTTAGAGGGAAGGCCTATGTTCAGCAGTGGACGTCCTATGGCTGAGATATTGATGATGATGATGAAGTTGTGTTGTCGATAATAGTCTTTAATGTATTGTTTATGGATTTTAACATTAGAATACGGTACCAGAAGGCCATCCATGGTTGTCATTTGTTCGCCTATCGGGCCAAGTGTCACTTTCGCACTTACATACTTGTTAGAACGTGACATCTATGGTGATAGACGATAAAAACCCGATCATATTAGGCTAGCAGGAAGTACTATCGAACCAACTGAATCGTGACCCACCATAGAACCTTGTTATAATTAACGAACATACGCTCGATCATATGACGTTCATACGCAGTTAATTGTAACAAGGCTCCATGCTGGGTCTGGATTCAATTTTGTCGATAGTACATTAACATTAAAAAATGTCTTATTGTACAGTCAGCTGCAAAAGTAGTATGCGAGTAGGGTGTCCAAAATGAGCTGGACACGACTTTATTGTTAAGAAAATAAGAGCGTGTAAGTCATTTTGAGCACCCTACCTGCTTAGCTACTTCTGCTGCTGACTGTACCCCGGAAGTATTTAAAGGGAGAAGGGAATGTTAATAAAGGCAACAAACGTAGCTCAAGTTAAGATAACATCAGAAGACAATAGCGTACATAATTTATTATAGTCAGGCAAAAACGTTGTGGTCGGACCTCAAGTTAAACTAACTGCGATACTCATGGACGGGGAAAATGGGGAACCTAAAGTCTAATGGGACCCACTATCAGTCGGCCTGACGATATTGGCCTGTCAGTTGTTCGGAGCTGTCAAATTTTTGTTCTAACTGACAGGCCGAGATCGTCAGGTCAATAGTGGGCCCACCAAAGGTACGTCCAAACTGAACGAATGCGCTGCAACTGAGCGGTTGAATCACAGCACGTCGATCGCACATACTGTCTTCTGTTCACATTAACTAGGGATACACGCACAGATGTGCCCGCCAGATTTGTCCGGCGGTCATTCATGCCCGGCGGACAGATCCGTCCATGCAATGCGCGATTCAGACGTGTCCGCAGACAAATCTGTGTCCAATTCGCTACACATGGACGGATCTGTCCACCGGGACACAGCAGATGTTTCATGGATTTTTTTTTTGTTTAGAAAAAGTTCGAGGGCAAGGTTATTCGTCCTTTCATAACCGCTTGAAAGTAACTGTGTAATAAGTCATGTCAGGAAAGAAGAAGCAACGGATAATCATCGATAGTTGACTATCCCGTCCGTCCGTGTGTCCACAACCCAAACTAAGTAACGCCCCTCGTCACGCGTCAAGCGTAAACCGCGGCACCCTTCGGGGCCAAAAATTGGTTTTCAGCTCGCCTGAGCGTTTTATTAATTGGTTAAGGGATGCTTTTTATGCGAGTGGGTTGAGCGATTAAGCTGTTGTTGTGTTGCGGTCGAGTTTATTATGAACTGTGTTTTGTAGCTAAAATAATTTACAACAAAAAAAGAACCGACTTCACTTAGGATCAGCTATTCTAAGAGGAAGTGGCCGAGTTGCTGTAAAAAATAGTGAAATCACTATAGGTGTGCCTATAATAGTTGAAGAGTTCACTCTATTTCTCTAGGATCCCATCATCAGACCTGGACCAGGTGACAATGGGACCAACTGTGTAGTAAACTCTTTCAAACAAAAAAAGAATTTTCCAAATCGGTCAACCCGTCTTCGAATACATTAAAAAAAGCAAAAAAAAAAAACAAAGAATCCGACGAATTGATAACCTCCGAAATCTTGAAGTCGGTTGAAAAGGTTTTTTTAGGTTTCTAATTAGTGTTGACCAGGGACACGTCACGCTGCAAATCTCGTTTGAGCACCTATGTGTGCACAGCACGTCGGTACACACTTCAATGTGTGCGTAAGTTCATGACGTTGACAACCTGACTGCGATAACCTACTAGTTTCCTACCAATCGGCCGCCGCGGGGTGAGGTAATAGCAATCGGGGCGGGGTGGAGCGTGGCCGTATACTATTGTTTATTTTGTGGTGTTGAGCTCTCTGGCTCCTTTATCGCCTAGAACACAATACTATGAGTAGGGTCTAGAGCTATTTGGTTGAGGCTTACTGTAAGGTTCAGTTATTTCCCCAGTCGGGCTTTGCTTTAGACTTGAGTTTATAGACAGACCTGGGTCATTTAATGTATCCAAAGTTTTTTAAACAGTCGCAGTATCAGCATCTGCATGTTGGATTGTGCGTTTATGCATTACATTTTTTTATGAGGGTGCCATATCTGCCACGCAATTATGTAATCTACCAAACATCAATAGAAAGTGTAGAAACATTTTAATCTTTTCGTAGGTAGTTTAATCAAAGGTCAAGGAGAGGGGGGATCTGCAAAGGGGGGTATCTTCAAAGCTCTCATAATAGATTGAGCAACGTCTTGGAAAATTAAACGGCGTCGATTCTCAAATAGGCGGAAAGATCTGAAGATCGGACTTGGACCCATGGCAGATATAAAGAATAATGCTCTTATTGCTTTCCTTGTCTGATGACGGTGGTGTGAAAGAGAGGATGTGTTAGGGTCGAGATTATGAGATATTTCGAGAAAAGAGTAAATATCTGATATTAGGTCAAGAGACGTTATGACTCCTATTATGGTATTAATTAATTCTGATAATTATACCTTTATTAATTTGCCTTCTTCTTTCTTAGGCGTAGTTTTATTATTAACTATATTTCGCCTGTGACATTGCTCGCATAGAAGTCATTAAAACTTAACCCTATTTTCACCCCCTTACAGGGTTAATCTTAGTGAATCGGATCGCAGGGCAAAACGGATCCTTTGAAGATGGAGAGCTAGTTTCTCCGAAACATGCCGCACGTAGTAAATAAATATACGCGAGTGAAACCGTAATTTTTATAGTGTTTAAACAATTATAGAGTCTGTCAGGAAAGAAAAGTGTCGTAGAATGTATACGCTCCCATATAAACCACGACACTTCTCTTTCCGGACAAGCTATACTTGGTACACAGATAGGTGCTCCCGTATTAATTTTGTATGAGAGCGCGACCGCTTATTTCAGTCTCGTTAACTCTTTCGATCATTACTTAAATGAACTAAAAATATCCACAAAAATCAAGTTACAGGGGTGAACCCGGATTGTTATACTACTAGACAGGGCACAAAATATCAAAATCGCTCTCCTTTTCGATGCGACAGGCAAACGATATTACTTTTGGGCAACCGGGCTTTTTACCTGGTTTAGACTTAGCTGTATCCGAATTGCCGGTTGCCTTCAAAGAAAATTTGACCGGAAGTGAGATATTCAAGATGGCGGCCAAAAAAAATACCCATTTTTTACTGTTTCTTAAATAAATCGTAAACCGTGACGCCTACCAAAAAATGTTCTTCTACTTAAGTAATCCACATAAAATTTTGTATTAAAAAGGTTCTATGCAGTTTTTTGCTGGGATCAAAGTTTAATGAGATATCGTGGGTATAAGACAGCCATTAAACATATAGACTAATTAGCTTTTTCCCGCGACTTTGTCTGCGTGGGATTAACATTCGCCATAATAAATTTATGAAACACCTTAGTGAAATCTTATAGCAAATATAAATTTAACGTATATACTTTTTTACGTCTACAGTGAGCAACAATTGCATACAAAGTTTCACCCCCCTTTTCACCCCTTAAAAAGATGATTTCAGGGATAAAAACTATTTTATGTCCTTTTCCATAACTCAAACTATCATCATACCAAATTTCATCTAAATCGGTTCAGCGGTTTAAGCGTGAAGAGGTAACAGACACACTTTCGCATTTATAATATTAGTATGAAAAAATTGTGCGCATTGAGAAAAAGTTTTAAATTTTTGACCATGGATAGAGTGCCCCACGATGAATATTTTTTACTGTTGGAGGTCCGTAAAATTTTTGGACGTTCACGTCAAAATCCCCTCTGATGTGATTTGAGAGTTTTCCCTCTTCGCAGAACTTTTTTTAAATATAGATTTATATTTTTTTTCTATCAAAAATGAATTGTGCATGTCTGTTTTATACGGAAATGATACCACACAACCCCTAGCAGCCTCAACCAGAGTATTTAAAATATAATTTATCTTTAAACAGTTAGTGTGTCTGTTACCTCTTCACGCTTAAACCGCTGAACCGATTTAGATTAAATTTGGCATGATGATAGTTTGAGTTATGGAAAAGGACATGAAATAGTTTTTATCTCAGAAATCATCTTTTGAAAGAGTGAAAAGGGGGGTGAAACTTTGTATGGAATTGTTGCTCACTGTAGACGTAAAAAAGTATGTACGTTAAATTTATATTTGCTATAAGATTTCACTAAGGTGTTTCATAAATGTATTATAGCGAATGTTAATCCCACGCAGACGAAGTCGCGGGAAAAGGGTAATTAGTCTATATTTTTAAGGTCTATCTTATACCCTCGATATCTCATTAAACTTTGATCCCAGCAAAAAACTGTATAGAACCTTTTTTATAGAGAATTTTATGTGAATTATTTAAGTAGAAGAACATTTTTTGGTAGGGGTCACGGTTTACGAGTTATTTAAGAAAAAGTAAAAAATGGGTAATTTTTTTGGCCGCCATCTTGAATATCTCACTTCCGGACAAATTTTCTTTGAAGGCAACCGGCGATTCGGATACAGCAGGGTCTAAATCAGGTAAAAAGCCCGGTTGCCCAAAAGTAATATCGTTTGCTTCTCGACATGGATTTTTTGAAAAATGGAACTAGACTATACAGATTGGTGTAGAATACTATTGAGATGCGCTGTTAGAAGAGAAGAGTGACTTGGTGTAAAATAGAATTGAGATTCTAATAGTAGTTATACTGAAAGCATAAGCTTCAAGCCGTTCATCGATTTATCACAGCACAATCTTGCGGAATTGGCCCAGATCCGTCCGACATTAAAATTTCACTCCAGAACTCCCAGAACCAACCTCAGCATTCAGATTTATGCCAGCTCCGGCATAAATTGCAGTTCCTGCTAAATGTATCCATTACACGTTGACACTTTTTAGGGGGGAGTTCCGTTGTGAAGTTTCGGAACGGTAATCCGACTGGCGTTTAGTGTTTTATTAAGGTCAGGTGGGGTAAGTGGAACTCCCGGGTAAGGCGAATACGTATATGGCAGGGGTTTTCTAACCTGATATGTGCTCTTTAAGCAGTAGAGCCGGGGAAAAAATCTGTAACCTTCTAGAATTGACTTTATTAAACTAGAATGCTTCTACTAAGCTTATTCTTCCAGCGAAATCAGTTGAAGTGAGTTCGACCTGATTAGGGCTGCCAATTCCGGTATTTTTAACAAAAAATAAACCTGAAACCAGAAATCAGTGAGAACAGGGCAATCGGGCTAATCAATTCGTTAGTCCCATGACAGTCGCGCGCGCGTTAATCGCGTCAAAGAGACCGCACTCTAACCCTCCGTATCCTGGCCTCGGTCCAAGCCAGCGGCCGCAGATGACGCGGCGCCCCACTCGTTATCGCGCGAGCCACGGAGTTTCACTACTGCGACCAGAACTAACGTATTAGAAATGTCGTTTTGACTAGCATAAATTATAGGACTCCGTGTTAAGGCACGTCTATTAGAATGAAATTAATCATTGTTAAGAATATGGAAAACCATGGGATTTGAATCCACTTCCTCTGGATTTCAAGTCCCACCATGAGTCCCAAGACGTGCTTCCAATTTCACTAGGTATTAGGCAGATATTAGCTACGCTACTTCAGCAAATTACCTGATGCATCCTAAACTTTTACAGAGCGCAATTTGATAAAAAAAAACTGTTGAAACAAGAAGAGAATTTTGAAATAACTGCCTCATTAGAACGAATATGGATTTCTTCTCAAACTAACGTCCGTAAAACTGTTTCATGCAACCAAAATGAGCACAAAAACTTATCAAAGAACTAACTAGGAATAAAACCGACGTCCGATCGACTGAAGCGTTAAACAAATCAAGTAAACTGCGGAATAAATCTCACAAAAAGCCTCGGCCAGCATTTTATAATTTCCCGGAGTCTGGATTCCTTAATGGCAATGTTTATGTTTCTTGCTACACTGGGAAACAAGGGAAAGGCGTAAATAACGACACTGTGACAATTCTATGCAAATCGGGGAGCGTGCGAAATGTGGGTATGTGCTGGAGGTGCACTGGCGAAGAAAAATGTTAATATGAAGAAGTATACAGACTAAAATTTCCAGTGCAATAATTAACATTGCGACTGACCTGTTCGCAGCTACATGAAAATGGTCGGACCGAACGCGAAACTGCTCGTGACAGAGACTGCGCGAAGTTAAGGTTCCGCTATTGGTTCTAACTTAATGCAATGGACAACTTGGCGAAACCGTGCAGTGGTACCGCGGTGTCAATTCCGCGGCGGAGATGTGCAAAAGGCGTTGAGGTCATCATCAGCGTTAATCATACTCTACTTAGGTGAAATAATTCTCAATCTTCACCCTGGTATACCTCTTATCCATTCCAGATCTATGGGTGTATCAAACCATCTTGCCTCCACTCCACTCCACCTTGGGTAAGCATCTGGTTCACTTGTACAGTCACCGGCAATAGTATCTTCCTACAGGAAGGTCGCAAAAATATGTGACAAGTTCTTATGGCCCTTCAAATAAGAGCGTGTCACATATTTTTGCGACTTTCGTGTAGGAAGATACTATTGCCGGTGACTGTACTCTAGTAGACCAAAGGGGTTCAATTTTAAGCCATCGGCGTCAAAAAGTCCATAGAAACACGTCCACGTCAGTCTAACCCCAGCTTTAGCAGTTTTGCTCGCAGTCAATACAATTGATCGAACAAATCACTTATTTATGCACGCGGTTCCGTATGGCCCGGGCCTTATTTGTTGCCCAGTTTATAGGGTGCGTGTTTTGGACCCTTTCGGGGTTCAGTAAGATGGCGGATAAGACGTCAGATGTGATAGTAATATTGGGTATAAAGTTTTGTGACGGAGTTTCAGGGTCATCTATTTAATGTAATGATCGTCATAATTATGATAAAGAAATTCAGACGTGCGTGTTAGATATTGAGCTCGTCGGTTGGAAAAGTCTTGATGTTGGTCATACTAATTTATTATATTTATTTATTATAGAATAAACTTTATTTGAAAACATTATAAATAAGTAGATTTACAGTAAACAATTAAATTAATTTTAGTTATATATTAGTTGTAACTCTAGTGTAAAAGCCTCGAAACTATTTGAGTGTTGCTACACACCTGTTATTGGTGCATAAATATTATTATTGTAATATGTGTCAGCTTGCTTATTGTAATTTGAATGCTTTGTTTATGTACTGTTGGTGTGTCTCTATAATAAAATAAATATAAAAATAAATAAAAATTAAATATAAATGAAAGTATCTTAAACATATTTATACTAAAATAATCAATCTCTCCGCAGCATGATATCTTTATGTTCACCGGTGGAATCCGCTAGCCACATTAAAATTTATTTATTTATTTAATAATAGATATATATATATTAAATTTAAACTTTCGTGAGACATACTGACATTATAAAATAAAACTGTTACACTGACGGCACTTTAGTCACTTCACGCGACATGTTTCGCACTCCTAGCATGCATGCATGTTGAAATTGTTCAAGTAGCTCTTAGTGCTTGAAAATGAACCTAGGCTCTCCGAAACATGTCGCGCTAACTTACTAAAGTGCCGTGTAACCGTTTTATTTTATAATAATAATATATATTTCACTATTTTCATTGAATGTCAGTACTAGTGTCATACCTGCTTGTATTAAATAGGCATATTTGCCCTATATACGCACTTGCCACAACTGACCCTCTTAGGTTCTATGGTATGTCTATGTTTTATAACTATACAAGGTAGATGCCTTGTGACCCATGTCCTCGCATTAAGTATGACGCATCATTAATAATAAGTAATAACTAGTTTTATTGCTAATAACCTAACGGGATTTGAAGCTGCATCTTATAATAAGTTAATATCGCTTTAGCTTGGAGGTTTGTTGTTAGCTTGATATACTGTATATTATCTAATTAATCTTTAAATTTAATTATGTTTCAACACAATACAAACACAATACAAACACTATTAAAAGCGCTGGTAGCCTTGCGGTAAGACGTCCGACTTTCAATCCGGAGTTCTCGGGTTCAAACCCCGGCTCGAACCACTGAGTTTTTCGGAACTTGGAAGGAAGCTTTTTGGTGAAGGAAAACATCGTAAGGAAACCGGACCTAATCCCAAAAAGGCCTAGTTTCCCCTCTGGGTTGGATGGTCAGATGGCAGTCGCTTTCGTAAAAACTAGTGTCTACGCTAATTCATGGGATTAGGTTGTCAAGCGGACCCCAAGCCCAAGAGGAAGAAGACAATACAAACACTATTAAGCACCTAGTACAAAGCCTTTGTGTAAATATTTAATTATATTTCTCCTTGGAAACTTTTACTTAAAATAATTCCAATCAACCGAATTTATCGACCAAATATTTCCGTTGTTTCCTGGCCTATCAATTATTGAGGTGTGTTCCATTTTCGCGATTTTTCCGGATCATGGAACAACAGCAATATCCGGACCATTTATTCCGGATATCACGCGCTGGCGCTCGATTCGGCATGTTTTGATGACAGTTGCCACATAACCTTTTGACACAAACTTGTGGCGATAAAGGTTGGGAAAAGAGGCGTTCAACATTATTTATTTGAATGACATATAATACAATGGAATTTCCATATATGATAAAATTGATAAAACAATAACATGAGAAACATTTAATTTCATGAATTGTAATAAAATCATCGATACATACTCATCATCAGATCAGTCGAAAGACGGTACATACTCATCATCAGATCAGTCGAAAGTCGGCCACAGCTAACTAAAAAAACAGCTTTCAACTGTTTTATTTTTTGAAGTGAAAACTTCTTTAGCCGAGTCTATGGGTTGAGCTCATCATGGTCGCAGTTCGTTGGGATTAATTATTTGTCTTTTGTTCATTTTCGTGGTTCAGTGTGTAATATAGATAGCTTATTGTGCGGTGATCTAACGAACAAATGTGTGGATAATGAAGAATTAGTCTTAAAAGGCGTGTAACCATTGATTGGTTCAGAACAACCTGTAGCCTCCTCGAGCCTTTTGTAGGGAGCTATCACTCTACAAATAGCAACTAACAAGGCTTATGCCACTTCTACCGAACAACGTTGCCTAAAACTTATTTGATTAAACAAAATACTTATCGATTGAAGACATTGTACCATGCATTGTACCTAAAGATAGCTCTTATTTCCCGCCTTTTTATACTTGACATTGGCTACAGGCAATACCGCCTAAAGTCCATAAGAAAAAAAAAAAAAAACTTCTTTAGCCGCGTTGGGCACTTTTTGGTAGCGGGAAATCTTATGAGTTCGCGTCACCGACACCGTCACGAAAACAAAAACGCATCACAAGATCTTCCTTGGGTTGGAACTTGAAAGGCTCGTTCGATAGTTAAACTTATAACCGTTCAAATAAAGTTTAATGTTGTAAGTTGTATTTTCTCTTATGGTTTTAATATAATAGGAAATCACCATTGTAAATTGACAGAATTTTCAATACTAAAAGTTTTCACTTCTGTCGGCAGTCCCTATAACTGCAATTTTTTTTAAATCGCTATTACAACTACTAAACAGTTTTTATGTTGACATAGGGTTGCCACCCTTACTATAATATATAGTATCGTACTATATTTTGTCTTGGTGTACTGTTGAAAATATGCAAAAAAGACGAAAATACTATATTTTTGGAGCATTTCATGAGGTAACAACAAGGTGTACTATATTTTTTTGATGTAGGTTTGAAAAAGACTATATTTCTCTCAAAAAAAGGTGGCAACCCTAGTTGACACTAAACAAATGCCCCGCCATTAACCCTCTCGTGTCCTAACACCGATTAAACTTAAAATAAACATATTTATCACCCTTTATTTAAACACTGTCATGAAATGACCTAAAAAACACACTCGCGTGTCTCACACTCGTTTATCGACATCGATATATGTATGTCGTG
Source organism: Pammene fasciana (assembly GCA_911728535.1). Taxonomy (NCBI): domain Eukaryota; kingdom Metazoa; phylum Arthropoda; class Insecta; order Lepidoptera; family Tortricidae; genus Pammene; species Pammene fasciana. The sequence goes on from OU452295.1 coordinate 3,501,505, forward strand.
TAAAAGGCCTGTGATCCTGATAGTAGCCGAGTTTCTATGCTATTTCGATGCTTAGGCATTCAGGGAATTCACATGCAATTCTCACACATTCTCTTTTACTCTTAATTTTATAAATTCCGTATTGAAATTGCAACTTTATGCTATTATACTACAGTTTAATTTTCAATGTTTCGAAGGTTTAAGATAGGAGGTTGGTAAAGTTATCATGAAACCCACACGTGTATAGTTTATAATCATTGGTGGAAAGGATCGTGATAGGCAACTATGAGCGCATTTTCAGCCATGTTTTATCGCCTTCGTCAAATTAACTTTTTTTGCTAGCAAGTGTAGGGTTTAATTTAGCAATTTATCGATTAATTACTTGTTTATTTTACTGCAGGTTTTATAGCTATTTGGTAACACAGATTAACAACACGTTGGACCTTCCATAGGTGGGTTCTTCTTCACATATGGATTCTTTACTATTACCTACTATATCACGATAGGGATATCACGAATGTTGAGTGTCTAACATTCACAAATGCGATTCTTGTGAATATTTAGGATGCGAATTTTTGAATGAGAATGCGAATTACGGAGTAGCTTAATCTATGTCATCCCTAGGGCTAGAAACTAAGCCAAGTTAAGCTTCCAATAGTAGTTTTACTATTTTCAATCAAATTCAGCTTTACATTCCTCATGATACTCAAAATAGAGGAAAAACACAAGATTTTCTAATGCATACACAAATACCGTCGCAATGTGACTGGAGCATATTAATTCGGGTGCAAAGCCCGCCGGGGCTGGTAAAAAGCTCCCTACATAAGAACAGGAAGCGGAAGACCGTTGTGGCTCTCAAAACATAAATACATGGATTTAGAATTCTGGATATGCTGCAACGTTTATACTCTGATTCGTAATTCAAATCCAAAAAACTAACCTCAGTCCGTCGTAGAATATAACAGACAATACTTTGATTCTCAAACAGACTTTGACTTCTAAAATTTTGGGGTAAAGTTAATTTAGTGGATGTAGCAACCTTGCGGAGTTCACAGCAATGCACCGAAGAGAAGTTTCCAAAATTGCGAATGTTCTCATGGAAAGTTCTTATCGTCAACTGTTGCGTATTAAACCCTAAACTTGAAGAGAATCTTCTCAGTGGGTGGTAGAATTTTCTTATACAGTAATTTTCGGAAATTTTGATAATTTTCTGCAACTTGTACATTGCTAGGTTCACCAGAGTCGCAGAATATGCAGAATCTACTAAGCCACATCCACTAATTTAGTTAAAATCACGACAAAATATAAGTTTCAGAATAAATGTGGTACTGTGACGTAGTTAGTTCACCGGTTTCGTATAATTATGTAAGTATTTTTTAAAGGAATATGAACGGGGAAGATAATGTTTATAGAATTAGATTGCTCCTGATGGTCTAGCCTCGTGCCACCCAATGTACAATAGCGTTTACATTTTATTGCAATCGAATTAAAACCCCTTGTAAGTGCTATACAGTGCATCTTCCTTTCTTTAATATTTTCAGGAAACTCAAACTCTATTTTCTTAGCTTTTTTGTTCAATTTTTCCGGGCATAAATTATGTATGGTACGCGGTAAACTTAAATGAATTTTTCAGGTCTTTTCCAGTATAAACTAAGTTTCCTTGTATGCACTAACCATGCAGTTTATGCCTGCTATGCAGCGAATGCAGTGCACGACACATGCACTTGTGTTTATACTGAGACACTTTGCATAACTACGATATTAACATATAAACTAAGGTTTTGATATCATTTTAATGAAGCCCAGTTAGCTCTGTCGGAGCGTTCTTAGAGCTCGATTCTGTACGGCTTGCCTTATTTTTGTTAGATTAGGGTGAATTATTTTTAAATAAAACATACAATAAAAAAAGCGATCTGTTCATTCCATTAAAAAAGAAACGATATTTCAAAATTTATTAACTTAACCTACTTTACCGGACTCTTAGAATCTTCCTCATGAGCACATTGTATAGATTAGACTAAGACTTATAGACTTAAATATAAAGAAAACGAAGGACAAATTCGCTCCGTTTTCCCCACAAATATTTCTGTCGCTACCACTGATAGCTAGTTAGTAGTCGGACGTCGGACATAGTCCGAAAGTTGCATTTTAACCGACTTCGACATGTTTTTCTCCGTAGTCGGGTAACAGCACATACAGTTTACTGACAAGGAGTGGAGCCTTGCTCGAGTCTGTGTTTCTGCATGAGTACAATCTGGGTGTCTTCGAAGCAGGAGTAAATTCTTCGAAGCAGGAGTAAATAGTTTTTTCATATATAAGCTCCACGGTGAGATCGTGGTCAAACGCCTACCTATCTTCCGTAAAAAAAAGTTTTTTAAAATGTTTGTTCATAGTTAGGATTAGGATACGCGTAACTATATGGAAATAAAATAAAATAGGTAATAGCTATGCGGAACAGTTAACGCCATTAGGTAACTCAGTAATCCAGAACTCCTAGAACTGCAGCGTCTTTAGTTTTCCATTTATTCCACGATTAAGAAAATGTAAAGACCAACATAAAAGCTTAATAAACCAATTTAAACAAGTTTTCAAGCTTAACATCTCACGGCAGAACGACTTAAGCGCCAAAGATTTTAATAGAAAATACACCATTTTGGATTATGGAGAGTTAACGGACTTGCAGGAAACAAATCCTGTGAGCGCTTGCAAATTTATTTTTGCCAATAAAGCTGTAGTCGCCCAATCTTCGGAGCAATCGGAGAAAAACGGGGAAATCTCATTAAAGAGCTGTTTTCATTCGATAAAAGGGTTGCCACCTTCAAGTAAAAAAAAAAAGTTCATTAGTTATTATTTTTGTATCTCGGGACCCAGATTTTAGTGTGGAAATAACACAGAAATGGTTTAAGAGGAGTCTGGACTAACAAATGAAAATTAAACCGATGTCAAGATTTTAAACGTACAAATTTATAAGCATTTTGGTTCATGGTTGAGGTAAGTCAAAATCGACCCTGACAGAAGGTAAACAATCAAAGAAAAACATTAGTTTTCCATGAAATTCAATAAAAACAAGCTAAAATATTGGCGTAAAAACACTTACAAAGTTTCATTAGACAATGTATGGAGTCAGTCAGTCTTTTAAACAAAATCTTTCTCAAAAACTGCATTGCGCTGGATCACCACAGGACTTCTGATGACATGAAGTATGCTCTATCCGAAAATTATTAGAATTTCGTATAAATATGTTCCTTTGGGCCGTGCATGTATGAATGTTGCCTGAAATAAAGATATTTCATTTCATTAATAGCCTTGAATATTTATTGAAGCAGTGGCAACCCTAGTCAAGGAGACAACATAGACGGTCTAAGTGAGTCCGGAACCGAATAGACTTCGAGACATTCTGTGTACACTAATTATTCATAGGATAGTGAGGAATACATTAGAATTGTAAAATATTAAACTTAAGTAAGGTACTTATACAAAAATACTTATAAGCAGCCAAGAGTCTGTCCGGAAAGAGAAGTTTCGGACAATGTATGAGTTATATAAACCCCCTTCTTGTCTTTCCGGACAAACTCCGCCACTGTAAACTCCGCCATTTTCAACCGATTTTAAGATTTCGAAGGAGGAGGTTCTCAATTCACCGGGATCTTTTTTTATGTATGTTCACCGATTATTCGAAGACGGCTGGACCGATTTGGATTTTTTTTCTTTGAAAGAGTCTTCACAGTTAGTCTCATTGTCACCAATTCTGGATCTGATTATGGGATCCTGGAGAAATCGAGCGAGCTCTTGGCACACCTATAGTGATTTCAGTATTTTTACAGCAACTCGGGCACTTCCTCATAGAAAAGCGGAGCATAAGTGAAGTCGGTTCTTTTCTTGTTTAAAATTATCTTAAAATACTTGAAACGGCGGACTGGTGCCATTAATTGACGTCAATATACGCCAATATGTACCAATATTATCCGTGGTTCTTTGTTACCTTTATTCTTCATAGATATTAAGACTCTGTTGGTTGTTCTTGGTAAGAAAAAAAATCTGTGGCGTTTCTTTGTTAATTTACCACCGAAATGTTAAACAGCCGTCAAACCGCGAGCATGAGACGGCCGCCAAATGGTACTTTTTGATAAAGACTATCACAAATAATCGGTAGAAAAAAAGAAAAACCCGTCCAATACACTTGGAGACAGTCCATCAAAATGCCATAAAGATTATCGCTATTTGATACATCGCCCCATCGGTATTATCATAATTCGGGCGGCCACTTTATAGGCTATTCCGACCCCGTTGAATGGATACCAATCCTTGCATGTATTGATTGATTCTTGATATGGCAGAAGTGTGTCAGTTGAATTATTAAACACGCATACGTATAGCTTATGCCATGCTCGAATTATACAAGTGTTTCTCATTTTTGTGAGTATTTTTGTAATGTTCTTCGATTAAGACTGCTTTTCTGAAAGCATCGTTTTTACTGGTGATGGTGATGTTATCAGTTTAGTGAGAAATTAGTCCTAATAATGATACCACATATTATATATCTATTTATGTCAATGCAACCTTTCTATTTATTTATAAAGTCTATCATTATCCGGAAATTTATATTTTTATTATCGCAATTTGACAACACGCACCATGCATTCTGTTGTATTTCGCTTTGTATAATCTATGTTTTGTATTGTTTTGTGTTTGTATGTGTACACTGAAAACCAGCGTCGTCTTAACACTCTAGTGCTGCGACACATGCTGAGTGTTATCCTTTTCAGAAACCATTCATAGCATTGTAACCTCTATTTGACTAGTTTAAGTATAATCTTATATTGTTGTGTCTGTGTTTTGAATAAATACTTCATTCATTCATTCAAATTACTCATTTCAGTGTCAATTTAATACTTTTATCGAGAAAATTGAAAACTATTTATGCATCAGTGAAAAGCACTTCGATGTGCTGTCAAATATCGGGTTTGTAAATAACTGGACCATTTGTTGTTCATGTTGTAGCTGGTTAACTTTCTACGTTCAAAAGAAAAAAAACAGAAGTTAGGCTGCGTTTCCACCAGGGATGAGCGAGGATGTGTTGAGAGGAATGTGTTGAAAACCAATTCATTTATTTATTCTCGCACAGCGCAGCTTTTAGGATTGTTTCTTAATGGGATCCCATGCCCCAATGACCTTCGATCTGAATCCCTTAGTTTTCTAATGTTTTTTAAAGCGTATCATATGAACAGCGACGGCTTTAAGAAATATTAAGTATCCCATATTTACTTCAAAGTACACTGTCTTCGAGATATTAGGCCGTGGTCTCCTATTTTATGTCTGACGTCTGACGTCAGCGTCAACGTTCCTATACAAAAAAGACGCCAACGTCGACGTCTGAAACAGACCACAACAGTACAGCTCTATAGTAAGCATCGTGACGCAGACACTCTAAGCTGCCGATGGCGTTTATAGGAGACCACGGCCTTAGGGATCATAGTTGAAAAATGTTAGACCCAAAAATAGGTTTTATGGCCATAACTTTTGTGTTAATTAGTTTCAAATTAAAACCGTAGACAAATTTTTAGATATGTCAAAGACGAACCCAAATATGTAGATTTTGTATATGTATGATCTTTCACAACTAAGGAGATACAAAAGTAGAGTTTTTTTAGACAATGTTTAAAAAAAACATAGAAAAAGAAGTGAACATTACATTCAATATCCGGTAGACAAAAATGGAGATAAAAGATTTAAGAACCGATAGCCGCTTGTCTTATAATTCTATCAGTAATTGAAAAGTAGGAGATGCAATTAAAAACTTGTCATAAATCGATGAAAATCTCAGGTAGCCCCTTAACAAGCACATCCCCGCAACTCGCAACGCATCCACATTCATCTTTGATGGAAACGCAGACTCGTTCTGTTTTTTTTTAACCGGGTGTAGAAGAGAATACTCAGATTTTATATACGTGTTCGCATGTGTTCACATATAGAGCTTTACTTCCGGGTTTAAGGAAAACATCCTTCCAATAGCAATGGCGTCGAACACTCATTTCCTTATATTCATGCCTGATTTGCAGATATATGGAATCGGCGTAGGGGCAGTGCTGTGGCAAATTATAAAGGAAATTTGTTATAAAGCCAATAACTGCGTAATTTGTTACAAAAAATATGTAATATTTTCAACACGGCGGTTGTTTAATGGTCGGTAGACTTGAATCTTAAAGCAAATAAAATTATTTTGTTGATTTTTTTTTTGACTTGCAATTTTTAAGTAGTAACACTACTATATAAATTATGAACTGAAATGGATGTCATATACTTCAGAAAAAGTGACCAAGTCCTCCGGTGTCCGAGGCCAGATTCGAACTGGCGTCTTCAGCTATCGCGGCTGACGCGCTGACCACTACACCACCCGGTCACGGCGGAACCGGTCGAATTTTCTCATGTATATGCAATCTACTGAATTTGAAACGGCTAGGCGCCGTTGACCATCTCTAAGGTCTCGTTGACAATCATGCATTTTTTTATTTGGTCGGTAGACATGTTATCTAGTTAAGATTACAGGGCAGGGCTAGGGCCGTTGTGGAGATTATTTTGGAGTGTTTGAGGTCTATGTCCAGCAATTGATGTCTTCGGCTGATATGGCGAGGATCGTCGCGATTACAAAATAAAACGCATGTCATAGTTTTAAAGAAACAATAACCGACTTCACTTTGGCTACTCCATATTTCCAAGAGCAAAATCCCCGAGCTACTTAAAAACAATCTCAAATAACTAGAGGTGTGTATAATATTTGAAGAATTGTCCAGGATCCCATCATCAGATCGTGACCTGACAATAGCACTAACTGTCAAGGAAGTATACCTGCAAAAAAAAAACACAAAACGATCCAGCCTACATCACTATCACTACATAGTATTTATAATACAAAGTCGCTTCCCGCTGTCTGTCTGTATGTATGCTTAGATCTTTAAAACTACTTTTTTAAATAGATAGAGTGATTCAAGAGGAAGGTTTATGTATAATTGCACCCGTGCGAAGCCAGGGTGGGTCGCTAGTACCTAATAAAAATAGCAAAGACTACGAATTGTGAAGTGTACTGAAGTGATTGTAATTGTCGTGATTTTTTTTCTATCATTTCATCTTCAACCGCGTCCAACATGTGCCGAACCGTCTAATATGTGAAAGAACATATTTTTATTCGGACGTGGCGTCGAATGCTCATTTCCTGCGCGATCCGGTCGTATATTCATGCCTGATTTGCCGTAGGAGCCGCAAGTAATGGCCGCAGTACGTGATCCTTCGATTTGTTTACAGCTTAATGGGAGGCGATTTACTGAGGACGTCTAGCTCTTACACCGTGCCGAATTCTCTTTAGTCTTTAGTCTCTGTCGCTCTTGCATATTCAAGCGATAGAGATACAAATAAACAAACAATATTGGGTAGAAAATAGGTTTTAAGATTTATATAGACTTTGACTCACGCATAGTACCTTAGTGATGACAGGTGGACCAAAATGTTGACAGAGTGGTGGCCGCTTTCAGATGAAAGAAGCCCCTGGCGTCCGTTAGCTAGATGGGTAGACGACGTTCGGAAGGTTGCGGGTCACTTTTGGATGAGGTTGGCTCAGAACCGGGACAAGTGGCGTACACGAAGAGAGGCCTATGCTCAGCAGTGGGTGATAAAAAGGCTGAAATGATGATGATTATGATAGTATCTTATCATTTCAATAGAGCGATCGACTGGCTGTGCAACCTGGATGTCGATTTATAATAGTATTAAGCCTACAATGTAAAATACGCCATACGATTAAATAAATAGAGCCTTTTAAGTTTCCACTTTTTATGTCATCATAAATTCCGAAATTAGATGTACTTGATACACGTAAATCATGTCATCATAATTTACGTGTATCAAGTACGTCTAATTTCGGTGAAAAAGTTGGTATGGCATATGAACTATTTATAGTAGAGACCCTAGAGCGTTTAAATGTCACGAGTGTCGCGACGCATGCAGTTGCTAAAATCCAAACCGACCTAAATTAGCGCCATCACTGGACGTTAGGCTATTGGTGTTTTGTTGAAGTTAGGACGGAATTCGCTACGGTGTAAGGACTGCGATTTAGCATTGAGGTGGTTTCAACAAGTATTTTATCCGGCCCTCGCAATGTCATAACGTCATTTATTGTTGGTAACCTCGTGTATAAGCTTTATACCGCGTTGCCTATAAAAGTGTTAAAGTTAGGGTGGAATTCGCTACGGTGTAAACGCAGTCCTGAAGTGGTTTCAACTAGTATTTTATTCGGCCCCCGTGATGTCCTAATGGCCTTTAATGGGGCCTCGGCTCCATTAGCACCCGGCAGGTATTTGTCGGAACAATTGATTTTAAATTAACCAAACTGCATTTATCTTTTAGAGTATTTAATAGGGTTACTAAATAGTGGGGTTTGTTAGTAAATTTTAAGGTGCCGTTATTTATTACGTAAGACGATTTAGGGGACCAGGGGTTGACCATGTTTTACTTCTCCTTACAATTGTAAGAGGAAATGTCACCTGCACTGCTACTCCACCTAGTAAACAAATAGCGTACTAGTAGTACACTATTTGTTACTAGGTTGTAGTGGTTGTCTATACCGTTATAGTCTCTGGAACTAGGCACTAGTTTTGACGAAAGTAACTGCAATCTGACCTGCCAACCCAGAGGGTTAACTAGGCCTAGTTTCCAAAGTTAAGAACTGACGAAAACAACAAAACTTTGGACAAGGACATTGTAAGCTGTATTTCTTATTGAGTATGTTTCTATATAGTTTTATTACACTCTGAGGCCCAACAAAATCCTGCACACCTCAAATCCTATCCGGCCAATAGCAAGCAAAATGTGAACAAAGATAATACCATATATATACTAATGTAGCTTGCCAGGGGATTTTGTAGCTTATTTGTAGGTGGTTTAGCTTGTGATTGGTTTGTTGGTGAGGATAGCTGAAGCTCATGACCAATAAAAACTCGCGATGGGCCGCAAACTGTTATAATCAAGGATATAGTTTAATGGAAAAGTCAAAAATTTTATTAGCTCTCAATATACGTACCTACTCGAGAACAGTCTACTAAGAGAATGACAATTTTTGACCTTATTACAATGCAATAAGGTAAAAGTGCACAATAAATTAATCACGTCGTATTGAAATTTCGATACAAATCGGCCCGTTGTCATGCTCGCAGCTAGCGATTGCAATCCGGTACCGAATCTGGTAAAATTTGTACCGAATCCGGCCGGAGGCTGTTTTGGTACCGCATTTCAATCCCTACTCGCGGCCGTTACCGGTGCCACTCAAATATGCAGTCTAACTACTGTATAAAATCGATTCCAATCAACGTAGGCGTCATTAATTTATTACGTAAGACACTTTTTAACCCCCTCCTATCGTAAGAAAAGGCAAGAATAAAAATCCTTCTCTCGTAAGCAGAAATAACACATGGTCAACACCCCTCTCCCCTAGATCGTTATGAAAAAGGCTTGCCTAAAATTTAGGGGTTAGGTTGATTTGTGTAAGATTGTCCCCAAATATTTATTTATTTATTTATTTATATTTCACTCCCACTAGCTGGTGGTTAGTGAATCTGCTAACGATGCAACTAAATACCTTAAAGGGTAGGCGACTATACTGCTATCCGTGGAACTAACTGGTCTCCTTCACTCTTGCTGCGGCCGTGCAAGTGTGAAAGAGAAATTTTATAACCGCAGTCGTCAGTTACTTTTGCGGATACTATAGGCGTTGCGGTAATACATGAAGAATTTCTTTGTCCTGTAAAACAGTTAACCGCGAATTCGAAAATCTAAATTTTGTTATCTGCTCTTTCACTCATTACCAAGTGCGTTAGACAGAAAGCGACGTTAGCAGTGGCGCCGCAGAAATTAAAATCCCGATGTGCACTTCCAGCACTTCGGGGATCTTCGTGCAAACTCGTGTGGTTGTTATTAAAAAGGGCCCAGAACAATCAGAGAGAGGCTCGGCGCGCTCATTCCAGCTCGTATCCAATTACGGGACTTACGCTAGAAAGAGATACACTTGTGCCGAGATAAAATACTAGTACCCTTGTCACTAAAGAATAGACATTAGATGTATGGGGAACTTCTAGAAATATCTTTTTGTTTAGCTGCTTTTGAGCCCCCCTCCTCCTCCCTCCTACAAGGTGTAACAAAATTACTGGTGATCCTTTTAAGGGCATAACTGGTATAGTCATCATCATCATCAGTCGTTCCCTCAAAGCTGAGGATCGTGACATCATGTCCTTCTGTTGAAGATCAGGTTCCTCCACAGGCTTCTATCCCTTGCTACGCACGTGGTTTCGTGCAGTTTTAATTGCATGGGTGCACTGGTATGGTACCTATTCTAATTATGAAAAGTAAGAAAAAAAATCTCGCAATTTTTTTTTGGTTTTGTATGGGAGGACTGGCCAGTAGTGACGACGAGTCCCATACAAAAAAAAGATTTTTACGGGTCCAAAAAATATTTGTCCTACTTTTTCTTACTCGCAATACGATACCAATAGGCCGTTTAACGGATTTCACCAGTATTTTTGTTACATGTAACAATTTGAAAAAGAAAAAAAAAACTTCCCAAGTCGCACTATTAAATAGCAAATAACACAACAAATTAATATTCCGTAAATTGCTTATGAGAAAATCATTTGCACGAACCGAAGTTCGAAGCTCGTAATACTAATAAATTCAACTTCCAGAACTCTCAGACTCAAATCTTTTAAAACCGCTACGTTGTTGCATAATGAAATATTAAATACAATTTAGTAGCGGAGTGACCTATTTTCCGTCACTGGCCGCTGAGGCATGAATAAGATTATATAAGTATTTCCACTAGACCAAATAACATTTCCGTGGCATCTACCGTTTCAACACAGAATTGAATCAGCTGATTTGGTTAAGCCGCATACCCTAATCAACAAGGTGTTTTATATCAAGTTTGCAAAAATCTAAATGACGGAAAGGGTAAGGTATGTAATCACGACTGGCATGAGTGGAAATAATTCCACTATAATCATATTTTTTTAACTTTTATTGAGTACTCTATCATGGTTCTCAAACTGCATATTACACATATTAATTGAATCTTTAAATACTACGACTACACGGAGAGAAAAATCTAGTTTCTTGTAACAGAATATTGTAAACTTGACTTGATTTTATTGTATTATATGTGACAACAATACATTTTTTACACATTAACAGAAAATTCTACTTCTTTACAACATTATTTCTAGTTCCTACAACCCACTTACCTAGTATCGTAGAAAATAAATTTTGTGTAACACACAAAAACCATCTCTGTAGCCATCATTATAGGACAGGGTAGAGTTTATCAGATTTTTCAGTAGGATTCAATATAATTACTGCGGACTTGAAACGCCGCATAATCCTGTTTACTATGTGTTGTATTAAGAACACCAGATTTTTATTAGTCTCGACTATTATTTTAGGGGACTGAAATAATCAACAATTTCTGTTTACTATATGCAGTATTGGAGAATACCAGATTTTTATTTGTGTTAAAAATATGTTTTGTTCTGTTTACAATAAATATTGTAGTGTTATCGGGTTTTATTTTTGTATTTAATAAAAGTGAGAAATACACCGAAACCGAGCACGGGTTGCAAGCGTCGCTGCTTGTCCGAGCGGGCCCTCTCTCCAATTTTATTTAAGTGTCATCATCATCACATTCTCACATCCTTCCCATCCATCCATCTATTCATATGAGGTCCTGATCGAAATCTACAACCCTAGTGAGAGAAACATTATATAGTTCTTACCTTACATGAATCAGTTGGAACTTCTATATATACAAATGACGTAAAAAACTTCGAAAGCGCGTTGTATGTCAATCAAGTATGACGTGAAATAAATAAGCTAGAAATTAATGTTAAATGCATTAATAAATTACATTTTTACGTAGAACCTCTATTAGCATTGAATTTTACAGTGTTTAATAAAAATGTACAATATAAGCGCTATAAACCTGGAACACTGTATGGCCCAGCGCCCTAGCGCCATCTGTTGACACTAATGTAAAGGTATTAAATTAGTTTTTCGCTACACGTAAATAACGCATTGTTTAGTGTGCAATAATATTGTAATGCCAACATTTTTTATTGTTGCTGGTACTATTCTTTATTTTTATCATGAAAACAAGTATATTACACAACAAAAAACGTATCTAGTTATGAGTAAAAATATTCCTAGTAATCAAGAAATTTCGAGTAAGTAATGGGTATTAAAAATCCGCTTAAAGGTACGAGAAAGTCTAGTACCTATAAATAAATCACATAAGATGGACCTTACATAAAGATATTGTAAAGACAATTTTATTATTTTGTGTGATTACTAGACGATTGTGAACAGAAACAATAAATATTGTAAACATCGCAATTCTTGAAAAGTGTTGTAAGCAAAATGCTTATTTTACTCTGTAACTATTAGAAGGTTACCACAACGATATCAGAGTTTTCGTGTACAAGAATATTATAACTAGAATATTCTAGTATTGTCAAAAATACGACTTGTTGTTTTAAAACAAGAATCTGTTAACCATAGCTGAAATCTTTTTTCCTACACCAGAATCATAACTACTATACAATCTGGTAATATTGTAAAATATTTTTTTCTCCGTGTAAGTACGAGTAGTATAGCTTATTAATCTTCACGATTTTCCAACTTACATAAACAGAATTATTTTGTTCTTTATAATACAATAACAATTACATTTCACTTCTATTTTAAACAAATAATTTATTATTAGAGTAATAGTTATTAAATAATTTACAAAAGTAAGTCTTAACGTAAAAAATGAATACTAACCTGCTTAAAAAGTAATTTATTAAAACTAAGGAACTTTAAACTAAGGATCAATCTCAGTAGGTATCTAAGTTATGTATCAACATAGCCAACTGTGTACTGCTAGCCTAATATGCACGCCTAGCACATGACTGATGCGACAGTATCTCGCGCACGAGGTAGACTACCCGCCTCTTTTTAATTAACACAGTCAGAAAAGGACAGATAAACTATCTCGCGCGCGAGATACTGACGTGTCAATCATGTGCTAGGCGTAATGGTCGGGTTTATATCGCCTGTCGCCATAGCTGTCACGTTCTAACAAGTATGTGAGTGCGAAAGTGACGCATGACGCGATACGCGATAAAATGACAACCATGGATGGCTTTCTGATTTAAACTCATATGACTTTCACTCATAATTTTTCCAGTTTTTAACAAAAATAATGATAGTGTATCCTGTACAACTACCTCGTTGACCGGTCTACAAGCAACCGGCGTAAAAGAATATAAAGGGAACCGAATTTTAAAAAAATTCGCGAAATCAATCAGAAACTTAAAACGTGACGCTCCCTGGGGATCATTTCATTATCCGGTCATTTCAATCACAAAGGAATATATTTCAGGGATAGCGAGATGTGTTTCTACTGGTTTCTAGTACAGTCAGCAGCAGAGTAGCTAAGCGGTTGAGCTCACAATGAGCTGGACACGCTCTTATTCTCATAACAATAAAGTCGTGTTAAGCTCATTTTAAACCTCATCCGCTTAGCTACTTCTGCTGACTGTACGTCTCAGCAAGCTCAATGGTTGAGGAGGATACGTAAATGGAAAAAATACGAAAATCCAAAAAACAGAGGTTCTCTTGAGCGGAAAAGTTGTTAGCTGCGTTTTTAAAGCTATTAAATGCACTATTTCAACATTATTTCGGCCCTTAGAAGTCTCTTTTCACTCCCGTTGGCTTTGAATTTCTAAAAATTATTATTATATGGAGCTCCATATGACACTTCAAGAATATTTTAATGTCGTGATTGTCAGTCTCGAATGTACAGTCGCCATCAAATCAAATACATCGAAACGGACAAGGCACTCAAAAATATCTGAACATAAACTTTATTGCCTTGAAAATAGAGGCGTTGTTCCAATATTTATGACCATCGTGGCCGCTGCGATATATCTGATGGCGACTTGTACAGTCGACGTCAAAAATATGTTTACACTTTTTCACCTTACTCCATTCTAATAAGGTGCAAAAATGTATAGATATCTTTGACGTCGACTGGCGTCGGCTGACGTCGGATGTTCGTATATACAAAAAAATGGCTGTGACATACGGACGGACAGACAGACAGACATGACGATTCTAAAAGGGTTCCGTTTTTTGCCATTTGGCTACGGCACCCTAAAAACATAGATTTTAATCATCAGTTTAGCCATGTATATATTATTGAATTATGTATTATTTTGATACTAAGTCTTTTAATACAGTATTAATTGGCAAAACTAAATCAAACTTTAGTCGCTAACATAAAATATCCTAAACAAGAAACTCACGGCATTAGTTTACTTTTCAACTACATTAAACCTTCTCCACACTCCCCGTCATGATATATGACGTGAGACTGAGATTCTATATGTCGGGCGACATCATTACAGCGTGACGGGGCGCTTTCTGAGGTCGGGGTCAAATGAACCGAAAAGTGGTCAGATGAAACACGTTTCATGCTTGCACATTTTGAAACTGAAAACGCAATAATACTAGACATTTTCTAAGATTTTTTGGAGATTTCGAAGAAGGAGGTTACAAATTCGTCGGGATCTTTGTTTTTTTTTGCTATTTATTTTTCGAAGACGGCTGGACCGATTTGGAAAATTCTTTTTTTGTTTGAAAGAGTATACTTCACAGTTGGTCTCATTGTCACCAGGTCCAGATCTGATGATGGGATCCTGGAGAAATCGAGGGAACTCTTCAACTGTTATAGGCACACCTATAGTGATTTCACTATTTTTTACAGAAACTCGGCCACTTCCTAAGTAAAATCGTTTTTTTTGTTTAAATTATAATGCAATATTATTGCACTCTGGATTATACGCAATGTTTTTTAAGTAAACAGTTACTTGCGATCAAAAAATAAGACATAAAGGGTTGAATGAGGTAACAAAAACTTCATAACTTCCTTTTTAACCGACTTCAAAAAAGGAGGAGGTTCTCAATTCGACTGAATTTTGTTTTTTTTTTTATCATCATTTTTTTTTTTTGTATGTATGTTACTCCATATCTGCGTGAATCGTGAACCGATTTTCAAATTTTTTTTTTTAATCGAACAGGTATAACCCCTAGATGGTCCCATTGTCACCAAGTCAGGGTCTGATGATGGGATCCAGGAGAAATCGAGGGAACTCTTCAACTATTATAGGCACACCAATAGTGATTTCACTATTTTTTACAGCAACTCGGCCACTTCCTCTTGGAATAGCAGATCCTAAGTGAAGTCGGTTCTTTTTTTGTTTTAAATTATTAAAGAGCTATTTAGTACTATAACTCCCGGTACGACTGCATGGTATGCTACACTTTATGAGCAAGCGTCACCAAATGACAGTCAGACAGCATGATATACTTAACAGTACAAATATTCAACCTCAATACAACGAGTCGGGTCACCCTGTATGGATTTCTGTAAGTCATTCTTTTTCATCGACCAGTACGCTTACTATGAGTTATGACATTGACGTTTTCCGTTAACGAGTAACGAATTTTCTATCTGTGCATCTCGTTTACACTAATATGTTACAAGCAACATGCACAGATAGAACACTCGATACTCGTTCTCGACAACGTCAATGTCATAACTCATGGTAAGCGTGGTGGTCGATGAAAAAGAGTGACGTACAGAAATCCATACAGGGATTACAGGGTGACCCGACCCATTGTCTTGAGGTTGAAAATTTGTAAGGCGCGAGTTTGTAAACGAAATAAGAGCGCTGGTAGCCTTGCGGTAAGACGTCCGACTTTCAATCCGGAGGTCTCGGGTTCAAACCCCGGCTCGTACCACTGAGTTTTTCGGAACTTATGTACGGAATATCATTTGATATTTACCAGTCGCTTTTCGGTGAAGGAAAACATCGTAAGGAAACTGGATCTAATCCCAAAAAGGCCTAGTTTCCCCTCTGGGTTGGAAGGTCAGATGGCAGTCGCTTTCGTAAAAACTAGTGTCTACGCCAATTCATGGGATTAGGTTGTCAAGCGGACCCCAAACCGGGATAAACGCTAGGATGAAGAAGAGAGTTTGTAAACGAAATCGCAAGCAATTCTTAGTATAAATAAAATAAATACCACCTCTTTACCACTTTTTTCTAGGTAAAAGTAAAATCTCAATTACATAATTCATTATATATGTTTATTTGAAACGTGTCTGTCATACGATATTGAGCTGAATGTCAGATTTCAATAAAGGTTTTATTAGCGTGGGATGGTTATCGGGTTGGTACGGGAGCGTGATATGATCAGACAGGTACAGTCAGTTCGATTACAACGTGTTTTTTTCTCATTCTTTTGACAAAAACGGGACTTAATCGCGTAATCTTACTTTTGTAGTTTTCCTGACGTTTCGAGCGTGTTGTAACGCTCGTGGTCGCAGGCAGACTGGCGAGGAATTTTATTAGCATCTCCTAGCCGCGCGGGTTTTCCGAACTACCCGCACTTGGTCTTGATTATTCACATTTATTTTTATTTTGGTGTTTTTTTTGAAGTGAAAACTTCACAACACATGTACTTTTCTATACCTCGTGTGTTCATAAGTTTTGAGACGAATGTAAACTCAAACAGTTCAGTTACTAAAATGTAATACGATTATATAAATATTTCAAATTAACAACCATGCTATAAGTACTTAAAATATATGGATTTATTTAAAATGGCCTTCTGTGTTTATCATTCTAATCGTTTAATACTTTGGTATTTAGGGGGTGAAGGCGCGACGCCTAAAATTTTACGTTTAGTAGACAGAAAGCAACGGAAGTATAATAAAACTGTAATGGATGAAATATTAAATTATACACCAAAATATTGAGAAATAAATCGAGTTCTATGCTGAATAACCAATATTCTATTACCATGCCTGTATTGCGTTAGGGAGGATATTTTCATACGGAGGTAATTTTTTTCCTCATTTTCGAGGAAAACTGTCGGACAGACTATTTGTAGAAGTTATGGGCATTGATCTTTGATCAATAATATGAAGCAAAATAAGAAGAAAAATAGTATGAAGCAATTCGATAATTATTTATCTAATTTTCATTACTTGACTTTATCGTCGTCTCAAAACTTATGAACACACGAGGTATAAAAAGGCCTTTCATTCCATTGCACTGCGATAGTTACTCAGATATTTATTAATATCTTTCAAGTTGACTGTACCTGCACACGGTATTGCCATATTACTTTTAGCGAGCCAGTAATGTGTGTAGGTATGCTGATTTGTTCTCAATACGTTCGCGAGCTCATTCTCTCGCTCCAGCAGTCCCGGGTTCAAGTCTAGACTGATACAATCGACGCTTAAGATTAAGTGCTATTGTACCCTCGGAATTTTACAAAAGTATGTTGACTATAAAATATACAAATAGTTGCCAGGTACAGTCGACGTCAAAGATATGTTTACGTTACGCTTTTGCACCTTATTACAATGGAGTAAGGTGAAAAAGTGTAAACATATCTTTGACGTCGACTGTACCAACTTATTCACTTGTGAGGCATGCGTACATGTATAAAGTATTTTTTTAATACAGTTGCTCAAAAAAGTGCTTTTCTTGTAGTGGTTTAGCGTGCGGAAAGTTTGATATCACGCACTAGTGCTTTTTACTTTTCCAGCCAATCACAGCTAATGACAGTGACAGACAGCCAATCACAGCGCCGCACCGCACCGCGCGGAGCGTTCGGATACATGTACTAAAGTAACCTCAAAGTGAATAATTATCAATTTTATAATTTTTTCGCAACTGTATTAAAAAACGTCGTTCGATACTCGTGCGTAAATGTCATTCTTCATTCGTCCCCAGTCTTGCCACTCGCCTATTTCCGCACTAATATCGAAATGTACTATATTATAGTCTAACTAGAAATACCTAAAAAAAAACCTGATTACTCACTCAAATCTAATGTCTGCAAGGCTAATATGGCAATAATCCTCCCCCAGCGGTTGTCCCGGTCTTGCCACGGCGTAATTGAGTCTGGGGTCCGCTCGACAACCTAATCCCAGGAATTGACGTAGGCACTAGTTTTAACGGCTGTAGGGTTTGGTGTATTTCCTATAGGAAAACGGTGGCGGGTAATTCCGAAAGTTTACTCTTATTACAATGATACGAGCGATATTTAAATTGATTTTCGGAAGTACACGCTTGTACCCTACTCACTTGTGTTTGTCACAACGCGGCTACGCGCGACCTCTTTCATGTTTTTATCACGCGTAGTGACTAAACAAGTGAGTACAGTCGTTTCAAAATACAGTGTTATGTGTCTGACGAAAGTTTATAATCATTAAAATGTTTAAATTCAATAATTATTAAAATGAGCACTTTGTCCGCAGGTACACATACCTATGACGCAGTACTTTGTCTACTCTGAAATGTTTCAGCGCACAATGTTAAATGGGCCCCAACAAAGTGAAGAGTTGCAGTTTCCAAAACATGTTCGAACTAAACTTGAGTTAAAACAACAATACCTCGTTCGCAGCCAAAAATTACCGGGAAAAATAAATATTTTGTTAGTAAATAATGCATAGTACACATTTGACAGTAGGACATTTTGTTCTAATACAATAATAATTTAAAACAAAAACACTTAGGATCCGCTATTCCAAGAAGAAGTGTATAGTCACGTGGGCACCACAAGGTATAACTGTACCAATTTACAAAACTACACGAATTATTTCCCCTGATTTTATTAATTTTCTCAGGCTAGTTCGAGAAAATTAAGCCGAATATGGGCAATTGCTAAAAAAATTGTGAAATCACTATAGGTGTGTCTATTGATTCTTAACAAAGACATCCCTCGCTATGCATCCTCGCACATCTTTAGTGGAATCGCAGCCTTAAACAGGCCAGGCCTACTGACCCCATTGTTTAACCTTTAACCCCGTGGGGACAGAATTTAATCAACCGCGTAGTTTGTCCTATAAAGCACTCTAGGTAACATTACCCACCTTTGTAACGGCAGATTCGTATGTTGGGTCAGGCTTGGTGACTCTCAGTCTAAAGGCATATCAAATTAAAATACTATTACCCCACTACGGAATAAAATATGTTGAAGTCGGTTAACCTATGGCACAGTAGCAAAAGTTGCGGTTGAGGTGTTCAAAATTACCTCTCTTATTATCTTAAGAGGCTGAGAAGACCCGATGACCTTCAAATTGACTTTACTTAAACAGTCATATAGCTATAACTACTTGTTTTGGAAAAGTAAAAAAAATATATGTTAATATTCATTATATTCAAAAGAACTTGGTTAATTCCAATACACGATTGGACGAAATCGGCTCGATAGAAAATAATTCCAAAGTTACATCAAAAATTTGCTTAAAACAATTGCACGCCTTTAGTTTCTTGGCTTATATGTCTGTAATTAAGGTCAGCATTACACCACACTAATACTAAAAACTTCGTTGCCTTAAATTTCTCAATTAATGCATTGTTTTTTTTTAATTCATCATTTTGCAAAATTTGCAATGAGCTCCCATACTAATCGTAACGCAGTGTTTCTCTTTCACTCGCGCTGAAAAAGATAGGGAGGGAATTTAGCTCTTATCATCCTCTTAACAATAAAGTCGTGTCCAGCTCATTTTGAACACCTTACCCGCTTAGCTGCTTTTGCTGTTGACATTGGCTATAAATAAAGAACCGATTGACACCATTCATAAAAATCGTAGAGTAAAAAGGATCCGCAAAGGTTCTTTGAGAAATCATATGTAATTTTGCCTACTTTTTGACTAAAATACTGAAGCTATTATTTAAATTGTGTCATGTTATCACATTGAGAGCTTTTAGACGCCAAGTGTCATAGGAATAAATATAGGATGAAATAATATTTACCGTTCATATTAAGCGATGTGAAAAAAATTAGGTTGGTCATATTGAACAACTTTTACTATGGGACCAACTTCGAAATCGCGAAAAAATTTCGACTTTCCCATAGAAAACGACAATATGATCGGCCGAAATGTATGAAACAGCCAACAAAAATTTCGCTATTTCGGAGTTGGTCGCATAGTAAAAGTTGTTCAGTATGGCCAACCAAATTTTTATTTTTTTTTTATTTCCCGGTAATCCCAGTATCCTAACCTTTGTTAATCTAAATCGGTTCAGAGGTTTCACTTTGTATAGGGAACACACAAACAGACACATCACGATAGCACTACCGTAACCGCCTTGGCGATGTATTATTTACTCAGTATACCTGCTTGAAATTTCTTATTACCACCCGTCTACTTTAAAATGGCATCTTACCGTGTCCAATTTAAGCCTCTTGTTCTAGCCAATAAAGAACCTCTCAATTTCGTCGTATAATACTAAGAGCTCAACTCGATTTGGTCGCATATTAACCAGTATAACAAGACCTCTCCAACTAGTATTTTTTAATGGAGTGTGTTACTTGAGTATGGGTCAAGGATGTCTGGTCGAAACCACAGATACCTGCCTTAATGTGCCTCTAATGCACAAACATAAGCTGGAGGACTTGTATTTTTGTTATGTTAGCACAATGTAGGTCGGGAGATAGATTACATAGGTATTTTAGATACGGCACGTAAAAAATTTTTTTAAAGTAGACAGGTAGAATTTTACAGTGCCACCAAAAAGAGTAGAAATTAAAAAGTGGCAACACTGTAGTGTCGTCCCGTTTTTTTAGATTGATTTGAAAGGGACCACTTCTTAATTTCTACTCTTTTTGGTGGCACTGTACTAAGCAGAATGAAAAATCTTAATAAATCAGAAAGTGATTTTAGCTGTGTCATTACCTCATTACTTATATGTTAGTAATTATTTTTCCAATATAGCACACAAATACTTAAAAAACAAATTCTAATTTCATTTCGTCCGCTGGTACGCCGCCTGCTTGGGTCATAACAAGAACAGGTCTGTTCAGCTGATCCCGATTGGGAATAATAGTGAAAATCAGGGGGCTTAACCAAGATGTTTTTTTTGTGTTGAAATGAATCAAAACGCTATCCGTCTCTCTATCGCACTAATATGGAAGAATGGTAGAGAGAGCGATAGCGTTTCGTTTCGTTTTCTACAAAAGATTATCATCTTAAGTATTGTTATCGATGTTATTCCAATATAACTTGGAACTTCGGTGCCGTTAATGTGTATATGCACTTACGGTAGATGTCGCTACACGTCTCCCTCTGACGTAAGCAAAAAGAAGTAACAGATGGAAAGATTCACCGGGGTTGAGTAAGCGTCGATAGCACAGTTGGCAGTGCGATCGGACCGGTGTTCCGAGAGGTCGCAAGTTCGAGTCTTGTTCGACGCGGTGAATTTTTCCTTTCAATTATAAAATTTAAATACTCCGTCTTTAACAGTAAATGTAATGTAATTAGTGAAGCTGATCTTTAAGGCATTTCAAATAAAGTTTAACAATCAATGAATCATGTAGCATATCTCTTATAGTGTAACGTAATCTGTGGATCTGAGATTGTCGTTTGGGGTAAATGACATACAGTTTAACAGCGCGGATGATGTCTGGAAAAATGGCACTTGACGGTGTTATGGCGCGGAAAGTGTAAGGTGTTACTGCAACCAGCCGAAAATTACTGTTTTGTCCTTTCAAATTTTATTTTATCTGATTTTTTTCGGGTGATTCAAATACAAAATTTCTAACAATAGTTTGGCCAGGGTTTGTTTCACTTCAAGCATAGACAGAGTGAATCATTCTTTTTTTCTTACGCACTAGCGTAGGGAGGAGGGAGGGTCCTAACCCTCGCTACTGAAAAAGGGATAGGTATAGCTTGTTACTTCCATTGTTAGGCTGCCTCTACATGATGGGCCATCATACGGACGCAGCTATACGACAGAACGAGATCGCAATATCGTTAGCTCCCTCTAACGCATAGCTGCGTCCCTATAATGGCCCATCTTGTAGAGGAGCCATTGCTGCACTTATTGGCCAGCCAGGCTAGTTTATCTATTTTTTCCTATAATAATTGTAATTTAAATTTAATTGTATTTGTATCTAGAATTGGGTGAAATTGGCGCAGAGCTACCAATACCATGTCATTTGGAGAAAAATAGGTTCCCTACATACCTAGTTATAATTATTTCAATTTATTTAAGGTCAACTCGGCAAAGACCGTCAGCCGGCGAAGATCGAATGGCAAGCAATTACAGCAAATCCTGTATAGCTTTTTTATTAAATGTATTTATTTTTGATTTGATACCAGCTTTTATCACCGGCTCTACTCTTTTTCATAATACTGCATTGTCACCAGTCTTTCATAAGTATACCATAGCTCAATCGGTTGAAGATACCTGCTTCAAAATTGAGTTGTAAAATTTCACACGAACAAACATAGTTACATCTTAAGCACTTACAAACTTTAAATAATTTATGTTAAAGAAATGTAAGTTTCTTACCTTCAGTTCATTTTTGCATAGTTCGCATAGTGCTAGAGCCGCGCATATAAGAAATTTATCAAAAAAATTACCGTTTTTCTTCCATATTTCGTAGAGCCCATCTCGGAGATCATGAAAACATAAGTCTTAAAAGTCTTAATTGGCCATAACTCAAGTATGTATGGTGTCAAGTTGAAAATACAATTTTTTGGCAACAGTTTTACCATTTTGCACAAAAAGCTATGCATTTGCTGTAATTGCTTGCTATCCGAACTTCGCCGACTTTGCCGAGTTGACCTTAAAATCTTTAAGACCGTTTAATAAATATCAATGGTTATGTAAATTAGTCTGCAGTATTTTTAAAACTCAACACATCATGTAACTTTTGAAACTCTGATTTATTTAATTAGCAAAAACATTGCTGAATGTGCAAAAGTTATTAAAACTTTGTAGTTCAAAGATACATTATTGAAATTCCCAAGCTACAAACAAATTAAAATAAATTTCAGACATAGCAGAAATGATGCAAATAAATTAAACTAACAAGTATTTTCATAGTTAATTCGGATTCCAATCAGAGGATTTAATAATCGTGCCGTTTTACTCTTTAAATGTATATATTTCTGTAATATTTAAATATTTTTAGAATCTGTTAACGCGATTTTTATTGGGTATAAGGTTAGTTAATTGTTTTAATAAACAAATCCCGCTTCTATCAGTTTGCTTTGTTTGAAAAAAAAGTTTGTTTTAAAAAATATTTTCGTAACTTCCTAAATAAGTTAATCAAAAGTTTGAAATGAAAATAATCAAATTATAATTCAAGTATAAAATAAACTAATGTTCTGTTTATTTTAAGTTATTTCTTTAATATTTAAGTAAATATATAACTACGTAGAAAAGCACGCCCACACAAACGACACTTAGTTACTTGCACATTCATATTTTTTTACGTATGTCACGTACAATACGTATGAATACTAATTCGTACACATCGCACGTAGCAGACACTCGCGTGGGATGTGGGTGGTCATCTACATTGTATTACCCCGTGGTATTACCACATACTCACACATAAGCGATGGTAGCTTAGCGGTAAAGAAATAAGAAGACTTCTGAAGATTATATCTTCTGAAAATCGAAACCCGGCTCGAGTAAATTGAATTTTTCGAAACCTAAAGCAGTTTGTTTTGTTTTTTTTTGTTTAATAATTTGTTATCAAAAAATTATCATTATATAATAGCCTAATATACCACTGCTGGGTACAGTAGAAGCCTCCTCTCATGCACGAGAGGGATCGGGCTATAGTCCCCACGCTGGCCCAAAGCGGGTTGGGGACTTCACATACACCTTTGAATTTCCTCGCATTCTCAAAATAATACTTTAAAAATTATTTTTTGGATAGGTTGAGTACTTATCAGTAACAGCCATCTTTCCTGCAACCGCAACATACCTGAAAACAAAAAAAAAGAAATCAATGTAGGTACAAAACTACACATTGTACCTGAAATACGTACGTATTTCAATAAAACACAACATCATCTTTACATACTACCTACTATAGAGGTTGTGTAACAAGGTGTTTCCACGGCCGGCTATGACAAACGTGAAAATGCCTGTCGCAGTACTTAATGTTATCTTAATTATTACTCAAAACTAAATGCTGAAGTAAGGTACTAACTAGAGAGCATTCCATCAAATTCGGGTCGTCTAAATTGGGAGATTAATAAAAGGTTAGTATTTCTTGTGACTCATTTTATTTATATAAGGAAGGTATACAAAACAAGCTTACTGTGTAAAACCAATCTTACTTGCTACTAATTACCTTACATTAAATCTAAAGGCTCAGTTGGTAGAGCTTGGTCGTTAACGTTCAAATGGATTGTTTTACACAGCGACTATCAATTACCTACTAGATGTTAATCCCTACTTTTCAATGCCATCATACTACAAACTATTTAAATTAACTATGGCCCTATGTTTCAGGAAAAGGAGATATTCCACCAACCTCAGATCACACGCATACCGCTGGGACCCTGGAGCTTCCAAGGCGACATTGACTGAGCTACCAACACGTGGCTCCTGCACCAGACAACACCGGCAGCTTCCCTTCACCGCGACACCGCCATAGGTCCCTGGGCTGCAGCCGGTGGACTCCTTCCCTGCCTCACACGGCAGCCGGAAATTTGAAGTGGCTTAAGGCCATTAGGCAAGCGGGAGACGCCGCCTTATAAAGAAGACCACATGGATACGGATAACGAATATGGATACAAATAAAATACACCCGCCAGCAGCAGGAGATACGAAACGTGTCTCTAACTCATTGCTGCAGGCTTCCCTCCCTGCCTCGGGAATCCCCACCAGCAGAAGCAGCCGCGACAAATACTTCAATCCATCAGCTATTCTGCCTCCGTGGCAAGGATCCCTGTATCCTTTTATCAAAAACAATCACTACATGTGACGATGCACTTGGCTAGATACTCGAATACACAAGCAGCCTGTATCGGCTGAAGACAAAAGAGAAGTGACCTCCATACGACCTGATGCTGGGGATGTCAGCATCCAACCAAATTTAATTATGACACTAATTAACCATTTAATTATTTATCTTTATATTAGTCATAAAAATCAAAAGTCTCTTTCTATTGATATTTTAACTATTGTTGCTATTTATAAACAATGTTTTATTCCAATATTCTAAATACATGTAAGTTTATAAACATTTACTTTATTTTTAATTAGCAACCCCACTAATTACTTTTTGTTTTGATTGGTTAATTAATTGTCATTCATATTGTTGCCAGTACAAGACATACTTACTAGTTATGAAAACGAAACTATTTGAGAGACCTTTCAAAACGCATTAAAGATTGAGTGATCAAAATCACAACGTTACAATACCCCTCTTCCCGCTGTTGCAGTTTACCAAAGGTAAACTGCTCGCTGTCCTCAGCGATTTATCCAAACTGTAGAGTCACAACAAAAAAACAAAGAAATAAAATATGTATACCTCGACCATACCAAGTATGGGAGAACCCAAAACAAACACTAAAATATTTGCAGTGAATTCGAGATACTAACTACTCAACCGATAACCGAAAAGCGAAAACCAAAATAAATATCACAACAACATCCTGTATTCTCGAACCCACGCAACACAAAATGTGACCGCCGACTGACGGAAAAAAATTGTCACTTACTAAACACTAACTATCCAGAAAACATTCCTTAGCTTTCCCAACATAACCAAGTAGTTGTGTTGAAAAAGCTAAACCAACTGCTAGGTCCGATGATCAGCATACTTCAAATATTCTCTACTAGACCGAGCAACATAAAATTCCAAAATTCAACACTCTTCGTTTAATTTAATAAACTGAAAGAGGTACATCCAATATATAATTCAAACCGAAACTTGTGTCTAGCCTCCGGTGTAGACAAGGGAAAACTTGTCCTACCCTTCAGGTCATCGACATACCAAACCAAACCATCTGAAAAGACCCATTCCTTCACAAAAAAATTCTTCTCCTTAAACCGTCGGATTGAAGACGCCGTATCGTCTCAGCCCTTCAGTATAAACTTCCCATTCACAACCAATACCATCTGAAAACCCATTCCTTCACAAAAAAATCATTCTACTTAAACCGTCGGATTGAAGACGCCGTATCGTCTCAGCCCTTCAGTATAAACTTCCAATTCACAAACCAATACCATCTGAAAACCCATTCCTTCACATAAAAATCCTTCTACATAAACCGTCGGATTGAAGACGCGAGTATCGTCTCAACCCTTCAGTATAAACTTCCCATTCACAAACCAAAACCACAAAATACTGTCTCAACTCTCAACCTTTGTCTTGAGTTGAGTACAGTTTGACGTACTCAACCATGTAGGCTGAGTAGGTCCCCAAAATGTTTGGGCCTCCTCCAGCGAAGACTCCAAAACCAAAATCCGTGTTGCCGCACTGCACTTCCTAGGAGTGCATCGAATGTGCTCACAAACCAAAAAAACAACACGCCATAAAAACCACAAAATAGCACCAACTCAGCGCCAGTCGGGTATGGTAAGTACCACGACAAAATTTGGACCGTACCGCGATTTGTGACAAAAAGATTGTTTCGCACCATACATTCATCCCTTTCTAATCGTTGCATACTTCATCTTTCAAACCAAGTGACGAAACAGCTGTATCTGTTCGCCACGACTCTTTCAGGTTCGTATTAAATAACTACCACGTTATTTAACACTACCAGCGAGAACAACTTGAGAGGAAACGTTAAATTTATTAAGCGAAGTGGTCGTCGTCTCCGAATGCACGGTGCCACGTAGCGGTTCCAAACCACAAATCATTTGAGACCGTGCTTTCCAAAATAACCTACGCACTTCTAAATCTAACACCAAATCTCCAATCATAAGTACGACCCTAGCTAACAAGAACAACCCGTCTTGCTTAGCTAAATGTTGACGTTTAAATCTCTAAATAAATTTAGCGTAAACTAGCAAAATTTTACAAATGTTTACTTTTAAATTATCAAAATAAAGAAGTAACTAATATTTAAACGTCAACTCCAAAACTAAATGCCAAAACTTCCAACAGAAAAACACAGTTGCAGTTCGGTCTGACTATGCAACTCGTGAAACGGAACGTACCAAACGTCAGTGTCACAAATGTCAAAATCACTAATGTCAAAACTTTTTAATACACTGACCTCCAAACATTTAGAATTCGATTTATTAGATTTACGTATCAAAATATAACCCTGTTGTTGGAAATTTGCAGTTAAAACTACATACTGCACAAAATAACCTAAGTGTAGGTGTGAAATTCCTGCCTGTTACTCGCTGCATTATTACCTAAGTCGAAAAATCATAATTACAGGCTCAACTTACTCAACAAAATGGTTCAAATCATTCCAAGAAGAAACCTGGTTCTTAATGCCTGTAGGTATACCACAACAAAACCTGAACAACAAACAACTGTGCAGCAGAACTGAACAAAACTACCTTTTACATTCCAAAAGCAAGCTGAAGTTCATCAACCCTTTCCAAAATGACCTCGGGTCTGTGTGTCCATTGAATGTAATCACCCATTTATTCTTATCACCGGAACAATGGACCTGCAGTTCCCTACCCAGAGTTGACTGAAAACCTGAAGGCATGGCCGGAGTACTACTGTCCTCGGATCCGGTACCTGACTGGTCCGCACCAATCAACTGTGCTAACAAAGTATCTAAATAGCATCCGGCGGACACACAAGTACCAAATTCCTTAACTGCTTCCTCAAACCTGCTACATTACCAAGCGGTGTCTCAGACCGGATTTTTACTTAATAAATCAGTTCATCGCGCAACAAAAAAAAATTAAAATGAACTGTAGTAATCAAAATGTAATACAAAGTGTATAATGGCAATGAATCACAATGCTTTTTGTAATGTACTAAATGTGTGACAATTCTAATAAAGTTTCCCTGCAAAGAATGTGTTTTAACTACTTTTTATACTTATTTGTGTATCTAAGCAAGTAACTCTCACAAAACTAGTTAGAAACTATTTGGATTTTAACCACAATTCATTATCATAATGTAATTTACAACTGAAATAAAGTAGGTACTGATTTGAGAAAATCTATTGACAATTTTTTTTTCTTTGACAAGTGAAAGTTCGTTCACCCCTAATTCGTTCAAAAATACACCCCTATTACTATTGTATCTAACAATGACTCAAGCCATATAAAGTGTATGTTAAAAAAAATGTTTTTATTGTATGTATGTAAATCAATTAGAGGTTATTTTTATGACACTAAATATGTAAACAAAATTGCCTAGATATTATTTGTAATTACAAAATCTTTCACTTGTCTTTGACAACTAACACATTTCTAACTTTCTAATCTCTACAGGAACTCAATAGCACACTCAAATTTTCCAAATTTTCAACAAAGACCAATGTCACACTTGTAAATTGCACAATTTTACACAAACATAATTCAAAAATTATTATTATATCTATTTATAGCCTTATTAATGGTACTAAAGTTCTAAACTGCTATAAATAGTGCTTAAACTGATATCACAACTGATGAAAGCTTAAAACTGCCAGAAATGTCAGACAGAGTGTACTGAAAATCACATCTAAAAACATAACTCTTAATTATAAATTTAGCTGTTTTACTGCACAAAATTCGACTGATGTCGTTATATAAAGGCTAAATCTAATGCTAAATAAACTGAGTGCTACAAAATAACAAGAAATGAGACTGTTTCCCGTTCACATAAGGACTAAAGTAAGTAAGTAACAACAATAAACTTTGCTTCTCTCTAAAAATGTATGATGGCACTGATTAATCCCTGAGTTTGATGGATTTCGCTCTTTAACACAAAATATTCCCTGGGCGCCAACTGTAACAAAGTGGTTTCCACGGCCGGCTATGACAAACGTGAAAATGCCTGTCGCAGTACTTAATGTTATCTTAATTATTACTCAAAACTAAATGCTGAAGTAAGGTACTAACTAGAGAGCATTCCATCAAATTCGGGTCGTCTAAATTGGGAGATTAATAAAAGGTTAGTATTTCTTGTGACTCATTTTATTTATATAAGGAAGGTATACAAAACAAGCTTACTGTGTAAAACCAATCTTACTTGCTACTAATTACCTTACATTAAATCTAAAGGCTCAGTTGGTAGAGCTTGGTCGTTAACGTTCAAATGGATTGTTTTACACAGCGACTATCAATTACCTACTAGATGTTAATCCCTACTTTTCAATGCCATCATACTACAAACTATTTAAATTAACTATGGCCCTATGTTTCAGGAAAAGGAGATATTCCACCAACCTCAGATCACACGCATACCGCTGGGACCCTGGAGCTTCCAAGGCGACATTGACTGAGCTACCAACACGTGGCTCCTGCACCAGACAACACCGGCAGCTTCCCTTCACCGCGACACCGCCATAGGTCCCTGGGCTGCAGCCGGTGGACTCCTTCCCTGCCTCACACGGCAGCCGGAAATTTGAAGTGGCTTAAGGCCATTAGGCAAGCGGGAGACGCCGCCTTATAAAGAAGACCACGTGGATACGGATAACGAATATGGATACAAATAAAATACACCCGCCAGCAGCAGGAGATACGAAACGTGTCTCTAACTCATTGCTGCAGGCTTCCCTCCCTGCCTCGGGAATCCCCACCAGCAGAAGCAGCCGCGACAAATACTTCAATCCATCAGCTATTCTGCCTCCGTGGCAAGGATCCCTGTATCCTTTTATCAAAAACAATCACTACATGTGACGATGCACTTGGCTAGATACTCGAATACACAAGCAGCCTGTATCGGCTGAAGACAAAAGAGAAGTGACCTCCATACGACCTGATGCTGGGGATGTCAGCATCCAACCAAATTTAATTATGACACTAATTAACCATTTAATTATTTATCTTTATATTAGTCATAAAAATCAAAAGTCTCTTTCTATTGATATTTTAACTATTGTTGCTATCTATAAACAATGTTTTATTCCAATATTCTAAATACATGTAAGTTTATAAACATTTACTTTATTTTTAATTAGCAACCCCACTAATTACTTTTTGTTTTGATTGGTTACTTAATTGTCATTCATATTGTTGCCAGTACAAGACATACTTGCTAGTTATGAAAACGAAACTATTTGAGAGACCTTTCAAAACGCATTAAAGATTGAGTGATCAAAATCACAACGTTACAGTTGGATAGAAATAACCTCTATATTACTGGTCGTTTATATCAAAAATTCTATATTCAAACTATAAGTCAATGTAAATAATGAATCATAACTAAAAATCAGTTGCTATTGAGGCTCCTAGCCTCGTGGTCACGCGTGCATTCCTTTATGTAAATACATGAATACTCGAGCATTACCCCTGTGTTTTAATGAGCTACACCTTACCTTACCCCTGTGTTTTACTGAGCTACACCTTACCCCTTACACTTTAGCTTAAAGCACTAAAATAAAGGAAAGTCACTTGAAGAGGCTCAAAAACTAGGCAAATTGATTTTGCTCTGTAGGTCAGGTTGGCGAAATGTATGAAAAAATATGTATCCGGGTTCCGTACAAAGCATGTCACATGCAAATATTTGTGGCCCGAAGTACAAGCGGGAGCGGATATTAAATGAGGAACTTGAGAACAAACAAACAAACAAAGCATTTATTTGCAGAAGAAGGGTAATTTTACATGTGTTTGTGTAAATCATGGTGTCACCTTAACGGAGAACAAATCATTCTTGATTCATCTCTCATGGTCTGAAAGTGAGTCTTTGTGAAAGGTGGAAAAAGATACATATTACTAGCCCTAAGATTAAAATTCGCTTCAAATAGATTTTATAATATTAATTTGTAAATATCAGTTGTAGTGTAAAGCGACCAAGACATTGCCATACGATTAAATAAATAAATATTAGTTTCAAACTAATATTAACTCGCTGATTTAAACCTGAAGACCAAGTGCGGGTAGTTCGATAAACTCGCGCGGCTACAAGATGTTGATGTCAACTGGAGCCAATCTTTCTTCACGACCACGGGGAACGGGGATAATGTCGTCCTCGAAACGCCGAAGGTAATTTAAAAATTATATACGCTCTTCAGTCCCGTTTATTTCAAATAGCTAATTTTAACTCCTCGTTCAATTAAGCACAACAATCATAATCATTCATTCATAATCAATCATCTATTGAGTGATTTTGAGATTTTGAGTAAGGTAAATGTTTGACACCTTCAAGAATGATTAAAGACTATATGACTAAGTTTTTTGTAAGAGTAAAAACATCATTTCCTCGATAAAATTATTCTGACACGTTCGAATAACTCCATAAACCTCTCGAGACTTGCCTACGGTTTTCCGCTCCCAGAGACACCATACCCGGCGGGTCCGAATTTAAATTTCAAACGGGGGCTTATTCCACGAGATGCAAAACGCCACCGACGCCTATCGGCCGACATGCCAAGCGTGATTCTCCTTGCTAGGCGACACATCGCCTAGGGCTGCGTTTCCACCAGAGATGTGCGAGGATGCGTTGCGAGGAATGTGTAGTTAAGAGGATGATAAGAGCTGAATTCCCTCTCTATATTTTTCAGCGCGAGTGAAAGAGAAACACTGCGTTAGGATTAGTATGGGAGCTCATTGCAAATTTTGCAAAATGATGAATTAAAAACAAACTATGCATTAATTGAGAAATATAAGGCAACGAAGTTTTTAGTATTAGTGTGGTGGAATGTTGTCCTTAATTACAGACATATAAGCCAAGAAACTAAAGACGTGCAATTGTTTTAAGCTAAGTTTAGATGTAACTTTGGAATTATTTTCTATCGAGCCAATTTCGTCCAATCGTGTATTGGAATTAACCAAGTTCTTTTGAATATAATGAATATTAACATATATTTTATTTACTTTTCCAAAACAAGTAGTTATAGCTATATGACTGTTTAAGTAAAGTCAATTTGAAGGTCATCGGGTGTTGTCAGCCTCTTAAGCGCCCATCCTAGAGAACGCTCTAGGACTTATGCTTATCTGGCCGCACAACAGTGCAAAGATAGGTAAAATAAGAGATTCTAATGGTTCTTAACAAACACATACATTCCTTGTAACGGTGCTGCAAATACCGAATATGTATCAGTATGCCAAAAAAGATTAAATTGCGATTAAAATTCTACAAAGTGGTAAGATCCTTTTTTCAATACGAAAGCTGCGTTTCCACCAGAGATGAACGGGGATGCGTTGCGTGGATGTTTGTAATTATAATGCTAGAGCTGCGCTACGACAACACACTCATGAAGTGATTCTATTGGCTCTTAAGGCCGTTCCTCGATTCGGACAAGCCACGCCCATTCGTTAGAGACACGTTTATGGCTCCCGTGCACGAAAGAAAGAGATGCAGCGCTCTTAAGGATCAGACTTTTTGACTAAACTACGATAAATAAGCGAACTACTACTAGCACAATCTACTGAAATAAAGTATATGAGAAAAAGTAGAATTTATTGGTACAAAATAGGTACATGAAAAAAAACTTAAATAAACTATGTAAATACTACCTAAAATTAACTTAAAAATACTAGAAACTAAAAATCTATCTGTAAAAAGGGCCCCTGTAATAGTACATTTCGATATTAGTGCGGAAAGTATGTCATTACTTCACGAGCACCGAGATATCAGAGAGCAAGACTCGGGACGAGTGAAGAATGACATTTACGCACGAGTATCGAACGACGTTTTTTAATACAGTTACGAAAAAAATATAAAATTGTCGATTATTCACTTTGAGGCTACTTTAGTACATGTATCCGAACGCTCCGCGCGGTGCGGTGCTGCGCTGTGATTGGCTGTCTGTCACTGTCATTCGCTGTGATTGGCTGGAAAAGTAAAAAGCACTAGTGCGCGATATCAAATTTTCCGCACGCTAAACCACTACAAGAAAAGCACTTTTTTGAGCTACTGTATTAAAAATTATGTATTATTAGTTGCTGGTCATAAATATCTAGTATGGACGTTGGAGTAAGTAGTTTGTCTTACAATTGATATTATAAAAATATTGGGTAAAATATTCTAGATTTTGACAGTCAAAAGCTATTTAAGCGTCAGGAACAGCCAGGGCCTAGGTCCGTCGTATTTGCCAAGTCAGGAATTTCGTCGGCACTACACTTAGCCGTTTTTCCGGAGATATGGGTTGTCTGCACCTCTTTTGTTTTAAAGAACACATCGCAATGGAAATCACAAGAACTTTGAACTCTTTTTTCTCTAAGGGGTACAGTTACATAGGGGTTGAAATTCCAAAAATATTTTCTTACTGGAGATTTATGATATTTGAAATTAAATATTGAAATTTTAGCAGTTGATGCTGTGGGTTACGTTATTCATTGGCACATGCTGGAGTCTTAAAACTCAAACCCCCTTATTCATAAACGTCTTACAAGCCTCCTTTAACTAATAATCGATTGTCTGACACTGACAGTTGAGTTAAGAAACAGACCAAACATTTTTTTAACTAATTGAGGCCTGAGAGACGTTTATGAACAATGGAGTTAATAATTAAGATAAGTAAATACTATAACATCCTAACATAAAATAATTAAATGGTGAGCGGGTACAGTCAGCAGCAGAAGTAGCTAAGCGGGTAGGGTGTTCAAAATGGCCTACACACGCTCTTATTCTCTTAACAATAAAGTCGTGCCCAGCTCATTTTGAACACCCTACCCGCTTAGCTACTTTTGCTGCTGACTGTACATATGATGTAGATACGTAGGTATATACAATATGTAATTCGTATGTGTGTCAGTCTCGGCAACCTAAACATGTTTATTTAACCTAGAGCGTTTAGTCCGAGTGCTATCAAAGTTATCAAACTAGAGGCACTCGTCTCGTCTCCGACCCACGTAGGGTTGTCACTCGCACGTTGTTTTATTACATATACATAGAAAAGCGATATTTCACTTAATTTCATTCTATACGTTTTGCATTTTATTGTCACTAATGTCACTATTTTACATACCAGAACAATGCACGCTCGCCCGCCACGCTCCGCTTCGAGCGTCCACCCAGGCTTTGCACTCACTGATCAATATTATATCGCTATATGCGAAAGCGACAAGACGCTACCTTGAGAAGGGTGACTAAATCGTGTGCAAAAATAATGACCAACATAATTAGATTCACCTTTAAGTTCTGTATCAAGCCTTGTTCTTGCTCACCCCAAAATCACCCTGTAAAGTTATCGGACTAGAAAGTACGGAAAGTGTTTGTGACAACCCTGGTCCGTAAGGGCCCCTAATTGTTTCGGATTGTTGTCCGTCCGTCAGTCCCTCCGAGTGAGATTTATTTGGGTAACATTACATTTACTAATACGTTACACTTGGCTGCTCTATCTTACGCAAGACGTACAAATTGCAAATTGCTGTTCTGAAATCATAATGTGACACTTTCTCGAAAAAGGCATTATTGGCGGAAAGCTCTTTCCGAGAAATAAAAGCTTAAGAGTCGCCAGGACGCTCGCGTGAACTCGCGTCCCCATACAAACGTAGTTCAGATCTCATTTAAAACGACATGCTTTAGAACCACGAAATTTGGCATGGGCATTCTAACAGTACAGATCTTTGTCGGTAATTTGTTTTCGTTGCTAAAAATTGTAATACAAAGAAAATATAGCAAAAATAAGTTTTGTATGTAAATCTGTATCTGGCTGTATTTTCTTTGTATTACAATTTTTAGCAACGAAAACGAATTACCGACATAGATCTGCACTACTAGAATGCCCATGCCAAATTTCGTGGTTCTAAAACATGTCGTCTTAAAATGAGAGCTAAACTACGTTTGTATGGAAACGCGAGCGTCCTGGCGACTCTTAAGTGCTTTTCGCTAAATGATACCTTTTCCGAAAGAGTCAAATATATTAGGTTTTCTTTCATACTTGTAGCAGTAATATTTTACATTTTTTTTATATATCGTCATGTGGTGACAAGCAAAACTCACTCATTACAAAAAATATATTAAACGAAAATCAACCTTATGTTGTCAGTATAATTCATTATGGCTATGAACTTGTGGTAGTACTTCGTGAGTTTTGCTTGTCACCTGACGATATATAAGTTTTTATGTATATTATTAGGTACCAAAGATTCATAAGTACCTAAAGTACCTATATAATTCTTTTTATAAAGTTCGCCGTTTGCTTTGTTGTCGAGTGTATTATCACTATTATCAATTATCAGTCTCATAAAAAATGTTAAATTAAATTTAGACGTGACTGAGACTACTTACAATGAATTTAAAAAATAATATCTAGATACTCAAAACGTAATTGGACTTTATTTTCTATAATTTATATTGGAATTTCATTTAGGTTCTTTGAGTTGCTTACCTACTCCTATTTCTATAATTGAATTTTTATTTCGTTCATCATCACTGAAATATGATATTAAAAATGTTTTTGGAAAGATTTGTAAAGCGTAAAAACAAATATGTACCGTCAACTACAACTTTGCCTACGATACTCAACTTTGCCTGGCTTGAAAAACATGGTGTTCTTCACCAAACAGCTAGGTTTTTATATCTTACAATTAATATTGTATTAAGCAAAACGTGTGCTAACATTACAACAACGTTAAGTTAAGAAATAGAGGAAAAGTAGAAAAATCCACTGCCTCTGGCGAACTCGCGACTCTGGGAGACATGCCCATCGCTCTGACCAACTGAGCTACTGAGATTTACGTGATGGCTGCGAAATTCTCCACCATATCCTTTATTTTTCAAGCTAGGCAAAGTTGAGCATTGTAGGCAAAGTTGTAGCAGTTGACGGTATACATAAATATTATTAACTATGTACTATTAGGTACCAGACGTATTAATCGCAATCATTTATATAGCTATCAGTGGCGGCGGCGCAAATTTTTTTTACGCAAGCAATAGTTATTTGTTATACAAGGGGTGAAAGTTGTATTTTACGTGCGAGTGTTATTTGAAACACGAGCTAGCGAAAGGATTCTATTATTGACCACGAGCGAAGCGAGTGGTTCAAAAATAGAATCCTGAGCGTAGCGAGTGCTTTAATACACGAGACGTAAAATAACTTTCACCCGCGTATAACACAAAACTTTTCACCTCACTACAGCGAGGAAAATAAGAAAAAGGGTGCATTTTGCTCGGTTTCCCGTAATTCCTCAGGTGTTTAATACTTCTTCATCACTCGAATCACTAATTTTTAACAAAACAACCTAGAAAAACATGCGAATATTTAACGTTGATATGATGGATGAATTGAAATGAAAAGTTTTGACGTAAAAGGTTTTATTAAATGTCAGATGCGTTTTGTTCGTACGTAGACTTATTCGGCTGTCAGAACAATTTATCCGTTTTTACAAAAAGAATGAAGATTAATGTTGAATGCTGATATTTATGAATTAAAATAAAGTTGTAAGACTGTATTAAGTGTTTTTACTCGATGCAATTCATTAATTGCGATGTTAAAAATTCTGCACTTTTAACGTTTTACGTTTTGTTAGCTGTCAAATGTCACTTAAGCCACTTGTCACTTATGTCAAAACTCTTTCACCACATGTGGATAAAAAGCGATTTTCACAATAGATATTAAACAAACAAAAAGGGCTTTCCGAGCTAGTGAGGTGAAAAAGATAAATTTGGCTCAAAATTTGTTCGTGAAAACTGCTCAGGTGCCAGAAAATTAGGCTGGCTGGAATCGAATTCTATGGACGCACCACTGATATCTATTGAAGTTTAATTATTAAGATGAGGAACTTAAAGATCTCCCTTCAACCGAAGTCGAACAAAACCTTTCATCAGCGCACAGCGGTTTAGTGGCAATTTCCTCGCGCTGACGAGGGTCGGCTCTCGCTCTTAATTGCCTCGATGTGTGTCGACCCTTAGGGTATTGACAGGTATGTTTGTTCAGGTTTACCTGCTTTAAGCCCGGTACACACTTGGGCTAATGCGGCGGAGCGGGGTCGCAATATCGCTTGCTCTCTCCAACGCATAACTGTGTCCCTTAGGGGGCCCACCGACTATCAGTCCGCCTGACGATATCGGCCTTTCAGTTAGTTAAAATTAATATATGTATGTGTCAGTAATTATGTTAAAGTCGCCATCAAATATATCGGAGCGGCCAGGGTACTCAAAAATATCTGAACATGAACTTTATCGCATTGACAATAGAGGCGTTGTTCAGATATTTGTGACGTTGGCCGCTCTGATATATCTGCGACTGTACGTTGTACAAATGCAATATAGTAGGTATGCGAGTATAAATAATTTTAAACAAAAAAGAGCCGACTTCACTCCATTCCACTTTTCTAATCTCCACCTCCTCCATCGATGAATAGCTGCCAGATGTCCAGATCTAGTAATAACGACAGTATAGCAAACTAAGGGGTTTCTGCTCTCATTATTGCGTCATATCTGACGAGATCGTTGGTTTAAAAGTCTTAGGGCTCCTCTACATGATGGGCCATCATAGGGACGCAGCTATGCGTTAGAGCGAGCTAACGATATTGCGATCTCGTTCTGTCGTATAGCTGCGTCCTTATGATGACCCATCATGTAGAGCAGCCATTATGAATTGTCTACATCTAGGGCTGCCATCTCTAAATTCGCCGAACCCGGACACAGACTTATTATTAAATAAGGTGTTTCCTCTCTTTTGAAAACCCCCCCGGACGGCCCCCGGACGGCTTCCAAGCTAGGACAAATCCGGGGAAACCCGGACGGATGGCAGCCCTATCTACATCTGACTTGTCTGACATATGACATACCTAAGTATAACTCAAACCTGTATTTACTGTAAAAAGCGTGAGACCAAAAAACGTGCTCAAAATAATAATCCAACTCGGTGAAATTTATCTGATTGTCATCCCACAAAATAAAAAAACACCGACAAAATCTCCAAACACGATCTTTAACCCAAAACAAATCGTTAAAAGAAATGAATTAATAATGTAAAAAAAACAAAACAATAACATATTCAATTAATAATGAGAAGAGCTTTGTAACAAAACACCTACTTAATAAAGGAAAGAGACAGACGTATAAAAACGCATAAGAGCGAGTGAGATAACTATATGTTTTGAAGCTACGTGCGTCCGCGCAAAGTGAGTTCCTATTGCCTGCGCATTAAGTTGATAAATATACCAGAGTAGCATGACCTCGGAATTCGTTACAACTATGCGTAATCGGAGACTTAACTTATAATGGTTATTACTCTGTAAACGATTAAAATGAATAGTATGAATACTCAGACTCGGCGTCATAAAAGCGAGATAGCATCGCGTTCGCCGCGCGTAAGAAAAAGACAGTAAGATAGTGATTCATTGGCTTTTATCTTGTACAAACACTTCGACGCACAGTTTGATAAATGCGCGGCTGCCTCACTTCGTCGTGTCGGTATTTTATGCGTGTTTGAAGTTTGTATTTGCGTTGGCGTAGCATTAACGATGAACACGGATTTGGGGTATTTAATAAATGCATTAAATATAATGGAGGTTTAACGGGTAACAGGTAACAGAGAGACTTATTTTGGGATTATTCTCTAGGGAAGTGTAAACCTAAATAAAACCATAGTAGGTGAATCGTTCAACCCTATTATGAATGATTTTGTTGAACTGAACGTAAGATACAAACATTCCAATTAAAACCGACCCTTTTGCTAACCTGTCCAAAATTATGATATTTTATTTTCAAGTCCAACTTACATTGTTGTCGGTTGTCAAAAAGGCGTTGCTGCCATAAAAATTCATTAGAAATAAACTTTATTAACAATCGCTAATGATGTACCTCTGACTTGAGAACGTCACAGTTGTCGGTTTAAGTATTTGCGTAACTGCGTCTGTATCTGCACTTATTGACTCCACTAACTAGTCTAACTACACATGACTCCATATTAATGATAATGTCTATTTAATTTAATGTTCAACTATACAGCGCACTGGCGCTTAGCTGTAGGTATTGTAGGTAATGCTGTTTACAACTAAAATAAATAAATGACATGATAAATGGCTTCTTTGACACGCTAATAAATGTTACCCAATTACCTTAAAAGTATCAACATTCAAAAGTATCACATACACACCTCTCAAGTCTCAATTATTTCAAATACATCTCGTTTGTATCAAATGAGCAGTCTGTTTATCAAAGCTGCGTCCAATATTCTTACCAATTACATTGAATATCATTTTAAGATAAATCGCTTGCATTAAATACACAACTTTCCGCCCAAGAGATATTCCGATATATTCAAGCCCTCTTCATTGTGTACATTCATCATTATGGTTTTATTTTTATACTCAATCATCATTTCAGAGTCTGTTTGTTTGATTTTATAAAAAAAAAATACTCGCTTATAATATTACTTAACATGCGCAAGCGCATGCGGCGACGGTTGCAAGCGTGACAGCGCTATACAGACGCAGAGCGCTATCTCGCTCGCGCACCGGTGCCGCATGCGGAAACCGCAGCAGTGTGAAAGACGGCTAACTCAAAAAAAATATTTTTGCTACAGACTTTTATTGCTGACTACCTCCTGTGCTTTGCATGTCTATTGATAGCTTGTTGAGACCTTTCTAATGAGCCCAAACTCGATATGGTTGCTTTCCTTCCTTGAAGAATTCCTTAGGCCACCTTCCTGCATCATCAGATCAGCTCCGTTTTGGTTTATTATCGCAATGTCATGTAAATTACGGAAGTATACCAGATTTCAGCTCAATCAGGCACTGGGA
This sequence comes from Pammene fasciana, assembly GCA_911728535.1. Taxonomy (NCBI): domain Eukaryota; kingdom Metazoa; phylum Arthropoda; class Insecta; order Lepidoptera; family Tortricidae; genus Pammene; species Pammene fasciana. The sequence goes on from OU452295.1 coordinate 3,541,155, forward strand.
AGTGGTTGAAATTTAACTGAAGAAAAATTTAAGAAATATATCTTAGAATAACTTTGTTTTTCAAGGTTTTTTTGTAACAATGAAACAACAAAACCGTTTGTATGAAATAACTTATGTATTTATGTATTAAACCACAATAAAAATGCAAATTACAAAGACATTGTTTTCATAGATTTTATTCTTCGTTGATAACTTCGTCCTCACAAAGATATCAATTTGTATCGAAGAAAACAGGACAGAAAGCTTTTCCATTTTGAAGTCGCTAATCGCTATCGCTAAGCGGCACTTCAGACTCATCATTATCCTTCACCAAACGTACGTTATGAAACTCTGTTACCACCTTATCGAATACCTCATCCATCTTTATATCTATATGTAATATATCTTCCTCATTCACTGCTATATTTTTATCGAATTCTTCTAAAGTGGACAGAGAAACGTTTTCCGTTATTTTTGTCAGAATTTTGTCATAATTCACTTTTACTTTAGTAGCGTTTAGTTTTATCAGCTCGAACATATGTTTTGCAGTAGTCATTTCTTCGATACAGACGGGAATTCTAAGCAGTTCATGGCCTTTCGACTTCACGGCGTTCTCGATTCCACTGATTTCATCACCTTCAGACGTGTAGGTATCAACAAGATCCATGAGCTCACATTTAGACATTTCTTCATCATATGGAACATTGCATCGTTCAAGCCACTCTATTATATCCGATTTTATACTGAATAACGTTGGTTTCCTAATAATGTCATCATGATGTTCAGAATTTTGAATAACTACAACACTTTTATGAGACAAGACTGGTATTAGATCATTTATTATCCAATTCGCGAAGGTGTTTGTAGTAAAATCATCGACAGTCTTTAATACGTGAACACCACTTTTAGAAACCGCATAGATATTTTTAATCAAACCTTTCTGGCTAATCTCTACATTTGCTTTAACGGCAGTTTTCATCAGATTGTTATATTGTTTGACATTATAATAGTTACAGTGGCTTGTCAAAACAGTTTCATCCACATAGAAAATCTCTCTGTTTTCCTCGCGATATCGCACTATGTCCTTCAAGTAATAATATCTTTCAAAGGTAACGCTGGGTCTTTCCATGACGATGTATCCTTTCGCTATTTTTAGCCAAACATATCCATTGTTTGCCAAAAATTTGCGAAACATTCGGATATCAACATAGTGAGGTATCTTTTTGAATAAAGCTGCGAATAGGTTTTTTGTAGTCGGTGTCGTATCTGGTTTTGGAGGTAAGCGTGATGCGTTCAAATAGAAGGCCACTAAGCGCTCCTGTATCAAAGATCTTTCGATATCTTTCACTTCTGTGATTTTTAAATCCGTGGATTTTAAAGTAGGGAATATCCTCTTGTCAAGACCTGTGTAATAGTAAGCTCGGTCAAGGGGGTCGGGCAAAGGTTTACCTGACTTGTTTTCTTCTGCCGCCTTTTGCAGTATCCGTTTGAGAAAACAGGCCGATTCGATGTTGGTCGCCCTATTCTGGAATTCTGTACTAATTAGACTGGTCAAACTTTTGGAAGAACTCGGTTTGGCTGCCATTTTGTCTAAACAGCGCGTCTTCAAAAAATCGTCACTCGTTTGCCGTTAAAATCATTCGGCGTTCAACGCGCAACTGAGGTTGGTGCGGTGCGGGCCGCGAGCCGCGCGGTCCGCTATTATGAAACAGATGATCATATCGCTTGCGTAAGAAAGGGATGGCGTGAGAACAATAACCGAGCGCTTTCGGGCTGGCAACGTAGCTCGTGGCCTTTGCGACTATTATAAGCACAATAAATTATAGTGCACCTTTTTTCGTATTGTGAATAACTATTTCTTCAAAATATTTTGTTTGTGTTTATAGTTGTAATTATTTGGTAACACAACAACAGTATAACGGTTAAGTAATTTAACAAACTTGTTATAATGTATTATGTGCATGGTTAAATAAGTGTCAATATTGCTTTGATATTAAAAATATACTTATAGTCATTAAGGGTTTTACACATAATAGTAATATATTATTATGTAGTTTTTTACCCAGTTATTATATTAGTAGCTATCTGTAATAATAAATGGTTAATGATAATAATAATTTACCAAAATACACATTAATAAAAAAAAGTAAAAAAGTGAAGAACACACACACGTAAGAAATACCTATAAAAAATTAAAGAATAATAGAACACGAATGAAATATGTGAAATAAGTAAGATTGAATGAAATAAAAAAAAAATGTCGTTAATTTCAATGGTATAAGAATACATTTTTTTAAATACAAACTATATTTTTCAACTAAAACTGATTTCTTTAAGAATACATTTTTAATATTACTAAAACAACTAATTTTTACGATAATTTTAAGGTTTACGACATACTGAATCATTAGCAACTTTACTCATTACTTCTAAAATAATACTACACTAATAACGACTAACGTTAATTACTAACAAGAAATACAATAATAATATTACGCATTAACCTTCAGTCACATTTGAAATCGACGCACCCTATTTCGCTGAGCCACCTACAATACCAACCGGCCGAGCGCTCGCTCGATCCGCGATGGCGGGGGGAGGTTGGTCGGGGGCGACGAGGTGAACCGGCCGGCGTCAGCCGACGGCATCGGCAGCCATTTTGAATTTGTCGCGCGCTGCGTACGAACGTTCGAGTCTTGTTCCGTTGGAGTTAGAAGACGTTATTTATTGGTAAGTGAATTATATTCTTTTCTAGCGAGTTGTATAAATTATCAATTCAAGCAAGTCATTACAACTTAGTCTTATAGCTGAGAACGATAGGTACCTATTTATTACATGTTTTCTTTCGTTCAGCACGCCTAGCACACGAGTGACGCGACAGTTTTTCGCGCGCGAGATAGTTTACCCGTCTCTTTTTAATTGATACAGTCAGAAAAGTACGGATAGACTATCTCGTGCCCGAGATACTGTCGCGTCACTCATGTGCTAATGCTGAGCAGCTAAAGATAAGCTGTTTATGGCAATTCGGACATCTTGGATAAATACTACTAGTAGGTACCTATACTATAGCTTGACCACAACCGCTGTAGATGTAACGGTACGCTCGCATATGGGGCGAGCGGTACAGCGGTAGTGGTCAAGATATAGTACAGATGTAGTGAATAATCCTTTCCTTTCGTATTTTCTCGGAAATGTTCGTTTTTGTCTTACACTGAGATGTGAGATACAAAAACGAACATTTCCGAGAAAATACGAAAGGAAAGGATTATTCACTACATCTGTAGATATTTTACTTATTTACGATTTTTAAAATAGTGTTATATTTACGTGTGAAAATTATCCTATATAGTAGTAGGGTTATTGTGCTAGTTTACCGTCCACCTGATCAAACTACTTCAAATATAACATAACTATATTAAGTTGAACAAATTTATTATCTATAGATCATTTTTTACTAGATTTTTTAATATTAAGCTTTTATTTTGGTAAAAAAAAACGGAACATAAAAGTATAAAAATAAGTATTGACGGAATACTGATATATGTGGACGAAATCTAGCACAATCACCTACTACTTGATTTTCGTATGATTTTAGTGCAATTGAGCTCATACTTACTTGTCAATAATTTTTTTATTGCCCCTCATTGCTATCGTTACCCCCAAAATAACCCAAAATGTTTAATTATATTATGATTTTCATGTAGAACTCGATATTGTATTTTATTTAGGTACTTAATGACTTCATATTATAAGGTTTTTTGATTAAATATGTACCTAATAGTAGAAAGAACGATAAAAATACCGGTATTTTAGTATGGAGATGGAGCAAATATTGTAGGTATCTTAAAATGTAGAAGATTTGTGTTTATTGAAAAAAAATTAATGAAGGTTTGTTAAGTTTTATAATTCAGGTGTTAAGTAACTACAAGTAGGCGAATCAACTTTTAAATGTTGTTTACTCTGTCCCCCGTTGTCCAAGGGACATCTTCATACTGTTTCATATAAAATACTAGCGACCCGCCCCGGCTGCGCACGGGTGCAATTATACATATAAACCTTCCTCTTGAATCACTCTATCTATTAAAAAAAACCGCATCAAAATCCGTTGCTTAGTTTTAAAGATCTAAGCATACATAGGGACAGACAGCAGGAAGCGACTTTGTTTTATATACTATGTAGTGATTCTGTTGTCCAAGGGACGTAAAGACGTAACCATAGCAATGACGCATTGAAAAGTTGATTGACAAGTAAGTACGAGCGAAGTAAAATGAAATTTAGATATGTAGGTATGGTAACTATGGTGATTGTGAGTGAATATTCCTGTTCGTAAATATTAATATTTACTTAATTAAATTTAAACTTTCGTGATCCAACGGTTGCACAAAACCGCCTTTTAACGTCAACGTCATCGTTAGAAAACTCTTGTATGAAAAGTTTGTCAGTTTTCTATGGGATGACAGCTCCGTCGCCATATTTAACGTTGATGTGTCCGTTAATTGTGTGTGGTGCAACCCATCCTAATCCTATAAAACATAACGGTTATACTCACTTCACTTTAGTCTACACCATGCAATACCAGTATTTTATTTTTGTATTTCTATTGATAACACACTACACAATTTTGTAACACCTAAGTCGCGCAGTATGCTATCCCGCACACCACACTGGCTCCACAGAAAACCAGCGCCGTTGACATCGCTAAGTTGCCAACTGCATTGCTGAGTGGAGACCATTTCAGCCTCACAATTTTAGTTATGTAACATTTTTGTAAATTTGGTCTGTAATGATGTGTTGTCTGAATAAATTTTATTCTATTCTATTCTATTTATTTATTGCTTGTATGGGCCAATACCGGAATTCCGGGATTGACCCAAACAAATAATACCGGTATTGCATATACCCTACTTTAGTTACTTCTCGCGACATATTTCGGAGAGTTGATGTGCTTCAAGATGGAGACATAGGCTCTCCAAAACATGTCGTGCGAAGTGACTAAAGTGATATGATTGTAACCGTTATATTTTATAGTACTTAATATCAATATCACATGTGAATTATACTTTTCAGGTTAAAAAAATGGCAGCCGAAATGACACTGGAAGCCTTTGAAACGCTGTTGTCAGATTTTAAAAAACAAGATATGCAGAAAAAAATGGACATAGCCAGTAATGTTGCAAAACAATGTGAAACTAAATTAAAAAGTATCATTAAATACAAGGACATGCCTTCCTTATCGAAGTGCTATGAGCTCACTGGAGTGCCCACAGAGATTTTGTTAGCAGTACAATCTTTAGACAATAAATCTATTAAATTTGAAGAATGGTTAAATGAACGCAAACGATTGATAAAACGCTACAGTTACGAGTATACCAGCATTAGGAAACTATTAATAAGGCACTATACGCAACTTCTAGAAGTACCCACAGGAATAAAGGACGATAAAGAATACGAAGGTTATCAGAAGTTTTTCACTTTAGTAAAGCTACCGGGAACGAAAGGTTCAATCATTGTCGAAAAACCAGAAACAGTCTTGGAAAGACATCGGTATTTATACACAAAGTTAATGTTTACAGAACAGAAGAAACACATAGTTTACATAGGAAAGTTAAATTTAATACTGAACAACGGGAAATTTAGTTACAAAGAAGACACCACTGAAACGAAAAATCTGTATTTTGTAGCAGCATCGCAAAAATTGGGTCAAATAGGTCACCTTCATTTTTACAGTCGTAATCATAATGAAGACTATATGGCACGTTGGGTAGAAGACAAAATCGTACCACAACTTCCAGAAGAAAGCGTAATAATTTTCGAAGAAAACGTATTTAATAATGACGACTCTATAGTCAGCGATTTGTCGAAGGAGGGAATCATAAACTGGTTGAATTTTAACAAAGTACCCCATGATGCCACAATGCACCGAGCTGAATTGTATAAACTTGTAAAGGCATTACAACGAAGTCAACCCGAGCAACTGTCACAAATGGAGCTAGTTTTTAGAGCCAAAGGCCATATTACAATCAGAAAAAAGAGGTGCAATGTAAACTATAACTATTTCGATCCATTCTGGGACTTACTGATACATAAGTTTAATACTGCGCCGGCGATACCAATAAAAGTAAAAAACCATATGAAGAATCACGCACATGTCATTAATTACCAGGCGACTGAAATAGTCAAGTATGTGTCGCCTCAATATTGGAATAATTTGGGTATCAAATTGCTAGAAAAAGAAAGTAGCATTTATAAAGAGGACTTGGAAATGGAGCATGTGATTGATAAACTTATGACTATGGTCAAGAATGAAGGAATGCCGAAAGAATGGGAAACACAAGGAAAGTTAGACGAATGTAATAAAACAGCGGACCAAGAGTACATATTTCTCTCGGATCTTCTAGTGAAAATATATGAAAAAATGCAAACAACTAAACTGCAAAAATCGTATTTAAATAGATAATTAACTACTACAATGGCTTTTAATTTTCTTAGGTATACCCTTCTGATTTCCTGATTTAGGCCCCTGAAAACAAGTAGGTAGATACCTATGTATCTATACATAATATAATATTTTTCTCAAACATACTCCGAAATGTATGCGTTAATGTCACGAAATGAAGACATGAAGTTGCTCATTTAAGGAGTTAGTATGAAGCGTACATTATTGTCCGCTGCTCTAACTTTTTAAAGCTTACTAAGATTACACTGACAAAGGAAATATCACATACAGCCAACGACCACTCTCTATGAAAGCATACTTGCGACATTAAAATTAAAAAAAGAACTATATTTATAATCGGTTAAACATGGTGCTCGAATAGCTTTTTCAAATGTCAAGTTTAAAAAATAAAAAAGGCGCAATGTAAACATTTTACTTGATTACTTAATAATAACTTAATAGTTATTTTCTTACAATGTTTGAGAAAAGCACTATACAATCCTTGGCCGGAAGAGGGACTGCAGGACTCGCTTTATCCGTCTACCGCAATCTCGTCCTTAAATCCCTTACTTCACGGCCTCTGAAGTAATGTACTATTATTTAATATTCAAGGAATTTGTTGACAAATTAAAAGGAGAATTGGTAAAATGACGTATTACATACAGATCTCGAGTCCGCCTTAGTATACTTATGTCGTTAAAAAATGTAAAATAAAATATTACTTAGGTAATTTTAAAATATATAATAGAGATTTCCACCTGTTCGGAAATCTTTAAAAAAAAAAACACAATATATGAGGTAATAATTAGGTTTTTAAGTATCTTATCTGACGCCATAACAGTACCACAAATTAGTTACTTGCACAATAAAATAAAAAACTTAAATATTACTATATTATAATTAATTGATTGAATGCAATATGTACTTTATAATATAAATACGAGGCCTAAACAAGGATTTGGCTGTCATCTATAATATCATATATCATATCGTTCAAAAATAAGTAGGTACCTATATCGAGTCAAGTTCACAATAATCTGCCAAATAAAATTTAATCTCTTAAAAGAAATGGTTCTTTTTCGCTTAACTACCTCCAATTATCCTGGTGAAGAAAGTAATTGAGTCGCTTAACTTCAAACCTGGGATAAATCCATCTGTCAGATTATGGGATTTAGCTAGGTAGTCGCCAGGACGCTCGCGTGAACTCGCGTCCCCATACAAACGTAGTTCAGCTCGCATTTTAAAACAACATGCTTTAGAACCACGAAATTTGGCATGGGCATTTTAGTAGGACAGATCTAGGTCGGACATTTATTTTCGTTGCTAAAAAATGTAATAAAAAGAAAATACAGCAGAAATAAGTTTTGTATGTAAATCTGTAACTGGCTGTATTTTCTTTGTATTACAATTTTTAGCAACGAAAATGAATGTCCGACCTAGATCTGTACTACTAGAATGCCCATGCCAAATTTCGTAGTTCTAAAGCATGTCGTTTTAAAATGAGAGCTGTACTACGTTTGTATGGGAACGCGAGCGTCCTGGCGACTCTTAAGATAAATAAATAAATAAATATTTGGGGACAATCTTACACAAATCAACCTAACCCCAAACTAAGCAAAGCTTGTACTATGGGTGCTAGGCGACGATTTACATACTTAGATAGATAAATACATACTTATATACATAGAAAACATCCATAACTCAGGAACAAATATTTGAGATTAGCACACAAATAAATGCCCTTACCAGGATTCGAACCCGGGACCTCCTGTTTCGTAGGCAGGGTCACTACCAACTGGGCTATGGAGGCCGTTAAAAGATAAGGTAATAGGGTACATATTTGCTGAGAGGGTCGACTGGATTTATCCGAGTTTGAAGTTAAGCAACGCACTTAGGGATTCCTTTTTTAAATATATAAAATATTAAAGTGTCTATACCCCGAAGGTCCTGAACTTGCAGCGTTTTAAGCTGCCAACCATCAGTCGGGCCGTACACTTGTTTTCTAACGTCGTAATATTAAAACAAATATAGGAACAACTACATCATATGTCATCATGTCACGATCTCTCAATGTCGCTCGGTATAGTTAAAAAACGCTCTGCAAAAATAAATACAATGCCACATCGCTTTTCAAAACGTATCCTTTGTTTTATACTCAACACCTCAACACGGGTCTTCACTGTTAAGGGGCCCCACCAGTCCGTCGGACGACATCGGTCTGTCAGTTGTTCGGAGCTGTCAAATGTTTGTTCTATCTGACAGACCGATGTCGTCCGACGGACTGTTAGTGGGTGCGCCCCGGTAATGGCTAACGTTTGCATAACACCATCCAACAAACGCTTGGCAGTCTCAAGCCGATCTCGAAGATATATAGATCCATAAGAAACCAGGTGTTCCTTCCAATAATTATGGTTACTCGAATCATCTTTGAATCTTTGTTTATTGCCATTACAAAATGTGCCCTAAACCTTTACTGATAAGGTGGGTTTGTCTTCAAGGGAGCGACCCGTGAGTGGGACGGCCTTCAACCGTAAGTATAGTGTATAAGATAATAAAATGTAATGTAGGGTTTAAATTAAAACGTGTAATGGTACGCATACACTCAAAATGCCAGAAGTATAAAATGTACCAAACTAGTGTCCGCCCGTGACTTCGAATGCGTAAAAGTCGTTAAAATGGACTTGAAAAACTACTTAGGTTCAATCACAAAGGTATGTTACGCCACTTGCCATTATTCATAATTTAGCCGTGTTACAGTCGCCATCAGAAATATCGAAGCGACCAATGTGGTCACAAATATCTGAACAACGCCTCTTTTGTCAAAGCGATAAAGTGCATGTTCGGATATTTTTGACTACCCTGGCCGCTCCGATATATTTGATGGCGGCTGTACTTTATACTAATGATTTCACTATACACATTTAAAGAAGATTTGCAACTAACTAGAAGGGTCTAATAAGAAAATTAGACTCTAAAGTCCATTTATTTTATAAAGTCCACAGCAAAAGGCATAGGTAATCTTAGCTCATATTTGACGTTTTCAAATCAAAGGTACCTACATCATCAATCATCGTTGGTTGTCAATAAACTTTCGACAGTGATGTACCTTTGACTTGAAAAAGTCACATAATATATAAGTACTCTATTTCTTTCATAACGATAATCCAATTCCTACTTACCTATACTAAAAAAACCGGCCAAGAGCATGTCGGGCCATGTTCAGTGTCGGGTTCCGTAAACTGAGACCATTAATTCAAAAGGTCCTTTCACTATGGGTTTTTGAATGATAACTCAAAAACGGCTCAACCGATTTATTTCAATATAGTTTTCATTGAAGGTACTCATTAGGCCTCAGTTTCATGAATTTTTTCAAAATTTTAGGACCCACGATTCAAAAGTTAGATGGGGGGGGGGGGGGGGGACGCCCTGTTTTAAACTTTCGGAGCTATTATTTCCGAGAGTATTAGTTTTATCCAAAAACTGTTTTAGAAGACCCTAATTCTTTTTAAAAGACCTATCCAACGATACCCTACACAACTTGGTTGGAACGAAAAAAAAATCGCCCCCCACTTCACGTGTACGGGAGGTACCCTAACAAAATATATTTTTCCCGTTTTTATTCTACCATTTTGTCGGCTTGGTTAATGCACATATTCAAACGAAATTTCAGCTTTCTAGTGCTAACGGTCACTGAGCTAGACCGCGGACGGACGGACGGACATGGCGAAACTATAAGGGTTCCGTTTTTGCCATTTTGACTACGGAAACCTAAAAAGTTTGTCCCGTATTCATCACCATCAGCATGAAAAAAAGGGACAGATATGACGATGGTTATTTAAGACATAGAAACTTTCTTCACAAACGCTATTTTAAGTATAATTGTAAATGAAAATACCTTATAGCTATTTATGGAAAAAACCGTTTATAGAAATCCCTATTTAACCCTAAGACCTTAAACTTAATGAATCTGAAAATGGTCTTAGTGGTCTATTCGAAGAGTATTATCTGTTATTAGGTCGATTCAAATCTGATATTAAACAATGGCCAGTCAGAATTGTAAAACTACATTTGGCTTAATTTTTTCTTTGTTAACAGTTTGTATTGTACATAACATACTGTCAACTGCTACAAATTTGCTTACGATGTACAACTTTGCCTGGCTTGAAAAGGATGCCGCCAATCTCCCATCTCAGGAACAAGATATAAATAGCTGTGTTTGGTGAAGAAAACCATGTTTTTCAAGCCAGGCAAAGATGCGCATCGTAGGCAAAGTTGTAGCAGTTGACGGTAACTCAGTAGATAAACACAGTTAACAAAAGATATGAAGTACAACAAAGGTGAATTATCCCTTAGGGATCTCTACCAGTTAACCTTTGAATCAATGTTACTCTGCGAGTCTGCATCCGTAAGAAACACCTTAGACAACCCTATACGTGATCCCTGGGTGGTGCTAACTAGCAGCTGCACTGTCCCATCTGGACCACGCAGCACTCACTGGAATTTCTTCACCATCTACTTTCCCACAACTATTATCACTTGAGAGAAGAAGTGCCTATATCCAGTGACGTGTAGCCATACAATAAATAAATAACCTTTTCACCTCAGCAGTTCGAACAAGCCTACTTTCCTCACTCCCTGGAGTGACGAAAGCGCGACTTTCATCACTCCAGGGAGTGACGAAAGTTGCGACTTTCCTCACTCCAGGGAGTGAAATTTTGTTTCTAGAAGCTTTTCGTCATAATGATGATGCCTTTTGTTCAGGAATGTAAATAAATGTGGTTTTTTAACTTTAATATGTTCTCACTACTGAGGTGAAAAGTTGTATGTGTCACACGAGAGGAAAGTTTTTTTACATCTCGTGTTCTTGAGATCCCTCGGTACGCTCAAGATTCAAACTTAGAATCACTCGCTTCGCTCGTGATTCAATTATGGAATCTTTCGCTTACTCGGGACTCAAAATCAACACTCGCAAGAAAAACCAACTTTCCTCTCTTGTTGCACAAATAACTATTGAATGAATAACAGTCAAAGTGAAATACGGAAGACAATTACAAAAACATATACAACAAGCTATATAATACATAAGTTGTTGTAAATATATTTGAAAAAAGAAACAATAGAAGATCATTTTGATAACAAACTTGTAACAAATCCTAATTTCAAAGTTAGAATACCACTCTTAATCCGTCTAAGTTTAATCGCGTAACCTTTTAAGGCACAGTATCTATAAAATTATACTTTACGCTTACTTACAATTTAAACGTAAATGGATTTTAACGTTCAAGCTAAAATCAACTTTATGGTATTTACATGAAGTTAAATTAAGTTAAACATAAGAGGGACATAAGTCGTTTTGTGAGGTTTTGTCTAACAAAAGCGTGAGAAATATTTTATTTACCTACTGAGGTACAGTCACCGGCAATAGTATCTTCCTACACAAAGGCCGCAAAAATATGTGACACGCTCTTTTGGTCCTACAAATTCCCATATTTTTGCGGCCTTTGTGTAGCAAGATACTATTGCCGGCGACTGTACGACAAAATACATTCGGGCACAATGAAGAAGGGTCAGCTTGTTTGGGATTTGCTATATGAATTTAACTGCCTTAGGGTAAGAGGGTAAGATTGTAAATTATAAACTAACGGATTTAACAATTTTACGGTGAAATACAGAGTGTAACAAAAATACTGGTGACCCGTTTAAGGGCATAATTGGTATCGTATTACGACTAAGAAAAAGTAGGAGAAAAAAATTATAAACGCGAAAAAAAATTTTTTTTTCTATGGGACAGGTGGTCCCAGCCGGCCGACCCTCCATACTAAACCAAAATTTTTTTTCGCGCGAAAAAATTTTTTTCTCACTTTTTCGTAATAAGAATACGATACCAATTATGCCCTTAAAAGGATCACCAGTATTTTTGTTACACCCTGTATATACATATTATACCGGGTGTTTCCTGTAATAGGAGCAATAAATTAAAACGTAGATTCTACTCCTCAAACCAGACGTTTGTTCAGCATCTCTTAAAAATAACTTATGGTTTGATTTTTAGGACACTTTAAGTTTTTCCGAACACGCAATGTATTTCGACATTGATTATGTCTGTAGGGTGACAAGCAATGTCAAATAGACGGATTTTAACGTACATTTAGTTTGTATGAAAAAGAGGCACACAACAAAATACATCTTTTTTAAAAGTTGTTGAACAAAAGTGTTGTTGTTTGAGGAGTAGAATCTACGTTTTAATTTATTGCTCGTATTGCAGGAAACACTCTGTATATAGAAGAACCCGAGTACGTAGTACGTACTAAGTTTTCCTCATTAAAATTGATGTTCAAAAGGGAAGATTATAGGTATAAGTTTTTCTTGTCACATAAATATTTGTATTTTCTGCTATTGGTGAACATGTAACAAACAATATCCGTAACAAACTTTCCCTTTTTAACATCAACAACAATTTTAATGAAGAAACCTAATATTGATTCATATGTAAGTAGAGTTTTAAATGAATTTCGACGCACGATATTTCTACGTAGGGCCGCCATCTCTAAATTCGCCGAACCCGGACAATAATTCAAAAAACCCGGACATTTGGCGTAAATCGCATTTTTTCCCCGGACGTGTCCAAATCAATAATGGCACTAAATAATAATGGGTTGTTTCCTCACATAAAAAGTGTCCGTGTTTTCCCCGGACACTTATTGAAGACCCCCCGGACGCACCCCGGACGGCCTCCAAACTAGGACAAATCCGGGGAAACCCGGACGGATGGCAGCCCTATTTATACGTAACGTATAATATTTTCCATCACAAAATTCATAAAACTTACTACCTATAGCATACCTTTCTTAATAGCTAAAGATGTCTCAGGACTCAGGAAGTTCAGGATATGAGTTTCTCATAAACGTAGAACGTGTATTCATAACTATGTACAGCCTTGGCCAGAAGTGTTGAGCACCAATGCGATTTTCATACAAAACTGGAAAGTTTAGTCCATCGTTTCCATCTTTGTTTAAGTTATTTTTTAAATTAATTTAAACTAATAGGCATGTTTTGTTGAAGTTAGTAGTAACTGCATAGAATATTTGCAATATGTCGCACCGACTTAAATTTACATTTTTGGTACCTTCTGTTTTCATATTTTTTAAGTACCTTGAAAGTGTTATTAAGTGAAGTTTTCTATATTTATAAATAAAATATAACATTAACCGTTACCGTACATTGTTAGGATAGGGAAATAATGCTTAACATCAAAATTGTAAACAAAAAACACCTATGCTCAACACTTCTGGCCAAGGCTGTATGTATAGTTCGGAAACTATTTCCTGAAACACTTACTGATGCTAATAAACTTGCTGTGACGTCACTATATTGCTTTGAGAATAGACGCTAGATTCTGAGAAAAATGGAGAGTTAAACGATTTTAATATTGAAATGTATGAATTTTTTGCATAATTTTTGGTGAACATTTATCTGTAAGTACCTACTCCGTGTGAGTGTCATAGTTGTTATTGCAATGGGTACCAATAATGCCAAACTTATTGTGACACTTTTTCGGAAAAGGTACCAGGTAGAAAGTGCTTACTATTCCAATAATGTTTTCGAGCAATAAAAGCGATAATTAGTAGGTATCTTTTCCGAAAAATTTACAATATTACATGTCGTTGATATGGGTGCGCAGCTAGTGATTTTTTTATTTTTAGTACACACTTACCTATTCGTATGAATAATGAACGGTTCAGATAAAATAATGAGGCATTTGCCTTTTCATAATAAAAGGGGAATTTATTAAATTTCACAAAAAAAAATACCAGCGGATTTTAATTTCAATCTAATATAGAAATTGTCCAACTAAAGCCCCAATCCCAATTCAGAGAACAAGTCTCCACTTAAAATAAATTTAAGGATCAAGTTAAATTCCCCACATTCCAAATTTAAATGTCAAAACAATTTTTCAGTTGACTTAACTCGTATTGGGAACCTATCTCATAACGATATAATTCGCGAATATTCTCGAAAAATCCGTTATCCAAGCGCAAAGCATGTAAAATGCAAGTTCCATTTTCAAAATTTCGAGGAAAACGTCAAGTTAATTTTAACTTTAACGCTAACGTTACAAAGTCGAAATTGGATCGTTGTGTAAAATGCACCGAATTCTAGAGGCTTCGATTAGGATTCTTTAATCGAGTAATGCCGTCTGCTTTCCGCGCGCCGTTCTAATAAGAACCTTATTACATTTGCAAGTAAATTGACATTAGCTTGGTATTTAAATTCGCCCGCTTTAGAACGACTTCGGAGTTACAATTGAAAATCACCACAGAGGACCGACCTCTTTAATGCGTTAGCCGGTCTGATAGAGGCGCCCTTGTCTATGGTTTCTATAGGATTCGACCGTGTCAGTGTATTTGACTACTAATTGTCTTAGCTGTCAGATACCTGTGCTAATTGCGTTGGGGTACAGGTCGATACTTTTATAGATATATTGATGAGATAATCTAAAATATCTCAATCATCATTATTAACCAATCAGCAGGAATATTACTCTGAATCGTACCTTTCATATCGACATGCCGCTGATCAATGTGACACATCACTATTACCCTCTTTGTACTGCATTCTCGAATGATTCTTAATATTATTATAGTTAGTTATTTTTGGTATATTACGCTCGTATATGTTACCATAGTGTATTTTCAATAAATATTGCACCTATTATGGCACAAAATAGTGTTTCGAATCCATTTTATGAGAATGTCAAATTCAAAATATCAAATTGACACTGACGCTAACGGGGGCGCAAGCGCAAGAGTGATACAAGCATCTTAGGTTCAACAACGTATCTAGTCCTAACAGCGCTCGCGCATGCGCTTTAATGATCTGTGAAAATCACCGGTTCTTTGGGAATGGACAACGGATTTTGATCTTTATTGTTATTACTAAATGGTGTGGTTTCGTTTGAGTTTGTTGAAAGATGGTATCCCCAGGCATGGAGTTGGCTTAGGAAGTAGGTTTTAATTTTAATTAACCCAAGGTATTGGCGATGGGTATCTCGGCGGAACACAGGTTTCGGTTCCATGTGCGATGGAGAAACAAAGGTTTTACTTAATTAGGAAGATCGGGATAATTTGTTTATTTATTTGCTTTGTTCTGGGTTTTAAGGGTCTGGTCTTGTTGCACGCAATTTTTTTAAGGAGCAAAAGACGATTTTTAGTTAAGACGATGTAACTTTAAGGGTGGGTTGCACCACGCACAATTAACAGACACATCAACGTTAAATATGGCGACGGCGCTGTCATCCCATAGAAAACTGTCAAACTTTTCATACAAGATTTTTTACGTTCACAGACAGTTTGGTGCAACCGGCCCTAAGTCTAGTCGGTAAGCTTATCATACAAAAAAGGAAACGGGTAAGTAAACGGTAAGCTTTTCATACAATTTTGACAGCCGTCGTCTGATATATGAAACAAAGTGACAGCGTGAATGACACCTTCATAAATTATGACAGAGTTCAAAATTTAGAGAAATCAAAAAAATATATAATATATAAATTTACAAGCCTTATTGAGCTTACTGTGGGACTAGGTTGATTTGTGTAAGATTGTCCTATAATATATTTCTACTCGTCGACTTTAATCTGTGTATTAGGATTTTATAGTACAAACTTAAACCTTACACATTTAAATGTTGGATAGTCTATGGCACTTCCGGGATCATTAAATAGATTTATTAAACAACCCGCCTCTAAACTAAAATAATTTTGAAAAGAGAATGTCATTCACATCTCGGTAAAATGTGTAGAGTTTGTCCGGAAAGAAAAGTGTCATGGTTTATATGGGAGCTCATACATTGTACGACACTTTTCTTTTCGGACAGACGCAACTTTATAATTTTCGAACGTACTTAATCTGTCAAATTTTCTTCTACTTAAACTTGCTTCTACGTTGTGATTGGATTATAAAAAGACCAATCACAACTACACCGACATCTTGGAAGTAAGTTTAGACACAGTTTATTCTATCCATCTCTTTCTACTACGCACACAATCATATGTATATCTCTTTTCGGTGGTGTCTGTACCACCGAATAGGCCCAGATACAATTACTTCCGGTTTGAAAAATAGTGTTTCACGTTTGGTTGGGAAAAATTTAGAAAGAATGAAAGAAAATCAATTCTTACTTAATACTGGTAGAAAAAGTATTGTATACAATAGTGACATACTAATTAAGCTTTTCAATCTCGTACCTTAATTAGGCCACTCAGCAAGCTTCGTGGCCTAAACGCGGTACTCGACTGAAAAGCTCTTGATTATGTCACTATTGTATAAAATACTATTATCTATTTATTTATATAAAAAAAAACAAAATTTTTGTTTTGCATGTAAGAGTTTATTTCTTAATTGAACTAAAACCACGACCATTTTGGTTATAAACGTTTAGTGGGTTGTATATGTTGTAATAAATGTTATTTTTCGCTATAACATAATAATCCAAATCTAGTTCAAATTTATCTAAATACTGGTTATTGCCCAAACCCTCCTCTGAAGTCATAGACATCAATTTATCAATGATCTCTTCCAGTAAACGATCTTCCTCGAAAATTTTCTTTTCTTCCAATTTAAGAGTCTCAAACATCATTTTCCACTGTTGCACAGTACAGCGTTCTAAAGCATCTGTCAATCTATCCCGTGCACCAGATTCTTTATCACAATTGCTTTGTATATGTTTTATTAGAGGAGCAAATACTTTTAAATTTGGAAAGCCTTTTTGCCGACGAAGCACTTCGTGTCCACATGACTCGAACAAATCATCCAAAAAGACTCTTTTATCTTTTGTAAATTTATTGACCAGTGTCATTAAATCAGCTCTGCACATAGTTTCTTCAAAAGGAACATTATTTGCTCTTAACCACTCTCTGATATTATCTTTAGTGTTAACTGCACTCGGAAATTGATGATCATCTGTTTCTCTATTTAATTTATCTTCAAGTACAACTACTGAATTCTCCGACAGTGATGGAATCAGCTCGTCTTTAAGCCACTTGTACAGATTAATCCAAGGCCCTGCTTGACAAAGATATGTGTCCGCTTTTATTAACGAGTTCTCATTCATCGCCACAATGCACCAGAAACGTCTTTGTTTCTTAGGATTATCAGAGCTGTTAAAAAAGTTGTTGTAATTTTCGTCTATATAAACTATGTGTCTGTTTTCTGATCTATACTGTTGTAATTTCTTGAAATATCTATATCTGTCAGCGACTCTTTGTGGGTGCTCAGTAAGTATACATTTGTTTGTTCCCGGCAGCTTTCTCCATATAAATCCACAAAATTGTAAAGAGTAATTCAGAGTATCAACGTCACAAGTTATTGCTTTGCGTTCTAAATCGAAAAGTAGTGATTCCTTTGTCGGAATATCTTGTTTTTGGATATAATGTTCCACCAACAGTTCTCTGATGTCCATGTAAGTAAAGTTGTTGTATATTTCTATATCATCGGTAATCATACTTTGCAGGGAAAATACGAAATAACGTTTAAAATTTCGGGATTTCATAGTATCCACTCGTTTCTTGAGTTTAGTATAAACATTTTCAGGAATATCGAAAAGACATGCATTGATTTCATTTAACTTCAAGGGCATTAAAACTAACTTTGATATTTGTTCCGCCATCTTCATTTTGTATCTCAAATCAAGCAAACGTGCCATCTTAGCCATTTGCTCCAAATTACTTAGTTGGACTGTTCTCCTACTCATTGTTTTGATATTAACATCTGTAATAAAAACATATAATTCTATTAACAACTGACTTAGAGGGATTGTATCTACAGTCGCCTGCAGTAATATCTTCTTTAACAAAGGACACGCTCTAATTGTCCTACAAATAAATAAGATTGTGTCAGATATCTTTGCGGCCTTCGGGGAAGACAGATACTATTTCAGGTGTTTGTGTGGACTAACAGCTGGATCTGTCACATATGACGCAATAATGAGAGAAACGAAACCCGTCTAGTAAGATTGCGTTGCGGTACTATCTTTATTGCTAGATCCGGGCACCTGGCAGCTTTTAATGAGTGGAGATCGGAGTTACAGACTAGCAAAATCTTTAAATTGCATAATAGTACTACGAAAATAAGTAAAAACTGCCGTAGAGGACAGGGCCTATATTTTCACATTAGAACAAAACAAATTGCATATTATTGCGGAAACAAAAACAGTTAGGCAATGAACTATGAATTTCATTATACGTCGTTTGGGACTACTTTCCCTTAGCAAAAACTTTGACCTCCACCACTTTACAGCTGCCAGATGTCCAGATCCATAGATTCCATAGTATAGCAAACTAGCGAGAGGGGTTTCATCGCTCTCATTATTGTGTCATATCTGACGTGCCTAGCTCTCCGTAGAGCGTTATGCTGGTGACAGCTTAGGAGTTGTCAAACTTATTGAGCCGATTGCCATATAGTTTTAGATACAATTTTTCATAGAACAGCATTAAACTTATATTTTAGGACTTTTATTACATCGGCAGACATAAGTAGCGCAGATAAGTGCGACAATACAAACTCTTAATATATAGCA
The DNA here is from genome assembly GCA_911728535.1 of Pammene fasciana. Classification (NCBI taxonomy): domain Eukaryota; kingdom Metazoa; phylum Arthropoda; class Insecta; order Lepidoptera; family Tortricidae; genus Pammene; species Pammene fasciana. The sequence continues at coordinate 3,560,142 of OU452295.1, forward strand.
AAAAAATAATTCAATATTTCCACTAGATCCTGTATAAATCTCGACTACAATATAATCTTAAGCCGACAATTGCTCTCACTGTACGATTTCGGCACATAATATTTACGTCATCAAATATTTCGATTACACAAAGATTTTAGTCGTAAAACAAGTACAAGCATATCGGATGATACTATATCTATATATAATGAACAGTTAAATAGAAAAATCTCACCTAATTTATCAGCAATGAGTGACCGGAGCGCACAAGCGTGGGTCCACCTTGAAACAGCGCCGAGCGCGGACTGACGACTGACTGGCCTTGGAGTCGGGCGCTGTTGCATGAGGGGGTGAAGGCTGGGCAAGACGGGAGGGGAAACGGAGCGAGGCGCTCAACTGATTGTACATTGATCTCCAGTTTTAGATAGAGCATAATATGTTGGATTACCTATATGACCATCAGGTATGAAATTTATTACATATTTTTTAGGTTTATTTAGTTTAAGATTTTAGTTAAGTTCTACTTTGATTAGCATTTATTTTTAATACTAGTTTTTATTTATAGTTATCGTTTAATTTTAATCTCTTAAGTACCTTTTTTTAAGTATCTTATTTTCTACACTTAAGTTATGTAAAAATTTAATATAACTGAAAATACGTGGAACAATAAATATTTGTTTATATATTTGTATATCATTTTATAACACTAGTGTAGCAACAGCATAAAAATGACCCAACTATCGAGTTTATGATATGTGTAAACCCACTGTAAACCACTCGTGAATCATTTTAGTTATATTAGTATAGATTAACTTTAAAAATTAAGTCAATAGGTATCTCGAATATCAGCTACATTTTGTCTCTGACCAAACCCGAACCCGCTACCTACCTATAACTCAACGCACTTCCCATCATATACCACAGTTATTAGTACTATAAATCTCATTTAGACCATGTGTTACTAACCTCTGAATATTAGGACAGTAATGGAAAAGGGCTTAAGCGCCGACGAATCGTACGGTCGTTACGGCATTTTTAGTAAAGCAATATAACGCTACAATGGTTTAGGGTGAGAATTCTTTAGAGTTTGTATGTTTTCGTACTTGTCATGTTTCTCGTTCAAATTTAAGTTAAATTGTGAACTTCCTGACAGTTTCTACATAACAGGCTTCTTTCATATGAAGTCAAATCAGCTACTCTTTAGGAAAGCTCAAAACGATTCAAACTCAAACATTTATTGAAGTTTATACGGGAGACTAAGCGTTGGTAGCCTGACGGTAATGACGTCTGACTTTCAATCCGAAGGTCCCGGGTTCAAACCCCGGCTCGTACCAATGAGTTTTTCGGAACTTATGTACGAAATATAATTTGATATTTACCAATCGCTATACGGTGAAGGAAAACATCGTGAGGAAACCTGCATACATCCGCGGAGAAATTCAAAGGTGTATGTGAAGTTCCCAACCCGCTTTGGGCCAGCGTGGGGACTATAGCCTGATCCCTCTCGTGCATGAGAGGAGGCCTGTGCCCAGCAGTGGGACGTATAGAGGCTAACATATTATTTTTTATTTTATTTTTTTATACGGGAGACTAATATTGTGACGTCAGAATACTATATGATGAATACATCTCCTTTATAAAAGTTATAACCATTATAAAATCATTTAAAGCGCAAACACATGTTACACCTGGATTTTCCCGTGTATTTTTGATTTTTTGATTTTACGAACGCGAAACAATTAAGTTTATCTACTGGAAAGTACCCTATTGGTCCCATTGTCATAACTGTGCCGAAATATCGGAAGCTCACAATAAAAAACTCACATGGTAAATATCCCGTTTTAAATAGTTTCTGTAAGTTCATATAACATTTATTACTCCTTATGACCTCAGGAATTCGTGGTTAAAATCTCTCGCAATGCTCACGGGCACCGTGTATACTAGTTCGCTATAATAGGTAAAAGGCTATTCGTAATACGTCACACACCCGTTTCGTCACGCCAAAGGGGCATTTGAACCTTCAACTTGTTTAAGCATGTTACCCTGAGGTGAGGGTAGTTTCTAACGAAGTTATGGAGTTTTAGAAATTCGACTTGACTGTTTTGGGCAAGTTTGCTAGTTTAAACCGGTTTTGAAGGGGTATTTTGTTAATTAAATATTAAACACACGTGTAGCTGCTTATAGGTATTATACAGTTAGGTATAGGTATTATAGAGTAGGAGTAAGTGGGCGACAATCACGTGAACATAATTACGTTACACGTGTAGACATTTAGGATATCTGGGAGTCTAGACAAGTAATATACAGTAGGAACATCAACCACTAATCGATACCTAAATAATGTATGGAAAATACGTGACTATTCGTTTGTATCTGTCATTCTGATACATTTTTAACATTGTCAATCGCCACAGAATATTTAAATTTCCGTAGTATCCCCGAGGGACCATACTCACTGTTAACTAAGCTTAGTCTGACTCTATGTCACGTGTGAAGAAGTATCTAATTTAAATACAATATCTTAAGCAAGCCCAAGCTAATTGGCTTTCCTTTTCTTCATATGCTGTAGGAAAACTGCTCACAAGTCTCACACTCACAACTGTCTGAAAATACGGCAAACCGGCGAGATTTGAGTTCCATATATGCGCCAGCAGATCACCGACAAAAAACTCGAGTCAATCTATGCACACACGGAAAAAAAAGCTTCCGGGATATTCTCAATCCAAGACATTATTATTTTCTTGAAAATATTTCCTCGTGACAAGTATTTATTTCCTTTACCAAAAATATGATTCTTCGCTTAATAAAACCACGTTTTCTTAAATTAGAAATACAAAAATGTATTGTTTCAAGAGTATATTGAGTAAATAAGAGAGATTGTACTTTAATCAAACAAGTATTATCTTAGGTAAAAGAAAACTAGAAAATCTGTAAGAATATATTCGCTTCGTTATATTTAAAACTTTAATTTGTTTTCGTTAAAGGAAATAAATGCTTGTCACGAGGAAATATTTTCAACATAATATAATAATATCTTAGATTGAGAATATCCCGGAAGCCTTTTTTTCCGTGCACTGACACGCACACAGCACTACGGTTAATCCGTGCCTGATCGAATTTCCGTAGTATCCCCGAGGGACCTTACTCACTGCTCACTGTTAACTAAGTTAGCTTAGTATGCCTGTGTGCCACGTGTGGAATATGTAGTATCTAATTTAAATACTACACAATTTAGATTTTTTTATCTTATCTTATAAGTAAACTGCTGAAACTTGGTTTCTGCACAAATAAATTAGAGACGAATATAAGAATTATGTAAATAATACCAATTATACTACCATTGTTCAAAGAAATTCAGCAGTGGCAGTGCGTCTAAAATTACTTCAAAAGCTTACATAGCTTTCCTTTCCTTCATATTCATATATATTTTGATACAGGTTTATTCACCTAAAAGGAAGTCCCAACCACTGATGGCAATTTGTAGATTAAGCTTAATAAGGAAATAAATAATTTTTCATTTTCATTTTCATATGCTGCAGGAAAACTGCTAACAACTGTCTGAAAATTAGGTAAGCCGGCGAGATATGAGTTCCATGCATGCGCCGCCAGCAGATCACCGACAAAAAACTCGAGTTAAGGCCTGTACGGCTACCATGAGTTTGACATTATCATTTTTCGTTAACGAGTAACGAATTTTCTATCTGTACATCTCGTTTACACCAATATGTTACAAGCAAGACGCATAGATAGAACACTCGATACTCGTTCTCGAAAACGTCAATGTCATAACTCATAGTCAGTGTCAGTCACGTAACGAGTACAGTGGCGAGACAGCAAAATGCCACTCGGCCGAGAGAGTAAAATGGCCAGGCCCAGTACTCGGTGATGTGTTTAAACCTTGGTCGAGAGTACTGACTCGCCACTGTACTCGGTAGGTGTAACCAGGGCATTAATCTATGCACACTGACACGCACACAGCACTACAGTTAATCCGTGCCTGATCGAATTTCCGTAGTATCCCCGAGGGACTTGAGTCACTGTAAACAAGCCAACTTAGTCTCTGTGACTGTAAGACACGTGTCTTTTAGTACCTTACTGAAATAGTAGCTCGCGTGAACTCGCGTTCCCATACAAACGTAGTTCAGCTCTCATTTTAAAACGACATGCTTTAGAACCATTAAATTTGGCATGGGCATTTTAGTAGTATAGATCTAGGTCGGACATTCGTTTTCGTTGCTAACAATTGTAATACAAAGAAAATACAGCCAGTTACAGATTTACATACAACACTTATTTTTGCTATATTTTCTGACAGTGTTAACACAACATTAGAACAAGCTTTTTTTTCAAAAATATCATTTTTGTGACAATATCCCTAACTGTACATTAGGGGAAGTTTTAAAGTCGCGCCAATAATAGACAAAGCAAAAGAAAAACGCCTTAGATGGTTCGGCCATGTCCAGAGACGCGAAGAAGATCACCCAGTAAAACTGGCCTTAAATCTGCCTGTAACCCAGCCACGCGGCCGTGGAAGACGCCCCACCACTTGGCTGACGACGGTCGAAAAAGACCTTAAAGAAGCTCAAATTGACACAAACGCCGCACGAAATCGTGCTCAGTGGAGGATGCGGACGAAGAGGGCCGACCCCAAGTAAATGGGAATACCCGTCTAGGTAGAAGAAGAGAAGAATATCCCTAACTGCTCACCAAAACGACTGCAACAAGCCCAAACACGATGGGATAATGTTGAGTAGTTGAGGAGTTTATATGGCCACCTTCCAGCTCCACCATCAGATCAGTTCCATGTCATCATAATATTGCATTGTCATACGATATAAATAATATGCGTTCAACATTTCAGGTCAATCGGAAACCGGGAAGTAGGTCAAATTAAAATGTAAGAAATGAATATCAATTTCCGCTCGAGATTTTCAAATTGACTTGGCGCAATATTTTTTTCATAGTTTTACGAAATTGATCAACATGTCTAATAAAGGACTCAAATTGATATAATGAAAATTAATTCTGCCTTAATTCTAACCTAGGAGTTTTATGTTTTAGCAGTTTAAAAATTACATTTCCAAAGAAATCAGAATGGCACCAAAGAAATTATAAAATATTCCAGGGAAATTAGATAATTAAGTGGTGTTTAAAACTCGAACGCCCAAACTCGCGCCGTACTTCCAGTCAAAACCGATCGAGTTCCGATCGAGTTACCCTAGTATCCCCCGGAGGCTCGTACTAATTCGTTAACAAGATTCGGCCAACTGGGTCCTCGCCTTAACTAATGTGACGTCTTCGGTTAACTTGCGCGTACGCTGTTACGTGCTTCGCTTATGGCAGAGTAGAATGAGTAGTATAACTCTGCTTTTGGCTTTTTGAACTTTGGAGTTTTTAATTTTTGAGAAGTTATTAAAGCGCGTTTGAGTGGATCGGTTTGTACCTACTTATACGTTAAAAGTAGACTTTTCTATAAGTATTTTTTGAAAAAACCCTAAATGTACATCGCCTGATTAGAACAGCGGGTTACAAGATCGACCCATGGCATTTAAAGGAAAAAGTCGTAAAAAAAACAAAAATCACTGAACTACACAAAAAGTATTAAGTATTTTTTTTTGGAATTCACTAATACTACTTAAATCCTAATTGGGCATTGGGGACTATATAGAAATAGCTTAGTGGAAGTTGAAAATACTAAGTTTAAACTGTTTTTTTTTATTGTAACCTAGTACATTCTGAGTAAGAATCTAAAATTATTCGAACTTACGATTTATGAAAACGCCCATAAATGTAGATACGCTACTTATCTCCATTCACTTTAACAAAAGTATGCGTTTCGGGACAATAATACGATTACGAGTTGCCTATCGATATATATCGTATTATCAGAAAGAGAAAAGTGCATTTGTTTTATCGAGTTAGTGTTAACAGTTGACACAGTTGAAACCACCAGGGACTCGCACAGTAATTTATATCATGCGCGTCCAAGCGCGCAAAAATGTGGGACTTTTTGGGAAAAGGTACCATTTTTGGCGGAAGGCGCATACTTCGTACGTTGTACAGATTCAATATTATATCCCAATCAATAAAAGCGAAAGCTCCGCTTAAATGGTACCTTTTCCGAAAAATTGGTGTAATCTATTGGTATAATCTGAAGGGTATGAAAAGAACACGTCAAATTCTTTTTTTGAGAATTTGACTTTTATCTCAAAACGTTAAGCTCGCAATAAACTATTACTTACACAACTTCTGTTGGCTGTTTTTCACAGTTGGCTAATATTATCAAAAATAAATGTATTTTATTTATCTGTGACAATTGGCAATACAAAAAAATATTGCAGCACTTCCGTTTGCCCAATGCTTGGCAAGTAAAGACAGCCTTTATTTATCAAACAATCAAGTTAAAAAACATAACCTCCAAAACCACCCCCATTCGTCAGTCGGTTATCTCAAGTTCATTGACCTAACACAATGACCTAATGACAAGCATGATTGCACGCCCGTGCTAGGCCCAAACCCTCGGGACATGATAGCCATTACTGTGCTAGCACGATAATTCAATATGTAATCAGCAGCAGAAGTAGCTAAGCGGACGAGGTGTTCAAAATTATCTGTACATGCTCTTGTTGTCTCAATGAAAGTTGAAATGTGTTTTTTATGTATGTTGTCCGATTATTCGAAGACAGTTGGACCGATTTGGAAATTTTTTTTGTTTGAAAGAGTATAACTTCACAGTTGGTCCCATTGTCACCAGGTCCGGATCTCATGATGGGATCCTGGAGAAATCGAGGTAACTCTTCAACTATCATAGGCACACCTATAGTGATTTCAGTATTTTTACAGCAAATCTGGCATTTCCTCTTGGAATAATATTTTATACAATAGTGACAAAATCAAGAGCTTTTCAGTCTAGTACCGCGTTTAGGCCACGAAGCTTGCTGAGTGGCCTAATTAAGGTACGAGATTGAAAAGCTTAATTATGTCACTATTGTATACAATACTTTTTCTACGAGTATTAAGTAAGAATTGATTTTCTTTCATTCTTTCTAAATTTTTCCCGATCAAACGTCAAACACTATTTTTAAAACCGTAAGTAATTGTATCTGGGCCTATTCGGTGGTACAGACACCACCGAAAAGAGATATACTTACATATGATTGTGTGCGTAGTAGAAAGAGATGGATAGAATAAACTGTGTCTAAACTTACTTCCAAGATGTCGGTGTAGTTGTGATTGGTCTTTTTATAATCCAATCACAACGTAGAAGCAAGTTTAAGTAGAAGAAAATTTGACAGATTAAGTACGTTCGGAAATTATAAAGTTGCGTCTGTCCGAAAAGAAAAGTGTCGTACAATGTATGAGCTCCCATATAAACCATGACACTTTTCTTTCCGGAAAAACTCTACACATTTTACCGAGATGTGAATGACATTCTCTTTTCAAAATTATTTTAGTTTAGGGGCGGGTTGTTTAATAAATCTATTTAATGATCCCGGAAGTGCCGTAGACTATCCAACATTTAAATGTGTAAGGTTTGAGTCTGGTCTATAAAATCCTAATACACAGATTAAAGTCGACGAGTAGAAAAAAGTGGATTCTAAGTGAAGTCGGTTCTTTCTTTGCTTAAAATTATTATTGCTATTGATGTATGTAAGTACATACATGTAAAAGAAACCTGTAAGAAGAGAGGTGTAATGGTGTAAATAACTGTTCACAAAACGCCTTAAGCCTCTCAGCCATAACGGCTCCGAATTCGCAAAAATAAATAAATAAAAGATAATATCATTTATATTCCAACATAAATAGTCTGTGGCCTAAAGTGTATTATGAGAAACAGGTGATGTCAAAACCGACGCGCTCTTTGTCTTCGAGGATTTCTGTACACTGGCGGACAGTGTTAATGTTACACGCGTAAAATATTTAAGCACACAAATAGAAATAATATCTTAATTCAAAACGCAAAACTCTCTTGCACGCGGTTTCTTAAAGAGAGTAATAAATACCTTAGACCAATAAACATGACTTGAGTTAAAGATATCATGATTTTTAAAAGAAGAATTAAAATTATTTAGCTTTATCTTTACACATTTTTAAAGCGAATGGTAATGATTTGAGTTAAGATAATAATTATTTACGGCAAAAAAGCACCAAAATTTTCCTTTAAGAGTTTTATGTGTTTACGTAAGAGCGATTAGTTCTTGGTTTGATGTTTTCAATCTACAGCTAAGAGCCAAAGCTAATTCAAAGAATTAGCACCAAAAGACTGATTTGAGATTTTTGAGTTTTTAGGCAAGAGAGATTAATTTTTGCTTTGAAGTTTTCAAGCTACAGTCAAGAGCCACAGCTATTCCAAAGAAGAAGCACATAATTTTTGTTTTGAAACATTTCAGTTTTGGACGTTAGTTATCCATGCACATCAATAGATGTCTCTGCTTGTAGGTTACATCGCGCGAACGTTTGTTCGACGTAACTGCATGACCCTCGGCGGCGCTTTACCCGGGCTTATTTGAGATTCACAATAGCAATCTCAGCTCTAGTTAATACGATTACGTATAAATTGTGAGTTTATAGATAATCATAATTCTCCGAGATCAAACGATACCTGTGATCGTTCCGTCGTATGTATATCTGCGTCCCTTGCACTATGCCGATGCCGCCATGGCCCATGGTGGAAAGCCTTTGTATGTACACTTAACACGTCCGCCAGTGTACAAGTACAGCTGCGTACCAAAATTTACAATCACAGATACGGGGCGGGATTTTATTTGAATAATTTAAGAGGCATCGCGCGCTCGACTCGCGATCTTATCGCTAAATAGCGTACACACCCCCTTAAATTGAGGATGTGGTACTTTAAATGTGGTACAATGGGGAACTGGTATATTTGTTTAAAATTATGTCCAGTGTTGGAAAAATATAGTTAGTGTGTGCTGAGACATCCGGAAATCAAGAGTGATACTGGATGACTGCTACAAACTTCCCTTTTTTGTCTACTTTTGTTATGCTGTGTATTTACTTATTTTGACCCGACTTGGGATCCGCTTGATAACCTAATCCCATGAATTGGCCTAGGCACTAGTATATCAGAGCGGTCAAGGTACTCAAAAATATCGGAGCATGCGCTTTATCGCCTTGAAAATTTTACAATAGAAACGTCGTCGTTCCGAAAGTGCCCACCTTAGCCGCTTCGATATACACATGTATAATGTATATGTATATGATAGAAACTATACCTAGTAGTAGCAGCGCGTCTATAGACCTCGATTTCCGATGGCTTGCCTAATTTTTAGAAGCTCAACAGTTTTCCTACAGCGAATGAAGAAATTGATAGTCAAATTAGCTCTGGCTTGCCTAATAAAAATTTTCAAGCGCCGCCACTGATACCTAGTCATTATGTGAATGTGCACACATTTTAAAACTATACCGCATCCACCCACCACACATCCCGGTCCAAATGTTGCAATACCAATAAAAATACCCGCCAAGGTGTTGAAGCAAATGACGGTGTTTAAGCTGGCAACACGGCAATACAGGGTAGATCGGAGATTAGGACCCGATTCAGATCGGGGGATAATTTAATAATGCTGAAAGGGTTTGTAAAGGGTATGTTAATTTAATGAGATAATTTTGTTTTTGTATTTGTATTAATTCTATTTTGTGTTTGACTCTGTGTGTGAAATTTGGATGTTTTTAATTATTATTACAAATTGATTATTTATAAATATTAAAACATATTTATTCTGTTTTATTATGATTTAGACTTATGCTTGTGACTTCAACTTTGTCAAGTTTTGATCCCGGTATGACAAAAAAATGCTGATGAAAAATCTTTAGACGTACCTAACGTATTTTTTACCGACTTCCAAAAATAAGGTTATCAATTTGGTCTGTTGCGTTTCAATTTTTCAAGTCATTACTAACTGTTTTTCTTTTATTTGTGACGGTTTCAAGTCACAGGTACATCGTTGTCGCTTATAAATTAATTTTTATAGCACCGACGATTAACCTTTGACTTGAAAACGTCACATTAAAAAAACATTTGCCACAATATTTTGTAGAAATCCATCAGTTATTTTACGATTTCCAGTAATTCTTATACAATAGTTGGTTATTAAATCCAATACAAACATTGAAAACATTCAACCCGGTAGCAGTGAAGTGAAATGCCCCACTTTCAAATAAAATGCAAAATAGTTATGAATTCCGGTTTGCACTCCTTAATTGTAACCATATTTTCGTGTCCTAACCTGTAAAAACATAGACACTTCGGTATAGATAGATGGTCATAAAAGCCACACATTAATGACCCTTTTACGACCATTTAATAACAAAGTATCGACGTTCGGTCACAATGTTTAACGGCATTGTAAAAGTTACTGCGGTTTTAGTACCTTGTCACTTTTACTAATTCTATTATACTCAAACTGTGGTGTATAAATCTAGTGATTTTTGCAAGGTTGACTGACCCATAAAATTTAACATGCCCATCCTACATTACCTACCTATGTAACTATCAGTCAGAGACTATAGAGATATAGACGACCACAGCCTAAGAACTTTTTGAAGCTCAAGTTGATTGCGCCCTCTGTCCGAAAGCCGCCTAAAGATACCGAAATTGTAAGAAGAAATGTCACCTGCACTGCTACTCCACCTAGTAGCTAATAGTGTACTACTAGTACGCTGTTTGTTTTGTTCGGTATCTTTAGGCGGCTTTCGGACAGAGGGCGCAATCAACTTGAGCTTCAAAAAGTTCTTAGGCTGTGGTCGTTTATATCTCTATAGTCTCTGGTAACTATCGAGAATAGTTAAGTATAGTTTTAAGTTTTGGTTGCCCTGAAAATCAGCGTTGTGGCTATTCTGTCATGACACATGCTGAGTGGCAACCATTTTGGTGTAAACTTTTTAATTGTATGTCCTTGCCTTCGTTCTATTGTGTTAAACCGAATAAACATTTTTCATTTCATTTCATTTCATTTCATTTTCATTTCATTTCATTTCATTTTCATTTCATTTCATTTCATATCGTCTTACAAGTAACAGCCCAAGCCCCAAGTAGTCTGGCTTAAGTATCTTTCCACTATGGGTATTTGAGGATTCAGAGCTCCAGGTTAATTTAGATTACTCACAATGACTGGTACAATCCATCTAGCTTCCACCATATTGACTGTCGAACTTACCTGAAAACAAAAAAAAACTATCATCAATAATTCAAACTCAAGCGCTCGAACAACTCAAATAACTCAATTTAACAACCGTAGCCCAGATTACCAATTTCCCGCGCAACCCTAAAAATAAATTTTTATACAAAGAAACACATTTGTTACCATCACGCGATGTTTTGGGGTATAATGTATACTTGTCACAGAATAGTGTAGCAAACCCACACTATAGAACCACGGAAGAAATAATAGTATTTCATACAGACTACACAAACACCTCATCATTAAGCTTTACAGGGAGCACGAGGTCACCACACTTCAGCGCAATTTTATTCGAAAATTTCTCCGATTCGAACAGCACATCGCAATAGTATTCTACACCAATTTGTAGAATAACAATCCAGGTTCACCCCTGTAACTTCATTTTTGTGGATATTTTTAATTGACATGAGTAATGATCAAAAACGTTCACTCAACTGAAATAAGCGGTCGCGCTCTCATTCAAAATTAGTACGGGAGCACCTATGTGTGGTGACCTCGAGTTGTAATTATGGTTATGGTTATTTGTGATACAGAATGACCACGTTACGTCCCGCCCCGATTCGATTACCTCACCCCGCGGCGGCCCTGGGAAAAGTATTCCTCGATTTGTGGCTTTTCTAGCCGGTTATTTTTGTTGCCGTACAAGCTTTTGATCCTGGGTAGGAAAAAAATATGAAAAAATTCAAGAAGATGGATGCACCTTTAAATATTCTTTCAACGAAAATTATTTTGAACTTTATCGGTTTAAGCGTTTTTGAGTTATCTCCAAAAAACTACGTACTTAGGCAGATACGACCTTGCGATAATAATTTATTCGATAGTAGTTACAGTTACGGCTGGTTTTTATAAATAATGGTACGGAACCCTTCATGCGCGAGTCCGACTCGCACTTGGCCGGTTTTTTCCAAAATCTGTAAACGCGAATCTTCATTAATTTGAAACCTGGGGAAGTTCTAAGACCATTTTCGCGTAGCATCTCGGGATCTGGTAGCTGCCCTCACTGACCCAAAAAACAGTGTACAGTGGTCGCTCTGTTATTTATTCTGTGTCCTAGGCATAACGTATACCGGTATAAATTACCTCGTTACAATCTATTACAGGCGTTTAAAAACGCGTGTACCTTAATGCGATCGTTACTCATACAAATATGGCCTTAATTTGGATGTTAAGTGTGTAATTGATTATGATTACCGTTAACTAAGCTATGAATAGCTTTAATTTAGCTCCGCTTTTAAGCAAAAATGGTACGTTTATAAAGATACCAAAAAAGGTAGGACTGAGTCAGAATTTGAATCTACGGAGCAAGGCAAATTAGGAAAATTTATATATTTTTAGACCATAAAATGAAACGTTGTAATACAAACTTAAATAGTAGTGATATTTGGAAAAAAGTATTGTCATTAAGTATTGTACTATCGAACCAACTGAATCGTGACCCACCATAGAACCTTGTTACAATTAACGAACATACGCTCGATCATATGACGTTCATACGCAGTTAATTGTAACAAGGTTCCATGCTGGGTCAGGATTCAATTTTGTCGATAGTACCTAGACAGGTTGGTGTAAAAAAATCAGTCGATAGACCAAATGCCCCAATGTAATTTCTTAATTTTAATAAATATGTTGAGTAGCGTAGGCTACGTATTGAAGTTGTATGCGATTTTTGCGTCGAAACTGCGTCATATATGCCCAAAAAAATCCTTTCTCTGCCTTTTCTTTTCCTGCAAAATAGCTCGGAATCTAAGTTTTATTTTGTTTTACGTAATATTGATTTAATATTACGTAGTAGAAGTTAAATCTCCATGACATTTCAAGAATGTTTAATGTTCTACCTTCAAAGCGGTATAGGATGTGCATTGTCTGTAAACCTTTAGGATTACCTAAGCTTAATATTATTTTTTATATATATGCGATAGTCTAGATCAAAAGGTACAATTTGGCGGCCGGCCCGGCGCGTCGCTTTTATTGCTTGAATACCTATTGAATCTGTACACAACTTTTCCATAAAAGCATCACATTCTGGAAGAAAAATTCGCCTTAAAATAAATCTATTTAAATATCCATTGTGACAGTGTTGAAACTATAGTAAGCATGAGTGGCACGCTAGGCTAGGATAGGTTGATCTAGGCACTGCAATGCGGCCTAGCTCAATTCGGTAATGGACAGCTGGTTTAGCTCGCTGGCAGCCATCCCGTAATGGATGTAGTGCCTTATTTTATTGCAGTTTTTTTAGTAAAAGCACTGATTTGAATACGATTTAGGCCCCTTAAAAGCTAGAGCGAATAAGTAGATTGTTACTTACTTAAGAGTCGCCAGGACGCTCGCGTGAACTCGCGTCCCCATACAAACGTAGTTCAACTCTCATTTTAAAACGACATGCTTTAGAACCACGAAATTTGGCATGGGCATTCTAGCAGTACAAATCTATGTCGGTAATTCGTTTTCGTTGCTAAAAATTGTAATACAAAGAAAATATAGCAAAAATAAGTTTTGTATGTAAATCTGTATCTGGCTGTATTTTCATTGTATTAAAATTTTTTGCAACGAAAACGAATTACCGACATAGATCTGTACTACTAGAATGCCCATGCCAAATTTCGTGGTTCTAAAGCATGTCGTTTTAAAATGAGAGCTAAACTACGTTTGTATGGGAACGCGAGCGTCCTGGCGACTCTTAATCAGTGAGCTATATCTTAGTGTATGTCTTCACTTTCCATCAGGTTTAGACTATTACGGTCAATCACTGGTCAATTCTAGTGAATCATTAATTGCTTAAATACATCGATAAAAAAAATACAAAGTTAGCATATCAATGGGATAGGATATGTCATCTTTTTAGAAAAGCTTGCAATAAAACTTTCTGTTATTTAACTTGTTTATGCTGTTATTTCTTTGTTAAATCTCTAAATAACTAACTAAATATCGTCTTCATTCCTTCGTCACTAAAATGATTTGATATTTCATCTATATTAACATTAATTCAACTTGACGATTTAAAAACTAACCTACGCCAAACCGCCATTTGCAATCGGTCCACCATTTTGTTATAAATCACTTAACACGGCCAAGAGCGCTTAAGACACCCCAATTAGGGTATAGCCCTGAAATTAGTGTCAGGGTGGAAGGGAGAACAAAAGTTATTACTTTTAGGGGTCATGCGTGGGTAAGACGTGTGTACAATCAAGGTCATGTCCCTGGAATAGGAAAGTGGTCGTAAATTAAAATATTATTGATTATATTAAATAAGAGGCTGTTAAGTTTGTACACATTTGAGATGGCTACTTTTTGTACATCAGTTAGGTACACTTAGGAGTACTGAAAACAGGTAAAATGGTAGGTTAAATTGACCTCTTTTGATACGTAATTCCATTTGACTGTTTGCTCCTAGACAGTTATCATTGTAGTAGGTATTAAAACGAAAAATAGGTAACACATATACAGTAACTCATATACAGTAACGCCTATTACATTTGTTATTTTATCCCTGACTTGGTTTGTTAGTTTGTTATTTGTTTGGGACGTTGCAATATGGTTGTTTCTGCTGAACGTCCAGTTTCCACTATTTTAAATTCTACACTATACGAGATTTTTGTGTGGGCCAAATTTACCCGCCAGTCGCTTTTATACTTTATCGTGACGTGCCACGGCGTGGTAAAACACTATGTTTCATTCACAAATTGACTATAGACTATATTTACGCCATTTATGAATGAAACCATAGAGGTTATCGCGCCGTGGACGTCCAAGGTAAAGTATAAAAGCGACCATTGGGTTAAATTAACACAGGTTTAAAGGAAGTTACACTTACAATTAGAAATTACATTCTTCTGTACTCGTAAATATAGTAACCAGCCGTTTTTGCATTGCCAGAGCAATTTAACTATTATTTGTTAAAAAATATCAAATTCACGTCAGCAGCTCGAACAAGGGTGTTTTGCTACTTAAATTAAAAACAGTAAGCAGTGAGCAAACTTTAATTTTGCTGCGAGCGTGAGACAAAATAACCTTAAAAGTTTCCACATAAAAATGAAAGAGAAATAGTAGATTGTATTACAAGGGAGCAAAATGACTTATTTCGGTCGAGGGTAGCGTGTTGAATCCCGAACGAAGCGCAGGATTCCAGAATAGAATCCCGAGCGTAGTGAGGGATTCAAGCGACCCGAGATCGAAATAATTTTGCTACCGCGTAGTACACTCTACTTTTCACTCCTTCTATAAGAAAAACGAAAACAAAGGTACTAAACTAGCTATCTGCTAGAAAGAAAAGTTATATAGCGTTGTCTCATTTTAATCGGTTGCAAAGACAAGGAAAATAAAAATAAAAACGCAGAGGGATCAAAAGTCACTGTTGGTCCCTGTAAATGGGCAATAAATCGCAGAGGGATCAAAAGTCACTTTTGCTCCCTGTAAATGCCCTTTTTCGAATAGTAGAGGTGAAAATATCTATTCTTCCGCAGTCTTGGGACTGCAAAACGTTACCGCAAAAATCTCTATTTTTCACGAAACCCCGTATTTCCTGGACCTGAGATCCTCCGTATATCACTCATTGTACCCTCTCCGCTCGTAAAAAGCGTTTTTCCTTTCAATTTAGCGTGTTCGCCGAAATTCTTTAATTAATGGCCTCTATTATTTACCTTGGGCGAAAAAGAGTTGATTAATGAGGGATTAAAACATTTCCAGGTTAATGGTAGGTGCCTAAGGTTTTAAAATATTATCTTAAACTTTAAGACTTAAAGGATTTTTCACTGACTTCAAGACTTGGAAGCAGGAGATTCTCAATCAATAGGATTTTTAACCGACTTCAAAAAAAGTTCTCAGTTTGACCCGTATGTTTAGTATGTTATGTATGTTTGTTGGCGATTATCTCGCTGGGCAGATTTTGTTGCGGTTTTAAAAAAGTATTTGGCACATTCTGGAGAAGGTATTTGGTATCAGGTGGCTTGGGGTCACCTGGTCGACAGTGGAACACTTTTATTTTAAGTGGCCATAACTCCAAAACCAATGATCGTAGGAGGTTCCTATTATTGTTAACTAAGAATAAGTTTATCTTGGAGCATTGATCGCGCAGACGTCAGAATTGACTATTAACAGCATGTTTTTCCTTTCTTTAAGCTAGGGATGCGCAAAACGCTTGACTGAACTGAAAGGATTGATTCTTATCTTTCGCTCGCAGTGATATGTATCACTCTTTTCGTTCATTTCGCTCAGTCGCTCAGTGGATTTGTTCGCATATTCGCATCGTCTTACTCGCTTGACTCGGCCGGCTCATTCGAATCATGAGTGAGAAAGAGCGAGCAAGCAACACTGTAAACAGTGAGATAGGTGAGCTACTGAGCGAGTTAAATCTTCAGTGAGTTGAAGAGTGAGTGAGTTGAATCCAAAGATATAGTGCATTTAAATCACTCACTCGTGAACGACCCATGTCTACTTTAAGCTCAGAAAAATTAAATTTAAATTAAACAACATAATCCATAGTAACAGATGAATAGATGAGGAAAACACGAAAAGACGAAACAGGTCAAGTCAACAAACGAAACAAATTTCGTTGGAATTTTCTATGAAAATTTCCAAGAGGATGGAAAATTCGTTTCTCCCTACTAAGTAGGATTTGGGTAAACATGTCTCATTTATTAAAATTATTCCGACGTTTTAGTAGACGGGAATTTTCGCTGTTTGTAAATATATTTTACTGTATTTAGTGATACTGTTTTGATATACTGTTTTATTGTGTTGTTTAAAAAGAGTGTTGGTAGCTGAGCGGTAAGACGTCCTTTTAATCTTGTGGTCTCGGGTTCAAACCCGCACAACTGATTTTCTCGAAACTTATGTGCGAAATTTGATATGTACCAGCTGCTTTTCAATGACATCTAAAACTGGACCTAATCCCAAGGCCTAGTTTCCCCTCAAGGCAGTCGCTTTAATAAAAGCTCTTACGCTAAATCTTTGGATTAGGTTGACAAGTGGACCACCTGGCACCATTGACCCGTAGCACCGATGTGGTATTGTTAAAATTACATTTAATTTGATTGGCTCAACCTATTTCGATCTACACATATTTGTTAAATACCGTATAATTTCCATAAGTAGCTACTTATTTTGAATGAGAGATCAGTAAGTAGTAACAGAATACAAATAACTTAATTTATTAGGTCCGCTAAAAAGGAATTCCTGATTCCACTCTATTTGAACTTGTCTAACAAAGTGTTTAATCAATATAAATTATTCCTTTGAGTATCTCTACTGTTATTTTATTAATATCTAACTTCAAATATTATTCTGTTCATAATTTGTACCAAAGGTCAATTTGTGAACTAGGCATTGAATGAAAATATTCGGAAATGGAAATAGTGGAATCAACAACACGGAGAAAACAGTATCGTACCAAAAAACTGTAATCTGAACGAGAAAATCTAGTGAATTCTGGGAGAATTGTTCACATAGTATAAATAACTAGACTTTAGTGCGTATTAATGTTTAAATAAGTAGTTCTATTGAATTCAAAATATAGTAAACGTAAAAATACAGTAGTTTCACTAACAAGATTGTAGTATCGGTTACAAAAATATATTTTACTAATCGTTCTGGTAGTATAGTTGTAATTTTTTTCTTTCCGTGAAGTTAAATTAAAACCGTACTTTATACACATACTTATTTTATTTATTAACTATTAACCAAAAAAGAACTGAATTCGCATTGGTTGTTAGGTTTTAGGACGCTACCAATCCTCCCTAGGTGGTTTTGGGACCTCTCAGATCGATTTGATTTTTGGACTTTTCAGCCAACGGGAATTTAGTTCTTTTTTGGCCAACCTGTATAAAAGTACTTTGTGTACGCGATGCTAGTTTCGTTTTAATGGTTTAAGTTTTAATCAAAATGTTTAACTCCATTATTATTAATTAAATCATAATTTAGTACAATATTGTGACATAATAGAAGGTAATTAAAAGAATAAAACCCTTTATACGCAGTATCTTTTGTGCGACGGTTTATTACGGAGACGCCGAAAGGTAGGCCGGCATGGATGTAAGAAGATAATATTCATATGGATATTTCGAAACGTTTTATTATGGGTTATCTGTTACTCTTAGGCAAAAGAAAATCGCCTAGGTGGTACAAGTACAGCCCCTCAGAAAAAGAAATAAGAAAGGAATAAGAGTATTTGTATTGACACCGACTTGACCGGCCAAATCATAACAACAGATTTCTGTTCAACAAAGTAAAAGTTAAACGGGGGAGGTGCTCAAAATCTTCTTTTATCACTTTCAATCCCTTGGAAATGAAGAGCAAAGAATTTTTTTTCACTCCTTGACCGCTTCTACACACAAATTTTCATTCGACTTCTGATCATAGATAGCTTAATATAATACATATATATATATATATATATAATCAACCCATCACGGTAAATGTTGATCCAGTACTGTTTTAGAACAAATGTTGATCCACCTGTTTTGTGCGTACATTCCGCTCCGGATAGAGATACGGTTGTATAGCTCGAATATATGAAATCAGCGTGTGACGTCAGTGGATGTGCATTTAGCCATTTTCGAAAAACTTGTCATAAAATTTTAAGGTATTCGTTGATCCATTAACGGTCAAAAAAATTATACGTAAGCGCATAATGTGGCTCCGATTTATATCCGACTTAGTGGTAAATGTGACTCCGGAGCTGAGTATGAAGGGTAAGTACGGCAACGTCGCGCTATTGTGCAAATGAAACAAACATACGTTCCTACTTCAAGTTAAAGTGAGACAACACCTATCGTATATACTGTCGACTATAAGGTACCTGGGCAGTCCTTGACAGTCGTTGGATGTTTCGTGAGCATTTTAAATGCCATGGCGCCTAAATTAATCAGGGCAGCGTTGGCTCTTAGCCGTCTTCTCCCAAGTGTCGCTGGGCCGAACATCGGATATCGGAGACTACGCAGGAGTGGTATGGTCGATGGCCCTATACGGGCGCCCATATGGGCCGGGTCCCTAACCGCCCAAAACCAGGCCCAATTACGGAGGCCGCAACGGGTCATCGCGGTCAGGATGGCGAGGGCATACCGAACCGTCTCCTACGAGGCAGCGTGCGTTATGGCGGGGACCCCGCCCTGGAACCTGGACGCCGCGGTTCTGGCCGATATTTATTGGTGTGTCACCGAGGCGCGGGCGGGAGGAAATTTCCCCCTTCTAGAAAATGCCAGACGGTGGAGGCTGTACTCTCGTCGAGTGCTCCTAGAAAAATGAAACAGGAGGTTGGAGGAGCCCAGTGCTGGCCATTGGACCATCAGAGCAAATTGTTCTGGAGAAATGATTCGAAAGACGTGATAAGTTTCTCTCCTTCCACCTCACACAGATCCTTTGTGGGCATGACTGCTTCGGCAAATACCTGTGTAGCGTGGCGGGATGGGAACCAACGGTGGAATGCCACGGGTGCAACGACGTCGAAGACACGGCACTAATTGTAGTGCCGCTGGCTGTGTCCCCGACGTGGGTGGAGCAGCGGGCCGCACTCGTGGTGATTGTAGGACGTTACCTCTTCCTGCCTGCTATGATGCAAGCCTTGGTCGATAGCGACAAGGCCTGGAAAGCGGTGGTCTCCTTCTGCGAGGATGTAATGGTTCAGAAAGAGACAGTGGTTTATGTAAGGGAAGAAGATCCGGCCACCCACCCAATGCTTCGGTAGCGTATGGGGCGGCAACGGCTGACGTATGACCGCCGACTGCCACGTACCCTAACGGCGTCTGTGGGCGACAGACTCGGGGACGTTGTCGCGACCCCGCCCATTAGAACCGAGGCGGAAAGTGTAGGGGTTTTTAGTGGGTAAATTAAATATCCGCCTGACAAATCCTGCTCTTAGTTATATTAGAAATTTAAACTGTAAAAATAGATGGAAAATAAATGATAAAAAGACTAATCTTATTTATTTGGACCTAACTGAACTGAACCTGCCAGAAGGGACAGCAATTGTTGATCCGATCGGAGCTGTACTGTCATACATTAGATCCACAAAAACTCGCGGACGCGGATCAACAATAGTTGGCAAATTGCGAACGGATCAACAATTAACTCTTGCCACAAGCCATCTGATCAACATTTGTTGAGTTGAGTGAAATTATATTTCACCGATCATCTATCTATACAGGTTTTATTTATTTATTATAACAACAAAAGTATAACTACAAAGAAAATAAAGATACCTAAAACTAAAAACTATATCAATACATATAAAAGAAAACGTCCTGTCCTGACTGACTGAAACATCAACGCAGACCCGAAACTACTTAACCTAGAGACTTAAAATTTTCACAGTAGATATTATAACGTAGGCAAGGAAAAAGGAAGGATTGTTAGAATCTCTTGTATGAGTAACGTGCGTTACTTTGAGTAAGCGATGTGATATTTTCAATGTAGGCTTTGTCCGGTACCTCATCAAGAAATATAATTTCACTCAACAAATGTTGATCAGATGGGTTGTGGTGTAAGTTAATTGTTGATCCGTTTGCTATTTGCCAACTATTGTTGATCCACTAGATTTTGTGGATGTAATGTATGACTTTGCATACAGCACCGATCCGATGAACAATTGCTGTACATTACTGTTTAAAATTCTAATACATTAAAGATCATTTATTATATCAGAGCAGGATTTGTCAGGCGGATATTTAATGAAATGCGGTCAGTTATTGTATGGGAGGGATTTTACGAAACGAGTTATAGGATGGGTGGTTGTTTGGTATGGGTGTATGGTTGCTTGGGATAGATTTCCACATCTATGCGGAGAGCGTCAGGATCAGAACCGTTAACTGATTTGATGAAGAAAGATGCAAAGTTTATATTTGGCTCTGAAGATGGCCCTCTGGACCCGGCGGATGGCGGCGGCATTTTGCCTCCTATAGAGGGAGCCCGCCCAGATTGGGACCCCGTAAAGGGTCATGCTCCCCAGATTCGGGAGGAGTCAGGAGACACCGGCCGCGGCCTTCAGCAGGCGCGCCGACAGCTCGCTAAAATGCAGGCCGAAGTGCCACCTGCTGTCTATTATGAGGCCCAGGTACTATACTTATAATTCGCCTCGAACTAAGTACTTGCTCGTTGACGTTTGGGGTCTTCTGGCTTCACAACCCCTTGATTGATCCTGCTCAGATTTTAATGGTGAAATTTTGTACGCCACAGCTGTAACTCAACCAAATTTAGTAAAGATTGGAAAAATGATACTTCAGTTATCGTCTTACATACTATAGAAATGAAATGCCATCAAAATGCACGGCAGTTCCACTGGCTCGCTAAAAGTAGAATTATAGAACTTCGTTCGCTACCCGAGGCGGATTTTCTTCCAATGATTTTTAATTTATTTTCTGTGAAACTGTAAAAAAATCATTTTAAATAAATGCTAAAAAGGCAAATCTTATTTATTTGGACCTAATTTAACCTATAAGAAGGAACAGCAATTGTTGATCCGATTGGAACAACATCTGTCTGTATGCAGAGTCATACATTAGATTAACTAAAACTGTTCGGATCAACAATAGTTGGCAATAGCCAACGGATCAACAATTGACGCATACCACAACCCATCGGATTAACATTTGTCGAGTTAAATTATATTTCTCGGTGAGGCCATTGAACTTGTACTTGTACAGGTTCAATGACCTCAAAGGTTCAATGACCGCAAAGCCGACACTCAAAATATCACATCGCTTGCTCAAAGTAACGCACGTTACTAAATTGATCGGGGCAGCGGTGGCTATTAGCCGTCTTTAGCCAAATGTCGCTGGGCCGAACATTTATTTTTCTATTTATTTATCAACAACAATATGTTGACTCGGCATTATAGGTGCACCAATGCGCCGCGTAACTAAATATATTTAAAAGTGTAATAATAACAACATTACATAATAAGACTAACGACATTACACTGATTAAGTATGAACATCGGATGTCGGAGACTGTACGCAGGGGTGGTACGGTCGATGGCCCTGTACGGGGCGCCCATATGGGCCGGGTTCCTGACCGCCCTAAACCAGGCCCAATTACGGAGGCCGCAACGGGTCATCGCGGTCAGGATGGCGAGGGCATACCGAATCGTCTCCTACGAGGCAGCGTGCGTACTGGCGGGAACCCCTCCCTGGGACCTGGACGCCACGTTTCTGGTCAATATTTATTGGCGTGTCACCGAGGCGCGGGCGGTAGGAAATTTCCTCCTTCTAAAAGAGGTCAGAGGTCAGACGGTGGAGGCTAGACTCTCGTCGAGTACTCCTAGAAAAATGAAAGAGGAGGTTCAAGGAGGCCAGTGCTGGCCATTGGACCATCGGAGCAAATCTTCTGGAGAAATGGGTCGAAAGACGTGATTAGTTTCTCTCCTTCCACCTCACACAGATTCTTTCAGAGCATGGCTACTTCGGCAAATACCTGTGAAAGGGTGGCGGGATGGCAACAAACGGCGGAATGCCACGGGTGCGACGACGCCGAAGACACGGCACTACATACGCTGGCTGTGTGCCCGACGTGGGCTTAGCAGCAGGCCGCACTCGTGGTGGTTGTGGGACGTTACCTCTCCCTGCCTGCCGTGGTGCAAGCCATGATCAACAGCGCCTGGAAAGCGGTGGTCTTCTTCAGCGAGGATATGATGGCTCAGACGGAGACAGCGGAGCGTGTAAGGGAGGCAGATCCGGCCTCCCACCCAATGCGTCGCAAGCATGTGGGGCGGCGACGGCTGGCTTACGATCGCAGACTGCCAACCTAACGGTGATTGTGGGCGGCAGACTCGGGGACGTTTGCTGCCTGCACATGGGCCCCTGTGCTGGAAGGCGAACGATTAAGTCTCTCGGTTCGTATCTTAGAGCGGAAATAGGGAGAAAATGCTCGCACAGAAGAGTCCGCTGTGGGAACAACCGCTGAAGGAGTTGCGGTAGTGTGCCTGGTAGCTCTCGCAAACCCGCCCATTAGCACCGAGTCGGCAAACAAAATGCTAATAATAATAAATAATATAGGCTAGTAATAGTTAATTGTTGATCCGTTCGCTATTTGCAAACTAATTGTTGAAACGCGAGTTTTTGTGGATCTAATGTATAACTTTGCAAACAGCTCCGATCGGATCAACAATTATAATATATTACAGATCATTTATTTAACTAAGAGCAGGATTTGTCAGGCGGATGTTTAATGAAATGCGGTCAGTTGTGGGATGGGTGGCATTTTGCGAAACGAGTTATTGGATGGGTGGTAGTTTGGTATGGGTGTATGGGTAATTGGGATAGATTTCCACATCTTTGCGGAGAGCGTCAGGATCAGAACCGTAAACTGATTTGATGAAGAAAGATGCAAAATTTATATTTGTTGGCTCTGAAGATGGCCCTATGAGGCCGACGGATAGCGGTGGCATTTTGCCTCCTTTGGAGGGAGTTTGCCCAGATTGGGACCCCGTAAAGGGTCATCTCCCCCATTCGGGAGGAGTCAGGAGACACCGGCCGCAGCCTTCAGCAGGCGCGCCGACAGCCCGCTAAAATGTGGGCCGAAGTGCCACCTGCTGTCTATTATGAGGCCCAAATACCATACTTACATATAATTCGCCTCGAACTAAGAACTTGCTCGTTGACGTTTGGGGTCTTTTAGCTTCAGAACGCCTTGTTTGATCTTCCTCACATTTTAATGGTGAAATTTTGTGCGCTTTAGCTGTAATCCTATTAAATTTTGTAAAGATTGGAAAAATGGTACTCAAGTTATCGTCTAACAAACTAGCTAAATGGAAATGCCATCGAAATGCACGGCCGTCCCACTGGTACGCTAAAAGTTAAATTAAAGAACTTCGTTCGCTACCGCGCACTCGTCCAATAAACTTTTATTATTTTTATGTCAAACTGTAAAAATACCATTTTAAATAAATGATAAAAAGGCGAATCTTATTTATTTGGACCTAATTTAACCTACCAGAAGAGACAGCAATTGTTGATCCGATCGTTGGCAATAGCTAACGGATCAACAATTAACGCATACCAACACCCATCGGATCAACACTTGTTATGTGAAATTATATTTCTCGGTGAGGGTGAACCTCAAAGGTTCAATGACCTCTCAGAACTTCTAAACCTAGAGACTCGAATTTTCAGCAAAATTGAAATGCCATCGAAATGCTCGACCGTCCCACTGGCTTGCTAAAACTTGAATTAACTAGTAGTCCGCCTCGAACTGAGAACTCGGGATTTACTTGCATACGAGTTGACCAATATAACAAGACCATAAGGAGGACGTGTTTTCTCCTTTTAGCTCCATAACCCCTTGATCGATCTTGCTCATATACGAACTTACAAATTTTATGTATCTCTGCTATAGCCCCAAGAAATTGCATAAAGACAATCAATATCGTCGGACAAAATATCGAAATCAAAAAGCCATCCAAATGCCGAGACGTCGCAGTAGCCAGGTGACAGTTCAGTCTAAAGTTGTTTGTAAGAACTCACTTCGCTTACGCTCCGCGAGTTCGATGATAAAGAGATGAATCTTATTTATATGGACCTTTTTTTAAAAACCCCTCTGTTTGCCGCCTCGGTGCTAATGTGAAAATTCGAGTCTCTGGGTTTAGAAGTTTCAAGTCTGCATTGATGTGTCAGTCAGTCAGTCAGTCAGGGTTTTTCCTTTTATATATATATATATATTATTTATCACTCATCTAACCTGTACAAGTTCAATGGCCCCACCGAGAAATATATTTTCACTCAACAAATGTTGATCCGATGGGTTGTTGTATGCGTTAATTGTTGATCCGTTAGCTATTCTCATTTGTAACCTTGGCAAGGAAAAATGGAGGATTTTTAGAATCTTTTGTATGAGTAACGTGCGTTACTTTGCGCAAGTGATGTGATATTTTGAGGGAAGGCTTTGATGTCATTGAACCCTTGAGGTTCATCTCACCGAGAAATATAATTTCACTCAACAAATATTGATCAGATGGGTTGTGGCGTGAGTTAATTGTTGATCCGTTCGCTATTTGCCAACTATTGTTGATCCGCAACTTTTTGTGGATCTAATATATGACTTCGCAATCTTCGCATACAGCTCCGATCGGATCAACAATTGCTGTCTCTTACAGTTTAAGGTTCTAATATATTAAAGATCATATATTTAACCAAGACCAGGATTTGTCAGGCGGATATTTAATGAAATGTGGTCAGTTATTATATGGGTGGTTGTTTGGTATGGGCATGGGTGTAAGGTTGGTTGGGATAGATTTCCACATCTTTGCGGAGAGCGTCAGGATCAGAACCGTAAACTGATTTGATGAAGAAAGATGCAAAGTTTATATTTGGTGGCACTAAAGATGGCCCTTTGGGGCTGGCGGATGGCGGCGGCATTTTGCCTCCTATGGAGGGAGTCCGCCCAGATTAGGGGCCCGTAAAGGACCATGCTCCCCAGATTCGGGAGGAGCCAGGAGAAAGCGTCCGTGGCCTTCAGCAGGCGCGCCGACAGCCCGCTAAAATGTGGGCCGAAGTGCCACCTGCTGTCTATTATGAGGCCCAGATACTATACTTATAATTCGCCTCGAACTAAGAACTTGCTCGTTGACGTTTGGGGTCTTTTAGCTTCAGAACGCCTTGTTTGATCTTCCTCACATTTTAATGGTGAAATTTTGTGCGCTTTAGCTGTAATCCTATTAAATTTTGTAAAGATTGGAAAAATGGTACTCAAGTTATCGTCTAACAAACTAGCTAAATGGAAATGCCATCGAAATGCACGGCCGTCCCACTGGTACGCTAAAAGTTAAATTAAAGAACTTCGTTCGCTACCGCGCACTCGTCCAATAAACTTATATTATTTTTATGTCAAACTGTAAAAATACCATTTTAAATAAATGATAAAAAGGCGAATCTTATTTATTTGGACCTAATTTAACCTACCAGAAGAGACAGCAATTGTTGATCCGATCGTTGGCAATAGCTAACGGATCAACAATTAACGCATACCAAAACCCATCGGATCAACATTTGTTAAGTGAAATTATATTTCTCGGTGAGGGTGAACCTCAAAGGTTCAATGACCTCTCAGAACTTCTAAACCTAGAGACTCGAATTTTCAGCAAAATTGAAATGCCATCGAAATGCTCGACCGTCCCACTGGCTTGCTAAAACTTGAATTAACTAGTAGCCGCCTCGAACTGAGAACTCGCGATTTACTTGCATACGAGTTGACCAATATAACAAGACCATAAGGAGGACGTGTTTTCTCCTTTTAGCTCCATAACCCCTTGATCGATCCTGCTCATATACGAACTTACAAATTTTATGTATCTCTGCTATAGCCCCAAGAAATTGCATAAAGACAATCAATATCGTCGGACAAAATATCGAAATCAAAAATCCATCCAAATGCCGAGACGTCGCAGTAGCCAGGTGACAGTTCGGTCTAAAGTTGTTTGTAAGAACTCACTTCGCTTACGTTCCGCGAGTTCGATGATAAAGAGATGAATCTTATTCATATGGACCTTTTTT
Source organism: Pammene fasciana (assembly GCA_911728535.1). Lineage (NCBI taxonomy): Eukaryota > Metazoa > Arthropoda > Insecta > Lepidoptera > Tortricidae > Pammene > Pammene fasciana. The sequence goes on from OU452295.1 coordinate 3,586,795, forward strand.
TTTAAAACCCCTCTGTTTGCCGCCTCGGTGCTAATGTGAAAATTCGAGTCTCTGGGTTTAGAAGTTTCAAGTCTGCATTGATGTGTCAGTCAGTCAGTCAGTCAGGGTTTTTCCTTTTATATGTATATATTATTTATCACTCATCTAACCAATACAAGTTCAATGGCCCCACCGAGAAATATATTTTCACTCAACAAATGTTGATCCGATGGGTTGTTGTATGCGTTAATTGTTGATCCGTTAGCTATTCTTATTTGTAACCTTGGCAAGGAAAAATGGAGGATTTTTAGAATCTTTTGTATGAGTAACGTGCGTTACTTTGCGCAAGTGATGTGATATTTTGAGGGAAGGCTTTGATGTCATTGAACCCTTGAGGTTCATCTCACCGAGAAATATAATTTCACTCAACAAATATTGATCAGATGGGTTGTGGCGTGAGTTATTTGTTGATCCGTTCGCTATTTGCCAACTATTGTTGATCCGCAACTTTTTGTGGATCTAATGTATGACTTCGCAATCTTCGCATACAGCTCCGATCGGATCAACAATTGCTGTCTCTTACAGTTTAAGATTCTAATATATTAAAGATCATATATTTAACCAAGACCAGGATTTGTCAGGCGGATATTTAATGAAATGTGGTCAGTTATTATATGGGTGGTTGTTTGGTATGGGCATGGGTGTAAGGTTGGTTGGGATAGATTTCCACATCTTTGCGGAGAGCGTCAGGATCAGAACCGTAAACTGATTTGATGAAGAAAGATGCAAAGTTTATATTTGGTGGCACTAAAGATGGCCCTTTGGGGCTGGCGGATGGCGGCGGCATTTTGCCTCCTATGGAGGGAGTCCGCCCAGATTAGGGGCCCGTAAAGGACCATGCTCCCCAGATTCGGGAGGAGCCAGGAGAAAGCGTCCGTGGCCTTCAGCAGGCGCGCCGACAGCCCGCTAAAATGTGGGCCGAAGTGCCACCTGCTGTCTATTATGAGGCCCAGAGACTATACTTATAATTCGCCTCGAACTAAGAACTTGCTCGTTGACGTTTGGGGTCTTTTAGCTTCAGAACGCCTTGTTTGATCTTCCTCACAATTTAATGGTGAAATTTTGTGCGCTTTAGCTGTAATCCTATTAAATTTTGTAAAGATTGGAAAAATGGTACTCAAGTTATCGTCTAACAAACTAGCTAAATGGAAATGCCATCGAAATGCACGGCCGTCCCACTGGTACGCTAAAAGTTAAATTAAAGAACTTCGTTCGCTACCGCGCACTCGTCCAATAAACTTATATTATTTTTATGTCAAACTGTAAAAATACCATTTTAAATAAATGATAAAAAGGCGAATCTTATTTATTTGGACCTAATTTAACCTACCAGAAGAGACAGCAATTGTTGATCTGATCATTGGCAATAGCTAACGGATCAACAATTAACGCATACCAAAACCCATCGGATCAACATTTGTTAAGTGAAATTATATTTCTCGGTGAGGGTGAACCTCAAAGGTTCAATGACCTCTCAGAACTTCTAAACCTAGAGACTCGAATTTTCAGCAAAATTGAAATGCCATCGAAATGCTCGACCGTCCCACTGGCTTGCTAAAACTTGAATTAACTAGTAGCCGCCTCGAACTGAGAACTCGCGATTTACTTGCATACGAGTTGACCAATATAACAAGACCATAAGGAGGACGTGTTTTCTCCTTTTAGCTCCATAACCCCTTGATCGATCCTGCTCATATACGAACTTACAAATTTTATGTATCTCTGCTATAGCCCCAAGAAATTGCATAAAGACAATCAATATCGTCGTACAAAATATCGAAATCAAAAAGCCATCCAAATGCCGAGACGTCGCAGTAGCCAGGTGACAGTTCGGTCTAAAGTTGTTTGTAAGAACTCACTTCGCTTACGTTCCGCGAGTTCGATGATAAAGAGATGAATCTTATTTATATGGACCTTTTTTTAAAAACCCCACTGTAGGCTCCTCGGTGCTAATGTGAAAATTCGAGTCTCTGGGTTTAGAAGTTTAAAGTCTGCATTGATGTGTCAGTCAGTCAGTCAGTCAGGGTTTTTCCTTTTATATGTATATATTATTTATCACTCATCTAACCTGTACAAGTTCAATGGCCCCACCGAGAAATATATTTTCACTCAACAAATGTTGATCCGATGGGTTGTTGTATGCGTTAATTGTTGATCCGTTAGCTATTCTTATTTGTAACCTTGGCAAGGAAATTGGAGGATTTTTAGAATCTTTTGTATGATTAACGTGCGTTACTTTGCGCAAGTGATGTGATATTTTGAGGGAAGGCTTTGATATCATTGAACCCTTGAGATTCATCTCACCGAGAAATATAATTTCACTCAACAAATATTGATCAGATGAGTTGTGGCGTGAGTTAATTGTTGATCCGTTCGCTATTTGCCAACTATTGTTGATCCGCAACTTTTTGTGGATCTAATGTATGACTTCGCAATCTTCGCATACAGCTCCGATCGGATCAACAATTGCTGTCCCTTACAGTTTAAGATTCTAATATATTAAAGATCATATATTTAACCAAGACCAGGATTTGTCAGGCGGATATTTAATGAAATGTGGTCAGTTATTAGATGGGTGGTTGTTTGGTATGGGCATGGGTGTAAGGTTGGTTGGGATAGATTTCCACATCTTTGCGGAGAGCGTCAGGATCAGAACCGTAAACTGATTTGATGAAGAAAGATGCAAAGTTTATATTTGGTGGCTCTAAAGATGGCCCTTTGGGGCTGGCGGATGACGGCGGCATTTTGCCTCCTATGGAGGGAGTCCGCCTAGATTAGGGGCCCGTAAAGGACCATGCTCCCCAGATTCGGGAGGAGCCAGGAGAAAGCGTCCGTGGCCTTCAGCAGGCGCGCCGGCAGTCCGCTGAAATGTGGGCCGATGCGCTACCTGCTGTTCGGTATGAGGCCCAGATACTATACTAGTAGTCCGCCTCGAACTAAGAACTTGCTCGTTGACGTTTGGGGTCGTCTGGCTTCACAACCCCTTGATTGATCCTGCTCAGATTTTAGTCATGAAATTTTGTGCGCCTCAGCTGTAACCTTACCAAATTTTGTAAAGATTAGAAAAATGATTCTCAAGTTATCGTCTAACGGGGCAACATCTGTCTGTATGCAGAGTCATACATTAGATGAACTAAAACGGTTCGGATCAACAATAGTTGGTAACAGCTAACGGATCAACAATTAACGCATACCACAACCCATAGGATCAACATTTGTTGAGTGAAATTATATTTATCTGTGAGTCCATTGAACTTGTACAGGTTGGATGAGTGATCATCTATAAAAAAACTATCGAAATGATAATGGTATCGAAATGCACGGCCGTCCCACTGGCTTGCTAAAAGTTGAATTAAAGAACTTCGTTTGCTGCCGCGCACTCGTCCAAAGATCTTTAATTTATTTTAATGTCAAACTGTAAAAATACCTGTTTAAATAAATGATATAAAGGCGAATCTCGTTTATTTAGACCTAATTTAACCTAGCAGAAGGGACAGCAATTGTTGATCCGATCGTTGGCAATAGCTAACAATGGTATGCGTAACGCATTTCCCCCCTAAAAAAGGTCCATATAAATAAGAATCACCTCTTTATAATTTATTTTAAATTGTATTTATGCAGTTTTACATTCATCAATAATAGTTGGCAAATAGCGAACGGATCAAAAATTAACTCACGCCACAACCCATTTGATCAATATTTGTTAATTGAAATTATATTTCTCGATAAGGTAAACTTCAAGGGTTAAATTACCTCAAAGCCTACACTCAAAATACCACATCGCTTGCTCAAAGTTACTCATACAAAAGATTCTAGAATTCCTTCCTTTTCCCTTGCTTACATTAAAACATAGTTAAATAAATGATCTTTAATATATTAGAATCTTAAACTGTAAAAAGATATTTAAAATAAATGATAAGAAGGCGAATCTTATTTATTTGGAACTAACTGAACCTGCCAGAAGGGACAGCAATTGTTGATCCGATCGGAGCTGTATGCAAAGTCATACATAAGATCCACAAAAACTCGCGGATCAACAATAAAACTTTCGTGAGACTCTAACATATTAAAAATATTTATAACGGGTTACTCACGTAATTTTTGTCGATTTTTGCTCGACATGTTTCCATGTTGTTGAAAAATTACGTGAGTAACCCGTTATAAATATTTTTAATATGATCAACAATAGTTGGCAAATAGCGAACGGATCAACAATTAACTCACGCCACAACCCATCTGATCAACATTTGTAGGGCATTTGTTGGGGCCGGCGGATGGCGGCGGCATTTTGCCTCCTATGGAAGGAGTCCGCTCGGATTGCGACCCCGTAAAGGGCCATGCTCCCCATATTCGGGAGGAGCCAGGAGAAAGCGTCCACGGCCTTCAGCAGGCGCGCCGGCAGTCCGCTAAAATACGGGCCGAAGCTCCACCTGCTGTCCGGTATGAGGCCCAGATACTATACTAGTAATCCGCCTCGAACTAAGAACTTGCTCGTTGACGTTTGGGGTCTTATGGCTTCACAACCCCTCGATTGATCCTGCTCAGATTTTAAGGATGAAATTTTGTGCGCCCCGGCTGTAACCCTACCAAATTATGTAAAGATTGGCAAAATAATACTCACCTCCGCTACTTTCTACCGCCGACCCTGGACGCGCTCGGGTTAGTCTTACAAGGTTGGCTCGAGCGGTCACACGAGCGGTATCTTAAAGAAACAAAATTTAGCCCCTGTTTAACCCTTTGACGGGATCAATTTTCCAAAACGCTGAAAATTTAATTCTTAGTTTTTAAATAAGAGCCTACCCACAAAATACCACATCGTTTGCTCATAGAAACGCACGTTCAACATACAAAAGATCACAAAAATCCTTTCTTTTCTTTGTTTACGTAAGTTAGGTCATAATTTATAAAGTCTACTGTGAATATTAGAGTCTCTAGGTTTAGAAGTTTCGTGTCCGCATTGATGTGTCAGTCAGTCTGTCAGGGCTTTTCCTTTTATATGTATATAGATGATCATCATCCAGCCTGGACAAGTTCAATGGCCTCACCGAGAAATATAATTTGACTCGACAAATGTTGATCCGATGGGTTGTGGTATGCGTTAATTGTTGATCCGTTGGCTATTGCCAACTATTGTTGATTCGAACACTTTTAGTCGATCTTATGTATGAATCTGCATACAGACGGATGTTGATCGGATCAACAATTGCTGTCCCTTCGGATAGGTTAAATTAGGTCCAAATAAATAAGATTCCCCTTTTTGTTCTTATAATTTATCGAACGAGCTGAGCGTAAGCGAAGTGAGTTCTTACAAATGACTTCAGACCCAACTGTCACTTGGCTACTGGGACGTCTCGGCATTTGGATGGCTTTTTGATTTCGATAGTTTGTCTGACGATAACTTTAGTAACGTTTTTCTGATCTTTATGAAATTTCTTGGGGCTGTAGCAGAGATACATAAAATTTGTAAGTTCGTATATGAGCAGGATCGATCAATGGTTATGGAGCTAGGAGAAAAAAAATCCTCCTTAGGGTCTTGTTATATTGGTCAACTCGTTTGCAAGTAAATCGCGAGTTCTCAGTTCGAGGCGGACTACTAGTTTATTTGGAACTAATTGAACCTGCCAGAAGGGACAGCAATTGTTGATCCGATAGGACCTGTTTGCAAAGTCATACATTAGATCCACAAAAACTCGCGGATCAACAATAGTTGGCAAATAGAGAACGGATCAACAATTAACTCTCGTCACAATCGATCTGATCAACATTTGTTGAGTGAAATTATATTTCACCGATCATCTATCTATACATATACTATAGATGATGTGCTGACATTTATATCCTCTTAACAGTATATCTATAAATATTATATATCTATCTAATGGTATTCAATGATTTTCCTTTCAAGTGTTCTGTGGCCTCGGGTGCCGTTTCGAGTTTATTGGGTCCTCATAAATTTCATAAAGATTAGAAAAACGTTACTAAAGTTATCATCAGACAAACCATTGAAATCGAAAAGCCATCCAAATGCCGGGACGTCCCAGTAGCCAGGTGACAGTTCGGTCTAGAGTTGTTTGTAAAAACTCACTTCGCTTACGCTCCGCGAGTTCGACAAGGAAAGGTCCTGTCCTGACTGAGTGACTGACTGACTGAAACTACAGTCGAGGACATAAATATGTATACACTTTTTTACCTAGTCGAATGCGTTTGCATACAAATTGTTAGCGACCGCATTCGAGTAGGTAAAAAAGTGTACACATATTTATACCCTCGACTGTACTTAACTTAGAGACTTGGAATTTTCACAGTAGACATTATTTATAAATATTGAAATAAATAATAATGAAATGAAAAACTTTTATTTTTAGGCAACTAGTGGCCCATAGATAAATACCTAAAAGACTAGCATACATATTACATTATAAACTGAAACTATGATTTAAATACTTTTTTAACTATAATATAATAAAGATTCTAGAATTCCTTCCTTTTTCCTTGCTTACATTATAACGTAGGCAAGCAAAAAGGACGGATTTTTGTTATTGGCCACTAGTTGCCTAAAAATAAAAGTTTTTCATTTCATTATTATTTATTTCAATATTTATAAATAATGTCTACTGTGAAAATTTCAAGTCTCTAAGTTAAGTAGTTTCGGGTCTACGTTGATGTTTCAGTCAGTCACTCAGTCAGGACAGGACCTTTCCTTTTCGAACTCGCGGAGCGTAAGCGAATTGAGTTCTTACAAACAACTCTAGACCGGACTGTCACCTGGCTACTGGGACGTCCCGGCATTTGGATGGCTTTTTGATTTCGATAGTTTGTCTGATGATAACTTTAGTAACGTTTTTATGATCTTTGTGAAATTTATGAGGACCCAATAATCTCGAAACGGCACCCGAGGCCACAGAATACTTGAAAGAAAAATCATTGAATACCATTAGATAGATATAGAATATTTATATATATACTGTTAAGAGGATATAAATGTCAGCATGCCATCTATAGTATATGTATAGATAGATGATCGGTCAAATATAATTTCACTCAACAAATGTTGATCAGATCGGTTGTGGCGAGAGTTAATTGTTGATCCATTCTCTATTTGCCAACTATTGTTGATCCGCGAGTTTTTGTGGATCTAATGTATGACTTTGCAAACAGGTCCTATCGGATCAACAATTGCTGTCCCTTCTGGCAGGTTCAATTAGTTCCAAATAAACTAGTAGTCCGCCTCGAACTGAGAACTCGCGATTTACTTGCAAACGAGTTGACCAATATAACAAGACCCTAAGGAGGATTTTTTTTCTCCTAGCTCCATAAACACTTGATCGATCCTGCTCATGTACGAACTTACAAATTTTATGTATCTCTGCTACAGCCCCAAGAAATTTCATAAAGATCAGAAAAACGTTACTAAAGTTATCGTCAGACAAACTATCGAAATCAAAAAGCCATCCAAATGCCGAGACGTTCCAGTAGCCAGGTGACAGTTAGGTCTGAAGTCATTTGTAAGAACTCACTTTGCTTACGCTCAGCTCGTTCGATAAATTATAAGAACAAAAAGGGGAATCTTATTTATTTGGACCTAATTTAACCTAGGCTAGATGAATGTTTTTCATGCATGGTATCAATCGATTCGTTTTGATATGAGGATCAAATGTCTATATGGGGCCAATTGCCTTAAATCAACATAAAAGACAGGAAAAAGACTTAAAGTCTGAGATTTGCATTTGTTTCTCAAAATGCTCCGTACAAAATGATATAAAGCCTTGACGTCACGGCTTCATATTTGCCCTGTTTAAAGTATGGAAAAATTATGAAATTGCTATTTTTACAGTGAAATGTTGAGTTTATGTATATGGTTGCTATACAATTTATTTCACAATAAAATGTTAGAAATCGAATGGTATCATTGGTTTTTTAAATTTCGTAGTTTTCGTACTTTCAAAAATCGAAAAAATTTGAAACTTTGAAGCCCGACATCTTTGAACCATTTCAATTTTTTTTTAATGTTTACTTTATTTGGATATTTTGATCATTTTGCATCCTATCAACTAAATTTCATTGCATAATTCAACATGTGTCATCACCCCTATTGTTGATCCGATCGGAGCAACATCTGTCTGTATGCAGACTCATACATAAGATCGACTAAAACTGTTCGGATCAACAATAGTTGGCAATAGCCAACGGATCAACAATTAACGCATACCACAACCCATCGGATCAACATTTGTCGAGTCAAATTATATTTCTCGGTGAGGCCATTGAACTTGTCCAGGTTGGATGATGATCATCTATATACATATAAAAGGAAAAGCCCTGACAGACTGACTGACACATCAATGCGGACACGAAACTTCTAAACCTAGAGACTCTAATATTCACAGTAGACATTATAAATGATGACCTAACTTACGTAAACAAAGAAAAGGAAGGGTTTTTGTGATCTTTTGTATGTGGAACGTGCGTTTCTATGAGCAAACGATGTGGTATTTTGTGGGTAGGCTCTTATTTAAAAACTAAGAATTAAATTTTCAGCGTTTTGGAAAATTCATCCCTTCAAAGGGTTAAACAGGGGCTAAAATTTGTATGGGGAACGTGCGTTTCTTTAAGTTACCGCTCGTATGACCGCTCGAGCCAACCTTGTAAGACTAACCCGAGCGCGTCCGGGGTTCGGCGGTAGAAAGTAGCGGGGGTGAGTATTATTTTTCCAATCTTTACATAATTTGGTAGGGTTACAGCTGGGGCGCACAAAATTTCATCATTAAAATCTGAGCAGGATCAATCGAGGGGTTGTGAAGCCATAAGACCCCAAACGTCAACGAGCAAGTTCTTAGTTCGAGGCGGATTACTAGTATAGTATCTGGGCCTCATACCGGACAGCAGGTGGAGCTTCGGCCCGCATTTTAGCGGACTGCCGGCGCGCTTGCTGAAGGCCGTGGACGCTTTCTCCTGGCTCCTCCCGAATATGGGGAGCATGGCCCTTTACGTGGTCGCAATCCGAGCGGACTCCTTCCATAGGAGGCAAAATGCCGCCGCCATCCGCCGGCCCCAACAAATGCCCTACAAATGTTGATCAGATGGGTTGTGGCGTGAGTTAATTGTTGATCCGTTCGCTATTTGCCAACTATTGTTGATCCGCGAGTTTTTGTGGATCTAATGTATGACTTTGCATACAGCTCCGATCGGATCAACAATTGCTGTCCCTTCTGGCAGGTTCTTATCATTTATTTTAAATATCTTTTTACAGTTTAAGATTCTAATATATTAAACTCAGACTGACTGACTGACTGACACATCAATGCAGACCCGAAACTACTAAATAGAGCAGGCTCTGCCGTACAACGTCGTATGAATAATTCCGCACCGCAGTTTGACTTGTGATCCTTGTAGTACTACTCCTGGGCTTCAAGAAAGTCCATGTTGCCAGGCTGGAAAGTGGTGCCGTTTCCCCCACCACCCCCCCCTGAACATCCCCACCCCACATTTTCAAAAACCTATCGTGTGTGGTCTCATATGAAAGGGCTAATAGAGGCGGTTCTAAAAATATACCACATCATTACATTTCAGCCATTTTTTTTAAATTAAAACAAAAAGAATTTTCAAAACATACCAAGTTTGGGCTCCTCCAGATACGACATGGCTGATTATTTTTTTGTACAATATATCACAAATGATCTCTCTCCACTTTATGTAGGTAAAATTTAAATTGAATAGATTGTTTATGCATGTTTTTGTTTCCAACCTATGTATGTAATTAATTTTAGTTATATATTAGTTGTAACTCTAGTGTAAAAGCCTCGAAACTGTTTGAGTGTTGCTGCACACCTGTTATTTGTGCATAAATATTTTATGTGTCAGCTTGCTTATTGTAATTTGAATGTTTTGTTTATGTACTGTTGGTGTGTCTCTATAATAAAATAAAATAAAATAAAATAAATGATACTTGATACCCTCATATGTAACCCCAAGAAAGCAATTTTGAAAATAATTTCATTAAGTATTTATTTTTTAATTTTCAATATTACAAAATAACGCAGTACAAAATGTACTGAAGTAGAGTTCTACTAGAGTTCTACTCCAGTACATTTTGAAAAATTAAAAAAAAATGCTAAATGAAGTTATTTTCAAAATTGCTTTCTTGGGGTTAGATATGAGGGTATCAAGTATAATTTGTGATATATTGTACAAAAAAATTATCAGCCATATCGTATCTGGAGGAGCCCAAACTTGGTATGTTTTGAAAATTATTTTTGTTTTAATTTAAAAAAAATGGCTGAAACGTAATGATGTGGTATATTTTTAGAACCGCCTCTATTAGCCCTTTCATATGATACTACACACGATAGGTTTTTGAAAATGTGGGGTGGGGATGTTCAGGGGGGGTGGTGGGGGAAACGGCACCACTTTCCAGCCTGGCAACATGGACTTTCTTGAAGCCCAGGAGTAGTACTACAAGGATCACAAGTCAAACTGCGGTGCGGAATTATTCATACGACGTTGTACGGCAGCTGCTCTAAAACGTACAGACTTGAATTTTTCACAGTAGACTTTATTTACAACGTAAGCAAGGAATAAAGAAGGATTTTTGTGATCTTTTGTATGGAAAACATGCGTTTGTTTTGGCATGGGATGTGATATTTTGTGTTAAGACTCTTAGTTAAAAACTAAGACATACATTTTCAGTGTTTTGTAAAGTTCATCCCGTGACCCGAAACTACTAAACTAAGACGACTAAGAAGACTTAAAATTTTCACAGTAGACATAATTTATAACGTAAGCAAGGAATAGGAAGGATTTTTGTGATATTTTTTATGAAGAACGTACGTTTCTTTGATTACCGCTCGTGTGACCGCTCGAGCCAACCTTGTAGGACTGGCCCCAGCGCCACATGTCCGGCGGCCGAAAGTAGCGGAAGTGAGGTCATCCACCCAGTATCGGATGAATGCGTTCCCAGCCTCCTGCCCAACGGCCTCCCGCTCTTCCGGGGCCGGGGACTCCCGAGCGCTCTCCGTGCCGCCGTTCACTCGTATACTCTGGCGAGCACCCACGCCTCGAGCTACCAAGGCGGGGTGCCGACCAGAGCACACGCGGCCGTGAAACTTACCGAACGGTAAGCCCTCGCCACCCGCTGTGCAATGGCCCTTTGGGGACGGCTGATAGCATTTTCCTTCCTATGGAGGGAGTCCGCCCAGACTGGGACCCCATAAAGGGCCATGCTCCCCAGATTCGGGAGGAGCCAGGAGAAAGCGTCCGCGGCCTTCAGCAGGCGCGCCGACAGTCCGCTTAAATGCGGGCTGAAGCGCCACCTGATGTCTAGCATGAGGCCCAGATATTTCATCTGGGCCTTTACTTCGACTCCAAAAAGATGTGGAAACCTATCCCAACCAACCATACAACCCATACCAAACAACCAACCATCCAATCACTCGTTCCGCCGAATCCCCCCCATCCAATTAATGACCGCATTTTATTAAACTCAATTCAAACCAATGCATTCTTATATTAATATAAGTAAAAAAGTTTGATTTTTGATTCTCAATGGATCAACAACTCTAGTAAGCAGAACGGCAACGTTGCATTGACTTCCATCGGCCAATCACAGAAGAAGTCATAAAGTGCTTCATCCTGATTGGTCCGTTTGAATCGGATCAACATTTATCGGAGCGGATTTGTATATTGGAGCCACATTTGACAAGCGTTATTTTCAGCCAGGTCATGTGACTAAAGTGCCAAATGTTGATCCGATCAGAGCCACATCAGTATGAGAAAAAGCGTAATAGATCAACATAAGGCCTCCGGATCAACATTTGTTTTTGGATCAACAATTAACTGATCGTACGTCTCGAAAGATCAACATTTACCGTGATGGTATCTCTATATATATATATATATATATATATAAACTATGTTTATGTGTAACAATGTCTACTTTTAATATACAAATTTAATAAAATACCTTGGGCCTGTTTCTCAAAAGCTTGTAACTAGTAATACAAGCGGATGTCACTTTTCGACATCTTATGCCAGAAAGGGACTTCCGCTTGTATTACAAGGTGAAGTTACAAGCTTTGGAGAAATGGGCTCCACGTCTAAAAGCAGAGAAAAACAAAAAATATATAAGAATGCCATATCAAAATTGGCACTTTTACTCCTGGGCATTAGCGCCCTTTTTAATATCCATTCAGGACAAGGGTGCCCCGAGTGGCATTTTGCCGTATTCTGCCCGATGTGGGCTCCATAAACTACTGCAAAGGGCGGGGAAAGGGCCCTTTTGTTAATGTGTGTCTGATATTTCGTGGAAATCTGGTGCTTGATACAGTTTTTTATTCCCTGATGGTGAGATACGTGTTTATTTTTAATAGATCTAGAGAGAAAAAAAATGTTCTAGCACAAATTGGGAGTGTACGCTTCTTTATTTGTTTAGAATATTTACCGCACCTTAGGTAGGTAATTATAAAAAAAACTATATTTGTGATAAGTTGATAACTAAAACTATATACCTATCCAAACCCAAAGTAATATGAATGAACCCTATGCAAATTAATTCAATTGGTGTACAACTTACTACTTACTTACTTATTCTTTATTTTGTATAATTTGAAGCATAATCACAAAGAACGTTTTTTTTATCAAAAAACTATTCCACACCCTTTTTCCCGATACTCCGCACAATATAGTCATTATTAAAATGTAATGTTTGCGTTAAGCTAGCAGGTCCCGCCGCTATCTAGGTCTCTATTAACATTCTTTTTCCCGTCATCGCCTCTTGAGCCTTAATGAATTATTCAGGGCGTGATCCGTGGTTTTTCTGTGTGACCTCCCGATCTAATGTGCGTTGTTTTAGCAGGACCTTTGATAAAATTCCATTAACTAAATGTATACAGAATAACATTTATATCTTTAAATTGTATTTTTTTTTGTTAGGCTTGATATTGTTTCGTATATTTGTTGTTAATAGTTTTTGTATGACGATCTCTTCGTGAAAGCGTGTTGTTTTATTAATGTATTTCTCGTTAAGAAATAAATAAATCTAATCTAATATAATCTATTAATAGAAATAATTTTCCAAAGTTAGTTTCACTAATTGGCAAACTACCCTACAGTACCCATGAGATGGAAAAACGATATCTGCCAAAAAGTTGGCGACAAGTGCAATTTCAAATATGAATGGTCTAACTAGTATTTTGAAGCTTTAATTTTATTGGCAGAATACAAGATACATGAACATGAGAGGCTAAAAATTAAACTATACCACTACCATCAGCCAAATATCTAAATCTTTCAGAGAGATATTGTGGGGAGGTCGGATTAAAAAGGGTGTTAAAAAGAAGGCATAGAATATGCACGTTCCTGCGCTGGCGTGGCTGGTGATTAAGTTTGACGTGCGATATAAAATTTTTTTATAAATTGTTTGCTACTTCCTATGAATTTTCGCACACGTTTGACAGTTCTTTTTCACGTTCTTTTTTCAACGGGCTCTGCTATCACAACGCACGCAGCGGATAGTAGCAAGTTTTTTCTGCGAATAGTTATTGGACGGACTGACGCCAAAATAGCGCAGATTCGAACCCGGACCCTCGCCGCTATTGTTTTGCCATTCATTGGCTACTACAGAATAGTTTGATCAAGATAGCACACTAAGGTGAACTTTGCCTGGCTTGAAAAACATGGTTTTCTTCACCAAACAGCTTACGATTGAGACGAGAGAAAGGCGGCCATATTTTTCAAGCCAAAGTTGTAGCAGTTGACGGTAACTTATTTAATTATTATTTATAATGTATGTTTTGTTGTATTTATATTTAAAAACACACCTTTTCTCGTCAGGAGTTGATAATATATAAAACAATTCAATAGTTTTAAATCTGTATAGCAACCTAACGTATGTAATGATAAAGTTTGTGTTTTTCTCAATAATTAGCCATATTATACGAGGTGATTAGGTAGATATTTGTTATTTCGGTTGGAACCATTGAAACAGTGTTTAGTATGGCCTCTCTACTTAGCTAGGAATACACTCACAGATGTGTCCGCCGGATTTCTCTAGCGGATATGCCCGGCGGACAGATCCGTCCATATATGGCGCGAATTGGACACAGATTTGTCTGCGGATACATCTGAATAGCGCCATACACAGACGGATCTGTCTGCCGGGTATATCCGCCGGACATCCCGCGTGTGCGTGTATCCCTAGCTATTCACCTCGTACACACAACGCCTAACTAGGTATACACTTTTGAACCTTATTCCGCTGTAATAAAGTTCAAAAGTGTATACCTAGTGAGGCGTTGTGTGTACAATATCATGACGATGATGATGATGACAATATGGCTACTAATAATTGTTGAAAAAACGTCCTAGACTCTTCTTTACAGAGATTCCGCTGATTTAGTCTGTAGCATCGCTAGTCTAAACCTAAAACCATAATTAGGCGAACCAAATTGACAGGAGATTTCATAGAAAACTTGTCAAACGACTGTCTGATGTATGAACCCTCCTGTCAATTTAGTCCACCTAATTATGGTTTTAGGTGTAGATTGAGATTATACTTTTAAATGGCAAATTTGGCAACCACCTTGCTCGTTAGGCGTCGATTTGACGAGCCCTGTCCCAATTGGTAATCATACCTACCAATTTGCAAATAGGGGCATTCGAGGGCTTTGAGAGCTTGTGAATACTCAAGGATATTGAGGTTAAGTTTACAATTAATATATAACTACAAATAATAATAAATATAAACCTTACTTACTTTAAAAAAAATACGGTTTGATTTTTAGTACATTTTAAAGTTTACCTGAACACGCAATGTACTGCGAAATGGATTATGTCTGTAGGGTGACAAGACTGACAAGCAATGTCAATTAGACGGATTTTAATGTACATTGAAAATAATATTTAATTTGTATGAAAAAGAGAGAATCTTAAGACTAGGTACATAATTTTTTTAAGTCGCTGAACAAACGTTGTTTAGTTTGAGGAGTACAATCTACGTTTTAATTTTTTGCTTTGGTTACAGGGCCCATCCTGTATAGTTTAGGTACCAATAGGTTTTAAGTAAGGTCTAGATAGCATGATAGGTTTTAGGTTTTCTAAGTCTTGTTTAAGAGTCGCCAGGACGGTCGCGTGAACTCTCGTCCCCATACAAACGTAGTTCAGCTCTCATTTTAAAACGACATGCTTTAGAACCACGAAATTTGGCATGGGCATTCTAGCAGTACAGATCTATGTCGGTAATTCGTTTTCGTTGCTAAAAATTGTAATACAAAGAAAATATAGCAAAAATAAGTTTTGGATGTATGTCTGTATCAGGCTGTATTTTCTTTGTATTACAATTTTTAGCAACGAAAACGAATTACCGACATAGACCGGTACTACTAGAATGCCCATGCCAAATTTCGTGGTTCTAACGCATGCCGTTTTAAAATGAGAGCTAAACTACGTTTGTATGGAAACGCGAGCGTCCTGGCGACTCTTAAGTTTTTTGCCGTCTAATAAAAATCTTTGTTCTCTATTACAACATAATGAGAGCAGATATTTTTTTATAGAATAGTAAATTATAGGAAGTTTAAGTTTAGGATAATTATTCAATTATAAGAAAGGGGAGGCTTATGTTCAAGAGCTGGTAGCCTGGTCGCCGGACTTTTAATCAGGAGGTCTCGGGTTCAAACCCTGGCTCATTGATTTTTAGATTCATGTCGTGATGATGTCCTCATTATGATTGTACAATGGTTAATTTGACTCAAATTAATATTTTAGAAACTATAAAGATCCTAAAATATTAAGTATTTAATATAACTTTTCTTTGAAAAAATATCCAATTTAATTTTTTTATATAGTAAAAGTGGAGTGATTAATATTTTATTTCATATTATCTGAGTTCTTTGAAAATTAGTCTTATTGCCAACTTTGCCAATTTTCATAAATTAACTAATATTGCAAAAGAAGAATTTATTTCTAACTGCAATAACTGAAAAACTATTCAAAAGAAGCATTTTACAGAAAATAAAGTATTAAAATATCTATTCGATAAGAAAATACTAAAGGGAACAAGTTTTCCAACGGCGCTCAGTTAAATAAAACATCATTCAAACTATCCTAACCTAAAAGACAATGTAGTTTACATTTTTGTAGTGTTTTTACTACGTTCTTCTTTTGTGCTAAAGTATAAGCAAGGTAAAGTGGGGTAAGAGCAAACGTATTCTACGTTTTACAGAACATTTCCTTAGCCCCTTGGCACACTGTTTAAGTCTCAAAATAAATAAATACTACAACTACTATCGAGATTTCATAAAGTAGTTATACAGTTGTAGTAGTAAAATGATTAATTACACAGAATACGTAAGAACATCACTACATAGTATAAAACAAAGTCGCTTCCTGCTGTCTGTCCCTATGTATGCTTAGGTCTTTAAAACTACGCAACGGATTTTGATGCGGTTTTTTTTAGTTGATAGAGTGATTCAAGAGGAAGGTTTATATGTATAACTGCACCCGTGACAAGCCGGGGCGGGTCGCTAGTAATAAATAAACATAATAGTAAGTGTGTAAAAAGGCAAAGTTATCCCTTTAAGCAACTGATAGAAATTCGTCAGACATCATATTAAACATAACTTGTACATTAGTTGTACTTACTCGTGTATGACGGCAAAACGACACGGAAAAAAGAATATCTTCAGCCAAGAACACCAATGCGAAAATATTATTGTTAAAGTTTAAACATAAGTAAATATTTTCTTGGACTAATTTTATATCTTTAGCCCAAGTTATATTTTACTTCAATAAAGACATTTTACTTGAATAAAGATCACTTTCTAGGCAAATTGTTTTCGTTATATACGAAACAATATTGTTTTCAAGAAGAGGATTTTGTCTTCGATGAAGAAGACATGAAGATACTTTTTTTTCCGTGTACGTAAAAGTTGCTAAACCTGTGTACTATTATAAATGTACATATTACGTATTACCTACAGACTAAATATACAAATAAAAACATATCTATTAATTATTTTTCATTAAGCTATAATTACGATACGATGTAAAGATTATCCAGTACACATAAAAGTAATAATTGAAAATAAATATGTACACCGACGGCTTTTCAATTAATATTAATAAATCTAATGCTCGTTAGAAACAAACAACAATTAATATTAATTATATCTCGATTATTGTGCTTCCATAAATCAAATAAATCCTAAGTAAACCCAGTTTTTTCTACGGAGAATAAAGAATGATTGATTTGTTTTGAGCAGATTAAAGTGAAATATTAAAATTGGGGTGAACTTGGCTTTTTCACTTCATTACTGGTTTTTGTTTTCGCTGTTTTCGAACCGCCATTTTGTTTTAAATAAGTTTTTTAAATTCATCTGAAGAATTGACGTTATACAGATTGTAACAAAAATACTGGTGATCCAATTAAGGGCATAATTGTTATCGTATATCGACTAAGAAAATCAAGAAAAAAATTTTTTTTGTATGAGACAGATGGTCTAATTTTTTTCTTACTTTTTCATAGCTAGGTTTCCGCATGCGGCGACGGTGTGCGAGCGAGATAGCGCTCGGCATATGTATAGCGCTGTCTCGTTCACCCATCCCCGGCGCCAGTGTGATAACCGCGTATGTATAATGTGTATGTATGTGTGTATGTGTGTATGTGCCGCGAGGATCCGAAACCGAGGCCGTGTCGGAATGGTCGGCTGGGGTGCACTAACAGTTATAAGAACGGGTAAAAGTGCGGGCGATATTATACGTTCGCTAGAAGAGAGTGCCTCCCGTAACCACATAAGAGAAATGACTCGTTTAATATACTTTTCGTAGTGGTTGCCAATAAAGTCAATAGGTACAATAATTTACACCATATGGTAACTACAAAAAAATTTTACATTATATTTAACCTAAAGGTTGCCAAAAACAGCCAATGTATCAAGCGCAAGGTATTATGATGTGTTGAGGCCGTGTCGGAACGGTCGACTGAGGTGCACCAAGAGTTAAAATTAAAAATGTCTCAAACTAAATACTCTAAATGTTACGACAAGCTCTTTAATAACATTCGCATAGCTTTTGTTTATTTTATATAAGAACAGATATAGGCAACATTACACGATTACTTCAAGAGACTGCGATACAGGTAACATAGTACAAATAAACAATTAAAGCTTGGTTAAGCCTAATTAGAAAAATACCCAAAAGGTGCACCTATACAAGTCGAACGACCTACACACAGTTAAGGGCGCGCGGAGCATAACCGAGTAATTTTCGTAGACAACGGACCGTGTTCCTACACGCCTCTAACGCATCTAAGCCCTGTTTGATATGTACTAGTCAAGTTACTTGCCCGGAGAGTTACTTGCCGGGTGAATTACTTGACAGGCAACTTACTAGACACACGATTTAGTTGCACTTATGCAACGGACCGATCGTGTTCCTACACGCCTCTAACGTATCCGAGTCCTGTTTGTTACTTGCCGGGTTACTTACTGGACAGACGATCTTCTTACTCGTCGACAACGGACCGAATTCATACACGCCTCTAACACATCCAAGCCCTGTTTGCTACTTAGCAGGTGAGTTACTTGCCAGGCGACTTACTGAATAGACGATTTACTTGCACTTCGACAACGGACCGCGCGTGTTCGTACATGCCTCTAACGCTTGACCTACCAAGCAAGTTATTTGTTAAAGCCACTAGACAGACGATAGTTCCATGCCTTCGACAACAAACCACGTTCCTAAGCACCTCACAGTAAGCACTATTCTAACCAACCTAGCTCCTTCACGAAGCAGAGCTTTCAGGTTGAATCTTACATAATATTTAATAACAAAAATGTCTTCTTCATGTCTATTTTATATTTTAAAATGATACCACACAATACAACCTCCTAGCCTTAACTAGAAAGTATTACCATATTGAATGGGATCCCTGAGGGGGCCCACCCCACCGACTATCAGTCCGCCTGACGATATCGGCCTGTCAGGTAGAAAAAAAATTGACAGCTCCGAACAACTGACAGGCCAATATCGTCAGGCCGACTGATAGTGGGTGGGCCCTACGATTTGGATGTGAAGGTCAAAACCTGTAACCTGGCCTATAACCGCGAAGCACTTCGTTCATCGAATCGTCTATTGGTATCACTCTCTTTCGTATATGCAAGAGCGATAGAGACGGGACCATTGTTTTGTCGATTTTCGAACTTAGCGGTAGGCCCTCTGAACTCAACAGATAAAAACAAACATCGTGGGGCATCCTATAATACGGTCAAAAATTCACATCTTTAACTCTATGCGAACATCTCACTCAAATGTCTATCAAATTATTTCAACTACCTACTTACTCACTACTATAACATAACCCATTAAAATTACAATTGAACCATTTGTCCACTTTTAACAATGCACTTCCCCTTATTATTATAATTTCACTGGCCAATTAGAGTCGTCCAAACGAGGCATTAAGGCGAAGCACTAAGAAAGCAATTTAGTCCACGCGAGATAAGGAGCCTTAATTGCCCATACAAATGTAGTTTTGTAGCGGTTTGTTTGTTGGTTTAATTCGTGGTTTTAATGTTCTAGCTACTGGTCTTGTTGACAATGTAGGCATCTAGATGTTTTTTTAAATATATCGATTGAATAAGAAAAAGTAATCACAAATATTAATATTACAAGACCCATAATTGGTAAATAGAAGTTTGTGTGCGAATGGGGACTTCAAAAAACAATACTTATATTTTTTTTTGTTAATACATACTAGATCTTACGTCAAATAATGTACATTTCTTAAAAATAGAATGAAGCTTAAGTCGCTAGAATTTAACAAATACATAAATATTTTTATTTAATTCATTTTTTTTGTGTGAAAGACTTTATTGATGTCATTTAAATTCAATCGTATTTAGGCCACGAGCAACAGTAAATAGAATTATTCATCGATGTATTAATATAGGAAATATATAACAAATATTATTTAACAACTTTTATTAAATGAATAACCGTGTCATAATATACTAGGCTATATCAGTATTTTGGACATTAGTTTCACCTATGTTCTTATGGACAGAGGCATTAGAATTTAACGTTAACGTAATTTGAAGCGTTTTTTAACAAGATTTAAAAATCAACTTAAATAGATGGCATATACAACAATGATATTTACTATGGATGGGTTATACTCTAACAAAATGTGCATAAAATACTTCCAAAGTTAATTCATAACCTAGCAATGATTCCATATTTATCTATTTTGACAATCATTACATCTTTGTCACTCTCATTGTTAGAAAATTATAGTTTGTCTCTTTCTCACGCTGGTGATGGGCAGCTCATTGGCACGTCCGCATCTCTCGCTTTCCGGAGCGCGACTAGTGACAATTGTTTGAATCCACTCATTTTAAGGGCTTCATTTTTGGAGCGTGCATAGCCCATCTGTCATTATTATACATCATAGATATACAAAGGAAAAAGTGTCGAAGCCCTTCGGTGCCCAGGGCCTTAGCCCTTACACCTTAGACACCTTAGTGTATTAATAAATAATTTGATTTGTTTTCTAGTTCTAAGATTAAACTACAAAGAAGGCAGAAGATACCAAAGAGAATTTAAATATGAATACCCAATTTGTAAACATTTTACAACAAAAATGCGTACCAAACCGACTCAATATTTATATTTTTCCACGTAAAAAATACCCCAGAAATGTTTACTCTATTTTACGTATTCCGTGAAACTGTGTTACCAACGTCATTTCATATTTGTGTGTTGAAAAGTAAAGAGCCAATTACGGCTCAATGAGAGCCCTCGACTCGATTCATGAGTGACTGTCAATTGTGATTAAGCGAAGCGTTCCGATAACTGACTTGGCGTGTGTTTTTAAAGGTGTTTTCGTGGTGTTAATGAATGTGTTGTTGGTTTGCTTTGCGTTGATAATTTTGACAGTGGGGTAAGTTGAAATAGAGGTTAGTTGATACAATACAACTATTAAAGTATTGAGTATTAGTATTTCGTACAGGATGTGTAGATGGGTTTGTTTTGTGTTGGGATAGTCCTCGACTCGATTCATGAGTGACTGTCGATTGTGATTAAGCGGAGCGTTCCGTTTTAACTGACTTGGCGTGTGTTTTTACAAACGTGTTTTTAAAGGTGTTTTCGTGGTGTTAATGAATGTGCCAAGTTGTGTTGGGTGGGGTTACTTAATACAACTATAAATTAAGTAATTAATGGTATTTTGAACAGAATATTTTGTTGGTATTCGTGTTGGAAATTGAGGCAGTGGGGCAAATTGAAATAGAGGTGAACTGATACCACCTTAGAATAAGTGTTTGTCATAAAATGGCCACCGACTGAGATCCGCCGCAGTGACCGATCCTGAAAACTGAACCATATTTCGATTGGTAAACCAACTAACTTGATGTTCGATCAATACTTAATAATTCAAGACACCTGATGATCTAAGACATCTAAATATTAATTACATATTATGGCACAGGCGACTACAAAGAGATATATCCACTTTTTCACCTTATTGCGTTGTAATTAGGGCCTAAAGTGGATACATCTCTTTGTAGTCGACTGTACCAGGAATAAGTACGAGTAGAAAGAGCAATAAGATGTAAACATAAAAAAACCGTTACCTAATAAGTATCTAATTTCTAACGGAAAATATTACTAAATGGAAATTTTAGCTCTTTGAAAAAACTCTCGCTAAAATGTATCAACGATAGTTATTTGTGCAACAAGAGAGGAAAGTCGGTTTTTCTTGCGAGTGTTGATTTTGAGCCCCGAGTAAGTGAAAGATTCTATAATTGAATCTTGAGCGTAGCGAGGGATCTCAAGAACACGAGATGTAAAAAAACTTTCTTCTCGTGTGACACATACAACTTTTCACCTCAGTAGTGAGAACATATTAAAGTTAAAAAAACACATTTATTTACATTCCTGAATGAAAGGCATCATCATTATGACGAAAAGCTTCTAGAAACAAAATTTCACTCCCTGGAGTGAGGAAAGTCGCATCTTTCGTCACTCCAGGGAGTGAGGAAAGTAGGCTTGTTCGAACTGCTGAGGTGAAAAATTTATTTCAATAGAGAAGCCCAATATATGTAGACTCAGAAATAACTGCAAGTCTTTTAGACAATTAATGTCAACTTAATTAAACAGACTACTAAACTGATCAACAATGTCACCTTTGATCTCTGTTTACTAGAGTTAATAAAAACAAAACAACAAACAAAGGCAATCAGCAAATTCATTCAGTCGGGAAACAATTAACTATATCCGACTGTCCGGGATAGGTAACATCGTTAAGAGTCTGAGTGTACATGCATTTGAAATGACGTCCAACAGAGGGAATTTTTTAGTGTCAAGTCACAGAATACCTCACATAGAATCCGCATTGTAAAGAACTTTCTTTACTGAGAGCTTTCGAGTACAGACTCGCGGAATCGTAACTGTGATTTTAAAGTTGTCAGTAAAAAATGTATGTGGCCAATCAAAAGCATCTACAGATGGCGCCAGCATAGCTTAGTACCTGTTAATCCTACAAATAATGCCTGCCAAATCAATGTTTTTTTTTTAAATCTCTGACCAAGCCCTTTAAGCCAAATCTCATAGATATTTTGTCCCATTCATGTTCTCGGCACCGCTGAACAAATTCGCCAAGTTGTCAGTGGAATGGGGTGAATACCAAGTTTTTACCACGGACGCCCTATTCACGCATCCTGCCCGCTCTTCCCTCAATCCCCTTAGTCGTCAGCCTTCATTATGTCAAGCTATCGGCTTAATAACCAGTTGTATGCAGTCAGTACTCTAAGCTTACTTATTTCTCTATGCCTATGATAGTGCCAATGAGTATTTACCGGTCACCAGACCGGAGCCATATTAAACCGAGGCTAAGTTAGCAGTTGCTTATGGATTGTACGCGCCGTATACATGAACCATCTAAACGTCAAGTGATCTGTGTTTAGTAGATAGCTATACGATTCGATTTTGATCAAAGGCGGCGAAAAATGGGAAATTTTTGCATGGATACCTTCACAAAGCCCGCACTGACCTTGTGTTCCAAACAGTTCGCAAGCGCTTGCCTCTGGCGGAAAACCAAGTGCCTAAATAATTTATTTATTATGTATTAATTCTGTTTACGCTTGAAGCAAAAAAAAAACCCTGGCCAAACTATAGATCGGACATCTAGAACAAGTTTTGTGCGCCATGTTTGGCGGCTAGCAGGTGTCACTGAATCAAAGAATAATCCCCTTGCCACTAAAGTTAAGAGATCGCTGATAATCGTTTGTCCCTTTCCATCATATATGTTGGACGGAAAGGGACAAACGATTATCAGAGGCCTCTTAACTTTAGTAGACGTTTATGAATAAGGGGGTAGGCTTTAAGTGATTTTCACTGTAACTTTTGTAGCAAAAAGTTCTTAAGGACGTCCTACTAATCAGTGGGGTTGGCAACTGTCAACGGTTTGACCAGATGGCGCCAGCATAGCTAGGTCCCTTTCACTAGTATTGTTGTATGGGATTTGGCTTAAAGGCTAGCCCATTCAGGTCTAAAAAAATTTAAAAAAAAAACAAGATTTTGACACTATTTGTAAGACTGACAGGTACCAGCTATGCTGGCGTTCATCTGTAAATACTTTCGACCGGCCAACCCCATTAATTAAAGTTAAATTTTCAAAACACAGTGTATTAATGTTGATTTGCATTTGCTTTTGCAACACCTACTTATTTGTTAATTTACAAAGGTTTCCGCTTCCCAAAGGTTGTCTGGAAGAGATCGCTTTTTAGCGATAAGACCGCCAATTGTTTTACCTCTACTTTTCTGTTTGTAACTTGTGTATACTCTGTTTCTTTAATTTGAGGTGTGCAATAAAGAATATTTATGTTATGTTATGTTATGTTATATTAAACTAATTAGAAAATCAAAGTACTTAACTACGAAAAAACATTCATTGTGTAATCAAACCGCTGAATGGGTACAGTCGCCATCAGATATATCAAAGCGACCAAGGTAGTCACAAATATCTGAATAACCTACTGTCAAGGCACGAAATTGCATATTCAGATATTTTTGAGTTACCTTGGCCGCTCCGATATATTTGATAACGACTGTACGGCAAACATTAGACACGCAGCAGTCGCTTTCGTAAAAAATAGTGCCTGCACCAATTCTTGGGATTAGGTTCGGTAGGACCACAGATTCTATTGAGCCGTGGTTTAACGCCGGAACACCAGGAAAATGGAAATGAGTCACATAGGTAATCGGAGACCAAATTATGCTGGTTTGACCATAAGGCCACTGGTAGTCAAGCTTTTCAAATATACACCCTGTACGTCGTGTTCAGAAAAAGTATACGTGACTAATTTTTCGCTCGAAAAGCTGTTAGTCTTATTCAAAAAGCAATGACGTCGTGAAAAATGTTCCGAGATTTAAAAGAAAGCCGGTTTTGTTTGATGTCTTGTGATGTGACATCCTCGACACATCCGTAGGTAATTAGAACTAGCGTGGAGGACATTTTCCGCTAGAGGCGCTAGTGTCGACAGATGTCTCTGAAACCTCATATGCCATTGTTATTAAGAGGCTGACAAGACCCGATTACCTTCAAATTGACTTTACTTAAACAGTCATATAGCTGTAACTACTTGTTTTGGAAAAGTAAAAAAAATATATTTTAATATTCATTATATTTAAAAGAACTTGGTTAATTCCAATACACGATTGGACGAAATCGGCTCGATAGAAAATAATTCCAAAGTTACATCTAAAATTAGCTTAAAACAATTGCACGTCTTTAATTTCTTGGCTTATATGTCTGTAATTAAGGATAACATTCCACCACACTAATACTAAACACTTCGTTGCCTTAAATTTCTCACCGTAACGCAATGTTTCTCTTTCACTCGCGCTGAAGAAGATAGGGAGCGAATTTAGCTCTTATCATCCTCTTAAGTAGGATTCGCGGATTTTTAATTTAACAATGTTGTGTATATTTTGCAATAGGTACCTGATATTTATTGAATGCTTCTAACGAGCCTTTCAGTCAGTCAAGAAAATTCGTCTTTTCCAGAATAAAACGGAACTACGAAACAATGCCGGGTGATAAATGTTTTTAAAGTACGCTTTATAGTATTAAATAAAAATTTAAACGTATCATTTTGTTTTTACGAACGTAATAACATTTTTTTACAGCTGTATTTGAGGACCTCTATCCATAAAGTCGCGAATTGGTGAGTAAAAAAAACGGTAGTCCTCGTTGGTTTCATACATTTAATATGACTGCGTTCACATTTTTCAGATTCACACTGCGTCAGACAAATGTGAATACAGCCATATTAAACGTTTAGCCATTATAGTAGGTAACTAGGTAGGTACTGCCGATAGAAGTGAAAACTTGGAAGTTTTTATTTCAGAAAATAAACGTTTTTTTTTTACTGTACGTAACTTCATTAGTAAGTTTTATTAATTATCCAAAAATATTAAAACTAGGTACAACAAAGGTAATCATGATTACATAAAAACGATTATTGAAGGGAGAATACCAAATAGAAGAGGCCGAGGAAGACCAAGACGTGCATTTCTAGACCAAGCCAAAGAAAAAGCCAACATTATGTCGTATCAAGAGCTAAAAACATTAGCGGAGAACAGGACTGAATGGCGGTTACTCCAC
Source organism: Pammene fasciana (assembly GCA_911728535.1). Classification (NCBI taxonomy): domain Eukaryota; kingdom Metazoa; phylum Arthropoda; class Insecta; order Lepidoptera; family Tortricidae; genus Pammene; species Pammene fasciana. Next base: position 3,612,488 of record OU452295.1, read on the forward strand.
CGACAAGAGTAAGGCTCTTAAGATGATGATGATGATGACAACAAAGGTACAAATTATTTAAATTTTGACTTTTGATTTTGGACTTCACGTGCCCAACGCGGCTAAAGAAGATTTCACTTCAAAAGTTACTTGCTCAAAACACTCTCCTGTCTCTAAAACAGAATTTCGCACATTCACGAAATATGATTATAATATTGTCATTGGACAGAGACCAGTAAGGCATTGGCAGCCGGCCAAAGTTTGAGAAACGGTCTTAGAGAGCTTGTCGCTAAGAAGGGTGGGACATGCCTGCACGGGCGTTATTCCCGAAGAACCACGAAAACAAGTTAAAAGTTTGAAAAACTGTAGCCGTTACCTGGACCATAATTTGTGCTAACTCGGGACACGTTCTAGGGATTTCATATCTATATAAAATATATCGATATATTCATTAATATGTGCTCATTGAAGATCCTCTGTTACTATAAAAAATATCGATATCATGTCTAATATCGAGCCCCTTAAGATAATAAAATTATGCCGATGTCATTTTAATTAAAATAAATCAATTTATTATTAGTGCCATTCCAATGCTGAAGTAAGAATAATAAAGAAAAAAAAAGAATAATATACATAGGTAGGTAGGCGGTAACATTCGGCTACGTTTGTTACGACGAAAATAACTAATATTTATTTATGTTGACTAACATCAAGATGTTGCTTTAGACAGTAACATCGATATATTTTTTGTCGATGCAATATTTTGCTAGTACACGGAAAAAAAAGGTTCCGGGATATTCTCAATCCAAGACATTATTATTATCTTGGAAATATTTCCTCGTGACAAGTATTTATTTCCTTTACCAAAAATATGATTCTTCGCTTAATAAAACCACGTTTTCTTAAAATAGAAATACAAAAATGTATTGTTTCAAGAGTATATTGAGTAAATAAGAGAGATTGTACTTTAATCAAACAAGTATTATCTTAGGTAAAATAAAACTAGAAAATCTGTAAGAATATATTCGCTTCGTTATGTTTAAAACTTTATTTTATTTTCGTTAAAGGAAATAAATACTTGTCACGAGGAAATATTTTCAACATAATAAAATAATGTCTTAGATTGAGAATATCCCGGAAGCTTCTTTTCCGTGTATAGTTTTAGCTCTGCGGTGGAACATATGTAAATACAAACATGATAATAAAATTGAAACGAAATATTATTTTCGAATTCATTCGAAAAATTCTAGAGCCTGTTGCTCTCTTTTGCTTGGTGTCCGATTGGAATACCATCTAGTTAGAACGATGCAGTTTATCTCTCGTAAAGCATTGTATTTCTAAAATGTGAGAGGGCCCAACTTTACGTAGGTGATAAGTGGTAAAATGTTAGACGACTCTTTACAACTGATTTCAAGATTTCAACGGAGGAGGTTTCGTCGGGATGTTAGTTGTTGTTGGTTTCTTTTGCTACCTTTTTCAGAATGCCAAGCATATTCATTTGACACACATCTATTATACCGTCAACTGCTACACCTTTACCTGGCTTGAAAAACGCAACCATGTGTCTTTTAAGAAAACCTTCTTTACCAAACAGCTATTTATATATTTCTGAGATGGCCCTTTCTCCCATCTCAGGAATAAGATATAAACAGCTGTTTGGTGAAGAAAACCATGTTTTTCAAGCCAGGCAAAGTTGTGCATCGTAGGCAAAGTTATAGCCGTTATAGTAGCCATCAGTGACAGAGTGTCCATAGAACTTGATTCCACAGGATTACCATATATTCAAACTAGGGATGTTACGGAGGTGGTATAACGGAACCGGAGTCGGAACCGAAAGTTAAAAATTATTTTAACGGAACCCCGAAACCGAAGTCGGAACCGGAACCGAAGATAAACAAACAAAATAAACTTTCCGTATTGAATAGTATTTTTACCATTAAGTTTTTGCACAGTTAACATTTTGCCAGTTTAGCGTCGATTCTGCTTCTAATTTACGTGCATTATTGTCACTTTTACTTGACTCTTTTGAAAAACAGATTATTAAATTCAGATGAAGCTAAAATATATAGTTGAGACATAACTGTGATTTGATTTTGGAGGTGAACTATACATTTCGACTTTCGCTATGACATTCGTTCTAAATAATCGGAACCGAAACCGGAATCGGAGGTGTAAAACAAATCGGAAGTTTCTATACTTCGGAACCGAAGACGGAGCTTCGTAACATCCCTAATTCAAACAATTGAGCACTCTACCTACACCTCAAAAATAAAAATAATGCCCAATTACTTAGTATTTATGTAGCCATAGACATTTAATGTTTTGTATTACGAGGGTGACTTGCAAAAACTACCAGGTTAAATAAAAAAAATGCTTCAGCTTTCCTACAAAAATATGAAAGGTGCCGCCATTTAGCTTTGAGCATTCGTTTCATTTATAACAAGCCTCAATATGGCCGACGATAAAGCGCCTTTTAATCACGGCTTGAGCTGTCAGTCTCTAAATTCAAATGCCGGTCGGGACACGATAAAAACGAACGCGACATGACAAATGTGGGTCAGTAGTCTATCGCACCCGCTCCCGGGGACACAGTGGATATAACATACAGAAGGAGCGGTGTTAATGGGGAAGGCAACTGTCAAAAATATTTCTCTCATATTACTCTGAAATTGAAATCCACCGGTTACTGAAATACACTAAAATTAAAATGAAGTAGATTAAGAGTCGCCAGGACGCTCGCGTTCCCATACAAACGTAGTTCAGCTCTCATTTTAAAACGACATGCTTTAGAACCATGAAATTTGGCACGGGCATTCTAGTAGTACAGATCTAGATCGGACATTCATTTTCGTTGGTAAAAATTGTAATACAAAGAAACTATAGCAAAAATAAGTTTTGCATGTAAATCTGTAACTGGCTGTCACGCAAGCGTCCTGGCTACTCTTAACGCCATAGGGAAGGGTTTTGCCTAAGAAAATCTTTTTGACGCCTACTAGTTAAGGACCAATTTCATCTTCTGTCTCTTTCCGGTTCTACAACGACGAAGATTTAGTTTATAAAAAAGTACATTTTACCCGTGTTTCCTACCAATATTATAAATGTGAAAATGTGGAAGTATTTAGATATTCAATTCCTTTTACAAATAAAAAAGACTTTTGGCTTTTGAATGGATTTGGATACAAAGGTAGATTAGGTAGATATGTCCTGGATTGGCAGGTAGAGAGAGTTGTAAGACACTTATGAAGACACTTTTCATCCGGGAGTAATTTTTTTATACCACGACGGCAGCAAACAAGCATACGGGGAAGTGTTTAAAGTTTAAAGCACCTCACCTACTGCAATTGTCTCCGATGTCGCGAGATGTCAAATACAGCGGTGGTCGGAACCAACTGTTTGAAAAAAGAAAATGTACACTATTCGTAGCGTATCGAGCTCGTATCGATGTACTACAGCAGTAACATAGTAGACTGACCTTTGATAGTCCCTATGTCTTTGAAATAAGGGTCACTTTCATTCAGTTTCTCATGTGCCACAAAAGGAACAAGGTTGGGGTTGACTGTACATAGACCTTAACTCGGTGCCATAAGGCTTAAATTTCTTTGTACTGCTGGGATTGATGCGAGTATTTGGAGATTGCCTTTTGGATGGAGAAATTTTAGTGGCTATTAAAAATATTATTAGGCAAGCCGGAGGTAATTTTAATTTCCTTGTCTTTATAGTAGGACTTTTCAACTATTTAAAAACGAGGTAAGCCGGCGGGTTTAGAGTTCTGTGGAGTTATTTAAAATCCCCTCCCTTCTTATTTTGGAATCTAATGAGCGCATAAAATAAACAAATAAAAATACACTTACCAACTTCACAGTTATTTACCTATATGTAGATTACAGGATAAATATTAAATCTACAGTAAAGCGTGAGGCGGGGTAGAAAAAACATAATATTAAATATTCCTTGTAATTGAAATGAATAAACGTATACGAACAAATTACGATATAACTGTAAATTCAGAAAATTTAAAGGAAACAGTTGAATTTTAAATATAAACGCGTTGTAATGAAACACACGATTAATCCTTGTAAAATCGGATAAAAGTGCCTGCACATTATATTTTTAATAGCTCTTGTTGCTGCAAGGCACAAACGGTAGCGTTTAAGATACGCTCACTCCACACTAGCGTCTATTGAGTGTCGGCGTCTAGTAGTAGGAGTTTTAAAACACTTCATTCCACGAAAAAAGTATATAGTGCGGTGTGTGTAATGGCTCCTCTACATGATGGGCCATCATAGGGACGCAGCTATGCGCTAAAAGAGCTAACGATATTGCGATCTCGTTCCGTCGTATAGCTGCGTCCCTATGATGGCCCATCATGTAGAGCCAGCATAACACTTTAGACAGCCAAAGCGTGTCACATCACCTTATTCATAAATGTCTTAGGCCTTGGATTTTCTGATCACCCGTCGCCGGCGGCCGGCGACCGACGCCATACAAAACATCGGATTCGATCGGATGTTTGTATGGCGTCGGTCGCCGGGCGCCGGCGACGGGTGGTCAGAAAACCCAAAGCCTAACAAGCCTCATTTGGTTAGATTATGTTTTGACGATCTCTAAAGCCCGCTGTACACATTGGGTCAACGTTGGCCCAACTACAGGACGCAGCTAAGCGTTAGAGGGAGCAAGAGATATCGCGATCTCGTTCTGCCGTATAGCTGCGTCCCTTAGATTGGCCGACGTTGGCCCAATGTGTACAGCGGGCTTAAAAAATAGAACAGAGAGTCTAAGTCACAAATGAGGACGAACGATCATTTGTTAAATGAAGTGAATTTTAAGAATTAGTAAGATTGAGTCCACCCACATCACTGTAACTAGTTCTGATCTTTTAAGCTTAAGTTATTCGCAATAAAAGTGACGACGGGTTGCGCATTATAAAAAAGAATGTCGAGCACTATAAGTAATCATTTAACTTGTAGTTTTGTTCAATCTAAACTTTTGTATACCTTTGGTGTACTTTTTCAATATTTTGCTAATCTTTAGTACATGTAACAGCAACGTACCTGTAACAAAAACACAAAATTAGAATCTGTTAAAAAAGTAATTGCAATTTACTAATTTATTGTATTATTTTGTTAGAAGGCGAACGAGGGTAGATCGGGACATCCCGTGCACTCAATGATAGCGCTGTGTGTGTGTGCATGCCTTAATTATGATTAGTTATTAGATTAAGTATTTGGTTACATTTTGTAGTTGTCACGAATAAATGTTTTCTATTCTATTCTATTCTATTCTAAAAACTGAATGTCATTCAGTAGAGCGACATTAAGAGCGCTGCAGGGGATCGAGAGTCATGGCGTAAGCTCGTAAGACCCTCTGTACTCCAGGTGTACGCTTTTTTCCAACAATAATTTTAAACAAAAAAAGAACCGACTTCACTTAGGATCCGCTATTCCAAGAGGAAGTGGCCGAGTTGCTGTAAAAAATAGTGAAATCACTATAGGTATGCCTATAATAGTTGAAGAGTTCCCTCGATTTCTCCAGGATCCCATCATCAGATCCCGACTTGGTGACAATGGGACCATCTGGGGGTTATACCTGTTCGATTCAAAAAAAAATTTTGAAAATCGGTTCACGATTCACGGAGATATGGAGTAACATACATACAAAAAAAAAAAAATTATGATAAAAAAAAAAAAAAAAAAAAAAAAATTCAGTCGAATTGAGAACCTCCTCCTTTTTTGAAGTCGGTTAAAAACAACATCTTATTGATGTCCAAAAGCCTAACATAGGCGCAGTCACTTTAAAAAATTCGCAACTTAACTTTTCAGACACAGAACTCTAAAAGTATAACACTTGCACCACAAAGTAATAGCAAGTGAGATAAATAACTCTATTTGTCTCGCTCGACCAGCCGCGTCGCACGGTCACGTGTCACCTTAACAGGCTTCGTCCTGAAAAAAGTAAGCTGAAAGAATTTTCAAGCACATTTCGTGACCGACTTTTGTCAGGCAAAAAAATATTTCCATCAAAAAGTAATAAATAGTTGAGTACCTATACACTTTACTTATATTTTTTTGAATATAAGCCATAACATATATACCTAGTTGTCTAAACACTTTTGAATATCACGACGGTGGCGAATTGGCATACGGCCCGCCTGATGGTAAGCAGTTACCGTAGCCTATACACTTGTAACTCCAGAGGATTTACATGCGCGTTGCCTACCCTATACATTCCTATTTAGAAGAATACGGATCCAAACAGTCTTCTATATAATAAGAAAAACAAAGTTATTTTTAATTTGAAAAGTTTTGCTTCTTGACATTTAATCCTACATAAATAGCGCGAAATATCATGAACTCTCGCTATTATAGGTATTACTCATGTATTACTAGATTAATAATATGATATTCTGATGTTTTGCAATATTATAATAATATACTAATACTAATATTAGAGAGTATCGCCTACGTTACTCCCTAGACACTAATGATATAATGATATAACAGTATACCCCTAGTTCAGTCATTATATCCAAAAAACCGACCCTACCCGTTTACCTGTTTTTCGAATATACGCTTGAGCCTGATTCAGTCTACTTTTTGAATTTACACTCCCAGTGCCCCCCCCCCCCCCCCCGAGGGACCTACGAAAAAAAAATCCAAGAACTAATTATTCACGGGTCAAAATCTATAATGACTGAACTACCCTCACTTTTCATGAAATTGTCAAAAGGGCCTCTGTGCGTTGGCTTCGGCTCCGCATACGCCTCCCAAAGGTTCGGGAGACCATTGTTCCGTGGTCGGGAAAGACATACAAACAACATAATAATTATACAGGATGTAAAAAAAATACTGGTGATCCGTTTAAGGGCATTATTGGTATAGTACTGCGAATAAGAAAAAGTAGCAGAAAAAAATTTTGGACGCGAATTTTTTTTTGTATGCGAAACGTCGTCCCATCTGACCAACAAGTCTAGTGTTGGGTAGGACATCAATTTAAAATGAGTTTGAGTGAGCACCTCATTTAAAAAAATGAGGTGGTACAATGTCTTACTTCAAATGAGGTGAGGTACACAAACGAGGTGACAAAATGTGTTGATTGCCGGCGAGCGCGAGTACCGCGAATGAATGAATGAATGTGTGACGGTTTGAGAGTGTTTGGAAGAATGTGCAGTGTGTGTATTTTTTGTATGCGATTAGCGTGAGTGAGTGAAGGAATGAGTAGAGGGGGCTCATTAGAAATGAAGTAAGACATTTTCCCGGTGTGAAGTACTGCGACAAAATAACAGAACGAGGGGCTCAAATGAGGTACCTCACGAATGAGTTACCCAACACTACAACAAACTGAACTGAACAACGCCTCTATTGTCAAGGCGATACAGTGCATGTTCAGATATTTTTGAGTATCTTGGCCGCTCCGATATATTTGATGTACTTATGGAAAATGGTACGTACATAATCTTTATACCATATGTATATTATAGTTTTTTTTATGTTTATTTTTTTCTTCTATCTGTAAGTTCCTGAAATTGGTTTTGCATTTCTACCTAAGATGCCTATTGTATATATGTTAGCTGTTGGAACTCCTTAAATAAATATAAATATACAAGGTGTCCCGGACAGTGACAACATTTATTCATTCAAACAGTAACACTTAACTTTCGTAACCCTTCAAATCACCAGCGAATGACTTCCTAAATATCCCAATTTCCCTGTCTTTCCATAATTCTTGACACTCCACTCAAAAACATACTCTAAATATTTCATTATAAGTTCTAATTTTCACCAAGAATAAGAAATCAGCGTACCATAAAATAATAATGACCAAAATGCGCAGAGACTAAATAGCCGAATCAAAAACCGAAATTAGCTGTCAAATGTATAAGAAATTATGGAAATTAGGCATTGTGCCTGTGGGAACCTTTTGTTCGTTTAGGAATACAAATATTAGATGTTAGTTCTGGATGGTAATGATTGAGAAGGTAACACTTTGAGGAACACAACTTTGAACTCCAGGAATACTGTATATACAAGGTGGAGCCCATAAGAAGACCAAAAAGATATGATAGCATATATATTTACTTTAGTAAATCCATTCATAAAATTTAACTATGTTTTCAGATTATTTTACTCAACATATTTAAAAAATACGTGAGTGACCTGTTATAAATACATTTTTTTTATTTGTTAGAGCCTCACGAGAGTTCTATAGTTAAAATTATTTTACTCAAGTGGAGAATTATCATTAAATATATCTGAAATACAAAAAAATCAGTGGTCTTTAAAAAAATAAACTAAAAAAAGCGCTGTGTAGTTAAATACAACTGCGGTCTTCAAAATACAATACGAGAACTTTAAAAAATCGACAAATACAGAGTGGAGGTTAAATAATAGGCTATTAAAATAGAATAAATTTTAAAAATAATAGCTTTTGCTAAAAATATCGAGGTTATTGGCTTTTAATAGAAAAACTTCAAGATATAAAAATGAATCAGCCAATGCCCGTCTATTTTAGCCGTCAGTTCCAGGGTCCAATAGCAAGCCTTAAATAAAATGAGAATTTTATAAATCAACTTGTCTGCGTAAACAAAGTAATAATGGAGAAGGCGTACTACAAACAATTTATTAATTTCTCTTCAAAAGGTGTTAAGGGTCAAAGAGGTCTAAAAATAGAAATAATATTTCATTGCAAAACTTATTAACATATAACCGCCTTACGTCAAAAATTTTACTTTCGATTTTGAACTCTGTCACAATTTATGAAGATGTCATTCGCGTTGTCACTTTGTCTCCTACAATATCAGACGGCGGCGGTCAAAAGATTAACGCATTCACTGCCAGGGGGCGTGGCCTAGGAACAAACTTGTATGACAGTCGACGCACATGTGCGTTGGGGGCAGTGAATGTGTTAAGGAGAAAAATAAGCTACATATTTGCTATTCTTTTTACTCAATCCTTACTTCGCTGATCGATCTTTGGATCGCTGGCCAAGCGATCCAAAGATCTTGGCCTCCATTGAGTTATAATGTAATAGAGGCGCAGACACAAACAAGATTTTCCGAAAATATAGCACAAAAAAATGTGTAGCCGGCCAGTGCGAATTATTTAACATCGTTAAGGTTGTATTACAAATTAGAAAAAAGATATGATAAAATGTCACCTGTCATTCATCTGGCGTTCAAAAATCACATGGCACATAAGAGCAATGGAGTCGCTCTTGGATCAATTACTTTATTATGTATACTTAATTTGTTTATTATGTATACTTAATTGTGACCCCCTAACCTTTTTAATTCTTTTTGGGGTTCTGTAGACAACTAGGGACATAGTTCCAACAGGTTGAGTTTTAAACCGTTTTTGGTGTCTTGTGTATTGTGACGGGCCGGCAAATACGGAACCCAACATTGAGGAGGGCCCGACATGCTCTCGGACGGATTTTCTACCTCAGTTAGTGAGGCGAATGTTAAAAGTTGTAGGCAAACGTCAGGTACCCAGATCGGTTGCCTGATTCGACTCCAGAATGGAATGAAAACTGCACACGGTCGGTTATGTTTACTTGTTTGCGTTCTGACCTAACGTATTCCTGACGGTGTAAACCGTACGGGCACAATGGGTGGCGGGTGAGGGTTATTGAGTTTTTCGGCCGCCGAGCGAGCAGAAAGGGAAGCAGGCATGCGGCCCATGCGGGGGCGAAGTACATGCTCAAGACAAATTTAGAATCAAAAGAAACACAATAGCTCGGTAAACATAGTATTTCATGCTTTCTTTTTAAATCTTTAATTCAAAAATTGACAGATCACACTTTGAAATAATGAAAAAATTATAAACGAAAATATTTACATAATTGCTTTCTTGGGATTAGATATGAGGATATTACGGTATCATTTGAGGTATATTTTACAAAAACCGGCTAAAGTTCGTGTCGGACCACGCATAACAGAGAGTTATTAAAAAAAATCACAAGTTATATCACAAGGTCGTATCTGCCTATGTACGTAGTTTTTTGGAGATCTCTCAAAAACTCCTTAACCGATAATGTTCAAATAATTTTTTTAGCAATTTCACTAGTGGCGCCTTGTGTTAAAATACACCTTGTGTTAAAATGTTATAAGGATACGTCTCAAAATGTCTGTGGCATACTTACGGAAGGACGGACGGACGGACAGACGGACATGACGAAACTATAAGGGTTCCGTTTTTGCCAATTTAGCCACGGAACCATAAAAAATGATTCAACATTATAAAATATAATATAATAATAAAATTTACTATATAAGTTTTAATAATTTTCTGAGTTTCGTAATTTAAAAAAAAACAACAACTACTCCACTAGCCTTATGCCTCAATGCTGTCAGTTCGGTTTAAATTTACGAAACCTTTACTTCCTATCGCCGATTGTGCCTATAGTTCGTTGACCTTCATGCTGTAGCATTTAAGCTTAGTCCCTAGTCTCACTTACACTGGTAATATTTTAACGAAACGTTTGTTAGTCCTTTGTAAATATACTCGTCGGAACGATCGGGCTTCGCTCGGCTCGGGCTCGGCTCTCTTCGGCAAAATTAGTTGCGTTGCACCAGCTTTTACTGTGCCACATTTGGAGTGCTGATTTCTTATCTAGTATATATAAAATCATTGTTGGCCTCCGACTAGGGAATGCGATACCGGTATTTTTGTATGGAAAATCCCAGTATACCAGTATTGAGCCTTACACAAAATACCTGTAATGCATTATCTACCTCTGCCACTAGATTTCGCCATTCATTCATATACTGTGCGAACCGGCGTCATTCAGCCGCTTGAATGTCACACAGGGGGCCGATTTTTGACAGCCGGACGCTCGAATTAAAAAAAATCAAACTCGAAAATAATCGCACACAAAAGTTTGTTGCCAATTTTTTCTCATGGAATTAATAGTTTAAATAATCATGATTTTAAATTTCTATCGCTGTTATTTTTAAAACATAATTTCATCGTTGTTTCAGGTCTTTTTAGATCTCGTCGATGAGTCGGATGCAGTTAAGAAAAAAGTAAACGTTATGACTGTCAAGAAGGCAAAAGACTACGACTGTCAAGAAGGCAATATACTTGGATGTTGCTTCATCTACAAGATCCCAGCTCTTAAATACATGATGATGTAGATATAAACGTCAGTATACAGACGCAGTAACCGGTGATCAAGTGAACCGGTGAGACGTTGTTAAGATATTTGTGACCACCTTGGCCTCTCCGATATCTGATGGCAGTTGTATAGCCAGAGGCATAGAGAAATAATAAGCCTTATAGAGTTCTCACTCCATACAACTGGTTATTAGCCCGCAAGCTTGACATTTTGAAGGCTAGACGACTGAGGGGTTGAGGGAGGAGCGGGCAGGAGGTGTGATTAGGGCACCCGTTGTAAAACCTTGGTATTCACGCCCCTCGCCCGCTCCTCCCTCAACCCCTTAGTCGTCTAGCCTTCAAAATGTCAAGCTTGCGGGCTAATAACCAGTTGTATGGAGTGAGAACTCTATAAGGCTTATTATTTCTCTATGGCCAGAGGCAAGCGTTAGGCGGTTACTTTGGTTACGCAACTAGCGTCGAGCTTTCAAACATTTGTACAGGTGTAGTGCATAATAGTTTTCCATCGTATTTTCTCGGATAAGTTCATATTTATCGCGCTCTCTCAATTAGCTTTTACCCAACTACTGAAGTTAATTGAGAGAGCACGATAAAAACGAACTTGCGAGAAATTACTATTATGCACTACATCTGTACAGTGAGCCCAAAGCGCGGAATGCTCCGCCTGTTGCATGAGCGGTCACTCTCCGGTCCAAGCTGAAGAGGTAGGCTCAGTAATACATACAATCATGAAGCAAAAATCCCTTATCAAACGTCTAACATAGTCATCAAAACATAATTATAGCTACACTCGAGTTAATTCGAGTCCTGTGGCCCGTAAAATTGTCGAGCAAAAACTGCCTATGACTAAAGACGACATAAGCGCCGGTAAAACCCTATAGAGTTATGTCATTCTAACGCTAGCATTTTGTATGAATATGTAATAGGAAAAGGACGTATGTTACATACAAACTGTATGCACATACGCCGTTTTGGATTGGATTTAGATCTTCATTCCCAGGACAATGCGGCTTAATTTTAACTCGGGAGTTACCATGGTTATTAAAATGCAAACAGCCTTTTAAGCCTAAAATATAAAAATAATTCGCTTTTGCCAACTGTCCCGCGAAATTGTTTTGTTATTACGTCATAATATACAGGGTGAACCCGAGCCACTTAAAGTACTTTTGCCATAGATAAGAAATTGCCTCACATATTCTTGTTATGAGAGAAAAACATTAACAAGGATAAACGTCGATCTTCGAAATTAAGTAATTACTATCAATCCTAATTAATCTAATGTCATATATATCATATTCGCTAAGCAATTCAGATGCTTGATTTTGATTCACCTGGTTCTGTATATGGTTACCTTTTAGCCAAAATTTGACAACAGAGTGAAATTTTAATCATCAGTCATATTGAGCGAGGTTATTGGTTCGGTAGAACATACTGAACAACTTTTAGTTTTTACTATGGAACCAACGCCGAAATCGCGAAAAAAATAGCAGCCGATCAGATATCATTGTTTTGTCTATGGGGAAGACAGTTTCATTGTTGGAATTTTAGTTTGGTCCCATAGTAAAAGTTGTTCAGTATGGCCTTCCTAATCACCTTGCTCAATATGAATGATGATAAAAATTTGACATGGCGAATACACTGTCAGTCTATCGAGTAAGATTGCGTGGAAGGTGCTCTTAGCTAGCACGCGGATTTATCGACAGCGATACACGACAAGCTAAGCCGCGATTCGCGCGATAAATTCACTGCTTTCTCTGTTTGCCGTGAAGGCTATAAAAGCAATCCCCTCACCTGTATGAAATACACAGTGACTGGGAAAACAAAGACGGTATCAGATAGAGAATAGAGGGTTCTGTATATTTAATTATATTTTGTCTACTGTAATCGAGGTACTGTAATCTTTCGAGGGTCGCGCGGCTGACGCTCGCGACTGACGCGTCGGTCACGCGTCAGTAGAGGCGACTGTCGCGAGCCGCACGCGGTGCTGACGCTAGCATCGAAAGTGGCGCCATATAGTTTCATATTGATTACTGACGCGTGACCGACCGACCCACGAAAGTCAAGCTTTACAGACCTTAGAAGGCATTACGAAGCTAGAAGGCGCAAAACCGTCACAAGACTCATAAGGCTCTTGTAACATCGGTCAGCGCATTTGTTAGTAAATCGCGAGTTCTCAGTTTGAGGCGGACTTCAAGTATATTTAGTCAGTTTCGTACAATATTCTGATATGATGAACCCACCTGGCTTTTCCGAAACCATTTCATCTCGCACCCCCAAAACCGCCGATACACGGTGACGTGCCCAATATTGTTTCGCAAGACAGATAGATCGAATAAAGCGCCGATTTCCCCCGGGCCCCGCCGCCGAATGAATTCGGCCATTTTGGATTTCTAGTGTCAGATGGCGTTAGTGTTGTTTTTCTTATTTTTTGTAGTAAATACAATCTTCGACGTAGATATGTATGGATAGATAGGTAAGAGTGTGCCTGAATTTACCGACAAACTTTATTATGTTAATTACTATACTGTGACAAAGTTTAATATTATCTCGTAAATAAAATAACTAAAATATTCTCATGTAATTTTAGGTTAGCGTAGTCATATTTTAAAAGGAGAAAATCCTAGGCTAATAGTTTTTTATCACCAAATTTGTCTGGGAGAGATCGCTCTTTAGCCATAAAACTGCCTGTTGTTTCCTCTGTTCATATACTTCATATGTAATAGGTTTATATTAGTGCTGATTTAAATGAGGTGTACATTAAATAAGATTTAACTTTTATTTTACTTTGCTTTACAGTTGCATTAAGACACAGTTGAGCATACAACAGTTAGGTTTAGGCATTGAAAATATTTTCGCACTCTAATTAAAAACCCATTTTAATACCCCAGAAAACGAAACACCGAATTTCACTAAAAACACTTCAACATCAACATAAAAAAACACTTCAACATAAAATAAAAACAACAGTTAATTACCAACGCTCTTTTTGATTTCTGTAGCATCGGCAGCAACGCGTATAAATCTGCGGTGCTGACATCTTTTTGCTGTCGGTACTGACTTACAGAGTACAGAGGCGGTGTTATTCATTATCACATAGTGGTTTTGCAGTGGCGTTGAAAGACGAGTAGCGCTTTTAGAAGAATATTTTGTGTAATATATTCTACAGTAAATATGGGGTTTTGGGGTTCTTCACAAAAGGCGTGTAGTTAAAATCTTAGGCCATGTCATATGTGGACGAATGGAAGTGAACAAATTTGCGAAGGTATCCGAGGCGGAAACACGCGAATTGCAATGCACGTGCACGTGTACTTAGGCCGTGTCCTACGTGGCCGAAAGCGTTTAATTCGCGCGATAATATAGAAGAAACTGATCGCGTTCGCTTCGTTTCGCGCCGCGCCGCTACGCGTTCGCGTTAATTCGCTCTCGCTACCCCCGGAGTTGCAGGCGTCCATAGGCTACGGTGGCCGCTTACTATCTGTTGCTTACCATTACCATTTGGTTTCTAGAAGTACGTTAGAGGTAGGTACTTATACAACAGCCACTAATTTAAGGGCCTATTTAAATTATAGTTCTACTAACTCTCATTAGCTGATTTTTTATTTTTTAAATTACAATAGCACGAAAAACCCGTCATTATGTCCGTAATAAAGCATCTTGTGTGCTCAAACGCCAAAAAACCGCAACCACTAACCGCGACGGTGCGAAGCTGCCATAATTTGGGCCGTTCCTCATGTGGGTCGTTCTCCTTTGTTAGCGACAATGAATTTGTTTTGTATACATTTTCTAGGAAATACTCGTATGTGTCTAAAATGTATTTTACCAATGAATACAAAACAATTAGTCAATTCCTCTTGCTAGTATATATTTAAACCTAAACATTAGAAACCGTGACAGAGTGGTAATACTTTTATTATATAGTCCTCTTAAAAAACTTTTTTCATTATTTATTTTATTTACAATAACAATTTTAATGGTACGAGTCTCGAGAGTCAGCTGAAACAAGTAGGTAGCTATATCATTGAACACCTTCCTTTTTAGGGTTCCGTAGCCAAAATGGCAAAAACGGAACCCTTATAGTTTCGCCATGTCCGTCCGTCCGTCCGTCCGTCCGCGGTCTAGCTCAGTGACCGTTAGCACTAGACAGCTGGAATTTGGTTTGAATATGTGCATTAACCAAGCCGACAAAACGGTAGAATAAAAACGCGAAAAATATATTTTGTTAGGGTACCTCCCGTACACGTGAAGTGGGGAGCGAAATTTTTTTTCGTTCCATCCAAGTTGTGTGGGATATCGTTGGATAGGTCTTTTAAAAAGAATTAGGGTCTTCTAAAACAGTTTTTGGATAAAACTAATACTTTCGGAAATAATAGCTCCGAAAGTTTAAAACAGGGCGTCCCCCCCCATCTAACTTTTGAATCGTGGGTCCTAAAATTATGAAAAAAATCATGAAACTGAGGCCTAATGAGTAACTTCAATGAAAACTATATTGAAATAAATCGGTTGAGCCGTTTTTGAGTTATCGTTCAAAAACCCATAGTGAAAAGACGTAAGTAAAAATGACGTAAGCGCCGCCAAATTTCCCGTAAGAAACGACCTTTTGAATTAATGGTCTCAGTTTTCGGAACCCTACACTGAGCATGGCCCGACATGCCCTTGGCCGGTTTTTTCCTTTGCTTTGTATTAAAAAAAATAAAAAAAATAGCAAACACAAGCATTCTCGCAAATCTGCAATCTCATAAAACTGTAAGACGTTTATCAGAAATCATTCGAATTTACATGTAGAATCGTATGCGACAAGTTGGCGCGATATAAGCGGGCCAATCACGTGATGGTAACGTCACTAATTCAGAACTGGCGCTGTTGCCGTTGTTCAACGAGCAAAGGGGAATTAAGTGGACCAATCACAGATCGGCGACCGCACCGGGTACTATCAGGTAGCGACACTTTAGAACTGATGCTATGTTACTATAGGCCAACGAAAAAAGTTGACTTGAACACTAATTTGCTTGACTAATGGGTAAGCTTCAGGTCAGGACATTAGAAAAACAAATCCCGACAAATTGAGAACCTCCATCTTCGAAATCTTGAAGTCGTTTGATAATTAGTAAGGTGACCGAGGTGAGTTGTGACAGAGGAGAGTTGTGACAGTCGATTATCTGGAACCTATAGCTGCTAGTGAGCTCACAACCGCACGCGTTTATGAGTTCTAGTCTCGAATAAAGAAACGGGCGCTGTTGTGAGCTCGCTAGCAGCTAAAGGTTCTAAAAAGCTACTGTCACAACTACCCTCTATCACAACTCTCCACTGCCACAACTCCACTATGTCACAACTCTCTACAGTCACAACTCAGGAGAGGAGGAACAGAGGACTGTCACAACTCTCCTCTATCACAACTCACCTCGGTCTCCCTATTGTAATAAATTCAAGTTTCTTCAAGCTTCAGGATGTTCATTCAGGCTGTCGTTACATACCTAGTTATCTAGAGTCCTTCACCTTGTATTCGACATCTATTTCCAATTTATGGTACCTATTTACTTCGCTTGAATGTTCGATTTGTCTGCGCAGGACAAGCGATTGGAATCACAACCCAGCTAATACTGCAAAAAGCAATTTAGAGCTCGCAACGAAGCTTTTCATTGGTACGGGCGTAAATCATGCCGCCTCGCGCTGCTGCGGTTTGCGCCTGTGGTTTTTGGGCGGCGGGGCTGCGGTTTTCAAATCGAAGGTCGCGAATTCAAAACCCCGTCTTGTAGGATGTTGATGTTTGTTTAGGTAGTAGTTTCCGGTGAATTAAGTTTTCTAAACTAGTATCTTTCTGGAAACGCTGCCTCATGCTGTAAGTACAAGAAAACCTCATTCATTCACAGGTGAGGCATTCGAGGAGGATCCTGTGAAACCGCACATTGCACAACCGTTTAAGATACTGGGTGTGAGGATTAACGCTTTACTTACTATACAGTACAAATATCTGGAGAACGCCTCTATAACCAAGGCGATAAGATGTTATTTTTAAATACCCTGTTCGCTCCGATATATTTGATGGTGGCTGTACAATATTGCTGAACTATTTTTAGCTGTACTTAAAGACTGTAATACTGTTGTACTGTTTTCAAACGATTTCAAGTTGTCATCAGGTCTGATGATGGGATTTTGGAAAAATCGAGGGAACTCTTTAAATATTATAGTTACATCTATAGTGATTTGAGTATTTTTTAAAGCAGCTCGGGAATTTTCTCTTGGAAAGGAATAGTTTAAGTGATGTCAGTTCTTTTTTTTTTAATTATTAGGTTTCTAGTGTTGATTTAGTAACCTTCAGCTGCCGGCGTCAATATTCCATAAATTCCTACCATGATGATGTACCTACCACTACATCATACACTTATCTACTCACCGCACACAGAACTCAAAACCATTACCTCTCCTAGTTTCCAGTAACTTTTATAATAAAATGATGATGCAAATGGAAAGTTCAAAAAAGATAAATCCCAGTAAGTTAGTCAGCTAAATTCTTTTATTAAACCGTTATAAGAGGTAACAGCGCGTAACTGAAATCTGAATTTCTCGGGACAGCGACCGAGAAACGGTAGGCTTAAGCTTGTGAAACAGATAACAACAGCGGGAACAGTTGTATGAAAAAACGCCATTTCATATGAACAGCCACAAAGAGATGTATCAAATTTTGGACCTTATTACAACGCTATAAGGTGAAGAAACGGATACATCACATCTCTTTGTAGTTGGCTGAACAACTAATACCGGGCACGACTTTTTCTGCGTAGAGCCGTAGACTTAATTAAAAGATAAAAAAGATAAAAGATATTTATTCTTCAATTTAGGCAATTTTAGGATAATTTCGGCGTAAAAACTATTGTCTTTCCCTATTTCCTTCCTCGGGTTTCAAACTATCTCGATACCTTATTTCATCTACTGAGGTAACAGACAGACAGTGAATTTCACATTTATTATATTAAACAGCAGATATTTTATGTTAGTCGTTAAATACATGTAAAAATAGTTGTGTTACTTGTGTTTTCTCTTTTACTCCTGAAATCAAATTTTTGTAGTCAATTTCAAGGTTGGTGGTGTCAATTTCGAAATTCTAAGATACCGAACATGCGTTATTATGTGAAATTCATCGTTATATTCATAATAAAAGGTATGAAGTAGTGAAATAAGGAGGTTAAAAAAATACTCGGGTTTACAAATCTTGACTAACAAGACGTCAGCGTTTTATGCAAAAAGTGGACAATCTTCACAAAATTTACTCTGCTCTACTGGAATTAAAGGGTTTAGGCTCCCTCAGGAAATTGTCACACTTTCTTGCTTATAATGAGTGTCAGGTTGGATAAACGTATGTTTGTTTACATTTACTCTAGCATAATTAACAAGGTGTCGCAGATTTAATGTCAAAGCCAGCGTTTCTATGGATTTGTGAACTTTCTTGACGCTTTATTATTTTATCAAAATTTGGATGTAATTAAATTATGTTGAAATTAATCAGATCTTTAAGATTTGGCGGAAATTGTAGTACTTTAGTTATTATTATTGCCTGTAGTTTTTTAGATATTAGGACCTAAAGTTGACCAACGGTCTTACCATTCCACGAGAAAGCATTATGTTCATAATAACAAAGTATCAATACGTTTTACTTAAGTTTAACGGATTAAAATGAGGGTCAAATTTCGCGTGATAGCATTTTAGGCAAATTTAGTTCTAATCTAAGGTCTGAATGATCTGAATCTGAGTTTCAAAAACTAACTGTAAGAAGTAGGTAGAAAATATGACTCTTATAACAGGTAAGTTTAAGTAGGTACTATTTTATACAGACTAAGTCGCCAGAATAAACGAATATACAATTGCAAAAGCTCCATAGAAAAGTAAGAAAAAGGTAGAAACGCGTTCCAAATGGTTGAAACAATAAAGTCCAACAAAATATATAAAATCCCTTTTTCCAAGTATCAAAACGTTTCGTTTTGAAAGAGGTTGAGACAGGGGTTGGCTGTCTTCAGCAGCTGATATTATCTTAAGGGATGATAAGAGTTTTCACTGAACTGTTTATTTGGTGAAGGGGAGGCGGGCCGTCATACACACCGTGCTCATTAGGGGGGTTATTTTCAACCGACTTCAAGATTTCGAAGGAGGAGGTTCTCAATTCATCGGGATCTGTTTTTTTATGTATGTTCACCTATTATTCGAAGACGGCTGTACCGAAATGGAAATCTTTTTTTTGTTTGAAAGAGTATACTTCAAAGTTGGTCCCATTCCCATTGCCACTAGGTCCGGATCAGATGATGGGATCCTGGAGAAATCGAGGGAACTTTTTAACTATTATAGGCACACCTATAGTGATTTAAGTATTTTTTACAGGAACTTGGGCGTTTCCTCTTGGAAAAGCGGAGCCTATAAGAAGTCGATTCTCTTTTTTTTAAATGATAGTTTTATGCAAAAACTTTTATAAAGCAGAGGGAAATATTTCCCACCATTATTTTAACTTTACCTGAGAGAAAGGATTTAATTTCGCATTATGTACAACACCCTAAATACTGCCTATTTACTATCACCAGATTACCTGCGAAGTTTGACAAATATAGCAGGCACATTACTCTAGTTTTAATGTTCGCTTAGTGTTTCATAAGACTTTTATTAAATTAAAGTCGTTTCAAGTTGACAATAACATACATTTGTATTTGAAATGTGACAAATAAACTTTTCACCTCAGCAGTTCGAACAAGCCTACTTTCCTCACTCCCTGGAGTGACGAAAGTGCGACTTTCATCACTTTTTGTTTCTAGAAGCTTTTCGTCATAATGATGATGCCTTTCATTCGGGTATATAAATAAATGTGTTTTTTTAACTTTAATATGTTCTCACTACTGAGATGAAAAGTTGTATGTATCACACGAGAGGAAAGTTTTTTTACATCTCGTGTTCTTGAGATCCCTCGCTACGCTCAAGATTCAAAATTTGGAATAACTCGCTTCGCTCTTGATTCAATTATAGAATCTTTCGCTTACTCGGGACTCAAAATCAACACTCGCAAGAAAAACCAACTTTCCTCTCTTGTTGCACAAATAACTATTACATAGGATTAAAAAATAACAAGACTGACTGAAATTACAATTTAAGAGTTTAAAGTCTTTTCTTTATTACAGAATTTCAGACTCATAACATAAGATCGAGTCCCCATCTCTTTTACGGTGTGACAGGCGCCCATCTGACAGAGTTGGATGTGACAAAGGAAAAACTTTATTTACTTCCACGCCATGATTTTTTTAGTTTCTTCGAAAAAGTAGGTTAAGATCGTATTAGAGTAAATCAAAGAACCTGGCTAGAATTTCTTGATGCTCCAGATTATTTCCTTAAAAGATTTCTGTTATACACTTTTGCGTTTCAGTTTTCTCAAGATATTTATTTTCAACGTTTACTTAACTAGTTTTTTACGCTTAAGTAATCAAATAGGAACCGTTTCGCGATGTAGGTACGTCGGATCCGTCCGCTTACCGATCTTACTAGTTTTTTTTTTGGGTTTGTAGTGTAGGTACTTACCAATTACCCGTACAGTAGGGTACCTCACTGATAAAAGTTCGACTTAATTAGGTTATACTTGACCCTTGGCCTTAAAGCTTAAATACAATTTCCTTATAAGTGTAAAAAACTAATCTGGCTCAACAGACGTAATTGCCCCGTTTTAGCTTAAATTATTTTACGTCACTCTGGGCGGTAAGTGAGATTTGCCGCCCACGGGCGCCGTGGCAAATCTCACTTCACACCCAGGAGAAGACGTAAAATTGTGTACTCACCACGGGCGGTAATAAAGAAGGCCTCAGGTCGCTTGTTTATGGCCCTTACCTGCGGTTCGGGCCACAAATGCCCGCGATCTGAGCCGTTCTTTACTTTACCGCCCTAGGTGCGTAATGTACTATAGGTTTACACTTTACAGTCATTTTAATATGTTATTTATTGCTTATTTTATTGAAAAGCCCCCTTTTTACCTCAGCATTATATAACTTCCAAGTGTCACCCGCAAAAAGACTAAGCAGGCAAAAGGCGGTAACTTACAATATCATTTTTTTCTGTATCAAAGTAGATTGCGAGTTAAACTCGGTTTTCTCCGGATTTCGCTCTTCAATGCAGAAAGAGCGTTAGCGGATAATAGAAAAATGTGTTTTCGTTTCTTATTTTACAGGGAAATTGTAAAGTCGGTTGCAGTGAATGTTTTATTTTGAACGTGTTTAAATTTGAAAATGTAAAATTATATTATTAATTGTGGTTACTTTATACATATTTTAATTTGACTAAATAAAAAGAGCCTACAATTTCAGAGGTATCACATGCGCTTTGCTTACAAATATTTAAAGTTCTACCGTAACACATATAGGTGATATAATTGGCCGGTACTGTAGTCGTAATTATACAACAAACAATTCCTTAAATCGTCCCATTCCGCCTGCAGACGCTACTTAATCCACCGCACCTCAGTCATTCGTCTTGCACAATCATTTGTTAGGATATGAACACTGACTGTGCCATTATGACGTGACGGATGGAATTTCGGATTCCGCGGGTTACGTGGCTTTGCTGAGGGGTGTTGAGATTAAGATGTTTTGAATAACGTGCGCAGATGTTGTGGTAATCAAAGGTTGCAGAGCTGTTTTGTTTTGTTAAGATAAAAGATAAAAAAAAAGAATAAAGATATTTATTCTTCAATTTAGGCACATTACAATGCACTTATGAACGTCAGAGAGAAAAAGAAACTACCACCGGATAGAGAGATGTGGAAATTGCGATCTTGAACGGCAATACAGTATTGAAGTTTTTTTTTAGGATTTTGCGTAATGGGAATTGCGGAAACTTTCGTACAAGAACTTAGTTCATATTCATATTGATGATGAGAATTTTTTTATAGAAAATAATAGCTCATTTACTTAAAATTATAAAGTATCTAAGTGGATAAATAATACTCGTAGTCAGCTACAATAAAAAAAAAACTACATAAAAAAAGAAATGTTGATCATTGTATAAAAGTTTGGAACCACAGCTTCCGTCAGAAAATGAAAAAAAAAATTAATACCACAATTTTTTTTATAGCAAACAAGCATACGACCCGTCTGATCGTAAGCAGTTACCGTAGCCAATGGACGCCTGTAACTCCAAAGGATTCACATGCGCGTTGCCTATCCTGCCTATTCTTCGTAATAAATACTTAATTTCACACAAGTCGTAGATTCATGGTATGAGTACGGACGACGTTAAAAATATGTTTACACTTTTGCACCTTACTTCTTTGTAATAAGGTCCAAAAGTGTAAACATATTTTTGACGTCGACTGAACATGACTAAAGATACCGTCGTATCTTGACTGTGACTAATGGATTTTTGTATTTCGTGGGTTATGTGGTTTTGCCGCGCGGCGTCGAGATTAAGATACAATAAATAGCAGGCACAGCTGTTGTAATTAAAGGTCACGTTTACAAATTGGCGTGTTGTTAGGTTTATTCCCCTTTATGTTATAACACCATAAGTCAAAAATAATCGTAAATTTTATTAATTAAGGAATTTACTAAGCAATATGCTTTAAGCTGTCTGGAAATTACTGATTTATATTTTTTTATTAGCTATCTACATTAAGTTACAATATTAGATAGTATAGAGGTATACAGTCTGAAATAAGATTTACCGAAAATATATCTAAAATTTGTAATAATTACATATGATGGCTATTTATGTGATTTTATAGTTTTAGTATAATTATCTACACAATATTTGTCAAACAATTTGAAGTAAGAATTATAAGATTTTTCCGTTAAATGACTACCTACCAGTGGCGACGGGTCCATAGAACAAGATTCCCGTCGGCTTGCCTAATTTTCAGGCACCCTAGTAGTGTTCCTACAGCTCATGCCGAAATTTGAAGCCAATTTAACCTCCGGCTTGCCTAAGTTTTTTTGACTCGCGGCTACTGCTAGGTACTTATATTTTTGTTTCCGGTACTATGTCATAATGAGATCAAAAATATTATATTATATACCTTAGTACTTAAATTAAATACCTAAGTAACAAAAAGTAACAAAGGAAAACTCTACAGCTTAAACGAAAATTAATTCTCAAACCTCTTAATAACAGCCAACTCCAGTTTTATCTTACAAAATCTATCAAAACCTGCCAAGTGTAAAAGTGTATAAATGTTTTTGACAGCCCTGTTCCTGATAGCCCTCAAGCTTGAGACAACCCTAGCTTGTATTGTTTTCGAAATGCGGGTAATAATGACCCAGGGATTTGAAAGGTATCTTAATGGCCGCTTCAGATGCAGATGTTTTGAGGTGAAAAGAAGTTGGATAAACGATATTTATTTTTACAAGCTTTTTAACTCAGTGTTAGTTAGGCTGCATTTACACACGAGGATGTATTGGGGGCTATTCATAAATTACGTCATTTCAAAATAGGGGGTGGGGGGGTCTGGACATCGGATGATGGTAGCTTGACGTAGAAGGAAACGGGCCATTCGAAGCATGATCTTTGGATGATTTTAGGGGAGGGGATCAAAAAACATCAAAACTTGATGACGTAATTTATGGGCAGCCCCTTGCGAGGAATGTGTGTTTGTTCTACGTCAGGTGACAAGCAAAACTCACAAATTACAAAAAATAATTACTTAAACGAAAATCAACCTTGTGATGTTTCCAGTATGGTTCATTATGGCTATGAACTTGTGGTACTTAGTGAGTTTTGCTTGTCACCTGACGTCTAGTTGTAGCTAAAAGAAAAAAATAAAAAACCTGTCTAGACCGACCCGTAGGTCTGTATAAATTGTCCCTAAATATTAATTTAAAAAAACAGCTCATGCATTCTTATGTTATGTAACTGACAGCGTGTAAGCAACGAGTCAAATAAAAAACTAACTTGACAGTATGTAGGCAGTTCTGACATCTCCATCCTTGACTCAATAAGATATTGGACACGACTTATCGTGACCATTTTATATCGACCTCGACAGGACCTTAACTCGTAGCGTTAAGGTTCCGGTTTCGTCAACAATTTCGACTACATATGACCTTCTAATTCGTCAGGTTTGTGTACATTTACTGACCTCAAGTGTAAGGATATGGACGGATTAGTCCTTAACCGTGCGGGGTTAGGGTCAAATAGCGGTTCTTTCAAATGACGACGAATGTATAAAAAATACAGTCAGCAGAAATAGGCAGGTGAGGTTGAACACAAGTGTATTTAAACCAAACACGGCCAAAACTTTGATCAAACACAGTCTGTGTTATTATATTTTTAAATTAAGGATTCTCGCATTCTCTGTCAGACGGCCGATGCCTATTTCGATTCAGTGTGAAAGTGGCAGCCTATACGTAAAAATAACAAAAATCTTTTTGCATTTTCAAGTTAAAGGTACATCATTGTCGGCTGCCAATAAGGCGATACTGGCATAAAAAATCATATGTATATAAACTCTAATAACAACCGAAAATTAACCTTTTATTTGAAAACGCGACAAATGATTAAAATGTTTTATTGAACATCTTTAAAGTACTTTAACTCCAAGTGTTTGTGAACAAATGCTTAACCCTTTCGACGCGACGACGAATTAATTAATTCATACATTATATTCTTCGCATTAGCCTTCAAATACATAGTAGGTCGTCTTAAGAGTCGCCAGGACGCTCGCGTTCCCATACAAACGTAGTTCAGCTCTCATTTTAAAACGACATGCTTTAGAACCATGAAATTAGGTATGGGCATTCTTGTAGTACAGATCTAGGTCGAACATTCGTTTTTGTTGCTAAAAATTGTAATACAAAAAAAATACAACCAGTTACAGTTTTACATACAAAACTTATTTTTGCTATATTTTCAATGTATTAAATTTTTTTGCATCGAAAATGAATGTCCGACCTAGATCTGTACTATTAGAATGCCCATGCCAAATTTCATGGTTCTAAAGCATGTCGTTTTAAAATGAGAGCTGAACTACGTTTGTATGGGAACGCGAGTTCACGCGAGCGTTCTGGCGACTCTTAAATATAAATAAAACATGATAGAACTTGTCGTAATTCATGGCGTTTTATCCAATCAGCAATTCAATCACAACCGACTTGGAACCAGTTAAATCCAATAATCAAAACTATCCAAAGGCCGGGATCAATTGTAGTTCAATGTTCTTTAAATGAATATTAATGTTCGCCATCTTGGATCGTAAAATTATAATTTTTTACAATTGAAACTTGCCAACACTACATAATCAACCTTCTAGTAAAGCTGTTAGGATTCAAAATAGCATGGGAGGTGGAGGAAGAAATGTAGGCAGTGTAGTACAGTCAGCAGCAAAAGTAGCTAAGCGGGTAGGCTGTTCAAAATGAGCTGGACTCGACTTTAATGTTAAGAGAATAAGAGCGTGTGTATGTCATTTTGAACACCCTATCAGCTTAGCTACTTCTGCTGCTGACTGTACTACAATTTTATAGTTATTTTAATTGTAGTTGTGGTCTATTTGGTGATGGAAAACGTTGACAATTGATGTCTTCATAGGAATGACAGCTTTCAAAGAACTGAGCCAAGTATATTTGACCTCAAATAGTACATTATTATTATTATTTAAGTATTACCGTCCGTGGTGCGTACACTTTACGTAACTCTGGGCGGTAAGTGAGATTTGCCGCTGCGCCCGTGGGCGGCAAATCTCATTTACCGCCCAGAGTGACGTAAAATACGTTTTGTAATCGTCGACTTTAATACTTGGATTATGACTTTGTATACCGAACTACTATCGCATACTTTTCGATGGAGCTTGTATGGCCGCATATTTTAGCACCGTCCGACCGCCGCCACAATGCACCGGGAGATTGAGGTTACGAAATTAAATTGTATAGGTAGTGTACCAGATTGTAAGGCATTGGTAGAACTCAATTCTTACCAGCTTGCTTATTTTGAGCACTCGTAGAAAAAGTATTGTATACAAAGGTGACATAATTGAGCCACAATCTCGTACCTTACTTAGGTTAAAAGCTGTTCATTATGTCACGATTTTATAAATGAAATCCTTCAAATATTATAGGATTTAACGTTGTTCCAAAAACCCTCTCTTCAATTAAAACTTGCTAATGAATACTTGATGCGTAGTCTAATAAATTTATAGGCCCTTAATTATTAATATCAAACAATATTTCTAAGAGTAAGAACTAAGCCCTCAATTTTGCACCAAATATTACCTATTACATTTCTCTCCGACGATTAAATTACAGACTTTCTCATCAAATTACACTTCGTCGGCAAATTTTGATTAAATATAGAAGCTCTCATAGAATTGAGCGAAATGCTCTATCTCGAGTAGTGTTTGTCAAACTTAAGGACCAAACAACTGGGATAAAAGCGTCAGTGGAGGTAAATGCGTCTTTTCTAGAATTACAAAAAGATGTATAAGGTTAGACGAAATTTCACAGGCCACAATTAGGAAACTTCATTTGAAAAATCGCCTTAATAACGGTCTTAATTTCATCTATAACTTTACTTTGTAATTGTAGAAAAGATGTAGTTACCTCAACTAGCGCTATTATTTCGGTTGAAGTTATTACCCAACGAATCACTATTAATATAAAACGACTACGAACTTACACGAAACTGTCCTAAACTCAGTGCTATCACCTCAGCGACATAGTCACCCATTATCTGTCAAATGCTGTGTTTATGACGAACTAGGTATTTACAATAAATTATTGGAGTACTCTACCAAGACGTGCATTTCTAGACCAAGCCAAAGAAAAAGCCAACATTATGACGTATCAAGAGCTAAAATCATTAGCGGAGAACAGGACAGAATAGCGATTACTCCACCGACAAGAGCAAGGCTCTTAAAATTATGATGATGGTGATGATGGAGTACTCTAGTTTGAGAAACATTGGTCTAGTATAACATAGTGTCAGCAGAAATATTTTCAACAAGGTCGCAAGTTTTCAGATTCACAAATAGAGATCTAGGTTGCCAGGGTTGCCATTTTCTTTTTCGTAAATATGATTAATATTTGTAACTATGTATAAAATACAAATAATACTAAAAATTATAATTACCTGCAACACAGGTGTGTTCCATGAAATTAGAAAGAAAGTTAACACGGATATTTTGACAAATACGTCTAAGGTGTAATTTGGTCATTAAAGCAATATGCAGAGTTGGCAATGAAAATGTATTGGTCTATTAAAAAAAAACAATAATTGTAGTATTGAAACGGTTGTTTCCACCCA
Source organism: Pammene fasciana (assembly GCA_911728535.1). Taxonomy (NCBI): domain Eukaryota; kingdom Metazoa; phylum Arthropoda; class Insecta; order Lepidoptera; family Tortricidae; genus Pammene; species Pammene fasciana. The sequence continues at coordinate 3,639,820 of OU452295.1, forward strand.
ATTCTTTATTGATAGGAAACACATACAAAGATTTAAATACAATTTAAATTTCAACTTAAAACTACCTTCCACAAACATACAGTAACCAAAATCATACAAACTACTGAAGTTGTGTTTTAAAAATTCAGGTCTATATCTACTATATTTAGGTACCTACCTAACCAACAGACCTAGGAATCGATGGCGCAATCAAATAAAATTCAATAAAATCATATTTTGACAAACAAAACTTGGGAGAGGACACTAGTATATGGAAAAAGCATCGATAATTGAGTTTATCGATATGGGAACTCCCTACCTGTCATAAAATTTTGCCCCATCGATTCCTAGGTCTGCTAACCAAGTTTGCGTATTTCTACTGTTGTAATTCTTGAGGTGTGCAATAAAGCATTTATTCATTCATTCTTTCATTCAAGTCAATTCTATCATGAATTCATTCAACAAAGACCCGTGTGACAACCCTAAATAGTTACGAACTCTCGTTACGCAAGGATAGTGTCGGAAATAGGCGATAACTATCAATTTAACATATAACTATCTCCTATCATAGTTTGTTGACGAGTCGTTTGTCTTCTGCGATTTATCGCAATATCCTCAAGAAATTACGACCAGAGATGACCCATATTCTTGTAAACATTGTTACATTTTAGTCTCCAACCCGCATGACGCCAGCGTGGATACCACATGCCATCAATATGCCTATAGGAGATTTATTCCTAGCTAGATTTAAACCGGACCTAATTAATCCCAAACATGGCTAGATTCTCGACTGGTTCAAAAGGCAGATGACACTAGTAACAGCGGTTTGCCGTGCCCGGCCTTAGAATTGTCCCCCACCATATCGTCCCGTGGTTGCAGTAGGAGCCTGCTAAGGGAATATACCGGGTGGTGGGCAGCAGCATCTTCCGAAAGCCTAAACAACAATAAACAAAAAAAAAAACTGCGCACGCCAATCCGCCTGCCAAGCGTGGCGCGTATGGCTAGAGATGATGATGATGATGATGATGACTAGTAACAGCACAGTAGGTTAAGGAAGGTGGTTTGTTAGACTAGTGTAACCCATCTTCTGAAAAATGAGGATTCACGTTCATAATTAAAATTTCTTACGCAGGGCTGTACTAAACATGTTTCGCGCAATGGCATTAGGTGGCCCCTTATTTCGTCATGTCTAATCATGTCTAATTCGGTCGCGTTACGAGCGTCGTCAGTTGTTTTTTGCCCGCTCAGTTTTTTTCGTTGTAAATGCGTGAAATCTGGTAATAGTACATTTAAAGACTGGGAGAAAAACCACATATGTGACTCTTTCCCGGAAAGGGTACCATTTGACGGCAGCTTTTGTTACTCAAATACAATATTGAATAGGTATGTGAAATGGCACCTTACCGAATAAGTGTCATAGACTTTCTCACACATATATCACTTGCAAATTACCTAACTTATTCATACACAACAACATATATGGTTCAGAACTCGGCAGGGGGCGTGGCGATCGTAATATATTACTTTCCGCCCTAACACATGTTGGGCCGATAACGGGATATTTTGAGGATTAATGGCTAAGGGAGAAAAAATAACGGATTTATTCAAATAAGGAATAATAAGCTGACAATTAAATTCGAAATTTATTCAATTTCGATCTGATAATTTGCGCGTTGCGATTGCATATTTAAGTTTACAGAAAAAATAATCGTTATTACATATATTGTTTCAATCAACTAAAATTGGATCGAAAACGTGGATAGATTATGAATTTATGATGTATATTTAATGGTTGTGTCTTCACTAATATATGTGAGTGAAACTGTTCAGCTAATATTAACCAAAAGAAAATTTAGGCATAACTTACGAAATACTAACAAAATTAAATTTTTTAGACATAGAACTGGATATGGAAGAAAAACTATTTTATCCGAAGGTGCACAAATGTTTAATAATCTACCAAAAGATGTTAAGGACTCTCAAGGAGAAACTATGTATATTTAAAACAAAGCTTAAGAATTATGATTATGATAATATATATGTACTAAGATGTGTTGGAATAAGTCACATAATGTTATTTCCTAGTTGTAATCTCATATAAGTGAACTGTTATTGTTCTTATGAGAAATAAATGTCTTTCAACCGAAACCGAACTGTTATATTTTATAGTATTAAATAACAGTATGTCTCACGAAAGCATAAATTTAATACGTAAGTTTTTAATCAGAAAATGTTTATGAACATATAGAGAAGAATGACATTATCTATTTACACAAGTTATACAACACAAATATCTAAATCACAATGTCTACTTTACTTACTATACCATACCATACCATATACATACCTACTATTAGGTACCAGACTAAATTATAATATTGTACATAAAAAAACCTTTGTAGGAAACTTCGACGAAATTGGACTAACCGTTTTGGAAATGAGAACATTCATTTGTATAATTTAATTTAATTCATTTATTTAAACATTATTGTATAAATAAAAAAGTGTACCAGAGGCGGACTTAATGCCTTAAGGCATTTTCTTACATACAATACACCATACAGTACAGATACATAATTAAACATACTAACGGCCTTTAGCGGTCTCCTAGCCCAGTCGGTAGTGACCCTGCCTATGAAGCAGGAGGTCCCGGGTTCGAATCCTGGTCAGGGCATCTATCTGTGTGTTTATCACGGATTGAGTTATGGATGTTTTCTATGTATTTAAGTATTTATCTATATCTATATATTATTTATATATCGTCGCCTAGTACCCACAACATAAGCCTTATTGAGCTTACTGTGGGACTAGGTTGATTTGTGTAAGATTGTCCCATAATATTTATTTATTTTCTGTTTCATACGCCCTTTAAAAATAAATATGACGCATCAATTTCAGTTTATTCCTAATTTTCCTCGTTTCAAAATAAACTCCAATTTTTCCTTAGGAAATAACATTAATTAAAGCTATTGATTTCGTTTCAGTTCAGACAAATTTAATGAGGAGGAAGTACTTTTAATATCAAAGGGAGGGAATGTGTACTTTGTAGAGTCTTCAAAGAAATGGGCCTTTTGAAGGTCGCTGCCGAAAACACGTGACGAGTACAAGTACATGGAAATAAATAATTTAAAAAGGTCCCCGACGTGCTTATCTACAATATTTTTAGCTGACATTTTTGTAGTGACGTAGACATTACAAAATGTCAAAAATCGTCAAACCTAGAAAATCAGCCCTCTCACTGCCAAAAGAAACCCTTAGGCCGTGTCCTACGTACCGAATAGCAGCGTCTAACTCGCGCGAAAATATCAAACCGACTGATCGCGTTCGCTTCGCTTCGCGAGCTTCGCGACGCCGCCGTTTGGCGTTCGCGAGTTTCACGACGCCGTTTGGCATTCGCGTGTTGTTTCGCTACGTAGGACACTTCAATTGCTGTCGACTTTTTGTTTCTTTAGCGCCGCTTCTTGTTGGCGCTAATTCGCTCACATAAGACACAGCTCACACAGCGTTAGTGATTAGAATATGAAGTGCAAGCCTATTGCTTGCACTTTAGCCTCATACTTTGGCTACGGTGTCTAACCTTTCAGAGATTGCATGAACTTGGGAAGTCAAGTTCCACTGTGATTGGATGGCCTAGAGGTATATGGTGTTAGCCACGCAAGTTGAGGACGCCGCCGATTCGAATCCAGCCTCGGGCACTGGAAGACTTAGTCACTTTTTCTCAAGTAGGTATAACGTCTATTGCAATTTATGAACCTATAGATAAAATCCGAACGGTAATGCAGTTGGAGTACGTATGTGATTATTTGTCTTCTTGCTACACACTTAGAATCACACTAGTTTGCGATTTCCGAGCGAGTTTTGTATGGGCGGTATCACTTCTCACAAAAAATCTTGCAAGCAGAATTGACAGTTAGAAAAGGTCTACATCGCGACCTAACGCCATCACACAATTCATATATAAGTAATTTACGACTTATAAATATTTTAATGTTTATTCAGCAAGAAATTGCATCGTACACTCAGCCATAAATTAAATAATACTACCGTTAATTACTTACCGATTCCAGGGAGTGTTAGTCATTAGGTAATGCTAGCAATCCCAGGTTACAGGTCATACGCAATTTATGCACGTAATGAAACCCGTTTTTACAAACTACAACCTAAAAGCACCCCTATTTCTAAGGTAACTAAGTTTAAAGCTGAACGGACGCGCCGTGAAACCAGAAGTGCGAATGCACAGACCATACAGACTACACAGACACCTGATCATTAAGCTTTTACAGGGAGCACGAGGTCACCAGCGCAATTTTATTCGTACATTTCTACGATTCGAACAGCACATCTCAATAGTACGCTACATCAATTTGTAGTATAACAATCCAGGTTCACCACTGTAACTTGATTTTTGTGGATATTTTTAATTCACATAAGTAATGATCAAAAACGGCGGTCGCGCTCTCATACAAAATTAGAACGGGAGCACAGATGCGTGGTGGTTGTACTTATGATCTATCTAGTGGTTGAGGTTATCTGTGTGCGGATGTGATTAGCTAGCGAATTTGATTCTAAGCTGCTTTAAAATATGATTTGTTTTTGCGTGATTAAGTTGGATCTGCCGTAGATTTTGGTTCCTTAGCAGGCGCAGAGAAGTCGAGTACTCGACCGAACCAAAATTATAGTACGGGCGGCGGCCGTAGGATCTGCTACGTAACGTGATACAAAGATAAGCCCCATGGCACAAGTTCATAAAAGTGGTGCCGAGTTCCGGAAAAATAGTAAAAAAAATTAGAAAACGAAAGAAAACGTTAGGCTAATAAAAAAAAATAGAAATGACTACTTGCCACAATAATCATCTCAGTATCAAATACCGTAGGTAAATACCATCCATTTTTTAAACCGGAAGTGGTACTTTTTTGTGCTTTCGGCTAATTGTAATATTTTTTACTATTTTTCCGGAAGTCAGCATCAGTTTTATGAACATGTGCCATAGGGCTTATCTTTGTATCACGTTACGTAACAGATCCTACGGCCGCCGCCCGTACTATATTTTTTCGTGGGCCGAGGCATAATGGGTTCTTCTGAGTTACTTTGAAAATGCGATACTTGATGAAGCAAACTTTTCGAAGTAAAATGCCTTAAAATCCAAAAACACAACAACTCGATATGTTAACTTTATTACTTGCCACACGAATTTAATAAGTTTTACGTAAATCTCAAAATTCCCGTAAGGTCAAACTAATTATCGAGGATCCACTGCCTATACAAAGCTCGCGGTTACACTAATACTGGTTTATATAACCGTTCGACTCTATCTCTCGATTAGCAAGCTGACCTCTCATTGCGTGAGTTTGCGGCAGGTTTTCGATCCAACGTTCAATTTTCCACTCTCTGCGTGACTCTTTAGGTCAAATTTTGATTGCACGTTGTTAATTTGATTTTGTATGGGAGTGGTGCTTGACAGTTACGCTTTAGTCTGAAGATGTGTGAGAAGGAACATGTCATAAGGTTGTTTCGTCTTTCATTTGAGAACAAATACTTATATCATTTTTATTAGGACACGTTGCCAGGACGGCAGGTGGACTAAAATATTGACGAATGGGGTTGGCCGGTGAAAACTTTTGCAGAGGGCGCTGTTCCAGATTCCATACAATAAGAGAAAGAGATACAAACAATGATAGAAAGAAACAGACGATGAATGGTCCCTAACTTGTATGCAGGCATAAAGCTTTTCTTAGGCAAAAACCTTCCCTATGGCGTTAACTTACATCATTTTAATATTAGTGTATTCCAAAAACGGATGGATGGAAGCAATTCGAGACAAAACATTGAGTCATTTTCGCGAAAATAAATAAAAACTACTTCGCGCCATACAAATTTAGCTTTTCTAGGGACCAATTTTGAAGATGTCACTTTGACAGTTGCCAACCCCATTGGTCACTTTCGGATGAAAGAAGATGGCGTCCGTGAAAAACAAAATGGCAATGTATTGTCAAACGTCATTTACGACAGCGGAAACAGCGCCCTAAGACGCACGCACACATTGAAGCGTGTACAAAAACAAAATGGCGGTGTATTGTCAAACGTCATTTACGACAGCGAAAACAGCGCCCTAAGACGCACGCACACATTGAAGCGTGTACAGATGGGCCGTGCTCACAAAGGCGCTCAAACGAGTTTTGTAGTATGACGTGTCCGCCCTGTGGTTGTTTTAGCAAGGAGTCTTGGCCCAAATACTGCATCAACGTAATTTAGTTTGGACAAAACAAGTGAATCAGCTAATTGTATACGCAAATGTTCATTTATGTATGGACGAATTTTATAAAGAACCTTAAGTTTATAGAAGGAGCTCCTCACGGCCTCAGCAATATGCTTCTCATATCGAAGTCCACAATCCATCAGGAGTCCCAAGTTCCGAGCCTCATATACCCTCTCAATGGGCTCGTTCATGAGCATAACTTGTGACGCATTACTGACACTAGCCTGTTGTTTCTTGGTGCCAAAGACAAGGTATTTAGTTTTACTGGGGTTAAGCAGTAGGCAGTTTTCTGGATAAAATAAGCTTAGGACTGGCACTAATGGCTCTGACATGGTACCTTCTCGAAGAGAGGCCTATGCTCAGCAGTGGCCCAACAAATGGTTAAAATGATGATGATGATATCATTATCCAATACTGAAAAGTTTAGAATTTTTAAAGCGACTAAAAGTTTTGCCACACCAAACATACCTACATTGAACAAATGTGTGGCGGAATATTGCCCAGAGCGTTTTTTTATAGCCGTCGGTTATTGTCAGTTAATTCCGTAAACCTAAACGTTTTACGTAAACAAGCTTTCGAAGTTAACCAAAAAGGGAACAGCAACAAATCAGTGGGCGGTACTGTACACAAATTTATGACTCCAAATATTTGTTTTGCGAACTGTACGCGAGTGTAAATAAGCTGAAACAGGTGTGGGAATTAAAGGTTTGAGTTATTCGCTAAGCGGTTTAAAGCTGGCCAGGGTAATTTGACCTTCACTGAGAAAATGAAACGGCTAGAAATAAATAAGTTTTTGCTATTTACAACCGAGTGACTCGTTTCGCATGGAGCCTGCAAAGTTCGTTGCTTAAATCAAAGAAGTCAACTTGGCTAACTTACGTATGTGAAACTACACCATTAAATTAGTTAAAAATAAATAAGGGAATCAGGGAAGGGTTATATTTACTAGGACACTTATTTGGATTTAAATAAGTGCTTGGTAAAAATAACCAAGAATAGTTAGCAATAATTGCTTGTTTGTAATTAACAAAGCTTAATTGCGTGATTTAAATAAGACTTGGTTGTATATAACCAAAAATATTTTAACCGAGCCAAATTGGTACTTTGCTAACACACTATTTTTTCCGTGTTCGATTGCGAAAAATATGTAAAGCGAAGTTTCCTGATTGAATTAGAAATTGGAAGCAGATCTTGGTTCTACTAGCTTAGTAATAGAACCAAGATCGTCAACATACTATAGTTAATGGCTAGGGATAGACGGCGGATATGCCCGGCGGACAAATCCGTCCATATATGGCGCTATTCAGATGTGTCTGCAGACAAATCCATGTCCAATTCGCGCCATACACGGACGGATTTATCCGTCGGACACATCTCTGCGTGTATCCTAGCTATTTGTACACGGAAGATATTTCGATTTAGTTGGAATTTCCCCGTAGTCAGGATTGCCCCCTGTACCTTATTTCAATTGAGTATGGTGTAACAGTGTACCTATACTTGTTTTTGGCGTTGACTGTACTGGGGCAGTGATCACTCTGAAATCAAATCCATCTTGACCAGAGGCAGAAGGGCAAGATGTTGGGTATGGGCAATTCAAAGAGAGAGAGAGAGAGAAAGATTATGCAGTGTCTCGATGACGAGGGACCCTCTTGTTCCTTCCAAAGTATCGGCAACGCGCATGTGACATCTCTGGAGTTGCAGGCGTCCATAAACTATGGTAGTTGCTTGCCATCAGGCGGGCCGTATGCTTGTTTGCTATCGTATTGGTATAAAACATCACAATTCACAACTACTTTCGAGAAGTTGACACGTAATTAGTTTTGTGCTGGTTACCTCGTGGATGCGTGTATTAAATATTGTGAATACATCAATACACAAGAATTTTATTCCCGCATACAATGTTCGCGCGTAAATAAAATATGGTGGGTTTTTTGTTGTAAATGGCTGAAGGCATTAGTCGGGCCGATTTTCGTGTTTCCTAACTGTTTAGTTTACTGATGCGAATCCTGACTGATACAAATATGAAATATCTATATTTACACGTTTTTAGGAGAAGAAATTATCGTACCGAAACCGAAAGTCGAAGAAATAAAAAGAAAACAACCGACCGAGTTGCGTAGGACTCGCGCCCCATGCGTTCTGGAGGTTACAATTTTTTTTGTGATTTTTAAACCCTTTTTTTATGTCCGAATCACGCATTTAAATACATTTTTCTGCAATCTATTTCTGACTTGCTTCTTTTGAAGTACGTAACTCTAAAAATGTAACACAAAAAGATTCACAGTTTACATTCACAAGTATGTACCCGTCAGCAAACAAGACCATATCCTTCCATATGATAAGTAGGTACTTACCGTAGCTTAAGAACAGTGCCAAAAACAGATATTTCAATTACTCGATCCTGTCCAGGCCAATTTCTACCATGGCGACTGGTTTCCGCTGGCTAGTGAGAGCGACGTTCGTATTTCAAATAACCGACGTTAGCAATCAATAAAAAAAATACGCTAGTTTTTAAAAGCTTGGCATCAACAAAAATCAGTGCAAAAAATCCCCCAAAGCAAAACCCAGTATATCACTAAACCACATATTGGTTGAGTATTTAGAGGTAAAAATCCCGCAAAAGGAAAACGCCACTCGGGGCATTAGCTGCAATCTTCCCGGTGCAGGCTGCGTTATTACATTCAGAGCTTGTGATACTGATATTTATGTTTCGCCGTTTTTGCGGATTTGAGTGTAGCTTGTGGTTTTTGAATGGGATTGAGAATGGTATTTGTTCAAAGATTGATTCTTAGAATACCTATAATCTGTAGTATATTTTAGAAATGCAAAAGCAAATCTATGTGCCTGTCACGAATATTGATACAAATTGATTTCAAGGGAAATTGGCATAGCAGAAAACTAGTTTATAATCTGATAATCTTTAAGATATACCTTTTTTCTTTCTTCTTTCTTTCAGATTTAAATATAGTTCTAAATGATTGAGGATGTTTTAGTTAGGGTCGGTTGCACCAAACCGTTTGTTAAGTTAACGTCAACAAAACCATTAAAAAGATCTTGTATGAAAAGTTTGTCAATTCTATGGAATAACAGCTCCGTCGCAATATTTAACGTTGATGAGTCTGTTAATTAATTGTGCGTGGTGCAACCCGTGCAACCCACCCTTCATCTGCTAAACGGGTAAGTGTTAGTGTTAGGGTAAGTGTTTGTAAGCGTTGTCAGGTTTATTATCGTAATAAGGACAAAGACAGTATGTATACGACAGTAAATATTTCCTATTCTACGCCAAGCACCGTTAGAAGACGCTCATACAGGCATAACGGAGAATTTTGCATTTCTCAGTTATGTCAGTTCTACAAGTCGCCCGGGGGCCGGTGGCACACTGATCCGCGTTTCCTTGTATTAGTAACATGTACTTGATGCACTTGATGTGCACGCAGCACGAGTGAGTTGGTGCATACGAGAATGCGTTTCGAGATATGAATGATGACTTCTAGTTTGCTATTTTGTTCTATTTATACATAAAGTAGTTTATGCCATACTCGCTTGCAGCTCGGGCCGCAAACTTCTGCGACACCCTAGTTGTGTAATGTACTAATACCTACATAGTTTCATTTACCTGAACGGTAAAAGAAAGAAAATATATATTTTCATAGTGTATTAGTCAGAAAACCGAAACACCTTTGCAGAACATTTGCACGATAGAAAAAAAATAATTTTGATTCTTTACAAATTATCCGTTCACGCTTTAAACATTTAAGTTCGTAAAATGTAAGCGGTGATTTCTGGTTGGTTATTTAATGATTTACTATCCGAGCCTTCGTAAACTTAAGTGACTTTTTTAGACATAAATAGTCATGTATTTATCCCACATTATTGAACAACAAACCACTCATATGTAAACTTCAAAATTCGCTGTAGTTAATCGCAGGACAAGTCTCACATTTATTCATCAACATGGCCACCCTACAGCCTGGTCACGAGCGTCGGTCACGGCGCTTCATTTCGCTCCAATCATAACTATAAACCGGCTAACGGAGCATCGCTGTTTAAACTGCAGTTAACTTTTAGTGCAACTGGACTTTTTAATTGTTATTATAGTCAATTTGCTATTTTATTATGGAATAGAGGTTTATGTGTTGTATGTGTGCCCCAAACTAAGCAAAACTTGAACTATGGGTACTTTAGGTACATACTTAGATAAATACATTGAAAACATCCAAAACACAGTATCAAATATCCGCGATCAACACACAAATGCCGTTACCGGGAATTGAACCCGGGATCTTCAGCTCCGTACTACGGAGGCCGTTAAGTTCAATAAATCGGGTCACCATTCGGGACCAGTATGGGAGGGTTGTTTACCACCTTCTAGGTATAAAATATATAAAGAAATGGGCCCGCAGGTTAGGTTAGGTTAGCATAGCAACCATTGAAGTGGCATGCAGATATTACAAATTGATTTCAATTTGATATAATTTTGATATAGTGTTGATGCAAGTGAGATATCAAAATGAAATCAATTTGAAATGTTCACATTCGAAATGTTTAGTAGGTAAGTACAGAGACTTAAATCAAGGTTTCCCGGAACGCGACAAACTATTCGATTTCCTGTGGAAATAGTTAGAATAAAATAAGGTCAAGTTCAGGATTGGGGACTCGGTCAAGGGACAGTCCCTTTTCTGTACGATAAGCGGCACATAGTGTAGAGAGAAAAGTACGGATTGTCCTAACTGATGCGCTATCGCGATAACGTGTCATTGACGCTAAGGGCACGGGGCGGGACGCCATATAACAAAACTCGTTTGAGCGCTTATGTGTGGACGGCACGTCTGTACAGTAAAAACTTCAATGTGTGCGTGAGTTTCTTACCTTCAACCTGACTGATAACCTACTAGTTTCCTACCGTCGCGGGGTGAGGTAATTCCAAACGGCGCGGGGGGTAGCGTGGCCATTTTGAAACACTATTATTTATTCTGCGCTAAGGGCCACGCTTGATGTACTGACCAACGTACATATGGCGGCGCAGCTGTCATTCCATAGAGAACTGTCAAATTATTTATACAAATAAAATTTAACGATGACAATGACGCTAACAAATGGTTTGGCGCAATCGGCGCTAAACAAAATGAAAACGAAAAATATACAATAAAAAAAACTGACAAGATACAAGACCTAACTTTAAAGCTATACTTACTGAATTTACTATAGTTACCAATTCTAGGTGAATGCCAACAATGTTACATAACCTAAATGTCCTAAAAACCCTACTTTTCTTCCTTCATTATTACCAAAGGTCGATATACCATTCATGTTGTCAGGCAAGTGGATTAAGCCCGATTTTATCGCAAATGACTAACGTAGGTAAATACATATTGATATACCTTACAATACCTACATATATTATACTTAATCGGTTCAGTCATCACTCTTTCACGGCATTACAGTATTTTTAATGCTTAAACCAGAAATATTCATGCCGTCAGCTGCTACAACTTTGCCTACGATGCACAACTTTGCCTGGCTTGAAAAACATGGTTTTCTTCACCAAAGAGCTATTTATATTGTATTCCTGAGATGGCCACCTTTCTCCTATCTCAGGACTAAGACTGAGACGAAACGGCTGTTTGGTGAAGAAAACCATGTTTTTCAAGCCAGGCAAAGTTGTGCATCGTAGGCAAAGTTGTAGCAGTTGACGGTACCGAATAAGTAGACTAGAGTATTTTTAATTTTCCCCAACAAAGACCCCTATAATATCTTCTATGTATGTGCAAAGATATTTGTTTCTATCAATGACTTTCATTGTACTAGACTCGCTATTCCGAATTATCTGAAAATAGTTCTAAATTATTCACTGCCCAAGTCATTACCGCGCTAAAATCAAAAAGGCTTAAGTACCGTTAAGACATACGTACATAAGACGTTTTGAAATATTTCGGTGTAGTCGTTAGAATGGAAATCGCATCAAATAATTTATTTGACAAATAGGAGAACGGCATTCGTTAATTTATGGTTTCGCGGAAGAACAATCGTAGGGGTTAGGATGGGGCCCGGTAGCTAGCGGAGCGGAATATTCATAAGCGAAGCGACAAGCGGCAAGGAATTGGCACAAATATTTATTTGCATAGTTAACCACGTTTAAAGACTGTGTGAAAACTGGAAAAGAAGTTGAATTTTAACGCTAATAAGTAGCCAATGTTTCTAAATATAAGGGCTGTGGAAAAAAAACATGCCCTAGCCTAGGCATTTCTTGAGTCATTTGACAAATGTAAATTGGCCGAGCGAAGCGAGTGAAATGTTTACATTTTAGCTTGGGCAAAATTACTTTCAAATGACCGGGGGTGTGCCTCCGGTAATAGTTTTTCTTATATATCTAGTTCCGTAACCGGAAATTCACGGTTCTACATACAAAATGGGGACATTCGCTAAACAATTGGAAGCCCTCGAGTCGCATTTCTCAACCGATTCGCGAGAAATTTTGTGTACCGATGACCAACATATTTTACTCTCGATTTAGTATTTGAAACCGTTTGCTGTGTTTTCATTCAAATAATTTTAATCACACATATAATTGTTAAAATAATTTTATATTTCGGTAATTTCCAGTTAAATACTTACTACTACTACTTTACTTTACTTAGGTACTTGTATCTGCTCTCGATATTCTTATTCCTAAAATACATTTTGGATCTTACTACAAATAATCATAGCCTTACCCACTATTAACAACCAGCACAGACTTTGTTAGTAGATTCTCTTATACCCCAAGAAACTTACACGTTAAAAGTGAACACAGCCTTAGGACATGATTATTTCTTACCCGCTACAACCTTTGCGTGCCCTTACCCACTGATTGACACAGACATTGTTAGTAGAGATGCTCTTATAATTAAGTACAGTCAGCCGCTGCGGTTAACGGTCGTTAGTGACAGCTTGAATAAAACGCAGACAAGTGTACTCCGGCGGGTTTAGGTATTAGTAGGTATGTGAGGGAAAATGGTCGGATAGTAGATATAGGTAAATGTAGTATCCGAGTAGATACCTATGTTAGTCTTAGCTTAGTCATATTTTCTTAGGGAAAATTATGTAACTAATTATGTTATAAATATAGAACAATTGAGAATGAGGAAATATTACACCAATCATTTATTTTAAATAAAAAAAAATGTTAAAATATAAATTAGAAAGCCAGTTTTGGGTGCCGTAGGCCTAGGCCACTTTTTCTTTAGTAGGTATGCATCTACTCTAACAAAAAATAACTTAAAAGTTAATTAGAAAAAAAAAATTGTCAATATACTTAAGTTGGGTATGAATTTGTAACTAGGCATAGCTTTTGTGTTTAATCAAAAAATATGGTATTTTTCTGTATATATCATTGACGAACTAAATATTTCGTGCCCCTCCAACAAGACCTTTAGGGATCAGCAACGCGGAAGTAATACCCCTGGAATCGCAGGCGTCCATAGGCTACGTTAATTGATTACTATTAAGCTGGCTGTACATTTGTTTGTCAACGACGTGTTATTAGTGCGAATACCGTCCTTTCTACAGTACAAAACCAAACGTCCTCTCTACAGCACATACTCTCTGCAGACCGATGAAACGGGAATTTAGCGCTATGTAGAATACAAACAGACAAACACCCGACTGAATTAATCACAAGACTGGAACAAAGCGGGAATCCGATCGCAACACGACTAATCGCAAAACGACTAAGACTAATAGTCGTTAATCGCAATGACAGGGTAAAAAGGATAACAAGAGGTCGGGGTTTCTATTGGGCACTGTGTAAGTCTTAGAGCATTTAACCAACCGGAGCGGCCATTGACAGGCGTTCCCCTCTGCCGAAAATAATTATATGACCATTTGTCTTATATTTTCATACTCATTGTATGGACTGACGTTTATCTGACGTGGCTATTTTGAAATGAAATGAAATGAAAAACGTATATTTTCAGGCAACTAGTGGCCCATAGATTTTGACGTTACGTATACATTTGACGTTCCCCTCCCTCGCGAAAATCGGCAGACTTTTTTTGTATAGAAAATGACAGACATGCATCCGGTTGGTTGAATATTCTAAGCAGGTATGTAATAGACCGTCGTGTCACCAAAATAATAGTTTTAGTTTATAATGTAATATGTATGCTAGTCTTTAAGGTCACTACGGGCCACTAGTTGCCTGAAAATAATCGTTTTTCATTTCATTTCAATAGACATAATGCAGCCGAGAGTTGGATTTCCCGCCTTTCGGCTGAGTTTTATCTGTGATAGCTGAATTCCACGCTTTGAATAATGTTCCAAATGACAAGGGTCTACTTTTAACTCATAATTATTCGTAATAAACGGGACTTAACCGCGTATATAATTTTTAAATTACCTTCGACGTTTCGAGGACGGCCTTGTCCCCGTGGTCGCGAAGAAAGACTGGCTCCAGTTGACATCAACGTCTTCTAGCCGCGCGAGTTTTCGAACTACCCGCACTTGGTCTCGGTTATCAACTTGAACGTTTTGCACACTAGGGATGTCACTCGGTCGACACAGAACACTCACAGTGTCCGGCTTTCGAACCGGCGGTATTCCTTGACGCCTACATTTACCAATGACAGGATTCCATGTAGAATGAGATCCTAAAACCATCGTGCTGATTGAAATTGCTGTGTTTTTTGAACGTCGAAGGTAATTTAAAAAAAAACCGGCCAAGAGCATGTCGGGCCATGCTCAGTGTAGGGTTCCGTAAACTGAGACCATTAATTCAAAAGGTCGTTTCTTACGGGAAATTTGGCGGCGCTTACGTCATTTTTACTTACGTCCTTTCACTATGGGTTTTTGAATGATAACTCAAAAACGGCTCAACCGATTTATTTCAATATAGTTTTCATTGAAGGTACTCATTAAGCCTCAGTTTCTTGAATTTTTTCAAAATTTAGGACCCACGATTCAAAAGTTAGATGGGGGGGGGACGCCCTGTTTTAAACTTTCGGAGCTATTATTTCCGAAAGTATGAGTTTTATCCAAAAACTGTTTTAAAAGACCCTAATTATTTTTAAAAGACCTATCCAACGATACCCCACACAACTTGGTTGGAACGAAAAAAAATTTCGCCCCCCACTTCACGTGTACGGGAGGTACCCTAACAAAATATATTTTTCGCATTTTTATTCTACCATTTTGTCGGCTTGGTTAATGCACATATTCAAACCAAATTTCAGCTTTCTAGTGCTAACGGTCACTGAGCTAGACCGCGGACGGACGGACGGACGGACGGACGGACATGGCGAAACTATAAGGGTTCCGTTTTTGCCATTTTGGCTACGGAACCCTAAAAATTATATACGCGGTTAAGTCCCGTTTATTACAAATAATTATGAGTAAAAACCGTGAAAGTCTAAATCAGTGTTCCACTTTTTTGTCGATTAATCGTTAATGTGATTGTTTTATATATTTAGGCTAAAATAATTTTGGTTAAAAATAATTTAACACTCAATCCCAAGATATTGTGTCTTGGGTTTAAGTACTTATCAAATACCGCTTCATAATTTTCAGCGCAAACTTAGAAAAATCCACCTAAAATTTCATCTCTCCAAGAGCTCTTGAAAATCGTCAACAACTCGAACGTATGTCCGTCCCACTCCACACTCGAGTGCGATCTCGAGAACGCGATGCCCTGAGCCGTGAACTCGAGGGCTCGAAGCTTGAACCGACGAAAACTTGAAACTTTAAGTTTAAGGACGCGTGACGAGCAGACAGGTAAGTTTAATTAATTAATTATACCAAATGTAACGTAATTTCTAAGTATATTAACCAAATTAATTAACAGACAAAAAAAATAGTGTTAGCTAAGTACCAATTTAGCTCGGTTAAAATATTTTTAGTTGCATACAACCAAGACATTTTTTAAACACTGAATAAAGCTTTGTTAATGATTGCTAAACGTTCTTGGTTATTTTAACCAAGCACTCATTTTTTTCATCTGAATCCAAATAAGTGTCCTAGTACCTAAATATAACCCTTACCTGATACCCTTAATTATTTTGAACAAAAATGGTATAGTTTTACATACATACGTTAGCCAAGTTGACTTATTTGATTTTAGCAACGAACTTTGCACGCTCCATGCGAAGCGAGTCACTCGGTTGTAAATAGCAAAAACTTATTTGTTTCTAGCTGTTTCATTTTTTCAGTGCAGTACAAACCCAAATAAATGTATATAGGCAGTCTTACTGCTTCTGAGAGATCTCTTCCAGAAAAGATTTGTGAGGAGTAATCATATTGCTGCGGTTTCCGCTAGTAGCAACGGTGTGAGAACGAAATAACGTTATGCATGTGTATAGAGCTATCTCGCTCGCATACCGTCGCCGCATCCGCATGCGGCACCAGTGTGAAAACCGCCTTATTCTTTTTAACAAAGTACACTTCACGTAAAGAGAATTTCTGTTTCTGTGGTGTTTGTGAAATTATGTGTACAGTCTGGTTGAGAATAAACGAATAGGGTTAACAGCTGCGCTGTTCCCTGTACACGTTTGCCGAATGCGCAGACATTTTTCACTGACTGTACCATCGTGGGGTTGTGTTCCACTTGCAACTTAGCAAGGTATATTTTCTTAAAAATCTGTCTTGTTTTATATTGAAACTTATTGTCTTTGAGTAGTCTATAATTCACTCTAGAATGCTTTAAATGTTATAATTTTTTCTCCTAAAAGAGTCACTTTTTATTAGGTTTGATTGACAAAGCAAAAGATTCAAAGAGTTTGTAATTCTGAGTACCTAGAAATGACACAAAATTTACTATAAACATCAAAACTTTAAATAAACTGGAAAACGAAAAATACAAGCAATAACATAGTTTAATACTTATATGTAATATGACACTAGTCAAAGACTCTTAAATAAAAACTCGGGCTAGATTATATTTACATTTGAATTGAAGTTAGAGCTATTCAGATTACGAAAAATCAAGCTTGATTCAAAACAAAATTAAAACTGTATGAAAGTAAATTAAAATAAAAAGAAGAAAAATAATATACGTCGTGTCGTATCAGGCTGTAAAGGAGAAGGCAAATGACAGACAGGCATGGAAATTGCTCCACCTACAAGAGCCTAGCTCCTAAACATATGATGATGAGCCTATCAACAGTACCAACCCACAGTTATAGAAAGAATACCGCATCCAGCAACTCCGATTGTGGCATAGTCATTTTTTTTTTTTTTTTTTTTATTAGCCTATTTTCGTGTCCCACTGCTGGGCAAAGGCCTCCCCTCTTCTCCTCCATTCAGCCCTGTTTGTAGTATTTTCCCGCCATTTTACAAAGAATGCGTCCAGGTCATCCCGCCATCTCCTTTTTGGTCTGCCTTTACCCCGGCGGCCGTCTATGGTGTCTCGTGGGTCCCACTCAGTAGCCATTTTGGCCCACCGTTCAGAGTGCATGCGGCAGACATGCCCGGCCCAGTCCCACTTTAGCTTAGCGGTCTTGACGCCCACATCTACAATGCGAGTTCTGGAGCGCAGTTCCGTGTTTCTGATTCGGTCAGTTCTTCGAACACCTAATATACTGCGCTCCATCGCTCGTTGGCAAATCTTGAGTTTGGACTTTAAAGCTTCTGTTAACGACCAGGTTTGAGCACCGTAGGTTAGAATGGGAAGGATGCACATGTCGAGGAGTTTGCGCTTAAGACACAAAGGAAGGTCACCCTTCATTAGCGCCTTCATAGACCAGAAGCTCTTCCAAGCGTTTTCGATACGTCTATCGACTTCGATAGACTGCCTATTCTCGAAAGATGCTATCTGGCCCAAGTAAACATACTCATCGACATATTGCAGATCCTGCCCATCCACCACTACCCTAAGTTTAGTTTGATTGGTCATCAACTTAGTCTTTGCTCTATTCATTGTGAGCCCAACCTCAAGGCTCTCTTTGCTCAGATCTTGTAGCATTTGTTGTAGGTGGGGTGCCGAATGGGAGAATAGAACTATGTCGTCAGCAAAACGCAGGTTTGTTAACCGTTTGTCGCCAACGTCAATGCCCATCGCCTCCCACGAGACCGCCAGCTTCTGAAATATTTCTTGCAGGCAACTGGTGAACAATTTTGGGGATAATGGATCGCCCTGTTTGACGCCTTTCTCTATATTGAATGCAGGACCGGGTGCGTGTAATTTAATGCTGGCTGTACTATTGCTGTAAATAGTTCCAACGAGTTCAACGTATACTGGGTCTATCCCCTGCTTCTGCATGGCGGATAATATAGCGGAGTGTTTGACGCTGTCGAATGCCTTGCTATAATCTACAAAAGCAAGATACAGAGGCACGTTGAACTCGTTGGACTTTTCAATTATTTGATTTAAAGTGTGGAGGTGATCAGTGGTGGAATAACTAGGACGAAACCCAGCCTGTTCGGGCGGCTGATGTTTGTCTAGCAGTGGCGCAATTCTATTTTCTATTATTTTTATAAATAATTTATAAATATGGGATATTAAACTAATAGGCCGATAGTTATTTATGTCGGATTTTTCTCCTTTTTTATGCAGAAGTACGATGTCTGAGTGGCAAAATTTGGAAGGGACTTTACCAGTATTAAGTATGGAGTTAAACAGTTTTGTTAAATGCGGCAACAAAGTAGTCATTTTAGTATAATTTAATTTGTGAATAGACATGATTTCTGAACTCACTTAAAACCTCACGGTACCAATTGAACCGCACCCTGTATGCAAACATACGTGGCTCCCAACTAGTTTAAATTAACCGTAAAACAAGCGCGTGCATGCTTCACATGCAGACGGCTTGCAAGTCTGCATGTCCTCGAAGGTTCTAGTGTGGAGGTTATTTTATATGTGCAATTCGTGTCACGTGAGACTCAAGATGGTGTCAATTCATGCATATACAGAGTGAAATCCGGGTCGTGATACAGAATCACATTTTCTATCTTTGTTGATCAATATTATCGCATGGTAGTACTTGAAAAAACAGATTTTTTTTTTTGTTATTTTTAAAATAATTTTAATCTTGACCAAATTTATATTTATCATGGTCACCCTAACTTTTGAAAAACGCCGCAAAGGAACCGACAAGATGCATACAAAAATGTATTTATTTTTCTACTTATCATCTGAAAAATATCTAATTATCAATAGGAAGGAACTAGTGATAAAAAAATTACTTGCATCATTAGTTTTGTGTTCTTGCTCCGCGAATCAGGAATTATCCTGTATATGCAGGAGTATAATTAGGTGTGCTTTTACGATTACTAATTATATTCCTCCCACAATTTCCAACATCATGAGATTTTGTTTCATCCTAACCCATATTTTAGTTAATTCATTCATAACCCAGTGCCAAAATCCCGTGCCAAGGACTTCCACTTCTGTTCACACCAAAAAGCTCTCGAGAAAGCCAACGAGACATTTCTTCCAGTTTCCGAATTATTCTATTTTCGTTTTCACGTTTGATGGATGTGCTTGCCAAAATGGCAAAGAAGCCAGACGCAAAGTTTTTAGAATTGGAGTTATTTCGAGACGCACTCGACAGGTAGGTTTCGTTGCTCGTAATTAATGACTTGGTTGTAAGGCTACAGTTGTAGCTCCTAAATATACGTAGAGACATAATAATTTTAAACAAAAAGAACGAAACGTGGTAGAATTTAACAAGCTTTAATGTTGCCCAAGATTGTATTTCCATAGAATGAGAAGTTTAAGAGTTAAAGGCGAATTTCTTACGGATAAACACACATTTTTCAAGATGGCGGGGAGTCCTCGAGGTCCTGGAACGTCAAATGATCTAGAGATGAAAACGGGACCTCTAATTAATGTACATACCAAATTTCAGGAATATCATATTTGATATGTAATATTTAAAATATTATAAATAAATGACTAGATTATGACTTTCCGAAAGATTTCGAGATATGTCGTATTTTGACTGTATTACAACGGATACTGAGACTTATATAGATGTCGTGTACAAAGGAAAAAGTGACCTAGACCTCCGTTGCCCAAGGCTGGGATCGAACCAGCGTCTTCTGCATTCGCGGCAGACGTCTTAACCAACTTGGCCACCTGGGTCACAGAAGCACCGGTCAAATTTTCCCGTGTATATGCAATCTTTGTAACTGCTAAGGCGCAAATTTATTTAAATAATTTTATTTGTTCTTCAGTTGAATATCGAGAGTGTTATGGGTAGGCAAAGACAACCCAACACAACAACTGACCTCTAACTTAAGATCAAAAACATTCAAAAAAGCTTATATACTTTCTATTGTCAGCACAACACCTGAACGTTGAAAACAGCGTCCATTTTCCTTACAAAGTTGTTCGAACAACCCACTTACTTGGAACTCTCAAGACAGGACAAGTTAAAGCTTAAAGTTCATAAAGCCATGTCGCAACACTAGGCATGTCGAATCGGGCCCATGGCTGTGGGAATAATGGGAGGAGGCATCGAGCTAATGACAGCTATTGATACGGCGGTCATTTCTGCTGTATTGTACAATACAAAATAAAATCTCGACTAATATCATAAATGCTGATGTAACACTGTCTAATTTTAACTCTTCATGCTTAAACCTAAAAATGGATTTTTAAATTAAGTATAGAGATAGTTTGAATCCCGGGAAAGGACATAAAAATACTTTTTATGACGGAATTCATTATTTAAAATAATGAAAGGGGTTGTAATTTACTCGAACCACTAATTTTATGTAAGTCAAGTCGTAATAACGGGGTATTTATTGCAAAATAGTACATTATTTTGACAAAACACGGGACTTAATCGCGTACACTTACTTTTAATTTTCCTGACGTTTCGAGCGTGTCATAACGCTCGTGGTCCCGTGTTTTGTCAAAATAATGAGTGAAAATCGTGTGAGTTTAAATCAGTACAAAATAGTACATTATACAACTAGGGTGGTAAAATAAAGAAAGGCCGAGATCGCAGAAGTTTGCGGCCCGAGCTGCAAGCGAGGCGCTTTATTTATTACCTCCCGTGTTCATCATTTTATGTCTACACTTGGCCAGAAAGCGTCTTTTTTCGTACGCGCAGCGTGCGGAAAAAGCCACTTTATGGCCAGGTGTGGCATAAATAATATTTAAATACAGTACATATGTGATATACATATTTGTAAAGAAATAATGAGTTCTTAAGACAAAAGGGGAAAATATATTAATGATGGAGTGTTTACTTAACAATAACTTTAATAATGTTGTTCAAAAAATGAAATTTAATAAAAGCATATTTGAGTTAAATATGTATTTTAAAATTTAAATACGAGCAGAATCGATCAAGGGGTTGTGGAGATAGATGGCCAAAAAGCGACTATCATAGGTGTTGTTTTAGTGGTCAACTAGTTTTCAATACAGCATAGCAATATAAAGCGATTTTTTTAATAAATTTGACTTCTTAATTTAAAGTCTATAATAAAACTAGGAGATAAGTACTTGTTTAAAACACTGCATTAGTAATTGTTAACGAATGACCACAGCACATGATTCAGGAAACTCAAATCACGAGTCGGTCTGAGGCCATTTAAGCCACGACCGCATCCAATGGTTTCGTCATTGAATGCATTAAGCTTGGCTCATACAGATAACTTACCAACTAGGTGAAGCATCGAAATTAGGGAATTAGCGCTACCGGCCTAAGTAAGTAAGCGAGTGACTTGATATAAAAGCGTAAAAGATAAAGAGATAAAAGATATTTATTCTTCAATTTAGGCACAAGACAATGCAATTGTGAATGGCACAGAGAGAAAAATAACTACCGGTTCTAACCCTACACCTCTGACCCGAGAAGTATTATGATTGTATTTACAAACACGGCGGGAGTTATTTTTTCAAGACAGTGATACATATCTTAAAAATACACAGTAATACGTAATGGCAGTATAAGTTATAGAACGTTATATAACTACTACAGTATGGCAGCACCGCATTACGAACATGAGCGTCTATTAAATAGATTTCTTCAAATTTTATGAACATGTTACTGTACTGCTTTTCTTTTGTTGTGTTATAAATTTGTATGTTTGTTGGTAGATTTGGGTGATTAGGCTATTTGAATGAATAACGAATAGCATTGGTTAATAGACACTTTAACTAGGAAGCAATTAAAAAATGCACGTACTTACGTATAGGTGCAATACTAAATAATATATTACTTACACAGTTTTAATTAACAGTCCCTCAAATTAATGTTATGTCAATATTTTAATTTTCACGACACGAGTACAGTCGTAAAAGGTGATGTGCGCTAACTAAATTAGTAGCGCCTTTTAGCCAAGCAGTTAAAGCGACTTGGCTAATACGCATCATCTAACAATAAAGTGGTCTATGATCAGTAAAGATCGTGATTGCGTCATTCAAAACTGATGATTGTAATGATGGGAGCGGGCAAAGGAATTCGATTTTGCATTTAATAGTCAATTGTTGATGATTTTAGCTACTGCATTGATTGTTTTATAATGGCCGATCATTGTGTTTCGATCGATTGGAATATGATTAAAGGTGCTTTGTGAGTTTTGTAACTGGCTCTGGAGACAAAATGAAATGAAAAGTAAGCTAACAATTTAACTATGGAAAAATGTTGAGTTTTCCTTCTTTACGTTTCATCGAAACCTGCATTTAGTCTTACTGCTGGGTAAAAACCCTGTTTAAGTGAATTTAGAAAATAAAGAGAATGGTTTCTAAGTTTCCCTCTAGTAAATATAAAATTTTAAATAAGTTACTAAGGGAACGTACCCAAACTACGTGACCCATTTTTTTCAGTTTTTGACCCCCCCCCCCCCCTCGTTGACCATCCGTAGTAATCGCCAAGACCCCCCCCTCTAGTTGTCACGTAGTAAAACTCGCACATATAGTTTAGAGTGATGTTTTGGACATAGAAAGCAAAAAAACATAAATTTGCCTACTTATTGCCTTTTATTTACTCGACACTGGCCGCGTGACGCCAAAAGTGCATGGAAACCTATAATTAGAAGCGCGATATTTGAGCATCATTATTGACTACGTGACAGAACCTAAGACTCCCCCCCCCCCCCCTGTGACCTAGAGTAGTATTTTGACGACCCCCCTCCCCCCCCTAAACTGGTCACCTAGTTTGGGTACGTTCCCTAAAGCGAAAAGTACTAAAATTATGAGAACATTATATTCTTTATTGTATCCAGTGGAAAAATCCTAAGAGGAATTTCTATAATCTATCAAATAAGAATCTCGGCGAAAAAACAACTTAGCGCAAAAAGGCAGAATCGTTTCATTAATCTAAATCTAAACATTTGAAAAAGCCCTCTTCCATTCACTCTCCCATTCTTTCATTCATTCGTTCATTGGAAGCTAAATGCAAATGTACGGAAAAAGGTCCATTTATCAACACTTTACTGACTGAGTTTCCTTATCTGCAGCTGGGAGTTTGTTGAAGATAATATCTTCAACAAACAATATTATTTACATATAATATTATTATTTGTAAATAAGTTTGAAGACAATAGCTAGGGATACACGCACAGATGTGCCTGCCGGATTTGTCCGTCGGATATGCTTGGCGGATAGATCCGTCCGTGTATGGCGCGAAATGGACACGGATTTGTCTGCGGACACATCTGAATAGCGCCATGCACGGACGGATCTGTCTGCCAGGCATATCCGACGGACAATCCCTATCTAATCAAAGAATTGTGTCTAGGTAATTTGTAAAAAAAATACCGTGAATGTGGTTAATTACACATGAAAAACTACAATTTAGAGTCTGGCTAAAATATCTTAAGTAGCACTGAACAAAAAAATGGTCCGTTCTTAATGGTCTTCGCATTGTTATCACATTAATTACAAAAATACAGTTATTAAAATACAAACAAAAGGACAAACAACAGTGTATAGAAAACTTAGACTAATTAATACTACCTAGCCTGGGCTACGTAGTATTAATTAATACTACCTAGCCTACGTGGTTTAAAGTATATGTACAAATGTCCCGTATGTCACCGCTATTAGGTAAGGTGCCCATAAGGCTGGCTGCGTTACCTCGCTGAATGGCAATGCCAATGCGCTGAGCGAGGAACGAGCCAGCCCTCTGGTCACCGGTGGAGCGAATGAGCATATAGGACAGTTACAAAAACCAATAAATAAAACAATTTGACAGTATATTTATTAGGGCAATTTCTAGGTCTTGACTGAGAACCACTTTTTTTGAGTGTATAGAATAATATACAAGAGAATTCAATTTTATTCAGTTTACACCAGTAGTGGCGCGTCCATAGAACACGATTCCTACCGGCTTGCCTAATTTTCAGGCACCTGAGCAGTTTTCCTACAGCTTATGTATAAATTTTAAACCAAATTAAGCTTTGGCTTGCCCAAGATTATTTTTGACTCACCGCCACTGGTTCAGGGCGGCTCTACATAATGGGCCATCATAGGGATGCAGCTATACGACGAAACGAGATCGCGATACCGTTAGCTCCCTCTAACGCATAGCTACGTCTCTTTGCTGGCCCATCATGTAGAGCAGCCATTACAGTTACTATTTTTGAGACCGTTTGCACCAAACCGTCTGATAACGTCAACGTCATCGTTAAAAAAACTTGTATGAAAACTTTGACAGTTTTCTATGGGATGACAGCAGCGCCGCCATATTTAACGTTGATAAGTCCGTTAATTTTGCGTTGTGCAACCCACCCTAAGACTCTAAAAAAATCTTTAAAATCCGTAATAGAATACAAATGTAAACAGACATACAGGACATACCTAATATATTGGCCGTATAATGAATGACCGATATTAGCTGACAGCTAGTCGGTATATTTGTCATATTACACGACCAAATTACGAACACTGGCAAGTGGCTGAACAATCCCGTGTAGTGCCTGTACAACAAACTTTTAGGTTATCCTTTCGTAACCCTTATTTACAAGTGGAATTGATTTCTTCTAACTATCCGACTCCACAGCCACTCCAGCAACTACATGTGTTTCATTTGACACAATGTGCCCTCAGACATGTGGAGGGCCCTACAGACCCTCCCTGGCAGGTTGTCATTGGTAGCGAGCGCGGGCGAGCCGAGTTGGCCGCCAATGTGACTTGAACTCGATTTCTAAACGACTAAGTGTAAGGCCTGAGTGGACGCTCGTGGCGGGGCGTGCAGCGGGGCGGGGCGGGCGGCGTGCATGTCAAACAAAGGACACTCGTACTGGTGTCCTGAGTCGACGCTGCACAAAGTGTATGGACGCTCGCCCGCCCCGCTGCACGCCCCGCTGCACGCCCCGCTGCACGCCCCGCTGCACGCCCCGCTGCACGCCCCGCCACGAGCATCCACTCAGGCCTTACACTGCTTTTCTTATATCAAATACCTTTATATATGTGACGTTATATGAAAAGGGATCTTATTTTCGATGGCACTTACGCCATTATTAACGACAACGCAATACGACTAATACGACTAAGACTTTTCATAGATGATGCCTCATATAGGTAGACACATACAACAGAAAACTTCATATAAATAATTTTAAACAAAAAAAGAACCGACTTCACTTAGGATCCGCTATTCCAAGAGGAAGTGGCCGAGTTGCTGTAAAAAATAGTGAAATCACTATAGGTGTGCTTATAATAGTTGAAGAGTTCCCTCGATTTCTCCAGGATCCCATCATCAGATCCCGACTTGGTGACAATGGGACCATCTAGGGGTTATACCTGTTCGATTCAAAAAAAAATTTTGAAAATCGGTTCACGATTCACGGAGATATGAAGTAACATACATACAAAAAAAAAAATTATGATAAAAAAAAAAAAAAAAAAAATTCAGTCGAATTGAGAACCTCCTCCTTTTTTGAAGTCGGTTAAAAAGATAGCATTATTTCTAATACTAAAATTGCTTAAAACTATTGAAAATTGAACTTATACTGGTTTTTAAGCCTTCCAATCGCTCCGGCTCGGTACAAAACTACAATGGAGCCCCTGATCAGACGTTATTTGAAACTGAAGGGCCCCTTAAGTATCTGCTACATAAGGTTTAGGGGAGAAAAAGATTTCGTAGCATCGTAAGCACATAAGATTTGTCTGTCAATGGTCTGGTAAAATGGAAACTTGACGTATGGATTTCTACTTTGTATTGAATGGTTTTTACTTTGTTGATGGTTAAATTTTCTGCAATTTTATTAATACATTCATAGCTTGCAAGAAACTTTTGAATATTGTAGTTTACTTATGCAATGTAGGTAACTTTTTTTATTAGAACCTAGTTTTTTTTAAAGGTACTCTTTTGACAATACAATACAAATACTACCTATTATTATACAAAAATAAAACCAGTACAGAAAAAACATCAGATTGCATTAGAGGGAAAACGACAGGCAGTCTTATCGCTTAAAGTGATTTCTTCCAGAAAACCTGTAAGTAGCGAAAATTTAATTTATTGCTTATCGAATGAAGAAAAATATTTTTTTAACTTACATACCGCGCAATGGTGATTTATTACTTAAGTAAGTATAATTACTCGTCAATCGCTTACCTGAAAACAAACAAAAAGAATTTTTAAATAACAAATAATAAAACATCACTACATAGTATAAAACAAAGTCGCTTCCTGCTGTCTGTCCCTATGTATGCTTAGATCTTTAAAACTACGCAACGGATTTGGATGCGGTTTTTTTTAATAGATAGAGTGATTCAAGAGGAAGGTTTATATGTATAGTTGCACCCGTGCAAAGCCGGGGCGGGTCGCTAGTAAATAATAAACATAAACAAATAATAATAAAAAAAAACATAAATGCAATTTTAATTAATTATGAATTAGTAGTTCGTAGTGATTATAGGTCTCAAATATTATTTACTTAAGTAAGTAAATTATATTTCTATCCTGTATGAAAAATAAAAATCATTACAGCATATGGCATTTTTAATCAGGAGCAGCAATATCTAATTTCTCACGAGTACTTTAATGATCTAAGATGAATGCAGTGAATCCCCTAAAGCTCTTCAAACCGGCCTGAGGGTCCAAAACGTTTCAATTTTATAAATAAGCAGGCATCAGTATCAATCGTGGGTCGAACCGTAATCGTTGGAATGGCCAACCTAAATCTTGGGTCCGAGCGGTTTCGAATGGCGTATGGGGTACACTAAGAGCCGGGATTTACTAAAATAATAGGAAAATCCTGCGAAAGGGCTCAACGATTTTAAGATGAACTAAGATCACTCGCTGGAAAGTCTTCTTTTATATACATTGAGTAACAAGAATTGACATCCCTAACAATTGTTTTGTCTATAGTAAGTACTCTTTGATTCTGTCACAGCTGTCAACCGCCAAACAAGGCGCACAAAATTAGGTATGATATTAGGTACATATAGTAGAATACATAATAAATCGAATACTACCTAATCTTCCTTCCTAATAATGTACATATACATGCTTATTACAGGCCTATGTCCAGCAGTGGACGTCTTTCGGCTGAAATGATGATGATGACATGCTTATTATAAATGTGAAATAATATATATGTTTAAATGTGTAAGACACGATGTTTACATAAAAAAATTGTGAGAGAAAGTTACAGAAAAAGTACCAAAAGATGCATTACTTGCAAATCGAGATATAAAAATAATTTCTTAATAGTATTTTGTGCAACAGTTACATAATAAGGGTTCTTAAGATTCGAGGGTCGAAACCAGACCCGAGAATTTAAAGACCTAATTATGTACCGTTGCACACAATAGTTTTTCTACGAGTGCTAGGCAAGCCAGTAAGCATTGAGTTCGACGAATGACCTGCTGCCTCTATACAATTGTCTTCAATCTCCTGACGGATTGCATCGGCGCCCGCCTCGTCTACAGCGGCGGGCGGCGCCGGTGCGGGGCCCGCCTTGGTAACAGACCCATTATATCCCTAAGAGTCGACTTTTGAGTCATCTTATGACAACGTTCATAAAGTATATGCTTTGAATTTACATGTCAGTCATTTTATTGGCAAATTAGAATGCAGGAGTAGAAAAAATATATAAGTTAACCCCTAAAATTATATACAGGGTACTATTAAACCACCTTTCTTTTATTAACATACGTGATTAAGATAAAATTAGAACTATCTTTGCGGCAAATGAAAATAAAGCACTGATGGGCCTCATTTCAGATTAGTACCCGTAACAGCATTAACGAACCAACACACTATTTATTTAACCCCATTACACCCCCGCCGTAACCCCAACTAGCAGTTAAACCCCACTGGGTCGTTCGGACCCCACAAACTAGCGTTTTTATACTGCCCACCTGATGGGCGAATTAACACAGCATTTGACCCCCGCAAGCTGTTTGTATAAAATTATAGTCCAATTTTGTGCGAATGGCCTCTTATGTAGGTGAGGGTTATGTTTTTGGATTTGTGGTTTAAAACCAGTCGTTATGAAGTACTATAACATGTTTAAGTTAGTATTTTCTACTGGGGGCCGTATTCTAACTTTAAGGGGCTACGTTGAAAAATTATAGGTTTTTTTAAACGCTCTATCGACTAAACGGGAAAAGGGACTTAACCTATTTTCGAATATATATTATTAGACTATATACTCTTGTATATGGCACAAGCCGAAACACGATTGCTGAAAGTTTCCTCGATAGAAAAAAAATCAGAAGTTGGGTCCTTTTTCCTCTTATTTTTCTTAGCTTACGTAAACTATAAGAGATTAAGCAATATAACTAAGTAAAAAATATGGTATTCTGGTTTATCTAAAAAGTCACAGAAGAAAAGTTAGACAAAACTTTATAGATTCGCTTATTTATCGTAGTTTGGTTAAAAATTCTGATCCTTAAGAACGCTGCATCTCTTTCTTTCGTGCACGGGAGCCATAAACGTGTCTCTTACGGATGAGCGTGGCTTGTCCGAATCGAGGAATGGCCTTAAAACACTAGATACGATCCAACTTCACCACCACTCCAATGGTTTAACTACGCAATACAGCTTGCCTTAACTTCTGAATCAGAAATATCATTTGTTTAATAATTATTCCGATGCAAATCAAATAAAGCTTCAATATTAGTTGATTGTTTGTTGTGTTAGAGTTATGTTTAAGATACAGGGTGTAACAAAAATACTGGTGATCCGTTTAAGGGCATATTTGGTATCCTATTGCGAGTAGAAAAAAGTAGGAGAAACATTTTTTGGGCGTGAAAAATTTTTTCCTCACGTCGTCCCAGCCGGTCAACCCCCCATAAAAAGCTCTTTTTCTTACTTTTACATAATTAGAATACGATACCAATTATGCCCTTAAAAGGAGGAAGGAAGGAGGATGATGATGATGACCAGTATTTTTGGTACACCTTGTATATTGTGTTTTTAATGTAGTACTTATGTATTTTAAAATTAGAATGAGCCACCGGATTTAATATAAGACTTCTAAATTGAGGAAAAAAATTGAAAGTGCAGCGGTGTTTGTCATTGTATCTCAACAAAATCATTACAGTATCTCAATGTCTCCTTTTAGAAATCCCTAACGTATTGAAGGCACTATAAACTAGACATAAAACGGACAAGGCACTTGTTTGCGCCAGCCCTAGCGTAAACAGGAAAAAAAATAAAAACGTCAGAACTTTCTCCGAATTAGGAGACTTAGCGGAACTCCTGACAATTCAATCTACGCATGCTAATTTATTTTCCAGTAGGGTTGCCAGATTTTAGCATTTTTCCTGAAGTTTCAAATATTTAGGTTTTTTCGTGTGTTTGATTTAAGAGGATGAAATACTTATACCTACTTAGCGAAACAAGTAAAAATAAAATTTCCTTTTATTTAACTAGGTATATATTTATTTACAGTTCTAAAACAAAAGCTAAATTGTTTATAAAATGTGA
This sequence comes from Pammene fasciana, assembly GCA_911728535.1. Lineage (NCBI taxonomy): Eukaryota > Metazoa > Arthropoda > Insecta > Lepidoptera > Tortricidae > Pammene > Pammene fasciana. The sequence continues at coordinate 3,669,865 of OU452295.1, forward strand.
CGTTTCCAAGTCGAAGGTTCAAATCATTGTCGGTTGTAATAAGCCATTACTGCCATACAAAAAAAACATTTAGAAATGAACTCTATTACCAACTGACAATGATGTACTTTGAGTTAATTTTTTTAACAATGAAGACCGGTAGCAAATGTCAATACCGTCACGAGCTACAACTTTGCTTACGATGCACAACTTTGCCTGGCTTAAAACAACATGGTTTTATATCTTATTCCTGATGTGGGAGAGAGGCGGTCATCTCAGAAATAAGATGTAAATTGCATGATTATAAACTTAAGAGCACTTAAAACGAGTAATCTCGCATTAAAAGCATTACCTTGAGTTGAGCAGAAATATTCGTGGTAAATAGCTGATTGGTGAAGAAAACCAGTGTCAAGCACTAATAACGCGACCAATGTGTTTTTTCTTAATAAATAAGGATTTTTCTAGAAATTTAAAATCGTGTGACTGGAAACCCTGTTCCCGGCAACTTTGCCCAGGGAAGCCGAGGGAATTGAAGAGGGTACGGATTTTTCGGAGTTTGTCGCATTGTCATGTTGATTTTATTTTGTTGCCTAATTGCTTATTGGGTCGGGGAAAATTGCGAATATTAATGCATTTTATAGCCAACGAAAGAAGTATAAAATATTAGACTAATATTATATTTTATCTAAAAAAAGAAGTACTAAACTAGTTACTAGTCTCTCAAAAATAGTTATGGTCGTGACACTCGTCAAAGTCACCAATAATTAAGTTTTTGTGAGCTCTCTAAGTTACTTAGGCGTTGATTCGACATAAAAAGTAAATAAAAATATTTTAGTACATTTTTTTATACAGGCATTGTTCAATAATTAGAACTAGACAAATTTCAACTTGCCAATTTCTTTTGGCCGTTCTGTTACATCTATTGTTCTCTAAAAGTAGAAAAGTAACAAAGATATTAGGAAACTTTTTATTAAATCGCAGCATCTTGCAAGACCTTTAAACTTTTACTAGGTTTGCTAACAAAAGGATTGTGTCATAAAAGTGTCTTAAAAGTGTCACATGTGTCTTAAAAGGCCGAACCAGTCGGTGTAGTTAACGAAACGCCGTCAAATAACCAAAGCAAGTAGATTTAATAGGCAGATATAGATATACAGTATACGTCAAAACATCCATAGCTACAGCCTTGGCCAGAAGTGTTGAGCATAGGTGTTTTTTGTTTACAATTTTGATGTTAAGCATTATTTCCCTATCCTAACAATGTACGGTAACGGTAAATGTTATATTTTATTTATAAATATAGAAAACTTCACTTAATAACACTTTCAAGGTACTTAAAAATATGAAAACAGAAGGTACCAAAAATGTAAATTTAAGTCGGTGCGACATATTGCAAATATTCTATGCAGTTACTACTAACTTCAACAAAACATGTCTATTAGTCTAAATTAATTGACAAAATAACTTAAACAAAGATGGAAACGATGGACTAAACTTTCCAGTTTTGTATGAATATCGCATTAGTGCTCAACACTTCTGGCCAAGGCTGTATATGTGATAAACACAAATTAAAGCCCTTACCAGGATTCGAACACGGGTCTTTCTGCTTCGTAAGCAGGGTATTACTGGACCGCGATTAGATTAGAGTTGACAGATTTTCCATATGCTTACGTCAAAATTTGTATGGGTTGACAACTAACTCAATCCCATTCTCATCGCGATCCAGTAATTCTAGGCTAGGAGGCCGTTAAATAGTAAGCGTCTTTGATCCTCGATCTTTTTTTTCTGCTTGAGATCGGTTAAAAACAAAGGCAGGATGCAGGATAAAGAAAGTAAGTTTGTCTTTAAACACATTACGGCCGGAAGGATTGGCGGCATTTTTAGAGCAGCTCAAGATAAAAGACTAATCAGATCCCCCACTTGCCAAAGATATATTATACTGGAAGAGTTTACATGGATTTCTATAAGAAAAGCTAGTAATTTGCTGTAGAAACAGGGTTTTGGTTTCAACGGTTAGCTTTAACACAGCGGTCAATTTCGTCATATTGAATGAAGCGTACTCATATTATGGGATTCGTAACAGCAAAAATACCGGGGTTGGCAATAGGGGATATTACTGCAATGTTCTGCCACCAGAGTGCAACGCTAGCACTTCGGTAAACCATAGAGTTCTTAATACATACTAGGCCTTAAACAGTTATTTACAAGTTTTCATAGATAATTTATAACTAATAAATATGTCATTTGTGCACCAAGGCGGTTTGTTTACATACAGAGGGCCTATCGTGAAACGAGAGAATCGAAATTTTGACAACTGCCTCTCTATCGCTCTAATATGTAAGAGTGACAGAGAACCAGGTAACGAAACTTTTATTTTCGTGTTTCGCGGTAGGCCCTCCTTTTGTGGTAGTGCCGCCCCCTACGCAGAGTTTTGCGTATTATTCCCTATTGAATTGAGTTTGGCTTTTTAGGGGGCCCACCGACTAACCGTCCGCCTGACGGTATCGGCCTGTCAGTTATAACAAAAATTTGACAACTCCGAACAACTGACAGGCCAATATCGTCAGGCTGACTGATAGTGGGTGGGCCCTATTAGAATCGTCTCTATAACTGTCGAAAGAATTACCCTCATTTCTTTCGGCAGTCGGGTAAAAATACAATCTGCGTTACAGATATGAATCAAAACGGCTTTAATCGCGGTTAATCCTACAGTAAAAGTCTTTTAACTAGTTATTGAGCTTGCTTCCTTGACAGACTTAGGTCTGGTTGCATCAAACGGTCTACTAACGTCATCGGCATCGCGAAAATTTGCTTATATGAAAAGTTTGACAGTTTTCTATGGGATGACAGTTGCACCGCCATATTTTACGTGGATGATATAGTTTATTATATACAGAGTGATGATCAAAAAAGAACTAAATTCCCTTTGGCTGTAAGGTTTTGGAACGCTACCAATCCTCCCTATAACTATCCGCAAAAACTAACTGGCGACTGAAGTCATAAAACTTCTCTTTCACACTTGACCGGCCACTGCAAGTGAGAAGGAGACAGCGTTATAGATGGTTTTGGAAACTCTCAGATCGATATGATTTTTGGGTTTTTGTATGGCGATTGAGCGGCGGCGGAGTAAATGGAACCCGCCCTTAGCCGATTATCACAAGAAATCCCTCTTAAAAAGACATTTCCAGAACCCCTAGATACAACATCCACGTTCCATGGCCAGGGGTCGCGAAATAAAATTCCCTAGTCTTCGTGGAATAAATCACTGCGGAGCAAGTTATAATGAAGGAGCGAGACGCAAGATTAATGATGTTTTGTCTCCGTCTAAGAAAACTTTCATAATAAGAATTGAAACTCGGCGCGTTAATGAATAGATGCAGATATGGACGGAAAGATACAATTTTGATGAGGTGAACTTTGGAAGTGACTTATTTATTGACAGCAAAGAGAAATGGGTGTTACAAGTTCAGATTGGAGTTTTGGAAATTTAAATTTTATAAGCCAAGTACGAAAATTCGGCAACAGAGTTAATTGGACGTATTTAATTATTTATTTGCACACCGTACTGAGTTCCTAAAGACCAAGAATGACAAAGCACTCGTATTTAACGAGTTCCCGGGTTCACATCCTGGTAAGGGCCTGTGCGATCATAACATATTTTATTTATTTAAACTTTATTGCACCATAAAAAGAGTACAAACGGCGAACTTAATGCACAAAGGCATTTAAAAAAAAAAGAAAAAAAAAGATTTTTATTCTTGAGTTATAAATGTTTTGTATGTATGTTCGTATTCATCTTTAACTTTGCCAACAACATAAGCCTTATTGAGCTTTCGATGAGACTAGATCGAGATGTGTATCATTGTCCCACCGTATGTTGGCAAAGGGACCACTTTGTCGATATGGAGTTACTAGTACTTTCTAAAACTACGCAATATGCACTATCTATTAGTGAAAAAAAAAAGTGTAATTGTAAATCGATAAAGTGGTCCCTTACCCTAAACTCATCCACATATTGATTTACGGCGTGGACCTTATTGTAACTTTAACCCTTTGACCACCAAAGCCGTCAAATCACGTGCACGGAAAGTCGCCCGTCCCGTCCAAAATATAACCGGTTTGCCTTGCGCGATTTTTCTGTCCGATGCTTGGCGTTCAAAAGGTTAAACACGTTTAGATACGATTCAATTTCAATACAACTTCAATGCTCTACAGCTACCTAAACGTCTGAACCAGAAATATCAGAATTTGCTTGAAATTATTCCTATGCAACTCGAATACAACTTCAATATTGGTTGATAATTTGTTGTGTGTCGGATAGTAGTAGAGATTATCAATAAGTAGGCGCAATCTTTTTACGTACATATACAATCTTATGATGCTGCAGCAACTGACAAGGCCAGTCACGGGTCACGGGGGCTTGCAGCACCGCATTATTGTATAGTCCTAACTCTCTTCTTCTTCGAGGAACAAAGGAAACCTGGGAGACTTATGGTACTAGAAAACCGTTTTTTTTAAATTTTCAAAACAGTTTTTTTATTATGCCGCCAGTTTTTTTGCATTGCAGCATAGGCATTTCGTGTTCTACTTTAAAGGCTTGACTAATTATATACAGCCTTGGCCAGAAGTGTTGAGCACCAATGCGATTTTCATACAAAACTGGAAAGTTTAGTCCATCGTTTCCATCTTTGTTTAAGTTATTTTGTCAATTAATTTAAACTAATAGGCATGTTTTGTTGAAGTTAGTAGTAACTGCATAGAATATTTGCAATATGTCGCACCGACTAAAATTTACATTTTTGGTACCTTCTGTTTTCATATTTTTTAAGTACCTTGAAAGTGTTATTAAGTGAAGTTTTCTGTATTTATAAATAAAATATAACATTTACCGTTACCGTACATTGTTAGGATAGGGAAATAATGCTTAACATCAAAATTGTAAACAAAAAACACCTATGCTCAATACTTCTGGCCAAGGCTGTATATTATATCATCTGCTTATCGAACTAGGTTCAGTGTCATGGGCTCTTATACCTCGCTAGGCTGAAAACCCTATCTCAAAAAAAGTTGAATGCAAATGTATACCCTAAATGTTACAAGTCAGATTCCATTTTCAAATTGATTTAATTTTGAGATAGCTATGTTTTAAACAGATTGTGTTTTTAAAATTAGAATACGGCACCGTGTCACATATTATTGCGGCCTTCGCTATGCAAGATATTATTGCGGGAGACTGTACAATATTTTTAAATACAATATCACAGGCATAAAATTTTACGAGCCGCCTGTCAGGGTAGATGGCATTCGCGAAGCGATTTTTAAAACTTTACGACAACGTTCTTTCAAAAAGGGTTCTGGAAACTTTTATTGTGAGAAAATATTTTTTTTTATAAAAATACACGGCAACTATTTAAATATTTTAATTGTTATTATGCGTAAGTGACTATCTATATCGAAATCTATATATTTAATGACGGATAGAAATCTTCATAGCTATCTTAAGACATATTTTGGGAACAACAAAATTATTAAGTTTCTTTTAATACCACTACGGTGGCAAACAATCATACGTCCCGCTTGATGGTAAACAGCTACCGTAGCCTATACTCCTGCAACTCCAGAGGTGTCACATGCGTGTTGCCGATCCTTTATTATAAAGGATGATTCACGTGTTGACGGCTAAAAGGATAAGAAGTCGTCAAAACACTACATCTTCTTTGAGCTCTTCTCACAAACAAGAACACAATTATGAGCAGGGAAGGAGATTATAAAAACCCAGTGGCATAAAATAAGATAAACCCCACTAAATCATAACCAAAATTAATAAGATTATGCAATGCTGCATCAATTTGGACCCCTCCAACAGGCCACAACATGTATTAAACAAATTGGTCTCACAAAACAGGGAACCCCAAATCTGATTACGCTCTTAAGCGAGATTTTTTTTAAATTTCGGCTATTCATATTTGTGTAAAAGAGATTATGTTAGTAGACCGGTTATGGCGCTTACGTCGTTTTCGTTATAAGAAGGTTGGAATAAGGGGAAAATTGGTACATTAACGCGGAATGCATAATTCCGGGCCCGCCATGTTTTCCGTGCTAATTTGAATAAAAAATTAGAATTTCCGAGAAAATTTTATTTTTTAAATTTATTTTACGAGTGCTTGCATGAAAGTGTCAATAAAAAACCAACGTGTAAGAATGCATATTTTATTATAATTTTATACAATCTTTATCTAACTTGCCATGCAGAGAGAGAATGCTGCCAGCATCTACGGTACCATGCGGTTCAAAACTTGCCGAGCTAAGGTCTTGTAGCATTATAATTTTTTTTTTTTTTTTTAAGGTTCGGACCAAATGCCATCCGGCGCTGCAAAATGTTCGAGCGCCTCGTGGAACGGCTAAACAAAGTTCCACGAGGGGAAAGAGGCGGGGTCAGGAGGTGGATCACAGTAAGTCTCTACCACAGTTTTGGCACCTTATGTTTTTTTTTAAATATATTTAAAAGTTGAATTCAACCCTAAAGCACTTATAGAGGGGATGAAAGTAGTAGGCTCACACACAAAATCAATGTTCTATTACTCATCGTGAAATATTACTAGGCGTTGACAGGCATAGTTATAGATCAATTCGGGTATAATTAATTGAAATTTGAGAAAAAACTTATATGCTTTTATACAAAAAATAATAATTTAGGTTTTCTCCGCATTTCGGAGGACCACCGCTTTCGCGACACTCGTGCGCCGACTAAACAAAGTTAAAAACGGCACACGAGGCGGGGTGAGGCGGTGGTTAACGGTAAGTCACTATAAAACTAAAGTGTCTATGAAACGTATAAAGAATATAAAATCGTCTATAATTTTGCATACACAATAGATCTGTAAGTCTTACAGATATAAATATACAGGGGGTTAAAAGAATAATTTTTGAAAAATCATGAGAATTTGATTTATTAGTTTCAAAATTATGTGTTATGTGAGTCTAGTTAAGGTTAAAATTACACAATAAAAAATTAAGCTAGCGGGCTTTTTTGTAAAATAAAATTTGCAAAAGTAGGATATGTGTCAGTTTGCCGTCCGTACTATAATATTCAAGTTTTTCTCATATATTTGTACCAGTGACTAACACTTAGATTGCAAACTGAACCATAACGGGAAACAGGCTTATCTACCCTATTTGAAGACTGTAACTACGAGTACCTACCTATTTATTGAAAGAAAGTCTATAAATAAATAGTTAATAATTCTCATTTCATTCTAAATGTTAATAAACTAGTGGTTATGTTAACCGTAGACTTCGGAGAACATAAATAACGCGACAGCAAACTTCCCCCCTTCTCCCTCTCATTTTCCCCCCAATCAAAAAAATGGCTCGACAATTTTTGGCAAATAAATCAAGGAACGTACATGCTAAGTTTCATCGAAATCGGATGAAAAATGCGACCTCTAGACCGACACTAACCATCCAACCAACCAATACACACACATCAATCTGCCAAATCGTCGTAATAGTGAAAACGGAGACGTTCGTCGCCTCGCTAGGCTCGGCTCCTCAGTCAATTATTTAAAAAAAATAGCTATATTTATAATAAGACTAAGCTTTTCTAAGAGCTTGTTGTAGGCGTATTTGGAAGCAAAAAAGAAAACAACCGTTATCTTAATGTTAAATCAACAGAAAAGGGCAATGTTATTTTTCCTGACGTATGTTATGTATCTAGTAATATAAATTAATATTTGTGGTATGTAAATATAAACAAAATTTTTTGTAATGTTATAATGTAACATCGTGAAATTTACTCCGCCATAGTCGGTCCTAAGCCCGGTTGAGAAAGGAGGAAGGTAGGCAGAGAGGTGTAGAAACTGCCATAATCACACCAACGCCGAGCAACAGGCGGCGGTCAAATAACCTGTCCCTAGGCAATGGCAGCCTTGAGGAATCAAATAACCTCTAAAATGTCCAGCTCTCCAAGACGTCTTGCCAACGTGGAGAGGCTATGGCTATCTACCTTCATGGAAAGTACAAGTAAACCAAGGCCCCGAGTCCCCAGGGTCTGCACTGTCCCTGGTCACGACAGCGGCCTCGATTACAGTGTGGACAGGGGTGCTAAGAATCTCTGGAAGAGACCCGGCTGTCACACAAACCACACAAAACTATTTTTGGCTACGTATAATACAAGGACTTTGAGATTGCAAGCGAAACTGGAAGAACTGGAAGAAGACCTTACTGGCATAAAGTGGGACGTCATAGGGCTAAGTGAAGTAAGGCGTGAGGGGGAAGACACCATAAAACTAAACTCGGGTAACATTCTCTTTCATACTGGAAGCACTAGATCAGCAATTGGCAGTGTGGGCTTCTTAATAAACCGAAGACTAGCCAACAACATAACGGCACTCTGTAGTATTTCACCACGTGTAGCCTATGCCATCATCAAAATAAATGAACGCTACACTATTAAGATAGTCCAAGCCTATGCTCCTGCGTCCACAAGATCTCACGCCCACGATGCTGTCGAAACCTTCTATGAAGACGTCGACAAAGCCCTACGAGCAGGCAATAAAGCACAATTCAACATCGTAATGGGGGACTTTAACGCCAAGGTGGGGACAAGGAACGATGACGAGGCATATATCGGCCCTTTCGGAGTTGGAAGTAGGAATGCCAGGGGGCAGATGTTGGTTAACTATCTGGAGTCAAGGAAATTGTTTGCAATGAACACTTTCTTTTGCAAAAAGAGTCAACGGAAATGGACATGGGCAAGCCCCGACGGGAAATCAAAGAACGAGATTGACCTCATATGCACAGATAAGAAACGCATAGTTACCGACGTGACAGTCCTTAAAAAACTTAAGATGAGCGACCACCGCCTTGTGCGAAGTACAATTCACATCAACACTAAGTGGGAACGAAGGAGACTGGCAACAAAACCCTTGGCTAATCTACAAATCCCCACAGGAGTCCACGAGGAGTTCGAGAAAAAGCTAAACCTAACTCTTGCACGACCAGACGCTGACTACTTCGAGAAAAACCTAGATGATAAATATAATACATTTATCACAAACGTCACCTGTAGCGCTAAAGAGCTTTTTGGGAGAACGACTCGCGAAAAGGACAAACTATCCCCTAAAACGCTTTTGCTTCTGGAACGGCGTGAGCACCTGTCTTCAAGGCAATACAACTCACAAGAACACCGGCGCTTAAACCGGCAAATATCTAAGGCAGTCAGACGGGATATCAGGAGCAGAAACACGGAAAGAATCCACTGCCTAATAGAAAAGTATCGGGGACCAAAGGTGTTCAAAAGGGCCACAAGCAACGGCACTAGCCAGCTTAACAAATTGGAAGATGAATTTGGAAATATAGTAACAGACACTCCTGGGCTTTTAAAAGTTATATCAGAATTCTACGGCAAACTATACGAGTCAAAAAACAGTCGAGACACGATTAATGGTGCCGACAACTCCCGTACAACTCTGACAAAACACTACACAGAAGACATCCCAGATATAAGTACCTTTGAAGTTAAGCAGGCTATAAAACAACTTAAGCAGTATAAAGCCCCAGGTGAAGACGGCATAACCACGGAATTGCTTAAAGCTGGCGGACGCCCAATACTGAAAGAACTCCGATGGATCTTCAACGAAGCTCTGTTTACTGGTAGATTACCAGAGAAGTGGCAGGACAGCATGGTCACATTATTTCACAAGAAAGGTGCCAAGACTAGTCTTAAAAACTACCGCCCTATTGCCCTCTTAAGTCAAGTGTATAAAGTATTCTCACGAGTTGTCACATCGAGAATAACACGACGAATGGACGAATATCAGCCAAAAGAGCAGGCGGGCTTCAGGAGCGGCTATAGTACAGTCGATCATATTTTCACGCTTAGGAAAGTGATACAGAAATCACATGAATATAACCTACCACTATACCTTGCCTTCGTGGATTATGAGAAGGCGTTTGACACTGTGGAACACTGGGCCGTTTTTGACTCCTTAAAGCGTTGCCGGATAGACTACAGATATATCCAACTGTTAAAGAACCTGTACAGCTCAGCGACTATGACAGTGCAAATCCAAGGCTCCAAAACCTCAATCCCACTTAAAAGAGGAGTACGCCAAGGAGACGTAATATCTCCAAAGCTGTTTACAAACGCACTTGAAGATGTCTTTAAACAATGCTACTGGGACGATATAGGTATCAAAATAGAGGGAACATATTTGAACCACCTACGCTTTGCCGACGACATCGTTCTACTCGCAGAGACACCTGAAGGTCTCGAAAAAATGCTCAATGATCTAAGCCAGGTATCGATGCAAGTTGGCCTTAAAATGAATATGGAGAAAACAAAGTGGATGAGCACCGACGAAGAATCAACCATTACATTGGAAGGCAAAACGATAGACAGAGTAAGCGACTACATCTATCTCGGTCAGAAAATAACGCTTGACAGTAACCCCTTGGACGCTGAAATCAGTAGGCGAATACAACTGGGTTGGGGCGCATTTGGCAAGCTAAACGACGTTTTTAAGTCAAAAATACCACAATCACTGAAAACCAGGGTTTACAACCAATGCGTCCTTCCGGTAATGACCTACGCCTGCGAGACATGGACGCTAACTGTCGGAAGGGTACGCCAACTCAAAGTGGCTCAACGAGCTATGGAGCGCTCAATGCTCGGGATATCCTTGCGAGACAGAATTCGGAACGAGAACATTCGCCAACGCACTAAAGTCATTGATATCGCCAAAAGAATTGCGCAACTAAAGTGGGAATGGGCCGGACATGTCTGCCGCAGGGACGACGACCGATGGAGCCAAAGAGTTTTGCTCTGGAGGCCACGACTGGGAAGCCGAGGTGACGGGAAGCCACGAGCCAGATGGTCGGACGACATTATAAAGACGGCAGGGCCGACCTGGCACAGAACCGCCGCATCAAGAACAACATGGAAATCCATGAAAGAGGCATATGTCCAGCAGTGGACGCGAATATGCTGAGAAGAAGAGAGAAGAAGATCGTGAAATATGAATAATTTTAAACAAAAAAAGAACAGACTTCACTTAGAATCCGCTATTCCAAGAGGACGGCACACAAATAGTGAAATCACTATAGGTGTGTGTGTGCCTATAACAGTTGAAGTTTTCCCTCGATATCTCCAGGTTCCCATCAGCAGATCCGGACCTGGTGACAATGGGACCAACTGTGAAGTATATACTCTTTCAAACAAAAAAAGTCGGTCGGTTTTCCAAGCCTTCTTCGAACAATCGGTGAACATACAGTAAAAAAAAAGAGCCCAAAAACAAAGATCCCGTCGAATTGAGAACCTTCTCCTTCGAAATCTTGAAGTCGGTTAAAAAGACAAGGCAAAATGGAAACCTTACGTCTCCAAAACATATAGCGCGTAATGGAATACGTACATAACCGTAATTTCATTTTTCACGCAAAACTTTACTTGCATTTATTATTTCATGAAAAATACTACTTCAATATGTTTTCTCCAATAAACACTAAAAATACCACGCACTAATAATTCAAATTCCCAGCAAAGTATTATGACAATGACAAAAAACTTTAAATCATCCAATCTCCCAAGGCTTAATAACCTCTCATTCCAACCGTCACTTTCAAATTGCCGCAATTTTTCCATAGATAAGGGGGTAAATTTGCCCCCTCCAGGGTAAATTTGCCCGCTTGAACCCTAAGATTGCGCGTGTCAGAGACAGTGTTAAATCGCCCGGTTATTTCGACCATCCGGCCGTTAACCCTTTCAACGCTAGCATGAGGCTTGATTATGACAGGTTAAAAAGCTTAAAACAGGAAAGTAATATTGAAGGTAATTTGCAATTTTATACTAGCTTTTGCCCGTGACGTCGTCCACGTAGAAGTCGTGTAACTGCCACACCCTCTTCTCGGTAAGTTCTCTAAAGGATAGCATTCGATATTTTCAGTAGAAATAAACTCGAGTTTTATCCAAAACCGAGTTTTTTCAACAAATAACCGAGTTGCATCCTAATATGTTTATAATCTCCGGTACCCAGACTGTGGTATTTTTTCTTTCTCACTAAATATTGGGGTTGGTCAGATGGCGCCAGCATAGCTTGTACCTGCCACTAGTATTGTTGTATGGGATCTGACTTAAAGGCTAGCCCAATTAGGTCAGAAAATTCCTTTTGACACTTATTTGTAGGACTGACAGGTACAAGCTATGCTGGCGCCATCTGTTAAGACTTTCCACCGGCCAACTCCATTGTAATTAGTGTAATTACTATAGATTTTAACGCATGTCAAACTTGTTATTCAATTTAATTAAAACCCGCCCTCAGTCGCCATGCTAGTTCTCGTAGGGACGAAGTTCCCGGAGATAAGGCTTTAATTAAGACTTCATTTCCTACCCTTAGCACTAATACCTACCCCAAACAACAAGAATCTAAGGTCAGAATCCAATGTACGCTTGTACTTGACTTGCTGGAATATAAAATGGATACAAGCTTGCTTATAATGCTTGTAAATAAATTATTCTTCTTGAAATACATCCTTGAAGTTGCTAAGTATATGTGGGAGCACAAAAATGAATTTAAAATGCGCCGACCTGATCAGAGAAAAACGTATCGTGACATGCATTCGGTCCGTGCCCGGCTAGTGAAGTCAACAAATTCTTTGAGGGTATTTGGTATAAAAATCTATAACAGTTTGAGCGACGATATCAAAGAGGCTGCTTCTTATGAGCTGTTTGTCAAAAAGTTGAAGGTATATTTGATGGATAAAGCATTTTTTACAGTGAGGGAGCTCTAATTACACTGTATCCAGAACAATCTGGTTGTACAGTCAGCATCAATAGTATCTTCCCACACGAAGGCCTCAAAAATATGTGACAAGCTCCTATGGCTCTACAAATAAGAGGAAGATACTATTGATGCTGACACTTACCCTATTATTTCTCTGTAGTCATTTAACATGCGTATGTACCAAAAGGGTGCCTTTAACTGTCTAAAGTAATGTGTCATTTTAGACAGTCTGTAGTGTTCCGTTACAATTGTTACATGCATTTAACATTAAAACAACTTTCTAGAACACAAATCAAATTATTAAATTGAATATTTGGATAGGAGGAACGCAAATACTGTTCTTAAAAGGTGGTCAAAGGCACCTCACCTTTGGCAAAGATTGCATAAACAGGAAAAAAGTCGACGAATGCTGTTGTGATCTAGAGATCAATGCAGAATACGCGGGTTCGACTCCAGGCCAAGGTACCGAAGGAATTTTTCATATTTTCTTTCGTATAATTATTTAGCTCTACAAACTACCCTAAAACGAATCAATTAAGATCTAACTTAGCCAGAATATGTAAATTGACTTATCATTTTAACAAAACGGCCCTCTTAACAGCCAATGCTTGCTTTAAAATATTTTTACTACCAACAGTTTAGCATAGAAATGTTTAATTAAATCATTCAGTGCAAAATTATACGTTCCAAGGATTTTCAACCTTTTTCGGGCTGAATTTGTTGTCAGAAAAAATACCGTTTCAAATTCAGCGTTCATTTAATACGAAACGATTTACTTTTTCAGTGGACTTTCAAATTAGTATTCATTGAAATTGAAGTAAGTACATTTATTTGAATAATAGCATGTAGACGCTGTCACTGGCACATTTTAATTTAAATAGTTTTAGATGAGTAAAAAGTTATTTATTCGGTTAAAATAAAATAAACACTAATAATTGATATCCACATCGCTTCGTTCAGATTCCCAACAGAAAAACTTCTGCAACATGCTTTGTCAAATGAATATATAAACTTAAATGTAATAGCCACCGCACGCGACTTCGTCCTACGTTTTCCACCCTCGCTTTCCAAAGTTAGTGGAGCTTCACATTTGACTAATTATTATAAAAAAGTAATTATTATAAATTAACAACAACCCCCAAAACTGCTGCCGATGTTGCTCGCTTTGATTTTCACTCGCTATAAAATCTGCTATCAAATAAATAATATAGCAAGTTAGTACGGTAAGCTCAATAAGGCTTGTGTTGTGGGTACTAGATAAATAATATAATACATAGAAAACATCCATAACTCAGGAACAAATATCTGTGGTTAACACACAAATAAATGTCCTGACCAGGATTCGACCCGGGACCTCCTGCTTCATAGGCAGAGTTACTACCAACTTGGCTAGGAGGCCGTTACATAAATCGAATCTACATATATTATTTGACATCGTTGTTGGCTCTATACATTCGAATCTGCATATTTGTCTATATATGTATACGACGCCACAAATAGCTCTACATTTTTACTCTACACATTCGCTCGCTTTCAAGCCTCTACAAAATTGTATGTACTAGAAATTCCTCGAAACTCAACACTGGATCTTACAACGATTGTGTGACCGCCCATAAAATGTAGCAAAGCATAAACGACAAGGACAGCCTTTATCCTTCTCATTTACTAATATAACTACACAATTTCCATTTCTACTTATAATCGTACACGACATGTCAACATTACATATGCCCCCGGCATAGGATTCTTATCTAACATATTAGTGCATATATGTAGGAAATGGTCCGTACATACATCACTTGTATGAGATTCTTGGGAACCAAGCCTACTGAGCGCGTGTGATATGGCGCTATCTTGCATAACGTCGTTTTTCTTCAAGCATTCTACTTGTAATTTTGACCTTAAGTTTTATATAGTAAGGTTTGTTTTTGAATAATAGTGGATATGAAAATAAGTGGTTTATATATGTAAACCGTTTAAAGATAAGGCAGTGTTTATTCCTGTTGTATATTCAACGCAATTCACGTGAAATACCGAGAGTGCTGAGGAAATTGTTCGCTTCGGTCACTATTATGATTCTGCTAGTATAACCAATATTCAGGGTTGTTTTTAGTGATAAGAGCGGCATTCGACTCCAAAACTTTGATCTAGATTTGCTAGCTTTTTAAACTACTTTAGGAACATAAACTATTTGTGGCTCTCTATTGAAAGGCTGACATATTGAAAGGACTATGGGGCAGTCGGAACGTCTTTTTATCTTGAAAATTAATGAATCTGTACGACTACTGTCTATAACGTTAATGCCGGTCGCCATTAGAGCCCTTTCAATGTATACTGTCACATTTATTGAGCTTAAATTATGCAATTTAATTAATTGAGTTAAATTATTATGCTAATAATGTAGGTACAGCCAGCAACGAAAGTTTACGAACAAAATAAGATTACAAAAGTAACTAGACACATATTACATAAGTTACTGAACAGCGCCCTGAAACTTTATTTTAACAAGTACGAAAAGACAAAAGTTCATTATTACCACAATATGTACCACGGAAGTACGAATGCCTAAAAAGACACTACGGAAGCCTAAAAAGTCACTACGGAAACCTAAAAAATCACCGTCTTCATCTAAAAAAACACTAAGTATATTTCACTAACAAAAGACAATTAGGAATTGATTGAAAAAAAACAATTAAGTAACAAAATTCCGTTCTCATCCATATTAATTAACAGACTCACCTTAACCAGGGACTCCCCAAACTATTCCCAAGCGGCAAAAAAACATTGGAATCATTCCTTTAATATTAAATATACTAACCAATATAACATCGACTTTGACACCCTTACACAGAGTCCAAAATTAAACAGAGCTGTAGCTCCGTGATGTTTAAATTAGCGACGGATCTAATATCGACTGTAACTTATAACAAATAGAGTCCAAAGTGAAATAAATATATTTTTAAGGTTATTTCTCATTTAATTTAATTCAGACTACCCTTATGCTGACGTCATGAGTTATGATAATGACAGTGAGAGTGACATTCGAGTAAATATGACAAGGTGACAATGTCATTTGGGTGGATGACAGCGTTCTACTAAATGAGTAAGGTCGATTTAATGGCGTCCGTAGTTGGTAGCGGTCCAGGGGGGTGATTTTTGAGAATCGAGCACTCCAAAGTGACAATTGAAACTCTGAATAAAACGATGAAATTATGTTTTAAAAATAACAGTGATAGAAATTTAAAATCATGATTATTTAAACTATTAATTCCATGCGGAAAAATTGGCAACAAACTTTTGTGTGCGATTATTTTCGAGCTTGAATTTTTTGAATTCGAGCGTCCGGCTGTCAAAAATCGGCCCCCTGCGTCTGAATCTTGGTAAGATTGGAGGTTGCATATGCGTATGCTGGCTACAATAGTAATCGGTATTACGACATATCTGACACGTGTTTAAATTAAGCATAGTAACGGCTTGCTTATATGTCTTGTCCTGTCATTCGCAATATACTATTCACCACGTAAACTGGTGGTTGGACTATCTGACTCCACTTACTCTGCTGAAAGCCCTTAATCTTCTTTTAGGTAAGGGCATTTATTTGTGATTTGATCATCAATATTTGTGACATTTTCAAATCAAAGGTACATTGTCGGTTTTTGATTGAGTTTACATGATTTTTATAGCAGTTTATAAGTATTATAAAATACGTTTGATTTGTAATCGTCACATTTGTTCCTAATTTATAGTTATTTTGTTTATCTAACAATTTATAGTAATTGATGCCGCTTAGTTCCTAGTTCTTACCCATAATACCTACACTTTTGTTACTTAGTTTGGGACTAACTTCGATCTGTGTAAGTTTATACCCAAATAAGTAAGTACATAAAACCAGTAAATTAGTTACAGAAAACGCCATACGAACACATTCTAGCAGTCGTACCAGAAACGGTAAAAAGGTCGTCTGGAAGAAATCGCTATTAAGCGATAAAACCTCTCGACTTAACTTGGGTTTATCATGCTCCTTTTACTCGGGAACGCCACAAAAAAACGAACTTAAAAAGTAGGAACGCAACTCACTCGCAACCCATTCATTCGCGTTAGTTATAATTAAATTAACCGAGTGAATGAGTGAACGAAGAGTGGCGAGTCATTCGTTCATTGTTATTAACTGGATTAAAATGATGCATTTTTGTTAGCTTCTTCTCTCACGCTGGTTTTTTAGTTGAAATAAATGAACGTTGAACGAAAAAAAAATACACGTATAAAAAACAAAGCTGTACACATAAACACACACAAATACATACTTATACACATTAATACTGGGATATTTAATTGTTTCTCTCATTCACGCAAAAATGGCTCAATAAATTTGGATACAATTAAACAGAAATACACGAAAAAAAGGATATCTTCAGCCAAGAATACCAATATATATTATTGTTTAAACATTAGTAAATATTGTTTTGGACTAATTATATATCTTTAGCCCAAGATATATTTTAAAATACCGAAATAAAGATATTTTACTTGAATCAAGACAACTTTCTAGGCAAATTGTCTCCACCTATATACGAAACAATATTGTTTTGATCAAGAGGATGTTTGTCTTCGATAAAGATGTTTTTTTTTCGTGTAACCTTTGACGGGCGTTTTCAAATTTTAAATGTTGTAGTGTGATCATCATTTTGATGACTGTATTTTACGACATTATACCGATAGATTTATATCAACGACCTTTTATATTACTACGTCATAACCCAGCAGTAATGACCCAAATCTAATAATA
This sequence comes from Pammene fasciana, assembly GCA_911728535.1. NCBI lineage: Eukaryota > Metazoa > Arthropoda > Insecta > Lepidoptera > Tortricidae > Pammene > Pammene fasciana. The sequence continues at coordinate 3,687,406 of OU452295.1, forward strand.
ATGGGAACCTTACAGTTGGGAACGTCTCATAACAAAACTGGCACACTTAAGTGGAATTAGCCAGATCCTATAAAGATTGCTTCAAAATACCGTTCGATCAAAATCCTTTGGGAGGCGGTTTAAGGTACAGGAGTTGATAAAATACGATTTGACATAAATAATTTAAGAGTCGCCAGGACGCTCGCGTGAACTCGCGTCCCCATACAAACGTAGTTCAGCCCTCATTGCCAAACGACATGCTTTAGAACCACGAAATTTGGCATGGGCATTCTAGCAGTACAGATCTATGTCGGTAATTCGTTTTCGTTGCTAAAAATTGTAACACAAAGAGAACATAGCAAAAATAAGTTTTGTATGTAAATCTGTATCTGGCTGTAATGGCTGTATTTTCTTTGTATTACAATTTTTAGCAACGAAAACGAATTACCGACATAGATCTGTACTACTAGAATGCCCATGCCAAAGTTCGTGGTTCTAAAGAATATGGTTTTAGAATGAGAGCAAAACTACGTTTGTATGGGAACGCGAGCGTCCTGGCGACTCTTAAAACAAAAAAAAGGAACCGACTTCACTTAGGATCCGCTATTCCAAGAAGAAATGACCAAATTCCTGTAAAAAATAGTTAAATCACTATAGGTGTGCCTATAATAGTTGAAGAGTTCCCTCGATTTCTCCATGATCCTGGTAACAATGGGACCAACTGTGAAGTATACTCTTTTAAACAAAAAAAAAATTCTAAATCGGTCCAGCCGTCTTCGAATAATCGGTGAACATACATAAAGAAAAAAACAAAGATCTAGACCAATTGAGAACCCTTCGAAATCTTGAAGTCGGTTGAAAACCATTGATTTATAATGCATTCTACTAGATGGGCTAACTAAAACAATTTTTGTGCGCCATGTTTGGCGGTTGACAGCTGTCAGTTGCTTGGCATTATATCAGTTGTTCAAGAGTGAATGTACGAACTTTAAGGGGCGGTCACTTAAACTCATTGCGAAAAAAAAAATTTTAGGCATACCATCTCCAATGATACAATACAAACCGATTAATTTTTGCGAGTCTATGTACTTCCGCTGCTATAAAATGTGCTAAATTAGTCTGATGTACCATCGTCAACACTGTTAACTGACCATTTTAAATCCCTATTGTAAGGGCATAAGGTCTATCGATGGTCAGTTAAGTGTGTTGCTGTTTGTACCCCAAACAGCGGGCTAACTGAAAAGGTATGCCGGAAGACTTGTAGGCAAAAATAACCACCTTTTGGGTCCCACAAGCCCGTACTAGGCATCAAAGCAGACCAGGAAAACGATGGAGCCGAAGTTGACGCCTTTCGTGGGAATATTTTGAGAAATATCAGAAAAAGTATTGTATACAATAATGACATAATTAAACTTTTCAATCAACCTTAAGTACCTAGGCTAATCAGCAAGGTTCGTGGCATAAACACGGTACTCGATTGAAAAGCTCTTCATTATATCATGATTGTATAAAATACAATTATAACGTCTGTTGTTGGAGCCCAACTGGGGAAGTGCCTCCAACTTACAGAAAACCACAGCCAAATACCACTAGACTACTCATAATGTTGTGTTCCTGATGGTGAGTAAGGTTGCCAAAGAGCTCAAAGAGGAACGCATACAAATGTAATCTTATATAGCCACATCTAGTATATTATATTATGACAGCAGAAGAAAATCTAAAAAAACACGTTATATAGGTATCTTTTTGCGATCTGACCAAAATCGCTATCTCCTTTGTTTTAAACCAAAATTTCACAAGAACATTAGACATTGAGGAGACAATAATCCAATTTATCCAACTCGGAAGAGTCGTAAATTTGCCTCAAACTTTGTTAAAGGATAGCCCCGATTTGATGGAGTTCGCCCCATGTCAGAAACTCGGCATCGTTCATTATGTCTGCGTAAGGGCTTAGTCGGTGAAAAATTACGAAAGTTATTATGAAATACTACTTAGCCAGTGGCTTCGTCCGTGTGGTAGTTGTTCAATATTTTCAACCACTTTTTATTTTACGGGTTGAATTTCTAAAAATCCTTGTGGAGCTCTATGACTTTTATCTGGAATTGTCATTAATTGTCAAAAAAGACATATTCGCAGGAAAGCCGGAGGTAATTAGCCTTTTGTTTTCATCACTAGCCGAGTTAAAATTACTATACAAGTTAAAAATTAAGCAAGCAAACAGCTCAAAGAGGACCCAGTGTGTTGACGACGAGGGACCCTCTTTTTCCTTTAGCCGTCAATACAGTGAATCCTCCTTTTTATTAAGGGTCGGAAAGGCGCATGTGACACCTCTGGAGTTGCAAGCGTCCATAGGCTACGGTAGCTACTTACCAGGTGCGCCGTATGCTTGTTTGCCACCGTCGTGGCAGGTATTTAAAAAAAGCCTAAAAATTCTTTTCACTTAAAATTGTACTTTTTATAGGTTAACATACTGCAAAGTCGTATAAGTCATGTTATACAGAAAATCGCAAGGTTAATATGAAAAACGAATTAAACAAGGTTTCGAACTCCTGCATGATAGATGATATCAGATATTCTAAACATTTTTCAATGCAATTTTTTTATGTTTTAATTTAAAAATATTTATTTACTACAGTTACTAAAAAACTTTATCTATACGTATAAATTTCAGTAGATGTTTCATAATTATAATGTTAGTGTGTTTGTTTTCAACCGACTTCAAGATTTCGAAGGAGGAGGTTATCAATTCGTCGGGATCTTTGTTTAAAAGTTGATCGATTTGGCTAAACAGTTTCGATGAAAATTTTTAAGACACATTGGCTCGTTTGAGAGGATTTATCTCACCAGATGGCGTTGTTAATATTTAGCCAATTTTAACAGTAATGCAGCATCTTTTATGAGTTAACTTGATACGCCTGGAAACCTTAAAAACTTATAATAACGAGGGATTCTTAGGATATTCGAGCTGGTTTAAGTATAGGCTATTAAGTTGAAGTTAGACAACTTGGGACGGACTCAGGACGGAGTTGTAAACTTGTCAAGGGCAATCATACAGCCTTCAGGATCGGGTTTAACTTAAAACACGGATCACTTCCGGTAGACGAAGCATATAAAGCGAGTAATCGACTAATGATTTTATCAATCATGTTAAACTGGAGGGACGTCAGACGAGGGTAGGATAACAACAGGGAGAGCTGTAACTGATGCTGCTGCTGTAACTTTTTTTAATACCACGACGGCAGCAAACAAGCATACGGCCCGCCTGATGGTAAGCAGTTACCGTAGCCTTTGGACGCCTGCAACTCCAGAGGATAATAAATGTCAGACAGTAAAATCTGTTAAATTCTATATGACAGTGATAAGTAGAAACCGGCTTACATGACACACTCGGCACGCTATAGCTGCTGCCAATCACTTCTACGCGGTCGGAATCGTAAGCTGGATGCTAGTAAATTAATTACAAAAATGAATATCCGGGATTTAATTTTAAAATATACCAGATTTAATCAAGTAAAAGAGCGTCTATGTATACTTTTCTACAAGTCTCGGCTTTGTCCCATGTTTAACTTAACCACTATCTACCAGACGATGCTAGTTTGACGGCGATGGCGAGGTGCGCAAGCGTGACATTGCTATACACACGCAGAGCGTACATCTCGCTCGCACACCGGCGCCGCATGCGGAAACCGCAGCAGTATGAAAGACTCCTTAATTAATCGCCAATTGTAGGTACATAAAATTGGTAAGCAACTAGTGCCATAAAGATAAAATAAATATAGAGAACGCAAATTTGCGTTATCACTTTTTAATGCAGAATCTGTAGGAGACAGTCAATGGCTCAACTTCAATGGCCTGTTTTGACAAGGGTAGGGGGATTGAGTCTGAAAACGCCAGTATGCGTTTAGGGCTGAAAGACAACTTGCTAAAACACTAATTTTATTATCGAAGTTTGGGCGAAATAGAAACCTTTATCAGATTAAATAAACTAATATTAAGTTAGACACTGAATGGGTTAGATTTCACAGCTTGTAATTTTTTTAGAGGCAAAATTTACAGATTTTTTTGATAAATTCGTAGGCGTATAGTTTTTCAAGTTTTTCCAATGTTTTTAAAGCAAACTATTTTAATACAGAAATAGCTACCTATAAACGATTTTCAATTTTTTGTCGGCCGTATATGAAGGGTCAGGCTGGTAAAGGTAAAAAAAAAGTTTCCACATTTGTTTTACTTATTAAAAAACAAATGAAAATACAATCGTGCCTTAAACTAAAGTTTCCCAAACTGCGAGACAGTTTACGATGCGCTCAACTTACATTTTAAATCTATCAACAAGATTTTATACTTTAGGTATAGTAAGTATGATATTTTTAAGACGTTGTAACTGTAAAAATAAGTCTCTACTGTAACTCTCTAACTGTAAAACTTCCGAACGATCTTTATTATCAGTTCCTTATCCTTTTACCGTAAATAATAACAGATAATAACGTCATTACATACGGTAAAAGTTTAAAAACACGCTTCCATTTTTAAAATGCCCAACGATAATCCTAATTCTCCACTCGATAACATGTCGAACGATAATGGTCGCTACTTACATGTCATGTCCTTTTGAGTGGACGCCATTGCGTCAATTGGTCTCTCATGAGGGTTCTCAAACCTTTTTCTTATAATTTTTAACTAATAAGAACGGTATTCGATTCCCAATATTCTATATTTTTTCAGAAAAGAACGTAGTATGAGATCATATTTACAAGCCCGGTGACTTTTCCGAGAGCGGTCTATTGCAAAAATAATTAAGATGATATTGACAGTGATACGATGCCAGAAAACGGGCTAAAAAACGAAAAACTTGTTTGACATAAGTATAAAAATCTTTTTAATTTGTTATTTTTTTGGCCCTAGTTTAAGTTTAAATTAGTCAGATTTTTTTATTTAAACTTTGCTCATTAAAAAAGTGTCAGCGATAGAAATGTCCATCGAGTTTGAAAAATGCCCAATAATTCTCAACACGATAAAGGGCGCCACTCACATGTCCTTCAGAGTGGACATCGTCGCCCGCCGATGTACATTTGAGTCAATTGATCCCTTTTGAGGGCTCTCAAACTTTTCCTGATTATACATTTCTTTTAACTTCAATATCTCTTTGCTAAGTTTCAGTGCTTGTTCGTTTGCAGCCTAAAGCCTTCATATAAGATATTAACATTATATGTACATTTTAAAATAGTACAGACATATTGAAACGAAAACTTAACAGTCACAAACATTATTAATGAACTCCTCAAGATTAAAGCTTCAATTTACTGTATATTTTAAAATGTAATATAATCCCATTAAAATAAATAAAGAACCTACCTATGCATAGGAATTAACTCTGCAATACCGTTTTTCAAGTTAAAAATCACCTGCGTACATAAAAATAGGCACGTTATGCAACATAAACAAAAAATATCAAAAACGCCACAAACCGGTTACATGAAACTTTTTAAAATCTGAATCGGACGTGCCGTTTAAAAGTTTGGGCACCCCTGGCCGCCTGTCAAGCGCTCGCACGTTGTGATTGGCTGGAATTGACCAGCATTTAATCGACAGGGCTCGACAACTCTCGGGTTTGTTTTAAAACATCGCGACAAAAGGGTGATTGCAACTGAAGTTTGAAATCGAACGATATTTTTTATTTAGTCGTGAACAATACGTAAGTATATAAAACAGTCCCGTTACAGAGATACTAACCCTATTATTCATAGACGTCTCTGTATTTGTATATAACATGTATTTTTTTACAGTAATAAAGAACTTTTAGAAATGCTACACCTAAGAAAATGCGAGCGATTGCGCGGGCGTAGGCTAGTTAAAAAAGGTTAAAAACTTATCTCCAGAAAACAAAGATAATTTCGATTATACGCTAAAACATACATATGATACGCTAAAAGTGCCACGGAAAAAAGTGTCATAATACCTAACCTTCGTCTCAGACCATTTTGCCATAAAGAGCCGAGCGAAAGCTCTTTTTTTTATTAGGTAAGTATACGAGAATGGCAGTTAAGTATCCAATAAAATACTGATTTTACTAAGCCCCGTTTTAAGATTAGCGTGAATTATGTACCCAATTAATATTTCAAAAATATTTGCTTCAATAATTCGTAAACAAACAAATTTAATACGCATGGGATTCCGTCCCACTAGATCGCACATTTGATTTTTGAGGTTCAAGCACTCGAATCTGACAATTTCAACTCTTAAAAAAATGATGAAATGATGTTATAAAAATAACAGCTATAGGAATTTTAAATCATGAGTATTTAAACTATTAATTTCATACGAAAATAATAGCGACAAATTTTTGTGTGTGAATATTTTCGAGGTATTTTTTTTTAATTCGAGCGCCCGATAGTCAAAAATCGCCCCCCAGCTGGCAGCTTATTTGTTGAAATTGAGCGGTTCGCGTTATGCTCTATCTAGTCGGCAGTAAATAATGATCAATATGATCATACATTGCTTACAGTTATAAATACGAATTCGTACTTTATATCATTCATTTACCGAAACATCGTCTCGTTTTACATATTTTTAGCCTCAGGTACGAATTAATTTATGCTTCAATTATTTGAATAATTAATAGCATTTCAACACGATAAACAATCGCAAAGAATACATTTATCTGATGCACTGTTTGGTCAGGATTTACATTTAAATGATTTAGTATTAAAATATATGGTATTGACGGTAGAATAAATCAGAAAAACTGATAAAATTTAACGTCAGAATATTCTAGAATCTAGTGTAATGTTAATACCAAGAGCATGTGATGAGATGATCCATTCGCGATCACCGGTGTATTTTAAATACACAACAACAACAACAGCAACACAATGGAATGCAACAAATAGAAAACAAATAGGACAACGAAACGCGGTCATTTTGTATCAGCGCCGCTCGTCCAAAATATTCGCAGATAAGATAAGATAAGGTAATGTTTTATTTGACCAAGCTAAGGCTAAATTGACTCCTATAAGAGCTAAAGGTACGGATTTTTATCGAGGTGACGGTAATTCATTTGGGTATTTCCGAACTAGGTGGTGATTTGCTAGTTGATAAACCATTTTTATAAAATTACGTACCGAAAAAAGGTAAATTAAAAAATATTAATATGAAACTTTCCATAAATGACCCATTTGTCTACATCTACACCATAAAATGAAATAACACCAAAAACTATTACCAATAAAGTTGATATAACACATACTTTCTAAAGGTTCATTGACATAATAATGGCAGACAACTGATCATGAACTACGTGTCGTAAAATAAATTGGTGTCTCATTCACGAAATGTTGAGGTCGTTGATACTTTCACGTTAAACCTAAGTACCCATGATCTTGATTTACAAGAGAAGGACGCAGCTATTTGCTAGAGTGAGAAAGAACATAGTTTAATTCTTAATTAGGTTTGTTTAAAAGTACTTAACAAATAATTTTGTCAGCGATACCACATTTGTTTTATAGATAAAAAAAATAAACAGTCACTGCCTCGGACGAGACTCGAACTCGCGACTGTAGGATACCAGCCTGGCGCTCTACAACTACCGGCTTTGTATGTGCACGACTCCTACCGTAGATGTGTTACAGTCGCAGTCGGGTCGGTAGCTTAGTTGCTAGAGCGGCGGGTTGGTATCAAGAAGTCGCGAGTTTGAGTCTGGTCCGCTCAATTTGAAAATTTGTTTTGTTGTTAACATCTGGTGCTTAATAATGTATTGCATTAATAAAGAGGCGAAGTGATTACCCTTTTATATTCATTTTTATTTTCTTAAGGGAAATAATGAATAAACTTTTGGTTATGTCAGGAAGTATTAAGTTCATTCGGACCGCGAACTCAAAAAGCCACTCCATCTCAATTTACCGCTCAACTTTAAAAAAAAACAAATAAAACCCAATTAAACCGTCACCTCGAAACAAAATAACTGCCTTGGCCAGGAAAATTTACGCAGGAACCGCTTAATTCCGTTAAGTGGCAAAAACAAAGTTTTTCGCCTTTAATGAGAATTCTTCGCAATGAATCATGTGGACAATGATCATTAATCATTAGTTTTTGCGATGACGAATCGTGATTTTTATACAGTGGCGTGAATTAAAAAGTCCGAGGAACTGAATCATTGTCGTTGGAAGTTGATTGTCATTTTTGTGGTCGGGCGTGACGTGATAGAACCATTTGTATAGCTGTTCAGAGGAAAGCTTTTGTAGTTATTTTATCAACAAATATTGTTGGTGAATCATAAATGTATGTACTGACTTGAAAGCTTTTTTTATTGTTTATTTGGGGATCAATGTTACTCTGCGTCCGTAGGAAACGCCTTAGTGTAAGGCCTGAGTGGACGCTCGTGGCGGGGCGTGCAGCGGGGCGGGGCGGGCGGCGTGCATGTCAAACAAAGGACACTCGTACTGGTGTCCTGAGTCGACGCTGCACAAAGTGTATGGACGCTCGCCCGCCCCGCTGCACGCCCCGCTGCACGCCCCGCCACGAGCGTCCACTCAGGCCTTACACTTAGACAACCCTGGTAGTGCTAAAAGAGTAAGAAACTTGGCAGCTGCACTGTCCCATCACATCGCAGCACTCACTGGATTTTCTTCACCATCTACTTACCCACTACTGTTACCACCTGAGAGAGGAAATGCCTATCCATATCCAGTGACGCGCACTCGTGCAGTCATACGATAAAATGTTTATTCCTTTATTTTATCACACCTGTTGCCGTCAAAGAAAATTTTCGGCCTAAATTTTTAACCTTTTCTCTGCCCATAACTTTGTTCGCTTTCAAGTCGTAAAGAGGAAGCTGCCTTCTTCTTGCTTGGTTTAAAAAATAAATAGTCAAACATCTAAATGATAAAAGATATAACAGTGTAAATGACGTTCTCTCTCAAACGGCCTCCATAGCCCAGTTGGTAGTGACCCTGCCTACGAAGCAGGAGGTCCCGGGTTCGAATCCTGGTAAGGGCATTTATTTGTGTGCTAATCTCAAATATTTGTTCCTGATTTATGGATGTTTTCTATGTATATAAGTATGAATTTATCTATCTAAGTATGTATATCGTCGCCTAGCACCCATAGTACAAGCTTTGCTTAGTTTGGGGTTAGGTTGATTTGTGTAAGATTGTCCCCAAATATTTATTTATTATTTATTTTATATAACGTAATCTCTCATACCTATTACAAAATGAAGGTCTATGACATTTAAACAAATATAGTTGAATTATCGAGAGCGTGGAATTGCATATGTAGTAGTATTGTTTGTTTACAGGCATTCTATATTTGAATCAGCACACAAAGAGGCACAACACGGTACAACCACTACATATGCAATTCCACGCTCTCGATAATTCAACTATACCTAGATGTTCTACACTGCTATAAAGGTTTTAATAGTTTAGACTTTCCGTAACGCGACCCTAGATAATATTATAATAGATAATGCATTTTCTACATCACCAATCTCGCTATTCGAGATGTATCATCCTAATTTACCATTTGAAGGGTACACGGAAAGAACATGTCTAGTCACTTTGACAACATTTTGAGTTATAGCGGTTTTAAAGTTTGGAACGATTCAATGAACCATACTATTTTCGTAACTAGATGGTTTTTATGAATCAAAAAGTGGATTTATGTTAAAAATTCCAGCTGTTACAGAAGTTGTTGCTAATAGTTCATTGCAAGCTCTACATTTTCATACAAAAATCTCGTTTTACAAAAAAAGGGACTAAACATGTTCTTTCCGTGTACCCTTCATTTATTGATATTGACAATCCACAAGAAGCAGAAACCAATAAAAAAGAAACAATAACACAAATAGTCATACCCAACTTTCATCATCACTTTATTAATATGATATACCTCGATCCATCACATATGATATATCTGCGAGATTAAACATATAAAGAAAGGAACATTATATTTATATGATATATTGTATGGGTCGTAATTTTTTAGTATCTCTATCGGTTCGGGGATCGTAAAGGGTATATAGTAAGTAGGTCAAGTATCAAGTTGGTGTCAGATGGATACTAGTATTAAATAGTTGGTACAGTCGCCATCAGATATATCGGAGCGGCCAAGGTGGTCACAAATATCTGAACAACGCCTCTATTTGCAAGGCGATAAGTGCTTGTTCAGATATTTTTGAGTACTCGGGCCGCTCAGATATATTTGATGGCGACTGTACAAGCGATAGCTTATATTTACCGCGATACTCAGAATGACGTGAAAAATCAAAATTAAGACAATGACCCATACTGTAATTTTGTTTAAAGTGTTTAAATTTCACAAGGGTTTTAACGTTAAAAAGGCAATTTTTTTAAGTTAAAATAATTATGGATAGGGCTCGTTAGGTACAGCTAAATCAGTTATGAAACATACATTTTTGTTTTTTTAACGAGTGCTCTTGTGTGAAAAAAGATATTCATCGCGATATAAAATAGTATTTTGTGCAACAGTTACATAATAAGGGTTCTGAAGACTCGAAGCCGAATTTTGTAAAAACAGACCCGAGAATTTTAAGACCTAATTATGTACCGTTGCACACAATAGTTTTTCTACGAGTGCTAGGCAGGCCGGTAAGGATTGAGTTCGACGAATGACCTGCCGCCTCTATACAATTGTCTTCAATCTCCCGTCGGATTGTGCCGGCGCCTCCCTTGCGTACAGCGGCGGGCGGCGGCGCGCGGGGCCCGCCCCGGCAACAGACCCATTATATCCCTAAGAATCGACTTTTGAGTCATCTTATGACAACGTTCATTAACTATATGCTTTGAATATACCTGTCAGTAATTTTATTGGCAAATTAGAATGCAGAAGTAGAAAAATATAATTTTAGCATAATAATCTACACGACAATCCCAATCCCAGGAAATACTATAATTATAATTACCCGATACTCATTTATTTTTATTTTAAAGGTTATGCTACTTTAGGCTAATAAAAAAAATGTTTGTATTAAATAAGAGTAATAATTGTCTAACAACTAAAATGAAATAAATCGTTTACTCGTATTTCCCTTCCATGGGTACAGAGTTTTGTAACCAAGCCATATTTATTGCAATATCCTTTATATAATCCATACAAATTATCCATAAATTACCCGCCTTCGCAAACCTATTAAAATTACATCATATCACTAACAAATCATAATAATTACAAACAAACCTGCACAAACATTTCGATTATCGATAAATCATCTCCCATCACTTCGCTACCATCGCAAATGTGTTGCTCTGCATGAAGAGACACCTCAGGGCCATTCGTTTTTTTTTACAAATTCGGCGCTTCATCCTCCGTCTTGTGTCATCTCCATAAGCTACATTTTTAAGCGAACAGAAATGAAAGTACGAATTTTAACAGCGTCTTACAACTTTTTGATTCTAAAATGTAATATGCTAATAAAGCATTTATTTGCATAAAACAAATCTCAGTGACCAATTATAGTTATTTATAATTACTTAACGCGGGAGGTCTTGGCCGCGGTGTGGATATATTATTTAATTTATCGTACGAGATATATCGTTTATACGATACCATATATATTGTCGAAATAACGCCGTTTAGAAAGGCGGTTTTGTCTTTATTGGATTTACGCCTCAAGGCAATGTTAGATGGAAAAAGCGCTCAATTATAATTTTGCCACAGTTAAACAAATACCATGTTTTTAAATAGGTAAACAAATAATATTATACAACTGTCTGTCGGTCTGTCAGTTACCTCTTCACGTTTAAATCGCTGACCCGATTTAGATTAAATTATGTATGAAGGAGGATTAAATTATGCAGAGGTGAGGAAGTTATGGAGATAGGACATATTGACATTAAAAAATACTGTTTCCGAGAAAAACGCGTTAACAATTCCGACGACCGAAGTGATTAAGTGTTTCATAAACCAAGTAAATAAGGCAGGGTTTGAACCCGAGGTTTCTAAATGGAAAGTCGAACGACTTACCGCCAAGCTAGCAGCGCTTTATAATTTTTTTTAGTACTTTTTTGCTTCTTTGCACCGTTATTCCTAAAAGCCTCCTTTATCCATTGCGAATAACCTTTAGCTTGTCGATTGTCGCTATCTCACCATCGGGAGAGAGATAAAGAAACGATAAAGCAAACAGCGATAACAGGAGATATCGTGATTGCGTTTCCTTGTAGCGATGTAATGGGTTTTAAATAGGGTTATTTAAGTCTTTGCTAATGAAAAAAGGCAATGAATTTTGCATTGATAAAAGGAGTACATTTTATTTAAAGGTACACAGTTACATACTATATCAATTAATCTATGAACATTTGTATTATAAATTTAAAAAAAAACAAACTTCTCGAGAATAACAATATGTTTTTCTTCTAATATAACTAACAGTATATAAAATTAAATTCATTCAATAGGGAATATTACGCAAAACTCTGCGTTGGGGGCGGCACTAGCACAAACAGAGGGCCTACCGCGAAACACGAAAATAAACATTTCGTAACCTGGTTCTCTGTCACTCTTATATACATATTCGAGCGATAGAGAGGCATATGTCAAAATTTCGATTCTCTCGTTTCACGATAGTCGATAGGCCCTCTGTAAACAAACCGCCTTGGTGCACAAATGACATATTTATTCGTTATAAATAAATTATCTATGAAAACTTGTAAAAAACTGTTTAAGGCCTAGTATGCATTAAGAACTGTATAGTTTCCGATGTGCTAGTGTTGCACTCTGGCGACAGAACATTGCAGTAATATCCCCTATTCATTTCCACACGGCACATAAACTTCAGTTCAATGCACTGTATTTCATTAAAATAAAAACGTGGTTATAGTAAGTGTATCTGAATGATTTTAATACAACCCATATCGAGCTGTCTGCGCATACGATCTTTAAATGGATGGGGTTTTGGTTAGCACATTGACGCTTATACACGCTTATAGTTAAGTTATTTAACTAATTTTGAAGTTAGAAATAACTGAATTATGAAATTTAATTTAGAAATATAATATACATTTCTATTTTTATGCAACTTTTTTTATTTAACCAGAACTGATAGCACGCTTGCCATTTTATCGCGTATCACGTCATGCGCCACTTTCGTACTTACAATAGTTAGAGCGTCACCGCTATGGTGTCAGGCGATAAAAACCCGAACATATCAGGCCAGCTGGATAAGAGGACCGTTTTAGTTGATAAAAATTCCCACTTATCATCTGTATAGGTTCCATAGCTGGTTCCTAGGCATGGCGGTCGGCTGGAGCGTCAAACGCCACTCGGAGCGCTTTTTCGTTTAGCAATCCCTATTTGTCCAAGTTTGCATGATAATTTTCTTTCTTTAGTATCGCAGATTTTCATGTGTCAATCGCAAATTCTAAGAATGGGGCCTAATTTAAGGATCGCGAACGCGCATATGACACGCCTGGGCTGCCATAACTTTTTAATATTCAATTCAACTTTTCTCTTTGCACCTTTTGTACATGTCGCTGTTTGGCCCACTGGTTGACTGGTAGAGAATGCCATTTTAAATCCGTCATTTGTACAAGTACATACATTTTTGTATTTTGTGCATTAAATAATTGAACTTTTTACTATCAGGCGGGCCAACGGTTTATTAGCAACAATAAAAATTGAGTGGGTAACATTGAGCGTTTTTCAACGCCAGTGTGAATAACGGAGTAGGGGTGCTAAATTAAATTCCTCCGTACACATACACAATGGGAATCCAGATTTCTTTTCACCCTCGCGGAAATTCTAATATAACGTAAAAGTACAGTCAGTCTCAGGGGTTACTGTATTTATCGCTAAATACTCGGAGCCTCAAAAACTTCTTAGGCTATGGCCGTCTACTATATATTTAAGTCTATGGTATGGTCTACCAAATCGCCTCGCAGTATTAGTTATTGAAAATACATCCTGTATTTGTGTAAATTCCCTACGTCCCTATTAAAACATGCTATAAATATAAGTAGAACATCTTATTCTACAAGAAATAGCGTCACTAAGATGCTTATCTCACAAAGGAAAGCGCTATTTCCGTAAATTCCCATTAGCTTCAGTTCAGTAACTTCACAACGTTTTAATTAATAACTTTATTCAACAATAGGTAAATATATTTCTTAATAAACTCTTTCATCCTTCTGAAAATTAAATACATATGTATCTAACGTTGACGGTTTTTAAATCTTCACGAGTTTTTTGCAAGTACTTTGATACTTAAAAAGTGTCAATTTGTTTCTCGGCGAGTTTTTACGTTCATTACGTTACATTCACAAGATGGACAGACGACCTTATAAAGGTCGCCGGAAGACGCTGCATGCAAGTCGCTTCCAACCGATACTTATGGAGGTCCAAAGGGGAGGCCTATGTTCAGCAGTGGACGTCTTATGGCTGAGATGATGATGATGATGATGAGTTTTTAAAAATAAATAACCATTGTCAAGGGCGCTTTTTTTCTCATGTATCGTATATGGTGACCGTTCAGTTTAGTATGAAAAATTGCGTTCCAATGAAATTCCGCAACATAGCGCATGGTCATATATTTCTGCGCATAGTCATATATTTCTGGTCAGGGTTTACCAAAATTATGTATTTATTTTACTTGAGTAGAAAGATTTAACCTTACTAACCTTTATTTTATTTACCCTATTTTTCTTATTTTAAAATTCTATATCAAAAGCCGAAATCAATGTCTAGAATAACATGTTTGATAACAACTACCGGTTCTATAATGAATATTATAGTCTACGTAGAAATTAACTCGAACCTACTCTGAATCCACGACGCATGTCGCACCGCTCATCGCTATCATTATGATGACAGCTGGCGGTGTTATAATGAACATTATAGTCTACGTACAAGTTAACTCGAACCTACTCTGAATGCGCGATGCATGTCGAACAGCTCATCGCTATCATTATGATGACAGCTGGCGGTGTTATAATGAACATTATAGTCTACGTAGAAATTAACTCGAACCTACTCTGACTTCACGATGCATGTCGCACCGCTCATCGCTTTCATTTGACGACAACTGGCGGTGTTATAATGAACATTATAGTCTACTAAGTTAACTCGAACCTACTCTGACTTCACGATGCATGTCGCACCGCTCACCGCCATCATTTTATGACAGCTGGCGGTGTTATAATGAATATTATACACTGCGTAGGAGTTGAAATGTCGTAGCTACTGTAAATTAACGATGCGTGTCACGTCTGCTCATCGCCTACCTCATTTGATGGCGTCATACGTCACGCACTTCCTTAGGGAGTGACACACGGACGCAAATGACACCCTGTATTAAAGAGCCGTCATAATATTCAGGATTTTACCATCAAACTTGTCAACTTCACCTTCTGAAAGAAAAGAAAGAAAGAGAAAGAAACATTTATTCATGACAAACATATACCAAGGAAACAAACAGAAAAATACACACACTTTGTCACGAAATGGTTGCAACTCAGCGTTAATGCTGGCAAGGCCAGCGCTGGTCTTCCGTTCTGCAAGCAACTTTACCAATAGTCTCTTAAAAAACGTGTCAATGCACGAACAAAGGGCCCACTTTGTCGACATGGAGTTACTAATACTCGTGCTTTCTACAAACTATGCAATAAGATGCACTATCTATTATTGAAAGAAAAAGTGTTCTTGTAAATCGACAAAGTGGTCCCTTGCACTAAACTCGTCCACAAATAGTGTTACTAAATACGTAGACTTAAATATATAGTAGATGGCCATAGCCTAAGAACTTTTTGAGGCTCCGAGTATTCAGCGCCATCTAGTTCAGAGCCACCTAAACAGAGCAAATATGTATGAGATAAAATCAGCGCCACCTAGTAACGAATAACGTACTAGTAGTACACTAGTCGTTACTAGGTGGCGCTGATTTAACTCATACATATTGGCTCTGTTTAGGTGGCTCTGAACTAGATGGCGCTGACTACTCGGAGCCTCAAAAAGTTCTTAGGCTATGGCTGTCTACTATATATTTAAGTCTATGCTAAATATAAATAACTCGAGCTTGAAATACCTTAAAACCTTCTATCTACACCCATATCATAAACCCTCCATGATGCGTTCAAAAACCGCACGTTATGGCCACCATAAAAATAAACTGTTTTGTTAGAAGTTAGAACAAATGTCTTATCTGTAACGATGTTATTATTATCAAATAATAAGCAAAAATTCGATATCATTATGAAAATCCGGCCCTCTACAGCCGCGCCGCGCGATCCTCCGACCGCACGCGATCGAGTTGTCCACGGCGTGCAATCTGTGAAATGGCAGCCATTTTAACAAATTTTGAACGCGTCATTTAGGTTTTATAATATGTATGTAGATAAAGCAGTGTATGCAACTGTACGTAATTAGGCCTTAAAACACTCTTGTGATCTTATTATGAAACTCACTTCGTTCGTTTCATGAAACCACATTCGTGTTTTAAGGACCCCTATTACGTAACAGTTACATAAACTACTATTAAACGCAACGATTTCCTATTCAGTTATACCATACATGTATTATGTTCTTGCTAATGTAGGATATGCTAAAGTCACAGAAAGTTATATTAGACACATAGGTAGGTATGTACTCAACGAACAGGTTCTTAAAGTGGTCGGTAACGCGCGTGTGAATCCTCTGGAGTGACAGACGTCCATAGGCTACGGTATGCTTACCATCAGGCGAGCCGTATGCTTGTTTGCCACGGTCGTGGTATATAAAAAAAAACTTCACAACCGTGTATCACCTATATCGGGGACGCCGGGGCCAAGCGGAACGCTTGATAAATAGCAAGGCGTTATAACAATATCGGGTTACAGCATCGAAGGTTTTTCAATGGAGACAAATTCGCCCGATCTACCCCGGGTCTGTTCCAGTCACAGATCACTTCCACTCAAGCATAAGATGGATATAACTATATAAATCTTACTAGTTGTACCTTAATTTACATCACAAAAAGACATATACGTAACGTGGAGCATACAAAACCGTTAATTTTAGTAAATGCTAGCCCAGTGACATAGTCGGTGAAACGATTAAATTTTTCAGATTTTGGACTATTATTTAATAGTCACAACTTTTCTTTATGACAGGATATTGCTAAAGTTGATAATATTCCAATACGGGAAAGGAGGTGAAGCTATAAATCATCCTTCACTTCCTTTCCCGTCTTCGTCAAAGGTATATCATATCAGGATTATCAGGACTCTTTTTGAGAACCAGTTTTGTACTGAGGGTGAAGTCTGGGTGAATTCAGAAGCGTTTCAACCGCTGGTTCCATTGTGTTACGAATTAAGACATACAATATAAATAATTTATTTAAAAAAACATTTTGTTCGATCTATATAGTTTTGGAGGGACTTCAGCATGGTTCACTAAGGCCGCTTCTATAAGTTTCCACTTATTTACCAAGAAAGCATCGCCGGTCGCGCAGTCTGTCGTCGCCGCTTGACTGTCCCCTCAATTTTCCGTCATAATGCGGTGTCCGTATTATAATGGAAGTAGTCTGTGGCTCCAGTCAAGTGTCGTTCGGTACAAATTGGGATTATATGAGAAATGTGTAGTCGCTAGGTCGATTCCCACGACAAAATGTAGCGTTATAGAAAAACGGTTGTGTCATTTGTTACGGTTTGTGTTGCGACCAATTTTTAGGTTATATATTATTCGTACTTTTTTAGGCACTGGTCCCACCGCGAGCTAGTAAGCTATGAGCTATCGGCTATAAACACGAACAAAAGATAAGCACTCTCGTGTAAATAAAAGAGACACAGCGATATTTATAGTTACTCGCCCAGCGGTGAGCTAATATAAGATTATCTGTATTAATAAACCTTAGTGGATATTTCCACTAAAGTTTATGAATATAACCGTATACATTTGTAAACAAAGGATTGATAATAGCAAAGCCGGAAAAATCTTCCAAATCTATGAGTTTATTTGCAAGAAACTATGTAGTATTAGAACGGCATTGGATTATAATACCTAATATCCTAAGCATTTCACACTCGAAATGAAATAACGTAAAAATAATCGCAATAAATTACAATATCCTACCGTTTACAATTGTATACTAATAAGCAATAACTTCTCATATTAAAAAAACATTAGTCGCCTATGACACATGACGGCACCAACGTATCCTGAACTCGCATGTACTATTCCTTACATCCACATAGTTCTAAGTCAATAAAGGTTATAAGGGGGAGGGCGGGTCGAGATAGAACGGTTTTTCTAACAATGCGTACGCCCCCGTATAATATATGAAGGGAATTTTATTTAATATCGTGATATTGATTTATTGCTGGTATGAACGCCGTGCCATATTGCCCGAGTTTCCCCTTTGGCTCCGTTGAGCGTATTTTGGTAAATTGTTGTTATTTTTCATATAGATCAGATATTTGAAGGTTATAGACGGAGAGCTAGCCACGTCAGATATGGCACAATAATGAGAGCGACGAAACCCCTCTCGTTATTATTTTGACATAAACAAAACTTAATGGCGTACACTTACTTTTGTTATTTTCCTGACGTTTCGAGCGTGTCGTAATGTTCATGGTCGCAGGCAGACTGGCGAGGAATTGTATCAGGTTTAGAAATGCAAGTATTTCCACGCTTACATTTGCTGATCACTGGATTCCACGAAGAAGAAATCCCCTGTCTCTCGTTCTGATTAAAGTGTTTAATAGCAGGAAACTAAGAGACTCATAGACCATTATATAGTATACCTTTTCGTGGATTTAAGTATGGATTTAAGGATGGTAAAAAAGACGTCGGTTTCTGGAGGTCTCAGGTTCTAACGCCGACTCGTACGTAGGGAGCGCGAGGTCACCACACATCAGTGCAATTTTATTTGTAAATTTCTACGATTCTAACAGTACATCTCAATATTACAAAAACTATTTAAAACGGGATATTTACCATGTGAGTTTTTTATTTTGAGCTTCCGATATTTCGGCACAGTTGCATGCGCCATTATCACGGAGTAACTGAAGTTGCTGCGAGTGTCAGTTGTGGTCTACCCACACACCATAGCGATCTACCCTCTTTCGAGTTCGCTTTTTTCGTCCGTTGTCACTGCTACTACTACCGTCCGCATTCTCACTTGGAACTCGATCACGGTTACGACACACTACACTTACGGTATCAACTCGCGCGGTGTTTACCGAAATAGACTGTTTTGGTTTTGAGAACTTACGGATCACTGGATGCCAGACACTTGACAAATGAAAGCCGTCTTCCCGGTTGAAATTCTTATATTTAAGAATTTCGATGGCCTCCTTAACCATCCTGGGTATGTAGTGTCTTTCAGTCGAGAGTATCTGAGGGTTGTGCAACTCAATCCAATGGTTAGTTCCCGCTTCCAGTAGATGTTGCGCGATCGCCGACTTCCGAGGTTCGTTGTTCCTGAACGCTCGTATGTGCTCCTTTATCCGGCATGAGATAGTACGCTTCGTTTGACCTATGTACGAGCTACCACAGCTACAGTCTATTTTATAGACACCTGGACGTTCAAGTGGAAAACTGTCCTTCGGCGTGCGCAAGTATTGCGACAGTTTTCTACAGGGCGTAAAGATAGTTTTCACCGAAAACTTCTTCAAAATATTGGCCACCTTATCTGTCACACCCTTTACGTATGGCAAGTACGCTGGTTGTCGTTCCACTCTATAATTCAGGTGTTTAGGCATATCAGTGCGTCGAGGTGGCAAAATCCGCCCATTGTAACCAATAGTAATATAGTAGTAGTATAGTTTTTGTAATGTTAATGACCATGTTAGCTTAAAATCATATATTACATCTCAATAGTATTATACACTAATTTGTAGTATAACAATCCAGGTTCACCCCTGTAACTTGATTTTTGTGGATATTTTTAATTCACATGAGTAATGATCAAAAACGTTAACTCGATTGAAATAAGCGGTCGCGCTCTCATACAAAATTAGTACGGGAGCACTGATGCGTTGTGACCCCGAGTTGTACTTATGGTCTATTTGTTTGAGGTTATCTGTGGAATTACCCAACCCGCTTCAGACCATCGTGGGACTATAGCCCAATCTTATAGTGCAGTAGAGGAGGCCTGGGCCCAGTAGGAACGTTTTTAGCTAACATATTATTCTAAATAGTATCACAAATAAGCTTTCAAAATTTTCGTAGTCATGAGGTCATGACATATGTCAATGCACTGATTAATACGCCAAACCAATAATTAGTTAAGAGTAAAACGTATGGTATCTTATGACGAATAAGTATATCCGTCGTTTCCTTTGAACCTGCGGTAGTGACAAACAAGGCCCCGCCCGGCTTATGGTAAGCAGCTACCGTAGCCTATGGACGCCTGCAAATCCACATGCGCGTTGCCGACCCTTTACAAAAAGAAGGATTCACTATGTGTGTGTATTGAAGTTAAATGCCGGCAG
This sequence comes from Pammene fasciana, assembly GCA_911728535.1. Lineage (NCBI taxonomy): Eukaryota > Metazoa > Arthropoda > Insecta > Lepidoptera > Tortricidae > Pammene > Pammene fasciana. The sequence continues at coordinate 3,707,802 of OU452295.1, forward strand.
TTTCTTAAGCATAATTTAGTATTACAATTCCCTCTCAAACGTGGCTTAGATTTTAAGCAAAGTATTTGTAAATTGGCCTCTTTCTCGAAACCTACATCAAAGATAATTAATTAATAGAAATTTTCGATTATCCCTTAATTGAATCCGACCGACAGAGCAAAGGGCCTAATTCTAACTTCATATTGTTCAAATACTTACAAGGGTTCTAATTTCTTAGGGGTTAAATTGTAATTTCATCCCCCGACTTTTGGGTTCGTTTGCTATTAACTCAATCGTTCTGCGGATAATTTTGTTCGTGAAATGGTATAACTTAAATACAGACAGCTTAAGTAACTAAAAGCAAGTATATCTATACAGCCGTATTCATAAAACTATACTATATATGGATATTAGAATTATTTATTTAACAAAACATAGAAACTTATAAAAAATAACTCTACATCTGCTAGAAATCTTCTCGATTTGTGTACGGCGAGCTCTTGTCAAAATCAGCTGTTCAACGTTGTGTCGGCCATTTTGTGACTTAATATGGGGATAGACGAAGGTCTACGGTCTCGTAACTTTCGGCCCTTATAGGAGGGCGATGAGAGACAGATTATCGCTAATATGCGATTATGAATCAAGAATTTTGGTACCTACCTCTGATCGACCGATCAGTGAGCATCTAACTTTTTATGAATACGGCTGATAGAGTTTAAACACGTGACCCACCAAAGACAGAATACACGCAACGCGCACGGAGAGAAATTTTTACTAGAAACAAGTAAAAAATAGTAATTCCCAGGACAAGTAAATAATTTACTAAAAACAAGTAAACGTTTACTAAAAACAAGTAGACGCTTCCCTGTTTTTAGTAAAGTTTACTTGTTTTTAGTAAACGTGTACTTGTTTTTAGTAAAAGTTTCCTTGTTTTTAGTAAACGTTTACTTGTCCTGGGAATGACTATTTTTTACTTATTTCTAGTAAATTTTTTCTCTCCGTGCGACAGATTTTAAAACACGTTTCAAGATGGTTGATAGCATACCGTAACTAACCTACATAATTTAGTCGGTTTTAATTGTTACCCTTCAAAGAGCAGTGGAGGGTAATAAACGTTTCTATTGTACTTGGGGTATTTTGGAAGTAAGCAATAATCACAAGGGTGAGTCCATGATAAGGACCAACGATAATAGCGCCTTCTCTGTCATATCTATGGAAAGTGTAATAAGACCATCCCGTTCAATCTTGGTATTGTTATTACAATTGCAAGTCTAAGGATAGAATGGCTATGTTAAGTAAATAAGTATTCTTCATGATAATGGCAAGCAAGGTACAGTTAGCGGAGTAAAATCTTGCACCAAGAATGTAATAGTGTAATCGGGATGGTGTAGCAAGCGATCAATGCATGCTACAGATCGAAAGATGAATCTGATGATGTTAATCATATTTTTTTTGTCACCATATATCATATTGATAATTATATTTCAGATGATAAGTGGAAAAATAAATTTTGGCGTACAAATTGGTCACCCTACTCAATGGAGACGTCATATACAGCGTGTGTGTAAACGAATAGGGTAACCATGATTTGCTTAGTTAAAAATTAAGTTTGCTACGTAAATTATAAACTGAAATAGAGTTGTCCTTATCCTATCCATGTCCTTAGCACAATGATTGCATAGGGGGCTGTCCATAAATTACGTCATCGGTTTTTGACAATTTTTGAAGCCCCCCCCTAAAGTCATCCAAAGATTATGCTTCGAATGGCCCCGTTTCCTCCTACGTTATGCTACCATCATCCGATGTCCAGACCCCCACCCCCCTATTTTGAAATGACGTAATTTATGAATAACCCCAAATGAAAATTTGACGGGTGCCGTTATGGCCGTAGCCCAGGAGTATGGTACATTGAAAAAAGTATATATAATAATACTTATCCTAGTAGGAAGCTAATGTAGGTGATTCGTATTTATAAGTACCTGTAACAAAAAAACACATTTATTAGCATATTTTATATTAATGTAAAATTAAATCACAAACATACATAAACATAGAGAATATAAGTACAAAGATGGAAGTAGTGTAGATAATTTTGATTACTAAGCCCGCTTAGCTACTTCAGCTGCTGACTGTACAGCCACCTGCAAATATCCTCCTCAACAAAGGCCGCATAAATATCTGACACAATCTTATTTGTAGGGCCAAGTGTCGCATGTTTTTACTATGAAGATCGAGGTACAGTCACCATCCAATATATCGGAGCGGCCAAGGTACCCAAAAATATATAAACATGCACTTTATCACCTTCACAATAGAGGCGTTGTTAAGATTTTTGTGACCACCTGGGCCGCACCGATATATCTGATGATGACTGTACCAGTATGTTGTTAATGTAGTTACGCAATAATATATGAACATGCACTTTATCACCTTCACAATAGAGGCGTTGTTCAGATATTTGTGACCACCTTGGCCGCTTCGATATATCTGACGGCGACTGTACTAGTGTTGTTAATATAGTTATATCCAATAAGTGTGGAGAGAGTATGTTTTGTTATTCATTGGATTCCGTAGGTGGAAACAAAACGCGCTAACTTCGGCAAAGTAAGGCTGTGGCCCAACATGAAGCGGTTGTCGCATCTTGGATTTGGGCTGTGAGAACGCAACTAGTAATCGACTCCCACCTGAATCCGGCCGGACGTCCCGGCACTACATTTGCGTTTTGGACGGTGTACAGAAAATTAACGACAAAAATAAATTAGAGGTCAAAAAACTTAAAAAAAAGTCTAGGTTCATTCGCTTTCCCTATCAATTGGTTTATCGGTAGTTATAACCTTAATCAAATGAATTAGCTATCTTGTTGGACGTTATATGTTCTCGACTAGTGAATGTAGGTATAAAAAAAAACAAGTTACTCTCCAATTAAATTCTAGTGAAGCTCGACATGTTTACTTCGTTACGTGATAAGATTTTTTCAAAAATAAATTGTCATTAATACATACAAGCTTCAAACGCCGACTATACTTTTCTTGCAAGCCAAAGTTCTCTATTGCTCAACAAGATGATTCTGACAAATCCAAACACAATGAGCTTCTATTGTTATACACAGAATTCTTATGACCACCTTCGGTTTCCATCATCAGACCAGCTCGTTGGTATCAAATTATTGTATTGTCATCCAAGTTGTTTAACTTGTATGACAATACAAGCCAAGTAACTTGGATGATAATACAATATTTTGATATAGGGCAGATGCCCCGGATTTGGCCACTTTAGGAGGGTTTGTCTGTTCAGACGTCCGTCATTTTGTGTCAATAAGGAATTATGACACTCTTTTTGCACTAAGTTAGTGAAAATATATTACTATATTTATATAAATCTCCGCTGTTAAGATTCTGAGATTAGATCTTATTTTTTTCTTTAATAAAACGGCAAAAAGGGGTCTAGGAGCCAGTTTTGGCCATTTTTTTCCATGGCCCCTGATAGCTAATAGTAGTTTATGTAACTGTTACGTAATAGGGGTCCTTAAAAAACGAGTGTGGTTTTATGAAACGAACGAAGTGAGTTTCATAATAAGATCACACGAGTGTTTTAAGGCCTAATTACGTACAGTTGCATACACTGCTTTATCTACACACATATTATAAACGCGAAATGATGATTGAATGACTGCAATTGCACGGATTGCACGCCATCGCCATGACCAACTCGATTGTGTCGGCGGTCGGGCGGCGCATGCCGGCGGGCGTATTTTCATAATGATATCGAATTTTTGCTTATTATTTGATAATAATAACATCGTTACAGATAACACATTTGTTCTAACTACTAAGAAGACGTTCCAAATTTGAACGTAATTAAGGTATCGGTTACCGATACTAAAATGTAAACATTAAGATGCAGCCACAGATACTCATATCTAAATATAGGGCGTTTGCTCATCGATCCTGACCATAAAATAAACATATTAGGGTATGGGTGTAGATAAATGACAACTACATGACACATGACAGTACCATCTGTACTGCCAGGTTTTACTCTTATATTAACCATAAACCATATACTCGTAAATTTGTCTATATCTTAATAAAGTTGAAAATGGCCAAAACCGGCACAGTGACCAAAACCGGGGCATCTGCCCTACAAATTTTCAGCTCAATCGGCTATCAGGGACTGGTTCAACTCTGACTTACAAGATTTTACCTACACAACAAAGTAACTGTCAAAAACTGTAAGTTAAACAAAAGCTTGTAACTCTCCGCCATAAGTCCGCCCCAGCCTTATCTTCCAATCCACCTTCCGATATTCCCGACGGACACTCTGCCCCAAAAACCTAACGTTTCTTCACGCATATAGATTTTCTGTTACCTCCACTGTCGCTTTTGTTTTCATGACAAATATAATGTTTTTACGTTGCTTGTTCATTCAACTGAGGCATTTATGCAAAAAAATCAGTTATTTAATCTTTTTAACTTTTAGTTTCTAGTTCTACCTAAAAGTTGCTTGGAATTTTAAACATATTGTTTAAAAGATAAAAGACATTTAATTTTATTCTTAAATTTACATTTCAGAATGCACTTACAGTTCGTGAGCATTAAGAAGAACCTTCGGGAATCGGCGATGACACACAAAGGTAATATTGCTGTTCTGCTTTTTCACGTGTCACTGTTGATTAATACCCGACGTCTCTTTCTAAAACCCGAAGATTCTTCTGAGAGCTCACGGACTGTATGTTGTGATCGTTAGAGAGAGATAAAACTACCACCAGTTCTAACCGTACACTACAGACCCAAGAAGAATTATGGCCGGCAAAAAAACTCAAAAGACTGACTTATTTCTTCAAAATAGCAGTAATACATTAATCTTAAAAATAGACGATAATGCGTAGTTCTTCAAAAATACATATCAACGCATTAAGAGACAAAGTATCTACTTGTGTAATTAAAAAGAAAAAATCAATAGTAAAAACCAAATATGACTTTCACAAAACATATCATCTGCTTTCCTCTTTCCCACCTAATTTGTGTTTATCTCATATACACTCCTAAAAACTTTTAGTAAGAAGATAAATTACTAAAACTTTCTAGAACAAATCTTATTTATTCAACACAAACTAGACATTGACACATTTAACCATCAAAATCTTAGCTTTGTTTGCTACACTACGCAGTACACACAGACGTGTAAACAATGTAGAGTCTGTCAATATTGGAATGCGTTACCCCTGTGTTTGCACTTTACGTAGAGTTGATGCTAAGAGAAGAAAACATCAAAAAACCGGCCAAGTGCGAGTCAGAGTCGCGCACGAAGGGTTCCGTACCATCCGCAAAAAAATGATGTCTGTTGTATGGGAGCACACTTAAATTTTTATTTTTTTCTGTTTTATAGTATTTATTGTTATAGCGGCAATAGAAATACGTCATCTGTGAAAATTTCAACTGTGTAACTGTCACGATGAGATAGAGACAAAAGCGGCAAAAACAATCATGTCTGCTTTATGGGAGCCCCTAAAAAAATTTAAAAAATATCTAGTTTGTATAAAAGTAATACAATAAAATTCTTAGGTATTCTATCTTATGTGTAACAATAAACGAGTGGGATTTTGACAACCTAGTAAAAAAGCCACGTATGTAAGTAACACAACACGAACGAACCTTAGACCCTAGAGGCTGGTGCATAATGAAGATCCTTGTTAATATAATTGGACCTTGTAAACTTGTACTAATGAGGTTCCAGTAATTAGATATTTCCTGGTTTGAGGGCGTTAAATTTGCCTTTTCGTGTATTACAGTCAGCAGCAGAAGTAGCTACGGGTGAGATATTCAAAATGACCTTTACGCGCTCTTATTCTCTTAACAATAATGTCACATTTTGAACACCTCACCCGCTTAGCTACTTCTGCTGCTGACTGTACCTATATACCATATGATAAAACGTTGATTTATTTACTACTTGTAGCTATTTATTAAAAAAGACGGCTAAAGGCGAGTCAACGTTTTGCCCTAAGGGTTCCGTACATCACATAATTTTTCAATCACTGAACATTTGTTGTATGTAACGTGAAGAAAATTTGGATTGACGGACAAACTTTGACTTTGCCTTTCAGTGTAACTAAGCCTTAAAAGAACTTCAACGGCGCTTTTTACCTGCCGACTGCCAGCGGAGAGGGTCTTTTGCGATGATATGTATGTATATGTAATATACATACATATACATACATACATATAATCACGCCTGTTTCCCAGTATACGCATATATACATTCTATTTGGTACGCCCTACAGCCTACATAGTTTGACGGATTACGACGTGTCAGAAGTCATTAGATTCGTCTCAATTCTAGGAGTGACATTATATTGGTATATTATGTATAAAATAAAACGAAATAGTGCTCATATCATAGTAGAAACTGGATACCTAGATGGAGTATTAATTTTCAGTTTTGTTTGTATTTTTACATGCGTATTTTAGATAGATAAAGTTTGAATTTTCAGCTATGTACTATACCTTGTACAACACAAGAAGCGGTTTTTGACACCTGTCATCTCAGTACATTTTATAATCTAAAATCGATTTTAGGTTATAAAATATACTGAGATGACAGGTGTCAAACCGCTTCTTAGGTTGCACAAGGTATAGCATATTTTCGCATTTCTTTGTCACAGAAAAAATTGTTTCACACATAAACTTTACCTACCATAATTTAAAACAACCTATTCAGTAACCGATACGGCAACGGCTTACTTCCCGTCCAAGGCCGTAAACAACTCGCAGACAATATTCCCGGGTGTCAGTTCTCGTTACTTATTAATTTACGGCCTGTCGAGACTCGCCTCTAATTAATTATCGTGTTATTCCAACCCTTATTTATTAAACCTGTATTTTCCGTCCGTCCATTGGTAGCTTTAGATCAACAGATGTTAGCATTAATAGATTTACTTCATGTATTTTCAGAACCCGACTAGGCAAGTTGGCATTAATAAATAAAATACTCATTATTGTACCTCAATAAAAGAAATCAAAAAAAGAAAATATTACAAAACTTAAAGTAAAAAACAAGCGATCTTATGGCTAAGAAGCGATATTTTCCAGACAACCTTAAGGTAGCGGAGATATATATCATACATATCTAATAACCAATTGACATTTACCCAACTAAGACCCAAGGGCAACTTTGGTAATTTGGAAATTATTTTATCACGTATTTAAAAATATATAACATTGATTATTAACTTATATCTCCACATCTCGGCATTATAAATAATGTATAATGCGTGAGGAGAGTTGCGCAGAGAGATATATAAAAAATAAGATCAAATTAAAATCAATTTGTTAAATACAAATGCCGTTTTGGTAATCGGATCTTTCCACGTTGTAAAAAGTTTGTTTTGAACTTTATAGTAAAAATCAAAAAAAGTTAATCCCTAATTAACAGCTGTAACTTAAGCCAGGACGCTCGCGTTCCCATACAAACGTAGTAGTATAGCTCTCATTTTAAAACGACATGCTTTAGAACCACGAAATTTGGCATGGGCATTCTAGTAGTACAGATCTATGTCGGTAATTCGTTTTAGTTGCTAAAAATTGTAATACAAAGAAAATACAGCCAGATACAGATTTACATACAAAACTTAATTTTGCTATATTTTCTTTGCATTACAATTTTTAGCAACGAAAACAAATTACCGACATAGATTTGTACTGCTAGAATGCCCATGCCAAATTTCGTAGTTCTAAAGCATGTCGTTTTAAAATGAGAGCTGAACTACGTTTAGTATGGGGACGCGAGTTCACGCGAGCGTCCTCGCGACTCTTAATAACAGTGATAATGACATATGCATATAAAGTACAATATATTTGCCAAAACTATATAATACAACAACGCACCAACCAGAACAATACGAGTGATTACCAGTTTTTGATTTAAGACACATTGATATATCATGATACTTACATTAAGCAAATAAATATTACATCTAACGTTACAAAACCACTCCACATGACGGACTGACAGATTAACATATGCAACCTGACAGGCGGTAAGAATCCGCTGTCAAGTGCGATTTTGTAGTAATTAAGCGATTGTTCTTTTTTGCATGAAGCAATCCTTTTTGTAGCAAGTTAACTGAATATGGACCTTACTGAAATGTGGTATTTTTTGTTTGTGGCAATTCGAAGATGGTTGGTATTTAAGACAATTGACTAACGATTCTTGTACAGTCGAGGACATTGATTCTTTAGCAGTTCGCGTTTCAAGGAAATTTGGTTTTGTCATACTTATGCTAGGAAATGTCCAATGTAAAGTGAACCGTAAACTGCTAAAGAATATATTTCGTCGACTGTACGTTATTAAACTGTTGTAAGGTTTACTTTTGGTCAGCTGTTTTGTATACAGAGATGGTTCATATGTAAGATAGTTACTGAATATCTCTGTGTACTTTAATACAAGCGAATAAGGTCGATTATGGTACAGTTGTAATGTTAGTATGAAGACGGTTTGTAGGTTGGTTTTGGGCGGTTCCGTATGTGATTGATTAGATTGTGTGAGAATGTGGTGGTCTTTTTAACCAACTTTCGTAAAATGAGGTTTTGCTGGGATTTGTTTTTTTGTATAATTACAATGCAAATTAGTAGGTTACATAGAGATAGAATGTAGACCGTAGTAAATGAGACTAATTTTATAGAGAAATTGCGTTTTTTTATGTACAGTCGCCATCAGATATATCGGAGCGGCCAAGGTGGTCACAAATATCTGAACAACGCCTCTATTGTCAAGACGATAAAGTGTACGCTCAGATATTTTTGAATACCTTGGCCGCTCCGATATATTTGATGGCGACTGTACCAACAATCAACATCTTCTCGAATGATTTTTAATTACTCTTCGTCCTAGTTTTATAAATATCTGAGTATAAAAAAATACGCGAACTCGTTTTGAAAAAACGTTGAATCCAAAAATGATTGATAAATACATATTGTTGCGGTGATAAGGTAACAAAAAATATCAAAATATCTATGGGAACACATAAATAAAAAATTTAAATAATTATACTAGTATACAATCCCAGAATAAGCTCAATATGACTTGTGTTCTGGGTACTAAGTAGACGACGATATTATACAGGGTGATTTCTGGATCGTGATCCGGAACCACATTTTCTGACTCCGTAACTCTCATCAACATTCCTGTATGGTAGTAGCCGTATCGGCTAGGATGAGATGATGGTAGTATTTTCTCAAAACAGAATTAATTTAATGTATCTTTATTTTTTCAAGTTGAATTACTCTTAAATTAAGTAAATCATGGTCACCCTATGACTTGAATCCTTATGGAAAACGGCAAGATGTCACATTGAGTAGGGTGACCAAAGCGTATGCCAAAATGTCATCTGAAAAATAATTAAGTAGGTATCAAATTCATGGCGATAAATAAATTATGACCACCATCTTTAAGTTCTGTATCGTGCCTTGTCATCCGAAGCGCAGACAAGTGGAGCAAGCGGTCTTTTTTATCTCCGTGAATCGTGAACCGATTTTAATTTTTTTTTTATCGAACGGGTATAACCCGTAGATGGTCCCATTGTCACCAAGTCGGGGTCTGATGATGGGATCCTGGAGAAATCGAGGGAACTCTTCAACTATTATAGGCACACCACTGATTTCACTATTTTTTACAGCAACTCAGCCACTTCCTCTTGGAATAAGTGAAGTCGGTTCTTTTTTGTTTAAATTTTTTTTCGATTACTTTTTTGTTCTGTCCAGTCCCCGCGAAGTGTTCTGGCGGCTGGATCCGTAGTGCCTGTGTTTTTTTTTGCGGTCATCCAATGGTATCCAAGAGTCGGTATGTGGAAGTCGCAAGAACCCCTAATAAGATGTGATGATGCAGGTGGCAGGTCGCAGGGAGTCTATCCGTCCTTTTCTGACTGTATCAATTAAAAAGAGACGGGTAGTTTATCTCGCGAGCGAGATACTGTCGCGTCAGTCTTGTGCTAACCGTGCAGCAGTGGCACTGGACCGACGAGAATGGAGAAGGTTGGAGGAGGTCTTTGCCGATGGGCAAGCAGAAAAAAAATATAAAAGATGGGAAATAATAGAAAGATAGAAATTAAAAACTTTTATTTGATCTTCGACTCTATAGCACAAGTTTACCCTATTTTAAGTATCAGCGAAATATATTTGGACAATGCAGCCTAAGTATTATAGTTAAGAACTTCTTAACATTCTTCGTATACATAACTAAGTATACATAGTTGTAATCCTTTTGATGTTAATAAACTTACTTACTTACTCTGTAAATAAAGGCATTTTTTTTCATTTTATCGTTCCTTGTTCTTTTGCTCCGCGACCCCGAAATCACTCTGTATATCTGAGTTCATCAATAATTATTATCAGCCGTTCCCATATACATATTTACATACACGGAACCCTAATCCTCTCGCTGAGTGATTACGGGTCGCGGGTTCAAACCCTGACCTCGCCTTTCACTAGTGATGCAACTTTGTGTAACGAATATGCTTATATTGGAAACATATTACAATTAGGGGCCGAGTTTGTTTATTGTTATGGTGGCAACAGTTATGTCACGGACACAATTTGTGTCCTAAGACAGCTAAAGGTTCAGAATGAAATAATTTTGCTCTTTAGTAAATATAAATTGTAACCTGTAGTAGGGACGAATACCTAATTCATTATTTATAAAATCAATCATACATTTATTTATTTAAATAACAATAATTATATATTAATTTCACACATATTAACCTAGCCCTAAACTAAGAACTTGTATTTTATTATAAATCAGAAAGTACTTGTTCAAGTGTAAAAAAAGTATAAAACGTAAATATCGTAATTGTAGAAAAAAAGAATTACAAATATTATTCAAACCAGCGTATTTCAATGTATATTTGTGATATCTAATGTCATTAATTCCACAAATATTTATAAAAAAATAGATGTAAATTACGATAAAATATTTAACGACTGTTTACGATATCTTTTTCCCTTCGAGAAATTCATGCCAGCCAAAAATATACGCAAAATTTGCTTCTATACTATTTTATAATGATAAGATCACATGTTGAATATATAGTTCGTTTTTATTTTTATAGTTTAAATTGTACCTTTAATTTTTATTGGGTGTTTCGCTTAGTTTGTCTAAATTCTACATCTCTATTCAATAACGACTATTCGTTTTATTTAAGGTTCTATTACTTATTATAAACACTTTAATTAAAGTCCTTCGTTTCGTTCCACCCAGTATAACTTTGTAACTTTTCATTCATATGAAATTTTGAAACTGGCACTAAAACTGCATATGAAACCAATAAAATTGATAAAACCACCTATAAATTTACCGACAAATATTATGGGAGGTTCAGATAAATAGACCGGGAGCTATTCATAAGAATTAAGATTGACCTCATATCTCATCCGGTGAAGCTTTACTTATGGGCGGTAGTTGTAAATTCTCCTTTATATGACCCTTTTTCATTTAAACAAATTTCAACCCTATATTAACCCTTTAGAGTTGAAAAAGCTAACCTTATAGAGTTGATATTCGTATGTCGTTTATATGTAATGACCGTTACAATGTTACGCAAATTTGAACTGTGAAATTGTTGGAGTCGAGTTTGATTTAGTTTGTGGTGAAATGTTGTAAATTACGATGAAGATTTTAAGCTTTTAGGGAAATAGATTCCGTTTTCTTGGAAATATTGACGGATATTTGTAACAGGTTTGTTTGAGGTAAATATTCATGGTTATTTTATTAATGAGATTTCATTCGACTGGCTGTGCAACCTGGATGTCGATTTATAATAGTATTAAGCCTACAATGTTAAATACGCCATTCGATTAAATAAAAGATAAAAGATATTTATTCTTCAATTTAGGCACATTACAATGCACTTATGAACGTCAGAGAGAAAGAAACTACCACCGGTTCTAACCCTACACCTCTGACCCGAGAAGTATTACTTTATTACCGGCAAGAAACTCGGCGGAACTTATTTTTTCAAAACAAAATTACTACTACTACAAAATTACAAATACATTAACTACAAAATTACAAATACATTAAAGATACTATATACAATAATGCGTAGTTCTTCAAGAAGGCATATCAAAACAGCTTGAGAGACAAACATGTACCTGCCTATTGTGTAATTAAAATGAAAAATAAAAATAAAATCCAAATCAGACTGCTTCGCAATACGTTTTATATTTTTTCTTACTTGAACTGTGTCCTCTAAATGTTAGATGATTTTATAGATTCTGGTTTGGGCCATGCATATATGTCTGTCATATAGTCCTCGACCCTGTAATAACCCTTTGACATTAAAGTTTTTTTCAAGTATTTCTTAAGAGCGGGAAATGATAGATTCAAAACATCGACGGGTAACTTGTTATAAATATGAATACCCTGGCCAAAAAATGACTTATATGCTTTGCGGACACGACATCGTCTGATAGCAAGCTTGTTTTTATTTCTAGAGTGTTATAGCTGTGGATGTCAGAATTCTTCTTGAATGTGTGTATATTCTTTACAACAAAAATAATATTATCATAGATATATTGGGACGCAAGAGTTAAAATATTAATTTCTTTAAATAATTCTCTAATTGATGTACCTGCCTTTAAGTTATACATAAAGCCAATGGCTCTTTTCTGTAAAACAAAAATAGTCTGTATGTAATAAATCAAACTTCTTCTTCTTCCTCCTAGCGTTTATCCCGGCTTGGGGTCCGCTTGACAACCTAATCCCATGAATTGCCATAGACACTAGTTTTTACGAAAGCGACTGGCATCAGACCTTCCAACCAGAGGGGAAACTAGGCCTTTTTGGGATTTGATCCGGTTTCCTTACGATGTTTTCCTTCACCGAAAAGCGACTGGTAAATATCAAATGATGTTCCGTACATAAGTTCCGAAAAACTCAGTGTTACGAGCCGGGGTTTGAACCCGAGACCTCCGGATTGAAAGTCGGACGTCTTACCGCAAGGCTACCAGCACTTCTTTGAGATTTCATTAAACATTTAAGAAAATCGCAGCAGTCGTTATGATATTGACAGCAGTTGATATTTTCCCACAACCGTGAAACCGATAAACCGTGAAAACTGTTTTATGGGACTCTACAAAGTGTAACAAAAATGCTGGTGATCCTTTTAAGGGCACAATTGGTATCGTGTTCTTATTGTGAAAAACTAAGAAAAAAAATTTTTCTCGCAAAAAAAATTTTTCAGTTTGTATGGAGGGTTGGCCAGGGATGATTCGCCCCATACAAAAAAAAAATTTTTTCGCGTCCAAAAAATTTTTCTCCTACTTTTTCCTACTAGCAATACGATACCTATTATGCCCTTAAACGGATCACCAGTATTTTTGTTACACCCTGTATATTAGTGTAAGCTGTATCTTTTTATATCAAATAAATAAAAAAATTATATTGTGACTATAAAAAATATTGCTAATCAGGTACCAATTATAAATAAATAAAAAATATGAGAATTAAAGTAATTTTTTTAAAGCTTTTTCCTAAAATTTTTCATCAATAATTATAAGCATTCTTCGCCTACCACAAATGGAGGTTCTTAATTCGTCGGCATCTTTGTTGTTGCTATTTTTTTCTTAAAATATTTTCACCTATTATTCCAAAACCGCAGGACCTACTTGGATTTTCTTTTGTTAGAAAGGGTATACTTGACAGTTGGTTCTATTGTCATCACGTCAGGATCTGACGATGTGATCCTGGAGAAACAGAGTGACTCTAGGCATGCCTATAGTTATTTGAGCATTTTTTACAGTTGCTCGGGCATTTCGCTATGTGCGAAGTGCATGTTGGGGGTAACGAGAACGATCGCAGTGCACAATGTGACAAGAAATTAAACTGCAAAAGCCTCTGTCTGCTGTCAAAATAGTGAATCAGCCAGTGATATTTCATATAAGCAAGGAGTAGAGAGAGTAGAGAGAGTAGAACCTAACCTAACCTATTAATAAAAAAATGAGATTGAGCACCTGCCCAAGAGATGGCGTTTTTCACACTGCTGCGGTTTCCGCATGCGGCGCCGGTGCGCGAGCAAGATAGCGTGTGTATATCGCTGTCACGCTTGCAGTCGCAGCGCCAGTGTAATAATCGCCTAAGTGAAATCGGTACTTCTTTCTTTAAAATCAGCATAAAAATAAGTAAAAACATTGTCAGTTTTTCCGCTCCACCGTGTATATTTCCTTCACAGCGCGCCATAATCTCCAGACGGTACAATAGTAATTTTTCGAGTCATTGGCTCCTTTGTCCAAGGTAATTAGGGGAGGGCGGGGCTTAACGGTCGCTGATCGCGTATTAATAATTATTGTCCCGATTTGCCCCGATCTCCTCTGGCTACCGTTTTGTATTGTAACTTTGAATATTAAAAAGGAAATTTGTAACAATTCAAACAAATTAGGACGCAGCTTGTATTTACTTAACGTGAAATATTTAATTTGTCTAAAACTTACTTTGAACACTCGTTCTTAACCTAGAACAGACCGAAAAACCTTTTTCACCCCTACTATTCGGAAAAGGGTAATTTGTTGCCCATTTACAGGGAGTATAAGTGACTTTTGATCCCTCTGCGATTTGTTGCCCAATTACAGGGAGCAAAAGTGACTTTTGATACCTCTGCGTTTTTTTTTAATTTTCCTTGTCTTTGCAACTGATTAAAATGAGACAACATTATATAACTTCTATTTCTAGCAGATATCGCCATCAGATACATCGGAGAGGCCACGGTGGCCACAAATATCTATAAAGAATAAGAATAAAGAATAAAGAATATTTATTAACTAAATAATTATTAGACAGAACACTAGATGTCTAGTGAGCCCCAAACTAGGCTGAGCCTGTATCTTGGGGCTCGGGGTTTAAAGGGGTTTACAGTTAATAAATATAAATAAGTACTAAAGATATTAATTAAATCTATGTGTGTGTGAAGTGCGTGTATGAGTGTGTGTGTGTGTGTGTGTGTGTGTGTGTGTGTGTTTGTGAGCGCTAGTAAGAGGTGAATTAATCATGGGCCTAGAAGAGACAACGTAATATGTTTTCCGTGTCATTGTACGAGAGCGTAACAAACCACTTCTTCATTTTAGATTGTACTACTGGCAAGGAGCATGCTTTTAGGTCTAAAATTTTGCAGACCGCATTATACGCGAAAGGGTGAATGTAGGAAGAAGAACGTTTAGCGTGGGTCGTTTGAACAGCAGGCACTGGGACTCTATATATACGTCTACTCATAATAAGAGCCTTAAGAGGCGATTTAGCAATATATTCATGGACCCTAGAAACAGCTTTGTATATAAACAGTTGTCTAACTCTCAGAAACTTTGTCTCATGGTATAACAAGTCGGTAGGAAATCTGAAAGGTTTCCTGAACATAACTTTAATAACCGCACGCTGCGCGCGCTCTAGTTCCAGCATTGACGTTTTCCCTGCACTACCCCAGACTGCAATACAATATTGAATAATCGATTGGCATAAGGCATAGTATACAATACGAAGGGCACTCAGAGGTGAACAGTCTCTCAGCCGTTTAACAATGTAAATAATTTTCCTTACTTTATTTGAGAGACTACTCAAGTGTTGCTTAAAAGAAAGGTGTTCATCTACAATAAGGCCCAAATACTTTACTGTACTACATCTGCTAATAAACTCACAAGAGCAGCAAGGGTTAATTAAGTTACAGTGGTGTATTTTAAGATGGAAGGAGGGCGGAGCAGAAGAAACTGATGTTTTTGCGAATGGGATGTGGCAGCTTTTGTTAGTGTTTAGAGTAAGAAGATTAAGGTCGAGCCAATTCGAAACCCGTGATAGCTCTATTTCAGCCAGCTGGTAGGTTTCCTCCCATGTGTTACCGCTGAATAGGACTACCGTATCATCAGCATAACATATAATATCGGAGTTTGGGATAGTTTTTTGGAGGAGGTCATTTATGTATATGATGAAGAGAGTGGGGCCGAGGATACTGCCCTGTGGGACACCAAAGTGTATTTGCGAGCTATAGCTTTTGGACTTCCCAATTTTAACCATTTGACGTCTATTTGAGAGATAGCTAGAAAACCAGTCATAGGCTAAACCTCGTACTCCTAGAGACTCTAGTTTTCTAAGTAAGATCGGGATCGAAACCGTATCGAAGGCTTTTGCCAAGTCCAAAAATACCCCAATACAGCATCTTCCGGCATCTAAATGGCTAGAAATTGTGTTTGTTAGAGTAAGTGCGGCATCTTCAGTCGATTTTCCGGATCTAAAACCAAATTGTTTTTCAGAAAGAAGTGAGTTTTGTTCTAAGTAATTTGTGAGGCGGGTGCTAACGATTTTCTCAAGAATTTTTGAAAATACACATAAAAGAGATATGGGTCTATAGTTAGTTGGCAAGTTCTTAGGGCCAGATTTATGAATAGGGGATACTATAGCTAATTTCCAGCAGTCGGGAAAGCATCCTTTTTCTATACTGAGGTTACAGATGTGTACGAATGGTTGAAGTATAACTTCTTTTATTTCTTTGATTAAAAGGGGTTTAATATTATCCCATCCGGGAGCACTATCAGATTTAAGATGTCTAATAATTTTATCTACTTCGAAGACATCAGTTGGCTGCATGTAAAAAGAGTGGGGAGTAGTATATGAACTAGTGTACTTGCTAGCGAGAGAACGTTGTGTATCAGAGAGTTTTGAAAGTATTTGGTCCGCTAAATTTTTCCCTGCCATAGTAAAATGAGAATTGCATCTGTCGAGGGATTCCTGAGCAGTTGATCCCGTTATGATTAATTGGTCAGCATCGTTAACCTTATTTGGGGTTTGGCAAATCGTTTTGATGGTCTTCCATAACTTTTTGGGTTTATCTTTGTTTTCAAGTAACTCTTTGTGTTGGTATTCCGTTTTTAGATTATATAATAAATTGTCACAGAAGTTTCTATAACGGGTGTATATTAAGTGTAAGACCGGGTCATTTGGTGAAGAACGTGTCTCCATGTGGAGTTTATCTCGGTGCCTTATGCATCTAATTACACCTGGGGACACCCAGGGTTTGATGTTGAGTTTATTGCGACTTATTTTTATTTTTTTGGTGTTATTTTTTATGGCAGTGCTGAGTATAGTGTTAAAGCAGCTTGCTGCGATGGAAGGATCATGATTGCAGGTAACAGTTCTCCAATCAGCACCTCGTAGTTCACTGGCAACGCCTTGGTAATCTGTCTTTAGTATCCAGCGATTTATTTTATGTACTTTATTAGTAAGACCTGAGAGGCCGGCCATTATAATATCATGATCTGTTACAGAACATTTACATACGATACCCACCGATTTGGCTTTGGACTTAATAAAGATATGATCTAGACAAGTGATACCCCTAGTAGGCTTGGTAATCGCAGGTTGGAGCCCGTGGGACAACATTAGATTTAAGTAATCTGATTGGTGATGGTGAAGCATGGTTAAATTATCAGCAATATCGATATTCAAGTCACCAACTAAGATTAATTGAGAAGGGATTGTACTATTGAGAAAGGAATCTAAAGAGTTTAAAAATATACTACAGTCTAAGAAAGAGGGAGACCGATAGATTCCCAAAATTAATGTTTGGTCCTCAACAATTAAAGCTAAGCAGTTAGCATCATCGATAGGCGGCTCAGTGCAAGTAACTGAGAGTTGTTCGTTAACATATGCTACTACTCCGCCACTTTTGTTAATTACTTTTGCAGTGCTAAACATTCTATAGCCAGGTAGTAAGTCTATAACCGAGTCTTCGTTTAACCAGCATTCTGTGAGAATGATAATGTCAAAGGCAATATTCATTATTTTTAGAGACACAAGAAAGGAGTCAAAATTGCGTTGAATACTTCTTATATTTAAGGAGGCCACTTTAAGTTTATAACTTGAGGTAAGAAATTGTTGGCAGTTTTCTAATGTATCGAGTGCGTGACATTCAATAGCCAGGTCGTTATCTAAAACACTATCAAGCTCAAGTAACGCCATCATTATGGCCTAAGTAGTTTAAAAGATTAGGTATAAACCAGGCTGATATCACTCCTGAGAATCTTACCTTTATTTTACTCAGCGCTCGGTTGTGTTTGGTGTAGAGTGTGTGTAGAAAATTAGTGTGTGACAAGCTAGGACAACAAGAATAACTTAGAGAAAAGTACTCAATATACAAGAACATAAGTGTTAGAAGAAAATAGAGGTTAGAAGTAATAGGACTAAGCATTTTCTGCGTCCAACGAGAATATGTCCTGGGTTTCCATAGGGCCCATATATCTGTCAAGGTCGGAAGTTCTACGAATTTTGATCGCAGCTTTACCTTCTTGTTTTCTAACGTATATATGGCCATGTCTAGTCCAGCAGTATTTAAATCCCGATTGTCTAGATCGGGTTCGGGCTTCACGAAATAACAGCCGATTGTATTTAGTCAGCCTCTCGTTAAGAAATACCTTTTGTGCGGGACCGGGCACCTCGATGTCAGAGGATGTAAGATTACGCCTCGATTTAGCCGCTTGTAAAAATTCATTCCGTTTACTTTGTCGCAGCAGGCGAACCACTAACGGCCGCGGTCTCGTCGTACTGTAGTCACGTGGGTCATCGGAGGATTTTTGGCGAAAGCCAACTCTTGTTACAAAGTCCAAATCTTCTTCTCGCAGGTTAAACCCTAACTTTGCAGCAACACATAATGTAATATGCATCGGGCTCTCATTGGGCGATTCATTGATACCAATTATTTCGATTTCATTTTGGGTCATGTTTTGTTCTTGTTTATTGAGCTGTTGTTCAAGTTCAAGTATTCTCTGCTTAAGGGTATGTTGCTCGAGATTCTGTTCTTCTAGAATTTTAATTTTCTTTTCTGCTGTTACTAGCCTGTATTCAAACTGGGATAATGTCTCAGTGCACCTAGTGAGGCAGTCGGAGAGTTTATTTAGTTGTGCATTCATTTCATTTCGGAGAAGCTTTATTTCAGAGGTAAGCATTGACATCGGATTAATTTCCATGCTTTCTGATACCGACTGGTTCTGAGTTACTACTTTAGGACTAGGCGAGTGAATAAACGTTTTATTATTACCAGTATCAGATGTAGTAGAAAAGCTAGGCGTGGAACAGAATAATGTTTGGGATGTGCTTGGTTTGGTTAACGGTGTTACAGATTTGTTGCGTTTGGACGATTCGGGCTTCATTGTTATAGTGCCCCTTGTATACAAAATAAAGCCGCAAATCGATGTACAGTTTAGCCGTTTGGCACACACATACTAGAGGTCATAACAAAATTTTTGATCCGCAGTTCTTTAAAAAATTTCCCTTAGGAGGGGGGTGCTGATTCATAATTTTTTTTGTATGAGAAAAAAAAATTTTTTTTTCAAAAACCTATCGTGTGTGTTATCATATGAAAGGGCTAATAGAGGCGGTTCTAAAAATATACCACATCATTACATTTCAGCCATTATTTTTTTATTAAAACAAAAATAATTTTCAAAACATACCAAGTTTGGGCTCCTCCAGATACGATATGGCTGATTATTTTTTTGTACAATAAATCACAAATGATACTTTATACCCTCATATCTAACCCCAAGAAAGCAATTTTGAAAATAATTTCTTTTCGTATTTTTTTAAAAATTTTCAAAATTATCAAGTAACGCAGTACAAAATGTACTGGAGTAGAACTCCCGTAGAACTCCACTTCAGTACATTTTGTACTGCGTTATTTTGTAATATTGAAAAATAAAAAATAAATACTTAATGGAATTATTTTCAAAATTGCTTTCTTGGGGTTAGATATGAGGGTATCAAGTATCATTTGTGATATATTGTACAAAAAAATACTCAGCTATATCGTATCTGGAGGAGCCCAAACTTGGTATGTTTTGAAAATTATTTTTGTTTTAATAAAAAAATAATGGCTGAAATGTAATGATGTGGTATATTTTTAGAACCGCCTCTATTAGCCCTTTCATATGACACCACACACGATAGGTTTTTGAAAAAAAATTTTTTTTTCTCATACAAAAAAAATGATGAATCAGCACCCCCCTCCTAAGGGAATTTTTTTAAAGAACTGCGGATCAAAAATTTTGTTTTGACCTCTAGTATGTGTGTGCCAAACGGCTAAACTGTACATCGATTTGCGGTATCTCTGTAAAATTAGACTTGTGCAGGGTCGACTATTACATTTGCAGGCGGTTTCACGTGGCAATGGCGGCACTTCCAAGAAGATCGATTTTCAGCGGTCATGAGGTAGTATCTTTTGGTGCTAACACCGATGCTCTCTAAGCATTCTAAACAATATCGAATGTAACAAGAAGCGCAATCTAAGTACTTCCTCGCGACGGTCTTACCGTTACATTTTCCACAGAGTGCGGGCATGTTTATATTTGAATTTTGATTTAACACGGAAATTTAGATGATATAAGAGCCAATAATAATAAATTGTGAAAAAATATTGTAAATATTTACAGAGAGAAAATTTTTGACGTTGACACGACTTGACAGGAATTCAACAACGCCTTTATTTTTAAGGCGATAAAGTGCATGTTTAGATATTAATGAGTATCTTGGTCGTTCAGATCTATTTGATGGCAACTGTACAAGACATGTAAATGCTTTAACTTTCGGGGCAAAATGTAGAAAACAGCCGAATAGTTGACACCCTGCTCTATTGCGAATGACTTCAGTTTAAAGATGGTACTTGGACGTTGATGAGCATTCGTACGTTTACCTTACGCAATTACACATACACATATCGATCATGCTTCGAGAAAGTTGCAAAATACTAATAATTCTATCTTCGAATAATACGTGCAATTACCCAATATAAGCACGACGGCATGACCCCTAACCCTATGCTGTCTTGCTCTAGCGGCCGATGCCGATGCCGCCCGATTGCGAAACGACCGATTTGTCAAGCGTCTGCGCAGGCTGTGTTCCAATAGCTTGCATTGAAATAATTTTATCGTGTTAAGGTTTTTTTAAAGTAGGTAACACATGCATAGAATTTGTTTTTAAGACACAGTTCCAAAAGACTTCTTATTCAGAAAAGACACAGGACTATTGAAAAATATTGTTTAGGGTCCTCTGTAGTCTATCGGTAGTGACCTTATGCTGGCCATATACAATCATTCCTATCGTTCAATCGGAATGACCAGTTAGAATTGACCGTGTGTGGGAGTCATGTCCGTCTGTCCGTTCATCCGTATGCCATAGTCATTTCACGCAGAAACTATAAGATGTATGTTAATAAAACTTAAACGTAAGGTGTACCTACTGTACAAAAATATCATTTAATTTTACTCCAGGGAGTACTTTGCACGACTTATGTTGTAAATATTAATTAAAACAAAAAATTTATGTATGCACGGTACCTTGTTAACCTGCGACCGACCGACCTCTAAGGGTCTAGTCTGAGAATCAGCGCTAGGCATCCTGCTTGGCATATGCTGAGACTAGAACCTATTGCCCAACAGACTTTTGTACTGACCTAATTGTTGTTTTTTTTTTTTTTTTTTATGCAGTGTCTAGTTTTTAGGATTTATCTTTGTAAATAAGCTTTTTCTGTATGAGGCAATAAATGATTCTTATTCTTATTTTTATTCTTAAAAAATATTTTAAAGTTGTATATGTCAATTGTCATTAATAAAAAAGTTACTTACTTACTTACTTCGCTGGCTCAGCGACCCAAAATGGATCTTGGCCTCCGACACCAGATTCCGCCATTCGTTCCGATCCTGTGCGATCCGTCGGCAATCAGCCGCTCGAATGTCGCACAGGTCTCTCTGGACCACGTCGACCCACCGATACCTAGGCCTTCCGCTCGGACGTTTCCCACTTGGTCGTCCCAGGTATATAAAAAAGTTAAGGTTAATAACCTTGCCGTTTCAGCAGCAGATCTAGAGAAACTTCCCGTACTCACCTATCTAAAAATATACCCTGTATATAATCACAAGAGACTTATACTGACTTTATGGTATGCCTTGAGAATAGCAAATCTATCAGATATTCCAACTTAGGCCCAATGCTGTTTAAATAACAGATCTGATCGAATCTACAGGAAAGCATTAGGAAAGGTTATCGAGATGAATGGATTTTGTTGAGATGGGTAGATTAGGTTATGCCAAATAAGATTGGAATCTGTGTAAGACAAGGAGAACAGACCTTTGACATTATGGAACCTAGATTAGGACATATAAACTTATGTCTATGACATAACACATTACTGCCATCCAACACTAGATCTAGCCCCGTCACATTTAAATAACACCAGATATCGCTAAAATCGAAAAAACTTTGAAAACATTGAAAGTAAATAGAAAAAGATGTTTGAAGGCATTGAAAATTTCGTCAACTTAGTAACTGAACCCATAGCTTAATTGGTAAAGCGATCGAGCCCCGGCTAGGCGTATCGATGCAGGTTCAAGTCCTACTGGATCGCATCCGGTTGGTTTAATAATGCTGGGCAGCGCTTAGACCATTATACAATAACCTATATCCATCAATAATGCAATATAACTAGCATGAATCCAAAATAAGCGTGAAGCGGGCAAGCGTTCGAATTTCAAACTTCGCGACCGTTAAATCGGAACGTCAGCGCAAATCCAGTCGCGGCAAACTCGCAGCCAGATTTTTATTGCTATCTGTGCTAGCCGAGATTACCTTCCACTGGATCCTGCATACTGCTTAATGATACAACAAGACTTGCTCGCTACACTTAGTGTAAGAATATGATTTGAGCCCTGCACGCCAACGGAGGGTGGGAGGATAATCTTTTATTACAGATTTGGTTTCTATGTATATATTTGGAACGCTACAATTCCCTTTCGCTTGCCTAATTTTCAGGCACCTGAGTAGTTTTCCTACTGCTCAAGAAGAAATTTCAAGTCAAATTAAGCTCTGCCTAAGAAAATATTTGACCCACCGCCACTAGTAGGTACTAAATGATTACGTTTGAATTAAATAATCTAAAACGGCGTAAGTAAATATAGAGTTAATAAGAGTTTTTCGCTAGTTAGCTGTAAACTACAAACCATGCAAAAAATCTATAGCAAGAAACTAAGGTAGCCCTGGTGACTGTTGAGTGACTCTATCCGACAGGTAGAATTGTTAAGTATTCCAAAAAGTACGAGAAGCCTTTTGGTAACATGGCATCTTCAAAAAAAGCGTGAGTACAGTAAAACACTTTATTGCACAAAAGTAAATAACCATTAAAAACTAAGGTAAGTGTGTACAAAGGCGAGCTTATCCTTTTAAGGGATCTCTTCCAGCTAACCTTTAAGAAACTGAGAGAGATCGGTCAGACATGGTAGACAAAAGATTTGTACATTACTCCATCTAGTGTGAACCAGCGATCAACGGAGCGTATTCCCGACACGTCCCGATCCTCAAATCCGAATCGGACGGTATTCCGAACGCACCCGGGGCGTTCTTTTTTCCAAATTTGAAATTTGAACTCCGCCATTCTTGACTGCCATGATTTATTACCCGGGCGTGCGTATGTGGTAATTTGGTTTAAAATGTTAAGGGGAAGCTTGCTGAGTGGGAGTTGGTTTAACGACGTTAATGACGGCAAAAAATACAGGGTGGATTTTCTTTTCGGGTCAGTAAGGGCAGCTACCAAATCCCGTGCTACTTACTTCGTGAAAATTGGTCTTCCCTCGATTTCAAATTGATGAAGGATCGCATTTACAGATTTTGGAAAAAACATACATGTGCGAGAAAAAGGTCATTTTTGCCAAACTTTTTTTTGATGCCATTAGATCCCATTCCTATGCAGGATCAAAAGCTTGTATAAGACCAAAAAAAATTTCCGGCTAGAAAAGCCACAAATCGAAGGAATACTTTTCCCATACAGTTATATTAAGTACCTAAAGTACTACAAATCGTACAAAATAACTACAAAACAATATAAAATTAGACCTTCATTACTTGAGTGGCACGCCATAAACATATTTAAACTACTTACGTAGATTTGACAAATATTTCAGTATTATACTTTCGTTGTACACATTTTTTTGTTGATTTTTACTAGCTGTAGGTATATCGACCCCTTGCCCGCTAGGTATTCTTTAAAAGTTTTTTTTTCTTAGTTTTTTCACATTTACTCGTATATACTTACACATATTTAAAGGACTCCTAATGTTCTGCTAAATACTACATACCTGAAACAAAACAATTTTTACATTAATAAGCTAGAAAAAATCTACAGCAGCAAATAACAAAAAAAAATCTCAAAACACAAGCAAAAATAAAAGACTGTTTAAAAAGGCGAATTTTTTGGTCAAATAACTCGCTCGTTTGCCCTTAAGCGTTGGGCTTGAGAAAAAGTAATAATGCATTTAATGAGGCAGTTTTATTCGTTTTTCCTTTTTTTTAAGTTGCCGGTAAAAAGTTTATGGTGTGGCCAGCCTTCGCCACTTTGTATGGAGGTTTTATTGGAGGTGCTAATAAAAAAACTCGATTGATGGCTTATTTTCTTGGAGACTTGTGGGCTACGTGTTTTTTTTTGTTTTTGGAGCTATTAAAGTTTAGTCGAGTGTTTAATTAATTAGGCAAAGATTTAATTAGTCTCACTGTTGTACAGTCAGCAGCAAAAGTAGCTAAGCGGGTAGGGTGTTCAAAATGACATGGATAAGACTTAATTGTTAAGAGAATAAGAGCGTTTAGAATACCCTATCAGCTTAGCAACTTCTGCTGCTGACTGTACACATACATAGGCCTCGTCTTTTTATGGTTCTGTAGTCAACTAGAATCCCTTATAGTTTCGCCATGTCTGTCTGTCTGTCTGTCCGCGGCTTAGCTCATAGACAGTTTGCACTATAAAGTAGAAATTCAGTACTATTAGTATTAATCACCCGGACAAATTGGTTAAATGAAAACTGAAAAAAACCTTTTTTGGGGTACCTCCCGTAGACATAAAGTGGGGGTGAACTTTTTTTCACTTCAGCCCTATTGTGTGGGGTTCTTAGCTTTCCAATAGGATCTTTTGCACTAGTTTTCGACTGAGTCAATATACTTTAGAAAATAATTACTCATACAAAAAAATAGCACATCCTCTAAAATACACATTAAAAAAGCACCAAACCGAATGCAGAATCTCCTTCTTCTATAGAATTGAAGTCGGTTTAAAATAGTGTATTCTCTCTTTGGTAGAAAACCTGATTTTATTTAAGCTTAAAATATCATTGACCTGTTTTATCAAGGCCATTTTGACAACCATGTTGTTGTAACTTTAACTTGTAAGGCGACAAGTCGTCAATAGATGACTAATCTGCATTGTCTAGATGGTGCATTTGCGAGTCAATGAGCATCGACCTTGCGTTTCACTTGCTGGGACAGCTATTGTTCTTTTTAAAAGCTTTTCGTGTATAGACTGTGAGCTTGGGTCTTGTTGGGCTTCGTTTAGAAATATTAACAAAAAGAGATATTTTAACTTATGATTTTTTTTTAAATATATGGTAGACTAAAATGAGTTATTGTTATTTAATGAGTTATCTTCGTCTTTTTGAGGCACCCTTAAGCGGTAAGACTATATAGGTACCTAGAAATAACCTCTAACAGCCCAGAAGCCTATAAATAGGCCTTCCATTACATTTCAATATTAATCTTAATTTTCACAAATAAAATTACAATTCTCTTGGCAATTTTTGATTTGTGGGGTGCCAGGAGGACTGCACCCAAATAATTCGAAGCTCCGTAAAGCGCAGAATCAAGTAAACATGATGTTTGATTTGCTTTTTTTGTAAATTTACTAAACTAACATAGAACTCACACAATGTCTAACCCGATACATGCCCAGAGGGTCATTTATGACCCTATGAAAAAAAACTTGCTCCTACTCATTAAAACCCAATTTAGAGTGAGCCCTGTAAACCAGGATTAGAGGGCATATATGGGCTTAGCAAGATTAAATTATTGTTTGTTTTCATAAAAAATCATACTTAAATATGAATTAAAAAGCCAATTGAGTCGCTTAACGTCAAACTCGGGTAACTCCATCTGTCAGATTATGCGATTCTGGTATTAAGAATAGGTAATAAAATAGTACATATTTCCTGAAAGGGTCGAATGGATATACCCGAGTTTGAAGTTAAGCGTCACAATTACAGATTACAGTCATCAAAATCAAAAACAGTTCTTAAGTTCGCATAGTTTGTATCTTCATAATTAAGCTCGACCTTTAGGTATCGACTGTGCGATCTCAGAGATAACGTTGAAGCATAGTTTTAACAACAATGGCCTAAATGCTTCGCATTATGAATAAGTGGTTTCTTCGTAATGATTTATCTCAATACTTTACTAAAACATAAATTATGTGGGAATTTATGAAAGTAGTAAGTAGTTTAGAAAAGATGTAAGTGGTAGCAACCGACTTTCCAAATAAAAGTAATTAATAAACTTGCAACTTAAAAGTTGCAAGTCAACTGATTGTTTATTAGTTTATACCGGGTTTTTTTCCGAAAAAAATAATATTGTAGTAAGCCCTAAAGAAAAAAAACTTGTAGATTGGACTGAGAAGAATCGGATCGCAGGTTGAAGTATTTTTGTCAAATTCATGACACCGTAAAATTGTAAATACCGTTAGTTTATAATCCAACTAGCGAAATTGTAAACTATCGAAAAATTGTGAACCGTAACATACTGCTTACAATTTAACGGATTATTTTTCGTTAGATTATAAACTATCGACTAAACTAAAATTCACAAACCTACGGACTAAATTGACAAATGACTGACAGGTAAAATGATACCAGAAACAGCAAAATAAAAATAGTGAAGGGTATATGTCGATAACAATATATCGACAAGTTATAAAGCACAAATAACAGACTAGTTTAAATCAAAAATATGTATATTAGTTTCAAATAAGAGGTACAAATCTTGATTTGTTCGATTTTCGAGGTAGTGTATGGATAACATGCGTTTTTACCCACACTAGTTTTAAAGCATAAAAAGGTTTCCGAGCCTGTAGGTAAAAATAAAACTCGTTCGTCCTGCAATCTGTCTACCATCTCATTATAAATATAAGTGAAAACTCGATGAATCATCTCTTTTTCAGTTACACTAATTGATTTTTTTCTCCTTTTTGTCGGAGGCGAACATTTTGATGAACATGGCTCTGGTCCCGAATCTTGTGAATCCATAATAACACGTAATAATTTCAATAAACACTCGTAATAGCAATGACAACGTATATCGTTAGGGTTAGATACATAAAGGTAGTTTGTTAACAGCGGTCAACTATTTCTGAATATACCCACTTTTTTTTGTTTAAATGATGTTTTAATATATATTATTTGATAAATAAAATATTATTGAATTACATGACGTCTTGTTTTTATTTTAATTTTAGCTACAGGTAATTTCATATTGTCTAGCCAGTTCAGCTGAACTATAATTGCTGTTATCTAGCCAGTTCAGCTGAACTATAATTGTTGGCAAAACTCCTTAATCTTAAATGATATATTTTACCATAGAAAACAGTAATGCCAACATAACGTAACAATATGGATTACCTACGTAATAAGATCGATTTGTTGGGAATGTGAAAGAACAACAACTTTATTAATTAATTTAATTAAATGTATGTATTCAATAAACTTATTTTAAAATTATTGTTGGTTTGAAATCAAAATTTTATCTCTAATTAGGGGTCTACAGATCTTATGATCTGTCGAAATCACTGAAAAAAGTTGGTATATAGATTAGCCGATCAAATTGCCAGTTTTATTGTCCCGTCTGGTGGACCCTTAACCTACGATTTAACAATAATTTTAATATCGATGAGAACGACACTGGCCAAACTGTGGCAACACTTGTTCATACTTAGTTGTCAATTTGGTCCGTAGGTTTGTGGATTTTAGTTTAGGAACCGTCATATTGTCAACGTAAAGCCCCTCGCACGCTGATTGGTCGGTTTCCAGAGTCTAGACTAGATTAGTGCGACGACGAGCAAAGCGAGGAGGAGTGTGTTAGGTAAACTGCGACCAAACAACAGAAACTACTTTTTTTTAAATGGCACTAGTTTCTCACTGATACCTGTGTTTGATTGCTAAGTTTATGAACACTTAACGACCTACGGTAAGACCGACCAATTAGCGCGAGAAGCTTTACGTTTGACAATATGACGGTTCCTCGGCTTTCTTGTACAATAAAGTGTTTTACTACTACTACTAAACTAACGGTTTTGACAATTTTACGGTGACATACTTAAGACCGCCAATGCATGACAAATATGCATAACTTGTTCCGATTTTCCCTGCGATCCGATATACGTATAAAATTTTCGCGAACTAGCAAACATAAGTTTCATAAAATATATAGCTCTCTTTACTTTATAGCTACAAGTCATAACTCTACACGTTTTACAGCTTCCGAGGTTATCTGATAACCTAGATTTGGTTATGGCCTCTCATTCGCTCAAAATTCAGGCTTCTAGCTTTAACCACAACTGAGTTATATGGGGGTCAAAAATGGCCAGAATTGCTTCGGGAAAAGGATGGTACGGCCGTGCCTTTGTTGTTTGTTTTGCTAGACTTGGCGGAGGCACTTCCGTACCCCTAGACTACGCACACGTCACTTTTATTACGGTAAGTCATAACACATTTTACACCTTCCGAGGTTATCTGATAATACTAGATTTAAATGCTATAAATCTACCGCGATAAAGCACATGTAAGTTTGATTTGACGTGTGTGTTATTTAGCTCATGCTCAGTTTATGAGTGTACCATACTTATATTAAAATAAACTACTATCTAGAATTACTCGTATATAGATTTTGCAAAACTGTGAATGAGCAGGCCAAGTTATTAAAATCGCACGGCAACCTAATCCTAGGAACTGACGTAAGCACTAGTTTTTACGGAAGCGACTGCCACCTGACCTTCCAACCCAGGTGGGAAACTAGGCCTTGATGGGATGAGGTCCGGTTTCCTTACCATGCTTTCCTTCACCGAAAAGCCACCGGTAGATATCAGATGATATTTTATACATAAGTTCCGAAAAACTCAGTGGTACGAGCCGGGGTTTGAACCCGAGACCTCCGGATTGAAAGTCTAACGTTCTATGGCCAGTGTTGACAGCACTGCCAACATAAGGTGGATTGCATATCGTATCTCTGGCAAGAGCGACGCCATTACGAGAGGTTAAAATGTTAATTCATATATCTTGTAGTCAAAGTACACTGTAGATACAGGTATTTTTTACTTAATAGGAAGTTTCCACCTTGTTGTCACTATGTCAAAAAATTTAAGGAAATAAAATATTTTTCATAAAAAAATAGTACATTTCGATATTAGTGCGGAAAGTATGTCATTACTTCACGAGTACCGATGGACGAGTGAAGAATGACATTTACGCACGAGTATCGAACGACGTTTTTTAATACAGTTGCGAAAAAAATATAAAATTGTCAATTATTCACTTTGAGGTTACTTTAGTACATGTATCCGAACGCTCCGCGTGGTGCGGTGCGGCGCTGTGATTGGCTGTCTGTCACTGTCATTAGCTGTGATTGGCTGGAAAAGTAAAAAGCACTAGTGCGCGATATCAAACTTTCCGAACGCTAAACCACTACAAGAAAAGCACTCTTTTGAGCAACTGTATTAAAAAAGTAGTTGTGTAAAGTAGTAGTAGTGAAACAGTGAATACGAATAAAAATAACGTGAAGTGAACCGGCCTTTAATTAAAACTACAGTCCACCGATCAGGAACCCAATCGAACAGCCAGGCCACCAGCGCAGTTGTCGAAGTATTTGCCCACCATACGTAGTAAAATGCGTCCAAGACATCGCGCTATCTCCTCTTCGGTCAGACTTTTTCGGCAAAAATCGCATTAATAACAAAACAATATGAAGTGCAACAATTAATTCGAATTTTATCACTCGTATTCGTGTGAAGCTCATTCTAAACGCTATGTAGTCATTAATCAGTAGATTTATTGTTTAGTGTACGAAGGCTACATGATTGAATAGTATACAACAATGGTTTATAAGTGGGCGGAGAAGACTCGGTTAGCATACACTGCAGGTTTGCTAGGTGAGCTTTGTAACCGAGTTTAACTGACTTTACCCGAGTTAAAAAAGGAGGATTTATTGTTTAGTGAACGAAGGCTACATGATTGAATAGTATACAACAATGGTCTATAAGTGGGCGGAGAAGACTCGGTTAGCGTACACTGCAGGTTTGGTAGGTGAGCTTTGTAACCGAGTTTACCCGACTTTAAGTGAACTTTTTAATCGACTTTAACCGAGTTAAAAAGGTGGATTTATTGTTTAGTGTACGAAGGCTACATGATTGAATAGTATTCGACAATGGTTTATAAGTTGGCGGAGAAGACTCGGGCTAGGTGAGCTTTGTAACCGAGTTTAATCGAGTTAAAAAAGTAGGATTTATTGTTTAGTGTACGAAGGCTACAAGATTGAATAGTATTCAACAATAGCTTGTAAGTGGACAAAGAAGACTCGATAGCGTGCACTGCAGGTTCCTTAGTGAGTTTATAACCGAATTTAAATGATGGGCTTGATTTGTACTCTTAATAATGGCTTTTTGTGGGCGGAGAAGACTCGGATTGCGAACAGTGCCAGTGAGGTTTTCTAGGTGTTCAGAATTTTAACCGACTGCAAAAATGACTCGGATTTAATGTTGATTTAATTAAACTTAAGGTTACAAGATGGAATAGTATTCATTATTCAATAATGGTGTAAGTGACTTGTAGCGAACAGTGTGTGTACGAGAACAATACTGTAATCTCAAAATCGGTAGACGCATAATTCGTAGTATCCCAATTATAATAGCATAAATGCACCAATAACTCTGTCCGTCTGCCTGTATATAAATCTATCGGTCTGTGTGTCTGTCCGCCTGTTTCCTCTTCACTCCTAAACCTTGAGGAATTTGTACAACAATAATAAAATATATGGATAGCAGTGTACACGTACATTGTTGACACGATTCAGATTCATCGAATAATATTTCGTAAGCGCTTGCGCTTGCTATTGTATGGTAAGCGGACTAGCTATGAACATATCTAGGGGGTTATTCCGATTTCAAGCGACCCGAATGTGCATGTGAACCAGTGTAACTGTGACCTTAAGAGCTACAAAGATTTTAAATATTAATGAATCATCATTCTCCTAGCGTTTGTCCCGGTCTTGCCACGGCTCAGTTGAGCCTGGGGTCCGCTCGGCAACCTAATCCCAGGAATTGTCGTAGGAACTAGTATTTGCGAAAGTGACTGCCATCTGACCTTCCAACCCAGAGGGGAAACTAGGCCTTGTTAGGATTAGGGCCGGTTTCCGTACAATGTTTTCCTTCACTGAAAAACGAATGGTTCTAAATATGAAAATGGGTCAAAAAAAGTCCATGATAGTACAGTCAAAATATTAAGTGTTAACGCCAGCCGTCTGCCTCTTTTTTTAATCTGTGTCAAGACACAAGTCCTGTCTTATGTGATTTTAGTTAGCTCATCTACAATATAGTATAGACCTATTTTTGATCTAATTTAGCACACAAGTTTTGAACAAACTTTTTTTTAAATCCTTATATGAGCCTATTATAATTTGACACGATTCAAGACTTAACATCCTACACGAAGGCCGCAAAAATATGTGACAACGCTTCTATATATAACTCTACAAATAAGAGCGTGTCAGATATTTTTGCGGTCTTCATATAGGAAGATACTATTGCCGGTGACTGTACCTAAACACCGCCTAAACTGTGTCACCTACTGTACGTCAAAAATATGTTAACACGTTGCACCTTACTCCTTTGTAATAAGATGCAAAATTGTAAACATATCTTTGACGACTTTACAAACACAGTATCTAACCAAGAAATTTAATATGCGGAGCTCTGACCACAATAATGTTGGTCGATGCAAGCAATTTTGTCACCTGACGTAAGTCTACTACACAATAGTACACAGTACAGTGTCAAACACAGTAGCCTAACACAACTCTTTAATTCGTTACGTTAAACACAGTAGTCTAACCTAACTCTTTAATATGCGGAGCTCTAACCACAATAATGTTTGTCGATGCAAGCAATTTTGTCACCTGACGTAAGTCTACTACACAATAGTACAGAGTACAGTGTCAAACTCAGTAGTCTAATCATCATCATCTATTTAAGAGCCTTGCTCTTGTCGGTGGAGTAACCGCCATTCATCTCGCCTCTCCGCAATTGTTTTATGCTCCCGATAAGACACTACATTAGCCTTTTCCTTAGGTTGAGTTATAAACGCCCGTCTAGGCCTCCCACGGCGCCTTCTTCCTTTAATTTTCCCTTCTATCTACTACTGTACAATATTAGATACTACTATATATTATAGTTTTAATGTAATCGTCGTGTCGTATTAGGTGCCCTAACATATTGCCTCTCCTGTTCTCAATCGTCTTCATAAAAAATCTCTTCTCTCCTACTAAATCTAGAACTTCTTTATTCGTCCGTCATTCTACTATGCTCCAGATGTAGGTTTTTATAAATTGTTTCCTTATGGTTCTGGATATCTAACCTAACTCTTTAATTCGTTACAACTCTTGACTCTTATACTGGTTGTTTTTTTCTACTCTTAGCCATATTGTATGCGATGATTAGGATAGGACAACTTATTCTAGAGGACTTTTCTACAGAGACTTACTTCATTGGAGAAACTCGTAGCCATCAGGTTAGTTCCAGTACCTCGGTCAGAACGACGGGCATGTATCCTGGAGTCCCGAGTCTTGCGTGAGGCAGAGGATTTTTCTACTTTTTTCCTTTATTTCTAAACATTAGTTATATGTCCATCCCTAGTTATACCAGTTAAACACGCTAGCTGTGACGTCGCAGCGTTAATTATGATTGTTTTCAAATCAGTGACTTTTCCCAGTTGGACTACTGTACCTAGATAAACCTACTCTGGCTATATGCTGGCTCTATACTCTGGGTACAGTAACGTACCTGTAGTCTTGTAAACTGCTAGCTTAAACAATGTGTAGGCGCAACGGAATGAAGATTGGACGTATGAAATGTTGGGCACAATTTTGGGATATACACCGTGGGTCTGGATGGACCCACAGGCTTCTATGAGTTTCTATTCTATGTCTAATTGTATTAAATTTATGTAAGTATAGGAGGTTAAGAACGAACTTTATTTAAAATAACGGCAAAAAATGTTTAGTGTGCTCCATTCATCATTTTCCAAAATGCGAGCGTTGCGTATTTTCAGCACCCGTAGAAAAAGTATTGTTACAATAGTGACATAATTCAGCTTTACTTACTTTTTTGACCTATCGTCACATGCCTTCATGTCACCATCGTATAAAATATGCAGTGCATATTTTATACGATAGTACATACAATGGCGGTAGTACAAACGGTGGCGGCATTGTATGTACTACCTACTTTTACCGTAATATTGACCCTAACACAGGCCACACCATGTATACATGCAATCT
This sequence comes from Pammene fasciana, assembly GCA_911728535.1. Classification (NCBI taxonomy): domain Eukaryota; kingdom Metazoa; phylum Arthropoda; class Insecta; order Lepidoptera; family Tortricidae; genus Pammene; species Pammene fasciana. The sequence continues at coordinate 3,741,210 of OU452295.1, forward strand.
AGTGCCATGTATGAAGGGACAAAGATTAGGGCACACGTGCAGTAATTTCGTCCAATCTCGCAACGGTACGGGCTGTACGGGGATTATTGCTGCCTTTGAGGCCTAGGCAGGGAAATAATTGCATAAATGCGTTAGTAGTTAGTTGCAGAGAAAAGATAATTAGTATTTAATCAAATATGTTGGCCTAATATAGTACGTCCTACCGTTGGGCAAAGATTTTCTCATGGAATTAGGGTATATAGTCTGCACGCTAGCCCAAAGCAGGTTGGTGATTTCGCATACACCTTTGACTTTCTACATACATACGTACAACATACATACAATCACGCCTATATCCCAAAAGGGGTAGGCAGAGATCAAGGATTTCCATTTGCTACGATCAATGCAGCTAAACGGCTCTCCGTGAGCCACTTCTCGCCCCCGTGAAGAACGAGACGTGATGGGTGGCGAACCGCATCGCCGCCATGCGGATGACTATTAATTAAATAAATCACCTCAGCGTTCTCACGAGCAGTAGGGATCAGAGGTTTCCTTATCCCTTATCCCTTCGCCTCTTACGACACCCGCGGGAAGAGACGGGGTGGAACTATTCTAAAGCCGGGGCCACGCAGCAGCTGACCTTTGACTTTCTTTGCGGATATATGCAGGTTTTCTTACGATGTTTTCCATCACACGAAAAGCGACTGGTGCTGCCAGTGCCCAATAGTTGACATCCTGCTGCTACCTCTATTGCGTTTAACGATGACATGTACTGAGACAGTGACGAAGATTCGGATGTTTACCTACCTTATATAAGTATAAAGTACGAGTAACACAGATTATCTACCTAACTTATTAATCTTAAATATTATATGAACCCGATACCTTCAGATTTAAAGTCGGATACCTAACTGCCTGGCTTAACGCTCCCCACATTAACTTAACACACAGATATATTTTTTATGCGGAACGCCACAAATTGACGTCACTATTTCCAGACTAGCGACATAATAAGTGAGTTGACTGGCAGCCATCTTCTTTGTGTCAGTGACGTAGCAAGAATAACGAGTTAACGGACGGAACAGTTTTAAAATTAAACTGGGCTTTAACCATGATAGACACAATAAGAATGAAAAGATATTTTTCCGGCTTTTTATTTAAGCAAAAATGAAAAAAAATACATACATTAACGTCGGTTAAATTAACAAACGAAATGCAACAAAAGTAATACTTACTGAAAAGAAAATATGTCGTAGAAACGGCCGGTTTAATACTATTGAAAATTATCTACCAGTCTACTATAGTGCGAAGCAGATAACTTTTAGACGAGTTGACACACACATTGAGTTTTTCTTACAAATAATTAATCCTTTGCAACTGCATTTTTATGCATTTTTAAAGGATGACATATGGTAAAAAAATTACATTGGTTTTTACTCCGTGAAATCAAAAGTATTCGTAAAACCTAATAAGTATTAAATACGTACTAAGTATTAAATAAACGGCATTTAAACTAAATTTTGGAGTTTCTAACTGTTACATTTACCTACACATGTACATAGTCTACAGTCATGCAGATGCAGTGACTAACCTATACAATTACACGAACATTCATTGAAATTCGCACTCAAAATGAATTCCAAACAGCCAAACCGCAACGTTTACCAATGACTAGCAAGTGTGTGCAAAGTACTTCTTGGTAACCATTTTTCCTCTTAGAAAGTTTCGTTTTGGATTTTTTGTGTACAATAGTACCCATTTTATATGCATGGTGCGTCATTAGATGAAGATTGAACTTAAATCTGTGTTTATATCAAGTGCTTTTTCATCATCATCAGTCGTTCCGTCAAAGCTGAGGATCGTGACATCATAACCTTCTGTTGAAGATCAGGTTCCTCCACAGGCTTCTATCCCTCGCTACGCGCATGGCTTCGTGCAGTTTTAGTTGCATGGGTGCAGTAATTTGGGCACACCATCTTGCAGGGGGAGGGCCTCTAAGTGCTTTTTAAAGGACTTCTATTGTTAGACTTCTGAATTCGGATATTTAGTTTCTTTTAAATATGTACAATTTCTCATACCTAATACAGGAATTACAAACAAAATCCATTCGGTTCAAAATAAAGAGTAACAGACGCTAGTAAAATGAAGCAAAATAATAGCTTAATATAAAATAAATTCAGCAAACGAGCTAAACTATTAATTATATATAAAATGCATAAAATTTCAAGCTCTGATTGCATTTTAAAACACACAAACACAAATACTTCATTAAAACGAAATCCGAATTAAAATTATCCTAGAATCTATACGAAAATTCTTAAATAAAAACCCCAAAGTGACGCAAAATATAAAGATTGTTTAAGCCATTCTAGCTCCTACGACCCTAGCTATTAGTGCCTTAATGGTGTGAAAAAGGAAATGAACATAAGTCATTTTATTACAAGAATTGCAGTTTTACCAACGGATATTTAAAAAATCACTGATCGCTTGGAAATGCCCATCACTCTGCATTTTCCGAAGCTGGATGTGTATTCTCGGAATACAAAAAGATATCGTCAAATAGTATTTCAGGATAGAGTCGGACCTTATAATGAAATTCAAATTTAAAGTAATGATACAATGGATTTTGGTACTTTTCGTAAATACCATATGTAGTAGTAGTATAACACTTTATTGTACAACAAATAAAAATACAATAGTAAGAATACATAATATTTCAAAGGCGGACTTATCCCTTAAGGGATCTCTTCCAGCCAACCTTTATATGTATTAATGTAACTGAACGAAAAACATTTACTCAAACCCGTTAATGTTTAGGTCACACTGAGCATCTTTTATTATGGGACCAACCCCGAAATCGCAAAATAAAAATTGGACTCTCCCATAGGAAAGTTCAAAATATGACCAGTGAAATGCATGAAACAGCCAAATTTTTTTTGTGATTTCTGGGTTGGTCCCATAATAAAAGATGCTCAGTATGACCTAAACATTAACGGGTTTGAGTAAATGTTTTTCGTTCAGTTACAAAGTGTATTTACCGTTATTTAGTTTTAGATGCGGCATATAATTATAATGTATTTTTACTTTTGAAGAGTGTAATGATTATGGATGACCGCTAACTTTTTACCATTGCTTATTTTTACTTTTTAGCTTAGAGAGAATAATCATGTCATGACGGGAAAAGTTGAAGGCACAAGACTTGGAGGCCCTCCCCCCGCAAGATGGTGTGCCCAAATCACTGCACCCATGCAATTAAAACTGCAAGAAGCCATGCGCTTAGCGAGGGATAGAAGCCTATGGAGGAACCTGATCTTCAACAGAAGGACATGATGTCACGATTACAGCTAGCTAATAATAACCGATTTTGATTATAAGATGTATCATAGATGCACGACATGTGATTCCTAGATTTTCAGTTAACATATCCTCAATAAATACCATTCTCCCGTTAGAATGACACACATGAGAATTTAAATCAGTATAATTTGATATTGTGCAGTTTAAAAACACAAGTCTAAAAATATCTACACGCTAATTTTAAACATATTCAAAATACATAAGAAACAATTTCAAAGATTTACTTTGTTCACTTACGTCTTTTTATCTTTGCTATGAATTTTCGCATACAGTTGCCAAAACAAGTGCTAAACGGCAGCAGAGCGCATGCGTTTGTTATAATTCACGCTTCTACTCTAAATGTAGAAACAAACAAGCATCTCTTTCTTGCACATTAGAAATGTAGGAGATGATAATTAGGATGTATGAAGACCGATATAGCGATGAGTATGTTTGGGGTTTCAATTATAATGTGGACTAGTTTTCTTTGTTGTTCATTCATGGCGGCGTCTATGTTCTAAATTTGATACTGTGGGAAAAAAAACTTTTGGTACGATATTGCTTTAGGCTGCGTTTCCACCAGAGATGAGCGAGGATGCGTTGCGAGGAATGTGTTTGTTAAGAACCAATCCTAGAGCTGCGTTGTGCGAGAATACACTGAAGTGATTCTATTGGTTTTCAAAAACACATTACTCGCAACACATCCTCGCTCATCTCTGTTGAAAACGCAGCCTTAGGTAAGACTTTATGTGTGTACCGATAAAAACATGTGTTTTCGCATTTATAATAGTATGGATATTCGACGACAACAACGTATTTATGGTTCTAATAGTGAAGGAACCCTTTAGCACTTTGCACCTTGTACGTTGTTGTCATATGTTATCCATACTATTATAAATGCGAAAGTGTGGCTGTCTGCCTGTTTGTTGCCTCTTCACGCTTAAACCGTTGAACCGATTTGTATGAAATTTGGTATGACGATAGTTAGAGTCCCGGGAAAGGACATAGGATAGTTTTTATCCTAGAAATCATCCCTTAAGGGAGCGAAAGGGGGTTGGAAATTAATATTTGCTATGAAATTGTACTAAGACGTTTCATTAATTCCGTAAGTGTAGTACGATTTTTTAAGATGTCGGATTTGTAGGTAGAAATCTCCAGTAATATTCCATAGATTCTAACATCTTAAAAAAATCCTACCTTACACCAGTACGTCTACCATGAGTTTGACATTGTCATTTTTCGTTATCGAGTAACGAATTTTCTATCTGTGCACGATGTAACGTTTACAGTACACTTATGTTACAAGCAAGACGCACAGATAGAACACTCGATAGTCGTTCTCGAAAACGTCAAAGTAAGCGTGCAGTCACCGGCATTAGTATATCCCTACATGAAGGCCGCAATAATATGTGACACGCTCTTATGGCCCTACAAATAAGAGCGTGTTACATATTTTTACGGCCTTCGTGTAGCAAGATACTATTGCCAGTGACTGTACTGTATGTACTGTCAGCTGCAGAATTGCCTACCCAGTTTAAGAATGAATTCATTGATAAACTGGGTAGGCAATTCTGCAGCTGATGGTACGTTAAACAAACTTCAAATATGGAACGATGACGCAGCAATCCTTGAACCGATTCTTCCAATCCACATATCGCTCGCGACACCTCCAAATTGTCCGTCACTCCCAGTGTCGGGTGTCGGGTGTCGCGGGACTCTGAGTGTCGGAAGTGTCGCTCCGTCGATCTAGTGTCGGGAAGATGACATATTGCTGAAAGGGATCGGGAAGTTGGAATTTTCAATGTTGATTTGAGAGATTTGTTTGAACGTAGGTTGATTGTTATCGTTTAACTTTTTTTTTAAACGGATACGGCAGTCGTTATTTATCGCTACACAGATAGAAAAAATGTCTTCAACCAAAGAAACCTATTTGAATCAAGAGATATCCAGTTTCCCATATAAGGAAAAAATAAAATTCTTTATTTTAAGATATAAAATGTTTCAAAGTTTATTACTTAACCTAATAAATTAAATACTTTATCCGAGATATAAAAATCTTCTTTTTAAAATAGCTTAATATTCTCACGAAGAGCGTTTGAATTTTGTTTTTGTATTGTATTTTTTTTAAATTGAACTTTATGTCTCTTAGTGCAATACATAAAGAAATTAAGCCAAGAAACTTTGTTTCTTGGATGAAGACTCATAGTTTAAATTGAGAATTGAATTTCTCCACGGAAACAAGAAAACGCATTAGTTCAAGAGCATGCGTTACTTGATGTAAAATTTGATATTTTCACACCAAGATCTAAAATTTCTTGGCGTATGAAATCGATTACTTGAAACAAACAATAACATTTTCTAAGGCGGTTATCACACTGGCGCGGATCCGCATGCGGCACCGGTGCGCGAGCGAGATAGCGCTCTGCATGTGTATAGCGCTATCTCGCTCGCACACCGGCGCCGCATGCGGATCCGTCGTCAGTGTGATAATCGCCTTAGTGTCTTAGTGCACTACTTAAAAAGCTAGTAGCAGAAACTGTGTTTCTCGGGACTAATCCCAAGAAAGGAAGTTTAACTAAAAGTAGATAATACAAATATAAATTATGATTATTTATATACTCACAATTTATAATCGTATTAAGGGGCTACTTTGAAATATTATAGTTTCTTTCAAACGCTCTAGTGACTAAACGGGAAAAGGGACTGAATTTATTTTCGAATATATATTATTAGATTATATACTCTTGTTTTTCGCACAAGCCGAAACACGATTGCCGAAAGTTGCCTCGATAGAAAAAAAATCCGAAGTTGGGTCCTTTTCCTCCTTATTTTTCTTAGCTTACGTAAACTATAAGAGATTAAGCAATAAAACTTAGTAAAAATATGGTATTTTGGTTTATCTAAATAGTCACAGAAGCAAAATTAGACAAAACTTTATAGATTCGCTTATTTATCGTAGTTTGGTCAAAAAGTCTGATCCTTAAGAGCACTGCATCTCTTTCTTTCGTGCACGGGAGCCATAAATGTGTCTCTAACTGATGGGCGTGGCTTGTCCGAATCGAGGAATGGCCTTAACTAGAGCTGAGATTGCTATTGTGAATCTCAAATAAGCCCGGGTAAAGCGCCGAGGGTCATGAGGTTACGTCGAACAGACGTTCGCGTGTTCTAACCTACACGCAGAGACATCTATTGATGCGCAGGGTAACTAACGTCCAAAACTTGAATGTTTCAAAGCAAAAATTATGTGCTTCTTCTTTTGAATAGCTGTGGCTCTTGATTGTAGGTTGATAACATCAAAGCAAAAATTAGTCTCTCTTGCCTAAAAACTTAAAAATCTCAAATCAAACTTTTGGCGCTACTTCTTTGAATTAGCTTTGGCTCTTAGCTGTAGATTGAAAACATCAAACCAAGAACTAATCGCTTTTGACGTAAACACTTAAACTCTTAAAGGAAAATTTTGGTGCTTTTTTGCCGTAAATAATTATTATCTTAACTCAAATCATTACTATTCGCTATAAAAATGGGTAAAGCTAAAGCTGAATAATTATAATTCTTCTTTTAAAAATCATGATATTTTTAACTCAAGTCATGTTTATTGGTCTAAGGTATTTATTACTCTCTTTAAGAAACCGCGTGCAAGAGAGTTTTGCGTTTTGAATTAAGATATTATTTCTATCTGTGTACTATCATAATAGGTATAAAGTGACCGGTAGTGACCCTGCCTACGAAGCAGGAGGTCCCAGGTTCGAATCCTGGTCAGGGTTTTGTGTGTTCATCACGGATATTTTGTTCCTGAGTTATGGATGTTTTCTATGTATTATCTATCTAAATATTATATATATATCGTCGTCTAGTACCCATAACACAATTATGCCCGCATTCAATTATGCACATATTTATTTTGAAATTGCTCTATGCCAAACTATTCGTTGAAAATTCGTGCCAAATTCCACGTCAACCACTCTATTTCGATCATGTTATGCAAAATTTAACGACTTCCCCTTCAAACCAATATGCCATTAAACAATACTGTCGTATTCATTTTATTTCCGAACCGAATATATTTAATTCCTTTATAAAATTGACTTTTAAATCCAATCAATTTGAATTTCCATTTATGCATTTTCGCTTTTTTGACAATCTTTCAATTCCATCGACAAAAAACCGTCTAGTCTGGTTATTGGCGTTTATCCTTTTTAAAAGACTGAATAATTTATTCTGTATCAATATATTTTTATTCTGCTGTCAACGGCCGGACTTGGCGTTGTTTTTAACTTCGCGAGTTGTCGCGCATTAAGTTGCGAGTGAAAACACAGACAGACTGCACGCAAATAAATTTTAATTGAATACATTCGATTATTCTCGTACCACGGAAAGCTTTTCAGCTTCGTTTATTGAATAAATACTATGCAGAGTTTTTAGGGTTCTGAATCAAAATGGCAAAATCGGAAAGCTTATTATTTTGCCTTGTCCGTCTGTCCTCCATCCGACGTGTGTCACAGACATTTTATAATAATTGGTAATGTTTAAATAAAAACTCTAGGAACGTTACACTTGACGACATCTTTATTATATGTGCATGACAGCTGTGTTGCCACACCACAGATACTATAATCTATTACATCTCCCTTCTTCTTAATTAAGTGTTAGTTTCTAGACTAAATAAACAATAAGTGCTTAAATTTAATCAGTTACATAATCTAATAAATATTTAGGTTTTTGGACATTTCTACCACTTCTTGATCTGTACCCTTCAGTATCACAATTTTCTGATAATGATAAATCTAGATTGTTTCTCGGGGTATTGCGAACTGCAGTATCCCGACTCACACCTGTACCACAAGTTTCATTCAATAAGCCATCAGGGGGACTGACAGAATTATTAGGTTCAAGCGAGATATCAGGGATTATACTGTTTTGATTAAATGAAATAGGTTCAGAGTCAGGACTTCCACTGTTTTGACTAAATGAATCCTGTTCCTGTGTTCTGTAATAGTCATTACACTCATTACCACTATTGACTTTTACATTAGACTTGTTATGCATTAAATATCTCCTGTTTCTGTTTATAACATTTCCTTTCTCTGTTTTAACAACATATGAATTAGGTCTCTCATCCCGACACAACACTTTTCCAAATAAATTAGGTTTTCTACTAGAACTATCTTTAATAACAACATTTTGACCCCGTACTAACTCGGGCAATTCTTTAGCACTTCTATCATAGTAATATTTCTGTCTCTTAGCATTATTGTACAATCTACTCGCATCATTTGTATATTTTTGAACATTTTCTTTTACAGGCAATAACCCTCTTATTTGCCTACCCATTAATAATTCTGACGGAGTTTTAAGTTCTGAATCATGTAATACAGGTGTGTTTCTAAATTCTAAAAGAGCTAGATCCTTATCTTTACGTTCATAATCAGCCTTTCTAAAAATATTTTTTATTGTTTGTATGAACCTCTCTGCTAAACCATTGGACTGCGGGTATAGTGGACTACTGGTTTTATGTTCAAATCCCCATTCCCTAGCAAATTCTTTGAACTTATAACTAGAAAAATTTGTACCATTGTCTGAGAATAATATATCTGGTATGCCATGTCTGCCAAAAATACCTTTAATTACACTGATAGTGTTTTCAGCTGACAGATTATCTAATTTGGCAAGTTCTACATATTTACTAAAATAATCAACCACTATTATATAATTATCATTCTCATAATGAAACACATCACAACCTAGCATCGACCATGGTTTATCTGGAAAATCTCTTATTTTCATGGGCTCCTTACAATTACTTTTTCTAACCTGTTGCATGTATTACAACTTTCTACTTTCTTTTCGATATCAACTGTCATTTTAGGCCAAAATAGGCATTTTCTGGCTCTGGATTTACATTTTTCTATACCTAGGTGATTATAATGAACTCTGTTTAGCATTTCTTGTCTTAATGATAAGGGAATTACTAAGCAACTGCTTTTGTATACTAAATCATCATATATAAACAATTCTTCTTTAAATGTATAGTATGGCTTTAAGTAATCTGGTACATTTTTTATATCAGGCCACCCATTTCTTATGTATTTTATCAGTTCAGTTAGCTCTTTGTCTTTAGAAGTTTCTAATTTAATATTATTATATTTATCTGTACGTATTTTCAAATTACATCTTATCATACTAACATGAGGTTCTACAAGGTCTTCCAAAACAGTATCATCATCTTTAGAGTTATTAAAATTACGTGACAGAGAATCTGCTAACAATAGTTCTTTGCCTGCTTTATACTTAACTACTAAGTCATATTTTTGCAATTGTAATCTCATTCTTTGTAGCCGCAGTGGAATATCACATAGTGGTTTTTTAAATGGATGCTGATAAGCAATAATGTGTTAACCCACAAAAATACGAAAATTGAGATTTTAGTGTCATATTGTAGCTTATTCACTGGCCATTATTTTGCAAAAATGGCCTAAGTGATTTGAAATTTCCAAACGTATGAAAATTAGGAAAAATAGTTAACACATTTCCTTAAACACGCGTTCCCTATTTTGCAATAATGCGTTTAGTATCTTGACTCATTACACAAATATACAGCGTGTATACTATAATGTCAATAATGTGTTATGTGGGTTTAACTCATTATTGCGAGATTCCCATTCCACTAGTGCTCATTTTGCAAAAGTGCTGTAAAAGTAAATGTTACAAAAAATAGTGTGTATTTCGGAAATTTAAGTACATTTTGTGCATAAACGTAATCTTCGATTCAGTTCTGAATAGATAAACACCGATATACGGTATTTATAAAGTGTTATCTAACTAAATTTAAGGAAACGTGTTTTTGAGTTTAGATGGCCGAAAAATATACAAATGAAACCGTAAAATGTATTTTTTTTAAATAAATGAATTAAGACAACCATTATGAATAATATACGTTTGTGTACATTTCGTTTATTATGTTACTTTTATAATTATACTGATTAAAAATAACTTCTTGCACTTGACTTAATATTGCGAAACGAAAATAATATAGTACTCATGCATTAAGAGGCTTGATCGGTTATTGGGAAACTAAGTTTACTTGTTGTCTTATATTTTCATCCATTTTATAAGACTTGACTCATTATTGTTAAACTATATAAAGGCCATAAATTGTTATTAAGTGGTTTAATAACCATAACATTATATTACTAAATTATGTTTTTAGGTTTGAATGTTATTGAAATACTTTATCAATTAGTTTTTTATACTTTGTTTGGTTTATTTTCATATATTTTCAACTCAACGGTCTTAACTGGTACAATTGGTATTAAGACCAAGGTATATTTTAGTTGTAAATATTCATCTTACGCATTAAACAACGCTCTTGATTGTCTAGTCGATAGTAATTATCCTGATTATTTTCCCGAAAATAATGACTAGATTAGTTTATGTAACACAAACTGGACGACCAAAAAGAGGATGAAAGAGACAGTTAGAAACGAAACGATAGAAGGAATTTGAGTTTGAAAAGTATTGAAGTGCTGGTTCAGACGAAGCTGCGAGCTGCTAGTGCGATTTTGCAAGGATCTGTTATTGAAGTATTAGATCGCACATCTTATTAATTAAGATGTTGCCATATGTCAGATGAACAAGAAATGAGCTAGTGGTAAAACAGATTTAACAGTAAATACGAACTCTTAACTTCGATTTAGGCATGACAGATTCCTCGTTTCATAGTCCTACGAGCTTTGAAATATCATTATCAATTAACAATATCAAATCTGAGAAATTCGCATTTTTGGAAGAATTACTTATCAGGATGGAACGCGTGAGCCTGGAGTTTGGACTAAAGATTAACCGAAAAAAGACGAAAATAATGGTAATCGACCGCGTTTACAAGGACTCGCCCAAAATAACCAAGATTGCGAACTGTGGCGTGGTACAATCCTACAGCTATCTTGGAGCTTTAATATCGGATACAGGCGGATGCGAAGATGAAGTTAAAAGGCGTATGGGTATGACTAGAACCGCAATGGAAAAGTTAAAAAGAATATGGAAGAACTGGAACGTACTGGAACTGGAACTGGAAGAATAGACGCCTTAGAAATGTGGTGCTGGAGGAAAATGCTGGGGATATTGTGGACAGATTTTCGGACTAATGTCTCCATCCTCAAAGAACTCCGCATCAAGCAACGCCTATCTACTGTTGTAAACAACCGCATACTCAGGTTTTTCGGCCACGTCTCGAGGCAAAAGAATGACTCTATAGACCGTCTGGTGGTACAGGGTACAGCAAACGGAGAAAGACCGCACCAGAGGCCACCAATGCAAAGGACTGACCAGATCAAATCCGCTATGGAAGGACCCTTGAACAAATTTGTTAGATTGACATCAAACCGGCCAGAATGGCGAGGAATTGTACAACGAGCAACATCTGTATCTGATACTGCTAATTGACCACGACACTCTGCAAAGAGTACAACGACTAAGAAGAAGGGACATCCATATCATAAAATCCCTATAATATGTTCAGAAACGATAAGCTAATGGCCTAAATTAAGCCTATATAAACCTGTATCTGTGGTACATCGTAAAGTTTACTTTACAGTATCGATGATCGATGCTTTAATTACATTCAAATTTTGAACATTACAATAATGTATGAAAAATCAATACAGTTATTCATGAATTGTGGTGTAGTGGGAGAGGAGGACGTCCTCCTCCCATCAAAATTCAGCCATGGCCGTGCAATGGCGGTAATTTTTATGGTTCCCGAACACGTCATTGAGGATTTTTAATGTCTTTAGATAAAGCGATAAGGTAGTTAGTGTATACTTAGAAATTAAAATAAAACACTCGTGTCATTCATAATAATATCATGAAACTCACTTCGTTTCACCAAAACCAAACTCGTACTTTAATACCCTTCATTATGTACTAGTCACATAAACTACCATTTAACGACGTTGTAGTTTTTTTCCTCTTTAATTATATTATGTCACTTAACTCTTGTTTAATACGATTCATATATCAGTTCAACATTTACCAAAAATATGTTATGAGCTATAACATATTTATTAAGAGTATAATGTCAGTTTTATACATTTAGCAACACTATGTTAAGTATCATGACATGTTTTTGAGAAGAATTAACGACTTAATACAATTCGCAATAAACAAAAAGTGGATTATTGCGTTAAATTCAAATTCATTTCTAAAGTGTTAGTCATAAATCAATAAAACTATTCATATTTAACCTGTAAAACATTACATTTATAACAAAATCAAAAATTTTTAGAACAAATCGTCAGAAACCACGAAAAAATATTTAGGTGCCATTTTCTCGAAATGATGCGCATGCGGGTTAACACATTATTGCTTATCAGCATCCAAATATAATTTCTAACGGCTTATGGTCTGACTCCACTTCTATTGTTTTACCATAAATATATTGGTGAAAACGTAAGCATCCATAAACTATAGCAAGCATTTCTTTTTCGATTTGGGCATACATCTGTTGCGTAGGAGTCATTGCCTTTGACGCATACGCAACAGGGAGCTCATTTTGAAGCAGAACAGCACCTAGGGAATTTTTTGAGGCATCTACTGACAATTTACAGGATTTATTAGGGTCATAAAATTGCAACACAGGTTTTGAAATTAAGATATCCTTCAATTGTTTAAAAGAGTCATCTTGTTCTTTAGTCCAATTAAAATCTACGCCCTTTCTTACTAATTTTCTTAACGGATGGCATACTTCTGACAATGATGGGATAAATTTAGCAACATATGTAATCATACCTATTGCACGTTGCAAGTCTGCTACATTCTTTGGTTTTTCAAGGTTTAATATTGCCTGTACTTTTCGTGGGTCTGGTTTGATGCCATCTTTTGACAATATGTGTCCTAGGTATGTAATTTCTGAAACACCAAATTCACATTTCTTAAAGTTAAATTTTATACCATTGTCCTGAGCAATTTTCAATACCTGCAACAATCGTTTGTCATGTTCTTCTTTATTTTTTCCATATACTATTAAATCATCTATGAAAGCCTCACAACCAGATACCTGTTCAAATATTTGACTATATTGCCTATGAAAAATTTCCGGAGCCGAAGCTAAACCATATGGTAGCCTTAAGAAACAATATCGACCAAATGGAGATGCAAAAGTGCAAAGCTTGGAACTGTTTTCACTGAGTTTGATTAAATAAAAAGCAGTTGATGCATCTAACTTGCTAAACACAGTCGCACCTGCCATTTTAGCCGATACCTCCTCAAAAGTTGGTAACTTAAAATGTTCTCTTTTTATACAGTTATTAAGGTTACTAGGATCCAGACATACTCTTAATTTACCATCAGGTTTCTTAACTATTACAATATTACTAACAAAATCTGTAGGTTCGGATATCTTTTTAATTACTCCCAATTTTTCCATTTTGTCCAGTTCCCGCTTAAGTGACTCATTTAAAGCCATAGGCACACCTCTGCAAGGCTCAATTTTTGGTTGATAATCATCTTTTAACTTTATCTCATACTCTACATCCTTTAATAACCCTAATTTTTCGTCAAACAAATCTATATTATCCTTAACAATCTGCTCATAGTCTCTATTGACATCCAGTGTAATTTGGTTAAGATACTTACGTTTCATTAGTTTCAGAGAAAATATTGTTTTGTAACCTAAAACTGCTAGAGATTTTTCATCAACCACCTGAAACAACAGTTCAATATTTTTTCCATTTATTAGTTGACATTTCAATGATACTTGCCCAATACACTTAATTTTAGAACCATTATAATTGCAAAGTTTTGTGTCACTTTCCATTACTTTATGTTCCAAGGACAATGTTTTTAATATATTTAATGGCATCACATCACAATCGCTACCAGTATCTAACTTAACATCAACAATTTTATTGTTTATGTGTAAGGACTCATACAAGGATTTTTTTAAATTTTGATCATTCTGTACCATACCTATGACAATGTCCGAGTCATCGCTGTCCACTGACTGATTCTGGTTTACTCCATGTACTTGAGAAGGAGTCTTGCACATTTTACCATAGTGTCCGTAGATATTACATTTCCTGCATCTGTACCCAAATGCTGGGCATTTGAAACCATGGACATAACCACACCGAGTACACTGCTTTCTAAACCCTTGACGACGTTCTTGACTGACCCGATGCTGTTCCTGAGATCTTTCGTTACTAAACCGATGCTGTTCCTGAGATCTTTCGTTACTGTCCCGACTTCCGTGCGATTTCTCACTTTTTTTCTTCCCACTCTGAGACATTCTACTTATAGCATTAACCTGTGTTGGTTGCTCTGTTGTCATTTTCTTGACGTTTTCAGTTGCCAGTTCTGAGGCTTTACAAATTTTGATACATTTTGGTAGGTCTAAATCTGATTCCTGTAGAAGTTTTTCTTGTAATTTTGAATTTCCTATGCCACGAATAATTTGACTTTTTATTAAGCTATCCTTAAGTTTTTCAAAGTTGCAATCAACGCTAAGTGTTTTTAACGCAGTTACAAATTCATCTACTGTTTCTGTGTCCTTTTTTTCCCTCGTAAAAAAGAGATGCCGTTGCATAGTTTCATTTTTTACTGGTGAACAATATTCACGGAACTTTTCCAAAATGACCTTGACATCGGACCCGTCCGGCACGTCTAAAGTGTTATACACATCCAAAGCTTCTTCTCCTACTACATGTAGGAGTAAGGCATTCTGACTGTCCTTGTCCAGCCTGTCTTCGGCCCCCGACGCCTTGAAATATAGAAGAAACCTTTGTTCCCATCTCTTGAAATTTTGTGATAAATCACCTACTAGCGACAATGGAGGCGGCTGCTTTAACGATTCCATTTTGTACTTAGTTGATGCCCTAATCTTTTTTCAACACTAACGACCGGCTGCGCCATATAATAATTGGTAATGTTTAAATAAAAACTCTAGGAACGTTACACTTGACGACATCTTTATTATATGTGCATGACAGCTGTGTTGCCACACCACAGATACTATAATCTATTACACATTTATTCCTAAAATATATAACATATATGAATGAAATTTTATCGAGAGGCGGTTTTTGTGTGCGGCTACTTGGTTTAGTAGTAAATTTGCTGAAAAAAATGCTGTAACAAAATGTTTTTTTTTTTCACAAATACATATTTGCACATGAATCGATAGGGCTTACAAACTAATAGAATTCAATTTTTTTATGATGTGAATATCTATAGTATATTATGAGTTGTCCATGTAGCAATAGAACCCAATAAAAGATAACCATTATTTTCCGTTTACCAACCCTGTTTCATAATAGCTTAATTACCTTGATACAATCCAACCAAGAAAACATGAGAAGCGCTCTTATAACCTAGCACTTGCATAAATACTTCATCTACATAAACGCGTGTTAAACTTTGCAGACAACCTCTAAACATGTAGGTAAACTGTTTGCATGTAACATGGATACAAAGTTGCATAAAATAACTCGCTAACTAGTACCAGAACTTGACGTGTAGCTCTGCCGGGCAACTATTCGGGGCGTGATGGCGTCGCAAATTTCAGAGATACTGTGACAAAAGTAGAGTAGTCACATTTTAGATACGGCCGATTCAAGTATTGAGTTTGTTTGTGATACTTTCTGGTTTTGAATTTTTTGAACGTTTTTTCAAGCAATATTTTAAGAGAGGCAATATGTTAGGGCACCTAATACGATACGACTATTACATTAAAATCATAATACGGCCTCCTAGGTAGTGACCCTGCCTATGAATCAGGAGGTCTCGGGTTCGAATCCTGGTCAGAGCATTTATTTGTGTGTTTATCACAGATATTTGTTCCTGAGTTATGGATGTTTTCTATGTAGGTATTTAAGTATTTATCTATATCTATCTAATATATATATCGTCGTCTAGTACTCACAACACAAGCCTTATTGTACTTACTGTGTGACTACTGTGACTAGGTCGAAGTGTGTAAGATTGTCCCATAATATTTATTTATTTTATAATAGAAGGGAAAATTAAAGGAAGAAGGCGCCGTGGGAGGCCTAGACAGGCCTAGAAAGGGTGATATATATATCGTCGTCTAGTACTCACAACACAAGCCTTATTGTACTTACTGTGTGACTACTGTGACTAGGTCGAAGTGTGTAAGATTGTCCCATAATATTTATTTATTTTATAATAGAAGGGAAAATTAAAGGAAGAAGGCGCCGTGGGAGGCCTAGACAGTAGACGGGCGTTTATAACTCAGGCTAAGGAAAAGGCTAATGTAGTGTCTTATCAGGGGCTTAAAACAATTGCGGATGCGAGATTAATGGTGGGTACTTCACCGACAAGAGCAAGGCTCTTATGGCTCCTCTACACGATGGGCCATCATAGGGACGCAGCTATGCGTTAGAGGGAGCTAACGATATCGCGATCTCGTTCTGTTGTATAGCTGCGTCCCTATGATGGCCTATCATGTAGAGGCAGCCTCAAATAGATGATGATGATGAGAAAGTAACGAATCTACATCGCAACCGCTCTAATATGACACCGGCCAAGCATGAGACGCGTTTACCAAGTTCCTAACTATGTACGTTTACTTGCAATCTGACAAACTGTCACCGTCTCCGTGAACCACAGATAAGCCATTATGGCAGCTGCATTAATAATACTGTCAAATAACAGTACGTTGGGAAATCATGATTATTATTATTCATAACTAGCGACCCGTCCCGGCTTCGCACGGGTGCAATTATACATATAAACCTTTCTCTTGAGTCACTCTATCTATTAAAAATAAAACGCATCAAAATCCGTTGCGTAGTTTTAAAGATCTAAGCATACATAGGGACAGACAGCAGGAAGCGACTTTGTTTTATACTATGTAGTGATTTTCTAGTACGTTTGGTGCGTATATAGTTTGGCCAGGGTTGTTTCACTTAGAGAATCATCTGTCTCTTTCTCACGCTAGTACCTTCGCTACTGAAAATGGGACGAGTATAGGTTACTGCACTTTTTAGCTAGCGAGACTGGAAGCTTAAAATTATTATAATTTCACGGATTATTTCGCGTATTTTTTTCATTAATTTTAGTCAGAATGCTTGTAAATGGAGATCTTATTCTTCTGACTGACAACAGTTTAAATTTGAAAGCTTCAATATTTGAACACATTAAAAAATAATATAAATCTTGTAAAAACGTTCGACCATTTAATATTATTTCACTACACGCTGAAACTCCTTGTTAACGTCAAGCGTCGAGCGAATTCGCTCGAAGCACTTTTTGTGGCCAAGGCGTAAGCGACTCGCTTGCGCTCGCTGAGCGATATAACAGAAATGCACTTCACACACTCGCGCGACGAACTTAATACCCTTTTTGTCGCGATATTTGTTGCCCGTACGTGCCGCTATTAAAGCTCGTCTGTGTTCACAACAAAGACCATATGAATACTAGACTGCATGTAAATAAAGCGCTGATAGCTTGGCGATAAGATGTCCTGCTTTCAATCTAGAGGTCTCGGGTTCAAACTCCGGACGATACATCCGAGTTTTATAGAACTTATGTATGAAATAAATATAAACTAGTGCCTATGTTAATCTTGTGATTAGGTTGCAGAGCGACCCAGGTGTACTACTAGACTGACGGACAAAGGGGGAATCCTTTCGCTATCAGAATAGTGATTTTGACAGCATTAAATCGCCGAATAAAATGTAAGTAGCTAAGAGCTGGTTTCTGTCGCGAATGCAGAAGACGCAGGTTCGTTCCCAGCACTGGACAGCGGAGGCCTAAGATCACTTTTTCGTTTTTATATTACATCTTTATAAGTTTATTGTCAGTCCATGTATTTTACGATCCTCGTTTCACAATAACGCAGCTAGTTAAATACACGTAGTTTAGGAATATCGATTTGAACATTTGCTAGTTGAACAAACTTTGACTAAAGTTTCAAAGGAAACGTGAGGTTTCTTCTCAACTGCACAAATTGTGTCGTTTTCAAGTAATAGGTACATCATTGCCGGCCGCCACTAAGACGTTACTGCTATAAAAAATATTTAGTAATAAACTCTATAACAACCGACAATGATGTACCTTTTACTTGCAAACACAATTAACCAAGAACGAATAGATTAACCCAAAATACACTTTAAAGTCAAAACACTGAGATTCCGGGGCAAAAGCTAAAATATACTAACTACACATGCTTCATAAAACCCTTCCAAATGAACCAACCAACATGATGCTTCCAAAACACCACTACAACCAAATTCAACCCTTATCTCTCCTACATACGACACAAATCAGCTTCTCAATATCCCCTAAAGGCGACTCCACATGACGAGGCGTTTTTTCTTCGCGACACGGCCCTCAATTAATTAAAGTTTGAATGGCGAGCGTGCCTTATCTGCGCGGGTGTGGACACAGCTTAACATGTGTCGGAAAATCTAGATTTACATATGAATTATACAGGCCCTCCTGGTATAAATGGTTAAGGTATTCTTTTGGCTTATTAAAAGTAATTAAAATATCGTTAAATATTTACGTGCGTTTTAAGGGTATTTTGCGTGAGTTTAATGAGTTTTTAATAGCGTTCAGCTGGTCTTTAGAACTTTATTTTCTGCTTGAGTAAGTATTGTTTCGATCTTTGGTATTTTTAAATGTGGAATACATCTCCTTACTAAGTACAGCCATCTGTAGTTATAACAGGGTGAAGTGTTAAAATGATACATACATACATACATACAATCACGCCTGTATCCCAAAAGGGGTAGGCTGAGATCACGGATTTCCATTTGCTACAATCAATGCAGCAAAACGGCTCTCCGCAAAATGATCCTATTTTTAAAAGAATAAGAAAAGGAAGGGTGTGGTTTTTGGACTATACACGATGCAGATGTTGGTCATAAGGAGTAGTTAAATTATCGACTAAAATAAATTGGTAAATTTATATTCGTAAAAAATAGTTTCCGCAAAGTTTTCCTTGGCATTTCGATATCTGTCAATAAGGATATCTAGACTAGACGCCATAAAGAGTGAAATCGCCATCAAAAAACGGTTTGCACTGAGTTACAATAAAAAAACTGTTTTTTGTTTAATTGGCAGTAACTCTGAAACTAGGCGAAATCCAGAAAAGTTTATACGACATTTTAATCTCCTATTATGATAGGAATACACTGTTAAAATCGTTCGCAATCATCACGGACACCGTGTATAGGATGCTTGAATACAATTTCATATTTTGATAATTCAAGTTATAAACATAACTGTTTAAAGGGACCAAAATGTCGTATAAAAATTTGTAGGTTCGTCTACTAATGATTATGGTATTTTTTATCGCATTATTTCTGCAGCATGATACTGCGACTCAAAGTACGGAGAAATGACAGTCGTTTGACACTTGTCATTGCCCGCGTTGTACCGTAAATGACAACGTCAAAAACAACGCATATATTAACATACATTATCAATATCTGATTGTAAATCAAGAACCAATATATCACCTTCCAAACTTGCATTTAACAACTCAACTACTACCTTTATATCACCAAAAAGTTGTAAGAGCGTTCAAAAATAATGCTTATATGACTTTTTGGTTTTGAAACTGTACATAATCGACATGTATGTCAAAACAATAAATACCGATTGAGATTAACAGATAATGCGGTGTGGATTTCAAAATGGCTGACAATGAACGTGTGTTGCTCAATATGGAGTGCATTGGATGTATGGACTTGATTGAGGGGCTATTCAGTTACATTTACTTGTTAAACTTGTTTATTAGTTATTTTTTAAATCACTTTTATTTATTTTCATTTTGCCACCTTGGCCATCGGAGGCCGTAGTCACTTTTTCCTCTATGTAATACATACAGCCTTGGCCAGAAGTGTTGAGCACCAATGCGATTTTCATACAAAACTGGAAAGTTTAGTCCATCGTTTCCATCTTTGTTTAAGTTATTTTGTCAATTAATTTAAACTAATAGGCATGTTTTGTTGAAGTTAGTAGTAACTGCATAGAATATTTGCAATATGTCGCACCGACTTAAATTTGCATTTTTGGTACCTTCTGTTTTCATATTTTTTAAGTACCTTGAAAGTGTTATTAAGTGAAGTTTTCTATATTTATAAATAAAATATAACATTTACCGTTACCGTACATTGTTGGATAGGGAAATAATGCTTAACATCAAAATTGTAAACAAAAAACACCTATGCTCAACACTTCTGGCCAAGGCTGTATATTTAAATTATGCCTGTGTTAAGTTATACATAACTATTTAATGTGATCGGGCCTATTTCTCAAACGGTATACAATTATTATATTAAGTATTGTCATTGTCATAGATTCTCACACGATTTGGCAGTTTCTGGACTAATATCATTAATTCATTATATCATTCGAGATTAGGTACCCTCCATTTTTTCATTGTACAGTGCTGAACCCTCACATTTTTTAAAGGGCTATTTTAATATTCCAGTTAATTTCAAGTAGAAATGTTTTTAACGTCAAAACTTACAATATTGTCAGCGGTTATTTAATATTCTGATCAGTAAAAACCAGACCGCAAGTGGCATAGACACGTTAAACAAGAACACAAACTATTACATACAGACTACCTATCAAAACGGCCAGCAATTCGTGTCTTTCGGAATTTTATGGCCGCAATGAGAGCCAGGAATGACTGGCTGAACGGTTTTTATGGCCGAGGAATAAACGGTTTAAAAAACAAACGTTTTTGTGAGAAGGCATTTAGGTGCGATGAAATTAGATTTAATGAGAAAAAGTAAAATCTTACCATCTTTTTCATAAACATCTTACAAGCCTCGTTCAGTTATTTTTTGCATTGACTGGTAAGAACTACTCGTAAGATTATTAAAAGATGAAAAGATAAAAGATATTTTCTTCAATTTAGGCACATTAGACAACGCCAGGGAAAAAAAACTACGACCGTTTCTAACCCGACACCTCTGACCCGAGAAGTATTACTGTTACCGGCAAGAAACTCGGCGGGACTTATTTTTTCAAAACAGTAAATCTTAAATTTAAAGATATACAGTAATGTGTAGTATTAGTTAAATTGGACATCTTTTCCGGCACGGACCCCTAAAAACATAAACTATAAGGTTCCTAAGTAACCTGCGATCTGGAAGCTCTTTCCTCTAAGAGCAAGTTAAATTTGCAGAATGACCCGATGACTAATGTCCCTCGTGACGGACAGCCGGCGACAGGGACACGGCTGATTAACGACGCGTTTAGGAGCTTTGTGCGCGATGCAGACACACTGATACACTCCAAGGTTGGTCGTTCATGCTTACCTTGTCTGACCATGGCTTAGTATACTTTTTCAAACAAACTAGTCCTCAGCGACTCCGTCATGGTAGTTGATGAAAAGTTCAAGACCGTTAGGTTGAATTTGCATAAATCATCGTTTGATCCGGCTTTTACTACGGCTCATGGAGCCTGGGGTCCGGTTGGAAATCTTGGAAATCTATTCAGAGGAGAAACTAGGTCTTATTGGGATTTGGTCCGGTTCCCTCACGATGTTTTCATTCACCGAAACGCGACTGGTATGAACGAAATTTCGTAGGGCAGATGCCCCGGTTGTGGCCACTGTGCCGGTTTTGGCCATTTTCAACTTTATTAAGGTATAGACAAATTTACGAGTCTATGGTTTATGGTTAATATAAGAGTAAAATATGGCCGTACAGATGGCACTGTCATCTGTTACGTATAAGTTGTCATTTAGCTATCAGGGGCCATGGAAAAAAGTGGCCAAAACTGGCTCCACGACCCCTTTCTGGCATTGTATTAAAGAAAAAAATAAGAGCTAATGCCAGAATCTTAACAGCGCAGTTTCATATAAATATGGTAATATATTTTCACTGACTTGGTGCAAAAAGAGTGTCATAATTCCTTCTTGACACGAAATGACAGACGTCTGAACAGACAAACTCTCCTTAAAGTGGCCAAAACCGGGGCATCTGCCCTACTTAAGTTTCAAAAACTCAGTGGTATGAGCTGGGGTTAGAACCAGAGACCTCCGGATTGAAAGTTGGACCTCTTACCGCTAGGCTTCCAGAAGATAGTACAGCAATAGAATGCTTCGAATCCTCTTCAAACCTTCTATAGTTGTAAAACAACACCCTACTTTCTTCTAACGGTTAAATACTTCACTCTCAAAAAAGCAGCAAAGCGTAGTTTATTTATGTAATAATTAATAAAATGTACGAGCGGCGGCCATTGTTTTGGTTACAAGATTATCGCATTAGGTGATTTACTGAGAGGCGGGCTTAATGTCATTAATCTCCATCTTGCTGGACGGTGGGAGGGGTCCCAGTGACAAGCTGACGCGTGTTAATTACATTCGTATCCAGAATCACACAAACCTATTTTGACCAAACTTGCTTATTCAGCATAGTATTCATTATAACGTATCGAGAGAGATATAGTCTCCAATCGTAGTTTTTGACGTGTTAACGTCTTATAAATCGATAAACACCGGTAGCATGCACGAAAAAGTGTCACGTTGTGGACAGTACGCAAATACCTAAAGTACATAAATACCATGAGTTGCATTGATGTTTTCGAGAACGGCTATCGAGTGTTCTATCTGTGCATCTTGCTTGTAACATATTAGTGTAAACGAGATGCACATCATGCCCAGATAGAAAATTCGTTACTCGTTAACGAAAAATGACAATTACAAACTCATGGTAGACGTACTGATCTCCATGTTAACGATACGGCCAAGTAACTCCTTCGTTGTATTTATACAAAATAATGATAATTCAGTGATAATAATAAAATTCAATTCATAAATAAGTATGCAATTCTTCATCAATGTTTTCTCATGACGTTATCACGTAAAAATATCGACCGTAAACTGACTTTACAGACCAATTTTTTATATATCGGAATGACAGGTGTGAACTAAACCCAAAGGATTGAAACTATAAAGCCGCCTTTTGTCTATCAAGCCAATTTAAGTAAGTTTTTTAAGTTTTCTTTTTGTATTATTTACCGCCGCCAGCATAATGGGAACCATCCGCAGGCGGCACCTTTTGAACAGGGTATTATTTTTATAGTTGGTTTTTTATGGGTAGGTTTTTTTTACATTTTCCTAATTATTTAGTATAGTTTTTTTTATGTTTTTAATTTTAACCTTTGTTTTAATAGTCTAAATTAGTTAAACTTGTGAAAAAATGGTTGATGAACAATAAATCAGAATATTGTATTGTGAAAGTCAAGTGATCGATTTCACACGTTTATTTAAGTTTCGCTTGGCGTTGTCGATAAAGAATAATTTATATAACAACAAAAAGTAAAAGGTATCTATACCTTAGAATGTATGAGTTCCCATATAAATCACGACACTTCTCTTTCCGGACAGACTCTAAGAATCGCTAGTTCCTATGACTTAGACCGCCTCTTTAAAATTCGGAATCTCAGTACAAATGATGACATGCAATATAACTGACGCGGTTTCTAAAAATATCGGCCTAACGATTGTTCTGAATAATTACGTGGACTGTACTTCCGCTTGCGTAAGTACACTCGGAGTGAGAAAGCGTGTGTCGCAAACTGTGTTACAAGGTGATAGGACGATTGTATTTCGAATTGTGATTACTATGATTTATTAATCATAAATATGGACCGTGTGAGTTTCGTTTTTCGTTTCGGGTATTAGCCTGGTGATAAGACGTCCGACTTTCAATCCGGAGGTCTCGGGTTCAAACCTCGGCTCGTACTACTGAGATTTTCGGAACTTATCTACGAAATATTATTTGATATTTACCAGTCGTTTTTGGTGAAAGAAAACATCGTGAGGAAATAAGGCCTAGTTCTAATTCTATACCTTGTGCAACCTAAGAAGCGGTT
Organism: Pammene fasciana; assembly: GCA_911728535.1. Lineage (NCBI taxonomy): Eukaryota > Metazoa > Arthropoda > Insecta > Lepidoptera > Tortricidae > Pammene > Pammene fasciana. The sequence continues at coordinate 3,765,381 of OU452295.1, forward strand.
TTTGACACCTGTCATCTCAGTACATTTTATAACCTAAAATGAGATACATACTGAGATGACAGGTGTCAAAAACCGCTTCTTAGGTGGCACAAGGTATAATTGTTGTTTACCGCCCTTACACAATATACTACAGCAGTGGACTTCAGTCTGACACGATAATTACAAAATAATCTACCTTCCACCATACACCGTTCGAAAACTTGGAACATTATACTACAGCACAATATACTACAGCAGTGGACTTCAGTCTGACACGATAATTACAAAATAATCTACCTTCCACCATACACCGTTCGAAAACTTGGAACATTTCATTTTATCTTCTTCATTATCTTATCACACATATTTCATTTTATCACCAGTTATATGATATATTCCCACGTGCCTGATTTCCGCAACACCATACTCTTAATTTTACACTGCACCGATCTCTATCGGTACAGTCGACGTCAAAAATATGTTTACACTTGTGCACCTTACTCCTTTGTAATAAGGTCCAAGAGTGTCAACATATTATTGACGTCGACGGTACATGCAACGTGCAATTTTCGGTCATTGTCCGTGGTATTAAATCGAAAAGTACCAGCATAGTGTAAGGAATACAGTAATAGATCTTTCAGCTGAAAAAAATCCTGTTGATGCTTAAGAAATCAGGATGCCTGCCGCGAACCACTTTGTTCGTCTATTAGCCTCTATCGCTCGTATTAGCAAGAGCAGGGACCGGAACCGGTTACCATAACCTGGGTATTTCATAGGGTTATTTTTGAGGTTGTTTTAAAAACCCTGATATAACGGTAACCTTATGATGAGGTAACCGTATCGATACGGTTACCGTATCGATCAGGTTAACCTAAGGTAACACTAACCGCATTAAAAACCCAATCAATTCGGTTACCGAATCATAGGGTATTGAGGCAGCTCAAACGAATCTGATCTTTACGAACACTCAGATTAGGCTCATTATTAAATTGCTGTAGTGGCTTTGAGCACGGGGCTGGTCAACTAAGCTCCCAGTACAAACAAACAGGTTTTGCCGGAAACGTCGCGCGTCGTTTATTGTGTTCATCTTTAACAATATTTGTACTTTTAGGTTGAAATTGGAGCGCGGCTGCATTTCGTTTGGTTATTTTGTTTTTACATTATTACTATACTAAATTTGGAGAAATTACGGATACGGCTTCGTGGCATTCGTGCATAATGTGCATATGAATTAAAATGTATTGTTGTAATTATCTAGTATGTACATATATGTGTACAATAAAATATGAATATATATTTTAATAAAAATAAAAATAAAATAAAAATATAATAAAAATCGAATAAAAATAGAATAAAAATAGACTAAAAATAGAATAAAAATAAAATAAAAATAGAATAAAAATAGAATAAAAATAGAATAAAAATAGAATGAAAATAGAATCAAAATAAAATAAAAATAAAGTAAAAATAAAATAAAATAAAATAGTATAAAGATAAAAAATAATAATTAAATATAATATAAAAAAAGAATAAAATAGAATTAGTAAAAAATAAAATAAAATATTGTATAATAAAATAAAATAAAATATATTCAATGACATGCAATAGAAATAACATTTTTATTTTTATTTTATTTTTGTTTTTTTTTATTTTTTTTTATTTTACTTTAAAATTTACTTTTGTTTTCATTCTTATGATATTTTCATTTATTTTTATTTTATTTTATTTTTACTTTACTTTTTATTTTCATGCTTGAGCAACGCGACTACTACGATAATAGCTCTGTACGGGTAGGTAGCTAGTTAGTTTCATTAAATGTTAAATCTCGACATTAGCTTTCAATAGTATTCAAATGTAGGAAAGAAAAAACAACCCAGGTTACAATAACCCAATGAAAACCCTTAACAAAAACCCTATCGCGATGGGGTTTTGAGGTTAACCGTTTTAGAGGTTACGGTTACCGCTTCAATACCTGTTACCACTATGATTCGGTAACCTCATGATACGGTAACCGTATCATGAGGTTACCAAATTGATTGGGTTACCGAAATGATAGGGTTAAGCCTAAAGAGGGGTTTTCCGGTCCCTGAGCAAGAGTGATAGAGATGCAGATAATCAATTTTCGAATTTCGTTGTTCGCGGTAGCTAAACGAAGAGAGCGTAGGGTATACGCTCTCCTTGATCTCCTTATAAGGATAAGATCGAGCTTTTTTTGCCACAAGCCTGTGGCAAAAAAACAGGCAAAGTGTTACGCCAATTGGTGGCTATAGGCCAAAAATAATTCAATAAATGCCATGGCAACCTTAAGCACTCAACCTAGAATTTTTATTTTATTTATTAATATACATCACTAGTCAATTCACTGCGAAATTCATAATAATAAAAAATACAATAATGTTAGCTATTTAATATGTGTACCGAACGCAAAGTTATTATTGATGTAATTAGAATAAACACACCTATTTAATCGACCAACTTAAAATAAAAATACAACATGAGAAGAACTTCATGTAAGTACTCGAACAGTTAACACGTAAAACATTTAAATTAACTACATTAAAATTAAGATGGACTACTCTATATTTGAATCTACTCTGATACCAGTATTAAAGCATCGATGATATCGCTTCAGCCATGTTTAAATTTTAAATTCGCTGCAGTGACCTACATTTTAAATGCATTCAGTTCCAGATATTTGAATGAAAACCAGAATATGATTGGCTGATGAAAAAATATAGATATTGTGTACGAAATGCAATTTTTAAAACGCGGTTTTATTCGTAAAATTGGTGGATATTTAAAAAATAAAACCTGAATTACAAAAATGTTTTAAAATGGAAACCTCAATTCTCATTTTGAACAAAGCTATTTTAGTGGGGTACAATAACATAATTAACTTTTATAACTCACAAGTGCGCTATTTTTTGTAGTCGGATAGAATACTCTGAGAACTACTCCTTATAAAAAAATATATCGGATCTTGACGTAGATTTAGGTATAAAGTAGGTATTTGTTAGCAGGCCTTATTAATTCAAGGTAAGATTATACAAGTGGTATGTTTCTTCATGATATAATCCTATTTAACTGTTTGAACATCAACTGTCATTTACTAACGTATTTGTCAAGAGTTTGTTTCAGGATAATATAAAATGCTAAAAAAAATTTTTTTTCACAAAAAGATAACTAAAGTGTTTTATGATTACTGAAATGTATTGAAAGTTATGAAAGGTAACTATCAGTTTAATTTATAACAGATTCATCAATAGATCGATTTTATTTAGGCATTTGAATTTTAAAAGCGTTGTTTTGACCATAAAAGAAATATCGAAAATTTCCAAGTCAGCGTGTTTAGTTTATTATCGTTATAGTAATGTATATACACAAAAACTAACGAATTCATCAATAGCTGAACAGTGCACGAGCTTATCAGTCAATTCGTCATTTGAACATTTTGAACGCAAGGAAATTGGCGCGGCAGTCTAAGGCGCGGTCATCAGGAGCGGGTCCACCAATCACGACGCGCCATAGCTTGTCATTCACCGTTCATACAACATTATGATTAACCCTTAACCGGGCCAGGCAATGTTTTTACTTTTGAATACGAATTGCGGTAGCCAACAGTATTAAGAATATATAGGTATAAATAGATAGGTAGGTAGGTAATTGTACATGTACTTATGCCATTTCTCTAATATTGTAATGTTTTTACGAAGCGTTGATACCTATATTGACGTACCTATCACCTTTTCAAAATACATATTTATTTAAGTAGGGAGGTACCTACTAAAGTACCTAACTTTTATGTTTTGTTTCGACCTAAATAGCTTATCTAGGTGTATAGGTATTTTAATGTAATTTTAATGGTACTGATTATAGCCAGGTTGCAGGATACTTCAATAGCCCAAATAATAATAATGTCGAGGTTAGGTATCAGTTTATACGAGTATAATTATATACTCACTTATCCAAGTTATTTTAATTATGGGCACGTTAAAACACCATTCAGCGATTACTTATTGTGATAATTTTCGAATTTTTACTACCATGTTTGAAATGTGCATGGGTACAGATATCGGTTAAAAGAAGTAAATGCCATAGACGTATAAAATATAGGGACATAATCCCGAGAAAACAAAAGTTATGGAATATAATCTATAACAGTTAAACTATGGCAAAATATATTTTACGCTATTTTCCTTGGATGTATGAAATAATAACATTAATTACGGATACCGCGCTACGGTGACAAAATTGGGATTTCATCCATGGACGTAAAACACAACGGACGTAATCCAGTGAGGACCGTGATTCGATTGAAATGAAATTCAATCAGTAGCCGAACTAGCGGATTTCCTTGTGTGAACTCGAAAAATGAGTGTGTATGCACAAAAAGCGGCTTATCATGGAATCCCTGTTTTCAGGGTTCCGTAGTCAACTAACCCTTATAGTTTCGCCATGTCCGTCTGTCCGCGGCTTTCTTTAGTGATAGATTGTACTATAAAACTGAAATTTGGTATGAGTATGTGTTTTAATCAGGCAGACAGGGCGGTAAAACAATATCTGGAATAATCTTATTTTTAGGGTACTTCCCGTACACATGAAGTGTGGGTGAATTTATTTTCCTCTTTAACTTCCATAGTGTTTTGCTGATTAAGTAGTATAACAATATCAGTGTACCGTAAGTTAGAATTTAAGTAGATTAAGTAAACTCATCTATGCATCTAAGTGAGGACTGTTGAGGAGCTAAATGCATGTTTGTTATGTATTTAATTAATCTAAGCAATGTGTACATTTAACTCTGTTTATTCTCCTAATAAATAAATAAAAAATAAAGAAACTTTACCTACCGTGTGGGTTATCTTATCATTGGATAGCTAGGTCTTTAAAAAAGAATACGGGTTTTCTAACACATAAATCTATACTTGCGTTTAGTAAATGATAGCTCCGAAAGATTAAAAAGAGCGTCTTCTTTAACTTTTGAATCAGTGCAAAATATTGCGTAAACATTTCCAAGCGTAGGCAACCCTAGCGATCGTGCGGCTGCGCGGCCGCGCGGGAGGTGCGGGGTGCGCGCGTCGAAGGAGGCACGATCGCTCCATTGTATTTTTGCGTAGGTACTTAAAGCGGTAGGTATTTACTTTTTCTATGAGAGATTCATATCAGTTCGTAAGAACTATTATATAATCTGTGGTAATAATCTAAGGTCAATGTGGGGAAATCTGGAAATACTTTATTTAAAGTTAGGTTTGATCGGATGAAACAATGTTATAAAGGGTGTCCCAAAAAGGACGCAAGATTTGAAATTGATGAAAAACACAAACGTGCATCGGTGACCGCGTGTGTCGGTTCACTGACTAACCGTCCCGCCGGCGGGTCGCGGCAGGCTCCGGCGCGTAGGTATTTTTACCGAGGCCGTGCGGGAGAGTTTCATAATCCTGCCATAATAGTCTAGAGGCAAATTAAACAAAATGTCTCCTTCATGATTTTCGTAGACATCTCTTCTAAATACCTAAAACTAGTATGGATGTGTTCCTCGTAGTCTCCTAAATACGAATTGACGGGTTTTAGTTTATGGAGGGGGGGACGGGTCAGTAAATGGGGAGGGACAGATGGCAGCCGAGCGTCATAAAAAATCATGGCATAAAAAAATTGCATGTAAAAATAAAAGTTTTCATTTTCATACAAAATGTATGGGAAAATGTTTGATCGATTTGTGGCTTTTCTAGCCGGAAATTTTTTTTGGTCCCATACAAGCTTTTGATCCTGGATAGAAATAGGATCAAATGGCATCAAAAAAAAGTTTAGCAAAAATGACCTTTTTCTCGCACCCTGTATGATTTTTCCAAAATCTGTAATTGCAATCCTTCCTTAATTTGAAATCGAGGGACGGTCTTCTAAGACCATTTTCTCGTAGCAGCACGGGATCTGGTAGCTGCCCTCACTGACCCAAAAAGAAAATCCACCCTGTATAGCAAAAATAAGTTTTGTATGTAAATCTGTATCTGGCTGTATTTTCTTTGTATTACAATTTTTAGCAACGAAAACGAATTACCGACATAGATCTGTACTACTAGAATGCCCATGCCAAATTTCGTGGTTCTAAAGTATGTCGTTTTAAAATGAGAGCTAAACTACGTTTGTATGGGAACGCGAGCGTCCTGGCGACTCTTAAAGAATAGTTTGCGGACCTCACTCGGTATCGTCATTATATAATATTATTTAAAATATCCCTTTTGGATACCACGGACGATTTGACTGATTGACATAAATATTAAATTGACAACTGACTTTTAGCTTTTTTTTTCATAGACAATTGGTGATACAACAACGAAATATCTGTCAGCAAAATTTGGTTAGCCAAACACTAGCATTTGACACAAGACAAAATATTATAAAAGTATTTCGTTTTCACTGAAATATAAGTTTGAAAACGGTAATTTTATGTGTATAAATTGACAATAAAGCCGTTGCGAAGCAATGTAGGTAAATGGGTATGTTTACATTACGGGTATTTTACATTTCTATTAACCCCGACATAAGTTACTAGAACTGTAGGTCGCAGTTAATATGCAATATAATATAGTGTATAATACTTATTCATATTTATTCTTCCTTTTGTATAATATGTATATTTATTCTTTTTTATGCTAACACCACCTATTATCTTTTATAACTACCACATAATTACTTTTACATTTATTTATTACTGTATTTAGAAGTAACTCCTATTTCATCCCATATGTTTGTTGTTTTGTTCTCTATGTTATCTGTTTCGCACTACCTTCCTTCTCTGGGCTCCACGGAAGACCAGCGCTGTGGCATCTTCGATGCCAGGGCACATGCTGAGTGGCGTCCTTTTGCACCCACTACAACGGCATCAATATTGTAATTATTTACTTTTTTATTTCTCCCCACTAGTGTTTTCTCTTTTCTATGTTTAAAATAATGTTAGTCTTAAGTACTTAGTATTTAAGTTTAAATTGTTATGGTGCTGTCTGTAGTTTCTTTGCAATAAATGATTTTTCTTTCTTTCTTTCTTTCTTTCTTAATCTAACACGCTCCTCCTCGCTTCGCTCGTCTTCGCACCTATCTGGGCTCTCTCAAATCATAGTCGTCCGTGATAATATTCAACAAAAACAAACTTAACTTTTAAAGTAAAAAATATCTATCATTTTTAAAATGTAGTACGTAAATAATACATGTATAAATGGCATACACACCATGATGATTTATTAAACGAAGTATTTTCCAAGTAATGCATTTTACTAACGTTTTTACCATGCGTTATTTTGTTAATTGCCCTGAATCACAAATGAATAATTTGCCAAATAATGTTTCGTAATATAGTGTTTTTGCAAGCAAATTATTTGTCTTTTGAACTATTTGTAAAACAAAAATTTATGCAATGTCTAATTTGGGAATCATTAGTTTGCCTAACGTTGTTTGTGAAATGAATACTTTTATGAAATGTTGTTTGCCAACTGATTGGCTACCGTATGTAATACTATATACCCGAGTATTGATGAATTTTGTTGGCATGGGTCACTGCGCGTCGTCTAATGAATGGCGGCTGACCGCCGTATTATTTTTATTGAAATTTGATTCAATAGTCAATTCATATCCTGGAGAAAATGAGGAACACACCCATATCAGTTTTAGGTATTTAGAAGAGATGTCGACGACTTTTCTCTATACAAGCCTGTTGGAGTCTATTAGGTAAAAACGTTACGTTTTTTAAAAATAAAATATAAACGGTTGGTTTTACATCTCAGACTATAAAGCACCGACTATAGTACATCTCACGATTTGATCCGTAAAATAGATTTCCAGCAATAATGTAAATTCGACAACGATCGGCCGCCATTCATAAGATGATACCCAGTGACACTTGCTGAACAGAATTCATAATTACTTGGTTATATAATATTAAATATAAATACAACTTATATTTTTCGAATATTCATAAAAGTCCCGTATATTTTATAATTACATTAATTGCGGTAATGTTACAATTTATTAAGCTATAAGCATGTATTATCAGTACTTACGCCATCATGCACGGTAAAAAAGCATATATTTAAAAAAAATTGTAAACGACTACATTGATGACTATAGTTATTTATAATCAGTTATAGTCCATTAAATAATATTTTAAATTACAGTTCACACGAATCTTTCGGTTCCATAGGACTCGAGATGTAAACAAATTTCGATGACGGTCGGCCACAATCTCCCCCCCCCCCTCCTTTTTTCGACTCGTCCCCTCCTCTTAAAATAAAATTGGTCAATTCATATCCTGGAGACAAGGAGGTTCACATCCATACCCGTTTTAGGTATTGGAAAGAGATATCGACGACTTTTCTGCAAACAAGCCTGTTTCCTCCAGTCTATTAGGTAAAAATGTTACGTTTTAAAACAAAACTATAAATTGTTAATTTTACATTTCAGACCTCAATTAATAGTAAATTTAAAATGCTTTCAAATGATTCCCATCACAATTTGATCGATAAAATAGATTCCAAGCAATAATAAAAATACGACGTCGGTCGACCGCCACAGGCTAGTTTTTTGAAAGCTCATAAAATTTCCCGTTTACTTTATACTAATACATTCTTTATTTATTGAGTAAATAGCATGTTTTATCACTACTTATCTAAACAGGCACGGTAAAAAATTCATATTTTTTCTTATATTTTGTAAACGACTAAAGTGATGACTAGGGCTATTTAGAAACAGCTGTAGTACGTTTAATGGCTCCTCTACATGATGGGCCATCATAGGGACGCAGCTATGCGTTAGAGGGAGCTAACGATATTGCGATCTCGTTCCGTCGTATAGCTGCGTCCCTATGATGGCCCATCATGTAGAGCCAGCCTAATGGTCTTTCAGATGACATCTAACACGAATCGATCGGTCCCATATGATTCGAGTTGTGAACAAATTTCGATGATGGTCGGCCGCCATCTTTCCCTCCCTTTTTTCGTATCCCCCCTCCATAAACTAAAACCAGTCAATTCGTATTCTGAAGACCACAGGATATACCAGTTTTAGGTATTTAGAAGTGATGTCGACGACTTTTCTCCAAACAGGCCGATTGCCTCCAGGGTATACTATTTCCTACCGAATATGGAACAATACAACAATAATTTGGTATGCCAATAGGCAAAACACAGAGCACCTTTGTAAATTAGGACCCTATTTGTACCACCTGTGTTATACAAATAAACATTTCATTTCATTAAAAAAAAAATACATTTTTCGGAAAATAGTAGATTGTTTGACAAGGGTCTAATCTAAAGTAAGCCATATTACCACTAGGTGGTTATTTTCCCGAACCAAGTGAGGAAAAATTGTTCTTGTGGTAATATGGGTTTTAGACCATAGTCATACATACTATACAGACTTTACGAAATTAGACTTAAAGGACATAACAATAAGAACTATGAGAAGATTGAGAAGTGAAATTATGTATACATATTAGCACTAGAGCTTAAATGTACGACAGACTTTTAGAGCATGAGAAGTGAAAAAGTAGGAATGTCCGCTTTTTCATTCATTCGCACCATAGAGGGGCATGCTCTCAACAAAAAAAACATCGCACATTATCAAACCAAGCTTCGCATTAGGCAGTCATATTATTCACTCTGTGGACCAAACGTAAAGATACAATATTCGCGTGCTTACTGGGTTACCATGGAAACAGCAGACAGGCAACGGCGCGCAGCGGTCAGGCAACAGCGCGCGGCGCGTCGTGATTGGCCCCGCCGCTAGCGCCATGCCATAACGCGAGAGACTCCCGCTTTAATCTCCGCGCGTTTGGATTATGTTTAGAACTGATAAGTTCAGAAAACTTCGAGCGATTGATAAAATCGTTAGAATTTTGATGCAAGTTTTAGTATAAAGATAATGAACAGAATGCGCCCACTTGAAAATTTCGGAGATTTCTTATATAGCTATTAGAACGCTTTAAAAATTCAATTGTTCATTAAAAAATAATCTATTGAATAATGTGTTATAAATCAAATCTATTACTCGCCTTAGATAGTTTTTAATATATTTCAGTTAACATATACCACTTAAATTATCTTTTGGAGGAAGTATATTTTTTTTATTTGTTTTAAATTTAAATAAATACGGCCATTGGTAAATCTGTTAGCAAATGTCAGGGTACATTCATATAGTTAAATCCGATAGTCGAATGAAAAGAAATACCACTCGAATTATCTTATCTTGAATTTACGAGTGTCGCAAACAAATACCTATATTATACCTACAACACCCTCGAAAACAGTTAGAAAAAAATTTTCGCCGTTAGTGCTCATTGTACTCTTACTGATAATAAAATAAAATCGGACTTGTGAGTTATAATTTTTTAAGGCCAAATTTAACGTTCCAGTATCGGCCTATTTGTGGAAACAAGAAATTCAAGAATAAAAATGTTACCCAATAAAGCATTCAAACGGTGCAGTTTCTGAATACTACTTATACAAGTTGTAACAAAAATACTGATGATTCTTTTAAGGGCGTAACGGGTATCGTATTCTAATTACGAAAAACTCCTCCTCTTCTTCTTCTTCTTCGGCTAATTACGAAAAAAAAATTCCGCATAAACAAAATTTTGATTTTGTAGGGAGAGTTGGCCGGCTGGGACGTCGTGTCCTATAAAAAACAAAATTTCGTGTCCAAAAAATTTTTCCCCTGCTTTTCCTTACTCGCAATACGATACCAATTATGCCCTTGATCACCAGTATTTTTATTACATCCTGTATTAATAAATAGGTACTCTCACAAAACAATTAGCAAAATCCAAAACAATAAATGACTACAGGAAACCATATTATAGTGGTTACAGCTGTTTTAAATGCCGTCATACCGCATTACCACTAAACCAAACATTTAATAAACAATTCATTTTATCTAGTTTCAACCAAAATAGTTATTTAAAGACCCTACCTCACACCGCAGCGTAATCGTAAAACAGTCCGTAAAACTGGGCACGCGTAAATGTTTACAAGGTTGCTAATAAACCTAATTATATTTGTATAAAACGGTGCTCTGAATGCTGCAATCACTATTAATACCGGCCGTCTATCACACCACTGTGAGGAAGAATTTCAAAGCAAGTTCATGAAAGTTCAAATGTTGACAGAAAAATGCCAAGGTGGAGCTATGTTGAGTTTTCTGTCCAGAAGTGGGATTAGGCAGTCTGACACAAGTTTGTATAGTTGTTGGCATCGTTGTTGCCACTAAAATACCATATACCTAATAAAAATTACAACTAACCGAATTACACATTAATTTTCATATTAAAATATCGGGTCGTTCCCTCCTTATCTCCTAAATTAGACCCCGTTCCCACTTGTCGGATGTCGGGCGCGGATTTTAATCGGATGTTCCAGTGGCAAAACACTTTATATAAAGCTATTCCCACTTGCAGGATACAATTTTGTATGAGGCGCCGACACCCGACAAGTGGTAACGGGGTCTTACGGGGCCTTAAATATTTAAATTGATACGAAAAATAGTCCGCCTCCCAAATTAGTAAAGAAAAACCTTTTAAAACTGCATGATATCAATTGTTAGTTGGTTTGAGGACAAAAACATGCGAGAAAATATGTCCCTAATCGTGCACTGCCCGAACACAATATTGCACAACCAAAACGCTTTTTTCGGTATGCAACACGGCCGGCAAAAACTGAGTTTTACGATGCCCGATCGAAATCGTAAACCGCTAAGAAAAACCAGCGGATGTTTAGCCCCGTTTCAAAGGGTATCTCGAAATGTTTGTGGCTTATAGTTAATTTGCTATGATTTTATTTGCCACACAGATAAAAGGATATCTTAATCCAAGATATTAATTCTTGTATATAAGGAAAATCGATAATTTCTTAAATCAAGTAAAAAATATCTTGAACCAAGTAAGTTCTATCTTGGATCAACAAAATCATACTTGGTTCAACAAAATCATACTTGGTTCAAGAAATTATCGATTTTCCTTATATACAAGAATGAATATCTTGGATTAAGATATCTTTTTTTTCTGTGCAGTGTGCGACAACAAATAGTCGGCGAGCGTCTTTAGAGGCAAAGCAATTTGAACCTTTGACATAGTAGTTAAATTGCATATTTGAATGACAGCGCTACGTGCTCACGGCTGCTTGCAACCATAGAGTAACTTATATAGTAGAGCAGCATAGTCTAAGTACTTTTTCAAGCTCATGTCTGATAGCGCCTACTACTCGAAATCCACTTAAAGATATAAAAATAAAAGAAAATACCTACTTTTCTACGTTACGCTATTCGTTCCTAGATGTCACTGCGACGCAATATAAAAATAGGAAGAAAATATACATTACGTTGTAGTGACATCTAGGATCGAATAGCGTAGGTACTAAAGGTAGGTTTTTTCTTTTATTTTTATACCTTTACGTGGATTTCGAGTAGATGGCTCTGTCAAACATGAGCTTCAAAAAGTTCTTAGACTGTGCTGCTCTACTATATAAGTTACTCTATGTTATAACTATTAATAACTGCTATTTAAATATGAAATCTAACAACAGTACTGAAGGTTTAAATCTCTTAAAATCTAATAAGATGCGTCTACGGTGGTTTGTGAATCATACATTTGAGTATAAGTACTTACAAGCAAATTCAAATGGGCAGTTTTTCTTAGATCTTAATTGCATGAAACTCTTTAATTTGATTAATTTGTTTATTCAGGATAAGTGTTTCATGTGTGCACATTTAATATTACAAGCGTTTGATGAATTGACTCTGCTGGCGTTTTTACACCGGCGATTTTAGATACGGTAATTAAAGACTGACCAGTAATATATAACCATAGTCAAGAGGGCGCTTTTTTCTCATAAATGGTGGCAGTTTAGTTTAGTATGAAAAATTTAGTTCCAATGAAATTCCGCAATATGACCCATGGTCATATATTTCTGGTCAGGCTTTACCTACGAGTGTTTGAACATTCCGTCCTGTACGTATATTTGTACAGTCGAGGTCATAAATATGTTTACACTTTTTACTACGCATTCGACTAGTACAAAAGTGTAAACATATATTTGACGTCGACTGTACCTATAATGATTTACTCTGTCCATAATTGTTTGATTAAATTCACACTCCTCGCCGTCAAAACAGAACTTACTTATGAATCGCAAAAAAAGTTTCTTTGTGATTCTAATAGTAAGTAAGTCATTTCTATTCAGACATCTTAATAAAATAAAATCTAGCATATTCGAAAATTAAATTTGAATACCGGTGTAAATATGTTCATGTGTCTATCACCGAACTTATTTTTCATAAGAATGGATCTAAAACTTTGTACCTACGAAAAATTACACGTGATATTTTTCCAGTGTATTCCAGAAAAAAAAATTAGCGCTGCCTATAATAAATTTTCATTCTCACACAATATTCTAATTCTGCTTATAATTTCACAATAGAGCTTTATGTAAATGACATTATTTAAATTAAAGCAAAATTAGAGGTCGCATGGCCACGTCACAATTGATCAAAGGACAATAATTTACTTTACATTGAATTGAATTTCATAATTTGATATGTGGTTAGGTAATAGAGGAGCCATATTCAGTGATGATTTAGAAATTGAATATATATTAGGTAATCATTCATACTGCTTTTAAGTTCGACTAGTCCATGCTTGCGCCTTTGTCTGCGTGGGAGCCGTTGATAAATTTCAACTGGGTGTTCATCCCTAAAGGGTTGGTTGTATTAGAACTCAATGACATTTAAACAATACCGGAATGTACCATATTTTAAGATTATGATTTAACTATTTCAAAAGAAAGGTATGTGCACATAGTGCAGTGTGGTAGGGCACAGCTCAGCGAATGTTATCTGAATCAAATTTGATGATTTCTCGTTAAATTAATTTATTACAAAAAGTAGGTACTTACTAGTAACTCATTATTTTACAACTATAGGACAATAACTATATGAGAAATTTAAAATAAGCTCCCCGAATAATAAGGCCTGCGGTTTCCCAATTGGAGGCTGTGGTTTAAACCTAGGGTGAATAACAAGACAATAATTGACATAATGCCAATTAATATACTAGTTGCTTTTTTAATAATGATTGCGTTTTAATATTCAATAATATATATAAAAAACATATTAAGAACTATCGCATGCGTTGTTTTGTTACAATACGTGTGAGATGGTCCCAATCAGTAATAGACTAAAAATATACTTTTGTAGAAAAGGTACCATCTAGCAGAAGGTGTTCACATTTGTACGTTGTACAACTTGTACATATTTAATAATAATAATAATAATCAAACAGGCGTTGAGGGAGCGCTTCTTCGGTCGACTGACAAAAGTACTCAACAGTCTTTTGTCAGGTGGCAACAAGGTGCGCGCCTTCAACGCCTGGGTGATGCCCCTACTCACATACTCCTTTGGCATACTAAGGTGGACACAGACCGAGCTGGATGCCCTGGATCGGAGGGTCCGTCTACTGCTGACCACACACCGTATGCTTCACCCACGCTCGTCTGTTATGAGATTGTACATTCCACGGAAGTGTGGAGGTCGCGGCTTTTTAAACGCCAAAAATCTCCACAACCGTGAGGTGTACAATCTCAGGAATTATTTTCTTAACAACGAGTGTGGGATGCATCGTGATGTGGTGGCAGTAGACAAGGGCCTCACGCCGCTTTCCTTGGCGAATGAGAACTGGCGCAAACCTGTGGTGCTGAGCACCGAGGATCGCAAGATGGTATGGAAGAGTAAGGAGTTACACGGGCGGTTCTACAAGGCCCTCATGGGGCCCGACGTAGACCTGCTCGCTTCGGTGAACTGGTTACGATTCGGGGACCTCTTCGGAGAAACCGAGGGTTTTGCCTGTTCAATTGCGGACGAAGTTATCATGACGAATAACTACCGGAGATATATCCTGAAGGACGGTACGGTCGACATATGTCGGGCATGCCGCCGTCCCGGAGAATCACTCAGGCATATCATCTCCGGTTGTTCTCATCTTGCTAACGGCGAGTACTTGCACAGACATAACCTCGTAGCCAGGATTATACACCAACAGCTTGCTCTTCAATACGGTCTTGTGAACCACGAAGTGCCATACTACATGTACTTACCTGCGCCAGTTCTCGAGAATGGTCGTGTCACGCTCTATTGGGACCGATCAATAATCACGGACAGGACTATTGTAGCCAATAGGCCTGACATCGTGCTGATTGATCGGTCGCAGCGCCGGGCCGTGCTCGTCGACGTCGCTATCCCCCATGACGAGAATCTCGTGAAGGCCGAGAAGGACAAGTCCAGCAAGTACCTAGACTTGGCTCACGAGATAACCGCCATGTGGGACGTTGACTCGACAATCATCGTTCCGGTAATCGTTTCAGCGAATGGTCTCATAGCGAAGAGTCTCGATCAACACCTCGAGAGACTCTCGCTAGGTGGCTGGATCAAGGGTCAGATACAGAAGGCGGTGGTCATGGACACGGCGCGGATAGTCCGCCGGTTCCTCTCACTGCGGCCCTAACCACCGGCAGCCTGGGCCCTGCCCTGTTGCCGGCGGCACCCTAGATTAGGTTTTTTATAATGTTTTTATTGTTTTTGTATGTTTTTGATGTATTTTTGTATTTTACTTTTGTAAAAATATTATAAAAACCTAATTTAAGAACAAAAATAAATAAAGATAATAATAATAATAATTTATTTATTAAATCCTTATTGCTATTTTTACATTGTGCTTACATATTACATTTTACGTACATAGTTTTACGCGCCTGAACTAAGAACTAATCTTAAGAACTAATATTATATTGAGCAATTAAGAGTAGCCAGGACGCTCGCGTTTCCATACAAACGTAGTTTAGCTCTCATTTTAAAACGACATGCTTTAGAACCTCGAAATTTGGCATGCGCATTCTAGTAGTACAGGTCTATGTCGGTAATTCATTTTTCTTGCTAAAAATTTTAATATAAAGAAAATACAGCCAAATACAGATATACATACAAAACTTATTTTTGCTATATTTTCTTTGTATTAAAATTTTTTGCAACGAAAACGAATTACCGACATAGATCTGTACTGCTAGAATGCTCATGCCAAATTTCGTGGTTCTAAAGCATGTCGTTTTAAAATGAGAGCTGAACTACGTTTGTACACGGAAAAAATAGTGTGTTAGCAAAGTACCAATTTGGCTCGGTTAAAATATTTTTGGTTATATACAACCAAGTCTTATTTAAATCACGCAATTAAGCTTTGTTAATTACAAACAAGCAATTATTGCTAACTATTCTTGGTTATTTTTACCAAGCACTTATTTAAATCCAAATAAGTGTCCTAGTAAATATAACCCTTCCCTGATTCCCTTATTTATTTTTAACTAATTTAATGGTGTAGTTTCACATACGTAAGTTAGCCAAGTTGACTTCTTTGATTTAAGCAACGAACTTTGCAGGCTCCATGCGAAGCGAGTCACTCGGTTGTAAATAGCAAAAACTTATTTATTTCTAGCCGTTTCATTTTCTCAGTGTATGGGGACGCGAGTTCACGCGAGGGTCCTGGCGACTCTTAAAGCGTTAGCGCCAAATGGTACCTTTTGATCTAGACTATCACATCACATAATGGTTATTAGTTTATAACGCAAGGCTTTAGGTACACAAGCGGACCCAAACCCCATTACAACAACCTAAAATAAGCCATGCGACATTACGTCGAACATCGTTAGTGGCACACGAAAGATTATCCATATCCCATAATTATAAGTATCGAGTTAGGGCTTAACTCGAGTTCCTCCGGGATAGTTAAAAGTTACCGTATAGAACTAACAAGCCGGTTACACGAGTTTCTAATACCTGACGAGTTTTGACTAAAACTATTTGGATGACGGTATAATAGTAGGACGGGAGACGACGGCAAAATTAAGAACTTCATTGATGAATAAACCTACATACATACATACAATCACGCCTATATCCCAAAAGGGGTAGGCAGAGATCACGGATTTCCATTTGCTACGTTCAATGCAGCAAAACCTGAATAAACCTGCTTTCAAATAAATAAATAAACTCATTCAAATCGGCTCAACCATTTTAGCGCTTACGGAGCCACAGACAGATACACAGAGCAGTCAAATTTATAACAGTCTTTTTTAGTCCGGGGTTAAGAAAAATAATTAAATACGCATAATAGTACATTACGCACCTAGGGCGGTAAAATAAAGAACGGCTCAGATCGCGGGTATTTGTGGCCCGAACCGAAGGTAAGGGCCATAAACATGCGATCTGAGGCCTTCTTTATTACCGCCCGTGGTGCGTACAGAATTTTACGTCTTCTCCTGGGTGAGAAGTGAGATTGGCCGCTGCGCCCGTGGGCGGCAAATCTCACTTACCGCCCAGAGTGACGTAAATATATTTTTTTAAACACATGTGAGGCCAAATCACTAAAGTAGATAGTAAGTCTACTTGGTAACTGGGTTGTTTACTTTTCAGATTCCGGCAGGCATTCCTTCTACTTTGTTAAGCGTTCAGTCAAGCAATTTGATCTCCTACTTAACTTTTGAAGCATAATGATTTATCATCATAATTATAATATATCGTGGGCAAAGTATAATTTACATCTTCCGATATTCCGTAATATTCATAACCCTCGCATCTAGGTCATCCCAGGATGTTTATATACTTTATAAGCGTAAATATAAATCAGGCTCGATTCCATTCCATCATGATCTCATTACGTGCAGATGCGTGTAAAATTGCGGCGCTCACGGCGCTTAGATGTGAACGAGTTCAGTTCACACCGAAGCGTAACATTGGCGAAAACACTAATCTGAGAAACGGTCACGCACCCTGCAGTTTCAGAGGAGTACTGCGAACGCTACCATAGGCTACTTTCCTATGAAGTCAAATCAGCTACTGGTGCATTCCACGAAAAGTGTCGGGTACGTGACGCTACATTTTTAGTACTTCTGGAAATGAGAAGAAGCTGATATTAGGCGTGATAACATTTGATAACTCGGCTTTAAGTTCGACGTTATATTCTACAGATTTATGCAGCTCTTTAAGGTAGCTGCCATATGCGTCACGTCCCCGTTAAAACGATTTGTTACATGGAGTTTATACGGGAGACTAATATTCTGACGTCACAAATAGTACATGATAAATACATCTCCTTTATAAAAGTTTTAACCATTATAAAATCATTTAAAGCGCCAAACACATGGTAAACCTGGTGGATTATCCCGTGTATTTTTGAAATTTCGATTTTATGAATGCAACAGAACAATTAAGTTTATCTATTGGAAAGTAGGCTATTGTGGAAATAAGCGCCCTGCCTAGTTTTTCGAGTATGGGGTTATGCCCAAATAGCCGAAAACAACATTGACTTAATATTAGCTGAAATGTATGACGCGGCTATTTTGCTAGTCACTTAGCAGTATAGAAATTAAAATAAGACGTTTCCCAATTATAGAATAATTTAGGTATAAACTGGCTGCTGGAACCGGCCTTTCTATTAATGAGCAGCTTCCAGGGAAATGACAGAGTTTGAAACTCAATATCAAAATCCTAAGCCTGTTTCGTGTTAGCTAAAGAGGCTGATAAACTTTAATTCTGTAACTTTAAATAACATATTTTTATTTTGTTGTTTAGTTACATTATTTTTGTCAATATATTTAAATATACTTTAACTGGATTTGTTAGTAAATAATTTTAAACAAAAAAAGAACCGACTTCACTTAGGATCCGCTATTCCAAGAGGAAGTGGCCGAGTTGCTGTAAAAAATAGTGAAATCACTATAGGTGTGCCTATAATAGTTGAAGAGTTCCCTCGATTTCTCCAGGATCCCATCATCAGATCCCGACTTGGTGACAATGGGACCATCTAGGGGTTATACCTGTTCGATTCAAAAAAAAATTTTGAAAATCGGTTCACGATTCACGGAGATATGGAGTAACATACATACAAAAAAAAAAAAAAAAATTATGATAAAAAAAAGAAAAAATTCAGTCGAATTGAGAACCTCCTCCTTTTTTGAAGTCGGTTAAAAAAAAACTAACACAGTTAAGAATTCTAACGCTTACCTAAGTACAATTACGACACTCATAAGATGACAGTGTGCACATACGAATACATACCTGAAACAGAAAAAAATTACATTACATAAATAATCATGCATTTAAACCGTGTTTGATGAAACATTGAGTTTTTATGAGTAGTTCCTAATATTTGTGCATATATTCTTCACACAAAAATATGCACATGTGAAACTGTCGAGTGGCGCGATGTATGTGCCAATAGTATACATATACAGTCACGTTTATATAAAAAAAAATTATACCAGTTAGAATCGGTTCGGTTCGGTGTAACAGACGGCCAAGGTAACGCGTTTTATTACGTGTGAACGAAATTTTGATATCGTTCTCGTGAAGCCGCTAACGGCGATAGCCAATCCAGGTTGATATTAGTCCTTCACGTAAGGAATTGGTTTCCGAGAGACGCGTTACAGCGCGTACAGCGTCACGTTCTGTAGAAATGTTAGAGTGGCGAGCGATCAAACTCGATAAGTCATAAATTGGCGTTTCCACAGCTGATCTTTGGTGGAAACGCAGCCTAAAATTGGAACGTGGAGTTTTTATTTCAATGAAAAATTATCTCCAGTTATCGGGTTTGAGTTTGACAACTATCCACGGGGCCGTGGGGTGCCCGGCCTTAGAATTGTCCCCATATCGTCCCGTGGTTGCAGTAGGAGTCTGCTAAGGGAATATACCGGGAGATGGGCAGCAGCATCTTCCGAAAGCCTACAAACAATAAACAAAAAAAAACCGCGCGCGCCAACCCGCCTGCCAAGCGTGGCGCGTATGGCAAACCCCCCCCCCCCCCCCCCTTTTAAAGGGGAGGCCTATGTTCCGCAGTGGACGTCTTATGGCTGAGATAATGATGACTATCCACGGGTCGTGGCGGTTCTCTGCTTTTTCGCCGAAAATTGTATTGCCGAATTTCACTTGCCAACCAACTTTTCGCAGAAGTTTCATTTGGCCGAATTTTATTTTCCAACTTTACATAATCTAACCTAACCTAACCCAACCCAAGAGTCCCACCCATAAAAGTAAGAAAGATGATGAATGCTAGAAAGAACTGTATGGAGTATGAAAGTACGAGAGGTACAAAAACGAGAACTGGTATGAAAGAGAAATCCGATACACAAAGACTCCATGCACCCCTATGGAGGTAGCAAAGGGAAAAAAAACAACCTAACCTAACCCAACCTAGTAGATAATTTTCATTTCTGAATGAAAATGAAATGAAATTGTTGAGAAATAATTATTTGGTAAAAGTTATTCGGCCAAATGAAACATCTGCGAAAAGTTGGTTGGCAATACAATTTTCGGCGAAAAGGAAGGATACCGGTCGTGGCTTTGTCTTCAAACAGATTTCGCACATCAAGGTATTCTCGCTCCACTGACTACAAAAACATCTCATAAAACAAATGACATCCGTCATCCAAAAAAACACAATCATCATCCGTATTTCTCTACGATTGATTTCGTATTTCGTTGTAACGTTATACAACTTTAGTTTTGCCGACGCATAAAACAGAAACTACATTTAAGTGCTAACAAAGTGAGGTATTTTCTTGGATCCCAGCGCACCATCTATTGGCAAATATAAGTTTGTACTGATTTGTATATAAAAACATCAATTCGCATGCAATACCTATAAAGTGGGGTCAATGACCGGGCTTTACTGTCCTCTGGTCAGTATTTACGATGCATAAATAACATGAGAATATATTCAGAGTTTTTATAGGAGAGAATAAACTGCTATTTGTATGAGAATATTGAGAATAGAATGAGGTGTAAACATGTCTTGATATTGGTTGCGTAGATCCTAACAAAAAAATAATGCGTGGAGTCCCTCCGCGCGGAAGAAGTGGAAATGAAAATAGGAAGAGAAATTAAAATATAAAATCTTAATTCTAAAAACAGAAAAAACATGGAAAAAGATAGTGTACGCTGGAATTCGAACCTCCGACCTTCGGCTCCGCAGTCAAAGCAGTGCCCGCTGAGCCACAGGAGTAGATATCTAATTGAACCAAATAGTCAACTACATTCAAGATGACACCGTGCTGGTCAAGCGAAAGTTAACATTAGTAAGTTAATAATAGAGTATAAAATTAAATTATCTATCGGCAGCGTTAAACGTGACGTCGACGTTTAACGCATTCTGGTTGGAAGTCGCATAAGAAGTATTCACTTCAAAAACTGAATACGCACGCATCTTTCAAAATTAGAAATAGAAACCTCTCCACTCGATTATATTATGAGCACAGTTGGTTAAAATCAGCTCTCGAGCTATAATATACTGGATGTTTTTTCTACCTTTCGTAACAAATGGCACAAATATACCTAAAACTTGAGCAGGAATACATGTATGAGCATTGTCAAGAGGTCGCTTTTTTTCTCATGACAGTTCAGTTTAGTATGAAAAATTTAGTTCCAATGAAATTCCGCAACATGACGCAAGGTCGTATATTTCTGGTCTGGCTTTACATACAGGACGGGAACGTCTAAACACTGGAGTGAGCCAATTTCAACGCTTTTGATATACAATGTATGTTTAATACTTATAATTTATAAATATAAGAGGCTGTTTAAATATACAGAAGCCTATTAACTGAAGCCTGATAAGTGCTTTTTGTCGAACTAATTAAAAGCCATTTTTATAAATATAACAAAGAACAAGTACCTTCCGTCGATAATGAAATACCTTTATCAGTCGCCATCTCGAATAGCTGTCAAACCTCCATTATACTACAAAGAGGAATTTGGGAGCTGAAAAAATATCAGTCCATTTTCACAAAGCAAAGGGGTGAGTAAAATTGACAGCTAAATTGATCATGGAGCCTTTGACACAGTTTTGTAGGAGCCTGGTTTTCCGGCGAGCGACGAAAAGTGCCCGAAATCCGTATATGAAGTGGAGTAAAAACATGGAGGTATAACATATGGAAAAGTCAAACAAATCTACGCCTTCGGTAGCCTAAGAGCGGCCACCGACTATGCCTGCAGTCCGCCTAACGATATCGGCCTGTCAGTAGTTCGGAGCCGGCAAATTTTTGTTCTAACTGACAGGTTAGTTCATTCAGCTAGCCTGATATGGTCGGGTTCTTATTGTCTGTCACTATAGCAGTCACATTCTAACAAGTAAGTGCGAAAGTGATGCATGACGTGATAGGCGATAAAATGGCAACCATGCTATCCGTTCTAGTAAAGGCATTTGTGTTTGAGTTTCCAGATTCGGATATTTTCTTCATATGTTTGTGTAAGATTGTTCCTTTATATTTATTTATACATATGTATCTTAGTGTGCATTTTATCTTTATGTACGTCGTCGCCTAGTAATCAATACAGGCAGTACTACAAGCTATGCTCTGTATGGGACTAGGTCGATCTGTATAAGATTGTCCCCAAGTATTTAGTCCTAAATTATCGGTAATTTATGCAAGTCCTCTACTGCTACGAGTTAATCGATTAGATTAAAAAACAAACACTTTACTCGTATACCGGCTCTACCACCTCGAGAAGATGGTTGAATATCACTCAGTAAAATGAGCATATTTGGGTCGACCGACTGGACGCCGTCCTGTCGGTCATCCTAAGTATCGCTGGGCAGACAGGGTAGGAGCGAGTCTTCATGAGCTCGGTGCCGGTGAAACCTGGCGTGAAATAGCGCAGGACCGAGCAAATTGGCGTGCTCTTGTGTCGGAGGCCAAGACTCATTTTTAGTCGTAGCTCCAATTTAGTAAGTAAGATATTGGCATGTCATTTCCAGATTAATAGCGTCTGTGTAACATGCATTGGTGCGTAAACTGGCCGGCCTATATCATCCCAGAGTGGCCAACCGCTAAATAAGCTCAGGCTAACCAATGAAAAGATTTTGTTTATCCCTACGGCTAGACTAGACTTATTTCAGACCTTTTCCCTTCTAACATATTTAGCCGGATTTTCGAAGATTCTTACTCGTGGGCTAGAAATAACGTTAAAAGGATTAAATTACGTCCGTGGAGAATTCAAGCGGGATATATTTGAAAAAAAAACTATACAACATTAATGTGACGTTCTTTTGCTTTAATTTATTAGGAAA
The DNA here is from genome assembly GCA_911728535.1 of Pammene fasciana. Classification (NCBI taxonomy): domain Eukaryota; kingdom Metazoa; phylum Arthropoda; class Insecta; order Lepidoptera; family Tortricidae; genus Pammene; species Pammene fasciana. Next base: position 3,788,500 of record OU452295.1, read on the forward strand.
GAATTCAGAATGTAACAAAAACTTAACTTCAATTGACGCAGGCATTTCCTGTTTTTAATAAAACTTTAATCCAATAATCGGGAAATCGTCTCCCCCCCTCCCCTCAAGGTCTCAAATCTAGAGTTTTAATAACCATCCTGTAGGCTACCAATCCCCATTTTTTTGTAAGGCAAAATGCTCCAATGACTAATCTAATTACTAAACGTCCTCGCTTAAGTTCAGTTCGCTATATCACACTCGACCGTCAATCACCAATTTCCTCTCCTTCACTCACACAAGCAAACCTGAATTCTTATTAAAGCAAGCTAAAGAAATAAACACAGGTCTATTTCCCCACCTAGGCAGTAAAATTCCTGCGTTACTAACTATAAACTCACGTTTTAACTGTCGTGTCTAGACTTCCTAATAAACAATGGGGGTGTGCACATAGCCTATGTAGTGTAAGGGGGAGAAGCAACCCTATTTTGAATACTTGACGGGGATGTACAGGCAACCCTAAATGAATGCTTGAGCTCTACACAAGACTGATACATGCAACGCGCTACACAAGACAACGCGCATGTGACCCCTTTAGAATTGCAGGCGTTCATACTGCTTAGTATGAGGCGGACCGTTTGCTGGCAAACCGTCGTGGTATAAAAAAGATCTTCTCAATATTTAGACTTCGACGGTGGCATTGTGTGGCCATTTTGCCTCAAATTTTAAACTGAATTCCGTACAAAATCTACTGCCGGATATTTCTGGTCATCATCATTAAATAACGAAACGGGTTCCGGATATAGTTATGGTTTTCGGCGCTTGCTGGATCCAAATTTACGACGCGATCCGAATAATATAGAAAATATTACGAAATTTTCGGTCGGAACGGTTTTTGGTTACCCTGTTCTGAATTTATGGGTGTGAGGAGATTTGATGGTGCCTTTTATGGTGTGTTGCGGTTAATTTTACAATACGGGTATTTGAATTTTATTACGGCTTAAATTGATACAACTGGCATAATCGCGTCGGAGTTTATAAGTACACACAATTTATGATTGAATTCATTCATAATGAGTCCATGTAATTTTTAATCTCAATGTACCTTAGAATAGTGTTTTCCCGAAAAGTTAGTTTAACTTTTTTTTTCAATGTCCTATTATGCTGAAATCTCATATTACTGAATCGCGATGAGAATGGGATTGAGTTAGCTGTCAACCCCTACAAATTTTGACGTAAGCATATGGAAAATCTGTCAACTCTAATCCCATTCTAATCGCGGTCCAGTAATACTTCCGAGATTTTATATGCTATTCCGCGGTACCCTAAAACCGTAATATTATTGTACTCTCGCTAAGACACGCCTTATTGCTAAATAACTTAAAATCTTTAAACAGGTACAGTTTTTCTCAACTCTAAAATAATTCTCAGATTTTCATACCGAGAGAGTTAGTACGAAAAAAAATCGAGTTTTTTTAAAGGTATAGTACTTATTTATATCTCACATATTTTATTTATTCCGCTAAACCCTTTTTTTCTCTAATTCGCACAAAAATAACTCCGTCCCGTCAAATATGCACAGCGTTAGGGTAAGTGCGCCGAATAGTCAATCTGGCGCGTTAAGGTGAATGCGCCGAATAGTCAATCTGGCGCGTCGGGGGAAGTGAAAAAGAAACAGTTTCCATGTAAGATTAATCTTTCAGGGCCAACTCTTGCCACCCTCTTGTGGCCCTTGGTGTCCGCCCAAGACATAAGTTACAGCGGGAGCGTGGATTTCGTTTAACAGATAACCTTTTTTTCATATTTCCTGGGAACAGGCCTCCTCACAAAACCAGAGGGATAAGGGTAATATATTATATTCTATATAGACCTTATTCGAGTTGAAGACCTTATGAAAGTTATGCTGTGATTCAGCAACCAAAACATTTAATAATCTAGTGTTGTAAGCTGCACGAAGAGGCTCTTTTTGAACGTACTCCATCAAAAAGTGGTGTTATTAATACCATCAACATTGATTTATTATATATTCTACTAGATCTGACATCTACAACAAATTATGTGCGTCGTGTTTGGCGGTTGATAGCTGTGACAGAATCAAAGAGTAGTATAGACTTGTAGTGATTTTCACCACAACTTTTGGGACAAGAAAATTCTTAGAGATGTCATCTCCTGTTACTCAATGACCATTAGTTTTCTCTCCGGTAACCGCTTACTATACCATTGGGTGGGTTATATAAGGTCATTAAAGTCATAACATAAACGACAAGATATTTCTAGACTCCCGGAGAAAGATTTCCTTGTTTTTTTCTATTGTATTCCTCTTTCTTTGTGTTACCTGTCATGATTTTCTCACCTGATGGTCTCATCGGAAGATCAGCGCTGGCAATCGCTAGCACCATGCTGAGATGAGGCCATTTCTTGGCTCTTTTTACTTCTTTTTATACGTATTATGTATTTATCTGTGTCTACGAATAAACTATTTTCTATTCTATTTTATTTCTTATTAGAAATCATAACAAATAACGTCGTCGATCGCTTCCGCTTATACCTTGTTCCCTACTCACGGCAGGACTCAGCACCTGGAAGTGACTTCCTAAGGACCCTCGCTATTGTGCACCCAGACATACCCCCAACCACCTCCAAAATGCACTTTAACCTTCGAGAACCCATCCAAATTTCAACCTAATCACCATTACCTTAAGTTTAAAATAAAAGTGGTTTGTGATGGGAGTTAGCTCGTTTCGGTTTGGAGTGCATGCGTTACATTTGCGTACGTTTTTAGGTAAAGGGTGTTTGGAGGTGTCGTTTTAAAACGTGAGTTATACGTGAGTTAAAGTTGGACGCATTTTGTTGTCATCTCACGTTAGTTTCGCTTTGATGCGACAGTATTTTAAAATACTTTGCCAGTTTTTGAAGTCCAGATTTACTTTTTACAAGCAATCTATAAATCTCGCAGCTAAATTACGGAAGTATACTTTACTTCAGCTCAATCAGACATAGGGAAGTGGTTGAAAAAATTACAAGATTTAAATTAATAATAATAAAAACAAAATATGGAGTGAAGCTAAATAAAAGTGTGTAAAAAAACCAAACTTAAGATATTGCCGTAACCGGGACGCGAATCTAGGATCAATAGCTAGGGATATACGCACATGCCCGCCGGATTTGTCCGATGGATATGCCCGGCGGACAGATCCGTTCATGTATGGCGATAATCAGATCTGTTCGCAGACATACCCACGGATTTCCGTTGAATTGGTCACGACCAATTCGCGCTATACATGGACGGATCTGTCCGCCGGGCATATATATATCGGCCACAGCATCTTCACAGATGATTGTTGCAGCGTCTATAGCGATCGAAATCATATCCGCCAGACAAATCTGTTGGGCAGATCCGTGCGTATATTCTTAGTTAATAGCATCGTAGCTAGTGACAACTGTGCACATAACAAGTTTGACCGGACACGACATGCATATCTCATGCGTCTTGTGTAATCCCGCACGGTGCATAAGTTAAGAGTTTGCTTTGTATTCGGTAGTACTAGCTAACCAAACTTAGGCCACAATACGTGTAGGTAATGTGACAGATTACATAATACCACAAGTTGGAAATAGATGTCCATTACAAAGAAAACAAAACTGTGAAGAACTCTAGAGCATCACGGGATTCGAACCCGCGTCCTTCGGATTGCCGGTCCAACGTGCTTCCAATTACACCAGGCGATCCTCTATCCATCACAGCAAATTAGTCATGTAATGGTGAACAATCTACTAGCTCGTGGCTACCGACGCGTACGAAATATCAAATATGGATAAGGACCTCCTTGCCGACGAGACATTGACTGACCGACTGGCCGGCCGACGTACTCTTCTGGAACGACGAACTTTTTAACTCAAAATCAGACACGACGAAATAATAGACCGGACAACCGACAGTCGACGAGAGACCAAGTGACACGACCAAGCTCCTCCGACTCCACCAACCAGACCAGACGGTTCAGTTCTATATCTGTTAAAGTGTATATAATCTGTGGCGCTGAGCTAATATTTGCACTCCATAGTTTCGTGTTGTTTGTTTGGTGACAGACAAACACACCGCTATCAGTGTTTTACGTATGGATTTTTATGATGGAAAAAGTAGGAAATGTATGTCGTGTCTGTTTGTGTTTACTTTCGTTTAGAAGTGAGCGAGATATTATACCTGTAAAACGTACTTTAACTAGTGTATGCCCGTGACTAAAAGGTACTATACAAAGCTGCAACAAAAATGTTGGTGATCAATTGGTATCGTATTCTAATTACCTATGAAAAATTAAGAAATATTTTTTTTCGCGCGAAAAATTGGTTTGGTATGGGGTCGGCCGGCTGGGACAACCTGTCCCGTAGATTTTTTTATTTATTTCGCGTGCAATTTTTTTTTCTCCTAAGCTACCTTTTCTTAGTCACATTACGACACCAATTACGCCCTTAAACGGATCACCAGTATTTTTGTTACATGTGAATGTAAAAATAATATCAAAATAAATATGTAGGTTATATAGGAGCGAAACTAGCAACATTATTTTGGATTTCTTATCTCCATACTAAGTTATGGATTTATTTTAGGTAGAATCTTGCAAGCCAGTTTTGGCCCTGCCCCGGATATCCGGATATCCGATTGAATTGAGTTTTAGCATGGGCATAACTTGGTTGACAGTACAATATTTTGGTATCATCAAGCTAGTTTGTGGATGGTGACCGAAGGTCTATGGAAGCTCATGTTCGGGTTTATTAAAATCATTTTGTTGAGCAGCAGATGACTTTTGCAAGAAAACTGCAGTTAGCGCCAAATACTTGTATTAAAATCTTTTTTTAAACCTTAATGTACTTCTCGGCTATCGCCTATGTTAGTACGGAACCCTAATTGACGGAACCCTTCCAACGCCCGTGGGGTTTCTAAGTCCGTGAACGGAATCCTTGCAATTGTCGTAGGTACCTACATTAGTCTAGTTTGAAGCTCTGTACTGTATGTCAAAATGTTGTGTATCTATCGCTTCGTGCCATTTTAGTTTTTTAGCTGTCGGAATCCTTGCAAAACCCGTTTAGATTAGAGCTCCCGCTACACGTGTAACACGCGGAAACGAATACCCGTGTACTTAAGACCGGCGGTGCTAAGGAACCGGTTTACACGAACCCGCCAGGATTCGGAAACGTGTCCGGGAAACGTTTCCAGGAGACGTTTCTCAGACACGTTTCCCCGGTTACACGGGTACTTAATACCGGCCCGAACGGTTCCGAAGCTCCGAAGCATTTAGAGCTGATTCAAATAAGATTTACTATAGAATGTTCTAATTGTGAACTGCATTATTATGCACCCCACACTTGAGCGAAATTCAGCGCGGAATTCAGGCAAATTTCCGCTACCATAATTCAAACAACATTTTCGCCGTAATTAGTACGATCGTGAACTTGGGTATCGATTTTACAGTTAAGATTAGGTTAAAAACTACAACTTGTTTAAATTAACCTCTAGCGATGCAACCGATGTACAGTCGAGTTCGTTAATATCGACGCGTCCAACTGTACAAAATATGTGAACACGACCTTATACCCATACAAATAAGGTTGTGTTCGCATATTAACGGACTTAACTGTACATTGCGGCAAATGAGGCAATAATTGCCTCCCGACTTTCTTATTCAAACATTACACAATGATAACAGCAAATCAATATATATTATACACTGATGTAGATAATGTAAAAGTATCTGACTTCATGGCTGTAGAGACATAATGCAGTAACTTGGTATTCATTATAATATTGATATTCTCTTATTTTTATCTCTTTCTTTGTTTAACCGAGCATAAAGAACACGCGCGACGGCTCCTACAAAAATAGTAACTAAGTGCGAATTCAAGTGAACGATAATATGACTTATTGGGATAAGCTTAGATCATAAAATGGGAAATCCTTTATTTTTACTTGAGTGACTTTCACGCTAACGTCCCGGCGGTCCAGGTAATAAAATTAAATGTGTAATTTTATGACATCTTTTTGTGCGCTATTTCAACCAAAACGTTTTATTTTCAAATCTTAATCTACCTATTTTAAGCTTTATGTCGATGTAATAAAGTCAACACGTCTGTAAAAAAACGTTAAAAACATTAAAATTTCCGCAAATGTAATAGTTTCGCTGTGGTAATTTAAGAACACCCTCTACAATACAACTAGAATTAATAAAAAATAAATATTCCTAAGAATTTTGCAAATTTTTACTAAGCATCTTGTTATTTTAAAACCCGTAATCAAAGAGGTATATTATAGAGGTACGCCCGGGCTTAAAAATAGGTTATCTATCATAGAATTAAAAATAATAGAAGACGGAAATAACCAAAATATCACCATATTTAAATATGATATGAGGATTATGGTTATTAAAAAAAGTCTTAAGTATAGATTTTGTCGTGAGTAAATGACTTTATCTTATTTGACCTCCAAATCCGTAGTATTCACGCTGATTTGCTAGTCTTGCTTACGCTGGTCTCTTGTTAACAAAGCGCCTTATCAGTCCTTTGTGACTAAGGAGGCGATCGGCTGCCTTCGGACGTCCTACATACCTAGTGATTGTGTTTTTCGATATTATTATTGTTAATCATTCATATTTACTTAAAATATCTTATTCGTTGAAATGTTTCTTTTATGACACCCTTTTGTCTGATTACAACGAAAACATGTAGGGTTTTAAAAGAGTACCTACCTTATATTAACCAACTTGAAGTTCTATTTTTGTTTAATAAGTTCAACACGTCTAATAAATGACTTACTACATATTAATACATATCAAACTAATACAAAATTAATTTGATAGTTAAGTTTTATTTACTAAGTTAAACTTCAATGTTTTTGCTCTAGTTGTGATCTATTTGTATAAAATTTACCTGCTATTCTATTACCATCATAAAAAAGGCACACCCACAGTAACCATTTATTAAATTTCTACTCTACAGACCTCACAATAAGATTCATAATCACCAAACTCCCCAAATGTTTCATATATTCATTCGTACCGTTTGAACGACTCGACCCGTTCGACTCTTACCGCCAAGGACGTTTCCGGATCCGCGTGTATTTAAGACACGGTTTTTTCGACTACCCGTTTAACCGTGGACACGGATCTTAATTACACGTTTCTTAATTACACGTGCGAAACGGGCCAGAAAACCGTGTAGCGTGTTATTCGGAAACGGGTATTCGAAACGGTTACACGAGACCCGGAAACGACCGCGAGCCCTAGTTTAGATTAAAGCTCTAGGGTTCCTGCCTAAGTTAATACAGAACCCTAATTGACGGAACCCTTCCAACGCCCGTGCATTAGTGTAGTCCGAGCGCTGGCCACACGCCAATCGTTTAATTGATTCAGAGCGCGCGCCAAATTGCGGGCGCATTTGTTTTGTATTGGTTAAACTGCAGTTTTTACATCGATATGGTTTTGGCGTTACGTAACGGTGAAAAATACCCAGTCAACAGACTAGAGGGAGCTGTATTATTACCAGAAACTACTACAAAATCATCTAGTATTTAGAGGACACAGTTCAGGTAAGAAACCATTTCAAGCGTTTTGTGAAGCAGTCAGATTTGGATTTTATTATTTATTTTTTTCTTTTAATTACACAATAGGTAGGGTACATTGTCTCTCGAGCTGTTTTGATATGTCTTCCTGAAAAACTACGAATTATAGTATATATTATCTTTAAGATTTAATGTATTAGTGTTTTGAAAATATAAGTCCCGCCGAGTTTCTTGCCGGTAATAAGTAATACTTCTCGGGTCCTAGGTGTAGGGTCAGAACCGGTGGTAGTTTCTTTATTTTCTAACTGACATTCATAAGTGCATTGTAATGTGCCTAAATTAAAGAATAAATATCATTTATTTTTTTTAGCTTCTCTCGGGGTCATATTCTAACACGCTAAGACACGATCTAACTTAAATTCATTAACTATACTTTACAGCTAACGCCTAAACGTCTAAATCAGAATTTGAAAATTATTCCGATACAATTCCAATACAACTCCAATATCTGAAAGAGGACGAGGGACCCTTGTTCCTTTAGCCGTCAATACAGTGAATCCTCCTTTTTGTAAAGTGTCGGTAAAGCGCATGTGATACCTCTGGAGTTGCAGGCGTACACAGGCTACAGTAGCTGCTAACCATCAGGTGGGCCGTATGCTTGTTTGTCTCCGTCGTGGTATTAAAAAATTAAACGCTCAAAAATATCCGACCATTAAAAACCTATCACATATTTTTGCGGCCTTCGATAAGAAAGATATTATTGCAAGTACAGTCGACGTCAAAGATATGTTTACACTTTTGCACCTTATTACAAAGGAGTAGGGTGCATAAGTGTAAAGATATCTTTGATGCCGACTGTACATATCGTTGTTTAATAACTTTTCCTAACAACTTTACAATAGTGAAAACTAATTTACTTAACAAAAAAGATTAAATAAAAGTTGAAAAAAAGTTTTTAAAGTACCTAAAATTATTTTTAAGTCAATAGCATGAAAATAAATTTCAGCTTGATACCTTCACGCGTTCCTGAGAGAGAAAATGGCCTTGATAGACAGACAGACAGACAGACAGACGGACAACAAAGTGATCCTATAAGGGTTCCGTTTTTTCCTTTCGAGGTACGGAACCCTAAAAATAAAATAAACCAGTGTAATTATTTCATAACCAATGTTCTTGACTTTCCCCCAACTTTTACAAATTTTCAACTTAATTTACCTTAAAACTAGCCCCAAGCGCAGAGGAAGCTGAATTTCCTGAATTTTCACAATAATGGGGAAAATTGCATTTTATAGAATAGCTTGAAGCCTCGTTAATTGCATTTTCGTATTAGGCGCTTCATAAACAGAGGTACCACGTGTTTACGATGCCAACTCACGACTAACTCGCATTGACAATGGCAGCGTTGAGCGGATAAATTAATTGCGAGTTGGTAAATTTATTAAAATTAACTGACATAACATAACTTTTAATGGATGAGTTTAAAGATTTTGAAGGAAGTTAGCTACTTGCAAGAGTCGGGATTATAATACTTATACTTAAAGAATTTTCCAAAACGGTCCATAAGTCTTGGAATAATCAGTGAACATGCATAAAAAGTATACCCAATACTTGACAGTTGGTCCGATTGTCATCAGGATAGGATCTGATGATGAGATCGAGGGAATTCTTTAAATATTATAGGCACAACTACAGTTATTTGAGTAATTACTATGTCCAGTAGCACGGGCATTGCTCTTGGTAATATGTAGACAATGTTGTTAACTTGTTATACAGCGCGCCGCGCACGCTCCGCCGCCACGCCGCTGCCGCCCCGCGCTCTCGGTGTGCGTTGGTCTTAAGTGAAATCGTTTTTTTTTTCAAACGTAACCAATGGTAACGCTATTGTTGGCACTCAAGCGTCGCTATTAATTTCAGTTTGTTCGCCACCAGTAGATTACTGTCTATTGAGTGCAAAACAAGCCGTAATATAGTTTATGGGCCGAGGAACTAATTATTTTAAAAGCAAAACTTGTTTAAAAGCTCTTTAAAGTCCAAATAATAGTAACTTAGCTTAAAGAGTATGAGTTTAGTGAAAGGGCCCACTTTGTTGGTTTACATGGACATTTTCTTTCACTAATACCTACTCGTAGATAGCGTATATCGTGTAGTTTTAGGAAGTACTAATAACTGCATATCGACTATTATCGACAAAATACCATAAGGCAGGATGTATCCTCGTTGCCACCCGCCAGGGTGTGAGGATAAAAGCCCTGCCCATGGCGACTATTAAAAAAAAACTGACTCAGGTAGTTCACCAAACAGGACTATTGGCCAAAAATTACCTGCTTTCCAAATGTCATCCAGCATCCAGCTTAAGAATCTTATCTTATCTTATTGGATTCGGGGGCCCACATGGATACACTTCGACCCAGAGGGATCTTTTGTGTAGTACCCCCTAGTACACCTACGCGAGAGCTTTCTCAACCATCTCCATGTGTTGGATGATGGAGCTCAAGGGCAAGGGCTCAAGCTTCAAACTTCCAGCCGTCAAAAACGTCAATTCATATCAAAAACATCGTCATAAACATTTTTACATTTATCTGTCCACTGCTACCCTAACGGAGGGTAGTAATAAATACGCAACTACCCTCAAATGAACGCGCAGTCCGGACACAACCTGCCGCAAATGAAAGCCTCCTGAGCACAAAACGAAGTGTTTCCGATGTTTTTCTAGGGTTCCGTAGGCAAGCTATTAAATTTTGGAATATGAAAAAGATTGTAACCACACAAGGGCCGGTCCGTCACTATAGTTACACCATTAGAAGCGGGTGTCGAAACCTCTCTTATGAATTATTTCATAATTTTCGACCTCATGGTTCAAAGGTCCAATGATCAAGACATCAAATTTTGCATCTTAAAGAAATGTTTAAATTATTTAGAGCAAGATTTAGTAAATTAAAAATTTTTATACAGAGTTATAATACTTATCATGCAGTCAAAGGAGAGTTAATACGGAACTCTACAAGCGTATGCAGTTTCGCACCGTCCCATTTTTTTGTCAAAAAAGTCACAAAACTGACATCACACGTATAAGCGGCCATGTTTTTCCGACACAAGTTGAACAAGAAAAGTATGCGGCGCTGAAATAACGCTTGTATCGATTTAAAAACGTTTTAGGTTGAAAAATGGAAGGCTTGTTTGTTTTTAGCGGTAAAATAAGAGTTGATACGAAATTTTCGACTTTTAAGGTCGAATCACATTGCACGCGTAAAGAGCAGGGCTCTTGTTTGCTGTAGAAATTAAAGCACACACACACTGATTAGTGTCGTTTGTTAAATAGGCCCTAAAAGTAAGGCTAGTTTTCATTTCATTTTTATACATTCAAACGGCATATAAGTAAAGCCTGACAAGTTCCTTTTTAGCCCTGATATAGTGTCGCTACAAACAGCTTACATATAGCAACAATACATGTATGTCATGAATAGTCGGGACAGTGTGTATTGGCATCGTGCAAGAGCAAGAGAGATATACATTATATACTTGTGAATTGTAGGTAGGTACATTTAATATTAGAAACCCCACACTGTGCAATAGCAATCGCAAGTCCCTACTACCGGTAAAACCAAGATCTTTTGTCAATTCGGTAAGCAGAGTTTTTACAGTTCGTACTTGCTTTCGCACAGCATAGAATCATGAATTTTGTGCCTAATGGCACATTTGTCGAAGATGTCTATTTTTATAAATATTTTTGATTGTAGCACTACAGACGCCTTGGATGGGAAAAATAATAATTTAATAATTAATATACATATTTAGTACCAAACTAACTAGTTTATTACAACCGCACTATGAATATCAGGACCCGTCATGTCAACAACTAACTTTACAACATTGTTTAATGGAATGCTACTGAATCCCTCCTCCTTTTTTCTGTCGCAGGTATTTTTATGTATTTAATATTATTAGCTTTGCATCGGTGTACAATTTTTTGGGCATTTTGATTGCAAAATCGATTATTATCCTGAAATATATACAATAATTTTCGATTTGTTTACATCGGTGACATTAAATGACTTTCAACGTCTGTTGTCAAAAAAAAACATTGCCATTAAAATAAATTAGTTCCATCGAAAATCCGCAACATGGCGAGGGCTAAAAAGTAACTTGTTAGGCTTTACATTGTGTATCTCTGGATACAGGTAAATTCACAAGCTAACGCTGAATGTCTATGAAGATATTGACAGTTCTGTACAAATCTTTCCTTCAATACAATATTAATCTAACCTCAAAGTTTTCAGGAATCAAAATATAACTTATACGCAGGGTGACTATTGCGGCGAAGTAGTACACATTTTTTGACCGACTTCAATTTCATAGAAGGAGGAAGTTCTTTTACGTTAATTTGATATTCCTTCAGTTTGCTATTAAGAAACCTAACCTAACTAACAAAAACTCCTAAATAGCTGATATGATGATTACAAAGCATAGGTTATAGTTTTCGAAACCCTGCTGTCTTGAACAATTTGACGCCGTACGCCGTGGAGCGTCAACCGAAAGCTTCCACGATGTCACAAGCAAACGAGCGCGTGAAAGGAAAATCCGTACGCTTTGACGCATTTGACCTAAAAATTTGAAAACAGTCATTTCACGCTAACACTTTACTAGTCCAAAAAGACGTAAAAACCATGTAAAGATGACGACATAGACCTTTTTTGTATGTGGAACTACGAACCTTTGTTTAAAATGGCGTAAAGGAGTCCTGGCTTCCAAAGGCAAAAGGATGTAGGTATGTCAATATGAACACGGAGGCGTTTCGTGAATACAAACATTGCGAGGTTTCTGTACCCACTGTATTTTATTGGTATCTTTTTAATGAACACGCAATGTATTTTACGTCACTCTGGGCGCTACGTAAGATTTACCGCCCAAGGGCGCAGCGGAAAATCTCACTTCACACCCATGAGAAGACGTAAAATTATGTACGCACCACGGGCGGTAATAAGGAAGGCCTCAGATCGCTTGTTTATGGCCCTTACCCTCGGTTCGGGCCACAAATGCCAGCGATCTGAGCCCTTCTTTATTTTACCGCCCTAGGTACGTAATGTACTATTACACACTGATGTTGAATACATTCATAACTAAAATAATTTAATAATATTATATCTAAACCTAAATTTAACTTATAGTCTGAGAAAATTAATAAAATCAGGGGAAATAATTCGTGTAGTTTTGTAAATTGGTACAGTTATACCTTATGGTGCCCACGTGACTATACTAAAAGTCCTCGGGGGTGGGGGTTGTGCTGAGGGTTTAGGAGGGGTTGAAGGTACCTTTTTTCAGATTTTTGGTCATATCTCGAATATCTGTAAAAATTAAAAATAAAATATTCTAAATTTATAAAATCACTCTAAAGTCTAAACTAGGGAACCCAATCCGAGCCACTCCCGCCGCAAAGGTGCCCATCACGCTTGCTGCGTTGCCGCGTTGGATTGCGAGGGACGACATTTTTTTAATTATAAATATTATAATTTAACCAATGCAGAGATTCTCTTTATTAAGAGATTCCGAATTGAATGAAGCAGGCGGCCCCTGGTTCGAATCCTGGTCATGGCATTTATTTGTGTGTTTATCACGGATATTTGTTCCTGAGTTATGGATCTTTTCTATATGTATTTAAGTATTTATCTATATATATTGAGCTTACCGTGGGACTAGGTTGATTTGTGTAACATTGTCCCATAAATTTATTTTTATTTATTTGTATGTGTTGTGAATGTAATCAATGAAAGATATTTTATGATTAGTTTAAATCTCAAGCTTTAGTATCCCTAAAATAATTATGAAAGTCACAAACATAGTTCAATCTTTTATTTTTGTAAAAGTATATAATTATAATTTAAATATTTAAGAATTAATCGAACTGAACCTACGCGTCGAAGTTTTACAGAATACCAACCCATATCCCCGTAGTCAAACACGTATGGAGATAAGACCTTTTGCTTTAGCACAGCATTGTAGGCGTAGTCGGTTCAGCTCTTGTGGAGGGTTCTGTCAAAGGTGGCGTCGTCAAAAGTGTACATACAATGAGCGTCGAGGTGCTATTCTCTAATGAAGGCGTATCGTAGTAAGTATGGTTGAAACAGTAAGCTAATACCCAATTCCCTAGGCTAGGAAATAAGGAAAGGCAACATAGCGCAGTAATTAATGTTGAGCCGCTTGAAGAAAATAAATTAAAAATACTTTTTTGAATGTTTTTGTCTCTCCGCAGAACTTTTATAAATATGGATTTTTACTTTTTTAATATCAAAAATGAACCTGCATGTCTGTTTTATACGGAAACGATACCACACAACCCCTAGCAGCCTTAATCAGAGAGTAAACATATTGCACGGGATTTTGACGTGAAAGTCCAAAAATTCAAAACTTTTTCTCTATGCGCACAATTTATAAGCTCTGCATGCAGCATATTCGAAACACATCTATGTTTGACCACCATTTCTTTTCTCCGGATGACATTTTGAGCCTAGGAAGAAATTACTAACAGTTTGTAGCCATAAAATTCTTAGCATCTCAGTAGCTGTGGACCTAGCTCCCGGAAAACCGCTTATGCGAACGAAACAATGATTTACTAGTTTGATTATTAAACTACTGATTCTTAACTGTGTGCTACGACTTCGTACACAGGTACCGTACAATCAGATATAAAGGAGTATTGTGCATTTTCGAGAATTGGAATGTTTTGCTCGTTTTCATTGTTTTGTTTTTATAACGATTGTGCGGTTTTCAGTCACTGAAAGTTTTTTGGGACACCGAACGGATTTTTTTTTTGTTGCAATGTGTCTATTTATTGTTTTATAAAAGTGAAGGGTTGTTTTTTGTTTAGGAACGAAACTTATTCTAAAATACACTGAGCAGATAAATAGCTATTCTTTATAGTAGTAATAATAAAACACTTAAATGTATTGCACAAAACAAGTACATGACCATTAAAAAATACATGAAGTGGCGATAATGTGATAAAAGATATAAAGATATTTATTCTTCAATTTAGGCACATTACAATGCACTTATTAACTTCAGAGAGAAAAAGAAACTACCACCGGTTCTAACCCTACACCTCTGCCCCGAGAAGTATTACTTATTACCGGCAAGAAACTCGGCGGGACTTCTTTTTTCAAAACAGTAATACTAATACATTAAAGATACTATATACAATAATGCGTAGTTCTTCAAGAAAGCATATCAAAACAGCTTGAGAGACAGACATGTACCTATTGTGTAATTAAAATGAAAAATAAAAATAAAATCCAAATCTGACTGCTTCGCAATAAGTTTGATATTCTTTCTTACCTGAACTGTGTCCTCTAAATGTTAGATGATTTTATAGATTCTGGTTTGGGCCATGCATATATGTCTGTCATATAGTCCTCGACCCTGTAATAACCCTGTGTCAACATAATCTTGAATTTCTCACTCGCATACCTACATCTGCTGCTGATTGTACTTGCAAATGATTTCACTGTTATGTATGCTGACCACATGTGAATTTCATACAGGATCTCATAAATACATTACGAAGATTTCAGTACCCACATTTGATACCTGCTTAAACAAAACTATCTCATAACAATATTCCCCCAAAAATATGAATAAAAACTCAATTTACGGCCCCAAAGCAAATCCGATGGCTTTCAAATAGGAATTATAGTACTCTTACTAACACATCGACCGATTTCAGTACCACCTAAACCTATTCTCAATCTTATTCCTTTGACTTAACATTGCACTTTGATCGCAGGTTTAACTTGATTTGGGACTTTGTGGTATTAACGTGAAGTCCCTCAGATTTGGTCACATTGAGAAAGCGTCAGGGGTCCATACTCCATAGCAGTGGTTTTTCTGAAAAAGCGCCTCAAATGGATGGCATTCAACGTGATGAGACACGCTTCGGCGCGCGGTGTCTATAGACAAGTATGGGTTATACGGGTTTATGCAACAGTGAGCATTAGATCAATTATTAGAAAAAAAATGTTACATCTACTGTTTAAACTAATATAATTAATATATAATTTATTAAACGCCTTTAAACCGTTAAAAATACTCACTGTTTTTTTTATACTGTGTGTAGAATCTTTAGTTAATCTTTCTGTCTTTGCTTTATCCATATTTATAAAAAAAACTAT
The DNA here is from genome assembly GCA_911728535.1 of Pammene fasciana. NCBI lineage: Eukaryota > Metazoa > Arthropoda > Insecta > Lepidoptera > Tortricidae > Pammene > Pammene fasciana. The sequence goes on from OU452295.1 coordinate 3,804,190, forward strand.
CTTTGCCTTATTTATAAAAATAGCTTTCTTCAAGCCTCTACATATTTATAGTGATTTTAACAAATAAAGAAAGATGCATTAAAACTGCAGCTGAAAGCAAAACTGTTCTAAGTTTCTTTTAATGTCGTTTTAATAACATTACTGACATGTTTAATAGTTGTTTTATACATATATATGTAGTAATACTAGTAATGTTCAAATGAAAAAGCTTTTAGCAGTATTCGCTATTTTTCTCAGCAGTGTGTCCTACTCAGGGTTTAAGATACCCTTTTTTGTGAAATTAGATTGCACCCTTTCCTATACTGAACCCTTCACTTTTATCCCCCGGGGCATCCCTATTTATCCATCAATAGTCCGATGGACAACCCTGTATTGTGTATGTAATTAAGTTTTCCATACAATATAGGTGTTACATGGTTTAACGGTCTAGTGGATTTTCTAAAGGCTGGCTTTGGCATATTTTGTCGTGATTGAAATCTATTTGTGGTAAAAGCAATTTCGATGTGAATTTAACGGTTAGTACATTTAGAAGATTACTTTGACATGCAGTGACTGAAAATTTGAACATAACCATCGTATAAGTTAGTAATAGGTACAGTCGCCATCAAATATATCGGAGCGGCCAGGGTACTCAAAAATATCTGAACATGCACTTTATCGCCTTAACAATAGAGGCGTTGTTCATATATTTGTGACCACCTTGGCCGCTACAATATATCTGATGGCGACTGTACATACTAAAGGCGATAGGCGTATCAAAAGATGGCTGCAGCAACCTGCGTATAAGTGTATTTTTTTTGCAATGGGCATGTTTCCTAGAATCGCGAGTTCGAGTCTCGCCTGAGGCAGTGGATTTTTTTCTAGTTTTCCTTTATTTCTAAACATAAATCATGTCTGTTGTATGGACGCCCCCTTAATTTTTTATTTGTTTCCACCCTTTTCTATCGGCTGTCATTTCATCAACATCATTCACATATAGGGCTGCCATCCGTCCGGGTTTCCCTGGATTTGTCCTAGTTTGGAGGCCGTCCGGGGTGCGTCCGGAGGGGTTTTCAATAAGTGTCCGGGCAAGAAAACAACCCACTGAATTTAATTATTTCGTGCCATTATTGATTTGGACAGGCCAGGGAAAAAATGCGATTTACGCTAAATGTCCGGGTTTTTTAAATTATTGTCCGGGTTCGGCGAATTTAGAGATGGCAGCCCTATTCACATAGGTGATAGGTACTATATCGTCACTACTTTGAAAAAATCTCCTATCTCGCACTTCTTCTCTAAGTTGAAACGCAGTAACTATATGCATCGCATTTACCACATTTTTCTTTTGAGTGTCAGAACAAGATACAAGTTTTATTCAAAGTAGTGACGATAAGACCTAAATTAAAATTTTCTTATCAACAATAGCAGCTAGCTTCTAGCCAGTTATCGAACGAGCGGAGCGTAAGCGAAGATCGTTCTTACAAACAACAACTGTCACCTGGCTACTGGGACGTCTCGGCATTTGGATGGCTTTTTGATTTAGATAGTTTGTCCGACGATAACTTTAGTAACGATTTTCCGATCTTTATGAAATTTGTTGGGGTTGTAGCAGAGACCAACAAAATTTGCGAGTTCGTATATGAGCTGGATTGAGACGGGGGATCTGAAATTAGAAGGCCTAAAAAGGTTTTGTAAAGGGGTCCTGTTACATTGGTCATCTTATTTGCTACTTTTACGATCAAGTAAGGTTGAGTTTGGTATCAAACGAAAGGTATTGATTAACACTCTCGTCAAATCCTTATTAACTGCTTACTGTTTCATAACAATTAGCAACATAAAATTGATTTCAAAAATATTTTCAATTATATTTTGATTTCAGTGTAAATATTTTGACAACCGACTTTTTTTAAAATTTATTAGAGCTTTGGCTGCTAGGGCCATCAGCATACTGACATTAACACATTAGTTAGAGAGAGTTACCATAGACGCATAATGATGGTGACCGAAACCTATGTAGGTGGTCCACAGATGAGAACGACATGTCAAAGCAACAGAGTGAGAGGCATGTGAGAGGTGGATTTAAATTTAGATGAGACAAAAACTGTCAAATCTGAAGCGATTTCGTCGCGGTAAAATTTTGCGCATCAACCGCACCGCACAATTTAATATGGACGTTTAGTTTCACCGTGATGGTTAGTTGAGAAAAAAATACCCGATACCTATTTTTGGTATTTGTAGTAATTCTACTATTGCACATTTATGGCGAAACACAAGATTCGCGAGTTCACAGTTCGGGGCGCACTACTAGTAGTAACCCGCGTCTGAATAATTCTCTCGCTTGATATACGGGGCATTGTGCGGAACATTAACTGTAGTTAGAGCCGAGTTTAATTTTAACGTGAAACTGTGAGCACGTTCACGTGTGACAACTTCGCCGGTGAAAAATTACCAGTTTTATACAACATTTTTAACCATTATAATTTTACTTTTTTAAACTAAATTCGAAAATAATTTCTACCTATACCGGATGTTTCCTGTAATAGGAGAATAAATTAAAATGTAGATTCTACTCGTCAAAACAAAATAACTTATGGTTTGATTTTTAGGACATTTTAAAGTTTATTCAAACACGCAATGTATTCCGAAATTGATTATGTCTGTAGGGTGACAATGTTGAATTTTAACGTACTTTAAAAATACTATTTACTTTGTATGAAAAAGAGGTAATCTACATAAAACTTATTTAAAAAAGTTGTTGTACAAAAGTTTTAATGTTTGAGGAGTAGAATCTAAGTTCTAATTTATTGCTCTATTTAAACAGGAAACACACTGTATACGAAACAATAATGCCTTGACCAAGAGGATTTGCCTTCGATGAAGATATTTTTTTACGTGTCCGTGTAGTGCGTCTCGCGGTTATTTTTCAATGTTTTCCCATATATTTACACAACACATAACTCATAAACGAGCTACATACCCAACAAATATGCACTTCCGAGTATAAATCACTCGGTACTAACGCCCTATATCATAGCAAACGTGAGTTATATAGGAAGCAATAGAGTAGCTGGTCGTCTGAACAATATACTCATGCAATATAAGCCTTATACCAATGACATAAAGTTCTTATAGAGAGCTTTGTATACAGCGCAAATTAACTGCTACAGCTACTGCCTTCGAGTAATTTTAGGTAAAGCATAACAGTACAGAGTTCCGGAAGCGGAAGCCAGAAATATGCTTTAGAGAAAGAATCCGCGCGTTACACAGTTAACATATCAAAGGAAATAATAATGTTAAGAGAAAATTACTTTTAACAACGAAACTAGGAAATGCAGGTCGAGTTTTTTAGTATGAAAAAATCGGAATAACCGGGTTACATCCCATAAATAAAACTGACTTCATAGAACAGATGTCCCTCAATTTCTGGTTTACGTCAGCAGTTACTTCAACAAATGTCGCACTGAGAAAAATAACGAATTACAATAAAAAATAGCTAAGTTGCTATAGGTATGCCTATGTTATTTGAAGATCCTTTTATCTTTTGTCCCTGATAGTAATCTTTAAGGCAAATCAGCGCAGTGTGGCGCGGAGCGGCGCTAAAGAAACAAACAGTCGACCAACTATTAAAGTGTCCTACGTAGCTAAACAACACGCGAACACGAAGCGGCTCGGTGCGAAATGAAGCGAACGCGATCAGTTATATTAGTTAGATATTTTCGCGCGTATTAGAAGCTTCCAATCGCCTAACTACGGCACAGCCTTAGCAATGGATTGCAAATGATCATTCTCCTATCAGTCCCGGTAAATTGATTCGAATTTAGATGTTCATTGTAGCTCCAACGACATTTTTAAAATTAATCATTAAAAAAAAATTCAATTAGTAAAACTTTCATACGAAGTAAATAATTCTCTACTTTCCCAAGAATGAAACGATTGCAAACCCCATAACGTACGTTATACAGATAGCAAATAACGTTAACTACAGACAATGAACCGTATATCACTCGGTTAAATTATTCAGACTAGAGTTAAACCTAGTTAGGTCTAATTACCGCTGATGTCTTAGCTTGAATTAATATTCATAGAGCTAGGTTTAGTGGCTTCGGTGCAGGAATCTAATGCATTTCCCGAATGCAGTAATTTTTGGAGTCGTGAAGTCTAGAAACTAGTTCAGTAGTTAAAATATTCATTAAAGTTTATGTTTAAGTTTATCTATCTTTTTGTAACAGGAATTTCACGTATTTTAGATAGATTTTTAATTGAAATGAAATGAAAATGAAAAATGAAAATTGTTTATTGGTCAAATAAAATATACAGGGGCATAATTGTTGCTGACCTCCACACTAGGCATTGCCTGTCCTGTGGAGGAGAGATTATTTAAAATTATTTATTATGTTTTAATTTTGTTTACTTTATGTAATATTTATCTGTGTTTCAGAATACTTAGTTATATAATTTATAATCTGGCTCCATCTAACAATGTAAGTTGCAGAACATTCTCAAAGATTCAGTAACATTCTCGGGAAATTCCCGAAACTTACTGAGTATTTTAAATTTTCAATAAGAACATTCCCTATGGGACTTATCATAAAATGTATTCTTATAAACTAGTAAATGAGACAAAAAGTCAGTATCAAAAAATTGGTAACGGCGGTGTCCAGCTACTTCCTGAATAATTTTTGTTGTTCGTAAAAATTTAAGCTCTCAGAACATTCCGTATGGAAAATTTCGCAACTTTGGTAACTTCTTCTTGGTGCATTGCTAGCTCCATCAGGCTACGTAAAAGAAACGCAACTTATCAACGTAAATAGAATAGCTATTGACATTATTAATAACAAAATAAGTTGGAATTCGAGGCTGAAAAATAAGTTTCAAAAACGGACATTTCTAGTGCCAATTTTGTAGTTTTTCAAAATAAACAGGCTACCCGAAACAACACAAAAAAACAAAACCGTCGTCGAATCAAGTAAAGTTTTATAAAATTAACATTGGCGCTGTATTTGTTAGACGCCAAACCACATACTGTTATTCCTTTTAACCCTTACGCGGCAGAAGGCAACGCGTCGTGAAATTTTTAATAAACAATTAAAAATTCCGGGGGATTTGGATAACGACGAGCAAAAGTTCGGATGTAAACAGAGTTTGTCAACAGGGAGGGTAGGGTTAATGGACACAGGGTCAGTAAGGGTGATAAGCTGATAAAGTACCGAATAAGGTTATAAAATTTCGGCTGGCTAAACTATTTTGTCAGTAACAGCAGAGTGAAAAATATATTCACTTATTCGGCTTATTCCTTTTGATAAGGGCTAATAATAAGTCATCATCATCATCATCATCCCAGCCATAAGACGTCCACTGCTGAACATAGGCCTCCCCTTTGGACCTCCATAAGTATCGGTCGGAAGCGACTTGCATCCAGCGTCTTCCGGCGACCTTTATAAGGTCGTCTGTCCATCTTGTGGGTGGACGTCCTAATCCTACGCTGCGCTTGCTAGTCCGTGGTCTCCACTCGAGCACTTTTCGACCCCATCGGCCATCTGCTGTGCGTGCAATGTGGCCTGCCCATTGCCACTTCAGCTTGCTAATCCTGTGGGCTATGTCAGTAACTTTAGTTCGTCTACGGATCTCCTCATTTCTGATTCGATCACGTAGAGAAACTCCGAGCATAGCCCTCTCCATAGCTCGTTGAGCGACTTTGAACTTTGTGATGAATAATAAGTACTAGCGCTGGAATAAGAGGTTATTATGCTTAGGCTGATCATTTCACTACGCTTTTGCCAAACTATTGGGGAGCATTGGTAGCGTACCAAAACCTTACAGCCAACGGGAATTTAGTTATTTTTTGGTCACTCTGTAAACTAAAATTATTATTTTGGTGACACACATTTGTTGGTATTCTGTTGTGCCACTTGCTCCGGTGTAATATTTGGCAGCGTCCTCAGGAAGTGCCAAAACAATGAATTACGAAGATAAAGTATTCATTAGGCCACTTACAAAAAAAAGATAAACGATTATTTGTGTTTTTTTTCTCGTTAAATATAAATGGAAATTAGATATTGTTGCTAACGGTCGATAACTTAGAAACTTAAGGTACTTTTAACCCACCCTTTGTTTTGATTTGATGGTATTTCGTCGCGCTACTGTACGATGCAAAAGAACATACCTGAAACAAGATTGAAATTATCGGTTAGATTATAATACGCAGCAAATAAATAGAATAAAAGAAAACATATTTATCGTCAGTTTTTATTAAGGTAAGGTGGGGTAAGGTAAGACAAACGCCGCCGGGATAAGTCAAACAGTTGTATTGTATTGTTTACTGTCGATACTGTTAACGGCGGGCCTATCGCGAACTTCGAAAATCGAATTTCGTTGTCTCCGACTCTATCGTTCTTGCATATTCGAAAGAGTGATGCAAAGCAAATAGATGATTCGACGAACGATATAGTTCGCGGTTATAGGCCTGTTCTCCAGTGCTAAAAAACTAAGTTTGTCTTATCCCACTTTACGTTAGTTTATTATTCTGCCCGGCCGTGTGTCGCTCCCGCGACATCGACTGAGGCAGTCTGAACAAAACAAATCCCTTAAACGATGGCTGCGACTTCGGCATTAATTAATCATCCAATTACAGTTGCCAGTTAAAGGGTTAAGATTTGATGTGTCGGAAGATTGGGGAAGACGGCGACATGTTTGTTTTAACCCTTCATTTGAATTGTTGATTGAGATTGTATCGGATTAGGGAATTGAGTGAGAAAGTCAATGAAAAGTCGAGAGAAAGGGTTTTAAATTATTATAAGGGGGTTATCATTTTGGAAATTAACGTACGTTTGTATGGTGTGTTCGAACTGTAGCTTAGAAAACAGGAGGATTCGAATATAAATATTTAAAATAAGAAATAGGAAAGTTATTATTTACCTCCCGTGTGTATTGAGGCGTAATCAGGCGATATATTCTAAAATTAAATCTTGTGTGTCTAAAACCTGAAAATAGATCTAAGTGTATGGATACTATGGATGCTATTCATACAATTTTATCAATTATCATTCAATGTCATAGTTCGAAAGTCCATTGTGTCAAATAATCTAAAGGAAATGTCAAACGTTGTAGATATTAAACAAAATTTCACACAAGTGGACAAAATGCGACTTTCCCAATAGATTTCAAAGGATAAAGAGTATACCTTTCCAAGCGGGTGTGGTGAAAAAAAGTAGCAGTAGTGGTAGTAAAACACTTTATTCCACAAAACAAGTACGTGACTATTAAAATTATAGTAAGATAAGTGTGTACAAAGGCGAGTTTATCCCTTTAAGGGATCTCTTCCAGCTAACCTGAAGAAGCAACTGAGAGAAATCGGTCAGACGTGCACGGAAATAAAGCTTCCGGGATATTCTCAATCCAAGACATTATTATTATGTTGGAACTATTTCCTCGTGACAAGTACTTATTTCCTTTACCAAAAATATGATTCTTTGTTTAATAAAACCACGTTTTCTTAAAATAGAAATACAAAAAATGTATTGTTTCAAGAATTGAGTTAATAAGAGAGATTGTACTTTAATCAAACAAGTTTTATCTTAGGTAAAAGAAAACTAGAAAATCTGTAAGAATATATTCGCTTCGTTATATTTCAAACTTTATGTTCGTTAAGGGAAATAAATACTTGTCACGGGGAAATACTTTCAACATAATAAAATAATGTCTTAGTTTGGGAATATCCCGGAAGCTTTTTTTTCCGTGTGGTCATTACAAACCCAGCAAATTTTATTTTAATAATAATAAATTAAGTATACGCGCTTGTAACTTGCACCAGCATTATCTTTCCGTGAATTAAGTTATCAGATAAGGCGGAACAGAGAGACAAATGGATTTGACAATTATCTAATTTAGATTGTGTCTAATTGAGCGAATTAAGCTCATCAAGTGATTAATTTATTACGAGTAAATAAATTGAAAACGACAATGGACAGTAGCTATCAGATATATTGGAGCGGCTAAGGTGGTCACAAATATCTGAACAACGCCTCTTTAATTGTCAAGGTGATAAAGTCCATGTTCAGATATTTTTGAGCACCCTGGCCGCTCCGATATATTTGATGGCGACTGGACAAGTACCATTTTAAATTTGATTTATACATGAAGCAGTGATTCATATGGTTAATATAACTCAGGGGTTCAAACTGTGCACCGCGGCGCCCTGGTGTACCGTAGAAAGTACAGAGGGGCGCCATAAAGTAACCCACAAAACTTGTGCTTGGTTTATTGGGATTAGTTTACTACAGGGGATCTTGGGTTTTAAAAAGATAAGAACGGACCTACAGTCCATGAGCTCTACAAAGAACCTTCGGATTTTAGAAAGAAACGTCGGGTATCAATCAACAGTGAGACAAGAAAAAGCAGAACAGCAATATTACCTTCGTGTGTCATCGCCGATTCCCGAAGGTTCTTCTTAAAGCTCACGGGCTGTGGAACAACGAGATATATCTATGGTATGTTGTTAAAAGTATACTTTTAACAACATACCAGTGGCGGCGCGTCCATAACACGATTCTCGTCGGCTTGCCTAAGTTTAAGGCGCCTAAGCAGTTTTCCTACAGCTCATGAAGGAATTTTTACCCAAATTCAGCACCGGCTTGCCTATGAAATTTTTTGACCCACCGCCACTGCAACATACTACTCAAAGACAGAACTTTTCCAGCAATATGTCAAAGTTCCAACAAACTGGAAGTAACGCGCGAAAGATTTTTAATATTGCATACTGCCAACAAAAACAACAATAAAACTAAGCAATATGAATAAACCGTAACGACCTAAGTCTTAAACGCGTCGGGTGAGCTTTTAGGGTTCCGTCGTTGGAGGTTCTAGTCTGCTCGGGCCAAAGCCCTAGTCCCTAGGCACAATAGTAATAGGGCTCTTTTTCCTTCAGCTCGAAGACAGAAGAATACTGTCTTGTTACACAACGAATTAAAAAAAAACAACGGAGCCACTCGTCTGCAGTACGATTTTTTTCGGATAAGGCAGCGATGTACGCCAAATGGGCCGTATTTAAATTAATTTTATACCAACTATGTCTTCGTGTTTTAAGATAATTTGCACTATTCTGTTTTACTAGGGCTGCCATCCGTCCGGGTTTCCCCGGATTTGTCCTAGTTTGAAGGCCGTCCGGGGTGCGTCCGGGGGTTTTCAATAAGTGTCCGGACACTTTTTATGTGAGGAAACAACCAACCCATTGAATTTAATTATTTAGTGCCATTATTGATTTGGACACATCCGGGGGAAAAATGCGATTTTCGCCAAATGTCCGGGTTTTTTAAATTATTATCCGGGTTCGGCGAATTTAGAGATGGCAGCCCTATGTTTTACCAAAGAAAAAAGCATCAGAGTGTTCCCTCCATATGGTTTCACGAAAAACAAAAAAATAAAAAATCCTACAGAACCGTGAAAGTTCCTACGTTTCACTCTTACAGCTTTCCGTAGTGTCGCGAAGTTCGCAACTGAGCCGTAGTTGTCGACACATCTGCCGCTGGAACTGATCCGAGTTGCGAACTCGGGGGAAACTTGCAGGGCGTTACTAAATGGTCATATAATGGCTGCGGTGACAATTGTTACTAAACACCCAAAAATAAGCGAAGGAAACATAACATACGAAAAGAACATGTTTCTATGAGGACAAAAAATATGTCCTAATTATTTTTCTATTCCGTTTACTACAGCACTGGAATGTAATTAACAAAAATTATATGAAAAATTTGGGACACTTTTTTCATCGTAATAGGATCGAAAAAGCTCGTGATCCTGTGTCAAAACCAGATATGTTTTTCCAGATTAATTTAAATATAAAAAAGTGGTTTTCTACGCCACTTTCAACTAAATGGCCTGTGTGTAGCTTTGAGTTGGAATATTATGGCAAATTAGATTGCAAAGAAAGCTAGTAAATATACTTTAGTAATTAGAAGCGAAATAATTCATTTACATCAGTTTAGCATCAAAATCCAGGCGATATAGCTCAAAGCTTTTTTCCGCATCTCTGTCTCGCATTTTCCCAAGTATAATAAAGGTGAACAAACCATATATTTAACTAATATCTGCTGTACATCTTTCTTAACTGTCCTGTCCGCAAAAACTCGGAACTTGTTACCAAGTTGCTTCCAAGCTATCGGCACCAACTAAGTTGCATTTCACTTATTGGCTTGGCTTTCAAACTTCAACAAAACTTTTCGTCGATTCCTTTAAATCTATTCAATGGAAAGTAATTAAGATTGAAAGTAGAATTTTGGAAGATTGTTTTAGTTGATTAATTCAGTCAGAGTGTGAATTTATTTCTGCACCCAATGTTTATAACTTTCGAAGTTCAATATTATATATAATATAGTTTAATATTATATTATTATATTATTGTTTTATTGTAACTGTTTTATGTACAATAAAGTGTTTACATACATTTATACATACATTATCTGTTTGTGGAATGAAGAAATTCGAAGATAACAAGAATTACAAAATATTTAAATTTTGGCTCAGTAATCTACAATGCCTTTACCAACAACCACAAAAAAATCGGAAAAGCCGCTTTAGAGATAAAACCGTTTATTTGCATAGGCTACCAACATAAGACAGCCTCTCAACATACCGACTATCACTCCGCCTGCAGTCCGCTTGACGATATCGGCCTGTTAGTTGTTCGGAGCCGGCAAATTTTTATTCTAACTGACAGGCCGAGATCGTCGGTGGCCGGCTTAACACTATGTATTCTTAGTTTCGCTCAAAAATTCAATAAATAAAGCTAGGTACCTAGTGCAGAGTCATAGAAAAAGATTCCATCTTTTTTAAGCTAAATGAAAAGCACGTGCTCAAACATGAAATGATAGCAAACGATAAAATTCAAACAGCAAAGTCGTGATAGCACAACAAACAATGCAGTTATAATATTAGTTAAAATAAGCACTACAGTATACAAGTAACATTAATTTTAGTTAATGTCACAAAGCCGAAGGGCGTGTGTTATAAATCGAGTGTAATCGTGTTCTGCCTCGCACGACGAACGAGGAATCAAATGATGTCGGAAACTCGGAAGAGTTGTATACGATATGCAGCTATGTTATACTTATTTTATTATTTATTAGCCTGTAGTGTCCCACTGCTGGGCGAAGGCCTTCCTCTCTTTCTTCCACGTGTCCCTGTCTATAGTAATATCAGCCTAATCACCACGAAAGACGTCAAGATCGTCCCGCCATCTCCGCCTAGGTTTGCCACGCCGCCGTTTCCCGTTGGGTGCCCATTTAGTAGTTCTCTTGGCCCACAATACTTCTGGCATACGGTAAACGTATACGTTATACTTATAGTAAAAATAAAATAAAAAAGGTTGCTAAAAATTCATAAAATTCATAGGTGTGTTGACGACGATACCCTCTTGTTCCTTAAGCCGTAACATATGTAGAGTAAAGTTACACGAAAAAAAAGCTTCCGGGATATTCTCAATCCAAGACATTATTATTATCTTGGAACGGTAGCTGCTTACCGTCAGGCGGGCCGTATGCTTGTTTGCCATCGTCGAGGTATAAAGATAAAATCTTTCTTTAATATTTTTTGTGCAAACCGTTATCGACTTAATACTGAATTGAGCTTTTGTTGTATTTTTGTATAGGTAGGTAAATTTAGTATTTATTATTTTATGAGTTATCTTGGGTTTTTTTTCATAAGTATTAACTTCGAGTTGAAATAAAAAAATACAAAGCGTGTCTGGAATGGGCTTTAAAAGTGACGACAGTAACGTTTTAATTCGTCTCATGGTTCGTGTTATCGAGGTGCTACTGGCGTTTGAGATGTTTTGGCACAGATACAGTATTCAGCGGCACAACCATAAAAGTGGAACGCTGCGAAGTAAGTTTGACCAAGTTGCTAATTTTCTAGGAAATGCATTGAAAAAATCTCTCGCAAACATGTATTTCGAATCTAGGAGTTTTAATAATACATGAAGTAATTGAATGTATTCAGAGTTTCTGCACAGATAGAAATAATATCTTAATTCAAAACGCAAAACTCTCTTGCACGCGGTTTCTTAAAGAGAGTAATAAATACCTTCGACCAATAAACATGAATTGAGTTAAAATTATCATGATTTTTAAAAGAAGATTTAAAATTATTTAGCTTTAACTTTACCTATTTTTAAAGCGAATAGTAATGATTTGAGTTAAGATAATAATTATTTACGGCAAAAAAGCACCAACATTTTCCTTTAAGAGTTTTATGTGTTTACGTAAGATCGATTAGTTCTTGGTTTGATGTTTTCAATCTACAGCTAAGAGCCAAAGTTAATTCAAAGAAGTAGCACCAAAAGTTAGATTTGAGATTTTTAAGTTTTTAGGCAAGAGAGATTAATTTTTGCTTTGATGTTTTCAACTTACAATCAAGAGCCACAGCTATTCCAAAGAAGAAGCACATAATTTTTGCTTTGAAACATTTAAATCTTGGACGTTAGTTACCCTGCGCATCAATAGATGTCTCTGCGTGTAGGTTAGAACACGCGAACGTTTGTTCAACGTAACTTCATGACCCTCGCCGCTTTACCCGGGCTTATTTGAGATTCACAATAGCAATCTCAGCTCTAGTTAATACGATTATAAATTGTGAGTATATAAATAATCATAATTTATATTTGTATTATCTACTTTTAGTTAAACTTCCTTTCTTGGGATTAGTCCCGAGAAACACAGTTTCTGCTACTAGCTTTTTAAGTAGTGCACTGAGACACTAAGGCGATTATCACACTGACGACGGATCCGCATGCGGCGCCGGTGTGCGAGCGAGATAGCGCTATACACATGCAGAGCGCTATCTCGCTCGCGCACCGGTGCCGCATGCGGATCCGCGCCAGTGTGATAACCGCCTTAGAAAATGTTATTGTTTGTTTCAAGTAATCGATTTCATACGCCAAGAAATTTTAGATCTTGGTGTGAAAATATCAAATTTTACATCAAGTAACACATGCTCTTGAACTAATGCGATTTCTTGTTTCCGTGGAGAAATTCAATTCTCAATTTAAACTATGAGTCTTCATCCAAGAAACAAAGTTTCTTGGCTTAAGTTCTTTATGTATTGCACTTAGACACATAAAGTTTAATTTAAAAAAAATACAATACAAAAACAAAATTCAAACGCCCTTCGTGAGAATATTAAGCTATTTTAAAAAGAAGATTTTTATATCTCGGATAAAGTATTGAATTTATTAGGTTAAGTAATAAACTTTGAAACATTTTATATCTTAAAATAAAGAATTTTATTTTTTCCTTATATGGGAAACTGGATATCTCTTGATTCAAATAGGTTTCTTTGGTTGAAGAAATTTTTTCTTTCTGTGTGGGGTAAATAACAGGATGTGTTTTTTAACATACAGTTATGTGAGGCGAGATAAATAAATAAAACAGTAGGTATCACCTGCTCTGCTACTCCATCTAGTAACGACTAGCGTACTAGAGCAGGTGACATTTCCTCTTACATTTTTGCTATCTTTAGGTCGCTCTGGACTAGATGGCGCTAAAAACTTGGAGCATCAAAAAATTCTACGACTATGGCCGTCTATTATATCTTTAAGTCTATGGTATGACTCAACCGCAATTAGAAAAGGATTGATATAGCTGTCAATTAATATTATTTAATTACGTGAGTGTATGGAAAAAATTCTAGTCTGATCCTATTCTCGTCAATCTCATACATAATACCTAAATCTGTTTCTTAATTATTTATGTATTGTTATTGTGACAAACAAATAAATAATTTGTCTATCCATCTATAAAACACTATTCCATAACATTAAATGTAATAGGAAATCAGTTGTTAATTTAATATCTAAATAATGTAATTAAATATAAATAATGTAATATTAATAACTACCAATGTATTATAATGTAATTTGACATGTAATATTTAAAATATTATAAATAAATGACTATGACTGTGACTATGACATTACTAAACCTACTTATATTTTTCTTAAGACCAAGGCCCAACTTCAGGAAAAAAAGATATTGATCAGTAGAAAACGTCGTCCCTATCTTTTTTTGTTCAATATGACTTAGGTATCGTCGTTTCATCGTGCACTGGTAATTAGCGGCTCGGCCCTACAAAGAAAATCAATGACAAAGATTCCGACATTTTATAAAATTCCTACTGTACCTATTCTCATCGCAAATATTTGTGATAAACACTCAAAAAAGGCCTTACCCTTCGAATCCAGGACCTCGCTCTATCCATAAAGGTACGTGCCTACTACAGTCACCATCATTATACATCGGAGCGGCCAACCTCCTCAAAAATATTTGAACATGCACTTTATCGCCGTGAGACGCCTATCATTGTTCAGATATCTGTGACCACCTTGGCTGCTCTGATATATCTGATGACGACTGTACAGGACTCCCGATTCTTATATTTCATACTACACAACACCAGAAGGACCCTCTAGTCACAGATTAATGACGTCATGAGTCCACGTCACGTCGCGGTCAGTTACGTGTCATGGGAATTGCCATAGCAAGAAGGTCTGTTTATGAAATTTGGAACCTCTAGTTATTCAATTAAAGTCCTAAATAGAGTGTTCTTAGGAGGATAGAAAAACATACCGGATTTGGAGACTCTTTATGTGGTTTGTATGTTTTTTTAAGTTTTTGTGGACGTGGTTGTTTTGGGGTGGTAGTTTGAATAACAATAAGCATTAGTAAACACATCGGGGGTAAGAAAGCACCCCACGATTTACGCTTATTGTTCCAGTACTTAGAACTAAACATTTTCTTAATTGTTTTGTATTATGAATAATGATATTAATCATTTATTTCACTTCCTTATTTTCGGGATAATACTATTCTAGGTCCCTTTACAGGTACTTAGATAAAGAAAGGGCTGTCTGCGTGCCAAATTTTATATTTAGAAAGGAAGGATGAAAGGAGAAACAAACATCAAAGCCAATTTTTGTATATTCTAGGTATGATAGAAAGTAATTTAGGCGCTGATAAGATATTTTTTACTAAACTAAAGTTTTGCGCTCTTAATTTCCATCAAACGTAATACCGCCTTCCCTTTGTATCACACGAAAAGAATAGCCCCCGGCCACACAAGAGTTTATTACTGGCGACGTAGACGTATCGAACACTCGCCACGTGTCGAGTGCTAAAGAATAGCGGCCATAATTAGGTGACGGTCTATTGCCTTCGAAAGTGGTACAGGATTGATTGTAGAGGCCTTAAAGAATTAGGCTTGATGAGTTTATGGTCTATTGCCTCTCGGGGAGAGTGTGTGTGATTGAAATGAAAGCCCTAATAGAAATACTTAGTTGTTAAATAAGAAGCTTTCCCAGAGAACAGTATGAGGTTCTCAGAGGAGTTCCTAAAGGGTAGGCAACGCGCATGTGACTCTGGAGCTGAAGGCGTCTATAGGCTGCGGTAACTGCTTACCATCAGGCGGACCGTCGTGGTTAAAAAAAGTTCACTTGTGTATGGGTGGGTAAGAGAGGCGGGCTGGCTCAAAAATGTTAAAATCTATGGAGTTTGTATCTCCTTTACCCAGTTGAAGACGGTTGGAATTGGAACTGTCATCTCTGCATGCTCTTGAAAGCATACTGTAAATAGTGTTCGGTTGAAAGGAGCTGCTGTACATTCGCCATCAAATATATCTTAGCAGCCAGGGTAGTCCAAAATATCTAAACATGCACTTTATCGACTTAACAAAAGAGGCGTTGTTCATATATTTGTGACCACTTTGGTCGCTCCGATATATCTGATGGCGACTGTACTTCTAAGATAATACCTTTGATTATTAAACCGACCTGATGCGAGACGCGCTCTCATTTCTATCGGAAAAAGTCTGCCGTTTGTTGCGGGGGAGGGGAACGTCAAATGTATGCGAAACGTCAAAATAGCCACGTCAAATAAACGTCAGTCCATACAATGAGTATGACCACTGGTCATATTCATTCGGCAGAGGGGAACGCCTGTCAATGGCTACTCCGCTTGGTTTAAAGCTCTAAGGATAATACCGAATATATTTAAGACAGCAATTTAAGTGTTTAAGAAGATGCTACATCAAAAGGAAAATATCCTCGGGATACCAATACGACAAGTGACAGTGACACTTCAGTAAATTGTCACTATCGTGTTGTCGCTATATCGCGTTGTCGCTATATCGCTTTCTCGCTACGGTACATGGCCTTACCTACATAGCAAAGAATAACTCCATATGTCTTTGCTACATAGTATAACGCGCAATACGAATGCACTTATAAGTGAGAATTGATACATGCCATAAACAAGAGTTTACGAGCATGCAGACCATAGCCAATGCAATTCTTAGTTGCCGAGGGAAACAAAAGTCTTTATGGCCATTGAATTCAGTTATTAGGTTTGTTATGTTGGCTTTCTACTCTAATCAACGAGGTCTCTTTCTAGTGAAAACTACGCTGACGGTAATTATTTCAAATTATAGATATCAAATGGAGAATGTGAGAAGCTGGTAAATTTATGATAAATATAGTATTAATGTAGTACCCTCGTTAATAATTTCAAAGGTTAAAAATGGAAGAAATTCTAAGATAACCTGCGTTGTCTAACTTAAATATTTTGTATCTGGTTAATTTTATTTCTTTTTCAAATAGTCTTTATATTATGAAAACAGTTACCTGTTAAAAATACAATTAATAGGTAGCAAGCTCACGCTCACGATGAATCTATATGATTGAGACTGTATTTAATTGTTGTTATAAGCAGAAACGTCTGCAAACGATATTTCAATTTTATAATTGAAAGGAAAAAATCACCGCGTCGAGCAAGGCTCGAACTTGCGACCTCTCGGAACACCGGTCCGATCGCACTGCCGACTGTGCTATCCACGCATACTCAACCCCGGTGAATCTTTCCATCTGTTACTCCTTTTTGACAAACCCTCCTCTGACGTAAGCAAAAAGGAGTAACAGATGGAAAGATTCACCGGGGTTGAGTAAGCGTCGATAGCACAGTTGGCAGTGCGATCGGACCGGTGTTCCGAGAGGTCGCAAGTTCGAGTCTTGCTCGACGCGGTGAATTTTTCCATTTTTCCTTTCAATTATAAAATTGAGACTGTAGTTATTACAACTTGTTTTTATAATTTCTATCTAACATTTCCAAAGTGACATAACATTCATGCACGCAGGTGGATTTTGTTTCAAAAATGCATTAAAATTGTGCGAGTTTAAATCAGTACATGCTCGTTACACCCTACATCTAACATACGTTTAAACGGCGCCATTAAACACTGCAGAAATATAAGAATATTGGGTGCACGTGCATGTCCGTTTCTCTAGCACAAAAAGGATTGCAATCATCATTTTTTTAATGAAAAAGTGCCTTGTTGATCGGACTACGACTGATTTCATTGGCGTTTAATGCAGTATGAAGTTGTTTGATTGTTGATTGCATTGTGCAGCTACGATTGCTAGAACGGTCATTATAGGGAGTTATAAAAAGTTTTTATACGGTTTTTAGCATTATATGAGAGACAAATTACTTGATACGGGAATAACATAATAGTAATTGTTTTGATATCTTAGTTACTACTCATAAAGTAAGATATTAAAATAAGCGCACTCACTGGATTTTCTTCATCATCTGCTTTCCCACTGCTACTAACCCAGAGAAAAAATGCCTATCTGATATCCAGTGACATGCAGCCATCCGATAAATAAATAAATGTCAAAATTTATAATTGATAGGTACAAACGATTATCAACAGATTTTAAATGTAACAAATGTGTATGAAATGAACACCACAATAATTATTTTCTTTTATTCAATAACAACCAGTGCAGAAGTTACAACCGTCATCCATAAGCCAGTATTAAGAACCAATATTCTTCACAAAACTGGACCTTAAAATCTAATTAAGGTCGGATTGCAAGTGTTTATTGCGCGGCATTATCGCGGCCGTAAATCCGGCTCGCAGGACCAATAAAACAGAAAAGCGAAACGCAAGCTATTATAAACTGCGGCTGGGGTACGGCAGCACTATTTTACGTTAAATAGGTGTGTGGACGCCCTTTTGAGAATAAAGGGCTCTAGGCCGAACCACACCAGCTGCGTGTGCGTAGACGTGCACGTCCCGCTGCGTTGTAAAATAGGAATTCTCATAAGACTAGTCACACCGCTTGCGTGGCGGCGCGTGACGTGTGCGTTCGCGTGCGGTTTGTCATCTCTTATGAGTCTTCTTATTTCACAACGCAGCGGGACGTGGACGTCCACGCAGCTGGTGTGGTTCGACCTAAGTGTATTTTTGAATAGTTGTTTTTTTTACATACCTATAATAATTCGGCTCGCAGGACCAATAAAACAGAAAAGTGAAACGCAAGCTATAACTGCGGCTGGGGTACGGTACGGCAGCACTATTTTACTTTAAATAGGTGTGTGGGCGCCCTTATTTTGAGAATAAAGGCCTAGCTAAAGTGCATTTTTTTATATTTGTTTCTTTATACATACATACATATAATAATCCGGCTCGCAGGACCAGTAAAACAGAAACGCGAAACACAAGCTAATATAAAGTGCAGCCGGGGTACGAAAGTGGCATCATCAGTCGCCTCTCAAGCGATGTTCGAACGCGCCGACAACTCGAGGCACCAACACCTTCATGGCATCGATCCGGTACACGCACCGCGGATAACCATAAGAAAACCACTACATGGACAACCAAGAAAACCTCAAAACAGCCATGATAGGCCACCCAGAGCCAATCTAGGCTTAAGAATCCGCGCCTATTTAGGCCCGGACGCCTGTAGAATAAAAGCCGCCAAATATCCCAAAAGGATGGAAAGGCCACTCATGCTTCAAGGAGGGGTAATAAAAGAAGCGACTTTTTTAAAAAATTCTGGTAGCGTTATGGGTAATTAGTTGTTTCAAATGGATAATCCTACTTGCTAATCTTCGGGTCTTTGTGGTAGGTTTTGTCTTATTTTAATATTAATCATCTCGCTGCAAGAGCAGTACAGTAAACTATTTAGTCAAGTAAAAAACTCATCAGGTTTTTCTAAGGTCCCTACAAAGTCAATGGAGTTCTCAAAACAGATTTTGTTTTTATAATTTGGATTTATTTGAGTCCCAAATAAAGGTTTCTGACAAATGAAGATAATTCGCAAACTTTTAATCCCCAAATTATATAATCGACGTAGCAAGCCGTGAAATTGACAAATTGGTTTCAGCATGGAGGACGGGACAAACAAGTATTCGGCGGGTTGGTAAGGCTGTGGGTTTACATACGCTGAGCGATCTTTTAATTGTGGCTTTTCTTGATCCTCTGAATCACACATAATATGAACAATGAACCTGCAAATTCGAAGAAAAGGATTGAAAAGAAGAAAGGAGAAGGCAAGGCATACAGAAAATTATGGATTAAATTTTTGAACGACCTCGGAAGTTACAAAGTAAATGAAGTTGCTTTGCTCTAGATATCGTTGAAAAGAAAAATCACAGAAGAGGGGGCGTGTTTTGAGATAAATATTATTTCTATTGAAAGAATACAACATTTGAAAGGAACTACTTTTAGTTTAAATTAAATATACTCTTGTACGCATAGGTCATACAATACAACTAGGATTTGCAATCAAGATTACTGTTGTATAGGATCTAGATCCGACCGAGGACATTTTGGATCCGAACTGCAAACCCAGTATACGACTGAAGTAACATAATGTTGATTGGCTAAGATCAGCTGTACTATAACTATCTGGAAATAAAATTCTTTATCTTTTATTAAAGTGTTTTGATAAGAAGCTCTTATTCTATTTTGTCTGGTTTAAAATCGTTGATTTATATGCAATATTGATATGACGCTACACCAGAATTATTAAAATTTGGATTCATACCTGCTGCAGGATTAGCTACATCACCAAACTTTTATGAAGAGTTTCTTACACAAACACGCCAGTACGTGAAAAAGTGTGTACGTGTTTTCAAAGGACTTGAATTAAGAACCGCCTCTATTGAAGGTAGGTTTCAATGTTGTTTGATGGAAAGAGTGGTAAGCGTTTTTATATGAAGGAGTTTACGCTACCCGTTGTAAGATTGGCTGCATCCTACCATATCGCCGCAGCCGCTACATTTGTCTAATTCAAATTCGAGTTACGACCTAATGCGCTGCTACATCACCCGGCAACTTTGATGAAGAGTTTCTTACATGAACAGTGCTGTATGTGGAAAATATGTATGCGTTATCAAAGGACTTGAATTAAGAACCGCTTCTATGTATTGAAGAAGGGTGTATGTATTTTTGTTAGAATGACGAAATTAAGCGTTTTTTATGGAGGTTATGGTGCCCGCTGCAAGATTGGCTCCATCCTATCATGTCGCCGCAGCCGCTACATTTGTCTCATTCAAATTCGAGTTACGACCTAATGCGCCGCTACATCACCCGGCAACTTTGATGAAGAGTTTCTTACACAAACACGCCAGTATGTGGAAAAGTCAGTAAGTACGTACGTGTTTTCATACGACTTGAATTGAGAACGAACTGGAGGGTGTCAAATTCGATTTATCATTTATTGCATTTATGTTACTGAATTTAAAACGAGGACGAAAGCGTAACGTAAAAGCGAAAGTAGAATTTGTCTGGAAAGAAAAGTGTCGTGGTTATATAGGTTTGAGGTTTAGATCCTCGCTCCGGGTCCTTCCTGATGCAGAGGTTATCCATAGCGATTCAACGAGGCAATGCTGCGAGCGTGATGGGTACCTTTGCGTCGGGAAGGTTGCGGGGCGACTTAGTGTGATAGGTAGTGTTTTTGTTTTTCTTTTTGTATATTATTTATTGTTATTATTTTTTGACTTGATGTGTTTTGTGTTTTGGAACTGGTACATTCTACGACACTATTCTTTCCGGACAGACTCTAATATTTATGTTCTTGTTGTTGTTTTAATTGTGTAATAGATATCGTATTGTATTGTATTAATTAATTAATTATCTGTTAGAGCGTTTTGAAATGTCGTAAGCAGACGTTTCTGCTTAATACAAAATTAGTTGCCACCAGAGTTTACGATATCGAAATTCCAAAATTATCTGTTTAAAAAAATCTGGTACAGGAAGGCCTAGTTGCACCAAACTGTACAAAATTACCGTTTGTAAACCATAGTAATCAGTCAGATTAGCGATGGTGCGTTGAACCATGCAATTACTCTGAAACGCCCATATTTTTAATTTACCACGGCAGCATCTAGTTAGTAAGGTAGAGCGGTGTACCATACAAATTGCTTTGAAATTTGTATTTCCAAATAGCGCAAGAGATAATATAATACCTTCATCATCATCATCATCCCTTTATCGCCCACTGCTGAGCATAGACCTCTTTTCGGGTACGCCACTTGTCCCGGTCCTGTGCCAATTTCATCCAGAAGTGACCCGCAACCTTCCGATTTCGTCTACCCAAAGAGCCAACGGACGCCAGGGGCTTTTTTCATGTGAAATCGGCCACCACACCGTCAACATTTTAGTCCACCTGCCATCACTCTGCCTGGCAACGTGTCCTGCCCAACTCCATTTAAGTTTGGTAATGACGTGGCCCACGTCTTGTATAATACCTTAAAAATCGTAAAGTATAGTGTGCGATGCGAAGATACCCGATGAGACCGACAAAAGATTATATGGGCAACAGGCCTTGTCAACTCAAAAATTAGGATTAAAGAAATAGGATCATAAATATTAGAAATAGGATTACAACCATTATAGTTGCCAGAAATCGTAATATTGTGATAAAGTACCTATAGAGCACCTTCAGTTGTAGACAAATGAACTGTGTCCTGTATTTTTATAAAATATTAAAAAATATTGTCACCAGCAAAAAAATACAGAAATAGGATTGTAATAGTTGTCAGGTTGATGGTACAAAGTATAGTTTAAAGTTTTATTTAACTTCATATTCCTGTACCTACCAGTGGCGGAGTGTCCCTAGAATTCCCCCCGGCTACACGGAAAAAATTGAGTGTTAGCAAAGTACCAATTTGGCTCGGTTAAGATATTTTTTGTTGCATACAACCAAGACATATTTAAAACACGGAATAAAGCTTTGTTAATGACAAACAAGCAATTATTGCTAAATATTCTTGGTTATTTTTACCAATCATTCATTTAAATCCAAATAAATGTCCTAGTAAATATAACCCTTACCTGATTCTCTTATTTATTTTTAACTAATTTAATGGTATAGTTTCACATACGTACGTTAGCCAAGTTTACTTCGAAGCGAGTCACTCGATTGTAAATAGCAAAACTTATTTATTTCTAGCTGTTTCATTTTCTCAGTGTAGCCTTCTTTTCTACTAGTCTAGTGAGTACTTTTACTTAAAAAAAGGAGAGCCAATCTACGGCTTCGCTCTAAATATTTTGACAACTACCCTAATAAGAATGTCTCTTTTTTCCCCATCAGAGAAGAATATTTGTTTAATAAATTCACAATTTAACTTAAAATAGTGATTGTTTGTATGGCAGCCGTCATAAACATAAACTACCCATTCAAACGGAATAGCGAAAGTTCGTGAGAACCTAGTGTACTCTCGCTCACACTATTAATTGACAATTTCTAAACCTTATTACAACAGCATAAGGTCTACCAATGATCAGTTAAGGATGTTACTGTTCGTACTCTCGCTTTCTCCTTGTTTATTTTCATATTGGAGTATTAAAAATAATGGTTCAATCAACTCGAAGCTAGTTTCGCTGGCAAAAGCAATTAAAATTGCATTTCAGTCAACAGTAATTTTATAAACTAATGTTTGACCGTAGAAAATTCAATTTGAAACAAATGCTTTATAACGGTGTGCGTTAGTTTTTTTACAGAGTTTCTATTTAAGCTTTGAGTTGATTAGCTTTATGTTCTAAGTCTATTAATAAGTCTAGGGAACTAAATAATTTTAAACAAAAAAAAACAACCGACTTGACTTAGGCTGCTTCACCTTTCCAAGAGCAAATGCCCGAGACTGTAAAAAATACTCGAAGACAGACGATTTCTCCAGGTACCCATCATAAGATCATTCAGATTCTGACCTGATGACAATGGGACCGTACTGTTAAGTAAAAAAATAATTTTTCGAATCGATCCAGCCGTCTTCGCATAACCGGTGAAAATACATAAAAAATATTTTAAAAAAAGTATTAAAAATCCCGACGAATTCAGAAATATTTCCTTCGAAATCTTGTAGTCGGTTTAACGTTTCTAGGTGGAGTTTCAATAAGATGGTCGTCTCAAGATAATTTTATTCATTTTGTACTTGCAGCACGTTTGTTTACTCGTCGTGCAGCCTAAGAAGCAATTTTTGACACTTGTCATCTCAGTACATTTTATAACCTAAAATCGGATTTTTGTACTGAAATGAGAGGTGTAAAAAATTGCTTCTTAGTTTACACGACGTATAGCTACTTTTTCTGCTAACTGTAGACTAGAGTAGACCATATCATAGTTACGTACCAATCAGTGGCAGTGGGTGACATTTTTTCTTAGGCAAGTCGGAGCTTAATATGGCTTCAATTGTTTTGATGAGCTGTAGGAAAACTGCTCAGGTGTCTGAAAATTAGGCGAGTCGGCGGGAACCGAGTTCTATGGACGCGCCGCCACTGACCCATGCATCCAATATTTATTCATACCTACTACCTATTATTTATTCTAAGGTCAAGCCGACACTTTCGGCACTCATCAGTACTACTCAGTATGTCAGTTGTCAGTTTACATTTGTCAGTTCCGCTAACTATCATTCCTCGCGCCTTTTTTAAACAAACATACTAATGGCTTTGTTTACGCGACAACTGACAATGTCCAGAAGGCCATCCATGGTTGCCATTTTATCACTTATCGCGCTATGCGTCACTTTCACACTTATATACTTGTTAGAGCGTGACAGCTATGGTGACAGGCGATAAAAACCCGACCATAGTAGGCTAGCAGGGGTGAAGATAGGCGTTGTATTGAGTTACATGGTTCCGTATAGTTTTAAATGTTCCTAGTAATCAATAAAGGCGAATGTATGTATATTTGTATATTGAGGAATGTCTGTTCCTCTTATTTACAAATTTGACATACAGGACATTATACCAAATAAAGGTACACGATAAAGAAATCATTATCTAAAGGACGCGAAGTGAGATTTCAAAGCACGAAGCGCACTCGCGAGCGAAACCTAGTATGGTCTAGACCTAGGAGTCTGAAATTAACAAGTCATTTTTTGATAAAGGATTTTAGCAAATTAAGTACTTATTTATTTCATAGAATTAAGTAGTCGAGATTGTTTCTTGCCAATATTTTAAATATAATCGATTCACGCTTTGTTGCTCTTAAATAAAACATAACTTTCTTTGAGATTTAGAGTTTAACGGGAGTGTCTTTCTGCAGTTTTTAGTATTTCACAGACAACGCAATGCTAAATCGAAGTTAGAAGTAGAACCTTAAAATATGGAACTTCCTTTGGGACATTCTGCCCCTAAGGGAGGTAAGGGGTTACAAGTTCTTAAAAACTTTCATCCCTACGAATATGCAAATAGATAGTCTGCAAATATTATTGTGCCTAGTTGCCTACTTGGTTTTTGCTAGTTTCCTAAGGATCCATAAAATGAGCAGGCTAGGCAAACAGACGCGTTATATCATCGTATTTGTTTGTTTGCAACCACTAACTACTTCCGCTGCACTAATTGCTCGACCCAGTTAGGTTTTTTGTCTATATTTATTTGTATATATACACGGATAAAAAAGCTTCCGGGATATTCTCAATCCAAGACAATTTTCTTGAAAATATTTCCTCGTGACAAGTATTTATTTCCTTTACCAAAAATAAGATTCTTCGCTTAATAAAACCACGTTTTCTTAAAATAGAAATACAAAAATGTATTGTTTCAAGAGTATATCGAGTAAATAAGAGATATTGTACTTTAATCAAACAAATATTATCTTAGGTAAAAGAAAACTAGAAAATCTTTAAGAATATATTCGCTTCGTTATATTTAAAACTTTAATTTATTTAGTTAAAGGAAATAAATACTTGTCACGAGGAAATATTTTCAACATAATATAATAATGTCTTAGGTTGAGAATATCCCGGAAGCTTTTTTTTTCGTGTATGTACTTAGTTACGTCTTTCATGAATGTCTGTAAGACAAGACGCCGTTCCCATTTGTCGGATGTCGGGCCCGGATTTGAATCGGATGTTCCAGTGGCAGAACATAATATGAAGCTATACCCACTTGCACGACACAATTTTGTATTAGGCCCCGACACCCGATTAAAATCCGGGCCCGACATCCGACAAGTGGGAACGGGGTCTAAAGTGTAATTAAAAGGTCACAAATTAGTGTATAGATTTCATTTTATACGACGAGTTTAACAAAATAGTTACTAAATAATCTTATTATTAATTAACAAAGTTAACTTTCCCATGTTTGTTATTTGTGTAAATACAATCAGCAACATGGATAGGTATTTTCTACATTTGATACGAGTCCTGTTAGCTCCTTTATCCTTACTTTATTTACTCTTGATAACAATAAAAAAACAGGGTTAACTTGTATGAGAACTTCAACACAAAATTTTTACTTTGCTGAAATATACACGGAAAAAATTGAGTGTTAGCAAAGTACTAATTTGGCTCGCTTACGATATTTTTGGTTGCATACAACAAAGACATATTTAAAACACGGAATAAAGCTTTGTTAATGACAAACAAGCAATTATTGCTAAATATTCTTGGTTATTTTTACCAATCACTCATTTAAATCCAAATAAGTGTCCTAGTAAATATAACCCTTACCTGATTCTCTTATTTATTTTTAACTAATTAATGGTATAGTTTCACATACGTACGTTAGCCAAGTTGACTTCTTTGATTTTAGCAACGAACTTTGCGGGCTCCATGCGAAGCGAGTCACTCGGTTGTAAATAGCAAAAACTTATTTATTTCTAGCTGTTTCGTTTTCTCAGTGTACTAAAAAAAAGTGTAAAATTTACCTTTTGTAGCAAAAATAGCCTCAAAGTGGTCATAAATATTATTCAAAAGCTTATTTATCTGTAGCTCGTGAACAGGGAAGGGCGTTAACAGCTTCAGTATAATTTCGTAGTTATTTAAATTCCGGCGATAACTGTACCGGTATAGTGCTGCGATTTTGTACTGAGGAGCAAGGTTGATGTTTTACAAGACTGTTGTGAAAAAACGAAGAATTACCTCTAATTTTAAATTTTATTTTTTTCTTTTTATACTTCACCGATGGCAAACAAGCATGTGGGCCGGTTGATGGTCAGCAGATGCCGAAGCATATGGACGTATGCAATACATGGAGGTCACATGCGCGTTGCTGATCCGCTTGCTGACAGTATGCTTCTATGATTTTGTAGAGTGTTCTGTTTTTTTGAAAAAAAAAACTCGCCGATTTTCATGCCGGTCATAATACTTCTCGGATCTAACCCGTCTGTGTAAGGTTAGAACCGGTGATTTTTTTTTCTCTCAGACGTTGATAAATGCATTGTAATGTGCCTAATTTGAAGAATAATTCTATCTTTCATCTTTTTTTGCATCATTGATTACCTTTTGATTTGGCGATTGGCGTTATCGTAGTCGACTATTGATTGTCATTTCGCTAACCCCCCGGACCCAAGAATTGCCTAGTTACAGTCACAAATAAATATTCTTAGATTAATTCGCCTCTTCATAATTACGAGACATATTGCTCTTAAGATATTTTATGTGATCATTAAAATTACTTGTTTCGATGTTACGAACCTTAGATTATTAATATATATGTCATAAAGATTCCTTTTACATACACGCCATTAACACATCAACTCTTCGTTAACAATGTTGTCGCGAAGTGTACGCGAATACTCCAAAGAGAGGCATTCAGACTTCAAATATCTGCTGTTGACATTATAGAATAGAATGGAAATATTTATTTCCATGAATACGTACAATTAGGTCTTATAAAATAATTTGAGATATTCAGTCAACATAAAATCAGCATGCAAAATAATTACAAACTTTACTGAGAGATCAGCTACCCACATCATGACAGAATGCGAAGGTATCATGAACCCGGATTATTGAGGCACTTGCCATCGTTCGTAATTTAGCCGTGTAATGAATGACCGATGTAAATATTTAACAGTTGACAGCTACCACAACAAACTCGATCTCATTATGGCATCTTTCTACATAAACTTGAAAGTTTGTTGCAATACTTAGCACTTAAGTACAAAAAGAAAAAGATTGTAATTTGTGGTGATTGGAATATAGATACTTTAAAGGATAACTCAGTAACCAAGGATCTCACTAGTATATTAAGAAGCCATAATCTTACCATGCATATAAAGACCCCAACTAGAATTAACAACTGCATTGATCAAATTGCTAGTAATATATATAATGTAAAATCTGAAACCCATAAACTTGAATTATCTGATCATGATAGAGCTCAATCAATTACTATTAATATCAATAAAATAAAATTGTGTACGACCTGGTTTGAGACAAAAAGAGACTATTGTCGTGAGAATGTTAGAAAGTTTCATGACTGCATAAAAGCTCTATCTTTCTCTGAAGTCTTTAGTTCTAATAATGCACAAAAGGCTTTTGAAATGTTTTATGATGTATTGAAACTATTCTATGATTTATGCTTTCCCCTTATTAGAGTCAAAATTAATAGTAGACAGAAAAATATTAAATGGTTATCTGCAGGTATCCGTAAGTCATGTCAAGTCAAACGTCAAATGCTATTTCAAAGTAGAAATAGTGAAGATAAAACAAACAAAAAACAAAACTTAAAAACATATAGTAAAATATTAAGACGGTGTATACATAAATCTCAACAAATAAGTAACAATAAATATATAACTACAAATAAAAACAAATGTACAGCTACCTGGAATATGATTAATTCACAGGTAACAAATGCAGAGCTCTCAACTGACATAAAATATTTGAAAAAGTCTGACTTAATTTATGATAGTCCTGATGATATCTGTACTATTCTAAACAATCATTTTGTTGAATTAAGTAACGTTGCTTCAACTACTACTAATAATCGAACGACTGTTGAAAATATTCCATTCAGTATGTTTTTAATGCCTATAGATTCCAGCGAGGTATATAAAATCATCATGTCCCTGAAAAATAGCAAAACCACAGGCATTGATGATATCTCAACTGAATTACTCAGCTTCATTTCTAAATAGCCCCCTTGCCCATATTATAAATTTGTCTTTTAATCAAGGTCATTTTCCTGAACAGCTAAAGCTATCAATCATAAAACCAATATTTAAAAAAGGTGAACGTGATGATCCTGGTAACTATAGACCCATTGCAATTGTCCCGATACTGTCTAAAGTAATTGAAAAAGCATTTTGTGTCAGATTAGATAACTTCATAACCAAACATAATATTTTACATCCTGATCAATATGGTTTTAGAAAAGGACTTAACACAGAGCTGGCATGTTTTGAATTTATTAAATATATAACAGAAGCTATAAATGATAAATCACCGGTTATGTCCATATATCTAGACATGACTAGAGCATTCGACCTAGTTGATCATTCAAAACTTCTTATAAAGTTGGAGAGTTATGGAATCAGAGGCCTGCCAAATAATTGGCTTAGATCATATCTAGCAAATAGGCAGCAATGTACAGAAATCACAAAATTAGTAGAAGTTGAAAACAAAATGCATAAATTAAAATACAGGTCACCTCTACGTCAAGTTGTTTCCGGCGTTCCCCAGGGTAGTAACTTAGGCCCACTATTATTTCTACTCTTTATAAATGATCTTCCTAAAGCCACCAATCCTAAAACCATACTATTTGCTGATGATACAACTATCATTGTTAAAAGCCATAATCAGAATACATATGAGTCAGAAATCAATAAAGCACTAACGGACGTTAATAACTGGATACTTAATAATAATCTTCTTATAAATCTCAGCAAAACTCAGTTTATGCAATTCCATTACTGTACTTCTATCCCCCCACAAATCAATATCAATCTCAATAATGATCTCTTACAGAAAAGCAATACAGTTAAATTTCTGGGACTAAATATTGACTTTGCTCTAAACTGGAAGGAGCATATTAATTCCATATGTACTAGACTTGACCGCTTCTCTTTCGCTTTGAGAAAACTAAGACAATCTGTATCTTACGAAGCAGCACTTATAGCATACCATGGGTACGTGTCATCCATCCTCAGCTATGGTCTTATCTTATGGGGTAACTCTGTGGATGTAGAAAGAGCATTCATAGTGCAAAATAATTGTATTCGTGCAATATCTAATGTTTGGTTAGACAGCAACTGCAAACCTTTATTTCAACAGCACAACATTTTACCTTTAGCATGTATGTACATTTTTAAAATCTGTAGTTTTGTTAAGTGCCATCCAAATTATTTTGTAAAACGGTCCGAACTATATCGAGCAAATCCAAGAATGCAATATCAAAACCTTCTGAATCAACCACGCTGCAATACTGATATATATAAAGCATTAAAATATACAATCAGTTGCCAGTCCAAATAAAAGCACTGGAAGGTAAAGAATTTCAGCATACGTTAAGACGTTGGCTCCTCGACCGATGCTTTTATCATGTCAAGGAATATATGAAATATCATGAATGATGTGATATGCGTTCTGAACGCAATATAAAGATACTATTTCTGCTAATTTAGTATATTATAATTAGGAAAGTTACTTATGTCAGTAGATAATTTAGATTGTTAACACATATTGGTTAGTTGCATTTTATAAAAATGCACCTTCCTACCCTTTATAATTGTAACATTTGCATACTGTTTGTCAACAGTCGAAAAAGGTGAAACTATGATTTACACAAACACATGTAAAATTACCCTTCTTCTGCAAATAAATGCTTTTCACCTCACTAGCTCGGAAAGCCCTTTTTGTTTGTTTAATATCTATTGTGAAAATCGCTTTTTATCCACATGTGGTGAAAGAGTTTTGACATAAGTGACAAGTGGCTTAAGTGACATTTGACAGCTAACAAAACGTAAAACTTTAAAAGTGCAGAATTTTTAACATCGCAATTAATGAATTGCATCGAGTAAAAACACTAAATATAGTCTTAGAACTTTATTTTAATTCATAAATATCAGCATTCAACATTAATCTTTATTCTTTTTGTAAAAACGGATAAAATGTTCTGACAGCCCAATAAGTCTACGTACGAACGAAACGCATCTGACATTTAATAAAACCTTTTACGTCAAAACTTTTCATTTCAATCATAGATATACCATCCATAGATCTGACACGGAACTAATAATACCAAGATAGAACGGGATGGTCTTATTACACTTTCAATAGATACGGCAGAGAGGTGCTATTATCGTTGGTCCTTGTCATAGTTTCTATTACCCTCCACGCGTTACTTCTAGCAGTGGAGGGTAACAAACAGATATAATGCGCGATTTCTTCAAGAATTTCTGTGATTGCTACGAGAAAAGCTGTTAGTTTTCCTAGAAAGTTGTGTCGGCTAAGGAAAAGATTGGTAAATTGTTTTGTTTTATGCTGTAGAAGTGATTATGGGCATCTATATATCTATCCCATACGGGGGTACACGTGTGCGGGCTCTAGTTAATACTTGCTTTGAGATTTCAATTCATCCATCATATCAACATTAAATATTCGCATGTTTTTCTAGGTTGTTTTGTTAAAAATGAGTGATTCGAGTGATGAAGAAGTATTAACACCTGAGGAATTACGGGAAACCGAGCAAAATGCACCCTTTTTCTTATTTTCCTCGCTGTAGTGAGGTGAAAAGTTTTGTGTTATACACGGGTGAAAGTTATTTTACGTCTCGTGTATTAAAGCACTCGCTACGCTCAGGATTCTATTTTTGAACCACTCGCTTCGCTCGTGGTCAATAATAGAATCCTTTCGCTAGCTCGTGTTTCAAATAACACTCGCCCGTAAAATACAACTTTCACCCCTTGTATAACAAATAACTATTGTTTGTTTGTTTGTTTGTTTGTTTGTCTAGTCTGTAATATCGGTAATTCAGGAGTTGTCAGACTACTACAAACAATTACAAATTAGAGTATAGACGGAGTTAGGCCGGCTAATTCCTTAGCTGGTACTGCGGAAACCAGAACCCGAAAATAGATAAGCATTTAAGAATACATAGGTATCGTACTCACACCTACGAATAAGTGCGAGCGAAATGGAGAGTATCCATGTCAAACGCAAAACAATTTTTAAAATCTGAATGCCACCCCAAGTTCCCAATCTTGGTAACGAAGTCTGCATAACTCGGGGAGTGTTTTCATTTCATAACGTAGTTAAAATATTAACGCGGCGAATTACGCTCAAAGTAGAGGAAGTAATAATAAACCCTTTTTAATAATAAATTAATTTGGGGGAATGTTAGATTGTTCGGACTAGCCCAAAACTAAAAAGGTTGTAAAAATGCCTTTTTCACCTCAGCAGTTCGAACAAGCCTACTTTCCTCACTCCCTGAAGTGACGAAAGTGCGACTTTCATAACTCACTTTTACTTTAATATGTTCTCACTACTAAGGTGAAAAGTTGTATGTGTCACACGAGAGGATTTTTTTTACATCTCGTGTTCTTGAGATCCCTCGCTATGCTCAAGATTCAAACTTAGAATCACTCGCTTCGCTCGTGATTCAATTATAGAATCTTTCGCTTCGCTCGTGATTCAATTATAGAATCTTTCGCTTACTCGGGACTCAAAATCAACACTCGCAAGAAAAACCAACTTTCCTCTCTTGTTGCACAAATTACTATTGAGTCAATGGGTTGAGCTCATCATAGCCGCAGCCCTTCGGGAACAATTTTTTGTTTTTTGTTCATTTTCGTGGTTCAGTGTGTAATATTGATAGCTTATTATGCGGTGATCTAACGAACAAGGGAACAGGTGATGAAGAATTAGTCTTAGATGGCGTGTAGGTAGCCATTGATTGGTTGAACAACCTGTAGCCTCCTCGTGCCTTTTGTAGGGAGCTATCACATTACAAATAGCAATTAGCAAGGCTTATGCCACTTCTACCGAACAACGTTGCCTACAACTTATTTGGTTAAACAAAATACTTATTGATTGAAGACATTGTACCTAAAGATTGAATCTTACAAGCTCTTATTTCACGCCTTTTTATTATACTTGACATTGGCTAAAGTCCATAAGAAAGAAAATAAAAGCCTTTTGAAATTGTTATTTCTTATGAACTTTTAACAACACTGTACTGTAGTAGTTAATATAGTCTTCTGTTGCTGCGGTAATTATAATAGACACACATTTTTACAATAACACGGACTCATCACGTGTTTTGGTTTTTAAATTTATCCCGACGTTTCGAGTCCTTTGCAGCGCTCGTGGTCACGGGATAGATATACTTAAAAACAAAAACAAAACGCGGGACGTATGATGACAAAAATTTTTTTTTTTCTTTTTTTTTGTTTGTATGTTAGTACAGTCGCCATCAAATATATCGGAGCGGCCAAGGTGGGCATAAACATCTGAACAACGCCTCAAGGCGATAAAATGCATGTTCAGATATTTTTGAGTACCTTGGCTGCTCCGATATATTTGATGGCGACCTTACATAATTACAAACGGCACTTTTAATAAAAATCAATAATCACACTGAAAAAAAAGGATACCTTTTTTTTGAGGCAAGAATTGAGCCAAGAATACAAATGCGAAAACATTATTGTTTAAACATAGGTAAATATTTTCTTGGACTAATTTTATATCTTTAGCCCAAGATATATTTTACTTCAATAAAGATTACTTTCTCCGCAAACTGTTTTCGTTATATCCAAAACAATCTTGTTCTGACGACGAGGGTTTGTCTTCGATGAAGATACTATATACTATGGTTTTACTAATTTTTGCAACGTTTCAAGTAAAAGACTGTAAAATCTCGTAAACGCCTGTAATGTTTAACCCAATTCATTAGCGTAATAAATTCCTTCCTTTAATCAAAGTTTTATCAACGCAGCGGGGGCCGGTGAAAAAACGCGCTGACTAATGGCGGTCATCAGTCTTGGCAAGTGCTGTACTGAGTAGACAACTTTACGTAGCTTGGACAACGCGAAACGTGATGATTTTGTGAAACCTATTTTATCTACAAGCCTCTAGCTGTACAGAGACCTATTATAAGGACTTCCTTTTTATATTCACAAAAAAATGAAAACGCTAGAAATAAATAAGTTTTTGCTTTTTACAACCGAGTGACTCGATTCGCATGGAGCCCTCAAAGTTCGTTGCTAAAATCAAAGAAGTCAACTTGGCTAACGTACGTATGTGAAACTATACCATTAAAATATAGTTAAAAATAAATAAGGGAATCAGGTAAGGGTTATATTTATAATAATAATAATAAAGCACTTTATTCCAAACGTTATAAAGTTACGGTTGTACATTGATTATTTACATATGACATATTTAGTTTTAGTAATTATTTAATGTTAGTAAGTAAGATATATTCACCATATGTATGTTATTTGTGTTAGTGTACTTAGATAGGTAATCAACGTTAGTTGCGTTTGGACGCCCATTTTTGGGCAAAGGCCTCCTCCTGGGTTATATTTACTTGGACACTTATTTGGATTTAAAGTACTTGGTTAAAATAACCAAGGTCGTTTAGCAATAACTGCTTGTTTTTCATTCATTAACAAAGCTTTATTCCATGTTTTAAATATGTCTTGGTTGTATGCAACCAAAAATATCTTAACCGAGCCAAATTGGTACTTTGCTAACATTCATTTTTTCCGTGTTAAACCTTAAATTTGAGATCGAAATGTACGGTCAAGACCGTCGGAGATGATCGGATAGCAAGCAATTACAGCAAACTCTGCATAGTTTTTTTACGAAACAGTAAAACTGTTCTAGAAATGTTTGACCATTTCGTAAAAAATCTTGTATGCTAAATTTGCTGTAATCGCTTGCTATCTGATATTACGTCGACTGACGGTCTTCGCCGAGTTGACCGAGTTTGTTGAGTTACATTTGTCATGGCAATTTTTAGTTTCTGGGCAGCTGAAAGATATGTTACTAATGGCTCTGTAAGGCCTTCATTAATTATAATAACTACATATTATTCAAGCTTTTCTTAGTATTGTCGTTTTAAATTTTTTATTCTATAATCTCCATAAAAGCTTACAGCTAATGCCAATACACTTATATGGTACTTAAAATTTATAAATTATCACATTCTATAGTAGGTAGCTATTACAGTACAAATTATGATCTACAGTAGTAGGTATTCAGGTGAAATTTTATTTTACGTTTTAAGGAAGTCAAATTGTCTGTGAATGTCACTTGGCCAAGCCTTTGGGAATTATTTAGATTTATAGTTTCCAAATTTCCTGCGGTTTGGCGAACTCTGCTGTCTATAGAGCAGCGTAGTCACAAGCGCGTTGCCGACCCTTTGTAAGCAGACAAAGAAAGCTACATAACTTAAATAGACTGTCCTCAACCGTCTCAGTATAGTACGAGATGAAACGAGATGGAAAGCGAGCGTCGTTTGTTTCAAAATGGCGAAAAATTTGTGACAGTTGCAGCTAAATCACTGTTATACAGGGTGCCTTTGGAATTTTAGAATATTATGGGGAAAGGATTTTTAAAGCATAAATAAATACATTTGAAGGGATGTTTACAAAAACAACATAACTGCTTCGAGCGGTTGACACTTTTTTAAGAACTTTGTTAATCGTTTCAGGTGTCAACCAGTGTAGTCAGTTATGTTGTTTTTGTAAACATCCCTTATATTGTAGCAGCTTTTACCAGCCACTTTGTCAAAGTAAAATTCAATTACCGCATCTCCAGTTTAATCCCCCCCCCCTTTTGTCACACCTTGAAAGAATGGTTTTTGTGATAAAACTGGTTCGGTCTGGAAACCTAATCCCAAGAACAGGCGCAAGGATTTTCACGCAAGCAGGTGCCATCTGATTAGGGAAGTAAGAAAGAAAGGGTTTTTGTAAGAAAAAACCCGAACAATACCCAAAATCCCGGGTATTTCTCCTAAAAAAAACCCCAGGTCACATTCCCTACATCTTATTGTTTAACCCAAGACCTTAATTAAGGTCATTATTACACAAATTAAAACAAAACAAAAACTCCAGTAAAAGAGCACCTGAACCATAATTACGGAGTTCTAATTAATAAGGACAGTCAACTTGATCCGTCGCGTAAAGTTTCGCCGGATTAGGGACTTCCTAATGACAAGTCAAAAATGTTCAGTAATTAAACATTCGAGTTTCATTTGTTGGGGTAGTCTAATCAACGGAGAATAAAGTCAAACGTGTGAAAATTTTCCACATAATCGGCTTGTTTTTACTGGAACAACATGACGCAATCATACTTAGAGCTTTAAACCAAGCGGAGTGGCCATTGACAGGCATTCCCCTCTGCCGAAAATGTATGACCAGTGGTCATACTTATTGTATGGACTGACGTTTATTTGACGTGGCTATTTTGACGTTTCGCATACATTTGACGTTCCCCTCCCCCGCAAAAAACGACAAACTTTTTCCGGATAATCGTTTGAGGTCAAGATGGCGGCGACGCATTTTTAGGCGATTATCACACTGGCGACGGATCCGCATGCGGCGCCGGTGCGCGAGCAAGATAGCGCTATACACATGCAGAGCGCTGTCTCGCTCGCGCACCGGCGCCGCATGCGGATCCGCAGCAGTGTGATAACCGCCTTAGAGTAGTTCTTTGTTTTTTGCTTATTTACGTAGTTCAGTGTGTAATATTGATAGCTTATTGTGCGGTGATCTAACGAACAAGTGGCAGCTAATGAAGAATTAGTCTCAAAACGCGCGTAACCACTCTTTAGTCGAACGAACGGTTATCCGGGGTCTCGGCCGCCCACGTGTTTGTAGGGAGGCTATCACCTTACAATCAGCAAAACCTTTACCGAACAACGTTGCCTATATTTTATTGTACCTAATAAAAAAAGTGTGAAACGTCGTCATTGGCAGAATTCCCATTGCTATGTAAAAGGGAGAAAGCCATTAAAAAAAAAAAAAACTTTTTCCGATAGAATGAGAGCGCGTGTCGCCTCTGGTTGGTTTAATAATTAAAGCAATCATAACTGGCACAACATATCAATGCTAAAATGAAGAGCCATTCAGAGCTCCACGAGCTCTGAATGTCGGGTTCCACCCGACCCTGTAGTTTGAGGACGTCGCAGGCACCCAATAAAAGCGCATGTCTAAATCTCGGGTTTCGTTTGTAGCACACTGTAACAGCGTGCATCTGAATGTCGGGTTCCACCCGACCTTGTAGTATGAGGACGTCGCAGGCACCCAATGTAATAGCGCATGTCTAAATGTCAGGTTTTGTTTGTAGCACTTTGTAACAGCGTGCATCTGAATGTCGGGTTTCACCCGGTCTTAATGTACAGTGCCACCAAAAAGAGTAGAAATTAAAAAGTGGCAACATCGTAGTGTCGTCCCTTTCAAATCAATCTAAAAAAAACGGGACGACACTACGATGTTGCCACTTTTAAATTTCTACTCTTTTTGGCGGCACTGAAGGCGCCGATGCAAGAACGCGTGTCTAAAATGTAGAGATACTGCTCTTCTAAATTCAAATTGAATGACATCGCTACGTCATCTTATTACTTTTAATTAAAAGTCACCTATGTAAATCACTAAATCTAAACCTAATTATTTGTTGTATTAAGCAGAAACGTCTGCAAGCGATATTTCAATCCCTCTGACGTACACAGATGGAAAGATTCACCGAGGTTGAATAAGCGAGAGTTCCAAGTTCGAGTCTTGCTCGACACGGTGAATTTTTTCCATTTTTCCTTTCAATTATAAAATTAAATATAAACCTACCTCCATCCTCAGGAATATTGAGCAACTTCTTGGCCCCAGGACTGGGCCCTCGCACCGCCGACAGCGCCCTCTGCAGTGTCTCGCTCATCTGCTTCGCTGCCACACAGCAGCAGCATTGCAGGAGCAGCACTAGCACAACACACTGCACGACGCGAGTCGAGTCCGGCCTGCCCATCTCGGCATGGGCTAGCATGGGCTACTGGATCATGCTAAGCTGGCATCTGGAAAGAAAGAAATTGTAAGTTAGAAACTGTTGATTTCAAAGTTGTGGCTTCTAACAACTTGTAATTGTGTCGATTTCAAAGTTGTGGCTTCTAACAACTTGTAATTGTGTCGATTTCAAAGTTGTGGCTTCTAACAACTTGTAATTGTGTCGATTTCAAAGTTGTGGCTTCTAACATCTGGTAATTGTGTCGATTTTAAAGTTGTGGCTTCTATTTAACAACTTGTAATTGTGTCGATTTCAAAGTTGTGGCTTCTAACAACTTGTAATTGTGTCTATTTCAAAATTGTGGCTTCTAACAACTGGTAATTGTGTCGATTTCAAATTAGTGGCTTCTAACAACTTGTAATTGTGTCGATTTCAAAGTTGTGGCTTCTAACGACTTGTAATTGTGTCGATTTCAAAGTTGTGGTTTCTAACAACTTGTAATTGTGTCGATTTCAAAGTTGTGGCTTCAATAAACCTTGGACTGAATGTTAACAATGAAAATGATATAGTTTTCGAGATATTGGCACTATAAAGCTTAAAGTAGTCATTTTGCAAAATCTCAAAAAATGCCATTTTAATTTACAATATTTCAATAGGGTGAAAGCTTAATCTGATAGCCCATTAACTGTTCTATCAGTTTAAGCCTTGAGATGTTTCTTTTAATAACAACCTGTAAATGTTTTTATTTCATATACCGTCAAGTCTGGCAACTTTGCCACTTTTCACAGGTGTTGAAAAGTCATAGTACATTTTTAACCAGAATTCGTATGAAACCACTGAAGTATGAATGACGCGACACATAATATATTTATCAACGAGTGCATACATAAGATGGTTTATAAATTAAATGACGGATAATAAGGTTTTACGAGTAAAAAGAAAACTGGCAAAGTTACCTATACCGTGTGGCAACTTTGCCAACTGCATTTTTACGTTGTATAGTAATTTAGTTGTATTTACAATATTAGTAAAGAATATTCAGTATTTAGGATACAATATTTTGGAATTTGATCCTTAATGATATATTATTCCATAAAGAAATACAGCAAAAGTGGCAAAGTCGATCACCCATTTAAGAAAATTTCATAGAAAGTCAGTGAATGTCAGGTGAAGTGGTCAGGGTTGACACAAATGAAAAAATATTAATTATTTAAGTACTTATTTATTTTGTTACATACGAGTAATCAGGTTACATAAGTACTCAGGAAATACATAAAAGACACCTTAATTAAAATATTATCAAAAACGAAACATAGAAAACTCTTTAAGAGGCCTATCACAGGTCCACTCGTAAATAATTGTGATTACCTAGGTACCTATTTAAACTTGACGATAGACATTTATAAAAGGGCTTCGTCACGAACTGCCTCGTCGCCTCTTAACAAAAGTATTATCGAAACAAAACACTTAGGTATATGTAGTAATTATTACCAATAAAATAAGTATGTCACAGTTTTTTTTTTTTTTTTTTTTTTTCGTTAGCCTATTTGGTGTCCCACTGCTGGGCAAAGGCCTCCCCTCTCTTTGTCACAGTTAACTTTGAGTTTTCTTTTTTACTTAAACAAAACATACACTCTGTATATGTTATGGACCAAGTGATAAATAGGTCATTATACATAATGCCCGATGCAATATGAGTAGGCAATTTGACAATAACTATTCAAATAATTAAATTATATTCTAACTATTCAAAAAATTATAAATAATGCCCATCACCTATTCGGCAGAGTAATAAACCTTCGATAATAACTATTCAAACAATGAAATTGTTCGGG
This sequence comes from Pammene fasciana, assembly GCA_911728535.1. Taxonomy (NCBI): domain Eukaryota; kingdom Metazoa; phylum Arthropoda; class Insecta; order Lepidoptera; family Tortricidae; genus Pammene; species Pammene fasciana. Next base: position 3,843,005 of record OU452295.1, read on the forward strand.
CTTTATACATAATATCCAACAACTATGGGCAAAGTAATAAAAAACATAAAAATTTCACAAAATCAACCTACAACGTCGTGAAAATAGGGGTAATTTTTTATACCACGACGCTGGTAAACAATCGTACGGTCTGCCTGATGGTAGGCAGCTACCGTAGCCTATGGATGCCTGTAACTCCAGAGGATTCACATGCGCGTTGCCTACCCTTTAAGAACCTATACACTCCTTTTTTGACAATTACTTACACATATGGAGTGCCCCCCTAAAAATTTTTTTTTTTGCAATTTCTCTACAAAACTAAGAAGCTGCACACACAATACACTTTATGTAAAAATTTGATAATGATACGTGTTATAGTTTCCGAGTAAAATAGCTGTGACATACGGACGGACAGACAGACAGACGGACATGACGAATCTATAAGGGTTCCGTTTTTTGCCATTTGGCTACGGAACCCTAAAAAGTATCTATCTTATGAAAAATGTAATTTAATTTTTTTTTTGTGTACCAACCCTAGGCCGCTACAAAACATGGCAAAGCTGCCCCCCCATATTAGTCGGCGTGGTCTGGTGACTTTGCCAAAACAATTATCGGACTTAATTCAAACACTACGGCATTTATAAGGTAATCAATTCATTCCTTACCATTTAAATAACATAATATCTAAAATTTACGTACCTGGATGCGTTGTTTATACTCTAAACTTTTTAAAGTTCTTGAGCACTAACTTTTATGATTATGTGAGTGACGAATTTGGAACTGAAATGGTAAGAAAATGGTTGCCGTGGTGTTGTCTCATTCATAATAATTTTGCCAATTGATAACCATATTTTCTACTAAAAGAAGGCACAACACTAAAAAATATACGTTGTCGGTGGTATGAAAGGATTACCTTATGCACTCTGCTGGTGGCAAAGTCAGTAACCCTTGGCAAAGCTGCCAGACTTGACGGTACCAGTACTCAAATATTTTATTTAGTAACTAAAAACTTCTTTTGTAACACAATCGTTCCTATTTCGTTTTATGAATTACAGAATTCTCTGACTCGACATTTATTTACGATTTCCTAACTTAAATATAAAACTCCCTATTAAATTTGAAATCTCTTTCAGAAAAAACAGCCACGTAGTTGTGTTTGCCAGGAACCGAGAAAATCTAAATCGACTTGCAATTTAAACCGGAAATTTCCAATACAAGAAAGATCGCACTTATATTTTTATCGTTAAAAGACTTCACTTTCTCGTTTAAACGAAATACCTATTTCCACCCGACAACCGAAGGTATGTATGTCTACTTATTTGGCACGCTCTACAGCCAACATCGTTGGACGGATTATGAAGTTTGGAGTGTCATTAAATTCGTCTCAATTGTGGGAATGACATATTACATTTTAAAAATAATACCATAATATAAAACCGAAATATTTAATCGTTAACGAAGTCATACTAGTCGGGTATTTTTTTTCCACTTGCTCTGTAAACTTTTACCATACGTGTTCCTGGCGTTTCGCACCGGCTTTTTGGCACAGCTCGGTTAGGGACCGCTTGGCATCCTAAACCAAAAATGGTCGTGTGATAAGTTTATACGACAACGACCTTTTAACTGGCGAATCTGGGGTTTTACAATCCGATAACTCAAATGAAGAATAAATATTGCAAAAATCCTATACATAATAAACGATGTTTTACAGTATCTGTGGTTACTCTGGTGTCTTGCCAATTAGGTCGACTAGTTAAATTGTATATTTGTTTTACTCGTGGCTGCAACGCGTTTTAAGGTATGCGTCGGCAAGAGGCTGCCGCGACCCGGCAGTCGCTGCCCGGCAGTCACTGCCCGGCAGTCGCCCTACTGCTTTATAGGGATTTGTATGACACACCGTCCGCAGCAGGCGGCTGAGCGGCGCGGCCGTGGTCGCGCGACCTCGGCAGCGCCGCCGAGCCGCTCCCGTAGCAGTACGGCAGCGCTGCTCGCTCGCAGCGGTCGCAAAAATGGTGTCTTTTAACAGTTTTAACGAAGAAAACGACGAGTATTTAGTGGAGCTTATTGCTAAACATTCAGCGCTTTATGATTTTCGACTGAAAGCTTCTACTCCTCTTTGATGAAAGTAAAATCATCATTATTTCATCAATTTCATCATCTTATTCTTCGTCTTTAAATTGTCAAACATCGTTATTTTTAATAATACGCAACAGAATCGCACAACTGCTAGCACTGACTCCTATATGACTACTGCGCGTGGCAGTCGGCAGCCGCCGCCCGGTCGCGCCTATCCGAATGCTTACGGCGGCGCTGCCCAGCAGTCACGTTTGGCGGCGGCGGTCGGTCGCGGCGGTCGGGTCGCGGCAGCGTCTTGCCGAATGCTAGCTTTATTCGTTTATCATTTGGTTTGGCTGTTGGTAGTCAAAACATTGTGAAACTTGATACGAAAAAATAAAAAAAAATAAAAGCGGTAATGAAATTGGTATCAAAGCTCCGATATTTATTTTATTTTAGGTACAAAAGATAACATGTGTTTATTTATTCACATAAAGAGTAACTAATATTCCTGTTTCAACCAGGAAAACTATGATACTTTCGTTTACTGCTAATATACATACATATATCCTTTAAAATATATTATTTTACGTCACTCTGGGCGCTAAGTGAGATTTACCGCCCTAGGGCGCAGCGGCAAATCTCACTTCACACCCAGGAGAAGACGTAAAATTATGTACGCACCACGGGCGGTAATAAAGAAGGCCTCAGATCGCTTGTTTATGGCCCTTACCTTCGGTTCGGGCCACAAATGCCAGCGATCTGAGCCCTTCTTTATTTTACCGCCCTAGGTACGTAATGTACTATTAATCTCTGTTTGGACCGACGGCTAACTGGTAGAGGATGCCTTTTGACATTAAGTTCGCCGTCTGGACTCTTTTTTATTGTGCAATAAAGTTTAAATCATATATATATTATTATCCGTTAAACATTATTTAGTTCATGAAACATACTTGAGGTTTAAACATTTCCATTACTCTACTACTTAAAAAGCTTTCAAACTAAACGGAAGTGTTCAGCAAATTGTTAACTAAATAGTTTTACTTGCTATTAATATTATTTGCAAAGAACAATCATTTAACGAAAATAAAGAGCAAAATAAATGTCGAAAATCGGTCAAGTGCGAGTCGAACTCGCGCCCTGAGAGTGCATATTAAGGCGATTATCACACTGATGACGGATCCGCATGCGGCACCGGTGTGCGAGCGAGATAGCGCTATACACATGCAGAGCGCTATCTCGCTCGCGCACCGGTGCCGCATGCGGATCCGCGCCAGTGTGATAACCGCCTAACACTTTCCGTACCGCGTAGCGCGAGCGCGTAGCCAGGTATTCCTCGTATGTAGCGCGTAGTAGCTACGAACAGAGAACCCGACAGTCGGGTTCTCGGTGCTGAATGTGTTAAGATTTTAAAATCAGTAACGACTTTATGATCAATAGTTACTATTAAAGCTAGTCTACCGAATTTATCGGATCGGTTTTTTACCGTATGCAAGATGATTAGGTAGCAGTGGCGATGGGTCCATAGAACACGATTCTCGTCGGCTTTCCTGATTTTCAGGCACCCGAGTAGTTTTCTTAGAGCTCGTGAAGAAATTTTAAGCCAAATTAAGCTCCGGCTTGCCTAAGAAAATTTTTGACCCGCCGCCACTGATGCTGACTAACTTTGTCTATGGCACCAACTCCAAAATTTTCTACATTTTGGCCGATCAGACAACAATGTTTTTAATGGGGATGCCTAATTTGTATTTCAAATTTCGGGGTTGATTCCATAGAAAATTTAGTTCGACCTCCCTAACCTCATACAATATGGCTAGTTGTTGAATAAACACTCTGTATCTGTATTTTATTTGCTCATTCACGGGTCACGTATTATATTTCTTTAGTACTTATATGTTTGCCTTATTGATACTTTTATTTTATCTGATAGCCAGACTTGAAGTCAAATACATTTATCAAGTAAGCAAACAGTAGATAGAAAATACGTTCAATTCATTTATAAGTTTGAACGTTGACTCAACGATAAGAGCTGGATGGGAATATAAATATTAGCACAAAGTATCGGTAAACAGAGGTATCTTCTATAAAAATAGGTGGAATAATACTTAAAATTATTTTCTACACTGAAAAAACTAAACAACTAGTAATAAATAAGTTTTTGCTATTTACAACCGAGTGACGCGCCTCGCATGGAGCCTGCATAGTTCGTTGCTAAAATCAAAGAAGTCAACTTGGCTAACGTATGTATGTAAAATTAAATTATACTATTAATAAATAAGGGAATCAGGTAAGGGTTACATTTACTAGGACACTTATTTGGATTCAAACTAGTGCTTGGTTAAAATAACCAAGAACGTTTAGCAATAATTGCTTGTTTGTCATTAACAAAGCTTTATTCCGTGTTTTAGATATGTTTTAGTTATGCAACTAAAAATATCTTAACCGAGCCAAATCGGTACTTTGCTAACACTCATTTTTTACCGGATAGTAAATCTCATCGATAAGAGGAAAAACAATCAGCCCAAAATATGGCCCCACAATACTGACTCAAGAGCGACTCGCTCTTACAGTCGCCATCAGATATATCGGAGCGGCCAAGGTGGCCACAAATGGTTGTCTATTGTTTGCCCGAATATTATATAAAATAATAATCATATGCCCGAATTTTATTTGACCGAATTTCATTTGCCCGAATGGTTTGTTTACCATAAAAATGATGTGACATACTCTTTGTTTACCCGATTATTAGATTTCAGAATATACGAGTGCCATACGTATTGTTGTCCATATTATTAAATGTAATAATATTATTTAATAGAATATTTAAACGCCATACTAAATAATGGTTTTCCGAATCCTTTCTGGTAGCCGTTTTATTTTATACGAGGTCACAGTTCTTACCTAACCTAACCTACTTTCTGGTAGCCGTTCGCTTTTTGGGGGATCACAGTTCTAACCTAACCTACTTTCTGGTAGCCGTTCATTTTAAGGGAGATCACGGTTCTAACCTGACCTACTTTCTGGTAGCCGTTTTATTTTGTAGGAGGTCACAGTTCTAACCTAACCTAACCTAATTTCTGGTAGCCGTTTTATTTTATACGAGGTCACAGTTCTAACCTAACCTACTTTCTGGTATCCATTTTATTTTATACGAGGTCACAGTTCTAACCTAACCTAACCTACTTTCTGGTAGCCGTTTTATTTTGTAGGAGGTCACAGTTCTAACCTAACCTAACCTACTTTCTGGTAGCAGTTTGCTTTTTGGGGGATCGCAGTTCTAACCTAACCTACTTTCTGGTAGCCGTTTTATTTTGTAGGAGGTCAAAGTTCTAACTTAACCTAACCTACTTTCTCGTAGCCGTTTTATTTTATACGAGGTCACAGTTCTAACCTAACCTACTTTCTGGTAGCCATTTTATTTTATACGAGGTCACAGTTCTAACCTAACCTACTTTCTGGTAGCCGTTTTATTTTGTAGGAGCGCACAGTTCTAACCTAACCTACTTTCTGGGAAGCAATTTGAATGGCAAATGATATTATGGCTAGTGGTCATTATGGCTTACAATGATTATGACAAATGATATTATTGAAATTGATTTTATGGGAAACAAAGTTTCTGGCATGTGACTAATATAGTAAACAATAAGTATTGCATATGTAAGTATGGGCAACAATATAATGGCTGTTGAATATTATGGCAAATGAAATTCTGGCAAGTGAGTAGTGAGTGTATACCGCCACAAATAACTGAACAACGCCTCTATTGTCAAGACAATGCATGCAAGTGCATGTTCAGATATTCTTGAGTACCTTGGCCGCTCTAATATATTTGATGGCGACTGTACTAGTACAGCAGTTTGTTTCTTACGGAAAACTGGCCGGTTACAAACTTTCAAGAGCCATATTTTAAAATTTTCAGTAAATCCTGTTTTAGCAATCTAACTACATAGGTTTAATTGCTCTCATTATTGTGTCATATCTGACGTGGCCAACTCTTAGACCATTTTAGTCTGTACCACCTTTATATTGTTGCTCGTTGTACTATCTCGAGTTTTTTGTTAGAGAGCTCAAAGAGGATTGTGTTGACCACGGGACCCACTTGTCCCTTTTAAGGTCAACACAGTGACCTCTCCTTTATACAAAAAGTCCGCGACGCGCATGTGTCGCCTCTGGATTTGCAGGATATATGTGACGTCCCACGGGTGAAAGTACCTTATAGCGGTTGGCGCTTACGTTGCGAAGCATCGCATTAGTGTTGCAGCGTCGTTAGAAATAGCGTAAGCCCCAACCGCCATAAGGTACCTTTTCTCGTGGAATGTCACATATTAGCTGGTTAATATCAGGCGGGCCATATGTTTGTTGGCCACCGTCAAAAGTGGAGCAAAACCCTCCTTGAGTCATTGACCTAGAGTAGTAATTCGCTTATCGCTTCCTTCCGCCTGTCGGACAGAGGCCTTACGTCAAAGACTTCTTTGCCCAAAGAAGCGTATTCGCGGAAAATAAAAGAGATAATTTAATTTAGATAGGCCATCAAAGACCGTTTTAATGTCGTCCCGAAAATGTTTGCCCGGATAAAATTAATTACCCGATAGTCCTGATTGTCGGGTGCCTCAGAACTGACAAACAGCAAAAAAGAACAATAGTTAAACCATAGGCGAGCTTATACACTGAAAAAATTTTTTTTTTACCAACAACCAAACTTCGTCTCATCATCATCATCATCTCAGCCATAAGACGTCCACTGCTGAACATAGGCCTCCCCTTTGGACCTCCATAAGTATCGGTCGGAAGCGACTTGCATCCAGCGTCTTCCGGCGACCTTTATAAGGTCGTCTGTCCATCTTGTGGGTGGACGTCCTACGCTGCGCTTGCTAGTCCGTGGTCTCCACTCGAGCACTTTTCGACCCCATCGGCCATCTGCTGTGCGTGCAATGTGGCCTGCCCATTGCCACTTCAGCTTGCTAATCCTGTGGGCTATGTCAGTAACTTTAGTTCGTCTACGGATCTCCTCATTTCTGATTCGATCACGTAGAGAAACTCCGAGCATAGCCCCCTCCATAGCTCGTTGAGCGACTTTGAACTTTGTGATGAGGCCAATAGTGAAAGACCACGTTTCGGAGCCGTAAGTCATCACTGGTAACACACATTGGTTGAAGACTTTCGTCTTGAGGCACTGAGGTATGTCGGACGAAAAGACATTACGTAGTTTCCCGAACGCTGCCCAACCGAGTTGAATTCGGCGGTTGACCTCTTTTTCGAAGTTGGACCTACCTAATTGGACTACTTGTCCTAGGTAGATGTACGAGTCAACAGCTTCAAGTACCGAGTTCCCAACAGAGACTGGGGTGGGCACAACCCTGGAATTTGACATAAGTTTCGTCTTATCCATGTTCATTTTCAAGCCCACCTGTTGTGAAACTCGGTTGAGGTCATCGAGCATCATGCTGAGTTCCTCCATCGACTTTGCCATGACTACAATATCGTCGGCAAACCGAAGGTGAGTGATGTATTCGCCATTGATGTTGATGCCAAGTCCTTGCCATTTCAGGAGCTTGAAGGCGTCTTCCATTGCGGCAGTAAACAGTTTCGGAGAGATAACGTCTCCCTGTCTTACGCCTCTTCCCAATGGAATCGCCCTCGTACTCTGCTCCTGTACTCGGACCGACATGGTGGCGTTACTATACAAGCACTTCAACACTTCGATGTACCGATACTGTCAATATGGCACCGCTGAAGAGACTCAAATCAAATCAAAATCAAATCAAATCAAATTATTTATTTTGCACGAAAAAGGGTTAGATTACAGGTGTTATTATAATATAATGCACTCCTTAATCAACTATAGTTCATAGCATGCAAAATATTACTATAAGTCTTAATTCTAGTTATTTACATATATACAAAAACATTATAATGTGTATCAAACAAGGGAAAAAAAATTTAACTGGTCAATTAATTGTAATAAAATATAATTATAGTTACAAGTCAATTCATTTGGTCAAGTCAGGTTTTTGATTTAATTATTTTCATGTCAAATCTCGTTCCAGAAAGTCATTTATTTTATAAAATCTGTTGTCTAAAAGCCACTCACGTACTTTTTTATTAAATAGATTGTTTGGCACTTCTTTAAATTTTGAAAATACTTTATTATAAATGTTTACACACATAACACTGCAGTTCTTTTTGAATCGAGCAGATTTTTGCTGTTTAGCTACAACAAGCCGGTCACAGTTTCTTGTGTTGCGCGGAAATAAATCTTTCGCAGTTTTAAAAAGTTCACTGTGCTTTCTTACAAATTTAGTCACTTCATGTATATATAAACATGGAAGAGGTAGTATGCCCAATTTTAAGAACAAGGGTTTGCATGGTTCAAAGGGGCCAAGCACCGCCCATGTTTCCACCGAATCGAAGGCTTTCTCATAGTCCACAAACGCTAAGCATAATGGCAGGTTATACTCTTCAGTCTTCTGTATAACTTGCCGCAGCGTATGTATGTGGTCTATGGTACTATAGCCTCTTCGGAGACCGGCTTGTTCGGGAGGCTGGAAGTCATCAAGTCTGGGTTCTAGACGGTTCGTGATGACCCTTGAAAACAGCTTATAGACATGGCTCAGAAGCGTGATGGGTCTGTAGTTCTTCAAAAGGGTGTTGTCACCTTTTTTGAAGAACAGCACCACCTCGCCTCTGTTCCATGTTTCAGGCGTTTTGCCCTCGGATAAGACGGAGCTAAAGAGCTTCTGGAGGATTTTAAGTACCGGTGTTCCACCCGCTTCAAACCCGCAAACTTCGTCTACCAGTAAGTTAAGGGCCTTATCACACTTGAGCTATTTGTACAAAACTCGTACGCGGCGAACACGGCGTGTTCGCTCCCATACAAAACTCGCTCGCAAATCGCAAGTGTGATAACGCTCTAAGAATTGGGACTACAACGGTATTTGAGCTCCCTACGAGCTGTGGAACCGCCCCGTGCAACTTGGACCCAACTTGGACTTTGCTTCTCACCTCCCCCCCTCGTTTTTTTCGACTTCCAACTCTGACGGATCGATAAACGGCCGGGGTGAATAGCAATTTGCATGCTCGTTTTTCATCACAAACAGATACTGGATATTGAGGGGTGAAAAACAAAGTCCAAGTTGGGTCATTTCGGATTGCACAGGGTGGTTCTCTCTCTCGTCAGTGGCGCCCTCACGGCGGCTGTGAGACATGTTTTTTATTTGACAATAGATATGATGGAATTGTCAACAAACACTGCTGCCATATTTCTTTGATACTGATGCTGCAGTGTAATGCTTAACGTAAACATTTCAAATTGTAACTTCGTTATATTTCGCTCTCCTTTTTCGTTGATCTAAAGAAAATGTGGTTACTGCCTGAGAATTAGGAATACCGCCGGGAATCGAGTTCTACGTAGACGCGAGACGCTTCAACTGAAGTTGATATAAGTACGTACTAAATTAATGTACTACGAGTACTCTGGAGAGAAATGATAAAAAAACATTTAAGTGGATCGCGCTTGAAACGGTAACGCTAACTAAATATTATTTTAAAAGTATTGCAGAACCTTTGTTCTTGCTCCGAGTAGAGTGGCCACGATTTAGAGTTAAAATGGGATATTTATTTTACACTTGTAGTGAGAATTTAAATATAACTTGACATTATTTGTGACGGGTTCAAGCTAAAGGTGTATCATTGTTGTTAATGAAATAAGGCGTTACTGCCATCTAAAATTATTGAGAAATAAATTATATTAACAACCGACAATGATGATGACTACAACTCGAAATAGATAGTGAACTAAAATGGAAAATATACATATGTACCTACATTCTCATATGTATCTACATTAAATCTACTTTAATTATCTTCCATGATTAACTTTAGTTATTTTCTTGTCGGCTTTGTCATAGTTGTGCCACCTTTTTGACTTATTGACATGATATGACCCCCCCATTTTTTCACAGTAGTAGTGAGGGAGACATCTAAGTTCACTCAGCCTCTCCTGCTTTTTATTCCAAATAGTTTCGCAGTTGTAGTGTCGTATTAAATGCCCATTTTTCCGCGTCTACGTTCAATAATTCTCAGGATCGCTCTCCATTATTTTGTCTACTTAATCCGTACGTAATTTTTGTATAAAATGATAAGATATGGTGACCCTAGCTGTAAGAAGTTGAGCTCAAAGGGGCTATTTCTAGTTCATTCCATTGCGAACAAACGTCTTCTCGGTTATTTTAATATTTAACTTAGTACTTTGAATATATAATTCCTCGCAATTCCATTAAAGGATAAAAAAATAACGATTTATTGAAATATTTATCTTTTTCCGACCAAGCGCTGTGAGGTCGTGTTCAAATACTATTCATTTTATGTTAGACTATTTCTTCGAGGCTTTAAAATCTGGTATCAGTGCCTGGTGTAGGCACTAGTTTCTACGGAAGCGACTACCATCTGACGGTGCAAACCAGAGGGATAACTAAGCTTTATCGGTATTAGACCGGTTTCTTGAATAAACTCTGATATCAGTATTAAATACCCCACACGATGGTAAATATACTTACCAATTTCTCGGTACCGAACGGCTCGTATGGATTTCTATTCCTGTTTCCCGGAATGATATAGTCATTACGAGATGTACGAGAAAATTCTCAAGTTACTGTCAATTTGTTTATTGCAATCATACATATACCTTCCTCTTGAATCACTCTATCTATTAAAAAAACCGCATCAAAATCCGTTGCGTAGTTTTAAAGATCTAAGCATACATAGGGACAGACAGCGGGAAGCGACTTTGTTTTATACTATGTAGTGATAGTGATATAACGATGAAATACTAAGACATTACCTACTTGTTTGATATTATTGCCGAATGCTGAATATTACGTAAATAGTAAAAGAAAGCTCTCAACAAATTTAACCGACGATCATCAGACCATATAATTATCTAGCAGAAGTGGCAGGGAATAGTTGGATGGAGTCAGAAGCGGAGTCTTAATGGGTCGATGTGGGGATCCTTTGGAAGTTCAGAACTTAGTGATGGGTCTATGGTATATCATGGCTTTACGATAAACATGATGCTATTGATGACTAACATTGAATTTTAGTAACGAATAACGTACTAGTAGTCGTTACTAGGTGGCGCTGATTTTATCTCATACATATTGGCTCTGTTTAGGTGGCTCTGAACTAGATGGTGCTAAATACTCAGAGCCTCAAAAAGTTCTTAGGCTATGGCCGTCTACTATATATTTAAGTCTATGCTATTACTTCTCGACAATATAGGTACATATTGACTAACTTTAAAAAAAATGTAAATGATGATTTAGGTACTACAAAGCAAACGTAGAAGCGTGTATTAGTGCTCTACAATGTTTATATCAGAAATCAATATTGTGATTGTGACTAGTTGATTACTATTAAATGAACATATCAAAAACCATCTGGTCTGTTCCGATTGTTCCTGGTTGGTGTTTTTTATTATTAAACTAAAGACTTACGAAAATAGTAGACTTTAAGTTCAAAATGAGCTACTTATAAATTGTTAATCTAGAGAATGTAAATCAAATTACCTACTTCCACAAGTCTTTTAATACATCTACACCAAAAATCGTCTAAAATATCATAAAAGTTAACCATCTCTACAAAGTATAAGCATGGTTGCAACCATAGAGTAAACAACGGGCCACCAACAAAATGCCGTACATACCGAGCGAGAAACATCGATTTCCAAATGGCAATCCAACACAAAACACTACACTGTGCACATTAAACACATTTACACACAAAAATCACCAATTAACTAATATTAAACATTAAAAAACACAACGCGAAAACGGAACACAACGCATCATACCGCGAACGGCCCAAACTAACCTAAAAGCTGCGTTCCAAACATAAAATTTGACCAACGATAAACGCTCCATACACCAAAGAAACGCAGTTTCGAAACCCAAATCGATTGCAGTTGGGCAAATTAAATACAAACTGATTTCAATCTTATACCGTTTAAATAAAGATCATTGATAAGTTTGACGGCTTATTGATAACTTTGTGAATGAAGTAGAAACGGAACGCATCCTTCGTATTGTGTTTTCTACCTGCGCTCGTCCCTTTTTTTTCTCACCGGCCAAGCACGTGGAGCCCCCTTCTACAAAGTTAAACGTGCACTTTTGAAACAAAGAATACGAGATACTTCTTTGGAGTTATGGTTTAAGTTTGAAGTGTTTAACGGCAATGTAAGTTTGTAATTTATTGCGAACTATCAGGATGGTGCAGTGAAATGCGATTCAACTAACTATACAGTTTGAATTCAGTTCTAGGTATTGAGAATAAAATCTGTGGCATTTAATTATTTAGAATGAACATTGTACACTACGTATAGATAGAGACTAAAATAATTGAAGCTTACGAGAAGACAGCATAGTTGCTATAAGCAGAGAGTATACATACATATATAGAGCGCCACAGTCTAAGAACTTTTTGAGGCTTCAAGTCTGAAACGCCATCTGAACGAGACCAACCAAAGTTACAGTATAGAGTACTCTCTGCCCCATCTAGTAATTGACAGCGTTACTATTATTACGGTAACTTTGGGTCGCTCTCGTTCAGATGGCGCTTCAGACTTCGAGCCTCACAAAGTTTTTTGAGACTTTTGCTAGTTCTATTAATTTTTTCGTATGAGTCACCGTTACTGAGTTATTTACGAAAAACCAAAAAGAGGGACCTTTACACCCCTCCCTCCCCGTTAGCGGCGCCCCTCACCGGTACTTTTAGTATATTTTGTAAGACACTCTTTGCTAAAAGTAAATCAAAATCTCATGACGTAAACGGTGTTAGAACGGTGCAACCCCGTTGCGAATTGCGACACTTGCGACCCCGTTGTCACGGGATCGCAATAGGTTACGAATAATCGTTTGAGCTCAAGATGGCTGCGGCATCTTTAGAATAGTTGTTTGTTTTTTGCTCATTTACGTAGTTCAGTGTGTAATAATTAGCTAATGTGAAGCTAATGAAGAATTAGTCTCAGAACGCGTGTAACCACCCTTTAGCCGAACACAAGGTTATCCGGGGTCTCGGCTACCCACCCACGTGTTTGTAGGGAGGCTATCACCTTACAATCAAAAAGGCCTATAAACACCGTTGTCTATATTTATTTAGACAAATAAAATTTAATTAACGTCGACAACTAGACATTGGCAAAATTCCCATTGGTACAAGCCATTTCGTTAAAAAAAATTGGTTCTAGCCGCAGCGCGGAGATTTTGCTTTTGTACGTAATTTCGCTAATTTCGAACGGGCATCATACACGTGGGGATCAATGTTACTCTGTGTCCGTCGTAGGAAACACCTTAGACAACCTTACACGTGATGGTGACTGGTGCTAAAAGAGTAACAAACTTGGCAGCTGCACTGTCCCATCTGGAACTCGCAGCACTCACTGGATTTTCTTCACCATCTACTTTCCCACTGCCATTACCACTTGAGATAAGAAATGCCATCTATACCCAGTGACGTGTAGCCATACGATAAATAAAATAATCATACACGTAAACGGGTATTAATCGCTGTTGATTCGTTGTATTTCGTGGGCAAAGCCCAGCGTGCGTTGCTTTTTACACCACTGCCATAGTTTGAACTTGAACGGAATTGTGAGCATAGACCTTAATTTATTCTAAATAATATAACATACGAGTGTTAACCGCAGTTACAAAACTTTTTACAATTCACCATTCTAAGTAAGTAATTTTTTTCAGTACATAAAACTCGAATAAGAAAAAAAATATAAATAATGTTATTCAGACTTTTACTCAACAGAAAAAAATATGCATGACCTAAATACTCTAACCATCCGAATATCTAACTCGAAACAATGTATTTAGACAAACAAAACTAATCACATCATGTCGTTATAACCAAACTAATAGGTTAACTAACTAGTTATACTGCAATACAGTTGAACTATGAACTAGTTAAAACTCTGGTCAGCAATACCCCATACATAAGCTTTAACAACCATTACAAATTCATTCAAATATTAAACGTATTTTCAAGCAATAAAGTTTAAATTATAATGGTTGTTACGGCTCTTTTGTGTGGTGGGACAGCGCGTAATCTCGCGATAAGCACGCGACAATGAATGCTTACTACTATGTGACAGTTAGTGTTTCGGGTTAAACCAGGTAAAATATGACTAAAGAGTATCAAAATAGTTCTGTTAATGCCAAATTTCAGATATTTTTCTTAAGTAACTAAGATTTTTTTTCTTAAGAGTCACCAGGACGCTCGCGTTCCCATACAAACGTAGTTTAGCTCTCTTTTTAAAACGACATGCTTTAGAACCACGAAATTTGGCATGGGCATTCTAGTAGTACAGATCTATGTCGGTAATTTATCGATCTATGTCGGTATGTTGTTTTCGTTGCTAAAAATTGTAATAGGTACAAAGAAAATACAGCCAGATACAGATTTACATACAAAACTTATTTTTGCTATATTTTCTTTGTATTACAATTTTTGGCAACGAAAACGAATTACCGACATAGACCTGTACTGCTAGATTACCCATGCCAAATTTCGTGGTTCTAAAGCATGTCGTTTTAAAATGAGAGCTGAACTACGTTTGTATGGGGATGCGAGTTCACGCGAGCGTCCTGGCGACTCTTAAAACTAGGTATACATACGTGCCGTAGACCTTTAGCGTACTTATAGTTTTATTGGTAACTAGCTTATGTCCACAATGCGTACGCGCCTACATGAAACGGAACAGCAAACATACTTAAAATATTATGGGGCCCACCCACTATCAGTCGGCCTGACGATATTGGCCTGACAGTTGTTCGGAGCTGTCAAATTTTTGTTCTAACTGAAAGGCCGATATCGTCAGGCGAACTGATAGTCGGTGGGCCCCCTTATACCATTCCTCCTACTTTTCGACCCTTTTCCGAGATGAAAATTATAGTACGTTCTTCCTCGGGATTCAGATTATCTCTATACATCATTTCAATGAAAACTGTTCAGCAGTTTAAGTGCGAAAAGGTAAAAGACAGACAGATTTAAGTACTAAAATAGTTTCTGTTTCTGGGAAATATAATATGGCATTAGTATTTATGACGGATATCATAGACTTAAATATATAGTAGACGGCCATAGCCTAAGAACTTATTGAGGCTCCGAGTATTTAGCGCCATCTAGTTCAGAGCCGCCTAAACAGAGCCAGTATGTATGAGATAAAATCAGTTCCACCTAGTAACGAATAACGTAGTAGTAGTACACTAGTCGTTACTAGGTGGCGCTCATTTTATCTTATACATGGCTCTGAACTAGATGGCGCTAAATACTCGGAGCCTCAAAAAGTTCTTAGGCTATGGCCGTCTACTATTATATTTAAGTCTATACTGATATCTATCATCCGATAAGGGCGCAAAAAGGGGAGTAACATTTAGTATATAAATGTAATCATACTAAAGTAATTATATTAGCAGACAGAAATAAGATAATTGTCCTTGTACAGAATAATTCATTAATTCATTCAATTTCATGCATGTAAAGAATAATTCATTCCTACTTCCAAACAGGTCGCAATTCACAACCCAACTGCATTAGGCTGAGACTCACAGACTCAGTGAGCGACTCACTGAGTCAGTAAGTGAATCAGTGAGTAAGTGAGGTAAGTGAGTGTATTTGCATGCTGCTCGAAAAAGCAACTACTTAATCCATTTCACGGTTGGTTGGGCTGACTGTCACACCGATGCGGTTATTGATTTTTCATTATTAATTTAACCAATTTCATTAGGTTAGCGTAACACTGTGTTATTTTTAATTTAGCAAAATATATCTCGCTATAACCGAATGAAACAACCAATTAGTAAATTAAATAATCTGTTATGTAATTTTAATTTGAAGATTTAAAAAAAAAGATATACTTAATACAATCTTTTCTTTTGACAAACACAGAGCCGTTCGGTTCATCTATGTGATAATTTTGAATGTAATTTTTCGTGAATTAAACATTATTTTATTTCACCCGACTGATTTCAACCCCCGAACAAATACAATCAGATTCTGAATTCTAAGTTTAAAATTGGAATGACCGCTGTACAAATGTACAAACCGTAAAATGTATTGTGTATTGTTTGAGCATGGTCCTTCCTTAGGCTTTCATACTGCTGCGGTTTTCGCATGGGGCGCCGGTGTGCGATCGAGATAGAGCTCTGCGTGTGTATAGCGCTGTCACGCTTGCACACCGTCGCCGCATGCAGTTGCGGCGCCAGTGTGATAAGATAAACGCCTTAATCTGCAATACCTATTCGTTGCATTTGTTTCTGATACGGTGTGACAGACGGCCAGACTGTAAATTGCATATGGCTTCGAGGTGTAAACGGAGCTAGTTGACATTATAAAGGCTTTCCGCACGTGCATCACAATCCGCTCGCTTTAAGGTATACGCCACAGACATGGCCAAAAATAGATCATGCAATCGCTATGTGTGCAACATGATTTTATCTGAATTTTTTTGAGGCGTGTAATATGGGTGTCGTGCTGGATAGGAAGGAAGTAATAAACTAAGAAATAATCACGGAAAATTGGTATACACTACCCCAAAAGAAGCGGCTACGAATATTATAATTAAATACATAATGAGTCATATTACAGCACCAAATAGAACTCTATAATTTGCATATGTATCTGTTACTACAGATACATATGCAAATATTTCTGACCGCCACCGATGAGCAGCTGCCAGGCGTCCGGATAGTATAGCGAAATAACAACGAGGTTTCAGATTTTATCGTTGATTGCAACTGAGCGTTGTACAATCGCCATCAAATAAATCGGAGACACCAGGGTACTCAACATATCTCAACATGCACTTTATCGCCTTGACAATAGAGGCGTTGTTCAGATATTTATGAACACCTTGGCTGCTCCGATATATCTGATGGCGACTGTATTTAAATCGTTCAGCAATTCGACTGTGCATCATATCATATTCAACACATACAGTAGGTGCATTTCGATCCATTTGAGTAATTGAAGAATTTTCCTTCGGTTGCACCTCAACTGGGTCTGTGAATGTGTACAATATATCGAATGAACACAAAGGAATTGCTTTGAATTCCTTTCAGCCCGTGTAGCCAGAGCTAGTCGTTTGTCCCTCTCAAAGGTGTGATATCTTAGTGGTCTATTTAGATATATGCCTGTACATCCATGCAAAACGTGTGCATATATTCATGTTTAGGAGCTCTAGTTAGTTTTTTTTTGTAAAAAAAGTTTAGCAAGGCCAATAAAATCGATAAATCCAGGGTAGCTAGACCCTACCTTAAAGTTACAATAAAGACATTTTGTTACATGTCTGGAGCGACCCCCCCCCCCCCCCATCAATTTTTTTTTATATTTTACTACAATACTAAATAGCAGCATAAAAAATTCACCTTATGTCAAAATATTGTGAAAATACAATTATAGTTTCTGAGTAAAATAAAATATGACTGACATTAGGACGGGCGGACGGACGGACATTAACATGACGTGTTTGTCATTTTGGCTACAGGACCCTAAAAAGTCAGATCGCAGTCGCTTTCGTAAAAACCAATTCCTACCAAAACCAATGAAATGAAATGAAAAACGTTTATTTTCAGGCAACTAGTGGCCCATAGATAAATACCTTAAAGACTAGCATACATATTACATTATAAACTAAAACTATTATTTTGGTGACACGACGGTTTTCTGTTGTGCCACCTGCTCTGGTGTAACATTTGGCAGCGTCCCCCGGAACCGCCGAAACACTACACCTTTCGGCCAGAAGCCTACGCTCTCGATGGTCTCCAGCAGCGGCCGCGGCACGCGCACCACAAACGAGCTGAAGTGCACCAATATCTGCGCGTCATGGGATGAGGTTGCCCGACAGACCCGGGCTCAATTGAGCTGTAGCAAAAACATGTAGGGGGTAGTAGTTTTAGCTTCAAGAAACAACAAACATGCAAATATCTAAGCATGAAATACATGCTAAAATTCCACTAATGAGTTAGACGCCTGCAAAAGTTGCTCAAAGTTAGCCGACAAGCTAAGAATAACCATAAGCGAGCTACACCACTAATTTTCTAGGCGGGATTAGTACTGCACGGAGCAAAACACGGCCTTAATTTGTCGCAAAAGGTTGAGCATCCATGGCTTAGCTAAGCTATTGTGGCATAGCTTTTCATGTAAGAATCGAAAAGTAGCACTTACTCCAAAGAAAAGATAATAAAAGATACAAGATATTTATTCATCAATTTAGGCACATTACAATGCACTTATGAACGTCAGAGAGAAAAAAAACCGGCCAAGTGCGAGTCGGACTCGCGCACCGAGGGTTCCGTAAAAACCTATAACAATTGCTATTTCTTACGATTGCGTGGACATGAAAGTTTCGTTTTGCTACAGCAGAAAGATATTATAAAGCTGAGTATATGATATGAATTTCAATTTAATACCTCTACGCGTTTACGAGGAAACAGGTAGTAAGTTTAAAATTTAAAAAAAAAAATTATGTACGATTTTACTAAAAATGTCTACTTTTCGTAATGTTTCCTTTGTTTGTGCTATATGAAGTTTCTTCGTGACAAGTTTCAAGTTTCTGAGTTTACGGGAAGTACCCTTTAGGTTTTGAGTTTCTTGCGAGTACTCAGCTCCAAAATATGCAACTTAAATTGCTATTTCTTTTTATTGCGTTGTTTTAAAAGTTTGGTTTTGCTACAGCTGAAAGGTATTACAGACCTGAGTATTTGATATGAATTTCAATTTAATACCTTTACGCGTTTACGAGTAAAAAGGTAGTAAGTTTAAAATTAAAAAAAATCTTTTTTGTATGATTCTACTAAAAATGTCTACTTTTCGTAATTTTCCTTTGTCGTCTGTGCTATATGAAGTTTCTTCGTGCCAAGTTTCAAGTTTCTGTGTTTACGGGAAGTACCCTTTAGGTTTTGAGTTTCTTGCGAGTGCTGAGTTTCAAAATATGCAACTTAAATTGGTATTTTTTTGATTGCGTTGACATAAAGATTTGGTTTTGCTACATCTGAAAGGTACTATAGCCCTGAGTATTTGACATGAATTTCAATTTAATAACTTCACGCGTTTACGAGGAAAATGGTAGTAAGTTTAAAATTTAAAATATATTTTTTTGTATGATTTTACTAAAAATTTCTACTTTTCGTAATTTTTCCTTTGTCTGTGCTATATGAAGTTTCTTCGTGCCAAGTTTCAAGTTTCTGAGTTTACGGGAAGTACCCTTTAGGTTTTGAGTTTCTTGTCAGTTAGGACACCTGTTAGAGTTCAATATGTTTGATCGTGCGGTGCGTTCGTACGAGATATTCGCGCGAACCTACGATGATCGCCCATTCGCGTTCCATTAGAACGATGCCATACCAGCTGAAAATTGTCTTTAAGAACTTCACATCGCTTACATTCGGTTCATTCGAAAATAATGCTAACATAAAATAGTTAGGTATCTCTTCATGTCAGTGCTGTGCGCTCATCCTAAAGTTTAGCCTAAAAGCGGGTCCACCTAGAGTGGGACAGACAAATTAGATAACACTATCGTAGCAGCTTGCATCCTGGATGCGGCACATTATGTCCGGTCAACGGGGTGACTTTGGATTGGGGCAGATTTTTACAGAAAGCAGCAAAAGTAGCTAAACGGGTAGGGTGTTCAAAATGAGCTGGACACGACTTTATTTTTAAGAGAATAAGAGCGTGTGCAGGTCATTTTGAGCACCCTACCCGCTTAGCTACTTCTGCTGCTCACTGTACGATCATTATTATTTTTATATAAGATGTTAATCGCGACTTTAATTTATTTACATTGACTTCCCGTGTTACAAAGCAGGCTTCACTGTTAATTTTTACAAAGACTGTTATTTATAATTATTTATCTAATCTTTAAGAAGATCTTATAGTGCAAACAGTTACTTAATGCTAAGAGGCATTATCTACCAGTCAACCTTGAGGCAAAGCAGATAAACTAGATTTTAATAACTAACTAACATCAAGCGAGATTCTACCGAAATTATCGGAAAATTTTCGGTTTAAATATTATTTCAATATAATCCTAGTATCACGACATTTTTAATTCAAATTTATGAAAATAAAGGCCCTTCCACACTGTATATTTCTCTGTTCGTCTGTGTACGCCACACTAATGAATCTACACTCGCTTAACAGAATTTCGAATTGAACCAGTTAGCAATATTCTCCAATTATAAGTCGTTGTTCGGGAGTTCACTACTGCTGCTATATTTAATTTAAAGTTGCGGTTGGACGCAAAATTAACTGAACAAAGTCAGGTAGAATTGCAGACGTGGGTTAGTAGAAAGTATACGGTATTTTATATAAATAACGGAAATTTCTGCAATTCATTAGAAATTCACTAGAAAATATATTCTCTTACATAGCACTAGTAAGCCATTTGTATTTATTTTGAATGTACATAAAAGTTTTAATGTTTTAAAATGACAATGTTAAATACATTATTATTTGATAGTCTTCCAGAAAGTACGTATATTTTCTAAAGAAGCTGGTGACAAAATTAGTTTGAGTACGAATTGATCCTTGCATTAAACGCACCCTGTATAAACCTTAATCGAGTCCTCGCACCCCACAATAAATTATGATAATAAGATGGCTCCCTGCTGTTGGACACAATTGATACATTTATCACATAGACATATAGTAAGTAGACCACGCAAAGTGCAGCGCTGCAGCGTGGGTGACATGCCATGGCTTGATGCGTTGTAATTTTTCTCTGGACGTTTAAAATATGAGACTAATATGAGACGCAGACGCACTTATTTTATTTCATTATTAATTAAATTATGTTTTAGAATAATTATAACGGGATACTCACGTAATTTTGGTCCATTTTTACTCGACATATTTCGATCAATTTACGACGATTAAGACTAAAATCGAAAATCGAACAAAATTACGTGACTGACCGGTTATAAAAATTCTTAATACGTTAGATTCTCACGAGAGTCTATTAGTTAAATTATGATTGTTCTTTTCTTAGTTTTTTTTTGGTGTTTTATTCAAGTGTTTTAGGCGATCTATGAGGGGTGTGTAATGTTTTGTATACAAACAAATAGCATAATTTAATTTTTCATAACAACGAATTGCATAATTTTAATTTGTATAATGGATTACATTGCATAAAAACAAAATGCATAACAACTTTTTTCATATTTTCATTACTTATAATACTCATTTTCCGTCTTATGCATCAATTATGTATGTGATGCTAGTGACAATAGCAAAACGTGACCACGGGCCATATTTAGCTTTGCATTCACAGCACATGCGGCAACTATTCAGATTTATGTCTGTAATTGAACACAATTGATACATTGATTACCATACAATATCGTTGATTGCTCGACAAACACCCATAATGAGCGATGTTGGGACTCCGAATCTGCATTTTACATATAAATGCAATTTCATTTACAATCAAGTTGTGTGCTATGGAAATTAGACAAATAGACATGGCATGGCACTTAGTTCTAATATTATGCATGGAATTTGTTAGGTATAAGTTATCAGTTGATGGAACGAAAAATAAATTACTCAATGATACAGTCTACTACAATGAGATGTATCCAGTTTTGGACCATATTACAACGCAATGAGGTGAAAAAGTAGATATTTCTCTTTGTAGTCGACTGTAAAATTTTTACACAAATCTACTACAACTAGGTTGATTTGTGTGAGATTGTCCTAATATTTATTTATTTATTATTTATTTATTTACACAAATGGATCTAGCCCCACAGGAGGCCTAGCGCCTCGAGGATTTCGTACCTCAATTTCAATAATCACCGAACATTTGAAAAGATTGATCGCTGCAATGAAAAAAGATCAAGGGACAAACTTTGGCTAAAGTAACCCGGTTTACGGTACGACGTGAAACTGACCTGAGACTTACTTACAAGCTCAACTTTGAACTTCGCCCCGAGGCTTAGCTGTTGATGCGCTTTTGTTTAAAAAGACCGCGGCAATCTGATTTTACTAGAATTTAAATTTGTAGTTGTTAGAAACGAGAATAAACGCACAATATTTTAAAAGATAATTTTCAACAAAATAAGAACCGACTTCACTTAGGCTAGGCTTTTCCAAAAGGAAGTGCGTGAGTTGCTGTAAAAAATACTGAAATCACTACCTAGGTGTGCCTACAATAGTTGAAGACTTCCTTCGATTTCTCCAGGATCCCATCATCAGATCCAGACGAGGTGACAAAGGGACCAACTGTGAAGTATACTCTATGGCTGCAATACCAGAGGTGTCACATGGGCGTTGTAGTCTTTTTTCATTTCTTGCTTAAATGTATGAAAGTTTAGGATTTTATTTTCAAACCAACTATTGGCGAATCTTTCGAAAGCACTCGAACTTACCTGCTTTCCTAATTTTCAATTTTTTGCCTATAAGTATTTAAACTTGCCACTACTCATAGAAAATAATTTTAAACAAGAAAAGAACCGACTTCACTTAGGATCCGCTATTCTAGGAGGAAGTGGCCGAGTTGCTGTAAAAAATAGTGAAATCACTATAGATGTGCCTATAATAGTTGAAGAGTTCCCTCGATTTCTCCAGAATTCCATCATCAGATCTGAACCTGGTGACAACAGGACCAACTGTGAAGTATAACTCGAAAGAGTATACTCTTTCGAACAAAAAAAGAATTTTCCAAATCGGTCAAGCCGTCTTCGAATAATCGGTGAACATACATAAAAAGCCGTGGGGTGCCCGGCCTTAGAATTGTCCCCCACCATATCGTCCCGTGGTTGCAGTAGGAAGACTCCTATCCCGGTATATTCCCTTAGCAGACGCTAAGGGAATATACCGGGAGATGGGCAGCAGCATCTTCCGAAAGCCTAAACAACAATAAACAAAAAAAAACTGCGCGCGCCAACCCGCCTGCCAAGCGTGGCGCGTATGGCAAACCCCCCCTTTTTAAAGGGGAGGCCTATGTTCAGCAGTGGACGACTTATGGCTGAGATGATGATGATGATACATAAAAAAATAGCAAAAAAAAACAAAGATCCCGACGAATTGATAACCTCCTCCTTCGAAATCTTGAAGTCGGTTGAAAACAAAAATACAAAGATTCTAATTTAAGTACCTAAAGTCCGACGTTAAACTAATACCTTCGCTAAGATCCTTTCTAGAACACACGGCACCACTTCCCGTACTATCCCTTATCATAATTAATGCTATAACAAGATATGATGGAACAAATATCAAGACTGACACGACATTGATAGATCAGGCCTTAACGCCAAGTTCGAAAATCGACAAAACAATGGTCCCGTCTCTATCGCTCTTGCATATACGATAGACAGTGATGCAAATAGACGATTCGATGAACGAAGTGCTTCGCGGTTATAGGCCAGGAATTAACGCTACGTTATAATTTCAAAAAACAACCCTAAAACGAATATATAAGGTTCATTTCACCTTGGCTTACAAGTCAGGTTTCAACGTCTAAATTACCTTTTCAAAATCATCCTTAAAACAGATACATAAGGTTAGTTTTACATTGGCTCGTAAAGTTTATAAGTTTGATGTTACCAAAGTGGCTTAGTGACTTGGATAGTTAGTGACCGCGACTTTACGGGTCTTTGGATGTAATGAGGAGTATGTAGTATTAAGGTTAAATAGACAAGATGCAATTTTTTTATTTATGTTTCATTTGAAAGAATTGCACGTAGAATAGACCACGAGTGTATTAAAAAATGAAAATACTATAATTTATAGTCAAAAAATGCTGTTACAAACTGACTATTTAAATTTTTACGCCTAAACGGATCTACAGTTCCTGTGACGTCACTCAGGTGTGTCACTCGCCATATTTGTTTGTCCTTGTTTTTTTTACCCTTAAAGCCAAATTCCATAGAACAAAATTAGTGACAGTTGCTAACCCCAATAGTTGACAACAGAAGTGACGTCATCAAACGCTGATTGTACGTATCCACGTTCCGTTTCACGTTAATTCAAATCGTAATTATAGTTTGAAATTAGTATATTTAAACTAAAGTAAAAACGTTTCAATGGCTATTATTTTATGTTTTTTCAACATTTTGATAACAAACTAATGGAAAATAGTATAGCGGCATCTTCTCTATTGTGGAATCTAAACTAACCTAAATATACAAAACAATCGCGTTATCTAGCCAGAGATTAGAGACTTCTTTTAACGCTAACTGTACCTAATGTTCTTTGCACGTCTGTCGATTGGTCCTAGAGGCCTTTCTAATGAGCCTTTGAGAGTTTCTTAGTGACCTTCCCAGTTCATTATCAATGTATCATCAACTCATTACTGGTTTATTATTGTACAGTCAACAGCAGAAGTAGCTAAGCGGGTGTGGTGTTCAAAACGAGCTGGTCACGACTTTATTGTTAAGAGAATAAGAGCGTGTCTAGGTCATTTTGAACACCCTACCCGCTTAGCTACATCTGCTGCTGAATGTACTGTCATATAAATTACGTAAGTGCAAACCTCGGAATAACTCGGCATAACTCGGAAGGCCTAAGTTAAAGTGGGACTGGGCTGGACACGTCTGTCGCATGCCGAATGAGTTGTGGGTTAACCCGACAGAAATCGAGGATCCGGCAGACCCCGCCAGAGGGGGCGAGACGAGCTTGCCCCTTTTTAAAAAGGGCCAGAGACTGCTCCAGACCGGGAGGAATAGAAAAAGTGGGGGAGGCCTTTCAATTCAATTCAATTCAATTCAATTTATTTAATTCAGACATGTCCATATAGTGTTAGTAGGTAATAAAGCGTAAATCTTACATCCTAGGTTAATACTTATAACTAATTTCCTACTACATAGATAGGTACTTAAAATATTCCATATACATTGCCTCTGGACTCCATGTGGATGGGAGTTCCAGTGCTTCCATATTGGACCAGCCGGGTACTCTGCCACCAGGTTCAGGAGACTGTTGGCACTCTCTTGCACGCGGCGCATCAGGGAGGCGGTTCTCTTGCGTATTATAGATATGAAACTGTCGACGCGTGCCTCTGCGAACATACCTGACGCCTTTGCCCAGCAGTGGGACAGTATAGGCTCACAATAATAAACAATAATAAAGTGCACACCAACATTTTCGCAACGGTAGCTGCGACTTTTTATTGGTGGATTTTGACATCTGCTATCTTCTTCTTCTTATTCGTGTAAAGGGATCAGATTTCTTAAGGTTAAAATTTTGCTTGCCAATATTTTGCCACTTCTATTCCTATTAATTTAGTTTAGTATTTGTACTGTAGTGCCTCTGTTTATTTCGTTATGTAAATAAATGTTATCATTTGTGGGGAAAACATTTATTTACATAACTAAATATACAGAGGTACTACAGTACAAATACTAAACTAAATTAATAACTAGCTCAAATCTAAACTAGGCCCTTGCGGCATTGTACCAAGGATGCTGGCGGCATTTCCTCGTTGTATCGCAATGTGATACGCTGTGCGAGGAAACCGCCAGCTCTTCATGTTATCATTTTAGATCTAGACTAGACTATGTAGACTGTAGTATATTATAATTTATAATATATGTATTCCATTGTGTATCTGTACCTACCGCCCGTCCGTTCATATCAAAGGACCACATCTTATGTACGCCGTCAGCTGTCAACCGATCCGAACAGTGAATCAAAATATGAAAATGGCCGCGGTCCCACAGCTGCGGCTTTGTAAATATTCAGCAGGGTTGTTCGGAAGGCTGTGTCAAATGTTAGATGAACTAGTATAACTTGGTCTTTAAAAAGCCTGACCAGAAATATATGATCATTGTCAAGAGGGCACTTTTTTTCTTATGGTGACAGTTCAGTTTAGTATGAAAAGTTTATATCCAATGAAATTCCGCAACATGACGCATGGTCATATATTTCTGGTCAGGGTTTAAGTAGCAATGGATTTCCGGGATCGAAATTTTCACTAGATGACAGCACCGTGGCTAGAGGTTTTTTTTGACAGCAGCTGTCAAAATCCATCAATAAACAAACATGATTGGTGGATAATGACGGCTAGACCTCTGGTACTGCCATCTAGTGAAAATCTCGTTTGCGGAAACCCTTATGGCATATAAATAATAGTACTACTTACGTATGGGTAAACAAAAAACTGTGTTTAGGTATGCTAAAAGTATCTGAACCTCCAATCCCCTCACTCACTTTATACAGTGGTCATGGCCAGGAATTGATCTCATGATACTGGCCAATCCATTTCTGATAATTTCATTGATAAAGCAAAATCTAACCTAAGCTATGGAATGGAAAATTTATGATTGATCATTTCATGAAATGGGAATTTTAAGAACTAGCCACGAAATATAAATATATATAACACGAACAGGAATCAATTGATAAAGTGTTCAATTGTGTTCATACAATTTTCCAGCTGAGTGTAAAGTGAGTCTGACAAGTGGGGTGCGTAAATTGGAATCATACGGTTTTACCTGTCCAATTATGGCCGGACTTACTACACATACTTGTCGACACCGGCAGCCCGAGATAACAGGCCCGGTAGTTCAAAATCTAGGCTAGAATATGTAGATTTAGTGATCTGTTCTTAAAATTTTCCATTTCATGAAATGGCCAATATTAGCAACAACGCGGCTAGATCGCGCAGTGCATCGCCCATACTACGGCGCGCAGCGGTTTGAGACATCTTATGACTGCATTTTATGTATGACGGCTCTACATGATGGGCCATCATAGGGACGCAGCTATAAGACGGAACGAGATTGCTCCCTCTAACGTGTAGCTGCATCCCTATGATGGCACATTATGTAGAGCAGCATTAGAAGATGTTGAACAGTAATACTGGTTTATAGAAGCGATGACTCTTGGGGCTGTCCGAAATATTCAACAGACGACAATGCGGCCCGAATTAATTATAGAAATGTGGTGTTTTGCGCAAATTCCGATGTGTGCATAAGTTAGAAGGGTTTCGGTATTAAGCCTTTTTATGAATAAGTTTATTTGTTGAAAAAGGGAGCTTGAGGGGTGTTTTGTGTGTTTGTGTGAGCTTAACACCTATGTGTGAAAATTGTATATCACACACGTATTTACGTAAATGAGATCGTTCTTTTACAGCTATTTAATTAATAGCAATAAATAAATTATTACTATTATCACTAAATAAGCGTTAGAAGCGTTGGTAGCCTGACGGTAACGACGTCTGACTTTCAATCCGAAGGTCCCGGGTTCAAACCCCGGCTCGTACCAATGAGTTTTTCGGAACTTATGTACGAAATATAATTTGATATTTACCAATCGCTATACGGTGAAGGAAAACATCGTGAGGAAACCTGCATACATCCGCGGAGAAATTCAAAGGTGTATGTGAAGTTCCCAACCCGCTTTGGGCTAGCATGGGGACTATAGCCCGATCCCTCTCGTGCATGAGAGGAGGCCTGTGCCCAGCAGTGGGACGTATAGAGGCTTCTTCTTCTTCTTCCTGCTAGCGTTTATCCCGGCTTGGGGTCCGCTTGACAACAATGTATAGAGGCTAACATATTATTATTATTATATTATATTATTATCACTAAATACTAGTGAGTACAGTCTCACTTGTGTTTAGTCACTACGCGCGACATGTTTCGGAGATCTTAGGTCTTCATTTTGCAAGCACTAAGAGTGCTAGGCGAACCGATTCACGATCCGTCGTTGCGGCGCCGCGCCATAGATAAATTATTATCTAGGTATGTGCATTCAGGCGCTCTAGCTTGAGAAACTACTGGGAGGTTTTGTTGATTTTCAACCCCTAAGGAGAAGAAAACCACTATGGGGTTATAATTCCCAATTTTATACGGAAAAAAATTAAGTACATCCTCTAAGAAGGTAAGAGAAACTATAAAATTTTCCGATTTTCAAAAAAGAAGGTACAAATTTATAATCCGTTGTCAAATGTCATACATGTAACTTTGTTAACTGTCACGTATCTACTGAAAACCCCATAATCCTCTATACAACCCTAAATTTAATTCCAGCGGTTCAGATAAAATCTAAATAGCATGGCCGCTGAAAGCTGGAGGGTTGCCAGTGGCGGTCATATGACCAAGACTTGGTTACGGTTCGCAAGTGCTTTTCGATACCGTTTCTAGATAGTTTCGGGAACAGACGGACGGTAGATTGACACAGATTATATAATAGTGTACATTGGGGTAATTCCGATAGGAAAAAATTGGAGGAAATCCGAGACTTCTTCTTATTATAATGAGAAGCGAGCTTTTGTGGAATTGCCCCAATGCACCCTAATGTAATGTATATAATGTAATGGTCAAAAAAGCACTGGTGGCCTGGCGGTAAGACATCAGGGGTTCAAACCCTGGCTCGTACCACTGAGTTATCTGAACTCATGTACTATCAGCTGCAGAATTGCCTACCCAGTTTATGAATGAATTAATTGATAAACTGGGTGGGCAATTCTGCAGCTGATTGTACCTACAGTGAAGTTTATCATTTGATATTTTCCAGTCGCTTTTCGGTGAAGAGAACCATTGTGAGGAAACCGGACCTAATCCCAACAAAGCCTCATTTTCCCACTGAGTTGGAAGGTCAGATGGGAGTCAAGTCGCTTTCGTACATAACTAGTGCCTACAGCAATTCATGGGATGAGGTTGTCACGCGGACCCCAGGCTTAAAACCCGGGACAAAGGACAAAGCGGGAATAAACCTCGTGTTTTTAACTTGAAGCTTTGCTCCGACTATAGTATGTTTGTTAGCCGTGGGGTGCCCGGCCTTAGAATTGTCCCCCACCATATCGTCCCGTGGTTGCAGTAGAAGTCTGCTAAGGGAATATACCGGGAGATGGGCAGCAGCATCTTCCGAAAGCCTATACAAACAATAAACAAAAAAAACTGCGCGCGCCAACCCGCCTGCCGAGCGTGGCGCGTATAGCAAACGCCCCACTTAAAGGGGAGGCCTATGTTCAGCAGTGGACGTCTTATGGCTGAGATGATGATGATAGTATGTTTTAGGTATCCCGTTCTTTATTACAATCGGTGCATTAGGAGGTATTTCACTATAATCCGTCTTAGCTAGAAGCCATCTTAATACGTTTCCTCTCCTGTCGACGCTTGGCGCGCCGCCAGTACGAAAGAGGTCATTAGCGTTGCATGTGCGGTCTAGGTCTTGCTATTGTCCTAGGACACTATAGTACCTGAGTTAGGTTGAAGTGACAATGGGCTGATGTTTAGTCATAGCTCGTATTCATCTCAATATCGAACCATCGTCTCGATTGAAATTGTAGTGGTGTTTGTATTGTGCATTTCCCATAGTATGTAGTAAACCTTTTTATGTAGACTATGACATATTTGCAGGTAATCCGAAGCTAATTTAGCTTTCTTTTTCTCCATGAGTCGTAGTAAAAATACTTACTAAACTACGTAGCTGAAAACAGGAAAGCCGATGGGAATCGAGTTGTATGGATGCTCAATGCTAGGTAGGTAAATCCAAATTTATTAGCAGTTTTTTTTTTGATTAGGTACTTAAATCAACAACATGAAATACACTTACATGTCTTATTACGCAAAATCTTATCGAAAGAAACTACACACACGTGTACCTGAAAAGAAAAAATGTTTTTATTAGTTAATGTATAGAAAAACACTCCAAATCTAATACAGGTAAAAACCATGACCCAATTCAAAGAATATTTACATTCAGACCAGGTAACAAAAACATATCTACCAGAGCGTAAACATTACATACGAAATGTAAACATAATGGTTTAATATAAACAATAATTTGCTTGGTTCTTGGCAAATACGGCGGGCGATCTGCCAAGTAGGCCGACGTTTGGGCCTAAATTAGCAAAGGCTTAACTTACTATGCCAGATCATTCTGGCTAAGTTTACATTGCTAGTAAAAAGCCAGTTGGACAGATAGAAGGAAACTGTGAGATGTTTAAGCAAAGACTTTCAAGATTGGTTTGGCTTCCAAGATTGAACTGTTCACGCGTACTGCACACTTTTATTCTTATCACCAGTTCCCAGAGGTTGTCTGGGAGAGATGGCTTATTAGCGACTAACTTATCTTTTATATCTGTTGTTGTTTGACCCGCAACGTTTTATTGCTAATATAATTTTATCAATTTTATGATGTGATTTTATAGCGTAGAGAAAATGAAACCACGAAAATTTCCACATACGCCTCTATAGACAACAGACGGACAGAAAACGGAGGTTTCGTAATAGAGTTCCTTTGTCACCCTTCAGCTACGGAACTCTAAAAAAGGTCTCCTGTCTTTCCAATATCACACAAACTACTCTCGTACCTAAAAATAAAACCGCCACATAATGCCTCTCCAGGACTTTTTCTACGTGAAGCGTAATCAATCTTCCACCTGTCCTTGTATGTACCACCGTTGACAAAGTTACTTTATTGTAGACCTTAAGGCAACGAGTTAAAGTGTAGCAATGTGTAAGTTCATTGTCAGTACGGCAGTTCGCGAGCGCGGGAGAGTCGAGTTGGGCGGCAGTTTAACATGACCTCTATCTGTATTATCTGTAACTATGTCCTCGTATATTCGCTCCTGTCGCAATGTTCTGTACCCGCTAAGGTTGTGCTACAGTCATGTACAGTCAGCAGCAGAAGTATCTAAACGAGAGATATATTCAAAATGATCTCAGTCAATACGTTATTTTATTTCTGCTACTGTATGACTGCATAATTCATTTATAATGTGGGTATGCATTTTCGTAGCTCCTTCCCTTCTCGATATTTGTGACCACCTTGGCCACTCCGATATAATGGCGACTGTAATTAAATACTTAGTATTTTATTGTGTGTAGTTATTTGACAGCCCTATAAAGTTCTCAAATAAAATGCTCTCAAATTCATCAACTCAATTCAAAATCCTGCTTTAACCCTTTATAGGGCAATGGTTTCAAAAAAGACGACCTGTAACATCATCTTTTTGTATTTTTTTCTAGTACAGAATTTTTAGGACTATACTTATAGATTGGCGATGAGGCTAGAATCGAGGATTTTTTTCAGTCTTGCCCGTTAAAGGGTTAACCATGAAACATTAGCCTGTTGACGACTGGCGTACAAATATTTTATTCTAAGATAGTTTACATTTTGCGTGTTACATGTGCCTCTCTGGCAATAAAGTGGCAGTATTATAAATGTTATCATTTCATAGTTAAAGCACGTACCTAAGTGCCGCAAATTTTCCTTTTCCTTATTTTGTCCATTCCGCCTTTAAAGTGGGCACGTGTCATGGAAGGGCAACTACGGAAGCCTAAATTGGACAAAGCGAGACATGCTTTTGGCTGATGTTTCAACCGACTTCAAGATTTCGAAGGAGATTTTTAATTCATCGAGATCTTTGTTGTTATAAACTTATATAGATGTCATATACAAAGGAAAAAGTAACCTAGGCCTCCGGTGCCTAAGGCTGGGATCTAACCAGCGTCTTCTGCTTTCGCGGCAGACGCGTTAACCAACTTGAAAAATAATTTGATAATTAGTAATAAATAGTTGTATCTTTGTTTAATTTTTAATGTATGTTCTTGTTCATCGATAATTCTTTATTTGTTTGAAAACCCGTATACCAGCTAGTTCCATTGTCATTAAGTCAGGATCTGATAATGTGATCCTCGAGAAATCGAGGAAACCCTTCTAATGTTATAGGCACGCCTAAAGTGATTTGAGTATTTTTTTGCTCGTGTAAATGCTGAGGCAAGATGTAGCCTAAGTGAAGTCGGTACTTTTTAGTTTCTTTGTAAAAATAGGGATGTAATATTCGGCCAATACGTATTTCATATTCGTTGCATAACTAAAACACGTTTAAAGTTTACTTTACTCATATTTATTTTAATTTAACCTATCACAAAAAAGTCAACGTTTCACTAGGCCCAATGCTCATTGCACAGAAATAAAACTAGCAAAAAAACAACATGAATAATTCAACAACATTAACATACATGGCCGGGAATCGAACCCGCTCGCGTGCAATGGAATAATAACTCAGTCGTTTAATTGACAAGGACGGCTGTCTGTCTGTCTGTTTCTGTGACGTGTTTGTATGTTTATTTTTAGTCGGCTTTTTTAATTAGGGCCATAGATTTTTGCCTACGCATTGAATTGCGGACGCCATTTTGTTTCGTGATGAGAAATGGATATAGAAAACTGTGTTTTAACCGATATTAAAAAGGCCACGTCCTTTTTTCTGTTCACCGATTTCCATTTTTCGTTTCGTAACACAAAAAAAAGGAACCCTTAATCAATCGCTTCTTTGTCTGACTGTCCGTCCGTCTGTCAAGACTATTTATCTCAAAATTTCGTAAAAGTGCCAAGAATTTAAAAACCAGTCACATATAACGCAATAATTATTAAAAAAAAAGAAATAAATTCTTACTCAGGAGATAACACCTAGATGTCTCCAAACATTAACCTTAAAAGATTTCAACTTGATTTGATAACTGACTCAATAAAAGTGTACAAAATCAATATCAAATCAAGTTCCAATAGACCGAAAGTGCACACTCGCTTTAAACTCGCTAACATTAACATGCATGTTCACGTCACAAATTCCTAATTGAATCAAAAACCGGAAAAACCGCTTTTCCTCGGAAACAATGTTTCCCCGCCGCCGCTTTAAGCGAACAAGTATAAAACACACATTATTATAGCTTAAAGCTTAGATCGCTTGAACCGACTTCAAAATAAAAGACCTCGGGTGGAGCTGTTCTTATTTTAGCTCGGGTTAGAGTTGGGATAGTTGGTAATGTATCGATAGTTATCCATAGAATTAAAGATAATCGAAAAACAGACGAAGAACAGAAAATATGGCATGACAATTGCAGTAATATTCACAAAGCCTATAGTTGCTATTGCTACCTGACAAAGTTCTAATGTTATTTCTTTTTTAATTTTAAAGTCTAACTTGACTCGAGTTTGGTAGTCTAGTTGCATTGCACGGTTAGCACAACTCTGACGCGAGGCGACAGTATCTTGCGCGCGAAATAGACTACCCGTCTCTTTTTAATTGTTACAGTCAGAAAAGGACGGATAGACTATCTCGCGTGCGAGATACTGTCGCGTCACTCCGTTGCATTTTCAAATTAATTGAACGTATATTTTATCTATTTAATGGCTTATAAAATTATGAATAAGTATTGACTTGCAATCTCTTGTGATATTGAAATGGATAAGAATCAACTCTAAAGGCCAGAAGTTTGTCAATGTTTGTCGCATGGATAGCCTCATCATTCCCCATGGATATTGGACCTAAGGCTTCATTAACCCGTAACAATTATTCTGAATTAAAGCGTGCGTATCACGCAAAACTTACCCCGGGTTCTTGTTACA
Organism: Pammene fasciana; assembly: GCA_911728535.1. Taxonomy (NCBI): domain Eukaryota; kingdom Metazoa; phylum Arthropoda; class Insecta; order Lepidoptera; family Tortricidae; genus Pammene; species Pammene fasciana. Next base: position 3,876,389 of record OU452295.1, read on the forward strand.
ATAGGTTATTTACAATTATAGATATTTAGCATTAATATACATCACCGCGTGCGCCTGACGCAGGATCCCTCATCATTCTATACAGACTGCCCTACCTTCGTCATCGATAATTTACAATTATCGATATTTACCGATATGTCCCATCACTATTCTGCATCAAGGAATGCGCGTGACGCGAGATCGCTCAAGATTCTTTACAGACTGCCCTACCTTCGTCATCGATAATTTACAATTATCGATATTTACCGATACGTCCCATCCCTAATCTGCATCAAGGCATGCGCGTGACGCGGTATCGCTCAAGATTCTTTACTGACTGCCCCTTTGTCTACCTTCGTAATCGATAATTTAAATGCACTGCACCGTACTCCTTTGTACACTGGAGAGCATTTTATAGCAAATTGAATGGTTTAAAATATTTACTTAAGCTCTTCAATAGATTTTCACTCCTTATTTTCGCTGTGGTGGAAAATAAGTCTGCGATTTATCCGAGGATACTGTAGCCAATGAACGCTTGTAACTTTATAGAACTCACATGCACGTTGCTAAAGCTCATGGTTTCATGGAAGAGTTTATGGGAAGCTATTACGGCCTCCATAGCCCAGTTGGTAGTGACCCTGCCTACGAAGCTGGAGGTCCCGGGTTCGAATCCTGGTAAGGGCATTTATTTGTGTGCTGATCTCAAATATTTGTTCCTGAGTTATGGATGTTTTCTATGTACATATATAAGTATGTATTTATCTATCTAAGTATGTATATTGTCGCCTAGCACCCATAGTACAAGCTGTGCTTAGTTTGGGGTTAGGTTGATTTGTGTAAGATTGTCCCCAAATATTTATTTATTTATTTATTTATTGTAGTCTCGCGTAAGGCGTGTGACTTGTGATCCGGAGGCCTCGGGTTCAAACCTCGGTTCGTACCAAGTTTTTCAAAACTTATGAGCAGGCAATTCGTCGGGACCTTTCAAGTTTGGTTTTTTTTTATGTAATATGATCACGGATTAATAGGCTGGACCGATTTGGATTTTTTTTTTGTTTGAAAGGGTTACTTGATAGTAAGTCACATTGTCACCAGATCAGGATCTGATGATGGGATCCTGGAGAAATCGAGGGAGCTCTTCAACTATTATAGGCACACCTATAGGTAGTGATTTGAGTATTTTTCACGTAAGCCCGGGCATTTGCTCTTGGTAAAGTGTTGCCTAAATGAAGTCGGTTTTTTAGAAAGAAAGAAAGAAAGAAAGAAACATTTATTCATGACAAACATACATATACAAAGGAAACAAACAGAAAAATACACACACTTTGTCACGAAATGGTTGCAACTCAGCGTTAATGCGTTTTAATTATAATGATGGCTACGGAAATTATTATCCCTAACTATAGTACAGATATTTTCAATAATAAATAACTGCTTCCAATTTCAACCCTATCACCTATTGTTGATGGACGTTCCGATGCACGAAAGGAGTAATCAATACTGGATCAGTTTGGCCTAGTTTTGAAATTATATCTGCGTTATACGAAACGTGTGGGGTGCAGAGTAGATTACAGAGAGGACATATGGAAAAAAATACTAAACATTTTATGTTGTGGTAGTGTCCAGAACTTTGATACTACTACTTTAATGAGATTCCTACAGAGTTTTATATCTAAAGTAGTATTTGTAAATGAGTAAACTAATCTGAAAGCACTTGCCATCCAATGTATGGCAGGAGCTGTCAGATAAATGAATTCAATTAAAAATACTATTTAGGTTTACATTATTTTTGACATCGCAGGAATAACCAATGTAGCCATTGTTGTTCAAGATTAATCTGATAAAAGTTCCAAGGGAAAAACGATCAGCATTTTCTACATTTGCATTCGTCGTGTTGGTTAAAAGAGATGAAAGAGAAGACATACTAAAAAAAAACCGTCCCGGGTTACAATACTTTTGAAAAAAAAAACTCTTCTTCTTCTTCTTCATCCTAGCGTTTATCCCGATTTGGGGTCCGCTTGACAACCTAATCCCATGAATTGGTGAAGACACTAGTTTTTACGAAAGCGACTGCCATCTGCCCTTCCAACCCAGAAGGGAAACTAGGCCTTTTTGGGATTAGATCCGGTTTCCTTACGATGTTTTCCTTCACCGAAAAGCGACTGGTAAATATCAAATGATATTCCGTACATAAGTTCCGAAAAACTCAGTGGTAAGAGCCGGGGTTTGAACCCGAGACCTCCGGATTGAAAGTCGGACGTCTTACCGCAAGGCTACCAGCGCTCTTTTGAAAAAAAAAACTATTGCAAAAATTTTATGAATCAATGTGGGTAAGTACCTACTCCTCAATTGAAAATTGCATGCACATATTACACATATTATGAATGTTTTCATTGATAAATTGTCCATGCAATTTTGAATATCACTGTACCTCAGCGGTTTAAGGCGATTATCACACTGCTGCGGATCCGCATGCGGCGCCGGTGCGCGAGCGAGACAACGCTCTGCATGTGTATAGCGCTATCTCGCTCGCGCACCGGCGCCCGATAACCGCCTAACAGCCAAGTGGCTCCGCTGACTTGCTCTTTGTGAAGTTATTGTGGAAACTTAAACCACAATCGGATCGTATCGGAATGGAGCTCCATTTTCATCCAATGATTCCCACTCGATGCACTCGAACAAGGTAGTTTGTCTTTGTCTACGCCATGAACTATTAGAGTCCGACCACATGAACTTTGCAAAATTTGAAACTACCTCCATCACCTCCAATACATAACATAATGAATATGACAACTTAAACTTAGGGCCTTATCACACTTGGAGTGATTTGAAAGCGATTTCTATAGAGTTCTATAGAGAACTCGCTCGCAAATCGTAAGTGTGATAACGCTCTTCATTTTCCGTGTTTTGACGTTTACGCTGATTTTCCATACTTTGTAATTTGGAAAAGTCGGGGAAAATTTTTGCAGTTACTGCCAGTTAGACCACGTGGCAAACAAGCACACAGGCCGTCTGGTATTAAGAAAAAATAGCAAAAATTAGTTTTGTATGTAAATCTGTAACTGGCTGTATTTTCTTTGTATTACAATTTTTAGCAACGAAAACGAATGTCTGACCTAGATCTGTACTAATAGAATGCCCATGCCAAATTTCGTGGTTCTAAAGCATGTCGTTTTAAAATGAGAGCTGAACTACGTTTGTATGGGAACGCGAGCGTCCTGGCGACTCTTAACACACTACATGAACTTTGAGCTCTATGGCGATCTCACCAACTCACAGGCAGGAACACAACATTATGAGTGAGTACCTCATCTCATACCAGACGCAATTATCCCGGTTGACCTTACCGAAGTTACAAATATTAAATGAATATTCCAAACCACTCTTCACTTAAATTAACCCGCTACAATACCGCGAAATCAAATTAACTCCAAAACTATTTTATTAGTCGTCGAAATAATGAAGGGCTCTCACTTCAACCTAAATTACCTAATTATAGTGTTACCAGAGACTATAGAGTTATAGACGACCACAGCCTAAGAACTTTTTGAAGCTCATGTCGATTGCGCCATCTATGTCAAAGCCACCTACAGATACCGAATATGTAAGAGAAATGTCACCTGCACTGCTACTCCGCCTAGTAGCTACTAGGGTACTACTAGTACGCTATTTGTTACTAGGTGGAGTAGCAGTGCAGCTGTCATTTCTCTTACATATTTGGTATCTTTAGGGGGCTTTGACATAGATGGCGCAATCGACATGAGCTACTCCACCTAGTAGCTACTAGGGTACTACTAGTACGCTATTTGTTACTAGGTGGAGTAGCAGTGCAGCTGACATTTCTCTTACATATTCGGTATCTTTAGGTGGCTTTGACATAGATGGCGCAATCGACATGAGCTTCAAAAAGTTCTTAGGCTGTGGTCGTCTATAACTCTATAGTCTCTGGTGTTACAAACAATAGTGATCACCCTTACCCCTGAACAAATTAGAATAATTAACATGAGGCGTCGTTAATAAACAAAACTTGGACACAGAATAAATAATATCTTAAAGATCTTATGGCTGAGATGATGATGATGATGATTCGAAGACGGATGGACCGATTTTTTTTATTGAAAGAGTATACTTCACAGTTGGTCCCATTGTCACCAGGTCTGGATCAGTAGCAATAGAGGGCCTACCGCGAAGTTCGAAAATCGACAAAACGATGGTCCCGTCTCTATCGCTCTTGCATATACGAAAGAGAGTGATGGAAATATTCGATTCGATGAACGAAGTGATTCGCGGTTATAGGCTAGGTACCATGAGTTTGACATTGTAATTTTTCGTTAACGAGTAACGAATTTTCTATCTGTGCATCTCGTTTACACTAATATGTTACAAGCAAGATGCACAGATAAAATACTCGATACTCGTTCTCGAAAACGTCAATGTGATAACTCATGGTAGTGCTACTAATGATAGGATCCTGGAGAAATCGAGGGATCTCTTCTACTATTATTGGCGCACCTAAATATAGTGATTTCAGTATTTTCAACCGACTTCAAGATTTCGAAGAAAGAGGTTCTCAATTCGTCGGGATCTTTTTTTTTCTTTTCTTTATGTGTGTTCACCGATTCGCGGTGAACGATTATTCGAAGACGGCCGGACCGATTTGGAAAATTCTTTTTTTGTTTGGAAGAGTATACTCCACAGTTGGTCCCATTGTCACCAGGTCTGGATCTGATGATGGGATCCTGGAGAAATCGAGGGAACTCTTCAACTATTACAGGCACACTTATAGTGATTTCAATATTTTTTACAGCAATAGTTACTTGATAGCAAGAAGTTTACTTCGACGGAGTCTTTCAAAGCATCGTTTTAGACGCCTATAGCACCAGTGGCTGTCACTCAAAATATTCGTATCCAAGCCGGAGCTCATACGGCTTTTGTATGCTTCTTGCATAGTTGATGGTTCTAAAAATTTGGCAATCCGGAGGGAATAGAGGTCTATGGAACTGTCAGTGATGTGCGTGGCAACTTGCGACGGTTTTTTCTTTAAAACATTAAGAAATATATTTGTCATATTTTAATGACAATCGAATGTCAGATCTAACGATGTTTTATCAGTTTTAATTAGTTTGTTATGACATTAATATTTTATAGTCTTAAAATATTTCATACTTATTTTCATTTTTATAAGACATATGGGTTTGTTTTAATGTGACTTTAACGACACATTAATATATTTTTGCTAATATTTACGCTGACATATTTTGACATTTCAAAGCATTCCTTAAACAAACTTCACTAAAATAAACTTCATTATATTTGTATCGTAAAATTCGTAAAACACAGATTCATTGTAAACAGATGACTCACTGCACTCGTCTGACTCAGTCGTTGAAATAAACGTTCGATTTCAAGTGTGACGGTTTGTTTGATGTATGTGTCATTGTATTTTAAAACTGTTCTACGAAACACATTTTAGCACTAAATGCCTCATTTAGTACACGATTACATGGATTATTACGAGTTTCAAGGTGACTACTTAAACCTTAGAGCTTTAAACCAATTGGAGTAGCCATTGACAGGCGTTCCCCTCTGCCAAAAATGTATGACCAGTGGTCATACTCATTGTATGGACTGACGTTTATTTGACGTGGCTATTTTGACGTTTCGCATACATTTGACATTCCCCTCCCCCGCAAAAAACGGCAGACTTTTTCCGATAGAAATGAGAGCGCGTCTCGCATCCGGTTGGTTTAATAATCAAAGACTTAAAGTGTACTAGAATCACATGTTAGCCCGCACATTTTTTTACGAATTCTGTATTAAATCGCAATATTTACTTGTTGTTTTTATATATCGAGCTTATCTAATTATAGAGGATGATTAGTAATAACTACTTTTTTTAAGTGTTTGAACTAATGATATCTCTGACAGGTAGGTACTTTATTAATGGCCATAGGAACTCCTCAAAAACTCAACATTATCCCGTCGTGTTTGGGCTCGTTGCATTCGTTTTGTGCAGTTAGTGATTGTACAAAGAAAAGTATAGTTTGCATTAAAGACTTGTTTCAAAATTGTTTTTTAAATAAATATACTTATACTGATATAGCCGTCAAAATCTGTGGACCACACCGGCTTAAACGGACCTCTTGGAGTTTTGCATTGTTTACGACACCAATAAAGTCCTCTTTATTTAGGTATCATATTATGCTAATCATATGGTCACAGAGACGTGAGATTAGGTCAGTGATCTCTGCCCTGACGAATATCAACTTTTTAAGTCTGAGAGACATCTTTATATTGTTTCATAGAAAATGTTTCGTTACTTTCGTTGTATAAGGGACGGACCTATAGTAACATGCGGCGATTAAATTAAGGGGCTACTTTGAAAAATTATCGGTTTTTTCAAACGCTCTAGTGACTAAACGGGAAAAGAGACTGAATTTATTTTGGAATATATATTATTAGACTATATACTCTTGTTTTTGGCACAAGCTGAAACACGATTGCTGAAAGTTGCCTCGATAGAAAAAAAACCGAATTTGGGTCCTTTTTCCACTTATTTTTCTTAGATTACGTTAACTATGAAAGATTAAGTAATATAATTAAGTAAAAAATATGGTATTCTTGTTTATATAAAAAGTCACAGAAGCAAAATTAGACAAAACTTTATGGATTCGCTTATTTATCGTAGTTTGGTCAAAAAGTCTGATCCTTAAGAGCGCTGCATCTCTTTCTTTCGTGCACGGGAGCCATAAACGAGTCTCTAACGGATGGGCGTGGCTTGTCCGAATCGAGGAACGGCCTTAAATTAAAGATTGATAATCTAATAGGGTATTATTATATTATATGTAGGTCCACTGGGTCCTTACTGGCGCTAAGTGAGTGATTTAGACCACAAATTAACAGACCCTGGCCTACCAGGTAACAGACCCTACAACCGGTTTTTATTTCTTACAGGGCCATAAATCCCTGCTGGCCCACTATAGCCTATGTTGCATACACAGATCTGTCCGCTGTATCTGCCTGACGGATGTGCCCCAGCGGGCAGGGGGCCAATTTTTGACTTTCGAGCGCCCGAATTCAAAAAAGCTCGAAAATAATCGCACACAAAAGCTTACCGCCAATTTTTTCGCATGAAATCAATAGTTTAAATACTCATGATTTTAATGTACTGATTTAAACTCACACGATTTTCACTCATTATTTTGACAAAACACGGGACTTAATCGCGTACACTTACTTTTAATTTTCCTGACGTTTCGAGCGTGTCATAACGCTCGTGGTCGCAGGCAGACTGGCGAGGAATCGTATCAGCATCTCCTAGCCGCGCGGGTTTTTCGAACTACCCGCACTTGGTCTTGATTATTCACATTTACGCTAGGGTTGTCACTTTGCCTACACACGACACTCACAACATCCGATGGTTTGGAAATGCACGTATTTCGACGCTTACATTTGCTGATCACTGGATTCCACGAAGAAGAAATCCCCTGTCCCTCGTTCTGGTTGAAGTTTTTATACTTTCTAATTTCAATTGCTTCTCGTAGTTTCCTGCTATAACGACGAGGTTCCGTGGAGAGCACTTTTGGATTATGGAGCTCAATCCAGTGGTTTGGTCCAGATTCTAACAAATGTTCAGCCACCGCAGATTTGTTAACTTGCCGATTTTTGACTGCTGTGATATGTTCCTTGACCCTTAAAATGATTTTAAATTCCTATCGCTGTTATTTTTAAAACATAATTACATCGTTTTATTCTGATTTGTAAATGTCACTTTCGAGTACTCGAATCTCAAAAATCACCCCCCAGATCTATGAATGTATTCGCTATGTGCGAAGTGCATGGTGGGGGTAACGAGAACGATCGCAGTGCACAATGTGACAAGAAATGAAACTGCAAAAGCCCCTGTCAGCTGTCAAAATAGTGAATCAGCCAGTGACATTTCATATAAGCAACGAATACAACCTATTTATAACTTATTTATAGAAAAGAAAAATGTGTTTATAGACAGCGCCATATACTGACGGATCTGTCTTTCGGGCAGATTTGCGCGTGTATTACCTAGCTATTGCTGCAATAATTGGTTAACCTACCAATAAACATTAAATATAGCTAGAACATTGTCAATCTAGATGTAATTTAGGATTCCAAACAACTTGAATTATTTCCTTAAAATAGGTTTCAATAATAGAGCCACGGTGTATTATATTTTGAAATACAAGTCTATTTGGCAATGATCGGCGCTATAATAAATCTCCCACCAGATAGACCAGCGCTTAACCAAATGAGACGTTATTACGAGGGCCATAAGTCTAGTTTTGTCATAAATCTGTCAGCGAGTGTAATAAGTTGGCACGGACTGGGTTCGGTTCGACTTATTATGTATTATGAGTATGACAGATGGCTTCCTAAGTGTTTGATGAGTTTAAATCAACCTTCGTGGTCTTTTGTCAAAGCGTGAAGGAAAATAGAGGAAAGTGATCTTTCAGTCTAGGGCTGCCATCCGTCCGGGTTTCCCCGGATTTGTTCTAGTTAGGAGACCGTCCGGGGTGCGTCCGGGGGGGTCTTCAATAAGTGTCCGGGGAAAACCCGGACACTTTTTATGAGAGGAAACAACCCATTACTATTCAGTGCCATTATTGATTTGGACACGTCCGGGGAAAAAATGCCATTTACGCCAAATGTCCGGGTTTTTTGAATTATTGTCCGGGTTCGGCGAATTTAGAGATGGCAGCCCTATCTTTCACTAGTTTTTACTGATTAGGTATACGTAGGTATCAAAAAACACCGAGAGTAGGCTCCGCTCGAGCACTTTTCGACCCCACACCCCGTCTTCGAATAATCGGTGAATATGTGCGTAAAAAAAGATCTCGACGAATTGTGAACCTCCTTCGACATCTTGAACTAACTATTTTGGCTCGACGATCCAAAGAGAATCTTGGCCTCCGAAATGAGAGCACGCCACCTATCCCGATCCTGCGCGACTTCTTGCCGTTTGTTGACTCGAAGCTGCAGCAGATCCGTCGCCACACTGTCTCCCCAACGATATCTGGGCCGACCCACCGGACGGCGACCAGTCGGTCGTCCCAATAACGCTTTCTTGACAGCCCGATCCTCACCCATTCTCTGTAGGTGACCGAACCAGCGAAGTCTGTGGGCTTTTGTTTCGCCTATAATATTGGGTCCGGCCACCAACTTCTTCTTGAAGTCATTTAAAAATATACCTTACCTCCCTTCCGTTAAATTACCTACATTATAATATATTACCTATTTCACAAAATAATAAAGGTCGGTTTACACTAGCGCACCATTTATCTTCCACCGAAGCTGTTGGCTCGGATAATAACTTATAGTGTAAACAGAGCCTAGGGATGAAACATGGCCTAACCCTTCCGCGGCTTTAAGCCAAGCTAATTTAGCCTCTATTTATAAAGCAAACACTGCATATAATACTAAAGCATAATGTTACCATGTTTGATTTGGGGTACATTATTTTTGGCGTAGAGACTAATATTATTTTATTATATACAAGGTGTAACAAAAATGCTGGTGATCCTTTTAAGGGCATAATAATAATAATAATTATGGGGCCCATCTTGCGGACGGCGAGTCACCGTCTGCCGGAAATGAAATTGGATACCGTTTTATTAGGCAGGCGTCCGGTTCTTCATCCAATAGCCCATTAATCAGTCCATTACTTTTCACCCAATAGCCTAGTACATTTTAGACTCCATTAATACTCAATAGTCCTTACACCATGGCGGTTGCTGTCTCTGCGTGCGTCCCATGACACGGGCAGGGGCAGCATCCGCTTAGTGTACCCCTCACTTTTCATTAAATTGTCGAAAGGGCCTCTGCGCGTTGACTTTGGCTCCGCATACGCCTCCCAAAGGTCCGGAACACCATTGTTCCATGTAGACTGGGAGCAAAATCTCAAATTCGCTCTCCTTCTCCATGCGACAGGCAAATGATATTACTTTTGGGCAACCGGGCTTTTTACGTGGTTTAGACCCTGCTGTATCCGAATCGCCGGTTGCCATCAAAGAAACTACAACCAGAAGTGAGATACGGCCAAAAAAAGGACCCGTTTTTTAGCTTTTCTTAAATAACTCGAAAACAGTAGCACCTACCAAAAAATGTTCTTCCACTTAAGTAATCTACATAAAATTCTCTATAAAAAAGGTTCTATACAGTTTTTTGCTGGGATCAATGTTTAATGAGATATTAAGGGACTAAGATAGACAATAAACATATATACTAATTATCTTTTTCCCGCGAGTTTGTCTACGTGGGATTAACATTCGCTATAATAAATTAATGAAATGCCGTAGTTTAATCTGACAGCAAAAATAAATTTAACGTATAAGCTTTTTTACGTCTACAGTAAGCAACAATTCCATACCAACTTCAACCCCCCGTTTCATCCCTTTAAAAGATGATTACTGGGATAAAAACTATCTTATATCTTTCCCCACAACTCAAACTATCATCACGCCAAATTTCATCTAAATTGGTTCAGCGGTTTAAGCGTGAAGAGGTAAGAGACCCACTGACTAGTCCAAAATTATTAAACTCTCTCTCCTTCTCGATGCGACAGGCAAAGCATATTACTTTTTGTTTACACGGATTTTTACCCTATTTGGACCCTTCTGAGTTCGAAATTTAAATAATTTTTTTACCGGAAGTGGAATATTTAAGATGGCGGCCAGTATAAACCTAAGCGACGAAAAATCTATATTCCTCGTATGGATACCCCCATTCATTATGCTTTATTTTTAACGATTGTTATTTTTGGGAATAACAGTTGTAATTATAATATTTTGCAATTGCCATCAAATAATGTTAGACCGGAAGTAAGATATAGAAGATGGTGTCCAGGTCCAGCAAGGCTTCAAAAATGTACTATTCTTTTTTTGGACGGAAATCTCTCGTTTTTTTTATATTATTGTAGTGAGCAAAATTAGTTGAAAGGGTAGTAGTAATAATACACATCTTATATGGAAGTTTCGACTTAGGGAGTCTTAGATTACAATACCCAGTCCTTCAAAGGTAAATCAGATGGGTGCTACACTGATCTTACAGTATAACCGGTGTCAAAGCGACCTATTTGTGTTATGAACACTTGAAATTCAAAATCGTTAGTGTTAGAAAACGTTCTTAACATATTATTAACTACAAATTAAATTTATGCGATACCTAATATCGATATTTCCGCATGGGTAAAATGGAACAATGGTCAAGTGACAGAAGGTGACTTCCGAGCTAGAAGGCCCTCAAGTATTCCGAGGTGCCGTCAGCGGAGGAGATTGCACGAGCAGAATTACAATGGGCCCGTAAGAGCAACGACGACGGGGTACCGGAGGTCTGCAGACGTGTTCCCAAAACCCCGTCCACAAAGCGCGTGGTGGAATACAGTGTTGACGGCGATTTCTAACTTTAAAGACCAGTATATTTGGAACCATTGCAAATAGGTAATCTTTTTTTTTAAATACGTGTCATTACAACTGTTATTCCCAAAAATAACAATCGTTAAAAATAAAGTATAATCAATGGGGGTATCCATACGAGGAACATAGATTTTTCGTCGCTTAGGTTTATACTGGCCGCCATCTTAAATATTCCACTTCCGGTAAAAAAAATATTTAAATTTCGAACTCAGAAGGGTCCAAATAGGGTAAAAATCCGTGTAAACAAAAAGTAATATGCTTTGCCTGTCGCATCGAGAAGGAGAGAGAGTTTAATAATTTTGGACTAGTCAGTGGGTCTCTTACCTCTTCACGCTTAAACCGCTGAACCAATTTAGATGAAATTTGGCGTGATGATAGTTTGAGTTGTGGGGAAGGATATAAGATAGTTTTTATCCCAGTAATCATCTTTTAAAGGGATGAAACGGGGGGTTGAAGTTGGTACGGAATTGTTGCTTACTGTAGACGTAAAAAAGCTTATACGTTAAATTTATTTTTGCTGTCAGATTAAACTACGGCATTTCATTAATTTATTATAGCGAATGTTAATCCCACGTAGACAAACTCGCGGGAAAAAGATAATTAGTATATATGTTTATTGTCTATCTTAGTCCCTTAATATCTCATTAAACATTGATCCCAGCAAAAAACTGTATAGAACCTTTTTTATAGAGAATTTTATGTAGATTACTTAAGTGGAAGAACATTTTTTGGTAGGTGCTACTGTTTTCGAGTTATTTAAGAAAAGCTAAAAAACGGGTCCTTTTTTTGGCCGTATCTCACTTCTGGTTGTAGTTTCTTTGATGGCAACCGGCAATTCAGATACAGCAGGGTCTAAACCAGGTAAAAAGCCCGGTTGCCCAAAAGTAATATCGTTTGCTTCTCGACAACGATTTCTTGAAAAAAAAAACCAGACTAATGGTCGGGAAAGACATACAAAAATAATTAAATTTTAAATTTTATGTTTTAAGTTAAAAAATTGTTATGTTATTGTGTTAGTTTTAGTTAAATTAAAAATATGGTTGTATATACATATATGGACAACAAGGTCTGAAATAAATATATAAAATGAAAAAAAAAAATTGGTACAGTTTTCTAATAATGAAAAAAAACTCACGAAAAAAAATTGTTTTGTATGGAGGGTTGGCTGGCTGAGATGACGTGTCCCATACAAATGTGTTATTTATCTTGTCCTAGCCTGAGCTCTAAAAAGAAGCTTCGGGTTTTAGAAAGAGACGCCGGGTATCAATCAACAGTGACACGTGAAAAAGCAGAACAGCAATATTACCTTCGTGTGTCATCGCCGATTGCCGAAGGTTCTTCTTAAAGCTCACGGACTGTACAGTATTTTTGTTACAACCTACATATATGTATTTTGATAATTAATATTTTCAGTCAATAAAGCATTGACTGAAAAATCTAATTTTCTAAATACCTACCTATGTAGTACTATATCACTCAATTAGCTTCTTGCTAAAAATAATATTAGTATCAAGCAATTTTTGACTAACAAACGTGAGTTTTGATATATTTAATTCGTCTAAAGTTTTTATGAAAGCCGTAATTCCAACTTCAACAAGCTGCAAATGCTGTTAAAAATCATTACAACATCTATTCCCATTTCAAGGTCCACCACCAGGTAACTGCCAGGAGCCCAGATTAGTCTTAGCATGTGCGGCTTAGCGCGGAGCGAGCTGAAGCTGATATACAGCGTGTTCCATTCTGGAGATAAGCTGAGCATGAATATTAAAGTCGACCGGACGTCCGTCACACCGAAACGTAATACGCGACAGCTTTATATATATTTGAAACAAGAAGTATTGACGGACAACTTACAGCCTAAACATTTAAAGGGGAACCTTAAATATTTGGAACATTTGTTCTTTAAATATCATGGAAATCCATAATTCTTATGGAGTTTAAAGGTTTAACGACCTCTAAGTGGACAACGTCGCGGGAGGAGACTAGCGTATTATAGACTTTCAGTTTAGGTTTTCGTCCGCGTCGTCTGATGATAAATCATAGTCATTATTGTATGCGGTACATACCGTGATGATAACGCACACAATCTAAGCGGATACCACAAAATTAGGGCCACGTAAAAAAGCGACATCAAAGATGGCTCAAAGGCAAAACCGGTGTACAGGGCTCAGGGTAGAGAGCTGTCACTGAGCTTTAAACATATAGCCATCTCGCTACTTATATATTTCCGCACCCTCGTGTACGCAGCTCTAGCGATCCCATTATGGACGGCCGGCAAAGGCAAGCCAGAGCCATGACATGACACCTGCCCCATCCGGGTTCCATCCATTTGGCATAACTTCTGTGGCCAGAAACGCATCTGGCATAACATATTTGGCATAATTGTTTTTCGAAGAATATTAACATTGCAGAAATCATCGGTTCGCATAATATACAATTGGCTAAATGTTTGCGAATCCGAATTTGAAATCGGCTAATATTCACACGGCCGCTTTTTGATAAGAATAATTTTGTTTTGCATTATATTCAACTGTCCGAAAATAATAACCAGCATAATCTGTTAAGCATAATAGGCTTTAGGCGAATGTTTACTTTGCAGAAAACAAATTATGCATAAATTACAATTAGCAGATTTATTAGTTCTGCTGTAAAAAATGGGTTAGCTTTGGTTAGAACTGTGACCTTTAACCAAATCAAACGGCTGCACAAAAAGTGGGTTAGGTTAGGTTAGAACTGTGACCCTAAACTAACCCAAACGGCTGCAAAAAAGTGGGTTAGGTTAGGTTAAAACTGTGACCCTTAACCAAATCAAATGGCTGCTTAAAAAGTGATTTAGGTAGGGTAGGTTAAAACTGTGCCCTCAACCAACCCAAACGGCTGCAAAAAAGTGGGTTAGGTTAGGTTAGAACTGTGATCCTTAACCAAATCAAACGGCTGCTCAAAAAGTGGGTTAGGTTAGGTTAGAACTGTGACCCTCAACCAACCCAAACACCTGCAAAAAAGTGGGTTAGGTTAGAACTGTGACCATACTGTGACCCTAAACAACCAACCCGTGCGTCTTTTTTTAAATGTACTTATAGATTATTCGGCCTTAATATATTTGCGTAATAGAAGTATGCGAAACTTCATTATGCCATAAAATTATATGCTTGTAGTAATTTATGCTTAAAGTAATTTATGCAATGTTGAATTATTACGAAGAAAATTATGCGAAATAAAAAAGATGCCATGCGTCAATTCGCACATTAACTTTATGCCAAACGTTACTTCGTGTGATGAAAATTATGCGAAGAGTACATATGCGGAACTTGGCTATGTCAGAAGAGTTTATGCTAACAGTAATTTATGCTTAACGTTGTTATGCAACACAGAATTATTACAAAAAAAATTATGCCAAAGATAGGGGAACCGCCCCATCCATTTGACTGGGCTCCCGGGGGCGCTCAGATACGTGAAGTTGCTATTTTCCAACAGCCCGCCATAAGCTGCTTTGCGTTGACTGCACTAGTAAATCCGGTGGGCAATTGGGTCATCACATCCCTACGATGTAAGGTAGAGAATAGTGCTCCATCCATACAACTAAGCGACTGAGGGCGGAGCGGGAACGGGGCACCCGTAAAATTTGGTATTCACGCCCCCTGCCCGCTTCTCACTCTTAGGCCTTAGTCGTTTAGCGTTCAAATTGTCGAGCTTTGGGGCTAGTCGTATGGAGTGAACACTATGTCCTACGTCTGTCTTCATTATTACATTACGTTTTATCGTATGGGTACATGTCACTGGATATAGATAGGCTTTTCTTCTCTGGGGTAGTAGTCAGAAAGCAGATGATGAAGAAAATGCAGTGCATGCTGCGGGGTCTAGATGGGAAAGTGCAGCTGCCAAGTTTGTTATTCTTTTAGCACCACCCAGGGATCACGTGTATGGTTGTCGAAGGTGTTTCCTACGGACGCAGAGTAACATTGATACGTTGCGGTGTGAGTGGCGGACTCTAGCATCAAATGCAGTAGCCACTTTGCATATCCGCGCCCGCTGTTTGACTAACGCGTTTTTTAAACCGCTCGTGTGATTAAATTCTGGCTTTCGTCGGCACCGAAAAAATGCGGAAAAGCAGAATAAAAGTTTTAGGGGTTTCTCTAGTGCCTGTAGTAAATTACATGCTATGACAGAATTTGTGCTACACGGGAAAAAACTTAGAGCATTTAACCAACCGGAGCGCTATTGACAGGCGTTCCCTCTGCTGAAAATATATGACCAGTGGTCATACTCATTGTATGGACTGACGTTTATGTGACGTGGCTATTTTGACGTTTCGCATACATTTGACTTTCCCCTCCCCCGCAAAAATCGGCGGACTTTTTTTTGTATTGTTGTTTGAATAGTCTAAGGGAAAAAAGGATATCTTCAGTCAAGAATACCTATGTAAGAATATTATTGTTTAAACATAAGTAAATATTGTCTTGGACTAATTATATATCTTTAGCCCAAGATTTACTTGAATAAAGACATTTTAATTGAATCAAGAACACTTTCTGGGCAAATTGTTCTAGCTATAACGAAACAATATTGTCTTGACCAAGAGGATTTGTCTTGCATTAAGATTTTTTTTTACGTGTAAGGTAACTATTTTACACCGCATCAGTGGCGAAAAGGCATTCAGCCCGTCTGATGATGAGCGGTCACCATAGCCTATGAACGCCTGAAATTTCGGGAATATTACATATACATTGCTGAGCTTTTAGAAACTTATATATCCTACGACTTCTTTGAACAACCCAAAAAACCATATCGTGTAGGCTCTCGTAATAAAATAATATAATAAAGTAATATATTAATAAATTTACATTAGTTAGTTAATAACTACTTAATACAAAAATTACGTTTTGAGCATTAAGTGAAAATCCGATCATTTTACTAATTTTCAGCTTTCAGCGTAAATTCTCGCAATTTATTTATTCCAATTAAATATAATCATAATATCCGATCCGTAAATTATCGAAATTTAAAAACTGCATCATTCCAATCGCTGCAAACTCAAGAGAATGTGTAAATCAAATTTAAAAGATTTAGTCATTGAATCTAAGCAAATCCAATTATTTTGTTTAATATTTTTTGATTTTGCAATTTTCAAGTAGTAACCACTACCAAATTAAATACAAAAATAAATAAATAAATAATAAATATAGTAAATTATAAACTGAAATAGATGTCATATACTAAGAGATGGCGGAACGATATGGACGCTTTCCTCAGCACCTGGCCGGAAAAAGCGTGGGACCGAGAGTTGTGGAAGTCAGCGGGAGAGGCCTTTGCCCAGCAGTGGGACACTACTTTAGGCTGACTAAAAAAAAAAAAATACTTCAGAAAAAGTGACCAAGTCCTCCGGTGTCCGAGGCCAGATTCGAACTGGCGTCTTCAGCTATCGCGGCGCACCGAAGGACTTGGTTACTTTTTCTCTTTGATTATTAAACCAACCGGATGCGAGACACGCTCTCATTTCTATCGGAAAAAGTCTGCCGTTTTTTGCGGGGGAGGGGAACGTCAAATGTATGCGAAACGTCCAAATAGCCACGTCAAATAAACGTCAGTCCATACAATGAGTACTCATTCGGCAGAGGGGAACGCCTGTCAATGGCTACTCCGCTTATAGTGCTCTCCCTTATGGGAATATAGTTCAGAGCTGGATACGGTTACCTTCTTTTAGTATGTTGTTGGGCACGACACTAGGACCCCAAAACTGCCGAGAGACGGGGACGTCGATGAATGTCTCCCGAGTAATGACGTCATAAAAATGGCTGCCGTTTCGTTGCGAAAAGGGTAAATTTCATCCAAACTGTGCATTGCACCTATACGTGTGTAGTATCAAAATGTGCTATATTGTTGTAATACATTTTATACTACTGTATATTACAGTTTGACAGCTATAAACGAAAACCCAAAATCAGGCTAAAAAATAATTCGGATATTTGCATTTTACAACAAAATTATAAGTCCAACTTTAAAGCCGAGTACTAAAATAACAAAACAGGCTATTTAAGCTATACAATGCTATAAAAATTATTAAAATCTGGTAATAATTGTGGCAGCTATGTTAAAAAACATGTCGGCACTGCCGAGCTATTTCCTTAGAGTGAAAAAATAACAATTTTCACATATTACAGAATATCCGCAGAAGCTTCGAGTATATTGTTGGTCAAATAATTTGGAGCCTCTAAATGTCGGAAAAATATCTCTATAGTGCCTGAGGTCCAAATAATGACGTCATGAACGTGACCGCTACCGAAATTTGTAAAACATAAATTAAAGCTATACCATGACACATACACACATGTGCGTAGCATAGATCGAAAGCTTATTGAATTTACTACAATACATACATACATTATTTGTGAAAATAATGTATAGTTTAGGAGTTGTTGACAAAATAAAATATTTTTTAGGAAAATAAAATGTATATGTTAATTCTGTGGCCAAAGAAAATACAATACACTAATGTTTTGTATAGCATTAAAAACACCAACTATTCAGCTTTAAAACACAGTTTGAAGTTACAAAATTTGATAAGAACTATAAAAGTTGTGCTTACAACTCTAAAGCACACTAACTATTTTACCTACAATCCACTCATACTATGAGAAGCTTTGGCCTAATTATTGACTAGTTACTAAAAGTTGGTAACCGTATCCAGATCTGAACTATCACTTAGGCCCTCTCCCATAACGGAGGGGACTATTAGTTTAATTAAAGCTCTAAGCTTTTTCTGAAGTATAAGACATCTATTTCAGTTTTAGTCATTGACTTAATAATATTTATATGCATCACCCTCAAACCTGTATGCGATACGATATGCAACGCTTAAGTTTGTAGCTATGTACAGTCGCCATCAAATATATCAGAGCGGCCAAGGTACTCAAAAATATCTAAACGTGCACTTTATCGCCTTGACACTAGAGGCGTTGTTCAGATATTTGAGACCACATTGGCCGATATATCTGATGGCGACTGTATATGATGAGAGTATATACACCATTCATCATCATCATCATCATCATCTCAGCGATAAGACGTCCACTGCTGAACATAGGCCTCCCCTTTAAGGGGGGGTTTGCCATACGCGCCACGCTTGTCAGGCGGGTTGGCGCGCGCAGTTTTTTTTGTTTATTGTTGTTTAGGCTTTCGGAAGATGCTGCTGCCCATCTCCCGGTATATTCCCTTTATCCCGGTATACACCATTATATCTATAACTGCGTCCGTAAAAGCGTGTCAAGATATTTATGGACATCTCACCCGCTTAACCAGCTCCTGCTGCTAATCAGTTATTATTATTATAACTTCATTACACAAAACAAAAAAATGTAAACGGCGGACTGAATGCCAAAAAGCATTCTTTACAAGTCAACCATTCATTCGAGAAGTCATAATCTTCTCTTCTTTTTTTATTAGCCTGGTTTAGTGTCCCCATAGACTTAAATATATAGTAGACGGCCATAGCTTAAGAACTTTTTGAAGCTCCGAGTATTTAGCACCATCTAGTTCAGAGCCACCTAGCTAACTAGTAGTACACTAGACGTTACTAGGTGGCGCTGATTTTATCTCATACATATTGGCTCTGTTTAGGTGGCTCTGAACTAGATGGCGCTAAATACTCGGAGCATCGAAAAGTTCTTAGGCTATGGCCGTCTACTATATATTTAAGTCTATGGTGTCCCACTGCTGGGCAAAGGCCTTCCCCCTTTTTCTCCACTCGACCCGATCGTATGAAATTTGCCACCATTCTGTGTTAAATGCGTCCAAGTCGTCCCGCCATCTCCTTTTCGGTCTGCCTGCACCCCGGGCTGCTTCTTCCATGGTGTGTCGTGGGTCCCACTTCTCTTCTTAAATATTATAAATCTCTAGGCAACGTAACACTAGTTCGCGTCCAACTCGGCTATCGCGCAACCACTGAGAATATGTGACTAGCGATTAATTTTGTTCGGACCTAGTTGTGGTCATTTAGTATATTAAGTTACCGGTAATTTTGTGCTGTGAAATTCGAATTTTAAATCTATGAGCCCCGGAAATTGGCATACGATCTCCACCGATGAACAACTGTACAACCGTATCGAGTAAGAAAGATAGTTATTTGGCGAAAGGTACGAGATTATGCCATGTACCGCAATTGCGCGTGCAGTGCGCGAGTTGTTCAAGATTCTAGTGTTATACTTATAAGTGCATTTTTACGATAAAATTAAACCAAACTCCAAAAAACTCGTGTTTTTACTCAACCCATATCGATTTACCGGATCCGAACCCGCGACCCCACTCTGTCCGCTAATCGCCACACAATGAACATAATACACTGAACCCCAAAATCTATTGCACGTCATAAAAATTAAGGCTCACTTTAAAACGGCACAAGTTCCTAACTTTTTCAAGAGACTTACGACCTTTTTGTAAACATGAAAATATGACAAGGGTCCGAATGATTAGTCATTGTTTAACTTAAGGAAAGTTTTTTTTAAATACATGCAACTTTCAACTTTATGGTAAGGAGGTAAGAGCTATGATTTTCTATGTAATTCGATATACCTAAGGTTTTTCTGGATCAAGTATTATTGATTTTAGTATGAATGGGCATGCAGATGGTATTACCGAAGGGAACGATGAATTGGATAAAGTACCTGAAAACAAAAGATTATTATTAGTATAAAACATTATAAGCATACGTAGATAAATAAAAACTTCATTCTGGTTCCATAGAACTCTACCAGTAAGTAGACTTTTTAATTATAATTAGTCTAAACTCTAGATTGTCTAGGTATAATACAGTACGTCACACACATTTTTGCGCCGTACGAGTATTTGCTTGATCGACTATATTTTCACGCCAATTATAAAGTTTAATTGAATATGACTTTAATTCATATTTAAAAAAAAACTCCTTTTTCTAAAACGAAATGTCAAGCATTTTTTTCTAAACAAAAAGAAAGGAAATACCTATGTAAGTTCTTTCAAAACTAAATTCGGAGAAAAAAATCAGTCAGCGCATCCAAGCAATAGAACATTATTTATGTTTTAATTTATACAAAACACTGTCTATAGACTCTCTAGTTTCTTCTAAATGAGTAAAATTGCTCAACAGATGGCAGCAATCAACAAAAAGTATAAAATTACATACACACATAAACACTCGCTTGTAAAGTTGACCGAAACATTTATTTCACACAAATATCGATATAAAAAACCATTAAAACAAAAGGGCCTTGTTGCAACAACTATAATCAATAATTTATTCAGTTTTAACGTGCCGTGCAGAGCATGAGGCGTATGGGCCAAGTTCTGAACTTTTGGTCAAGTTTTAAATAACACATCCTTGAATGGCTCATCATCATCATCTTCCTAGCTTTTGTAATTTTGCCAGGGCCCAATTGAGCCTAGGGTCTACTTAGCAACCTAATCCCATGAATTGGCGTAGGCACTAGTTTTTACGAAAGCGACTGACATCCAGGTCTGGTTACCTTACGATGTTTTCCTTCATTGAAAAGCAATTGGTAAATATGATATGATATTTCGTACATGGGTTCCGAAAAACTCAGTGGTACTAGCCGGGGTTTGAATTGAACCCGAGACCTCGGAATTGAAACTAGGGCATAATTGGTATCGTATTCTGTAAAAAAGTTGCTTTTGTATTGCGAGTTTGCCGGCTAACACCAAATTTCCAAGAAAAAAAATTTGTTCGCGTCAAATTTTTTTTCTCCTGCTATTTCTTAGTCGCAATACGATACCAATTATGTCCTTGAACGGATCAGGAGTATTTTTGTTACACACTGTATATCGATATTCTTGTCTAAAATATAGACTAGTAGTTCGCCCCGAACTGTGAACTCGCGAATCTTGTGTTTCGCCATAAATGTGCAATAGTAGAATTACTACAAATACCAAAAATAGGTATCGGGTATTTTTTCTCAACTAACCATCACGGTGAAACTAAACGTCCATATTAAATTGTGCGGTTAATTGATGCGCAAAATTTTACCGCGACGAAATCGCTTCAGATTTGACAGTTTTTGTCTCATCTAAATTTAAATCCACCTCTCACATGCCTCTCACTCTGTTGCTTTGACATGTCGTTCTCATCTGTGGACCACCTATATAGGTTTCGGTCACCATCATTATGCGTCTATGGTAACTCTCTCTCTCTCTAACTATACTCTAACTAATGTGTTAATGTCAGTATTATGGATGGTAGAATAATAATACCATAGTCAGTATGCTGATGGCCCTAGCAGCCAAAGCTCTAATAAATTAAAAAAAAAGTCAGTTGTCAAAATATTTACACCAAAATCAAAATATAATTGAAAATATTTTTGAAATCAATTTTATGTTGCTAATTGTTAAGAAACAGTAAGCAGTTAATAAGGATTTGACGAGAGTGTTAATCAATACGTTTCGTTTTATACCAAGCTCAACCATACTTGCTCGTAAAAGTAGCAAATAAGATGACCAATGTAACAGGACCCCTTTACAAAACCTTTTTAGGCCTTCTAATTTCAGAACCCCCGTCTCAATCCAGCTCATATACGAACTCGCAAATTTTGTTGGTCTCTGCTACAACCCCAACAAATTTCATAAAGATCGGAAAATCGTTACTAAAGTTATCGTCGGACAAACTATCTAAATCAAAAAGCCATCCAAATGCCGAGACGTCCCAGTAGCCAGGTGACAGTTGTTGTTTGTAAGAACGATCTTCGCTTACGCTCCGCTCGTTCGATTACCTAGATTTATTGGGAAAAAGTATCAATACACGACCATACTGTTATTGTTTAACGCTGATCAAATATCGATACTGTTATGTTAGTTGCATCAAGGAAATTTCCTATCAAACTTGGCTCTAGCCTCTCCCAATCACATTATCAGAAACATAAAGGGTTTTTATTACAACGTCTTCATTTCTCGGAACTAAATTGGATGTCAGTAACGACGCGATACTTGATACCTCTGGCCTATAACCGCGAACCACTTCGTTCATCGAATCGTCTATTTGCATCACTCTCTTTTGTATGTGCAAGAGCGATAGAGACGGGGCCATCGTTTTGTCGATTTTCGATATTCGCGGTAGGCCCCCTGAAGCGATTTTACGTTACGATTACTTTCACAAGGTTGCTTCTTATCGCATACGAAATTTCAACAATAAACCTTATGTGCTTGACGATAAAGTTGTCTTTCAAATATACTTTATTTATATATAGGTGTACTTAACATTATAATGGAATTTTTTCAATTGTTTTGTATTGAATTACTTTCACAAGGTCGCTTCTTATCTCATACGAAGTTACAAAAATAAATCTTAATAGCTTTAGATAAAGTTTATTTTTCAATATATTTTATTGAGATATATTTAGATGTACTTGAAAGTATATGTGAATATGGAATGTATTAAATTGTTTTGCATTGGAGATATTTGCGTGTAGATTTTGTGGTTTATGGCCGAGTCGATGCGTGTAAAAACGAATGTGAAATTATCTTTATATTTATATAGACATTTATAAATCATGTAACGTAAAGATGTAAATAATCTTCGATAAGAAATAATAATGTTTTAAAAAGGCGAAAGTCAAAAAAAATCTTCTACCCTTGTTGTGTTGCTGTCGGTAAGTAAGGTGACCAATGAGCTCAAAGAGGATTGCAGTGAGTTGACGGGGGACCTTGTTGTCTCTATAACCGTCAACACAGTGAATCCTCCTTTAGGTAGGTATATAAAATAATCGGCAACGCGCATGGACACCACAGGAGTTGCAGGCGTCCATAAGCTACAGTAACTGCTTACCATCAAGCGGGCCGCTTGTTTGCCACTGTCATAATATAAAAATAAAAGTATCATTTCATGCCCAACATCCCAAACTTTTACTTTCCAAAGTATTTCCCGTCTACCGTACTACCAACATTCGCTATACGTGAGAATACTGTGAGCAAAGACGATATAATTTCTCGACCGACAATGTCTATAAAATTGCTTTCCTCTAGATTTCAGTCTATAACTTTTTCGGTATCAGGCGCGGCAGCGCTGTCTAACGAACAAAAGGTGAGTTATTTTGAAAAGCGAGCATACTTTTAACATTTAACCTTAGAGCTTTAAACCGAGGGGAGTAGCCATTGACAGGCGTTCCCCTCTGCCGAATGAATATGACCAGTGGTCATACTCATTGTATGGACTGACGTTTATTTGACGTGGCTATTTTGACGTTTCGCATACATTTGACGTTCCCCTCCCCCGCAAAGAACGGCAGACTTTTTCCGGTAGAAATGAGAGCGCGTCTCGCATCCGGTTGGTTTAATAATCAAAGCATTTAACCATTGTCATGGTTGACAAGTTAACACTGGCGAAAATATCCTAAGAAATAGACAGATGCTATTTAATTTGATAGAAAAAAAATATTGTTTAAGGGGTAAACCGCCGGTTTTTTTGGACTTCTGTGTTTTATATTTAAACTAATTATAATATAATATACTAATATGAATATCGTTACTAGTATATTTCAGGATTTGACTATTTTGAAAAAAATTATAAAAAAATAAACAGAATTATGAGAATCATAATTATGGATTTGACTAAATACATGGAAGAGACGCATTATACCTGGAATTGAATGAAAACATTATGAAGACAATAAAAGCTACTGAAGACATTGAACTCGGAATTAACCTAATATGAATAGTATTTACTGAAGACGTTAAATTGGATTGAATTCATTAAAAGGAAAAAAGAAAACTTATGACAAGGCAGTATGGCTTAGTGCTTTAGCCTGTCCATTTGGACGAAAAAAAAAATTGGACTTCTGTTCGTAACGCAAGGTAGTATAGACGTCTTGGGAATAATTTTTGATTTTTTGCTCATTTAAGTAGTTCAGTGTGTAATATTGATAGCTTATTGTGCAGTGATCTAATAATAAGTGTAATGCTAATGAAGAATTAATCTCAAAACGTGTGTAAACTCTTTGTAGTTAAATGGACAGTTATACTGGCATGCAGTGGCGGTGCGTCAAATTTTTTCTTAGGCAAGCCGGTGCTGATTTTGGCCTAAAATTTCTTCATGAGCTGTAGAAAAACTGCTCAGGCGCCTGAAACTTAGGCAAGCCGACGGGAATCGTGTTGTATGGACGCGCCGCCACTGGTGGCATGGCCGCCACGTGTTGTTTGTAAGGAGCAGCTATCACCCTTACAAAGAGCAAGGCTGAAACCGAACAACGTTGCCTATATCTATTTAAAAAATAAAATGTGATTAACGTCGCCAACTTAACATTGGCAGAATTCCCATTGCTCATGTGCAAAGGGAGAAAGCCAAATGTTGAAAAAAACAGCCAGTTCCATTATGTTACAAATTCATGACATAAAAGAACCGGCGATTGAAAAGCTTATTAAATTCACTCTAAGACCAGTTATGTTAGCGACGCGATAGATGGCACTAGTGTGTTTGCCTTAATTACGGGAACGCGATTTTGTAGACATTACCGTCCAGGCATTATATTGTCCTTGATATAAGTAACAAAAAACACCCCCAGACGCCATTAGAATAGCAAAATATCCAGAAATAAGACAATATCCAAGTTCATGTCGGTACATGACGAATGGAACTAATGATGGGGCAGAGACGGCGCTTGAATCTTAATGTTGCAAGCACGGACATATTTATAAATAGGTCACGCAAATGCATACAGGACTAAGCTTGCGTTTCCGACAGAGATGAGCGAGGATGCTTTGTATTGCGAGGAATATGTTTGTTAAGAATCAATAGAATCACTTGATTTAACTCGCACAGCGCAGGGTTCGAAAGGATAATTATCAGTGATAGTTATCTTGATAATTATCTTGATTTGTATGTCTGATAATTATCGATTTGATAATAACCCAAAACTTGTAATGCCAGAAAGTACAAAAAAATTTCAGGCCCGAATTGCGACACCAGTAGTTGAACCAAATTTAAGAGAAAAAAGCCGTACCGGGGATAATTATCAGATAATTCTCGGATAATTATCTGATAATTATCGCGATAACTATCAATGATCATAATTATCTGGATAATTTCGAACCCTGGCACAGCGCAGCTCCAGGTATTGTTTCTTTCTGAACACATTTTTCGCAACGCACCCTCGCTCATCACACATGTCACATTTGCCTAGCGATCGGTGTACTATTTACTGAATAGAGAACATCATAAAATAGTGCAGGACGCTGGTTACGATGTTATGAATGTGCCCGTCAATGTATTTTCCGTAAGGTACATTCTTTATCAAAATGACCGTATATAAATAATTAAATAAATAACAGTTTTTTTTAAGCGACTGGCATCAACTGATTAATATCGACGGGAAAACTTTCTGAAGTCAACATTACGATATTTTGAAACCCTGAGCAAGATAAGTGTACAAAAAATGCAATTAATGATACAGGTCTAGAAGAAAATTACTCATTCGAATATGATTCACTTTCAATTCAATTATTTTATTTGACATTTCTTCGTTAAATGTTCTTTACACATAACTAAATCGTCTATTCTACATTCAACTCAACATCATCAAATAGTATTTTGTGCAACAGTTACATATTGAGGGTTCTTAAGATTCGAGGGTCGAAGTTACAAAATGAGGCGAAGCCGAATTTTGTAAAAACAGACCCGAGAATTTTAAGAACCCTTATTATGTACCGTTGCACACAATAGTTTTTATACGAGTGCTTAAGCAAGCCGGTAAGAATTGAGTTCGACGAAAGCCGTGTACAACCTACTGCTTCTATGTAATCTCGTAACGTTCGATCTCCCGGTGGATTGTGCCGGCGGCGACACGCAATGCGGGGCCCGACAACAGTTTCACAATATTGTATGGAAATCCTTTCTGTCATTGTTATGGATGCTACAATATGCGACCATAGAAGCTCTATCAAAAAGTATGCGCTAGTAGTTCCGCCACCACAATCTCAATTCGAGTATTACAGTCGCCGAGTATAAAAACATATTTTTGAAGTTAAGTTCATACTTCGCGTATGGTTTTTATTTTTTTCTATTTCTAAGAAGTGTCTTATTTCTGCTGAAATACGATCGTTTAAAAGCTGAAATAGGAGACTTGTCTTAGAAATAAAAAATCGAAAACAACCATACGATGCCTATTAAAGATTATGTCTGTGCTCGGGGGGTGAAAGTATCGGAATCAGTAAGATAAATGGAAGTTCCGCTGATGTGGTATTTGATAGTTTCGAGGGCTGTTTATTAACACAAGGACTTTGCTTTTGTGTTCTGAATAAGTAATTTCTACGCCTATTTTAAGAATTGCTGCGTGGCCCCGGCTTTAGAATAGTGCCACCCCGTCTCTTCCCGCGGATGTCGTAAGAGGCGACTAAGGGATAAAGGATATGGGAACCTCTGATCCCTATTGCTCGTGAGAACGCTGTGGTGATTTATTTAATTAATAGTCATCCGCATGGCGGCGATGCGGTTCGCCACCCATCACGTCTCGTTCTTCACGGGGGCGACAAGTGGCTCACGGAGAGTTTTGCTGCATTGATCGTAACAAATGGAAATCCGTGATTTCTGCCTACCCATTTTGGGACATAGGCGTGATTGTATGTATGTATGTATGTATGTATTATAAGAACGCGGTGGCAGTGACAGGCCTTTTCGACTTGTGAGAACAACAGATAGTGACATTCTTGCCCAACTATTATTTAGATATAATTTTAAACAAAAAAAGAACCGACTTCACTTAGGATCCGCTATTCCAAGAGGAAGTGGCCGAGTTGCTGTAAAAATGATAATAAAAAAACAGTCGAATTGAGAACCTCCTCCTTTTTTGAAGTCGGTTAAATAGTGTAATCACTATAGTTGTGCCTATAATAGTTGAAGAGTTCCCTCGATTTCTCCAGGATCCCATCATCAGATCCGGACTTGGTGACAATGGGACCATCTAGGGGTTATACCTGTTCGATTAAAAAAAAATTGAAAATCGGTTCACGATTCACGGAGATATGGAGTAACATACATACAAAAAAAAATGATTAACAAAAAAAACAGTCGAATTGAGAACCTCCTCCTTTTTTGAAGTCGGTTAAAAAGAAGACTTCTTTAAAAGTTCACGATAGCGAGCTTATAGTCTGGCAAACCAAAAATCGCAGTAACAGTCAGAGTAACATGCTATACCCATCCCGTTTTTAGTAGTGAGAGTACTAGCAATAGAAAAAGACAGTATGATTCTCCCTGTCTATGCTTGAAGTGAAATTAACTTTGGCCAAACTATACCTATTCTTTTTGGATTCGCCGCCTTCTAAGTTATTGTGTAGATGTAGGATAAAAGTGAAGAAATAGGCTTCAGGCGATAAATATTACACACACGAGTCGAATAGGCCCCTTTTGGCCACCTACAAAACAGTCAAATTGTGAAAAATTCATTTAAGAACTAGACCCAAAGTGACCTAAACCAGATGGCAATCGCGGACGTAAACACGAGCCTACCCCAATTCATAGGATTAGGTTGCCAAGCGGACCTCATACTCAAATTGAGTAGAAAAAGTCGGGAGAAACGCTATGGGGAACGATGAAACGAAATGATCCATTTCGAATTATTTTAGACTTATTTTTTCAGGTTTAGTTTAGAATTCTGATCAGGGGCCGTATTCTAACTTTAAAACACGCACAAACACGATCCAACTTCAATTCAAATCCAATACAATAACAACACAATACAGCTTACGACTACACGTCTGAATCAAAAATGACGGAATTTACTTGAAAATTACTGCGTTGCAACTACAATACTACTTCAATATTGGTTGATTATTGGTTGAGTGTTGGAGTTATGTTTAAGACAGATTGTGTTGTTAATGTGTTGTTTATACATTTTAAAATTAGAATATGGCACCAGGGCTCGGAAACCGGTACTGGCTCCATACTAAAATACCGGTATTTTTTTCTTTCTTTCGTCTACTATTTCACATTTAATCGAAAAACTTTATAATATCATCATTACCTAAATACAATATTGGGTTTTATATAAAAACCATAAAATTATTATATATTTTGGGTTATTTCGGGGTTTGCGACCGGTTTCAAGCCCTGATTCTGACAGCTTTTATTGTAGCCTCAAAAACCAAATTCAGCACAAAACGCTTTGCTAAACTACAAACAATTTCATTTCAAACATTTGCCTCCTACGCGATAGAATACCTTTGTCCGAAAAGCAATTATACCAGTTTTCCATCCGACTGTACTTCGCATAGTGTTTGGATTAGTTTTACGGGAAAATGGACACAAATTGCTGCGAAGGATTCAGATTTTTCACGAATACCGGGCTATTTAGCAAAATAGTACATTTCGATATTAGTGCGGAAAGTATACGAGTATCGAACGACGTTTTTTAATACAGTTGCGAAAAAATTATAAAATTGTCAATTTGAGGTTACTTTAGTACATGTATCCGAACGCTCCGCGCGGTGCGGTGCGGCGCTGTGATTGGCTGTCTGTCATTGTCATTAGCTGTGATTGGCTGGAAAAGTAAAAAGCACTAGTGCGCGATATCAAACTTTCCGCACGCTAAACCACTACAAGAAAAGCACTTTTTTGAGCAACTGTATTAAAAATGTTTATTTACTGCCACAAGAAAAAAAATTTAAAAAGCATTTTAATAAAATCGCTGGTTCGATTTTCTAAAACCATAGAAAAATCTCTTCGAAGTAGTAACAGATACTTTAGTAAATAATAATGTTATATAGCACAAGTTAAAAAAAGTAGTGGGGAAAAAACTCCTATTTACCACAAAAAATCATTAAAAAATACAATCAAACATATGTTTTATTCATTCCCTCACTACTTCAAATAACGGCGAGACAAAAAACACACACCGAACCGCTCAGCTTAAAAAGGTAACATAAACCACTAGAATTATAATAAGTTAGTTCTTTTTGTAGACTGAAGTGTACCTACAAACAACACAAGTGTATACACAATCGCACCTTATTCCATTGTAATAAGGTTCAATATCGTGTACATATTTTTGGCGCTGACAGTACAATCATCAAACTTAATTGAAAACGGCGCTTGGGACCAATTTCAGTGGAATAATTCAGGAGAAGTGTACCGTGTTTTCATTTTATTTCGCTTTTCATAGAAACGTTTAATTGACATGTATGTTACTATACCGTTTTTGGTTATTTTCGTGAGCGAATTAAATATTTATTGAAGACTAGTGTTAAGAAAGTGAGCAATGTCAAGGGCTTTTTAGTGCGATTGCAATAATACGGTGCTTAAAAAATTTAGGTTTTTTAAATGGTTGATAGCACGCATGTAACCCCCCGCCGTTAGGCGTCTATATGCTACAGCGGTCGCTTACCACGTGATATAAAAATAACTTTTTTGACGATAAGGATCTTTGAAATCATCATGAGTCGTAAGCCCCAAAAAGTATTTACTGAATCTTGTGCTTAAAAAAATATGTTAGCGTGTGATAAATATTTTTGAACTTCACGTATGGCGTTCAGAGCGTTTATCATATCTGTGGAACAAAATTCACTTCTGTATTACACACCATTTCACAAAAGTGGTCAAAAATTATATAAAGACGTATAATTTTTTGTCGTTTCGAAATTTTACTACATACAAATATCGCGACCGCAAAAAGAACTCACAAGGGATACAAACAAAACGAAGCAAATTTGCACCTAAAAATATTCGGCAATACCAATATACCACTTTACATATACACTAACTTTCGTAACCTCTTATATAAAACACAAAAAACACGCAAAAAGCAACCTTGTTCCCTAATCTTAAAGTAAAGTTTCGTTTGAACGAGGAAGCGTTAAAAGATTGGGTAGAACCGGGTAAGGTGGCTATTACGCACCGCATACAATCCCGGGTGCGATCCGGCCCAATATTTCCTGGGTATCAAATTTCATCGGTATAGTGGGACGAAACTATCAGATTACTTTTGGGGGTGCTACTATTGGTTGTCGAAAGTAAGGTTAGATTAGATAAAGAAAAGATAAAAGATATTTTCACTTCTCTTGCTCTAAAAGTTCGTCTTTAAGCCTTGCGTAGGCGACCTAAAATCGCTTTTTATGCACTTGGGCCTAAAGTAAAATCTTCGTCTAATACCAAGGCAGTTGGTCCAACAGCCGCAAGCAAACAACTTCCTAAACTTTATTAAAAAAATTCACTACGACCTTTGTCACGTACCTACTGAAAAAAAAAGTTAACAGGCGGGAACTGCATTTATTTTTCGTTGTAATTTTGTGTTACAACCTGAAATTGCTTTATTTTCTCGCAATCGAAGCGAAAAGTAGAGTGTGCAACGTGTCCATAAAACCCATTTTACGCTCGACTTTATATCAATCCTCGCTCGCGAGCTCGCTCGGATAGATAAACGCCTCGCGTAAAATGGCTCGTTTTATGCACTTGTTGTACATACAATCTACTATTTCACTTCTCATGCTCTTAAAATGTTACTTTAGTCTCTGCAGATCGGGACTAAAACTCTTTATTAATCTCTAGGGACTATAACTTTTTTTTTTAATTTACTTTGGAAACCCCTAAACAGCCACTCACGGTGTTTATGAATGGACGATTACCGCCCTTTTTAGTGATTGTGCATAGACAATTTTGGACCACGCATATAACCTTAAAATGACAACTGTGCGAAAATATTAAACAAACTCGATTTAAAAAAATTATTGATAATTTCAATTTTTTCCATTATAAATATTGAGATTTTGTGTAGAATGTCGTTATTTTTTCCTCGCATTCAAAGTGAAAAGTAGAGTGTTTAACGCGAGACTAAACAACCATAATAACCCCCGAACTATATCCAACTATGAACTCTGAACTATGAACTATGAACAACGCCTCTATTGTCAAGGCGGTAAGGTGCTTGTTCAGATATTTTTGAGTACCGTGGCCGCTCCGATATATTTGATGGCGACTGTACACCTTATGAAGAAATTTTAAGGCAAATTTAGCACCGGCTTGCTTAAGAAATTTTTGACCCACAGCCACCAATATGTAGTTGTACAGCATTTTTTTGACCCACAGCCACCAATATGTAGTTGTACAGCATTTTTTTGGATTTTGTGTTACCGGCAAAAGTGCACTAAATACCTGCTAAATTGGTATCTTTAGCTAGAAGCTTTGATCCTTATCATCTTATCAAGTATCTATTAAAAACACGAGAAGTTCAACATGATGTTAAGTATTAGAATTATTAGAATTTACAATTTAAGAGAAAAGTTAAGTTAACATAAAAGATCTTATAAATATCCTTCCTCGATCATAACTCACTCAACACCCACCCATGGTACCACAATAAGATGTAAATCGCAACATTATCGGCTAAAGTAAACCTAGCGATCTTTATCGAGTTATCCGAAGTGGATTACGTTCGAGAACCCGTGGTAACAGAGGTTAAGGGTAGCGAATAAATATCAGGTAAGGCGGATTGGTTGGGTGGAGTTTTCGTAATAGTGGCGAAAAAGGGCGGTAAATGGACATCGAAGCCTATGGAGGCTTTACTGGTGCAGTGCAACCTGCAATATTATCTTCCTCGAAGAAGGTCGCAAAAATATGTAACACGCTCTTATACCTACAAATAAGATTTTATCAGACATTAGAAGGAAGAGTTAGGCGGCTCTCACACTGCTGCGGTTTACGCATGCGGCGCCGGCGCGCGAGCGAGATAGCGCTCTGCATGTGTATAGCGCTATCATGCTTGCACACAGTCACCGCATGCGGTTGCGGCACCAGTGTGTAATCGCCTTAAAATTGGGTCCAGTTAGACACACACACATTATATACAGTATATACAGGGTGGCTAAAAAAGAACTGAATTCCCGTTGTCTGTAAGATTTTGGGACGCAACCATCCTTCCTAGATGGTTTTGGAACCTCTCAGATCGATTTGATTTTGATTTTTTGTATGGCCATTGAGCGGCGGCGGTGTGTAATGGCCATGCAAAGGTCCAAAAATCAAATAGATCTGAGAGGTTCCAAAACCATCTAGGAAGGATTGGTTGCGTCCCAAAACCTTAAATCCAACGGGAATTCAGTTCTTCATGGTCACTCTGTTTCAATGGCAGAAATTTTCTCGGCTAGCCGGAGCTGATTTTGGTTTCAATTTCTTAATGAGCTGTAGAAGAACTGCTCAACTACCTGAAAATTAGGCAAGCCAACGGGAATCGAGTTCTATGGACGCGCCGCCACTGCTCTTTATATATCATTATACAGGGTGTAACAAAAATACTGGTGATCCGTTTAAGGGCATAATTGGTATCGTATAACGACTAAGAAAAAGTAGGAGAAAAAATTTTTAGACGCGAAAAAATTTATATTTTCTATGGGACAGGTGGTCCCAGCTGGCC
Source organism: Pammene fasciana (assembly GCA_911728535.1). NCBI lineage: Eukaryota > Metazoa > Arthropoda > Insecta > Lepidoptera > Tortricidae > Pammene > Pammene fasciana. The sequence goes on from OU452295.1 coordinate 3,909,177, forward strand.
GACCCTCCCTACAAAACCAAAATTTTTTTTCGCGCAAAAAAAAATTTTTCTTTCTTTTTCGTAATTAGAATACGATACCAATTATGCCCTTAAACGGATCACCAGCATTTTTGTTACACCTTGTATGTCGATCCTTATATTTAAAGCCTCATTATTAAAGGTACGCTGTATTTCGCATTAATACGAACTCTTTCACGATTTACACATGTTTTGCGTGTCGCCGTCGATTCAGCGAATTCATTCAAAGACACAAAATTCTTCAAAGTCTAACAACGCAATTTGGTCGTAGTCCTACTGAGAGAACTACGGACATGAAAAAAAGCCCGTGGTACTACCAGTAGGACCACGGGCAACAAATGAAAAATAAACTCCAAATCCAAAAAAAACTTATTATTCCCCCAACGTTCAGCAGTAATACTGCTAAGAACTCTAAATATATTCCAGGAAAAAGGTTTAATATCCCGTGTATGTGTTATTCCCACAATCCGGGAACTTTTGATCCCGGTAAGCCTTTACGGCGTATACGGCTCTGTAGGGATCCCGGGACCGGACTTGTACCGGTTCGTTTTTGGTACGTGGACCGAGAAATTTGGTACACGGCAAAAATCATTTTATAAATAATCAGTGAAAGATAACATTACTTATAAGTACTGCTTTTTTTTTAAATAACGGATTTTAATAAACGTACGGCGGTAATACCTTTGACAAACCTACACTTGATCCCGGGGTGGTGCTAAAAGAGTAACAAATTTGACAGCTGCACTGTCCCATGTGGACCACGTAGCACTCACCGGATTTGCTGCTTCCTCAACATCTGCTTTTCAACTAGTACTACCCGAGAGTAGAAATGCCTATCTATACCCAGTGACATGTATGCATACGATAAATAATATATGGTGCCTAGGTGCCTACTGCCTACACTTTTTTTAGCATACCTAATTCTATAGCATACACATTTTTGGATTGTTGTATGTAATACATACAAACGCTTATTCAAAAAAAGCAGTTTGAAAACAGAACCGACTTGATCGGTCTTCATTCTTCATCGGTATTTCGATTTCGATTCGTCACTTTACGAAAAATACGAAAGGACTCACGGCACCAAACTTTAAAAACCCGAGGAATAAATTCGTAGAAAAACGCCACAGGAGAACAAGGAGTCTACAGCTGCCTCGCAAAAAGTAACAGTCGCACAATTTAACGAAGATTTGCTAGATTTAGCTTATACTTATTTAGTTCATTATTTTAGCTTATAATCATTTTTTAGTTATTACATTTTTTCGGTGGTAAACAAGCAGGCTCGCCTGATGCACTTGTGATTTACCAATCCTTTAACGGCTTTTGTGCGGCGGAATCGAAACCGCGGTTCCACTGCGGAAACACTTTGCACACAAAGTCCCTAAGTTTATGTGTACCCGCTGTGAACTTAAATCTCAATGTACCACTTTCGAACCGGTACACTTTCCCATCACTTCTAAGCAATGCCGCGAGCATAAAGGGGAAAATAAGTACATAATGTGAAAAGGTAGATAAATATGTAAATAATGATGATACACACGTAATATGATTATTGTGAGCCGGCGGGTGGTAACTTTGATCTTACGCACGATCTGATTATACGAGAGATGGAGGATAAATTGACACTGTTGCTTTCAATTTTATCGAAACAAGCATGTGTTCTTAAATATCTTTAGAGAGGTTATACAGATTAGAATATTTTTTGGAACCTCATGGGGTCTACTAAAACATTAAGTTAGCTTAATTTGCTGAAAAATACTAAAAAGTAAATATTACTTAAACTTTTTAATATTTATAAAAAATAAGACCAACAAAGCTTGCAATCACGTAAAATGGAAGCCACAAATAAAAACATTAGTTGAAACATTTAGTAAAACTTATTTTACCCAAATATTGAAACACAGTTTTATTTGTAAGAAAAATATTTACAAAACAAAAAGAAAATGAGATTTTGCCTTGTAGCGTCAGTAATATACTGTCCAACGTTTTAATCCAGGACCAGTTCTAGCAAAACACATGATCTGATATTCTGCAGCAAAATCTTGTCGCATTCTGTAGCCACATGTAAGCCCGCCCGAGCAATAAACACGAATATGTCCGGGTCACCGGATGAAATTAAGACACCCGGATAATCAACGTACGTTTTTTTCGTGTTTTGTAAGTTAGAAGTTTAGTGAGGCAAGGAATCGACCAGGGTGGAGAGCGGTACAACATACAAGGTGTAACAAAAATACTGGTGATCCTTTTAAGGGCATAATTGGTATCGTATTCTAAGTGTGAAAAACTAAGAAAGAACATTTTTTACGCGAAAAATTTTTTAGGTTTTGTATGGAGCGTTGGCCGGCTCGGATGATGTGTCCCATACAAAAAAAAATTTTTTTTCGCGTCCAAAAATTTTTTCTTCTACTATTTCTTACTCACAATACGATACCAATTATGCCCTTAAACGAATCACCAGTATTTTTGTTACACCCTGTAGAGCGACTTATGGTGGTCACGACCCTCAGACATGAGGATTCGACTTTGAAGAAGAAGAAGAAGAAGAAGAAGAAGTTAGAAGAGAGTACGGCTACATGGTAGGCCATTAAGAGATATAAATGTAAATGCACATGTAGAGGTGGTGTCACTTGTTTGAATTTTAAAATGTGTGCTTTGTTTACGTGCGTTTGTATTTATTTACATTTCCATAAAGGAACAATGCTTTGAACCAAACGAATTTAAAATACAGAAAAGCCATACATGTTCATGTTTCATTTTGCATTTCTATGTAGGTACTAGAGTATCTTCTTCTTCCTCCTAGCGTTTATCCCGGCTTGGGGTCCGCTTGACAACCTAATCCCATAAATTGGCGTAGACACTAGTTTTTACGAAAGCGACTGCCATCTGACCTTCCAACCCAGAGGGGAAACTAGGCCTTTTTGGGATTAGGTCCGGTTTCCTTACGATGTTTTCCTTCACCGAAAAGCGACTGGTAAATATCAAATGATATTCCGTACATAAGTTCCGAAAAACTCAGTGGTACGAGCCGGGGTTTGAACCCGAGACTCCGGATTGAAAGTCGGACGTCTTTACCGCAAGGCTACCAGCGCTCTTCTAGGTAGGTACTAGAGTATGTAGGTAAAAAACTGAATTTTTGCAAAAGTCTGCAAGTAACCACAGTTTTATGAGTATAAAATATTTACACATTAAAAAGAGTAGAAGCTAGCTTTTGCCGCGTCGTTTAAGTTGTCATGCAGACCAAGATTAAAATTCAGGACCAAAGATTCACCCAGAATCTAGGATTTTAGTAAAATACATTATATGTTACTGTAAAATCTCGCCGGCCTTTCTAGCCACATGTAAGCCTGCCCGAGCAATAAATGCGGCTATACCCGGGTCACCGGATAAAACTAAAACACCCGGATTTAAAGTCCGGCTATGAATTTATCTGAGTTCTGTGGCAAGTTGCAGTGAGAAACGGCTACATGGTATTTATAGTTATGAGTGCTTTATGAAGTTTAAAATTTCTGTTTTACGTACAGTAGCAGCAGAAGTACCTAGCTAAGCGGCTAGGGTGTTCAAAATAAGCTTGACACAACTTTGTCGTTAAGAGAATAACCGCGTGTGTCGGCCATTTTGAACACCCCACCCGCTTAGCTACTGCTGCTGCTGACTGTATGTATTTATTAAAAGACACCCCATATGTCTTTTGACCGACGTTTAGGCAGGGTTATGGCTAGGGAATGCAATACCGGATTTTTTTTGTAGGTATGGGCAATACCGGAAGAAAAAAAATACCGGTATTGCATTCACTAGCTATGGCTAATGGCGTCGCGTCGCTGCAGCGTCAATGTCACATAGTTTTTAAGTGTCACTGAAAAGGTTTCCTTTCAGCTTTATGTCGATGTAACTTTTCAAACAAATACCAGTTAAACCACCTCTCGCCTTGTAGCTCCATAATCGCTTCATCGATCTTGCTCATATACGAACGACATTATATTTATCTCTGTTACAAACACAGCACAGAAAGATCAGAAAAACGTTACTAAACTTATCACGGCAATATTCGCAATCAAAAAACCACCGAAATGCACGGACATCCCAATAGCGGAGAGTCCTGTTGCGTCCAAAGTCTGTAAGAACTTCACTTCGGTCACACTCCGCTCGTTCAATAATCTATAGTTACGGTAATCTTTTAACAGTAGGGTGCGCAAAACAAATATATCTCCGTCACAAATACTCAAAAACAATACCCACGTCAGTTTGGCAATAAGTCATGCCAACGCGTATGCGAACCTGCGCTCAGATAAATCATGTGTATCTCCTCACCCGATTAGCTGTCCAACGAACCAGACATTCGGCTTTGCGTCTGTGTAACCTAATAACCTGTGTGCATGGATCATAGAATACTGGACTAACAATTTCAACGTAATAGGCTACTTTCCTATGAAGTCAAATCAATTCAATTCAATTTTTAAAATATGGCATTCTGTCCACAATATTGGGACAATTTTGCCAATGTCGAAGTCGCTCCAAGAGCTGGACGTTGTACCGTGAGGTTAGGCTTTTTATAAGGAGATAGCTACTCCCTACAAACAGCTCGTGGACTAACGGATATCTAACTCAAACAGGGGTTACACATGTTTCGAGACTAATTCTTCATTAGTTGCTCACTAGTTCGTTAAATCACTGCAGAATAAGCTATATATTACACATTGAATCACGAAAATGAACATAAAATAAGAAGTTTTTCCCGAAACCAAACCACCTTGCTCGACAAGATGGCCGCATGTCCCTGAAGTCAAATCACCTACTCTTTAGGAAACGTCAAGACGATTTGTTATATGAAGTTTATACGGGAGACTAACATTGTGACGTCACAATACTATATGATCAATACATCTCCTTTATAAAGTTTAAATCATTTAAAGCGCAAACACATGTTACACCTGGATTATCCCGTGTATTTTTGAAATGTTGATTTTATGAATGCAACGAAACAATTAAGTTTATCTATACTAGAAAGTACCCTATTGCGTCCTCCGACATTCGGAATATAGGTACCTCTGTTTGAAATAAAGAAGAGAACCGCCGAATTAATAATGCCAGTTTCAGGAAAAACCCCCTAAACGTTTGACGCCTGCTTCAACAAAAAAAGTTGGCCAATTGGAGCGTTTTTTCGTGAACGTTACAAGGATCGGATGCGTTTGTTTCACACGTTCGCTGCCGACAAAATCACATGAAACAGGCATATTTAAGTGTAAGGAACTTACAATGTTTAGAAATAAAGGAAAAGTAGAAAAATCCACTGCCTCAGGCGAGACAAGATTTGGCGAGGCGAGATTGTAAGGAACTTAGATACCTGATAATATTGAAGTAGCCTTTACTTGTGTTATGGGAAGTGATTTTTAGTATAGACAATCAGTCCAGTATAGTTATTAGAATTATCGTCGCGGCAAAAGAAGACAATATTACATCAGTCCAGGTTTTATATAATCTTTGTCTCTGCGTAACAGAACAAAACACAGAGGTAAATTAATTTTGACGGTGTTACTGGCCTAATTTAGAGACTTAATAAAATAGGCCCTATCTAAAAAATACGACATATGCGTTTTTAAGGAATGTAATGTAAACAGAAAAACCGATTGAGCATGATCTTATTGGGATCAGGTCCGGTTCCCTCACGATTGTTTCCTTCACCGAAAAACGAAATGGTTAATAAAATATCCCATGACATTATTTCGTACATATATTATAGGTTCCGAAAGCTCAGTGGTACTGTAAGGGGTTTTGACTCTGAGCCTTCCGGATTGAAAGTCTTATATTAACATTTATAAATGGGATATTAACCTACAGCCTTGGCCAGAAGTATTGAGCATAGGTGTTTTTTGTTTATAATTTTGATGTTAAGCATTATTTCGCTATCCTAACAATGTACGGTAACGGTAAATGATATATTTTATTTATAAATATAGAAAACTTCACTTAATAACACTTTCAAGGTACTTAAAAAATATGAAAACAGAAGGTACCAAAAATGTAAATTTAAGTCGGTGCGACATATTGCAAATATTCTATGCAGTTACTACTAACTTCAACAAAACATGCCTATTAGTTTAAATCAATTGACAAAATAACTTAAACAAAGATGGAAACGATGGACTAAACTTTCCAGTTTTGTATGAAAATCGCATTGGTGCTCAACATATAGATGACACGGACAAATCCGTGCGTGTATGGCGCGAATTGGACACGGATTTGTCTGCGGACACATCTGAATAGCGCCATACACGAACGGATCTGTCCGCCTCCGCCGGGCACATCCGTCGGACAAATCCGGCGGGCACATCTGGCCGTGTATCCCCAGCTAATATCCTACTACAGTTTGGCCAGAGTTTGTTCCACTTCAAGCATAGACAGGGAGAATCATACTGTCTTTTTCTAATGCTAGTACTCTCACTACTAAAAAAGGGATGGGTATAGCATGTTACTCTGACTGTTACTGCGCTTTTGGTTTGCCAGACTATACGTACTTATAACATAACATGTACCTATTTATATGTAGACGTATAAATTAAGTATCAATATCAAGGCACAGAACGGATGAGGTAGTTGACAGGCTTCTTAAGGGGAGGAAGGGGTTGGGTTTCAAAGTATTGCGATGTCAGGGTAGCGTGAAATGGTGAATTAACCTCAGCTATATTAGGGGTGAAACATGCACTGTTGTTTAGAAAGACAAGTATCGTCAAGTGCTACTACTTTGCCTACGATGCAAAACTTTGCCTGGCTTGTAAAACATTGTTTTCTTCACCAAATATCTTATTCTTCCGATGGCCACCTTCACTTGGTATATTTGTTTAAATATGCCTATTTTTCAGATATTTGAGCACTTTACAGCTTATCAGATAAAAAATTAATTGCACAAAAACAATCTCTCCACCTTGACTGCATCGTCCGGCTAATAAACACACGTCAATATATCTTTCCGTGAGTTTTTACTTTTTATGCTCAAGTTACCCTTTATAACTATTATATTCCTGTGACGTGTTTCCTTAGACATTTTTAATAGAGGTTTTATAAGACTACTTTTATGTAATGGACGTCACCCAGGGCTGCCACCGTCGCTAGTTCGCCATCTCACAATGAAACATAAGGGAACCTCGATACGAGAAGAATGTGAAGATTAGGTTCCGTTTTAAGTGTCTAAAAGTAGTTGAGGTTTCGACTATGACATTGATATTGTGACTGTGATATTGGGAATATCTTCCTTGTGTTATGGCCTCCTGTTCACGGATATTTCAGATTTCTAGCTTTATTGACAACATAATTAGAGGGAGGTCGAAAATGGCCTGAACGACTTCGGGAAAAGGATGGTACGGCCGTGCCTTGTAGCTGTGGGAACTTGGCACCCGACCTTGACGATTTTTTTGCCTTGCTTGTTTGTTTTGCTCGACTTGGTGGGGGCACTACCCCAGATTTGTCAGACTTGAATTGCAGAATAACAGGTTTTATATTTATTTCCATACCTGAAAGAAAAAAAATATTGTATGAAATCATGAAAATATAAATTATGAGTTAAGTTTGACTGTTAAAAAAGGATGCGTTAAGGCATTAAGTCCCCCTTTTTTACACTTTGTTATTTGTAGGTATAAAAGGTTTCAAATACATAACCGACATTGATTAGTAAGTAACATATGAAACCTAATGAACCTAAGTTAACAAAACATTTTCATCAAATCAACAATTTATTTCGCAAACATCGAAAACAACTTAAGCATTGGATAAACTACAGAACTACAAGTCTAGACTCATTCCCAAGTTTCAGGCCGTCTAACTACCCTCATTGTTTGCCTAGGTTACAAAATAAGGTCATCAAAACTTAGGTCTAGGTTAAATATTGACCATTGTCTGGAAATTAATACTCCGATTCAGGCAAATATGTGTCAGTGCAGGGAAAAGGGACCACTTTGTCGTTTCTAATTAAGAAGTGTCAGTGTGAATCGTTTGAGCTCAAGATGGCGGCGGCGTCTTTAGAGTAGTTCTTTGTTTTTTGCTCATTTAAGTAGTTCAGTGTGTAATATTGATAGCTTATTGTGCGGTGATCTAACGAACAAGTGGTAGCTAATGAAGAATTGGTCTCAAAACGCGCGTAACCAGTAACCACGCTTTAGTCGAACGAACGGTTATCCGGGGTCTCGGCCGCCCACGTGTTTGTAGGGAGGCTATCACCTTACAATCAACAAGGCCTTTACCGAACAACGTTGCCTATATTTTATTGTAACTAATAAAAAAGTGTGAAACGTCGTCATTTGCAGAATTCCCATTGCTATGACAAAGGGAGAAAGCCATTAAATATGAAAAAAAAAAGTGTCAGTGTCAAGTCAGATTTATTTCTGAGTGATTATTGTGTAATCGCAATTTCGGATTGTGTGAAGTATATTTCGTTTACTGTACATTCTGAGTATGGTATTCTATGCCACAATCGGAGCTGCTGGATGGGGTATTATTTCCTTAACTGTGGGTTGGTAGGTAGGTATTATTTTTCTTGTTTTTATCTTATTTCTTAGTAAGTAATTTAAATATGTAGATTTATAATACAAAAAAACTTTTTAACGTAGTATAATTTTGTATTGCATTGTCCATATGCAGTTTAAATACATGGTATTAGCTTGCACGGAAAAGCACACTTGCACATCAACTAAAATGAACAAATGGGAGAGATTAATCAAAATGCAACTAGAGATGCACCGGACGTCCGTCCGGTTGTACTCCGAATATTTGGTTTCCGGTAATCCGACCGGATTATTTCTCTCGCATGGGCAAATTCTGTTTAGACTCAATTTTATTTCAATATTCACATCATAACCGTATATCAAAAGGTAAATCAGAATACGGCTTAAGGCTGCGTTTCAACCAGAGATGAGCGAGGATGCGCTGCGAGCAATGTGTTTGTTAAGAGGCTGAGAAGACCCGATGACCTTCAAATTGACTTAACTTAAACAGTCATATAGCTATAACTACTTGTTTTGGAAACGTAAAAAAAATATATGTTAATATTCATTATATTTAAAAGAACTTGGTTAATTCCAATACACAATTGGACGAAATCGGCTCGATAGAAAATAATTCCAAAGTTACATCTAAAATTAGCTTAAAACAATTGCACGTCTTTAGTTTCTTGGCTTATATGTCTGTAATTAAGGACAACATTCCACCACACTAATACCAAAAACTTCGTTGCCTTAAATTTCTCAATTAATGCATAGTTTTTTTTAATCCATCCATTTTCAAAATTTGCAATGCACTTGCACAATCACTCGAAAACGATAGGGAGGGAATTTAGCTCTTATCATCCTCTTAAGAACCAATTCTAGAGCTGCGCTGTGCGATAAACAAATGAAGTGATTCTATTGGTTTTCAAATACACATCCTTCGCAACACATCCTCGGTCATCTCTGGTGGAAACGCAGCCTAAAGTTACCGCTCTCTTCTTCTTCTTCTTTTCATCCTTTTACCCACTGCTGGGGTGTAGGGCTCGAATTAAATTCTTCCACTGGCTTCGGTCCACCTCGTTACCACACAAAGTCACAAAGTTACCGCTCGGTAAAAAAATATCTTCATCGAAGACAAATCCTCTTCGTCAACACAATATTGTTATGTATATGTATAACGATAATTTTAAACAAAAAAAGAACCGACTTCACTTAGGATCCGCTATTCCAAGAGGAAGTGGCCGAGTTGTTGTAAAAAATTGTGAAATCACTATAGGTGTGCCTATAATAGTTGAAGAGTTCCCTCGATTTCTCCAGGATCCCATCATCAGATCCCGACTTGGTGACAATGGGACCATCTAGGGGTTATACCTGTTCGATTAAAAAAAAAAAATTGAAAATCGGTTCACGATTCACGGAGATATGGAGTAACATACATACAAAAAAAAAAATGATAAAAAAAAAAAAAATTCAGTCGAATTGAGAACCTCCTCCTTTTTTGAAGTCGGTTAAAAACAATTTGCCAAGAAAGTGATAATATATTCAAGGAAATTGTCTTTATTGAAGTAAAATATATCTTGGGCTAAAGATATAAAATTAGTCCAAGAAAATATTCTTGCATGAAGGTATCCTTTTTTTCCGGTAACTTGTTATTCACGTTTCGCGTTAACAAGATAAGCATTAAGTTCCAAAAATCAAGCGATCGGCAAAAATAAGCAGATATGCAAACCGAGTACGTAAACAAGTCGGGCCGTCAGTGAAAAAGTCGAAGTCGGGAGAACCTTGGAACCCGATACCTTGATTTGATACTTGGGGTGTTTGTCACACCGTAGCTTTTTGTAATTTGCTGTTTAAGTTACTGAAATGCCCGCTAGAGTAAATATGTGACGTCAAGGTTGCAGCTCTTTAAAGTTTGTAAAAAATATGAAATTGCTATTTTGTACGTGAAATATTGCGTTTACTACTATACTTACAACTTATTTTATTTACTCAGTTCAATGTGAAAAACAAATGGTCTCATTGTTTTAATTATCGTACTATGAAAAAATCCTTAAATTAGTGGAATTTGAAACCTGGATCATTGAACCATTTGAATAGTTATTTGTTATAATTTTCACTGTATATATTGCTAATTTTGCAGCCATTTAACTAAATTTTATAATAAAACTATACATAAATGCTATTATTGTCTCTATTATACAATTTATCCGTACGGTATAGCGTTTGCAGTTCTCGGGACATTATCCGGATACTAATATACCTACTATTTGTATAATTCCATACAAATGACTATTCGAAATATCCGGATTACAACTGTTGCAAGCCCTATAGTTCGTTTTTTTTAGATTAGAAAAAAGTTGAAAGAGGGTTGTACAGGGTTCTTTATCAGGCATGATACGGCACGATACATGTCACAAGTGTCAAAGTACCTATGTGGCCATAGTAAAACCTTGCGTACGTATTTGTATAATGTTAAATTGAATAATATTAATTATTTTACAGTATTATAATAGTAGTCATTTGCACGAAATAATTTATTCTTATCATTGTTAATGTTCTTGTCAATGTTGCACAATAAAAAACCTGGAGAAAAAGAGGTTAGAAACATATGGTTTACGATTTATAACGTACGTGCGTCACTGTCAGTTTTTCAATTGTCATGTATCTCTAACGTGATAATCAAAACTAAATTGTGTTTTAATTGTTGTTGTGGATTATAATCTGCAAATAATCACATATTTATTTACAAATGTGAAATCTTCACCATGATAACTAATCGTTTGTTGGTGTGCTTGCAGTGTTTAAATTGAACATTCAAACAGAACAGGTTAGAACAGGTTGGCAACTTCTGTTTCTATTCTATGTTTACTTAATTTCTAATATCAAAAAAAACGAAGTATGTATCAGTACGGCTACCATGAGTTTGACATTGACATTTTTCGTTAACGAGTAACGAATTTTCTATCTGTATATCTCGATACTCGTTCTCGAAAACGTCAATGTCATAATCATAACTCATGGTTAGGGCTGCCATCCGTCCGGGTTTCCCCGCCTTTGTCCTAGTTTGGAGGCCGTCCGGGGTGCGTCCGGGGGGGTTTTCAATAAGTGACTTTTTTATGTGAGGAAACAATCCATTGAATTAAATTATTTAATGCCTTTATTGATTTGGACACGTCCGGGGAAAAAATGCAATTTACGCTAAATGTCCGGGTTTATTAAATTATTGTTCGGGTTCGGCGAATTTAGAGATGGCAGATTATTCATGGTAAGCGTATACTACGGTGTAACAACAGTCCAATACTCTCGATTCCTTAATCTCGATCCGCCATCGCATTGGGTATCGATTAACGGCCCGTGAATTCGCGTTCCTCCAAATTTACTGGACGAATCGATTATAAATATAAAAAAGAGTCGATCGAGTCGATGGGAAGGTAATTTCGTAATTTATACTCGGGGTGATGTGACGCGGTTATGGTAATTAGGTGGGAAAATCATTTTACGGTACGGTACGGTAGTACGATGGCATGGGTGGGATATGCTTTTGCGACATAAATAAATTTTATCCTTATATCAATGAACATAAGGTAAGCTTATAAAAAGGCTTGATGTAGGTACTAGACGATAGCAATAGATAAATACTTAAATAGGTAAAAAAATTGTCTCACCAAACAGCTATATAAAGCTACTGTTACACATGCTGATTACTAGCACGAAAGCATGCTACTATTGAGCAATTGCTACTTAGTAGCATGTGTGTCTAAACATAAGCATGCTCATTTCGAGTTTGCTCAAAAATCAATGGTCGTTCGATTTTTGGGCATGCTTTTTAAGCATGCTATTTTAAAGCATGTGTAAAAGTAGCTTATGTCTTATTCCTGAGACGGCTGCCTCTCTCCTATATCAGGATCAGGAATAAGATATAAATAGCTGTTTGGTGAAGAAAACCATGTTTTTCAAGCCAGGCGAAGTTGAGCATCATAGGCAAAATTGTAGAAGTTGACGGTACATAAAAAACATCCATAACCCAAAAAAAAATCAAAAACAAGAGAACAGACAATGTCTATAGAAAATGGCGTTCTTCGAACATTTTGAAAAATTATATTTCTTTTTTTCATTGATAAGAAGCTAAATTATTTGACCGTAAGCTTGCGATAGGAACTGTAGATGAAGGGTACACGGAAAGAACATGTCTAGTCCCTTTTTTCGTAAAATGAGATTTATGTATCAAAATATAGAGCTTGCAATAAACTATTAGAAACAACTTCTGTAACAGCTGGAATTTTTAACACAAATCCACTTTTTAACTCATAAAAACTATCTATTTACGGAAATAGTATGGTTAATTGAATCATTCCAAACTTTAAAACCGCTATAACTCAAAATGTTGTCAAAGTGACTAGACATGTTCTTTCCGTGTACCCTTCAGATGCAGTCTAGCATTAAGCTTACCTAAAAACTGTGTATTCAGTTTGAAAAGTTATATTGTCCTAACCTAAATGGATCGTATCCGGAACACTACGCTGCGCTCCAAAACACGCATAGCTGACGTGGGCAAGAAGACCGCCAGACTTAAGTGGGACTGGGCCGGTCACGTCTGCCGCATGCATCCGGATAGGTGGGCATGTGTAACCACCAAGTGGATGCCGCAAAAGAGGCGCGGACGGGGCAGGCCCAAACAGAGATGGCGGAACGATTTGGATGCTTTCCTCAGCACCTGGCCGGAAAAAGCGGGGGACCGAGAGTTATGGATAACAGCGGGAGAGGCCTTTGCCCAGCAGTGGGACACTACTTTAGGCTAATTAAAAAAAAAAAAACCTAAATGACTGAGAGTTACCTGTTATAAAATATACGAGTATTTAAATACTATTCATGAATATAACGTTTTATTCCTCGCTTAGTTATCCCTATGAGAATATGAAACTATATACTCCATAATGTACCGTCCAATGAAGTCAAATGTTTATGGACCGAGCGTACGTGAGATTCGTAGCGCTAATATGGAGTTTAAATTACCGAAGACACCTTAGGTGTAATGTGGAAAAACAGCTAACTCACTATATTATATATTGTAGCGGCCGGAATGATTGAGTGGTTCATCACATCACACCATATATTTTGTATGGGGTGACGAACTATTTGGCTACTCTGGCTGATGCGATGTGTCTGATGCTGACTGTACAAGCAATAAATACGTAGCATAGCAAGTAGAATAACTTTAATTACCTAATTAAATATGTAATTAACTATCTCACCTGCAGACAAACTGTTGAAACAGTTTTGCAGGGCTTTGTATAACTTCATGTATACTTTTTGATTAATAAACTTACTATCTATCTATCTATCTTCCGATATATCTGATGTCTTTATTGGCTATGCTTAAGATACACATAGCAGAGGCAATACAGACACTTCTTCATTGATTTGACCTTGTCCAATTTAGTTAGGGAATCAGTCCAGCATGTCTTTTTCTTCCACACTTCTCAGTTGCCCGTCATTTCATCACTCACATCCGTTTCACAAACATTTCTCCACTAAAAAGTCTGACCACGCGCGTACTACTGAGTTTTTTGAATATATTGTATCATTTCATAAAGTAAAAAAAAAAATTTAAATATGAAACAAGCAATAAATGTATATAAAATTTTTCATTTCATAATATTGATATCTTTGCTTCAATATCAACAAGTTTCATAAAGATCAAGAAAACGCTACTCGAGTTATCGTCGTACAAACTCTCAAAGTCAAAAAGTCGTCGAAATGCCGAGACGTCCCAGTAGCCAGTAGTTTTTAGTAAGAACTCGCTTCGCTTACGTCTTACGCTCCGCTCGTTCGACAAGTTTAGTACGAAACACTAAAAAACTGACTCATCTGTATAACCAATCTGTGTCTTAGCTTTTACTACCACTAAACATTTGATGGGTCGACTTTAATGCAAAGGTAGAAGTCTTAACGGCTTGCCAACTCGTCACACTTCCTCACATTATATCTTAAACCTTATCACAATACCTTAAGATTCATTTTATCTTGGCAGAGTGACGACTTTAGACGTCGTGCGCACACAAGGCAAGTATTTAATTATATGTGAAAATGTGATATAAAATTTGTGCTAAGGAATGTAACGGTATCGGGATAGGTTGTTAACCGACTAGTGAATAAGGGAGGATAATGTTTTTAGGTGTATGAATATTCGTATGTAAGTACTGTATAGTATAGTGCTCTCCCTTATGGGAATATAGTTCAGAGCTGGATACGGTTACCTTCTTTTAGTATGTTGTTGGGTACAACACCAGGACCCTAAAACTGCCGAGAGACGGGGACATCGATGAATGTCTCTCGAGTAATGACGTCATAAAAATGGCTGCCGCTTCGTTACGAAAAGTGTAAATTTCATCCAAACTGTGCATTGCACCTATACGTGTGTAGTATCAAACGAAAGAAGATTAAATGTGCTATATTGTTGTAATACATTATATACTACTGTATATTACAGTTTGACAGCTATAAACGAAAACCCAAAATCAGGCTAAAAACTAATTCGGATATTTGCATTTTACGACAAAATTATAAGTCCAACTTTAAAGCCGAGTACTACAATAACAAAACAGGCTATTTAAGCTATACATTGCTATAAAAATTATTAAAATCTGGTAATAATTGTGGCAGCTATGTTAAAATACATGTCGGCAGTGCCGAGCTATTTCCTTAGAGAGAAAAAATAACAATTTTCACAATTTACAAAATATCCGCAGAAGCTTCGAGTATATTGTTGGTCAAATAATTTGGAGCCCTTAAATGTCGGAAAAATATCTCTATAGTGATTGAGGTCCAAATAATGACGTTATGAACGTGACCACTACCGAAATTTGTAAAACATAAATTAAAGCTATACCATGACACATACACACATGTGTGTAGCATCGATCGAAAGCTTATTGAATTTACTACAATACATACATACATTATTTGTGAAAATAATGTATAGTTTAGGAGTTGTTGACAAAATAAAATATTCTTTTAGGAAAATAAAATGTATATTTTAATTCTGTGGCCAAATAAAATACAATACACTAATGTTTTGTATAGCATTAAAAACACCAACTATTCAGCTTTAAAACACAGTTTGAATTTATAAAATTTGATGAGAACTATAAAAGTTGTGCTTACAACTCTAAAGCACACTAACTATTTTACCTACAATGCACTCATACTATGAGAAGCTTGGGCCTAATTATTGACTAGTTTTTTCTAAATTTTGTAAGGATTTAGGGTTCCTTGTCATTAAAGTAAATAAAAAATCGGCCAAGTGCGAGTTGACTCGCGCTCCGAGGGTTCCATATACATCACACAATTTTAACAATTTGTATTTTTAAGACCAACTTACGCTTGACCGCAGACTTATTAGTGTTTTTTTCTGTAATGTACAGGTAAAGAACTATATTACGTATTTTTTTCTAAAATGTAGGTTCGTCGGTTTCCGGGGGACGGAGAGCAATGGAAAATTTTCGCCTTATTTCTTAAATAACTTCAAAACTATTAAAATTTAAATTATAAAAGTTATATATTTGTAGTTTTCACATCAAATCCTTTCATTTGATATATAACAAGGTATAGTTTGTAAGTAATTTAAGAAATAAGGCAAAAATTTTCCATTGCTCTCTGTCCCCCGGAAACCGACGAACCTACATTTTAGAAAAAAATACGTAATATAGTTCTTTACCTGTACATTACAGAAAAAAACACTAATAAGTCTGCGGTCAAGCGTAAGTTGGTCTTAAAAATACAAATTGTTAAAATTGTGTGATGTATATGGAACCCTCGGAGCGCGAGTCAACTCGCACTTGGCCGATTTTTTATTTACTTTAATGACAAGGAACCCTAAATCCTTACAAAATTTAGAAAAAACTAGTCAATAATTAGGCCCAAGCTTCTCATAGTATGAGTGCATTGTAGGTAAAATAGTTAGTGTGCTTTAGAGTTGTAAGCACAACTTTTATAGTTCTCATCAAATTTTATAAATTCAAACTGTGTTTTAAAGCTGAATAGTTGGTGTTTTTAATGCTATACAAAACATTAGTGTATTGTATTTTATTTGGCCACAGAATTAAAATATACATTTTATTTTCCTAAAAGAATATTTTATTTTGTCAACAACTCCTAAACTATACATTATTTTCACAAATAATGTATGTATGTATTGTAGTAAATTCAATAAGCTTTCGATCGATGCTACACACATGTGTGTATGTGTCATGGTATAGCTTTAATTTATGTTTTACAAATTTCGATAGCGGTCACGTTCATGACGTCATTATTTGGACCTCAGTCACTATAGAGATATTTTTCCGACATTTAGGGGCTCCAAATTATTTGACCAACAATATACTCGAAGCTTCTGCGGATATTCTGTAAATTGTGAAAATTGTTATTTTTTCACTCTAAGGAAATAACTCGGCAGTGCCGACATGTTTTTTAACATAGCTGCCACAATTATTACCAGATTTTAATAATTTTTATAGCAATGTATAGCTTAAATAGCCTGTTTTGTTATTGTAGTACTCGGCTTTAAAGTTGGACTTATAATTTTGTTGTAAAATGCAAATATCCGAATTATTTTTTAGCCTGATTTTGGGTTTTCGTTTATAGCTGTCAAACTGTAATATACAGTAGTATATAATGTATTACAACAATATAGCACATTTAATCTTCTTTCGTTTGATACTACACACGTATAGGTGCAATGCACAGTTTGGATGAAATTTACACTTTTCGCAACAAAGCGGTAGCCATTTTGATGACGTCATTACACGGGAGACATTCATCGACGTCCCCGTCTCTCGGCAGTTTTGGGGTCCTAGTGTCGTGCCCAACAACATACTAAAAGTTGGTAACCGTATCCAGATCTGAACTATCACTTAGGCCCTCTCCCATAACGGAGGGGACTAAGTATACTAATGGATTTGGACGAAAAAAGCTTGACGGCTTTTAAAGACAGTTTTTGAGGATTGAAAAGTCCTTAGATTCGTCTCAGTATATAGTACGCTTCTTCCTCCTAGCGTCTGTCCGGCCTGGGGTCCGCTTGGCAACTTAATACTCTAAATTGGCGTAGACACCAGTGGCGGCTCGTGAATTTTTTTCTTAGTAAAGCCATAATAGCCGGGGTGAAGTATTTGAGGTTGGTTCATTACATTTGTTATTAGGAGTTATTTTAAGACCTTCAGCTTTTGTCTTCAGAATGCCAATGGGGTTGGCAACTGTCAAAGTGACATCTTCAAAATTGGTCCCTAGAAAAGCTAAATTTGTATGGCGCGAAGTAGTTTTAATTTATTTTCGCGAAAATGACTCAATGTTTTGTCTCGAATTGCTCCGAAATTGAAATCCATCCGTTTTTGGAATACACTAAAATTAAAATGATGTAGATTAACGCCATAGGGAAGGTTTTTGCCTAAGAAAAGCTTTATGCCTGCATACAAGTTAGGGACCATTCATCGTCTGTTTCTTTCTATCATTGTTTGTATCTCTTTCTCTTATTGTATGGAATCTGGAACAGCGCCCTCTGCAAAAGTTTTCACCGGCCAACCCCATTGCACACACTATTTACTATACTTTGGACTGCATGTGGTCATCCAAATACAGTTCATGTTTATAAGCACATATGTGTATACCTAAACAAGACACTAATTTTTACGAAAGCGACTGCCATCTAACCTTCCAACTCAGACGGGAAACTAGGTATTTTTGGGATTAGGTCCCGTTTCCTGATATGATGTTTTCCTTCACCGAAAAGCGACTGGATGCACGCACGGATGTGTCCGCCGGATTTGTACGACGGATATGCCCGGCGGACACATCTGTGCGTGTACCCTAGCTTTTCAAATTAAGACCTAACGCAAAAGCAATTACGTTACGTTAGTGAAACGATTATAGGGTCAGCCCGCTCCTCTCACAGCTCCTTAGTCGTGTAATAAAATTATACTGTACGGCCTCCATAGCCTAGTTGGTAGTGACCCTGCCTACGAAGCTGGAGGTCCCGGGTTCGAATCCTGGTAAGGGCATTTATTTGTGTGCTAATCTCAAATATTTGTTCCTGAGTTATGGATGTTTTCTATGTATATAAGTATGTATTTATATATCTAAGTATGTATATCGTCGCCTAGCACCCATAGTACAAGCTTTGCTTAGTTTGAGGTTAGGTTGATTTGTGTAAGGTTGTCCCCAAATATTTATTTATTTATTTATTTTTATTTTACTGTAAAAAATTAGTCAGTAAATACCGACACCTTAGCTACCTTTTATAAACTGAATTAAATGCAGAATCTGTGGCATACGTCGATGGGTAATAGTTATTTGTGCAACAAGAGAGGAAAGTTGGTTTTTCGTGCGAGTGGATTTTGAGTCCCGAGTAAGCGAAAGATTCTATAATTGAATCTAATAAAATTCTAAGTTTGAATCTTGAGCGTAGCGAGGGATCTCAAGAACACGAGATGTAAAAAAACTTTCCTCTCGTGAGACACGTACAACTTTTCACCTCAGTAGTGAGAACATATTAAAGTAAAAAAAACACATTTATTTACTTTCCTGAATGAAAGGCATCATCATTATGACGAACAGCTTCTAAAAACAAAATTTCACTCCCTGGAGTGATGAAAGTCGCGCTTTCGTCACTTCAGGGAGTGAGGAAAGTAGGCTTGTTCGAGCTGCTGAGGTGAAAAAGGTATATAAAATGCCGAATTAAAAGCAGTTTTATTATATTTGAGAACAGCGCGCGGTATAGTAAATAAATCGTCTGTTTCCCGCGTTTATTGCCGAGTTGCATCCCAGTACAGCTCAGTAGCAGTAAAACAATGGTTTTTTTTACACGCGATAAAAAAACTCCGTTTTTTTAAATATTATTTCTTGTTGTTGTCTATGTAGTATAAATAATATATAAGAAATAGAAATACTATATGACGATTCGAAAGTGCTTGTTGCTATGCCTACTTGAATAAAGAAATTTTTGACTTTGATACCAATTGGGGTAAATCGCCAGTAACTGGCCACCTCAAACTAAAAATGAGCTAGCTCTATTCACCAACAAGTACAAACTGAATTCATTTTAGCATGAGGTTTTAATTACTGGCCACCCTTCAATAACTGGCCGCGTTATACTAAAATGAATTCTGTTTGTAGGTGAAAAGTATTCATTTTTAGTATGAGGTGGCCAGTTACTGGAGGGTGGCCAGTTACTGGTGATTTACCCTATGCCCTAAAAAGAATGACCAGCATTTTTGTTACACCTTGTTTATTACGTACACTGTGTCGAAGTGCATTGTGATTTTTAAACGAGACCTCAATGGCAGGCGGGAATTAGTATTCAATAAACTAGGACTGGTTTCCACCATGACACTCGTTTGTTCAACACCAAATTAAATATATTTTTTTGATACACATATATTCATTCCAGGGTTTTAAGGTACCACTTTGTTGATTTAAAGTGAAGGATACAGATGGACTTTACACGACACAATTACCCTACCAGGAATCTTCTCGAAACTCGTCAACCCAAACCCACCTAATTTAATTCCCCAGTAATATTTCTTCATATCGACTTTCCCCGGTATTAAGTTTCGACATTTTGCAAATAGGTCGTCGCCCAAGCAACGCGGTTTATTCCAAGTATATCTAGCTGTCAAACACAGGTGCGTAGATAGAAACAAAGAGAGCACTTGCTGGAAAAACGCTGTAGAATAACAAATGAACGACGTCTTGTTGGAATAAGACACGTCCGTTTAAAAGAGACAAAGGAATGTACTCTTACCTACTTATTTGTACCTTTACAAAAATTAAGCCGTGGGGTGCCCGGCCTTAGAATTGTCCCCCACCATATCTCCCCGTGGTTGCAGTAAGAGTCTGCTAAGAGAATATACCGGGAGATGGGCAGCAGCATCTTCCGAAAGCCTACAAACAATCAACAAAAAAACTGCGCGTGCCAACCCGCCTGCCAAGCGTGGCGCGTATGGCAAACCCCCCCTTTAGAAGGGGAGGCCTATGTTCAACAGTGGACGTCTTATGGCTGAGATGATGATGATGATGATACATGATATTAATAGGCACCTACATACATCACAGTACACTAAAACCTTCTCCAGAATGTAATATATACTTTTCTGAAAATCGCATCAAAACGGTTCAGCCAAAGAACAGTTATATCACGTCCTGGCGCAGTACGACTTTCCGTGCGCGTGATATGACGGCTTTGCCGGTCAAAGGGTTAACGGTTCTGTGCGTTTGGCTATCGATTCATATTTCTTAAAACACCGACCTATGAATGTAATTTTTCTCCAGCGTTTTTCCTCCAAGCCCTTCCTCTGCTTAATTCCTAAGCTGTGCCAGAACCCCTTTGCAAGTAATTGTGGTTATTGTTAGAGACAGCCCGCGAACAGTTTTAAACGCCGCAGGCGGGCCCGGGTGCGGAGCTTGTATACTTTTTAGAAAATTGTTTTTCACAAAGACGAGGGTAATTATGAATAATGCGGTGTTTGGAAATTGCAAAGGTTCTTTGTTTTTTGCTGTGCGTTAATTTCTGTGTTCTGCTCTTTATAATGTTTTATTAACTCAATTATTGTGTTCGGGTAATTATTTGCTTTTGTTTGTTTTTCAACTTCAAAGGATTTTTCACGGCTTTAAGATCGAAGAGGTCAGATAAGGTCATTTATTAAACAAACAGGGCTAAAGGCTTATAAATCTTATAATAATTTGATATGTTCTTTGTACTGACGGGCAGCGCCATCTCTCTCTCATTCAATGAACTCCAAAGAGATCAGAATGGAGGCAATGACTCATAATGCTGTACCTTAGATGATTGGCCAAAATGCGCCTTAGCATTTACAAAGATTGTATATACACGGGAAAATTCGACTGAAGCTTCTGTGACCCAGGTGGCCAAGTGGTTAAGGCGTCTGCCGCAAATGCAGAAGACGCTAGTTCGATCCCAGCCTTGGGCACCGGAGGCGTAGGTCACTTTTTCCTTTGTATATGACATCTATATAAGTTTATAACTCATGAGGCTTATATTACAAACTGAACTTTTTTTTAAACGCTACTTATTAGCCGTGCGGTATGACGTCCAACTTTCAATTTGGAGATTTTGGGTTCTTAATTCGGATCGAAACCCTGAGTTTTGGGAACTTAGAGTACGGCGATAACCTGTGGAATGGACAATGACGATAGCTCCAAGGTGTGATGGCTGCTCTACATGATGGGACATCATAGGGACGCAGCTATACGACGGAACGAGATCGCAATATCGTTAGCTCTCTCTAACACATTCTCTAATGCCATTCTCTACCAGTCAACCTTAAGGCAAGGCAGAAAGATTGTGGGCGGTGCTGCAAACGGGCAACTAACAAGAAAAAGACATGTACGAATTTCAACAATTGACATACAGCTAAAAATGAACACCTAAATACGAACACACATCCCAGAATATGAACCCGGATTGTTGAGCTACTTGCCATCGTTCGTAATTTAGTCGTGTAATAAACAGTGATCGGCGAAAAGGATTCCACACCGCGGGAATTCAACTAGACATAGTATTATGGATGCGCCGTTTCGCTCGCGATACCAATTAAACTGCTCGAAAATATACGTGTTTGTATTATGTTTAATACAATGAATCGGTGTCGGTAACTAGTAGTCCGCCCCGAACTAAGAACTCGCTCGTTGACCAGTAAAATAGTGGTTTGTTATTTTAATTTTATAGAGATGAAAAAAAAACAAGAAATAATATGCGAAATAAATAATTTCATTAAAATACTTAATTACAAATGTTTGTGAAAATTACTGTAATTTTATTTTTCTATCCCGCAAATGCCACGGCATATCCATACTAGCATAATGATTGACGTCATTCACCCCGTGTGGAATCCTTTTCGCCGATCACTGGTAATAAATGACCGATGTAACTGACAGTTGACAGCTAGTCGGTATCATCGGTCATTAATAACACGACTAAATTACGAACAATGGCAAGTGGCTCAACAATCCGGGTTCGTGACAACTGAAAGTACAGTCCACTTCTTTTTTAAAAAAACCTAACAAAATAAAAGATATCCACATTACTGGGCAGATTAACTTCGTTCCGATAAAGAAATCGTATATTGTATTTAAACGGGGAATCGAACCGGGAACATTAATCCAGCGGCCATCTTTGTTTTGTCTTTATTTAATTTATATATCGGTTTCGTTCGATTGTGATTCTTACCGCTTTTATGGACAGGGACGGACTTGGGTTAAAAGTCCTTTAATTTTATTCAGTAATTCAGTTTTTTTGGCATAAATAATACCTACACATCATGTTAGAAACCTATAGTGTATTATTTTATAATAACACACAAAAACATGCACACAGTAAAAATAAAAGTTAATATCATCAGGTAGACCGTATGTTTGTATGATCTCGTTAACATTTCTAAATTATTTGTTTAAAGATAGCTATCATCAAGTTTTTCTACTAGTCTGTGTGAATACACAGACTGCTTAAAGTTTGAATAGTGGTGTGGACACTACACTAATCAGCCAGTGTATACAGAGATACAAAATAGCATGGACAACTTCAATTTTGTATAATGTGTCCGTACAATTTTGAATCTCTCTGTACACACATCACAAATATTCGATCTTAAAGCACACGATCACACGACATATTGGATAGATACTTTTTAAGTCGGTGTGCTTCATTCTCTACTCATCATCACTTACCATAAGGTGACATTGTCATGAAAACATCTTTTTAAATTCCTTAAATAAAAAATACTATACCATAAAGAAATATATCTCGAGTACGACCCTCCGATACATTCATTCACTCCGCACTCATAAATTCTTTACATTCCCATTGCCAAGTCCGTCCCTGTCTGCAGGATTTTATAGTCATTACGTTGGTTTATACGATATTGTGCTCACATTAATGTATTTTATTTGACAGTCAGTTTTACAGCTTAACTTGAGATTGTGGAATTTGAAGTTTCATTGAAAACCTGAGATTACTACGATACACTTAAAGATATTCTAAGGGGCGTTTTTTTAAAACATAGGCATGATGGTTTTTTATTTTTCTATTGTAAAACCGATTCGTTTCGTTGTGAGGATCAAATGTCTCTATGGGGCCAATTACGTCAAAGTAACACAAAAGTTAAAATTGAGAATCAAAGTTTGACATTGTCATGCACTTACCATTCAAAACGCTCCTAACAAAAATAAATTACATGTTACGTGTTACATCATCCCTATTGCAGCGGACTCTTTATCCGCCAAAATTAAAACAAGCCATGAAATTCATGCTTCAAACAAGTATGAAACTACTGCTAAAGTAAAACTTATTAAGATAAGATAAGATAAATACATGAACTGTTTGCAAGTTAGAACGACGTTAAAATGAATTGTTACTTCACTGCGCGGCTAAACTTTTATCTCTAACTTGTGACGTGCCATGAACCATGTTAAGACTGCTAACTAAAAGAAGAAAAACGTACAAAGTTCCCACAAGTTAGTTAACTTGACTTGCACTTTGTTAAACAGCTTAACTACATACGACATTAATGGTGAATAAGACTTTTTGTAACAAGTTTAGAGCTTATTTTATTGCCTTTAGTGCAAGCTAAAGTAAGAAAGAAGTCGGTTAACAAAAGAAATAGTTGGAAGTGAGCTGAGATGCAATTTGATACAAAGAAGAAATATTTCAAATAAAAAAAATAAAAAAAAACATTTATTTCAGACATACGTCCATCAGGGTTATTTGCATATAAAAACAAGGCTTAATAAATATTATTAGTAAATTTAAAACAAACACTAATTTACAATTACACAAACTTACACGCTAAATACTTTTTTCCGTAGAATTAGTGTCCCGCTGCTGGCCTCTTTCTCCTCTCGTTTCCTGAAAGGTCGATCCCTGACTTGTCGGCGCGGTAGCGGTGCAGTAAAAAGCACTCGATAAAAAAACTACCGCTTCCATACTGCGCGCCTATATTTGAAGCCGTGCTTCCTGATTGGCGCGGGAGCTGGGCGATGAGCGTGCGGCATACCGCTCCCGCACCAGTCAGTAAGCACGCATTCAAATCTAGGCGCGCAGTAAGGAAGCGCTACTTTTTTACCGAGCACTTTCTACTGCACCGCTCCCGCGCCGCAAAGTCAGGAAACGGCCTTAGTTGATATTCCACTCTTTACAAAAAGCGTTCAAGTCATCCCGCCATGGTTTGCTTTACCTCTTCCTCTGAAGCGGCAAACAAGTCTAGCTCAGTTTTGGCTTGGTTTAAATAGTCTATGTTTGTTCGCGAACTACGCAAAAACGAAATTTAATAATTTCGGTATCATCCCATCCCATACAAACAATACCGGTATTGCATGCCCTAGTTTTGGTTAAGAGACCCCAGCCTGTGTCTACGGCGCCGCAGATCAAACCTAATTCCACATTGTCTAACAGTGCCCGCTGTTCTGTTTCCCTGGCCTGAAGGAACTTCACCACTTTTCCCCAGCAGCTGAGGACAGATAGAAAAATGTCGCAGTCGAAGAATAAAGGATTTATAAAGATTGCAGTGAAATAAAACCATATGATGAGCTAAGTCCGCTAAGTAGTATTCGCTAAAAACAGAATTAACACGAATTACTAAAGAGCTATTGAGTCTTTCAAAGCAACTCCGATCTAAAGGATATAACTATATCCTGTGCTAAGTCGGACAGATGTATCGGCTCAATGGAGAGAGAAGAACTTTATTGCTTTGCTATTCCGCCTGGTAATAATGTGTAAGATTGTTACCTGTTATACTTACTTGAGATTATTGCATTTCTGCAAGAATATACACAAATAAATAGAACAGATAGACCAATATTTGTTACGTATTTCACCTAAGACGCACGATGACTAAGGTTTTTATTGTATCTATCTATTTTATGGTTCAAATGTCTATACATAATGTACGTTGTCTTAGATTAAGGCCCGTTTCATACACTCCATCCCTAAAACTTTAAATCGCTTTTTGCCGAATTAACTTCGCCCACGTGAATTACCAAAACTTCGTTCTACTTAAGCAGAGGCCCATGATATTTGACGAATATGTTTCAATATTGCAGGCTCTACCTTCAAAGGTTCAGAATATTTTTATTTTGTTGATAAAATAAGAGTAAACGGTAAATAATCAAAACAAAATAAATTATGGACATGTTTAGTGAAAGGGATTAGTCGATTTACAGAGTATACTCGTTGTGTCATTTTAGGAAGTACTAATAACTCCATATAGTCCATATTTACAAAGTGGGCCCTTTTTCCGTACACTGGCACAGTTGTACGCATCCCGTAAATAATAGTCGGGTAGTCGTCCATCTCGACAATGTTCTGCGGCTGCTGTCCTTATTTGTATCATGAGACCTCTCTCTGATTACGTATATTAAATTGCTATCAAGCAAGGACACAGGTAGGTAGAAATCTATGACCTAATATAAAATCTAGGTAAGGTCAAATCGGTCAAAAAAGCTAAGCAGAATTTGCTGTAATTGCTTGCAATTCGATCTTCGCTGACTTTTCGACCTTACACTTACAGACTTTTTTTAAATTACAGTCTACAAAAGATTTGATATATTTCTCTAAGTAAGCATATTGTGTTGGAGCATTAAGATTTTTTTAGAAGGGAAAAGGAGTAAAAATTGCGGCTGTAAGCTAGTTATATAGGTCATTAAACCTTTAATGAAAGCGATACCGATAGAAATCTACATACATAATCAGGCATAGGTATCTCTTTCATTTCCTTTAATTCCCAAAGCGAGTTGGGCGAAATTCGGCCAAGGTCGAGTCGGCTGTAGGCCAATTATATTCAGCCTAAGTGTACTAAATATCTAATGAGGACTAATAGCAATCTCTTATGTTCGCTGTTTTTATGTTGCCAGGCTTTAGGTTTATGTGTAGATCTTTGTTGGGTTTCCTTTATTTTTACAAACTGTTATTTAACTCAGAGTGCGTGAGTCAGTGAGTTTGTTGTTTAGGTAGAATCTTGCAAGCCAAATTTGAACGTGATCGTTGACCGATTGAGCTGAAATTAAGCATGTACAGGTGCCGGCAAACTTCTTGAGCAATCTTGAGCAATTGCCATCCCTTTCTTGCACGTAAGAGTTAGGTACGCAAGAAAGGGATGGCAATTGTGGCGTTGTGGCTACTCTGTCATGACACATGCTGAGTGGCAACCATTTTGGTGTAAACTTTTTAATTGTATGTATAGTCCTTGCTTTTGTTATATTATGTAACACCAAATAAACATCTTTCATTTCATTTCATTTCATTTCAATTGCTCAAGACTGTTCGAGAAGTTTGCCGGCACCTATAATGGCGCCTCTACATGATGGGCCATCATAGGGACGCAGCTATGCGTTAGAGGGAGCTAACGATATTGCCATCTCGTTCCGTCGTATAGCTGTGTCCCTATGATGGCCCATCATGTAGAGCCAGCCTAACGTGGACGCGCTGAACTGATGATGGAGACGTAAGGTGGTCGTAAGAAGTGTCAAGCGGACCCCAAGCTGGGACAAACGCTAGGGGAGGAAGAAACTACTTTTGTGTTTATTATAGCATCTTAAACTACAACCTTATATTTTTTAAATTCAAAGATTCAATTCAAACACATTCAGCACATGTGGCGATTATGCTGCTTCGTAACTGTCTTACAACGCCCCGCATTACTTACACCTTGCGGACGGCCCCAACTTGGATGTTCAAGCAGGATTCGAAAGACTACGACAGTGTTTTAAAGCAAGGTCTGGAAACTGTCTTGAACATTCAATTTGAGGAGGTGCAGTGGTCCCAGGCAACACTCCCTGTTCGATTCGGTGGCTTGGGGATTCGCAGCATGTGGGACGTCGGAATCGTGGCGTTCCTCGCCTCTTCACATGCGTCGGCAGGTCTCGTCGCTGATATATTATCGGCTGAAGGCAGCAATTTCAGCCTTCCATTTGTGCGAGAGGCTCTGGACGAGTGGTCGGTTCGCTCATCCGGGGGGGCGCATCCGGACAACCCCGCTTCACAGAGGCTCTGGGACGACGCTTTATGCGAGCGCACATAATGCCCGTGTGTTGTACAGTGCCGCTGGTGTAGAGGATGCGGCTCGGCTTAAGGCGGTAAGGCAACCAGAGTCCGGGGCATGGTTGCACGCACTTCCGTCGCCACATCTGGGAACCCTGCTAGACAACGACACCTTGAGAGTAGGGGTCGCTCTAAGGCTAGGTTCCAAGGTGTGTGAGCCCCATCGGTGCATTTGTGGGGCGCCGGTGGAGGCAAATGGGCACCACGGCCTGAGCTGTTCCCGCTCTGCAGGGCGATTCCCGAGACATTATGCGATCAATGAGTTGATACGTCGCTCCATGGTCTCGGCGAACGTGCCCTGCATGCTGGAGCCTCAAGGCTTAAACCGCATGGACGGAAAGCGACCGGACGGCCTCACCCTGGTCCCATGGGCTAAAGGCCGCTGCCTGCTATGGGATGCAACCTGCGTGAGTACGTTTGCACCCTCTCATCTCTCACACACCAGCAGGGCAGCGGGCTCGGCCGCCGAGAATGCCGCCAGGCTGAAGCATGCCAAATACGCCAACCTGGAACCGACATACGATTTTGTTCCGGTGGCCGTAGAAACAGCGGGGCCGTGGTGTTCGGAGGCTAGGGGCCTGATAAGGGACCTGGGGCGGCGGTTGCGTGACCGGGGGGGTGATCCCCGTTCCGGCTCCTACCTAGTCCAACAAATATCGCTTGCCATCCAGCGCGGCAACGCCGCTAGCATTTTTGGGACGTTTGGACTGGGTGGGGGTCGGGGTGATGTGTAGTTTAAGTATTAGTAAGTAGTTTACTTAGTTAGTTTTAAGGTCGAAATTTATTGGGTTTTTTTTTTTGGTTTTTTTTTTATTATGTAGTGACAATGTTTAGTTCTAGTATAATATTTTTAGGTAGTTTGTTTAGTTAGTTTAAGTTGACATTTTTTGATTTATTGTAGTTGTAAAATGTATGACATGAATAAATTAATTATTCAAACTAAAGTTACTGACATAGCCCACAGGATTAGCAAGCTGAAGTGGCAATGGGCAGGCCACATTGCACGCACAGCAGATGGCCGATGGGGTCGAAAAGTGCTCGAGTGGAGACCACGGACTAGCAAGCGCAGCGTAGGACGTCAACCCACAAGATGGACAGACGACCTTATAAAGGTCACCGGAAGACGCTGGATGCAAGTCGCTTCCGACCGATACTTATGGAGGTCCAAAGGGGAGGCCTATGTTCAGCAGTGGACGTCTTATGGCTGAGATGATGATGATGATGATGATGATGATATTTATTTATTCATGACGTACACAATATTACATACAAACAAATCAAACACGTATTGGTGTAGCACCAAGAAATGGATCCTGCTCAGCGTCAGCTAGAATATAAACTAGCGCTGGTCTTCCGTAGTGCCCACTTGTTGATGCCTCGACAGATAACACGAATACAATTGGGATGCGATTACCATTTTTAAGTGATTAACAAGCTGCCGTTCTTCAACCCATCATCGGAACGGCAGCTGACATCACGAGGCTTCATTACACATCGCTTAACTACTTCACATATATGTAAGCACAATGTAAAAATAGCAATAAGGATTTAATAAATAAATTATTATATTATGATCTTTTGTATGTCTTTCCCGACCACGGAACAATGGTGTTCCGGACCTTTGGGAGGCGTATGCGGAGCCGAAGCCAACGCGCAGAGGCCCTTTCGACAATTTAATGAAAAGTGAGGGGTACACTAAGCGGATGCTGCCCCTGCCCGTGTCATGGGACGCACGCAGAGACAGCACCCGCCATGGTGTAAGGACTATTGAGAGTTAATGGAGTCTAAAATGTACTAGGCTATTGGGTGAATAGTATGGACTAGTTAATGGGCTATTGGATGAAAGACCGGACGCCTGCCTAATAAAACGGTATACAATTTTATTTCCGGCAGACTGTGACTCGCCCTCCGCAAGATGGGCCCCCATAAAAAGCGACATCAAAGATGGCTCAAGGGCAACACCGGTGCGGGGGCTGGGGGTAGAGAGGTGTCACTGGACTTTAAACATATAGCCAACTCGCCACTTAGGTTTCCACATCTACCCTCGAGAACACAGCTCTAACGACCCCACTCTGGACAGCCGGCTAAGGCAAGCCAGAGGCAGGGGACCTGTCCCACCATCCGACAGGGCACCCCAGGGGCACTCAGGTACGTGGAGTCGCTACTCTCCAACAGCTCGCCACAAGCTGCCCTGCGTTGACTGATTGCGCTGGTGGAAACCAGTGGGCGATGGGGTCGTCACATCCCTACGCCAATTATTTTATTATTATATTATTCTCTTTAATTATTTTTCGTCTTAGGTTAGGTTAATTTATAATATTTTTACAAAAGTAAAATATAAAAATACATCAAAAACATACAAAAACAATAAAAACATTATAAAAAACCTAACCTAGGGTGCCGCCGGCAACGGAGCAAGGCCCAGGCTGCCGGTGGTCAGGGCCGCAGAGAGAGGAACCTTCGGACTATACGCGCCGTGTCCAGGATTACCGCCTTCTGTATCTGACCCTTGATCCAACCACAACCTCGTAGCGAAAGCCTCTCAAGATGTTGGTCGAGACTCTTCGCTATGAGACCGTTCGCAGAAACAACTATCGGCACAATGATCGCCGAATCAACCTCCCACATGGCGGTTACCTCGTGAGCTAAGTCTAGGTACTTGCTGGATTTGTCCTTCTCAGCCTTCACGAGGTTAACGTCACATGGAACGGTGATGTCGACGAGCATGGCCCGGCGTTGCGATCGGTCTATTATCACTATATCAGGCTTATTGGCTACAATAGTCCTGTCCGTGATAATAGATCGATCCCAATAGAGCGTGGCACGACCATTTTCGAGAACTGGCGCAGGTGTGTACTTGTAGTACGGCACTTCGTGGTCCACAAGACCGTATAGGAGAGCAAGCTGCTGGTGTATGATCCTGGCTACGAGGTTATGTCTGTGCAAGTACTCGCCGTTAGCAAGATGAGAACAACCGGAGATGATATGCCTGAGTGACTCTCCGGGACGGCGGCATGCCCGACAAATGTCGACCGTACCGTCCTTCAGGATATATCTCCGGTAGTTATTCGTCATGATAACTTCGTCCGCAATTGCACAGGCAAAACCTTCGGTTTCTCCGAAGAGGTCCCCGAATCGTAACCAGTTCACCGACGCGAGCAGTTCTACGTCGGGTCCCGTGAGGGCACCGTAGAACCGCCCGTGTAGCTCCTTGCTCTTCCATACCGCCTTGCGATCCTCGGTGCTTAGCACCACAGGTTTGCGCCAGTTCTCGTTCGCCAAGGAGAGCGGCGTGAGGCTCTTATCTACTGCCACCACATCACGATGCATCCCACACTCGTTGTTAAGGAAATAATTCCTGAGATTGTACACCTCACGGTTGTGGAGATTTTTGGCGTTTAAAAAGCCGCGACCTCCACACTTCCGTGGGATGTACAATCTCATAACGGACGAGCGTGGGTGAAGCATACGGTGTGTGGTGAGCAATAGACGGACCCTCCGATCCAGGGCATCCAGCTCGGTCTGTGTCCACCTTAGTATGCCAAAGGAGTATGTGAGTAGGGGCATTACCCAGGCGTTGAAGGCGCGCACCTTGTTGCCACCTGACAAAAGACTATTGAGTACTTTTGTCAGCCGACCAAAGAAGCGCTCCTTCAACGCCTGTTTAATACCCGCATCCTCAATACCCAACGACTGTGACATACCAAGGTATTTGTAGGTTTCTGATTCAGAGATAGATCTGAACGTCATTGTCTCAGAAAGCTGTAAATTTGTTGAATTTACTACTTTCCCCCGCTGTACATGCATAACCGCACATTTATCAACACCAAACTCCATCTTGATAGAACTACTGAAGACTTCAGTGGTTTTCAGTAGCTCCATCAGGTCCCGGTTATTTGGTGCAAATAATTTGAGATCGTCCATGTACAGAAGGTGAGATATGACTTCACCCTCTCTCCGAAGCCGGCAACCTAGCCCCGAATCCTTCAGCAGGGTGCTGAGCGGATTTAGAGCTAGGCAGAACCACAGGGGACTCAGACTGTCGCCCTGAAATATTCCTCGC
This sequence comes from Pammene fasciana, assembly GCA_911728535.1. Classification (NCBI taxonomy): domain Eukaryota; kingdom Metazoa; phylum Arthropoda; class Insecta; order Lepidoptera; family Tortricidae; genus Pammene; species Pammene fasciana. The sequence continues at coordinate 3,940,831 of OU452295.1, forward strand.
TCGATCCTTATAAAGTCATGCGGGTCAGGGGGGTCATCCCCGCCTCCTGGTTGACGAAGGACTGTGGTCCACTGCCTCATACATGCGCCAAGGAAGGATCTTAAAGCTGCATCAACTTTATACAGCTCTAAGATCCTTTCCAGCCATGAATGAGGCACCGAATCATAGGCCTTCTTATAGTCAATCCAAGCGGCCGAGAGGGCCCCCCTGTTCCGCCGGACTCGTTGGCAAATGGTCATGTCTATGAGGAGGAGCTCTTTAGTACCACGGGACCCAACCCTACATCCATTTTGAGAAGAGGCCAAAATGTTGTTTGCAACTATGTGCGCGTTTATTTTTGCTCTCAAAATGGATGTAAGGAGCTTGTAGAGTGTAGGCAAGCACGTGATGGGTCTGTAGTTCTTCGCTTCCGTGGTACTACCGGACTTGTAGAGCAGGAAGGTTACACCAGTTGTTAGGGAAGGCGGGAGGGAGCCAAGTTCAAGAGCTTGTTGGAATTGCGTTGCCAGCCGCGAGTGCGAGCATCGAAACCATTTTAGCCAGAAGTTGTGCAATCCATCCGGGCCAGGACTTTTCCAGTTCTGAGCCGTACGGATTGCACAACTTACGTCATCGGGGCTGATGGTAATAGCCCCCATAGGTTCGATGGACTCGCACTCACGTTCGACAACGCTCATCCACTCGCCCTCCGTGTGTTCAACAGGCGCCGACCAGATGCTACGCCAGAAATCAGCCATGGCAGTAGCATCCGGCAGTCGCACGTCGGACACACGGGGGTCGGCTTCCTCCCACCTTCGGTATACCTTCCTTTGGTCACTTTGAAAAAGACGATTCTGCCTGAATCGGTCCACACGTTCTCTGTAGCGGCGAATACGGCTTGCCCATGCATAAACTTTCTGCTTCAGAAAGTCGATGCGCTCTGTGACGTTGGCCATGTAGTCGCGGGGCTCGATACCCGTCCCCGCGAACGCCTGGTGCACAAAGCGCATTACTCGGGGGCGGTTGTTGCCCCCCCTGAAGCAGATCAGCTTTGCAATGAGAGTCCTAAATGAGTTGATACGACGCTCGATCCGCACCTGCCATACGGGGACACCCCCGGCGGTCCTAGGTGCACGTTCAGCGTCCGGAAACTTGACTCGTGCAACACGGCACGCCGCGATGGCTCCGCAGTACATGATCGAGTGCGTATCATCTAAGTCTTTACTAGTCCGCAGGATCGGATCTAGCAAATCATTTAGGGCTCCCATTAACGCTAGATTGCGTCTATTCATAGGCAAGCGTGGTAATCGTGGCCTAGGGATATTTGTGGAGCGATACTGCGTAATTGCCTCTTCCAAAGTCCTCCTCAGCTGCTCATTGGCTGTACTACTCATACTCTGACTCGCGATATACTCCTCATCGGCACTGGGATCAATCCGCGGCGCCCTCGATGCCAGGTCGGGTACGGGCATTATATTATTATTATTATATATTACATGTTTTTGCTCGGGACTAGGGCATGCAATACAGGTATTGCTTGTATACGAGCTAATACCGGAATTCCGGTATTCGCCGTAAAATCAATACCGGTATTGCATGCCCTACTCGGGATGCGATGATCGACAAAATTTTCGCGTGAACCAGAGTCTATTACGTTTCGGTAACGAACAACTAAATTCTATTACTACGAATATACAAAACACTTCAAAGAGAATATATTACTCAAATGTACAGTCCACTAGTTATGTCTAATTTATAAACAAACTTTAAGTAAAGTTCTTCCTGCTTCTGTCATATTACGCTTCAAGTTTTGAGATAGACGCGCTCAGAGTTTTGAACAAACTAATTTGGGTTTATAGAACAACTATATTAGTTTGAACTTTTGTTAATGCTAGTTTTTTGAAGGACATGAGAAAACGTTTAAATGGGAGTTGCGAATTGCCGGATAAGTTTCCATTCACGTAGAAAAAAGTCCTGCCATTATACCATCTGAACGAGAAAATCTAGTGAATTCTGGGATGGTTGTTCACATAGTATAAATAACTAAACTTTAGTGCGTATTCATGTTTAAATAGTTCTATTGAACTCACATATACACGGAAAAATATGAGTGTTAGCAAAGTACCCATTTGGCTCACTTAAGATATTTTTAGTTGCATACAACCAAGACATATTTAAAACACGGAATAAAGCTTTGTTAATGACAAACAAGCAATTATTGCTAAACGTTCTTGATTATTTTTACCAAGCACTAATTTGAATCCAAATAAGTGTCCTAGTAAATATAACCCTTGCCTGATTCCCTTATTTCTTTTTAACAAATTTAATGGTATAGTTTTAAATACATACGTTAGCCAAGTTGAGTTAAATAGGAACGAACTTTGCAGGTTCCATGCGCTTTACTAGCTGTTTAATTTTTTCAGTGTAGTAAACGTAAAAATAGAGTAGTTTTCCGCACAAGATAGTAGTATCGGTTACTATAATCTATCTTACAAAACGTTCTGGTTAGTATAAATGTTATTTTTTCTTTCCGTGTTCCAAACCGCAAAAAGCGTAGAGACTATACTTAGATTAGTTTCTTCCGCCGGCAAAGCCTGTGTAGCAGTTCACACAGTTGAGCATAAAGATAGATGGTGCTGATATGTGCGTTAAATCGAATCTACTTACGTACTACATTATTTCCTTTTGTGACATTAAAACGACAAAATAGCAAACCACATGTGGACATGTCCCGAATGTAGTTTTTCGAAATTCAGCCCGATAACTAGCATTCTAGCACCATCAGGTTTAATACGATTTTATAAAAGGTCATAAGTGGTCACCAATTTGGATTTGATCTTATCTTTTTCGCACTCATTAAACGTTCATGCAAATTGATAATTTCTACGGGTTCCATCGTGATCGGGTCTAAACGCCAGGGCATTCGCCAGATGATACCGGTACAAAACCGGCCTCAGATACAGGAGGGCCTAGTCACTTGTTACGTATTAGACTAATGAACAGTGGCACCGAACCGGTTGCTAACGTCATCCTCACAGTAAAAATGTTCTTGTACGTAAAGTTTTACAGTTCTCTACGAGACGACAGCACCATTTAACGTTAAACTGCGCGGTGTAATTCGACATAAGTAAATGTTCCAATTTATATCAGTGACATTTCATAATGTCACATTTTTGTCGCGTCGTCATTTGTCGTTTTAGCTACAGTCCTTATTTTTCACAAACTTCGCAAAGTAAACAAACGCAAAGGGAATTGAGAGCCGTAAATAGTTGTGTAAGTATTGTCCCGGCAGCGGACATTACGGATTCTCTTGTGTCATTATTTAGGTCCCGCGAAACGCCGGCGTGTGGTCCAAGCTGAACAAAACAAACAGATTTCTCTTTGCAAAAGAATTCATTTGATGTACTCTTAGTGTAAATAAGTTCAAAAACTGGCACTAGGAGCGACAAATGCCTCGAAAAACAACCAGGGTCAGACAGGACGAGCATCAGAAACGAAAAGGTCTTAAAATTACGCCAATGACGCCAGTCCCATCGTGCCTGAATCTAGATAACAATGTGACAGCCAATCATAATAATAAATAAGATGTGACAGAACGACAAACAAAATACAATCTTCCTTGTTTCCCTGTTCTGACCATGATTTAGAAAATAATAATATACTTTGAAATGCTCCTTCAATAATTGTTGTTGTTGTTGTCCTAAGGCAGTAGAGGGCCTTCACTAACTCGCGCCACGCCTTCCTATCCTCAGCGACCCTTCTAGCCTCCTTTCAGCTCCTTCAATAATGACTGCTTATTATTCTCGTTCCACACACATTCAGTTAACACATATTGTCCATTCTCTACTCAATTCTGTTCGAGACCGAGAGCGCCGTGATCAAATTTGAAACGAGGTCCAATAAAAAAAAACTTTCTAACCTAAATATTTTTTACTATCCACTCCCGCTCCCGCTCCTGCTTCGTACTGACGTCACGCCACTCCGAGAGCGCCTTAGTCAAATGGCCGGTGCATCTCACATTCCCTGCGAGCTCCGCAAAGAACTCCTTTGTTAACAGTATTGGAGGATTCGGACGCCACTGTATTTTTGATACATTGGATAACAGTTCTCTGTAGCAGTGCAAAGCTAAAGTAGGCAGCAGGGATATTTCCATGTAGAAAAAAAATCAATGAAAATGAAATATAATATAACTTCATATTAGGTTTGAATAATGTGCTTCTAGTAGCTATTTAATAAATAAATAAATACTAGGACAATCTTACACAAATCAAGCTACAGCACAGTAAGCTCAATAAAACTTGTGTTGTGGGTACTAGGCGACGATTTGTATAATAGATAGATATAGATAAAGACTTAAATAGTATTTATGTTTTCTATGTATTGAATAAATACATAGAAAACATCCATAACACAGGAACAAAATATCTGTGATGAACACACAAATAAATGCCCTGACCAGGATTCGAACCCAGGACCTCCTGCTTCATAGGGTGGCAATAAACATGCGGTGGCAACTATGCATCGCGTACGCGTAAACGCGTTATCCCAACTCCTTTTACATAGATTTAACCAATATTTCTACTGTAATTATTAGGTGCTTACAGTTAATTATATACCATTCCCTGTTACGAGCTGCACCGGTACATATACATTTTCTAACGTCCATGTAAACCGAGACACGAAAAACGACCTTTCACACACCAAAAAGCACAATACGAGTTTTCAATCCTGCCGTTTGGACTGAAACATGCTCCGCAGAGCAATTAACGATTCTAATCGTTCTCTGCCAGTATTTTCCGCCGTTTCTTGTTACTCTAATACATCGTTAGTCCTAGTTTATTTCCACTCCTACGTACTCCATTTACGAGTATTTCATTCGTTTAAAAACCTTTGGAATTCTGTTTTTGAAGTGTTTCGTTAATTAAAACTTTTTGAAATTCTGTCTTGATGTAGAAATTAATATAAGTAATATACAATTTTACATACATTAATGTGCAAAGGCAATTCATTTTTACTGTATTAGGGATTGATTCCAGTAGCCATTAGCCATTTTAGGTTAGTAGCCATTTGCATAAGTAGCCAACAATAATGTATATAAAGAACTTTTAAGAAGAATAAAAATAAACAAACTTAATCATCTATTCGATTTTACTATTCATAATTTGAATTATTATGACCTCCCTTCCCTGTGGGGTATTTATTACACCAAATCCTATAATTTGCGGTTGTCAACTCCCAATTACAAAACTCCATTTCAAGCGAAATTAACACCGTCGCAACTTTGAATAATTTAGAAAGCAAAAATTTAATCATCCCTACGTATCCAGTGATTGTCAAAACAATTTTATTTACCCGAGGGCTCAATCAGGGAGCCCTAATTCTATTGGAAAGGGTCTGCGACCGGAATTTGAGGGACTTGTTAAGGTAGAAGGTGTGTTAAGGCTTTTTATGTTGGGGTCGGGAAGCTGGCAGATGTTCAAGGAAACGTGAGTCTAGATAGATAGTGAATTGGTTATTAGTGAAAAGCTTTATCTAACTGTTACTATGCCTAAATATGTACACTGTACATTGTTTAGTACTACTACTGTACTGTACTACTTCATCTACACATATTAAATCCTCAATGACCTGTTCGGAAACCATAGCCAAAAATGCATCGTGCCGGTACCTTACTGGTTGCAATAAAATGGTGTAGTCCAGCCAAACTAAAAAAAAAGAAATAAGATTCTTTAATAGCGAAAGTATTATAAAATATTTAAAACAAATTAATTAACAAATAGGTAAGTAAGTACCGACTATTGATTCTCTGGGTGCAGGCTGGCACCGACTCCAAACATAAATAAAGATTGTAAAAATGTAAAGACGTGTTAAATTGTAATAGGTACTTTCGTCTACGAGTAAACAGTCGGAACTGTTATGTAAATATCTCTTATAGGTAAATAATAACAGTACATAGGCACAGAATAATGAACAAGTACTGAAGGTTCTCCTTCCTGAATTTGACATTTAACTACAGAGATGAAAATGATATCTGTGCAAAAAATAAAATAGGGTTGTCAACGTGCTTCATTCCGTGCACGTGGTATCTACAGATAAAAAGTGACTAGTCAATCTGCCTCAATCTACCTGATCTATTAGTAAATTTAATACAAAACTAGATAAATATCAGATTTATTACCTTATTTGCCCAATCTAATTATTATTTTAGTACAAAACTACTACTATAAACTATTATTCTCGTACGCACCCATAAGATAATAAGCGATGTGCCAACCCTGCCCTCATTAAGCCGCCGGCACGGGGCGCGAAATTTAAAAAACAGGTACTTACAATGGACAGAGACATAGTAAAACCCCCCTGACATAGGTACAGTCAAGGAATTTGATTCGCGTACCATCTTAAGTCTAAATTACTGATGACAATTAATAGTACTAAGGGCTATGTTTCTTCGCTTGCTTAAAGAAATATAAGCCTTATGATATTCTGACATTTCAAGCAATAAATCAACGAAACGGTACGCGAATCAAATTCCTTGACTGTACATAACACTTGACGTGTAAAACATTATTGAAGAAAAAGCAGTCTGCAGTTAAGCCCTAATATGTTAATGTTGTAAATATATAACATAGGTACAGATTTAAACCAGCGTAGCTTTAAAATTTTGAAATATTACTTTATTCTTTTTAGTGTTTAGGGCAGGTTCTATTTTGTGTGTTTTTGATTAGGGTTTTTTTGTGCGGGTTTATTTTGAAGTTGGTTTTATTTTTTGTTAAAAAGTTTGGTTTTAACGTAATGTCTTCCGCCTGCATCATCAAATACTATATTTACTACTACATCGTAGCCAGTTCAATTAGACATAGGAAAGTAGTAAAAAAATAACTCTTAATGATACTATAGGGCTATAAAACCCTCTCGCCTGATTGTTATTTTACTTATTTTTCATTGGACTCTATTACCAAGGTAATAAAAGTGATGGTTGGTAACTAAAGTAGAAGAAACTGAGTGGAAAATATAAGTTTTTCAGCAGGATTTACCTTATTATTCCGCATAATAATATGCTTGCACAAACAATATAAGGAGAAAACTTGTAACAAAATAGTTAAATGGGGTGACCAATTCCGACTGAAAACTTAAATGCTTTTTCAGAAGAAATAAGTTTTAAAACATTTAAAGTGCGTCCCTTGTTTGACGGAACAAAGGGGCGGGAACTGCCCTCATTAAGGGGTCTTCAGACAGAAATGAATTCGTTCTGAGCGCAGCCGTTTCACTTGGCAATGTCTTTAAGGGGGTCATAGCGCGGATAGTGCAGAGGTTTCAGTGAAGCTAGCTTATTTATAAAAAACTAGTGGTTCTGTAAACCGTAGACTTCGGAGACATAAATAACGCGACAGCAAACTTCCCCCCTTTCCCCCCTCATTTTCCCCCCAATCAAAAAAATGGCTCCACAATTTTTGGCAAATAAATCAAGGAGCGTACATGCGAAGTTTCATCGAAATCGGATGAAAAATGCGACCTCTAGACCGACACTGACCAACCAACCAGCCATTACACAAACATCAATCTGCCAAATCGTCGTACCAGTGAAAACGGAGACGTTCGTCGCCTCGCTACGCTCGGCTCCTCAGTCAATAAGACTTGTATTTTGATGGTTATTGTAAAATTTATGTCATCTCTTCGCAAAATAATGTGTTGCGTCCATCTCAGTATAAGAAAATAAGTGCCCCGAAATTCTGACTTTTGGACTTTATTTTGTCTTACCGCCATACAACGTATAATAGTATTTTGTGCAACGTTACATAATAAGGGTTCTTAAAATTCTCGGGTCTCTTTTTACAAAATTCGGCTTCGGGGCCCGACAACAGTTTCACAATATTGTATGGAAATATTATATAACTTTCTGTGATTGTTATGGATGCTACAATATGCGACCATAGAAGCTCTATCAAAAAGTATGCGCTAGTAGTTCCGCCACCACAATCTCAATTCGAGTATTACAGTCGCCGAGTATAAAAAGGTATGTGGTACCTAACACTGGATGACATCGGGGAAAAACTTTCCGGTCCTATTTTTTCTATTAGATCGAAAGAGCTCCGATGCGTCTTGCAACAAATTAAATTATCAATATAAATGATTCACTCACGTATTGTCACTACGCGCGACATGTTTCAGAGAACATAATTCTTCATCTTCAAGCACTAAGGCCCTAAGGCCTAAACACACGACGGAGTGGCGTAAGCGCTTCGATAGACACGGCGGACGCGCGTTGTACGAGAACGGAACGAGCACGTACATTTTCAAAGAAGTCCGCACACGGGGAGCGTTACGAAAACGATTTGGTTCAACGACGCTTTGTGCGAGGACTTCTTCAAACATGTACGTGTTCGTTCCGCTCTCGTCTAACGCGACGCGCGTCTAACGAAACGCTTACGCCTCTCCGCCTTGTGTTTAGGACCTAAGAGTGCTACTTGAACTTGAAACGGGACCGACACTGAGATATTTTTTATACCTTTTTCCTTTATTTCCAAACATGTGAGATTGTAACAAACATTTCTGCTTAATAAAAAAACAATTTGGAAACAACATAAATAATTCTAGAATGAAACCACTGCTCTTGCTACTCTGTATTCCTACTTTGTTTCATTTCGTTTGCATAAGTTTTATAACCCTAAAGTTAATGTTAGTGCAATGGATTCCGCACTTTCTCATTATTGCAGTTGGAAATACTGAAGCGACTCTCATCGCGCTTCGGGGAGCTTATTCCAAGGTACTGGGTGGTTTAATGCAATTTCAGCCAGCTTATTTTAGGGTACTGGATGGTGTTATGCAGTTTTAGCCAGCTTGTTTTCAGAAGATACTAGGTAGGTTATACCTAATGTAGTTTTAGCTATTTTATTTTTGAAAAGGTATTGGAAAGTGTTATTTTTAAGTACTGGATGGTTTAATGTACAGTTAACCAACTTACTTTAAGTTACTGGATGGTGTTATACAGCTTTTAGCAAATATTATTTCCAGAAAAGTATTTGATGGTGTAATGCAGCTGTAGCCAGCTTATCTCGTGGTAGGTGCCTACTAGATGGTTTAATGAAATTTAACCCAGCTTTTTTCAAAATACCTGATTTCATATTATTTAAGCCTGCTTATTTTATGTTGCTGGACGGTGTTAAGCAGCTGTAGCAAGTCAGATTTTGAAGCTAAAAAGAAATTGAAGTCGTAAGCACACGACATAGGGCCCCTACTGCTAGATGGTGTGCCCAATTGACTGCACAAGGCAATGCGCTTATCGAGGGATAGAAGTCCATGGAGAAACCTATTCCTCAACAAAGGAACATAATATCACGATCGACAGATGATGATAAACTAACGATGTATGACCAGTAATCAGATTATTGGTTATTGCTTCCGCCACGTCCGTTTGAAGTCGAAATCCCCAAAAGAACCCTCCGGAAGTCAGTTAATAGGGTTATGTATGCAGCGACGGAACCGATTAATTCCATGTTAGATTGGCGACAGGAGGCAAGGTGCAGAAGGTCATCCACATAATATCCTAGCCATCCTAGCCTGTAGCACATTTCCGTGGGGAAATCGACACTATAGTTCAAAATCTGTAAGAATGAACTCTTGACACTTGAGTCTTGACGTAATTAGTGATGAGGCTAAGACATATAGTTTGTCAAATTTAGCGATTATTAATGAATCGTTCGAATCGATTTTACTACAACCGATTTTTTCTTGTTATATGCCTATATATTCTCAAATTAATAATTGTTATCTACTAATTATGTATGACATAATAATATTTCCATAATTAATACAATATGATAAGAAAGTTTTATGATGTTCCATTTTTAACATCGTACTTCACTTTATTTTCATTTAGTTTTTGTTTTTATTTATTATTATATATTGAGCAATATTGATTACATAATCGATTTTTATCGACTTACGGAAATGTTATATGAATCGGAACAGCAGACATGGACACAACGCTAAATTTAAAAACAAAAAGACGTAGACCGTAACTATTTGCATGCTAAATTGTTATTATAAAAAATTCAATAACAAGGATATGAAAAATGTAACATTCATTAACCTATGTTTATGAAAAGTGAAATATTAGGTTTACATACGTGACAAGCTTTAATATGGTTATAGGATTTTGTTTATAATTCCAAAGTGTCTTGCGCGTTTACGTTTTACGGGTGTTGCGATGTGTCAAAAGTTCATTCTTACAGATTTTGAACTATAGATACAGATTTCGCTAGCGTGTTGCGCTCCTGCGCTCCATACAACGGACAACTTTGAGGAATCGTAAAACGGTGCTCGAATTTTAAACCGTAATGTAAAATTTGTGCATTGAAATAAATGCATTGTGTTATTTATTTATAATGTGCGTAGAATATCCTAAAACTTTAATTACTAAGGTCAACTTGGCGAAGACCGTCAGTCGGCCGAAGATCTGATAGCAAGCATACACTAGAACAATTCTAGAACAGTTTTACCATTTCGTAAAAAAAAGCTGTGCAGAATTTGCTGTAATTGCATGCCATCCGATCTTCGCCGACTGACGGTGTTCGCCGAGTTGACCTTAGTAATTAAAGTTTTAGGATATTCTATGCAGAACTTGGCACCCATATGTAGCGAAGTCGATAACGACGCATATTCTTGATTAATATTGAAGATGCCTCTCATTTCACATTTCTGTTTTGATGGGTTGAATTTTACCCCAGCGTCCTTCTGTATTGACTTTCTCCCCTCGCGCACTTAGTTAAGCCGCACACAGAAAATACCCCAAAACACGGGAAATACCCTAAAATCGGGGAGCCTAAATCCCCTCAAAGATGGATGGGGTCATGGGCAATATGGGCTGATTGAAATTAATTTGTTACGGCATAAGCTACCTACGTAATTTGATTGAAAAACGTATACGCATATGTAGGTAAAAGGGGAGGAGTGCGTTTAAGACAGAAGCATTTTCGTATTAGCTTTTTAACATGAACCACCTGATTCAGTGTTGTAACACTGGATCAGGCGGTTGCATGTTCATCCTTGGAAACCTATCCTTCATTCTAAAATAATTGTTACTTTGAGACTGATAAACAAATGAAAAGTTAATGGTGGAAGCTTCAAAGCTTTTCTATGACATATTTTTTTGTAAATATAACTCCTAAGGAGGTAACAATGGGGTGAAAAGAAAGTTGGAGTCTTACAACAACAGGAAAATATTTAAAATTCACTGCCTTTGACAAGATAGGTAGAGTTTTCTTCGTTTTCACATTTTAGTATCGTTAGTAGGCGTCTCGGATTCTTACAAAAATTTTCTAGTATTTTTTTCTGATTCCTCAGAAAAACTGAATGTTGATTATGACTTTATGACTGTGCCGCAATCTTTTTTTTTTGCAAAACTGTGATTCACTCTGTTTTGCTAAGGGCAACCGTTTTGCCACCTACTTGGCATTGCACCGGAAGCAAGCATCAAAATTTTCGACGACGATAATTTTTTGTCTCCTATCGACCCCAAACACGATACCCGATAAAAGCGTGACAAAAAACTTGTAAAAACTGTTCTGCTAAGAGCAAAACTCGTAAGTCCGCAAGTTGTCGCGACACGAACCGATTACCCAAGTGTTGGGACGTCACGTCGCCCCAACTTGTACAAGGGATATTAAAATAATTTTGGGACAACATGCGGAGGATATTGGGTGTTTGTGAGATACAGTCACAGTGTTGTCCAAATATAAAATAGCTTTAGTTTCTTGTCTATGTCCTATTGTCTGTTTGCACGATGCCACAGGGGCCCATTTTAGAGATAGATTTTTAGTTTCTAATAGTATGTATTTTTAGGTAAATTAATTTACGTCTCCGTTTTCACTGGTACGACGATTTGGCAGATTGATGTGTGTGTATTGGTTGGTCAGTGTCGGTCTAGAGGTCGCATTCTTCATCCGATTTCGATGAAACTTGGCATGCACGTTCCTTGAATTATTTGCCAAAAACTGTCGAGCCATTTTTTTGATTGGGGGGAAAATGAGGGGGAAAAGGGGGGAAGTTTTCTGTCGCGTTATTTATGTTCTCCGAAGTCTACGGTTCACAGAACCACTAGTTTTAGTTAGTATTTACATAGTTTATTTAAGTTTTTTTTTATGGACCTATTTTGTACCAATACACATTAATTACATTGTCTGTTTGAAAATTAAATGATATTTTGTCGTAATAAAAATACTTGGGTAGACTTTGTACACTGTTCTGCGATTTAAATTATTTTTGGTATAACTAAATCAACAAAATTTTAAATATATCTACAAACCGTTGTAAATCCATGTACAATTCACTATGACCGCTTGATACGAGTTGCGACATACCTGAAACAAAAAAAAATGGTTAATTATATAAATTATATTAAAAATATATGATAAAGTTTTTCTGGTTAAAACGAGTAAGGATTCAGTGCATTGACGACGACGGGGGACCCTCATGTCCCATTGGCCGTCAACAGTAAATCCTCCTTAGTATTAAAGGGCAACGCGCATGTGGCACCTGGAGTTGCGGGCGTCCATAGGCTGGTAGCTGCTTATCATATCCTTGTGTGCCTCTCGTGGCATAAAAATCTATCCTGCTTGCGAAAAAATGCTTTATCTGAATAAATAACGATTACCAAGATTTCCGAGAGATTATTGTGTAGATAATGATTAGAGAGTAAAAAGTTTCTGCATATATCCATAAATAATTAATTATATAAAACAATTAAAAAAGCATTGTTCCATCCAATAGTCGGGGAATCCTCTCCATACATTGCCTTACAAAAGGTGATGTAATTACAAAATGTTTTAATAGGTATTGGCAGGCTACGTACAATGCTCCTCCCCCTCAAGGTGCCGTATTCTAATTTTAAAATGTATAAACAATACATTAACAACACAATCTGTCTTAAACATAACCCCAACACTTACCCAATAATCAACCAATATTGAAGTCGTATTGTAGTTGCATCGCAGTAATTTCAAGCAAATTCCGTCATTTTTGATTCTGACGTGTAGGCGTTAGCTGTATTGTGTTGTTATTGCATTGGATTTGCATTGAAGTTGGATCATGTCTGTGCGTGTTTTAAAGTTAGAATACGGCCCAAGGTCTAAATCATCATGTAGCCTACCAATACCCACACTGGCAAAAATAAATCGGGGAGCGTACTGAGATAACGGTAAAGTTTACTGAATAATCAGTAAGATTAACTGATTATTGCTGATCAGTACATTAAAACATTTTCTACACCACTGTTTGTAAGGCAAAATGCTCTGACTAATCTAGTTATTTTATTCCAAATTCAATTCCAACCAGTATCCAAACTAGAGGTGTGCGCCGATGCCAAAATCGTCGGCGGCGGCGTCCGATCGTTTTTTGACCGGCGGCGGCGGCGTGATCGGCGTGAAATCGGCGTGGTATATATTTTTAATATTATTGGGGAAATTGACAAAATACCCTCTAAATCGAAGCCTACTGAGTTATAAAGTATAACCTGCGTAAATAAAACTCCCCAAATCTCTGACAATGTATGATTGTCTAGCAAACTTTGCATATTTTAAATACAAGACGTGATTTTAGAGAATTTCACAAAAAGGTAGACTAGTTATATAGACATAGGTAAGTACTTATTTGTTTTATCTATGTAGAACTGGCTACACCACTTGCCTGAACATCGAATCCGATAACACAAGAAGCCCCAAAGTTAATAAGTCTAGTTATATAAAAGTGGATATTTTTCCACATCGGCAACCAAAACAATACACGTGGCTCTTGTCGCCGCCGTTGTGTTCACTAAATTACACGCGGTGCGAGCTCGGCATGCAGGTTTTTACACCGTGACTGCGATGTGTCGCACCCTCACCGCGTAGCCCGCGCCAATCAGGAAGCCTGCATTCAAATATAGGCGCTCGGTAAGGAATCGGTAAAAAAATATCGAACAACCTTTACTGCACCGATGCCGTATCGCCAAGTCAGGTAGTGGCCTTAAATAGTTCCCTCGATTTATCAAGGATCCCAATATCAAACTTGACTTAAGGGGCATTTAACAAAAAAAAGTAAGGAGCTACACGGGGGGTTCTACAGGGCCCTCACGGGACACGTAGACCTGCTCGCGTCGGTGAACTGGTTACGATTTGGGGATCTCTTCGAAGAAACCGAGGGTTTTGCCTGTGCAATTGCGGACGAAGGTATTATGACTAGGGCATGTAAGACCGGTATTCTATGCCCGAATCATGACGATAATATATGCTGTCGCCGTCTCGGAGAGTCACTCAGGCATATAATCTCCGGTTGTTCTCATCTTGCTAGCGGCGAGCACTTGCACAGACATAACCTCGTAGCTAGGGTTATAAACCAGCAGGTTGCTTTTATGTACGGCCTTCGGGACCGCGAAGTGCCGTTCTACAAGTACACACCTGCGTCAGTCCTCGAAAATGGTCGTGCCACGCTCTATTGAGATCAATCTATCATCACGGACAGAACTATTGCTACCAATAAGGCTGATATCGTGCTGATAGATCGCTCGCAGGGCAATGCTCGTCGTCATGGCCGTCACGAGAACCACGTGAAAGGAGAACCGAGAAAGACAAGTCTAGCAAGTACCTGTACCGACAGTAGTTTTTGCGTACGCTCTCAATGCGAAGAGTCTCGGCCAACATCTTGAAAGACTTTCGCTTCGGGGTTGAGGTTGGTACAAAGGGTCAGATTCAGATGGCAGTAATCTTGGACACGGCGCGCACAGCCCGAAGGTTTCTCTCTATGAGGCCCTGACCACTGGCAGCCTGGCCCTTGTTCCGTTGCCAGCGAATCCCTAGGTTAGGGTTTTCATAATATTTTTATTGTTTTTGTATGTTTTTGTATTTTACTTGTATATAAAAAATTGTGAATAACCTAACCTAAGACGAAAGATAAATTAAAGAAGATAGATAACAAATAAACAAATAAAAGCCTATAATCCAAAAACCAGCCATCATAAATCACCGATGAGTCGTTGACGTATCTTACAATAGCATCGAAATGACGTCAGTTGATGTATCTGGCAAAGGATAAGTAAAGAAGCAAAAGCATCTTTAAAAAATACGTAGTATACTGGCCTCATTAGTCATTTACCGTTTCCGGGCATTCAAAAACTTAAAATTTGCCACGCCGATTTTACGCCGGTCAAAATCATCGGCGGCGGCGGCGTGGAAAAATCGTCGGCGGCGGCGGCGCGGCGGCGCGGCGCACATGTCTAATCCAAACTAATTAGCCGCTAGCAACAAGTAATGGACGGCTCACGGGACTTAATGCGGGATTCGTCGCGGGATCGCGGGACTCCGGGATCACCGGGATTCGGATTGCGGGTTGCGCATTGGCGGTAGTTTACCAATAGCGTAACCGCAGATGGAATTTGAAATTACCAATGCAGCGTTAGGGATTGGTTTAAAATAAATAAACATTTGAAATAAAAAAATATTTTTAAAGAAAATGAACCGATTTCACTTAAGATACTAAGACGTATAGGTATGTAGGTAAACATTTTGCATGCCAGATGCTGGTAGAATGTGTGAAACGTAATTACTGACTGTAACATCTATCGTACCACAATCAAAGCAAATAAATGATTCTATTCTATTCTATTCTATTCTAAGGCTCCACCTTTCCAAGAGCAAATGCCCTACCTACTGGAAATAATACCTATTCAAATAAAATTATCCAAATCGATCCGGCTGTTTTAAATTATCAGTTAACATAAAGAAATAGTATGAACAACGAAGATCCCGAGGAATTTTAAGGATACAAGATACCTTTTAACCAACTTTAGCAAAGTCACAAACATATGCCAGTAAGGTAAACATTACCTCCAAGCAATGTGACTTTCGTTTTCACAAATGAGGGCAAATTACCATCATATTTCATCACAATTTACACAAAAACTTGACAAAGTTTCATACATAATTTATGTTTTGGAGTTTCTCAAACAATGTGTTTGTATTTTGCTAAAATTAAGAGAAACATAATCTCTAATCATGGTATTATGTAAATGTATAATTTGCATGTTTCCAAGTCTATAAAGTTATTATATTAAGTGTCAAAGTTATTTGAAACGGGTGATAAATTATAATTATGTTATACTTTATTAGTGACAGAAGTTATAAAACAGATCAAGTTACTGAATTTTAAATGTGGTCTCATTAAAATAATTTTAAATATTTATAGAAAATCTGCTTGTGTTATTATGTTTTCTAACTAAGTATCTTCTACTTCTACCTACCATTATCCCGGCTATTGCCAGGGCCGCTTTCCTGCTCGCTTTCCTCCACTTTGCACTATCCTGGGCGTCTTCTTTCATGAGCCCGTTTTCGCTCATGTCGGCCTCCACGACATTCAGCCATCGCTTCTAACTAATAAACTATTCGTTTTCTAACTAAGTATATTAGTCTTAAATTTTTAAGTAATTCAAATTATTTTGTTGATTATTTTTTAGAGGATAGGATAGTAGATGCAAGCATAGCATGCCCTTAAAGTATGGTCAACGGCGCCTAGCTGTATCATTTCAGAGATTGTATATAAAAAAGTACTTGAAAAAATTCGACGGGTTCCGCCGTAACTGGGTGGTCTAGTTGTCTAATTCCATGCAGAGGAAGTCTCAGCCTTGTGCTAGTATAGCAATATCTTTTCAATGACTCAACAACAGAAGTTGCTAAGGTGCCAGTGCTATTGACACAAAATGACGGACGTCTGAATATATAGACAAACTCTCCTTAAAGTAGCTAAAAGCGGGGTTGCCATCAGATATATCGGAGCGGCCAAGGTGGGCATAAATATTAAATATCTGAGCAACGCCTCAATTGTCATTGTCAAGGCGATAAAGTAGATGTACATATATTTTTGACTACCCTGGCTGCTCCGATATATTTGATGGCTATACATCGTAAACAAGTATATCACACGGAAAAAAAAGCTTCCGGGATATTCTCAATCCAAGACATCATTATTATCTTGGAAATATTTCCTCGTGACAAGTATTTATTTCCTTTGCCAAAAATATGATTCTTTGCTTAATAAAACCACGTTTTCTTAAAATAGAAATACAAAAATGTATTGTTTCAAGAGTATATTGAGTAAATAAGAGAGATTGTACTTTAATCAAACAAGTATTTATCTTAGGTAAAAGAAAACTAGAAAATCTGTAAGAATATATTCGCTTCGTTATATTTAAAACTTTATTTTATTTTCGTTAAAGGAAATAAATGCTTGTCACGAGGAAATATTTTCAACATAATATAATATTGTCTCAGATTGAGAATATCCCGGAAGCTTTTTTTTCCGTGCACGAGTAAACAAAACTTCGTCATCACGAATCGTTTGTAATCCATCGATCTCTAAACATTGTGTCCCACAGGAGTATTATCACTAGGGGAAGGAAAAGTCAATTATTAAATGGATTTCAATTTACCAATACTGTTCTCAAAAAAGACGTAAACGCCAGGTTGCGATGGATATCATACTACATTTTGTAGTGATTTTTGCAGAGGGTAGCGAAGGAATGCTACCCCTACTTTATCCTAAATTGAGTTTTAGTTTGTATTAAAATTGTAACAATGATACCTTCGGGGCGATACAGTATTAGGGAGCGAGGAACTGTAAGTAAGTTTAAAATCAATTTTGTAAGGGCTTTTATATAAGGTCAGAGACTATACAGATATAGACGACCACACAGCCTAAGAACTTTTTGAAGCTCATGTCGATTGCGCCATCTATGTCAAAGCCACCTAAAGATAACGAATATGTAAGAGAAATGTCAGCTGCACTGCTCCTGCTGCTATGCCGTGGGGTGCCCGGCCTTAGAATTGTCCCCCACCATATCGTCCCGTGGTTGCAGTAGGAGTCTGCTAAGGGAATATACCGGGAGATGGGCAGCAGCATCTTCCGAAAGCCTACAAACGATAAACAAAAAAACTGCGCGCGCCAACCCGCCTGCCAAGCGTGGCGCGTATGGCAAACCCCCCCTTGAAGGGGAGGCCTATGTTCAGCAGTGGACGTCTTATGGCTGAGATGATGATGATGATGATGATGACTGCTACTCCACCTAGTAGCTACTAGTGTACTACTAGTACGCTATTTGTTACTAGGTGGAGTAGCAGTGCAGGTGACATTTCTCTTACATATTCGTTATCTTTAGGTGGTTTTGACATAGATGGCGCAATCCGCGCAATTGACATGAGCTTCAAGAGCTCTGATAAGGTGTAACAAAAATGCTGGTGATCCTTTTAAGGGCATAATTGGTATCATATTCTAAGTATGAAAAAAGTTTTTAAAATAAATAGTTTTTGAATGGAAGGAGGCTGAGACGACGTGTCCCATTCAAAATATTCGCGTCCAAAATTTTTACTCCTGCTTTTTCTTACTCGCAAATGCCCTTAAACGGATCACCAGTATTGTTGTTACACCCTGTATAGTCGATTGTTGGTATTTTTATTTATATACATTCAAGTCTCGGTACTTGTTGGTAGAGCAGCGGGCTGGTATCCCGGAGTCGCGAGTTCGAGTCTCGCCCGAGTTAGTGGATTTTTCCTCTATTTCTAAGCATTGTGGTATCGTTAGCGACGTTTCTGCTTAATACGATATTAATTATTAATTTATTTACTAGTAATAATTTAAATAAGCCTGGCCATCCAAAGAGGCAACGCTGCCCGCCTTCTTGGGTCCCATGACCCACGAAGGCGACCTGGGGAGCATATATTATCTGCAGTGATCGGCGAAAAGGATTCCACACGGGGAGAATGACGTCAATCATTATGCTAGTATGGATGTGCCGCGGCATTTGCGAGATAGAAAAATAAAATTACAGTAATTTTCAGAAACATTTGTAATTAAAATTAAGTATTTGAATGAAATTATTTATTTCGCATATAATTTTTTTTTGGTAGCTATAAAATTAAAATAACAAACCATTATTTTACTGGTCAACGAGCGAGTTCTTAGTTCGGGGCGGACTACTAGTTATTACAAGTCGTAACCGACACTGATTCATTGTATTAAACATAATACAAACACGTATATTTTCGAGCAGTTTAATTGGTATCGCGGGCGAAACGGCACATCCATAATACTATGTTTAGTTGAATTCCCGCGGTGTGGCATCCTTTTCGCCGATCACTGATTATCTGCAAGTTTATTAAGTTTATTTAGTTTTATTTTCATACCTAAGTTTGTTATTGATAGTCTTTGCGTGTTCCTAAGTAAATTATTTTCCCCGTTATTAATTTATATTTGTACTACACAGTTTTTACAAAAATAATCACCACAAAAACACCATCACATAACTGTCCGGTCAATCACCGATTCGTATCCCACCATTCTTGAACCCTCTTAACCCATCCACAATCGGTTAAAGAAATCAATAACAACTCCGAGAATATTTCTTAATAGAATCAACAGTCAATTCGATTGTATTGTAAATCAACTCACACAGGCGCAATTCTACATGAAAACTATTACTATTACACACATATTCGAAAAAACTGGCCAGTGTAAAAACGCCTTTATTGTAATAAATATGCAGGGTGGATTTTCCAAATGGATCAAAGAGAGCACCAATCAGATGCCATGAAGCTTCGCTAAAGAGGACATACCTAACTTTTTAATTAAGGATAATTGTCGTTTAAGCAGTACAGATTTTTGGAAAAAAAATGTACTTAGACAGCAAGAAAATCGTAGTTATACCTAATAAATGTACTCTGTATAAGATACTTGTAAATAGTTCAGTCGCCATCAGATATATCGGAGCGGCCAAGGTGGTTACAAATATCTGAACATCTATTCTTGGGAATACGCCTTGAGGCGATAAGGTACATTCGTTCAGATATTTTTAGGTACCTTGGCCACTCGGATATATTTGATGGCGACTGCATCTAACATTTTTTAAGATAAGAGTACCTAAAAACTGACAGAAAAAATTGACAATTAGAAACCACATACTGACATTGCTGACAGCTGTCAACTCTAATATATCTACATCTAGTAGCTAGTTAGCTACTATTACAATCATAAGTCTATGAAATAGACAAGTCCTCTTAAAGCCTCCGTGTATGTACATCGCGTGTATGTGTGCGTGCACTCACACCGGCGCTTGCGCATATTGTTCGGAAACCGGTTGCGCGAACTCGCTCGAGACGTCTGCCGTTTAGGGAGCGGATACAGAGGGGGCGGAAGCGGGAGCGGGAGCGTTTTCAACCGTTTCAAAGGATTCCACCCGACGGGTTCCTTTATGATTTACTTTAGAATTTAGTCTGTTATTGCCGAGAACATTTAAACTGCACTCAGAAATAAGAGCCGAAACATAGGTACATTCAAATATCGTCATTTAGAATGAGGGTAGATCTGACGTATACGTCAGGTGAATAACAAAATGGTTGCATCATTGTTGCATGTTATTTAAGAGATATAATAGTAGATTGTACAACAAGTGCATAAAACGCACCATTTTACGCGAGGCGTTTATCCATACGAGCGAGCTTGCGAGCGAGGATGGATATAAAGTACGAGCGTAAAATGGGTTTTATGGACGAGTTATACACTCTACTTTTTACTTCGATTGTGAGGAAATAAAAAGAATAGGAATTTCTTTCATAAGAAGTTTCACTTTATGCTGGGTATAGGCGGACTAAAACTCAATTTTATGCACAAGTGCATAAAAAATTGACTTCTAAGGCTATTTTGACAATGGCAATTTTTTATGCACTTGTGCATAAAATTGAGTTTTAGTCCGCCTATACCCAGCATAAAGTGAAACTTTACGAGCATGAGAAGTAAAAATATATATGCATAACTATAAGTCCGCCACGAATCGAGAACTCGCGATTTACTCGGAAATGAGTTGACCAATATAATAAAACTCTTAGATCGCTTTTGCGCATTATTGCTCCATAATATTTTGATCAGGCATATAAAAATTCTAAAATTATATTTTTATCTCTGGTTCAACCCCAACTTTCTTATCAAAGATCATAAAAACGTTACTAAAGTTATCGCGGAACTATTCAAAATGCCGTCAAAATGCAGGTTCGTCCCGGTAACTAGTTATAACGGGCTTGTTTGCCGCCGTCGTGGTATAAAAAAAAACTAGGTGACAGTTCCGATGTGTCCGAAGTAGTCGGTAAGAACTTCGCTTCGCTGCGCTTGTTTGCCGCCGTCGTGGTATAAAAAAAAACTAGGTGACAGTTCCGATGTGTCCGAAGTAGTCGGTAAGAACTTCGCTTCGCTGCGCTTGTTTGCCGCCGTCGTGGTATAAAAAAAAACTAGGTGACAGTTCCGATGTGTCCGAAGTAGTCGGTAAGAACTTCGCTTCGCTGCGCTTGTTTGCCGCCGTCGTGGTATAAAAAAAAACTAGGTGACAGTTCCGATGTGTCCGAAGTAGTCGGTAAGAACTTCGCTTCGCTGCGCTTGTTTGCCGCCGTCGTGGTATAAAAAAAAACTAGGTGACAGTTCCGATGTGTCCGAAGTAGTCGGTAAGAACTTCGCTTCGCTGCGCTCGCTCGTTTGACTAAGAAATAAGCTGATATCGATCGAAGTAAAATACCATAGATAAATATAGAGTCCAAAGAATCTGAAGTGAAAAGACACACCTCCTTAAGCCCTCCCGCTTCAGCTTATGCCTATAATTCCCGCTCCGCTTCCGCCTATGTCCGCAGCGCCCGCGCAGTGTCAGTGACACGCGCAGCCTTCGGCGGCTTAGATACACTTCTGGATATCTTGTGGAGTATTTGACTATATATTTACAAGTAAGCTCATTTATATCGAAGTTAAATATACTTACTACAGAAAAAGCGTAGACATTTACAGTGAGTGACTTTTATAAAGTAATCTATTATAAGTTTATCTGTTTATCAGTTTGTCTGTTTATTTGACCGCGCATCACGTGAAAACGGCTAAACGGATTTTGATGAAATTTTGTATAAAGATAGTTTGAGTCCCGGGAAAGGACATAGGATAGTTTTCATCCCGAAAATCAACCCTGGAGGGGGTGAAAAGGGGGTTGAAAGTTTGTATGGAGAATTTTTAACCGCTGAACCGATTAAGATGAAAATTAGCATGTAGATAATTTGAGTCCCAGGAAACGACAGAAGAGTTTTCATCCCGAAAATCAACCCTAGAAGGGGTGAAAAAGGGGTTGAAAGTTTGTATGGCGAATCAATAACCGTTGAACGCTGGAGATGCTCTGGGGAATGATATAGAATAGTTGATATCCAGAATTCATTCCTTAACGAGGGATTACTAATTCCACGCACGCAGACGAAGTCGCGGGCAAAAGCTAGTATACTTAATAAATTTCTCCTCACTCATACCTTTGCAAGAGAAAATACCCCAGCTACTGTCAAAAAATTTCAAGTCGCTATAGGCGTGCCTATACTATTTGAAGAGTTCCCTCGATTTCTCCAGGATCCCCTCATCAGATCGCGACCTGATGACAATAGGACTAACAGTCAATACAAAAAGAGACTTTTCCTAATCGGTCCAGCCGTTTTCGAATAAGGGAACGTACCCAAACTACGTGACCCATTTTTTTCAGTTTTTGACCCCCCCCCCCCCTCGGTGACCATCCGTAGTAATTGCCGAGACCCCCCCCCCCTACCCCCCTAGTTGTCACGTAGTAAAACTCGCACATATAGTTTAGAGTGATGTTTTGGACATAGAAAGCAAAAAAACATAATTTTGCCTACTTATTGCCTTTTATTTACTCGACACTGGCCGCGTGACGCCAAAAGTGCATGGAAACCTATAATTAGAAGCGCGATATTTGAGCCTAATTATTGACTACATGACAGAACCTAAGACTCCCCCCCTCCCCCCTGTGACCTAGAGTAGTATTTTGACGACCCCCCTCCCCCCCTAAACTGGTCACGTAGTTAGGGTACGTTCCCTAATCGGTGAACTTACATGAAAAAAAAACGTAAGCATAAACAAAGACTGGTTATGTTAGTGCTGAGTATTTGACTTTATATTTAAAAGTACTTCGAAGTACTCGTAAGCTCGTTGTGTAAATATAATATATTGACATGATTTCATTCTAACTAAACAATGTTAGTTTAGTTAGATCAAATCTTGTAAACAACTTTTGGTCCAGTTGAGCTGAAAAGCATACTTGTATTCGTATTCGTTTGTGCCTGAGTTATGGACGTTTTCTATGTATCTAAGTATGTCTATTGGCTGTGTGCATGAGTGTGGCGCCATCTCTTGAGCAGGGGTGAAAGGGTTGTTTTCTTTTTTATTAATGGCATATACTCCTTGCTTATATGAAATGTCACTGGCTGATTCACTATTTTGACAGTTGACCCTACGGGTGATGTCAAATATTTTGAAATGTGATATTGACAAGAGCCCAATTTCTTGTTAAATTGTGCGCTGCGATCGTTCACGTTACCCCCACCATGAACTTCGCACATAGCCATTATAAATGTTCGGGGTTAGGGCGATCTGTCTAAGCAGTTACGATTGTCTAATCGGAGACAATCTTGCTCGGAAAGTTTAAGAAAACCTTGCATTATGCAACGATATAAATATTATAAATAAATAAATCTCCTCAAGGGATCTGAACCCGGGACCTTCAACTTCGTAGGCAGGGTCACTACCAAGTTTACCAGCTAGGCTACGTATGCTATAAAATAATACTAGAATTTCTTCTCAAAGGCTCATATTCAGTGCCTATCTATTAATATACACCAACTAACCGTACATTTGTCTGCACATTCGCGTTTCCTGCGCGTGATTACCTGCGCAAGCGCATCCCATACAAAACGACTTAACTAAATCTCATCACTTTACTTCCACTCAATTCTATACTCTATATACAAGACTATAAGGATCAAATCTTGGAAACATACTTGCCGTGTATGACTTGCGTCCTTCTTGTTTTGAAGATTATGAGCACCGGCACCTATAGCCTAAGGATAAATATACGGAACACTATTGTACCTTTACGGTCTAGAAAGACGTAAGAAAGGATACTTATACACCGTGCGTCTTAATTGGCCGTCTGATTCCGTAAGAGAGTCTCCTGTCAAACATACCTACCACGTATTTGGCAGCACCGCCATACCCTGGTGGCTAAGCTTCTATGAAATAGTACATTACACAACTAGGGTGGTAAAACAAAGAAAGGCCGAGATCGCAGAAGTTTGCAGCCCGAGCTGCAAGCGAGGGACGTAAATATGCGATCGAGGGCTTTCTTTATTACCTCCCGTGTTGTGTACATCGTTTTATGTCTACATGTGGCCAGAAAGCGTCTTTTTCCGTACGCGTAGCGTGCGGAAAAAGCCACTTTACGGCCAGGTGTGGCATAAATGTTGTTTATAATGTTGTTCCGAAATATGTTTAACTACACTGAAAATGTCACTGACCATTATGAAATTCGGAGGGATTAACATCAGAAATACCAATAGGGATTAGAGATACAAAAATAAGTAGATCATTTGGAAAAACAACTTTTTTCAGTACTTCTTTTATAAAACGCTTTATTAGATAAATAAATTAGTAAGATATAAAATAAATACTCGTATAAGGTAGACATTTCACTACATGTAATTTTAGTTTTGAAGGATATCCTAGCGCGCATTTTTTTTCCAAAACTCATATAGGTAACAATATGGCTGTTTGTTCTAGAATAAGCAACTCCATGTTCGTTACTGTACTGTAGAACACTGATATTTTTTTTCTTCATGTTAATACTGTCACCCCAAAATGACAAGAAATGAGTACACAGTTTTCTTCTACTGCAACTGTAACTGACAAATTTGGTTCGCCAGACTAGAGTCAAGTGACTCTAATTCTTGGAAAATACCGGTTAAAGTTTAACGGTTTGATTCAGCTCACGGTGTATACCTCATTACAGAACCTGCTTTAAACTGCCAGGAATTCGTGATGGTTTTAAATGACGTATACATAATAATATACATGACTATTAAGTCGTTTTGGTTCTGGACGGGTTCTGTGCGTGATCTCTATTTGACCTGGCCATTATTGGACCCACAAGGGTCCGATAATAGGAATGAGAAATGCGTCTTATCCTGTTTAAAGCTTAGAAATAATTCATTGTTTTTACATACTAATATTATAAATGTGAATGTTTTCATGTTTAGATGTTTATTCGTCCTCCACGTATAACTTATACATAGGGCTGCCATCCGTCCGGGTTTCCCCGGATTTGTCCTAGTTTGGAGTCCGTCCGGGGGGGTTTTCAATAAGTGTCCGGGGAAAACCCGGACACTTTTTTATGTGAGGAAACAACCCATTGAATTTAATTATTTAGTGCCATTATTGATTTGGACACGTCCGGGGAAAAAATGCGATTTACGCTAAATGTCCGGGTTTTTTAAATGAATGTCCGGGTTCGGCGAATTTAGAGATGGCAGCCCTACTTATACAGGGTGTTTTTTTCAATAACTAGCCATATTGAGAGAGTTGATTAGGTAAGTCATACAACTTTTTCTATAGGACCAACCCCGGAAAAATACAAAAAAAATGTGCCTCGGTGCCTCGCCATAGAAAACGTCGACGACCGACGTCTCAGCAGCCGAAATGTATGTTGGCCAAATTCTTTTTGTGATTTAGGAGTTGCTCCTAACTCCCATACTTAGTAAAGGTTGCTTGGGAGCTATTCGTAAATTACGTCATTTCAAATTTGGGGGGGGGAGGGGGTCTGGACACCGGATTATGGTAGCATGACGTAGGACGGGGGGGGGGGGGGGGGGGGTCATTGTAAAGATGACATCACCTCTCGCATCTTATAAAGTGTTTCAATGAGTATAGAAAGGAATGAAATTCGTAATTCTATAACTGTTAATGGAACCCTTCATGCGCGAGTCCGACTCGCACTTGGCCGGTTTTATTGGAAATGACATAATTTAATGTGGTAGGGGGGGAGGGTCATGCGAATTATGATGTTTGGATCATTTTAGGGGGTCAAAAATCGACAAAAATTGATGTCGTAATTTGTGAACAGCCCCTCGGTATGCCTTCCAAATCACCTCGCACAGTATTCTAAAAAAAAATCAGTATATTAAAATAATTGGAAATCACTCGAGACGGCTGGACCGATTGTAATAAAACCTGTCACATATACACACTACACAGACATACATAAAATAAAATTAACAAGGCAGTCGAAGATAATGACGATAAAAATTTAGGACATTCACTTCTACCCTTCAAGGCAGACCCTATAAACACGCACAATCGCTCAAAGTCCAAATTAAATGTCAAAAAACAAACATGGCTACTGTCACAAAATACTCGCGTATAAATACTCTATCTGCATGTCAATCGACTGTCAGAATGATTGTTACGATCAATTATCAATCTAAGCGTAACGAGATAAGGTTTAGGATAGCGATAGCTACCATCTTTAATACGGATGCCATTGGTGGTACAGTCAGCGTCAGAGATACGTGACCCCCCTAGGTGTAAAACTGGAACTCTCGTTCGACACGAGAATCGGCATTTACCACACTGTCATTTAATTCTTTCAAAAATGAAATATCTCAAATCTGCTTGTCAGCTAAGCTGGGATCGATCCTGGGGCCTCGGCTCACACTCATTCGCTTCACTGATACATTAGTCCGGCTCTTTTCCGCTGGGCTATCGTAACACATGGACTACACAACAAAAATATGAACCAGTTCCGACCGGCAATAGAGAACTATGACAAAATCTATAAAAATGGACTTTATTGTCAATGGCGCTTACGCCGCATCGGGTTGCGCATCGTTGCATTTTTATTGGAGCATCGCTGATAATGGCGTAAGCGCCATCGACATCGAGGTCCCTTAACATAGATATTCTGTTCCAACTATTACTTATAATATCTATACTCGTCCCTGTTTTGCAAGCTTGTCTTGGATCATATTAGTAATGTCTTTGGTTTATCAATATTTTCCTACCCTCATTTTTATTCATTTTATTTCCACAGACGACTAACAACGACTTTTACCAATTACATTTTAAGGTTTAATTTACTGGAGTAAATGCGTCTAGTTATTTCGTGGAGAAAATTTGTCTGAGGGTAAGTCATAATTTGCGTGTGCGAATCATACCTGTGTCGCAACGCAATTACGATCTCTCGACAATCCTTTTGCATTTCAAGCAATTGAATAACTGCCCCCGTCCGTTTTTTTGTGTTTCAATGACAATATGGTTCGATAAAATTGTGGTTCTTTGGGAAGAGAACAAAAGTATTAAACAAATAGCACACGAGTACTGAATATAACGGTAAGTTTGTAACCTGTGACTCCATTGGGACATTTATTTTTTAGTAAAAAAAGTAAAATGTTATCAATAAGTTAAGCCACCAGATTTTGTTTGTGAGGATTTACTGTCGTGTGTTTACCTATTTATGGGATAAGATAGAAAAATATATTTAACGGAAAAGTCTTTTAATCGGCAGCTTTTTTATGTGAAGTAATAGGTATAGTCTTAGAGCCATGTTTATTTTTAAAGCTATTTGAGTTTTTTAAGTTTTATCATCATAAGCGAGCAAATTTAATACTATTTTTACTTGCAGAGAAATACGATTCGCAGATGGGTGAGAATCGTTATATCGTATTTACTGACGAGAAATATTTTAAGTCAGACAAAGATGGAAGAAAAATATTGTGGCGCAGAAGTGGAGAGCGATTTGACCCCAAAAATATGCTAGACCTTAGAACAAGCGGAAGGATATCATTAGGTGGGTATATTATATTAAGTATACAATTTTCATTACCTGCACTTTAAAAAAAAACTGTTATTTCAGTTTTACGTTTTTCAAGTTATGGTATGCTCATGATATTTTTTTTTAGCGTATTGGGGCTGGATGTCATCTATGGGGCCCGAGCAGCTCGTTGAAGTTGGAGGCCGAATGAACAGCGAGCGATACCTCGAAGTGTTACGTGACGTCATGTTGCCTTCCGTTCGCGTCGCCTATCCCGAAGGACAAATTTATTTAGTGCAAGACATAAATCATTGGTGCATGACAATAGTGCAGTGCATCGTTCCCGTATAGTGAAAGAGTGGTTAGCCTTACAAACAGACATCACTGTATTAGATTGGCCTTCTAAAAGCCCTGACCTTAATCCTATTGAGAATTTATGGTGCTTAACTGGGACCCTACACAAGTCAAATCAAGACAAAACTTAGACGAAGAAGTTTATAGAAAGTGGGAATTGATGAGGAACACCAATGTATGTTCAAACATGGTTTCAAGCATGAAAAGCCGGCTAAAACAGGTAGAAGATAAAAAAGGTTTTCCTCTATGTTATTAGTAAAAATTGTAAAAAAAATGTGTTGTTGGTATTTCTTCATTATTGGGCAAATATTTACTCCATGCAAGTTTTAAAATAATGAGTAGGTATAATGCTATTGTATAAGTAGTGTCTAACAAATTATATTGTTTTTTTGCAAATAACAAGATAGTGCTTAAACAAGTAGGCTTTTCCAAGAGGTAACTCGTTAATTTCTACCTTAAAAACCATACATATTGTTAGCCATTTAATGTAGTTTTTTAACATGGATTCTTCTTCATTAGTATTATTTCAAGTCAATTTGATGTGACATGACTGAATAAAGTGTTTCTGTTAATAGGAAATTTCAATGTAACTTTAATGGGAGCTGTTTGAATTCGACCTAATTAGTGGAGAAATACCCTATGCTTACTAAGATTGTGGTAAGGTTGCATTGCATTGGTAACGGGCTAAGAGATGAATTATTGTTATCTTTGATAACATGTCGTTTCTCTTTGCAACGTTAAATAGCTGGTTTAGATTACGTATTACATATTGATAATGGCATACAGACTAATAGGGCGAGGGGCGGTCTAACCTATACTCATTTTTGAAATTGTTTTTTGAATAGCCCATTTTATACTTAAAAGCCTCTTCCCGCAATTTCCACAACTCCCACCGCTGTGTCCCGCCATCTCTGTCTAAAGTATAACTGAAAAATTGTGTTAAATGCAATAAGAATATTAATTTATAATCAAAGAAAAGGGAAACTATACATTTCACTTTTAACCGAGTAGTTTGGTATTACTTATAAAAAAAGTTATGACCCGACTTGTTTTTACGGTTCTACTCAATGAAGTAAAATGTAGGTATAATCTAAAGTAAACAACCAA
Source organism: Pammene fasciana (assembly GCA_911728535.1). Classification (NCBI taxonomy): domain Eukaryota; kingdom Metazoa; phylum Arthropoda; class Insecta; order Lepidoptera; family Tortricidae; genus Pammene; species Pammene fasciana. Next base: position 3,969,956 of record OU452295.1, read on the forward strand.
AGTGTAATGCCTTATAAAGTTTAACAGCATGCAGACCACCAATACCACAATTTTAAACAGTAAGAGTTAAGCTAAAGGTATTTTACTTGTTAACTTTAAGTTTCACTGATGTATAATTGACTACACATTATAATTTAACTAGTAAATATTTAGCTGTAAAATATATAGTAATCAGTTTACAGAACACGCATAATATATCTACTGTCATATATATATATATATATATATATATATTACCCCCATTATTCAGTTAGTAAACAATATTTAATATAATAGTATTTAAATACCTACTTTTTAGTTAATAAAAAGTTACCAGTGACTATGGAATTTTCATTATTAGTCCTTAAAAAAAAGATTTTAACTTCTATTTTAATTAAACTTACTATATTAAATAGGATGTTAATAAATTATTAATAAAAAAGAACAAGTATAAAAATACAAAAAGTATCCTCTACGTAGATTCGAACCGCGAACCTAGTGTTTACTAGTCTGTTACACTATCCATCACGCTGCACGGACTCTTGTGAAGTTAACGAAATTATTGTTCTAGTTAAAAATTGATTAAAAGGGTAATTTTAATGTTCCGAGTTAATAACTGAGTAGGTAATAAGGAATAACAAAACGAATAAAATAAATATTTGTGGTAATGTAAAAAAATATTAAAACCAGGATTATAAAACAAAAGTAAAAAAAAAAGCAAAAAGTGTGATTCTTATGCTGGGGTTCGAACTAGCGACCACATTTGTCTATTGCTGGAGGGGGGTCACATATCTCTGACGCTTACTGTACATTCAGCAGCAGAAGTAGCTAAGCTCGTAGGGTGTCCAAATTACCTATACACGCTCTTATTCTCTTAACAATAAAGTCGTGTCCAGCTCATTTTGAACACCCTACCCGCTTAGCTACTTTTGCTGCTGACTGTACTAAAGATCGACAGGTTAAAGCTATAAAACTAAACAGTATTAAGTTAAATTAAAATTGATTGAATTAAAATCCTAATAAGATGTAATTAGGTTCGAAAATTGTTAATTTACTTGATGTCGTTATGCTATTTTGGAATGCAGTTAAGTTAAGCCGTGATCGATCGGTTAAGATGTTTCTTTTAATACCAAAACGTGATTTTTAGTTGTTCTTTTTGTGGTGAATAATTGACAGAAGCCTGAGTTATATACAGATAAGAAAGTGTAGAAATTAAAAAGTAGCAACATCGTGTCGTCCCTTTCGCCCCGTAAGTCCCGTTGTTGACCAAAATAATAAGTGAAAATTGTGTGAGTTTAAATCAGTAAAAAATACACAATTTTGATGGCTGTCTTTTTGGCTTAAGGCCATTCCTCGATTCGGACAAGCCAAGCCCATCCGTTAGAAACACGTTTATGGCTCCCGTGCACGAAAGAAAGAGATGCAGCGCTCTTAAGGATCAGACTTTTTGACCAAACTACACTAAATAAGCGAATCTATAAAGTTTTGTCTAATTTTGCTTCTGTGACTTTTTAGATAAACCAGAATGCCATATTTTTTACTTAGTTATATTGCTTAATCTCTCATAGTTTATGTAAGCTAAGAAAAATAAGGGGAAAAAGGACCCAACTTCGGATTTTTTTTCTATCGAAGCAACTTTCAGCAATCGTGTTTCGGCTTGTGCCAAAAACAAGAGTATATAGTCTAATAATATATACTCGAAAATAAATTCAGTCGCTTTTCCCATTTAGTCACTAGAGCGTTTGAAAAAACCTATAATTTTTCAAAGTAGCCCCTTAAGTTCAATCAGCAGCAGAAGTAGCTAAGCTAAGCGGGTAGGGTGTTCAAAACGACCTACATACGCTCTTATTCTCTTAACAATAAAGTCGTGTCCAGCTCATTTTGAACACCCTACCCGCTTAGCTACTTTTGCTGCAGACTGTACCGGGTAGCATAATCATCTGTTACGTAAACCTTTTCAAAGTCGGTACCGGACTACCGGTACACGATACACGTACCAGTCGTGACCGCTCCTGCATTCCCGATGATTATTATCAGGCTGATTGTACTTGGGACTTGGAACCAACGGTTCTTAGAACAGGTATGCCATGTACCTACGGCGCCTTTGATATATTTACGTAATTAAAGGGTTATTTTGAACGAAAAAATTGAATCGGTGACATAAAAAAATTATTTGGAAATTTTTCCTTGGAAATCTGGAAGTTGGTTCAAATTCGATAATGAAATACGAAATAAAGTTGTACCCCCTTAATAATATAAGGAGATAAAAACTATCTGCATGCATCAGGACTTAATATCAAACTTCGTCTTAATTGGTTCAGTGATTAAAGCGCGAATAGGTAAGAGACGGACAGACAGACACATTTTCACATTTGTAATATTTTAATATGGACAGTTTTGTCATAATTTAAATCCATAAGTAAACGTAAAAACTTGAAAAGTCAAAAAACTTTGTTGAAAAACTGACCTCCACCCATTAAAAGCTGCCAGATGCCCGGATAAAGAGATAAAGAGCTAGCAATAAAGATGGTAAAGCAATCTAACTACATAGGTATAATTGCTGTCATTATAGTCATATAGTGCCATATCTGGCATGGCCAGCTCTTAGACCATAACATTTCAAAAATTACCGATTCTTCATTTTCGGAGTAACCGAGATAAAAAAATGAAACTTCTCGACACAGTTTTATACATAACTAAAAAAAGCGCCTGAAAAACTCTGAAATAACCGAACCTAGGTACTTTAAAACAACGATATTCAGGCAGGGACCCATTTAACAATAGATTTATTAGGGTACCCGCGTCCCGCAGTAAATTCGCCGCCCGGTCAGCTGTCAAACATGTCAAACTTTGACAGGTGTCTGACGGTTTTGATTTAAAGCTCGAAACTGGAATATTTCAATTGTGATATCGGACTGGTTTTCGGGTTAGGTTTTCAATAGTGAAGGCAACTGTCAATAGTTTGGCCAGATGGCGCCAGCACAGGATATAACACTGTCACGAGAAAAAAGACAGGAATTTGACACTATTGGTAGAACTGGAGCAGACTTAATTTTATTTATTTATTTATCGTATGGCAAATTAATTATTTGTCTTTTGTTCATTTTCGTGGTTCAGTGTGTAATATAGATAGCTTATTGTGCGGTGATCTAACGAACAAGTGTGCGGATAATGAAGAATTAGTCTTAAAAGGCGTGAAACCATTGATTGGTTCAGAACAACCTGTAGCCTCCTTGAGCCTTTTGTAGGGAGTAGCTATAACCCTACAAATAGCAACTAACAAGGCTTATGCCACTTCTACCGAACAACGTTGCCTAAAACTTATTTGATTAAACAAAATACTTATCGATTGAAGACATTGTACCATGCATTGTATCTAAAGATTGAATCTTACAAGCTCTTATTTCCCGCCTTTTTATACTTGACATTGGCTACAGGCAATACCGCCTAAAGTCCATAAGAAAAAAAAAAAACATAAGGCGCTCCATTAGTATCGGTCGGAAGCGACTTGCAACTACAATTTACTGGTCTTTAATGTAGGTAAGTCCCCTAATATGTGCTGATCCGTGTTTTGTTCCAAAAAGATTTGAATATCCTTAATCCTAAAATCTACCAGAAATCTACCAAGTCATCATAACCCTAAGAAGCCTTGAGTGCCGGTTTCAACACTTCTAATGCTCGACATAAGCCTAATCCTGACATTCCTGACCACGTCACGTCACAATGACAACCAACCTCATCCGAAAAACCAGAATATCTCGAGCCCTTATTACTTACTATTGCTATGAATGTATCGGTCAAGTTACAACGCGCAATGGAAAGTTAGGAACCAGAGAAATCTGATCCACGATTGTAAATAGTCGCTGCAGACTAATGGTAGTGACCGCGCCTATGAAGCTGAAGGTTTTATATCATATTGTTTATCTGTTTGGTTTACAATTACAGTATGGCCACCTTCAACGAAGGATTGTACAGATTTCTAAATGGTCGCAACGTGTATGTGACACCTCTAGAGTTGCAGGGAATAGGCTACGGTAGCTGCTTACCATCGGGCGGGCCGTATGCTTCACAGGATTTGTATTGACGGCTAAAGGAATAAGAGGGTCCCTCGTTGTCAACACACTGCTCTTTGAACTGTCTGGCAACCTTACAGCAGGAACACAACACTATGAGTATAGGGTCTAGTGGCCATTTGGCTGTAGTTTTCTGCAAGATGGGGATACTTTCCCAGTCGCGATCCGCTCCAGATTTGAGCGAGATAATATTTGCTGAGTTGTGCCCTACAACACTTGGATAGATAATATTCGCAGCCCATACCTCTCTTATGGGGCCCACGGACTATCAGTCCGCCTGACGATATCAGCCTGTCAGTTAGAACAAAAATTTGACAGCTCCGGACAACTGACAGGCCGACTGACAGTGGGTGGGCCCCAGTAAATGTAGTGAAGTTGATTTTTGAAACAGGGTTGAATTGAAAGTTTGAACAGCTTCTGATGAATCGGGCGGCGGTTAGTTTATTAACATAGGGACCAAGTTATATTGGATTTAGAATAGATTTGTGAATAGATGAGCAGTAAATAATGCGACCGCATTAACCGCCCTTGGCGTCATTACAAATTCTAATAAGGCTCCATAGATTATGGAGTAGACGCGGTGCCAGGCCGCTGACATGTTTATATACGTATTGAGAGGTTTAACTTAATATGGGCCGTAGCTAACATGGCTGTCGTTTCTTTAAAACTTAATAAATTTAAATAAAAAAGAATCCTTCACTTAGCGTAAAAAATACTGAAATCACTATAGGTGTGCCTGTAATATATGCAGAGTTCCCTCGATTTCTCCAGGATCCCATCATCAGATCTTGACCTGATAACAATTGGAACAACGGACTAACGTAAAAGCGGGCGCAGCGGCGGAAAGCGCCGAAATTTCAAAACGTAACAAATATAAAAGTCTCGGTAGAGAGTACCATTTTGTACCTTTTGGAGTTGAAACTCTAGGTCCATGGGGTCCCAGCGCACACAAGTTTTTTGCAGATATCGCAAAGCGTCTGGTTGATGTAACTGGTGACCGAAGAGCTGGCGGTTTCCTCGCACAGCGTATCAGCATTGCGATACAACGAGGAAATGCCGCCAGCATCCTTGGTACAATGCCGCAAGGGCCTAGTTTAGATTTTAGCTAGTTATTAATTTAGTTTATAGTAGAAGAGCCCATGACACTGAACCTAGTTCGATAAGTCTCCCGGATGATATATATATAATTAGACGCGTTTTTAATAGCAGAACACGAAATGCCTATGCTGCAATGCAAAAAAATGGGCGGCATATTAAAAAAAAAATTTTGAAAAATTAAAAAAAAATCGGTCTCTAGTACGATAAATCTCCCAGGTTTCCTTTGTTCCTCGAAGCAGAGGAGAGTTAGGGCTATACGATAATGCGGTGCTGCAAGCCCCCATGACAGGCCTTGTCAGTTGCTGCAGCATCATAAGATTGTAGATGTACGCAAAAACTTTGCGCCTACTTATTGATCATAGCAACGCGATGAAGTCATACGCCTACTGCAAAATGGGGTGATGTGCGCTCTTTGTCACGTTGCTATTATCAATAAGTAGGCGCAAAGTTTTTGCGTACATCTACAATCTTATGATGCTGCAGCAACTGACAAGGCCTGTCATGGGGGCTTGCAGCACCGCATTATCGTATAGCCTTAACTCTCCTCTGCTTCGAGGAACAAAGGAAACCTGGGAGATTTGTCGTACTAGAGACCGTTTTTTTTTTAATTTTTCAAAAAAAATTTTTTAATATGCCGCCCATTTTTTTGCATTGCAGCATAGGCATTCTGTGTTCTGCTATTAAAAACGCGTCTAATAATATATATTTCATCCGGGAGACTTATCGAACTAGGTTCAGTGTCATGGGCTCTTCTACTATTAGTATTTGTACTGTAGTGTCTCTCTATATTTAGTTATGTAAATAAGTGATTGGAACAACTGTCGAGTATACTATTTCAAACAAAAAATAAATTCCAAACAGGTGCAGCCGTTTCCGAATAATAAGTGACCTTGAGAATCTCTTCCTTCGAAATTTTGAAGCCGGTTGAAAACGTGAAAAATATATTTCAATGACACATGAAAATATAAATATGTGATAAATTTCATACACCATCATTTAACATGTCTGTTCCTTTACTTGACCCCTAAATATGTCCCCTTTAGACTGATGCCCACTAGCGGAAAGAAAAAGAAATGGATCACTGTTGGGAACTCATTATTAATCTTAATAAGTATGAAAACTACTTATGCTAAGCGTCTTTGGAAGGTGGACGTCGGCCGAGCGCCCGCGCAGCACCGACGCGACGCGTGTCGGCGTCTCACCAGTGTCGACGCGACGTCAACCCCCAGCCCCCCACCCCCACACCCCCGAACCCCTCACCCCCTCTCTGCGGGTGCTCCCTGGGGTTAGCCTTAAGTTTTTCGGGAGATGCACAGATTAGCTTTCCAACACAAAGGTGTCTGTGTCAAACTATTGTCCGTCATCTCGGCACTATTTTGAACTCCTTTTAAACCTTCGTTAGTCTAAATTTCTAGAATATTCTGGATCACTAATTCCTAATCTATGCCAATTTGTATGCTCAAGCGCCGATGCTAATGGCACTAGTACAGTGGTGTAGTATTCCAATTGCCGAGGAGTGCAGGCGAGCCAACCGCTCATGTGAAATGCCCAGGTGGAATTCATAATTCAGGGCAGTCATTATAGGAATTATCTTATTATAAAACAAGATCTTAACCTTAATATATATTTTCCAACAGTTACTATGGTGTAGCGTAGAATACTAGTAGAACGTAGAACTAGCATAGTTTTCAAGACAAAGGTCCCAACAAAAAAAAATTGTTTCAGAAATACGGACCTCTAAGTCTCAGTGATGGGGCTCACCCACTATCAGTCGGCCTGACGATATTGGCCTGTCAGTTGCTCGAAGCTGTCAAATTTTTGTTCTGACAGGTCGATATCGTCAGGCGGACTGATAGTCGTGGACCTCCGTACACTGGTCCCTCAAACTAACCGTATCGTCCGGTTAGCAAGGAGCAACACATGGGCAAAGCAATCAGTTGCATCTTAGATTAGATATCACCATCACCCTGTAATGGAGAACACATAATACATTAGTCACAACTTAATCACTTAGAGCGATCACTTGGGACCATCTGGCACTGAGTTGTTTAGGTAAAACAAAAAATAGTGCGGGTGTGGTGGATTTTATTATTAAGGAGTAAGGTCGGTTTTTGTTTGATTGGAAGTTGTGTTTACGTGTAAGTAAAACAAGTGATGAGGAAATGAGGTAATGACTTTAAGGGAACGGATTATTGTTATGTATGAGGCTTGGTTTAAAAATTCAAATTCAAATACCGAAGTTCACGATAGAACTGGGAGATACGTAACCTTAATTTTATTTTACATTCAAACAGAATGACGATTAAAATTAAAATTACATTATACATGTTAATAAATAAATATTTGGGGACAGTTTTACATGAATCAAACAAGTCCAAACTAAGAAAGGCCGGTACCAAACGATATTTACAGTACACATACGATAAATACATACGTAGATACATAAAAACGCCAATATTATATTATAATTACAAATATTCGTGATAAAAGCAGACGAATGCCCTTTTCCGGGATTTGAACCTAGAACCTTCAGCTTCATGGATAGGTTCACAAGTTGCACAACCAACTAGGTTTTGGACGTCGAATTCTAGACTGTATTCAATATGAATTATAAGTCCTTGAAGATGGTTACAAATTAACCCAACGTACAAAAATGTGTATATTCACTGCCCTCACTGCCCTACTTTCTCTACAGACAATCTGAAACCTCAGCCCTTCTGAAGGGCCCTTTTTTGCTGAAAATCGCTTAAAAAGTACCCTAATCCGAGGAGCAATACAAATGAAAAATAGCATGTTAACCGTGCCCCACAAGTCGGCTCTGCCACGAGATAAGAACTGGCGGAGATGATTAATCTTGCTAGTATCAGAGAGTATAAAACAGGGGCACAGTCTAAGAAATTTTTGTGCTTCAAGTTTGATAACTATAAGTACTAGGTGGCGCTGTACGCCCCCATATATTATGCTTTGGTTTGCTCTGGTTCAGATGGCGCTTCAGAGCTTACCTTTTCTGAATCTGTTACTGATCAAAATTAGGATCATGTGGTATTTGATACAAATAGAATTTAAATTTTATAATTTTTCAAATAAAATAAATCATAAAATAAAGTTAATCATGGTCATCCTATGATGACTTTTTCCTTGCGCTGTATGGGAAACGACAAGACTTCGCATTGAGTAAAGTGACCAAATTGTACGCAAAAATGTTTTTTTTACTACTAATAATTTGTAAAATAATAATCAATACCGGTGACAAATATTGTTTGCAATCCCGGTATCCGGATACACCAAATATCCGGATATCCACCGAATTTTGGATCCGTATCCAACTGTGTTCAGGATCCGGACATTTCGGATATTACGGATGCTACAAAACGTGAGTTGAAAACGCTGTATGGGAAACGACAAGACGACGCATTGAGTAGGGTGATCAAATGGTACGCAAAAATGTTTCTTTACTACTAATAATCTGTAAAATAATAATCAATATCGGTGACATGACAAATAATGAATAATTAAGTCTTTCAATTCTACAAAACGATACATCATGACTTAATCTCTAGCTTCACGGCCCCGAAATCACCCTGTATTGTTTAATAGGGACCTTCTCCTTCGGAAGTTTCTTCGCTCCATGGCTCAGTTAACCAACGAGGAACTTTTATCGTTATTTGAACAATGTAGGGGGCACCTAATTTGCCTAATGGGTCTCAGTTCGGGAAGGTAAGTGTATGCAGGCAAGCGAAGCAACTTTCGGGATGACTGTTATATTTTTGACCTAAGATCCATATAATATAGAGATCTCTCGGACCCTTAGGGACATTACATACTTGAGCGGAATCAGGTGAATTCATCTGCTGACAGATAAAAAAAACCCGCAAACAATATATATTTTGCCTAGTGTATGTCTTGTCTATGGGTTCTGGATTTTTGTAAGGGGCCCACAGACAATTTTTCGCATATCCCAACGCAATATAGCTTTAGAAACTTTTTGTGTACCCACCAGTTTGTCCGCTATCCTAAGGTTGTCCAGAAAAGATAGCTCTCCAGAGGACCGCCTGTTGCCTGCATCTACTTTAAATCTGTTCTGTTTTGTTTTAAGATTGCAATCTCATGATTGGTCTCATATTAAAAGTCGTCCAGTGTGACCTATTATAATTCGGAAGGTCACCAGTCATCAAATGCATCATACTCCTATCAATAATTGAACTGATAACTGGAAGCAGTCACTTTACGAGCCCACTCGAGAGCTAATGGCCACTAAACTCTTGTGGCTGCATACATTGTCATACATTATTGATATACCATTATCTAGAATACGTAACAATCATCTACGTATACAATTAGGTAAGTGGCTTCAGTTAGCCTAATATGGTCGGGTTTTTATCAGGGACTGCATAACCGGAATATAAAGGTACCTTTATAAAACGGTATGACGTCATACCGCATGTTTGGGTATGATTTCGATAGCGCAACCGATATATTTCTGTACAGAAATATAACGGTACCGCTATTTTTTTCGATACTTCAACCGTTATCATAAAGGTATGGATTGAGGTATATGAGGGTGAGGATGCCCCGCCGACTGACCGGCGACAACCAATCAGCGTTAGTTATTGAGTGCTTGCCCTAAGCACCTATTTTGTTTGATTTCGTTCAGTGCGGCACATTTTTGAGTTATTCGCTGTTAGCTTCTTGTCGTTAGTTGCGCTTTATTCGCATATGTTTTGTTCATTTTAGGATTTCATACGTAGTACAAGACACCTTTAACAAAACATTTTCGGTTATAAAAATTAAATAAAAATTAAATAAAAATTTTATAAAAATTTTATAAAAAATTTACAAAAATTTTATAAAAATTAAATAAAAATTTTATAAAAATTTAATAAAATTAAATAAAAATTAAAAAAATTAAATAAAAATTAAATAAAAATTAAATAAAATTATATAAAAATTAAAAAAATTAAAAAAAATTAAATAAAAATTAAATAAAATTATATAAAAATAAAGTAAAAAAAAAATAATAAAAATAAAAGGAAAAAAAGAAAAAAAAAGAATAAAAAAAATGAAATAAAAATGAAATAAAAATAAAATAAAATTAAAATAAAATTAAAATAAAATTAAAAATAAAACAAAAATAAAACACTGAAATCAAAAACAAATCTAAAACAAATCTAAAATATTAAAAGAAAACAAATAAAATAATAAAGAATTTATAATAAAAATATATTAACCTAACATTCAACTTCATATCTGCACTGATATAATTATTAATATCAATTATCTATTTAATGAATCTACACTAAAAACTTTTCACCAATTTTCAATGTTGAAAAAGACTAAACATTAATTATTTCCAATTATTAGTTATTTGTAACAGATTGATGAGTCAATTGATTTTAATTCTAATTGAAATCAATTTGCATTGAACTGTTAGTGTTCAATTGTCTCAGAGTACAAAAACAATCTTCTCCAATGTGCTCGGAAATGTTCACCTTACTGTAGCAAAATTAGTACGTGAAGTTCTTCATTTTTTACCACAACGAACTTAAAAAAATACTAGTAGTCCGCCTCGAACTGAGAACTCGCGATTTACTTGCAAACGAGTTGACCAATATAACAAGACCGGAGGATTTTTTTTCTCCTTCTAGCTCCATAGCGACTTGATCGATCCCGCTCATATACGAACTTACAAATTTTATGTATCTCTGCTACAGCCCCAAGAAATGTCATAAAGATCAGAAAAACGTAACTTAAGTTATCGTCAGACAAACTATCGAAATCAAAAAGCCATCCAAATGCCGAGACGTCCCAGTAGCCAGGTGACAGTTTGGTTCGGTCTGGAGTTGTTTGTAAGAACTCACTTCGCATACGCTCCGCGAGTTCGAAAGATCAATATTGTCCTGTCTTAGCGGACGAGAAGTTGCTTGTCAACGCCATAAATAAGTGTATACTTTTGCACCTTACTCCATTGTAATAAGGTTCAAAAGTGTATACATATTTTAAGCGTTGACTACTAAAATCCATTACTGAATTGTTTTTTACCTTTTAAACTATTCTTGCTCTCACTTAACTTCACAAACAATAGGAACACATGGTACTTAACAGGTAAAACCCAAAGCTACTTGAAGGTAATCATTATCAATGGCCCGCAAACTATTGTTTGTTATCTTTATCTGCACGTGCAACTATTTCTTAGTGTTTTCACCGAAGAAAGACGGTTGTCCAGCCAGTAATAATATTTATGAATAACAAAGTAGGTATATTATTATTTCACTTAAAATACTTTTAAAGTGTTGCATTGGTCTACCTGTAGCATTTCTTACTAGGGAGTAAATATTAATTAGAGATATTAATATATTTATTTGGATGCACTTTCATATTCACCGACATCGACAAGTACCTAGTACCTAGTGTAGGTACCTACCTGAGGTACGATTTTTGATTCTCATCGGGTGGCTTATTTCGTACTAAGTAGTCATCGGCTGCATACAAAAAAAGGCACCGGTGAGATTCAAAAACCACACCAATCCCACCTCTGGTATTTTTGTACAAACTCATAATGGCTGGTTATCAGAGAACAGAATAATACCAATATGTAATTACTTAAAAACACATCTGGAATCAAATCAATGCAAAGACCACGAGTATAACACATAATGCGAAGGGTCCGTCCGACACAAGCTCTCTTTCAACAACCAAGCGGAGCGGAGCCGAGCGGAGCGGAGCGGAGCCGAGCGGAGCGGAGCCGAGCGGAGCGGAGCCGAAGTGGAGATTCGCGGGAACACTATATCAAGATAGCTACGGTTCCGCGTGTAACACGTATATCACAAGCCCTAGTTCAAACCCCCTATGGAGTTTTTCGGAACTTACGGAATATCAATTGATATTTATATCAACATTATTTATTATTCATCAATTCATGTCATTATTTACCAATTGATTTAATTTTTATTTTGTTTATTTTTATTTTGTTTTTATTTTATTTTTATTTTATTTTTATTTTATTTTTATTTTATTTTTATTTTATTTTTATTTTATTTTTATTTTATTTTTATTTTATTTTTATTTTATTTTTATTTTATTTTTATTTTATTTTTATTTTATTTTTATTTTATTTTTATTTTATTTTTATTTTATTTTTATTTTATTTTTATTTTATTTTTATTTTATTTTTATTTTATTTTTATTTTATTTTTATTTTATTTTTATTTTATTTTTATTTTATTTTTATTTTATTTTTATTTTATTTTTATTTTATTTTAATTTTATTTTTATTTTATTTTTATTTTATTTTTATTTTATTTTTATTTTATTTTTATTTTATTTTTATTTTATTTTTATTTTATTTTTATTTTATTTTTATTTTATTTTTATTTTATTTTTATTTTATTTTTATTTTATTTTTATTTTATTTTTATTTTATTTTTATTTTATTTTTATTTTATTTTTATTTTATTTTTATTTTATTTTTATTTTATTTTTATTTTATTTTTATTTTATTTTTATTTTATTTTTATTTTATTTTTATTTTATTTTTATTTTATTTTTATTTTATTTTTATTTTATTTTTATTTTATTTTTATTTTATTTTTATTTTATTTTTATTTTATTTTTATTTTATTTTTATTTTTTTTTTTATTTTATTTTTATTTTAACCTATTTTTATTTTAGTGTTATTTAAAAAATAATTCGCGTCAAAAAAATCTTCCATTTTTTATTAGTCGCGCAATTACTATACCAAATTACTGTATACATAAAAAAAATCAGTTCCATATCCGCATCGAGTTAATATCAATGATCGATCGATTCAATGTACCTACACTATAAACTCTTTCACGAAATTTCAACTGAGGAAGACTAAAATGAATTCACTACAATTATCGCCGAGCGCGCCTCCGTGACCTTGAGTTGAGCAAGTAGATACTTGCCGGCTACCTGCCCCGCGCCCCCATCCCGCACCCTTGGTCAGGGACTGCATAACCGGAATATAAAGGTACCTTTATAAAACGGTATGACGTCATACCGCATGTTTCGGTATGATTTCGATAGCGCAACCGATATATTTCTGTACAGAAATATAACGGTACCGCTATTTTTTTCGATACTTCAACCGTTATCATAAAGGTATGGATTGAGGTATATGAGGGTGAGGATGCCACGCCGACTGACCGGCGACAACCAATCAGCGTTAGTTATTGAGTGCTTGCCCTAAGCACCTATTTTGTTTGATTTCGTTCAGTGCGGCACATTTTTGAGTTATTCGCTGTTCGCTTCTTGTCGTTAGTTGCGCTTTATTCGCATATGTTTTGTTGATTTTAGGATTTCATAAGTAGTACATTTTCAGTTATAAAAATAAAATAAAAATTAAATAAAAATTTAATAAAAAATTAATAAAAATTTAATAAAAATTTAATAGAAATTTAATAAAAATTTAATAAAAAATAAATAAAAATTGAATAAAAATTGAATAAAAATAAAATAAAAATTAAATAAATTTTTTATAAAAATTTAATAAAAATAAAAATAAAATAAAAATAAAACAAAAATAAAATTAAAATAAAACACTGAAATCAAAAAAAATCTAAAACAAATCTAAAATATTAAAAAAAAAACAAATAAAATAATAAAGAATTTATAATAAAAATATATTAACCTAACATTCAACTTCACATCTGCACTGATATAATTATTAATATCAATTATCTATTTAATGAATCTACACTAAAAACTCTTCACCAATTTTCAATGTTGAAAAAGACTAAACATTAATTATTTCCAATTATTAGTTATTTGTAACAGATTGATGAGTCAATTGATTTTAATTCTAATTGAAATCAATTTGCATTGAACTGTTAGTGTTCAATTGTCTCAGAGTACAAAAACAATCTTCTCCAATGTGCTCGGAAATGTTCACCTTACTGTAGCAAAATTAGTACGTGAAGTTCTTCATTTTTTACCACAAAGAACTTAAAAAAATACTAGTAGTCCGCCTCAAACTGAGAACTCGCGATTTACTTGCAAACGAGTTGACCAATATAACAAGACCCCAAGGAGGATTTTTTTTCTCCTTCTAGCTCCATAGCAACTTGATCGATCCCGCTCATATACGAACTTACAAATTTTATGTATCTCTGCTACAGGCCCAAGAAATGTCATAAAGATCAGAAAAACGTAACTAAAGTTATCGTCAGACAAACTATCGAAATCAAAAAGCCATCCAAATGCCGAGACGTCCCAGTAGCCAGGTGACAGTTCGGTTCGGTCTGGAGTTGTTTGTAAGAACTCACTTCGCATACGCTCCGCGAGTTCGAAAGATCAATATTGTCCTGTCTTAGCGGACGAGAAGTTGCTTGTCAACGCCATAAATAAGTGTATACTTTTGCACCTTACTCAATTGTAACAAGTGTAAATCAGGCCTCTCTAACTAATGTGTTAAACTAATGTGTCAGTATGCTGATGGCCCTAGCAGCCAAAGCTCCAATAAATTTTAAAAAAAGTCAGTTGTCAAAATATTTACACCAAATTCAAAATATAATTAAAAATATTTTTGAAATCAATTTTATATTGCTAATTGTTATGAAAAAGTAAGCAGTTAATAACTATTTGACGAGAGTGTTAATCAATACCTTTCGTTTGTATAAAAAAGGCACCGGTGAAATTAAAAAATCACACCAATCCCACCTCTGTTTTTTTTGTACAAACTCATAATGGCTGGTTATCAGAGAACAGAATAATACCAATATGTAATTACTTAAAAAAACATCTGGAATCGAATCAATGCAAAGACCACGAGTATAACACATAATGCGAAGGGTCCGTTCGACACAAGCTCTCTTTCAACAACCGAGCGGAGCGGA
Source organism: Pammene fasciana (assembly GCA_911728535.1). Lineage (NCBI taxonomy): Eukaryota > Metazoa > Arthropoda > Insecta > Lepidoptera > Tortricidae > Pammene > Pammene fasciana. The sequence continues at coordinate 3,984,960 of OU452295.1, forward strand.
GCCGAGCAGAGCGGAGCCGAAGTCGAGATTCGCGGGAACACTATATCAAGATAGCTACGGTTCCGCGTGTAACACGTATATCACAAGCCCTAGTTCAAACCCCCTATGGAGTTTTTCGGAACTTACGGAATATCAATTGATATTTATATCAATATTATTTATTATTCATCAATGCATGTCATTATTTACCAATTGATTTAATTTTTGTTTTATTTTTATTTTGTTTTAATTTTGTTTTTATTTTGTTTTTATTTTGTTTTTATTTTGTTTTTATTTTGTTTTTATTTTGTTTTTATTTTATTTTTATTTTATTTTTATTTTATTTTTATGTTATTTCATTTTTATTTCATTTTTATTTCATTTTTATTTCATTTTTATTTCATTTTTATTTCATTTTTATTTCATTTTTATTTCATTTTTATTTCATTTTTATTTCATTTTTATTTCATTTTTATTTCATTTCTATTTCATTTCTATTTCATTTCTATTTCATTTCTATTTCATTTCTATTTCATTTCTATTTCATTTCTATTTCATTTCTATTTCATTTCTATTTCATTTCTATTTCATTTCTATTTCATTTCTATTTCATTTCTATTTCATTTCTATTTCATTTCTATTTCATTTCTATTTCATTTCTATTTCATTTCTATTTCATTTCTATTTCATTTCTATTTCATTTCTATTTCATTTCTATTTCATTTCTATTTCATTTCTATTTCATTTCTATTTCATTTCTATTTCATTTCTATTTCATTTCTATTTCATTTCTATTTTATTTCTATTTTATTTTTTTTTTTATTTTTATTTTATTTTTATTTTATTTTTATTTAATTTTTATTTAATTTTTTTTTTATTTTTATTTTATTTTTATTTTATTTTTATTTTATTTTTATTTTATTTTTATTTTATTTTTATTTTATTTTTATTTTATTTTTATTTTATTTTTATTTTATTTTTATTTTATTTTTATTTTATTTTTATTTTATTTTTATTTTATTTTTATTTTATTTTTATTTTATTTTTATTTTATTTTTATTTTATTTTTATTTTATTTTTATTTTATTTTTATTTTATTTTTATTTTATTTTTATTTTATTTTTATTTTATTTTTATTTTATTTTTATTTTATTTTTATTTTATTTTTATTTTATTTTTATTTTATTTTTATTTTATTTTTATTTTAGTGTTATTTAAAAAATAATTCGCGTCAAAAAATCTTCCATTTTTTATTAGTCGCGCAATACTATACCAAATTACTGTATACATAAAAAAAAATCAGTTCCATATCCGCATCGAGTTAATATCAATGATCAATTCAATGTACCTACACTATAAACTCTTTCACGAAATTTCAACTGAGGAAGACTAAAATGAATTCACTACAATTATCGCCGAGCGCGCCTCCGTGACCTTGAGCAAGTAGATACTTGCCGGCTACCTGCCCCGCGCCCCGCATCCCGCACCCTTGGTCAGTTGCTTTACCGCCGCAAACAAGTACCTACCTCGTAAATTCTGCGATGAAAATAACGATACCGAAATCATAACGGTATAAGTATCGCTATATTAAGGTATAAGTACCGTAACGAAAAAATTGCGATATCGTAATTTTATTTCGGTAACGTACCGCAATATTTCAACCGCTATAGCTCTACCTTTAAAACATTGCGGTATCGTAATTCTATACCAGTACCGTAACGCTTATACCGTAACGAAATCAGTCCCTGCCCTTGGTCAGTTGCTTTACCGCCGCAAACAAGTACCTACCTCGTAAATTCTGCGATGAAAATAACGATACCGAAATCATAACGGTATAAGTATCGCTATATTAAGGTATAAGTACCGTAACGAAAAAATTGCGATATCGTAATTTTATTTCGGTACCGTACCGCAATATTTCAACCGCTATAGCTCTACCTTTAAAACATTGCGGTATCGTAATTCCTAACCAGTACCGTAACGCTTATACCGTAACGAAATCAGTCCCTGGTTTTTATTGCTTGTCACCATGGCTGTCACGTACTAACAAGTCTGTAAGTGCGAAAGTGACGCATGATGCGATAGGCGATAAAATGACAACTATGGATGACCTTCAGAACATGCAAGATCTACGCTATTAAGTGGTTTGCTTTCATTACAAAACATGCACAATCTTTCCTAATTTAGCGTAGGTATATACCTCTTAAATTACCTCAGAATTCTCAGATATACGTATGATTCTTGGAATCATTATACGACTTTAATCTCTAACAAGTACGAACTTAAGATACTTGTATTATTAACAGGTATCCCTTAAACCCACGTCATTTCTAAATGTACACTGAGAAAACGAAACAGCTAGAAATAAATAAGTTTTTGCTATTTACAACCGAGTGACTCGCCCCGCATGGAGCCTGCAAAGTTCGTTGCTAAAATCAAAGAAGTCAACTTGGCTAACGTACGTATGTGAAACTATACCATTAGATTGGTTAAAAATAAATAAGAGAATAAGGTAAGGGTTATATTTACTAGAACACTTATATGGATTCAAATGAGTGATTGGTAAAAATAACCAAGAATATTTAGCAATAATTGCTTGTTTGTCATTAACAAAGCTTTATTCCGTGTTTTAAATATGTCTTGGTTGTATGCAACCAAAAATATCTTAACCGAGCCAAATTGGTACTTTGCTAACACTCAATTTTTTCCGTGTATGAAAAGCTGATGGACCCAAATCAAAATTGCATTTGTTTCCCGGGTATTGGCAAAACAATTACTCTATGCTTTATTTATTAAAGTATAAAAGATCCAATATCTCCGAAAGTATGCCATTTTCATTAGGGCCAGTTTTAGTTAATCTGTAGGCTATCAGCTGTTTTATCAGCCCATTAATATGGGCATCCTGTATTAAAAAAAATCAAATCGCCATCATATTGTATTTTGAACTAATTTTATACTAAATAAATAAATAATAAATAAATATTAGGACAATCTTACACAAATCAACCTAGTCCCACAGTAAGCTCAATAAGGCTTGTGTTGTGGGTACTAGGCGACGATATATATAATAGATAGATATAGATAAATACTTAAATACATAGAAAACATCCATAACTCAGGAACAAATATCTGTGATAAACAGACAAATAAATGCCCTGACCAGGATTCGAACCCGGGACCTCCTGCTTCATAGGCAGGGTCACTACCAACTAGGCTAGGAGGCCGTCAATATACTAGATGATGAGCACGTATTTTATTTTACGACGGCAGCTTTTATATAGACAAACTTAATATACATATCATGTTTTTCAGAATTCTCATATTTATGCAACAATAGCTATGCAACCCTACACTGATAAATTGATCATGGACCATTTTTTCATAATTCAAAAATCAAAAAATAAAAATGAAAAATAACCTACTTTTACAATCTTCCGTACACAAGCTCCGCAAAAGTCGTCTCAAGCCAACTTTAACAAATCGTTGAACCGTACTTTTCCAATCTTCACTGAATTGAGTCCATAAACGTCCCGTGCGAAGTTAAATCGAAAACTGCTGGACACGTGTTTTGATAAGGGTGTGTGATTGGAAAACAATTTTGTTGGTTTATTGAACTTACACAATTTAAGTATGGAAGCCATATGCGGGAGTCCCTCGAGCTTTGTCAGGACCTAGACAGAAGCCTAGGTAGATTGCAATAAAAAATTTAAACAAAAAAAAAAACGACTCCACCTACCCTCTACCTTTCCACAAGCAAAAGCTCGAGCTATTGCAAAAAATACTCAAATCACTATAGGTGTGCCTATAATATTTGAGGAGTTCCCTCGATTTCTCCAGGATCCCATCGTCAGTTCCGGACCTGGTCACAATGGGACCGACTGTGAAGTATATTTAATCGAACAAAATAAGAATTTTCTAAATCGGTCCAGCCATCTTCGAATAATCGGTGAACATAGAGGTGCATAAAAAAATTTCAAATAGCAAAAATAAAGATCCCGACGAATTGGGAACCTCCTTCGAAATGTTGAAGTTGGTTGAAAAGAAAAAAGTTTATATAATGTATACGTTTATCGGTGGGGGGTAGCTTGGCAGCACCAATGGTGCCGGCTAAAAGCGGTTGAGGGTTGAGGGAGATCTCTACATGTTGCAAGATATCAATATTGTATATTAGTCTGGAGCCTAATATTGTGACGATGACGTTACAATACTATATTGGTACTAATGATAAATATCTCCTTTTAAAAGTTTTAATCATAATACATCATTTAAAGCACAAACACATGTTTTCGTTCACCCGGACTTTCTCGAGTATTTTTGAAATTTTGATTTTATGACTGCAAGGAAACAATTCAGTTTATCTCTTGGAAAGTAGCCTATTAGACACTAATGATTAATAACTAATCTGAAATAGCCCTAAATTGTGTTTGTTCAGTTGCATCATAGAGTAACTTATATAGTAGAGCAGCACAGCCTAAGATTTTTTTGAAGCTGAAGTCAATTGCGCCCTCTGTCCGAAAGCCCCCTAAAGATGACGAAAATGTAAAAGGAAATGTCACCTGCACTGCTACTCCACCTAGTAACAAATAGTAGTACACTAGTTCTTAGGCTATGGCCGTCTATTATATCTTTAAGTCTAAAGTTGCATTGAATGTATCATACGCGATACGCTAAGTAAAACATGAACCGGCTGGTCCATTAGTGATGCTGTTTAATCGCGTCATACATTAAGGAGCGTCCGAGGTTGTAATGGTCGAGGATTATTTATCACCTACGCGTGGACTTAGGGCGGGAGCGGGCGCAGGCATAGGCGGGAGCGGGCGCAGGCATAGGCGGGAGCGGGCGCAGGCATAGGCGGGAGCGGGCACAGGAACAGGCGGGAGCGGGCGCAGGCAAAGGCGGGGCTTTTTCTTATTTGGATACGTAACAATCATTACATACATTACTTAGATTGCTCTTAAATGTGTGTTTAGCGCTTCAATCGCTGTTTTTACTTCGGCTGTTCAATGTTTTATTTGAAGTCTTTCAATTAAAATTGACAGGCCTTGAGTTTGCCTTGTGTTTTAAATAATAATATGTTGTAAAAAAACTGTTTATTTCAGTTCCTTGTCTAAATTACAATTATTTCAAACTTAGTTAAAATCTTTAACATTTAAAATTATATTGTTTAGTCCTAATATGTACTGAACTCAAATGCCGATAATACAATAGAAAATAGAACGGACGCTGCTATGTTACAGTCAAAATGTTAAGAACGAGGAAATAACTCGTCATTTTTGTTGAATATACCATAATAACCAATTATTAATAAATGCATATACCTAAACGATAACTTAAAGTAACATCAGCCGCGTTTGTTTTCAGTTTAAGCTTCGACTAAAAACTCTTATTCTCAAATGTTTTTTCAATCAAAACTTAACTAATCTCAGCGACAGATGGCTAGTTTGTTCCGTTGCTAGACTCAAGTGTAACTTAACACCCGCTACCTCCCGTGCTGTGGTAGCACCCTAAAATAGCTCTTACCATGTCGAAGCAGCACGTAATGACGCGGTGTCCGTACTGTAGATATTAAATTATGTAATGTAAGGAGAAAGTAGCTAATTTATGGATTATATTATAATGTGTAGGTAAACCTTTAGTACGCTTTGTTAAAGAAGTCATATTTTGTATGTTTGTATTTTACACACTACATAGTCGTTCATGTTCAAAAATTGCTTAATCCAATACTGATTCCTAGATGGTATAACACTTACAAATAAAGATATTGCCATTAATATTTATTAGGAAATAATGAGGTACTAATACCGAAGAAAAATAAAACTGATGCTATCTCGGAAATAAGAGGACTTTTACACTTATCAGTTTTCTGGCCCATTTTAAGGTGCCCTGTCGGTGGTTAGAGAGTTATCAGTAATTTACCGGGCATCCTGTATACCGTCTAGTACCAAAACACGAGTATTACGAGTATTAAATTACCCTGGGACTAAATTTATTAATGTAAAGTTGTATAAATTAATATTTATATTATTTACCCTTATTTTGACCTTAATCTCTCACAAGGATTTGTATCATTTCTTTTTATGTACGGTATATGATATGTCGGACCGGCCAAGGTGGTCACAAATATCTGAACAACGCCGTTATTGTCAAGGCGATAAAGTGCATTTGCAGGTATTGTGACTACCTTGGCCGCTCCGATATATTTGATAGCGTCTGTGCAGTAAATTGATACATTCAATCTTATAGTCATGTGTTTCGGTCACGTATCCAAAGACCTTCAAACATGTATGGACCTATTTGTCCCGCCCGATGTACAGTCAGTAGCAGAAGTTGCTTACCGGTGTTAAAAAAGACTTTTACACGCTCTAATTCTCTTAACAATAAAGTCGTTCCAAGATTTGAACACCTCACCCCCGTAGCCCGTAGCTACTTCTGTTGCTGACTGTACTTGCAAAGACATATAGATTGTTAGTACACTATACACAGAATGTCTGAAAAATTCTGAGCCCCGCTTGTTCTATAGCTGAAAACACATTGTTTCGAAAGTGCTTGTTGGTAGGCCTGCTTCAAGTAACACTATTTTTATTTTGACTGTTTTTCAGAACTGAAAGAACAAATCAAATTATTTTTAATGAATATTTTGATTTGTTTATTTTAAGTAGTCACACAAAAAAAAAACAAACAAACAAAGATTGCATATACACGGGAAAATTCGACCGGTGCTTTCGTGGCCAGGTGGCGAAGTTGGTTAACGCGGCTGCCGCGAATGCAGAAGACGCTGGTTCGTATCCAGCCTTGTGCACCGGAGGCGTTGGTCACTTTTTCTTTTGTATATGACATCTATACAAGTTTATAATTTGACTGTTTTTGTTTTAAAAAACACGAGAAATTCGACATACATTTGCGAAACTCTTCAAAAGTCAGCGTTGGGACTAAAGCGTTTTTGTACAACTTCTACATAATGAGGACTCTTCATTGAGGAGGCCCGGGCCTGTGCCTGGTAGGAAGAGATATTTTCTTTTTAAAAAGTTACTAACAAAACTTCACATTGCCATAAATTTATAAATTACGAGCGCAGTTAGCGCCCTTTTAAATATTAAATAAGTAGTACTTTAATGTCTACCAAGTATTAGCCTTCGGCCTCCCTCGAATAAAAATTGTCATGAGGCAAATTTACTGTTGATTTGTCAAAATTAAGATTCCAAGTACAACGGTATTCGAAGGCCGCCGGCCGTTTTATAGGTCTCTGAGTGGGTGACTAGAAGATATGATCAGTCACTTTTACGTGGTCTATTAATATAGTATGTCTGTAGTTCTGTAGGGAGCTTCAAAGCTTTGTACGGCATGTTATCTATCCATTGAAGCATAATGCCGTCTAGACGAGTAATAACTGAATCTTATATTAACTAGCTATTGCTTTGTATGGCCATATGGCAAACTCAATTTGCTATCTACACTCTAGGACAATGAATTTGAGTCACGTTGCATGAAAATTTAATACAAAGTTGTCTATCTTCGCGTGTAGATTTGGCTCTACGTTACCTTTATTATAGAGAAACTTGCCAAATATATTTTATCTATATCTATGCCATAGTAATTGACGGCTTTCAAAACCTAGTCAGTAGTGACCTGCCATCTACTAGGTATAGGGCTGCCATCTCTAAATTCGCCGAACCCGGACAATAATTAATATAAACCCGGACATTTGGCGTAAATCGCATTTTTTCCCCGGACGTGTCCAAATCAATAATGGCACTAAATAATTAAATTCAATGGGTTGCTTCCACACATAAAAAGTGTCCGGGTTTTCACTTATTGAAAACCCCACCGGACGCACCCCGGACGGCCTCCAAACTAGGACAAATCCGGGGAAACCCGGACGGATGGCAGCCCTAACTAGGTAGTAACCCTAGTTCTAAATTTATCAAATTTCCTATCGATTAGCTTTCATAACATAAAAATATATGTGTTTAATGGTTTAGCCCGCCGTAACCAGCATATACAGGATGCAAAAAATGTGTTAGTATTCGAAATTCCACATAAAAGGTGTTTTTTAAAGTAGGTAGGCCTTATTGTTTGGATTACCCTTGGGTCAACAAAATGTTTTACATCACCAAAAAAAACTTACAGCTTTTTAAAATGACAATTATTGTAAGCAAACTGTTATTATAATTTATTTTTGTATTAAGCAGAACGTCTGATAACGATACCACAATGTTTAGAAATAAAGGAAAAGTAGAAAAATCCACTGCCTCAGGCGAAGGCCGGTTAAGAAGTGTAAGACTTCGTCGGCAGATGTCGCTAGGCGTCACCCTAAGGCGCGAATATAAAATAAAGGATGTGGTGGAGAAATTCGCAGCCATCAGGTATAGTCTCAGTAGCTCAGTTGGCAGAGCGATGGGCATGTTTCCCAGAGTCGCGAGTTCGAGTCTCGCCTGAGGCAGTGGATTTTTCTACTTTTCCTTTATTTCTAAACATTGTGTTATTATAATGTTTATAATAGAAGAGAAGTTACAGTCACATGTTCAGCATTTAAAAATAATTGCGCTTCGTAACAATGTTCACAAAAAATTCAGCATACACTTACTTGGTTTTTCACAATAATTACTCCATTTTAAAAATGCCAGGCGAACAACGGGTTAATTAGTTTACCTGCAACAATAGTACATTTCGTTAAACGCAGTTTTAACTTCATACAACTTTTAACACGGTAATAGTATATTACGTACCTAGGGCGGTAAAATAAGGAAGGGCTCAGATCGCGGGTATTTGTGGCCCGAACCGAAGGTAAGGGCCATAAACAAGCGATCTGGCGGTAAATCTCACTTAGCGCCCAGAGTGACGTAAAATTATTTTACCAGTTTACCAGTATGTGTTAGGAATGAGTAAAAACAATCGACTGTCGAAAAACACGATTGTTTTTTGTAAACATTTTATTGTAGGTACAGTCGACGTCGAAGATATGTTTACACTTTTGGACCTTACTCCATTTCAATAAGGTTCAAAAGTGTAAAAATATCTTTGACGTCGACTGTACATAAAAAGAAAGTAACAACACAAACATGAGAAAAGGAAAACAAAGTACAAAGGCGAACTTATCCCTGAAAGGGATCTCTTCCAGTCCACCCTTCCACCCTTTGAGCAAATGAGAACCGAATAAGTAAAATCGTTCCTTCCACTAAACAAACAACGATTAGTACTACTAAAAAAATATTGGTCAGTTAATTGGATCGTCATTATTAGGATGTTACCACACCATTCGATCGACCGTTGATCGGTGTTATCGATGGATTGTAGATTGTATTGGGCGACGTCGATCAACCGTTTCTATAGTATACTACCAAGAAACTGTCGCTCGACGTCGACCAATCCATTCTACCAATCTATCGATGACATCGATCAACGGTCGATCGACTGGTTTGGTAATATCCTTAATTGTAGGAGAGCTTGTAAAGATCAAACTGATTAGTTTCCATTAACCACTAAATCGGGTCACTTTACAAAGTAATTTTGCTCAAAGTGATCCGTTTTCAATGCTCCAAAATATACTTCAGTGAAATCTCTTCTCTTCTTCTTCTTCTTCAGCGTGTATGCGCCCACTGTTGGGCATACGCCTCTCCAATTTTCCTCCAATAAGCCCGGTTCGCGGTTTCTGTTCTCCAGAGCGGGCCTGCCACCTTTTTAATATTATATCGTCCTCCCATCTGATTGGAGGTCTATGATCTGGTCTTACTGACCCGTGTAATAGTTAGTTATATCGTTATAGGTTTACAGAATAAGAAAGTAAGAAACATCATAGAAGGTAGAGTTGAAGCAGAAAGAAAGTGAGGAAACCAAGGAGAGCATACATGGATCAAGTCAAGGAAAATATAAACGCCGTGTCGTTTCAGGCTGTAAAAGAGATGGCAAATGACAGACAGGCAAGGAAATTGCTCCACCAAAAAGAGCTCAGCTCTTAAATATATGATGAACGATATATATATCGTTAATTGTTATAACATGTGATCCTGGACGGTACAACGGGCATGCTTAAAACGCGCTTCGGGCATAATTGGTGCATTTGGCTCGTGATCGCATTAACCCACCAGGTAGCGCAGTGAACATGTTATCAACAGTAAGGTAGACAGAGAAATTAAACGCGTAACCGCGACACTTAAGAGTCGCCAGGACGCTCGCGTTCCCATACAAACGTAGTTCAGCTCTCATTTTAAAACGGCATGCTTTAGAACCACGAAATTTGGCATGGGCATTCTAGTAGTACAGATCTATGCCGGTAATTCGTCTTCGTTGCTAAAAATTGTAATACAAAGAAAATACAGCCAGATACAGATTTACATACAAAACTTATTTTTGCTGTATTTTATTTGTATTACAATATTTAGCAAGGAAAACAAATTATCGACATAGATCTATACTACTAGAATGCCTATGCCAAATTTCGTGGTTCTAAAGCATGTCGTTTTAAAATGAGAGCTGAACTACGTTTGTATGGGGACGCGAGTTCACGCGAGCGTCCTGGCGACTCTTAAAGGAATTTTGTGCACTAATTTGAACAAAGCTCAAATAGAGAGTTGTCGCATTTCTAAACACAAAACTTCCGTGAGAATTAGCCATGTTAGGCTCGTTATGGAGCGAAACATGTCGAGCAATATTCGACTTAAAAGACGTGAGTAACCCGTGTGTATTTATATAATTTGTCGCATTTATTTTATTTCTACATCATCATTTATAGCCTCTGTCACCCATTGATGGGCATAGGCCTCTTTGTATACATGTCCGTCCATATGTATGTTCGTTGTCCTGGTTATAAGCTTTTCTGATCCAGAAGTGACCTGCGATGTTCCGGCTGTCGTCCACACAACGAGCCAACGGACGCCACCAATTGTCAACATTTCAGTCACTTCAGGGCCCAAAACCCAACTGACAGTCGCTAGTGAGACCACTTTGAAACTCTCTAAGGTAGAAGAAACCTTTATTGAGTGGCCAAACAGCCGACAAAACAGCTTCAAAAGAGCTTTGTACGCCAGCTATCAGATTGCTCCACTCAATTAAGAATTCTACCTTAGTACATGTGTCAAACAAGTAGTGATCTCACATGGAAATCCATGTCTCACAGTTTGTCATGTCGAATAGGGGTAATGTCGGCCTTTTTCTACTCCTTCTTTACTGATTATATACTGTGTGATGTGCGTTACCCCAGGGCAAAGATTAAACAGTTTGGCACAGTTTGTGTTTGCGGTAATTCGCGTAACCGCAGCACTTGAAGGAATTATGTGCATTAATTTGGACAATGCTTTGGTTTGAATGTGTGGGACAGCTTCGTGACGCCTAAATCTAGAGGTGTCACTTGCGGGTAGCCGATCCTTTAGAAAAAGGTTCTGTGTTGACACGTGGCGGTGGGTCAAAATGTTTCGTACGCAAGCCGGAGCTTAATTTGACTTCAAATTTCTTCAAGAGCTGTAGTAAAACTGCTCAGGTGGCTAAAAATTAGTCAAGCCGACGGGAATCGTGTTCTATGGACGCGCCGCCACTGGTGTTGACAGCTAAAAAGACAAGAGGGAAGGAGGGAGATTATACAGTACGTTTTTTTAAAGTAGGACAATATGGGGAAATCCTATAGTATAGAAGATGCAGGGAAACTGCCTTAGGAAACATTAGGTATTTATTTGGAAAAAAATTGGTATACTCAAAATTGTGGTCAAGTGTGAGTTGTTCCTAAAAAATAATAATATTGATGATTTTTTTTGACGCAGATCTACTCAGTTTCATTGGAGCATCATTTTATTGTATGGAAAAAAAACGGAACAGTCTACTAAATTTACAAGGAGACATGTTCACGGGGCGAGAAGTGGCTCACGGAGAGCCGTTTTGCTGCATTGATCGTAGCAAATGAAAATCCGTGATCTCTGCCTACCCCTTTTGGGATATAGGCGTGATTGTATGTATGTATGTATGTATGTATGTATGTATGTATGTACATGTTCAATCTGTTTAGTGTCCGACCGAAACATGTTTTTTTGCCGAAACCGAAACCGAAACCGAAGGTTCGGCTCTAGGTGCAGTTTCGGCCGAAACCGAAACCGAAACCGAAACTTTTATAGACACGTTAAAATCGTTGAGTTAAATGTCAATAAGCCGCTGTAACTTGTGCAGGATAGGTGGTATAAGAAGAACAAGGTTAGTAAGTTTTGATTGATCATCCTCCTAGCGTTTGTGCTGGCGTTTTCCCACGGACTCAACGGAGCCTGAGGTCCACTTGGCAACCTAATCCCATGATTTTTCTAGTATGTCCACAACTCCAAGTTATTTCGGTGTAAGGCGTATTTTGATCCCTAAATTCGTTTCTCCTATCAGTTTTTTTTTCGCGAAATAAATGCAGAGCACGAAATATATGAATGAATGAATAAACATAATTATGTAACTTTTTAAAAACTGTAACGTAAAATTTTACCCACCTTATTGAAAGTACCATTGTCGCAAGTCAACCATGTTTTCGTACATAGATATGTACGCGGAAACAGACAGATGTCTGACATCAGTTTTTTTTACTTTGGTATTTTTTAGGATTTAGGATCTGCTACGTTAAAATTAGCAATAAAATAACCTACACGATTTTAAATTTGACAGATGTATTTTCAGAGTAGAATTACGATCAGTAAACAAAATAAAAATATGAAAGTTTTGTTCGATACTTGGAGTTTTTATAGCATCTATCTCTATGGTTAAAGTAATATGTTTTGTTAAAAAAAAGTACGAAGAATGTATGAGTTGGAAAAACATACATTTGTGCTTAATTAAAATTGTTATGTTTTCTTTTAAATTATGAATACGATTTTTTTTAATTTGTGTGTTATTCATTAGTTATACTGCAGTTAGTTATACAGCAAAGTTTCATCGACTGAGACATCAATGCTGTTAACACGTCTCTATAAAATAATTCGCCAAGATTGCATGGACTATTTTAATTTCACAATCAGTATTTCAAATAAATCGTCAAGTGTTTTTACTTGATTTCTTCGTGTATAATTTTCAGCGTAGGCCGACGCAGTTCTTTGGGCAGTCTCTTGCATGAACTCGAGAGTTTAATGTACGATAAAATTAATACTTAAATGTTACTATCATATTATAATTGATGAAATAATCTTCCAAACACATATGTATACTTTTTTGATATTTATTTATTATAATATTATCACTTAAAAACGTTACTGAGACAGAACTTGTGGACCGATTAAGCTCAATGTTGTAAGTTTCGGCGCGGCCGAAAGGTTCGGCCCTTTTTTGGCCGAAACCGAAACTTGGGCCGAAACACGGTTTTTTGGCCGAAACTGGCCGAAACCGAAACCGAAACCGAAACTTCGGTCGGACACTAAATCTGTTTGACGGATTTCGGTTATAAATACTTATCTATCCCTTGACCCTACTAAGGCGTTGCCTAGGCTACTCCACTGTACTTCAGTACGCTTTCCATATGCCATTGTCGTCTTATATCCTATTGTTGCTTGAGGATTTATTCCATGGCCGTTTGCTTTGCTCCGCTTACGACTACAATATAAAAATCTGTTAAATCTGATTACTCTTATTTTCAACAGGTTTCCTCAAAGCTGAGGATGGTGACATCATGTGCTTCTGTTGAAATCCGAGCATTACAAAAAACTGACAGAACACAATCAATTAAAACTTAAATAAACTTAAAAGTTATGAAGGTGAAAAAAGACATGATCAGATCGCAGCAAGAGTAGAATAGATATTAAAATCAACGGGTAGATAGCGCTGAAGTCGTTTGAAACAAAATTGGTTATTTCAAATCCAGACAGTCAAACACTATTATACTCTTACTTATTACTCGTACAAAAAACTTTGTAGACTTTTGTTTGGTTCCAAATGTTAAATACTCTTTCTCAAAATATAACCGACTTCCAAATGTAATTTTTAGTAATATCAAAATTTTCGAAAGTAGAATATAGATACCTTGTTCCGCGTCTTTGAGTTTACGTATACGCCAAAAATACACACTTGTATCTTGCTCCATAGTAATAAGGTTCAAAATAGTACACATGGACGTTGGCTGTACACACAACGCCTCACTAGGTATACACTTTTGAACGTTATTACAGCGGAATAATAAGGTTCAAAAGTGTATACCTAGTGAGGCGTTGACTGTACCTTTTACGCACTAGTAATTTTCTCTAGCAAATGCCTCAAATAGAATGTTAATTAATAGAAACAAAAGCGAATCAAGGAAACAGAATTACAAAAGCAGGCCTCCATAAAACCGTCGAATATTAACTCATGTTCTGATGAACAAAAACAAAACAATTGTAATTATGTTGTCTTTTGTATTAATATTAAGTAACGGGATGAATGCTTTCAGATACAAAGGGAGCAAACCGTTTTTAGGAACATGTCTTCCTTGCAAATCTATTGTTTAGTCTGGCACTGTAATGTAAACTTTATACGTTGTGAATAGGGTTTTAAATGCAAGCAACATGTAATATAAAATAATATTTTCAGGTATGTTTGGTTTCGACGATGTATGTTTTATTCACAAAGGATTAGCGCAGTATAGTTAAAATATTTGATATATAAAATATAGACTTATCACACTGGCGCCGTAACCGCATGCAGCGACGGTATGCATTTGTGCAAGCGTGACAGCGCTATACACACGCAGAGCGCTATCTCGATCGCGCACCGGCGCCGCATGCAGAAACTACAGCAGTGTGAAAGAGGCCTAAATAAAACATGGTTAGGCTTTATTTGTAAAAAGGAAAACTGTGGACGAGGTTAGAACAGGTATTTAATATTGGTACTATTTCATATTATCTATAATTCCTTCTTTGTCTATTTTTATATTGAAGTTGTGTATTAGGAGGCCCACCGACTATCAGTTCGCCTGATGATATCGGCCTGTCAGTTAGAACAAAAATTTGACAGCTCCGACTGATAGTGAGTGGGCGGCCCCATTCGTTGTCAATAAATTATTGCCCTGAACTGATTGATTGTGGGTCTTCATTATTATTATTATTTAATAATACAAGGGGGCAAAGTTGATTCTAAATTCTCGTGCTTTTATGGAGACCCGAGCCAGCGAAAAATCCCAAAATGAGCCACGAGCGTAGCGAGTCGTTCGAAAACGGAATCTTGAGCGTAAGAGGGCCTTAAGGCAAGGGAGTTTGAACAAACTTTGCTGCCGAGTATAAGACAAAAAATTTCACAACACTACCACAGGAAAAATATAAGTAGTAAAATATGAAAAATCTAAGCCAAACGAACGCTTTCAAAATTTTATAATTCAAAATCATCTCTTTAAAGTCCATTCTGACTGAGAACAAGTCAAACCTTCTAACAGATTACTTTCCCCTCATGTGGATAAAATGCGTTTTTCGTAACCGCTTTCAAGAGATAAAGAGCGGGTTTCCGAGGTGGAGTGGTGAAAAGTATATTTTTTTAATAATCATTTCTATGGGCTGAGCTAGGAATCACCCATCTCATAATTTTGTACAATTTACGAAATTTTAATTAACATACGTCAGTGTAGCATTTCACATCAAAATTCAGGAATCTCACTGAGAAATGTACGTATGAAATTATTTTGTAATTAAATTATTACTCTTTATTGCAAATTGTTTCACTGTTGGCATAATTGCAGACTATTCTATAGGTATTTTAATTAACAGAGGTATTTTGGTTTTAATTTTACCATAACATTAATTTAGTTATGCCGGGTGTACAATCCAAATGGGTCAGTATGGAGAAGTCGGAAACTATGAGAGATAGCGAGATCTGTTCTTAGGAACCATGACGTCGATTTTAGATTTAATAATAATTACATTCAAACTTTTTTATTAATTCTCATACATAACCGGGAATCGAACCTGGTCAAAATCAATGTGTATAAATTCTGCAAGTCAAATGAAATAGTCATTTTGAACATTTACTGAAATAAAATAATTATCTTATTGGTGGGTTTTTCTTTCAATTATTTAAACAAAATTCCATTAGTGTTGTGCTTCTTGCGACTTGCAGAATTTATACACATTGATTTTGACCAGGTTCGATTCCCGGTTATGTATGAGAGTTATTAAAAAAGTTTGAATGTAATTATTATTAAATCTAAAATCGACGTCATGGTTCCTAAGAACAGATCTCGCTATCTCTCATAGTTTCCGACTTCTCCATACTGACCCATTTGGATTGTACACCCGGTATATTAAGTTGCCCGAGATGGTATTCTAGATATTCTATATTTTTCTGCGGTAGGTAATGAAATAAGCAGACAATTAATTACAGGTGTGAGCATTTTAATACCAAAAAACAACCACCGACGAGTACGTCGGTTGAGTTAAAACTAAATGATTTTTCGGTCTGAAAATATGACTGTAAACGGTTATGTTACCGAAAAATCATGACTCATTATTTTGGCAAAAGCGGGACTTAATTCGCAAACAAGTTAGAGGTCTTTTAGAAGATAGAAGACGGACCTTGGAATGGCCGATTTTTTTAAATGATCTACAAGCTGAGTGTCACACTGTATAACTTAGGAGTTAGGGAAAACAATCCGGTAAAAATGTTGTATGAAACAGATTTCTGAACGCCGTTTACGCGCTTGGGCTTTTAAAAACTAGTAGTTCTGTGAACCGTAGACTTCGGAGCATTTCCCCCCTTTTCCCCCCCCCTTTCCCCCTCCCTCGAAACTTTTTTTTTACAACAACTTCTAAGGAAGTGTGGGCTTGACCTTTTACCCGAAAATGTTTGAAATCCGTCCATAAATAACGTGACAACAAACTTCCCCCCTTTTCCCCCTCATTTTCCCCCCAATCAAAAAAATGGCTCGACAATTTTTGGCAAATAAATCAAGGAACGTACATACCAAGTTTCATCGAAATCGGATGAAAAATGCGACCTCTAGACCGACATTGACCAGCCAACCAACCAATACACACACATCAATCTGCCAAATCGTCGTACCAGTGAAAACGGAGACGTTCGTCGCCTCGCTACGCTCGGCTCCTCAGTCAATTAGTACAGCCACCATCATCATAGATAAATGAGTAGATAGATTGCTAACTCCATGCATAGCAAAACTACTAATTAAATAATAAGTCGTATGGGAGGTATGGTTTAACTCATTTATACTAAGTTTTAAGCACACTTAAATCGTAATACGTATTAAGCTGTAATCTTTTGAATAATAACTTTTAGCAAAGCTCGCTTAAACTTAAAACTTACACTTACATATACGCATTTAGCCATGTATGGAAAGAACACTCTAGGTACTTAATTCTCTTTGCCATCATATATATCGGAGCGGCCGCCGACAACTACGCCGCTGGGAAGATGATATAAGACAAATAGGAGGAATAGTTTGGAAAAGGAAAGCTATGGATAGAAAAGAATGGAAATCTTTAGAGGTGGCCTACGCCGGACGGCAAGACAACTTTTGAACTTAAAATCTAATTGTACGGGACGGTGGCCAAGGTTAGGCGACGCCCGCAGCGGCGCGACAGCTCAGCGCCGATGTAGAGACTAGTGGACTTGTAGGGAGGCAAGGTTACTGGATTAAAACTTCCTTCGTACTTCTTCAGGTTAAGGCACCTCCACTGGAACTCACTTGACGGAACCAATTTCGGGCCGCAATGGCCTCTCTTATATGCCAACTTTTGGGCTGTCAACTAGTGACTAATATATCCCGGGAGGGGATGAACGCGTGTGAGCCAATCAGTGAACGTGTCTATCTTTATTGATATTAACACAGAATATAACAGAATTACAAGCATTTCTCTACTGCTAATATATTACAATGTTGTTATAACTTATTTACTAGGCATTTATACTAGGTGGTACATAGGTATTATGGGGAAAAATAATTTGTAGGACAATTCAACTACGGGGTATCACCTGTCTCTTTTACACATGAGAACAGAGTGATGGCGTCGTCTCTTTCTCACTAGTGAGTCTCGGCCGGGGTTATTGTCGCACATTCGACAATAGAAAGGTTCCCTACCTATGTGTCTAGGTTTCCTAGGTAATAATTAAACAACAAAGTTAAATGATTTAATGGTCACACGCTATAAATTAAGGTTTACAGTCCTTAGATAAAATACAATATGCTTACAGTTTCAGTGCCTTAAACTATCCTTGATCGACCTTGATCTCGTAGATACTGCGGTGCTGTACACTAATGTATACAATTCAAAATGCTCAGGTGCCAGAAAATAAGGCAACCCGTCAGGAATCGGGTTCTATGGACGCGCCGCCACTGGTACTCTTTTATATGTATAAGTTGTTAAATAAAGGCTGTTAAATAGATAAATAAAAATATCGGAGCGGCCAAGGTGGTCACAAATATCTGACCGCCTCTATTGTCAAGGCGATAAAGTGCATGTTCAGATATTTTTGACTACCCTGGCCGCTCCGATATATATGATGGCTAGTGTACAAACAAGTGGAACGTACAACATTTTGATAAAACACAACAGGACCCGAATAGTACCATTAAAAGTCCAATAAATTGTAGTAATGACCGAGCGCAATGGCGCGTGCGGCTATCGAGTCGCGTCGAACGTTCCATTTTCAAAATGAAGGCACTAGGTCACACTAGGTGCGTAACGCGCTGGTTGTAATGTATAGGATTGTATGTGAGATGGCACATCACTTTTCTTGTATTATTAGAACCCGCGTATGCACGCGCAATCATTGAGTTTTGTGACTTTTGTGTCTCAAAGTCCCATTAGAGCAGCATTGACATAACGCTGATCAATTTATTTTTGTATTAAGCAGAACGTCTGCTAACGATACCATAATGTTAATGTTGATGGCCGATTAAGATGTGTAAGACTTCTTCGGTAGATGTCGCTAGGAGTCACCCTTAGACACATTTAAAATAAAGGATATGGTGGAGAAATTCGCAGCCATCAGGTAAGTATCAGTAGGTCAGTTGGTCAGAGTGATGGGCATGTTTCCCAGAGTCACGAGTTCGAGTCTCGCCTGAGGCAGTGGATTTTTTCCACTTTTTCTTTATTTCTAAACATTGCTGATAAATTTATTCTTTAATTCTACCAATTGTTTGATACTTCCTAAGAAGCCATGTTGTAAATATTTCCCCATTTGTAAACACAAACAGTGAAATGCTAATATTACATTGCATTTGGGTTGTTCCGTTTTCGACCCTTCATTAAAGTAATCCCTAACATTTTTAAAATATCGCTCTTTAGGGTGTGGTGTCACTGTAAGCTATTTTCCGCTTCATGTAGCGATTTCCAAGTTGCATCTAGAGATTTGTACCTGTATTGTATAAAGTATCCAGTATTTTTAAAGGAACCCATCTTGAGAAATAATCAAAATGTTCTCATCAGGCAAATCTTAGAAGGTTTGTGTCGATGGGGACCTAAAGAAATAGCTTCAACTTAAAGGAGCTACGTCAGGGTGTTTTTTTGACATTCGTAAAACGTTTCAGCAGACTTCAAAATATAACTTAAAAGAAAAAGATTTCCTTTATAATGTAACATTTTTTATCAGGATTACAGGCCAGGTCTTGTGTCTGTCTATTCCTAATAACCTTAGGGTTTTGGGAATACGAATTGAAAACTAGACCTCTTCTTACAACTTGTAAATATGAAAGAATGTTTATACCTTGTAAAAGTAATGCAAAAATTTCAGATAAGGGGTCGGAAATTCTTGTAAGCTTTAGCATAGACAAAAAGCAAAAGAGTTTTATCATAAGCAGTGATCGTAGATTTTCCAGTATTTTGGTGCAGTTCTAGGATTGTTATTATTAAGGCTATTAATTTGTTAAATCAAATATTAAATAAAATCAAAGCCATTTAGAACTAAGTAATAATGTAGAGATGGTTGATGATTAAATAACAATTTCACAAAAAAAAACGTTAATTCACCGGTTTTGGTGTAAAATTTACGATCACTGATCATAAGCCACAACCAGTGGAATACTTGTTGAGAGAAAAATTTTCTAATTCGAAAACAAACAAAACATAAAATATCGCATTCCATTAAGATTGGCTTAATCAGCGGACCGTGTACGGCCCTTCATTAAAATAATCCCTAACATTTTTAAATATCATGCTACCGGGTTGGGCCACACTGCTAGCGACAAGGATAGATATTCTACACGGAAAAAAAGCTTCCGGGATATTCTCAATCTAACACATAATTTTATTATGTTGAAAATATATCCTCATGATAAGTATTTATTTCCTTTAACGAAAATAAAATAAAGTTTTAAATATAACGAAGCGAATATATTCTTACAGATTTTCTAGTTTTCTTTTACCTAAGATAATACTTGTTTGATTAAAGTACCTACAATCTCTCTTGTTTACTCAATATACTCTTGAAACAATACATTTTTGTATTTCTATTTTAAGAAAACGTGGTTTTGTTAAGCGAAGAATCATATTTTTGGTAAAGGAAATAAATACTTGTCACGAGGAAATATTTCCAAGGAAATAATAATGTCTTGGTTTGAGAATATCCCGGAGCTATTTTTTCCGTGTATGATTTTATTAACTTCAACTTTTATAAATGTCTATGTGGTGTAATAATACTTGAGATTGTGAAGTTTCAGCAAAAACAAATAACTCACCTGAAATTACTGTACTATTCAGCGGCATCTTGGATCATCATCATCATCATCTCAGCCATAAGACGTCTACTGCTGAACATAGGCCTCCCCTTTGGGATCATTAAAGGGGGGTTTGCCATACGCGCCACGCTTGGCAGGCGGGTTGGCGCGCGCAGTTTTTTTTTTGTTTATTGTTGTTTAGGCTTTCGGAAGATGCTACTGCCCAACTCCCGGTATATTCCCTTAGCAGACTTCTACTGCAACCACGGGACGAAATAGTGGGGGACAATTCTAAGGCCGGGCCACGGCAAACTGGATCACTTAAGTATATTGTTAGTTTTTAGAAGTATAGTTTAGGGATCCCTTTTATTTTATAATTATTTTACATAATAGTATTTCTATTTTTTCAAATTAAATCTCCCCTCGGATATGTTGTTTACAATTTTTGCAGCCGTCCACAAAGCACGAAAAGTACATAACAAATATATTAAGAAAGTAAAAGAGCGAACTTATACCTTTAAGGCAGGGGTCGGCAACCTTTTACCAACCAAGGGCCGTATAGTAGAAAAACGAATATGACGCAGGCCGTATTTTGTCAATAATTTGTGACTTTATCAGGCAAAAGATACCATATTGTCAGTTACCAATAACGAGGACTTCTAATAGCAGGCTCGAGGGCCGCCTGTTGCTGACCCCTGCTTTAAGGGATCTCCTCCAAAACCGCTGTCACTGGCGCCGCGCCCTTTGCCAAGCCCCACGCTACTTGAACTCATTTACGAAATGGTCCGCGGTGAAATATTATATTTGCCATAATTATAATGATAGAGCTAATGGGGCGTGAACTTTATGTGAAGTGAGTTATTGTCCGTGTTTGACGTCTTGGTTAACAGGAAACACGTTGTATAGATGCCATTTAAAGGTGCTGGATATAGACGGTTAGGTTTGGTGATAAATAATAAAATGTGTGTCGGTGGTTACAAAAAGGCAGATTGTGAAGTTATTTCATGGTACATGATTTTTAAAGAATATAAAACTTAATTTTGAGTAATGACAGTGTTCAAGTAGGGTACGTCCTGACCTGAGGCCAGCTTTATAAAGTTACAAGTTACAATTTACAAGCGGAAGTCTCTTTCTAACACAGGGTTAGAAAGATAGTTCCACTTGTAAATTGTAACTTGTAGCTTTATAAAACTGGCCTTTGTAGGTCGCTTTATAAATAGTCGGGCTCTTCTTCTCTTTTACCAACAAGTCCGTTTTTCTAATTTTCTGGTTTGGAAATAGTTTTTTTAAACTACACTTCATATAAATCTGTCATAGAACATTAGCACACACAAAAATGTTAGTGGAAGTTTTTCAATGAATTCGAGTCTCTAAACATGGCGCTTTTCAAACTAAAACGAGTCTTTTATCACTCACAGTCTCAACATTGAGGGCTGAACTATGTTCAGTCTATTCCCAATTCTACCAAATTTTAATCTGTATAATATTAGGCGCATAACATTAATATTTAGCTCTTAGATTTTACTAATAAGGCGTTTTATTAATTCCATATGGCGAAGGTTAATTCTACATACATGAATAAATAATATAGTGACCCATACTTTATTTTAGGGTAACTTGTTTTTTTATTAGTATGAGATTTCATTGAATGTAAAAGTTCATAGCGACCACTATCAATATCATCATCACAATGAACTCAAATTTTGGATATCGATTACATTTTAAAAAAATGTATTTAAAAAAACTAGTCTCAACAAAAGAAGTTTTGTTGAGACTAGTTTTTTTTTCTCTATATGTAGCTTTTCAAGTAAAAGGTACATTTATTCTTGGACCACCCTAGAGCATGTTTATCGACAACGAATCGTTTAAATAAATTGTAAACTTTTCTCCAGTTAACTCGTTAAAAACATAACAATAACAATGTACCTAACTGCACTAGTACGAATAATATTAAAGAAGGAACGGAACGAAATAATGAAACATTTTATAATACAATGAAAAATACCGAGGATTATTAAACGCGAAATCATAATTAAAACCCTACTCGTACGTATTTCAAAATTGCGTGGTCCAATTATTTATTAATTGCAATAAATGATGAAAATGTTTCTCTGTATCTGATAAATTAAAATGTTAAATTAATGGCTTGAATATCAGTTCATTCGCCAATTTGATACATATGGAGTACTATTATACTATTTATTTTCATGATACATAGGAAAATGGAAACAATTTCATTTTCGAAATTTCGAACTGCAGTCGATGGCGCGGCGCCGTAACGACGGGTCGTGAATCGGCTCGCCTAGCACTCTTAGTGCTTGAGGATGGAGACCTAAGCTCTCCGAAACATGACGCGCGTAGTGAGTACAGCCGCATGCAGTAAATTCATTTTTGTTTCCCACCGTTAATTACCCTTAACTGTGTCGAACCTCCCACGGATTTGAGCTGTGGTCGCTGCCATAAGTTTTCATTTGTTTGCAACGAACGCGCGGCACCGCGCAGTTGGTCGCAGCCGCACGCATTCCACTTTTTGATCATTTTGATGTTGATCACGGTTTCAGGGGGGGGGGGGGGTTGCCATACGCGCCACGCTTAGGCTAGGGACAAATCTAAGGCCTGGCACCCCACGACCACGGTTTAACCTCCAACAAAACATAGATAGCTGATAGGATTTATGACGATATCAAAGTAGAAACTAAAATAACCCGGCTACGAGTCACGCGAGACGCGTAATGTAATGACGTGCCGATGTCATTTATGACCAAAGTTTCTTTATGAAAACAAATCGCTCGAGTCGGGCACGACCCAGTTCCGCTCAACTTCAGGTGTGTTCTGATTGCTTACAGATTTGAATACTCGGTGTTAGGCAAATGATTAGATTTGTTTTCATAGAGAATTGCCAAGAGTGAATGACTAAGAAAATTAAAGCTCGCGAGAAGTGAGAATGTTTTTTTGACAGCAATGTCGTTATTTTATAATAAGAGACGATTACCCATCAGCTTGATGAATCGAATATTTCGATTCTTTCTGAAATATTCTAAAGATTTTACTTACCTAACTCAGGAACGGTCCGAGTGACAACTTTAGGGTGGGTTGCACCACGCCCAATTAACGGACTCATCCACGTTAAATATGGCGACGGAGCTGTCATTCCATAGAAAACTATCAAACTTTTCAAGCAGGATTTTTTAACGATGACGTTGACGGCAACAGACGGTTTGGTGCAACCAGCCCAAAAAGTCGACACGCCTCTCTCTCTCTTTCTTCATGTCGGTCCCTCATTACTGAGGATCGTGACCACTTGGTTTAGCAGCTTTGGCTTTGCTACTTAAATTTTGTACGGAAAAATATCTATTATAGTCTTTTCGAGAAACCGGACCGTTTTCACTTTCCAGTGTAAGGTTGATGATGATGTGATTACTTTTACTTATACTGGCTCGCCTGAGCTCTCGGCTCGCAAGCAATTGAAATAATACTTTAGGAATAGTTCAAGTTTCGGATTTTCCTATACCATCTTCCTAGTGGCAGCGTAGAGGTAGTGGGAGTGGGTCAAAATTTTTCTTAGCTTGCCTAAGAATGCTGAATTTGGCTTAAAATTTCTTAATGAACTATAGGAAAACTGTTGACGCACCTGAGACTTAGGTAAGCCGACGGTAATCGATAATCGTGTTTTATGGACGCGCCGCCACTGCATCTTCCTAACAAAAAGGTGTAAGAGTAAATATCAGCTCCATCTAGTAACGACTAGTAAGTGTACTACTACTACGCTATTCGTTAAAAGGTGGAGGTGACATTTCCTCTTACATTTTGGGTATCTTTAAGTGGCTCTCGAATAGATGGCGTGATAGACTTAAGTTTAAAAAGCTCTTAGGCTGTTCTGCTCTATAATTTAAGTTGCTCTATTGTATTTAAGTACGAAGATTAAATACACATATTTCTCTCTTATGCTAACGCGGCAACGTTGTTTGAGAATTTAAACCTTATCTCAAGCACATAATGTCGTTTTCAACATAAATCTACAGATATGATAAGAACGTTTCTGGAAATGGCTTTTAAAAGCTTTTGTTTCGTAGAATGAAAATTACGCTAAAATCTAGATTTTGGAATTCGCGAGAATGAGGGTAGATTTGAATTTAGATTCGGCGATGTGGGAGGAAATGTGGTCGCGAATTCAGAATGCGTTCTAGTATCTAGATTACTGTGGTGTGCTGTTTGTTAAATAGCGAAATCATAGTCGACAGTTTAAAATGTGCTCGACATGTTCTTATCATCTAAATACTATTGTTTATCATTATGTTTGTCGTGTCAAGCTCTTTATGAACACCTTGTCCGCAGCTTCTGCTGAATACTGTGGACGCCAAGGACTACTAAAATCGCGCCCATGGCGTCAAGAACTGCTGAAGGCGGTTTTCATTAGAGATGCAACGGATACCTAGTTGTTTGACCGGATATCTGGCGGACCCGTCACTTTCACACTTGTACATTTGTCAGTAAGGGAAAACACTATAGATATGAACGCAATCGTGCTAGCTACTCCTGTGATTTATTAGTCCTGCCCGCCATTATGGAGAATTGACACGTAAAGCATCATGTTTTGATCTAGTTTATGGCAGGGGTGCGTTTGAGTTACAGCCCTTGTTATTTAGGCCGTCATTTCGGGTTTATATTGTTTTTAATGGCAATAATTCAATTAGTGTAAAACACGCACACGCTGTTCTCCAGGGAACTGGAAAGCAAAGTTTTTGCAAGCATTTTGAAATGAGGATAACCACGTAAAAAATAGTGAAATCACTATAGGTGTGCCTATAATAGTTGAAGAGTTCCCTCGATTTCTCCAGGATCCCATCATCAGACCCCGACTTGGTGACAATGGGACTATCTAGGGGCTATACCCGTTCGATAAAAAAAAATTGAAAATCGGTTCACGATTCACGGAGATATCGAGTAACATGCATACAAAAAATAATAAAAATAATAATGACATAGTCCGAAGGTTCCTCACTCTGCGGCCCTAACCACCGGCAGCATGGGCCTTGCTCCGTTGCCGGCGGCACCCTAGGTTAGGTTTTTTATAATGTTTTTATTGTTTTTGTATGTTTTTGATGAATTTTTGTATTTTACTTTTGTAAAAATATTATAAAACAACCTAACTTAAGAATGAAAATAAATAAAGAAAATAATGATAAAAAAAAAAAACAGTCGAATTGAGAACCTCCTCCTTTTTTGAAGTTGGTTAAAAAAGACGAGCAGTTTTTAATTTATATGCAGATTTACATAATTATATTGAAATGGTCTTTGCTACTGTTTTTTGATACTAATTGTTGCTTTTCAAATGTGTATACGTTATTGATTTATGAGTTAGATATTATTTAAAGTGTTTTCTGTTCTCGATTTTTTGTCGCTTTAGAAAAAAATACCACAAAATGTTGGCACGCAAGGTCCTACGTTAAAACTAGAGTCAGATGTTGATAAAAAACAGCACATGTTATCCGCAATCAGGTTAGTTTCCTATGCCTAAATAAGCCAGGTCTACACTGCCTGGTCTTATCCTGTCGCAGAATCTGAAGAAATAATGCTCTGCCGTGTTACGCGCTCTTATCTTGATTTTTCCATTTAAGTCAAACGTCTTTTTTGTTAAAATTACAAACCAGAATACCAACTAACAAGCGTTCTGTTCTAAGATTTCAAATCCACTTAGTATTGTACTCGTAGAATCCTTCGCTACATTCCGGATTCAAATGCCATAGACAAGCGAAGACGAACGGTTGGCTGTAGGGCATGCAATACCGTTATGTTTTTGTATAGGAAATCCCGTCCCGGAATTCCGGTATTACTTTAAAATACCGGTACTGAAGCTGCACCTTGTTAGAGCTGCACCGATGACGCTGCAGCAAAATGTCATAAGCAGGATGATACTGTTATAATGAAGGTTACCTCATTTCATTATTTTTGATGCTCCTCCTCCTCCTCTGTCGTTCCTTCATTAATGAGGATCGTAACGCTTCTAAACCAAGTTTCTTGATAGCTTCCCTCAATCAACTTCTATCCTCTGCCTCGTGGACGGTCGTGCTGACGACAACATCTACAGGCTTGATGCCCCCTGGACTGTCCAACGATTAGGACGAAGGGTTTTGATGGCCCATCGTTTTAAAGCTTTTTTCGATGCTACTAGATTAAAATAGGTAACTTTTCGTTCATGCTGAACAAAATCATTAATGAAATGACTTACGCAGATCTGTTACGAAGGCTTTATTTACACTAAACCCTCTTTACGGTACAGTAAAATGTTACAGCCTCTTACAGAACTCGTTGATTCCTCTTGTAAATTACCTGAATTAATTTATACTAAAATTAAATTAATATTAACTGCTCAAAACTGGAATACGTGGAAGAAAGAGAGGAGGCTTGCACGGCAGTGGGGCACTCTTGGCTCTTTAAAAAAAAACACTTAATCTTTTTACTTACTTACTTATTTGGCGCAACGACCCAAAATGAGTCTTGGCCTCCGACACAAGAGCACGCCAATTTGCTCGGCCAATTTAATATTTTTAGATGCGTTTAATAATATCAGAATTAGGAATGAAAAATACTTGTAGAAGCCTTGCGGTAAGACGTCTGACTTTCAATCCGGAGGTCTCGGGTTCAAACCCCGGCTCGTACCACAGAGTTTTTCGGAACTTATGTCCGGAATATCATTTGATATTTATCAGTCGCTTTTCGGTGAAGGAAAACATCGAAAACAAACCGGACCTAATCCCAAAAAGGCCTAGTTTCCCCTCTGGGTTGGAAGGTCAGATGGCAGTCGCTTTTGTAAAAACGAATGTGTACCTACGCCAATTCGTGGGATTAAGTTGTCAAGCGGACCCCAAGCCGGGACAAACGGTAGAAGGAAGAAGAGAAGAATGAAAAATACTTGTAAAATCTCAAATATCACTGATGTATTCGTTATAGATAAATGTAAAAGTGTAACAAAATTTATTTTCCGTGTTTGTTTTCTTTTTTTAAGCCTGTATTAGTGTAATTTCTAATGTTTTATTGGTTTAAAAACTTAAAAACAAGGTATACAATATTAACAAAGAAATTTTAATAAACTAGACTCGTCCCACGATAACTCTGCATTAACAGTCAGAGTAACTTGCTATACCCATCCCTTTCTTAGTGGCGACAGTACTAGCATTATAAAAAGACAGTATGATTCTCTTTGTCTAATTCTAATGCAGAGTTATCGTGGGACGAGTCTAGCCCCTGAATGACATAAAAACAAGGTCAAAAGAGACCAAGTTTGTTCAAAGTTTATTAGCTATATTTTTTAATTCTCTCAGACCCAGTAAAAGAATCTTCTAATTTTCCTTTGAGTGTAAACCCTTAAAATTATATTACTCTGTAATTAGGAAAGAACAAGTTTTCCAAAGGTGTAAAGTAAATTAAAGAATGAAATTCGTTAGGAAAGTTTTTTCACTAATAATTGGGTTTATTTTTGGACAAATCCGGTGAAATTATAACGCGCTATTTAGATTACGGTGACTTAAAAACTTATTTTTCTAGTTTTACTTTGCTTCCAAAGATTTTCTAAAATTTTATTTAAAGCCTGGCTAGGAATATATGACTATTGTTAAGAGGGCGCTTTTTTTCCCATGTATATGGTGACAGTTCAGTTTAGTATGAAAAATTTAGTTCCAATAAAATTCGCAACATGGCGCATAGGGTCAAGGAGGGTACAGTCGCTAGGATTTTTTCAACGGGCTGTAGCATGAAAAGTATAAATGCCTGAAATATTTTGGTAGGCACAAAAGCAACGGTTATTATTTAAGTTTTATATGTAGTAAATAGATTTCCAATAGCTTTCACTAAAAAGGAGATAACGACCTTTTTTTTAAAAATGGGAATCGAGCCACTGTGTACTACTATAGGTACACAGATGTTCTCCCCCCCAGTACACAGATGCTCTAACAGTACACAGTCACTGTGTAGTACCCCCTGTATACAGTGGTTCTAACAGTACACAGTGGCTACGGATGGAAAACTTCGTATGTTTCGAAAATTATTTTTATTCGATTTTAAAACAAGTGACTAAAATATAATGATGACCAACGATAGGTTTCAGAAGAAAATTATTTTTTTCCCATAGAAAAAAAGATGACATCATAACTCTTCTCGGTTCTTTTTTTTTGGTGCTACGGGTCAAATTGATTCATATGGCCTAAAGACCAATCATTCCGATTTTCATACTTTTAACACCATTTGCAGCATTTTACCGAATTTCGGAGTGTACCGCACTATAACAACAATTTTTATTCGACATTTATTAAATTAAACTTTGTCGGTATTATTTTTATAAGTTCATACGTACACAGTGGCTCGCGAGCCTGTGTGTACTTCTCCGAAACGAGCTACTGTTGACCTTGACGCCATTTTGGAATCAAGATCAAACTAGAAACAAACGCATAGAGCTAGAGCATTGAATTATCAGTCAATACTAAGTAGATTAGACACACCTTTCGACAAAAACAACAGTAATTAAGAATCTCACACAAGTTTACTTAAAAAACGAAGAGAAACTTACGTGAAAATGTAAATTCGGCCGAGTAAAAAAAAGAATACGCCATCACACAACCGCGCGGCGCCGGAGTGGCTCACGGACTAGTTCATACCCGATCGCATGTCGAACGCTTCTCGTTGACGTAGAGGACAGATATATAGCTCTTTCCGTTTCCAGCACAGTGCATTCGAGCGACTGTTCCCTCCGAGCGGCTGTACCCTCCTTGACCCTAGACATATATTTCTGTTCAGGTTTTAGTTACCTATTTCAAGTTTCTGTCGATTGATAATATATGTAATTTAAATTGATATTTAACCGGTGTCTATGAGTTAATGAACTTTTTATTTATAAATAATTATTTTGACGAAATCTCACGCGGTGGCCAAGACAAAAAAAACGGCGGCCATCTTTTTCAGCACAAGCCTGATGACAGTAATGACTTGACTGTAAGACCCCGACCAATTTAAAAAAATATTACAAAACGTCAATGTCATATTTCATGGGCCTTTTCCTTGTTTCCCTTACTTTTAATAAAGACCCCTCTCGACTTAACGATCGCGTCGACGGCTGTTGCTTTAAAAAAAACTTGTTTCCTTTAAGATTTTTATTTTAATTATTCTTACTTTTTTTTTACTTACATACTTTGGTTCTAGAGGTTTATCGTAATTCATTTGGTAGTCCCGATATTCTATACCGAGTTTTGATTCATATCAAAACTATAACCACCTTTCTGAACCATATCTAAAGCCTCACCAGAAATATATGATCATCGTCATGAGGGCGCTATATTTCTCAAGTATATGGTGACAGTTCAGTTTAGTATGAAAAGTTTAGTTCCAGTACAATTCCGCAACATAGCGGATGGTCTTATATTTCTGGTCAATGTTTACTGTCAAAACATGTTTCTACTCTATGGCGGCTTTCACACTGCTGCGGTTTCCGCATGCGGCACCGGTGTGCAAGCGAGATAGCGTTCTCCATGTTTGTACCGCTGTCACGCTTGCACACCGTCGCCGCATACGGTTGCGGCGCCAATGTGATTATAGTCTAGCCTGTGTTAATTTTACTTCTTTGTGACTTTTACTGTAATTTTACTCCAAGGATATTTCGCGGACTCAAATAAAATAATGTAGTTTTAGTTTTTAATTTTGTACCTTTATTTTAAATATGTCCTTTCTTCTCACCGCGTCCATTAAGTACACAAAAACTTCGCTTCAAAGTCCACCTTTAAATTATTCCAGTTATTTCAAATTCTGAACAAAACACATTCGCATTCAAAACAGCTAAGTTAGAGATTATTTTACTTGCATAAATAAAGTTAAAATGCAAATTGTTGCTTAATAAGTGGCATAATGCAATATGGAGGTTCAGAGTTTTCAACGTGTTGGGCTTACTAAAATACGCAAGTACACTTAAAATTTTATATTTATAACATTTAGTAGTAGAAGTAAAGGCTAGGTGTTCAAAAGTACCTTGGTATGACTAATTATAAATTAATTTAAAAAATGAATGAATGAATGAATTATTTCTAAGATAGTTTAGTTTAGTATTAAGATTGTGACATATTTGATTAATAAATTATAATAATTCCTAAAAATGAATTAATTAATTTAAAATAAAAATTAATAAACATATTTAAAAAAATGTTGCGTATAACGCATAATTTAAAAAAGGATAACAAACTACTATTTCGTCTGTTTCATCAATCAACCATAATTTAGTAAAGAGTTACGAGTAATCAAGTTTATTTGATTATAACACACAGTTTACGTATAGTAGCATTTTGGTAGATAATAAGCTTCAGACTTACAAAAATCACAATTTTTAAGTTACTCGTAGACGAAGTTAGGTTGCTGGTAACAATAGTACATTTCGATATTAGTGCGGAAAGTATGACATTTACGCACGAGTATCGAACGACGTTTTTTAATACAGTTGCGAAAAAATTATAAAATTGTCACTTTGAGGTTACTTTAGTACATGTATCCGAACGCTCCGCGCGGTGCGGTGCGGCGCTGTAATTGTCTGGCACTGTCATTAGCTGTGATTGGCTGGAAAAGTAAAAAGCACAAGTGCGCGATATCAAACTTTCCGCACGCTAAACCACTACAAGAAAAGCACTTTTATGAGCAACTGTATTAAAAATAATATTTTACAGCGTGGTCTTGCCGGCCGGTTGCGTCTGCTTAGTGAAAAACTATATTTCTCGCCGAACTTACGGCACCTAAAATCTAAGAAAAGCAGCGGGCTACGGTACTATTATGTAAAAATCGTCTTCTAACTTCTAAAACTTCGATTGCCTAAAATACTAGTATTTTGCAAAAGACTGTTTGGGAAGTAATTCAGGTTTCTTTTATTTAAATGGCACAAGAGAAATACATTTTTAAATTAAATTGGATGAATAATAAAGGTTTCAAAATACGCTTCATTAAAAAAATACAGTTATCTTATCTTATCAATTTAAAACTCAAAATACGAAACTTTCAGTTTGTTGTCAGTAATAAATAAATTACTCGTATCTCGTCTATTTCAGATAAATCAGGTACCTTCCGGTCACTGACCTCACAAGTACAGTCAACGTCAAAAATATGTATACATTTCTGAACCTTATTACAAACGAGTAAAGTGCAAAAGTGTACATATATTTTTAGCGTTGACGTACAGTTACAAACTCCCCAACATATAAATTACCCTCGACAACATCTGGAAAAAGAAAACACAATCACGCAAAGAAAACTTCTCCTTTCCCGTCCTAGGCCAGGAATACGGCGTATGATATTAGAAACAAGATGGCGGTTAGGACTTTCCTGGATACTTGTAATCTTTAATTAAACCCAGTGAGTTACTGTTCCCCATTTGAATAATATTACTTGCAATGCAATTAGTTTTATCAGTTTTGTTTTAGCAAAACAAGAGAGTGATTTTAGTATAATTGGATGAGGGAGTATTCTTTAAGCGTCAGGCTTATTGGTTTATTTGTTATCCGGATTAGTTTAGTAGGTAACCAAATAAATTAATACCTATGCATAATCCAGCAAAACCAATTATTTTTTCTGCTACGAGAAATTGTATTGCCAGATTAGTATTGGCCGCTCAGATATACCTGATGGCGACTTTACAGTGCTCACAAATATCTGAACAACGTCTCTATTGACATTGCGATAAATTGCTTATTAGTTATGCTTTAAGTAAGATTATAAATTAATGTATACATATATAGCTATAGCTTACTATATAATTTGTAAACTGGAGCCTCGTCTGCCAACAAACCACGCTGTGGTTTGGCAGAAGTAAAGAGTGAAGAAAAATTGTAAGCTGTTTCGTGAATTTATTTATTTTTTATTTTATTTATTTTAGATAATTTTGAGTATCCTCTCCGATATATTTCTTTCTTTTTAAAAGCAAAACTTAAGCCTCGTTCACACGTCGCGCTCGCACGCGCTAAAGCATTGAACACACGAACGCTTTTAAGCCACGCTTCAAAGACCATATAATTCTTGGACTGTCTAAACGAAATCACGTTTGTCCAAAGATCAGGCTGCAGTCTATTTTCGGGTTTACGTGTTAGCGCCATCTATTGAATGGAAGTTTGAGTTAATTTGACAGCGTCGAATCGCTTATCAAAATGTGTGTGTAGCTTAAACCTGCGTTATTGACGCGTTAGATGGAGCTGTACGTTTGTCCGAGTTACTGTAACGCGATTTTGCATCAATATACCTAGATTATCATTAGGCATTTTAAATGTAGTGGTAATAGAGAAGTTGATGTTGTACCTATAAGACGCCTGGTCGGGTCAGACAAAGGCAGGCTCATTCAGCCCAAAGTATGAATACGGAGGTTTAGTCATGACTAAATAAAAGCTAAGACTATGATGGTCTTTGGTTATTACAAACATCTGCCGCTTATAAACTAAAGTATAGAGTCTAGACGATTCATTCCGTATGAAACGACTTCCGCTTTTTGAACAGATTGACAGGTTTGATTCCTAGCTTAAACAAAGGATTAGTATGTACCTAATTACCTATTTCTTTAATGCAGAGTATGTTAGCAATAAAATGGACCTCGCGAGTGGTCGAAGATTCTTAGCTTTAAGATTCGATTAATATTCTTTTTTAAAAACTCAATAGATACCAGTGGCGCTAGGTAAAAACTTTTCTTAGGCAAGCCGGAGCTTAATTTGGCTTAAAATTTCTTTATGAGCTGTAGGAAAACTACTCAGGTGCCTCAAAATTAGGCAAGCCGACAGTAATCGTGTTCTATGGACGCGGCCACTGCTAGATACCGTCACCGACGGAGTAAGTTTCAGTCCAGGAATGAATGGTCCTTGCAACATTTGCGCTTCCATCGGAGCGTTGGGTTATTTTTACCCGCTTTATAGGATAATTAGTAGGATAATGCTAAGTGCTGCGATTATAAAATACCTCGTTTTTGTTTGGCGGCCGCTCTGTCTATGTTTTAATATTTTTAATAGCTTGCATTGGCATGAAATGGAGATAATTATGAGAGATTTAGCTTTTGATGAGGCGTATGCGTTTTATTTTAGTTTTATACCCGTTTTACTTATGAAATGTAATGTGTAGTGTTTTGTTTAGAAATAAATAGGAATTTGATTGCAATTTGTAATATCTCGACTACGAAGAATTTTCGCGGGTTATTGATAATTCATATTTTTTTAGAATTGCCGCAATTTATTAATAAATTACTAACAGCGACTATGACTATTAAAACCGCGGATTTTAATGGCCATATAATTTACCATAAAACGAGTGCATCTTCAAGTTTAAAAAAATCGGCGCCGTGCACGTGACAACCCTGAAATTGCAGAACTGCGGTGATCGTCAGTTACCATCAGGTGGGCTGTATGTAGGGCTGCAATCTCTAAATTCGCCGAACTCGGACAGTAATTTTAAAAACCCGGACATTTGACGTAAATTGCATTTTTTCCCCGGACGTGTCCAAATGTGTCTAAATATTTAAATTCAATGGGTTGTTTCCTCACATAAAAAGTGTCCGGGTTTTCCCACTTATTGAAAACCCCCCGGACGCACCCCGGACGGCCTCCAAACTAGGACAAATCCGGGGAAACCTGGACGGATGGCAGCCCTAGCTGTATGTAGGGAATGCAATCTGGGTTTTTCTAGTATGAAGAAACCCGGGTTTCCGGGTAATACCCTACCCGGGTTTTTTCATACTAACAAAACCCGGGTTGCATTCCCTAGCTGTATGCTAGTTTGCCATCGATGTGAGAAAAAGAAAATGGAATATTGCATTTTCTATTTCTACCAGTGTGTAGGTAGAAGTCAATTCCCAAACGGCTTGCTTAGAAAGTTAAGCACTTTTCTCACAAGTCACAAAGGGAGACAGAGAGACACACTTTCGCATTTACAATATTACCTGCCCCTTTTGCAGGTAATATTGTAAATGCGAAAGTGTGTCTCTCTGTCTGTCTGTTACCTTTTGACACTTAAACCGCTGATGATTACGATAAACTTTGGTGATGATAGTTTGAGTCGCCGGGGAGGAAATAGAGAACTCCAGACCCAACTGCCACCTGGTTACTGCGACGTCTCGGCATTTGGATGGCTTATTGTTTTTAATAGTTTGTCCGACGATAACTTTAGTAACGTTTTTCTGATCTTTACGAAATTTCTTGGGGCTGTAGCAGAGATACATAAAATTTGTAAGTTCGTATATGAGCAGGATCGATCAAGTGGTTATGGAGCTAGAAGGAGAAAAGAAATCCTCCTTGGGGTCTTATTATATATTGGTCAACTCGTTTGCAAGTAAATCGCGAGTTCTCAGTTCGAGGCGGACTACTACATAGTTAATAGTTATTATTATCTCAGAAGTCATCCCATTCTTTGAAATATACAGTTTTTTTTCTTAATTATTAACATCCCTATTTTAACTGTTGTCTGAACTTGTCAATCGATGTCACCGTAGCGATAATTACTTAATCATCTAACTTAACTAAGGGGGACAAATAATGTCTCTTTCGAAACCTATGTCACTATAAAACTCGTTGTAAAAACAACCCTAACTGTACCAAATAAAGTCATTCCATCTAGACCAATTGACATTGTCCAATCTACATAGCTTACCCAATTAAAACTGAACTCTATCTCAATTCATTAAGGTCGGTTTACAAAGTGACGTAACTGACGTAACCCTCGCATGGCACTAACAGATCACTCAATTACAGGACGTCACTAAGCTCGCACTAAATCCGTCAGCGGCAATCAAAGGGTTAAGTGATAAACGATTGATTTACCTATTGTTTTGTTGTTTTAATTGAGAAAATCAAATTCGTGAAGGATTTAAGCCCGTCACAGACGGAGCTGTAATATATATTAATATACCGTAAGATACCGAGATATATATTATCGTATAGCTCGGCACCCCACACGGGAAAGATATGAAAAGAGAGAAAGATATATCGGTTGTACGTCACGCCAGAGAAGGAAGGCAATAGACCCAAAATATATCGTAATATATCGAGCTATAATATATATTACAACTCCGTGTGTGGACTCTGGCAAATAGTACGTAAAATATATCGTAAGATACCGAGCTATAGTATATATTATAGCGCTTTTTTATTGTTACACTCTAGGCTACCTGTATGAACTTTAATTTATGCGATTTGCGGATAAACCCATAACTATTATTATGCATGTGTGTGACCGCCTTTATTCGCTGATTGAAACTAAAACCGCTTATCCACGAACATAAAAGCGGCGTTAGGGAGTTTCCACACTCGACCATTTTTATTTCTATAGCCTCACATAACCACTCAAAAGTCAACCTAAAACCAATGCTACAAGGTTGATGTTTCAAGAACGCAGTGTAGGGTTTTAGGTCATTTTCGAACGCTCACATTTCTATTAGGCTAGATAGGCCACTTAGCACTCATGCGAGTAGCGAAACGGTTAAGTTATTGTATAGTTCAATGTTTTCAAATTTACTGTATAGTATACTGTTTTAAATCAAAATTTTACTGTTTAAAAGATAAGATAAAAAATATAAAAGTTATTTATTCTTCACATTACAATGCATTTATGAGAGAGAAAAAAGAAACTACCACCGGTTCTAACCCTACACCTCTGACCCGAGAAGTATTATTAATACCGGCAAGAAACTCGGCGGGACTTATTTTTTCAAAAAGTAATACATTACATCTTAAAGATTTCATAATGGATTTATTGTTTTGGTTGTCTTATCCATATTATGGGCCTCTGAAGCATTGAAAAAAAAGCACTTCTCAAAGTCGTGGGTTTTTTACCCATAGGTAGCACCAAAACCGTTATATAGTGTATAACGGAATAATTAATTTACTTTTGTTTCTGAAGCCCAAACATCTAAAATTAAATGTCGTCTTCACAATAGGTAGGTGTATAAGTCCGCGTATAAATTATTACGAGTACGAACTAATTATTGTATCGTGTCGGCAAATCAAATTAACATGGCGTCGATAGGTTATAACGTTAGAACTTTGTTAGGAGCGCTTCGGGTCCCAACAATATATAATTACGTCTCAAAATATGGATACATTTAATTTGACTAAATCCCAACAATATATAATTACGTCTCAAAATATGGATACATTTAATTTGACTAAAATATGTATACAAGACTTTGGTAATAGAGTCGCGGCTACATATTTTTGTCACATTAAATATTTCCAGAAGTGACTGCTATTTAACTACTAGGTACTTTTTGACGATCAGACTCAGGTCCATCGATGATCAGTTAAAACATTCAAGACTCACATTTTTTTAACATATGAATCGAGTCCTTTACTTTTTTTTTAATTCGCAAAACAAAACACTGTATACGTACAAATTCAGATTAACGAATCACTTTCGTGAAAACCTTGTGGTAGATTTGGCAGTAGATTTTGATAAAGCGATATAACTACTGGAGCCTTAGCATGGCATGCGTTGTCGCGCGCGACTCCATACTTCGAGCCGCGCCTGAAGTATGGGGATTCGCGCCGCAACGTAAGTCATGCTAGACGTGGTCTCCTATAAAAATGTACAACCATCTTGTCAGACTAATCTATGTAACGACACCTCCATTTGTGGACGGATAAAAAGGTCGCACTTCGGCGGCATACGAGTACTTTGAGACTTCCTTCTTTCACTAATAAATAGCGTACGTATATTATGAGTTGTAGGAAGTACTAATAACGCCATATCGAAGAGGGATCTTTTCCTTGCACTGACACATTTATGAATGACTTTAGATGTGATGTGTGGTGACACCTACTTATGGATTTAGAAGTAAATGGCTGTGAATTACCAATATTTCGTTTTTTTTGAGATTCGAAATTCAGTAAACATAGAAACAGAAGTTGCCAACCTGTTCTAACCTGTTCTGTTTGAATGTTCAATTTAAATACACTGCAAGCACACCAACAAACGATTTGTTAACATGATGAAGAGCTCACATTTGTAAATAAATAATGACAATTTGCAGATTATAATCCATAACAGCTATAAAAACACAATTTCGTTTTGATTATCACATTAGATTAGAGACACATGACAATTGAAAAACTGACAGTGACACACGCATACGTTATAAATCGAAAACCATATGTTTCGAACCTCTTTTTCTCCAGGTTTTTTATTGTGCAACATTTACTAAAACATTCAACAATGATAAGAATAAATTATTTCGTAATAATGACTACTATTACAGTACTGTAAAATAATTGATATTATTCAATTTAACATTTACAAATACCTACGCATGGCTATTATAAATACAAATATATTTAAATATTTTTTATTGGCCGCATTGGCACTTTGACACTTGTGACATGTATCATGCCGTATCGTGCCTGATAAAGAACCCTGTACATGCGCCTTTCAACTTATTTCTAATCTAAAAAAAAACGAACTATACTACGAGAGCTCATTTTAAACCAGCCCAGTTATACGCTCCTAGTTAGCATTATTCGCGATAAGGAACCCAATTATCGCGGAAACGTATCGACAACTCCGTCAGGGGTTTGTCTGAGTTCCATGTTAATTAAGAGGTTCACACAAACGATGTATTGATACATTACTCATAAGCGTTGAAGGTTCTAATTGGTCTCTAAAATTAGATTGTAAACTTAAATAGATGTCAAATACAAAGGAAAATATGTTTTTTAATACAGTTGCTCAAAAAAGTGCGGAAAGTTTGATATCGCGCACTAGTGCTTTTTACTTTTCCAGCCAATCACAGGTAATGACAGTGACAGACAGCCAATCACAGCGCCGCACCGCACCGCGCGGAGCGTTCGGATACATGTACTAAAGTAACCTCAAAGTGAATAATTGACAATTTTATAATTTTTTCGCAACTGTACCTATTAAAAAACGTCGTTCGATACTCGTGCGTAAATGCACTAATATCGAAATGTACTATTTTTACGAGGAAGCAGTGGGTGCAGTGCTACCTCACTGTATCTTTGAACGCTCAATATCCTACTATCTAAGGCCCTGCAGGTCAATAATAGCAGCGCTTCAAACAGCCGGAGCGGCCATTGACAGGCGAACATATATGACCAGTGGTCATTCTCTTTGTATGGAGACGTTTATCTGACGTTGCGGATACATTTGACGTTCCCCTCTACCGCAAAAATCGGCAGACTTTTTTTGTATAGAAAATGACAGACATGGCCGCCATGACCAAGGTAATCAAATTATCTTTATTACCTTGTTTTGGTAATCGCCATCTTATCTCGTAAATGGAATTAGTACAATTCTATATAATGCGAGATTTTGTAGAAATAGAAATAGAAATAGAAATACTTTATTCGTGACATTAGCGGAAGGACAAATAAATTACAGATAATACGGTTACACACAAGAACAAATAAATTACAAATAATACAAGCAAAGTCTGTGCGGAAAGAGAAAGCCCCGCAGAATGTATGTGTTCCTATATAAACCATTAAACCGCACTCTCTCCTCTCGCACAAACCCTACAAAAACACAGCATTGAAGACAAGTGTCACGAAATGGTCTTTTCTCAGCATGTTGCTAGCGTAAGCCAGCGCTGATCTTCCGAAAAGACCATCCGGTGAAAAATTCACGGCAGGTAACAATCACATGTAGCGAATATAACATAAGATAAAAAATAAATACAAAAAACGGCAAAAACACATCAGAATGAAGCTTAAAGATAGCAATATAAATATAAGGAAAACACAATAAAATAAAATAAACTATAATAACTTATAACTAACTACAACGCGACAATCCAGTCACCACGTATCTGACCGGACATGTCTTGGCCTAGCATTATAAATCTAGGCCACTAGCGCCAACGTCAATGCCGTCAAACGGCAGACACGTGAAACATAGCACATAACAATACACTCTAAAAATTAGTTTCGTGGTTTACATACGACACACTGAATACTGAAAGAATATACACAATGCAACAACAGAAGAAAGCGTACAAAAAGGACAATTGATAACAAGGAAAGCACACACACAGCAACGCAAAAGGAACATAACCTAGCGGTACGGTATCACAAACAACTAGTATCAACTCTACAAGTTTCCTCGTTGAGTTGGTGACAAAGCATAAACTTTTTGATGTTTAATTTAAAACTATGACTGCTTTTTAGGGTCCTCAGAGGCGGTGGAATATTATTCCAGCATTTTGACGCTGCATATCGGAAACTTCCTCGGAACGCGGCCGACGCATGACGAGGCGTCAGCAAGTGCAACCTACACTCCCGGCGTTCACGTAACCTGATGCCAGCTAGCTTCTCGAATAGATAAGCAGGACTCTTATACTGCAGTACTCCGAACAGCAAGCAAGCCAAGTGAAGCTTACGACGGTGGTGCATTTTAAGCAAGTTGTGCTTATTAAGAAATGGGGTAACATGGCCTCTCAACGGGACACTGAAGCAAAACCGAGCGCAAGCATTTTGAACCCTTTGGATAAGTTTTTTTGTTTTAGCGAGAAGTCTAGGGCCAAACACTGTATCCACATAGTTCAGTTTAGACAAGACAAGTGATTCAACTAACCTGATACGTAAAGTTTCATTAATATATGGTCTAATCTGGTACAAAATCTTAAGTTTATAGAAACAACTCCTAACAGCCTCAGCCACATGTTTTTCATATCGAAGCCCACAGTCCATTAGGAGGCCCAAATTACGAGCCTCATATACTCGCTCAATGGGTTCCTCCATCAGCCTGATGTCTAGTGTACTACTTATACCAGCCAGTTGTTTTTTGGTGCCAAAAATAAGATATTTGGTTTTACTGGGATTAAGCACAAGGCAGTTTTCTTTGGCCCAGCTTGCAATACTAACAAGATCCAGATTAAGCTTCTCCAAAGCACTGTTCATTTCTGTTGGCTTGCAGGAGATATACACCTGGATGTCATCTGCATAGATGTGGTACTTGCAATGATTGATGTGGAATCTTATATCAGCGGAATATAAAATGAATAGCAGCGGGCCGATGACTGACCCCTGAGGAACCTGTTGTAATAATTATGTATGCATTACTTACATATAGTATAATTTCTACAATAAATTGCCAATGTATGTGCGGATCAGACATATGTAGCAGTATAAAAACTTCAGTGTGCTAACATTTGATTGTCAATATATTGGTTTGTTAATTAAAGTTAATTAACGATAATTATATCCGTTCTTTTGTGCGGAAATAACAACATATTTTTTGTTATAATAATAATAACTTTACACGTGAAAATCAAAAGCGGAAGTGTAGCTTTAAAAACTCATTGTCTACTGAAGGGTTAAACTGAAAAAACGGCAATGTAATGAAACGAACACGCCAAATAAACGAAGCAAACATTCAATAATTAATCAACGGCTCGTTTTTAAACAAATGAGCGATCGCCGCGTAATTACGTGGAAATCACGTGTCATCGGCGACCGCGGGGCACAGGGTACAGCACGCAGAAGTTAAATTGCGAACGTATGGATGGAGACTCAATAAAAGCAGCTCAAAATCCTTGGAAGATTATAGCACGCAACCATGAATGCGTCTATAAAGTTTGACTTTCGTGGGTCGCGGCCGATGCGACAGTCGCGCGCGGCTGACGCTCGCGACTGTCGCGTCGGTCACGCGTAGGAGTAGCGTCAGAGCCGCGTGCGGCCCGCGACAATCGCGGGACGCTAGCCTCGAAAGTGGCGCCATATAGTTTCATAGTGATTACTACTGACGCGTGACCGAGCGTCAGCCGCGCGCGACAGTCGCATCGGCCGCTACCCACGAAAGTCAAGCTTTAAGTCTCGCCAATTATGAGATAGTCTTCGAAGCCGAGACGTAAGTTTATCGCCTGTGCACAAGAGAATATATAGATAGACCCGAGAGTAGAATATCTACATAGTCAGTCAGACAGTCAGGCCGCACTCAGAGCACTTATAGCTCCCAATGTCCAGGCTTATATTCAATGGCATCCAAGTTCTTTATAGGCTTGGAAGGGAAAACAAAGTGCAACTGGCGTGGATGCTGGGGTACCAGGGCTTTATCGCGTGCTCCATAGGCCAATAAGAGCACACTTGCGATTTGCGAGCGTGTTTGGTATGGGAGCGAACACGCCGCGAGTTCGCCGCGTACGACTTTTGTATAGAAATAGCTTTCAAATCGCTCAAGTGTGATAAGGCCCTAATATTTAGGCGCCTTTGGATCCATGAGCGATAGCGTGATGATTGTTGAAGTAGAGAGATCTATATTCAGACAGATCATGCCTAGTTTTAGTGGAGTAGCAGTGGTCGAT
This sequence comes from Pammene fasciana, assembly GCA_911728535.1. NCBI lineage: Eukaryota > Metazoa > Arthropoda > Insecta > Lepidoptera > Tortricidae > Pammene > Pammene fasciana. The sequence continues at coordinate 4,026,821 of OU452295.1, forward strand.
GTGATGTTCTGAACGTCTACTGGGTGTTTTTTTAATCGTGAATCATGAAAATTAAACCGGAATCTATCCATGAATTTTTCTATGGAACAGGATTGTTTTTTGTGTTTACAAAGTTGACCCCATGGTAAAAGTTGTTCAAAGTCATGAATAGTTTCAGGTTTAAAAAACACCCAGTATACAAATGGCATCGCCTACTGTTCCTCCGCTTCTTTACGTAAAATCATTCATTTATAAAATTAAAATTTCATTGTGGATGTGTTAAGTCAATCGGGCGTGATTCGAGTTGCCTGCAGCGAACGGGTTGAAACATGCCCGTAATTTATGGACAGTGAGCGGAAGATATTTATTAAATGATGTTTTTCAATGAGTATCCATTATACATTTATTAAGAGACCATTATGATCATACTGCAATATAATTTGCAATTAATCAAAGTAATTATATATCTTCCTTTTTTTAACCCTTTGTCATGTCTCTGTTTAGCCCTACGCTACGGTTGACAGATAGAAAATGTCATTAGGTTTTCAGGCCCCATTTTTGCTTTTTTTGCGTGCAATTAATTTTAAGTAGATAAATACTCAATTGGAATTCCTAATTCGAAAATCATTTAAAGGTGATTAAGCTGTGGCAGCACAAGCCCTCTCAATGATAGGCTTATGCCCAGCAGTGTGAAGGCTGATGATAATTCAAGTAAAATACCATCACCTTATAGAAAACCACAACCAAATAGCACTACACACTACTTAGCACAAAGAACGTAAACCGCGCCGCGCCGGCAATGTGAAATGTGAATCACCGTATTTAGGTAATACAATTCTATAAACTAAGGTCAAATTCGTAATGTTACAAGTTCCATATCAATGGATTATGCCATGGGAAGGTACTGACGAAACATATCACTTGTACGAGGATTTTCTCTGAGAAAATGCAATTTATTCGCAAACATATGTAGGACTGTATTGTGCAGAATTTAATAAGCTTTAATGTTGCCCTAGAGCATATTTCCAAAGAATACGAGGTTTAAGAGTTAAAGGCGAAAGTCTTCGGGATGGACGACATTTACCAAGGTGCTGGAGATTCCTCGAGGTCCTGGAACATGAAATGGTCTGGACATAAAAACGGGACCTCTAATTAATATACATACCAAATTTCAGGACTGTCCGAGAGATTTTTGGATTTGTCCTATTTTAATTGTATTATAATTCAATGTTATACTTACAGCGCGCCGCGCACGCTCCGCCGCCGCGCCGCTACCGCCCCGCGCTTTCGGAGCTGTTTTGTTGAGAAACACATACCTGTAACAAAAAACATTTTTTATGTTAGTAAATGAAATGAAACAGTCAGCATCATCACCATCTCAGCCATAAGACGTCCACTGCTGAACATAGGCCTCCCCTTTGTACCTCCATAAATATCGGTCGGTAGCGACTTGCATCCAGCGTCTTCCGGCGACCTTTATAAGGTCGTCTGTCCATCTTGTGAGTGGACGTCCTACGCTGCGCTTGCTAGTCCGTGGTCTCCACTCGAGCATCTGCTCTGCATGAAATGTGGCCTGCCCATTGCCACTTCAGCTTGCTAATCCTGTGGGCTATGTCGGTAACTTTAGTTCGTCTACGAATCTCCTCATTTCTGATTCGATCACGTAGAGAAACTCCGAGCATAGCCCTCTCCATAGCTCGTTGAGTGACTTTGAGCTTTGAGATGAGGCCGATAGTGAAAGAGCACGTTGCGGAGCCGTAAGTCATCACTGGTAACACACATTGGTTGAAGACTTTCGTCTTGAGGCACTGAGGTATGTCGGACGAAAAGACATTACGTAGTTTCCCGAACGCTGCCCAACTGAGTTGGATTCGGCGGTTGACCTCTTTCTCGAAGTAACGAAGATGAAACAGTATGTAAATATAATTATATCAATAGGGTACCTTAATTGTTTCGCTGCGTCCATAAAATCTAAATTTCAAAAATACACGGGATCCAGGAAAACCGGAAATTCCAGGTGTAACATGTGTTGGCGCTTGAAATGATTTTGTAATGGTTAAAACTTTATGAAGGAGATGTATTCATCACATAGTATTGTGACATCACAATATTAGTCTCCCGAATAAACTCAATCCAGGTACTATATGGAACATTAATAAAATTGTCGTTAATGGGCGTAATTCAACTGACGAAACACCGACATTACAGAGTTTTCAATATACAATTCAATTCCATATCTGATGACATAAATTGTGAGGTTTTGAATGCGTCGATTGCGTTAATGGTTGGTTTTATGTGAAAATAAAATCGATGAAACACACCATTTTATAATGAAAAATATATTTGTTATTTGATTTACAATAAATTAATAAAATACCGAAAGGGTGAGAGGCACTAGAAGACACATCAGAAGCCTTTGACTGCGAATACGGAGAAGGACTGCAGGAATTTTGCACTGATGAAGTGAAGAATATGCGGTTCAAGCTATTTTCATTTGTTTAATACTTACTCTATAAAGTGTCCAATGTAAAGTGAACCCTAAGGCGATTATTACACTGGCGCTGCCACCGCATGCGGCGACGGAGTGCAAGCGTGACAACGCTATACACATGCAGAGCGCTGTCTCGCTTGCGAACCGGCGCCGCTTGCGGAAACCGCAGCAGTGAGAAAGCCGCCTAAATGGCTCAACAATCAAAATCTGTGACCATACTACCAACTTGGCTATACAGGGTGTAACAAAAATACTGGTGATCCGTTTAAGGGCTTAATTGGTATCGTATGTCGAGTAAGAAAAAGTAGGAGAAAAAAGATTTGGACGCGAAACGTTTTTTTCTTATTTTTTCATAATTAGAATACGATAGAAATTATGCCCTTAAAATGATCACTAATTTTTTATATATTTTTATAACACTTTGTATGTATGTACAGTCAAGGAATTTGATTCGCGTACCGTTTCGTTGATTTGTTGCTTGAAATGTCGGAATATCACAAGGCTTATATTTCTTTAAGCAAGCGAAGAAACATAGCCCTTACTACTATTAATTGTCATCAGTAATTTAGACTTAAGACGGTACGCGAATCAAATTCCTTGACTGTACATATTACCAACTAGGCTACACGGGCCGTTAATGCCGTTATTATATAATGCATGAAAATATTATCTACATACATTAATCTGTATTGTTCTCAATCGGTAGTAAATAATAGCATTCAGCACGAATGCACAATTGACCAATTTCAATACAAAATAAAATCCATTTTTCGTATCTGATGACATGAAATAAAGAATCGAACGTCATCGAGTTTTCAGGTAGATTTTTATGGAAATTGGAATCAATTACCGATATATAAATATGTTTATCTACACCCATATCATAAACCCTCCATGATGCGTTCAAAAACCGCACGTTATAACCACCATAAAAATAGATTGTTTCGTTAGAAGTTAGAACAAATGTCTTATCTGTAACGATGATATTATTATGAAATAATAAGCAAAAATTCGATATCATTATGAAAATCCGGGATGCTCCCGAACCGCCGGCACGCGCCCCGCCGACCGCCGGCACAATCGAGTTGGCCATGGCGATGGCGTGCAATCCGTGCAATGGCAGTCATTCAATCATCATTTCGGGTTTATAATATGTGTGTAGATAAAGCAGTGCATGCAACAACTGTACGTAATTAGGCCTTAAAACACTCGTGTGATCTTATTATGAAACTCACTTCGTTCGTTTCATAAAACCACCACACTCGTGTTTTAAGGACCCCTATTACGTAACAGTTACATAAACTACTATTACAGTGTCGTTCCGTATACAGGATGTAACAAAAATACTGGTGATCGGTTTAAGGGCATAATTTGTATCTCATTGCGAGAGAAAAAAAAATTGATGCCAAAATTGTATGGGACACGTCGTCAGAGCCGACCAACCGTCCATACAAAACCAAAAATTTTTTTCGCGAATTTTGTTTCTTAGTTTTTCACTTAGAATACGAGACCAATTATGCCCTTTTTAACCGACTTCAAAAAAGGAGGAGGTTCTCAATTCACCTGAATTTTTTTTTTTTTTATCATAATTTTTTTTTTTTTGTATGTATGTTACTCCATATCTCCGTGAATCGTGAACCGATTTTCAAAGTTTTTTTTTTGAATCGAACAGGTATAACCCCTAGATGGTCCCATTGTCACCAAGTCGGGATCTGATGATGGGATCCTGGAGAAATCGAGGGAACTCTTCAACTATTATAGGCACACCTATAGTGATTTCACTATTTTTTACAGCAACTCGGCCACTTCCTCTTGGAATAGCGGATCCTAAGTGAAGTCGGTTCTTTTTTTGTTTAAAATTATTGAACTTTCAATTTTGAACTCTGCCATAATTTATGAAGGTGTCATTCACGTTGTCACTTTGTCTCATATATCAGACGACGGCGGTCACAAGGTGAAAAGGTTCACCAATATTTGTGTTACACCTTGTACCTTGTATGTTACGCCCAACGTTACCGAGGGGGCAGAGGGGATGAAAAACTGTTTAAAAAATAGGTCACATAATATGGGTACGTTCCCTAACATTTCTGTACGTCATGAAAATCTTGAATCTTGAGTTTTAAATAAATGCTCGTCACACCCACGGATCTCCAGCTTTCCACGAGTCGTTTATATCGAGTTGATGTCGATCCGTTTAATCGATTATACCTCACGTCATCGACACTTATCGGTTTTTCAGCTCACGGCGATAAGTGTTGCACTACGGGACAAAATAAAGAGGAAACTGCAATTTGTGATGTTTTCAAGTTGAAGGTACATCATGGCTGGTTTTTGATAAGGCGCTGCTGCCATAAAAATTATCTAGAAATAAACTCTATTAACAACCTACAATGATGTGGCTTTGATTTGAAAATGTCATATTTTATGACACTTTTAACTAGAGATGCACCGAATATCCGGTTACTATCCGGTATCCAGCCCTTATTTTAGTATCCGGCCGGATACCGGATATCTTCGTACTATCCGGCCGGATACCGGGTGTAGTCAGAGTCGCCCACTAGTCATACAAAAAATTTTTTTTACACAAAAAAGTGTGTACTTTTAAAAGAAGTTACTCCGTACTGACATAATAAGATTCGTTTTGTTGCCTAGAATTCCTAGGAATGTATCCGCGCGAACGTTCACTGCGACACGACACAGGTCGAAACCTGCACGACGCGCACCTGCGAAACTCAAATTGTAGGTATAGTACCGCCGGCCGAATATTCGGCGGCCGGATACCGAATATTCGGGGGGGGGGGGGGGGGGGGGGTCAGGCCGAATATCCGGTATCCGGCCAAACCACTATCCGTTGCATCTCTACTTTTAACACACAAATAGCATTAGATCCTGTTCATAGTGTCCTGCCGGTGACTAGGGTCGCCAAGTTCAAGGATGCAGTATGTTGACGACGAAACGGCAACATGCATGTGGCACCTCTGGAGTTGCAGGCGGGCCGTATGCTTGCTTGGTATTTAAAAAGGCACAATTATTTACTCTCGTACGGTAATAGCTAGGAATACACGCACAAGATCTGCCCGCTGGATTTGTCGGCGGATATGCCCGACGGACAGATCCGTCCATGTATGGCGCTATTCAGATGTATCCGCAGACAGTCAGATAGTATTTTTATATTCATTTACTTTTATATAATAAAATACGATGAAGAAACCACTCACAAAACATACAACTTATAACAAAGTTAAAGTATGAAGTACCAAAGAATTTCACACTTACAAATCCCGCAGATAAAACCATGACCTCCTTTTTACACTACCATAAATATCCGAAACCGAAGAAACAGCCCGTCCAAGACATATAACCCCGTCCCCCTCTAACTTAAAAGCTGCCCCGATAAATTTGTCCTCAAAGTTACGATACAGTCTGCGTTGTAAAATATTCAGCGTCGATATACGTTCAGGATGAGAAGAACAGCCTATTCAGTTGTTAAAAAAGGTCATTTCAGTCGGAAAAATATAAGAAAACGAAAACATCAGGGGGCATACAAGAAGAAGGGGGCAGGGGTAGACAAGATGTAGATGGGGGTAGAATCGAAAGTAAAGATGCACCGAATATCCGGTTACTATCCGGTATCCGGCCTATCCGGCCCTTATTTTAGTATCCGGCCGGATACCGGATATCTTCGTACTATCCGGCCGGATACCGGATGTAGTCAGAGTCGCCTACTAGTCATACAAAAAATTTTTTTTACACAAAAATACGCGAGCGCGTGTGTACTTTTGCAAGAAGTTACTCCGTACTGACATAATAAAATTCGTTTTGTTGCCTAGAATTCCTAGGAATGTATCCGCGCGAACGTTCACACGACGCAGGTCGAAACCTGCACGACGCGCACCTGCGAAACTCAAATTGTAGGTATAGTACCGCCGGCGGAATATTCGGCGGCCGGATACCGAATATTCGGCGGAGGGTCAGGCCGAATATCCGGTATCCGGTATCCGGCCAAACCACTATCCGTTGCATCTCTAATCGAAAGACGAATAATTTACGGGAATCACAGATGCGAACGAAAAGTGTTCAAATATTTTGACGTTTCGTTTCGTTGACATCTTGTCTACGCCCCCAGTTGCATTACACCAATGTGTTACCATTAAAACGTTCGCAAAATATTATAAATGGAAGAGTTTCATAATTAACTGCTAAGTCACGTCGATCAGTCTTTGCAGTTGGCCCTAAGTTCCTCTACATTAATTAATTAAGGCTAGCAGTCAGCTTATTGAGTTATTCTTATCGAGCGAGTTGGACCCTTTACAAAAACTCACTGTTTCGAAGTGCCATAGCTCTCTGCATGTGTATAGCGCTGTTACGCTTGCACACCGTCGCCGCATGCGGTTGCGCCGCCAGTGTGATAATCGTAGCGTCACAGACGTCGACTTTTTTTTAAACGCTGCGTTCTTAACTTATCCCAATAAGCTGTTCATTTTGGCTTTATCCAATACGTGGTACTCGGCAATGGCCATTTAGCGTCACCGATGTCGACGATTTTAACGACACCCAATGGCTGGCTCTGTCGACTTTGAAACAACGAAGGGTGACACTTGAGGGGCAAAATAAGGCATCAAATGGGTAAATTTGACAAGCGTTTCAACCGCTGGTTCACTTGTATTACGCATTTATGATAAATGCGTAACTTCGTAAACCGAAGTGTTTACAGACACACAGTTTTGGAATATTTTCCTTTTTTTTTATATATACAAGTTGTAACAAAAATACTGGTGATCCTTTTAAGGGCAATTGGTATCGTATTCTTATTGTAAAAATCTAAGAAAAAAAAATTTTGTCGCGAAAAATTTTTTTGGTTTTGTATGGAGGGTTGGCCAGCTGGGACGACTCGCCCCATACAAAAAAAAATTTTTTTTTCGCGTGCAAAAAATTTTTCTCCTACTTTTTCCTACTCGCAATACGATACCAATTATGCCCTTAAACGGATCACCAGTATTTTTGTTACAGCCTGTATGTATTAATGTCAAATTTTATGTCATACTTTTTTAACATTAACAAACCGGCGATTGAGACGAGACGCTCGTGAAATTCACCCAAATGTCTTATTTGTGTATGTATTTCTGTGGGATCTTAACTCCGAAACGAAACAATTGATTTGATTGGAGTGATGTCTTGTGTCGTGACAGTTCATAGATAAAAAAAGCCGGCAAAAAATCTGACACCACCTTATTTGTGGGGACACAAGAGCGTGTCCCATATTTAAGTTCGAGGAATATACTATTGCAGGTGTACGTATCTAATTTAAGTTTTTTAAATGAAAATTCTAGTACGTTTTCGAAATTAGCCTACAACAAGAGTAAGTATTTTTGGATAAAAGCCAGTAAATCTATTAAATTACTCAATGTCACTTGTCATGTAAAAGTTACTTGAAAATAAGTTAACATCGTAAATAATATTTCAGTTTTCCAGTGATATTAATTGTCACGATTAATTAACTGAAATGTTCGTTACATTTTAAAACAATTAAAACTGGTAACAAATTAGTTTATAAAGTTTGACATCAGGTTTTTTACACACACGTATGAAAAGAGAAATGTCTAGGTGAAACCTGGCAAGGGTAAACAAGTTTGCGATCAAAGTGATATGGTTGGTATCCTTAGTATAGTTACAGTGACAAAAGTTTTTCCATATTAAAATGTTTGTTTCATAGATTTAAATTGACTTTCGCCTGGCATGTGGACTAAACATTTTTCACTATACAGCCTTGGCCAGAAGTATTGAGCATTATTTCCCTATCCTAACAATGTACGGTAACGGTAAATGTTATATTTTATATATATATATAAATATAGAAAGAAGAATTTATAAATATAGAAAACTTCACTTAATAACACTTTCAAGGTACTTAAAAAATATGAAAACAGAAGGTAGGTACCAAAAATGTAAATTTAAGTCGGTGCGACATATTGCAAATATTCTATGCAGTTACTACTGACTTCGACAAAACATGCCTATTAGTTTAAATTAATTGACAAAATAACTTAAACAAAGATGGAAACGATGGACTAAACTTTCCAGTTTTGTATGAAAATCGCATTGGTGCTCAACACTTCTGGCCAAGGCTGTATCTATACAAACATAGCTTCCAAAAACGGTCCTGATATTCGCCTGACTTTTCAACCCTTCCGCGGGTTTTAATATGACCCACCCGTTATTAGGCGATTCCCGCTATTCAAATAAAGTTGTGCTTGATCAAAGTTTTCATTGGATATAATAAAAGATACTTCAAACCTCTTGCGCAGTTAAAGTACTCGTAAAATAAACGGCTTGTTGGCATAGCTTGTATGTCATGAATATTTTTTTATTGCAGTAACGTCTTTCGTGCATTTCACTTGAAAACGTCACGTCACACCAGCAAAAATGTGGGGTCATTTTACAGGGCTATTTCTATGCTTTTGTCGATACCGATCCAAGTGATTATATGTCCATGGCTTTTTACGGTTAAAACATTAAAATAAGTGTGCAAGTGACTTCTGTAGATCGTGCAGATGCGCATTTTACACAGCGCAAAAGCGCTTAAATTTCTAATACGTAAAAGTCGAATGTAAATGTCCACCGACTTAATGCCCAGTAAACTATCTACTATATGGCCATTTTGTTCTAAAAGTGCCGTAAGTGTGCATTTAAAGTGCCGTAAAGTGATAAACATTCGTACCGGACTTTATCGACGACGTGTTGTATCGTAAAAGTAAACTAATACAGTCGGCACCCAAAATATTTTGTTTTTAACCCGTTCACAGTCCCCATACAAAATGTTTCAATTTTCTTGGACCTCCAAGCAAATTACTAACATCACACGTCCGTGCTCCACGTTCGGGTCACTATGAAGCGACCAGGTACACACTCGGATTATTGCAATAAAATTATAAAATGCTGTTTCATATCTAACTAAAATATCAGAATTGTCTTGATTATAGTGATTTGAGTGCATACCTGGGTGCATTTTTGAGACGCGGGCGCTCGAATCTGATAATTTAAACTCTGAATAAAACAAAGAAACGATGTTTTAAAAATAACAGCGATAGTAATTTAGAATCATGAATATATATCGTATTCATTACATGCGTAAATAATGGTGACAAACTTGTGTGCGATTATATTCAAGCTTAAATTATTTGAATTCGAGCGCTCGAAAGTCAAAAATCGGCCCCCAGGTCTGCTAAAGTGACCCATGTACGGGGCACGGACTTGTGGAGATAGTTCGTCGTGACCCATGTATGGGGCAATGGACTGTGAACGTGTTAATTTAGTGATTTACTTTTTTTTACAAGCAATCTAGACTAAAATTTACGATTTTCTTGGAGCTTTTTAGTGACATTCAGAAATCTTACAAACTTTTACTTTAAGAACGAATATATTAATAATTTTAAACAAAAAAAGAACCGACTTTACTTAGGATCCGCTATTCCAAGAGGAAGTGGCCGAGTTGCTGTAAAAAATAGTGAAATCACTATAGGTGTGCCTATAATAGTTGAAGAGTTCCCTCGATTTCTCCAGGATCCCATCATCAGACCCCGACTTGGTGACAATGGGACCATCTAGGGGTTATACCTGTTCGATTCAAAAAAAAATTTTGAAAATCGGTTCACGATTCACGGAGATATGGAGTAACATACATACAAAAAAAAAAAAAAATGATAAAAAAAAAAAAATTCAGTCGAATTGAGAACCTCCTCCTTTTTTGAAGTCGGTTAAAAAGAAAAAGGCCTTTTAATGATTTTTAGTATTTTTACGAGAGAAGAAACTTTTAAAGATATTTGAATGTTAGGATGATAAAATTTAATTTTGAATTGGGAAAATTGGCTAAAGTATTAAATGAAATAGAAATTAAATTATAGGATTTACAGCAGCTACATGATTAATCATTATACTCTTATATAGATGTCATATACGAAAGAAAAACTGACCTAGGCCTCCGGTGCCCAGGGCTGGGATCGAACCAGAATCTTCTGCATTCGCGGTAGACACCCTAACCCCTAGGCTACCCGGGTCACAGCGGCACTGGTCGAAATTTCCCGTGTATATGCAATCTTTGTAAATGCTATGGCGTATTTGGTCAATCATGTGATGCACAACATCAAAATATTTATTAAAAATCATTTGATTTGTTCTTCAGTTATTAATCATATTTATTTTAAATTGGTACAACATATATACAGCGTGTAACAAAAATACTGATGATCCTTTTAAGGGCATCATTGGTATATCGTATTCTAAATATGAAAAAGTAAGAAAAACTATTTTTCTCGCGAAAAAAATTTTTGGATTTACTGGAACGACGTGTCACATACAAAAAAAAATTCGCGTCCAAAAAATTTTTTCTTCTACTTTCTCTTACTCGCAATACGATACCAAATATACCTTAAATAGATCACCAGTTTTTTTCTTACATCCTGTATAATGTTAATGATTATAATGAAGTTATGTAACTAACACAAATTATGTTAACATACTGATTTGTTCAACCTTTTTTTTGAAGCTGACTGTACATAATATTAGAATCAGAAATAAAAATAACATTCCGCGCTAAGTATAACTTTTATATATTTTCTTATCTTTATATATCCTCTTTATGGGAAATTAAATATACTAACGTGTTTATAAAAGCTATAAGCAAACCAGTGGCATTCGAACTATACAGAATCTGATCTTGACTTTGATATGATAATTACTTAATATCCCTCGCTTTTCAGTGTAGGAAAACATCGTGAGAAAACGGCAGTAAGGCATAGTTTCACCTCTGGATTGAAAGGTCAGATGGCAGTCACTTTCGTTAAAATTAGTACCTACGCCAATTCTTAGGTTACCGAGCGGACCCCAGGCTCAATGGAGATGGGGAAAACCCGGGACAAACTCTATGAGGATGAAATAATAGACGTTCGATTCGCTCGCACCGATATAAAAGAGCCATGTGTAAAATTAAATCGATATCAAATCAGAGTTTTAAAGTTCGAATGCAGTCCCATCAGGCTTGAAGGTAACTATGCATTTAACCGACTGCTGTATAAAAGGTATGTTTTTGCGAAAATATGTGAGAAAGACTATCTAATGAGAGTTACTTAGCCTAGAATAAAAAAAACGGCGCACTTGGTCTGTAAAGTTCTCTACTAAATGTAGGTTTATACTCGTACATTCATTACACACTTTGTGGGGAAATAAAACTGGCCCTTTTCCTTAATATTTCGACTAATGTCCAACTTTCCTACTTAAACCAATATTAACACAAAACGATATATCTCCATAAGAAACTTAAGGCACCTACGACGTTCTTAAAGTTAGTTTTATTGTGTATCGATGCATTAGTAGCCCCGCCCCTCCATTTGCACTTGTAACATAAATACTGCACCCTCTCTAGGGAGATAAGAGATTTATTTGGTTGCCGGTTTCCATACAAACGAGTTTCAGTCAAGAAAAATTTGACACAACACACAATGAGGACAAACGCTTACTGCATTATCTTCTTTTGTAGGTATCCGTCCTCCTCCTTAAGTCAGTTCCTCACTGCTGAGGATCGTGGCTTTGACGGAAACGTTGCAATAAGCCCCTCCATTTGTTGCGGTCTTCTGCTTGGTAAAGAGTCTCTGACATCAGCATCTGGAGGTCATTGGCCACCTGGTCGGACCAGCGTTTAGGACTGGGCCCCCTTGATCTCTTGTAGGAATAGTTCCAAAGTAAAAGATAGCTGGAACCATTTATAATCTTAAGCTCGTTATTGGGAACTCAAATTTTAATTTAAAAACTCCCGAGAGATATATAAAACATGTTATAATGACTTATGTAGTTCGTGTCAAATATCGTTCGAAGCCAATGTTTTATTGTCTTTGTCTAAACTCGCCTCATTATCATTATGCTTAATCCTTTTTGTCACCAAGGAGCACCTAGGAAATATCAAATGATTATGAGTTACAAAGTTGGCCGAAGTAGAGACAGATCAAAAAAGAGATGGCAGGATGACCTGGGTCTGGGCGGGAACATGCACTAGGCCGTGACGAGTGGCTGAAAAGAGGGGAGGCCTTTGCCCAGCTGTGCGAGTAGTGGGGCACAACATAGGCTATCAAAAAAAATACAAAGAAATTAATTGAAGCTGGACCCAGAAATTATTTTGATTGACTATGATTTTGTTTATTTGTATGACAGCCTGCTTTGGCACTCCCAAGTCCTATGGAGTCATAATGGCACTGTCGCCAAAGAGGCTGAAAGATTAACAAACTTCGATTGTTTTTTCACCCAACTTTGTTTTGTTTAATACAAAACAAAACAGCATAATTTATACTGCAATATAAAGCAGATACGTCTTTTTTATACCATGATTTTGTTCCCCTACGATTAGTCAAGAACGAAATATATTCGTTTACATTTAAAGTTAAAACTTAAGTTAAAGTTTAAACGCTATGCAAACACAATAAGGCTGACTGTTGCAAGTCGATAGTGAATGAGATATGACGTACCTAAAGTAGTCAAGAAATGGGGTGCATATAAAAAGCATGATATAGCTAATTTTGGAGTTTTGAATGATGGTTTCAGATAAGTGAATGGGAGGTGAGAGGAGTATATTTGGAAAGCGATTTTTACTTCTGTTTGAGTATGATCCTTACTGTATTCAGATTAACGTTTAATTTTGAAGAAGAATAATATAAGCGTTTTGGCTATGTTTTTGGTTTACAAACTTCGATCATTATGTAGTTTAATATACTATAACTTGTAAAGAAAGTTTCACGATGCACTGTCACTGGCAAAAATGGGGGTGTAGATACATGCTCAATACAGGTGTCCCAGAAATTGACGTCAAGCCGTGAATGGACGATAGACCAAGTTATAACAGTTATCAGAAAAGTACAAAAAAAAATCTACCACATGTTCTTCAAAAATTATGGTCACTTTAAAAATTTACTAGAATATTCACGCCCTGGTCTCTTAACTTCTAGTAAATTTTTAAAGTGACCATAATTTTTAAAGAACATGTGATAGTTTTTTTTTTGTATTTTTCTGATAACTGTTATAACTTGGTCTATCATCCATTCACAGCTTGACGTCGATTTCTAGGACACCCTGTATATTGCGAAGGACTAAAATAATAAAATCAATTATAAACTCATATACAAAGGAAAAAGTGACCTAGGCCTCCGGTGCCCAAGGCTGGGATCGAACCAGCGTCTTCTGCATTTGCGTCAGACGCCACAACCAACTTGGCCACCTGGGTCACAGAAGCACCGGTCGAATTTTCCCGTGTATATGCAATCTTTGTAAATCCTAAGGCGCATTTTGGCCAATAATCTAAGGTACAACACACAGTCACAGGTAAGGTAAGGTACAGGTTACTTACGCAGATTACTTAAAAAAATAAACGAATCAAAATATTTATTAAACAAATAATTTGATTTGTTCTTCAGTTGTTAATAAAATCAACATTAAATATAGTTTCGAATTTATAATGTTGCTTGCTAAATTACAGGTTGTTTTATTTTAAAATTACAGTAGGACCTCTTTAATCCGGTGGACTCCATAAATAAATAAATAATAAATATTAGGACAATCTTACACAAATCAACGTAGTCCCACAGTACGCTCAATAAGGCTTGTGTTGTGGGTACTAGGCTACGATATAAATAATAGATAGATATACTTACATAAATACTTAAATATATAGAAAACGTCCACAACTCAGGAACAAATATCTGTGATAAACACACAAATAAATGCCCTGACCAGGATTCGAACCCGGGACCTCCTGCTTCATAGGCAGGGTCACTACCGACTAGGCTAGGAGGCCGTTAAGCCGGTTATAACTCTAAAATTATTTATTTCAGTGCGTTTGAAACAGCAGTGCTTCTAAAATGCTGTAAAATTCAATTAACTTCCTATCAATCTAGTACACCTAATCCTATTTATTTTTGATCAAAACGCCACAAAGACATCCTGCGTGTGACGTACAATATAGTTTCCAGGTAACGTCAGCTCATTCCCGAGGGTAATTATGATGTCAGTAGCATGGATCAATCTACTTATAAATATACGAGTACAGTCGCGTTCATAAATACAGGCTATTTTTGCAAAAAAAAACAAAAATTGCGTTTCAGACAAAGGAAAAAACGCGTTACATGAAGGGGAGGGGGGGTCAAAAATCTTCAAAAATTGCGTTACGTAATACTTGAACGCTCCCCAACGTCTGATCGGCTGAAATGTATAAAACAGCCAAAAAAATTGAGATTTCGGAGTTGGCTCCATAGTAAAATTTGTTTAGTATGGTCTACCAACTCACCTCACACAATATGGCTAGTTATGGCTCAAACCCGGTGGTTGACAACTATTATTACTGCTTCAAAAAACGAACCCTTAAACCCGACTCGCGCTTGGCCAGTTGAAAATCCCCTGCTAATTGGCTAAGGATTACTCGGGAACCAATTAAGTTTAATGTAACAATGAATGATTCATGCTAAGATTACACGCAAGCGATGAGGTACAGTCAGCAGCAAAAGTAGCTAAGCGGGTAGGCTGTTCAAAATGAGCCTGACACGACTTTATTGTTAAGAGAATAAGAGCGCGTGTAGGTCATTTTGAACACCCCACCCGCTTAGCTACTTCTGCTGCTGACTGTACTTCCAACTTAATTACGCGAATTTGATACGGACCTGGTTAAGCCTTTTGCTAGAATCTGTGGTTATTGTATCCGAATATGTCCTAATAAAAAAAATATATTAATTATCTTTTCTTTGCTAAATAATATGTGGCGCAGTCGGTAGGACACACTGATTCCTGTATGAGCTCTGTCAACCTAGTACTCACCGGCAGAAACACAACATTATGTATAGCCATCAAAACGTGGCAACATTACCTTCTGTAAGTAACTTTACCGTAGTCTACTATTATACTTTACCAAGAAAATATGGTATAACTAAATAGGGAATCGTTGCATTCAAGTAAGTAAGTAATACCATTTATTTTCTTGATTAAGCAGACTATTGGTATAGTTGCTTACAGAAGGTAAAGTTGCCACGTTTGACGGTAAGGTAATTTTACTGCATAACTAACGTGCGTTCGTTATTTCGCGCGACATGTTTTGGAGAGCCTATAGGCCTATAGCCTCTATTTCCAAGCATAACTGTGTTAACGACGCGACGCGCCTGTTAATGTAAAAATTGCAGAAATGTTCTCGGAAATTTCCGAGAAATTACATTAAAGAAACTTAGAAAGTTCTCCGTGAGAATGTTCCCATGAGAACTTTAACATTTTGTGTAATATATAATATTACACGCCACATATTAGTAAAGTAGGCAGGCATAATATTTAAAATGGCGTGTGTCTACGTCGGTCCTGACACGATAAGATTGTTTATTTTATTAAATTTAAGTGCCAGAGAATATTCTCCATAGAAGTTTCGCAACCTATGAAACTTCTCCTCGGTGCATTGCTACGCGCCTCGCACAAAATTCGCTAAGGATTCTGAAAGTAGGCGAAACTGTCATGGAGTTTTTTTTAATGGCAAGAACAAAGCTTGTTTGCGTAGACTGGGATCAATAAGCATCCTAACGAGTTTGGAAGTATCGGGAATGTTTGATAATAAGGGATGCTCAAAAATATCAAAACAAACATCGCCGGTAATTCCGGCTCATAAAGCCTAGGGTTGGCAGTTGAAAAACACGTACAGTTGACAAAAAATGTGGTCTACCACCCTACGGTTGAGGTTCGTTTGAACGTCATGAGACAACAAGGTCGTGCATGTTTTAAACTCCGTTAGAAATGTCAATCTTAGCGATCGTTAGATCTCGCAGAAACTTTTGGCAAAACTGGTAGACCACTTTCTTGGTCGACTGTACCTATAATAGGACGTTAGTAAAAAAAAATAGGCTTAAAAACCTATTTTTTTAATGAAAAAAAAAGACTAATCTTTGTAATTTCTGTAGCTTTCTCTTGTGACTCCGTTTTATATATGCTCGTACATTTTGTAAGAATCGTCTCAAAATGGAGAAAAAGAGTAGGCTAGAATCAACACCAAAATGTCATCATAACTCCTAAGAAAAAAAAAATACGAGAAAAGAACATTTTGACGGAAACATTTCCTTTTTTATATGTAAACATGTGTATGCATACGTGTATGTTTTGTGTGTAGTAAACTTTTGGTCTGTTTTGTGACTACTTCATGTATGTCGGTACATTTCGTCAGAATCGTTTCAAAATGCAGAAAAAGAGCAGACTGGAATCAACAAGCAGCCTAATGAGTTCGGAAGTATCGGGAATATTCGGGAATGTTTGATAATAAGGGACGCTCTAAAATGGACTTTATATCGCCGACAAACGTCGACAGCGTTTCCGGATCATAAAACCCAAGCCAGGGTTGTCAGTTAAAAAAAGAGATCCGTGAATTGACCAAAATGTCATCATAACTCCTAAGAAAAAAAAAATACGAGAAAAGAACATTTTGACGGAAACATTTCCTTTTTTTATATGTAAACATGTGTATGCATACGTGTATGTTTTGTGTGTAGTAAACTTTTGGTCTGTTTTGTGACTACTTCATGTATGTCGGTACATTTCGTCAGAATCGTTTCAAAATGCAGAAAAAGAGCAGACTGGAATCAACAAGCAGCCTAATGAGTTCGGAAGTATCGGGAATATTCGGGAATGTTTGATAATAAGGGACGCTCTAAAATGGACGTTATATCGCCAACAAACGTCGACAGCGTTTCCGGATCATAAAACCCAAGCCAGGGTTGTCAGTTAAAAAAAGAGATCCGTGAATTGACCAAAATGTCATCATAACTCCTAAGAAAAAAAATACGAGAAAAGAACATTTTGACGGAAACATTTCCTTTTTTATATGTAAACATGTGTATGTATACGTGTATGTTTTGTGTGTAATAAACTTTTGGTCTGTTTTGTGACTACTTCATCTATGTCGGTACATTTCGTCAGAATCGTTTCAAAATGCAGAAAAAGAGCAGACTGTAATCAACAAGCAGCCTAATGAGAGTAATGAGTTCGAAAGTATCGGGAATATTCGGGAATGTTTGATAATAAGGGACGCTCAAAAATGGCCGTTATATCGCCAACAAACGTCGACAGCGTTTCCGGATCATAAAGCCCAAGCCAGGGTTGTCAGTTAAAAAAAGAGATCCGTGAATTGACCAAAATGTCATCATAACTCCTAAGAAAAAAAAATACGAGAAAAGAACATTTTGACGGAAACATTTCCTTTTTTATATGTAAACATGTGTATGCATACGTGTATGTTTTGTGTGTAGTAAACTTTTGGTCTGTTTTGTGACTACTTCATGTATGTCGGTACATTTCGTCAGAATCGTTTCAAAATGCAGAAAAAGAGCAGACTGGAATCAACAAGCAGCCTAATGAGTTCGGAAGTATCGGGAATATTCGGGAATGTTTGATAATAAGGGACGCTCAAAAATGGCCGTTATATCGCCGACAAACGTCGACAGCGTTTCCGGATCATAAAGCCCAAGCCAGGGTTGTCAGTTGAGAAAAAAAATATGCAAAAAAATATTTTTTTAAATAAATATGTGTCGATACGATGCGTGTTGTTCTAAAGGAAGATAGTTAGGGTTATAGTTTATGAAAATTTCATAATTAAATACTGATAATGTTTTGGCTTCAAATTCAAGCATGCATTGAAACATGATAAATAAGTATAGTAGAGGATACTAAACTAACTATTTTGGCTCAACGATCCAAAGAGAATCTTGGCCTCCGAAATGAGAGCACGCCACCTATCCCGATCCTGCGCAACTTCTTGCCAGTTGTTGACTCGAAGCTGCAGCAGATCCGCCGCCACACTGTCTCCCCAACGATATCTGGGCCGACCCACCGGACGGCGACCAGTCGAGGATACAAACATGATAAACGTTTATTTTAGCGAGTTGGTGAAAATACAACGTTTTAAACCCAAGCTGTTATTATTTGTAACGTAAGCAGGTATTTGGTAAACATTTATGCAGCTTGTAATGTAAATATGTGTGTATGCAAATTTTGAATTTAAGTTCCAAAGTCTAACCCTTGTCAAATGTTTACTTATAAGTTTAAATCGTAGTGTACCAAGGTTCTAACTTGTTTTAAGTCCCAAGCACGAAATTATAATTGAAATTAAGTGGTTTTCTAAGTTTGATCTACGCTTTTGCGATTTACTTGTATGTAAGTAATTAATTTAAAAATGCATTATAAATTAGGGGTAAAGGGTTTACCCTTAATTTATAATGTTAAGCAGGGTTAACAGACCTATTAATTCGTTTTGTAGATCACTATGATTTTACCCCAGATTTAATTTTGCTTAATGGATTCGAATATTTTAAACTTCGTCATTTTAAGGGTTGAAATACTATTTTTAATTTTGATTTTTTTTTTTTTGTAATAGTTTAGTTATTAGGAGCATACGTTTTAAAATCTAGTTAGCAATAAATATATTGTCAGGCAGCGCTATTTCAATTATCAAATAAACGGGCAAAATACACTTAATGACAAAGTAAACAGGTCACCTTGTATGTTCTCAGGCTGAGATACAAGATGGCCTGACGAGAATCTCAGGTACATTTTGCTTTTTTACTGATGCTTTACTGAACACGTTGCTTTTTATAACGTATTTTGACGTGTCGTACAGTTGCAATCATGACCCATAAATGGACTCGCCGTAAGATCCGCGCTGGCTTTCGGGTCAGCAATGTCAGCATTATACTACAAAAACTATTTAAAACGGGATATTTACCATGTGAGTTTTTTATTGTGAGCTTCCGATATTTCGGCACAGTTGCATGCGCCATTATCACGGAGTAACTGAAGTTGCTGCGAGTGTCAGTTGTGGTCTACCCACACACCATAGCGATATCGGAAGCTCACAATAAAAAACTCACATGGTAAATATCCCGTTTTAAATAGTTTTTGTAATGTTAATGAGCATGTTAGCTTAAAATCATATATTCAGCATTATACTGATCCATTAATCTGTAATTTTTATGTTATGTAATATTTGTTTTGTTCTTTAATACTTTATATGATGTTTAATTTTATCACGAATAAAATTATTGGAACGTGATTCTTGAATGTAATTAAGAGTGGCAACCCTAGCTCATGTCGATTTTCATAAAGACTGTCCGTGTCGATAAACAAGGAAACTCCGGCATCAGAAAGCGATTGGCCGAACAAACGCCATTTTTATTCTCTTTGCCTAGAGTTGCACAAAAGAAATGGTTTACACAGTAGTCCTAGTTAGGAATAAATTACGTGTTTGTCTATTTTTTGTTCAAAGTTATGTACATATAAATATAGTTGTACCGATCTTGAGAACTTTCTTTGTATGGAGAACATTCTCGCTCAAGAATATTCCCCATACGAATCGTAGAAAAGTACAACTCTATTTTATAGTTGTATGATGTGGATGTGTGTGAAGTTTTCAAATCGTCATGCGGTAGTGTGGGGAAAATAGCCTACCGATCGTTTGTGGATACAGAAAATTATTTATCTATGTAACATTTTTGTTCATGTCAGTTTTCTGACTTAAAAAGTACAAAATGCTTGGAAAACCTTTATTTTTAAACGAGATTTTTTCACTTACTTTATTTTCATGATGTTGCTAGCAAACATTGTTGCGTCAATTTTTTTATTACAAAATAAGGCAAAAAAACAACAAAGGTTCAAAAAACTTTTGTGTCCCCCTTAAAAAAGTTACTAATAACTTCAAACATCAAAGGACCTCGAACTCTAACGATATCCATCGTTTGGGAGTCCGCTATTGATTAAATTCCGGTCATATCTCATCGGGGTTGACCTTCAAACTTCTCAATTGAAGGAAAACTGGGATTTTGGGGCGTTTTATTTCAGGACATTTCCAGGAAAAAGTGTAAAAATACTGTTTTTTGTTAATTTTGAGTTATTTATACCCAGAATCACAAGGACTATCGATTTAAATAGCAGAAAAATTTCCTTAGGTTTGACTTTTGTGACGGCCGTTAACATTGTTCAATATTCGTAACAATTTGTATGGATCATCACAAAACGGACTCATACATTTTGTATGGTTTTTTATACAGGAAATTCTCGAAGTTACGAGGTATTCTCGTATTAGAAATGTGTAGGATTCTGTTGGTAGTTTTTGGACATACATAAGCGCATTGAAATATACCTAAACGAAATATATTTCCTGCTGATTCAACACGATTCATATTAGCTCACAGTATTAGGCAACACAAATTGATAGATTTCTATTTGACTTGATACCCTGCAGGGCACCCCACTGCATTAACTACGATAGCATCTCTGGGGTGAACAGGAAACAATTTAGCCCCCGACACAGTGGACAAGGGGTGATTGTGAACATGTTAACAATTTTATTATCGCAAATACATGATTGATTATATATCAATATCAATATGTTTGCGTAAGAGCTTGAAATAGCTAGAAAAGAAAACTCTTAGATTGTTGAAAATATATTGTTTTAACGGCCTCCTAGCCTAGTTGGTTGTGACCCTGCCTATGAAGCAGGAGGTCCCAGGTTCGAATTCTAGTAAGCATTTGTGTGTTTATCACAGATATTTGTTCCTGAGCTATGGATGTTTTCTATGTTTTGAAGTATTTATCTATATCTATCTATAATATATATCGTCGCCTAGTACCCACAACACAAGCCTTATTGAGCTTACTGTGGGACTACGTTAATTTGTGTAAGATTGTCCTAATATTTATTTATTTTGGTTTGGCTAAGTATGTCAAATTCATACAGTCTATGATACAGTTCACAAGTAAATTAAATTGTGAGTTTTTATTCTCATTATAATTTATAACCTTGTGCAATCTAAGAAGCGGTTTTTGACACCTGTCATCTCAGTACATTTTATAGCCTAAAATCGATATTAGGTTATAAAATGTACTGAGATGACAGGTGTCAAAAACCGCTTCTTAGATTGCACAAGGTATAGCCAACGAGCAACTCATTAGCGGTATGCTTTCGAGACATCATGTGACAGCTGTCAAAATGGCTTCTAATGCTGAGACTGAGCTCCTGCATTAATACAAGAAAAGAAGTACAAAGGCGGACTTAATGCCTTTAGGGGTTATGAACATCATTTGATTTAACAATACCCGTGATTATATGGAATTAGGTTTTATCTGATAAATTCAATGATAATCGTAGTTACAACATTAAATATTACATTGAGGGGTTAGGGTGGATTCAATAATAGATGGATGTGACGAAATTTATAAGGTTTTATGCCATATTTGATAGGGAAGCCATAACGTACCTTTTTTCACTTGTACAGTCGACGTCAAAAATATGTTTACACTTTTGGACCTTATTACAAAGGAGTAAGGTGCAAAACTGTAAACATATTTTTGACGTCGACCGTACATATTTATGTTGTAATGTTTAAGCTGTTACTATGACAATAAAGTGAATCAACCACTTCCCGGTGTCCGATTGAGCTGAAATTTGGTATACTTCCGTAGTTTACACGACAATGCTACTAGGTACAGTCAGCAATAAAACTGTGTACCAAAAAAAACTTTTGGGAGTTACTTGTTATTATCTCTGTAGCTAAATGTCAAATTGAGGAAGGATAATCTTTTCTGCTTTTACTATTACTTATTCTGTGGTTTAGGCATCTGCCACGAATACAGAATATAAAAGATAAAAAAAGATAAAAGATATTTATTCTTCAATTGAAACAATAAACCTATATATAAAACTAAAATAAACTTATAAATAAAAGATGCTCCCCAAGTCGCCTTCGTGGGTTATGGTACCCAGAAGGCTGGCAGCGTTACCTCTTTGGATGGCCAGGCTTATCTTTTGACCGAAATAGCTGCCAGCCTTCTGGTTACCTGAGGCATCGATAAGGCGCTTGGAGATTTAGGCACATTACAATGCACTTATGAACGTCAGAGAGAAAAAGAAACTACCACCGGTTCTAACCCTACACCTCTGACCTGAGAAGTATTACTTATTACCGGCAAGAAACTCGGCGGGACTTATTTTTTCAAAACAGTAATACTAATACATTAAGGATAGATATACAGATAGATTAGATCCCAGCCTTGGCCATCGGACTATTTACGTCTAAATGTGATGAAAACTTATTTGTTTGATGTGTACGCTTAAAGAGTAAAAACACATTAGCAGAAATTTCCATTGAAAATAACACATTTCAACAAACAGGGAAAACACGAATTTCCTTTTTGATCTCTATTAAAAAATACTTCCCAGTCTCCTGTTTCAAATTATTATGTTTTCTGCCTTCCATCCGTCTTTGTTCTAGAAATGCCTTGTTTGCACAGTTCCTTTGTGACTTTGAATTAGATCTTCAAATAGTGATTTAGGGAAAATTCTGTACTTGAAAGCCTCTTTTATCACCTACCGTTAAGGGGCTACTTTGAAAAATTATAGGTTTTTCAAACACACTATTGACTAAACGGGAAAAGGGACTGAATTTATTTTCGAATATATATTATTAGACTAACACGATTGCTGAAAGTTGCCTCGATAGAAAAAAAAAATCCGAAGTTGGGTCCTTTTTCCCCTTATTTTTCTTAGCTTACGTAAACTACAGGAAATTAAGCAATATACCTAACTAAGTAAAAAATATGGTATTCTGGTTTATCTAAATAGTCACAGAAACGAAATTAGACAAAACTTTATAGATTCGCTTGTTTATCGTAGTCTAGTCAAAAAGTCTGATCCTTAAGAGCGCTGCATCTCTTTCTTTCGTGCACGGGAGCCATAAACGTGTCTCTAACGGATGGGCGTGGCTTGCCCGAATCGAGGAACGGCCTTAACGGACGTAAATATCTAAGTAGTTGACTTACCTATAGCTAATCAAAGTAGTACGGCTTTTATAATTTCCATTCGTGTAATAGCACCACATACCTAAAACAAAAAAAAATATTTTAACAAACATCATGAAATACATTTATTATAATGAAAACCGCGTTAAACAACTTGTTTGAGGTACTGTTTAATGTGTCTAGTTACTTTTTAGGGTTCCTTAGTCAACTAGGAACCCTTATAGTTTCGCCATGTCATTCTGTCCGTCCGCGGCTTAGCTCAGTGATCGTTAATTCGTTAGCACTAGAAAGCTGCAATTTGGTATGAATATGTACGCCGACAAAGTGGCAGAATAAAACAGAAGAAAAATATATATTTTATTTTGGTATCTCTCTCTTTTTTTTCGCTCCAACTCTATCCTGTTGATAGGTCTTTTAAAACAAGTAACTCACAAAAATGTTTTTTGGTACACAGTTTTATTGCTGACTGTACTTAGTAGCATTGTCACGTAAAGTACGGAAGTATACCAAATTTCAGCTCAATCAGACACCGGGAAGTGGTTGAAATTTACCTTACAAGATTTGATGCACATAATGACATAAACAAATATACGGGGTAAAAGCTAAATAAAACTGTGTATTAAAAAACATCCCAACTAGCAAAATCATGGTGGAGTAAACGTTTCTGCCGCGACTTTTTGGTGTTTGTGTATTGTCGAATAAGAGTCGAATACACGTTTATACGACGGCGTTTGGGCACAATTATACTGCAATAAAGTGGAGTAGAAGTTCTATAAATGTCGCGCAATTACTAATTTCGTGTAGTAGTGGCTTTTATTGCAATATTTATTCGGCTTTTATGTCGAATTGCAGCAGCAAGAAATCCACTATGCAATTAATTGGTTCAATAGCGAAGTTTGGAGCACCGACAGTATCAACATGCGCAAAGTTCGTACAATTTAATTGTCACAAACCATAGACCGAACGTGAAAAAAAAATTATTTGGAGAGACTTTACTTACGTAAAAGTGCATTTTGATTTTGTTAAATATTAAGTATAGTGACTTGAGGTTTATCGATTGTGGCAATATAACAGTGAATTTTACCTGCACTCTTATTTTTGTGACGAAACATATTATAATTTATTCATAAAATTTTAATGCGCCTTCATGATATTTAGTTTTAAGTGATTTTTATTTAATTTATTTTATTATTATCTGAACAAATGGTATCAGTAAGCGACATTAAGCATCTTCGTAACACTTACGCGACCAGTATGCGATTTACAGACGCATACGAGTGCTCCGTTACTACATTATTCGACTATTGTTTCCGCCATAATGCAATCATTAGGGTTCTTTGTAAAGAATATAAAAACCCTTGATTTCCACACAATATCAAAGAAATCCTGTGGTAATAGTTACACAGTTCCGTATGTATAATACAAGGTGTAACAAAAATGCTGGTGATCCTTTTAAGGGCATAATTGGTGTTATATTATAATTATGCAAAACTAAGAACTATGTTTTTTTCGCAAAAAAAGTTGGTTTTGTAGGAGAGTTGGCCGGCTGGGATGACGTGTCCATACAAAAAAATACCCGTCGAAAAAATTTGCCTCCTACTTTTTCTTACTCGCAATAGGTACGATACCAATTATATCCTTAAGCGGATCACCAGTATTTTTGTTACATCTTGTAGATCATGAAATATGAGGCTTAAAAATGCTATTTTTTGAGTTTTGCTTAATATTTACATCTAAATACGGTCACAGCCTTTCATTCATTACAAATTTTTTATACGTATACTTGCCTTTCATTTAAGCCCAAAACGAACTCTGTAAACCTTTTAGTATTCTTGTAATCTTAAAAAATTTGCAACAAATGGTGTCTGAAATACGCGTACCGTCGCGTGCTACAAGTATGCCTACGATGCACAACTTTGCCTGGCTTAAAAACATGTTTTCTTCACCAAACACCTATTTATATCTTATTCCTGAGATGGCCGCCTTTTTCCCATCTCAGGAATAAGCCCACAGCTATTTTAGTTAAACTGTATTTTTTATGTCAAAAGTCTGAAAATTTCTTGCGTACTACGCAGCAGACACAACTTTTTTTGCATGAAAAATACATTTTTACATTCTTCTAAGGGACCCTAATAACATATAAAAATGTAGCTTTAAATCGCGCTTTCCGTGATAAATCGACAATTTGACTGCTGTATGGTTATGCTTTTCTGTAGAAATTTCAAAAAAAAAAATTATGTACGGAACCAGTACTCGCATTGAAAGATTCTGGTTGACAAGTTTGATGCTGAAAAGATGGCAGACATGCAATGGTTATACGAGTTGTGGATCAGTAAACGTTATATTTTGGCATCTTTATAACACACGCTGTGAAATAAAAGTGCTAAACAACTACACTTACACAGCATAAACAATTATTAGTCGGATAATTATCTCCAAAGCAACACTTATATCATTATACACTCTATAGAAATCAGTATGAAATCTATTACTCGATTGTGTAGTAATCGTATTTATTTACTACATTTACATTGCTACAAGTGGAGTAGAAATTACTTTAAACTCTTTTATACAACAGTTTCCTGAATAAAAGTTGCAACTAACCATGGCAATATGACTAGTCATATAATGGCAACATTAGAAACGTATAAACGGCTGTTTGTGACATAGCTGAGGTATAATACGCTGTTACGTGATCAATGAGCTGTATAGAAGTAATATTGATGATGGCTACAAAACTGTAGTAAAACAATCGCATAACAAAGTCAAATAAACGTTTATTCTACTTACTATTTGACTGAGTTGTTGTATAAGCCAAATTGTAATATAATCAGCTACTATACGACATATTATCGCCGCGACTACTGTTACATTACCTTTATCTGACTAAATAGCTCTATAACACCGAGCTTATTCGGCATTTTTGTTAGTTGGGATAAGGGTCATTTAAAACAGTTTTTGGATAAAACGAATTATTTCGTAAATAATAGCTCCGAAAGTTTAAAACAGATAGTATTGCCGTTAGTTTATTCTATTTCCCTAACCACAGTTGAACCTTATTACCAAGCAAAACAGTCGTTCATAAGTGACTTGAAAACGCAGTCGGATAGAGACCAGTCATGGGCGGTGTCTCACTCGCACTCGTTACAAAATTGTCACTTTGACATTGTCTGATGACGTCATTACCACCTTAGTCAAAACGAGACACATCTCCCTCTATTATGGGGCCCACACACTATCAGTCGGCCTGACGATATTGGCCGGTTAGTTGTTCGGAGCTATCAAATTTTTGTTCTGACAGGCCGATATCGTCAGGCGGACTGATAGTCGGTGGGCACCCTTACACTCTCATTTGGTCTCACTTTGT
The DNA here is from genome assembly GCA_911728535.1 of Pammene fasciana. Taxonomy (NCBI): domain Eukaryota; kingdom Metazoa; phylum Arthropoda; class Insecta; order Lepidoptera; family Tortricidae; genus Pammene; species Pammene fasciana. The sequence continues at coordinate 4,053,502 of OU452295.1, forward strand.
GGCAAAAGAATATACTACAGTTTAAAATAACTAGTAGTCCGCCTCGAACTGAGAACTCGCGATTTAGTTGCAAACGAGTTGACCAATACACCAAGACCCTAAGGAGCATTTTTTTTCTCCTTCTAGCTCCATAACCAATTGATCGATCCTGCTCATATACGAACTTACAAATTGTATGTACCTCTGCTACAGCCCCAAGAAATTTCATAAAGATCATAAAAACGTTACTAAAGTTATCGTCGGACAAACTATCGAAATCAAAAAGCCGTCCAAATGCCGAGACGTAGCCAGGTGACAGTTCGGTTCGGTCTGGAGTTGTTTGTAAGAACTCACTCCGCGAGTTCGATAATTCATGCTCGTCACTAGTTATTTTTAGAATCAGACAATGTCATTTTACATCAACGCCATTCCTTCAATGCAACTTCTGAAAGCAATAAATTCGCTGTCAAAGTAACTTTGCGGACTTTCCAAGGGCTCCGAAAGTTAATTAAATTCGAATAAAGCTGTAAATTAAGTTTCAAATTAATTATTAAATTGCGCAAGGTGATTCGTGTGAAAACATAGTATGTTTACTTTTAATTAAATAGTGTGAAAAGATTTAAGAAAAGGGCGCAACAACTTTTAGTTCGAATGTAATATGTACACGACATTTAAACTTCAATCGAATATTTTGCTTCTAAATAATATAATAATTTGCTGTATTTTCTGTACTGTTTCTTTTTTTGAGGTGTTCAATAAAGAGTATTTGTATTGTATTGTAATTTTAACGTTACATCGTCACGTGCTACAACTTTGCCCGGCTCGAAAAACATGGTTTTCTTCACCAAACAACTATTTATAACTTATTCCTGAGATGGGAGAAAGGCGGCATGTGAATTCTCTTGAGTTGCAGGCGTCAATAGGCTACGGTAACTGCTTACCATCAGGCGGGCCGTATGTTTGTTTGCCACCATCGTAGTATAAAAAAAAGAAAACCATGTTTTTCAAGCCAAAGTTGTGTATCGTAGGCAAAGTTGTAGCACGTGACAGTACGTTAAAAGAAACTATTTGCTCTCTGATAGATCTTAGACAAATATTAAATTGCAAACGACATTTCTTTTAACTTCAGAGAATTTTTTGATCAGGCCAGAGACATGAGAAGTATCAGTCTAAAAGTTGATTCGCCCAAAAGATGGTTTACAAATTGTCGGTCTATGAATAAGCCACCAGACACTGTCAGTAATATTAGTATTATTTCTATCTATACCCATCTATATAGAGAATGACGAGTACGAGTAGAGAAATAATGTCATTATTACCAGAGACTTATTACTGACAATGTCCTATATTTAATATTTCACCACGGTGACAATTGTAATTTTCTGACATATCTATATTACTGACGTCACAGGCATCCATAGGCTACGGAAACCGCTTACTATTGAGCGGGCTGCACGCTTGTTTGCCACGTAGTATTTAAAGAAAAACTTCATTTATTATCACTAAAATTACTACTTTTGTAAACAGAGTTTTTGACATATGTATCGAAAAACACGACAATTGTCACCAAATTCCGACACAAGCCTAATCTCATGTCGAGAAATATTTACAATTCTTCTAAGAACTATGGTTATTCGTGACAATTGTCGTGAGCACTTCAGTAAACTCAGTACCTATTTATTAACGATATAATATAAATATATTGAATTTTATTAAAAATATCTTGGTGGTGGCAAACAAGCATGCAGCCCGCCTGCTGGTAAGCGGTAACTGTAGCCTGTGGATGCCTGTGACGTCAGTAATTTGGATATGTCAGAAATTGTGACAATTGTCACCGTGGTGAAACAGGGGCCTGGTGGCATAATGAGGTTACAGAACGATTTTGAATTGTCTCAATCATCTTTTGTTTCAGGGTTTTGCCTACGCTACGGTATACTAATATTTGCTATTTATACTTTCATTTTGATAAATTCAAAGACATGTTAATTCGATTTATGGATTCGTAATAAATAAAGTATAAATAAAGGTTTTATGTGTCTGGGTTTAGCCACTCCCAAACGAATGAATAGAAAATGCGGTTATTAATTCGAAAGTCGTGTCTGTCAAATGGTTGTTAATATTTATAGATTCCTATAAAAGCTTTTGATCACTGACTGATATTTGATATATCTCCACAAAGGACGCAAATACGTATTTCGATCTAAATATTAAATATTCCCAAAACTAGAAATAGAGTGAGTTGAAACTTTAGGTCCATGGGGTCCCAGCTCACACAAGTTTCTTGCAGAAATCGCGAAGCGTCTGGTTGACGTAACTGGTGACCGGAGAGCTGGCGGTTTCCTCGCACAACGTATCAGCAATGCGATACAACGAGGAAATGCCGCCAGCATCCTTGGCACAATGCCGCAAGGGCCTAGTTTAGATTTGAGCTAGTTTTTAATTTAGTTTAATATTTGTACTGTAGTGCCTCTGTATAATTAATTATGTAAATAAATGATATAAAGAAATAGAGTTAGTGCAATTAAATAACATTTGACTTTAAAACGTGCCGTCTTGCTTTAATTAAAATTATTTACTGTTGAACTATTCACTGGTAAAATGGTCGGGAATTTCTGCTATTCTTGTAATTTAGGTCACGTATATTTGCAAGCAATATTGAAACCGTAAATTAACGTTATTTCTTCTTGCATTTGTATAATATAATTGCTCTTCTGGTTAGGTGAAAATATTTTGATACTTAGTACCGTCAGCAGCAGAAGTAGCTAAGCGGGCGGGGTGTTCAAAATGAGCTTGACATGACTTAGTTGTCAACAGAATAAGAACGTATGTACAAGATCCTTTTAACACGATCTCATACCTCATTAAAGTAAAAATGTCAAGCTAATTTTGAACCGCTGTCTTTACTGTGACGTCACATAATATTTCAAGTATGTCGCGGGCTACAACTTTGCTTACGATTCACAACTTTGCCTGGCTAGAAAAACATGGTTTTTAGGCCAGGCAAAGTTGTGCATCGTAGGCAAAGTTGTAGCACGTGACGGCACACCTCATAGCTGGCTTATTCGTCATAAATGCGATTTCTTTTTTCTTTTATTAGTGATACGCTTAAGCCAATAAGATGCAAAATGGTGAAATTTAAAATCGTTTTCCCAAAAATCGCACTGACAATCGTAGGATTTTTTAAATCTGAAAAACCTAAGTTATCATATATAAGGTATCATAGTAAGCTGGTTTTCAAATGGACGCACGTCAATATAGGCTACTTTCCTATGAAGTCAAATCAGCTACTCTTTAGGAAACGTCAAAACGATTTTATGAATGCAACGAAACAATTATTTTTATCTACAGGAAAGTAGCCATTGGAACGCAAGTTCAGTAAAAACTCATTATAAAAAACATGGCGGTGATCGGGTCTGTCCCGAAGTTTAAATTGGAGTCACCCTAGCTGGGGTTCCGCGCAAAGTTGGGAATTAAACTGCAGTCAAGTAAGATCGCAAGTTAAGTCAAGGTTTTAGTATGATCGATGGTCTTGTTGTGTTAAGTCACTTGAACCCCGACTTTTAACTTTTTAAGTCTCGAGAAACGGCGAAGCTGGGGCTGAAAATCGACAACGACTATAACTTTATTTTTTTTCCAGGAACTGTATGTCTTCAAAAGATCCTCTTGTCTAGCCGTCAATACAGTGATCCTGTATATTAAACGGTCGGCAACGCGCATGTGACACCTTTAAAGGGGATTTATTTGTTGATCATGTACTATGCCTCGTTTTTTTCAGATTACAAAAATAACGGTCGATTTCGACAATTTATCGTTATTTTTAGTGTCCGACCGTCCGTATGTCACAGCCATTTTACTCGGAAACTATAAAGGTATGCGTCGGCAAGAGGCTGCCGCGACCCGGCAGTCGCTGCCCGGCAGTCACTGCCCGGCAGTCGCCCTACTGCTTTATAGGGATTTGTATGACACACCGTCCGCAGCAGGCGGCTGAGCGGCGCGGCCGTGGTCGCGCGACCTCGGCAGCGCCGCCGAGCCGCTCCCGTAGCAGTACGGCAGCGCTGCTCGCTCGCAGCGGTCGCAAAAATGGTGTCTTTTAACAGTTTTAACGAAGAAAACGACGAGTATTTAGTGGAGCTTATTGCTAAACATCCAGCGCTTTATGATTTTCGACTGAAAGCTTCTACTCCTCTTTGATGAAAGTAAAATCATCATTATTTCATCAATTTCATCATCTTATTCTTCGTCTTTAAATTGTCAAACATCGTTATTTTTAATAATACGCAACCGAATCGCACAACTGCTAGCACTGACTCCTATGTGACAACTGCGCGTGGCAGTCGGCAGCCGCCGCCCGGTCGCGCCTATCCGAATGCTTACGGCGGCGCTGCCCAGCAGTCACGTTCGGCGGCGGCGGTCGGTCGCGGCAGTCGGGTCGCGGCAGCGTCTTGCCGAATGCTAGCTTAAGACGTATCTTTGTTACACTCTAATCCCAAGAATTTATAAAGGCACTACAAGGCAAGGCAAAAGCGACTACATGCTACATCTTGTAACTCAAATAATTTTTGGCCCCAACGTGAAGCCTTTTGGTGCTTCAGCTTTAAAAAAAAATGGCTGGCGAGTTGCTGCATTATGGTACGAATATATCGGAAAATGATATAATCTCAGAAATTCCTGTTCGTTGAAATTTGGTCCAAGCCTATATTTTAAAAAGTTAATTTCATTCGCAATTAATTTCGATAGTATCGAGGAGCAATTTACACGTATCTCCGAATCTGTTCGCTGAGTTTTATGCATACCAAATTCGTTGGGCTACAGAAATGGTATAAACAGAGAGCACAGTCGAAAAAAAATCGCTTTCACGTAACGTCTGATGTTACAAGACGAATGGTAAAATTGAAGTGGCAGTGGGCTGGACATGTGGCCTGCAAAGACGGCTCTTGGTGCAAGAGGGTGGTAGAGTGGAAACCATGGGGAGAGTCACGTCCGCAAGGCAAACCAAAAATGCGATGGTATGATGACATCATAAGAACAGCTGGAACAAAATGGGTACAAAGAGCACAAGACAGACTCAAGTGGTACAAATTGAAGGAGGCCTACATCTACAAGATTGAAAAAAAAGGCTAAGAAGAAGAGAAGAACGTAACCTTCAAAATGGCTATGGATGCCAAAATGAAGGAGTGAAGTAGCTATTAGATTGGAACAGAACGCGACTGACAAACAAACAGTCTGATTCTAGTGATAAAAACAGAATATTTTATAAACACAGGTAAACAAGTACTCCAATTAATGCCAAGACCCCGGTAATAAATATAATCAAATGTACCTCCATTTAATTAGAAATATTTATGCAACGACGATAAAAAAAGCATTAAAATTTATGTCATTTAAATAAATTTAATGCCAACGAAAAGCTGTGTGGTGTTGTACATTTACATTATTTAAGTTTATATCGGTGTGATCGATAAACGAACACTGGGCTAGATCTACAAGGGCTTTCTTTTTAAGTATACAACACGATTGGCTTAATCGCAGAAAAAAGCCAATCGTGTTGTATACTCATGGGCAACAAACACTGGTTACTTCTTGTACTGTAGATATGTCCACAACGTGACAAGTTTTCACAGCCCTTGAGTGTTAGTTACAAAGCGTTTATTGTCTAAGTGTCCACGTTGTTTTACTCTATGACACCGGTAATACGTTTTTAAGAGATGACGATGGGCGGGGACCCGACGAGGTTTTAATGCATGTATCAAGCAAATTTAGATTTGATCGATGATGTAAAGGCCTTGTTTAAAGTCAAAAGAGTCGTTCGTGACAAATTTATGTAATTTTTGTTTGGACTTTCTGCTTTTATAATGGCTGTGGTGTTTTGTTTTTAAATTGGCTTCGTGATTTGTGACGATTTTAGGAGATAAATGTTTGTTATTTGACATGTTTTTTGTATGGGGACTTTTTTAAAGTGCTTGTTGATACAGGAGCAATTTTTACAACAGATTTTGATAAGTATAAGTTAACTTTTTAGTTAATAGTTGACGTTTTGTATGGGAATATCAATTTTTGTTTGGGATTTCGGGGTTGGTCCCATAGAAAAAATTGTTCAGTATGACTTACCTAATCACCTTCCATATGGCTAGTTATAGAAAAAAAAAACATCCTGTATACAGTCATAAACCCGAATTGTTGACTCCATCTTCAAGCACTTTAACTTTTTACTTATATTGTTAGTAATGTCTTATAAAACCAATCTCAATACAATCTAAATTCCAAAAGCTTCAAAATAACCCACAACAAATTATAACTCACCCCTTTGTTACATCTCCAAAATTCTGGAAGGGGATCGTGTTCGTTAAAACAAACGCCAGTCAAGGCGGAAACACACGAGCCACTTACCGCTTATAATGCGAACAGCATTACAAGTGTTGCTACAAACATTATAAGCGCGGCGGCCAAGAGAGGAGTGGGTAGCGAAAGCGGCGAGCGAGGCGGAAACACACGAGCCACTTACCGCCTATAATGCGTACAGCATTACAAGTGTTGCTTTGCTACAAACATTATAAGGGTGGCGGCCAAGAGAGGAATGGGTAGCGGGAGCGGAGAGCGAGGCGGACACTCACGAGCCACTCACCGCATATAATGCGAACAGCTTTACACGTGTTGCTACAAACATTATAAGGGTGGCGGCCAAGAGAGGAGCGGGTAATAATAATAAGTAGCAAAATACTGGACTACTGTAGCAGAGGACTGGGTACTGGAGGTGCCTGTTTTTTCTTAAACCTAGTAATATTTTGAATGAGATTATGATCTTCATGAAGAACAATAAATTATACTGAGGTAGATGTAATGTAATGTTGAAATTCTCTGATTAAACAGTAAAAGAAATGAAAATGATAGAAGAAATAGAGTTGTTTCGAAAGGTTTCTGAGCTCTGCTTAAAACTAAGCTAAAAGCTTTTCCTTGGCAATACGCTAATGGCCTGTGACTTGCACCGCAGCCTCACAGCTTGCCTGAAGGCAAGCCCGCGTGTAATTCGATTCGGATAGATGTTACAAAGACCTAGACCCAGCGTACGATATGTAAAGTAGGAAGCATAAGAGAAATCTAAACGTTGTTTAAAGGCATTGTTTGAAATTGTGAAATGAAGTTGGTGTAGGATAGTTTTCGAGTTCGCTTTTGACTTTTGACTCGCATATAGAGTGACCAGGTCTAATTTCCGGTTTTACGGGACAGCTGAATTGAAAAACGGGGTTTGAAGTTAAAATACCGGACACCCTATACCGGGTGTTTCCTGTAATAGGAGCAATAAATTAAAACATGGATTCTACTCCTCAAACCAGACAACGTTTGTTCAGCGACTCTTAAAAATAACGTATGGTTTGATTTTGAGCACATTTTAAAGTTTATTCGAACACGCAATGTACTCCGAAATTGATTATGTCTGTAGAGTGACAAACCTGACAAGCAATGTCAATGAGACGGATTTTAACGTACATTGAAAATACTATTTAGTTTGTAGGCGATTATCACACTGGCGACGGATCCGCATCGGGCGCCGGTGCGCGAGCGAGATAGCGCTATACACATGCAGAGCGCTGTCTCGCTCGCGCACCGGCGCCGCATGCGGATCCGCAGCAGTGTGATAACCGCCGTATGAAACAGAAATAATCTAAAAAATACATCTTTTTTAATAGTTGTTGAACAAAAGTTGTATTGTTTGAGGTGTAGAATCTACGGTTTAATTTATTGCTCCCGTATTGGTTTCTCTAAATTACGGGACAGTGAATTCGTGGCTGAAATACGGGACAAACCGTAAAATATATACGGGACATCTTGTCACCCTACTCGCCTGAGTTTAACCAAATCTCAAATGAATGATCAATTCATTCACTTGAAGTTTGGCGTGTGGTTTTCCCTACTACATTATGGGGTTCTTCACGAAGTGCACTCATTTTAAAGGGTTGGTAGAGTCAGAGTTACAGGCGTCCATAGGTTACGCTGGCCGCTTATTATTGGAGCTGTAACTGTATGCTTGTTTGTGACCAGCGTGATATAAAAAAGTACAATGGTTTTCAAGGCTTTGTTTTGAACCACTTCCATTTCGTAGTTTTATATTATCTGTAGAATCTAGAATTTTACGCCCTGACGATTGACTTAGGAAGCCTTATAGAGTGCTCACTCCATACAACTGGTTATTAGCCCGCAAGCTTGACATTTTGAAGGCTAGACGACTAAAGGGTTGAGGGAGGAGAGGGCAGGGGGTGTGGATAGGGCGCCCGTGGTAAAACCTTGGTATGGAGTGAGCACCCACTATGTTGACATTTTCAAGTCAAAGGTGTCATAAGGCGACTGCCATAAAAATCTTTTAGCAATAAACTTTTAGAAAAAAGCGGCACTTGGGTACACGCTTGAGGAAATCCGCGAGCAATTTTTATTTTATCTATTTTTTCTATGAACAGTAGTCAAATAATAACGAACCCCAATAAAACACTCTTAACGCACTATTAAACTTAAAACTAATAGTTTCAACTATTTGATAATAACTCCAATAATATAACAATACGAGATCTGACCTCCACTACATGCATGCCAGATGGCAAGCGTGCACCAATACCTCACACACATCTGAATCTTTATCGCTATTAACATAAAGTCCAAAATCCTTCGTCCCAAATGCAAACGAATTTGGTCATAATACAATAGACCATTTTATCTTGCACTTGACATGACACGTATCGCTTTAAATTAGGGTTGAAATTGGTTTGTCGGGGTTTTTTGTGCGATTTGTAAGGGCGGGTCATAGTAGGAATAATAGCAAAAGTGCATTTAGCTAATGTAATGTCAGAGTGAAAGGGCGTAAGTTGACTTAGTTTCTTATTTACGTATGACGGTTTGTATGGGGATTTGTGGCGGATTATGATAAGTTTTAGCAGATGTATGCGAGGGTGTGGTTATAAAACCGGTTTGAAATGGTGCATTACTTTGTACACATGTTTTCTTATCAAATTATTTGAATCAATCACTGAGAGAGATTCCATTTCGACTTTGCTGTTTCTTAATCCTCTATCATACAAGACATGTTTTTTGCAGTAAAGTATTTAACTCGTTATTAATATGTTTTCCTTTATTTTCATATTAACATTTAAGTGCGCGGGAACGAGATAAAAAACAGAGATTCGCGAAGTTTTATAAAAGAGCGGGATATTCTGCATTTTTTGCACGTCCAAGATTACTATTAAACGCAGCTGTCGCAAAAATAGCAGAAAAGCGTTCAGACAGATACTAAGTCAGGTAATCAGATGCGGCTAGCGTTGATCCTAAAGTCTAGACTTTTAGAAAGTCTCAAGAGCCGGAGACTGCCTGGTTACTATATCCCTTTTGTGTCGACAATTCTTTAACCTCAAGAATTCACTTCCAAAACGTTATAAGTACCATAGTTTACTAAATAAGTTGATGCTTTTTAAAATGGTGCTCGGTCTCAATAGACTGTTAGGTTATAAGAGTCAGGGTTTATCAAGCAAGTTGCTCTCTTTTGTCTGGGGTAGAGTAACTCGGTGTCAAATTACGCGTTATCAGATCATTCGCACTTGGAATATCATAATTTGGAACTGCTTAGCATTTGATGAGGAGCTGCATGATTATCGAGAATTTTTTTGGGTGTTCACTGATCACTTAGGAGGATTCTTTCTAGCCCAAATACACTTGTAGAAAATTCACTAATGCAGTTGCTATGTCCAGATAAGAAACGTTTACAGGTTGAACACTTAAAGAAAATTCACTAATGCACTTGCTATGTCCGGACAAGAAACGTTCTCAGGTTCAACCCTGACTCGTATACCACAGTTTCTTAGAACTTCTGTACAAAGCATTAAAATATACCAGTTGCTTTTTGGTGAAGAAAATAATCGTGAAGTAACCAGAATCAACAAGGCCTGTAGGTTCCCTTCAGGGTTGGAAGACCAGATTGCAGTTTCGTAAAGTTAAAACGTCAATATTTCCAACAGATGACACAACAGGAAAGACTCCGCTTCAACACGTAACCGATGGTGTGATACAAGGATCGCTTTATAAGTAGCAGACGAGCTCGATTCTGTTAAAACTTTGGCAGATTGGCCCAATTTTATGGAACAAACGAGTTCATTGTCTGTTTTGGAATACTGAGCGGATGGTCGAGCCCCGACCGGCGGTGCGTATGCGCTCGAAATGTGCGTTTTGTAGCTTTCAAGTAAGAGAACGGATATCATGATGTAAGCGATAATCGTTAGGGCAGAAATGTCTTGAAAGTTTAGCTGTCGTGGAACACGTGGACAGACAATAGAGCATCTACTTATACATAGTGTTGTATTGTATTCCTGCCAATGATTAAGGTTAACAGAGGGCTCAAAGAGGATAAAGAAAGTGTGTTGACGATGAGAGACCATCTCCCTTTATACCTTTAGCCGTCAACATAGTGTATCCTCCTTTAATATTAAAGGTTCGGCATATGACGTCCATAGGCTACGGTAGCCGCTCACCATCAGGCGGGTCGTATGCTTGTTTGCCACCGGTATAACAATCTGTCCGTAACCTACATATTACCTTTCATCTATCTCGCTAATCGTCTAACTTAATTTTTTTGGGTTGGATACGTTATTTTGACACCACATGGTGCGGATGTTTTTTAACGGATACGAAGGATATATTGACGAAGCCTGCATTGATTATATTTTTTAATAACTAATGTATTTTGGACTTTTCTAGATAAAGCGTTAAACACGTCCGCTCTCGCTACTGTTTTAAGCATCAGTGAAAAAGTTGTCGGTTTGCACCCAGCCAGAAGTGTTTCAGTTCAGCTTCACACATGCCATCTTTTCCTACGAGTTTACTGGTGCTATCTGTTTATACTTGGAGAAGAGAAAGACGCGATTTAAGTTTTAAGTAGAAAATTTCTTAGCGCGCATTTTTACTTGAAACCAGGTGGAAAATATTAACAGTTTTCGCAGGATTATGCTTGCAAAATTTATAAGTATAATGCATTTCGAAATCTGGATTTCGCCAGCGTGGGGCCAATAACTTACCTACTTCACTCTCGCATATTAAGTACCGTAAGCCAGCAACAGATTTCTTATGATGAAGCTTCGTGAAGGTCAGCTGCCGCTCCGTTAGTGGGTTGTGCCTCGTGTTCATATAAGTACAGACTGAGACCTACTTAATTTATTTTATAAAGTAAGTATAACTTATAATGTTGTCAAGTTAAAAAGGTTTGCCGGAAAAAACTCGAGTCCTCAAAAGTAGGTTAAACATGTAAATCTTAAGTTAAAACCGGGGTAACCTCAAATTCGACGCGTCAGGTTCCGGACGGATTTGGGTCGGAACTTTTAACGCAAATGAGTGAAAGATGAGCGTAGTTTGATATCTTCGAGGTTTCGATACGAGTTTGATGTTCCGCGGGAGTTTGGATTGGGTGTACGTTTTAGTGAATTTGGAAAATAAATTGTAGGTTTCGGAAACTGATGCTCAACAAATTTCTGCCCTGCTTGTCATACAGTCGTTGAGGGTAAACTGTTAGTTTTTAGAGGGTAGTTTGGCATGGTGAGGTGCCCAAAATACCCGCAGCCTGCCCCACGGGTGGAATGTTTCAAATATTATCTAGACTCAAAAAAGATTTTTTTATTATTTGCGCAATTGTTTACCTATTTGATATTTTATAGCCATATTTAAATATTTTAGAGTGAATAAAACTTGATCCCTATATTTAAAGAATAAATTCACTCGATAAAAACTTGTATGAAAACTCAAAACTTAAAACAAATTGGCCATATCTCGCTTTAAAGTCCCAAATTTCATTAGAATCATCGCTCGAAACATTAAATTCCTTTTATACCACAAACTCGAACAAATCCAATACAAACTCGACTGAATTAAGCACCTTTACCCCCGGAATTGAATTATCACCTTAAATTCGTAATCCGCAATAAATTACTTTTAAATACAATAAGGAACTGCGAACTGGCATTCCTGAGCTTGGAATGTGAACAAAGGGTAATTTATGATTATTTTATAGGTGTTTATATAGATATTCTAAAGTAAGTAGGTAAATTAGGCACAGAATAAATAACAGTACTACGCACATTCACGAACCCGGATTGTTGAGCCACTTGTAATTGTTCGTAATTTAGCCGTGTTATGAATGACCGATGTTACCGACTAGCTGTCAGCTGTCAGTTACATCGGTCATTTATTACACGGATAAATTACGAACAATTACAAGTGGCTCAACAATCTGGGTTCGTAAGTTCGTGAATGTACATAACTTTGGAGCGATGTAGGTATACATATTATTTGCAAAATTTTGGAGTACAATATTATACAGGGTGTAACAAAAATACTGGTGATCCGTTTAAGGGCATAATTGGTATCGTATAGCGAGTAGAAAAAAGTAGGAGAAAAATTTTTTAGACGCGAAAAAATTTTTTTTTGTATGGGGCGAGTCGTCCCAGCTGGCCAACCCTCCATACAAAACCAAAAATTTTTTTCGCGAGAAAATTCTTTTTTCTTACTTTTGTCAATAAGAATACGATACCAATTATGCCCTTAAAAGGATCACCAGTATTTTTGTTAAGTACACCTCGTATGTGTCTGATTAGAATCTAATTAGGTCGAAAACAATAACAAACATGTTTTTAAAAATATAATTCATTAAAAAGTAAAATCCACTGAGTTTTTCAGAAGTTATGTACGAATTTGAATTGAATATTCATCTTTTCAGTGAAGGAAGACATTATGAAGAATCGGGACCTAATTCTAATAATGTCTTAGTTTCCCCTTTGGGTTCTAAGGTCAGATGGGAGTCACATTCGTAAAAACTAGTGCTTCTAGCCAGGCTACCAACGCTTCCAAATCGCAAAATAAGTACCTACTTAGATATATATTAACATAAAACACGTTGTATGAGAATTGTGTTCATTTTTACATGAACAAAGCCGAGGGAATTCACAGTAGAGGAATATACACCCGCCTACAAAGAAAATGGCAACTCATGATCTCATTAACAATTAACTTGATACGTATAATAAAATTTATTAAAGTCTTAACTTAAGACTATTCATTTCATTACAAAGCGAACTCTCAATTTACACAATATGAATATTACACGCAGTATTTCGGTTTTAATTTATTAACAAACGAACGTCGGCGCAAAGGAATGTTCTCTTTTGTAGCGTAATACGTTTGAAAAACTAACCTTCTTTGCTGTACCGGTGTCGGATAAAAGCTCAAAAGCCGTAGGTTTAAAACGATCAAAACATAAATTTCGAAGCTTTTATCAACATACTGATAACGGTACACGTACCGCGGTTATCTATGGAACAGATCTTCTTAATCTATATATAATGGGTTTACATGTCCCAGTTGTAATTATATTCTGGTGAAGTTTTCGACCATATTTTATGGTACAGTGATCAGGGATTGGTGTAAGTTGAGAGCGGTGGGAGGATCTTAATTTAATTTTTGTTTCTATTTTTCATTTTTGGTGTTTCAAGTTTTGGTCGTAATGAGTATAATCACATCGTTAAGTTTCTTAGCCGAAGCGTCAAATACCTACTACAACGCGACGCGACATGGTGACAGTACGGCTACCATGAGTTTGACATTATCATTTTTTGTTAACGAGTAACGAATTTTCTATCTGTATATCTCGTTTACACTAATATGTTACAAGCAAGATGCACAGATAGAACACTCGATACTCGTTCTCGAAACGTCAATGTCATAACTCACGGTAAGCGTACAGCTATCTAAAGACTAGCTAACGTACGTAACCTAACATACTTTATTCTTTGGCTGTCGCTCGCTATGTCGCGTCTCGTTACAGTCTCGCTTGTTCGCAAGTAGTAAATCAAGTCTGGTCTATCTATAACCGAAAACCACTTAGTCTGTTCGTCTATTTGCACCACTATCTTTCGAATATGCAAGAGTCATAGAGAGGAAGACAACGAAATTTCGATTTTCGACGTATGCGGTAGGCCCGCATTTCTGAAAGGGAACTGAACAGAGAACAAAAATTTGACAGCTCCGAACAACTGACAGGCCAATATCCTCAGGCAGACCGATTGTGGGTGGGCCCCATGACGCTCGCGCCTGACGCGACTCAACGCGTCAGTAGGAATCACTATCTCGTATACACGTCTTGCGACTATCGCGAACCGCACGCGGCCCTGATGATCCTGGAGCGTATGGATTTAAAAAAAGTTTGGTCGCTCGGTAAACGCTATCAGCTTGTGTCTTCCACACCGCGCGTAGGCGGAACTTATCGCCTCACAGTCGACGGGCGTGGATTCTAATGCTCTTGTAGATTACAATTTTTTCAAATCATTTCTCTCCTAAACCTATTTTGATTGTTAATTTCGGATATGGGTTTATTACACCGATTGTTACGATAGCCGGGTTTTTAATAGATTTAGATACAATCGCTTCATGAATATTTGGAATTCTGTTAAGCCAATGTTTTTGGCAAAGGCTACACATTTATGACTTTATTCTTGAACGCCTTTAAAATGCCGATGGAATTCCTTTGTTGAGAGGTGAGAAATGGTGTTTGATAGAAAAAGTAAATTCCAGACGTATATTCGTGACACAGTGATACAGATGTAGTGATAAATAGTTTTCCATCGTATTTTCCCGCAAAAGTTCGTTTTTATCGTGCTGTCTACGAACTTCAGTAGATGGGTAGAAGCTAACTGAGAGAGCGCGATAAAAACGAACTTATCCGAAAAATGCGTTTAAAAACTATTATGCACTACATCTGTAGGTATTATAACCGGTTAATAGATTGGTAATTTTAAAATATTCCATGGATAATGTGACGAGGCGAAATTAACTTATGACCGGTCAAAATGGCTGCCACTAGCATTATTTTAGCTGAAGCACTTTGAAACTAACATTTACTACAGATTTTTGGTTTTTAAGGGAAGATAGTCTTGTTGTAGGTCTTGAATACATTTGTAAACGATGAAACAATCCTTTACAAAAGTTTCTTATCAAACAATTAGCTCATGAATTTTTAACAGCATAGTTAAATGTTTGAGCAGAGAGCTTCGGGCCGGCAGGATGCCTGCGGCCACGCATAGTTTATCGAGGGATTACTGTATTTCAATAATTCCTGGCTCGACTGTACTATGGGCTCCATTCTAAATTGACTCGGCTTTTAGACAATTCTAAATATGGCTAGTTAGACATACTTAGTGACGCAAACCAAATTTATCAGTAGCAGTGAAAGAAAAACTACCTACACTATCTTTTTTGGGGTGATATGCCCTTATGCTAGGTGACTTGCGTAGTGTATGAAAAACACAGTATATTCTCTCTGTCGATATATATGTACTTATCTTGACTAATGACACTTATCTCGTCCATCTAGCCCACACTATTATAGTTAAATCAACTCTTATCAAATTATCGAACGATAAACTTATGAATTTGTAAGAGCATAGTTGAATGTTTGAGCAGAGAGCTTCGCACCGGCAGGATGCCTGCGGCCACGCATAGTTTATCGAGAGGTTACAGAGGAACTTTCAATAATTCCGTACTCGACTGTACTTTGGCCTATATTCGCTAGTGTCCGACCGAAGTTTCGGTTTCGGTTTCGGTTTCGGCCAGTTTCGGCCAAAAAACCGTGTTTCGGCCCAAGTTTCGGTTTCGGCCAAAAAACGGCCGAAACTTTCGGCCGCGCCGAAACTTACAACATTGTACTCAATCGGTCCACAAATTCAGTCTCAGTAACGTTTTTAAGTGATAAAATTAGAATAAATAGATATCAAAAAAGTGTACATGTGATTTGGATGATTATTTCATCAGAGTGTGATATGATAATATCATTTAAGTACTTATTAATTTGATTTATCGTTTAACCCTCGAGTTCATGCAAGGGACTGCCCAAGGAACTGCGTCGGCCTACGCTGAAAATGATACACGAAGATATCAAATAAAAACACTTCATGTATTACTTTAAATACGGATTGTAAAACTAAAATAGTCCATGCAATCTTGGCGAATTATTTTATGGAGATTTAACAGCATTGATGTCTCAGTCGATGAAAATTTTGCTGTGTAACTAACTGCAGTATAGCTAATAAATAACACACAAATTAAAAAAATCGTATTCATACTTTAATAGAAAACATACCAATTTTTAATAAAGTACAAATGTTTGTTTTTTCGATTCATATATTCCTCAGTACTTTTTTTTAAACAAAATGTATTACTTGAACCATAGAGATAGATGCTATAAACCTTTGACTCCAAGTATCAAACAAAATATATTACGTATTTTACTCTACATAATACATCAGTCAAGTTTTAAATCGTGTGAGTTATGTTATTGCTATTTTAGCGTAGCAGATCCTAAACTGTATAAAATACCAAAGTAAAAAAAAAACTGTTGTCAGACAGATATGCACGAAAACATGGTAAACTTGTGACAATTATATTTTCAATAAAGGGGGTCTAATTTTACGTAACATTTGTCAACAAGTTACATAATTATGTTCATTCATATGAAACTATTTATATTTCGCGAAAAAAAGCTGAAAGATCTAACCGCACAATGCGTAACTCGGCACCACAACAAACGAGAGCGATGTAAAATTCTACTAACCAAAATAAAATTAGGGATCAAAATACGCTTTACACCGATAATACATGGAGTTGTGTATAAACTAGAAAAAAAAAAACATGGGATTAGGTTGCCAAGCGGACCTCAGGCTCAATTGAGCCCGTGGGAAAACACCGGCACATACGCTAGGAAGATGATTAGTCAAAACTCTATACCACCTATCCTTTTACAAGTTACAACGGCTTATTGACATAACTCAACGATTTTAACATGTCTATAAAAGTTTCGGTTTCGGTTTCGGTTTCGGCCGAAACTGCACCTAGAGCCGAACCTTCGTTTTCGGTTTCGGTTTCGGCAAATAAACATGTTTCGGTCGGACACTAATATTCGCTCACGTAGAACTACTTTTCTTAAAATTACAAGTTTGAGTCAGTAATTTTACGAATACTTTACATCGGATGGCGCGTAATCGTATAGTCTCAAAGCGCAAAAGCGCTGGTAGCCTTGCGGCAAGACTTTTAATCCGGAGGTCTCGGGTTCAAACCCCGGCTCGTACCAGTTTTCGGAGCTCATGTACGGAATAATATTTGATATTTACCAGTACGTTTTTCGGTGAAGGAAACCGGATCTAATCCCAAAAAGGCCTAGTTGCTCCTCGGGGTTGGAAGATCAGATGGCAGTCGCTTTCGTAAAAACTGGTGTCTACGCCAATTCATGGGATTAGGTTGTCAAGCGGACCGCCAAGTCAGGACAAAAGCTGGGAGGAAGAAGGTATCTATTCCAATTGCAAGGCATATTTTAGTTTAGGCCGTATACAGGTGTGATAACCGTCTTTATCTAAAGATGGCGAATTGACAATAATATTGTCAATTAATATTATCCTCTCTTGCAGTCGGTAAATAAAGTATATTTCTACAACTTGTCTTTAACAAAACTCTTTCATAGTTATGCTCGAACGAATAAAATCGTCCCATTGAGTTTTATGACTTCTCATGTTCAAATATCTGCATTACTAAATGTTAGTAGGTACGCGAGTTCCCGTTTCGAGCCAAAACTGGCAAGTCTGGCAACTACACTCGCCAACAAATATACCAGAACGGCTAGGGTACTCAAAAATATCTGAGCATGCAGTTTATCGCCTTGACAATAGAGGCGTTGTTCGGATATTTGTGATCTGATAGCGACTGAACAACAGCGATGAAATAAGGTGAAAGGTGACCCCGTTTTCCTTGACCTTTAGTGTATAATGAGGTTCAAAATTGCATGGACACATTATGAATGAATTCATTCATAGATTGTCTATGCAATTGTTATTCTGGGTGTACAAACAACAGTTTTGTTTGTTGCTCCATTGCGACAACATTCCGAGTTTTAAGTCTCCAATCGCATCTTAATTTATATTTAACTTTTATGCTTAAAATGGTAACTAGGTTTCGTTAGTATTTATCTACTTTCTTTATTATGTTTTCCTCCACCAAAAAGTTAAAATTTCAGATATAAAGGTAATCACTTTATCTACCCCACAAACATTTCATCATCATCATCATCTCAGTCATAAGACGTCCACTGCTGAACATAGGCCTCCCCTTTAAGGGGGGGTTTGCCATACGCGCCACGCTTGGCAGGCGGGTTGGCGCGCGCAGTTTTTTTTGTTTATTGTTTGTAGGCTTTCGGAAGATGCTGCTGCCCATCTCCCGGTAGCAGACTCCTACTGCAACCACGGGACGATATGGTGGGGGAAAATTCTAAGGCCGGGCACCCCACGGCGAACATACATTTAAAAACAAGAAATGCTTGAACTTGATCCATTTTTTTATATCAAGACGGTGGCAAACAAGCATACAGCTTGTCTGATGTTAAGTGGTTATCGTAGCCAATGGACGCCTGTAACTCCAGAGGATTAACATTTTTACATATTAGCGGAACTTCCCCACATGATAATTCCATACATTAGGAATCTCAGGATGGATGCGATATACCCTGGATAGGTAATTAGGGCAGTTTTTACAGTACAGTTTAATTTTGTTGCCATACCACTAATTTGAAAATAGTTCTTTTTATTGTATGTACAGTCGACTGAGTCGACCCAGAAAAAGGACTACCAGTTTTGACAAAAGTTTCTGCGAGATCTAACGATCGCTAAGGTTGACTTTTCTAACGGAGTTTAAAACACGCACGACTTGTTGTCTCATGACGTTCAAACGAACCTCAACCGTAGGTACTAGGTAGGGTGGTAGACCACATTTTTGGCCGACTGTACGTCTACACTATGAAAATACATAATACGTTTCTGTGTTCCGTAAATGTAATTCTAATTACACCTTAATTCTCTTAAAATTAAACAAAACACAACGAATGTTCCGTCTCATCAACAAAAGATACTAATATTTAAAATGACGTATGTGCCTCACAAAACTAATTAAGTTCAGCTCTTCTTTTTATGCCAGGAGTGTGAGAAACAAAACAGAGGTGTGTTAATGACGTCTGTGTGTGTGTGCGTCCAAATTACGCGGCTACCGTGAAAAATGCAAAACTATTATTTGGATGATGTTATGCAATACCGTTTCTTGACTATATATGTGTATATTGTGTATCATAACTACACGTTACACAAATAACGAAGAGTTGTAAAATAGAAGAGATGGAGTAGAGTAGAGCACTCGTAAAAAATGTTATATAAAATCAACTAAATAAAAAGTTTTTAGCTTTGCTAGGACAAAGTTTTTTATTCGTTTTTTTTATTATTATTTTATTATTGCTTTAAAATGTCCGTTAAACAATGATCACGAGATAATATTTAATAATACTACTAATTTTAAGCTTTTAGGCGTTTTTATCCTTATAAGGCCTAATATATTCATTATTTAATGTGTAGGGCGATTTATTATTTCATTTACAGCCTCTGGAAAAAAATGCTTAAATACATTGATTCTGTGGGCCGGCGATTACATTTGTCGTCCTAAAAAGGGGCCATTAACTTACGAGGTTATCAAGACTAATACGTAGCAAATATATTACGACATTGAACATGAAAAATCCCTTGGTTCCTTGAGGCATAACGCCATCCCCACTAATGTATGCCTTTGATTCAGATAGAACTAATAATGTGAACGAAGCCTGATGATGCCATTACCACACAGTAGCTTTTTTTTTGTACGATTCGGATATAGACATTAGGGGCCTTGGCCCTGTCACGGGGGTAATGGTTTAATTTGGAGGTTATGTTTCTGGATCTATTATAAAGGAGTATATAATTATATGACCATAAGAAATATGTCGGATGTTATCTGTCCTTTTTTCAAATTAATGTCACAATAAAAAGAAAATGCATTATTTCTGCCTTTTGGAATCATCAAAGGCGGTTTTATGTTTAATTAATTACGTTACAAATCTGTTTTTGAATCAGAAACTTACATACATCTTCTAAGTAAATTTTAACTTAGGTCAAATCGGAGAAGATCGGATAGCAACAATTACAGCAAATTCTGCATAAGTAGCTTTTTTTACTAAATGGTAAAACTGTTCTAGAACTGGTCTCGGCGAGTTGAGCTTAATTCTGTCCAATATTTTTGAAGCAAATAGGCTGTGGCAAACTGACATACAGACACACGAATGATTCTGTTTATTTCCTTTTCAGATACGGAACCCAAAACGATGGGATATTTAAAATAATCTAGACACTTATCTCGTATTTGAGAAATGATCTTAATCAGCATGACAGAACAAAGAATCCTTAAGATTTTTAAAATGGGAGATTTAGGCCAAGGTTCTATACTTCGTTTTTTTTTTCAGATTAGAAAAATCGTGCGATTGTCGTCATGCGATTTTTGGGAAAACGACTTTAAAATTTGCTATTTTGCATCGTATTGGCTTAAGCGTATCACTAATAGTGGAAAAAAGTAGTTTCATTTATATTTTGCCCAGATATGGCTGAAAAAAATACAGCTAAAGTGCCGAAATCGACCGTTATTTTTCTAATCTGAAAAAAAAACGAGGTATAAGTCTAGACTAGATTCTAGTTCTTGAGACATCTGTTATATATAACTAGCGTACGGACAAGTGGTGGCATTATTGAGCAGAGAGTAGGTACACTGGAGTCACCTAAGGTTACATTTTATGATTGAATGACTAATGATTAATTTTTTTTGTAAACATACATTTCTTATTTTATACAATGAGTATATGTTTTTAGTATAACTGTCCTGTCAGTCATCTTGACAGATTGTAATGTTTGAGTAGAAAAGAAACTTATAATTATTTCTCCAGTGATCGGGTGTTAGGGTGCAACGTGCAACTAGGCGGAAAACATACTCTTATTTTGCCAATATAGTCGTTAAAACGTTAAAATGTTATTGAAATGTATTTGTGTAATTAAAATAAACAACATGTGTCCTAAAATTTATATAATTATCCATTTTAGCATAATTTTTGAGGTAAAAAAAACCGTGTTGCACCCTAAAATCCGATCACTGATTATCTCCGATCTAATTACAATTACTTAAGTTAAAATAACACCTATAACCATCATTAGTGTCACCTCCACAACCAAAAAAGTAACATACAACTCCTTTTTTTTAATACAGGATAGGCACTAGGCAGGCGTTTGACCACGATCTCACCTCCCTCAAAATTGTACCGTCTCCCACTTCTTCGTTGATTGGAGGGTATAGGAAATATAAGGCACTTCTCTCGCTATAAACCGTTAACATTAAACTCCAGTGTCGAACACAACCTTTCATTTTCCACAACACATTTTATTCAAACTACACTCACTTCTAAATAAAGAGTAAGTTAACATCGCGAGGAAATATGCGGGCAGATCGAATGTTAACCGAGTCGCAGCTGCATATAGTGCTCGATATTTGAAATTCTGTGCACAAGTGTATTTTTTATGCATTCTTCGTTTCTCTTGCCGACATATTACCAAAGAGCGGAATTGTCATAGCGAAAATCAAAGTGATCTTTGAACGTTAGGTTTTCTTGACTTTTCCAGTTATCGATGTTATCAAATATCTTCGCATGTAACATTTGACCTGTTCATAAATGAGTTACATTGTAGCAAGATAATTATTTATCCAGTGGCGAATTCTTTTATTGGTTTACCATTTTTCATATTTTTGTAACACAAACATTATTCATTTTCATTAGAAGTTATTCTCATATATATGAGGTTGAAAAGGTTTTATTTTAATATGGCGATGTATACTTTTTTTTTCAAAAATTCCTTTCTTTAACTCTTCCTAATCCATTGACGAAAAAGTAAATGACATTCGCAATTTTCGCAAATTACGCTCATAAAAATAAGTCTGGGGCTCCACGAAATAAAGCGTAAAAACAAATAATCGTAAATAATAATTCCGACCAACAGAAAAAACTCCCTTGCGATTCTCACATTCGTCAGGGTTTACAACTGATTAAATAATAAATGCTTTTGTCACCCCTAAATCGACCCTTTAGGGCCACGTGCGCTCGTAAAGATCTTTACTGTTAGCTGTTAGGGTTGTCGCTAGTGATGTTTGGTGAGTTTGCTTGTAAAAACATCTTGTTTCGCATTCTTGGCTATGGTAGTGTTTTCAAATGAGGACAAACACTGCTGGGATTTATTTATTTATTTAATCTTTATTGCACAAAAATACAACTGTACAACAGGCGGACTTAATGCTATAGAGCATTCTCTACCAGTCAACCTTCGGGCAAAGCAGATAAGTTGTGGGGATTATTCAACAGAAAACCGTCGTGTCACCAAAATAATAGTTTTAGTTTATAATGTAATATGTATGCTAGTCTTTAAGGTTCACTATCTATGGGCCACTTACCTGAAAATAAACGTTTTTCATTTCATTTCATTTCATTTTCTTTTCATTATTTATTTAAACTAGCAGTTCGCCTTGAATGAAAACTCACGATTTTCTTGCAAACGTGTTGACCAATAACAAGACCCTTATAATGATTGTTTCGCGTCTTCAAGCTCCAGAACGGGTAAGTAATAAAAGATATAAGAACTTATTGTATAATATTCATATTATATACGCTCATATTGCATAAGCTTGTTTTGTATACCGTTCAAAGTCTATAATGAACGTTTGATATAACATCAAAATATCTAATTTTGTTAAGTATAACGTTGTTTAAGTATAATATCGTTGTATATAACGGTCATAATGTATAACGTTCATAATACCTTAGATTTATAATGTATAATATTCAATACATCTAACACCAAAATACATAATGCTCGTATAGAATAACGGGTTGTCTAAATCGCAGCTCGTGTACATATCAACTCGCCTAAAAGCAACTGGTCTACACGATTTTTTAAGTAGCAGCTAGTCTAATTAGCTATTCTAAAATTCTCAAAATGTTGAATCGTCAACTTAACTAGACGGAGCCCCGCTTCGCGGGGCTCCTATTTCCGGGCGTTTTGCCCTTCGGGCATCTGAAGCTACCTAACGAACCTAACCTACCTATTCTACCTATTGATTTAGTTTGAAATCCGTGAAAACATTACACTTTGGGGAAAAAGGTTGGAATGGAGTTTATAACCTATTTAGTATATCATACGCTATTATATTTTGTAATTATTATACTAAAAGATAGTATATCTTATGATCGATATACGTTATGTATGTTATATTAAACAAATTTAGAGTATTTGAGTGTTATATGATAAGTTATTATACAAAATGAGTGTTATATTAATTGACCGTTATTCCTAATAAAAATATAGATTTTGTTGTTATAGCAAACGTTCATTATATCTTGTGAACGTTATTAATATGAAATTATATATTTTGTAGTTATATCTTATGGGACGCACCCCTCCAGAACCCCTTGATCAATCCTGCTCATATAAGAACTCTCAAATGATTTATATCTCTCCTACAACCCCAATTAATTTCACAAATATCTGAAAAACGTTACTAAAGTTATCGTCGAACAAACTCTCTAAATCAAAAAGCCATCGAAATGCCGAGACGTCCCAGTAGCCAGGTGACAGTTCTTTCTGAAGCTGTTTGTAAAAACTTCGCTTCGCTTACGCTCAGCTCGTCGAAAATGCGGTTTTTGGAGATAAGTCGATTTTTTATAAATCAGACAGTGATTGTTACACTGTTGAGCAGTCCTCCAGTTCCGGAAATTTCTCGCCACACATATTATACTTACAAATGGCCAATCATATGTGTCGAATCACGCCACCATCTTCTTTTTAGTCGACCTCTACCACGGCCATCTTGCGAAGTCCTTGCTATGGCCCACCGTTCTGGATTAAGTCGGCAGACATGTCCAACGGTTTTTAAATGATTTTTTCTAAAGATGTTTTATTATTCGGCAACAAATTGTACTCAGTTTCGCGAAAACAATGTATACCTACCACCAGAGACTATAGAGATATAGACGACCACAGCCTAAGAACTTTTTGAAGCTCACGTCAATTGCGCCCTCTGTCTGAAAGCCTCCAAAAGATACGGAAAATGTAAGAGGAAATGTCACACCTGCACTGCTACTCCACCTAGTAACAAATAGCGTACTAGTAGTACACTAGCAGCTACTAGGTGGAGTAGCAGTGCAGGTGTGACATTTCCTCTTACATTTTCCGTATCTTTTGGAGGCTTTCAGACAGAGGGCGCAATTGACGTGAGCTTCAAAAAGTTCTTAGGCTGTGGTTGTCTATATCTCTATAGTCTCTGCTACCACTATAGCTACCACTTAAATTTTCTTTCGAAAAAACAAGTGGAAAAATCCGACCATTCATTTCACTGATCGAAGAAAACAAAAGAAGGGCAGAGTTAATTCTGATTAGATTTGTATAAATTTGAGTACGGTTTTACTGCGGGTGGAATTCGCAGGTTCACCGCGTTTAGGTAACGTTTACGATGGCGAGGTTTAAGGGAATTTGTGTTTGCAGGCTGCCATACAAAGGGAATTAGGATTAACGCGCAAAGTTACGAGCAGTTTTGATCAGACGTCTCGCTGTAATAACTTAAAACACCTCATTAGATAAACGAAATCTAAACATAAAATAAACAAACAAAAACATTTAGGCGTCATCTACATGGATTATAAGTAAGCTCGGGATAGCCAGAGCTAAACCCTACAAGACTTAGTTTTCCTTCTGGAACGGAAAGTCAGATGGCAGTCACTTTCGTAAAAACGAATGCTTACGCCAGTTCATGGGATAAGGTTGCCAAGCGGATACCAGGCCCAATAGAGCCGTGGATCGTGGAGCCAAAACCAGGATAAACGTTTGGAGATGGCAAAATAACTACTTATATTTAAGCGTATGGCAAAAGAAAAAACAGAAGTATCATCAATAAAGTAGGTATTAAATGTTAACACTAAGACCAGTCAGCCACTTGATGGCTTCGTCGCACAGGGTGATCAGATCATCTGGAAGACCGGCGGTATAGCGTAATATGGGGCAATCTTCAATTATATGCTGAATGGTTTGAGACACAGCATCGCAAGTGCAAGCAGGAGAGTCCACCCACCCGCAGCGGTGTCTATAATAAGCGCAACGACCGTGGCCAGTACGAAGTCTGTTGAGTGTACACCAGTCTCGCCTTGAAAGTTCCGATCCTTTTATTTTGGAGCCTAGTGCAATTTGGGAGCCCAGTTTTCCCGCCATTAAGGAGTTCCACTTCTCCGACCATTCGCGTCGCAAATCGAATTTGCCGTCTACCAATTCCTTAGCGATGCTGTACGAAGGCTTCCTTGATTTAAGGCGGTGGTGAGCAATAACTAATTTAAGCTTTATTAATAAGGTATAAAAATATCTAGAAAACTATGCAATTTTCATAAGGACATATTTGATAATCATAACCCATCAACTGTTCTATGAGCCCTTTAAGTCTTGACGATGGTTTTAAGGCTTAATTTTCTTAAATTCTTGGCTTAAACTTGTGTGGCAGCCGGAACCGAAGCCCAGCTTGTAAATCGGCGAGGTTTATTCTGGTAACGTGGATTTTATCGCCGCGTTCACTGTTATTTGTAACACTTCCACTGATTGCGTTCGCTGTTCTTTCTGTCTGTGGTTTCAGATTTTTCTTCCAACTAATGTTATTTTGAATACAAGTCTCAGTTGCTGTCTGATAACGTGTTCAGGCAGTTAGCTCAAAATAAATTATGCTAGATTTTATCCATGACATCGTCTGCGTGAAAAAAGTAATCCCCCGTTTACCTCTTAAGAGATGATTTCTGGGATAAAATCTATTCTATATTTTTTCCCAGAACTTAAACTATTTCTATACTAAATTTCATCTAAATCGGTTCAACCGTTATTGATTCCCCATACAAACTTCCACCCCCTTATTTCTGGGATAACTATACTATATGCTTCCCCAGAACTTAAACTATCTCTATACCAAATTTTATCTAAATTGGTTTAGCAATTATTGATTCCCATACAAACGTCCACCCCCTTTGTCACCCTTAAGGAATGATTTCTGGGACAAAAACTATTCCCCAGGATTCAAAATATCTCCGTTTCAAATTTCATCTCAACCGATTCAGAGGTTTAAACGTGAAGAGGTAACAGAAAAACAGACTAACTTTCGCATTTATAATAGGTATTAGTATGGATTATGGGACACACAAATCGATCATTTTATCGTTGAATATTTCGTCGCAAAACGTTTTGCTAAAATTGGTGTAAACTCCAACATTTCGCACACGTTTCGCATAAAACAATTTAGCTCCACCACTTTGGAGCGAGCCCCACAATATAACGCCACAAAGCAGCGATTACCGTGCATATGCAAGATACGTCACGGGAACGCGATTGCACAAGCGATTTTCAACCTTAAAATTGAGAGCTTAAGGTTCTTTGAAGTGTTACTAAAATTGTCATGGTTCCATGATATGAGACAGGTTGATGCAGATTATTGTATGTTTATATTGTCATCATTATTACTATCACAATAGCGTGGACAGCGTGGTTAGGGATTCGCTTTTTGTAATTTTAATGTTGAAATGTCGGCAAATGAATTCGTAATTTTAGATTTCATTCTATTTTTCTTTTGTCATCATCATCATCTATTTAAGAGCTTTGCTCTTGTCGGTGGAGTAACCGCCACTCATCTCGCCTCTCCGCAATTGTTTTAAGCTCCCGATAAGACACTACATTAGCCTTTTCCTTAGCCTGGGTTATAAACGCCCGTCTAGGCCTCCCACGGCGCCTAACACACACCGCCACCACACACCGGTTTTCTTTTGTAACATATAAATATTAAATATGGTTAATGGTTGACAAGCGATGAATTTGTAATTAAAAATAACGATTTGTACGAGTACATACTTACAGATATGCCAAAGAGCTCATAGAGGACCCAGTGTGTTGACGACGAGGGACCTCTCTGGTTCCTTTAGCCGTCAACACAGTGAATCCTCCTGTTTTAAAGGGCCGGCAACGCGCATGTGACACCTCTGGAGTCGCAGGCGTCCATAGGCTACGGTAGCTGCTTACCATCTTGTTTGCCACCGTAGTTGTATATAAAAAAGGACAGTCCCGAAAATGCCTAGATTTTCTTCGAGACTGCAAGATCAGCTTTTGTAGAAACTAATGCCTACGTGAATTCTTAGGATTAGGTTGCCAAGCGTATTCCAGGGTCTATCAAGCCACGGCTAAAGGCATGGACAAAACGCTAAAAAAAATGATGATCGTACGAGACCCCGAGAATGTTTATCCTCATGAGAGAGGGGCACAACTTACAGTCGCTGCCTGCTGTCTGAAATGGAATTCAACATAAACACATTACACGTGTCTTCAAGCGAGCTTGTAACATCTCCCATTTGACAGTTTGACATTCCGTTCGAACTCCGTAACAAGTCAAGTGTAAATCAATTGTCTATGCCTTTGAAGCGTTTAAACTCTCTAATTAACCTATCAAACTTACTGAAGCTCAACTCAAATGTTCACACGTGTATCACAAATTCGTGTGTCGATTTCGTTTCAATTCAATTTGTTAGTTATAACTTTATATGTGTGAAGTTTATTAGTAAATGTGTAGACAAGTTTCAATTATAGAACTGCTTATTTGACTTTCGTCGTAGATGGAGCGAAAAATATGAAATGTTTTATTTTATTTGAAAGCTAAAAACATGTATATCTAAAGCTGAAACACGCGACCCATCACCAAAAAAAGGACAGAATACACGAAATGCGACTAATACGTTTCTATTGTACTTAGGACCTTTTGGAAGTAAGCAATAATCACAAGGGTGAGTCTATGATAAGGACCAACGATAGCGCCTTCTCTGTCATATCTATGGAAAGTGTAATAACACAATCTTGGTATTATTCTATTCTATATATTACCATTGCAGGTCTGATAGTTACACGTAGGTTATTTTTAGAGCTCACGGACTGTACAGTCGCCATCAAATATATCTGAGCGGCCAGGTTACTCAAAAGTATCTGAACATGCACTTTATCGTCTTGAAAATAGAGGCGTTGTTCAGATATTTTTGACCACCTCAGCCGCTCCGATATATCTGATGGCGACTGTTACTCAGTTGACGATACAATACTATTTCACATCAAAGAGCAAGCCTATCGTACAACAGAACAGAGTGCCAATCTACCTCTATCGCACTTGCTAATTCGAGCAAAAGAGACGCAGACGAAATTTAGAATTTCGTGGTTTGCAGTAGGCCCTCAGACTGGGTTATAATTGAAACTGAGGCGCGCTGCATTTTTTATGAACCTCTCCGTACGAGATGTTAAATATTTAGCAAACGGGTTGCTGACTTCAGTTCCGTGATATACATGACAATAGGTACAGTCAGCGTCAGAAATATGTATACAATTTTGGACCTTATGACTACGGAGTAAGGTGCAAAAGTGTGTACAAGTAGTAGGTGAAAAATGAACTGATAAAAAAAATCTTCAATTTAGGCACATTATAATGAACGTCAGTGTACATCTACTTTCTAACCTGAGCTATACAACATACTAATTTAAAAACACATAACCAAATAAAAACGAGGCGATTTAAGTACCTAAGGTATAGGATAACTTTTCTATAGATTAACCCTGAAACATCTAAAACCTTGGCTTTCCCATATAACACGGTAACATCGGATTCGGAAACTATTTAAAACGGGATATTTACCATGTGAATTTGTTATTGTGTGTGTGTGTTGTGTGAACTTCAGTTACTCCGTGATAATGGCGCATGCAACTGTGCCGAAATATCGGAAGCTCACAATAACAAACTCACATGGTAAATTTACCGTTTTAAATAGTTTTTGTAATGTTAATGACCATGTTAGCTTAAAATCGTATATCGGATTCGGAGTTCGAAACAGAAAACAATTCGCAAACCGTGATCAGTTAGTTAGTAACTTAACTTGAACAGTCAACGCCAAAATTATGCACCTAACTCCATTGTAAAAAGGGTCCAAATCGTATGCATAGTTTTAGCTGATGTCATATGTAATCTAACGTGAAGTTCAAGTATGCGGTTACCGTTACCTTTTATCAAAGATCTACGACATCTTCAACAACTCTGTCACACTTAAACTTACGATAAGCTGAAATTGCTGTTAGCTAGCACTTTAACACGTACACAATACAATACAATACAATACAATATTCTTTATTGCACCAAAAATAAAAATAAAATTGTACAGTAATAAAAAGTTTAGAATCTACATAGGTAGCAACAGGCGGTCTTATCGCTAAAAAGCGATCTCTACCAGACAACGTAGCGTAGCGTAGCGTGCGTAGAGCACGTAGCATTAAGGTTGGTAATGGCTTGAACACGCCCACGTATTGCGTGACCAGCGTATGCGCGGGATATGATATGATTTACGAGTAGAATAATAATGTTATAGAGTAAGAGCTCCGACAAACGGTGTACGATTTTGAGAGTTAGTTTAGTGCATGAATAATAAAATAATTGTTGATTTTGAGCTCTGACATTTAACACACTATCAATAGAGTTGAAAGTTATAACGGCCAAGATAGCTTCAATTTGCTATGCTAGTTATCAGCAACCTTGCTAAGTTGCTAGCATAAATTTAAAATTGATTGAGCAAAACTGTTTCTCAGTTATTAATATTAAATTAACTATTTCGGCTCAATGATACAAAGAGAATCTTGGCCTTCGAAATGAGAACACGCCATCTGTCCCGATCCTGCGCAACTTCTTGCCAGTTGTTGACGCGAAGCTGCAGCAGATCCGCCGCCACACTGTCTCCCCGACGATATCTGGGCCGACCCACCGGACGGCGACCAGTCGGTCGTCCCAAGAACGCTCTCTTGAGAGCCCGATCCTCACCCATTCTCTGTAGGCTTTTGTTTCGTAATATTCAAATGCTTATTTTTGGTGTGAACACGATTACAAAGTCCTCGTCTTGAATATATGTGACCTTGAAGGGTTCTCTGCCTTTTCGCCGAAAATCATATTGCCAAATTTCACTTGCCAACCAACTTTTCGCAAAAGTTTCATTTGGCCGAATTTCATTTCCCAACTTTACATAATCCAACCTTACCTAACCCAACCTAGTAGGCAATTTACATTTCCCAACTATGGGGTATTCGGCCAAATGAAACTTCTGCGAAAAGTTTGTTGGCAAATGAAATTCGGCATTACAATTTTCGGCGAATAGGCAGGATACCGACCTTGAAGATATGTGACGATGAAGAGTACCAAGCTCCCTTAATCCTAATACCAAAACACACCTAGCGAGTTCCTGGCAGTGAAAGTGTTAAGTACCTGAAACAAAAACAAAGATTGTTTTCAACCTCATCATCATCAATTAATTATTTAAGAGCTGGGCTCTTGTCGGTGGAGCATTTTCCATGTATATCTATCCTTTGCCTTCTCCTTGATGGCCTGATATGACACGACGTTTATTTTTTCCTTGACTTGATCCATGTACGCTATTCTTGGCTTTCCTGGCTTCCTTTCAGCTTCAACTTTACCTTCTATGACCAACCTATTGGGACAAAAAATATGAAACTAATTAAATAACTATAAGTGTATAAACTAGTTAAGTAAATATAGTATTATATAGATTATATCGATAAAAGTAATTACTTATAGATACCTACTGTGCACCCAGGTTCCGTATTGCGTGGACAGTTTATGAATGAATTCATTCATAATGTGCCCATGCACTTTTGAATCTCACTATACTTTTCTGTACTGTAATTTTCGATAGATTAAGATTTAGAAGAGCGCATCGTCAACAAACTGTCTCTCAGTTTGGCGAAACTTTAGTTTAAGGAACAATTGTATTCTCACATGTTTTTCAATAAATCTAATATAAATAAAAATGAATCGCCGTTCGTTAGTCGCGCTAAAACTCGAGAACGGCTGAACCGATTTGGCTAATTATAGTCTTGAAATATTCGTGGAAGTCCAGGGAATGTTTACCCGGTGAGAAAGTATGAAAAAAATTCGAGTAATATACTAAAAAACTAAGATATTGTTCTCCCATACAAACTTATCAACTCGAAAAAACAGTAAGCGCCGCAGGATTTCATACATTTTACGCGTTTTTCTAAGTGATCTCTGCTTTCGTTCGAGAAAGACGGAAGCGCCGCAGGATTTCATGCATCTTACGCTTTAATAGAATAATATGAAATAGGTGTTTGACGAATCACTACATCTACATAGTATAAAACAAAGTCGCTTCCCGCTGTCTGGCCGTCCCTATGTATTGCTTAGATCTTTAAAACTACGCAACGGATTTTGATGAGGTTTTTTTTAATAGATAGATTGATTCAAAAGGAAGGTTTATATGTATAGAATATGCATAATATAGTAAAGAAACACTGATAATTTTAGAGGTTTCTAATGTGAAGTCGTAAATAAACACTTTTTTTTTCGCTTACATTGCAAACGCTGGCTGAACCCTACTAGATGGATCAAAATAATGTACTACAGTACTGTACACCTTAAAAAGGTCTATAAAAAAGTCCGCGATAGTATATGTCAATCTCTTAAGGATAACCCACAATAACCATTTTTAATCCTTTACATTTTAAGAGAAATAATGGCTTACTTACGAAGCGATTTTCAGCAATACAGTATTGATCCTTATCCAATTAAGTACATTAAGTACATTGTGCATTTAATATAGATCAATATTGCTTTGTACAGCATGTAATTTAAATGAATATTTGCGAAGATACAACAGATTTAAAATGCGGTTGGGGGGCCGGCGGCGCGTGCCTATTAACTTTGTTTCATACTATGTAGCGATAGCATTATATTATGCGTGGGATAGATGAAAATTTTACAATTCATGTAAACACTGTTTCAAAACAATCATCAACCAGTAAAAAATGTGGGATTCAATTGAATTATTTTTAAACATCTAGCTGACCCGGCGCACTTCGTACCGCCAACTTCGACCGACTACATCGACATCAACTTAGAAAGTCGTGTCGGTTACGCCATTTATATAACTCGAGAACAGCTGTACCGAATAGCAGAATAACTATTAAAATACTATCCTTTACCCGCGACTTCGCCCGCGTGAAATTAGTAATCTACCTATCTTTTTTACGTTCCCTGACAGTACGTCGACAGGCGTACCCACTGTCACGTGACCAGACCTTTTTTTATATTATAGTGTCACATGACAGTACGTCGACAGGCGTGCCTACTGTCAGCGAACGTGTTAAGGAATTAGTTAGGGAAAAAAGTATCCCATGTCCTTCCCCAGAACTAAAACCATCTTCATTCCTCATATAAATCAGTTCAGCGGTTATTGGTTCCCCATACAAACTTCCACCACCCTCTTCACTCCTTTAATAAAAAAGGGAAGATTTCTGGGATAAAAACTGTCCTATGAGGGGGCTTAAACTATCGTCATAACAAATTTCATTCTTATTGGTTAAACCGTTATTTGAGCGGGAAGAGGTAACAGACATACAGACAAACTTTCGCATTTATAATATTAGTAAAGTAGGTATAGATATAGATTGAAGAAATTAAAACAAAGTTTAAAATGCGGTCTATACAAGTGACGTCAATATCTTTGGGAGTCAATAGGAGTGAGTGAAGGCAATGGAAGGGGTGTGAAAGGGTGAAACTGGCGCAGGAGCCATTGGGAATGGGACTAAAGTCGATGGGATTGAAGCAGGAGCCGGTAGGAGAAGGGTGGAAGGGAATAGGAGAGGGTGGGAGAATGGTACGAGTCAGTAGGAATGAGATAAGAGACTGTACGACTAGCGTAGGAGTGATGAGGTCGATGGGAGTCGGTGGAAGTAGCCGGTACGAAGTCAATATAAATGGGTGGAGACAATGGGAGTGGGTGGGAGATGGCAAAACTGGCGTAGAAGTCGGTGGTAATAAGGTTAGAGTCGATGGGAGTACCGTCGGTGGGAGAAGAGTGGAAGACAGGACGAGAGTGGGAGATGGGTAGATAATAGTAAAAGAGTGGTGGGAGATGGTAGGAATTGGGGTAACAGACTGTACTGACGTAGGAGTGAAGTTGATGTCGATGTAGTCGGTCGAAGTTGGCGGTACGAAGTGCGCCGGGTCAGCTAGTAATAAATAAATAAAACGCTGGTGGTTTAGCGGTAAGGTGCGGAAAAGGTGTAATGAAACTGGGCCTATTAATCCCAACAAGCCTTACCCTTCTGGATTAGAAGGACAGATTGCCTTGCCAGGTGTCTTAAAAGCTTGTACAGTCGCCATCAGATATATCAGAGCGGCCAAGGTGGTCACAAATATCTGAACAACGCCTCTATTGTCTGGGCGTTAAAGTGCATGTTCAGATATTTTTGAGTACCCTGGCCGCTCTGATATATTTGATGGCGACTGTACCTACACCTACTCTTGGGAGGTTAGCAGTGGCGGAGAGTCAATATTTTTCATAGGCAAGCCGAAGCTTAATTTGATTATTATTTCTTCTTTTTCTTTTAATTTCATCTGAAGGAAAACTGCTCAGGTGCGACGGGAATCGTGTTCTATGGACGCGCCGCCCCTGTTACAGAGCGGACTCTAGGCTCTTTTAAAGCCATGGCAGAAAGCCAGGACATGCTAGGAAGATGAACTATTTAACCATTGCTCTCCTAACCAAGCTGAAAACCTACATAGGATATAATATATGTACCTACATAATACAATTTATTCACATTTTTGTTTTACGAAACCTTTTTAAATTTTAAAGCTTTTAGAAATAATGAATTTGTTTCAACATTCCTTCTGATTAGACTACACTTTAGGAAAGGTTACCTCTTGCTCTTACTCTGGTCCATTATGGCGACGACCTTACAAATCGTTTTAGCCTCGCATTAGACCCAATCAGCGACCTTTTTTTAGGGTTCCGCACCCTTACATACTATTGAACCCCTCCAGAGATTCCAGAGTTCTTGGTACTTATCTAAAAATTATTTAAGTTTAAAAAAAAACATCTTTTTAACCGACTTCAAAAAAGGAGGAGGTTCTCAATTCGACTGAATTGTTTTAATTTTTTTATCATATTTTTTTTGTATGTATGTTACTCGATATCTCCGTGAATCGTGAACCGATTTTCAACTATTTTTTTAATCAAACGGGTATAATCCCTAGATGGTCCCGTTGGCACCAAGTCGGGGTCTGATGGGATCCTGGAGAAATCAAGGGAACTCTTCAACTATTATAGGCACACCTATAGTGATTTCACTATTTTTTACAGCAACTCGGCCCTTTTTACAGCAAATCTTTTGTTTAAAATTATAACTAATATAAGGCTTCAAGGTTTCCGCCATGACACAATTTTTTACAATGTGTTTTTTATAGCTATTTCAGTTTTTTTTGGTAAAACCTATTTTTATTTTAATCTAAAAACACAGGTTTCGTCACAATATCAATGTGTTTTATTTTATCGTGGAGCGACAGAGATAAATTCATTCATCTTGATAAACCTCAGGAAATCTTCAGAAAAGGATCCCAATTTCGTCAGTCAAAGGGCAGCTTTCATAAAAAACTCGTAAGGTATTAAGCAATTACTGTTCATTACTTTTCCCGGGGCAAATAAACTACATTTGGGTTACCCCACCATACCTTAAATTATTATTTGTTAGACTTGTACGGTATTATATCCATCAGCACCTTTTGCAATATATCCGTGATTTGTTTTTGTTGCTAGCTAGCTATTTGTAGGCAGCTTTTAGTTTATAGTTATTTATTAACTTTCTATTGTAATGTTATTTATGAATAAATCCCCTTTAAAACTCATTTTGCAATTGTATATTTTTGCTATGCAATAAAGTTTAAATAATGGAACATTCGCAGAACCCTTCACTGTCACCAAGGTTCCGCAGAGCACTCCATTTTAAGCAAAGTGTCCCCTTTGTCCGTCTGATCTGGCCGAATTCAATTTGCTCACCTGAAAAAGGTTTTATTATAAATAAAAATCACGCCTACATTCTTGTTAATATTCCCTAAGGCTCCGCGAATCCATTCAAAGTGTGTAGAATAGGTAAAATCGGAGAATTTGATTTTATATTTAAATCTAGAAATCGGGAATTCATTCGATTTGGCAGAAAAATACTAAAAGAGCGAGTGCTGTGCAATTTTTTTAAAGTTTTAAGTATTGTAGTTATTCTGTTTGGATGCACCATGTTTGGTGTCCCAGTTTTAAATTGAATTAACGATGGGATAGCAGTGCAATTACGGTGTCTCTCTTTCTTACGAATATGGATTAGGGAAAGGCAAACAGCGAATTTGTAATACATATTACTTGGTAAGCATGTGGCTTGTAGCTTCATAAAATGCGGTTTACACTGAAAAAAATTTTTTTACCAGCAACTAAACTTCGTCTACTAGTAACTTAAGTTTTGAGACTTAAGACTAAGGCTTATTACTTTTAGTTTTTAGTATTTTTAAGTTAGTTAGTTTTAATTTGTTTTTTTATGTACCTACGTGTCAATGTAAGTATAAGCCCATGCGTAGCCTCAGAAGAAAGAGATAAAGTAGCCTTTGTAGAGACGTTACTAGGTTACAGTGGCTCGTCCATAGAACACGATTCCTGTCGGCTTGCCTAAGTTTCAGACACCTGAGCAGTTTTCCTGAAGCTCATGAAGGAATTTGTTTAAGCCATATTCAGCACTAGGTTGCCTAAGTAAATTCTTAACCCGCCGCCACTGGCCACTGTTAGGTCACTACGGCTTTTAGATCGCTTTTAGACCGTTTGAAAATGGTTTGAAACCATTTTAAAACCAGGCTTATTACTTTACAAAGTGTTTTGTTTATACGTAAACTTTGAGTTATAATCAAATAAACTTTATTAACTACCAAATTTTGGTTATTGATGAAATAGCCGAGTATTACGCCTGTGCTTTTTTTTCAGTGTAGGTTATAAAACTTATAAAATTTACTGAATGTGATGTGTAATCCAAGCCTTTTTTAAATTCTGCATAGACGCGAAGAAATTCTAAAATGTTAGTGATGAATCCCGACAACCCGATGACAACGCGTTTTGGGGGTCTTTTGCAAGAGAGGAGGCCAGTGCCCAGCAGTGGGGCGTGTATAGGTTAACATATTACGTATACAATCTACCATGTGCATATATTTCCATATCAAACATCGTGTATTAATCCCGATTTGGCTTATTAGACCAGGCAATAAGGAGGTTGACCTCGCATTAATTCCTCAGACAAAAAAACCTTTACAGTATGATAAAGTGTCATGAGTAGACGGTGTATCAATGTTTTTCCAAAAAAAAAATATCCGTATTATTTTTACTGCAATAAGTTATTTCTTTTAATATTTTTTTTTTGGAAATTCGTAAATATTATGTTAAAATATGATTAACATAACAACCACTGTTACAAACTTGACTGAGAAATTTTCCAAACAAAATGACGAGTGTCAACAGATATTTTTAAATAAAGATGACAGTTTTTATACTTTTTATTGACATTTTTTTGGAACTTTTCCTAGTATCTGGCAATGATCAAAAAAAATCGTGTGGTGAAAAAAATATAGCCTGAGAAATATTCCAGTACAAATTATTAAGCTTTTTCTACATTTTGGTGAAAATACCAAAATTGGCAAATGTTTTTTTTTTGGAAAAATTATGTTTGGTATTTGTTATGATCTATACTATATCCCAGCAAAAGAATCATCGACTGAGGAATTAATGCGAGGTCCCCATACTACGCACCGCCAGATTTCCCGGCCTATATCTTTATCAAAACAGCCGTCATGATGTTTGATGGGAAAATATCAATTAAAGCCTTCGCATACGCAAGTGCTCATTAGGAGTCCAATTTGCTTCTGTTTCCATTCAACCTAATATTAATGTTTGCTTACTAAAGCACCTTAAAATTATCTGAAACTACATGTACATTTCCGTTAAAAAACAACCTTATCTGTATAAAATTAAGGTACAAATTGAAATAGCATGTGAAGGTGTTATAAGAGGTTAGGAAAATTATAGAAAGAAATGTAAATTTTCGTCTTGAAGGGAATTTGTGACGATAGTTCGAAATGTTTCATAACGTTAATCAAGAGTTTAATAAATTAAGGGAACGGCCCCTTGATAGATAGATCTATGGACACTTCTAACTAGTCATTTTCACAAAATCGGTTTAATTATTGGGATAAAGACTTAGACATAGACAACCATACCATAAAGCCAACATTTATCGAACGAGCGGAGCGTAAGCGAAGCAAGTTCTTCAAAACAACTCGCTACTGGGACGTCTTCGATTGCTTTTTGATTTTGAGAGTTTGTTCGACGATAACCTTAGTAGCTTTTCTTGATCTTTATGAAATTTGTTGGGATTGTAGCAGAAACACATACAATTTGAGAGTTCGTATATGAGAAAGATCTATCAAGGGGTTGTGGAGCTTAGAAGGCGCGAAAAAATCATCACATGGGTCTTGTTATATTGGTCAGCTTGTTTGCAAGTAAATCGCGAGTTCTCAGTTCGAAGCGGGCTATACTATGTAGTAGCTTAGTGTATGGACTCTGTCAACCAGTAGTTAAAATATATAAGATACCGACCTATAATATATACTTTTGAATACAGTTGCTCAAAAAAGTGCTTTTCTTGTAGTGGTTTAGCGTGCGGAAAGTTTGATATCGCGCACTAGTGTTTTTTACTTTTCCAGCCAATCACAGCTAATGACAGTGACAGACAGCCAATCACAGCGCCGCACCGCACCGCGCGGAGCGTTCGGATACATGTACTAAAGTGACCTCAAAGTGAATAATTGACAATTTTATAATTTTTTCGCAACTGTATTAAAAAACGTCGTTCGATACTCGTGCGTAAATGTCATTCTTAATGTAATGACATACTTTCCGCACTAATATCGAAATGTACTAATAGCTCCGTCTGTGAAGAGCTTTATGCATGCCTCATAATTCATAATATAAAGATTTGCACTTCATTTGTCTCCGGCATATGTTTTAAATATACCATTTCAATAGATACGTGCTAATAGATAGAATATGTTAGTTATCAAATCTTGGTTTAATTGAATGAAACATGTCTCCGGTCGACGTCTCCGAGTAAGTTGGCTCGAATTATCACAATTCACAGCAAATCGACTATGCTAACCGCATCTCACGTCGTACCTTGTACTATTCTGTGCGTGCGTGTGCGAGAGCACGTTGCAAATATTCTTATTACATTAGGTACAAACTGAAATAGACGTCATATACTTCTGAAAACGTGACCAAGTCCTCCAATGTCCGAGGCCAAAATAATTTGATTTGATTTAAGATACATTAGGTATGTTACGTTAGCATAGCAAGCAGTGAATTATCACAGCAAATCGACTCTGCTAACCGCATCTCACGTTGTACCTTGTACTACTCTGTAGTACGAGAGCCTTATAGCCCTAAATACAAATTCCTATTTATATACCTCCTGCGTGTCACATATTTTATCGGGCTTCGTGTAGGAAGATACTGTTGCCAGTGACTGTACTGTGCTGTGATGGACTTTAATTTCGCGTGAACTTAGCTTACATATATTGGGCGATACAAAAATACCGGCACTGCACTTTCTTCTGCTGCGGACTGTACACAATTTAGTTCAAATTAAAAACCGCGTAAACTCCCAGCGCGAAGTCCTCCAATTACGAGTGACATGTGGTTCTAGAGAATCTAGAGCCTTTGACTTCGTTCTAAGCCTTGTGCCCGAGTTAGTTAGTTCTGCGATAAACCCGCTGGTTTCTCTAAGTGTTTGTGCCCCAATTTTAGTAGTTTCAGCAACGGCTACAAACACACCTCGCCATGTTTTTATAAGCTTTTATTTAGTTTCACCTGTCCCGTTGTCTGTAATCAAATCTTGCAAGTTAAATTTTTTTCGAGATGGTGCTGGTCAGAACGCATGATATGCCCGAAGAACTTGAGGATCTTTTCGCAGCAGATGGTTGAAAGGCGCTTGGAAACTTTTAGCTCACTCAATATGGACTTGTTTATGTTCTCCTTGCGGTCCATGGAATTCTGAGCATTTTTCTCCAGCACCACATCTCAAAAGCATCAATCTTGCATATATCTATGCTTTTCAGTGTCCACGTTTCTGCACCATATAAGAAGATGGAGAACACTAGTCCCCGCATCAGCCGTATCTTGGTTGCACGCCGAATACCTCGGTTCCTCCATAGAGGTTCGACATTGCACTTTTGCCTATAGCAGCTCGCCGGCGTATCTCTTCAGTGCTACCACCTTCGCTAGAGATTAGAGAGCCCAAATATACAAATTGATCCACCTTCTCATAGCTGTCGAGTACATTCGATTTTGGAAGAAGATTTTTCCGGTCCACAACCATAGGTTGTAGCAGAGATACATACCTATAATTTGTGAGTTCGTTTACGAACAGGGGGCCGATTTTTGACTTTCGAAAGGTCGAATTCAAAGAATTTAAGCTCGAATATAATCGCACACAAAAGTTTTTTGCCGTTATTTATAGTATAAATAATGATGATTTTATATTGCTATATCTCTGTTATTTTTAAAACATTATTTCTTCGTTTTATTCAGAGTTTTAAATGTCAGATTTCAGCGCTCGAATCTCAAAAACCACCCTCCCCCCCCCCCCCCCCCCAGGATCGATCAAGGGGTCATATAGCTAGAAGGCACGAAAAAATCATCAAACGGGTCTGTCAAATGTTAATGGGGCCGAGACGTCCCAGTAGCCAGAAATCGCTCCCGCTCGTTCGATTTGTACCTAATGTAATCATGTTTCTGGAACACACTGGTAGATTATTATTAAAACTACAGACAGCAATAGACTGAATTTCTTCGCATGTGTTACCTAGGTAACGAATGCAAGATTTTGCATTCGTGGATAAAATATGAGTAAATATTTTTTTATTTCAGCTTATATTACCATAAATTACAATTCCTGTAAAGCTCATGATAATTGTGCTCGTATCGAATTCGGTTCATTCGAAAATCAGACCTGAGTTTGTAGGTAATAAGGCTCGGAAACGAATACAATTTAATTGACTGAGGAGCCGAGCGTAGCGAGGCGACGAACGTTTCCGTTTTCACTGGTACGACGATTTGGCAGATTGATGTGTGTGTATTGGTTGGTTGGTTGGTTGGTTGGTCATTGTCGGTCTAGAGGTCGCATTTTTCATCTGATTTCTATGAAACTTGGCATGTACGTTCCTTGATTTGTTTGCCAAAAATTGTCGAGCCATTTTTTTGATTGGGGGGAAAATGAGGGGGAAAGGGGGAAGTTTGCTGTCGCGTTATTTGTGTTCTCCGAAGTCAACGGTTCACAGAACCACTAGTAACAAGATTTGTATATCAGCAATGTTTAAGATGAGAAATTCTACGTAATTTGACTGATGTTGACGATTCATAGAGCGCAAGCCACAGATTACAAGGCATAATACTTAAAGCTATTAAAGTGACATCTCTCTGTTAAGCCTTATGGTTAAAATCATTTATTTATATGGTTTTGCATTTTGTACAAAAAAGTTTTAGTAAATATATAAATACTTACTTACTTATTTGGCGCACCGACCCAAAATGAGTCTTGGCCTCCGACACAAGAGCACGCCAATTTGCTCGGTCCTGCGCTATTTCACGCCAGGTTTCACCGGCACCGAGCTCATGAAGATCAGCTCCTACCCTGTCCTACCTAATATATAAATATATAAATCAAAGTTAAAAACCTAGAACCTGTTTACTTACACGCCAAAAAAATATTGTATGATTGCTAAACGAAATATTAGGTTTCGCTTTGTCATCATATCTGAAAACCAGTAAAAGACATAACTACTTGACCAAGGCTTAAGCCGATAAGATGCACATCTATCAGATCTACCTACCTTCAGAAGATTCTGGTCTTTACTAGATATACGGCTTACCTTTTTTGGGGGGCTTTTCTTACGTCGTCCTTGCTTTTTGGGGTAGTTTAAAGTATTTGTGGTACAAAATGATTTAAAAATTTCGTCGATAGTAACTGGATACGAGTAAGGTTAACACAATTTAAGTGGCGAATCTGTTCTACAGTTGTAATCTGTGGTTATGTGAGTAACTTGAAACATAGCTAGGTACTTTAAGTGATGGAGTGTGCTGCTTAACATAAGTGATTTAACTTGAAATCGAGAATGTCACGTCTGCTAGAATTTAATTGTAATTTAAGTGTAAGTGATAAATTTAACATATTAATTGAAATTTGTGACGGCGATAACTCAGTTGAAAACTTTGATGTAGGTATGTGAAATGTGAGATAATTATTTAATGCATTGATAAAATAAGGTATCTAAGAAGATTAAAGCGATGAAGAAGGTTGTCTAGTAGAGATCGCTTTTTAGCGATTAAGACCGCCAATTGTTTTACCTCTACTTAGAAAAGTACTACAGAAGACACACACACAGAACAGAAGTGTGTAACTTGGGTATACTGTTTCTTTAAATTGAGGCTACTGTAAACAATACCTACTCAAATCAGTATAGGAGCAAAACAAAGGATCTTTTCTCCAGGATCCCATCATCAGATCCTGACCTAATGACAATGGAACCAACTGTGAAGTATACTCTTTCAAAAAAAACAAAAA
This sequence comes from Pammene fasciana, assembly GCA_911728535.1. Classification (NCBI taxonomy): domain Eukaryota; kingdom Metazoa; phylum Arthropoda; class Insecta; order Lepidoptera; family Tortricidae; genus Pammene; species Pammene fasciana. Next base: position 4,095,036 of record OU452295.1, read on the forward strand.
AAATCCAAATCGGTCCAACCGTCTTCAAATAATCACCGATTATTTACACACACAAGAAAATAGCAAAAACATAGATCCCGACGAATTGAGAACCTCCTTCGAAATCTTGAAGTCTGTCGAAAACAAAATACACTTTAAGTAATTACCCAGTCATTAAAATAGCTATAACAGCTTCATTCCGCGAAAACTCCCCGTTCTTAATACCCACTTGTAATACAGGGTGCTTCTAAAATGCTATTGAAATGAACAGGGCTCTAATGCTATTAAAATGCACATCTCAAGGGTGCCTGCATCCTACCTGAACATTAACTGTGAAATTTCTCTAAAGCGTTAATGTTTGAATTGGGGGATGATGCTAATGGGGTTGTGTTGCCAGTTGAATGGGGTAGTCGGAATATACGTATAAATGTTATCTCATTAAAAATATGATACTAATACATGCTAGAACACAATTATCACTGCATGCGGCTGTGCTCACTTGTGTTTAGTCTACGCGCAACATGTTTCGGAGAGCTTAGGTTAGATGAGGCGATGGCGCGGCGCCGCAACGTCGGGTCGTGGATCGGTTCGCCTAGCACTCTTTTTGCTGGAGGATGGAGACCTAAGCTCTCCGAAACATGTCGCGCGTAGTGACTAAACACAAGTGAGTACAGCCGCATGCAGTTATAATAGTGTCAATTTGCTAGAACGCAGTTCTTTTACCGCCATAAGTGTTGAGATCATTGGTGTCAAGGGTAATCAACTTTACTTTAGTTTACAAGTTCACGAAAATATATATTTTTTAATTATTTGTGTATGGTAACGCAGGGGAGCATGTTGTTACCACAGGGTTAGTATGAAAAATATGCATTTTCTCCTGCGTTACCGGTTTTATTTGAGAATGTAGAAACATTTGATGTGTTTATAGGTGTGATCGGAAAATTTGGAAGTCTAATTATAACGCTTCGAAATCAGTATCACCCTAAAGTCTTCTGTAAGTTTTTATATAGTAAAAGATAATTGGTGTCCTACAAGTTGATTCACCCTCTAACTGTCTGTCCGTAGTCGATTTTAAACTCAAACTTGCTAATAAAACAAAGCGCATAACCTGCAATTACACAGTAAGTACTTAATATTGTTCTTTCAATATTTAGAGTCCGTAGTCGATTTGATAACTAAAATAATTGGGATATTGCTGTTGGGGATCAACGTTACTCTGCGTCCATAGGAAACACCTTCGACAACCCTACACGTGATCCCTGGGTGGTGCTAAAAGAACAACAAACTTGGCAGCTGCACTGTCCCATCTGGACCTCGCAGCACTCACTGGATTTTCTTCTCCATCTACTTTCCCAATACTATTACCACCTGACAGAAGAAATGCCTATCTGTATCCATTGACGTGTAGCCATACGATAAATAAGTTGGGATATTGACTTTTGATGTACTGGCAACCCAGCTCCTTTAATATAGTTAGAGTAGATGGCGTAATGTAAATCAGTCCTGATGTGTGCTTACGACTCGAGAATGTTAATGGAGACTTCTGCGTTATTAAACGTACCGCATGTCTATGACAAGTTGTAATGAAGTCATGTAAAATGTCTTATAAATAAGGAGTTCTCAAGAAGGTTGAAATCTGGAGTGATATTCATATGAATTGGAAAAATAAATAAAATGAAAGGCTGTATTAATATTAGTTTTTTATTTAGTAAATGGTTGGGTCGAAAAGATGTCACATGTAATTTTTCGTTCACAGCCAGAAATTGACAAAAAAATGGTTGCCTGTAATGTAGGTTTACGGACAATAATTTTGAGAAAGAAAACATTGATAAGATAAAACATTGCATACTTTTATTTACGAATTGAATTATTATCACTGAATTTATTGGAAAAAAATCAAATAAAATGCAGAACCGTCGCCATCAAATATATCGGAGTGGCCAAGGTACTCAAAAATATCTGAACATCCACTTTATCGCATTGGGCGTTGTTCAGATATTTATGACCAGGTGGTCATTTTACATGTTTCTCAATCGTATGGTTTGTGGCCGTAACGTTACCATGGAGATATGTCCACGTGACCGGAACGGAACGTGACACTTTTTCGTGCATGCTACCGGTGTTCATCGATTTATAAGACGTTATGTTATCAGTTATCAGTGTTATCACGTCAAAAAAACAAAAAAATAATAATGAAAAAGTAGGGAAAATATGATCAAATGTTTTCTCCATGATTGCATTACTGACTGTTGGCAAAAAGTACCGATCGCGTCACAACCAATCGCGTCGCTTACTCAATTAGAACGAGACAGACGCATGATGCCGCAATTAAAAGCGGATAATCAGATCCGCGCGAATTCGATTGCCATAATAAAATAATGGAATTACACGTCAAACACATTTCGGCGGGAACTCGATTATGGCTGTTTAGCATACTGCCTGTGACAGACGAGTCGACAAATGTCGTTTAGAGAACTTTGGGAAGGCAGTTAGGGTGGGTTAAAGGGGTGTGTAATATTTTGTATACAAACAAATAGCATAATTTCATTTTTCATAACAACGAATTGCATAATTTCAATTTGTATAATGGATTACATTGCATAAAAACAAAATGCATAACAACTTTTTTCATATTTTCATTACTTATAATACTCATTTTGCATAATTTTAAATTTCATAATAAACCAATGATATAATAGTTCAAATTGCATAAACACGAACTGCATAATTTCAAATTATACAATAATTAACTTGTATAAAAACAAAGTGCATAAAAATCTAACCTAACCTACTCTTCGGCAGAAGTTCGTTTCCGTGGGGGTCGCAGTTCTAACCCAACCTATTTTTGGCAGAAGTCCGTTTCCGTGGGGGTCGCAGTTCTTAACCTTACCTAACCTACTTTCCTGCATAAGTTCGTTTCCGTAGAGGTCACAATTCTAACCTAACCTAACCTACTCTTCGGCAGGAGTTCGTTTCCGTAGGGGTCGCAGTTCTAACCTAACATACTTTTCGGTAGAAGTTCGTTTCCGTAGGGGTCGCAGTTCTAACCTAACCTAACCTTTTTTGGGCAGAATTTCGTTTCCGTGAGGGTCTCAGTTCAAAGGTTTGAACTGCGATCTAACCTAGCCCATTTTTCTGGCATAAGTTATTTTCGTACGTTATCATAGGGATTGCTAAGGACACTTGTTAATATGTCATAGTTTATTTATTAGTCAAAATAAACGTTACAGTTAATGTTATTATAATTAATGAGTAGTATACTGATTAAACATTATGATATATGAAGTTATACTAAATGATATTAGTTAAAATAAACATTATATCAAATGTTGGTATGACAAATGAGTATTATGCTAATTAATCGTTATGACATATAAAATTGTGAATTTTGTTGTTATGAAAATCGTTTATTATGCTTTTCAAGCGTATGCTAACTGAAAATATGAATTTTGTTTGTATGATAAGTGAACCGCACCCGGGTTAAAGTTACATATTAAGGTACTTGCGGGTATTAAGGCCTAGCTAAGGGAGATTCTTAATAAAATTATAAATTACGAACAATATCAATATATTTAATTTTTTTCCACTCTGTAATTTCATACACAACAAAACAAACTAAAAAAATGGCAGGTTCAGCCAAAAACAAAACCATAAAAAAAGGTTTTTAAAAACCTTGCTCATAGGCCTTATTTTACTGTGGCAGTATAAAAAGGCCTAAGACTTTAACAACTTTTTAATTACAAAATACGTCATATATTTGGCTCAATTAAATTAATAATCATTTAACATGAATAATTACGTTTATATTCCGAAGCATAGATGCATAATAACCTAGATAACCTTTATTTAGCACCCAAAATCATCAGTACCTTCCGGTCACTTAACTATCAATATATGGAACAATACCGTACATAACAAATAAACAAAAGATGCACATTTTTGGCATAAACAAAAGCAAAATTAACAATTTTTTACTATCTTACCTGTAGGCCATATTTTACTACAGGCCTTATTTTACTATTTGTAGGATAATAAGGCCTACGTCTACTTTAACATAAAATTCAAACTTATTTCACATTACACGTGTGTCAATTTAAGAATAATGATTATTAATTAAGGTTAATTCAAAATGAGAAAAATAATGGGCTCCTCTAGCATCCATTTGGACATTCAATAAGGCCTATAAGAAATAATGTTTCACACCATGAAAATATACCTAATTATTACACACTAACTTTGTAGTAACCTAAACTAAGTTAAAGAATAATCAAAAGCGATATGTTAAGTACGAGGGTAATAAAGCCTAAGAGAAAATTGTTTCCATAGAGTGCAATAAGGCCTATAGGCATTTTTTGTAGGCCATAATAACCACCAACCACGTTTATAAACAAAAAAGAATAAAAAATATTTGGATCACATAACAATGATCATATATTCAGCCCATTAGAAGAGTTTAGTAAGAAAGAAAATAAACGTCAATTGACATTGCCAAATGTAATAGTAAAAAAGATAATTATGATTCTTTTGGGCCTATTTTTTTTATACGTGCCACGCGGCGACTTTGCAAAATGAATGAGGCAACACTGGCGGCGGGGAGCGGGACAGCGCGCCGAACGAACTTGTAGTGCCTTGTTGGTCCGCTAGGTGTTACCTACCGCGGACTTGCGCGTAAGCAAGCATTTTAAATAAGATTTTCGCTATTTAGGCCTTACTACCCGACAGGCTTTATTACCCGCAGGTACCTTACTTCAACTGCCCTATATAAAAACCGATTATCTATTTGAGTTGGAGCAACCATAGATTTTCCAATTAATGAGCGCTTTTTGCGCTAGGTTACCATTACAATTACCGTCAACTGCTACAACTTTGCCTGCGATGCTCAACTTTGCCAGCTTAAAGCATTCAACCAACCGGAGCGGCCATTGACAGGCGTGCCCCCTGCCGAAAATATATAACCAGTGGTCATACTCATTGTATGAACCGACGTTTATTTGACATGACTATTTTGACGTTTCGTATAAATTTGACGTTGCCCACCCCCGCAAAAATCGGCAGACTCTTTCTGTATAGAAAATGACAGACATGGCCGGTCCATTTGGTTGAATAGTGTTTATATCTTATTCCTGAGATGACCGCCTTTTTCCCATCTCAGGAATAAGATATAAATAGCTTTGGTGAAGAAAACCATGTTTATCAAGCCAGGCAAAGTTGAGCATCGTAGGCAAAGTTGTAGCAGTTAACGGTATTTAAAGAGTTTTGTTGCTCTAGACTCGAGCAAATACAAAAGAGACAAGACAAGTGTATTTTACTATGTCTACAACTACATACAAAAATTTGTCATTCCTATTTGTTCAGATTTCAGTTATTTTTGACTGGTGCATACTTAAAGTAGTCTATTTTACATACAGATTTGGCCAGAAGTGTTGAGCCCAATGCGATTTTCATACAAAACTGGAAAGTTTAGTCCATCGTTTCCATCTTTGTTTAAGTTATTTGGTCAATTAATTTAAACTAATAGGCATGTTTTGTTGAAGTTAGTAGTCGAACGAGCGGAGCGTAAGCGAAGATCGTTCTTACAAACAACAACTGTCACCTGGCTACTGGGACGTCTCGGCATTTGGATGGCTTTTTGATTTAGATAGTTTGTCCGACGATAACTTTAGTAACGATTTTCCGATCTTTATGAAATTTGTTGGGGTTGTAGCAGAGACCAACAAAATTTGCGAGTTCGTATATGAGCTGGATTGAGACGGGGGTTCTGAAATTAGAAGGCCTAAAAAGGTTTTGTAAAGGGTTCCTGATACATTGGTCATCTTATTTGCTACTTTTACGAGCAAGTATGGTTGAGTTTGGTATCAAACGAAAGGTATTGATTAACACTCTCGTCAAATCGTTATTAACTGCTTACTGTTTCATAACAATTAGCAACATAAAATTGATTTCAAAAATATTTTCAATTATATTTTGATTTTGGTGTAAATATTTTGACAACTGACTTTTTTTTAATTTATTAGAGCTTTGGCTGCTAGCGCTATCAGCATACTGACATTAACACATTACATTAGTTAGAGAGAGTTACCATAGACGCATAATGATGGTGACCGAAACCTATATAGTTGGTCCACAGATGAGAACGACATGCCAAGGCAACAGAGTGAGAGGCATGTGAGAGGTGGATTTAAATTAAGATGAGACAAAAACTGTTAAATCTGAAGCGATTTCGTCGCGGTAAAATTTTGCGCATCAACCGCACAATTTAATATGGACGTTTAGTTTCACCGTGATGGTTAGTTGAGAAAAAAATACCCGATACCTATTTTTGGTATTTGTAGTAATTCTACTATTGCACATTTATGGCGAAACACAAGATTCGCGAGTTCACAGTTCGGGGCGAACTACTAGTTACTTAAATTTACATTTTTGGTACCTTCTGTTTTCATATTTTTTAAGTACCTTGAAAGTGTTATTAAGTGAAGTTTTCTATATTTATAAATAAAATATAACATTTACCGTTACCGTACATTGTTAGGATAGGGAAATAACGCTTAACATCAAAATTGTAAACAAAAAACACCTATGCTCAATACTTCTGGCCAAGGCTGTAGTAATAACACTAAAAACCACATCCAAACAGATAAAAACCTATGGAGTTTGCATGTTAAAGTAAAATTGGAGCGATTCTTCAACCGAGTGAAGTAGATAAAATCTTTAGGTTTTAATAATCTTGACCACAGTTTTAATACCAAAATATGAAACGGGCGAACACATTAGTAAAAGATTATGATTTCCTCGGAAATTATTGTTAAAGCATACTGTTACTTTACATTTAATATAATTTCCAAAAATCGCGGAAAATGCATCGAAATTATTGCGACAACTTTAAACTCCGTATTTTCCTTCAGTAATAAATATCCGGGGCTTAGTCCGAGGGCCTGCTGCTTACATAAGTCCTCAATGTAACACATTAATTTTAAATAAACCTCTTTATTAGCAGTAAATGTCTGTAAAAATAAAGAAATTTCTTACAAACGGTTTTTAGAACTAATATTAAAGGGCCGGCAACGCGCATGTGACACATGCAGACTTCTGGAGTTGCAGGCATCCATAGGCTATTTGTTTGCAACCGTCGTGGTATTAAAAAAAATTGGCAGTTATAGGGACTGCCGATAGAAGTGAAAACTTAGAACTTTCTATTATAGAAATAAATAATTTAAATTTTGACTTTCTAATTTCGACTTTAGACTTTGGACCTCACCTCACCTCACTTTACTTGACTTTATTTTACATAATACACTTTACATTTTACCTACATGTTTCTCAATCGTATGGTTTTTTGTTTTGGAGACGATGACGTCAGTATGTCGGTCCCGCGAATCCATAAGTTTTCCCTACCAAAATGTGCCCAACGCGCCTAAGAAGTTTTCACTTAAAAAAAACCTATTTTCCTAGTCAAATAAAGACGTATGCTTACATTACATAAAATCCTCTAAGCTCCATCAGCCTCTAAGATCTTTTCGTAAAACATTCAAGTCTCAGAAAATCCTTTTTCCCGAATATTCGAATCCTAAAAAGGTATCTAGGAAACTGATATTTGTGTTATTTTGATAAAGGTATAACACCATATCCAAAATAATAACGAATTACGCTCAGGGGGGTGATTTTTGAGATTCGAGCACTCGAAAGTGACATTTAAAACTCTGAATAAAACGATGAAATTATATTTTAAAAATAACAGCGATAGAAATTTAAAATCATGATTATTTAAGCTATTAATTCCAAAATAGGAACAAACTTTGAATTCGAGTTTGAATATTTAGAATTCGAGCGTCCGGCTGTCAAAAATCGGCCCCCAGTACCTTTACGTTACCTCAATTGGTTGATTTTATGAATTGAACTGTACAGTGATGCAGCAGTGGTTAAAAAGGCAACCCAGAGTTACCTAGAGTATAGATTTCTATTGTGAAGTCACCGGCAATAGTATCTTCCTACACGAAGGCCGTAAAAATATGTGACAGGCTCTTGTTTGAGTTGTTTGTAGAGCCATAAGAGCATGTCACATATTTTTGCGGCCTTCGTGTAGGAAGATACTTTTACCGGTGACTGTACCTAAACTACCTAACCTAATCAAAATTTCACTATTTTTATTTCTGCGCATGAGAAACATTAACTCGAGTCAAAAAATCTTTCAGTGCACATTTGGGCTTCAATTAAGCTCTGGTTAGTAATATTTCTCTTACCCCACATTTCAAAAATACTATTACAAATCTGCAGTTAAAATCAGCGTTTACGTTTACATTTCTAGCAATTCTCGGTAGAAATATCCCCAAGAGTACACTCGTCTTAAATCGCGGTACCGCCGTGAATGGGATTGCATGTCTTGTAAATTTTATTTACTGTACACTCGCGGCTAAACAACATGTAATTCCGTCTAGAACCGACGAGAACTAGTTCAATGTCATTTGTGAGGTTCTACTTAACCTTTTGACCGCCTTATGACAAAAATGTAACTTTCGGTTTTGAACTCTGTCATAATTTATGAAAGGGGGTAAAAATGAAGGGTACACGGAAAGAACATGTCTAGTCACTTTGACAACATTTTGAGTTATAGCGGTTTTAAAGTTTGGAACGATTCCATTAACCATACTATTTTCATAACTAGATGGTTTTTATGACTTAAAAAGCGGATTTCTGTTAAAAAATCCAGCTGTTACAAAAGTTGTTGCTAATAGTTCATTGCAAGCTCTACATTTTGATACATAAATCTCATCTTACGAAAAAAGGGACTAGACATGTTCTTTCAGTGTACCCTTCAAATGCTTTATTAAAACACGTAACAAAAATAAAATTTAAATAACTAAACTAAACTAATATTAAAATAAACTAAATTAAAACTGAAATAAATTAAATTATAGCCTGATCCCTCTCGTGCATGAGAGGAGGCCTGTGCCCAGCAGTGGGACGTATAGAGGCTAACATATTATTATTATGCTCTTTATTTATTTTTGTTCTTAAATTAGGTTTTTATAATATTTTTACAAAAGTAAAATACAAAAATACATCAAAAACATACAAAAACAATAATAGCATTATTATTATTAAAACTAAAAACTTCTAAATTAAAACCTAAATTAATATATAAAAATACCTAAAAGCTTACCTGAAATCCCAGTTACAAAAAGAATACCCCCTCCAAGAGGTCCCACTGCGGCAGGGAACCCATAACGCTGGCCGAGTTACCTCTTTGTATTGCCAAAGAGATGCGCTGGCAGAGGTAAGTGTCATTTATGAAAGTGTCATTCACGTTGTCACTTTGTCTCATATACCTGACAACGGTGGTCAAAAGGTTAAACAGCAAAGGTAACAAGTTACTACTTAAAAGTATCTAGTTAATTAAGTTTTGGGTCGAACAATATAAACTCCAATGTCGTCTTAAAATAACGGCCAATGTCGTCTTAACGGCCTCCATAGCCCAGTTGGTAGTGACCCTGCCTACAAAGCAGGAGGTCCCGGGTTCGAATCCTGGTAAGGGCATTTATTTGTGTGCTAATCTCAAATATTTGTTCCTGAGTTATGGATGTTTTCTATGTATATAAGTATGTATTTATTTATCTAAGTATGTATATCGTCGCCTAGCACCCATAGTAAAAGCTTTGCTTAGTTTGGGGTTAGGTTGATTTGGGTGGTTAGGACACCTGGTAAGAATATTCAGAGCAAGCTTTGCTTTAGGAATTATACCAGAAAAATGGGCACGGGTCAAGGTACGATTCATACCAAAAGCAGGGAAAAAGGACTACTCTCAGCCTAAATCCTTCAGACCAATTAGTCTCACATCTTTCCTCGTCAAAACGATGGAAAGAATCATAGATCAGCATATCAGAGCGCGCTATCTAGTGGCTAGACCACTTAGTTTAAACCAGCATGCTTACCAAAAGGGAAAATCAACAGAAACTGCCCTACTTGACCTGGTCGACAAGGTGCAAAAGACCCTAGAGGATAAGCAAACGGCTCTATGTGCGTTCCTTGATGTCGAGGGTGCTTTCGATAATACACCCACGGAATCCATCCTTAACGGGATGAAATCAAAGGGAGTTGATGAAAGTACCATTAGATGGGTTCATAGTATGCTTTCTAATAGAATAGCGACCCTAACCCTCCATGCAACAGAGCTTGAATTTTACACCACAAAAGGATGTCCACAAGGAGGCGTCATATCCCCGCTGTTATGGACCCTAGCTGTGGATCAACTTCTTGCTATCATGAGGGACAAAGATTACGACACACAGGGATACGCCGACGACCTTGTAGTCATAATCAAAGGCCCCTGCCTCCATACAATTTCAGATCTGATGCAAGGAGCTCTAAACACTATATTTAAATGGTGTAGAGAAAATGACTTGTCCATAAATCCGAGCAAAACGGTGGTAGTGCCGTTCACGAGAAAAAGAAATCTGGACAAACTCGGAAAACTAGAACTTAATGGACAACTCATACCGTTTTCAAGTGAAGTCAAGTACCTAGGGGTCACGTTCGACCAAAAGGTAACCTGGAACCCTCACCTGAAAAACATCACGCAAAAAGCAAAAATGGCCATGTGGTCATGCTGTCGAATGGCGGGAACAAGATGGGGCATACGGCCCAAAATTGCCATGTGGCTTTACACAGCAGTCGTGAGGCCCATCATCACCTACGCCTCCGCGGTATGGTGTAACAAGGCCAGCCAAAAGACAGCTATCGACACCTTAAACAGCCTGCAACGCACGGCTTGCCTAACAGCAACAGGGGCCTTCTCCTCGACACCAGGAGCGGCCCTGGATGCACTGCTTGACTTAACACCGCTCCACCTACAAGTTAAAAAGGAGGCGAAGCAGTGCGTCTACAGAATATGCACGCTAAACAGGCCAAAATGGCGCTCTCAAGCCCTAACCAAATTTAAGGCCTGGGTTTTTGCAAACAAAACCCTCAGCATGCCTACCGACGACATGCACACCGTATGTAATTTCACCAAACTGTACAAAGTGGAAATACCTCCTAGAGACAAATGGACTAATGACCAAATGTACTTCGAAGAGGGTAGCCACATTTGGTACACGGATGGATCGAAGAAGGGCAATGAAGTAGGATGTGGGATCTATGGTGAGAGACCCAAGCACAAAACGAGCATCAGTATGGGCAATAGGGCCTCAATCTTCCAGGCTGAAATCTTCGCCATCAACAAATGTGCGGAAATCAACCTGGACAGTAACCGTAGACACCAGCATATCTACATCAACTCAGACAGCCAAGCTGCTCTGCTGGCACTAGACTCTTTAGAGTCAAACTCAAAACTAGTCCAGAACTGCAAAAATAACCTTAATGCACTGGCTAACTCCAACAAAGTAACACTAAGATGGGTACCAGGGCACTCCGACATTGACGGAAACGAAATAGCGGACGAGCTCGCCAGAAAGGGTGCGGACACACCCCTGGTCGGCCCTGAACCGTTCTGTGGAATCACCAAACGGGAGGCGTATTCTATGCTAAACGAGTTAGAAAAAACGAGAGCAAACGCATGGTGGAAGCTCGTCAAAGGACAAGCACACTCGAAAGCTCTAATCAAAGGGTTCAACAACAAAGTCGCTAAAGAGCTACTAGAGCTCAAAAGACACAAAACCTGCGCAGTGACCAGAATTCTGACAGGTCACTGCAAGTTGAACAAACACATGTTTCTAATGGGAAAGAAACAGGACGCAGCATGCAGGTTCTGCCAGGAGGAAGAGGAAACTGCCATGCACATTCTCTGCTCCTGCGGACCACTAATGCTTAAAAGAAGTGCCCACCTAGGGAGGCATGTACTGCAACCCGAGGAGGTACAACACATTACAGCCCAAAGAATCTGGAAGTTTCTAGACTCAACGGGAATTAGTAATGAATTATAAAGGGCTGCCACAATAGATCAAATCTGGTCGAAGCGGCACACAGATAGCCCTACAAGATGAATAATAATAATAATAGGTTGATTTGTGTAAGATTGTCCCCAAAATATTTATTTTATTATTTAATTACCAGACGTCGTTCGCATTGAGCGCTATGCATCAACCGGAGGCCAAGGTGCTTTGCTTCCTCCTAAAGTGACAAAAATGACAAAATAACGCGACATAGCGACAGTGACAATATCAGTATCTTTTCTTACTGTCACTTTTCACTTGTCAGCGTAGTTTTTTGAAAAAATGTACTTCGCAACGAATTCAGCACTCAATGACAATGAGTACCAGTAATCCCTTTTAGGTTTTTTCTCGTATTTAAAATAAATTCAAAACCCCGTAAACGTTTCTCGCCTTCTTTTGTTTGCTTCATGCTAATCACAGATTGAATATTTAGCGAATTTGGGAGTTCGAGTAAATATTTATTTGCAATGCCAATTGTTCTGTTGTCGAAGATTTCAATTGTTGATTTGTGTTGATAAAGGTTTTGGGGAGATTGTTTTTGCCGGGTTTTGTTTAAGTTGGTTTTGATATTAACTGTTTTGTAATACTTCGTGTTGATTTCGTGTTTCTATACTGCACTAAATAAAGGGGTTCGTTGCGTTCTTCTTAAACTACTAGCATATTTAATTCCAAACTTTGGCATTTTACTTATTTATCCGTGGTAACCATTTATTTGATCATTGTGCAAGAGTAAATTCGGATATTATGAAATTTATGAATGAGAAATCAATTTGAATGTTTTGTAACTTTAAGTTGGATCTTTTGGTTATACACACAATCTTTTTTATTATTGTTTATTGTAAAAATGTGATAAAGTTTCAAAAAATATTTTTATAAGCGTGTGAAAAGGGGGTTGAATATTTGTATGGTAGACAAAATAACAACTAAATTGTACCAGGAATAGAATATATCCATATGAAAATTATATAAAACTCGCCCTTTTAGCTAATAGTAAGCGAAAATAGGTATACTTAGCACAGATTGAACTTCGGAATGTTATCACTATTATCATTCCCCCCCTTATAGAGGGCTTGGTCTCATAGCTCACTAGCTATCAGCTTGAGGCTTGATCAGCTTAGTTTGATACAACGAACAATGGTACAAAGCTACGATACGTAAGATAAAAGTGTAAGCTCGCTATTCTTATAGCCTTTGATCTATAAAAGACATCTGTGATGAGTTGATGACCTAGTTTTCACGACACAGCAAAACAGAACCTCTCAAAACAACATGCCTTTCAAAATATCTTCATCTACATCAAAAGTAGATAAAGTCCAAAAACAATAAAGATTTTAATCATCGAATATTACCGATCAGAGGGATGCTAATAGCAGAACTCCAAAATGGCGAACGGGCATTAGCATAATGCTTTTCGGCGCGAATCATATCTCAGCGGGGATCGTGCTAGGCGGAATTGTATTTGACGAGGAAATACATGCTAAACTGTGTTTGAAAATATCAAAATAAATTAAGAAACAATCATCTTCTATCTAGGAATAAAAAACATCATGAATAAACAGGATCGATTCCCACCAAGGCATTGTTTCCCTTCTATTCAGGTTTGGCAGTTGCTTTCGTAAAAAATACCTCCTACAGCTATTCTTGAGATTAAGCTGCCAAGCGGCCCTTAGGTCTATTAACCCATGGTAAAAGGCGGGACAAAGGCTAGGATATAGGATAACTAGGTGTCATAGTATAGAGATAACACTGAATATGAATACTTTTCATAACAAGATTTGGATGCAATTATATGCATCCGTAATTCCACAAAGTGCAAGGCCTGAGTGGACGCTCGGAGCGGAGCGTTCGGCGGGGCGTGAAGCGTGGCGGCCGAGCGTCCATTACACTTTGTGCAGCGTCGACTCCGGACACCAGTATGAGTTTCATTTGTTTAACATAGACTTAGTGGATGGCCTGAGTGGACGCTCGAGTTGGGTGTCCAGCGCGGCAGGGCGTGCTGCATGCATGAGAAAGTCAAAGTACGAAGCTTGGGTGAATAAACTGTTCTTCAAACGGGTAACGACGATGCATACTCCATCTGTTCCAAATTCCTTGCAACATCAGCACCACGTAGGCGTCAACTTGTTAGCTCGTTATTGTACTCGTAAACACACTCGGTTAAGTTTGCAAGAACGCCTCAAGCTTGTACGTTGCAGCAAACTTCATTTGAACTTAGAACTTTGAGGTTATTTTAGTTAATCTAATCTGCTGAGCATAGAGCCTTTTCTTTTTTTTCATTGGCAATAAAATTTAATCTGCTGAGCATAGAGCTTTTTCTTTTTTTTCTACCTGCAATAAAATTTAAACTCAGTCAGCCGTTATATTATTTTTGCTTAGCGTTTATGATGGAGATTCTTTATATCATCTGGTTTTACATTGATTTCGGCAGACAAACTGATTTTTTCAGCAAGTAATAGCAAAAAAACGATACTAATTTTAATATCCATTACCCAAGCTACAACTCTTGCGAAACTATGCCTTTTATATTTGGTTATATTGCATTTTATAGCCTGTATTTAAAACTAAAGCCGCTTTATGAATACCTAAAGCGTAAAAATAAACGAATGTGCAATAAAATAAAGATTGAATAAATAAAAAAACCACAAAAAAACATTGCAACGCAAAAACGGAAACAGTAAATTTTCTCATCATTTAAAACTACATTATTCCATGCCATCCATTTAGAAAGTTTTCTCTAATTATGCCGAGAGGAGCGCAAATAGAAACCCCGCCATTTTACCAGCTAAATCTACACTTCCAGGATAAAAAAAACGTTCACTTAAGAGTCCGGTAACGATTTGAAAACGAAAATCGCTAATAATGACATTATGCATATGAATTGCATTTTGTAAGATAGCTTGAAGTCTTGTTATTGCAAAAAAGTACTTTAGGTCGACATGTATTAATATTTAATACCTTGATGATTTAAACAAATGAAACTCATACTGGTGTCCGGAGTCGACGCTGCACAAAGTGTAATGGACGCTCGGCCGCCACGCTTCACGCCCCGCCGAACGCTCCGCTCCGAGCGTCCACTCAGGCCTTGCACTTTGTGGAATTACGGATGCATATAATTGCATCCAAATCTTGTTATGAAAAGTATTCATATTCAGTGTTATCTCTATACTATGACACCTAGTTATCCTATATCCTAGCCTTTGTCCCGCCTTTTACCATGGGTTAATAGACCTAAGGGCCGCTTGGCAGCTTAATCTCAAGAATAGCTGTAGGAGGTATTTTTTACGAAAGCAACTGCCAAACCTGAATAGAAGGGAAACAATGCCTTGGTGGGAATCGATCCTGTTTATTCATGATGTTTTTTATTCCTAGATAGAAGATGATTGTTTCTTAATTTATTTTGATATTTTCAAACACAGTTTAGCATGTATTTCCTCGTCAAATACAATTCCGCCTAGCACGATCCCCGCTGAGATATGATTCGCGCCGAAAAGCATTATGCTAATGCCCGTTCGCCATTTTGGAGTTCTGCTATTAGCATCCCTCTGATCGGTAATATTCGATGATTAAAATCTTTATTGTTTTTGGACTTTATCTACTTTTGATGTAGATGAAGATATTTTGAAAGGCATGTTGTTTTGAGAGGTTCTGTTTTGCTGTGTCGTGAAAACTAGGTCATCAACTCATCACAGATGTCTTTTATAGATCAAAGGCTATAAGAATAGCGAGCTTACACTTTTATCTTACGTATCGTAGCTTTGTACCATTGTTCGTTGTATCAAACTAAGCTGATCAAGCCTCAAGCTGATAGCTAGTGAGCTATGAGACCAAGCCCTCTATAAGGGGGGGAATGATAATAGTGATAACATTCCGAAGTTCAATCTGTGCTAAGTATACCTATTTTCGCTTACTATTAGCTAAAAGGGCGAGTTTTATATAATTTTCATATGGATATATTCTATTCCTGGTACAATTTAGTTGTTATTTTGTCTACCATACAAATATTCAACCCCCTTTTCACACGCTTATAAAAATATTTTTTGAAACTTTATCACATTTTTACAATAAACAATAATAAAAAAGATTGTGTGTATAACCAAAAGATCCAACTTAAAGTTACAAAACATTCAAATTGATTTCTCATTCATAAATTTCATAATATCCGAATTTACTCTTGCACAATGATCAAATAAATGGTTACCACGGATAAATAAGTAAAATGCCAAAGTTTGGAATTAAATATGCTAGTAGTTTAAGAAGAACGCAACGAACCCCTTTATTTAGTGCAGTATAGAAACACGAAATCAACACGAAGTATTACAAAACAGTTAATATCAAAACCAACTTAAACAAAACCCGGCAAAAACAATCTCCCCAAAACCTTTATCAACACAAATCAACAATTGAAATCTTCGACAACAGAACAATTGGCATTGCAAATAAATATTTACTCGAACTCCCAAATTCGCTAAATATTCAATCTGTGATTAGCATGAAGCAAACAAAAGAAGGCGAGAAACGTTTACGGGGTTTTGAATTTATTTTAAATACGAGAAAAAACCTAAAAGGGATTACTGGTACTCATTGTCATTGAGTGCTGAATTCGTTGCGAAGTACATTTTTTCAAAAAACTACGCTGACAAGTGAAAAGTGACAGTAAGAAAAGATACTGATATTGTCACTGTCGCTATGTCGCGTTATTTTGTCATTTTTGTCACTTTAGGAGGAAGCAAAGCACCTTGGCCTCCGGTTGATGCATAGCGCTCAATGCGAACGACGTCTGGTAATTAAATAATAAAATAAATATTTTGGGGACAATCTTACACAAATCAACCTATTATTATTATTATTCATCTTGTAGGGCTATCTGTGTGCCGCTTCGACCAGATTTGATCTATTGTGGCAGCCCTTTATAATTCATTACTAATTCCCGTTGAGTCTAGAAACTTCCAGATTCTTTGGGCTGTAATGTGTTGTACCTCCTCGGGTTGCAGTACATGCCTCCCTAGGTGGGCACTTCTTTTAAGCATTAGTGGTCCGCAGGAGCAGAGAATGTGCATGGCAGTTTCCTCTTCCTCCTGGCAGAACCTGCATGCTGCGTCCTGTTTCTTTCCCATTAGAAACATGTGTTTGTTCAACTTGCAGTGACCTGTCAGAATTCTGGTCACTGCGCAGGTTTTGTGTCTTTTGAGCTCTAGTAGCTCTTTAGCGACTTTGTTGTTGAACCCTTTGATTAGAGCTTTCGAGTGTGCTTGTCCTTTGACGAGCTTCCACCATGCGTTTGCTCTCGTTTTTTCTAACTCGTTTAGCATAGAATACGCCTCCCGTTTGGTGATTCCACAGAACGGTTCAGGGCCGACCAGGGGTGTGTCCGCACCCTTTCTGGCGAGCTCGTCCGCTATTTCGTTTCCGTCAATGTCGGAGTGCCCTGGTACCCATCTTAGTGTTACTTTGTTGGAGTTAGCCAGTGCATTAAGGTTATTTTTGCAGTTCTGGACTAGTTTTGAGTTTGACTCTAAAGAGTCTAGTGCCAGCAGAGCAGCTTGGCTGTCTGAGTTGATGTAGATATGCTGGTGTCTACGGTTACTGTCCAGGTTGATTTCCGCACATTTGTTGATGGCGAAGATTTCAGCCTGGAAGATTGAGGCCCTATTGCCCATACTGATGCTCGTTTTGTGCTTGGGTCTCTCACCATAGATCCCACATCCTACTTCATTGCCCTTCTTCGATCCATCCGTGTACCAAATGTGGCTACCCTCTTCGAAGTACATTTGGTCATTAGTCCATTTGTCTCTAGGAGGTATTTCCACTTTGTACAGTTTGGTGAAATTACATACGGTGTGCATGTCGTCGGTAGGCATGCTGAGGGTTTTGTTTGCAAAAACCCAGGCCTTAAATTTGGTTAGGGCTTGAGAGCGCCATTTTGGCCTGTTTAGCGTGCATATTCTGTAGACGCACTGCTTCGCCTCCTTTTTAACTTGTAGGTGGAGCGGTGTTAAGTCAAGCAGTGCATCCAGGGCCGCTCCTGGTGTCGAGGAGAAGGCCCCTGTTGCTGTTAGGCAAGCCGTGCGTTGCAGGCTGTTTAAGGTGTCGATAGCTGTCTTTTGGCTGGCCTTGTTACACCATACCGCGGAGGCGTAGGTGATGATGGGCCTCACGACTGCTGTGTAAAGCCACATGGCAATTTTGGGCCGTATGCCCCATCTTGTTCCCGCCATTCGACAGCATGACCACATGGCCATTTTTGCTTTTTGCGTGATGTTTTTCAGGTGAGGGTTCCAGGTTACCTTTTGGTCGAACGTGACCCCTAGGTACTTGACTTCACTTGAAAACGGTATGAGTTGTCCATTAAGTTCTAGTTTTCCGAGTTTGTCCAGATTTCTTTTTCTCGTGAACGGCACTACCACCGTTTTGCTCGGATTTATGGACAAGTCATTTTCTCTACACCATTTAAATATAGTGTTTAGAGCTCCTTGCATCAGATCTGAAATTGTATGGAGGCAGGGGCCTTTGATTATGACTACAAGGTCGTCGGCGTATCCCTGTGTGTCGTAATCTTTGTCCCTCATGATAGCAAGAAGTTGATCCACAGCTAGGGTCCATAACAGCGGGGATATGACGCCTCCTTGTGGACATCCTTTTGTGGTGTAAAATTCAAGCTCTGTTGCATGGAGGGTTAGGGTCGCTATTCTATTAGAAAGCATACTATGAACCCATCTAATGGTACTTTCATCAACTCCCTTTGATTTCATCCCGTTAAGGATGGATTCCGTGGGTGTATTATCGAAAGCACCCTCGACATCAAGGAACGCACATAGAGCCGTTTGCTTATCCTCTAGGGTCTTTTGCACCTTGTCGACCAGGTCAAGTAGGGCAGTTTCTGTTGATTTTCCCTTTTGGTAAGCATGCTGGTTTAAACTAAGTGGTCTAGCCACTAGATAGCGCGCTCTGATATGCTGATCTATGATTCTTTCCATCGTTTTGACGAGGAAAGATGTGAGACTAATTGGTCTGAAGGATTTAGGCTGAGAGTAGTCCTTTTTCCCTGCTTTTGGTATGAATCGTACCTTGACCCGTGCCCATTTTTCTGGTATAATTCCTAAAGCAAAGCTTGCTCTGAATATTCTTACCAGGTGTCGTCAACTGCCGCTCTGTCACGTCAAGATTGACGTATTGGTACATCAATTCGCACTTCTCTTGACCGCGAAAAATATACAAATTCAAATCTTATTTGTAAAGCGCAAGAAATAATACACATGGCGCTTAATTTTGTAAAAGCCGACTCAAGAAACATACCCAAGTTGGAAAATATCTGTATGCTGGAGTAAATCGAATCAAGTTCAAACTATGATTTGATTGAAATAAGATGAACCAAAATACTTATGTGAGACAGGACAAGACGATTACTTGTAAGCTTTTATATATTTTAAAAGATTAGTCATTGATTATTATTTCACTGTTGGCTTAATTTCTGTAAGTAATACTTACTTTTTCACTTAAATACGTTGGGGTAGTGTTTGTTTACAAATTTCTGTTTACATATTTGACAATGTCGTAGCGTATGACATTGATTTTATTTTTATAGGAATGCTTACAAAGGTTTTACAAAGAGGTTTTACATGGTGGTTGTGAGGACAAAGTCAAACAAAGGTCATTCATATTTTTGCGAAAATATCCGAATCCACACATTAATTTCGCGAAATATTAATCAAAAGATGATCGATAAACGTAGACCTCGAAATGGTTTTGGAAATATACATTTCCAAAAAAAATGAACAATCCCAATTAGTAAAAATTTCGCTCCAAGAGCTGGACGTTGTACGGTGAGGTTAGGCTTTTTATAAGGAGATAGCTACTCCCTACAAAAAGCACGTGGACTAACGGATATCCAACTCAAACAGGGGTTACACTTGTTTTGAGATTAATTCTTCATTAGTTGCACACTAGTTCGTTAAATCACTGCAGAATAAGCTATATATTACACACTGAATCACTAAAATGAACAAAAAATAAGAAGTTAATCACAAAACCAAACCACCTTGCTCGACAAGATGGCCGCAAGTCCCGACCACTGGTCATTTCGGCAGAGAGGTACGCCTGTCAATGGCCGCTCCGGTTAGTTGAATGCTAAGTTGGAACCGATTAAAATCATCCTCATTAAATAACCTTATAAAATACACAATACGGTGTTTTCGCATTAGAAATTTCGTCACGTTTAGACACTACGTCGCCAATTAAGTGATTTAATCAATAATAGCCGAGTCCTAGTGCGTATACTGGATAAAAGACTTGAATACTAAATTAAAATGCTAAAGGAAATACCTAGAATCACTTAGTCTATGGTAACGAGTAGAATAAACAACCTTTTTATGCAATTCTTTTGCATGCTAACCTCGTTTTTTTTAAATATTCATGGCGATGGTTACTAGTGCTTCAGCCAATAAGCTTGAATTAATTCAGTGTTGCCAAAGTTAAATGGCATTACTAGGTATTAAGTTTGGAATTAGTACTTAGACCGGCTTAATAGAAATCCTTTGAGTTGTTAATTAGGAATATCAAATTACGCGTAAGTTCAATTCAGTGTATGCTATAACGACTGATTCTTGATCAAAGCTAATCTAGTAATAATATGTATGTATGAATTGTAATATGATTGTGTAAATCTACATGGAGGCAATCGGTAGAGAAGGAGGCTAATCTGCTAGCTTAATGTGTATTAATTTAAATCAAATCCTTTATTTCATTCAATAATAATTACTTAGTCCACGAAGCAGAAGACGCTGGTTCGACCCCAGCCTTGGGCACAGGAGGCCTAGGTCACTTTTACCTTTGTATATCACATCTATATAAGTTTATAATTCTTAGTCCTTTCTCTGTTTAGCCCTGTGGTTGATTGGTATTTAGTGAAATAAAGTTTAAATAAATAAATAAAATAATGTGGTCGGGTTTTTATCGCCTGTCACAATAACTGTCACGTTCTAACAAGTAACCGGGAAAGTGACGTATAACGTGATAGGCGATAAAATGCACCTTAAGAGGAATACATGACAATTGTAACGTTGTGATTTTGATCACTCAATCTTTAATGCGTTTTGAAAGGTCTCTCAAATAGTTTCGTTTTGATAACTAGCAAGTATGTCTTGAACTGGCAACAATATGAATGACAATTAATTAACCAATCAAAACAAAAAGTAATTAGTGGGGTTGCTAATTAAAAATAAAGTAAATGTTTATAAACTTACATGTATTTAGAATATTGGAATAAAACATTGTTATAATTAGCAACAATAGTCAAAATATCAATAGAAAGAGACTTTTGATTTTTATGTCTAATATAAAGATAAATAATTAAATGGTTAATTAGTGTCATAATTAAATTTGGTTGGATGCTGACATCCCCAGGCCGTGTGAGGCAGGGAAGGAGTCCACCGGCTGCAGCCCAGGGTCCTATGGCGGTGTCGCGGTGAAGGGAAGCTGCCGGTGTTGTCTGGTGCAGGAGCCACGTGTTGGTAGCTCAGTCAATGTCGCCTTGGAAGCTCCCGGGTCCCAGCGGTATGCATGTGATCTGAGGTTGGTGGAATATTTCCTTTCCTGAAACATAGGGCCATAGTTAATTTAGAGAATCTGTGGTATGATGGCATTGAAACGGTAGGGATTAACACCTGATAGGCACTGTGTAAAATAATATGTAACTTCAACGACCCAACTCTACCATTGAGCTTTAAGCTTTTATGTAAGGTAATTAATATTAATAGCATAAGATTGGTTTTTCACAGTAAGCTTGTTGTTGTATACCTTCGCTAAATAAAATATATGAGTCACAAGAAATACTAACCTTTTTATTCAGCACCAATTTAGAATACCCGAATTTGATGGATCTATCTCTCTCTTAGTACCTTACTTTCGAATTTAGTTTTGTAATCATTAAGATATCATTAAGTACTGCGATAGGCATTTCCACGTTTGTCATAGCCGGCCGTGGAAACCGCTTGTTACAGTTGGCGCCCAGGGAATATTTTGTGTTAAAGAGCGAAATCCATCAAAGTCAGGGTTTAATCAGTGCCATCATACAATTTTAGAGAAAAGCAAAGTTTATTGTAGTTACTTACTTACTTTAGTCCTTATGTGAACAAGAAACAGTCTCATTTCTTGTTATTTTGTTATATTCAGTCTATTTAGCATTACATTTAGCCTTTATAAAACGACATCAGTCGAATTTTGTGTACTAAAACAGCTAAATTTATGATTAAAACTTAAGTTTTAGATGTAATTTTCAGACTTCAGTACAGTCAGTCTGACATTTCTGGCAGTTTTAGTACCTATTCAATTGTGTTATCAGTTTAAGCACTATTTATAGCAGTTTAGAACTTTAGTACCATTAATAGGGCTATAAATAGATATAATACTAATTTTGAATTTAATTTTGTGTAAAAATTGGGCAATTTAGAAGTGTGACATTGGTCTTTGTTGAAAATTTGGAAATTTTGGGTGTGCTATTGAGTTCCTGTAGAGATTAGAAAGTTAGAAATGTGTTAGTTGTCAAAGACAAGTGAAAGATTTTGTAATTACAAATAATATCTAGGCAATTTTGTTTACATATTTAGTGTCATAAAAATAACCTCTAATTGAATTACATACATACAATAAAAACATTTTTTTTTTAACATACACTTTATATGGCTTGAGTCATTGTTAGATACAATAGTAATAGGGGTGTATTTTTGAACGAATTAGGGGTGAACGAACTTTCACTTGTCAAAGAAAAAAAAATTGTCAATAGATTTTCTCAAATCAGTACCTACTTTATTTCAGTTGTAAATTACATTATGATAATTAATTGTGGTTAAAATCCAAATAGTTTCTAACTAGTTTTGTGAGAGTTACTTGCTTAGATACACAAATAAGTATAAAAAGTAGTTAAAACACATTCTTTGCAGGGAAACTTTATTAGAATTGTCACACATTTAGTACATTACAAAAAGCATTGTGATTCATTGCCATTATACACTTTGTATTACATTTTGATTACTACAGTTCATTTTAATTTTTTTTGTTGCGCGATGAACTGATTTATTATGAAGTAAAAATCCGGTCTGAGACACCGCTTGGTAATGGAGCAGGTTTGAGGAAGCAGTTAAGGAATTTGGTACTTGTGTGTCCGCCGGATGCTATTTAGACACTTTGTTAGCACAGTTGATTGGTGCGGACCAGTCAGGTACCGGAGCCGAGGACAGTACTCCGGCCATGTCTTCAGGTTTTCAGTCAACTCTGGGTAGGGAACTGCAGGTCCATTGTTCCGGTGATAAGAATAAATGGTTAATTACATTCAATGGACACACAGACCCGAGGTCATTTTGGAAAGGGTTGAGGAACTTCAGCTTGCTTTTGGAATGTCAGATGTAGTTTTGTTCAGTTCTGCTGCACAGTTGTTTGTTGTTCAGGTTTTGTTGTGGTAGTATACAGGCATTAAGAACCAGGTTTCTTCTTGGAAATATTTGAACCATTTTGTTGAGTAAGTTGAGCCTGTAATTATGATTTTTCGACTTAGGTAATAATGCAGCGAGTAACAGGCAGGAATTTCACACCTACACGTAGGTTATTTTGTGCAGTATGTAGTTTTAACTGCAAATTTCCAACAACAGGGTTATATTTTGATACGTAAATCTAATAAATCGAATTCTAAATGTTTGGAGGTCAGTGTATTAAAAAGTTTTGACATTAGTGATTTTGACATTTGTGACACTGACGTTTGGTACGTTCCGTTTCACGAGTTGCATAGTCAGACCGAACTGCAACTGTGTTTTTCTGTTTGGAAATTTTTGGCATTTAGTTTTGGAGTTGACGTTTAAATATTAGTTGTTTCTTTATTTTGATAATTTAAAAGTAAACATTTTTAAAATTTTGCTAGTTTACGCTAAATTTATTTAGAGATTTAAACGTCAACATTTAGCTAAGCAAGACGGGTTGTTCTTGTTAGCTAGGGTCGTACTTAAGATTGGAGATTTTGTGTGAGATTTAGAAGTGCGTAGGTTATTTTGGAAAGCACGGTCTCAAATGATTTGTGGTTTGGAACCGCTACGTGGCACCGTGCATTCGGAGACGACGACCACTTCGCTTAATAAATTTAACATTTCCTCTCAAGTTGTTCTCGCTGGTAGTGTTAAATAACGTGGTAGTTATTTAATACGAACCTGAAAGAGTCGTGGCGAACAGATACAGCTGTTTCGTCACTTAGTTTGAAAGATGAAGTATGCAACGATTAGAAAGGGATGAATGTATGGTGCGAAACAATCTTTTTGTCACAAATCGCGGTACGGTCCAAATTTTGTCGTGGTACTTACCACACCCGACTGGCGCTGAGTTGGTGCTATTTTGTGGTTTTTTTGGCGTGTTGTTTTTTGGTTTATGAGCACATTCGATGCACACCTAGGAAGTGCAGTGCGGCAACACGGATTTTGGTTTTGGAGTCTTCGCTGGAGGAGGCCCAAACATTTTGAGGACCTACTCAGCCTACATGGTTGAGTACGTCAAACTGTACTCAACTCAAAACAAAGGTTGAGAGTTGAGACAGTATTTTGTGGTTTTGGTTTGTGAATTGGAAGTTTATACTGAAGGGCTGAGACGATACGGCGTCTTCAATCCGACGGTTTAAGTAGAAGGATTTTTTTGTGAAGGAATGGGTTTTCAGATTCAAAGTGTCAAAGCAAGCTCAGTTCATCGCGCAACAAAAAAAATTAAAATGAACTGTAGTAATCAAAATGTAATACAAAGTGTATAATGGCAATGAATCACAATGCTTTTTGTAATGTACTAAATGTGTGACAATTCTAATAAAGTTTCCCTGCAAAGAATGTGTTTTAACTACTTTTTATACTTATTTGTGTATCTAAGCAAGTAACTCTCACAAAACTAGTTAGAAACTATTTGGATTTTAACCACAATTAATTATCATAATGTAATTTACAACTGAAATAAAGTAGGTACTGATTTGAGAAAATCTATTGACAATTTTTTTTTCTTTGACAAGTGAAAGTTCGTTCACCCCTAATTCGTTCAAAAATACACCCCTATTACTATTGTATCTAACAATGACTCAAGCCATATAAAGTGTATGTTAAAAAAAAAATGTTTTTATTGTATGTATGTAATTCAATTAGAGGTTATTTTTATGACACTAAATATGTAAACAAAATTGCCTAGATATTATTTGTAATTACAAAATCTTTCACTTGTCTTTGACAACTAACACATTTCTAACTTTCTAATCTCTACAGGAACTCAATAGCACACCCAAAATTTCCAAATTTTCAACAAAGACCAATGTCACACTTCTAAATTGCCCAATTTTTACACAAAATTAAATTCAAAATTAGTATTATATCTATTTATAGCCCTATTAATGGTACTAAAGTTCTAAACTGCTATAAATAGTGCTTAAACTGATAACACAATTGAATAGGTACTAAAACTGCCAGAAATGTCAGACTGACTGTACTGAAGTCTGAAAATTACATCTAAAACTTAAGTTTTAATCATAAATTTAGCTGTTTTAGTACACAAAATTCGACTGATGTCGTTTTATAAAGGCTAAATGTAATGCTAAATAGACTGAATATAACAAAATAACAAGAAATGAGACTGTTTCTTGTTCACATAAGGACTAAAGTAAGTAAGTAACTACAATAAACTTTGCTTTTCTCTAAAATTGTATGATGGCACTGATTAAACCCTGACTTTGATGGATTTCGCTCTTTAACACAAAATATTCCCTGGGCGCCAACTGTAACAAGCGGTTTCCACGGCCGGCTATGACAAACGTGGAAATGCCTATCGCAGTACTTAATGATATCTTAATGATTACAAAACTAAATTCGAAAGTAAGGTACTAAGAGAGAGATAGATCCATCAAATTCGGGTATTCTAAATTGGTGCTGAATAAAAAGGTTAGTATTTCTTGTGACTCATATATTTTATTTAGCGAAGGTATACAACAACAAGCTTACTGTGAAAAACCAATCTTATGCTATTAATATTAATTACCTTACATAAAAGCTTAAAGCTCAATGGTAGAGTTGGGTCGTTGAAGTTACATATTATTTTACACAGTGCCTATCAGGTGTTAATCCCTACCGTTTCAATGCCATCATACCACAGATTCTCTAAATTAACTATGGCCCTATGTTTCAGGAAAGGAAATATTCCACCAACCTCAGATCACATGCATACCGCTGGGACCCGGGAGCTTCCAAGGCGACATTGACTGAGCTACCAACACGTGGCTCCTGCACCAGACAACACCGGCAGCTTCCCTTCACCGCGACACCGCCATAGGACCCTGGGCTGCAGCCGGTGGACTCCTTCCCTGCCTCACACGGCCTGGGGATGTCAGCATCCAACCAAATTTAATTATGACACTAATTAACCATTTAATTATTTATCTTTATATTAGACATAAAAATCAAAAGTCTCTTTCTATTGATATTTTGACTATTGTTGCTAATTATAACAATGTTTTATTCCAATATTCTAAATACATGTAAGTTTATAAACATTTACTTTATTTTTAATTAGCAACCCCACTAATTACTTTTTGTTTTGATTGGTTAATTAATTGTCATTCATATTGTTGCCAGTTCAAGACATACTTGCTAGTTATCAAAACGAAACTATTTGAGAGACCTTTCAAAACGCATTAAAGATTGAGTGATCAAAATCACAACGTTACAATTGTCATGTATTCCTCTTAAGGTGCATTTTATCGCCTATCACGTTATACGTCACTTTCCCGGTTACTTGTTAGAACGTGACAGTTATTGTGACAGGCGATAAAAACCCGACCACATTATTTTATTTATTTATTTAAACTTTATTTCACTAAATACCAATCAACCACAGGGCTAAACAGAGAAAGGACTAAGAATTATAAACTTATATAGATGTGATATACAAAGGTAAAAGTGACCTAGGCCTCCTGTGCCCAAGGCTGGGGTCGAACCAGCGTCTTCTGCTTCGTGGACTAAGTAATTATTATTGAATGAAATAAAGGATTTGATTTAAATTAATACACATTAAGCTAGCAGATTAGCCTCCTTCTCTACCGATTGCCTCCATGTAGATTTACACAATCATATTACAATTCATACATACATATTATTACTAGATTAGCTTTGATCAAGAATCAGTCGTTATAGCATACACTGAATTGAACTTACGCGTAATTTGATATTCCTAATTAACAACTCAAAGGATTTCTATTAAGCCGGTCTAAGTACTAATTCCAAACTTAATACCTAGTAATGCCATTTAACTTTGGCAACACTGAATTAATTCAAGCTTATTGGCTGAAGCACTAGTAACCATCGCCATGAATATTTAAAAAAAACGAGGTTAGCATGCAAAAGAATTGCATAAAAAGGTTGTTTATTCTACTCGTTACCATAGACTAAGTGATTCTAGGTATTTCCTTTAGCATTTTAATTTAGTATTCAAGTCTTTTATCCAGTATACGCACTAGGACTCGGCTATTATTGATTAAATCACTTAATTGGCGACGTAGTGTCTAAACGTGACGAAATTTCTAATGCGAAAACACCGTATTGTGTATTTTATAAGGTTATTTAATGAGGATGATTTTAATCGGTTCCAACTTAGCATTCAACTAACCGGAGCGGCCATTGACAGGCGTACCTCTCTGCCGAAATGACCAGTGGTCGGGACTTGCGGCCATCTTGTCGAGCAAGGTGGTTTGGTTTTGTGATTAACTTCTTATTTTTTGTTCATTTTAGTGATTCAGTGTGTAATATATAGCTTATTCTGCAGTGATTTAACGAACTAGTGTGCAACTAATGAAGAATTAATCTCAAAACAAGTGTAACCCCTGTTTGAGTTGGATATCCGTTAGTCCACGTGCTTTTTGTAGGGAGTAGCTATCTCCTTATAAAAAGCCTAACCTCACCGTACAACGTCCAGCTCTTGGAGCGAAATTTTTACTAATTGGGATTGTTCATTTTTTTTGGAAATGTATATTTCCAAAACCATTTCGAGGTCTACGTTTATCGATCATCTTTTGATTAATATTTCGCGAAATTAATGTGTGGATTCGGATATTTTCGCAAAAATATGAATGACCTTTGTTTGACTTTGTCCTCACAACCACCATGTAAAACCTCTTTGTAAAACCTTTGTAAGCATTCCTATAAAAATAAAATCAATGTCATACGCTACGACATTGTCAAATATGTAAACAGAAATTTGTAAACAAACACTACCCCAACGTATTTAAGTGAAAAAGTAAGTATTACTTACAGAAATTAAGCCAACAGTGAAATAATAATCAATGACTAATCTTTTAAAATATATAAAAGCTTACAAGTAATCGTCTTGTCCTGTCTCACATAAGTATTTTGGTTCATCTTATTTCAATCAAATCATAGTTTGAACTTGATTCGATTTACTCCAGCATACAGATATTTTCCAACTTGGGTATGTTTCTTGAGTCGGCTTTTACAAAATTAAGCGCCATGTGTATTATTTCTTGCGCTTTACAAATAAGATTTGAATTTGTATATTTTTCGCGGTCAAGAGAAGTGCGAATTGATGTACCAATACGTCAATCTTGACGTGACAGAGCGGCAGTTGACGACAAGCAAGGGTTTTTTTATACGAATTATTGACTTTGTCAATGCTATTCAGCCTGAGACTGTAACTTACAAGACATCGTATCAGATTTATTATTTTAATTATAATAAAATAACTAAGCTGTTTTAAGCTAAACAAATCAAATTGATATCTTAAAATGGCCTATAATTTCAGAATAAATTATCAAAATGGGGGGTAAAAAAATATGAACAATCCCAATTAACCGTACACTTGTCGTCTCTACTTCGACATTGGCAAAATTGTCCCAATATTGTGGACAGAATGCCATTTATTTTAAAAATTGAATTGAATTGACCAGTGGTCATATTTGTTGTATGGACTGACGTTTATCTGACGTAGCTATTTGTACGTTACCTACGAATAGCCATACATTTGACGTTCCCCTCGCCCGCAAAAATCTTCAGACTTTTTTTGTATAGAAAATGACAGACATGGCTATGGCTACTCCCGGCTTGAATGTTTTAAGGGTTCCAAATTTGAAACCAAAGTGTAGACAATTTCTTAAAGTCAACAAGAGTTTACTAATTTTAGTTTTTTAATTAGAATATTGAATATGTCACGAATTCTTAGATAATTATTTCATAAATAATTTCGCGGCTCAAAACATTTTTATTAATACAACTTTGCACATTGAAAACGCTGGATATAGACTACTATTTTAAAAAACCGGCTAAATCCCACGCAAGCAAAGCCGGGAGCACAACTACTATAGTTTCATAAAAAACTTTATAAAAGCGGATTAGTGTTTTTACTGTTTTTCTCTCATAATCCATCAATCCAACGAATAGTCACATACAATTCGCGTTCGAATAAATTCAAACTGGTTGATGTTGATTCGCTTGTTCGATATATAGCTGCATTTGTAGAGTAGGGATTGGGATTCAGGATAGGTATGACTTTTGGCATAAAAAAAAAGTTTACAGTAAAAATCGTTTAACATTAAAAACTATCCCGTTTTGTACACATATTATCGGTGCATTTGGTCGATAGGAGTCATAGTTATTACTAATGAAAAAAAATGCCCAAAACATCTATTTTTATTGAAAGATGCAAGATGAAAAATACTTACGTTACTCGATTCACATAAAAAAAACACAATATACCTATGGTTAATCGATTTTTTTGCAATCGATTTGTCCCATCCCTAATGGCGAATATTTTCTGCATTCGTTTTTGTTTTTAATTTAAAAGCCAAACTGACGCGTGTCCCATATGAAGTGGTTCAGGTAAAACCCAGTATCTCACTTTGAAATGCAAATACAGGAACTCAATATACGCGCTCGGGTTGCGCCGAATATCGTGCGAAATGAAAATTTTATATTAAATCTGATTTAGGAATGGTATGTTTTTAAGGCTGATGTTGGGTTTGTTACTTTGTTAGTACAAAAATATAAATCAATGAGGATTTTCTGAATCGATTTTTCACTAGGGATCATCCATTAATTACGTCACACCAATTTCATGATTTTTTGACCCCTCCCTCCTCCCTTGTCACACTTCGTCACAATTAACTGCACCCTCCCCCTAAGGTAAAACTTACAACATCACTTTGAAACTAACTTTTTAATAGGATTGCCAGAAAAATAGTATCAAATTTATAGGGAACGAAAGTATTCAAACAAATCCGAGTATTTAAAAAATTAGTTTAGTACAATGTTTGTTAACAATTGACTTTTTTTTGAAACTTAGAATTTGTAAAAAAATTGTATGTGAGGATTGTGAAGTCACAAACATGGAACTCCTCCATCCCCCCTGTCACGATATATCACATTTTGTGGACCCCCCACTGAGGTGTGATGTAATTAATGGATGATCCCCTAGGTGGCAGCCATGGCGAGAGGTCTAACTGTCATAATCCACCAATCATGTATAATCACCCTTATTTTGGTTGGCAGATTTTGACAGCTGCTGTCAAAAAGACTTCTCGTCACAGTGCCGCCACCTGGGATTCAGGAAACCCTCATCCCATGCAAAATCGTTTTCATGATACTGAACGTAATTAATACAAGTCTTTTGTTACCTTTTTCAGTTTCAGTGTACAGTCGCCATCAGATACATCGGAGCGGCTAAGGTGGTCACAAATATCTGAACAACGCCTCTATTGGCAAGGCGACAAAGTGCATGTTTAGATATTTTTGAGTACCCTGGCTGCTCCGATATATTTGATGGGGACTGTACCTAACATAAAATATTTTTCACTGCAATATGAAATATCGCACTAAAGCGGATTATTTCTTTGGCTTATTTACTTAATTCAAGTTTTATGATAGCGCGTAGCGTGTTTAAATAAATTAAAATATGCAAATCTCTAATTTCGCTATAGTACAGTCGCCATCAAATATATCGGAGCGGCCTAGGTACTCAAAAATATCTGAACATGCACTTTATC
This sequence comes from Pammene fasciana, assembly GCA_911728535.1. Classification (NCBI taxonomy): domain Eukaryota; kingdom Metazoa; phylum Arthropoda; class Insecta; order Lepidoptera; family Tortricidae; genus Pammene; species Pammene fasciana. The sequence goes on from OU452295.1 coordinate 4,125,984, forward strand.
GCCTCGATAATACGGCATCATAATATAGGCGTCGTTCAGACATTTGTGTTCGAGTATATCTATGCCTTTTACTAATCAAATGATTCGGAATAAATTATGTCCAAATGACAGCAGGAACTGTAATGACAGGCTTAGACACCTGAATCGGTAATAACATTCCCTGGCTATAAAATTCAATGGGGAACCCGGACAGGTGTCCTGTTCCCAAGGAAGCGTATTTAGAATTGCGAAAATATGATACCAATAAATAACAAAGGAATATTTAAAAACTAAGTTTCATAACGCTATCTTTGTCGGTCTTACAATAGTTAAGTACCTAAAATGAAGAGCGATTAAATATATCGTAGTGTGGAGTCAAGAATCTGGCTTTCTAGTACATATTTAGACAATAGCTAGTACGCCTCTAGTTCTAAGTTACCAGTGAATAAAATACAGGAATCGTAATATAGATGGCACTATAATTAGGATGACAAAACGTCTGCGTTCACATTTAGTAAACCATAAAGTAGAACACCTGTGTACCTGTCCTCACCTAATCGAAAATCTAAAAAATATATCTTGACTGAATCCAGAATCGATCGAAGGAGTGAGTCGTGAAGTGTAAAGCCCGGTTTACATTTGTCTGACGTGTTGTGTCGTGACGCGTCGGAAGGGTAATCGGTTCCATACATTTAATATGGTTGCGTTTACATTTGTCTGATGCACGATGCGTCAGAATGTGTCAGATAAATGTATATATATGATAGAATGTGTCAGGATGTTACCACACCGCCATCGATCGACATCGATTTGATTTTGTACGAGCCAAATACACACAACAATCGATCGGTTGGTGTGGTAACACTGACACTCTGACATCAAATATTAAAAAAAAACATATATTATACCAGCGTTTTACACATTAGTCGCTTAATTTAAAACTCGGATAAATCCATCTGTCAGATTATGTGATTTTGGTAGGTACTAAGAAATGGTAATAGGGTAGATAATTGCTGAGAGGGTCGAATGGATTTATCCGCGTTTGAAGTTAACCGACACACATAATCAAAACCAAGTCAGCTCGACGACCGATATTGATATCAAATTGATATAATATTCGTTGTTTCCGAACGCGACTGACGGAATACCTTCGAAGTAAAGTCATTTCCATTTCTTGGTGATAGGCAATTTATTAAATGAATGTTGGTTTCACTTTGTTGTTAATTATTCAACTGTGTGAATTCCAAGTATGCTTTAAAATTAAACTTCATTTATATTTAACTAGCAGCCCACTACGGCTTTCGCACGGGTGCAATTATACATATAAAATAAACCTTCCTCTTGAATTATTCTATCTATTTAAAAAAAGCAAGCAAAATGCAAGTCGCAAGAAGCACAACACTAATGGAATCTTGTTTAAATAATTGAAAGAAAAACCCACCAATAAGTTAATTATTTTATTTCAGTAAATGTTCAAAATGGTAGCCATTTGACTTCCAGAATTTATACACATTGATTTTGACCAGGTTCGATTTTCGGGTTATGTATGAGAGTTAATAAAAAAGTTTGAATATAATTATTTTTAAATCTAAAATCGACGTCATGGTTCCTAAGAACAGATCTCGCTATCTCTCATAGTTTCCGACTTCTCCACACTGACCCATTTGGATTGTACACCCGGTATATGTAAATATGAAGTAAATGAGCTAAAATAACCAAACATGGGATTATTTACATTGAAATTTATGACTTGCACATGGCAGTTGCTTCTTTCGGAGGAAAAAAAGTAAAATGTAGCTATTTTATCCCGTCTTGGTTATTTGACACCTCATTTACGAAAATCGACGAAAAATTCTACCCCTGTAAGGAATTGTTCGCATTTTTTCCAAATGAAATCATTTTTGTTGGGGTTGGGGGGGTTAGAATGTTATTATACTCAAAATTTACCATTTGGTAAGTAACAAATTAATATTTAAAAACTATAAATTTAGGTTAAGTCGAACCGTGTTCGTTAACTATTGGTTGGACTGGAATATTATTTAAAGATTAAATACTGTCTCAAACCGCATTCCAATAAAAATAACCTGCCACAGATGCAGAAACGAACCATAAAGTTGTCACGTCTCATATTTGCATTAACTTTCAAAAGCGCGCCGAATGTATTTTTCGTCTGTGATTTTTCTTTTGTCTATGCTTCAGTGACTATGACATTCCTATCGCCTAGTAAAAAAATCTGAAAATACGGTTTTCTTCGTATTGACTACACAAGCGGTCAAGGCCTTTTTCTAGGGCAGGGTGGGGTAATAAGACCTAAGGGAAAACAGGAGATAGGGAGCTGCAGGGTATTCTGATATATCGCCCAAGAGTAAGACAGCTGTCAGTTCAACGCATCTGTCAAAAATGTCACACGCGTTTTTTTAACCTGGTAGTGCGGGGAAAATATACGGGGCACGGAAAATAGGGAGGAGGCTAAGTCTGACATTGTACTGGTTTTCCTCAAACCGATAGCCAGTTTTTAATATGGAATAGCTCTCCAGTTGGCCCGCCCGTTGCATCACAATCACAATTCCTCTGGCCGGGGTCCAGATTTTATTTCAAGAGCTTTTGCTAAAACGGTTTAAAAGCTATAATAACGTCGAAGTTTGACAATGTCGTTAACATTTGCAAGAATTGACCAGTTGGATAACGCAAGTGTTTTAACTTTGAAGTAATTTCTTTGTGAAAAAGTTATAATCCAGACAAATCTGCTTTATGTCCTAAAAGCATTGGAGTAATATTTTTTGATAGCACAATCTTAACATAAAATATATAAATAAGTACTTACATTTGACTCTAATCTGCATATTAATAGAACTTTTTAAAGTCAAAAGTAAAAGGAAGTTTCAACTGTTATGAACATCAACTTTGCTAATAAACGAGCATTTTAATAAATCAAAATTAATTACAAGTTACAGGTGTAACCTTATTATATTTATAATGATAATTAAACCAAATGCCGCTTACGTTCTTGGCTCCATTCTTTCGCAAAAAAGGCAATTCATTCGACGGAAAAAAATACGCTTTATACCTGCCGACTGTTCCGCCCCTCTATTATTAAAGGAACATATGTTCCGAGCCTTGTAATTTTCCTACCCCGATACTCATTATTTGGTTCGTTTTACGCCTTCGTACCTCGATATCTAAAGATTGGAATTTGTTTTCACCTGTTATTAAACTCAACGAAATTCACAGATACTTCACTAAGATGACAATGTTTGTGTTGCTTTTTGTTTTTTAATCGATAGTTAGTGTTGCGCTGCAACCGTTAAGAACCTAGCGCGATAGGTATGGCGTTACAATTTAACATACATACACATACATAGCAATACATATTTAATTTCAACCTGTCATTTAGTTTTAGTATATTGGAAATATACCTAATAGAGCTCACAGTCCCAATGGATGGAACACATCGTCTATATAAACGGAAAGCTTTTTGTACAAACTTCGGCAATAAATCCACAGCGGATAAGACCGGATTCACTTGTTCTTACATTCCGACCAAGTTTTACTTGCCCCGAGAGCCAACAGCATCAATACGCGACCTTGAGAATTCTCCTAGCACAAATTTGTTATCGCAAAACACGCCTGATATATAGTTTGGCCAGCCTACGAACGCAGTAGCAATGTACAGCGAACAAAAGTATGACAACACTAAGAATCAGTGAAAAATCAGCAATAAAGATAAAGATAAAGATAAAGATAATTTATTGTCAAAACTGTGTACAAAGGTATAACATGTCATATATTTACAATATAGGTAGGTGTCAACAGTTTGCCCATTTCGAGCAATCAATGAATGATCATCGAATTGTATGTTTTAAATTTTTTGTTTGTATTTCCGCCCCTTTCATTAGGTGACATTTACCGTGGGAGGATAGGTTTTAATATGGTTGAGGCAATTGACGAATACAGAATTTAAATTGAATGTAGAACGTTACGGGAGTTCTATCTCACTGAAGATTAAAATGAGAGATTATAGTTGAATTATCGAGAGCGTGGAATTGCATATGTAGTGGTTGTACCGTGTTGTGCCTCTTTGTGTGCGGATTCAAATATAGAATGCCTGTAAACAAACAATACTACTACATATGCAATTCCACGCTCTCGATAATTCATCTATACCTACCTACCTACCTAGTACCACTACATATAGATCCAATGTAAAAAAATGTGAATTGAAATGTTCTTCATGAAATATGGTGTCGCATCGTACAGGGTTGCCAGTTGCCACGTGTACGTATTTTGAATTTGCCGCGTTTTTCTGCTGACAGAAATGGTTTGCCAAACTACACAAGTCTATGAAAATAAGCTGGTACTTAGCAAGTAATAACATCGGAGCGGAACGCACCGAGAATATTTAAGTCGCCTGCTGAATTTCGAATGAAACTTTGAGGAAATTCGTATTCATAAAGTGGAAACCCAGAAACTAATATAAAACATAAGCTCCGCTTTAAAGTTGCGAGCGACGTTTGAAACTGTAAATAAATTAAGTGCTCCTGAACTATTTAAAAGATGAGTTTACTTTGATGGTTATTGAAAAATGGTGCTGCTTTGAGAGCGAAGACTAGAGATGCAACGGATAGTGGTTTGGCCGGATACCGGATACCGGATATTCGGCCTGACCCTCCGCCGAATATTCGGTATCCGGCCGCCGAATATTCGGCCGGCGGTACTATACCTACAATTTGAGTTTCGCAGGTGCGCGTCGTGCAGCACGCCTAGCACATGAGTGACGCGACAGTATCTTGCGCGCGAGATAGTTTATCCGTCCTTTTCTGACTGTGTCAATTAAAAAGAGACGGGTAGTCTAACTCGCGCGCGGGATACTGTCGCGTCACTCATGTGCTAGGCGTGCAGGTTTCGACCTGTGTCGTAGTGAACGTTCGCGCGGATACATTCCTAGGAATTCTAGGCAACAAAACGAATTTTATTATGTCAGTACGGAGTAACTTCTTTCAAAAGTACACACGCGCTCGCGTATTTTTGTGTAAAAAAATTTTTTTGTATGACTAGTGGGCGACTATGACTACATCCGGTATCCGGCCGGATAGTACGAAGATATCCGGTATCCGGCCGGATACTAAAATAAGGGCCGGATAGGCCGGATACCGGATAGTAACCGGATATTCGGTGCATCTCTAGCGAAGACATAGCAGACCGTTTTTTTTCGCTATCGTATAAAATCTCAAAACGAACTAGCTAACGTATTTGCTACCAAATAGCACAGTTTTAAAAGAAGATTTGGGGCTTTCAGCAGAGTAAGTGGAGTCAGATAGTATGAACACTAGTTTACGTGGTGAATAGTATATTGCAAGTGGCAGTACAAAACATATAAACAAGCGGTTACTATGCTTAATTTAAACACGTGTCAGATATGTCGTAATACCGATGACTATATAGCCAGCATACGCGGCGCATATGCAACCTCCAATAAGTTTAACTTCCAATACTTCTACCATTTTGATTTCAATCCACAGTTTGCCTATTTAGTGACCTGCAATTTCAATGAATTAGCAAATTACAACGCTGTAAAACCTTTTGGTTTTGGGTAGCCATAGCCAAAATCCTGCAGTACCTACCTGTAGGTACTTATTTCAAAATTCACTTGAAAGTAAGTTAATCAACTTCTTCGATACTCTTACCGCTGAAAGCAAGCAACATAGTTTTAAGAGCGCTTTAAAATAGACACGGATGCGGTTTCAAATATGGCGTCCATTGCATGACGTTTTAAAAGAACTAATTTACGATGCACGCAGCCGGCAGAGAACAGAGCTCGCGAAATTAGCGTTAATTTGTACTTTCAACTCTTTCAAGTGGCAGAACTAGACTATACTTAATGACTTCCCTTAACCGTTGCAAAACAAAACAAACACGCGCATCTGTTGTAAGTACAAAAACCAGTGTTTATACAACGCTCAGCGGGCTCTTCCCTAAGGTCTCTTTCATTACAGCTGTCAAACAAGTCTAGCAACAAATCCAGTGGCTCGTGTAACGAGCGACGCGTGTGTCGTTACGTCACGGCTAATCCTGTATTAAACCCAATGCGTTCATTCATCTTGAAAAGTAGCTCACGACTGACTGTTCCAAACTAGAACGTAGTAAGAGTCAGATATTTTATGTGTTTGTTATAATAAAAACTATTCACTGTTTCAACGTGCTTTGAAGCCATCATTCTAAACAGCTAACTTAGTAAACTAATAACACTGTCAACTTGATTACGAATGATAATGTTTTGCGGCTTTTATCGGTTAATGCACGTCACTATTTAAGAAAAAATGAACAATATGCGTATTATGCGTAACAGGATCTGAAATTAACACTATGAGTTTGAGTAACAGAGTGAGTTTAAATGACTCATAGCACAAAAAGAAACATTCTTTAGCGGTTGAACAGAATTGTTAAAAGCAAACAGATAAATGTAGGGTGAGTGTCAATGTTAATAGAAGATAAAAACGACCGAAAGGTAATAATTGAACAAAAAACTGACTAATACTATAGATTACGATTCTACGAACGACAACGCATTATCTTACACCTACACACGCCATAACCTTATATTTACTGACTTATAAGTCTTATTATAACACTCAAATGACTCAAATTCTTTTATGTTTTTAGGATTACAACGGCACCCGATTAAAAAAAACTACAGCATTCCCTTTTGAGAAAATTCCCACATTTAGCTGAAAAAGAGTGTTATATTTAGAGTAAGGGGCGTTCAAAAGTGATACTTTAATGGGGCGCAGCCATTATTCAACGATACGAGACGGATGTGTCAAACGCGGGTTTAAAAAACCGAAACACTTGTCTACGGAAGATTAACTTGCTGCCATCGAGAATAGACTTGAACTCACACGCCGCTTCTTTAAATTGTAACCCCATTAATTAAACTGTTGGTTAAAGCTTAATAGTTGACTTTGCGTCACTTAAACGCTTTGATGACTTAATAAAGTGGTATTAAAGCTATTATTACGCTAGCAAAAAAAATTGGGGTTGGCATAAATAAAGAGCCTCCGTTTTAATTGTCATGAATGAAATTAAACTATCCTAGAGCGGAATCCAAGCTTTAAAATCTTATTAAAATAACGTTTACATTTCAATAAATATATTTAAATTATAACAGAAACTATCCTAATACACCTACAGACAGCTTGACTGAAGAGAGTGGAAAAAGTGGGGGAAAGCCTTTGCCCAGCAGTGGGACACTATTAGGCTCAGGATGTAATCCAACAGGTTCGAATATCCCCAAAAGACGGTAACGTGTTTTCGTTTAGGATTAAAGTAAATGGTTATTCCGATCACAAAGCACTCGCAAAACGCGATAGATATTTTAAGAAAATTCCTTTTACCCCTTTCACCGCCAACTACAGCTACGTGACAACTTGTACAGCTTAAAATACTCCTGTTTTGCTTCAGATAAGGTTTATTTTTGCACGTTATAAGAAACACTCGTGGCTGTTAAAAGGTTAAGTGTATCTGAAAGATCACAACTTGGGAGTCGTTTCAGTAATAAAACTACAAACACATTTCCGTTTCAATGTTTCAATACTAGACAGTAAGTATATTTAAGTTACTTTGGGACAGGCAAATTCGGATCAAAGCAACATTATTTTTCCATTTTATATTTCAGAATCGGGAGGATTGGAAAAACCGGGGGGAGGCCTTTGCCTTTGGAGGGACATTACAGGCTCCTAATACTATAATAAAATGAATATTTCAGTAGTTACACAATTAAGTATATTAATTAAAGTATTCCAATTTTATCTTCACAATTCGTTCATCGCGATTCTTAAAGCAAACGACCGTCGGCCATTGCTGTATCAATTTTTTTAAAGCGTTCTTTATATTGAGACAAAGGCCGTAACCCGTATGCCCTTCAGCTATAGAGTGAATTAACAAATAAAATTAATTCAGGCTTTTGTGTATAAAATATAACAGAAGTGTTTATCCCGGTTTTGGGGTCCGCTTGACAACCTAATCCTATGAATTGGCGTAGACACTAGTTTTTACGAAAGCGACTGCCATCTGACCTTCCAACCCAGATGGGAGACTAGGCCTTTTTGGGATTAGATCCGGTTTCCTTACGATGTTTCCCTTCACCGAAAAGCGACTGGTAAATATCAAATGATATTCCGTACATAAGTTCCGAAAAACTCATATCAGTGGTCCGTCCGAGCCGGGGTTTGAACCCGAGACCTCCGGATTGAAAGTCGGACGTCTTACCGCAAGGCTACCAGCGCTTATGTGCTGTGTAATTTTATAAATACACAACTAAAGCCTTCTTTATTTCTGCAAAAGCAGGGTTTTAGTTAAATTTTGTACTTAAATCTACTTACAGGTCAAATTCATTAGATAATTTAAAACAAATTGATAAGATAACAGAATTCAAGTTAATCGCCCGTCCCAGTGTGAGCGAGACAGTCTTATGCTCGTAAATAGCGCCATCCCGCTCGCTCTCCAGAGCGGGAAGACGCGTGGGAACAAAGTGAACAATTCTCACTCATTCATTAAAACGCTTACTAATTGTTTAATCACCATTTAATCACCATTTAATCACGATTTGTAACGCGAGAAGATACCGGGTTCCGTTCCTAAACACCTTTTTTACCTCGTATTAATTGGTGAACAATGCGAGCATTGATCAAGACCTACCTTCTAGATAGAGCATACGCCGATCCGCTGTCACCACACAAGGCTTACCGTAGTAATTTATAGTATGAAAGGGTAAACTTCAGTGGCGGCGCGTCCATAGAACACGATTCCCGTCGGCTTGCCTAATGTACCTGAGCAGTTTTCCATGAAGAAATTCTAAGCCAAATTAAAGTCCGGCTTGCCTAAGACAAATTTATGACTAATGTAATGATACAAATTATAAATGTGTATATAGAAAAGTGAGGTAGTGACAGACCCCGCATTATTTAAATATTCCTAAGAACTCGCTTTTTTGACGATATTATAATTTTAAAATATTCCTAAGTTATAGACGTTGGACGTATGTATTTCAGTATTTATCCATGTCTATCTAAACCTATGTATAGTATAATTTCGCCTAGTATCCACAACACGTGTCCCGGGGCTACATCATTCTTGTGTAAGATTGTCCCATAATATTTTTAGCGATAAGACAGCCTGTTGCTACCTATGTAGATTCTAAACTTTTTATTACTGTACAATTTTATTTTATTTTTGGTGCAATAAAGAATATTGTATTGTATTGTATTTTTATATTATTATATTTATTCACATTTTTATAAAGCGGAGTCTGTGTATGATAGTCTAGATATGGTGGTAGTTCTGAATAAACCTAAGCCTGGCATGTTAGCTCATTCAGGTCTCAACAAAGAGATGTAAAAGACCAAGCTGGAAAATCTAGCTTAATTGCTTCACGCTAAGGTTTTAAAAGTGGCACATGACAGTTAGGCAGTAATGTATACATAACTCACAGTTGCTTAAATGACTTGTTTAATTCTTATACCTATGCTAATATTACTAATACTTGTTATGTAAGAAACTGTTGATTGTTTTTACATCTAACGTCAATAAAAACACAATGATCGAACAGTAATATTTAAAAAGAATCTTTTTGTTTTGATTTGATTTTAACCGTAAAACAATAGCTAGGTTTGCGATTACCATCGGTTGCATCACAACACTATTTAAGAATAAAAAATGCTGGCAGCAATGAAATGTCATTTAATTTGAATAAGGAATTATTGTTCTGAACTTTTAAAACGCGCAAAGCAGTGTCATATTCATACACCATAGACAAAAAGTCTATAAACATGATTCAAAAACAAAAGACAGTGAAAATCATTTATTTACATAACTAAATATACAGAGACCGTACTACAGTACAAATACTAAACTAAATTAATAACTAGCTCAAATCTAAACTAGGCCCTTGCGGCATTGTACCAAGGATGCTGGCGGCATTTCCTCGTTGTATCGCAATGCTGATACGCTGTGCGAGGAAACCGCCAGCTCTTCGGTCACCAGTTACATCAACCAGACGCTTTGCGATATCTGCAAAAAACTTGTGTGCGCTGGGACCCCATGGACCTAGAGTTTCAACTTGGAAATTGAACTTCAAGACAGTTAAATTGAACCCAATCATAATCTGTGGGTTACGTCATAAACTTCAAAACCGACAGACAACCATCTAATGGCATCGCACTTAAAATTGCATCCGAACAATATTACCTAGCTTTTAGCCGAACGCACTGTGTGACTTGCACTCTAATGCTCTGTCAGACTAGACGGAGAGCTAGCCACGTCAGATATGACACAATAATGAGAGCAACGAAACCCCTATACCTAGTCAGTTTGCTATATGTTTATTTATAGATCTGGACGTCTGGCAGCTGCAAAGTGGTGGAGGTCGAAGAAAGGAAAACACGCCAAGAAAACAAATCCTAGAGTTCTGGTTTTGATGCAATATTATGAAAAATTATATAAATCATTAGATTATACCATTACCAAAAGTTTTTTGCCGAAAGTAGTGCCAAACGTCGTATGATGTAATTCGATTGATGAAGTTTGTCGCCTACTGCTTCTGTTAATATTAACATGCAGCAATAATATGCAATGTTTTTTGTTCTAATGTGAAAATATAGGCCCTTTCCTATATAACTAAGAACTTCGGCAGCTTTTACCTATTTCGGTAGTATTATTTTCCAATTCAAAAATTTTGCTAGTCTGTAACTTTACTGACCTCCACCCATTAAATGCTGCCAGATGCCCGTAGCAATAAGAATCAGGGCTTGTAACCGGTTAATGCAAAAAACCCCGAAATTATCCAATATATTTAATTATTTTATGGTTTTTATGTAAAACCCGATGTTTTATTATAGTTTTCACTTCAAATTATAGGATTTTTCGATTGAGTATAAAACAGTAACGAAAAGAACGAAAAAACAAACCGGTTTTTTACTATGGATTTCGGTTACGGTTACAAGCCCTGATATGAATAGACAGCAATTTAACTAGACGGGTTTTGTTGCTCTCATTATTGTGTCATATCTGACGTGGCCAGCTCTTAGTCCAGATTGTCAATCCGGTGAAACGTACAAGGAAATGGCATCGAATCAGCTATTCCAAACAATCCTTTAGCTGGCGCTACCATGAAGCTACGTATACACTGAAGTGCCCTCTTCGATCAAGTGAGGCTGAAAGAGAGGTCAAAGTAGGGGATTGCATCTCTTTTTGATCAAAGGAGTAGAGGCTGATGTTATTGGATTATTAGGCAGGGATCAGAAACCGGTATTAGACGATTCGATGAACGAAGTTCGCGGTTATAGGCCAGATTACACTGGCGATCCCTCCGAAGGGAATGCACCATATTTGCCGACGCCGGTTGCAGTATCAACATTTGCACTGGCTATTTATTCGGTTTGTTTGGTTGCACTCATTAAATCCAAAGCTTTATGAAAACTGTTGGGTTGGGAGGTGATATTGGTTTGGTTGTCGACATGGTTGTGTACAGTCGCCATCAAATACGAGTATATCGGCGCGGCTAAATCGAAATCAGATTCAGCCTTACGCGCTAAAATGGTATTCGGCATAGCACCTAAATTATATAATAAATTGCCCAAAGACATAAGAGAATCCGAAATGCCTCAGTTTAAAAATAGTTTATTTGACTATTTAGCACGACATGCATTTTACTCAGTTAGAGAATATTTAGAATATACGCCATCTCTTTATTAACTTAAACATATTAAACTGTCTTAAGTCCATGTACTCGTGTGTTGCATGCTTATGGTAACTTTAGTCGTAGTTTTAAGATAGTATAATATTTGCATGCCCAACAGCAGGCTGAATACACTGCACCCAAAATGTATTTTGTGAACATCCACTTGACATGTATTTAAAGCAAATAAATGAATTGATTGATTGATTGATTGATTGATTGATTGATTGATTGATTGATTGATTGATTGCTAAGGTACTCAAAAATGTCTGAACATGCACTTTATCGCCTTGACAATAGAGCCGTTGTTCAGATATTATTGACCACCTTGGCCGCTCCGATATATGTGATGGCAACCGGACTTGATTTGATAATAACCTAGAATCAGTAAATGCTGAATGCACAAAAAATCGTTCGAACGTCAATAGTTGAACTTTATAAGAAAACTTGCGGCCCGCCCCGGCTTTGAATGGGTAAAATTATACATATAAACCTTCCTCTTGAATCACTCTATCTATTAAAAGAAACCGCATGAAAATCCGTTGCGTAGTTTCAAAGATCTAAGCATACATAGGGACAGACGGCAGGAGCGACTTTGTTTTATACTAGTAATAATATATATATAAGAAAATAAACAAAGCACCGTTCTTACCTGGGATAATTATCGCTATAATTATCAAATTCATAATTATCTTGATAATTTCGAACCCTGAAGGCCGTATAACTAATAGTACTACAAACATTTTTGTTAAATTTCCTCTTACAATGTCAGCACCAAAGCAGATTCTGGTATTTTGTATCGGTATAATACAGGTGGCCATAAAAGAACCAAATTCCTGTTGGCTGTAAGGTTTTGGAACGCTACTAATCCTTCCTAGGTGGTTTTGAAACCTCTCAGATCGATTTCGTTTTTGGATTTTTGTATGCTAATTGAGCGGCGGCGGTGAGTAATCAAATCGATCTGAGAGGTTCCAAAACCATCTAGGAAGGATTAATAGCGTCCCAAAACCTGAGGCTGGCTATACATCATGGGCCATCATAGGGACGCAGCTATACAACGGAACGAGATCGCGATATCGTTAGCTCCCTCTAACGTATAGCTGCGTCCCTATGATGGCCCATCATGTAGAGGAGCCATTACAGCCAACGGGAATCTAGTTATTTTTTGGTCACTCTGTATAAAAGGGCTCAACCACACTAAATGGTTTAAACATGTTGGTAATGCCTACTGCGGTTTGTACCGGAATAAATAACTTCATAGTGCTATTGTATTCAATTATTGTAAATACGCTGAGTTATGATTACATCTATTAATATTTAATGATATATGAAATAAGCGACAGCGGTCATACAGTTTAAATTATATGTCACTTTTGTTCGTGGTGATATCATTGAATAGGTTAGATTTAAAAAAATGGACAGTTAAAAACAGAAGTAACATTGCGTTAACCTACACCTAAAACCATAATTAGGTGGACTAAATTGACAGGAGGGTTCATACATCTGACAAGTTTTCTATGAAATCTCCTGTCAATTTAGTTCACCTAATTATGGTTTTAGGTGTAAGAACCTACTTTTGACACCTGTCATTTCAGTACATTTTATAACCGAAAATCGAATTTTTGTACTGACATGACAGTTGTCAAAAATAGGTTATTTCTTAGGTTAACAAAATTATAGTCTATGGTGTGAATTTAAAATGTTATCCATCATACAACTCTCTTCAACTACAAAACATTTAATACAATAAGTGTACATTCTACCAAAACTGCAATTAGTTCCCAAATTTCGATCGACAAATAACCGCAGAGCAATCTCCGAGAGTCAAACCACTTCGAAACCTTGTTTACACCAAGTCTCAAACATCAGTTGAAAGATACGATGTCAGTTAGATGGTTAGTGCGCAACCGAACTCGGTTTCGGTATCAATTGAATTTCGGTTTCGGTGACAATCTTGCAGTTCGATCGAAACAGAATTGTAGTACGTTCCAGTGGCTTGAAACTTGATACCATTAGCACGACTTACACAGTAACTTCCTTAGGGACGAAAAATCAATTCAAAACTCGAGATTGCTAAACGATATATAAGCCAAACATACACTTTTAGTTATTGCATTACCGGGCAATTACTTAAATTACATTTAATCGTCAGGTGACAAGTAAAACTACTAATTACAAAAAAAATTAAACGAAAATCAACTTTGTTATGTTGCCAGTATGGTTCATTATGGCTATGAACTTTTGGTAGTACTTTGTGAGTTTTGCTTGTCACCTGACGTTATGATGAGATTGATGAGTGATGATGAGTATTAACTTGATTTTCTACCTACCTCTAATCGCGCGTAGATTACTTAAAGTTTACTTGTTTCAACAAAAACTGTATCAAACGATTATCAAATCGTTTATCTTTACCGTTTCATACTGATTTCAGATTCAATCGAAGTTGAAATAAACCGAAATAAATTCGGTTTCGGTATCGTTACCCCCAAACTCTATTGTGTCACAACTAGTTTTTAAACTGGCAACTTTTCAAGTGTCTTCAACATCTGTTTTGTGACGCTGAAGTTTCGGCTGTCGGAATTTCATTACTGCAAGGTTGGCAACACTGAGAGCCGTTTAAATATTGAAGACTGCAACTTTCTGTTTGATTTATCTGTGGACTGAAGCACAATTTATTATACAGATAGAGATTTTCATTAAGCGAGCGCTTGAAAGTTTGACACAAGTATAAGTTGTGAACTTAAAATAATCTAACTTTACTGACTTTTAATTGGCGTATAAAATGTAAGAGCTCCCATTTTCTGAGTATAACGTAGCTACTTTTAGACGAAACTGTTTAATAGTAAGCTGTAATAATAACTTGGAAAAATAATTTGTAAAGAAGGTTTTTAACTACTCAACTACAAATTTCGTTCATAGTTTCTGGTAAAGTAACATTTAAAAAGGTGAAATGAGAATTTAACTCAAAACGTAGTTACTGAGCGAGTTTTATAAATTGAAATTATGCTAAGTACTTAGAAATAACATATTGTGCATTTTTCTTGCAATTTAAAGACTTTAATTTTTGTAACAAAAATGTTAATGTTCTTATGGCATTTTAGGAATAACGATAATCATAATGTAAGACTATAACAAGAACCAACTATAATAATACCTTCTCTGTCACACCTATTTACAGTTCCATCCATCCCTTTCGGTCTTGGTATCATTATTATACTCTGGCTGGTCAATAAGTGCAGTACGTAACAGTGGAAGTAGGTAATAAGCTATACTCATCCCTTTTTTAGTAGCGAGGATACTAGTGCAAGAAGAGACAATACGATTCTGTCTGTCTACGCTCCAAGTAAAACAACCCCTGGCCAAACTATACTTACGTATTCTTTGATTTATTTAACGTAAAATAGTGTTACAATTTTATTTAATCATTAGCCAACAACAAGAACGTGGCATTAGTGCAGGGCAGAGGTAGACGGGCTGGGTAGGGCAGCACCGTCGATGAAACTGAAGAAATGTTGGGTGGATTTGAATCTGTGCCGTGTCCCACGGATACACATGCTGGTGGCTCGGATTATCGAAATTATAATTTTGGATCTTAGCCAGCCCAATACAATACTAAGGGGTCTCTGCCACCGGTCAGCGATGGCTTCACCGAGATGTTTGATAAAGTTGGACATTTGCGGAGCGAAGACTCCATCGACGGATGTAACGAGGGGAGTGAAGCTTGCGTGACTCTTTTCACAGGCGTTCCAGTATTTTCTTTTTTTCTCTTCTTCGGCGGATTTTAGGACAGATGCTACCGGGCGTGAGATGTAAGAGGGGGCGTCGGTGTCTACGACACGGATATCAAATAACGCCTCCCTCTGTGCATCCCAGACGCCGCGGCAGCAGAGGTCCCCGCGGAGTCCACTGTCGCCTTCGGTGATGATGGGTTCTTTGACTACATTCCCCCAAGCGTGCTGGCATAGCTCACAAAATAAATCTCTGATTTCGTTGTGTCGTCGTGTGATTAAACCACCTGTTTTGCAGCAGAGGGCGTGGTCGACGTTGAAGTCATCATTGCCGCAGCCATCACATGATTTGGGCATGGAGACAGGTGTTCTGTGGTATCGCAGTGCCAGTGCATCTCTAAATTCTAATGGCGATAAGTCAAATTGGTCTTTCCTTAGTATTACGTATTCTTTAGTCTAATTACTTGCATGAATCGTGATTAGGGCTCGCATTTACGGTATTTATTGTATGATCAATTCCGGAATTGTTCATACAAAAAATCCCGGAATTTTAAGCCCTAATCGTGATGTTATCATTAATTTAGAACGGGTAACGTGCAATAAAAACTTCCAACAATAATCCAAGAACTTATTTCAAACGATGCGCAAGTGCTGCTCCGCTTTTTCCACGCTCACTGAAAATAAAACTCGCCATTACGTTATCTAAGTACTTCGTTAAGTGGATTTAACTTTGTAAGAACAAGCGTTATCTAAGTTCTAATTAAGTATTATTTATGATGTAGCTAAGTCTCCTAATTACTTATGCCTGCGAGGATGTTAAGTCGCTCGAAGTCAATGTTTCGCTGACGAACTTGTGTGAACTTCATAAATTACATATTGGTTCTACGCCACGAAACGCGAGCCTGATCCTTATATCTACAGTCTGTTCGGAAAGAGAAGTGTCGTAGAATATATGACCACGACACTTCTCATTCCGGACAAACGCTGTATCTAATCGCTAATGCGGAGCGCGTTTAAAAAACCGGCCAAGTGCGAGTCGGACTCGCGCACCGAGGGTTCCGCACAAACCTATAACAATTGCTATTTCTTATGATTGCGTGAACATAAAAGTTTCGATTTGCTACCGCTGAAAGGTATTTTTGTATGATTTTACTAAAAATGTCTACTTTTTATAATTTTTCCTTTGTCTATGCTATATAACGTTGCTTCGTGCTAAATTTCAAGTTTCTAAGTTCACGGGAAGTACCCCGTAGGTTTTGAGAGTGCCGAAAACTTTAAAATTTGCAGCATAAACGACTGTATCTTTTGATTGCGTTGGCTTTTAAGTTTGATTTTTTCACAGCTTCAAGGGACAATAGACTTGATGATGACTTGTATTTGATATAAGTTTCAGCTTGATACCTCCACGCGTTCCTGAGAAAAATGGTCTTGACAGACAGACAGGCGGACAACAAAGTGATCCTATAAGGGTTCCGTTTTTTCCTATTGAGGTACGGAACCATAAAAACACATTGACAGCAATGGCCGGCGTGCTAAGTGATTGATTTGTAAAGAAAATATTGAAATACATACTTGGGTAGGTAATTATCGTGTTAATATCAATGATATGTATCCTACTAGATGTGACACCTACAACAAATTTTGTGCGCCTTGTTTGGCGGTTGACAGCTGTGACAGAACCAAATTTTCACTACAACTTTTGGGCAAAGAATTTCTTAGGGATGTCATCTCCTGTTACTCAATGGTTAATAGCCAATATAGGTATTATAGTCTAACCAGAGCCTATAGAGATATAGACGGCCACAGTCTAAGAAGTTTTTGAAGCTCAAGTCAATTGCGACCTCTGTCCGAAAGCCCCTAGAGATACCGAAAATGTAAGAGGAAATGTCACCTGCCCTGCTACTCTACCTCGTAGCTACTAGTGTACTACTAGTACGCTATTTGTTACTAGGTGGAGTAGCAGTGCAGGTGACATTTCCTCTTACATTTTCGGTATCTCTAGGAGCTTTCGGTCAGAGCGCACAATTGACTTGAGCTTTAAAAAGTTCTTAGGCTGTGCTGCTCTACTATATAAGTTACTCTTTGGTTTAACTAATGGAAATCTGTGAATTAAATGATGAATTAGCAATTATGGTTTTATTTCAATCTACACACGTCAATTTGGCGGATTTTAATTAAACTATGACTAGAACAAATTTTTTTATTGCAAAAGCAACATTTTATATAAAAAAAGTAATATTGTACCTACAATGTAGGGTACAACATGCTATTTGCTAACAACCCCTGCTGCCGTACAGGGGTCTATCATAATAGGCTCAGATTTGCAAATAAATAATTCATTCGACTCAATGCTTTATAAACGTAATATTAAGGGTTACTTTCCGCCGTGTTTCAAGATTTACCGTTGTCGATTTATGTCTCTTATTATATTTTACATGCGTCGGCGCACAAGAAATACGCCAATTTAGTCTTTATTCTCAAATACTTAGAAACTACAGTGTAATCTGTGGGGAACCCTTATAGTAACGACCCGAACCCTTTTGTCGTTCAGCTCGTAAATTATCTATTTAGGTTTGCATTTGGCGATAAATTGCTTTTTATTGTTTGTTCAATCATGAAAAAACATGTCAACAGTTGCTGATGATATTTGTATTATAAATCTTCCTCGGTTCGGTTCATATTGCAATTTTAGCAGAAAATCATTTATAGCGGCGAGTTCACAAATGGATCCGATAAGCCGGAATTCATGATCCAAACAGGAATAATTGCCTCCGTAATGTGTTTGCCTCGAGACAAAAGCCGAGTCACAAATGTCGTATGTCAAAATCGATCAACCTCAGGAGAAATTCCGATCGTATCGCTCAAGTTATTAGTACACGAACTCTCTTATCTCGGACATCGGATGTACGGATTGCGAGTGGAGTGCTTACCTAATCTGTACGACTGCTATCTCGGGTCATAGGCCAAGAGATACCGTAAGCCGCTTGCTACAAAGAACCTTTTAAATCAGCCGGCATTGATACCTACCTTTATGTGTATAAGGGTAATTTTCGCTTGAGCTAACTTGTGTTAAAAGTTTTCAACCGATCCGCATTTGAAGAGTACGTTTTAAAGAACTCTCTATGTGGAGCTTGACCCATTTCCGAACGTGATGGATGGACTAGTTCCTCATTTTATTATCGAGCATGATCATGTTATTTCGAGTCTTATTACCGACATGTACGGTTGGGATCTGATTAGTGATGTTAGGATTATTAGTGAAATGATTTGAGGGTATTTGAGAATACTATTTCGAGGCGGCCGCATGTCGAGTACAGTGCTACTTATAGTGAGGGATTTAATATTCCCGGCTTCTGTCAGAGCTGTCGGGTATTTCCTTTCCCGTTTTCCGGTCCGTCACATCCGGTTGTCCAAACAATTAGCCCACGTTCCCTTTTTGTGCGTTCTTTTGCATAATAACAGCGCAGCTTAATTTTTGTAAGAGCAAATATTGTTTTTTCTGCCAACACTTTAAAATTCGAAAAGCTTTGGATTGGGCAAGTTATTAAACGTGAAAACGAGTGCCCAAACCAAGTAGTCTGCATTAAGAAGTTGGAACGCTCCGGAGACTGTTAAAATTAAAAATGTATTTTCCTGGAGATTCCGAGCTCGTCAAAAGCACAATTCCGAGATAAAAGGAAACTTTCAGACGGGGTTCATTAGACGAACGATTAAAGGATGACTCACACTTAGGCGTAACACTTGGTTTATTTTGATAAATCTCGTTGTGGTGCGTCGGAAAATGGGCTGATAAATGGAAGTACCTACTGGACAAAATACTGTAAAATACATAGTGATCTGATTGATAGTGATACCGCGCGGGATGCTGCGGGCCCTGTTTTAAAAATAAAATAATGTTTCCTTTCAGTTAATTGAACTATCTCAACGTTTTAAGGTAGTTTCCCTCTAGGGTCCGACTTATTTTTCCACCCTGTATATTATTTTTAAGCTGTTTTGTTTTATAAATAGTTGAAATTGTATTAGCATTTGTAAATAATTTGTCAAATTGTGAATGTTTTATAAGTAAATAAATATTTAAAGAAACGAATGATAAAAATGATAACATACAATACTCATAGTAATGCTAAACTGCAAATCTAAGACCCTGGTACCGTCGACATCAAATATATTGTAACAGCAAGAGTAGCCAAATAGTTCGTCACACCATACAAAATATATGGTGTGAAGAACTATTTGATGACTTTGGCTGTTACAATATATTTGATGCTGACTGTACCTATTCAGACTATTCACTCTGTTCAGCATTAAGTTAGTCAGCCAGTAAACAGCTATTTCTTCTCCTCAGGCACTGCTCATAAAAACAATCCATTTCTTATCAAAAAGATTCATATTATTGCTGAGGTACTTGCGCTAGTTGCTTCCACGGATCCAATGGAAGGTTATTTTTATGCAAAGGCCAATTGAATGCCAACTACATTTTTATTTTATTGATTCAAGTATTGAAAGATTTTTAAATGACACTATCTTAATGCATTGCCTTGCAAGCAGTAAAAACAACTTGTTAAGTACAAGATGAGATAACAGTTAAATTGATAAACTTATGGTAATGTTAATACGATTTTTAAAATGCAACATGCAACTGACTTTAATGAATTTGAATAACAACAAAAATAAGTCTTCAGGATAGTGTTATTTATTATGAAAAACTAGGGTGGGTTGCACCAAGCACAATTAACGGACTTATCAACGTTAAATATGGCGACGGAGCTGTCATCCCATAGAAAACTGTCAAACTTCTCATACAAGATGTGTTTAACGATTACGTTGACGTTAACAGACGGTTTGGTGGTTGGTTGGTTTGGTCTTTTATCTTTTTTTTTATCTTTGGTGCAACCGACCCTTAGTGCTGAAGATTTTATTTCCACATTTTGATTACTGCTATAGACCATTTTGTCTTATGGGGCCCACCCACTATCAGTCGGCCTGACGATATTGGCCTGTCAGTTGTCCGGAGCTGTAAAATGTTTGTTCAAACTGACAGGCCGATATCGTCAGGCGGACTGATAGTCGATGGGCCCCATTAAATCGTAATACTTACCTACACAAATGAGCGACTACAAAGTTTTGTTTCGTAATCTGATTCTGCTCTGCCTGATGAACCTAAAACAATGAGTTCCAAAAACGAGCATTTCCCAAAGCTCAGAAGCAACACAGAATTGACAACCTGCATTCCCTATAGATCAGTATGCAACTGTCGTCACACAAAAGTAGCAAACGAACTGCACTTGCGATTTTCACACTTTTTCGTCAGCGAGCAATCTGCGAAATGAGAGGCGCGAACATATGGGCTGCATACTGATATTTGGAATTGATGCATCGGTCGCTGCGTAAATTATTGAGCTGGCGCTATTCGGTGCATATTCGATGACTTATCGTAGGTGTAACGATGATTCATTGATGGTTATTATATTTGATGCTCATTGATCGCATTGGAGTTTTCTACTCGACTGTTTAAGGCGGGTTGTTTTTCGAGAGTATGTAGTCGTATATTTCACAAAACAAATCTTGAATTAATACACAGAATACGTATATTATATTATATACCGGGTGTTTCCTGTAATAGGAGCAATAAATTAAAACGTAGATTCTACTCCTCAAACCAGACAACGTTTGTTCAGCGACTTTTTAAAATAACGTATGCTTTGATTTTTAGGACACTTTAAAGTTTTTCCGAACACGCAATGTATTCCGACATTGATTATGTCTATAGGGTGACAAGCAGTGTCAAATAGACGGATTTTAACGTACATTGAAAATACTATTTAGTTTGTATGAAAAAGAGGCAATCTACAAAATACATCTTTTTAAAAGTTGTTGAACAAAAGTGTTGTTGTTTGAGGAGTAGAATCTACGTTTTAATTTATTGCTCGTATTACAGGAAACACTCTGTATATAAGGCTAATTACAGTAATTAGTCTTTATTAAAATACCAATATCAAACAGAATAAACAATGCTCGTTTACAAATGCCCAATTAACTTCGCAAATTAAATCGCATTAACTAACACATATATAATAGTAATTAATACAATTCGATGTGAATGCAATAAAATAGTTTATGCAGTTTAGTAATTCGATTTTCACGCTGCCGATGGCATTAAATTATTTAATTTAATAATTGCGAATGTATGGTTATTGTTTAGCAATTTATACAGAGACCTGCAAAATTGCATGGTATATTTGGTTGCGACGCCAGTGTGATGATTGACTTAGATACCTAACTACATGAACATGACTGAAAGTATAATTTCCTAGTACAATATCCCAGGGATTTCCTCGGTATTGTCCGAACTTTCAAGGGTTTCGCGGATAAAGTTCTTAAAGGATCGGCGATGGACTGGCGAAAAATAGGCTGCTTGAACAATGTATGAATAATAAGTGAGTCTGTCAGTCGTATATTTTTCTAGACTTTAGCTTAAGTGGCTTATTCCAGTAGTGAAGGCTTGAGGCAGACCGTCCATATTTATAACTGGATCCCCATCGACTTACGTAGACCTACACCTACAACGCAACTGGCCAGCTCTACTGCTGTGCAAAAGGGTACCCATTTAAGACCAAGTTCGGCCTGGTCAGCCATATTAGGGCTCAAATTAGTACAATTAAAGATAGCATTCGGCAAGACGCTGCCGCGACCCGACTGCCGCGACCGACCGCCGCCGCCGAACGTGACTGCTGGGCAGCGCCGCCGTAAGCATTCGTATAGGCGCGACCGGGCGGCGGCTGCCGACTGCCACGCGCAGTAGTCACATAGGAGTCAGTGCTAGCAGTTGTGCGATTCGGTTGCGTATTATTAAAAATAACGATGTTTGACAATTTAAAGACGAAGAATAAGATGATGAAATAATGATGATTTTACTTTCATCAAAGAGGAGTAGAAGCTTTCAGTCGAAAATCATAAAGCGCTGGATGTTTAGCAATAAGCTCCACTAAATACTCGTCGTTTTCTTCGTTAAAACTGTTAAAAGACACCATTTTTGCGACCGCTGCGAGCGAGCAGCGCTGCCGTACTGCTACGGGAGCGGCTCGGCGGCGCTGCCGAGGTCGCGCGACCACGGCCGCGCCGCTCAGCTGCCTGCTGCGGACGGTGTGTCATACAAATCCCTATAAAGCAGTAGGGCGACTGCCGGGCAGTGACTGCCGGGCAGCGACTGCCGGGTCGCGGCAGCATCTTGCCGACGCATACCTGACAGTGAAAAGTTATAGTGAGGCTGAAATAAGTGTGACATATATACACATACGACAATAAACAAAAAAAAACTGCCCGCGCCTACCCGCCTGCCAAGCGTGGCGCGTATGGCAAACCCCCCCTTGAAGGGGAGGTCTATGTTCAGCAGTGGACGTCTTATGGCTGAGATGATGATGATGATACATATAATATAGTATTCCTGCACAGTTTTATTCACTTTGGTGTATGCTATAATGGCAATAAGGGTTTTGTTTTTAATATTTACATGACAAATGATTCGTTTCTTCGAATTTGTAAGTAAAAACGGAAATATTAAGCTGCAATTCAAGCAGTTTTGTGAGCGATATAAAAATAAAAACGTCATTTTTTATCGTAAATAAATGCAAATATTTATATGGGGGAATATTTATATAAACTGATGTTTTTTTTTTAATTAAAAACATATATACCGATACTTCATAGAACATTGATATATTGCAGACTTGCAGAGTACAATCACAATAACAAAATAGGATCAATTTTTTATTTATTCAGAATTGTAGTACTACAAATACATAACTATAGCTATAAAGATATCACATTAGTAGGTAAAGATCAAGGACTATTATAACTAAGTTAGACTGCATTAAGGTAGGTACCTATTATAATGGTCCTTAAAAGTAGAAATAATTACGAGAGTCGTCAAATGTCACGCCACAGAAATCCAGGGCCCGCCTTATTTGTACATACATACATACATACAATCACGCCTATATCCCAAAAGGGGTAGGCAGAGATCACCATTTCCATTTGCCTTATTTGTATAAGTTAATAACTCACCTAATTGTCTAATTAAGGGTTTTTTACCGCCTTAATTTTTACGTACTATGACATTTTACAACTATGTATGACAAAAATTGGATGAAGCTAGAAATACATAGGTTAGGAGGCATAGGTAGGCAGAAAGGAGAGGTGATATAGGCGACTTCATCTAATCTTCGAACTAGGAACATGGGCAGGATCAGAAGTGGGATCAGGATCCAAGGCTGTAATATAAAGAAAATCGTGTTAGTAAAAAATATACAGATAAAGGTTTAAACGGAAAATAGTGGGGTCATAAATAGATTTTATTTTCTATCTAAATATGTAGATAAAACCCATTTATTTATTTTTCTTTAGCCCCTAACCCTTATTAGATAATTAACTAAAACCCTCCCGTGTAGGTATAAAGGCGCACCTAGGATCATAATCCTTATCGCCATTCGCCTTTTAGTGAGCTAACATTGTTAATTATTTAGGTATTCATTAGTGTACGGGGAGTTGGGCTTTTAGCTCTAAGCATAGGCTAATATAATTAGGCTAGATCTATTTCGGAGTTTAACCGGTAACTAAGCTTAATAATAAAGTGTAATGGCTTACACTAAATTTTATTTAAAAAAGAAGCCCTTTTCAAACAATAAATTGGTGGTAATTTTTTAAGACGGCGCAATCTTACTAGAGATTTCTACGTCCAATTCGGACATCTTAAAAAATCATAATATACCTACCAACCGTTTAAAAACGCATGCAGAATGTTTATAAATAATCGTAAAACTAATTAGAAACATATAAGTTCTTATAAGAATATGGTATAATGAAAGAGCAAACAAAAATTATGAAATAGGAAACAAAAAACTACCGCGCACCGAAGAAAATGAATAGATACGGAGCGGAGGCTCTTTTAGAATCACGACCAAGGTCAATGGCCACAAAAAAAAAACAAAATGCATCGTCTATGGCACTGGCGTACTACCTACTGCATACCTTTAATAAGCATACCCGTTTATAACAAGTATACTTTATTAAATTTGAATAGAAACACATTCAACTTATTTGATTAAGTACCCACGAACGTGAGATGACAACTATGACCAAAGATAAACATTTTATAACATCTTATAATCATAATTTTGTGAACAACTTATATGCACGAGATTGTACATTTCAATAAAACTTTTATGTAGGTATGTTTACTATTGTGCATTGAACAATTAAAACATTATCGTTTCTATCAACGAGTGCTTCTCGCGCTCGCTACTTGACATTCCCACCCTTCAACTAATAAACACAAAACTTTTATGAACGATCATGCGCGTTGTGAAGTAAACAAACTTGAACTTTCCAAAAGTTAACTTAACCGAGATTCTTAACTCTAAAACTTACCTTAAGCAGACGAAGTTATTCCCAGTAGGAACTCCGCCTTAAAAGAAACAATCCAGTTGGATTTAACACAACATTCCGGTATTAGACACAAGCTCAAAACTTGTAGCTTCACACACACTATCGTTACCGCACTTTTTGAGATAAAATTAAAACAAAACACTTAGAAAACACACTTTGAAGCACTATAATACAATACTAATCAAAATTAACACTAGTTTTAGGGTCAAATATTACGTCTTCACACTTAAAAACTTAAAAACCCGTCGTAAACACTCAGAGCAACACTCGGCACGCGACGGCCATCTTCCGCCCGGTAACGGAAAGTTTGAGGTTAGGTTCAACAGAGGGCGCGGTATAGGGAATCTCCGCGACAAATACACTTTTTTCTTAAAATAAAAGTCGTCGATCCACTCTTTTTATTATATTATATTTAATAAGCGTATTTAAAATGCATAGGATTATTTTTCTTTAAAAAATTTAAAGCATATCTTTTGTTGTTATACTTGTTATATTAATAATATTTTTATTACTGGTAACATCACGAAAACTTGAGTGTTACTATGTAAGTGTAAGATTCTATAATGGTAGAATAAAAGACTCTTAAAACACTTTAAACGACTCATTGAACGAAAATAAACTTTTTAAATTTAAATTTATTTATATTCTGGCTGGCCAATAAGAGCAATAACAGTGGTGGTGGTTAGTAGCGAGGGTACAAGCGTAAGAAAGAGCTAGTATGATTTTCTCTGTCTATGTTTGAAGACTTTGAAGTAAAATAGTGGCCAAACTACATTTTAAATATTTTTTTCACCGTATAGTTTTTCTACCAAATAACTTGTATGCTAAAACCCTTAAGAAATCTTTAAGACGTGTAGGTAGTAAGAGTAAGAACTCTTTTTGTAACTCTATTGATGGTCTGATTTTAAATTTTAATTAAACCCTGATAAACGTTTCATTGAATATTAATTGAAAAAATAGTATTAACTTAAGTAATAAGTTAAGTTAAAAAGAAAAGAAAGAATGAAACGTTTTTTTTAAATGTATTTTTAAGGAGAACTAGCAAGCACGTTGGTTTCTGGTTTGTCTGTAGGTATTTCAAATTAATATTTTTGACCGTAATATGAACGGACACTTTGTTTGAATGCAAGGGAGGAGCGAGATAGATAAATCAAGTCATTCGTTAGCAGGTGCAGGAATATATTTAAATAGTGCAGGTATTTTTTAATGATTTTGTTAGTTAAAAATTTGAGACCATTCACGCAGAAAGATGCATCGCTATGAATTACACGTTTTTACACTAGTAGTCATCCTCTTCTTATGTATTAATTTCTGACGGAAGCTTACTTTACTCTATATAACTGCAAGATTTGTTTACAAAAAACAAAGTATTGTTTACAAAACTGTGAATTTGTATTTGGGAATTCTATGCGTAGTAGTTATTTATAGTCCTCCGTCAAGTGGCAACATTCAGTCTGCCCGGCCTGTGCCGTCTGTCAATGTCAATAATGTCACAGTCATTTTGTTGACAATGAAATGACAACAATCTATCTTGTTAGAGTTGTTACTGTTGTTAGTCGTATGCTGTATGGGTAAAATGTTTAAAATTTGATTTTCATTTATTTATAGCTGTTTCATTGTTAGAAATTGTTTGAATTGCTATTTTATTAAGAGTCCAAGTAAGTAATACCAAGATGCAATGTGAGAATGATAGTGTAAAATCTTCAAATAATCAAAGAATGACGAGCAGAAATTGTACAAAACCTTTGGGCTCGAAAATATAAGTATTCGCAAGAAATTTGGACTAATTATCGTGAGAAATTAATGTCAGTGGAGCCTTGTTACTTCTTTTGGAGGATATATGGATTTTTTAAGGAAAAAGCTGAAATTGGGTGTGTGGGCAGGTTGAAAATATTTGCTTGTTTAGTTTTGGCATTAGGCCTAAACAGTATTTTTTAACAAAAGAGAGGTTATTGCTAGTTGTAAGTATTTTCATTGCCAACTTCTAGATAACTTATTATTCTAGAAGAAATGGTGTAGAGATCAAATACTAGCCAATCAGTGGCTGGGTCAAAAATTTTCTTAGGCAAGCCGAAGCTTAATCAGGCTTACAATTTCTTCGTGATCTGTAGGAAAATTGCTCAGGTACCTGAAAACTAGGCAAGCCGACGGGAATCGTGTTCTATGGACGCGCCGCCACTAGCCATAGTGAGGAAACACCAAGTTTTGGTCATGGGGCACTAGCGGTCAAAGAGGGATGCCTTGATGCTATAACTGCTCCATAAATGTAACATTGAGGGAAAAGTATAGTGATCAAAAACATAGTTTAGTGTTTCAAATGGGTTTCATCATCATCATCATCTCAGCCATAAGACGTCCACTGTAGAACATAGGCCTCCCCTTTAGGGGGGGTTTGCCATACGCGCCACGCTTGGCAGGCTGGTTGGCGCAGTTTTTTCTTCATTGTTTGTAGGCTTTCGGAAAAAGATGCTGCTGCCCATCTCCCGGTATATTCCCTTAGCAGACTCCTACTGCAACCACGGGACGATATGGTGGGGGACAATTCTAAGGCCGGTCACCCCACGGCAAATAGGTTTATAAAGGCTGTATTGAGTAGAGTCTATTGTCTGTTCGATAATAAAATTTAATGGATCATAGGTTAGAGATGTCCCGTTCGCAAGAACATTCTCCATTTACTATGGGAAATATTTCTCGAGGATTTTCGAGAATGGCACGAAATAGCAAAATCATAACTTGTACCGTCGACGTCAAAAATATGTCTACACTTTTGGACCTTATTACAAAGGAGTAAAGTGCAAAAGTGTAAACAAATTTTTGACGTCGCCCATACACATTATGAAAAGTTTCATCTAGGGAGCCTCCGGTAACAGGGGTGAGCCCAGTTAGGAATATAGAGAGAGATTGCTGGACTATATGCGCTGGTGCCTGGATTATTATTGTTCATGTTTTACTGAATTAATGCTTTGAAATTACAGAAAACTATCAACTTTTAGTGATTAAAACTGAAAAAAAATAAAAATAATAGTTCAAACACCAGGTACCTAGGTATCCATATTTTGTTTGTTGTTGTTTTTGTTTAAGTCAATCAATCAGTTTGTGTCTGACTTTGCTGCAATATGCGAGATTTGTGTGTGATTTCCGAGAGTGAGAAAATTCTTAAAAAAAAACAGTTGTCCAGCTGTAGTCCTACAGCTAGTGTTAGACAGGCCAATGTAAAGGACACAGCTATGCGTTAGAGGGAGCAAGCGTTACGACGCTCTCGTTCTCAGATTGGCCTACGTACAGTCGCCATCAAATATATCGGAGCGGCCAAGGTACTCAAAAATATCTGAACAAGCACCTTATCGCCTTGACAATAGAGGAGTTGTTCAGATATTTGTGACCACCTTGGCCGCTCCGATATATCTGATGGCGACTGTACGTAGGCCCTGTGTGGATCTGAGGTAAGCTCTATGGAAAATATTAAGTGTTGTGGTGTTTCTAATTCCTGCAACGCCTGATATTATATTTGAGCAATTTCATTTAGTGATTGTAGTTCAGCTTAAAAAGTATCATAAAATATAGGTACATTCCGAAATTAAAATTTACATACTATGTACAGTCGACGTCAAAGATATGTTTACACTTTTTCACCTTACTCCCTTGGACAAGTGTAAACATATCTTTGACGTCGACTGTACATAATCCGCGCCTGTCTGAAATTTAGTTAAAGTCTGTGTCATAACATAACATAACATAAATATTCTTTATTGCACACCTCAAATTAAAGAAACAGAGTAATATACACAAGTTACAAACAGAAAAATAGAGGTAAAACAATTGGCGGTCTTATCGCTAAAAAGCGATCTCTTCCAGACAACCTTTCAGACTTGTCAGTTAGTTATTTAAATATTTTAACTTAATTGTAACATAAAAGAATACAAAAGCCGAACTTAATGCTAAAAGGCATTCTCTACCAGTTAACTGTCAGATAAAACATAGATTGAAAGATTTCATTAATTCATTCAACAGCCACGCGCTCTCCATAGAAATTACGTCAGTTGTCTTTGAATAATAAAACTTTCAGCTATTTTTTCTTATAAACATCAAAACATCACTCTTTGTCGTGAAAAATAGCAAACCGAAAGTGAACAAACAACAAAACTAATATCGTTGCAATTGGAAAATGGCATTAAAACTGAGATTGAGTTTCGAACATTCTCGCCCCAGGGCGAACTATCGCAGTAGAAATAGTGTCGAGTTGTTTGTAAAATTGTCTCGGCAATAACGACTAAAATATGTCCACCGATATTTTACCCTTTATTTTTTTTTTACCAAAGTTTCCTGAATTTTATTTAGTTTCACCGGTTCAGTTGTCTGTATGTAGGTATATCAAATTTGGCAAGATAAATATGAACCACTCGGTTTTCGATTGAGCTGAAATTTTGCACGCATAATACGAGTATGTGTATCGCGTGACAATGCAAAAAAATGTTTGGGCATGAATTAATTTGATTTGTCCTACTCCTGACACTCATGACGAATACCTACCTTTGTCTCTAGGTAGATAGTATCCAGGGTCTAGTGATGTAGAGCAGGCTCTCCCGTACAAAGTCTTATGAATAATTATTAGACCGCAGTTTGACTTGTGATCCTTGTAGTACTACTCCTGGGCTTCAAGAAAGTCCATGTTGCCAGGCTGGAAAGTGGCGCCGTTTCCCCCACCACCCCCCTGAACATCCCCTCCCCACATTTTCAAAAACCTATCGTGTGTGGTATCATATGAAAGGGATAATAGAGGCGGTTCTAAAAATATACCACATCATTACGTTTCAGCCATTTTTTTATATTAAAACAAAAATAATTTTCAAAACATACCAAGTTTGGGCTCCTCCAGATACGACATGGCTGATTATTTTTTTGTACAATATATCACAAATGATACTTGATACCCTCATATCTAACCCCAAGAAAGCAATTTTGAAAATAACTTCATTTAGTATTTTTTTATGGCAACATGGACTTTCTTGAAGCCCAGGAGTAGTACTACAAGGATCACAAGTCAAACCGCGGTCTAATAATTATTCATAAGACGTTGTACGGGAGAGCCTGCTCTAATGGAGCTGGAAGAAAAATAAAGTCAGTGTCACAAACTTGTACTTACCTATTGAAGTTGTTGACGAATTTTTTTATGTAGGTAACTAACAAATGTGCAGTTTTTGAACGCATGTCAGGTTTTTATGGAAATATCCGACAATTCTATGGATTATAAATGGCGAGCGCAATAAATTAACAATAAAGCAACGCAACGAAGGAAGGCCCTGGAACGTCTTCATAATTCTAGGGATTGTGCACGCGAGCGGTGATAAATGGGGCGAAATTAAACAAAAACGTGCACAGAGGTTATTGTGCACAACCCGTGTCCTTGTTTTTACAAGATTATATTTAAGTAGAATTAATTTTTATAAGCTCTTTTATTTTGAAGGTAAATAGTTGAGAAGTTATTTAATAAAATAGGTGAAACCCCAAATTCCCCTTCCCTTATTTCCATTAATCCCGGGGATCGGCATAAGGCACTAGTTTTTATGAAAGCGACTGCCATCTCACCTTCAGCCCAGAGGGGACACTAGGCCTGTTTGGGATTAGGTCCGGTTTCCTTACGATATTTTCCTTCGCCGAAGAGCGACTGGTAAAAACTCAAGCCGGGGTTTGAACACGACACCTCCGGATTGGAAGTCTGACGTCTTACCGCAAGACTACCAGCGCTTCTCATCATCACGTAGTGGGTACTAGACGATAATATTTATTATTTAAATACATAGAAAACATCCACAAGTACTAGGGAAGACATTTCTGCGACGAACGATATGAATAAATGGCCTTACCAGGTTTTCGACCCAACACCTCCTGCGTAGGCACTAGGTAGGCAGGTTCACAACCGACTGAACTAGAAGGCTATTAAAAACTTATTTTCTACCAATACCACCGTGAATACAATTAAATATGAAGCCAGTTAAATTATTAAACTTCATATTACCTGATATTACCTTTACAGGTTTCTCGAAGTCATACGTTTCTAGAAAATCCAATCCACCGTTCAAACCGCACAAAGTTAGAATCTTCAAGACAACTTGGAGTCTGAATCCTGAACAAATCATTTGACTTTGAAGGCGAAAACCTAGGCAATGTTGTTTGGATTGCTAGTATCATTGAATTTTTAAACTTATAAATTACCACTTTGGTACGAGTATCCTCTGCCTTGTCGCCGAAAATTGTATTGCCGAAATTCACTTGCCAACCAACTTTTCGCAGATGTTTCATTCGGCCGAATAACTATTTATTTCGCAACTATTTTATTTCCCAACCCTAAAGTTGGGAAATTAAACTTACCTACGAGGTTGGATTATGTAAAGTTGGGAAATGAAATTCGGCCAAATGAAATTTCTGCGAAAAGTTGGTTGGCAAGTGAAATTCGGCAGTACAATTTTTGGCGAAAAGGCAGAGAACCACTTCAATACTAACTACTACTAACGAGCATACGACCCGTCTGATGTAAGCAGCTACCGCAACCTGGATGCCTGCAACTCCAGAGGTGTCACATACGCGTTGTCAACTCTTTAATACACCGTCGCCGTCATCGAAGTTGATGTGCAGTACTAAAATAGATATATAAAGTGTGTGGCCCTTAACTCGAACAAAAAATTAAAACATGAATTCTACTCCTCAAACTAAACAACATTTTGTTCAGCGACTTTTAAAAATAACTTACGGTTTGATTTTTAGTATATTTTAAAGTTTACCTGAACACCCAATGTATTGCGAAGTTGATTATGTTTGTAGGGTGACAAAGACAGACGAGCAATGTCAATTAGACGGATTTAAACGTACATTGAAAATAATATTTAGTTTGTATTAAAAAGAGACAATCTAAAAACTACATATTTTTTAAAAGTTGTTGAACAATAGTACTCCTTAAATAATTTATTAATTAGGAGTACAATCTACGTTTAAATTTTTTGCTCGTGTTATTAGCCACACACAGTATAGAGATATATAATAGGTAGATACATACTTATATATATAAAGCAGTATTCACCGTGCATCAATCTCAGTTTTGCACGAACGTTGATAATAGTGTTAATATGTCTCACGAAAGTTTAAATTCAACGATCTAATAATCCTCCAAGTTTATGCAAAATTAACGCAGATGTTAGACTGACACTATTATAAATTCTAGAGTCCCGATACCATAAATAGAGCAAGAATCCTGCGACACGGGACGACTACTGACAACGAGAGTGAGCAAGACATCTAGCTTAACAAGTTTCTACTCAAGAACGATGCTTTGGTCCAAGTACAGCAATCCTGTTTAGTTCAAAAGCACAACAAAGTTTAGGGTTTTGGAAATGTTTTGTGGAACCCGGTCTTTTAGGGTTCCAAGTTAATTGGGAAATTTAAATTATCGCCCTAGGGCTTTAACGTTCACACATAAGCCTTTAACCGGGTTAACCAACCAACTTTTAACTTCAATTGCCTTGGAGAGGCCTCCTATTAATACTTTTTTTTTCGTATAGGCAGAGACTATAGAGATATACACCGCCACAGCCTAAGAACTTTTTGAAGCTCCTGTCAATTGCGCTATCTATGTCAAAGCCACCTAAAGATACCGAATATGTAAAAGAAATGTCACCTGCACTGCTACTCCACCTAGTAACAAATAGCGTACTAGTAGTACACTAGTAGCTACTCGGTGGAGTAGCAGTACAGGTGACATTTCCTCTTACATTTTCGGTATCTTTAGGTGGCTTTGACATAGATGGCGCAATTGACTTGAGCTTCAATAAGTTCTTAGGCTGTGGCGGTCTATATATATCTCTATAGTCTCTGGTATATGTACTTAATTTTCAAAGTCCGTCAATAACTGCAACCTCCAGCAGGCTTATGATGGCAGTAGTTGTCCGCCGATAACTTGATAAAAAGCTGACAACTTGACACATTCACACAGCAAAACATGACAATGTGTCAAGTTGTCAGCTTTTTATCAAGTAGGTTTTCTGGTTTCTCGACCTTTTTTATTTCTCGAGGCACGGGAATTCTCGACCACGATTTCTCGAGTTTCTCGAGTATCTCGAGAAATTTTAGAAGGTCTTTTCCGACCACGGAACCATGGTGTTCCGGACCTTTGGAAGGCGTATGCGGAGCCAAAGCCAACGCGCAAAGGCCCTTTAGACAATTTAATGAAAAGTGAGGGATACACTAAAAGGATGCTGCCCTTGCCCGTGTCATGGGACGCACGCAGAGACAGCGCCCGCCATGGTGTAAGGACTATTCAGTTAATGGAGTCTAAAATGTACTAGGCTATTGGGTGAATAGTATGGGCTAATTACTGGGCTATTGGGTGAAGAACCGGACACCTACTTAATAAAACGGTATCCAATTTTAATTCCGGCAGACGGTGAGACAAAGATGGCTCAAGGGCAACACCGGTGCGGGGCTGGGGGTAGAGAGGTGTCACTGGACTTTAAACATATAATATAGCCAACTCGCCACTTAGGTTTCCACATCTACCCTCGAGAACGCAGCTCTAGCGACCCCACTCTGGAATGGACAGCCGGTCCTACAGTCCCACTCATCCGACAGGTTAAACACAGAGCACAGACAGCATAAGTGTTAAACACGTGTTTTTTTTACTTATCGCTCTTGCGATTTATTTCTCGGATTCTCGAGGCATTGCGGTTTTTTTTCCCGTCTCGACGAAGGACAAATTTCTCGAGATTTCTCGCCTCGAGAATTCTCGAGCAGAATTATTTGTAATAAACGGGACTTAACCGCGTATATAATTTTTAAATTACCTTCACCTTTTTTTTAATTTTTATTTTACCTTTTTTATTACAAATAATTATGAGTAAAAACCGTGAAAGTCTAAATCAGTGTTTCTCGAGCAGAAACCCTATTATCAAGTTATCGGCGGACAACTACTGCCATCATAAGCCTGCAGGCCTCCAGGTGCCGTATTCCAATTTTAAAACAAAACAACACCTATATTAAAAACAGAATCCATCTCGAACATAACTCCAACACACAACAAATAATCAACCAATATTTAAGTTGTATTGGAGTTGCATTGCATTTTCAAGCAGATTCTGATATTTCTGATTCAGGCGTTTAGGCGCTATATCGAAGTTTAATCATTTCTAAATGTGTTTTAAAGTTAGAATATGGCCCCAGTCGGAAAATGACCCATGTAAAGAGGTGTTTTAAATTTCAAGCACAAATATAATAAGTACTTATATTTATAAAGTAGAGAGAGATGCGAAGCTGGTTGTTCCACGGAAGTGGCTCGTTTCGAGAACTGAAGATGTTGCCTACTTACCTAAATAAATACTTACTTACATTGAAGTGAAGCTTTATTCTGGAGGTCATGAAATATTCTTTTGAATAATGCCAACATAATTAAATTTTTTATACTTCCGCGGTTGCACACAAGCATTCAGCCCGCAGCCTGACAAGCGGTTACTATAACCTATAGGTACAGTCGCCATCAAATATATCGGAGCGGCCAGGGTAATTAACATGCACCTTATCGCCTTGACAATAGAGGCGTTGTTATATATCGGAGTGGCCAAGGCGCTCACAAATATCTGAGCAACGCCTCTATTGCCAAGGTGATAAAGTCCATGTTTAGATATTTTTTAGTATCCTGGCCGCTTCGATAATTTGATGGCGTCTGTACCAGCAATAATTCAGAATAAACGTCAACGATATCAAAACTCGTGCCAGAATCGCCAACCAGGTCAAGTATCCTAAAAAACTGCCTACATTTTATTATTATGAGTGGCATTTTTAATAACGCAAGCACGAATTGAAAGAGTGGGCCGAGGCGTTTTTCATAATGCCTAACTGCGCACTCAACTTTTTACTGCGGAGATAAAAACACCTCAAGAATTTGACGGTTGACGACACGATTCGAGACAGTTTGGGTGGCGCTTTATGACTGTTTTTCATAACGGAAATGATACTTATTTTTTCTTGGGACGTGATTTTTCTTGAGGAGTTATCGTATGAAAATGTAGAGAAAGTAGGTACATTTCCTTCCTCAGGCTTAGGTACTTACCTAATACGTTTATTGCAAAAAATTGCGGCGGATCAACTAGGTC
Source organism: Pammene fasciana (assembly GCA_911728535.1). Taxonomy (NCBI): domain Eukaryota; kingdom Metazoa; phylum Arthropoda; class Insecta; order Lepidoptera; family Tortricidae; genus Pammene; species Pammene fasciana. The sequence goes on from OU452295.1 coordinate 4,161,002, forward strand.
TGTTTACATTTACAAATTAAATACGTAAATAGGTATTAAATTCGTAATCAGACCTAGAGATGATTAAAGCGCCACGTTTGCAATCTTTTGCCTCCACCGATGAACAGCTGCCAAGTGTCTGATTCTGATTTGTGAAAATGCCAAGAGACGTAGGCATCAGGTTCAGAATTGCATTACCAATTAGTGAATGAATTTATTGATAGATATGTTTGGTCATGCATTTCTGAACCCAATACTTAGTAGTCTTAGTACCCACGAACCGATCGACGTAGGTATTACGTCTTCCGGTTTTTAAGATGATTCAGAATATAACGAGTTCACCATCTTCATACAAGGTGTAGCAAAAATACTGGTGATCCTTTTAAGGGCATAATTGGTATCGTATTCTTATTGTGAAAAACTAAGAAAAAATAATTTTCTCGCGCAAAAAATTTTTGGTTTTGTTTGGAGGGTTGGCCAGCTGGGACGACTCGCCCCATACGAAAAAAATTTTTTTTTCGCATCCAAGAATTTTTTCTCCTACTTTTTCCTACTTGCAATACGATACCAATTATGCCCTTAAACGGATCACCAGTATTTTTGTTACAGCCTGTTTAATATAAAATGGATAATCAAATCTAAACCGTTAAAAAACTTACTACCCCCTTATTCATAAACGTCTCTCAGGCTTCAATTAGTTAATTCATGTATTGTCTATTTCTAAAAAACATAAATTAACCGATTGAGGCTTGAGAGCCGTTTATGAATAAGAGGGTTACTTTTTATCAGCATTCAAAGGAGGGCGACATTTTTTTTATTGCTATTTAAGAAGCTTGCCAGACAAATGAACGACAGGGCCGTATATTTAATAAACATTACAACCCGACAAATATGTCAAAAAACGAAAAATTTGTCCAATTGTGCCCGTATTGCGTTTAATAAACTTTACTTATTTGTCACAGGGTGACAGGTAAACTCATAGTGCTGAATTTTATTTAATAAAAATGTGAGAGTTACAAAATTGTCATGTCAACTACAGGGGGGTATTAGGGGGCAATGCTCTACCTTAAAAACTACAATCGGGTCAAAAATGTATGAAAATAAAGTTAATGGCCTACCTTAAAATTCGCTATGCCCTACCTTAAATTAGCACTGCCCTATCTTAACTGCATTTTGAGTGATTTTTGAGATTCGAGCACTCGAAAGTGACATTTAAAACTCCGAATAAAACGATGAAATTACGTTTTAAAATTAAAAGCGATAGAAATTTAAAATGACGATTATTTAAACTATTAATTCCATGCGAAAAAACTGGCGACAAGCTTTTGTGTGTGATTATTTTAGAGCTTGAATTTTTTGAATTCGAGCGTCCGGCTGTCAAAAATCGGCCCCCTGGTCAACTACAATTCCAAAATTGTCATGAATTTCTATAGAAAATGAGACAATTTACAATTACATATAAGTCATATAAAAATTAAAACGCTTTATTCACGATTATTTGCAATTGTAGTTACAATTGTTGTGTAGATCGTAATTTTTAATAAACAGATTTTTGCATTGTATTTGTGATTGTGGATTGTAATGTTTATGTTTAGGGACACTACGAAAATTTAAGTTTTATTTTCCATGTAGAGCTTTTTTTGTTATTATGAATAACTAGCGACCCGCCCCGGCTTCGCACGGGTGCAAGTATACATATAAACCTTCCTCTATCTATTTAAAAAAACCGCATCAACATCCGTTGCGTAGTTTTAAAGATCTAAGCATACATAGGGACAGACAGCAGGAAGCGACTTTTGTTTTATACTATGTAGGTACCTAGTGATATTTCTTATACAATACTACATTGCTAAATAAATAAATAAAAACCTATACCTAACTTAAACTAAAGGCCCTAAAGCAAAATTGCAAATATTGCAATGATTTAAAAAAAACTTTTATTCATTACAAACCGAAATATGAAAATCAAGTAGGTAAAGCACTCCATTGAGATAGGAAAATGTAACAGTTATTGCTCAATTTGGAAAAAAAAGAGGGTAATGCGTCAATTAAGGATGTTTGCTAATGAAGTTACCTTTTTGGTGTATCTGTGGAGTATTTTGGAAGGAAAATTATTTTCAGACATTTTTTGCGTTGACTTCGTGGACACTTATAAAAGCTTGAAAATTACGTCTGACATTTTGAGGGCAAAAAGAAATGAATGATTGGTTGAATGAAGAGGGGAAAAAAAGGATTTTTTAATTTCGTGACTACTAAGTAGGTAAAAAGATAAAAGATATTTATTCTTTAATTTAGGCACATTACAATGCACTTATGAACGACAGAGAGAAAAAGAAACTACCACCGGTTCTAACCCTACACCTCTGACCCGAGAAGTATTACTTATTACCGGCAAGAAACTCGGCGAGACTTATTTTTTCAAAGCAAACAGTAATACTAATACATTAAAGATACTATATACAATAATGCGTAGTTCTTCAAGAAGGCATATCAAAACAGCTTGAGAGACAGACATGTACCTGCCTATTGTGTAATTGAAATGAAAAATAAAAATAAAATCCAAATCTGACTGCTATTTTAAGAAGTCTTAAAAATCACTTACATATTTATTATGTAGACTTATTGTTGAGTTATTAGGTACTAAGTACCTATCCATGAATTTAGGTCTCCGCAACATCGCCGCAAAAACCAACTTTAATGTGTTTTTAGACAATTTTTTATTAAAAAAAAACTTGTTGTTATTTTTAGTTTAGTAGAAATTAAGTGTAGCTTAGTTGTTAGCAGGTAAGTTTTGTGAACCCCCCTTCCCCCTACTAGTCTGCACAATAGATGAGCGAGGATAATTTCCGCGTGTAACGTTCACCTCGGTGACAGCGCGTCAGGTGGGAACACCCCCGTAGTAAAGCTTAGTGTACAACGGCATCTGCAAATATATGGCCAGAAATTTCAAAGACAGAAATACTTCTTTCAGCGTATCAGATTGTATTTTTTAAGTAACTATGTAATTATTATAGGTAAGTTTTATCAGCCCGCTTTTTCCCCTACTAGTCTGCACAATAGATGAGCGAGGATAATTTCCTCGTGTAACGCTCACCTCGATGACAGCGCGTCAGGTGGGAACACTCCCGTAGTAAAGCTTAGTGTACAACGACATCTGCAAATATATGGCCAGAAATTTCAAAGACAGAAATACTTCTTTCAGCGTATCAGATTGTATTTTTTAAGTAACTATGTAATTATTATAGGTAAGTTTTATCAGCCCGCTTTTTCCCCTACTAGTCTGCACAATAGATGAGCGAGGATAATTTCCTCGTGTAACGCTCACCTCGGTGACAGCGCGTCAGGTGGGAACACTCCCGTAGTAAAGCTTAGTGTACAACGACATCTGCAAATATATGGCCAGAAAAAAGAAAGAACTTACTAGTATTCCTTCTGTTTCTTTCAGTGTATTAGATTATAATGTTTAAGTAACTAAATAATTATTATAGGTAAGTTTTATCAGCCCGTTTTCCCCCTACTAGTCGGCATAATAGATGAGCGAGGATAATTTCCTCGTGTAACGCTCACCTCGGTGACTGCGCGTCAGGTGGGAACACCCCCGTAGTAAAGCTTAGTTTACAACGCTAGCTGCAAAAGGATTAAAAATGGATATATATATTGTTAAGTACCTATAGGTAAGGTTCCTTATGCCAGTTCATTAATAGCTTAAACTTTTATGTTTTTTTAAAGAAATCCATGAGAGCAAAGCAAGGAAAGATGAGCATAAGAAAATAGAAATGAAACAAGAGGCGGTTAATAATATCTTAGGACTTAACTGGAACCGAAATAAGGAATTTATATACTTTTTTTTACTGTCATCTATCTACTCTATTATCAAATCGAGTTTAGCAAGTCCAAATGAGGTTGTGTTTTTTTCTCCATCACTTTTAACTCCAAAGGGGAAGGCAATGCATGTCACTTGCTCCACTGACAAGAGCCGAGCTCTTAAATACTTATAATTGAGTTATAATATATGATGGCGATGATCACTTAAGTAGTTTGATGTTATCAGGAAATTGTATTAACATTTAAGAGTCGCCAGGACGCTCGCGTGAACTCGCGTCCCCGTACAAACGTAGTTCAGCTCTCATTTTAAAATGACATGCTTTAGAACCACGAAATTTGGCATGGGCATACTAGCAGTACAGATCTATGTCGGTAATTCGTTTTCGTTGCTAAAAATTGTAATACAAAGAAAATATAGAAAAAATAAGTTTTGTATGTAAATCTGTATCTGGCTGTATTTTCTTTGTATTACAATTTTTTGCAACGAAAACGAATTACCGACATAGATCTGTACTACTAGAATGCTCATGCCAAATTTCGTGGTTCTATCATTTATCATTATCATTTATCATTTATTCAAAAATAACACATAAGTTCACAGTACTTACACCAAAACACTTATGCATTAATACAACAATTGTTATAAAATTCGAAAATTAAAATTTTAGTATAAACAAGACATTATAACAATAAACAAAATATAAAATTAACACATTCAACAAAATAAATCAATATGTACTAACTATATTACTGCTAACACTTTTTTGCTAAAGACTCCAATACTGTCAGCAAAGATGTCCACGTCTTTAGCCTCTATTAAAATATGGTTTAGGACCGTTCTTGCTCTAGCAGTGGGAGCATTAGCTCCGCGCTGCGTACGCGCTCCGGCGGCCGCGAACAGCCGCCGAGGGCGACGCACCGCCACAGCACCGCCCGCGCCGCACGCACCCTCAACCGCCCCACTCGCTCGTGGAACCTGCAGCCCCATTCGCTCCAGAACAGTCGGATTGTCAACTTTATTATGTAACAGCTGGTAATAATGTACTATATGTAATAGTTTCCGCCGAGACTCAAGAGTGTGGAGCCCGACCATCCCCGATACAAAAATCGATGGGTATAAGAATGGATAGTAACCGTAGAGTCTTTTATACAGATGGCGGCCAAATTTATTTTGGATTCGCTCAATCATTGTAACATATTTAGTTTCATAAGGATCCCACACAACTGCACCGAATTCGAGCCTGCTACGGATATATGCGTTAAAAAGTAAAATCGCAACTTTAGTTGTATTGAATTGTGACGTCATTCTCATTATAAATCCTAGTGTCTTTGAAACTGTCTTACATGTGGCCGTTATGTGGTGTCTAAAATCAAGTTGCTTGTCTAGAGTTAATCCTAAGTCACGTACTGTGTCGGTCTGTATAAGGGGTATGCCGCGAAGAGTGTATTCTGTGGCGATTGGGGATTGGATTCGACCAAAGGAGATATGTACACATTTAGAGGCATTGAACTGTAATCGATTTTCCTCACTCCATTCAGCAATTGCGTCTATATCTCTCTGCAGCTGTACCCTGTCATAATCGTCCTTAACACTATAAAAGAGTTTTATGTCATCTGCGAACATTAAACACTTCGCCGCACTGACAGTGGTTGGCAAATCATTAATCATGATTGAGAATTGCGTAGGTCCTAGAGTACTACCTTGACTTATGCCCGAACGAGTATAATACGGCTGAGATTCGTACCCTGAAAGTTTCACATACTGTTTTCGATCTTGTAGATAATTGGCAAAGAAGTGCAAGAGCCTGGGTGTAAAGCCAATGTCTGCAAACTTACGCAGTAGGATATCGTTATCTACATCTATCGTTATCGTTTTAAAGCATGTCGTTTTAAAATGAGAGCTAAACTACGTTTGTATGGGAACGCGAGCGTCCTGGCGACTCTTAAGTGACGTAAGTTCATTATCATGCTTCGGGAAAACTGTTTGAAAACATGAAGTTTAATAAATGTGTGATTCGTCGCATCGCATCTTGGCAGTGGCTTACAGTAGGCGGCCATTTCCATTAAAATAGGGTTTCCCAACCAGTGGGGCGTAGTGTGGTCCAAGGGGGGGCCGCAGCGAGCGGGTCCAGATTTAAACTGTATAAGACCTGTACCACGGCGCAGATGGTGCCCGGTTTTGACTCCCCATTTCAGCTTCTAGAGATTAGAAGCTAACGGACAGACAGACAAAATACAAATACACAGCTATTAACAACATATGACTTCCCTCTGTTTTTATCGAAAATTCTTCATTCTTCAAACGTTAAACTTATCCCTCTTTTATAATTTTTTTTTAAATTTATTTTCAATATTTTTTGATACATGCGTATTATTACAAGTTCGCCAAACCAACGTTTAACGGCGATGTTAATGCACTCTTTTCTCACTCATTCATTCATTTTTTTTTTCATCGGGTACTGAAAGCTATTCTTCATTATGAAAGAACAGTTACACTCACGGCACTTTAGTTTAGTCACGACGTGGTGGTTTAGTGCGCGACGGGCCGGTTCAAGTAGCACTCCTAGTGCTTCAAGATGGAGACCTAGGCTCTCCGAAACATGTCGCGAGACGTGACTAAAGTGCCGTGAGTGTAACCGTGTTATTTTATAATGTTAATATGTCTCACCAAAGTTCAAATTTAATAACTATTCTTCATTCTTCGTAGAGCTCTCCAGTGAGGCACAACCCTATCCCTGGGAGGTCATTTATCAGTCTGCCACCGCTCGCCGCACCCGGCGGACCTCATTTTTGTTTTTTTTGTTTTTCCCGTATTACAGGTACTTTGGGAGAAATGTAACGATAAAGGATGATGCTGCAATTAAGATGAAAATACTGAGAAGCACTTTTGAGGTTACACTGTGTATATTTATTTCGTGGGGCTTCAGGTGGGCAGTATGCTTTAGGCTACCGTCGTGGTAAAAAATAACATTTACGTCACTCTGGGCACTAAGTGAGATTTGCCGCCCACGGGCGCAGCGGCAAATCTCACTTCACACCCAGGAGAAGACGTAAAACTATGTACGCACCACGGGCGGTAATAAAGAAAGCCTCAGATCGCTTGTTTATGGCCCTTACCTTCGGTTCGGGCCACAAATGCCAGCGATCTGAGCCCTTCTTTATTTTACCGCCCTAGCTACGTAATGTACTATTTTAAGCTTAAATTGACATAAAACATAAAGATTACTGCATGAAGGCATTTGCTACCAAATTTTAAAGATATACCTACATAGGTAAGTATATTCGTTTTGATGTAGCCTTTGCAAAAGCCTAAAAGGTAGACTTAAAAGGTATATAAAGGAAAGGTAGTACCTAATAAAATAGTTTTTTTTTTTCATTTTTTGTTATGCTCCGCCAGTGTATCGAAATGTAGGTACTTAGGTTCTACATATTAGTAAGGGTCATGGAGAAAAAGGAAATGAATTCCGAGTAGGATATAAAATGGATGCCTTCAAAAAAAATTACGTACCACCACCACTACTCTGTTACCGATATGAAAAATCAAACCATTTTATCAGAAATATATTCCGATTGTGATAGCACTTATGTAACTCATGTTACATTGAGTTAAAGGAAGACATTATTTTTGCTATCTCGGTTCAGAGGGATTGGGAAGAATGTGATTCTAGAGTTTAATGTTATCTAAAATGGGTCAGATTGTGTTCTTAACTAAAGCAGTCACTTTTGTAGCCTTCAGGGTGAGTTACCCGAGATACCTAGCTTCTACTATCACTAGCTTAACTCTGATTTATAATAATTTGGTCTTAAACAAAGGAGTTACTATTAGTACTTATTATAATAGCTTTAGTTATTATGGCGGCGGAAAAGTAAATGTCGCTAAGCTAATTGTCTTTTTGTAATTTCAGATATCCAACCCCTATCAATACCTGAAAATAAATGAATAAAACTATACTAATCATATAAGTTATCTTCCTGCGTATTCATGGAAACTATTTCATAAATACCGCTGCACTTAGTGGAATAAAGAAGTAAATGTACATTGGTAATAATAATAAAGTCCAGTCCAGCAAGTACCTAGACTTGGCTCACGAGATAACCGCCATGTGGGAGGTTGATTCGACGATCATTGTGCCGATAGTTGTTTCTACGAACGGTCTCATAGCGACGAGTCTCGACCAACATCTTCAGAGACTTTCGCTACGGGGTTGTGGTTGGATCAAGGGTCAGATTCAAAAGGCGGTAATCCTGGACACGGCGCGCATAGTCCGAAGGTTCCTCTCTCTGCGGCCCTAACCACCGGCAGCGGGCTTTGCCTTGCTCCGTTGCCGGCGGCACCCTAGGTTAGGTTTTTTATAATGTTTTTGTATACTTGAGATGTATTTTTATTTTATATTTTAATTTTGAAAAATGTCATAAATAAAACTAAGAACAAAACTGAATAAAGAGAAAAATAAAAAATCAATAGGTAATACGAGTATATCTCACTGTCCATCATGGTCAAAATATCAAACCTAAACATAAGTGCTAAAATTAAATAAAAGGCTTCAAAATAAACCTTCTCAATAACATTTACGGCTCAGGAGGGCTAAACAGACATTATCATTCCCGGCATAATAGGGCGGCGAGGCCATAACTCCCGGCTATCTATTGAGGCGGAAAAAGGTGTTTTCCCATGTAATTAATGGCCACATTATTTTGTGCATTTCCTGTGCCATTAGCAGGATTTCAGTAATCGTGTTTCTTACAGGTGTGGAGTTGAAATGCGTCAAAATGATGCATTACCTGAAAATGTAATCAATATTAAATCTCGCATGGCTACATATCACTGGATATAGATAGGCATTTCTTCTCTGGGTTAAGTAGTAGTGAGAAAGCAGACGATGAACAAATACCAGTGATAGTGGCGAAGATAAATAATGAAGATAAAAGAAAACCCACAGATTTATTTATCGCCATTTTGGAACCTTTTAATTGAGCTTTATGTGACTTCACCAGAACCGCATTGTGACGAAAAAGTGAGAGTGACATTTGAATGATGCAATTCGGCCCTATGCCAAATAAAATTCAGCTATTTAATTTTCGTCAAAAAATATTATGCACATTCATTATGCCTAGATATTTACGATTCGGAATATTGACTTTTGTGAACAAGTAATATTCGGACCATAATAATTTGCCAAAGCCAATTATGCTCAACATAAATGCGAGAACAGTTTATGGGTAAGGCTAATTATGATCATGTCGATTATGCACAATATAACTATTACCAGTATTACCACAATGGTTATGCGACAGCAGGGTGAACCGTATTTGACATATGCAAACCACAACCAACAATACTTGGGCGTTTATCCTCATTGCTTTTCTAGTGTTTGCTGTTAACACTGAAGTGAAAAGAACTGTTAAACTAGTATTTCGATGATTTTCGATATCAAGATTCTAACCTTAAGTGGATATTGTTTGCATGTGATTGCTATGGACGCGCGCCGGTCGCTACCGCTCGAGTGGCCACGCAGTTTCGACCCTAAAATGTGCGTGTGATACACTTCTCGTAGACATAGCGCAGATGACCGATAGTAAACTGACGCCATTTTTATCAGTATGACACAAAAAGTATACATTATACAACACGTGTCCAGTTTCAAATGAGTGGGCGTACCGTCTGTCCACAGTCCAACGAGAACCATGCATGTGTACGCATTAATCACCCTCTCCATCATAAGTTCGTGCTTCAGTGAAAAATGTCATTTAGGCATTACATCGCCAGAAATGGATACTGAAAAAAACTTGAAACAACATCTCACCAAATGCTACGAAGAAATTTTGAAGCCCCCTGTCAATAAAACCACAAATACGGTGCTCGTGCAAATGGAATATCTACTCCAATCCTTCAAATTAGATAGCAGCGAAGAAATACTAACGTTATACAGCTGGAATTACTTCGATTGGCAAGATGACAGGTTGACGTGGAAGCCCGAGGATTACCAGGGTTTGAAGTGGACGCAAGTTTCCAGTTTCGACATCTGGAGTCCTGGACTAAAGCTGGTCAATACAGCACAAGCGGACGATATTGATTTCTTCTACACAAAATGCAGGTTAAACAGCACAGGTCACGTCAGGTGTGTTCTTCGGACGGAACATAAAGTGTTCTGCATTTCTGACTTAACCAATTGGCCTTATGACACGAAGAGTTGCACGCTACAGTTCGACCAATGGAGACTGCAGGAGACCAAAGTGATCTTTAGCTTGAACCATATCAAATTTGTATTGAAGGCGTATAAAAACGCTGGATGGGTGATGGTCCGCGAAAAGGTGTTCAAGAATTTGACAACGGACATACAGTCTGCAGTCAAATTCGATTTAGAAAGACTCGCAGAGGGATTAGAAGCTATTATAGTTGTTCCAGCTTTCGTTGTTAGTGTGTTAACAGTGGCAGATCTCTTTGTGGATTATAGAGACATTAACCGATTGGGTATACTTTGCATGAGTTTGATCAGCCATTTTGTTTTCTTAAATGCTATCGCTGATCATGTCCCTAAACACAGTGCTGACACTCCTGTCATATTGTTGTTTATTAGCCGCTCAACTGCTGTGACTGTCATTTGTTTTGTTGTATCGTTCGGCTTTAAATATCTAGGGAAAAGAAAAACCCAACCACCGGCGTGGGTGGTTTCCTACAACGATTTTGTACTTGATGGTTATGGCAGATATGGCGTGGTTACAAAATGGGAAGTGAATGAACAGGATCCGGAAACTAAGCCTAATGTAGAATGGGTTAACTTTATCAGTATTGTTAACAGCGTTTGTGTGTTTATAAGTATTTTTATTTATTGTTTAATGCTTTGGATGTATATCCCACAGGAACCAGTTATTACGTACGTTTTTGATATAGCTTAAGGAAGTTGAAGTACAGCTTCTTCAAATTGAAACACAACGCACTTGAAAAACGGTAGTGAAATAAATATGAAGGACAATTAGAATTTTAAAAATTACCTAAATTCGAATTTATTTGACTAAAAACGGAAGAAAAAATTACGAAATATTAAATTGGTTCAACATCCTTTAATAGGAAGTAATTCTTGTAAATTTCTTATAGCTTTGTGCGTATGACAGATGAAAACTTTACATTTCATGCAAATTATACTTCCAAGCTTAATCATCACCAACAATTAATAAAAAATGTGCAGTTCAATTAATTTCCTTTTCAGCAACATTAAATTGTATATTACGACTTTTGAAACTACTTTACTTTTATTTAATACAACGGGGAAGGCAATGACGAAACATGGTTACAAACGGAGTCGAACGTCGTTTTCACCGATATTATTCTTGTACCCGTTGATGAAACGTTTACTGCCTGGAAACTTGTAAATTCTAAAGTACATTTAAATTTAACAGGAGATCACTAAGCCTCTATAGAATTTGTTTTAGAAAGAGTGGCAGAAGGCCTGGAAGCTGCAATTGTGGTTCCAGGTGTTGTGATATCTGTGTTGACTATGATTTCGATCTTTTTGAGCGTTACGAGTAAATACACACTGCGCCTAGGAATTTTGTGTGTCAGTTTATTTAGCCATTTTTTATTTTTGACTTCAGTTAGTAAAAACGTACCGAAACATAGCTTTTGGTAAGTGCTTTTTATAAGTGGATCTATGACTTAACGTTGATAGTGATAGTAATGTCGCTGCTTTTAAGATATTTATGCTCACGTAAATATTCACCGCTTATTTTAATTACCTACTACATTTAATGCTTTCTTTCTTGACGGAGTCGGTCAATATTTAGAATTCCTAGGTGGAGCGTTATTATTAACAATAAATCTATGTTGGATTCAAAAAATCAACAATATTATTAACAGATTTCAGCAATATTATTAACAGCATTGTTTAGTCGTCTGTGCTATTGCTTATATCGCTACGTATTTAATTTACTTGCCTCATCAGAAATACGTACCACCAATCACCAATTGATTAAATGCCAACACCTTATTACATATCATGGTTCTTGTGACCTCGGTATATCTAGCGACCACTCAGCTTGAATCCTAAAATGTGTGTGATATGCATTTCGTAGACAGAGGACAGACAGCTGATAGTAAATTGAATCCATGTTGATCAGTATCATACAACACAATACCTACACAATACGTATCCATTTCCAAATGAGAGTGGGCGTACAGTATGTCTACAGTCTAACGAGAACCATGCAAGTATACGCATTTATTATTCTCTCCATCTTAAGTTACTACTCTTGCGAGAAATGCCCCTTAGGCATTTCATTGCCAGAAAGGGATTCTGAAATTAACTTGAAAAAACATCTTACTAAATGCTACGACGAAATACTGAAGCCCCCAGTCAATAAAGTTTCAAATACTGTGCTCGTGAAATTGGACTATCGACTTCAATCTTTCAACTTTGATAGCAACGAAGAGATACTAACGGTATACAGCTGGAATAACTTCGAATGGCAAGATGATAGATTGACGTGGAGGCCCGAGGATTACCAGGATTTGAGGTGGACAGAAGTTCCGAGTTCCATCATCTGGATTCCTGGACTAAAACTGGCTAACACAGCGGACGCGGACGATTTTGATTACTTTTATGCTGATTGTAGCTTAAACAACACAGGTCACGTCAGATGTGGTGCCGAGGCGGAACATAAAATCTTCTGTAGTTCTGATTTAACCAATTGGCCTTATGACACCAAGAGTTGCACGCTAAAGTTCGACCAATGGAGACCGCAAGAGACCAAAGTGATCTTCAATTTGAGCCATATCAAATTTAATATAGATTCGCTACAAAATGCTGGATGGTCGATAGTCCACGGAAAGGCATTCAAGAATTTAAGAACAGGTTTACAGCCTGCAGTAAAATTCTATTTTGAGAGACTCGCCGAGGGCTTGGAAGCTACTATAGTTGTTCCAGCTTTTATTGTTAGTGTGTTAACAGTGACAGCTCTCTTTTTGGATTATAGAGACATTAACCGATTGGGTATACTTTGCATGAGTTTGATCAGCAATTTCGTTTTCTTAAATGCTATCGCTGATTATGTCCCTAAACACAGTGCTGACACTCCTGTCATTTTGTTGTTTATTAGCCGCTCAACTGCTGTGACTGTCATTTGTTTTGTTATATCGTTCGGCTTTAAATATCTAGGAAAAAGGAAAACGCAACCACCGGCGTGGGTGGTTTCCTACAACGATTTTGTACTTGATGGTTATGGCAGATATGGCGTGGTTACAAAATGGGAAGTGAATGAACAGGATCCGGAAACTAAGCCTAATGTAGAATGGGTTAACTTTATCAGTATTGTTAACAGCGTTTGTGTGTTTATAAGTATTTTTATTTATTGTTTAATGCTTTCGATGTATATCCCAGTGGAGCCAGTTATTGCGTTCGTTTTTGATATAGTTTAAGGAAGCTACAAAGCTTCGTCAAATTGAAACTCAACGCACTTGAAATACGGTAGTAAAATAAATACAAACAACATTTCGAATTAAAAAAAATATCTACATTAATGTAGGTACAGAGTAGACTTGAAAAATGGCGGCTAAAGCTGGAGAATGTTGGCCTGAAGATCAGCAGATCGAAAACAGAACAAATGTTCTGCGATTTTGGCGGTCTCTCCAGTTTTGCAGCCATAAAACTCGATGGCGTTACATTGCCGGTCTGCTCCGATTTCAAATACCTCGGTTCGCTCATGCAGTGCGATGGCGACATTGACCGGGACGTCAAAAACCGGATTAGCGCAGGATGGACGACATGGCGACAGGTCACGGGAACTATTTGCGACGCCCGAATGCCCCTTCGATCGAAGGGGAAAATTTATAAATCTATTATAAGACCTGTCGTCATGTATGGATCAGAGTGTTGGGCCCTAAAGGTGACGGATGAAGAGAGATTGCATGTAACGCAAAAGAGATTGCATCATTCGCTTGCCCTTGTCCCTGGAGCCCGCCCAGCATGTCTTTTTTTCCGACACATCTCTGTCACCCGTCATCTTCACTCACCTCCTTTCTTTTCATATCATCTCTCACACGATCCATCCACCTTTTCCTAGGTTTGCCTCTTTTTCTATATCCCTTCTCATTCATTCTTAATACCTTTCTCGTAACATGACTTTCATCCCTCCGCATAACATGCCCGTACCACGCTGGGCGATTTGGTCGTAATTTGTCGGTAATGGGTGCAACTTTCAGGCTGCCTCGTATATATTCATTCCTTATCCGATCCATTCTTAGCATTCTCATCTCCGTTACATGCAATCTCTTTTCATCCGTCACCTTTAGGGCCCAACACTCTGATCCATACATGACGACAGATCTTATGCGTAGCATAGCTATATATCGACCGTTAAATTTTGAGTCTCCGAGATCAAAGGTGTATAGAGGAGAGCACAACTTTATTTGAGCAATAGTTTTGGAAAATCCGTTTTCCAACGACAAAAGTCTCTTAGTTTTACCATTATGCAATCTTAATAAACTAAATATAAATTAATTATTAGAAGTATATGTGTAAGTATTATTGCGATAAATGTAAAAAAATGTTTGTACTAGACGAATTCAATTGCATCGGGACTCGTATCGTATATATAATATATCTATTTGATTTATCATCCTAAGGCTGACTGTACATTTTTCAACTTATGGTACTAAAATGAATTAAAGTAGCGGAGGTAATTCAGTTTTATTATTGGTTATTTCTCGGCCGTTTTATTTTTCGCTGTGGGCCGCCATTTATAAATACAACTTTAAGCAGCTTTACGAAATCAGAAGTGAAATTATTAATCGATAATGCGCCAGATAACAATGACATGACAAATTCTATGACTAAAATAGACATATCACTATCACAAAGTGGGCGTTGGACATATCAAGTTCCCTAACGGCATTAACTCTAACCAAATAACAGTTCGCCACCAAACATGGCTTTGTACGCTTACATTAGTATATTCGCAATAATTATAAATTTTACTTGTTGCCAAGAATGTGTTCTAAATCCTTCATGGCCATCAGAAGTTCCTGTTGAAAAGAGATTGAAAGATGAAATACTGAAAGATTACGACACTGAAACATCACCAAAGTGTAACAACACCAAAGGTGTTGAAGTTTCATTAGTATATGTTATCGAGAGGCTAGAATTCGATCAATTGGAGGAAGAACTTACTATTTACGCCTGGAACGTCTTTGAATGGGAGGATGATAGATTGAAGTGGGATCTGGATAAACACAAAGGTATAAAGGAAGTGGTCTTACATTTTTTTGATATTTGGAGTCCGGGAATACAGGTGAAAAATATTAAAGATGAAAACGAATTTACATTTCCAGAAATTTACGAGTGTTCAGCGAATAATACTGGACATGTTAAATGTTTACAGTCAAATATACACAGTCTTGTGTGTAGTTCCGAAATGAAAGACTGGCCGTATGATATAAAATACTGTAATTTAAAGATAGATGACGAAACATGGTTACAAACTGAGTCGAACGTCGTTTTCACCGATATTATGTTTGTACCCGTTGATGATACGTATACTGCCTGGAAACTTGTACATTCTAAAGTACATTTAAATTTAACGGGAGACCACCAAGCCTCTATAGAATTTGTTTTAGAAAGAATGGCAGAAGGTCTAGAAGCTGTGATTGTGATTCCAGCTGTAGTCATATCTGTACTGACTATGACGTCGACTCTTATGGGCGTTAAAGATGACACGATGCGCTTAGGAGTTATGTTTGTCAGTTTACTTAGCCATTTCTTATTTTTAACTTCAATCAGCAAAAAGGTACCGAAGCATAGTGTAAATGCGCCTAATATTTTGCTTTTTATTAGTGGATCTATGACTTTAACGTTGATAGTGTTAGTAATGTCGCTGCTTTTAAGATATTTATGCTCCCGTAAATATTCAGCGCCTGTTTTAATTACTACTTTTAATACTTTTGTTCTTGATGGAGTTGGCCAGTATTTGGTTTTCCCAAGGTGGAGCGTTACTACTAACAATAAAACTGTCTTGGATTCAATAAACCAACAAACCGAATGGTTTGATTTCTCTAATATTATTAACAGCATTATCTCCATCGTATGTGTTATTAGTTATATCGCCATGTATTCATCGTATTTGTCTCATAAGAAATACGTACCAACATTTTAATCAATAAAATCAATATCATGAAGTGTTTTATAATTATAAATTGATGGTATTTAAAAAAACCGTGCGTAACTGGAATTATTAATGGCCGATTCACTATATAAACTGTATCAACCGAAAGAGGTGGATTGCTTAACAAAAACCATCCCTAAATTACCGTTGATGCGTCACTGATGGTTTCCTCCGTTCTTGTGATGTCTATCTAGTTTAGGGACCTACGAATGATATAATGTAATAAAATAATATCCAACCATAAAGCAATTGCAAATGCTGTGGTGTCAAATGACAAACGATATCTCAGGGGGCGTTGTCGTACTACATTTCAAGCAACTCAGTATTAAAACAGATCTGGTCGAGCCATGTTCTCCCATATAATCTTACTAATAATTGTCTGTATGGTATACACTTCGTATTCGGAGGATTGCATAAGGCAGAACTTGATTACAAAAGAAGATGCGTGGGATAAATTACTTCACAAGGAAAAAATGGAAAACTATCAATATTCTCAGCCACCGCGAAACCAGTCATGTGTTCCCGTCAAAGTGCGCTTTCAAATGAAGTCATTCGCTTTGGACGAATATGAAGACAAATTTACGGCTAAAATGTGGACTCGTATGATATGGAGTGACGAGCGACTCACCTGGTCCCCAAACGACTATGGCGGAGTCTCCAAAATAATCGTGCTTCCTACTGACATTTGGACGCCATCTTTAAATTTGCTTAACAGCGTCGATCCAGACTTCTACTCTTCTGTTTATAACGAAGAATGCGTAGTCTCTAACAGCGGAGAAGTGATGTGTGTCCCAGAAATTATTTACGAATCATTCTGCAGTTCTAAATTGCGAGATTGGCCATACGATGTTCAGAACTGTACGCTTGAGTTCGGAGATGGTGACAAACTTTCAGCCTCTAGATTTCGCTTCAATAATGGACGCTCTATGTCGCTTTTCCCAGCGGAATATAGCAATGGCTGGAACATTATGTTGGTGGATTCGAAAGAAGACCCAGATTCAGAGGTACAGCTGTCGATAACTTTAACTTTGGAAAGACAAGCGTCTGGTCTAGTAATAATCTTGGTTGGCCCTTCTGTTATTCTTAGTATACTGACTACGTCATCAATTTTAATGAATGTAACCGACTATGTTCGCTTGGGATTTTCGTGTTTCAGTCTGATGAGTCATTTTATATTCTTGTTTTTTATTGATGAATTTCTACCTAAACATAGCTCTGATACGCCGGTTATATTGTTCTTCATCCGTGATTCAATATTATTGACAATAACTTCAGTGATTGTTACGTTTGTTTTAAGCAAAATTGTAAAAAGAAAGTCTGTACCTTATGACTGGATATCGCTAGTGTCAAAAAAAATCTTTGGTAGTGTTAGTCGCTACTTAATATTCCCAAGATGGGGAACAAATTCTGAATTTGAAGACATTAAAGTAAAAAACAAAGAGATTTGGATCAACTTTGCTAATATTGTAAACAGTGTTTTTTTGGTTATAGTTATAATTGTTTATATAATTTTGTTTAAAGTTTATATGCCTAAACCACCACCATAGGAATACTAATTGTAAAATCATACTTACTTAAAATAAAATAAATTGCATATGTAGCACTTCTTTTTCATTATTCTTCTTGAGCACTATATTTTTTGGGCCATGATGGGTCAGATGTTTGGTGGGTCTACTTAAACTCCAACAAGAAACCACTCCAAATTGAAATGTACACATTGTACACGGTGCCCGCGAGGATTGCCCACGAATTCCTAGGTCATAAGGAGTAACAAATGTTATATGATATAATGTCAATTTCGTCGAAAAAAAAATCTGTTTCGCTTTTTGACGATTTTTAATGCTTTTTTATTTTTACGTAAAAAGTAAATTTTATTAGTAAAACTATCGCTTAAATAAATTAGATTTTTATTCGTAAATAATAGTTTATGCGAATATTGTTGTGCTAAGTTTGATCACAGAGTAAATAATAGTATAACAGAGAGACCTCTGTAATGTCACGTAACGTCACGAATCATGTTGTCCCTTCTTAACGCATGACAAGTTCTTTTTCGCACTTATGCAAACGTATCGGATACGTCGTGTCAAACTCAAATTTTTTGACAGATTTACTTTGAGTTGTACCCCCCTGGTTTGATGAAGTAGAGCCTTGCCGCGGACTGCAGACATTACATTTGTTCCTGACCCTTTTCACAAAAGAAATTAAATCCTCCCTGCAGGGATAGCATCAGTTATCGTCCGGATAGCATGACATAACGCTTGTATAAAATGACAGTTACCGTCATTTTAGCATACTGTCACGTTATCCACGCGACATTATATCATTAACGATAATGACAAATCCATCATTGTCCTAGATAAAAAAGGTGCGGTTTCACGGTACCTGGTTTGTTATAAAACTGTGTAAAGATAAATGTATATTGTATAGCGACCAGGAAGAAAGGTGTTTGCGGCCGGAGTTTCATTTGGTGCGGCCGTCAGGTGACGGGGTGAGTAATGCTGTTTTGCCGGCGCCGCCCCTCTCGGGACTACGTGCGATTTGACAATTAAAAACGCGTAGAGGAAAATAAAATGTGCATAAGTTTAGAGCTATGAGCACGAAAAGAGTTATTTATCTTGCAGTCAGAACACTTCACTTAACAGCAATGACGATGGGCGAACGAATAGCTAAGTTAAAACTTTAAATGCACCTACATTACTGTATAGAGAATTAGGCTAATGGTTTCCTTTGTACAAAACATTTCTTAAACAGTGTTTTCTTAACAGAGTGACCGAACTTATAAGAGGCCAAGTAAGTTCCGTGTGGCTGCTTATTTGTAGAAAAAAAGGTAGCGAAGTTGTCGGAAAATCCTTGTTCCTTTTTTGACTGGTACCGAAAATGGTTAAAATCTCGGTTTTCAACCAGAGACTCAAGTAGCAATATAGCTTGCTTTGCTTCCAAGCTTTCCGGACCTAGAAAGAGAAAGAATGAGGTAGATTTCACAACGGATTGGGAGCCGCGTGCCCGCGCCACGGGTTGCTGGCGGGATATCACGTGCGTTTCTTCATGAAACCGATATTAGGGACACTAGTTCTCGCGCCATTGTTCTTGCCTATGTTCTCGCGCCATTGTTCTTGCCTATGCCTACTACTCTTCCTTCCGCTCCCTAGATCCACTAACCAACTTCCATGGGGAAGGCAACCGTCAAAGTGACATTTCCAACATTGGTCCTTAGAAAAGCTAAATTTGTATAGCGGGAAGCAGTATTTATTTATTTTCATGAAAATTGCTCCGAAATTGATGATCCACCGATTCCTGAAATACCTAATCTTAAATTAAAATGCTGTAGCTTTTCACAGCTTCCGCGGCAGTCACAGGTCGGATACGCCATACTACAAAACGGCACGTCTGTACACACTTCAATGTGTGCGTAGATACCATACTGATCGCCTACCAACCGGCCGCCGCGCGCCGCGGGGTGAGGTAATCCGATCGGGGCGGGGCAGAGCGTGGCCATTCTGTATGAAATACTATTATCTCTTCCGTGGCAGAGTACTAAGGTAAACGTCCCAATGGATGACACTGACCCAGTGTATGACATTTTCGTAGTTTATTTGATAAAATAAGAAAATGATTTATAATATAAAACAAAAAAAGGACTTGATCGATAGTAAGTGTTATCTATGACTTGTGTTCCGAAGCTGCCATTGATATGTTTAACATTTTTCACTTTGTGAGGAATATTTTACTAGTAGAGGTGCATCGAGTCGGTTGTGCGTCGGGTTTCTTAGTAAATCTATTAAGACATTGCATCTTAAAAATGTAAATAAAAACCAGGCTATTACGAGTAATAGGTAAGTGATCATTAAAACTCTTAGATAATAAAGCAAAGGATTGACATTTCATATTTAAAATAAGTTATTTTCCATACGTTAGTATTTAGAAGGTATGTCATACACTGGATCAAAATTATAAGGGTTAGTAGTGTATGACACTCATGTCATTCACTCGCACAAATTGTTATTTTATGAATTCTAATTTTAACCATATTGTAAGGAAGTAAGACATATAGTTAATATACTCTGTAAAAATCAATTTTCTGTCGACCATATGAGTAGTGTCTGACATGGGTGTCAGACACTGTTTTACTATGAAAACCAGTGAATGACAGTTACATATTGAAGTGTCATTAATTGGGTCATAATTGAAGTGTCATCCATTGGTTACAGATATTTTTCAAAGATAAATGCATCAAAAATCTTCTAGATTTCGTCAAAATGACGTATTAAAGGCGTTAGACGAAATACCGAGGGCAATGTTGCTACAGCAGCTAAATGGTACTGAATTCCCCGTATTACTGTGTTGTACAAATGCAAGGCAAAAATCCCATTGACTGAAGTTATTTGACGACAGAGTAAGAAACAACAACAACCTTCGTTAAATGGATAATTTCAATGTCCAAAGCCAGTGTTCTCAAATGTTAGCCAAAAATTTGTACATCTTCCTACAAAAAAAAACGAAAAAAAAAGGAAAAAAGATCCGTAACTAATCAATCTGTTTCAAGAAGTGAATCTGAATATGAGGAATGGCAATAGTCGAGTCGAGAGGAAGTACTCGTGATCAACACGTACGTTTCATCTGACGATGAAAACATTTTTTTAATTTCGTATGCAGCAAGTTGACAAATACAAATTAAATTGTTAGTATGCATTAGATCATTAAAACAGTTAATAAATTGCTACTGTTTAAATTTACTTGTTTTCTTGAAAGTCTACATGATCACCAACACAAGACTTCACACGCAACTTGTCATACATCGACATTTTATTTTCATAGTCATACAATGGGACATTCAAAATTTTGGCCAGTCATCCACTGGTACAATTTCAGATGTCGAAAAAAACTGAAATAAATAATAAATGGTATTACTATTATACAATGTAATGTCACGTTAATAGCAAGGGAGGACTGGTTCATAAATCTGCACACACTTGTAACCGTTATGTTTAATAGTTAAGTAGTTATTTGAGTAAATGTTTTAATTTCTTCCTAATAGTGTCATCCACTGGGACAGTTACCTTAAGGGGCTACTTTGAAAAATTATAGGTTTTTTCAAACGCTGTATTAACTAAACGGGAAAAGGGACTGAATTTATTTTCGAATATATATTATTAGACTATATACTCTGGTTTTTGGCACAAGCCAAAACACGATTGCTGAAAGTTGCCTCGATAGAAAAAAAATCCGAAGTTGGGTCCTTTTTCCCCTTATTTTTCTTAGCTTACGTAAACTATAAGAGATTAAGCAATATAACTAAGTAAAAAATATGGTATTCTGGTTTACCTAAAAAGTCACAGAAACAAAATTAGACAAAACTTTATAGATTCGCATATTTATCGTAGTTTAGTCAAAAAGTCTGATCTCTAAGAGCGCTGCATCTCTTTCTTTCGTGCACGGGAGCCATAAACGTGTCTCTAACGGATGGGCGTGGCTTGTCCGAATCGAGGAACGGCCTTAAAGTCCTAAGGCACCGTAAAGAAGTATCTACGAAAGGCGAACAAGCCGCTCGGATCATTTGTCAGCGGGCGGCGACAAAAACAGCGCTAATTTTAATGCTGCGCGTTTGTCATTTTTACGATTATTAGCCTAGAAAAATGTTGTTTTCTGTTTACTAACATTACCTCTAAACTGATTATTAGAGAACACGTTTTCTGCAAATGTAATGGTGTGGCGTAGCCTTATACAATTACTTACACTAGCTATTGATTTTAACTGTACACGATATTATAATTACCTAACTTTGCTAACTAATAAACCTTTATCTATTATATTTCTAATATCGATACATACAACACACATTCACGATCTAACGGCTTGTCGATTATCGATATCATCGACTACGGCAATCCCTGAATGTAATAACAATAATGGCCGCCGCGCGCGCGCATCGAACGACTCGATGTGCGAGCGAGAGGCCAGTCGATTTCTAAACGCCACTCAGAGACCACGTCACTCGCCTGCGCATACGCGCCTCGACTTTTCCATTATTGACTAACCTAAAACTGTGCTTGTTTATTATTGTTTTGTGCTTGCGCCTGTGCATAAACTCTCTATTAACTTTGTACCTATTCAGTTCGTGTTTGTGCTTAAGTAATTACTAACATCCCGTGCAGCGCCTTCTAAACTAACCTAAATTAAGTGTATAAACTAACTGTGGTGTACGGATACGTATGACGATTTTAATTAAATATTTATTCCATAAAATCAGTGTTCATATTTACAAAGGACCCAAATTCTGTACCTACTACAAAGGTTATAACATAGTGGATACGATAGTTACATACTAGTGATCCTATATCCGCTATAATGTCAAAAAAAACCAAATTGAAGCATATTATTAAACCGCGCTTAGAATAGGAATAAACAAGATAAGTTTTAAGTAAGTATTAATTAAACAGAAGTACATAGAGTTATAAAAGTAAATACTATATGAATATAATAAATAATAGTTTGAGTTTCACTGAGGATGGTTATAAACGGTTTTTTTTAAGTGCCTTTTTTTAATACTACCTTACCTAACACGCGTACGGCCCGTCTGGTGGTAAGCAGCTGCCGTAATCTATGGACGTATGCAACTCCAGAGGTGTCACATATTCACAATGACCATTACCTCGCTTTTGGACGTAGTTTAAGGACGTATCCAGGTTCAAAACCATTTGCTTGAAGTCTAGAAACTCTGCAGGAATTTACCTGGACCATAGAGTATATAGATTTCCCATATCGAAACCATTAACCAGTAAGATGTTTGTTTTAAGCGATTGCGACTAGCTTTGCGCGTTTACCCTATTTGTTTTGTGTTTTAGTATTATAGTAGTTCCGCCTCGAACTGAGAACTCGCGATTTACTTGTAAACGAGTTGACCAATATAACAAGACCCTAAGGAGGATTTTTTTTCCTTCTAGCTCCATAATCACTTGATCGATCCTGCTCATATACGAACTTACAAATTGTATATATCTCTGCTACAGCCCCAAGAAATTTCATAAAGATCAGAAAAACGTTACTAAAGTTATCGTCCGACAAACTATCGGAATCAAAAAGCCATCCAAATGCCGAGACGTCCCAGTAGCCAGGTGACAGTTCGGTCTGGGGGGTGATTTTTGAGATCCGAGCACTCGAAAGTGACATTTAAAACTGAATAATACGATGAAATTATGTATTAAAAATAAAAGCGATAGAAATTTAAAATAATGATTATTTAAACTATTAATTCCATGCGAAAAAAAAGGCGACAAACTTTTGGGTGCGATTATTTTCGACCTTGAATTTTTTGAATTCGATCCGGCTGTCAAAAATCGGCCCCCTGGAGTTGTTTGTAAGAAGTCACTTCGCTTACGCTCCGCGAGTTCGAAAATAGACAACTCTAAAAAATAACACCTACAAGAAAAAAAAATTGTATTTGTTAAACCCTCGTTATTTTTCCAACAAGGGTTCCAAATCCTTAACCCTACGTAACCCTAACAACGTTTGCATAGGATTGTTTGTGGGTCACAGTCTTCTAAACTATGACCGTAGAACCCTAACACAAAAAGGTCGTAACCACCGTTAGAATTCCCGTTTAAATTGAACTTTATTTCATTACAATAGAGTCCACATTTGAATGAGTTTTCAAACGGCTCTTACGGCTTTAAATGCATGGTTGGATAGAACTATGGCATTGCTATAGGAGGTCAGGGGCTAGTGTTTACATTAAAAGATTATCAGAGCTGTGTAGTAGGAGAGCCGACTCGATGCCGTCTAAGTCATTCATCATCATCATCATCATCATCTGAGCCATAAGACGTCCACTGCTGAACTTAGGCCTCCCCTTTGGACCTTCATAAGTATCGGTCGGAAGCGACTTGCATCCATGTCTTCCGGCGACCTTTATAAGGTCGTCTGTCCATCTTGTGAATGGACGTCCTACGCTGCGCTTGCTAGTCCGTGGTCTCCAATCGAGCACTTTTCGACCCCATCGGCCATCTGCTCTGCGTGCAATGTGGCCTGCCCATTGCCACTTCAGCTTGCTAATCCTGTGGGCTATGTCGGTAACTTTAGTTGGTCTCGGATCTCCTCATTTCTGATTCGATCACGTAGAGAAACTCCGAGCACAGCCCTCTCCAAAGCCAGCTCTCTCTCTAAGTCATTAAATACTTAAAAAATAAAACCGAGGTTGAGTAAGCGACTAAGCGTCGATAGCACAGTTGGTAGTGCATCGGACCGGTGTTCCGAGAGGTCGCAAGTTCGAGTCTTGCTCGACGCGGTGAATTTTTCCACTTTTCTTTCAATTGTAAAATTGAAATTTTGCACGCAGACGTTTTTGCTTCTTAACCCTTTAACCGCCAAAGCCGTCATATCATGCGCACGGAAAGTCGTGCCGTCAGCGCCAGGACGTGATATCACGTCCAAAATATAACTTAACTTAACTTAGCGTTCAAAAGGTTGAAAAATAAAAGTTGTAATATCTTGCGAATTATAAAAATAAAAAGTTTGCTACTAAATCCCTCAATGAAAACCAGTGGCTCCTGGCCTCACTTCCCATCCGATCCGGTGGGCTCGGCGTGAGGCGTGCGCGGGACGTGAGCTTGCCGGCCTTCCTGGCATCGGCGGCGGGGGTTGAGGATCTTGTCACTCAAATTTTATCTTCAAATGGTGTCAAGGTATCCATACCCTTCGCCGCTGATGCTAGGGCGGCCTGGTTGGCACTCAATCCGGGCGCGTCCGCACCGGACGATCCGGATCGGCAGCGTTTGTGGGATGACGTGGGGGTGAAGCGGGTGTTCGAGAGCCTGTTGGAGGGTGCAGTTGGTGTGGACAGGGCGAGGCTTCTTGCGGTGTCGAAGCCGGATTCTGGGGCTTGGCTTCATGCGCTTCCCTCTCCGCATTTGGGCACACTGCTAGACAACGACTCGACGCGGATTTCCGTTGCTCTTCGCTTGGGTTGTGATGTGTGTGAACCTCACATGTGCGTCTGTGGTTCTATGGTGGAGAGCAGCGGTCATCACGCGTTGAGTTGTTGTCGGTGTGCTGGGAGGTTCCCGCGGCATCACGCGCTTAATGATATCGTGCGGAGGGCGCTAGTTTCTGCGAATATTCCGTGTGTGCTGGAGCCTCCGGGCCTGAGTCGGTCTGATGGGAAGAGGCCTGATGGGCTGACGTTGGTCCCCTGGGAGAGGGGAAAGTGTTTAATGTGGGACGCCACATGTGTCAGCACGTTTGCGGCTTCGCATATAGGCCGCACCGTAAGAACTGCAGGGGGAGTCGGCCGCCGTTCGCAAGCGGGAAAAGTACGCGGCCCTTGCGAATTATTTATTTGTGGCTCTCGCAGTGGAAACCACCGGATGCTGGTGTGCTGAGGCGAAGTCGTTTTTTGGCGAAGTGGGGAGGCGCTTACGGGAGAGAGGGTTGGACCCTCGCTCCGGTTCCTTCCTGATGCAGAGGCTGTCCATTGCGGTTCAACGAGGGAATGCTGCGAGCGTGATGGGCACCTTTGCATCTGGAAGGTCGCGGATCGACTTGGTTGGATAGGCTTTGTGTTTTTGTTACATAGTTGTGCTTAGTTTTAGTTAGGAGTAAGTAGCTTAGATTATATTTTTAGATTTTTTTTTTTTTATATTGAGCATTTTTGTTTTGTGTAAGTTAGATTAAGTTTTGACATGTGTGTGTGTATTGTGGAGTAATTGATTGTATTTTTGATTTTGCTACTAAATTGGTTTCAATTATTATTGTTATTTGCTGAAAATGTATAGGGTTTTCAGTCAATGGAGGCAAAAATGTTTTTTTAGTCATCGCTCGGTCTAGGTTCAGTGTCGCTAAGCCCAAACTGATTACATGCTCATAGACGCTGTAACGAGTTCACCCTTGTTAGTACGAGAGCCGGCTGCGTAAGGCCGTATTCTTATCGTATATCTATGCAGGCTTTATAGAGTAGAATAGTTTTGCTTAGCCATATGCAGTAGGGGTCGGATCTCCCCGCCAAGCTTCACAATTCTCTTCGGTTCGGGTTGTCTTTTGGTGCTGATGCGCGGATCCAGGATTTCGTTCATGGGGAGACTTTCCTTCACAAAAAATCTTGTTAAAACGGTCCGCACTCTGCACCTATGGCCCCCGTAGTATACAGCAACAATTTTTTTCATTAGCAAGTGGATTCTGCAGAAAATAACATTTCCTTTAACCATTCAAAAAGCATCAGTGAGGATTTCCTTTATATGATGAGTGACCAAAATATACCGGCCCTAAAGTCAAATAATCGGAACGTACGACGAAACTAACTAGCCTAACTTTTTTTTAAAGAATAATAGTACATTACGCACCTAGGGCGGTAAAATAAAGAACGGCTCAGATCGCGGATATTTGTGGCCCGAACCGAAGGTAAGGGCCATAGACAAGCGATCTGAGGCCTTCTTTATTACCGCCCGTGGTGCGTACACAATTTTACGTCTTCTCCTGGGTGTGAAGTGAGATTTGCCGCTACGCCCGTGGGCGTAATATCTCACTTACCGCCCAGAGTGACGTAAAGTAAATTAAGGTCATGTGAGGTTTGTAAGTGCCAAATCACAAGAAAAGACACGAGTAAACGGATGAAAACCGCCTATTCCCTGGAGGTTGTTTAATTTTTTTGACCATCTAAATGCTAAACTTTTTAGATGACATTCTAACTGTTTTTAGCTGTCAACGTAATGCACTTTGAACTCTAAAAAACCGCCCAACGCTCCGCTTATGCAATGACGTGACCTGCGCTCCCCAAATTCGCGAGTAAATATAAATAATTGACTATTAACAAGCAAATGAACTAAAATTAGTTGCTGCATTGTTTGCACTAGACTAAACTTATTTAGAAAATGCATGATACGAAAGTTAAGAGCCATTTTTGTACTCGCGGGCCTTAGGGCGCAGTCTATAGTTTTTTCGTCGATGATCCTATACATGGATTATTGAAGTGTCCGTTTTTGGACTCCTTTGCTTACTCTTTGACCGTCCAGCAGCGGACGGAAAAATCGTGCTACTGACAGCGACTGGTTTATATTTTGGACGTGATATCACGCACTGGCGCACGACTTTCCGTGCGTGTTTGACGTCTATGGCGTTCAAAGGGTTAAGTCTAACCATAAGGCTGGCTCTACATGATGGGCCATCATAGGGACGCAGCTATACGACGGACCGAGATCGCAATATCGTTAGCTCTTTCTACCGCATAGCTGCGTCCCTATGATGGTCCATCATGTAGAGGAGACATAATAGTACATTACGCACCTACACAGAGAGAAATTTTTTACTACAAATAAGTAAAAAATAGTAATTCCTAGGACAAGTAAACGTTTACTAAAAACAAGGAAACTTTTACCAAAAACAAGTAAACGTTTACTAAAAACAAGTAAACTTTACTAAAAACAAGGAAACGCGTACATGTTTTTAGTAAACGTTTACTTGTTTTAAGTAAATTGTTTACTTGTCCTTGGAATTACTATTTTTTACTTGTTTCTAGTAAAAATTTCTCTCCGTGTAGGGCGGTAAAATAAAGAAGGGCTCATCACAGGGCCGCTGGCATTTGTGGTCCGAACCGAAGGTAAGGGCCATAAACAAGTGATCTGTGGCCTTCTTTATTACCGCCCGTGGTGCGTTCATAATTTTACGTCTTCTCCTGGGTGTGAAGTGAGATTTGCCGCTGCGCCCTAGGGCGGTAAATGTCACTTAGCGCCCAGAGTGACTTAAAGAACAAGAGAAGTATACACACAGTAAATGCTTAAAAGCTCCTAATTTGAAGCTTAATCCACGATGCGAGGTTAATTCTCGTCCGAATGAAGCGAGTTAAAATCTTAATTCGATTATAGCAGTTTTCTCCGGCTACGAGCAGTTCCTGCCTTCATTTGAGCTTTGGTTGAGGTCCGAGACTTAAGAGACGAGCGACAAGGATTTGCAGAGGTACCACAAGCAAACGGCTAAGGGTCAGTTACACCTGTCTGTCACCGTTAAAATGCTTCCTAAATTTTAGTGTATGGAAATTTACATAGTACAGTCGCCATCAGATATATTGAAGCGGTCGAGCTGATACATATTTGAACAACGCCTCTATTCTTAAGGCGATAAATTAAAATATTTTTCAGTACATACCTGATGTAGTAGAGTCCGTCAAAAGTGGTTGGTGCCACTGACCTTAAATGGGGTTGACCAGCAGTGGCGTAACTATACCGAGGCCCATGGAAAATTCATCTCATGCTCACAGCCTTTCAGTCAAATAGGTCCCTTTTGGGTCGTGGTATTTTTCTCGCTTTATCACCCTTATACAGCCTTGGCCAGAAGTGTTGAGCATAGGTGTTTTTTGTTTACAATTTTGATATTAACCATTATTTCCGTATCCTAACAATGTACGATAACGGTAAATGTTATATTTCATTTATAAATATAGAAAACTTCACTTAATAACACTTTCAAGGTACTTAAAAAAAATGAAAACAGAAGGTACCAAAAATGTAAATTTAAGTCGGTGCGACATATTGCAAATATTCTATGCAGTTACTACTAACTTCAACAAAACATGCCTATTAGTTTAAATTAATTGACAAAATAACTTAAACAAAGATGGAAACGATGGACTAAACTTTCCAGTTTTGTATGAAAATCGCATTGGTGCTCAACACTTCTGGCCAAGGCTGTAGTTATGCTACTGTATGACCGGTGGGAGATTTTTACAGATGGCACTAGCGCAATAGATATGTAGACAACGGGGGACCCTCCTGTACCTTTATCCGTCAACACAGTCAATCCTTCTGTATAGGGTCAACAAGGTAGAGAATAGGGGTTTCGCACGGAGTTGCAGGCCTCCATAGGCGAAGGTAGCTGCTTACCATCCGGCGGGCCATATCCTTATTCGCCACTTCTTTATATCTTTCGGAAATTCGGGTATTTTTCCTGCAGATCTGAAAAAACCTGGAGACAAATTAGGAACATGTTATAGCTCCGGCTTGCTTACGAATATTTTGACGTACCGCCGACGTTCGCTTGACACTTGCACCAAACAGCTAATCTAATTGAGCGTGCATTTGAGAAAGCGGCCAGTGGCGTAAATGCGATTTGTCTGTTCTGGAGTTAGTCGGTTCAGTTCCAGCTAGACGTATACCTAGGCCATAGAAATAAGCAAGTCTATGCTCACTCTATATATCATGATCTATATTCCTCTCAGTGGGAAGGTTTGGCAGCACAGCGTCCTGAGTGGCGCAGGCTGGTGCAGGACAAAGTACGCGATTTCGAGGAGCAGCGTAAGGTTGACCTCGACGCCATACGCGACGAGCTGAAAGCACGCCAGCCGGCTACCATTCACTACCACTACGTGGCTGGTGTCCTCACGTGCCCTCAATGTGCACGGGGGTTCACCTCGAAGATCGGCTACGTCAGCCATCTTCGGGCGCACGAGCGCCGAGCGATTAACTAGGAGTTGAAGTGGTCGCCTTGGTCGAAATCGGCCGGAAGGATCATCATATATCATGTACATCATGATCATTTATTTATTGCATATCACATTACAAACACATTTTAGGTGGTATAGTCTGCAGCAGAAGTAGCTAAGCTGGTAGGGTGTTCAAAATGACCTACACACGCTCTTATTTCCGTAACAATAAAGTCGTGTCCGGTTTCCGGAATCCAGGCGGCACTGTGACGAGAGGTATTTTTGACAGCGGCTGTCAAAATCCACCAAAAAAATAACATGATTGGTGGATTATGTTATGACAGCTACACCTCTCGCCACAATGCTGCCTGGTGAAAAAATCGATAAGGTGCGTTGGGGTAAGATAGAAAGGTATTTTTTTATGGGTAAGATAAAAAGTAGTCTGTAATGCTCCGGAATATGGACGATTTTTTGTCTTACCTCTAAAAAATACCTTTCTATCTTACCCCAACGCACCTTACAGGAAACGCTCATTCTTATGAACAAATTGTGTAAGGAATTTTCTACACCTAATAAAAAAAAAATCAATATATCGATATCATAATTATTTAATTATACGTACAAAATGGTATTTGTTACACTAAACATAATCAATAATCATATTAATAACAATAAAACTCGTCTAAATTTCATGGTAAATCACTCTTTTAATTAAACTAACATTTTCAACGATTAATTAATTCGTAGCTATTTCGTTAAGAATTTATTGACACAGGATGGACTTTTCTAAGTGTTCAATTATTTGGCCGTTGAAAACAATAAATAAATAAGACAATTCACTTACATAGCCCTTAATTTTAAGTTGCAATTTTTTACAAAATTTTACAGATGTCACAATCATTCAAACTACACAATAGGTATTAAGTTTATGTACAAATATCTAAAATCAGTCTTCCAGAGAACTGTATTCTCTTACAAAATACTTTTCACCTCACTAGCTCGGAAAGCCCTTTTTGTTTGTTTAATATCTATTGTGAAAATCGCTTTTTATCCACATGTGGTGAAAGAGTTTTGACATAAGTGACAAGTGGCTTAAGTGACATTTGACAGCTAACAAAACGTAAAACGTTAAAAGTGCAGAATTTTTAACATCGCAATTAATGAATTGCATCGAGTAAAAACACTTAATACAGTCTTACAACTTTATTTTAATTCATAAATATCAGTATTCAACATTAATCTTCTTTCTTTTTGTAAAAACGGATAAATTGTTCTGACAGCCGAATAAGTCTACGTACGAACAAAACGCATCTGACATTTAATAAAACCTTTTACGTCAAAACTTTTCATTTCAATTCATCCATCATATCAACGTTAAATATTCGCATGTTTTTCTAGGTTGTTTTGTTAAAAATTAGTGATTCGAGTGATGAAGAAGTATTAAACACCTGAGGAATTACGGGAAACCGAGCAAAATGCACCCTTTTTCTTATTTTCCTCGCTGTAGTGAGGTGAAAAGTTTTGTGTTATACACGGGTGAAAGTTATTTTACGTCTCGTGTATTGAAACACTCGCTACGCTCAGGATTCTATTTTTGAACCACTCGCTTCGCTCGTGGTCAATAATAGAATCCTTTCGCTAGCTCGTGTTTCAAATAACACTCGCACGTAAAATACAACTTTCACCCCTTGTATAACAAATAACTATTAACAAACTAATGTATACTTACCTTATATAAAGTTTATAATTATCTCGAAACATAAGAGATAAAGTTTCACAACATCATCGTAAAAACTGCAAATCGCACGGCGAGACAGCAAAATGCCACTCGGCCGAGAGAGTAAAATGGCCCGGCCCAGTACTCGGCGATGTGTTTTCACCTTGCGAGTACTCGGTCGAGAGTACTGACTCGCCACTGTACTCGGTAGGTGTAATAAGGGTATTAATATGAACAATATCTCAATGATATAAGGTCAATGTGGTTAATTCCGTCATAGGGACTATTCCGTCTACGATATATTTCTTTGATTTTCAATCGTAGGAAAAAATACAATGTTCTTTTGATTGTTGAAACTAAAAGCAATCACTGCTTTGTCGATGAAATTCTCAATTTTTTTCGAGAAAAACGCTAATGGACGAAATTGACCTTACGTGCAGGAAAATCAGCTTTTTACATACAGACTTGATTGAGTTAATATGACAGTGATATCAAATATTCCTAAATGTCCCATCCATAATGTCACACCCCTTTTACCGCCACAATCGGTTACTTTAAAACGAACCTTCATAAAATCCTAAAATCATAAAATTCTTGGCTGTTAGTTCTGCAGTTATTGGCTTGTTGAGGATTTAAAAAAAAACACTATATTTTTCTTTCAATATGTACCTTTCAACATACACCTTTCAAAAAACCAGAATGTAGACAATTTAAAATTGAAGATTGTCTATAGTTTGTCTGAATTCCGGTGAGATCTCGGCTGAATTCCGCTAAGTGTATGATGCGCCTTAGAGTGACTTTTACTTAGCAGTGGCGGAGTGTCAATAAGGCTCATTTCTCTCTGGCCTAACTATTAGCCAGATGAATATGGAAAAGGGAAGCTAAATTAACTCCGGCTTGCCTAAGTACCGTCCCTAGGCCTCTTCCTAGCCGAGAACTGCTCCCCCAGAATCTTCATGACCTGCGCATGCGTGTTCCCCGCCTTCACCGCGCCGTAGTTCTGCTTCACGTAGAGCGCGAATTCGTTCGCGTTCGCCTTGCGCGCCGGTGTGGACACAACGTGGCCGTCTTTGGTCTTCTTGTTGACTATAACCTCGAATGTTCCCCGACAGTAGCCGCAGGCTTTCTTAGTTATGTCTATGGATTTGGAGTGCCGTTGGATGCTGTAAAAAAAATGCGTTATATATTAGTTCAGTCCCACGAATGTTACATATTAACCATAGAGCAGAGCAATATACAGGTGTAACAAAAATACTGGTGATCCGTTAAAGGGCATATTTGGTATCGTATTGCGAGTAAGAAAAAGTAGGAGATAATTTTTTTTGACGCCATTTTTTTTGTATGGGAGGCATCGTCCCAGCCTGCCAACTCTCCTTACAAAATCAAAATATTGTCTTTCGCGAGATTTTTTTTTCTTACTTTTTCATAATTAGAATACGATACCAATTATGCCCTTAAAAGGATCACCAGTATTTTTGTTATATCCTGTATATAATAGAGCAGAAGGTGTTTAAGAACTTTTTGAAACTCATGTCTGAAAGCGCCATTTACCCCAAAGCCTCATAAAGGTAGCTTGTAAGTAGGAACAGTGCCACCGCTACAGTTACGCTAAGACGCGTAATATAGATTTGTATACCGCGGTTGACTGCCAACATGACATGAACCTTATTGCTTATGAAATAAGTCTCACCTTACTATAAACGAGAATCAGCGTTACATATGTAACGCGCGACATGCGGAAGGGAGATTGCGAAATCTTGTACCGCACTGCCATTACTTTTGGAAGGTAGCCTATGCATGTAAGTAGCCGTGTTGCATACAAATATGAACGTTTCAGCGTGTTGGATAGCCGAGATATGACCATTGTACGAAGGCTCCCAGTGTACGAATCTACCCTGTCTTCCCCTAGTAACGAATAGTGTACTAGTAAGGGCGCG
The DNA here is from genome assembly GCA_911728535.1 of Pammene fasciana. NCBI lineage: Eukaryota > Metazoa > Arthropoda > Insecta > Lepidoptera > Tortricidae > Pammene > Pammene fasciana. The sequence continues at coordinate 4,194,015 of OU452295.1, forward strand.
ATTGACTTGAGCTTAAAAAGCCCTACTATATAAGTTACTCTATATCTGTAATAATAAATGTATCATCATCATCATCATCATCTCAGCCATAAGACGTCCACTGCTGAACATAGGCCTCCCCTTTGGATTTAAAGGGGGGGTTTGCCATACGCGCCACGCTTGGCAGGCGGGTTGGCGCGCGCAGTTTTTTTGTTTATTGTTTGTAGGCTTTCGGAAGATGCTGCTGCCCATCTCCCGGTATATTCCCTTAGCAGACTCCTACTGCAACCACGGGACGATATGGTGGGGGACAATTCTAAGGCCGGCCACCCCACGGTACCGGCAATAAATGTATGTATGTTTAAAACGTACCTGTAGCCACATTTGGTGCATTTGAACGTGTATTTGAAGTGAATCTCCATATCGTGACAACGCGAGATCTCGACCAGCTCGGGGATGGCCCGTAAGGCGCGGGATGCCCTGTGGACGAACAAATAGTAAATCAATATATGTGACTTTATTTATAACTAGTAGTCCGCCTCGAACTGAGAACTCGCGATTTACTTGCAAACGAGTTGACCAATATGACAAGACCCTTCGGAGGATTTCTTTTCTCCTAGCTCCATAACCACTTGATCGATTTTGCTCATATACGAACTTACAAATTTTATGTATCTCTGCTACAGCCCCAAGAAATTTCATAAAGATCAGTAAAACGTTACTAAAGTTATCGTCGGACAAACTATCGAAATCAAAAAGCCATCCAAATGCCGAGACGTCCCAGTAGCCAGGTGACAGTTCGGTCTGGAGTTGTTTGTAAGAACTCACTTCGCTTACGCTCCACGAGTTCGAAAAGGGACTTGGTGGCCTGGTGGGACGTCACTTTCGATCCGAAGGTCTCGGGTTCAAACCCCGGCTCGTACCACTGAGTTTTTCGGAACTTACGTACGAAATATCATTTGATATTTACCAGTCGCTTTTCATTGAAGAAAAACATCGTGAGGAAACCGGACCTTATCCTAACAAGGCCTAGTTTCCGCTTTAGGTTGGTAGGTCAGATAGCAGTCGCTTTCGTAAAAACTATTGCCTACGCCAATTCCTGGGATTAGATTGCTGAGCGGACCCCAGGCTCAATAAAGCAAAAAGTTGGGACTAACGCTAGAAAGAAGAGGAAGATCAAAATTTCGAAGGAAGACATTCTAAATTAGTATTGTTCACCGATATTCGAAGATTTGAAATTTTTTATTTTTTTTAAAACGATAGGTATAGTTGACAGGTGGTCGCAATGTCTTCAGGTCAGGATCTGATGATGGGATCCTAGATAAATCGAGGGAACTCTTTAAATATTAATAGGCATACCTTAGTGATTTTAGCATTTTTTACAGTAGCTCGGTTATTTGCTCTTTGAAAGGTTGTATAGCCTAACTGATTCGGTTTTTTTCATTAAAATTATAACATACCATTTCTTCCACAGAGGTCCATGGCCAGCTCTCAACTCAGAGTCCAAGAGCCAAGTAGCAGCATGACATAGTTCATGTATGAGCGTGTCTCTGACCCTTTGAGGCGTGTCCAGTACTTTCACGGACAGTTTTATAGAAGACGTACGTATTCGGTCACCTCGGGACGTTTTTACTAGACGATTTGTTGTGGTCCTGAAATGTTATAAGGTTAAGTTATTGCCTTGCCTAGTTAAGAGTCGCCAGGACGCTCGCGTTCCCATACAAACGTAGTTTAGCTCTCATTTTAAAACGACATGCTGTAGAACCACGAAATTTGGCATGGGCATTTTAGTAATACAGATCTATGTCGGTAATTCGTTTTGGTTGCTAATAATTGTAATACAAAGAAAATACAGCCAGATACAGATTTACATACAAAACTTATTTTTGCTATATTTTCTTTGTATTACAATTTTTAGCAACGAAAACGAATTACAGACATAGATCTGTACTGCTAGAATGCCCATGCCAAATTTCGTGGTTCTAAAGCATGTCGTTTTAAAATGAGAGCTGAACTACGTTTGTATGGGGACGCGAGTTCACGCGAGCGTCCTGGCGACTCTTAAGTCTCCGGTATTGGCGAAGGCACTCGTTTTTTTCGAGTTGCCATCTGACATTGCAACCCAGAGGGTACACTTGGGAGTAGATCGGGTTTCCTCACGATGTTTTTCTTCACCGAATCGCAACTATTACATATCAAAAGTGACGTCCCACGGGTGAAAGTACCTTATGGCGGTTGGCGCTTACGTTGCGAAGCATCGCATTAGTATTGCAGAGTCGTGAGAAATAGCGTAAGCCCCAACCGCCATAAGTTACCTTTTCTCGTGGAATGTCACAAATGATATTTCATACGAGTACATACGTTCTGAGAAGGTATCCTGCCTTTTCGCCGAAAATTGTATTGCCGAAATTCACTTGCCAACCAACTTTTCGCAGAAGTTTCATTTGGCCGAATAACTTTTACCAAATAATTATTTCGCAACCATTTCATTTCCCAATCCCAACCCCATAGTTGGGAAATGAAACTCGCCTACTAGGTTGGGTTAGGTTAGGTTGGATTATGTAAAGTTGGGAAATGAAATGAAATGGCCAAATGAAACTTCTGCGAAAAGTTGGTTGGCAAGTGACATTTGGCAATACAATTTTCGGCGATGAGGCAGAGAACCGTTCTGAGAAACAGTACAATCGCCATCAAATTCATCAGAGCCGCCAAGGAGGTACTCAAAAATATCGAAACATGCACCTAATCGATTTGTCAAAAGAGGCGTTGTTCCGATATTTGTGACCATCTTGGCCGCTCCGATATAACTGATAGCGTTTGTACGAGCCGGAGTTTAAACCAGCAGGCTTTGTTTTTTTTACGATACTTTAGACTTTATACATAGTACATTAAGGATCAAAATCGACTGACCCAGCGGTACTCCTAAGCTTGCTGTCCCACACAATCGGTAGATCATTGTCGAGGGCGTTGCCGAAAACCACTCTATTGAATTCTTCATATAACCTGAAAAATACAGAAAAAAATTAAGTATCACCAAGTTGATTATAACCATATCGTCCCGTGGTTGCAGTCAGTAGGAGTCTGCTAAGGGAATATATCGGGAGATGGGCAGCAGCATCTTCCGAAAGCCGACAACAACAATAAACAAAAAAAAAACTGCGCGCGCCAACCCGCCTGCCAAGCGTGGCGCGTATGGCAAACCCCCCCATTAAAGGGGAGGCCTATGTTCAGCAGTGGACCTCTTATGGCTGAGATGATGATGATGTTGAAGTTGATTATAAACAATGGAGTGTAGAAGCAAAATTTTAAGCGCGAGATCCGGATATTTCATGACCACACTTTGGAGTGAAATTAATACTTTGCACGCCGACATTATAATCCAATGCCGCACTCCCACAGCCGATCACGAGGTCCACTCGTGAGGCTCTTACACCCAAGTACGCCGCGTGTTTTTTAAAGCGACATCTGTGGTTTTGATAATTTTGATACAAACAAACGGTGTGGAATTTGATCACGAGGGTTTGCAATAATACCTGCGCGTGAGTTGCTCTCGGAGATTTTTGTAGTTGTCTCTGTATTGGAACGCTTCAGGATGACACCGCCAGGATGGAACATCATCTGAAAAATGTATTATCTTATGCGTGTGCGCGTCAATAGGCGGATCCACACCTAACGAGCCGCCTCGTGAGGAAATCTCCGCAGTGCGGCCAGTGTAAGCGCGCCTCGCGCGAGGCATTGCGTTTATCTTGGGTGAGGGGCGTTTACAGCCCTCACCCAAGATAGGCCCGTTCAGTGGACCCGCCTATTAGTGCTGCCTGGCAGCCATGGTACAAAAACGGTTATTTAATCTTTTGAGCGCTATGCATTGGACGGAAAAATCGTGCCCTCCGCGCCTTTGTAAGTCATTTTACTTTTTATTTTTATTTTTTATTAATGGCTTTCTCCCTTTGTCTAAAGCAATGGGAATTTTGCCAATGTCGAGTATATACGTTAATCTCACTTTTATTACTTTTAATAAAATATAGGCAACGTTGTTCGGTGAAGGCCTTGGTGATTGTAAAGTGATAGCCTCCTTACAAACACGTGGGCGGCCGAGACCCCGGATAACCGTTCGTTCGACTAAAGGGTGGTTACGCGCGTTTTGAGACTAATTCTTCATTAACTGCACACTTTTTATTAGATCACTGCACAATAAGCTATCAATATTACACACTGAACTACGTAAATGAGCAAAAAACAAAGAACTAGTCTAAAGCCGTCATCGCCATCTTGAGCTCAAACGATTATCAGTCATTTTACTTATAGTTTGGCCAGAGATTGTCTTACTTCAAACATAGACAGAAATAATTATGCTGTTTTTTTCTTACGCTAGTACCCTCACCACAAAAGCCAGACCAGGGTTCGGCAAACTTTTTTAACAAAGAGCCTGACGGCGGAAAATTTATGGAATTTTTGGAAGCTCATAGCAGTTGTTTGTTTTATGCTATTTAACTGTTATATTTGATTTAAAAAAAGGTTTTAAGGGTTACTCGAACACCCACACCCACGAGCCGCGGTTTGCCGACCCCTGAGCCTGACTATATTATATAATTTATATATCTTCAGCCTCCCATGAAATACCGTTAAGTGTTACAACTTTGCCCAGCTTGAAAAACATGGTTTTCTTCACCAAATAACTATTTATATCTTACTCCTGAGATGACCGCCTTTTTCCCATCTTCAAATAAATAAATAAAATAAATAAATATTTGGGGACAATCTTACACAAATCAACCTAACCCCAAACTAAGCAAAGCTTGTACTATGGGTGCTAGGCGACGATATACATACTTAGATATATAAATACATACTTATATACATAGAAAACATCCATAACTCAGGAACAAATATTTGAGATTAGCACACAAATAAATGCCCTTACCAGGATTCGAACCCGGGACCTCCAGCTTCGTAGGCAGGGTCACTACCAACTAGGCTATGGAGGCCGTAAAAAAGTCAAAGGCATGTAGCAATTGACGGTAGGTATATGAGCTTAAAATCAGTAATACATGCATTAATAAATGTCATTTTTGCCTACCATCAATTTGAAAACGCTTGGACATAATTGAAAATACATGAAAAAAATTTATTACCTGCCAAAGATCCCATAAAAGTCAGTCTCTTAACATTATCCGGAGTAACAGCTACATTCTCAACTTCCTTCACTAAACTGTCAACATCATCCTCCAAATACTTCACCAATTCCGTCACAGATTTACCCTTCGGTAATTTCTTCTTGACAGTCGAGTTGACACTCCTTTTGACAGGTCTCTCTTTTTTGACACTCGGCTGCGGTGTGAGAAGTTTCTCAGTAAACAATTTCTTCTTCGATGCTTTTTCTCCTTCTGTACCTTTGTACTGTTTTCTATCGGAATCCGTTAAATAAAGTTCTTTAGTTTTTTTTATTTGGAAATAAATATTTTCTTTATCACTGTCTTCATCGTCATTGAAATCAAGTTTCTTTGTGATTCCATCGATATCATTTCTGTGCGATACAGTTTTGAATAAAGTTGGTATGGATTTCCATACTTCTCCATATATATCGTCGAGTAGTTTCCTTTGTGAGTGCTGTATTTTTTTTATTGAGCATTTTTCTAGCGACTCGTTGGCTTTGTCTTTGGGTGTGGAAGGTATGGGTTCGAATCTCGGTGTGGCACATCGTATTTGTTGGGCTGGGGACCATCCCCCTATACTGGGTCGCGATTTTAAATTCTCTCTTAGAGGAGATTCGTTGGAGCGATTGAATGAAACCTGAAAAACGATAAATGCAACATTTGATATGAAATACTGAAAAGATATTCAGGCAAAGAGAATATACAGGCTGTTTTTTTTTTTCAATCTAGCTATAATAATATGTTCTTAAATCTATGGACCTGTTTGATGAACAGAGAGTGATTCCAGTGTCCAAACAGTTCAAACCGCTATAATAAATTGATGTAAAATACACATGACTGATTTAGTATGGTCAGGACCAGGACTGGGCCAACTGGCCCTACCTGTCTGAGAAGAGAGTCAAGCGTCATGGCTCTCTTCTCCCAAGGCGCGGGTGCCCGGCAATACCGGCTGGGCTACCGGGGGATGTCGCGGACGAATGCGCAAGTTATCCCGTGACGTTCCCCCTTAACGGTAGTGCGGACGACGACGACGCCGGTGTTTTTAGTGGGTAGGCCTTTCCCCTCCCTCTGGCTAGCAGAGGGAGTTGCGGGAGAGGAGAGTCCCACATACCCCCCACTATGGGCCGTCCCCAGGCCTCGGGGGGCCAGGACTGGGAAATTTCCAATACAAAAACTAACCAGGTCAATCATAGTCGTTCATAGTAATTTCATAAACAATACAAGGTTGTGTTTGAAAATAGATGTTTTTAGAAAGTATATATAGTCCTCCTCATCGATTTCGATGACGGCGACCCCAATGCAAACCTTATGGAGGTTGACTATTGTGAGCCCTGATATGGCTGGCCAGGCCGAACTTGGTCTTGAATACCCTTTTACACATGTGGCAGTAGAGCTGGCCAGTTGCGTTGTAGGTGTACACGTAAGAGGGCTTAGGTCTCTCTTTACGTAGCTGCCTCTTTTCTTCTAAGGTAGTGAGACGGTTATGTTCGAATTCTTATACGCTGTCATAGATGGTGGAACGCCAAAAAGATCTTTTTTCAGCGAGCTCCTCCCAGCGTTCAGGGTCGATAGCGCAAGCATGCAGATGCCGTTTGAGCACATCCTTGTAGCGCAAATGCTGACCGCCATGCTTTCGCTTCCCTACCGCCAACTTGGAGTAGAGTATAGCTTATAGCTTTTAGCTTTTTATTTTAGAAAGTAACAATGTGATAAGTAACTTTGCATCTGGGGTAACCGGGTTTGTGCAGCCACAGCTTGTGTGGTGCCACATGTGTTGACAAGGCAGACTTAAACAGAGATGGCGGAACGATTTGGACGCTTTCCTTCGTACCTGGCTGGAAAAAATACAAGACCAGGACTGGTGGAAGTCAACAACAGTCCGCCTAGCAGTGGAGTATCAAGGGCTAATTTAAAAAATATAAGTTACTTACATTACCAGCTTTGCTGGGTTGCCTCAATGGTTTGGGTAAGTCATTTTCAAAGTCATCGGAGTCATTTATTACAATTGGAGATCCAAGTTTAGGCGTTGATTGTATCTGAAATCATATCAAGGTTTCAAAATGTAACTAAAGCCCATCACAGACGGAGCTATAATATATATTATAGCTCGGTATCTTACGATATATTTTGGGTATATTGCCTTCCTTCTCTGGCGTGACGTACAACCGATATATCTTTCTCTCTTTTCATGTCTTTCCCGTGTGGGGTGCCGAGCTATACGATAATATATATCTCGGTATCTTACGGTATATTAATGTATATTATAGCTCCATCTGTGACGGGTTTAAAAGCTATGATACACTTGTCCTTTGTTACTTCTGTCCTTGTCTAGCGTCTCCATTTTTGTTTCTGGGCCTGGCTTATAGTGCATCTATAGAGTACTATTATACAGAGCACAATTAATGTAAGTAGTATTTTTAATTGAATACAGTAATTTGACAGATAAGCGCTGGTAGCCTTGTGGTAAGACATCCGACTTTCAATCCGGAGGTCTCGGGTTCAAACCCCGGCTCGTACCACTGAGTTTTTCGGAACTTATGTACGGAATATCATTTGATATTTACCAGTCGCTTTTCGGTGAAGGAAAACATCGTAAGGAAACCGGACATAATCCCAAAAAGGCCTAGTTTCCCCTCTGGGTTGGAAGGTCTGATGGCAGTCGCTTTCGTAAAAACTAGTGTCTATGCCAATTCATGGGATTAGGTTGTCAAGCGAACCCCAAGCCGGGATAAACGCTAGGAAGAAGAAGAAGAAGAAGACAGTAATTTGACAGATCTTGCCATACAAACTGGTTAACAATGTATGGTTGCTGTTAGACTACTGTATTGAATTAAAATTACTATTCAAGCCACACTGATAAAATGTATAAAATATTTTGAACTCACAAGGGGGAAGTCCAGCTTTAACCTATCAAAAGAGTCGTCGAGAATTAACACATCAGAACTTCGATTGAGTTTAATTTCTTCATGCTTCGTCTTGTTTTTCTTTAGAGACAGTTTATTGAACCCTGAAAACAACGTGAAAGTTTTATAAAGTAAAATCACCACTGTTTATCGATATTTGACACGGAGAACTTAACTTACGGGTTTTGGTTTGTGCCTTCTTTGTTTCCATTTTGTGGTTACAAAAATGTGTATCGAAAATAAAAAAGAAAAGGAATAAAACAAAATTATCTATACATTTTTCAACTTGAAGAAATTACCGTTACTTTGATATTGTCTTGATTGTGAAATGAGCAAATGTCAAATTCATCGCTATACTTACGTTTCTTAGCTAGTCAGCTGTTTAAGGATTTAAGAATAATGTAAAAATTACTGTCATACATAATCTAACAAAATAATCTAATGAATATTGTGCTTAGATTAGGCTTAAAAAATATTTCAGTTATAATGTGATAGTAATTAAATTAACTATGTTTTAATGCTATGCTATTACATCTTAGCTCACGCTCAAAGCCTTTCAGCGTAGAACGAATTGTAGGTTCAATCAAAGCAAACGTACAAATATCCATTCATACAACTAAATTGACAGTTGACACTGACAAACAAAACAACGCGCAAATTTTTAAACAGACGATTTACTGGGCCATCTATATTTTGTTACATGTACTACTGCGGTAGCTTTAAGCAGAGCGTTCTCCATCTGATTTTGCTATCTGCCGCTAGATGGCGCTTCAATATCTACTTCTACTATCAGATACTAGATGGCCCATATGGCCCGGGAATGGTGATGTATTAAATTAAAGCATGTATTCCACCGCCGGCGATTAGCGAGAAGTGAGGAGCAAGTTTAGCAGGCAAGGAAACAACTAGTCATCAAACTATACAGGTTGGATTTTCTTTTTGGGTCAGTGAGGGCAGCTATCAGATCCCGTGCTGCTACGTGAAAATGATCTAGAAGACCTTCCCTCTTTTTCAAATTAATGAAGGATCGCATTTACAGATTTTGGAAAAAACATACAGGGTGCGAGAAAAAGGTCCTTTTTGACAAACTTTTTTTTATGCCATTCGATCTAGGGAATGCAATCTCGAACCGAGATTGACTATTCGGAATGTGGATGGTAGAAGGTACCTTCTACCATCCATAATTCGAAATCTCGTGCAAAAAATCGAAGTCGAGATCGAGATTTGGTTACAAATAAGTTATATTAACCAAATTTGGCTGAGAATTAATTAATTTAATTATAAACCATTTATTTAGAGTACTTCCTGGTATTTTTACTAAATAAACCAAATATTAATCGGAATTTATTTAACAATTAACCAAATCAACTTCTCTCTCAACTCGTCAACGTCAGTAGTCTGTAAGTACCTGTCTAAGTAGTCTGTAAATTCCTAGGCACATCGTGAAACGTGAAAATCTTTGACTCGCTCCCTGAGTCGACGGAGCCCCGCTGGCGGGGCTCCTATTTCCAGGCAGTTTGCCCTTCGGGCATCTGAAGCAACCTAACGAACCTAACCTATTATATGTGACTATCGTTAAAACATTACACAGGAACATTACGATCTGCCTGACTTTACGATCGGCCGCAGACAGAACTCAAAAGATGCACGTATTTTAAAACTGCCAAATGCGCATACTACGCGTTCGCTCATTCCTGGCTATCATATGGTATAGTTATATGGGGAAATAGCTCCCACGCAATTCATTTATTTAAGTTGCAAAAAGACTGCATCCGAACCGCATTTCATACAACAAAAAATACTTACATTAGCCTCTATATACATCTTGGAAACAGGCGTATTTGTAAAAAATAACTTTCACATGTAATCACAATATTCTCGTCCTTTGAATCTTCGCCCTCAAAACAGACTAGCTCGACCGGACTCAAAGATGGAAATGATTCATTCGGGTCCATTTGCTATGTCCATAAAAATATATAATAAAATACTGAAATCCATCACAAAAGAAAATAATTTAAAAAAATTTAAAGCCTCATTAAAGGATTTCTTGATAGAAAAGTGTTATTACTCTGTGGACAATTTTCTAGATGATCCGACATTAGATTAAAGTGTAAGTCCCGTTTAAAAAAAAATATTGTCAAAATTAAGTTTATTTTTGTAAATAAGTACCTAGTAGTAAGTTGAATGTATTTAGGCCATGTTCACAAAGGCTGGCCCGAGATTAATAGATGACTATAAAATTAACATTTCCATCATAAAAAATCATGCCAGCTCTTGTGAATTCACCTACGTACGAACTAGCTATAAGTATATAGTTAAGTATATATTTAATTTTGCGATGCCCTTGCAGGGTGCATGTGTCACTTCAATGAATGTAACATCTTATCTACCATGAGTGCAATAAATAAATGAATAAATGAATAAATAGATACACCGTGATAAAATAAATAATGATCCAAAAAATTCTTAAACCTACAGTGATTTTGATACTTAATCAAGTAAGAAATTATAGATAGTAAGCCTCTAGAGATCGAGATTGAATTCCCTAATTCGATCCCATTCCTATCCAGGATCAAAAGCTTGTAGGGGACCAAAAAATGTTTTCCGGCAACAAATCACACAAATTGAGGAAACCTTTCCCGATACCGATACATTTTGTATGACAATAAAAACATTAATTTTTTTGAAAAAAAAAAAGATTTAAATAATAAAAAAAACTGATGTTTCTTGAAGTACCTACGAGTAGATGTCATGTAATATTTCAAAAGTTTTGCTACAAGTAATGAGCCTAGCAACGAGTCTGTTATGTTTATCTATTTGGACAATCATTACATCTTTGTCATTATCGTTGTTAGAAAATTACAATTTGTCTCATTCTTAACGAGTCACGGGAGCTATTAGCACGTCCGCATCTTCCGTTTGCCGGTGTGTGACTAGAGACAATTGTTTGAATTCACTCAATTTAAGGGCTTCACCTTTAAATAAATAGAAAAGGTGATTTATATACAGTCCTTCTTCAAACAGGATGTTCCGATATAACTACAAAGAGTACAATTTATTATTGTACTTTAATTGCGTTATGACGTTTATAGAACTTAATTAGAATTTCATTTCATGGTGTTTACCAGCAAAACCTTGCCGGCGTACCTTTCATTTCATTTTACGCAATATTTGAGACGTGCCAGTGCACCGCGCATCTAGGTCAAGTGTTAACTTTTATTTATTTATTAGGAAACACACAAACAAATCCGAGATGTACTATTCATAACCTCAAAACTTGTTTATGTATTCAGCCGCCATTTTCCGATTGTCAATTTCACCCCTGGCCCTTGGCGCATGCGTACAAACAACGTTGCAAACATCGAGTTATGGCGTGAATAATCTAGTTTTAACCTAATGCAGCGTCTTTTACATTGTCGAAGACGTTCCAAATATTATAAAAAGGTTTTTAGTGATCAGTTTTATAAGATAACGGTTGTAGGTTGTGAAAGAGTTCGAATTTTGAATTTGCAGTGCGGCGCGGCAGTGACCTCTGACACCGGCGGCCATATTAGCTAGACACAGCGTTATTATGGCTTGAATCGTTCGCAATTTGGATTGCCAAGGGTCTATTAAGGCTGGTCTCAGCTGTTTTCGAAAATCGAATGCCTGCTTTGCCGAAAAATAGCCAACGTTTAGTCTGACGTCAGTTTCCGAACGGTGTGGACGATTTAATACACAACCATGTAATGGTGAGTGCGTCAAATACGGCGAAATGTGACTAGAACGTGTAGAAAAGTAGTGGTTTTATTTTATTTTTACGTGAAATGAGTTTTACAATGTGCTTTTTTTAGAACACAGTGCATACCTAGTGAATGTCGTGTGTATAGATTTTTTTGAATGTTGCAACTTGCATTTTTGTAAATAGATTGGAATTTTCGTTTTTAGAAATTACTAGATGTTCTTTGAAAATCTAACTGCAAAAAATGCACGGAAATACTAGAATCGATATTTTCTTTACCTGGCATGGGACCACGTGGTCATTACATTATTATACCTATTAAAAAGTTGAAGAATAATATCAAGTGGACAACTTATTTAATTTTGGTTCTTCGTAGAATTTATGATGAAATATAATAAATTGACAACATGTATTCTGAACTGGGAATATAAAATATAAATATGTCCTTTATGAAAGTATTGTCACAAAGTTGTGCATCAAAAATATTAAAATGTATTAGACAAATAAAGTAAAATGTAATTTTAATATCATACAATAACAAAAATTATTTATAATAAATAAATAAAAACCAAAAGATCTTGGCAGCGGTGGGATTCGAACCCACGCCTCCGAAGAGACTGGTGCCTTAAACCAGCGCCTTAGACCGCTCGGCCACGCTACCAGTTGTTGATTATATCGAAATTATAGTACAGTAGCGGTAACCTTGCATTCGTTCATAATGTCACAATGTGATTTATGATTTTTTTATGTAGGTAATTTTAATGATAATAACATGACTAACTTAAGAATAATATTAATTTGAAAGATGTGATTCACCTAATTTCAGTAAAAACTTAGCTAATCGGTATTTAACAATCTGAACATTTTATATTAGACAATTAAGTCACTTGACACCGATAATATCGTAATTAATAGTTAATTATATTATTCCCAAGTACCTATCTATTAGTCATAATAGTGGATTTGATGATATCTTTACTGATGTGTACTTTAAACCATGAAAAAGTATAGGTGGATTTTTTTTCAAATCAATATAAAAATGAAACATAATTGCAGGCTATATAAAATAATTTAGTTATTATTATCCGGATAATATTATTATGGCTATGGCTCCTATCCGGATAATTTCATATAAATTACTATTCGAAATATCCGGATTGCAAGCCCTAAATGGGACAGATGAAACTAAATGAAAGCTTGTAAAAAGTAAGCACATTTTCTTATTTAGATACGGCAAAAATGTTGCCTGAGTTGCTACATAGATGGCGCTGTCATAATTTTGTCGGGGGCTTTTAAACTTCAGGTTTAGTCTTATATTCAAACATATAGGCACACACACATATAATATATTTTCGAAAAACAACTCTCTGTCGCTAGTCGGTCTAAAATAACTCTTCACCAGCTGGCGATGGCGCCCAGCTTTCTAGCTAAGCTAGATTGGCTAAGCGCTCGCAGTTTCTATATTTACCTGACCCTGACCTTACATACCTCTCGATCGATAACTGTTGGCCTTCAGAGGTCACGCTCAGACCGAGGGATGCGTTGCTAGACTAGATTTAATTGCAATTATAAAAGCTCGAAGATTTCTTTACCTAGGTGTACAGTTGTATTATTTTCACCCATTGTCTAAAGGGATAGCGACCTTAGTATAGTAGGCTTCCTACTATCTGCCTATCTGTTTAATATGCTATACATTCGAACAGCAGCTATTTAAAAGGTAGTATTCGGAAATAAAATAGAAAACAATTATAATTTGATGAATCTAATACTTACTTATTTGGCGCCTCCGACACAAGAGCACGCCATTTTGCCCGGTCCTACGCTATTTCACGGCAGGTTTCACCGGCGCCGAACTCATGAAGATCCGCTCCTACCCTGTCTGTCCAGCGATACTTAGGGTGACCGACTGGACGCCGTCCCCAAATATAATCTTTTTACTGAGCGATCTTCTCCTGGCAATGCTCCTGGAGAAGCGAAGAAAACCAAGGAAAAGTTTCCAAAGTTGCGAAATTTTCCATACGGAAAGTTCTCTACTTCACTTAAAAACTTACGAACAGTAAAAATTATCCAGGAAGTCGCTGGACACCGCCGTTATCGATATACGAGTTTGTACTTAAAACATACATTTTGTGATAAATCTCATAGGGAATGTTCTCATTGGAGATTCAATTTAAATTCTCGTGTATGTTTCCGGAAATTTCCGAGAATATTACTGAACTTTTGAGAATGTTCTGCAACTTGCTATTCTCCCACCCTCTCGAGGTGGCCGAGCCAACAAAGAGCTGATATGAAATGTATTAACAAATTATACAGGGTGGGCTCGAGTAACCCGACAGATCTTAAGCACGCATTTCCAAAAGGAGTAAAAAACTTAAGGTGATTTTTTTTGATTTTTTTGATTTTTGTGCACATGAAAAGTAAATGTTATTAATAAAATGCTCGCCTAAAAGGAAATGATTAGTTTATGCATAGGATGTGTAAACTAAGTTATGCCCAGTAGTGGCAACAGCGCCATTGCGTTTTGTGCTGAGTAATAATTATAAATTATTTTTTTTTTAAATTGGTATCAACTTTGAAACTAGGCATATTCCAGAAAAGTTTATAGGACATTTTAGTCTCTAAATATGATCAGGAATATGCTGATCTGTCGGGTTACTCGAGCCCACCGTGTAATATGTTTAATGGCTGCTCTACATGATGGGCCATCATAGGGACGCAGCTATACAACGGAACGAGATCGCAATATCGTTAGCTCCCTCTAACGCATAGCTGCGTCCCTATGATGGCCCGTCATGTAGAGCAGCCATAATACAAGGGCTCAGAATATTGTAACCAACATTTAAATCACAGAAGCCACATTTTCCACTTGAGCAGGAAAATGGCGAATGAGACGCCTAGAAATAGAATGTCTAATAGCAATTTTGTATTCGAATCACGATAGTAGGAAACCAGTTTGGTACATTCGGGTAACCCCTGGGTTCTCAGAATAAGTTGTAGAAACTTATTAATTCTGTCTAATAGCAATTTTGTATTCTTATCACAATAGTAGGAAGCCCTTTTGCTACATTCGGGTAACCCCTGGGTTCTGAGAACAAGCTGTAGTTTATTAAATAGGTACCGTCATCTGCTACGATAGGGTACTTTCCAGCAGATAAACTTAATTATTTCATTGCATTCATAAAATCAGAATTTCAAAAATACACGGGAAAATCCAGGTGTAACCATGCAGTGGCGTAACTACGCTAAGTGAGGCCCGTGGAAAATTCATCACATGGGGCCCCTTTTACAGAAAAATGTTAAAATCCTCCTTTAGTTGTAGCTTCTCAGATTGGGGGCCCCTCGAGCCGGGGGCCCGTGGCATTTTGCCAGCTCTGTAACCTATAGTTACGCCACGGGGTGTAACATGTGTTTGCGCTTTAAATGATTTTATAACGGTTAAAACGAGTCTATGGGTTGAGCTCATCATGGTCGCAGCTCGTTAGGATTAATTATTTGTCTTTTGTTCATTTTCGTGGTTCAGTGTGTAATATAGATAGCTTATTGTGCGGTGATCTAACGAACAAGTGTGCGGATAATGAAGAATTAATCTTAAAAGGCGTGTAACCATTGATTGGTTCAGAACAACCTGTAGCCTCCTCGAGCCTTTTGTAGGGAGCTATCACTCTACAAATAGCAACTAACAAGGCTTATGCCACTTCTACCGAACAACGTTGCCTAAAACTTATTTGATTAAACAAAATACTGATCGATTGAAGACATTGTACCATGCATTGTACCTAAAGATTGAATCTTACAAGCTCTTATTTCCCGCCTTTTTATACTTGACATTGGCTACAGGCAATACCGCCTAAAGTCCATAAGAAAAAAAAAAAAACTGTTAAAACTTTAATAAAGGATATGTATTCATCATATAGTATTGTGACGTCACAATATTAGTCTCCCGTATAAACTCCATAATAACAAATCGTTTTGACGTTTCCTAAAGAGTAGCTTTGACTTCATAGGAGAGTAGCCTAAGCACAACATTGCCTGGCTTGAAAAACATGGTTTTCTTCACTAAACAGCTATTTATATCTTATTTCTGAGATGGCCGCCTTTCTCCCATCCCATTAATTTAATATCTGTTTTTATTGGAGTGCACAAATACAAATAAATACAAATAATTTATTTATAACACCAAGTTACAAGTCATCTTATTACTAAGTACAACATTATTGCATAATGTACTTTTGGTTTTTGGTACAGTTATATAAATAAGTGTAGGTGGTGCGCTGAGCAAACAATATCATTTATCATTAAATTAAATTACATACATTCGTCAAAGCCTCATATTATTTAGTGGGTACTTATTTAAGTTAATATACGTGAATATAATTTAAGTTTATTACATTTGAGTTATCAGACTTATGAACATAAAACTCGTCTAAAGAATAAAAATAAAATGTATGATCAAGGAGCCATCTACGTACAAATAAATATAATATTTTTTTTATTGTTTCCTTTGTTAGGTTTATTTCTATTGCAGAAACAAATTGATAGAACCCTTTTTTTTTCAAGGAAGGCTCACCAATATTTTTGTTACACCTTGTAATTACTATATAACTCATTTTTTTAAGGTAAAAGGAATTTACTCTAAATAAAAATACTATATTACTTTTATGTGAAGGCAGGGTAGAATAATAAGTGTATGGTAATGTATTGCACTAAAGTAGTTTCCATTAAAGTATTCATGAGTAGGTATTTCCCCCATTTTACAAAACAATGAAGCTCTGCCTGATGCTACGTAGGTAAGTAAATATAAATAAAGTGCCGGAGTTATACCTATCTACGTCACTGGGGACTTCTTTGACTCAAGGCTTAAGTGATGACAAAGTGTCGTGCTAAATGCCGTCACTGCTATACCTTGTGCAACCTAAGAACCAATTTTTGACACCTGTCATCTCAGTACATTTTATAACCTAAAATCCAATTTTAGGTTATAAAATGTACTGAGGTGACAGGTGTCAAAAATTGCTTATTGCATAAGTTTTTACAATTGAGAAGGCAACGGTCAAAATTTGTTTTGTTAAAAATTAAAATACGTCGCCATGTTTTTTGCATCACAGCATCGGTATTTCATGTTCCCATATTAAAGACGTAACTAATTATTTGTATTACATATATGATCCATATCGTCCCGTAGTTGCAGTAGGAATAATATACCAGGAGATGGGCAGCAGCATCTTCTGAAAGCCTAAACAACAATAAACAAAAAAAAACTGCGCGCGCCAACCCGCCTGCCAAGCGTGGCGTGTATGGCAAACCCCCCCCTTTAAAGGGGAGGCCTATGTTCAGCAGTGGACGTCTTATGGCTGAGATGATGATGATGATGATGATGATATGATCTAGAAGACTTATTGTACTAGGTTCAGTGTCGTGAGCTCTTCTACTATAAGGAGCCGTAGGTACTTTATCAATCGATAGGTCAATAAATCTTGGCAATATAATGTAGGTATTTGGGTAGTTTCCGCAATAAAAGCTATCACGATTAAATCTAATAATCTGGTAAAAACCCGTCTAATTGTACTTTGGCCCCGAGGGTTCCGTACTTTCGGAAAATTACCATCTTTATTATCCAAGAGTCTGGTGTCAATTTAAAAACGAAAATTGCAGTTAGTGAATGAACGCACATAATTTTATAATTGAAAGGTAAAAAAATATTATGCACTTAGTTTGAATTTGTTGTCTAGTTATTGCAAAAATACTTTTGGTACCTAAATAAATAATTATTTATAAATTTTTCTAAATACATACTTACTTGTATGTATACCTAAAATATGTCGTTTGTCTGCCTTTATTGTATAGTGGGTAACTAACAGTGGTGGCGCGTCAATAGAACACGATTTCCGTCGGCTTGCCTAAGATTCAGACGCCTAAGCAGTTTTCCTACAGCTCATGAAGTAATTTTGAGCCAAATTCAGCACCGGCTTGCCTAAGATTTTTTTGACGCTTCCTGAAAAAGATCCCTGTGACGGACAGACAGCGAAGCGACAGTAGGTAACAGGGTTCCGAATGTCACCCTTGTAGTCATCATCATCATCTCAGCCATAAGACGTCCACTGCTGAACATAGGCCTCCCCTTTAGGGGGGGTTTGCCATACGCGCCACGCTTGGCAGGCGGGTTGGCGTGCGCAGTTTTTTTTGTTTATTGTTGTTTAGGCTTTCGGAAGATGCTGCTGCCCATCTCCCGGTATATTCCCTTAGCTGACTCCTACTGCAACCACGGGACGATATGGTGCGGGACAATTCTAAGGTCGGGCACCCCACGGCTACCCCTACGGGTACAGAACCCTAAATAACTAGGCAATTTTAATCTTTTATCATGCAATACTTCCCCAATTACAAGAAAAGTATTAGAAAAAAATAATTCAATAATCTCAGGCGGTATCAAACAAAGGCATAAATATACGTGATATAGCGGCTTATAAATCTAATCTAATCTAGTAATCAATCGATATTATTCAAATTAAATCATCAATAAAAAAAGTTATAACTTCTAATCGATGACGTACAAGCGGATATTGCCGTTACCTAACCTAACCTAATATGAATTAGCGTTTTCGTTACACAGGGTGGCCCATAATTTGCTAATTGCGAAGTGCATAGTGGGGGTAACGAGAACGATCGCAGCGCACAATGTAACAAGAAATATGGATGGTAGAAGGAAAGGATGACAATCTCTCTGTTATAAAAGTGTCCACCAAAAGGCGTGGAATTGGTGGCGCCACTTTAGCTTTAGCTAGTCCGGGTTCATACACGAAAGGCGACGAAAGCAATACTAGCGCTACGATGGCGCTACGTGGAGAGATTTAGAACTTTTAGTTGCTGTTTCCCGCCGATGTACACTTTTTAGACGGTTCTCATATAAGAGATTGTCATCCTTACGTTCTACTATCCATAACCTATAGATTATTAGTATATATAGTCTGTGCCTATAGGGTCAAAGTGAATCAGCCAGAGCCATTTCATATAAGCAAGGAGTATATGCCAAAATAACCTAATGTTTATTTTTTGATTTATTTGTACACATATTTCTATAAATATAAGCGGTGAATCCATAACTGAATCCTGCTTTTAGCGATGAACGACTGCGGCATCTCCAGGATGACTAGACCAGTAAATTCTGTAATTTTGGTGACTATGGGCCTGCTCCATCCAAAAAGTTTTTTATTGGTAAAAAGGATATTTTCCCACTTTTCAGTAGCGGCACGTTGCTTAATTAAAAAACATCTCTGTAGGCGAACTTTTTATCTTTATCCTCAAGAAGTTATTTATTACATAAAAATGTATAACTGACGGACTTAATGCCTAAAGGCATTCTTTACTTATCGACCATTGGGCTAAACAGATAACGTGACAAAAAGGTACAGAGAAAAGTAAGAGATTAATCAATTAAATTCATCGCAAACTTAGTGTATAAAGAATATATATAAAGTGCCGGCCGCTTTTCCAGACACGCCGCACTGAATGATATTATTCGCCGGTCTCTTGCTACCGTCAACGTCCCTACCTTAATGGAACCAACTGGCATAGCCAGAGACGATGGCAAGAGACCGGACGGTATGTCCCTGATTCCCTGGAGTGTGGGAAGGGTTCTAGTGTGGGACGCCACTTGCGTGGACACACTGGCCCCTTCCCACCTGATGGGAACGAGTAAGCAGGTAGGTGCGGCGGCTAAAGCGGCCGAAAAACAAAAATCCTCCAAATACCGGGGACTCGGCTCCGGTTACTTTTTCTTGCCATTCGGAGTCGAGACCCTTGGTCCGTGGGGTCCTAGCGCTCGTCAACTTTTTATGGAGATGTCCAAAAGACTAATCCAAATTACTGGTGACCGACGAGCTGGCAGCTTTCTCGCGCAACGCATCAGCATTGCTATACAGCGGGGGAATGCTGCCAGCGTCCTTGGCACCATGCCGCGGGGGCCCAATTTTTTTGATATTTTTTTAGGGTTATTTAGTTTTAAATTTTAGTTAAGTTTTACTTTAATTAGCATTTATTTTTAAGATTAGTTTTTATTTATAGGTTTAGTTTAATTTTTATTCTATCATGTTCTTTTTAAATTGTATTAAGTACCTAAACCGATTTATTATAGATAGATATACTAATATATATAAGCCTCGGAGTCCTAACAGTCCTCTTTCTTCCTCCTCTGGGCGGTCAGCGACATGCCCGAGTTCATTAAATCACTTTGCCTTAGACACCAGTACGGCTACCATGACTTTAACGAGTAATGAATTTTCTATATGTGCATCTCATTTACACTAATTTGTTACAAGCAAGATGCACAGATAGAACACTCGATACTCGTTTTCGAAAACGTCAATGTTATAACTCATGGTATCTAATCGTACTGTACGTACGTATTACTGGACCGCGATTAGAATGGAATTAGAGTTGACAGATTTTCCATATGCTTACGTCAAAATTTGTATGGGTTGAAAGCTAACTCAATCCCTAGAGATCTCTCTCTTCACTCAAGACCTAGTAGAAAGTGGTCTACCAATTTTGACAAATGGCTAAAGTTGATATTTCTAACGGAGTTTAAAACATGCACGACCTTATTGTCTCATGACGTTCAAACGAACCTCAACCGTAGGGTGGTAAACCACATTTTTGGCCGACTATACCAGGGGATCGTTTAAAAATCAGAGGAATGAAGCGCCATTTTAGCTCTGAGGTTTAAACCACGTTTAAACAGATGATACGTTGTTTGTTGGCGCGTTTAAGTAGACGGCTACAATGTTTGTTACAATATGTTCAATATCATAATATGTCTTCATTATATAATAAAGTACATTAATACTTAGTAGGTATATACAATAATACATATTTATTATCATTTATATAAGTATTTAGATTAGCACGAATACCACGATTGATGAACTTGATACTTGATAATAATCCCCAAATTAGCTCGAAAAAAGTTTCCATCCATCCATCTTTATTACTAAAGGATGTATATCACTTTTTAATTCATGGCGTTCAGGTCTTTATGGAATATAAAGTAATTTTATGACGTCAATTAGTTTTAGATAATTAAAAATACGACTGATTAGATTGTAATCATGATTGCTAATCCGCTTTGTTATTTGAATAGATTTTAATAAATACACGTTTATTGCCAATATTAAAAAACGGCCAAGTGCGAGTCGGACTCGCGCACGAAGGGTACTGTACTGATCTATAAAAAAATCATGTCTGTTGTATGGGAGCCCCCTTAAATATTTATTTTATTCTGGTTTTTAGTATTTGTTATTATAGGGGCAACAGAAATACATCATCTGTGAAAATTTGAACCGTCTAACTATCACGGTTCATGAGATACAGCCTGGTGACAGACGGACAGCGAAGTCTTAGTAATAGGGTCCATTTTTTTACCTTTGGGTATGGAAACCTAAAAAGAACAAATCTATACCCAAATTCCTACTTATCATGTTTTCGATCAATCAATATTGTGCGAGCTGATTAGGTGGCCCATACTGAACAACTTTTTCTATTGGACCAACTAGCAGCTCCCAAATCACAAAATAATTTTAGCCTGTTTCAAATATTTTGGCCAATCAGATGTCGACGTTTTCTATCGGCAGGTCAAACATTTTTTCGGAATTTGGGGGTTGGTCAGTGGCCACATCGAAAAGTTGTTTAGTATGACCTCATGCCGTAGGTAAAGACCATCCATTTTTTACACCGGTTGTGGTCCTTTTCGGTGCTTTCAGCCAATTAAAAAAAATACTATTTTTTCGGAGCTCAGCACCACTTTTATGAACATGTACGTACAGTCACGGACGTTAATTGTTAAGCCATTTACGGTTCAAGCTGTCTTCTTTTGTTTAATACTTACTTTATATGTCCAATGTAAAGTGAACCCTATATGGCTCAACAATTAAAGTCCGTGACCGTACCATGCGGCTTTGTATCACGTAACGTAGCAAATGTCCAATTCTGTTTGCTATAAATATTCTTCCAGCGCAATCTCATATTTATCTAACGAAAAACTTATACAAAAATTGTTCAATAATTACAAAAAGTAAACAGGAATATACTTTTTCACCTCAGCAGTTCGAACAAGCCTACTTTCCTCGATGAGTAATGAAAGTCGCACTTTCGTCACTCCAGGGAGTGAAATTCTGTTTCTAGAAGCTTTCGTTTCGTCATAATGATGATGCCTTTCATTCAGGAATGTAAATAAATGTGTTTTTTTAACTTTAATATGTTCTCACTAATGAGGTGAAAAGTTGTATGTGTCACACGAAAGAAAAGTTTTTTTATATCTAGTTTTATTGAGATCGCTTCATTCGTGATTCAATTATAGAATCTTTCGCTTACTCGGGGCTCAAAATCAACACTCGTAAGAAAAACCAACTTTCCTCTCTTGTTGCACAAATTTTAACTATTATGACCCGATTAAACGCATATGTCCCATATTTTTTCATTGAACAGTCAGACTTTATAATTATTTGAGACCATGAAATATTTTCTAAAGTAGTATTTTTAATTGAGTACAGTACCTAATCTAATCTGACCTGTCAGACCTGTCTTGCCGATTATCTAATGGGATTTATAATTATAATAAACGACAGGAGCTGTCAGATTACTGTATTCAATATAAAAAAATGGTTGCCTGTAAAGACTGTTTACGGTACGATACTTTGCGTGATAATTCATAAGAAAACATTGATGAAAAATTGCATACTTTTATTTTTCAATAACATACATATACCTACACATAAAAAATAAATTAAAGCTAAAAATATCTAACTAGCTATGTACACATATTTACAGATAAAAAATGGGAGCTAGCTCAGCACCGCACGCTAAGGTGCCCAGAAGGTTGGTGGCATTGCCGCGCTGGATAGCTAGCTATTTATACAGATATCAATTGAATTGAATTATTATCACTGAATTTATTCAGGAAAATAATCAAATAAAATGCAGTACCGTCGCCATCAAATATATTGGAGCGGCCAAGGTACTCAAAATATCTGAACATGCACTGTATCGCCTTGACAATAGACGTTGTTCAGATATTTATGACCAGATGCTCATTTTACATGTTTCTCAATCGTATGGCTTGTGGCCGTAACATTACCATGGAGATCTGTCCACGTGACCGGAACGGAACGTGACACTTTTTCATGCATGCTACCGGTGTTCATCGATTTATAAGACGTTGTCACGTCAAAAATAGAGATAATTTCATTAAAATCTTCCACATACGGTTTGTGGCATCCTTAATTTCGTTTTATTTCGTCGCAATTAATAATTTTATTGTTATCACTGTAATTATTTATTAATAGCGCCCGGAATTTTGCGTGACTTTTGACAAATGCTAGGGAGAGATAACCACTGCAGTTTATCGATTTTATCGATAAATCGAGCATTTTCAACGGTTGATGATAAAAAGTTCGAAATATCGATAAGTTTAATCCGTTTTTTAGCTTTATTGAAATGGGTTTAATTACGAAAACCTTTATATTTTATAACGAGAACAGGTTACTTATCCTTCTGAGACTATTTGACGTTAATAGCGTGGTTGAACGCTGTACACGGAAAAGAAAGCTTCCGGGATATTCTCAATCCCAGACATTATTATTATCTTGGAAATATTTCCTCGTGACAAGTATTTATTATTATATTATAGTATTCTTCGCTTAATAAAGCCACGTTTCCTTAGAATAGAAATACAAAAATGTATTGTTTCAAGAGTAGGTATATTGAGTAAATAAGAGAGATAGTACTTTAATCAAACAAGTATTATCTTAGGTAAAAGAAAACTAGAAAATCTGTAAGAATATATTCGCTCCGTGATATTTAAAACTTTATTTTATTTTCATTAAAGGAAATAAATACTTGTCACGAGGAAATATTTTCAACATAATAAAATAATGACTTAGATTGAGAATATCCCGGAAGCTTTTTTTTCCGTGTAGGTACACAGTACATACTGTCAATAATTGCTAAGCTAAGTAAAAGTATTTTCTAGCAAGTGTTATTTTGTTATATAAATTTACCCCATTCATAGGATATTATATAGACTGATAACATCGATGTATCGATAAACAATGGTGTTATCTCCTTAGGAGTTGTCAGAAGCCGCACGTAAAATTCCAGTCCCTATTTATTGAGTACAGATAAACATATTTTATTCTGATTCGTGGGTTTTATACTAACGGTACGGCACGGTAAAACTCTATGGTATGGTATCATCCATATACTATTTTTTCATGATTTATGGCTTCTCTATAGAGAAAAACAGATACAAGCCAACAACGTGTACAAATAAAAAAATGTAGAGGTTATTAACAGTTTATACATACTCTAGCACAAATCTTACTAAGATTTTAGACAATTGTATTGAGATGACATTGTCATCGGAATAAAATAAGTATCCTTAAATAATCTAAAACTACCTATTAGACTATTTAAACTGAAACTAAACATTGTAGAGAGAAGAGAGAAAAAAACGTTGCAACTAAAATTTTATGACAGTTTCCTGATTCGATTTTTCCCCCAGATGGCAGCACCGTGGTGAGAGGTCCAGCTGTCATTCAATTCAATTTTTAAAATATGGCATTCTGTCCACAATATTGGGACAATTTTGCCAATGTCGAAGTAGATACGACAAGCGTACGGTTAATTAATTAAAATTTCACTCCAAGAGCTGGACGTTGTACGGTGAGGTTAGGCTTTTTATAAGGATATAGCTACTCTCTACAAACAGCACGTGGACTAACGGATATCTAACTCAAACAGGGGTTACACATGTTTCGAGACTAATTCTTCATTAGTTGCTCACTAGTTCGTTAAATCACTGCAGAATAAGCTATATATTACACATTGAATCACGAAAATGAACATAAAATAAGAAGTTTTTCCCGAAACCAAACCACCTTGCTCGACAAGATGGCCGCAAGATCTCCAGCGGTCATAATCCACCAATCATGTTTAATCACATTCTTTTGTGTATTTTGACAGGTGCTGTCAAAAAGACCTCTCGTCACAGTGCCGCCACCCTCATACCATTTATACTGCAATAAGGATTCAGAAATTCATTACACCCTCTCTCCTCCTCATTCCTCTCTCATTCCTCTGGTAGCACCTAGATGTCGCTTACGGCTGTTATAAAGCCGATGTAAAATAAATGCAAAAAGATGTTTGAAGGCACTGAAAATTTCGTCAGCTTAGCAGCTGAACCCATAGCTTAATTGGCAAAGCGATCGAGCCCCGGCAAGGCGTATCGATGCAGGTTCAAGTCCTGCTGGGTTGATTATTTTTTCAATGTTTTCAAAGTTTTTATTTATTTAATAAATAACAAACTTAAGAAATTCATGAAGTAAAATTTTATTTATTTTAAATAAATATTATTCGACAATCTTCAATACTTTAATAATTGACAACTCTATCTGTTATCATAATCACTATCAGACAATCACTGATTGAGTTGTTCACCTGATATTAAAAGCGTTGCCGTACCTATAATAGTTGGTCTGCGCCGCTCAACCGCACCGCACGCGCCATCGTTACAATTTCAAAATTCGAACGCCGAACGAAGTAACGTACTTTTTAGCAGAGAATGTAACTTTTCAGAGAGTGAAGTGTATCGGTGGATTTTGTGTGTTTAAATAATAGTTTTATACCTATTTGTAAAATCCTGTGATATTAGTTTAAGTGTTCCAGTGAGAAAAAGCTGCAAGTAAGTTTTTTTTATTTATGCATGCATTTTATGGAGAGTTAAATCGCATTTAATTTAATATTTTTATTTTATAGGAGCTTGCATGTTATAATTAATTTAGTTCGTTATTATATTATCATCTCAACATTTTTTTTCGTAGCACATTTAATTGACATGCTCATATAAAATATTCATTAGTTTATCGTCCACTTATCATGTATCATTACTTAGTTATTTCTATTAAATATCAATTTTATAAATAATGATATAAACTTTAATCATTAATAATAATTTCCATATTATTTTTATTCAAGTATTTAAAAAAATTTAAACAACCGTTTTGAATTTTGAATATTTGACATTCTCTATTTAATATAAAATAAAAATAAATTATGACATAAATAAAAGAAGATGGTTCATTTGGAGCTCAGTTGAACGAGCGACTAAATTCTAATAATAATTCACAATGTCAAATCAGCCCTACGTCTGGACGCATGTCTGAGAAAAAAAATCGCCCAACTGAATTCAAAGCCCTTTTAACTGCACAGCGTAGAGCAGCTTAGTCACTGTGAATAATTGACGCACGTGTTCTACTTTAGAGGTTAACTACTTAATTCAGTTCCGAACGTTAGTATAATTGACTTTGCTACTGTACCTAATTACAATTTCGTTTTTCTTTTTTTTGTGCGATAATCGATTTTATCTGTTGAATTTAAAGTGACTCTCGTGTTACTGACAAGACGTGCTACTACAAGGTGTAAAAAAAATACTGGTGATCCTTTTAAGGGCATAATTTGTATCGTATTCTAATTACGATTTTTTTTGTTTATTTAATACCTATGGAAGGTCGGCTGGCTGGGAGCCTGGGACCACGTGTACCATAGAAAAAATTTTTTCGCGTCCAAAAACTTTTTCTCCTACTTTTATTAATCGTAATACGATACCAATTACGCCCTTAAACGGATCACCAGTATTTTTGTTACACCCTGTATTCGCTTCATACGGCTGTTCTCACTTCATACTAGTATTTAATCACTATGCGCGAAATACAAATACCTACAGCCGTATGAAGGTAAAGTAGTGAGATTTTCATTTAGTTTTACTTGTGTTGAAAAGAACCACGAACTCAGTAAATTTCACATTTTCTACGGAATAGAAAAATGCATGAACAATTAATACTGTAGGTACTGTGAACTGTCTTGCGTTTACACTCACCAAGATACTTACTCGTTACCTATTTAATTTGTAAGTATATTTAGTGGTACTAAAATCATTACACGGCACGATCTCTTCAGCAGGTTTAAATAAAAAATGCCTAAATTGAAACAGTTTTTATGAACAAGCAATGTCGACATTAATTATGAAAAATATAAACTTAAAAAAATCCTTTTATTTCTCGCAAATATTCACTATGAAAACAATTTAAAAAGTCAAAATAATTTCATGCATTGCATCTATGTTTACATGTAAATAATCTAAGTTCTACCTAATTAATAAAAATATATTTTCATAAATCAAATTAGTCAACATTTATTAAACAAAATAGATATTTAATAATACAAGTATATGCACTTGAAAATAAAATTAAGCATAAAGCATAACTAAAGACACGATGACGTTGGCTTTCATATTAAATATGCAAAAAGAATATATTTTTTATTTTTTTTTGAATAAGTGACCTCGCTGCCACCTGTACGCTGTGACGCAAATCCGTCTCCTGCTTAGTATAGTAACACTAGGTACATTTTAAAACTCAATTTGGTTACTTGGGGTAAATGACCTCTGGACTCTTGCAGAATTTTGACTTAATAAACACACAAATTTAGACCTTAACACATTGATTTCAAGTCGCTATTTAATTATACTAACTTTCTGTAGTTCAAGGGTGCAGTTTGTTAAAAAGACGTTTTTTTTTCTATTAGACCATTGAGTGGAGATGACATCCCTAAGAAATTATTTGTCCCAAAGGTTGTATTGAAAATCGCTACAAGTCTACAAGGTGTGACAAAAATACTGGTGATCCTTTTAAGGGCATAATTGGTATTACTATACCAATTATGCCCTTAAAAGTAAGAAATTTTTTTTCGCGAAACAATATTTTGGTTTTGTATGGATTGTTGGTCAGCTGGGCAGCAAAAATATTGTTCGCGTCCAAAAAATTATTCTCTTACTTTTTCTTACTTGCAATACGATACCAATATTTTTGTTACAGCCTGTATACTTACTACTCTTTGATTTAGTCATAGCTGTCAAGTGTCAACCGCCAAACATAGCGCACCATTTTTTTAAATCTCAGATTTATTATTCAAGAAGGTTAATGTGTCCAACTGCTGGGCAAAGGCCTCCCCTCCTTCCCGCCATTTAGCCCTATCTAATGCACACTCCCGCCATTCTTCAAGATATGTGTCCAGGTCGTCCCGCCATCTCCGTCTTGGTCTACCTCTGCCCCGACGTCCGTCCTGAGGGATCCAGTCTGTGGACAGTTTTGCCCAACGATCCGGATGCATTCGGTAGACATGCCCTGCCCAGTCCCATTTCAGCCTTTTTTTTTTGTTTTTTTGTTTTGTTTTTTTTTTTATTATTCAAGAAGGTATACAGTTGGTTAATACATTTCCCCGCAAAACTGTTTATACAGTTATACTGCATGTGGGATTAATAACTAATAATTTTATTTGCTATGTTAACATTTATAGACCCTTCAGTGACATCTAATTGATGACACAAGTGTTACTTAATAGCACGGGCGTTGATCGTAAGATCTGCTACGTTACGTGATACAAATATAAACCCCATGGCACATTTTCATAAATAAAAACCGGCCAAGTGCGAGTTGGACTCGCGCATGAAGGGTTCCGTACCATTATTTATAAAAACCAGCCGTAGTAGACTATCGAATAAATTACTATCGCAAGGTCGTATCTGCCTAAGTGCGTAGTTTTTTGGAGATAACTCAAAAAAACCTAAACCGATAATGTTCAAAATAATTTTCGTTGAAAGAATATTTAAAGGTGTATCTTCTTGATTTTTTTCATAATTTTCGGACTTACGGTTCAAATGTTACAGGGGGGGGGGGGGGGCACAATTTTTATGACTTTCGGAGCGATTATTTCTGAAAATATCCACTTAATCAAAAAATGTTCAAAGAAACCTCAATGTTAATTTTAGAGACCTGTCGATTGATGTACATCATGTTGTCATTTAATAAAAAAAAGTTGACAATTAGTTACATGTATGGAGTGCCCCTCCTAAAAATTCTTTTTTAGTAATTTCTCTATCATCTCTTCATAAAAAATTTATAATGATTCGTCCTATAGTTTCCGAGTAAATGCCATCCATTTTTTACACCGGAAGTGGTACTTTTTTGTCATCATCATCATCATCATCATCTCAGCCATAAGACGTCCACTGCTGAACATAGGCCTCCCCTTTGGACCTCCATAAGTATCGGTCGGAAGCGACTTGCATCCAGCGTCTTCCGGCGACCTTTATAAGGAGAGTGGACGTCCTACGCTGCTACTTTTTTGTACTTTCGGTCAATTCTATTTTTTTTTACTATTTTTTCGGAACTCAGCATCACTATTATGAACATGTTCCATGGGGCTTATATTTGTATCACGCAACGTAGTAGATCTTACGGTCCGCGCCCTTACTATAAGTGTTTCCAGTATGCATTTCTAGATTCAAACCGGAGAAGGTTTCAATTTCTTTGCATAAATAATGGTACAAATGGTAATGGTAACACCCATGGGTGTTACTAACATGCAAGTTCATTCACTCAAGTAAATTAAAATTGATTAACTACGTAGTATAAAAAATATTTATATTCCTTCATGAACTTTTACATACAGGCTGCTTCAAAATAAGAAATCGTAATTCGCAATTTTTATCGTAAGTCGCAACTACTGCACCGATTATTATGAAACTTTGTATACTGGATCTATCCTAATGCGTAATGTATATTTCGGCTTCCTCCAATGGCTAAGGACATAAGGAGAACTTGTATATTTATAATTCTTACAGAAAATAAGAAAATGTGTGTCAAAAAACAAGAGATATTAAGGTACTTACTTAATTTACAATACGCTTAATGATAAACATGCCGAAAGAAAGAAAAAAACGGTTCCGATTACTAGATTACTACGCCAATTAAGTTTAATAATTGCGTAACAAACCATTGAATTTATAGTAAATACATTTTAAAAACAAACTAATATCATGTTATTTCGTAAATATATTGATAAAATACACCAACACTCAAAAATTGTTCAGTTAAAAAATAGTACAGTCAGCAGCAAAATTAGCTAAGCGGGTAGGATGTCCAAAATGATCTACACGCGCTCTTATTCTCTTAACAATAAAATCGTGTCCAGCTCATTTTGAACACCCTACCCGCTTAGCTACTTTTGCTGCTGGTACAGTCAGCATGTTTATTTACACAGATTTAAGTATTAAAAGATCCATAGCTATGAAACGGATCAAAATATTATATAATAACATTAATAACAGCTTCCGCATGTTGATGGGACTGTCACGTTACTGCAGCGCGTCGGGGATGTTTGTGGGAGCTAGAGTTGAAGGTTTTAGTGCGATAATCCGTAATCGCTCCGCCTCCCTCATGCGCCGGGTACGTGACAGCTCCAACAGCCTGCTACGTCTCATCTGGGAGAATCCTGCTTGTGCTCCGTGGAGGCATTGTAATGACGTACATATGGGCTCTAGGCTAGGGGCATAGTTTATAACTTAATGTAAATGTCTTCATGTGTATTTGAAATTTATTGGAATTTAATTTTGTAATTATGTCTATTTATTGTGATGACATATAATTTAATTTAATTTTTATTTATTATGATTGTATTGTGTGACATAATTTAATTTAGTTTTTATTGTAGTAGCGCAAATGTAATTTAATTAACATTTATTTATTATGTACTTAATTCTATGGACATCTGGTCTGAAATAAACTATTGAATTGAATTGAATTGAATTATAAAATATTTAAGCATAAGGTTGCAGTAGGAGTCAGCTAAGGGAATATACCGGGAGATGGGCAGCAGCATCTTCCGAAAGCCTAAACAACAATAAACATAAATTTAAATAAAAAACTTTTAAAAACAAGCTTTTATGTGAATGCTCTAAAAAGAGAAAATAAGCTTTTGAGTCAATCAAACTTTTTTTATAGGAATTTTGTACAATTTTATGACATAAAAGCTTGTCGCGAGACTTTCCCGTGTAAAAGAGATTGCTCATTTATATCGAGGAAACCTTATGTAAATATTGAATATTATAACAAAATCATTGGTTTCATTCAGTCCGATGTTGAGTACTTATTC
Organism: Pammene fasciana; assembly: GCA_911728535.1. Lineage (NCBI taxonomy): Eukaryota > Metazoa > Arthropoda > Insecta > Lepidoptera > Tortricidae > Pammene > Pammene fasciana. Next base: position 4,224,812 of record OU452295.1, read on the forward strand.
GTTGAGTAGGTACATTTAATTATTGTCATTAAAAATTATTTGATTTACAATTTTATAATCCACGCCGCAGACTTCGTCAGACAGATACAACAGTAGGTCAACCACAGGCTTCGACACATACCAATATATTGTCATATAACTCGTTATTGACTTCAAAATTCACTTCTTGATTTGTTATTGTATTGCAAATTTGTGTCGTTTGACATATTAAAAAGATGCAACTAGCGTAACAAAAACAACTCATTAACTTGATAATACAGTGATCGGAATAGGTAGTGCCGTTTCACGGGAACTCGGTGCGTAAGCTTAGTATGGACATAGCTTTTAACCCCGGGATTTCATATGAAAAATTTTAAGTTTATGTTTAGTAATAGTAAAAAATAACGAATGTTTTAATAACGTTGATTTAATACATATGTGTACTAATGTTGATGTTTGACGATTTATTTTATGATTGTAATTTGTAACTGTTAAAAGTTATGTTGAATAAATAATTGACGTATTTATAATGACAATTTTTTATTATTTTGCATCTTCTTAATTTAGGTCAATAATATTCACTGCGAAAAAATAAGAGTCCCGAAATCCCAAGGCTTATCCATGTTATGTTTAATGTTTAAGGTCATTCACCCGAAATGGCACTACCTATTCCGATCACTGTATGATAAATGACAAACCGCCAAGTAGCACTATCTTATATGTACTATATACACTACATCCAAAACACGTAAATAACACTTGACGTGAATTTGTTTTTTAAGAAATACATTGATAATTATAATTTTAATTCATGAATAATGGGCTGGGCACATTACATATTTTAATTAATTTTACACTACCGTCATAGGATTACTTGGCTACATGGTTTCACCTAAAATATGTGCAATCTCTTTTACACGGGAAAGTCTCGCGACAAGCTTTTATGTCATAAAATTGTACAAAATTCCTATAAAAAAAGTTTGATTGACTCAAAAGCTTATTTTCTCTTTTTAGAGCATTCACATAAAAGCTTGTTTTTAAAAGTTTTTTATTTAAATTTATTTTTATGTTTTTAGTTTTTAAGAGACATGTTCCGTAGCCTGTACATTTCGACTAACACATCGTTTCGCTGTGTTGACCGGTTTCTTATTGCTTGTTAATTTTAGCTAATAGAAATGGCCATTGGGTGTGTCACCTGATATCAAAGTAGGCAATAGGCATCAAGGTAGGCATGCTGAGTTATTTTTATCATAATAGTGATGAAACACTTACGGGTATGCTATTTCTGACCGCTAAACCATATCAGCAGGCTTATGATGGCAGTAGTTGTCCGCCGATAACTTGATAAAAAGCTGACAACTTGACACATTGTCATGTTTTGCTGTGTGAATGTGTCAAGTTGTCAGCTTTTTATCAAGTTATCGGCGGACAACTACTGCCATCATAAGCCTGCAGGTAATTTAAAAATTCTTGAAAAACAAACATTTTTGTTATATTTCAAAAAGAACATTATGTTACGGAAAAATCCCTAATGACACACTAAAGTTGCAAAACAATAAGCGTAATTAAGTTAACATAGACCTCATAATTTCGAGAAACAGCTACTAAAAACCCAAACTGACAGTTGTGTCCGAGGTTGAATGATAGAACTTCGCGTCGCTGCACTCGCTCGTTCGATAATAGTTATGCACGTATAATTTTCTTTTGACAATCATATACTAATCAATTTTATCCTTTGTGTCCCTACTTCCTCTTCCCAATTTTATAATTCTTCGTTTACTTCTCAGGCAGTTCGCTTGTGGAACTCCCTTCCCGTGGACTTAAGGCGTGCTAAATCACTTGGTGCATTCAAAGCCCATCTCAAGGATTACTACTTGACCCTTCCTTAGTGTTTTACTGCTGGTCGTCGTTAATGTTCATGACATTATTACTACTTTTGGCTGATATATATGTAAATACAAACGTATGTAGATATATATATATATATAATTTAACGGCCTCCTAGCCTAGTTGGTAGTGACCCTGCCTATGAAGCAGGAGGTCCCGGGTTCGAATCCTGGTCAGGGCATTTATTTGTGTGTTTATCACGGATATTTGTTCCTGAGTTATGGATGTTTTCTATGTATTTAAGTATTTATCTATATCTATCTATTATATATATCGTCGCCTAGTACCCATAACACAAGCCTTATTGAGCTTACTGTGGGACTGGGTTGATTTGTGTAAGATTGTCCCATAATATTTATTTATTATATCTACATACGTTTGTATTTATTTGTATTTACAAAATGTAATATATGTTCGTATTTATTGATTTATTTATTTATGCATGTCTGATTAGATTAGTATTTCAATGTTCGTGTTTCCACAATAAGTTTTTTTGCACCTCCTATTAACTTTTCTACTTTATCTTCTCCGCTACCCCAAGGTTGTCTGGAAGAGATCGCTTTTTAGCGATAAGACCGCCTGTTGTTTGCCTCTTTTTTGTTAATTATATCTTTTTCTATTGTGTTGTAATTTTTGAGGTATGCAATAAAGCATTTATTCATTCATTCATTCATTCATACTATTTATTTAGACGGTTCTATTCTAATCTAACAGAACTGGTGGTCCGCCTCGAATTAAGAACTTGCGATTATAATAAAACCCCTCAACAAAACTGTTTTAGGCCTTCTGATTCCAGAACCCCCTGGTCATTCCAGCTCATTGAAGTCTCTTAATATATACCACCGATACAACCTCAAAAAATTTCACGAAGACCAGAAAAACGTTACTAAAATGTTCGCGAAATGAACATTCAAAATTATAAACCCATCGGATGTCACAGTAGACCCAAACAGCATGAACCTATGATGTCCTAAACCGGAGATCCAGTAGGTACCCCTAGGGTTCAGCATAAAATCTATCTCGTGATACCGGTCCCGACTTCATACTAGTACAAGTCGAATGAGCCCAACAGCATGAGTCTTTGTTGTCCTAAACCCGTGATCCAGTAGGTACCCCCAGGGTTCAGCATGAGCTATATTTTCTGATACCGGTCTCGACTACTCATCAGTACAAGTCAAATAAGCTCACACAGCATGACTCTATGTTGCCCCAAACCCGAGATGCAGTAGGTGCCCCCAGGGTTCAGCATGAACTCCATCTTGTGATACCGGTCCCAACTCCTCGTCAGTACAAGTCGAATGAGCTCAAACAGCATGAGTCTATGTCGCCCCAAACCTGAGATCCAGTAGGTGCCCCCAGGGTTCAGCATGAACTCCATCTTGTGATACCAGTCCCAACTGCTCATCAGCACAAGTCGAATGAGTCCAAACAGCATAAATCTATGATGCCCCAAACCTGAGATCGAGTAGGTGCCCCCAGGGTTCAGCATGAACTCCATCTTGTGATACCGGTCCCAACTCCTCGTCAGTACAAGTCGAATGAGCTCAAACAGCATGAGTCTATGTCGCCCCAAACCTGAGATCCAGTAGGTGCCCCCAGGGTTCAGCATGAACACCATCTTGTGATACCGGTCTCAACTCCTCGTCAGTACAAGTCGAATGAGCTCAAACAGCATGAGTCTAGTTATGTTGCCCCAAACTTGAGATCCAGTAGGTGCCCCCAGGGTTCAGCATGAACTCCATCTTGTGATACCGGTCCCGACTCCTCGTCAGTACAAGTAGAATGAGCTCAAACAGCATGAGTCTATGTTGCCCCAAACCTGAGATCCAGTAGGTGCCCCCAGGGTTCAGCATGAACACCATCTTGTGATACCGGTCCCAACTCCTCGTCAGTACAAGTCGAATGACCTCAAACAGCATGAGTCTATGTTGCCCCAAACCTGAGATCCAGTAGGTGCCCCCAGGGTTCAGCATGAACTCCAATGTGATACCGGTTCCAACTCCTCGTCAATACAAGTCGAATGACCTCAAACAGCATGAGTCTATGTTGCCCCAAACCTGAGATCCAGTAGGTGCCCCCAGGGTTCAGCATGAAGTCCATCTTGTGATACCGGTCCCAACTCCTCGTCAGTACAAGTCCAATGACCTCAAACAGCATGAGTCTATGTTGCCCCAAACCTGAGATCCAGTAGGTGCCCCCAGGGTTCAGCATGAAGTCCATCTTGTGATACCGGTCCCAACTCCTCGTCAGTACAAGTCGAATGACCTCAAACAGCATGAGTCTATGTTGCCCCAAACCTGAGATCCAGTAGGTGCCCCCAGGGTTCAGCATGAAATCCTTCTTGTGATACCGGTCCCAACTCCTCGTCAGTACAAGTCGAATGACCTCAAACAGCATGAGTCTATGTTGCCCCAAACCTGAGATCCAGTAGGTGCCCCCAAGGTTCAGCATGAAGTCCTTCTTGTGATACCGGTCTCAACTCCTCGTCAGTACAAGTCGAATGACCTCAAACAGCATGAGTCTATGTTGCCCCAAACCTGAGATCCAGTAGGTGCCCCCAGGGTTCAGCATGAGCTCCATCTTGTGATATCGGTCCCAACTCCTTACCAGTACAAGTCAAATGAGCCCAAACAGCGACTTATTAAGACGATTCTAATTCTAGTATCGGTTAGGAGAAATAGGTACCAAACCAAATCAGCTTCTGATGTTGTGGCTGACTGTACTTTTCTTTAGAAAATCAAGGAGTACTCATCGAGGCGTTTCTAACAAACCTAAACTCAACCTGGTTGAGGGATTTTTTTTTTTTGGCAGAGTTCTTATGGCCACCTCCTGTCTCCATCATCAGACCAGCTCGATGGTATCAAAATATTGTATTGTCATCCAAGTTACGCAGGTATGCAAAATTTTAGCTCAATCGGACATCAGGAACTGGTTCAAATCTGGCTCGCAAGATTCTACCTAAACATCTAACACACATACTGACAAACACTGTGAGTTAAATAAAAGCTTGTAAAAACTGCGCGCGCCAACCCGCCTGCCAAGCGTGGCGCGTATGGCAAACCCCCCCTTTAATGATAAAGGGGAGGCCTATGTTCAGCAGTGGACGTCAATTATGGCTGAGATGATGATGATGATGATGATTTAAGCATATTCTCGGATTTGGTTAAAACAAACAGTAACAGCGCAAAAATGCGGATTTTCCTTAACGATAATGTCAATAATATCTACCTAATTGGTAAAGTTGCCTTGTCAACCTAAAACATTTAAACTGATGTACACGGTGTAATATGAGGAAACCGAATAATTTTAACAGCGTATTCCTGATCTTTTGAAGACTAACATGTCATACAAACTTTCCTGAATTTTGCCTAGTTTCTGAGTTACGACCAATTAAAAAAAAACACATTTATCATTGTTACTCAGCGAAACACGATTTTTAGATGGTGATTTCACCAGTATGGGGCGTAGTCTAAAGACATCTTTTATTGACAGATGTCAAAGTGACAATAAACATTTTGTATTATAAACTGTTTCTTATAAAAAAATTTAGAAATTAATTTCAACCGATAATTTTACCTATAATAATAATAAAGCACTTTATTCCAAACGTTATACAGTTACGGTTGTACATTGATGTTTTACATATTACATATTTAGTTTTAATAATTATTTAATGTTAGTAAGTAAGATATATTCATTATATTTATGTTATTTTTGTTAGTGTACTTAGATAGGTAATCAACGTTAGTTGTGTTTGGACGCCCATTTATGGGCAAATTTTACCTATGAGACTTACTTATTATGTACAAATAAATACATTCAAAAAAACGAAAAAAATAAAACAAAAAATTTTTTTTGGCCTTTTTGATATAAAGTCATATTAGGTATGTTTTTTTCTTCTATTGACCTCAGAAATGCGTGGTTCAAATCTTTCTGTTTTCTTAGGCAAGCTGGTGCTGAATTTGGTTTAAAATTTCTTCATAAGGAAAACTGCTCTGCCTGAAACTTAGGCAAGCCGACGGGAATCGTTTTCTATGGACTCGCCGCCACTGATAGACATTCTAGATTTAAAATATCACTTATTATAAAAATTGCTGAGTAAATTTCATTCATGTCTTATTAACTCACTTAAGCCCGTCACAGACGGAGCTATAATATATATTATAGCTCGATACCTATATTACTATATATTTCGATATATTTAGGGTATATTGCCTTCCTTTTCGGCCGTGACGTACAACCGATATATCTTTCTCTCTTTTGATATCTTTGCCGTGTGGGGTGCCGAGCTATACGATAATATATATTTCGGTATCTTACGGTATATTAATATATATTATAGCTCCGTCTGTGACGAGCTTTATTAAATTTTTTTATAGACATTTGGTTTCCGTAAATGTCGTCAAACTGTCTACTAGCTTATCTTAATATCTATCCGAATCAAATTAATATTAGTCAGTAATAGTGTATCACAACAATGGATACAAAATGTATTTGGATCGGTCTACATATTTGGTACACTGGCTGGCTGGCTGGATCATCTCCTATAGACTACGCATACAGCATGCAATGAAGTGGAGTAGTAACAATAATCTATCGATTTTTTTAATCCATTTATTTTAGCACGAGATATTTCTTCAGTTATTCGCTATGTGCGAAGTGCATTGTGGGGGTAACGAGAACGATCGCAGTGCTCAATGTGACAAGAAATGAAACTGCAAATCCCCTGTCTGCTGTCAAAATAGTGAATCAGCCAGTTGCATTTCATATAAGCAAGGAATACAACCTATTTATAAAAAAAGAAAAAAAAGAGGTTGACCACCTGCCCAAGAGATGGCGCCACAATCATGCTCACAGCGAATACACCACGTTTACAATATTTTTAAACAAAAAGGACCGACTTCTTTCGACTAGCCTCCACCTTTCCAAAAGAAAATACTCAAATCACTCACTCAAAAAAATTGCAAAAACAAAGATCTCAACGAATTGAGATCTTTTTAAATTACTGCCTATCCTGCCTGCCTGCCTGCACTCAGGGCCAGTTGCACCAACCATTTTTAACGGACTCATCAGCGGGCCCCAGCAGGTTACTATGAAATTTTCCGTACAATAAAATTTAACGTTGACAGACAGTCTGGTGTCTACCCTTACTGGTTAAGTGATCTGTGGTTCAGTCGTATTTGGGTATGCGTTATTGAGAGCAGCAGTTAATGGAAGAAGAAATTAAGCAAGAAGTACTATTATTGAGATGATACATTTGATAGTGGAGGTATTTAGTCATTATCGTAAAAGCATAATAAACGGTAGCCATTTATTAAATTTAAACTTTGCATTGTGACTAAAGTGCCGTGAGTATAACCGTGTTATTTTATAATGGGAGCCATTTATAAATAAAATATCTAACGAGCGGAGCGTAAACGAAGCGAAGTTCTTACAAATAACTTTTTGGACACAACTGTCACCTGGCTACTGGGACGTCTCGGCATTTCGATAATAAATAAATAAATATTTGGGGACAATCTTACACAAATCAACCTAACCCCAAACTAAGCAAAGCTTGTACTATGGGTGCTAGGCGACGATATACATACTTAGATATATAAATACATACTTATATACATAGAAAACATCCATAACTCAGGAACAAATATTTGAGATTAGCACACAAATAAATGCCCTTACCAGGATTCGAACCCGGGACCTCCAGCTTCGTAGGCAAGGTCACTACCAACTGGGCTATAGAGGCCGTTATATATTTCGATGACTGTTTAATTTTGAGGGTTTGTTCAGTCAGCAGCAGAAGTAGCTAAGCTGGTAGGGTGTTCAAAATGACCTACACACACTTTTATTCTCTTAACAGTGAAGTCGTGTCCAGCTCATTTTGAACACCCTACACTGAAAAAAGTCTCGTACTGGCAACCAGAATCCGATTATCTCTACAGTGTTGTCTTGCTGTATATGTGACGACTAAACACTTTGTAAACATAACAAAACTTTTCTGGTTATATCAAAATCGTTAGTACTAATATGAATTGTACTGATAACTATAAAATATTGTAATTGACATGTATCAACTAGACAAAAGTTATGTGTGTATAAGTCAAAAAGTCTTAGGCTCTGCTGTTCTACTATATAAGTTACTCTATGCTACCAGTTAATAAAGTCATACAAATTTTATCTGCAAACTATACAGCGTGTATTTTTGATATTACCACATAAGCTATGGGTAGTTAGTATAGACCCTAATAAACATACATACTTCCATATGTTTTATAAAAAATTTACGACTTTTATTTATCCATATAAAATATTTCAGCACGCAATGTATTGCTCCTACCTGATTACTTTGCCTTTAAAATGTCACAATTGATATGTGTCACATTGTACTGTATACGCAATACATTGCTGAGTGAAATAAATTAAAAAATTAATTACTGTAATTATTGCAATGTCGATTTAAAACATCAAAACCTGCTTCTGATGGTTTCCTTTTGTGGTAATATCCAATATACACGCGGTATACACGTCAAAGTTGATATCAAAATCTTATTTTCTTTATTTGTAAACAATTAAAACACTTGAGACAGTAGCATGGTTCGACGGCACGTGTGTGAGATCATTTGACACGTAACTTGAGACAAGTAGGACGCTCCAACCCGGTCACCCGATAAATGGGATCAGCCTTTTAAGGGCTGCAGTTGGCTTACTTAATTAATTATGTTACGATTTAAAAAAACTAGAACTCTATCTGTACAACGTACAGTCGCATCAAATATATCGGAGCGGCGAGGGAACTCAAAATATCTGAACATGAACTTTATCGCCTTGACAATAGAGTCGTTGTTCAGATATTTGTGACCACCTTGACCGCTCCGATATATCTGATGGCGACTGTACAATTTAAGCGCCTTCCGCTAAATGTCGACGTCAAAAATATGTTTACACTTTTGCACCTTACTCCTTTGTAATAAGGTCCAAAAGTGTAAACATTTTCTTGACGTCGACTGTACTTTTTCCAAAAATGTACCTAGAGTAGAAATTTGCAAACAATAAATGAATATCAAAATTAAAACTATATAACAACAGGCGGTCTTAACGGTTATAATTATAATATTGTTGACATTGGTTATTCTTCTCGCGTTTATCCCGGCCATTACCAAGGCTTAATTGAGCCTGAGGTTCGCTTGGTAACCTAATTTCCATGAATATACGTAAGTACTAGTTTAAAAAGATCACTTCGTACCCAGAGGCGAAACTAGGCGGTAACTATCAGATGATATTTTGTACATAAGTTCCGAAAAACTCAGCGGTGCGAGCCGAGGTTCGAATTCGAACCTGAGACTTCCGGATTGAAAATCGGACGTTTTACCGCCGGTTAACAGCGCTTCATATTGGTGATATTGGTGACTTATTAAGTTTTTAAAGAAGATATTATTATCAGATATTGAAATTTCGGTAGGTATTTATATATACAAAATATAATATTTATACAAAAAAAGAACCGACTTAACTTAGGATCCGCTATTCCAAGAGGAAGTGGCCGAGTTGCTGTAAAAAATAGTGAAATCACTATAAGTGTGCCTATAATAGTTGAAGAGTTCCCTCGATTTCTCCAGGATCCCATCATCAGACCCCGACTTGGTGACAATGGGACCATCTAGGGGTTATACCCGTTCGATTAAAAAAATAATTGAAAATCGGTTCACGATTCACGGAGATATCGAGTAACATACATACATAAATTTTTTTTTAAAAAAATCTGTCGAATTGAGAACCTCCTCCTTTTTTGAAGTCGGTTAAAAAATCTTTAAATAGATCTAACATCCTCTTTCCATTGAATTATTCAAACGGTTCACAATTTCCTTCAACCTCTATAAATGGCTATAACTTAACTTACACAATAATCTTTATGTATAAATAAACCAAGGTTTTTCCTTCATTAATTATGGCAATAAAATAATTACCACTTGGTAATTGCTGCATCTTTACTTATTTTACAATTATTTATGTCATTGTCAATGAATTTCATCTTTATTTTGACTATAACTGTTAAAAAATACGGGCGGGAATTCAGAATGACCTCTACTTTATAGTGAAGACAACAAGAGCGTAGGTAATTTTGATCAACTTGCCCGCTCAAATACTTCTGCTGCTGTCTGTAATTTGCTATTGACCGTGAATGCAGTAATTATGAAATAGTCAGCGCACGAGTTTCTAATTAGGTATCGCTTTTTCTCCATAAATCCCAATGGTAAAAGGTCGTATCTCCAAAGGAAATACAAAGAATTTTCAACATTTTTTCTATATAAAGTCGTTTAAAAAGGTCCATTTTAAGATAAATTTATTTGCAATTAAGCCATTTTAGAAGTGGTGTGTGATGATTTGCGTCAACTAGCCTTTATAGTAGTATGTAGTAAATCGTTAGGTTGAGAGAAATGTATCATCTCTCAATGTAACGTGGGACATTCCTATACCCTTTCCACTCTATCTATACCAGTTATCTTTGTGTACCGTCGAGCTACAACTTTGCCTACGATACACAACTTTGCCTGGCTTGAAAAACATGTTTTTCTCCACTAAACAGCTATTTATATCTTATTCCTGAGATGGCTGCCTTTCTCCCACCTCAGGAATAAGATATAAATTTGTGCATCGTAGACAAAGTTGTAGCACTTGACGGCAATTTACACAGAGACATTAGAGACCTACCTAATATTACCTACCGTCAAATGGCCCAACTTTGCCAACCTACCAAACTTTGCCCCCATACAATTTTTTAAAGCCGAGAAAGGACTAAGGGATTAGTCTCCTGTCTGGGGAATACCAGGGAATTTTTCTGTTTTGAAGACGCCGTCTATCTTTTCCGTTGTTGTGCCTATGTAAGAATTCGTGTTGTACCGTCACTGTCTTCCGTAGTCAAAAGTTCCGCTACCTCAACGTGTCAATTATCAAACAAAGCATCGGCTTCTATCAAACTGTCGTATCAGATATATCATTAAGTATTCTACGTAGTACAGAGCATTGTACTAATCGGAAGGTCAGTTTGTCTCAAATACTATGTCATTAAGTATTCTAGACACGTTCCGATCCGTCGTCACGATGACAGAAGAAAAATATAGTAAGTACTTTGAGAATAGAAGGATTAAACGTCTTTTATAACTTGGGCAATAACTGATAAACAGTATTGTTTCTTCCCTAGGAAGTAAAACAGATTCATGTCGTTTACGTACAGTCGCCATCAGATATATCGGAGCGGTACTCAAAAATATTGTAACATGCACTGTATCGCCTTGACAATCGGCGTCGTTCAGATATTTGTGACCTCCTTGGCCGCTCCGATCTGATGGCGACTGTACTTCATACTCTTGCGGCCTAGGTATAACTGTAAGGCACTGTAACGAATTGTCTTAGCAATCTTAGTTTTACGTACTAAGAAAATCATTTACCAATGCAGGTAATCGATTTAGTAAGTTATCGATACGCAATAAGTCACGTATTGATTAAGTTTAGACTCGCAGATTAAATATTCATAAATCATAAACATCTGTCAAATCTTAAACGTCACTGTCGTTGCATGCTAGTTTTCATATGTTTATGTTGAAATGGGAAAAGGTTTTCTAAATTTCATGAAATTATGAATAAATTGAATTACAGCTTAAGTAATAATAATAATCCAATAAGAAAAGGAAAACAAAGAATAGAGATAGAAAATAAAAGAAAATGTTTTTGTTTATAATACTTTATTAACTTGCTCTTGATTTTCAACAATGTTAAGTGTTAATTCATTCATACCACTCTTATTACAACGTATTAAAGTTCAAAATTAAGCTTAGATATCTTCGACGTCTTCTGTACGTGCTCAATCTTTTTAATCGAAATTAAGATAATGCGGTTTCTCACAAATTGGTTTTTAGTTGTGTTTATGTCGTAAGGTCCCGGTCGAGTGCGCACGAGTGGCGCAAGCATTTTGTAAGGGCCGGAGAAAATACAGCTAGATTTAACGAAAAAACATCGGATGTGCTTGTTAAATACAAGGCACTTACGATGAAATGCTTTGGAATGCCCGAGAGTGCTGTGCTGTCATAGGTAACATTCAGAGAAAATACAGCTAGTTTAGGAGAAAAACGTCGGATGTGCTTGTTAAAAACGAGGCACTTACGATGAAATGCTTTTGAATGCCTGTAGTTGCTAACGTAGGTAACATTCAGAGAAAATACAACTACTTTGGGTGAAAAACGTGGTATGTGCTTGTTAACAAAAAGGCACTTACGATGAAACGATTACGAATGCCTGCGAAATTGTAAACAAGTAACACTTTGAATGTTATGCTAGAAATTGTATCAAGAAAAGGATTTTTTTACAATTAAAAACTGGCCAAGTGCGAGTCGGACCAGCATTCTAAAGCTTCATCACATAAATGTCATGTATGTGTCATTGGTTGGCTGGAAGAGATCCCTTTTAGGGATAAGCTCGCCTTTGTGCATATCTTTTTGTATTTTACTAATGTTTTAATGTTATACTTGTTTATGTGCAATAAAGTGATACATACATACATACATACATACATGTAACAATGTATTTTTTAAAGTCTGATCGTAGGTTTCTCATAGGTTTTTAGTTTCGGAGATAAGGGGGATTAGGATGATTTTCGCCTTTTATTCTTCAACAAAGTAAGTCATTTATTAATTATTGTATGGCTACATGTCACTGGATATAGATAGGCATTTCTTCTCTGGGGTAGTATTAGTGAAAAAGCACAGATGATGAAGAATTTCCAGTGAGTGCTGCGAGGTCCAGATGGCACAGTGCAGCTGCCAAGTTTGTTATTCTTTTAGCACCACCTAGGGATCACGTGTAGGGTTGTCGAAGGTATTTCCTACGGACGCAGAGTAACATTGATTGAACGTTATTCATACCAGGGGATTAAGAGCCGTAGGCACCATGACAATAGTTTAGCTACAACGCCTACATAATTAAGGTCTTAAATATCGCTACGACCAGACCTTTCACTGTACAGTCTCCATCAGCCATATCGGAGCGGTATTAAAAAATATTGTAACATGCACTTTATAGCCTTGACAATAGAGGCGTTGTTACGATATTTGTGACGACTTTGGCCGCGTCGATATATCTGATGGCGATTGTACTGTGAAAAACCGTTTCACGCGACTTTATCAACAGAATTGTGTGTGACCGCCGAACGGTGGCGGTGTTATCAAACATAGTATGTATTACATCAAACATTGCGTGACTCTTGCTACATACGTCTTTAGTCAATGAAGGTACGAAATCGGTTTAAAATTAACTAGTAGTCCGCCTCGAACTGAGAACTAGCGGTGGATTTTTTTTCTCTCCTTCTAGCTCCATAACCACTTGATCGATTCTGCTCATATACGAACTTACAAATTTTAGGTATCTCTGCTACAGCCCCAAGATATTTCATAAAGATCAAAAAAACGATACTAAAGTTATCGTCAGACAAACTATCGAAATCAAAAAGTCATCCAAATGCCGAGGCGTCCCAGTAGCCAGGTGACAGTTCGGTCTGGAGTTGTTTGTAAGAACTCACTTCGCTTACGCTCCGCGAGTTCGATAATACTGGTGTTTTAAGCACAGCCAAAACAGAGACTATAGAGATATAGACGGCCACAGCCTAAGAACATTTTGAAGCTCAGATAGCGTACTAGTAGTACACTATATAGTAGCTACTTAGTGGAGTAGCAGTGCAGGTGACATTTCCTCTTATATTTTCGGTATATTTAGGTGGCTTTCAGACAGTGGGCGCAATTGATTTGAGCTTCAAAAAGTTCTTAGGCTGTGGCCGTCTATATCTCTATAGTCTCTGGCCAAAGGTAGGCTAGGTTGGTAGAAGATACGTTGGGAGGCGGTCCGACATTCAATCCTGTGTTCTAGATTTTCACTAGATGACAGCACCGTGGCGAGAGTCCTTTTTGACAGTAGCTGTCAAAATCCACCAATCATATTAAATCATATTTTTGATTTTGACAGCTGCTGTCAAAAAGACCAGTCACCATGGTGGTGCCGTCTAGTGAAAAATTCGGTCGTGAAAACCCTCATTGCACGTGAACAAATGTGTCGGTTAACTTCAAACTCAGATAAATCCATTCGACCCTCTCAGCAATTATCTACCCTATTACCTTTTCTTAGTACCATAATCGCATAATGTGACAGATGGATTTATCCGAGTTTGAAATTAAGCGACTCAAATGCGCGTGAGTTGATTCCGAATCCGAAGTCTGACCGTATCGTCTTACGGCTATTCCAGTAACAGGAAAATTCAATTACCTCGTCGGGAACCATTTATTGCATTGCGGAAGCATGTATCCCTAGTTTGCGGTTCAGTGGTCAGTCAGCTGTAGGTCGCGGGTTCAGTTACGCACGAAACACGGGGATTCCGGGGCTGAGGAAGCGGAAGTGGGGTAGCAGTGATTTCTACATTGAGGACTTTCTATTGACTTTTTTGCAATTTTCTTCCTTTTCCAAAATATTGATATTATGATACCAATTTTAATTAGCGAAAGCCGGGTAACTATAGCGGATGTATAACCCTGGAGAATAGCTAGGGATACACGCACAGATCTGCCCGCCGGATTTGTCTGACGGATGTGCCCGGCGGACAAATCCGTGCGTGCATGGCGCGAATTGGACACGGATTTGACTGCGGACACATCTGAATAGCGCCATACACGAACGGATCTGTCCGCCGGGCATATCCGTCGGACAAATCCGGCGGGCACATCTGTGTGTGTATCCGTAGCTAATAACTTTGGGCCTTGGGATTTACTTGAACCGTTTTATAAAAACAATAAATAAATGGCACTTGCCATGATGTTGATTTTAACTAATCATTCACGTTTTATATATTTTTCCATGAGACCCTTGACTATATGATTACTGGGTCAAAGAAACCCAATTTTACGGTACTACCAGTGTAGCAGCACCTCATCATGGGCAGGGTATATAACAACTAAAGTAACTACGTGGGCTTAGTGACCCAAGGAGGCCCTTGGTATCAGATACTACTGATACTAGAGATAGCCACTCTTCTATATTTTGTGCTACTTCGAACCTATTGGATATCTCAAGGGCAGTCAGATCTTTGAGGGCATCCTCGCTCCAGCAGTATCTAGGACAAACAATATAATATAATTTTTTAGTAAGTTATACTAGTACCTGTAGACCTCTCGAGTATAGCTAAAACTGAGTACCTAGATGGCTAACTCACAATGTCCTTCAGCGTCGTAGAGACCATTATGTTGCTTAAGTCCTTTGTGCCAATTTCCACCATTTTGAACATATTCCAAAAAAAACGATTCTAATTAATTCTACGTTACCATAGAACCTGCCCTCAAAATTTTACGGGAGTTGTTTGAGAAACTGTAGAGGAGATCAACCGCATACGAAAGCATTTTGCCCAGCCCAGCTTAAACGGAGACCTTCGCCATCGCTCGGTCGATTAAGAGTGTGTCGTAATAGAAATCCACCATTTGACAGTCCGTGATTTAGGTAACAATATTAGTGTAATAGCGGTCGAGAACCACTTTTTCTGACTCTGTAACTAATCAATATTATCGGCCGTTAGGTAGTATTTGATCAAAATATAATTAATTTACACCGTTTTTCTTATACTTTAAATTAAATTAAGCTTAAATTGAGGAAGTCATGGTCATACTATAACTTTTGATGCAATACTAGTATGCTGTATGAAAAGTGACAAGACGTAGGATGACCAAATTATATGCATTTTTTTTATTATCGTTGTAAAATTATTATCATCATTGGTGATAAAAAATTAATGACCCACA
Source organism: Pammene fasciana (assembly GCA_911728535.1). Classification (NCBI taxonomy): domain Eukaryota; kingdom Metazoa; phylum Arthropoda; class Insecta; order Lepidoptera; family Tortricidae; genus Pammene; species Pammene fasciana. The sequence continues at coordinate 4,240,504 of OU452295.1, forward strand.
TCATTCATCTTCAAATTTTGTATCATGACTTATTCTATGCTACGCGAACCCCGAAATCATCATGTATAACTTCATCATCTCAGCCATAAGACGTCCACTGCTGAACATAGGCCTCCCGTTTGGACCTCCATAAGTATCGGTCGGAAGCGACTTGCATCCAGCGTCTTCCGGCGACCTTTATAAGGTCGTCTGTCCATCTTGTGGGTGGACGTCCTACGCTGCGCTTGCTAGTCCGTGGTCTCCACTCGAGCACTTTTCGACCCCATCGGCCATCTGCTGTGCGTGCAATGTGGCCTGCCCATTGCCACTTCAGCTTGCTAATCCTGTGGGCTATGTCAGTAACTAGTTCGTCTACGGATCTCCTCATTTCTGATTCGATCACGTAGAGATCATGTATACTTACTACTTATTAATTATTTTTGTTTTAAATCTTGTGATAATCGTACAAACAGTATCCAATAACTTATAAGCATAACCTAGGTCTTAAGTAGAATTATGTGTATTTCTGTTCTTATATATTAAGAGTCCCAATGTAAATAAATTCAAACGAACTAACTTAAAAATACTAAAAACTAAAATACTATTTCTAAAAGCGGCCCCTGTGGCGTAGTGCCGAGGACGCTGGCAGCATTTCCTCGCTGAACTGCAATACAATAGTAGAATAATTAATAATATTTTTTTAGCATCGCAAAATCGGAATTTGAATATGAATGTAAAAATACAATTCGCGAAATTATTTATGGCTGACGATTACATTGTCATGATTAGAGAATAAAAGACTTCATTTTTGTCTTATATTTAGTTTCTAATGTTCATTTGTAATAAATAAGTTAAAGATAAATTTTTATTTGGCATATTTTATATTTAAACAGTAATTTACAATTAAATAACATAAGTTACAATATACCAAAATGGGTATGGCGCGCCACCACTGGTAAACAATGTGTAAGTAGTACCAGGCGTCCATAGGCTACAGTAACTGCTCACCATCAGGCAGGCCGTATGCTTGCTTACTTCCGTCGTGGTATTAAAAAAAACTTCACATAGGTACATTTGACAACCGCTTTGTATGCCTTGCCAGGAGCTGTCAAATTGCTGAATTATGTTATGAATTCTATCCAAATTCCACCTTCCAATTCCAATTTTTTGCTTCAAATGTGCAATATAATTTACCTTCCGTGTACTTTGTTATTCATTACATTTGTCAGGGAAAAAACTAACTAGGTATTATAAATTTGACAGCAATTTGGTACATAGGTAGAGCACAATAAGAAAATCATTACGAATTAAGATAAACTAGTAGTCCGCCTCGAACTGCGAAATCGCGATTTACTTGCAAATAAGCTGACCAATATAACAAGACCCATGTCATGATTTTTTTTTAGTCTTCTAGGTCCATAACCCCTTGATCGATCCTGCTCATATACGAACTCTCAAATTATACATATCCCTGGCTAGAATATAACCCCAACTTTCATAAATAAAGATCAAGAAAACGTTACTCAAGTTATCGTCGAACAAATTCTCAAAATGAAAAAGCCATCGAAAAGCCGAGACGTCCCAGTAACCAGAAGTTGTTTGTAAGAATTCGCTTCGCTTACGCTCCGCTCGTTCGATTATATTATAAGTATAATAGGTACCTAAGCTAAATGTACCTTATAATATAACAAACATAAACCAATTTTATTGTTCTATTATATACGTTATTACCTTAAATTAGCCATCAAAAACACGTGGATAATATACTTAAATATAAAACTTTATACCTACTCATAAAAGTCAGCAATTCTTTACAACTTTATGTAACACAATGAATGACTTATGTGTCACTTGTCAGTCACAATGATCACTTTTTTATTGTTTGACTTTCAATAAATGCAAATTGTGCATCTATTGGCTTATTTACGTAGTATAATATAGTGAAGATTGTGAAGGTAATAAATAATAAACGTGTAAAGTACATGAGTCTTTTGTTTGATTATTGACGATTTTCTACGTCCAAAGAGATTCAGTCTACTATGGGAGTTTTAATAAAAAGTTATAAATTATCTATTAAAGTATGCAAGTCCGGTAAAAATAGTATTTTTTCCACCGACTTCAAGATTTCGAAGGAGCCCTCTTCTCAATTCGTCGAAGTCTTATCAACAGACTATATTACATCGGTATCATAGTTTTTTGGTCGTTTTTATTTAGGTCCGTGTTCCACTACACATGAAGGGTACACGGAAAGAACATGTCTAGTCACTTTGACAACATTTTGAGTTATAGCGGTTTTAAAGTTTGGAACGATTCAATTAACCATACTATTTTCGTAACTAGGTGGTTTTTATTAATTAAAAAGTGGGTTTATGTTAAAAGTTCCAGCTGTTACAGAAGTTGTTGCTAATAGTTCTTTGCAAGCTCTACATTTTAATACAAAAATTTCATTTTACGAAAAAAGGGACTAGACATGTTCTTTCCGTGTACCCTTCACATATAGTGATTTCAGTATTTTTTACAGCAACTCGGGTATTTATTTTGTTTAAAATTATGCCTGTTCTGTTCTTAGTAGGTACTGTAGGTAGGTAGGTATAGTCACGTCTGAAAATATGGATACATTTAATGTGCCAAAAATATGTAGCCACGACGCTATTATCAAGGTTTAAAGTCTTGGATTCATGTTTTTGTCACTTTCAATGTATTATATTTTCAAACTAGCGACCCGCCCCGGCTCCGCACGGGTGCAATCATACATATAAACCTTCCTCTTGAATCACTCTACATATATCTATTAAAAAAACCGCATCAAAATCCGTTAGCGACTTTGTTTTATACTATGTAGTGACGTGACCGTACCTGCTAGTATTTATTTATTTATCCTTTGGCTACATGTCACTGGATATAGATAGGCATTTCTTCTCTCGGGTGAGTAGTAAAACTCTTAAGTCCGCTCTTTTCCATTTTGGCCAAATCCTAAAAACGAGTTTTTGAATAATTGTGACGTAATCAGGGGGTTTTACGCTATACGCTTACCGCACGGCGCACAGGAGGGAAGGATTGGCACATTGCTTATTAGTTATTATACTTATTATATTATTATTTATTCTTTATTTTATTTAATCTCCATAAAAGCTTACAGCTACGCCAACACACTATGTTATGGGTGCGTCCGAGAATTGCTAGGGATACACGCCCAGATCTGCCCGCCGGATTTGTCTGGCGGATATGCCCGGCGGATGTATGGCGCTATTCAGATGTGTTCGCAGACAAATCCATGTCCAATTGCGCCATACATGGACGGATCTGTCCACCGGGCATATCCGCCAGACAAACCGGCGGGCAGATCTGTGCGAGTATCTCTAGCTATTCTTCTGTACTTGTACTATTACTATTCTGTGGCAATATCGTGTCATAATAAATAATACCCGAGTACCTAATAACGTTTGTCTCTTCATTTCGAGAAACAATCATTTAAACTTTCCACTGAATACAATGCGTCTAAATCATTCGTTTTCCGGTTAAGTCAAGCAATATCATCATTCATTTCTGTTATTGCCTGTTTAGCTATATTGCTTTGTCTGTATCTGGGATAATAAAACAGAAGCGATATTTTAGCAGCTTATAGATTTTCTAAAAGTATTACATAATGGCAAACATAATTTGCTTACAGTGTAAAGTATTTTACGCCATTCCGGGCGGTAAGTGAGATTTACCGCCTGCGCGCGTAGCGGAAAATCTCATTTTACACCTGGGAGAAGGCGTAAAATCGTGTAGGGGCGGTAATAAACTAATAAAGGCCTGAACTTTAGTTCGGGCCACAAATGTCCGCGATCTGAGCCGTTCTGTATTTTACCGCCCTAGGTGCGTAATGTACGATTATTAAACAGTAGTTCTCTTATTTACAGGCATGGTCGGAGCCCCAGATGCCATCAAGCCTGCGGATCGGATCGACGACTACTCGCCCCAGCTGCACGGCAACCCCATATTTACTATAAGCGGTACGTAAACTTTTCATCACACTTGCTCGTAAGAGCTCAAGCGGTCCAGACACTGTCAGTAATAATGTAATTATTTCTGTACCCATCCTTCTCTTCTTCATATACATAGAAAAGGACGGGTACAGAAATAATGACATTATTACTGACAGTGTCTGGACCGATGTAGGCGATGCGCGCCGTACATCCTTTATTTCGACTTAGGGCGGTAATGTAACTTTCATCTCTCTCGCTCATCGCGGGGGGCAGGGCTTCGGCTTCGCACAAGCAAGCAAGGGTTTCAATTCACACTTGTTCGTAAATTCTTTTACTATTCTGGCTATGAAAATTGTACCATTTAATTGTTAGGACTCCAAGAAGTGCAAGAACCAAGAACACCAATGCGCGGCATGAGTAGTCAAGGCCATAGCCCGGGCGCACACAGAAGGCGGTCACCGGAGTTCTGCGTCCGCGTTCCATTGGACTTATATGGATCCTGTGTGCGCCCGGGCTGTCAGTGTTTCAAGCTGTTTCTTGCTAGAAGTTAGGATTTGTCAAATGTAATACGATTTCAAGGGTACCTGTTATCAGATGTGGTTACATTAAACGGATTAAACCAGTTGTTTTCGTTTTATGTGCTAATTAAGAAAGGTTAAGAGATTATTGGAGCGTTGAACTTAAAAATAAAGTAGACAGCATGGATTAAAACTGCTTAAACTTTTGACCGCCGTCGCCTGATATACATTGGTATCGTATTGCGAGTAAGAAAAAGTAGAAGAAAAAATTTTTGGACGTGAAAAAAAATTTTTTTTTGTATAGCGCGAGTCGTCTCAGCTGACCAACCCTCCATACAAAACCATAAAACTTTTTCGTGACAATTTTTTTTTTTTAGTTTTTCATAATAAGAATACGATACCAATTATGCCCTTAAAAGGATCACAAGTGTTTTTGTTACACCTTGTATGATACTAAGCCCGGCGCACACAGAAGTTGGTCACCGGAGTTCTGCGTTCGCGTTCCATATAAGTCCAATGGAACGCGGACGCAGACCTCCGGTGACCGCCTTCTGTGTGCGCCCGGGCGAGGTTAATAACAAAGATTAAAAAAAAAGGACTGCTAGATGAAATTACTGCAGGTAAGGGCATTTATATGATCATTGAGTAACAGGAGATGACATTCCTAAAAAAATTTTTGTCTCAAAAGTTTTAGTGAAAATCACTACAAAATCTACAAATCTATACTACTCTTTGATTCAGTCACAGCTGTCAACCACCAAACACGGCGCACATAATTTGTTCTTTCTAGACGTCACATCTAGAAGAATACATAATTAATCAAAGCTATAAACAGCTTGCAACACTGTTGATAACAAAGATAACTGCTGGATTAAATTTATTTATATGATTATAGAATGGAAACGAATAAGCAACTTATACATAATTCCTGCTATTAAAAATATTTCTTAAAAATATTTGCGGTAAAATAACCGTAAGTACCAATTAAATAAATAAACATATTACACATTTTTCAACAAATTTCAAGTTGATATATATTATAATCGTACCTACATGTGTGCACAACTGTCTCAAAGACTGTGTACACAAATTGACAGACATCGGATTAGTACTAATTGGGGGGATTAGCAGTGTGCACAGAAAGAGATGAATATTTATTTGCTAGCTAGCGGAATCTTTTGTTTCCAAGAAACATGAGGAAAAATGAAGAAAATAAGCCACTGTCACAATATTTAGAGGGCCAATTTCCTACTATAGTATGTAGATAAAAACGTCAGAGGGTTTGCTAATTTGTGCTCCAGATGTTAGCGAGATGATTTTCGCTGTGTCCATACCTTTTAGACGTGAAGGACTTGCCCGGGTTAACGCGACGTACGGACGCCATTATGGCGCCTCTACATGATGGGCCATCATAGGGACGCAGCTATGCGTTAGAGAGAGCTAACGATATTGCCATCTCGTTCCGTCGTATAGCTGCGTCCCTATGATGGCCCATCATGTAGAGCCAGCCTTAGATATATCGGAGCGGTCAAGGTGGTCACAAATATCTGAATAACGCCTCTATGGTCAAGGCGGTAAAGTGCATGTTCAGATATTTTTGAGTAGGTACCCTGGCCGCTCCGAAATATTTGATGGCGACTGTACGTAGGTACCCATAACATCACACAACGGACGTAGGTGAAGCGAATGTCTTACAAACAAACTATTTATTTGCTGATGATAAATTACATGCGTTAGGTACAATTAATTTATATGAGTATTTAGATGTTTCATTAAAAAAAATAGAAAGGGACAAGCATATATACATAATTCTAAATCAACCTAGTCCCATCTTAGAGCATTTAACCAACCGGAGCGGCCATTGGCAGGCGTTCCCCTCACAGTGAAGTTTCCAACCCGCATTGAGCCAGCGTGCATGAGAGTAGGCCTGTGCCCAGGAGGGGTACGTATATATGCTATCATCATTTATTACTTAGAAAATTATTAGTAAAATTAATTTCATTAATGCCCAAATAGCGGAAAAACCTAAAGTAGAATACATAATTATTTATGAATCCAAAAGAAATAAAAGGTACTTAATACAAACAACTGATAAATAGGTACCTATATAAAACGTTTTTATCTACACCCATATCATAAACCCTCCATGATGCGTTCAAAAACCGCACGTTATAACCACCATAAAAATAGATTGTTTCTTTAGAAGTTAGAACAAATATCTTATCTGTAACGATGTTATTATTATCAAATAATAAGCAAAAATTCGATATATTATGAAAATCCGGGATGCTCCGACCTGCCGGCCGCGCCCCGCCGACCGCCGGCAGAATCGAGTTGGCCATGGCGATGGCGTACAATCCGTGCAACGGCAGTCATTCAATCATCATTTCGGGTTTATAATATGTGTGTAGATAAAGCAGTGTATGCAACTGTACGTAATTAGGCCTTAAAACACTCGTGTGATCTTATTATGAAACTCACTTCATTAGTTTCATAAAACCACACTCGTGTTTTAAGGACCCCTATTACGTAACAGTTACGTAAACTACTATAATGTGATGATATCATAATTTCGTGTGTCCTCAATAAATACATTATAACATTACTAATCCATTATTATCTATGTACCCGTCCATAGATAGTAAAAGATAATATAAGTGAATCCGATTGTCTGTTAGTATCATACATTAAGTTAAGTGTCTAAATAGCATGATTTATTAACGATGAGTTTCGTTTTTAGGGTTCCGTACCTAAAAAGGAAAAAACGGAACCCTTATAGGATCACTTTGTTGTCCGTCTGTCTGTCTGTCAAGACCATTTTTGACAATAATACCTACTAGGGAAGTGATTTTATGATGGCTAGCAAGACACCAGAGGCCAGTTTTATAAAGCTACAAGTTACAATTTACAAGCGGAAGTCTCTTTCTAACACATAGGGATAGAAAGAGAGTTCCGCTTGTAAATTGTAACCTGTAGCTTTATGAAACTGGCCTCTGATAGTAAGCCGTTTCGGTAGCCTTATATGTAGTATTCAGAAAAAAAATAACAGTAAAAATAACATACAAAATTTATTAGTCAGTTTTGTGACGGTCCATACAGAGTGCATGGAAAAATGCGTCACAAAACTGACAATAAAAACTCTCTAGCCTTGATGATATGACTGATATGAGTCATATCAATCTTAATTGACTTTTCACGGCAAGCTCATTTTGTGAGTGTCAATGGTGGACCACTTGTTGTATAAATTTATTTTTCACTTGTGTAAACATAGCGTAGTGTACTTGGCGCACTCAACATCGTCCACACGGTGTTCAAAAAGTACTTTTCATTTTACCGGGTGACGTGTGTAATATAAGATAAATAGATAATTTAAGTTGTATAATAATCTACGAATATATACGATAAATGCGACGAAAATAGGCGACGTTTTAAACCCTTCTTGTAAACACACAATTCTACAAACTGGAGGATTGTTGTTAATCATTTATTTATGAAATATATGTAGTACTTTACAGGCCTATTATGGATTGTTATTATCGTTAGTCACATTTTAATGTCAGTGTTAGTAGAAAGTTACAAAATGTTAGAAATTATCATATGAATCATTAAGTAAAGGTTAATACCGAAGCAGTCGTTTATAGATGACTAGTAAAAAGTAGTAAAAACTGTCCGTCTCACTCGCACTCGTCACAAAAATGTCACATTTCACACTTATTTGTGAGCGAAGAGTATACTCCAGTTTAAAACTTAGATCTTTTAACAGTTTTAACCATTGACCGGAGCGGCCATTGACAGGCGGTCCCCTCTGCCGAAAATATATGACCAGTGATCATACTTATTATATCGACTGACGTTTATCTGACGTGGCTATTTTGACGTTTCGCATACATTTGACGTGCCCCTCCCTCGCAAGAATCGGCAAACTTTTTTTGTATAAAAAAAGGCCAGACATGGCCGGTCCAGTTGGTTAAATAGGTAGTCTAAGGTTTAAAATGGTAATTTCATGGCATTTCGTAAACTTCTGTATTTCGCCTAAAATATGATTATATTGCGAGTTTAAAAAAAAAATAAAAAAAAATAAAAAGAAAATAAAAAAAATATATATAAAATATTATAATTGTATACCTTTTACTTTATAGTAGATTGTACAACAAGTGCATAAAACGCACCATTTTACGCGAGGCGTTTATCCACACGAGCGAGCTTGCGAGCGAGGATGGATATAAAGTACGAGCGTAAAATGGGTTTTATGGACGAGTTATACACTCTACTTTTTACTTTAATTGTGAGGAAATAAAAAGAATAGGAATTTCTTTCATAAGAAGTTTCACTTTATGCTGGGTATAGGCGGACTAAAACTCAATTTTATGCACAAGTGCATAAAAAATTGACTTCTTCTAAGGCTATTTTGACAATGGCAATTTTTTATGCACTTGTGCATAAAATTGAGTTTTAGTCCGCCTATACCCAGCATAAAGTGAAACTTTACGAGCATGAGAAGTAAAAAGATTTTTTTTAAGTTAAAAAATTAAACTGCAGTTTTTACACAGTTTTATTTAGCTTGACCTTGTATATTTGATTGTTTGTTTATTTGTTTATTTATTTGTTTATGTCATTGTCATTATATGAATCAAAGTTCAATTTTTTTATTTTTTATAATTTTTTTTTATTTGGGGCATCAACAGCAATACAACAAATAATACAAAACACAAATAACAGAGAGAAAGCCAATAAAAGATGACCACAAAAATATAGCTAACATGCAATAACTAAGTCGATACATACATATAAGCAAATGAAAGATTGAACTACTTATACAAAATATAAAACTAGCTTATCTGTACGTATGTGCACGAGCATGAGAAGTAAAATAGTAGATTGTACAACAAGTGCATAAAACGCACCATTTTACGCGAGGCGTTTATCCATACGAGCGAGCTTGCGAGCGAGGATGGATATAAAGTACGAGCTTAAAATGGGTTTTACGGACGAGTTATACACTCTACTTTTTACTTCGATTGTGAGGAAATAAAAATAATAGGAATTTCTTTCATAAGTGTTTATATTTTTTTTCACCTCACTAGCTCGGAAAGCCCTTTTTGTTTGTTTAATATCTATTGTGAAAATCGCTTTTTATCCACATGTGGTGAAAGAGTTTTGACATAAGTGACAAGTGGCTTAAGTGACATTTGACAGCTAACAAAACGTAAAACGTTAAAAGTGCAGAATTTTTAACATCGCAATTAATGAATTGCATCGAGTAAAAACACTTAATACAGTCTTACAACTTTATTTTAATTCATAAATATCAGCATTCAACATTAATCTTCATTCTTTTTGTAAAAACGGATAAATTGTTCTGACAGCCGAATAAGTCTACGTACGAACAAAACGCATCTGACATTTAATAAAACCTTTTACGTCAAAACTTTTCATTTCATTTTCAATTCATCCATCATATCAACGTTAAATATTCGCATGTTTTTCTAGATTGTTTTGTTAAAAATTAGTGATTCGAGTGATGAAGAAGTATTAAACACCTGAGGAATTACGGGAAACCGAGCAAAATGCACCCTTTTTCTTATTTTCCTCGCTGTAGTGAGGTGAAAAGTTTTGTGTTATACACGTGTGAAAGTTATTTTACGTCTCGTGTATTAAAGCACTCGCTACGCTCAGGATTCTATTTTTGAACCACTCGCTTCGCTCGTGGTCAATAATAGAATCCTTTCGCTAGCTCGTGTTTCAAATAACACTCGCACGTAAAATACAACTTTCACCACTTGTCTAACAAATAACTATTACTTCTCATGCTCGTAAAGTTTCACTTTATGCTGGGTATAAGCGGACTAAAACTCAATTTTATGCACAAGTGCGTAAAAAATTGACTTCTTCTAAGGCTATTTTGACAATGGCAATTTTTTATGCACTTGTATAAATTAGGTAATAAATCTGCCATTTATCTATTTTAATGTTAAAATTCAGCAATCGAACTAATCGCGTATTTGTCAACCCTAGACAGTCGAAAGGTAAAATTGTATGGAGACGTCATGTGTCACTGTTCATCTGTCAAAGTTATGTCAAACACTGATTTTGTAGGGAAGATGCATTTCTGTATGAAATACTATTACTTATATTATTCTGTGGTACTGTTCAGGTAATTATTAATGTAGCTTTCTTTATAAAGATCCTTATTACATCGTTCTTATCGCCTTAATGATATGTAGCTGCTATGTATGTATGTTAAAGTATGCAATCAGTAGCCTGACGAATGTAATCACCGTGTTCGTTTGTTTGGTGCACGTGCGGAAATATTGATTATGGTTATTATAGTAGGAATATGAGGGATATCACGAGTCGTTCCTCTCACATTCGCGAACGTGTGTGCGAATATTCAGTGCCCTTAATATTATAACCAATTAATAAACTAACTAACTAACTAACTGTTTTGGCTCGACGATCCAAAGAGAATCTTGGCCTCCGAAATAAGAGCACGCCACCTATCCCGATCCTGCGCGACTTCTTGCCAGTTGTTTCCTCGAAGCTGCAGCAGTTCCGCCGCCACACTGTCTCCCCAACGATATCCGATAATTAGGTACGATATATACGATAAACGATAATTAATAAACAAGAAAAAAAATCGTTTCACTCCGTAACATTCGTATTCGCATTTCCATTCGAACATTCGCATCCTGAACCAGTATAATCGTTTCACTAACGTAACGTAACGATTGCGTTTGCGTTAGGTCTTCATTTGCATGGGATTTTTAACACAGCACACCAAGCGGAACGTATCGAAACTAAACCATTGAGTATCTATGAAGTATCTCTACTCGGTGATTTAGTTTGCGATATGTTCCGCTTGGTGTGCTGAGTTAAAAATCCCATAAAAATGAAGACAAAGACCAAACGCAATCGTTACGTTACGTTAGTGAAACGATTATACTGGTTCAGGATGCGAATGTTCGAATGGAAATGTACGATGTTGCGGAGTAACTTTAAAAAACTCAATCTTTGTCATATAATGTTTTATTTACTTTGATAAAAATCACACAATTTATAATTTATATGAACCACATTAACAATACAATTTATATTTACTACACAATCACAAAAAACAAAACCACATAAAAACTACAAAAAGCCCGTAACCTAACCTAATACCCGAGCCCCCAGATGTCACCCAAATCGCTGCCCTGGGGAAGGGTGCCCATAACACTGGCCACATTTCCCCTCTGAATGGCGATGCCCAATCTTTGGCCGAGAAAAAATCTTTTTCACCTCAGCAGTTCGAACAAGCCTACTTTCCTCACTCCCTGGAGTGTTGAAAGTGCGACTTTCATCACTCCAGGGAGTGACGAAAGTTGCTACTTTCCTCACTCCAGGGAGTGAAATTTTGTTTCTAGAAGCTTTTCGTCATAATGATGATGCCTTACATTCGGGAATGTAAATAAATGTGTTTTTTTAACTTGAATATGTTCTCACTACTGAGGTGAAAAGTTGTATGTGTCACACGAGAGGAAAGTTTTTTTACATCTCGTGTTCTTGAAATCCCTCGCTACGCTCAAGATTCAAACTTAGAATCACTCGCTTCGCTCGTGATTCAATTATAAAATCTTTCGCTTACTCGGGACTCAAAATCAACACTCGCAAGAAAAACCAACTTTCCTCTCTTGTTGCACAAATAAATATTGTTAATGTTTTTATGTTTCCATAGTTTAAAAAAATCGGAAATTTGAAGTAAGTACGTCTAAATGAGTCAAGTGATACCTACCATTGCTTTCTCTTTATGTGTACAGTCACCATCAAATATATCGGAGCGACCGAGGTACTCAAAAATATCTGAACATGATGCACTTTATCGGCTTGATAATAGAAGCGTTGTTCAGATATTTGTGACCGATATATCTGATGGCGACTTTATGCGCAGGCAATACGGGTAATACCAACAGCCGGGCCAGTGCGGTCAAAATACCTACCGCAAACACATTATGTATATGCGAATATTGTGCGAATGTATGTTATGTATGGAAGCTATAACAGTGGTCTGTCACTGAATCGCTGAATGTGTACGAGTAAGTGTCACATTTAGTAGGATATACGTAATAAATCAATGATTAAAAAAAAAATCTTTTTTTTTTCTTTAAATTTAAAAGTCTTTGTTCTCTAGTTGCGGTTGCACTTTGCTCTCAAATAGGAAGCTGCGAACTGATTGTGTTGCTATTGTTTCGTATCTTGGGCGGCAATTATACTAATTATACATTTCTCCGCTATCGACGCGTAAACAGCTTTTATCGTAATGACAAGTTCGAGCCCCTTAGTGATGTATGAATATGATACAAGAGTAAGGTGTATTCATAATGAGATTCAGGCTTTTTTTCGTATTTTACATGCTAGTCTAAAAGGTCAGTTGAACCTAGGCAATGCAATACCGGTATTGCACTGCAAGAAAACTACCCTAATTGTAGCTCTGCACAGATAAAAGGATATCTTAATCCAAGATATTTCATTCTTGTATATAAGGAAAATCGATAATTTCTTAAATCAAGTAAAAAATATCTTGAACCAAGTAAGTTCTGTCTTGGATCAACAAAATCATACTTGGTTCAACAAAATCATACTTGGTTCAAGAAATTATCGATTTTCCTTATATACAAGAATGAAATCTCTTGGATTAAGATATCCTTTTATCTGTGTGGGTACCGGTAAACAGGCCCATATAAAAATACCGATATTTTTTATATGGGCAATCCCGGTTTACCGGTACCCGGAGCAACATTTAGAGTATTTTTTTTCTTGAAAACGCTAGCGGGCGAAGCCGCAGGAACAGCTAGTAGATAATAAGAGCTCTCTCCGATTATTTGACTCAAGTACATGATCTGGCTCGACCTTGAACTAGACTTGCGCTTGCGCAATCAACTCTACGGCCAGGGAAACGATTTTTGACTTTCGAGCGCTCGAATTTAGATAGTTTAAGCTCTAGAATGGCACACAAAAGTTTGTGGCCAATTTTTTCGCATGAAATTAATAGTTTAAATACTTAATTATGATTTTAAACCCATCGCTGTTATTTATAACCGACTTCAAAAAAGGAAGAGGTTCTCAATTCGACTGAATTTTTTTATCATTATTATTTTATTATTTTTTTGTATGTACATACGTTACTCCATATCTCCATGATTCGTGAACCAATTTTCAAATATTTTTTTAATAGAACAGGTACAACCACAACCCCGAGATGGTCCCATTGTCACCAAGTCGGGGTCTGATGATGGGATCGTGTAGAAATCGAGGGAACTCTTCAACTATGATAGGCACACCTATAATGATTTCACTATTTTTTATAGCAACTCTGCCACTTCCTCTTGGAATAGCGGATCCTAAGTGAAGTCGGTTCTTTTTTTGTTTAAATAAACCGGTTTTTTAATGAAGATGATATCGCGTAGGTACTTACAGTGTACAATTTAACCTAAATTGAAACCTGAATTAAATTAGATAATGTTAAGTTGCTGTAACGTAACAATTGTATCATGCTCTTTTATTATTTAACGATATAAACAAAAGGATATGTCGTGGGACAACATATACATATAAAATTACACTAACGTAGGTACTTATATCTCTAAATCAGCCTAAACTATGTAACAAATTATATCAAAATTCGAAAAAAATACATATTTAATAAACTACATTTTTAATTTCAAAAAAAATACGAGCGACTGTAGTAAATATATTTATGGAGTAGGTAGGTACCTATAAGTACACAGTTGTCAAAAATAAAATAAAATCACTTTTACAAAAATACAAAAAGCACAATTTCACAAATATATAAAAATATTGCGTGGGTAGGTTCATGTTTACGTTGGCCATTTTAAAGAGTAACTTGCTGTCAAATATAATTTAGCACTGATAAGGATTATCTAATTGTCAACCACAAAACTGGTCTACAAAAACCCACGCGGGTATGACGAAACACTAAACTATACCCTGTCAAAAACACGTTACAGATACACCTTACTCCTTTGTAATAAGGACCAAAATTGTAACTATAAATTTGACAACAAAGTACAAAACATAACCCTGTGCGCAACCGTGACTTTAAAATGTGAGTGGACGTGCCTTAAGCAATAATATCTCTTGTTAATCAGAACACTGTTCTGTAGTCGCTCGCACGTATCAACAAAATGTTTAATTAACATTAAGGAAATACTTTTTTTACGATTTTACGCCGAATAAGGAAATCCCGGTCGAGCGCGCGCCATTCTTTGTCAGGCGGTCCAACGAAACCTGTGTTTTACGACTGATAAAAGCAGTGTGATATTGATAGTGTTATCTATGATAAGGCAATGCTGATAGTTGTTTTTGTGAAATGAATGCCAAATTTAGCATTTTCAATATCATTATTAACAAAAAAATTGTGATTGTGATTGTTTGTGGTAAGAAAAGGTGAAAAAAAAACCAAATATAAGCATAAAGAGTCAGTCAAAGTCATTAAAGCCTATAAAAAACAATATTTACCACAGATTAATGCCAAAGTGAAGTGCTCAGTTTTGTTGATAAATAGTGAAGTGTCAAAATGTCTTTGATAAACATGGGTGCGAAATTGGAGATGTTTATTGACGGATATTTGAATAGGATGAATGGATATAAAGCTATAGGTAATGTACATCTTATCGTAATTAATAATTATCTTGGCTATTCTTTATATATGCCATTGTTCTCTGAATAATAATCTACTTAATGAGACAATGTGGTAAACAACTTATTTCTGATGAATTTTCTCCAATACGTAGGTATTTCTTGGATATTTTTTAAATATTATGCGACATACAAAGTCGACCTAGTCCCACAGTACGCTTAATAAGGCTTCCCTTTCGGGTACTAGACAATGATATATTTTATACATAAATGCATATAAATACCTACTTATATACATAGAAAACATCCATAATTCAAGAACAAACAAATTACCTTATTAGGATAGGCTTCGAACCCAGAACCTCCTGCTTTGTAGGCAGAATTAGTGCAGTCAGCGGCAGAAGTAGCTAAGCGAGTGAGGTGTTCAAAATGAGCTTGACACGACTTTATTGTTGAGAGAATAAGGGTCTGTGAAGGTTATTCTGAACACCTTGCCAGCTTAGCAACTTCTGCCGCTGACTGTACCTACTTGTTACTTTAAGAGTCGCCAGGACGCTTGCGTGAACTCGCGTCCCCATACAAACGTAGTTCAGCTCTCATTTTAAAACAACATGCTTTAGAACCACGAAATTTGGTATGGGCATTCTAGTAGTACAGATCTAGGTCTGAAATTTGTTTTCGTTGCTAAAAATTGTTATACAAAGAAAATATAGCAAAAATAAGTTTTGTATGTAAATCTGTATCTGACTGTATTTTCTTTGTAGGTATTACAATTTTTAGCAACGAAAACGAATTTCCGATAATTTCGTGGTTCTAAAGCATGTCGTTTTAAAATGAGAACTGAACTACGTTTGTATGGGAACGCGAGCGTCCTGGCGACTCTTAAAATGTAGTTATATTCTAATACTAGTTTCCACTGCAACTTTGTAGAACTCGTTAAAACTTTTAACCAAGTTTTTTATCCCTTTGAGATCAAATTTTAAAAAATCCTTTATCGTGTCGCGGCATTTAACCTTTACAACGCCAAGAACACCTAAAGGTGTCATAAGTTCTCTTGTCACAGCGCCAAGAGCACTTATAACTCTTATAAGTGTTATGGCGTACGCTGTCAAAGTAACCTTTATACTGTCAAGCAAGGTTTATTTTATATTGGCTCGCTTGCGCTAGTGATGTTGGCGAATGAGTGAAGTTTTTGCCTATGACGTATTGTATGGAGTTAAAAGGGTTAATGATATTAAAAGCAATTTGTAATTGTCAAGGTTCTATATAACTTTATATCGCTGTTGAACTCGACTGTCTTATTTAATTGATAAATGGTACAAATTGATTACCAATATTTTACCCATTCTGTTCTACATCAATATATGAAAAACATTCCATAAAACAACAATTTAATCCCGGCACCGTATACCGCTATTTTTTCATACAAATATATCGGTATGCAATTTCGATACCTCGCGGTTGTTAATGTTTTTATTTGCCTGAGTAATCTGATAATGTATTAAATAAATAATAGTATGCCTCAGAGACACGGGTGGAATTCTCCAATAATCTTTATCGGACCGTTAAGCGGTTAATAATATTTATCAATTATGGAAACACCCCAGCTGCTGTGTTTATATCTATTTTTCTCCATATGTATCACAAATACATAAAGAATGTAAAGAAACCTTTGACACCGATTTTTTTTTTTAAACAACAGAGTGATTACTATTTAACAACATATATAAACAAATATCGGAGTCTTATTTATAACTTTGAGTTATATTTATAGTCTGTTCAGAGGCCAAAAAGCGACTAAGGGTAATTTTTTTGAACCACATTGCTGTCGTCACTTATCGAAAACAAAATTCTCGCTAATATAGAAAAAACTCGCTTATCGGTACCAGCGATAGGAGCACTTTCGCTTAGCGATTTCTTGACCAATCGGGATCTGTCTGTCTTCTCACAGTTCCTCGTTGCAAATCTTTCTTTGCCAAAAAATATGGATCTCCGGTGGAAACGCATTCTCAGGCACTTGTTAACAAAAAATTGAAGCTCACAGCCAATACAGTAGGACCGACTTCACGATTGACTCGAAAAGGGCCAACTTTATTACTAGTAGTATAAAAAATGGGACAATCTTACACAAATCAACCTAGTCCCAGCGACGATATACAGGCTGTAACAAAAATACTGGTGATCCATTTAAGGGCATAATTGAAATCGTATATCGAGTAAGAAAAAGTAGGCGAAAAAGTTTTTGGACACGAATAATTTTTATTTTGTATGGGACACGTCGTCACAGCTGGCCAACCCTCCATACAAAACCAATATTTTTTTCGTGAGAAAAATGATGTTTTTACTTTTTCATGATTAGAATACGATACCAATTACCAGTATTTTTGTTACACTTTGTACATATATCTATAATATTACTGTAGTAGGTACTTAATAAAATAGCCTGAATACATTTCTATGCAAAAGAAATAATAAGTCATTACATTAAGCTACGTCAATGTTATTGACATGGTTGTTCTATTGTTCTATGTTTTGTTAACTTACATGTGTTCGACATAAATACAACGGAAATTATAATTTCATTCAACGTTTTTTATGAAGAATGATAACACAGCCGATTGACCTGTTCTTTGGTTCTGAAATATTTTCCTTAGTAATTCACTCTTGGCTGAGTGGTGATATGGTCTTTATTGGTTCCAGTAAATTGGTTTTAAAGTCATTGTGGCTAGGACTATATCGAACGAGTTGAGCGTAAGCGAAGCTAGTCGAACGAGCAGAGCGTAAGCGAAGTTAATCAAACGAGCAGAGCGTAAGCGAAGCTAGTCGCACGAGCACAGCGTAAACGAAGCTACTCGAACGAGCAGAGCGTAAGCGAAGCTAGTCGAACGAACAGAGCGTAAGCGAAGCTAGTCGAACGAACAGAGCGTAAGCGAAGCTAGTCGAACGAGCACAGCGTAAGCGAAGCTAGTCGAACGAGCACAGCGTAAGCGAAGCTAGTCGAACGAGCAGAGCGTAAGCGAAGTTAGTCAAACGAGCAGAGCGTAAGCGAAGCTAGTCGAACGAGCAGAACGTAAGCGAAGCTACTCGTAGTTCTCACAAACTACTTGGGCGTCTCGGCATTTCGATGGCTTTTTGATTTTGAGAGTTTGTCGACGATAACTTTAGTAACGTTTTTCTGATCATTATGAAATTTGTTGGGGTTGTAGCAGAGGTGCATAAAATTTGAGAGTTCATTTATGAGCTGGATCGATCAAGGGGTTGTGGACTTAAAATACGAAAAAAAAGTAAGAAGTGTCACGGACATAAATAGTACAGTTTAGGAACTTTTTAAAAGAAAACCGTGATTACAAAGGAAAGGCGATACATACATTGTTTTCTTCTACTATGGTGTTGAAAAGGACCCATAATACCATCGCCCACACTGTTAGCTGCCCATCGGTGGACCTTATGCATTTTTTAATAAGGTCTACCGGTGTACAGTTAGGAGTGTTCCTGTTTGTACAGTCAACGTCAAATATATTGTAACAGCTAGAGTAGCCAAATAGTTCGTCACACCATACAAAATATATATTTGGCTGTTGCAATATAAATTATAAACTTGTATAGATGTCATATACAAAGGAAAAAGTGACCAACGCCTCCGGTGCCCAAGGCTGGATTCGAACCAGCGTCTTCTGCATTCGCGGCAGACGCGTTAACCAACTGACTGATTTGTTATTTCAGTTCTGTTGCAATATATTTGACGCTGACTGTACTACACATAATTAATTAAACGTAACGTGGATAGGTATTTGGGTTACCTGTGTCGCCATGGCATTGTGCACCAAAACAAACAAAACTTCCTTTCTAAGTACATTCGCCATCAAATATATCGGAGTGGCTAAAGTGCTCAAAAATATCGTAACATGCGCATTATCGGCTTGATTATAGAGACAGTTATATATATATATATATATAATATTATAGAGATATTTGTGACAAACTTGACCGTTCCGATATATCTGATGGGAACTCTAAGGTTCCAATGATGTATATAATTAACACTTTTGCTGACAGTGCTAGTGTTAAGCCTACAAGTACCCCGGCTATCGACGTCCTGTCCCCGCGAACGTGTTAAAAGTCCCTCGTAATGTCGCATGGGGCTGTCCATAAATTACGTCATCGATTTTTGACGATTTTTGACCCCCCCCCCCCCTAAAATCATCCAAAGATTATGCTTCGAATGGCCCCGTTTCCTCCTACGTTATGCTACCATCATCCGATATCCAGACCCCCCCCCCTATTTTGAAATGACCCATAGGTATAGGGGATACCTTTTATGTTCTTGAGCCCTCCAAAACCAACACCGTATTACTCATACATATCTTATACCATATCCAACGAATCAGCCTAATACTGTAATGAAATAAGATCAGGCCTATATAATCAAAACTCAATTACGTTTTCGGACAGTCAAGCAAGTCTACACCAAAAACCTATTGGCCTAAATTCCATTACTATTGTTACATTTATTCACAAACGCTATCCATGCGACTTGCGTTCTTGGCCACTATAAGTTGACCCTGAGTATCAACAACTGCATTGTATGTACGGCCACGGACTTTAATTGGTGAGATATTTACGGTTCAAGCTGTTTCTTTTATTTTACACTTACTTTATGAATGTCCAATGTAAAGTGGACCCTAACTACTCAAAAACTAAAGTCAGTGGCGTACTTCTTAAACGTTTTGTTTAAAATCCAAAGCAAAACGGACTGGGTTTTTTTAAGTCCAATAACATGATATTGTTAAATGTTTTGTACTTTTGATAAATAAATAATCCCGCTTGAAAGTAATGTTTTAAGGGCCAGACAAGGCATGTCAAATTTATTTTACAGAAGATTAAAATAGAAGTTATAGTGGTTTTACTAAAACGGAAGCTACTTAGCTTTGTGAATACTGCTCTTACGTATAACAACAAAACAAAATCGAGACGGAGCCTTGATGCTTCTGACCTGGTTAACTTTCCCACCGCTTTTAGAACCTTGCCGTTGTCAGATGCTGATTGCAATATTATGGCAGTGACATGAGAAGCCAATGGTTTTTGCTGCGGTAAAGTTGTAACTGGCTTAGTTATGTGCACTTTTGATAAAACGGACCTACTAGTAATAGTTAAATTGTTAAGTAGTAATGGCAATCATATTAATAATAATTATCATCTATCTAAAATGTAAATGTTGAAATCAGTCGTGTTATATTAGTGTACACAATACAGTCTACGTAAATAACTGGAGGACCCCGAAGTTTGAAATATTTTTTAAAGGTTCTATACCCTCACAGGAACGTACCCAAACTACGTGACCAGTTTAGGGGGGGAGGGGGGTCGTCAAAATACTACTCTAGGTCACAGGGGGAGGGGGGGAGTCTTAGGTTCTGTCACGTAGTCAATAATTATGCTCAAATATCGCGCTCCTAATTATAGGTTTCCATGCACTTTTGGCGTCACGCGGCCAGTGTCGAGTAAATAAAAGGCAATAAGAAGGCAAAATTATGTTTTTTTGCTTTCTATGTCCAAAACATCACTCTAAACTATATGTGCGAGTTTTACTACGTGACAACTAGGGGGGAGGGGGGTCAAAAACTGAAAAAAATGGGTCACGTAGTTTGGGTACGTTCCCAATTACCACTGAATATGGAAGGTGGTCTGTTAGGGGGCCCACCGACTATCAGTCCGCCTGACGATATCGGCCTGTCAGTTAGAACAAAAATTTGACAGCTCCAAACAACTGACAGGCCAATATCGTGAGGCCAACTGATAGTGGGTAGGCCCCATAAGGAGGGTGGTCGGTTAGACCAGTAACTCATCTTCAAAAAAATTAAAATTCACGTTCATATTAAAATTACTGACGCAGGGCTGTACCAAAGTGTACCAAGCATGTTTCGCGCAACAGTAGCACCGCAGTAGACCGCCCCTTATTTCCTCATGTCTAATCATGTCTTTCGGTCGCGCTACGCGCGTCGTCAGTCGTTTTTGCCGCTGGACTACTCGTTGTAAATTGGTGTACTTTGCATACTGGGACCTAGTAATATGAACACCCACAAAAATGTCGGGTAATTTTTCAGAGATTATAGCTTTTAGAAGATTATAGCTTTTCATGCTTATTGCCGTTCACTGACTATGAAGTACACTGCAAATAACTTGATATGGTAATCTAAATATTAATCAGATCAATCTGCTAGCGGCATGTTCTATTTTATCTGTTATCACTGTTATCAGATCTCAGTATATCTCAAGTGTGTTCAATGTGGAATGCGTAAAATCACGGTTCTTATCAAAACAAATTTTGAACAATTGACGTATCCCTACTATGTTAAAATAAATAGATTAAACAAGGGGCGATCTTTTGATCAACAATTAAATTTTGCGTAAATGATGATGATCCTTTCGACCGCCGATTTCGACCAATTCGATTTTAGGTTATAAAATGTACTGAGATGACAGGTGTCAAAAACCGCTTCTTAGATTGCACAAGGTATAGTAGACTTTATAGTCCCTTTAATTCCTACATCATTGTATGTATGACAAGTGTTATTTAAAAATGAAGTCGGTTAAAAATTGTGAAGGGGCTAATCAATTCCAGTAATTAACATATATGTATACTAAAAAAATTCAAATATTCAAAGCGGTCCAGACACTGTCAGTAATAATGTCATTATTTCTGTACCCGTCCTTTTCTATTATATGAAGAAGAGAAGGATGGGTACAGAAATAATGACATTATTACTGACAGTGTCTGGACCGCTCAACAAGTTAATATTACGGGTATAAAATGATAATGAAACCATGTTCTTATGTTCTTTATAAGTGCGTGATTGTGAAGCAATGAAGGTAAATGCGTTTGTTTAGTTTATTTTTCTATTGACGTCGAATATTCACATTATACACAAATAGCAATTGTCAAACAATAAAGCCTGTTTATAAAATTGTGCTTTAACACCCCGTTCCCACTTGTCGGATGTCGGGCCCGGATTTTAATCGGGTTTCGGCGCCTCATGCAAAATTGTGTCGTGCAAGTGGGAATAGCTTCATATAAAATGTTCTACCACTGGAACATCCGATTAAAATCCGGGTCCGACATCCGACAAGTCGGGAACGGGGTCTAACGGCCCCCTAACCTAGTCGGTAGTGACGTTGCCTACGAGCATCAGACCCCGTGGTTCCGAATCCTGGTAAGGATGGGCTGCAGAAAAATTGTTTACGATGTGTCCTCTCAATCCTCAATCCAATTTTTCTTATCATTACAACAATGTTTTCCGATACTCGCCTACTATCACTATAGTGAACGAACTATAGAACTATGTAAATATGGAAACCCTCGCATGAGTTCAATTCGCACTTGACCGGGTTTTCTTTGTACCTAACATGACATGTCATTTCCTCGTCCACGTAACACGCACAATCATAATTGAGCGGTCAATGGGTAAAACAAATGAGTGAATCAGTATGCGTGAATGTACCTGCATAATGCGTAAGAACTCCTTTGGAAACGAGTTTTGAAAAATAAGCGGTGAATACCACTGATGAACCATTAAAATCTACTGCTTTAAGAGTCGCCAGGACGGTCGCGTGAACTCTCGTCCCCATACAAACGTAGTTCAGCTCTCATTTTAAAACGACATGCTTTAGAACCACGAAATTTGGCATGGGCATTCTAGTAGTACAGATCTATGTCGGTAATTCGTTTTCGTTGCTAAAAATTGTAATACAAAGAAAATATAGCAAAAATAAGTTTTGTATGTAAATCTGTATCTGACTCTTAAGAGTCGCCAGGACGCTCGCGTTCCCATACAAACGTAGTTTAGCTCTCATTTTGAAACGACATGCTTTAGAACCGCGAAATTTGGCATGGGCATTCTAGTAGTACAGATCTATGTCGGTAATTCATTTTCGTTGCAAAAAATTGTAATACAAAGAAAATACAGCCAGATACAGATTTACATACAAAACCTATTTTTGACGACTAGTGTACTACTAGTACGTTATTCGTTACTAGGTGGCGCTGATTTTATCTCATGCATATTGGCTCTGTTTAGGTGGCTCAGAACTAGATGGCGCTAAATATTTGGAGCCTCAAAAAGTTCTTAGACTATGGCTGTCTACTATATATTTAAGTCTATGGTTATTATGAATGACAATGGTGTTATTACGTGTGATATGTGTGTAGGTGAAAATTTAATATTTAAAATAGATGTCCCTACCCTAACTGTCTCTAATACATATTGTGCTTTATATAATACATATATATATCTCTGCTACAACCCCAACATATTTCATGGAGATCAGTAAAACGTTACTAAAGTTATCGCATCGAAAAGAAGCAGTAGCCAGCTGATAGTCCTGTTGTGTCTGAAGTTGTCTGTAAGAACTTCGCTTCACTGCGGTCGCTCGCCCGAAAAATGAGTAAAGATCATTTATAACACATCGCCGGCTTAGATTCTTGTCATGCTAATTGTGAATTGAAAAAATATGTATAACCAAAATTCCTGCCATGTTTTAAATTTCATATCCATATTATTGTTTCTATATTTGCAACTAAATAGATTTTTTGCCCACAGATGAAAAACTCGGAGACACGGAGGTCACAATGGGGTCTATAAACTCCAACGGGGACCTTGGCCCCGGGGACCCGCCGGACAAGAAGATAACAGAGGCAGACGCAGAGAAACAACCACTTTCTGGCGTGAGTATCTAATACTAATACTCATTTTATTTTTTATTTCGTTTCGATCAGAGTCCTCTTTCTAATATTTTTATTTACACCTAAACCCAGAATACATCTAAAACAATAAAAATAAATAAAACCTAACCTAACGTGCTGACGGCAACCATCAGAGCAGGGCCGGCCCGTCCATATAGGCGAACTAGGCGATCGCCTAGGGCGCTCGTGTTAGGGGGGCGCCAAACGGCGCCATCGAAAAAAAATTATAGTAATGGAGGTCGTCAAGTAAACCGTTTTTGAATATTTTAAATTTTTGTAGGTATAACTGATAAATTGCTTACGTTGTCAACACACTCGGAGAAGTCGTTAGCATTAGCAGTGCAGCGTGTACAAATAAAATCTTTGGTACATAAGTCCAGTAATTTACATCTGTCCACTTGTTTGGCGCATCGTTGATGTACCCACATATGGCATTGTATCACACTGAACCCAATTAGTAGAACCTTCTGTCATCGACCCGCGCTCACAGTATAAATAGTTAACTATTACTTGGTAGTCTGGTGAGGGTATGTCTAGAGCTGGAAACATATTGTGTATGGAAATGTTTCTCTCTAGTAATACAAGAAGATACATCACATCACTGTAAATAATTTCAACGTAAATTCGTTACGTACCGTTAGCGGTTAAGTCATTTTCGAGTTATCCTTCTTTTTTAGGGTTCCGTAGCCAAAATGCCAAAAACGGAACCCTTATAGTTTCGCCATGTCCGTCCGTCCGTCCGTCCGCGGTCTAGCTCTGTAACCGTTAGTACTAGAAAGCTGAAATTTAGTTTGAATATGTGCATTAACCAAGCCGACAAAATAGTAGAATAAAAACTGGAAAAATATATTTTGTTAGGGTACCTCCCATACACGTGAAGTGGGGGGCGAAATTTTTTTTCGTTGTAACCCAGTTGTGTGGAGTATTGTTGGATAGGCCTTCTAAAAATAATTAGGGTCTTCTAAAACTATTTTTGAATAAAACTAATATTTTCGTAACTAATAGCTCCGAAAGTTTAAAACAGGGCGTCCCCCCCGTCCCCCCCATCTAACCATGGGTCCAAAAAATTTGAAAAAAAATCATGACAGTCAGGCCTAATAAGTACCTTAAATGAAAACTATATTGAATTAAATCGGTTGAGCCGTTTTTGAGTTATCGCTCAAAAACGAAAAAAAAAATCGCCCCCCACTTCACGTGTACGGGAGGTACCCTAACAACATATATTTTCCCAGTGTTTATTCTACAGTTTTGTCGGCTTCATTAATGCACATATTCAAACCAAATTTCAGCTTTCTATTACTAACGGTCACTGAGCTAGACCGCGGACGGACGGACGGACGGACATGGCGAAACTATAAGGGTTCCTAGTTGACTACGGAACCCTAAAAATTAAAGAAATTTTCTTTCGTTATAAGGTATTTCT
The DNA here is from genome assembly GCA_911728535.1 of Pammene fasciana. Classification (NCBI taxonomy): domain Eukaryota; kingdom Metazoa; phylum Arthropoda; class Insecta; order Lepidoptera; family Tortricidae; genus Pammene; species Pammene fasciana. The sequence continues at coordinate 4,265,767 of OU452295.1, forward strand.
CCTCCAGGCCCGTTATTTTTTTCCACCCTGACATTCATCAAGAATTTCAGCTGGCTTGTGCTTGTAGTGACGTTTACTGGGCTAAGGAAGGACACGCAGACCGGTCTAGTAAAACTATAAGATTTTTAGTTATTTTGACTACGGAAACCTAAAAAGGCAGATGTCCATTACGAATAAAAACGATTTATTTCCTCTGGACGCAAATAAATGCGGGTGTCATCTTTACCCTTCATTCTTTACTATGGGGCGCAAATGTGGGTAAAGATAACCTATGGGGGTGTAAAAAGGGGGTATATTTTTATGTTGCACTAGATGGCAGTCTACAACGAGAAAGGGTGCAAGCGTGAATTGTAAGTTAGCACTTCCACTTAGTAAGTTAAAAAGTTAGCACTTTATATTGGCGTAAAATAACAGCTATCTGCCTATTCATTTGCACGTTATTTTGTCACGAATTCTCTAAAATGGGGCGCCATTTTAGTCTCTTGCCTAGGGCGCCGGGAATGCTCGGGCCGGCCCTGCATCAGAGCATGGCCCAAGCTGCCGGTGGTCAGCACCGTAGAGAGGGGAACCGTCGGACTTTGCCCACTGTGCCCAGGGTTACCGCCTTCTGTATCTTATAATCTGTCAGTTTTGTGACGGACGATACTGTCCATACAGAATGTATGTAAACACGCGTCACAAAACTGACCAAAAAATGGGTGATTCTGAGCAGAAATAACCCAATATTTGTTAGTTTTTTTTTAAAGTGAAACTTTTAATCCATCGCCTAAAAAATTTAGGCCTGTCTTCCGCGCGACATGCGTTACAAGCTGTAACGCTGATTCTCGTTTGTAGTAAGGTGAGGCTTATTGCATAAGCAATAAGGTTCATGTCATGTTGGCAGTCAACCGCGGTATACTAATCTATATTTCGCGTCTTAGCGTAACTGCAGCGGCAGCGGTGGCACTGTGGTATGGCACGAGACTTACGATCGAATGGGCGAGGGTTCAAACCCCGTGGGACGAATAATTTTTTTCTAAATTTTAGAAACATATCTCGATTATATTTAATGAATTACATTTGGCAAGTCATTCCAGCTCTGTACGTCTAACATGACAAACCAAATTGGGCACCAATTTCTAAGCGCCATGCTAACATAGTAAAGTTTCACTTGCATCGTGGTTTCATAAAACCACACAATGTTTTTAATAGTACACTTTTTTCTGAAAATTTCTTAACATACTAACAAATGCCTTGGACCTCCTGCTTCATAGGCAGGGTCACTACCGACTAGGCTAGGAGGCCATTACGTAGCTGTCGTGACTAATCATAAACTCAGGTAATTTTTCTAGTAATCGGGCTGGTAATTAGGAAGATCATTATGATAACCTGAGCCTATTTGGCCGTGTGATCCGTGCCATGTCAGGTATCTTAGTCTCGAAAACGTCATAAAGCAAACTAATGATTGAGTTCAGTCACGATTTGAAAACGAAAATCGCAATTAATTTAAATAACGCGCATGAGTTGCATTTGATAAGATACTCTTAGTTAAGAGTCGCCAGGACGCTCGCGTTCCCATACAAACGTAGTTTAGCTCTCATTTTAAAACGACATGCTGTAGAACCACGAAATCTGGCATGGGCATTCTATTAGTACAGATCTATGTCGGTAATTCGTTTTCGTTGCTCTAAATGGTAATACAAAGAAAATACAGCCAGATTCAGATTTACATACAAAACTTATTTTTGCTATAATTTCTTTGTATTACAATTTTTAGCCACCAAAATAAACTACCGACATAGATCTGTACTGCTAGAATGCCCAGTTGTTTTAAAATGAGAGCTGAACTACGTTTGTATGGGGACGCGAGTTCACGCGACCGTCCTGGCGACTCTTAAGAAGTATTATTATTGCAAAAAAATTGGGACATATACTGCATCGTTTGTACTTGCCCATAAACATAATTCTACAGGACTTATGCTAGGACATAAATATGAAATTTTCACGGTCACAATTTGACTTGTACCCTTTTTCACTAGGGCAATAATAAATGACACTTGACACCATTGCGTTTTTGGTCACGCTCCTAATGGTTGTCTAGAATTCTTGTGATCCTAGTTCTGTGATCGATAGGTATTTGACCTTTAACAATGATGAGGTGATGGTTATCTGGTAATGTTATCTGAGGACTTTTCCCCGTAAGCATTATTTCCTATTTTCCTTGTTCCCATTTCCGATGTTAAATGTTACTTAGTAATTTACAAGGTTATGAAGAGTACCGATATCACCGTCATTTTTGCATAGATAAATAAGTAAATAATAGATTGGTCACATTAGCAACCCTACTGAATAGGTTAATAATCGTATGGGTGGTATGATTTATATAATGCTGTCAATGAAATGCTTTAAGTCAGTAAATTTTCCATGATTAGGTATTATCACTTCAAATTAAATAAAGTTTAAAGAACACACAATAAAGTTGTTCTTGATAAATACAGTAATGTAGTTGATAAAAGTGATTTGCGAGTATAAAAATAAATACTGAAATGACTCGTCAGCCGTTGGCGTGTTGGCGATGAAATTACCAATAAACCATATTTAATTGTTGATTGTGATAATATTGATAATAATATCGATTGTATTTCCGGATTAATCGTAAAATGTTCTACTCCAGGACCTACTTTTATTTTAGAAACACATACATGAAGATGACGAAGGAAATGAAGATGAAAAAGTAATATTCATCATCATAAAATTATATTATTTATTAAGGACGAAGCCTATTGGGGATTTCATCAGTGGTTTTTATGAGAGGAAGACGGTTACGGTTACGGTTATTTGTAAATTGTCAACGCCGTTATTATTTAAGCAAAATAGAAAACATTTAATCCATTGAAGTATATGTATCCTTAATCTTTGAAGAACAAAGCAATCTTCTGTAGAAACACTTAACACACATTCTTCAAAAATTGCACAACAGTAGTACGTATCAAGGGCTTACCAAACACTACACATTTTGCACTGAAACATTATCGATATGTCACAATGTGTTATCTCTTATCTCGAAATGACTTTGCTATGCGTAAATTGTTATAGCATCGAGTAATTGTTTCACATTTCTATGAAACTTACCTTTCCCTTTTGAATCTGTATCTTCTGAAAGATGTGTATCCAACGAATGATATTAGCCACCTCAATTATCAAGAGGATGATATAAACAATGCTTTTTTTTAATGAAAATTGAGTCATCAAGTTCCAACTTAAAGGAAATACGTTAGAGAGAATCTTCGGAAATAGTTACAGTTGTGTTCCCTAGCTAACTAGGGATATGGGGCAAAGGTTTAAAATTTTAATAACAAGATTATTTTCGAAAGCATGCAGAAATATATTTTGATCACCCGCGTGATTTCCTCAGACTTGCTTGAGTGGTTTGGATTCTGCTTTAAGTTTGCCTCTTAATTAAAAATCCCATAGTTACACCCAGAATGCAACAATCTCACTAGAATACTTACGTTTTAGTTTGATTTTGGATGGATTCTGGCTACGGATATTAGTGGAATATAACTCACCTGTGTTGAAAAGCCGGATATTTGGCCATATAATCATGTTCATTACATAACATATTCGGCTGACTCAAACCCAACAGTTTTCGTCAGAATTCTACTACTTTTTCAAGAATTTAACGCAATCAATGAAAACATATCAATATCCGTTATGAGTTATTTAATGATTAGATTACACCAATACATTTTTGGGCGAAAACTCTTATATTATCTCAGTTATTGAAGGAACATTAAACCAAATAGACATTGATTCTGCCATGGCTACGGGTCCTGATTCTCCCATGCTTGTGCATATAACAGAAAATGGAGACGCACAAAACAGCCATGAAGTTGAGCAGGTAAGTAATTATATCAAAAACGATAGAATGATAAGATACGTTGAAAATATTGTAATAGTGTTGGTAATCATCCAGTGAAATCACAACAGATAAAATAAGTAATTCATGTAACGTAAAATGGTGTTTACAAGGAATTGGCATTGCGAAAGAATTATATCGATCGTAATGAATGTCAGAGACGATATAAATTTTTTGGAGATCTCGAAAAAAAAGTTGCATTTTCATCATTACTTGTGCCACGATAATAATGATGCTATTAATTAGCTGCAGTAATTTTACAGATACATTTAGATTGGTAGAACAGTAGGTAATTAAGATGGCCGGGATATTCTTATAATGTACTCATAAAATCCGTTGTAAATATTATCAAAACGTGAAATTAATGTGAAAGTTTATACAAAACACAATGAGCCGGTGAAATCATCTTTAGAACGAATGACACCAACAAATACGATTACGTTATGGTTAAATGGAGCAGTGGTATATGGTTGTAAACAATTCCTGAATGGAAACAAACCTTTTAAGGATAAAGTATTATTGCGAAAAAGAAATTGGGAACCTTGTACTATTTGTCATGTTCTCTCAAAGGTATGATATTCTTTTCCGATACTGTTTAATGGTTTAGGTTACGCCATTTCTTCTGACTTTGTTCCCATATTTCTTTCGGTCCTCTTTCAAATCAAATCAAATCAAATAATTTATTCAAAAAATAATTGTACAGATAATTCTTAGAACTATGCATTATTATTACAGAGCTGAGGTTCATATATGCCTGAACTAGGAAATCCTGTGTTTCAGGCTGAAAAGTACTGCTTCTTATTATATAATTATTCACTTATGCATATTTACGTTAAATATAGTTTACAATTAGAGTCTTATCATCCTAGTTAATAAAAACATTAAAATTTATAATAAAATAGTAATTTACAAGTAACAGTACTGATTATTTTATGACTATTAGTAGGTTCTCTGTGTCGTCGTACGTCATATTTTGAAGGGCGTGTCGTAGGGCGTGTCTTTGGACGTATTCGGCACAAAAACCTATTTTGTGTTGTCAATGAGTCTACATTGTTAGCTTTGAGATCTTTTTGGGTGCTCTTTCGTTTTATAGTTTGGGTTACAACTAATATTATTGGTCTCGCCGGAAGATCAGCGCTGGCTCTCGGGTCAGCATTATGCTGAGGCGGGCTCATTTCGTAGTAAACTTAAGTAACTTTGGTATTTTGTATTTATTACGTTTACTACGAATACATTTATTTATGATTATGAATATTACGCTAAAGGAAGCGTTCGGCCAAATAATATGTCTTAAAAATGACGACAATCAGAAATCTAATATAATTTTCCCAAAAAAACACTTGCAAAAAGTTTTAGATAAGGAAGTTAAATACTTAAACTTTAGTTCAGTCGGTCTGTAAACATTGTAATGTACAATCTGCCAATATAATGAGGTAATGTGACATAAGTGCAGGAAGTGGCGGTTTTTAAATCGCAGCATTAGATTTTCATTGTGTGGGTAATGTTTGTGAAAATGATGACGGAAGTGTCAACGTCGATGTTTTGGCTGATTGTTCAAGTCCATTGCACTTAACAGTACAAAGCAATCGAGTTTTTCAATTTTTCGACGTATAGTCGACCAAGAAAGTGGTCTACCAGTTTTGACAGAAGTTTCTGCGAGATCTAACAATCGCTGAGGTTGACATTTTTAACGGAGTTTAAAACATGCACGACTTTGTTGTCTCATGACGTCCAATCGAACCTCAACCGTAGGGTGGTACCTAAATCACATTTTTGGTCGACTGTCATAATCATTATCATCTTAGTGTGTGTATAATGATAATGATATCTAACGGTTACCCATGAAAATTTAAAGATGTACCTAAATTATTTTTAATTTAATGAAATATAAAATATGGAACCTAGGAAAAGGTAGATGGATTGTGTGAGAGATGATATGAAAAGAAAGGAGGTGAGTGATGAGATGACGGGTGACAGAGATGTGTGGAAAAAAAGACATGCTGCGCCGACCCCAAGTAAATGGGACAAGGGCAAGCGAATGATGATGATAAAATATGGATACGGAAAAAATTGTCAACGGAATTGTTTGAACCAATATCTATATACGATTTTCTGTCGATCAATCGCTTTTCCAGTTATGCTATCAGCCAAATAACTAAGCTGACAACATTTTCAATGGCTTAGTTCATCTTTTTGATTTGCATTAATGATCAATATATCTATGTATGAAGACATTTTAAGTCAAATTAAGCTCCGGCTTGCCTAAGAAAAGTTTTCACTTGCCGCCACTGAGTTAGACACCCTCTCATCGAAATCGCATGCATCACAGAGGATTCCAATATTTTCGACGTTAGTATGATTTAAGCACAGTAAAGAACCGCTGTTACATATGTTTCTTCTGAGAAGACAGAAATAATCTTAACTTTTTTTTTGTATTTTTGCAGAAAAAGGAGGAAAAATGGTGGACGACAATGATGCAAGTGGCGGTGCCGTTCTTCATTGCTGGCTGCGGCACCATCGGCGCTGGTATCGTGCTGGGACATGTCAGGGTATGTCATCTCTCGATGCATTTTTTTCCTGCTAGCGTGTCCTGCAGTCTCAATTGAACCTGGGGTCTGCTTCGCAAAGAAAGGGTTGGAGATTTACGAGATTTAGATTGTACGTTACTTACGAATATTTGACATTCCCCCCCCCCCCCCCCCCCCCCCCCGCAAAAATCGACAGACTTTATTTGTATAGATAATGACAGACATGGCCACTTCTGGGTTGAATACGCTTCTAAGACTTAAATTTAATATCTTTTAAAGACAGTACCTGTTATGAATACCTACATACTTTAAATAAAACGCTATTTCGAAATACGATTAAAACGATCTACTATTTATTCCATTTTGTTCAGGATCAGTTACTATAAATACTATAATCTACATGTATTATTTATTTATTTCAGAACTGGGAAGTGTTTCTGAACGTGTCAGCTATATTCGTGTTGGTGCCATCTCTTTCTGGACTTAAAGGTAAATAAATACATTTCAACAATTTTAATTTTTTTTAACTTTTTTTTCATTTGAAGAATAAACATCTTTTATCTTTTTTTTATCAACCTTTTCAATGAAAAATGTTTTCTTTCATTAGGGGTGTATTTTCCTTATAGTAAGATTTTTTTAAGATGTCAGAAATCTCTAGTAAGATTCGGACATCTTAAAAAATACTGCTATACACGCGTGACCGTTGTTGATAATATTTGTTTTTTAACCGACTTCAAAAAAGGAGGAGGTTCTCAATTCGACTTTTTTTTTATCATTATTGTTTTTTTGTATGTATGTTACTCGATATCTCCGTGAATCGTGAACCGATTTTCGAAATTTTTTAATCGAACGGGTATATCCCCTAGATGGTCCCATTGTCACCAAGTCGGGGTCTGATGATGGGATCCTGGAGAAGTCGAGGGAACTCTTCAACTATTATAAGCACACCTATAGTGATTTCACTCTTTTTTACAGCAACTCGGCCACTTCCTCTTGGAATAGCGGATCCAAAGTGAAGTCGGTTCTTTTTTGTTTAAAATTATATACTAAACAAAGTAAAGTAAAGTAAAATGAGCATAACAATGATGGTTTTCAATTTTTGAAAGACAACACGTTCAAGGCTCTCATAATTGCTACCACGTCGATGACGATGCTACATCACTGCTATCCACAGAATGATCACTTAAGGCCTCTACAAACGTAAGCGATAGTCACCTGCGATTTTTAATACATTGAGGTTTCTGATCCATCGATTGATTTCGTTGCACCTACCTAGACGGCAATGTCTCGACGGCAATGTGCTTTTGGTGTATTCTTTCCTTTCAAATGAATATTTATGTTCAAAAAGTATTGTTGCCACACGTTGATAGATACGACATTAGATACAGCAATGTAAATATGACATATACGAAAGTTTATTCAGTTTACTTACTAACTAGTTATGTTCTTTTTACACGGCTAAATCATAGTCAAAAGCAAGGCTCGGTAGATATTAATATTGATGTTGCTTGTATGCCACCGTGACAGCAACGCATCTAAGATTATTTTAATAAGTTGTCAATATAATTATTTTTGTGGTCCGTGTACCAAAAACTTTATCAATAAAAAAGCAATGGCATAAAGACCTTTAACCGGGTTTTAAGTTCTCCAAGCTTTAAAAAAAAACACGCGCAAGGCATCGAACGCGGGTTTTTTTTAGTATGAAAAACTCGGGTAACCCCCGATAATCCGGGTTTTTTAATGAATAATCTCGGGTAACACCCGAAAACCCGGTTTTTTTCATACTAAAATACCGGGGCATTCCCTACTACGCCGTTCTATTCTATACCCTCAAGTGCTCTAGCGATAAAAATCTGTCATTAGATTCAGCCCGAGATTGCACGATAGGTAATTGTGCGTAATTGCCCCATTGTTGAACATAATGAGACGGACTTATCCCGGGCATTAGTGGTTTTGCATTCTACCAGATTGTTCTCAATCTCAATGATCTGATCTGTTGTATGCGGTTTTTTTATTATTAGCGATGTTTGTAAACGAATCACTTGTTATTAGTAAGAATGCATTTGAAGTGGTACACTGTATGTTATACACGCTTTCCTGTAAACCAGGGGTTCCAAACCTTTTACCCAATGCGTTTCATCCAACCTTATTGCTAAAATACTATGCCCCCCTAAGGGCTGAAATGAGGAGTCAAAACCGGGCACCGGCCGCGCCGCGATACAGGCCGTATACAGTTTAATGTTCTCTGCCTTTTCACCGAAAAATGTATTGCCGAATTTCACTTGCAAACTTACTTTTGCAGAAGTTTCATTTGGCCGGATTTCATTTCCCAACTTTACATAATCTAACGTATGACCTAACCCAACCCAGTAGGTAATTTTTAGGATTGGGAAATGAAATGGTTGCGAAATAATTATTTGGTAAAAGTTATTCATCCAAATGAAACTTCTGCGAAATGTTGGTTGGCAAGTGAAATTCGGCAATACAATTTTCGGCGAAAAGGCATGTTATATATAGGATCTGGACCCGCTCGCTGCGTTTAAACTAAATCGAATGAAATCGGTGAATCTTTTGGGCCCTGGGACAATTTGTCCCATATCATATCATATCATGTATTTGTAGTACTGTTTTGAAAAAATAAGTCCCGCCGAGTTTCTTGCCGGTAATAAGTAATACTTCTCGGGTCAGAGGTGTAGGGTTAGAACCGGTGGTAGTTTCTTTTTCTCTCTGACGTTCATAAGTGCATTGTAATGTGCCTAAATTGAAGAATAAATATTTTTTATCTTTTTTATCCAAGTTACATTTTAATGTTTCATCACAATATACCTTTGCCAAAAATAAAATCGTATCATTAACATTGACCTCAACCTTCCAAGGAAAAATTAGCAATTATTGTCTATTTCTGTAAAAACCATGACTCAAGACAGTCGTATCTTTATTGGTCAATATCCGTTTGAACCTACTTAAGAATGCCCCCTCTACGTTATCAATTCTAATAAGGCGTGTCTGAAATTTTCATGACACACTGATTGATTCATCGGAATTACTATTTCCTTTGAAGGTAAATCAAGGTTGAACTAGTCATATGATATTGTAGTTTTTAAATTAATTTACTTTATTTTTAGGCACCAAGAGCAAGACTCAAATTATTAAAAATATTTTTAAACTAAATATTATAGGTTATACGCGGTATAGCTCACCAAACTAAGGCGCCTAACTGCCTGATAGGGAAAATCATTTTTTTATACAGTTGTTCAAAAAAGTGCTTTTCTTGTAGTGGTTTAGCGTGCGGAAAGTTTGATATCGCGCACTAGTGCTTTTTACTTTTCCAGCCAATCACAGCTAATGACAGTGACAGACAGCCAATCACAGCGCCGCACCGCACCGCGCGGAGCGTTCGGATACATGTACTAAAGTAACCTCAAAGTGAATAATTGACAATTTTATAATTTTTTCGCAACTGTATTAAAAAACGTTGTTCGATACTCGTGCGTAAATGTCATTCTTCACTCGTCCCGAGTCTTGCCACTCGCCTACGGCTCGTAACAAGATATCTCGGTACTCGTGTAGTAATGACATACTTTCCGCACTAATATCGAAATGTACTATATGTCTTCATATACTTGGATAATAAGCTACTTTCCTATGAAGTAAAATCAGCTACTCTTTAGGAAACGTCAAAATGATTTGTTATATGAAGTTTATACGGGAGACTAATATTGTGACGTCACAATACTGTATGATTAAAAGTATTAACAAATTTTAATATGATTGTATTTTTATTTAATAGTATTGTATCTACGGATAATAATAAAAAATACTGCTTCAAAATTATCACTACATTATAAAATATACGAATAATATACGGCTACTTTTTTCCCGAACCATATTAGCTATTGCCCGGCAAATAGTAATTATATTGTCTGCAAATATTTTTAACCTAGTCTAGATAATTAATACGGATCGGATTAAGTTCAGCCTTTTATGATATTCTTATCGCATAGGTACCTTACTTTTTTATCTAATCTGAGTTATAAAAGTTGTTTTGAATTATTAGTTACTTCGTATTAACTTAGAACTAAACTTAAATAGATGTGATATACAAAGAAAAAAGTGATCTGGGACGCCGGTGCCTAGGGCTGGGAATGAACCAGCGTGTACTACTTTCGCAGCAGAAGCTCTCTAACCCCTAAGGCTAACCGGGTTACAAAAACAGATATTAAAATAATTTGATTTGTTCTATAGTTGAACTTAGAAGTACTTTTAGGGGTTTTATAGCCAGAGTGGCAAAAACGGAACCCTTATAGTTTCATCATGTCTGTCTGTCCGTCCGTCCGTCCGTCCGTCCATCACAGCCATTTTACTCGGAAACTATAAGACGTACTTAATAAAATTTTAACATAAGGTGTATTTTGTATGCCGCTACTTAGTTATGTAGTAAAATTGCTGTAAAAAAATTGCCTCCATACATGCATAAAATTATTTTTACCAAATACCAACATGTTGCAAATCAATCGATAGGTAATATTGAGGTTTCTTTAAACCTTTTTAGGATTCCGTGAATATTTTCAGATATAATCACCCCAAACGTTTAAAATAAAATGTGTTTTTTTATTGAACTTTTGAACAGTAGATCCAAAAAATATGAAAAAAATTGAGAAGATACATCTTTACGTACCTATTCTTTCAAAGAAAATTGTTTTGAAATTAACGGTTGCAGGCGTTTCCGATTTATGTCCAAAAAGTATCCATAAGCGAACACGACCTTTTGAGAAAAAAAATTTCTTACTCCGTTGAAGGTACGGAACCCTCCATTATCCGTAGTCCGACACGCACTTGGCCGGTTTTTTATTTATTTAAACTACTACGTAATTTTAACTTTTACCCTTCACGTGGACTAATATGAAGTCGGGAACAAAGAACACGGAAACAAAGGTCTTTGTCATTAAATATCTTAAATATGTAGGTACAGTCAGCAGCAGAAGTAGCTAAGCGGGTAGGGTGTTCAAAATGACCTACACACGCTCTTATTCCCTTAACAATAAGGTCGTGTCAAGCTCATTTTGAACACCCTACCCGCTTAGCTACTTCTGCTGCTGACTACATACACGATTGATATCGAACTAACTGAAATCACCAATCGCACTTAATTTAGATAATGGTTTAAGAACATAATTATTTTTAAAATATACACAATATAGTATATCTCATGATATGGAAGACATTACGCACATTGATAGTATTTTCCTGTAAAAAAACCTTTCGATAAAATGTATTTACTACGACTTTGTTATGTGCCTAACAACGGAACTTACATACATATTTATAAGTAGATTAGCCTTTGAGGAAGCCATATAAAGAACGGATTCTTGTGCTATTGCTATCCGTTGTATCGGAGCGGCCAAGGTGGTCACAAATATCTGGACAACGCCTCTATTGTCAACGCGATAAAGTACTTGTAGTACCCTGGCCGTTCTGATATATTTGATGGCGACTGTACCTAGGTTTTATACCGAACAGTATAGGTATTTAATCGTCATAATTTTAAACAAAAAAAGAACCGACTTCACTTAGGATTCGCTATTCCAAGAGGAAGTGACCGAGTTGCTGTAAAAAATTGTGAAATCACTATAGATGTGCCTATAATAGTTGAAGAGTTACCTCGATTTCTCCAGGATCCCATCATCAGACCCCGCCTTGGTGACAATGGGACCATCTAGAGGTTATACTCGTTCGATTAAAAAAAATTGAAAATCGGTTCACGATTCACGAAGATATCGAGTAACATCCATACAAAAAAAAATATTATAAAAAAATCAGTCGAATTGAGAACCTCCTCCTTTTTTGAAGTCGGTTAAACAGTAAACAATGAAAACTTTTTAATGTCACAAACTTAACGTTTTATCGTCATTAAATTTATAAGTTGTTTATAAGTAACAATAGTTAAGCAGGCAGTTTCGCAGATTTCATATGTTCTTACCCAACAACATCTTTACTTTTAGTACCTAAGGTCAAAACCTCCTAATGACCTCTTCAGACAAAAATAAGCGATCGAAGCGAAATGATAGTTACCTACCTAATTTAAATTTGTTTTTCTCCAAACTCTGGCGATGATACACACAAAAGCAAGAAACGGGGTCACTTTGTATTGAAATATTGACTCTTTTTATTGCTGATGCCACTTTTTCATGGAAATTTATAAAATCACAAACGACGAACATTTTGTTGTTGACAATTTTCGAATAAATACATGATCTTTACATCTGAATACAATGGTTTGATGACCGGTTATGACCCAAGTTTTGATGTTTTTCGCACAATTTGCTGATTGTATCTAAAAAACACGTATTTTGCATTATTCTTGTGTTAGTTTTAAGATTAGTCACGCGAAAATGTCTTTAAACGTATGGGAGCAATAATCTACGGTACTATGATTATGATTTGGAGGACTTAAGCTTGGGTTGAGTGTTATAATAAACGTTTTAGTGATTATAATAAATCTGTGGGAAGCAATTTAAACAGCTAGAGAATAGAGTAATTTTCTAAAATACCTAACGTTTTAAAAAACTATAAACTGAAATTGATGTCATAATATTTTAGAAAAGTCCTCCGGTGTCCGGGATTTCAAATGACATAAGAAATATACAAGGTGTAACAAAAATGCTGGTGATCCTTTTAAGGACATAATCGGTATCGTGTTCTTATTGTGAAAAACTAAGAAAAAAAAAATCTCGCGAAAAAAATTTTTGAGTGAGGGTTGGCCAGCTGGGACGACTCGCCCCATACAAAAAAAATTTTTTTCGAGTCCAAAAAATTTTTCTTCTACTTTTTCCTACTCGCAATACGATACCTAATATGCCCTTAAACGGATCACCAGTATTTTTGTTACAACCTGTAGGTACTTAACCGAATTTTTATACTATGGTGACAAGGGCGCCATTTGTAATAGTTTTACCGTATTAAAAATGGATGAGGTATTCCTGTTTTTTTTTTGGGAAATGCTCTTTTTCAGGTCTTAACTTATAACGGCAATATATGATTATTGGCTATCATTGTAAAAAGTAAAGATATAATCTAGGAGCTGACGAATGTTGCTATTCAAATGCATAAGGCAGTGTTACAAATAAAACTAGTGGTTCTGTGAACCGTAGACTTTGGATAACATAAATAACACGACAGCAAACTTTCCCCCTTTCCCCCCTCATTTTCCTCCCAATCAAAAAAATGGCTCGACAATTTTTGGCAAATAAATCAAGGAACGTACATGCCAAGTTTCATCGAAATCGGATGAAAAATGTGACCTCTAGACCGACACTGACCAACCAACCAACCAATACACACACATCAAAATGCCAAATCGTCGTACCAGTGAAAACGGAGACGTTCGTCGCCTCGCTACGCTCGGCTCCTCAGTCAATAATGGAAACATGAATAACGCAATGCAAGACAAAATTATGTTGTGTAAGATTCTTCCTATATGTATTTTCTCTTATTATGGTGTCCCACAGCTGGGAGAATCTATGCCTAGTGCCTACCCTTGAGCGTCACAATTCTCGATTCAGCCTGTTATTAAGAAAACCAATATCTTCCTTGAATGCTGTCTGCTATTGCAGTTTAGCGATCATCATAGCAATTCCAACATGCGACACAGCTTCTCTAAATAGTGAACGTGTACTTTTTCGGAACAAGCGCAGCTACTTTAAAAAATTATAGGTTTTTCAAACGCTCTTTTGACTAAACGGGAAAAGGGACTGAATTTATTTTCGAGTATATATTATTAGATTATATACTCTTGTTTATGGCACAAGCCGAAACACGATTGCTGAAAGTTGCCTCGATAGATAAAAAAAACCGAAGTTTGGTCCTTTTTTCCCCTTATTTTTCTTACCTTACATAAACTATGAGAGGTTAAGCAATTCAACTAATTAAAAAATATGGTATTCTGGTTTATCTAAAAAGTCACAGAAGCAAAATTAGACAAAACTTTATAGATTCGCTTATTTATCGTAGTTTAGTCAAAAAGTCTGATCCTTAAGAGCGCCTCTTTCTTTCGAGCACGGGAGTTTAAACGTATCTCTAACGGATGGGCGTGGCTTGTCCGAATCGAGGAATGGCCTTATGCCGACACATACTTACTCCGAACTCGTACGCCTTAAATCTTTCTCTGTATCTTAAATCCTTAAATACTTAATATCCAATAATATGTGAAAATCTATATGGTATTGTTCGCAGGCAACCTGGACATGTGCCTGGCATCCCGGCTCTCGACGCAGGCCAATCTCGGGAACATGACGTCGACAAGAGAAATAATCTCCATGGTCGTAGGAAATGTGTCGTTAGTGCAGGTAATTAGGCCATCAGTACCATGTTTATTGGTTAAGAGGCAGACTACGGTTCAACAGTCGCTTTTTAGGGTTCCGTACCCAACGGGTATAAACGGGACCCTATTACTAAGGGATCATCCATTAATTACGTCACACCAATTTCATGATTTTTTGACCCCTCCCTCCCCCATGTCACACTTCGTCACAATTAACTGCACCCTCCCCCCTTAGTGTGACGTCACATTTAGATTTTTAGTTTAGTAAGGTAAAAATTACAACATCACTTTGAAACTAACTTTTTATGAGGATTGCCAGAAAAATTGTATCAAATTTATAGGGAACGAAAGTATTCAAACAAATCCGAGTATGTAAAAAAATAGTTTAGTACAATGTTTGCTAATAAATGATATTTTTTTTAAACTTAGATTTTGTTAAAAAATTGTATGTGAGGATTGTGAGCAAACATGGAACTCCTCCCTCCCCCCTGTCACGATATGTCATATTTTGTGGACCCCCTCCCCCCCTTGAGGTGTGATGTAATTAATGGATGATCCCTGAGACTTCGCTGCTCGTCTGTCACCAGGCTGTATCTCATGAACGGTGATAGTTAGACAGTTGAAATTTTGACAGAAGATGTATCTATGTTGCCGCTATTACAACAAATAATAAGAGGTAGAATAAAATAAATATTGAAGGGGGCTCCCATACAATAGACATGTTTTTTGGCGACTAGGTATACAATACAAAGATAACAGTGACGGCGGGCGCGTCGAACTTTATCACTTTGGCAAGTTGGAGCTGGTTTGGCTTACTTTTTTGAGATAGGGTATCTATTCATTCGACGGCCTAGCCTAATTGGTAATTTGATTTTGATTGATTGCTTATTGTTATTAGATTAAACTCATTAACCGATACGCGAAGACTAGATTATATCACGTAGATGTCTTTGATACCGCTTTAGATAATTGAATTATTTTTTAATATAGTTTTCGGATTGGGTATTGCACGATAAAGGATTAATTATTACCCGAAAGGTGATAGTCGGAACACTCGGAATCGTATTACCTACTGTTATTAACCTGCTAGCCTATAGTCTATGAAAAAAGATGTCCCGGATTTGAGTCCTCCAGGGCATTTACGAGTATTTGTGTGTTTATCACGGATATTTCTTCCTGAGTTCTAGATGTTTTCTCTGTATTTAAGTATTTATAAGAGTTTTTTGTGTAAGTTTTTAAGTCACCTAGTACCAAAACACAGGCCTTATTGAGCTTACTGTGGGACTAGGTTGATTTTTGTAATATTCTCCCATAATTTGTCCCGAACTAGGCAAGCCGGTGGGTTGACTTTTATGGACGCTCATCCAATAAGTACCAGATAACTCACCGCTCAGTGAAAAGCGAGTAGTGACGACAGAATATTATATATCGATCAGATTTAGCAAAATCAATGAAAGAAACGCTTTGAGCAAATTCACTCTAAGCTGACAGAGTGCGAAAAACACATTCACGGCGCTCGATATTGTCAGTGTAATGATAATGATTTTCTAAAAATACCTGCAATTCGATAAGATATTAATCATTAAAACGTGATTGGCACATGTAATGCGCAATTGCGATCAATTCAACGCGAATGCGTTTCGCCGTGTGCAAAGACAGCTCAAAATATAGTGTACAGCCTTGGCCAGAAGTGTTGAGCATAGGTGTTTTTTGTTTACAATTTTGATGTTAAGCGTTATTTCCCTATCCTAACAATGTACGGTAACGATAAATGTTATATTTTATTTATAAATATAGAAAACTTCACTTAATAACACTTTCAAGGTACTTAAAAATATGAAAACAGAAGGAACCAAAAATGTAAATTTAAGTCGGTGCGACATATTGCAAATATTCTATGCAGTTACTACTAACTTCAACAAAACATGCCTATTACTTTAAATTAATTGACAAAATAACTTAAACAAAGATGGAAACGATGGACTAAACTTTCCAGTTTTGTATGAAAATCGCATTGGTGCTCAACACTTCTGGCCAAGGCTGTATATACCTACAGGGTCTTTTTTCAACCTTTAGCCATTTTGTGCCAAGTGATTAAATAGCCTATACTAAACAAATATTACTAATAGGACCAACTTTGACATCATGAATTGTTTTGGCTCTTTCATACATTTCGACCGATCATATATCGACATTTTCTATCGGGAAGTCAAAAATTTTTTTGGATTCAGCGGTTTGTCTCACAGAAAAGTTCAATATCGTCTACCTAATCACCTCTTTCAATATGGGGCATATTAAATATGGTTATAATATTTATTAACTGTTCCTAGGTTCAAGCGATAGTGGCAGCGACGGTGGTGGCCATCTTTGCGATAGTAGTCAACATCATCACGGATAAAACGTTCAACGGGGACTACGTTCTGCTCCTGATCTCATCTGCTGTGTTCACCGCCACGACCACTTGTTTTATACTAGGTAATTTGAGTCCTAGAACTATACAGAGTGAGTGGATTTTTGTATGGCCATTGAGCGGCCGCGGTGAGTACCTAATGGCCATACAAAAGTCCAAAAACCAAATCGATCTGCGAGGTTCTAATACCATCAAGGGAGGATTGGTTCCTAAAACCATACGGGAATCTAGTTCTTATTTTGCCTGTATACATGTCGGAGCCGGATAGTATAATTACATTACGACTAGCTGTTATCAAAAACAGGGCCGTTCTGAAATGCGGCGGTTCAACGATTAACCGGATCGGAATTGCGATACGTTCTTGAATAAGGCGGCCCACGTTTAGCCGCATCGTTATCGCTTTCAAAATAACCAAAGCACAACAAAAGACTAACGATTCTAACGAAAACCTACCTATCCTATTACAAAATAACCAAAACCGAGTGTTAAAACTGTCAAACTTAATGTATAGGCTAGCCGAAACTGTCAAGGGGGGGCTAATGACTTGCTGTATTACGTTACGGCTAGCCATCTTAAAGAATGTATGGCGCCAAATACATATACATTTGATATTTACCGGACGCTTCTCGGTGAAGAAAAATATCTTGAGGAAACCGGACTACTTACCTCAAAAAGGTTTTGTCTACCAATCTACCTTCTAGATCTCAAAATCACAAAGCAGTTGTTTTTGTAAAATGTAGTGGCTACACCGATTCTTGGGATTAAATTAACGAAGAGAAATCTAGTATTCTTTAGGATGGATTAATGATGAAGACTTTGGTCTTCTTCATGATGTTGACGTTTAACGTATATTCTGCTTCTAATCTCACTTGCAGTGTTCACCGCTTCTTTGCCTGGACCACTTGTTTTATACGTATTTGGTAAATAGTACTAAGTATTCCCATTTCTCTTGCAGATTTCGTACTAGTGATGGTGATCATCGGCTCACACAGATTTAAGGTGAACCCGGACAACGTGGCCACGCCCCTAGCGGCCTCTATCGGCGATATCGTCAGCAACTCCGTGTTGGCTGTCACTGCGCAGTACATGTATGAACAAATACGTAAGTATTTATGTACCAGATTACTTTTTTTAGGCCCTGGTATAAACTGTAAATAATAAATGACTTTTTGAAATGAACTAACCTTCCGAGTGATCCTAATGAATTGAAGAATAATAGCTATCATAGTTCGATAGAGAATAAACATATTTGAGTAGTTTCCTCCTGATTAAGAATTTATCAAATTATCTGCAGTTCGAAACATTGGATGAATTTAGTTTAAGAGTTATTTTAAATTGTAGAATTTTAAAATCCGCTACACTGGTGATAGTACTGTACTGAATACGTAAATTGTAGGCATTCGTGTGAGAGAAATGTCATGTGTGATGTGTTGTTAAAATGAATGTGTTTTTCTTATTGAAATCAAACAGGAAGGCGTTTGTTTGCCTTCGTGGTATAAAAAGGAACACAGGATATTTTTGAGAGAATCTCATCATGTTTCAATTAATCTCATTGTGTTTGTGTAGATATATTTCCAACTCCCAAAGAAGAGGCCACAGGCCAAGAAGTTCATACCGAAGCTGGCCCTACGGAGCCCGTTAAAATCGGTATTTGATACTATGAGTAGTAGATACCTGCCTGTAGTACCTTTTCCATTAGCTTGATGTAGTATTTTAATATTAGTTGCGTTATGTACGAGTATACTAGAAATTTATATCGTCATTTGCCCGACTGATATTGTTGTCGGTAAAGTCAGCAGAAGAAGTGAGCAGCTTAGAGGTGAGGTGTTCAAAATGGCATTAACAAAACTCTCATTCTCTTAACAATAAAATAGTACCAAGATCATTTTAACACCTAGACCGCTTAATTATTTCTGCTGCTGACTGCTTATCAAAATTATTTTTATTTTAATATGTTATTTAGCTTAATTTTGCATATTTTGTTGAAATCTTTCCATTTTATAGCCGTTTGAAAAGTAAGAACTGTAGAAGTGCTACGTAGTGCATTTTTTGTAGAATATTTCTTTGATGATTGATTGTTAGATAAATCTATATTTTTAGAATAATTACTATACGATTAGATTCAAATACATTTAATCCCTTTGTCACATCATCTAGAACTAGATGGATTAGTTCATCAGGTTTAAAGTTTTTCTAATGATCAGAATGATCCTATCCCCTCACAATGTCTCTTACTTCTTCCAGAAACCTCCCTGTGGCAACCCATCGTCATCATCTGCGTCTACTTCAGCCTGCTACCGATCTGGGTATTCATCGTATACCGCAACAAACACACAAAACCCGTCCTAACGACAGGATGGACGCCTGTCATCTCCGCACTCTTCATCAGTGGGTGAGTAGATCATCTACGTATAAATCAGATCAGAACGGAGCATGGTTGCCGTTTTATCGCCTATCACGTCATGTTACTTTCGCACTTATATACTTGTTAGAACGTGACCACTGGTGGTGGTGACAGGCGATAAAAACCCGAAAATATTAGGCTATCAGTTTATTCATAGTTCACAATGAAAATTCAAAACATTGCCATCGCTTCTTTCTGCTATATCCCCCTGGATCCCAGAAGCCCTTATAATGGACTAATTATAAAGGTTTTTAACTTTAAGAAATTAAGATAATACGAAATATATATAATAAGAAAACAAGACAACTTTCTTTCTTCCAACTAAAAAGAACACAATCAAAACGGTTTGAGATTCAGGAGGCTTTTTAACGGGTAGTAATTTTTATGGAGAATTCCATGAAAAAAATCTTCTTCGTCATGTGTAGTACAATAAAAATACTTATGCTACGAGTGTGTTAAGTTCATTGCTATCGCCAAGTGAGTGACGTTTGTCTGTTAGATATTAACAAATTGGGAAGTGGACATTAGGACTCATGGCTGATGCTGTCCTAAATCCATTAATTGTTATCTTCGGAATACTTCAGGCCGATTGCTGATTTGCTATATCGGCTTTGATTTCACCAGTATCAACCAGTATCTATGAACGATTTACGTAATGGATGACCTTTATCGGAGATTGCGAGTTTGGATAATGGCCGTTGGTATTAAGTTTGGGTTTTTATTGGAATAATACAATTTTGACTACGAGTAAGTAGGTACTTGTTTCCGTTATCCGGAAAACGGGGATTTTTCTTGTTTATGATTTCTGAACCCTAAAAGTAGAAAATATTTTTCACCATGACCGATTCTTAGAACTAAATAGGCCTACTCGAATGGTATTAGGTAAATAAATAGCTTTGTAAATCTAGTGGATCCTCACTTCTATATCCACATCATTCTCAAGTTTTTCTCCCTTTCGCTAGCAATACATTCTAATCTATTGACATCGTTATTTTTGCAGTAGGAAGTAAAACTTAAACTTTATGCTAATCAAATACCTCTCTTTTATAGAATTGGTGGCATCGTGCTCGACCAAGCGGTCGACAGGTTCACGGGCTACGAAGTATTCCAGCCGATAGTCAACGGCATCGGTGGAAACCTGGTCTGCGTGCAGTCTTCAAGGCTGGCCACGCACCTGCATCAGACGGCGATTCCTGGAGTCCTGCCCGAGGGATCCAGGCTACTGGAGTGGCCATGGAAGACGCTATTCTTTGGAAGTAAGTAGCTTAATTGCAGTAGATGGAAAGGAAGTCACTATTTCTGGAATGTTACCTGATAGATCAAGGTTGGAGTGGCCAATAAAAACACTATAATTTAGTAGGGTATCTTTTGTTCGTTCATACTTCCAAATCGGCTATGATGATGAATCAAAACAGACAGGTATTTCTGGAATCATGACTGGGCCTTAACCCAGGATCGAGATTGTTGAAATTACTAATGACTGATTTGACTATCTTCTCTTCTACCTTAGCTTAGCATGATCCCGGCTATTGCCAGGGTCCACTTCTGCTCGCTTTTCTCTACTTTGCATGGATTGGGCGTATTCTTTTACGACATTGAGCCATCACTTCATTCGCGCATTTGAGTTGGAAGTGTGTACTCTTACAAAATTACGTATATGTTCCACAATTTTGAACTTTTATTTAGTAACCAATTCAACAACAACTTCTTCAGGGTCTCGGGAGGTTAAGAATTAACATGTTGGACCTGTAATCTAAACTTGTACGTGTCACGTTCCAGCTGCAGCCGCCAAGGTAGCCCGCATGCTGCTAGTCCTCGCCGTGTTTGGACAGATCATCTTCATGATTGTCGCCGACTGGATCTACATGGGTTACGTGTCTATCGGGGTCGCTTTCGGTATCACCTATCTCATCTGCTCCTTGTTACAAGTAAGTGTGTTATTGCTCTTTTTGCCTTTCGAGTTTATTTGTTGCATTCAAAAATTGACGTTCAGCTTATTTTGAACTTTTGTGCAACAGTCTTCTTGAAACCGCACACAAATTGCTTCGAAAAAATCGTAAATAAAATATAAGTATATCATAGTATTTATGAGTCAAATATTTGTCCATAAGGACTGAATCGAACGTAAAACTTTACATTAATTTTCTTTCATTTTTTAAAAATATGTTTGGGGATTTTAAGAATAATCTCGCTGAGCAGTAGATGACTTTTGCAAGAAAGAATTTATTTGTGGTAAAAAAGAAATGTTTCTCGAGTGTCTATCGAGCTCTTTTATTTGTCAAATTAATTTCTAAATTATCCACTTTCTCACCATCCCTCATTTGACCAATGAGAAAGTAAACAAAGGGAAAAAATAAATAATAAAATTAATTTAATTTCAGGTAATGGTGCTCCTCTATATGGCCTACGTGCTGATCCATCTAATGTGGAAGCGGAAGAAGGACCCCGACAACGCAGCCATCCCCTACTTGACTGCATTGGGAGATCTCCTAGGATCAGTATTCCTTGGACTAGCCTTCGTGACTCTTGCCAGTATCGGGCAAGATTATGGAGTAGAGTAGATTAGATGACTAAATGAGCCAATGGTTATGATTATTTTATATTTTCCAGTGAATGGAGGATTTTAGACAATAGCTCAATAGCTCAAGCTGATGGAGGTCACAAACTGATTTACTAGCATATCGAAGTTGCTTGAGATTGGTGGAACCAGCTGAGGTTTACATCATTCTTATAGCATGGTACTTACTTTACGTGGGTAAGTTCAGTATGTATCAGCATTTGTCTTTTAGGTTTTCGATAATTATGGATACGAGAAGATCTCTAAGTAAACCCCAAATATTTGCGAGTAAGTCGTTATACTGATAATTAGACTTCAGTGTCAGTAATTTTCGAGCAAAAAGACGCTATATGATATGATATGCTTTTTCATTCCCATTACGATCCCGGCGACATGTTTATCATTTATTTGTTGGTTGACATTTCGGATCTTTCATTATATTATTTCAATCTCCTCTTATACCGGAGATTGAGATGGTAGATCCCTTTTTAGAAGTATTTGGTACAGTTTGGATTGGAGTTTAATTTTTTTACTAGTTTAAGTTTATAAATGAATTGTTTTTATTATGTTATAGTATACCAAAGCTATGCTTTAAGGTATCTGTGCAATTTTAAATACATTACCGTCATTTTTAGTAGTTTGTTTGTATTTTATTTGGGTTGTATTGTAAATACTAGTTCAGTATTGAAATTCAATAAAACAAAGTAAAACAGTATTTTGATCCAAATTGTGAAATTAAGAAGACGTAGCTTTAGTAGTGCCAACGTTACTTATATAGGATGTTTGACTTGAAAATGACGAAGTTTATAGCTAGGTGTGATATTTTTGTAACATTTGTGGACATATAGGTAATAAATATGGAGAAAACCTATGGTATTAGAAAGCATTTAATCACAGTTTTAATGCCTCTCAAAAAGTTAATGTATTAATATTATTATTTGTAAAGTGTTCCATGAATTATTTAGCTATTTACGTTTCAAGCGACGACTGTAACTTTTATTTTGATGTTATTTTGAATTAAACTGATTGCAAAAGAATATATAGTCCAAGTCAGAAGTCTATTTTCATGCCTGTTATCTTCAAAATTAATATTTTTAAGTAATAAAATCCATTGAATTAATATATACTTCAGTGGCACTAATGAAAATTCGAAGTCGTCTCTAAAAAATCAATCATTTATGTATATCGTTGGACAGATGAAATCTTTTTTGTAGTTTTTCGAGCTTAACTTTAGTTGATGACGTGCATAAGGCCTAAAATAAGTCGATTAAACAAAAATTCAGACAAAAAGTGACTACGAATGTGATATTTTGCAATTTCTTCTGTACGTTTTGGCTTATTTTTGTGGTAAAATTGACGATGACTCAACGATAACTGGGTTACTCAGGAGACAAAGGAAGTTACTTTTTTCATATTCTAAAGTACTTATATGGTTATAAAAATAAAATATACGAAATGTTAAAAAGTGTTAATTCAATAAATTATATTTATTTAATGACTACATGATGGTAAGTAACCTGACAATGAATTTTTTTAATATGTTTGATGTTTTATATGTTTTTAGTACACTTTTGCATTATTATTATTTTTATTTATTTATATAACCGTCTTCTTGTCTCCTGGATCATCCTGTTTGTTACATAATTTCGCTGTAGGGTGAAGTATACGACAATCTTTTTAATTAAAGTCAAGTAGATAATATCATATCGGAGTAATATGTTGAATGTTTAAGTAGTTATTTCTGCTCCTATAGAAATTTGTATACGTGTATAAAAATTGTGTCACCATTAGTTAGTAGCAAAGAGTTTTATAAATAGAGGAGGAGCGTAGTCTAAGAACTTTTTGAGGCTCCAAGTTTACTTTACTAGATGGCGCTGTACAGTCGCATATATTATGCGATCACTCTAAAGCGCCATTTGAATCTGAATTACCGCATAATTTACCAACGCTCGCTAGGTTTACCGTGGTAAACCCATTGATTTATTATTTAGGTAATTCTTAATGTGACATCTAGAACTGTGCGCCATGTTTGGCGGTTGACAGCTGTGACTTATTCAAAGAGCAGTATAGACTTGTAGTGATTTCCAATACAACTTTTGGGACAAAAAAATCATAGGGATGTCATCTCCTATCACTCAATGGGTAAACCACAAAGTGACACCGATCCGCCGTTGCGGTCCCTTAGGGACTACGGTTTTTCGTTAATAAGAAGAAGCGCCATCTAGTAACGCTATCAAACTTGGAATCTTAAAAAGTTCTTAGACTGCTGTCCTCTATTTTTTATACCTCTTTGGTTAGTGGTTATAAAATGAATGAATGATACTGATTAAGTTCGGTGATTTTTAATGAACTAAAGATAGTTTTATACATTTTCTGTCAAACTTTTTGGGTATTAGGGCTGCTATAAAACACTCGTGATCGTATTGAATTCTATTTAAAATCCGTTTTTTTTATACCACGACGGCAAACAAGCATACGGCCTTCCTGGTGGGAAGCAGTTACCGTACCCTATGTACGCCTGCAACTCCAAATAGTTCACATGTGCTTTGCCTACCCTTTAACAACCCATACACAATTTTTTTTGAAGAACGTCATACTTTAGCTCCTTGGGAAAACCTCGGCAGGAGTTCAATCCACAATCGGAACATTCGCGGGAGGAAATTCCTTTATACATCTAAATATTTTTTAAAATGGTGTCAAATTATATACCTAGTAAAATATTGTACACGGTAGTGACGATGGTTCTACTATTTTTTTGCGATGAAAAAACAGTTTTTTGTTTATTATTAGAAAGTCACAAGTTTTAACAATGGCCCAATAACATGGGGCAATTAAAATATTTTTTTATAAAAAAAAAATTTAAAAGTTTTTATAAAATATACCGTCAACTGCTACAACTTTGCCAGGCTTGAAAAACATGGTTTTATTCCCCAAACAGTACAGACATTTATATCTTAATTTACAGAACACATAACAGAAATTTATATCTTATTCCTGAGATGGGAGAAAGGCGTCCATCTCAGGAATAAGATATAAATATCTTTTTAGTGAAGAAAACCATGTTTTTAAGCCTGGCAAAGTTGAGCATCATAGGCAAAGTTGTAGCAGTTGACGGTACAATACGTATCTCTATTTGATTGATGTTAGTTGTAGAGTTAGTTTAGCGAACAGAGTACAATAAAACTTAGTAGATGTTTAAGAGTCCTAAATAATCAATTAGATAAGTACTATAAAGAGCAATTTTAGCAATTATGTAATGGGGTTTATATGTAGGGGTAAACTTGTAACTAACTTTAAGTCTTAACTTTATTGACGTAATGAACAGTCAGCATCAAATATATTGTAACAACCAAAGTGATCAAATAGTTCGTCACACCATATATTTTGTATGGTGTGACAAACTATTTAGCTACTCTAGCTGATGCGATATATCTGATGCTGACTGAACATATAAATTCATAATTTTATTTCAAACTATTCCAGAATCACGACTTGGGTCTTATAAATAAGATCATCGTTAACAATAACAGTGATTTACCGAGATGTACACCAATTGACAAGTAATCAATTGTTTAAGATACAAGGTGTAACAAAAATACTGGTGATCCTTTTAAGGGCGGAATTAGTATCGTGTTCTAATTATGAAAAGGTAAAAAAATAAAATTTATCGCAAATTTTTTTTTGTTTTGTATGGAGGGTTGGCCAGCTGAGACGACGTGTCCCATACAAAAAAAAAATTGCGCTCAAAAAAATTTTCTTCCACTTTCTCTTACTCGCAATACGCAATAATATAAACGGATCACCAGTATTTTTGTTACACCCTGTAATATTAAAACACCATTATTATTAAGAAGGAAATCCAGCCAGACAGTAAGGCTATGACTAGATTTAGCACATACCTATTATGCTATAGTTAGTCAGTTCTTCCTTTTATTTATTTTTTGCTAAACTGATTTTAGTATTTTCAAACCGTTACCAATGGTTTATGAAAGATAGGTTTTCCAAAGTAGTAAATAGTGACACATAAAAATGTTGAATTTTGAATTGCTATCAGTAATAAAGACAAGCAAAACAATAAAAAAATTAAATATTCACTTTTTTTATTAAGTGACATTAATAACACACGTTATTCCGTGTTAAGACTAAATTAAAGTTCTAAAATAAACTGTTCAGTTTTGCAACGTACCGTCGCGTGCTACAACTTTGCCTACGATGCACAACTTTTCCTGGCTTGAAAAACATGGTTTTCTTCACCAAACAGCTATTTATATCTCATTTCTGAGATGGGAGAAAGGCGGCCATTGTTTTTAAGCCATGCAAGGTTGTGCATCGTAGGCAAAGTTGTAGCACATGACGGTACTCCCATGAAAACTAATAAAAAAGTAATTCTAAAAGTGAATAATTATTACTACCTCTAATATTAAATGCCATATATAGATTCAAAGCTTATAAAAACCTATTTTTGAACAACATAAAATTTAATGGCAAATAGATGTATTACGAAACTTAAATGGAGCGTAATGTTTAGTAATAAGTATAGTTTTGAATGAATGATGTGATAAAAATGAGATTTTAAAGCTATGTGTAATAGATACTTGTTATGTAGTACGTAATAACTAAATATTGTTAAATTTGTTCCCCGTACACTAACTCTATTGACTTATTTTAAGTATTAAACAACACCTAAGCTTTACTAAGACATTAAGAGTGATCAGGATCAAGTTAATAACTAACTCAAGATTAACGTAACATAACTAACATTTTTAAATAAAATGTATGATCTTCTTAC
Organism: Pammene fasciana; assembly: GCA_911728535.1. Classification (NCBI taxonomy): domain Eukaryota; kingdom Metazoa; phylum Arthropoda; class Insecta; order Lepidoptera; family Tortricidae; genus Pammene; species Pammene fasciana. The sequence goes on from OU452295.1 coordinate 4,292,673, forward strand.
GCGAGTATGTTATTTACATAATGTCATCATAATGTTTTTAAGACATACTGTTTTCATGTTAAGACCTAAACTTTAGAGTAATTTATGATATTTGTTGCAAATATAAAAATAAAAATACTACAATAAGTCATCAGAGTTAGTGATTAGGGTTAACTTGTTTATTATGTACTCCTATATGAAAGCTTATGGATTTATAAATAAGTTATGTCTAATTTTCACTTCACAAGGCGTCATGGTATATTGTTTCTATAGTTCCATTTAGGCCCAGAAAGAAAGATTCCATAGGTCCTAAATAGTTCCAGAGATTCTAAGAAGTCGCATGCGACGGAACTGTGTAAGTGTGTGATCAATTAATCATTCTTTATTTATTGTAATTATGCTCATAAATGTATTTTATATTATCATTTGACATTGGCATCGCAAATACGTTACGATCTTAACATTCATGTGATCATGTTAACTCTAACTTGCCAAATTTTAGCAATATTTTATACTTAAATAGACACAATTTGCGTATTTATTTTTAGGCGATTATCACACTGGCGACGGATCCGCATGCGGCGCCGGTGCGCGAGCGAGATAGCGCTCTGCATGTGTATAGCGCTATCTCGCTCGCACACCGTCGCCGCATGCGGATCCGCAGCAGTGTGAGAACCGCCTTAATCAAAAGGCGTATTGGTCGATATGTGTATGCTGGTTTTCGGAAGTAAACTTATGTTTTCTTTTTAAATTCCCAATTTATGTTCATTTAAGTATTAAATAATACTAATATTTGTCAAAAAAGTTATCTAATTTGTTATATGTATTTATATATTTTTTGTGGATTATGTTATTTATCACCTACAATACTATATTCAATATACTCTATGTCACCTACCTTCAACTCTATTATTGAGTCTGCATTTTCGTAACGAAGTAGTGGCGTCATTATAATGCCGCAGGAGAGACAAACTTCCCAGGTATTGTTGCGCGGTATGAAATATGATGCAGATTTTTTTTTGTAAAATATATAATTCCTCGCATATATTGCGACTCGTATATAATCAGCCAAAATGTATAGCATGGAGCCAAATAATAAATAGCTTCCCGGATATTTTTTTATATATTCGAGTATATATTTAAAACGTTCTTAATAATTGTCATTCATTTTGTGCTTTTATTATATATATTACGTGACTTTTTAAAAAGGCTATTTTCTTTACTTTCATGTTTAAAATCTTGACGTTATAGAGGTAGGTACCAAATAAATTGGAAAAGAACTAGCCTTTTTAAGAACATCTTTTTTAGTAGAGTAAGCGGTATAACCTATAATTATGAATTCTGTGATATATAGCATTATTTTAAGTTATTTTGTATGAGAATGCGATTATGTAATTTTATTTGAAAATAAAGTAAAGAAATTGATATTGGGTTTTATTATAACTGGTGCTAGTTATTAGTTTCCTTTTATTTAATTAAATAATATATGGGGAACGTAAATGATAAACTAAAAAAATATATAATTAAAAAAATAACATGCTGTAAACAGATTGACTAGCCCTTGCTTGGCTTGAACTCAAATGCCACAACTTTTATGCTCTAAACTAGGCCTAAGCAAATGGATGTACCTACAGTCCGTGAGCTCTTAAAAGAACCTTCGGGTTTTAGAAAGAGATGTCGGGTATCAATCAACAGTGACACATGAAAAAGCAGAACAGCAATATTACCTTCGTGTGTCATCGCAGATTCCCGAAGGTTCTTCTTAAAGCTCACGGACTGTATCGTGTTTTGCTATGGGTTTGGTAGGATTTATTTAGACTACCATGTGAAAATACTAAATGGTGCCAGCTAGCGGATACATTTTTAACTAAAACTTTCTGAATGTCACACGTCTCAGATGGCGTGGCTTGTCGCAATATCAGCATATTCGCACATTCGGTTAGGGAAAATTCCGCTAGATGTCACTACAGGTAGCACAATTTTGAAACCATTGTATTGTTTTTGCCTGATTGCTGAAAGAAAGGAGGGTTATTTATTTAATGTTTTTTTTTAATGTTATCAATTAATTTATACCTGTAGTCAAACCTCCAAAGCTACAACTTCGCAAACAAATTTTCACTAATTTTTACTACTCAATAATTATCATCCCTAACACTGAGTGGAATTGCATTTTATATATATTAAACTATTTACTATTGATATATCTGTTGCTTTTCCTCATAAATCCTACTGATAATTTGGTAGACAATGCCTTGAGGCATTAAGTCCGCCATTCGTACTTATTTTTTGTGCAATAAAGTTTAAATTAAATAAATAAATAAGTAATTGTTACAGTCGAGTTCGTTAATATCGACGCGTCCAACTGAACAAAAATATGTGAACACGACCATATACTCATACAAATAAGATTGTGTTCACATATTTTTGTTCAGATGGACGCGTCGATATTAACGAACTCGACTGTACAATATTGTAATTGCGAGAGTTATATATTTAGATATTGCGACTCGTATATAATTAGCCGAAATGTATAGCATCGAGCCAAATAAAAAATAGCTTCCCGGATATTTTTTATATATTCGAGTATATGTTTAAAACGTTTTTAATAATTGTCATTCATTTTGTGCTATTATTAATTATTACGTGACTTTTTAAAAAGGCTATTTTCATTATATTCATTTTTAAAATCTTGACGTTATAGAGGTAGGTACCAAATAAATTGGAAAAGAACTAGCCTTTTTAAGAACATCTTTTTTAGTAGAGTAAGCGGTATAACCTATAATTATGAATTCTGTGATATATAGCATTATTTTAAGTTATTTTGTATGAGAATGCGATTATGTAATTTTATTTGAAAATAAAGTAAAGAAATTGATATTGGGTTTTATTATAACTGGTGCTAGTTATTAGTTTCCTTTTATTTAATGCCGCAAGTGTTATGGGCACCTTCGTGCCGGGAGCGGCTGGGAGCGAGATGTTCGGGTAAATTTTTGTAAAATGTATATTTTGTAAATAGATTAAACTGCTTTTAACAGCAAAAAAAAACAAAAAAAAACAAAATATAAACAAAATATATTTTTATTTAATTAAATAATATATGGGAACGTAAATGATAAACTAAAAATATATATAATTAAAAAAATAACATGCTGTAAACAGATTGACTAGCCCTTGCTTGGCTTGAACTCAAATGCCACAACTTTTATGCTCTAAACTAGGCCTAAGCAAATGGATGTACCTACAGTCCGTGAGCTCTTAAAAGAACCTTCGGGTTTTAGAAAGAGATGTCGGGTATCAATCAACAGTGACACATGAAAAAGCAGAACAGCAATATTACCTTCGTGTGTCATCGATCGCAGATTCCCGAAGGTTCTTCTTAAAGCTCACGGACTGTACGGTGTTTTGCTATGGGTTTGGTAGGATTTATCGCTTTGTGGTCAAATGAGCCCACAGAAACTTAGCCCGCGGGCTGAGTTGACCATTTCTTTTTTTTTCGTGGATGACTCGACCCACACTAATCGGACAACTCGTCCCACGGGTCCAGTCGACTACTATTTTACCGGTAAGGGTCAACTCAGTCCGTGGGCTCAATCGCATACTACCTACCGCTTAAGGACTCACTCAGCCCATGGGCTCAGTCAACCACAGCATACTGCTTTAGGGTCTACTCAGCTCGGTAAGCGGTTACCGCAGTATTTGGACGCGTGATGGAAATCCAGTAACGGCGATGTTGAAAATTATTACACCTATCACCAGGTAATTTAGACTACCATGTGAAAATACTAAATGGTGCCAGCTAGCGGATACATTTTTAACTAAAACTTTCTGAATGTCACACGTCTCAGATAGCGTGTCTTGTCGCAATATCAGCATATTCGCACATTCGGTTAGGGAAAATTCCGCTAGATGTCACTACAGGTAGCACAATTTTGAAACCATTGTATTGTTTTTGCCTGATTGCTGAAAGAAAGGAGGGTTATTTATTTAATGTTTTTTTTAATGTTATCAATTAATTTATACCTGTAGTCAAACCTCCAAAGCTACAACTTCGCAAACAAAATTTCACTAATTTTTACTACTCAATAATTATCATCCCTAACACTGAGTGGAATTGCATTTTATATATATTAAACTATTTACTATTGATATATCTGTTGCTTTTCCTCATAAATCCTACTGATAATTTGGTAGAGAATGCCTTGAGGCATTAAGTCCGCCATTCGTACTTATTTTTTGTGCAATAAAGTTTAAATTAAATAAATAAATAAGTAATTGTTACAGCCGAGTTCGTTAATATCGACGCGTCCAACTGAACAAAAATATGTGAACACGACCATATAATCATACAAATAAGATTGTGTTCACATATTTTTGTTCAGATGGACGCGTCGATATTAACGAACTCGACTGTACAATATTGTAATTGCGAAAGTTATATTTAGATCTTTGAATGTTTGTTCTTCCTTAACTCAAATCCTGCTTAACGGATTGGGATGAGGCACATAGATTATAACCTGTAAATGGAGATAAGATACTTTAACCCACAATACAATTAACTTCCTAAACGCAGCGAAATGAGGGTAGAAAGTACGCAAGCACTGAACGATAAAGGTGGGGCGAGAATGGGTTTGGTTACCAAACAGACACTTCTACGCGGACTAGCTGCTTTTTGAATGGATTGGTGGTAAGCAAGCATGTGGCCCGCCTGATGCTAAGAAGCCAGTGTGCCTATGGACGAATGCAAATACATAGGTCTTGCCGAACCTTTAATATGATTATTCTTTTCTTCTTTTTTTCCTTGATTTAATAAATAAACAGTATGTTCTGAGACTTATGAGGATTTTTAATCATATTTTAGTATTACGTTTTCACAATACCAAAACCAGAAACTATAGAGGTATAGACGGCCACAGCCTAAGAACTTTTTGAAGCTCAAGTCAATTGCGCCATCTATGTCAAAGACCCCTAAAGATACCGAAAATGTAAGAGAAATGTCACCTGCACTGCTACTCCACCTAGTAGCTACTAGTGTACAGTCGCCATCAGATATATCGGAGCGGCCAAGGTGGTCACAAATATCTGAACAACGCCTTTATTGTCAAGGCGATAAGGTGCTTGTTCAGATATTTTTGAGTACCGTGGCCGCTCCGATATATTTGATGGCGACTGTACTACTAGTACGCTATTTGTTACTATGTGGAGTAGCAGTGCAGGTGACATTTCTCTTACATTTTCGGTATCTTTACGAGTCTTTGACATAGATGGCGCAATTGACTTGAGCTTCAAATAGTTCTTAGGCTGTGGTCGTCTATATCTCTATAGTCTCTGCCAAAACTTATGAAACGCTAAAGAGAAATAGTGAAACCTCGGAAATTCAGGACAAAGGAGGTTTTCAAAAGACCGTTGGACACAGGAAATTGCATCCACAAACAGAAAAGATTTTCCGCTCTCCCAACCGAAAATGCGGAAACACAACACAAAACACACGTTTTTTAGGGTTCCGTAGCGGAACCCTTATATTTTCCGTCTGTCCGTCCGTCCGTCCGTCCGTAGGTCACAGCCATTTTACTTGGAAACTATTAGACGTTCTTGATAAAATTTTGACATAAGGTGTATTTTGTATGCCGCTATTTAGTTATGTTAATTGCAGAAAACAAATATTTTATGGGAGGCGCTTTTTTTGTAAAAAAAGTGGAAAATCTCAAAATTTTGGAAAAATGTGTAACTGATCAACATACTTAGTAGTATTTAAACAAAACAGAATTTGTTAAAACTTTCTTGTTTTTCAAAATTAATCTTAAACTAAATAAATCATCATCACCCTGACTTTTGTTTTGATATACGATGTATGGAACTTTGGGAAGTGACAAGACGTCACCTTATTAGGGTGACCAAATTGTTTCCAAGTATGTCCGTTCCTACATATTATCTGAAAAATAATTATCATTATTCATGATAAAAAATTATGACAACTCTCGTACAGTACTTAAATTAATATTTTTAATTTATTCTTCCGGTTTTATTCTTTATTATTATTCTCCTCAAAACCGGTCAAAAGCAAGTCGGACCTGCGCTCTAAGGATTCTTTATATAACACAATCAGATTCACACTTGACCGTAAACTTCTAAAAGGTTTTCCTATAATCTAACTTTAAAACAAACAAAGTAAATATTTGTAATTATAACAGAGAATTCTTTCATTTTAATTATAAAAAATGTTCAAAACGTTTTCTTAGTATCGAATTAAATCTCATTCTTACGGAAGTCGGCTAATTAACTATTATCATATGATTGCAATGGAAACCAGTAACTATCTATCTATATATACAGATCTTTGTACATACAAAATGACCCATTTTCATTGCTTTTCAGCGTAAACTAATGCTGCTATGCGATTTCGGAGATCTTTCAGGATTAACAAATGCAGATAACTTTAGACTGAAAACATTGTATAGTTAGCCACGAGAACTGAAATCTAGTGATATCCTAAAACTGAGCATTGCACGAAGTGTGGAAGCAACCATTAAAGCCAACTGTTTGTCCGGAAAGAGAAGTCTCCTAGAATATATGAGCTCCCATATAAACCACGAGACTTTTCTATCCGGACAAACTCTCTTGAAAAATGCTAAAGTATAATCAATACTCCTGAAAAACAGGACACACGTCCTTGCTTTCTGGATCCTATAAAGGACCGAATTCTATAGATACATATATGTAGATATAGATAATAATCCAGGTATACCCAGCTGTTCTGTTCGAACGCTGATGTGGACCTGAGAGTACTCCGATCGTTATTGGAGACGTACCAATAGAAATCCTTGCTCACAAACCCGACTTCTTTCCCTCTAGATTCTCAAGCTATCCCTGTCTTATTTTAGGCTAGTGAAAGAGGAAGAAATATGGGTATTACAGTGTGTAGTTAGAGGGAATAAGTGGCAAGCTAGTGGTAGAAATGCGATGGGTGGTAAGACGCATGCGCGGCCGCGGGGAAACTCTCAGTCCTCCGCCAGCGACCACCGTCAGCGCGTCTCGCGCACCCAACACCTAGCCATCCGCCGTACTATTTTAAAACAACCCAACCGCGCATGCGTTTATCGATCCGCCTTACTCCAAATGGTCCCGTATCTAGGTTAACCGGCTAAAATTAAAGGTGCGTTCCAAATTCAAGGTTGTAAGCCGGCACAGCGCCGAAATAGCGATATCGTGCACGGAAAATGGAAAAATATGTGCTTAATGCACTGCGCCTGTAAGGGCGAGATTGTCGTGGCCGGCACGCGGCAATGGCTACCACTTATGTAAGAATCGTCGTTTGTTTCGGTGTACAAAAGTGCTCCTAGAGTGACTGTGATCGATAAGCAATATTTACTATTCGTTTCTGGATCTACTTGGTCAGTAAGTACTTAAGGATAAATATAATCCGAGCCCCTGTCCCGCTAGCACATAGATATCCTAGATATCCTCTTTTAATGTTAAGAAAATCGATTTGCTCGACTATAATGATATCGCTTTCAGTACTCCCAGACGCGAAAGTGTGTCAAATGTATTTATGTTCGTGCAAGTTTAATTTTGAGTAGTAATGTGACAATGTAGGAAAAGGCGGCACTCGCCTATTTTCGTTACTAACCTAGAAGATAGCTCGCCGTCGTCTCGCTCTCACAACAGATGGCGCGAGCGGCAACTATTGACTTTTCAGCAAAGTCTTACAAGCATTATCTGTGCCGTAACATTTGGATCTTATAAAAAAACTACCCAATTCTATATTACAGACGAATCTACGCCTTATTTCCTATATATAAGGTATAAATTTGACTGAAAACTCGAGGTTACTTAATCCTCTTTTCCGTGTAATTTCCATCACTGAAAAGCACACTTTAGGTGGCTACTTTTCAAACCTCGTGTCCTAGCCAATCGAATGGAAAAGCAACTGTATTGTAATCACCACAAAGTACATTTTTCTGTTATAATCCTTCTATAGGTGCTCCACAGACCACTTCCACTAAAATATGAACACACTTTACATGTAGCGACACAAAACCCAATAATTTTAGAAAAACAAAATTTTCATTTAAGTACGAAATCTATTAAGAGTCTGTTTGGGCAAAAACAACCCTAGGGCACTATGGACATGTGCAAGAGCATAATTTATGCGAAAATAAATATTAAATAACAGTTTGATAACAATAGTTGTAAGAACTACACCTAAAACCATAATTAGGTGGACTAAATTGACAGGAGGGTTCATACATCTGACAGTTGTTTGACAAGTTTTCTATGAAATCTCCTGTCAATTTAGTTCACCTAATTATGGTTTTAGCAGGGACCGGAAAACCCCTCTTTAGGCTTAACCCTATCATTTCGGTAACCCAATCAATTTGGTAACCTCATGATACGGTTACCGTATCATGAGGTTACCGAATCATAGTGGTAACAGGTATTGAAGCGGTAACCGTAACGCCTAACACGGTTAACCTCAAAACCCCATCGCGATAGGGTTTTTGTTAAGGGTTTTCATTGGGTTATTGTAACCTGGGTTGTTTTTTCTTCACTACATTTGAATACTATTGAAAGCAAATGTTTAGATTAAGCATTTAATGAAACTAGCTAACTGTTATTGTAGTAGTCGCGTTGCTCAAGCACGAAAATAAAATAAAGTAAAAATAAAATAAAACAAAAATAAATGAAAATATCATAAGAATGAAAAAAAAAAGTAAATTTTAAAGTAAAATAAAAAAAAAATAAAAAAATAATAATAAAAAAAAAAAATAAAAAATAAATAAATAAATAAATAAATAAAATAAAAGAAAAAAATAAAATAAAAATAAAATAAAATAAAATTAAAATAAAAATAAAAAAAAAATAAAATAAAAATAAAATAGAAATAAAATAGAAATTAAATAAAAATTAAATAAAAATTAAATAAAAATTAAATAAAAATTAAATAAAAATTTAATAAAAATTAAATAAAAATTAAATAAAAATTTAATAAAAATAAAAATAAAATAAAATAAAAAAGTTGTTTCTATTGCATATCATTGAATATATTTTATTTTATTTTATTTTAATATATTATATTTTATTCTATTTTTTATTTTATTCTATTTTAATCTTTTTTTATATCGTATTTTATTATATGTGTTTTATATTTTTTTTTTCTATTTTTATTCTATTTTATTTTTTATTTTTTATTTATTTTATTTATTCTATTTTTATTCTATTTTCATTATTTTTTCATTCAATTTTTTTTTATTCTATTTTTATTCTATATTTATTCTATATTTATTACATTTTTCTTCTATTTTTCTTCTATTTTTATTCTATTTTTATTCTATTTTTAATCTATTTTTATTCAATTTTTATTCTATTTTTATTATATTTTTATTTTAATAAAAATAAAAAAATAATATATTCATATTTTATTGTACACATACATGTACATACTTGATAATTAGAACAATACATTTTAATTCATATATGCACATTATGCACGAGTGCCACGATTCCGTATCCGTAATTTCTCCAAAGTTAGTATAGTAATAATGTAAAAACAAAATAACCAAACGAAATGCAGCCGCGCTCCAATTTCAACCTAAAAGTACAAATATTGTTAAAGATGAACACAATAAACGACGCGCGACGTTTCCGGCAAAACCTGTTTGTTTGTACTGGGAGCTTAGTTGACCAGCCCCGTGCTCAAAGCCACTACAGCAATTTAATAATGAGCCTAATCCGAGTGTTCGTAAAGATTACATTCGTTTGAGCTGCCTCAATACCCTATGATTCGGTAACCGAATTGATTGGGTTTTTAATGCGGTTAGTGTTACCTTAGGTTAACCTGATCGATACGGTAACCGTATCAATACGGTTACCCCATCATAAGGTTACCGTTATATCAGGGTTTTTAAAACAACCTCAAAAATAACCCTATGAAATACCCAGGTTATGGTAACCGGTTCCGGTCCCTGGGTTTTAGGTGTAGTTCACTGGGATATTTGATATAATAATAAAAAAATCCAAAAACGTTATTTCCCGGTACTTTTCACATATAATATAAATTTCTAATATTAAAATAGAAGAAAAGCTAAGAATTGGAGATAATATAATGAATTCCAGAATGAATGAAAACTTTATTCCGCCCGCATTTAAAGCGGCTAAGTTAATTATCTACACCGAATCCGTTTTTCTGTTCCTAGAATATTTTATGTTTTTGATTTCATTTAAGTTACAGACGATTGACGTTTCTCTTTTATAATAAAACGTTTAATGGATAGAGTTTGTCCGGAAAGAAAGCGTCGTAGGATGTATGAATGAGCTCCCATATAAACCACGACACTTTTCTTTTCGGACAAACTCTACTCTTATGTACACTCGTAGTACAGTATCGAACAAGATTTAGGTACCAAAAATATGGCTCTTGAAAAAATGTAACCGGCCAATCTTATCTCTGACTAAAGTCTAATAAAACTGAGAAATTGCTGTACAGTCGCCATCAATTATAATCGGAGCGGCCAAGGTACTCAAAAATATCTAATGCACTTTATCGCCTTGACAATAGAGGCATTAGAGGCGTTGTTCAGATATTTGTGATCACCATGGCCGCTCCGATATATTGATGACTGTACGAATCGTTCTTAGAGCACTATTGTGGGGGAATTCTTTTGGGCGGATTGTGTATCTCGTTCTTTATTACATGTTGGATACACTCAGTGCCGGCCCGAGCCCTTGATCAGGGTAGAGCGAAATCGGGTTATGGCGCCCTTTGTCGAAGTTTTCAAGCGTATTTTGGGGCCCCCGCCACACTCGCGTCTTTTAAAACTTTTTTTTCTCATTGCCATTTTGGCGCCTTCCTTGCCATCCGGCGCCTAGAGCGGCCGCTCTACTCGCTCTACCCTAGATCCGGCCCTGGATACACTGATTAATCAAACTAGCCCCTAACTGAGCAAAGCTAATACATACTATTCGACGAAAAATATGCTTAAATAATGCTTCATACAGAATTTAAACATGAATGTAAGGATGTTGCATGGTCATTATTATTTATCGACATTGTTAATTTAGTACGGGCGGGGACCGTAGGATCTGCTACGTAACGTGATACAAAGATAAGCCCCATGGCACATGTTCATAAAAGTGATGCTGAGTTCCGAAAAAATAGTTAAAAAAAATTGAATTGTCCGAAAGCACAAAAAAGTACCAATTTCGGTTTAAAAAATGGATGGTATTTACCTACGGCATTTGATGCCAAGATGACAACAAATAGTAATTTGTATTTAGATACAGAAAAACCCAGTCTGCCAGTTTCTGCATGACTGGAAGTACCCGGCAGACTGGTTCAAAAGTGACGTAAATTGGAGTCAAATTGGTTACTTTTAAACTAGTCTGCCGGGCGCATATTTTATTTGAATAAAGACATTTTACTTGAATCAAGACTATTTTCTAGGTAAATTGTTTCCACCTATATATACGAAACAATAATGTCTTGACCAAGAGGATTTGTCTTGTATGAAGATACTTTTTTCCGTGCAAGATTTTTGATGTAATACAAAAGGGAGGGAAGGCTTTCAGCTTTACCCTGATATCTACGTTACTTAACCCATTCAGTGTCCATGACGACACGTTGTCGTCACGGCTCTACAAAGCATTTTCGCTACAAAGCGGGAAAACCATGTTATCGGCTACGGCGTAGCGCTACGCGCGTAGCATTGCCGTGAATGTGTTAAGCTACTAGGCCAAGCTTCGTTGGTTCGTTTTACCTAAGACAATAACAAATATTCACGCACATCACACAAATAATTGCCCTTACCGGTATTCGAAGTGAACTACCTTCGTATGCAAGATAGAGCTTCAGACTTCGAAGCAGGCCAAAATGAAATAATTCACGCGTCTGACGTCATCCCTCAAAGGTATCCAACCCTCCTTAATCCCGCGTTTGGGCAAACGATCATCCCTTAAACCATCCCCCGACTTGAATAGGTAACGGTATTTCGTACAAATCGTACTTACAGGGATGTACCTAATACCTTACCGCCCCTGGGCGTCACGAAAACGGGTTTACCTTGTTTTTAACCGACTTAAAAATTTCGATAAGGATTAAGCAAGTAAGTTCCAAAAGTATTTTTGGTACACACTTTTATTGTTGACTGTACCTAGTATATAGCTTTGTCATGTAAACTACGGAAGTATACCAAATTTCAGCTCAATCAGACATTGGGAAGTGGTTGAAATTTAACTTACAAGATTTGATGCATTGAATATATGTATAAATACGGAGTCAATACAAGCTACATAAAAGTATGTAAAAGTTGTTAAAGATATACGTATAAAGTTCCATGTTCCTAGTGGTATATTCTCAATGGACAATCAATATTTTGATCAAATCCTGCTGCCAAATAACATATTAAATTACAAAAACTATTTAAAACGGGATATTTACCATGTGAGTTTTTTGTTATGAGCTTCCGATATTTCGGCACAGTTGCATGCGCCATTATCACGGAGTAACTGAAATTGCTGCTAATATTATATTATTGCTGTAATAGTTTTTGTAATATTAATGACCATGTTAACATATTAAATACAAATCTTACGTTAGAAATGTTAGAATTAACAGAAACACCGTTATAGTTTGTATGAGAATATTTTCTTTTTCTTTATTTATTTTTTATACACACGTAGCAGAGACTATAGAGATATAGACGGCCACAACCTAAGAATTTTTTGAAGCTCAAGTCAATTGCGCTATCTATGTCAAAGACCCCTAAAGATACCGAAAATGTCTCTCTCCACTCCACTCCACCTAGTAGCTACTAGTGTACTACTAGTACGCTATTTGTTACTAGGTGGAGTAGCAGTGCAGGTGACATTTCTCTTACATTTTCGGTATCTTTAGGGGTCTTTGACATAGATGGCGCAATTGACTTGAGCTTCAAAAAGTTCTTAGACTGTGGCGGTCTAGTGGTAGCAATGCTAGCCCCCTGTTAGGGCACTGCGCCATAAAATATAAAATTGTAAAATTAAAAAGGCTATGCAGGTTACAAAAACACTTGTTACTAATAATATTAACACTTTCCATGCCGCAGTTCGCTGCATGTTATGCTACGCTCGTAGCCAATCATAGCGTTTTCCCGCTTTGTAAAGTACAGCAGCTACACACAGAGCCCGCCTATCGTTCTCCTGCTCCTGCCACTTAACACATTCACCGCTGTGCTACGCGCGTAGCGCTACGCCGTATTCGATAACGTTTCCCGCTACATATGTGGCGAAAATGCATAGTAGACGCCTAAAAGCGTGACGACAACATGTGCCGTATTCTAATGCCGATAACATGGGTTTCCCGTTATGTAGCGAAAATGCTTCGTAGAGGCGTGACTACAACGTGTCGTGATTAGCACTGAATGGGTTAATAAAACATAAGACTCGCTAGATAACCTGTTTTCAAATTAAAAAATCGAATTGAAGTGTACCTTCGCTATCAAATGTATCGCGGCCAAGGTACAGTCACGTTCCGTGATTGTTGAGCCATTTAGGGTTCTAGCTAAATTGGACCTTCCATAGCGCAAGTATTGTACAACCAATTTAGCTAGAACCCTAAATGGCTCAACAATCACGGAGCGTGACTGTACTAAAAAATATCTGAGCATGCACTTTATCTCCTACAATAGAGGCGTAGTTCAGATATTTGTGATCACCTTGGCCGCTCCGATATATCTGATGGCCACTGTACCTCTGAACCTAGTCACATTCTATAGTTTGTATCACCATATAGTCTTCATAATTTTACTGTGTTTTTATTGTCCTATTCTACCTTTTTTTTTCAGAAAAAAAACAAGTTCTTTTTTTATAACGGGTGTCAATTCACTCTACACCTATATTTTTTTTTATATGTATCAGATATAAAAACCTACGTTTGCAAACACCTGCCATTACAGGCATTGGAACGAAACCGTTTACAAGAAATCCAGGGGCCGGCCTACATAGCCGACCCCTGACATTTACCGAGGGCAGGGTTCACCAACCGTTTTGCTCGGCGTAATTTTACTATACAAATACGTATAATTGTTGGCACGCTAGTTTTCACTTTTAATGTGTATTTTTTAGTGATTCATCGTTTTAGAACGGTTTACGATCTATAGTTTATGCGTACGCTATTTCAGTGTAGGTAATAAATATAGCGATTCCTGAAGAAACATATCAGCTTACAGTAATTACATTGATGTTTTTAACCGACGATTGTAATATTCGAACTTAAATATCGATGAATTTAATTAGAGTTCGACCAGGGGGCCAATTTTTGACTTTCGAGCGCCCGAATTCAAAAAGTATAAGCTCGAAAATAATCGCACACAAAAACTTACCGCCAATTTTTTCGCATGAAATTAATAGTTTAAATACTCGTACTCATGATTTTAAATTCCTATCGCTGTTATTTTTAAAACATTATTTCATCGTTTTATTCTGAGTTGTAAATGTCACTTTCGAGTACTTGAATCTCAAAAATTACCCCCCAGCTCGACCATGTTGATTGCAGGGATTTTTGGCGGCAAAATGTGAAACTTTTTTTTTTTCATTTTTAACATTAATTTTCATCCTCGACCAGGTTTTTTTAAGGGGCCACAGTATGAGGTTCTTCACAAAAGGAGTGTGTAGGTTCTTAAAGAGTCGGCAATACGCATGTGAATCATCTGAAATTACAGGCATCCATAGGCTACGGTGCTTACCTTCATGCGAGCCGTATGAATGTTTGCCACCGTGGTAGTATAAAAAATATATATTTATACTTGCCACTCAGTCCGATTACATCTCAGTCGAACTACAATGACGTCATAGTCTAGGAGTATTCATAAAACAAGACTATGACGTCATAGTCTAGGAGTATTCATAAAACTAGACTCGCAGCGCAGTAAAGTTGATTTTAATCTCACCCTGATAATCGTTAAGTGTACTGTACACTTTAGAATTGTAGATAGAAAAAACAGATTTAAATTTGCACAAAATTAACTGGTTATCTTACTTAAGAACACACATCAAAACCCGCATATGTTTTGGTTGTAGGAAGTGACGCAAAATACACATAATATCGTTACATTCAGGCATAGAGTAACTTTATAGTATAGCAGCACAGCCTAAGAACTTTTTGAAGCTCAAGCCAATCGCGCCATCTGCGTGAAAGTCCTCTAAAGGAAATGTCACCTGCACGGCTACTCCATCTATTAACGAATAGCGTACTAGTAGTACACTAGTAGCTACTAGGTGGAGTAGCAGTGCAGTTGACATTTTCTCTTACATTTTGGGTATCTTTAGGGGGCTTTCACGCAGATGGCGCGATTAGCTTGAGCTTCAAAAAGTTCTTAGGCTGTGTTGCTCTACTTATGAACCGGTGGTAGTTTCTTTTCTCTCTGACGTTCATAAGTGCATTGTAATGTGCCTAAATTGAAGAATAAATATCTTTTATCTTTTATCTTTTTTTTTACTATACAAGTTACTTTATGATTCAAGATTACAGATAAATAAATACATTATTATTTTTACTTGTTTTTAAAGTGGTGCATTCCACTCAAACAATAGTTTGTTATTAAAAAAATTAGATAAATAAATATTTATTTTGATATCTTAGCTAATTTTAATTTTTTGTTGTTCGTATAAATAAATATTTTTTGTTGTTCGCAGAATTTCATAATCAATGGTAATTAAAAACATCAAAACTTAAACGAAGGAGCGTATCGGTATATGGTGAACACAAAATTGTAAAAAAATACGAAAATACATAATAACTGTAGGTATTCAGTGAGGGCAGAAAATGTTCAAACGGGTACTTCAAAAATCATAAAAACTCTATGGCCTACAAATGATCTAACCAAGGTTGTGTATCTTTGTCAAAAATATTGAATATGACAGAACGTGTCCGATCGATACGTTTGCATAAGTGGAAAAGAGAACTTGTCATGTGCTAAGAAGGGACAACATGATTCGTGACGTCCTCTGTATAGTACTATTATTTACTCTGTACTATAAGTTAAAAAGTATAATAGTAGACACATCCTAGGCGATGCAATAACGTCACAGTCTAGTAGTACGTCCATAAAACCTTGACGTCGCTGTAAACTTGATTTAAAATCTTCAGACTACAGTGTAACTGTGTAGACTACAGTTAAGAAAAATAATTGCCTAATACTTCAATTGTATTACATAGACCATAAGGTTCAAAATTGACATTCTTTGGTTATTTGTAACGGCGCATAAAACTTGGCTTTTCTACAGTTCGTATGTTCTTTTTTAAACCAACAAGACTAAACTTCGCTTAAAATTCGAATCACTCCATCGATCAATCTTCCGCACAACATAAAAGTTCAAATTAAATCCGCTACTCGTCAACAGATGGCGTCATTTTAACATGGCCGACTTTTATTTATTTATTTACCGTTTAACGTGTTTTCCTCACATTGTAATGTGTAATAAAGATTATATTTATTTTTCGTAAATCGGTCAAGAGGTAAATGCTAAGACAAAGCTTGATGGCTCGTAAATTGACGGCTATTTGTGGATTAAAGTTTTTAGTAGCTATTAAATAAGGTTTTAAAAGTAATGGCGGCGGCATCCGGTTGTTTGAGGACTTTACGTACATTGTTTATTATTACGGAGCTAATTTGATGCTGACGTATTAAAAAGTTAATGAAAATGGCCTCAATTATTTTCTGTTTTTCTGGAACCGGTATCTACTGGTTTTGAATTTCAATTACGACTGTAAATGTATCGTCACGTCTAGGGTTTCTGCTCGAGAATTCTCGAGGCGAGAAATCTCCAGAAATTTGTCCTTCGTCGAGACGGGAAAAAAAACCGCAATGCCTCGAGAATTCGAGAAATAAGTCGCAAGAGCAATAAGTAAAAAAAACACGTGTTTAACACTTAATGCGTCTAGCTTATGCTGTTGTCTGTGCTCTGTACTTAACCTGTCGGATGAGTGGGACTGTAGGACCGGCTGTCCAGTCCAGAGTGGGGTCGCTAGAGCTGCGTTCTCGAGGGTAGATGTGGAAACCTAAGTGGCGAGTTGGCTATATTATATGTTTAAAGTCTAGTGACACCTCTCTACCCCCAGCCCCGCACCGGTGTTGCCCTTGAGCCATCTTTGATGTCGCTTTTTATGGGATCCCATCTTGCGGAGGGCGAGTCACCGTCTGCCGGAATTAAAACTGGATACCGTTTTATTAAGCAGGCGTCCGGTTCTTCACTCAATAGCCCAGTAATTAGCCCATACTATTCACCCAATAGCCTAGTACATTTTAGACTCCATTAACTGAATAGTCCTTACACCATGGCGGGCGCTGTCTCTGCGTGCGTCCCATGACACGGGCAAGGGCAGCATCCTTTTAGTGTATCCCTCACTTTTCATTAAATTGTCTAAAGGGCCTTTGCGCGTTGGCTCGGCTTCGCATACGCCTTCCAAAGGTCCGGAACACCATTGTTCCGTGGTCGGAAAAGACCTTCTAAAATTTCTCGAGATACTCGAGAAACTCGAGAAATCGTGGTCGAGAATTCCCGTGCCTCGAGAAATAAAAAAGGTCGAGAAACCAGAAACCCTCACGTCCTACATCTTTGCCTACGATGCACAACTTTGCCTGACTTGAAAAACATGGTTTTCTTCATCAAACAGCTATTTATATTTTATTCCTGAGATGGCCGCCTTTCGGCCATGTTGTAGGACGTGATGGCTCCTCTACATGGTGGGCCATCATAGGGACATATTGCGACCCTATGATGCTATGATCCTATGATCCTATGGAGCTGCGTTCCTGTGATGGCTCATCATGTGACGGTACCTAGGTTTTCACGTCGGTTGAGAGTCCATGTTCAGGGCTTAACGTATGATGCTCTGATACAAAGTCAGTACCAACTTGGTGTAACTAACATTACAGTAGGCGGACTACAAGTATATGTGTAATGATATTGTTGGCCAAAGCGACAGTTCTCCGTTTCAGCTTGGACAAAAATGCTATCAAACGTCTGTTCAGCTATTCTCCTCTACAAGTCGCATTTTTCAACCAATTCCCGTGAAAAAAGAAGGCTCTTTATAAAGTTACGTAGAATTTTGTTTTTTTCGAAATGATGGAAATCGACACAGACCTTAAGCGCCATAATGGTCTATGGCACTTAAGACCACTGTGAGCTGTGAGTTCGCTAAGATATTGCATTGCATGATTGTAAAAAATGGCGGAGCCATAATCTATTCAGTTTTAGCTATCCTCGCGAGGTCTACTGCTCACAGATCCACTGGTTTATATGACTTCCTAGAAAACACTTTCGTTTGATATTCCTACTTCCTAGGATACTAGTATATATCCATTGATTTATTATATAGGTAGAACTAGAACTTACTAGATGTGACATCTAGAACTGTGCGCCATGTTTGGCGGTTGACAGCTATGACTGGATCAAATAGTAGTACAGACTTGTAGTGATTTTCACTACAACTTTTACTACTTACTTACTTATTTGGCGCAACGACCCAAAATGTGTCTTGGCCTCCGACACAAGAGCACGCCAATTTGCTCGGTCCTGCGCTATTTCACGCCAGGTTTCACCGGCACCGAGCTCATGAAGATCAGCTCCTACCCTGTCTGCCCAGCGATACTTAGGACGACCGACAGGACGGCGTCCAGTCGGTCGACCCAAATATGCTCTTTTTACTGAGCGACCTTCTCCCATCCTCTCGAGGTGGCCGAGCCAGCGGAGTCGATGTGTGTAGTGCTACAACTTTTAGGACAAACATTTATACCGGTATTGAAACGGGTACTATTTACTTAGAACGTCGCGACATCAATTCGGTGAAACCGCAATCGATAACTCACATTCAGATACCCTTTACATCGTCCTTATGAAATCGACATTTGCATATTCCCACGTCATATCAAATTAAGTCCAATACCTTTGATACTGCTATCTTTTAAATGTCAGGTTGTAACCTTTGACATTTTCCACTTGATGGCATTACCGACGTGTCAAACCAGCGTACGCAGAGCCGCGCCGCGCGGCCGACGTGCTCATTCGTTTAAAGTTCCGATTGAACTGCTGACAGGGTAGGGGTATAGTTATAATGGTTGTACAATACAATAATAACAATGGTTTATCGAGTTGTCTAAGTTTCCGTGTTCGAGTGGAGCGTTTAGATGAATGTCGGAGTTTCTAGTAGAGTTCGATATCTATACGATTAATTGTACAAAAATATAAGAATACAATATAAATATTTATATGGAGTTAAGTTGCAAAGCAAGCATTAAGTAGAGCCCGCACACGTAAGGGATAGATATATATAGATGACCATAATCACTTCTACAGCACAAAACGGAACAATTTATCATTGTTTTCCTTAGCACAACTTTCTAGAAAAATAACAGCTTTTCTCGTAGCAATCACAGATATTCTTGAAGAAATCGCGAATTACATCTGTTTGTTATCCTCCTCTGCTAGAAGTAACGCGTGGAGGGTAATAGAAACTATGACAAGGACCAACGATAATAGCACCTCTCTGCCGTATCAATTGAAAGTGTAATAAGACCATCCCGTTCTATCTTGGTATTATTATCACCATGCCCCGTCTGTACCTTTTATCCTATTAGTCTAGTTCCATTTTTCAAAAAATCCATGTCGAGAAGCAAACGATATTACTTTTGGGCAACCGGGCTTTTTACCTGATTTAGACCCTGCTGTATCCGAATCGCCGGTTGCCTTCAAAGAAAATTTGTCCGGAAGTGAGATATTCAAGATGGCGGCCAAATAAATTACCCATTTTTTACTTTTTCTTAAATAACTCGTAAACCGTGACCCCTACCAAAAAATGTCCTTTTACTTAAATAATTCACATAAAATTCTCTATAAAAAAGGTTCTATACAGTTTTTTGCTGGGATCAAAGTTTAATGAGATATCGAGGGTATAAGATAGACCTTAAAAATATAGACTAATTACCCTTTTCCCGCGACTTCGTCTGCGTGGGATTAACATTCGCTATAATACATTTATGAAACACCTTAGTGAAATCTTATAGCAAATATAAATTTAACGTACATACTTTTTTACGTCTACAGTGAGCAACAATTCCATACAAAGTTTCACCCCCCTTTTCACCCTTTCAAAAGATGATTTCTGAGATAAAAACTATTTCATGTCCTTTTCCATAACTCAAACTATCATCATGCCAAATTTAATCTAAATCGGTTCAGCGGTTTAAGCGTGAAGAGGTAACAGACACACTAACTGTTTAAAGATAAATTATATTTTAAATACTCTGGTTGAGGCTGCTAGGGGTTGTGTGGTATCATTTCCGTATAAAACAGACATGCACAATTCATTTTTGATAGAAAAAAAATATAAATCTATATTTAAAAAAAGTTCTGCGAAGAGGGAAAACTCTCAAATCACATCAGGGGGGATTTTGACGTGAACGTCCAAAAATTTTACGGACCTCCAACAGTAAAAAATATTCATCGTGGGGCACTCTATCCATGGTCAAAAATTTTAAACTTTTTCTCAATGCGCACAATTTTTTCATACTAATATTATAAATGCAAAAGTGTGTCTGTTACCTCTTCACGCTTAAACCGCTGAACCGATTTAGATGAAATTTGGTATGATGATAGTTTGAGTTATGGAAAAGGACATAAAACAGTTTTTATCCCTGAAATCATCTTTTGAAGGGGTGAAAAGGGGGGTGAAACTTTGTATGCAATTGTTGTTCACTGTAGACGTAAAAAAGTATATACGTTAAATTTATATTTGCTATAAGATTTCACTAAGGTGTTTCATAAATTTATTATGGCGAATGTTAATCCCACGCAGACAAAGTCGCGGGAAAAAGCTAATTAGTCTATATGTTTAATGGCTGTCTTATACCCTCGATATCTCATTAAACTTTGATCCCAGCAAAAAACTGAATAGAACCTTTTTAATAGAAAATTTTATGTGGATTACTAAAGTAGAAGAACATTTTTTGGTAGGCGTCACGGTTTACGATTTATTTAAGAAACAGTAAAAAATGGGTATTTTTTTTGGCCGCCATCTTGAATATCTCACTTCCGGTCAAATTTTCTTTGAAGGCAACCGGCAATTCGGATACAGCTAAGTCTAAACCAGGTAAAAAGCCCGGTTGCCCAAAAGTAATATCGTTTGCCTGTCGCATCGAAAAGGAGAGCGATTTTGAAATTTTGTGCCCTGTCTATATGTCTCCAAAGTTAAGGTAGGTTGTTCAATTAATCGTATAGATAACGTATTGGCTATAGAGATGCGCAAACGGCAAAACGCTTCACTGAACTGAAAGGATTGATTCATATCTTTTGCTCGCAGTGATATGTATCACTCTTTTCGTTCATTTCGCTCAGTCGCTCAGGGGGCCGATTTTTGACAGCCGGACGATCGAATTCAAAAAATTCAAGCTTGAAAATAATCGCACACAAAAGATTGTAGCCAATTTTTTGGCTGGAAATGTTTATTCGTAAATACATACACACAAAAGAAATGAAAGGAAAGAAGACATAAAACGAGAAAGTGCCACGTATGTGGCTGTCATTGTATCTCACATTGTGCTTCGTCCTGCCTATTATCCTTTCTAAAGGACATATTCCATATTTAGTAAGTTATGAGTTAAAAGCCTTAGCAGGTCGAGCTTTTAGTGTTAACCTCTTTTTTACTTAGAACGAAAAACAAAGGAGACAACTTTATTTTTCATACGGTTTGGTCAAATTTCGCTTGCGAAACTTATGTATGGTATGGATAGCACGGTATCTACAGTGGCGTTAGCCAATTAGACATGGGTCGTTCACAAGTGAGTGATTTAAATGAACTATATCTTTGGATTCAACTCACTCACTCTTCAACTCACTGAAGATTTAACTCGCTCAGTAGCTCACCTATCTCACTGTTTACAGTGTTGCTTGCTCGCTCTTTCTTACTCTTGATTCGAATGAGCCGGCCGAATCAAACGAGTAAGACGATGCGAATATGCGAACAAATCCACTGAGCGACCAGGGGGGTGATTTTTGAGATTCGAGTACTCGAAAGTGACATTTGCAACTCAGAATAAAACGATAAAATTATGTTTTAAAAATAACAGCGATAAGAATTTGAAATCATGAGTATTTAAACTATTAATTTCAAGCGAAAAATTTGGCGGTAAGCTTTTGTGTGCGATTATTTTCGAGCTTAAATTTTTGAATTCGAGCGCTTTAAAGTCAAAAATTGGCCCCCAGGACTTGAACCTGCATCGATACGCCTTGCCGGGGCTCGATCGCTTTACCAATTAGGCTATGGCGTATCGATGCAGGTTCAAGTTCTGCTGGGTTGATTTTTTTTTATGTTTTCAAAGTTTGCATTTATTTAATAAAATAACAAACTATACCTAAGTAGATACTAAAATAAAGTTACTTTTAAAGCAATTATCAATATCTAAAACGAATCTTTTCTATACACCACTACCTAGGACTCACTGTCGTAATTATTAGTTTACGTGTAGATATGTTTATTTAATCACAATATTGAATCACTGGATGTTTCTCGCTTAGCTTATTAGTTATTACTGTCCGGAAGTCAGTTTGTTTGATCTTAATTACCTAATATCGCGTTTAATTAGCCATAACTCACTAAAATTAGATGTTTAATATATATTAGACCTCCAATTCAATTTAAAAACACGCACAAAATTGCCGGTATTTCGGTTCCAAGAAATAGAAGCCTATTCAAGAATAATCGATTATAGATTTGATTTAAATTTGATATTGAACAGGGATCTGTTAAAAGCGAAGTCAAATACAAATTTAGGTTTTCAGAACACAATGTACAATGATAACACCCCTTTTTTGGCTCTTTTGCATCGGGGGTTAATCAAAAAATAACATGAATAGTGGAAGTTTTACGTTTTACTGCTCTAAATGATATTTACGACCTAAATTTTAATTACATTGTCCAGTGACGGCATGTCAAAACTTTTCTTAGGCAAGCCGGGGCTTAATTTGACATAAAATTTCTTCACGAGCAGTAAGAAAACTGCTCAGGTGCCTGAAAATTAGGCAAGCTGACAGGAATCGTTTGTGGATACGCCGCCACTGTTACATTCATAGGGATTCTATTTTCAACCGACTTCAAGATTTCGAAGGAGGAGGTTCTCAATTCGTCGGGATCTTTGATTTTTTTAAATGTATGCTCACCGATTATTCGAAGACGGCTGGACCTTTTTTTGTTTGAAAGAGTATACTTCACAGTTGGTCCCATTGTCACCAGGTCCGGATCTGATGACGGCATCCTGGAGAAATCGAGGGAACTCTTCAACTATTATAAGCACACCTATAGCGATTTCAGTATTTCTTACAGCAACTCGGGCATTTCCACTTGGAATAGCGGATCCTAAGTGAAGTCGGTTCTTTTTTGTTTAAAATTATTATGTGCTCTTTCGTAATTCCGGTAATACATGCTTAAATCCGGAATAAAAAATTCATGTATTCTTAAATTCACTCAAATTTTTACCTCTACAGAGGATTAGCGATGTACCGGAAAAGTTCTGCTACGACCTACATGACCTACGGCGTAGCATTCTGTAGCTTGGCTTTATTTGCGACTGGTTGATATTATTTAAAATCAAATCAAATCAAATATCTTTATTTCGAAAAACAGACTTCATAGTTGTTAGTAAAGCCGGCCACCGCCTGACTATCAGCCCGCCTGCAGTCCGCCTGACGATCTCGGCCAGTCAGTTACAACAAAAATTTGCCGGCTCCGAACTACTGACAGGCCGATATCGTCAGGCGGACTGGAGGCGGACTGATAGTCGGTGGCCGCGCTAACAAGTGAAACAAAACAAAACATAACATTAAACTTAAAGCGTAGCTTGTTATTGGTACATTCGATTCTAACATTACTATTTAAAATTTACAATAATGGGCTAGTTGCTACCTAAAATGCTATGTAAAAAGTCCTTCACATGTAAAAAGCGCTATTTTAGAAAGTATCAGGAATACATAAAATATGTGTCATTATTTAAATAAAGGTACCATTCGACAGACGGCGCTTATGCTCGATACAATATTGAATCTGTACAATGTACGAGGCAAGCGATTTCTACCAAATGGTACCTTTCCTGAAAAAGTGACATATGTGTAGGAATATGCAAGTGGCCTCACTGGCTGCTAAAATGTTTTCAATAACACGTTTATAAGCTACCGTTTTCCATCAGATGGGATGTAGGTATGCTCGTCTGCCACCATGATATAAAAAGCACAGAACTTCTATTAGCAAAACCGACTCGCCCTTCACCGTTTTCCACACGTGTTTAGCGAAAAACGAGTGTTTTCCACGCGTGCATGATTTATACACGTTTCTCGAAAGAATTGCTCACACACAAACTTGAAAACGACGTAACATCAACAAGTTTTTATGGCACTTACGCTGTTTTACCATCAAAGGTGAAGAACTGGCAGCAAATATAAAAAAGACTTGTAATCTAAGGAGATGTTTGGCGCTTACGCCGGTTTGCCTTGAAAGGTGGAAAAGTGGCAGTGTATCGATAAATCAAGTTTAAACGAGTTGGAATAGGCTTTAGGGATTGTTCTATGAAATATAGATGTATATGTTATTTGGATATTGTTGTGAATTGTGTTCTTCGGAACTGGATTCCAATGTTTACAAACGTGTAAAATTGTAGAGAGGTTAAACAGGTATTTTTGTAAGGGCTGGTTATTAAGGGCAATAAAATTATTTCAATACCTAGGTAACTAGGTACTTACTTACTGGACGGTCAACGCAGACTTCCATGATTTCTTATGGATTTATTATTAGAAAAAAAAATTGTTTAGCATCAAAATTATATCAAAATTCTGATTCTGACAAACATCATCACTAATACGTTTCACTTTTGTTGACGTTAACCAAATTTAATTTTGAAATCTATTAGACTTGAATTTGATAAAAAACTAAAATAGGAAGCAGGGATTATCTGACTAAGCCAAACGCCACTTCCGACAAGTAAGTATTAAAAATAGTTATTTGTGCAACAAGAGAGGAAAGTTGGTTTTTCTTGCGAGTGTCGATTTTGAGTCCCAAGTAAGCGAAAGATTCTAAGTTTGAATCTTGAGCGTAGCGAGGGATCTCAAGAACACGAGATGTAAAGAAACTTTTTTCTCGTGTGACACATACAACTTTTCACCTCAGTAGTGAGAACATATTCAAGTTAAAAAAACACATTTATTTACATTCCCGAATGAAAGGCATCAGCATTATGACGAAAAGCTTCTAGAAACAAAATTTCACTCCAGGGAGTCCAGGGAGTGAGGAAAGTAGGCTTGTTCGAACTGGTCAGGTGAAAAATGTATTTATCCGACGGGGTGTTCTTTTTATACTTGGGTTTTTTGTAGGTAGGTTTATTTTTATACTCTTAATTAGTTTGTTATTATAATTTTAATTATTAAGTTTAATTTTAGTTTTATTACATAATAAATTGTATTCTCCTTTAAAGTTAATAAACAAGACCAACATTTATCCGGAAACATTAAAACAACAATAAACAATAAACTTAACTATAAACAAAAACTAATCTTAAACTAATCACACTAATTATATATTTATTTGTTTAAAAAGGTATACTGAAAATGTATTTACAATTCATGGTTATTTATGCATATACACTTATTTAATAAAAAAAAACTAAAATAACCAATCCCCGCGGCATGGTACCGTAGATGCTGGCAGCATTCCGTCTCTGTATGGCAATACAAGTACTTATATTTAATATCAAATAAAAATCAAACCAAGTTGGCATGGCCATACATTAGGCCGTATTCTAACTTTAAAACACGATCTAACTCAAATACAACTCCAATACATTAACTATGAAATACAGCTAACCCCTATTAAAAGTCGGAATCAGAATTAGCTTGAAAATTATTCCGATATTAGTGATATTACTCTAATAAAACTCAATATTGGTTGGTTATTTGTTGTGTTGGAGATAGATTGTGTTTTTAATTATTATTTATGTAAGATTACAGTGCGAATACGGTACACTTGTCAAAGCCAAGATTGCCAATTCGGTACAAAGTTACCGCGGTCGGATTAGGTCCCAAACATTTTCACTTCAATTAAATTTTTAAAATAAATGGCATTCTGTCCACAATATTGGGACAATTTTGCCAATGTCGAAGTAGAGACGACAAGTGTACGGTTAATTAGTTAAAATTTCGTTCCAAGAGCTGGACGTTGTACGGTGAGGTTAGGCTTTTTATAAGGAGATAGCTACTCCCTACAAAAAGCACGTGGACTAACGGATATCTAACTCAAACAGGGGTTACACTTGTTTTGAGATTAATTCTTAATTAGTTGCACACTAGTTCGTTAAATCACTGCAGAATAAGCTCACTGAATCACGAGCCAAGATGGCCGCAAGTCAATTTTCACTTCTATACAAGAAACGAATAAAAGTAGATATACACAAACATATACCTATAAGGCCTCAATGTTCTCCATGGTTGATTTTTTCATTATAATAGATATCTGTTTCCAATTTGTGGTTTTTCCACAAACATAAAGTAACAACGAGTATACAAAATCAAATTCAACGTTGTCATTTCTCAATTCTACAGAGCTCGAGGTGTATAGTCAGTCCGGAAAGAGAAGTGTCGTAGAATGTATGAGCTCCCATATAAACCACGACACTTCCCTTTCCAAACAAACTCTATACGATTTAATCTGGGAAATATTTCACGGGCCGAGTCTAGTGTTGTCTTGAAAGTCATACAAATCCGACAATACGAGCCGTTTCGTTTAAGGTCACAAGTCACAATTTGCAAGCGTCACAGATTCAACGTTCATAAGATTAAAGTCTATGGAGAATGCATTTCTTTTACCTTATTGGAGACGAGTTTGTTCACTCGAGCCTTTTGTTTCTTTTTGGAAACAGATTCTCTTAAAATTTGCGTTTGTGACAAATTTGTTTTTAAACGCACTCTCCATAGTTTTTTTAATATTTTGGCAACAAGTCTATTTGCTAAAAGTAATTAATCTAGATTCCAAACTGAAATAATTCAATGTTATTTTCTGTTCCAGGTACGTACAAGAATATTCAACACTGTATCCACAAAATATGGGTATTATTCAGAACTAACGGTACTTTAACATTGCACGATGAGATTAATATTATGTATCATATTTGAATCATAAATACGTACGGAAAATAACTGAACTTTCCTTTTCAGATTTTCCGTGGAATCTTAAAAAAAATGATTTTTGTAATCTCAAGTAATAGAAAACCAATATAAGTGCTAGATTTCATTTTTCGGCTAGCAAATAAATACCTTCTATAAATAATATGATTTTAGAATTACTAATTTTAGATCCAGTGTTAAAGTATCGCTTCATTTCTGAAATATAATCCAAAAACGGTAAATATACTAAGTATTAAATTTTTTTTAGAAGAAACCCGTTAAGCCGTATTCACATTTTTCTGAAGTGTTGTATCATGACCGATCAGAACAGTATTGGTTTTATGCACAGATAACCTCAACCACTAGATACCTAGATCTCACAACTCGAGCACGGGTGTGGTGACACATAGGTGTTCCCGTACTAATTTTGTATGTACAGTCGAGTTAACGTTTTTGATCATTAAATACTCATGTGAATTAAAATATCCACAAAAAAATTGTTGTCTGTAAAGTCGGTTTACGGACGATAATTTTGCGTAATAACGTCATAAGGAAACATTGATGAAAAATTGCATACTTTTCTTTATGAATTGAATTGAATTATTACCACTGAATTATCATTATTTTGTATAATACATAGAAGTTACGTGCCCGTAACGTTACCATGGAGATCTGTCCCCGTGATCGGAACGCAACGTGACATTTTTTCGTGCATGCTACCGGTGTTCATCGATTTATAAGACGTTATCACGTCAAAATCAATGGGGTTGGCCGGTGGAAAGTATTTACAGATGGCGCCAGCATAGCTGGGTCCCTGTCAGTCGTACAAAAGTGTCAAAATCACGTTTTTTTTTAAATTTTTTTTGACCTGGATGGGCTAGCCTTTAAGCCAAATCCCATACAACAATACTAGTGAAAGGGACCTAGCTATGCTGGCGCCATCTGGCCAAACCGTTGACAGTTGCCAACCCCATTTACAGGACAGTTGAACCTAGATTGTTATACTACAAATTGGTGTAAAATATATTTGAGATGTACTGTTCGAATCGTAGAAATTTGCGAATAAAATTGCGCTTATGTGTGATGACCTCGTGCTCCCTGTAAAAGCCTAATGATGAGGTGTCAGTGTAGTCTGTGTTTTTATGGTTTTCATTTTGTCACGTTCACATTTTTCTGGTGTAAGTCGGTTAAATAGTAATGCAACCATATTAGATATTTGAAATCGATACTGTTTTGAAGCGTCACTACAACTAGGGAATGCAACCCGGGTTTTATTAGTATGAAAAAACCCGGGTATTACCCGGAAACCTGGGTTTCTTCATACTAAAAAAAACCGGGTTGCATTCCCTAACTACAACACATCTGACAACATACGTAACAGCGGCTTTATACATACACATACGTACACTGAACACATCACTTTTTATTCGACGCATGTGTTACTAGAATCTAATTCCGTCTTCCGTCATTGTCCTATTTATACGCCGCTCGTCACTGTCGCTACAATCGCTCATTAAAATAGTTTTTATAAAGCGCGATTTTTTGCACACGCGTCACACGGTGTCGTAAAGAAAACTGCCGCTTTATTTTCGCGTTCCAGCACGGCGCTAGTGTCTATGACTTTGCTACGACTATAGTTCGTATCGATGCGTCACACGGAGACTGTATGTAGAAGCAAAGATTGACGCGAGTAATGTTAAGATTTCATGACATCACATCGAATTGCCGTATAAAACGGGACCTAATCGCGTACATTTACTTTTATTATGTTCCTGGCGTTTCGAGCATGTCGTAACGCTCGTGGTCACAGGCAAATTGGCGAGGAAGCCCCGTTTTTGTCAAAATAATGAGTGAAAATCGTGTGAGTTTAAATCAGTATATTTGTCTTGGTCCTGGGAATCTTGACTCTTGAAGCTGTGATCTCGCATGGATATGCACGTGTCACAAATGGCATTTCGAATGGGGGTCCAGATAATTCTGTTTATAGTAGCTCAACCGGAAGCAACTGTAAGCAAACATGGCTAACTGACAACTGCATTAGAAGCCAAAAAAAATGACACATGACGAAATATTTTTACAGAATTTCGTTTTCACTAAAATGTAAGTTATTAATACCTAGATATGTTTACTATAAAAGCAGAGCCTATAGAGATATAGACGAGCACAGCCTAAGAACTTTTTCAAGCTCATGTCGATTGCGCCATCTATGTCAAAGCCACCTAAAGATACCGAATATGTAAGAGAAATGTCACCTGCACCGCTACTCCACCTAGGAACAAATAGCGTACTAGTAGTACACTAGTAGCTACTAGGTGGAGTCGCAGTGCAGCTGACATTTCTCTTAAATATTCGGTATCTTTAGGTGGCTTTGACATAGATGGCGCAATCGACATGAGCTTCAAAAAGTTCTTAGGTTGTGGTCGTCTATATCTCTATAGTCTCTGATAAAAGTAAAGGTAATTAACTCTTCAACCGGGTAAAGAAGATGCAAACTCCATTGGCTATAGTCTTGTTGGTGCGTCATTTTTCTAGTTCAGATTTTATCCACTATCAGACGTCCTGGTTTGTGACGTCATTTGGCATAGCTCCCCGTGACGTCACGCAATGTCAAAGCGCGGTGTTATGTAATGTGATTAATATTTTATTTAAATTACGTTAGAGCTGGACTTGTGAGAGGTTTAGTATGACAGTCTAGACATCATAAAAAGTTGCACGTGGGTTTAGATTTTTTGTGAAATTTTGTAAAAATTTTTCATGTTACGGCGTAAACATGGTACAAGTGGCGGCGCCTTTATTAAATTCGATCCCCGTCGACTTGCCTAGTCTCCAGATACATGAGCAATTTTCCTGCAGCTTATGAAGAGATTATAGCCCAATTAAGCTCCGGCTTGCCTAAGAAAAAAATTAGTTGGCCGCCACTGCAATGACAGTGGAATATGCAATGCAATCCGCAATAAAACATTTTATATAAACTGGTTATACGGTAAATTACCGGTATGGTGAAACCACAAGTTTGCTTATAGACTGATATGTAAAAGAATAAAATAATATATTTATTTATAGGTAATTTTGTAAGTATATTTATACATATTGTAATTAGTTTGTTTCATACTTATGATATGAATAAACGGTATTTTGAGTTGAAAAAAATATATTTATTCTTCAACTAATGTGCCTTATTACAAAAAAGGGAAAACAAAAATTTAAAAAGATCAATGGAAGCATAAACCAAAAATCTGTAAATTTATGGTTCTTCAGATTTGTTTTATTCGCCTATTCATTTTTTAAGCTATTGCAGCGCCATTTTTCTCATGTCCTAGCGCGTTTATACTCGCCAATTAAAATATAAAAATGGTAAATCGCAATAAACAATCGATTAAATTAACAAGAACAATCGCAATGGAATCGCTAGCTGCTGCTACACCCAGAACCGTGTAAGATTCCTAAGGGGGCCCACAGACTATCAGTCCGCCTGACGCTATCGGCCTGTCAGCTCCGAACTACCGACAGGCCAATCGTCAGGCCGACTGATAGTAGGTGGGCCCCGTAAGCGCTCGGCCACAACTTCATACTCGGCGCGCATAGTATAGCTCCGAAGTCCGACTATAGTTCCCACTTACACTACGCATTATTGTATATAGTATCTTTAATGTATTTGTAGTACTGTTTTGAAAAAATAAGTCCCGCCGAGTTTCTTGCCGGTAATAAGTAATACTTCTCGGGTCAGAGGTGTAGGGTTAGAACCGGTGGGAGTTTCTTTTTCTCTCTGACGTTCATAAGTGCATTGTAATGTGCCTAAATTGAAGAATAAATATCTTTTATCTTTTATCTTTTTTTTTTATCTTTTACTTGTGGTCACCGCTCAACGCTGCCGCCACTGCACTAAAGCCTATCCGTAAGGTTGCCGCATTTCGTAAACATGGTGCTTTCAGAGCTTGCGGAGCGCGACGCAAGCGCACCGCAGATACAACACAGATAATAATTGCCCCTAGAGAGAGCAATGCGAGTTGGGGTTGTTGCGCCGGTCTCATCGTGCACCGCTCACAAAACCTGCCAGTCTGACGGCGCCTTAAGCCCTGACTATGCCGTAAAGTTACTAAAGATCTCTAACACTACATCGCATGCGCGTACTCAGGATCACGTGAAAGCGCGCGCGCCAACGGTGACGCAGGATCCCGTGCCGTGTGATGTGTGATGTCACACGTATTTGTGACACTATGACGCTGCTAGTTATATACTGAACATAATAGTCTATCAGGGAGACATTGTATGCCCATGTGTAGAAGCGTCTAGCGCTTGCTTTAAATTACTGTTTAAAAATATTTAAACATTAATTAAACTACTACCTAAGTACTGAGCCTCGCGATCGTAGCAGTCGGTCAATAATCCTTTAACAGAAGAGAAACCGTTTTAAAACAAAAGTATTCGATCACTGTGTTGTAAAGGTACCTGAGTAACCTTTTTTTCATGACTGCTAAGAAACAATTAAATTGATCTCCAGGAAAGCGGCGAATTAAATATGAGATCAGTCTGATAAGGGTTCTTTTTCAACAATTGACAACTCAGTTTTTCGGTTCGAGCGGACAGTCTAGCGTCAACCCGTCAAATTATGAAACTTGGTTTTACGATTTTTTTTTATTGTCTACTAAACTTAACTTTACTCCGTCTATACCCGATAGCTGAGAAGGGTTATGCTTTTCGAGATATGTCTCAGTGGCGGCGTGTCCATAGAACATGATTCCCGTCGGCCTGCCTAAGTTTCAGGCGCCTGAGCAGTTTTCCTACAGCTCATAAAGAAATTTTAAGCCAAATTCAGCACCCGCTTGCCTAAGAAAGATTTGTCCACCGCCACTGATGATGTCTACTTTTTAACACGCCCTACAATTTACCTCGTTTGCGACGTGTGATCTGTCATTTTGATTAGTCTCTATTGTAGGAGTGACAAAGCTAACCTCTTAAATCTCACAGGGCTATTCAACATGCCGAACTGTGACACATGGATATCACAATTGAATCGCTACTGGATAGAGAGATATCCATCCGTCCACATGTGTCCACAATTAACTGTAAAATTCTAGAGTTTTCTATTGATGTTGACGTAAGTGGATATCATGTAATTTGTAATTGCAATTTGACTGGAACTTCGATATCTCTGTAATGATACGTGTTAGAAAGAAGTTTATTTGACATTTTGTGCGACTGAACTGCAACACAGTGAATATCACTCCTTTGTGAATCCATAAAGATTTCCGCTGTCACAAAAGTGTGATATCATAGTTCTCTCACTAGCGACTGTCATGACGGCTATCATGGTTGCCATTTTATCGCCTATTCCGTTATGCGTCACTTTCGCACTTACATACTTTTAGAACGTGACAGCTATGGTGACATGCGATAAAACACGACCATATTAGGCTAGCAGGGCGTTATAATTATTAAGATACTTACAATGAATGGAGAAGGTATTAACCTCCTGAGGTTCAAAGTGCTAATATTAGTACAAAATATCTTCAATGAAAATTCGATTATGTTTTAATTAATACAGAGTTACTTTTGTTTTGTTTCGTTCGATTTCAAAACATAAGCAATTCAATTCTATTTTCTAACGCTTTTGATTCAAATTTCACTTCCAATCTTTCTTGTACGGTGGGCCGCTAGAGGAACGAACGATTGATGGACTCCGTAGGTTAATAATAAAATAAAATGATTAAAAATTAAATCACATACAGCTGTGTTTTGAATGTTTTTAATTGGACTTGTTAGTTCGAGCGGACCCTAGCGATCTGGGTGCGCTGCGCGCTGGCGCCGGCCCAGGCCCGGAATAGCTCGCCATGTGCTCGCATTGCGGAAGACGAACATTCGAACTTACAATCTGATCGCGATTTGACATGTGATATGATCTAGGTATTTAGGGTCAAGTAGGTAACTTTAAAAATTACTTAACGTCAAGAAAAATACAAGAAACCAAAATTTCTGTTCTGACATTCAATAGACATTCAAGATTTCAATTTTTTTTTATTAACCGCCATTTTTATTTAATACTTATTATATCCCTCTAAATAATTTAAGTTTCTAATTAAGCTTATAAAAGTTAATTAACGTTTTTATATAAGTAATGGTCTCCTGGGGTTTTACAGAATCCTTCACAGTTCAATTTTTATTAGCAAAATCCAATTTGTAGTATAGGTACCCCTAATTAAACTTTCTGTTAAATAAATAAAAAATTGGACATATTCTTATTTAATAATAATGGTAAGTAGGTACACATTTCCAGTCAATCTTTATAAATTACAAAAAAACACAGTTTATACTAACTACATTTAATATGGGGTTACTTATCGCCTTAAGATATAGAATAGCATCATGTAAAGATACTTTGTAATATTTCTTAAATAAAGTATTCTAAGCACTGTAAAGAACAAGTAAGATGAATACCTTCATAGTGAAAATATAACTTCATAGTAAAAACTACCATAACCTACTTAGAATAGTATTTAATAGAACCGTGACAAGCTTTAAGGAAGGTACGAGATTGAAAAGCTTGATTATGTCACTAAGTATTGTATACAATACTTTTTCTAGGAGTGCTCAATATAGGCAAGCCGGTAAGAATTTATTTTGTCGAAAGACCTGAGGCCAGTTTTATAAAGCTACAAGTTACAATTCACAAGCTACAAGTTACAATTTCTAACACATAGGGTTATAAAGAGAGTTCCGCTTGTAAATTGTAACTTGTAGCTTTATAAAATTGGCCTATACAATTTACTATTTAGTAACTTCAATCTCCCGGCAATTGTGCCGGTCCCCCCCCCGGCCGCGTATATGGCTTTCCGTATTCAGTACGTCCCCCTATGAGAGATGAGACAGGTACGCTTTCCCAAGGCTCTAAACAACTGAAATAGCGTACCGAGTATGTCACCTCGAGGCGACGAAGAGGATACACTTTTACAGTTGTTACGCTTGATAAAGTTACAGAAATCCGTACTGATTGAGTCTTCATTTAACAAGAAAA
This sequence comes from Pammene fasciana, assembly GCA_911728535.1. Classification (NCBI taxonomy): domain Eukaryota; kingdom Metazoa; phylum Arthropoda; class Insecta; order Lepidoptera; family Tortricidae; genus Pammene; species Pammene fasciana. Next base: position 4,326,832 of record OU452295.1, read on the forward strand.
ACTTAGTTGCAAAACTGTCCTAATAGTAGCATCTTAGTAGAATCCGGAGAAATTAATCCGCCTAACGTATGATAACACATAACACATGGTATTTACGGTTATTTTGTAATTTAGGAGCAGAAATGAGAATATGGCAAATCTAAATAGGGAACCATACAAAATTAAGAAATTCAGCCTCTACAAAATAGTCATGATTTTGTTTAAAATGAGGCATATTTTTATGTTTCTTCTTGGTGACAAATTCGGTGCAAACGCTTATACAAATATAATATATATGTTGGAATTGTTAGTCCTACAATTTTTTTGTATTAAGCAGAACGACTGCTAACGATACCACAATATTAGTCCTATGTTAAAGACAACTAACTGTTACGAGTAGGTACTCTAGCATAACCACCAAACTTAAGGAAACCTCGACACGAAAAGAAGAAAAACCATCATAACCATAAAATTGTGTTCATGATTCAAACATTTGATACCTCATTTTATAGACGCTGTATTTCTTAATTTTGTATGGTTCAGTATTTGGATTGGAGTTTCACGAGGGGAACTTAAAAATATTGGAAAGAATAAAAAATATTTTTGTCTACTTTCTGATCCCAAATTACTAAATAATTGTAAATGCCACGTATTATCAATTATCAATGGGGTTGGCCGGTCGAAAGTATTTACAGATGGCGCCAGCATAGCTGGGTCCCTGCCAGTCCTACAAATAGTGTCAAAATCACGTTTTTTTTTTAATTTTTTTTGACCTGGATGGGCTAGCCTTTAAGCCAAATCCCATACAACAGTACTAGTGAAAGGGACCTAGCTATGCTGGCGCCATCTGGTCAAACCGTTGACAGTTGCCAACCCCATTGTTAGGCGGATTTGTAGCGAACATGGAAGAGTACTGTTAAGTAATTAACTAATAAATATAAAGTGAAGTTAATTGTAATATTAAAATGAGGTATGAACTATTAAATTTTAAATCAATTATGAATGTTTATCTAATATTAGTACCTAACACTGACTTTCTAATTTATTTGTTTAGTGTATTTTCTTGTACCGTCAAGTGCTACAACGTTGCCTTTGAACCTCCACATTGCCTGTTTAAAAAAATACGATTTTCTTCCAAAACGCTATATATTTTTCAATTCTAATAATAGTAAAAGTCGTATGATTTATTTGGCAACCCATTTTTATAATTATTTTTGTACCATCACAGTTAATTTTGATTACAATTTATTGTCAAAGCATGCAAACAGACACGTGTTTTCTCGGTGTCTCCAAAACTTTTGTCATTACTTCAAAAAGTAAATAACATAGCTTCTTGCAGTCTATTGAAATGATGAGTAATAATACTCTTTTCTTTGTTTACTTTTTGTAAATATACCATATTAAGGCTTGAATTCCGATGGGTAATATTGTGAAATATTTTTTAGAACACAGGTGCCTAATTTGGCCTATACTAGGGTTGTTACAATTTACTTGTCTGCGTTAAAAAAATGATAGGCATCACGCGTGAAGATGTTTATAATTACGTTACGTGCCTATTATACTGTAGTATGCACTACCTATACCTATGTACTGAAATCATTGGATATATTATAGGAACGTGCGGCTTTATAGTAAAAACTGTAATGTTTAAAAAAAGGTTGCGAAGGCATTTTATTGGAAAACATTTATTTATATTTTATGTTAAATGAAAAATGCACAATAACAGCGTAGATTGAGGGAAAGCGACAGCAAGTGCATTTCGTTCAGCAGCTGAATCATCAGTCATGATAACGTTGGGATTGAATTTTACATCACATTTTTTTCACAAACTATGACCTTAGAAAGGAAGTATTTGAAGCGATGAGTCAGGTACGCTTTCTTTCGAGTGTTTCGTCAAAAACCGTACCTAGTTCGTCACCTCTCTTGGTAGATGTATCACATACGGGTTTTTAATGTTTTAAACCTTTACGGTAGTTGTAAAAGCGTATCCAATTCGTCACTTCGAGGTGACATACTCGGTACGCTATTTCAGTTGTTTCGGGCCGTAGAAAAGCGTACCTGTCTCGTCTCTCATAGGGGGACGTATTGAATACGGAAAGCCATATACGCCCCCGCTGCGCAGGGCGGGCTCCGGCAACAGTGCTAGAATATTGTATGGAAATCCTTTCTACCATCGCTGGCGATGCTACACAATCTCAAGTGTTACAGTCGACGAGTATAAAATAGTATTTTGTGCAACAGTTACATAATAAGGGTTCCTAAGATTCGAGGGTCGAAGTTAATAAAAAAAGTAAATAAAAACAGATCCGAGAATTTTAAGACCTAATTATGTACCGTTGCACACAATAGTTTTTCTACGAGTGCTTAAGCAAGCCGGTAAGAATTGAGTTCGACGAATGCCGTGCATAACCTGCTGCTTCATATAATTGAGTAACTTCGATCTCTTGGTGGATTGTGTCGGCGCGGCGGCGCCCGCCCGACACGCGGGGCGCGCAATGCGGCGCCCGATAACAGTTTCACAATATTGTATGGAAATCCTTTCTGTGATTGTTATGGATGCTACAATATGCGACCATACAAGCTCTATCGAAAAGTATGCGCTAGTAGTTCCGCCAACACAATCTCAATTCAAGTATTACAGTCGCCGAGTATAAAAACAAATATTCGTGATTTAACACAAATAAATGCCATTACCTAATTTCAAATTGCGTGTTTGTAAACATTGAACTCTATGAGTAGAAACAAAATATTCCAAGATCATTATAACGCAGGACTTATAACTAATCTAATTTGTCGACGGTACCTTTGAGGCATTACATTATTCAGAACCCTGCATAATGGATGGGGTTCCGTCCGTTGAAGGCGTCATGAAAAATTAACGGAACCCTAATCGCTTTTGACGGGGATTAGCGATTTGCCGAGTTAATTATAAGGAATTTATGTAACTTTAATGGTGTTTGTGGCGGCTTATTTATAACCTAATTTTGTGTAAATTAATGCTAATATTTAATTAAAATTACACGTCATGTTAGTACAAACAAGCAGGATCGAAAAGAAATTATTACGCTAAAGGTACTTTAAAATTGATTTCAGTTTATTTATTTTAAGTTAGTGTTTGTTTTCGTTTGTTTTAGCATTTTGTTTGTGGACTAAATTTATTATTTCGATCGAGTAATAAAAGGTAAGGTATTGTTAGTGGTCCTGACCCTGAGTACCAACTCAGGGGGCTAGTGATCCTGCCTACGAAGCAGGAGGTCCCGGGTTCAAATCCTGGTAAGGATATTTAAGTGTTTATCACGAATATGTGTTCTAGAGTTATGGATGTTTTCTGTGTATTTAAGTGTTAATTATATTATATGTATATGTCGTCGCCTAGTACAGTCAGCAGCAGAAGTAGCTAAGCGGGTGAGGTGTTCAAATTGAGCTGAACACTCCTTAATTGTTAAGAGTACTTAAGAGAATAAGAGCGCGTGAAGGTCATTTTGACCACCTCATCCGCTTAGGTACTTTTGCTGCTGACTGTACCTACTTACAACACAAGCCTTATTCAGTTTACTACGGTTTGTGTCAGATTGTCCCATAATATTTATTTATTTATACTGAGAGTAAAAAAAACTGCGCGCGCCAGCCCGCCTGCCAAGCGTGGCGCGTATAGCAAACCCCCCCTTAAAGGGGAGGCCTATGTTCAGCGGTGAACGTCTTATGAAAAAAAAAAAAATTAAAAACTTTTATTTTCAGGCAACTAGTGGCCCATAGAGAAATACCTTATAGACTAGCATACATATTACATTATAAATTAAAACTATTATTTTGGTGACACGACGGTTTTCTGTTGTTTCTGTTTGGTGTTGTTATGGCTGAGATGATGATGATGATGACTGGGAGTCAGGAAAATCTACATATACCCCTGGATTAAAGATACCACATATAAAACTTTCTCACATTTATTTTAAAAACTACATAAAACAGGCGCATTACATACACACAGACAGATCTGCCAAGCGGATATGTCCGGAAGACAGATCCGTCAGTATATGGCGTTATACAGATCTGTCCACAGGCATATCTGTGTAAAATCCGGCCGTACGTTGACGGATCTGTCCGCCGGGCACAATAAAGTTTCAGATGCTCAAAAAGAAATATTTTATAAAACTCATTCCCTATAGGGGTTGAAAAGGGGTTGAAAGTTGAATGATATTTACATGAGTAAGTAGCGGGCGGAGGTTAGTCTAGGCACCATGCTACGCGCGCTGCGCTACGCCTTAGCCGATAAAATGAGTTTCCCGTTATGTAGCGAAAATGCTTCGTACTGACGTAGTTAGCGCTGAATGGGTTAGAGAAACGGCTTACTTTAACAGTGTTCCATTACCACGGCAATAGGGTTATACCCCTTTAACAGCGTTCAAGTTAAACCCAACCCCATTTAAAGCTTTAATGCCTTGAACAATGTACGTTTAATTATGTAATTGCTGACCGGATGTGCAGGTGTCATGGCGGCCACATCCGGCCGCCATGCCGGTTAGTTTAATATGCACGCTTTGACGCGCCTGGCCCGAGGGTGAGGCCTTAGCCTTTGTGTATATTGCTTACTTACGGAAAAATGTGATGGTCAATCTTGTTTAGTTTATATAATAATAGAAACTTAATTTATTAATTACTAGTAACCCGCTCCGGCTTCGCACGGGTGCAATTATTCATATAAACCTTCCTCTTGAATCGCTCTATCTATTTAAAAAAACCGCATCAAAATCCGTTGCCTAGTTTTAAAGATCTAAGCATAAATAGGGACAGAAAGCAGAAAGCGACTATGTTTTAAACTATGTCGTGACGAGTAAAATAGCATTTGCCTTATTAAGATTTTCGGATATTTCACTAATTAAGTTTGTTAATATTGAGTTCCGAAATTCGACACAAATTTCACGGGTCATTGTCGCGGACAACCATATCAAATGAAAATAGAATCAAATCAAATAGGTATGAAATACTAGCTAACATAAATAAAAAATAAGTTAAAAGTATTCGTGTACGCTATCCAGATGTGTCCGCAGACAAATCCGTGTCCAATTCACGCACGGATTTGTCCGCCGGGCACATCCATCGGACAAATCCGGCAGGCATATCTGTGCGAGTATCCCTAGCTAATAAGGCTTGTGTTGGGGGTAGCTACCAGTGGCGGTGGGTGAAAGAATTTCTTAGGCAAGCCGGGGCTTAATATTGCTTAAATTTTCTTGATGCGCTGTAGAAAAACGAATTCTTGGGAAATGTTCCCGGCTGGGTACACAATTCTCAGTCTGCGGTTCCACCGGAGGATGCGTTGCGAGGGATGTGTTTTTAAAGAATCAATCCTAGAGCTGCGCCGTGTGAAAATAAACAAAAGAAGTGATTCGATTAGTGCTTATCAAACACATTCCTCACAACACATCCTCGGTCATCTCTAGTGGAAACGCTGTATTAGGGTAATAAATAAATGAAAGATAAGGTAAGTAATTTCTTTATTTCTTCTTTCTGTCTGCTAATACACTCTAAAATATTACTAACATCCAGCTCAGGCTGTTGTCAGAAGAGCTATTGGTTCGTTAATATCTAGTTTTACATTATAGGATAAACCACCATCATTATTAATTGATATAAAATTTATTTAAAGATAAATTAGCATTAGAATCTGTGCAAATAAAACTTTCCATTAGACACACAGAAAAATCCATACCTCTGGTACAAATAATTGTTAACATAGTTGTGAAAACGCGAAAGTTTTTAGTATTTTATACAGTTTTATTGAGCTTTATATCTAGTTTTACATTATAGGATAAACCACCATCATTATTAATTTATATAAAATTTATATATAGATAAATTAGCATTAGAATCTGTGCAAACAAAACTGTCCATTAGACACACAGAAAAATCCATACCTCTGGTACAAATAATTGTTAACATAGTTGTGAAAACGCGAAAGTTTTTAGTATTTTATACAGTTTTATTGAGCTTTATATCTAGTTTTACATTATAGGATAAACCACCATCATTATTAATTTATATAAAATTTATTTAAAGATAAATTAGCATTAGAATCTGTGCAAACAAAACTGTCCATTAGACATACAGAAAAATCCATACCTCTGGTACAAATAAATGTTAACATAGTTGTGAAAACGCGAAAGTTTTTAGTATTTTATACAGTTTTATTGAGCTTTATATCTAGTTTTACATTATAGGATAAACCACCATCATTATTAATTTATATAAAATTTATATATAGATAAATTAGCATTAGAATCTGTGCAAACAAAACTGTCCATTAGACACACAGAAAAATCCATACCTCTGGTACAAATAAATGTTAACATAGTTGTGAAAACGCGAAAGTTTTTAGTATTTTATACAGTTTTATTGAGCTTTATATCTAGTTTTACATTATAGGATAAACCACCATCATTATTAATTTATATAAAATTTATTTAAAGATAAATTAGCATTAGAATTTGTGCAAACAAAACTGTCCATTAGACACACAGAAAAATCCATACCTCTGGTACAAATAAATGTTAACATAGTTGTGAAAACGCGAAAGTTTTTAGTATTTTATACAGTTTTATTGAGCTTGACCCCGTATATTTGTTTGTTTGTTTATTTATTTGTGTGCATCAAATCTTGTAAATTAAATTTCAACCACTTCCCGGTGTCTGATTGAGCTGAAAGGTATACTTCCGTATACCTTGTGCAATCTAAGAAGCGGTTTTTGACACCTGTCATCTCAGTACATTTTATAGCGTAAAATCGATTTTAGGTTATAAAATGTACTGAGATGACAGGTGTCAAAAACGGCTTCTTAGATTGCACAAGGTATACAAGGTATACAATTCCACGGACTGATTTGACAGCTCCTGCAATACAAAGCGATTGTCAAATGTATGAAAAGAGCTGTCAAATCAGTCCGCGGATTTATGAATTCTACCTTATACCTCGTTTTTTTCAGATTAGAAAAATAACGGTCGATTTCGACACTTTAGCTGTATTTTTTTCAGCCATATCTGTGCAAAATATAAATGCAACTACTTTTTTCCACTATTAGTGATACGCTTAAGCCAATACGATGCAAAATAACAAATTTTAAAATCGTTTTCCCAAAAATCGCATGACGACAATCGCACGATTTTTCTAATCTGAAAAAAAAAACGAAGTATATAAGGGCAGCATAACTAATATGGAATATCGAGATTGTAAGTTTGTCATCTGGCCCAGTATACCAGAACCTTAGTCAGCCAGTAACTTAATGATAATGCATATCTACGAGTGCCCCCCATATCCATGCACTTGGTAATTTAACGACCTCGCATTTACGGAATAATGACCTCTATTTTACGACCCGGAAGAGCTATAGTCGCGTCATCGGCGGCGGTCGTAAAACCGCTATTAAATTGTTTTCTTAGGGAAGTGGATGGAATATTACGTAGATTGGAATGAATGTTGAGTGATGTGAGAATTGCGGGTTACTAATGCTTTTAGGGATACTTTTGCACCGATAAGATTGCCATTTCATGGCTGCTTTAGGGCGGCTACTATCAGTACTAACTGTCAGTCCACCTGCAGTCGCCTGACGATATCGGCCTGTCAGTTGTTCGGAGCCGGCCATAGACATAGTCAGACATACCACCCATAGACCTGATACGGAAATAACAATACTAAGATTGAACGGGATGGTCTTATTACACTTTCCATAGATATGACAGAGAAGGCGCTATTATCGTTGATCCTTATCAACATTTGTGATTATTGCTTACTTCCAAAAGGACCTAAGTACAATAGAAACGTTTATTACCCTCCACCGCTCTTTGAAGGGTAACAATGAAACGTATGCGGTCTCTAGTTAAATCCTTGCTTTGAGGAGCCGGCAAATTTTTGTTCCATCTGACAGGCCGAGATAGTCAGCCGAACTGTAGGCGGACTGATAGTCGGTGGCCGCCTTTACAGGATGTGTCATCATATGGACGCAACGCAGCTATACGACGGAACGAGATCGCAATCGCAATATCGCTTTCGCTCTAACGCATAGCTGCGTCCCTAGATGGTCCATCATGTAGAGCGGCCATTACGTCTATTGGCTGCTCTACATGATAGGCCATCATAGGGACGCAGCTATACGACGGAGCGAGATCGCAATATCGTTAGCTCTCTCTAACGCATAGCTGTGGCCCTATAATGGCCCATCATGTATTACTTGTTGGAATATGATAAACACAGTGACAAATGTCTTCTGTGCTTGGTGATCGCGATAATAAAGTCTATACTTATATATCCATACAATACAATACAATACAAATACTCTTTATTGAACACCTCAAAAACAACCATACTTATATTATCAAAGCGAAAGTGTCTGTCTATCTGTCTGTTGCCGCTTCACGCTTTAACCGCTGCACCAATTTAGATGAAATTTGGTATGGAGATAGTTTGAGTCCGGGGAAGAACATAGGATAGTTTTCATCCGAAAAACTACCCTTTAAGGGGGTGAAGATACTGAAAGACGGAGAGACACACTTTTGCATTTATAATATTAGTATGAATTAGTATGGATATGGATTAAGGCAAGTCTATTAGCCTAGGATACAACACTGTGACTGATCTATCCGTCGGATCTGTACGTCGGATGTGCCCGGCGGACAGATCAGTTAATGTATGGCGGGAATAGGCACGGATGTGTCAGCACACAGATCTGAATAGCGCCATACGTTGACGAATCTGTCCACCAGACAAATCCGACAGGCTGATCTGTACGTGTGTCTTTTATCCTGTGACCACGAGAACTGATAAAGGGCTTGAACGTAGATTACAATCCATTAAATTGTCTTCACTACATAGTATAAAACAAAGTCGGTTCCTGCTGTCTGTCCCTATGTATGCTTAGATCTTTAAAACTACGCAACGGATTTTGATGCGGTTTTTTTTAATAGATAGAGTGATTCAAGAGGAAGGTTTATATGTATAATTGCACCCGTGAGAAAGCCGGGGCGGGTCGCTAGTATCCTATAAAAGTAAGTAAGTCTTCAGTAAATTTAACTTAAAAAGTCTATTTTTACCCGAAACGGAGAGTTTCCTTGAAACCTCGCCTGACCCAAAGAAATAAACACGCCGTTTGAGGCCTTCTGCATGAATAGTATATGGGAAGTACACGTGTCCGGTGTCCGTGTGTTGAAACGCACTTACCACTGGTTTCATGGTTTCCTAAATAACTAGGAATAGAATACAATAGAATAACTATCTTCGTAGACACAGCCATAAACGAAAACTGTATATATGTCTGTGCCCGCAGACAAATCCGTGTCCAATTCGGACCATAGGTACACTGTTGCACCTTATTACAACGGATTAAGGTCTAAAAGTGTAAAGATATTTTTGACGTCGACGGTACATGGACGATCTGTGCCATCTGATGATCTTGAAATAATTCATAATAGCAGAAGTATTTAGTTGTATGGCTTAAAAGTCATGTTAGTCATTGCGTAGACAGAAAATCCTACAAAAAATTGACTTTTAAAAAATCCTCATATAATTAATTTCTAAAAAATCGCCTAAATAAATACATCAATATTTTATTATTTATTATGGTTCCTTAAAACACGTTATTTATGTATGACGGAAAATCAGACAAAAAAAAAAGAAACCCTTCATATATATTTTGATGAATATTTACCTCCCGGTGGAAAGTTTGTAGGATTTTTCGTTCAGTCATCTTAGAATGACATTTTAAAACTATATAAACAAAAAAATCGCTATTATAAATTAACGTTTGAAAAAAAAACATCTTTACTGGATTATTTCTATTATATTTCTATTCTATTCTTAAGTAAAATGCACGCAATCGATTAGCATGCAGCGCTGCGGCCCGGGGGTGCACTTGGCTGAAAGCCGTTTTATGTAACCTAAGCTCGATAAGCGGTTAATGCGTTTTGTGTGCAGTCTGCTACATACATATGTACCTATTGTACCTACACACGTTCTATACTTACTACTACTACTAAGTATACTTAGTTACTCGTACATTGCAAAGGGCAATGGCTTTGGAGTTTGGAGAGTGTTTGAGTTTTAGTTCTGTATAATCTTGCGTCGAGTTTTTTGTGTGGGTAAATATATATGAGTATGCTACGACAGTAAATGATTATTTAATTATGGTTATATAGCTATACGAAGTTTTAAGAATCTTTTTTTTATTATTATATTCACGCATGACTATAAACTTCTTAATCTTCTTATACATTTTCCTGTAATTTATAGGAGAGTAAAGAACTATTTTCTGTTTATTAGGTATTTTATTTTATTTTATGGGCAGTAGTTTTAGAGAGAAATTTTACCAATTTGCTCAAATAACTTCAAAACTTTAAATATCAAAATTATAAAAAAATAAAAAATATTTCGAATCATCACAACGTTCCCGTTTACTTAATATGTAGTATGTCACACAATGTAGTTTCCAAAACGTTTATTTTAGTTTAAATTTTTAATAAATATGGCACCCATGTTTTAAATAAATACAGTTTTAGGGTCACCGAGCTTATTGTATACGTAATTCGGTACAGGTGTTTCGTAGAAAATTGTAAAACACATTACGGAAAGCACACTAAGCGATGTCTATTGTGATTTAAGCTACAATACTCTTCTACACAACTGTACAGGTCCAGATCGCGCGAGGCTTTTGGCGGTCGGAGCCCGGGAAGCTGGTCACTGGCTACATGCCCATCCTTCTCCTAATACTGGTACTTTCTTGGATCCGACCTCCCTTAGACTGGCGACTGGTCTGCGACTCGGGGTTTCGGTGTGTACGCCACACATATGCTCTTGTGGCACAGACGTGGACCGACTAGGACACCATGGACTATCTTGTCAAAAAAGTGCGGGCCGTTTTTCAAGACACGCGTCGCTTAACGACATAATCCGTCGGTCTCTTGCCACCATCAATGTGCCTGCTCTTCTTGAGCCGACTGGCATTATCAGGGATGATGGCAAGAGGCCTGATGGGGTGTCTTTGGTTCCTTGGAGCCTGGGACGGATGTTAGTGTGGGATGCTACCTGCGTAGACACACTGGCACCGTCCCACCTCCAACGGACTAACGTAAAAGCAGGCGCAGCGGCGGAAAGCGCCGAAATTTCAAAACGTAACAAATATAAAAGTCTCGGTAGAGAGTACCATTTTGTACCTTTTGGAGTTGAAACTCTAGGTCCATGGGGTCCCAGCGCACACAAGTTTTTTGCAGAAATCGCAAAGCGTCTGGTAGATGTAACTGGTGACCGAAGAGCTGGCGGTTTCCTCGCACAGCGTATCAGCATTGCGATACAACGAGGAAATGCCGCCAGCATCCTTGGTACAATGCCGCAAGGGCCTAGTTTAGATTTGAGCTAGTTATTAATTTAGTTTAGTATTTGTACTGTAGTACCTCTGTATATTTAGTTATGTAAATAAATGTTTTATTCTTTTATATTCAAGCGATCCTAGATAGATACGGAACTCGAAAAATTCCAAAAAAATATTTTGACCTGACACTGGCGCCGCAACCGCATGTAGCGACGGTGTGCAAGCGTGGCAGCGCTATACACATCCAGAGCGCTATCTCGCTCGCGCACCGGCGCCGCATGCGGAAACCGCAGCAGTGTGAAAGCCGCCTAACCCCAAAGGCTATTTATTTATAATAAAAACAAACACAATCGGAAATCATTAATTTGAATAAAACTGAATAAAGCAAAGCAATTAATTGCAGTACCCGCATGCAAAAGCAAAAACCTACACTACAAATATATAAACATAGTTAATTATATTACGAATCTCCAATACGTGGAGGACTCGTTGCGGCGCCGCGCCGGAGCGACCTTGATCCCGTTTTCCCCAGTCCACCCCGCCCGGGGTGCCACCCGTCCCCACCCTCCCCTCCGAGATGACCTAACACCGAGTCTCAAGATCCTTCGGCATGCTTTTGTTTGATGGCATTTGGATTAAGATGTGTTTATTAGACGTTTGTGAGGAATGGTTTAGTTTATGGTGGATAATTCCGAAACCGTAAACGTACAAGGAGAACTTTAAACTTAAGCATCACTTATACTTTTTAACCGACTTCAAAAAAGGAGGAGGTTCTCAATTTGACTTTTATATGTATGTTACTCGATATATCCGTGAATCGTGAAACGATTTTCAATTTTTTTTTAAATCGTACGGGTATAACCTCCAGATGGTCCCATTGTCACCAAGTCGGGGTCTGATGATGGGATCCTGGAGAAATCGAGGGAACTCTTCAACTATTATACACACCTATAGTGATTTCACTATTTTTTACAGCAACTCGGCCACTTCCTCTTGGAATAGCGGATCCTAAGTGAAGTCGGTTCTTTTTTTGTTTAAAATTATTAGTAGGTACTTATTATCATACCATTGATAATAATATTTTGTAGATAAGTGGGTGAAATAATCTATCTTGTTAGTTTCTTCTGGGTCACTCAAGTTTTAAAACTTTGTTTTATGGCATCTCAGTTCGACAAAATGCTTCATGGAAAGGGTTTATAACTACTCCAATCGGAAGCTCTTTCCATAATAGACCATCTATAGTACATTTCGTCACAATACTAATGCCATGCAATGCAACCTAACTATGGAATTTCAAGGTACGATTATTGTTTGGCTGATAGGATATTAATAACAACAGGAAAACTTTATATTTTTTTTTCTTACTTAACTAAAACGAGGTCTATTTTTTTTATTTCATACCTACTTACCTAAAAACGGCAATTTATTTTATTTATTTATTTTATTTACTAAGCAGGCAGGCAGTTATGACAACTGATATAGCCTGTATCCAGTAATCATTATGACAGTTATCGTTAACATGTAGATGTATGTTTGTCTAATTTATTCTTAAACTGGTTCACATTCTGGTTCAATTTGTGAAATATTTTTTCAGAAAGTCGTATCACCTAAACGGCATCGGTCAGATTCGAATCAACTAATTTATTTTTTAAAATTGACCGTAATTTTGCTTTAAATACAACCCTCACCTCCGTCGTTAATTAAAACATCTTAATTAAAAATATTTAAGTAAATTTTTTATCCTCTCAAAAATCCTGTTTAAAAAAGATTTATTTTAAATATTTTGTTAAGTATTCTGCGTGTTTAACAATTTTATTGGATTACGGTGCCTAAATAGAAACAAATAATACATTAAAAATAAATAAAATGATCAAGAATTATTTAAAAAAAGCGCTGGTAGCCTGGCGGTAAGCCGTCCGACTTTCAATCCGTAGGTCTCGGGTTCAAACCCCGGCTCGTACCACAATTTTTTTCGGAACTTATGTATGGAATATTATTTGATATTTACCAGTCGCTTTTCGGTGAAGGAAAACGTCGTAAGGAAACAGGACCTAATCCCAAAAAGGCCTAGTTTCCCCTATAGGCTGGAAGGTCAGATGGCAGTCGTTTTCGTAAAAACTAGTGTCTACGCCAAGTCATGGGATTAGGTTGTCAAACGGACCCCAAGCCGGGACAAACGCTAGGAGGAAGATCTAGAATTATTTAACAGTAAACGCAAGAATGTGGGGTTTAATTTCTTGCTTCACACACTGTATGTAAATATGTTTGCTTGTTTCTCTTGGCGTCTCATATATGACGTTTGGCCTCCATTCAATAACGCGCAACACCAGCATATACTGACCCCTTCATGTCCCCTTTTATCCTTATTTTATCAGGAAAAGGAGAGGTGTGGGAGGTCTAGTTATGTTGGAGAGTTGCACGATTGAACGTTTTTTGCTGTTAACTGAATTTTAAATTTAATCAGGGAATGTTTTGTTTTATCTGGTGTTTAGCTAGATTGCTTTTAAAATGAGAACTGGCTTTTAAAGTAGAGAAAACACGTATTTATGTTACGTTTTGCTAGTAATCAGATATGCTTTAGTTCGGACGGAATAGGATACCTATAGTTATTCTAGTTTACCGTCCATGTTCAGTTAGCCGTCCAACTGACGGCTGACTAAACTTCTACAAATATACGGGAAAACAGTTATGTAGTATTTTTTATTTATTTATAGTTTATTTTTTAGTAAAGTTATAAATTTTAAGCTTTTATTTTGAAAAGAACTTGAATACAAATATTTAAAGAGGTAGACAATTTGCAAAAAAAAAATCCTGCAACTATTATATATTATCGAGTAATATTAACTAAAATAGAATATTCGCTGGAGAATAATATATAATTAATACATTTAAGTAAGAAGATACTCTTTTTGCATCGCAAAGAAGGAAAAATCGATAAGTGAACGAAAACTAGCACATTCACCCTAGGGTCCACTCTATACTTCGTTTTTTTTCAGATTAGAAAAATCGTGCGATTGTCGTCATGCGATTTTTGGGAAAACGATTTTAAAATTTGTTATTTTGCATCGTATTGGCTTAAGCGTATCACTAATAGTGGAAAAAAGTAGTTTCATTTATATTTTGCCCAGATATGGCTGAAAAAAATACAGCTAAAATGTCGAAATCGACCGTTATTTTTCTAATCTGAAAAAAAATGAGGTATCGAAGTCTAGGGGTTTCATCCACTCTTTTCAGTTTTCCGTCTACACTTGTTCATATGTTTATATTCAAGTTTATCCAAATAAAAGCTTAAAATTAAACATTCTACTAAAGAATAAAATATAAATATAAAATTTATAAGCTTAAAAAGTTTTTCTCATTTATTTGCAGCAGTTTCAAATCAAGTGGACGGAAAACTAGCACAATCACCCTACGACGAAACATGAGTTTACCTATTGTGTATTTTATTTTCTAAATTATTATCTTTAGATATTTTACGTTCTTCATTTGCATATCAAAGCTACTTAATAATAAATAGGTTGGGTAGATTTGTATTAATGTGATATTTTTTCCTCCTGCACCATTTTTTATATTTAATAACCTCATTAACGCATTAAGTAATAATTAATTAATTGTAATTACAACCACAAATTGGAAGACTACTTGGGACACAAAACAATATACATCAGTCATCACTGATTATATATTATATCTACCCACAAAAAAACAAACAAACTCTGCTTGAAGAATTTTTTTTCTATCTACCATCGAAATACTAAAGTTAAAATAACATATGTACTATGTAGGTAACATACAAAAAGGATCGTTAATTTCAAAACCGCATTTATCCCATTTATTAAGTCATTGTTTTTTTTTTATATCATTGCCATTTTTTTCTGTATCCATCTTTGATTATTAAACCAACCGGATGCGAGACGCGCTCTCATTTCCATCGGAAAAAGTCTGCCGTTTTTTGCGGGGAGGGGAACGTCAAATGTATGCGAAACGTCAAAATAGCCACGTCAAATAAACGTCAGTCCATACAATGAATATGACCACTGGTCATACTCATTCGGCAGAGGGGAACGCCTGTCAATGGCTACTCCGATTGGTTTAAAGCTCTAAGGTATCCATAGACTAGACAAGACGTTCTAACTCGCGCGTTCCATACTAGATGGCGTGATCAGGCAACGATGAAGTATGTGCATTAGAATTCGTGAAAAAGATAAATTAAAAAGTTTTTAATGTAATATGACAACGATATTGAACCATTTGAGTCCAACAAACCGATAACAAAAGTATTAGGGTCTTTAAATCGATATTATTAATATAATTTTGTTTAGTAATTATCTACATCGCGGTGTTGAAATTTTCATACCGTTTGGACTCATAAGTGAATTTTTCGTTAGTTTTGCTGGGTGGTCCGTTTCTTCAGAGTAAGCCAGTCCCTTGGGGAGCTGGTTCGAAATCCCCGACGCTTAATGTTTCCATACAACACCTGTCTTTCTGTATGTGTTCGAAAAACCATGTTTGAAAAAAAAATCTGGCACTTGACCGTTTAGAGAAGCTCTCAACACCACTCATGGAGAAGACTGACCACTTTTTTTCTGATCTCCATACATTTATTTTGCTTTGATTTAAACTGGTTGTTAAAATAAAACTAATAAAATAAATTTTAAAAACATCAAATAAAATCTGTAATTCTTTAAAAAAATGTGTAAACTATGTAGTTTGTTTAAGGTTTATTTGTTGAGTATAAAAGGTTTTCCACAGGTGCCTACATAGATAAAATTTATAAAAATAATAGTTACAACATATGTCTGGTTTTAGGTACATATTTAGGTAAATCTATGAAGGAATTTAAATTATTATAAAGATATCATAATCTTTGGAAAATTATATTACTTATATTTCAAGTAAATAACTACTTAATTTCAACAAAAACGGAAACATTTTTTTCCTTAACCATTTAACCGCGTTAAAAATATCGGAATAGCCAGCACAATCGTATCAAAATAATAAAAGTTATAGCTATTATGTATGTATGTGCGTAGTATTCACCTAATACAATTTATTTAAAACTTGAATTTTAAAATATTCTATTCTATTCTTTATTTATCTCAGGCTCTAGGCCCATAAGCATGTTAGTACTACAATTATACCTTATTTCTAGTTGTTAGTATAATTATAATTATCCAATTTACCGTAAAAAAAAAAAATACACAGATAAAATAAATTAAGTTAAAATGTCAAATTAATAAATTACAATACAAATAAAAAAAAATTATAGTGAAAACAAAACATCATATGAAAATAAAACATAAATTTGACTAGTTACTTAATATTAAAAATAACAGGCCTGTCACTCATGTGCACCTTGTTCCAGTGCCTTACTATTGGGCAGTCGTACTTGTTCAGCACGGCATTCAGGAGGCTGTTGGTGCTGTCTCTCACTCTAAACCAGACAGAAGCAACACGTTTTCGCAAAATTGTTTTAAAGCCATCCGTGTTTGCCTCAAGAAACATGCCCGAAGCACTGCACCAGCGAGGCAGCCCCAACAGCATTCTAAAAGCATTATTGTACTGAACTCGCAGACTGTTGTACGTTTTTTGAGCATAGCTGATCCATAGGCTGCATGTATAAAATGTCTGACAATATGCTTTAAAGAGCGTGATTTTGACATCACGAGAGCACCCAGCAAACCTACGGACCAGCATATTTGCTCTCACCGCCAAAGCCCTCCGCTCACGCTCCATGTCAAGGTCATCAGTGAGATCCTCGACAACCCAGTGACCAAGGTACTTAAATTTGGTGACTCTTTTCAAGGGAACTCCCAACAGCTTTACTGGTGGTACTGTTTTAGGTTTTTTACACCCAGCATTGAAAACAAGGAGTTCACTTTTCCGAAATATGTAAAACGTACAACAAAATTTAGCGTTTTGCTTCAAAATAAAATACATACAGGGTATGACAAAAAAACTGGTGATCCGTTTAAGGTCATAATTGGTACGGTATTACGAGTAAGCAAATAGTATTTTGTGCAACAGTTACATAATGAGGGTTCTTAAGATTCGAGGGTCGAAGTTACAAAATGAGGCGAAGCCGAATTTTGTAAAAACAGACCCGAGAATTTTAAGAACCCTTATTATGTACCGTGTCAAAATTTGTATGGGTTTAAAAGCCGACTGTACTGATTTGACTGGCTACGAACTGTTTTAAATTTTCTACGATATTGAACTATTTGTAATGGTGCGGTACTACGCTATCAATAGTTACCGTATTCGCTATGTGCGAAGTGCATGGTGGGGGTAACCAGAACGATCGCAGTGCTCAATGTGACAAGAAATGAAACTGCAAATCCCCTGTCTGCTGTCAAAATAGTGAATCAGCCAGTTACATTTCATATAAGCAAGGAATACAACCTATTTATAAAAAAGGAAAAAAAGAGTTTGACCACCTGCCCAAGAGATGGCGCCACAATCATGCACACAGCGAATACGCAACATAAAGGCCTATTCGAAGAATGTAAAGCATTATTAGTTTGATTTTAATATGATATTATGTCAAATTAGTATCAAAATAAAATTGCTTCACGGCAATAATATTATGTGTGTAGTATTTTGGTATTTGTAGCCAATGAAGGTAGATATAAAACATATGCCATTTGACAGTTTGCCGTAAAATATTTATATATATATTTACGAAATCACATTTTGTTTATTAGATGTCATTTTGAACGAAATGATCATTTTCATAAGAAATTATGATTTCAAAATTATACTGCTCCTAGCTAAAGACATTATATTTGTAAGATTAAGAAAAACATTTTTTCACGCGAAAACACTATTGGTTTTGTATGGAGGGTCGGCCGGCTGGGATGACGTGTCCCATACATTAAAAAATCACGTCAATTTACAATCTTATTCCATATTCTTTTGTTCCAGGTTCCGTGACACATAGCGCCTTATGACGGAGCGGGACGGCTATAGAATGCGCGCTCACACACACAGCCTAGCCAGATAATACGCGCGTGTAAAACGTTAAAGTGGACTTTAGTGACATGTTGCCTTATGAAGGGTGATGCGCGGACAGCGGCCCGCAGTCTGACCCAGACGATAAGGTAAGCCATATATATCATACTTATGTTAGAGAGGGATACACACAGCCTAGCCAGATAACACGCGCGTGTAAAACGTTAAAGTGGACTTTAGTGACATGTTGCCTTATGAAGGGTGATGCGCGGACAGCGGCCCGCAGTCTGACCCAGACGATAAGGTAAGCAATAAGCAATATATATCATACTTATGTTAGAGAGGGACGCACACAGCCTAGCCAGATAATACGCGTGTGTAAAACGTTAAAGTAGACTTTAGTGACATGTTGCCATATGAAGGGTGATGCGCGGACAGCGGCCCGCAGTCTAACCCAGACGATAAGGTAAGATATATTATATATCATACTTATGTTAGAGAGGGACACACGCACTGCCTAGCTAGATAATACGCGCGTGTAAAACGTTAAAGTGGACTCATACTTATAGTTAGTCCGGAAAGAGAAGTGTCGTTAAATGTCGAGTATGAGTTCCCAACTCGTACATTTAACGACATTTCTCTTTCCGGACATTGAGGACCGCAGATTTACCGGTATTATTTATACTTACATGTTTTTCAGGTTTGCATCTACATCCTTACAAGTAGAACTCCTGTTTTACAGTAAATTACAGTTCGTAAGCCGCCATTTTGTTAACCGTGTAGGTAACCGAACCGCAAAAGGTGAAAGGTGAGCATGCTCGTAAAAGTCTGAGCGCAAACTTTCTTCCGAAAGCATCCATCTTAGCTAGTGGGGGCTGATTAAATGCTTTCCTTCAGCACATCGTTTATTGTATATAAAACTCAAAGGTCTGTCGCCATCAGATATATCGGAGCGGCTGAGGTGGTCACAAATGTCTGAACAATGCCTTTATTGTCAAGGCGATATCTAACAAACTTGCGTGTTCAGATATATATGAGATAGGTATGGAGTACCGAGACCGCTCCGATATAATTATTTGATTTCAATTTCAATATCATGATGGTGACTGTGTGGCGAAAAGAACACGCATCCATTGTTAGATTAAATAAAAACATCACATAGTGTCTAGATGACGACACAAGTGTGTAGCATTCACGAAAAAATTGGGTTATAAGTACCTACTTATAACCCCATTTATTCGTGAATGCTACATACAACAACAGTGGTACAATACGCGATATAGCAAGTTACCTAATTTGCTATATCGCGTATTATACCATTGTCTCGAAGTCTTCTAATTCCAATTTGTCCATACTTACAACAAATACCAGGATTGGAAGCCCTAATTTTCCCATCCAAGTAACAAAAGTTTTGACAAAGTGTTTTATTTGCGGTATCGCGAACCTCACGCTGCAAATCTTTAAATTATTTAATTTAATAAAAAAATGCCTCTAGTGACTAGCAAGTCTCCTGCCAATACGTATAAGCAAAATAAGCCGATGTCACGTCACAGAATCAGCAATGGACCCATCTGGACTGGACCGTGGGCACTCTCATCTCAGAGAGTACTGCGAATGCGAAATAAGTAATGTTACTTGGCTATTCTTCATGTTTCCGTAAAACGTAAAAGGCACCCGTAAACTTTTGGTCGCTTGCACTGACGTAAAGTTTTTCTTTGACAATATTATTGCTTTGGTATTGCGATATAAAATGGTGCTAGTCAATTTGTGTTTCGGTAATTACCTAATTACTTGGTAATAAATAAATAGTTTAAAGTTTTTATATCATTTTCGGATGCTTGAAGCATATAAACTAGCCGATTGTACAGTCAAATAAATCGGAGCAGCCAAGGTACTCAAATATATCTTGACAATAGAGGCGTGGTTCAGATATTTGTGACCAACGTGGCCGCTCAGATATATCTGATGGCGACTGTAATATATGAAATAATATGCCAGATGTCACATTACAATACTGCATTACGCTTTTGGTGTATGTGGCCGTGATGCGGCGAAAATCCGGAAATTTGGTTTTTGTTGGTGCACGGAAAAAAAGTACTTATCTTAATCCAAGACAAATCTTCTTGGTCAAGAGTCTTGACTCAAGACATTATTGTTTCGTATATAGATGGAAACAATTTGCCTATAAAGTGGTCTTGTTTCAAGTTAAATGTCTTTATTCAAGTAAAATATATCCTGGGCTAAAGATACATAATTAGTCCAAAACAAAATTACTTTAAGCTATGCGAAAAATGGTCCAAGCCTTACTCGCAAATAATAAACTGGATCAAAGTAAAAATACAAATTTCAATCATCAGAACGGTCTCCATTAGGATCAGAGGAACGCGAAGAAGCATAAAAAGATTTGGATACGAAGATGGCTGTGGTATACCCATCCTTGAGCATTAGATTTCTCTTTCCCAAATGATAGCATATGTTCATATGTTTTTATACTATTTATTGTAATAAATTACCATTTACTATTCACAAATTACTTACGTTTAAACAATAATATTCTCGTATTGGTATTCTTGGCTGAAGATATCCTTTTTTTCCGTGTGATAGGCCAGTAGTTCTTCCTCTATTCGGCAACAAATCCATTTCTATACTTTTTTTGTTAAATCATATAATTTATTTGAAGTATATTATACAGTGACCCTACATAATAATGTAATTTAAAAAAGTTCAACAACACATAACATTGTCATTCATCATAGCTTAATTCACCCTCCAGCACATTTCATTAATATACATCAATATTATAATTACAACAGATCAATAATTTCATCATAGTATAAAAAAACACAGGCACTACGGATCCAGCCGCCCGTACACTTTAGGGGACTGGACCGAACAAAAAAAGTATTTAAAAAACATAATAATGTAGGGCAATAGCCTGACTTCGTACTTTTGCCGCAAATGCGACAAATTTTTCGGCAAAGTCCATGCAATCTACACGGTGCTCGAGAGCATTGCGAGAGATTTTAACCACGGATTCCTGAGGTCATAAGGAGTAAAAAATGTTATATGAAGTTAGGTCGATTTCGCAAAAAAAAATTTTTTTTTTGTTTTTTTTTGGATTTTATTAATGCTTTAAAATTAATGTTATTGATAAAACTAACGACTAAAATAAATTGGTACATTTTTATTCGTAAAAAATGGTTCACGAAAAGTATTCCTTGGCATTTTGACAGCTGTCAATAATGACTAGCTAGATAAGCTGAAAATACTACAAAGCTAATATCCGACACATCCCTAAAAACGCAATCAAGGACACACTCCGTGAATCCATCCATCTTTGTCTTATAGCATTGTCGGCGTTAGATAGAAAGAGACATATGTATGGGCGCGTATGTAGGGGTGTCATCAATCGTGGTGTCAATTCTTAGGTAATTTGTCGACTTGGAGTCTGAATATTAAATATCGTTCTATCATATCACAGTTAGATAAGTGTGTTACGACTATTATGTTGCCATTGGTGAAGATGTTAAGAGTCGCCAGGACGCTCGCGTGAACTCGCGTTCCCATACAAACGTAGTTTAGCTCTCATTTTAAAACGACATGCTTTAGAACCATGAAATTTGGCATGGGCATAGTACAGATCTAGGTCGGACATTCATTTACGTTTGTATGGGAACGCGAGTTCACGCGAGCGTCCTGGCGACTCTTAAATTCGTAAAAATTGTATTTAATCAATTTATGGAGTGGTCACGTGTTATATGTGGTTTCCTAGTTACCTCAAAACTGAAATTACTTAGTATATTTCAAAATTGTTTTACATTAAGTGCCTTACTTTATTGGTCCTTTTCAGAGACATCTTTCTAAACACATTTTGTTCTTAGGGTCCACGTAAAAATATCACAATGGGGGTGTGGGAAAATATCACGTATAAAATTAAAAAGTAAGGAAAGTTTTAAGCACTTATCGACCAACAAATTAGAAAAAAATATTGGCTTCAAAGTGGACGAAGTCGCAAAAAAACTAGTCCATACAAATTTATACCTTACGAAAAGACTAGTTATTTATTAATAAAATCATTCTTCCTTAAAGTACTTTTAAAACAACGAAAACCTTAAGCCGGAATTACATTACAAAATTAGTTGCATGACACTAATTTTACGTCAGTAATAATACTAATAATTTACACTTGAAACTATTGATAAAACTAATGTCACGAAATTAATTTCATGCCACAAATTTCGTAATGTAATTCCGGCTTTAGTTATTTTGTAAAATAGTTGTAACTTAGTATGTTTATAAATTCAATGTTCGAAGTTAAAATGTCATAATTTCCAATGGCTCTCAAACTTATCGCATCGCGAATGCTCCAAACAATACAGAATATATAGTGAACTTCGCGCTTCGGGAAAAAATAATATGGGAACTCAATTCCTAACAATTTAATTTAAGTCCCTACGAATTTAATTTAGAATATACTTACTTAACCTCTTTTTCTATATTTCCTTAATCATATTGCTTATTTGGTCGATGATAATTAATGCAGAATTCGCCAAGTGTTGTTTTGTTTAATATTATTAATATCTTTTTATTATTACCGCCCTATCAGGCAAATTACGTAAGCAAATATTTTCCTCAAATATTATATTAACTTTATATTTTGTAACGATTAATATTTTTTTTTATAAAAGATTGCATTCAACCATAATTTTTTTAATATACCTATACTACTTACCTAAAGTCAAATATCTAAAGTCAAATAATTCCTAAAATATAGATCTTATTAAGAGGATGTCAACACCCGATGACCTTCAAATTGACGTTACTTAAACAGTCGTATAGCTATAACTAAGTACTAGTTTTGGGAAAGTAAAAAAATATATTATATTTCGAAGAACTTTGTTAATTTCGATACACGATTGGTCAAAATTGGCTTTATAGAAAAGAATTCCAAAGTTACATATTAAAATTAGCTTTAAACAGTTGTATGTCTTTAGTTTCTTGACTTATACGTTTGTAAATTAAGGAAAAAAATTCACCACACTAATACTAAAAACTTCATTATCTTATTTTTATCAATTAATGCGTTTTTTTTAATTCATCATTATGCATAATTTGCAATGAGCTCCCATACTAATCGTAATGCAATGTTTCTCTTTCACTCGCGCTGATAAAGATAGGGATGGAATTTAACTGTTGCCAATGTTGCCAATGTTGCCATCCTCTTAAGTATATAACCTCAAGGAAGTAACTTACAAGCACCCTTGAATCGGTTAATAAATTTCAAGTGTAAATCAATTTCATTACCACCCCAAATTACCACATTCCAAAAACACTTCGTTCATTAGAAAAATCGTCTGCGAATCCATTATAATAACGAATAATACTTCTTAGACATGCAACGCGGGACACTATGCGTTCATTAACAACATGCACTCAAAAAGTATTAAAATAGAGTCGATATTTCCTTGTGTGAGTGACCGGTGGTTATAGCGTTTTGATAAATTTTGAATTCGAGTAGCTGCGCTGACTAGCGCTTGATGCCAATTGGCGGTCTATCCTTACATTCTTAAGAATCCGCTGCAGCGCTTAAAGGTTGCGGTGCCGATCGATGCGGTGGTGCGCGCGCACGCTATGACGTCATCGTCGCCGGGCGGGCCGGAATACCGTTTTGAAATCGACGAAATACAATAAGATGTTAAAACATTATTAGGTTATTTTATGACGAGTAATTTGTCTCTCCTTTCAATTAAGGGCTTTAGATGAGGGCGAGTGAAAAGGGATGTTTTGCCTAGTTGAATGTCATTTTATTGACAGAACAGGGATGGTTTTTACCATTGGTACCTTATCGTTTTCCCGGTTCGTATTATGTCGGCTTTCTAATCCTAAGATCTAGATTGGCTAGATTAATTTATTTTTAAATAAACCAAAGAATATTATGAACATTTGTATTTTTTTTTAAATATATTTATCACAATCCCTCACAATGATAAAATGTACTGTGAAGGAATTTAGAAAATCATGGCATCATGGGGTTCGAACCCGCTTAAAATGTTGTTAGTACAAAATTCAACCGGAACTTGGATTTTTCCATTGATGTATGTTGTGCGCATAGATATACCACCCATAGATCTGACACGGAACTAATAATACCAAGATAGAACGGGATGGTCTTATTACACTTTCGATAGATACGGCAGAGAGGTGCTATTTTCGTTGGTCCTTGTCATAGTTTCTATTACCCTCCACGCGTTACTTCTAGCAGTGGAGGGTAACAAACAGATAAAATGCGCGATTTCTTCAAGAATTTCTGTGATTGCTACGAGAAAAGCTGTTAGTTTTCCTAGAAAGTTGTGTCGGCTAAGGAAAACATTGGTAAATTGTTCTGTTTTTTGCTGTAGAAGTGATTATGGGCATCTATATATCTATCCCTTACGGGGGTACACGTGTGCGGGTTCTAGTTAATGCTTGCTTTGAGGTTGTGCGCCATGTTTGACGGTTGACAGCTGTCAGTTGCTTGGCCTCATGTCATTGGTCCAAAAGCGAACGGCACTGCCAAAATAATTCTTACACGGAAAAAAGTATTTTCATCGAAGACATTCTCTTCGTCAAAACAATATTGTTTTGTATATAACGAAAACGTTTTGCGTAGAAAGTGATCTTTATTCAAGTAAAATGTCTTTATTGAAGTAAAATACAAGGTGTAAC
Source organism: Pammene fasciana (assembly GCA_911728535.1). Taxonomy (NCBI): domain Eukaryota; kingdom Metazoa; phylum Arthropoda; class Insecta; order Lepidoptera; family Tortricidae; genus Pammene; species Pammene fasciana. The sequence goes on from OU452295.1 coordinate 4,351,814, forward strand.
AGAAAATACTGGTGATCCTTTTAACGGCACAATTGGTATCGTATTCTTATTGTGAAAAACTGAGAAAAAAAATTTCCCGCGAAAAAAATTTTTGGTTTTATATGGAGGGTTGGCCAGCTGGGACGACTCGCCCCATACAAAAAAAAATTTTTTTCGCGCCCAAAAAGTTTTTCTCCTACTTTTTCCTACTCGCAATACGATACTAATTATGCCCTTAAACGGATCACCAGTATTTTCTGTTACACCCTGTATATCTTGGGCTAAAGATATAAAATAGTCTAAGAAAAGATGGAAAAAATAATGATCCCTGGAGGGGAACTAGTTAATACCTTTATACAGAGTGTTTCCTGTAACATGAGCAATAAATTAAAGAGTTTGAGGAGTAGAATCTACGTTTTAATTTATTGCTCCTATTACAGGAAACACCCGGTATTAGCTTACGTCATGTAAAGAAAACATTTTATATTATCTAAGAAAATATTTACTTATGTTTAAACAATAATATTTTCACATTGGTATTCTTGGCGGAAGAAATCCTTTTTTCCGTGTAAGCATGCCATGTCCTGTTACTCAATGGATTTTTCTAATTTTTTGTCTATGAAAACCACATGAAAAACTGACTTCCGCTCAACTGTGTATTCGCCTAAAAGCGGTATTAGACTTTGCAACCTGCAGGGCCCAATCTGTCAGGTTGGAAGGTGTAATTAAAGGTAGGGCCCGTAGGGAGCTGAAGGAGGGAAGAGAGAGGCAGGGTACACAACAGATTGGGCCCTGCAGGTTGCAATGTCTAATAGCCGTTTAAGCCATTTACTTTTAAATACCACAGTAGTGGAATTCGTGTTAAATGGGAGACCACATGCCATAAATTTTGTTGCACAAACATTTTAAAGTGCAGTTCATGTTTGGGCTTCCGTGCGAATTTTATGGCAGTTATTTCGCCGTGCAAATAATTTAATTTGTCCATTACTTGATGCTTCAACTCTTTGTTTATGGTAATAAATAAAAATATTTTGGTTTATTTACAACGCGTGTACGTAAATTGGTTCCAGTTCTACGAGGATGATTACTTATTATTATTGTTGTGTTGTCGATAAGAGCGATTTCTTAGTTTCGAAATTTCAATCTTTTCTGTTTTGCTTAAGATTGACTGGTAGAGCCCTTATGGCATGAAATTTGCGTTTTTAGGGTTCCGTAGTCAACTAGGAACTGTCTGTCCGCGGCTTAGGGAACGTACCCAAACTACGTGACCCGTTTAGGGGGGAAGGGGGTCGTCAAAATACTACTCTAGGTCACAGGGGGAGGGGGGGAGTCTTAGGTTCTGTCACGTAGTCAATAATTATGCTCAAATCTCGCGCTTCTAATTATAGGTTTCCACGCACTTTTGGCGTCACGCGGCCAGTGTCGTGTTAATAAAAGGCAATAAGTATGCCAAAATATGTTTTTTTGCTTTCTATCTCCAAAATATCACTCTAAACCATATGTGTGAGTTTTATTATGTGACAAATAGGGGGGGGGGGGGGGGTCTTGGCAATTACTACGGATGGTCACCGAGGGGGGGAGGGGGGTCAAAAACTGAAAAAAATGGGTCACGTAGTTTGGGTACGTTCCCTAATAGCTCAGTGATCTTTAGCACTAGAAAGCTGAAATTTGGTATGAGTATATGCATTAATCACGCTGCGCTGACAAAGTGGTAGAATAAAAACTAGAAAAATATTTTTATTAGGGTTTAAAAGTTTAAAACAGGGCGTCCCCCTCCCGCCCCATCTAACTTTTGAACCGTGGGTACACAGTAAAATGACGTACCTAAGTACAAAAAACGACCTTTTGAGTGGGTGTATTCTGACGGTAACTACGGAACCCCTGCACTAAGCATGGCCTGACATGCTCTTGTCCGGTTTTTTACTTTAAGTTTTAATATGCCTTCTTATTAGATTAAATAAATAAATAAACTCCGCCGTCCATTTTTATATTATTATTTTTAAATAAAAATAGTTATAAGTTTATTTTAATATAAATACATATAACATACAACTAATTCTCTATTCATTTAACTGGATTTTGTTCAACATGATTAATTCCTATAGGCACCTTAGTTTCATTGCCGACTTTTCTAGTTATTTTAATCACGTGTCTGATAATCTGATAATATATTTACTTCAATCAATAATAGGTACGTTCGGTTCAGTTAAAGATAAGATGTATATCTTAATAGATTAGCTAGTATGTGTATAAAGATAATTATAAAAAGCTATATGATTCAGTTAACAGATATGTAGGTAGCGTCTTTTTATACGATTTTTTCCAAACACTCGAATTTATGGAAAGAAAAGGTCGAAAGCAATCGCATACGGAACCTTCCGTTATACGTGGTTCGACACGCACATGGCCGGTTTTTTATTTAAACCAGGTAAAGTAATTAAACAGTGATTGACTTAAGCAATCAATCAAGTTTCTAGTACATTTATTACATGCAGATAAAAAATGGACCTCTAAATAACGTTTCAGGTTGGTTAAATAATCCACGTGTATCGTGATTGATTATAACCATTAAAAACAGGTCACTAATGAATGTCAATATGCCTGTAATGTACAATGTTTCATTGTCTATGGATTACAGAATTTGGTGGAATAGAGTAAAGCTATTAACACACTGATAGGTTAAAACTTGAGTCACTAAAATCACTAATTAATGTCGATATATGCCTGTATGTTTTTTTTGTCTAAATAAATATATGGATTATAGACTTTGAATTAGGCAAGGGTTGCAGTGCGGTCAGGAATAGAATTATAGGCATTGATTTACTATGCATTCTACTAGATGTGACATCTAGAACAAATTTTGTGCGCCATGTTTGGCGGTTGACGGCTGTGACAGAATCAAAGAGTAGTATAGACTGTAGTTATTATCACTACAACTTTTGGGATACAATCTTAGGGATGTCATCTCCTGTTACTCAATGATTATAGGTTACTGTATTTCTCTTATGCTGGTATTATCAGCCCCAAAAAGATTTTTATTCTTCTATTACTGATAATTGTTTTATAAGGTATAGCCTAAACCGTTGAAGGATTTTTGAAAATTCAACCCTAGTTATGCTCTAGGTATCGTGACTGTTACATATATGTATGTATATGTTACACATTTAGATCGTGCTCAGGCGCGGATACAACAGGAGGGACCCTGACACGCAAGTTTTGTGTACTACGGGGGCCATAGGCACGGACCGAAAGATTTTTTTTTGTAGGAAAACCGTCATGTGTGTAACAGCCCGTATTCCATTAGGTCACGTCCGAAAGGGCAAACAATACGCAGACTAAACAGCGCAGTCAATCCGTATCTGCGCGGGTACGAGCATTAATAGCATAGTTAAAGACAAATACATTTTAAAGTCTGTCACTCGCCATACAAAGTAGCATACATAATGGCCACGCTACGCCCCGCCCCGAATGGAATTACCGCACCGGCCGATTGGTAGGAAATTAGTAGGTTAATCAGTGTGCTTGGCAGCGCATCTATATACAGGAAAAATTTCGGTGTATTGTAATTATTTTTAAACTTCATTTACGACAGCTGAAACTTTAAAAAACAATGAATAACAGAACCCACAAGACACACGCATGTACCTATGTATGTACAGAATACGCTGTGCAGTTAGGCGTATGTACAGATAGGCGCTCAAACGAGCTTTGTAGTTTGTAGTGTGATATGATGATGTGTCCTGTGTCTACACGACATTTCCTACATTTCATTTTATATTGAAAGCGTCACGTGATCTCCGAGTGTCGAAAGTTGCTCGTTATGTACCCGGAATGTCGACATGGATGGTATGGGAAGGCCCGGACTCAGCTCGTGTAGCTTACAACCTCTAACTGTCGTGAGGTGGCACCATCTGTTACCAACAAAGTCGATTAATTGCGAGTAGTGAGTTTGTCTACAGATTGACAGTCCTTTTTGATTTGTCTTTGTTACAGTTTACTAAGAAACTGATCAACTGTTTGTTTGTTTGTCCAGACGCGATTGTGCGTGCGCGTGCGCTGATCGCTACTGTAATTACAGATTTATAAATCTTTCCTCTAATCTATATTATCTGCAGCTGGGGAGGCGGAGGAGAGTTGTGACAGAGGAGGGTTGTGTTATCGTCGATTTTTCCGGACTTTTGCTAGCGGCTCACAGCGCGCGTTTATGAGTTTAAGCATAAATTAATTATCTTTTACTTTATGGTTTAAGCCTCGAATTACAAACGCACACAGTTTTGAGATCGCTAGCAGATAGGTTCCGAAAAATCGACTATTGTCACAAGTCTCCTCTGTCACAACTCACCTCATCCCTGTAACCTTTTGCCTACTTACGAAGTACCTTACGGCAATAAGTTTGAGGAGGCTGTATATAACGATTTAAAAAATAAGTAATTTAGCAATTTTTGTTATTACACTTATTTAGAAGGTCGAATTAGTCTCTAGGTTATTATAATTTTTAATTAATATTTTATTATGATTTTATTTTTATTATGTATGGTTCAATTGAGCCCTGGTAAGACCGGGACAAATGCTAGGAGGATGGGTTTTATTTGACATTACGAGTACTTATAGTTTAAACCTAAAATCAAAACGAAAGCTATGTTGAAACACAATCAACTGTTCGGTTTAAACATTTTATTATTGTGTTTTATTATTTGTGAAGTTTTGAAGCCAAAAGTACATGATAGTCGGTTGTTAATAGAGTTTATTTTTAAATGACTCATTATGGCAGTAATGCCTTATTGAAAACCGACAATATACCTTTTACTTGAATATTTACGTTTGTTACATAGATAATAAAATTCATCAACCGTTTGGAGCCAAACTTAATTTTAATATCTTAAATCTACAATAATCTTTTAAATCTACATTCTTAATCAAGGAGTTCTTGGATTACAAATTTAATAACCGTCTGAGTTGGACTCAAGCCCAAGGGTTCTGTACATACTTATGTACAGAACACAACCCTTAACACATTCTATAAGTTCTAGAACACATTTTTTATAATGTTTTTTTTTTCACGCAACAGCAACTTACGCATGATTATTTTTAATTATTTGTTGATTTGCAATGTTTTCTCTCTTTATTATTATAATAGTATGTATGTTTAACCGATACTGTGATACAAAAAAAACACAAAAAAATGGTTTTATAGACCTCTCCTTAATTTTTTCGTATCATATTATCGAAATATGGGTAGGTACATCCTGTGCGAATTTCAAGCGTATATATATTTCGCTGTCAGTAGAAAAAAAAATGTAAACAAACGCCTTCATTGCTTCGCAGTGCTGACACTGTTTTTGTGTATTATGCTGATATAATACACAAAAACTTTTTTAAGTTTATTAATTTTTAGTTATCTAATGTTAATTAATAATACTTTTGTTATGTGTCAAATGCTTATAGTATATAGATCAGAATGACAGACAGACTAGCTTTGTGACTAGGGTTCCCTCACCCTTTAGGCACGAGATCCTAAAAATATAAGTAACCGATTGACGCACGTTTCGTGCTTTGATAAAAATGTCGCATTGCATTGACGTAATTCGATATTTAATGAAGATATAAAACCGATTTTAATTTATCTGATAAATGATAAAGCTGTTCAATTTTAACGTGAAATTGATTTCATTTTCAACTGTGTAGATGCCGACACTTTTGTAATGAAATGATCATCATTTTTGCCATTCGTCGAACACAGGTAAACATAAGCCTCTCTTCGAGTACGAACTCTAGGTCCTGAGCTAATCTCATCCCATCTAGAAGTGACCCACGATCTTCAGAATGTCCACCCAAAGAGCGTTGGCTCTTAAGCTTGGTTTGTGCATCCGTTGGGACGCCAAGGGCTCTTTTCATCCAAAACGCGGCCACCAATTCGTCAACATAGTTATTATATCCGTAAAAGCTTGCCCCTACTCTTGCGACAGTATAAAAATATTATCTAAACTTCTTTATCATAGAGTTTCTTTCTAATAGCCAAACGGCGTTTCAGGCTACCTTGCTTTTTAATTTAAGTGTCACGTGCTTTTTTGTCAGGCGAAATGCGAAATTTTTCTTCAATTTCCAGTTGAGTAACATAAACAAATATTTATTCAAAAGCGTATCTGATAACAACTGACGCACAGAAAGTAATCTCAAACCACAAAGACGTAAGTACCATGTATTTTTTGATGGTATAAGACGTTTTAGAGTATCTTGACAGGTACTAAGAGTCAAGAGCGACATAGTGATAGCATTGTTTGATCGCTTAATCTTCCAAGGATCGTCATTAGCAGATTAGGTATGCGACAGTTGAATTATATGATATAATTATAAGTCACTGCCAATGTGTGTTTAAACACAATATTTATACTGTCATAAATACTTCGTTTTTTTTTATGGTCAGGAAGAATTTAGAAAACAGGGTTATAATTATAGCGTCGATTGCTTTTTAAAACTGTATCTTTAGTTTACTATGATTTATAAATATCGGTAGTGTTTGAAGTCACTTAGTGGCAATTTATTTAGCAAAGAATACAAATACAAAATCAAAATATAAGTGAGTCTATTTCATTACTTTTTACAGTTGTCTTTTTATTGATTAATAGAAGTTTAGTTATGTAGTAGCACATAAATAATAGTATCAAGAAAGTTGAGCGAAATCGAAAAAAAAAGTTTATCGAACTCTTAAGTTTACATTTCAAATTATATAAGTAATTAAAATAAAATAAAATTTATAAATAAATAAACAATAATAGGTACGAGTAATAATAGTTACGTTACGAATACGATTAAATATAAAGACGATGAATTCAAAAATGTATTAGTGTTCCAATTGACCCCAATCGCCCCTATCCTACCCTATCCTATCCCAACAATTGTTATTAGGTACTTATTATACCTACACTAAGGACCTATATGGTAGTTAGTTATGGAATAAATCTTAACTATTCTTTGAATATTAGGTATAAGAAGGAAATTATTTTACGAATCTAAGCTACGTGTGTAGCATACTATAAAATATTTTTTAAGATGTTGGAATTGCGGGTAGAAATCCCTAGTAAGCTTCCGACATTAAAAAAAATTACTACCTTACCAATTTTTTTTATGTCAAAAATACGCAGAATACGTTTACAGTTTTGCAATAATTGTCCCATGATTGCATAGATATAGTGCATGATTGACATTGACATTTGACATAACATATGCCTAGAGTACATAAAAGTGCTTCTACACGACCCGACTGATCATTTGCCAAACGTCAAATGTTTATGCGATAAGCGTGTCAGACAATGTGCGGCGCCCTTAAGTCTGAAAATGTAAATTGCATTCCACAGACTTCATAACCGTATGATATCTATTAGCCTTATTGCCTGCATTTAAGTACGGTATTTCATTAAGCCAGCTCGGAATGCTATGCATATTGTATAAAGATTATGCATAGTTCTTAAAGAGCACCCCAGTTTGAATACTTCTTTATTCAGTGCTTCTGAATTTCAGGAATATTATACTTTCAAAAACAATTCAGAGTTTTGCTTGGTTGGTTATTCTTAATTTAACAATTAATTGCCTAGTTAATTCCGGTCAGATGCCCGAATAGTATTTAAAAATGTGTTGAAGTAACCCATGCCATAAACAAGACCACACATTTCTTTTGAAATCGATCGGTTAATACCTTGTCATTCAACTGACGTCGCGGACCAACTGACGCATGCGCGTCTGGCTAATGTCTATCCCGTACGAATATAGATGAGTATTGGCTTATACGTATTTTCGTGGTCCGTGGTGATCTATTCAACGCGGCCGTCTTACTTTATCGCCTGAATTCACGATGGAGCGGTTATCCGATTTTGTCGCATAGCGACATGATAACTTTTATGCTTCTAATTTTTGGTAAGATAACAGAATGCGGTTTGAGGTATTTTTAATAATTATTAAAAAATAAACTAAGATAAAAGTATTTAGCGTACGATTGTCGTCAGAGTGTATGATACTCTGAACAGTGCTGTCGGGCCGTGTGGAGTGCGGTGCGGCCGACCTCGACTCGACGACTGACTGGCTCAGTCAGAAAAGCGGACTCAACCCGCGCGGACGCGTGGCGCCGGTGCTTGTAGTTTTTTAGTTTTGACAGTTGGCGCGTTTTTCGGTTATCCTAGATATTTTTGTGAAAATCATAGATTTAAGTTCGTGTAATCTGTGTATTTTCTGTTTACATTAGTGTACGACTAGTCATTTGTGAATTTTCCGTGTTGGCTGTGAATAGTGCCCGCCGTGTGTAGCAGTCTGAGTGTACAATTTTACATTGTGATTTCTCTTGGAATATTGTTTTTGTGGATCGCCGGCCGCGAAAGAGGTAAACGAAGCTTTCTTATTACTCGGAATACGAGCTTATTTAAGTAGCCCGCTTTGGGGGAATAGAAATTCTTGCAAGTTTCCAAATATAGCAAAGGGGCGTCGCGCGACGCGTTTCCGCGGTGGACTCATTAGATTACATATTAATCGTTGTGTGCAAGGTGATTTTATACCGAGTGGAAACCGTGCGCCCGGCCGGGAGAGCACAAGACAGCTGTGCTACACGTAACGCGTAAAAATAAATGCAAGGCATTATCGGGCGAGACAAGCCACGCCGGTTTGCTGTCGCCTGCGCGTATTATTAGTGCTTATTATAAGGTACGACATTGGCTAGTATGTTAGGTTATGTCCAGGTCACTGCTGCCGAATGCCACTAAAAACGTCACTGAATCGAATATCTAACACTTCTTATTAGATCCATATCAACTTTATTCTAAATTGGCACTTTGAGCCCTCTCAAATCTCCCTATATTCCTATATTCAACGTATTTGTTGTGATATATTGTTTATAGGGTAAATATACATGTGAACTCAAGACAGAAGTACCCACAGTTGATGCAAATAAGGAAAAATTGCAAAATGCAAGTTCTAAGCTATATATTAGTTTCCTATAAGATTTTCTGCCTCCTTAAGTCACCGTTTCTTTGGAAACTAGGTACAGACACTTATGAAAATAATAATATGGATCAGGTACATTTAATGTGACAAAAAGTATGTATCCACGACTATTAGCCTGGTTTGTCTTGGATACATGTTTTCGTCACATTAAATGTCTCCATATTTTAGGATGCTACCGTACAATGGTCCGTTCTAGCCCAAGTCGTTAATGTTGTCCTTCGCTGCCTGAAACACAGGGAATCCTAGTTCAGGCATTTGTAAACCACCTGTCGTTAAAAAATCTTAGCCTGTAAGAGCAACCACTGTACTATACTTTTCTCAATAAATTATTTGTATTTGTAAGTATAAATAAAAGTCTATGGCTCTTTACTGTTATCATATGAAAAACTATACTCAACAATTCTTGAAACGGAACAAAAGTATAAACACCACTGGTGGTGGGAGAAAATTTTTCATACGCAAGCCAGAGTTTATTATAGCTTAAATTTTCTTGATGAGCTGTAAAAAAACCGCTCAGAAGTCTAAAAATTAGGCAAGCCGGCGGGAAACAGGTTCTATAGATGCGCCGCAACTGATGAATCCAGTAAATATATTGTGATTAATTTCTTCAAATACAAATACAAATCGTTTATTTACCATATGTTTGTCTTATTTTTCTAAACTAAATGTGAAATGTAAATCACACATTTCAGGCAAAAGTAGTTTGTTGTGTTATTGACACTTACATAGATGTTTTCTTACACTTTGTAAAACAATGCAGCATTTGCAAAATACTTTTATTGAAAATGCTGCATTATAGATGCCGACAGCTGAAAAACAGCTGGTGTCTATAATGTGGCCGATAATAGTGCAAGTGCTAAGATTGCATTATAACGCCAGGTGAACTTGGAAACTTGCTAATTACTAACCATACAAGTAAAAAACGAGGTTGTTTTTCGTTTATTTTGTTGCAAATAAGTAGTAATGACTTTTGGTTGTCACTTGATGACAATTATGTAGTTACATACCACATGGTACAAATACTTTATAAATCATATTGTTTACTTTAATAGCCATACCTATTGTATGCAATATTATTTCCTTGTGACAAGCAAAACTCACTAATTACAAATAAATTATTAAACTAAAATCAACCTTGTTATGTTGCCAGTATGGTTCATTATGGCTATGAACTTTTTTTTTTTAATAAATGGCTTTCTCCCTTTGCACATGAGCAATGGGAATTCTGCCAATGACAACTTGACGACGTTAATCACATTTTATTTGTTAAATAAATATAGGCAACGTTGTTCGATTTTAGCCTTGCTCTTTGTAAGGGTGATAGCTGCTCCTTACAAACAACACGTGGCGGCCATGCCAGGACAACTGTCCATTAAACTACAGAGAGTTTACACGCGTTTTGAGACTAATTCTTCATTAGTTGCACACTTTTATTAGATCACCGCACAATAAGCTATCAATATTACACACTGAACTACTTAAATGAGCAAAAAATGTTTCTCAAGACGTCCAAACTACCCTGCGTTACGAACAGAAGTCCGGCTATGAACTTGTGGTAGTACTTAGTGAGTTTTGCTTGTCACCTGACATAAATGAGGAAATTTACCAGTGGTGGTATGATATTATAATAACCATTTAATTTATAATTATTTTGCAGCGAATGTTTCTTCCTTAAATATTGTCATTTTACATACATATTTACAGTAAAGTCCTAACAAATAAACATGGCAGCGTTACAGAGTTGTTTACATATAACATTATCAGTACTCCGAGAAAAGGCAAGTCTTTTCACACTAAAGTGGTAACAGGACCTAGATGTCACTAAAAACATGCCACTCTGAAAAAACTTTTTTTTTTCATATATAATATGGACACTGATGTAACTCCGGGCTTACTTTGATCTCAACATTATACCTGAAATACATAACACGATTCCCGCCGGCTTGCCTAATTTTTAAGGACCTGAGCACTGAGCAGTTTTGTTACAGTTCTTAAAGAAATTATACGCCAAATTAAGCTACGGCTTGCCTAATTTTTGACCCACCACCACTGATGCATTTTCTCATTGCTTTGGGTCTATGTGTATAATAAGGAAATACACAAATATTCTTACTAGCACACCTAAAAAAAAATAGAACAGTACTGTTAATTTAATTTAACAAACTTGGCCGCTGCACTGTCCCATCTGGACCTCGCAGCACTCACTGGATTTTCTTCACCGTCTACTTTCCCACTACTATTACCACCTGACAGAAGAAATGCCTATCTATGTATATCCAGTGACGTGTCGCCATACGATAAATAAAATAAAAAAATAACTATTATGTGCTATGTTTTTGATGTGTGCCTGAAATGGAAAAAATGTTTATGGTGCAAAAAAGAGACAAAATTCAACAAAGCATTATTTACACCATAATTTTAAACAAAAAAAGAACCGACTTCACTTAGGATCCGCTATTCCAAGAGGAAGTGGCTGAGTTGCTGTAAAAAATAGTGAAATCACTATAGGTGTGCCTATAATAGTTGAAGAGTTCCCTCGATTTCTCCAGGATCCCATCATCAGATCCCGACTTGGTGACAATGGGACCATCTAGGGGTTATACCTGTTCGATTCAAAAAAAAAATTTGAAAATCGGTTCACGATTCACGGAGATATGGAGTAACATACATACAAAAAAAAAAAAAAAATAATGATAAAAAAAAAAAAATCAGTCGAATTGAGAACCTCCTCCTTTTTTGAAGTCGGTTAAAAATGGTTTGTAAACCATACCCAGCACATGTCAAATGAAACTTGTTTTAAGATTACCCTTTGTGTGTAATTTAATCTCATGTGAGCTGAACATTTGAAGCTGTGAGGCTAGCTTTTTCAGCAAACCATAAAAAAAAAATAGCAGACTATGGTTTGTAGCCAGCCAGAGGGAACCACAGTATAGCAACTTATATTTCTGATACGGACTTTAATTATTGAGAATAGGGTTCACTTTACGGTGGGCATTTCATAGATTAAGTATTAAACAAACAAAATACCTTGAACCATAACACCTATGCATGCAGGTGCCATCTGTAAAAAATTCAAAATGATCTCTGTACTAAATATTTTGGAAATGATATTTGTTTGTGTGAAAAACTGATGGTACAGTCACCGGCAATAGTATCTTCCTACATGAAGCCCGCAAAAATATGTGACACGCTCTTATTTGTAGGACCATAAGAGCGTGTCACATATTTTTGCAGTCTTCGTGTAGGAATATACTACTGCCGGTGACTGTACATGTGGTGGGTGGGTCAAATTTTTTCTTAGGCAAGCCAGTGCTGAATTTCGCTTAAAATTTCTTCATGAGCTGTAGGAAACTGCTCAGGTGCCTGAAGCTTAGGCAAGCCGACAGGATTCGTGTTCCATAGAACTCATTTCCCTGAGCAGTTTTCTTGCCGCTCATGAAGAAATTATAGACCAAATTAAGCTCCAGCTTGCCTTAGATAATTTTTGACCCATCGCCACTGGTATTCACACAATATAACGCAGCCCTATATCTTTTGTCAAGTAATGCAAACTTGTACATTGACAGGTATTTTCTATCTTATCAATGAGCTAAACTGGTGACAAATTAGTAAAATTCCAATGGGTACGGTAATGAGAATGTCGTCTCGGTATAGGTATTTTACAGTCAAAAAGAAATTAAAATTTTTGAGAAGCTTATGCATGACATACCTATTTCAATATTAATAAAATTTCAAATTTACAATAAAAATTCAATTGTTAGAGTATAATGCTCCTTTTTACAAGTATAGGTAATTAAACATTTATTGGATAAAAATATTAGATGGTAATCTGGTAAAGGCTCATCCAAATATCATGTGTTCATATTTTAATTATTTTGCATAACTGACACTTAATGTTAAATATTTTTATGAGGAAAAGTAAAAAAAAAGTAAAAATATTTTTTTAACCAAAAGTACTATTTATATAAAATTTACAGTTTATCAGTGACTCCCACACTAGGCTTGGCCTGTTTCGTGGAAGTCGCAAACGTACACTATGGAGTATACTGGATTTATTTTAAATTTTTTTAATTTCTTAGAAACTACACATGATATTTTTTGACCCAAATGTATATTTAATTTATCTAACATAATTAACTAATATTTACCTATTAATTATAAACATAATTATTTACATTATTTGTACATTTAATCTTTTAATTGTTAATTCAGACTTTACACCAACTTGTTGTTAATTTATTGAAATCTTAATTGTTAATAAAGAACCTACCTATTGTTGACAGTGTATGATTAATACCAATAAATCTATGAATCTATTGGCAGAAAACAAGATACATGAACATGAGAGGATAAAAATTAAACTATACCTATAAATAAAAATATTTATTTGTATCCTATTTATCTAACTAACATCTTATTATGTCTCTTTACTGGTAAAAATAGATTCCAGGCAAAATAATATTGTATATCATTAAACTAATTGTTATTAAGTTGTTAGTTTAGTATTATTTCATTGACTATTTCAACTATTGAGAGTATGTAATTCAGGAAGTGAAGATAAGAAAATATTTTTAAGGAAAATTATTACTATGTAACCACAACCATGGATGGTGATTGAATTTATATAATTAATTTAAAAAAAGTTTGGTTTGCAATTTGACTAATTTGTGTAGAAATATTTGGGGGCGTGCTTGAACTATCGACTTTATTTTAAATAAGTTAAGATACAAAATGAAATGAGTTATAACCATGTGTTAGTCATAGTGCATGTCACAACAAAGTCGTAGGTAACAATAAAAATACTTATTTTTATTTCAAAAACACATTAAATAAAACACACCCTTGTGTGGCCATTGGTAGGATTCATTTTTGCTTTGAATTAATAAAAATAAGTGAGTAGATGGTGAGTTTCGGTTACCACCATGATATCATGCACAAGTCATCCCCCAACTGAGAAGATTCTAATGATACAACAAGTTTAAATGATCAAAAGAAATAAAAATATACGTACCTACCTACTTTCATAAGGAAAATATCATCTTAAAACACTTTTAAACAAAAAAGAACCGACTTCACTTAGACTCCAAATTTCCAAGCAAATGTCCGAGCTACTGTATAAATTACTTAAATCGCTATAGGTGTGCCTATAATATTTGTAGAGTACTCTCGATTTTTGCGGGCCATCATCGGATTGTGACCTAGTGACGATAGGACCAACTGTCAAGTACCTATAACCCTTTCAAACAAAAAAAAGATTTTCAAATTGGTTCAGCCATCTTCGAATTATAGGTACCTACAGTCGCCATCAGACATATCGGCCCGGCCAAGGTGCTCACGAACATCTGAACTACGCCTCTATTTGGCAATAGCGGCGATAAAGTGCATGTTCAGATATATTTGAGTACCCTGGCCGCTCCAAAAACAAAGATCCCGACGAACTGAGAACGTCCTTCGAAATCATGAGGTCGCTTGATAAAACTTGAAAAGGGCACCAGGTTTCAAGACGACCCTAAATATCGCCCATAGTTTTACTCGTGTATACCTAATTCATATTTGTGTAGATAGACTGTACCAAGTCTATATATTTTATTCCTAATTGTATCGATATTTTATTTGGCGACTCGCCAGGTATCGGCAGTAATTGAGGCTGGTATTAAGTATGGTTCAACATAAATCTTGTGCTGTATCCTATTCAGACGTAAGGAATTGGAATGCGTAATCGTTCAATTACATTGGTCAGGCCAGGGTTGCCATCCATTTGTGGCTGACAGTGATATGGGGCAAAAATATCAAAATTTCGGATGTTTCAGTGAAACGGCGTTTTCTCCCGGCACCACTTAACAAAATAAAATTTGTTAGGTATTCCTCTAATGCTAAAAAAAGACCAGACTTTCCATCTGAGCGGAAAAGCGCTTTTCGGCACTATATACCTACTGCTACTACGTATACGTATACTGTATTTCACTATCTATAGTTAATCATGTAAAACACGGAAAATATGTGTCATTTTACCGGAAAAGGTACCACTTTTCGGAAGGCGCTTAAGTCGTACATCAGATTCAATATTCGGGCGTAAAAGAGCACTAAAGGGTTTCTTTTCCAAAAATGTACACCGAAATTTCCTGCAGTAAAGATTGCCCCGCTGCACCTCTATATTATTAAAGATGCTTATACATACTTATATCATATACCTACTATGTGACCTCTTAACCAGCTTTATAACCTCGCATAACGAGCGTACACAGTGTCCCACTTGGAGCGTTCACAGGGTGTTTCAATATCCTTTGTCATATTTTGGGGCATTTGGCAGTGCAGCCGGAATGGGAGGGGGTGGGGGGTTGCAAAACGTCAGCCAAGTAAAGTTGGAAGAATTTACGGATTCGACGATTCGCCTATCAGTAGCGAGGCGTCAAAAATTTCTTTAGACAAAGAGCCAATTTTACGCGATGTAAGAAAAACTCAACTGTCTGTGAATCAGGGTTTCTCACCAGCTTGGCTTGGGTTGCCAATCAATTTGTTTTTATGGGCCGAGTAATGTTATAAATATGTTAATTTTCCGACATCCAAAAGTAAGGAGGCTTTATAGAAACGAATCGATCGTAGAAAAACGTCGATTTAAGGCCATTCCTCGAATCGGACAAGCCACGCCCATCCGATAGAGACACGTTTATGGCTCCCGTGCACGAAAGAAAGAGATGCAGCGCTCTTAAGGATCAGACTTTTTGACCAAATTACGATAAATAAGCGAATCTATAAAGTTTTGTCCAATTTTGCTTCTGTGGCTTTTTAGATAAAGCAGAATACCATATTTTTTACTTAGT
This sequence comes from Pammene fasciana, assembly GCA_911728535.1. NCBI lineage: Eukaryota > Metazoa > Arthropoda > Insecta > Lepidoptera > Tortricidae > Pammene > Pammene fasciana. Next base: position 4,367,602 of record OU452295.1, read on the forward strand.
CATATTGCTTAATCTCGTATAGTTTACGTAAGCTAAGAAAAATAAGGGGAAAAAGGACCCCACTTCGGATTTTTTTTCTATCGAGGCAACTTTCAGCAATCGTGTTTCGGCTTGTGCCAAAAACAAGAGTATATAGTCTAATAATATATATTCGAAAATAAATTCAGTCCCTTTTCCCGTTTAGTCACTAGAGCGTTTGAAAAAAACTATAATTTTTCAAAGTAGCCCCCGATAAATCCTTAAAAGTTAATTTAACCGTAGCGTTACTGAGCTGCGTTTGTGTTAAGCCGCTATTTTACTACTGGTAATTAAAGGCTTAATCCTATCTGATTGTCATGACGTCATATTGAACTCCTATTGGGCATTAGTTAAATGAAAAATGATGCTGTCTAAAATCTGCTGCCACAGTGCTGGGCCATCAAGCGCACCTGAGCCCGTGCAGTCTGGCCATATTTCAGCTGAATAACCGTCGTATATGTAACACTAGCTGTATAAAGGCATCTGTCGACTGAGCTGTAATGTTTAGTATACTATTCTATGAATTCTATGACAACAACTACTTCACGTATCAACGTAAAATGGCATGCACGCCTTTCGAGCGCGCCCGCACATTACCTATATCCCCTACGTGTATGCCATTTTACGTTGATCGTGAAGTAGTATTTCAGCTGAATTAGGTACCGTCGTTATGTAAGACAAGTTGTATGTATAACAAGTTGTGTGTTGTGTTGTTGTAACGCACCAAACAACTGAGGTGTGGTCTGTATTCTATTTGGTGACAACACAACACTTCACGGTCGAACTAAAGTATCTAACTAACGACATAAACTTGCGTGTACCTAGGGGATAAAATCTATTCTTATTTAGTCGGGTATCAATACAAAAATAGGCAATTATATATGGTTAAGCATTTAACTCGTACCTACTCTCTCGCACCGCTCGCACATTATTTAAAGCGACCTTGACTTACTCAAAATGGAGTTTACATTACAACAACACATATAAAAGATAATATAACGTTCTCCATAAATATTATATTCATCATCATCAATATCATCATCATAATAATTGAAGAATAAATATCTTTTATCTTTTTTTTTTTTTTTTTTTTTTTAATCTCAGCCATAAGACGTCCACTGCTGAACATACGAGTAGGCCTCTCCTTTGGACCTCCATAAGTATCGGTCGGAAGCGACTTGCATCCAGCGTCTTCCGGCGACCTTTTCCTTTTTTTTAAATATTATATTAGGTATAATTAATTCCATATATATAGCAGTTTAGCCAGTTCATCTGTGAGCTTTTAAATCACGTTTTGAAGTAAGCATTATGCTGCTATTTAGGTTACTTGCGAATTGAATGCAGGAATGCAGTGTGACATGTTGCATGCTGCGAATTGCAAATGGGACCATGCAGATTTATGGAGATAAATCTGGGTTTGTGATCATTTGGATTTATTGAAACGCAACGCAACCCACTTGACTGTGTTGTATTTACACAAATATGGAGGTGTATGTCGTTTATAAAGAGATGCAATGCGAATATTTGGGCTAATCGGCATGTGTGTATCCGGCATAAGAAACATCACTGCGTATAGAGTACTATAGAGTGAGAGTCAATATACACTAGGCGTTTATAAACTACTGGAATAATTATAATTTATAATCATCACAGTCATAAAATAAGTAACACTAAAGCATAATATATGATACAAACAAAAACCAATACATATCTAGAATGACTGATACGTATGTACCGTAGTCGCCATCAGATATATCGGGGCCGCCAAGGTGGTCACACATATCTGGACAGCGCCTCTATTGTCAAGGCGATTGACTGCATGTTCAGATACGTTTGAGTACCTTGGCCGCTCCGATATTTTTGATGGCGACTGTAGGTGCTCTCTTTTCTAACGCTATTAATGATCTCTGTCATGTTTGGTTCATACCTACTCTGTACGCCCTCAGTGGCGAGCTTCCAAGGGATTTGAGCACCGTTTACTGCGGCCAGTCCCATACGTTTCCCTTTGTTTGCAACGCACGCGGCGCCAGACGCGCAGTCGGTCGCCGCGTCTCAACCACTCAGTCTACACCAGCACGCCTAGCACATGAGTGACGCGACAGTATCTCGCGCGCGAGATAGTCTATCCGTCCTTTTCTGACTGTGTCAATTAAAAAGAGACGGGTAGTCTATCTCGCGCGCGAGATACTGTCGCATTAGTCATGTGCTAGGCGTGCAGGCGGCTTAGCATGACATGCGTTGTCGCGCGCTACTCCATACTTCGAGTCGCGCCTGAAGTATGAAGAGTCGCGCCGCAACGTAAGTCATGCTAGACGTACTGAACGCTATACTTATGTCAGTCCCCCAGCTACATCCAGGCCGATCTATGAGTCTCATTGCGCGTACGTCACTCGTGCGTCAGCGTCGCATATAGTCGCTGCGTCGACCGCGTGACGACGACGGGGAAAGTCACTGAGTTCTTTGATCGAATTAATAATTACGTATAGACGAATATGTCTTCATTATGACGCTGGAAGATGATGGAAAGCAAACATTAGTTCTACGCTACCGCTTTCAATGCAAATGTCGTGGGCTTAAACCCCAGCTAGTACCATTGAGCCACTGATTTTCTTTGAGCAGAATTTATGTACAGTCACCGGCAATAGTTTCTTCCTATACGAAGACAGATGAAGAGAAATATGTGACATATATATTTTTGCGGCATTCGTATAGGAAGATACTATTGCCGGTGACTGATATTATTATTTTTATGTCGTTTCCATATCTCGGGACCATGGGGTCCCGGACCTTTGGTAGGCCCGCCTGGGGCCGAAGCGCGGAGGCCCTTTAGACAATTTAATCTAAAAGCAAGGGATACACGTGGCTATTGATTTGAATGTTGGATGGACTGGATACTGGGTTATGGGAGGAGACTAGCGGACACCTGCCGTGACAATCAGTCTCAAAATTGCGAAAGACAGGTGGTGACTCGCCAACTCATTGGGCCCCGCAATGGCCGCACGCACGGTGCGACAACGGCGCAATACTTGAGAGTGGCTGTGAGGGTGTCGAGAGGTGAGTCTGCGGTAGCCAGATCCCGGTGTTCCGTTCAGCAGGCCGCCGCCAGCGTTATGACATTTTACACTTCCAACCTGGAGCATATGTCCCGCTCTTGCGACTCTACTTCGGCCGGCCAGTTAAGGCAAGCACAGAGGCGAGGGCCAGATGGAAAAGGCCCTCTGGAATAGGGGTCCGCGGTGTCGCCACTCACCGTCAGCTCGCCACAAGCTGCCCCCGCGGGGTATTATTATAATGAGCCTATTGTGTCCCACTGCTGGGCAAAGGCCCCAGGTATAGTTGTAATTTTTAAGACGTCCGAAAAACAATCCGAAGTTTCAATCAGCTTTGGCATAGCTGCATCCACAAGCACAATACATTTTATTGATCGATCAAATGCAGCAATGTACCTAACTAAAGGCTGCATTTCCACCAGAGATGAGCGGGGCTGCCTTGTGAGGAATGTTTTTTTTAAGAACCATTAGAATCACTTCATTTGTTTATTTGTACAGCGCAGCTCAGGATTGGTTCTTAATGAACACATTCTTCGCAAAAATCCTCGATCATCTCTGGTGCAAACGCCGCCTAATTGGTTGTAAGGGTCACGCTTAAACTTGTCTGTAAACTGGAACGATAAGAATATCATGGCGTTAATGAGTCAAGGGTCAGCTGAGGTTGACCTCATGATTGTCAAGTGAGACCGTTATTAGTAGATATGACATCATCAAGGTGGTATTCAGCCGCTGACTCCACTAGAACGACGCTTGTCGCGCGACATGATGCCTTTGTCGCTCTTTAAGGGGCTACTTTGAAAAATTATAGGTTTTTTCAAACGCTCTAGTGACTAAACGGGAAAAGGGACTGAATTTATTTTCGAATATATATTATTAGACTATATAGTCTTGTTTTGGCACAAGCCTAAACACGATTGCTGAAAGTTGCCTCGATAGAAAAAAAATCCGAAGTTGGGTCCTTTTTCCCCTTATTTTTCTTGGCTTACATAAACTATAAGAGATTAAACAAAATAACTAACAAAAATATATGGTATTCTGGTTTATCTAAAAAGTCACAGAAGCAAAATTAGACAAAACTTCATAGATTCGTTTATTTATCGTAGTTTGGTTGAAAAGTCTGATCCTTAAGAGCGCTGCATCTCTTTCTTTCGTGCACGTAATTTATTAAATTAATCGTATGGCGTTCATGTCCTTATGAATGAAAACTATCAAACCACGCTTGTTCATTTAGCTAATGAAATTGTTATCGATGATCGAATTATCTCATCGACTAAATGACCCGAGTCACGTGGGTTTGTTTACATTATGTTATGTTAAAATATTAAGAACAATTAGTTCAGATAAAGTCTATAACATCACTAAGGCATCTTTCACACTGCTGCGGTTGCCGCATGCGGCGCCGGTGACATTTGTGACGTTATCTATGAAAAGGGACCTTATTGTCGATGGCGCTTACGCCATTGTTAACGACAACGCAATACGATTACGACAATAAGGTCTCTTTTCATCGATAATCAAGATAATGCCACATTTCACCACTGATGTCCTCCAGACCGACAGTGACGCCTACTGGCTATGGACCGTCGAGACGGAGGCTCTGCCATCTTGTAGTCTAAATCAAAAACTGAAGCTACTTTACGGCAATAGATGGTGCTGCCACCTTTGACAGACACACTTGCGCTTTGTAGGATCTACCATCTAGTGGACTAATTCGGCAACTGGTGATATCTGCACTTCCCGCCATTAACACGAGTTCCTGTGCTGCCCTCTTCAATTTACGTACGTTCCCTATAGGTACGGAAATCGACGGTTTCTCTGCGGTCTGCGGCAACCACAACTTCTAATAACGTCACGGCTATTAATGCTAGAACAATGCGTGCGTACTTACTAACGAATAGTACCTAGTAGTCCTAGTATAAAACGAATTACCTATTAGTTTTATTCCTTCATAAATTTCATAATTGACTATTTTTCCTTTAGACTAATTGACCCTTATTGTGATGGAATACTGGTGATTTTCGGTATTATTTAAATAGACTTTATTAACCTTTTTTTACAAAAAACTTGGAGAACAATTTTACATGTTACGTTAGCTAGGTCCCATGTAGATCATAACTAAACTAATCAACATTTAGTATCAAAGAGACGGTATTTTACCTAAACAGCAAACTTATACAAATAAAATAAAAAACATAAGACCGAATGCAGAACCTCCTCCTTCTACGGAATTGAAGTCGGTTAAAAAGTAGAGAAGCAATCTGGCCTTGAGTTTCTGTGTATATCTCTAGGGCGGAATCCACTTAGCAGCACCGCTGCACATCTTCGCCGATTTGTCCGTTGTATGCCGAACAAAACGTAGCGAATCCGACTCCTGTCCTGTAACTTACATTATTAGACATCCCATTTGTAAAAGACTACTTATCATATTTTTGGTTCGTAATTAGGTGTTTTCTAAGTATTCTAAGTGACTGGTGGCGGAGATTGCAGTGGCAGCAGAGAAGGATATAGGAAAACGTGGAGCTAACTGAAGCCCGAAGCTTAAGACCGATAGAGCTGGCGGGGCACTTTGGACGCCCTCTACCCCATCTAGGGGACATAGCGTAGGACATTAATTCAAGTTAAATAAAAACATTCATAATTTTATAGTTTAAGTTAAAAATAAAAGTAGGCATATTTTCTCAACATTCTAAACCAGCCTGTGGTTGACATAAAATGCAATTATGCAAATTACATCCAACGCCTAGCTTGACTTTTCAATTTGAATACACTTTCCATTATTATAAAAATACGAAACAATTCAGCGTTAAATACCGTAGCTTACAGGAATTTGGCCAATTAAAATTTCTCATTAATTACCACGCTCTGAAAAGCAAAATGCAAGTGAATACTTGCATTCAGATAATTTGGAATATTCGGAACACTATCAGCCGGACTTATTTATCGACTGGTTCGACTAAATCTTTGGTGGACACTGTACAGGTTGCAGCAAAAGTAGCTAAGCGAATAATGTGTTCAAAATTATCTTTGCACTACTTTGTGGTTAAAAGAATATTGGATGTATAGTTTGGACAGGGACTTCTCACTTGAAGGATAGACAAGAATCATACTGTCTTTTTCTTAAGCTAGTACCCTGACCACTAAAAATGGTATGACTATAGCTTATTATTTCTACTGTTTATTTGCTGCGTTTTTTGGTTAGCCAGACTAAACCAAGTATTAACTTAAAGATAAAAACATGTAATTATGTATATGGCACTGGTGCTGTTTATTAATTTTCTCTAAATGTCTTGCTAGAAAATCCTTCTTTTTTGTTCCCTCGGCATCTTCGCGGGGTTGGACCATCAATTATCCATTAGCATTAATGCCTAGAATTATGTGCTTCTCTGCTGTATCGCGCGACACAAATGGAAATTATTCCCAAGAAAAAACCTCTGGGCCATAACCGCGAACCACTTCGTTCGTCGAATCGTCTAATTGCACCACTCTCTTTCGTATATGCAAGAGCGATAGAGACGGGGTCAACGTTTTGTCGATCTTTTCGAACTTAGCGGTAGGCCCTCTGCTTGCCTAATAATGGTCGGGTTTTTATCGCCTGTCACCATAGCTGTCACGTTCTAACAAGTATGTAAGTGCGAAAGTGACGCATGGCGCGATAGGCGATAAAATGACAACCATGGATGGCCTTCTGGTCGTCGGACACAAATCGGAATACACCACTTCTACATCATGCATTGTTTTACATTATCGTAATCTTCAACGTTAACCAGGCCAGAGTTTACACAACTAAGCTATAACGGCGTATTTGACGTACACGTCTGGCAACCTTGATTGTCCGACACGACAATAAGCAAAGGCCGGTAAGACGTGTAAACAAAAAAAGAACCGGTACGCTATTAATAAATTATGAAGGATGAGCTACAACGCCGCGGAGTGTTGTAGCTGGGTAAATATGGCGATAATTCTCGTTCCTGCCTTGGACAGAAAACAGAAGGGGAAATACGGCACGTAGGAATAGAAATATCTAAGCGAGTTGGGTGTTAAAAAAGAACCAGTCACGCTTTTAAGAAATTATGAACTGAATGCAGATGGCAATGGATTGACAGGTGAGGAAGAATGGTGTCTGAAGGCGGGCGCTGTAAAAGCTGATGTCGATTGTTTCAAAGTCAAAATATACAAAACAGATAGCAGTCTTCCTGGAGACAATCAGTTTGATGGCATTAGATTCTTTATATTTATGGTAAAGCTAGACGAGTAGTCATTGAACACATGTTATATTTTCTACGTCATTCGCGTAATCAAATCAAAAGGTCAAGTAACTAGTAGTCCACCTCGAACTGAGAACTCGCGATTTACTTGCAAACAAATTGACCAATATAACAAGATCCATGTGATGATTTTTACGCGCCTTCTAGCTCCATAACCCCTTGATCGATCCTGCTTATATACGAACTCTCAAATTATTTATGTCTCTGCTACAACCTCAACAAAATTCATAAAGATCAGAAAAACGTTACTAAAGTTATTGTCGAACAAAGTCTCAAAATCAAAAAGCCATCTAAATGCCGAGACGTCCCAGTAGCCACAAGTTGTTTGTAACTAGTTAGATTATAATTTTAAGACGTCAATTCATCCTAAAAATCCTAGTTGCTCAAATAAATCCTAATCGTCTGATGTTTATTGTTAAACCGCGATTGGAATAGGATAGAGATAGCTGTCTGTCCATATTATCCATATCACAGTCCGCATGTGAATCCTCTGGGGTTGCAGGCGTCCATAGGCTACGGTAACTGCTTACCGTCAGGCGGGCCGTATGCTTGTTTGCCGCCGTCGTGGTATAAAAAAAATACTAACGTAGGTAAGTGCATTGCAAGTCTGTCAAGTCTAATCCTATTCTCATCGCGGCTAAATAATATGAACAAAAGTCACACACTTAGTAAAATGACCCAATTTCTTTCATGAGAACGTGGGCTATAATAATATTACGGATTATGAAAATATTAGTCATAAGATTATGCTTTGTTTAGTGCCCGGACATCGTTAATCCGAAGTTAACGATACGTGGCCTACATAAATGTGTCGAATAGGGCCTCGGCTTTAGTAGCAGTTTGGCTTATTGTGGTGACATTTTTTTAGCACTTAATTAAAAAAGTGGTCACATACAGCTTGGCAGAATATTTGAACGTTTTAAGTGCCAACGTGATTGTATTAGTTAATTGTGTTTTTAGTTAAATTGTGTTTGCTATACCTAAATCACTTTTGGCAACCTACTATACATATATATGCAAAGTTTTAATAAATGTAAAAAATCCTTGCCTCGGGCGAAATACAAACTTACAGTTGCTGGGGCTATTCATAAATTACGTCATTTCAAAATAGGGGGGGGGGGTCTGGACATCGGATGATGGTAGCATAACGTAGGAGGAAACGAGGCCATTCGAAGCATAATCTTTGGATGATTTTAGGGAGGGGGGGTCAAAAATCGATGACGTAATTTATGGACAGCCCCTTCAGCATACTAGCCGGCGGCTCTAACAACTGAGCTACCAAAGCTTTCCTTTCAACATAAAGCCTTAAGGGAGCCATCGAAGAAAAAGGTCGCATTCCAGAAGAAAAGAGGTTGTGGCATAATACCCAATTACCCATTTTCAATGAACTGAATATATCTAAACAAATAGACCCATTTTCACAGTAAGCAAAAACACTACGATACAAAAGACGATCTTAGTACCAATAAGGTACTCTCTATAAATCAAGTTTTAAACATAACAGCATCATTGTTGGTTTGAGAACTCACCGCATATAAATACATACATACATATATATATGACATGCTCCTATAATCAACAACTAAAAGTCACGATCCTGTTTTTTTTCCATAATCACTACCATTTAAGTCACCGCGTCTCATACCAAATATATACACACTAGAACCTTATCTCGGCCCAATAAGGTTGAATTATAATCAATTAACAATCAACTATAGTACAGTCCACGTCCAAGATACGTTTACAATTTTGCACCCTACACTTTTGTTATAAGGTGTAAAATGAAACATCATTAATTGTACGCGAGTCTATAAAAAAACAGGGTGAACGCACCTCCGCAAAAAGCTATACAGCCATACTTACAGAAGGCCCATTTAAGTTGTATGAGTCACCGCTGATGTAACGCCGGCCTCGAGATGCCGGGCCTCTTAATAATGACATAACTCGAAATGGTTGGCGCGCGGTTGACATACTGTATGATTTTAGCTTTTTTGATGATAAAATATAATACTTGCTTAAATATAATGCTTAAGACTTTAAATATGGATCATATTACCCTTTCATGGTTCCGTGACTACCTTTTCGGCCGGCGCCAGTGCGTTAGATTTGATGACAAGTTCTCCGACTGGTGCGAACTTTCCGCTGGCGTGCCACAGGGAGGAGTGCTTTCCCCTCTTTTCTCCATTTTTATCAATGGAATCACACGATGACCTTCAGATGACCTTCAGATCTATGCTGCTGCTTGTATTGATGACTTCCCTTCTCTAGTAGACCAAATCAATGCTGATTTTGAGTCTATTCGCAGCTGGGCCTGTAGTTTCGGTCTTAAGGTGAACGCAAATAAATCTCAAGCTATAATCATAGGTAGTCCTTACTACATTGGTGAGCTCTCTGATATGGTGATACCCGACATCCTTTTCGACGGAATTCCCATCCCTTTCTCCTCTACAGTAAAAAATTTGGGTATCACCATGGATGAGACACTTTCCTGGTCTGCTCACACCGCTGAGATCAGTAAAAAGCTATTTGCGTCCCTCCACTCTTTAAAACGTCTTCAGAATTGCCTTCCGGTTCACACTAAGCTGACTCTTTCTCAATCCCTTCTGCTACCGCTTTTGGATTATTGTGACTTTACCTTTTTGGACCTCAGGGAGGAATTGCTGGATAAGCTGGAGCGTCTGCAGAATGTTTGTATTCGGTATATTTTTGGGTTGCGGAAGTTCGACCACATCTCCGAATTTCGGTCTAAGCTCGGCTGGCTCCCTATACGCCAGCACAGGAACGTGCATATTCTATGCCTTCTTTTTAACACCCTTTTTAATCCGACCTCCCCACAATATCTCTCCGAAAGATTTAGATATTTGGCTGATGGTAGTGGTCACCGCTTGAGGTCGAGTGCGAACCTCACTCTTGCTATACCGTTTAGGATGACGAAGTCATATTCCAAGTCTTTCTCAGTACGTGCTGTGCAGTTGTGGAATGAGTTGCCGTTGTCCTTTAGACAATCCCAGTCGGTTGCATCACTGAAGGGAAAATTACATAATTTGTGACTTCCGAATGACTTGTCTTCTAGTTGAGTAGGTAGGTACCTAGTATTATATGTTTAATATATGTGTATATATATCATCATCATCATCATCATTTTAGCCGTTTGTCGCCCACTGCTGAGCATAGGCCTCTCTTCGCGTACGCCATTTGTCCCGGTCCTGGGCTAACCTCATCCAGAAGTGACCCGCAATCTTTCGAATGTCATCTACCCAACGAGCCAACGGACGCCAAGGACTCCTTTCATCCGAAAGTGGTAGCCAATCCGTCAACATTTTAGTCCACCTGCCGTCACCCAGCCTGGCAACATGTCCTGCCCAATTCCATTTGAGTTTGGTAATAGTATCTCCTACGTCTCGCACCTTGGTGCGACGTCGGATCTCTACATTCCTAACTCGGTCTTGAAGTTTGATGCCGAGCATGGCGCGCTCCATGGCTCTCTGTGCCACTCGTATTTTATGCACAGCCTCCTTCGTTAGCGTCCATGTCTCGGCTCCATACGTCATGGTGGGCAGGACACATTGGTTAAAAAGGCGGGTCTTCAGGCACTGTGGAACGTCCCCGGATTTGAGGATGTCTGCAAGTCTGCCGAATGCCGCCCAACCCAACTGGATCCTCCTGGCAATCTCCTTTTGTTGGTGTTTTTTGTCAAAAGATAGAATATGTCCAAGATATACGTATTGATCAACCACCTCCAGTATTTCGTTTCCAATCGTTATGGTTGGATTCGAATCGACGGGGAGGTTCGTCATAACTTTAGTCTTGGACATATTCATCTTAAGACCCACCTTTAAAGAAGCATGGTAAAGGCTATGGACCATGCTTAGAAGATCGTCCAGGGTCTCGGCAAACAAAACAATATCGTCGGCGAATCTAAGGTGCGACAAAAAGACACCTTGGATATGAATACCAGTTGTGTCCCATGCAAGCGTTTTTATGACGTCTTCTAATGCCGCCGTAAAAAGCTTGGGTGAAATGGTATCTCCTTGTCGCACTCCCCTTTTAACGGAAATTGGGTTACTTGTTTCGTGTAGCCGAACTCGCATTGTTGCCGAGCTGTACAGCTCCCGAAGCAAATCGATATAGCGCGCGTCTAATGAACAGCGCTGAAGGGAGTCAAACACGGCCCAGTGTTCGACACTGTCGAAGGCCTTCTCATAATCGACAAAGGCCATGCACAGGGGCCGGTTGTATTCGTGACATTTCTCCATCAACTGTTTTACCGCATGAAGGTGGTCTACGGTTGAGAATCCGCTTCGGAAGCCAGCCTGTTCGGGAGGTTGGCATTCGTCTAGGTTACGAGTGAGGCGGTTGCACAGAACTTTGGCAAAAAGTTTATAGGTGTGAGAAAGAAGGCTTATGGGGCGATAGTTAGCAAGGTTAGAAATGTCTCCTTTTTTGTGTATGATTGTGACGATAGCAGTTTTCCACGATTCTGGAGTTTGAGTATCCTGTATGACCTGGTTAAAGAGTCTTACGAGAATGTTAAGGACAGGCTCGCCACCAGCGCGCAGTAGATCAGCTGTTATACCATCTTCACCAGGAGATTTGTCAGCTTTCATGTGGTATAAAGCTTTTCTAACTTCACTAGCCATTATTGGTGGTATGCTTTGATTATCTTTGTAAGGTACGGGAGGTGCTCTTTTATCGGTTTTGGTTGACGCTGGCTTTGCTATGTATATATATATGATTATATATTATATGTGTATTTATTACTTAGGTTAAGTAGATAATTTGTTTCGATGTTTATTTCCGTACACTAAGTACATAGTGCTTGTTTGTCTTTGTCTATCTTATAGTTTTCTCTCATTTGCTCAAAAGTTAACTGGAAGAGATCCCTTACAGGGATAAGTTTGCCTTTGTACTTGGTTTCCTTTTTATCATGTTTTATTGTAACTTTTTTATGTACAATAAAGTGTTTACAACTTTACATACATACATACATAATATGATATGATTTTCATCATTACTATTCTGACATAGGTACCTAAGAGTAGAGTCGACGTCAAAGATATGTTTACACATTTTCACCTTATTCCATTGTTAAAAAGTGCAAAAGTGTATGACCGTCATTTGTCATCTGACGAAAAAAATCTGCTCTAGTCGGCAGCAGTTTCATTAAAAGATCATTCTTGGCACAACATTAAGTACTGCTAAGAAAACTAGAGCCTGTTTTGACCTAAATTTTATTGACAAAAATTTACCCCCTTATTCATCTTACAAGCCTCATTTAGTTATTGTTTTGTCTGTTTGTAATAAACGCAACTGTCAAGGTGACAGATAGGGACAAACGATTATTACTTAAATGTGGCTTGTAAGACATTTATTAAGAAGGGGGTCATTTTAATAATCATCTCAGCCATAAGACGTCCACTGCTGAACATAGGCCTCCCCTTTGAAGGGGGGGTTTGCCATACGCGCCACGCTTGACAGGCGGGTTGGCGCGCGCAGTTTCTTTTTTTTATTGTTATTTAGGCTTTCGGAAGATGCTGCTGCCCACCTCCCGGTATATTCCCTTAGCAGACTCCTACTGCAACCACGGGACGATATGGAGGGGGACAATTCTAAGGCCGGGCACCCCACGGCATTTTAATAATATCACCAGTAAACGTTTCTGACATGCCTACGTCCAAATTTACAATTTCGGCTGACATTTTCAAATCGCTAAACATTTTAATACCCCGTTTTATAAAGTCGTATGCGACGGCGGAATCTTATTACGTTACGTCATTTTCTTTATGGGGCAGTACAAATTTGCCGCATATATCTCGAGCCAGCTTTTGAATGTTATTGCTCTGTATAAATAAAACCCACTCGATGGTCGTCGTACTGTAACAAGCTCCCCCCCCCACTATATATATTTATTTATTTAAATCTAAACCCCTAACTACCTATTGAGCTAAAATCTAGACTTTAAAAATACCTATTCTTCTAACTAAAATTCCAATAAGAAAATTAAGACAATCTAAAATACCTACTCTTTAATCTATTAATACTAAAAAGATTTATGTGAGAAAACTATAAAAATAAATAAGCTAATAAAGTTACTAACATGAAATAAGTAAGTTAATATCTTGAATTGGATCAGTAAATTGGCCAAATGATCGCTAGTGTGTATGTAGAACCCATGTTGTAACCGCTAATAGTAACCGAAATCCTTTTCGCAAATAGGAACGAGTTATGTATCTAATTACAGTAAATATCAACTAAATAAATAATAGTTAATAATGTCAAAGTCATATATAGGTCAGTATGTAAGAATAATCTATAGTAAGTCAAGTCAGTATGTCAGTTGTCAAAGTACCTAAACCTAATTAGAATGTCACTAATAATTAGAAATGTAAATTATATAAACATATTTTGTTTTTGGGGTAAAGATACCGCTCCTCCTCCGCGGTAGATCCGTAGCCATCAGTCCAGTTGCAGGTCAGGCTCCCGCCCCACGCCTGCGAATGGTGTTTCAGTTCTGAAGGAACCTATAGTTCTGAAGGAACTAATAATGACTAGACATTTTTGTCCATATTGTCATTATATTGTGACATTTAATGAGAGGACATCAAAAGGGACCGTTAACACATCAAAATACTGGTAGTGATAACAGCAGTATTAGATCCACTCCGGTTCTCTAGTCTCTGTAATTTAGTAATAAAACTTTGGTATAATTTATTTGTTGATCAATGAAATAATTTCATCTAGACTATTATTTGTAGTCATTTGGATCCTCTTGGTACCAAAATTAACTACGATCTTGCTTCTGCCTCGATCAAGCCAAGATAAAACATTCACTGATATTTAATTTTAAATAACGTGATTAAAAGTAATATATAACCTTTGTATTTTAAAAGTCGGTATTAAATTACAGATCCGTAGATAACAGTATGAAATCTAAATACTAGCTGCTATGAGAGAAGCAGGCTGCAATGTTTTTTTTAAATAACAATAAGCAAAATGATTCTAACGTTACCATTTAATATTGTGAGTTATTATTTTAATTGATCCCACAATATTTTAACTACCAGTAGAATAGCAAGGACCAAAATATATACAACGTCAGTTGTAAATGAGTCATGTTTGTCAACAAGAGTCATAGATAAATATATGTAATAATTTCCTAGCTATCCCTATCCCAAATTTATTTTAGCTAATTATATTTTAGTAAAACCCATGAAACCCCGAAATCAAATACTCATTTAAAAGCCATAAATAATTTCGTAAGTAAATACCCTAGCTATCTAAACATAATGTCTAATGGCTTAATTAACTATAACAATCCTATAAAATCCTAAGCCTATAAATGACACGTAGACCTAGCAGCTAAACTATCCAACTAATCTAACGTAACAATTGCAAGCTAGGGATCCGGATCCCACATTTAAATTACTCGCGTAATCTCTCGGTGTGCAATGAGAGATCTCTATGCTACACTAACTAAAACGGATGAGGAGACTCCGATTAGACTAACACCCTATTTCCTCACGTGGTCAAGTCACTCACACTTGGGATTGGGACAGCGAGTGAGCTGACAAAGAAGGTGGAAAGGATAAATGGGTAAAGGAAATTGGAATGGACAGACAATCTGGCTGATTTAGGAAGTCTAGGTGACTACTCAAACCGTCCAGATCTCTGGAGCAGACGTCTCTCCTCGTAAACCGAGACAACTGGCGATGCTCAATCGCTAATTACTTATAAAAACCCAACACCTTTCAGGGAACTTGGACTGTTAGTTGACACCGTTAAGTTACCCGTCCAAATCAACTGAAAGTCTAGCTCGACTATAGCTAGATCAGACTTGTTCTCTCTACACAAATAACTGACCCCGTAAAATTAATTAAAAGAAATCACAAACTAACTTTTGAACCACACTAAACAGTATTAAAACAACACTAATTAATTTAAGTAATAAATGATTAAACATTTAACACAAATAAGTCCCAGAACAGTATGAATATTTAACATTATAATGTACTCCCAACCCAATTAAGTTTTATTGCTTTAAAACCAGAACTCCGTCAGTATATGTCAAATACTAACATTATTCAGGTCCGAAAACAACAAACTTTTAATTAATCAAAAACACTAAAATTTACACTTATTAAATGAACTTCACTAAATAAATTTATGTAAAAACCCACAACAAAATACGTTATGTTATTTCCCAGTTCAAACTTCATTAGTTTCATGAGAAACTAGCAAAGTTCAATCCAGGTCATAACATAGGTATCCTAGATTAACCCAAAATACTAACACAGAGAACACGTCTAACTGTAACACCCAATTGAATCCGTAGCCCGAAGCCCCAGAATTAATGAATAGCGTCCCCTGAAAACCCCTTTTTAAAACCTCGGTAAGCTTCTCCTTCTACGCTATTTTGTCACCGCCTTCAAAAACAGGTCCCACCCTATACCAGTCTCTATACTAATTAGTAGAAATTATACCTTATGAACAAAACAAAATAAGATCTAATTTGACCTACTTATTGAATTTGACCCAGTATTGTTATTTCTACAAAGTCACAACTTCCTAAAACCGCCCATAACAATCACAGACCATGTCACTAAACTAGACAGCAAATGCACATCTGTGTTGTACTATTGTCCGTCTAAGCATCTATACGTTTTCATTTGGGTCGTCTATATAGAAACTCTAGCCTGTGGCCCACTTACGTTTTTTTCATTGCAATCCCTTTTTGTAACGCATATGCACGTGTTTGTATTGTTGCATTTCTGTATTTAACTCTCTTGTATTACAGTTCTATTTGGTTTGGATTATTTTTAAAATTATTTCGTTTCGGAATTATAAAGTCGCTAATTTATAGGTAATAATTTAACATTTTTATTGACGTTTCTATGTTTACTCTTGAATTTGCTAAGTGTGGCTTTTAAACAAATCATTAGGCTCTTGAGCTAAAAAATTAGACGTGGTGTAGATTACAAGTAAATTTATTACCGTGTGAAACTAATATGAGTTATTTTTTTAAAGTAGGTAAATAGTATTTAATTAATTTAAACCAATTATAAATAAATAAATATGAATGTGTGAATAATGAAACATGGCAGAGAGTGTCTGACTTGTTACAATCTTCCCCCAAAGTTTACTGAAGTTTAAATATATCAAGCATATATTTGCGGAAGTAAACTTTCAAATAAAATAATTAAAATAAAATCATAAATAATAAATTTCCAATGAAGTAGTAAATCTTTTTAACATTCTTTCCTTCTGTGTATGCCTTTTTTTTTTTGCGGCTGGTGTGGTGTGTGTTTAAACCAAACTAAAGAATAAACATATCTGAAAGAGCAAATTTCCAAATTCAGTATGTTAAAAATAAACAATCAAAGACTCCACAAGTTAATCTTGCCTCAACAAGAAAACAGAAGTTGTGCTACTCTTCTATTGACCCTAGTGGTACATACGAGAGCTTCCGACCCAGACTTGCATCTGCCTCTGTCGCCCGAGAGAGGATTCAAACGTATCTCTACTTAAGACAAGATTGAAACCATTTAACCAAGATTGATTGTCAATCAAGGGCATAAAATCTTTAAAAGATTTATTTTGAACACCGAAACTTAGAACTTCCTCCTCAAATAGCTATACCCAGTTTGGCGCATGTTACAACATTAACATGACGTTAAGCAAAAGATTAAGTGACTCTTAACCTTTGATTAATAAAATAAAAAAAATTACATTAATGTTACTTTCTATTTTGAAAGTAGAAAAGAAAAGAAAAATACTATATAGTACTTCCCAATAGAAAAATATGACTAAATCGTGAATTAGATTCGAAATGAGTTATATAATAAATCATTTTTGAATTTATTCAAAACTCACTTCATAACAGTTATATTTTTCATTTTAAAGAAGGCACTATGACGCCACGTTAAGGTTGAGTGTGGATTCAGTATGGTTTTGTTGTGTGTAGTACGGAAATTACATGGCGGCAGTTAATCAATCTGCTAAATGTGCTCTTTTTTTTTTTGACGAGCTTAACCTAACTCCAAATCAACCATGTTACCTCCTTTGTGTAGTGTGATGTTCCAGAAAGAACGCAAAAAAGTGTTTTTAATTAGTCTTGTCGTCTCCCCGGGGCCCTTGACTCTATGAAACTATTCATGCATTAGATAAATCAAAAACATTCAACTTATTTATTCATCTTCATACTCATTTTCACACATCCCCGAAGATAATACAAAACTTTTACTGCTAAATACAATAATACCGAGATAGAATATAGAATGCATTTTTTTTGTATAGAAAGTGTACTGTTTACAAATACACGATTAACACATTCAAACCACAGTAAAGAAAATACATTATTGAAAAAAAAAATGTTTTATCCATTTGACTATACAAGTTGATATCTATCCGTAATAGTAAATAAAATGTTTCATTTCAATAACTATCTTTTATTTTTACCCCAACTAATGATATACAGTGAAACCTTTTCATGACAATTTACTTCCAAGAATATTTCAACGATTACATTTACAAGTAGCTTAATAAAATGTTTATAAACCGTGTTATTTTTTATATATTCTAATTATTTATTGAAATGTGTAACTAAAATATAATTGTTATCTCTACAGCTAATTTACAATTTTAGAAACGAAAGAAAAACTGTTACGAATTATAATATAAAACCGATTATAATGTCATATCACACAATGTCATTTTACTCACTAATTTTCTGAAATAGAATTTTGACAAATTTTAAACCTGATCATATCAAATAAACACGCTCGTTATTATGACATAATTACCTATGGGCTACCAATCCATTAGAAAAAATGACGCGCGCTAAATCGACAATTACCATGGTCAATTTCTTTGTCGGTCAAAACTCACCTAGTGAACAAGTACCTAGTGAAGTGTGTGTATTGTTATTTTATGAAATTGTTATGAAAGTTAAGCTTTTGATATACTTAGGTAATTATTGGATTCTTGGCGCTAAACCATGTAAGTATCCTTTTAATTATTAGTATACGATTTTTTTTTATGTAGCTACGTAATAAATTAAAAACTAATAATACAGCTGAGTTTAATCCTACCTATTTTAAATCTAAATACATTATAGATATAAATTATTTGACTATATGTATGTGATACCTAATAAATTAATTTACTTGAATAAATTTCGAACAATCACTTCTTCGAGCAACTCCATCTACTTCAGCTGTCAAAATTACAGCAAAGCTACAATAACTGAACAGTTAAAATTTCGCCTAACACTTTTGAAACATAACGTTAATGAAATTGACGCTAATGTTAAATCGTTTTATCAGAAATAATGTTAACTCTATTACGAAACTAATTATTTTGATAAACGACTTTAAAAAATGTAATCCCCTAATGTTCGATCCCGATTTCGAAAACATGTCATACTGTATAAAAAGAAGTATCATCAAATAAACTACGTAAGTCCCATAATTTATTTAATTACCATAGCATAAAGATATGATTCTTTTAAAGTTATAAATTGTTTAATTTTACTAAAACTATGACACATCCACGAGAAACCATCTGAAATTGTTCCCAAACTAGGTAAGTACCTGAGTCAAATATCACAACATGTGTAAAGCAGTCGGCCACTGTCCGAGTGTCTTTTCATTATAAAAATACTATTGTTTTTATGACACGACGTTGACATTCAAGAATTCTAAGCTATCGTGGCGCGCTCTTTTTTTTATACCATGACGATGGCAAACAAACTTACAACTCAACCTATGATAAACAACGTAGCCTATGGACTTCCACAACTAAAGATATGTCGTATGTGCGTATTCACATATTTAAAAAAATTATTAGACATTCTACAAGTCCTAATCCAGATTCAGTTCAATTAAATTATGTTATTAAATTAATACTACTAGACTGCTAATTCCTGACCAGGTGACAACAGTTTGCAGAAAGCGAACTTCTAACTACGATTGGCAAAACGCAAATATCTGACACCTTGCAAAGTGTAAATGCAGATTTGTTTATATGTGATTAAAAAGTAATCTTTTTTTTTTTTTCATTTTCAGTCAATCATTGAGAATACCTATGTAGAAAAACCCATAATTCTGTTTGTATAAAATAAAAACCAAACATATTTTTTCATGATGCCAAGTAAGTATACTAAATTAATGCGTAAATAAAAAATAATAATCCATATTTGTACAACCCTTTAAAATTCCTAATCAATAAATATAAATATACATTTATCGACAAATATTAACTACCACATTAAAACACATATTCAGTACTTAAGTCTAGGATTCGAACCCAGACTATTTTTCATTCTATTAAAGCTACGTACAAATACAAGCAACTGTATAAATTCACATGAACTAATTATTAGTTTCAGATAGCTGATTCACTACTCAACATACGGCAAACACAGGAATCCTGATAAGAAACTGAGATGAAAATAACTACCAAATATATATTTTTTAATGCTGCGTGTTCTATTTACCGACTTTAAATGCAAAGCAATTAACGTATATTTTATAGTGACATATAAAAAGTATCTAGCAATACAGGGTGTCTAATGCCTGGAAGGCCTACGGTACTTTCGATAATGGTGATTCTTTTACAGCCAACTCCCCAGGCTCAGGGTAATTGATTAAGGCTTGAAGGTGTCTTCGCCACCGTAAAAGAATCCTATAAACTATTTTCCTAATATTAATATGCAATTTTTGTACTTCCCAATGTAGGTATACAACTTTAATAATTTTAGCTATATTCTATCAATTAACCTGAAAGGCCTACGGTACAATCAGATATATTATGGTGATTCTCTTACAGCCAACTCCCCAGGCTCAGGGTAATTGATTAAGGGCTTGAAGGTGTCTTCGCCACTGTAAAAGAATCCTATAAAATATTTTCCTAATATCAATATACAATTTTTGTACTTCCCCCAATATATACAACTTTAATAATTTTAGCTATATTCTATCAATTTTTAATCATCTAACCTTTATAAAATATAACTGACTTGGCATAGATATCCTAAGTAGCTAAGAAAACCGTCATTATAACTTTAATGGTTACCTATCATACCATTATACTTTATAATACCTATAGATACAAAAAACTCCGTTCCTTAATATGCTATCCGTTTTCACAACAACAATTGTGTTGCTATATTAGATTCTCAATACAAATCAAATATAACAACAACTTTGATCCAAAACAAGATATGTAACTTGAAATTCTAATTAAAACTAAAACAAAATTGACTGTAATTAATATAATGAAATAAATAATCCTGGTCAAAATAAATGACTCTATTATATTATACCGGACAAATAAATGAATAATATCCTGGTCAAAATAAAATAAATTATATCCTAGTCAAAATAAACTAATTATATCCTGGTCAAAATAAATCAAATAAATATATCCTGGTCACGGCACCAATTGTAACAAGCTCCCCCCCCCACTATATATATTTATTTATTTAAATCTAAACCCCTAACTACCTATTGAGCTAAAATCTAGACTTTAAAAATACCTATTCTTCTAACTAAAATTCCAATAAGAAAATTAAGACAATCTAAAATACCTACTCTTTAATCTATTAATACTAAAAAGATTTATGTGAGAAAACTATAAAAATAAATAAGCTAATAAAGTTACTAACATGAAATAAGTAAGTTAATATCTTGAATTGGATCAGTAAATTGGCCAAATGATCGCTAGTGTGTATGTAGAACCCATGTTGTAACCGCTAATAGTAACCGAAATCCTTTTCGCAAATAGGAACGAGTTATGTATCTAATTACAGTAAATATCAACTAAATAAATAATAGTTAATAATGTCAAAGTCATATATAGGTCAGTATGTAAGAATAATCTATAGTAAGTCAAGTCAGTATGTCAGTTGTCAAAGTACCTAAACCTAATTAGAATGTCACTAATAATTAGAAATGTAAATTATATAAACATATTTTGTTTTTGGGGTAAAGATACCGCTCCTCCTCCGCGGTAGATCCGTAGCCATCAGTCCAGTTGCAGGTCAGGCTCCCGCCCCACGCCTGCGAATGGTGTTTCAGTTCTGAAGGAACCTATAGTTCTGAAGGAACTAATAATGACTAGACATTTTTGTCCATATTGTCATTATATTGTGACATTTAATGAGAGGACATCAAAAGGGACCGTTAACACATCAAAATACTGGTAGTGATAACAGCAGTATTAGATCCACTCCGGTTCTCTAGTCTCTGTAATTTAGTAATAAAACTTTGGTATAATTTATTTGTTGATCAATGAAATAATTTCATCTAGACTATTATTTGTAGTCATTTGGATCCTCTTGGTACCAAAATTAACTACGATCTTGCTTCTGCCTCGATCAAGCCAAGATAAAACATTCACTGATATTTAATTTTAAATAACGTGATTAAAAGTAATATATAACCTTTGTATTTTAAAAGTCGGTATTAAATTACAGATCCGTAGATAACAGTATGAAATCTAAATACTAGCTGCTATGAGAGAAGCAGGCTGCAATGTTTTTTTTAAATAACAATAAGCAAAATGATTCTAACGTTACCATTTAATATTGTGAGTTATTATTTTAATTGATCCCACAATATTTTAACTACCAGTAGAATAGCAAGGACCAAAATATATACAACGTCAGTTGTAAATGAGTCATGTTTGTCAACAAGAGTCATAGATAAATATATGTAATAATTTCCTAGCTATCCCTATCCCAAATTTATTTTAGCTAATTATATTTTAGTAAAACCCATGAAACCCCGAAATCAAATACTCATTTAAAAGCCATAAATAATTTCGTAAGTAAATACCCTAGCTATCTAAACATAATGTCTAATGGCTTAATTAACTATAACAATCCTATAAAATCCTAAGCCTATAAATGACACGTAGACCTAGCAGCTAAACTATCCAACTAATCTAACGTAACAATTGCAAGCTAGGGATCCGGATCCCACATTTAAATTACTCGCGTAATCTCTCGGTGTGCAATGAGAGATCTCTATGCTACACTAACTAAAACGGATGAGGAGACTCCGATTAGACTAACACCCTATTTCCTCACGTGGTCAAGTCACTCACACTTGGGATTGGGACAGCGAGTGAGCTGACAAAGAAGGTGGAAAGGATAAATGGGTAAAGGAAATTGGAATGGACAGACAATCTGGCTGATTTAGGAAGTCTAGGTGACTACTCAAACCGTCCAGATCTCTGGAGCAGACGTCTCTCCTCGTAAACCGAGACAACTGGCGATGCTCAATCGCTAATTACTTATAAAAACCCAACACCTTTCAGGGAACTTGGACTGTTAGTTGACACCGTTAAGTTACCCGTCCAAATCAACTGAAAGTCTAGCTCGACTATAGCTAGATCAGACTTGTTCTCTCTACACAAATAACTGACCCCGTAAAATTAATTAAAAGAAATCACAAACTAACTTTTGAACCACACTAAACAGTATTAAAACAACACTAATTAATTTAAGTAATAAATGATTAAACATTTAACACAAATAAGTCCCAGAACAGTATGAATATTTAACATTATAATGTACTCCCAACCCAATTAAGTTTTATTGCTTTAAAACCAGAACTCCGTCAGTATATGTCAAATACTAACATTATTCAGGTCCGAAAACAACAAACTTTTAATTAATCAAAAACACTAAAATTTACACTTATTAAATGAACTTCACTAAATAAATTTAAGTAAAAACCCACAACAAAATACGTTATGTTATTTCCCAGTTCAAACTTCATTAGTTTCATGAGAAACTAGCAAAGTTCAATCCAGGTCATAACATAGGTATCCTAGATTAACCCAAAATACTAACACAGAGAACACGTCTAACTGTAACACCCAATTGAATCCGTAGCCCGAAGCCCCAGAATTAATGAATAGCGTCCCCTGAAAACCCCTTTTTAAAACCTCGGTAAGCTTCTCCTTCTACGCTATTTTGTCACCGCCTTCAAAAACAGGTCCCACCCTATACCAGTCTCTATACTAATTAGTAGAAATTATACCTTATGAACAAAACAAAATAAGATCTAATTTGACCTACTTATTGAATTTGACCCAGTATTGTTATTTCTACAAAGTCACAACTTCCTAAAACCGCCCATAACAATCACAGACCATGTCACTAAACTAGACAGCAAATGCACATCTGTGTTGTACTATTGTCCGTCTAAGCATCTATACGTTTTCATTTGGGTCGTCTATATAGAAACTCTAGCCTGTGGCCCACTTACGTTTTTTTCATTGCAATCCCTTTTTGTAACGCATATGCACGTGTTTGTATTGTTGCATTTCTGTATTTAACTCTCTTGTATTACAGTTCTATTTGGTTTGGATTATTTTTTAAAATTATTTCGTTTCGGAATTATAAAGTCGCTAATTTATAGGTAATAATTTAACATTTTTATTGACGTTTCTATGTTTACTCTTGAATTTGCTAAGTGTGGCTTTTAAACAAATCATTAGGCTCTTGAGCTAAAAAATTAGACGTGGTGTAGATTACAAGTAAATTTATTACCGTGTGAAACTAATATGAGTTATTTTTTTAAAGTAGGTAAATAGTATTTAATTAATTTAAACCAATTATAAATAAATAAATATGAATGTGTGAATAATGAAACATGGCAGAGAGTGTCTGACTTGTTACAGTACTGAATCGGGAAAGGAAACGCTGACTCGACATGTTAAATGGTATTTTAGAAAAGTAGATTCCTGAAGTACAATACAATTTTTTTTTTTAATACAGTTGCTCAAAAAAGTGCTTTTCTTGTAGTGGTTTAGCGTGCGGAAAGTTTGATATCGCGCACTAGTGCTTTTTACTTTTCCAGCCAATCACAGATAATGACAGTGACAGACAGCCAATCACAGCGCCGCACCGCACCGCGCGGAGCGTTCGGTTAAATGTACTAAAGTAACCTCAAAGTGAATAATTGACAATTTTATATTTTTTTCGCAACTGTATTAAAAAACGTCGTTCGATACTCGTGCGTAAATGTCATTCTTCACTTGCCACTTGGCTGCGGCTCGTGGCAAGATATCTCGGTACTCGTGAAGTAATGACATACTTTCCGCACTAATATCGAAATGTACTATTATTGCACACCTCGATATAAAGTACATACATAGTACATACATTTGTGATAAAAACCGGCCAAGAGCTAGTCGAATTCGCATTCTGGGGATACTAGGGATTCCGTCCGTATACACTATACATAACTGTATTTTTGACGTGATAACGTCTTGTAAATCGATGAAGACCAATGGCATGTCGACAGAAATGTAGCGTTCCGCTGGGACCACGTGGTCAAAAATTTTATGTTTCGATTGTACTAGGGCATAATGAATACATTGGAGTAGGTGTAAGACCGTAAATCCGCTTGACATCTAATCTAATTTCGTCGAGTCTTACAAGTCGGGGCGTGGCCTAGTGGGAAGAAGTATGTCTGCTAAACGATCGGCCTGGGTTCGATCCTCGCGTATGGGAACATTTTATTTTGTTTTTGACGTGATAACGTCTTATAAATCGATGAACACGGTGGCATGTTTAAACAAATGTAGCGTTCCGCTGGGACCACGTGGTCAAAAATTTTATGTTTCGATTGTACCAGGGTATAATGAATACATATAGTAGGTAAGACCGTAAATCCGCTTGACATCTAGCCTAATTTCGTCAAGTCCTACAAATCGGGGCGTGGCGCAGTAGAAAGATGTCTGTCTGCTATGCCGTCGGCGCGAGTTCGATCCTCAACGAGCGGATTTAATTTTGTTTTTTTATTTTTTCTTAATCTTGCTTTTTATTTTGTTATTTTATTTTTTTATTAATGTTGCTTGTTAGTTTTATGTTTTAGATATTATTTCTTGGTTTTATTTCTTTATAAAAGTGTTTCATCACTTCTTGTATGTTTTTACTTTTATTTCTTTACATGTTACCTTACGTAATTAGTTCTTTGTACAGTAGCCATCAAATGTATAGGAGCGGTCAGGGTACTCAAAAATATCTGAACATGCACTTTATCGCCTTGACAATAAAGGCGTTGTTCAGATATTTGTGACCACCTTGGCCGCTCCTATATATTTGATGGCGACTGTACAACTGATAAGTGGTATCAATCAGTGATCTATGCGGTAAACTCGAAACCTGGATGTAAAATAAACATTGATGGAACAAGACGAGTAATTAGTACTGTATACCACCGATAGGTGACACAATAAAGTCGTGTCCAGCTCATTTTGAATACCCTGCCCGCTTGGCTGCTTTTGCTGCTGACTGTACTATAGTACATTACGCACCTAGGGCGGTAAAATAAAGAACGGCTCTGATCGCGGATATTTGTGGCCCGAACCGAAGGTAAGGGCCATAGACAAGCGATCTGAGGCCTTCTTTATTACCGCCCGTGGTGCGTACACAATTTTACGTCTTCTCCTGGGTGTGAAGTGAGATTTGCCGCTGCGCCCGTGGGCGTAAAATCTCACTTACCGCCCAGAGTGACGTAATATATATAATTATTAATTATATAGGTAGCAATAAGTAGAACCACTTTTCAAATATACAATCTATTTCAGTTGATAGATTAAGAGAAACATAACTGTTCATTTTATGGAGGGACTAGAGTACCATGGACGTATAAGAGGTGGGTTGGTATTTCACAAACGTAAGGTCTAAGAGCTAGAATTTAACTAGAGACCGCATACGTGTATCATCGTAAGGGATAGAAACACACGCAACGCGACTTATTTGGAAACGAATTTCAACTTGCGTAACTAACCTACATAATTTAGTCGGTTTCATTGTTACCCTTCAAAGAGCGGTGAAGGGAAACAAACGTTTCTATTGTACTTAGGGCCTTTTGGAAGTAATCAATAATCACAAGGGTGATTCTATGATAAGGATCAACGATAATAGCGCCTTCTCTGTCATATCTATGGAAAGTCTAATAAGACAATCCCGTTCAATCTTGGTCTACGGTATTATTATTTCCGTGTCAGGTCTATGGGTGGTATGTCTATGAAAAAAACGCATACGCGATAAGGGACAGAGAATCATTGCTTCTCATTTGCACGCGTACGAATGTCCATGCGCACATCTCTTTCATCACTGTATATGTGTGCGTAATGTTAACCCCCTGGGTCCGGCAGGCACTCACACACTTGTAAATGTTACACACTGCTACAATCATCATAAAGACGGGAGCGAGATTTCCATATTTTGCGCATTGCACAAAGTGTGACAGAGACCAACTAATATCATTTAGAGTAGTGTAGGCGAGATAGGTAACGAATGATCGTTTCAATAAAACCAGTATAAAATAATCTACGATTACGCATAGTTGTTACGAATCTAGGGGTCTCTGCAATAATGGTTTGTAAAACAGACGCGTTTGGTAAGCGTCTCACTGAGGTCCTGGTACTTTAATTTCCATCGCCTAAAAAGCGCGCGACTAAAATACACCAATGTAAAGGTGACCTCTGATTATGCATAGTTATAATGGTATGAAAGATTCACTTATACTGGACAGCTTGTAAGTGTCGGGAATCAGCAAGGTGCCTATTTGGTAATAGTGTTTGTTTTCTTTTTGCCATCAAACACGCCAGCGCCAGCGTCGGTCATGAACGCGTGAAAGACAATGGCACGGCGGACGAAGCGAAACGAGCGTTTCAGGACACAACACACCTCAGCTGAATTAAGGAAATTCATAGACAAAATGCTAAAATTTGTCTACGGTTGCTTAAATTTGTCTATGGCCTGCATACAAATTTAAGCAACCATAGACAAAACATAGACAAATTTAAGCATGTTGTCTATGAATTTGCTGAATTCAGCTCAGGTGGGTTTTGTCCCTTAGCCAAAACCTACGATCGTCATTGCCGACTAGTCGGCCGATTAATCGGCAATTTGAAAACCGATTAGTCGGCCGATTGTGTAGTCGGCAAAAACCCTACCATCTCTAGTTTTCTTATTACGTTATCACGCAAAATTATAGTCCGTAAACCGCCTTTACAGACAACCGTTTTTTACTTAAATCCGGCTAATCCTTGACCGACCTATTTTATTTCTCTTTCTTTCCAAATTTTACCGTTCGTAGCTTTGAAAATATCGGTAGAAGGGTGGGGGGTGAGGAGTCACCCCATCCTTCTACCGATTGTATGTTTGATTGCCATTAAAAAGTGTCAAGTTCTGCTAATTTGTGGTTCTGCCTTCGTATAGTTTGTCAGGCGACTTAAGGACAATTACTCTATTCATAATTTAAGTACGAATAACAATGGAAAACGAATAACGAATAAGGCAGTCATCGTGAACTTTTGAATAGTGCTGGTTTTAGACGTCCCATATTAAATTTACTGCTTGCATTTTAACAAAAAAATAATTAGTTTTTTTTTTGTTTTCAGGTAAGCAATGCAATTATAGTCAATGAGTAACCGCTCAGTAAAAGTGAATGCATACTCGTCTATTGGGAGAACGTCCTATGTACGTATAAACTTTATATGTAGTTACAACTTTCTTGCGTCGCCAATTTAATGTTGACTAAGATGCGCGGGCGCAGCCTTGCGTGCTCGCGGAGTGTGAAAATCGCATGCTAACTTAACAAAGAAAAATATTCGTTCAAATTTAAGCTGTATAGTTGTACGTAAAGAGCTTAATTTAAAATGAAGATTTAATTTCAATTAGCTTGTGTATTTTTTATGTTTATCGTTTAACACCTTTCTATTTTCAGTGTCTTATTCTAAAATTTAAAGGCCAAATGTCAGAACACAAAGAATAGTCCTGAGTATATAAATATGATTTAATTATTCCGTCAGTTATGCTATCAAAAAATATTGGACACGTTTTTTCTTTGCCAAACAAAGAACTACCTACAAGGATGAAGCTCCTCAAAGTTTGAGATTTGTTTAGCACAGTTTAATGTCACGCGGAACTTTAATCTATAATTGGACAATTATATCTTTATCTTCTAATTTAAATTATAATACAAAAAATCGTGTCTAATGTTTTTTTTTTGTAATCTATCTGAAGGATCACATTTTGAGGACACCGCATTTTCCGTACGTACACCTCCACAACTCCACAGAACTTGATTCCCGCCGGCATGCCTAATTTTCAAACACCTAATCAGTTTCTACAGCTGATCAAGAAAATTGAAGCCATATTAATCTCCGGCTAGCCTAAGATTTTTTTTCACCCTGTATAAATGAAAATGCGATTAGACACTTTATAAATTAACTTTATTGAAGCTAATAATTAGAAAAATGCACGTAGAATCCGTTATAGCATAGAAAGCAGAGAGAGATATGGCAGAAGGCAATAAACAAGCCTATTCTAAAGTGTTACAAGCAACAAATATTAATTAAAACTAACATTTTTAATTACAAAATATTTTTATAAAGCTATGTTCAGACTAAAAAAAAGAACAATAAAGGTCGCCGGAAGACGCTGGATGCAAGTCGCTTC
Organism: Pammene fasciana; assembly: GCA_911728535.1. Lineage (NCBI taxonomy): Eukaryota > Metazoa > Arthropoda > Insecta > Lepidoptera > Tortricidae > Pammene > Pammene fasciana. The sequence goes on from OU452295.1 coordinate 4,396,422, forward strand.
CGACCGATACTTATGGAGGTCAAAGGGGAGGCCTATGTTCAGCAGTGGACGTCTTATGGCTGAGATGATGATGATGTTGATGTTCATGTTCAGACTTGTCTTGAACAACCCTTTTAGATTAATATATTCATCACTACTTGTAAGTATAAAAGTAACATCTTCAATAAAACCGTTGACACAATCGGGCTAATGAATAGCCTCATTAGCTAAGTGTTTAATTAGTGGAATTAATAACTGTGTTACAGCGGCGTGGCACGCACGGTACGGAAGTGCATGGTACATTTGCATGGAGGAAATGGACGTGCTGGGGGTTAGTTGTATAATCGTGTTAATGTACTTTTTTAGGATTCAAGTGCTTATGTATAAACCAAAGCTTTTGCCAGCGAGTTTAATTCTCCTATTACTACACGGAAAAGAAGGATATCTTCAGCCAAGAATACCATGCTAAAATATTATACAATACAATACAATACAAATACTCTTTATTGAACACCTCAAAAACAAACAAAACCAGTACAGGAGAAAAAAATAAAAAAATTAAATTAGAGGATTATTATTGTTTAAACATAAGTAAATATCTTCTTGGCCTTTTTATATCTTTAGCCCAAGATATATTTTACTTCAATGAAGACAATTTACTTGAATAAAGATCACTTTCTAGGCAAATTGTTTTCGTTATAAACAAAACAATATTGTTTTGACGAAGAGGATTTGCCTTCGATGAAGATACTTTTAGATACTTTTTTTTCCGTGTATAATTACATGGATGGGGACTTTAGCTGAATTTGAAAATTATCACCGACGTTTCGAGACCGTCGTGTGTCTGGACCTCGTGGTCCCAGAGACTGGCTAAAGTTGATATAAACATCTTTTAGCCGCTTGAGTCTTCTTTACCAACTATGGAGTAATTTGACACAACTTTACATACATTTGCTAACAGATTTGTATGCCAGGAACAGTCAGATTATTCCACTGCACTCAATTAGAAATTTAGGTTTTAGGATGTCACTGATGTCACTCGGTCGATATAATAATTTATGAAAACAACTATTTTATTCAAAATTCCATTACACCAACTTGGGGGCATTTATAAAGATAGGACAATTCAATTGCTTACACCCTATACGAAAATAATCCCAACCTCAATAAAACAGAGCCACCTACATTACAGAACCAATCAAAATTCCTCCCAGTCCCTAGAGATCAAAATTTTACCAACGGCCGGAAAAATCGAACTTTCCGCCCGGGCCATAAAGCACGTATTTCCGTGACTAGGTTTTCTGCAATTGGGTGCAATAAATTTAGAATAAACCAACGGTGCAAGTTCCAGGAAGTGTTTTAGTGGAAAGTGCTCTTTTTTGGAGGGAAAAGGAATTTTTATTGGTCTCTGCTCTCGATACCACTTTTAAGCGTTCTAGTCCTTTTTAAACTAAACCGAGTACCTACCTTGTACTTAGTACATACATCTTGTATGTTTTACATTTGTTAAATGTTGGTAAGTTATTTATTTATACACCGTGGGTTCATGGGTTGTTAAAACCCCACAGATCTTAACTACGCATTTCTGAGACCAAAATAAGGAAAAAACGTTAAGACTTAAGGTAGATTTCGGCAATTTTTTTTTTTATATTTTATGCACATGAAAAGTAAATGTTATTATATATATTATGTTATAATATAATAGACCGCCAAAAAAGAATTGGTAATTTTTTTTCCAAAAAAGACTATTTTTGTATGGAAAATGACAGACATGGCCGGTTGGCTGAATAGTCTAACACTCCGAACCGGTGGTAGTTTCTTTTTTCTCTCTTATGTTCATAAGTGCATTGTAATGTAATTGTAATTTACTCAAAAGCACTGAACTTCAATCTTCCTTTAGCAGGATTTTTCATAACTAACTGAAAACGTGGAAATAAAATCTGCATTTCATCAGAGCAAAGACTGAGCTTAGTCAAACCGTTGAAATGAGATCCCCTCACGATCCCTATTTTTATGCCCTCATTGCTGAAGGCTACTAGTGTTGCTGAAAACTCGAGTCCTTGGATTTAAGACTCGAGTTTTTAGACTTATCGAGCTAGTGATTTAAGTATTCTGTAAACACAATATAATTTAGCTCAAACACAATAAGTACTCAAATTTAGAGCCGGCCTACAACTTCATACCAGTCGCAGTAGAGACTAGCGGCCCCTGGTGCGCCGAAGCGAAGTCATTTATCAGAAGTCTCGGACAGCGCTTAAGAGATAAAAGTGGCGACCCCAGGTCCGGTGCATACTTGATGCAGCAGATATCGCTTGCAATTCAACGGGGCAACGCGGGCAGCATTTTTGGTACATTTACGCCGGGTACAAGTATTCTGTGATAACATGAATATTCCATGCCAGTACCAGTCCATCTCATTTAGTTTAAGTTCTTTAGAATCTTTATTAGATTCAGATACTTTCTATAGTGACGATTTGATTTAGGTTTTCTTAGAATTGGCATAGTCCTTATTTGTAGATTGCAGGGTTTGGAGCCCTTTTTGGTTATTGGTTATTCTTCAAAGAGGAGAGAGCTAGAGAGAAGCAATATTTAGTTTTAACGTCTGATTAGGACGTTTAGTACTGTCATTTCATTGTCAGAACGGCCTCCATAGCCTAGTTGGTAGTGACCCTGCCTACGAAGCTGGAGGTCCCGGGTTCGAATCCTGGTAAGGGCATTTATTTGTGTGCTAATCTCAAATATTTGTTCCTGAGTTATGGATGTTTTCTATGTATATAAGTATGTATTTATATATCTAAGTATGTATATCGTCGCCTAGCACCCATAGTACAAGCTTTGCTTAGTTTGGGGTTAGGTTGATTTGTGTAAGATTGTCCCCAAATATTTATTTTATTTATTTATTTTATAGAAGTTTTGTTATCGTATTGACGTAGTAATATCTGATCTGTTTCAAATAAATGACTTATCTGAAACTGAACTCGAATAAATTATAAACTTGTATAGATGTCATATACAAAGGAAAAAGTGACCAACGCCTCCGGTAAAATATTCGATAAAAATAATTTGATTTGTTCTTTTAGTTCTGTGAACTCGAATAGTTCAAAATTAATCTAGACTCGCACCTAGTCATAAGACTCGAGTTTTTACCAACACTAGTGATAGCGCCCTCGCGCGGATAAATGTGCCATTACAGTGCTTACTCGCAAATTCGGCTGAAAAGAACTCTATTCTTACACGCTTGAGGTTCAAAACGGTTCGGTGAAATGGGGCGATTATACTAGAACTAATCAGGGTGATTATTCCCGGGGGCTGGACGTTTAATCACGTCCCTATTACGGCTTTCAGTGTTACTAGTACGTCAGTTACAAATAGTTATTAGGAATACTGCTGTTAGGCCTATTTACACATGGCTTATAGCATGGTGGCCATAACAAGTTATTATAGGTCTCCTTAACCTGGTTGGATATCGTCCGAATTGCCGACTCTTGGGGTGTTTCTTTGGAAAATAGCTGTTGTGCTACTTTATGAGAATCGCCCTAAAAATAAAGATAAGATTTCTAGTGATCTTCAAGGATAAATGGTGCTTTAATTGAAGATATCCAACGTCAAGTCACTGATTTTACACGTCAATTGCAATCTGGTTAAATTATATTTACATCACATTTTCATGCTTATTTTATAGACAGTTTGATTATTTTTTCTACTAGATGGGCTATCTAGAACAAAAAAAATGTTGTGCGCCATGTTTGGCGGTTGAGCTGTCACTTTCACTGTGATTTTCACTATAACTTTTGGCGCAAATAACTTCTCCTGTTACTCAATGCATCAAGTAAATTTATTGTCTTCATCATAATAATAGACACTGGAAAACGTCTTCATTGTCTTTGATTTGAACATACATTGCATAGATATTTCGGCTATTCCCCTCCTAAGTGGCCCGTATAATTGACACCTACAATCGAATCAGCCGACTCCCATTAGCTTTGTCCATTTGCGCCCACGTCTATCCTTGGGAGCTTGGAACTCGGCTTTACGCTCCAACGTTATATAACGTTACACGGGTCGATCTACTTTTTCACCGACAATTTTCCTTTCACATCGACTCGCCATGTTTGGAAATGTATAAATCTGTTTTGTTTATTAAAATCACGATTTACCCACTCGATACAAAACAATTTGTCGATTCTTCTTGCTAGTATATTGATAAAATAGTATTTTTAACTAAACACTGTGACAGAATGGTAAAACGTAGTGCTGTCTCCGCTTTAAAGGACCACTCTGTCACAATGTTTTCTGAAAAACCACCAAACAGAATTCTTTACCGATGTGAAACATTTAGTTGTCATTTTCTAAGAATATCCTAGCTGTTTTTTCTTAACATCATCATTTTAATGATACTCGAAAATTCCGTTTTATTGTCGCATAAAAAGGAGAACGGCCCACACATTACTAAGGCTATTTATTTTCTGGCAAAAATATGTTGAACTTATAAATTATAATATCATTCCAACGAGATATTTTTGATATAATTGTTGAAAAGTCTCCTCAATTCTCCAGGATCTGATAGACGCCAATGAAAAAAATCTAAATCTAAATAAAAACCTTTCGAGAAATCGATGGACATACCATATCATGGGATTGAGAAACTCCCACTTTTTGAAGCCGGTTAAAAAAGGAATCAATCAATACTTCCCATGATGGATTTGTAAACAGATCAACGCCTGTCCAAACAACTTAAGCACAAACATACCTGAGATCTACTGTCGTAATCGACTATAATTAGCACGATACAGAGAACACCTATTATGAGCCTTATTGCTTTAAAATAGGAGCTAAAATAATTAAAACGGGAAAGGATGTTCGCAAAGCCCTAATAAGGAAAATTGTGGTACGGCATATTATATAGCAGAGGTACAGTCACCGGCAATAGTATCTTCCTACATGAAGGCCGCAAAAATATGTGACACGCTCTTTTTTGTAGGACCATAAGAGCGTGTCACATATTTTTGCGGCCTTCGTGTAGGAAGATACTATTGCCGGAGACTGTACATCAGTCTCAAACAAGATTTACCGAAAATATGGATCGTGAAAATTTGTAACCGGCCAGTCTTATGACTGATTAAAGTCTAATAAAACTGACCGAGAAACTGCTGTACGAGTCGTTCTTACAGGACTATTGTGGAGCCATTTTTTGGGCTAATTATGTATCCCGTTTTTTATTACCAGTGATCGGCGAAAAGGATGCCACACCGCGGGAATTCAACTAGACATAGTATTATGGATGTGCCGTTTCGCCCGCGATACCAATGAAACTGCTCGAAAATATAGATGTTTGTATTATGTTTAATACAATGAATCAGTGTCGGTTACGACTTGTAATAACTAGTAGTCCGCCCCGAACTAAGAACTCGCTTGTTGACCAGTAAAATAATGGTTTATTATTTTAATTTTATAGAGACCAAAAAAAAACAAAAAAATAATATGCGAAATAAATAATTTCATTAAAATACTTAATTACAAATGTTTGTGAAAATTACTGTAATTTTATTTTTCTATCCCGCAAATGCCGCGGCATATCCATATTTTCATAATGATTGACGTCATTCACCCCGTGTGGATTCCTTTTCGCCGATCACTGTTTATTACACATCGGTGTACGGCACCCTAAAACTGATACAGTTTGCATACAAATAGCAAGGGGAGGTTTGACTAAAACTATTTCTATTTATGCCAAAGACGAATCATAAAAAGGCTAAAAAAAATTGAAGGCTAGGAAATTAGATATGACGGCGAAGTAGTTCATTCATTCATACCGATAAGTAACTAAGTAGGAGCTCTGTCGTGTTTTTTTTTTTAATTTATTGAATAAGAAATAAGTAATTACAATATTATATATAACAAGACCCATCATTGGCAAAACCTTAGAGAGGTTTGTGTGCCGATGGGGTTTTCAAACTTAAAGTTCATTTTGACAATGTAAACTACCACAAATTGGAAACTGATGTCCATAACAATAAATGAAAAAATGAACTGTCAAGAACTCTGGAACAACGGGATTCGAACCTGCGTCCTTCGGATTGCCGGTCCGACGTCGTTCCAATAGTTCCAATTACACCAGACGATCCTCTATCCAAAACGTAAACGTAACTTCATTACAAATGAAACGATCGTCACCCATAAACTTAACAATACGATTATACACGACAAACATAAGAGGACATTGTAACTCTAATTAAAAGGTCTTATCTTAACCGACACCTTTTTCCTACAATCAAAAATCTTTACGTCACTCTGGGCGGAATGTGAGATTTCTCGCCCACGGGCGCATCGGCAAATCTCACTTTACACCCAGGAGAAGACGTAAAATTGTGTACGCACCACGGGCGGTAATAAAGAAAGTCTCAGATCGCTTGTTTATGGCCCTTACCTTCGGTTCGGGCCACAAATGCCCGCGACCTGAGCAGTTCTTTATTTTACCGCCCTAGGTACGTAATGTACTATTTCTAGTAGGGCTCCTGATATCCGTGATACACGCCGATCCGTAGCTACGGGTTCTTAAGCCCGGCGGTACTAAGATCACGAATTTCACGAACACGGCAAGGTACGTACCACGTACCTGCGTTCGTGTCCGGATTCACGTGACACGCCGTGACCGTGACACGCCATGATACGTAGCCCGTACCTGCGTAAGCTTCGGGCTCGGTTCCGTTGGATACTTATCGCATGTCTCGTAGGTTCGAAACGCCCGGGAGAAAAATAAATAAGGACTAAGTATTATTGAATTGAGTTACCACTTAGTATATTGAATACGGGACGTTCTTCGGACAAACATTTACGAGTCAATTAAACTTAAATTGTATTTTTTGGTTATATCTAGAAATAATTTATGGGGTTATTCTCAGGGGGGTTACATTACTCACACATATACACTGATGAAAGAGATGTGCGCCTACACAATCCTACGCGTGCAAATGAGATGCAATGACACATTTTCCGTCCCTCATCGCGTATGCGTTTTTTTTGCCTGCCACCGCACCGGGTGTCTGCCATCAAACTGTCACTGTCACTGGCCTAGTTTAGGGTGGCCAGTGCTTTTAAAGTGACTTTACCCATCAAGTTGGGTAATTATTGTGTTAGGTAATATTGAAAGTTTAAACTTTAAGTGTGAGTGAAATTATTGAATTTCACGAAAACTCTGACAAACATTTAAATGAATATGTTTTACTAAAATAATTGTTATGTTAGGTAGTTTAGGTAGTAACTTAGACAAATATCTAGCTTTTAATTACTTTGAAGGTCAGATTGGGCTGATTGAGTCAGATTGCCCAGATTGAGCTGTCATTTTAGTATCTGGAGAAAAAAATAATAATATGAAATCTAGAATTATGGTAAAATAATGGGGGATTTTCTTTACATGTGGCATCACAAATCTTAGCTGTTAGAATATAGCTGTCCCTGTCGGGTATACGCTGACTCTCTGTCTATTCTATGGTAGGTCTATGGTTATTGTGTTTTCTGTATAATAAGCTATCGATTTTAGTCAAAACTAGCGACCTGCCCGTTACATTGCACTAATATAAATATAAGGTGTAATGTAAAACTCCCTAGTAAGTATCATTATAATTATGAACTTAAGCAACGCTATGCTACTGGTTGTTATTATTCAATCAAGAGAAGACATTTTTTCTGTTAAGTATTAATTAAATGAATGAAACACTTGTAAAAGCTTGCTACTATCAAAGAATATAACGTAGCCTAAATATAATACTCCAGTAAAGATACGTTTTTTTCAAACATTAATTTATAATAGCGATTTTTTTGTTTATATAGCTTTAAAATGTCATTATAAGATGACTGAATGAAAAATCCTACAAACTTTCCATCGGGAAGTAAATATTCATCAAAATATATATGAAGGGTTTCTTTTTTTTTGTCCGATTTTCCATCATCCATAAATAACGTGTCTTAAGGAACCATAATAAATAATAAAATATATATATATATTTATTTAAGCGATTTTTTAGAAATTAATTAAGGTTTTTTTCAAGGTCAAATTTTTGTAGAATTTTCTGTCTACATATTGATTAACATGCCTTTTAAGCCATACAACTAAATACTTCTGCTATTATGAATTATTTCTAAATTTGTCATTTTTCCCATACAAGTGAAAATAAAATGACTGTACTATTATAAACAAGGCAATCCTAATTCAAAGAAACAAAAGGGTAAATTTCTGCAAATTTTCGGTAGGTATGATAAAGGTAATACAGGTAAACAAATTCAACAAAAACACATGTACGGGGCCACGGAAAAAAAAGTACGCAGCTGCAGCTCTTATCAGTTTCGAACTTTCGGCACATTAATGAGTACTGATTATTTCTAGATTGAAGGTAATAATGACATATTATTGTTAGAGTGTTTTATTGTATGACTAACAAGCTAAGCCAACCTACCGGGTTTTTTTTTTGTAGATAAGAAGTGCAGTTGCACGTGCAGACAAAGATAATAAGATTTGCGAGCGACTTATTAAAATGAAACAAACAATACACATAAGTAGCCGTGGGCTTTACCTTTTGTTTGTGAAGTTGAAAGAAGTGACCGCGATATTTTGTTTTAGAAATTCGTGGTATTTTTTTATTTGATCTGGAGGGGGCAGTTTAGAATTTTGAACTCATATTCATTGTCATTAGTTACTCCTGACATCATAGTTGGTCTTCAAGTTTTAATTTAGCCGTGAATTTAAAGTTGTTTTTGTTGATGTTTCGTTATTTTTTGTTTTGTTATTACTCTAATAGTGTGTTTAAACTATTAACAATGAAGAGAAGTTGGATATGGAGATTTAACCCTTTTATTAAAGTAGCTATTCATTGTAATTAATGTTTGGTTCGTAAATTTATTACTGATTAATATTTAAAAGGCCGTACTATTGGAAATAAATTTTAATTCAAAAGTAATGAAACGCAATAGGCTAGATGAATTTTTTTCATGCGTGGTATCATTCGATTCGTTTTGTTGTGAGGATCAAATGTCTATATGGGGCCAATTGCCTTAAATCAACATAAAAGACAGGAAAGAGACTTAAAGTCTGTGATTTGCTTTTGTTTCTCGAAACGCTCCTAACAAAATGATATAAAGCCGTGACGTCATGGCTTCATAGTTGCCCTGTTTAAAGTATGGAAAAATTATGAAATTGCTATTTTTACAGTGAAATGTTGCGTTTATGTACATGGTTGCTATACAATTTATTTCACAGTAAAATGTTTAAAATCGAATGGTATCATTGGTTTTTTAAAATGTTGTACTTTCAAAATTCGAAAAAAAATAAATTTTGAAGCCTGATATCTTTGCACCATTTCAATAGATTTTTTAATGTTTACTTTATTTGTATATTTTGATCATTTTGCATCCTATCAACTAAATTTCATTGCCTAATTCAACATGTGTCATCATCCCTATTAGAGCTATGAACAAAAAACTCACGATACATTTTTATTCGTAGCTCTTAGAGACCGCATCGTATCTTCACTCAACGTCGCGGGCGGACCGAACCGGCGTGTTCTTAAGATACGTGAAGCCGTGATCACGCCTACACGGATCTACACGGATTCACGTACCCTAATTTCACGTACCCGAATGTCACGTGCGGAACGGACCAGAAAACCGTTGCCGTGATTCACGAAACCGGGTGCACGGCTACGGGTTCACGAATCACGGACACGACCGCGAGCCCTAATTTCTAGTCTCTAGCCCAGCTTTGTACGCTATTGTCTTGCCGGAGCGTGGCACATTGTCAAAAGTTGTTAAAATAACAATGTTTTCCTGAACGAAATTATCTCCACATACCTACCTAGCAGTGGCGGCGCGTCAAAAATATTTGTAGGCAAGTCGGAGCTAATTTGGCTTTCTTATTCTCCATGATCTGTAGGGAAGTTACCCAAGCGCCTAATAATCAGGGAAGCCGCTGAGAATTAGGGTTATATAGACCCGCTGCCACTGCTACCTAGTCTAGTCTTTAAACGTAAAAATCTATGCCAAACCAGCATACGACCCGCCTAATGGTAAGCAGCTACCGCAGCCTATGGACGCCTGCAACTCCAGAGGTGTCAATGCGCGTTACTGGCCTTTTATAATCTTGTACACTACTTTTTGAAAAACCCTAAAGAATCTACTGTAGTCCTGTCCGAAATTTAATCACTCACGACTGGATCACGAAATCGTCTGTCACAATTTTCAAATCGACCCATATAACCTCCAAGACCTCATTACATTACAAAAGAATCCACACTATCATCTTTCAGTAAATTCGTCACCACCATAGTTGAACGGTACATAACCATCTCATTAATTCAAATTCACTATCATCATATCATCAATTATCATTGTAAAAACTCACAGACCCTAATATATAATATAGTTAATTAATTACAAAACAAAGACATAGCGAATCTAGCCGCCCGTACCACTCGCGGGGACTCGATTCAGTCACTCTAGAAAAAAAAAAACTGTAGTCCGGGTACGGGTTATTTCTAGGGCGAACACTGTGGAAAGAAGTTTCGATTGAAGAACTAGACTTAAGATTACCTACGAAGACCAGAATACTGGCAACCCTACATCATCGAGTATAGTCTGTGCGGAAAAAGAAGTGTCTTGGAATTCATTAGTTCCCATATAAACCACGACTCTTCTCTTTACGCACAAACTCTAGGAGAATTATGATGTTTTAGCACCCCATTTATTGCTGTCACAATATTAACTAAGTGCAACAATCATGATTATTCCACAATGGAAATACAACAATGTTATCTACTGTCTCGATCTGAAGGTTTCGTAGATAAGGACTGCAGGAAACATTTGTAACGTGCAATGACTAAGGTTTAGGTTGTTTAGCAAATATTGTTTCTGTCATATAAGTAACTAAGTATAAGTATAACTTCAACAGGTAAATGCTTCTTTGTAGGTGTTAAATATTTAATGAATAGGTAGGTTACAGCTGTTCATTTGTTGAACGTGAATCATAAAATAGAACTTGTCGAACTCGCGGAGCAGAGAGGTGAGTTCTTACAAACTCCAGACCGAACTGTCGCCTGGCTACTGGGACGTCTCGGCATTTGGATGGCTTTTTGATTTCGATAGTTTGTCTGACGATAACTTTAGTAACTTTTTTCTGATCTTTATGAAATTTCTCCAACCGAACTGTCGGTCTGGAGTTGTTTGTAAGAACTCGCTTCGCTTACGCTCCGCGAGTTCGATTACATCTAGCTAAGATGTAATCGAACATTGCAGTAGCAGCAGAAATAGCTACAGTGGCCATATTAATTTTCGAATGTTAAATTTCGAGAGGCCTTTGCCCAGCAGTGGGACACTATACTTTAGGCTAATTAAAAAAAAATCGAGTTACCACTTTTGTTTGAATTAAGCGACATTTTTTGTCTTCTTAAATTTTAGGTCTCACAGATTTTTTTTCTAAGCCTCGCTCTCATCCGAGACGAAAAAAGCCTTCCTCGATCGGACAGTTATGGGGGAGAATTTCGATAAACTGAGTTCGCAACCCGTGATTGTCACGTATGACAACGAATTTACCGGTGTGACTATAAGTGGTTAAACGGCAGCGCCGTCATGACGAAGACGCGTTCCGATCGCTCTCGTGTTCCACCACCAGTATAAGTACGATCCGCATTTAGGGTCCTGCCTGCCACCATATTGCATTAGAGTTGATGATGATGATGTCCTGTTATCCCTCATCAGGGACATAGGGCTCTCAGAAGGGGTTTCCGTTGTTCATGGTCCTCCAGCTCCGTCCAGTCAAGGCCACTTGCAGCCTCCATTTCAACTGTGCGCCTCCAGTCAGCATCAAAAATATGTATACATTTCGGCTTTTATGTCTGTGGGATAAGACTCAAATTCGTATACATATTATTGATGCTGACTGTACGAGGGCGACCCTTACCCCTTTTTCCTGGGTATCAGGGTTAGCTTGCTTAATATACTTAGTTAGAGCCATTTTAAAGCAGTTCTGACACAGTTCTCTAAAGTCCCAGTCCCGCCAGCCCCACCTGTGTAGGCATAACTCGCATTGATGACAGAAGAATACGCCATTATGTCGCTTGGCACCCAGCTCACGAAGATCGGCCTGTATCATATGATTGGATGGGTACAGGACGATGTTCAACTTCGCGTGACGGCGGCCATAGGTCAAAGCGAGATATCACTAGTACTCCACCTTTGGCTGACGCGGTATCTCGCTCTCACTTACTGCCTCTAGGCAGTGCCGCCGCCGCAAGAGGTGGCGAAGCTGTCTTTCGACTCTCTCTCTCTGTAGTTGCTCTTTCATATCCGAAGATCGTGATCATCTGTCCTTCTGAATCGTATGATCAGGCATCATAGACACACACAGGTGTCATTTCGTTTTTCTTCTTCACCTGGTCACTCCACCGCGTCGAAGGTTTACGTTCCCTTTAGCCTATCGATCTTTCTTACGACCCATCTTTCCTAGTTAGCCACGCTTTAGTCGCATCAATATCTGGTTCAACTACCAGCTCAAAGTATATTTTATATAGGCCTCTATATACTGGTTGGTGTGTGAATCGCCTATGTTCGTAGACATTGGAACACACTGCCTGTAATCGAATTGCACGACGCGTTACGTTAGATGTATGGCTTTATATTTGAACTGTGTGCTATTCCATCTATTGATAATGCCTTTGCCTTTATGAAGCAATTGGGACAAATTGGTTATATATTTTAGCGTATTGTTATGATTAGCTCCATGCAATGCTACTGTTTAAATATATGCGCCGCGTTCAGAGCACGAGGTACATCAGGTACAAGTTATTAAAATGTTATGTTAATTAACTTCATTTTTAGCAAAAATAAATGCGCGTAAAAATCATTTTGCTGATGCTGTCTGTACAGTTTGATTCCAGCGGGCCTACCGCGAACGTCGAAAAATTGTACTTTCTATATCTCTCAGTCGCTCTTGCATATTCGAAAGACAGTGATGCAAATAGACGAAAGAACAAACGACGCGGTTATAGGCCTGTAAAAAACTGAATAGTTAAGCCCGTCACAGACGGAGCTATAATATATATATTAATGTACCGTAAGATACCTTTACATAAAAAATACATGCTTTAGCAACCCTGACTACTATCTCGTACAAATAAAGTCGTAATAAAAATACAACCAAGCTCATATCTTCACCGTACGTTACTATCTGCACAGAAAATCAGTTAAAAATCCATGTTGTTCTGTTCTACATTGATAAGTGATAAGCTGATAACAATTAAATTGATAATTATTATCATATTTAAAAATATATTTCAGTGATTATCTATCTATAATTCTATACTCAATTTAGTACGCATTACGTAATAGTAGGTATGACTTTGTGGACTCTATTTGCATAAAAAAGTTTATTTATATACCTTGTCTATGAGTTCATGGACTTATACAAATGTATAGTTAGAATTATATTATAATACTGTGTTTTTTCTTTGCAGGTAATATCATAAACCCCAGTTGATTCGTTGTGGCATGCAACGAAGAGCCACAGAGTAAAAATAGCAAGCTTCGTGCAAGCGCGATGCTAAAACTTAGTTTCGCGGTGCACTAAAACCTTGGTAAGTGAATAAACTCAAGGCTTGAGTCACAGAATACGTACAGAAGGTTCACTGAGCATTAAAACATTTAAAACCCCTTTTACCACGACAGCGCCAAACAAGCATACGTCTCGCCTGATTTATTATCTATCGTATGGCTACACGTCACTGGATATAGAGAGGCATTTCTTATCGTGGTAATAGAAGTGAGAAAGTAGATGGTGAAGAAAATCCAGTGAGTGCTGCGATTTCCAGATGAGACAGTGCAGCTGCTAAGTAAAAGAGTAACAATACTCTTTCAGCACGACCGGATCACGTGTGCGGTTGTCTGAGGTGTTTCCTACGGACGCAGAGTAACATTGATCCCCATGATGAGCCTGATGGTAAACATCTACAACTTCAGAAGAGCCACATGCGCGAGGTGACCCTTTAGAATCCTGTACACTCATTCTTTGAAGAACACCATACTGTACTGTAGTCCCTTAGGAAAACCTTGGCAGGGAGTTCATCTCACAGCCGGAGCGTTCGCAGAAGGAATTTCTCTTAAACCGCACGATGTACGACCAGCTCCAGCGTGTGAAGATGAACACCCTGCCGACGGCGAGCGGTGGTAGAAAGCGACCGTTGTCCTCATATCAAACAATTCTTCAGAGCACACATTGTACAAGCGGTAGAATACACACTAGGAAACCCCTGTTTAGATATGGCAAACCGGCCTGAATATCGCCTGTATCGCATTTTTTCTTAATTAAGCCTAGATTTTAGAACTAACGGGCCAATGGGTCGATGGCGTCTACTTGTAGCAGCGCCACACGATCACGCAGTCAGCCGTCTCTAAATACCGTCAACACTCTTGCATCGTAATGAAGTTGGCCAGTCCAAGGATGGTGTCAGTACTGCCAGCATTAGTTGTACCTGTCAATCCAACCAATAGAGTCAAACTCCTTTTTTTACTATGACTTGGATGCTAGCCCTAGCCAAGTCCGATACTAGTGACAGGTACAACCTATGCTGGCGCCATCTGACAGTTGTCTTCCCCATTGCCCAAAGGTACCGTTGGAAGTGCGAAAACGGCTACGCGCTACGAAGTTATGTAATACAAATACAAACTAGATTACAGCGAAAGTCGAAAATATTAGCGTTTTCGTTATCTGCCTTTGTATCGCTTTGCATATTCGAGCGGTAGAAAGATAAATAAGTAAATTTAGATTCGATAATCTAACCGTACGTCTTGACTCTTGTATAATGTTTACGGTTATACCTATGGTTTAAATTAAACTCAGGACCATCAGTTTCTTAGCTAATTAATTAATGTCTAACCTAAAATAAATATCGCTTTGTGTAGGATGGCGTTTGTACGTATATTTTGCTCCTAAAACAATAAGTGACCAAGAACAATCCACTTATAAACTTCCCTTCTTATTTCTAGAAACTATTTATTTAAAGAAACTGTAAAAATGGCGTAGTTAAAAATAGGCATCGTGACATTGGCGCCCGATCACAATCTTATTTGATCAATAACTGCGATTAAATGTTATTTTACGGCGTGCCTGTTCTGACCCTGACCCGATTTTAGGCGATGATTTATCGTGAACCAATTATGAATTAACGTGTGATTATTAGATATTTGTGACACTGTTGGAAATGTCCCTCATTTCCTCATGGCTGAGAGTCGACGCGACCACATGAGGTAGTTGCTTTGGTAACCAAGGCTCTCAAAGTTACAACGATTCCCAACATGCCCTTACGCGTAACCGATTACGTAACCACCGTCATTTGCCAAATATACGCGTCGTCTAGCTAATATAGAATGCAGTACGTATTTGGCAAATAATGGGCCATTTGAAATAGCACCCTAATTTATCCAAGTTGCCGAAATGGTTGCGCGATTGGCGTGTGCCAAGTCTTCGAACGTGTCATGTGTAATGTGTGGCTTACACATGGAGATTATGGAGACATTCGATGGCTTACGTTAGGTACAAAGAAACATATATATATTATGTAAATAGTTCGCATCATATGACGTTGCCATTAGTGAGATATTATTATCACTTTAAATTAACTCTTAATAAAACAGCAAACCTCTGTTTGACTCTTTCTGATAAATAACTGAAAATAAAGGACAGGAACAAATGATTAACAGCGTTTGATTTGACAAATATTAATTATACTACAGAACAGTATAAATAATAGATGATGAGATTGAATTATATCCACACCATGGTCACTTCTAGATGCCTTAATAAACCAAAAAGACGGGCCTAAGGACAGTCAGGATCGCTAGCTATCAGAAGCGGAACGTCACGTCAGACACTCGGTTCCCTACAGCTTGCTTATCTATTCAGACAGTTGAACACTACTTAACCTACTACAAAGCATGAAGAAAACTTTTTCTAATTTATATCTGGCTTTTCTTGGAAAATGTTCGACACACAGCCTTTGCTAGCTGCCATTCATGACTCATTCTCGAACTTCCCGTCAGTATGACAGCAGCCTCACGCACATTACGTGCACTATAATACGAACTGACAGACTATTTGTTTACTATCACGAGCCAGTGGGCCGGAATGCGCCTCTAGTCGGTTTCACTAAATATTATAATAATGAGACCTGATATTTGCTTTAGGCACGTGGTTCAGAGTTGCCAGTAGCAACTAGGGCTCGCGGTCGTGTCCGTGATTCGTGAACCCGTAGCCGTGCACCCGGTTTCGTGAATCACGGCAACGGTTTTCTGGTCCGTTCCGCACGTGACATTCGGGTACGTGAAATTAGGGTACGTGAATCCGTGTAGATCCGTGTAGGCGTGATCACGGCTTCACGTATCTTAAGAACACGCCGGTTCGGTCCGCCCGCGACGTTGAGTGAAGATACGATGCGGTCTCTAAGAGCTACGAATAAAAATGTATCGTGAGTTTTTTGTTCATAGCTCTAATAGGGATGATGACACATGTTGAATTAGGCAATGAAATTTAGTTGATAGGATGCAAAATGATCAAAATATACAAATAAAGTAAACATTAAAAAATCTATTGAAATGGTGCAAAGATATCAGGCTTCAAAATTTATTTTTTTTCGAATTTTGAAAGTACAACATTTTAAAAAACCAATGATACCATTCGATTTTAAACATTTTACTGTGAAATAAATTGTATAGCAACCATGTACATAAACGCAACATTTCACTGTAAAAATAGCAATTTCATAATTTTTCCATACTTTAAACAGGGCAACTATGAAGCCATGACGTCACGGCTTTATATCATTTTGTTAGGAGCGTTTCGAGAAACAAAAGCAAATCACAGACTTTAAGTCTCTTTCCTGTCTTTTATGTTGATTTAAGGCAATTGGCCCCATATAGACATTTGATCCTCACAACAAAACGAATCGAATGATACCACGCATGAAAAAAATTCATCTAGCCTATTGCGTTTCATTACTTTTGAATTAAAATTTATTTCCAATAGTACGGCCTTTTAAATATTAATCAGTAATAAATTTACGAACCAAACATTAATTACAATGAATAGCTACTTTAATAAAAGGGTTAAATCTCCATATCCAACTTCTCTTCATTGTTAATAGTTTAAACACACTATTAGAGTAATAACAAAACAAAAAATAACGAAACATCAACAAAAACAACTTTAAATTCACGGCTAAATTAAAACTTGAAGACCAACTATGATGTCAGGAGTAACTAATGACAATGAATATGAGTTCAAAATTCTAAACTGCCCCCTCCAGATCAAATAAAAAAATACCACGAATTTCTAAAACAAAATATCGCGGTCACTTCTTTCAACTTCACAAACAAAAGGTAAAGCCCACGGCTACTTATGTGTATTGTTTGTTTCATTTTAATAAGTCGCTCGCAAATCTTATTATCTTTGTCTGCACGTGCAACTGCACTTCTTATCTACAAAAAAAAAACCCGGTAGGTTGGCTTAGCTTGTTAGTCATACAATAAAACACTCTAACAATAATATGTCATTATTACCTTCAATCTAGAAATAATCAGTACTCATTAATGTGCCGAAAGTTCGAAACTGATAAGAGCTGCAGCTGCGTACTTTTTTTTCCGTGGCCCCGTACATGTGTTTTTGTTGAATTTGTTTACCTGTATTACCTTTATCATACCTACCGAAAATTTGCAGAAATTTACCCTTTTGTTTCTTTGAATTAGGATTGCCTTGTTTATAATAGTACAGTCATTTTATTTTCACTTGTATGGGAAAAATGACAAATTTAGAAATAATTCATAATAGCAGAAGTATTTAGTTGTATGGCTTAAAAGGCATGTTAATCAATATGTAGACAGAAAATTCTACAAAAATTTGACCTTGAAAAAAACCTTAATTAATTTCTAAAAAATCGCTTAAATAAATATATATATATATTTTATTATTTATTATGGTTCCTTAAGACACGTTATTTATGGATGATGGAAAATCGGACAAAAAAAAAGAAACCCTTCATATATATTTTGATGAATATTTACTTCCCGATGGAAAGTTTGTAGGATTTTTCATTCAGTCATCTTATAATGACATTTTAAAGCTATATAAACAAAAAAATCGCTATTATAAATTAATGTTTGAAAAAAACGTATCTTTACTGGAGTATTATATTTAGGCTACGTTATATTCTTTGATAGTAGCAAGCTTTTACAAGTGTTTCATTCATTTAATTAATACTTAACAGAAAAAATGTCTTCTCTTGATTGAATAATAACAACCAGTAGCATAGCGTTGCTTAAGTTCATAATTATAATGATACTTACTAGGGAGTTTTACATTACACCTTATATTTATATTAGTGCAATGTAACGGGCAGGTCGCTAGTTTTGACTAAAATCGATAGCTTATTATACAGAAAACACAATAACCATAGACCTACCATAGAATAGACAGAGAGTCAGCGTATACCCGACAGGGACAGCTATATTCTAACAGCTAAGATTTGTGATGCCACATGTAAAGAAAATCCCCCATTATTTTACCATAATTCTAGATTTCATATTATTATTTTTTTCTCCAGATACTAAAATGACAGCTCAATCTGGGCAATCTGACTCAATCAGCCCAATCTGACCTTCAAAGTAATTAAAAGCTAGATATTTGTCTAAGTTACTACCTAAACTACCTAACATAACAATTATTTTAGTAAAACATATTCATTTAAATGTTTGTCAGAGTTTTCGTGAAATTCAATAATTTCACTCACACTTAAAGTTTAAACTTTCAATATTACCTAACACAATAATTACCCAACTTGATGGGTAAAGTCACTTTAAAAGCACTGGCCACCCTAAACTAGGCCAGTGACAGTGACAGTTTGATGGCAGACACCCGGTGCGGTGGCAGGCAAAAAAAACGCATACGCGATGAGGGACGGAAAATGTGTCATTGCATCTCATTTGCACGCGTAGGATTGTGTAGGCGCACATCTCTTTCATCAGTGTATATGTGTGAGTAATGTAACCCCCCTGAGAATAACCCCATAAATTATTTCTAGATATAACCAAAAAATACAATTTAAGTTTAATTGACTCGTAAATGTTTGTCCGAAGAACGTCCCGTATTCAATATACTAAGTGGTAACTCAATTCAATAATACTTAGTCCTTATTTATTTTTCTCCCGGGCGTTTCGAACCTACGAGACATGCGATAAGTATCCAACGGAACCGAGCCCGAAGCTTACGCAGGTACGGGCTACGTATCATGGCGTGTCACGGTCACGGCGTGTCACGTGAATCCGGACACGAACGCAGGTACGTGGTACGTACCTTGCCGTGTTCGTGAAATTCGTGATCTTAGTACCGCCGGGCTTAAGAACCCGTAGCTACGGATCGGCGTGTATCACGGATATCAGGAGCCCTAGACTAGCAACCCCCGGGCACAGAATAAGTATAGTGCAAATACAGATGATTCTCCTTCCTGAATTTGACATTTAGCTACAGAGATGAAAACGTTAGCAGTAATAATACGCTCTTAAAAAATAAAATAGGGTTTTCAACGTGCTTCATATATCCATGCAGGTTTGAGACATGTCATAAACACTGGCTGAAATGATAATGTGACGTTTTCAATCAAAGGTACACATCATTATCGATTGTCAATAGAATAATTTAGAAATAAACCCTATTAACAATCGACAAATATGTATCTATCACTTGAAAACGTCACATTTTCTCGAACGCACTCATAAGGTGATAAGTGATGTGCCAACCCTTCCTTCATTAGCCCTCATTATGCCTCATATCCGGCCAGCGCATCTGGAAAAACGGGTACAATGAAGAGAGCCATAGTGAAACCCTCCTGACCCGAGACAAAGCGACTAAGAATCAACACAGTCCAATAAATTCAGATCAAAATTATTATAGATCAAGAACGGGTTATACTCGTCTCCATAAGTCCTGCGGCTCGTGATGTAGGAATCGTCCTCAAGCATGACAGTATAAAGGGGAGTGCTCTCCGAGAGCCTCTTGACACGTCAAAGTATCCAAATATTAGATGCCGAGGGCCGGAGTGCAGATATTGTGTCACTGCCGTCACTGGGGATATAATTAAGAGGAAATTTGACCTTTTCCTCACTTTTCGTCTCAAAAACTGCAAAAAGTTAACTTTCGTACGAGTTTTAATCAGAAAGATAAATGCGGTATGTATATATGTATGTATGTATAGTATATAATTGACATGCATTTAACTAATTAGGTATATACATATATTTAAAATACAACATCTTATTTATTTAAGTAAATTCACTTTTTAGGTAAAGTTACAAATATAGTATTTTGTAGATTGTTGCTTACCATATCTTTCTACAAGTTATGAAGTATTGTATTAAGGAAAATACTAAATAAGCGACTTATCAAGATGACAAAAAGTCAAGCCTGATGTACTTAGAATACCTATTACGATAAAAGAACATATAATCCAACCCGTTTTTATGCTGTTTTTGTAAATATCAAATGTTATTGTGAACGCTACTTTAATGGACACGAGCGTTTGCCTTAGAACCAGTAATAATTTTAAACTAAAAAAGAACCGACTTCACTTACGATCCGCTTTTCCAAGTGCAAAATGCCCGAGTTGCTGTAAAAAAATACTGAAATCACTATAGGTGTGCCTATAATAGTTGAAGAGTTCCCTCAATTTCTCCAGGATCCCATCATCAGATCCGGACCTGGTGACAATGGGACCAACTTTGAAACTCTGTCAAACAAAAAAATAATTTCCCATATCGGTCCAGGCGTCTTCGAATAATCGGTGAACATACATTAAAAAAAAGCAAACAAACAAAGATCCCGACGAATTGAGAACCTCCTCTTTCGAAATCTTGGAGTCGGTTGAAAATTGATCTCATCATCATTTGCTACGAGACGCTTGCATTTTCATGGAGCTATCACAATAATAATACATATATCACTGCAATAGTAGAAGTACGGAAGATTTTCCTTCTCGACTTCGACGTTTAGTTACAGGCCTATAACCGCGAAGCACTTCGTTCATCGAATCGAATATTTCCATCACTCTCTTTCGTATATGCAAGAGCGATAGAGACGGGACCATCGTTTTGTCGATTTTCGAACTTCGCGGTAGACCCTCAGAAACGCGACAATCACCGAACTGCGACAAAACTAGTGTTGTCTACTTCATTGGGACCGGAAAACCCCTAATATTTTCAATAGGGTTGCCCTATCGTTACGGTAACCGTTTTAATAGGGTTAAACATATCCAATGTTGTTTCCCTATCGAACGTCTATAGCTTGATCGCATTCTAAAAACCCTTGATAGGGTAACCTTTGGGAGTTTTCGGTTCGGTAAGCGCTTACATTTGGGTGAGCCAATGATGTACTTACCGAATTGATAGGGTTTGTAAAAACCACCGTATCAAATACCCGATCTAATACAAGGGGTACATTGGCAACCGGTTCCGGTCCTTGACTTGTCAACATGTCAACTTGTCAATAGATAAAAACGAGTTTGATGCGTTATAACGTGAAAGCAGCATAACATTTTGGTATTTATTATGTTAAAGGATAACAAAACTTTATTACTAATACACTGACTGAAGTATCATTAATTCTGAACGAAGCCGAATCGAATAGTTAGTTATTGGCAGGATAAGTATATACCTAACATGCGGACATCTTGAAAAAATCTTACTACATTGTACTTATTTATATTTCCGCCATTACGCTGGTTTGCCTGAGCACGCTGGCGGAGAGAATACTGACGAAGACGTCATGTTACGAATATAAGGTTTATTATGGATCCCAAGTAAATATACGAGAGCCGCACCTGTATCACGTATATACGAATTTGAATTGTATTATCTATGTAGTAAGGTCGCTTGTTTTATCCTGGTTGAGGTTTATATATTGATCTTGGAGTATTTGGATATGTACGGGTGTGCAAACAAGATTGTTGGTGTACAGGCTTGACTTATTATAATATCGCAATTAGTGTTAAAATGTAGTGGAGATTTTCAACATTCTAATCGGCACAGTCCTGGCTGGACTTTAATAAGGGTTTTCGCAATGTAGTTTTTCACTAGATAGCAGCACCGTGGCAAGAGGTCTAGCACCAATCATGTTTAATCACCCTTTTTTTGATTGGTGGATTTAGACTGCTGTCAAAAATACTTCTCGCCACAGTGCCGCCACCTATGATTCAGGAAACCCAATTTGCTAAGCCCTTTACAGTCCAAGCAATTTTCTTTTGGTCTAACGTGAACTGAACCCTAACCTCAACCATTAAATGTCCGTGCCTTACCGCAACCACAGAACCTGCAGAAGATTCACTGTGTAACAAAACCATTGTCACCAGCAATAGTATCTTCCTACATGAAGGCCGCAAAAATATGTGACAGGCTCTTATGGCCCTACAAATAAGAGCGAGTCACATATTTTTGCGGCCTTCGTGTAGGAAGATACCCGTCACAAACCCGGATTGTTTAGCCACTTGCCATTGTTCATAATTTAGCCGTGTAATAAATGACCGATGTAAATAACAGTTGACAGCTAGTCGAGTAACATAGGTCATTCATAACACGGCTAAATTACGAACAATGGCAAGTAGCTCAACAATCCTGTAGCAGTTTTTATAATTACACATATCATATAGGCATATACAAGGAAATTCCACCGGTGCTTTCTTGGCCAGGTGGCGAAGTTGGTTAACGCGTCTGCCGCGAATGCAGAAGACGCTGGTTCGAGCCTTGGGCACCGGAGGCGTTGGTCACTTTTTCCTTTGTATATGACATCCTATTCCTATATAAGGGATCATCCATTAATTACATCACACCTCAAGGGGGAGGGAGGGGGTCCACAAAATGTGACATATCGTGACAGGGGGGAGGGAGGAGTTCCATGTTTGTGACCTCACAATGCTCACATACAATTTTTTTACAAAATCTAAGTTAATAAAAAATCAATTGTAAACAAACATTGTACTATACTAATTTTCTACATACTCGGATTTGTTTGAATACATTCGTTCCCTATAAATTTGCTACTATTTTTCTGGCAGAGTTTCACGATTTATTGTTACAAAGTGATGTTGTAATTTTTACCTTCCTAAACTAAAAATCTAAATGTGACGTCACACTAAGGGGGGGTGCAGTTAATTGTGACGAAGTGTGACAAGGGGGAGGGAGGGGTCAAAAAATCATGTAATTGGTGTGACGTAATTAATGGATGATCCTTAAGTATATAATTTATACATTTATCATTTCTAAATACAGTTAACTCTTATTTTTTCCCTTCGCTCAACGTCTTAATTGCTGTGTCGTGTTTTCCTCTTCAAGTAGGGCAAGCCAAGCCGGATAATCAATATTTGCCAAGCCGATTAAGTTCTTAGCGTAGGTATTGAGTTACACTTTAATTTTACTATGCCATATTGATTATATGTAGGTCAGGTTTGCAGGGGGCATGTTAAGGAACTCGGGGGTTAGGCACTGGTCCCACCGCGAGCGAGTAAGCTATCGGCTATTTCAGGAGACAAAAGATACTCGCCCCCGTGTAAACAAAAGAGAGACAATATCATCGCCGGGCGAGTATAGTTCATCGCCCAGCGAGGATATTGTCTCTCTTTTGTTTACACGGGGGCGAGTATCTTTTGTCACCTGAAATAGCCGATAGCTCATAGTTTACTCGCTCGCTGTGGGACCAGTGCCTTAGTAGCAGCGGAATACATAAGATAATACTTTTATTTCATATAAACATTAATAAAAGTCATTGTCTAAAAAAAAAAAAGTCAACTTAAAACTAACTAAATAAACTACTCACTAATACTAAAAGATAACTTAAACTACACCCCACTCCGACCCCCACCTAGTCCAAATGTCCCAAAAATGCAGCGGCATTCGATATTTCTAGTTTGTTATCATTTTGACAGCACTGTAGGTAATGTTGGGATTGGTGTCAAAATTATATCAAATGTGTATTTGGACCAAAATTAATTTGAAGTTCTCGGATTTCCATTGGGATGTTGATGTGTGTTGCAATATTCTTATTTTTTGCCTACTAGAGTTTTAAGTGATTTGACCCTACAATTACTTACTAATTTTTTATGAGCCAACCAAGGCATTTAAAAACTGTTATGTTCGCCCTATTATAATGTAATAAGGTGCAATATTGTTAGTCTTTTACGCCCGTGCTAATGCTAAGGCCCGGCCCCATAAGCCCAGGGTGGGCCCACCTTGACCTACTACGATTCGTGCAGCGAAAATTTCAAACTATCAAAACGGTCTTACGTCATGTCATGGACATACAATTTTGATACTTAAGACGTACTAATATGGTTTAAACTAACTAAACTAAAAACACCTTTATAGTTGAGTAATAAATGAGAGTGGATGAAGTTGTAAACTTATGTTTTTATTTTTCTACTTTGTTGCTTTAACTGGAGCCCTTAATGAAGAGCTTATTAATAAGCGCAATTGCAACTGTTTTATTGCTACTGATGTAACGAATACCACTTTTACGAATACGAATATCACCTTTGTCATTTTACGAATACGAATATCACTTTTTTCATTTTACGAATACGAATAGTGATTACAAACTTATATTTGCCGTTGTCCCCATACAAATTATAGGCCAGCGCACTGCAAATACATAGTTGCATCACTAGTCAATTCCAATATTTTAATAGCACAAAGTATAGTGTGGCTAATTAAAGTCGAGTTGCAGTGGAGCTAGAGATAGAGAGAATCGTAGGCGCGCCACTAATTTATTACGTGAGTCGATTTAGATTCAAAAACTGTCAAAAAAAGTTTTACGAAATTAATAAATGAGTAATGCAATGCAATATATATTTCTTAGTGTGTGTACCAGCAGTGGCGGTGCGTCAAAATATTTATATAGGCAAGCCGAAGGTCATTTGGTTTTCTTCTTCTCCGTTGTCCGTAGGGAAGTTACCCAAGCGCCTTATAATTAGGGAAGCCGGTGACAATCGGTTTATCAACCCCATAATGGGGGAGGATAGTTATTTATCATTCTGCTGCTACATACAAAACTGGTATGCCTATACAGTGCTCTTTGAAACTATTACAGTTGGTACTACTTTTTAAGACCATACCCATTTACGTGAATGCACTATTTCCAGTAAGCATAGTCTTTGGTTTTGTCAAAATATATAACTGAAGTTCTGCGGCAGAAGTATGGCAAGATTTTCAAAAAGAGCTTCACCCGAGTTTATTATCAAAGAAACAAGAATGCGTCGAGATCTTAGTTACTTCTGCTGCTGACTGTACAGTATCTCCAAGATTTAACTTTAACACCATCGCTAACAAGTCAAGTCAGCTAAAGCTTGTTAAAGAACAACTCCATTCTTTAAAACGTCGCGTGCTAAAATATAAAAGTTCCGCACGCCACCGCCATTATATAATAGCGCTGGGAGCGGACTATGTCTACGTTGAGATATTATCAATGACAGTGTTGACTTTTAAAATTTCTTTATATTGTGATCATCAATGATAATATGTCATTTGCCTTGGGCACACAATGTGTATTGCCTCTCGTCATCACTAGTCTGATAAAGTGATAACAGCTTAACTGATTTTTTTACGGGATGCACTTGACAATCTAAATGTGATAAACCATATCGAAAGGGCCCTCATGGCGACAGACGCGGCGCAGACTTAATATAATTTACAGGCAATAAAGGCCTAAGCACCGGCCGTCTTTCAGTATGGAATATCACAGATAATAAATATATAAGGCGATTATCACACTGGCGCCACATGCAGAAACCACAGCAGTGTGAAAAACGCCTACCCAACAGTCGCGTAAGTCACGTTACCAAGAGACTGAAAGTCAACGCAGCTAAAGTAGAACCTTGAAGCTGTACATAAATTCTGTTAAAGTCATGCAGTTTCACTAAGAAAGGGGTTGGAATTGGGGTTGAAAGTTTTCAATGGCTTTAGCGCCGACAAAGTTACGGGCGGAGCTTAGTCTTACATCATAGAAAAATGAGCTAAATACGCTCTTGTCGTCTTTACAATTAAGTCACGCGAACACCATTTCAAAACTTCGAATATCGATGTTTTTTTTTCAATAATTGGATTAGGTATTTGGCTGATGCTGAACAACTTTTTCTATGGGACCAACTTCGAAATCCTAAAATAAAATTTGGCCTCCTCAAGCTCCCGATAACGTCTACATCTGATCGGCAAAAATGTATGAAACAGCCAAAAAAAATTGTGATTTCTGAAGTGGTCCGATAGAAACATGGCTAATGGTTGAAAAAACGCCCTTTGTTTAAGGGCTGCTCTACATGATGGGCCATCATAGGGACGCAGCTATATCGCAATATCCTCATCTCCCTCTAACGCATAGCTGCGTCCCTATGATGGCCCATCATGTAGAGGAGCCATAACATAGAGCACATTTTAGGGGCATTCCACGAGCTGTCCCGTACAAACGCGTCTGTATCTCTGTCATTAGAGTTATCTTTGCAATTTTAATTGGGATATTGTAATTCTGACCATAATGTGACTCTATTGTCGTAGAAAAGGAACTCCAAAACCTACCAGTTTTCTAAAAATTCGTCTTTGTACGGGACAACGGTGGACTTTTCCGTGGAATGCTCCTTTATATGAATGAATATTAGGTCAAACCCGTCACTGTATAGAAAGACCTCGTAAGTTAGACAATAAGTAAATGGGAATACCTTCAAGCCAAGGCTTCAAATGTTTTCCAACGAACTCTCATAAATTCTCCCGTTCCTCATATTCTAAAATCTATTTTTCAACCTTGACATTCCATTGTCTATCGTATTTGTCAGGTCCATTTATGTCGTCAATATCGTTCCACAATTTGTTTTACGGTAATAGGTTAGTAAAAATAACAGAAGCGTAAGTAACGAGCATAGCCGATTACATAGCGGTGAGGTAGGTTACGTAATTCCGCTACTGCCTATATATGTATGTTACGTAACCTTTTCAGAGCATCGTATGCTAATGTAAGCTTACTTATGGATCCAATACAGTTCCTATCCAAAAAAGCAATGAACGCACGCGTTCCTTTTTGCCTTTTAATTAAAACTGTAAAGTGTGCCGTGGCTATTCTTTCGATTCCTCATATCGATTTGCTGGCAAGCCATATTGTACGCGTGCCAAGTTTAGCTCTACTCATATTGCAATGCTAAACTACTTAGGGTTATGGTAGTAATATCGTGCCGGCATGGAGGCCCGTTGGTAACCTTGGTGGAGCCTGAAACATCCGTCTGCCCGGGCTGACGTTCGATTTTCACTTGGAGCATCAGCGCCAGTGTTTCGCCCGGGTGGGCGTGGTCTACCAGCCGGTCAATAGCACGGCATCCCGCCTCTCGCTCGCTCCCAACCCACACCGATAACACCCTCTCACTCACACCCGGGGATGATTGAAACGTGTGCCGCAAGCGCCCCGCGCGCCCCTTCTCCAAGGACGTTCAGTGAATCCGTCCCTCTCTGCGAGAGCACGTGTCTCCGTTACTATTTCATATAATGTGTGCCCCGCGAAAATTCACAACCAATTATGAGTCAAGTGCCTGATAAATTAGGTGACAAAATTCATGCCCGAAGTCGCTTTTAGCGATGCGTGAAGAACCATTTGGAGGACAATTATGTGCACCCGTGAAGTGATATGGCGATAAGCTTCAAGAACATCTCTTCGTGTTTTCCGTCCTGTGCTCTACCACGCCTTGCTATTCTTGTGACAACTCGAGGTAAGTGCCAAGGAATCCCCCGAAGGATCTAAATGTCACACGGGCAGCACCCACTTAACCTCATTCCGCGATCCCCTTGTGAAAATGCCCAACGTCATTATATTTCCATAGTCGCCTGGCTGTCGCCGAGTCTAGACACACAATTATACACAGAACAGAGATGCGACTCGCACGAATTCGTGTCCATCGATCGTATCTATTTCCCGAGAAGGTCAGAGTGTAATCGAATACCTATTGTTTGCCCTAAAAGCTATTGACACAGGGTTAGGTGATACATCCACTTTTATCCAACGGAAGAAAAGCGAACGGATAGCTGAGATAGATAATGTTACGCTAACGGCTTACGCTTTTTATCGGCGCCTGTCACAGCCTCGCCGGCAGGCTTTACCGATTTCCTTTTCCGATTTTAAACTGCCATATGTCCTAGATCGATAAGTTATTTTTTTCTTTTTTTTATTATACTCGTATGTAACGTTGCTATTCTGGATTGTGGTTTAGAATTCTTTGACAGTTTCCAAAGTGTCCTGAGACAGTGACGTCACTAACGATCTGTCAAATTTAGTCCGAGTGCTTATAGAGTGAGCAATTCCCTAATGACACAGTGAGGAAAGATTTGACTCACAATTCTCACAGAGTAACAACAACTGAAATAGACTCATGGTTTTCAGAATGATTTAGCCATAAGTATTGTTAAAAAAACTAGGTTCACACCCCAGGGTCTCCATTCCACGTGATGAACTGGAAGTCGTTTTATATATCGCCATTATTTCTAGAATACTACGACACAAGTAGTCCTCACTAGATATTTCATTCTCAGTAAAACAACTACACGGATTAATTTTGCCGAAGCGTTAAAAACTTGGTTTATTAGCATCATAACACTAAAATACTCATAAGCTACGTAAAAATCCGAATAATCCTTGACTTGAAAGACTTACGTTGTACAATGTTAGGTCATGTTCATTATGCAGACGAGTATCGACGCCAATGGCGATGGCGCCCCGGATGACATCAGTGTCTTCGCCAGCCTTATATTATAAGGGCGTTTTTGACGTAAAGTTACGTTTACTATGTGAAGACAATATGTATAATCGCGTAAAAATTGTCTATTTCTTATAGTTTCAGCTGGTAATAAAAAGTCGATAATGACAATGTTTTCTAATTTTACTTTGCACGGTTCCGAGGTTAGTGCCATATAATATGGCTTCTTGACTGACATTGTTTAACTGAACATCCTAAATGTATTGTATTGTATTAATGAATATTAAGAGCATCTTATGAATCGACTACCAATGGCACCCGGGATGACATCAGAACGTTACCATGGTTGTCATTTAGTCACCTATAACGTCATGCGTCACTTTCGCACTTACATACTTGTTAGAAAGTGACAGCTATGGTGGCAGGCGATAAAAACCCGACCATGGCAGACTAGCAGTTAAGCAGTTAAGTGCCTTTGCTGCCCTTGTACAGTCGCCATCAGATATATCGGAGCGGCGAAGGTGGTCACAAATATCTGAACAACGCCTTTATTAAAGCAATAAAGTGTATGTTCAAATAGTTTTGATTACCTTGGCCGCTCCGATCTGATGGCGACTGTACAGTGAGCCGTAAAGTTGCTATTCTGAGGGCGTTATTTGACGTTTAGCCATAATCTATGAAGAGAAATCGTAATGAAGAATCAAACAGTTTCGGCTGATACGTCGTTGTTGACGGAGTTTTCTCATTTTGCAGTTGGTGCCATACTAAAATGCCGTCTTGTTGTTTAACTGAATTGCTTCCTAAAGCTTTAAGGAATGTTACGAGCATCATCATTATGCATACGATACGAGTATTGACTACTAATTTCTCCGTCGGTGACATCATTTTTGTTGGCCTTATGCAGCAGCAAAAGTAGCCACGCCGAACCAGGGCCTGCATATCGGAAACATACAAGTACCTAAAAACTATATAACGCCAAAATAAAGCGGTATACCTAACGTCATACCGTTTATTTCGGTGTGGTTTCGGTGACGGAACCGAAATTTTTCGATCTATAGTGCTACCATATCGCTTATATCGTCCCTACGGTATAAACGGTCCCTGCGCCGAATAATATGCTCAAAACTCTTCAAAACTTTCAGAAGTTGCCACATTTTCCTCTATGTAATTGCTATGTTCTCTTGAAAAGTTATTGACAACTAATTGACGCTTTTTTTTCGATAATACCTTTTATTTCACCATATTTTAAGTGACGATAAAGTCGAGGATGAAGCATGCCGATCTTAAAAAGATCCAAGTTATAGTATTCAGAATAAGTGTGCAGGAAGCGGTGCTTTTTGCATGAAACCCTCACTTAATATTCAGCCAGACGTATTGATTGACAGCCGATACGCTAATACGAAACGCCCACTATTATCATATGGGAGTAACCACATTCAGTGAATTGCTTTTTGATGTTATTTCGTTTGATGACGACCCAGTCAGTAGATACCGTCTGGTTATATTTAAATGGCTTTTCACTGTAATTGTTATTTTGGCTTCATACTTTCAAAATAAATTCATACATATAAAAAATAAATTAAGGTCACTAATACAATGGTCATTTATACCCGAAGAAGTCAAACCTACATAATGCTTCTCGCTGAATATGATGATCTTAAAAATCTACACACACTCATAAGAGAATAGGAAAACATGCTGAGCGTATTTTAATACATACTCTAAATAGTCCAGTAATCGACCTAAATCGTGGCATAAGCAAGTCACAATCGTGGAGCGGCATGTTTTTTAAAAGCCACGTCCGTGGCGAAGATTGAAAAGTTTTGACAGTACAGTCAAAACTGGAAACCGAAATAGACGAGGGCTTAATCATGTGCAGCTGAAATCTGGCACAATCGGTTGAACTCTGAACAAGAGCTGGTGACGAATGTAGGAAAATATAGACAGCGTACGTGGTATGAATCTTAATATGAAGTGGATGGATGTGGATACTCTTTTCGTGACGAGAAATGAGTTGGTGTCAAAAGAAATAATTAAACAACTTGTTGGTTGATAATTAATTGTCATTGTCACTACGGTGATCGAAGAAATTCAAAAATCTAGCTTCTTAGTCACGAGACTCACGATATCCATACCCGGGAATGCGTCTGGATATCGGATCAAGTCCGATCCAGTTCTAATTTTTAACTGACATTAAAACAGGAAGGTTTTGATAATAAGCGCGGTTGACATGCTAATGATTCACAATTAGAAGTTTATTTGACTGTGTAGTGTGTACCGTCCAACTGACAATTCCTAAACCTTATTGTAAAGACATAAGGTCCACCAATCGTCGACGGATATTGCTGTTAGTATGTGTACAACAGACAAATCCATAGCGACTATCGGAAATGATTCACATAATGATAATGCCGTAACGGAACCGGGTATTGTGATGACTTCATTGTTGCCACGCGTGTGATTTAAAAATATTCACTCCCGGGCTGTTCCAATCGCTAGCTGGTCGATTCTTATTATTTGCACAAGCATAGCGTAGGGTCTCGGATGGTCCAATGTTATTTGACCTCGAAACTATGGGCCGCTTTTATCAGCTTCTTACGATAATCTGCGATCCAGCAATTATCACCGAAAGAAAGGTGGTAAATATATACAACCGCTCCTTCGGATTCCAGGATTACTTTAGAAAGGCATAACATTGGGGGATGGAGGCACTGAAACATGGAGCGACTTACGACCCTCAAGCATGAGGATTCCACAAAGAAGAAATATGGCTACGTCAATGTGTTGATTTTATCGAGTCGTCTTGTGTTTCGTATAGTGATTTGTAACCTGGAATGACACCGCAGCGGGGTACAGATATCTACTGCAGATCAAGAGTAACTGAGCTATCATATAACTAGTCTATTCTGACTCGTCTATTGTAATTTCGAATTGATTGAGAAGAATTTCGATCTTATTGACCGACAATAAAGTACGATTTACTAAATTTACTAGCTCTCGTTTGGAACGCAATGGGAACTCTGAATACGAATGAAAGCCGTGGGTTAAATATAAATGCGTCGGGGAGTGAGCTAAACGCTTGCGGAATGACAGATTTGATATAGCTGCGTTTCGTTTCCCGAGGGCATTCACTGTGCTTTTCTACAAACTTACTTACAAGGCTCTGGCTGGCCTAAGTGGCTGACACGGGTATATGTATACCTAATGTTTTAAAGAGTTCTGCTGCAAGAGTGCTGCTTGTTCTGCTGTGGTTCTGTGCATTTTTTTCTCTGAGCTGCAAAAGGCAGGTTTGCGATAACATCTTGTCAGCAGCTGAAGTAGCTAAAAGTCTAGATGTTCAAAACGATGTCAACCAATTTTAACTATTGTGTTTGGTCAGCGGAACTAATGTACGGAACTTATATATCATTTGATATTTACTAAACTAGTGCCTACGCCAATTCATGGGTTTAGGTTGTCAAGCGGACCTCAAGCCGAGACAAGCGCTAGAAGGAAGAAGTGTTTGGTCAGCGAGCTTGAATAATTTTTCATACCAGAAAAGCGTACTAATTGTGTCGGATGACTACATTTATGTAGTTGACACATGTGTCATTAGTGTAAATAGAGCTTACACCACAATAGTAATAAAAAAATTATGTCGTCATCAGTGTCATCACCATCATCAACAGTTAGCAGTCATTTCCGCAGAATGATTCAGCTTGTGTCACAAGTTCCTTTTTTTTTTGTTAAATGGCTTTCTCCCTTTGTACACAACAATGGGAATTCTGCCAAAGACGACGTTTCACACTTTTTTTATTTAATAAAATAAAGTATAGGCAAAGTTGTTCTGTACAGGCCTTGCTGATTGTAAGGTGATAGCTGATAGCCTCCCTACAAACACGTGGGTGCCGAGACCCCGGATAGCCGTTTGTTCAACGCGCGCGTTTTGAAACTAAATTTTACTGCAATAGTTACAACTGGGGGGACACAATTTTTAAGACTTTCGGAGTGATTATTTCTGAAAATATCCACTAAATCAAAAGTTGAGCAAAAGAAACCTCAATGTTATTTTATTTTTAAAGACCTATCGATTTATGTACATCATGTTGATATCTGATAAAAAATACTCCAAATTTTGACAATTCGTTACATGTATGGAGTATATTTTTTAAGGACTTGTTTCCTGAGTTGGTAAGTACAGAGCTCAGACATGACGGACTTTCTTATTTAACCAGCAGTAAATACAAAATATACTTAATACTTCTATTTACTGTCGCAATGGAGTAAAAGATACTATTATCTTTATTTCAGTAAATATACGTGGAGGCCATCAGGATTCTGTTTTACATGTTTATCAGCTTTAATAACTTCAAGATAGCACTCTGTTTAATTTCTTTAGCTTCCCGTTGAGTTAGTAGTTGTCTGTCAATTCTGACAGTCGTCTCTGTCAACGTCCGTATTCGTCTAAGTCTAGTCTAGATATAGACGCTATCTAGATTTAGACAATCTAGTGTTTCCGGTTCAGTGTGAATTCCAAACGCGAATAATTGATTGATTTGTCTCTTGAGGATCAAGGCTTTAGTTTAGTAGAATCGAGCCTTAGATTATCAATTAGTCGCTTCAGTGTAGTGCCTAAAGTAAGTAATAGTTGTAATAAATAAATACTTAATTAATTAATCAGCCTCCAGCAGGCTCCTGCCTATGAAGCAGGAGGTCCCGGGTTCGAATCCTGGTCAGGGCATTTATTTGTGTGTTTATCACGGATATTTGTTCCTGAGTTATGGATGATTTCTATGTATTTAAGTATTTATCTATATCTATCTATTATATATATCGTCGCCTACTAACCATAACACAAGCCTTATTGAGCTTACTGTGGGACTGGGTTGATTTGTGTAAGATTGTCCCATGATATTTATTTATTTATTTATTTTCATTATTAAATACACTAATTATATGGGTGTATTATTTGACTCCCAATGGGGCAAGAAATCGCAAAGCGAAAGTGGAGAGAGATCGGGCACACAATCCGTGGGGGCGATGATAATACCGCACGCACTGCCCTCAACTGGAAACCCCCAGGAGGCGAACGTAGTGTCGTAGATCGGGTCGTCCCGTGCAATCCTGGAGGCGCTCTATTGAGAAAGGAGCTGAATGACATCCAGATGAGCTGGAGTGGCGTTAGGAGCGCTGCTGGGGATCGAGAGGGCGTGAACTCGTGAAGGCCCTTTGTACCTCTGGGGTACCATAGGAACCACAACATTATTTGACTACAGACAACTTAAATTTAAATGTAATTAAGTTCCACGTGTTCTTACTAGCTTCCTTATTACATTTCCAAGAATAATATTATATCGTTTTGCAAGATGAGTAATACGAGTATTTATTCTATAAAACATACTTACCTACACAACACACATTATGAATTCTTCATTTAACATTTTCTGAGTCACTTCGTTTTCAATGCCGTTCTTAATTAACCTTTACTTTTGTTACTTTAGTCATCAATACAATCACTAAATTAGCACATTTTTATAACATTTTATTTAACTCGGTGTTGGTCATTTAGTTTGTCGTTTAGGTAGACTCTTGCAAACCAGATTTGAAGCAATTTTTTATGTCCGATTGTGCTGAATGTTAGCGTAACTTCAAATAGAAATAGTTTATTAGTAAAAACATACACATATTTAAAAAAAGCGCTGGTAGCCTTGCGGTAAGACGTCCGACTTTCAATCCGGAGGTCTCGGGTTCAAACCCCGGCTCGTACCACTGAGTTTTTCGGAACTTATGTACGGAATATCATTTGATATTTACCAGTCGCTTTTCGGTGAAGGAAAACATCGTAAGGAAACCGGACCTAATCCCAAAAAGGCCTAGTTTCCCCTCTGGGTTGTAAGGTCAGATGGCAGTCGCTTTCGTAAAAACTAGTGCCTACGCCAATTTATGGGATTAGGTTATCAAGCGGACCCCAAGCCGGGATTAACGCTAGGAGGAAAGAAGAAAGAAGAAAAGGAAAGAAGACGTAAAACGAGAAAGTGCCACGAAACACAATATTATATTTTATATTGGATGATCATTAATGCTCTATGTCCAACTAACAAATTAAATGTGGAGTGTCCTACCGCTTTGTTAGGTTAGGGTTGACACACGTGTTGTTTTATACGTAAATATTTTATGTTGTTTATGCAAATAAATTAAACTAAGTACGGATTTATTCTATTTAACGAAGCTGTTTATAAATATTGCCAAATAGTTTGGATATTGAACACTAGCTGTGTATATTTGAATAATCAGAAGCAGTTGTAGATTCAGAATTTTACTGTTGGGAATTGGGAATAGCGTAGAGACTGAAAACGATATGACTACACTGCCAAAGTATGTGATTTGAAGTCACAGTTATACGTTATACCACATCCATATATGTTATGAAATATGGATAGATATTACGAACTCCCATATATATGATATAATAATAAAAACCACTTCTTTTTGTTGTTAGGTACGTAGTAAGTCTTATTTTTATAAAAATACAGGAAGTTACAGGACCTGATATTTGAGTAAATACACTTCATATTTTGTAGTACTCATTAATAAATATGGCGCATTGACGTCACGGCTATTGTGACTTTTGGCGGTTGGCGCGGTATTTGCATATTGTATTAATTAGTTACTACGGTATTTTTATCTCAACAATTATGTAATACAAGGCCTTATCAAAGAGCCTCGTCTAGAAGAGTTTTATGTGAGCAAATAAGCTTATATATTAGTAAATAACTTGGTATAGCAACTATCATATCACGTACCTAAAATAAAAATTTCGTTACGATTGAAACGCATGGGTAGCTCAAAATTATTTAATGTACGGTACTATACAAATAATAGAAATATACATATGCTAGATTTTTCATTTACAAATTTTCACTCGCAAAACTCTGCCAAAAACCGACGAAACTATTTGTCGCTCAACCGGATGTTAACTTACTAAGCGACAACCCTAAGTAGTGCAAATATTGGTCGTCCGCCATCAAGGGCTTAATTAATTTGTAGGTATACTTATGTAATCAAGTAATCATTCCACAAAACCTTCTAACTGCCAAAAAATTGTTAGCGATCAAAATTGCCAACTATTAATTTATAACCCTCATTATCCAACCTCTTTTCATCAATAATGTCCGTACGTACGACACTCGTACTTACGCGAGTCCCTCGTCTACAAACTCGCACGCGACAGCCCTAAGTAGTGCAAATATTGGTTGCCCTCCGTCAAGGGCTTAATTAATTTGTAACATACTTATGTAATCATTCCACAAAACCTTAGAACTGCCAAAAAATTGTTAGCGATCAAGGTTGCCAATTGTTAATTTACAACCCTCATCCTCGAACCCCTTTTCATCAAAATCATCAATAATGTCCGTACGTACGACACTCGTACTTACGCGAGTCCCTCGTCTACAAACTCATACGCGACAGCCCTAAGTAGTGCAAATATTGGTTGCCCTCCGTCAAGGGCTTAATTAATTTGTAATATACTTACGTATCATTCCACGAAAACTTCCAAAAACCATTTGGCTCTCAAAGATGCCAACTATTATTTACAATCTCATCAAAAGCCTTTTTTCATGTCCGTAAATACGTCACTCGTAGTTTCGCGGGGCCGACACGCGAGTGAGAGCCACGAGTGCCCCGTCTTCAAACTTGTAAGTGACAATCCTAAGTAGTGCAAATATTGGTCGCCTTGCCCTCCATCAAGGACTTAATTAATTTGTAACATACTTATGTAATCATTCCACGAAAACTTCCAAAAACCATTTAGCTCTCAAAGATACTTACCAACTATTATTTACAACCTCATCAAAAGCCTTTTTCATGTCCGTAAAAGTACGTCGCTCGTAGTTTCGCGAGGCCGACACGAGTGAGAGGCACGAGTGCCCCGTCTACGAACTTGTAAGTGACAACCCTAAGTAGTGCAAATATTGGTCGCCCTCAAGGGCTTAATTAATCTGCGGGTAGTTTTTATTTGCTCTGACGACGTCTTGTGGATCTTTTACCTTCATTCCTTTGGGTAAAACGTCTTAATAGGGATAGTACAGTACTACGATAGTACAATCAACGCCTCACTAGGTATACACTTTTGAACCTTATTCCGCTGTAATAACGTTCAAAAGTGTATACCTAGTGAGGCGTTGTGTGTACCTACTACTATTGTGTAGTTTACTTCGGGTCAGATCAGATACATCGTTACTTATGTAATTAGAAAAAAATATGACCTACGTAGAATTTTGATTAGGATTGGCTTTACCTACTTGTACAAAATGGCGGCTATGACCCACTATGACCATTATTAACTTTTTAACCACCAACTTTCAATTTTGAACTCTGTCGTAATTTACGAAGGTTTCATTTATGTTGCCACTTTATCTCATATATCAGACGATGGCGGTCAAAGAGTTAATTATTAATAATGACATTTTTCCATTTTGTCGATAGTACATCTGTAATTTTTTTTCAAAAATATGTGTCAATGTGCATCTTCGTTAATTAAAAAGTTAGGGAAGGTTTCCTAAGACCATTTTCGCGTAGCATCATGGGATGTGGTACCTTCCCTCACTAACCCATTTGGACAATCCACCCTGCGTATTGTACGAGAATTTACCAAATCTTGTATCCATTGACATAAAATCAAGTCAAACTGGTGAAGACCCTCGCCAGAGGTCGTTGAACCCGATGTTGTTTCACAAACGATTAAATAGCACGAGAGACTAGCTTTGAAGTGCGTATAAATTTACTCTAAACCCAAGTCAATTCCAATTGAAAATTTTATTACATTTCCTATGGCGGGATACTTTTAAAATGTCTGTTTGTGTCGTATCTACGCGTATTATCGTCATAATAAGAAAGACGATCTGTCGGATGGGTTTTGGGCGCCATGTTTGGCGGTTGACAGCTGTCACTGAATCAAAGAGTAGCTTGGACTTTTAGTGATTTTCACTATAACTTGATGCAAAGAATTTCATAGAGATGTCATTTCGTGTTACTGTTATGTTACTCAACGATCGAAACTTAATTTCTGCCCGCGACTTTCGCTTAGATGTCGATCAATTGCCAAAAGTTGCCAGTTCTCCCTTTGCATTTGCAACTCTTATTATGGAGAATTGTAATAATCTATTGCGTACTCTATCGCACTTAGTTGGCATTCTTCATGAGCTTTATAAGAAACGTAACGTAAGAAACCATTTCTGATTGCAAAAAATATTTTTTAATACAGTTGCTCAAAAAAGTGCTTTTCTTGTAGTGGTTTAGCGTGCGGAAAGTTTGATATCGCGCACTAGTGCTTTTTACTTTTCCAGCCAATCACAGCTAATGACAGTGACAGCCAATCACGGCGCCGCACCGCACCGCGCGGAGCGTTCGGATACATGTACTAAAGAACCTCAAAGTGAATAATTGACAATTTTATAGTTTTTTCGCAACTGTATTAATAAACGTCGTTCGATACTCGTGCGTATATGTCATTCTTCACTCGTCCCGAGTCTTGCCACTCGCCTACGGCTCGTGGCAAGATATCTCGGTACTCGTGAAGTAATGACATACTTTCCGCACTAATATCGAAATGTACTATTATCAACACGGAATCATTAGAAATTCGTCTCTCGCCGTCCCAAGACAAAAACGGCCCAGCGTAACAATTCCCTTGCCTTGGCGGATCCCGCTAAACGAGTGTAGGAAGTGCATCCGGCGGTATCCATAATTCGTATAGTTCCATCTATGAAATAATTACGGATGCCACGCTGCTCAGACAAACATGTGCTTCCAATGCTTCCATTATAAGCCGACTTTTCTCCACAGTCTCCACACGCACAACTGAGCGCTGGGAGGGGGTTGACTCCATAAGATATTATTTAGTATTACGTCATAGCACATTACGCACCTAGGGCGGTAAAATAAAGAACGGCTCAGGTTCCGGGTGTTTGTGGCCCGAACCGAAGGTAAGGGCCATAAACAAGCTGTCTGAGGTCTTCTTTATTACCGCCCGTGGTGCGTACACAATTTTACGTCTTCTCCTCGGTGTGAAGTGAGAATTTCCACTGCGCCCGTGGGCGGCAAATTTCACTTACCGCCTAGAGTGACGTAAAAGGTATTTTTTGCCCGAATGATTAAATCAGTTCTGCAACTCACCGCATAACCACCGACCGTAGTTCACTAACCTACTAAAAATACTCTATTGTCCAGACTTATAAATAAATACGTGTTTTTCTTTCACAGGTCGCCACCTACAGCATAATAGGGAGCCATACGCCGCGGCGGAAAGACGGGTGCGACCCGCACTCGTGGTAAGTAAACCATCATAAAGGAAAAAGGGGTTCGGAAAAATTTCATGATCAATTGCGTCCCAGGCGATAACTTGTTTTTTTGAGAGGGGGGGGGGGGAGGGGGCTTAGAGGCGCCTCTAGATGCCTGAAGCCAAAAGGGCCACAGGTCTTAAACCTCACAGAGGTGTCGTGTTAGTTTCGTCAGTTACTTACGTAGTCTTTAACTCTGTGTGGAGACTGTGGAGGTATGTGTAAGTATGGTACTAGGTAAGATGGTATCTTAAAAAAGGCCATCACGTCCCGATTGAAAATATGTCAGCTAATGCCCTGAAGACCGTATATTCACGTGACAATTGATCGCGCGGGACACAATGACCAACGAAATTTGTTCCCGGCAATCCTGGCTTATACCTATTCTCTGTTTTTGTGGTATTCTCGAAAAGGAACCTTAGTCCGGACGAGTCCGGGTAACACATGACCCAATAACTACATTCTCATTAAGAGGCATTGCATTCTTGATAGATATGGAGTCAATTCGTAGAAGGGGTGATATTAGGACTTGGCTTATTAATGAAACGTTACCGTCTCAGAAAAGTGAAATATCAAGATCAAGACAGTACCTAAGTCTTTTAATTCAATCTTTTGACTAACTAACTATTTTGGCTCAACG
Organism: Pammene fasciana; assembly: GCA_911728535.1. Lineage (NCBI taxonomy): Eukaryota > Metazoa > Arthropoda > Insecta > Lepidoptera > Tortricidae > Pammene > Pammene fasciana. The sequence continues at coordinate 4,436,153 of OU452295.1, forward strand.
ATCCAAAGAGAATCTTGGACTCCGAAATGAGAGCACGCCACCTATCCCGATCCTGCGCGACTTCTTGCCAGTTGTTTACTCGAAGCTGCAGCAGATCCGCCGCCACTGTCTCTCCAACGATATCTGGGCCGACCCACCGGACGGCGACCAGTCGGTCGTCCCAAGAACGCTCAATATCAATCGAACGATCGGGCTGTCAATCTTTTGACAAGCTTCCTAATTTATTCAATTTTCAAACTGTCACTACGTCACCACGTTTTGTCGTGGCCGCAAATAAAAAAAGTCACATCACCAGAGTTATCAAGGACACCAACTCAATAACGCTTTTGTAGGATATAAACGAAATTGAAACAGCAGGATTGTCAGATGAAACTTCAGTTTGACGAACTTTTAAATTCGGATTCCGACCCCGTACTAAGACCATTCCCATCGCTCTGGATGCATGATCTCGAGCGAACCAGTGTATTGTCATCTCTTTTTTCATGGTTGTTAGGGCTCTTCAGGGAACAATTTATACTGGTTTCTGAGACTGCTGGGTAGGGGATTCGAATAATTGAAGCATTTGCATCCACTTTAGTCCGATTCGCTTTAGATCTTCTTTTTGTACCGTCACACTTTAATTGAAGCGAAGAAAAAAGCCGACAGAAAGGTGATTTGTTTGTCAAAACCTCGTTAAGGATAAAGCACAATCTGGAGATTTATTCGTGCGAGTTAATGTATTTGTGTGACCAATTTAGGAATGCGCTTTGGTTAAGCGTACTCGTTACGAATCCTTGGGTCAGATTACTTTGGATGATTCGTACGGCTCCGGACTGGACACAATTTCTATAATTTATTTCATAATTCATAAATTTTTATCATCATATGTGCTTCTTTTTCTATCTTAGTATGTTTAAAATGACAATCAATTGCACTCTTTCTTATATAAGCTAGTTTTTTATGGGTATCAAAAATCTAAGTTATCTAATCATAAAGTCACAAATGTTCATTCAGCGATTTTCTCTCCATCGGTATGTCTAAAAGCTAATCCCACTTCCACCAAATTGCTTGTTTCCCAACTAGGCCTAAACACCGAAACGATTCTGAACCTTACGCCCCAGACATAGAACCTAAAACATTCAACTAATTGTCAGTACACCCAAACCGCCGAGCCATCAATTAAACGTGTTGCACTGACTGTGTTGCCATTGCATTAGTTGCGCGAGCGCGCGCTAGTCGCGTTGGGCGCCATTGTTTCGTGACCTCGATTTTCGTAACCACAATACGTAATCGGACGCAACACTAATACTGGTTCGAAGACCTTTAGACTTGATATGCGACTGAAATGACTTTAGAAACTAGTTATTGGGATGACACTTGTGCTCGAGTGTACGTACTGTTGTTCGCGACTGTACTTTGAATTGGCTTTGGGAGTATTTTTATTTCACACGTGTATTTTTTAAAGTTACAATTGGTCGAGCTGTGCTATTTACAGTTAGAATTTTACCAGAAGTATTAGATATTATCCCGTATTGATTTGTACAGCCACCAAAGAAAGTGTCTAAGTTGATTTTGGGCATTGCGTCTAATCGTCTGCCGTAGACGTTACAGGCCAATGATGATGATAGATATTAAAGAGTTATTTAATGTTTATCTAAAATTTGGCACTTCAGTATTTTTAATGCGATTTAAATATTTTTTTTTTTACGCTTTTTTACGGAGCATATTGATATGTTGACTGTTTCATGGCTGAAAGGTGACTGATAACCAACCAAGTAAGTTAAGCGTCATTTAATAGTGCCCCTTGTATACAAAAAGAAACCGCAAATCGATGTACAGTTTAGCCGTTTGGCACACGCATACTAGAGGTCAAAACAAAATTTTTCATCCGCAGTTCTTAAAAAAATTTCCCTTAGGAGGGGGGTGCTGATTCATCATTTTTTTTGTATGGGGAAAAAAATTTTTTTTCATAAACCTATGGTGTGTGGTATCATATGAAAGGGCTAATAGAGACGGTTCTAATAATATACCACATCATTATATTTCAGCCATTTATTAAAAATTAAAACAAAAATAATTTTCAAAACATACCAAGTTTGGGCTCCCCCAGATACGACATGGCTGGTTTTTTTTTGGTACTGTATATCAAAAATGATACTAGATATGCTCATATCTAACCCCAAGAAAGCAATTTTGAAAATAATTTCATTTAGTATTTTTTTTTAATTTTTCAATATTATCAAGTAACGCAGTACAAAATGTACTGGAGTAGGACTATAGTAGAACTCTACTTCAGTACATTTTGTACTGCGTTATTTTGTAATATTGAAAAATAAAAAATAAATACTTAATGAAATTATTTTCAAAATTTCTTTCTTGGGGTTAGATATGAGGATATCTATTATCATTTTTGATATAAAGTACCAAAAAAAAACCAGCCATATCGTATATGGGGGAGCCCAAACTTATTATGTTTTGAAAATTATTTTTGTTTTAATTTAAAAAAAATGACTGAAATATAATGATGTGGTATATTATTAGAACCGCCTCTATTAGCCCTTTCATATGATACCACACACCATAGGTTTTTGAAAAAAAAAATATTTTTTTCCCATACAAAAAAAATGATGAATCAGCACCCCCCTCCTAAGGGAAATTTTTTTAAGAACTGCGGATGAAAATTTTTGTTTTGACCTCTAGTATGCGTGTGCCAAATGGCTAAACTGTACATCGATTTGCGGTATTACTGTAAAATTAGACTCGTACACCGTGAACTATAAGCACTACTTTGTTGGGACTTGGGACACATTTCTGGGTGTTCGTAGTGTATTTTGTTCATATTAATATCGTTGACCTTTAACTTCGTTTTTGAATTCATTCGCAAAGATAGGACATCTCATAGAACTGCATTAACCGCCTACATGCCTACATCGGAGTGTGACGGCCTAGTTCCCGCAATTTCTGAACAATACATGAATAAGTCATGACTCATGTTGGAGACAGTTGGAGTGCGCTTGAGTTGATTATACGCCGGTCAGGCAGAATTAATGAATGTTGTGAACAGCAGTTTTGATGGAAATTGATTTTACGTAAGTTCAATATGTCAACATGGAGGTATTAAGGCGATTATCACACTGGCGACGGATCCGCATGCGGCGCCGGTGCGCGAGCGAGATAGCGCTCTGCATGTGTGTAGCGCTATCTCGTTCGCACACCGGCGCCGCATGGGGATCCGCAGCAGTGTGAGAACCGCCTAATAATTAGCCTGCGTTTCCACCAGTGATGAGCGAGAAATGTGTTTATTAAGAACCAATCTTGGAGCTACGCTGTGCGATGATAAGTAAATGAAATGATCCTATTCAATCAATCAATCAAATTATTTATTTTGCACGAAAAAGGGTTAGTTTACAGGTGTTATTATAATATAATGCACTCCTTAATCAACTATAGTTCATAGCATGCAAAATATTACTCTAATTACTACTACTAACACTACTATTGGTTCTTACTAACACATTCTTCGCAACGCATCCTCGCTCATCTCTGGTAGAACCGCAGCCTTATACCGGTTAGGTTAGGTGCTTACTTAGACTTTAGTAGTTCTGAGTTTAGTCGGCGGCGAATCGCAAAGCTCCTTCAAAGATTCATGTGCCCGAAACCTTAAACTCTCTCAATATCACGTTTTAAAAAATATATAAAAGAAATTTCGTGCAAATTAAATTTTCATCTAGGTACTACTAACAAGAACTTTACCAATATAAACTTTCTTTATAAATAGATTTAGTTTTGCTAAGTCAATAACATTTAACGAGTTTTAGTTCAAATACTTCAAACCATAAATAGCACCCCAAAAATAATTCTAATACAAAAATAAACCCTTAAAATATTCTCACAAATCATCAGCAAGCTATTATCAAACTTTCCGCTTTCCACTCCAGTAAATCTTGTTATTTCTACAACAAAAACTTTTAAGGAAGCCCTTACAATAGCATACCTACCGTCACGCTACGGCGGTTTTCTAGTAAGTTCGACGAACTGTTGTTTCTGTCTGACGCCCATGAACGAGTGTTAACGTTTTGATAATAAATACTTTCTCGCCTCTGTTGCAGTTTCGTCTCCAGAGTAGCTCTGAACGCTTTCATTTATATTAATCACATCAAAACATAACACAAGCACTTTCCGATTATGTAAATCTTAGCATGTTACCTTAAAAGTTTTCATATTTCAATTATATATTTCGTTGGGTAATTCTGAATGGCTTCACATCAGTAGATCAATACCATTTCTAGAGACGTTTGTAAAATACTGCTACAACTTGTCAGTGTGAGATTTTTTTCCGTTGAAGCTAACCACATAAAGAAGACAATCAGTTTCGGAAATAGCACATAATTTCAGTACAAATAAACGAGTATGAACCAATACCTAACTTCCAGCGACCCTAATTCAGCTTTGCCCTGCCAATTATGTACAGTAAAAAATTAAACTCTCGAACTCGAACGCCCCAGAGAGAAGAATCGAATGGAAACCGGCCGTTCGAAAATGGGGCGCGATAGATTTTACAGGGCTTCCATTTATTCTGTTCAGGTGAATTCTATCCCGGCATTAACGCGCCAGAACGACCAATTTAAAAATGCAATTTACACCTACGCCGCGGGTCCGAAAAGCCCACTTAGCTCGATTTATACACGATTGGAGATAATTAAAAGTCGGCCATTTTTGTTTCGAGTCCCTGGTTAATTAAACGATCTCGGGCACCGGCCCCGTCGTGGGTAAACTTTTTCGTATTATGTACACTTACTGAGCCAATGTCAGCGGTTCAACTTTTAATGAAGTTCCCGTCTTCTGAAAGGGGGTAAAAGTGACGATACGAAAATGAATTTAATAATTTTGGTGCTTAGCGTGCCCTCGATCTAACTTTTAGTTTGAAACATAAAAGCTAACACTTTAGAAAAAACTAAAACGATTCCAGAGCGAAACACTGTAAATAAAGAGAACAATACCAACACAGAAGCAGAGCTCATATCCAACAGTAAATACAACATACAAGAACTGATTAGCCGGCCGCAGCGACCGCGCTACGTGCCCTGGCTACGAACGTGGGCACGGCACAGCTAAATGAATTACAATTCAGAGCTATCGGAAAAGGTAATGCCAGTTTTATGTTGGATACAGTTTGAACACAATGTTGGAAGGATTTAACGCGGTCATAGGCAAAATGCACGTGTTGACGGTTTAATACTAGAATTCTGCAATTTTGTGTAAGTATTAACTTGTTAAGTTAGAGCCATGAACGTTTATGTTTCTGTTCAAATAGATTTCATCAATCACTTTTGAGAGGCTGATTGAAAGTCAAGAGAGAAACAGTTTCCCATAGGTACTATTAAGGAAACTCGAACGTAAGTTGAGGAGTACCTCAAGCTCAACTTACGTTCGTTATATGATTGCAAGCGGTCTTTACTAATAAACAATGATCAATAAACATAACAAACATAAAACCGTAGCTCAGTGGTAACTAGTTAGCGGTAGCTTGGTTTCGTAAAATGAGGTACATTTATTGGACAATAGAACTTGGAATGTTGTTGGTATAAGAACAGGGGCGCCTATGTTGGTTGTACATAACAATAGCTTGACAACTAGCCTATTAATGGAACCCAGGAGGAAGCCTAATAAAGCCATCAAACATAATGATGTACAGTACAGAGGTAACTTGGGGGAGGAATTATAATCAGGTCAAGGCTATTAATCACAGAAACTGTTAGCCAATGCCGACTGACGTAAATTGACGCCAATGCGAAAGGGGAAGTAATGGATAACTATTAGAAAGTTCAATCTGTTCCGTACAAGTTCCTATGTAATTAGGGCGGGGGTTTGGTCGAGGTCGTGCTTTAAAAAGTTTTATGAAGTCTTGTACTTGAACTGCTGCATTATATTTAAGGTTTTAGAGGAGAATTGTAAGCTACTTGCCGAAAATTTCTAGAGGTAAAGACTCATAAAACTTCTTTACATAGTTGTAAAGAAGTTTTATGAGATAGAACTTTCGTTTTTGGACGGGCCATTATTGTCTGCCATCAGACCCACGTATTTGTTACCCAGGATATTTACACTACATTTATAATGTAGCATACTTCGATGACATTTGGTCAAACTATAATCGACATTTGAGAGCCCATTTTGCATAACCACAGACTCACAAAACCGAAATAGACGCTACAAGGCTTTTTAGCAACATTGTCGCCACACGAAGCACGTAAAGCTAATACCGTTAGGGTCAAGCCCGCATGCGCTATCACCAAATACATTTGAACAGAGGTCACGAGATCGCCTGATTAGCGGTGACGTTCACAACTGCAGGGGCGTGCGTGGAATGCTAACTCTTTTACTTGCTGATATCCTGGGACCTGAATGGAGAATGCGCAGGATTTGAATGAAAAATTATAAAAATCGGAATGATCGACTGACTGAAAAAAAAAAACATTGTTCCGCAGCAAACAAAAGAGGAAACATGAAGAAAGGAATATGTCAATATCGATCTCTCCCTTCAAACGGGAGTAAATAGGCTAATCATTAACCATTGAGTGAGAGAGAACACCTTTGACTTAGACCCTGTCCTGTCGTCAATAAGTAATAAATAAATTACGATTGAAGTTTTTCAATGTGAATATATGTACTTACCAAGTTGAGAGAGCATAAATAAGCCTGCAGACATCTCTATGTATGGCCGAAGCCAAATGTATTTCCTATGAGCCACCCAGGTCGCCTTGCACATAATTCGGAAGTCGACTGCTCCTTGAATATCAACTAGTTCGCTCATACCTTTTGATATTATACCGTTTAAATTTCTCCGTCTTTTTATAACCAAGTCGGACGAACTGTTATACATTTTTGCAAAGTTGCCGGTGCTATAATTACATTTGTATTTTCCATTATTAGTTCTTTCTAACATAAAAATAACTGTTCTGAAATCGTAAAGGGACTAATTTTAACGTTTATACTCAATTGATTTATTTTATCTTAGCAACCACATGAACTGTTCATTTTAAAATGCGTTTATAATTTTTGTCACTCTCTGCTGCTACTCTTGAGTAATCTTCACCTTCATTTATAGTCTCAACGTGATCTGTAGAATGGTATTCCGCTTTCGTGACATCTTATTCAACATAAATCTTCCCATTTCCGACTACATTTCCCGTATGCATTAGAAAAATCTAAAAGTTTATACCTTGGCCACGTACATGTCTCATGATAAAGTGTTGGGGCGACTACGTGGGGAGCATTAAGGCTCGTTTACTTCGAATAGCTTGCAACGTGCCACATAAAAACTACGTTCTACTTGCACATGTTGCTTAAAAGTCAATATCTGGAATGTTATTTTATAAAAAAGGTTCTCTAATTATCTTTCTATTTATATCTTTAATTTAGTGCTTAACGTCAGATACATAATTAACTATTTTGTTTCAGTAGTTACTATTCGTACAGTAAAATGCGAAATGATGATGATCTTGATAATTCTGAGCGACTTTGGCCCTAGTGACTGTTTCTTCTGGGATAGACATATGTATGTGGAACATGTATATTATATCGATACTCATAAGTGAAGGGAGTGTAAAACTTATATATTAAAAACTTAAACATAGCATACCAAACTCAAGCTGTTAGAATATTAGTACATCAGTAGAATTTTTGTGCCCGCTTTTCAAAAACGACTTGAGTAATGAAGCATAGCCTTTGCCATGTAATTCCATTAACATGGTGCACTGCACTGATCTTTCACACGGCTTGCTCTTAGTCGTCCTTCTGTGATAAAAATCGAACTGCGATATACTCGAACTAATGTAGGGATAAACTAACCTAACTACGATCGTACCATTAAAATTCTGAAGAAAGAAAATCTTTCATTAAAGAAGATGATAGATTTCGTATTAATATTCAAAATTCAAATCCTGAAACGGCTGAATTTAACTTTATCTTATAGAAAAGTATTTTCAAAGGAATTTCCAATAAAACCAACAAACAACTTTGGCACTAAATCCAAACTGTCTTTACCTCCTAAAGGAAAGCTTTCGAGATACTGGCACTGCAGTTGATTGTAACGCGCCTTTTGAACGCTCCATCGCGCCGGGTTTGGAGGAGTGCACCAAGAATTTAGACTTTAATGCTATAGTAATAAGCACATTGAGAAGACACCAATGGAGCTCCGTTCTCTCGGGAATTTCGACTTTATCGCGCAGATATTAGGAGAAATGCATTTGTTTGCTTTGAGAATTTCAACTGCAAGTAACTTGAGATAAAGTATTGCTGCTCAATATATCTTATCTTCGGTTATTCGAATGTTCAAGCTAATTTAGGAATTGAATTAAATTCCTACGTTTGCAAGAAATGCAAACATAATTCGTAACGTGAATGTTTCTTTAGAGGCTTTAAACACTTTCTAATAAACTAGGGCTGGGCTGTCTTTATCATCCGATTGTCGTCTTGTACTTATATGTACCTTGAGTTTGTTTGTAATAATCTCTCTTTTCACTATTTTATCTGCATGAATATTCTCTATTATAATATCGGTAATATTTTTGGCTATTGTCATGTTTGATATACATAACCGACAAACGAGCTTCATCCCATTGTTCCAGCATAATGCCTAGAATGTGCTGACGCGGCCATTACCTCGATGAGTAATCATCGCAGCATGAATCTCTGGACGCAACAAACGGCCGCTGAGAGGGTTAAGTACCTCGTAAAGTGTGCGTTTCTTTCTAAATGCTAAAGTAATTAAGAGAAATGTGTGTTTTAAATGGGATATGGATGACTGGGATTGAGATGGAAATAGTACATTATTGTCGAGGAGGTGAAGTAGCCCATTGCGGGCTGAGTATTATGTTTAAACGGACGACCGGAACGGGAGTCCGTTTAAGTTAATACGAAGCCGGCAATGGCTCTTCACGCCGAGTCAAATATAGTGCTTTTCTCAAAAATGGTGCAAGAAAATAAAAATAAGTAGGTATGTCAATCGAAATAAATTTTGTCCTTAGATTTCGCTGGAAACAAGTTATTCATTGCAGAATTCGCCTCTGCTCTTAATTCTGGAGGCGTATATTCCATATTCTCGTCACATGAAGTGGAACTCATTTTCTTTAAATAAATACTTTCACTATTACTACTATTAGTAGGTATTTCGTTTACTTCGTTAGCTACTTATAAAATTTTCATAGAAAAAGTAAAAACATTTGCTTTACCGCCTTTTACTTTTTTTTAATATTCAATAGAAGTGTATTTTTCTGCCGAACAACGCCAATCTATTTGAGACAGCTAAAAACACGCGGTACCAACATTATAAATAATTGTAACTCGTTCTCTATTTTGGCTGTTTAGGAACTGTTCCACCTAGTTCTATAGCCGTTACTACTTAAAAAAAAAGTATGTACCTCGACAATAATGGAATTTGTATTGGAAATTTACGGATCGAAATCGAGACTGCAATTTCCGTAACTTTTTAAATTTTTAACTGATCATAAACGAAGCACTTCACCGCCTGATATTAAACCGTAAAAGTCAACCTTGCGGGACATTTTTGAGAAAAATACTAAGTGATGTAGAGATTCCTGTAATGTAGTTTGCAGAAGAGGTAGAAAATAGCAACGTACCTACTTAAAGCTGAAATAGAATAAGATAGATCCAGTAAATGTCAAGAGCAAAGTCGTTTGCAGTACTTGAAATAGAACTTTGCAAGTTATCAAATTTGCTTATTTTTATATTGCAGACTGTAAAGCTAAAAATATATTTACACCCCTTGCGAAGAATTTCGCAATAAGCATGATATTTTAGTAAAGTAGAGTCGGTTTATTTTCGTACAGCAAAAGTAAAGTTGGAGTAACTGCAGTTAGTTTTTGTTTACAATTAAAAAGTTACAAAGGCACAAGGCTAAGAGAAACACTAAAAGCCTACTTTTCTCGGCCGAGGTCGGCTGAAAATAATTACCCTTTTTGAGACATTTTGCCGTGCGGTTTCTTTTCTTCCTTAAGATGGTGGTCTCCTAAAGGCTTGGGAGTTTAATGTTTAATATAGTCAACTGCAGTAATATCTTACACAACTATAGACGCAAAATTATGTGACATGTGCCACTCTAGTGTCAGAATTTTTTCGCTTCATTGTAAAAAATAGAATACCCCAAGTACTTCGCATTCCAATAAACCGTTGTCGTTATCATCTTTAGGGATTTGACTGACCCCTTTCGAATTATATAAGCCTTTATGTTGTATAGCGTTACGGTAGAAAAACACGGCATCACGGGTGGATGGGTGTGAAAATTATGAGATCTTGGTCGGCAGTGGGTGGTGGGCTGACTACGGATGATTGATTAACATCTGTTTTATGTATGCTGACTATATTCCGTGTTAGATATTGAGATAAATAAAGGATTCACTCCTCTTGTAATCGGTTTAGTTTGAGTAACGATTAGTTTTCAAGTACCTACAATTAAAGCTGATGGCTTTTTAAGGATTTCTGTAGGATTTATATGAGACTTTTTGAATGAAAAGTACACCACAAGTAAGTTACTTCTACATGGCCTTTACAACTGCCTTTAAATTATCGAATGAAAACTTTGAAAATAATATAAAATCACACTGTTTTCCTTCTTCTTCGAACTTACCAAAAATATAAAAAGTTGTTGCCAGCCACTGAACTTGGTCATTCAAAAATCAGAAAACAAACCGAATAGTAAATCGGTTGGCTGCTTACCATAGATACTCGTCCACTTTTTAATTCTACGCGGACAATATCTCAAGTACGTACGTGTCCGCTATTAACCCTTGCTAAGGGGGTGGGGTTAACCCCCCTGCTGCTGTTGCCAACGCCATCCGGGTTGAGTGCCGTTGAACGGACGGCAATTAGGTCGGTCTTTGTAGACTATCCTGGTTTATTTTGAGGCTATGATTGGGTTTAAACCCTAGAACATGAAAGATATTTTAATCAAATATCAATTTTTGAAGGTATTTCTCGTTTTCCAAATTTGGTGTCTACGAATCTTAATACAATTTACTTGAGAGCAAGCATTAAACTTTTACTTTGATACTCATTAGAAAGCCTTTCAGCATTGACGCCACAGTAATTAGTACAAACCCCAGCGTCATTCGTACCCACAAGTGGGTCAGACGTCGCAATTCACTGCAAACTTGGCACACGACCGCAAACAATCTTGATTGAAAGTGCCTCTAATCGGACTCTGTGAACAGGATTAATAGATGAGACATAAATACGCGTGCTGCTACAACACTCGACATGCCACAACCCCCTTTAAACACCTGTAAATAATAATCATTTTGGCTTGGACATTTCGGTGAGAGTTTGGGCGCCTGTGCGTTGTTTAAGATTGATTAATGGACTAACAGCAAAGGAGGCTGTGGTTACCTTGGATTTTAGATGTTAAACAATGGCGGCCTTTTAGACTCTGGTGCTAATTCCTCGGTTTTCGCAGTGCACGATTCGTATTTGCATTCTTTTGTTTCATGTTGTACACTGTTAAATTGAATGGCAGTGCTTCATTGCTACGGTGACTCGTTAATGAATGAACTGTTGAATGAAATAGATTACTTTAAATAACAATATCGCGACCAATGCCAGCTTTGACATATCCACGTTATTTTAGCTAGGGTTGAAAGCAATCAATGTTGTGGCTGACGTTTTAGTTTTTGTGTCTTATTCGCAGAGAGGATTCGTCACTGCACGTGTTTTACTAATTCAGTTAAATAAAAATATCAGCTGACGAGCTAACTTAGGTATTATTTTCTATGGAAATCAGAGAACACGGACTCTAGTTTTCATTCCTTATCAATTCAATTTGGTTATCTAAATCTTGTCAAATCAAAATACTTACAGAAAACCCAATTTGATGAAGTGAAGAAATAAAATTGGTATTTATACATTTCAGTGGCACATTTATTATCCGAAAACGTTATCTGAAACCACCCACAAATCATTCTGGAGGCGAACAGCATCTATAAAAGAAACAATGCTTATTATATCTGGAGGTCATTTATCTGCGACAAGTCTTGTTGAAAACAGGTGATTCTATACCTTATAACAATGGAATAAGACACAAGCAACTTGCTCTGTTAGCTCTTCGCTAACCGCAGAAATGGTTTTAGTTAGTTGTGATGAACGATCGAATCGCGTGTTTTTAGTGCTATCTTTGCCACACCTGCGAATTTAGCTGTTGGATAATCTAGGAAATTCATAGCCGGATTGCTACTAGCTTTAGCAGACTTAATGGCTAAGAATTGATGAGACATAAGCAACGCCTTGATTGAATTGGAAATATTTCTTATTGTCTGCTACGCCTAGTGTTCTGTTTTAACAGCAGTTCTTCTGTCTGAATGTTTCGTGTTTCGCGTTGACCTAATCGACCTACTTGGATTTGCTGGCAGGTCAACAACACTTAGTCATCGCGATTCATCTTTCGATAGACCCAGATAATAATCAGCACCAATAGAGACTTTACTACCGACCTTATTTTTGGCGCCACACGGGACGATACTAGGTAAAAGATTGTAAAAATCTGAGCAACAAAATATATCCCATGCTTTCAAATTGGTGGGTTCAAAGTTTCCATTGAACTAATTATTATTTTACATAAGGACAATAATTTATAACGGAACTGACAATTATGAATGTTTTAATTAAAACGACCAACTGCCAAACAACATGTTGACACGAAGGTGTAATTACCTCAATGTATTTCGAGATAAGGCTCGTCCATATTTTTTTGTTAACTCTCACTTTTTAGTAAACAGTAGACATCGAGAGCTTTTTGTTCCATTGTATCTTTTGATGATATTTTATTAGTCCGAATCCGACCCGAATGCACTTTGGCATATTTAAAAAAATATTTAGATGGAGAAAAGTGGACTTTCACGGGAAATAACGCTCTTAGGCTGCGTTTCCAGTAGTTTCCACCATAGATAAGCGAGGATGTATTGCGAGTGGTTTTGAAAACCAATAGAATCACTTCATTTGTTTATCCTCGCACAGCGTAGCTCTAGGATTGGTTCTTAACAAACACATTACTCGCAACGCATTCTCGATCATCTCTAGTGGAAACGAAGCCTTATAAAAGAAAAAAATTGATTAGCCCTATTCATAAACTTTTAAGGATAAGACGAGTCAACAAATGGAAACCTACCTATACTTATGAGGTTTGCATCCCAACCTACCTCTCCCTCCGCAAAAGCATGTTTCCGATACACATAACACTATGTTTTCGCAATAAAGCGTTTACTCGCGCCCCGCGTAAATTATGCATGGCGGTGCACTGAGGCGCGGGATAACTTTATGGCCAATAAACTACGTTACGTCCTTTGCAAGACAGCCGCCTTGGAAGTTTTTGTCTTCATGTTTGAAATTGTCGCTTAGTATTGTCTTCTTCTTAGTATTTTCTTTTTGCTTTGCATTATGTCAGTCTAGCGATTTTGCACTAAGAGAGGTTATAGAAATTATTAAATTAATGTTTTATTGTGTTCTAGTTCTATCTCTGATAATTGCTGCTGTTGCAGTTACGTCAAAGTTTCTCTTATTAGTTTATCTTTCATTTTTACTTAGCAAAGGCTAATTAATCGATTTTACCCTCTCAGGACTAAGAGGTAGGTTTTCCTGCCATATCTGATCTTGCTTTCTTCATGATTTTTTTCCTCATTTCGCGTTTCACGATCTCTAGACTTTTGGATAGATGTGGTGTGGCCTTTGCCATATAAACTTAAGACTTGGCCACGACATCGGCACTGCGGGTTTTAGTCAATGTTTGAATAAATCTGAATCTTGATTACCTATCTTGATAAGCCTGAGGTTGGTCCCTGAATCAGTAATAAAAATTAGATTTTAAGCAATTTTCTGATGATTGCTTGTTGCTCTTAGAGCGAAAATACTTTCCAGACTCCAGTCTTGTAGGTACTTCTAGTAATTCTAGTATGTATCATTCTACATTGTTTTTCTGACTGAGATAGCCTCTATTACGTAAAGCTATTGAGAGTTGAGACTCTGTTTTGTAGTATTTTATAATATTATAAATGCGAAAGTGTGTCTGTCTATTTCTCTGTCTGTCTGTTACCTCTTCACAAAGCCAGTTCTTTATGAAGGTTTCTTCGGGTAACCCTAACATATTCTCTTCTTGTTGCAGAGCTAGAGGGTTGTCGGGCGGTGTGCGGGCGGCGGCCGCAAGCCCGGCACCATGGCGACGGTCGAGGGGCGGCCGGCGCAGTACGGCGTCAGCCTACGGCAGCTGCGCGAGCTGATGGAGACGCGCGGCGCCGAGGGGCTGGCCAAGATCAACGCGCTCGGCGGTCCGCAGGAGTTGTGCAAGAAGCTGTACACCTCGCCCACAGATGGTAAGTCATCCGCACTTCAACAAACACTTGCCTGTAAGGAGTACGTTAGGAGACCCAAATTTTTCAGAGACTTTCGTCGGGTAGTTGGGATTTTTTTTCGAATGTGACTAGCAAAATCTGTGTCGAAACGTCAGAAATAAAGCTAAATAAACATATTCACAATCTGCGTATGGTAGAAGACTTTATATCCGTGGATGATTTGATTAGGATCCATCCATCCTTTATATTTTTTCTGGCCGCTTATGCAAAAAAATTACTTCGAACACCAAAGAAAAACGAAGACGTAGTTCTGATTTGTATTATACGAACTCTTAGCTAGAATTTGAATCATATAAAACTTCAAACAATGATTGCTTTTGTATTAACGAGAACGTTTTATTCTTCAGAGGTTTTCAGATGTTGAAACACATCAAAGTCACCTTAAAATGTTATCGTGAATTTCAAGATTTTGATTGATTCTACCGACGCTTTAACGCCTACTCGAAACCTGAGTAATTTTCCTCAAATCGTAATGAAAATTATAACAGTCGAATACGAAAATAATCTTCCCTAGTTTCCGTCTTTAACGATCCCTACAAACCGCCGAACCCAGTAAACCTGTGGAATCATTAAATTGTAATGTCTTACCCAAGGATATAACGCAGTTATTGCCAATAAATCCAATAATTTCACAATATCTAATAACACTTTGTAAGCTACGTGTAAAATAAAACATGCTCAAGTTTAGGATAATTATATCCATTGAGTTGTTCTAATATAACACTATCATTACAACGGTTCTTACAAATAGCATTTAATAATCGATTTAATGTTTAAATTGATTGTACACTGATAGCACTTGATAGCACTTCGAACATAGAATTTATGTCATCACTGAATTTGGAAACATTGTCGATTATTAAACCTGAAATATATCGATCGAAACCAGAATAGCGCCTTTGTATTGCTATACGTCAATCGATGGCACGGCTTCGTTGACTGGTGTTGTGTATTTAATTCATTATGAACATACAGTGGAACTACATAAACGTGGATATTCTACTCTCTCATCAAATTTGACATGTTCAAACAATGCGTCACCTCGACGCGACGCGGCCTCGCTTCTTTCCTGTCAAAAATAACACTATAAACTTGTCAACGTTGTCTCATTGTAATAGAAATGAGATTTATTGAAACAGCGCCGACCTTTTTGAAGGCGAAGGAGTGTAAATAAATCTTGCCCTACTGTCTTTGTTTGCGTACTTGTAACATTATCATTTAAATCATCTTTCTTTATCTTATTTGTTCAGTCGTGCACTTGGTAAGTTAACTGCTATCATCAAATCGCCTCTGAAAAGTTTTAGATCTTAACATGATTTTAAGCAGCGTCAGTGTGCTTAGGAGAACATCTCTCGATGCAGATTCGACATTAAGCGCCCGCAAGTTGCCATATTATGATTGAATTATTAGTACTAGGTCTGATAATGATAGCCATAATAACTCTAGTTCAGTCGATGACATTAGTTCATTGTCCTTCCTGATTACTGTATTAATATTTGATGTAGTTTATTCACGATCGCTATTTCCCGTTTGCTCTGTTAGTTTGAATTGGAACTCTATTAGAATTCAACTCACTGCTTCGTGATATCGATTTGTATTTGAAGTTATCAGAAATTGTACAGTACATAATTTTAGTAGTTTACGGCTGTTGGGGTCATTGTCATCAGTAATTAACAGGTGGAAGAAATAAGGATTATTAACCCTCGTTGATTATTGACCTAGAAAATATATGTGGCCATGACAGACAGACATGTGGCAGATATAAGTCCCTTGGACTTGTACATTCAAATTTCTAGGAAAAATAGAAGAAATTGTATCATTGATCGATGCACTTTCCCACTGGGTCACCTGTCTCGGTTCCCACGACATTACAAATTTAAAGAGCGGCACACTTCTATCGTTTACTAGTATATTAATAGATACGAGGTACATATGTACAATATGTACATGTATCAGATTCACCTTTCTTGCACTAGGTCGATATTCGTGACGTAATTGCTGCGCTGCGAGTTCTCACAATGCATAAAAAATAAACTCCCCTTGACCTAAACCTGTCAAGTTTGATGGCTTTATGTTTTCAAATGATGTATCATTAAAAAAGTGTGCAGATATTGTAGCAGTTTCCTTTTCTTCAAAATTCTCCACGACATTTTTTAAATCAACCCAAACATTGACCTTTTCCAAAGTCTCTGTCCTAAATTGTTGTAAATGTAAACCCGTGACCGATTAAAGAATTAACGGCTCATTCCTGTAAATTTATTTTGGGGTCAAGTCGATGTAACATCTCACCCGAATAAGAGTTTCTCTGTTCGTTTTGCGTTTTTGTTGGACGGATAAGGTAGCCGCAATCGACGGGGACTGACGCGGGTTTATCCCCTCGGGATGTATCCGTCCCTCCTTCCCAACCTAAAACGCCTCTTGCCTACCCGGACACAAATATACATAACCTCTTTTAAAATTCGGCTGCGTAAGGTCTTATCAGAAGAAGTTATGACCTAAGTACCTATCCACGATTGGAGTATATGTTGTACGAAATTACGGTAGCGAACGTGCCATCGCCTCTGGAGCAAAGAATACGTCACCGGATTTTATCTCCTTCTAGCCTGATGACGGATATTTGTCTGATGTCCTCGTGTCGTGCATAAATTTTGGTAATCCTTGGTATTACCTTTATCAGCCTCAACTCTTATATATTTGTGTATGCTGTCTTCATTTAGTTGATTTTGCCTTATGAACTGAATGCGTCCACCATTTGAAGTACCTGTTATCGTGCAAACTGTTTAATCTTTAAATATATCCGCACCGATTGACTAAGTATATTAACTAGCGTAATTATCTAATTTACAAGAGTGTGTAAAGCTAAATTTCTATTTAAACGCATTACAAAATGGCGTTGCAGTTGGCATCGGCCCGAGCCGATGGACAGTATCGCACCATCGGCGACGCTCGGTAGCCGTTTCTATCTTCGATACCGTCTCTTATCTAGGTCGTGCCGCCTCTATCTGCTTTATAGATAATGCATACAATTGCATTATAGGTAAACCGAAGTCGTAGTGGACTTATCGATAATACGTTAATATCAAATCGCGTTATCGTTTTACAGTTTTAGCATTCCATTCGTAGTCTTGATAACAATGATAACAGACCTGATCATGAGATCTGAGATTAATGTAAGAATGTTTATCTTATTCAATTCAATAAATGTATTTGCATAAATAAGGGTATAAAGAGGTGTTACAAACATTTAAATTCAAGCCTTATTTTACCTTTCTTTATGATATTTTATAGACACAAAATTAGTAGTAGTTTTAGACTTCTCATTCTCCATAACAATTTTTTGAGGGGAAATTACTAATTTCCAAGCAAATACGGCGATATCAAATTTATTATAGCATAGCATCGTATTATTGGTAACCGACAACGGTACACCCTACTATGTCAGTTTGTATCAACGATTCAATTTTACTTTAATTTAAACGTGACCAAAGATATCAATGGCTTAGTCCTATAAACTCACAAAGCTAAATTAAGCCGTTAAAACAATGCACAGTGATACCAAATTAGCTCCAAGAAGCGTTCTTAAACCCGGAAAGGGCTGACAACGCAAACAAGGTCCTAATGAAACTTTTCATTCCGACCCCCAAGGTAGGTCTGGAGACTCTGGAGGAATTGTTGACAAACTGGTGGATCTTATCTGCTAAAGATTCTTTGGTTAGCAATTTGAGATACGGAAGAACATAAATGTTCTTCACATTTTTCAGTATTGTTAAGAACTAGTATTACCGAATACCACGAAAATAGTAATGGGCAATGAAAATGGGTCAACAATTTTAAAACTTTAGAACACGATCCAACTTCAATACAACTCCAACGTATTAACTACGCAATACAGCTAGCGCCTAAACGTCTGAGGGCCTACCGCGAAGTTCGAAAATCGACAAAACGATGGTCCTGTCTCTATCGCTCTTGCATATACGAAAGAGAGTGATGGAAATATTCGATTCGATGAACGAAGTGCTTCGCGGTTATAGGCCTGAATTAGAAATTCAGAATTGGCTGGAAAATTGTTCCGATGCAAATCCCATACAACTTCAATATTGATTGTTTATTTATTGTTTGTTGGGTTATGTTTGCGATAGATTGTAAGTATATATGCAACTTTTTTTTTAATGCATAGGGTTGTCTTTTTCTGTAATGGTTTCACCATTTCAATAATACTTAAGTAGAAAATCCTTTTATTACTTATATAGAATGTAGTAAATACATTTTCATTTTACTCACGCAGTACGGCAGTATGGTTAACTAAAATCTGATAATGAAGTGAATTTAACATGATAAAATACCATTAATCAAATAGGTCGTAAATATTTTTACGAAAATGTATTATCATGATGAAATGAAATATTTAAAAGTCGAGCGTTCATGTAAAAGTCAAGCTAAAGGAACAAAACTCATTATTCGTAGGGTTAAGGTTAGGGTTAAATCTTCAACCTTGGATCCCCAAAGCTTACCAAGCGTTCAACACGTCAAATACCAAAAAATAAGACCCTGATATCCACAATAACTATTAATAGTTAGAGGTCATGTTTGAATAGCTTCTCGTCTTGATCGCTTGATATATTTATTCAGGTAGCTGACAATTAGGTATTACGTAAAAGTACTTTAAAATCCGGCGACGTTATTTAAAGAAACAAGTAACTCCCAAAAACTTCTTTCTGGTACACAGAGTTATTGCTGACTGTACCTAGCAGCATTGTCATGTAAACTACGGAAGTATACCAAATTTCAGCTCAATCAGACACCGGGAAGTGGTTGAAATTCACCTTACAAGATTTGATGCGTATAAATGACATAAACAAGTATACGGGGTCAAGCTAAATAAAACTGAGTAAATAAAAAAGTTCATTTCAAAACTTAATTAAGTGTTTACGTTTAATCCCTCGCGACGCGACTCTAGGTTAATAATGAGTATTTAAACGCAATACTTTCGATTCGTCAGAAATAGATATTAGGGAACGTACCCAAACTACGTGACCCATTTTTTTCAGTTTTTGACCCCCTCCCCCCCTCGGTGACCATCCGTAGTTCAATAACTACGGGAGGGGGGGGGGTCTTGGCAATCCAAGACCCCCCCCCTCCCCCCTAGTTATCACGTAGTAAAACTCGCACATATAGTTTAGAGTGATGTTTTGGACATAGAAAGCAAAAAAACATAATTTTGCCTACTTATTGCCTTTTATTTACTCGACACTGGCCGCGTGACGCCAAAAGTACGTGACCTAAGCCACCCCCCCCCTCCCCCCTGTGACCTAGAGTAGTATTTTGACGACCCCCCCCCCCCCCCTAAACTGGTCACGTAGTTTGGGTACGTTCCCTAACAGTAGATATCAAAAGCTCCATACTCCCTTTTTACACCATTCATGAGACGACAATCTACACCCAAGAACCAACTTAGCCTAGCCGGTGACCCTGTCCACTGCCTACGAAATTGATGGACTAAATAAATTTAAACACTAGCTCCTAGAAGCACTGGGAGCCTTGCAGTAAGACGTCCGACTTTCAATCCGGAGGGCTCGGGTTCAAACTCCGACTCGTACCACTGAGCTTTTCGGAACTTATGTACGGAATATCATTTGATATTTAAGTATCAGTTGCTTTTCGGTGAAGGAAAACATGGCAAGGAAACCTGACCTAATCCCAAAAACGCCTAGTTTCCCCTCTGGGTTGGAAGGTCAGATGGCAGTCGCTTTCGTAAAAACTAGTGTCTACGCCAATTCATGGGATTAGGTAGGTTTTCAAGCGGAACCCAAGCCGGGACAAACGCTAGGAGGAAGACTAGCTCCCTTGTTCATAACAAACCCTGAAATCTTTCCTAAAGCCTGACTCTGATCTTCACCGTCTCAAGTTAGTATTCATACCTCGAAGGAAGCTATCAAGCTGTAATAAGGTAATTTAGTAGGATTTTTATGACGCACCTCCGCTTAATGAGGTCGCGCCTTGTTCGTCGTGTTTTACGAGTACGTTTGTTTGATGGCCGGGGACATGGTTAATTAGAATAATGCCTTAGAGAATAGGTTTTATTGATCTGCGAACGGTTTTTGTGCTTTGAACGAAATATATATTGGCATTTCTTTGCAAAAAACTTTAGTGTAAAAAAGAGATTTCGCTACCGTCAACTGCTACAACTTTGCCTGGCTTGAAAAATATGGTTTTCTTCACCAAATTGCTATTTAAATCATAATCCTGAGATGACCGCCTTTCTCCCATCTTGTTCCCAGTTCTTCTGTCTAATTGTCGGTACCGCAATGGTTTCGCACAGAATTGCTGCCGCATGCGAATGCGTGGGTCTAAGGGCGTTGATGAGGACAATTTCTTTTTTTACACAGTTGTTTATTTATATATGTGCAGCAAATCATGTAAGTTAAATTTCAACCATTTCCCGGTGTCTGATTGAGCTGAAATTTGGTACACTTTCGTAGTTTACATGACGATGCTAGTACGTGCAGTTAGCGATAAAAATGTGTACCAAAAAAAATGGGAGTTACTTGTTTTTACTTAGGTATCTAGGTTTTGATGATTTTGCCATTTGAGTTCTGTTCGATTAGGAAATGTGTCTGCGAAGTCTATGCCACCATGGTTGCAAAATGCAGATGTTTTAATTGAAAAATCACTTGGCCTTCTTCTTAAACTACTTCGTTACCGCAGTCGTAGCCTCAATATTTTTGAACCTTGATTAAATTGAAATATGTAGTTGTAATGAAAGCGACAGACTAAACAGCTATGTAATACATAGTCTCCAATAATCTATACAAAGTTCGATCAATGAGGGTTTCCTGAAACGATTTTTTCACCAGCTGGCAGCACCGTGGCGAGAGCTCTTTCTGTCATAATCAATTCAATTCAATTTTTAAAATATGGCATTCTGTCTACAATATTGGGACAATTTTGCCAATGTCGAAGTAGATACGACAAGTGTACGGTTAATTAATTAAAATTTCGCTCCAAGAGCTGGACGTTGTACGGTGAGGTTAGGCTTTTTATAAGGAGATAGCTACTCCCTACAAACAGCACGTGGACTAACGGATATCTAACTCAAACAGGGGTTACACATGTTTCGAGACTAATTCTTCATTAGTTGCTCACTAGTTCGTTAAATCACTGCAGAATAAGCTATATATTACACATTGAATCACGAAAATGAACATAAAATAAGAAGTTTTTCCCGAAACCAAACCACCTTGCTCGACAAGATGGCCGCAAGTCATAATCCACCAATCATAGTTTATCTTTTTTTTTTGATTGGTAGATTTTGACAGCTGCTGTCAAAAAGACATCCCGTCACAGTGCCGCTACCTGGATTTTCGGAAACCCTCATTGCAACTGTATGCCTAAGCAGCTTCTATCAAACGTATATCATGCCTATATCAAGCTACTTATATTTTCAAATAAAACGTCCGTATAAATTTACAATCCAATGAAAAATTCAACAATTCTAGAATAAACTTGATATCTTACGGTCCTGTAGAGTATAATTACACTGTACTAACATTGATTACCGAGACATAGCCAGTATAAGCATTATCTTGTTTACTTATAAAATTTACGGACCTCCAGGCCAACCATACACTGGTTTACCACAGTCCTGAAAATAAGAGCTCAGTTCAACGAACCGCAATCGATACGAACCTAGTACACCCTGTGAACTTTACCGCTGGCATTCGTGAAAAAAATTATAAGCTACACTTTACAAGTGTGTACGAAAACAAACCTTATACATTTACTAATATGACACATTTTCCTTTTAAGCCTGGATCCTCAACGTTTGTTTCACTTATTGGATTTATTATAACGAATAGAAGCAGTAATAAAATTACAAGTGTCAATGACCTCGTGTTCCACTTACGCTGTTGCTATTCGCTCCCATCTTTTTATTTTCACCGACGATTAAAACATTGCATATGGATAATATTCTAATTGGCTACTAATATGTTAGCTACGTACCTATAACAAAAGATGTAATATAAATGTAAACAGCTCATTTAACATTGCCCGTACCAACGAAACGAAACCGCAAATTCGCTGATAAATTTCGCAAAAACCTTTCAAAGTAATCGTTGCACAAATAAAAACATTTTTCCTCGCCCTTTTTACATGCCTTTAGGGTCCACATTCGCTTGATAGGCGGACCCATTGTGCGTGATAGATGCCCTGTCACTCCGAGCGATGGAACCCTGGCGTTTGAAGAAATGGCCGCGCGTACACCGACTTTATCTAACGAAATCGTTCCTATTTCGAAATAAAATTGTATTAGAAAACGCTGCTAAATGTGACATCGTATAAGTTTGCGTTGACTAAGGTCACTTTAAGTTTTGTACGCTATCATACCATTTACGATTTTTTTATGATAAAACCTAACCTAACCTAACATTCAGTAGTGGTGGGTAAACATTTTTCTCAGGCAAGTCCGAGCTATTTGACTTAAAATTTCTTTATGAGCTGTAGGAAAACTGCTCTAATACCTGAAAATTAGGCAAGCCGACAAGAAGCGTATTCTACGGACGCGCCGCCACTGCTAACTTTTCTATTCTACACAGTATTCAAAGTAAATAGGTCGCGGTACTCGGAATGAAGTATAATTATATAGACCTACATAATTAGATGAATTCGATTAAAATCAGCACAAAATTGGTTAATTCGACGCTCACCCGAATTTCTTATCACAAATTATCCGATTCATTATGTCTAGTCCCAAGCGGAACATAACAGCTAATTCCACAACCGCTTATCCCATTTTATTGCCAGCGGAACTTGTCCTTTATTGCAAATGTAACACGGTTGCTTTTTCAGTGATGTGGAAAAGAATACGATGTAGGTAATCTACGGTGAGCCCGTATTCCGATTGCTTATCAAACGTTACACCAATGTTACTGCGACCTCTTACACCAATGTTAGTGCAACCTTTTACACCAATGTTACTGCAACCTCGAAATCCGTATGAACGGAACTTTTTTTATAAGTTTTATTTTTTATTTCATTGCATATTTGAGAAAAGCATACCTCGACGTGAAAACGTAAACGACGCAACTTCGGCAGTCTTAAACTATTTTGGTATTACTTTATTCCAATTGAAAAACTTTGTTGGTCTGTCAATCTGACCTTCCCATTAAAAGCTGCCAGATGCCCGGATATAGCAATAAGGATGGTCAAGCAATCTAACTACATAGGTTTAATTGCTGTCATTATTGCGATATATCTGACGTGGCTTAGCTTTCCGTCTATACGAATTGGTACGTTTGCTACTTCATCATCGGATCACCAGCATTTTTGTTAGGTACACCTTATATTTATATAGATAAAAGCAAGCCTGAGCGTTCAACTATCTATGCGATATGAACAGCACAGTTCGACTTGTATTTACTTACAATTTGTCAGAACATTAATTAAATGCAAGGACGACCATAAATTTGGTGTGATAGCCCATACATTAACTGTTCGATTAGGTTTACAGGTACTGCTGGCCCAATATTACAGGGTTCTAAGTTTCACTTTAATCGAATTGAAATTTGGACTCTGTCATAGTAACACTAAGTCTAAATTTAACTACCCCAAAAATTAAACATAGAACCCTGT
Source organism: Pammene fasciana (assembly GCA_911728535.1). NCBI lineage: Eukaryota > Metazoa > Arthropoda > Insecta > Lepidoptera > Tortricidae > Pammene > Pammene fasciana. Next base: position 4,460,173 of record OU452295.1, read on the forward strand.
TTATAATACTGGGCCAGCGAAGTGTAATCGACTTCTGTTATTGATGTTTCTAGACGCCTAAAATCACGATTTATTGTCAAGAGAATAAGAGCGTGTGTAGGTGATTTTGGACACCCCATCCGCTTAGCTACTTCTGCTGCTGACTGTCCATGGGATTTTCCAGAAAAAAACTCGATCAGATAAGGAAGAAATGCCAGGTAGAAGAGCAATAGTCAAATGAAAATCGCATCAAATTCGGTTCAGCCAAACGCGAAATTACCGCGTACAAACGTACTATACAAACATATGGTTGAAATGGAACCTCCTTTTTTGAAGTCGGTTAAAAAAGAAGAAAACCCTACTGTGTCACATTGCATTTAAAAAATGCAGCGTTAACCCACTCAATGCCGAACAGCAGCGTCAGTATGGAAACTCGTCGTAACTGGAACGGATCAAGACGACATGGCCACTCAAATCGAATTAGCACCAATCGAGGGCCGATATGTCCCAGGCTAAGGCCGCGGGGTGGCGTGACGTCATCCGTCCTACCCTCGCGCGAGGATGTGAATGCTGACCTTATATCTTTGCAAAAAGGTTTAGTTTTGATTGGCAAGGGTGTGAGATGGTCCAGTGGAAATGTGAACTCGAGTTTTTTTTACTACCTAACAGTGGCGGCGGCTGAATAATTTTCTTAGGCAAACCGTAGCTTAATTTGGCTTTAAATTTCTTCATGAGCTGTAGCAAAACTACCCAGGTGCCAGAAAATTAGTAGACCCGGTGGTGGGAATCTAAGTCTATGGACGCACAGCCACTGCTACCTAACTTGTGGCAAAAAAGCATAACGTCTTTTAGAATCTGTAGGTATTAGAGTGATTCAATATTTCACGACCTTTATATTCCTATTCAACCCCTCAATACCGTATCTGAAGAGTCTGAAATAAACTTAATAGTCAGTTAAGTCATTATTAGAAAAAAAAAGTATCAAAATTATTAGCTTTTTCATTTACGGAATCGGGTTCATGGTTTTTAAGAATCAATTAATCATTTATTTTAGTTTCTGACTGTCTCATTCTAGATTTCACAACTCTATATTAATTGGTTTCCATGTCTGCTCTTCATTGAGCCCTAAGGCTGCGTTTCCACCAGAGATGAGCGAGGATGTGTTGCGAGGAATGTGTTTTTGACCAATAGAATCACTTTATTTGTTTATCCTCGCACAGCGCAGCTTCTAGGACGCATATATCCTCGCTCATTGGTGGGAACGTGGACTAAACTTGGCGATCACACGATACTGGCCCGCCCAAGCGCGTCACCCACTCGTTCATAAATGTGAATATAAAATAAAGCCTGATCTTGACAGCTCATACAAATGACACGTCCCAATCTCCGAACGTGACCTACTCGGAACCCTTTGTTTTTTTAACGCTTTTCACATCGCCGAAATTGCTTTTTGCGTATGGTGCCACGAGGTCGCGTGGTACGAAATGACAATGGCGTGGTGAATCGGAGGCAGTAGCGAAAGGGTTAAATGGTTTAACAGTGACGGCGTTTGTACCTTTTGTGGGTGATGTAGGAAGGAAGGTTTTAACTTAATTTGTCATGTTTATTGGTAGTGGTGACCTTGCACTCTGAATAATGTATACAATAGACGCATAGATAAAAAAGAGATCATACTACGTCCACATGTAAGTTCATGAATTACTACTATTCTACTATAGATTACGATATTACTATTTGCCTTTATTGATTTATATTAACAGGAACTGATATACAAGTAATAGATTTATGACATCTTTTGATTCATCAACAAACGTAGAAGAAAAACTCATTTAACTTATCATAACTGATTTGACTTCATAGTATACAGTGTGTTTCTGTAATAGGAGCAATAAATTAAAACATAGATTCTACTCCTCAAACTACAAAACTTTTGTCCAACAACTTTTAAAAAATATGTATTTTGTAGATTGTCTCTTTTTCATACAAACTAAATAGTATTTTCAATGAACGTTAAAATCCGTCTAATTGACATTGCTTGTCACCCTACAGACATAGTTAATTTCGGAATACATTGCGTGTTCGAAAAAACTTTAAAGTGTCGTAAAAATCAAACCATACGTTATTTTTAAAAGTCGCTGAACAAACGTTTCCTGGTTTGAGGAGTAGAATCTACGTTTTAATTTATTGCTCCTATTACAGAAACACACTGTATACCTAAATTGCTTATTATATGCTATAGGAAAACTTATTAGGTAAGTACCATCTCTAAATACAATTGAATACATAAATACATATGCAGAGTACCGGCCAATAATATATCACCTTATTTTTATGAGTGTGTATAGAGTAAACAATATAGGTTACTTTGTAGATCGCATATAAAAATGTGTACTAGTCATTTTATACAAACATATGATGAGTACTGCAATTAAATACTGTGAGTTACAATAGGAGACTAAACATATTACTAAAAAAAGCTCTAAAAATATTTTTTTAAATAATACATTACATGAGATTTTTTTTTCTTATCGCTCTCACAAAAGACTAGACTACCTAAAGTAGTGAGGCAGGCTTACAAATACATAAAAAAAATATTATCGTGTAAACATGTAGGTGATATATTATTGGCCGGTACTGTAGGTATATTTTCAATATTATCACATAAAACATCGCTTACCACAAATAGGGAATATAATGTTACCTAACTAACAAGCCAATACAGATAAAGTACTCGCCACATGAATTTTGCGAAGGTATCCCATTTGAAAAAAAAAAGTGAACTCCAATATTATTAAAGTCTCCAGTAACTAAGATTTTAGTATCCTTAGATGACTGTTTGTACAGATAGGAAATGAAGCCGACTATACCCGTTGAAGTAAATTTACATAACCGTATTATTCTTCCAAGGACTTGCTTTTTCTTTTCCAGATTTTAATTTCCTCTCGCACCGACTGAGCTGGAGTTTTTTCAATGATGGACGATGAAAGATTAATGAGAGTGCAGTAATAGTGAACTACAGTCTGGATAATGTCGTTATTCTTTTTTATCTGACTGGAATTGCAAAAAGTAGCCTTTTTTACCTCGAATGAAGAATAGTAGAGACATTTTTCACACGCCACCAGATCGGAGCGGCCGAGGTAGTCACAAATATTTGAACAACGCCTCTATTGTCAAGGCGATAAAGTGCATGTTCAGATATTTTTGAGTACCCTGACCGTTCTGATATTTTTGATGGCGACGTAGTCCCCCTTCTTATCTCTCTAGTGTCTTCTCTATAGTTTCTCTAAATGTAATAGGCAAGCCATAAAGTACCTAGAAGTCTGTACAGTCACCGGCAATAGTATCTAACTATCTTCCTACACGAAGGCCGCAAAAATATGTGACACGCTCTTATTTGCAGGGCGATAAGAGAGTGCCACATATTTTGCGGACTTCGTGTAGGAAGATACTATTGCCGGTGACTGTACAACCAGCCCCTCTGATATGAAGCCAAAAATAATTGGTCCTAAGCCTGGTATACATAATAATTATGTGTATATCGACAGTTTAAATATTCTTAAAATGTAAAACGGATAAACTAGTCGTCACTACGAAAACAAGTGCTATTTTGCATATTCTTTAAGCGTAGCAAAAATATTTGTTCACACTGATCGTAAACGACTTTTAGAGTTTGTCCGGAAAGAAAAGTGTCGTAGTTTATACGGGAGCTCATACATTCTACGACACTATTCTTTCCGGACAGACTCTATAATGTCGATTACCTTGAAGGACTAAATCTAGCAGTTCTTGATTTAATCTATGAATGACTACGTAAGTTCTATAAATATCTAATCATCATATCAATTAAATCCAGTTTCCATACATATCATGAGTAAACTAGCATTCAATAAACGATTAATCTTTAATAGTTAGTCGTACTATTATCTCGTCACCGATGACTAAGTTGCTTGTCACAAGGAGTCAGTGGTTACGTCATTTGCTAAGTAAGGTCATGCCTACAAATGACAATGGTGGCGTCATCGTTGCTAATATGTCAGTGTTGTGACGCTTTGTAGTTACTTAGAAGAGTTGGGTTGCTTCGTATAGGATCAAATTATGTTTAGAATTTATGTACAATTGAATGTTCGCACTCTTTTTGTGGACTCAACTACTTGTATGTTGTTTAATTGTGGCTTCGTAAGATCATAAAGCATTACAATATTTAATTGCGGTCTAGCGGGGGCGAGGCCGGCAGGAACCGTAGATCTGCCCAGTAGCTCACCGAAGGAAGCCCACTAACTGCTCGGTAGGGGAAATAATTCGTGTATAGCTGAATTTTGGTGAAGTTGTAGATAAAGGTGTCTTACACAACATACTAAAAGTACCCGTGGTTAGGGGCGCCGCTAACGGGGAGAGGGGGGTGTAAAGGTCCCTTTTTTTGACTTCTCGTAAATAACTCAGTAGCGGTGGCTAATACGAAAAAATGTTCTTCTACTTAATTAATCCACAAATAATTTTCTACAAAAAAGGTTCTTTACACTTTTTTGCTGGGCTACAGGGCCAACGAGGTACCGCACAGTTTTCTTAGTTAGGGACTCCGCGGCTAAGAATTTACTGATCAATTGTAAGCACAAACCCATTATCTTGTGAAACAGTAGGGAGTTATGATTTAAGATTTTGTATTAATACAGCTTAGTGCGGGGTTCGTTGGGGTTTATTTAATAAATGTTGTTGCACAACCTACTCGTTTCATTTTGGTAGAAATACCCTTGTTTCATATCTATTAGTTTTTTCCACGTGATAACAAAATTTGGAGAATATTTTGTAGGGCAAAGGGCACCTTTAGGAATAAAGATTTAATAATAATTTATATTATGATGGTCTATCATGTTATTTATTAACAAGAATAAAGGAAAAAATCTCCAAGACTGACAGGAATTTAAATAAATAGCATTCCCGAAACCATCGTCTTGAAATACAACTGGGATTTCTCGGAGTACACATAAAAGGGGCTTTATTATGGAAATAAAGGAAGTTATTTACATCTCCAGAGGAGAAATGGCTACTTAGTGATCAAAGAACACGAATGGCTGTGAAACTAATACTGTGCTGCGGATTAAAAGTCCTACACGGCATGTGAAACGGCTAGACATTTTGTACACAAAACAGAAAATTCACAATCAAGATTTTTAGTAATGAGCTCTAAACGAGAGTTACTACTGAATAAAAGATACTTTTGTGCTTTAAAACTCTAATAAGTAAGTACTAAATAACAAAGTGCCGTAACAATATTAATTGTTACCCCATCTTTGCTTCATATTAAAATACCGGTGTTTTTAGTTTTCTTTTCGTTCTTTGGAGTCCTATTTTTTATATGGCGTTATTTCATTTTTTTTTCATACCGGTTAAGATTCCTGCCTTAATTATCACGTACCCCATCTTCTCATCATCCTCTTAATCCCTTGCTTCAAGAAATCAAAATTGTTATCATACAAATTGGCTTAATCATGGTGCTGCTTTATAAATTCGAGTTTCTGAGTCATAACCCGATATTATTAATGATATTTATATGTAGTTTAATACATAAAGGCACAAGCAAGGCACTGTTTACACCTCTTCTTGCCTATATTTTCCAGAATAAGTAACGATCTTGAATGTCAAGCAAATTAGACCTCATTTGTAAAATGACATACATTTTTATATCACTTTATCAAAATTACCTTTAATACAAATATACGAATAATTGCGCTTCTATCTACTTTCTACAGTATCGGTTAGTACTTTTACAACAGAATAACTAGAACCGTCGCATCGTATCTCATCAATTGGCTTTTTTTACCGAGGGTCAGTCGGGCCCTGGGGTCGCTTTCTGTCGTTTCTTATATCGGACAGTTAGCCAATTGGTATTCTTTGTTTTGCTCTAACTTTGGTAGATCAGTATAAAAATAAATGTTATTTAATACTTCGTGCTAAATTGATATATTTAAAACAACATGCGCGACTTAAATGAATGAATAAGCTCATCTGATAATAAATAATAACCAGCAGCAGAAATATTATTTTATTTATTTCAGGTAATGTGTTGTGTTTAAAATGTAGATATCGAATAAAAGTCGTTACACGTTACCTACAGGCATTCATTTTATTTCTTTATTATCTAGCAAATGACAAAGCAAGGACAGAAAAAAAACTGTGTACACACATAGCTGGCCCAATATTACAGGGTTGTATGTTTCACGTTTATCAAATTGAAATTTGAACATTGTCACAGTGATACTAAGTCTAAATTTAATTACCCTGAAAATGCACCATAGTATCCTGTAATATTGGGCCAGCGACTTGTTTCGACGCAAATATCAAACATCCCCGTTATTACGAGAAATAAATAAAGATGACGTATCCAAATAATTTAAAATTCATAGACAATTTGCAAAAGGTCATTTAATATTAAACAGTAGTTCAATTGTTTTCCTGCCATTTTCACAAAATACATAGGTATTTTCAATACTTTTTAATAATAATGTATCAACCGCTCGAGTAGAATGGTTCTTCCGCAACCAAAAAGATGCATAAATGTAGACCGATGAACTGATTAAGATCGCAGGAAACCTTATGAAGACGACCTTCATTATATCAGCTGATAGACGCATGTTTCTGGCCTAAGCCTAAATATCTTCGTAAAAAGCGATCCAGCGCTGCATTGTTTTCTTACATCGTCAGTCCCTTCTGTTCCCTGTATTTCCATGAGCTCACAAACGAGCTCTAAGGCATGTATGTCAGGACTGTCAGGACTGGAGAACAACCAATCCTGCGCTCCGTGGCTTTCTGACATCGTCAGCTCCTTCTATACTATATAGGTCATTCCTCCCTGCGCCTCCAATTTCACGAGTTCCGAGTTAGTTTAGCTTGCCCCACAAATTGCGCTTAGTGGACACCTTTTCGCTTCCTCAAGAGCGGAGCTCGTGTGCGAACTGTCTAGGGTACAGTTCGCACACGAGCTCCGCTCATTTTGCACAACGGATCTGAAATGTATGAAAAATCCATGGAATACGGATCCATCCGGATATCTCCATCCATTTCAGATCCGGTGCAAACCTTAGTTAGCACCGCTCAAAACAACCTTCCGCGTCCATCAATTATACGAAATACTCGAAACTGGAGACAAATACAAACGTTTGTCCAATTTGCGTGGCGCAGACTGCATGAAACCGTTCTTTAATCTTGCCTGTTTGCGTACGGGTCGGCCCGAGTTAACGTCCCGTATTTACGAGTTGAATGTGTTGTGTGTTCCCTTTGCTGCGAGTCAAGACCTCGGCCAGTTTATGGTGATATTTGCTAGCTAGACGATAGCTGTTTTCAGACATTTCTACGTTGCATCACTTGCATTCCGTTCGCACTGAATTGAAAAAAATTGGCGGTCTGGCGGGCTGGATCTATATCTCCCAGTAACACTTAAATTCAGTACCTTCAACTGCTACAGCTTTGCCTACGATGCTCAACTTTGCCTGGTTTGAAAAATGGTTTTCTTCACCAAACAGCTATTTATATCTTATTCCTGAGATGGACGCCTTTCTCCCATCGATCCCAGCAGAATCAATCCGGAACTCGTTACTTTTTGCGTTTACTTAAATCGTAAGAATGGTTTAAATACCATTAACCTATTCTCTAGAAGCAATGTTTGGTGACCAAACAATATAACGAAAATTAGGCTTTAATTTGTTTAAAAAAAATGTGCAAATAACCCGGAGTTATAATGACAGTGCCGGTTACTTTCGTTCAAGCGGTATCAAAAAGTGACACCCCCGCTTGATCATACGCCCACAGATGGCACAGATACGATTATATCAAAGAGCTCGCAAATTATGATGAAGGGGATACTTACATTGGTTCTACTCCCTTCAACTCGTTCATGCTTGTTAAGAAATTGGAATGCAGCCCCTGAATATCAGATGTGGTTCAATAGCACCGACTCGCCGGCGACAGAACGACACCGCCGTAAAGTCGCTTTAGCGGTAACTAGTAGGGTTTTGTCTCAGTACAAATGCAAAAAAAATTGTGCGCATCGAGAAAAAGTTGTGAATTTTTGACCATAGATAGAGTGAGCAAAGATGAATATTTTTTAGTATTGGCGGTCTGTAAAATTTTTGGACCTTCACGTCAAAATCAGGGGTCCCGTGCAATATGTTATTACTCTCTGGTTAAGACTGCAAGGGGTTGTTTGGTATCGTTTCCGTGTAAAACAGACATGCAGAATTCATTTCTGATATTAAAAATGTAAAATTTCCTATTAAAAAAAAAGTTGTGCCGCGAGGAAAAATACAATTTTATTTTTATTTTTTTAGAACGTCATATATCTAATATATATCCTTTATTTCAACTAGTAAAAAATATTATAAAGAAGCATATTTAATATAGATTATAGAAACATATACATTTTATACACCTTTAATACAAAAAACTTCTGGTTTTTTTTTTTACTTAAGTTGAGTAACGGAAAACAGACGTCGCGTCGTTTGAATAGTGACGGTTTATGTTAAAGTTAAGGAGGAAAAATATGTTTTTATTTATTGTATTTTTTTATTTCTGCATTTTGTGAAGTTATTATGAATAAAATTTACTAATAACAAGCAGTACATGCATTTTAAGGTCAATATGCTACGGATGTTCACGTTCACATTGATTATCGATACTTAAGAATAAGAATAAAAATAAGAAATATTTATTAGCACAAAAACTAAACTAATACATCAAACATAAATTCATTTCGATTAACAGAATTGTGCTAAAAGGTCTTCACTCAACTTACTATGGAGAAAACATATACACCACGAAGCAAAAATTTTTTTTCGCGTAGTTTTTGTATACTAATTATACTATAAGCCTAAAAATTGTATATATTTAGAAACTACATTAAATATGCTCCTTTATAATATTTTTTATTATTAGAAAAAAAAATGATATATACTAGTTATATGACGTTCTAAAAAAAATAAAAAATTGTGTTTTTCCTGGCCACACAACTTTTTTTTTAATAAGAAATTTTACATTTTTAATATCACAAATGAATTCCGCATGTCTGTTTTACACGGAAATGATACCACACAACCCCTAGCAGCCTTAACCATAGAGTAATAACGTATTTCACAGGACCCCTGATTTTGACGTGAAGGTCCAAAAATTTTACGGACCTCCAATACTAAAAAATATTTATCGTGGGCCATTCTATCCATGGTCAAAAATTCACAACTTTTTCTCGATGCGCACAATTTTTACAAATTGTAGCTCTGCTAAACGGCTTGTGCCTAGATTGCCTGGAACTAGACTTCCCAATTTAGTGCTCTACAGTAAGTGGCAAAAATTGTTAAAGGGATACTTATACTGGTTTTCCTATTCCCGCTCGTACTTAATAAACAATTAGAAGCTTTTGAATATCAGATGTGGTTTAATAGCATCGATTCGCCGTCTGAACGACCGCCGTAAACACCGCTTTAGCGGTAACTGCTTACCCAATTTACTCAGCTGTAATAACTCGCAAAAATAGGAACAGAAATTAAAATAGAAACTATTTAATAAAATATTACATAGTGCATACTAGTACACATGTATAAAATAAAAGCAAGTAGAAGATAGTAGAAAGTAAACTGATAAGTGATAACATAACACATATTATAAAACACAAATTAAAACCTATTCTTAAAAAAAAACATTAGTTGCCAGTGCCACGAAATGGTCCCACTCGGCATGGCACTATCCCTAGTGGCCTGGATGGGCTAACGCTAACGCTGATAGGTCAGTGATAGCACGAAATGTAATAAAATAAAAAAAGACACAATAATCAATTAAACAGAAACCACTTATGCTAGTACTCCTGAGTATTCGACACGCCCATACTCAGAAACCCCTGAATATCGATGCGGTTCAACAGCGATTCAATATCGGAACGACCGTCGTAAACTTAGCTTAAGCACTAACTGGTGCCTAGTCTTGCCCAATTTAGTGCGCTAGATGGAAAAGGCAAACATGATTTTTTTTCTGGTCCGCTGTTGGACAAAGCCTCGTTTTTGGAAGGCAATTTGGGTGAATTTGCGAAGAAAACAGATAGTATTGTATGGAAACGTTTATCGGCTTCAAACAACGATTTTATTATGTGCCGGATGCTCATGTAGTGTCTCATGTATAGTCTTTAGCTTTTCATAACCAAGGAAAGTAATCCAAGATGCAACATCATTAGACACAGTAAAGTGCCTAGATTACCTAACGTATGTGGACCTCTCCATCTCTACCACAATAAACGTTCATGAGAACACTCGTAATCGCGTCCTTGATAAATGAATGCCCATCCCGCCGTAGGTATATTCTTGCCGAAAAGGTGAAAGGGGAAGCCTGCTGGGGCTTCCTGTTATTGGTTTTTGTAATGATATAATTAAGTCACTGTTGTAAATACTTGCAGATGAAAGCATAAATAAAATGGCGGTTAATGAGAACGTTATTTTTAGAACACATTTTTCTTAAACAAGTAATTAACGAGTCTTTAGTAATCAGTTTTAATTGTGTAGACTTTCAAAGGAATATGTCTGCCTATGGGAAATAAATGTCCCGTTTATTTTTGCAGCTCTAATATATATTGGGAGTTCATTTTTCCAAACGCTTTGTAAGAAGGATAGTAGATTACATTGCCAAATAACGAGCCAAAATTACTTATACAATTTGTATCTAACATACATAACCTACATTTCTACAGGATAACAAGCATTCCGGAATAATTTCAAGCGACTTGCCTTCAAAAGAATCCGATATATTAGCTTAATTCTTTATATCGGATGGAATAAAGCCAAGGTCAGCAAGTCCAATGACATCATAAGGAGTTTATCCAGCATGGATGACAAATAAGCAGTAATTTATGCGGAGCGCGGATACGAGCTCGTTGCGGCCTCGAGCTTCCCTCGAATCAATCCACGGTGACGTCACCCAGCCCCGCCCCACCCCCCACCGGGATATGGCTATTTCCTCCCTCCTTGCATAGCTCTATTCTGCCTTGTGTAAGTTTACGAGAAAATTTCGCGGCTCCCTCTTAAAGGAATTTTGCAAATCTTATGTTTTCGTTTTAATCCGTAGTCTCGCTGTTTTAGTTGTTCAATCTACATCTAATTAGAAACTTGCGGGTTCTTTTTAACTTCAAATAGCTACAGTTTATCTTTTAAAATATCCCTGCAGTTATATATATAATATAAATTAAGATTTCGTCGCCCTCAAGATACTCTCTTATTTAACTTTTCTGCAAAGCTTAGATCTAACAATCCTCTATTTGCTAACATTATCCCTCCTTAACAAAAGCCCTAAGTAGTCCGAAACTTTAAACCCAATCCTGTTCAAACACTAGCCGACTCAAAATCCAGACCCTTCGATACACACATCGCTGTGTCCAAAGTCGGCCGCATTATAAATAACCCACGATGTAGACACAGCACAGCAGACGCTCATTAGGCAATGGAGGAAGCATCAAGCTGAACACAAGTATCTCTAGAAACAAACCAGGTACCAGTTTATGATTGAACACACACAGGTATTCGGGGCTCATATTAATGCTCCGAATAAAATAAACTTTGCCAACGAAAGATGTACGAGCTTACTTCCGAACGTGTTAAACAAATAACCAAAGTGCTCGTGTGCATAATCTTGGCCGGAGCGTTATTGAGGTGCTTCATCATTTTATTTACAGCTCTTACAGGTTAATGTGGTCTGGGTGGTAAACTCCGGGAAACAATAGGTTAAAAATAACTCGGTTCATAAGCTCGATACCGCATGCACGCACGCTTTTATACGCAACGTTCACTAACTAGCTATTTGTTGAGAAGCAAATGCCTACAATATTAAACACCGGACTTCTAATGAGATTCTCAATCCACGTTCCATTGTTTGTTAAAATGAATCGGTTATTTATTCATACAGAATGACTCAGAAGTTCAGAGTCCTATAATGAAAACAAATCAACGCGGATTTTTCGCGGTACGTAATGAAATGTTATTTCAAACTGTAACACAATTTCAACCTGAGTAAATGAACCTTTAAAAACATTTTAAATCTTTTCGTCCTTACGATATTTTACTGTGTTATGCCAACCACGTCACGTCCATTAAAATGAGACTTGAGCAAAACATAAACCCTGTAGTTATAAAGGAGATTCCAGCTGCAAACACGCGCTTTAAATATTCACGACTGATGTTAAATTTAACGCGCGATTAATTCAAACAATAGGTAAAAGTTACGTAATGGCGTGATGACGGCATGCAACCCTGAATTCATTATCTGTCAGTGTCATAACGTTTAATATACACTACATACACGATGCAACACCGGCACGCCCGTTAAATGTGGCCTAATTGTATAGAGCTGAGGTGACAATTATGAATGTGACCCCGGCCAAGAGTCAATTGGCCTACTAAAGTTTTAAACTCACCGTTTCAGCCGATGGCCCATTAGTCACATGATTACTAATGTTCCTAGACACAGAAACGGATTCCGAGACACTATCGCGACGTGCAAAAATAGAACATGGGTACTATGTGAGCGCCCTATGTGACGCCGGCCGGAGTCACCGTCCCGCTCTCTCCTACAACCTGGATAATATAACTTTCCTGTTTCACTGCGTTCAGTTCATTGTTTCGCAGCATAGCTAGCTGGCCGGTGTACTGAAATAGGTCGGGAGCGTCCGAAACAGACGGCTCAAGCTATCGAAAGCCACCGCGAGGTCACTGCCGAAAAATTACAGAATTAAGACACGAGCACGTTGATTGATATCCATATATTTGATTCCCCATGTTTGCCATTGACTAATTAGTTTATATATTTATCTCGTTGAGCGATTAAATTATCAATCTGTACACGACCTAATTCTGTTGGTGTAAAATTAACAGACACATGATTTATTATCCATATCCATCTCCAGTTTCGCGCCAAATAGTACTCATCTCAGCAGGCCTTTATTAACATTGCAGGAACATTAACATGAATGTAGCTCGTATTAAGTAATCAGTAGATTGTTTCCATAACAGGGGCTACTGTTACGTAAATCGTTTACATTCGGGCACGTTGTCGTCGGGAAACAAAACCGCACCAGCCTAATGGATGTTTTTATGTCTAAATGTACCGAACATCTAATCTTTATGTTGTGATCCTTCATGATTCCCATTTTGTATAGACTACAGAAAATGTAATGCCTTATGTTTCGATTATTTATGTTTCGCATATAGAATTCTAGCAGGGTCGTAAAAGAATCTGCGTTATCGTTCGTATCGTGTATATCGCAATCCGCAGCAGAAATCCTAGCGAAATCCGAACTATTTCTTACTCGAGATAATGTTGGTACGCCGCATTGTTTCTTCGGGCTAGTAATTTTTCTGACGTCTCTCGAGTGCCTGTCTTTCGTAGTTAAAACGCCGTATCTTTGTATGAAACTGTTAGTCTTTACAACCTTTTCTGTAGTTGTTCCTGGAATGCTCTCGGGAGTGGCTAAACGCAGTACGTTTACTTCTAACAACGCGAGATAGCCACTCGCTTGGCTCTTTGATTTATTTATTAGTATTCTCCGGACATTTTACTTTAATTCAATTGTGCTTTTAAAAATGCTGCAGCATGGATTTTTGGCAGATTCCTTTGGCATTGCGTGTAAAGGAACGATTACAGTTTTCATATTGATAATGGACAATTTAATATAAATGTAATTGCACAATTGGATTACACCATCTCTAAATCCAATATATGTAAGTACCTGAGTGATGCGATATTATAATTTAGGTATAAAGGAGCACTGATTGTTCCACTCGAGAATTCTTTGCTAAATCAAATTTTGTCGTAAACAATTCATTAACCTTGACTTATAATGTCAAATGGACAATCCTACTTATCAATCATTGATTGCTTACTTTTGTGGCTCTTAAGGTCAATTGAATGCTGTAGATCACATTAATTTAATACCTCATATCATGATTGGATTGCTTTAGTGTTTATTTTACAATGCCATTGATATTGCCCAAGGACAGGATGTGATGGATGACTTGACCACGAGCGGTTCAAGGTTAACATGTGACCTTCATAAATAAGCATGCGATTTCACTCTTTGTTGTATGGTAATAAGAAAGAAAACTGATTTACTTTCAGATAAGCAAATATTAAAACACTTATAATAGATTAGATCTTAAAATAAATCTGAAACATGGGGAGAACGACATTGAAGATTCAAAGTGAACTCTGTAGGACTAACAGCTATTGTAGCGAACCATGGTGGATCTTGTTCTCTTCACAATAAGGTTCACGAAAAGACAGTGGGTATATTTGAGTCATTTCACGTGGAGGGGTCATTGCCAGTATTGATTTATATACACCTTGTGAGTATTATGTGGAGAATTTGGTGGCTAACGTACTTCTTTAGCAACACGACTATGTATGGGCCATGGCCCATGGGGCCATTTTTGTTAATTTAAGTTTTTTCTACATTTTTAGTCGATTATTTTTTATACCAGTTTTTTACTTGTTTGTTACTACAAATTGTGCAAAAGAATGAAATGAAGAAGAAAGAAATGTTTAAGCATATCAATAAAAAAAATCGCATTAGTGCAAGTTTTGTATTTTTTTATGATTTTTTTTATTATTAATTTACCGCTACGCTACGAGTATTTCAAAGAGTTTCATCGACTATAACTGTTATAAGCTCCTGTCAATAGAGCAATTTCTAACCTTCCTTTGACGGTCTGACTCGAATATATTCTATTACAATTTGTTTCCAAAAATGAACGGAAAGCTACCAAATATTCGGTTAAGTGTTAAATATGGATTTTCCTTGCCCTTTCCGAGTCCCTTTCTGGAATCAGGCGGTTTTCATGAATTTTGATGAGTGCCGATTGCCACGAGTCCCGATAAGGGAAAATTCCCTTTTCTGGCTCATTGCAAAACTCTTGCAAACCAGTATTACTGCGTCCTTGAAATCTACCGCTAAGGTCTGGCTTTATACTGCTATATCTTTCACTCTTACTACGACCATGCAAGTCTGAAAGAAAAGTTCAACGACCTCGGTCATCAGTTTGGTGAACGTATATGTATTTCTTATATTGCTTTCTTTGAATATTCGGTAAGTGGTTGGAATAGCACTTTATTTGATTCACGCTTGACGGTTTTTGCGTTTAGATTCTGCACGTTTTCATATAATCTTTATTGAATAGTTTTATTTGAGCAAATGTAGCTAGGTAAACTATACCTATAGTTACGTTCTAGCGAAATCTCCTTGGTTAACATATTGTTTCATCTTCATGACATCAATTATATACAATAAGAATAGTTTTATATTAGTAATATAAAATAAATCAGGATACTAATAGGAATCTTCTTACTGTTTTTTCCTTTTCTCTTTGTTTTTATTGTTTCAATCACATTGGATTTTTTTAGGAACTTGCTTTTGGTACAAACATCGGTGACGTTGTAAGACAAAATTCACCTACCACAATTTGTGTTAGCGATAGCGATGATTTTTTAATGATATAATGTTTTGACTTAAACTAATTAGGGCCTTTTTACGTCAAACTGTCACTGAGAACGCCTGTGGTGGACGGAAAAACACTGAAGTGATTATACATTTAAGTGTTATTGAACCGAATTTGTGCGTAACACTAAAAACTCAGTCTGATCAAATCCCAATCGAAAAAATCCCAACAAACATCTCTCCAAAATACACTGCCATATTTTCAGCATTCGATTTCACAACGAATATACTTTGAAAGAAAATCAATGACCGACGTTGCCAAACTTCAGACTCTTGAATTCTTAAGTTGCGCGTTGTTAGCCATTTCAACCGACTTGCGAAAGGTAAAGTTTTATTTGGATTTTAGGTTTTATAAATTTGGGGCAAATCAGATGCTAGGTTATTAGAGACATTTGAATAGCACAAGAACAATAATCTGTGGACGTCAATAAATCTTGTTTGTTAAAAATCCAAAGAGCATTACCTATACCTTCTGCAACTTAAGAAGCATTTTCTGACACCCGTCATCTCAGTACATTTTATAACCTAAATCCTATTTTAGGTCCTTTATACTGAGATGACAGGTGTCAAAAAATGCTTAAGTTGCACAAGCTATAGTGAATCGTGGCATTTGGAGAATATGTGTTCCAAAATTCAAGATTCTTCCTATAAGGCTTTAGGTTCTGTGTTGTAGATCAGTCTATATGTAAAGCGACTTTTTAGGGTTCCGTACCTCAAAAGGAAAAAACGGAACCCTTATAGGATCACTTTGTTGTCCGTCTGTCTGTCTGTCTGTCTGTCTGTCTGTCTGTCTGTCAAGACCATTTTTCTCAGGAACGCGTGAAGGTATCAAGCTGAAATTTACATCAAATACTCAGGTCTATTGTTCCTTGAAGCTGTGAAAAATTCAAACTTAAAAGCCAACGCAATCAAAAGATACAGTCGTTTATGCTGCAAATTTTAGAGTTTTCGGCACTCGCAAAACCTACGGGGTACTTCCCGTGAACTCAAAAACTTGAAATTTGGCAAGAAGCAACGTCATATAGCATAGATAAAGGAAAAATTATAAAAAGTAGACATTTTTAGTAAAATCATACAAAAATATATATTTAAAATTTTAAACTTACTACCTTTTTCCTCGTAAACGCGTGAAGTTATTAAGTTGAAATTAATGTCAAATACACAGGGCTATAGGACCTTTCAGATGTAGCAAAACCAAACTTTTATGTCAACGCAATCAAAAGAAATAGCAATTTAAGTTGCATATTTTGAAACTGAGTACTCGCAAGAAACTCAAAACCTAAAGGGTACTTCCCGTAAACTCAGAAATTTGAAACTTGGCACGAAGCAACGTCATATAGCACAGACAAAGGAAAAATTATAAAAAGTAGAAATTTTTAGTAGAATCATACAAAAAATATTTTTTTAAATTTTAAACTTACTACCTTTTTTCTCGTAAACGCGTGACGTTATTTGATTGAAATTCATGTCAAATACTCAAGGCTATGATACCTTTCAGATGTAGCAAAACCAAATCTTTATGTCAACGCAATCAAAAGAAATAGCAATTTAAGTTTCATATTTTGAAACTGAGTACTGGCGAGAAACTCAAAACCTAAAGGGTACTTCCCGTAAGCTCAAAATCTTGAAACTTGGCACGAAGCAACGTCATATAGCACAGACAAAGTAAAAATTATAAAAGGTAGACATTTTTAGTAGAATCATACAAAAAATACTTTTTAAAATTTTAAACTTACTACCTTTTTCCTCGTAAACGCGTAAAGGTATTAAATTGAAATTCATATCAAATACAGGTCTATAATATCTTTCTGCTGTAGCAAAACGAAACTTTTATGTCCACGCAATCATATGAAATAGCAATTGTTATAGGTTCTTACGGAACCCTCGGGGCGCGAGTCCAACTCGCACTTGGCCGGTTTTTTAATATATTTAGATTCAAATCAATTACTCTTGGTTATTCAACACTGTAACACAGTGTAAATATTTATGAAATCAATCACAATTCACCTGTTCAAAACTTTTCAGCGTAACTTTACCAATTCAATTTCTAAACAAATTCACGACACACGCTTAAGAACGGTATTCCAAAACGTATTTAAAGAACTTTTCTTATATCACTCTGTGTGTTATTTATATAAAAAACGGGATGTTCCGTGGGAAAACGAACCTCAAAGCGCTATATTTGCTAGGGCCCCTTTTAACACGAAACTGCACAAATGCTTTTCCAGTAATGTAATAGATAAACGGTAAAATAGTGAAATTTTAACTTTGCAGAGGATCTAATCCATTTGGCTGTGAACATTTTTGCTTTGCCAAAAACACGTCCGATATCGGTTATGTTATTTTTCATTTGTAAATGTATAGTCAAAGACGAGTAAATGTAAAAGATAGTTATTTTGTTGATTTTAGATGGATTAGTCATTGGTATAGCGTCGAACTGAAATTACTAAACCATATGTATAGATACAGTCATGGACTTTTATTGCTGACGGTTCAAGCTATTTTCTTGTATAATACTACTCTATGAAATATCCAATGTAAAGTGAACCTCAACAATTAACGTCCGTGACCGTACACATGCAAGCAAACAGTTCTAAAAAGTACATAAATATGTAAGCCACAATTCACGTTTCCAATAACTAACGATTGTTTTTATGTTTGTTACAGGTACGTATCGAAGATTTTTTCTCAATTTATGCACAAACTTGGAAGAACATAATCAAAGTAATGTGGAGCAGAAATGAGAATTTCTATATTTCTGCCAGCAAGTCTATTGGCCGGGTGCAGAGACTGGGCGGGAAAAGCGAAAACGATCGCAGCGCTTGATGTGACCAAAAGTGGCAACTGCGACGACTGTATTTTTTGAAACGTCATACGTTTTAGTTATTTTGCTTACGCTTTCTACTTAAATTTGCTATTAAATAATAAATTGTGGTAAAATAGGTAACGTTATAATACAGGATACACGTAGAAAGAAATATATAAAGACTAGCTTCAGTCCGCAACTCCGTCTGCGTAGAATAACACTTACAATAAGTATATAAAACGCCTGCATACAATTTTATGACACACATTTTCAATTAGAGCACATACTATTATGTGCCAAGTTTTTACATATTTCTTTCTACGTGTATCCTGTATTATAACGTTACCTATTGTACCTCAATTTATTATTATGTAGGCACTCTTTGTGGACTAGTAAGGATAAGGATTGAGGCTTTATCAGATTCTATATAAAAATCCTACGGACATTTTTCATACATGCATTACGTGCTGTGCTGCGTTTAGGTAAAGGATTTCGGGCCACTTTGTATGGATCGTGGTCCAAAAACTATCAGATAAGAGGTCATTCAATATGTGAGTATCTCTATCGATTTTAGTTCTATGAGCACCAAGTTGAATTCCACAGCAAAACTGAGATTTTCATATTTTAGTCACAGCACATATTAAGTACCTAAATAAAGCATTGCAGCTAGGCTGCGTTCACAACCGCTCGGCGGACGTGTTGGCCACTGAGATCTAACAGTAACCAGTCCGTCTAGGCATAGGCGCACTTCCTAATAATTACTGTGACTGACTAAATCATGAATATCTTAGTTATGCAATGGAATTCAACTTGGTGTCTCCATAAGGAAATTAAGTATATAAAACGAACGAACTTTTAAATGAGATAATTCATAGCTCTGTTTGTTTTTGGATCCCTTTACGCATGATCCATTACGGACTTCTAAATTTTCAAATGAAATAAAACCTCACAAGACTTTCTCAGTTTGTTTCTATCATTTAAAACACAGTACAATAATTTTGAGATTTCAGAAGAGATGTTTGAAATAACACAAAAAATATAATTTGTTATAACTTTTGTTTGTATTTAACAAATTTTCCCCGCTGCTGCTCCTGCTTGTTTAAGTCTGTCTTTCAGTGGTCTTTCATCATTTTCGATTTATATAATATATTAAGGCGGCCACATACGAAGGTACATTTGCCACTATGGACGCACACAGGTATCTGTAAAAAAAAACAGAAATCTTGTCTGTATTATAAAAAACTAACCAAGTGCGAGTCGCACTTTATTTGTAGGTTTTGCTTCCCTGCGAAGAGTGCGAAGTGTTAGAGAATAAGGCTCAAATGACCGTATCTTTGGGTTGCGTCGAGTTAGAAGCTTGAAGGAGCGGCGCATATAAGTATTTGATGCTATATTTCAACTTTATACCTCCACGCGTTCCTGATAAAAAGGGTTTTGACAGACAGACCAAATTAAATTGCTCAAAACAAGAGTGGCGATTCAAAACCAATATTTTTTTTCTAGTAAAATGAATGAATTGTTTTTGCACTATTTCTAAAGATACTCACACTGGGGCTCCCGTTGCTTCAGGCCAACCAAGAAGCTTGTCTAATTATGTCCGACTGTTGCAATGCACCGTCACTATTCCATATTTCTAACGTGATGTGCTAAAACTAACAGCTTCCCTTTACTTTCGATTTAAGACCGGTGTTTAAAAAAGTAGTAATTTTTCAATCATCTGGAAGTAAACATAATAAAACATTATTTTTTCCTTTAAATTGTAAGAAAACAACAATGAAGTAACTTGACGTAATTATACTTAATACACACACAATAGTTACTTTTATCAATAAAGCACAAAACCAAATGTGTTTCACATTAAAAACAAACAGATTTTGCATTTGTAAACTGCTCCACAATCATTTTTTTAAAATAATTACCTTTATTTGGTTGCATCCATTAGTCGACACTTTTGACAGAGCCGTCAAAGTTGCGAACGCTAGGTGGCGCTGCGTCGTGCACCCGGCCAATATTTACGAAGACATTTCCACCGTACGTAAACTACAAACACACCCATAATGTATTTTGTCACCTACTTGGCAAGATAAACAGACATCGTTGTAGTTTACCTCTGTGCTGTTTAATTAATATCGTTAACGGTAACTAACTTAACTGTTTCACTACCGAATGAAAATCAAAACGGTAAGTACAAAAAACGTATTTGTTTTAACTTGAAGGATAGACATTACGCGGGTGGAAGAATATGGGAATAAGAGATTGTCTACCCCTCTACCAGACTGACTCTTATATTAATAACGTTAATAAAGTAGGCGAAGTAGCACTTATATCAATTATCCAAGTAAGCAATTTAGTCGCTGCCTCGTGATCGTGAGATAATTTGACATCTTTTGACGATGCTTAGAGCAGGATAATTTTGAGTTTCTGTAAAAGACAATGAAACCGTTTCAAACTGACGAAACGGATCAGAAGTAACCTAAAAAACGAAACGCAGGAAGGTCCGAAAAGAGCTAGCGTCTCACGTTTAGTGAATTGCATATTGATATATCTATTTATGACCGTTATGTACGCTCATATACATATATGAATGCAGGTACATACCTGCGGAAAGAAAACGTTACGCAATCAGTCGCATACTTTTGTTCCGTGATCTTAACCAGGATTTACAAAATTATTAACTTCTCTATTTTTCTTGGTCAAGTTCAAATACCTTTGTTGTATTCGTTATCCTCATGATCCCTCATTTCTTTTTGGAAAAACCGTTTCTTCAAGATTAACAGTTTTTCGAAACGAAACGGAAAGACCAAGCCATTGGCTTTCAAATTAAGGTTTTACGAGTGTACTTGTAAGTGTGTAATAAAACCGTGAATAGGGCTGCGTATTCCGGGCTTTATCGTTTTCCAACGATTACAAAACGAGGAGGAATTTTTATTTCACGAAATTATTTTAGGAACGTTTTCATGTTAGAGCCGTTGATTGACGATTGACGACTATTATTTCTGATTTAGAGGGTTTTTAGTTGGTCCTGATTTGTATTTGCACTTGGTTAATTGGCACATTTATTTGAGTATGTTATCCAATGTAGTTGAAAACATTAGTTGATTTGTGCCTATTTACAACCGAGCGAGCGAGAAATGTCTCCGTTTTATCTACAGAGACTCTATTATTGTCGTCACATCTTTCGCCTACCTTCAAATAAGTTATCTTTAATAAAAATCGAATTAAAATGAAATAAAGCATCGAGTAAATCATATTCAACGTTTATGTACAGCATAATAAGTGACACTTAAAGCAATAAAACAATAGGCTACTTTCCAGTAGATAAACTTAATTATTTCGTTGCATTCATAAAATCTAAATTTCAAAAATACACGGGAATATCGTGTAACATGTGTTTGCGCTCTAAATGATTTTATAATGGTTAAAACTTTTGTAAAGGAGATGTATTTATCATATAGTATTGTGACGTCACAATATTAGTCTCCCGTATAAACTTCATATAACAAATAGTTTTGACGTTTCTTAAAGAGTAACTGATTTGACTTCATAGGAAAGTAGCATATTATGCTCATAGATATGTATGTAAGTAGTCATAACAGCAATATCTAAGTCGCCCACTCGTAAATAATAGAGACAAAACTTGCTCAGTAACAGAGACAATTTTTGCCAACCCTAATTCCAAGGGTTGCCACCTTTACGAGACACGACGTCCCTAATTAACTCACGACTTGTAATTGCCCTGTCATTGTCTTGCTTACACGGAACGTCACATGTTCGTGGCGTAAACCTTCTCACTTACGTCCTTGTTAACTTTGCCGTATTTCGTTAGATATGAAAGATCTATCTTAGTGATAAAACTAGGTTGCTTACGTCGTTTTGTTATTAAGCATTTCGTATACGGTTTTGAAAGAACGTATGCGCCGATAAGTATATAGTAAATTACATGTCTTTCTGTGTATTAAGGGGGACCCTTGCAGGGAAGTAATCATAATCAAATATTACATTCCTTAATTAATAGGATGATAAATGTGATGGGAAATTATTTTTAGTACATTAAGGGGACTTGAAAATTTAACGTCAGTCATATTAATGGATTTAGTTAAACTACCTATATTATGTGACAGTTTTTTGGTAAAAGTATCATTTGTCAGCCCTTACTAACTTACCTAGTGGTACGTTCTACAGATTCAATTTTGTATTTGAGCAATAAAAGCGTAAGAGCCGTCCGCTATATGGTACCTTTACCTTTACTAGAAAGTGATCTTTATTAAAGTAAAATGTCTTTATTGCAGTAAAATATATCTTTTTTTTCAGTGTAACCGTTTGATTCCATACGGTGGTAGTAAAACATTGACAAGCTTCCCCTTCTAATTTCACTCTCCACACAATTTCTCTGTGCCTTGCTCTCTAAACAATAACGCTTAGATTTCATCGTCCGTCTTTTCATGGTAAATAACTGCCAACGTATGCCATAGATAAATGTTAAGATAGAGTATAGTTACCAGTGTTTTATAGGCCCAGTTGTGACCAAACAGAAGTGCCGGTTAGTCTCGAACTAACAACTTACTTCAAGACTTTGTCACAGTAATTCAAATAAATACTGGCCCGACATACATTTTGTAGGTCCAATTTTGTAGGTCCAATTTTGTAGGTCCAATTTCGTAATTTTTATGTGTATAACAAACATGAGTGGCTTGGCCTTTCCATCTATTAATTAATCGTGTACAAATTACTGAATGCGTTTTCCCAATTTTGAGTCACTCAATGTAGGGTACAAAATTATTTTAATAAAATAACTATTATCACTGCATGCGGCTGTACTCACTTGTGTTTAGTTACTACGCGCGACATGTTAAACACAAGCAAGCACGCGAGCAAGTACAACCGCATGCAGTGATAATAGTGTTAGTATGTCTCAAAAAAGAACTCGAGTCGAAGTATAGGCCCTTGTGGAACAACTGCTGTAATAATTTTAAACAAAAAAAGAACCGACTTCACTTAGGATCCGCTTTTCTAAGAGGAAGTGGCCGAGTTGCTGTAAAAAATAGTGAAATCACTATAGGTGTGCCTATAATAGTTGAAGAGTTCCCTCGATTTCTCCAGGATCCCATCATCAGATCCCGACTTGGTGACAATGGGACCATCTAGGGGTTATACCTGTTCGAATCAAAAAAAAATTTTGAAAATCGGTTCACGATTCACGGAGATATGGAGTAACATACATACAAAAAAAAAAATTTTGATAAAAAAAAAGAAAAAAAAAAAAATTCAGCCGAATTGAGAACCTCCTCCTTTTTTGAAGTCGGTTAAAAAGTTTTAATAATCAGTAAATATTGTAATTGCAATTAACGCTTATAAACAACTAAAATGCTAATAAAAGGACAGACAGACAATCCCTGGTCATCACAATTAATATCATGACCGGGATTCTACCATCTCTTACGTCCGTTAATGAATAGACCAAAAGTAACACGAATCCAATACCTATATTTTTATCTTTAATAGCTAAAAAGTCACTTTAAAATATTTGACTGTGAGTCACCAACCAGGTTAAAACAACCGCCAATAGGCTGTCATTGTTATTCGCAAACATCGCTGGAAGTATTTCTCGGAGCCCTGCGTAACAAGTTTCTCTAGAAAGTACCGCTTCGCAAACGGGTCAGTTTTGTATTCTACCGGCCTGTACATAAATTTGCCAATACGGGACTTGCACTTATAAGTACTTATAAGTAATAAAAAATCTCTTGAAAATCGTTTTCATGGGCCAAAAGATGTCTGCTCAAATTTTTAAGCAACGGGAAATTTTTAGCAACGGTCTGCCTAAGAAGGTGAACCATTTACTTGACGTTCCTTTTGGCTTCTTTTAAAGCCTCTGCTTCTTTTAGTAGACATACAAAATCGTTTATTGTTAATGTATTTTTGTAGTATTAATTCATCGCCCTGAAATATGTAAACTAAGTTATGCAACACTAAGTAAGAAATAACGCTTACATATAATATTTGTTTGAAGATTCTCCTAGATCGCCGAGACATAAATAAAGGCGAGATACCGTAGACACATAACAATTAGCTATAATATGGTACTATATATCATAATAAAAATCCGTCTAATGATCATACATTATTATACAAGTAACATAGTTATTATATGTACCTACAACGAAAAATGTCCTAGTTACCTCTGTTCTAAAAGCCGCCATTTATTTCTAACAAAAAACTAATAAACAATTACACGTGTGTTTTAAAAATAAAAAGGACTGTTCGTTACGAGACGTTGGGCAAGGACTCCGTGACGTGACTTGACGTCAATGCGGTGAGTGACGTCATGAGTCTATTTGAGTACTAGAGTTGGGTTATCGGAGGAAAATGCTAATAGAAATGATTCGGTATTAGCTTGAATAAGGACAATTTCCAGGCACTTCTCTATATTTCAAATGTTATCAATATATCAAAGGGATGTTCTTTAATTCGCAGGTAGTATTTCTTTACACGCAATCGGTAAATTACCAAGCATTCCTATGTTAGAATTGCTACGCCGCCCCAAGTCAAATAGGACAAGGGTTCAGATGAGTCCATCGACTGAACGACGGGTTTAACTGAATGTCCTATCGAAAATTTCATCGTAAAAAAGTCATAGAAGTAATTTCATTAAGAAAATAATTCGTGACCCTGAACATTTGGCATTTGGCAGTACACAATTCTGAGTCCCTAATGGAATTCGTTCCACTTTCTCACAATCTGGAGTGATCCGCGAAGGTCGCGTGACAGCGTCGCACGCGCACGCCGCGCTCCGTTGCGTTATTCTTGTCGAGACACTACGTCAGTGCTGGGAATCAGAAAACGCGTACTCTTATTATAGTTTATGGTCTACTGCTGCCCACTGTTGAGTGTGGAATTGACGAAATGATTACATGAGCTATTATAGTTCGGGACGGTAGGATTAACAAACGTCATCATAAACGTCTAACATCTCTATTATCTCTAGAAATGTTGTTTTTTAAATAGCTATATTACAAGTTACTGTCACATCTATTCAATTTGCCTCTGGTTCTTCAAATACGTAGGTATCTCCATTTTTTTTAAGTTTGCTATTATTGAAAATAAGAATTTCTAAAATTTTACAAATAACTTCTTTTTATGTCGTTACGGGTCCGGAATGAATGATCCTTAAAATTCGTTTACTTAAAATCGATTATTGTATCTGCAATCGGCATTTCTTGTTTCCTAGCCTCTATCAAAAATTTGATCGACCTAAATACAATCAGTACATTTCGTACGTTCCCAATTCCAGCTGAATTTGCAAAGTGCAGACCTGCAGTTCTGCTCGTGAGTCGTTCCTTAAATTGGATCTGACGATAGCTAGATGAGATCGAGCGCGGCTGCGCGCCTCGCGAGAGACGAACGAATGAACGGGTCTAGACGTCATTCGGTGAATGGGAAAGATCGGGCTTTTTAGATTGCGCTTCGCAGGCGATCCTACTGTCTAAGTAGTAGTGCTTAAAATTGCTAGCAACGATTTCTCAAGTGTTCTTTAGGGCTGTATATAAAATTTCTACTGTTTCATTCGTGTTATAGACGTAAGATACCTAATTAAAGAGCTTACAGATATATTCGAGGATAACAATAGTACAACATCTAGTGGTCAAACTGTTTCTAGCCGCATAAACTCCAAGTCCTAAACCTCTGTCAATGCATCACATCCTTGTAACAATAGCTACGATTCCGCCAACTTTGACCCGTGGCTTATCTTTAAGTCAAACTTTGTAACTTGCGGTCGACCCGGCCGGTTTGCGTACATTAATAACGCAAGTTTAACTGTCAGTTATTTTAACGCGCACACATGTACTGAAATCGGTTAGACTGACGAGCAGTTTTGTTAGTTTCAAAGTTGTGTTTCTAGTTTTACTGACGTTGCTGTCTAAAACTTTGCGATTTCGTTTTTACGCAAGCAGCAACTTTATTGACGTAAAATAAAGATTAAACTGTTCTAAAGTCTTACTGAACGTCTCAAATTTAAAGGCCGTGTAAAATCCTGCTATATTTGTCTTCGGCATAGATAGCCTCTTTCCACTCTTTCTTCTCTTTGTACTCGTAGGCACATATTACAGCGATCTTTCTACCAAGACCCATTGTTATCCCTTCATCGAGCGGGTTTTATAGGGTAACCCTCGTACTAAACTCGAAGGTTTTGGAGATACCGTCTATTAAAGATTTAGATGTGGGGAGGTTCCTTTCAAACCTTGGGCCGGATTTCCCAATAAGAAATACTAAAATATAATTTATTTTTTATTTTTTGTGGATAACTTATACGTTCTGTTAATTCGAAACTGCAAAAACATTAACAAAGATTTAAAATTCCATCCTTTTTAGATTTCTTATTGAAATACCGTATTGTCTGATCTATCTAAAATGACGACAAAAAGATTTTTGCTACGTTCTGCAACCTTATATGCCGTATTAAATACCTAGTTTGAATAACGATCACTTAATTTTTTTAAATTAGATTTTCACGTGTTTTCAGTTTTCACCTGATATCATTTTTGTAATAGGTTCTTCCTCTGTTGTCTTCATTATTGTTCCTTCTCTCTCTTACTTATGTTCCTTCTTTCTGGGTTGGTGCCAATTTCGACCTACCAAATAGTTAAATGCTTAAGTATCAAAAGCACATCTCAAGCCGTACATAATATCCCACCTAATCCCAGTCCACTGGATGTGCATCGGCCAGATTCCGAATATAATCCTCTTGCCCCAACCAAACACCCCAACAACACAAAACAGACCCAATCAGAAACCAATAAGATCCAATTTACTTTGAAACGAGATCAGACTACTGCCCAAACTGAATTAGACTTTAACAATTAGTCAGTAAGTTTGTATTCACTTGTCGCATTGTCAATAGCGGAAGACTAAGCTGTCTAAATATAATATTTTGCTCTACATCGGTGGACTTTATTTATACTGTTGTTGATAATGAGTTTATTTGGTCGGTTAACTTGATTTGATGTGCTTTGTCAATAGTCTTTAAACATTTCGCAAATATTTGTTCTTGATATTGACCTTTACTTTCATTATCAGCCTATCTACTTATTTGTTTTGTAAACTTTCTCACACGAAACACAGAAACGTGCATCTCTACCAGTAATCATTTTTTTAATGAGTTTTTGGTATTTATATGTCTTGTAGACGTCACGTGATTATTTCATTGTTAAGAAAGTAAATTTTTTATATTTGTATTTAAATACTTTTGACCACCATCTAGTTTAGAGTACTTATGTTTTAAATGATATGCGTGCAAAGTTCTCGTCTCATACATCAGGGATTCTACACATTATAGCAGTTACGAATGCTGAGATTGTAGCGAATATTTAAGATACATATTGGCCATATCTTTTGTGGTATGTAGGGTAGGGTGTATGAGCAATCCCGCAATTCCGGTAATAGCCCATACCAGCAATACCGGTATTGCATGCCCTCTATTATGTGCTAATATTGATGCGGCAGTAACTGTTAGATAAAAATGTACCCTTCTTTTGCAACTATTTAAATACATGCAAAAGAGACGAATAAAACATTAAAATGTTTGTTATTATAATGTTTTGAAGTATTTTTACGTCATTGCAGCACATCAGCATTACAATTCTTCAATTTATCCAAACTAAATATAACTCTGTTTCATTGATCCATATCCATAAGACTAACGGCACACGAAACAACATCACTTCCCCGTTGATAAAACATAAACCTTATCTCTAGTTTAACAGAGTTGTTATTCCAAGTTCACGGTCAATCTACATACGAGGATTCGACATGTATGCGTATTCACCAGTAAAACGATAAAATATCGATATCGACTCGTGTAAAAGTTTTACGTTTTGCGTAAAAGGTCGCTCGGTTGCGGCTTTCCAATTTTACGATAACGACAGTGCGTGGATATAAATGTAGCCTGGCTATTTAAAAAAGGTTGCCGTATTAAGGTTATACATATAGCATCGAGTAAACCTGTAAGCTATATCTCTGGCTTTGTATCTGTCCACGTATCTGTCATTATTTCATGTCAGGTCTAAGATCAATCATTGGTCATTTCATATAACGCACACGATAGAACTCTTTTAAAAGGAATATCAATACGTATCGAAAGCCTATCCTTCGTTCTAATATAACATAAAATGTCCCACCATCTGAATTCGGATGGAATGGAAGGGAACGAAGCTTTTCGCACGATTTGGTTCGATAGCCTAATGTGACGCGTCAGACGCCGTCCGTTTAAGAGTCGCCAGGACGCTCGCGTTCCCATACAAACGTAGTTTAGCTCTCATTTTAAAACGACATGCTTTAGAAGCACGAAATTTGGCATGGGCATTCTAGTAGTAAAGATCTATGTCGGTAATTCGTTGTCGTTGCAAAAAATTGTAATACAAAGAAAATACAGCCAGATACAGATTTACATACAAAACTTATTTTTGCTATATTTTCTTTGTATTACAATTTTTAGCAACGAAAATGAATTACCGACATAGATCTGTGCTGCTAGAATGCCCATGCCAAATTTCGTGGTTCTAAAGCATGTCGTTTTAAAATGAGAGCTGAACTACGTTTGTATGAGGACGCGAGTTCACACGAGCGTCCTGGCGACTCTTAAACCAGATGACTTTCACAAGCATGGTTTTTGCAATAGAAATTCAGGTGGCATTTTAATAGAAATTTCTACGGTTCCTCGTTGTGTCAGTAACTTACAAGTATGAATGATTTCAATGAATGTGAAAAAGCCGCTAGGGAGGAATAGGATTTTTAAATATATCTAATACTTTGTGACCTATTATGGAATGGAACCCTGAGGAACTCTTACTCGGTCTTGATTTCGTAAGCTTTACTTTCCTTGAGCTTTACTTAAATATGTATATACATATATAATTAATTAATTAATTGGGGTTAGGTAAGTATGCTTTTATATAAGAAAACAAATGCAAACTAAATCAAAAATAGTAGTAGCAATCATTATCAAATGCACTTGTCAAACCAAAAATATTCAGTATCCCAGGTAGATATGTAGATATATCTAGGTATTTATTCTAAAGTCTCTATTAGTGTGATAATTTAATAGAGATGCACCGAATATCCGGTTACTATCCGGTATCCGGCCTATCCGGCCCTTATTTTAGTATCCGGCCGGATACCGGATATCTACGTACTATCCGGCCGGATACCGGATGTAGTCAGAGTCGCCCACTAGTCATACAAAAAAATTTTTTTTACACAAATATACGCGAGCGCGTGTGTACTTTT
This sequence comes from Pammene fasciana, assembly GCA_911728535.1. Lineage (NCBI taxonomy): Eukaryota > Metazoa > Arthropoda > Insecta > Lepidoptera > Tortricidae > Pammene > Pammene fasciana. The sequence continues at coordinate 4,489,749 of OU452295.1, forward strand.
GAAAGAAGTTACTCCGTACTAACATAATAAAATTCGTTTTGTTACCTAGAATTCCTAGGAATGTGTCCGCGCGAACGTTCACACGACGCAGGTCGAAACCTGCACGACGCGCACCTGCGAAACTCAAATTGTAGGTATAGTACCGCCGGCCGAATATTCGGCGGCAGGATACCGAATATTCGGCGGAGGGTCAGGCCGAATATCCGGTATCCGGTATCCGGCCAAACCACTATCCGTTGCATCTCTATACAAACTGAACACGGGGTAATTGGTTTCTTTCCAAAAAAAATGTTAACTGTGTTTTTGAACTTTTACATATTCGCGTGCGTTATATTGCGTCAATTAGGTCTAATAACTTCTTCCTCTGTGACGCATTTGTAGATTTTTCTCACAATTAGACGCATCCTGTCACTAGTGCGCAAGTTTAAACGACTCAACTAAAACATGACCGAATCCTGACATGACTTGCGTAAAATAAAACGCGTAACGTCAACCACAGACAAGTGGTTGTAGGTTTTCCCAAGGGGCTACGGGCTATGAGGTTCTTAGGAAAGGTAGGTATATGTTCTTATAGGATAGGCAACGCACATGTGAATCCTCTGGAGTTGCAGGCGTCCACAGGCTACGGTGACTGCTTACCATCACGTGAGCCGTATGCATGTTTGCCACCGTCGTGATATTAAAAAATATAGATTAGATTAGATTTGTTTATTTCTTAAAGAAAAAGACATAGTATTTTACATCAGATAAAACAAAACGCTTTCACTAAAAGATCGTCATATAAAAGAAACTATTTACAATACAAATGTATGGAAACAATGTCACGTGCTTACAAATAAAATAAAATAAAATGCAATTGAACAATACATACATGTCAATTTTGTATACACAAGTAGGGTAAACCTAGATATTTGCAAGTGTCATAAAATGAAGTTATAATAATAAATTACAAAAATATTTATACAGTTCAATTTACGTCAAATTTATTAAAAATCTAGAGTTTTACAAATAATATTGTTTGAAAATAATAAAATAAATAATGTCATTTATTATTTTGCACGTGGTTTATCACTATACTCTTTTACTGAATATAGCGACATTGACATAAAAAGTTCTTTTAGTCGTTTTTCAAACTTGTCATTTGAGGTTTCGTTTCTGAGGCTGGCGGGTAGTCGTTCATAAAACGACGGACCGATCACTCGCGGAGATTTGTCGAGTAATGCGAGGTGGATATATAAAGGTAGGTGCATAATCTGGAGGACTTGGGCTCGAATCCTCAGTTTAATTTTTACATACATACATACATACAAATCATACAATCACGCCTATATCCCAAAAGGGGTAGGCAGAGATCACGGATTTCCATTTGCTACGATCAATGTGATAATTTTTACAATTAGCTTTGCATTGAAGGTAAATATCCTGAGGATACGGCTTAATATTATCAAACCTAGTTTCTTCTTTAGATTGGAAGGCTGAATAGCAGTAGCTTTAGGGTCCACTATAGTTAGCCTAATATAACTTGTGAAAATGCGGAAAACCGAAGACTGACATGACGGAGCGTTCAGTAACTTTTCATTGGAATTTATAAGTTTTCCCAAAGTTCGTTTTCCGCCCTGTCTAATAGGCTTTGAATAATGAGGCGTCTAAAAAACGTCCTTAACTTAGAAAATTCCGTGACTTCGATTTTGCAATTTAATATTCACTTATAAACAAAAATGCAACCTTCCCTAGAGAATTGGGGATTAATGATAGTGTAGAATGTAGATCAAAAGGTACCATTTTTTTGCGGTTAAATTTATTGCTAGAAAACAAAATTGATTCTGAACAACATACAACGTAAGCGCCTTTCGCCAAACCAAAAAAGTGTCACATAACTCCCGCTGAGCCTTGAAATTATCTTCGTTTTATACAACGACGGTGGTAAACAAGCATACGGCCCACCCGATGGTAAGCAGCCACCGTAGCCTATGGGTGCTTGCAACTTCAGAGGTGTCTCATGCGCGTTGCCGACCCTTTAAAAACAGGAGGATTCACTGTGTTGACGGCTAAAGGAACAAGAGAGGTCCCGCGTCGTCAACACACTGGGTCCTCTTTGAGCTCTTTGGCAACCTTACTCACCAGCTGGAACACAACACCATGAGTAGGGTCTATATCTATAGCTTGCCAGCCCAGCAGTGGGCTGTACAGGCTAGATTATATCTCCGGTCTCGCTATCGACTCGTCCATCTATTTCCGTTCGCCGACAGTTCACGGTGACGCTTCGTCAGATTCTCCCTGACGGCTTTTGTTGCCGCCGCTAACTTTACACGTTTTACAGCGTTGGTTTATTCAGTAAGGTGTTTTACGCTGACTGAAATATCGGCTTGTTTTGTATGGATATGCTGGAAGTGTCTAATTGTAGTGGATTATAGATTGGGATAATTTATACCGTATTATTGTCAACCGAAAAAATTACAATACGCATTTTTTGCTACTTATACTGACAAAACAGGCTCGCTAAATTACAATACAGTCGCCACCAAATATATCAGAGTGGCCAAGATACTCAAAAATATCTGAACATGCACTTTATCGCCTTGATAATAGAGGCGTTGTTCAGATATTTGTGACCACCTTGGCCGATCTGATATATCTGATGGCGACTGTACCTAAAGATAATATAAAATTTAAAAAAAGTACTTAACTTAACCAAGAATCCACTGACGTGGAAGTTATAAAATGGCATATTCTTTAAATATATGCTTAACACATTTGTAGAACGGTGTTCAGTTAAGGATTGGTAAAAATCGTTAAATGATGTAGGTAACATTTCATTTCCCGACTCGTGTTAGTAACCTAGCAACTAATCGGTACTAAAACCCCTCGACTGAGCAGAATCGCTCAGTCACGTCAGATTATGCGCCTCCTGACAGTGACGACACTCTACACGCACACCGTCGTGCCCGCCGGCGGGGACGGCCTCCGCGGTCCCCCGTACAAGCCCTCCCACATGATTAGGCTCGATATCCTCTATATCGGGCACCCCCCAGCTAGGAGACGTAACAAACTGACTCTGACTATCCTACAGTACTAACGCTTTTTCATTATTAGCTAGGCACACACCGATTGATCCGTGCGCTCCCGGAGCGCGTCAATCCCACTCACACGGCTCGCTTGGTTTGCCGCGGTAAACCACTCCTTCACCCAGACCCGCCGTTGCAGTCCCTTACGGACTACGGTGACCGCCATGTGTAAAGATATATAGCAGAATCGCTATAGAAAAGTAATTAATTAGCAGATCATAAATTAACGGTTAATCGCTGCTTTATGAGGTTAAATGGTACCTACTTAAAATTAGCACGGAAAATGAATACCAGCCCGCTACGGTATTGCGAATAAACCATTTGATAGTTCTGTAATGCAAGTAGTAACCCCGACTAAGATATATTTCGAAAGAGGAGTATTTGACAATCTACTAGGTATTTGTGTCAGTCTATGGACAAACCACTTTGTCGATATGGAGTTACTAGTACAATATGCACTATTAACAGGGAATATAGAGATATAGACGACCACAGCCTAACAACTTTTTGAAGCTCAAGTCAATTGCGCCCTCTGTCTGAAATCCCCCTAAAGATACCGAAAATGTAAGAGGAAATGTCACCTGCACCGCTACTCCACCTAGTAACAAATACTAGTAGTACACTAGTAAAAGCAAAAGTCCCCTTGCAAATCGACAAGGTGGTCCCTTGCACTAAACTCGTCCACATTCTTCCTGTGGCTGTGTCCACCTGATTTCTACGTTGCGGATTATTAAATGAGAATGATTAGTTTGTCTTAGGTTATTTTCGATTTACTTTTATCGTAACACACACACACTAATATATTGACTGGCAAGTTAAACTAACCTAACCCCACAAAAGCTCAAGGTAACCCTTATCACGCCTGACGTGCGTGGAAACAATGCCACGAGTTTATAAAACATGAGCTGAAGCAGCAACAAAAACTTGTGTAGTTTACCTATTTATATACGCATTGTACACTCGACGTCAAAAATATGTTTACACTGTTGGACCTTATTACAAAGGAGTAAGGTGCAAAAGTGAAAACATATTTTTGACGTAGACCGTACAAAGGCACAAACACATATTTACCCCATTTTTCATTAAACTTAGCAAACCTCTAATAGTATTTTGTGCAACAGTTACATAATAAGGGTTCTTAAGATTCGAGGGTCGAAGTTACAAAATGAGGCGAAGCCGAATTTTGTAATAACAGACCCGAGAATTTTAAGACCTAATTATGTACCGTTGCACACAATAGTTTTTCTACGAGTGCTAGGCAAGCCAGTAAGCATTGAGTTCGACGAATGATCTGCTGCCTCTATACAATTGTCTTCAATCTCCCGGCGGATTGCATCGGCGCCCGCCTCGTCTACAGCGGCGGGCGGCGCCGGTGCGGGGCCCGCCTCGATAACAGACCCATTATATCCCTAAGAATCGACTTTTGAGTCATATTATGACAACGTTCATAAAGTATATGCTTTGAATTTACATGTCAGTCATTTTATTGGCAAATTAGAATGCAGGAGTAGAAAAAAAGTATTTTCATGGCAAGCAATTATCTAGGACAATATAAGGATGATATATGAATGAGGCTATTATATATGAATAAAACAGTTTTGTATAAGTAATTATTATAATATAAGTAAAGCAGAATTAATGATGATGAAGAGTGAGGTTGTTGTATGTTTTTCCCGACCACGGAACAATGATGTTCCGGACCTTTGGGAGACGTGCGGAGCCGAAGCCAACGCGCAGAGTCCCTTTCGACAATGGAATGAAAAGTGAGGGGTAGACTAAGTCGATGCTGCCGCTGCTAGTGTCGTGGGACGCACACAGAGACAGCCGTGGTGTAAGGACTATTGAGAGTTAATGGAGTCTAAAGTGTATTAGATTATATTGCTTACATCAGTACGGCTACCATGAGTTTGACATTGACATTTTTCGTTAACGAGTAACGAATTTTCTATCTGTGCATCTCGTTTACACTAATATGTTACAAGCAAGATGCACAGATAGAACACGCGATACACGTTCTCGAAAACGTCAATGTCATAACTCATGGTAAGCGTACAGTACCCACACATTTGACATTTGGCGATAGTAGTGAGCGAATATCGTAGTCTAGTTTAGAAAGTCGTGCAACCGGTCAAGGAAAGTCAGAGCCGTCTAAATATAGGTCTTGGATAATCCTACAATTATCTAAAGATATCTGCCAAGAACAAAGCAAAAGCATTTAGCGCCAAATGATTGCACTTTAATTTCCCATCTTGCATTACCCTTCTGATTTAAAAAGTCATACGTGTGTATAATTCATGTATAATAGATAAACAGCGTTTTTGTTGTAGTCGTCTAAACATCGGTAATTTTATTTGTACGTTTGCGTTAAATATTGTTCTGCACGGAGATGCCTAGTCGATTTATTGACTATAAACTAATTCTGAATCACGTTTACATGTGACTTGCTTACATTATCTGTATGATTTGTGCCTTTTGTTCACTCTTTCTTTTAGCTGCTTGTGAATTATTTTATTTAGTTCGGCATATTGTGGCCTACGATTAGATGTGCTATTTTAATGTGCTTTGGATGATATATGACAATGCTGTTGAAAGCTAATTGGAATTCTACTCTTTTATTTTACAAACCTTTTCTCTACGTGCTAGGAATTTATTACAATACTTAAAAGTTAAGTTGTATTTATTCTATAATATTTCATGGGCTTATTCGGTACATTCCGCCTACTTACGAATATGGAAACCGATCTACCTTTGTCCCCAAAATATTTATTTACATACTTTAGTAACAGTGATTTCTCAATTCTTCACATTATGATTTTATGACAGCGTCTGTTAAAAATCGATCAATCATTTGCATGGTGAACCCTTTATTTTGACATGTTTGAGTAGGCGTGAAGAAGGGTAAAGCGAGTGTGATTGAAACGAGTGCCTGTCTAATTTTGGACATTTCTATATTGACTGGGGTATACATTGACTTGACTGTCTGCAGCGCTTGCCAAACATTAAATTCCTAAAGAAAAGATAGCGCACTTTACACAATACATCAGTATGTGTGTAGGTGTGTAAATTGCTGTCTTACTTTTAACTCTTTTCACTACAATTTAACTTCAATTAGTTCTTCATTTGCTACTTCCAAGGTTGTCTCTCGTTTTTTAGCGATAAGACTGCCTATTGTTACCTAACTTTAAGTTTATTGTAAACACTCTTTTATTATCCTTATATTTTGGTGTAATGAAGAATATTTATTTACTTACATCCAACAATAGACAGTACAAGAAAAAAGACATTCTTGTTGTTAAACAGTAATCGGAATATGTTGGAGATTACTGATTATCTGAAACTGAGTATTATCTGAAATAAATGAAGAACTTGAAGGTCCGATCAAGGTAAAGGTCACAGACAAATTGGGACCAAAAATATTTTTAATGTTAATGGCAAATCCGACTCCAAAACTTTTAATTGAGTGACTAGACCACGCAAGACTGCCCAGATTGTAAATCCATCTAGTATCACAGTCTCAGCAGCCGTATAATGGCAGCAGTTATCGTTTAGATAGCGTGACATAAACTTGTAGAAAAATGACAGTTGCCGCCTTTTTATCGTCCCTATGATCATTTTCACCACCATGTTAAAAGACAATATGTCATCCGTGATAATGACGTCTATCTATAGGCCCGGGAGACCTCGTAGAAGTTTGAAAAACAGTGCACAGAATTTTACGATAATTGCACCGATACATTAGAAATACGAGTGCTTTATTTTTAGTATGACTGAGCCCCGTTCATTGGCCGATGTTTCTCGAACTATTTCTGTGTTTCCGGTGTACAGTCGATGGAACTATGGTCGTTCTATGCACTTTTGTCTGAAATCATCGTCTATTGTCTTATGTGTTGTATTTGAAGTTTTCTCTCCGCTTAGTTCTCTGTTGTGTTTTATTGCTAATTAGGTAAATCTGGGCTACTGAATTTAATGTTAATTTCCCTAAAATTAACTGTTTATTTTACTTAAGATACCTTTTACGATTTACGCTTACTTTACCTTCTCCAACCACTTCAACTTTTTTTCTTTTTTTTGCTCTTTTTCATCATTGGACTTAGTTAATTCAATTTTATCCTTGAAAGTCCTCTCCGTATTTAGTACAAATTCAAATCAACTTCTAAATTTTTATGTTTTTTTTTAAATTAGTAACACAATTTTCTATATTAGTAACATCATAATCTTTTATTAAGTCCCTTTACTCTTTTACTTATTTTCAGCTCGTTCATATTGTTAATTCACTGGCCCTCACCCTGCTACTCTTATCATTATCACTAACCTATTCAACATCACCTGACATTTATAAAGTCCTATATTCAACACACCTATTTTTGATATCAAGAAAAGGGTTTCCTATTAGCTCCATATCACGTACATAGTTCCTATCAGGGTTATTCTAAAATCACCCGATACATCTAATTTTATACCGTAGCAGGAGGTTTAATACTATCGCGTTGGAGGCCAATCGCATTAAGTTCGCTCATGTCACTCCATTATGTGACTATCGTTGCCTCCTATTTATAGGCCATCCCGCAGCCTTCCACCCTATTATTGCGTTAAAACTAGCTTTAAGAGGCTTCATTTTAGACAGGGATAACTCGGGATGCGCAGTCATGCGTGGTGTATGTTTAAAGTTACCTATGTTCCCATCCCATTTTAAAGGTTAACCATATTATGTATTAGAAGAAGTAAAATGTAAAAATATGTTTTCCTGTGTATGGTCCATCACCAGTAGTTATTTACGAAATCAATCCAGTTATAGATGATATCAATTTTTTTAAGTAAACGGGGAAGATCACAATAACCTAGTTACTTGAGAAAAATAAGACAATAGTAACAATCATGTCAAATCATGGACGATTCTAGTAACAGCTGTAGATAGAACCACCTGAGAGAGCTTTATTAGTTTATGTGTTTAACTGGCAAGAATCAACAGTCAAAATTACTGGTGATGATCACGATAAAAATAGTAACACAAAATTTAAAAAGCTAAAACTATTTATGACATCCTGCTTATATAATTAATGGCTTAAACATTCTCACATTGCTTAGTACAGACATCAGTACGACCAATTTCATAAAGACGGCTTTAAAGGTTGTAACTAATGACACGCCCAAGGTTTCGGGTAATTTGGGCGGAATCAAGGTCGTTGGAAATTGGTCAGATAGCTTAATGATTATGAAGGCAGAAGTATAGACAATTGACGTCAGAGGTAGGTGATGAGTACAAAAACTATTTCCTGTATCAAATTAGAAGTTCTCAACGTTATCCCCTTTAAGAAAATAAAGTGTTTTGCCCCTCTTAAATAGTTACGAACAATCGGGATTGTATATCGATTTGTCTGTACTAAATAACGTAACAGCTACGCGGATTAATCGATGAATCACAAAAACACCACTCCAAAGTAATCGAAAGAAAGTAGACGTAATTTAGCCGTACTCTTTCGCACTTGATGTTTACGCTTGCCACATGTCTCTCTCACGAAACTCCTCGTCTCGACTCGACTTACATCCAGTGTAGCTTGATCTCGTGATCCATTACAGTTATCAATACTCAATGACCAAGATTATACTGGTATGACTGCAACACACTTACCTAACTGACTAGCAGTAGATACACCTTACCTGGTTGCAATAAGACAGATGATCAGTTAACTACGGTAACATCAAGATTATCAAGAATAACAACCCGGTAAAATGCAACAGTTACGCAACGTCAGTGGGCAGGTAATTTATGTTTCGCACACACTGACTCATCCTCGTCCTCTTTTTATCTTACGGTTATTTCTGTGATGCAAGTAGGTTCAATTTCATGGAATTGAACAGCTACGCTTGATAGTATTTTTCCAAGGTTAGTAGTGCATAGTTTTGGACGAAATGATTTAACACAACCATTGATTTTCCGTACAGGTAAAATGTTTATATACTAGAAGAAGCTTAGCGATTATAGACATAAAAAGACTTGCAATTAGCTACTTTTAACCTTCTAATCAGCAAACATTTCTTCAGCAATTGGGACCGGAATCAATTTAATCCTCGATGCCTGAAGACCATACCCATAATTTATTAGTGATTTTATTTGATATTCATTTTACAAGGATAAGCATCGCAAAAGTTTTGTACAGCCAAAACAACTACGCCGTGGCTAAGTGTTTACACATCGTTTTTGTCCATTATCCAAGCACTTAGTCTGACATGAGACGGTAAAAATATTCCTTTTTTGTAGGCGAAAACATTGAACGGCCTTCCAGGAAGACTTTGTAATTGATACCAGCTTGGATCCTAACGCTAACCCAACTGTTAAAATACACTGTATCTTTTAACAAACATACCTAAGTAGTAGTATTTTAAATATTTGCGTATAACATATTTAACACACGAGGGCCATCTTGAGCTGATGGACAGATATTTTTGAAAACGTGTCAGATAGCAGTTCTATAGATTGTACAGCTACTATCAAATATCGGAGTTACCATGAAACTCAAAAATATCGAAGTAAAGTGTTATCGCTTTGACAATAACAAAACACAAAGCCTTCCCCTCAACACCAAAAGCAGAAGCGGTCGTGTTAAAAGCTTATCCTCGATCTAATAGCAGCCTCGCTCACGGTTAAATATATCAGCAGGTAATAGGTACTTTCACCCCTTAGCGACACCTGACTAGATCTGATAAATTTGTCAAATGAATTCCAGGAAGAGCGCGTTAGATTGCGTTGGCCTGCTTTATGGGGAAACAATTTACTTAAATCTCCCCGAAGTACATTAAGTAGCTTGTAATTTGGTGGATAAATTAGTTTGTCCGCGAGTTACGCGGGTGTTTTAAGTACTGGCGGGTGCTTTGGAGCTTGGAGCTAAATACATTACAAACTTTTACCTTTTTTTGCTTTTACTTATTACCAAAGATACAATTGAAGGCTGACATTTTTTTTCGACATTATCATCTAGTATCGGACTTATGCCTCTTCTACTATTTCTGTTTTTTCTGGATGACATCTCTCATCTTCACTTTTTTCTGACTATCACTACACTATCACTGTAGACCGTTCTTGTTCATTATTTATGAGGTTTTTCTAGACACAGACAACATTATGAATGCAATGTATTTTACCTTTGAAACGTTGCATCTGTTCTGAATAGAACATTGTACTTATTTTAACTGCAAATGTAAAACCGCATCGTTAAGATACCGACGTTGTTAACCATGGAATGGTTATTAGAGTGAACGAGAACGATAAGGTTGCGATCTCCAGGAATGATTGCAGCTTGAAACGGTACGAAGCAGACACAAAGTTGCTAAATAAAGAACCTACTGTTACACTTTAAATGTTAACTTCTGCTACAATGTTAGTAATGTCGCAGGCCTTTATCATTACGACAACGAATCTTAATCAAAACATTCTCATTTTATTCCTTTCTCTCGTTTCTATGTACACCACATTACATTTGAATAAAGCTTCTCTTAAAAGCCTATCTCCCCATCAGTCTTGTCTTTACAAAAAACGCGTATCCGTCCGAATAAGCTTATTAATAATACGTCCAAAAATATTCCGTCCAAAGGGTTTTTCAATGGAGGAATTATTTTTTTAAGAACCGAGAATTTCTTCCGGCCCGTTAAGGTCTGTTGATAAATATTCATAAGGGGGCCGGGTTTTCAGATTTCCTCGCCTTAATGAATTCTCAGTACAATCGGGGGACATACGTACTTTGGGTTTATTTCTTTCTCCCCGGACCCGTCTTTTAGGTGAAATGTTTCTTGTTTTTGTTTCGTGACCTTTGAAAATGTTTCAAAGCCATGTTAAAAACCAGAGATATAGAGGAAAAGAAAATGCGTCTTCACAAAAACTGTGAACTGTGACTGAATGTGTTCATGACAGCTTGAACTTTTATAATCACCTTTGATATGAACCTTAGGCTACCGCCGTGGATTCATGATAAAAAGTCGTCACAAAGCAAATCATAAGAGTAGTAAGATTGACAAAAATTACCTAATGTTTGTGTGGTTATGTTGGTCCAATGTTCCATTTGACCGAATATCGAGTATCCGCCCATGGTTAGGCATAATACGCCTCCGAATATACCTGAACAATACTGACGGATTCGGCTGTTAATTTAACTTTCTTGCATTATTTTCTTAAACCTTTATACACCGACCACTTTATATTCTTCCTGTATCTACACTTAATCACAAATGGAGATTCAACGCAAAACGAAAAAAGTTGAACAAGCTTAAACTGAATTTTTGTTTCACACAAGGCGAACTCATTTCGGAACGAACTTTCCCGGAAGCCACGCCCGCTGTCCCCTCTGTAAAACCCTGTTTTATTTATATTTAGACGCGAAGGTGACGCCCTCTAACTTTATTACGAAGATGGATGGTTTGTTTTTTTCATTTGTGTCCTGTTGAATCACAACTCCCCCATTTTTGGTAATGGATGCTAATACCATTGTCTGTTTTATGAAAAACTGTCTGAAAACTTGGTTTCAAAGTTTCTATACAATTTCGAATCAAGCAATGAAATGGCGAAGTTTTTGATCAGTTGACCTCGCGAACGAACCGTGAATGCAAATAAGTGATGAGCATACGGTTGCTTGCATTCTCATCCCATAATCAAGAGCTGTATGTAACGATATAACCCAATAACCCTCTCAGGAACGATGCAGTAGAACGGTTGAATAGAACTGTTGTGAAATTTAATCCAAGTATTTGTAATTTATATTTCGCTTTCTATAGGTAGTGGCAGTGCGTGTTATACCGTCACTTGCCCGTTCATACACATCTATTATGAATGGATGGAACGTCGCGCTACCATACCTATTGTGCGGTGAAACTTTGCTCGCATAAACTTTACGATTAGCTGGCTTATTCAGCTTTTATACACCAGACATCAACGCAAACTGAAAAGGTTTCACGTGTCAAAGCTATAAGGTATAAACTTCAACGGGATGCTAATGCTCGAGCATTCAAAATTAGAAACGCTTCAAAGGCGGCAGCGTGCATCGGTAGGGGAGAACTTCAAACGTATTTGAAGTAGCTTTAGCATTTGTTTGCGTAATTAGGAAAACAGACCCCTTGCACGCCAATAGTTATGGCCGATTGTCGAGCATGATTGTTAAATGAATCGATTTCGTACCAACCAGCTGACTGAAATGGTAATGTAATTTCGAATTCCATTTGAGTTCTACGTACTTATATTTACATTAATTCAGAAATGAAGAAGATTGTAAATGTAGTCGTTTCATATGCTCATACTGCCTTTTAGGTTTGAGCAACTTTATATTAGTGCATCGACATTTGCTTACTATGAACAAGAATCTGCAATTGAGTGATTTTCTAGTTGAATGCGTTTCAAGATTGTTATAAAGACATTATTATACAAATTAAGATCGAATGTTGTGAGGATACAAATATTTGGATTATTCTGAATGAGATTATTCTAAATTCTAATGAAACTGATTATACATAATATCCATAACGACAAGGAATGAATAAAATTAAGTAGCACAGACAGCAGACTCATTTAATTTGTCCTCACTCATTTTGCTTTATTGATTTCCCTTATTTTTATTTATAAAGCAATATAACTAGAATTAATGTTAATTTCTTTTGTCTCCAGGTCTTAGCGGTTCAAAAGCTGATCTCCAGCATCGGCGCGAAGTGTTCGGTTCTAATCTGATCCCGCCGAAACCGCCCAAAACTTTCCTGACCCTCGTGTGGGAGGCTCTGCAAGACGTGACGCTTATCATTCTGGAGGTGGCCGCCGTTGTATCGCTAGGGTTGAGTTTCTACAAACCGTCCGACGACGAAAGTGATATAGGTGAGTTTAAAATTGATATAGTTTCTGTTGGTGATGAGTTTATACAGGTTAAGTTTATTGATAACGCGGTTACACGAAAAGTCAAAGTTCGACTTGAGGAGTAAACTATAAATCATGCTTATGATAATACCTTTGGAATAAAAGGCTACTGGCTGGACTAATGGGATTGTTTAATGAAATAACTCAAGTCTAGAACATTTTGGCAAAAACTTTAATGTAGTAAAGTAACTTAATTCACTAACTGCTTATGATTAGCATGTAAAATACAAAGTCAACCTCACTTTGTCTAAAAATATAAATTACGTGTAAACTTGTTGAAAACATTAAAAGTAGTATTTCTAAACTCCTCTACTATCTCTAGTCGGTTTGCAGTTAATTATAATTAGTAATTACATAATATATATTTTATGTCAGTCATTCTAATTTTAATCTTTTATTTACTTGTATAGCTAAATGCAGTTCGAATTGTCACAATAAGCACAGGCTGCCATGATTGTTATTACTGAAAAAAAATATTACGCGTTATAGACTGGCTAAGACGCAACTTATGATTAAGACTCAGTGACAACTTTCCGTCTCAACTGGTATATTTATATTTTATTTCTAGATTGATTATTCGTACAACGTTATTATTCAAAATTTTGAAAAGACCTGGGAATCACTATGTCATTGTATCTTTCCCATGGTTATCGTGCGGTATGTGCCTCTCTCTCGTCTGTTTTATCGATGTGTTCCCCGTTTAAATATTCATCCTATTTGCAGTCATGAATAAAGGATTGTGTGCTCATGTCCCGTCAGTTTGGGTTAGATTTTAATCCAATTTTATTGCGTACTGCGACAATTTGATTGCAATGTTTGTCAATGTTGATTGCATTGCATCATGGCAATCGTTTTAAAAACACGCTCAATGATTGGTTCTTTCCAGTTCTATCACAAGTGATTTATTTTATATTTACTTTCTACTACAATTTTAATTCAGTTCCAAATTGTTTTTTACATCTACATTAATACAGTTTAATCACCCTTTTTTTTTTGTACCAGGCAATTTCAATGTGCCGTATAATGTTACGTATTTTACACTATGTGAGCGATCTAGATTTTATTTTAGGATACACAGCAGTATCAGCCGCAAGTCTGAGAATCCAGAAGATACGAGTATGTATGTACATACTTATATCAATTTCTGATTAAGACATTGTTGTGTTTAGCAATATATGTATCACCCTTGTGTGATACCGAAATTCTTCGATTGTTGTGAGCACGTGCGATTACTATTATAGATTATATTATTAATAATTATATTTTCTCTTTTCAATGACTATGTGGATAGACGATCCTGGTAAGAATGAATGTAAAGACACGACTGCTCGTTCCATGTACTCAAGTCAAGGCACTAACACTGACGAACTGCAACTAAATCTCGATCAATTCGATGTTTCTAGGCGTTTCTAGACCATGGTCTCTGTCAAAGGTCTATCCAGAGACCATGGTAGTAGGGCATGATTTAGTTGCCTTCAGGTCTTGAGTACTGTGTTTAGATGCACTGTTTTGTACCCTGTCCTGATTGCTTCACTATTAGTAAACCTTCTAGGTCCTTTCCTTTTGATACGTTATGGTATAACAGACTCATCGTTAAAACTATGTACAACCTACGATGCTTCTACTCCTGTTTGATTTTCCATGTTTAGATTCGTGTTATTTTAGATATTATATTAAGATCATTTGTATTGTCTGTAACATTTCCTATCTTCGGTACCCTTCCTATTAATGGTGCTTGTAGCTTCTCCCCTGCTTGTATGCTTTAAGGATGCTATGTTATCTATATTTACCCCATACCTCGAAACTTTTATAAATGTATAGTCTATAGTTTCTATTTTATTATCAACATACACTCCTACATCTATTTCATATATTCAGTAACTTATGACATAGAAAATAAGTGCTATTTAACATAAGTTGTTTATAAGTAAGCTAGTAGTTAGTAGAATCGGCGTAATGTTAGTTTATTTATTGAATCAGATAACAGAATACAGAAGTAGCTAAGCGAGTGAGGTATTCAAAATAATCTTTACACAGAATAAGGTCATGATGAGTACCTCACGCTGACTGCACCTATATTAATGAATATCGAAAGTGCTTAATAGATTCTACGCAATTTATTTCTTTACTGTTGAAATCAAGCAAAGCGCTAGTATTTTGATAGTTAAGTATTTCTTTATAGTAGCAATAGATTTTGCGCCAATCGAAATCATCGCTTTAAGAATCAATAAACTTCTCAAAAAGACTATAGGATGTACAAAAGTGACCACTACATTAGATCTTTTAGCTTATTAAATGTACCACTTTTAGATTCTCAATCATCATCTAATTTATACGGATATTTATAATGTGCTGGTAGTAGTCGATGATACAGTAGTAAAAAAGTGATATCTGTTATCACGGAGAATACGGAGATGTGGAACAATGTCATTTTCGAAAATGCTTCCCTTTTTGTATGATAAATGATCTCGCTTGAAAAAAAACGAAAATGGAGAACATTCTCGAAAAGACACAACTCTACGCAGGGCATCTAATATATGCCCGAAAATGCGTTTAGAAATCCTTACGAATACTGAAGTGAAATACATTAAGGGCTCGATTCTGTTATCTGACAGTTCTAATTATGCCCTTAAAACATGGCTCCTAACTGCCTCAACCTGCCACATGAACCAGATCCCATCGGCAGTAACTTTTATTAGTCCAACATCCATCTTCCTCCCAGTAATCCCCGGATTCGGGGCCTCGTCTTGTTTGCCCCGGTTACAATGTTACTTTGATATACCTTCGAATGTCGGTACCTTTGCGAGAATTGCGAGCTTTAGAGATTATGAATAATGGGACCCAAATTTTGCATATATTTTTCGATTTGTAAGTAATTCCGTTTATTAAGGTTTTTGTAGAAAATGTGGAAAATAGAGTCTATTTAGGTACTAACAAAAAATAGAAAGACGGGAAGGTTTTTCTTTCAATTATACAAATGTAACTTCGCTAGTAGACGCTTTTTTTGTACTAAGCGGACGTACGAAGTACAAAAAAAAAGAGTTTATTAATGAAGTTACAATCTGTTGTTTTTTTTTAATCAGTGTAAATTAGAGCCAATGTATTTAACATCCCGTATATGTAGTTAATTGCTAAGTAAACCGTCGATCTCATGGCTGGGTTGATTACAATCGGTCACATCATCAGGCCCACTGAACCGGAGAAAAACTCTGCTGACAACACATAAGTATACCCATAACGTGGCGTGCGAAATTAAACCTTATCTCAATGGTAGAAACGCTGAAATATTAAAGTTTGATATATATGTGAGAGGTAAATCAAAGGAACGTATTTCCATTGAGGTGTTCATTTGAAAATGAATCTTGTTAGTGGGATGTTTAGATTTCATGTTGATTGGGGTTTGTAGATATGTTTTATTGAAATACTAGTTTATGTGGTGTGAACGCTGTCAAAGGTTTTCGTAGTATTTGTGTATACTAAACATTAGATATTAATAGTAAAATGTGGACGAGTTTAGTTTGAAGAAAATTTATTACGAATTCAAATTTTGAAAAGGAAAGAAAAGGCTCCTTGAACTTTTTTTTCAATGATTTATTTTGAAATGTCCTTTTGAAAGCGCTTCTATTAAGTTTAAAAGAAAAACAAGCACATCAAAATTGTTAGGAATACTGTCATATCCGACAGTCTCAGCACTTTTATCAAGAAGTTCTAAAAAAACCGTGCTAATTACATTGCGTGGTAATAGTTTATGGTAGTTAAAAACAAATACCCATTAAATTATTTCCTAGTCGTTTGCTAACTATAGCTGAAGTTTCAACTAGCCATCCACTTCAAGCATGCGATTTTGGACCGTATGTCCAAAGCATGATATATGATATTTAAATTTGTAAGTCCAGTCAGATTGACCTGCTTGTTATAACATTTACCTCATACTCCTATACAGGACTTTACTGCCTACGAAGCCATTTATATGGCAGTTTTCATTTTTAATTCTATTCATAGAGTGTCAAATTTCAAATTTGAAAATATTTTGTTCGTCATGCGGTAAAGGGTTAAATTAAGTTAAATTGAATAATATACTGTAGAAGAAATTTACTTTCACAGAATATGTTTCTTATAAGAAATTTCCATAATTTGACAAGCATCATGGTGCTTTTTAAATATTCTGTTAAAGCAAAATTACTTTAGTATGCATTAGTGTGCATTAGTTCCACAGGAATTTATTGATAATAAAAATGGCCTTTTAATCCTATACGTCTTCTAAGCTAATTATAATCGATAGTAGTGCTATTTTGTTAACAGCTTTCTAATCCATAAGCGTGGCCACTTATGATATTTATAGTTAGATAGACTAAGTATCCTTAGTTCTTAAAACTTAATTAACTTCCGCAAATTGTAGAGCGCCAAAATTATCGCTAGCGATAAGTGACTAAGTACTCATACAAAAATCGCACACAAGGAAAATCTGGGAGACATCATTAACACATCAGTTGAAATATGTGTACTGCCGCATAGAGGCTTCCCTAAGGACTGCAGCGACTAGCAACATTAATATAACCAACTAGAGTTTGACTACGCTAACTGCATTAACGTTGCAGCGGCAAAATGTGGACTGCTACCATATAAGTCGTTTTTCATATAAATATGAAACCAGAGTTCACGCGCTTTGTCACTTGCAAAGTCGGTGCAAAGTTACTGTGGTAATAATAATTTATAATTTAGTAACACGCTTAATAGTGGTGTTTGTTAAGGCTTGCCTCATAAAGGGAAGGATTTACCACTAAAATAACCTTTATTTTACAGGACATCTGGACGAAGAAGAGGGACACTACCAATGGATCGAAGGGCTCGCGATATTAATATCTGTAATAGTCGTCGTAATAGTAACAGCATTCAACGATTACACGAAAGAGAGACAATTCAGGTGAGTACTATGTAACTGTACTCAACTATAATTATCTGGCCTTAACATCTAATTTAATTATATTTAATAGTATATACCAAAAAAAATTAAAAATATAATTAAACCTGCTTTGGGAGAGATTCTGACTTTGGAACACCTCTTTCGACCTTTCTTTCGAGTTTAAATTTCGCCTGAGGCAGTGAATTGTCTATCTCCATTATTCGGAAATTTAACAAAGCAGACCCTGCAGCTGCTTGCACAAATTAATTTACTCTCGAAAATTGTCTAATAGGTAATTATCGTATTTTTCTTAACGTTCATTGTTACTGAAACAAGGTACAGTGTCTCAATCAAATTTTTATCAAATCCGCAGAGGACTCCAATCGCGGATAGAGGGCGAACACAAGTTTGCAGTGATACGAGGCAACGAGGTGAACCAAGTGCCCATCAGCGAGATCGTGGTCGGAGACATCTGCCAGATCAAGTACGGTGACCTATTGCCCGCCGACGGTCTCCTGCTGCAGAGTAATGACCTCAAGGTAAGATCCAAAGGCTATTGTGTAAAAATAGAGATAGAACTATTGGCAATAGTAAGTTGCGTGCACAAATTTCGCAGTGATATGCAGCAACGAAGTCAAGATCTTCAAGATTTCGTGATTTTTGGACTCAAGTATTGATTTATTTCCTCTTATGTCTAAATTTTATTTTCTCTTTAGTCTGTGCATATGAACTACCGTCATAAACTTTCAACTCAAACACCAGTTGTTTTCAAAATGATCGATCAAAACATGACATCAAAGAAAACATGCACCTAAATAGAAACGAACGTCGTCAAATTACAAGTATTCTATTTGTGTTGTCTGTTCAATTAACGCAGACGAGTGTTATGTTTCAAAGCTAACAGTCTCTTCAATATAACAGCGTCCTTTTAGTGGAAAAATCGATAACATGGTTGGCCCGCCAGGAAATTTCTGTCTTCTAATTTACATCGCGTCATCTTCTGAATAAATTATACGTTAGACTGCGTAAAAAAATGTCTGGCTATTGAAACCTTCTCATGTGTTAGTGCTCACTTCGAGGACACCTTATTTAATAATACACCGCAATCTTCCTGTAGTTATCACTATAGGTAATACGTACATTCTTCTTTGAGGCCAAACTAAAGCAGCCATATTTACACCTTTTTCATATTTGAACTGTGCGAAAAATACTGAAGGTAATATCTTGCAAAACTTGGTCAACGAATCTGGTATTCTAAATTACTAGTACGAAGCCTTATCGAATCCCTACGAGTAAATTGTGAATCCCGACTAACCGACCTAACCGTGCACTTTCACGTATGTACCGCTAAGACATGTCGCTCGTATTTCTTTTCGGGTACATGACTCTTATGATCATTTGTCAATGGCCAGGCTGTCAGAACTCAAATAATTTGAGCCCTAACGTGTTCGAATTTCTAAAAGTTTCAGAGTCGCTCATGTAGATAACGTGAGCCATTCCCCATAACAGTTTAAAAAAAAACATGCACTTCTGTCTCCCCTAATTCAATAATGCCATCAAAACCCAATAAGCTACCGCAGCCCCTGTCTTATCATTATATCTCCTATATTAATCGTTTAACAGGTGGCCGCAATGCCGATACTTGCGTTATCATCGTCTCGTGCGTCACCGATAAGCGTTATTGGGTTATCGACTGATAAACTGGATTGTGGCGTAATTTTGCACAGGCTTTAGTGGGTTACACGCCCTTTTAGGATTCCTATATATAAGGCTTCGCTACAACGTTAGATGAGCTTTTGTCGTCAATGTGGGTTAGGTTTAGCACCGCAAACTTCCGATGCAAATCTCTTGTAAAACTGAACTATGGTCACTATTTGATCTTTTGAGCTGTTTTCAGTTTCTGATACGATATTAAACAGATATAAAGCTCTCGGCGAATTAGTTATGTAAAAAAAGTTTAAGGCAGTTATTGTTGTAGGATAGAACGACTGTGCAGTAGGTTCTTTTTTTACGCTGCTATGATAAGCACCTAATTGTACATTAACGTATAAAAACTTTAACAGCACATTGTGATATTTTTTTCTCTCTTCCCTTACATCTTCATCGTTTCCTCATGACTGAAGATCATTATTCAGAATAATCAATTTTAATCTACCTCCATGTGACACGGTCGAAAGCTATGCGGATTGCACTCTGCGTGTACTACATGTTACACTAGTTTAATAAATATAATAATAATAAATTGTCTTGATGTAGGTATGTTATTTATTCAATCAGACAGTGTCATAAACATCATGATCATGAATATTCGGTAGCTTAATATGCACATAAATTATTCGTTGTCGGACGATCACACACGATAGGTCATGCTAGATTTGAGCGGATTTAAGTTGGTTAGGCTTGGATGCATTGTGTTTTTGAAGAAATCAGTTTTTCTTCGACTACGGTGATGCGAAAAGGAAGGCTTATGATTTTAGCAATCTATGTACAATGTTTGTATTTACGCATGTTCCTCTGTAGCGCTATACAACCATTAATGTATCTTCATTTGTATGTTGTACCGCTTGACTACTTAAAGTAGTTTCCCCGAAATATGATATGTGATCGTCTGACGTCACCACTGGCAAACATTCTTAACAGTCTGGCTCGGAAGCCATTACAATTTACAATCTCAACCTTGGGCTACTGTAAATAAGATCCTTTTGGCAAGAACACTTGATATCCTAAAGGACTGACATGCGCAATGCGACATTTTATCACGTACGTGTTTTAAGTTATGGTTACTAAGGACAGATAAGTTAATTTTTGTACAAATAACGGATGTGATAAGGCTTTTGTCGTAATGATAAATTATGTGAAAATAAATGATCGTATTTTGGTAAAGCAATTTAGAGCCTATTCTCTTGTAGTAAAACTCAAATTACATTGTATTTCTGAAAGGCTTGAATTATCATTCACAAAATACATGTATGGTACCTACGAAACGGC
Organism: Pammene fasciana; assembly: GCA_911728535.1. NCBI lineage: Eukaryota > Metazoa > Arthropoda > Insecta > Lepidoptera > Tortricidae > Pammene > Pammene fasciana. Next base: position 4,510,591 of record OU452295.1, read on the forward strand.
GGTTGAAATCTCCATAAATATGTAACGACGATGTCATACAAGAATCGTAAAAGAAAATGCTCGGTTACAAGAAATACACTATCAAGCAATAAAATTTATATTATTTTAAAGGCTTGTTCGTTTACGGTTGTCGTTTGTAAGTTTTAGGTTAATTTGTGTAAATATTTGAATTGATTTGTCTGAATTGATTTCATATATTTTATTGCTTATAGATACGTTTGTTTTGTAGGCTAAAGATTTATAAATAAGCGTTATTCAGCGTCTGTAAAACCTTCCGTTGATAATAGTTTTCTGTCATTTTGCAATGTGTGTTAATGAGGAAAAAAACAGACCTTTGTGTTTAATAATTAAATGACTATCTGAATACCCAGTTCTTAACCACAAAATCTGTAAAAAATATGTACTTAAGTACTTACATACATTTGTAGTGTCGTTTTTAAAAGCCCACTTGTCCATAAGTCGATTTCTATTGATTGACACAACCGGTTTTCTTAAAATATTATTTATTTATTAGCCTGTAGTACTAAGAAGTAACTAAGAAGATTAAGCTTTAGTGTATACTTATTATTGACAAAGCCTGTGGCGGATTTCATCTTGTAAAGTTTGATTGTTATGTGACGAAGCCTGTGGTTGACCTATTTATGTATCTGTCTGACGAAGCCTGCGGCGTAGATTATAAAATTGTGGATAAAATAATTATTAGTAACTATAAGTAATTAAAACTTATTTATAAACCTATTAAATATATTTTATTTGGATTTACAGATAGACGAGTCGTCGCTGACGGGCGAGTCGGACCATGTCAAAAAGGGAGAAAGTTTTGATCCCATGGTGCTATCCGGAACTCATGTTATGGAAGGTGCGTATACATTATTTTGCAGTGCTAGTCTAAATAGCAGTCGGGGTTTCATAGTAAAAAAAAACATTTCTTAGCGAAGCTTCAGGACTTGAAGAATACTTAAATGTATGTTCCAAATTTCTATCCTCAATCAACTGTTAGGGCAGCAGGTAACACAAATGTTTTTAAATTTTACATTAATTGGTGGATAAATTTGACCAAATTTAACATAACATAATAAATCATGAAATTGTGTTTTAAATATGTGTATATAGTTGGCCAGGGTTTGTCTTCAAGCATAGACAGAGAGAATCATACTGTCACTTTCTTACGCCGATACCCTCGCTACTGAAAAAGGGATGAGGATAGCTTATTACTTCCACTGTTACTGTACTTTTCGGGCAGCCAGACTGTGGCTTCTATATCGACGCTTCGGTCTTGACGAGTATTAACTTCCCATCACAAATTCCAGGGTCAGGCAAAATGCTGGTCACGGCTGTCGGTGTCAACTCCCAAGCCGGCATCATCTTCACACTTCTCGGCGCTGCCGTCGAGAGCCAAGACAAGGAGATCAAGCAGATGAAGAAAGGTCAGTGACCTGCGCAGTTGACGTAGAACCTTTACTTCACGGCATTCAACTTATATCATACAGAAAATTACAAAGCGGCACAAAAAGCCCTTTTGGGGGACGAGCGTGTACTGACTTTAATTCTCTGTATTATACTGGTGTCCCCGAAAAATAACGTGAAGGCTTAAAGGGCTGATAGAACAGCTGATGGGCTAGCGAATTTGACCCTATTGACAATTACATTTTTCAAGATGTTTGCACTATTACACTTTATAATAAAGCTCAAGTAGTAATTTTGCTAACATCTCGACAAAGACTGTCATTTTCATTGTGTATAGCTGTTCTGTCGAGTCTTTAAGCCTTGACATTGCTTTTAAGGACAGCCTGTATACGTTCAATGCCGGACGGTCACGACAATTTCCAAACATTCTTTGGACACTGGCAGCGTTGATCGTCATTTGTTTTTTAATGAATGCTCCTCGCGGCCTGCGTCCAGTGTTTTTTGTGACCCAAGCAATAGATGTGGTGCTCTTTCTGATGTTAGTAATCTACTCTGAATATGAGTGTAAAAAACAAAGATTCCAACGAATTGATAACCTCCTCCTTCAAAATCTTGAAGTCGGTTGAAAAAGTAAGTTCTATTGATGATGACATTGGTTGAAAAATAAATACGATGATTTTTTTATTGCAGTTTGTTTGCGCCAAGTATACGTATATACATTAAGTTCAAAGTAAGTTTGGACTTGACTTTGGATGTTTTTGTCCATTTGATATTCTACCTTAACGCTAACAAGACACGATACAAGATAAAGTCAATGTTCCAAATGGGGTGATGCTGGTAGTCTTGACTTTATGATTATGACAACAAGGTAGAAATTCGAGTTTATAAAAATCATCTGTCAATGAACCTGACTTTGAAGTAAGTATAAAAGTCGGTAAATGGCGTATCCAATTAAAATGTAGATAAAGAAAAACATATGTTTAGTTTACAATTTGTTATTCGGAGTTAATTTTACTGCTTTCAGTATTTTTACCTTGGAATAGACAAGATAGAGTTTAGCTGTAAAAAAATGAACATCATAAAGAGTACCACTATAACTAAAATGCCGTTCTAATATAAGTAGCTGGCATTGTCATATTACTTTGCTCATTTTAAGCCTCATATACATTAGCATAGCCATAGGAATAGCTTTAGAATAGACGCTTCAAATATAGCCATATATAGCGTATATCGCCATTGCAGTATACTAAGCTTTCAGATACCATCAAATACTGAATATTCAAAATACTAGAAACATGTCCATTACTCCAGTATATCATCAATCATTTATACATTTGCATATCAACAAAGACCAACACCAGGCGGTCTTTTATCTGCCAGATACCTGCCAGAGTAGCCCTTTGGGTATTTTATTATTATTATATCGGAAAAATCGACCCCATTTTCTAAATCTAAATAGGTATAGCACATCAGGTTTTAGTGGTATAAACTAAATTTTAGGCTAAATGAGCAGGGTGGTAACTTAGCTGCATACATTAGTGTTCCCATTACCGATTGTCGACCCCTACCATCGACCCATCGCACCTTCTACCCTCCTAGGAAATGAAATGTGGATAAAATAATATTATACCTAAAACATAATAACACGCAGACACCACATGGGAATGTTGGGCCACTTGCCATTGTTCGTTAATTAGCCGTGTATTGGATGACCGATGTTATACTCTGAATAATTTGAACTGACCTCATCCACTCAGTGTCTTATCTTTTGTTGTAAAACCGCAAGCGCACGTGCCAATATGAAAAAATGGTGTGGCCACATGTAAGCGTTTATTGAATTTTTACCATTAACACCACGCAATAAGATTCAATATGAATTAATACAAAAAAGCTCTAAGTTCTCTACGGTTGCGCCCAGTACAAGCGACTCAAACGCTCTAGAACCAGCGTAACTCGACACCGCGATCCGAAATATAATACGTAATTAGAGATCGCGCTTGCACTGGTACTCCGAGCGTACGGCTAGTTTGCGCCTAGGATGCAATTGTAATTTTCCCAATGGGGCAGGTAACCAATATACCGACTACCATTCATGACACGACTAAATTACGAACAATGGCAAGTGGGTCAACAATTCGTGTAGAGAGAGTACAGAACTAAGTAATTTGTTTATCTTGATAAAAACACGATCAGAACTAGTCGACTTTACTTACTTACATACAATCTAGAAGCAAGTGACAGCTAAGTTAAAAATCGTGATTATATACTAATAATTGTATTATTTTATATTAAGCGTCATTTAATTTTATTGATCTGGTAATTTAATACGTGGTACGTAATGACAAACGTCACTGAAGTACAATTTATAACTATCAGACGTATAATTGTGCTGATATTTATGACGCATGCAATACGTACTAAACTATAGCAAATACGTAATAACTGATAACAAAAATCAGGCAATTAATGATCATAATTAGTATTATTTTACCCACAAACTGAGATTATTTTATTTATTGATAAATTTGAATATTATCTAAAGAGGTTATGGTGAATCCTGTGAACGTTGTCCGTATAAATGTTGTGTTAATATTAATAGCCTGAAATGTCTTGTGAAAGCATGGTATATTATACATATATCTTATTATATCGTTGTAGCAAATCGTAGTCAAATAAGTTAAATTATTCAATGAAATAAGTAATCTCGTTCAGTTCCTATTGTTTAAAATTTATAAAAACCTTTTTATACATACATTTTGTAAATGCAATTTTAGTCACTACGTTCTTACACTTGAGGCCAATAAAAAGTTTTGTATTAATTTCTACTTAACAAAAAAATGGCATGTGGCACTTTTTCGTATCTTTCAAGCCCTTATTTACACGACACAAGGTACAAAACTGCATGCGTTAACGTGTTCACAAAGTGTAAGAACCAGACATGAACCCATTTAGTTCTAGCTCCATCCGACATAGTGTGACCCATTCAATGACATCCAACTTTTTTTTTCTCCACCCCCCGATACCCGGCCTGCTGCACGCCCCTCCATGCGCCGATGAACAAAAAAAAACAAAAAACAAAAACATACACATTCTGCATCGTGTAACTGTCGTGTTGACTGCATGACGAAAATGAATTATGTCATCAATGTGTATGCTTGTGAACATGGCGGATACGGATACGTAGAAGCTAAAAAGCAGCGAAAGGAACAGCGCAAGAGCATTGGCGGCGGTAAGTGATCCTATGCTATGCCGCTTCGTGCTACAGTGTTATCTTATGCGGTAAAAATTATAACTTTTTTTTCAAGTCAGGCCAATCGTGTACCACCACACCAGTAATGTTACAATTATAAGCAATTCCTTAAAATATGTGATCGAAATCAAGCTATTGAGCTAATTATTTAGTACAGTTTTGGGTAATATAATGATTTAAATAAAGCGGGATGTTGTCCTTGGTTTATTACATTTAATCTTTGACATTAGACCCGAGAAATGCCGTCGTAAAAAAATCAGACTCCGAATTGTTTTATCATGGCTCCTTTTAGTTTTGACACGATTGGCTGACTTATTATATAATTTCTTGCGTCTTTGCTACCATATAAGATAACCCTGTTGTACACACCCCGTCCACAAGGGGCTTCGACGCCTAAATTTACAATTGTCTATGATAGCTTCAAAGCTTAACGATCTGCCCTTGTGTACGTACCTAACACTACCACTGTAGTCTAGAAATAAATAATGTAACTAACTCGCCTCACAACCCTTAAATAAAACCAATAAATAACATTTAATAACAGCATTTTATATTTTGCATTGAGTAGAGCCACTGTAGATAACCCCTTTTTAATAACTTAGTGTACCTTTTTTTTTTATTAACATTTTAGCGGTGTTGGTTTTTTCAAGAAACAGGTATTCATTAATTATGGCTTTGTAATTAAAACTTTGAAGTAAATGATATATAGAAACCGACACGTAAATGCTTATAAAATGTAATTTTTAAAAGTCACGATATTTTGTCCCACAATGTAATTTGTGACAACATGACAATGTCATGCGATATTTTATTCTTAACAATGTTTATAAACTTGGATTTTTCTAAATTGGCTTGGAACGTTATTTTATATTGTAATACTTTGAAGTGTTTTGATCCTTTAACGCATTCACTGCCAGGGGGCGTGGCCTAGGAACAAACTTGTATGACAGTGAACGCACATGTGCGTTGGGGGCAGTGAATGTGTTAATCAGTTTTTTGTTATCTGAGGCTCAATTATTGCTGTCATCGGTGTATATTGTGCATTAAATTCGAAATTTCTACCTTCATATTCTATACTTATTACTCCTATAAGCGAACTATGTTTCTTATTTTATTTACCAATCGGTAATTAAGATGCTTCTACATAAGTGAAGCAACATGTTCCTGCTATTGGCGTTGAAATAAATCACAGTAATATCACCGATAAAAATACACCATTCTTAAAAAGCACAAATAAATTCGATGACACAAGTCGAGCCTCAGCTAATCTAGCAAATAACCACAGGCGAGGAAGACGTCACCCTGCCAGCCTCAGGCAACAGCAACCACACGCGCCCCGAGGACAACCACGTGCCCGCCCCCGCCAGCGACAAGCCCGCGCCGGAGTCCTCCCACAAGAAGGAGAAGTCCGTGCTGCAGGCCAAGCTCACCAAGCTGGCTATACAGGTAATGTACAGCGAGCTCACCCTACCAGCCTGAGGCAGCAACCACAGCCCCGAGGACAACCAGGTGTCGACCCGAAGACGACAAACATCCTAATAAAACCCAGATAGATTTACATAGTTACTTCTTTGGTCGAGCGTGAAAGAACAACTGACGATCTATCTATTAAAAGCAGCCTTTACAGGGCCCGTCTTCGGACATAGGCCTCCTCTCCACATTTCCACGCTTCTCGATCCATTGATCTGCATTCAATTCTCGCCAGCTTGTTGACGGATGTCAACTGAGAACTGGTGATCAAAAAAAAATCCAAGCTATATATGATTTACCTGGATTAGTGACGACGAAAAGCGATTGCGTTCGAAATTTAAAAGTCGAGCTTGAATTCCTAAATATTCAGAGATAGACTACCTGCTATAATACCATCGTCACCTTATGGAAGACCAGAAGATAATGTGTCTCTCTATTTACTCTCAGACCTTGAAACAGTGTGCGCACGCTTCAGGGATCTCTGTATAAATTTAGAAAGAGTAGTTAAGTTTTCTTACTAAAATAATCCCCTTCCACTATCTCACATCTGTCTCGCTTCCAGATCGGCTACGCGGGCTCCACGATCGCGGTGCTGACCGTCATCATCCTAATAATCCAGTTCAGCGTGACGACATTCGTGAAACAGGAAAAGCCGTGGAAGGCGACGTACATCAACAACTTCGTCAAGCACCTGATCATTGGTGTGACGGTACTGGTGGTCGCGGTGCCGGAGGGGCTGCCGCTCGCTGTCACGCTCTCGCTCGCGTATTCTGTTAAGGTGAGAATAAGATAGACTGTGACGCAGAGCCGTGAACTTAACCTTTAAGGGATCTATCCAATGAAGCTTCGAATAATGAGATTAGAAGTCAAAATAAACCTTTGTCCCTATTTGAATTATGTGCCTCGTCTATCCTTAGTTTGCTGTAAATACTTAATAAGTTTACTTTGTTTCAATAACATAGACCATTTGCTAAATGCTTAAGACACACACGCATTTGTTACACATCTTTCTATTCATATCATATACATTTTTCTTTGAGTATATTTTTTTAGCTTTCGTACTACATAAGCAGCAGTCCGTAGAACACGGTTCCCGTCGGCTTGCTTATGTTTCAGGCGCCTGAGCAGTTTTCCTACAGCACATGAAGAAATTTTAAGCCAAATTCAGGACCGTCTTGCCTAAGAAAAGTTTTGACCCACCGCCACTGAAAAGCCGGCGTGCTTTCGCTTTCCAGCCTTGAATCTTTTAAATTCAATCAAAGCTTTGAAAATCTGGTATTAATGCCCTAATCCCTTCCAGAAAATGATGAAAGACAACAATCTCGTACGCCACTTGGACGCCTGTGAAACCATGGGCAACGCGACCGCAATCTGCTCCGACAAGACCGGAACTCTCACCACCAACCGCATGACCGTGGTCCAGTCGTACATCTGCGAGAAACTGTGCAAGGTCACGCCGAACTACAGGGATCTGCCTCCCGACGTGGCAGAGACAATGGTTGAAGGCATCTCCGTCAACAGCGCCTTCACTTCTAGGATCATGGTGAGTCTTGTAGTCCTAGTTCCAGAATTGCAACCACGATCAAAGAAGCTCCACATGGCGACCCTTGACAATCAGATTGCAATATCATGGACTCTGCTACTAAATATTTGATTTGCTTAAATGTAGATTGTGACTGACGACAAAAAGAAGATTGGTAATTATATGGACACTTAAGTTTCAGACAGTTTATTCTTCCAAAAGCAATATTCTTTTTTACATATTCTTGTTTAAATAAGAACTGAGGCTTATATTTAGTGTATTTTCATCTCACGCAAAAAACTTTACTCAAACTTAGTACTTTTAGTGATAATCAATGAATATAACGGTTCTATCTAAGATAGGTGTCCTGTTCTAACAATATTTCCCTTATATCCAGCCTTCACAAGACCCCACCGGCCCACCAATGCAAGTCGGCAACAAGACGGAATGCGCTCTACTCGGCTTCGTCCTCGGCCTCGGCCAGAGCTACGAGGGTGTCCGCGAGCGCCACCCCGAGGAGTCCTTCACGAGGGTGTACACGTTCAACTCCGTGCGCAAGTCCATGTCCACGGTCATCCCGTACAAGGGCGGCTACAGGCTCTACACTAAGGGTGCTTCTGAAATTATCATGAAGAAGTAAGTTTATAAACATAACGTATTTTTAATGGAGAGACTGCCTAGCTGATAGGCCTTTTTAAGATTGCATATGCTCACGAAATTTAGACAGCGGCTTGCGACACGGCAGGGAAAGTTAAAGATATGTAGCGTATACCATTATTTCTTTAGTTCATAACCAGCGCCTAATCTCCTTGATTTAAGTATTTGAAACTTATTTACAAGTGCCACAACTTTCGCAACTTATCACCAAGTGCCAAAATGTGAAAGATATATATGAATACGTAAATATGAAAATGGCATCGACTTAGAAACTATGTCAGAGAAAAACTAAAAAAAGCACATTAATAAATTAATTAATCATTTCCTTTCCTCCACAGATGCTCATTCATCTACGGACACGAAGGTCGTTTAGAAAAGTTCACGCGTGACATGCAAGACAGACTGGTACGGCAAGTCATCGAGCCGATGGCGTGCGACGGGCTGCGGACCATCTCCGTCGCCTACCGGGACTTTGTGCCCGGCAAGGCTGAGATCAACCAGGTAACTGTCGTTAAAATGAGTAATTCACCCTTGTTTTTTTAGGATTAGAAAAACTGCAGTCGATGTCGCCCATGTATCTTTTTTTCTGCCATATCAGGAAAAAATCAAAATCATTTACAATCGTTTTCGATATCGCACGATTTTTTAATTAAAACCAAGTATGGAAACGCGTCACATTCGTCAACCTGGTAGGACAGGAAACTACATATCTCAACTATGCAATTACTAAAGAATCAAATTTTAACAAAATATATCTAAAAAATAGTTATCAAGTAAAATAACTGCCACGCTAACGGACATGACGAAACTATAAGGGTTCATATTAAACTGTTTTAAAGAAGTAATACTAGTAATTTCACAGAGTTTAGTGTTACAGTTCAGTTGTTCAATTATTGCGCTAGTCTTTATTCTAAATATTTATTATATGTTACAAAGCCCTTCTTTGACCACAGGTGCACATAGACCAAGAACCAAACTGGGACGACGAAGACAACATTGTTAACAACCTAACCTGCCTCTGCGTAGTCGGCATCGAGGATCCTGTTAGGCCAGAGGTAAGCAAAGGTTATATTCCAGTTAGAGGGTGAATCATAAGTATCAGTTTAAAATTAACATCGTGATGAAATGATTTTATTTTGGGTAAGTATATGATGCTACTAATGGGTCTAATCTTTCACATTGCATAAATGAATTACACTCTGGATAATTAGGTTACGAAGTTTTTAATACTTAATTGATACTTTCAATTAAATTCAATCATAATTATCGAACGAGCTGAGCGTAAGCGAAGTAAGTTCTTACAGACAACTACGGGCACAAAGGAACTCTCAGCTGGCGACTGGATCGTCTGTGCATTAAGTTGGTTTTTTGATTTAGAAAGTTTGTTCCGCAATAACTTTTTTATGATCTTTATGAAATTTTTTGGGGTTGTAGTAGACATAAATTTAATTTGAGAATTCTTGTATGAGCAGGATCGATCAAGGTGTTATATAGCTAGAAGGCGCAAAAGGAATCTCAATAAAGGTCTTGTCATAATTTAAAAGTCAATCACGAGTTCTCGGTTCGAGGCAGACTACTAGTTTATTTCATATTAATTGTTAGTAAATACAGTAAATTTTACATTTGTAAATATATACCATAAAATAGTATACATTTTTACTAAAGAGTGGTTACTCACAGTAAACATTAAATGTATAATTTATTTCAGGTGCCAGAAGCTATCCGTAAGTGCCAGAAAGCGGGCATTACGGTCCGCATGGTGACGGGCGACAACGTCAACACGGCGAGGTCCATCGCAATCAAGTGTGGCATCCTGAAGCCCACCGACGACTTCCTTATCTTAGAGGGCAAGGAGTTCAATAGGCGGATCAGAGACGCTAATGGCGAGGTAGGTAGCGATAGCGATTTTAATACTGTAAGAATCTAAATTATCCAAAAGTGCCAGAAGGGCACAATGTGAAGTAAACTTCATCGTCAAGTGTAGCATTACATACAGCCCACCGATTACTTCCTTATATTAGAGGATTTAGAGGGTAAGGAGTTCAATAGGTATGGCATGTAGGCTGGCATGCTAATGGCGAGGTATGTGGCAATTTAGTGCTCTAAGTGCCTTTTATCCAAAAGTCCCAGAGGGGCGGTTTCACCATGAACTGTATTACATTATCTGGGTGAAAATTAGGCCAGTCAGTGGGAATCAAGGTCAATGAACGCTACTATATCTAAAAGTGCCTAAATGTATTTTTATCAATATTTTTTTCCGTAGGTCCAACAGCATCTACTAGACAAAGTGTGGCCCAAGCTGCGCGTACTAGCGCGCTCGTCGCCCACGGACAAGTACACGCTGGTGAAGGGCATGATCGAGTCCAAGTGCCAGGAGACGCGCGAGGTGGTGGCCGTGACCGGCGACGGCACCAACGACGGCCCGGCGCTCAAGAAGGCCGATGTCGGCTTCGCTATGGTATGTACACTACACAGTGTTCTACTAGACAGTGTACACGCTCGTGCTAGCGCTCGCCCACGGACAAGTACACGCTTGTGACCGACATAATAAAGTCCAAGTGCCCAGAGGTGTCATGTGCGATTGTCTACCCTTTAGACATCTGTACACTCCTATTTTGAATAACCCCATACTAGAGTCTCTTGGGAAAACCTTGGCAGGGAGTTCATTCCACCGCCGGACCGTTCGCGGAAGAAACTTCCTCTTAAACCGCATGGCGGACGACCAATTAGGTTCTTAAATTTTATATTTTTATTTTCGAAGTGTTTGAGACATGTCATAAACACAGGTTGAAATGATACTACTTATTCTTGAACGCACTCATAAGGTGATAAGCGATGTGCCAATCTTTCCCTTGTATGCGTTAAGCGCATCAGTAAAAACGGGTACAATGGACAGAGACTTAGTGAAACCTCTCTGGTTCTATTATGTGATGATGATGTACTATTCTATCAATAATATCATTCAATCTTTTTCCACAGGGTATCGCCGGTACGGACGTAGCGAAAGAAGCGTCCGACATCATCCTAACGGACGACAATTTCTCGTCCATCGTGAAGGCCGTAATGTGGGGCCGAAACGTGTACGACTCGATCGCCAAGTTCCTGCAGTTCCAACTGACTGTCAACGTGGTCGCCGTTATTGTGGCGTTCATTGGTGCTTGTGCGATACAGGACAGTCCACTAAAGGTACATTTTAATATACTCTTTTAGTACTCCAGATTTCGCAAAAATGATATAGACTATTGTGGCAATTTTAGTGCTCTAAGTGCCTTTTATCCAAAAGTCCCAGAAGCGCATTAAAGTCAACCGGTTTCTCCATGAACTGTATTACATTATCTGGCTTAAAAAAAGGCCAGTTAGTGGGAATCAAGGTGAATGAACGCTCCATTATCTAATTCATCATTAAAAATTCAAAGACTGTAACCGACTTTAAGTCGTTATAGATGGGACTGGAAGTTGATATAACACCCTGATAGTAAATGGCCAGAAACATTGATTAAGTAATAAAAAATAGCAGCGAAAGAAATTAAAAATCTTGAATGCTTAAAGCTCCGTGCGCTCGCGTAGCGCCTCACACACAAAATGCGGCAGTATAACGGAGCCTTTAAACTATTAATTTAATACGAAAATAATAATGAAAACCTTTTGTGTGATTATTTTCGAGCTTTAATTATAAAGTGCTCGAAAGCCTAAACTCACCCGTCGGTACAATATCGTAATGTTGAGTCGCCATCAAATATATTGGAGAAGATTGTTAGTTAGTTAGTTATCCTGGGCGTTTTTCCGCTAGTCGACATCCAGTGTGCCTTTTTTGCGTGATAAATGAGTCCAAGATGGTTACTAATATCTGAAGAACGCATCTCAATATTCACCGCAATTTACTATCGTGTTCCAGGCTGTGCAAATGTTATGGGTGAACCTGATCATGGACACGCTGGCGTCCCTGGCGCTGGCCACGGAGATGCCGACGCCTGACCTGCTGCAGCGCAAGCCCTACGGCCGCACCAAGCCGCTCATCAGCCGCACCATGATGAAGAACATCCTGGGGCAGGCCATCTACCAGCTCTTCATCATCTTCTCGCTACTCTTCGTTGGTGAGTGATACTGCTGCAGCACAAGCCCTAGGCACCAAGCCGCTCATCAGCCGCACCTTGAAGAAGAACATCCTGGGGCAGGCCATCTACTAGCTCTTCATCATCTTCTCGCTACTCTTCGTTGGTGAGTGATACTGCTGCAGCACAAGCCTTAGGCACCAAGCCGCTCATCAGCCGCACCATGATGAAGAACATCCTGGGGCAGGCCATCTACCAGCTCTTCATCATCTTCTCGCTACTCTTCGTTGGTTAGTGATACTGCTGCAGCACAAGCCCTAGGCACCAAGCCGCTCATCAGCCGCACCATGATGAAGAACATCCTGGGGCAGGCCATCTACCAGCTATTCATCATCTTCTCGCTACTCTTCGGTGGTGACTGCAAGACTTCATTCCGCGGCCTATGAAGTCAAACGTTTCTAAAAAAATATTTTCCTTGTAAGAGTGGGCTGTTACTCTTAATTATTTTAGTGGTCTTATACTAAAAATCGTTTAAATTTTCAGGTGACCGCATCCTAAACATCCCGACCGGTCGCGGCAAGCAGCTCAACCCGGAGCCCACGCAGCACTTCACCATCATCTTCAACACCTTCGTGATGATGACCCTCTTCAACGAGATCAACGCGCGCAAGATCCACGGCCAGCGGAACGTGTTCCAGGGGCTCTTCACTAACCCCATCTTCTACTCTATATGGATCGGCACTGCGTTGTCGCAGGTATGTTCCACATCACCATCTTCACCTTCGTGATGATGACCCTCTTCAACAAGATCCACGGCCAGCGGAACGTGTTTCAGGGGCTCTTCACTAACCCCATCTTCTACTCTATATGGATCGGCACTGCGTTGTCGCAGGTATGTTCCACATCACCATCTTCACCTTCGTGATGATGACCCTCTTCAACAAGATCCACGGCCAGCGGAACGTGTTCCAGGGGCTCTTCACCAACCCCATCTTCTACTCTATACGGATCGGCACTGCGTTGTCGCAGGTATGTCCCACATCACCATCATCTTCACCTTCGTGATGATGACCCTCTTCAACAAGATCCACAGCCAGCGGAACGTGTTCCAGGGGCTCTTCACTAACCCCATCTTCTACACTATATGGATCGGCACTGCGTTGTCGCAGGTATGTCCCACATCACATCACCATCATCTTCACCTTCGTGATGATGACCCTCTTCAACAAGATCCACGGCCAGCGGAACGTGTTCCAGGGGCTCTTCACCAACCCCATCTTCTACTCTATACGGATCGGCACTGCGTTGTCGCAGTTATGTTCCACATCACCATCATCTTCACCTTCGTGATGATGACCCTCTTCGACGAGATCCACGGCCAGCGGAACACGTTCCAGGGGCTCTTCACTAACCCCATCTTCTACTCTATATGGATCGGCACTGCGTTGTCGCAGGTATGTCCCACATTACCACCATCATCTTCACCTTTGTGATGATGACCCTCTTCAACAAGATCCACGGCCAGCGGAACGTGTTCCAGGGGCTCTTCAATAACCCCATCTTCTACTCTATATGGATCGGCACTGCGTTGTCGCAGGTATGTCCCACATTACCACCATCATCTTCACCTTTGTGATGATGACCCTCTTCAACAAGATCCACGGCCAGCGGAACGTGTTCCAGGGGCTCTTCAATAACCCCATCTTCTACTCTATATGGATCGGCACTGCATTGTCGCAGGTATGTACAGTTAGCAGCAAAAGTAGCTAAGCGGGTAGGATGTTCAAAATGAGCTGCACTAGATAGATCGTAAGTACAACTCGGGGTCACCACGCATCTGTGCTCCCGTACTAATTTTGTATGAGAGCGCAACCGCTTATTTCAATTGAGTTAACGTTTTTGATCATTACTCATGTGAATTAAAAATATTCACAAAAATCAAGTTACAGGGTTGAACCTGGATTGTTATACTACAAATTGGTGTAGAATACTATTGAGATGTGCTGTTCGAATCGTAAAAATTTACGAATAAAACTGCGCTGATGTGTGGTGACCTCGTGCTCCCTGTAAAAGCTTAATGATAAGGTGCCTGTGTAGTCTGTGATTTTATCCCAATTAAACCGTGATAAATTCGGTCCTCAGGTGGTGATTATCCAGTTCGGAGGCATGGCGTTCAGTACGGCGGGGCTGTCGATAGACCAGTGGCTGTGGTGCCTGTTCTTCGGCGCGGGAACGCTCGTGTGGGGCCAGCTCGTCACCTCAGTACCCACTAGGAAGATACCTAAGAAGCTGTCGTGAGTATTATGACGGATTTTGTTGGGGGCTGTGGGTCTAAAGTATTTAGCTCGGTGTAGTAGGAAAAATACATTATTTTAACCGTGTGCGCAGATATTCTGTTTTCAAATTTACCTCGGACACCTCGATTGATAGAATTCTTAATGATGTAGTTCTCAAGAAAAGAGAAATATGATATAAATAATAGTTAAGGTTACTTTTTTTAAATTACAACGTTTCATTCAAAATATTAACGTTACACAGCTCATTCCAAAGGTTTTCAAACTTATAATCTGCCTCAATTACATTTCTTAGACGTTTTTTTTTTCAAGCATATAATAACTTATTTTTTAACGAGCTATTGTATTACTTACACGTCACTTTTTTTTAATATGGCTAACACTTGAGGTTTCTCGTACCATAGTGATAAACCATTAGCTTAGATCGACAGTAGCTCTCTTAAATTATCATATTTTTCATTCAAAATTTATCTACACTCTTATCCCCAGAAACAAATGTTTCCATTCGCATTAGCTTGCTTAGTTGGACTATACTAGCCACTAAGTGGAGTGCATTTCAGAAACCGGTGGATTTAAATTTCGGAGCAATTCGAGATAAAACATTTAGTTATTTTCGTGAAAATAAATAAAAACTACTTCGCGCCATACAATTTTTCTTTTTCTAAGGACCAATGTTAGAGATGTCACTTTGACAATTGCGTTCTTTCAAAGTATAAAAATGTAATTGTCCGTGCAGCTGGGGCCGCGGGCAGCCGGACGCGGAGACCATCCAGCCGGGGCCGGACTACGACTCCGACCTGGACAAGAAGCCGCGCGCCGGACAGATCCTGTGGATCCGCGGCCTCACGCGCCTGCAGACGCAGGTACGTACGTCGCGCCCGCGGGGGGCGGGGGCGGGGGGGAGCGGGGGGGGGGGGCGGAAATAACGGAACACTTTGACAACCGCTGAGTCATGA
This sequence comes from Pammene fasciana, assembly GCA_911728535.1. Classification (NCBI taxonomy): domain Eukaryota; kingdom Metazoa; phylum Arthropoda; class Insecta; order Lepidoptera; family Tortricidae; genus Pammene; species Pammene fasciana. The sequence continues at coordinate 4,526,199 of OU452295.1, forward strand.
AGGCGTTTTGATATTATAGTTTGGTTGGACTGTTTCACTTCAATTTTAGACATGGACAGAGAAAAACATAATTTTATCTTTTTCTTACAGTCCCATGTGAAAATATGGATACATTTATAGCGACAAAATATGTAGCTACGACACTTTATTACTAAAGCGTATATAGATCCATGTTTTGTCACATTAAATGTATACATTTTTCAGAAGTTACAGTACCACTAAGAAGGGATATAAGTTATTTCTTCTAATGTTACCACGATTTCTGGTTAACCAGACTAAAGTAACGGGGTTTAATTGTTTTATTCATAAATTAAGACTGAGAGATGAATTTTATTTTAAGGCAGCTACTTTTCTTATTAATTTAATAGCCAAAAAAGTACCTGAAATTTCAATAAATGATAAAGTGGCATTTTGCGGCCTTGTCCATTTTAAATATCTCATTTTCTACGCAGTAAATATATACTCGTACAAATGGTGGGTTCCGATATTTTCGTCCAAGCTTTGCAAAATTAATTCAACAAGCATATAAATATTGTGTGAAAGTATTATACTTACGTAACTCTATGTACATATATTTGAATTTTTTTTTCTGTACATTTCAAAAAGGCTATTAAATACGCTTACTTTTAATAAAGCATTAGCCTTTTTCTGTTTTAATAGTTACAAAAAACGTATATTATATTTTTGTTGTTGCGACTAATATATTTAACAAAATGGCTTGTTGAATTAATCGGGGGTCTATGTTGCATTTTACGTAAAAATGTCATGGGTAAAATGACATTACATGTGCAATGGGAGGTATAGGCACACTACACACTATGGGATTAATGTTGGTATATATCCTATCTATATATTTTACGATCAAAGATTCAATTCTTTGAGCGTTCTTGGGTACACTTACATCTAACTCAAATCTGAGCTAATCCCTACCGTTTTCTAATAGTCATAAAGTCTATGAGCTTAGCTCAGATTTGAAAACATCTCTGCGTCTCTTAGTCAATATTTTGACTACTGGACGCAGATTCTAACGCCTTAATGCAAATAAAAAACTATATATATTTGTCTATGGTCGTTATTTGCATATAGACGTTGCTGTTCTAAGAATGACATCATAATATTTGGCTGTGATCATTAAGACTGAATTTAAAAAATAATTGTGATGCTATTCTTGTATAATTTTATAAAATTAGGATTTATTATTGCACCAACCACATAATGAGCTAAAGCGATGTGTTTGCGCAATAATATATATTTTAATATGGAATTTAATGAAAATCAGTATATGAAAAACAGAAATAGGAGTGGCAGAAATATGTTCGTGCTTAAAAAGAGGGATAAGTTGTGAGTTTACAGCTGTTTATAAAGTACATGAGTCAACAGGTCAACACTGCGGATACGTTGGGCATCCTAACGCTAAGTTATAACGTTATATTCTCCATTTATATATACTTTTACTATTTTTGCATACAAACCGAATAATACCACCATTTTCAATACTATGCATCCATATAATATATAGCATATATCGTTATAGAAACAAATAGTTACGATCTAATTTATTACTACACATTTTTGTTCGAGTAAGCCGGAGTCACGATTACAATTTTTAAAATAAAGAAAAAAAACAACACAGTAAATTCTAAATTCAAACTTCCGAATTTATACGTTTCATTATTTTGTTTATTATTTATTTTATGTTATTTTCAATCTCATTTCAACTTTTATTTCATTCTCCTATACTTCTGTTCTTTTTCGAAAGTTTTATTTTATTTTATTTAAACCTACACAGAGAAACACTTTACAAAGTAATATACAGTAGTAACGCTATATTATGTTTTGGCCCACTTAACGTAGTTTGACTTGCTCGATTGCTAATTCCCAAAAAAAAATTATTCATTAAAGTAAAATTAGCAACCGAGCAATACTTGTATTAGATTTTATTTTTCGAAAATCTATTTTCATTAACCCAAGTGCCTGGTTTCATGACATATTTTTTTATCCCTTTACTGTCTCTTTCTCTTCGAGGGGCGACACTAGTTATATAATATATAGTATATATAGTATCCGTATGTATTATGTATATGTCATGGTACCGGGCGGTAGAGCGCGCATGATTCCTACCGCCTTGACGCTTCCCGTACTAGTACATTGGTTTACTATAATTCTGAGTTGACTGAACCCCACAACCTATTGGCATGCGTAGCTGTGAAATGTTACTTATCCCTCGCCCCCAAACAGTTAATATGACTTTACCTATAGATCACTCAACACCACATCGCGGTATGAATATGACTATCTTTCTCTATCTTTTATTTTACTCTAAGTCATACTGACTGTTTGTTTTTTTAAGTTTGATTTTCTGTTTTTATTTTTTGTCTGTTTTACTTTGATTTGAGGATAGTGTTTGCTTGTGAGCCACCCGCCACCCGCCCTGCCCGCGACGACGTAACACGCAGTAACGTTCCCATACATCCCACTATTATTATTATTTTGTCAATATTTTCCGTATTTGAGTTACTGCAAACGTTTTATTTGAGTGTGGCGTGGATTCTTAACGAACCTTAGAGCATGCCGATTGCTCACTAACATCGTCGGTCAATTCCTTTGCCGTTGTGTTGTTGTCAATGTTTTTGTGTTTTTGTTTTGTTTTTGTTTTGTTTGTGTGATCCCGTTCCGTTCCTCAGGTGGGTCAAGCGTCAAGTCGTGAGTAGTTTGCCTTGGCCGTTGGTTGCCTCCATGTTTATTTGCCTCAGTTAGGCTTGATGTAGTGTCGTATGTGTAATAGGGGCGGCGTCACTCGGTAAGTACGTAGAACCGTAACCAACAGTGGTTCTTAGCTTTCTAACATTTTTTTTAAAATACAGTTGTGCAAATACCAGTAATTTCGCTTGAGAACGCATTTGAATCCGCTTCGCTATAAAAATAAGCTCGTGTGTAAGAAATTTTATATTTACACAATTGTATGTTGTAATAAACGAAAAGAGCGTCGTTCCTTGGCTCCTAAAACTAGAAAAGTTTATGTTTAACAAAAAATACGCATGTTAGTTGTTCCTAGCGTAAGTACCGTTCGTTAAAATCGACAAGCGAGCCACCATAATAAGGAAAAAAGTTAAGCTCCAGCGTGGAAACGTCGTTCAACCCTCGTCCCGTAGGTTCCTCGTTGACTAGGTAGCGTAGTCCGAAGGGTATAGCTAAGGCCTCGAACGCTCCCGAATCGTTACTTTCATTTTATTTTTTTGAGTTCATTCGGCACTCTTGAGTCATATTCGTATCACGTGACACGGCCAGAGGCCTTACACGCATCAGTATACACGATACACGTTAAGTTGAGTTTTTTGGTTGTTTTCATACAGGTTTGTTTACCGTGTTGGCCTGCTTGCGCGGATGTGGGACATGGATTGTAAACTTATTAACTGTCTCTTTACTAATACATACCACATTCCCAATCGACCCGTGACGTCATTGCTTTTAAATTAACTTAACATTTAGGTTCCAAAAAAAATTTTTGGAGATTTCAACCGAAGTTTTAATTTGACGAGTACTAAAATAGAAACTACTATTTTGTTAAAAAAGAGATATCTTTAAACAAAAAAAATATGGTGAACAGCTAAACCTTTCTGGGTTAGGGTACATAAAAATTGCAATTTATAATATAAAAAACCGTTTAACCATAAGGTTATTTTTCAGAAAACATTAGAGTAAAAACAAACTATCGTTTAGCTTTAGATATTTTAGATTGTGACGTCTTAAATTTAGCTATTAGTTGCACACTAAAATTTAAAATAAGATCAATGATGTGTCACTGTGTGTTTAAATTTTGCACTATCTTTAACGTGATTAAATATCAGTTATTTAAAAGTGATGACGTCGTAATCGCCAGCGGCCATCATGTCCTAACCGCGTCAATGAATAGGACGGTGTCGAATGGCCCGGGGAGCGCGTGGAGCGCGGGGAGCGCGTGGAGCGCGGGGAGCGCGTGGAGCGCGGGGAGCGCGGGGAGCGTTGTTGTTGGCAACCGCGCCCCGTGCTCGAGACCGAGGTGTAGTGGCGGCGGCGGCTCGTGGCGGTCTCCTGCCGGCGGCGCGCGCTCACGGTACCCTAGCACCTAGCGTAGGTAGTGTAGAGGGGATGCGACACTCTGCCGACGCCGGCCATCCTGACTTAACCTAACAACCGGCCGTCCTGACTCCGGTCAGTCCTCGCGTCGTCGCACAAACTGTTTCTGGGTGCAGGTGAGACTCATTAACAGTTTTTTTGAATAGGAATTCTTAGGATTTAGCTTTTAGACGGTTCCAAAGCAGAGTGTCGTAGACTTTACCTAGTTCTCCATAGTTCTGTCGTCTGTTATGCATCCCCCCACTTTCCGGCTGTAGTGTGTCCCACGTGTCGTCCAGCACGTCCAGCATCGCCCCGCTTGTGTCATCTAGACTCCTCGGAGACCACATTGTTTTCAAAAGATCGCTAGCACCAATTTTTCAAATTCCTCTATACGCGAGCATGTCACTATCCAGCACCGGTCATCCGTCCAGAGAAGCAGGGTTCGATAGTTGCATGTCTAGCCACGTTTTCCTAGCCGTCACGACGGTGTAACTCTGAATACAGCATCGCGGTAATCCACACCACACTCACCTGAGTGTCGCGGACAGGGGGACAGAGGGAGTGAGAGGAGGGGGGTAGAGGGCAGGCTCGGGGCACTGGAGGGTTGTGTTGGTTGCAGCTGCGGGTGGTGCGGGCCTTCAAGTCCACGCTGGAGGACCTGGAGGAGCGGCTGTCGGCGCACTCGGCGGCAGGGCTGCGGTCGCGGCTGCGCGCGGCGCCGGTGGACGTGCCGTACATCGACGAGGACGCGCTCGCGGTGGAGACGGCCGCCCGCACTGAGACCACGATATTCTAACGCGACAGACACGCACAACACACACCCTCACCTGGCACGTTTTACTTTGTCCCGGGGCCGCGCGCCCCGCTTTATTCGATATTTTGTTTGTTGCCGCGAGTCGGTGAGCTCCGATCGTACTTAACGACTAATCTCCGCGTAATCTCTCGCCTTCTCGATTAATCGACGCATATTTATGCTTTAAACGATTTATTCATTTAAGTGAGTCTTAATTTATAGTACGTTAAGAATTTTTATTAAGTGTTGAAATTTTTAGAGGTAGGTAGTCGATAGCAATAAACCGAATAGAGGTTAGACCGGCGAGGCCCGTGGCCTGCCGCGCAGTGCCTGTACATTTTCAATACATATTTTGTACGTTGATGTTAATGATTCAATAGTGTTTGAGATTCTACTAGTTGACGACTCGCATAGTTTAGTCTTCGAGCGAGCTACTCGCGTGGCCTCCTCGAGGCGGTACTTGTACATATGAGGAGAGCATCTGTGTGTATATTGGAGCAGTGATATTTTGTATAGCTATTATAAACAAAAATTATATAAAAAATCCTTTTTAAAATTGTAACTTTAATCCTTAGACTTGAGATTTTACTAAAATTTTAAAACTTTTAAAAATTTTCGACTCTCACTAGCTATTTGTGGCAGTAGTACGTTTAACGATAACTTTGTTGGTAAGGATCTTGAGCTATGCGACTATGCAGCCTACGTGTTTTGTTTCATAATAAATTTTGGGACCACTAAACCCGACTCCACGAAGCTGGGAGACCAATGCATCTTCTGTTACTTGCCGTTGCGAACGGCTTTACGCGCCTAAAGTTTAGTATGAATAACACACATCACGCTTACCAGGAACAAAAGAGCTATCAAAATGTATATCTATTAAAATTAAAATAAACAAATTGGTTTTGCTAATGTTACGAGATCTATTTACATTGAATTGAAATAAATTTTCAAACAAATTCCATAGCATTTTCTTTTGTTAGTTGGGTGGGGAGAGAATTTTAGCGATGTCGCTCTTTTCAGATGTTGACGGTAAGTTAGGTGGGCTCGCTAGGCGTCGCTGTAAGTACCTAGTCGCATGCGGAGTACAGTACCTCGTACTATAGGTGCAGTACTAGTACTTGTAAGGAGCCCTCGCGGCTATAACAATCGTTGTAATCAAGCGGTTGCTTCCGATAAAGCTTTTATGAAACCAAGCGGCCATTTTGTCAATGGTCTTCAACAAAATGGCGGCTTCATAATTAGATTGTAAGTACTGGGTATACATTTATGATATGTGTAATTGTTTTTAATTTTTGGTACAAATGTTGTTTTTTGTTTTTCTTATAATTATTTTTGCTTCGCATTTAAAGTGTGATTTTGATGCTTATGTTACAGTGTTTTGCATGTACAGATATGTCTGTGAGTATGCACTTATTGTATTTTTTTAAAGTAGATGTCTGATTCAAAGTTTTGATAACGTGTCAATCAAGTTATCAGGGCTTTCAAAAAGATTCGAGGTTATGTTTTGATTTAAAATAGTGTATACTGTTCAATAACGTAGACCTAAAAGTATAATTTATCACAATAACCTTCAAAACTTCCAACACTTTATAGTATTTAAGCAGATATATAAAACAAATAATTAAATGCTTGATTATAATGTCCACTACTACCAAAACTAGAAAAATAAGTAACAGATATCATTAAAACAGCTTAATTTTTTTCTTAGTTTATTATTGATTCGGTTGTGTATGTACTTATGGATAAGTTAATAATGATAGTATTTTTATTTATTGTTAAAATGCATACTTAACCGGCACTATAAACGACCAAGATATTTAAATCTCATAATAAAACTTTAAAAATATTTACGCCTTTTTTTTACTCGATACCTAAATATCTACACAGTATTTTGGTTCACCGAAAAGGCCGAAGCATCGCGGTAGCTCACATACCGGACCTACATGCGTAGTTTAGCTTCCCACACGGTATTTATATTTCTTTATATTATTTTATATATTAATTAGTGTTTGCTGTGGATGCCCCGCCCGACCCAGCTAGTGAATGCCCTCCCCTAGTCAAACAGGCACCTACAAGCGATACTGCTTTCTAAAAAACCTTTTTACTCTACTAACAGCAATTTCTTCCCTATTAGTAACTAGTTTTGGCATTTTAAAACCAATCTAAACTCCTATACTAGTTGTCAACAGTCTTTTGTTTCCCAAACGGTTTATTTCAAAAATGGAAGGTCAGGATTTAAATTTTTGGTTTTGGAATGCCATTTGTATTTTGTTTTTAACCGAACGCAATGGCCGCGGAGCAGTGGAACGGCGACACTGACGGGCCGTCGTTGTTTACAGCAAAAGGCGGACATAATGGCCGGTCGCAGGATATTTGTCAATAATTATTTGGCGGAACACCGAAGAATCAGCGTGCAGTCTGGCGGCAGCTCTCTCCCGGCACTCAGCCCCACATCGCATCAAAGCGATGATTAAAATACGCCCCAAATAACGCCCAGCGATGGCATGTTCGAAATTCAAACTGCCATCAAAATTTAAACATAAATACTCCTTAACAGTTTTCTAAAATAACCAAGTTACTTAAAATATATAAATTGACTTAAAAACGTTTTAAAGATTCTAAAAATGTAAAGCGTAGTTTAAGAAGTGATTAATTGTTTACTAAAAGTATTAGTGTAAGGACATTAGAGATTCGCAAATTATTTTATAGATTTATATATGAATATGGTGCACCTGTGTAGATTAACCGACCTCCGCTACGGAACCCTTGTTAACAAGATAAAATGTTTTATTTTATATTGTTTTTCTAAAAAAACCTTTCTGTAAATATTCCTAAAACTTCGTCTTTTGTAACAAATATACAAAATAATATATTGTTATGTGTTGTACTAAATTGATAATTTATGATACGGGAAAAAATAATGTGCCATTTTTATAAAATAAAAACAAACTCACAAATATGTGCTAGAGAAGTGCTTTTATATACGTTTAACGGTATGATAATTAAATTTGCTTGTTATTTGTTGTATGTTTGTCGAGAGAATGCGATAGTTTGTTTTTTCTATACGTCAGGAGTTGATTGCGAATGTTAAGTGTCTAGTTAATGAATGTTTCATAGTAAACTTGTGTGTTGTGTGATCTAGCTGTACCCCGTATATTTCCCACAGCGATACACGGTCACTCCGCTGACTTACTCTTTACGTTTATTTCTATTGATATTTATATTAGCGCTGCATTGAATAGAAGACGAAGAAGGTTTGAATAGCACTCTGCATGGAATACAGCTGATGGAACACATGAAATGCGTTAAGAATTAGATTTTCCTTTCTAAAAGGCTCTGTTTTGGCAGCAACTTGTCATGAGATCTTCGTAAACTGCATCTTTGTCTGTTTACTTCGGTCTCTAGATAGCTGTTGTCGTGACTGAGCTTCACTGTCTCAACACTACACCACCACTCTGGTCTTCCATACTATCCTATCTATAGACATACGTATCACCTTCTCTTTGAGTTCCACCTTCATTTGAGTTAATTTAGTTTCTAATTTCAAGCAAATTTAACTATCCGTCGACTATGAGGGATATAGTGAACTGAAAATGTATACATGTTAAGTATAATAGCGTCTATATTAAATATACTATATTATGTATCGAATCGCAAATTGATGCACTCGTGTAGATTCAAATCATTGCCTGCTACTTAATTGTTAAGATATGGTAGTTATATTTAAATTTAAACAAAAACAAAAGATAAAAAAATAATTTCGTGTCTTGGTGTACCTACACCAAAAAATTTAGATTTTAAAATTTAAACTTGGATTTTTCAAAAATTTAATAATTACGCTTATAGTGGCGAGCGTCGCCTAGAGTGAAGACACTTTAACCGGCGAGGTCCGGTACTGTTAACTCGTTACTGAAGCTTCTTGTCTCTTAAACTTTAGTATTAAAATATCTGTACTCCAAAGTAACTTTCATTTCACCCTGTGCCTCGGAGCTGCGTTTTAAGGTAAATGCTGGGGCCGCCCGGCGCTGAGTGTCGTACTCTATATAGTAGTACCTAGAGCTTGGCGCTTTTAGACTGCATGCCCTCACCAGCCAAACTCACGTAGACACGTACATGCCGAGTATTACCCGGCACGTATGCTGTAGCAACGCTTCACACCAACACAGAGGGCTTCTAAATGTTTTTCTTTTATTAAAACCATTCTTTTGCAGATTCACAACGCTTATTCTGTAGTTAGCTGTGTATAGACACATCAGTGTAGTTCTGGTATGTGAGCCACTTCGGTGAAACATGATATGTGTGTGCTTCAGAGACAGACGCATGACACACAGACAGCCACACGGCGCGGGTACGCGTCAGACACACAAACACTCGCACAAACTTTAAAAACAAAAATCCAACGCTTCACGAATCTATAGGACCATATTAGGAAATAAATGTTCGATGTACATCAATGTTATTGTACTTTTTTTTTATAATTATGTCGACGTTCAAACGGCTAAGGAGCCAGATGTATGAAAAATAAATAGTTTTTAAGTGCACACCCCATGAATGTGCTTCTTAAGGTATAGGAGGAACCCTGCGTTTTATGTATTTTATTTGTACATTCCGTTTATTTGAACCCAACCATCGCTTCGAGGCACAAGCTTCGTACAGTCCCTCGAGATCTTTCTGATGTTCACTTTCCGTTCGTGACAATCACGGCTCGGAGCAGGCGCTATTTACAATATCTCTTTCTGTAACACGTTTCCTTAACACTTAATTGACAATGTTTAGAAATAAAATAAAAATAAAGGAAAAGTTAGAAAAATCCACTGCCTCAGGCGAGACTCGAACTCGCGACTCTGGGAATCATGCCCATTGCTCTGACCAACTGAGCTACTGAGACTTACCTGAGGCAGTGGATTTTTGTACTTTTTGTCCTTTATTTCTAAACGTTGTGGTATCGTTAGCCGACCTGCTTAATACAAAATAGGACTCGCAATTAATATCTTAAAGTGGTTAGTAGACAGCGCCCGCTCAGTCCAGAACTGTATATTATTTTTTTGTACTTACAACTTCTTCTTCGTGACGTTTTCCTTCATGTTCTCGTTTTTATTTTCTTTTCCATGATCCCACTTGCACACCGAAGGTCATAGGTGGCGAGTTACAGGAACGCCTGATCCCAGTACCCTACAGCAAGACATCGACCGACCAGGCTGTAAGATATATAATAATGGCGACGCTATTTCACTCACATCTCGTTTTTGTTCAGTTACTTACGTTTCTTATATGTTCTAATACTCTGTCTATACTACAACTTTTCTGTCCAGTCCACCTGTCTCTTAACTCTGACCTTTATGTTTCGCTCGGTGAAGTCGCGATCGGTTAAACATGACCCGGTATATTCCACCTTATTAACCGGGTGGGGAAAACTGTAAGCGCGCCTGTCTCTCTATATTATGGCCCAGCGAGCGTGCAGCGAGTATTTGATTTAACTGTATAATAACTTTGTATAGTACAAAGTTAACCGATCGCGGCATATAAGGTTATGCTTTGGAGCCGTGGCGTAAACGGAAGGTCAGTGTCGCATGCTTCTCGCATTCATGCATGTGTCCAAATGCATGTATTTGTGAAATCCATTCTTACATACCCATTTCACCTTAAAAATCGTCGTGAAAGATTCTAAGTATTTTATTGATCTTAATGTTGTGTATTAATTCGTCGAGCACTAGATTATGCAGTTAGGAAGTTGTATCATAGAAATATCTACGACATTTTGTACCAAGATATTTCAGTGGTAATATTAACATTCCATTGTATATTTTTGGTGAAACATAGACCATAGAATGTAATTATTTTTTACAGTTCTAAATATCCTAGTAATAGTTTCACAGAATCTTTATCACGCCCTTTAGTTGGTCATCGCTTCATAAAAAAATTATAAGCATTCCTTAAAACGCTGTTAACGTTCTGTCTCTTCTAGCCACTTGGAGTCTCATCAATAGCATATCGCTTAAAACTTTTGTTGCATCATTCATATAGTATTTTTATAATTTTTTGCCTCACATTAATGCACTTAAAAATCGTGGGGTTCTACAAAATTCATTGGATAACAAACATAAAAGCTTTTAAAAATCACAATAAATAGACCATCAAATAGCTTCTAGTGTTTTCTTTCTCATAAGCGAATGCTTTGGATTGTGATGTTTTAGGTTCCGACTGTTAAGGGCTCATTGTCATTCGAGGACGCTTAACCATGCTTCGTTCATGGGACCTTGAATCAGGCGTTCTATGTTGCTTCGTAATGCATAGTTGTATAATAGGGCATCGCAGTTCCATAGCTTGGTCGCGAGTAGCATAGAAGAGGTCAATCTCCAAATACAGTCACAGAGGCCGGGGCTCGTCGGGCGATGGGCCTGATCCGACAATCTACCATCTTACTATAGTTAAAGATTGGCAGGTTTACGAATCAGGCTGACCGCTCTGATATGAGCCTTGCATTAGCTATTACTTCAACGGCTTCATATAGCCGATTTTCGGAAACGCTTCTCCTGTCACTCAACCACCAAGGGAATGAGCTAGACAGCATTTTCGAACTTCAAAGCTGATCTGAGCCGAGTGAAGTGTTTGCTAGTGCACCGCCAGCATGCTCACGACAGGTTCACGTCTCGACACTATTGGCACCCTACGACGATGTCTGTATTCAGAGAAGCAGCGACGGAAGAGAACCCTTACGCGAGCCTTATACAACCGAACGCGCAGCGTTTTTGATGTAATCTGTCGCTTTAGACTTAATTACAGAAGCCAGTGTAGCACTGGCTTGTGTAAGATTTTCATACGTCTTTCGACAGATTGTAGCAATAACTTGCCAATTTGGTTGTAGGGCCCCGATCGAATCACTGCATGTCCGGCTACGCCGGCTCGACCTTCGTATCTGTGACTGGAATTTTGAATTACCTGCTTTACCGCCTTTTTTTATGGCTCAGTGTGCTTCAATTTATGTTTTAACTAATCATTCTCCCGGTGTAGTCGCAAATGACGGCGGCAGCACCGGCGTGCACCCGTGTTGCTCTCAAGATACTGGCTCTCTGATCCGAATTGGCTTTAGATGATGCCAATTAAGTGTACATAGCACAACACTATAGATGAAATAGAGCTAGAAAGGCAACTAGTTTTTTGACACGAAATTAGACTCGGATCAGAGCAGCCAAGCGTTCCCACCTGGTGGGAATGAACCTCGATTCCAAGGCGTCCTCTCCGTGCCCGCTCTCGTTGTGATAACAAACCTTGTCCAAACACGAGAGTTGGGTGAACGGCCGGCGGTCGCTGTCAAGTTATATGCCGGCCTTTCAAGTCTCATCACCAACTTTCCCACTCTTCGATTGGTCTTACACAGAAATTACACACGGATTTCCCATAGCTCCCTGGAAACTAGCCATCTGTGAGTACAGATGGCTAGTATTTCTAAGTCGTCATATATCAACGAGTGTTGATGAGTAGTATGAGTACGTATGGAGCGTTTGAAATTTTCCACCGATCACGCACCGGCCGGCATATAACCAGGGATCGAGGCGAGAGCATCGCTCGTGCGCCGCCATGGTTGAACCGTGTGGGTAACATGTTGGTTGGGCGCAGATCCGCGTGGTGAACGCGTTCCGGCAGGGCCTGGACTCGCGCGGCTCGCTGGCGGACGCCGCGCTGGCCGAGGCGCTGAGGAAGCAGACGGCGCTGAGCAAGCGCTTCTCGCACTCCTCCAGCGTGGAGTACGAGGCGCGCGACGCGCTGGCGCCGCACGACATCGACGTGGAGCGCCTGTCGTCCCACTCGCACACCGAGACCGCCGTCTAACGCCGCCACCCCCACGGTCCCCGCTCACGGATGCAATAAATTAGCGATAACAGTATTATAGCGCCCGACCGTGCTCAGAGACGTTCCCGACCGTTACGCTGCCATCGCTCTAATGTAATGATTATTATATATGCTAAAACGATTGTGTATAAAATCATATTTTTAAACAGAACGAGGATCGTTTCGTTTGGTTCGAGTATGGTTGCCGCGGCCAGCCCGCCCGTGTATTTGAGCATAAGTTATATTGTTAACTAGTGTGTTTAATTATTCGATTGTTTTGAAAATATTTTATTATAATACGCGTGCGTTAGCGCGCGTCTGTTGAACAAATAAAAATATTGTCTAATTATTAATTTTAGATTTAAGCGCAAGGGTGAGCGAATGGGCGTGTGTTTTTTGAAAAAAAATAAATTTTTCGCATACCATCGTGTCATCTCTTACACGGAATGAAATGTTTTGTATTGCTTTTGTCAAAGACACGCGGGGCGGGGGTGGGGGGCTCCGGATTTTGTATAAACCGTTTCATTTGTTACCACACCTGCCGCCCCCGCCGCCCCCGCCGCGCCGCAAACTATCTATGTATTCATCATATATATTATATATACATATACTTTGACTAAATTATTACATTGAGTATTAGTTAAGGTGTTTGTTATAAATTCAGTAACTTTTCTTTTTGTTTTTACGACATTTTCCCCCTAAATCTAAGTATACATTTAAGTCATATCTCGAAGCGTAGACGCATCAACTAGTTTCTCTACAAGAAACGACCACTCTTGTGTATAAACCGACGTAGTCCACTTAAACATCTTCAAAATGTTTAAATAGAAATAAACATTAAATTGTATAGCTGAAGGTATTTATTTGTAATGCTAGTATCTCTTATGAAACAAAATACTAATTATTCAATTATTATAATGTACTTATTGATTATTGATAAATACTTCAAGTTTATTAAACAAAATATAGTCTACGGTGTAACGAATTGATTTTGGAATTTTTTCTCTATGAGCAATAGCGAAGCGCGCGTGCACTGGTGGAGGTCCGGGGCCTCGCGCGCGGCCTCGGGCGTGGGCCTTGGGCGGGCCTCGGCCTCGCGAGGAGCCCGGCGGCCGGCGTTCGGCCTCGCGGCCCCGGCCTCTGCCAGTGCCCGCGCGCTCCAGACATAGGCGACGTAGGATCGCAGCAGTGGCATTTTCAACTTATAACGTAAGACATGTACTTAATCGATTAGTGACGAGTTCGACCGAGTCGCCGCTCGCCGCCATCTTGTTTTAGTAAACGATTAGCGAAGCGGCAATGTTCAATTTTGTATAGAACGTTTCATAGTAGCGGTATTGAGAGTTGTTACGTTTTGTTCCGGGGCCGCACGCCCACACACGACGGCGGGGCCCGTCCCGCAACTACTATTAAAACTACTAAACAATCTTGTAAGTAATTAAGTATTAGCTTCAAATCAATAAAGCCTTTTTAAAAAACTTAGTTAATGAAATGAACTATTGAAACTTCACATGTTTAAAAGTATAGCTATGATTTCAGTGAATAGAGATCATGGTTTGTGTATTTATATATATTTTCGTTGATATTCGTTATGAACCACGAAACCCAATGAAAGACATAAATTAGGAGTGTACTGTAGTGTTAGAGGTGCGCTGTCGCGTCCCGCGGCGCGGTGCGACCCAACCCAAGTAACCCAACCCGACCCGACGCGGCGCGACCAGACCCGACAATCAATTGTTTCGACACAACAGTCTGCCACTAACCATTTTAGGTGATAAGTCCCATTGTTGTATTTTTCGTCTCACAATAAATGAAAATCTATTTTATTGTTTTTAAAACTGTAGTTTTATTTGTGTGTGCCCGAAAACCTCTAGGACAAGGGTCTCCAAACTGCGGCCCGCGAGCCAGATCCGGTCAGAAAAGAGCTAAATTGCAGAAAATCCGGCCCGCATATAAAGAAACCCGCCCCGGTCGTGGCGTACGGAAAAAAGTTAACCCTTTAACGGGCAAGACTGAAAAAAATCATCGATTCTAGCCTCATCGCCAATCTATAGTCCTAAAAATTCTGTACAAGAAAAAAATACAAAAAGATGATGTTACAGGTGGTCTTTTTTGAGACCGCTGCCCTATAAAGGGTTAAGAGACCCCTGCCCTGCTCTAGAAAATATACAAAATAAAGCCGTTGACGACAACTTTAAATGATGATACAAGTAGAAAGTAGAAACCGTCATAAATAGTGAGGAATGGAGGTTTATATAAAAGCTGTAACAAAAATGTTGGTGATCCTCTTAAGGGTATCATTGGTATCGTATTCTAATAATAAAAAACTAAGAAATATTTAAAGCGGCAGCCTGGGTGGGCGCGGGCGAGCGAGGCGGGCTGTTAATAAATTTACAGCCCGCCTCGCTCGCCTTTGTATTGAGCAAGAGAGATGAATAGTACATTACGTACCTAGGGCGGTAAAGTAAAGAAGGGCCCAGATCGCTGGCATTTGTGGCCCGAACCGAAGGTAAGGGCCATTAACAAGCTATCTGAGGCCTTCTTTACTTTACCCCGTGGTGCGTACATAATTTTACGTCTTCTCCTGGGTGTAAAGTGAGATTTGCCTCTGCGCCCTAGGGCGGTAAAATTTCACTTAGCGCCCAGAGTGACGTAAAATTACATTATAGCCCTAGGTCGAAATAAAGGATTTACGGCCCGCATCGCATACGCGTAACAACAGCTTTTACGAGCAAGTGTGAAGAAAAACATTGTGTATAGTGTACCACGGACGGTACAGGAATTACGAACTCGAGTGAAGTAAACCCTCGCTTTCGACTTCCGGCTTCAATTCACACTTGTTTGTAAATTCTTGTTTACCGCCCTTGATACACAATGTACTATTTTTGCGTCAAAAAAGAATTGGTTTTGTATATGGAGGGTTGGCCGGCTGCGACCACGTGTCCCATACAAAAACATTTTTTTCAGTCTAAATTTTATTTATTTTCTTACTCGCAATACCAATGGGGTTGGCAACTGTCAACGGTTTGCCCAGATGGCGCCAGCATAGCTAGGTCCCTTTCACTAGTATTGTTGTATGGGATTTGGCTTAAAGGCTAGCCCATCCAGGTCAAAAAAAATTAAAAAAAAAACGTGATTTTGACACTTTTGTACGACTGACAGGGACCTAGCTATGCTGGCGCCATCTGTAAATACTTTCCACCGGCCAACCCCATTATGCCCTTAAATGGTTCACCAGTATTTTTATAATAGCTGTAGGGTCGCCACACACCTAGCGGTTTTCCTCGCGGAATTACCGGAAGTAGCGGAAATTTGTCTATGGTAGCGGAAATTTGTCTATGGTAGCAGATTTTTTGTATGGAAGCCATAGACAAATTTCCGCTACCATAGACAAATTAAGCATTTTGTCTATGAATTTCCGCTACTTCCGGTAATTCCGCGAGGAAAACCGCTAGGTATGTGGTGACCCGTATTGTATGTAAAAAAAAAAAACCGACCAAAAAAATGTAGAAATTAAAAAGTGGCAACATCGTAGTGTCGTCCCATTTTAATTTGAAAGGGATGACTCTACGATGTTGTGCGGGCCGTACACTCTCGCCGAGACAGGCCGAGCGCGAGAGTGTACAGGGGTGCACTCGCTTTGCTTCCAGAAGAAAAATCTACCCCGAGTGCTCTCGCCCGAGAATGTACAGCCGACGTTGTCACTTTTTATTTTAATTTCTACACTTTTTGGTCGGAATATATATAGCTACGATATTTAAGGTACAGTCGCCATCAGATATATCGGAGCGGCCAAGGTGGTCACAAATATCTGATCAACGCCTTTATTCTCAAGGCGATAAGGTGCTTGTTCAGATATTTTTGAGTACCGTGGCTGCTCAGATATATTTGATGGCGACTGTACCTAAGTAAGTAAGTAACTTCTTTATTGCGTTAAATGTGGTCAAAGTTTTATAATACCTATGGTTTTATCACACATTAGCCTACTTCCTTGATGTCCCAGTCTTGGGACGCCCTGTATTTAATGGCTGGTCTACATGATGGGCCATCATAAGGACGCACCTATACGACAGAACGAGCTGGCAATATCGTTAGCTCGCTCTAACGCATAGCTGCGTCCCTATGATGGCCCATCATGTAGAGGAGCCCTAAAGCTCCTTCTGTGACGGACGAGCTTGGCGCTTAGCTTAGTGGACTTGTTAAAGGGTTCGTAATTGACGACCAAAAGCTCACGAGGAGATCGGACCAAATCCCAAGTCCTGCTATGGTAATTAAGCAACAGTAATTATAGGCAA
This sequence comes from Pammene fasciana, assembly GCA_911728535.1. Classification (NCBI taxonomy): domain Eukaryota; kingdom Metazoa; phylum Arthropoda; class Insecta; order Lepidoptera; family Tortricidae; genus Pammene; species Pammene fasciana. The sequence continues at coordinate 4,543,215 of OU452295.1, forward strand.
GGCAAGTATGTACTGTAAAGGTTCACTACCTTTACAACCTTTCGTCTCGAGCACTGGCTGGCACAGTGCTAGTTTTAAATAAGAATCCCCGCATTCTATGTCAGTCGAACGATATTCATTTCGGGAACAGTCTGATGGTGGCAGAGAAAAAAGGAAGATTAAATATTTATCGTCGACTACAAGCGTTTTATTCTATGAGCCTTACAGTACCTACTACTCGATTTTTGCTGTTCCTTTATCTTATTTTAGCTGGCGTAAGGGGCCTCAGTTGACCAGCAGTTCTTTAAAAAATCCCTTAGGAGGGGGGTGCTGATACTGCTGATTTATCTTTTTTTATGAAATTTTTTCCAAAACCTATCGTGTGTGGTACCTATCATATAAAAGGGCATCATTACATTTCACCCATTTTTTTAATTAAAACAAATAATTTTCAAAACATACCAATTTTGGGCAATTTTTATTTATATATATATATGATATGGCTGTACAATTTAACACAAATAATAGTTGATATTCTCAAATCTAACCCCAGGAAAACAATTTTGAAAATACGTTCATTTAGTATTTTTATTTTATTTTCAATATTATCAAGTTTTCAATATTAATTATTAAGAAGTAGGTATATCACCAATTTCAGTTACCTTTGTGTAATTAACTGCGCTTAGTACGATTATGCTACTCGTCACAAGATGGCGCTGTAAGCGCTCAATCTATTTTTAGTATAATTGAATAAATAGTATAGTGTCAGATTGTATTTTCAGTTTTATAGAGCGGTAATTATGTCTTATTAATAACAATAACAAATCACAAGTACAATAAACAAGTTCATGTTATTCTTAGTACTTTAATTAACAAATAGCGTTTCTTCGCGAAATTTCTAGTAACTGTGATCTCTGTCCCATTCTGTTATGCACTTCGAGAGATAGCGCTATTCTTTTCTCGCGTTCGGCGCGTTCCGGTCATTATGTACGTAAACAAACAAAACAGGCCGATGATACCACAGTTAAAACAAAATTTTATAGATTTTGTAATACTTTATTTAAAATATGTTAGGATTTAATTTAAAATCACTTGTTTATGTTGTTAACTATTAATTAATTTGTCAAGTTATTTGTTTTAAGACAAATAACTTTTATTTGTTTCGTACATGTGATCGGATAATTATGGGTTACTAAAAGAAAAAAGTAGGAAGCCAAGTAAAGTCACCGGCTATAGTATCGGCCTACACGAAGGCAGCAAAAATATGTGACACGCTCCTATGGCCCTAGAAATAAGAGCGTGTCACTTATTTTTGCGGCCTTCGTGTAGGAAGATACTATTGCCGGTGACTGTACCTATACCTACACCTTGAATTAAACATGGTTAAAGTCATAGAACTGAGAATATTATAACTATGAAATTTTATATTCCCTATGTTGAAAACAGCGTAATTATAAAGTTTTTAATGAAAGTGTTAATTAGTTCTAAAGTGTTTATGAACATAAAAAATCTACGTCGTAGATGTGTTGCAATCGTAAAAAAATATCTCAAAACGTATGGAGGGCTTAAAATAATATTTAACAAGGAACCATTTGTAATAAGTGAGTAATCTCAGTTATTTCGAGTATTCTTAACTAGGTAAGATTTGCCTAAACAATCCTGTTGCATCTTTTGGTGTGCCTGCACTACGCTAAACCAAACCACGAAATGATTGGGCACCATTATCTACATGGTTACAGAGTTCGTTTTAAGATAGACATGTTAGCATAACATTCTGTTTTTAGAAATATGAACAAACCTATATGTATCCTATAACCAAACATCCTTTTGTTTGTATTTTAATAAATGTATTCTACATATGTAAATATCTTTTCGAATAATTTCGATTTATATACCCTTTATTTCCAAATTCCAATTGATTTTTTTTGTTATAAATACGTGAATAAACGGCTATACTTACGTAACATAATTAGCTAGAATACAGTATTTTTTAATCACCTGGTATCACTAATTTTTCATCCTTCTCTCTCTAACGCGTACGGAATTTATAGCCCGTCTCGTTCTTCATCACCGAATAGTCGAGAAAGCCCGATATTCGACATCGACTCCATTGGACGCAGAACAGCTGTCAAGAACAATCTAGAAAATGCTGGGCTGTGATTGGCCGTTGGCGGAGGGGTATATAAGCAGCCGATCTCTGGCGCGAATTCAGTATATTACGAAACACGAAAGCGAAAGTACGAAGAAGTTGGGTGGTGAAAACCTCTCGAGTAATATTACGTGATACGTTATTGTATTGAACAAGGAAGTTATTGAAGATATTCTACGAAAAATGCCAGCTGTAGGAATTGATCTTGGAACGACTTATTCCTGTGTCGGGGTTTACCAGCACGGGAATGTGGAGATCATCGCGAACGACCAGGGCAACCGGACCACACCGTCCTACGTCGCGTTTACGGACACCGAGCGACTCATCGGCGACGCCGCGAAGAACCAAGTCGCACTCAACCCCAACAACACGGTGTTCGATGCCAAGCGACTCATCGGACGCAAATTCGACGACCCGAAGATACAGGCGGACATGAAGCACTGGCCGTTTAAAGTCATCAACGATTGTGGCAAGCCAAAGATTCAGGTCGAGTTCAAAGGCGAGACGAAGAGGTTCGCGCCGGAGGAGATCAGCAGCATGGTGTTGACGAAGATGAAGGAGACGGCCGAGGCGTACTTGGGCACGACAGTGCGGGACGCCGTCATCACGGTCCCGGCCTACTTCAACGACTCGCAGCGCCAAGCCACCAAGGACGCGGGCGCCATCGCCGGCCTCAACGTGCTGCGGATCATCAACGAGCCCACCGCCGCCGCGCTCGCGTACGGCTTGGACAAGAACTTGAAGGGCGAGCGCAACGTGTTGATCTTCGATCTCGGCGGCGGCACTTTCGACGTGTCCATCCTCACCATCGACGAGGGCTCGCTGTTCGAGGTGAAGGCGACGGCCGGCGACACGCATCTCGGAGGCGAGGACTTCGACAATAGGCTAGTGAACCATCTCGCGGACGAGTTCAAGCGCAAGTACAAGAAGGATCTGCGCGGCAACACCCGCGCGCTGCGCCGCCTGCGGACGGCCGCCGAGCGCGCGAAGCGCACGCTCTCGTCCAGCACCGAGGCGTCGATAGAGATCGACGCGCTGTACGAGGGCATCGACTACTACACGCGCATCTCCCGCGCGCGCTTCGAGGAGCTCAACTCCGATCTGTTCCGCGGCACGCTGGAGCCGGTCGAGAAGGCGCTGCGCGACGCTAAACTGGACAAGAGCCAGATCCACGACGTCGTGCTCGTCGGGGGCTCGACTCGCATACCGAAGATCCAGAGCCTTCTGCAGAACTTCTTCGGCGGCAAGCAGCTGAACCTCTCCATCAACCCCGACGAGGCGGTGGCGTACGGAGCGGCGGTGCAGGCGGCCATCCTCAGCGGATCCAACGACTCCAGGATCCAGGACGTGTTGCTGGTCGACGTGGCGCCGTTGTCTCTGGGCATCGAGACGGCCGGCGGCGTCATGACCAAGATCATCGAACGCAACTCGAAGATCCCGACCAAGCAGTCTCAGACGTTCACGACCTACTCGGACAACCAACCGGCGGTTACCATCCAGGTGTACGAGGGCGAGCGCGCCATGACGAAGGACAACAACTTGTTGGGCACGTTCGACCTGACCGGGATCCCGCCCGCGCCCAGGGGGGTGCCCAAGATCGACGTCACCTTTGACATCGACGCTAACGGCATCTTGAACGTATCGGCCAAGGAGAACAGCACCGGACGAAGCAAGAACATCGTCATCAAGAACGACAGAGGCAGGCTGTCGCAGGCGGACATCGACAGGATGCTCGCAGAGGCCGAGCGCTACAAGGACGAAGATGAGAAGCAGAGGAAGAGGGTGGCCGCGAGGAATCAACTGGAGGCCTACGTGTTCAGCGTGAAGCAAGCCTTGGACGAGGCGGGAGACAAGCTGAGCGAGCAGGACAAGAACACGGCGCGCAGCGAGTGCGAGGAGGCGCTGAGGTGGCTGGACAACAACTCTCTGGCCGAGGTGGAGGAGTACGAGCACAAGCTGAAGGAGGTGCAGCGAGTGTGCTCGCCGGTCATGACCAAGATGCACGGTGGCGGCCAGCAAGGCGGCATGCCCGGAGGAATGCCAAGCGGCATGGGAGGAATGCCTGGGGGCATGCCCGGACACCAAGGCAGAAATGATGGTCCAACAATTGAAGAAGTGGATTAATCGTATTTGGATGTAATAGGATTTTCTAATTGATTATTATGTACCTCATTATTTACCAAGACTGTGATTTTCTTTAGGTTAAGTTCAAGTGAAATAAAACTCATACTTATTTATTACTTTTAAAATTTGTTTTATTTAAGAATTTTCAGATAATTCATATTTGCATTGTATGGGCAAATATATGTAGTATGTAGTGATAACTGAGTTACTTATTAATTTAAGTAATTATTTCTGTTTGCCCTAAGGCCATGTTCAGATGACAAGCGCTCAACGCGCGTTTACAACTAAGTATAGTTGAATTATCGAGAGCGTGGAATTGCATATGTAGTGGTTGTACCGTGTTGTGCCTCTTTGTGTGCGGATTCAAATATAGAATGCCTGTACACAAACAATACTACTACATATGCAATTCTACGCTCTCGATAATTCATCTATACATAACAACTTATTCAGGCCGTACACATGCTACACACATGCTCGCGCGTTTAACGGCCTTATGTAGTTGTAAACGCGCGTTGAGCGCTTGTCATATGAAAAACAATGAAATTTGGTATATTTATAAAATCGGCTACTATGGTCCACAAGTACAATACCTAAAGCCGGTCACAGCCGGAGCTAAGGTGATACAAAACTAAAGTTGTGTTCAGCAGATGTAAATTTACTCGAAGCATATTTGATTTACGAGTTTGATACTTTCAAGAATGATTTACGACTATATGGCCGAGGGATTTGTAGATGGAAAACACAATTGGCTACAATTTCCTCGATACTTTTATTTTTCAAAGTCAGGTCTTCTTTTACCCTAAAACTGATTTTGTTGCTCAATTATAAAGAATATAAGGATATAATTGGAGTATGATAAAGCCATTAACTAGTTTTAGGGCATTGTAGATTGACAATTTAATTCGTTGCTTACTTTTACCTCGAGATGGCATAATGTGAAATGACGCTTACGACATTTCATAAACGCGCTTCCAGACTAGCTCGCGCTCCTTCCCGGCGACACGAATTACCTTATTATCCTTTACTACATTTGATCAGTCTGTCAGCGGCCACTGCCAACGACGGGTTCTTGTTTGTCGGCGTCAGCGCTTATTTTTACGAAAATAAGGTGCCTTTAATTATTTTTTAGTTTTATTACACTCTATTTGTAGATCTGGTTACAAAAATGTTTTTTACGTTCATCGAGCTTGTACCTCCATACAAAAATACTCGTGTAATATTTATTTTAGTTATAGACTAGTCGTTTCAACAACAGAGTAAACATCAGTAAGTTCACTTCCACTATACTTGCGCACACGGCGAGACACGCCAGTTTTGTAGGTACTAATCAAATAGGTACCATTTGGCGGTCAGTGCTTACGTCGTATATCTTGTACCGATTTAATATTGTATTCAAGCAATAATGCAATGAATGCGTAATAAGCGCCGACCGCCTAATGGTACAGTCGACGTTAAAAATATGTTTACACTTTTGAACTTTATTACAAAGGAGTAAGGTGCAAAAGTGTAAACATATTTTTGACGTCGACTGTACCTTTGCCAAAATAATGTCAGAAATAGTATTAATTACAAGATGATTATTTGCGTAATGGACAACTTTTTTGACGCGAGTTAAGTTTATATAGGTAAGTAGGTACAATTATACCTAACAAGCTGTCACGCTTGCACACCGTAGCCGCAGGCGGTTCTCTTCCTCTATCTACCCACTAGTTACTCAAAGCAAGTAGGTAGGTATAATTGAAACTCGTATTTGCCCAGACACAGACAACACGCAACGCGACTAATTTTAAAATACGTTCCAGTCAGTGATCGGAATAGGTAGCGTATATTATTTACCTAAACTTTGGGGTCGTCCAGAAATCATGTGATCGTATTTGGCCTATTTTTGACCACCATCTAGAATTGAAACCCGATACTTGAGGATATTTAGGGCCTCTTATTACGAATCTGAAGTAAAAAAATTAAGAATCGGGCGCGATCTTGAGTTTGTTCATTTTTGATCCGATCATGTTGAAAATCGATATCTAAGGATATGCCAGGCCCCTTAATATGAATCTGAAGACAAAATTTAAAAAAATGGGCGCCATCTTGATTTTCTTCATTTTTTATCCGATCGGTTTGAAACTCGGTATCAGAGGATCCTTAAGGCCCCTTAATACGAATCTCGCCGTTCGTGATGAAAATCGATATCTGATGACCTTAAAGGTCTCTCAATACAAAACTGAAGTCAAAATTGCAAAAATGGGCGCCGTCTTGATTTTCTTCACTTTTGATCCGATCGATTTGAAACTCGATGTCTGAGGATCTATAATAGGCCTCTTAATACGAAGTTTCGTATTAAAGGGCCTGGCGGATCCTCAGATATCGATTTATAACTTGATCTGATCAAAAATAAAGAAATTCAAGATGGCAACCGTTTTTTCTTATTTTGACTTCAGTTTATATTAAGGGGCCTTAAAGATTCTCAAATATCGAGTTTAAAACCGATCAGGCAAAAAATCAATAAAATGAAGAAAAGGGGCCCTAAAGATCCTCAGATATCAAGTTCCAACAAGAACGGATCGAAAAGAAATAAATTCAAGATGGCTGCCAGTTTTTTCAGATTCGTATTACGGGGCCTGGCGAATCCTCAGATATTGGATTCAAGCTTGATCGCATCAAGAATAAATAAATTTAAAATGGCGCCTATTTTCATATTTTGACTTCTGTTTCGTGTCAAGGGACCTTATAGATCCTCATATATCGAGTTTTAAACGGATCGGATAAAAATAATAATATTTAATAGCCTCCTAGCCCAGTTGGTAGTGACCCTGCCTACGAAGCAGGAGATCCCGGGTTCGAATCCTGGTAAGGGCATTTATTTGTGTGTTTATCACGAATATTTGTTCCTGAGTTATGGGTGTTTTCTATGTATCTAAGTATACAGGGTGCTCGCGAGGAAACCGCATAATTTTGCCAGCGTATTCCTGAGGTCATAAGAAGTAATAAATGTTATATGAACTTATGTCGAATTCACCAAAAAAAAATTTTTTTTGTGCTTTTTTTTAGATTTTTTGAATGCTTTTGAACATAAAAAAAAATATGTTATTGGTAAAACTATTGACTAAAATAAATTGGTGCATTTTTATCCGTAAAAAATGGTTTACGCAAACTATTCTTTGGCATTTTGATATCTGACAATATGAATGTCTAGACTAGACCCCATAAAGAGAGAAATCACCATCAAAAAAGCTTTTTGCACTGAGTTACAATAAAAAATGTTTTTTTTATTTAGTTGGTAATAACTCTGAAACTAGGCGAATTCCAGAAAAGTTTGTACGACATTTTAGTCTCCAATTACGATCAAGAATACACTGTTAAAATCTCTCGCAATCCTCACGAGCACCGTGTATATTTATCTATATAAGTAGGTATATCGTCGCCTAGTACCTATAGTACAAGCTTAGCTTAGTATAAGTTGATTTGTGTAAGATTGTCCCCAAATATTTATTTATTTAAATGAAAAAAAAGCAAGATGGCCATTTTTGCAATTTTGACTTCAGTCTTATATTGAAAGTCCTTTAAGATCCTCAGATATCGATTTTCATCACGATCAGATCGAAAATAATGAAACTTAATATGGCGGCTAGTTTTTGCAATTTTGAGTTCAAATTCGTAAGGGGCTTTAAAGAAAGATCCTCTGCTATCGAGTTTCAAATTGATCGGATAAAAAATGAAGAAAATCAAGATGGCGCCCATTTTTTGAAATTTTGAATTCAGATTCATATTAAGGGGCCTGGCGGATCCTTAGATATCGATTTTCAACATGATCGGATAAAAATAAACAAATTCAAGATGGCGCCCAATTTCTGGAATTTTTACTTCAGATTCGTAATAAAGGTCCCTAAATATCCTTAGATGTCGAATTTCAAACCGATCGGATAAAAAATGAAGAAATTCAAGATGGCGTCCATTGTTTTCAATTCTAACTTCAGTTTTGTATTGAGAGGCCTTTAAGATTCTCGGATATCGATTTTCAACACGAACGGATGAAAAACAAAGAAATTATAGATGGTGGTCAATAATAGGCTAAATACGATCACATGATTTCTGGACGGCCCCAAAATTTATGAATAGGTAAATTATATACGCTACCTATTCCGATCACTGGCTGTCTAGTGCCTACCATTTTAGAATATAATTATTTTAAAATTAGTCGCGTTGCGTGTTGTCTGTCTCTGGGCAAAGGCGAGTTTTAACTAGAGATACCTACTTGCTTTTGAGTAATTAGTGGGTAGATAGATAAAGGGAGAGAACCGCATGCGGCGACGGTGTGCAAGCTATGCCAAGCCAATGTCCATTACTTAACTCTCAAATTATGTGTGTCTCTGCTACAACCCCATCAAATTTCATGAAGATCAGAAAAATAGTACTAGTCATCGTCGAACAAACTCTCAAAATCAAAAAGCCATCGAAATGCCGAGACGTCCCAGTATAAGTAGCTAGAAGTGGTTTGTAAGAACTCGCTTCGCTTGCGCTCCGCTCGTTCGATTAGTACTATATTTCTGACATTATTTTGGCAAAGGTACCATTTGGCGGTCGGCGCTTACGCATTCATTGCATATTACTTGAATAGTACAGTCGCCATCAAATTTATGAAATCGGCCAAGGTAGTCACAAATATCTGAACAAGACCTCAAAATGAAAGGCGATAAAGTACATGTTCGGATATAAAGTATAGTTATATTGCATAAAATCGGTTAAGCCGTTTTTGAATTCTAGCTCAAAAACTCATGTTAAAAGGACTTAAGTGCCGCAAAATATCATATATAAAACGACCTTTTGATTGGGTGTTTTGTGACGGACCGGTTATTATGGAACCTTTATTTACATTGAGCATGGCTCGACATGTTATGATTATAAAATGTGCTCATTTGTACCTTTTACTTAGGAGGTACAGTCGCCATCAAATGTATAGAAGCGGCCAGTGTACTCAAAAATATTTGTACATGCACTTTATCGCCTTGACAATACAGGCGTTGTACATATATTTCTGACCACCTTGGCCGCTCCCATATAATATATCTGATGTCGACTGTACGTAATTTACAATAAAAAGTAACATCGTTCACAAAAACTAAATCAAATTCAGTTTAAAAATTACCGTCTCGCAAAGCAGATTCTCGTACTGCAAAAAATATCGAGATCTAATTTGTTCCGAGTGAACTTTCTGCGAACCTCTATCTGAGCGAAGTGCGTAGTGACCGAGTTCGCAAGGAGGTGGGGCTACGCGATGATTGCTCCGCCCAAATCGAGGTACATGTTCTTTTGAGTCCTCGTCTTAAGTGCATTGACATCTGTCACGGCGTCGAAAAGGTTCCAGGCCTATAACCGCGAAGCACTTCGTTCATCGAATCGTCTATTGGCATCACTCTCTTTCGTATATGCGAGAGCGATAGAGACGGGACCATCGTTTTGTCGATTTTCGAACTTTGCGGTAGGCCCTCTGAGGGTAACTTACTTAGGCCTTGTTAGGACCGATTTCCTTACCATATTTTCTTACACCGAAAAGCGAATGGCAAATGAAAAGCTATTGTAGTGAAACATGTTTTATTCAACGACTCATAGTAGTAACATCAGTGGTTGACATGAAGTTATATAAGGTGGAGCTAATACAATCCATGAGCTTTAAGAAAAACCTTCGGAAATCGGCGGTAATACACGAAGGTAATACTGTTGTTCCGCTTTTTCGTGTATTGATACCCAACGTCTCTTTCTAGAACCCGAAGGTTTTTCTTAGTGCGCACAGTGGCCTATTTAATAAAGCTACAATTTGCAATTTACAAGCGGTAGTCTCTTTCTAATACACAGGGTTAGAAAGAGACTTCCGCTTGTAAATTGTCACTTGTAGCTTTATTAAATAGGCCCCAGACTGTACTTACATTTCCCTTTATTACCGAACAAAACCATTGTTCATAGGAGTGTAGAAAAACAGTCCGATAGAGAGCATAAAGTAGAGGATGTCTCACTTGCGCTCGCAGCCATTGTCATGTTGGTAGTATTGTCTGATGACGTCATTACTTTGTCAAAACGAGATGCACTCTCTTATATTTTTCTCTTTCGGCCTCACACTTCGGTCGAAGTACTAGCTCCTTATATATCTTCATGGTGGTCGATTATTGGAAGGAGATGAGTCCGGGCGGAGGTTCTGGAGGCATGAACGCAGGCATTGGTACGTTGGGATCTGAAAATAATAAAATATTGATAGAGAAAATGAATTATAAATGTATATAGATGTCATATACAAAGGAAAAAGTGACCAAAGCCTCCGGTGCCCAAGCTGGGATCGAACCAGCGTCTTCTGCATTCGCGGCAGACGCGTTAACCACTTCGCCACCTGGCCACGAAAGCACCGGTCGAATTTTCCCGTGTATATGCAATCCTTATGCATTTGGCCAATCATCTAAAGGTGCTCTTACACGGGCGATTTTTCGGGCAATTATTGCCCGGCGATACGATGCCGAAACTAGTGGAGCAATATGGAGCAATTAATTGAGCAATACGAGGCAATTTCTAGATATTGCGGCAATTATTTCGGCATTCATTGCTCCACTCAGGTGCCTTTACACGGGCAATTTTTGGGCAATTTCCCTAGTTTCCCGAATTGCCGCATATGGGGCAATTGAGTGTAGCAAGAATGGCGGCATACTGGAGCAATGATTGCTCCATATTGAGCAATATTTCGAATTGCTTGAAATTGCTTGGTATGGCCGTGACGTCAAAACTGCGGCAATTCGGCAATTTATCGCCCGTGTAAGAGCACCTTAAGGTATAACATTATGAGTCATAACCCAATCAAAATATTCAATAAACAAATCAAAATATTCATTAAAAATTATTTGATTTGTTCTTTCAGTTCTACAGTAGAGGGTGTTTGCACATCTCCACTACGGTATCGACACCGCGGATAGAGTGAATTCGTTCCGCGGTGTCGTTTCTGCTCTTGATTAAGAGCAGATTCATTCATTTCTGAGAAGCAAAGACATCAAATTGTTAACTGTAACGCTGTCATTAAAATTGGCACTGACTGTATTGGACAGGTCACAGAAGCTAAAAACCTGGGCATTCTCATGGACGGCAAACTAAAGTTTCATAATCATGTACTAGAAATATCTAGGATCTGTTTTTTGATTTTTTATAGACTAAAGATGTTATACAGAGTTCGAAAATATCCATATACTGATGTCAGAATTCCTTTCTGTAAATGTCTCATCCTCTCAAAACTGAATTACGCCGATACAGTATACACATTAGAGATGGGCCAACTCGCTAATTTCGCAAACCGAGTTGGACGGTTCAACTCGAAAGTATCACAAACCGGGTTGGACGGTTTGACTTTTTTGTGTAACCCGGTTTCAACCCGGGTTGATCAACTCGAGTTGATAGTCCGGTTCTAAATGCATAGTAATAATTTCATGTCATAACGAGACGACGCAAACCGAATTGTTAATGTTTTCAGTCTGAACTTCGACGTTAATTGATATGATTTCGATATAATTAATCTAAGTTCATAAAAAAAACAAAAAAATGTAGTATCCCTTGAAGCAATGAGAAATGAAGATATTTTCGTTTTTTTATGTTTGCAACACCAAATCGGGGCACAAACGAATTGAATAATAAATCAAATTGTAAGTTAACTACCATTGTCGACCTACTTGACTATAGTGGTAAATAAGATGTTCTTAAACCGTATTGCAACGAATGAAGGTTCACTAATGGTCAGTCAAGTGCATTTACTCCTAGTACCTGATCGGGACATGTGGGGCATTGTGGGGTTTATTTGCCGTCCCGTTCGGTTTACCCGCTCGCTGCCTTTCAGCGCCGGGTTGGTTGGTTCAGTCAATCGAGTCCGATCCGTTTCGTCTACTCCATAAAGTCGAATTAACGAACTATCTGTTGAAATATGTATCTAAATAATCCATATTAGTGGCGTACAAATACAGAATTAACTTTTATAACTCACAAGTGCGCTATTTTTTGTAGTCTGTTAGAATACTCTGAGAACTACTCCTTATAAAAAAATATATCGGATCTTGACGTAGATTTAGGTATAAAGTAGGTATTTGTTAGCAGGCCTTATTAATTCAAGGTAAGATTATACAAGCGGTAAGTTTCTTCATGATATAATCCTATTTAACTGTTTGAACATCAACTGTCATTTACTAACGCATTTGTCAAGAGTTTGTTTCAGGATAATATAAAATGCTGAAAAAAATTTTTTTTTCACAAAATATTACTAAAGTGTTTTATGATTACTGAAATGTATTGAAAGCTATCAAAGATAACTATCAGTTTAATTTATAATAGATTCATCAATAGATCGATTTTATTTAAGCATTTGAATTTTAAAAAGCGTTGTCTTGACCATAAAAGAAATTTAGAAAATTTCCAAGTCAGCATGTTTAGATTATTATCGTTATAGTAATGTATATACACAAAAACTAACGAATTCATCAATAGCTGAACAGTGCACGAGCTTATCAGTTCAATTCGTCATTTGAACGCAAGGAGATTTGCGCGGCAGTCTAAGGCGCGGTCAGCTGGAGCGGTTCCACCAATCACGACGCGCCGTAGCTTGCTATTCACCTTTCATACAACATTATGATTAACCCTTAACCGGGCCAGGCAATGTTTTTACTTTTGAATACGAATTGCGGTAGCCCACAGTATTGAAATAAAATTATTTTTTTCTTGGTTTACTTTTATTTTCATTGTGCAATCATTGAAATACTTAAACTACTGTAAAAGTAAGTACAGAGCTATTTATGGCTGTGGCTCGTGAACTTAACCGTTGAATTAAAATTTCATTCATAACCAAATGTATATTAAAATCTTTATTTAATTTTAGTATTTATTGTACTACAACAGTTTATTCATACTATTCATAGTAATAATCTAAGGTCAATGTGGGGAAATCTGGAAATACTTTATTTAAAGTTAGGTTTGATCGAATGAAACAAGGTTATAAAGAGTGTCCCAAAAAGGACGCAAGATTTGAAATTGATGAAAAACACATTTTTTTTCGTTATCGTTATAATATATTTGTATATAAAATCTTGAAATACATAAAATAGGGTTATTTGTGGAATAATACGTCAGGCAAATGTCCTCCTAGGCTTTGCTGGCACATACGCACTCTTTTGTCAAAATTGTTTATGACCATTTTGCATAGATGCGGCTGAATTTCTCCAATGCAGCGTCGAATTTCCTCTTTTAAAGCATGAGTGGGCTTATTGGCATAGACTTCTCGGTTCACTGACTAACCGTCCCGCCGGCGGGTCGTGGCAGGCTCCGGCGCATAGGTATTTAACCGAGGCCGCGCGGGAGAGTTTCATAAGCCTGCCATAATAGTCTAGAGGCAAATTAAACAAAAGTCGTCTCCTTCACGATTTTCGTAGACATCTCTTCTAAATGCCTAAAACTGGTATGGATGTGTTCCTCGTAGTCTCCTGACTACGAATTGACGGGTTTTAGTTTATGGAGGGGGGGGGGGGGGACCGAACTTTACAAAATACTTATTTAACAAAAATATGTTTTTTTTATCGTGCATTTTTATCGTGCATGTTTGCGTAAATACTGACAAAACATGCTTATAACTCAATAAATTATAACTTTACCACAATTAATGTTATGACAAAATATACGGGAAAACTATGAGCTTTCGTTTTGATAATGATTCATTTGATAAATAACATTTCGCAAATAATCACTGAACAAACAACAATTCGTTTCAACAAGTCATTGCTAAATATGTTCATTTTTATAAATCATTATTAGACAAATATACATTTAGTAACTTGGACGCTTTATAAACATATTGTAAGACAATTTATTATTTAACCAACGTTCATTTCGTGAATAAATCGTTTTTAAAATCCGTTATTTTGCAAAATGTCAATAGATAAATTATTGTTTTTTACTGAATATAATAAGCACAATAAATAAATGCAAACTAATTGAGAACTCCCTCCCTTAATTGAAGTCGGTTCCGGATAAATTTAGGGACAATAGTAAAATAAGATAAACAAGAATGGCTGACTGACAACTGTATTTCTAAGCAAAAATAGCATTTGACACAAGACAAAATATTATAAAAGAATTTCGTTTTCACTGAAATATAAGTAATTCATGGATATTTTTACTAAAACTAAATGAAAATGGTAATTTTATGTGTAAAAATTGACAATAAAGCCGTGACTGTTTTTTAAAAATAAGTGATTGCGAAGCAATTAAGATAAATGGGTATGTTGACATTACGGGTATTTTACATTTCTATTAACCCCGACATATGTAAGTTACTAGAACTGTAAGGTCGCAGTTAATCTACCACGCTCCTCCTCGCTTTGCTCGTCGTCGCATCTATCTGGGCTCTCTCAAATCATAGTTGTCCGTGATAATATTCAACAAAAACAAACTTAACTTTTAAAGTACAAAATATATTTTTAAAATGTTGTACTCGTAGATAATACACGTATAAATGGCATACACACCATGAGATTATTAAACGAAGAATTTAGGTACCAAATAATGCATTTTACTAACGTTTTACCATGCGTTATTTTGTTAATTGCCCTGAATAGCAAATGAATAATTTGCCAAATAATGTTTTGTAAAATAGTGTTTTTGCAAGAAAATAATTTGTCTTTTGAACTATTTGTGAAACAATAATATATAAAATTATTTATGGGAATCATTGTGAAATGAATATTTTATTTTGTTCGTGAAATGAATATTTTATGAAATGTTGTTTGCCAAATGATTGGCTACCCTATGTAATACTATATAACGGAGTATTGATGAATTTTGTTCAGAATGGGTCACTACGTTTCGTCTTACAATGGCAGCCGACCGTCGTCGTATTTTCATTATTTCTCAGAATCTATTTAACGGATCAATTCGTGATTTGTGTCATTTGAAATTATTTTAAATTTACTGAAATAATCAGTTCTTTGAAGTCTAAGTTGCAAAATTAACCATTTTTTAGGATTGTAACATATGTATTTACTCTAATACTCTGGAAGAAACGGGCATATTTGAAGAAAAGTCATCACCGACATTTCTTCCAAATACCTAAAACTGGTATGGATATATTCCTCATTGTGATGGATGTACATGAATTGACCAGTTTTATTTTATAGAGGGGGGGAGTCAATAACCGGACGCGGTAAAGATGGTGTCCGATCGTCATTGAAATATGTTCACATTTCGGTCTATGGGACCGATATATTCGTTTGAGATGTAATTTTAAAGATCATTAAACGTACTATAATTGTTTTTGAATAATTGTAGTCATCACTTTAGCCCTATACAAAATATTTGAAAAAGTATGATTTTTTACCGTGCATGTTGGCGTAAGTACTGATAATACATGCTTATAGCCAAAGAGAATTAAGTGCCTAGAGTGTTCTTTCCATACATGGCTAAATGCGTATATGTAATAAGTTTTAAGCGAGCTTTGCTAAAAGTTATTATTCAAAAGATTACAGCTTAATACGTATTACGATTTAAGTGTGCTTAAAACTTAGTATAAATGAGTTAAACCATACCTCCCATACGACTTATTATTTAATTAGTAGTTTTGCTATGTATGGAGTTAGCAATCTATCTACTCATTTATCTATGTTATAGCTCAATAAATTGTAACTTTACCGCAATTAATTTTATTTTCAAATGTTTTCTTTTGTAAACGACTACATTGATGACTATGGTTATTTATAATCAATTATAGTACATTAAATAATATTTACACACGAATCTTTCGGTTCCATAGGACTCGAGATGTAAATAAATTTCGATGACGGTCGGCCACCATCTTTCCCCCCTCCTTTTTTCGACTCGTCCCCTCCTCTTAAAATAAAATTGATCAATTATTCATATCCTGGAGACAAGGAGGACCATATCCATACCCGTTTTAGGTATTTGGAAGAGATATCGACGACTTTTCTGCAAACAAGCCTGTTTCCACCAGTCTATTAGGTAAAAATGTTACGTTTTCAAAAAAAAATCTAAAAACTGTTAATTTTACATCTCAGACCTCAATTAACCTATTATAGTAAATTTAAAATGCATTCAAATGATACTCATCAGGATTTGATCCATAAAATAAATTCCGAGCAATAAAGGAACGTACCCAAACTACGTGAGCCGTTTAGGGGGGTGGGAGGGGGGTCGTCAAAATACTACTCTAGGTCACAGGGGGGAGGGGGGGGAGTCTTAGGTTCTGTCACGTAGTCAATAATTATGCTCAAATCTCGCGCTTCTAATTATAGGTTTCCACGCACTTTTGGCGTCACGCGGCCAGTGTCGTGTTAAAAAAGGGCAATAAGTATGTAAAATTAAACCATATGTGTAAGTTTTACTACGTGACAACTAGGGGGGAGGGAGGGGGTCTTGGCAATTACTACGGATGGTCACCGAGGGGGGGGTCAAAAACTGAAAAAAATGGGTCACGTAGTTTGGGTATGTTCCCTAATGAAAATACGACGTCGATCGACCACCACACGCTAGTTTTTTGAAAGCTCATACATTTTCCCGTCTACTTTATAATAATACAAAGGTACTTTATTTATTGAGTTATAAGCATGTTTTATCACTACTTTATCTAAACAGGCACGGTAAAAAATTCATATTTTTTCAAATATTTCGTAAACGACTAATGTGATGACTGCCTCTATTTAGAAACAACTATAGTACTTTAATGGTCTTTCAGATGACATCTCACACAAATCGATCGGTCCGATATGATTCGAGTTGTGAACAAATTTCGATGATGGTCGTCCGCCATCTTTCCCTCACTTTTTTCGTATCCCCCTCCATAAACTAAAACCAGTCAATTCGTATTCTGAAGACCACGGGGAACACATGTATACCAGTTTTAGGTATTTAGAAGAGATGTCGACGACTTTTCTCCAAACAGGCCGATTGCCTCCAGGGTATACTATTTCCTACCGAATATGGAACAATACAACAATAATTTTGTATGCCAATAGGCAAAACACAGAGCACCTTTGTAAATTAAGACCATATTTGTACCACCTGTATTATACAAATAAACATTTCATTTCATTACAAAAATACATTTTTCGGAAAATAGTAGATTGTTTGACAAGGGTTTGTTTAAAGTAAGCCATATTACCACTAGGTGGTTATTTTCCCGAACCAAGTGAGGAAAAATTGTTCTTGTGGTAATATGGGTTTTAGACCATAGTCATACATACTATACAGACTTTACGAAATTAGACTTAAAGGACATAACAATGAGAAGTGAAATTATGTATACATATTAGCACAAGAGCTTAAATGTACGACAGACTTTTAGACCATGAGAAGTGAAAAAGTAGGAATGTCCGCTTTTTCATTCATTCGCACCATAGAGGGGCATGCTCTCAACAAAAAAAACATCGCACTTTATAGTAATCATTATCAAACCAAGCTTCGCATTAGGCAGTCATATTATTCACTCTGTGGACCAAACGTAAAGATACAATATTCGCGTGCCTACTGGGTTACCATGGAAACAGCAGACAGGCAACGGCGCGCAGCGGTCAGGCAACAGCGCGCGGCGCGTCGTGATTGGCCCCGCCGCTAGCGCCATGCCATGACGCGATAGACTCCCGCTTTAATCTCCGCGCGTTTGGATTATGTTTAGAACTGATAAGTTCAGAAAACTTCGAGCGATTGATAAAATCGTTAGAATTTTGATGCAAGTTTTAGTATAAAGATAATGAACAGAATGCGCCCACTTGAAAATTTCGGAGATTTCTTATATAGCTATTAGAACGCTTTAAAAATTCAATTGTTCATTAAAAAATAATCTATTGAATAATGTGTTATAAATCAAATCTATTACTCGCCTTCGATAGTTTTTAATATATTTCAGTTAACATATACCACTTAAATTATCTTTTGGAGGAAGTATATTTTTTTTATTTGTTTTAAATTTAAATAAATACAGCCATTGGTAAATCTGTTAGTAAATGTCAGGGTACATTCATATAGTTAAATCCGATAGTCGAATGAAAAGAAATACCACTCGAATTATCTCATCTTGAATTTACGAGTGTCGCAAACAAATACCTATATTATACCTAAATCATCCTCGAAAACAGTTAGAAAAAAATTTTCGCCGTTAGTGCTCATTGTACTCTTACTGATAATAAAATAAAATCGGACTTGTGAGTTATAATTTTTTAAGGCCAAATTTAACGTTCCAGTATCGGCCTATATTAGTACTACTAGCGCCATCTGTTGAATACTTAGTGTAAACTGTGTCACCATGTGATAATACTCTGTGGAATAAAAAATAAATCAGTCTTGTTGCAACGGCTATCGTTTCAATAGGTTATGGGCTATCTTAGTTTCCAAGCAGTTATTTAAAAGTATTTCGAGTATTTCGTGTGTGTTTTTCCAAAATGTCGACATCAAGTTACATAGTGAATGTTCCGAAATTGAAAGGACGCGAAAACTATGACGATTGGGCGTTCGCGGTGAAAAACTTTATGCTGTTGGAGGGCATTGACATTGACGCCATAAGTGAGAGTATTAGTGAGCAAGAACGGAAGAAAGCTAAAGCCAAGCTCGTTATGACGATAGATCCTTCCCTATATGTGCATATCAAAAATGAGAACACGATAAGTGCTTTGTGGACCAAGTTAAAAAATTTGTTCGACGACAATGGATTTACAAGGAAGATTGGTTTACTTCGGACTTTAATATCTATTCGTCTTGAAAATTGCGAGTCCATGACAAGTTACGTGACTAAAGTGGTGGATACGGCACAACGGTTAAAAGGGACGGGCTTTGAAATTGGTGAAGAATGGGTGGGTTCATTACTTTTGGCCGGACTACCCGAAAAGTTCGCGCCAATGATAATGGCAATAGAACATTCTGGTTTGACAGTTAGTACAGACGTCATTAAAACGAAGTTGCTCGATATGACCTCTGAAGTTGGCAGCAGTGGGACAGAATCAGCTTTCTACGCTAAACCGAGAGCTAGTAACACTGGCCATAAGTCAAAACAAACGCCAATGTCATCGCAGTCGGCTAGTAAAACGTCAAATGTCAAGCAAATACGATGCCATATATGCAAAAATATCGGGCATTACAAAAATCAATGCACCCAATCGAAATTAAAAGTAGCGGGTGCATTTAGTGCTGCATTCCTGAGCGGAGATTTTAGCCCAGACGATTGGTACGTGGATTCCGGGTGCAGTTATCACTTGACAGCAAATAAAGGAAGTTTATCGGGAGTTCGACAAGCACATGAAATAGGAGACATAGTTGTTGCAAATGAAACCACCATGCCAGTTGTATGTGCCGGTGATACGCAGATTACAACATTAGTGAATGATGTTCAGTTAGATATTCCAGTACATAATGTTTTGTGCGTACCTAACCTTACTACAAATTTACTATCAGTTAGCAAGTTGATAGCAAACGGAAACAAGCTTTCATTTGGAAACACGGCTTGTTATATCCGTAATCAACAGCATGTGTTAATTGGCATAGCAAGTTTAGAAAATGGAGTCTACAGGTTGAATACTGTAAACCAACAGAAAGTGATAGCAGCGGCAGCAATACATACAGACTCAAGGCAGTGGCACAAAAGACTCGGTCACATTTGTAGAAATGACCTGGAAAAAATGAAGAATGGTGCAGTTGATGGTGTATCCTACAAAGATAAGCCAGATGTTCAAAAATCCAACTGTGAAGTGTGTTGTGAAGGGAAACAGGCTCGGTTACCCTTTCCATCGGCAAACCATAGAAGTGAAACCTTATTGGAAATCGTTCACTCAGATTTGGCGGGGCCTATGGAGACCAAGTCAATAGGTCAGGCCAGATATTTTCTACTTTTCATCGACGATGCAAGCCGAATGTGTTTCGTGTATTTTCTGAAAGAAAAAAGCCAAGTTCTGCAGTGTTTCAAGGAGTTTCAGAGTGCGGCAGAAAACCAAACTGGAAAAAAAATAAAGGTGCTTCGGACAGATAATGCGGGAGAATATTGTTCACAGCAGATGCAAAGCTATCTGAAGGCAGCTGGTATTATGCATCAGAGAACAAACCCGTATTCGCCCGAACAGAACGGTCTCTCTGAGAGATATGTGAGATCGGCCACAGAAAAGGCAAGATGTCTACTCTTTGAGGCAAAATTAGAGAAGAGTTTCTGGGCAGAGGCAGTGAACACGGCAGTATACTTGAAAAACAGGTCGCCGGCCTCAGGTTTAGGAAATATGACACCATATGAAAAATGGACAGGAAGAAAACCAGATCTGAGTCATGTCAGGGTCTTCGGTAGTCCTGTGATGGTGCATGTACCTAAAGACAGAAGACTAAAGTGGGACAAGAAGGCTGAGAAACATATTTTACTCGGCTTTCCTGAAAACGTCAAAGGTTACAGAGTGTATAATCCAAAGACAAGGCAGATAACTACGAGCAGAGACGTGTTCATCATGGAAAAGGAGGTGGACACAGATATGGCTCAGATGGTAGTGCAGGAAAGCGTTGACGAACCACAGCAGCAGCTAGTGGAGGAACAGTCAGAAGAGCTGCAGCCAGTGGAGGAAGAATCAGAAGATGAAAGTACCTTCATGGACCCAAATGATTCTACCTATGTTGGTGACTCATTAAACTCAGATTTGACAACATCAGATGACTCAGATTTCACCTTATGCCAAGATGAGAGTGATGTTAGGGAAATTTTACAGCCAGAGGAAGAGGTTCCTCTTGTAAATAGTAAACGAGTCAGAAAACCAGTAGACAGGTATGGATTTTCAAACTTATGTGTGGTAGATGAGTCCTGCGGTGAAGAAATCACCTATGAGGAAGCAATGAATGGTCCGGAGAAGGAGATGTGGAAACAGGCAATGCAGGAGGAGCTAAAAGCTTTTGAAGATAATCAAGCGTGGGAAGTTGTGAACATCAAGGAGGCGGACAGAGTGATACAGTGCAAATGGGTGTTTAAAAAAAAGTTCGAAAGTGATAACAAAGTGAGATATAGGGCTCGTTTAGTGGCAAAGGGTTTTACCCAGAAGGAAGGTGTGGACTATAAAGAAACATACTCGCCGGTCCTTAGATATTCAACACTGAGACTGTTATTCGCTCTAAGTGTAAAATTGAACTTTAAAATCACTCATCTCAATGTAACAACCGCTTTCTTGAATGGCTACCTTGATGAAAATGTTTATATGCAAGTGCCGCCTGAATTAAATTGCGAAACAAATGCAGTGCTTAAATTGAAGCGTGCTATATATGGCTTGAAACAATCTGCTAGAGCGTGGAATAAAAGAGTTGATGATTGTTTATTAAGCTTGGGCTATGTAAAATCAAAACTCGAACCCTGTTTGTATAGTAAGCGTGTTAAAAATGAGCAGATTATTGTAACTGTATTTGTGGATGATTTTTTCATATTCTCAAACAGTAAAGCTATGACAGATGACTTAAAAAAGAATTTGATGTCAAAATTTAAAACTAAAGATTTAGGAACATTAAAAAAATGTTTAGGTATGAGGGTGAAAATGTATGAAAATGGCAGTATTTCTTTAGATCAAGAGCAATATGTTAACCAACTTTTGATGAAGTTTAACATGTCAAATTGTAATTCAGTTGATACTCCAATTGAGAGTAATTTAAAGTTGGAAAAATCTGAAGAGATCTGTAAACAGTACCCTTATCAACAACTGATAGGAAGTCTAATGTACCTGTGTGTACTTACCCGTCCAGACATTAGTTACAGTGTCAGTTATTTGAGCCAGTTCAATAATTGTTTTTCATCAGTTCATTGGTCTCATGCAAAAAGAATATTAAAATATTTGCAGAAAACTAAGTCTTATGGACTATTGTTTAAAAATGATGACAATAACCTGGAGGGGTTCGTAGACGCAGACTGGGCGTCGAACAGTATTGACAGAAAGTCATACACTGGTTTTTGTTTTAAGTTATCAGGCTCTGTAATTTCTTATGAATGCCGAAAACAACAAACCGTGGCTTTGAGCTCAGTTGAATCAGAGTATATGGCCATTTCTGAAGCTGTGAAAGAGGCAATTTATTTAAAAAGTTTGCTTTCAGAAATAGTCATATGCGACTACAAAATTGTGTTATACAATGATAACCAAGGTGCCCAGAAATTAACTGAAAACCCTTTGTTCCATAAAAGGACGAAGCACATAGACGTTCGTCATCATTTTGTTAGAGAAGCTGTCGCTAACAATCATGTAAAAATTGTGTATTTGTCTACAGCTGAAATGCCCGCAGACCTCTTGACTAAAGGATTAAGCAGTATTAAACATAACTATTTTCTAAAAAAAATGGGCATTCAGAGCATTATGTAATTGTGTAACATTTTAACGTTATTTTTAGTTTTTATGGAATTTAGATTATTTTGATAAGAGGAAGTGTTGAAATATGTATCTAAATAATCCATATTAGTACTACTAGCGCCATCTGTTGAATACTTAGTGTAAACTGTGTCACCATGTGATAATACTCTGTGGAATAAAAAATAAATCAGTCTTGTTGCAACGGCTATCGTTTCAATACTATCAAACCGGGTCGAGTCGAATTGAGCTTAACCCGGGTTGAACCGGTTTGCCAAACCGAGTTGACACATCTCTAATACACATACAGTATAGTAGTGATATATTTTGTCTAAAACAGAAAAGCTTATACAGCGAGTGCAGAATGCATGTGCTCGACTGTGCGTTGTGTGACTACAGTACACTCACCGAGCTTGTGTTGCGGAGACGGCGCGGCAGATGCAGGGGGGGGCGTTGTGTGACTACAGTACACTCACCGAGCTTGTGTTGCGGGGGCGGCGGGAGCAGGTGGTGCTGGTGGGGGGGGGGGGGGGCGCGCGGCGCAGCAGGTGCAGGGGGGGGCGCGGCGCGGGGCGGAGGGGGCGGCGAGCCGGGCGGGGGCGGCGGCGGGGGCAGCGCGTCCCACAGCGGCACGTGGTCGGGGTGCGTCGCCGGGCACGGCCACGCGCAGCCCGTGCGCCGCGCACGCACACGCTGGAATATTTCACACATTACATTAAAGATAGCGTTTATGACTCAAGAGGGGCATTGTCAGTGAACCTGTCTCCCATTTGGTCTGATTACATCTGCGGATATTTTTCAAAGGGTACTAAGCAGTGTAAAATCAGATTGTACAGTTAACTCACAGATAACCTCAAGCACTAGATACATCATAAGTACAACTCGGGGTCACCACGCATCTGTGCTCCCGTACTAATTTTGTATGAGAGCGCGACCGCTCATTTCAATTGAGTTAACGATTTGATCATTACTCATGTGAATTAAAAATATCTACAAAAATCAAGTTACAGGGGTGAACCTGGATTGTTATACTACAAATTGGTGGATTAAGATGTGCTGTTCGAATCGTAGAAATTTTCGAATAAAATTGCACTGATGCGTGGTGACCTCGTGCTCCCTGTAAAAGCTTAATGATGAGGTGTCTGTGTAGTCTGTGAGTTAACTATATAGATGATATTTTAATATTTTTCAGAAACATTGGAGACAAAAGGAAGGTTTTCGAACTTTTCGATTGAAATTAAATTCTCAAAATGTTACTTCACAGGATTTAGTAAAGTATTTAGAATGTAATATTAAAGATATTTTCAGAACACAAAAAAAATGTTTTTAGGCAATATAAACTAATATATTTTCCGTATTATAACGCAAATAATATCAGTCAAGAACCTTTGCATAATTGATAGGACATCGGACCACGCATAAAGAAGGGTTCCGTACCTTCAATGGAATCAGAACCAAAGTAATAACAAAAGATCTAATGCCTATTGAAGAAGCTTTTTGGTGAATTATGTGATAAGGCGCATCTTCTCAATTTTCTTCATATTTTTTGGACTTAGGGTTCAAAAGTTACAAGGGGGAGGGACACCATTGTTCTGACTTTCGAAGTGTTTATTTCTGAAAGTATTCACTGAATCACAAAATGTTCTTGTATTTTTAGACCTTATTGATGTGCAATCAGTAAGACTTGATCTATTATGTATGGAAAAGTTATAGAAAAATTTATCTTCTTTATATGTTCCATAGACACTTTAGTCATACTGATAGGCGTTCAAACGCCACGGTAAAAAAAACTGAATTTTGGCACCTTTAAACCAAGATGGCGGCCAACGCAAGGTCTCAAATCTAGATTTTTAATAACAAACCTGTAGCCTACCAATACCCGTTAAAACATTTTCTACTCTACACCACCTTTTGTAAGGCAATGTATGGAGATGATTCCCTGATGATTGGATTATGGGTATTACCCGTGTATTACATTCTAAAAAAAATCCGAGTTTCATTCCGCACCCATATGCACAAATGAAAAATACTTAGCCATTTAACCTTTCGTATGCTTAGTAGCAGATCTGCTCCATGAACGCTAACTGCTATAGAGCAGATCTGCACCAATGGGACTTCTCCGCGCTCAATATTTCCCGCACGTAGACGTTTGAAGGGGGGGCAAGCTACCGCATACGAAAGGTTAATGACGGTTTCCTGAAATCCAGGCCTATAACCGCGAACTTCGTTCATCGAATCGTCTATTTGCATCACTCTCTATCGTCGAGACGGGGCCAACGTTTTGTCGATTTTCGAACTTCGCGGTAGTGAGGGCCTACCACTGTGACGAGAGGTATTTTTGACAGCAGCTGTCAAATCCGCCAATCAGAAAAAAGGTGATTTAACATGATTGGTGGATTATGACGACCTCTCGCCACGGTGCTGCCACCTGCTGACAAAAAGACGATTCAGGAAATCCTCATTGACAGATTATAGGTGAGAAGACATGTTGGACTTGGAGGGATGTCTGTCCGAGACGCACGGTAGCGCGGACGTTTTGGGAATAGTTATTTGTTTTTTTTTGCTCATTTTAGTAGTTCAGTGTGTTATATTGATAGCTTATTGTGCGGTGATCTATAAACAAGTGTGCAGCTTATGAAGAATTAGTCTCATAACGCGTGTATCCACTCTTTATTTAGACGGACGGTTATCCTGGCTGGCCGTTATTTGTAAAGAATAGCTACCACTTTACAAAGAACAAGGCCTCTACCGAACAACGTTGCCTATATTTTATTAAAAGTAAAAAGTGTGATTAACATCTATACTCGACATTGGCGAAATTCACATTGCTTTTGTTGGTGTAGTACAAAAACGAATGTTTACCTTCTTAGCGGGCGGCTGCTCCGTGTCGGAGTCCTGGCCGGGCTTGTACCCGTCCGCGAAACTCACGCGCTTCAAGCTGCGTCCTCCCCCGGCACTGTCAAAATAGCCTTCATTACTATCATACAGTAACTTATATAGTAGAGCAGCACAGCCTAAGAACTTTTTGAAGCCCTCATCCCGCCCTCTGCCCGAAAGCCGCCTAAAGATACCCAAAATGTAAGAGGAAATGTCAGCTACTAGTGTACTACTAGTACGCTATTTGTTACTAGGTGGAGTAGCAGTGCAGGTGACATTTCCTCTTACATTTTCGGTATCTTTCGGACAGAGGGCAGAATTGACTTGAGCTTCAAAAAGTTCTTAGGCTATGCTGCTCTACTATATAAGTTACTCTATGGTGGTGGTCAACCAGCTGGTCAGGTGTCACCGTATTATGATTGAAATCCGAGTTTTTCCGATGTTAATACATTATGCTCTATATCTGTAGGCGGGTTCGTCTAAAACATTTATCCTCCAGTAAACGCACTGACTGGCATTCAAGTTAACAGTTCCATCTATCGGATACTCACGTAATTAATATCCCTTTCTCCCTGTTCTCTTTATCAGCGTCTGCATCTTTGTTTTCCGGCTCCATCGCTATCTCTCCCAAAACTAAAAAAAAACAAGATTTCTTGTCACATTATTTTTTGTAAAATTTGGCAGAAGGCGCTTACGTCATACGATTAAAGTAGAGATTTAATATTATATTCGAGCAATAGAAGCATAACCGTGCCTCTGGAGAAGCTGGCGTCCATATCCACGGCAGTTACTTACCATCAGGCTGGTCGTATGCTGGTTTTCCCCCGTCGTTGCATAAAAAAATAGTTAAAGAATCTTTATCATCACACTAGTGCTTCACCGCCTGGTCGATCCTATGAATCCTCGCCGTCTCCTGCGACTGCGTTTGTTGCGACTGCGACTGCGTTTGTTGCTGCGACTGGTCGCCGACGGAGAACCAGCCACCGTGCAGTCGGTCCATGGCTCCAAAGATATCCATATACGCATCATTATAACTGAATAAGTTGAATCTTTACCGGTGTGCCTCAACGCCTGGTCGATCCTATAGACATTAGTCCAACGAGCCGCGCCTCTCCTGCGACTACGTTTGTTGCGACTGCGACTGCGTTTGTTACTACGACTGGTCGCTGGCCGAAAAGCAGTCACCGTGCAGCCAGTCCACAGCTCCATAGATATCCATATACGCATCACTATAACTGAATAAGAAGAATCCTTAACAGTGTGCCTCAACGCCTGATCGATCCTATCGTCCAACGTGCCGCGCCTCTTGTCCTGTGACTGCGTTTGTTGCGACTGCGACTGCGTTTGTTGCTGCGACTGGTCGCCGGCGGAGAAGCAATCGCCGTACTGCAGTCTGTCCATAACTCCAAATATAATGCATAACTGAATAAGAAGATGAATCTTTACCAGTGTGCCTCAACGCCTGGTCGATCCTATCGTCCAACGTGCCGCGTCTCTCTTTCTCCTGCGACTGCGTTTGTTGCGCCTGCGACTGCGTTTGTTGCTGCGACTGGTCGCCGGCGGAGAAACAGTCGCCGTACTGCAGTCGGTCCATCGCGCCGTACATATCCATGTACGCTTCATCGTAACCGCTAGAAAATATCAGATATTTTTTAAACAAATACAAATACAAATAATTTATTTATAACGCCAAGTTACAAGTCAGTCTTAGGTCTAGGAAATACATTTGGTATTGCGTAATGTACAATAAATCGGTACAGGTAGTTATATAAGTATTTAACATAAGAATAATTTCAGTCATTAAAGTCATTGTTGCGACTACGACATTGTTGCGAGTCAGTCATTAAACTTTTATAGCAGGAATATTAAAGTAATCCTAACATAAATAATACAATAATTCTAAACAAAAAAGAACCGACTCCACTTAGAATACGAGTTCCCAGATCTCATCTGTTAAGTATTCAAAAGAAATTTCCTAATTGGTCCAACCGTCTTCGAATAGTGAGCGTTTCTTCGATCGATTTTTTTCACCAGGTGGCACCGTGAAGACAGGTCTAGCTGTCATCATCCAATCATGAAATCGTATTTTCTATGATTGGTAGATTTTGATTATGACAGCTGCTATCGAAAAGACCTTTCGCCACTGCACTGCTACTGCTGCTGCGGTGATGCTGACATACAAAAAAATATAGCAAAAACAATGATTCCGACGAATTGAGAACCTCTTCATTCGAAATCTTGAAGTCCGTTGATGAGAATATTGAGAATAAGTAGACTTGAAATACTCTTCAAAGCGAGAGTAAATAGGTATCTCATAGGTAAGCGTGCCCCACCGTAGACCGCATCATCACTTACCATCAGGTGAGATCGAGATCAAACGCCTGCCTATACTGCACTAAAAAAATTACTACTATTTTACCCAGAACTGTTGTCGCTCCTGTTGGAGATGCTTTCTATGCGATAGACAGGCTCCGGGGTCGAGAAATGTTCGGTACCACCCGTTAGCACGATGTTCACTTCGCCTGGCTTCAGACCTGGAAATTATTTGTTTGTTACAAGTTTACTGGTTAGACATCATCCTAATAGAACGCGAATAGGCGATCATCGTAAGTTCGCGCGGATTTTACTCGTACGAACGCTCGAACAAACATATTGAACTCGAATTGGTGTCCTAGTTAGATGTTTGATCGTGCGTTCGTACGAGTAAAATTCGCGCGACCTTACGATGATCGCCCATTCGCGTTTCATTAGGACGATGCCTTATAATATATCAGTGATCGTATTTTAGGGTGCAACACGATTTTTTTTACCTTAAAAATAATGATTTTAGGACATACGTTGTTTATTTTAATTACAATAAATACATTTCAATAACATTTTAGTGACTATATTCGCAAAATAAGTGTATGTTTGCCGCCGTTTTAGTAGTTGCTTGGAAGGGTGCAAAATATTTTCACTAAATCCGATCAGAAATGCGTTTTCAATGCGTGGCAGTGTGTAAAATTGTAAGACAAAGTGCCTTTTATAGATTTTAAGTAGATTTTAGTTACTAACTATTTAAATGTGAAATACGTAAATTACGTAATTACATAAATTTGGGTTGTTTTCATTAACTCGTGTTGTTTCAACTGTCAGTCATTTATTTCTGAGATATGATGTGATTTATTACGCTGAAAAAATGACAATTTATTCATTCAATAATGTTAGCAAAGTAGATGGTGATATCATTTTGCGATAAAAATACGTATTAAGTACGAAAAAATCGACACAGGCGGTTTTATATTATTGAGGGTGCTTGTTTCTTCCAGTTTAAGCCCTCAGCACATGGCGGCGTGGCTTAAGCGTATGCTGGTTTGCTCGTGTTATAAAAAAAAACCTTGTCATGTTGTACCATATCATGGTCTACATGAGGTGTAGGCTTTCAGTTTACCCCATCGGCTGGGTCTGGTGGCGAGCGCGGGGACGGGGGTGGGGGTGGAGGGGGTGCCGGAGCCGGCGCGCCAGTCGCACTTGATCTCCCCGCAGCGCCGCCGCACCACCGTCTCGATGCGCCGCGTGCCCGACTCCGCCGGCAGCGGCACCGCCTGACGATCAACGATCAATACATGGGGACGACAAACAAACATCGACCAGTCATCAGGCGTGTTTACACCTGGCGCACCGCCTCGCGAGGCAGCTCGGTTAGAGTGGAAGTGCCTCGCCCGAGACAAACGCACGCGCGGCCGCAATGCCTCGGTCGAAGCACGTCCACACTAACCGAGCTGCGCGGCAATAAATTTCCTCGCGAAGCGGTGCGCCAGATGTAGAAACGCCTATCCCCTATACACACACGACTTAGTAAAACATACAAGTTATGTACAGAACACTCCTGTAAAATAAAATACATAAATAATACTTACATTACATCAAAATCATGAAAAATAGGGATTACCAACCTATTAGACCCCGTTCCCACTTGTCGGATGTCGGGCCCGGATTTTAATCGGGTGTTGGCGCCTCATACAAAATTGTGTCGTGCAAGTGGGAATAGCTTCATATAAAATGTTCTGCCACTGGAACATCCGATTAAAATCCGGACCCGACATCCGACAAGTGGGAACGGGATCTTAGGTATAAGTAAATATACGGATAGAAATATGAGGTTTAAGTTTTCCACTCAAACTGCACCACTTTAAAAACATCAAAAAAATAATTATGAGTTGAAAGCAGCGCCATCTATATTTCCGTTGTGACACTTGCGATAGTGTTAGCAAGAAAGATGTCTACCTCTGGTAGCACCTAAATCCCGCTTACGGCTGCTGTAAAGCCGATGTAAAAATAAATGTAAAATAGAAATATGAGGCCGCGAATTTAATAAAAAAGTAAACATACCGAGGAAAATTTATTCCTACTAAATCTGTCACTTTAAAGAAAATTTTGTATAAAGGAATGTCATAATTAATTACAATAGCATCATAAAAATAACAAAAGCTTACCTATCAAAGCAAACACCGTTATACAGTTCGTGAGCTTTAAGAAGAACCTTCGGGAATCGACGATGACACACGAAGGTAATATTGCTGTTCTGCTTTTTCACGTGTCACTGTTGATTGATACCCGACGTCTCTTTCTAAAACCCGAAGGTTCTGCTGAGAGCTCACGGACTGTCCTTGACTTGATCTTGCAGTAATCAAAACATTTTCTTTCAGTAAGTATTTTCTCATCTTTGATGCACCTTTAGGCAAACTCTCGCGTTGAGTAAAGACTCCACCCTGGGAGATACCTTCCCAAGTAACATTTTAGGCTAAAAAGATGCTTAAATTCGCTAGTAAACAGCTTAGAGCTAGTAAAAAGCTGAACTAGCGCAGAAAAGGTTTCTCTTATACAGTGAGGCTGATTTACCGCTGTATAATGTCGAAAGTATTACTTTTGGCTTTATATTAACATAAAAAAACACCATTATACAGAATTATGTGCTAAAAAAAGCGAACTGCATTTTTTGAAAACTAAAGCTTTGTAACGGCGGAATAAGAGTATACAATGATGTTATTGTCTGAATAATGGTGTAAACCTACTCGGTTATAATGCCATTACATGAAGCTGTATAATACCTGAATAATGGTTCCATAGAAAGCCTTTATAAAGCTGTAACCTTTACAAGAGTTTTATGTAATGTTATAAGCTGTTTAAAAGCGTATTCATACTATTTTATAAAGCCGAAAATTAAATACTATTACACAGCAGCTATTGAACTCGAGGCTGATAAACACACTAAATTTTTTCCATAGTTCAGCATATAGCTTCAAAATCGAGTACTTGAAGAGCTAATGCTGTTTAAATTACGAACGCCATTAATACCATAACCTACAATCTTTAAAAATCCTAAAATGGGTTTGTTATTATGTTTCCCAATTATAACACTTAAGTAGTTACTAATTACATGTAGTAAAACAACTTTATTGTTAAATAGAGAAGCATAAGTAACACAAAAGAGTCAATCTAAAAAAAAAGATACGATCCACTAAATCACAATATACAATAATTATTGAATTATCTCTATAATTTCGAGGGCGCGTGAGTTTTTTGTTTACAATTAGTATATACATTCACATAAAACTAACAGCCGCAAGCAGAATAGGTACAGAATATCGTTTATCGCACTTGGTTTAGTTTCCTTTTGTACACTTAATGGATGCGTATATTTTACAAGATGTCTTCGAATTATGACGTTCCAAAGTAGAGTAAACACAACTCGGGTAAAAAAATCTCTTATGTAGACTTTTGTCAGTTTACTGCTGTGTATATAGGCATAAAAAGTGTAGCCGAGGAGTATTAGCTGTATAATGGAATTTATTTATGCTGTAAATCAGCCATCACTCAGTAATAATACAGCTGTTAACCAGCTAGATCTACACTTAAAGCTGTAAAATTCGTCGTTAAACAACTATATCAACACTTAGAGCTGTAAAATTCGTCGTTAAACAGCTATATCAACACTTAGAGCTGTATAATTTGGGGCCCTTTTTGAGGATATAACGGTCTCCAAGCCCGTCAATACAGCCTTTATACAGCAGAAAAATTGGCGGATACAGCTATTATACAGCTCAAAATGTTACTTGGGTTATTCTTGAGGACGATGGGACACCACAAGTATAAGGTAGCCCCCAGCGGAAGCCTCATTGTCGAACCTCTGGATTCCTGTAATGTCTGTTCTTACAACACTAGACATTCAAACTTTATTACTAACAACTGCTAAAAAAAATTATTAAGTATGTATAGGCTGGAATGGAAAATGCTGCAATGACAGAGGGCCAGACCCTCTTAATATTACTAAACCGTAACGTACTTATACTTAATCGTAACGTACCTACACATATTACTAAACCGTAACTATAGTTCAAAATCTGTAAGAATGAACTTTTGACACTTGAGTCTTGACGTAATTAGTGATGAGGCTAAGACGCATCGTTTGTCAAATTTAGCGATTATTAATTAATCGTTCGAATCGATTTTACTACAACCGATTTGTTCTTGTTATATGCCTATATATTCTTAAATTAATAATTGTTATCTACTAATTATGTATGACATAATAATATTTCCATATGATAAGAAAGTTTTATGATGTTCCATTTTTAACATCGTACTTCACTTTATTTTCATTAAGTTTTTGTTTTTATTTATTATTATATATTAGGCAATATTGATTACATAATAGATTTTTATCGACTTACGGAAATGTTATATGAATCGGAACAGCAGACATGGTCACAACACTAAATTTAAAAACAAAAAGACGTAGACCGTAACTGTTTGCATGCTAAATTGTTATTATAAAAAATTCAACAACTAAGATATGAAAAAATGTAACATTCATTAAGCTGTGTTTATGAAAAGTGAAATATTAGGTTTACATACATGACAAGCTTTAATATCGTTATAGGATTTTGTTTATAATTTCAAAGTGTCTTGCGCGTTTACGTTCTACGGGTGTTGCGATGTGTCAAAAGTTCATTCTTAGAGATTATGAACCTTTTGCGCGCCGTCGTTTGTCTGATATATGAGACAGTGACAACGTGAATGACACCTTCATAAATTATGTTTAGAGATCAAAATTTTAAGTTAAAATTTTGACATAATGCAGTTAAATACTTACATTACTAGCCACGTCGCTCTGATACGCCATCGCGAGTTGCTCATACATCTCATAGTTCTCGTGTCCATACTCTGTTTGTTCTTCAACTTCCGTCTCTACGCCCTTGTTATAAAGCCCGTTTTGGCTCGCGATGACGTCGTTGAAGCTATAGTTGGAGTTTTGTGAAGAAGGCCGCAGGTGGCTTTCATCTTTTTCGTATGTTTGCGGTTTCTCGCTGCAGGCTGAGTCTTGGGACGAGCATTGGGAGGTGTCTTCGGGTCTTTGGGGTGTTAGGCGTTCTTGGGGTTCCTGAAATTAGGTAATAATTTTAAACAAAAAAGTACCGACTTTACTTAGGGCTTTTCCAATTGGAAATGCCCGAGTTGCTGTAAAAAATACTGAAATTAATAGTGATTTCACCTATAGAGGTGTGCTTATAATAGTTGAAGAGTTCCCGATTTCTCCAAGATCCCTTCATCAGATCCGGACCTGGTGACAATGGGACCAACTGTGAAGTATACTCTTTCAAACATAAAAAAGAATTTTCCATACATAAAACAAAAATAGCAAAAAAAAACAAGCAAAGATCCCGACGAACTAAGAACCTTAATTCCTCATTGAAGTCGGTTGATTACAGTTTACAACCACATACACAAAATTTTCGCAAGACTCAGAAATCACTGACGCGCATGTGACACCTCTGGCGTTGCAAGCGTCCATAGGCTACGGTAGCTGCTTACCATCCGTATGCTTCTATGCCACAAAAACTTAGAACCAAGTTCTTTGGAGCACTATGTTGTATCCTTATAGCTCTTTTCTGACACTCCATACAAACCCATTTTATTATTCCGCTAGTCATTTTTCCTAGTTTTTCATAATTATTAGAATACAATACCAATTATGCCCTTAAGAGTCGCCAGGACGCTCGCGTTCCCATACAAACGTAGTTCTGCTCTCATTTTAAAACGACATGCTTTAGAGCCACGAAATTTGGCATGGGCATTCGAGTAGTACAGATCTAGGTCGGACATTCATTTTCGTTGCTAAAAATTGTAATTCAAAGAAAAAAAGCCCGTTAGAGATTTACATACAAAACTTATTTTTGCTATATTTTCTTTGTATTACAATTTTTAGCAACGAAAACGAACGTCCGACTTAGATGTGTACTACTAGAATGCCCATGCCAAATTTCGTGGTTCTAAAGCATGTTGTTTTAAAATGAGAGCTGAACTACGTTTGTATGGGGACTCGAGTTCACGCGAGCGTCCTGGCAACTCTTAAAAGGATCACGAGCATTTTTGTTACATCTTGTATAATTAGTATGAATTAAAAACCCACCTTAAATTCCATCTTCTCTACATTACTATCCATAAACTCTTCATTATTCTCAAAATCCTCCACAGCCTCCATTTCTTCTTCTTCTATCTCCTGCTTAATCTGAACCCCCAACTCTTTCACATTGATAATCTCTGGTCGCTTCTCCTGGTGTCTTCTGGGAGAGAAGTCTTCTATCATACTCTGGCATTTCTCATCATCCGTCAACTTCTCAGTCTTGATATTGTTGAGAATGTTCACGTCGAAGGCTTCCTCTTTCTTCTTTTTGCTTTTTCTTTTCTTCTTGGTGTCGGAGTCGGAGGACGAGCTGCTTGATGAGCTGCTGGAGGACTTCGCTTTCTTCTTTTTCTTTTGGATTTTCTTTAATTTCTGTTTCTTCTTGGTTTTCTTGTCTTTTAGTTTCTTCTTGGGCGCTGGAAAGTGAATAGACTAGGTTAGATTTGCAAAACATAACGTAGATGGCGCTGTAGCAAAACCGTCCCAAGGTTTTTTCAAAGATTTCACCCGATTTCTTCACGATCAATAGGGTACTTTCCAATAGAAAAACTTAATTGTTTCGATGACTTCATAAAATCAAAATTTCAAAAATACACGAGAGAATCCAGGTGTAACATGTGTTTGCGCTTTAAATAATATTATAATGGTTCAAACTTTTACAAAGACAATGTATTTATCATATAGTATTGTGGCGTCACAATATTAGTCTCCCGTATAAACTCCATATAATATAACAAATCGTTTAGACATTTCCTAAAGAATAGCTGTTAGATCATAAGTAGCCTATTGTTTGTCGATACGCATAGTATACAGACTTCGTGTGTTCACTAATAGAGTTGACAACATAGTACTCAAAACCTTTGCATAAGTGATAAAGGGAACATGTCATGCGTTATGAATGGACAACATGATACGTGACGTCGCAGTGAGACTCTGTAGAGTACACAGATAAAAGGATATCTTAATCCAAGATATTCATTCTTGTATATAAGGAAAATCGATAATTTCTTAAATCAAGTAAAAAATATCTTGAACCAAGTAAGTTCTATCTTGGATCAACAAAATCATACTTGGTTCAACAAAATCATACTTGGTTCAAGAAATTATCGATTTTCCTTATATACAAGAATGAATATCTTGGATTAAGATATCTTTTTTTTCTGTGTACTATTATTTATCTACGTGCTTACATTCGACTTCTTCCTCAGAGATCTTCACCGCCTTTGCTTTCTTCTTCTTCTGTTTGTCTCTGAGCTTCTTCATGTGCTTCTTCTCCGTGCGTCGCCGTTTGGCCAGCTTCGTTTTCGACTTTTTACTCATCTGTAATATAACAAGAATTTTAAACAAAAAAAGAACCGGTTTCATTTAGTAGGTACAATCCACCTTTCCTTTAGGAAATACAATCCGCCCAATGAGGGCGCCACTGGATGGTCAGTTTTCGCAAAAAAAATTCAGGGACAAGTAGTAACTTGTCGGGCTTTATAAATATTGTAAAATACTATCACGACTTTATGTCAAATATGTCTCAATATTTTTAGGTTTTTGATTATATTTCACGTTACCTTCTTTTTGGCTTTCTTCCTTTTGACTTCATCTTCGTCGGTGGCCGAGGACAGAGTGGAAGGAGACCTCTTCCTCTTACGCGATTTTTCTTTTACTTCCCCTTTCTGCTTCTTGCTGTCAAATAAATAAATAAATGTCACCAAATCGAGCCCTCACTTTGACAACTTAGGGTCAAAACACACCTAGCGGAATCACAGCGGAATTAAGCCAATTCATAGACAAAATGCTTAAATTTGTCTATGATAGCGGAAATTTGTCTATGGTAGGTGATTTTTTGTATGGAAGCCATAGACAATTTTCCGCTATCATAGACAAATTTAAGCATTTTGTCTATGAATTGGCTTAATTCCGCTGTGATTCCGCTAGGTGTGTTTTAACGCTAAAGGCAGATTGTATATGGAGATGGGATTGCCAGGCACGAAAAACACAAAAGCCGGGCTCTGCTTAATTTAGCCGGACATTTCACTCAAAAACCCGGACATCATTTTTTAATAGATATATCGTGCCTTTGCTTGCGCTAGACTTTCGACTTGCACCACTCGCACGACGTACCCTCGCACGGACGAAAATCCTGACAGGCCGGACTGGAAAACATTTGGCCGGACACGTCCGTAAAAACTGTAAAAAGTCAAACATGTCCCTGGCAATCCTATTGGCTGTGTGCAAAAGTGTGGCGCCATCTCTTGAGCAGGGGGTGAAAGGGTTTTTTCTTTTTTATTAATCGCATATACTCCTTGCTTATATGAAATGTCACTGGCTGATTCACTATTTTGACAGTTTACCCTACGTGTGATGTCAAATATTTTGAAATGTGATATTGATAAGAGCCCAATTTCTTGTTACATTGTGCGCTGCGATCGTTCACGTTACCCCCACCATGCACTTCGCACATAGCCAATACGGAGAGCTGACCACGATACATATAACACAATAACGAGAATTGTGGCAAAGTCGCGGACAAAAGCTAGTCTTCTAAGATATATCCGTACAAGGCAGGAAGAAGTTGGTAACTCGAGATGTAAAATTGAAGAAATTTGAACCTTATGAGTTTTTTTTAAAGTTCAAATTTGTTCAACTTTTCTCCGCGACTTGTCAACTTCTTCCCGCCTTGTACAGATATATTTACCTTTTCTTTACTAGGCTGGTATTTTCAGCTGCCTCCTCGACCTCGCTCTCCTGGCTCCACCCCTCACTGCTTAATTTCATCTTCTCCTTCTCTTCCGCTTTCTTCTTCTCTTCTTTGTCTTCCCGGACGGGCGTGGTGCTGCGGGATTGAACCTGGGCCTCCGCGACCTCTAAAGCCTCCATAAACCTGAGAAAATTTATGTTTTTTTATACAATTAACTAGTAGTCCGCCTCGAACTGAGAACTCGCGATTTGCTTGCAAACGAGTTGATAAATATAAATATAACAAGACCCTTTTACTGATTTTTTCACGCCGTCTAGCTCCTCAACCCCTTAGATGGATATTTCTCATATAAAAACTCTCAAATTATATGTTTCTCCGCTACAATCCCAACAAATTTCATAAAGATCAGAAAAACGTTAGTAAGGTTGTCGTCGAACACTCTAAAAATCAAAACGCCATCGAAATGCCAAGACGTCCCAGTAGCGAGTTGTTTGATGATAAGAACTCGCTTCGCTTACGGTGCGCTCGTACGATTATAAGTTTTTACAGTAAGAAAATTTGGTGGTTGTCACTTTGTTTTGAAGGTAACTAATCGTCCGCCTCGAACTGAGAACTCGCGATTCACTTGCAAACGAGTTGACCAATATAACAAGAACTAATAAGAAGGATTTTTTTTCTCCTTCTAGCTCGATAACCACTTGATCGAGCCTGCTCATATACGAATTCTCCAATTTTATGTACCACTGCTGCAGCCCCAAAAAAAATTATAAAGATCAGAAAAACGTTACTAAAGTTAATCTAAATCAAAAAGGCATCCAAATGCCGAGACGTCCCAGTAGCCAGGTGACAGTTAGTGCCGTATAGGGATAAGTTCGCCTTTGTACCTATATCTCCTAAAATTGTTTTGTATTTTTCTTTGTGTACAATAAAGTGCTACTACTACTACTACTACTACAGTTCGGTCGTGAGTTGTTTGTAAGAACTCACTTCGCTTACGCTCCGCGAGTTCGACTAAAAAGGGGACAGTTGTGGTTCCTCTTGACCTTAAGTCTCTTATCCTAGCAGACATCCTTCTTTTTCAGTCTTTTAAATCAGGTATGATTATGTAAATGTTACCTCTGATACTCCCGATCTAGCAGTTGCGTGTCACCATGCTGCGGAGTATCTGCGCCCTTCGGCCTGCGCTGTCGGCCCTCAGCACCCTCTACGCGGGGCTTTGCCCCGTCAGCGAGGGGCTTCGCCCCCTCAATGACGTCTGTGGAGGGCGGCGTCTCTTTTTGGGGCGGTGCCCCATCTTTTTGGGGCGGTGCCCTATCTTTTTGGGGCGGCGCCCCCTCGGCACGGGGCGGGGCTTCTGAAGCTTCACGCGACGGCACGGTCACGTTTTCGCTGAGACACTGTTGCAGAGGCGGGTACCAGCTGCGTTTGGTAGGAAACGGGCCGTCGGATATCCTGAAATAGTAGGGGATAATTTGTTTAATGTGCCGATATACATCTCAAGTTTTACTTAAAACTTTATTTAGTGACATCAATTAATTTTCATCAAATCTGTGTATCTTGAGTAATTTTCATCATATCAGCCTGAAAACATCCCATGTCGAGTTAATCCCAAGTTTCATTAATATCATAACCAGCGGCCCATTTCTTAAAAGCTTGTAACCTGTAATACAAGCGGAAGTCCCTTTCTAGCAAAAGATGTCGAAAAGTGACAAGTGTATTACAAGTTACAAGCTTTTTTTGAGAAACGGGCGCCAGATCTTTGGATGAACTTGTTGGGGATCTCCATCAATTTCTCCCCGTAATTTATAAAGTTATTTTAAGCAATAAATTTCGCCATAAGCATAACAACAACCGACTAGTTACCTCAGATGAGCACATAGATTTTGGGTTAAAAAAAATGAAATAAAACGCTTACCAAACGAAAATGTTTTGTTAGTAACCACTAATGATATATGGAATGAGGTGACCTGCGGGATGATAATATCCACACTCGGGCGCCTTACCGTATACTGAAATAAAAACAATAAGCGCGATGTAGGACTTGCCATTACAATGAACGCCATCTTCCTACAAAAATGAAATTTTATACTTAAACGATTTTTAATTTTCAAAATACTGTGAATTTCGTCTTTCCTTGTGTGTTGTTTCACATTTGTTTTTGTTGAAAAGTAGGAAACATATCCAGGATCATGTTAATTAATTTAAAAATAGCACAGTACGTCTAGTCGTCATTTAATATATCGACTAATAAAATCAAAACATGGCCCTTAGAAAATCAAAGATAATTAGAATTTTAGGTACATATTTAATTAAAAATGTACGTAAATTGTGAAGGTTAGTTAAGTATGGACATATTATAAAAGTGAGGATTAAAATAAAAATTGAAATAAAATAGTCTTACGGTGGATACTTAGGAATCTTTTTAATGCGTGAAAACTGAAAAACAATGAAAAATCTGATGAAAATACTAGAAATATTCGCTGCGTCGGGTTAGTCTCGAAAGCCTAATTTGTAGAGATGGTATCCCGGAATGATCGTAAATAAGGAATAAGGTACCAGTGGCGGAGTGATCATGCAACTCGGTTCCTTATATTGGCAGTACTCACTGGTCGGTGGAGTACACGCGGTCCACGAGGCAGTACTCACTGATCGGTGGAGTACACTGGCAGTACTCACTGGTCGGTACGATACACTGGCAGTACTCACTGGTCGGTGGACTACACCGGCAGTACTCCCTGGTCGGTAGGGTACACCGGCAGTACTCCCTGGTCGGTAGGGTACACCGGCAGTACTCCCTCGTCGGTAGGGTACACCGGCAGTACTCCCTGGTCGGTAGGGTACACCGGCAGTACTCACTGGTCGGTGGACTACACCAGCAGTACTCCCTGGTCGGTAGGGTACACCGGCAGTACTCCCTGGTCGGTAGGGTACACCGGCAGTACTCCCTGGTCGGTAGGGTACACCGGCAGTACTCCCTGGTCGGTAGGGTACACCGGCAGTACTCCCTCGTCGGTAGGGTACACCGGCAGTACTCCCTGGTCGGTAGGGTACACCGGCAGTACTCACTGGTCGGTGGACTACACCAGCAGTACTCCCTGGTCGGTAGGGTACACCGGCAGTACTCCCTGGTCGGTAGGGTACACCGGCAGTACTCCCTGGTCGGTAGGGTACACCGGCAGTACTCCCTGGTCGGTAGGGTACACCGGCAGTACTCCCTGGTCGGTAGGGTACACCGGCAGTACTCCCTGGTCGGTAGGGTACACCGGCAGTACTCCCTGGTCGGTGGACTACACCGGCAGTACTCACTGGTCGGTGGAGTAGACGCGGTCGACGAGCGCCATGCGCTGCGCGCGCAGCTCCCGCAGCACGACGTCGCGCCCGCGCACGCAGCTGCACGCGCCCGGCCGCGTCGCCCACCACACACAGGGCTGTAGGCGCGTCTGTCTGTAAGTAGTTACAATAAACATTAGGATATGCTCAACAACTGCATGTAAAATAATGGAGATTACCACTATTACCAGTACAACTAAACTTTCTAGATAGCTAGCACATCCAAAACGCGGACATGATATCTATATAAGAGCCGCAATATCTATAAAAAATCTTACAGTTATTTCTAAGACAATCTTTAAATAATATATACATTAACATTACTTACTTGTAACACTTGGTTTTATCGTGTCGAAACAGCAATGGCTGACATATCTTCAGCACAAAATCCCATATCTCCAACGACACAATCGTAGACTTCGACGCCTTTCTCTCCAACGCCTCATCAAGATCTTTCTCCACAGACAAACGAAATTCTTTCTCATTTTCATTTTTGTTTCCTGAACTTCTATTTTTATCTTTCTTCTTCTTTTTATCGGAGCTCTTCTGTTTATCACTTTTTGAGGTATATCCACTTTCTGTGCTTCTATATCCACTCTCAGTACTTTTACAGCCACTATCTGTTGATTTGTAACTATCGCTATAATCGCTTGCACGACTTAAACGCTGCCTGCTACTATCATCTAATTCTGGAGTTCCTTGGCATTTGAAATCAATTACCGGAGAATCGTATTCCACTAAACCTTTGTCTTGACTTTCATCGTCACTTATATTTTCTTGCTTAATTTCGTTAATAACGGATTCTAGGAAATTGTCGTCGGCTAGACTGTCAGACATGTTGGTGTCTTGATTATAATCGAAGCTTTTCTTAGATTTAACTTTAGCAAAGTTATCTGGTTTAGAATCTTCATCGAACATGTCCATAATTTCATCGTCATTAGGATCTATTTCGTATTCAAATGAATCAATAACAGGTTGTAATTTCTCTATCTTCACCACACTTGGGTTTTCCACAGCTTTTAAAAGCGCTTCTTTTTCCAAATCCTCTTTCTTTTTTTCCAGCTCTTTGTCAGTTTCTTTAACTTCTTTGGGTTTCTTTTCTTTCGTAGGTGTGGCTTTAGATTTGTCGTCTACTTGAGGGCTTGCGGTTTTGTCATCGTTGTCCAACGACCAACTGTCACAAACCAAGTAATCGCTAAGATTAACATCTGTCTCCTTAGTGTCTTGTTCGACTGCGTTCTCTGAGCTATTTGCGCTTTTTGCCGATTCTTTATTTTCTCTCTTAGAGTCCTTTTCCCTACTCTTATCACTATGTTTTTCTTTATACCTATCTCTATCGCCTTTCCTAGATCTGTCATATTTATCTGAATGTCTCCTGGAACTCTCGTATCTATCACTTTTTCTCTTACTGTCTCGACCTCTGCTAACTGATATTCTGTTAAGTTTTGGTGGACGCGGCGATTTGTGTGTCTGTTCTTTTTCTGTATCTTCTTTTTCTTTCTCGTTGTCGTGATTCTTGCGCTGGAACGGATTATCGTAGTCGGGCAGAATCTTCGAGTAGTCGAATTTGAATTTTTTGCCTTCAGCTTTTGCTTTCTTTGCGTCTCTAATGATTTCGTCTACTTTAGTCGCATCTGAAATTTAACTTCACTCATAAAAATGTTTCTTTTTAAGACTTTGAAAACTAACTACTAGAGCGGCATTTTAATTTTGTATGAAAAATCAAAATTTAATCTACGTACTATTTTTTTTGTTAAAAATTTAAATTAAATTCCTCTTAATTTTTTCTAATATTTATTCCTGTCGCCCATTATATGCATAAACAATACTTCTAAGTCTTAAGCTACACTTAAAGCTATAACCAACATGCACAAGCATTACAAAAAAGCATAAAACAAAAATTTAATTATACAAGGTGTACCCCGTACCCGGGACGCGGCGCGGCGGCTGCGCCGGCGCAACTCGTAGCTTGCGGGCTGCGGCATGCGGTAGGGCGTTACACGGTGCAAGGGGGGTTAAATAAGAGTAAGAAGCTAATGCAGGCGCCGGCACAGTGGATTTAGCAAGGATTTTATATAAGCCTGGATTGATAATGTCGCGTGTCGATACGAAATCGCGTTCCTCAGTTCAGCGGCATCCTATTGTTTCACAAACAAAGTAGAGTAGGTCTCATTTCATACATTTTGTTCGGCGATACGACACTATTGAAATAACTCAACTTCAGACTTGACAGATGGGGCTACGGCATCCTAATACCAGAGACTATAGAGATATAGACGACCACAGCCTAAGAACTTTTTGAACCTCATGTCGATTGCGCCATCTATGTCAAAGCCTCCTAAAGATACCGAATATGTAAGAGAAATGTCACCTGCACTGCTACTCCACCTAGTAGCTACTAGTGTACTACTAGTACGCTATTTGTTACTACATACGCTATTTGTTATTTGTTCGTCTATATCTCTATAGTCTCTGCTAATACCGAAAACAGAGGTTCAGTCTGAAGCGGACTCTTGGCGGACCGCGATTTTGTAAAGACATTCTCAATTTATCAATCTTATCATTATTGGTGTGTGCACAAGAAAGGGAAATAGTAATTTTATAACTTAGGGCGCAGGCTGCGCGGTCGTCCAGAACAGGTTCATACAAGTCTATAAGTTTTGATTGTGCCGCTCGGAACGGGGGCAAGCTTCGAGTCTGCGGTTAAGCCCGTCACAGACGGAGCTATAATATATATTAATATACCGTAAGATACCGAGATATATATTATCGTATAGCTCGGCACCCCACACGGCAAAGATATGAAAAGTGAGAAAGATATATCGGTTATACGTCACGCCAGAGAAGGAAGGCAATATACCCAAAATATATCGAAATATATCGTAATATATCGAGCTATAATATATATTATAGCTCCGCGTGGGGACTCTGTCAAATAGTACGTGAATTATATCGTAAGATACCGAGCTATAATATATATTATAGCTCCGTCTGTGACGGGCTTTATAGTCTCAGACACATTAGTAGACTTAAACAGGGTGTTTTTTCAACAATCACCCACGTTGTACGAGGTGATTGATTATAGACAGGGCACAAAATTTCAAAATCGCTCTCCTTTTCGATGCGACAGGC
This sequence comes from Pammene fasciana, assembly GCA_911728535.1. NCBI lineage: Eukaryota > Metazoa > Arthropoda > Insecta > Lepidoptera > Tortricidae > Pammene > Pammene fasciana. The sequence continues at coordinate 4,586,297 of OU452295.1, forward strand.
AAACGATATTACTTTTGGGCAACCGGGCTTTTTACCTGGTTTAGACTTAGCTGTATCCGAATTGCCGGTTGCCTTCAAAGAAAATTTAACCGGAAGTGAGATATTCAAGATGGCGGCCAAAAAAATACCCATTTTTTACTGTTTCTTAAATAAATCGTAAACCGTGACGCCTACCAAAAAATGTTCTTCTACTTAAGTAATCCACATAAAATTTTCTATTAAAAAGGTTCTATACAGTTTTTTGCTGGGATCAAAGTTTAATGAGATATCGAGGGTATAAGACAGCCATTAAACATATAGACTAATTAGCTTTTTCCCGCGACTTTGTCTCAGGGACCCGACCACCCCTTCCCAGAAAAAAGCCGTTGATCGGCTTAGCCGTTCATTGAATAGCCCAAACAACTTGCTTACCTTTCGAAATGATACCCCGTTTAGCTTGCTTAGCCGTATGAAGAGGTTACCGTCACCGCCGTCACCGGGATACCGCTACTTTCGTAAGGGTAACCCTATCCAATATGCAATCCAATCAAGTTAAGCGCTTAAATCAAGCGGTTTTAATACGGCTAAGCAGTTACCTAACGACTATCAGATGCATTTATGAAGCGCTTAAAAAAAGCCGTTCCGAAAGGGTTTTTGAAGGGGTTTTTATAAGACTGCTGAATTTACCCCTTCATTTGATTTTAATACAAGTTTGATTTAAAACTAATGTAATGATTTTGGCCGTTAGTTAATTATTATTATTTACGACCAGTAATGATAAATGTATTGTATTTGATTAATATAGAAATACACTGTATACGATTTGATTACTGCAGTCTGACTTCTATATTTTTTTAAATATGAAAAAGGAATCTAATCAATTTGAGCAAATACTATTATATGACAGTGTTATCATGTAAAATAATATTGATAACTAACACATGTAAAAAAAGAGTTTTAGTTTGTTACCCAGAAGTCATCCTGTATAAGCTGCAAACTCAACAGTGATGTTACAAAATACCGCTTAAAAGTTACGAAACTCATGCTGTTTGGGCTCATTCGACTTGTACTGATGAGGAGTTGGTACCGGTATCACAAGATGGAGCTAATGCTGAACCCTGGGGGACCCTACTGGATCTCAGGTTTGGCGCAACACAAACTCATGCTGTTTGGGCTCATTCGACTTGTACTGATGAGGAGTTGGTACCGGTATCACAAAATGGAGCTAATGCTGAACCCTGGGGGACCCTACTGGATCTCAGGTTTGGCGCAACACAAACTCATGCTGTTTGGGCTCATTCGACTTATACTGATGAGGAGTTGGTACCGATATCACAAGATGGAGCTAATGCTGAACCCTGGGGGACCCTACTGGATCTCGGGTTTGGCGCAACACAAACTCATGCTGTTTGGGCTCATTCAACTTGTACTGATGAGGAGTTGGTACTGGTATCACAAGATGGAGCTAATGCTGAACCCTGGGGGACCCTACTGGATCTCAGGTTTGGCGCAACACCAACTCATGCTGTTTGGGCTCATTCAACTTGTACTGATGAGGAGTTGGTACCGGTATCACAAGATGGAGCTAATGCTGAACCCTGGGGGACCCTACTGGATCTCGGGTTTGGCGCAACACAAACTCATGCTGTTTGGGCTCATTCGACTTGTACTGATGAGGAGTTGGTACCGATTTCACAAGGTGGAGCTAATGCTGAACCCTAAGGACCCTACTGGATCTCGGGTTTGGCGCAACACAAACTCATGCTGTTTGGGCTCATTTGACTTGTACTGATGAGGAGTTGGGACCGGTATCACAAGATGATGGAGCTCATACTAAACCCTAAGGGGCCCTACTGGATCTCGGGTTTGGCGCAACACAAACTCATGCTGTTTGGGCTCATTCGACTTGTACTGATGAGGGGTTGGTACCGATTTCACAAGATGGAGCTAATGCTGAACCCTGAGGACCCTACTGGATCTCGGGTTTGGCGCAACAGAAACTCATGCTGTTTGGGCTCATTCGACTTGTACTGATGAGGAGTTGGTACCGATTTCACAAGATGGAGCTAATTCTGAACCCTGAGGACCCTACTGGATCTCGGGTTTGGCGCAACAGAAACTCATGCTGTTTGGGCTCATTTGACTTGTACTGATGAGGAGTTGGGATCGGTATCACAAGATGATAGAGCTCATACTGAACCCTGAGGGACCCTACTGGATCTCGGGTTTGGCGCAACACAAACTCATGCTGTTTGGGCTCATTCGACTTGTACTGATGAGGAGTTGGTACCGATTTCACAAGATGGAGCTAATGCTGAACCCTGAGGACCCCACTGGATCTCGGGTTTGGCGCAACACAAACTCATGCTGTTTGGGCTCATTTGACTTGTACTGATGAGGAGTTGGGACCGGTATCACAAGATGATGGAGCTCATACTGAACCCTGAGGGACCCTACTGGATCTCGGGTTTGGCGCAACACAAACTCATGCTGTTTGGGCTCATTCGACTTGTACTGATGAGGAGTTGAGACCGATATCACAAGATGATGGAGCTCATACTAAACCCTGAGGGACCCTACTGGATCTCGGGTTTGGTGCAACACAAACTCATGCTGTTTGGGCTCATTCGACTTTTACTGATGAGGAGTTGGTACGGTATCACAAGATGGAGCTCATGCTGAACCCTGGGGGACCCTACTGGATCTCGGGTTTAGCGCAACACAAACTCATGCTGTTTGAGCTCATTCGACTTGTACTGAGGTATAGTTGGTACCGGTATCACAAGATGGAGCTCATGCTGAACCCTGGGAGACCCTACTGGATCTCGGGTTTTTCGCAACACAAACTCATGCTGTTTGGGCTCATTTGACTTGTACTGATGAGGAGTTGGGACCGGTATCACAAGATGATGGAGCTCATGCTAAACCCTGAGGGACCCTACTGGATCTCGGGTTTGGCACAACACAAACTCATGCTGTTTGGGCTCATTTAACTTGTACTGATGAGGAGTTGGTACCGGTATCACAAGATGGAGCTCATGCTGAACCCTGGGGGACCCTACTGGATCTCTGGTTTAGCGCAACACAAACTCATGCAGTACAAGTCGAATGAGCTCAAACAGCATGAGTTTGTGTTGCGCCAAACCCGAGATCCAGTAAGGTCCCCCAAGGTTCAGCATGAGCTGCATCTTGTGATACCGGTCCCAACTCCTCATCAGTACAAGTCGAATGAGCCCAAACAGCATGAGTTTATGTTGCGCCAAACCCGAGATCCAGTAGGGTCCCCCAAGGTTCAGCATCAGCTGCATCTTGTGATACCGGTCCCAACTCCTCGTCAATACAAGTCCAATGAGCCCAAACAGCATGAGTTTATGTTGCGCCAAACCCAAGATCCAGTAGGGTCCCCCAGGGTTCAGCATGAGCTCTATCTTGTGATACCGGTCCCAACTCCTCATCAGTACAAGTCGAATGAGCTTAAACAGCATGAGTTTATGTTGCGCCAAACCCGAGACCCAGTAGGGTCCCCCAGGGTTCAGCATGAGCTCCATCTTGTGATACCGGTCCCAACTCTTCATCAATACAAGTCGAATGAGCCCAAACAGCATGAGTTTATGTTGCGCCAAACCCGAGATCCAGTAGGGTCCCCCAAGGTTCAGCATCAGCTGCATCTTGTGATACCGGTCGCAACTCCTCATCAATACAAGTCCAATGAGCCCAAACAGCATGAGTTTATGTTGCGCCGTTAAAAGATAAAAGATATTTATTCTTCAATTTAGGCACATTACAATGCACTTATGAACGTCAGAGAGAAAAGAAACTACCACCGGTTCTAACCCTACACCTCTGACCCGAGAAGTATTACTTATTACCGGCAAGAAACTCGGCGGGACTTATTTTTTCAAAACAGTACTACAAATACATTAAAGATACTATATACAATAATGCGTAGTTCTTCAAGAAGGCATATCAAAACAGCTTGAGAGACAGACATGTACCTGCCTATTCTGTAATTAAAATGAAAAATAAAAATAAAATCCAAATCTGACTGCTTCGCAATACGTTTGATATTCTTTCTTACTTGAACTGTGTCCTCTAAATGTTAGATGATTTTATAGATTCTGGTTTGGGCCATGCATACGAGTATATGTCTGTCATATAGTCCTCGACCCTGTAATAACCCTTTGACATTAAAGTTTTTTTCAAGTATTTCTTAAGAGCGGGAAATGATAGATTCAAAACATCGACGGGTAACTTGTTATAAATATGAATACCCTGGGCAAAAAATGACTTATATGCTTTGCGGACACGACATCGTCTGATAGCAAGCTTGTTTTTATTTCTAGTGTTATAGCCAAACCCGAGATCCAGTAGAGTCCCCCAAGGTTCAGCATCAGCTGCATCTTGTGATACCGGTCCCAACTCCTCATCAATACAAGTCCAATGAGCCCAAACAGCATGAGTTTATGTTGCGCCAAACCCAAGATCCAGTAGGGTCCCCCAGGGTTCAGCATGAGCTCCATCTTGGGATACCGGTCCCAACTCCTCATCAATACAAGTCCAATGAGCCCAAACAGCATGAGTTTATGTTGCGCCAAACCCAAGATCCATTAGGGTCCCCCAGGGTTCAGCATGAGCTCCATCTTGTGATACCGGTCGCAACTCCTCATCAGTACAAGTCGAATGAGCCCAAACAGCATGAGTTTATGTTGCGCCAAACCCGAGATCCAGTAGGGTCCCCCAGGGTTCAGCATGAGCTCCATCTTGTGATACCGGTCGCAACTCCTCATCAGTACAAGTCGAATGAGCCCAAACAGCATGAGTTTATGTTGCGCCAAACCCGAGATCCAGTAGGGTCCCCCAAGGTTCAGCATGAGCTGCATCTTGTGATACCGGTCCCAACTCCTCATCAGTACAAGTCGAATGAGCCCAAACAGCATGAGTTTATGTTGCACCAAACCCGAGATCCCCTAGGGTCCCCCAGGGTTCAGCATGAGCTCCATCTTGGGATACCGGTCCCAACTCCTCATCAATACAAGTCCAATGAGCCCAAACAGCATGAGTTTATGTTGCGCCAAACCCAAGATCCAGTAGGGTCCCCCAGGGTTCAGCATGAGCTCCATCTTGTGATACCGGTCGCAACTCCTCATCAGTACAAGTCGAATGAGCCCAAACAGCATGAGTTTATGTTGCACCAAACCCGAGATCCCCTAGGGTCCCCCAGGGTTCAGCATGAGCTCCATCTTGGGATACCGGTCCCAACTCCTCATCAATACAAGTCGAATGAGCCCAAACAGCATGAGTTTATGTTGCGTCAAACCCGAGATCTAGTAGGGTCTCCCAGGGTTGAGCATGAGCTCCAACTTGTGATACCGGTCCCAACTCTCCATCGAAATATGAGCAATATTTTGAAATCGATCTGGCAGGTTCGCGGCACACTGCTTTGAGTCTTTGAGAAATGCCGCCAAGCCGCCTGCCGCTTGCAGTGGAAATTACTTTATTGCGCCGCAATAAGGTTTATTTTTGAACGGATCAGAACACTCGTGTGAGTGTTGTGACGTTTTGACCCGTATCTCAGTTTGTTTATGTTTTGGTGTAAGTTGACGTATTTTGCCATTTCTTCCGCAACCAGCACGGTGCCCGGATCGGAGTTATCTCTTATCAATTTCAAATCAATAACTGTACCTACGTAATATTCACGCCAACCCACGCCCGCCGACGAATTACGAAATAATTACGTAGGTCTTTCTTTCTTCAAGCGAGTCAGCAACTAAACTAAATTCAAAATCTGCCCTTTAGAGGCCGGCGACCAACCTCATTATACCTACTCATAATACTTAACTAAACATCTTATCGTATAAAATACATAATTTCGAAATATTGCTCATATTTACTTAAGGATAAGGAGACAAGTCGCTTGATCGTTGAAAAACCCCTTCAATAGCGCTATAATTTTAAGCGCTTAAAAATATACCGGTTAGCCTTTAGTAAACTGAGTACCCGTATTACTATTTGAATGATAGTGTAAATTCAGCAGCCTTACAAAAACCCCTTCAAATACCCTTTCGCAAAGGCTTTTTATAGCGCTTCGAAAACGTATCGGGTAGTGGTAAAGTAATAGTGCTTAGCCTTATTTAAAGCGCTTAAAAACCCAAATGAACGGGTTTTAAGGAGCAACGGCTTTGGTTAGCAAAGCCTTACGAAAAACCCCGCTAAAAACCCTCGAAGGGGATACCGGGCGGGTCCCTGCTTTGTCTGCGTGGGATTAACATTCGCCATAATAAATTTATGAAACACCTTAGTGAAATCTTATAGCAAATATAAATTTAACGTATATACTTTTTTACGTCTACAGTGAGCAACAATTGCATACAAAGTTTCACCCCCCTTTTCACCCCTTCAAAAGATGATTTCAGGGATAAAAACTATTTTATGTCCTTTTCCATAACTCAAACTATCATCATACCAAATTTCATCTAAATCGGTTCAGCGGTTTAAGCGTGAAGAGGTAACAGACACACTTTCGCATTTATAATATTAGTATGAAAAAATTGTGCGCATTGAGAAAAAGTTTTAAATTTTTGACCATGGATAGAGTGCCCCACGATGAATATTTTTTACTGTTGGAGGTCCGTAAAATTTTTGGACGTTCACGTCAAAATCCCCTCTGATGTGATTTGAGAGTTTTCCCTCTTCGCAGAACTTTTTTTAAATATATCTATATTTAAAAAAAAGTTCTGCGAAGAGGGAAAACTCTTCAAAAATGAATTGTGCATGTCTGTTTTATACGGAAATGATACCACACAACCCCTCAACCAGAGTATTTAAAATATAATTTATCTTTAAACAGTTAGTGTGTCTGTTACCTCTTCACGCTTAAACCGCTGAACCGATTTAGTTTAAATTTGGCATGATGATAGTTTGAGTTATGGAAAAGGATATGAAATAGTTTTTATCTCAGAAATCATCTTTTGAAAGGGTGAAAAGGGGGGTGAAACTTTGTATGGAATTGTTGCTCACTGTAGACGTAAAAAAGTATGTATGTTAAATTTATATTTGCTACAAGATTTCACTAAGGTGTTTCATAAATGTATTATAGCGAATGTTAATCCCACGCAGACGAAGTCGCGGGAAAAGGGTAATAAGTCTATATATTTAAGGTCTATCTTATACCCTCGATATCTCATTAAACTTTGATCCCAGCAAAAAACTGTATAGAACCTTTTTTATAGAGAATTTTATGTGAATTATTTAAGTAAAAGAACATATTTTGGTAGGGGACACGGTTTACGAGTTATTTAAGAAAAAGTAAAAAATGGGTAATTTTTTTGGCCGCCATCTTGAATATCTCACTTCCGGAGAAATTTTCTTTGAAGGCAACCGGCGATTCGGATACAGCAGGGTCTAAATCAGGTAAAAAGCCCGGTTGCCCAAAAGTAATATCGTTTGCTTCTCGACATGGATTTTTTGAAAAATGGAACTAGACTATTAGGTAAATCATACTGAACAAAAATTTCTATGGGAACAACCCCCAAATCCCAACAACAATTTTGACCTCCCCATAGAAACCGTCGACGTCTAATGAATGCTTTGTGATATCGGAGTATGTCCAATAGAAAAAGTTATTCAGTATGGCCTACATGATCACTTGATCACCTCGCACAACATGGGTAATAGGGAAGATGCAGCTATAATATTTACCATTATTTCGTGATCAAAACGTTGAAAAAACATAAAATAATAGGTATTGTAACATTTTTACTTTAGTTTATACAAATTTCAAACAATAATTACGATTTGAAGTCACGTGAAACGGAACGTGTTTTAATCCACCAATCAGCGTCTGGTGACGTCACACCTGTATGACGGCTAATGGGGTTGGCAACTGTCACTAGTTTTGTTATATGGGATTTGGCTTAAAGGGCTAGCATCCGGGTCAAAAAAAAAACAGAATTTGACACTGTTGGCAAGTTTGACAGGGACGAACAAATATGGCGAATGACACATACATGAGTGACGTCACAGGAACTGTAGATCCGTTTAGGCGCGAAAATGTAAATTGTCAGTTTGTAACAGCATTTTTTGACTATAAATTATAGTATTTTCATTTTTTAACACACTCGTGGTCTATTCTACGTGCGATTCTTTCAAATGGAACCATTAAATGAAAACACTGCATCTTGCCTATTGTTAAACAAAACGCCCTGCGTTCTAGCGCAACGTTCTTAAAAAAATAAGAAGGTATTCCCTCTAACTTTGAACTTATCTTATTTAGGCTACAGACTGAACTCTGCCGATATTTTCATAAAATTATTCATCAAATATAAGCATGTTACACGAAACAAAGAACTATTAGCAGTCTCTATTCCCCTTTCTTGTAAGTGTTAACACCCATCGAGCCGGCGCCGTGAAGAATAAATTAGTTGACTGCTCTCAATACAGTCCGCGCACGACTTTCGTGGATTCTCCGACCGAGGGACCAGGGTAGCTGTGCAGTTGTCCACCACAATACCCAATGACAACTGTCAACGGTTTGGCCAGATGGCGCCAGCATAGCTTGTACCTGTCACTAGTATTGCTGTATGGGATTCGGCTTAAAGGCTAGCCCATACAGATCAGAAAATTCCAAAAAAAAACAAGATTTTGACACTATTTGACTGTAGCACTGACAGGTACAAGCTATGCAGGCGCCATCTATAAAGACTTTCGACCGGCAAACCCCATTCTAGTCCAAAAATATAATCTAACTCGTTTACTTTTCGCTTGTATTTCTCTGAATAAAGGTAATTGAAATTATCAGAATCAATTGTTTTATTTGTGATAAACCTAATTTACATACAAAAGTATAACAAAAAACAGTATTTAGTAGTAATTACTGTTTTGCATCAGAGGATTAAAAATACCAGAAAATACATTATATCAGATCAGTGTGGTTCTTTTTTTAAAAGCACACAGAAATATGGGAAACCGGTAAATTCATGAGGTTGTATTTGGTTTTGGTATTATTTTTGGACTTAGCGTAGAGTATAAGCGTCAGAGTGTGAGTGTGAGGGACAGGTAAAGCTGCCTGCAATTCCTCGGAGCTCGTGTGCAGAATATATAACTCCAATAGAATATATATCTAAATATGAATGATATGGACAAAACCAATAGTTTACTTGTCAGTCAACTAAATTATTCTTGTTAGTAAAATAAAAAGTGGTCTTGTATCAAGTCATGGTGCAAAGATGATTTAAAGGAATAAAAAAAACAATTGTCACAACGTTAGATAAGTGAGGGGCGTAGAATAATTGAAAAGTGCAGTGATGAAAGCAAAATTCAGATAGTTATAAAAAGAAAGCATCCTCACTTATAAATTTGTAAACAAGTAAATCTTATTTAAACAGATTTAGATACTACTAGCGGCCCGCCCCGGCTACGCATGGGTGCAATTATTATACATTATAAACCTTCCTCTTGAAAACCCGCACCAAAATCCGTTGTGTGGTTTTAAAGATATAATAATACATACAAACAGACAACGGAAGCGACTTTGTTTTATACTATGTAGTGATATAGATATACTTTAGATCCTAAAGTCCCAAAGCAGCAAAGTTTTGAATTTTTATCATAGTAATCATCCCTCGAGGGGGTGAAAAGATGGAAGTTTTATGCTGAATGCTCCCCAAACTGAATGTTTATGTACATATTACATTTTATGTACATACGAATTCGCTAGCAAAAGCATACATTATAATTATATTTTTATAGAAGTAAGATTATCTAGTATAATATTTATAGAAGATGCTTTCCCTTTACCATATAAACCAAGGCTACCTAATGATTCTCCGAAATATTACTCGCAGATTTTCGATTCGCAGACAACGACTCGCCGAACAACGATTCGCAGAATGGTTTATTCGTAGATGTATTTTTGGTCGACTAACGTTTGGCAGCTCTACGATTCGCAACCGATTCAGTTCGCATCTGTTTCAATTCGCAGAACTAGTATTGGAAGAAATTCGTTTGGCAGAGTAATCATTTCGATTCCGTAACTTTTAGTAGAGTAATGTTTAGATTTTACACAATTCGTTTTTTAGGAACTGTATAAAAGGCCAAACACTTTCACGGCGTGTACATATGACGCGACACATGTTTTTTTAAATCCCTAAAACTACATTTTATAGGGTAATTTCAAGTTTTATACATCATAAATACTACTTATTTATCCCCCGAATTTGGATAATTAAGGTAGGTGAAAAGGGGGCTGAAACCTTGTATGGCGAAATGCAGATACGATTTAGATGAAATCTGGTATGGAAAAGGATATATGGTTCCGGGAAAGGATATAAAACATTTTGATCCGTGAAACTAGATAATTAAGGGGGCGAAAAGGGACCCCCTTTTTGTCCCCTAAACTTTGTATGGGGCATAAATAACCAAAAAACCGACTTATCTTATCATTTAGCACCTCTCACAATACCTACCTACGGCTAGTTATTGAAAAAATACCCTATATAAAAATTGCTTCTCCATAGCAATAGTTTGAGTTCTAGGGTTGGAAATAGATAATTTTTTTGTCCCGTAATATTCTCTTGAGGAGATAAAAAGGGGTGGATTACTAATTTCACAAGACGAAGTTGCGAGCAAAAGCTAGTATAATACTATGCTTAAAATTTAGCCAGACATAAAGGACAATGTACGTGATAACGATAGGTAGGTAACTGATAAAAAAATGCAGGATACTTTGTACTTGTAGCCTAATGCCGTCAATGGATGAACTTTTGATTTGTGAATATTAATACCAAATGATTTTTCTTCTAACCGTTTTTCTACTAATGGTTGGTCGACTCATTGTGTCACTTACAAAACCATCATTCTACGAAAAGAAATTCTGCGAATCAATAATCTGCGCATTGACTGGTCTTCGAAAAGATTACTCTGCGTAATGAAATTCTGCCAATCGTGTTTCTACCAAAGAACCCATCTGCGAGTGGTTGTCTGCGAATCGATAATCGGCGAATAATATTTCGGAGAATCAATAGGTCACCATAAACCAAACCTAAAAACATGAGGTAATGTAAAAAAAATTAAAGCGTTCAGTAACAATGTAATACATCTATTTCGTCAGCATTGCTCATTCTATAAAGGTGCTCTTACACGGGCGATTTTTCGGGCAATTATTGCCCGGCGATACGTTGCCGAAACTAATGGAGCAATATGGAGCAATTAATTGAGCAATACGAGGCAATTTCTAGATATTGCGGCAATTATTTCGGCAATCATTTCCCGTATTGCTCCATACATTTCCGTGTTGCTCTGTATTGCCGACTACAATTGCCGGTATATCCAGACGATTGGAAAATTCAAGGCAATTTGTATTTCTATCCCGTACGCACATATATGCATGTCCCATTCTTTTTCTAGTAGGGCGAGCGCGGTCCAGGTGTAGGGGGAGGGGAAACGGCCTGTACAATAAATCTGTTCAAAAGGTCGTTTATTAAGGAATATTTTGCGGCGCTTACGTCATTTTACTATGTGTTTTTGACTTATAACTCAAAAACGGCTCAACCGATTCTATTCAAAATAGTTTTCATTGAAAGTACTAATTAAGCCTCACAGTCGTGAATTTTACGGATTTTTTGAACCCACGGTTCAAAAGTTAGATGGGGGGGAGGGGGGACGCCCTGTTTTAAACTTTAATTAAACCCTAAGAACTTGATACCCATTTGGGCTTTATACCTACTTATATTTCCACTGAATCCAGAAATTTCAGCTATTAATCTCTAACCATTCAGAGATATTGACCTCCGAAAATCACCATTTTTACCACTGACTGACTGGCTCACTGATCCACTGACTCATCATCAAAACTATTGACTACATCCAGATGACCTAGAAAGTTGTGGCATCCAGTTAGGCATTCGTGTCATTCGTGTGTAAACAACAGGAAGAATCTAAAAACTTGTTTCTGAAAATTAGTTCTCTTCCTGCAAGATATGAACGCATCTAGGTATTTCTCTTTTTTTAAGTCATTATTTTAAATGCACTGTAAGCTTCCTCAGCTAGAATTACCTCGTCCATAGTTCAGAGAGATTCTGATTTTGGGGCGAGTGCGGCGCGGTCTGAGTGCAAGGGGCGGGAAACGACGCGGTCGTATTGCTCCACTGTATTTCTCGTGTATGAACGTATTGCCTAGTTTCCCGAGTTGCTGCTATATGGGGCAATTCGAATGGAGCCAGAATGGCGCCATACTGGAGCAATAATTGCCCCATATTGAGCAATATTTCGAATTGCTTGAAATTGCTCGATATGGCCGTGACGTCAAAATTGCGGCAATTCGGCAATTTTTATCGCCCGTATAAGAGCACCTTAAGGTCGCACACTCGATTCACGCGAACAGCGGTGCGGCGGGCGGTAATCGCAGTCGACCAAAACAGCTTCATACAAGTTTATACGTTTTGATCGTGCCGCTTGGAACCGTGGTCGCGTGTGTTGAGTTTGCGTTTGTGTATTAAGTATTTGTGGTTGCTTTCGAGTATCAGTCCGCCTGACGATATCGGCCTGTCAGTTAGAACAAAAATTGGACAGCTCCGAACAACTGACAGGCCAAGATCGTCAGGCCGACTGATAGTGGGTGGGCCCCATTAGGTACCACGTGGCATATTGTAGTACCATGCTGCAATCGGTGACCACTTTACACAATGCAAGCAATCAGAATGTTAAATGCAAAACAGTTAAAAACTTTCACACATATCAATGCAAAACCAAGCATCCATAACAGGGGTGAGGCGAACATAAAACTCGGTTCCCATTGGCTTGCCTATTTTAAGAAAAAATGTACAGTCAGCAGCAGAAGTAACTAAGTGGGTGAAATGTTCAACATGAGCTTGATAGAATAGAATAGAATAGAAATAGTTTATTCGCAAACACATACACATAACAGAAATAAAAGGAAAGAAGACATAAAACAAGAAACCCCCACCTTGATACGCCTTTATTGTTAAGGAAGCGCGAAAGAAGAGCGTGTCAAGGTCTTTTTGAACATTTTATCCGCTTAGCTACTTGTGCTGCTGACTGTACATGCTCTTAAAGGTTTGTCACACTCGATGCCTCATGAAACAACATAAGGTATACATTCAGACGTCAGCGACTCGCCCGCTCACCCCACGCCAGCATCGCACTCATATGTGACAAAGCCTTTATTTAAAAAAGTAAGTACTAAACCAAATTTTGAAAATTGATTTGATTTGTAGGTAGCTATAGGATTAAGTTTACCAAACTTTTTCTGGCTTGCCATAAACAACCAAGTTAACCTATAAATGTCCAGTGGGTCGATTTCGACCCTGGCCTCTGATGGGTCGAAGACGACCCTCTATTTGCAAACCCCCTATATTTATGCAGTCAAAACACAAAACTTACCAAGAAAGGTCTTGATCGGAGGCATAGCTTTAGTGGGCATGGCTTGCTCGCTGGTGGAGCTGGGACAAATGAGGCCCAGCGGGATGCCCAAATCCACGAGCTCCATTTTACGCTTCATGTCTTCGATCTCGGCGAGCGTGCGCTTTTGTAACTCCGTGTATGAGTCTGTAATGATAAGGGTTAATTTTAATGATATGAGCTGCCGTCACCAGCGTGAGAAAGAGACAATCTATAATTTTCTAATAATGAGAAAGAATGTAATGATTGTCATAATGATAGATGCTAGGTTATGAAATAACTTTGGAAGAATTTTTTATGCACATTTTGTTAGAGTATAACCGATCCATAGTATATATCATTGATTATATCACACTGAAAGTGCTCGCCGCCCCGTATCCGGCCGCTACCATTCCCGTGTGAATTGTGCCTATGTGCTTAAAAAAAGTATAGAGTTTTGCATACCCTGAAAATTCTTTCTGTTAGCTCCAGGCTTAGGCGGCTTTGGTAGCTTCTTGGAGTCATCCTCAGCAACCTTGGGAGTGGCCGGCTTCACACTTGACAGCTTACCGATCAACACGGTGGTGCCTGAAACTTTTATATTCAATATTACAATTTGAATGTTCAGTCAACTTTTTAACCCCCATTCGGAGATAAATTCTGTGATGAAAAACTATCCTACATCCTTCCCCAATCTTCGTACCTAATGTCATCTAAATCAGTGGAACAGATATTTAACAGACAGATAGATTTTACTTTTGCATATTGCAGAGTGATCAAAAAAGAACTGAATTCCCATTGGCTGTAAGGTTTTGGGATGCTACCAATCCTCCCTAGATGGTTTCGGAACCTCTCAGATTGATTTGATTTTTGTATGGCCATTGAGCAGCGGCGGTGAGTTCCACCACGCACAATTAACGGACCCATCAACGTTAAATATGGCAACGAAGCTGTTATGTCATAGAAAACTGTCAAACTTTTCATACAAGATTTTTTTAATGATCACGGTTTGGTGCAACCGGCCCCAAGTGTGTCATTGCCAATCTGTCAAGAATGAAATGGTAGGATACTAGTAGTCCGCCTCGAACTGAGAACTTGCGATTTACTTGCAAACAAGTTGACCAATATGCCAAGACGTATATGAAGATTTTTTTTCGGCTTCTACACATTGACCGATCCAGCTCATAAACAAATTCCCAAATTTTATGTATCTCTGCTACAACCCCAACAAATTTCATAAAGATCAGAATAACGTTACTAAAGTTATCGTCCAACAAACTCGCCATCAAAAAGCCATTGAAATGCCGAGACGCCCCAGTAGCCAGAAGTAGTTTGTAAGAATTCAGTTTGCTTACTCTCCCGCTCGTTCGATTACTATTTTAAACGTGAACCAGTGGCGGCGGCTCAAAATTTTTCTTAGACAAGCCAAAGCTTAATTTGGCTTAAAATTTTTTCATGAGCTGTAAGACAACTGCTCACGTGCCAGAAACTTAGGCAAGCCGGCGGGAATCGAATTCTATGGACCCGCCGCCACTGACGTGAACACTCTCATAAGTATGTATACCTGTCCCCCCCACTGAACTTGAGGGCTTGGTCAGTGAAACCGGTGTAATTGGTGCCTTCTTCTGGATAGAGAAGGCTCTCAGACGCTTCTTCGCATTCTCCACTCCTTTGGATGAGGGCAGCAGTTTGCGGGGCAGAGTGGGCGGAGTACCCTGTAAGAAGAAAGGGTTTGTGTATGACGAAAAAAAGTTGGATTAAAAATGAACACTGACAATGTCAAATTAAAACTATCTACCACAACAATCCACAATTTCCTTCAATTATTTTGAAATAATTCAAGTTAAAGTACAAAATGTTTTCAAAACAAAGCTACATCATTTTGCTTGCAGGCTTTGATAATAAAAAAACAGGGCACCAAAATGTAATGATCCACATTGTTATTGACAGTTCAATTCACAACAAAACAACACACTGTTGCTGTCGAAACAACATTTAATTCCATATATCCACAACACTTGTCAAGGAACCTTTTAGAATTTACTCCAACAGATTACAGCAAAACTGTATCAATAATTGTGGTGGTCTACATCAAAAGGTAGCATTATGCATCCGGCGCTTACGCTTTTCTCGCTCGAATACAATATTGGATCTGTACAACGTATGACGTAAGCGCCTTCCGCCAAATTTTACCTTAGGAGTGCTTTGGATGTAGACTATCACAATTACTCTACAATTAATTAATAATGATATTGATATTCTCATACAGATGGAAGCACTTGCATAAATCAATACTGCACCAATTCCCAGGCACTATTTTCAGCAATACAAGTACTATGTATACTACGTACAAATACATGTGTGTACCTAGTATTTACTTAAAAACTATAACCTAGTTTTTAAGAATTGTGTTAAGAACTACCTAAAATATGAATGCAGGTTATTAGTCTCACCTTAAAGCTTACTACAGTTCCTGGCGGAGTAGGCTCGTTGGAATCTTGGTTATCTGAACCCGGCGGACCAGAACTGGATCCTTCTGAATCCATTTTCACTTTTACTTAGTGTTACACTGCACTTAACTATATTAAACTGTAAAATATGAGACCCTAAGACGCCTCAAGGCAACATGGGGAATTATATGTCACATTTATTTTACTTATATAGCTTAATTATTTAAATAAATCTGTGAGGATAAGCGACAAATCTTAAAATGACATGACAATCAAACAACAGACAGACATTGTTAATTTTTTTTTTTTTTTTTTTAAACTGTCGGTCGGTGAAACTGAAACGAAGTACATTGAGTACATTCCAATACTAGCCGCCACATTCATCAACCACGGTACGAGTTTAACGGCTATTAGACATTGCAACCTGGGTCGCGTTTTATAAAGTTACAATTTACAATTTCGCTGTTTGCCTCTCTTTCTAGCACACATATTGGATAGAAAGAGAGGCAAAAAGCGAAATTGCAAATTGTAACTTTATAAAACGCGACCCTGCAGGGCCCAATCTGTCACGTACCCTGCCTCTCCCTATCCCTCCTTCAGCTCCCTACGGGCCCTACCTTTAATTACACCTTCCAACCTGACAGATTGGGCCCTGCAGGTTGCAATGTCGAAAACGGCAATTTGTCCGGAAAAAGTGTCGTGGTTTATACGGCATTTTAAGCTATGTTTGGCACCACATTTGAACGTGATTATTTTATTATTTGATGATTGTTGCATTTTTCTGTACTCTTATTATGTACTTATGCGAACGTATTGAATAAACGTCTTTTATTATTATTATTATTTATTGTATAGTTGCAAGTCGCAAAACGCAAGAACGGCAAGACATTCTTTAGCATTTAGTGCATAAAAATATATGGCTGATATTTGAACGCTCCCTACATCGAAAAAAAAACTATGATTTGGATTGGACCAATAATATGATCGTAAAGTTGGCGGTAAAGTTTGATTTTCACTATTTTCAGACGACGTGCTAAAGAATCACACTTTCTGCATGGAAAACCCTGAAATTACTGAAATAGATATTAATGATATTATAAACTTCTGAGAAAGTGACCAAGTCCTCTGGTACCGGATTTAAGCCCGTCACAGACGGAGCTATAATATATATTAATATACCGTAAGATACCGAGATGTATATTATCGTATAGCTCGGCTCCCCACACGGCAAAGATATGAAAAGAGAGAAAGATATATCGGCTGTACGTCACGCCAGCAGAGAAGGAAGGCAATATACCTAAAATATATCGAAATATATCGAGCTATAATATATATTATAGCTCCGTGTGGGGACTCTGTCAAACAGTACGTAAAATATATCGTAAGATACCGAGCGTTAATATATATTATAGCTCCGTCTGTGACGGGCTTAAGCCCGTCACAGACGGAGCTATAATATATATTAATATACCGTAAGATATACTCGTTCAGAAAAATCCAGAGCTGTAAGAGATTAACGTCTTATCTATTGTGTTCGGACTGCCACCGCACGTGCCACGATGAAAAAAATGGTTTATTTACACGTAAGCGTTGAATGAATTTCTACTATATAGACCACGCAATAAGATTCAATATGAACTAATACAAAAAAGCCCTAAGTTCTTTACGGTTGCATCCAGCGCAGGCGACTCAAACGCTCGGGGACCAGCGTAACTTGAAATCGAGATCCCAAATAGATATGCGTAATGCGGAGAGCGCCCTTGCACAGGTACTACGAGCGCCCGGCTAGTCAGCTCTTAGGAGGCCAATGGAATGTTTCTTACCTCGCAGGTAAAAACAGGGTCGGATTCTGATTGAAACATTTGAATTGATATACGCTTTACTTTTCTTTATTAAGAAAATAATAAACATGATTTAAATAAAACATTGGGTAAATATAATTACAATAATAATAAGTCAACTATATTTAAGCATTTGTCTCTAAGACAAATGCTTAATCTAAGAATAAAACTAAAACTGGAGCAGCGTTGCCACGAAATGTTTTAATAGTTGACTTATTATTATTGTAATTATATTTACCCAATGTTTTATTTAAATCATGTTTATTATTTTCTTAATAAAGAAAAGTAAAGCGTATATCAATTCAAATGTTTCAATCAGAATCCGACCCTGTTTTTACCTGCGAGGTAAGAAACATTCCATTGGCCTAAGAGCTGACTAGCCGGGCGCTAGTAGTACCTGTGCAAGGGCGCTCTCCGCATTACGCATATCTATTTGGGATCTCGATTTCAAGTTACGCTGGTCCCCGAGCGTTTGAGTCGCCTGCGCTGGATGCAACCGTAAAGAACTTAGGGCTTTTTTGTATTAGTTCATATTGAATCTTATTGCGTGGCCTATATAGTAGAAATTCATTCAACGCTTACGTGTAACCAAACCATTTTTTTCATCATGGCACGTGCGGTGGCAGTCCGAACACAATAGATAAGACGTTAATCTCTTACAGCTCTGGATTTTTCTGAACGAGTATACCGAGATATATATTATCGTATAGCTCGGCACCCCACACGGCAAAGATATGAAAAGAGAGACAGATATATCGGTTGTACGTCACGCCAGAGAAGGAAGGCAATATACCTAAAATATATCGTAATATATCGGTATCGCTATCTTAAGATACCTTGCGTTAATATACCAAAATATATATTATAGCTCCGTGTGTGGGGTCTGTCAAATAGTAGGCAAAATATATCGTAAGATACCGAGCGTTAATATATATTATAGCTCCGTCTGTGACGAGCTTTAAACCGGCGTGTTCAACAGCACGGCATAATCTATCGAATTTTCTCAGGTATATCATACGTTTATTACCATCGACTATGAGATCTATGCGTAAAAACTAGGCCATGTTCAGATGACAAGCGCTCAACGCGCGTTTTGATAAATATATGCTCATGCCCATGTTATTTTTCAATATAAATAAAACAAAATTTAGAAGATGAACTCATACTTATTTATTAAATGTAAATAACTTAAACTAAATCAGTCTTTGTACAATATTATCACAAAATAAATTTTAAAATCCCATTCCATCTAGGTGAATCTTAATCAACTTCTTCAATTGTCGGACCATCATTCCTGCTTTGGTATCCAGGCATTCCTCCCATTCCGCCCATGCCACCAGGCATTCCGCCCATGCCACCAGGCATTCCGCCCATGCCACCAGGCATTCCGCCCATGCCACCAGGCATTCCGCCCATGCCACCAGGCATTCCGCCCATGCCACCAGGCATTCCTCCCATGCCGCCTGGCATTCCTCCCATGCCGCCTGGCATTCCTCCAGGCATGCCGCCTTGCTGGCCGCCGCCATGCATCTTGGTCATGACTGGCGAGCACACTCGCTGCACCTCCTTCAGCTTGTGCTCGTACTCCTCCACCTCGGCCAGAGAGTTGTTGTCCAGCCATCTCAGCGCCTCCTCGCACTCGCTGCGCGCCGTGTTCTTGTCCTGCTCGCTCAGCTTGTCTCCCGCCTCGTCCAAGGCTTGCTTCACGCTGAACACGTAGGCTTCCAGTTGGTTCCTCGCGGCCACCCTCTTCCTCTGCTTCTCGTCTTCGTCCTTGTAGCGCTCTGCCTCGGCGAGCATCCTGTCGATGTCCGCCTGCGACAGCCTGCCTCTGTCGTTCTTGATGACGATGTTCTTGCTTCGTCCGGTGCTGTTCTCCTTGGCCGACACGTTCAAGATGCCGTTAGCGTCGATGTCGAAGGTGACGTCGATCTTGGGCACCCCTCTAGGCGCGGGCGGGATCCCGGTCAGGTCGAACGTGCCCAACAAGTTGTTGTCCTTCGTCATGGCGCGCTCGCCCTCGTACACCTGGATGGTGACCGCCGGCTGGTTGTCAGAGTACGTCGTGAACGTCTGAGACTGCTTGGTCGGGATTTTAGAGTTGCGTTCGATGATCTTGGTCATGACGCCGCCGGCCGTCTCGATGCCCAGAGACAACGGCGCCACGTCGACCAGCAACACGTCCTGGATCCTGGAGTCGTTGGATCCGCTGAGGATGGCCGCCTGCACCGCCGCTCCGTACGCCACCGCCTCGTCGGGGTTGATGGAGAGGTTCAGCTGCTTGCCGCCGAAGAAGTTCTGCAGAAGGCTCTGGATCTTCGGTATGCGAGTCGAGCCCCCGACGAGCACGACGTCGTGGATCTGGCTCTTGTCCAGTTTAGCGTCGCGCAGCGCCTTCTCGACCGGCTCCAGCGTGCCGCGGAACAGATCGGAGTTGAGCTCCTCGAAGCGCGCGCGGGAGATGCGCGTGTAGTAGTCGATGCCCTCGTACAGCGCGTCGATCTCTATCGACGCCTCGGTGCTGGACGAGAGCGTGCGCTTCGCGCGCTCGGCGGCCGTCCGCAGGCGGCGCAGCGCGCGGGTGTTGCCGCGCAGATCCTTCTTGTACTTGCGCTTGAACTCGTCCGCGAGATGGTTCACTAGCCTATTGTCGAAGTCCTCGCCTCCGAGATGCGTGTCGCCGGCCGTCGCCTTCACCTCGAACAGCGAGCCCTCGTCGATGGTGAGGATGGACACGTCGAAAGTGCCGCCGCCGAGATCGAAGATCAACACGTTGCGCTCGCCCTTCAAGTTCTTGTCCAAGCCGTACGCGAGCGCAGCGGCGGTGGGCTCGTTGATGATCCGCAGCACGTTGAGGCCGGCGATGGCGCCCGCATCCTTGGTGGCTTGGCGCTGCGAGTCGTTGAAGTAGGCCGGGACCGTGATGACGGCGTCCCGCACTGTCGTGCCCAAGTACGCCTCGGCCGTCTCCTTCATTTTCGTCAACACCATGCTGCTGATCTCCTCCGGCGCGAACCTCTTCGTCTCGCCTTTGAACTCGACCTGAATCTTTGGCTTGCTACAGTCGTTGATGACTTTAAACGGCCAGTGCTTCATGTCCGCCTGTATCTTCGGGTCGTCGAATTTGCGTCCGATGAGTCGCTTGGCGTCGAACACCGTGTTGTTGGGGTTCAGCGCGACTTGGTTCTTTGCGGCGTCGCCGATGAGTCGCTCGGTGTCCGTAAATGCGACGTAGGATGGTGTGGTCCGGTTGCCCTGGTCGTTTGCGATGATCTCCACATTCCCGTGCTGGTAAACTCCAACACAGGAATAAGTCGTTCCAAGATCAATTCCTACAGCTGGCATTTTACGTAGAATATCTTCAATAACTTCCTTGTTCAATACAATAACGTATCACGTAATAACTCGAGAGGTTTATACCACTCAACTTCTCCGTAGTTTCACTTTCGTGTTCAGAAATATACTGAATTCCCGCCAGTGAGCGGCTGGTTATATACCCCTCCGCTAACGGCCAATCACAGCCCAGCACTTTCTAGATTATTCTTGACAGATGTTCGGCGGCCAATGAGATCAATGTTGAATCTCGGGCTTTCTCGACTTTTCGGTGATGTAGAACGAGACGGGCGATAAATTCCGTACGCGTTAGATAGAGAAGGGCGAAGGTTAGTGATACCAGGTGATACAAAAATACTGATTACTTGTATTTTTTTTAGTTATTGCTGTTTGTTGAGGTATTTATATCAAAAATATTAAAACTAAATATTGGATATAAACATAGCTCGTAAAGATATAGAAAAGGTGATGAAGTCTACCCAATGAGTCTACCTATATATTATGTGCTCGAATTTCGAAGGTTATTATTATTTATTAGTTTATACGAATATATTTATCTTACACTTAATCTAATGTATTATTATTATACGCGAATTAAAAAAAATAATTGAAAAGTAACCCTTAGAAAAGAGATTTTTCGATTACGAAGGATATTTTAATCTAACTCTCCAATTATAACGTCAAGTTTTTACTTGCGGGTTGCGGGAGATATGATTAGATTAATTAAAATTATAAAATAATTACTTAGGCTCAAATCACACCTAGCGGAATGGAGGCAGTAATGTATGGAGACCATAGACAAATTTAAGCTACCATCGACAAAGCTCCATACATTACTGCCCCCATTCCACTAGGTGTGTTTTGAAACTTAAAATGTGTATTCTTGTATCTTAAATGAGAGCAATAAAATATTTTGATTTTAATCTGATAAATTTATTGGCGGCCTCTGAAAAACAGTTGAGGCTTAAATGCATATTTTCTACCCTAGTGATAGTAATGATTAAAAAATGGCATACACAATTATCACAACAACATTGCCCACTTTAGTAAAAAAAACTATCATTATTAACTACCATATTTTTTACAATTCAAATGAAAGTAGGTAGGTACTAATATATTTTAAATTGATTTATTCAATAAAATAATCGTTTACTTTCAAGCCCAAAATATTCAATTTGAAGAATAATTTACAGCTTTTTTTATTAAATTTGTGGTATCATTGGCCTGGTTTGTTTATTTACGAACCCAACACGCCAAAAATAGATTAGCGCTGTCATCGCCATCTCGTGGCGAGTAGCATAAACATGACTACTTATTGTGGAAAAGTTGAGCGTAGTGTGCAAAGGATAGCACTATATGATTGTTCACAAATATGAAAGTGACGAGCATACACAGCACACACATATTGATGCTGGTTGTGATGCTGATGCTAGTATGCTGTGAAGAGCGGGATGAAACTAGAAATTTCTGGCATATTGAAATTGGAATGAAAACAAACATTCAAACTCTAAACCTAACATATTTAATAAATTTACTCTTTGCTCTAAACAAAGAAAGTGTTCAATGTTTTTATGATAGTTAATGATATTGAATAAAAAATGGAAAAAAAATACGATTTCATTCGCACCTCGCGATATTTAACAAGCTTTATTATAAGTATAATCTTAAGATTGTTTAGTAATATTTTTTGTGTAACTACCTAAAATAAAGGGCTACTACTCCTTACTCATTCATAATAATTTTTAAAGATCCCTAAAAAAATATTTATAAACAATAAGGCCTTCTACGGTTTAACAGAGTTATACCTATACTTATTTAAAAATTAAAATAATTATTAAAAACTTCTCTCAATATATTAATAAGTTAGAATAAGATTTTATAAATCATTTCTCTTCTCAGATGGTAATAGAATAGTAGTGGGAAAGTACTTAGATGGTGAAGAATATTCAGTGCGTGCTGCGAGGTCCAGGTGGGACAGTGCAGCTGCCAAGTTTAGTTTGTTACTCTTTAGCACCACCCAAAGATCACGTGTAATGTAAGGTGCTTCCTACGGATGCAGAGTAACATTAGATTACATTGATATCGTGGTTAAGATATAAATAAGAGATTGTAAGGTCGAAAAGGGTGGGATCTGTTAATACTGTCTAACATGTACAGTCGCCATCAGATATATCGGAGCAGCCAAGGTGGTCACAAATATCTGAACAACGCCTTTATTGTCAAGGCGATAAGGTGCTTGTTCAGATATTTTTGAGTACCGTGGCCGCTCCGATATATTTGATGGCGAATGTACCTACTTAGTTACATCTCCATATACCTATTCAGTGTATGCAATAAATACTTTGATTTTGATGCTAAATCTTCTGTCTGTCCCGTGAGTATAATAAATGTTAAAATATACATAAATAAATATTACGAGACATTTTTGTACAAAGGATGATGCCGAATTTGGCCTACACTTCAACAAGCATGCTATATATACGACAATTTATAGCATATTTTTTGCTTTATCGTGCATATATTAAATTCTAACGGACACTTCTTAATTCCTCAACGCAAAAATAAAGAACTGACATCGAGATTTGGGTCTTTCCTCTGTTTTCTATCGCGAATGACACAGTTTCCTTCCGGTTGTTATGTGTGCGTTTTATTATTCCAGTATTTTAGCAATCTTCTATTTATAACAACTACAGTTTTATTTCATATTTGGAGCCTAACTATACACCCCTCGAGTTTGTTGAGTCTGGTGCCAAGCTTGTATGGGAGCGGAACATCATCCTTACCTAGTCCCACAGTAAGCTCAATAAGGCTTGTGTTAATATGGATACTAGACTAGACGACGATTAGATATACAAGGACCTCTATTCGACTCGACTAAGTGTAACACTAACATATGTCACCTCTATTGCGATTGTATTGCGGCTCTATTGCGTTGGTATTGCTGTTGGTTTTATCTGTCACATTAACAGTAGGTATCGCTCACAGAGGACCGATCTCTTTATGCGTAGTCGTTCTTAGGATAGAGGCGCCCTTGTCTATAGTTTCTATAGGAATCGACCGTGTTAGTATATTTGACAAATAATTGTCTCAGCTGTCAGATATCTGTGCTAATAGCGTTGGGGTACACAGATCGATACATTTATACATATTTTGATGAGATAATCTGAAAAATCATTCTAATCATTTAGCAGTAATACTACGCAAGAACTAAATGTAACAAGGGTTTGTATAATAATGAGTATTTATGGAACTTTTGTCATGATATACCTACTTCATCCATTTATACAGGGTGTTTCCTGTAATAAGAGTAATAAATTAAAACGTAGATCTACTCCTCAAACAGTAAAACTTTTGTTCAATGACTTTTAAAAAATATGTGTTTTGTAGATTGTCTCTTTTTCATACAAACTAAATAGTTTTTCCAATGTACTTTAAAATCCGTCTATTTGACATTGCTTGTCAGTCTTGTCACTCTACAGACATAATCAATTTCAGAATACATTGCGTGTTCGAATAAACTTTAAAGTGTCGTAAAAATCAAACCATAAGTTATTTTTAAAAGTCGCCGAACCGAACAAACGTTGTCCTGGTTTGAGGAGTAGAATCTACGTTTTAATTTATTGCTCGTATTACAGGAAACACCCGGTATAAAATTATTCTCTTGCTTAGAATCTGATAATGTTAGCTCCGCAAATCTCAAACTGACACAGTGACACTGGCGCTAACGGGGCGCAAAGCGCAAGAGTGATGCAAGCATCTTAGGTCCAACCACGTATCTAGTCCTACCAGCGCTCGCACATGCGCATTGCTGATCTGTGATTTTGACGTAAGTACCTATCTCACTTTATTGAAGCTTTGCGTCACTCAAAAGTGAGATATGGCGGAGGTGTTGTGGTGCTATTGCATGACACTGTCATTTATGCACAGTCGAATAGCCCTCAAGGTGTAACAAAAATACTGGTGATCCGTTTAAGGGCAAAATTGGTACCGTATTCTAATTAGGTACGAAAAAGTAAGAAAAAAAATTATCTGCCAAAGAATATTTAGTTTTTTTATGTAGGGTTGGCCGGCCGGCCGGGACGACAGGTCCCATACAAAATTTATTTTGCGTCATTTTTTTTACTCCTTGTTTTTCTTAGTCACAATACGATACCGATTATGCCCTTAAACGAATCACCGGTATTTTTATTTCATCCTGTATATAATAAATAGTTACTATAAATAAATATAAACATAGAAAACATCTATAACTCAGGAAGAAACATTTGTGGTAAACAGTTAAACACACAAATAAATGCCCTGACTAGGAATCGAACCCGAAGAAAAAATATTTTCTTTATGATAAATGTAATAAAGTAAAAATATTTTTTCAACCTACTCGTTGAACGAGCAAAATGATGTATTTTGCTCGATTGAGAAAATTGGCGAAATTGACCTAAAGTCATATAATGTTTTTTCCTTCTTTTGGTCTCAGAAATGCGTGGTTTAAGATCTTTCGGGTTCCTCGAGCCCACCGTGTATGTGAATTTAAAACATCTTACTTTTGTTTGGCATTTCTAAGTTAGACGCTCTGGAGATCATTGATCTAGTGAACCTAGAAGTGTATTACTTATCGGTTTTTTTGGCCCTTTTTATGAAACATTATTTTATGTAATGCAAGTGTAGTTAACAAAACTTCTCGTATTGTTTTACTATTTACAAGTCTTTAAGAGGCCTTATCTGAACTGAAGTTAATCGGCTATACCTCGGTTTTAAGGATTAAGCCCGTCACAGACGGATCGTAAGATACCGAGCTATAATATATATTATAGCTCGGTATCTTACGATATATTTTACGTGCTATTTGACAGAGTCCCCACACGGAGCTATAATATATATTATAGCTCGATATATTACGATATATTTCGACTCATTCTGCTCGTGCTCATTCTGCTTAGAAAAACTTATGAGAGCTAATTACTACAATCATGATTTTAGTAATTTTCTAAATACTAAAGTGCCCCTTGTATACAAAAAGAAACCGCAAATCGATGTACAGTTTAGCCGTTTAGTACACACATTTGGTCAAACAAAATTTTTGATCCGCAGTTTAAAAAAAAAAATCCCTTAGGAGGAGGGTGCTGATTCATCATTTTTTTTGTATGGGAAAAAAAAATTTTTTTTCAAAAACCTGTCGTGTGTGTTATCATATGAAAGGGCTAATAGAGGCGGTTCTAAAAATATACTACATCATTATATTTCAGCCATTTTTAAAATAAAAAAAAAACAAAAATAATTTTCAACACATACCACGTTTGGGCTCCCCCAGATACGATATGGCTGGTTTTTTTTTGGTACTATATATCAAAAATGATAATGATCAAGAAAGCAGTTAAGTTTTTTTTTTTAATTTTCAATATTATCAAGTAACGCAGTACAAAATGTACTGGAGTAGGACTCTAGTAGCACTCTACTTCAGTACATTTTGTACTGCGTTATTTTGTAATACTTATTGAAAAATAAAAAATAAATACTCAATGAAATTATTTTCAAAATTGCTTTCTTGGGGTTAGATATGAGGATATCTAGTATTATTTTTGATATATAGTACCAAAAAAAAAACCAGCCATATCGTATCTGGGGGAGCCCAAACTTGGTATGTTTTTTTTTATTTATTTTTTATTTATCAACAAATACATATAGACTTCTAAATATTCACTATTTCTTAAAGTACAATATTATTTAGGTTTGTCCGAACCAGCGTTTAAAGACATAGTGTGCAGTAACAGCCCAAAAAAGACCGAGGCCTGTGCTAGGGCTAGTTACAAATAGCGTTACATTTTCAGTGAAAATTAATTTTTGAATTTTTTGAAAATTATTTTGTTTTATTTAAAAAAAATGGCTGAAATGTAATGATCTGGTATATTATTAGAACCGCCTCTATTAGCCCTTTCATATGATACCACACACGATAGGTAAATAAAAAAAAAACCATACAAAAAAAATTATGAATCAGCACCCCCCTCCTAAGCGATTTTTTTTTAAGAACTGCGGATCAAAAATTTTGTTTTGACCTCTAGTATGCGTGTGCCAAATGGCTAAACTGTACATCGATTTTGCGGTATTACTGTAAAATTAGACTCGTGCAGCGTCGACTACTACCCCCTAAAGCCCGTCACAGACGGAGCTATAATATATATTATAGCTCGGTATCTTACGCAGCTAATATATATTTTAGCTCCGTGTGTGGAGTCTGTCAAATAATACGTAAAATATATCGAGATATATCGTAACACATCGTAAGATATTGCGCTATAATATATATTGTAGCCCCTCTATGACAGGCTTAAAATACCACTGGACAAAATTCACGTCTGTGTGTGTGCTGAGTAGTATTAGTAGATACTAGATAGGTACTTATTACTTTTAGAGGTGTTAGTTTCAGTAGGTACATTTCATTTCAAGTGATACAATCTATCAAAAGGCAATAATAATAAGATCAGTTTTATCCTTTGAAATGTACTTGGACTTGAGCAAAAGTATCTAAGTGTATTTCTTGGATATTGTCTTTAAAAGGTATAACAATTATTTTTTAACGCATACGTATTAAAAAAAAAGCTTAAGGGATGATGCACGGTGTCGTGTCGGAGACGGTCTGGAACACCGTGCATCATCCTTAAAAAAGAAATTCAAAAATTACATATTAAAGTTCATGATGAGTGTCCACGATATTTTTTAAATTTAAATAAAAGAAAATACTTTAAAGAGGAACTCATACTTATTTATTCAATATAAATAACTTAAACTAAATCAGTCTTTGTACAATATTTACAACATAAATTTGAAAATCCTATTACATCTAAGTACGGCTTAATCAACTTCTTCAATCGTCGGACCGTCATTCCTGCTTTGGTATCCAGGCATGCCTCCCATGCCACCGGGCATTCCTCCGGGCATGCCTCCCATGCCACCGGGCATTCCTCCAGGCATCCCTCCCGGCATTCCTCCCGGCATGCCGCCTTGGTGGCCGCCCGCGCTGGCGCCGCCGCCGTGCATCTTGGTCATCACCGGCGAGCACACTCGCTGCAGCTCCTTCAGCTTGTGCTCGTACTCCTCCACCTCGGCCAGAGAGTTGTTGTCCAGCCACTTCAGCGCCTCCTCGCACTCGCTGCGCACCGTGTTCTTGTCCTGCTCGCTCAGCTTGTCTCCCGCCTCGTCCAAGGCTTGCTTCACGCTGAACACGTAGGCCTCCAGTTGGTTCCTCGTCGCCACCCTCTTCCTCTGCTTCTCGTCTTCGTCTTTGTAGCGCTCGGCCTCGGCGAGCATCCTGTCGATGTCCGCCTGCGACAGCCTACCTCTGTCGTTCTTGATGACGATGTTCTTGCTTCGTCCGGTGCTGTTTTCCTTGGCCGACACGTTCAAGATGCCGTTAGCGTCGATGTCGAAGGTGACGTCGATCTTGGGCACCCCTCTGGGCGCGGACGGGATCCCGGTCAGGTCGAACGTGCCCAACATATTGTTGTCCTTCGTCATGGCGCGCTCGCCCTCGTACACCTGGATGGTGACCGCCGGCTGGTTGTCCGAGTACGTCGTGAACGTCTGAGACTGCTTGGTCGGGATCTTAGAGTTGCGTTCGATGATCTTGGTCATGACGCCGCCGGCCGTCTCGATGCCCAGAGACAACGGCGCCACGTCGACCAGCAACACGTCCTGGATCCTGGAGTCGTTGGATCCGCTGAGGATGGCCGCCTGCACCGCCGCTCCATACGCCACCGCCTCGTCGGGGTTGATGGAGAGGTTCAGCTGCTTGCCGCCGAAGAAGTTCTGAAGAAGGCTCTGGATCTTCGGTATGCGAGTCGAGCCCCCGACGAGCACGACGTCGTGGATCTGGCTCTTGTCTAGTTTAGCGTCGCGCAGCGCCTTCTCGACCGGCTCCAGCGTGCCGCGGAACAGATCGGAGTTGAGCTCCTCGAAGCGCGCGCGGGAGATGCGCGTGTAGTAGTCGATGCCCTCGTACAGCGCGTCGATCTCTATCGACGCCTCGGTGCTGGACGAGAGCGTGCGCTTCGCGCGCTCGGCGGCCGTCCGCAGGCGGCGCAGCGCGCGGGTGTTGCCACGCAGATCCTTCTTGTACTTGCGCTTGAACTCGTCCGCGAGATGGTTCACTAGCCTATTGTCGAAGTCCTCGCCTCCGAGATGCGTGTCGCCGGCCGTCGCCTTCACCTCGAACAGCGAGCCCTCGTCGATGGTGAGGATGGACACGTCGAAAGTGCCGCCGCCGAGATCGAAGATCAACACGTTGCGCTCGCCCTTCAAGTTCTTGTCCAAGCCGTACGCGAGCGCGGCGGCGGTGGGCTCGTTGATGATCCGCAGCACGTTGAGGCCAGCGATGGCACCCGCGTCCTTGGTGGCTTGGCGCTGCGAGTCGTTGAAGTAGGCCGGGACCGTGATGACGGCGTCCCGCACTGTCGTGCCCAAGTACGCCTCGGCCGTCTCCTTCATTTTCGTCAACACCATGCTGCTGATTTCCTCCGGCGCGAACCTCTTCGTCTCCCCTTTGAACTCGACCTGAATCTTTGGCTTGCCACAATCGTTGATGACTTTAAACGGCCAGTGCTTCATGTCTGCCTGTATCTTCGGGTCGTCGAATTTGCGTCCGATGAGTCGCTTGGCGTCGAACACCGTGTTGTTGGGGTTGAGCGCGACTTGGTTCTTCGCGGCGTCCCCGATGAGTCGCTCGGTGTCCGTAAACGCGACGTAGGATGGTGTGGTCCGGTTGCCCTGGTCGTTCGCGATGATCTCCACATTCCCGTGCTGGTAAACTCCGACACAGGAATAAGTCGTTCCAAGATCAATTCCTACAGCTGGCATTTTTCGTAGAATATCTTCAATAACTTCCTTGTTCAATAGAATAACGTATCACGTAATAACTCGAGAGGTTTACACCACTCAATTTCTCCGTAGCTTCACTTTCGTGTTCAGAAATATACTGGATTCCCGCCAGAGATCGGACGCTTATATACCCCTCCGTTAGTAACCAATCACGGCGCAGTATTTTCTAGATTATTCTCGACAAATGTTCCGCGGCCAATCAAATCATCGCCGAGATTATACCGAGTAGAGTTTAGTGGGGAGTGTTCTCGGCTGTTCGGTTACAATGAAAGAGACAGATTCCGATATCACATGAGCTGGAAAAAGACGAACGATGAAGTAGTAAACCAGTTCCTAAAAAATTATGAACTTATATGATATTTTTGTCACACCAGTCACCAATCACTTAATAACTTTTACTTAAATACAAAAAATATATATAATATATATAAGTTTTATTCTGATACATACCTATTTATTCTGATAAATTTAATATGGTGAGTACCGTTTATATGAACCATGTTAAAATTGGCAATAGATATATTTATTAAAATAGTTGCTTAATACATTTAAAGTAAAAAATATATAAGTTTTTCCAAATATACATGTTGGATCCAATTATTTATTAATAAACACGTATAACTTTAACTTTCTTCACTATCCTTTGAAGCTTAAAAAGTACAGTAAAATAAAGATTGAATTATAATGTATTAAATTGCAACTAATCAATCTAATATTTATTTGAAAATGTTGTGTATTAATACATTACAGTACACATGAACATGTACCTATATTTCGAAAAACTTGAAAAAATTACTTAAAATGTATTAAATTAGCACAGGTACAGATACTTTTTACCATTTTTATAAAAAAATACAGTGTATTTTTTGTAAATTAACCATGACGTGACAATCGATCTTGACTTGAAATTGTTTAGGATATTTTGTCCCTTTACTGTGGTATCACTGTCCTTCCCCCTTTCGGGTCGCCACACACCTAGCGGTTTTCCTCGCGGAATTACCGGAAGTAGCGGAAATTTGTCTATGGTAGCGGAAATTTGTCTATGGTAGCAGATTTTTTGTATGGAAGCCATAGACAAATTACCGGAAGTAGCGGAAATTCATAGACAAAATGCTTAATTTGTCTATGAATTTCCGCTACTTCCGGTAATTCCGCGAGGAAAACCGCTAGGTATGTGGCGACCCTTCTACGAGCCGGCCGTTAAGTGCGAAAAGGATACCGTTATCTATAGTAAAGTGCATCAGAAAAGGAGAGTGTCTTTGTTCTCGAATGTAAGTACGGTGAATCGCGGTTTCCAGAAGTTTCTTGAACAAAATGAGGACTTACAGTGCCACCTTGTGGCGAGTAGCATTCTCCGTACTTCATTTGGATTTGGATTATGAAATGTTCTGCCCCCAGAGTGCAGCACTAGCACATAGGTAAACCATAGAGTTCTTAATACATAGTACATACTAGGCCTTAAACAATTTTTTACAATTATTGAATTTTAACTTTGTGAAACACAAGTGAGTACAGCCGCATGCAGTGATAATAGTTTTTTTACAAGTTTTCATTGACAATTTATAACGAATAAATGACTAAATTGACAGAGGGCCTATCGTGAAACGAGAGAATCGAAACTTTGACATCTGCCTCTCTATCGCTCGAATACGTAAGGTAAGGACAGCTAGATACCCAGAGGGCCTACCGCGAAGTTCGAATATCGACAAAACGATGGCTCCGGCTCTATCGCTCGCGTTTTGTCGATTTTCGAACTTTTCGGTAGGCCCTCAGGCATATAACTGCGAACCACTTCGATCGTCGAATCGTCTATTTGCGTCACTCTCTTTGGAATATGTAAGAGCGATAGAAACGGAGATAACGAAATGTCGATTTTCGAACTTCGCGGTAGGGCCCCAGGTACCTACCTAACGAAAATTTTATTTTCGTATTTCGCGGTAGGCCCTCTGTTTGCGCTAGTGCCGCCCCCTACGCTGAGTTTTGCGTAACTATTCCCTATTAAATATCATTTCAGCAATTCATCATCGGTCCCGTTATTGCCCCAAAAACTACCGAAGTCTGACTGGATATCTTGCAGGCAAGTAT
This sequence comes from Pammene fasciana, assembly GCA_911728535.1. Classification (NCBI taxonomy): domain Eukaryota; kingdom Metazoa; phylum Arthropoda; class Insecta; order Lepidoptera; family Tortricidae; genus Pammene; species Pammene fasciana. The sequence goes on from OU452295.1 coordinate 4,618,251, forward strand.
CCCATCGGATGATATAAAGTTGTTGATGTAGGATCTGGTGTACAAGCATGGTACTTATAAAAAATAGACTGTGAAAAATATTTTTTTGCATTTTCATACAAATTGATAAGAAAAGTTTTCCTTGATTTCTGGTCCCATGCAAGCTTTTGATCCTGGTCCTGTATAGGAATGGGATCGTTTTCGTGAAAAATGACCTTTTTCTTGCACCCTCTATGTTTTTTCTAGAGATGCGCCGAATATAGACTTTACCGAATACGAATATTCGGCCGAACGTTCGGTTCAGACCTTACCGAACCGAATATTCGGCCGAATTATTCGGTAAATCTAAATAGGTTTATGCAGGTCCGCGCGGCTCGCTGAACGCGATTTTTTTATTTCTAGTAAAATAATATGTGTATGCGACCTTGGCATTGTCAATGACAATGTCTACATTTGCAATTGTTATTGATAATATTGATGGTGAATTGGTGACAGACGCTGATATGGTGAATAATAAAGCTTAAAAAATCAAGTTTTCTAATATATCTTTTAATAACTAAACTTCTAAGAGCTAAAAATTGTATGAATGATTAATTTATTATCAGATAAATATCATATGTTTATTCGGTAAATATTCGGCAGTTTTACCGAATAATTCGGCCGAATACCGAACATTGAAAAACACGCCGAATATGCCGAATACCGAATAATTACCGAATATTCGGCGCATCTCTAAATATCATATGTTTATTCGGTAAATATTCGGCAGTTTTACCGAATAATTCGGCCGAATACCGAACATTGAAAAACACGCCGAATATGCCGAATACCGAATAATTACCGAATATTCGGCGCATCTCTAGTTTTTTCCAAAATCTGTACTTAAATAAAAGAAACGACAATCTTCATCAAAATATACATTTGCATTTAGTTTAAAATCTTTAAAATGGGCGCCATTCATAAGTCATCTGACGTAAGTTGTCATTATCATTGCAAGTATTGCATCAAGATTGCAACCAAAAGCACCTGTTTACATCAACACTTATCAATTAAAATTGCATAATAAAAAATATCTAGCACCTTCTCCAATGAGAATCGGCCAAGATAACAATAATATCAACGCATATAGACGTGTCCCTGTATCAAAACAAACACGTCAGAGTACGAGGTCGAGAAGCTTCCACGTGTTTCTACTCGCCGATAGATGTCAGGGCTGCTATATAAACAAGGGCCGGCCGGCGTTTTGGCATCAATTGTCAAGTGAATACTTTCGAGTGCATTTCACTGCGTTTTCGAGTAAAACACGAAAAGTACGTTCAAGATACGCTCAAAATGAAGAAGTTAAGTGCATCTACGTATACTTTCATCTTTTTGGTCGTCATTGGAGCCAATTTGGCTTTAGCTGAAGAGAAATGTGAGGGCAAAAGAGACTTGTACAGGCGGCGGAACAGTTTATTCGATCAAGACTTCGGCTTGGCGTTTGCACCTGGCGACTTCTTAACTTCCATGTTCTCTCCTTTCTCATTCCGTGACTACTATCGGCCTTGGCGGCACCTGGCTTCTTTCAACAAAGACGTCGGATCCACGATCAAGGCAGATAAAGACCAGTTCCAGATAAACCTGGATGTCCAGCACTTCAGCCCTGATGAAATCACCGTGAAGACTTCAGATGGTTATGTAGTCATAGAAGGGAAGCATGAGGAGAAGGAAGATGAGCATGGTTTCGTGTCTCGTCAGTTTGTAAGAAGATACTCCTTGCCCGAGGGTGTGGAGCCGGAGAAGGTGGTGTCTCAGCTGTCCAGTGATGGAGTCCTGACGGTGACGGCGCCGAGGAGGTTGGAGTTGGAGAATAAGTCGGAGAGGGTGGTGCCCATCACGCAGACTGGCCCGATTAGGAAGGAAATGAAGGAATATAAGGAGAGCCCTGAGCTTCCTCAAAATCCGTATGTGGAAACTTGTGAAAAGGACACGTGCTCCAAGAAAAATTAGGTATCCGTTTCGCTTCCTATCAGTGGCTAGTCATCTTATTCTCGTTAATCATCTGTTAAGACTGATTTCTTAATAAAAATATTATTTTAATAAAATATTTTCATTTATTTACTTAAATTTTAATTTAGTTTCCACGTATATTTTTACTGTAGGTAAGGTTTTTTTTTTTTCAAATTGCGAGACTCCTTTTTTTCTAAAATTATCGTAATCATGCGTCGGCAAGAGGCTGCCGCGACCCGGCAGTCGCTGCCCGGCAGTCACTGCCCGGCAGTCGTCCTACTGCTTTATAGGGATTTGTATGACACACCGTCCGCAGCAGGCGGCTGAGCGGCGCGGCCGTGGTCGCGCGACCTCGGCAGCGCCGCCGAGCCGCTCCCGTAGCAGTACGGCAGCGCTGCTCGCTCGCAGCGGTCGCAAAAATGGTGTCTTTTAACAGTTTTAACGAAGAAAACGACGAGTATTTAGTGGAGCTTATTGCTAAACATCCAGCGCTTTATGATTTTCGACTGAAAGCTTCTACTCCTCTTTGATGAAAGTAAAATCAACATTATTTCATCATCTTATTCTTCGTCTTTAAATTGTCAAACATCGTTATTTTTAATAATACGCAACCGAATCGCACAACTGCTAGCACTGACTCCTATGTGACTACTGCGCGTGGCAGTCGGCAGCCGCCGCCCGGTCGCGCCTATCCGAATGCTTACGGCGGCGCTGCCCAGCAGTCACGTTCGGCGGCGGCGGTCGGTCGCGGCGGTCGGGTCGCGGCAGCGTCTTGCCGAATGCTATTAAGGTATGCGTCGGCAAGAGGCTGCCGCGACCCGGCAGTCGCTGCCCGGCAGTCACTGCCCGGCAGTCGCCCTACTGCTTTATAGGGATTTGTATGACACACCGTCCGCAGCAGGCGGCTGAGCGGCGCGGCCGTGGTCGCGCGACCTCGGCAGCGCCGCCGAGCCGCTCCCGTAGCAGTACGGCAGCGCTGCTCGCTCGCAGCGGTCGCAAAAATGGTGTCTTTTAACAGTTTTAACGAAGAAAACGTCGAGTATTTAGTGAAGCTTATTGCTAAACATTCAGCGCTTTATGATTTTCGACTGAAAGCTTCTACTCCTCTTTGATGAAAATAAAATCATCATTATTTCATCAATTTGGTCATCTTATTCTTCGTCTTTAAATTGTCAAACATCGTTATTTTTAATAATACGCAACCAAATCGCACAACTGCTAGCACTGATTCCTATGTGACTACTGCGCGTGGCAGTCGGCAGCCGCCGCCCGGTCGCGCCTATCCGAATGCTTACGGCGGCGCTGCCCAGCAGTCACGTTCGGCGGCGGCGGTCGGTCGCGGCGGTCGGGTCGCGGCAGCGTCTTGCCGAATGCTATCTTTAACTTTTAAAATATAAACATGACAAACATGCATTTTGATATTCTCTCGACGAGCCCCTACCTATAGATACTATAGATAGGGAAGGAATGTACAATATGTGACATGGCCAAATAATGCCATTTTTTTTTTCTTGGGTAGAGAACCATGTCTGTAGTGTATTTTTGAAATCAAAAAACGCGGAAAAGCCAAAAAAATAGTTATGATTTTTTTTTTATTGAGCGAAATTCATGCATATTTGGTCCTGTCGTAACAGGTTTTTGTTGGGAGAGAGGGGGTCCAAAGTTGCGAGTTTGGCCATAGGATTACTACGGAGCTAGGGACTTGAAAATGAATATTGTACATTAGATTAAGTCGGTTCTGGCGCTCGCCGGCCGCTGCCGCGGCACGCTCGCTTCGCTCGCTCAGCTTCGCGCGCTGTTAGGTCACGGTTCACCTAACACACTCCTCCTCGCTTCGCTCGTCGTCGCACCTATCTTGGCTCTGTGACACAATTTCGGAGCCAATATCTCGGTAATTATCAAGTATAGAGAAGAGTTGCCCATACTAAACATGCTTATTTTAGCGTCCTCTATACGATAGCATCATAGTTTTTCTCAACGCGTTTAACGAAACGCAAAATATTGTGTCATGGCGGTGTAAAATCGGGATTTTATATGGAACTATTGATTATTTTTATCTCGCAAACCAAGCGTTTCCGTTCCGCAACTTAAAATTTTGTGAGTAGAAGCTACAAACAAAAAATGAAGTCTGAACTCGATGTCACATATTGTACAGTTGAGCCCTCTTATTTGTAGAGCCATAAGAGCGTGTCACATATTTTTGCGGCCTTCCTGTAGGAAGATACTATTGCCGGTGACTGAAGTACAGTTGTACACTTCATTTCTTTACCTAATTTATATACAGTGTCGAAAAAAATATGGGCCCTGCAGGGAAATTATCTTAAAACGTTGAGATATTCACTGACATCAGGAAACATTATTTTATTTTTAAATTTCATTTCTTTACCTAATTTATATAAAAGTGTCGAAAAAAATATGGGCCCTGCAGGGAAATTATCTTCAATTCTTAAAATATGGCATTCTGTCCACAATATTGGGACAATTTTGCCAATGTCGAAGTAGATACGACAAGCGTACGGTTCATTAATTAAAATTTCGCTCCAAGAGCTGGACGTTGTACGGTGAGGTTAGGCTTTTTATAAGGAGATAGCTACTCCCTACAAACAGTACGTGGACTAACGGATATCTAACTCAAACAGGGGTTACACATGTTTCGAGACTAATTCTTCATTAGTTGCTCACTAGTTCGTTAAATCACTGCAGAATAAGCTATATATTACACATTGAATCACGAAAATGAACATAAAATAAGAAGTTTTTCCCGAAATCAAACCACCTTGCTCGACAAGATGGCCGCAAGTCGGGAAATTATCTTAAAACGTTGAGATATTCACTGAAAGGAAACATTATTTTATTTTTAAAAAGGGACATAATTGCATTTACTTTTCGGGAAAATTTAAAAAGTTCATAAAAAAAGACTCATTTTGTATTTATTTTTTTCAAAAAACTATTTTTATGACAATTGATGCCAATCGATCCTATTTCCGACAAGGATAAAAACTTTTTATACCAACCAAGTGTAGGGCACAAGATAAGCCATAAATAATGAAAAAAAGATTTTTAATACAATTAGTATGGAAAAAAGGGAAAATTATAAAAAAAATCTGTGATGCAGTTATACTTTTAAGGAAAAATAAAAGAATGTTTCCTTTCAGTGGCCTGAGCGATCTCAACGTTTTATGGTAATTCCCCTTCAAGGCCCATGATATATTTCCACCCTGTATATTCGGCGTCAATAGAAACAAATAATGTTAACAAATTTTAAATGTAGGTACCTTCGTACCTTCTTTGTTTCGCTAACTTTTAAAGAGCAACCATACATTGTCAGTTTATAAACATAAACTTGTTATTTATACCTAAAACTTTTTTGGAAAATTATCCGCTAATTACTTATACCTATTTATTTTCGTTGAAAACGAATTGTTTTAATATTATTTTGTATTTTGTTTTAATAGTCATGTGTTAAATACTTTTTTGCCTAAAAAAGCAGCCATACTTTTACAATTATGCATAAATGCAGCTTAACCTTGAGATATTCTATAAATAAACGCGACGTCTCTTGTTGCAGCGTTGCGACGGGCATTGTATCGGTCAATGCACCAAAGTGCAACATACCTACATTACATGTACATACAAACCTCTGTCGCGATGTGCCCGTCGCTAAAGAAGGTAACGCCATTTTTAACCGACTTCAAAAAAGGAGTAGGTTCTCAATTCGACTGAATTTTTATTATCGAAGGAGGAGGTTATTCGTCGGAATCTTTGTTCTTTTTTGGCTTTTGAGGGTTCCGTACCTCGAAAGGAAAAAACGGAACCCTTATAGGATCACTTTGTTCACTTGTTGTCCATCTGTCTGTCTGTCAAGACCATTTTTCTCAGGAACGCGTGGAGGTATCAAACTGAAATTTATATCAAATACTCAAGTCTATTGTCCCTTGGAGCTGTGACAAAATTAAAAGCTAACGCAATGAAAAGATACAGTCGTTTATGCTGCAAATTTTAGAATTTTTCGGCACTCGCAAAACCTACGAGGTACTTCCCGTGAACTCGGAAACTTGAAATTTGGTAGAAAGCAAGGTCATATAGCATAAACAATGGAAAAATTACAAAAAGTAGACATTTTCAGTAAAATCATACAAAAAATATATTTTAAAATTTTAACTTATTACCTTTTTCCTCGTAAATGCGTATTCATAAATTCATATCAAATACTCAGAGCTATAATACCTTTCAGCTGTAGCAAAACGAAACTTTTGTTACGGATTTCATTTTCATTTAGTAATAAACATACTACAACTTTTGCTTGTTATAGGTTTGTACGGAACGTGAACCCTCGGTGCGCGAGTTTAACTCGCACTTGGCCGGGTTTTTTTTGTTTAAAATTATCCTATAGACGTTTCTAATCGTTACAAATGGTAGTGCCCTCCGCAGTCCGCATTTGTAAGTTTGTTTTCACACCACCTGAGGCCAGTTTTATAAAGCTACAAATTACAATTTACAAGCGGAAGTCTCTTTCTAACCCTATGTGTTAGTTCCGCTTGTAAATTGTAACTTGTAGCTTTATAAATTATAAAACTTGCCTCTGCTCGACAATGCCAAATTATGTAGGTATCATGAAAACCCCACAGAAAGCAAATCATTGTAGCCTTTGGCTTTAGCGGGGAATAATATTTCATTATTCCCTCCGTGTAATAAAGTGATTTTACTTCTTATTGTTACGACTTTAAAGTCTGAACTTTTTGAAGCTCATGTCATGTCGATTGCGCCATCTATGTCAAAGCCATCTAAAGATACCGAATATGTAAGAGAAATGTCACCTGCATTGCTACTCCACCTAGTAGCAAATTGCGTACTAGTAGTACACTAGTAGCTACTAGCTATCTTTAGGGGGCTTTGACATAGATGGCGCAATCGACATGAGCTTCAAAAAGTTCTTAGGCTGTGGTCGTCTATATCTCTATAGTCTCTGGTATAACTTTAGTTGTACAGTCAACGACTAAATTTTCCGAGGTAAACAAGTTCAGTTCGCGCGATGTTCAGTTCAATAATGTGCAATATATTTTATAATATTATTTCGTTGCCGACTGTACAAATTCTGTAGTTGTAAAGTAAACACGCGTTGAGCGCTTGCCATCTGAACATGGCCTTATGGTGGCGGATAGAGGGTAGTTAAAAAAATACACAAGTTTACATTAAAGGAAAGATTTATTTAAACCTCAAATTAAGATCAGAGTTGATCTAATCTTTACGAAATCAGTCTTTATCACATAACATAAAACTTGGAAACGCCATTGAGTACGAAAATACTGATACGACTAAAACATAGCCAATTTAGCTCTCTCATTGACACTGCATTTTATGAGAAATCTAATCACAAGGGAATTACTTCTTATCGCCATTGGCCTGAGGAGTCTGGTCCTTGATTTCCTTCCTTACTGGTCCAGTTTGGCTGATAGGGACGGGTCTTTCATTCTTCAGAGCCGGGGCGACGCGGGGAGCGATGACGGATAGGACGCCATCGGACGAAAGTCTGGACTCCACGGTCTCTGGGTTGCAGCCTTCAGGTAGCGCGTAGCGTCTTGTAAATTGGCGGGAAATGTAACCATGTTCGTCCTTCTTTTCCTCATGTTTTCCCTCGATCACTACAAATCCGTCAGCTGTTTTAACGGAGATCTCTTCAGGCGCGAAATGCTGCACGTCCAGGTTGACTTGGAACTTCTCTTTGTCGGACTTGATGGTGGAGCCGACGTCCCGCGCCGCGGCGGCTAGCTGCCTCCAGGGTCGGTAGTAATCTCTGGACAACATCGGAGATACGGCGGCGGTGAGCAAGTCGTCAGGAGTTAAGGCTAACCCGAAGTCCTGTTCCATCAGGCGATGGGGATGGTCGAAGCCCATGATGAAAGGTAGAAGAGACATTTTCGCGTTGATTAGTTTTTGTTTCTTGCGCTTTGAATATCGCAGTGCGTTGCACCGAATGTTTACAGTTGCGTTGCTTTCTTTCGAATAACATGCCGGTTTGCCGGCCGGCGCGCTTATATACGGTCGAGTGAGACATCTAGCGGCGAGTAGAAATTTCGAGAGCAAAGGCGGAGCTTGTGTATGAAGGGTGTGATTGTGTGCGCGCACAGCTGTTTATTGATCCGTTTGGAATGTTCGAGGTAATTCGAGTGCATTCTTTGTTCGTCTAGACGAGACGAGGATATACGTAGGTATGTGTTTATGTGTGGGTATACTAGGTATTGCAAATGATGCAATGTGTGTTGTCAAATACCGGGTGTTTGCAACTTTATTTTAAAAATACGATAAATAGATTAGCTGTCAAAATAAAAAAGAACTAGGTAATTGAATGAAACACTTTTTAAGAGTCCGGTAACCTTTTTTTTCGATTTCGGTCAACTTTTTTATGCTATTTTACAGTAACTAACATAACTTACTATTATTTTTATGTACACATTATGAAAGATCGTATCTTTTTGAATGGAATAAATATAACGACTTTTTATTTTGTGTTTCATTTATAAATAATTCACCCTCTTCTAACCCCTGTTTTGCGATTTTTAGAGTTAGTTTTTTATTTTAAGTAGGTAGGTACGTAAATAAATACGTAAATAAATATTTTTATATTCATATATATTTTTTTTAAGGGGAGAGTATGTTTTGCTACAGCAATTTTACTGAAAATTTCCAAAGTTTAGATGACATTTTTGGGAAGATATTAAAGTAGGGTGCGTTGGGATAAGATAGAAAGGTATTTTTTTAGGGGTAAGACAAAAAATGGTCCATATTCCGGAGCATTATAGACTACTTTTTATCTTACCCCTAAAAAATACCTTTCTATCTTACCCCAACGCACCCTATTTAAAAAAAAATATACAGAAATAAACTCCACTTCATGTTTTATTCAGATAGTGTAAAATATAAATAGGGTCCATAACAAATAATAATTAAAAATCAAACGACAAGATTGCATGAACCTCGTCGTTTGATTTTGACTTTTTTTTGCAATAACAAGACTTCAAACCTTTTATCAAATACGATTCATGCGAGTATTTTTTTTACATAAACCGGTTTTTACCTACACAAAGTGTTTTCTATGGGTCTTTCTATCGCAATCAAATATCAAAACGATTGAAGCATTCTGGCAACTGGCAAGTAAAGATCATAGATTTAAATAATTAATCAGATTACGCACTGCTAACAACAAACTGTGATTCCATTTGTGCCCGTGCCCACGTAGTTACAAACTACACACACATACGCCCAGCAATTTTGTGCCCATCCGCCGCCATTCGTATCCAAACGTCACTGCAGTAAAGAGCGGACAAATAATAATTAAAATATGCCGGCGTACGTCCTCAAATGCTGCACAAATGCCACCGGTCGTAAAAGAAAACCGGATGAAGTCACCTTTCATCGATAAGTAAACATTTTAATGCGTAATCATATTAAAAATCTGTAAATTCGTAAACTATTAACTTCACGACAGCAGTGTTGCCAGGTGGTAGAGCAGGGAAACTTCCCGAACGTAAAGGGGTCTACAATAGCCACGATATGTTGTCAACACGATGTTGACGCCCCGCTCCCAACTTGATGTTTTATTTCACGCACGTTTTCAACTAATATTAACGCATTGCCTAAGAGCTCTTTGCTAAGAGCTAATAACTTTTATGTCTTTGTAATCAAATTATATTCTTTAGTACCTATTTTTTTTCCAATAAAATTTATAAATAAGCATTAAAAATTATATTTGTATATATCTTTGTTCGCGATAATCTCGCGTTTGGCTGAACCGATTTTGATGCGGTTTTCAGAAAAGTATTTGTTATACTCTGGAGAAGGTTTTAGTTTAGAAGTCGTCCATGTTACGAAAGACCATTTTTGCGCACAACTTATATCTGTTTGTTATCCTCCTCTGCTTGAAGTAACGCGGGGAGGTAATAGGAACTATGACAAGGACCAACGATAATAGCACCTCTTTGCCGTACCTACTGAAAGTGTAATAACACCATCCCGTTTTATCTTGGTATTACTATGACCATGCCCCGTCTATACCATCCTATGTCTATGGGCCACATGCACTCAACGGTAGTCGTATACTTTTAATAAGTTGTAACTTTAGATTTAAGAAAAAAATACATTTATCCGCCTCTTCAGAAATATATTTCATCAGATTTATTAAGGCAGGTGCATATTAATTATATTTAAGAACATAAATTATAATCTGTTTTATTTTTCCTTTCAAAAATATGTTACACTTAATCGGGAAAATTTGTATTACTGGCAACACTGGTCTCTACGCACACATTCAACTCGGACGCCATTATTGGATCACAGTTGGCTGTACGGAGATGCCTAGTCCTTATCCTTTATTAGTCCAAGGTAAAGATACATGATAGGGCTCGGAACCGATTTTTTTCAAGAAAACCCGACAACCCAATATAGGTAAATATTTAATTTCGAGAAAAAAAGAGAAAAATTGCAATTTTCATAGGGTTACAATAAAAAAATATTGTTAATACTTAACTTTGTATTATACAGGGTGTTTCTTTCAGTAACTAGCAGTTAACGGTTTGTAAAACAAAGGACTAGCTACAGTTAAGGGAGCGTTCAAGTATTATGTAACGCAATTTTTGAAGGTTTTTGACCCCCCCCCCTGATTGCGTTACGTAATACTTGAACGCTCCCTAAAAGATTTAACTCTGAAACTACGTTTTACGACACGACACGCTTGATACGTCAGGTAAATAATAAAAGTAGGTACGCGATTAATAATTAACTCTGAAGCTCCAGAAAAGTTAATAGGTCATTCATTCTAGGTCATATTAATTTTAGTCTCCTTAAATATGATTAGGAACACGCTACTCAAAACTTTTGGTATCCGCTTGAACACATTGTATAATAATTATGTAACTTACCGATAGCAAATAATTCATTCATTTCATTTCATACATATTTAAAATACTATTTTATTTAAGCTAATCTATTACTACTATCATTAAATTTTATTGTGCCGTGGAGTAGTCTAGAACCTTGAGGTAGGTCGCGGCTCGGTCACGAATCTAGAACGAATCGATGATGATAAGAACCTTCCAGATGGAACTCTACCTCGCGAATTTCTCGAACTATTGTACCTACCTACTTACACGTTACTCGGCTCCAGGGGTTCGTAACCATTTGTTCTGCTTAATGAACCCAATTAATAGTACATTACACAACTAGGGTGGTAACAGGCGCGGTCGCAGCCTGAAATTTTGGGGGGTGGGTCACAAAAGCAAAAAAAATTTTTTCAATTTTTGAGTGGGTCTTTTTTCAATTCGACTCGTATGATTTTGGGGGGGGGGGGGGTCATGTCCCCTGTGATCCCCCCCCTGGGACCGCGCCTGGGTGGTAAAACAAAGAAAGGCCGAGATTGCAGAAGTTTGCGGCCCGAGCTGCAAGCGAGGGACGTAAATATGCGATCGAGGGCTTCTTTATTATTCTTTATTACCTTTCTTTATTTTTCTTTATTCTTTTTTACCTCCCGTGTTGTGTACATCATTTTATGTCTACACTTGGCCAGAAAGCGTTTTTTTTCCGTACGCGCAGCGTGCGGAAAAAGCCACTTTATGGCCAGGTATGGTATAAAATGTTTTTTTTGGAAAAGGTGCCATTTGGCGGATGGCGCGCCCGTTGCTGTACATATTCAATAATAATTATGATACCTTACGATCTAGATTATCACATGTTTTTATAAACAGATTTCGTTGTTGACGATGAGATTTAAAAAAATTAATCGGGTAAATTTGATATTGCATTAATGAAGTAAGTATATATAAATGCAATAAAGGTCATTTAAGTGGAATTACAGGTGGGTATTATTTATGCTGACAGATTTAGATGGTGTTGATAGCCGTTTCCCTTCTAAAATTCTAAAATTATAAAATAAATGCTGTCTATTACTTATTTTTTATTGCACGTTTTTGAATCATAATCACAGTTTGCGTCTATATCTGTATTTGATTAATGATTAGGTAGTTGATTACCAACAATATGTAGGTAAAGCAATTGTAGTTTTGATTTTCGATAATGTTGTCAAGTTTCATATACAGACTATACTATTCAATTATTTTTTACAAGCCTTTCATTAATTTTATTGTCGAATAAGAGTTGGAAATAGATTATACTTACAATGTTGAAATGTTGATTACCCCTGCCCTATCTTTTGCTTGCGTCAGCTACTCGACACAAGATGGCGCTTAAAACTAGGTTAAATCTGGCTGTAATTGATAATGATAAAAAAAGGCTATTTATTTCAATTAATATTATAGTCAATTTAAAATAAATAAATACTGAACAAAATCGATAGTTATCAATATTGATACATAATTTTGGCTGAAAGAATGTGTTTGGTCATCGTATTAAAAAAAGTAACAAAGCGTCAGTGTCAAGCGTCAAGCTGTCAAAACTGTCAAATCAAACCAATCAAAATCAAAACAATGCATCTAGCATTTTATTTTTGGTTTGTTTATTAGCATTTTGCTTTTAATTCTAGGGCTTTTATTTAAATAAGATTCATAGCTGATTTAGTAAGATCTGCACAAAATGGTGAATTATTGCTGCGTACAAGGATGCGGCCGAAATAGCAAACAAAACAAACATTTGAATTACTATAGTTTGCCGAAGGAAAAACGGCGGTATTGTATCTTATTTACTATAAATAATGATCTTAAAAGATCTGGGAAGCGCTGGTAGTCTGGCATTAAGATGTCCGGAGGTCTCGGGTCCAAACCCCGGCTAGTAAAATCACCGGCAATCAATAGTATCCCTCCACCAAGGCCGCAAAAATAATTATGGAGGATGTGACACGCTTTTATTTGTAGCGTCATAAGAGCGTGTCACATATTTTTACGGGCTTCTTGTGATAATTATATATAATTTGGGAAGATACAATTGCCGGTGACTGTGCCACAAAATTTTTCGGAACTTGTGTAGGAAATACCAATTGACATTTACCAATCGCTTTTCGCCCAACGAAAACATCGTGAGGAAACTGGATTTAATCCCAACTAGGTCTTGTTTCCCCTTTGGGAAGGTCAGATGGTAGTTGCTGTCGTAAAAACTAGTGCCTACGCCAATTCATGGGATTAGGCTGCTGAGCTGACTCCAGGCTCAGTTGAGCCCTGGCAAAATGCCTGGACTGCATTAGTGCATGAGCGCTAATACTGTATTCTATGGGTAACATTTTGACCTGCTAGGATGTGCTTTTCTATAAGCAATTTTTTTAAACCATAGGCAGGTGCAATGGCTGCAAGCGGCGGGGCGCACAGACCTGTTAGAGAAGGACAAAGTGTTGGTGTCTCACCGGTTCTGCTCGCGACACTTCCCTCCGTCCTCTGTCAAGAACAAACATCTCTGTGACACTGCTGTGCCCTCACTGTGTCTACCGGGAACTTCTGGTAAAGGTATTTATTATGGTTTTTGTTTATAAATGTATATTTTATGTTCCTTTGTTTCTGACCTCTCATGATCTGATTTGTTTTTAAAAAGGAAAAATGTTGTAGAGAACCTGCTTAATACTTAGAGGATTCACTAAACCGGAGTGGCCACGCCTGTCATTTTCTTAAGTCAAGATTTTGCGGGGGAGGGGAACGTCAAATGTATAAGTAATGTCAAAATAGCCACGTCCTATTATATAGCCATTTCATATCAGTTCCTCGAACTTGAGTTCCTAATATGGGACAATCCCGTATACTCTTTTCTGGCTTGTTAACTTCAAAAAAAGTAAAATAAAAACAGTTAAATAGACTTAAGCCATATTTGTTTTAAGTCCTTGACGTTCATAAGTAATCTTTTTTTTTTATACATCGACGGTGGCAAACAAGCATACAGCCCATCATTGAACATTATTTAGAATTAGCGTAATAGATTGTTAAATTTATACATACTTAGATGTTTTATAATGAGACTGCCATCCCACAGTCAAACTATTATCATAGTTTTGTGGGACAATGTAAGGTACACTCGGCTAAGATCGGATCTAATGTAAGATCGGATGACCGTAATAACTACTAAAATAGTAGTATTTTTTAAACACTGTCAATACTATGCATGACGCCATTTCACTCCGCCCCTCTCGCCACTATGCAGCAACGGCTCAGCCGCACCAGTCGTGTGCTACGAAAGTTTAAAAAAAAGTGAATTTTTTCGAGAATTTTAGAAGATCCGATCTTTAACATAAAAAATAAAATCAGTTTTTTGGGGAGTAAATGGTTTTATATTATTATTGCAATAAAATAGTGGGTAGTTTAGGTGTAAGGCGGCTTGGTTTCTGTATTTGAGTTTAGCGTACGAAGGCTATAAACGGAGATCCGGTGTTTAACCTGTCAGCTAAAGATCGGACTATAACCTATAGCGCCACTGGTTCTCAAACTTTTTTATGCGGCACATTGTTGACCGAACATTAGCGTAGCTCTCCATTTCAGCTTAGACAAAAATGCGTCCGTTTTATTTAGCAGTCTGCTCGCTTGTTCTCAAGTTTCTTATAGTTCGTAGATTATTTATGTTGTTTTGTTTTTCCTTACAATATTATGGACAAAACAATATTTTTTATACGTAATATACACCGTGTTTTATTTATTTGTATTTTTTATGTTTGACTTGATTATTGAAATTGGTTATTGTAAAGTAGAGTATTCTTCACTTTAATTATTAACCCTCTTATTCATAAACGTCTAGTAAAGTTAGGAGACCTCTGATAATCGTTTGACCCATTCCGTCCAACCTATATGAGGGAAAGGGACAAACGATTATCACCGATCTCTTAACTTTAGTGGCCGTTTACGAATAAGGGGATAAGTATTTTTTATAAAGCAATAAAGCCAAAAAATAATTTAAAGTCTCACTTAGCTACCCTACCTACCTACCTACCACCTGTACCTACGAGGGTGACACTGAAAATTTTTAGAAAATCAAAAACTGAACAAACTAGCAAGTTATTAGTATTATTATATATTTTCAAAATAGTCTCCCTCTACATCAATACATCGCTGCATCCGATAGAACCACTGAGAAAAGCACTTTGCCCACTCCTCCTTAGGGGTCTCTTCGACGGCCTTTTGAAACGCAGCCACTGCTTCCTCGGCGTCCATAAAACGTTTTCCTCTGAGTTTTTCTTAAATTTTTGGGAATAAATAAAAATCACAAGGTGCGAGGTCGGGGCTATAAGGCGAGTGACCTATTGGTTCCACGTCTGCCTTGGCCAAATAGTCGATCGTTTGCTTGGCGGTGTGCGACGAGGCGTTGTCGTGGTGAAGGAGGATCCTACTTCGAGGTCGTTTCTCCCGAACTTTTTCCAAGACAAGTGGCAAACAATTGTTAGTATACCACTTTGCAGTAACTGTTTTTTGATCCTCTAAAACAATTGTTGCCTAATGACCTGCCCTTCCGAAGAACGAGGCGACCATCTTTTTCCCCACACTTCGACCTCTCTTTACTTTAGTAGGCAACTCCTCGGAAGGAAACACCCACTCAGCAGACTGTCTTTTAGTTTCAGGATCGTAACAGTAAATCCAGCTTTCGTCACCCGTAACTATGTCGAACACAGCATTTGAGTCGCCTCCGTTAAATCTTCGAGCCATTTCATGGCACCAATCAACACGACGGATTTTTTGGGCCTTTGTCAAATTATGAGGTATCCACCGGGCACAAAGCTTCCTCACCGCTAAATGTTCATGGAGGATTTTATGGACTTGACTCATACCGATGCCTAAGCTTGTACGAATCTGCTGATAGGTCACTCTTTTGTCAGACTCTATCATACGCCGCACAACACTGATATTATCTTCAGTCGTCGCCGTAGAAGGCCGTCCCTCACGCAAATCTTCGGTGAGATTAGTGCGACCACGTTTAAATTCATTAAACCTGTTGTAAACAGTAGCACGAGATGGGGCTTCATCGTGAAAGGCCAATCGAAGTCTATCATAACTTTCTTGCTGACTTAAATGACATCGAAAGTCATAAAAAATCATTGCACGAAAATTTTCTCGCGTTAAATTCATGCCAACGTAACACAGACAATTTTCAATTAGCCGCCAAATCGTAAAACAGATGACAAATGAATGAAATAAAAACACAATAATATTAACAAAGAGTTCCATTTTCAAATATTAAATTTGTTTTTTTATTTTATAGTTTACAAGTGGCCAGTTCTAATAATTTTCAGTTTCGCCTTCGTACCTGTCTAAAATAAATTTTTTTTGTTTATTTTTCCTTATTAAATTTTTCGTTTCATTTGTGTATTTTAAATGAATAACTGAGTTCAGTCTGTGATGTGAGCCGTTATTTTTTATTATTATAAGCCATTTATTCCCACAAAAACATAAAAGATACAGATAGTTTTAAAAGTTAAACATGTTCTTATTAAATAAATAATAAATAAAATTGTTAAAATATTCATTAACACATTAAAAAAACATGATAACTTTTTGGGGATGCAAAATGACACAAAAATAATAATTGTTATCCAGCTAATTAATGAGAGAAGTTTCATATGGTAGTTGTTTTTCACAGATTACGCCTTTTAAGCATTTATTAAAAAAAACTCCAAACAGTGTATTGTAAAAATACAAAATTTTGATAAACTACAATAATTACATAATAAAAATAAGCACCAAAATCATAGTTTTACATCCTAATTGCAGACAGCGAGATCCACGAACACAAAGGCATAATATGCGATAGCTGCGGCCTGCCCGTCTCCGGGTTCCGGTACAAGTGCGTCTCCTGCGCCGACTACGATCTATGCCAGAAGTGCGAGATGAGGGAGACGCACCCGGACCACTATATGCTGAGGATGCCTAAGCCTTTGAAATTTGTAAGTTTAACGCAATTGAACCGTTATACTATGTAGAACCTTAGGCTCTAAAAATGGGGAAGGCAACTGTTAAAGGTTTATTGCAATACGGGCAGGTTTCCGCAACTCGACGTCTGGCGCCTATTTTGCGTTAAGGTATTGCACCTGTCATGTCACTAGTATAGTGGAGTACAACAACGCCTTTTTAACCTATAAAAATGACAAAACTCATAAGTCCGATTTTATATTGTGCCCCGTTAGAATACGTTAAGTACTAATAATGACAAATATCTTCTAACAATTGTGAGCATTGCGCTAAGTATAATACACGTATTTGTTTGCTACATAAAGAAAAGATTATGCAAGTTTTATTTTTCTCTACCAGACTATCGCTTTTTATTATTGCTACATAACTTCACATTTTATAACGGTTTTGTCAATAGCATTCGTCGTCTTAGCCATTTGTCGTTCGTTTAGAATTCAAGGTCACGCATATTTTTACGAATTTTGTTTACGAATATGCTCACATAATCTATTGACCAAACTGTTATAAAATGACAGATGATATTGAAATAGTTGAATGCAATAGTGTGGTAAAGAAAAATGTAATTTGGATAATCTTTTCTTTGTGTTATTAACAAATATCTATATAATACCTAGCGCATCGTCAATAACTGTTAGAAAATATTTTTTACTATGACTAATCATATTATATTCTCTAACTAAAAATGAAAATCGCACTTGTGAATTATAAAAGTTCAAAACTGTTCCTGTACTGGCCTAGTATTGTTCTATAGGATTTGGACGAGTTTAGTGAAAGGACCCTGTTGGAGAGAATTTTTAGGATAGGCGTGGTTACACCTAGCGGACCGCTTCGCGCCTTAGCCGAGACAAACGTGCGGCCGCAATGCCTTGGGCGAGGCACGTCCACACTAGCCGAGCGTCCTCGCCCGGCGATTCCCTCGCGAGGCGGTGCGCCAGGTGTAGCCACGCCTAATGATGTGTAGTTTTAGGAGGTACTAGTAACTCCATATCAACAAATTAGGTCAACAAATTGTAGCAAATTAGGGGAAAGGTCCCCTGCACTGACAAATTTTGCTACTATATCTAGACTTCATTAGGGCTTAGGCTGCGTTTCCACCAGAGATGAGCGAGGATGCGTTGCGAGGAATGTGTTTTAATTCAATCCAATTCAATTTTTAAAATATGGCATTCTGTCCACAATATTGGGACAATTTTGCCAATGTCGAAGTAGATACGACAAGTGTACGGTTAATTAATTAAAATTTCGCTCCAAGAGCTGGACATTGTACGGTGAGGTTAGGCTTTTTATAAGGAGATAGCTACTCCCTACAAACAGCACGTGGACTAACGGATATCTAACTCAAACAGGGGTTACACATGTTTCGAGACTAATTCTTCATTAGTTGCTCACTAGTTCGTTAAATCACTGCAGAATAAGCTATATATTACACATTGAATCACGAAAATGAACATAAAATAAGAAGTTTTTCCCGAAACCAAACCACCTTGCTCGACAAGATGGCCGCAAGTCGAATGTGTTTTAAGCACCAATAGAATCACTTCATTTGTTTATCCTCGCACAGCGCAGCTCTAGGATTGGTTCTTAACAAACACATCCCTCGCAGCGCATCCTCGCTCATCTCTGGTGGAAACGCAGCCTTAATCTCTTTGCGAGAAACTCTGTAACCCTACTGATGTCTCCAGAAATTGGCGGACGACCTGATTGGCAAATGGCGCGAGTTCTTCTCCGCGAAGCACGCCACCCCCGAGTCGGATAGCGACGATGAGCCAATCACCAAATACAGGTACATCGTAATCACTGAACGAGGCTTCCTTGAAATCCAGGTGGCACCACTGTGACGAGATCTTTTTGACAGGTGTCAAAATCCATCAATAAAAAAAATGTGAATGAACATGATTGGTGGATTATAACAGCTGGACCTCTCGCCACGGTGCTGTCATGTGGTGAAAAAATCTAATCATACGAAAAATCGCCCTAAATCTAAGGGAGATCCCGTTGCCGGCCGCCGGCAGGCCGATCCCAAGCGTTGGTAGCCTGACGGTAACGACGTCTGACTTTCAATCCGAAGGTCCCGGGTTCAAACCCCGGCTCGTACCAATGAGTTTTTCGGAACTTATGTACGAAATTTAATTTGATATTTACCAATCGCTATACGGTGAAGGAAAACATCGTGAGGAAACCTGCATACATCCGCGGAGAAATTCAAAGGTGTATGTGAAGTTCCCAACCCGCTTTGGGCCAGCGTGGGGACTATAGCCTGATCCCTCTCGTGCATGAGAGGAGGCCTGTGCCCAGCAGTGGGACGTATAGAGGCTAACATATCATATTATACATATTATGACTAGCCAACCTTAAATAAAATAAAAAACATGAACTTTTGAGGGAGAATACTGTGTGATCTTAATAAATTGCCATCGTCAGGTGTAGCCACGCCTAATGACGAAAATTTTAAACTACAGGAATCATAGCAGCGTCGACTTATCCGAAGAAGTGAAACGTATGATCCGAGCCGAAGTCGCGCGCGTGTCGAAACTGCCCGAGCAAGAGGAACCGCAGCTTAAGAGGAAGGTGACCAATGAGAGGCGGCCGATTAAGAGGATACGTATGGACGGCACTATAGGTATATGTACTATAATTGTCATATAAGTAAAAAATCTAGTTTCTTAACCTTTTCGCCGCCAATGACTTGATATAAAGTCAGTACACACTTCACGACTTCATGTCAAGTCGTTAACGTTCTTCAAGTTTTACACGTAAACCCAACTTCTTTATATTTTCTATCATAATTAGTACCTATAGTTGTTAGCCGTGGGGTGCCCGACCTTAGAATTGTCCCCCACCATATCGTCCCGTGGTTGCAGTAGGAGTCTGCTAAGGGAATATACCGGGAGATGGGCAGCAGTATCTTCCGAAAGCCTAAACAACTATAAACAAAAAAAACTGCGCGCGCCAACCCGCCTGCCAAGCGTGGCGCGTATGGCAAAACCCCCATTAAAGGGGAGGCCTATGTTCAGCAGTGGACGTCTTATGGCTGAGATGATGATGATGATGATGATGATAGTTGTTACATCTTCGATTTCTGAAGTTTATTTTAGAATTGCGACAGCAATAATTATTATTTTTGTTAAGGTACATTGTTTCCTTACGTAGATGATACTTTATTTATTCAATGAAGTGGCGGCGAAAAGGTTAAGAAAACCTATGATACAAGCTGTAATGTTTGTTATTATCAAATCTAATCCAAAAAACCGATCACTGATCATCAGAAACCTAAGAGTTATTGTCATATCGGCAGAGTATCCTTCAGCTATCTTTGTCCTGATCCATTACTGTTTTGAACAAATATAAACGGATAAAAACCCGTTTTTTCAGGGTATGATGACGAAGACCGGAGCGTGCCAGAAGTTGTGTTTGCTGACGTTAACGAAGACGACAATCAGCTTCTGGAAGTGAAGAGTGAAGTCACCGGGGAAGGTACACTACACATTGGTCAATAGGCGGGCCCACACCAGACGAGCCGCCTCGCGAGGAAATTGCCGCGCGAGCTTGGCTAGTGTGGACGTGCCTCAGCTGAGACAAACGCACGGGCGGCAGCAAACCTAGCTGTCATAATTTACCAATCATGTTGAATTTTGTTTTGTTTGTTGGATTTTGACAGCTGCTGTCATAAATACCTCTCGCCATGATGCTGCCACCTAGTGAAAAAATAGAAAAACCCTCATTTTATATCATCTTTATTATTTAACGTATTTATTATTAAACGTGAGACAGGTTGACGGATAAAAAAAAAAACTATACCAAAATTTAGTACCATATCAGTACTAATTTGTAGCTCTAATGAAAAAAATATCTCTGAATTTATTCGTAATGTGTCCATGCAGTTTTGAATATATATTAGTCGATAGGTATTCTAAACATACGTATTTTCAGAATGGAAGAAGATGGTGCATGTGAAAATAAGCGACGACCTGACGGAGTTGATGATAGAAGTGCCTCAGCAGCATCAAGCACACTCGTCGGGGTTATGAGTGAGACGGAAAGAGTAGACAAAAGATCTGATTCAAAGCTCCATCCTCAATGCACCGCGAACCACTTCGTTTGTTCGTTCGCCATCGTCTATTTGCATCCCTCTCTTTCGAATATGCAAGAGGGATAGAGATTCAGCATCGCCAACTGTCCGCGTGCACTTCATCCATCACATGACCGGCTCGTGAGTGATATTGCGTTTTGATCCCATGTATTAAGGTAATGTAAATACAAGTAAAAGAAAATCTTAGCAAAAGGCATATAATATTAAGAATTAATAAATGAAATTTGTGTAAATAAATGTACTTATAAATACGAATTACGAAGTCATTAATTATATGATCCTTCCCCGAAGACCCATTCTAACTTTCTGTGGCCTATTGAATAAAGCTACAAGTGTACTAATACATAGGGTTAGAAAGAGACTTCCACTTGTAAATTGTCACTTGTAGCTTTATTCAATAGGGCACTGAGCCAGTATGTGCTAAGTGCGTGATGTGGGCACTAAATCCGAAAATACTTTGCTAGCTGTAAACTGTGCAAGCCGATGAGAATAGAGTTTTACAGACGCTCCGCCTCTGAGCTGTATTGAAACAAATTGTAGCAGAAAACAAAATCAAACACAACACGTCTAAATAATGGTATATTTTCAAAAATATTGTTACATGACCTGCATTATATATTTACAAAAATAAAAACAATAAAATTAATATTTCCAGTTTTACAACCGCCAATGCTTAGGTACAGTCGCCATCAAATATATCGGAGCGGCCAAGGTGGTCATAAATATCTGAACAACGCCTCTATTGACAAGGCCATAAAGTGCAGGTTCACATATTTTTTAGTACCTTGGCCGCTCCGATATATCTGATGGCGACTGTACAAAAATTAAATAAAAACATTACAATATCCAAGGGCGATATAAGACTTAGCAATATATTTACATAAGAAGCATTCATAATATTTTTTGCGTTTCAGTAAGTCTTATAATATGTGTAGTAAAATTGTGTGTCAGAAAAATAGTGATTATTATGGCACTGTTTTATACTTAAATATGTTAATTATTCTTAACAAAAGTATGCATTTTATAGGATGTTTTTGAGTATAAGTATACTACACATATTACAAAACTAACAAGACCAACATAGTCCATTGCCTTCATAGGTCATAATCTTTACTTCATTTATGCGACATTTTTTAACTGGCCACACTGCTAGAAATTTTAATGTCACGTTGTCACTGTAAACTAAAATAAGTTAAAATTGTAGTTTCATACCATAACTAATGTAACGAACCTTAGCTCAATAAAAAGTGTAACAAAAATACTGGTGATCCTTTTAAGGGCATAATACAAAAAAATATTTTTTTTCGCGTCATAATTTTTTTTCTCCTTTTTCATACTCGCAATACGATACCATTTATCAGTGTTTTTGTTACAACCTGTATATTAATACTAAGGTATATTTTTCCCCTGTAGCGCCCGACTTATGACGAATATGATTCGTCAGCAGATATTTACAGACAAGGGTCTTTGACTATCTATACCTCATTTTTAGGGTTCCGTACCTCAAATAGAAAAAACGGAACCCTTATAAGCTCACTTTGTTGTCCGTCTGTCTGTCTGTCAAGACCATTTATTTTCAGAATATCTTTATTTTTTTCAGCCATTTTTTCCACTATTAATGATACGCTTAAGCCAATAAGATGTAAAAATAGCACGACTATCGCATGAATTTCTAACATGAAAAAAAAAACGCAGTATAGCAGTGTGCCCGACTAAAAAAACAGCTTACACGTTAAAAAGCGCGTCTACTAGAAGCGGTCTGAGCTTGACCTGTTCAAATTATCTTTAAAATTAAATTTTGCCCTTAAAGGGGTCACTGTTGCAAAGGAGGGACGAGTCAAATAGAACTCTTTGGCTTTGATTTTAAATGCCAGATAGCAAAATCAAATCGTCAGGTGGCAAGCAAAACTCACTAAGAACTACCACAAGTTCATAGCCATAATGAACCATACTGGCAGCATAACAAGGTTGATTTTAATTTTTGTTTTTAATTAGTGAGTTTTGCTTGTCAGTTGACGAAATGCAGAATTTAGAAAAAAGTATATGAAAGTCTATGGTAAGTGTATGATAGTTTAATTATCAACAATGATGTTGATAATTAAAGAATATTTTCTGCGAGTTTGTGATGATATGATAAATGTTTTATTTCCTGTTTAATGGTACATTTTTATTTTAGTAGTAGTAGTATAACACTTTATTGTACAACAAATAAAAATACAATAGGAAGAATACATATTGTTTATTGTAATATTTCTTTTATTACTCTTGTATTTTGGTGCAATAAAGAATATTTACTTACTTACTTACATAATATTTGTACAAAGGCGTACTTATCCCTTAAGGGATCTCTTCCAGTCAACCTTGTTATTTTATGTGCGTATTTACGCATAGTTATTTACAGCTAAAATAATTTTTAGATAAAAGCATTGTTAATAATAAAGATGTGTTGCTGTTTGAGTCCCCCTAATGCTTTCAACAACTATTTTATGCTGTTATTTTACTGTATAAAAGACTTACAGTCAGCAGCAGAAGTAGCTAAGCGGGTGAGGTGTTCAAAATGACCTACTCACACTCTTATTCTCTTAACAATAAAGTCGTGTCCAGCTCATTTTGAACAGCCTACCCGCTTAGCTACTTTTGCTGCAGACTGTACATTGCACCATTAAGTAACAGGAGATCACAAGATTTTTTTTTGTCCCAAAAGTTGTAGTGAAAATCACAAGTCTATACTACTCTTTGATTCAGTCGCAGCTCTCAACCGCCAAACATGGCGCACGAAATTTGTTCTAGTGACATCTAGTAAATCAATGCATTGCACCAATCAACTCGTCCCACCTCACAACAGCTGGTCTCTGATTCGTCCTAACCTAACTTACACTAAGTCGTTTTCATAAAAAAGTCATAACATTCCTACGTGTTACATCGTTACAAAAAGCTATAGGTACCTCAGTCGTGGGGCTCGCGCATTCCAATACTAATACTGAACACATAGGAGATCGCTTGTGATGAGATGACTGCTTGCAGGCCGTTTTAAGGCTGGCTCTACATGATGGGGTATCAAAGGGACGCAACTATATGACGGAACGAGATCGCAATATCGTTAGCTGCGTCCCTATGATGGCCCATCATGTAGAGGAGCCATAAGATATATCCAAATTTTACATACAAATCATGTAATAGTGTTGACAAGAAATCGACTCAATTTAGACTTCAGTTCAAAAGTATTTTTAAATTAGTTCGAGACTTAATTATTCTAAATCTTAAAAAAAAATTCGAGACGTTTAGTTATTTCATAGTTTTCATACAATATCATGATTCGTAATATCGCTATTTATTGCTTTAAATAGAATTGAATTACGCGAAAAACTAAAAAGATTGAGTTGTAATAAAGAGTTTGAAGTCTTTTAAACGTTAAGTTTTGTAATTCTGAGTACAGTCGCCATCAGAGCGGCCAATGTGGTCAAAAATATCTGAACAACGCCTTCTGAAGGCGATAGAGTGCATGCTCAGATATTTTTGTGTACCCAGGCCGCTCCGATATATTTGATGGCGAACAGTGCTTTAGACTAATAAGACTTGTTTTCTTATTCACTTTTACATTTATTGAAATTTAAAATATAAATAGAAGGTATAGGCAGAGACTATAGAGATATAGACGACCACAGCCTAAGAACTTTTTGAAGCTCATGTCGATTGCGCCATCTATGCCAAAGCCACCTAATGATACCAAATATGTAAGAGAAATGTCACCTGCACAGCTACTCCGCCTAGTAACAAATAGCGTACTAGTAGTACACTAGTAGCTATTAGGTGGAGTAGCAGTGCAGCTGACGTATTCGGTATCTTTAGGTGGCTTTGACATAGATGGCGCAATCGACATGAGCTTCAAAAAGTTCTTAGGCTGTGGTCGTCTATATCTCTATCTATAGTCTTGGTCTGTAAGGGATTAGCGTCTTATCGCTCGTTGGCAAACTGCAAATTGGGGGCGCCATAAAAAAAGGGTGCAGAACGCTCATTATTGTTAAGGAATTATCAACTCTATGTCTCCAGCCAGTAGATGCAAAATTAACTGTATAACTACCGGCAACTTTACCTGCCACGGCACGCGCCACTCTGGCACGTGCTGGCCACCCCCGCAGGATGCTTTACAATTAATTATTAATTTTGAGTCTAAAGTCTAGAGTTAAAGAGTTGATAATACCTTATCAATCATTAGCGCTCTGAACCTTTTTTTATGGCACTTCCAGTTTGCAGTTTCCCAACGGACGATAAGACGCTAATCCCTTACAGACCAAGAATAATCTTAGACACTATACTGACTGCTCTTAGCTGAGTCTTATAGCTATAGTAGGAATAAATAGCCTCGTTCAGCCTTAAGCTGTAGTGGAATGCTGCAAGCCCTCTCCGGGGGGTTACCGGTTGGATGTGAATTGCACTTTCAATAGTAATTAGGATTTTAGATTTCACCGTGGAGGTCAAGATATAATGGTGCGTTCGTACACGTATGGGTACGCCCGGGGGTAACTGTCGCATAGAATGCAACCATACATGTGAACAGGCCATTATGTCGTGACGATAACGTAGGTGTCCATTGTAAGTATACTACGATTTTTTTAAGATGTCGGATTTGTCGATAGAAATCTCTACATCTTAAAAAAAATACTACCTTATAAAAGCGATTATTTCGAGCAGAAACATAATTGTTTTTAATATAGGATTTAGACTTTTTTCTTAAATTATATTAATTTTCTGATAAAAAAAGGTTATGTGAAGTGCCTGGCAATATGAAATCACATCCACCGATTTTATTTGGTAAAAAATAGTAACATAGTGTATATTTTATTTAGCTCATACAAAATCTAATTACGTCGCTTATTCTACATAAAAATACAGACAGTCATACATGTCACAAGACGAAACAAGTCTTGTATTAGTGTAAAAAATATTAAAAAATCATTAATATATCAAAATGATTGCTCGGGTAAGGATTGTGCACACTGGGGGGCGAAAACGCTTTAAATATCCTATTTTAATCGCTATAAGCCGCTTCTACACCAGGCGCACCGTCTCGCGAGGCAATTGCCGCGCGCGGTAGCTCGGCTAGTGTGGACGTGCCTCGCCCGAGGCATTGCGGCCGCGCGTGCGTTTGCCTCGGGCGAGGCACGTCCACACTAGCCGAGCTGCCGCGCGCGGCAATTTCCTCACGAGGCGGTGCGCCTGGTGTGGACACGGCTATTCACGTTGAGTATTTTTATTTATTTACATTACACATTACCAATATTTTCATATACTTTTTTCTATGAGACAGTATGCACGCACCTTTGTTTTTGTGCTGGGGTACTTAGCAAAAACGGCCTTTTTTTATGGAATCTATTGCTTTTAGAGAACGTTTCACATTATATGCCAAACGTGGTTATACAAATCACATAATAATATTAAACCATTCTGGGTAAGTGCACAGTCAGCACCAGAAGTAGCTCAACGGGTCAAGTGCTCAAAATGATCTTCACAAGACTTTAATGTTACGACAACGCGAGCGTATTATAGTAGTTTTTGTGCTACATAATGGAGGGCATTAAAATACAAGTATCGTGAAACGAAGTGAGTTTTATAATAATATCACACGAGTGTTTTAATGCTTAATTATGTACAGTTACAAACACTGCTTTATAAACACATATTATAAATCCTCAATGACGTGTTCGGGAACCATTAGAATGACCGCCATTGCACAGCCATGGCCAAGATTTCAAATCATGACTAACAACACTAATTACCGATGTTAAGAATTTTCATACGTTATAACACTTATAACACTGGCACAGATAATACATTGACATTACATTACTGGATACAATAATGATGGTCAATATACACGGTTTCCTGACGCAGAATAGGATTTATGATATGGTATGGGCGAGTCACGAGTCAAACCGAGGATCCGGCAGGCCTCGACGGCGATGGCGGGATAACTTGGACTCCTTTTTGCGAGACTGGCCAGAGGTAGCACTAGACCGCGACGAATGGAAAAAAAAGACGGGAGGCCTTTGCCCAGCAGTAGGACACAATAGGCTCATAATAAATAAAATAAAATGGGCGTACATTTTGACCATAAACTTACTTCTGTTGCTGATTGTACCTAAGTTGAACTTAAATTAAGACAAATGCATTATCATCCGTTACCAAAATAAATAATTTTAATATTATTTTATATCTCGGCATTAAAACTCCTACTTACTCTTTGGACACGATTTCGTTCCCAGTATATTATGATACCGAGAACGGTACAAGCCTAATATTAAAGACAGATCTACTATAGTTTGATAAAATGGTTACTATCATTAAAAGTGCGTTCGAATGCAGAAAATTTGACAAGTATCTAAAACAATAAAAGACACAACTCATTTTTGATTGTAAATATTGTAAAATATCTACTGTATGGATATTTTCAGTAAATATAACAGGTCTATGTAAAAAGCTGTATTTTGCAAACTACCTTTCCTTGGCAATTGAGACTATCACACTGGTGCCGCAACCGCATGCGGTGACGGCGCTATACACATGCAGAGCGCTATCTCGCTCGCGCACCGGCGCCGCATACGGAAACCGCACCAGTGAAAGCCGCCTAAGACGATTCTAACGAACCCATGAGGCTTGTGTAGATTTTATATAGCTATAGCTACGTTCTGTCCCTATCTAATCAGTTTAGTGCACAGACTACACAGACACCTCATCATGAAACTTTTACAGGGAGCACGAGGTCACCACACATCAGTGCAATTTCATTCGTAAATTTCTACGATCCGAACAGCAAATCTCAATAGTATTATACACCAATTTGTAGTATAACAATCCAGGTTCACCCCTGTAACTTGATTTTTGTGGATATTTTTAATCCACATGAGTAATGATCAAAAACGTTACCTCAATTGAAATACGCGGTCGCGCTCTCATACAAAATTAGTACGGGAGCACAGATGCGTGGTGACCCCGAGTTGTACTTATGATCTATCTAGTGTTGAGGTTATCTGTGGTTTAGTGGTAGCGTGACTGAACGTCTAAAAATATAGAAAATCAGAAATCATAAATATAGATACATTGAATGTGACAAAAATATGTAGCCACGACCCTATTAACAAGGCGTAAAGTCTTGGATACATGTTTTTGTCACATTAAATGTATACATATTTGCAGATGTGACCGTAGTTAGAGTTACGTAGGTAAACTAAGTTTCAACTCAAACGAAACCCAACGAAAGACACGAGAATTGGGTCATTTTACATACAAACAGGGTGTGATATTAAATAAAATATAAGCTATTAACTTATATAGATGTCATTTACAAAGGAAAAAGTGACCTAGGCCTCCGGTGCCCAAGGCTGGGATTGAACCAGCGTCTTCTGCATTCGCGGCAGACGCGTTAACCAACTTGGCCACCTGGATCACAGAAAATATACGTTTTCAGCTACTCTATAAGCATTCGAACGCACGGACTCCAGGTATCTATTGTTAAGGAAAATGCAGGCATTATGCCAAGTGTCTATAATGACCTATACAGAAACGAAATATACCATAACCTTATGGTATTATTTCCTAAAAAAAACAAAATAAATTATCATTTTAATTTCAAAATATCAAGTAAAAAAGCAGTTCTTTCATAACCTATCTAATAACTACATTATAAACATATACTGAGATACAAAAACCTAGTGATCACTGATTTGTACATACTAAACGTATTAAAATTGAAATAAACATGGTTCCTAACGTAAAATTAATTTCGTGAGCAAAAGGCGAGCGAACGTCATGGAAACGACGAATAAGCATGTAAGACAAGCGAGAAAATATATTGCAATTTATACATATAAAAAGCTCGCAAATATTGTATACTCCGTTCGTATGTAGACTATAAGAGAAAACGATTAAATATGAAATAAATTTTCCTTGACGAAATTTAAACTAAATAGATTCATTTACGGAGGTTTTCAGAAACAGTGACCCACTTTCGAAAAAAAGAATCGGAAAATTTTGCATATAAAAATTATTAGTCAGTTTTGTGACGGATATAAAATGTATGGGTAAATGCGTCACAAAACTGACAAAAAAAATGTGGGACATTTATTATTTAAATCGATAATGCTCGTGATTCTGAATAGAAACAACCTAAAATTACGGCTCAGCGAATAAGGGCACAAGTCCTATAAAATGTACGGGCACTTGCCTCCTTATTCGCTGAGTCATTTCGACTTGTACCGTTTTTCACTAGAGCCACAGAATTGCTGCTGTGACTACGGACATCCCTTCCGCTCACTCGTTCATATGCTCACTATTGCCGTCTCAATTAACCGAGTATACCACAGATAAAATATCGTAGAACGTAACGGGTTCGTTACAAAAGTTTGAGCGTTGCCCACGCGTCGCAGGTAAGGTAAAATGGAGCCTACCGTGCATGGGATAAAGTCCATAGCGCTAAAGGCGTGGAGGAAGTTTAACTGTCTTCTAGTAGGTTGTGTAGCTCCGCGTAGTTGAGTATGGCACGGTGGAGGAATTCGTATTGCAACTGTAAAGATAAAAAAATAAATAAATTTATTAGTCTACTAATCTAAAACTAGTTAATCTGTGAACCGTAGACTTTGGAGCATTTCCCCCCTTTCCCCCTCCCTCGATTTTATTTTACAACCTCTAAGGAAGTGTGGGCTTGACCTTTTACCCGAAAATGATTGAAATCCGTCCATAAATAATGCGACATCAAACTCCCCCCCTTTACCCCCTCATTTCCCTCCATTAAAAAAAATGGCTCGAAATTTTTTGGCAAATAAATCAAGGAGCGTACATGCAAAGTTTCATGGAAATCGGATGAAAAATGCGACCTCTAGACCGACACTGACCAACCAACCAATACACAAACATCAATCTGTCAAATCGTCGTACCAGTGAAAACGGAGATGTTCGTCGCCTCGCTACGCTCGGCTCCTCAGTCAATTATGTTCAATATTTACTGCAAAACTCACTGTTTGTGGTGGCAGTGTATCAAATTTTGGAAACCACAGAATAATATTATCTGGATCGATTAAGGGGTTATGGACTTAGAAGGCGAATAAAATCTTCATATGGGTCTTGTTATATTGGTCAACTCGTTTGCAAGTAAATCGTGAGTTCTCAGTTCGAGGCGGACTACTAGTTTTATGTTAACTTCTGACACTTACGAAACCTGGTAGACGCTGGATGCAAGTCGCTTCCGACCGATACTTATGGAGGTCCAAAGGGGAGGCCTATGTTCAGCAGTGGACGTGTTATGGCTGAGATGATGATGATGATGATGACTTACGAAAGTGTTGATGGTGCCGGCGCGCTGCGAGCGCACCTTGCGCGCGGCGGCCGCCACGTCCACGCGGCGCTCCGTGCGCAGCTGCCCGAGCAGGATGCACAGCGCCGCGAATAGCGCGGACCGCTCGGTGCCGTATCTGAACAAAATATATTTTAAAAACCCGAATTACAAAGTTTGTGCAGTATCAGATTCCCGGTATTAATACCGAAGTAAGTGATAGCTGTTTATAAGGTAGGCGTGTCACATCGGGCACGTGGCCCGGCGCCGTGGGCCAGCCCTGGCCTATAACTGCGAACCACTTCGTTCATCGAATCGTCTATTTGTGTCACTCTCTTTCGTATATACAAGAGCGATAGAGACGGGGCCAACGTTTTGTCGATTTTAGAAGTTCGCGGTAGGCCCTCTGGTACTGCACTAGTGGTACAGTATATACTCACTGGCAGTGCACCACCATGGTGGGCTCGGCGGCCGCGCCGGGCTGCTGCGCCGCGTCGGCCAGCGACGCCAGCCCGCGCGTCACCTCGGGCACGTGGCCCGGCGCCGTGGGCCAGCCCTGGTACTGCAGCTGTCGCACTACTGTCACGTCTCCACTCTGTAAATATTCACATCGAATGTTTAATTTTTGACAACCGTGCAAACTGCGACGCGAGAAACGACCGCCGATGTCGTCCAAATCACGTACATCCTAGTCTATACACTTGAATCGCTCGCGCAAACCAGTCACGGCACGATTAAAGCGAATAGCGCACTAGAAACTACTAGGTGGAGTAGCAGTGCAGGTGGCATTTCCTCTTACATTTTGGGTATCTTTAGGTCGCTTTCACGTAGATGGCGCGATTGACTTGAACTTCAAAACGTTCTTAGGCTATGCTGCTCTACTATAACTTATAAGTTACTCTATAGTCTATGATTAAAGTGTACAGACCCGACTGAACATGTTTCGCACTAATTGCGTGCGACGAATCTGCGGCGAGATTTATATCCAGCAATTAGCGAAAAGGTGTAAGGAATTTCAACATATTAACTTCTTCTCCATAGCACAAAAATAATGCAATGAGAAATAAAACAACTTTGAACGGATTATATCGCGTATACTGAATTTAATTACATCCCGACGTTGACCCGTGACCACGAACGCTGTAAAGTGTTCGAAACGTCGGGATGTAATTTAATTCAGTATACGCGATATAATCCGTTCAAAGTTCTTTTATTTCATGAATAACTATCGCGGCAACCGTAGACAATATAATGCAATGAGCTTCCGAAATCTCAGATGGCGGCACTGTGACGAGGCGGCTGTCAAAATCCACCAATCAAGTAATTTTTTTTTAATATAATGGTTTTCTCCCTTTGTCTAAAGCAATGGGAATTTTGCCAATGTCGAGTATATACATTAATCTCACTTTTATTACTTTTAATAAAATATAGGCAACGTTGTTCGGTAGAGGCCTTGTTATTTGTAAAGTGATAGCTATTCTTTACAAACACGTGGCGGCCAGCCAGGATAACCATCCGTCTAACTAAAGAGTTATGAGACTAATTCTTCATAAGCTGCACATTTGTTTATAGATCACCGCACAATAAGCTATCAATATTACACACTGAACTACTAAAATGAGCAAAATACAAAAAAACTATTCCAAAGACGTCCGGACTACCCCGCGTCTCGAACGGAAATCCAATCAAGTAATGATTAAACATAATTGGTGGATTATGCCAGCTAGTCCTCTCGCCACGGTCCTGCCACCTGGTGAAAATATCGATTCAGAAAACCCTCATTAAAATCTAAACGCAATGAGAGGATCGTACGGTAATCGTATACAATTTTAAGAACAAATCGCACGTAGTTTTCTTTCCTTATTACTAGATCAGATATTAAATAAACAATCCGAGCATCTGGCAACTGCAGAGAATGCAAACAAATATAGTTACAGTAAATTATGTATTTACTAGCGACCCGCCCCGGATTTTGCACGGGTGCAATTGAAGGGATGTTTACAAAAACAACATAACTGCTTAGAGTGGCTGACACTTTTTTAAGAACATTGTTAATCGTTTTAGGTGTCAACCAGTGTAGTCAGTTATGTTGTTTTTGTAAACATCCCTTCAATTATACATATAAACCTTCCTCTTTAATCACTCTATCTATTAAAAAAACCGCATCAAAATCCTTTGCGTAGTTTTAAAGATCTAAGCGTACATAGGGACAGACAGCAGGAAGCGCCTTTGTTTTATACTATATAGTGATGCTCGCGTATGCTAATACCGCGCGGTGCCGTCGTCCAGTAGCGCGGACACTTGCTGTAACAGTAGATATAGTACTACCTTGTTGTTGGTGACTCGGAACTGCCGCCTCGTGTAGTACGGACACGACTCGCTCTCCTCGTACTGCACGGAGATGTGCTCGTACTGCGCGGTGCCGTCGTCCAGTAGCGCGGACACTTGCTGTA
Source organism: Pammene fasciana (assembly GCA_911728535.1). Taxonomy (NCBI): domain Eukaryota; kingdom Metazoa; phylum Arthropoda; class Insecta; order Lepidoptera; family Tortricidae; genus Pammene; species Pammene fasciana. The sequence goes on from OU452295.1 coordinate 4,650,963, forward strand.
ACAGTAGATATAGTACTACCTTGTTGTTGGTGACTCGGAACTGCCGCCTCGTGTAGTACGGACACGACTCGCTCTCCTCGTACTGCACGGAGATGTGCTCGTACTGCACGGTGCCGTCGTCCAGTAGCGCGGACACTTGCTGTAACAGTAGATATAGTACTACCTTGTTGTTGGTGACTCGGAACTGCCGCCTCGTGTAGTACGGACACGACTCGCTCTCCTCGTACTGCACGGAGATGTGCTCGTACTGCGCGGTGCCGACGTCCAGTAGCGCGGACACTTGCTGTAACAGTAGATATAGTACTACCTTGTTGTTGGTGACCCGGAACTGCCGCCTCGTGTAGTACGGACACGACTCGCTCTCCTCGTACTGCACGGAGATGTGCTCGTACTGCGCGGTGCCGTCGTCCAGTAGCGCGGACACTTGCTGTAACAGTAGATATAGTACTACCTTGTTGTTGGTGACTCGGAACTGCCGCCTCGTGTAGTACGGACACGACTCGCTCTCCTCGTACTACACGGAGATGTGCTCGTACTGCGCGGTGCCGACGTCCAGTAGCGCGGACACTTGCTGTAACAGTAGATATAGTACTACCTTGTTGTTGGTGACCCGGAACTGCCGCCTCGTGTAGTACGGACACGACTCGCTCTCCTCGTACTGCACGGAGATGTGCTCGTACTGCGCGGTGCCGTCGTCCAGTAGCGCGGACACTTGCTGTAACAGTAGATATAGTACTACCTTGTTGTTGGTGACTCGGAACTGCCGCCTCGTGTAGTACGGACACGACTCGCTCTCCTCGTACTACACGGAGATGTGCTCGTACTGCGCGGTGCCGACGTCCAGTAGCGCGGACACTTGCTGTAACAGTAGATATAGTACTACCTTGTTGTTGGTTACTCGGAACTGCCGCCTCGTGTAGTACGGACACGACTCGCTCTCCTCGTACTGCACGGAGATGTGCTCGTACTGCGTGGTGCCGTCGTCCAGTAGCGCGGACACTTGCTGTAACAGTAGATATAGTACTACCTTGTTGTTGGTGACTCGGAACTGCCGCCTCGTGTAGTACGGACACGACTCGCTCTCCTCGTACTGCACGGAGATGTGCTCGTACTGCGCGGTGCCGTCGTCCAGTAGCGCGGACACTTGCTGTAACAGTAGATATAGTACTACCTTGTTGTTGGTGACTCGGAACTGCCGCCTCGTGTAGTACGGACACGACTCGCTCTCCTCGTACTGCACGGAGATGTGCTCGTACTGTGCGGTGCCGTCGTCCAGTAGCGCGGACACTTGCTGTAACAGTCGATATAGTGCTACCTTGTTGTTGGTGACTCGGAACTGCCGCCTCGTGTAGTAAGGACACGACTCGCTCTCCTCGTACTGCACGGAGATGTGCTCGTACTGCGCGGTGCCGTCGTCCAGTAGCGCGGACACTTGCTGTAACAGTAGATATAGTACTACCTTGTTGTTGGTGACTCGGAACTGCCGCCTCGTGTAGTACGGACACGACTCGCTCTCCTCGTACTGCACGGAGATGTGCTCGTACTGCGCGGTGCCGTCGTTCAGTAGCGCGGACACTTGCTGTAACAGTAGATATAGCACTACCTTGTTGTTGGTGACTCGGAACTGCCGCCTCGTGTAGTACGGACACGACTCGCTCTCCTCGTACTGCACGGAGATGTGCTCGTACTGTGCGGTGCCGTCGTCCAGTAGCGCGGACACTTGCTGTAACAGTAGATATAGTACTACCTTGTTGTTGGTGACTCGGTACTGCCGCCTCGTGTAGTACGGACACGACTCGCTCTCCTCGTACTGCACGGAGATGTGCTCGTACTGCACGGTGCCGTCGTCCAGTAGCGCGGACACTTGCTGTAACAGTAGATATAGTACTACCTTGTTGTTGGTGACTCGGAACTGCCGCCTCGTGTAGTACGGACACGACTCGCTCTCCTCGTACTGCACGGAGATGTGCTCGTACTGCGCGGTGCCGTCGTTCAGTAGCGCGGACACTTGCTGTAACAGTAGATATAGTACTACCTTGTTGTTGGTGACTCGGAACTGCCGCCTCGTGTAGTACGGACACGACTCGCTCTCCTCGTACTGCACGGAGATGTGCTCGTACCGCGCGGTGCCGTCGTCCAGTAGCGCGGACACTTGCTGTAACAGTAGATATAGTACTACCTTGTTGTTGGTGACTCGGAACTGCCGCCTCGTGTAGTACGGACACGATTCGCTCTCCTCGTACTGCACGGAGATGTGCTCGTACTGTGCGGTGCCGTCGTCCAGTAGCGCGGACACTTGCTGTAACAGTAGATATAGTACTACCTTGTTGTTGGTGACTCGGAACTGCCGCCTCGTGTAGTACGGACACGACTCGCTCTCCTCGTACTGCACGGAGATGTGCTCGTACTGCGCGGTACCGTCGTCCCAGTAGCGCGGACACTTGCCTTCGCCCAGCTGTACAAAAAACAACGTTAGCCCTCGAACGAGCGGAGCGTAATCGATGTGAAGTTCTTACAGACAACTTCGGACACAACGGAACTATCTGTACTATCGTCTCGGCATTTCGATGGCTTTTTGATTTTGAATACGCGATAACTTTAGTAACGTTTTTCTGATCTTAACAATCATCATAAGGGTCTTGTTATATTGTTCACGTTTGCAAGTAAATCGCGAGTTCTCAGTTCGAGGCGGACTACTAGTTAAAGTAGTTTATACCAGGATGGTGGAAACTCACCAACAGGAACACAACACTATGAGTAGGGTCTAGTGCTATTTGGCTGTGGTTTTCTGTAATCTGGAGTTACTTCGCCAGTCGGGCTCTGCTCCAGATTTGAGCGAGTTGACAATCGCAGTGCCCATACCTCTCTTGTGCACATATTTTAACCCTTTGACCGCCAAAGCCGTCATATCACGCGCACGGAAAGCGCGTCAGCGCCAGGACGTGTTATCACGTCCAAAATATAACCGGTTTGCCTGGGCACGATTTTTCTCTCGGATGTTTGGCGTTGAAAAGGTTATGAGTACATCCGGGTCCATAGATTGAATATGTGGTATATGATAGAAAATGATATGAATAGGTACGTACCTCACTTAACATGACGATAGTAGATACGTTGTGTTCGGAGACCATCCTCCAGAAGTCTACTATGGTATTGGGCAGAGGATCCTGCGTGATTATGTAACCCTCTGAATTATCGTATGCTGTGAACAAAAACACGGATTTTTTATTTACGAATGGCGGTGTTTTTTAAATATAGACTTTATTACGATTGAGCTAAGGATCAGCGTGGTTTTTTTTCAATAAGGTACAATTTTTTATGTGACTTAATGAATACTTAGTCTGAAAAACATGGATTTATAGTCTGACCTCTCAACTGAGTAAAAAATAGACAAAGAGAAACGACACTGTCTTTTTCTTACACTAGTGCATTAAGCATTAAAAAGGGATGAGTAATAGCTTCTTACTTCTACTGTGTTTTTCTAGACATAATGCACGTTCTCAACCTTTTCAACCGACTTCAAGATTTCGAAGGAGGACGTTATCTGATGCTGACTGTAGAAGCAATAAATACGTAGCATAGCAAGTACAATAACTTTAAGTAATTAAATATGTAATTAACTATCTCACCTGCAGACAAACTGTGGAAACAGTTTTGCAGGGCTTTGTATAACTTCATGTATACTTTTTGATTAATAAACTATCTATCTATCTATCTATCAATTCGTCGGTATCTTTGTTTTTTTTTGCTATTTTTATAATGTATGTTCACCAATTACTCGAAGACGGCTGGACCGATTTAGAAAATTCTTTTTTGTTTGAAAGAGTATACTTCACAGTCGGTCCCATTGTCACCAGGTCCAGATCTGATGATGGGACCCTGGAGAAATCGAGGGAACTCTTCAACTATTATAGGCACACCGTGATTTCAGTATTTTTTACAGCAACTCGGCCACGACTTCCTCTTGGAATAGCGAATTTAAAGTGAAGTTGGTTCTTTTTTGTTTAAATTTTTTTATGGACTTACCTTCAATAAAGGAGGCGTTGATATACGTAGAATAATGCAGAGGCGGCGCAGGGGCCAATATGACCCGATTGCGGTCGTAGGGTAGAAAGTCTGGACTTCGGTTTTTGCACCGAGCTTCTTCTATTGAGCCCGCCGAGCACGACTTTAGGGGTTCCGTGACTGGTGGGTTCATCATTTTCTGTGAAAACCAAAAAATAAAGACAATAGAAATCGGATACAAATAAAATGTGACCGAAAATATGACAACTAAGTCCGGTTTTATTCACAAAGTTACAAATTTTATTGCGAGTATAGATACTACAATAACGACCTCCATGTTTCTAGTATTCACGCTAAATCGTAGTCTTGCTTACGCTGGAGTAATTTTAACGAAGCGCTTTTTCGATTCTTTGTTTCTTTTTTTTTCTTTGACTATCATCTCCTATCGGCAGAAGGCGTCAGTTAGGCCTTTTATTCTGCCACTTTTTGCGTGCCGATTAAGATTCTGTATATTTCATGAGTTCAATGGATTGGAGGCATTACGTTATACATGAGCGTTTTATCGAGTCAGAAATTTAAGTACGAGTATATGACATGATGTAGTACTATACCTCGAACTCGTGTTCCATCAGACATTTGTCAGCGCCCTCTGCAGTGTTCCGCAGGCGATCGATGTTGGCCTTGAGCCTCGACGCCGGGATCTCCGTGTCCCCGCAATGTGCGTATTCGAGCGCTCGATACACGAACACGTAGATATTGAAGTATATGGCTGTACTGTACCTCAAACTCGTGTTCCATCAGACATTTGTCAGCGCCCTCTGCAGTGTTTCGCAAGCGATCGATGCTGGCCTTGAGCCTCGACGCCGGGATCTCCGTGTCCCCGCAATGTGCGTATTCGAGCGCTCGATACACGAACACGTAGATATTGAAGTATATGGCTGTACTGTACCTCAAACTCGTGTTCCATCAGACATTTGTCAGCGCCCTCTGCAGTGTTTCGCAAGCGATCGATGCTGGCCTTGAGCCTCGACGCCGGGATCTCCGTGTCCCCGCAATGTGCGTATTCGAGCGCTCGATACACGAACACGTAGATATTGAAGTATATGGCTGTACTGTACCTCAAACTCGTGTTCCATCAGACATTTGTCAGCGCCCTCTGCAGTGTTTCGCAGGCGATCGATGCTGGCCTTGAGCCTCGACGCCGGGATCTCCGTGTCCCCGCAATGTGCGTATTCGAGCGCTCGATACACGAACACGTAGATATTGAAGTATATGGCTGTACTGTACCTCAAACTCGTGTTCCATCAGACATTTGTCAGCGCCCTCTGCAGTGTTTCGCAGGCGATCGATGCTGGCCTTGAGCCTCGACGCCGGGATCTCCGTGTCCCCGCAATGTGCGTATTCGAGCGCTCGATACACGAACACGTAGATATTGAAGTATATGGCTGTACTGTACCTCAAACTCGTGTTCCATCAGACATTTGTCAGCGCCCTCTGCAGTGTTTCGCAGGCGATCGATGCTGGCCTTGAGCCTCGACGCCGGGATCTCCGTGTCCCCGTAATGTGCGTATTCGAGCGCTCGATACACGAACACGTAGATATTGAAGTATATGGCTGTACTGTACCTCAAACTCGTGTTCCATCAGACATTTGTCAGCGCCCTCTGCAGTGTTTCGCAGGCGATCGATGCTGGCCTTGAGCCTCGACGCCAGGATCTCCGTGTCCCCGTAATGTGCGTATTCGAGCGCTCGATACACGAACACGTAGATATTGAAGTATATGGCTGTACTGTACCTCAAACTCGTGTTCCATCAGACATTTGTCAGCGCCCTCTGCAGTGTTCCGCAGGCGATCGATGCTGGCCTTGAGCCTCGACGCCGGGATCTCCGTGTCCCCGTAATGTGCGTATTCGAGCGCTCGATACACGAACACGTAGATATTGAAGTATATGGCTGTACTGTACCTCAAACTCGTGTTCCATCAGACATTTGTCAGCGCCCTCTGCAGTGTTTCGCAGGCGATCGATGCTAGCCTTCAGCCTCGACGCCGGGATCTCAGTGTCCCCGTAATGTGCGTATTCAACCAGCGCTCGATACACGAACACGTATTGTTTCTGGAAAGAGTATTATTGTGAGAGTTTTGTCTAAATGTAACAAATAAAATTCATTAAAAGTTTATCACAGGGGGCAAAAGGATTAAGCATTTCTATCATGCCTTGCGGCCGCCATCGAGGCAAGCGGGAAGGTCAAACCCGACGCGGGACGCTGATTGGCCGTCCTCAATATAACATGACGGTGGCAAACAAGTACGCGGCTCTCTTGATAGTAAGCAGCTACCACAGACTACTCACCAGCGACTGCACCAGGAAGTTCCTCTGCCGGCGCAGCTCGGCCACGGTGGTGAACACTGCCGCGCGGCGCTCGGTCCGCAGCTGCTCCAGCAGGCAGTCCAGGGCCACCAGGGTGCCCGTGCGGCCGACGCCGGCTGAGCAGTGGACGACCACTGGCCGGCCCATTAGGTGCGACCAGGCTTCGTTCATGCGCTAGAAAATAGCATTTACAGTCCATGTTAAAAGACGACAATTTATTGGAATTAAAGGATACAGTTCGTAAACAGAGCAAGCAAAATAAAATCTCGCTCGCCCCCACGCTTAATGCACGCTCGCATTTGACAATCGGAGAATCCTGCCACAGTAAAAGGAAAGCGGTCTTTTAAATCAGTAATCTATCATTAAAAAATAAAAATTCACGCTCAAAATTCAAATCTTTTTCATTCAAAGTTGTACCGAGCATTTTCTTTCTTATATATTTGTTGATCCACTAACTCCAGCGAGCGTAATACGGTCGGGTTACGTATCGCCCCTATTCGCTTACTTAGCGATGCTGATTGGGCAAATTTCCAGTATTCTTACCTTGATAAACTTCAGTATGGACTGTGGGTGCTCGGGCGCGGCGAAGTCCTTCCACATGAGGAAGTGGTACTGTCTCACGATACGCGTATTGCTGTCTTTCACCTAAGTGGGTGCGCCGTCTCTCTCTCAGTGTTTGGCATCTGTAAGGAGACTTATTCACGGATCTACACATGCAGTTTCCTCACCTTGATAAACTTGAGTATGGACTGTGGGTGCTCGGGCGCGGCGAAGTCCTTCCACATGAGGAAGTGGTACTGTCTCACGATACGCGTGTTGCTGTCTTTCACCTCTCGCGGCGAAGTAGGTGCGCTTCCGCTTTCTGGGTCTTTGCAATCTAAAAAAGGAATACCAATTTTGAGCTGCGCCCTTTCTTTATGCGGTCAAATTTGCGGCTCAAAATATAAAACTTTACGGTTTTAATCACTTATTTTTAATTATGCGCGACGTGTTAACAACTGACTCTCGGTAGCGTGACGTTTGTCATGCGTGGTGACTAAATACACATTAGTATGCGCAAAACACACTTGACCGGATTCCAGCGCGGAATTCAGCTATTATATACATACAATAAAAGCTGAAAAATCCAAGTGTCGGCTAGTTAAATATGTCTTTCTATGGGCTCCATAACGAAAATTCAGCCGCCATAGAAAAAAAAAGTTTTTTTGTTATGCTGTGCGCTGTTTTCAACCAAATTCAAGATTTCGAAGGAGGAGGTTATCAATTCGTCGTGATCTTTGTTTTTTTGCTATTTTTTTCTGATGATGGGCTCCTGGAGAACTCGAGGGAACTCTTCAACTATTGTAGGCACCCCTATAGTGATTTTACTATTTATAACAGCAACTCGGCCACCTCCTCTTGGAATAGCGGATGCTAAGTGAAGTCGGTTCTTTTTTTGTTAAAATTATTAGTTATGTCTCACGATATGTTCGAAGTATTGCACTGTTTATAGTAATCCTACTATCTATCTGTATTTAAAGCATATATCAATATGAAACAATTATCAACTCAGTTGAAACTCTAGGTCCATGGGGTCCCAGCGCACACAAGTTTTTTGCAGAAATCGCAAAGCGTCTGGTTGATGTAACTGGTGACCGAAGAGCTGGCGGTTTCCTCGCACAGCGTATCAGCATTGCGATACAACGAGGAAATGCCGCCAGCATCCTTGGTACAATGCCGCAAGGGCCTAGTTTAGATTTGAGCTAGTTATTAATTTAGTTTAGTATTTGTACTGTAGTACCTCTGTATATTTAATTATGTAAATAAATGTTTTAAATTATCAACTCACCTCCATTCCTCTTAACGCCGTTGTTTTCCACGATAGGTTGTCCTTCGGAGTTGGTGGGCTGCTTTACGATTTTCAACTCTCTTACTATGTAATCAGAATATCTGAAATAAATAGGTTAAATTAGTATGGGGCCGCTAATCTGCTGAGACGCATACATGTGGACGATTGAGTTAAACGCTATTTCTAATTACACAGCTAAACTTCAAAGTCGGATAAATCCATCTGTCAGATTACGCGATTTTGGTACTAAGAGGAAAGGTTATAGGGTAGATATAAAAATTTGCTGAGAGGGTCAAATGGATTTATCCGAGTTTGAAGTGAAGCTGTGTATTTAATTAGAAATAGCTAGCGTATACAGATTCCCAAACAGATGAGTTGATATTTGTGCACATTTTTTTTAAAGTAAGATCTGTCTGTCAAGATGGTCCTCAGACGGCGTTTAACTCATTAGATGGCACTGGTACAGTCGCCATCAAATATATCGTAGCGGTCAGAGTACTCAAAAATATCTGAACATGCCCTTTATCGCCTCGACAATAGAGGCGTTGATATTTTTGACCACCTTGGGCGTTCCGATATATCTGATGGCGACTGTACACTTGTGCCCGGGATTTTTTGGTAAGTGGTCTGACTATAGCGATATTAGATCCTCACCGTTTTTCGGAGACGTGGTGCACGGTGATGGCGCCGAAGGCTCGGGAGCCGCGGTCTTCATCAGGCCAGTACTTGGAGCATTTCACCTAAAAAAATATTATTTAAAGTCTTTGCCCTATTTTTCCAGCTAAATGGTAAAGTTCGTTCAAGTCTTAAAATCGAGGAATTTACATAAAAAGAATATTCGATGAATTGAGAACTTCCTCCATTTATAAAATGGATTAAACGGTTTTTGGTAGTTATAAAGATCACTATTCTGTGTATCTTTAAAACTACGAGGTGAATATCAGAAACCTTTCAACTGCTAGTTTCAATATGTTACGAATTTATGACATAAAAGTTGCTAATAAAGTGTGATATACGTGTGTATATGATAGGTAGCACAAAATCTAATAATTTCGTTTACAACGAAACGCTTCCGAAATTCACTTTTTTAACAATCGACAATTTTAAACTATGATCCCTGAATACCTTGTGAACTAGGTGGGGTGATCATAATTATAAAGCAATGAGCAGGGTTTGGTTAATGAAAGAGGGTCATGCCCAGTGGACTGTTGCAGGCTGATAATGATACCTTGCTGTACTCCTCGAGGTTGGTCAGCATCACGATCAGCTCCAGCCCGTGCTCCCAGATCATCCTCCAGAAGTCGTTGACGGTCGTGTCTGTTGGCCCTTGGGCGCAAATGAACTGCTTGTGCTCCTGAAAAGAAAGAAGTTTATAGAAGATTTGTAATGCTATTGGCTTTTAGAATTTACGTCACTCTGGGCGGTAAGTGAGATTTGCCGCCCATGGGCGTAGCGGCAAATCTCACTTCACACCCAGGAGAAGACGTAAAATTGTGTATGCACCACGGGCGGTAATAAATAAGGCCTCAGATCGCTTGTTTATTGCCCCTACCTTCGGTTCGGGCTACAAATGCCCGCGATCTTCTGAGCCGTTCTTTATTTTACCGCCCTAGCTACGCAATGTACTATTATGCGCGCGCATTTCATGCAAGCCGAATAAGTATATGTAAATAAAATACTTTAAACAGGGAGATGATCATTTTTATTTTTAAAATGCTGAGTAAGCGGAAAATTACAATGCAATTTGTTGCGTTTCAAAGTCAATAAACTTTAAAGACCCTGACAATAAATAAATAAAATAAAAATAAACTATTTGCATATGCATGTGTTTAAGTAGCTTTATTTTATTTGTTGGGGCTTTTTTTATTCGTTATGAATCTTAGAAGTTATTTATTTAATAGTATTAAATAAATAACTTCTAAGATTAATAACTAGGGTTAGTAATACCGGTATTTCTTGTATATACACACAGATAACCTCAAACACCAGATAGATCATAACTACAACTCGAGGTCACCACACATATGTGGTCCCGTACTAATTTTGTATGAGAGCGCGACCGCTTATTTCAGTTGAGTTAACGTTTTTGATCATTACTCATGAGCTCATGACAAATAAAAATATCCACAAAAATCAAGTTATAGGGGTTAGGGCATGCAATACCGGTATTATTTATATGGGCAATCCCGGAGTTCCGGTATTAGTCCATACAAGCAATACCGGTATTGCATGCCCTAATAGGGGTGAACCTGGATTATTATGCTACAAATCGGTGTAGAAAACTATTGAGATGTGCTGTTAAAATCGTAGAAATTTACGAATAAAATTACACATATGTGTGGTGACTTCGTGCTCCCTGTAAAAGCTTAATGATGAGGTGTCTGTGTATACACAATACCGGAAACCGGCATTAGCCATACAAAAAATACAAATACAGTCGCCATCAAATATATCGGAGCGGCCACGGTACTCAAAAATATCTGAACAAGCATCTTATCGCCTTGACAATAGAGGCGTTGTTCAGATATTTGTGACCACCTTGGCCGCTCCGATATATCTGATGGCGACTGTACATACCCTACTTACAACTGAGTAAACATACAACAATACATTAGCGTTTTTTGCACAACAGTAAAACAATAACAAGTAGAAGTTATTCGGAAGAGCAGCAAATAAATAAAAAACAGGCAAAATGTACAGTCAACCAATTTGAGTTCTAGGCCACTTTTAAACATGTCTCAATAACGGTTACAGTTTGTCCGGAAAGAAGTGTCCTAGAATATATGCGCTCCCATATAAACCACGACACTTCTCTTTTCGGACAAAGTATCCGAGATGTCGTGGAGATGTCTAAGGCGATTATCACACTGCACACGTATGCGGCGACGGTGTGCAAGCGTGACAGCGCTATACACATACAGAGCGCTAGCTCGCTCGCGCACCGGGGCCACATGCGGAAACCGCAGCAGTGTGAAACACGCGTAATGATTTTCATATTGTCATTCAAAAGGTATGAAAGGGCTCAGTTGGCTGATTGTACAAGCAGCAATTAGCAGTACCTGGCTAGGCTCCGATGGGTCCTTAGTAAGCGGAGGGACAGACAGACAAATTAGTATAACATACACATAGTTATTAAAACAAACAGACAGAAGGCACAGGTGCAAAGATTAAACATATACAAAAGGATTGGAAGTTGTATGACGGCGTAATGATAATAAACTCAATAAAACAACATGACTAAATTCGCTGTGATGGATAGAGGATCGTTTGGTGTCATTGGAAGCACGTCGGACCTGCAATCCGAAGGACGCGGGTTCAAATCCCGTGATGTTCCAGAGTTCTTCACAATTCAATTTTTCATTGTAATGGACACCTGTTTTCAATTTATGGTATAGTCAATATAAGTTTCGCAATACATATACCATTTAGCATGATCATTTTACCCTTTTTGCTGCCCGCTAAGATATCAATTTTACCATCAACACGCGTGATGTTGATAGGAACAATCACAAACCTAATTAGCACGATCAATCAATTCCTAAATTTGATACTGGATAGAAGTACTTAGAGGCTTCGATAATTGAAATTTTTGCCACAAAAACTTCTATGTCAGCACCGTAAGCACAAGAGTGACGCGACAGTATCTCGCGCGCGAGATAGTCTATCCGTCCTTTTCTGATTGTATCAATTAAAAAGAGACGGGCAGTCTATCTCGCGCGCGAGATACTGTCGCGTCACTCTTGTGGTAACCAAGCAGATTAGGTATATTATGGTCGCTAACATTAGTCACATACAAGGAAACATATATATGTCCAGTGAACGTTACCCGATGGTCATACTCCCCGGTTTCTGAGAACTGTTCGTTATCGTAATACCAATAACCCTCAGTCTCCACCTTTTCTCTCTCAAACTGTTTTAACTGGAAATAAATAGAAAGTGGGAGAAGCAGAGATGTTTAGTGCGAAAAAACGTTACACGTAGATTTTTAGTGCAGAAAGACGTCACCCGTGGTAATATAATTAATATAAGGAAAAACTCAACAAAACACTTATAGCGTAAACCACCACCCAACACCCAAATTTTTTTGCATTCGAAATGGGTACAAAGTCCATTCAGTTTCATTATTCCAAAAAATAATGCATTCTAAACTTCGTTCTTTTAAGCAATATATATAAACCCAATTTAAATTATATTAAATTTTATAATTATTCATAATTAGATTAATTAGGTAGAAACAATCTTTGGAATAAAGGCATTTTTAGGTTGTCTTAAAATCCCATCTCAAAGAATTAAATCGACCAAAACATTTCATCGCTATGAGCCATAACTTTGAAGATAGAGACGTAACTAAAAAGGTGCATCCATAGCAAAACTGGATCAGCAAGTTACTAGTGAGCCATTATCGTAACGGACGAAGTGATATGGTTACACCGCCCCCATGACATTGTTCACAATTAACCAAAACCGTTGTAAATTTGAAGCACTAACCTTGTATTTAAGAACATAGTGTTGATATGTCTGACCCAGTGATGCCATCAATTTTCGACAATTTCACTTTTGTCTGTACGTACATCTTGATATCTGGTCTTGGCTCATGGCTCATGGTACAGTCCACGTCAAAGATAAGTTTATACTTAATAACCTTATTTCAAAGAAATAAAGTGCAAAAGTTTAATCATATTTTCTACGTCGACTGTACGATACGGATAGAATTCAGAGTAAAACTGTGTCTAGATACTAACCTTGTACACCATGACATAGTTAGCGTTGATATAGTCCGACCCAGTGATGCCGTCTATCTGTGACAGTTTCACTCTAGTCTGATCGCCTTGATGTCTGGGTAGCAGTTCTTGTTCGCTTACCAATATCATTCGGAAAGTTTACTAACCTTGTATCCCATGAAATAGTTGGCGTTGATATAGTCCGACCCAGTGATGTCGTCTATCTGTGACAGTTTCAATCTAGTCTGATCGCCTTGATGCCTGGGTAGCAGTTCTTGTTCGCTTACCAATAGCATTCGGAAGGTTTACTAACCTTGTATCCCATGAAATAGTTGGCGTTGATATAGTCCGACCCAGTGATGTCGTCTATCTGTGACAGTTTCACTCTAGTCTGATCGCCTTGATGTCTGGGTAGCGGTTCTTGTTAGCTTACCAATAGCACTCGGAAAGTTTACTAACCTTGTACCCCATGACGTAGTTAGCGTTGATATAGTCCGACCCAGTGATGCCGTCTATCTGTGACAGTTTCACTCTAGTCTGATCGCCTTGATGTCTGGGTAGCGGTTCTTGTTCGCTTACCAATAGCACTCGGAAAGTTTACTAACCTTGTACCCCATGACGTAGTTAGCGTTGATATAGTCCGACCCAGTGATGCCGTCTATCTGTGACAGTTTCACTCTAGTCTGATCGCCTTGATGTCTGGGTAGCGGTTCTTGTTCGCTTACCAATAGCATTCGGAAGGTTTACTAACCTTGTACCCCATGACGTAGTTAGCGTTGATATAGTCCGACCCAGTGATGTCGTCTATCTGTGACAGTTTCACTCTAGTCTGATCGCCTTGATGTCTGGGTAGCGGTTCTTGTTCGCTTACCAATAGCATTCGGAAGGTTTACTAACCTTGTACCCCATGACGTAGTTAGCGTTGATATAGTCCGACCCAGTGATGCCGTCTATCTGTGACAGTTTCACTCTAGTCTGATCGCCTTGATGTCTGGGTAGCGGTTCTTGTTCGCTTACCAATAGCATTCGGAAGGTTTACTAACCTTGTACCCCATGACGTAGTTAGCGTTGATATAGTCCGACCCAGTGATGCCGTCTATCTGTGACAGTTTCACTCTAGTCTGGTCGTACGCCTTGATGTCTGGGTAACGATTCTTGGGCTGGTTTTCGCGCGCTTCGGACGCGTGCGTGGTGCGGTCCGGGTAGCATTCGGGAAGCATTTGTAGAAGCTGAAATGAAACATTCAACACCTGAGACTACCCTGGAAATTGTTTGTTATTGTGGGAATAAATAAACTATGCCATCTGAATAGGCGTGATTACACCTGGCGCATCGCCTCGCGAGAAAATTGCCGCCTGAGTGGACGTGCCTCGGCTGAGGCGAAGGCACGCGCGGCCGCAATGCCTCTGCTGCTCCACACTGGCCGAGCTGCCGCGATTTCCTCATGAGGCGGTGCGTCAGGTGTGGACACGGCTATTGGCGATAATATATCCTAGGATGGCAGGAGATGGTACCTCGAATTCCTTCTGGAAGCCGTAGTCGGAGTCGGCCTGTCGCTCGGCGTAGGCGGCGGCGAGGTCTTCGATGGGAATGGGCGGCAGGTCGGGCGGCGGCTGTGATACTAGTGGCGTGCGACCACCCACACGCCCCACCACATACCTGACAAGGAAGACACGATAATGAGGTTAATACCTTACGGAATTGATCTTACAATTAATTTTGTAAAAAGCAGAACGTCTGCTACGCGGTCTGGGGTAATGCATTGTTATTGCAACTTGGGACTCCGATCGCTGGTAAAGAAGTGTAAGACTTCTTCGGTAGATGAACGGCGTTACCCTAAGACAAAATAAAGGATATGATGGAGAATTGGCAGCCATCAGGTAAGTCTCAGTAACTCAGTTGGTCAGAGCGATGGGCATATACCCCAGAGTCGCGGGTTCAAGTCTCACCTGAAGGAGGGATATAGACCAAAATGTTTATAATATAGATGGGATGGAGCACATAATTAGATAATCTGTACACGCAGAAGCAATTTTGGACAAATTTAAATCACGGGAGGCGCGTAGAGAAACGTGCATCGGTGAGCGTGTGTGTCGGTTAAGAGTCCGGTAGTGTTTTTTTTCGATTTCGCTCAACTTTTTGATGCGATTTTGCAGTAACTAACATAACTTCTATAATTTTGTATACATATTATGAAAGATCGTTTCTTTTTGGATGGAATAAATACAACGATTTTTTAATTTTATGCTTTATTTATAAATAATTCACCCTAATCTAACACCTGTTTCGCGATTTTTGCTTGGAGAGGTGAAAAGAGTAAGGTTTTTATTGATTTAAATTAAGTTATATAAGTACGTAAAATATATAAATACATTGGAAAATGAGTCGCCTGAGGAATAAGTGTAACAGTTTTTTTCATTTTCATATATATTTTTTGAGAGAGAGTGTGTTTTGCTAGAGCAATTTTGCTAAAAATTGCCGAATTTTAGGTGATATTTTTGGAAAGATACTAAAGTATTTTACAAACATAAAAATACAAAAATAAACTTCATTTCATGCTTTATTCAGATAATATAAAACATATTAGGGCCCATAACAAATAATAATTAAAAATCTTACGACAAAATTACACGAATCAACGTCCTCACTAAACATGCTCTGTAAGAATCGAGTTTTAAGGTATTAAATATTAATATATATAGACCTAAAGTACTTTTTTGCAATAACAAGACTTCAAGCTATCGTACCAAATGCAATTCATGTGCATAATGTCATTATTAGCGATTTTCGTTTTCAAATCGTTACCGGACTCTTAACTGACTAACCGCGCCGCCGGCGGCGAGCGGCAGTATCGCAGCGCGTAGGTAGTAAAACGAAGGCGCGCGGGAGAGTATCATAGGGCTGGGCCCTAAATAATAAACATTACAATCCACAATTACAAATCACAAATACAATTCAAAAATCTGTTTATTAAAAATTATAACCTACCCACAAATATGTCATTGTCACACTTGACAAACTCGTTTAATATGCCAGAAATAGTACATTATTGTCGAGGAGGTGAAGTAGCCCATTGCGGGCTGAGTATTATGTTTAAACGGACGACCGGAACGGGAGTCCGTTTAAGTTAATACGAAGCCGGCAATGGCTCTTCACGCCGAGTCAAATATAGTGCTTTTCTCAAAAATGGTGCAAGAAAATAAAAATAAGTAGGTATGTCAATCGAAATAAATTTTATTAAATATTAACATTTGTTTTAGATAGTTCGTTGAAGTATGCCAGGAAAACAGTTTCAGAAAATGATGAGGCTTGCTTTACTTCTCGCCATTTCATAAAATCCTCGTATGCCTTCATATATTTGTCCTTAGATTTCGCTGGAAACAAGTTATTCATTGCAGAATTCGCCTCTGCTCTTAATTCTGGAGGCGTATATTCCATATTCTCGTCACATGAAGTGGAACTCATTTTCTTTAAATAAATACTTTCACTATTACTACTATTAGTATTTCGTTTACTTCGTTAGCTACTTATAAAATTTTCATAGAAAAAGTAAAAAAGTAAAAACATTTGCTTTACCGCCTTTTACTTTTTTTTAATATTCAATAGAAGTGTATTTTTCTGCCGAACAACGCCAATCTATTTGAGACAGCTAAAAAGACGCGGTACCAACATTATAAATAATTGTAACTCGTTCTCTATTTTGGCTGTTTAGGAACTGTTCCACCTAGTTCTATAGCCGTTACTACTTTAAAAAAAAGTATGTACCTCGACAATAATGGAATTTGTATTGGAAATTTACGGATCGAAATCGAGACTGCAATTTCCGTAACTTTTTAAATTTTTAACTGACCATAAACGAAGCACTTCACCGCCTGATATTAAACCGTAAAAGTCAACCTTGCGGGACATTTTTGAGAAAAGTAAATTATTTATTCCATTAGAAACATGTCAAATCAATACATATAAAATCAACTTAAAATTACCACTTGTTTAATTGTAACTACAGTTGGACATAATTGTGTTTAATAAAGCGTTGTAATTGTCATATGTAATTGTAAATTGGCTCATTTTCTATAGAAATTCGTGACGATTTTTGAATCGTAGTTGACAATGACAATTTTGTAACCGTCAGAATTTTATTAAACAAAATTCACCAGCTACATTGACACAAGGTCACCAAAGGTAAAGTTTATTGAACGCAATATGAACACAATTGGACAAATTTGTCGTTTTTTTACATATTTGTCGGATTGTAATGTTTATTAAATACGGCCCGCCTGACTCGTGAAATATGACGAGGCGAACTTGAACTAGCCAAGTAGCACTAATCAGCTGTCGCCCTTTGCACGTAGGCAATAGAGTCCACTGAAAAATATCAAGAAAGTAGTTAAGTAGATGAGTACCTGAGCGCGGCCTGTATGGGGTTGAGCTCGACGTGCGCGTGCCGCAGCGGCTGCTTGCGCGCGCGCCGCGTGTGCACCACGCAGAACGTGATGGTCGCCAGCAGCAGCAGGGCCGCTACCCCGCAGCAGATCTGTACACACAAAACGTACACGTTCACAGTTTACTTATAACATTAGACGGCCATAAGGACTTTTTAAGACTCCGCCATCTAGTTGAGAGCGACCTAAAGATAGATAGATAGAAAGGTAATGTCACCAGTGTCCTATTGAATAAAGCTACAATTGACAATTTACAAGTGGTAGTCTCTTTCTAATACATAGGGTTAGATTTAGGTTAGAAAGAAACATCCCCTTGTAAATTGTCACTTGTAGCTTTATTAAATAGGCCACTACTCTGCTACTCCATCTAGTAACGACTAGCATACTAAAGGAGGTGACATTTCCTCTTACATCTTGGCTATCTTTAGGTCGCTCTCAACTAGATGGCGCTAAAGACTTGGAGCCTCAAAAAGTTCTTGAACTATGGCCGTCTATTATATCTTTAAGTCTATGCTTGTAATCATCGGCTTTATTGAGCTAGGTCCTTAGGTAGGTCATAGTGAAAAACTTTCATCTATAGGCCCAACCCGGAAATCCCAAAAAAATTGGCCTCGCCATCATCGACATCTAATGTGAAATAAGAAATGTAAAAAAAACGTAATTTCGAAGTTCACCTCCCTCAATACTATTATAATTAATTTAGTTTAGTGTTAAGAAATAATAATCGTATTGGGTAACAGATGGGCGGTAAAATAAAGAACGCCTCAGATCGCAGGCATTTGTGGCCCGAACCGAAGGTAAGAGCCATAAACCAGCGATCTGAGGCCTTTTTTACTACCGCCCGTGGTGCCTACACACATTTACGTCTTCTCCTGGGTGTGAAGTGAGATTTGCCGCTGCGCCCGTGGGCGGCAAATGTCACTTACCGCCCGGAGTGACGTAAATAAAAATAAAATATGCATGGGTATTAAAAATTTATAAAATTGAGTCAAAATTGACAAAAATTCCTTTAGTTCTACTTACTAAGACACGCTGACGACCATCCGACGTGAATTTTGAAAATGAAAAAAGTTTATTTCAAGTGGCATAAGTCATTTATAAATTGTTGGAATTTTGATTTTATTTCAATTAATCAAAATTCAAATTTAAATGACACGACGGTCGGCAGCCGACCGCCTGCCACCCACACCCAGGGTTAGCCGTGTTCCCATCGTGTCTTAGGTTGATCCCATTATCATGGGACCATTTCACTACTGCGTCTATGTCTTGCAAAAGTGACAGGTTTCGTTAAGATTGGTTCCTGCACGTAGTCAGCCATATACGCAGAAGGCATGTAACATGTAAGACAGATTTATTTATCGCATGGCTACACGTCACTGGATATAGATAGGCATTTCTCTCAGATGGTAATAGTAGTGGGAAAGTAGATGGTGAAGAAAATCCAGTGAGTGCTGCGAGGTCCAGATGGGACAGCGCAGCTGCCAAGTTTGTTACTCTTTTAGCACCACCCAGGGATCACGTGTAGGGTTGTCGAAGGTGTTTCCTACGGACGCAGAGTAACATTGATCCCTTTGAATTTATAACATTGATGTATGACAGAGAAGGCGCTATTATCGTCGTCGTCTCACCTATTTATTGACAGTGGAGGGTAACAAACAGATAAAATTGGCGTTTTCTTTAAGAAATGTATGTGATTACTACGAGAAAATCTGACTTTTTGTCAGGAATTTTAGTCGGCTAAGGAAAACAATGGTAATTTGTTCCCTTTTGTGCTGTAAGTGATGATTTTCGTCAAAATGACGACGACATAACCTTTCTCTGTGAAATACAACATTTTACAGTTTTCTCCTGTTGTTTTGTAATAATCCTACAATCTTTTACACTTAGAATCTTGTTAAGGTGTTTTAAAATCAGCCGCGTTGCATGTATTCCGTCCTATTTGGTGGGCCTAGCTAATGTAAGGCAATATAGAGTAATGTTCATGTTTACCTGTAGTGCAGTTTCCATATTATTAGCAACGATAATCTGGGGCGGCACGGCCGTGTTGAGAGCGTTCGTGTAGCTGCTGTACAAAGACGGATCATCTGTGCCCGCTGCAAAAAAGTTTATTTCACAAGATCAGATACAGAGTGTGAAGGCTCGGTCAGACTGCCGCGTTTTGTTAGCGTGGCGGTAGCGGGGCGCGATGACATCCCGCATCACGCTCGCGGCCCGCCAGCGCCGCGCTCACAACTGGCGCGCATCGCTCTTTTAAGGGGCAGTTATATATGGTTGTCTCTGTCTACCCGGGCGCGGCGCTCTAGCGCGGCGCTGCGTCCACGCGCGGATCGCGCTCGCGTCGCGCTCTCATCGCGAACCGCTACCGCCAATGCAGCAGTCTGACCGAGCCTTAACATATTTTAAACAAAAAAGAACCGACTTCACTTAGGATCCGCTATTCCAAGAGGAAGTGGCAGAGTTGCTGTAAAACATGGTGAAATCACTATAGGTGTGCCTATAATAGTTGAAGAGTTCCCTCGATTTCTCCAGGATCCCATCATCAGATCTGGTTTGTCACGATTGGTCATGAAATTTGTTCCTGGCTTTCAGTCCACTAGCTTCCTGTTCGTATGTTGGTAACGAGATGGGTGTATAATAACGTATATTACGTTAGTAACATTACTAACATTATAGTACTATTATTAATATTATTATTTATTATTCAAATAAGTAACACAGCATTACAGTAAAACCAAGGCACTGGCAAGGTACTATGTTAATCTTAATGATAATGAGACAGCTGAATAGTTGTTATCATAAAAATACTTACGTATTAATTCAACGAAGAGCGTATAATTTACAGATGGATCCAATTTCCCGTCTGACGGCGTGATTAAGTGACCCACTCTGTAACAATAATAAAAATGATATAATCCAATACAAATCCAAACTCCAGGGCCCTATTTAATAAACATTACAACCCGACAAATATGTCAAAAAACGACAAATTTGTCCAATTGTGCTCATATTGCGTTCAATAAACTTTACAGATTTGTCACAGGGTGACAGGTGAACTCGTGTCAATGTAGCTGGTGAATTTTGTTTAATAAAATTCTGACGGTTACAAAATTGTTATTGTCAACTACAATTCAAACGTCACGAATTTCTATAGAGAATGGGCCAATTTACAATTACATATGACAATTACAACGCTTTATTAAACACGATTATGTCCAACTGTAGTTACAATTAAACAAATTTGTCGAGTGTGACAATGACATATTTGTGGGTAGATTGTAATTTTTAATAAACAGATTTTTGAATTGTATTTGTTATTTGTAATTGTGGATTGTAATGTTTATTATTTAGGGCCCAAATACCGTGTACTGCTACAACTTTGCCTACGATGCTAAACTTTGCCAGGCTTGAAAATCAGTGATCTACACGAGCATCACCACGCTTTGTCCAGTTAGATACTAACTTTATTTACGTCACTCCAGGCGTAAAGTGACATTTACCGTCCGCGCGTATCGGCAAATCTCACTCGACACCCAGGAGAAGACTCAAAATTGCGTACGCACCACGGGCGGGCCGGTAAGAAAGGCCTCAAATCGCTTGTACTCCTCACCCTCGGTTCGGGCCTCAAATGCCCGCGTGAGCCGTTCTTTACCGCCCTAGATGCGTATGTACTATAACGATAACTTAAACTGGTCTTACCTAGTATCCAACGACCTCTTAGTCTTCGCCACATCCGTAGTGCTATCATCATATTCAGAGTCAGTAGTGGTGACTATAGCAGCTTTTGCAGTAGTAGGGGTTTCTTGGCGCAGAGGGCGCTCGAAGCAGCGGCCGCATGAGGTGTCGTTGCGTTCCATCACTACGCTATGGTTGTCGCCGAGTATGAGTTCGCCTGGGGGGTAGTTTGCGCTGTAAAAGAGATTGAAAAGCTTAATTATGTCACTATTGTATACAATACTTTTTCTACGCACGAGTGCTCAATATAGGCAAGCCGGTAAGAATTGAGTTCGACGAAAGACCTGCTGCCTCTATACAATTTAGTAACTTCAATCTCCCGGCGGATTGTGCCGGTTCGGCGGCGGCGGTGCAGGCGGGTTCAAGCAACAGTGCTCCAATATTGTATGGAAATCCTTTCTGCCATCGCTAGCGATGACACAATATGCGACCATAAAAGCACTATCGAAAAGTATGCGCTAGTAGTTCCGTCTACACAATCTCAATTCAAGTATTACAGTCGACGAGTAGAAAAAGGTTTATATTAGAACGATCTTGGCGAGTGAGTGACGTGTTTGTTGTTACATGATGTGTTCACTTACTGGTTAAATATGTCGGTGACGTAGGCCCCCTCCTCGTGGTCAGGGTTGGCAGCGTGAGCGTCGCCGTAGCTGACGACGGGCAGGTCGCCGGGGCTGGTGGACAGCCAGCCCTTGTATAGGGGTTCACTTACTGGTTAAATATGTCGGTGACGTAGGCCCCCTCCTCGTGGTCAGGGTTGGCAGCGTGAGCGTCGCCGTAGCTGACGACGGGCAGGTCGCCGGGGCTGGTGGACAGCCAGCCCTTGTATAGGGGTTCACTTACTGGTTAAATATGTCGGTGACGTAGGCCCCCTCCTCGTGGTCAGGGTTGGCAGCGTGAGCGTCGCCGTAGCTGACGACGGGCAGGTCGCCGGGGCTGGTGGACAGCCAGCCCTTGCCGGCCGGCAGACGCACTACGTACACCCTGGAATGTTGCAACTTATAGTTAGCTTTCATTTTCAGCCGACTTCAAGGTCTCGAAGGAGGAGGTTATCAATCTTTGTTTTTATTGTTAGCTATTTTTTTCCGGACTGATTTGGAAAATTCTTTTTTTTGTTTGAAAGAGTATACTTCACAGTTGGTCCCATTGTCACCAAGTCGAGATCTGATGATGGGATCCTGGAGAAATCGAGGGAACTCCTCAACTATTATAAGCACACCTAATCTATTTTTTACAGCAACTTGGCCACTTCCTCTTGGAATAGCGGATCGTAAGTGAAGTCGGTTCTTTTTTTTTGTTTAAAATTATATGTTTATATACCTAGGACCATACAGGATGTAACAAAGATACTGGTCTAGTCGAGAAATCGAGGGAACTCTTCAATTGTTATAGACACACGTATAGTGATTTAAGTATTTTTACAGCAACTCAGGCATTTGCTCTCGGAAATGTGGAGCCTAAGCGAAGTCGGTTATTTTTCTTTAAAATTATAGTAAAATTTCACCAACCTGTAGCAGCAAATAGGTCCGTTTCTCTCCGAAATACGGGGAACTAATACTCTGAGCGAATATTCTGAAGTCCCATCGCCTTTCTTCTCTTCGACCTGCAACAAAGAACTCATGTTAACAATGCGATTTGTTGCATCGACAAAACTCGCTTGTATGAAAAGTTTAAGAGCTTTCTATGGTCTGACAGCTGCGCCGCCTTATTTAGTTTATCAGTTTGTTAATGAGGGTATCGATTTCATCATCAGATAGCAGCACCGTAGCGAGAGGTCTAGCTGTCATAATCCACCAATCATGTTCAATCATATTTTTTATATTGGTAGATCTTGACAGCTGCTGTCAAAAAGAACTCGCGTCACAGTGCCGCCACCTAGAATCCCGAAACCGAAACCCTCATAAGCCGTGTTTACACCTGACGCACCGCCTCGTGAGGAAATTGCCGCGCGCGGCAGCTCGGCTAGTATGGACGTGCCTCCCCCGAAGAATTGCGGCCGCGCGTGCGTTTGCCTCGGGTGAGGCACGTCCTGCAGTCAGGTGTAGGACACGGCTATTGCGAGGTTCGTTTCCGAAATCCCACAGATTCGAAGTTAGAATTTCCAGTTCCGTAGTCAGGGCCACAACTTTCGTTATATCACGTATCCTCCTCCACTTGGGCCGTTTGAATAAATAATCGTTTGTCCTTATCTGTCTCTTTGTTGTATTTGTTGGAAACAGACAAGTTGTATGCCTTTATGGATAAGGGGGTTAGTCTGTGTCAGTATGAGGATGTCTGGTACTCTGATGTATGTATAGTCTGTGACAGTATCACGTACCTTCCTCCACTTGGGCCGCGGCGGGTAGTCGGGCGGCCCGCGGCCCGCGGTGCAGTAGACCACCTTCTCTTGCCCGCGGCGGCGTGAGCGCGTCATGGCCATGAGACGCACCGTGTAGTTCATGTTGGGCTTCATGTCTGGTACTCTGATGTATAGTCTGCGGCAGTATCACGTACCTTCCTCCACTTAGGCCGCGGCGGGTAGTCGGGCGGCCCGCGGCCCGTGGTGCAGTAAACCACCTTCTCTTGCCCGCGGCGGCGTGAGCGCGTCATGGCCATGAGACGCACCGTGTAGTACATGTTGGGCTTCATGTCTGGTACTCTGATGTATAGTCTGCGGCAGTATCACGTACCTTCCTCCACTTGGGCCGCGGCGGGTAGTCGGGCGGCCCGCGGCCCGTGGTGTAGTAGACCACCTTCTCTTGCCCGCGGCGGCGTGAGCGCGTCATGGCCATGAGACGCACCGTGTAGTTCATGTTGGGCTTCATGTCTGGTACTCTGATGTATAGTCTGCGGCAGTATCACGTACCTTCCTCCACTTGGGCCGCGGCGGGTAGTCGGGCGGCCCGCGGCCCGTGGTGCAGTAGACCACCTTCTCTTGCCCGCGGCGGCGTGAGCGCGTCATGGCCATGAGACGCACCGTGTAGTTCATGTTGGGCTTCAAATCGGGTACTCTGAGGATTTTGAAAATATCATGTAGCCATCTGTATGTCTTTATAGGTAATGCCGCGGTACAGGAGACGCGTACGTACACGCGTTGAAAATGAATTAACTAACACACACTGGCGGCGGCGTACAGCGACACGGTGGTACGGTAACCCTAACGGCGACAGAGAAACCCTATTAGATAGTTCATCATTATCATCATCATCATCTCAGTCATAAGACGACCACTGCTGAACATGCAGCGACCTCTATAAGGTCATCTGTCCATCTTGTGAGTGGACGTCCTACGCTGCGCTTGCTAGTCCGTGGTCTCTACTCGAGCACTTTTCGACCCCATCGGCCATCTGCTCTGCGTGCAATGTGGCCTGCCCATTGCCACTTCAGCTTGCTAATCCTGTGGGCTGTCGGTAACTTTAGTTCGTCTACGGATCTCCTCAAAAAATTAAATAGTTACCCAGATGATATGGTTACCCTATCAGTTGGTGAGCCCATCATCATAGAAACAAACATTGAATAAGGTTAACTCTATTCTATGTAGATTCAGTGTCTAATAAGATGTGACGTCATCGCTAAAGCGTTCCAAGATTTCCAAGCTCACTTACCTAGTCTTATTCCTTTACTCCTGGTTAAAATAACATACCTGGCAAGAAAAGTCTCGTTTGTGAACAATTTGGAGAGCGGTCCGAACGTGTCCATCTTCCATTTGCCAAACCGGTCGATGTAAGACGCGTTGCCCGTTACCTCCATCTGTGGACGGTAACCCATTAGTAAGTTTACAATAGGGTTTCATGGATAGGATCAGTCAGCTATTTTCTTTTGTTTAATACTTACTCTATGAAATGTCCAACGTAAAATGAACTCAATAATTAAAGTCAGTGCGTAGGCTATCATAAGAAAATAAATAAAAGTTTGAAATATCAAAGGACTGAATTTAAAAGACAGTCATAAACCAATATGGCGAATAAACTCCTTTGCAATAAAAGTTAAATAAACTAATATTAGCATACAAAAATGTTGTAGGAAAAATAAGCCAATTTGTTACGCCTCACCATAGCTAGAATAACAATAATATTTCGAAATAATGTAGATTTTCCCTCAGCAACCAAGGAAATAGAAATATCAATAATAGATACCTAATTACTGTAAATGTTCAGTTTAAAACCTATCAACTGAATTATGTTTAAACGTACCATATATCCTTTAATCTCGGCATTGGGCCTAGTGGGCTGCTCCCACGTGAGGTTCATGAAGTACCCCTGTGCTACGGTGAAATCACAGTATATGACCGCATTGCTAGGTTCGTTAGGTTAGGTTAACCTAGTAACTATACTTTTAAACGTACCATATATCCTTTAATCTCGGCATTGGGCCTAGTGGGCTGCTCCCACGTGAGGTTCATGAAGTACCCCTGTGCTACGGTGAAATCACAGTATATGACCGCATTGCTAGGTTCGTTTGGTATCCCGTCCATAGTCAACGCCTCCATTTCCTTGGACCAGTTGCCACAGCGGTTGAAGTTTCCGCCGTATTCAAAGCATGCCTTCGCCTAAAATAAAATATGTCATTCAATATACCGTAACCTCAGGGTACTTTGGCCAAATTCAGGATACTTTGGCCCATATAAAAATCACATATAGAAGGGTCTGATAAAAAAGATAAAAACGTTATCGGTTACTTTTGATCAACCTCATGGCAATGTGCCATTAATTGAAATCTTTTATATAACCGGAACCCAGTAAATTCCAAAGGCCAAAGTTACCCTCCTGGGCTTAAGTACCCCGAGGTAACGGTACCATTTAGAAAAAAAAAATTGGCACGTTATGAATTGCATTTTAATGATTGTGGTAACTAATACGGTAACAAAAGACGGTAAAGGTAGTCAAATGTGCTACAGAATCAAATTTAATGAATTTTCAAGGGCAAAATTAAAAGGGCGAGTGAAACCCTTTGAAAGGGATAGCGGGTCGGTTCCTGTTACTATCCCAATTCCCAAGGAATATGCCTCTGTCCTCTAAAGGGTTACTTTTACTCTTAATGTAATCAAATTTAAGAAATAATCTTACCCTAAAAACGTAGGTCGTATGCGGATCCAAGTTATTAAACATATACGGAAGATTCCTCTCATCTCTAACATGCCATGCATCTTGCGTCGTGTTCTTCTTGTTGTTTTTCTTCCAAACTTGCAGTGTGTAATAATGCACATACTCAGCTATGTCGCTAGGTGGCGCGCTGAGACCTATAGTCATGGAACGCGCCGTGAACCCGTTGATAGAAATATTCGGAACGAACACTGGGTCTTTCGGCAATGTCGTCAGATTCGAGTACTCGGCTTTATTGTCGCCAGCACTAGTTATTACTCTGAGAATGATGTGATAGGTGGAGTTACTGTGTAATGATCCGAGAATGTAGAAATTCGTAGTTTTGTTCACAGGACTTTGAGTATGATGATAGGCGTCGTCAGTAGTATTCTTCAACTCCAATTCATATGTTATAATTTCGGAATTGTATAGTTTTACTGTCCAGTTTAAATAGATTGCTGACGAGTTGATAGGTTTAGCGAATTCTATGGTGAGTACGGGGGGCGCTATTATTTTGACATCAATTTTACTAGTTAGATATTTATTTCCGTGAGAATCCCAAACTCGACATATATGCGTCCCGTCTTGTTCATCGAATGAATCTTTTGTAATCTGTGTGCTATAAGTGCCAGTTAGTCGCTTCATGTTTTTGGTCGAAGTTCCGTTTAGGAGAATATCTTCTTTTTTGTTTCCTTTGAGTATCCATTCGACCTCAGTTTGATTGTAAACTGTGAAAAGAATTGTAAAAGATTATTTAGGCATGCATTTCTTTGTTTTAATAATAAATATGTAGGTACAGTCGCCATCAGCTTATCTGAGCGGTTAACTTTATGTATAAATATAAATTACATAAACTATTTCAATGTGTAATAAATTGACAAGTATCCTCTTCTTTGCGGAAAACCTCATAAACAACTATACGTAAACGATAACTATGCGTTTCATAGTTTATATTTATTTAAAGGTACAAATGGCGGACTTAACGCCTTAAGGCATTGTCTACCAGTCAACCAATGGGCAAAACAGAAAGATTAAGTAGGTACAGAGTCTATAAAAGGTGACAGAGAAAAAACAAACAAACAGTAAATACAATTGGTTTTGTATGGAGGGTTGGCCAGCCGGGACGACATGTCCCATACAAAAAAAAAAAAAATTCTCGTCCAAAACATTGTTTTACTTTTTCTTAAACGGATCACCAGTATTTTTGTTACATCCTGTCCTGTATGCATTTATATTCTATTTGGAAACTGAATGTCTTAAATATAGACCCCCAAAATGCCCCCTAGGGTTAATTTTTTTTCAATACCACGACGGCGGCAAACAAGCATACGGCCCGCCTGATGGTAAGCAGTTACCGTAGCCTATGGACGCCTGCAACCCCAGAGGATTCACATGCTCGTTGCCTATCCTTTAAGAACCTATACACTCCTTTTTTGCAGAACCTCATACTGTAGCCCTCTTAAATACATGGCCCCCTCTTTAGCTTATAAATACGATAAAGGTGGCTTGGTGACTTTCTGCCTGTTATATTTATATTAGAACGTATGACCCTTTTACAAACTCGCATACAAAGGATTTTAAAGCTATGAACAAACTCAACATAAAACTTTATAAGTAATTCGTATTTTTAATCCGTAATTCATTTCATTGAAGGAATATCATTATTATTATTAGAAAAGATATAAGATAGATCTATACTAAATTTTAAATTCAATATTTTTTTGGCGTGTAACTACTTTTGTGACACTTGTAAAAATATTCGTTATTAGTAGCCTTTTTTCCAAGTTTACAATTAAAAATGACAATCTGACGATCAAAGTTATGTAAAATATGCAAAGTTACTAGTCATCCATTGGAAATACACCTAATAATGCCCTAATGTTTCCCTAAGGAAGAGTGTTCGTTTAATAGTACTGCGGTACTGAAAAACGTTTATTATAAAATTAGAACCATGATCCAAAATAATATTTAATACGATTCTACAGGAATAGTATTTTATACAATCGTGACATAATATAGTATTTTATACAATCGTGACATAATAAAGAGCTTTACAATCGAGTACCGTGTTTAGGCCACGAAGCTTGCTGAGTGGCCTAAGTAAGGTACGAGATTGAAAAGCTCAATTATGTCACTATTGTATACAATACTTTTTCTATGAGTAATCAAATTAGGCAAGTCGGTTAGAATAGAGTTCAATAAATGCGTAACAATCTGCTGCCTCTATATTGTGTCGAGCGCCGCCCGGCCACGCTGTCGCGGTCGGGCGGCGCTCGACACCTGAGAGAACTAAAATATTGTAAAATAGTAATTATTTAAGATGTCGGAATTTTACTAGGGATTTCTACCTACAATTTCGACACCTTAAATAAAACGTACTATATGAAAATCCATTTTAGTTTTGTCGACAAAACTAAAATAGGTGCCGAACCCCGCCCGGCCACGCGGCGAATATGCAACCATCGAAATGTATGCGCTAGTAGTTCTCTGTACAAAGTCTCAATTCAAGCATTATAGTCGGCGAGTAGAAAAATATTCTTAACAAACCATAGGACTTTTTGCCTTTGCAATTGGATTTCCAAATCGTCAGTAAACCCTTTTCCATTATTCTAGATTTATCCTATTGACATGTATCTGGCCTGTAACCGCGAACCACTTCGTTCATCGAATCGTCTATTTGCATCACTCTCTTACGAATACGCAAGAGCGATAGAGACGGGACCAGCGTATTGTCGATTTTCGAAGTTCGCGGTAGGCCCTCTGGTCGATTGACTAGATACACGTCAATAGAATTTCAACCTGAGTATTCCGATTTAAGGTTCAAATTATATACTTGTGCACCCACGGAACACCACAAGATGGCGACTGGAGTAAAAGCAGACCAAAAAGAAAATGACGGCACGACCAGGATTCATTCTCTATGAAATGATGGGAAAATGCACATGATCATATGGAGGAGAGGGGAGGCACCATAAGATAAAGTAATTAAAAAAACGAAGCGTCTGGTTGACGTAACTAGTGACTGAAGAGCTGGCGGTTTCCTCGCACAACATATCAGCATTGCGATACAACGAGGAAATGCCGCCAGCATCCTTGGTACAATGCCGCAAGGGCCTAGTTTAGATTTGAGCAAGTTATTAATTTAGTTTAATATTTGTACTGTACTCTGTATATTTAATTATGCAAATAAATGTATATTCCTTATTTTTTTTTAAATAACCTTTTTTTTAAAAGTTACTTGTCTTGAAATGGATCACCGAAACGTAATAATTTCGAAAATATTTGGGATTTTGGGAAAACTTTTTGGAATGTGGCCTGGGAAAGGCAGGCCATCGTTAGCAGTATATCGAAGAACTAAAATAAATGTCACAAACAAAGGGAAAAGTAACCAAGGCACCCGATGTCCAGGGCTGGGATCGAACCAGCGTCTTCTGCACTCGCGCCAGACACCCTAACCCCTAGGCTACCCGGGTCACAGCGGAACCGGTCGAATATTCTCGTGTGTATGCAATCTTTGTAAATGCGTTGGCAACTGTCAACGGTTTGGCCAAATGGCGCCAGCATAGCTTGTACCTGTCACTAGTGTTTTTATATGGGCTTAAAGGGCTAGCTTCCAGGTCAGAAAATTAAAACAGAAAATAATTTGACACTACTGGTAGGACTGACAGATACAAGCTATGCTGGTGCCATCTGTAAAGACTTTCGACCGGCCAACCCCATTGTAGTATATCGAAGGTTGCAAATATGGATGTTATAAGGAGGATCTTATAGGAGAACGGTCGAAAACCTGTCCAGCTGAACAGTAAATAATAGTTCGAAATCCCTCCGAATGGCGCTAGTATAGCGCAGTTATTGACGGAGTGAAGTGCGCTGCATATGCGCTACCATATACTTTATAGCTATTGTGCCGCCACCAATTTAACCCTTCGACCGCCACAGTCGGCTGTGGCCGACATCAGAAAGTCTTGCCATGGACGCCAACGACGGCAAAAGCCGACAGGCTTTGTAGTGCAATGGGGACCTACGCGGGCTTCCGCACAGTTCAATTTCGCTTGACAAAACGCGATTACGTGGCTTCGGTGGCGCGTCATTTTTGTTCAACGCTGGGCGGTCGAAAGGTTAACGTCCTTTGACCCTTTTATAGCATAGAGATTGTCATCCTTACCTCCTACCATCCATAGTTGCAAAAAAGAACTCAAACATACCTTCAAACTCGCACGTCAATTTCAACTGCTTATCCTTATCGGCTGGCAAATTAAACACTATAGGTTTATTAGGGTCTGCCTTAGGACTCGTTTTCATTTCAGACACAAGCCTTCCAGGGAAGCTAAGGTTCAGGTACTCAGTCCGAGAATCTCCTAGAACCATGCACGTGTAGTTTCTGGCATCGTCTTCTGTGGGATTCGCGATCCTCAGGATGTAAGATTTGTCTTTGATTTCAGTGGTGTATTTGGTTGAGTTTGCCGTGGGTGTGGTCCTGTAAAATTAAGAATATGTTAGTACCTAGTTCTTATAAAAGGGTTTCGTTGCGAGACTTAGACTATTCAACCAACCTAACCGGCCATGTCTGTCATTATCTATACAAAAAAAGGTCTGCCGATTTTTGCGGGGGGAACGGAACGTCAAATGTATGCGTGTCAAAATAGTCACGTCAGATAAACGTCAGTCCATACGATGAGTATGACCACTGGTCATATATTTTCGGCAGAGGGGAACGCCTGTCAATGGCCGCTCCGGTTGGTTAAATGCTCTAAGCGAGGGGATGGTCAGTTCCCGCTTTTAGGACAACTAAGCAAGCTTAGTGAACGCCTGAGGGAAGCAATATTTTTTATGTCAAGTTTTTATTAAGCACCGCAAATTTTGTTAGTGACTTTTAATACAAAAAAAAATTAAGAAAATGTTTTTTTTTTCGAACAAATTGATTGACATTTTTAAAAATACTATGATGTTAATATCACGCTAAAGGCCGAACGACACTAGTTGCGTAATGAAGCGCGGCTCCAGGAGTTCGATTTTTGAATCTCACCGGGTGACTTATTTCGTACTAAATAGTCATCGGCTGCATACAAAAAAGGCATCGGTGAGATTCAAAAATCGAACTCCAGCTCCATCTATTCTAGGCCCGCATGTGTATAGACGTACAGTCGCAATGATTTTATATATACTAGATAAGAAATCAGCACTCCAAATGTGGCACAGTAAAAGACGGTGCAACGCAACTAATTTTGCCGAAGAGAGCCGAGCCCGAGCCGAGCGAAGCCCGATCGTTCCGACGAGTATATTTACAAAGGACTAACAAACGTTTCGTTAAAATATTACCAGTGTAAGTGAGACTAGGGATTAAGCTAAAATGCTACAGCATGAAGGTCAACGTACTATAGGCACAATCGGCGATAGGAAGTAAAGGTTTCGTAAATTTAAACCGAACTGACAGCATTGAGGCATAAGGCTAGTGGAGTAGTTGTTGTTTTTTTTAAATTACGAAACTCAGAAAATTATTAAAACTTATTTAGTAAATTTTATTATTATATTATATTTTATAATGTTGAATCATTTTTTATGGTTCCGTGGCTAAATTGGCAAAAACGGAACCCTTATAGTTTCGTCATGTCCGTCTGTCCGTCCGTCCGTCCTTCCGTAAGTATGCCACAGACATTTTAAGACGTATCCTTATAACATTTTAACACAATGTGTATTTTAACACAAGGCGCCACTAGTGAAATTGCTAAAAAAATTATTTGAACATTATCGGTTAAGGAGTTTTTGAGTGATCTCCAAAAAACTACGTACATAGGCAGATACGACCTTGTGATATAACTTGTGATTTTTTTAAATAACTCTCTGTTATGCGTGGTCCGACACGAACTTTAGCCGGTTTTTGTAAAATATACCTCAAATGATACCGTAATATCCTCATATCTAATCCCAAGAAAGCGTTTATTATTTTTTCATTATTTCAAAGTGTGATCTGTCAATTTTTGAATTAAAGATTTAAAAAGAAAGCATGAA
Organism: Pammene fasciana; assembly: GCA_911728535.1. Classification (NCBI taxonomy): domain Eukaryota; kingdom Metazoa; phylum Arthropoda; class Insecta; order Lepidoptera; family Tortricidae; genus Pammene; species Pammene fasciana. Next base: position 4,683,128 of record OU452295.1, read on the forward strand.
ATACTATGTTTACCGAGCTATTGTGTTTCTTTTGATTCTAAATTTGTCTTGAGCATGTACTTCGCCCCCGCATGGGCCGCATGCCTGCTTCCCTTTCTGCTCGCTCGGCGGCCGAAAAACTCAATAACCCTCACCCGCCACCCATTGTGCCCGTACGGTTTACACCGTCAGGAATACGTTAGGTCAGAACGCAAACAAGTAAACATAACCGACCGTGTGCAGTTTTCATTCCATTCTGGAGTCGAATCAGGCAACCGATCTGGGTACCTGACGTTTGCCTACAACTTTTAACATTCGCCTCACAAACTTAGGTAGAAAATCCGTCCGAGAGCATGTCGGGCCCTCCTCAATGTTGGGTTCCGTATTTGCCGGCCCGTCACAATACACAATACACCAAAAACGGTTTAAAACTCAACCTGTTGGAACTATGTCCCTAGTTGTCTACAGAACCCCAAAAAGAATTAAAAAGGTTAGGGGGTCACAATTAAGTATACATAATAAACAAATTAAGTATACATAATAAAGTAATTGATCCAAGAGCGACTCCATTGCTCTTATGTGCCATGTGATTTTTGAACGCCAGATGAATGACAGGTGACATTTTATCATATCTTTCTTCTAATTTGTAATACAACCTTAACGATGTTAAATAATTCGCACTGGCCGGCTACACATTTTTTTGTGCTATATTTTCGGAAAATCTTGTTTGTGTCTGCGCCTCTATTATATTATAACTCAATGTACAGTCGCCATCAAATATACCGGAGCGGCCAAGGTAATCACAAATATCTGAACAACGCCTCTATTCTCAAGGCGATAAAGTGCATGATCAGTTATTTTGAGTACCTTGTCCGCTCCGATATATTTGATCGCGACGGTGCACGTGGGCTACAAAAAGTTATGACTTGTTAACCAAAGTCTTGATTTCCTAAAATAAGATTTTCTAATGCGCGGAATGTATGCCTCATTGTATGCCCCACCTCCGATGTCTTATTTGCGAAAGTCATCGTTTCGATTACAGCCAATAGGCGCGCCACACCTGGCGCACCGCCTCGCGAGGAAATTGCCTTGGGCGAGGCACGTCCACACCTGCCGCGCGCGGCAATCTCCTCGCGAGGCGGTGCGCCAGATCTTTATTTTACGCTGATTACACCAAGTACCAGGAGACGTGCTCTTGCATGGTCTATCTTAAAGCTACGGTACCTGCTTACCATCAGGTGGGCCATATGCTACATGTAAAAAAAGCTAAGCAAGCGAAGTCACATATTTTTCCGGCCTTCGTTGTTGAAGATATTAATGGAGGTGACTGTACCAAACGATTCTCCGTGCCAATTAGGGGGACCAGATCAGATTTCCGGTTTTACGGGACAACTGCATTGAAAATACGGGACTGGGACAATGTATTGTCCCGTACTGGTTTCGCCAAATTACGGGACGGTAAAAAATTCGTGCCTGAAATACGGGACAACCCGTAAAATACGGGACATCTCGTCACCTTAGTGTCAACACCAACATCGTTGTAAGCTAAGTCATTTCCGCTATCCACAATTGAAAAGGAAAACTGACTCCAAAGCGACACTTGGGTCAAGTTCGTATCGCAAACACTGTTAATGTACTATTTTTAATCCCTATTGCTATGGCATAAGGTCTACCTATGGTCAATTAAGGGTGTCGCTGTTTGCGCTTTGTTTTTAAAATTGGACTATGTACAGCTACCATAAGTTTGACATTGACATTTATCGTTAACGAGTAACGAATTGTCTATCTGTGCATCTCGTTTACACTAATATGTTACAAGCAAGATGCACAGATAGAACACTCGATACCTATTCGTTCTCGAAAACGTCAAAGTCATAACTCATGGTAAACGTAATGGCATTCGATTGGAACACATTACTTTTTGTCATTCTGGTTAACAACGTAACGATTTCCTTAGAGCTTCATATGCTAAACTGTAAACTGAAATAGATGTCATTCAGAAAAAGTGAGCAAGTTCTCCGGTGTCCGAGGCCAGCTTCGAACTAGCTTTCGCGGCTGACCCCTGACCAACTAGACCACCCGGTCACGGCGGTACCGGTCGCTTTATCTCGAGTATATAATCTCCTGAAACGGCTAGGCGCCGTTGACCATATTCAACAAAAAAAATATTTGCTCAAAAAAAAAGCTTTTTATGCGTTGAGCTTTTAAACAAAAAAGCAATGAAAAACAAAAGAAACAAACCCTCCATCAGAAACCGTAGGAGACACCGTTGATGCTATTTCAGCCAAATTTATAGTTGTAGCCATATATTCTGTCTCAGTTGTCTCCTCGCCGACCCTATGTTTTGGAATAGCCAAATATATATTTGTATCAATAATTGTCAAGTGTGATTAGTTGCCAAATCACGCGTAGGTGTACCTAAAGTACGAAACAGAATATCATATCAACCCAGCAGGACTTGAACCTGCATCGACACGCCTTGCCGGGGCTCGATCGCTTTATCAATTAAGCTATGAGTTCAGTTACTAATTACTATGTACTCGCAGAGTCGCAGACCCCATGTTTTGGAATAGCCAAATATATATTTGTATAAACAATTGGGATTGTTCATTTTTTTTGGAAATGTATATTTCCAAAACCATTTCGAGGTCTACGTTTATCGATCATCTTTTGATTAATATTTCGCGAAATTAATGTGTGGATTCGGATATTTTCGCAAAAATATGAATGACCTTTGTTTGACTTTGTCCTCACAACCACCATGTAAAACCTCTTAGTAAAACCTTTGTAAGCATTCCTATAAAAATAAAATCAATGTCATACGCTACGACATTGTCAAATATGTAAACAGAAATTTGTAAACAAACACTACCCCAACGTATTTAAATGAAAAAGTAAGTATTAATTACAGAAATTAAGCCAAAAGTGCAATAATAATCAATGACTAATCTTTTAAAATGTATAAAAGCTTACAAGTAATCGTATTGTCCTGTCTCACATAAGTATTTTGGTTCATCTTATTTCAATCAAATTATAGTTTGAACTTGATTCGATTTACTCCAGCATACAGATATTTTCCAACTTGGGTATGTTTCTTGAGTCGGCTTTTACAAAATTAAGCGCCATGTGTATTATTTCTTGCGCTTTACAAATAAGATTTGAATTTGTATATTTTTCGCGGTCAAGAGAAGTGCGAAGTGATGTACCAATACGTCAATCTTGACGTGACAGCGGCAGTTGACGACAAGCAAGGGTTTTTTTTATACGAATTTTTGACTTTGTCAATGCTATTCAGCCTGAGACTGTAACTTACAAGACATCGTATCAGATTTTTTATTTTAATTATAATAAAATAACTAAGCTGTTTTAAGCTAAACAAATCAAATTGATATCTTAAAATGGCCTATAATTTCAGAATAAATTATCAAAATGGGGGGTAAAAAAATATGAACAATCCCAATACAGAATAGTAGGGATACACGCACAGATGTGCCCGCCGGATTTCCGGAAATCCGTGCGTGTATGGCGCGAATTGGACACGGATTTGTCTGCGGACACATCTGAATAGCCCCATACACGTATCCCTAGCTATTAGGTGGTACACCAATATTGGCACCCTTAAAATTTGTGTGCGTTTATATATTTGCGAATTATCCATAATAATATGCACATATTCATGGATAATGTTTGTCTAAATTGAATAATATTTATAAAACTCATAACTGATCGGCATTATCATTTAGAAAAATAATCTCCCCAGTTTTTCCTCTAGTAGTAGTGGTCTTTACATCTGCCATGATGCGATGCGGACGATAAAAATAAACAAATACAAAAAAAAAACAAATGAAAAAAAAACAGATGAAAAAAAAAAACAAATGAAAAAAAAACGAACCCTCCATCAGAAACCGTAGTAGACGCCCCTGTAGTTGTTTCTTCGGTCGGGCTCACAGATGGCGTCGTGTTTTCTACACCTACAGATTCACCTGTCTCTGTGACGAACCTATTATGTTGAAATACTCGTATGTAGTCAAACAGATAGATATCTATAATTCTCTTACATTCTCACACATACAGCACATTTGGTTTGGTCATATGAAAATAACAAATATTCTCTTTTCTTATTAAATCAAATACAAATTTTGGGAACATTGAAGAAATTATCAACCCAGCAGGACTTGAACCTGCATCGATACGCCTTGCGTAAATAACGAACCCCTTATCAGGAACCGTTGCTGGTGTAGACGCCTCGGTCGCGTTCGGATAGTCCAGAATCAAATTCTTCCCTACCACGATCCATTGGACGTTCGGTTTGTCCAAGTTGGTGATGAGGCAAGTGACGATCGCCTCTTTCCCGTACTCCCCTTTGAATGTCACGTTGTGTATGGCAATAACTAACCCTTTATCCGCAACCATAGCTGCAGTAGACGACTCGGTCAAGTTCAGATAGTCTAAATTAAAATTCTTCCCTTCGACAATCCATTGTACGTTTGGTTTGTCCAAGTTGGTGATGAGGCAAGTGACGATCGCCTCTTTCCCGTACTCCCCTTTGAATGTCACGTTGTGTATGGCAATAACTAACCCTTTATCCGCAACCATAGCTGCAGTAGACGACTCGGTCAAGTTCGGATAGTCTAAATTAAAATTCTTCCCTTCGACAATCCATTGTACGTTTGGTTTGTCCAAGTTGGTGATGAGGCAAGTGACGATCGCCTCTTTCCCGTACTCCCCTTTGAATGTCACGTTGTGTATGGCAATAACTAACCCTTTATCCGCAACCATAGCTGCAGTAGACGACTCGGTCAAGTTCGGATAGTCTAAATTAAAATTCTTCCCTTCGACAATCCATTGTATGTTTGGTTTGTCCAAGTTGGTGATGAGGCAAGTGAGGATCGCCTCTTTCCCGTACTCCCCTTTGAATGTCACGTTGTGTATGGTAATAACTAAGTAAGATAATAAATAACGAACCCTTTATCCGCAACCGTAGCTGCAGTAGACGTCTCGGTTGCGTTTGGATAGTCCAGAATCAAATTCTTCCCTTCGACGTTCCATTGTACGTTTGGTTTGTCCAAGTTGGTGATGAGACAAGTGAGGATCGCCTCTTTCCCGTAATCTCCTTTGGCTGTTACATTGTGTATGGGTCGGACTTGATCGGTTTCGCCTGAAACAACATAATATAAGGGATTTGTGTTAATCTTATATTACATTTTTTCATTTTTTTTTCATTTATAGCAAAATGATCTAGTAGTATCAGAGCAAATTGACGGTGAAACATGAGTACATAGCTGTCTTCTAGCGATCCTATAATTATGGGCCATATTATACTATGTCGCCCCCGCGGCGTCAACGTACCGTTTCACACTGCTGCGGTTTCCGCATGCGGCGCCGGTGCGCGAGGGAGATAGCGCTCTGCATGTGTACATTTAGCGCTGTCACGCTTGCACACCGTAGCCACGCTTTTTTCGCTTTTAGTTTTATCGCTAAAAAGTACTTGACAACGTAACCCTTCCTTTCCCTGCGGGAGTACTTAAGAGGTGTCTAACGAGTATTGGGGGCTGTTAAGTGCTTTGTAAAACTCGACTGTAATCTGTCGCTTGTGTGGGGTTAAAACTAGAGGCTTATTGCATTGCAAACAGTATGCTCTATTTTTTGACGACTTGGAATCATTAACTTATCAGTCTTTATGCTGTATTAGTTAGCAAGAGATAGTCTATCTCGCGCGCACGCTACGAACTAAGGTATTGTCGCCATTAGATATATCAATCTCTGAAATAGGTACTTTGCGCATAGCAGTGGCGGCGCGTCTATAGAACACAATTTTTAGGCACCTTAGCAGTTTTTCTACAGCTCATGAAGAAATAATAAGCCAAAATATTAGAGTAAAGTCGAGAAATTAATGACAAATTGCGTAAAATTATTATAAGGATAATAATCATTGAACCATTAATAATAATGAAATAGGTAATGACCATATTCATAAACTGTGTGGTTAAGTCAGAATTGTACGTCACACTGTACTGATAGCAAGTTATTTATTTGGTGCAGTTAATAAAGAAGGCCAAGTGCGTGTCGGGCCACGCGTAAAGGAGGGTTCCGTACCTTCAATGGAATGAGAATCAAACTATTACCAAAAGGTCGTATTTGAAGCCTATGTAAGAAGTTTTTTGGAGGTAACTCGAAAATGGCGTAACTGATAAACAATTTTCGTAGAAAGTATGTGATAAGGCGGATTTCCCAATTTTTTTGGACTTACAACAAACAATTTTTCTGTCTTTCGAAGCGATTATTTCTGAAAATATTCGCGTAAGCGCATGCCAGACGGCATACAACAAGCCCCTCCGACTGAGCGACATTGGCCTTGGACCACTGACTTAGGAATAAATTCAGATTTCTATGCCTTGGACCGTCGGCAGCCTTGTTGGCAACCGTCTAGATGTTACTTTAATCACAAAATGTTCAAAAAACGGCAATGTTATTTTCAATTCTATTGATTGATGTTTGTTACCTATTGATATAAGTTTTCATTTTAATTTACATAGTCACATGTATGGAGCGCCCCCCCCCCCCTAAAATGTTATTTTCTGCAATTTAACTATATAACTACATAGTGGCATATAAAGTAGACTTTATATCAAAATTTTATTACGATAGGTATGTCTGATTGTTTACGAGTAAAACGGCTGTGACATATGGACGGACGGGTGGACAGATGGACATGACGAAACTATAAGGGTTCCGTTTTTGCCATTTTGGCTAAGGAACCCTAAAAAACTGTAATTAAAAAGAAATAATTATGCAAATATCTTCTTCCTCCTAGCGTTTGTTCCAGCTTTTAGCTCTAATGAGCCTGGGGTCCGCTCGGCAATTTAAGCCCGGGAATCAGCGTAGGAACTAGTTTTTACGAAAGCGACTGCCATCTGACCTTCCAACCCAGAGGGGAAACTAGGCCTTGTTAGGATTAGATTCGGTTCCCTTACGGTGTTTTCCTTCACCGAAAAGCGACTAACAAATATCAAATGATATTTCGTACATAAACGTTTACGTTTATGTACGAAACGTTTACGTTTTCGTACATAAAAGTACGTAACGTACGTAAGTTCCGAAAAACTCAGTTGTACGAGCCAGGGTTGGAACCCGAGACCTTCTGATTGAAAGTCTAATTGTCCTACCGCCAGGCCACTACTCGCTGTTCAGTAATTCTACCACCTGTCCGTACGCTACGGCTGTAGCTAAAACTAATAGCCAAATAGCCAGTCAACAGGTCTGCCAGATATTTAGTATCCGGTATCCGGCCAAACAACTATTTGCTGCATCTCTAGTTAATAATATATGACATTTATCACTCATAATCTTTCATAGTAGTTATAATATCAGAAAACAATGCACCATTTGAATCATATTGGACATTTTCTGTCAAGTTATGATTAATGTAATGTGTGACTGGTAGAGAATGCCATTTGGCATTAAGTCCGCCATTTGTACATTTTCACTTTTTGTGCAATAAAGTTTAAATAAGTTTAAATAATGTAAGTCTGGATCATGATTTAAACTAAATAATTTGAATCTTGTTACTAAATTATAAGTATTTGTATAGATATATGTTGATAGAAGCCACTTTACCAACAAATACCTACATTCTTTTTCTAATTCTAAGGGAATAAGGAAGAATAATGATTAAATAATAACCTTTGACTTGAATTAATTTCAATTTCAAAATATTCTAATAACAGCCTTGAGCCAATCTGATTCACACAATTTCCATGATAATAATAAAGTATGTAATTGTGTGCAATAAGTCCCATCATTCAAATACCCAGGTTTTGTATTTGTTACCAGAACTTCTAAAGAAAATTGTGAACAACTAATTCTTGAAACTTTTCTTATAAAAATCATAAGAATCTGCACAATATTCCATAGGAATCTCAGAAGGAATAAGGTCAAAGAAGTTTCATTTATGTTGGAATAAAGGCAGGAATTGCTGGTTTTGGTTTTGTCTTGAATACTTTAAATACTATTTTCTTAAGCCCGTCACAGATGGAGCTATAATATATACCTATTATAGCTTGGTATCTTACAATATATTTTACGTACTATTTGACAGTCCCCACACGGAGCTATAATATATATTATAGCGAGATATTTTTTAGGGTATATTGCCTTCCTTCTCTCGCTTGACGTACAACCAATATATCTTTCTCTCTTTTGATATCTCTCCCGTGTGGGGTGCCGAGCTATACGATAATATATATCTCGGTATGTTATGGTATATTAATATATATTATAGCTCCGTCTGTGACGGGCTTTAAGCTTTTCTAACAATGTTTTTTGTTTTTTTTATCCCCCTCTTTACCTAAAAGAAAAATATTTAAAATCCCATATGGAGGACAAAATTATTTATTTTATAAATGTGTATAGTATGATGCAGTAACCTATATAACATGTATACCTATTTTTTAAATGTAGAATTCTACATTTAACGATTAGTCTTTGTTATTATTAAGAATGTTTTGTTTTGTTATAAGTACACCAAATTATGGTCATAAAAGGTAACATCTTGAACAATTTAGTATTTTTTTTATGAATATAATATACCTTTTACACTTATCAGTATGATTCAATCATACATAAAATGAGTCAGATAAACTTTATATAGCGTTTCCTTATATGCTAGCTCTCAACTATATTTCATACAAAATCAAATGTAAAAGACGAGTAGGGTTACGACACGCAAGAACCGCTAACCGGCTTATAAAAACCGAAATACTTTATGAAATATAGCCCCACACTTCGCCTGTATCTACTACTAAAAAAATAATCTAACATCACATCCTGACAAAACCTATCCTGTGTCATAATACATAAACAGGTAACAAAAAAAAAATACGCGGCGCACAACACATTTACACTCGCGTCTCTTAGAAGCAGTAAATAACCCCACAAAAGAGTTAAAGGTTTAATTAAAACAACGTAAAATAGTTAATTACTCACCCGAAACAGAATAGATGAACGCGATACACAGAATGTATACAGGAATCATGGAATACTTCCCGATCAAGTGAGCCATTGTCATGGCGGAAGTGACTGCTTTTCACAAACACTGCACGCAATACCGCTGTGTAAAAGACATTGCACGGTGGTTAGATCATTTTACAAAAAGTTTTACACCGTTATCACTCACTATTAGTTTAATTAAAACAAAAACAAATTCACAAAGCGGCTGCACCTAAAGCCGAACTCTGCCGAACAAACAATCCGGTGTCTAATGTTGCTAGTGGAACGAAACGAACTTGAACTAATTTTTTTTCTCCGACAAGTGTTGTCAAGTTTTCGCTACTTCGCATAGTTTTCGCAATGCAAAAATACGCGTGAGGCTTGCAAATATTATATTTATCAAGTTGGTGAATAACTATGTAAGGGTCGCCACACACCTAGCGGTTTTCCTCGCGGAATTACCGGAAGTAGCGGAAATTCATAGACAAATTAAGCATTTTGTCTATGAATTTCCTCTACTTCCGGTAATTTGTCTATGGCTTCCATACAAAAAATCTGCTACCATAGACAAATTTCCGCTACCATAGACAAATTTCCGCTACTTCCGGTAATTCCGCGAGGAAAACCGCTAGGTGTGTGGCGACCCTTATTTATTCAAATACCATGTGTGTGTCAGATTTGCACCTCATTTTGTATATAGTAACTATAGTAAGGGGTGTGTTTTGAGCCTTCGCCACTGCACGACAAAAGATAGAAAGGCACACCACACACCTGAGCTGAAGGGTCGCCACACACCTAGCGGTTTTCCTCGCGGAATTACCGGAAGTAGCGGAAATTTGTCTATGGTAGCGGAAATTTGTCTATGGTAGCAGATTTTTTGTATGGAAGCCATAGACAAATTACCGGAAGTAGAGGAAATTCATAGACAAATGCTTAATTTGTCTATGAATTACCGCTACTTCCGGTAATTCCGCGAGGAAAACCGCTAGGTGTGTGGCGACCCTAATTAAGAAAACTCACAGAGAAAACATGGTTGCTTAAATTTGTATGGAGGCCATATACAAATTTAAGTAAACGTAGACAAATTTAAGCATTTTGTCTATGAATTGGCTTAATTCCGCTCAGGTGTGTTTTGAGCCGAAGCCTGCCTTAAAAAAAAAACTACAAATTAGATAGTACATGGCAACATTAATTGTTTATTGACAAGACTAATGACAGACGGCGGGGTCTCGTCCGAAGGCAGCTTAACTTTAATTTAAGGATTTTTGACTTATTAAGTGGATCATTTCCATATTTATTCGTTATTTAAGTGAAAATGTGGATTATGGATGCCTTTTAACAGTTCACGCACGTTCCTGCGTGCATATAGTGCTATAAAATGTATATTCGGTGTATGTTAGGGGCCATTTTTATTATATTTATTTTGTGCGTTCATTGTGATAATGCAGCTAATTACAACGAAAGCAAGGAAATTTACGGTGAGTAAAGAGATGCGCTTTGTTTATTTAGCGTTTTAAGTGTAGATTAGTGTTTGGGCTGGGCGGTTATGGTAGCATCGGGACGTTCACGCCTCTCGGGAACATCCGTATCTGTCAATCTCATCCCATGTCGTGCGCCTGGAAGTGATATTATTTGCAACTGTTGATGCGTATTGCGCGCTTAGTTAATGAAATAATAATTAAATGACTACTCATGCCTTCATCGCGGCATTGCGACCTGTGCTCTGTATTAAGCATGAATTGTCGTTAATCATCAGATTGAAATATAAAATAAGAAAAATCAAAAGTGATTTACATTAGATCAATAAATATTCTTATTGGGAATCTTGGAAATACCAAAAAATGTAAAGACAGTTTATACCTTAACAAAGGCTACGGGTGTGATTAAGTTGTCTTCAAAATACTAGCAAGATCATAATTTGGACATTGAATATATTACTCATACTCATCATTATCAATGATAATTGGAGACATCCATGTTGCTGGTAGTTAGTGTACTTATATGTGTATTTGTTATTATTGCACTACCATTATCCTATCTTTTATCACTACATTTCCTGCTGCCTAATGGTAAGGTAGAAATCACTTTATAGCAGTAAAACTGCCTCTGGCTGCATTCAACTTTTGTTTAATATCTTTTTGTTTTTTTTTGGTGCAATAAATTATTTTTAACTTGTACAACTGCCTGTCTGCGTAATGGTAATTCAATAATAAATAAATAAAATATGTAATAGGTAAAAAAGTTGTTTACATTTTTAAATAAAATCATAATCAACATTATTGAAGTTTACGTCACATTTTAAATATAAAAAGCGCTGGTAGCCTTGCGGTAAGACGTCCGACTTTCAATCCGGAGGTCTCGGGTTCAAACCCCGGCTCGTACCACTGAGTTTTTCGGAACTTATGTACGGAATATCATTTGATATTTACCAGTCGCTTTTCGGTGAAGGAAAACATCGTAAGGAAACCGGACCTAATCCCAAAAAGGCCTAGTTTCCCCTCTGGGTTGGAAGGTCTGATGGCAGTCGCTTTCGTAAAAACTAGTGTCTATGCCAATTCATGGGATTAGGTTGTCAAGCGGACCCCAAGCCGGGATAAACGCTAGGAAGAAGACTTTTTCTAGTGTTATGTCTTGGGCAAATGGGCACCACTCTATAACATCCTTGTCCATTTCTCATAATTTTCCTTTATTGTGTGGCCAGCTCAGCGCCATTTTACTTGTTTTACTATTGTAATTAGTGTTTTGGTCCTTGATTTTGACTTAATTATGGACAAATTGACTCATAATAAATTTATTCACAGTAAACTTATACAGCATACAAAAGTAGATATGACAAAAGACATTTTAAACAATAAGAAGAACAAGATTGAGTAGGGATAAGGGAACCTCTGATCCCTACTACTCGTGAGAATGCTGTGGTGATTTATTTAATTCATGGTCATCCGCATGGCGGCGATGCAATGCGGTTTGCCACCACGTCTCGTTCTTCACGGGGGGGAGAGCCGTTTTGCTGCATAGATCGTAGCAAATGGAAATCCGTGATCTCTGCCTACCCCTTTTGGGATATAGGCGTGAATGTATGTATGTATGTACATTTTAAACATAAAACACAGTTTACCATGAAATGGGCCTGCCCAGCATAATGCTAACCCGAAACCCAGCACCTATCCTCTGGCGAAACCATTTTTGGGCCACAATCACTGCTGTATGTTTAATTACTAAAATACTATAAAAATACATAGCAGGTAAACATTTCAAAACATTCATTAATACATGTTATCAGTGATAGTGATAATGATGTTGTTATTGTACGATAATTTAATCTGTGCCAAATGGTTATGTCATTAACCTGGTTCACCGTACTAGCAGCAAATCTTTGGTGACCTAAAATGGACTCTATGTTTTTGCATTAAGGTTTCAATCAGGCGAGTTATTGATGATAATTGTTTGTTTTTTTTTTTCAATACAACATAATAAAGACCTGTGAAAATATTGCCCTATAATCCGGGTTTGGCGAACCAAATTACTTAATGACAGACATAACAAGTTAGTGAAATGATGCATCGAGTTAAAGGGATTAAAAATATTTATTGACAAGTCTTTGGGAGCATAATTATGTGTGCTAAATCGGGCACCAATACTAATGTGTGGTAGCAGAAAAATTTATTAACAAAATGTTTTATTGATGTTACTGTCAACATGTAGATGTTAGTAATATTAAAAAAACATAAATAAATATTATTTATTTTCTTCATAACAATCATTAGAGCAGGCTCTCCCGTACAACGTCGTATGAATAATTATTAGACCGCAGTTTGACTTGTGATGCTTGTAGTACTACTCCTGGGCTTCAAGAAAGTCCATGTTGCCAGGCTGGAAAGTGGTGCCGTTTCCCCCACCACCCCCCTGAACATCCCTACCCAACATTTTCAAAAACCTATCGTGTGTGGTATCATATGAAGGGGGGTAGGGGGTAGAGGCGGTTCTAAAAATATAACCACATCATTACATTTCAGCCACTTTTTTAAATTTAACACAAAAATAATTTTAAAAACATACCAAGTTTGGGCTCCTCCAGATACGATATGGCTGATTATTTTTTTGTACAGTATATCACCTACTACCTACCTATACCCTCATATCTAACCCCAAGAAAGCAATTTTGAAAATAACTTCATTTAGTTTTTTTTTTAATTTTTCAAAATTATCAAGTAACGCAGTACAAAATGTACTGGAGTAGAACTCTAGTAGAACTCTACTTCAGTACATTTTGTACTGCGTTATTTTGTAATATTGAAAAATAAAAAATAAATACTAAATGAAGTTATTTTCAAAATTGCTTTCTTGGGGTTAGATATGAGGATTCTAAAGAGTTGTCGACGCACATGTGACACCTTTGGGAATTGCAGGCGTCCATAGGCTGCGACAACTGCTTACTACCAGGCGGGCCGTATGCTAGTTTGCTACTGTCGTAGTATAAAAAAAAACCATAATCATTCAAGTCCATTAAACTTGGCTTTGCTAATTATAAACTCTCTAAAGTTAGCTAGAAGAGATCTCCTAAAGGGATAATTTCTACTAAATATTTGTATGGCATTTAAAATAGGTTCGAGTACAGTCATGAGCAGAAACAACCAAGCAGGCGAGCTGTTTAAAATGAGCTTGTTTCTATTGTTATTATGGCATACACAATGTCAACACCTTTTATGATAAAATGTGATGAAAATTACATTACAACCCTGGGTCGAAATATAAGATTTACTTTACGTACCGCATCGCCTGCGTGTAACACTACGAGCAAGTGTGATGAAAAATCTAATTTCTAACACTACGAGATAACGGCCAGCTCTGATAAGGGCATCCTTGTTACACTGTGTTGTATAACGTTATATAAACTGCTGTGTAGTGTGTTTAGATCATTATGAACACCTCATCCGCTTAGCTACTTCTGTTGCTGTACAGTCAACGCAAAATATACGTATGCAATTGTGAACCTTAGTACAATGGGGTAAGGTGCAAAAGTGTATACATATTTTTGGCGTTGACCGTATATCACCCAGTATCCGTCATGTTGTAGATTAGTTTCTTGCTCCACAAAAGTTATGCGCACCCGCTTGCTATATTGGGTAGAGTGTTAGTGATAACAATTTGTTTTATAAAAAAAAAATTGACTTTTAAATTGGGTGGGTTAATAGTAAATTACGCACCTAGGGCGGTAAAATAATGAACGGCCCAGATCGCGGGTGTTTGTGGCCCGAACCCAAGGTAAGGGCCATAAAAAAGTGATCTGAGGCCTTCTTTATTACCGCCCGTGATGCGTACACAATTTTAAAATTACTTGTTGGTTTGGTTTGGAAGGGGTTTGCTTAAGAGTCGCCAGGACGCTCGCGTTCCCATACAAACGTAGTTTAGCTCTCATTTTAAAACGACATGCTTTAGAACCACGAAATTTGGCATGGGCATTCTAGTAGTACAGATCTATGTCGTTAATTAGTCTCCGTTGCAAAAAATTGTAATACAAAGAAAATACAGCCAGATACAGATTTACATACAAAACTTATTTTTGCTATATTCTCTTTGTATTACAATTTTTAGCAACGAAAACGAATTACCGACATAGATCTCTACTGCTAAAATGCCCATGCCAAATTTCGTGGTTCTAAAGCATGTCGTTTTAAAATGAGAGCTGAACTACGTTTGTATGGGGACGCGAGTTCACGCGAGCGTCCTGGCGACTCTTAAGTTAGGCTTAGCCAGTGTGATAATTGCCTCAAATTTCGGGGCGTTTTTAGGTGACTTGTACGAGAGACATTATATTTAAGTAATGACTCCTACTGCAAGAAACATTATGGTTGTTTTGTAAAATCTATGGTCAAAGATAAGGTTTAAAAGAGAAAAAAAGACATACAATGACCACCTTATTTCTCCGAATAGATGAATTCATGACGATGATTCATCCCATTTACCATTCTAGCTATAGCGCGCCTATAAACAGACTTTTAGCGGGACTCCTTCATAGTAAGTCGTCACTTGTAATATTCTAATTGTAGGAAGGATTTCCCAGTTCTTTCTATTTTTAACCGACTTCAAAAAAGGAGGAGGTTCTCAATTCGACTGTTTTTTTTTGTATGTATGTTACTTGATATCTCCGTGAATCGTGAAACGATTTTTTTTTAATCGAACGGGTATAACTCCTAGATGGTCCCATTGTCACCAAATCGGGGTCTGATGATGGGATCCTGGAGAAATCGAGGGAACTCTTCAAATATTATAAGCACACCTATAGTGATTTCACTATTTTTTAAAGCAACTCGGCCACTTCCTCTTAGAATAGTGGATCCTAAGTGAAGTCGGCTCTTTTTTTGTTTAAAATAATTTTATTTCATTTTCACGTATCGTATTTTTCATTTAAAATCCATTTTTATCTTTATAAGGGCTTCATTTAAACCGTAAGCGTAAAGTTTATAATTTTTATAAAACAGTGCGAGTACAGTCAGCAGCAGAAGGCAGCTAAGCGGCTGAAGGCGGCCACCGACTATCAGTCCACCTGCAGTCCGCCTGACGATATCGGCCCGTCAGTTGTTCGGAGCCGGCAAATTTTTGTTCTAACTGCATGCGGACTGTTGGTGCCCTGAGGTGTTCAAAATTACCTTCTCAAGCTTTTATTCTCTTGACAATAAAGTCGCCAAGATCATTTTGAACACCTTACCCGCTTAGCTGCTTCTGCTGAACTGAACGTGACCTACGATTTCGGTCAGGGTCGGTCAAACTCGGTGCACCCAGGATTCGTCGCGACGGTTGCATCTTGCAGAACGGTCACGCTTCTCTGCGAGCGTTTGAAAAAGTCGTAAACGTCTTTAGTCTCGTTGTATTACATTGTTTAAATTAAGGGAGAGAAACGTAGCGTCTGTCACGGTCACAAGACCCATATGAAGATTTTTTTACGCTTTCTAAGTCCACAACACCCCCTTGATCGATCCAGCTCATAAACGAACTCAAATTTTATGTAACTCTGCTACAACCCCAACAAATTTCAGGAAAACCAGAAAAACGTTACTGAAGTTATCGTCGAGCAAACTCTCGAAATTAAAAAGCCATCGAAATGCCGAGACGTCCCAGTAGCCAGGAGTTGTTTGTAAGAACTCGCTTCGTTTACGCTCCCGCTCGTTCGATGAACCGTTGCATGCGTTTCACGTGTCCTTTATCGAAAACTGCAATCAAATCAGCCAACTGGTTGTATGTTTAAACACATAAACAGCCTCGCTCTAAATCGGGAAACTTCCAAAGTCCAAACTATGACCGCTTGCGCCAGAAAGAATGTTTAATTCCATATATTGGCATGCGAAAAGGAAGTGGAGACCCGGCCTTTTACGAAATCACCATATGTACAGTCAAGGAATTTGATTCGCGTACCGTTTCGTTGATTTATTGCTTGAAATGTCAGAATATCATAAGGCTTATATTTCTTTAAGCAAGCGAAGAAACATAGCCCTTAGTACTATTAATTGTCATCAGTAATTTAGACTTAAGACGGTACGCGAATCAAATTCCTTGACTGTAGTTAGATACTCTACACCGTTACTTTTCAAAACTAAATTTTTGTTGAAAATTGTAATAAAAATTTTTTTAAATTCATTTATTTCAAGCTTCAAGGCTCATAATAGTATGTCAACAAAATATCAAATGATTTAAATCTTAACAGCAAAACAATTCAATCCTTATAAAAATATACAAACATTGACACTAAATTAAATATCTATAGGTAACTTAAAATTATAATTGACAATTACAATTTTGATAAATACCTTTAGCTAAAGTTCGTAAAACTTGACGCAATGAAAAATGTCCAATTCTCTACTATTACCTACTGCGTCAGTAAGTAACGATTTCGAGTGCCCCATCCATTAAAAGTGGCCTGTGGTCCAAAAAGACCTGGACTCCATATTCGCCCTATAATACTGTTGTTACGGTCGGTCAATGACTTAGCACAATGGATTGTGCAACCATTGTCTTCAGTCAATACAGACTTTGTTCTTAGCCTTCGGTAACTGGGTTATGGTGTTGTTTACCTCACTGGCATTGGCCCTTAATAGACGGTGAGCTAGCCCCAGCAAATGATACATTTAACAAAAGTGTTAGGTTGTGTTTTCATCACTAGATTCGGTTGTCTGATCGATAAATCGTGCAAATCAACAATTGACTTTACAAACTTTTGCTTTATAAACTCCTCCATCGAGGAATAGCTGCCAGATGTCCAAATCTAGTAAGAACCGAGGACCTCAAGTAGCCATGGTCACTACCAACTAGGCCACACAGGTCGTTTACCTGCCGGCTCGTATGAACTTTCTTGGTACAAAAAAGACATGTCCAACACATAAGCAGTTTATGCAATCGCATAATCCTTCCTTTTATATCATTATAAATGTTGCCATTCTAAACTGGGTCAAACAGACTTGTTAAGCGTGTCAACCGGGCGCTCGGTCACAACCACTTCGTTAACTTAATATTGAGCTCCGATTCTACTTTGGGCGACACAATTTACTGGCCATAGGTAGACCTTATTTCCATTACATTTAGGCTCACTTTTGACAAGTTAGCTATCACGAAGATGTTATGTGGCTACTGATGCAGGGGTCATGATATACTGGTAGTTACAAGATGTTTTGTAAATAAATGGGCGGGCCTTTAGGCGGTGTGATCGCGAAAAGTTGCAAGCGCAGCGTCCTATATTAGTCGCCGTTCTAGATTTCCTGTTCTAAATCGGCTGAGGTGTTCAAAATGATCTTGCCACGCTTTTAAATTGTTTCCTCAACAATATAGTCGTGTTTAGGGTGGCTAGATGTCCGGATTTAGCCGGACTTGTTTGGGTTTTTGCGGAAACGCTCGGCCAATTATTTTCTCGTCTGGCTTGCCGGCTTTATTAGGCTTTTTATTTGACGAGTGACTATGCAAGCGGTGCGAGTCGAAAGTAGAGCGCAAGCAAAGCCGTAATACAGCTATTAAAAAGTTTTGTCCGGCTTTTGTTTTCGGGCCTGATCGTGTTAAGATAATTCTGAATAAAAGTGAAAAGAACAGGTCTTCTAAGGATTTAAACATGTGAATATTCCGTAGTTTAAACTAACCAAAATAAATGTTTCCTTTCGTTTGAAGCGTATGCACTTATTTTTTCAAGTATTTTGAGCTTTTACGTTTTGGTAAATTTGTGCTACATTGGATTTAATAGCACAGTTACGAAAAAATAAAGAATCTGAATCGAAACTAAAGCAACGTATGCGGCGCCATTGCATGTTAAAATGCCGTTACTAACGACCGGCGTTTTATTTTTATTGATATAGATAAGTATGGGTCAAAAGCTTTTAGGTAAATCTCGTCTTGTGACGAAGACACTGACTCATCGCACAATCTCATTGAGCTGAACAATTATAGACCTTAGCTCGTTCCAATAAGGTTTACGACTGTTCAATTAATTGTGTCAACATTGGTACTTGCGCGTGCTTCGAATTTGGATACCATTCAGATTTGAACCTTACGACACGTGTCGTTAAGTTGAAAATGAGTTATGTAGTCTTGATCCACTTTTAAGGGTCAAGTGTGATGTTAAGAGGAAAATTGCAAGGTTTAAGACCACAAATGTGCTTAAACTTAAAAGATTGGCCATTTCGTAAATAAATGTTAGCAAGTACACGCTAATGAAGAAGGTTAATGAATATGCCGCTAAAAAATAAATGACTTGTAAAGTTAGTGTTACTTTGATGTAGGGAAATTAAAATTTTATAGAGTATCAGAAAGTGGTCTTACTGGTCGGTCCCTGCACCGACTTTAATTGCAAGAGACAAAGCTTGGATAGTCAGCGTAAAATTCAAATGAAAATGATGTTTATAGTGACATTCCACGTTTTACTGTTGCAAAGTACAGTCACCGGTAATAGTATCTTCCTACACGAAGGCCGCAAAAGTATGTGACACGCTCTTATGGTCTCATAAATAAAAGCGTGTCACATATTTTTGCGGCCTTCGTGTGGGAAGCTACGATTCCCAGTGAGTGTACCATCGGGTTCAAAAATATATGGGCAATTTATGAATGAAATCATTGATAAATTGGCCATGCAATTATGAACTCAATGGTACATGCTAAGTTAGAGTAGCGGCCATTGCCAGGGTTTCTCAAATTTACTCTTCTTTAAATTTATCAGATGACTGCTAACTGCATTCACACAAGCGAGCGTGTCGCAACTAGAGTTGTTGTTTCTCGAGAAAATGCTCCTATTTATATGGGGAATATTCTCGAGCAAAAACGTTCTCCTTACAAAACAGAACGTTCTCGAGAATGCCACAACTAGAGTCGCAACTTTCAATCTCGTATAAATCCGTTATATTCAATGACGATTCTGTTCTATTCCAGTTCCGTCCGCGCCACAGAACCTAACCGTGAAGACAGTCACCGCTGAAGACATCCATCTCTTCTGGGCCCCGCCAAACAACTTCACACGACACTCGATCGAACCCAAAAAGGAGCTCCAAGGAGACGAACCGGCTCGAGAATTCGACTGGTACAAAAAAGACCAACTTAAATACAACGATGAGTACTCATCGTCTGATATCTTAAACGGTATGCGTAGACGAAGGGATCTCCGCTCGCACAGACACAGAAAACGTAGACAGGACAACGCGACAGACCACAGCATTCACTCGGAACACTCCGACGGTATAGACACGCATCTCGACATAGAGATCGTTAAGAAGTCGTTCACACCGTACCCGCATAAGGACGCCACGCAAATCGCCTACGTCCTTTATTACGAGCAAGGACAGCCCAAGGTAGATGCGGCGCCGGTTATAGGGATACCTAGTTCGGCTGATGTTAAGAAGATGAATTACTTTTCTAGTGATTTGACAATGGCGGATTATTCAAAGGCGACTAGGAACTTGACGCTGCTCAATACGGCTGGGAAGCTGACGAAGGTCGTCGGATTCAAATTGAGGAATTTGAGTAAGTATCAGCTGTTGTTACTTCTTATATATGTCGGCGGCCGATCCTAAGATCAGGCATATCGTGAAATTCCTAGGCATATCGTGAAACGTGAAAATCTTTGACTCGTTCCCTGAGTCGACGGAGCCCCGCGATGCGGGGTTCCTATTTCTGAGCAGTTGGCCCTTCGGGCATCTGAAGCAACCTAACGAACCTACCTATACATTCGTTTAATGGTGACTATCGTTAAAACATTACACAGGAACATTACGATCTGCCTGATTTTACGATCGGCCGCCGACATATACACATTGTTATGGACGTCGCTGTGTCTTGGCTTTTTGATCGGATAATAACAAGTTATTGAAATTATATTCAGATATATTCGGTATGTGCTAAACATGCAGACAATTTTTTTCCACACATACGAGTACGTGACCTATCATAATGTAGGTCGTAAGTATTTTTCTCAGAGACGACAATAAATTCTTTGAATCAATTGAATTGCCACTCCCGATTGGCAACTCCCGATTGAAGTAATTGTCATTTTCGAAATACTTAATTTTCACTAAATATAGCAAGAGTACAAAATTGCAAGCGATTGTCAGAATAAGGCAGCTGTCTGACCGGCAGCGATGAAGCGAGTAGCAATTCACGACTTTATTGTAGCGCATGAAACGTACGGTGAGTGTCCCAATAACCACTTTTTTATTGACAAAACGGCCTTATTCAAGTATACTTACTTTTATTATTTAACTGGCGTTTCGAGCGCGTCGTAACTAGGGTTTCTGGTTTCTCGACCTTTTTTATTTCTCGAGGCACGGGAATTCTCGACCACGATTTCTCGAGTTTCTCGAGTATCTCGAGAAATTTTAGAAGGTCTTTTCCGACCACGCAACAATGGCGTTCCGGACCTTTGGAAGGCGTATGCGGAGCCAAAGCCAACGCGCAAAGGCCCTTTAGACAATTTAATGAAAAGTGAGGGATACACTAAAAGGATGCTGCCCTTGCCCGTGTCATGGGACGCACGCAGAGACAGCGCCCGCCATGGTGTAAGGACTATTCAGTTAATGGAGTCTAAAATGTACTAGGCTATTGGGTGAATAGTATGGGCTAATTACTGGGCTATTGGGTGAAGAACCGGACGCCTGCTTAATAAAACGGTATCCAATTTTAATTCCGGCAGACGGTGACTCGCCCTCCGCAAGATGGGATCCCATAAAAAGCGACATCAAAGATGGCTCAAGGGCAACACCGGTGCGGGGCTGGGGGTAGAGAGGTGTCACTAGACTTTAAACATATAATATAGCCAACTCGCCACTTAGGTTTCCACATCTACCCTAGAGAACGCAGCTCTAGCGACCCCACTCTGGACTGGACAGCCGGTCCTACAGTCCCACTCATCCGACAGGTTAAGCACAGAGCACAGACAACATAAGCTAGACGCATTAAGTGTTAAACACGTGTTTTTTTACTTATCGCTCTTGCGATTTATTTCTCGAATTCTCGAGGCATTGCGGTTTTTTTTTCCCGTCTCGACGAAGGACAAATTTCTCGAGATTTCTCGCCTCGAGAATTCTCGAGCAGAAACCCTAGTCGTAACGCAGGCTATCAAAATGAGTGAAAATCGTGTGAGTTTAAATTAAACTAGTAGTCCGCCTCGAACTGAGAACTCGCGATTTACTTGCAAACGATTTGACCAATATAACAAAGCCCAAATGAAGATTTTTTCGCCTTCTAAGTCCACAACCCGTTGATCGATCTCAACAACGAACTCTACAACCCCAACAAGTTTGATAAAGATCAGAAAAACGTTACTAAAGTTATCGTCCAACAAACTCTCAAAATCAAAAAGCTATCGTAATGCCGAGACGTCCCAGTAGTCAGAACTTGTTTGTAAGAGCTCGCTTCGCTTACGCTCCGCTCGGTCAATAATAGGGTTTCTGCTCGAGAATTCTCGAGGCGAGAAATCTCGAGAAATTTGTCCTTCGTCGAGACGGGAAAAAAAACCGCAATGCCTCGAGAATTCGAGAAATAAATCGCAAGAGCGATAAGTAAAAAAACACGTGTTTAACACTTAATGCGTCTAGCTTATGTTGTCTGTGCTCTGTGCTTAACCTGTCGGATGAGTGGGACTGTAGGACCGGCTGTCCAGTCCAGAGTGGGGTCGCTAGAGCTGCGTTCTCTAGGGTAGATGTGGAAACCTAAGTGGCGAGTTGGCTATATTATATGTTTAAAGTCTAGTGACACCTCTCTACCCCCAGCCCCGCACCGGTGTTGCCCTTGAGCCATCTTTGATGTCGCTTTTTATGGGATCCCATCTTGCGGAGGGCGAGTCACCGTCTGCCGGAATTAAAATTGGATACCGTTTTATTAAGCAGGCGTCCGGTTCTTCACCCAATAGCCCAGTAATTAGCCCATACTATTCACCCAATAGCCTAGTACATTTTAGACTCCATTAACTGAATAGTCCTTACACCATGGCGGGCGCTGTCTCTGCGTGCGTCCCATGACACGGGCAAGGGCAGCATCCTTTTAGTGTATCCCTCACTTTTCATTAAATTGTCTAAAGGGCCTTTGCGCGTTGGCTTTGGCTCCGCATACGCCTTCCAAAGGTCCGGAACGCCATTGTTGCGTGGTCGGAAAAGACCTTCTAAAATTTCTCGAGATACTCGAGAAACTCGAGAAATCGTGGTCGAGAATTCCCGTGCCTCGAGAAATAAAAAAGGTCGAGAAACCAGAAACCCTAGTCAATAACCACGACACCATACAAGCTGTATAGGAGAGTCGCCAGGACGCTCGCGTGAACTCGCGTTCCCATACAAACGTAGTTTAGCTCTCATTTTAAAACGACATGCTTTAGAACCATGAAATTTGGCATAGGCATTCTAGTAGTACAGATCTAGGTCGGACATTCGTTTTCGTTGCTAAAAATTGTAACACAAAGAAACTATAGCAAAAATAAGTTTTTTAATACAGTTGCTCAAAAAAGTGCTTTTCTTGTAGTGGTTTAGCGTGCGGAAAGTTTGATATCGCGCACTAGTGCTTTTTACTTTTCCAGCCAATCACAGCTACTGACAGTGACAGACAGCCAATCACAGCGCCCCACCGCACCGCGCGGAGCGTTCGGATACATGAACTAAAGTACCTCAAAGTGAATAATTGACAATTTTATAATCTTTTCGCAACTGTATTAAAAAACGTCGTTCGATACTCGTGCGTAAATGTCATTCTTCACTCGTCTCGAGTCTTGCCACTCGCCTACGGCTCGTGGCAAGATATCTCGGTGCTCTTGAAGTAATGACATACTTTCCGCACTAATATCGAAATGTACTATTGTATGTAAATTTATAACTGGCTGTGTTTTCTGACGATCTCGGAGTTAAAACAAAAATTCGCCGGTTCGCGGGCAACTGAAAGGCCGATAGCGTAAGGCGGACTGTAGTCGGTGGCCGCCATTATACTTATATTAGGGAACCGACTCGGCCCTCTTGAGGAGGATGACTTGGTCTAAGACGAGACCTGCAGGCCATCCATGGTTGCCATTTTATCACTTATCGCGCTATGCGTCACTTTCACACTTTCATACTTGTTAGAACGTGACAGCTATGGTGACAGGCGATAAAAACCCGACCATAATATAATAAAAATAATAGTATAGTTTTTGCATGATTTGTATATGTATAGTAGTGTTTGTAACATTACTGTGTGCGGTATCCGATTTAGCGTGCAATACTTAATTACAGAACCGTGAAAGCAATGCTTCGGATTAGGCAAACGATCATTATTCACGAGAATACTTCAAAGGATTCCGAACGCCGACAATCGATTAATTTACTTCCTTGCGGTTCTTCATTTGTGTAAATTTTGTAAGGAAATATTTAAATTTTAGTACCTAGTATTGTTGCAATATGGTTAAGTTAACGAGAGTCAAATAGAAATCATATATCGCTATATAGGTGTTTAAGGGGCATTCCACGAGTTGTACTGCACAGTCGCCATCAGATATATCGGAGCGGCCAAGGTGGTCATGCATATCTGGACAACGCCTCTATTTTCAAGGCGATAAAGTGCATGTTCAGATATTTTTCAGTACCCTGGCCGCTCCGATATATTTGATGGCGACTGTACCTACGAGACAACGGTGGACTTTTCCGAGTAGTCATAAAAGTTGCTCTCTTGAGTAAATGAAAGACCCATTCAGCATAAGGACATGATTAAAAACAGTGAAAAAAATCAACAGCAATGGAATTAGCCACATTTGAGTTATTGAGGACAATGAAAACAGGCTACTTTTTATAGAAGTTCTAAAGTGTACACATAATTAATTAAAAACCCATCTTTCACCATTCCAGAGCCGTTCACCCCCTACAAGATCTGGGTGCGGGCGTTCTACAGCTTCTCACTGGACGGCGTCAAGTCTTCGGACCTGTTGGAGCGTCTTGGCGACTCGTCGACGCCTCTATACGTCCTCACTGACGTCAGGCCGCCGTCGGCGCCGCTGGTCATGAACCTCACCTGCGACCAGCCCAATGGTAAGTAGTTGTACAGCCTCTCACTGGATGGCGTCAAGTCGGATCTGCTGGAGCGTCTCGGCGACGCGTCGACGCCTCTATACGTGCTCACTGACGTCAGGCCGCCGTCGGCGCCGCTGGTCATGAACCTCACCTGCGACCAGCCCAATGGTAAGTAGTTGTACAGCCTCTCACTGGATGGCGTCAAGTCGGATCTGCTGGAGCGTCTCGGCGACGCGTCGACGCCTCTATACGTGCTCACTGACGTCAGGCCGCCGTCGGCGCCGCTGGTCATGAACCTTTACCTGCGACCAGCCCAATGGTAAGTAGTTGTACAGCCTCTCACTGGATGGCGTCAAGTCGGATCTGCTGGAGCGTCTCGGCGACGCGTCGACGCCTCTATACGTGCTCACTGACGTCAGGCCGCCGTCGGCGCCGCTGGTCATGAACCTTTACCTGCGACCAGCCCAATGGTAAGTAGTTGTACAGCCTCTCACTGGACGGCGTCAAGTCTTCAGACCTGCTGGAGCGTCTCGGCGACGCGTCGACGCCTCTATACGTCCTCACTGACGTCAGGCCGCCGTCGGCGCCGCTGGTCATGAACCTTTACCTGCGACCAGCCCAATGGTAAGTAGTTGTACAGCCTCTCACTGGACGGCGTCAAGTCTTCAGACCTGCTGGAGCGTCTCGGCGACGCGTCGACGCCTCTATACGTGCTCACTGACGTCAGGCCGCCGTCGGCGCCGCTGGTCATGAACCTCACCTGCGACCAGCCCAATGGTAAGTAGTTGTACAGCCTCTCACTGGATGGCGTCAAGTCGGATCTGCTGGAGCGTCTCGGCGACGCGTCGACGCCTCTATACGTGCTCACTGACGTCAGGCCGCCGTCGGCGCCGCTGGTCATGAACCTTTACCTGCGACCAGCCCAATGGTAAGTAGTTGTACAGCCTCTCACTGGATGGCGTCAAGTCGGATCTGCTGGAGCGTCTCGGCGACGCGTCGACGCCTCTATACGTGCTCACTGACGTCAGGCCGCCGTCGGCGCCGCTGGTCATGAACCTTTACCTGCGACCAGCCCAATGGTAAGTAGTTGTACAGCCTCTCACTGGACGGCGTCAAGTCTTCAGACCTGCTGGAGCGTCTCGGCGACGCGTCGACGCCTCTATACGTCCTCACTGACGTCAGGCCGCCGTCGGCGCCGCTGGTCATGAACCTTTACCTGCGACCAGCCCAATGGTAAGTAGTTGTACAGCCTCTCACTGGACGGCGTCAAGTCTTCAGACCTGCTGGAGCGTCTCGGCGACGCGTCGACGCCTCTATACGTCCTCACTGACGTCAGGCCGCCGTCGGCGCCGCTGGTCATGAACCTTTACCTGCGACCAACCCAATGGTAAGTAGTTGTACAGCCTCTCACTGGACGGCGTCAAGTCTTCAGACCTGCTGGAGCGTCTCGGCGACGCGTCGACGCCTCTATACGTGCTCACTGACGACAGGCCGCCGTCGGCGCCGCTGGTCATGAACCTTTACCTGCGACCAGCCCAATGGTAAGTAGTTGTACAGCCTCTCACTGGATGGCGTCAAGTCGGATCTGCTGGAGCGTCTCGGCGACTCGTCGACGCCTCTATACGTCCTCACTGACGTCAGGCCGCCGTCGGCGCCGCTCGTCATGAACCTCACCTGCGACCAGCCCAATGGTAAGGGATATTCCTAAGGAACTGTGTTTTACTTTAGTGGGTACTGAATAGGAGTGTATAGATTTTAAACAGTTGGCAATGCACATGTGAGGATGGGACATCCCTGGAATGGCACTTGCTAGAGACTTACTATCACGGCCCGTATTTCTCTACCAAGGAAATGTTTTTTCCGGAAAAAAACTACAGTATGGAGTTCTTCAAAAGAGAAGTGTACAGTTTTTGAAAGGGCCGGCAACGCTCGTTTGACGCCCCTGAAGTTGCGAGTCTTCATAGACTACGATACGGGCTACTATCATGCGGACTGTGTGCCTATTTGCCACATACGTGGAATAAAATCATGTTCTCCAAAATAATAACCACACATATTTACCAACTAAAAACGCCATGTTTTTTTGCAGGTGTTCTCTACCTCCAATGGCGGCAGCCTCTCGAATTCAACAACACCTTAGACCAGTATGTGGTGACCCTCAGGAAGATACCTGAGCTACAACCACGGACCAGGCTCAAACTCCCAACCAGCAAGGCCGATATTGAGACTACCATCAGTGTTGTAAGTACCATCATACAGCCTTCATATAACGATACTAGACCTTCTGAAACTCAGAGCTCCCGTGGAGTGGAACAGGCTAATATTTACAAATAGCAATATTGAAACTATTGGTGTTGTAAATGTAGTCAGTTAGGACACATTCCCTTGAGTACAATAACACCTAGACCAGTGTGTGGTGACCCTGAGGAACATAACAGAGCTATAACCACGGACCAGGCTCAAACTGCCAACCAGCAAGGCCGATATTCAGACTACCATCAGTTTTGTAAGTACCATCATACAGCCTTCATATAACGATACTAGACCTTCTGAAACTCAGAGCTCCCGTGGAGTGGAACAGGCTAATATTTCCAAATAGCAATATTGAGACTATAAGTGTTGTACATGTAGTCAGTTAGGACACATTCCCTTGAGTACAATAACACCTAGACCAGTGTGTGGTGACCCTGAGGAACATAACAGAGCTATAACCACGGATCAGGCTCAAACTGCCAACTACCAAGGCCGATATCGAGACTACCATCAGTGTTGTAAGTACCATCACAACATCGTCAACACTGTTAACTGACCATTTGTAATCCTTATTGCAACGGCATTAGTTCTATCGATAGTCAGTTAAGCGTGTTGCTGTTTGTACAACAACACTAGACCCTGGGAGTCCCAGAGTTCCCCTGGAAAGGCTAAGGATCTCCCCCCATCTGTCGACGCGGAATCGGCTTTCGCCGATAGAAAAAAGCTGTATGTCTACGCAATAAGAGCGCCGTCGGCCGAGCCGAGCCGAGCCGAACCAAGCCTTATTAGCTCTTAATGCGTCGACATACAGCTTTTTCTATCGGCGAAAGCCGATTTCGCGTCGACAGATGAGGGGAGACTTTAATACTTCCAAAGAACAACAACCATAAGTGTTGTAAACATAGTCGGTCACACATTCCACATTTTTATTGTCAACTGCTAGCTTTCTTGTTTTCTTGTATTTTGTGTTCTTTAAGACATATTATACAGGAATATAACTAAGGCAAGTGGCTAGGAAATGCTTGTATATAATTTCCCATGACTTCAGTAGTACTACGACCTAGGCCAAAGTCCAACTCACCGTAGCTCGTAGTCTGCTCTAACATTTTCAAATTGTTCACACAGAGTAATTTTCGCCATACCTAATTCGCACTGGATTCAGAGTATTTGTGACGTTATCTATGAAAAGGGACCTCATTGTCGATGGCGCTTACGCCATTGTTAACGAAAACGCAATACGATTACGACGCCGCGCGATAGGTGCCATCGACAATGAGGTCCCTTTTCATAGATAATGCCACGTTAATTGCTCTATACTTTCCCCTTTTTCCATTATGACTATGACTGCATTGCGTTTCTTTCCATGCATCTAATGTTCTGTCATTTGACATAGTACGTACAATTGGTCAACCGACATGAAGTCAACCTAAATACAGAAATAGCTGAAGGAAAATTAATTACTAAAACGTTTTCCTACTAACGGCTATTCACCAATACCAATAATACACCTTACCTTATTGCAATAAGGATCACGTCTGATCATTTGAATGCCAATGGTGGATCATTACTAACAGTTTAGCATTTTTTTGCACTCGCATAATTCTCGGGAAATAAACTAGTAAATAATTTCTGTTGTTCGAGCATGGAGCTTAATTTAGTGTGGTGAATAATTATATATATAAATTATGAATAATTAATGTGCTATATATTATATTCATGGTGCGGTTAGGTCCCTTTTGAAAGTTTTGTACTTAAATCCCCTTACTGTCAAGTTGGTATAAACTATTTCAAAGAAAACGTATGTTAAGTTTGTTTATATTCTTGCCGTGAGATTTGAAATACGAGTGTAAAGTCTTACTCTCTACTATAATTGTGATCGTACAGTTTTCAAAATAATTGATTTATCTTGATATGCACTCGTGTGTGGCGCATCAAAAAAGTTCTATTGAATTGCGCGGTGCTTGATGCCCGAATCGGGTTGGTCTATAAAGTGTATACAATTATAGGATATGCAGTGCGTGTGTATTAAATGATACTGAAATTATAAATTTGAAAGTGTGTTTTTTTGTATTATAGACGTAGGTATATAAAGGGTTACTTCAGACCCGAAAATATACTATACAATGTTTTTTTTATGGCACACCTGAAATAACAACATTACACGAGAGTAGAGATAAAACAAGTGCTGTCTTATCAGCAAATGTGATCTCTCTTCCAGACAACCTTAAACTATTTTGAATGATACAAATGATACAATAGTTTATATTTTTGCGTAATACTTTATTTGATTTCCAGCAATTGATGATTTCCAGAAAATATAGTATATAAACTAAGCGAGAAAGGTTACATGTTTTGATTACTGTAAAATAAGGAAAGAGGTGAATAAATAGGACGATGATTAACTGCTCTCTAAATATGGTTAAGTTTGTGTTATATATTTGCTTAAAAAAACATTTTAAATTCATTATGAGTTATCGGATTTTAGGGAAACATACACTCATTTTCCGAATATAGTCGTTAAAACGTTAAAATAAATAAAATGTTATTTGATTTAGATAGTTAGTTCGAAGATAACTTTAGTAACGTGTTTCTGATCTTTATTAACTTTCTTGGGGGCTGTAGCAGAGATACATAAAATATGTAAGTTCGTATATGAGTATGATCGATCAAGTGGTTATGGAGCTGGAAGGAGAAAAAACAATCCTCCTTAGGGTCTTGTTATATATTTGTTGTAACTAAAATAAACAACATCTGTCCTTTAATCACGAAGATTATGCACTTTGCATAATTTTTGTGGTATAAAACCGTGTTGCACCCTAAATTCCAATCAGTGTTCATTATTCATACATGTATAAGAAAAAATCCATTCAATTCAAATATTGTAAGTTTTATTTCGTAATACTAAAAGACGTGATTGAAAACGCTACGTTCCTTTTTGACAGTTATTCTAAGTTGAACCGTGTCTAAAACGAGGTTTCTGTTTCACAGTTATTCTAAGTTGAACCTTGTCTAAAACGAGGTTTCTGTTTCACAGTTATTCTAAGTTGACACATGTCTAAAAAGAGGTTCCTTTTTACAGTTATTCTAAGTTGAGATGTCTAAAACGAGATTCCTTTTTCACAGTTATTCTAAGTAGAAACATTCCTTTTTCAGTCGGTGGAACTGTGGAACGCGACCCGCTACGAGGTGAAAATATATGCAGTCACACTGTCCGTCGCTAGTCCTATGCTGCTTATCAACGGGTCAACATCCGAGCCGAAGGTGAGTGTCAGAAACAATTTAGAACCAGATTTTTGTGTTGTTTCATACATTCATCCTTTGGTCCATTCGATTCTCTCTAAATAAAATGGTATGTAATTAGATATAGTAGCATGTGGCCAAACAGAGATGGCGGTACGATTTGGACGCTTTCCTCAGCACCAAGGGACGTAACCATGAAGCAACCAGGCGCTATAAAAAGTTGATTGACTCAATGGATACTATTAACCTTTTGACCGTCATCGTCTGATATATAAGACAAAGTGACAACTTAAACGAGACCTCCATAAATAATGTCAGAGCGCAAAATTTAAAGTTAAAATGTTGACGAAAAGGTTAAAGGCTAATTAAAGAAAAAGAGTAGCATAGTACATGACATACATAGATTTATTATATAATTTCGGTACCGTTTCTAGGAGGTGTCACCCGACTGGTGCCAAGTGCACCCCGAGGCTCGGGCTCCGAGCGACCAGATAGAGCAGTCTACTATGAACGCAGCGATATTAGGCGCGGGCGCCATCGCTCTACTCGCTTGTGTCGGCGCGGCGCTACTCTACTGGAGGCAAGTAGCTTACCTACTGGATCAGTGGTTTTTTTCGCTTTTTTGTTCACTATTTCACATTTAATCAATAGACTTCTGGATATACTTTATGTATCAGCGGTATCACACATTAAACCGCATCAGATTCTACATGCGTCCCTTCTCAGGCCGCGTCCTGACTTGACGGCGCGGGAGCAGTGCAGTAAAAAGTAGCGCTTCCTTTCTGCGCGCTTATATTTGAATGGCATTCGCTCCTGCGCCAGTCAGAAAGCACGCATTCACATATAGACGCGCAGTAAGGAAGCGGTACTTTTTTACCGAGCAGCTTTTACTGCACCGCTCCCGCGCCGACAAGTCAGAAAGCGGTCTTACTATACGATACTTTAGTGCTAATAGAACTCGCGGAGCGTAAGCGAAGTGAGTTCTTACAAACAACTTCAGACCCAACTGTCACCTGGCTACTGGGACGTCTCGGCATTTGGATGGCTTTTTGATTTCGATAGTTTTTCCGACGATAACTTTAGTAACGTTTTTCTGATCTTTATGAAATTTCTCGGGGCTGTAGCAGAGATACATAAAATTTGTAAGTTCGTATATGAGCAGGATCGATCAAGTGGTTATGGAGCTAGAAAGAGAAAAAAATTCCTCCGAGGGTCTTGTTATATTGATCAACTCGTTTGCAAGTAAATCGCGAGTTCTCAGTTCGAGGCGGACTACTAGTGTAATCGAATCGAGTTAAATGTCGGAAGGTCGTATTTCTACATAATTTGTTTGGATTTATGTCGCGACTGTAACATATCGGTGTTCTCGTCTTATTATGTGCTTTCTGAACAGGTGCAGATCCCGCTTGAGCAAGTGTATCAGTGCCGCCTACAACTACCTAGAAGAGGGTGGCGAGAGGGCCGCCAGGGCTCCGCTGAATTCCTATAAAAAGCCGGGTAAGTAAATTGCCATGTTCATTTACCCTCATTTACTTTATGCACAACTATTTTTACGTCACTCTGGGCGGTAAGTGAAATTTGCCGCCCACAGGCGTAGACACCCAAGAGAAGACGTAAAATCGTGTACGCACCACGAGCGGTAATAAAGAAGGCCTCAGATCGCTTGTTTATGGCCTTTACCTTCGGTTCCGAGCCACAAATGCCTGCGATCTGGGCCCTTCTCTATTTTACCGCCCTAGGTACGTAATGTACTATTTTTAACGTTTAAATTGTTTTGTTACAGTGGTAAACTGCTCCCCACTCCGCCCCGCGGGTTCCCCCACCCCGGCCGGGCCCGAGAGCTCGGCCAAGCCGCCCCGTATAGGAGGCGCCCAGCACCCCGTGGTGTGCGCCCGAGACTTCCCGAAGCATGTGGCCGCGTTGCATGCAGACGGAGACATTGGCTTCAGGTATTTTTCACCATTGATTAATTCACTTCAGCCTACTTCGATTTACTCGTAAATAACAAAAACTACGAAACTGAAACATCACTTTTAGGGCGATCGCGCATTGCTAGTTTTTGTAGCGATGCAGTAGCAGAACTGTCGCGCTACTGTCGCGAAACCATCGCTTGTCATATACCCGCGTATGCTTTTGCTTTTTGAATATAATATGCTTTTTAGAACGACATAATGTAGTCAAAAATCTGTAGCTATAAGTGTGATTCTGTAATTGGATTTCCATTACTTTTTCATTGGTGCTATTTTGTTAAATAAATCACACACTTACTTTTAAGAACAATTGTTCCAATAGCTAAAACTACAAGAACGTACTTTTAGACTCGGAGCTGTTATGTCACTTATCTTAAACAAATTGGTCCTTATGAGATTAGCAACAGTGGCAGCGCGTCCATAGAACACGATTCCCGTCGGCTTGCCTAATTTTCGAGTTCATTTTCATGTTCCTGAGTAATTTTCCTACAGCCGACGAAGAAATTTAAAGCCAAATTCAGCACCAGCTTGCCTAAGAAAATTTTTGACCCACCGCCATTTAACAAGCTCGGCGAGACAACCTCTTTCCTCACTTTACGATTGAAAAACGACACAAGTATTAATATTAACAATAACCTTGTTTGTCAACAGCAAAGAGTACGAGATAGTGGTAGCGAAATCCGCCGCCCTCGGCCACACGAGCCACTACAGCCATCGGCCCGAGAACCGGCTCAAGAACCGCTATCTCAACATCACTGCATGTGAGTATTACTGCAAAAGCGATGATTTATTACAATAACTAGATGAAAACCCGGCTTCGCTCGGGTAAAATAAATGTTATGTATGTAAAAAAATTAATAATGAAAATATTATATGTAAAAACAACCTGGTTTCCCGCAATCCAGGATTCCTAGGATTTCTAAAGTCCCGTAAGCCTGTACTTCTAAGTCCTGGCACACCCGGGACCCTAAAATCCCGATTGTTTCAATTCCCGGAATCCCTGGTTTATAATATCTTAAAATCCCGGCCTCGCGCAGTTCCGAAATTACGATGTTTTTAAGTTGCGGAATCCTGGACCGCTGGGACCACTCCAGCAAGCCGCATTTTCAGAATCCCGGCCTCCTAAAGTTCCGGAATTCCGCATGCCCTTATGTCCGGGTTCGGGTGCACACGCACAGCAATCCAAAATCACGGTTTCACTATTTCCATAATTCGGGGTTTAGTGATTCCCAGATTTATAAAATCCTGGACTCCTGGGACAGGAACTCTAAAATTTCTGAGAGACACATTTTCGGAATCGAGGCTATTAAAAATCTCGGAATCCTGCATCCCTAAAGTTCCAGATTCCTAAAACCCTAAAATTCCGGCGTCCGGCATTATACGGCCTTATATCCCGGCTTTATAATGTCACGGACCACATCCAGATTTGTTTTGGAATTCAGAATTCCTTATGTCTCAAAATCTCGGAATCCCTTATACCGGGACTCCCAGCACCCTAAAATCCCGGTTTCCCACATTCCCGAAATCGGGTCATAAAATTACATATTTTTTTCAGTAATACCGTTTTGTGATCAGAATTATCATTCGTCATAAAAAAAATTGTCATAATTTTAATGGTTATAATATTTTTTCATATAACGACAGTGTTAATAATTGTTTGCTGTCCGAATTTTTTGAAACATAATATAATTTCCTACGTTTTTTGTTGATAGTACCTAGTCATTTCTGTGACAGGGTCGACGAAGCCCCTGCGAACGCGGGGGCTTCTATTCTGGGTAGTTATGCCCTTCGGGCAGGATGACACACTAACCTAACCTAACCTAACCGAAATTGTGTTGTGTTGTGATCGCAAGATACCTAACACTCCTCCTCGCTTCGCTCGTCGTCGTACCTAACGGTGACTCTGGAAAGTAATATTAGTATAATAGATATTTATATTGATTTACATTATAAACTTAAATAATTCGGAGTAACGATAGTTATGAACAAAAAATACTTATAAGAAATGATCATTATGATTAAAAAAATTATGAACAACAATTTCGGACTTCCAATAATCGAAGTACAAATTTTATGTGATCTTTGGCGCACCCCCCGAAATCCCGTATTTTAAGTCTCCTAATCAAGGATATCAAAACTCCGGATTCCCTTGACTTTTAAATCCCGTCGGCCCGCATTTCAAGACCCCAGCTGTCTAAAATCCCGGAAGCCCGTTGAAGCATTTCCGGAATCCTGGATTTTTAAAGGCCCGAATATCCCGGGATCCTGAAATCCCGGCTTTTGAAAGTCCCGGGATTCTGTCCGTCCTACCTCGCTCGGGTAATACCTCTATATAC
The DNA here is from genome assembly GCA_911728535.1 of Pammene fasciana. Lineage (NCBI taxonomy): Eukaryota > Metazoa > Arthropoda > Insecta > Lepidoptera > Tortricidae > Pammene > Pammene fasciana. Next base: position 4,717,379 of record OU452295.1, read on the forward strand.
TTTCGAAAAAACGTGGCCCTCCTTTTAGGTATTAGGTGGCATGTAATAAAAAAGATAAAAGATATTTATTATTAACCAACTTCAAAAAAGGAGGAGGTTCTCAAATCGACTGTTTTTTTATCATTATTATGTTCTTTATTTATTTTTGGTCTTAGTGATAGGTTTTTTACAATATTTTTATAAAAGTAAAATACAAAAATACATCAAAAACACAAAAAAACAATAAACACATTATAAAAAACCTATCCTAGAGGGTATGTATGGCAGGGCCCAGGCTGCCGGTGGTTAGGGCCGCAGTGAGAGGAACCGGCGGACTATCCGCGCCGTATCCATGACCACCGCCTTCTGCATGTGACCCTTGATCCAGCCACCTAGCGAAAGTCTCTCGAGGTGTTGTTCGAGACATTTTTTTTTTTTTTTGTATGTATGTTACTCGATATCTCCGTGAATCGTGAACCGATTTTCAATTTTTTTTTATCGAACGAGTATATCTCCTAGACGGTCCCATTGTCACCAAGTCGGGGTCTGATGATGGGATCTTGGAGAAATCGAGGGAACTCTTCAACTATTATTGGCACGCCTATAGTGATTACACTATTTTTTACAGCAACTCGGCCACTTCCTTTTGGAATAGCGGATCCTAAGTGAAGTCGGTTCTTTTTTGTTTAAAATTATTCAATTTAGGCACATTACAATGCACTTATGAACGTCAGAGACAAAAAGAAACTACTAATAAAAACTAAGTGCAAGCTGTGAATGCGATGTTTCCCCTATAGCCAGCTATTAAATTATCATTTTGTATAAGTCAAGAAAAACAGCACTGTGTAGCCGACCAAGCTCGCAGCAAATGCTGAGCTCCGAGCCTATTGTCGCGAATTTAGTTCTTAAGTTGATTGTGTGTTGTGTTTTTATTCCTTTCCCTTCTTGAGTATTGTTTTTCTGTTTACTTCTAGTGTATATTACCACTCTTTTTTTTGTGTCTATTTTTGTGCAACAAATAATGCATTTTTAATAAAAAAAATTACCAGTTGGGTGATCCAATAATTAACTCCGGCTCAATGTAGTTCAAGTTAATTACAGCAGACAGAGACAGTAGCCATTAAATTTATTTACTTTGAAGTGAAGGAGGTTGTTGTGATTAAAAACCACAAATAGCCATACTTGCTATGAAAAAAATGCTGCACTTCATGATGAAAGCAAGCCGCTTTGCACAGTGATAGTAGAAACCAAACTAAGCGATTTCACTCGCAGCAGCGGCAGTTTTGCGCATTAGGAACAGAGATGGCGCCACTTCCTTAAAAAATATTATAAAAAATTCTACAAGCTAAACTAATGAACCGATTTCAATTTTCTATATCTCAAATGAAAGCTCATTACACACACCATTAATAAAAAAATACGTAAAAAATATATACTAAATACTTTTGGCAAAAAACGGCATCTTAAGTTTTCTTTTCTTACTCGATTGACAGTTTTTACTTGATTTCTTTAAAAAATTGTATGGAACATGAATATTTTAATGCATATATATATTACTGAATAAATAACAAGTACTATAAAAAAAAATTGACATATATACCTCTAATACTTCACGAAATATGAAAATTTGAATGTGAGTATACATTGATTTAATTATTTATTTATTTAATCTTTATTGCACAAAAGGAAACAACTTAGAGTACAAAAGGCGGACTTAATGCTATAAGGCATTCTCTACCAGTCAACCTTTAGGCGAAGCAGAGAAATTAAAAAAAATTCTTTATTTAAATTTCAAAAAATTCTACGAGCTATAATATTTGACCAATTTCAATTTTTAATGTCTCAAATGAAAGCTTATTATATTTATTTAAGAATAAAATCTAAAGTTATTATGTTGCTTATTAGATATGGCGAATTATTATAAAAAAAACTTTAGCTTTAAGTCTGATAGTGATAGATAACAAATCCAAACAAATCTTTGCGTTTACTACTCACGTTGAAACAATAGGTTAATTTGAAATAAAAGACTGTGTACATAAATATTATTTTATTAAAACTTAAAAAATGTCCTCTTGGGGTTCACCGGAGCATGTAGAACTGAAAAATAAAATGTATTTTGAAGTACTCGTACCATTCAAATGCTGAATAATCACTGATCGTACATGGACTGGTTGCTGTAGATTACTGGTGAGTTATTTTTGTGCCTAGTTGATTATCATTAAACCTACAATCTTGTGCCACATCTATAATCAGTGCTCAGCATGCATAATAACACTGCATTGAAAATTACATTAACTTACTTTTGATTTGTACAGCCACCTTTGCATGATTTACACTGGGCTGTGCAAGGTAAGCTGACGCGACGACACCCACAACGCATAGTTTCGTAGCCAGATTTGCAGCCACAATGGTCCAAAAGGTTTAATTGTGACCAAATCGCTGTAACTGCCGACCATTCTGGAATCCAACTCTCGTTTTCCTTAGTCCATCCCCAAGAAGATTGACATGGTATGGAAACTTCTGGTTTCAGAGCGTTTCCCCATATATGGCCCGCTTGATAAGCTGCTCGAAGTACTCACCAGTAATCTACAGCAACCAGTCCATGTATGATCAGTGATTATTTAGCATTTGAATGGTACGAGTACTTCAAAATACATTTTATTTTTCAGTTCTACATGTTCCGGTGAACCCCAAGAGGACATTTTTTAAGTTTTAATAAAAAAATATTTATGTACATAGGGTTGCCAGGTGTCCGGCTTTAGCCGGACATGTTTGGCTTTTTACGGATGTGTCCGGCCAAATATTTGCTCGTCCGGCCTGTCTGGCTTTTGTCAGGTTTTTCGTCTGACTGCCACGCGAGTGGTACGAGTCGAAAGTCGACCGCAAGTAAAGAAGCGACTGCCCCGAGGGCTGTTAACGAGTTGATAAAATTGTCAAAAAAGTGTATTAAAATAGTTATTATTTGCCAACAGACAGAACTCTTTAATTTTAAGTAAGAAAGGGGTATTCGTTTTTGTCCAAAATGGATATTTATGATGTTTATTCACAAAGTAGACCCCTTATAGCTAGAATTTGTTTAGTTCCTTTCTCAGACAAAATTTAACGACACGTTATCGGGAATAAGTTTGATACAGGTGCATTTATAAATAAGGACGTTATATTTTAATACATATTTCATTATAAAGAGATTACTTGATACTTTTTTATATCTAGATTTTGTGTGGCTACAGAAAACTGTGTAATGAAATTCACTCAGTAGCGCGCTTAGTTGTTTCTTTTTTCGTAATTTTTAAAATCCGCGGATTATAAATTTGCGACTTGTATTATGTTTAAGAGAAATATCCAATCGATGCACCATAAAACAATTTTTGATTTATTTTCTTAGTTTTGGTTTTACCATTTTATCGGCGAGGTTAATTATACATACTCACTAATACTACATATCAATTTTTTAGTAGGTAGAGTCGACGATTAGATATATATTTATACTTTTGCACCTTATTACCTACAAAAGATGAAAAGTTGTAACGATCACTGAACTAAGCCGCGGACAGAAGGAGCAGGCGAAACTATAAGGGTTACTAGTTGACTTAATCGTTTCTTTTATTATAAAATGTTGTCCGGCTTTTCGAACAACTGTCCGGCTTTATAAAAGGCTAAAATTAGCTATCAAAAAAGTTATGTCCGGCTTTCAGGGTAAAATGTCCGGCTAAATTAAGCGCAAAGTCCGGCTTTTGTGTTTTTGGGCCTGGCAACCCTATATGTACACAGTCTTTTATTTCAAATTAACCTATTGTTTCAACGTGAGTAGTAAACGCAAAGATTTGTTCGGATTTGTTATCTATCACTATCAGACTTAAAGCTAAAGTTTTTTTATAATAATTCGCCATATCTAATAAGCAACATAATAACTTTAGTTTTTATTCTTAAATAAATATAATAAGCTTTCATTTGAGACATTAAAAATTGAAATTGGTCATTATATTTTAGCTCGTAGAATTTTTTGAAAGGATAATGAGTAATTTTGGTCCATATCCTCAATACTTATGAAACCTATGCCAAATGATAGCTTCAAAGCTATGATTTATTTTATACTATGACAGTTAAGTCGAAGTCGCGGGCCAACATGGTCTTTTTTTATATAAATTGAACCCAGTACGGCAACGGTTTCACCATAGTATGTTTTATTATAATAAAAAAAACGACACATTATGCATTTTATTATCATTGTATTTATATTAATCAAAAAATAACATAGGTATCATATAGGTATCTACCTACCTACAATATTAAATATCTACAAACCCACTAGTCACCTCGACTTAAGAACCGAAGACCGAACCGAGACCGAAGAGATATTTAATATTGTAGGTAGGTAGACACCTATATAATACCTATGTTATTGTTTGATTAATATAAATACAATGATAATAAAATGCATAATGTGTCGTTTTTTTTATTATAATAAAACATACTATGGTGAAACCGTTGCCGTACTGGGTTCAATTTATATTAATACTAAAGTGCCCATGGTCCTTTATTTTAAAGATTTTTTTTTTAAATTTCTCTTCTTCGCCTAAAGGTTGACTGGTAGAGAATGCCTTATAGCATTAAGTCCGCCTTTTGTACTCTAAGTTTTTTCTTTTTGTGCAATAAAAATTAAATAAATAAATAAATAAATCAATGTATACTCACATTCAAATTTTCATATTTCGTGAAGTATTAGAGGTATCTATGTCAATTTTTTTATAGTACTTGTTATTTATTCAGTAATATATATATGCATTAAAATATTCATGTTCCATACAATTTTTTTAAGAAATCAAGTAAAAACTGTCAATCGAGTAAGAAAAGAAAACTTAAGATGCCGTTTTTTGCCAAAAGTATTTAGTATATATTTTTTACGTATTTTTTTATTAATGGTGTGTGTAATGAGCTTTCATTTGAGATATAGAAAATTGAAATCGGTTTATTAGTTTAGCTTGTAGAATTTTTTAAAAATATTTTTTAAAGAAGTGGCGCCATCTCTGTTCCTGATGCGTGAAACTGCCGCTGCTGCGGGTTGAATCGCTCAGTTTGGTCCCTACTATCACTGAGCGAAGTGGCTTGCTTTCATCATGAAGTGCAGCATCTGGCCAAAAAATGATCATAACAAGTATGACTAAAAAACAGGACACTGCACATGCTGCTTTCAACCTGGATCAGACATCAGTGAAAACCGCACGGATCTACTTTACATACATATCCGCACACTGTGTCATTAGAATGTAAGATGTAGCAAAACAACACGTTCATCTATCCAATTTCATTAACACTCAGTGGCGGCTTGTGAAATTTTTCTTAGTAAAGGGGTTATTTAAAGGCCTTCAGCTTTAGTCTTCAGAATTCCAATTGCACACACTATTTACTATACTTATGACAGCATTTGGTCATACAATTCATGTTTATAAGCATATATGTGAATACCTAAGATAAAAAATGAGCACCCCTAACTTTGACCACAGCCTATTTCATTAAACTATGATTAATTTGTATTCATTTTAAAAATAATGTTCTACATGCCTCATGACAACGTGATATCCTTTAGAACATGAATGTATTCATGGTTATTTACTCGAAAGATATAACCAAATGTGCAATGATAACGTGATCAAAATTGACTTTACGTTTTAGTTAATTCAATATAAAACACAATTTTGTCATACTTACAGTCATTTTAATAAAAGATTAGCCTTTACATTTGTAAACAAACTTTTGTTGCGCTCGGCACTACAATATCCGGCCTGAACATTTTAGAAAATGCATCAGTTTCTACACTCCACTCACAAAACCAACGGTGACAATATCTACAATAGTATTCGAGACATATTTAGGTAAAATACGTAGGTAAATAAACATAACCCGCGGGTCATTTCATTATTTTCATTGCATATGACGTTTGGATTCACATGAGTCACATGACAATGACAAAACATGTAGGTAGTGTTCGAATACTTGCAAACATCTTTACATTTTCCTTTAATAGTGCTAATAGACTTACTGTAAAATAATATTTTGTAAATCAGCCGTGTTTTATTACATTTATTCTCAGCATTTATTTACTTTTTACCTCCCTTTGTTTGACCACATAACCTGTCCGACACGCAATGCACGTCGAACCAATATGCGCCGAACGCAAAAAATGTTCACAATTTCCGAACGCACCCGTCACTGACAACCAACAAAAATGGCCGGCGTCCATGTCGTGAAATTAACACTTTCGAACGTAAAATACGCGACAATCCGAATTTTGCCGATATAAGTGTCCAATTCAAAAACTCTTCATTCTTTACGCTCTTTCGTTTGAGCATAGTCTCGTTCGACTCTTCCGTACCCCTGCTCGGGATTATTAATATAGATGAAGGGATGTTTACAAAAACAACATAACTGCTTAGAGTGGTTGACACTTTTTTAAGAACATTGTTAATCGTTTCAGGTGTCAACCAGTGTAGTCAGTTATGTTGTTTTTGTAAACATCCCTTCATTATTGTAACTATATAGGACGCTCCTGTTTTTTTGCTGCGATATGCAAATGACATATTAAAGTTGGCTAATTGTCTACTAGATGGCAAGATCTACAATGTGCAAGGGCGTTTGAGTCAAATGTTGGGGGCAGCACTGTAAGCGCGAGGAGTAGTTTTAGTTTACGAATTTGACCGGCGAACGTCTCTACACTATGGTGGTACACACAACGCCTCACTAGGTATACACTTTTGAACCTTATTCCGCTGTAATAACGTTCAAAAGTGTATACCTTTCACCTAAATTCCATCAAATCTACCACTGTGTTGCCAGTAAAATGAAACGTTTTATTATTAGTAAATATAGTAATGGAGAAAGAATGCACATAAGTAGGTAAATAATTTACTACTAATTTTAAATACAATATTTAAATGCTTATTTTGAAAAATCAGTCTTATAAAAAAGCAGTCCCATTAATTAATACTGAATTATAACTATTTTGAGGTAGAAAAGTTCGTATTGAATTGGTATTACTTCAGGTACAAACAACATTTGGTATCTGTTTTAATACAATTACATTATCGTCTTAACATGTGGGTATATTTTTATACCTTAAAACGTAAATTCCAAAACGACAAGTAGATGATAGTGTTATACGCCCTTATGAGTACCATGATGGATTTATGGCGGCCATGACACTACTTGTTAAGTTGTCACTTCATTCGGCGTCAGATGCCGAATGTCTTGACTCTTGAGCGCTCGAATGTTTCCTATCTCGTTCGTGGTGATTTCCTTTGTTGAGGTCTTGTTTCCTATTAAGTTTTTCGTTAAGTTTGTGTTGTTTCTTTTTGTTGATACGAATACCGTGTTAAGTTTAAAAAATTCCATATTCCATACAAAAAGGGATTTTATTAAGTACGTTAACTTCAGTTAGATAATTACATTTTATATTATCACAAATGGTTGGTGACATCTGATCCGTCATACTGACGTTGACAGATGTCATTGTGACAGTGACATTCCTTGGTAGATTTGAAGGAATTTAATGTCTAATATGTTGATCGATCCGTTACAATAGGTTTCCTATTTATGTCCCCAGACGACCACTCCCGCGTGTGCGTATCATCCGGCAGCCGGTGCGGCGCGGCGGGCTGCGCGGGGGGCGCAGGGGGCGCGAGCGCGGGGGGCGGGGGCGGGTGCGGGTACGTCAACGCCAACTTCATCGACGGCATCCGCGACCATCTCGACCAAACCACGAGGCGGAAGATCGAGCGAAACATACGAAGGTAACGATTTAAACTCACACGTTTTCCCCCTCATTATTTTGAAAAAAAAAAAACCTGGCTTAATACTTTTATTATTTTCCTGAAGTTTCGAGCGTGTCTTAACGCTCGTGGTCGCAGACGGTCACTTGGTCTCGATTATTCACATTTACGCACAGAGCTAACATGGCGCTTACGCTTAAAGAGACACGAAGTGCGCAATAGCGCATATAAACATTCCACTAGTGCGAAAGAGATACACAAGTGTTCCAACTTTTGACTTTCAGAAAACACCACAAACACCACCGTCGCGACAGCTCATATTTTATCGCGTAAAATATCAAATAATCCAGAACAAAATCACTTGAAATGAAAAAGCAGAAACGTGGTATCGTATTGTGTACCTGATTCCAACATTAAACACAAGAAAAACTCAGGAAATTACTCATTTCACGGGTAAATACGATATTCCGATCGATGTCTTTGAAACCATATTTTACCGAATTAGCAAAATAAATCTTGAAAGTAAGCACTAGATACAATAGAATATTAGTGTTTCTTTCTTCGTGTGGTAATATTTTATCATTAAAGTTAATATTCAAGATTATTTTGTGTAAAAATTGAAACTGTCATTCTACGCTAGGGATTGACAAAACGTCATAGGAACTAATATCGATATCTGTTCGATAAAAAATACTGTCGATATCCACGTTGAAGTATAAAAGCGACAAATTGCACCTGTTGCAATGGACAATCAACGGTACTTTAGGCGCTAGGCCGTTAGTTGGGGTTTAAATTGGTTAATGCGTCAAACTCAGACTTAATTATATAATAAGTCATCAAATTAAGTATTGCACATTTAATAACTTCAACAGAAAAAATACATTATGATTTTAAGAATTCTAACATGCCGTTTAGCGTAAAATATGAATATAAATATGGGTGCATCTAATCAATAAAAAAGTCAAATGTCGATAGATAATTAACCTGTTGTACTTGGCTGCACTATTTTTACACTCACATAGAAAATTTACCCACACACTTGCATTTCATTTGTTGTCACACTTTTGATCGTTGTCAATAAATCTATTCTATACTAGGTCTGTGCATTTACGCTAAGGTTGTCACTTTACCTACACATAACTCATTCATTATCAAGAAATTAGAGAGCGATATCCAGATTCTTTGCCCATTACCATTAATGTAATTACGAATTTATGTTCTAAAATATAATAAAATAGTAACTTTTTTCTCCCACAGACAACCATCAGTAAAACCCGCCAAGCCGCCTCCCATAGTCGCGGAAGGCATCGAGACAGCGTTCCTCAACATAGAATTCTCCGGAATTGTCGAGAGCGAGCAAAGCGACAGCGATAGCGAGCGGAGCGACGACGACCCGGAACTAGACGATGTCTACATAGATGTTGGTAAGTCGCAGATCTGCAGTTCCTGTGACGTCACTCATGTGTATTCCACTCGCCATATTTGTTCGTCCCTGTCAACAGTGTCAAAAATGTCAAATTCTGTTTTTTTTTACCCGGATGCTAGCCCTTTAAGCCATATCCCGTACAACAAAACTAGTGACAGTTGCCAATCCCATTAGTTGTCAAACAGGAGTGACGTCACCAGACGCTGATTGGTGAATTAAAACACGTTCCGTTTCACGTGACTTCAAATCGTAATTATTGTTTGAAATTAGTATAAACTAAAGTAAAAAAGTTACAATACTTATTATTTTATGATTTTTCAACATATTGATCACAAGATAATGGTAAATATTATAGCTGCATCTTCCCTATTATGATTCGGAACACGGCTCGAGTGGTCGAACTTACTCGACCTAATATTTTTGTACAGATGGCGTCCCAACGCGGGTCAAGTTAGAGTGGCTGGTGTGGAAGCGGCGCTACATAGCCACCCAAGGCCCCACCCCGCACACGCTCGACGCGTTCTGGCGGATGATTTGGCAGCACAAAGTTCATACTGTCGTTATGATCACTAACCTGGTGGAGCGAGGGCGGGTGAGTATTCTGTACAACTGACAAAGATTACTTATAAAATACATCTGGTCAAATTTGTTGTTATATTTCAGCGTAAATGCGACATGTACTGGCCGGGCGGCGGGCGAGGCAGCTCCGCGGAGTTCGGCGGCGTGCACGTGACGTTACTGCACGAGGATGTACGCGCCGCCTACACCGTGCGCCATCTGCGGGCCAAGAACAACAACCCCAAATCGGTAGATAAGATACACCATCCAACAATATACTTCATTTGAACCTTACTGTAACTGTATAAGGTCTATTTATGGTCCAAGTACCAGCGCCCTCAGTACAAAAATGGCGCCTACGATCCTAATGGACCTGACAGTTATCCTTTGACCCCCTTCCTCGACTATTATTCCATATGCAATTACCCGCTATTTAAGTGTTGTCATTCAAAATGTTCGATCTTTCACAGTTATGGTCAGTTAAATCTGTTGTTATTAGTGCCTTATATTGTCTCCACTACAATCAGGCGAAAAATTAGTACAGCCTTTTCCTATTTTTAACCGACTTCAAAAAAGGAGGAGGTTCTCAATTCGACTGTTTTTTTTTTTATCATCATTATTATTTTTTGTATGTATGTTACTCCATATCTCCGTGAATCGTGAACCGATTTTCAAAATTTTTTTTTTAATCGAACAGGTATAACCCCTAGATGGTCCCATTGTCACCAAGTCAGGGTCTGATGATGGGATCCAGGAGAAATCGAGGGAACTCTTCAACTATTATAGGCACACCTATAGTGATTTCACTACTTCCTCTTGGAATAGCAGATCCTAAGTGAAGTCGGTTCTTTTTTTGTTTTAAATTATAAAAGCCTGGGCACTATGAAAATACTTATAAAAAATCAGCATAACAATGAAGAGCGTGCGTGAATTGTAGTGGGCAGTTCCCGTTTCAATTTATGGAATGCGCCATATACTTCTTACTTACTTACTTATATTTATTTATTAACTCCTTTATTTATCTTTTTTCTCAGGTTAGGTTATTTACAATATTTTTATAAAAGTAAAATACAAAAATACATCTAAAACATACAAAAACGATAAAAACATTATAAAAAATATTTATTTATACTTAATTAATTATTTATTTATTTGTATTATTAAATACTGCATGCACAGTATAAATGAATTTTTTTTTTTACCCTACAGGATAGCGAACCAGCGAGTCCGACAAACGAAGCCGACGGCGCCGGCCGCATCATAGTACAATACCACTACACGGTGTGGCCCGACCACGGCACCCCGCGCCACCCTCTCGCCGTGCTACCCTTCGTCAAGGCCGCCGCCGCCGACCCCGGCACTGTGCTGGTGCATTGCAGGTACGAGCTTCACATGGCGACCCAGCCCGTCCCGCAAGCGATAATACTCTTTATTATCATCGGCGAAAAAACCAATTTTGTACGCCGTTCGCATCACACAATAGCAGTACACAGTGTGGCCCATTAGTTACCGTTTAAAAATCTGTACAATGTTCTTTTTTTTTATACACCTACTGTAATCCATTAACGTCAGCCTAAGAATCGAGAAAACAATTTTTTTTTCTTAAAAGCTTCTAAAGGATAAATTCATACTTACTAAAGAAAAACTAAGATTTTTGTTCTTGTCTACAGCGCGGGAGTCGGCCGAACAGGCACCTACATAGTCCTCGACGCGCAACTCAACCAACTCAAGCTTACCGGAACCCTCAGCCCGCTAGGGTTCCTCTGTCGCGCGCGAACCCAGAGAAACCATCTCGTCCAAACCGAAGAGCAATACGTCTTCGTACACGACGCCCTACTCGAACACGTCCGCTCTGGCAACACCGAGGTAGAGTTCTCAAAAGCACGCGAATATCTAGTCAAACTCCTACAACCAATAACCGAAGACGAGCTAGCAGTTCTAGACCTTAAACCTACCAAGAGCGTGAATGACTTGACAAACGGCATTGAAAACGGAGAAACCGCGAGCCTCAAGTCAAGTAAAGTCAGCGAGAATGCGGAAAACGGCAGTCAGCTGTCTATAAAGACTGAGGATCTGAACAGTGAGCAAAGCAAGAGTGTCAAAGAGGATGAGGAGGCTAAGGAGGTTAATGGGGACGAGAGTGAGGGGGTGTACGATTTGGCGCCGAGGTCGACGGACACGTATAGCAAGAAGATGCAGGCGTATAACAATATGACTGATCTGGAGAAAGAGGAAATGAGGAGGTGAGTTTTTTTTTGTCAGTGTTCTTTATTTAAAATTACATATAATCCGGAACATTGAGTCATGTTTCTAGAAATTAATAAATACTATTTATCGGCATACAGTCAGCAGCAAAAGTAGCTCAGCGGGCAGGGTGTTCTAAATGAGCTGGACACGACTTTATTGTTTAGAGAATAAGAGCGCGTGGAGGGCATTTTGAACACCCCAAACGCTTAGCAACTTTTGCCGACTGTACAAAACAACCTTTTTTTAGCACAAAAAATGTTTTATTTACGCCGAATGATTTCTTAACTATGAATTATTTTACGTAAGCTTTTTTGTAAGCAACTTGATTAAGAAAGTATAAAATAATGCAGATATTTGGGATCCATCGTCCTCCAACTGTTTATTACTGTGTATATAAATTTCGTCCTTATTATTACGCAATAAATCACGTAATTGTGTAAATCTATTATATTCTGATACTAATGAATATATTTATCACCAACAGGGCGAACCGCGTGGAAAACTACGCGTTGCTAGAACGCATGCGCTCTCTAGCTAACAGAAATCAGGCGTACCAAGGACCGCCGCCGGTCAATCTACTCGAGAAACAATACTTGGTAAGTTCTATACTAATTATTTTACTAAATTAGATACAGGATATATTTTACGGGCTAATTATATTGTTTGTACCAAATTTTTTGTCTCACGGGACCACAAAAAATTGTGTGCTTTTATCATTTAGTCGACGTTAACCTTTTGAACGTTAAGCATCGGACGGAAAAATCGTGACCTCAGCGCCAGCGCCCGCGAGCGCGCAAGGCAAACCGGTTATATTTTGGACGTGACATCACGTCCTGGCGCTGACGGCACGACTTTTCGTGCGCGTGATGTGATGGCTTTGGCGGTCAAAGGGTTAAGTAAAGTAAACATATTTTCGATGGGATATTTATTATAGCGATTTTATATATTGGTTCTTATTTTAATCCGTAAAAATGTGGCTTAACGTTGAAAAATTCATATTTTTAATCACCATTTTTTCAAAAGAGCATAAAACGTACAACGTACAACTACAGTGTTCTCATACTTCAAAAAAGGAGTGTATACCTAGGTTTTAAAAGGGTAGGCAACGCGCATTCTCGTGAATTGCAGGCGTCCATAGGTTTCGGTAACTGCTTACCATCAGAGAAGCAAAAAAAAAACTGTATTATTTTTTTAGTCTTTCTTTTCAGACATAATAAGATAAGATCGGCTGTGTAATATAATGTGACAATGTTTATGTTCGTTCACAGCTAATAACGCGGTCGTGCGTAGACGCGTCGGTGTCTGCGCGGGCGTCGCACAACGTGGACAAGAACCGGGCCGGCGCCGCGCTGCCGTCCGACACGGCGCGCGTCATGCTCGTGCCCAAGCCCGGCGTCGAAGGTAAGGGAGACGGCTTTTAATGGGCTCAGGAATTACACTAAATTAAACAGTATGAAAAATAAGATTAAAAAATCATGATGACATATGCCTCCTTTGTTTTTGGGTAAAGAAACACATCTCTAAAATCAACCCTGTGGGACCTAAGAACAAAATAACCTTAAAATAACCTTTGTCACTTTTGCCACAGCCTGTATACTAAAATGTTTGCACAGGAAGTGAATACGTGAACGCATCATGGGTATGCGGTAGACGGCGACTCCGCGAGTTCGCTGTGACCCAACACCCTCCCCCCGACGCCGCGCCCGAGCTGTGGCGGCTGCTGTGGGACCACACGGCGCAGCTGGTGCTACTGCTGCACTCGCCCTCGGACCCGGTAACTGTCTCTGTCTGTACAGTGTAGTGTGAGAGAGAGCCGTGACCCGACACCCTCCCCCCGACGCCGCGCCCGAGCTGTGGCGGCTGCTGTGGGACCACACGGCGCAGCTAGTGCTACTGCTGCACTCGCCCTCGGACCCGGTAACTGTCTCTGTCTGTACAGTGTAGTGTGAGAGAGAGCCGTGACCCGACACCCTCCCCCCGACGCCGCGCCCGAGCTGTGGCGGCTGCTGTGGGACCACACGGCGCAGCTAGTGCTACTGCTGCACTCGCCCTCGGACCCGGTAACTGTCTCTGTCTGTACAGTGTAGTGTGAGAGAGAGCCGTGACCCGACACCCTCCCCCCGACGCCGCGCCCGAGCTGTGGCGGCTGCTGTGGGACCACACGGCGCAGCTAGTGCTACTGCTGCACTCGCCCTCGGACCCGGTAACTGTCTCTGTCTGTACAGTGTAGTGTGAGAGAGAGCCGTGACCCGACACCCTCCCCCCGACGCCGCGCCCGAGCTGTGGCGGCTGCTGTGGGACCACACGGCGCAGCTAGTGCTACTGCTGCACTCGCCCTCGGACCCGGTAACTGTCTCTGTCTGTACAGTGTAGTGTGAGAGAGAGCCGTGACCCGACACCCTCCCCCCGACGCCGCGCCCGAGCTGTGGCGGCTGCTGTGGGACCACACGGCGCAGCTGGTGCTACTGCTGCGCACTCGCCCTCGGACCCGGTAACTGTCTCTGTCTGTACAGTGTAGTGTGAGAGAGAGCCGTGACCCGACACCCTCCCCCCGATGCCGCGCCCGAGCTGTGGCGGCTGCTGTAGGACCACACGGCGCAGCTGGTGCTACTGCTGCACTCGCCCTCGGACCCGGTAACTGTCTCTGTCTGTACAGTGTAGTGTGAGAGAGAGCCGTGACCCAACACCCTCACCCCGACGCCGCGCCCGAGCTGTGGCGGCTGCTGTGGGACCACATGGCGCAGCTGGTGCTACTGCTGCACTCGCCCTCGGACCCGGTAACTGTCTCTGTCTGTACAGTGTAGTGTGAGAGAGAGCCGTGACCCGACACCCTCCCCCCGATGCCGCGCCCGAGCTGTGGCGGCTGCTGTAGGACCACACGGCGCAGCTCGTGCTACTGCTGCACTCGCCCTCGGACCCGGTAACTGTCTCTGTCTGTACAGTGTAGTGTGAGAGAGAGCCGTGACCCAACACCCTCACCCCGACGCCGCGCCCGAGCTGTGGCGGCTGCTGTGGGACCACATGGCGCAGCTGGTGCTACTGCTGCACTCGCCCTCGGACCCGGTAACTGTCTCTGTCTGTACAGTGTAGTGTGAGAGAGAGCCGTGACCCAACACCCTCACCCCGACGCCGCGCCCGAGCTGTGGCGGCTGCTGTGGGACCACATGGCGCAGCTGGTGCTACTGCTGCACTCGCCCTCGGACCCGGTAACTGTCTGTCTGTACAGTGTAGTGTGAGAGAGAGCCGTGACCCGACACCCTCCCCCCGACGCCGCGCCCGAGCTGTGGCGGCTGCTGTGGGACCACACGGCGCAGCTGGTGCTACTGCTGCACTCGCCCTCTGACCCGGTAACTGTCTGTCTGTACAGTGTAGTGTGAGAGAGAGCCGTGGCCCGACACCCTCCCCCCGATGCCGCGCCCGAGCTGTGGCGGCTGCTGTAGGACCACACGGCGCAGCTGGTGCTACTGCTGCACTCGCCCTCGGACCCGGTAACTGTCTCTGTCTGTACAGTGTAGTGTGAGAGAGAGCCGTGACCCAACACCCTCACCCCGACGCCGCGCCCGAGCTGTGGCGGCTGCTGTGGGACCACATGGCGCAGCTGGTGCTACTGCTGCACTCGCCCTCGGACCCGGTAACTGTCTCTGTCTGTACAGTGTAGTGTGAGAGAGAGCCGTGACCCAACACCCTCACCCCGACGCCGCGCCCGAGCTGTGGCGGCTGCTGTGGGACCACATGGCGCAGCTAGTGCTACTGCTGCACTCGCCCTCGGACCCGGTAACTGTCTGTCTGTACAGTGTAGTGTGAGAAAGAGCCGTGACCCGACAACCTCCCCCCGACGCCGCGCCCGAGCTGTGGCGGCTGCTTTGGATGATGAATTTTACACCCTATATAGTACTGACACACTGAGAATGAAATTACACAGCTTATTTATAAATGTGATATCATGCTATTTCAAAAAGGGTTTTTCTTTAATATTTTTTTTAATTTCAGGAATGCGAAACGTTCTGGCCCACCGAGGACGAAAAGGAGCTATTCGTCGCCAATTTCAGAGCGAGCTTCGTCTCCAAAGACACCTACGTGGCCCACCGGAAGTCCAGTCGGAAACCCACGCCGACGGAAACGCCCGTCGAACCGGAAACCAATGGCTACCGGAGACAGGAGTCAGACTGCGCTGATGACGAAAGACTGATACCAGAGAATAGCTCGCCAATCTCAGACGTAGAACCTGCATATAAATTTGATAGAACAGAACTGAGACTCGAGAGACTTAGCACAGGAAACAGAGACTTAACCGCAAGAAAATCCATAGCTAACGGCGACCTGTTCTCATCGTTCTCTGAAAAGAAATCCGGCCCCAAATCACCCCGCAGCCCCTCGAAAATGTCGCTCAAAAACTTCAAGCTGAGCTCCCCAACTAAATTCAAATTCCCAGACTGGGGATCAAGAACGGCTGGTTCCCCCCCTGACGTTGCACCTCCTCCGCCCCCTGTAGCGCCCTCTCTAACCGTCGAAGAGGAGGCTGAACTTAGACGGCCATGCTATAGGTTCGAAAAAGTCGAAAGCGTCCCAGAAAATACCCCTACAGATCGAATAATCCATGTAACTAATGTCAGCGTGCATTCATTACAAGACGATTACCAGTTAAGCGTTAAATTCATCCAATGCTCTGGCTGGCTAGACGGGGATACCACAGAGTATACTCAAGGCAAGCCGGAGGAGAATGAGTTTGTGAAAGCAGTGCGGGAGGCTGTGAGTGAGAGCGAGAGGGAGGAGGCTGTGGACCGGCTTATTGCGCCGTATAGGGAGTCGTTCGCGTTGGTCGAGTTCGTGGCCGGTTGCCAGATGGAGTACAAGAATGGGCCGGTGGTTGTTGTTGACAAGTGAGTATTGTTGTGGTTTTAATTGATGATAGACAATAAAATGGTACTACTATAACCCTTTATAGGGCAACGGTCTCAAAAAAGACCACCTGTAACATCATCTTTTTGTATTTTTTTCTTGTACAGAATTTTTAGGACTATACATTGGCGATGAGGCTAGAATCGAGGATTTTTTTCAGTTTTGCCCGTTAAAGGGTTAAATGTTTAGTTGGAAATCGACTTTTTTATACTTTTGGCCTGAAAACGCTTAAAGGCGAAAATTGTTTATTAGACGCTTTTTGGGTTTGACTATAACTTTAGGATATGCTTAGGGTAGCTTATTTTCTAAAAGATTTATGACACTGAAGTGCCTGATGGTGATGAGATAATTAATAGAAATTTGATGATAGTTTTATGTACCTACGGAACAGTTCAATCAAATGGCGTTGGTTTGTCAAACTTATGTATAGCGACTTCTCATTAACTGTTAAATTTGCTGCAACATTATTTTGTACTACGTGACGCGTTTTACCAGCTTATTTTTTAACTTAAATCGTTTGTCCTTATCTGTAACTTTGACAGTTGTTCGATAGAAATACACATAATTTTAAACAAAAAAAGAGCCGACTTCACTTAGGATCCGCTATTCCAAGAGGAAGTGGCCGAGTTGCTGTAAAAAATAGTGAAATCACTATAGGTGTGCCTATAATAGTTGAAGAGTTCCCTCGATTTCTCCAGGATCCCATCATCAGATCCCGACTTGGTGACAATGGGACCATCTAGAGGTTATACCTGTTCGATTCAAAAAAAAATTTTGAAAATCGGTTCACGATTCACGGAGATATGGAGTAACATACATACAAAAAAAAAAAAATGATAAAAAAAATAAATAAAAAAATTCAGTCGAATTGAGAACCTCCTCCTTTTTTGAAGTCGGTTAAAAACAGAAATTAACTGAATGAGGCTTTGTGAGACGTTTATGAATAAGCGGGTTATTCTTCAGCTTTCCACATTCTATAGACTTATGAACGTCCACTATATAATATAACGGTTACACTCACGACTCTATAGCCACTTCGCGCGACATGTTTCGGAGAGTCTAGGTCTCCATATTCAAGCACTAAGAGTGCTATAAATCTCCCCTTTTTTCGTTAAAATATTGTCTATGTTCAATTCAGTGTTTTAAATCTCTACCATTCCCCAGATTCGGTTCGTGGAAGGCGATGTCGTTCTGCACGCTAAGCGCCGCGTGCGGCGGGGCGGGCGGGGGCGGGGGGGGCGCACGCTTCCGGCCCGCGGCGGACGACTGCGCAGACATCTACTGCTGCGCCGCGCTGGCCGCGCATGCGCGCTGCGCCGCGCCCGGCGGCCCGCCGCCGCACTCGCTGAGCGCTACACTCAAGCAGTATTGTGCGTTGGCCGCGTACGATGTGGCGAACAGCTGAGTCAGGTATGTACTTCTAAATTAACGTTTCATACCTAATGGGGTTGGCACCTGTCAACGGTTTGGCCAGATGGCGCCAGCATAGCTTGTACCTGTCACTAGTATTGTTGTATGGGATTCTACTTAACCTTTTGAACGCCAAGCATCGGACGAAAAAACCGTGCCGTCAGCGCCAGTACGCAAGGCAAACTGGTTATATTTTGGACATGATATCACGTCCTGGCGCTGAGGGCACAACTTTCCGTGCGCGTGATTTGACGGCTTTGGCGGTCAAAGGGTTAAAGGAATTAGCATCCAGGTTAGAGAATCCCAAAAATATACAGGTATAGGTGTTGATATACACTCGCATCGTATAGTAACTTATCTATATACGTTACAGGCTTAATACCTACGCTATTCGTTACTAGATGGAGTAGCAGTGCAGATGACATTTCCTCTTACATTTTGGGTATCTTTAGGTCGCTTTCACGCAGATAGCGCGATTGACTAGAGCTTCAAAAAGTTCTTAGGCTGCTCTACTATATAAGTTACTCTATGCTCGCATCTTGGTAAGTATATAAAACAATAACGAGATCCAAGTTCGACGCCTACGCGAGTTCAAAGTCCTTGATGCTCTCCATCAGGCCTTTTATGACGCTTGACCATTCTTGTCCGATTTCTTTCCTCCTGCTGCAGAAGCACTTCGCTTAAAAGTCCAGGGAATTTAGCCTTCGCAATCCAAATCTACTGTATAGTCAGCAGCAGAAGTAGCTAAGCGGGTGAGGTGTTCAAAATGAGCTTAACGCTAAGAGAATAAGATCGCGTGAAGGCAATTTTGAACACTTGACCGCTTAGCTTCTTAGCTACCTCTGATGCTGAGTGTACAAGCAAGCATAGCGTGCTCACTCCACACAACTGGTTATTAGCCCGAAAGCTTGACATTTTGTAGGCTAGACGACTAAGGGGTTGAGGGAGGAGCGGGCGGGGGGTGTGAATAGGGCGCCCGTTGTAAAACCTTGGGCTAATAACCAGTTGTATGGAGTGAGCACTCTACAGTGTGTTTCTGTAATACGAGCAATAAATTAAAACATAGATTCTACTCCTCAAACTACAAAACTTTTGTTCAACAACTTAAAAAAATATGTATTTTGTAGATTGTCTCTTTTTCATACAAACTAAATAGTATTTTCAATGAACGTTAAAATCCGTCTAATTGACATTGCTTGTCACCCTACAGACATAGTCAATTTCGGAATACATTGCGTGTTCGAAAAAACTTTAAAGTGTCCTAAAAATCAAACCATACGTTATTTTTAAAAGTCGCTGAACAAACGTTTCCTGGTTTGAGGAGTAGAATCTACGTTTAAATTTATTGCTCCTATTACAGAAACACACTGTATGACTGTACCGTGGCTAAAATACCAATAAGTAACGGATATATTTGCTTATAATTTTATTAAAATACAACGTTTTCCGCAGGTCACCCAGTGAAAACTCAACGGACATTAGCAAGTGAATACTCAGTGCGTCGCGACCGTACGTACGTAGCGTTATTTTATGTATAGTACCGTGTATTGTATATCTTAAACGGAATGTATAAATGGTATGTACCTATTCCGAGTCATTCAATTGAAGGGATGTTTACAAAACAACATAACTACACTGGTTGACACCTGTAACGATTAACAATGTTCTTAAAAAAGTGTCAACCGCTCTAAGCAGTTATGTTGTTTTTGTAAACCCTTCAATTTTAAACTCTGTCACGTTGATGATAAAACTCACTTTTACGTAACAGAGTTGTTGACTGTATAGAGGTATTGATGTCTTAATAGTATTCTTATAGGCAGCTAAGTTGGCAATACTGACCAAATAGTTAAAACGGTTTTCTGTTCAACATTATTAGACCCCTACATAGAATATGGATGTATGGATGTTAGGGTCTTAAGACTGGATTTAAGTGGTTCATACATTTTTAAGTATAGAACACAGATCAAATCGGTTTGTTATGTAAAATAGTAATTTTTAAAGATTAGATGTATTTTTACAAAAGCTACTCATTGTATACGTCGTCCTATAATCGCCATATTCGTGACAGATCGAAAGAAACTAAATAGTATGACAGTTAATTATATATTATTTATTAATCCTTTAGCACTGGCAACATATTTGCCGTGTGTGAAGCAAAACCGCACTTATATCGATACAGATACGGTTCAAAATTAAATTAACTACTAAAGGATTCATTAAACATCGGTTCTACGCAAATTCTGGCGTCAGTTCAGATCATCATTCTGGTCAGAATGATGAGAGAACTGTGTAACCCTCGGACTGACTGATGAAAATTAAACATTATAAATAATAAAATTCATATGTATGGGTGAAGGCAGTGATCGGCGATCGTACAATGTATCGCGATGTACACATGTACACGTGTACTATAGTGTACTATATTGTATTGTAGTGTACTAGCTACATCCGCGGCGGATAGGATTGGATTAATGTGATGTGCGATTATGCACCCTGTAATTTTGTAAGGGTCGATGGGACTAAATATAAGTAAAACTTTATTATTTTTATATAAAACGCAAGTTAAAATAATATTAACCAATTTTACAATATATCGTTAGAAGATTCGTGTCCTACCTTATCTAATCTGTCCTGTAAAATTCGTCAACTTAGTAACCGAACCCATAGCTTAATGGGGTTGGCAACTGTCAACGGTTTGGCCAGATGGCGCCAGCTGGTTCCCTTTCTCTAGTATTGTTGTATGGGATTTGGCTTAAAGGCTAGCCCATTCAGGTCAAAAAAAAACAAGATTTTGACACTATTTGTAGGACTGACAGGTACCAGCTATGCTGGCGCCCTCTGTAAATACTTTCGATCGGCCAACCCCATTTGATCATAGTCTTGAGCGGGCTTTCGCGAAGGCAGCGCGCCGGCTACTACGCGCCTGCGTCTGCCCTGCCGCTGGTGGCGGTTTTTTAAAAAAAATATCATAAATAATATTCGTCAGTCCGTTGATGACGAAAATGTCTGAACTGACACCAGAATTGGCGTGTACCGATGTGTTTGAATTTAGTTTCGTTCCACAGAATATCCAGTTTTAAGATACTAATAATCATAGAAGGCTCAAGAGTATGATAATTTAGTAAAATCGCTCTAAGGCTTGTTCTCTTATGAAATAAGATGTGGTTGTGTGCATTATAAGGGATAAATAATTTTTCTAGCAATTTTTTCTGAATAGTTTCGGATGCGTAGGTTACTTTGGTCGCTCTCCCGGGGATATGAACCGTATATATTTTATAATATGTGTATTTTAGGAATTCCTACTAATCAAAAAAAAAAAAGGGAAATATTCTTTTATAAAATGGCGCAAAATAAGCTCAAATATTTAGCAGCTTTTGTAGTTAAAAAAATCATTACTGTATTGGATAAATAAAACAATATGAGATAATTTTGTCAATATTGTAATGAAGTTCTCATTGTTATATTGTTATAATTATAAGCGGTCATTCGTATATGTTTTTTTATCCGACTAAGGTGAAATCGAATGCAAGGGTTATGATTTTAGCATTGTATGTATGTATGTATTTACGTATATTCCTCCGTAGCGCCAAAACTATTCATCCGATTTTATGAATATGATGTCAGCCAATTCTTTATGATGGCCCGGGTATAGTAATAGTAGGCTACATTTTAATCGATTTCTACATGTGTTTTTCCGTAAAAAATTACAGTTTTTTTCCATCAGTCGCCATCAAATATATTGGAGCGGCCAAGGTACTCAAAATATCTGAACAGATATTTGTGACCACCTTGGCCGCTTCAATATATCTGATGGCGACTGTACTAACGCACTGTCCCAACCTTTTATTACGAAAACCTGTTAAATTAAAAGATTACGAAATAACGCACAACATATTATATATGCTCACAAAGGTTCATTTCTCGGAGAGCACCAAAGGCTAGCTTAGCATAACTTAAATAAATTATTACATATTATGCAATTACAACGCCTGGAAACGCTCATTTTGCTAGCACTCGGTTACAAGCCGCTATCAAAACAGTAATTAAATCGTTTAGGTTACATACTATCACACAAACTTGTCCAATAATGACTCCAATTCGGCTCTGAGAACCCGACGGTCGGGTTCCCTGTTCGTAGCTACTACGAGCTACAAGCGACGAGAACCCGACCGTCGTGTTCTCTGATCGTAGTTACTACGAGCTACATGCGAATACGTGGCTACGGGCTACGACCGCGTAGCACTAGATGGCACTGAATGTGTTAAGTGTTGTCAACCCTATTCGTATTATGGGGTTCAAGGATATTATATTTATGTTTTCAATGTTGAACCTTACTCCTTTGTAATAAGGTGTAAAATTGTAAATATATCTTTGACGTCGACTGTACCTTTGGTATCCACCTAACATCCATTTTTCTGAAGATGGAACGAATTTATCAGATATTCGTGTCTTTTTATTTCGTATAAGAAGGAAAGACACTAATATTTAACAAACCAAGTGGAGTAGCTTTTCATTGTATTTTAGTAACATACATTGTTGAGTAAATATTGCAAAACAGACCTACATACGTAGCAGTGGCGGCGCATCCGTAGAACACGATTCCTGTCGGCTTGCCTAATTTTCAGGCAGTTTTCCTACAGCTCTTGAAGAAATTTTAAGCCAAATTAAGCTCCGGCGTGCCTATGAAATGTTTTTACCTGCCGATACGTAGACTTCAAGTGCGAATTTACAATGGTGTTATTTTTCATGTTGGACACGAGTTTGTGTGATTCTATGTAACATGTTTATTGAAAACATAGTTTTTCAAGCCATTATTGATACCTGCAATAGAAATATTTTTAGACGCCGTACCAGCGTTAGAATCAGTGCAATAGTTTATTTTTTAAATGATTAAGTCGTCCTGAAATGTTTGAACTATACTAAGTAGAGTCAGACCACGACAAAGGCTACGTTAAGTATGGCGTGGGAGGGTTCTAGGTCTTTTTTTACACAGTTTTATTTAGCTTTTACCCCGTATATTTGTTTATGTCATTATACGCATCAAATCTTGTAAGTTAAATTTCAACCACTTCCCAATGTCTGATTGAGCTGAAATTTGGTATACTTCCGTAGTTTACATGACAATGCTACTAGGTACAGTCGGCAATAAAACTGTGTACCAATAAAATTATTTGGGAGTTACTTGTTTAATCTAGAAACCTGCAGCACATTATACCACAAAGTCGGATGAAACCAGGTCTTCAGAGCGCGCTTTGGACGGCTGCGATGTCTTATAGTGTGACCCGGGTTGCAACCGACTTTAGTATAAGGCTTATACTATAACCGACTTTATAGTATAAGGTTTATACTATAATCGACTTTATAGTATAAGGCTTATACTATAACCGACTTTTTAGTATAAGGTTTATACTATAACCGACTTTATAGTATAAGGCGTATACTGCAACCGACTTTATAGTATAAGGTTTATACTATAATCGACTTTATAGTATAAGGCTTATATTGCAACCGACTTTATAGTATAAGGTTTATACTATAATCGACTTTATAGTATAAGGCGTATACTGCAACCGACTTTATAGTATAAGGTTTATACTATAATCGACTTTATAGTATAAGGCTTATACTATAACCGACTTTATAGTATAAGGCTTATACTACAACCCGACATTCAGAGCGCGCCTCATTTGTAAATGTATTTTTTAAACATTTTAGGACGAACTATAGTAACCCGATATGAAAGTATGAGAATAGATGTGGTATTTTTTTCTATGAAGATTCGGAGTGTGAATTTCTTATTCCTATTAAATCAAGTTTATGGTCCAGTATTTTTTATTGTAATACTAGTGTATTGTAACTATTATATAAATGTGAAGACTGCTTTTTAGTGGTTTGTCAATTAAGGAGATTGTATATTGGGTTACGTCGGATCTTGCGGTTTTACTACAATGTACAAACCCAAATTGTTTTTTTTTTTTTTTTTTTAATTTAATTTTTTTTAATTGTGAAAAATCTTATAAGAAACCAAGATTAGATATAAATAAACGTACAGACTATGGATGTTATTAGGAGGATAAGTATCTCTTAACTTTTTCGGACGTTCTAACGTCCGAAAAAGTGTCCAGCTGTAAACAGTAAATAATAGTTTTTCAAATCTTTCCGATTGGCGCTAGTATAGCTATAGCAACTTAACAGTTATTGATGGAGTGAAGTGCGCTGCATGCGCACTACCATATATTCTATAGCTATTGTGGCGCCACCAATTTAACGCCTTTTGACGGATTGAAGATTGTCATCCTTACAGTGGCGTGCCTAGAGGTTTGGAGTAGGGCAAGCCGAAAGATATGTTTTCGTAGTAAACTGTTAAATCTTCACTCTTCGGACTCCCATGCATTTGCTAGCATGTCGAGGCGAGCTTATCAAAGCGCACAGAAGGCATACTACTACTAGATAGAATTTTACAGACTTATCAGCAATTGTATACCTCCGGTGGCTTTGAAAAAAGCCGTTTAATTTGTTTAAGTGAATTTCATTTCTACTTACATTACCTATTTACATTTTGTACACATTTTATTTACATAGTTATTTACACGTTTTTTTTCATATAGTTGTCAATCAGTAATTGACATTTTTACATACACGTTAATTTAGGTAGTTATTTATATACCAGTTCAAATCGTCTGTCTTTTTTAAGGAACGAGTCAATTACAGCAGAGTAAAATGTTGGCAAACGTTTCAATTCTACCAACAATTGTTTTTCAATAGCTATCATGGACAAATCGGTGAGACGCTCCTGACCTTGTGTATTTCTCAAATAAGTATGGATCCGCTTAAGAGACGAAAAAGCACGTTCCGCTGAAGCACTTGTAGCCGGAATAGTCACTACAAGATTGGCCAACTTTAACAGCTGGGGAAAGGCATCTTCAAGACTATTTTCATTTATGAAGTCTATGAGTTCGAAAACGTTATAGTTTTTTAATTCAGGGGAGGAATACAAACATATCAATTGGTTTTTCAATGCTTGTTTATCGAAATGGTTTGCGTAGACCTCAAATAAGGAATCTAGAGCCTCTGTTGGAAAATTCGAACAATAAATTTCAAATTTTTTATTGTTGAACAGCTGAAAGAACTTCAACTTAAAAATTTCGGAGTACCGTTCATCGACTTCAGAATATATGTTGTCAATTATTTCAACAAAAAGTCTTTTATATTCAGTTTGAGCGCAACGAACATTGCGTCTCAAGCGAGGAGCCAAGTAATTTTGCAAGGTGTCCTGATATATTTGTTCAAATTCGGCCTGGAAATCAATCCGCAGCCATGATTGGAACTCTTTTATTTTGTTGCTGCAATAACCGACGTCAACTTGAGATTTCTGTAAAATGTTGTACAAGCATTCGGTCTTTTCGAATATGCGGTGGAACGTAGACAGAAAAAAATTGAAATTAAATGAACTCAGTAAGGCGTCAAAATTTTCTGCGGCTAAAATCGAATCTCCGTCCCAGTCCTGTGGATTGTCGTGCATTTCGGTAAACACAGTAACAAGATTAGTTTTTTGTTCGAAAACTGTGTTAACAAGTCGTGACATGTACGTCCAACGAGTTGCGGGCGCATTCGGCAGTTTTTTGCTACAATGAGTGTCGTAAAATGCAGCTCGCTTTGTACTGTGACTAAAGAAACTGCTCAAAGACTGTAGGGTCGAAAAAAACGAACTGACCTCTTTAATTCTATTGCACGACTTTGATAAAACTAAAGCCAAGACATGCGCATTGCACCAAATGTACATTGCTTGGGGGCATAGTTGCTTAACTTTTTGTTGTACCCCATTTCTCATACCAGACATCACGCTAGCTCCGTCATAGCTTTGCGCCACTAATTTAGCGGCGCAGTCATGTTTGTTAATTAGGTCTAATACAATATTAGCTAGCACGTCTGCCGTACGACTGAGAGATACGTCAACGTATCCCATGAAACGATCGTGAATATCATTTTCATGAAAGTATCTTAAAATCAAACATAATTGTTCCCTATGACTCACGTCAGGAGTTTCATCGATTATGACAGAAACAAAACTTGTTTTTTTTATTTCAAGTTCTATCTGGGTTCTTATTACATCTGCTACCGAATGAATTATGTCGTTTTGAATTTTGTTGGACAAATAGCTCGCCGTCGGTTTTTCGCTTTGTTGCACATGTTTCTCTAGAACGCCGTCGTATTTCGATAGCAACGATACAAGTTCCAAGAAGTTACCCCTATTTAAAGAAGTCTTTGACTCATCGTGACCTCTGAAAGGAAGTTCTTGTTGTGCTAAAAAACACACACTATCGACTAACCTCTGAAAAACACTACGATTGTTGTCAACACGCATGTTATGGTTTGATATTTCTTCTGATAACTGGCGCGACAAAGATGCCTCGATTCTTTGTTTCCCAAAATTACTAAAGGAAACCACTGCACACAAGTGTTTATTGGAATTCATGTGCCTCTTCATTGCGCCGGATATATTATTCAAGTCGTCATAGCCAGAAGTATTCCAAACATTACCTTCGGTTGAAAAAAATACGCAACACCAGCAATAAAATTTATTTGTATGTGAACATCCAACAATCCACCGATTTTTGTACGTAGCCCTATTGAAGTTCCGCTTATGCGACTGACATATTTGAGAAATACACAAGTCGGGTGTTGGTTTTGGCGCGGAAATTATATCTTTCTTTTGAACAAAGGTTAGCGTTCTTACCTTGCCTTCGTTTATTAAAACTTGCACGCACCTCAAACCATCGCAAGGCACGACTTCATCCATTTTTGTTTTAACGTAATCACTTTCACAGTTTTCGAAACAATCTAGGCAATTTTACGAACTTGTTACCTACTCAACGCAATAATAACCTCAATGCAATTCACTCAAACAAATTAAACATCAAACTAAAACATACTTGAAGTTGTCTGTACACACGCGCTACGGCGCTCGTCGATATGCAACTAACTTCACTCCTAAATCCCAGCTTTAATCGCGACTTATTTCGTTGATATAGATACCAACAGATAGTTACACATTATAGGACGATTTTCTCGATTCGTATGGAACAACGATGTGAAAAAAAGCCGCTTTGATGGTGCGAGTGGGAGCGAGATGTCAGCATGCGCTCAGTCTATCGTCAGTTCGCCCTAGTAGTTCGCGCGGCCGGCGTGGCGCGGCAGTGGCGCTACTTTGTGTGTGGCGGAATTTTGTACCAGCGCCGCGCCGGCCGCGCGCCGAATTGATTGCCACGGGTTCATTTAGCGCGCGATTTAAAAATCTAGATCGATGAATACGTGATTGCAGTAAAGCAACTAGGGCAAGCCCGGCTTTTGGGCTTCTATGGACGTACCGCCACTGCATCCTTACCTTCTACCATCCATACAGATAATGAGATAAAACAGCAGCAAAAGCTAATCTTTTGAGGCGTTCAAAATGATCTTGTTACGACGTGTTACGATTGTACACACAATCTTCGTGTAAATATGTTTTTGAACACCCCACCCGTTTAGCCTATCTGTTGCTGACTGTACGTCAAAGATATATTTACACGTTTGCACCTTATTACGATGGAGTAAGGTGCAAACGTGTAAACATACCTTTGACGTCGACTGTACAAGGTATCAATATGACAGTGTATGTTATTTCTCTTCTTTATGATAAGGAGAAATAATTATACTTATTGTTAAAAGATGCGCTGTGCCATTTTTATAATCTGATTTCCTATTTTGCTATTCGAAATGATATGGTATAGTCAGGGCTTGTAACCGTAACCGAAATCCATAGTAAAAAACCGGTTTGTTTTTTCGTTCTTTTCGTTACTGTTTTATACTCAATCGAAAAATCCTATAATTTGAAGTGAAAACTATAATAAAACATCGGGTTTTACATAATAACCATAAAATAATTATATATATTGGATCATTTCGGGGTTTTTTGCATTAACCGGTTACAAGCCCTGGGTATAGTCGCCATCAGATCAGATACATCGGAGCGGCCAAGGTGGTAATAAATATCTGAGCAACGCGTCTATTGTCATGGCGATAAAGTGCATGTTCAGATATTTTTGAGTACCCTGGCCGCTCTGATATATTTGATGGCGACTGTATATCTAACGAAATATGACACAATTTCGAATGGCAAGATGGCGTTGTAGTAAAACCGCCAAGTCTACGTGTTATGTTTAAAGTGGTCGCAGGTTCGTTCCTGCGTGGTAAAGTGTTGTGGATGTTAGTAAAATATTACGTATTTAGGTAGGTATGGCTTAAGTAAGAAAAGCGTGGAGATACTTGGTATACTAGAAAATTTGGATGTTAAAAGTTATATGCAAAAACGTCACTCACATGCCAAGATCACGGACGCAAGCGAACCACAAATTACTTAAATGTATGTAGTACCAGAGACTATAGAGATATAGACGACCACAGCCTAAGAACTTTTTGAAGCTCAAGTAGATTGCGCCCTCTGTCCGAAAGCCGCCTAAAGGTACCGAAATTGTAAGAAGAAATGTCACCTGCACTGCTACTCCACCTAGTAACAAATAGCTTACTAGTAGTACTACTCATGACATCTTTAGGCACTTTTGCCGTTTTCAGTATAATCAGAAATTAAAGCACTTTTAAGTGCTTAAAATAACCTATAGTGTCGCCATGGACTGTTTTACTTCAAGTATAGACAGAGAGAATCTCACTGTCTCTTTCTTACCCTTGCTACAAAAAAAAATGAGTATAGCTTATTACTTCCACTGGTACTGCACTTTTTGGTCAGCCAGACTATATCTACCTTCATATATAATAAAAAAAGTAAAAAGTATCTTTGTGAAAACGCTCTTCCTGAAAATCATTTTTAGAAATTACAGGAAAACGGGTTTTCCTGTTTACTAAGTATGGATTACAAGATATAAATCCTGCTGAAGTATTCCAATACAGAGTAGCGTAGGCGGAACTGAAGGAACATTTACATTTCTTGTTGAAAAGGACTAGGGTAAAACACCTATTAGGTGGCATAAACACCAACTAAAATTTTACTACTCATTTTTTTAAATGGCAACTTATCATATGCGAGGTGTAACAAAAATACTGGTGATCCTTTTAAGGGCATAATTGGTATCGTATTCTAATTATGAAAAACGAAGAAAACATTTTTTTGTCGCAAAAAAAATTTTTTTTTGGCTTCAATTTTTTATTTCTATTTTTTCTTACTTACAATACGCTACCAATTATGCCCTTAAACGGATAATCAATAGTTTTATTACACTCTATATAAATTAATTTGTTTTATAGTAGTCATAAAGTTATTAAATTTAAACTTTCGTACACACGTATAAAATAACACGGTTACACTCACGGCACTTTAGTCACGTCTTGCGACATGTTTCGGAGAGCCTAGGTCTCCATCTTCAAGCACTAGGAAAAAGGGTATTTTATAAAGTCATAAAGTTCTACAATAGGTCAGTGTCACCACTTTTCTGGTCCCAAGTGTCTCCACTGCATTTCGATATTGGATGTCCCTGTCTAACTGTAAACGAATGAGCGAGGCGAGCGATGTTTGTGCGACCGACGTGCCATTTAACTTAGCTTCGTAGTTAGTGGAAAATATACTCATAGCTATAGTTTATTTCTAATACCGCAGTAGATAAATACTATATAAAAAAAATAGTAGACATACTAGCGTTTTTTGCCAGTAAAACATCCTTCTCTAACTTTTATGCAGTATCTGATGCATTAAATGCTAGTGCGTTTAAATATCAGATTTCTTATTAAAATGCTATTTTATTTTTATTTTATCCATCCTAACATAGCGTCCAGATTATAAAAAATAGTTGCTTTCTGTATGACATTAACAAAGAATTTGGTTGTTCTAGCGAAAAGCCATACAATTAATTTTATATACGGTCAAAACACATCCCCAAAAAATGACTGACGATATATAACGTTTCAAAAAAGCTCCTTAGTAGAATGAATCAAAATTATCGAAGTCTGAGAAGAAAGTTTTTTTTTTATTCGTGGAGATGTGTTCGTCTCTCGCATAGAACAAAATAGTGCCTTCAAACTTGCGTTTTATTAGTAAATGCATCGCGCAAACATCCCGCCAGAGGTTAACCAAAGAACGATTGTGCCACGTGGAACTGTGTCTCTCGGCCGAAACGTCGAGGTTGATTAAAATAAAAGTCTGCTTTGTAACAAATTTAAAAAATCTACGCCATTCACTAATTTAACGACACATCACTTAAAATTTAGCTACAGCCTTGCAAGGCTTGCTTTAAAAATCGATTTACAAACAATATAGATTCTTCCTCTTGGCCAGTTGAATAAAAACTTAATCTAATAGTTACTCTTACTTATAAACACTAATATTATACTTTATAATGAAATCAGTATCAAATTCATTGACGTGTCCAGTTGCTATTAAATGTCATAATCATAAAAAGCTGCATTTTGGCACTCGTGCGGTATCAGCTGTGCGCAACACAGTGTACAGCCCCACTCAAACTGTTAAGGCTAGTTTGGCACGAACTTTGCCTCATTTGACTCTGGTTTTGAATTTTAAGTGGGCTGGAAGTTCGCCAATAGCTACGTTTACCCTAACAGTCATTCATGTAACTTTTGAGTGGATATGTGGCACTTGTATGGTGGTTTTTGATACAAAACTAAATAATGGCGTTTTTAGTACAGTCGCCATCAGATATATCGGAGCGGCCAAGCTGGTCACAAATATCTGAACAAGTTATTGTCAAGGCGATAAGGTGCTTGTTCAGATACTTTTGAGTAACGTGGCCGCTCAGATATATTTAATGACGACTGTACATATTATCCCAAATAGACATACAATATTTGGTCTCTCCGTATAAAAAGTGTAGTCGACAATCCTCCTAAAAGTCTATTTTATACACTGATCAAAATAATAGGGATACACAATTAGGCCAAAAAAATGGCCCCAGTGCCCCTAAAATAGTGCCGCAAGAACGACCCGTGCGGTTTCTCTGACAGTCTTATTACGGTATAAGACTGGCCGGTTACAAATTTTCACGAGCCATGTTTTCAGTAAATCTTGTTTGAGTCTGCACCTCCTTTATACATTGTTGCTCGAAGACGTATGAAAATAGACGTAACAGTTCTCTGTACTTTTTTCAAACGACTTATTAAGTTGTGTTAAAAAAAGGTTTTCAATTTGATTACATATCATTTTAACGTGTAACTTAATTTTAAGAAAATTCTCCAAGGGACTTAATCTTGTACAGCCAGCAGCAGAAGAAGCTAAGGTAGGGTGTTGAAAATGACCTACACACGCTCTTAGTCTCTTAACAATAATGTCGTGTCCAGCTCACTTTGAACACCCTACCCGCTGCTACTTTTTCTGCTGACTGTATATATTTTTTTGCAATGAAAAGTATTTACATTGGTTTGGCTAAATAGACACAGTTCGACGTTGCTTCGGCTCTGTGTAGGATTAGGTCGGAGAATGTAATGTGGCCGCTATTTAATTATACTAGTCTAAGTGTACATGTAATTATGTTTACTACTAACAAGTCCGGCGTCTGAACACAACCTTAAGTTTCCGTATTTAATTTATATATTTTATTATTTGTAGTTGGCGTTTACATTATTTAAAATTAACTTAAACGCCATTCGCTTGGCCTGTTCGCGAAATTGTGACTTTTTTAGAAATATTCGCTTATTTAAATGAACTGCCCTGTAAAAAATACCTAACGTTACTTTACGTGAAAAAGCCTTTTTTTCGCACACGTTTGGCGAGATAAATACACAAACTAAATAGTTCCTATTCGACAAAAACAGCTTAGCCAATTCTTGTATCCTTTCATCCTTTTTCTCCAATGACTGAAAATTGCTGCGTAAGTTACAAATAAAATGTTAGCAATTTACAATCTATACTTAATTTATAACAGATAAAAGGATTTAACTCGTCAAGTTATTTTTAATTAACAAATTCTTACGTTCCCTTTGATCTATGGAGGCTCTTAGAATTCCTCTTTTCTGATTATTTATCAAGATTGTCGTGTCGTGAAAATAGACTTTAAAGTAAGGTTGTGGGCAGACGGCTGGGAACTTCTTCGTATCTGGCTCAAGTTGATGTCTCTAGTTAAGCGCTGTACATGTTTTTTTTTAACAGTAAGTACCGTGTTGTTGGAGGTGTCAGAGAGTGGGGAAACGATATGTGTGTGTACGGAGGGGTATGAAATGAAAATATTACACTTACTTACATATTACTATTTAATTCAATGTGTGATACTTTTTACGAATGTTCTGAATATCTTAGGTGTTTTGGTTGCAAAGTAATAAAAAGCGGTTTTGTAAATCATGGTAGTAATTAAAAAATAATTTCCCTCTCATTTATCGTAGTCCCACTCTCTAAGGCCTTGGGTTTTCTGACCACCCGTCGCCGGCGGCCGGCGACCGTTGCCATACAAACATGGCGATGTTTTGTATGGCGTCGGTCGCCGGCCGCCGGCGACGGGTGGTCAGAAAACCCAAGGCCTAAGCCGCCGTGTCAGTGTAATGTTTAAAATCATCCATTGTTGACTAATACGATCAGGGTAATCATGCAATCATGGAAGTCCCTCATTTAACTCTAAGTACTGATGTGTCGACGTAAACTTTCCAAAACTGTCGAAGTTTTCACATAGGACTTATTATATTTTTTATAGGGAGACTTTCAGTTTCTTAAATTAAAATTTCCTATGTGAAAATTTCTGGAAGTTTCCCAGAACTTTCCGCAACTTGCACATCAGTAACTCTAAGTATTAATACTCCATCACGTTCGTCCGTTAAGCAAGGAATTAGCGTAAGTAATCATACCGCGTGACATGTCACCATTGCAATGTCTAAATTCGCTGTGAATGACGGAGGAAGGCTTGTTGTGATGAGGGATTCTACAATCAATTTTTCCACCAGCAGCACCGTAGCGAGAACAATAATCAAAGCTTTTATAATCCACCAATCATGTTTAATATTTTTTTCAATTGGTTGATTTTGACGGCTGCTGTTAAAAATAATACCGGCACAGTGCCGCCACCTTGTGAAAAAATCGATTGCATAAACCCTCATTGGAAGCATGTTGGAACGGCAATCGAGAGGAAGCAGGTTCGAATTCTGTATTTTTTCAGTCCTTCACAGTAATTTTTTTATTGTAATGGACATCAGTATGTTACCGATTTGTGACCAATATAAGTAATCATGTTTCCCACGGATGCTTTATGTTCTAAAGCATGATTACCGTCTAGCGGTAACTCAACACGGTATCAAAATGTGGAGCAACATGAGATAATTAACGACTGGGACCAACGAAGCCCGACGTATGTTTACTTGCCCTATTTCTTGACTGGCGGGAGATCTTAATAAGATCCCAAGTAACATTACATTCTGTGCTAGTGAGTGTATTTCGTGACACCTGTGTGTTATTAAGCAATTTTTACAGAGAATTTGGTTTATTATTCAATTTTATCTGACCTCAGTCATAATGACGCTTCTCCAAATTATTGTAATAAACAATTGTAAACGTATTAGATGAGATGATATAAGAATAGGTCAGATAAGGTTGTGTTATTATATGTGGTCAGCGTAAATAAGAACTAGTAAATATCTAAGCCCTTGCTATCTAGTCTAGTTTATACAATAACAAGTTTTACCATACTATGACTAAAAGCCACGACCAGTTTTTACACTGGCACTGTTGGCTTAACCATCAACGCACAATATCTGTAAAGTCTCATGTAAGTGTGTATGTTTGACCGTGTCCGGCTCTCATACGTGTCGCGTATTAAAAACGGACTTTTTCCATTATTGTTTGGATATTTGTGGTAAAGTTAAGGTGATTGGCACTTACGTCTTTTATAACGATGCGAATTTAATCTAAGTAACAATCGCCGTTACCTCATTTTTATGACACACATCCTAAATGCACGTTATATTAAAAAAAAACCATGTTGTATGTACGCCCGAGTGTTGCTAGTAGCTTGTAAGGTGTAAAAAAATGTTGCCTGGTTAAAAAACCTAACCTATATTACCGCCTCCGTACTTTTGTGCCAATTTTTTAATACTTCCCAACCGAAAGAGCATTCCAGTTTATGCGAGTTAATTTTAAATACAGTGCATGTTTTAATTTGCTTACTAACAAATTACAACTGATTTGTGGTTAGATACTCATATTTTTTATATATATATTATTTTATGGATTTCTAGACATGTAATACGTAGAGTCGTGTTAATATTATCAGAAGTGACTTTAAAGAAATAAACTGATATTATTAATTCTGGCTGTACGATTTTTATTCAGTTATTAACACATACTTTTAACACTTTTACGTGACCGTAGGTTATATAAAGGTAAGAGACACGTAACTTAATTGACCTATGCGACATTATATTATCTGTTAAATTAGTTGACTGTTCATTTATACTGTTTTTTTAAGCCATGTTTTGTTTTAACAAAAATCCATTATATTTTAAACTGTACCTAATATTGGCAACCAAAATGTATGTTTATATTCATGCCACATACAGTTAACAAGGTAGTTCTCATGCTTTATTTGGTTGCCAATAATTCAGTGCTTTATCCTACGTACAAAAGTTGTATACAAGCATACTATTAAGTTTTATGTGAATTGGAAATGGAATTTGAGAGATACCTACACTATTTCTTGGACTACCATCATTGAAGCCATTAAGAGTCCGGTAAACTTTTTTTTCGATTTTGCTCGACTTTTTGAAGCTATTTTGCAGTAACTAGCATAACTTCTATAATTTTGTATACATATTATGAAAGATCGTTTCTTTTTGAATGGAATAAATACAACGGTTTTTTAATTTTATGCTTTATTTATAAATAATTCACCCTAATCTACCACCTGTTTCGCGATGTTTGCTTGGAGAGGTGAAAAGAGTTAGGTTTTTATTGATTAAAATGAAGTTACACAAGTACGTAAAATATATAAATACATTGGAAAATGAGTCATCTGAGGAATAAGTGTGACAGTTTTTTTCATATTCATATATATTTTTAAGGAAAAGTATGTTTTGCTGGAACAATTTTGCTAAAAATTGCCGAAATTAAGGTGATATTTTTGGGAAGATATTAAAATATTGTACAAATATAGAAATACAAAAATAAACTTCACTTTATGCTTTATTCAGATAGTAGAAAACATATTAGGGTGCATAACAAATAATAATTCAAAATCATACGACAAAATTGCATGAATCAACGTCCTCACTAAACAAGCTCTGTAAGAATTGAGTTTTAAAGTATTAAATATTAATATATATAGACCTAAAGTACTTTTTTGCATTAACAAGACTTCAAGCTATCTTACCTAATGCAATTTATGTGCATAATGTCATTATTAGCGATTTTCAAATCGTTACCGGACTCTTAAAAAAAAACCGAATGAATTCTGTGTTGGAAAAAACAATGACTGTGAACATTATATTCAAATTCTTATGCTGATACACGAGATACCGGCTTAATTTATATTTTAGTTGATAAGAAATCTATTATTTAATGTAAGTGATAGTCACTTGTGAAATGACTTTTTAGTGTACAGTCGACCAAAAATGTGGTCTACCACCCTACGGTTGAGGTGCGTTTGAACGTCATGAGACAACAAGGTCGTTCATGTTTTAAACTCCGTTAGAAATGTCACCTTAGCGATCGTTAGATCTCGCAGAAACTTTTGTCAAAACTGGTAGGCCACTTTCTTGGTCGACTGTACACGAATAGCACAAATATAAATTTTCAACCTACAGGAGTATACATGTCTTAGGTCCTCCAAAGTTCAACTACAGCTAGCATTCTAATTTATATTCATGTGTCGTTCTGCACAATGAAGTCGCCATTCCTGATTCATGATGGTTAATTTGTTAAGTTAATGTAAGCGCCATAAGCCGTGTGGGCCCTTTTTTGATGACGCCAATCCATTTCGCGTATTATTGTTTTGCATTTCTTTCCCTCATATGGCAAACGAAAGTGAGGCATCCCAACGACACAACACGAAGCCTGTACGCGAAATGAATTTAGAATAGCCATGTAAGGTAAGTTTAATATTCATGATCTTTGGAGGTCCTTAAGAAAACCTCATGAACTCTTAAGCTGTCGAAAATGAATTATTTTTTCTTGCTTTAAATATTTTTTTATAATGATACTGTTCTATTCATCCGTTCAGTAATGGGCACATTAAGTGTCATACTGTGATAGTTATGTTAAATGGATATTACATGTAGCTGGTAGAATATGTTTTTTTTAAATACTTTATGTACAGTAACGCGTATTAGTTTAGTTATTATCTGGCATTTTATTTACATCACACGTGAACATGTAAATCGTACGAAGACTTATTTATTTATTATGTAACCGCCTGTATTATTACCTAATTCGAATGTAAAATATATAAGAAATTATCTAAACTTGTGTTTTTTTTATCCTTGTGTATACCAGTCATTTTATTAAGCCTTTATGGAGTTGGAATATATAGCTCTGTCATAATTTATTTATTTGTTCGTTGTTTAGGTAAAATCTTGCAAGCCAGATTTGAACCAGTTTCTGATGTCCGATTGAGCTGAAATTTAACATGCCTGCGTAACTTGTTTGAAAATATCATATTTGGTACCATCGAGATGGTCTGACGATGGATATCGAAGGTGGTCATATAAACTTTGATAAAAAAATGGAAGGAAGTTGATTAGAGTACCTAGTCAAAATCTTTTCAAATTGGTTTAGTATCAAGCATAGTAATCGTTAGTTACCAGTATAAATACTGTAACGTCGGGGTACTTTGGCCAAATTCAGGTTACTTTGGCCCATATAAAATCACACAGACAGATCTAACAAAAAAGAAAATCGTAAACGGTTAGTTTTAGTCAACCTCGAGGCATTGTGCAATTAATTCATTTTTAAAATCTGTTTTCAGTAAATCCCAAAGGCCAAAGTTACCCTCCAGGGCCAAAGTACCCCGATGTTACAGTATTATCCAATAATGGGGTTGGCTGGTGAAAACTTTTGCAGAGGGCGCTGTTACAGATTCCATACAATAAGAGAAAGAGATACAAACAATGATATAAAGAAACAGACGATGCAGGCATAAAGCTTTTCTTAGGCAAAAACCTTCCCTATGGCGTTAATCTACATCATTTTAATTTTAGTGTATTCCAAAAACGGATGGATTTCAATTTCGGAGCAATTCGAGACAAAACATTGAGTCATTTTCGCGAAAATAAATAAAAACTACTTCGCGCCATACAAATTTAGCTTTTCTAGGGACCAATTTTGAAGATGTCACTTTGAGAGTTGCCAACCCCTGCCTAAAGATTTTTTTATACAACGACGGTGGCAAACAAGCATACGGCCCACCTGATGGTAAGCAGCTACCGTAGCCTATGGACGCCTGCAACTCCGGGGGTGTCACATGCGCGTTACCGACCCTTTAAAAACAGGCGGATTCACAGTGTTGACGGTTAAAGAAACAAGAGAGGTCTCACGTCGTCAACACACTGGGTCCTCTTTGAGCTCTTTAATGAAAAATGAAGGTGTAGAATTTTTATTTTATTTTTACAATTTTTTTTTAAATTTACGATTCGACAAAGACTTGGGAA
The DNA here is from genome assembly GCA_911728535.1 of Pammene fasciana. Lineage (NCBI taxonomy): Eukaryota > Metazoa > Arthropoda > Insecta > Lepidoptera > Tortricidae > Pammene > Pammene fasciana. The sequence goes on from OU452295.1 coordinate 4,755,284, forward strand.
CTACTTAGTATTAAGTATTACAAAAAACGCCAAAAAGGTCTGTTTACACAAAGGAGCAAACATTCATATGAACACAGTCGGTAAAATCTTGCAGAGAACTAAAAACTGGAATCCACCTGAAATCGAAAACACTTCCAAACATCGAGATATGAGCTGTGCTTCCAAAAGATAAAAAACAACAAGAATCTTAATTAAATCAAACTGAGACAATAGGTCTTATCGCTAAAAGGCAGTGATAACCCCGGGCCGAGACGGTAGCGCGAAGATAATGTAGTACTAAGATAAATACATTTTGCATCTTAATAATGAAAGCTACGTAGAATATAGTAATTTTCAACAAAAAAGAACTGAAAATGAGTAGGTCATTACTCATTAGTATAAAAAAAATAATAAATATTATGGGACAATCTTACACAAATCAACCTAGTCCCCCAGTAAGCTCAATAAGGCTTGTGTTGTGGGTAATAGGTGACGATATATATAGTAGATAAATATAGATAAATACATAGAAAACATCCATAACTCAGGAACAAATATCCGTGATAAATAAACAAATAAATGTCCTGACCAGGATTCTAAGGCTAGGAGGCCGTTAAATAAGCAGGGTATCAAATATTTGCATCTCATACTTTTAATTACACTCAGTTAATAACTGCAATCTTTTCAAGATGTCACTTAGTACGGGCGGGGACCGTAGGATCTGTTAAAACGGCTATTAGACATTGCAACCTGCAGGGCCCAATCTGTTGTGTACCCTCCCTCTCCCTAACCCTCCTTCAGGTCCTTACGGGCCCTACCTTTAATTACACCTTCCAACCTGACAGATTGGGCCCTGCAGGTTGCAATGTCTAATACTGCTTTTAGTTACGCGATACAAAAATTAGCCCCATGGCACATGTTCATAAAAGTGATGCAGTTCCGAAAAAATAGTATTATATTATAGGAGCTGCTTACCATCATGCGGGCCGTATGTCGTGGTGCCTATTAAAAAAAGTAACTTCACAAAAACTGGCGTCGATTATCTTTGAAAATGTCGCTCTCTGGCCAGTTTTCATGTATACCTAGGTATACTGAGTCTATAGTCTACGTACATAATCTAACGATATACTTATCTCTCCAGCACACACATGACGCAACCTGCCCTATATCCGTAGGGTCGGCTATGAAACCCATTTTCAATATGTTCCATGAAAGATGCCCCAAGTTATCGAGGGTTAAAAATATTCCGGCGGTGGGCGGCGCGTCCCGTACGTGATGTCTAAGGGTAGTAGGGCTCACAGCGAAAAAACATGATCAGTATCTTAGCCTGGGATTCGATTTCGAAATATAAAATGTGTTTTCAAATTAATACTCATTAGAACTGCTTTGATTAGTTATTTTGCCACTTCCTTAATTCAGATCCTATTTTGGTGGCCATTGGTTACCCAGTTCATGTACATTTATTGGTGTAAGTATTTTAAATTGCTAAAATTATGGTTTTATATCCTATAAAAAAGCCGTTTTGATCAGGTGTATTGTGATGGGCTGGTAACTATGAAAGCCTAGATTGAGAATGGTCTGGTCTGACATTATCATGGCCGCGGCCGGGTTTTGTATATATTAAGTATATTTTATTAACCGACTTCAAAAAAGGAGGAGGTTCTCAATTCGACTGTTTTTTTTTTATCATAATTTTTTTTTGTATGTATGTTACTCCATATCTCCGTGAATCGCGAACCGATTTTCAATATTTTTTTTAATCGAACAGGTATAACCCCTAGATGGTCCCATTGTCACCAAGTCGGGATCTGATGATGGGATCCTGGAGAAATCGAGGGAACTCTTCAACTATTATAGGCACACCTATAGTGATTTCACTATTTTTTACAGCAACTCGGCCACTTTCTCTTGGAATAGCGGATCCTAAGTGAAGTCGGTTCTTTTTTTGTTTAAAATTATTTTTGTTTCTTGCTCTGACTGTATGAAGTCAATGTGCTGTTACTCGCAGTATTGTGGTAAGGTTTGATAGGATCGGTAATTTATTCTCCACTGTTCTCAATTGATGGCATATTGTTATTGGCCACTGTCTTGCAACCCTCTTACAAATGATGTGGTCGTACTTTAAAAATACGTATTTTAATGTCGACTTTATATAATAATAATATGTATACGAATAGGTATGAAGTGTTGTAGGTACCTACCTAATCGGATTCATTACTACTACTTTTTCCTCCTTTACAATTTTTTTTCCAAAACGTTTGTTTCATTTTATTTGCTATAGTTTGATTAACTTCGTCACTACCTACTAGTAACAATTGGTATTTTTCCCAAGTAGTTAACACTTTAAAAAGTAGGTATTTAGCCCTTTACTACTTTAGTGGTATTTTTAATTTAAGACATATCTTGCCATAGGTACCTACTAGGTTTACAATGTATGGAAGGAGCTGTCAGATTACTGTTTTGAATTAAAAATATGTACTACTTTAACGCTACCTACCGCTCCCGACCGCCCGCACAATCGAGTTTGCCATGGCGGTCATTATTAGAATGATATTCGGAACCGTTCGCGTTCGGAAACCATTAGGTTTCCGAACGCGTATTTTCAATGTCGATTCATATTTTACCCACGAATCTTTACGTATCCGAATATCCCTTTTACTTTTTTTGTTAAAGAGAATCGAACCTTATAACCGAGCAAGATAAGTGATCAAAAGAAACTAGAGAAACAGTCCTGAAGAGGATATCAAACTAGCCTCACTTGCACTCGTTGTAACATAACAACGTTGATGTATTGTCATGTTGCCATGATTTTTTGATGACGTAATTACTCCTTTAGGGCCTTTTCACATCTCCGCAGGAATCGACATCGCAGCAGTGTGAAAGACACCTAATAATTTCGTGAGATTACGAGTACAGTCCGTGATTTTTAAGAAGAACCTTCGGAAATCGACGATGACACACGAAGGTGATATTGCTGTTCTGCTTTTTCATGTGTCACTGTTAATTGATACCCGACGTCTCTTTCTAAAACCCGAAGGTTCTTTTAAGAGCTCACGGACTGTACCTGCTAGTCAAGATCGCTTCAGCCTTTATAATATTTTGACCTAGTTTTCGAACAAGGCACGTGTAGGATACATACATTAGTGCCAAGGTTGTCCTGTATATTACCTGTAAACTTGTTAAATTTAATATTGTTACTCTCCAGTAACAATATTAAATTTAACAAGTTTACAAGGAATTTCTTGGTCGATTGTTAGGTTCCTAAAATTAGTGGTCAGCCTCTAATTGAGTACTCGCAATTTCCTTGCAAACGAGATGACCAATATAACAAGAGCCTTATGATTACTTTTTCGCTCTTTCTAGCTCCATAACCCCTTGATCGATCCTGCTAATAAACGAACTTTCAAGTACATATCAACAAATTTCACTAGGATCAAAAAAAAATTAAATGAAACGAGAATATTTTCAATTGCTACCTACTTTGACTTTTTTAACTACTTCGCGCCATACATATTTAGATTTTCTAAGGACCAATATTGGAGATGTCACTGACAGTTGTCATCCCCATTATTTTTAGAGTAATTTGAGATGGAATATCAAAGTAGCAACTGTCTAGACGGACGTTTTTTCAGCTATTTTAATGTCACCTAGGTAAAGTAACGCAGAGGAGTGGGCGTTGCGTTAATAGATTTTACAACTTCAGGCAGAAAACGTGCTCGTTTCGGAGGCCTAGTTTCTCTTAAAATAGTTAGTTAGTTTAGGAAGAAAGAGAGCTTTTTGATCTTACAGTTTTCTTAGTAGTAATATCCCAAAGGTCCCATGTGTAGCCTATACATGTATAATGTGAAACAGGTACATTGTCTGTCTCTCACAGACACTCTATTTAAAAAGGTCTTTCGATGCCCGGGCAGGAATGTCATTTTGCACTCGTCCCGAGTCTTGCCTATTGTAAGACATTGGTTCCACCCTTGTATCGAAATGTACTCTCGTCAAATACGCGACAAAACGTATTCAATTGATATTGACCTACTAACGGCAATAACATTTAAATAATTTGTGAGTTCGGATTATTATTAGAATTTCAGTGAAACCTTAGTAAATATCACGTTTCGGGTAGTTATTTTAGTTTGTTTTGGTAACGATAATAAAAATAAACTCTCATTAATAGGTATAACCTTGGTCCGTTCGACGCCACGTCGTCCGTTCTACTTAAAAACTTATAAAAATAGATTTCGCCAAACTGAAGTATCCTTTTAGTAAGCTTTACATAACTAAATATACAGAGGCACTACAGTACAAATACTAAACTAAATTAATAACTAGCTCAAATCTAAACTAGGCCCTTGCGGCATTGTACCAAGGATGCTGGCGGCATTTCCTCGTTGTATCGCAATGCTGATACGCTGTGCGAGGAAACCGCCAGCTCTTCGGTCACCAGTTACATCAACCAGACCCTTTGCGATTTCTGCAAAAAACTTGTGTGCGCTGGGACCCCATGGACCTAGAGTTTCAACTCCAAAAGGTACAAAATGGTACTCTCTACCGAGACTTTTATATTTATAAGCTTTTATTTCTTACTGACAACAAATAGACACGAAAGGAAAATGATCATAAAAAGTATTAGGTAAGTTTAAGAGAGTTACAGCTGTATTTTTTTATTACTCTATTACCAACTATTACCAAGAGACATGGCATTAGTTATGATCATAAATTTTCAATTAAGTATATACTTATTTTATAACCAAAAAATATAATACAGGGTACTCTTAGACAATTTTGGATGAAACTAATTCTTCCGTAAATAATAGCTCCGAGAGATAAAATAAAAGTGTTTATCGTATTTTCTCGAAAATAAACATTGATCCCAGCAAAAAAGCGTAAAAAAATACTTTTGGCCAGGAATTATATATGTGGAATTGTGGATGAATTAATTTATTCGTATGAGCCACCGTGAGTTATTTACAAAAAACCAAAAAAAGGGACCTTTACAGAGAAGAGAGAAACAGGAGGTTCCAGGTTTGAATCCTGGTAAGGGCATTTGTCTGTGTGTTTATCACGAATATTTGTTCCGGAGTTATGGATGTTTTCTATGTATCTTAAGTATATATTATTTATCTATGTAAGTAGGTATATGGTCGCCTAGTACCCATAGTACAAGCTTTGCTTAGTTTGGGACTACGTTGATATGTGTAAGGATTTCCACAAATATATATGTATTTTATTTTTTATTCATGGGATTAGGCCAAGCGGACCCCAGACTATATTGAGCCGTAGCTAAAACCGAGACAAACGCTAGGATTCCTCAATAATGTGATTTTACAAATATAAAAAGGTACATATGTATACTTGTAGGTATAACACTTGTAGGTATAACTTGTAGGTCTTTCTCGGCCCCGGAACAATTGTGTTTCGGACCTTCGCGAGGCGTATGCAGAGCAGAAGCCAACGCGCAGATGCCTTTTCGACATTTAATGAAAAGTGAAGGATACACTAAGCGGATGCTGCTCCTGCCCGTATATTAACAGAATATTATTATTAATTGCTGAAACACCAGCTTATTATACTTACTTGTAGAATAGCCGGGCAATCAAGGCCCGTTCGAGAAACTTCGCAACTTTCTGAGGGCCCATATTGTCGCCGAATTTTCCCAATAACATTGATTTGTTTTGATGCCGCCGCGTGGGACGTTTTTAGGGATCCGTAGGTACTTGAAGGGCGCCTGAGACCCACTGAATGTATGACGTCGTTTAGGTTCAGTATGAGTTCGGTACATATCTGGTCATGCTTTAACTTTATCTAAGATATTTAATAAATAATAAATAAATAAATATTAGTACAATCTTACACAAATCAACCTAGTCCCACAGTAAGCTCAATAAGGCTTGTGTTGTGGGTACTAGACGACGATATATATAATAATAGATAGATATAGATAAATACTTAAATACATCAGAAAACATCCATAACTCAGGAACAAGTATCTGTGATAAGCACACACATAAATGCCCGGACCAGGATTCGAACCCGGGACCTCCTGCTTCATAGGCAGGGTCACTACCAACTAGGCTAGGAGACCGTTAATTTAGGCCATTAAGATTGTGCTACCTGTTTTTCTTTGTCTACGTGCTCGTTCTGCTCTCGTCTAAGGGCGGGTTGCAACACGCACATTTAACGAACTCATCATTGTAACAGTCGTCCACCTGCTTCCCATCAGGCGGGCCTTATACTTTTTTGTAACCATCGTACCATATAACTAAACTAGTAGTCCGCCTCGAACTGAGAACTCGCGATTTACTTGCAAACGAGTTGACACAAGATCAGACCAACATTAATACAAAACTACCAGAAAAAAATACTGCTATAAACTACTTAATATTTTATCTTGTCTGTGGTCATGCCGTAAATAAACAAAAGGGATTTTGACAACTCCGAAAACGCATCCGATATGTTCTGAGGTGGTAGCTGTCACTTCGTGGAGATGAACCCCCCTGGTGTCGGCCAGGATTAAACTAAGAAGGTTTATGGTTGACACAATGAAACCTCCAACAAATAGTGAACCAGCCAGAGACATTACATATAAGCAAAGAGTAAAAAGAAACAAAGAAAATAAAAGATTGAGCCCTGGCCCAAAAGATACTACAATCATGCACGCAGCGAATGATGTCTAGTCAGTTATGCGTTCATTTATTCCAGGCTTATCAAGAATAGTTCCTGAGTTATGGACGTTTTCTATGTCTACTGCTCTAGATAAAATACCACTTCAGGTAGTTCAGGTGCATTCAGGCTAATTAGGCAACTCCTCGTTTGCATAGGTTTTCCATGGACGCGCCGCCTCTGGATCGGCCACACGACACCCTAAGCCCGCCTCTGTATAATTAAGTTGTCTCCATGATAAATTATTATCAAACTTGCTACGATACGGGTCTACAACGTAGCACATTCGTAGCATCTGCTACGCTTCTTGGTGGCACGTATTGCATAAAATGTCAGAGTGAAATGAGTAAGTTACTTAAGTACTCTCCGTACCAAAGTTACGAGACTTACGACGGAATACGTATAATTTAATTTACTTATAAATCGTTGAAAGTAGGTTAGGAGTTAGGACATTATTAACGGGGTGCGTCCCATAAGATATAACTACAAAATATATAATTTCATATTAATAACGTTCACAAGATATAATGAACGTTTGCTATAACAACAAAATCTATATTTTTATTAGGAATAACGGTCAATTAATATAACACTCATTTTGTATAATAACTTATCATATAACACTCAAATACTCTAAATTTGTTTAATATAACATACATAACGTATATCGATCATAAGATATACTATCTTTTAGTATAATAATTACAAAATATAATAGCGTATGATATACTAAATAGGTTATAAACTCCATTCCAACCTTTTTCCCCAAAGTGTAATGTTTTCACGGATTTCAAACTAAATCAATAGGTAGAATAGGTAGGTTAGGTTCGTTAGGTAGCTTCAGATGCCCGAAGGGCAAAACGCCCGGAAATAGGAGCCCCGCGAAGCGGGGCTCCGTCTAGTTAAGTTGAGGATTCAACATTTTGAGAATTTTAGAATAGCTAATTAGACTAGCTGCTACTTAAAAAATCGTGTAGACCAGTTGCTTTTAGGCGAGTTGATATGTACACGAGCTGCGATTTAGACAACCCGTTATTCTATACGAGCATTATGTATTTTGGTGTTAGATGTATTGAATATTATACATTATAAATCTAAGGTATTATGAACGTTATACATTATGACCGTTATATACAACGATATTATACTTAAACAACGTTATACTTAACAAAATTAGATATTTTGATGTTATATCAAACGTTCATTATAGACTTTGAACGTTATACAAAACAAGCTTATGCAATATGAGCGTATATAATATGAATATTATATAATAAGTTCTTATATCTTTTATTACTTACCCTTATTAACGACATATGAACAGGACGTTGTTTATGTCCTACTTGGTACAGTCAGCAACAGAAGTAGTAGTAGTAAAACACTTTATTACAACAAAAGAAAAATACCTACAACAGGAACAACACATCATTTTTGTAAGCTGTGCGGGCGAGGTGCTGAAGATGGCCTATTATTATTTTATTACCACGACAGTAGCAAACAAGCATACGGCGCGCCTGATGGTAACATGCTACCATAGCCTATGGATGCCTGCAACTCCAGAGATGTCACATGTTGCCGACACTTTAATATACAAGGTGCAACAAAAATACTGGTGAACCTTTTAAGGGCAAAAATATTGGTAGCGTATTCTAATTATGAAAAACTTAGAAAAAAGAATTTAATGTGAAAAAAATGGTTTTGTATGGAGGGTTAGCCAACTGGGGCGACGTGACCCATACAAATTTTTATTTTTATTTCGCGTCCATAAAATCCAAATCAAATCATTCTCCTATAATTTTTCTTACTCGCAATACGATACCAATAATGCCCTTAAACGGATCACCATTATTTTTGTTAAGGAGTAGAATTTACCAGCTTTCTGGCAAACTTACTGGCATGCTCTTATTCTTTAAAAAATAAAGTTATGAGATTTTATTTAAACACTTCGAACAATGGGGTTGGCCGGTGGAAAATATTTACAGATGGCGCCAGCATAGCTGGTACCTGTCAGTCCTACAAATAGTGTCAAAATCTTGGTTTTTTTTAAATTTTTTTTGACCTGGATGGGCTAGCTTTTACTAGTAAAAGGCACCTAGCTATGCTGGCGCCATCTGGGCAAACCGTTGACAGTTGCCAACCCCATTCGATATTTGTGTTGTTGATTGAATGGGAAAACATAACAGGATACGTTGATGAATGACACCAACAGTGACAGATCATTCTGCTCTGGAGTAACTATCTTTATTTTCAAAAAAACCACCAATTAATATAGTTACATTTCAAAACATTAAGTATTACGGATAGGTTACGTGTATATCTATTCGACACCGGCGGTCCGGCTCAAGATCTTAAACTAGAGATGGTTTAGACAACCATAGTTATTGTCGTTTATTGTCATTTTACATAGTTGTCTTCTTATCAAGACCGCACTGGATATATAGAGTAACATCTATGTTAAAATAGCTAATTTATTTTTGTCCAGTATTACAGAAACTGTTACAATACCTGTTCTAGAATCAAAGATTTTCGTCCAATAATGGAATGACAAATTTATTGTCGTTTTTATAAACACACGCATTATAGCTCGATATATTTATTGATATGATTATTTCATCATGATATTTCGCAATAATTTGTCACATGCAAGACGTCACCATGTCTTAGAATTATTGCAGTTTATATTTGTCTGATTGCATTTTTATTTTTATGCCTGATATACGCCAGCATCCAGTCAAACGAAAACAGCATTCTTCCACGTTTGCTTGATTATATTCTGTTTCAAATTACCCACGATCCTTGTGGTTACTACTATACCTCGAGTTTTTAAAACTAAAGAAATTACGGTCAAATTCACAGATATTTCCTTTATTTCAAGCCATTTCAATGAAATATAAAATTAAGTTTAGTTGATTTAATTACGAGTAGTAAAGTAATCAGTTTAGAATACTTAAGTATTCTATAAGTAACTATTGTTTTGTTACTTACTCAATAAATATTCACTAGAATTAAATTAAACATTTGCTTATTAGAATACTATGATGCTTATTAGCAAGTTTACAAATCAATTTCCTTAAATCGCACGATGAAAATCATACAATTTTGTTTTTAAAAAACGAGGTACAGGTACGTAAACGTACTTCTCATAGAAATGTTTACTTGTAGGTAGTGACGTCAGAACTACGCAGCCATTGCAAACCGCGGAACCTTTATCCGTACAGAAATATTCAAGATATTATATAATTAAACACCTATTCAAATTGCAATACGCATTCAATAAACACTACTCATTTGTATTATACGCTAACTACCTAATATGAGTTTTAAAAGACAATAAAATAATTTGTAAAACTCTACAGAATATTGTTAGAAAATTATATAATAATGTTTTGCTAGTTGTAACATATACGATAGCCGAGCGGAGTTCAGCCGAGCTATGCTCGCCCGGTCTTAGCCTTCGTTCAAGCCTTCAGCCGAGCCTTTTAGCCAAATAGAGCCGAGCGAGCCTAGCGCCGCCAAGCTGTATGTAGCTCGCCATTAATAGAAGTTTAATGAATTCATTGACTCGCTTAAAGCCATATACATGTGTAATATATTTTAAAGCCAAATTTTATAGTCTGTGAGGTTATTGACGTATCGCGTCAATACTTATCAAGTCGATAGATATAATAATAAATATAGTACACAAATAGGTAACAACTTCCTTAGATTACAGCCTTGTCTTTCAGTGCGAAAAACGGTATAGGAATCATGTCAAATAAACTTGAGCGTTTCACATAAAACTTGCATTTTAATTTTATGATAGAACTTTCACAATTTGAAATGTTGTAGGTCTAGTCAGGATGACCTAATGTTGACAGATTACAGAACATTCCACAGATTAGATAAATTTGAAACGTCACCTTAGGCTGCGTTCACCTACACCTAGGATACACAGATACTAAATAAGCCGCGCCCGCACGATGCGCAAATTGCTAATTTACAATATTTACTATTACAATAATCATGGAACATTTAATTGTAGTTAAAGCATTTACTGTCGGACCTCGGAGCTAAATGTACCTGTTTCTCGAACATCTTTGTCAAGTTGATGACAGGTTTTTAAATGGTATATTGTGCACACAGTGCTGTTCGAGAAAAAGGACCTTACTGCATTTACTCTGTAAGGGCCGACTAGCCGTCTTGAAGGCTTTTGGAATATAATATACAAGGTAACGATATACTTACCTCTAATCACAACGATAAATTATAGTGGTAAGACTTTAAAGGACTATAACATTTTTAAAGAATTAATTTAATACTTGACAGTTATTTATAGGAAAGTGGATTTCAGTAAGCTATTGGAGTTAGACTATAGGGACCGTGCGCATTGGAGGGTCTCCCATTGGTCTAAATCGAAAACTAAAACTATTCCACGCTAATAGACAGTGCTGCCTCCAACATTTGACTCACAAACCCTTGCGCGTTGTAAGTGCTGTCATCTAGTAGACTAATTTGGCAACTTTAGTCTGTCACTTCGCGCCAATAGAATACTGTGCTGTCTCCAGTTTACGCACGTTCCCTATTATAATTTGACCAGGGACTTTATTTTAAGCATAGATAGGGAGAATTATACGGTCTCTTTCTTACGCTATTACCTTCGCTACTAAAAAAGGGACGAGTATAGCTTATTAATTCCAATGTTACTGCAGTTTTTGGTCAGCCAGACCAAATAGTTAATTTATTGAATTTTATCGTTCTTTATACTTCACGAAACTCGGGTACTGCGCTGTCACAATATCTGATGCACTTGGCAAGTAATAAACATGTACGTATTACGAACTAATATTACACAAAAGATATGTACATAAATTGTAAAATATACGTAAGATTAACGATCTACGACTACAGCCATAAATTACAAGTAAAATAGTTATGTTTCTTAACTTATAGGAAATAGTAGTGTTCAGCTTGAACAGAGATCATGAAGGAGGCTGTCGGGCTCAGACAATGCCTCTTAGTTCAATAAAAGCGACTACGCGAAGTATGGATGGTATAAGGAGGATAAGTATCTCTTATAGGGGAACGGTCGAAAAAGTGTCCAGCTGTATACAGTAAATAATAGTTCCAAATCTCTCCGAGTGGCGCTAGTATAGCATTAGCAACTCAGCAGTTATTGACGGAGTGAATTGCGCTGCATATGCGCTACCATATCTTCTATAGCTATTGTGGCGCCACCAATTTAACGCCCTTTGACGGATACTTTTGTAATATAAGTAGAGATTGTCATCCTTACCTTCTACCATCCATAACGCGAAGTCTCGCGACCATAGACATCATAATTAGATTTTTTTAAAAGCTCAAATCGTGAGCCGCAGCTGTTGCAAATATTCCATTACCATCCCTTAATATAATAAGGTTAAAACTTCTACTACTTAAACTCTAAACACCGATTGTAAAACATACAGAGTTATTGTCAGAAAATTACATTTATTGATTTTTATTGTCAAATTCGTTATTATAGGGAATTGACGGGTAAAAAGTTAATTGCACTCCGTGCCGTTATTGTCGTATGGAAGTCCTGTATATAATAAGATTAACGCCCGCCTAGCGCGGAGCTCCAAGACCTTAAACTAGAAAAATACTTGATTATTCAAAAAGGGTATATTAAAATGGAAAGATTGCGTATCTACATCGCAACGGTATTTATAAATATAAAAATATTGCGGGGTAGCGGAGAAGCTCGCAAGCGGAGAAGATATGCTTCTGATATGGGGAAAGAGTTAAAGCCCAAGTGTTGTACGTTGCGGGGAGGCCCCGTGGAATGTAGTGTTCTAGAATGTTCTAGAAGTTCAGTATGCGTAGGGCAGGGGCACGTAGTCCAGGTAGGGGTAGGCGCGGCGCGAGGGGGGCACGATCATGTCGGAGTAGCGCGAGAATTGGGATACCTGACGACTGCCGCCTTGAGGTTTCCTGTTAACAAAACAAAATTACTCTTAATATGTTATTTTAAATAAAGAAATCCGTAAGTTATGCCAAAGTGATACGTTTTGTACAACAGCAACATACAGTCTCCATCAGATATATTGGACCGACCAAGGTGGTCCCAAAATCGAATCCTGGTCAGGGCATTTATTTGTGTGTTTATTTATCACGGATATTTTTTCCTGGGTTATGGATGTTTTCTATGTATTTAAGTATTTATCTATTTCCCCATTACAAAAGCCTTTATTGGGCTTACTGTGGGACTGGGTTGATTAGTGTAAGATTGTCCCATGATATTTATTTATTGAAAAAATAAATAAATATAATTTATGAACAACGCCTCTATTGTCAAAGCGATAAAGTGCATGTTAAGATATTTTTGAGTACCCTGGCCGCTCCGATATATTGGATGGCGATTGTACAACATACAGATGATCATCAGTATTTAATTAATTTTTTTTTTTGAAAGAAAAAATATTTATTTACATAACTAAATATACAGAGGTACTACAGTACAAATACTAAACTAAATTAATAACTAGCTCAAATCTAAACTAGGCCATTGCGGCATTGTACCAAGGATGCTGGCGGCATTTCCTCGTTGTATTGACGTTTTGAGTAGGTATTATTAGTTACTTACAAATTTTATAATATTTGTAGTAACTAATAGGTATTATTACTAACTAATTATGACTTACCTTGACTAGGTAGTCAAGGTAAGTCATAATTAGTCTAGTTTACGTAAAACCACAAATAATGTGCTTGAAAACAAATAAAATCATAAAACGGGAATTCGAATATAAGCTAGCTACCTAAAATATTCGCAATATCAGTTGTATTAAAAGATGAATGGAACCCTATGTTATGTCCAAACATCAAGTAATCTTTATGTTAAGTATTTCTGTGCCAAATAATAAAGGCAAATGTGGTTCTTGAAAAAAAGCAATATTTTCAGTAAGATTTTATCTGAATGTAGGTACTAGGTACTTCCCACGTTGTCATTGATCTTCTGAAGACCAACGACCTCTTAATTCATTATATTTCGATCAGATATAAAATAAAATATATCAATATAATGGATAATATCTTCTATAAAGTAATGAAATGATGGATAATCCCGATAATGGACTAATATGATTAAATATGAGTGATTATCCAACATTCAACAATCGTGCAGTGATACTTGTTATTGTAGAGTCAAAAGCATCGTGCCGATGTGGCAATAAAATAAAGCGAGAACGTTGCAACGTAAAGCGACTGCCGACTGCAAGAGTGAGCGAGACGTCTAGCTTAATGAGTTTCAACTAAATCGAAACGTTGGTTTTGGCTCAACTATAGAATATTAGTAACTAGCGACCCGCCCCGGCTTTCGCGAGGGTGCAATTATACATATAAACCTTCCTCTTGAATAACTCTATCTATGAAAAAAAAACCGCATCAAAATCCGTTGCGTAGTTTTAAAGATCTAAGCATACATAGGGACAGACAGCAGGAAGCGACTTTGTTTTATACTATGTAGTGATTATTAAAAAACATTTTCAATTATACGTCTATAAACTTAGGTAGTTTGATACGGTTGATAGTTTATGAAATTAACCATTTATGAATATGAATATAATCATCTTGTGCCTAGTCGGTGCATATAATTTGGTGTATAGTAGGGCGACATCTTTAAACATGAGGGATTATACAGAAATTGTTTCGTTTATTACGAAATACAATCCCCCCAATGAAGCCGCTACTGGATGGTCGACGCAGTCCTAAGTACATTGTTTTTATTAAGTTAGATGTTATTTAATATTAAATTTTATAAATAAGTCCAACAACTGATGTGGATTACAAAGCACATTGTAGGTATTTATTACATATCAACATTGTATATTATTCTAACTTATTTCATACCATAAATTTTCTATTAAATCTGAACCAAAATTCCAAAAGATATTTATTATAATTACGAAGGTAAAGATCGCAATCTAGCGTCAATTTAGGCGATATTGAACTTTATTACGGTAATACTAGCCCTTACATAAAAGAACCTATGTTTGTACGAGAAAACCGTGAGTTACGTCCTTCTTAATTCTTCAACGAAGGAGATCATTCGCGATACCATCTGACGAGTGACAAGGGTCGACCGCTCCGATATTCCAATGCGCGGATATTTTTGACAGCTCTGATTAAGTCCTAGCGATTGGTATCGATGATAAAATTATTTCGACAATTTTGTAAACGCATCTTCATCGATGATTTTATGATTTTATATTTGTCGAAAATGTTCATTGCAAAATTTGAACCAATTAAAGTATTTTTTACGCGTTTGTTTAGTTTAGTCGTCGGTAGCGCGCCGTCAAAGCGAAGTCATAACATTCTTAGTGCTTGAAGATTGAAACCTATTCGCTATGTGAGAAGTGCATGGTAGGGGTATTTAACGCAAACGATCGCAGTGCACAAAGTAACAATAAATTGGGCTCTGGTCAATATCACATTTCAAAATATTTGACATTACCTGTAGGGTCAACTATCAAAATAGTGAATCAGCCAGAGACATTTGATAAAAGCAACGGTCTCCGAGATAACGCAAAGAAGTTCTTTTTAAAGCTCACGGACTGTATTGACTAGAATTGAATTACTTGTTGTGCCTGGTGCTGGGGTCGTCTGCGTACTCCTGAAGATTCTGCAGACCACGCTGCTCCTGTTCACCGTAGTAGTATCCTGATGGGTACTCGTCATTGCTGCAACAATATAACAGACTTAGTGCATGTGGCAACATAACAGACTTAGGCCTGGTTCCCACTTGTCGGATGTCGGATCCGGGTTTTAATCGGTCGTTCCAGTAACAGAACATTTTATATGAAGCTATTCACACTTGAACGACACGATTTTGTATGAAGCACCAACAGCTGATCTTGTCTTAGGGGGCCCACCGACTATCAGTCCGCCTGTCAGTTAGAACAAAAATTTGACAGCTCCGAACAACTGACAGTCCAATATCGTCAGGCTGACTGATAGTGGGTGGGCCCCATTAGAGATGGCAATAGTCACAAACACATTATTCTATACCACAACGATGGCAAATAAGCATACGGTCCGCATGATGGTAAGCAGTTACCGTAGCCTATGGACGCCTGCAACTACAGAGGTGTCACATGCGCGTTGCCGACCCTTTACAAAAAGGAGGATTCACTGTATTGACGGCTAAAGGAACAAGAGGGTCCCTCGTCGTCAACACACTGGGTCTTCTTTGAGCTCTTTGGCAACCTTACTCATCAGCAAGAACACAACACTATGAGTAGGGTCTAGTGCTATTTGGCTGTGGTTTTCTGTAAGGTAGGAGGTACGTCCCCAGTCGGGCTCTGCTCCAGATTTGAGCGAGATGACATTCGCTGTGCTGTGCCCTACCCTACCACACATAGCGAGATGACATTCGCAGTAGCCATACCTCTCTTTAGGACGTAGTTTAAGAACATACTCGTTTCCGGGCGTAGTTTAAGATCATACCCGGGTCCTTAACACTATTAATAGTAGGGTCTAGTGCAAATTTCCCTTGTCAGGCCTGCGGCAAGAAATGCCGCTCTCGCATCGGGCTGTTCAGCCACCAAAACCGGTGTCTCCCTAATTTTATTTATATTAATTATGATGTTTATTTGTTTATTCCTCAAATCAACACTTACAGTCTAGCTAGACGTGTTAACACCGGACAGATAAAAAACGAGAGAATATTGTTACAAATTATTTAAAAACTTACGTACTAAACAATTTTAACAAATCCTAAATAACTAAGTATTAATGGAGCTTCGAGCAGAAATGGATTCCAAATATCGGTTGCTAGTGGCAAGAAATCTAGTTTCATTCGTAAAAAATATATCCAATTTAGTGTCGCTGTCTAAGATATCATTGAGAAGACTCAGAGCTTGGTGTAGGGGTGAGTGGGACAGAGCACAAGTTTGCACCGACGGAACTGCAAACAGCTGACGGCGACGTGGCTGGAGCTGAATACCGGTTATTGGTGCCACACGCAGTGACATGAGGGCTAACAATGGAGGGTTAAAAATTTGGCCACGTACTAACTGAAAGAAATATCTTATCAGATAGATATTTCTCCTGACCTCGAGTGAAGTGTAGTTCAACATCCCCAGTATGTATAGAGTAGGGTACAAGTGAGGGTAGTACCCATAGAGCTTTCGATAGAGAAAGCGAAGAAAGATTTTTTGTACCCTCTCTACCATTAAGGTGTACTGTTGTTCATGAGGACTCCAGATTAATGTGTTGCTTTCCAGTCGGCTTCGAACATACGCATTATAAAGCACACTAAGGGCTTTATGAGAATTGAAAAGCTTACATTGGCGAATAACAAAACCCAAACATTTTCTTGCAGCATTACAAGTATCGACAATGTGTTCATTAAAGGTAAGGTGTGGATCAAACCGTGTACCTAGATCACGGGTAGATGAAACTTGCTGTAAGGGTTTGTTCTCTATTGCATAGTTATAATGTAGCGGGTGGTGAGCTCGGGTGTAGGACATAATGGAGCATTTATCTTCGTTAAGAGACAGTTTATTTTTGATACTCCATTCCAAGACGTTGTCAATGTCCTGTTGTAGTTTAGCACAGTCGTTGTCGCTACCGACCGGCATAAGCAACTTAAGATCGTCAGCAAACATTAAGCACGTTGAGTGCTGGATGGATGTTGGCAGGTCATTGATTAGGATTAGAAATAGGATAGGACCAAGGTTGCTACCTTGTCCTATTCCTGATAGTACTGGGTAAGGAGTAGATTTAGAGTTCCCGTATAGGACATACTGTTGCCTTTTCGTTAAGTAGCTTGCTATTAAAGATAGAAGCGAATAGGAAAAGCCAGCTAAAGAGAGCTTTTCGAGTAGCAAGTCATTATTAACTCTATCAAAAGCTTTACGGTAGTCAAAGTAGGCGACGTCTACTTGCTTCTTATCGTCTAGACTATTGGCAATTACAGTTGTAGCATGTTGCTGGTGGCAAAAGAATTTTCAACTTATAATAGAACTAGCCCTTTACGAGTTTGTAAACTCTCTTCTATGTATTTTACCCCCATCAATAATGTTGGAGTTTCAACGTCTTATCGAATAATTAAAAAAACTCCCAAGTCAAAAAGGAAGTGTTACAAACAATTGTTGAATTTCAATCTTTAATGATCAATTAGCGTTGAAGGCAGGCTTTAATCGCAATACTTTGAAGACTGTTTTTGTTTTAAATAAAAAGTCGTATGTCCCCACAGGCTTTATAATACGTAAGGCCTTTTGTTCTAAGTCGAAAGACTTATATCGCTAAATCTCTCCAATTTAGTGTTCCAAAGTAGCAAAGTTTTTGAACAATGACGTAACAGACTGCCTGTTAAGCGATGAGTGATTTTAGGTTTGTTCCGTAAAGGGTCCTTAAGAAGTGCTAATATTAAAAATAACTGCCTTCAATAGTCGTTTTACTTACTTGGGAGCGACAAAATATTACTTAGCTGTATTTAATGCTTATAATGACTTACAAAGATTAAATTTATGAACTTAGAACTGAAAGAATTGTTTTTGTTTTTTTACTTCGTTTATTTGTTTAAGTTGTCACACTACTATATGTATAAATTATAAACTTATATAGATGTCATATAAAAAGGAAAAGTGACCAAGGCTTCCGGTGCCCAATGGTGCTGGGATGGGATGGGCTTTTATTTTGTATATGACTTCTATATATGTTAATAATTTATTAAATAAACTTAGTGGTGGATCAGTAAAGTTCGAAACTTGACGTTTAACGTGTGTAATTTTAAGTTTGATTCTGATACAACAGTTGGGAATGAATGTGGCCCTGATCCGATTTAGATAAAATTCGGTTTGAAAATATTACGATTCCCCGGGAAGGACATAGGGTATTGTGTTATAAAGAACGTTAACTAGGAAATGCGATAGTTGTAAACTACACCAATTGACTTTATTATATATTCTAATAGATCAGCTATCTAAAACAAATTTTTCTGAGCAAATGAATTAGATACTTCAATTAAACATCGGGGGATTTTATCCGGACAACTCATACATATCGGAAGAACCCGAATCCCGACTTGGCAAACCTAAGAACCAGATTTAGCACAAGCTTAGTGGATACGTGGGTATCAGGCTATTAGTCTGATTGAGTACTCGTGTAAGGCTGTCTATGACTTAGCAATCTGCCCACATCGCCAATGCGGTTGTGCTATTTGCGATATAATTGGCTTCAGTATCCGACTGGGATTTGGATTAGTATATACCTAGTATCAGAGTTTTTCAGCCGTATAAGCTGTTAAATTTACTTTTCAACCGACTTCCAGGTATCGAAGGAGGAGATTCTAAATTCATCGGGATTTTTTTAAGTATGTTCACCGATTATTCGAAGACGGCTGGACCGATTTGGATTTTTGTTTGTTTGAAAGAGACTTCACAGTTGGTCCCATTGTCACTAGGGCCGAATCTGCTGATGGGATCCTGGAGAAATCGAGGGAACTCTTCAACTATTATAGGCGCACCTATAGTGATTTCAGTATTTTTACAGAAACTCGGGCTGTTCCTCTCCAAAAAACGGGACCTAAGTGAAGTCGGTTATTTTTGTTTAAAATTATTTTGAAGTCTGCGTACATTTTTATGGTACTTCTAGTAAACAGTGGACCGGGATCTCTAGGTAATATTAGTTGGGGCTAAAATAGATGTACCTTCACAAAACAGTACTCAAAATAGCGGTTTAGATACATATTGAACACCAGTCAATATGTAGGTAAGTAACTATTTATAACCATGTACGGAATTAGATTTTGATTAATAAATAAATGAGCATATAGCCGCTTAAGGATATTGACACGGACAGATTTAACGCTGATCTTCAGTCTATAAATTGGGAACGCCTAGTTTGTGACAATGTCAATGACACTCTCTGGTTTTTCAATGCATCCATCTTACATATTTTTAACCTACACGCTCCATTTCAGAAAACTCTTATTAAAAAACAGCATTACCCATGGATCACTCACACAGTAAAAGAGATGATGCGACTCCGTGATGAAGCACATGCAAAAAGTCGTCGGACCGGCCTTGATGCGCACAAACAGTACTATAAGGACTTAAAAAACATAGTTTCCGTAGCCCTCTTTACCGAGAAGTCTGCCTTTTATAAGACTCACATTATGAATAATAAAAATAACCCTGGCCTCGGCTCCTTTGGAAAAATATTAAACGCAACGTAGTTGATTTTAAGAAACGGGATGACTTGCCCGCAGGTTTAAATGACCCTAACCAGATTAATAATCATTTTCTTAATCTACCCACGGGAAGAGGCGTTACAATATCCAGTTTGACCTATTACGAATTTCATAGATATGGATCCACGACATTCGAATTAAGACCAGTGGATGAAGTCACTGTTTTGAAAGTCATTAGGTCTTTTTCGAGTAATGCAGTTGGTACTGATGGAATTTCACTAGACATGCTTGAACTTACTTTACCTAGAACACTGAATATAATCACTACTATCATTAAACAGTCCATCGGTAGCAGCATCTCCTTCCTCCTTCCTGATAGCTGGAAGTCCGCGATTGTTAAACCAATACCCAAAACAACGGAGCCGACCGAATTAAAAGTCCTTAGACCAATTAATATTTTGTGCGCAGTGACCAAAATTTTAGAAAAAATTGTATGCCAGCAAATGACAGAATTTTTAGAATCCAATAATATATTACCGATGAAGCAATCTGGGTTTCGATAGTCACGCAGCACAGCTACGGCCCTACTGGATGTAATTGACGATATCTTGACAGCGCAGGATAAAGGAGAGGCATCAGTACGGGTCTTATTAGACTTCTCCCGTGCTTTTGACACAATTGATATCCCGTTGCTACTCTCTAAACTCACGTATTATGGTTTCAGTCATAAAACTATCCAATGGTTTGCTAGCTACCTCACGGGTCGTTCTCAGCGTGTTGGCTTGCACAAGGATGCCTCTGGATTATTGGATTTTTCTTTAAAAACTTGGGTAAATTGTGGAGTCCCTCAGGGATCGATTTTGGGCCCGGTGCTTTTTATTCTATATGTAGCAGATATAACGAACTGCATTAGAAATTGTAATTAGCATATGTATGCAGACGACCTGCAAATTTTCAAAACTTTCCAACCTCGGGAAACTTTAACCGCCATAGAGTTATATAGTTTATATACTTACAACTGGTCTGGACACTGTGACTTAGTACTGAATCCCACCAAGTCAAAGTTCTAGTGCTTGGCACTAAAGATCAAGTCAACAAAATAATTAGTCTAAACCCTAATATAACGCTGGGTGGGGAGTCACTTGAACGGGTCATGTTAACTCGTAATCTTGGTCTACTGTTCGACGAGCAGTTGCACTTCGAACAGCATGTCCTTAATACCGCTAAAAATTGCTACTACAGACTAAAAGTTTTGTATCAGGCTAGTAAGTTTCTCAGTGTGGACCTTAGAATCAAATTATGTGACACGTTAATCCTCTCTAAACTTAACTACGTCGACACAGTAATCAACGGTTGTTTATTGGCCCGGTCCAGGGCAGTCCTTCAACGAATACAGAATGCTTGTGCTCGTTTTTGTTTTCCTATTCCTCCACGCACTCACGTCACCCCATACCTAAACAGCGGGCGCATGCTAAAAATGGAAGCGCGACGATCGTTGCATTTTGCTTCATTGCTGTTCGGTGTGATGCATCGTCAACAACCCCCGTACCTCTTTGACAAGCTCACATTCTCCACACGGCCAACTAAAGCAGCCATCCGTCTAATTTGTCCGAGACACGGCAAAACGGCAGCATTTCGTGGTAGTTTTCGCTATTCTGCCACGAAATGCTGGAATAACATACCCCCTCCTATACGAAATTCGAAAAATATTTTCACCTTCAAACGCAAATTTAAGATATATCTCTTCAGCCTTCAATTGCCGTGATCTTGGTCGTGACACTGAATATGTGACTTTGCAATGCAATATAATATGGTGTATAATACTTATTTATATTTATTCTTCCTTTTGTATAATATGTATATTTATTCTTTCTTATGCTAACACCACCTAATTATGTTTTATAATTACGACATAAATACTTTTACATTTATTTATTACTGTATTTAGAAGTAACTCCTATTTCATCCCATATGTTTGTTGTTTTGTTCTCTATGTTATCTGTTTCGCACTACCTTCCGTCTCTGGGCTCCACGGAAGACCAGCGCTGTGGCATCTTAGATGCCAGGGCACATGCTGAGTGGCATCCTTTTGCACTCACTACAACGGCATCAATATTGTAATTATTTACTTTTTGATTTCTCCTCACTAGTGTTTTCTCTTTTCTATGTTTAAAATAATGTTAGTCTTAAGTACTTAGTATTTAAGTTTAAATTGTTGTGGTGCTGTCTGTAGTTTCTTTGCAATAAATGATTTTTCTTTTCTTTTCTTTTCTATAGCATTAAAATTATTCATACTTGTTTTTTTGGAAACAAGAAACAGGGCAAATTTGCTGACTTAACAACACTTACCTTTTTGTACATATTTTGTGTTTTGTATTTACATATATAATAAATATGCTACTATTCACATGTTATGCAAACCGCATGGTGCTATACAAGACAGAATGTCTATTAGACTTACAAGATTAGCTACACACATTTGTATACAAAAAATGTTTATTTGGAACTCTACTTAAGTGTATAGATTTTTTTATTGTGTATGTTTTGGTTGCGATAGGTTGCCGAGCAGACCCCAGACTCAAAAAATAAGATGCTAGGAGGATGAAGAGAACCAAATAAACTGCCTAAACCAAAGATAACAAAATTTAAATGGATTTATTTATACCGTCTAAAAATAAAACTGTTCTAATCTAGCATTGACTGTACAACTTAACTTCAATGGAAGGCAACAGAACTACGAGTAAAGTACATAACAGAGAAACTTGTATAATTATGTAAATAGGAGACGAATTATTGCGATAGTTTCGGAGACGCCGCTAATTAGTTCCTTACCCTGAAATCTGAATGGATTATGTTATGATTTATATGGATGTTGGCCTTTTGACGTGGTAAAAATGCTTTAATAAACACGTAACAAAAATTAAATTAAAATAATTAAACTAAACTAATATTAAAATAAACTAAATTAAAACTAAATACAACTATAAATATATAAAACTACCTAAAAACTTACCTAAAATCCCAGTTACAAAAAGAATACCCCCTCCAAGAGGTCCCCCTGCGGCAGGGAACCCATAACGCTGGCCGAGTTACCTCTTTGTATTGCCAACGAGATACGCTGGCAGAGGTAAGTGCCAGCTCTAGGGTCCCCTGAAGCGTCGACCAGCCGTTTCGACAGGGCTCCCATAAAACTTTTCATATCAGCCGACCAAGGACCCATTGTCTCGACTGCAAGCGCCGCAAACTCATAGTCTTTCAGTAAAGACGAGTATTTGCGGCGCTTTAGTAGTTGGGCTTGGTCGGCTGCAGCGCCGGCCTGTGAGCGAGTACCCTGAATGTGGGACTGTGCAAAGGTGTCCACGCACGTGGCGTCCCACACCAGGGGCCTTCCTAGTTTCCACGGCACTAGAGTGGCTCCGTTGGGCCGCTTGCCATCGCTTCTCACCATGCCAGCCGGTTCAAGGCTTGCAGGCACGGAAACGGTAGCAAGCGAGCGACGGACCAAATCGTTAATAGTGCCGTGGCGATATAGACGGCCGGCGCTTCTTTTGCAGGAGAGCCCATGTCGACCCAGCTGATCCACGCTTTTGCCGCAGGCGCAGGTATGAGGCAGGCATATTTGGGCACCGGTCCTTAGGCAGACGGCTATCCTTAGGGCTTTTGCGTCTAAAACCGTTCCAATATTTTGTGATGGCAAGGCGTTCAGCCAGTGCCCCGACTCGCTGGCAGAGACGGCTAGGAGGCGGGCACGCTCTGAGTCGTCCGGACTATTATTAATAAGTGAGGCGTGGGTTGCCTTAAGGATGTGGGTATCCCAAGCTCTCTGCACGTGTTTTGTAGCCGGGACATCCACCCCCGGGCAGGCGGCACACCAGGCGCTCTCAGCCTCCGCCAAGCTCACTATCTCCGCGCCGGAAATCTGGGAGAGATTTAAGATTTTTCCAACGAGAGACAGCGAGCAGTATGCGGAAGACAGGAAAGCGGGCAATGCGACGCCGGACGAGGAGCGGACACCCAGGCCCCCGAAACGAACAGGGAGAACCGCTTGGGACCATGACCTTGGTTCGAAAATAATGTTTAGGACTTTAGATATGGTGGTTTGCAAGACGCTATCGATTGATGACAAAATGACAGGGAATTTCCATACCGGGCAGCATCGAAGTAAGTATGTAAATTTGGGGGTGAAAAGACAAAAACGTATAATGAAAAGGGCCATATGTGGGTTTATTTCATATAAAAGGCTTGAGGTACGGTTAAACAGGTCTAATTTGCAGTTAATAACAGGGTTTATGGCTTCGTCAAAAATGGGTGAACCTAGAAGTGTAAGAGATGAATTGGAAAGAACAGAAATGTTTGGCAAAATGGCATTAAAGTTGGTAAGAATTTCGGTTTTTCTGTCAGCAGGGAGGTGGTTAGCAATAAATATTTCACATTTCGTAAAGTTTAGTGAGAGGTCAATGTCGGAAAATTTATCTATTATAAATTGCAAGTCCTGTAAAACTGTAGCAGCATCCCCGCCTAGGGAGCCGTCATCCAGATACCATAAATTAAATTTAGAATTTAGTTTTGAAATTATGGGTTGTATGGCTAAACTAAAAATTGCAGGTCCAAGCGGGTCGCCCTGTTGACAACCCGTGCAGGAGAGGATGGTTTTGTCGCCAAAGAGTAATTTTGTGGGTGCCCCGTAACATTGTGATAAATAGGCATATGATTCCGGAAGTTCTTTTTTAATTTCTGTGAGGAGGGCGCTGCGGTTCACAGAATTGAAGGCGTTCTTTACGTCGATTTTTAAAAACACCTCATAGTCCGGGCGGCTTAAGTAGGACCGCGCAGCGTGCACTGCTGCCTCGCAACCGCTTTTGACACCAAAACCTAGCTGCCGAGGTTTAAATATGTTGGTTAATTTTGTGTTAAATTTTCGGCAACATAGCTTTGATGCCAAGCGCCTGAAAGTGCTTCCGACGGCAATTGGCCGAATGCCACCGTCTTTTTTGGCTAACGCGATAAGATTGGCACCATAGAGAATCGGGGTGATTTCTGCGTTTACACCGCCTGCTAACATAAGATTCAATAGGTCGGTCAATTTTTTGAGCAAAGCTAAACCCGCGTCTCCGGCAGGAGTCATGATCAGGTCTTTAAGGTGTTGGGGTGTTATGCCATCTAGTCCGCCCGCGGATCCGTTATGAAAAGAAAGAATTGTCTGTTGCACCGCATCTTCGGAGACGGTTAGGCAGGTAACGTCTGGGGTAGCGGGGTCGGAAGGCTGGGTTGGGGTTGTGGGAACCGGATGTTTATCCCTAAGGGCGGCGAAGGTTTCAGGTGTATGCGTCGCCAAGTCGTCATTGGAAAAAAGCAGCCGAGCCGCTCCACTTACGTCTCCCTCCGACATTTTATTTTCTATTGCTTTTATTTTGGAGTAAGGCTGAGGATTAGAATGCTTGATAACATTTGGTTGACTAGCGGATGTTAAGTTATTTGAATTGAATTTTATTTGACTGGTCAGAGAGGTTTTGCTTGATTTATCGGCATGTAGGACGGAGTAGGAGAAAGTAAGGAGTCGTTCCCAAGCTGTGGGAGAATTTTCGGAGATGACCCTGGTGACGCACTCAGAAAGGGAATTAGCGACGGCTCTGCGGGCGCCTCGGGGTATTCTCTTTACGACTGGGATATGTTTTTTTAAAAAACCCAACCTTTCTGCAAGTATGGTGGAACTATTGGAGATAAAGTTCTCATTGGCAGTCGAGGGCGTAGGCTGTGAAGCGTAAGGCGGTCGGGCGTCGACAGCAATACGCGTCGCGTGACGGCGGGCGGTATGGATTGCTAGGCCTTTTTGCCCCTTGTACAATTTCTTATCAAGGCAAAGAGGGCACTCCAATAGTTCCACCGAAACAGCAATTAGGGGCTAAATGTAGCCTTTTGCTAAATAAGCAGGTTATGTAGTAGCAAAGAGAATTAAGTACCTAGAGTGTTCTCTCCATAAATGGCTAAATGCGTATATATAATAAGTTTTAAGCGAGCTTTGCTAAAAGTTATTATTCAAAGGATTACAGCTTAATACGTATTACGATTTAAGTGTGCTTAAAACTTAGTAAAATGAGTTTAACCATACCTCGCATACGACTTACTTATTATTTAATAAGTAGTTTTGCTATGTATGGAGTTAGCAATCTACCTACTCATTTATCTATGGTAGTAGTAGTACCTACCTACCTATCGAGCTATCTTTTTTAGTGAATCCAAGTTTTGAGTTCCTCCCGCAATAAGCAAAAGCAGTAATCAAGATACCCAAATAAATAATTTTTCTTTTTCATTTTTCAATAATTAAAATAGAGATGGTGTGAATGTTTATTTATATTCTATTGATCAAAAAGTCATTGTCATTTTCTTTTACATTATTACGTCCGATTTCCCTATGAGCCGTTGTAAAAATACTCAACCGCCACAAAATAAGGGAAGCCGGTGGGAATCGAGTTCAATGGATGCTCCGCCACTGGTACCTGCCTATCTATCGAGCTATCTTTTTTAGTGGCAAAATGAACCCAAATTTTGATCTTCCCGCAATAATTTAAATAGAGATGTTAGATGTTTATTAATTATCTATAGATTAAAAAGTCATCGACATTTTTTTACACTATTACGTGCGATATTAGAGTCTGTCCGGAAAGAGAAGTTTCGTGGAATGTATGCGCTCCCGTATAAACCACGACACTTCTTTCCGGACAACTCTATCCGAAACACGAATATTAATTCTTAGAAGAATATTAAAGAATATCAAACGTATTGCGAAGCAGTCAGATTTGAATTTTATTTTTATTTTTCATTTTAATTACACAATAGGCAGGTACATGTCTGTCTCTCAAGCTGTTTTGATATGCCTTCTTGAAGAACTACGCATTATTGTATATAGTATCTTTAATGTATTAGTATTACTCTTCTTCTTCTTCTTCTTTGCCTTTCCCACTTCCCAGTTCAGCTGGGGTCAGGTCTCCTTGTACGTCTGCGCCAAAGCACTCTGTTCTGGCTTGTCTGAGTACTCAGGTTCTCTTTCCGCATATCCGCCCACCAGGTGGCGGGCGGTCGTCATGTATTAGTATTACTGTTTTGAAAAAATAAGTCCCGCCTAGTTTCTTGCCGGTAATAAGTAATACTTCTCGGGTCAGAGGTGTAGGGTTAGAACCGGTGGTAGTTTCTTTTTCTCTCTGACCATGAACGTCAGAGTCTGACGTTCATAAGTGCATTGTAATGTGCCTAAATTGAAGAATAAATATCTTTTATCTTTTAGAGCTTACGGACTCTACCTAGGTCAGCTTTCATTACACATAACCTTCTGTAGGTACGGTCAAGGGCTTTAATTGTTGAGCCATTTAGGGTTCACTTTACACTGGACTTTTCATACAGTAAGTATTAAACAAAAGAAAATAGCTTGACCCGCAATATTAACAACGATTAAAGTCTGTGACTGTACATAGTACAGTCATATATAACTCAACGTCACGTGCCTCATATCTCTAAGCCTTTAGCACAATATGTGTACAGTCAACGCCATACATATGTGTACACTTTTGCACCTTCCTCCATTGTAATAAGGTTCAAAAGTGTATACATATTTTAGGCGTTGATTCTATAAGTTTGAAGATAATATGTGAGCTTTCACTTCAGGCTTTAAATGTTCAACTTTTGTCTTCGTGAAGTTGTATGTAAGACGATATATTTTAAAACTGTTGAAGCCATCGAAAATAAATACAAAATAATACTAGTAGTCCGTCTCGAACTGAGAACTCGCGATTTACTTGCATACGCGTTGACCAATATAACAGGACCCTAAGGAGGATTTTTTTTCTCCTTCTAGCTCCATAACCACTTGATCTATCCTGCTCATATACAAACACTTTTTTGTATCTCTGCTACAGCTCCACGAAATTTCATAAAGATCAGAAAAACGTTACTAAAGTGACAAACAAGTCAGACAAACTATCGAAATCAAAAAGCCATCCAAATGCCGAGACGTCCCAGTAGCCAGGTGACAGTTCGGTCTAAAGTTTTTTGTAAGAAGTTCGATTATTTATTAAAGAATACGAGAGGATATATGCTCTTTGTTCTAACACATCGTGAATAAGGCCTAAATTACTAGAATTAGTTCACCTTGACAACATTTTTCGGTCTTCGGATAAATATAATACTTAAGTCAACTCCTGGTGACCCTGCTTGGAGTTCTGAAATCGGATCCGACCAAAGGAATATATGTAATACTTATGTAATAGGCCCTACAAATATATTTAAACTGAAGAACCAAAGATAAAAGAATATTAGACTAAATAGCTGTAGGTAAATTTGTCGTTTTACCCTCTCATTTCATAAATTTTATGTAAAATACCGGTATTGAAAAATCGTAAAAATATGTCCGAGATTCCGGTATTTCGAGATTCCGGAATTCCGGTATGCATGCCCTAGTTAGGAGAAAGGATCAAAAAAATGTCGAATATTTGAAATAATTTTAAGGATTAATACCTTTATAAAAAGTAAGTCTTTTTCAATGTCAAATGAAGAAAAATGTATTCTAGGACGAAAAATTTAATTTAGTCTGTAAATTATGAACAGAGTCGGATTGAAACCGAATTTTTCTGATGCAAAAGGATTTATAATCGCTTTTAAAGCAAAAATTAATTAATATCGAAGACAAATCTTTAAATCCCAAGTTGACGAAGGCGTTTTAATTTATAGAAGATTAAATTCCTAACATAGATTTTCCAATAAGTTTATTTGAGTTATTAATTCGATCTAAAGCCTAGCGTGGGTCGGTACAAGTGGATTGTATTATAAGTAGGTATGATATTACTCGAAATGATGAGCATTTGTGGTTTGGGGACTGTTTTTTTTGCACGAATCTTTATATTACCCATTTCGACAATTTATTTTTTAACATTTATTTTTAATTTTTTACAAGCTTATTTATACAAAAAATTATTTTAGTCTCTCTGCCAGCTAAATTATGAAACAATAATAAAATAAATTTAATACGAAAAATTCATCGATTAATAATTGTTTATTTCCCATCTCTAAGGATGCGTTTCCACCAGAGATGAGCGAGGATGCGTTGGGAGGAATGTGTTTGTTAAGAACCAAATTCTACAGCTACGCTATGCGAGGTTAAACAAATGAAGTGATTCTATTGGCTTTATAATTATTTTTATTTTATTTATTATTTATTATTAATCAAACAACAAAGATTACATCTTACTCATAATCCCCGCAAAACTGTTTGACAGTTTGTCTGCAGGAAAAAATTAGAAACATAAGTAATGCTTAATCTAATTTCTAAGAAATTTCAACATACATATTATAATTAATACTTTAAATTAGTTTAAATCTATGGCAGTGAATTTAATAAATATTTCTTTAATTTTTTCATAAATATACGTTTATTTTGTTCAAGTCGGATGTCTTCAAGTAAACTATTCAGTGTGTATGGTAGTCTTTTCTTTAAAGTTCTGTCGCCATAATAGTTCTGAATCCTAGGCACTTCAAATTTACCTGAGGACACCGATCTTGTACCATACTTGTGTGTTGATCTATACAGGTCATGCTCCTGATTGTCATGGTTGTTAATGGCTAAAAGGTACTTATGTTTTAATGAGACAGGAAGAATTTTACAAATTTTGAATAGTTTTCGGTAGTCATTTTTGTATGTATTTTTAATTTTTCAAAAACACATTACCCGCAACACATCCTCGCTCATCTCTGCCAGAAACGCAGTCTAAAAGTAAGTCCATGTACTCTCTGTGGCACGCTTAATTCTAAAACGGTGACTGATTATAGTTTTGGACGCATTTATATTTAAACTTGCCCTTTATCTTGAAACTTACTACGTAAGTACGGTTTGCGTATTAATCCGACCCCCTTACTTAGAAGTTTGTACACAGGTATGTCTGCTGGGGACTGATAGCCGGCTAAAGGTCAGGTACTTACATAGTTGGGAAAAGTTGAAGGCACAAGACTTAGAGACCCTCCCCCTGCAAGATGGTGTGCCCAAATCACTCCATGCAATTAAAGTTGCAGGAAGCCATGCGCTATGGCGAAGGATAGAAGCTTGTGGAAGAACTTGGTCTTCAACAGAAGGACATGATGTCACGATCTTCAGCTCTGAGGGAACGACTATTTAATGATGATAACTTACATAGTTATTAGCTCAGAATAAATAATAGAACGAAGTGTAGAAGGTTCACTGTATGATAAAATCCCTGTTTAGGTTTAAAAACATATCATTGAAACTGCTTATTATCAGGCGGGCAGTATGCTTGTTTGCCACCAACGTGGTATAAAAAAAACAAACGTGATATGCGCAGCCGTCTTCCTCTATCGTTTTATCGAAGTCCAACCCAAACTGCGACCTACGGATTTTAAGAATAATAATTTGAAGTTTCTCATACAGCAAATTTTTGCTAGTTAGATATCTAATACTGGATCTGAACGTCTCTACTCGTATTCTAAGTGCTTCGATATCACTTCCAAAGTTTTGAACCAGCTTTAACAACTTTCCAAGTTTGTAGACGATTCGGAGCGTGACTTTGAAATTGCCGTTCAATCCATTCCTGTCATTATTGACTATATAGAGCACATATATAGAGAATTTACATGGAATTTACTTTTTGTATAATCGTGACAGAAAATAATATTCATAGAGCAGTAGGTTCCACAACACGTAGGAAGCTTAAACACCGCAAGCCATCCTGTTACCTCGCGGACACTGAATCTACGCGCCATTGCTTTAACTATAATGAAATATAATAAATTTCAGGATGGCCGAGGCAGAGTTAGTCCAAAGCGGAGAAGGTGAGACGACCTGAACTAGTTTTTTGATGACACTTGTGGCTGGTGGGAGCGGGAGCGTTATACACTGAGCCGTGACGGATGGCAAAAAACAAGAGAAGCCTTAGCCTTTGCCCAGCAGTAGGACACCTAATGCTGTTAAAAAATAGAGTGCATGGTTACCTGCTGCGTCCAGTCGCCAGTTCCTTCTGTTTCTGCTCTGTCTCGTACTTCCTCTGCAGCTCGCGTACGTGCTCTTGTCTGATCAGTTTCTTCAGGGCCTCGAACCTGCCATCAAATTGAATTTAACTACTATATTGAAACTTGTAACGTCACGTCTAAATGGATAAACTGGGTGAAACGGATTAAGAAGTATTTTTAGTTAAATTCATAAAAGATCGCTGATATATAGGTACCATGGACAGCCAATCAGCGTCCCGCGTTGGATGTGATAAAAATGAAAAAGCTTAACTTGATCTGTTTCGCACTGTGCTCAGATCCGCCTCGGTGTACCATATGTAGTGCATATATCCAATTTGCATACCTGTCTCTTTGTGGTGGCACCATGAACGTGGGCCCTCGGGGCCTCGACGGGCCGGGGTACCGCAGGATCTTCCCTGAAGTGTGTGGCACGTTGAGCATTCCGAACATCTGGAAAAAAAACAATCGTTAAAAGGATGGCAACAGCTATCTTTTTCAGTGCGAGTAAAAGAGAAATATTGCGTTACGATTAGTATGGGAACACATTGCAAATTTTGCAAAATAATGAATTAAAAAAAAAACTACGCATTAATTGAGAAAAATAAGGCAATGAAGTTTTTAGTATCAGTATTGTGAAATTTTGTTCTTAATTATAAACGTGTAAGTCAAGAAACTAAAGACTTACAACTGTTTAAAGCTAATATAAAATTCCACATATATCTACTTATCTTATTGTAAAAAAGTATAATTATTCTGTACCTACTTGCTTACTGGTAATCAAAACAATTCAAATTAGAACAATAAAACCGTTTCGGAAAACAAAAGTAAATCAGTTATTCCAAAATGGCGGTATCAAAGAATATAAATATTAAATAGCCAAAGCGCGTTCGGAAACTCGTAACGACGAAACAAAGAAATAACTTCAAAGACACTTGGAAAGCGTTCGTTACGTTTTTTATGCTATTATTACGTTTGTAGCAATTTGTTCCGACAAACGCTTTGAAGCGAGATTTTAATCGTTCTTTGAATGAAAGCGTGGCTATTTTAGAGTTGATTTGTTTTGCACATTTTTTGGCTGAATGAATTCTATTTTTGAAATCTTGGCTGAACGGATGGTATTGCCCTACAAATAAGATCGTGTCAGATATTATTACAGCCTATGTTGGGGAACAACCTATTGCGGGGGACTATTGGATGTGTGCATGAGTGTGGCGCCATCTCTTGAGCAGGGGGTGAAAGTGTTTTTTTTCTTTTTTATTAATGGCATATACTCCTTGCTTATATGAAATGTCACTGGCTGATTCACTATTTTGACTGTTGACCCTACGGGTGATGTCAAATATTTTGAAATGTGATATTGACAAGAGCCCAATTTCTTGTTACATTGTGCGCTGCGATCGTTCACGTTACCCCCACCATGAACTTCGCACATAGCCAATACATACTTACTATTCTTAAAAAGATAAAGTTGTAATTCAAATAAAAGATAACGCAAAACGTCACAAAGGACATATTAAGTACACCTAACCTATATTTTCGACGCAATCAGCATCCGGCCTTGTGGCGCAACGGATAACGCGTCTGACTACGGATCAGAAGATTCCAGGTTCGAATCCTGGCAAGGTCGCGAAACACTCTTTTTGTTTTTTTTAGTTTACTCAATTTTTTTTAGCTAGTGTTATAGAAAAAAATATGTCGGTTTCTGTTGTCTCCTGTTGTAACTATAAATTCTGTCATACAGTATTGGAATGAATTAGGATCAGAATTGTAGGTAGGTACCGCAAAATAAGATGGGAGTCGAAAATATGAACCTCAAAATACGTGAGAAATTTTTGATATACATTTGATAATACTTGGAAAAGAGCGGCCAGGGTACTCGAAAATATCTGAACATGGGTTTTATCACCTTGACAATAGAGGTGTTGTTCAGATATTTGTGACCAACTTGGATTGGCCGGTCCGATATATCTGATGGCGACTGTACCTAACAGTTTTAAGAATGTACTTTGCAATAAATGCTAGCATAGCCGCCCAATATTTTACAACTCTCAAACGAGTTGTAAAATAGAAAAGCATTTCACTAAACTTTTCAAATAATTCCTAAAGGGTTAAGTGAAGTATTTGCTTTTGTGCTGAAGCTATTAGTTTCCTTTCGCTGCGTGGGCGCCACTCGTGTGACTACTTTATATATTGTTGACAAAGTTTACCGACCATTTCGTTACTGATGGAACAATTTTAGTATACATATATCAATCTAGCTGTAAGTTTGAATACTTAACGAATAAAACAAGCGAAGTGATAAACGGAGAATGTATTTTGTTCTATTGTAAAAAAATAGGCACCAGGGCCTACTCTATCAATGAGATAAATTCCGCAGTTTTACGAAACTTGGGGCTCCGTTTTCCCAACTTGAAGGTTTTGTTAAAAAGTCGGCATGTCACTCTGACCTCCACTGATGAATAGTTGCCAGATACCCCTAGTAATAAGGATAGTATCGCAAACTATGAGGGGTTATGCTACTTTGGTTATCATGTCAGCTTTTAAGCTGGCCCCAAATATCTGACAGTCTAATATGCCAATATCTATACAAAATCACTTTCCTGCATAATTCATGGTTCTAGGTGATTGCTACTAATGCTGGCCGATCACCTCGCTCGGCACTGAGGGGTACTGGTATCTGAATCTATAAAAATGTTATAGTATAGGGAACAACAGCGAAATACTGACCTCATCGTAGTCGGGTGTACGCACGACGTTAGGCGGCGCTTTGGTCACCACCCGGCCGAACGCCTCGCGCGGCATTGACGGGTACTGGTATCTGAATCTGTAACAATATATGGCGTTTGTAATATTAATTGCTACGATAATTATCAACTGTGACATTATCCTGTGCAATATTTGACCTAGAATATTACTACATTCGAAAAGTAGGTCGTTTTAAATATTACACAATGTTTATCATAAAATATCATCGCATAAAAGTATATCCAACACTAACGCATAAAAAACAAACTTGTTCAACCTTCCTTTCCACTCTAGAGGATATAACGCACTTTTCCACACACTAATTAAAGGATAAAGTGAGCCTTTCCGAGCGGGTGTGTTGAAAAAGGATTTGTTGTTTAGCCACTTAAATGCGGACGAAGTCGCGGCAGAGGCTGGTGTCAATATACGAAATAAAATTGTAATGAAAATAAAATTCAAATATTTATTTTAGACAGAATGTCCATATCAGTACAATACAATTAAAGGATCAAAACAAAAAATGTACAGATTAAAATAAAATTAAATCACACCAAGTCAATTAAAATAAAATAAACATATAAAAAACTACAGTTATTAAGAAAATATATACATATAAAAAACACAAACAAAGATCCCAACGAATTGAGAACCTCCTCCTTCGAAATCTTGACGTCGGTTGAAAACAGTGAAATTAAAACGGTTACCAATCATCAAATAAAAAAAAAACAGTATAAATTAATAATTGCGATACAACGAGGAAATGCCGCCAGCATCCTTGGTACAATGCCGCAAGGGCCTAGTTTAGATATGAGCTAGTTATTAATTTAGTTTAATATTTGGACTGTAGTGCCTCTGTATATTTAATTATGCAAATAAATATTATAACAACATATAAATAATTACTAAACACAATTAAAAATACACAAAAAAATTAAGATTAAATTACACGACCCAATATGTAACAGATTTACAGAATTCTAAATATGCCTTCGCCGAGTGTTTCAAAATTAAATTAAAACATAATTCTATGAAAATTAAACAAAGTTTCCACCTAAACAAACTACGATAAGTAGATAAAATGTTGTTCAAAACAGGCATTTTGGGTAATATATTTTCCCGTTATATTATTAACTTTGTTGTAAATTAATGTGGTGTTTGTTTTGTTAATGGTTTGTGAAACGGACGAAAGTATTTATTTAATTTTAAAGTGGTCCCAATACTGGCAGACCATACAAGGACGGATTTGGTTATACATACTTGTATATCAAGTTGCCAATGATAGTACAGTCCGTGAGTTTTAAGAAGAACCTTTGGGAATCGGCGGTGACACACGAAGGTAATATTGCTGTTCTGCTTTTTCATGTGTCACTGTTGATTGATACTCGACGTCTCTTTCTAAAACTCGAAGGTTCTTTTTAGAGCTCACGGACTGTACACGTTTTGAATATATCTGTCAGTCTTTTTGACAAATTAGAATGCGTAGATAAGAGAAGAGTAGATAAGAAAGTTAGTTAAACCGTATATTATGGTAAAACAGCGCCTGTATAATTACAATGGTTTCCTCTGTTCAAAGCCCATTCATTCTACGACACTTCTCTTTCCGAACAGACTCGACCCTGAATGGAGACAGAAATAATACCTACTGCATATCATTTAACAGCTTCATACCACCCACTACTACATTCGAAGGAAATACATTTTAACTAGGCACCTAAGCGGGCGTCAACTCACTTTTGAGAAGAAGAGCTTATGTCGGTATGCGGTTAAAGGAGATATGACGTTTTGGCTTTCACTAGTAAAAATGTTATTCCCATCTATCGAGTAATATAAGTTCACGCAAACAAATATGACTGGTAGACCCGTATATATTTCGTTCGTATGAGGTTCTCAACTTCTCATTATTTTCTGCTATGTAGGGCTTCCCAGATTTAGACAATTCATTTATAATGAGTATCTATACTTCACAGTTGATCTAATTGTCACTTAGAGACTTTAACCAATCGGGGCGGCCATTGACAGGCGTACCGCTCTGCCGAAAATATAGGACTATGACCAGTGGTCATACTCATTGTATGGACTGACATTTATCTGACGTGGCTATTTTGACGTGTGGCATACATTTGACGTTCCTCTCCCCCGCAAAAATTGGCAGAATTGTTTGTATAGAAAATGACAGACATGGCTGGTTCGAAGATTGTTAGGGGTTATTTCAGGACTAATTAGGGCCTAATTGACGTGATAGAATATGCACTATGATAAATTGATGAATTTGGTAAAATATTTTTTGCTGATGAAGACCATGCAATTATGGTATTACCTACTTACAGATTTGCGTGTTTCAGGATATTTTGATTAGCTTTACAATTTTGAAAATTCATTTTGTATACTGGTTCTCCTGAATGGTTGTTTTCGTATAAAACGCGATTGGAATGAGACTTCTGTTCGAAATCCGGTTTTAATTTAAGCTTTCCGCAGAAGTAAGCTATTTGTGCAAGTTGCAGTAGCTAAATTCGTGCGGAAAGGATTATTCTATTAATATAACAAAGCGGATTCGTTGTGTCCGCGAGCAAACACATTTCCATTGAGGGTTCTAAGTATAGAATAAGAGCTAGCCCCGGAGAATATGACACAATAACGAGGATTGGAAGGTCACTTGGCAGAAGTATTCGTTAAAATCGTATTTTTAATTCAAGACAGTAATAAGACAGCTCCTGCCCTACATTGTAAATCAATATGTATGGAGAGAACTGTCAGGTTAATTACTATCTTGAATTAAAAATACGATATTAATTCTTGAGATTAGATAGAGCCGCGCCGTGGAAAAATGTTTGCTAGGTTTTTCTTTCCCTGGCAGCCTGCTTATTTCCAACCGAAGTTATATAAAATGATCGTTGATGGCTTCATATGGGCATATCGGGCTACGGTAAAACGTATTACAGCTAGTAATGAGTGTGGCGGATCCGCATACGGCGGCAGTGTGATAATCGCCTTACATCCCGGTCTCCTAGTAATGGGGTTACAGTGCCGGGTAATAGAGTTACAATCCACGGATGCATCCAATTATGTTTGTGATGAGCTGAAAATAATAAAATACCTGTATATTCTTAAAATTTATACATTGGGGACTGCGAGCCTACCTGATCAACAAAACGATTTTTAGAAGAAATCGTATTCTGATTAGGAAAAAGTAGAAAATTTGAGACCCAAAAATATTCTTATTCAATTTTGGGACCTGTCCTGACGTGTCCTGTACATTTTTATTCAAGTTAAAAAAAATCTACTACTTATTCCTCTGTTCTAGACGAAATACAACGACAATTGTGACCTTAAACGGATCCCCAGTGAAGTGAAGTGTCTTGTATAAATGTGGCAGCCCTAAGAAAGGACGGTGTTCTGCCCCGGCGTCGGAAATGCATTGATGCAATCTCCAGGGTGCACAATGACGTTATTACACCCACACATGCAGTTAAATACGGCGTTGTCACACCGGTGCCGCGTCCGGCGTCCGGCATCGCACACCGTCCGACAATCACTGGCTTTGCTGTACAGTGTATAGATTGAGTGATGGACACTCGTTTGTTTACATGATAAGACACGCCAGGATTAAGACTGTGTCGACCGTCCATTAGCGCCCTCATTGGGGGATTGTATTTCCTAATAAACGTGACTTTTGTTCCTCATTTTAAGTTGTAGTCTTTGTTCCTCATCTTGAGGTTGCTCTCGTCCAGATGGCACTTCAGACTTGAGCCTCAAAAAGTTTGTGGTTGTCTAAAGCCTGACCAGGAATATATGACCATGCACCATGTTAAAGAATTTCATTGGAACAAATTTCTTACACTGGCAATAATTTTAATGATAGGTTGTGTCATTGTGGCGGTTACCTTCAATAATAGTAATGTGTTCACAAGAAATGCCCAAAACTATTCGTAGTCAAATGCAAAACATTGTGAATAATGTATGTTACAAACTACTTGAAATAAACGGCATGCTTACATTTTAAACACAAAACTTCCGTGAGAATCAGACATATTAAATAAATCACGGGTTACTCACGTCTTTTAAGTCGAATATTGCTCGACATGTTTCGCTCCATAACAAGGAGCTTATTCATGAGCCATTCGCGTTGGCTAACAGACTGTCTGACGTGACGTGAGTAACCCGTGATTTATTTAATAGGCATGCTTACATTTTGCTTTTTAGCCTTTAAACTACATACACGACATGTAGTCACAAATAGAAAAATGTAACTCAAAGGGCAACCCTGCTGACAATCGCATTAAATCCGCGCTCGCATTCAGTGTGCAATCTTCTGCCGACACAATGACGTCATTACGTACCATTGTTGCTTTAGATCACGATTGCTAAGAGCATAGAGTAACTTATATAGTAGAGCAGCACAGCCTAAGAACTATTTGAAGGTCAAATCAATCGCGCCATCAATGTGAAAGCCACCTAAAGATACCCAATATGTAAGAGGAAATGTCACCTGCACTGCTACTCCACCTAGTAGCTACTAGTGTACTACTGGTACGCTATTCGTTACTAGGTGGAGTAGTGCTAAATACTGCTCAGTGCAGGTGACATTTCCTCTTACATTTCGGGTATCTTTAGGTGGCTTTCAGATTGATGGCGCGATTGACTTGAGCTTCAAATAGTTTTTAGGCTGTGCTGCTCTACTATATAAGTTACTCTATGCTAAGAGCATGATCTTTGTTCTGCACTGAGGGAAATATTTCAGAATAAAGGTGTTTTGTTTTCTTATTCAAACTTCATACTAATACATATCATAGTTTTGATCCCAGAAATTATCCCTCAACCTTTTGACCGCCATCGTCTGATATACGAGACAAAGTGACAACGTGAATGACACCTTCAAAAAGTATGACAGAGTTCAAAATTGAAAGTTCAATTTTTGACGTACGGCGGTCAAAAGGTTAAGGCGGTGAAAGGGGGGGGGGGGAGGGTGAAAGTTTGCGCTTGGAATAAAATGCAATACTAAAGTTTTGTCATTTGCTGGAAGAGGTGAATGCTTTGTGCTAATTTGTTGCCAATTTGATCTTATTTTGATACCAAAATATTTTTTAAGTGAATTGTAATTCTGACGATCAATGTTATACTCAGCATTTTAGGATTGGTTATGAATAGGGGGCCAGTTAGCACGTGATACAGTCAGCATCAATAGTATCTTCCTCCGCGAAGGCCGCAAAAATATGCGGCACGCTTCTATGGGTCTACAAATAAGAGCGAGTCACATATTTTTGCGACCTTCTTGATGTTGACTGTACTATATAATATTTATTTTGTAGCGTCACTAAAGGTTTTTAAACCTAAATATGAAATTAATAACTAGCTCAAATCTAAACTAGGCCCTTGCGGCATTGTACCAAGTTTGCTGGCGGCATTTCCTCGTTGTATCGCAATGCAACGTTTTGCGAGGAAACCGCCAGAGGCCAGTTTTATAAAGCTACAAGTTACAATTTACAAGCGGAACTCTCTTTCTAACACTATGTGTTAGAAAGAGACTTCCGCTTGTAAATTGTGACTTGTAGCTTTATAAAACTGGCCCCAGCTCTTCGGTCACCAGTTACGTCAACCAGACGCTTCGCGACTTCTGCAAAAAACTTATGTGCGCTGGGACCCCATGGACCTAGAGTTTCAACTCCAAAAGGTACAAAATGGTACTCTCTACCGAGACTTTTGTATTTGTTACGTTTTAAAATTTCGGTGCTTTCCACCGCTGCGCCCGCTTTTACGTTAGTCCGTAGGTTAATTTAGTTTAATATTTGTACTGTAGTGCCTCTGTATATTTAATTATGTAAATAAATGTTATATTTTAATACGAAATTATCAACCAAGTAATGTAATATTATGAAAACTGTGAGTAATTAATTTCACTGCGATATAAACGTAGACGTATGAAACAAGTTACGAGTTTGTTAATTGAGTATGCGTGCCTACCTACGCTTTTAACTTTTAATTGCTTTGTGGTTTCATACAAAATGCTTTGATGATAGGGATGATGACACATGTTGAATTATGCAATAAAATTTAGTTGATAGGACGCAAAATGATCAAAATATCCTAATAAAGTAAACATTAAAAAAATATATTGAAAGGCTTCAAAATTTCAAATTTTTTCGACTTCTGAAAGTACGTAATTTAAAAAACCAATGATACCATTCGATTTCTAACATTTTATTGGTCAATAAATTGTATAGCAACCACATACATAAACGCAACATTTCACTGTAAAAATAGCAATTTCATAATTTTTCCATACTTTAAACAGGGCAACTATGAATCCGTGACGTCACGGCTTCATATCATTTTGTTAGAAGCGTTTTGAGAAACAAATGCAAATCTCAGACTTTTGTCTCTTTCCTGTCTTTTATGTTGATTTGAGGCAATTGGCCCTATATAGATTGATACCATGCATGAAAAAAAAATCATCTAGCCTATTGGAGCGATATAGTGTGTAAATCTAAAACGGGCGATAAATTAAACCAGAAATAGAACTCATTATAGTATCCTCAAACCAAAAGGACGACTGCGGTCATAAAACTTCTCTTTCACACTTGCACAGCCGCAGCAAAAGTGAAGGAGACAGCGCTATGACCTCAGTCGCCTGTTTGGTTTGAGGATACTATAATAGTGTAATCATTAATTCAGATGTTTTTTCAAGTTACACTTAACTGTGACTTAATAATTAATTTTTGAAAATTTTATCTGCATCAATGTACTGTAAACATGGTATTGAAAGTAACTGTCTACGAGCGTTTAACGCGAGTGTATTTGCATTACATTGCGGGCCGAATTATTTTGTGTAGATACAATTTTAATCGCAATTCTAAGTAAATGTTATTTAATTACATTTCTTATGTCCTATATAATCACCGTTAAGAGATTCGCCCGTATTAGATTTATACACTGTATAAGTTTAAGATGGCTAGGTAATTTTACTCAACAACTTTCTACTTTATTATGAAAACATTTTATGATTTCAAGACGGTAATCTGACAGCTAATGCCATAGGCATTGTAAGCCACTTTGTATGGCAAGAGTTTTTTACTTTATTTTATTTTATTCATTAAAGTACATCCACATCCACATCATAGGTATATATTGTAACTTATACCAGAGACTAGAGATATAGACGACCACAGCCTAGGAACTTTTTGAAGCTCATGTCGATTGCGCCATCTATGTCAAAGCCCCCTAAAGATACCGAATGTGTAAGAGAAATGTCACCTGCACAGCTACTCCACCTAGTAGCTATTAGTGTACTACTAGTACGCTATTTGTTACTAGGTGGAGTAGCTGTGCAGGTGACATTTCTCTTACATATTCGGTATCTTTAGGGGGCTTTGACATAGATAGCGCAATCGACATGAGCTTCAAAAAGTTCTTAGGCTGTGGTCGTCTATATCTCTATAGTCTCTGCTTATACTAATACAGGTTTAAATGGTAATAAAGACTGAATATAAGATGTATAAGAATACTTGGGGCATTTGCAAATAATGGCTAATAATTCCAAAAATGCACTCTTATTACATTGGGATATGAGTTATTTTTAATTGTTTTTCGGATTGACGAATAAACCATTGTATAATTTAGAAATTCGTCTTTCGAACTTCTAACCTACTAACTTTAGCAATTAAACAAGTTCTCATGTAAGAGATTTTTTGTCTTAATGAGTAATACATATCCTGCAAATTGAATCACCGAAATACACTACACACACTACACTTTGTATATACAGGGTGACCAAAAAAGAACTAAATTCCCTTTGGATGTAAGGTTTTGGGATGCTACCAATTCTCCCTAGATGGTTTTGCAACCTCTCAGATTGACTTGATTTTTGAATTTTTATGTATTGGCAGCGTACCAAAACATTACAGCCAACGAGAATTTAGTTCATTTTGGGCCACTCTGTATATATACACAGAGTGGCCCAAAATGAACTAAATTCTCGTATGTATCTCGGGTGTATATGAATGAATATTCATACAAATACACCCGACTTAATTGCCCTTAGGTCTACCTACACTTACCTGGGCGCTGCCCTGGGGAGAGCAGTGTATGCTGGCCACTCGTTGTACATAAGTGGGTCGCGGTAAGAATTCACTTCGTTCATTATTTCGGGCGCCCTCGCTTGCCGCTTCGAAAATCTGCGGACAAAAGTACAGTTTACTTATTGGTTCATAGTTTACATGGAATGCAGTGGGTAATACCCGTAAACTAGGTTTTTTGTACAAAAAAAAGGGTTGCTTTCCCTAATAGGTACTCACGACGCTTTTGTCTTACAATATGGATCATGGCATCCAATACAAATATTCCTATTCAATAAGTACATGTACAACCTGTAACTTGCTATCATAGCTCATTCAACAAAACGCGCATAAGTGCACATCATTAGGTGCCACAGATAGGACACGCATAGCGATCAAACTTATACTTAACACCCTTATTTTTGCGTCAAGGTTTAAAACTAACGCTGAATTTATTTATTTATTTATTTATTTATTATTGCATACAAAATTTATACAGCATAACAGTAAAACCAAGACACTGCACAATTCAAATAACTAACAGATACATATTTTAAATTAAACAAACCGGAACATCAACTCACATCCATCGACTCACAGTAAACCAGACATGCTCTACAAACACTCGCCCAATTATTCGCAAATACATCAGTGTCTGGTGCCCATGACAGAAGCGAGTTTATGTCGGTTTTACCAGGCTATACATATAATAGACAGCCACAGTCTAAGAACATTTTGAGGGTCCAAGTCTGAAGCGCCATCTGGACGAGAGCAACCTAAAGATACCCACAATATAAGATGAAAATGTCTACTGCGCTAGTACTCCATCCACACACATCCTTTATACAGCCATTAGAGCATGTCACATATTTTTGCGGCCTTCCTTATATAATAAAATATTATTGCAAGTGACAGTGCTGCATTCTCGATGCGACGTGATACTACCAAAATAAACAACGAAGCAAAGTTTCCTTGTAAAATACCTGCTCCTATTCAGTGCCGCGTTTTAACCCTTTGAACTCGCTTTGAACACATTTCCTCAAAAGCGTTATAAGACCGGATTTAATGTTACAGCACACGTGCGGAATGTATCGGCATAGCGACGCCAGTGCAAAATACTTGACGTGCCTCGTCGCCTCGTTGGTATTCTGATTGTACTGAATACACGCTTTGCGAAATGCTGCTAGCGTATTTTAGCTTGTTTTCCAGTTCTTTCAGTGTTGTCGATATTTACGGATTTCAATGTTTATTCTGTATAAATATTTTATAATAATAGGTGTGAGGTGGTACAGTCACCGGCAATAGTATCTTCCTACACGAAGACCGCAAAATGTGTGACATGCTCTGGGGTTGGCAACTGTCAAAGTGACATCTTCAAAATTGGTCCCTAGAAAAGCTAAATTTGTATGGCGCGAAGTAGTTTTTATTTATTTTCGCGAAAATGACTCAATGTTTTGTCTCGAATTGAAATCCATCCGTTTTTGGAATACACTAAAATTAAAATGATGTAGATTAACGCCATAGGGAAGGTTTTCGCCTAAGAAAAGCTTTATGCCTGCATACAAGTTAGGGACCATTCATTGTCTGTTTCTTTCTATCATTGTTTGTATCTCTTTCTCTTATTGTATGGAATCTGGAGCGCCCTCTGCAAAAGTTTTCACCGGCCAACCCCATTGTAGGGCCCTAAAGCGAGTCACATATTTTTGCGGTCTTCGTGTAGGAAGATACTATTGCCAGTGACTGTACGCTCACATACTATAATTGTTGAGCCATTTACTCTATGAAATGTCCAATGTAAAGTGAACAGTACATGATATTGATATGTATATAAATAATAGTTAGTTTAACTTGGCGCAGTCGGCAGGATTACTAATGAAACGACTAAGCTGTTATTTAAATTAAAAGAAAGCGTAAGCTGTATTGCGTAGTTAATGCATTGGAGTTGGATCGCGACTTAACGTGTTTTGAAGTTAGAATACGGCCCTAGTACAACGAGTGTTTTACATACTTACTTATCCATTGACTGAGGAGCCGAGCGTAGCGAGGCGACGAACGTTTCCGTTTTCACCGGTACGACGATTTGGCAGATTGATGTGTATGTATTGGTTGGTTGGTTGGTTGGTTGGTCAGTGTCGGTCTAGAGGTCGCATTTTTCATCCGATTTCGATGAAACTTGGCATGTACGTTCCTTGATTTATTTGTCAAAAATTGTAGAGCAATTTTTAAGATTGGGGGAAAATGAGGGGGCAAAGGGGGAAGTTAGCTGTCGCGTTATTTATGGACGGATTTCAATAATTTTTGGGTAAAAGGAAGGAAGGGTACCCACACTTCCTTAGAGGTTGTTGTAAAAAAAAGTTTCGAGGGAGGGGGAAAGGGGGAAAAGGGGGGAAATGCTCCGAAGTCTACTGTTCACAGAACTACTTATTTTATTTGTTGGGCAAATCTCCA
Source organism: Pammene fasciana (assembly GCA_911728535.1). Lineage (NCBI taxonomy): Eukaryota > Metazoa > Arthropoda > Insecta > Lepidoptera > Tortricidae > Pammene > Pammene fasciana. The sequence goes on from OU452295.1 coordinate 4,799,315, forward strand.
GTATTGAGGGTAACCACTCCACAGTTGTCCAGTTCATCCCGCCAACGCCGGCGGGGTTTGACAGATACCCGATTCGGGTTTCCTACCCTTTAGTTACTTACGTTTCCCCGTGTCAAAACTATGTTAATAACTATTAATTAGATATTTCCTTCATACTCTTGAACAGGGATGTCACGAATGTCGTTTTTCTCACATTCGCGAATGCGAATGCGAATATTCAGGATGCGAATGTCCGAATGCGAATGCGAATACGAATGTTACGGAGTAGATTCAAAAAACTTAATCTTGCTTATCATTTTTATGCTTCCATAGTTCAAAAATACAGAACATGATATGTGATGGTCCTATATTAATGATTAAAAGGAGTCAAGTGATACCGTCGTTTTCACTTCCTGTGTATGAGCAAGCATAATTATGACCATGGGCCGGGTCAGTGCGGTCAAAACAGGACGTGTTCTACCAATATTCGCATTCGAAAAATATTCGCATCATTTGATGTTAATGCGAATGTTGATACGAATGTCAAAAATGATACGAATATTCGCATTATACGAATATTCGTGACGTCCCTACTCTTGAAACAATATCAAACTTTCCCAACACGTGTAATTTCAATATAAATAGTGTTACCCGATGTTTGAGTGATATCCGATATTATTTGATCTGGACAAATACAAATACTCAGTAAAAGCTATTAAAGTAACACAGAAAAGAAAATACATTTATTTTAATGCCACAATATTAAATATTAATATAGAGAGAAACAAAATAAATAGACACAATGAGCGTTATAATAGGAGAAGTTAAACCACATTTAATTTTAATTAAAATAATTCTGATTCATTGACCTTTCCATAAGAAAACAAATTAAATATTAGTATTTTGTGTACATATTAAAAATACCTTAATATAAAGCTTTATACAAAATCTACTCCTGCATTCTAATTTGCCAATAAAATGACTGACAGGTATATTCAAAACGTATACTTTATAAACGTTGTCATAAGATGATTATTAAGGATATTCTTAGGGATATAATAACACTGTTGCCGCCACCCGCCGCTGTAGAATCTTAAGAACCCTTATTATGTAACTGTAGCACAAAATACTATTATTTGACAACGTGTTTACTTATTTTTGGACTAAAAGTTTCTAACCGATCGAAAGGAAACCATTTTGAACATAACTTCCATCGCTGTGCCTAAAAGTTTTAAATTTTATTTGAAAACAAAATTACGTAATGGACTTCTACCTAGGTACATTCGAAAAGTAAACTTTATGCTTATAAATGCCTTGCTATCTTTTGCGATAAAATCTTATATAGCTTTTATTCAGCCTTTGTAATTCTTGAATGTCTTTATATGAGCGCTTCATTGTCCGGTTTCCTTAACCCGCATAATAGAAGATTAGACTAATCTTCTATTATGCTTAGTAAAATTGATATTGGGTTCAAGTATATGGAAGGGTATAAAAGGGTTGTTTACGGTTCGATTCAGAACAATTTGGTGATTATAGGGCGTTAAGCGGGGGAGTAAAAATTTATACAATATTTACGTTTCACGCAAATTGGGTTTGGTTATGTTTGAGTAATTATTTGGATGAAATATGATCAATAAAGAGAGGTTTGGCAGCTTATTTTTTACGTTTGTGCTGCTTTACTATTTATTTATTTTATTTAAAAGAAAATGACTTATAATAGTTTTTTTTATTTCTTATTTTATTTCTTCTAGTTCTTAGAATTTGTTTATTTTATTAGTTATTTTTTACACATAAAACGGACTTTTCATTCGTAAACACGGACGGGATGAGCATTGGCATCAGCAAATACGCAGCGCAAAAATAAATACGCAAACAAATACAGCAAACCACCACCAATAAGTTTTGAGTTTCGGTCGGAATAGCAGATGATCATCTCCAGTTAATTAACTTGATCATATAGCTAGTATCAAAATAACGTTATTTATATAGTTCTCCAATGACAGAAATTTGCCTACTTTAGTCAACTAGACTACCAAATATGCAATATTGCTTTGCTATTTTGACCAAAACTCAAAACTTATTGGTGGTGGTTTGCTGTATTTGTTTGCGTATTTATTTTTGCGGCGGGAGGGTGGGAACGCATGCAGAAATTCGCAAATAAGTATAATGGGTTGTCACTATAACTAGCAAGTTAATATACCGCGGAATAGCAAAGCAATATTATTGTAGTTGATAATATGTACTTCCGCAAAGTAGCGCCTGATTCCATAACTTCCAACTAGACTATACCGGCCACAAACGAAGCACTTGAACGTTAGACGTCAGACTTTGTGCCGCCACATTGCAACTTTGCACTACATTACGCTTCCGCCTGTTGGAGCGTAGTTTTCAGTCATCTGATTGTTCCTTTGATCATATTTAAACTTGCTTCGGAATCCGCAGAGAGGAAAGCCGTAGGAACACCAAGGTAAATTCCTTCCTACTCGGAGACGGTCATATCATATCCGTTTCACATAATTTGATTTACTACTGATATACTTATTAATATGCATGTGATTCTATTGCGTGTTTTATAGGAATTAACTCCAATTAATTATCTAACCATTATGGTGATATAGAAGAAAAAAAAATTGGCAGTTATCCCTATAACTGCCGATAGAAGTGAAAACTAAGGTAACCTACCTACCTACAACCTACATATATTGCTCCGAATGTCAACAACAACAATATTCATTTTACATGTTTGGCTTGTGATGCGTTTTTGTTTTCGTGACGGTGTCGGTGACGCGAACTCATAAGATTTACCCCTAACAAAAATTACCTAACGCGGCTAAAGATGTTTTCACTTCAAAAAACTAAAATCCGAAACTAAGTAGAAGTACCTAATGATTCATGATTTTTATTTATTGGTAATGTATTTAGATGGAGATATTTATTTGCAACCAAGTAACCATCCAAGTACATGACAAAGATTAGGACATGGACCCTCATATGATAAAGCAATACTTCTTAACTATTTTTCTATTAAAGCTTTAAATAGGACGACATGAAGTCATAAATATTTAAGTTGGTTTAGTATGTAGGTACATTTTAAAGGTATAGTACAGTCGACGTCAAAGATATGTTTACACTTTTGAGCCTTATTACAAAGGAGTAAGGTGCAAAAATGTAAACATATCTTTGACGTCGACTGTACAATAATATATCATTTAATTCTACAATATTGCCTTAAATTTTTGGCCATCGTTTCAATTACGGTTAAATAACTAAAAGCTTTGTAGTATAGGTAAGTAATTATCTCGTGACCCCAATTTAAATGGCATCTGATGGCACTTTGTTGCAAAACCATTACAAACTGTGTTGGTTATTGAGTTTAAATTGATTAAAACACATTGCAGGGAAAATGGCGGTGCTATGCTTTTTGCAAGCTGCTTTTATTACGATACTGGTGTGTTTAGCCAATTCAATACGTATTTTGAGGCAATTGGTCCGTTTAATTTACATCCATTTCACATTCTCTAGAACAGCTTTGTCAAATTGAAAAATCCAAAAAATCCTCCAGGTTAAATAAATGTTTCTTAATTTTGTGCTCAGCATTTTTCTTTTTCCCAGAAAAAAATATTGGGAATACGAGTTTGATACATTCAAGAATCCTATCTGGTTTTTGGTAGGAGGAAAAAAATGTTGGAAACAATTTCCTCTAACTTTTAATTTCAAAGTAGTGATGAGTTCCTATAACTTATTTAGATAGGGTCTTTGAGTTGTTTTGCCTTGATCTGGTCGCAGCTGGGCTCGTCGCTCTTGGCCGGCTCGGTGATGCCGCGCGAGCCGCGAGGGAGGAGCCCCTCGTTGTCGGTATAATGTACTGACCTCCAAGCCTTGAGCTGGTCGCAGCTGGGCTCGTCGCTCTTGGTCGGCTCGGTGACGCCACGCGAGCCGCGAGGGAGGAGCCCCTCGTTGTCGGTATAATGTACTGACCTCCACATGGCCTTGAGCTGGTCGCAGCTGGGCTCGTCGCTCTTGACCGGCTCGGTGACGCGCACGCGTGAGCCGCGAGGGAGGAGCCCCTCGTTGTCGGTATAATGTACTGACCTCCACATGGCCTTGAGCTGGTCGCAGCTGGGCTCGTCGCTCTTGGCCGGCTCGATGACGCGCACATGCGAACCACAAGGGGGAGCCCGTCGTCGTCGTTATAATGTACTGACCTCCACATGGCCTTGAGCTGGTCGCAGCTGGGCTCGTCGCTCTTGGCCGGCTCGGTGACGCGCACGCGTGAGCCGCGAGGGAGGAGCCCCTCGTTGTCGCGCTGCGCCAGGACTGCGTACGCGCACAGAAGAGCGCCCCATAAGCGCCAATACCACGGCATTCTGCGGGCAATAGAATTGCTTCAATGAATATGTGCAAAATAAGTTTTGAAATTGGTCTGTAGATCAAAATAAAATATCCGAATAGCGAAAACACGTCTCGATACAGTGCATTGTGCTGCAGATTTTTAAGATATTTAAGTATGTTTTTTCATAAAATTCTTGAAAGTTCGTAGGTGTGAAACGGTATTTAATTAATAACCTATTGTAATAACAATAAAAATAGGTATTTATATAGTTCAAACCAAAGATATAGCCCGCCAAAACTCCGCGTGTTGTCACACCGTGCTTTGTTGGCATGACGTGTCCCCAAGAGGTCTTAATATTCCTGAACCTTGACGTGCCATATTTGTAAGTATTTAAATGGTTTTAACTGTAAAATGACCCATTTAAAGTCTGGGGACTTTAACCTCTTTATTCATATATTTATAAGGTCGTCTGTCCATCTTGTGAGTGGACGTCCTACGCTGCGCTTGCTAGTCCGTTGTCTCCACTCGAGCACTTTTCGACCCCATCGGCCATCTGCAAGACGCTGGATGCAAGTCGCTTCCGACCGATACTTATGGAGGTCCAAAGGGGAGGCCTATGTTCAGCAGTGGACGTCTTATGGCTGAGATGATGAGGATGATGATGATTCATATATTTATTGTTATGTAATTTTTTTGCATGATGCCATCTTACACGACACCTCCTGTGACCTCCGAGGATGATGAAGTGATAAACAAAATAAAGTGTTTTAAGTGTCGTGTAAGACACGGTACGGAACACGGTGATCATTGTTAATACGTCTCGCTTGCGACCAGTAAACGACTGGAATAACGCTTCAGAGAACCATCTCACAATGTGGTTTATCCAACGACACAAAGTTCTGTTTGAAGGCTGACAGCTCTGGAACTTATTATTTACTCTGTCATTTAATATGAGCGCTTTGTATCCGAGTTCTATGTGACATGAATACAATTATAATAGCTAAGGATACACGCACAGATGTGCCCGCCGGATTTGTCCGACGGATGTGCCCGGCGGACAGACCCGTTCATGTATGGCGCTATTTAGATGTGTGACAAATCCGTGTCTAATTCGCGCCATACATGCACAGATTTGTCCGCCGGGCATATTTATCCATCGGACAAATCCGGCGGACACATCTGTGCGTGTATCCCTAGCTAATGACTTCAAAGTAACATATTTAAATATGCGTAAATACATATATATATATATATATATATATACATACTTATCTACATTTAATAATATGTATAGATTACAATACATATGTAGGGTAGTATCTACACTTCCTAAGCAGAGGCAAGCGCGCTGGTTATTTCTATGAAATTCTAGATACCACTTCCTCTCTACCTGAATACTAATGATCTCATAATTCATTTAGTGTATAGTATACACTAAATTAATTATAAAATCATACACTGTATACTCGTAGTTATTGAGACCCCCAGACATTAGTACCGCAAACGAAAGTGACCCAAAGTACCCAAACACACCATGCAAAATCTATAAATCACTAGATTAATTGGAGCCATTTCGGAATTTAAAATATTTCACTAAACATAGCCTGTGCCGTGGGGTGCCCGGCCTTAGAATTGTCCCCCACCATATCGTCCCGTGGTTGCAGTAGGAGTCTGCTAAGGGAATATACCGGGAGATGGGCAGCAGCATCTTCCGAAAGCCTACAAACAATGAACAAAAAAACTGCGCGCGCCAACCCGCCTGTCAAGCGTGGCGCGTATGGCAAACCCCCCCTTAAAGTCGAGGAGTACGGTCAGCAGTGGACGTCTTATAGCTGAGATGATGATGACGATGATGACTAAATTTAGGGTAAATCAACTTTTAGAAGCGGACCATTTTTTGACATGTTCCACTAAATATCAAATCTTAGAAAATATGTGTACTTAGCTAGTTTTTAGTTTTAACGATTTTTAGTTTTTAGTTTTAATTTTTTATGTGTATATGTTTATGAAATAAAGTACCCTTTTAACTTAAAAAACAAAAATATATATATATAACGCTAGATTAATATCATCCTAAAGTCGTCTGTTAAGTTTTTATATCGTAAAAGAAATTTGGTATAAAAGTTAATTCACCCGTAGTAACTTAATAATTTTTCCAAAACTCATAAATATTTCAATCAAAAAATATCAAAGCAAAAAACCACGATTCCGGTGCGCAATTGGCCAATTTCTCTCGCACAACTCACTAAAAACAGCCGCTCCGACTGTCCATTCGGGTGGCTGCACTGACGTGTTTGCTAAACAGGAAAATGCCTCTTTCCGGCCTTGGGCAAACAAAATGTGTACGCGCTTTATTGCCGGTCGACGTGTTGATGAAATTGCATGGTGAAGGCTAAACGGGCGGGCATGTTAACTCGAATTTATGAAGCGATGAAGAGTTAAGGGTTATTTGAGAATGATCATGTTTGTAATAGTTATTTTTGCAACAAGAGAGGAAAGTTGGTTTTTCTTGCGAGTGTTGATTTTGAGTCCCGAGTAAGCGAAAGATTCTATAATTGAATCACGAGCGAAGCTAGTGATTCTAAGTTTTAATCTTGAGCGTAGCGAGGGATCTCAAGAACACGAGATGTAAAAAAAACTTTCCTCTCGTGTGACACATACAACTTTTCACCTCAGTAGTGAAAACATATTAAAGTTAAAAAAAACACATTTATTTACATTCCTGAATGAAAGGCATCATCATTATGACGAAAAGCTTCTAGAAACAAAATTTCACTCCCTGGAGTGAGGAAAGTCGTAACTTTCGTCACTCAGGAAAGTAGGCTTGTTCGAACTGCTGAGGTGAAAAATAATTTGCTCTCGAAATTATTTATTTTTATCAGCCGACTGCCAAAAGAAAGGAGGGTTATATTTTTGAATATGTACTAAGTATACAGAGTGTTTCCTGTAATAGGAGCAATAAATTAAAACGTAGATTCGCCTCCTCAAACAACACAACTTTTGTTCAACAACTTTTAAAAATAATGTACTTTTTAGATTGTCTCTTCTTCATACAAAATAAATAGTATTTTCAATGTACGTTAAAATCCGTCTATTTGACATTGCTTGTCACCCTACAGACACAATCAGTTTCGAAATACATCGCGTGTCCGGAAAAACTTTAAAGTGTCCTAAAAATCAAACCATAAGTTATTTTTAAAAGTCGCTGAACAAACGTTGTCTGGTTTGAAGAGTAGAATCTACGTTTTAATTTATTGCTCCTATTACAGGAAACACCCGGTATGCCATAGTCAATAGGCTAAGTAATTTGATTTTTGGTTCAAAACGAGCAATAGGCATTATCACGTTATTTAAATATGTAAAATATTTCAGCTGTGAACTTTTTTACATCGATGCTCTCCATAGAAATGCTTTTTTAAACGGACCTAAATACTAAACTAGTGCATTACGTAGTTTCTGCGAGGAAAATTATTTCTTTAATACAATATGAAACAAATATTGTACATACTCGTATAACTCTTTCATTTGAGATAATCGTACTTTCGTAGTTGTTTTGTCGTTTAATTTTGTTTCGACCCAAAAGGAAATGGAACCGAGCAAGTGGAAATCCGCTCCCACTCGTTGGAAAATCTGCTGTTGCACGGAACTTTTCTCGTATTGCTTTCTTCTCCGCAGTAACAAAATAATAAACTCTGATGGTATTTTCTTTGGGAACGAAATGGTTTTCAATTTATACAGGATGTGTTTTCAATAACCAGACATATTGTGCGAGGTGATTAGGTAGGCCATATTAAACAACTTTTATAATGGGACCAACTCCGAAATCACAAACATTTTTTTGGCTGTTTCATACATTTGCTCGACGTTTTCTATAGGAGGCCAAAACTTTTTTGGGGTTTCGTGGTTGATCCCATGGAAAAAGTTATTCTGTATGACTTACCTAATCACTTGTTTGAAAAAAAAATGGATAGTTAGAAAAAACAATATCGTCGCCTAGTAACCACAACACAAGCCATATTCTTCTAGGTTGATTTGTGTAAGATTTTCACACAGTAGTTAATTAATTATAATATACAGTAGTGTTACTATTGACTGAAAAACTGCAAATACAGAAATGTACAGGCGGGCGTACAGGGCTCTCAAAGTTCGGCAACGCATAAGCGGCTCCCTTGATGTTGCTTATGTCCATGGGCGGCGTTGACCGCTTCCCATCAGGCGGCTCGTCTGCTCGTTTGCTAATAGTTTCATAAAAAAAATGTTCAACAACAATTTTATTGTTCCTCAGGTTGTTGTTGCTTCAAGAATTTGTTTTTTTGTCATCGGTAGAACACAATGTTTTTTCTCAATTTGAGCAATTCTTCATACGGTGTGATTGCCGAAGGCTAATGAACTTTCGATCACAGCCTAAATATAGCTATGTCATTGATCCCACGAAATTTGCCACGATAAGTCAATCGACAACCCTATGTCGGGCAAGTCACTAAACAATGTAAGGCATGTTATAGACTATTGTCTACAAGAAGCCGGGCAAACTTTTTTACTGTCAAACTTTTCAAGCGGATTTAATGTTATCACTGTACTTGTAAATTCGACTTTAAGATTATATAAGCCAGGTTTACTTTTGAACAGCCTAAATTTTCTTTGAAAATCTTTAAGGGCAAGCTTGCTAGTAACTGACCGAGTCGGGTGACCCGTGACGTCAATAGTCAGAGTTTTGACCCATGGACATTGTTTCGGCGTAGCATTGTTGGCACAATGGACGTAGGGAAAACTATTTGGAATAGTTTGGAATGAACCCGAGTAAGTTTGGGCGTTAGGTACATCGTATCATTTAGGCTTCATTCCATTTAGATCGGGCAGTTAACGAACTAAAAGAACCGGTTAAGATTGATTGATTTCATGTCTTCTAAAAGAACCGGCTAAGAACATGTCGGGCCACGCTCAGTGTTGAGTTCCGCAGTTGCCGGCCTTACGATACATCCATTTAAAACGTCGTTTATTAAAGGATAGTTTGCGGCTATTACGTCATTTTAATATGCGGCACTTACTTTCTTTTATTATGCGTTTTTCGAATTGTAAGTCAAAAACGGCTACACCGATTTTATTTAATAGAGTTTTCATTGAAAGTATTGATCAGGCCTTCCATGAATTAGTCCAAATTTTTGGGATCCCCAGTTCAAAAGTTAAAGGGGACTAGAAAATTTTAAAGGTATAGGTAATTGATGTAAAAAGCTGTTTTCCAAGTAAATAATTTTTCATCAAAAATAAGCGACCAAGGCGTGGTATACAAACAGAAGTATATTTTTATTTTCCTCAGTCTGGAGAATTTTTTTTGGGAAAGTGAAACCGGGAAATCTCTTAGTTCAAAACTTACAACACAATGTGGAAAAATAAAACAAAATAAAGTGTTTTATCTATATTATTGCAAGAGCGATCAATAGCCAGTAGGAAAGCAAAATAACAAAATGAAATCAATAGAGATCTAAAATGACACACAAAGGCACCGCTAAACCGGACGAACTTGCAGATGGTGGGTATAGCAGGGTCAAAACCAACTTGCCGGTTGTGCAAGTACGCTTCTAACCGATAAATAGACAGCAAGAGCGAGCGAGACGTCCAGATTAACAAGTTTCGACTCAATCATCAAGTTGGTTCTGGCCACACAATAGTAAACGTCGATTTCCCTGTTGCTTAAAGGTTAGCTGGAAAAGATCCGTTAAAGGGATGAGGTCGCCTTTGTATACACTTACTATATTTTTGTTGGTCATGTACTTGTTTTGTGCAATAAAGTGTTTTACTACTGCTATACTACTAAACTTATAGCGACATCAAAACGGACCAGCACGCCTAGCACATGACTGATGCGACAGTATCTCGCGCGCGAGATAGACTACCCGTCTCTTCCTAATTGACACAGTCAGAAAATGACGGATAGACTATCTCGCGCGCGAGATAATGACGTGGCAATCATGTGCTATTAGGCGTGCAGAGTTTCAAAAGCCATTGGCCACAAGCTGAATCGAGACAGAATGTTTTGTGAATAAGCCAGAAAGATCCGGACTACCGGAACGGTCCCAATATCCGCCGTCCGGACGATAAGCTGTATTGTTTTATCGGACAAAGGCTTCGATAGAATTGTTCGGTTCGATAGAACGATGGGGCTTTTAAAATGTTGGCTAATCGTTTAGAAAAGATAAGAGATAGTTAATTATTGTGACTAGTACTTTTAAATACTATCTATCTAAATAAAAATATGATTAAAAACTTATAAGAAACATCATTCTACTCATCATCATCATCAGTATTAATTGTCAAAAAATTGGTTAATATCTTATTATGGTTTTACAAGTTATAATACACATGAATTGGCCTTAAATTATCGTACCTACTTCCAGCGGAAAAACACTGAATAATAGCAGAGACTATAGAGATATAGACGACCACAGCCTAAGAACTTTTTGAAGCTCATGTCGATTGCGCCATCTATTTCAAAGCCACCTAAAGATATCGTCATAGTAACTACTAGGTGGAGTAGCAGTGCAGCTGACATATTCGATATCTTTAGGTGGCTTTGACATAGATGGCGCAATCAACATGAGCTTCAAAAAGTTCTTAGGCTGTGGTCGTCTATATCTCTATAGTCTCTGATAATACCTAGGATCCTAATTATGAGTTAAATTATGTTGTAGGTTTAAATGGTGCATGCATGTTAATTTTGTTTCGGAAGAAAACGCCGCCATTTGTCCTATACAATAAAAGTTGTTTATCAAATCAAGTTTGTATTATTCATGCAAGTATTAAAATAAATAATGATCGATAGTTGTGGTTAAGCCCATTATAATAACATTAGCCAGGCCTAAAAATAGAGCTTTTAACTCATATCATAATGGCCTAATCGTAGGCTATATCATTATAATATAAGCAAATTTCCATCTATTTTTAGACGGGCGTGTTCAATAATGCGTGGGTGGTACGGGCTATTTTTAGAAATGTGAAGATCTCACGGGACGTATTCTACACTGAAAAAATGAAACAGCTAGAAATATAGTACATTTCGATATTAGTGCGGAAAGTATGTCATACTATACGAGTACCGAGATATCTTGCCACGAGCCGTAGGCGAGTGGCAAGACTCGGGACGAGTGAAGAATGACATTTACGCACGAGTATCGAACGACGTTTTTTAATACAGTTGCGAAAAAATTATAAAATTGTCAATTATTCACTTTGAGGTTACTTTAGTACATGTATCCGAACGCTACGCGCGGTGCGGTGCGGCGCTCTGATTGGCTATCTGTCACTGTCATTAGCTGTGATTGGCTGGAAAAGTAAAAAGCACTAGCGCGCGATGTCAAACTTTCCGCATGCTAAACCACTACAAGAAAAGCACTTTTTTGAGCAACTGTATTAAAAAACAAGTTTTCGCCATTTACAACCGAGTGACTCGTTTCGCATGGAGCCTGCAAAGTTCGTTGCTAAATTCTAAGAAGTCAACTTGGCTAACGTATGCATTTAAAACTATACCTACTACTTTAGAAATAATTGCTTGTTTAAAAACAAAGCTTTATTCTAGGTTTTAGATATGTCTTGGTTGAATGCAATTAAAAATATCTTAACCGAGCCAAATTGGTACTTTGCAAACAAACATTTTTTTCCGTGTAACTTTTTAGAAACGATCCAACTTCAGGACAACTATATTATACAGCTAGCGTCTAACCCGCTTATTCATAAACGTGCTTCAAACCTCATTTAACTAAAACATCGTTTGTCCTTATCTGTCACTTTGACAGTTGTGTTTGTTAGAAACAAACAAAACATAATTTAACTAAATGAGGTTTGAAGCACGTTTATGAATAAGCGGGTAAATGTCTGAACTAGAAATATCAGAATCAGCTTGAAAATGATTATGCTTTTCAACGTACGTAGTGGCCTAAGTAAGGTGCGCGTACCTTACTTAGGCCACTCGGCAAGTTACGTGACCTAAACACGGTACTCGAATGAAAAGTTCTTCATTATGTCACAATTGTACAAAATAGTATGTATTATGTTTATTTATCTGTTATCTTGACAAAAACGCGACTTAAAAATCAAACTAATGAGTCACTTATCAGTGAGTTAACTTATCAAAATAATGAGTGAGTTTAAATCAGTATTTATCCTGCTATTTAATGTATTTTGAACGGTACCGCTTGCTTACTTACAAACATCCTCCATCGAAAAGTATGCGCTAGTAGTTGGGTCTGCAAACTCTTAATTTAATCATTAAATTCAACCATGATAAAACAAAACGTGATATCGCACTCACTACGTCACATACACCATTTTGTTTCTCAAATTTTAAATTTTGTGTTAATTTTAACAAAAGTTGATTTTGCATATTTTGATCTGAACCTGGCTTTGCAGCTAAAATTAACCCAAAATTGATTACTCATGAAGACGACGAGAAGAAAAAAAAATTTTTTGTTCAAGTCTAATAATAAATCTCTAAAGCGTTTGACTTTGTTATTTAGTGGTTAAGTTTTAAACGAAAGCTCCTAAATTATCGACTAAAATACGACCCAATATCCCTGAAATTAGGACCAAAGGTCAAAGTAATTTGGGACTTTAATTGACTGACGCAGGATTGAAATTAAGCTAACAATTATTGATTTAGCCCAACGAGGGTATCGAAGTTCTGGTTTTGGCACTGGGCAAATTAATAGAAAAGACTAATTCTTGCTTTAAACAAACGATTGTTTAGTTATTTTTGACCCACGGTTAATAGGGATTTATTTACATACATACAATCACGCCTATATCCGAGGGGTAGACAGAGATCTCGGATTTCCATTTGCTACAATCAATGCAGCAAAACGGCTCTCCGTGAGCCACTTCTCGCCCCGTGAAGAACAAGACGTGATGGGTGGCGAACCGCATCGCCACCATGCCAGGGATTTATTTGTTAAAAAAATTAACTGGAACTGAAGGAATACTTCAAATTAAAAGTCACCCGGTATAAATTATAAACTAAAATAGATGTCATACACAAAGAAAAAAGTGACCAAGGCCTCCGGTGTCTAGAGCTAGGATCAAATGAGCCGCGAATGCAGAAGACACTGGTCGATCCCAGCCCGGGGCACCGGAGACCTATGTCATTTTTATTTTCCTTTGTATATGACAAATATCAAAATGTAATATTAGCATATATCTGTTGCGTTGTAAGCTTATGGTGGTATTTTTTTCCTTAAATCAACAAATAAGTATCTGTATAACTAAATACCTACAACAAGTAGACCTCTATGCAATATAAGTACTCGTAAACACAAGAGCATTGTATAAATACAGAGATACACTGAGGTTTGGTACCGTATTTAAAAAAAAAACTAAAAAAAAGAGAGTCCCTATCTAATTTACTTAACTAAGTAGACTAATCAGGCAGTTGTTGAAAAAACTGTTTGAGGTCACCGGGGACCTTAAGGCTGGCTCGTTCCTCGCCCAAAGGATTGGCATAGCGATCCAGAAGGGGAACGCAGCCGGCCTTATGGGAACCCTTCCCTAGGTTCAGACCTCGGTGGCCTTACTTAAGATAAATCTTAGTTTTCCATTAAGTAGTTTTAATTTTATATTTTTTTTACATGAAATGCCCAAAGCAATGGGAATTTTGCCAATATCTAGTTGTCGACGTTAATCACATTTTATTTATTTACATAAATATAAGCATCGTTGTTCGGTAGAGGCCTTCCTGATTGTAAGGTGATAGCCTCCCTACAAACACGTGGGCGGCCGAGACCCCGGATAACCGTTCGTTCGACTAAAGGGTGGTTACGCGCGTTTTGAGACATTCTTCATTAGCCGCACACTTTTTCGTGATAACCGCACAATAAGCCATCAATATTACACACTGAACTACGTAAATGAGCAAAAAACAAAGAACTGTTCTAAAGCCGTCGCAGTCATGTTGAGATCAAACGATTATCCAATTTTATAGATAGTTTTTAGTTTTAATTTTGTGGGTAGTTTTAATAGTATTTTGTGCAACAGTTACATAATAAGGGTTCTTAAGATTCGAGGGTCGAAGTCACAAAATGAGGCGAAGCCAAATTTTGTAAAAACAGACCCGAGAATTTTAAGAACCCTTATTATGTACCGTTGCACACAATAGTTTTTCTACGAGTGCTTAAGCAAGCCGGTAAGAATTGAGTTCAACGAAAGCCGTGTACAACCTACTGCTTCTATGTAATTGAGTAACTTCGATCTCCCGGTGGATTGTGCCGGCGGCGACACGCAATGCGGGGCCCGACAACAGTTTCACAATATTGTATGGAAATCCTTTCTGTGATTGTTATGGATGCTACAATATGCGACCATAGAAGCTCTATCAAAAAGTATGCGCTAGTAGTTCCGCCACCACAATCTCAATTCGAGTATTACAGTCGCCGAGTATAAAAAATTGTTTTATGTCATACTGTACGAGGTATAGTAAAACTTTGTTAGTCAAGTTGCTTTTAGATTTGAAATAAAATATAATTAAAGTATAAAGTTGTATTGAAAGTAATTAAAATTTTCTTTAATAAAATAGGGGCCTAATGAAAAAGTTAACGTAAATCGCGTGGGCTATAAACGTCAAATGGGAAATAACTGTCTTTTCACGCTCATTTCGGGCATAAACAATAAATTCCCCGCAAATTCTATTTGGGTCAACGCAACTAACTTAAACAGTATCTTGACTTTATCTAATTCAGTATTGTTGACTGAAGAGCTGGCAGCTGCCTTGTGCAACGTATTTAAGTATTATTTTTAAACGATTGAAGTAATTTGTCAGCTCCTGCTTCGTGGTTTACAAAATCACAACTTCAGGATGATTTCAGAATCGTGAAGCAAGAGAACAAGACATGATACAGAACTTAAAAGATAACCTAATGGTGTTGATCATTATATTTATCACCAATATTGCAATATTTGTTTTGTAAGGCTGGTTTATATCATATTTTTAGTTTTTATACATATTTTTGTACCTAGTTACCTGCCTCCAGCTTTAACCTTTTGAACGCCAGAAACACGAGCGAGTGACGTTTTTGCATACGATGTATGGCGTTAAAAGTGTTAAACATTTAGGAAGTTATAAAACTGGTGGATATACATGACTGTGCTAGCGTAGGCGAAATGGAGAACATTTACGAACTCACCGCCAAGACGTAAAAGCTGCCATGTTGTTATATCGTACAGCCGAGTCGAACGCTCCGACCCAGCCCAACAACGTACAGTCGCCATCAAATATATCGGAGTGGCCAGGGTACTCAAAAATATCTGAATATGCACTTTATCGCCTTGACATAGAGGCGTTGTTCAGATATTTGTCCACCTTGGCCGCTCCGATATACATATCTGATGGCTACTGTATTATGCGATCAGCCGCACGGCACTACTAATAAAATGATATGAAATGAAACCACAATAATGAGCTCAAAGAGGATGCACTTTGTCTATTTAGCCGTTAATAAAGTGAATTCTCATTGATATTACAGGATCGGTAACGCGCATGTGACAACTCTGGACTTCCAGGCGTCGATAGGCTACACTGCTTACCGTCAGGCGGGCCGTATGCTTGTTTGCCACCTTCGCGGCATGAAAAGACTTACTGTACGCTCTGGAGTGGAGGATCTGCTACCTTGTGGGCTGTCAAAAACTTTCAATTCATGCCAAAGACGATTCCTTTGACACGTGTTGAGCTTTTGTTTTCCTCATATCAATATAGGGAACGTGCGTAAACTGAAGAGGGCAGCACCGGACGCACGTTTTTAATGATGCGAAGTGCAAATGTCACCTACAACGTGCAAGGGTACGTGAGTCAAATGTTGGAGGCAGCACTGTCTAATGGCGTGGAATAGTTCCAGTTTTCGATTAAGAGCAAAAAATGGCAAACTCTCCAACGCACACGGTCCCTGTAGGCATTTTTTTCTCCGACGAGTATGTGAACGGATATTTGTATTGGTAATCGCAAGTGAATGATTCTACGAATGTTTCAACGTGTGACGACGCCAATGCGAACCTGCACCAAACCGTGTATGAATAGATTGACAGTTTTCTATAGGACATCTCCGTCGCCTTATTTAACGTTGATGAGTTCGTTAATAGTGCGTAGTGCAATTCACAAGTGCAAGGGGATTTATGAATAAGGATTCATAAACGGCCACTAAAGTTTTTTTTATTTATTTATAACAAACATACAACTATCCGTACAGGCTTATCCTAATCCGAGAGTTATATAAAGTTTAACAATATTAGTAATTTATTACATTTTGCATACATTATTTTATTAGTCATTATTGTAGCACAATACAAATAGTGTGACCCTTGTGAATTCGTTGAGCGAACAAGAGAATAAATCCAACGCGATGGCTACACGATTAAGATTCCTAATTGCGCGCGAAAAGGGTGACTGGCGAAGAAGTTGCGTTCGAGCGTCCGGCTCGGCCAGCAAACTTGGCCGCTAAGTTAAGAGATCGCTGATAAATCCTTTGTTCCTTTCCCTCATATAGGTTGGACGGAAAGGGACACACGATTATCAGGGGACTCTTAACTTTAGTAGACGTTTATGAATAAAGGGGTCTAGAAATAAATGTTCGACTCGCCTGAACTCTGCCAGCAATGATAATGATTGTATAAAACCGTGGAAACGGCATAAAGTAACGCCTGTTAAACCAGAAGGTGGGTGGGATGAAATTATTTGAATATTTATGAATTAATCAATCTAACTGCGGTGGGACAGAGTTCAATCTTGTTGTAAAAGTCAGATAAAAGTATCTTTTAGCTAAAAATATGAAGTTATTAATTACGTCTGTGGTTAAAACTAGCTAATTAGAAGGATCAATAAGGTATGTGTTGTGGGTACTAGGCGTCCATATATATATAAATAGATATAGATAAATACATAGAAACGCAACGCTGCAGTGATTTAACGAACTAGTGAGCAACTAATGAAGAATTAGTCTCGAAACATGTGTAACCCCTGTTTGAGTTAGATATCCGTTAGTCCACGTGCTTTTTGTAGGGATTAGCTATCTCCTTATAAAAAGCCTAACCTCACCGTACAACGTCCAGCTCTTGGAGCGAAATTTTAATTAATGAACCGTACACTTGTCGTATCTACTTCGATATTGGCAAAATTGTCCCAATATTGTGGACAGAATGCCATATTTTAAAAATTGAATTGAAATTGAACCAGGCTAGGAGGCCGTTAGATCATATCTTAAAATTGCTTTAAAGTAGTTATAGGCCATTGTTAAGAGAATAAGAGATTGTCAAGAACATTCTAAGCACGACTGTACAGCCGCTATTAAATCTATCGGAACAGCCGAGGTACTCAAAAATATCTGAACATACACTTTATCAACAGAGGCGTTGTTCAGATATCTGTGACCACTTGGCAGCTCCGATATATCTGATAGCGACTGTACTGATACATATAGTTATTTTCGTTCTGTATTCTGTACATATACCTAGTTATTTTCGTTCATTGAATCGCATATATATTAAAGATCTCGACTGTAAATTGTATATCAGTTAAGTCATAATTGTAAATTACAATTTAGCGCAACGGACCTTTTCTTTAATTTTCCGCCATGTAAAAATATACTAATTAAACAACGAATATTAATGACGATAAAATACGAGGAGGCACTTTAGAACTTTTTAATTGACGTAAAAATTATTTAATTTTGTTATGCTCTACTTTCTTTCTATCAAGACGCGCGAGCGTGACAGAAAATTTATACCTTTTTGATAAAAAAATATAAATTCGAATACGCCTCAATGTACAAATCTATTTCGGTACCGACCCAGAGTTCTAAAAATACTCACATAATTTAGGAGTCATCGATTATTTCAAGCCATCAATTATACCAGGAAAGTGAAATTTTTCGTAAATATTGGTAAGGGAAAGGATACATAACGAACTTTTAGCCCTATTTTAACTTAGCTTTTTTGCCTGAAAATCTAACAAATTTTTGAATTTATCTGTAGGGGTGGTGTGATTGACCTATAGTACCTAAGTTAGTAATTATTAATAACTAGAAAAAATATATTGAAAATAAAATAAAATACTAAAGACCTAGCTAAGTCCTAATAAAATACCAGCTTAAAACACTTGATAACAATAGTGTTAATAATTTGAAACAATAAAAGAACCGACTTCACTTAGGATCCGCTATTCTAAGAGGAATTCGCCGAGTTGCTGTAAAAAAAAAAGGGAAATCACTATAGGGGTGCCCATAATAGTTGAAGAGTTCCCTCGATCCCATCATCAGATCTGGACTTGGTGACAAAGGGACCAACTGTGAAGTATACTCTTTCAAACAAAAAAGAATTTTCTAAATCGGTCCAGCCGTCTTCGAATATAATCGGTGAACATACATAAAAAAAAAGATCCCGACGAATTGATAACCTCCTCCTTCGAAATCTTGAAGTCGGTTGAAAAGAAATCTTCTATAGACAATTTCGGTAGCGCTATAAATAGGCAAGAAGATACCTAACTGTTCTATTTTTAAAGTCCTTAAAAATGTTTTTCGCGCGAACCTTGAGGCTCTCGCTTGCGTCATTTCCGCTCAACATGGCCTTGAAATTCCTTTCACAGCTATCTTAAGACTTTAAATTAGCTGAAAAGACTCTCGTGACGTCATTTTTAGGGTTCCATACCCAAAGGGTAAAACGGGACCACACACAGCATTACACAGCATTATAGTAAAAACCAAAGCACTGCGAAGGTACATAATAAACATAAAATAACTTAAT
This sequence comes from Pammene fasciana, assembly GCA_911728535.1. Lineage (NCBI taxonomy): Eukaryota > Metazoa > Arthropoda > Insecta > Lepidoptera > Tortricidae > Pammene > Pammene fasciana. The sequence continues at coordinate 4,818,396 of OU452295.1, forward strand.
AATTGCCCGAAAAATCGCCCTTCTAAGAGCACCTTTACCGTCGACCCCAATATACCGGGGCATTTAATGTCTACATCCGCATCCTTGAAGTGAGACATCTCCACCCTGCTACCTCACACTGGCGCCCAACGTGGCTAGCATGCATGTCACCCGTTGCGGATAACTATTAGGGCGTTTTCGCACTACGCCCGATCCGAATCCGATCCGAATCCGAGAAAATATGGGTCTAAATAACTCGGACCGAATTCGGATATAGCTTACGCACTAGTGACTTCAACCCCCCGCCCCTCAGCCCCCCTCTCAGCAGGGGTGACGGGTGAGGGGAGGGGCTGAGGGGCGAGGAGGGAGGGGAGGGGTGAGGGGCGGGCGGGCGGTGCCGCATACCCCGCCCGCCCCGCTGCCTCTCTGCTCGTACGCAGCTAGGTTTTAGCTCGGACACAGTGCGCAAGCGTTCATACAAATAATACTAAGGCTACTTCGGTCCGCCAAAAATCGTGTCCGAAATGGAGATTCTAGAATGACGGAAAGAAATCGGATGACGGATATCGGATCTAGTGCGTAAACTACCATAGAAATAGTTCTACGGCTACTTCGGATCTTATTTTCACGGGTTCGGATCGGATTCGGATCGGACGTAGCGCGGAAACACCCTTAGTGTCACCACAAAATCAATCATCACCCCAACATTCTGGCAAGCAATTTAAAGTAGCCATTGCAAAATCAGCATATATGTACTCGAAGACATTCAGATCCTTTGATTATTAAACCAACTGGATGCGAGACGCGCTCTCATTTCTATCGGAAAAAGTCTGCCGTTTTTTACAGGGGAGGGGAACGTCAAATGTATGCGAAACGTCAAAATAGCCACGTCAAATAAACGTCAGTCCATACAATGAGTATGACCACTGGTCATACATTTTCGGCAGAGGGGAACGCCTGTCAATGGCCACTCCGATTGGTTTAAAGCTCTAAGTTCAGATTTTTCACTCATGTCGTATATCATCCTGATGCAGAGGACTCGTTTGCCCAAGCCTTTTGCAAGGATACCTATTTAAATAACCCTTTACGAGAGGATTTACCTTATATCTTGTTTATTTAATCTGTTTCCTTTGGTCCTTTTCCATTTTCCGAGGAAATGGTTGGAGTAAAAGGTGCTTTTGATATAGTGGCACGTGGACGTCTTAAGCAGATGAGAGGTTCTCAAAATAGCCACTTTTTAAAATTGTATTATTCTGTAAATTTTATGTTTTTTCTACTCAGAATAAAGAATTCTTTCTATTTTAATAGGATGAGAAAATGGTCCAAAGGTTTTTCCTATTGTGTTACCATTTCCCCATATAAGTTGTATGGCGGTAACACAAAGGAAAATCTCAATAAAACTTTTTACAAAAAAAAGATAACCGACTTCAAAAAGGATAAAATGAATCATTATATTATTTATATGCGTTACCAACTGATATGTTTGAAGTCGGTGCCAAGCCAAATTTAGAAGATTTAATACCAGCGAGGCGATATTATGTTCAGTGAATTGTTATTTTTACTATATAACTAATCTAATACGGTATGGATTGCACGACTGCACGTAGGTATACATTCGTTTCGACCACGCGTAAACTGTTAGGCAAAGTAAGGACAGAAAGTTTTCAGTGTGTTAATAAACATAAGTCATTCGTTTTATGTTTATTAACACTGTTCGGACTATCCGTATCTCGAACGAAGCCCGTGGTTCGGTTTGAATTATTTAATTAAGGTTTAATATCGAATTATAAGGGCTTGGCAATGGCTTGGTTAATTTTTCTATACTCAGACACACCCATTACACCCACCTTGGCAGTAGAAAAAGGCACGTTATTCAAATTTTCTGTGGGAGGTCAATCTTACGCGTCTACATATTTTTTCTATTTGCCGTCTTTTTCTGATTATTAACAAAGTAGACGTATATCAGAGATACATGGTTGTCACATTTTATCAAAATTGGATTAGTAGTTTAGACGTGAAAATGTAACAGATAGAATCACATTCACCTTTGCATATTTAGAACCGATGTTTTGTGATTTTCAGACTGGAAGCTAATTTGACTGGTATTGTAACTTATGGCTTGGCACCGACTTCAAACATATCAGTTGGTAACGCATATAAATAATATAATGATTCATTTTATCCTTTTTGAAGTCGGTTATCTTTTTTTTGTAAAAAGTTTTTATTTTTCCATTTTTAGTGGTGTATATTTATCAAAATCGGACAACGAGTCTCGTAATAATCGGTAAAGATATATCAAAAAGTTCATAATACACCCATTCAATATAAAGAAAGTTGCGAGTATCATATGTGGACTTCATCATTAGGTCCACTCCATCAAATTGGTGGTTTTCGTGAGAAATCACCATACACGTGCCTTTAAAAATTGAGGAGTTCCCTCCGTTGCTCATGGATCCCATCATCAGAACAGCACTAGATTAACGTGGGACTATCTTCAAGGTAGTTCCTGCCATACAAAAAAAGAATTATTCAAATCGGACCACGGGTCTCCGAGTAATCGCTGAACATCCTACATTAAAAAAAATCTTCATCATTATCATCAAATCAATCATCATCATCGGTCCACTGCATCAAATTGGTGATTTTCGTGAGAAAATGCTTGAGTTGCTTAAGAAAACACCCAAATCACCATACATGTGCCTTTAAAAATTGAGGAGTTTCCTCAATTCCTCATGGATCCCATCATCAATCGGACCACGGGTCTCGGAGTATACATAAAAAAAACACCAAACCGAATACAGAACCTCCTTCTTCTATGGAATTAAAGTCGGTTAAAATGTATGGACTTTTTGAACTTTTTTGTTTCTTGTGGGATGGGAAGAGCTCGTGATTCTGAGTTAAAATATCATAAAATTTGCAGAAAATTCAACAATTTCCAAAAGTGGCAATTTTTTAAAGAAACGCTCAGATCGTCCTTGCCCGAATCGGTAATAGTGATTTATTATACAAGGGGCAAAGTTGATTTTTAACCTCTCGTGCTTTTATTGAGACCCGAGCCAGCGAAAGATTCTAAAATTGAGCCACAAGCGTAGCGAGTGGTTAAAAAAATTGAAATCTTGAGCGTACGAGGGCTTCAAAGCAAGATAGGTTGAACAAACTTTGCTGGCGAGCATAATATAAAGTTTTTCACCGCATCAATTAATGATATTTACAAATGTCCTATAAATAAACAATTACATAAATATAATTATAACTAAACACACAATAACAACACTCAGTCCAATAACCCGTCCCGAGTCCTTCCAGACACAAAGGTGCCCATCAATTGGATATAAGCAAGTACCCTTATAATAAAGAGCTGTATTTATTAGATTTATTGTAAAACATTTGTGTTAATCATTTGTGTTGTTTTTAATCGACTTCAAAAAAGGAGGAGGTTCTCAATCCGACAGTTTTTTTTTATCTTTATTTTTTTTGTATGCATGTTACTCGATATCTGCGTGAATCGTGAACCGATTTTCAAAAAATTTTTTTAATCGAGCGGGTATAACCCTTAAATGGTCCCATTGTCACTAAGTCGGAGTCTGATGATGGGATCCTGCAGAAATCGAGGGAACTCTTCAACTATTATAGGCACACCTATAGTGATTTCACTATTTTTTACAGCAACTCGGCCACTTCTTGGAATAGCGGATCCTAAGTGAAGTCGGTTCTATTTTTGTTTAAAATTATCAAGTAAACGGTAAATGATTGAAGATTTTCAATAAGGCGTTGCTGCCATAAAATAACAATTTTGAAATAAATTTTAATAACAACTGACAATGATGAGCGTCACATTTTAAAGGGAGCTTTTCGCCGAATTTGGCCGGAATTGGCCAAATGAATCATCTGCGAAAAGTTGGTTGGCAAGTGAAATTCGGCAATACAATTTTTGGCGAAAAGGCTACCACTTATCGCATTTAGATGTATGAATCTTACTTTTTAAACGTGCTGTGTACAGTCAGCATCAAAAATATGTAAACATTTCGGCACTTATATCTGTGGGATAAGACTCAAATTCGTATACATATTATTGATGCTGACTGTACACTTGCTTTGGATATCATGCTAGTTATTCCATGCCTACTATTGTTGTAGATAATATTGTATGATGTTTGTTTAGTGTTATCATCGGCGAAAGCAAAGCTGCGCGACTTCGTTGGCTCGGCCATGTGGAGAGAATGGGAGAGGATCGAGCGGCCAAGAGAGCATACCTGGGACGACCAAGTGGGAAACGTCCGAGCGGAAGGCCTAGGTAGCGGTGGATCGACGTGGTCCAGAGAGACCCGTGCGAGTTGAGCGACATTCGAGCGGCTGATTGGCGACGGATCGCACAGGATCGGAACGAATGGCGGAATCTAGTGTCGGAGGCCAAGATCCATTTTGGGTCGCTGAGCCAGCGAAGTAAGTAAGTAAGTTTGTTTAGTGTACCTGATTTTAAAAAAAATCCTTGCAACGCATCTTCTGGTGAAAACGCAGCCTTATCTATGCTACATAGTACACCTTCTGTAGTTTTATTCTGTGGCACAACTAAGTTAGCAACTTGCCCAGTGGCAACTTTTAGCCAATTTATGGCATGCTCAAGTTCCTAACGAGTAGATGTTGAATTTTAACGAGTTGTTAAAGTACATAGTAAGCTACTATTTAAAATAATTATATTTTGGGTAGACGAACGTGAATCGGATCGCAGGGCGAAACGGATCAAGATTTTATTTGCCAAATTCATAAGATCGAGTTACTTCCATCAGATCCAGAAACCATTGTGGTCCTTATTGGGATTATAATGTGTCATAATTGTCCTATAAGAGAGCGCTGGTAGCCAGCCGGTAAGACGTCCGACTTTCAATCCGGAGGTCTCGGGTTCAAACCCCGGCTCGTACTCTTACCTCTGAGATTTTCAGAACTTATGTATGGAATATCATTTGATATTTACGAGTCGCTTTTCGGTAAAGGAAAACATCGTAAGGAAACCCGATCTAATCCCGAGCCTATGGCCTAGTTTACCCTCTGGGTTGGAGTTGGAAGGTAAGATGGTAGTTGATTTCGTAAAATCTAGTGTCTACGCCAATTCATGGGATTAGGTTGCTATGCGGACTCTAAGCTGGGACAAACGCTAGGAGGAGGAAGAAATAATGTGTCATATAAAAAATATATACTATCCACAACGTCTTTCAATATGCTATCATTCAGTAACTAATGTAGATGTTAACCTCGATACGAAAATCTATGTACTGGCGGGGCACTTAGCCTACCACAGAATTGATATACAACCGAAAGTCCTTTACGTTTAAGAATTTACTTAGGGCATACTGAAAGTTCCTAGAACAGGCCACTTATGAAAAGAAAATAAAAAAAACAATAATAGGATTAGAAAAACCAACTCTCTAGCAGTGTATTACCTTTTAATTTATGAAACTGCCATTTGTTATTTGATCGTGGCGTTGAGTTGAAATCCAGAAACTTTCAGTATGGCCCACGTATTTTTATTGCTTCTGTTCTTATACTTTGGATATGAACCGAAGACGAGAGCGGGCATCAGAAGCATCACAGCCAAGAAACAACCATCAGGACAGTAAGTATAATCTGATATATCAGTCGCTTTTCGGTGAAGGAAAACATCGTAAGGAAACCGGACCTAGTCCAAACAAGGCCCAGTTTCCCCTCGGGGTTGGAAGGTCAGATGGCAGTCGCTTTCGTAAAATCCATTGCCTACGTCAATTGCTGGGGTTAGGTTGCCGAGCGAACCCCAGGCTGAATAGAGCCGTGGCAAGACCGGGACAAACGCTAGGAGAATAACAAAAACTTCCCTCACCATAGCTCTATAGTCCCTTATAGGCACTGAGTTAATAAAAAAAGACAGCAAGTTAGGCTACACTTAGTCATAGAGTAAAAAAGTGCTCTTTCGTTTTTTATACGCTGTGACATCGACCGGAGGTGACGTGCGATCTGCCTATGTGAGACATCCCGGGTAAATAAAAACTCCACCAACTACGTAACACCCACGCCTCAGGCGTTCGCAAGTTACAAGCGAGAGCGGGCAGCTCAGGAGCACAAGTCACAAGCATGCAACTGTAAGGACAGCAAGCAAATTAAATTATTTCTTGAGCGGTCCTGAATTTCCCTTATTTACCTTCCCGCCACACAGAAATATACTTCTAATTCTGCAAAAACATAGAGCTTAAGTTAGAATGAAACCGATCGCGACCGGAGACCGTGACCGTCACTTGACAGGACAGAGACAGAGTGTCTCAGTCTCGCTCGCGAACTGTTGCATATAGTTGCCTACCGGTAAGTGACTTGTCTCTGTCGCGGCCTTTACATGTTACCCGCCCCCGTCTGTGCCTTCCGCTCCCGCCTGTGCCTTCCGCTCCCGCCTGTGCCTTCCGCTCCGCGCCCTCGTACGCGGGCGAGCTACGTCTTATTTTTAGACGAAGCCTACTTATGTAAGTACTCTTTGTTTTTCTTTCAAATAAGTTTCAAATCAAATAAGACGCGAGCTCACACGGCTCTATTTGATGAAGTGTGAAGTGAAAGGATTTTGTTGAAAAGGATGTCAGCGTAATTTAATATTTGCCGTTGTCTGCCCTATAATGCCTCTTGTAACGCCCTTGAGCACAAAGAAGACATTTCCCGGCGTTCGTTAACATAGTGCCGCCCCGAAAGTGACACGGCTCGGCGCGCTTTATTTTACGGTTGTCTGCGCCGGGCCTTACTTACCGAACTAAACATTAGGTCGGTATGGTCATACTCGTATATGTATAACTAGTAAGTCCACCTCAAACTGAGAACGCGCGATTTACTTGCAAACGAGTTGACCAATTAAACAAGACCCGTATGAACATTTTTTTCGCCTTCTATCTCCGTAACCCCTTGATCGATCCTGCTCATATACGAACTCTCAAATTATATGTATATCTGCTACAACCTCAACAAATTTTATAAAGATCAGAAAAACTTTACTCAAGTTATCGCAGAATAAATTCTCAAATCAAAAAGACATTGAAATGCCGTGACGTCCCGGTAGCCAGAAATTGTTTGTAAGAACTCTCTTCGCTTACGCTCCGCTCGTTCGACGATGATATGTAATGATTATGTAAACAGGTTATGTAAACTTCAGCATTGAAGCTCTTAATTATTAATTAGGCCAATTTGCTTATTTCACTTTACAAGCGTGAAATGGGAACGTAGCATCATCTGATGATCATTCGCCATAAGATTGGAAAGAGACAAACCTAAAATCTTAAGTGAAAAAGTAAAAAAGGTTTACCGATTGCGATCATAGATAAACGTAACAGAAAAAAGATTTAAAGTATTTTTGTCGTAACGTAACAGAAAAAAGATTTAAAGTAGTCTCTTCATGCTACAATATAAACTAGTATATGACGAGCTAAAAGAAGCAGGTTCGTCAACAGAGTGCCGCCTCGGCTGTGTCACGCATCGGCGCCCGAGAAAAATCTTCATTTTTACGGTTCGCTGCGCTGGGACTTACATACAGCCCTTACAACGTTGAACATTAGATTGGGATGATATTATAACTAAGGATAGATGTACGTTAAACATATTAAGCGCTTCATTAGCGCTAAATTGCTTATTCTACTTTATGATCGCCCTTGCAAGCGTGCTACGGGCCTTAGATGTGAGAGCTGCTTCAGAGTAAGAGGCAAATCGATAATCTTTACAAGGAGAGTGGAAAAGGTTTACCGATTGCGATCATAGATAAACGTAAAACAAAAAATATTAAAAGTATTTTAGGCCTTATTATGCTACAATATAACCTACATTTATCGAACGAGCGGAGCGTAAGCGAAGATCGTTCTTACAAACAACAACTGTCACCTGGCTACTGGGACGTCTCGGCATTTGGATGGCTTTTTGATTTAGATAGTTTGTCCGACGATAACTTTAGTAACGATTTTCCGATCTTTATGAAATTTGTTGGGCTTGTAGCAGAGACCAACAAAATTTGCGAGTTCGTATATGAGCTGGATTGAGACGGGGGTTCTGAAATTAGAAGGCCTAAAAAGGTTTTGTAAAGGGGTCCTGTTACATTGGTCATCTTATTTGCTACTTTTACGAGGAAATATGGTTGAGTTTGGTATCAAACGAAAGGTATTGATTAACACTCTCGTCAAATCCTTATTAACTGCTTACTGTTTCATAACAATTAGCAACATAAAATTGATTTCAAAAATATTTTCAATTATATTTTGATTTTGGTGTAAATATTTTGACAACTGACTTTTTTTTTAATTTATTAGAGCTTTGGCTGCTAGGGCCATCAGCATACTGACATTAATACATTAGTTAGAGAGAGTTACCATAGACGTATAATGATGGTGACCGAAATCTATATAGGTGGTCCACAAATGAGAACGACATGTCAAAGCAACAGAGTGAGAGGCATGTGAGAGGTGGATTTAAATTTAGATGAGACAAAAACTGTCAAATCTGAAGCGATTTCGTCGCGGTAAAATTTTGCGCATCAACCGCACAATTTAATATGGACGTTTAGTTTCACCGTGATGGTTAGTTGAGAAAAAATACCCGATACCTATTTTTGGTATTTGTAGTAATTCTACTATTGCACATTTATGGCGAAACACAAGATTCGCGAGTTCACAGTTCGGGGCGAACTACTAGTTAATAAATCACTGCAAGTAGGTACATACTTATGTGACTAGCTAAAATAAGTAAGTATATAGACACGTTCGTCAACAGAGTGCCGCCCCGGGCGTGTCACGGCTCGGCGCCCGAGAAAAATCTTTTTTACGGTTGGCTGCGCCGGGTCTTATACCTAGCCCTTATAGAGCTGAGCGTTAGACCTGTGTCAAACCTATAACTAAATATACATTTAGCAATTCAAAGCATCTACTATACTTAGGCATAGCTTGCGAACATTTCCACGAACTTCACCAAATTAAAATTTTGCACATTGGGTACTTAGTTAGATTTATCGATGTTAGGTTCTCACCACAATGAGAGACGTAATTTATAAGCGTCCCGTTAGGATAATTTTGTGTCGTAATAATGAATACTGCTCACAAATAACAAGGTTTTTGAAAACGTTCCCTACCAGTACGAGAATTTAAACGAGTCATCCTGCCGTGAACAAACCGCTCTTTTGTTGCGAGCACTCCAGCAGTTTTCGTCGCAGCAGCCATCTTGATTTGGCCGGATTGCCATGATTAGAGTGCTTTAGAAGGACGTGTATTTAATGAACGGTCTATACCGGATGGAATACATTGCTGGGCCAAGGATATGTTTGCCAGAAGGAAGGATGCTAAGTAGCATTAAATTCTACCACGAAGACAAAAATGCATTCCGTCCCGCAAATAAATTCCGAGCATCTTCTGTAAGTAGACAAAGGCAAAGCTTCATTGAGTTGGGCCCTCCAGGATAACTGTTCATATTTGTAGGTTTTTAGAATAATGCACAGTCAGCAAAAAATTAACTTTTTGGTTTGACATTTAAGTAAAAAAATTTTTTTCCAAGAATCAAAAACTTATTATAGACCAACCAAGTTACACGAGAAGCCAAAAAATATCATACATTAACCTGCTTATTCATAAACATGTTACAAACCTCATTTAGTTAAATTACGTTTTGTCTGTTTCTAACAAACACAACTGTCAAAGTGACAGATAAGGACAAAAGATGATTTAGTTATATGAGGTTTGAAATACGTTTATGAATAACTGGGTTAGCATGGAACATCCTGTTTTATAGTAATTTTACTAATTATTTATTTTGATAAAAAGCATACAGTATACAATTTACAAGTCACCACATTAACAATACAATTTATATTTATTACACAATTACGAAAAAATAATTAAAAATAATAATCATAAAAAAAACTAATTAAGTGAAAGTTTTTCTTATTTATTAGTCAAAGCAGAATATATTCTCATAGCAATCTGAGCTAACGCAACATTCGAAACTTTTAAGGACTCTCAGAGGGCCCAACAACTCTCCCACCCTGTATACTTTGGTGTTTGTAGAGCAACAAGTGGTGGATAATTAGGGGTGGGAAACGTGATGGATAATTTGCTCGGGCTTCTTTATTTGACAAAGGCGGGTTTTTCGCGTATCTACATAATTAGTACATTTAGTACTCAATGACAATGGAAATGGATATTTTCATAATCTTTGTATAGGAATTTTCATACAATACCGGCCAAAAATATATCACCTACATGTTTTTACGGTAGAACTTTTTTTTATATATTTGTGAGAGCGATGAGAAAAATTGATCTCGTTTTATGGTTTATTTTATGGACATAAAAAAAAAAGATTTTTTTATTTATTTTTTTGAACTTTTGCAGTAGTATGCTTAGTAGTAACTCACAGTATTTAATTGCAGTATTCAAATTCATCATATATTTGTATAAATTGGCTAGTAAGCGCAATCTACCAATAGGTAATATATTATAGGCTGGTACTGTATACCCAATCTTTGTCCTGAAGTGTACTATGTAGATAGGCTAGATAGGTATGTGTAGGTTTTTTATTTCGCAGACGCCTGTATGAAATGAGGTCTGTTTTTGATGGCCTTGTTTTATTTTGTTTTTAACGTTGGTTGGAGTTTTTTATGTCATGAGCGAGAATAGTGACATTCGACGATTAAAATAATACAATGTCAAATCGGTATCAAAATAATTTTCAAGAAAAAAAGAACCGACTTCACTTAGGACCCGCTATTCCAAGAGGAAGTGGCCGAGTTGCTGTAAAAAATAGTGAAATCACAAATCACTATAGGTGTGCCTATAATAGTTGAAGAGTTCCCTCGATTTCTCTAGGATCCCATCATCAGATCTGGACCTGGTGACAATGGGGACCAACTGTGAGGTATACTCTTTCAAACAAAACAAGAATTTTCCAAATCGGTCCAGCCGTCTTCGAATAATCGGTGAACATACATAAAAAAACGAAGATCCCGACGAATTGATAACCTCCTTCGAAATCTTGAAGTCGGTTGATAATAACCATTAACTGTAATAGCTGTATCCTTCACGGCAACAACGGGATTAAAACATGAAGATAAACGTAAGTTAACCCTTTCAAAGTTTATTAACGCACAACCCAAGTTAACCCTTTAAAAGTTTACGATCGGACGGCACTACACATAAATGTCTTATTACACACATCACATGACATGTACACTATACTTTAATGGCTCAATGTATTGTACAATGTGTCGAGATAAGTTTTTGGTTAATTTTAAGTCTCAAACCCAGATAACTTAATAAATAAGATATTGAGATGAAGTTCACCATTTTCCTTACTTTTTCACCAAAAGACGAAATTTATGAGTCATCTTGGCTTCGTTCTGGCGTTTTTCTACAATTCAATGGAAACCGGAGTCTGCTCGGCAATCAAATCCCAAGATTTGGCGTAGACTAGTTTTTACAAAAGCCAATGCTATCTAACCTTCCATTTCTGAGGGAAAACTAGGCCTTAAGGGGCGGATACAGGCCGAAGTCGTTTTAGACCTCATTTTGAACAATGAATTAGTATAGTTAATGTTACGTAATCGCGTTAATATGGCTATCTACTTATTCATAAAGAAGCCGTGCAGAGGCTCCAATTGATAGTTTATTTTTTATTAGCTTTGATTATCCATAAACCGACTCCAAAAGTAGCGTAAAATCAAAAAATGGCGTTCCGTTTGAACACGTCGCATTGCGATTTTGTCTTCGACAGTAATTCGATCGTTTTGTTATTTTGGAAGCCAGATAACTGGACTAGTGCATAGGAGCATATTCATATTTTTCCTCACAAAGATCACAAAGAAATTCAATCGTAAACTTAAAATTTTGAAAAATTCCCATACATTCGCCATATTGTCAAATTGTCTTTGTGACTCAGATGCCCGCTGGGGCTCCTTGGAAGCAGACGTATGTTGGATTTTTAGCCGTGACATTTCATTTTGACAATTATTCTGACAGAAAATCGTATACGTACACGAAAGAGGATACCAGTAGCTAGATTGTATTCAACATAAATAGGGAAAACTAATAAAAGCCATGAGTCACTTTAAATTACATTTTTTCATATTTACACGTCGTAATACTAGAAACATACAACTAATGATTGAATAAAAGATACTTTTCTACAGAATCCTCATAATAAATTGCTTAAAAACCTGTTCAAAATTAAAAGAGTTTTTGGATTGATTTTTAATTAGTGGACTTTATTTTTATTACATTGGTCATAATATTACGACATTTTAACATGACTTTTAACGTCAAAATACTTGAATGACAATTTTATTTTAATTGCAATCTTTATTTACTTAATATTAAAAGACTTGATTCTTGAACAGGGGCGCGCAAGGCGCCTCGTAAAAGTCAGTGTGGTACTGCGGAACTGTGTGCGGGTCTACGGGTTGCCACGTCGAATAAGGCGCTATACGTGCCGCGCCTGCATTTTTCCGCCACGGCAGCAGATTAAGATTTGAAGAAGACCGGCTACGAGTTGAGGGTGTTCCAGCTACGATCGCGCCATTACGTGCACTTCAGCTCGTTTGTGGTGCGCGTGCCGCGGCCGCTGCTGGAGACCATCGAGAGCGCGGGCTTTTGGCCGAAGGGAGTAGTGTTTCGGCGGTTCCGAGGGACGCTGCCAAATATTACACCGGAGCAGGTGGCACAACAAAAAACCATCGTACCAACCAAAATAATACTTTTAGTTTTATGATGTAAGTAATATGTATGCTAGTCTTTAAGGTATTTATCTATGGGCGACTAGTTGCATGAAAATACATGTTTTTTCATTTTTAACCGACTTCAATTCCATTGAGGAAGGAGGTTCTGCATTCGGTTTGGTGTTTTTTTTTATGTATGTTCACCGATTACTCCGAGACCCGTGGTCCGATTTGAGTAATTCTTTTTTTGTTTGAGAGGATCTACATCCAAGGTGATCCCATATTAATATGGTGCTGTTCTGATAATGGGATCCAGGAGGAATTGAGGGAACTCCTCAATTTTGAAAGGAACATGTATGGTGATTTGGGTGTTTTCTTAAGCAATTCAAGCATTTTCTCACGAAAACCACCATTTCGATGCAGTGGACCTGATGATGATGATTGTTTTGATGATAATGATGAAGTTTTTTTTATGCAGGATGTTCAACGATTACTCCGAGACCCGTGGTCCAATTTGAATAATTATTTTTTTGTTTGAAAGAAACTACCTCGAAGATGGTCCGACATTTATCTGGTGCTATTCTGATGATGGGGTCCATGAGTAATTGAGGGAACTCCTCAATTTTTAAAGGCACATGTGTGGTGATTTGGGTGTTTTCTTAAGCAACTCAAGCATTTTCACACGAAAACCACCATTTTGATGCAGTGGACCTGATGATGATGATTGTTTTGATGATAATGATGAAGATTTTTTTATGCAGGATGTTCAGCGATTACTCCGAGACCCGTGGTCCAATTTGAATAATTATTATTTTATTTAAAAGGAACTACCTCGAAGATGGTCTCACATTTATCTGGTGCTGTTCTGATGATGGGATTCATGAGCAATTGAGGGAACTCCTCAATTTTTAAAGGCACGTGTATAGTTAGTTGAGTGTTTTCTTAAGCTACTCAAGCATTTTCTCACGAAAACCACCAATTTGATGGAGTGGAGTTGATGATGATGATTGTTTTGATTTTTGATGATAATGATGAAGATTTTTTAAATGTAGGATGTACAGCGATTACTCCGAGACCCGTGATCCAATTTGAATAATTCTTTTTTTGTTTGAAAGGAACTACCTCAAAGATGGTCCCACATTAATCTGGTCCTGTTCTGATGATGGAATCTATGAACAACTGAGGGAACTCCTCAATTTGTAAGGCACGTGTATGGTGATTTGGGTGTTTGCTTAAGCTACTCAAACATTTTCTCACGAAAACCGCCAATTTGATGGAGTGGTCCTGATGATGATGATTGTTTTCGTGATAATGATGAAGATTTTTTATGTAGGATGTTCAGCGATTACTCCGGGACCCGTGGTCCAATTTGGACAATTCCTTATTTTTGTTTGATAGAAACTACCTCGAAGATGGTCCCGTCCCACATTATGATGTAGGATGTTCACCGATTACTCCGAGACCCATGGTCCGATTTGAGTAATTCTTTTTTGTTTGAAAGGATCTACATCCAAGGTGGTTCCATATTAATATGGTGCTGTTCTAATGATGGGATCCATGAGGAATTGAGGGAACTCCTCAATTTTTAAAGGCACATGTATGGTGATTTGGGTGTTTTCTTAAGCAACTCAAGCATTTTCTCACGAAAACTACCAATTTGATGGAGTGGACCTGATGATGATGATTGTTTTGATGATAATGATGAAGATTGTTTAAATGTCGGATGTACAGCGATTGCTCCGAGACCCGTGGTCCGATTTGAATAATTCTTTTTTTGTTTGAAAGGAACTACCTCAAAGATGGTCCCACATTAATCTGGTCCTGTTCTGATGATGGAATCTATGAACAACTGAGGGAACTCCTCAATTTTTAAAGGCACATGTATGGTGATTTGGGTGTTTTCTTAAGCAACTCAAGCATTTTCTCACGAAAACTACCAATTTGATGGAGTGGACCTGATGATGATGATTGTTTTGATGATAATGATGAAGATTGTTTAAATGTCGGATGTACAGCGATTGCTCCGAGACCCGTGGTCCGATTTGAATAATTCTTTTTTTGTTTGAAAGGAACTACCTCAAATATGGTCCCACATTAATCTGGTCCAGTTCTGATGATGGAATCTATGAGCAACTGAAAAACTCCTTAATTTTTAAATTTGCGATTACTCCGAGACCCGTGGTCCGATTTGGACAATTCCGTTTTTTTTATAGGAACTACTTAGAAGATGGTCCCACATTAACCTGGTGCTGTTCTGATGATGGGATCCGTGAGGAATTGAGAGAACTCCTCTATTTTTAAAGGCACATGTATGTTGATTTGGGTGTTTTCTTAAGCAACTCGAGCATTCCCTCTTAAAAACCACCAATTTGATAGAGAGTACCTAATGATGAAGTCCACATATGATACGTGGACCTTTCCTTAGACAGAATTGGTGTATTATGAACTTTTTTATAAATCTTTACCGATTATTCTGAGACTTTTTGTCCGATTTTGATAAATATATAACCACTAAAAATAGAAAATAAAAACTTTTTACAAAAAAAAGATAAACCGACTTCAAAAAGGATAAAATGAATCATTATATTATTTATATGCGTTACCAACTGATATGTTTGAAGTCGGTGCCAAGCCACAAATTACAAAACCGGTCAAATTAGCTTCAAGTGTTGACATCACAAAACATCGGTACTAATAATGCAAAGGTGAATGCGATTTCATGTGTTACATTTTCATGTTTAAACTACTAATCCTATTTTGATGAAATGCGACAACGATATATATATTCTGATACACGTCTGCTTTGTCAATAATCAGAAAAAGGCGGCAAATAGAAAAAAACCATGAGCTTCGTTCGACATACGGATAGTTCCAACAATGTGTTAACAAACAAACATAGGACGCATGATTATACTTTCTGTACCTACTTGCCTAACAGTTAAAGCATGGTCGAAACGAATGTATGTGTACGTGCGATTCATACCGTATTAGATTAGTTATATAGTAAAAATAACAATTCACTGAACACATCGCCTCGTTCGTATTAACTCTTCCAAATTTGGCTTGACACCGACTTCTAACATATCAGTTGGTAACGCATATAAATAATATAATGATTCATTTTATCCTTTTTGAAGTCGGTTTATCTTTTTTTTGTAAAAAGTTTTTAGTTACTTGTACAGTCACCAGCAATAGTATCTTCCTACACGAAGGCCGCAAAAACATGTGACACGCTCTTATGGGCCTACAGATAAGAGCGTGTCACATATTTTTGCGGCCTTCATGTAGGAAGATACTGTTGCCGGTGACTGTACAATAGTATTTTGTGCAACAGTTACATAATGAGGGTTCTTAAAATTCGAGGGTCGAAGTTACAAAATGAGGCGAAGCCGAATTTTGTAAAAACATACCCAAGAATTTTAAGAACCCTTTCTCTGTTTTTACAAAATTCGGCTTCCCCTCATTTTGTAACTTCGACCCTCGAATTTTAAGAACCCTTATTATGTACCGTTGCACACAATAGTTTTTATACGAGTGCTTAAGCAAGCCGGTAAGAATTGAGTTCGACGAAAGCCGTGCACAACTACTGCTTCTATGTAATTGAGTAACTTCGATCTCCCGGTGGATTGTGCCGGCGGCGCGCCCGACACGCAATGCGGGGCCCGACAACAGTTTCACAATATTGTATGGAAATCCATTCTGTGATTGTTATGGATGCTACAATATGCGACCATAGAAGCTCTATCAAAAAGTATGCGCTAGTAGTTCCGCCACCACAATCTCAATTCGAGTATTAGGTACAGTCGCCGAGTATAAAATAGTATTTTGTGCAACAGTTACATAATAAGGGTTCTTAAGATTCGAGGGTCGAAGTTACAAAATGAGGCGAAGCCGAATTTTGTAAAAACAGACCCGAGAATTTTAAGACCTAATTATGTACCGTTGCACACAATAGTTTTTCTACGAGTGCTAGGCAAGCCGGTAAGCATTGAGTTCGACGAATGACCTGCTGCCTCTATACAATTGTCTTCAGTCTCCCGGCGGATTGCATCTGCGCCCGCCTCGTCTACAGCGGCGGGCGGCGCCGGTGCGGGGCCCAACAGACCCATTATATCCCTAAGAGTCGACTTTTGAGTCATATTATGACAACGTTCATAAAGTATACGCTTTGAATTTACATGTCAGTCATTTTATTGGCAAATTAGAATGCAGGAGTAGAAAAACGATATAAGCTCACTCTATCTGGTGCGACTTTTGTGGTCATGGTTTACCTCTTATCGAATTCCAGGTAGATTGTGTGCCGGAACCTATTATAATTTTGCTTTACATTTATCTATAGATTCGTTACATTAATGTACTCTGGTCAAATAAATTATAATAATTGTATTACAAACAATGTTATTCACTGACTGATTTTTAATTATCATCCACTTAGCATTTCGTCGCGATTTTTGTCATGGCTGAAGTATATACCTGGGCACTATAATCCCATGAATTGGCGTAGGCACTTACACGCAAGCCATTGTCGTCTGACCTTCCAACTCGGAGGGAAAAGTAGGCCTTATTGGAATTAGACATGGTTTCCTCACGATGTTTTCCTTCACCGAAAAACGACTGGTAAATATGAAATGATATTTCGAGATGTGATATATGTATGATTTTCATAACTGGTACGAGCCGGGGTTTGAATCCGAGACCTCCAGATTGATAATCGGATGTCTTACTGATAGGCCTATAGACGAAGAGCTAGCTACATCAGATATGACATAATAATGAGAGCAACTAAACCCCCCTAGCCTAGTCCGTTTGCTATACTATGCTTATTCATAGACCTGGACATCTGGCAGGTATAAATTGGTGGAGGTCAAAGAATATAACTAAAGACTCTGGCCGTTTTTACCTATTTTGGTAGTACTATTTTCCAATTGAAAGATTTTGCTAGTCTGTAATTCTAATCTCCACTCATTAAAAGCTGCGAGATGCCCGGATCGAGCAATAAGGATAGTACAGCAATCTAACTAGATTGGTTTTGTTACTTTTGTTGCTCTCATTATTGTGTCATATCTGACGTGGCCAGCTCTTAGTCCACTAGAACCAAGACATAATATACCGTTCAAAAAGTCAGCCGAAATAATTAAGTGAACCTGAATTAAAACATTGTATTACTTCATCAATGTTCTGTGAATTTATACTGGACCTAACGGAGCATGTAGATAATTAACCATAATTTTAGAGTAAAATATACTAGGTACTTAAATGTGGTATCTACAAATATTAGAGCCACGGGTATCTGTTAAATTTATCTAATCCTACCGATCGACTTCCATATTTGTACTATTTAGTACTGTAAAAACATATATTCTTTTAAAATTCCTAAAGACTCTAACCCGCCGAAACTATGCCTAGTGTATGTAATCCACATAGATAATTTAAGTCCATTTTAGCAGCCGGTTTGGATTTAAGACTATTTAAAATTCTGTCTTAAGTTTTATTTTTGAGGACCATTTCGAAATTCTTACATTACTTTTAAAAATATTATACTAACAGAACAATATTAAGTAAATTTTTTCAACAAAAAATAAGACCCTTCGGGCTAGTTTGGATTTTAAGACTGATTTTTAGAAATGGTTAGGTCATTCTGAAAACATCAATAGACGTCAGAGGGAAAAATATTATAACGGCATAAATAGTATACTAATATAATAATATTTAAAATCATAAAGCCTACGTCCTAAAGATGTGTATTAATTTCCTTTGACATAAACATCTCTCGGACGTCAATTAGTTAATTTGTGTTTGGTCCTTATTCATGGCCACTTTGACAGTTGTGTTTGTTAGAAAAAGGCAAAATATAAATTAAGTAATTGAGGCCTGAGAGACGTTTATATTCGACGCTGTACTAGAGGTCAAAACAAAAATTTTGATCCGCAGTTCTTTAAAAAAATTCCCTTAGGGGTGCTGATTTACATTTTTTTTGCATGGACATTTTTTTCTCAAACTTATCGTGTGTGGTACCATATGAAAGGGCTAATAGAGTCAGTTCTAAAAATATACCACGTCATTACATTTCAGCCATTTTTTTTTAATTAAAACAAAAATAATTTTCAAAATAATAATAATGGCTAATATTTTTTAGCTATCGGCACATGCTGAGTGGCATCCTTTTTGGTGCTTTGTACTTTAGGATTAAGATGTAAATAGATTAAGTTTTATATTGTATTATTTTTCTGTACCACCAAATAAACGATTTCTATTCTATTCTATTCTATTCAAAACATACCAAGTTTGGGCTCCTCCAGATACGATATGGCTGGTTTTTTTTTGGTACTTTATTTTCAAAATAGCTTTCTTGGGGTTAGATATGAGGATATCAAGTATCATTTGTGATATATTGTACCAAAAAAAACAGTCATGTCGTATCTGGAGGAGCTCAAACTTGGTATGTTTTGAAAATTAGTTTTGTTTTAATTTAAAAAAAAAACTGAAATGTAAAGATGTGGTATATTTTTAGAACCGCCTCTATTAGCCCTTTCATATGATACCACACACGATAGGTTTTTTAAAAGATTTTTTTTCCCATACAAAAAAATATGAATCAGCACCCTCCTAAGGGAATTTTTTCAAAGAACTGCGTGTCAAAAATTTGGTTGACCATCCATTTGCGTTTTTTTGTGTACAAGGGGCACTATTATGAATAAGAGGGTAAGTCGTGAAATTGATAAGGCGACAGCTCCTAACTAAAGCATAACACTTCAAGTAGGTAAATGAATTGTGATCGTCAAGGATAAAATAGTGAAAAATTGTAGAGATAATTTTCATTTTGCACGAAATATAAAATTATAAACAGGGAAAAATATATAATGGAAATCCATTATATATTTTTCCATTTCATTCCAAAAAACATTTTAAAAATACTTTTTATATATATACTTATAAATGTATATGGATTCATGCGTGTATAGAAATCTATACACGTATGAACCCATATACATGTATAAGTATATATATAAAAAGTATTTTTAAAATGTTTTTTTTTACTTTAACTGATATATGAAAATAATATCAAGCTCAAAAATATGTATAGCACGGACTAGACCTTTTTGAAGGGGGCGCTCATGTACCTTATATCGTAGCAAGGGAGCTTGATCAGCTTAATTGACACGAGGGACAACCATGCAAAGTGGCGTGGCCTGATGTAGCTGAAATGCAGATTCAAAGTTCTAAAACGCCTCCAGTATAGTAGGTAACCTATTTTGTCTTATCAAAAGGCGTTAAGGTGGCAGTGTTTCCATTTTAAAACCAGGTGTAATCTTTTTTTACATTTTTACATCTGTCATTTATACTATTAGTCATACAAAATATTTTGAATATTTATGAATTAAAAACTTATAGTTTGGCCAGGGACTTTCTTAATTCGGGCATAGACAATGAAAATAATACTGCCATACTTCTAACGGTACTGCAGATTTAGTTTCCCAGACTATACATTTTCTTTAAGACCGTTCCAGTGACCTTTATAAATTAAATTTTACAAATTAGAAATCTCTTCTGCCAGCAAATCATTTGCATGAAACAATCACCAAATTCAAGACCGTTTAAAGGATTTGTACTCCATAAAGCCACCATTATTTAACCTAAGTAGGTAAGTAACAATAGCAGCTGAAAAACGTATCTAAGCTTAATTCAAGAATTATGTAGTAGTATAAGTAGATTTCATATTTTTTTTACAAATTTAAATGAAATATTCAAAACATTATGTTTGGGCCATTTTATCATAATTAAAAACAATGTATTTGTTGACTTTAATAGGCCTTTAACTATGTGTAGCAAAAAATTGGTACAGCCGCCATCTGATGTATTAGAGCGGCCAAGGTGATCACAGATATCTGAACAATGCTTCTATTGTCAAGGCGATAAGTGCATGTACAGATATTTTGAGTACCTTAGCCGCTCCGATATATTCGATGGCGACTGTATAGCAGGCTCAAAATTAATTTGGAGCTAGTTCGTGAGTTCAACTGGTCTTTAAATTCAAATTGGCCAAAATATTGGTTTTATATTTGATATGTTGGTTATTGAATGTGTTCCATAGGTACCTTGTGCCAGAGTTTGGAGCGATGGGATGGGATGGGATCAAAGACATGTTCTTATTGTGCAGTTAACTTGACGCTTATCTATTTGCGGTTATAAACAACGGTTAGTTTTTTTTATAGGCATTACGCCCGCCTATGTCTTCAGTAATATTATTATATTGGATTTATTATGGTCTAAATTTTACGGGATATGTTATATCAATGTACTTAAATACGTATGAGTCTGAAAGTGTGTTTGTGCCATTTATATACATTTTTGTAAGGGATTTAAAGTCATTTGCTATTTATTCATATGAAATCAATTATTTCTTAAAATGGTCTTAAAATTTAAGCACCTACCGGGTCTTAAAGTTGGCATTTACTTATGTAGGTTATGTAAAGTGCACCATAGCATGTGCTAAACATTTGGAACGGTAGGCTTAAAGATAAATCAATGTAATTTTTGTATATTTTCAAATTGACTCAATACAATAATATGAGTGAATCAACTTTTAGAAAAGTTTTTTTTAATGAATACATTGTTTAAAATTCGGCTACCAGATGTTTGATAAGTCATGCAACCAAGCCAACACTTCAGTGTGTAAATTTACGTGTTTTTATTTATATGTAACGCAGCAACGCTTCTATCATAATAGTACATTACACAACTAGGGTGGTAAAACAAAGAAAGCCCGAGATCGCAGAAGTTTGCGACCCGAGCTGCAAGCGAGGGACGTAAATATGCCATCGAGGGCTTTCTTTATTACCTCCCGTGTTGTGTACATCATTTTATGTCTACACTTGGCCAGAAAGCGTCTTTTTCCGTACGCGCAGCGTGCCGGAAAAGCCACTTTATGGCCAGGTGTGGCATAAAAGATATTAAGTGTCTTAAAAGTTGATTTCCCCACTTCTTGATCTCCAAGATATCCTCTACATCTACAAAACTACTCGTTAAGAATTTTGATTTTACAGTATGGTGGGCTACATTACTAAAACTAAAATCATACGAAAGTATGCGAAACATTTACTTAGTAAATAAAATTAATATAATTGAATATGGGATAAAAGTTTGGATTTATTTGCATGAAAGTTTATAGAGATACCTACCGAAACAACTCTTAAAACGTTATTCAAACATTATTTCCGTTCATTTCTACCTAAGGTTGTTCGGCTAGTTAACTTTCCAAAACACGTATCTCGATAATGCATTGCCAAAGTCATTTAATCATTTTAAATCAAACATAATAGGTACGTCATGTGACGTAATCAGGATAGACAAGGAAAGCAAGATATGATATGTTATTTCTCTGTCTTCTGACAAAGGAAAACATTACAGTTTAAATTTCTTAAGTGACACCTCCTTTGAGTTGTTTCCTTTGGTTAGTATATCGAACTAATAATGGCAACCTATAAAAAATATTAACGGTCAATGACCTGGCCCCCAAAAGTGTGGTAGTGTGCGTGAAGTGTAGTTGTGTATGAATCAGGGTAATTTGACAGAATCTGAAAATTCTCCCACCTGTACCCGACCCTTAACCAATGGGATTATTTGGGTTTTCTAACAATGTTGTCCTTTAAAATTTACTGTTCAATGTACGAATTATAATCACGTCAGAGAAACTACAAGGTACCTACTGGCTGGGGTACATATCCCCAACCTTCGATTTGGAAGTCACATTTCTCACCGCTAGGCTACCGATGCTTCTAACCGAATTATGCTTAAATTAAGCAGCGGTCTCGGTGCGACTGAGATAAATGTTGGCGTTCATTTGAGCGGGCGTCATCCGAAATCCAGCGAAACTCCTTGCTAAGGCTCGCGGATTATACTCAGCTCAGACCGAGTGAGCATATTAATCACGCAAATGCAACGGAGTCGATTCTTGGGAGGTTATATGACCTTAAATAACCGTATCAGGAATACTGCAAACCCCTTGCCTGCTCGGACGAGTATTTAAACACCTTGGTTAACCCTTTAAAGATCCGATATAGCCGTATATACTTCATTAGGTACATAAAAGTACAAAAGGAAAAAATACTCCTGGGTTTTCAGATACATTTTATCATGCCTGTAGATATTTAATACACGCCAGAAATAGTTTTGAATCGCAATTTAATTATTGATTACCTACTGATATTACCAGGGGGCCGATTTTTGATAGCCGGACGCTCGAATTCAAAATATTCAAGCTCTAAAATAATCGCACACAAAAGTTTGTGGCCAATTTTTTCGCATGGAATTAATAGTTTAAATAATCATGATTTTAAATTTCTATCGCTGTTATTTTTAAAACATAATTTCATCGTTATATTCAGAGTTTCAAATGTCACTTTCGAGTGCTCGATTCTCAAAAATCACCCCCCAGATAGATATAACCACTAGCGTACCTACTGTATCTTTAGGTTGCTCTCATGCAGATGGACTTTACTTGGAGCCTCAAAAAGTTCTTAGACTGAGGTCGTCTATTATATCTATAGTCACGTTAATACTTTAATTTAATTTAAATAAATACTAATAAGCTAACATACTTCCATTTAACATCATTTCTAAGACTTTTTATTGCGAAACAACAGTTTCTGATGCGTCAACTGCTCCGCTATAGTACATATTCGGCAGAATGCCACGAAACCAATGAAATACATCATGCTTCGGCCATATGTCTGCGCATGCTATGGCATCCAGCAACGGCCATGGCACGCAAGTTCAAGTCGTATAGTTTTAAGTTCTCATGCCGACTGGAAACCATTTTGATATGACTTGTCTTTTGGTTTGTTGTTCTATTTGTGTTTTTCTTTGCACCAAATAAAAATTTTTCATTTATTTTATTATCGCGATCGCTGCTAGAATACTCTCAGCTAACAGACCCGCTACCGGTCTTGTTGTGAATATATTCCACCATATCTCATATGCCGCGGAGAAAAAATAGTGACACGTATAGTACGTTCAGTGCTAGTTTTTCTTTCATACTGGTTGACCCGAGCGATCGACTCGCTCGCGCGGCGAACGATCTGACCAGCTCGGGGCTACCGAGTTATAATTAAAACCGAGTTTAATTGTGTGATAAGGTACCGTCAGCAGTAAAAGCAGCTAAGTGGGTGAGGAGCTCAAAAACTCCATGTTGCTATTCCCTTAAGCGGTTTTCAACCGGTTCGCAGACCACTGGTTCGTGGCTTTAATGTAATCGTGGGATGTAATGTTATAATGTTTAAATAATGGTAGCCCATTGTGTGTTAGTAAGGCCGTCTTAATATGTGATGGGGCCTTAGGGCACTTAAGAATGTGGGGCCCTTGGACACTAGGAAATCAGGGGCCCTCAGGCGCTCAATTAGGGACAACGTTGACTACAAACATGTCGTCTACGATCTTTCGGGGTCTTCCTGAGGATGTAGGCCCTGGGCTCGGGCCCCGTGTGCCCTTATGGTAAAGATGGCATTGTGTGTTGGGTTTGTTAAAATCAAATTTTGGAGCAGTAGGTAGATGCCATTTGCAAGAAAAGTACAGTCTGCGTCAAAAGCTTTAAGCTTAAATTCAATGTCTAATGGAGTGAAAACTGAGTTAAAGGTTTCAATGACCTTTACGCAGACAAAGTCGTTGGCGGCTAGTAATTAAATAATATACACCATAACTATTTTAATCAGATTATAAACTCTATGAGGTACGAAAAACCTTAATAATTCCAAATTACTAGCTAGGGATATACGCACAGCTGTACCCGCCGGATTATCCCGTCGGATATGCTCGGCGGACAGATACGTCCGTGTATGGCGCTATTCAGATGTGTCCGCAGACAAATTCATGTCCAATTCGCGCCACACACGGACGGATCAATCCGCCGGGCATATCCGACGGTCGAATCCAGCGGGCACATCCGTGCGTATATTCCTAGCTATTGATACTAAATCGTTGACTGGAAGGGATTAACAGTGTTTTCAATAACGATGTCCTAAAACAACAGGGCCCTCAGAAACACAGCACTCAGAAACAGTGGGCTCATTCTGTCAGTAGGATTTGAAAAAATGATAGCTTTTTTTAATACCACGACGAAGGCAAACAAGCATACGGCTCGCCTGATGGTAAGCAGTTATCGTGCCTACGGATGCTTGCAATCCTACAGAATTCACATGCGCGCTGCCTACCCTTTAAGAACCTGTCTCTTTTCTTGAGGGGGTTCATTTCACAGCCGCATCGATCGATTGCAGCGTTCGATTGTAGAAAAATATCGAATCATTTTCATAATAAATCGATTCAAATTATAAAATCCTCTGTCGACGACAAGAGAAATAATATCTGGACTCTTGTGCCTTACAAAAAGCTAATATACACGGAAAAAAAAGCTTCCGGAATAATCTCAACCCAAGACATTATTATTTTCTTGAAAATATTTCCTCGTGACAAAAATATACCAAGTTTGGACTCGTACACCGTCCACTAATGAAGGAAGTGTTGGTCAGTGTAATAATTAGTCGTCTCAAACGATTACAGGGCAGGAGCCTTCTTTGGTCAAACACGGTACCAAAGCGTCTGTTAACGTCATTACACGTAAATAAATCTTTGGTTTGTAAATTTAGCTACCTATGTTTATGTCGATTTCGTTTATAGAGTTAGTTTGAGTCTTTGCTGTAGTGTTTAGAAATAAAGGAAAAGTAGAAAAATCCACTGCCTCAGGCGAGACTCGAACTCGCGACTCTGGGAAACATGCCCATCGCTCTGACCAACTGAGCTACTGAGACTCCTGATGGCTGCGAATTTCTCCACCACATCCTTTATTTTATATTCGCGCCTTAGGGTGACGCCTAGCGACATCTGCCGACGAAGTCTTACACTTCTTAACCGGCCATCGGAGTCCCAAGTTGTATTGAGAATTCACCGATAACGATGCGGTAACCCATGCAATTTATTTTTGTATTAAGCAGAACGTCCGCTAACGATACCACAATGTTTAGAAATAAAGGAAAAGTAGAAAAATCCACTGCCTCAGGCGAGACTCGAACTCGCGACTCTGGGAAACATGCCCATCGCTCTGACCAACTGAGCTACTGAGACTATACCTGATGGCTGCGAATTTCTTTGCTGTAGGATGATGATAGGTTATAGTTAAAGCAATGGCGCGTGGTTTCAGTGACAGAGAGACAATTTCGGATGGCTTGCGGTATCTAAGCTCCCTACGTGTTGTGGAACCGCCCTGTGCAACCCGAATACCCATTTTTCTGACGACTTCCAACTCTGACGGGATTACATGCTCGTTCTTGAGGAGGGAGGGAGGATGGAAAACCAAGTCCAACGTGGGTCAGTTCGCTTTGCACAGGGTGATTCCACGACTCAGCTTAAATACCGCGAGCTATTCGGTTGCCTCGCGGACACTGAAACTACGCGCCATTGCTCTGAATATTACGTTTAGTTACTACTTGTACAGAGTAGGAACGGTGATAATGGGCTGAGCTTTATGGCGTGCTCTTGTGTAGGTCAAGACTCATTTTCATAACTCGGACAATTCATCGCAAAAACGTCGCAAAACGAATATGACACCGAAATAAAACAAGATACTTATATTAAATATCTATTATGTACATATAGTAGTTTTATAATATGTTTCTATAATTACATTCATAACCACAACCCAAAAAGTGTGAAAAGTGTGCATCTTGTTCTATACAAAATTAATTTTTGCGATGAATTGTCCGAGCTATGCTCATTTTGGATTGTTGCGCCAAATACTTAAGTAAGTAGTACTACCTACTGTATTACTAGCAACAGTAGCAAGGGTAAAGATGTAACCCTAAAGTCCGGTTTTAATTCAAAATCAAACGGATATCCGACCGGATAGTCGAACGTCCAGACGTTGTTTGAACTACAATCAATAAGGCGTTTAATTACTAATGCGCATTATTTGTTTCGAGTGTTAAGAGTCGCCAGGACGCTCGCGTGAACTCGCGTTCCCATACAGATGTAGTTCAGCTCTCATTTTAAAACGACATGCTTTAGAACCATGAAATTTGGCATGGGCATTCTAGTAGTACAGATCTAGGTCGGACATTCATTCTCGTTGCTAAAAATTGTAATACAAAGAAAATATACCAAAAATAAGTTTTGTATGTAAATAACGAATGTCCGACCTAGTTCTTTACTACTAAAATGCCCATGCCAAATTTCATGGTTCTAAAGCATGTCGTTTTAAAATGAGAGCTGAAATCCGTTTGTATGGGAACGCGAGCGTCCTGGCGACACTTAAGTTACCGTTTCGTTATTTTAATAAAATAGATATTTAAATTTGTTATCACATAGGCATACAGAATTTAAAAAGTTAAAATACTTTGCAATACATTTTATGAGTCCATTAAAATATAAAAAGCAGAGAGGTGTCAAAATTAATTTAGAAATTAATTATGTTTATGTTTAACAAGAGCATACTTTAGGGATTTTAATGAGGGTAAGATTATATTGACAGCAATTTAAAACGAGGCGAATGTAATAAATGATAAATTAGTAGAATTTTTCAGACAAGTACAAAAGCATCATATCTTATAAGTATAATTAAAAAAGACGGCCAAGTGCGTGTCGAACCTTTAATGCAAAATGATAAAAGTGAACAAAAAATGATTTTGGCAGGCACTCACGTGATTTGAAAGAGTTTTTTAGAAATAACAGCTCAAATAACTTTCGTTGAAAGTACGATTTTTAAGTCACATTTATTAATTTTTACACTGATTTCTAATGTTTTACAAGTAAAATAAATCCAACAACTTAAACAAACTTTGGCATAAATTCTCGAGTTTCAAAGGCTTCCGCGCATTTCGTAATATTGTGTAATATCAACATTACAATACAATAATGAAACGGGCGTTGCTTAATGCTTTTCCTTTTTACAAAAAGTTTTATAAAGTTTTAAAAATTCCGTGGGAATACTTTAAGGTTTCGTAAGACTTTGCTATTTTTATTTTATTTAAGGCATCCTTATTGACAGATATCAAAATGCCAAGGAATACTCTGCGTAAACCATTTTTTATGAATACAAATGTACCAATTCATTTTAGTTGATAGTTTTACATGTATTTTAGTTGGTTGTTTTTTTATATCAAGGCATTAGGATAGAACACGTAAGAATTAGAAAACTTTATACCATCCTTAGCTTACAGCGCCATCTGGGCGGTAGAATATAATGTTTTACCAATAACATTTTTTTATGCATTTATGCATGCATTCAATTTTTTCGTGCGAAATTGACCTAAATTCGTATAAAATTTATTACTTCCTTCTGACCTCAGAAATTCGTGGTTAAAATCTCGCGCAATGCTCAAGGGCACCGTGTATGTAATGATTTGTGAGATGTAATTGCAATTTTTTTCATCTAACTTGCTCATAAAATATATGTAGTTTAACACAATGGGACTTGGGAGTGTTAGCTAATATACATTTCAAGATGGAACTAAAATTCATTATTTTTCAACGCCATAAACAGCATTTAAAAATAAAACGTTCCACCTATTTATTTAATACTGCATACTTTAGTTAGCCAATATTTACAAAGTTTTGGTATTAAAAACGTAATAATAATCTTATCGACGAGAACTTTTTCGTAGCGTTCATTGGTCGGTAAATATGCGCGCTTAAAACCCGACCCGGCGGCTGCCCACACCTTAGGGTTGTCAATAATCTGTTTTGAAATACTGAAAATATTGATTATTATTACCATTACACGGGCCATCTGTTATTAATACCTACTTTATTAATGATGTAATACTGTTTTTTCTTTTGCCATACGATTAAAAAAAATCTGTTGTTATATTTAGACATTAACTTGAGAAAAGTCAATTTACAGCTGTATCAATGTAGAGTAAACTGGCAATGTGTCACTGTTTGAATTAAAGTTTATGCAGTAGAATCCGCTTAAAACGATCACGCATAATACGCTGTTTTACATCCTAGCAAATTGAGATCCTGCGGGACAGTCCTGCATAATACTTTCCCGCTCAAGACGCGTTTTTGGCGGGATCCCTACAAAATCGTCTTTAGTACTGTATTTATCAAAAAGGTTAAAAAATCAAACAAAATATACTAATAAATTTTCTGTACTTAGTTTGAAATAAGTCTCGTGATTTACTAAGCACAAAAACAAAACGCCAATATTAAATTGCTATATTGAACACAATATTCACTTGATATGAAAAGGTTTACAAACTCAATTTACAATTACCCTATACGAATGCGGCAACCCTACTCACCCATTCACGTCGTATTCACAATATGTCAGAGTTAGGTTACGACCGTTCTGGATTATTCGAAGAGATCTCGGATCAAGTTCACTATATTCAGAGTATTTCAGAGCAATGACGCCTAGTTTCAGTGTCCACGAGGCAACCTGATCGCTCGCAGTATTTAAGCTCCCTACGTGTTGTGGAACCAGCCTGTGCTACCCGAACTGACCCGCGTTGGACTTTTAAAACCTCTTAAGCTATCGAAGTGCTTATTAAGATTTATATTAAGAATTCTAGCACAAACATTTCATTTTGCTGCATAAGTTTTGAGAAACTCAACTGGGGTTCGGACCCGCTGGCAACTGTACCTGAGCATTCCTTGCCACTAGCCTATACCATCTACCAGATATTAAACCTTCTCCAAATGTCTACAATTCCTCTGTAATTTATTGACATTATTTATTCTTTATTCTTTAATCTCCATAAAAGCTTACAGCTAATGCCAATACACTTATATGGTACTTAAAATATATAAATTATCACATTCTATAGTAAGTAGCTATTACAGTTTGCAACAAACCAGATATTATTACAAATTACAAATTATGATCTACAGTAGTAGGTATTCAGGTGAAATTTTATTTTACGTTTTAAGGAAGTCAAATTGTCTGTGAATATATCGGCAGTTTGGATGGAGGCTAGAAATTTATTTAGTAATATTTTTGCTCGGTGTGTGGGTGCATTTGAGGCCTGACAGGTTCGGATATCATTTGGAATAGCGAAAAGGTTTTTTGGTTTGTAAGCGCCCTTGATGCCTACTAGATTTTTTGAAATTTTAAAAATTCAAATGCTGCAATAAAAACTAAGTATTCTTTCGACCCGAAATGTCAAACTTAGGCAACTCGAATGTTGTAAGTGGCAACCCTACTCATTCATATCGGATTCACAATATTTCAGCGTCTCTCTATTTCAACGACCGGCCTGGATCATCCGGAGAGATGTCGGAGTAAGTGGCCATATTTGTCAAGTACAGTCGCTATCAAAAGCGGCCAAGGTACTCAAAAATAACTGAACATGCACTTTATCGCCTCAACTATAGAGGTGCTGTTCAGATATTTGTGATCACCTTGGCCGCTCCGATGTATCTGATGGCGACTGTACACACAACGTGCTGAGGAAAAGATTTTGGCTACGCATTTCTGAGGTCAAAAGAAAAAAAAACATTATTATGAGTTAGGGAAACTTCAAAAACTTAAATACAGGGTGTCTTTTCAATAACTAATCAAACCAACCGGATGCGATACGCCCTCTCATTTCTATCGGAAAAAGTCTGCCGTTTTTTGCGGGGGAGGGGAACGTCAAATGTATGCGAAACGTCAAAATAGCCACGTCAAATAAACGTCAGTCCATATAATGAGTATGACCACTGGTCATACATTTTCGGCAGAGGGGAACGCCTGTCAATGGCTACTCCGCTTGGTTTAAAGCTCAAAGGTGGGAGGTGATTAGGCAATTCATTCTGAACAACTTTTTCTGGGGGACCAACCCCGAAATCCCAAAAAAATGTGGCGTCCCCATACAAAACGTCAACGTGTGACCGGCTGAAATGTATTAAACAGCCAAAAAAATATTTTTGACATTTTGGACTTGGTCCCATCGTAAAAGTTGTTTAGTATTTAGCCTATCAAATCACCTCGCACAATATGGCTA
The DNA here is from genome assembly GCA_911728535.1 of Pammene fasciana. Classification (NCBI taxonomy): domain Eukaryota; kingdom Metazoa; phylum Arthropoda; class Insecta; order Lepidoptera; family Tortricidae; genus Pammene; species Pammene fasciana. The sequence continues at coordinate 4,849,029 of OU452295.1, forward strand.
GTTATTGAAAAAATATCCTGTATATTGATGGTAGTCATTTTTTATGTATTGGAACATATCCACAAATCTCAAATAACTGCAGACGTTGAATCGTGCGGTTTTCCAGAGTTCTTCACAGTTCATTTATTATTTCGGATCATCCAATCTGTTTTTAATGTATGGTAAATAATAATGTGTGTTGTTCAGTAATATCTCTCGAATTATTTCATTAAGCTATAAATAGCTTATCCAATTCCATTCACTGAAACCCTCAAAGTGGAATCACTCACAAAACCAATAAATCCTTACATACACAGTGCATTCTTCTCCGAGAGTCAATAGGGCCTAACTTCATAGTAAAGCATTGCTTCATAAGTCTTTTTGCTGTTGATCAGGAATTGAGGGGGCGGACGCCGGCAGATGCAAAGGACCGTGAAGATAATACTGAATGGAATTGTATTTACGATATTACTGGTTATAATAATACAAGCAATCAAGCTTATAGTAAATACCATATACACCGTAGGCTGTTGAAACCTGACAGATTTTAACAGTGTACAGCCCGTCACAGACGGAGCTATAATATATATTAATATACCGTAAGATACCGAAATACATATTATCGTATAGCTCGGCACCCCACACGGCAAAGATATGTATGGATTAATAGTTTCAAAGCCCTAAAAAATTAATTAATATTATGATTATGATTATGAATAGAATTGTTACATAACCTAAGAAATAATTTAATGTATAATGCATGTTTACATACTTTAATAATTCATGACATGTAATATTTAACAATATTATGAATAAATGAGTATGAGTATGAGTATGAAAAGTGAGAAAGATATATCGGTTGTACGTCACGCCAGAGAAGGAAGGCAATATACCCAAAATATATCGAAATATATCGTAATATATCAAGCTATAATATATTATTATAGCTCCGCGTGGGGACTCTGTCAAATAGTACGTAAAATATATCGTAAGATACCGACCTATAATATATATTATAGCTCCGTCTCTGACGGGCTTAATACCTGATCATATTAAGAGACCAAAATGTCCTTTAACTTTTCTGGAATACGCCTAGTTTCAAAGTTAATACCAATTAACCTTTTGACCGCCATACGTCAAAAATTGAACTTTGCAATTTTGAACTCTGTCATTTATTATGTGTGTCATTCAAGTTGTCACCTTGTCTCATATATCAGACGACGGCGGTCAAAAGGTTACATTTTTTTATTATAATTCAGCACAAAACGAAATAATAAAAATCTTTTTTTGGCGAAATTGGCCTAAAGTCATCACGTTTTTTCCTTCTTTTGATCTCAAAAATGCGTGGTTAGGCGATTATCACACTGGCGACGGATCCGCATGCGGCGCCGGTGCGCGAGCGAGATAGCGCTATACACATGCAGAGCGCTGTCTCGCTCGCGCGCCGGCGCTGCATGCGGATCCGCAGCAGTGTGATAACCGCCTTACGATCTGTCGGGTTATAACAGCCCTCAGTGTATAAATACCAGGACCGAACGGGATGGTCTGATAGAACTTTTAATAGGTATGACAAAGAAAGCGCTATTATGGTTGGTCCTTGTCATCATTGTGAATTCCTGTGGTGTTCCATAGTTTTTCACAGTTCATTTTTTCATTCTAACGGACATCTGTTTCCAATTTTTAGTATTGTGATTATTGCTTATTACTAAAAGGCCATTCTGTACAATATCAACATTTGTTTTGTTACCCTCCACCGCTTTTTGAAGGGCAACAGATAAACCGACTAAATTATGTAGTCTAAAAAATTTATCGCGTTCCGCGTATTCTGGCCTTTGTAGGCGAACGAGTTATTCTAGAGATACTTGCTCTGTGCGGTATGTGTAGCGTTTAGTTCTAAAAAACATGTGATCGTATCTGCCAACGTTTTATATATCATCATCGAGCGCTCGACACTCGAAATTTGCCTCCCCCCTATGCGTGAATCCTTAGCTAATCATAGGTCATGAGTCATCATCTCCTAGCCGTTTTCGGCTACAGCGACTGCTTTGCTACAGCGGAGAGCGTCGCTGGTGCGCTCTCAGGTGACTGCCGTAGCCAATCTTTGCAGCAAATGTGCGGCCACATTCGCTGCAGGTCAGCACCCCTCCGACGTAATTGTACGTGATGGCCACAGGTGGTCTGGCCTTTAGCTCGTCATGCTTAACGTAGGTACGAAGTAAGCTTCGGTACGATGTAAGCCTGAAATCAATTAGCACGAACTAATTAGAGCGTAACATCGTTAACTGAATCTGATTAGTCACTTACTGGTGCATAATTGCTTTAGCTTCCAATTTTCCTAATTAGTGTCATTAGCTCGTGAATTTGCAAGCTAGAGTTGCTGAAACTGGCCTATAAATCGCAAGCCAATTAGTTCGTTCGATCGTCTATTTCTGAGGTCGGTAAATCGCGGCGCGCGAGCTGTATGCCGCTCTGTGAGCTTTCAAAAATTACATCATTTTTCGCCTCAGGCTCTTTGTCAAAAAAGTTTGCTGACCCCTGGTCTATTTGCATCACTCTCTTTCGCTCATCACTCGAGCGATAAAGACGGAGATAATTAAATTTTAGAATTTCGCAGTATGTTAGCTGATCGCTCCTCCTTTTTACAAGCGTTTTATAAACTCCCTACGTCTGTCAGTTAGTTTGTTGCTTAGGTAAAATTTTGCAAGTCAGATTAGGGGGGGGGGGGGGGAGCAACAGGGGCAAGAGGTCACGTGATGTTTTCTATGTGAACCGTCTGGTCTGGTTCGTGGAGTCTGTTTGTTTCGTCTATTTTTTGTCGCGTCTAATTTTGAATTTAAAAGTCCATCGTTTCCAGTCGGGTTGGCCAGTCGGTCAGTCAGTGTCTCGTCGGCAAGGAGGTTGGAAGCCTCGACAGTATGATATGTAAAACGAATTGATTGATACCATCCATGAAAAAAAAAACATTGTGTGGTTTTATGAAACCACGATGCAAGTGTAACTTAGAAATTGGTGCCCAATTGGTTTGTCATGCTAGACGTACAGAGCTGGAATAACTTGCCAAATATAATTCATTAAATATAATCGAAATATGTTTCTAAAATTTAGAAAAAAAAAATTTGTCCCACGGGGTTTGAACCCTCGCCCATTCCATCGTAAGTCTCATGCCATACCACAGTGCCACCGCTGCAGTTACACTAAGAAGCGAAATATAGATTTGTATACCGCGGTTGACTGCCAACATGACATGAACCTTATTGCTTATGAAATACCTACACTAAAAACCATAATTAGGTGAACTAAGTTGACAGGAGATTTCATAGAAAACTTGTCAAACAACTGTCAGATGTATGAACCCTCCTGTCAATTTAGTCCACCTAATTATAGTTTTTAGTTTAAGCCTCACCTTACTATAAGCGAGAATCAGCGTTACAGCTTGTAACGCCCGACATGCAGAAGAGAGGCTTTAAAATTTGAGGCGATGGAATAAAAGTTTCACTTTAAAAACATCATGCCTATAAAATACCCTATTGTATTCATGCCACTAAAAGTTATATATAGTCTAGTACCTAATGAATAACCAAATCCTTTGAAAGGGTTCATTCATGTTATATTACAACTGTACTTAGTACTTACGTTACTACAAAGGTCAGAGCTAACCTCTAATTTGCATAAATCAGCCTAACATCGCTTCATTCAGCGCGGTAGGGCGGGAAATTTGTAAATAACACCGTACGTGTTTTGTTTCGTGTTTTGTAACGCAATGAGTTTTTACTCACCAGTTGGCGCCACTGTCGACGCAGGTCTGGAAATACAGCTGTAGTTTCTTTTATTACGTTTGTAAAAACCAAATTTACGCTTAAATAATATTAAATACAATAGACCGTACCGTAAAAATATCGACGACGCTGCAGTGACGCGCAGTTACTTGGAGAATTTTCTTAATTCCGCTTTTAAAACATTCCTATTCAATGACTCGTTACTCGTATTTCCCATAATTAATATCATGGTATGGCAAAATATTCACAACATTGAGAAATTGGAAATAATTCGGCGAATCCCACCTGATTACTATGGAATTTTTCATTTCGAAGACCACCGTCTACACTAGCGCCTCTAGCGGATATTTCATCGTCCTCATTAATTAACGCGAACACGCAACTAATTTGTGTATGAACTTTATATTAAACTTATTTTTTTATGTCTACTACTTAATTCACACGACACGGATGTCTCACTTATTAGGACATCAATATCAAATTTAAACTTTCGTGAGACATATTAACACTATTATCACTGCATGCGGCTGTACTCACTTGTGTTTAGTCACTACGCGCGACTTGTTTCGGAGAGCTTAGGTCTCCGTCCTCAAGCACTAAGAGTGCTAGGCGAACCGATCTTCTATCGATACAATATCGTGACACACGTAAAGACAGAACTTACGATGGACATCTTTTCGCCTCTTTTTTATATCATGACGGTGAAAAACAAGCATACGGCCGGCATGACTGTAAGATACAACAGTAGCAACAGCCTATGGACGCCTGTAATTCCAGAACTGTCACATTCGCGTTGTCGACCTTTAATGAAAACATGTATTCTCCGCTTATGACTTCGTTCCTGTTAAACTCGTTCAAATGGTTTTATATGGTTATCGAGCGGACCCCAGGCTCAATATGAGCAGTAGCAAAAGGCGTGACAAACGCTAGGATGAAAAGGGGTTGAATATGGAGCTGAAAGTTTTTTCGACTCCGACACATACAGGTTCGGTAGGTAGGTATTTTTTTTAATCGTGTGGCTACATGTCACTGGTAAGTGGTAATAGATAAGCGTTTCTTCTCTGGGTTAGGTATATACATTATACATACACATGAACCTTCAACACGCTCTTCTAAGAGATATTTATGAGCCATTTATGGACCCTTTAATTAAACACAACAATTAACACAACATTACGACATAAGCCGGTCCTTAGTCTCTTAACTAGTGATTATAGAACAAAGTTATATTTGCGGCTGTTAACGATACTTTAGGTAATATAGTTCGTAGGGGGTTTATTAGAGGAAGTGTGACGTACAATTTTTGCAGCTGTTTTGGATAAGTTTGTAAATCTTTCGTACTACGATCTTGGTAATGTTTATAGTAACATTATGAAGATAAATAGATTAGATACCACGTTGGGTAAATTAACTGCAAATTACTAAAACAACCATGTAATAATATAAATAATATAGTGACTAAGTTTCTCCGTAATTTTGCCGTCATGTACAAGTAATGTACAAGTCTTTGTCTACCATGTCTGACCAATATCTCTCAGTTGCTTAAACGTTAGCTGGAAGGGATCCCTTAAGTTCGTCTGTGTACACGCTTACTATCTTTTTGTTGGTCATAAATGTTTGACAGATGCCCATAAACTTAAGAAACAGGGCGTTAATAATACACTATTTTACTATTAACTGTTATATTATATCATATAAAACTCGAAAATTGAACCCTAACTAACAGCTAGACTAAACGTGCAAACCGATCTTATATCGTCACTACTTTGAAAAAAACTCGTAACTTACACTGCTTCTCTAAGTTGAAACACAGTAACTCTATATTAGGGAATGCAACCCGGGTTTTTTAGTATGAATAAACCCGGGCTTCGGGGTACTACCCGGGTTATATCATACTAAAAAACCCGGGTGCATTCCCTACTCTATACTAGTATGAATCGCATACATAGTTACCACATTTGTCTTTTGAGTGACAGAACCATATACAAGATTTTTTTTTAAAGTGACGATATAAGACATAGCTTAATGTTTTTCGGAAAGTGTAGTTAAATAGTATTTAGTAAAGTAAAATAAGTTTTAGCATTTCATTAGTACTAGAATTCACTCAATAATAAACAAGCCCATTGAAATCAGTAGTAGTTGGAATACTTGGAACATTTACCTTACCCATATCTTTGTATGACAAATATCACAATTTGTCCCATAAGCGTAGGCCGAAAAATATAAGACGCTCGTAGGCGTCAATATTATGTGGCGTACCTGAAAGTGATAAAAAGAAATCTGTGAAAAATGTGAAATATGAGCGAGATTGTAGGTGTAGTTTCATGGAAGAAATGATAGACCCTTCGCCTGTAAATATGTTAATAAATCAAAGTACTGCTTTTCATCACACACCGGAAACATGTTGTTGTTAGGCGCGGATTCAGGATTTAATATAGGGGGGGGGGGGGATTTCCTTGCGTGACAGGCGGGGGTGGGGGGCATTCCCGCCTTTATCCGCCCCTGGTTGTTGCCACCTTAGGATTTTAAATGAAAAGAAACATATAAAAATACACTTACGGCAATTTAGGGGTTGATATGATTAAAAGCTATATGTTTTTTTTAATAACGGCTGTTGAAATTTCTTCGACTTCTCCGTGAGAAAAGTAGCGGGCGGGCTAGTTTTGTCCTAGATATATTTGAATTTTTAAACTGACATACATTTGTGCCGCTATCAAGTCAAAGGTACATCACTGTTGGTTGGTAACAGAGTTTATTTGTGACAATCGACAATGATATACCTTTGACTTAAAAACGTCATATTTTGTCGAGTATTCGGGTCATGGACGAGTATTTAACATCATTTCGTTCCTTCCTGACACAGTTAATACTAGAACAACTTGGTTCACGGAGCACGAAAGCAATTACTAAGATGGCTACTGGACGCAATAGCTATCATTTGCTTCCGCTCACGAAAAGAACTATGTCTATACTATATCAAAGACATTTAAGCTCTTTTGTCACGGTCGTTCATCAGTTTGACTAAGCGTTGACGCTTTATAATTTTTCCTTACTGCGTAGGATTTTTTCGATTACAATTTTCTTTGAAGAAGATTACGTGCCGGCGTTTAAGTGCTGGTGGATTTTAAATCGTTTTCGGTTTTCCTGTGATTTTTATAGTATAAAAGGATAATTTTCTTAAGAGGCGGATCCCATGTAACAATGGGACCAACACATTAAGTATACTCATTCAAACAAAAATATAATTTTCCAAAACGGTCCACCCGTCTTCGAATCATAAAAAATATACATAAAAAAAAACAAAGATCCCGACGAATTGATAACATCCTCCTTCGAAATCTTGAAGTCGGTTGAAAATGCTGCTATTGTGTAAATAAATAACCATTAGTAAAATTAAACACAATTACTTCATTTTCCGTAACAGGTATTCAAACATTCACAGATCGAGAACAATCAAAACCTCTAATTAGTTTCTTTTCAAAGGGCCAAAAATCTTTTTGTTCTTCTAAATAGAAGCTTTTGAGGCATTCAAATAAGGGCACAGATCAGGAAACACCCAGTGATGGGTGTAGACGGGAATATTTTGCATTTTTCCATCTCTCTCGTATCGCAATTTCATCCGCAGGAGGTAAAATGGGGGTTCAAAATAAGCCGGGCGGGGTGATTTTGAAAATTTCACGAGCTCACCGTGGATGAAGTCGCGGACGCAGCTAGACCATGAAGTTAAGACATTAAGTAATTTAAACTGGAGTGTATACTTTCGCCACAAAGTGTCGGGGCTTCCGACCTACTTGCCGACGAGACATTGACTGACCGACTGGCCGACCGACGTACTCTTTTGGAACGACGGACTTTTAAATTCATAAGAAGACACGACGAAACCATAGACCAGACAACCGACAGTCCACGATAGACAGTGACACGATGAAGTCCTCCGACTCCATGAACCAGACCAGACGGTTCACAAAATGAAGCCGAAAGAGAAGCTTATCTATGGGCCGGTCTCGTTTTGACTAAGGTGATAATGACGTCATCAGACAATCAAATGCCAATACATATGTGTCAAATGGAGGTCACATGTGACAATTTTGGAACACCGTTATGCTCTTTATCGGACCGTTTTTACTACTTTTAAATAATCCCCTATAAACGACTGTTTTGCTCGGTATTAAGATTTTAAGGACACATTTTTACTGGGATGGCAAACTAGCATACTACAACTACATAACTAGAAAGTTGTTCATGAATTAGCTGTGTTAAACCTATATGAAATATCCATTAAAAACTGTTAGACTGTTTATTTATTTTGTATCTGGTTTGCGCGGAGACTTGCCTCCTCAGCCTCCTAAACGGCTTAAATTCACCCCCCGTTCATCCCCAACAGATAAGTTTAACAATAACTTTTTATTTGCGTTGTTTTACTTGCCCACTAGTGATGTTACCGTCACAGTTGAATTTTCAAACTCACGTTTTATATTAAGAGAGTACTCAGCAATAATCAAAATAGTATTTTATACAATCATGACATAATTAAGAGCTTTTCAGTCGAGGACAGTGTTCTCAGCAAGCTTCGTGGCCTAAGTAAAGTACAGTGACCGCGGCGGCGCAGAGCGGGCTACGGCAACAGTGCTACAATATTGTATGAAAATTCTTTCTACCATCGCTGGCGATGCCACAATATGCGACCATAAAAGCTCTACCGAAAAGCATGCGCTAGTAGTTCCGTCTACACAATCTCAATTCAAGTATTACAGTCGACGAGTATAAAAAGGTATTTAATGAAACACATACAAGTATAAAGTGAGTTATTACTTATGTTTGATTTAAAAAGTGCATGTCTCTCGTTCGCTACCTAAGCAGAAAATCCAAGAAATGGAGGGGTAAATAATTGCAATTACAGCTAAAGTGTGCAAATGTGCAAGGTGGGAATTAGGTTCTTATAATAGGATCGATAATGAACGGTAACAAGCATGAAAATAATACTGGCTCTGAAAAATTACCCTACATTTGTGTGGGTGCTTATATGGGATCTGAGGCAAATCATAAAAGCTATGACAGAAAGTTGTTTTTTTTTAATTTAACCACGCAAAATCTTTGAAGTATAAATTAATTTTAGTCAATGAAAACGTTCCGACGTTTATTTCTTTGAAGAAACAAACTCTCTTTCTTCTTCTGCTGAAGTCTCAGCAAATGTCAAAAGAGATGCGGGTCGTTTTACCCGACGAAAGTATATGAAATAAGTTAGGGGTAACTGGCAAGGAAAAACCGGACTGTTTTTGAGAGCCATGTTTTAAATTGAGGGTTTCGTCCATGATTGATTTCATCGATATCGATAATTTCGTTCATTGTAGTGGCACAGCTCTAGTTATAGCTAAACGGTGTGAAAAGTCTTTCCTATTTGGCTCCCAGTTTTGCGAAGCTTTTAAAACCGTTATTCCGTTTTCCTGTAGGTAAATAAGTACAAAAAGCCTCTTTAAAAGCAGGAGATCTTTTTAAATTTCAAATGTTTTTGAATGAATGATTAAAGCAAGACCATGAAATAATATTACGTATTTTGTATAAGCCACGTGGCCGCGGTTATGAGAAATCATAATGCGGATTATGCGAAGAGGAAGTAAGTTTATGGGGGATATATTGTTATTTTAGGCGTCAAAGTTTTATAAGTAACGAAATGAAAATCCGTATCCTATCTCATTCCATATCTCAGGGCCAAATATAATCTAGTCAGGCTTTAAATAAGTTATAATTGGCAAGGGACAATGTAAAACTTAGACTGGCATTGTCTATACAAAATCGCGCACATGATAGGATAACTAGTGCAGCACTTCGTGACGCATAAGACTCGTGCGTCACATACTAGTAAAAACAAGTCCACGTGCAAATCGACGTCACACGCACTCCCTAACGAATCAGCAGCGTCATCAGCATACAATAACACCCTAACATCGACCTTATTCTATCGAGAAAGAGTTTAAAATACAATGACACATCATAATCTTTCAATCCAGGATTACCCCCACGTAACTTTGTTATCGAGTTAAAAATTTGCCATGCGAATAGGGTTCTTATGACGTTGTGATTAGGTCGTGCGAGCAGAGAAGCAGATTCATTGATGATGTATAAATAGAAGCCATAGAAGAATTTGATAATTGTTTTACAGTATAATAAACCTTATTGAGGAAGAATAGTATAAATATTTAGTATTTATGATGACTTTTGCTTAAAAAGGATTTAACTAGTACAAACCGGAAAAGACGGAGAGCTAGCCACGTCAGACATGACACAATAATGAGAGCAACGAAACCATGCCACAAACATGGTCTTTAACGAAGGCTGAAAAGTCCCGACTCAAAATTTGCCAGCGAGTCATTGAGCGCAGCATACTAGGAGTTCGTAGAACCGATCGGATTAGGAACACCGAACTGCGCTCCAGGACAGGTATCTCGGATGTGGGTGTCAAGACCGCCAAGCTCAAGTGGGATTGGGCTGGACATGTCTGCCGCATGCACCCGGAACGATGGGCTAAATTAACAACTGAGTGGACCGAACAAATGGGCCGGGGCAGAGGCAGACCAAAAAGGAGATGGCGGGACGATCTGGACGCATTTTGTAGCGAGTGGCGAGAGTATGCACTAGGCCGTGACGAGTGGCGGAAGCGAGGGGAGGCCTTTGCCCAGCAGTGGGACACTGTTTAGGCTACGGAAAAAGTATCTATGTACCTACTACATAGTATTATAAAAAAAACCTGTAGAGTACCTTAATATTAACCATTTACTTTTATATAAAATACCTAAAGAATGTTTTAAGAGAGTTAAATAAATGGCAAAACTGTCAAGTAATGGGACTAGCGACGAGTCCGGTCCATGTCATCTTCTATACATATAATAAAGGTGAAGAGGGTAAAAAATCTGTACATTGGAGATATTAGTGAAAAAATGAGTTAGTAGCTCTTAGAATCGATAACAGAACACGTTTCGACGATTTTTAGAATTTTTGTCTGTTTGTCTGTTTGTCTGTTTGGATGGGGAGAGTTGGCGTCAAAACTCCTGAACCGATTTCGATAAAAACTTCACTAGCAGGTTCAACAGACGAACATTTTGGATTTAAGGGGTTTTAAGGGGGGTTTAAACTTTGAATATGAGTGTTAAGCTCAAGCAGCAAATTGGTATTTGTTTAACTACTTTCGGTTAGTTTATATTCATTCATATATAAATAAATAAATGGGTTAAATAATAATATACTGGTTAAATATAGTGGAAAAGTAAAAAATACGTACCATCAAAAGGGGTATCTAGATATGTCTTTGGCTATACGATTAGGTAACGCTTAGGGTTTCTGGTTTCTCGACCTTTTTTATTTCTCGAGGCACGGGAATTCTCGACCAGGATTTCTCGAGTTTCTCGAGTATCTCGAGAAATTTATGAAGTTCTAATAAAACACTATATTATTTCAAATTTGTATGCTTTATTAGTTTTATGATATTTGTATGTCTTGCTTGACTACGGAACATTGGTGTTCCGGAACTTTGGGAGGCGTATGCGGAGCCGGAGCTAACGCGCAGAGGCTCTTTCGACACTTGAAAAGTGATAGTGGTCGGTGTACGAGCCTAAGACCCCGTTCCCACTTGTCGGATGTCGGGCCCGGATTTTAATCGGGTGTTGGAACCTCATAAAAAATTGTGTCGTGCAAGTGGGAATAGCTTTTTACAAAATGTTCTGCCACTGGAGCATCCGATTAAAATCCGGGCCCGACATCCGACAAGTGGGAACGGAGTCAACAGAAATACCGCAAATCGATGTACAGCCATTTGGCACACGCATACTAGAGGTCAAAAAAAAATTTAGATCCGCAAAATTTCTTTAAAAAATCCCTTAGGAGGGGGGTGCTGATTCATATATTTTTTTGTATGGGAAATTTTTTTTTTTTTACATTTACCTATCTTGTGTGGTATCATATGAAAGGGCTGAGAGAGGCGGTCATTACATTTCAGGCATTTTTTTAAATTAAAACAAAAATAATTTTCTAAACATACCAAGTTATGGCCTCCTCCAGATACTATATGGCTATTTTTTTTGTACAATATATGTGTGCGTATGTACTGTGCGTGCCAGCGATGTAATAAGCTAGACACATTAAGTGTTATACACGTGTTTTTTTTACTTATCGCTCTTCCGATTTATTTCTCGAGTTCTCGAGGCATTGCGCTTTTTTTTCCCGTCTCGACGAAGGACAAATTTCTCGAGATTTCTCGCCTCGAGAATTCTCGAGCAGAAACCCTAGTAACGCTATCTCTCGCAGGACTTCGTCACTAACCGAGTCCTCCCTACGCAAAATCTGACCACTACATATGTAGTTTAGGTGCATACTAAATGCAACACGAGTTCGCAGAGATTTCCCTAGATGGCTATAGTAGGTAGGTACTATCTATGCTACCTCTTTCTTCCTTCTTTCTGTTGAGGCCTGGCGCGCTAGCACGCGGTTGCTTAGCAACGCCTATCTCATCAACAGAGCTGTTGAAAACACTGATGTTTGTGGTTGAAAAGACGAATGATTGCTGCGGATACGAATTTGTATATTTTTCCTTTTCATCGGAAAATTACTCGATCACCTCTGTATTATAAAAGTTTGTGAATAGTTTGTAAATCTTCTATCTATACCTACATATAATAAAGCTGAAAAGGGTCGAAAATCTGTAGGTACATTGGAGATATTAGTAAAAAAAGAGTTAGTAGCTCTTAGAATCGATAACAGGACACGTTTCGACGATTTTTAGAATTTTTGTCTGTTTGTCTGTTTAGATTTGAACTTTGTATGGGAAATGACTTTATATGGGAATATATGCCATCGTATTTTAACTATATATTTTTTATACCACGACGGTGACATTGAAGCATACGGCCCGCCGCCTGATGCCAAGCAGTTAGCATAGCCTATGGACGCCTGTAACTTCAGAGGATTTACATGTACGTTGCCTACCCTTTAGAATATTTTATTTATTTCATCTATTCTGCACGAAATGGCGTGTAAGTATAATACCAAATTGTATTCTCTACCAGTCGTCAACCATAGGGCCAATATAAGCCTATGCAAGGGGAAAAAATAAATAAGAAATACAAAATTCAACAAACTGTTAAGTTGAATGTTAAAGACAGAAGAAAAATCAGTTTTGATAGAATTTACGTAATAGATGGTTAAAGGGGACTCGCATAAAGAAAAACACACTACTATTGCTATTGTTACCAAAAATGTTTGAATGTTCAAGATGGGAGAATTTTCCACGAGGTGGTTGGTAGAAGGGGGAGGGGGTCGGGGAGCACCCCGCGAAAAAGGAAAACACACCGTAAAATTGCTAATTATACCAAAAATTGTTAGGTTAATTAATCATTTAAGATGGGAGAAAAAGAGTTTTGATAGGGCTTACCACGGGATAGGCGGTAAACAAGGGGGGCTCGGGGGGCGGAGCCCCCCGCATAAAGAAAAAATGCCCCGTACTAATGCTAAGTATAGCAAGAATTGTTAGGTTAAACATTCAAGATGGGAGAAAAAGAGTTTTGATAGGGTTTAGCACGTGATGGGCGGCAAAGAAAGGGGGGCTCGGGGGGCGAAGCCCCCCGCACAAAGAAAAAATTCACCGTACTATTGCTAAGTATAGCAAGAATTGTTAGGTTAACCATTCAAGATGGGAGAAAAAGAGTTTTGATAGGGTTTAGCACGTGATGGGCGGCAAAGAAAGGGGGGCTTGGGGGGCGGAGCCCCCCGCACGAAGAAAAAACTCACCGTACTATTGCTAAGTATACCAAGAACTGTTAGGTTAAACATTCAAGATGGGAGAAAAAGAGTTTTGACAGGGTGTATCACGTGACGGGCCGCAATTAAAGGGGGGCTCGGGCATAAAGAAAAAACACCGAAGTATTGCTAATTTTACCAAAAATTGTTAGGTTAATCATTTAAGATGGGAGAAAAAGAGTTTTGATAGGGCTTACCACGGGATAGGCGGTAAACAAGGGGGGCTCGGGGGGCGGAGCCCCCCGCATAAAGAAAAAACACCCCGCACTATTGCTAAGTATACCAAAAATTTTTAGGTTAAACATTCAAGATGGGAGAAAAAGAGTTTTGATAGGGCTTACCACGGGATAGGCGGTAAACAAGGGGGGCTCGGGGGGCGGAGCCCCCCGCATAAAGAAAAAACACCCCGCACTATTGCTAAGCATACCAAAAATTTTTAGGTTAAACATTCAAGATGGGAGAAAAAGAGTTTTGATAGGGTTTAGCACGTGAAGGGCCGTAAAGAAAGGGGGGCTCGGGGGGCGGAGCCCCCCGCATAAAGAAAAAACACCGTAGTATTGCTAATTATACCAAAAATTGTTAGGTTAATCATTTAAGATGGGAGAAAAAGAGTTTTGATAGGGCTTACCACGGGACAGGCGGTAAACAAGGGGGGCGCGCATAAAGAAAAAATACCCCGTACTATTGCTAAGTATAGCAAGAATTGTTAGGTTAAACATTCAAGATGGGAGAAAAAGAGTTTTGATAGGGCTTAGCACGTGGCGGGCGGCAAAGAAAGGGGGGCTCGGGGGGTAGAGCCCCCCGCATAAAGAAAAAACACACCGCACTATTGCTACTTATACCAAAATTTTTTAGGTTGAACATTTAACATGAGAGAAAAAGAGTTTCGATAGGTTTTACCATGTGACGGGCGGTAAACAAAGGGAGGCTCAGGGGGCGGAGCTCCCCGCATGAAGATAAAAAAACACCATACCATTGCTAATTATACCACAAATTGTTAGGTTAAACATTAAGATGGGAGAAAAAGAGTTTTGATAGGTTTTAGCACGTGAAAGGCAGTTAAAGGGGGACCACCAGCATAAAGAAATAAAAAACCGGCCAAATGCGAGTCGGACTCGCGCACCGAGGGTTCCGTAAAAACCTAAAACAATTGCTATTTCTTATGATTGCGTGGACATGAATGTTTCGTTTTGCTACAGCAGATAGATATTATAGACCTGAGTATTGGATATGAATTTCAATTTAATACCTTTACGCGTTTACGAAGAAGAAGGTAGTAAGTTTAAAATTTTAAAAATATTTTTTTGTATGATTTTACAAAAAAAAACTACTTTTCGTAATTTTTCCTTTGTCTGTGCTACATGAAGTTTCTTCGTGTCAAGTTTCAAGTTTCTGAGTTTACGGGAAGTACCCTATAGGTTTTGAGTTTCTTGCGAGTACTCAGTTTCAAAATATGGAACTTAAATTGCTATTTCTTTTGATTGCGTTGACATAAAAGTTTGGTTTTGCTACATCTGAAAAGTCCTATAGCCCTGAGTATTTGACATGAATTTCAACTTAATAACTTTACGCGTTTACGAGGAAAAAGGTAGTAAATTTTAAATTTTAAATATATAGTTTTGTATGATTTTACTAAAAATTTCTACTTTTTATAATTTTTCCTTTGTCTATGCTATATGACGTTGCTTCTTGCCAAATTTCAAGTTTCTTAGTTCATGGGAAGTACCCTGTAGGTTTTGCGAGTGCCGAAAACTCTAAAATTTGCAGCATAAACGACTGTATCTTTTGATTGCGTTGGCTTTTAAGTTTGATTTTTTCACAGCTTCAAGGGACAATAAACTTAAGTATTTGATATAAACCTCCACGCGTTCCTGAGAAAAATGGTCTTGACAGACAGACAGACAGACAGACAGACAGACAGACAGACAGACAGACAGACGGACAGACAGACAGACAGACAGACAGACAGACAGACAGACGGACAACAAAGGGATCCTATAAGGGTTCCGTTTTTTTTCCTTTTGAGGTACGGAACCCTAAAACACACTGCGCTATTGCTATTGTTATCAAAATTGGTAAGGTTGAATGTTTAAGATGGGAGCAAGAGTTTAACAGAGTTTTCCACGCGGCAGACGGTACAAGGGGGGCTCGGGGGCGGAGCCCCCTGCATTAGACAAAAACACCGTACCATTGCTATTTTTACCAAAAATGTTAAGGTTTATTAATGGTAAGGTATTTCAGATGGGAAGAAAAAAGTTTTGATAGAGTTTGCGTTATGGCATAAGCGGCAGAAGGCTTGCATAAACCAAAAACACACAGCACTTTCACTATTAATACCAAAAATGGTTAAGTTGAATATTTAAGACGGAATCAATAACAGTTTTGATAGAGTTTACTACGTGAAAGAATTTTGCTTACACTTTAACATCAAGGTTGTTTTCTCTGGGACGCTTTGGGTTTTCGACTCTAATTAGTGTTTAGCTGTCGGCCTACGCAGACCTTACCACTAAAGCTGCCTTGCTATTGATACGGATACGATTAAAGATAAGAGGGGACATGCGGGAATTGATCATCAGCAAGGCATCAGTCATGGTCACGGTGACGGTTCTTAGTTAATTCCCGGCTATTGGTTGATTCCCGCACGTCTCCTCTCATCTCCGCCTTAGTGTAAGGGCTGCCTTATTATTGGTCTTTCCACCCTTCGGTTTACTTTTAAGACTTATCATTAATTTGTGTTCGATCTCTGACCTCCTGCTGCACTTTCCTCTGAGATACTTCGGCCGTTCGACACACACACGACTCGTCCATGACCGTCGACACCGTCGTTTGTACATGACTCTACAAAGGAAGCTCTGACTTTTTAGCTCGCCAGATCTTCCCACTCACATGCTTCTCTTGATGGCTGACACAGTCCAATCTTAGACGCTTTCCGTCGATCTTTTGGGATGTCGAAGTTATATGGAAGAAGTCGGTTTTAGCTAAACTGCTAAACTGACTTTATAAAATTTTACAAGTAGAAAGCGTTCAGCAATGGACTGTTGAGGATAACGAAAAGTAACAGAATCAACTGCAACACACGCGAGCGAAGCCGCGCGGGTACAGTATAAAATAAGTTTCTGGTGCCGTGGATTCCGATTTAGATCCGATTTTTCTCGATAGAAATACATTTTTTCTCGATAGAAATGCATTGTATTCACAAGAGTGTGTCACATTTTATCAGTATTATGAAATACGAATAAGATGTAGGTATTTTATCTAGTATAATATAAATGAAGGAATGCACGCGCTTTTCCTAAAAATCCGCAATTTCACGCTCAAAGATACAAGTATCGGAAAACTACGGCCCGTAAAATATGGCTTCCCGTCAAGGACTATAAGATATCAGGACTGAGGTCTACCTAAGAAAACTTCCGGTTCTCATAAATTCAGTCTGATACCTCTTGTTTGAGTATCAAGTGTGGCAGCGCCATCTATTGAACGAAGAAGAAGTTCAGCTATTATGGGCAGTTCAGCGTCAAATCACGATACAAAATATGTGGAACTGAGATCAGAATGCCATCCATGGTTGCTATTTTATCGTCCATCGCGTCATGTGTCACTTTCGCACTTACATACTTGTTAGAACGTGACAGCTATAGTGACAGGCGATAAAAACCCGACCGTATTAGGCTAACTGCTGCTCCAGAAACGCCATTTTGTATAGGACCCGTGCGCGTTGGAGAGTCTGCGATCTTACGCCAATAGACAGTGCTGCCTCCAACATTTGACTCACGTACCCTTGCACGTTGTAGGTACTGCCATCTAGTGGACTCATTAGGCAACTTTAACGTGATATTTGCACTTCGCGCCATTAAACATGGGTGTCTCTTTAGTTTCTGCACGTTCCCTATAGACATCCCAGTCCAGGTTATATATGGTCCTTGCTTCCCGTAAAAAACTTATTTCCGTACAAGAAACTTTTATTACAACCCGTTCTTTATAACCAACATCTGCGGTAAGGGAGGTACCCGAGTACCCATCAAAAATACATAAAGAATTTCATCAAGCAAGCAGATGGCCTCTTATTTAAGGTTTACATATTCTATTTGTAGTAAAACCCTAGAACTTTCGTGTTGGGTTAGGGTGCCTTAAATATTAGTAAGGTAAACTTATCCTTAAGGTGGATCTCTTCCAGCTAACCTTTTTTAGTGAATGAGTGGGGATCGTTAATTTTGATAAATGTACAAAAAAAATTGAAAGTAAAAAGCCTTTTATTTCCTTTTGAGAATAAAGATTAATGATTATGAATCACTTTGGCTTGCTAATGTGTTCTGTAATCAGATTTTCGACCATACAAACGGACATCATCCGTCTATTGAAGGTTAAAGGAATATAATATACATACCCAGTCACTCAATTACATAACCCAACTAACATTTAAGTGATAAAATGGGAGGTATAAGAGCTGAATTATAGTGCAAATAATTCTATTGAAAGATACAAGAGCGTGAAGAATTAGTGGTATAGCCAGCTCTAACCCCGCTTTACCCCCGGATCTGGCACAAATTTTGCAGCTTTAGGCTTTCATAATCACTATACTATAGCTTTATAGAGCTTTAAGTTCTTAAAATCACCCTTTTCGAACTCAAGCCTTTATCAACAAAACAACCCAATGCTATATATCAGCGATACAGAAGATATAAAACAGCCATAATACTTGGTGGATTACCTGTATCAGAGTTATATGAGTTGCAGGTGTAACCATTATAACTCTTATTGCTATTCAAAGGCTATAAAATGGAATAAATAATGACTTAGTCATATTTTAGAGAGTTAGATTAGTGTATGATATGTTTTAAAGTTCTACAATTGAGTTATAAATATGTGGAGTACCACTTAAATGCATTACGATTCACTATTTAAACCTGTTATAAACATTTGAGTTACATACGAAGGAAAAATCTTTGCAATATTTCTATAAGCTTGTGCCAAAACAGTGGAAGTGGTTGCGACATGTCATTGGTTGAAGTGTTTGTGATTTTGTACTAAAGGTAAGTCTCATAATGAAATTATATCATATTTTTCATTGCATGATTTATAGACTAGATGGGTCTATTTCGGTTGCGACGACCAGTTTACTGTGAATGTATATAGTAGTTTTTAACAAATATTTAACGCGCCCTCAAAATACTGAAATTTACTCGAAAAAAAAGGAAAATAAATATGTGTGATTTATTTTAATTTTATAAATAGTTGCAAATAAGTAGCTGAAATGATAGGTAGTGTTTTTTTATAGTTAACTAGCCAGATTATAGTGCAAAATACGAGCGAAAACGGGTTTATTTACATTTAGTTATGTGCTTGGTTGAAAAGAAAGTAATACAAAATGGCGTTATCACTTAAGTAGATAAGGGACTATGTTATAGAACTAAAAGCGAGTATTTGGTGTGCGATTACGGTTAGGGTAATTTGCAACACGCAAATATCCAGATTGTGCTACTCTTGGGCATATAATAAATCTATAGCAGTTATAGAGAGCGGCTTAAAATACTTTAAATAGGGTTCCATAATTAAATAAAAGAACCCAAGAAAAAACCTGAAACCATAACTGTGACGATTTAAAGTGAAATGGTAGTTTGTTAATTTTTTTTCGGTCATTAATAATAAGCAACTAGAAGTGTGAAAAGAAAAACAATTTAAATAACTTACTTTTCGTTTTCTTATCAATATCGAGTTTTAGAACCAATGTTTAATCGTATATTGTTTTTGTCTTTTCAGTTCTTTTCGCGATGATGGTATTACATCATTAAATAAAATGGATAATTACAAGAAACTATTGCCGCTGCCATCCAACTTTCCAGATGATTATAAAGATTTTGTAAACAAATAAAGAGGAGAAAGTTCAAACCGGTAAGTAATGTTAATTAAAGTGGCATGAAAATAAACAATTCTATATAAGTAAAAGAAACCGTAAAGTAAACCATGTCCACAGCTCTCAAGTGGATTTTATATATAAGTTTTGTTTAAAAGTAATAAATCAGTATAATTAATAATATTTATTTCATTGTAACGTATTTTAAGTACACAATTCATACAACAATACAATTTGTAATTGGTTTCAGATTCAAACTGCAGTCAAGAAAAGGACACAAAATGAGAAGAAATTCTAAATAATTTTATCTACACCCTTATCATAAACCCTCCATGATGCGTTTTAGAACCGCACATTATGACCACCATAAAAATAGACTGGTTTGTTAGAACTTTCTTATCTGTAGCAATGTTATTATTGCTAAATAATAACATCGAATTCGATGATATTGTAAAAATCCGGCCTCCTCCCCGACCGCGGTCATGCTCCCCCCGACCGCGGTCATGCTCCCCCCCCGACCGCCGGCACAATCAATTTGGCCACGGCGGTGCTATGGCGGTCAATCTGACGGTTTCCGAACACGTCATTTAGGCTTTATGAGTGTAGATAAAGCAGTATATGCAACTGTACCTAATTAGGCCTTAAAACACTCGAGTGATCTTATTATGAAACTCACCTGCGGCTCGTTTCATAAAACCAAACTCGTATTTTAAGGACCTTTATTACGTAACAGTTACATAAACTAATAAATAAAACTACTTATAGAACTCTAACAAAATTGTTCAAAAATTATTAATTGTGATTTTGCATGTACATATACCGTGACAGTTACTTCTGTCAATTTTTATATTTAGAAATATTTTTATTGTTACATTATTGATATCTACTGTTTACTGTTTTGCTTATTCATTTGTCGAATTAAATATTGATTAAACCCAATGTTTTGTTTACTACCCCCTCGAACACTGCTACCATTTTCTTACTATACTATAATCGATAAAAAAATCCGTCACGGAACCCTCATTTCCGTCATCTATATTTGCACTTGACGTAGCAGGTTTTCTTTCTAATGTAAGACTTAAGAGTTAGTTTACGCCACATTATGACGATAATGTAACTCAAATGTTTATAACAGGTTTAAATAGTGAATCGTAATGTATGTAAGTGGCACTCTACATATTTATAACTCAATTGTAGAACTTATCATACACTAATCTAACTCTCTAAAGTATGCCTAAGTCATTATTAATTCCATTTAATAGCCTTTGAATAGCGATAAGAGTTATAATGGTGGCACCCGCAAATCATATAACTGTGATACAGATAATCCACCAATTATTATGGCTGTTTTATATCTTCTTTATCTGTTGTTTTGTTGATAAAGGCTTGAGTGCGAAAAGGGTGATTTTAAGAATTTAAAGCTCTATAAAGCTATAGTATAGTGAATATGAAAGCCTAAAGTTGCAAAATTTGTGCCAGATCCGGGGGTAAAGCGGGGTTAGAGCTGGCTATACCACTAATTCCTCGCGCTCTTGTATCCCTCAATAGAATTATTTGCTCTATAATTTAGCTCTTATACCTCCCATTCTTATCACTTTAAATGTTAGTTGGGATGGCGCATAAGGGTTCATTTTAAAACTTTCTACAGTCACAGTTGCAAAAGAATCTAGTCTACGGCTTATAAGAACTTACAGCTGCAAACGTAATTAAGCAATGATCTTAGTAAAGTTATAAGTCATTACTAAGGGCGATAAAGTACAATTTGCTGTATAAGAGGTACGACTAAAGCTATAAACTACAAGTAACGGTTATATTATGGACGTAATAAACACTTCTTAAATTCGTACAGCGCCATAAGAGAGGCTGTTGTCATCTGTTAAAGCTATAAGTTGTAATAGAAGTTACGAGGATATGCTATGCAACTTCTCGTTATATACCAATAACACGTACAGGTAATTATCATAAAGGAGATATAGTAAACATAATAATAGAACTACTAACTCTCCTACAGCTTTTAAGCAACTTAATGCTGGTTAAGACACTTCATAATAGCAAGTTAAGAGTAAAAGCGATAAGGACAGTTATAGTTGGCACCTTTAAATGACATTGAACTCTAAATACAGCCCTAAGCTGCGGCTTTATAAGTGTATTAGCTGATTCAAGCGCTACCATAACAGTTTACGTTGCTGATTATCTTCCTTGGCAGTTTCCATACGACTAAAGGTTACAAGGATTTCATATAACTCTTTTATAGAAGCTTTTATTATTACGAAAACCCTTGAAAATCTATAATATAACTAAAAGTTATAAAATAAGCTGTAACGATCACCAAAATGTTTGTTGGGAATTCATTACTCTGTGTGTTACGGGTAGGGTTGCCACCCGTACTATAATATATAGTATCGTACTATATTTTGGCTTGGTGTACTGTTGAAAATATGCAAAAAAGACGAAAATACTATATTTTTGGACCGTTTCATGAGGTAACAACAAGGTGTACTATATTACAAAAAAAGGTGGCAACCCTAGTTACGGAGTGGATTTTCTTTTTGGGTCAGTGAGGGCAGCTACCAGATCCCGTGTGGCTACGCGAAAATGGTTTTAGAATCTTATATTGGTCAACTCGTTTGCAGGTAAATCGCGAGTTCTCAGTTCGAGGCGGACTACTAAACGGAGACTTTTTTTTACTAAGAAACAAGTAAAAAATAGTAATTCCCAGGACAAGTAAACGTTTACTAAAAACAAGTAAACGTTTACTAAAAACAAGGAAAGGGTTTACTTGTTTTTAGTAAACGTTTACTTGTCCTGGGAATTATAATTTTTTACTTGTTTCTAGTAAAAATGTCTCTCCGTGAAGCGTATATTCCAAAATGTAACTAATTCCGACGGACAATAGTCTGAAATGTATTGTTTTTTTTTAATTTATTCCACTTTATTTATTTAAATGAATGAATGAACTTGAAATTTGCTTCGCCTTACAGTCTTTACTTAAATAAACTGATTGGCAAACTGAACACCAAAGTTATCGAATTGAAATTGCAATAACACGTCAAGATAAGCAAAGCTATCTACAACTCTACAAGTTGAGCAAATTGAAATACATTTTCAATTGGACAAGCAAACAGATAGAGACAAACAAAAGTCATGTCTGCACTCAAGTTCGTGTTAGCGGGTGCAAAATTGAATTCTTGGTCGACGGTAAACTAGAGGTTATAGTGATGTAATAGCGTTTTCATAAGAGAAGCGGTTGGGAAAACGGGAAGATTAAAAGGGTGAACATGATCGTCTTTAGGGTTCCGTACTCAAAGGGTTAAAACGGGACCTTATTACTAAGACTCCGCTGTCCGTGTGTCAGCAGGACATGAACCTCAAATTAAAAATATATTTATTTGACTATTTAGCACGACATGCATTTTACTCAGTTATAGTACGGGCGGCGACCGTAGGGTCTGCTTCGTAACGTGATACAAAGATAATCCCAATGGCACACGTTCATAAAAGTGATGGCTACGGCCGCCGCCCGTACTATTAGAGAATATTATTCATTTTATTCATTTATTCAAATTGCTTTGTCATGTAGGTACATTACATAATAAGGTGTTATTATAATTTTGGGCCAGTTCATGACACCCTGTCAGGGCACACAATACATGCTAACCTATGACTAAGTTTACATACATAATTGGTACTTAATTAAATTATTATCTTACTGGATTATTTGCGCATGAGTTTAAGATTTTAATTTTTAACATGTCAAGTTACAATATATATTTAGAATATACGCCATCTCTTTATTAAGTTAAGCATATTAAACTGTCTTAAGTCCATGTACTCGTGTATTGCATGCTTATGGTAAATTTAGTCGTAGTTTTAAGATTGTATAATATTTGCATGCCCAACAGCAGGCTGAATACACTGCACCCAAAATGTATTTTGTGAATATCCACTTTATATATATTTAAAGCAAATAAATGAATTGATTGATTGATTGAACCGTTGTAATTAGACAGTTGAAATGTATGTATGATGTATTTCTGTTGCTGATGTAGATAACAATAAATGCTAAAAACTAGAATAAAATAAATATTGAAGGTGGCTCACATACAACAGTTCTATTTTTGCCGTTTTTATAGATAATGGTGCGGAACCCCTCGTGTATTTAAATGTGAGGATCGATTGTGCTTCACAAACTGAGCCAATTTTAGTCTGCAACTATTTGAATATACAGGTTATTTAATAATCGTAATATAATGTTTTCATTTCATATAAACTAAATAGGTAAGAAGCGCTGGTAGCCTTGCGGGAAGCGCTGGTAGCCTTGCGGTAAGACGTCCGACTTTCAATCCGGAGGTCTCAGGTTCAAACCCCGGCTAGTACCACTGAGTTTTTCAGAACTTATGTACGGAATATCATTTATCATTTGATATTTACCAGTCGCTTTTCGGTGAAGGAAAACATTTTAAGGAAACCGGACCTAATCACAAAAAGGCCTAGGTTCCCCTCTGGGTTAGAAGGTCTGATGGCAGTCGCTTTCGTAAAAACTAGTGTCTATGCCAATTCATGGGATTAGGTTGTCAAGCGGACCCCAAGCCGGGATAAACGCTAGGAAGAAGAAGAAGAAGAGAGAAGATAAACTAAATAGGTAGTATTTTCAATGTACGTCATCCAAATGAAGCGATTAGCTAAGGATAGACGCACAGATGCCCGGCAAACAAATCCGTCAGTGTATGGCGCTATTTAGATGTGTTCGCAGACAAATCCATGTCCAATTCTCGCCATACATGGAGGGACCTATCCGCCGGACATATCCGTCGCACAAATCCGGCGGGTACATCTGCGCGTGTATTCCTAACTAATAACACTATGTACAGTCAGCATCAAAAGTAGCTAAGCAGGTAGAGTGTTCAAAATGAGCTGGACACGACTTTATTGCTAAGAGAAACTGAGCCAATTTTAGTCTGCAACTATTTGAATATACAGGTTATTTAATAATCGTAATATAATGTTTTCATTTCATATAAACTAAATAGGTAGTGAATAAACTAAACATGAAATGCCGCCAGCATCCTTGGTACAATGCCGCAAGGGCCTAGTTTAGATTTTAGCTAGTTATTAATTTAGTTTAGTATTTGTACTGTAGTGCCTCTGTATATTTAGTTATGTAAATAAATGTTGTTATCTGCAATAGGTAGTATTTTCAATGTACGTCATCCAAATGAAGCGATTAGCTAATACACGCACAGATGCCCGGTAGACAAATCCGTCAGTGCATGGCGCTATTTAGATGTGTCCGCAGACAAATCCGTGTCCAATTCTCGCCATACATGGAGGGATCTATCCGTCGGACATATCCGTCGCACAAATCCGGCGGGTACATCTGTGCGTGTACCCCTAACTAATAACACTATGTACAGTCAGCATCAAAAGTAGCTAAGCAGGTAGAGTGTTCAAAATGAGCTGGACACGACTTTATTGCTAAGAGAAACTGAGCCAATTTTAGTCTGCAACTATTTGAATATACAGGTTATTTAATAATCGTAATATAATGTTTTCATTTCATATAAACTAAATAGGTAGTGAAAAAACTAAACATGAAATGCCGCCAGCATCCTTGGTACAATGCCACAAGGGCCTAGTTTAGATTTTAGCTAGTTATTAATTTAGTTTAGTATTTGTACTGTAGTGCCTCTGTATATTTAGTTATGTAAATAAATGTTGTTATCTGCAATAGGTAGTATTTTCAATGTACGTCATCCAAATGAAGCGATTAGCTAATACACGCACAGATGCCCGGTAGACAAATCCGTCAGTGCATGGCGCTATTTAGATGTGTCCGCAGACAAATCCGTGTCCAATTCGCGCCATACATGGAGGGATCTATCCGCCGGACAAATCCGGCGGACACATCCGTGCGTGTATCCCTAGCTACTAACACTATCATGTACAGTCAGCAGCAAAAATAGCTAAGCGGTTAGTGTTCAAAATGAGCTGGACACGACTTAATTGCTAAGAGAATAAGAGCGTGCGTAGGTCATATTTTGAACATCCTACCCGCTTAGCTACTTGTGCTGCTGACTGTAGAAATACGCTCAGTCAGACGCGCCGCTAGCCAGCGTGCCGCATGCGCGCGAGAAGAGATCTTGTTGTTTATATACCTGAAAGGTTTACTGGCTTCGGGATGAGCAAACATACTCGTAATCAAAAACGATGTTGCATTTTCGTTGGACAATTCAATCTCGTGGTTGACAGGCACTTCATCTTCGGCAATGTAGCATTAGAATTTGCAATATAATGTTCTGGTTAAAAATATCTTAACCTGTATATGAAATTTAGCGGACGAGCGGGACGTTAGCGAAGCCAGTTCTTACAAATAAAACAACTTCTGGCTACTGGGATGTCTCGGCATTTCGATAGCTTTTTCATTTTGGGAGTTTGTTCCGCGATAACTTGAGTAACATTTTTTTGATCTTTATGAATTTTTTTGAGGTTATAGCAGAGACCAATATAATTTAAGAGTTCGTATATGAGCAGGATGGGGTTGTGGAACTAGAAAGCGAAAAAAAATTAATAAATTCTTCATTGTTATGTTGGTCAATTTGTTTGCAATTAAACCTCGAGTTCTCAGTTTGAGGTGGACTACTAGTATATTTGGACTTGAACTTCAAGTTCTTTATTCTCCTTGATAAGTAATACAATTATAAAGAAAACAGCATAGTAATTACTATGTAGATATATAGCGCGTTTTCACCATCTCCCAACCTTTTGACGCTATGGAAATTTGATATACATTAGATTACCTACAATTCATAAGTCTATTTTAAGTATTCAGTATCATTTTAAACAATCTCAATAAAAATGGAAAATATTCAAGAGAAACTAAAAATGCAATTTCACTTAATGGCCTTTAATTTGTCTATTTCGCTAAAATATCTCTCTCGCAGCTCTGGACCTTTATACAATTTAAATATGTCGCACTTTGTCAAATATATTAACTTACCTTCCATTTTCAAAGAAACTTCTCTTCTTTGTGCGATGCATTAAACTTGCCCACCGAAGTCCATTCATTTAAAAAAAAACTGCATATAGACTTTCAAACTCCTTTCAGAATTCTCGACGCTGAGAAAAACTAGAAAAAAGTAAAACTATCCAAGAAATTTCTTGAACAATATTGTACTTTATGGGTCTGGAGTTAAGTACGGTTTCGATTGTTGCGAGCAAGGTGTTAGTCTTGGTTGATTAAAAAGGTTTCATTTACTCCGAGTAGTAGCACGGTTCATTTCACACTTCTGAGAATAGTATTTCTAATGTAATTTATTGTTCTTGTTGAAGAATGTACTTAAATTACTAGGTTTCATCTATAGAAAGTTATCCCACTTCCCACTAATATTATAAGTTGAGAAAATCTACAACCTTAGTGAGAGTGGCAATATATAGTTCTAATACGAGTTAGTTAGAAGTTCTATATATACAAATGACGTTAAAAACTTCGAAAGTGCGTTGTAGCTGTCTAGCTCTTCACGTGAAACGCATACGCTAGAAATGATTGTTACATGCATTAATAAATTACATTTTAGCTTAGAACCTATCTAAGCATGGAATTTTACAGTATTTAATAAAATTTTATAATATTATCGCTCTAAAACTCATAAAACCATGTGGCACAGCGCCCTAACGCCATCTGTTGACACTAATGTGAAGTTATTTCCTGGTACTTCGTAGCAGATTTGCGGTAGAGAGGTGTTGAGGTTGTAATACCTACCAGCAGTTGGGCGGCAGGTTATTTATAGAAGTAACAAATGCGCAGGCGTAGTATTTACAATTTATTTTCACACAATGGTTATATAATAATTACAACGCCGATAATAAAATAACTGAAATTGAGAAAATCTGTGGAACGACTTTCAGATTCAACGGTTGCGTCGTGTTGTGTGTATCGTTGCTAGGCAACCGCGGGCGGTCGAGCAGGCCGCCACAGATTCTTAGTATCATGTATTGTATTTAATAATTTTTTAGTGACCCACTAAACATAAAAATCATTAAAACATACTGATGCTAATGTGTTTTATTTTGACGCAATTATGGCTGGCCGGATTGTAATAAAAGTAAAGAGATTATTAAATTTATATTCCCGTTATTATTTTAGTGCCCCCTACTGAACTGTAGGTTGCAATGTTTTCTACCGCTTTTCACATCGCAGAGGCCTGAATGTAGATGGTGCTCATAATAGTATTTTAAGTGTTTGTGCCGGCTTTTCATGCTACGTAATAAATTTCCTTCATAACCGGCGTAGCAAAAGGCATTAAAATCGATCGAACCTCTACATATTTAAGAACTTAAAAATAATTATCTATTAAGAAAGTAATCGCGTCGTTGCTTGGATTTGACACATTTGCGACCGTTGAAGGCTCTGGGTCCTTCCGTCGGGGTCAGCCCTTGGTCTCCAAGCCTGAACCTTGCCTTTGTGTTTCGCAAAACAGCATTTACACAGGTTTATTCTTAGTTTATTATTCCCAATGCAGCGTTTTCGTCCATTTCGCCCTTGCTAAAAGGTACTGGGTGGCGGGCACGCTTGATACCTCCTGGCCGGACCATAAATAATATTAACTTTTTGGTTTTAAGGGGGTAAAAGAAGGGTTTAAATATGCATGGTAAATGTAATTATTAATTATTTATACACTGAGTGTTAAGGTCAATTAACAAATTGATTATGGTTTATTTGGAAGAAAAGGATTTAAACATAGAAAATCTTTAAAAAAATGGCTACACATAGCGAAATGAACCACAACGCTATCTCTCGCAGGATTGTCACAAAGTTCGTAATTTAGGTGCATACAAAATTCAACTCAAGTTCGTGGCATGCGCCCTAGGTGGCGGGAAATGTTTAAATATTAACTCAAAAATCTATTTGGAGAATTCATGTTAAAGAAAAGCTGTAGATGGCTCGCGGAGTTTCTGTCTTTGGGAAACGAAGCTGCGTTGCAGACATGATTTTTTGCAAGCGCTGGTACCGAACTTGAACTCAACGCTCTTCTTCGACGGACCAATGAAGGCGGGAAGGCGGAAGCAAAGCTTATCACGCAAAGCTTGAGAAATACCTACATACTGTGTGATCGCTATTTATACCGGTATTTATATGCGAGATTAAAACGCGTCTTGCTTTAACTCACAAAGGCATTACACACTGAATTATTTCCACTAATACCAAGAATTTTTAGGTTAAATACACTGCACTGTCGCTATTTATACCAAAAGTCAGGTTTAATGTTTAAGACGGGAGCAATTTTTTATAGAGTTTACCACATGATAGTCGGTAAAAGGGAGGGCTTTGGGGGCGCAGCCCCCCGCTCAAAGATATAACACAATATAACTTATATTCAAATCAGGAATGGTGAGGTTGAATGTTTAAGACGGAAGCAAAAAGAATATTGATAGAATTCACCACGTGATAAGCTTGATAGTGGAGTTCGGGGGGGAAGTCCACGCATGAAGAAATAACACACTGCATTATCGCTACATATACCAAAAATGATTGAATGTTTAAGACAGGAGCGAAAAGAGATTTCCACTTGATAGGCGGTAAAAGGGGGGCTTGGGAGGCGCAGCCCCCCGCTCAAAGAAATAACATACATACAATTTGTACTTATATCGGAAATGGTGAGGTTGAATGTTTAAAACGGGATCAATAAGTTCCGGAGTCCGGGAGTGCAGCACGTTTAAGGTGTTAAAAAGGGGGCTCAGGGGGCAGAGCCAAAGAAAAAACACACCGATTGATTTATAGTCATTCAAAAAATATTTAGGTTGAATATTTAAGACTGGAAAAAAAAGTCGTAACAAAAGTGGTTAGGTAAAATGCTAAAGACGGGAGCAATAAGAGTATTGGTCGTGATTACCACTTTATAAGGGGTGAACAGGGGCTCGGGGGCCCCCTCATAAAATAAAGAATTGAACGATTTCTATTCATACCAAAAATGGTTAGTTTGAACGACTAAGACGGGAACGAAAAGAGTAGGTATTGGTTGAGTGTTCACTACGTCACAAACGGGAAAAGGAAAAACAAAGGAAGGAAGTATAGGAAAAACAAACTGTAATATCGCTATTCTTCGAGATTTCCGGCCTCCTGGTTTGCTTTTAAGACACGTAGAAGCACTTTACACAGGAACGCTTCGGGTCTTCGATTCTACGCAGAGCTCAGCTTTCGACATTCACAGACCTAACCACCTACGGTTGGGCTTCCGTCCCTTCAGTTCGCTTATAAGACACTTCTCTCACTGATCTCTATCCTGCTGGATAAGAGAAGCATTTTTTACTGACACGCTTCGGACGTTCGGCTGTACGGGGAGCTCTGCTTTCAGCTCAGCAGATTTTCTTGCTTACACGCTTCCCTTGACCATGGCTTTCGCCCTTCGTCGATTTTAGCTAAACTGCTGAACTGAGTTTTTGACATGTAGAATGCGTTACTTTTAGCAATGGACTGTTTAAGGGTAACGAAAAGTGATAAAGCCTACTGAAACGCGCGAGTGAAACCGCGGGCATAGCTATAAGTATAAATATTTAAAACATAATCGTGTCGGTTACACCATTTATAACTCAAGAACGGCTGAACCGATTGGATTTTTCTCTGCCCTGAATAGTAGAATACTTAATTGACTTATTATATTTTTTAAGAAAAAAAACCGACTTCTTCGGGGGAGGCCGGTGACAGATTATTGAAGATGGTGCACTCTTAGATTTCATACAATGAAATAATTTGCTTAACAAACACAGTGAAGAAGACAAATCGCCAAACGTGAACTATGTGTCTTTGAAGAGATCCGCTTCGATCATCATCAGTAGTTCCACTTCATCAAATATCACTCCTTTAAATGTACCTAAATGATTGATTTGTTGATTCCAATCCTAGAATCACTAAGTATAAGTATGTATGCTTTTAACATTTGAAGAGCTCCCTCGATTTTTCGTGGATCCCATTTCCCATCCTCAGAACTCGAGCTAGACAATAATTTATCTTGAAAATCTAACTTTCTTAACAAACACAGCGAAGAGGACAAATGCCAAACGAAGTATGTGTTGTTGAAGAGTTCTGTTCTGATCAATTTTGTATTAAGCAGAACGTCTGCTGACGATACCACAATGTTTAGAAAAAAAAGGAAAAGTAGATAAATCCGGTGCCTTAGGTAAAATTTTTAACTCGCGACTGGTGGAAAAATTCACAGCCATCAGGTAAGTCTCAGTAGCTCAGTTGGTCAGAGCGATGGGACGTCTCCCAGAGCCGCGAATTCGAATCCCGCCTGAGGCAGTCAATTTTTCTACTTTTCCTTTATTTCTAAACATTCCGTTCTGATCATCATCAGCAGATCCACTTGATCAAATGTCACTTTTTTGAATGAAAATGCTTGATTTGTTGATAAAAACACAAAAAAACTATACACGGTATCCTTTAAAATTAAAGGAGTTCCCCATTTCCTCATAGATCCCATCATCAGAACTGCGTTTTGACCAGAAATGGCGACAAACACTGATCAAAACGTAACAATTTAGAAGACATTTCCGATTTTGGAAATAATCTTCTGGATTGGTGCGGTCTGGAAAAGGGTTATAGTGTATGAACGGATTTGAATAGAAATTGCAAAATATATGGTCAGACGATGACATGGATAGGTACCTATTGTCTATCCCAGAATCCCACATCTAATGAAGTGTCACATTTATTGGAAATTTTGTCAGAATGCGATGTACAATTGTTTTACGCAGACGAAGTCGCGGGTTAAAGCTAGTACTTAATATAAGTGCTTTGTTTAACACGAAATAAATATTACTTACGTATTCGTCGGGATCTTTGTTTGTTTTTTTTGCAATTTTTTTTATTTAGGTATTTCACCGAATGTTCGAAGACGGTTGGACCGATTTGGAAAATTCTTTTATGTTTGTAAGAGTCTTCACAGTTGGTCCCATTGTTACTAGGTCCGGATCTGATGATGGGATCCTGGAGACATAGAGGGAACTCTTCTACTACCTATTATAGGTACAGCTATAGTGATTTCAGTATTTTTTACAGCAACTCGAGCATTTCCACTCGGAAAGCGCATCCTAAGTGAAGTCGGTTTTTTTTTTTCGTTTAAAAATATATTACATAGTGCTCTTATTCGCTCCGCCATTTCGACTTGTACCCTTTTTCACTAGGACCACAGATAAGTATTTTCACATTGTGTTACAAGGCATAACCTATTTATAAAGGTCCAGGGTAAAAACAGTAATGTGGTATTTCCCTGGCTTTTGTTAACGTTTCTGTGTCATTACGAAGGATACCCCATAAGTGATAATTAATTACATGAAGAAATGCTCAATTTGGGCTTACAATGGCATAAAGGTTTTGTAATTAGTAACTTGGTTATTACACTGCGCGAACCGCAAGTCGCTCACATGTGAGCAAGACGGCGGTATGCGTGTAAATAGTGATGTTCCTTTCGCATATCGGGGCGGTTTGCGGATCCGAATATTGTCTTAAGAGTCGCCAGGACGCTCGCATTCCCATACAAACGTAGTTTAGCTCTCATTTTAAAACGACATGCTTTAGAACCACGAAATGTGGCATGAGCATTTTAGTAGTACAGATCTATGTCGGTAATTCGTTTTCGTTGCAAAAGTTTGTAATACAAAGAAGATACAGCCAGATACAGATTTACATACAAAACTTATTTTAACAACATACCTAAAGGCATGGTACTACTCGTATAACAGTTTCAAAACTTCATTAGTTTGATTTACAAAATACGTACTTTAACCGGATTGCAAATATATGGATATTATTTGACTTGTAGTTTATAAATTCAATTCAATGTAATTTATTCATATGAAGATAAAATACAGTCTGAAATTCTATTCAACTCCTATACGTTAAATAAAACCTTATAACATATTTACTACTAAATATATTTATCATTCTTGTATTTTGGTGTAATAAAGAATATTTACTTACTTA
The DNA here is from genome assembly GCA_911728535.1 of Pammene fasciana. Lineage (NCBI taxonomy): Eukaryota > Metazoa > Arthropoda > Insecta > Lepidoptera > Tortricidae > Pammene > Pammene fasciana. The sequence goes on from OU452295.1 coordinate 4,881,400, forward strand.
CTTCATAAAAAATGCCGAGATATTTTGCTATCACGTCGAGACCTCTAAATTTTCCTCACTTGGGAGGTTTTATGTTTAAATTAAGTCTATTTTAGAACATCCCAACATGTCTGGGGCACGGTCGAGCAGCGCAATTATGTTATAAATAATAAGGGCATATATTCTTGCAAAGGTACCAAATTACTAATTTCCCAAGGGACAACGGTATAGGGTTCTTCAAAAAAGAAATGTACAATTTTCTAAAGGGTCAACAACTGTGACCTCTGGATGTTTGATGGCGTCCATAAGCTATGGTAGCTGCTTATCATTAGATAGGCCGTATGCCTGTTTGCCTCCGTCGTGGTAAAAAAATACTAGGCTGACAATGTCTATACTAATTCGTGTTCTCATAAAGAAGTATTATTTTGTACTTATTAACAGTAGTAATTATTATACAAGGGGCAAATTTGATGTTTAACCTTTAGTGCGTTTATTGAGACCCGAGCCAGCGAATGAATCCAAAATAGCCTACAAATCTTGAGCGTACGAGGGCCTCAAAGCAAGAAAGGCTGAACTAACTTTGCTGCCGAGTATAATTCAAAAAATTTCACCACACCCCACAGGAAAAAAATAAGCTATAAAAGAAGCAAACTGAATGCTTTCAAAATTATATATTACAAAATCATCTTTTAAAGTCCATCAAACTAAATAACGTGAAAAAAACAAGTCAAATTTGTACCAAATTCAAATTACTTTCTCCACATATGGATAAAAAGCGTTTTTCCTCACCGTTTTTAATGGATAAAGAGCGCGTTTCCGGGGTAGAGTGGTGAAAATAATTCTGAAAACGCCCGCTCTCAACAAACATAAATAATTGTCCTTATTTAATTTTCTTACATTTCATTAGTAAATATTAAGTTAATTACCCTACATGCAGACAAACAGTTTTGTAGGGAAATGTACCATACTCACTTGTATAATTCTGAAAATTAAAACCAAGCAAAAACTTAAATAACATTTAAGAAAATGCTCAAATTTTTCACAAAAAAGCCCGCCAAATGTAAACAGGTTTTCTTTAAGCAGATTAACCCGCCCCGTTTAAGGCACCTTTAATTTGGCACGTGGGATGAAACAAAGGAACGGGATTTCATTTGTCAACTCGTTCAGTGAAAGATTCACTCATTCATTCACTGAATAGATTGATTGAAACAAAGACCGGATTGTTTTAAGACTTTTGCTGACGGTAAAGGTTTCCACAGATTTCCTCGATGGTATTATCTTTGGGTTACACTTAGCGCTTTCGTTGTATTCAAAACAAATCCGTGCTTTTGGTAATATGTGTTATCGAACTCGCGGAGCGTAAGCGAAGTGAGTTCTTATCGAACTCGCGGAGCGTAAGCTAAGTCAGTTCTTACAAACAACTTCAGACCCAACTGGCTGGCTACTGGGACGTCTCGGCATTTGGATGGCTTTTTGATTTCGATAGTTTGTCCGACGATAACTTTAGTAACGTTTTTCTGATCTTTATGAAATTTCTTGGGGCTGTAGCAGAAATACATAAAATTTGTAAGTTCGTATATGAGCAGGATCGATCAAGTGGTTATGGAGCTAGAAGGAGAAAAAAAATCCTCCTTAGGGTCTTGTTATATTGGTCAACTGGTTTGCAAGTAAATCGCAAGTTCTCAGTTCGAGGCGCACTACTAGTTGTTTTCTAACGAGCTGAGCGCAAGCGAAGCGAGTTCTTACAAACAACTTCAGACCCAACTGTCTGGCTACTGGGACGTCTCGGCATTTGGATGGCTTTTTGATTTCGATAGTTTGTCCGACGATAACTTTAGTAACGTTTTTCTGATCTTTATGAAATTTCTTGGGGCTGTAGCAGTGATACATAACATTTATAAGTTCGTATATGAGCAATATCGATCAAGTGGTTATGGAGCTAGAAGGAGAAAAAAATCCTCCTTAGGGTCTTGTTATATTGGTTAACTCGTTTGCAAGTAAATCGCGAGTTCTCAGTTCGAGGCGGACTACCTACTAGTGGTAAATTTACCATTTGGCGGTTGGCGATTACATCATACGTTGTACGGATTCCATATTGTATTCGAGCGATAGAAGCGTAAGTGTCGGTTGCCAAAAGGTGCCTTTACCAAAATACTAACACAAATAAACCCAAGAATAGCAATATTGACTGTAGTTATCAAAAGCAAAATATTTGCACTATGCATAAACAAATTATTTGAAAAGAATAAAGTGGACCATAGTAATTATTGCCACAATTTATATTTAAATCAAGTTATGATTTTTTGTCTGTGGTTAAGAAGCTATGTTCTTAATGCAGACACCTAAAAGATACTTAAGGCAAACATTTGTGGATGAGTTTAAAGAAAGAGCCCACTTTTACGATTTACAAGGCCACTTCATTATTTGACTAATAAATATAATATGATTTGCTTGACTTTGCGGAAGCACTGCCGTATGTTTCATCATCATCATATACCTATTTAAGAGCTATATAGGCTCTTGTCGGTGGAGCAATTTCCATGCCTGTCTGTCATTTGCCTTCTCTTTAACAGCCTGATACGACACGACGTTTATTTTTTCCTTTACTTGATCCATGTATGCTCGCCTTGGCTTTCCTGACTTCCTTTCTGCTTCAACTCTACCTTCTATGATGTTTCTTATAAACTCATCGTGCCGTAGCAGGTGTCCAAGCATCATCCCTCTTCTTATTATGTAATACGAGTATTCTATCCTTATTGTCTAATAACTTCATATCGACTAAGTGGACCCCTTTTCCTAAACTGTCACATTGATGCTTGAATAAAGCCAGCATTGTCGCAATTTCTCGCAGAATTGCAATCAATATTGCCTCGGAATAATTCAATTATCGATAGGTTTACCCTACGTAGCTTAATCCTATTAGGTAAGTGGCAAGTAATAAAAGTTCATGTCTATTATAAAGTTTATAGCGTAGGCACATTCCAACTTTAAATAATATTTTATAAAATTGTGACATAATGAACAACTTTTCAGTCGAGTATCTTGTTTAGTATGGAGTGGCCTTGTAATGGTACGAGATTGAAAAGCTTAATTATGTCACTATTGTATTATATTGTATAAATACAATACTTTTTCTAAGAGTGCTCAAAATAGGCAAGCCGGTAATTAAGTTTGACGAATGCCTTACAACCTGCTCCCTCTATTAGTATATATAATCTAGTAACTTCAATCTCCCGGTGGATTGTACCGGGAGGGCTATAATATTGTATGAAAATCCATTTCACCATCGTCGACGATCTAATATGCGACCATATTTAAAAGCTTCATCAAAAAGTATAATACACTAGTTATGTAGTTCGATCTACAAAGTCTCAATTAAAGCATTATAGTCGACGAGTAGAATCGTACATTACGCACCTAGGGCGGTAAAATAAGGAACGGCTCTGATCGCGGGTATTTGTGGCCCGAACCGAAGGTAAGGGCCATAAACAAGCGATCTGAGGCCTTCTTTATTACCGCCCGTGGTGCGTACACAATTTTACGTCTTCACGTGGGTGTGAAGTGAGATATGCCGCAGCGCCCGTGGGAAGCAAATCTCACTTACCGCCCAGAGAGACGTAAAATTGTGTCAACGCATTAGTATTGCGATACAGCTAGGAAATGCTGCCAGCATTTTTCCCAGCGGGTCCCAATTTTTTTTTAAATAGGTAAGTTATATTTGTACACTTACTTGTATACTTCGAAATCTTGAAGTCGGTTGAAAAGTAGCAATGCGCGATCTCCCTAAGGTAAAGAGTAGGATTGTTTCTTATCTCTCAGCGTCCATTCTCTTATAAAGACGTCTTAAGTGCTATTAAGTGTTAAGCACTAAAAGTGCAACTCAATTAAGTACAGTGCCGCAGACAATGCTTAGGCAAGTACTGTTAGGAGTAAAAGTCGAGCGCGTGAGGTGTTCATAATGATATTGACGATAAGTTAAAGCACAGTAAGTTTATGAAAAAACAAAGTTATTTGACGGGAGGCATAATTCATGTTTTACATCTTGAAATTGTTAATCGATTAACTATAAATAATTTTACCGCAATCGAAGTGAAAAGTAGAGTGTACAACTCGTCCATAAAACCCGTAGATAAGCTACCGATATGGGAGTTCTATCTAATTATATATAGATATGGTTTGAGCCTCATGGACAGGTTATAGACTTATAGATTGTTTTTTATCTAAGAAATCATCCCTTAAAGGATTGAATGGTGGACTTTTACGTGCATTAATAATGTAATTAGGTAATTAGGTATAATTAAGACACGTTCTAAATCACGGGCATAAGCTAGTCCTTTATATTTTATTTCTTAAAAGAAAATTTAATGCATACTATTTTACGGCTCAGTGAAGCTCACCTATCCATTATCCAGAGGTCAATGGGTGTACCCTCCCTTTATAACATTTTAATATAAAAAAGGGCCTTAATTTGGCTTTATGTTTGTGATCTTTTGTATAGAAAATTTCTAGCCCCATTTATTATTTCATAGACATTATCTTAACCAGCATTCAGTAAGATAATCTTGATTAATGCCTTTTGAATTGGCTTAAGGTTGTAGAGGTCTGCCGTGCAATACTTAAACAACAGTAAGTGCAAAAAGTGTGTTTCGAGAAAAACGCAAAAAACACATTCAGAACTGTTTTTTTCTGTGTTTTCTATGATCATGTACAAATGTATGAATGTCAAAATATAGTTTGGAATACAATAAATATGAATGTATCAATATTATTTTATTCTGACATATATTTAAAAAAATAGAGCTATTTTTCAAAATTTGACACATTTACTGTACCCTCGAAAAGCCGTAAAAATACAACAAATGCAGATTAAAGTGCAGTAAAAATGCGGGTTACTGTAACTAATAGTTGGACATTAACAGCCAATTGCGTATATTCCTACGTAAAGTACAGTACTTGTTGCTATTTACTGTAATTTACTTAGTTTACGTAGTGGTTTTGTTGCTATTTATCCTTAAACGTCATGGTAAAAAGAAGGTATATTTATGAATAATACACGAATATACATAGAAAAATTTAATTTTCATCATAAATTAGTGCAATTACATTGCACTTAAGCATTTATTTAATTAAAATAGTAGTATAAACCCGTAGGATATCACAAAATCAAACTTTTAAAAAATTCCGATGGTCTTCAATCTTATTTTATAAGTTCCTACTAACCAAAGAAAATAAAGTACCTAGAGTGTTCTCTCCATAAATGGCTAAATGCGTATAAAGAATAAGTTTTAAGCGAGCTTTGCTAAAAGTTATTATTCAAAAGATTACAGCTTATTAAGTATTACGATTTAAGTGTGCTTAAAGCTTAGTAAAAATCAGTTTAACCATACGCATACCCCCCATACAACTTATTATTTAATAAGTAGTTTTGCTATGTGTGGAGTTAGCAATCTATCTACTCATTTATCTATGCTACAAACTAATCTAATACAATTTGTAAATACGTCACGTTCAAATACAATAAAACAGTGATCTATGTGTTAGACAAGTAAGGTTCAGACTTATATGTTATATCTATAAGCTGAATACAATACTAGAATAAATACTTTTCCACTTATCCTTTGTAAAATCACATTAACAAACAGTACCAAAGAAAACAAACACATCACAACAAAAATAATACTTTTTTAATATAACTATGGCCTTTACTCTTATTTTATTAATTATGTACTGCAATCGAATCTAAATTATGACTACGTCATACTTACACCGGAAATAAGATCTTTATCTTAAAAAAGTAATAGTAATACTGTTATAAATCATCTAGGTATTAAGAAAAATACGAGTAGAATAAGGGTTTCACAGCCATCTGATATAAAACTATACGATATAACATCATCATCAGTACAAAAATCGGGCTATTTAAAAAATACTATCGCGGCTTGGTGAGTTATTAACTCTGGCCAATATTCTTTTAGCTCTTGTAGGTATTCATTTTTCTGCAAAAAGTAAAAGAGTACCTACTCATATAGTGATAGTCTTTATTTTACATAATTTTATGGTAAACATTTGTATGGTATAAAAGTAAACTAGTCCGTAACCAGGCCCGACTAATGATAACAAACAGATAAACACAGTCGCAACATATGTGTTATTTTGGTACAGAACCCTAAAAACTGAAATGTACATTCATTTCATATAAAATAATTTAAAAATATACATTTTTTTTTAAACCAAGCTGTTCGTCAATTCCATAACAACCAGCACCGTGTGCAAGAAGTGAAGGATAACCGTGATACGTGTAATTAGGTGGTGTGTTATAAAAACCGTATTTCACAACCTGTTAGAAGAAAGCACCAGATTTTGTCCATCGTATCGATAGTAGTCAAACTATACCTCTGTGATTAATTTATCTAAATTAAATGACACTCACAAGCAAGTTGAAGCTCTCAGGTTATAAATAAACGTGCTTACATTACCTCACAACATCGGGTAGTTAGATAGAAGATTGTCAAAATTATACACAAAATAAGTCAACTTTACAATAAAATTAAAAGTTAACAAACATTTTTATGGGTAAAAACAGTCTAATTTTAACGTTGCTTTCAAATCTATCGCTAAATAAATACGCAGAGTAGGTATTGAACACTCGCTTGCCAGCTGCTCGCCTCTTGTTACCCGCAACGTCCGCATCGGACGGCGTCGGAGACTAAACAGAAGAACAAAATGCGACCTAAAGTACAGCACTTGCTAGCGTGAGCGAAGCAAGTGAATTTGAATATTACAACGAAGGCAGATTAAACCACAGTAAGTGAGCTTGTTACTGTACTTTAGCTGGTAATTTGCTATTTTATTTCATCTGTTCGACCACTTAAATTACAATGGAGAATACAATTACTGTATTTTAATCAGTAATTAAGCTAAAAAATCATCAAATTTCACAACACAGTATGAAGATTTTAGAACATTAATATTATACTGCATTTTAAATAGTTTTTGGCCGTAGTATTAACTCATCTTTACTGACTAATTTAGGAGTATTATATGAGCTTTACTGTATTTTAATCAGTAAAGTCTCAAAATTGGCAAGCGGTAACTTTTTTACGGCAGTTTAATTAGTTTTACCTCAATATTTCACAAAAATCTTGTCACTTACTGTACATAGAGGGTTCGATTTTTATATCTTCCCATTGTCACAATCACACGTGGACTATATACATGTGTGCGTCTCGACACGGTGATCCTAGATCAAGAAAAAACAAAAAATCGCAAAAGTAGCACTTACTGTTGTTTAAGTACTGCACGGCAGAGGTATACGTTACAGACTTGTGTCACCATCATAGAGTATATTGAATAGTAGTCACCATTATAAATAAATGTTGCAATGTTACTCTGCGTCCGTGGGAAACACCTTCGACAACCCTACACGTGATCCCTGGGTGGTGCTAAAAGAGTAACAAACTTGGCAGCTGCTGTCCCATCTGGACCTCGCAGCACTCACTGGATTTTCTTCATCACCTGCTTTCCCGATACTACTACCCGAGAGAAGATATGCCTATATCCAGTGACATGTAGCCATAATGATAAGTGACTAAATTCGCTGTGATGTGTGATGACTGATAAGGGTTTCCGGAATCCCAGGTGGCGGCACTGTGTTAAGAGGTATTTTTGACAGCTGCTGTCAAAATCTACCAATCAAAAAAATATGGTTATAAATGATTGGTGGATTATGACAGTTAGACTTCACGCTATGGTGCTGCCTGTTGAAAAATTCCATTCAGGAAACCCTTATTGTGGGAGGTCTAGTGTGAATGGGAGCATGTTGGACCTGCAATCCCGAGGAGGTAGGTTCGAATCTTGAGGTTTTTCAAAATCCTTCACAGTTATTGAACTGTGAAGGATTTTGAAAAACCTCAAGATTGTTTAGAGACCTCTAAAATTGTTTAGAGTTTCGTACTCAAAATGGCAAAAACGAAACCCTTAATATCTCACAGCCATTTGATTTCCGTTGGCTCGTTGGGTAGACGACATTCGGAAGGTTGCGGGTCACTTCTGGATGAAATTGGACCGGGACAAGTGGCGTACACGAAGAGAGGCCTATGCTCAGCAGTGGGCGATAAAGGGCTGATGATGATGATGATGATGATGAGCCATTTGATGAAATTTTAACTAGAGATGTGATTTGTGCGTTATTCCTTAGTTTTGTAAATACCGTACAGTACACACACACACTACAGTTACCTGTAGAGATGCCTAAGGTATCACCAAAAGACCTCTTGAACCCAGAGACAGATTTGCATCTGTATCAATAAAAAACATGCACCGCCGTAATTTCTTTTTTTTCGTGAAAGTAACGTACTAAGGCGTAAGGCGTTATCACACTGGCGTGGCAACCGCATGCGGCGACGGTGTATAAGCGTGACAGCGCTATACACACGCCGAGCGCTATCTCGTTTGCGCATCGGCGCCGCATGCGGAAACCGCAGCAGTGTGAAAGCCGCATAAGGCTGCGGTATGTGGCTTACCGCGGACGCAGTACACAGCGCCAAATAGGTAGATAAAAATATATGTAGCAACATTTACAAAAAACGGTGGCAATCTTTGGCATCAACAGGTCCCCAATAGGATTTTAGAATCGACCGTGAACAGGGCGATAAGGCGCTTACCATATAAAAATATCGATTTAAAAAATCTACTAGCTGCCAACTTGCATAATCAATTATGAATGGTATGCATTTTACAGCGTAGTATTTACTCAATCTGAATAGTATGTTGCATAACCAATTTATGAATGAATTCATTCATAATGTGGGTATGCATTTTTGCAGCCCACCGTACTTCAATCTTAATAGTATTGATAATTAAAAAAACAAATCTGCACTCATTCCACGTTTACTGGTAAGTGATATTTTGGCTGTTATCATAGGTCGATGTAGGTATTAACGATTGTATAGTATTTTTTTAACTGCTGATTTAAAATATAATACCTAAAGTAAAACATACGTGAAGCTCTAATATCCAATGGAAATACGAACAAGATTAAACGAGCTTCATATTTCAATCTTCCAATTAACTTGATTTATTTCAAACGTATCCATTTTGTGCGTAATTCACTTAGGCACGTATTATTGTTATTACTAAAGTTTGCATTTTTAATTAGGACGTATTATTTTTGTTGGTCATTTACTCATTATAGTCGATTTATTTTAAAATAAAGTTTTATTTTTGTACTAATAATAATTAGAAGTGAAGATTTATACAATGCATCAGCTCTGCAGTGACAAATATAGACTGAAATATGTAATTAAATGTATGTATGTATGTATATGTCTGTGAGGTGTGTAACATTTTTTTTCTTATATTAAACAAACAGTATAGTATTAAATGTAAATACATACTTATCGCTATATTAATAACTTAAAAAATATATGAAAAATGTTCAGAACCCGTGCCCACTCACCTGTTGTACCCGCTGATAACTCCCGCACTCGCACTGCTTACAATCCAGATACAATAAAATAAAATACCAATAAATCAGTCAATTATTATTGTCTACTGTTCAACTTAACATCAAATAATGTTCAAAAAACAAACGTCAAGCGGCCATCGCCGGCTCAGATTCGATTTTTAAACAGCGCGCTCGAATTTCAAAATCTCTGTCGATTTTTTTTAAATTATTGTCGATGGAGCGTGCGTATTCTGCCGCGTCGGGGGTTAGACTGAAATTGTGGGCTGAAAACGGGGTTGTATACTTAGCTCAATGTGAGTGGGTGTTTTAGAACGGGACGCCCGTATAATGACTGTTAGTGTAAGAAAGAGTGGGCAGAAGTGCGGTGAGGGGGATTTTGCTCACGTACTAAGCTCTGGATGCCAGGAATTTGTAAGCGTCAGTAATTGTACCTTTGATTGGGGTTTCCGAATTTAATAAGTTGTCTTTGGTGTCTGCGTCTGATGGGTATTGGTTGTTTGTTAATGAGAATGTCTTGTAGCTGGAGTTCACGTAAGCAGCTTATGACGTAGGCGACGATGAATGAAATCTCTCAATAGGCTTTGTAACGTTGTAAATGTCTGTTTGTCGATAAAATATGTAGTCATTGACTTGTAGGCAATTGGTTGAAATTTTTATCATAGGCTAATTTAAGCAATTTTTCAGAAAATGTTTATTGGTCGTATTTATAAGTCGATCGATATTAAACAATTAAAATTGGCACTTTATTAAAGGGAGATGTTAAAGATTACCTTTTATTTATCATTCGACAAGACGTTAAACGTAAAATTCTGTATTTATAAATAAATTAATATATAAATACGTAGGTATTTGGGGACAATCTTTCATTAATCGATTTAGCCCCAAACCAAGCAAATACTCGCGGTATACCGGGTGTTTCCTGTAATGATACCAATTATGCCCTTAAAAGGATCACCAGCATTTTTATTACACCTTGTGTACAATCGTGATATATTGAAGAGCTTTTTAGTCTAGTACCGTATTTAGGCCACGAAGCTTGCAGAGTGGCCTAGGTAAGGGCCTTATCACACTTGAGTTGAGCGATTTGAAAGCGATTTCTTTACAAAACTCGTACGCGGCGAACTCGCGGCGTTTCGCTCCCATACAAAACTCGCTCGCAAATCGCAAGTGTGATAACGCTCTAAGGTACGAGATTGAAAAGCTTAATTATGTCACTATTGTATGCAATACTTTTTCTACGAGTGCTCAAACTAGGCAAGCCAGCAAGAATTAAGTTCGAAGAATGCCACATCCTGCTCTCTCTATACAATTTAGTAACTTCAATCTCCCGGTGGAATTTACCAGCGGTAGGAGGATGTCTATAATATTGTACGAAAATTCATTTCAGCATCTATCGCCGATGCTAAAATATGCGACCATAAAAGCTACCATCGAAAAGTATGCATAGTTCGTGTCTACGAAGTCTCAATTCAAGTATTATAGTCGACGAGTAGAAAAACCATTATTAAAAATCCAACGGTAAAGGTGATAACGTTCTAAAATACTGTGAAAGCCGTTAGCTGCGCACGCTGCGAATTTTTCACCTGTATTTTTTTGTACTTCAATGATGGATCGGCCTGGCTTTGGCTAACGGAAGCGTTCCAATCGCTTAGGATTTGCAAGGTTAGCTGGAAGAGATCCCTTAAAGGGATAAGCTCGCCTTTGTACACATTTACCTTAGTTTTTAATGGTCATGTACTTGTTTTGTGCAATAAAGTGTTTTACTACTACTACTACTACTTAGCCAGCATGTATTGAACCTACTGTCGCCATTAGATATATCGGAGTGGCCAAGGTGGCCACTAGGGAATGCAGTACCGGTACTGTTTCATAGAACCGGGATTTTCGGTACTAGCCAATAATGGAACCGGGATTTCCCGGTAATTTCGGTACTTTCGGGAAAAATCTTCTAAAACCTCTGACGCTGATGATTTAGGTAGTAAAAATGTCATCGCGTAATGTTTTAAATAAACGCGGGCCGTCCAACCGGCGGCCGTGGTCACGGCGGTAGCAACCTTTTTTTTATGCCTTTTATCCCATTCCTATCCAGGATCAAAAGCTTGTATGAAACCAAAAATCAGGTTAGAAAAGCCACAAATCGAGGAAAGCTTTCCCCGTACATTTGGTATGAAAAAGAAAACTTTAATTTTTCACATGCTATTTTTTTTATGTCAATCGATCCTATTTCTGTTCAGTATCAATAGTTTCTATAGGATCAACTTACGGTAATGTACCAAAAAGCCACAAATTGAAGAACAATTTTACATACATTTACTGTTTTAAAATCCCTGTTTGATATTTTAAATGATTTTACTGTAATGAGGTCATACAGTATTATGGTCCTTAAACGTGTGTATCTGCGTGATAGAAAAAATATAAATTCACTTTTTGTCTATAGTAAATGTATGAAAAAAAACTTTAATTTGTGGCTTTTTAATACATTACCGTTAGTTGGCTCCTAGGAAACTATTGATAATGGATAGGAATGGAATCGATTGGCATAAATAAACAACACGTGAAAAATTAAAGTTTTCATTTTGATACAAAATGTATGGGAAAAAAATTCCTCGATTTGTGGCTCCTCTAGCCGGATTGTTTTTGGGCCTATACAATCTTTTGATCCTGGATAGGAATGGGATACAATGGCTTCAAAAAAAAGTTATTTATTTATTATATTTATTTAATAAAAGTAAAGTAAGTTTGTCAAAAATGACCTATTTCTCGCACCTTGAATGTTTTTTCCAAAATCTGTTAACGCAAATCCGGTAGCTGCCCTCAGCGCCAGGTAGCTTAACGCCTGGCGGGCGACCACCGCGACCACGGCCGCCGGTTGGACAGCCCGCATTTATTTAAAACATTACACGATGCAATATTTGAACTTCGAAGAATAAATGAACCCAAAAAAGGTATAAAATGTTTTTCCCGAAAATCCCGAAAGAACCGGGATTTTTATTTTCCAGTCCCGGTTCTTTACACGACTCGAAATCCCGGGAATTCCCGGTACTTTCGGTTCCGGTAATTCCCGGGAGCAAACCCTAGTGGCCACAAATATCTGAATAACGCCTCTATTGTGAAGATAAAGTGCATGTCCAGATATTTTTGAGTCTTGGCCGCTCCGATATATTTGTTGGCGACTGTACTGTGTGTGTGTAATAGGGTGTTAAGAATCATATATTATAACTATTAAGTTTTTTTAATAATGACGTATTTTCCACACATTGTACATATGATTCAGAGGGGTTGACTCATTCTTTCGTTATGACATTTTTGCCACATTCTGGCCTGCAGTCGGCTTTAGTAGATCCTTGTGAACACTTAGTTTCACAGCACCACATCCAGTTCTACCGGCGGCAGCAAGCGGTGGTCGAAGCTGAAAACCTTTTGAACGCCAAGAATCGAACGGAGAAACCGTGCCCCCAGTGCCAGCGCGCGCGAGGGCGTAAGGCAAACCAGTTACATTTTAGACGTGATGGCTGCGACTTTCCGTGCGCGTGATTTGACGTCAATAACGGTTAAAGGGTTAAAGCACGGTATCTCAATGTCAGTTAGGCCGCGTACTCGATGCATGCAACTGCAACGCGAGCGGTAAGACTAGCGGTCGCCGCTGTCATCCAAAACAGATCCATTATAGTCATTATATTTATTCGCGCCAGCCCTCCGCTCACGGCTACCGCTCCGAACGGCAAGATCAAAATGTATACAATTGAATGGACCTGGTTTTGATAAAAGGGGCAAACGCTCGTTTTGCCACTCGTACACAGTCGCGTGCATCGAATTCTTGGCCGTTGGTCGCTGCACACCACCGCTGCGCAGAGCCGCGGACAAGCCCTAATGCTACGTAGACGAAACCAATTCTCTGAGCGTTGACGCTCTACGCTCGACTTTATGGTGAACGGCAGACACCGGCGGACTCCGACCTCCATAAATTGGAAGAACTAAATAACTATCTTGGCTCAGCGATCCAAAGAGAATCTTGGCCTCCGAAACGAGAGCATGCCACCTATCCCGATCCTGCGCAACTTCTTGCCAGTTGTTGGAAGAGCCTCGCTAAATTGGTTCATTAAAAAAATCGAATCACTCGCATTCGCGTAGTCAGTCTGAACACGTCGGTTCATCCGCTCCAGTGGTCCTACGTGTTGAAACGACTAACGCGCTGTGGGATGTAAGGGGTTTCAGCGGTTTTAATTTAGTGCTCGTTTGGCATAATTTTTACTTTGATCTCATTTTTCTTCGGTAAAAACCCGGTAAGTCCGGCGCAGTTAAACTCAGGTGAAAATAAAAGGTTCTCAGTAAGGAACAGGTTGACAATTGCATTTAACTGCTACTTATTAACATGCAGGTGGATTATCATCAAACATATTGGGCTACTTAGGTGAATAAATAGGTATTAAGGTCTTACTGAAAAACTTTTTCGGCAGTATCAACGATTGACCGGCCGATTGAATTAATATACGAAACAGCCAAAAACATACCGTAATTTCGGTGTTGTTCAGTATGTAAATATGTGCCTTGCTAAATACTCGTATAGCTGATAATTAAAATTTCACCCTATATTTAATGGCCTGACTTTGCTTACGAAGGAGGAGGAGGTCCCGGGTTCGAATCCTGGTAGGGGCTTTATGTGTGTACTTATTGTTATTTGTTCTTAGTTATGGATGTTTTCTATGTATTTAACTATTTTTATGTTATAATTATTCTTAGTTAAGTATATATATTATCCTTGATATGTTACTTTATAATTATAACATAATGTTTTAATTTAATGGAATATATCGCTGTATGGTAACCAAAACACAAGCCATAATGAGCGTACTACGTATACTACTAGGGGGATTTGTATTAGATTGTCCCATAATATTGATTACTATTTATTATTTATAGATGTATTTATTGAATTTTATTGTAAATATTTATTTGATGATAACTAATGTCGTTGCAATTAAAACAATCGGCAAATTTTATTTATTTAAGTAAATAACTAATTCAAAATTTCATGGATCTAATTTTAGCAGTTCGGAATTTTCAGATGCCGTAACAAAGTCCTTCGTTCGGCAATTCTCGTATTTTATGAGTAATTTCCAGACCAGCTATTTCCATAAATTATATTTAATATTGGGTCGCGGCTGGAGGGCGTCGGCCATTCACGGGCCGTCTGGCCCTGTGCTGTGTTCTGATTGGCTGCCGAGTGCGGGTGACCAGTGGAAATTCAAAAAATTCAAAATTCATCCATCATTTTATTCGTGATACAATAGTATTCGCTATGTGCGAAGTGCATGGTGGGGGTAACAAGAACGATCGCAGTGCACAATGTGACAAGAAATGAAATCGCAAAAGCCCCTATCAGCTGTCAAAACAGTGAATCAGCCAGTAACATTTCATATAAGAAAGGCCGGAATATAACCTCATCATCATCATCATCTCAGCCATAAGACGTCCACTGCTGAACATAGGCCTCCCCTTTAAGGGGGGGTTTGCCATACGCGCCACGCTTGGCAGGCGGGTTGGCGCGCGCAGTTTTTTTTTTATTGTTGTTTAGGCTTTCGGAAGATGCTGCTGCCCATCTCCCGTTATATAACCTATTTATAGAAAAAAAACAGATTGAACACCTGCCCAAGAAATGGCACCGCAATCATGCACACAGCGAATAAAGAGACAAAATAAAACATTACATAAACCATCTCAGCACAATGCTGCTCCGAAAGCCAGTGCTGATTTCCCGACGACACCATTTGTGGGCCACAATCGCAGCTGTACAAAAGTTGAACGCAGCCACTGTGAGATTTTGAGACTTATGCACTGCTTTGTATGCCAAAAGTTGTCAAATCACTCCACGGAATTATGGATCCTGCCTTAGTAATCTCCATAGCTCGGACAATTCATCGCAAACATTATTTTTTTATAGAACAAGATGCACACTTTTGACACTTTTTAGGTTGTGGTTATGAATGTTATATAGAAATATATAATTAAAATACTGTAAATAATACATACTTATGGAGGTCCAAAGGGGAGGCCTATGTTCAGCAGTGGACGTCTTATGGCTGAGATGATGATGATGATGATGAAATAATACAAATTTAATATATCTTGTTTTATTTCGGTGTTATATTCGTTTAGCGATGTTTTTGCGATGAATTGTCCGAGCTATGGTGATCTTGCAAGGATATTCACGTGTTACAGTTTGACATGTCGAATTGGGGTTCAATTTATGTATTTAGGCCTCCCTTTCTCGAATAGCTATTGGAATGATATTTTTAGCCCTTGGTTTGTGAATGGGACGGCGGCCCACAGGTCTCTGTAAAATAACGATCTAGGGTCTCGTACATAGGTGGGTGGGCGAATTAACTTTTAGACATACCTACTTATACTTCTTTATGGCGTTACCAAAAATATCTCCGGAGTTACCACGAAATCTGGTTTCCAGTTTAATATTTGTTTAATATCAAGGAGAAAGTTTTAACGTAGGTAAACAATTAAATGGTATAATAATCTAGTTATTTATCTAAAAGCAAAATTTACGATTGAAGTTTACATATAAAGGGCCGGTTGCACCAAACTGTCTGTGAACGTAAACGTAATCGTAAAAAAATCTTGTATGAAAAGTTTGACAGTTTTGTGATGTGATGACAGCTCTGTCGCCATATTTAACGTTGATGAGTCTGTTAATTGTGCGTGGTGCAACCCACCCTAAGTCTATTTAAGAGTTGATTACGTAAAATCCTTTAAATGTGTCAACTAGCGCTACTAATAAAAAAATTGGTTATAGGGACTGCCGATAGAAGTGAAAACTTAGAACTTTTTATTTTAGGAAATAAATGATTTAAATTTTCACTTTTCACTTTTTCACTTTTCACTTCACCTCACTTCACTTCACTTTATTTTACATTTACACTTTACATTTGATTTTACATGTTTCTCAACTCAACGTATAGTTTTTCGTTTTTGTGACGATGACGTCGGTCCCTTGAAAGTCGACTCTATAAGATTTTCCTCTACCAAAAAGTACCCTAAGCGGCTAAAGAAGTTTTCACTCAAAAAATCTGGATTCGTCGATCTATGAACTCAACAATAACAACTATAACAAGCTGCTTTAACTTTAGCCTCATACATTGACGAATCCGGCAACGTAATAGTACATTACGTACCTAGGGCGGTAAAATAAAGAAGGGCTCAGGTCACTGGCATTTGTGGCCCGAACCGAAGGTAAGGGCCATAAACATACATACATAATTTTACGTCTTCTCGTGGGTGTGAAGTGAGATTTGCCGCTGTGCTCTAGGGCGGTAAATCTCACTTACCGCACAGAGTGACGTAAAAACAATTTTCATAAGGGTATTTATTTAAAAACAAAACACAGTAAATTACGGCCCCTGTTTTTAAATATCTATCGTTCAATTTAAATAAACACAAATATTTATCAGTGTTCTAGCTTTAAAACACGTTTAGACACAATCCAACTTCAATACAACTCCAAATAATTAAGTGCAGAATACAGCTGGTGCCTAATTAGATATATTGGAACTTGAAAATATTCCGATGCAACTTCAATACAAGTTCAATAGGTATTCATTGATTATTTGTTGAGTGTTGGAGTTATGTTAGCGAGTCGCCGCACGTTCGAACGAAGTCTTACTTTTAATTCTTATATAAAAAAATATTCCATCTGATCTTAAAATATGCCATAAATGGAAAGTTTTAAAACTACACTTTCTTAACTTTCAGAACAAAATTAAAAGTTAATTTTTATGGATTGTTTTTTTTTTAAAGTTGCGTAAATATTTACGAAAGTATTGAGATATTATTATCCTGCTAACCTTGGGGGAAGTTCGTGTTGTTTGCAAAGTTTGAAAGAGCAATTAGAGAACTATTCGTACATTACTACAGACAGGGGGGTCCATCTCCATGAAGTGACAGCTACGGCTTTGGAACGTATCGGATACGTTTTCGGGGTTGCCAAAATCCCCTTCGTTTGTTTGCGTTATTACCATAGATAAGATAAAGTAGGTATTTAAATAGTGGTGTTTTTGTAAAATAACAGTTAGATTGGATAAGTTAAAAAAGATAAAAAGATAAAAGATATTTATTCTTCAATTTAGGCACATTACAATGCACTTATGAACGTCAGAGAGAAAAGAAACTACCACCGGTTCTAACCCTACACCTCTGACCCGAGAAGTATTACTTATTACCGGCAAGAAACTCGGCGGGACTTATTTTTTCAAAACAGTACTACAAATACATTAAAGATACTATATACAATAATGCGTAGTTCTTCAAGAAGGCATATCAAAACAGCTTGAGAGACAGACCTGCCTATTGTGTAATTAAAATGAAAAATAAAAATAAAATCCAAATCTGACTGCTTCGCAATACGTTTGATATTCTTTCTTACTTGAACTGTGTCCTCTAAATGTTAGATGATTTTATAGATTCTAAATGTTAGATTTTTTTAGGTAATAAATCTGCCATTTATCTATTAAATTACACATTCCTACATTTTTGTTAACTTGGCAGGGCAGTTCTACAGTGAAGGTGACCAAGCCTTTGTAAAGCTTTAGGATTTAAAAAACGGGCTGTAAATTTGGTATTAGGAAAGATACTGTTATTATTAAATCAAAAAATGTTTTACGACTTACCGTATCACATATTACAGTATGACTAGTTATTGAAAAAACACCCTCTATTTAAAAGTTGTTAGCTTTTGCTGCCTGCTTGGATAATTTCTGAGTTCTCTAAAAATAATATTTTACGCGAACTATTAACGAATCCTCAGAAAATAAACTCCTGCTTTTTATTTTCTTTCTCTTTGTTTTTTCATGAAACAACGTTTCTCACTTTTTTTATAATACTTTTCTAGACCATTAAAAATAAGTGAGAAATACCGAGAATTAAACCTTTTTCCTTTACACTTCACTTATTTTAATGGCTATTAAATACTTTTATTTTGATCAAAACAAAATTATTAGTAGTCCGCCTCGAGCTGAGAACTCGCGATTTATCAGTAAACGAGTTGACCAATATAAGACGACCCTTATAAAGATTATTTTTCGCCTTTTAGCTCCACAACCCCTTGATCCGTCCTACTCATATATGAACTCTCAAATTATATGTATCTCTGCTACAACCCGAACAAATTTCATAAAGATTAAAAAGTTTTTATTATTAAAGTTATCGCGGAACAAACAATCAAAATCAAAACGCCATCGTATTGCCGAGACGTCCCAGTAGCCAGGTGACAGTTGTGTCCAAAGTTGTCTGTAAGAACTTCACTTTGCTTACGCTCAGCTCGTTCGATAATATTTTTCTTAATATGTTTCCTAGCCGGTTGGGAGCTTCTCGACCCGAAGTGAATTAAGAAAATTGGTAACAAATGACATGGTTCCACCAGACTTCTCCTTACGCCAGTCAGTAGAGACATTTTTTCTATGAATTTTATGTTTTAATTTTTTTTTATATTTGAGGAATAGTTTTCGCCTCTTGAAGCGTTCATGTTAAACGTTAAGGTCAATTCACGCTGTAATTTTACGCGTTCTACACGACACTTCCGACACTTCATGTAGTATAGAAAACATCACGTAACCTCCGAGGATCACGTGACGCTTTCTATTTAAAAAAAAATGTGTCGAAAATGTCGTGTAGGATGCGGAACGTTACAGCGTGAATTATCCCTTAATGCCATAGATTTAACTAAAAAATGATCATCGTTAATTGTTCGAATCAATCCGACCGAAGTTCCGTGAGAATCAATGAACTGATAAATTGTTAAATACGGCGGTGCAGCTGTCAGCCCATGTAAATTGTCAAAAAATTTCATTCAAGAAAATTTGACTATGACGATGATGTTAACAGACGGTTGGTGCAATCGGCCCTTAACCCATATATACCTAGTGGGTCCTTCTCCTTTTCGACCCTGGTCTTAGGTCACAAGAGGTTACAGGCTCACTCCTAATCCTATGATAATCCTAGTTTTTTCCATAAGATCGAAAATGACCCTCTGGGCTTATAGGGCATAATTCATTTTTATTGATATATTGATCAATTAATAAGTACTTATTGTTGGTTATAAGTACTTGGGTTAGGGCCAATGTCTCTGTTGATTGGCATATTTTGCGCTTAACTGCTTTCAATTCGTTCATAGCGCTTTGTACCCATTTTTCATGGCAAAAAATATTCCTGGAAGGTCGACTGGGACGCAGTTTTGAGCTAATTTATATTTTGTTGTAGTTTACCGAGGGCGTAGGTAATAAGTATCTTTACTGCCTCATTGAATAAGATAGATGAACTAGTATTCAGTTCAAAGAAAACAGTAAAAGATAAAAGATAAAAGATATTTATTCTTCAATTTAGGCACATTACAATGCACTTATGAACGTCAGAGAGAAAAGAAACTACCACCGGTTCTAACCCTACACCTCTGACCCGAGAAGTATTACTTATTACCGGCAAGAAACTCGGCGGGACTTATTTTTTCAAAACAGTACTACAAATACATTAAAGATACTATATACAATAATGCGTAGTTCTTCAAGAAGGCATATCAAAACAGCTTGAGAGACAGACATGTACCTGCCTATTGTGTAATTAAAATGAAAAATAAAAATAAAATCCAAATCTGACTGCTTCGCAATACGTTTGATATTCTTTCTTACTTGAACTGTGTCCTCTAAATGTTAGATGATTTTATAGATTCTGGTTTGGGCCATGCATATATGTCTGTCATATAGTCCTCGACCCTGTAATAACCCTTTGACATTAAAGTTTTTTTCAAGTATTTAGTAGGTAGAGAAATACGACATCCTTGATAGGTATCCACTATATCCGACTCCGTAATACACAAATTGATAAACTTGACATTATGCTAAATAACTTACCATTACCTCAAGTAAATGAAGTAAAATACCTCGGTTTTACGATAGACGCGGGTCTCACGTGGTCCCCTCATATTAATGCAACCTGTAGCAAGCTGAGCTCAGCGTATTACGCGCTATCGAGACTAAATCCGACCTTATCACTCGAAAACATCAAAAAGGCATACTACGGTTTTTTTAACTCGATCTTAAATTACGGTGTCGATATGTGGGCCACCGCAGCTGATCGTGAGAAGGTATTCATAATACAAAAACAGGTTGTTAGAATTATTGCTAAAAAACCTTACGATTTTCCTGCACAAAATCTTTTTAGAAAACTCAGGATACTCACCTTACCGAGCTTATTCATCTTGGAGGCCGTGATGTACATACGACAGAACCTTAGATCGCACCCAACCCGCGCGCAGCACCACGCCCCCGGCAGAGTCACGCGCCACCAGCACCTCCTAGACATGCCGTCGCGAAGGCTAGCTAAGGTTCGAAAATCCACCGAGCCACTTGGACTCAGGCTATACAACTCCCTCCCAACTGAGTTAAAAGACTCACCAACCAACTTATCATTTAAGAAAAGACTAAAACAAGTTTTATTAGACATGGCTTGCTACACCATTGATGACTTTTTTAAACTTAATGACCAATATCATTGACCCACTCATACAAAAACAGATGTACTCAAATACTTCTTACCTCCTAAGTAGAATCTTAAGTGTATACTAATTATATCATGACATATACCTATTGTACAACTGACATGTAAAATAATGTGTTTTATGAATAAATTTCTGATTCTGATTCTGATTATGTGATAGTAATGGACGAAAGGTACCATTTGGCATCTAGGCTTACGCTTTTATGGCTCAATTACAATATTCAATTTGTACAATGTACAATGTGCTTACATTTGTTATCTTCCGCCAATGGGTTTGGCAACTGTCAACGGTTTGGCTAGATGGCGCCAGCATAGCTGGTACTTGTCACTAGTATTGTTGTATGGGATTTGGCTTAAAGGCTAGCCCATCCAGGTCAGAAAAAAAACAAGAATTTGACACAATTGGTAGGACTGACAGGCACCAGCAATGCTGGCGCCATCTGTTAAAACTTTCGACCGGCCAACCCCATTGGTTACTTATTCCAAAATGGTGTCACATAAAATTGTAATATAGAACATTTCTACTGAAAAGCGATTTTAAAGACAACAAAGCAGTAAAATACGGCCGGTCTGGTTCTGACGGCCATTGTTCGCAGCGGTACCGATTTTTGCGCATCGTCCGATGACAGGTATTTTACGATGTCAATCGATCCTGCTTCGAATTAAATTGTGCGCCAACTGCATTAGGTTCAAATGGTTCAATAGCAAAGTTGTTTAATAAATTAAAGTACGTTTATAGATAGTTATTCATATAATTTTTAAAAAATATGGATAGGTAACAAAAGTCTTTCTTTAAAGACGAGAGCGAACGGCCAAGTCCATACTCGTACATGTATGGAGTGCCCCCTTAAAAAAAACCGGCAATTTTACTAGAAAACTAAGCAGGAGCATTCAAAATACACCTTTTTCTAAATATAATATGTATGTGTGTTGTGTGTGTCTACGTGTAAATGTTAATCTATTCTATAAAAAAAAATACTATGTATCATTAAGTACTTTCAACTACAATCTAATTTCGGGTCCCACCTGGTCCGAAAGTGCCAAATATGTTGGCAACGTTACCGCGTTGCACAGTTAGTGAAATTTGCTGGATCAGGTAGCATTTTTGTTAACATATACTAGCTTTTTCTTACATATTAAACAAACTATACAACTGTATAAGTTGAATAGTCGTCCCACGGGCAAAGAGGATTCTTGTCAAATCTCTTTTCATATTATTCCTGCATTGTGATAAGTTCATTTCGTAGGCGTTCCCAATCCTATCAGCCTGACCTTTTTGTCCCCAAAGCGCCAAGGGTCATTACGATGGCGCTTACGACTTTTACAATACTTTGTATCAATGATTTGATAAGAATCCAATGAGAAATGGAGCAGAAATTATAAGATAAGAAGATGTATTATAGATGGGAGAAAAAACGATATGACGTAGATGCAAAGACATAAAAAGATACGGTTTATCGAAACCGGATATGTCCTTAAACTACGTCTAAGAACTGCACGTAGGCAACTTTATTAAATAGCGTGACCACTACGCTTTTTGAGAGACTATCCAACAGCACCCCGCATAATGGGATTGAAGCGAAAAAAATCACGCCCACCCGACCCCTGCGACGACTCGGTGATGGTCGCCTTTCTTTCAGCTCAGAAATAAGATATAAATAGCTGTTTGGTGAAAAGAAACATGTTTTTTCAAGCCACGTAGGCTTAGCGAATGTCATCTCGCTGAAATCTGGAGCAGAGTCCGATTACTGGCCAATTACCTCGACCTTACAGAAAACTCACTATTTAGACCCTACTTATATATTTTAATTTCTTTGGCATGTAACAATTATATCAGTTTTTAACCTGCTTACTTGCAACTAATTCCTTCCTTCCTTCCTGTAATTGGCTCTCTGTGTATCATCATCATCATCATCATCTCAGCCATGAGACGTCCACTGCTGAACATAGGCCTCCCCTTTAAAGGTGGGGTTTGCCATACGCGCCACGCTTGGCAGGCGGGTTGGCGCACGCAGTTTTTTCGTTTATTGTTTGTAGGCTTTCGGAAGATGCTGCTGCCCATCTCCCGGTATATTCCCTTAGCAGACTCCTACTGCAACCACGGGACGATATGGTGGGGGACAATTCTAAGGCCGGGCACCCCACGGCAACGCGGCTTTGTGTATATTAGGTTGTATTACTGTAATTTAAAAGCTGTTGGTTCTCCTTAACATAAATAAATAAATAAACTATGACGTAAGTGCCGGTGACATTTAAGTAAACATTACGATGTTTTTTTAGGATATGATTAAAGTAGATTCTTGGTAAATAGTGGTGGGCTCAGTCTTGTTTAGAGACCTTATTGAGGGTAAGCCTTGAAAGAAGGCGTTACATTTATTTATTTACAATTTGGACGCATTTCACATAGAATGCTGGCAAAACTCATACGACCGGGTCGAGTGGAGGTGGGGAGGTCTTTGCCCAGCGGTGGGACACTGAATCAGGAAAATAAGTAACTCCCAAAAATAATTTTGGGACACACTTTTATTCCTGACTATCCCTAGTAGATAGCATTGTCATGTAAATTACGGAAGTATAGGTAGGTGCAGCTCTTTCAGACACCGTGGAGTGGTTGAAATTTAATTTTCACCTCAGCAGTTCGAACAAGCCTACTTTCCTCACTCCCTAGAATGACGAAAGTGCGACTTTCATCACTCCAGGGAGTGACGTAAGCTGCTACTTTCGTCACTCCAGGGAGTGAAATTTTGTTTCTAGAAGGTTTTCGTCATAATGATGATGCCTTTCATTCGGGAATGTAAATAAATGTTTTTTTTTTTACCTTTAGTATGTTCTCACTACTGAGGTGAAAAGTTGTATGTGTCACACGAGAGGATTTTTGTTTTACATCTCGTGTTCTTGAGATCCCTCGCTACGCTCAAGATTCAAACCTAGAACCACTCGCTTCGCTCGTGATTAAATTATAGAATCTTTCGCTTACCCGGGACTCAAAATCAACACTCGCAAGAAAAACCAACTTTCCTCTCTTGTTGCACAAATAACTATTAAAAGATTTTATGCATATACCTAAATAAACATACGGGGTCAAGCTAAATAAAAGTGAATGAACAATTATAAAATAATTACGATTTTATGATATTTTATTTATTTGTTGTAGGTCAATGCCGTATATCGTGTTAGTGTACCCGTAAAAAAATTGTAAACTACTTCAATTCAATTTTTAAAATAAATGGCATTCTGTCCACAATATTGGGACAATTTTGCCAATGTCGAAGTAGAGACGACAAGTGTACGGTTAATTAGTTAAAATTTCGCTCCAAGAGCTGGACGTTGTACGGTGAGGTTAGGCTTTTTATAAGGAGATAGCTACTCCCTACAAAAAGCACGTGGACTAACGGATATCTAACTCAAACAGGGGTTACACTTGTTTTGAGATTAATTCTTCATTAGTTGCACACTAGTTCGTTAAATCACTGCAGAATAAGCTATATATTACACACTGAATCACGAAAATGAACAAAAAATAAGAAGTTAATCACAAAACCAAACCACCTTGCTCGACAAGATGGCCGCAAGTCATAAACTACTTTAAAATGCCGTTGACAATCGTTTGTCCTTATCTGTCATCCGGAAATTTGTGTTGGATAGAAGGAAAAGAGTTTTGAGAAGGTAATTTATTTGTGCCATTTTCAAGCAAAAGGTACATCATTGTCGGTTGTCAATAAGGCATTACTGCCATAATAATTCATTTAGAAATAAACTTTATTAACAACCGGCAATTACCTTTTTGAAATCGTCACATTTGATCGTGCGGAAAAATCTTCTTTTAACCCTCGGGGTATGAAAAAGAGGTGTGAACAGTCAAACACGGGTGTTTTGGGTGTAATTTATTAATTCAACACGGGAATTAATTAATTAAAAGTTAGACCCGACCTTTCCAAATAATCTGAATTTAGACAGCTTTGAAATTTAATTCATCCCAGGTTTAATTTTTGGGAAGGCACAATTAAGCGACACCCAACAATGTAAAACATTCAAATATAAATTATGTCACATTCCGATTTTAAGGCGATTATCATACTGACGCCGCAACCGCATGCGGCTACGGTGTGCAAGCGTGACAGTGCTATACACACGCAGAGCGCTATCTCGTTCTCGCACCGGCGCCGCATGCGGAAACCGCAGCAGTGTGAAAGACGCCTTAAGACCGTGTCGACCGTCCAGTGGCGACCTCAATAGGCGGATTGTATTTCCTAATAAAATAATCAAGTTCTGCATAATACCTCATGTTAAGTTGTACGAGTAATCCTACTAATTTCGCAACTTTTGGTCTTTGTCACATAGTTTCATTTTGCGTATTTTAACCGACTTCAAAAAAGGAGGAGGTTCTCAATTCGACTGAATTTTTTTATAATTTTTTTTTGTATGGATGTTACTCGATATCTCCGTGAATCGTGAACCGATTTTCAATTTTTTTTAAACGAACGGGTATAACCCCTATAACCCCATGTCACCAAGTCAGGGTCTGATGATGGGATCCCGGAGAAATCGAGGGAACTCTTCAACTATTATAGGCACACCTATAGTGATTTCACTATTTTTTACAGCAACTCGACCACTTCCTCTTGGAATAGCGGATCCCTAAGAGAAGTCGGTTCTTTTTTTGTTTAAAATTATTGCTTCATTACCTAAACGGCAAATGGTGGCCACTTTTTTCCGTTACGGTGATGAAACCAAAAGTACCTAAATAATATAAAACTGTATCACATATTAAGATCATAAGTTGCGGAAATTTCTAGGACTACAACTCAATATGAGGGATATTACAGAAATTGATTATTTTATTAGGAAATACAATCCGCCCGACAAGGGTGCTACTGGACGGTCGACACAGTCTAAGGCCCTGGGTTTTCTGACCACCCGTTGCCGGCGGCCGGCGATCGACGCCATACAAAACATCGGATTCGATCGGATGTTTGTATTGCGTCGGTCGCCGGCCGCCGGCGACGGGTGGTCAGAAAACCCAGGGCCTTAAGTACTTCCCTTTGTACTAAAAATATCATGTCACCTTTATAGTATTCAAATAGGTGGCCAGCAGGCGTATGGTGGGCGATATTTTCCACGTGATAAAACAAACCGCTTGTTATATCACGACGCTATTCAAAGATACCTACATTGTCACGCTACGATGTGACATAGTTTTAATAAAATATTATAAGCACCTAAAACAAGTTAAAAAGTAATATCTTTTATTTTATCTGCTACAATAATTCGTCTATAAATTAGCAGTCACTTTTATCATGTTAAACAAACAATTCGCCTTTGTACACACTTACTATATTTTTGTTGGTCATGTACTTGTTTTGTGCAATAAAGTGTTTTACTACTACTACAATTCTAACAGCTAATAAAACAACAAATAAAGCAATAATAATAGCTAAGTAATAAAATTATATTAGTATAGTCCGAACCTGTTACTGTTATTAAGTATGTGTTGTGTTATTATTGTATTTTACTTTTTCACCTCAGCAGTTCGAACAAGCCTATTTACCTCACTCCCTGGAGTGACGAAAGTGCGACTTTCATCACTCCAGGGAGTGAAATTTTGTTTCTAGAAGCTTTCGTCATAATGATGATGCCTTTCATTCAGGAATGTAAATAAATGTGTTTGTTTTTAACTACTGAGGTGAAAAGTTGTATATGTGTCACACCAGAGAAAAGTTTTTTTACATCTCGTGTTCTTGAGATCCCTCGCTACGTTCAAGATTCAAACTTAGAATCAGTCGCTTCGCTCGTGATTCAATTCTAGAATCTTTCGCTTACTCGGGTCTCAAAATCAACACTCGCAACCAACTTTCCTCTCTTGTTGCACAAATAACTATTTCCTCTCTTTTTTGTTGTCTCTTCGGTCCTCTCTGTTGTAATATTTAATAAAAAAGAAGATAGAAAGAGATATTTAGAAGAGTGAGAGTTTATTATTGTTTTATTTTTCCTTTAATTTATGTACCTATGTATATCTATCCATCTTGTTTATACATATATTGTGTACCTTGTTATGCATGTTGCTGTAATTGTTTACATATATATTTCACTCTCATTCACTCAAAGGTTAACTGGAAGAGACACTTTACATGTTTTGTTTACTATATTTATCTACTGTGTTATGTACAATAAAGTGTTACTTACTTAATTACTTACAACCAATTAAAAGTCTTATATTACGCTTTTTACCTTTTGCATTCGTAAGTTATATAAAGAAAATAATAAGTGCGAACATAAAAAGTCAACTTTCTAAGTAGTTTTAGTTGTGGTTCAATAAAGACTAGTATAAAAAAGTCAACTTTTAAGCATAAAAAACCGGCCAGGTGCAAGTCGGACCACGCATAATGCGGCTCCGTAACGTCAATGTAATAGGAGAAAATAAATGAAAAGAAACCGTCTGTCATATAATCGTTTGAGCCCAAGATGGCGGCGACGTCTTCAGAATAGTTTTTTGTGTTTTGCTCATTTACGTAAGTTCAGTGTTAACATTGATAGCTTATTGTGCGGTGATGTAACGAAAAAGTGTGCAGCTACTGAAAAATTAGTCTCAAAATGCGCGTAACCACCCTTTAGTTGACAAACAAAAACAAACAGTTATTCGGGGTCTGGGCCAACACGTGTTTCGTTTGTAGGGAGAATAATTTCCATTGCTGTGTGCACAGAGAGCAAGCCATTTTATAAAAAAGCGGCTGTCTACGAAAGCACTGTTTGTAGACAGACGGACCTTACAATTCCGTTTTTCAACTACAATAATATTGCTTCGCTATTCCGCGGTACCTATATTAACGTGCTAGTTAATTGACTGAGGAGCCGAGCGTAGCGAGGCGACGAACGTCTCCATTTTTACTGGTACGACGATTTGGCAGATTGATCTGTGTGTATTTGTTGGTTGATTGGTTGGTCAGTGTCGGTCTAGAGGTCGCATTTTTCATCCGATTTCGATGAAACTTGGCATTTCCTTGATTTATTTGGAAAAAATTGTCGAGCCATTTTTTTGATTGGGGGGAAAATGGGGGAAGTTTGCTGTCGCGTTATTTATCTTCTCCGAAGTCTACGGTTCACAGAACCACTAGTTAGGGACAACCCGTTATACTTATTTACGTATTTTTTCATGCATTAAATCATGCATTAATATTCCCACCCTCCCACCGCAAAAATAAAATAAATACGCAAATAAATACAACAAACCACCACCAAAAATGATATATTACACACTTTGCATACCTCCAACAATAATCTTAACTTAAAAACAATGTGACTTAAAAATGTACCTCATTAAAAATGTCTAAAAGTATACCGTTGTATACTGAACTAATTTTGCATTTATTAAGCCACCCGCATTCACTACTACACAAAACACAGAATAGTTATGTTTTAATTTTATGCTATCCGCAAGACTAACTAGTGATTTGTGTCATAAAACTTTTCTTTCACACTTGCACAGCCACAGAAAGAGTGAAGGAGACAGCGTTAAGATCTCAGTCGCCTGTTCGTTTTGCGGCTAGTATATAGCCTTCTTTAGTGACTACGATCCGTCTTGTAGAGCTTGTTCGCAATCCACTTCTAAAGAATAATATAAAGTTGTGAATTATTATTTATCGTATGGTTACATGTCACTGGATATAGATTTATAGATAGGCATTTCTTCTTTCAGGTTGTACTAGTAGTGGGAAAGTAGTGAAGAAAAGCCAGTGAGTGCTGCGAGGTCCAGATGGGACAGTGTAGCTGCCAAGTTTATTACTCTTTTAGCATCACCTAGGGTTCTCTAAGGTGTTTCCTATGTACGAAATAGGCAGAGCGCCGGGGTGGAGGGTTGGTGATGAAAACACAGTTATTCGGCTTCAGAGGTGTATGTAGGCTCTTACTATCTCTCTTCCCTTATGACTAAACTTCTAACATTATATATACTTATTATACGTGCTAATTCCTTATCAAGTGCAGGCGGACGATCTAATCAAATGTGCTGGTCACTCAGTATGCACAGACGTGCAGATATGAGTGTCTGCCTATCACACAGAGTAACATTGATGAACAGTTGTGAACTAATATTTGACCATAAAACTTATCCTCTTCAACTTCAGCAGAAAGTTAGTGAACCTTTACAGTTTACTATATCGCGGTATTGGTACTAATGATGATGATATTGATCATACAACTCCCAGTGCTCCCAAAGTCCGAGTAATATTTGACGATCTCTATAACGGTGTTAACGATAGGTTTCTCGATTATAATCGATTTGTAGGTTCACTGCTACAATCAGAGCTACGCTCGTACGAAATTGCTTGTCTTGCAATTGAAATCGGTATTTTTTTATAAGTATTAGTTAGAACGAGTAGGTAGGAATACAAGATAGGCCAAATTTTCATTGTGAATAAATTCGACATGACTAAAGGTTAAACGTTCAGGCCTTAATCGATCAATCAATTAATCAATCCATTTATTGTCAAATTATAGGTATACATAGCACCCCCAATAAATATCATTCAGGTTGCCTGGCTGCTGGCATAGCTGGCTAAAGTGATTCTGATTGGGTGAACGATAGCAACCGAGTTAATTTTCTATAGCCAGCGTAAGGTGACCTTGGGACGTCCCCAGTCTTTTACTAAAACGATATTATCCATGTTGCTTCCTTCGCTTATTATCGCAAAATATTACCATCGATGGCGAAGGACACAGAGCAAATTCACTTGCAGTACTATGACTTTAAAGTGACATCAAATTAAGAATAATTTGTAAAGTTCGTAATTTCACCCATGCTTTTCCCTTAAGATTGTATCAACCGTCCAGTAGCGCTCGGAACCCAATAGTACAGTCAGCATCAATAGTATCTTCATACACGAAGGCGGAAAAAATATGTGACACGCTCTTATGGCTCTACAAATAAGAGCGTGTCACATATTTTTGCGGCCTTCGTGTAGGAAGACTATTGATGCTGACAGTACCTACTACAATGTGTCAAAGTGACTGTGTTTTTTTTTATTTTTTTATTATTTTATTTATTTAGTAATCAAATATACATATCACTTACAGACTAGTCCAACGCATGATATATATTACATTAGAAATAACAAAAAACATTAACAATTTAGTACACAAAAGATACACACATTGTCATGGATATAAAACTATTTTACATTTGTGGAACATAATAGCCTACTTGTTACATTTGTGAACTCAGTCAGGGTACAGTTAAATAAGTAAATTTTTTGGGAGACTTCATTTAATACTCTCAAGGCCCTGACCTGACAGTAGGTGCATTGGCAAGTAAGTTAGTGCGCGCGGTCGGGCACGCGAACAGGCGCGGCGCCCGGCGTCTCGGCCCACGTGGCACCAACAGCCCTATTGCATCCAGCACATCTGGATTATGGGTCTTACCTCGCAACACTTTAAAAAAGTATGTAGCTAGCGCTAGATTTCTTCTCACCTCTAGTTTGATGTTGTTGTCTCTTGTCGTGTCGTCCCATTGCCTTCGATTTTCCTGTGCCCGATTGGAATAGCACCCTGGATGCCTAGCGTGCCCGCGCTATAACAATGCCATCGGTATCTGGAATTTTCCATCGTTGTGGTGGCACGAGGCAGAGGGTGGCTTATGGTTTTATACGGTTAGTTCCAAATATGAAAATATGTTAAATAGTCTAGTCAAACTAGATCAAATTTCACTAAAGTCAGGAACTAATTCTAAAGACTAATAAAATCACTTCGGATTGTTTTGTATGGGCTAAAAATCGAACTTTATACAACCCCTACTAAATTCACCCCCCCCGGAAAGGGGTGAAATCGGTTGAAAACAATGTAATGGTTATAACTACGAAGAGAAAAGTGGTGTACTCGGCGTAATTTGGCGTACGTTTTAAAACACGTATATCTAAATTTGCACGTGTTACTTATATTAATTTAAGCTACGGAACAGGTAAAAAAAAAACAACATAGCAAAAAATATTATTTTGGCCATTGCGGGTCTGGAGAAAGTATTGTACTCGGTGCAAATTGAGTAAATAATTAGAAAAAAATACTAAATCCAATATCAAATTCGCACCAGGGTGCGACACCCGGAAAGTAGTTTTTCATGTTTTTACTGTCGTTGTACTAAAAGGGAAATTTTAATACTTTTGGAATTTGACGCAATCATATTCATTTGATTTCGTTTACATTCGCACGCAATAAAAAATTGACATTTTTAAACGGAACATGCAGTTCTGTAATCAAGTACCAAAAACGTAGAGCAATAACAATAAATACACAGAAGCGACAACGGCGTGATTAATGGCAAGAGAAGGAAAGCGCGTAGACGTACTGACGAAGCACGGCTCTTGAGGCAAGAGTAGTGACATGTACTGCAAAAATAGTAGGGTTTCTGAGTATGCAGAAAGACATTCAACAAATTAAATACAGGTACGCCCAAAGTTTGTTAAATTCGTAAAAACGTTTTTCACCAGACTTACGAAGCAGTTCAATGAGGTGTGTGAAGTCCTAATCTGCACGCTCTATCATTCTGAGAGAAGGCCTCTGACTAGCAGTGGGGCGTATATATGCTGCTGATGTTGATGAGGTTTTTATTATGAGAGACTTTAAATATTAAAACGACACCTATTTTTTATCAATAAGTTATATAAATGAAAAAAAAAAACAATAATTTATCTTAATATTAAAACAACACCTATTTTTAACCGACGTCAAATAAGGAGGAGGTTCTCAATTGGACTGAATTTTTATTTTTATTTTTTTGTATGTATGTTACTCGATATCTCCGTGAATCGTGAACCGATTTTCAAAATCATTTTTTTAATCGAACGGGTATAACCCCTAGATGGTCCCATTGTCACCAAGTTGGGATCTTATGATGGGATCCTGGAGAAATCGAGGGAACTCTTCAACTATTATAGGCACGCCTATAGTGATTTCACTATTTTTTACAGCAACTCGGCCACTTCCTTTTGAAATAGCGGATCCTAAGTGAAGTCGGTTCTTTTTTTGTTTAAAATTATATTTTTTCTCAATAAGAATTATAATTGAAACAAAACAATAATATCTCTCCAGTATTTCAAATAGGTATTTAGCAAAATTTGACGTAATTTTAAATTTTAAAATAAATAATTATTAAACCAACTTAAGCGCTAAACCTTAACCCACATATTCATAAACTTACTTCAAACCTCATTTAACTAAATCATCTTTTGACCTTATCTGTCAATTTGACAGTAAAAGATAAAAGATATTTATTCTTCAATTTAGGCACATTACAATGCACTTATGAACGTCAGACAGAAAAAGAAACTACCACCGGTTCTAACTCTACACCTCTGACCCGAGAAGTATTACTTATTACCGGCAAGAAACTCGGCGTGACTTATTTTTTCAAAACAGTAATACAAATACATTAAAGATACTATATACAATAATGCGTAGTTCTTCAAAAAGGTATATCAAAACAGCTTGAAAGACAGACATGTGCCTGCCTATTGTGTAATTAAAATGAAAAATAAAATAAAATCCAAATCTGACTGCTTCGCAAAACGTTTGATATGCCTTCTTACCTGAACTGTGTCCTCTAAATGCTAGATGATTTTATAGTTTCTGGTTTGGGCCATGCATATATGTCTGTCATATAGTCCTCGACCCTGTAATAACCCTTTGACATTAAAGTTTTTTTTTAAGTATTTCTTAAGAGCGGGAAATGATAGATTCAAAACATCGACGGGTAACTTGTTATAAATATGAATACCCTGACCAAAAAATGACTTATATGCTTTGCGGATACGAGATCTTCTGACAGCAAGCTTGTTTTTATTTATAGTGTTATAGCTGTGTTTGTGTTTGTTAGAAACTAACAAAACATAATTTAACTAAATAAGGATTGGAACACGTTTATGAATAAGCGGGTAAGAGTCCGGTAACGATTTGAAATCAAAAATTGCTAATAATGACAATGCACATGGATCGCATTTGGTAAGATAGTTTGAAGTCTTGTTATTGCAATAAAAGTACTTTAGGTCTATATACATTTATTAATATTTCATAAACGAAAACTCAATTCTTACAGAGCTTATTTAGTGAGGACGTTAATTCGTGCAATTTTCGAGAACATCGAGATAATATATTAAAGAGGCCTAGACTCGAACAAGATTTTCCTAAAAGTAAAACATTGTGACCGGCCAGTGCGAATTATTTAACATCGTTAAGGTTGTATTACAGATTAAAAGAAAGATATGATAAAATTTTACCTTACGTTCAACTGACATTACAAAATCACATGGCAAATAAGAGCAATGGACGACTCCAACTCCAAACTGATAATTTGTCAGTTTCGTTACACTTTTTTTATGAACGTAACGAATTATTTTGTATGTAAATTTTGGGACAGTTGGGACTAAGTAAAGGTACATTTTTTCTGCAAATTACCCAGTCAGCCTTGATATAGCTAAGGCTTTAGATCGGGTCTGGCATCAGGGTCTTCTGTCGAAGTTCCCAGCTTACGGACTGCTTGAGGGATTGTGCAGATGGGTTGCCAGCTTTTTGTCCGGCAGAAGCATACGAGCCGTACTAGCTAAAATCTAATAATAAAATTATCATGAATAAGAAAGTGGTGGACCCTTGGAGGGGTTATGTAAATTTGATTTTGAAACGAAGAATACAGTTTTCTTTCTCTTTAATTTTATTAACCGACTTCAAAAAAGGAGGAGGTTCTCAATTCGACTGAATTTTTTTTTTTACCATATTTTTTAGTAATTTGTGTATATTTTTTAGTAAGTTTAAATTATTTTCTGACTTTCGTAATTAAATAAAACAACAATTACTCCACTAGGCTTATGCCTCAATGCTGTCAGTTCGGTTTATATTTATGAAACTTTTACTTCCTAACGCCAATTGTGCCCTAGTCTCACTTACACTGTTAATATTTTAACGAAACGTTTGTTAGTCCTGTGTGAATAGCGTCCCCGGAACGATCGGGCTTTGCTCGGCTCTCTTCGGCTCGTTTTACTGTGCCACATTTGGCGTGCTGATTGGGTATCTCTAACTTATATGAGATCTATGCTGGTTGCCCGTTAAAAGTGTCGAACGAACGGTCTCAACGTACGGCGGGAGTAAAACAATACCTGCGCGCTGCGCTATCTCCCCGCCCCGCGCCGCGTTCTACCACCCACCGTTGCTTGCAGTTCGTTGCAATAAATTATATTTACTTTTTGACAAACTTCCGGTAAAAAAATCCTATTTTTTATTTAGTGCAAATGTAGTGTCTTTAGATAAGTACTGTTCTTAAAATTTTCACGTGTCTCTTAATTTCCCTTTCCAATTTAAAATAACAAAATAATCAAAAATACATGTTCCATAATTTGCCCAGGCGTGCAAATTTAACTGAATGTTTATAATGCTTTAAAAAGCTTAACTTGAAGTCGCACCAACCGACTGAGTTATCCTCGAGCCGCAATCGAAAAAAATTTTTTTTAAAGGGTGTCATACATCGCACATCTTTTTAATTAAGATAAACTATGCACCAAGCTGTTCTCTATACACTACTAAGCTTGAACCCAATAGCTTTTAACTTACTCCAAAATTACAGCACTTTATAGTTTACACCTAAAATTTAACAGTCTTCCGTGTATAACAGAAACGGTGCAACTCGGGGGAAACAATCTAGTTGCGCCCTCTAACGAATCCAAAAAGAACCACGACTACACGACTTACTTCCATACTTTTTTTTAATTAGACCATACTAAAAGGACTACTTACTACTTAATAATATGTTATATTAATATATAGACTGGGAGCAAAATCTCAAATTCGCTCTCCTTCTCCATGCGACAGGCAAATGATATTACTTTTGGGCAACCGGGCTTTTTACGTGGTTTAGACCCTGCTGTATCCGAATCGCCGGTTGCCATCAAAGAAACTACAATCAGAAGTGAGATACGGCCAAAAAAAGGACCCGTTTTTTAGCTTTTCTTAAATAACTCGAAAACAGTAGCACCTACCAAAAAATGTTCTTCCACTTAAGTAATCTACATAAAATTCTCTATAAAAAAGGTTCTATACAGTTTTTTGCTGGGATCAATGTTTAATGAGATATTAAGGGACTAAGATAGACAATAAACATATATACTAATTAGCTTTTTCCCGCGAGTTTGTCTGCGTGGGATTAACATTCGCTATAATAAATTAATGAAATGCCGTAGTATAATCTTACAGCAAAAATAAATTTAACGTATAAGCTTTTTTACGTCTACAGTAAGCAACAATTCCATACCAACTTCAACCCCCCGTTTCATCCCTTTAAAAGATGATTACTGGGATAAAAACTATCTTATATCCTTTCCCACAACTCAAACTATCATCACACCAAATTTCATCTAAATTGGTTCAGCGGTTTAAGCGTGAAGAGGTAAGAGACCCACTGACTAGTCCAAAATTAT
The DNA here is from genome assembly GCA_911728535.1 of Pammene fasciana. NCBI lineage: Eukaryota > Metazoa > Arthropoda > Insecta > Lepidoptera > Tortricidae > Pammene > Pammene fasciana. The sequence goes on from OU452295.1 coordinate 4,916,848, forward strand.
TAAACTCTCTCTCCTTCTCGATGCGACAGGCAAAGCATATTACTTTTTGTTTACACGGATTTTTACCCTATTTGGACCCTTCTGAGTTCGAAATTTAAATATTTTTTTTACCGGAAGTGGAATATTTAAGATGGCGGCCAGTATAAACCTAAGCGACGAAAAATCTATGTTCCTCGTATGGATACCCCCATTGATTATACTTTATTTTTAACGATTGTTATTTTTGGGAATAACAGTTGTAATTATAATATTTTGCAATTGCCATCAAATAATGTTACATTCTTTACACCCACTCTTTACACCTTTACAACAGCTCCATCATTCGCCTGAAAGGTTCCGAGCTAGAAGGCCCTCAAGTATTCCGAGGTGCCGTCAGCGGAGGAGATTGCACGAGCAGAATTACAATGGGCCCGGCCCGTAAGAGCAACGACGACGGGGTACCGGAGGTCTGCAGACGTGTTCCCAAAACCCCGTCCACAAAGCGCGTGGTGGAATACAGTGTTGACGGCGATTTATAACTTTAAAGACCAGTAGATTTGGAACCATTGCAAATAGGTAATCTTTTTTTTTTAAATACGTGTCATTACAACTGTTATTCCCAAAAATAACAATCGTTAAAAATAAAGTATAATCAATGGGGGTATCCATACGAGGAACATAGATTTTTCGTCGCTTAGGTTTATACTGGCCGCCATCTTAAATATTCCACTTCCGGTAAAAAAATATTTAAATTTCGAACTCAGAAGGGTCCAAATAGGGTAAAAATCCGTGTAAACAAAAAGTAATATGCTTTGCCTGTCGCATCGAGAAGGAGAGAGAGTTTTATAATTTTGGACTAGTCAGTGGGTCTCTTACCTCTTCACGCTTAAACCGCTGAACCAATTTAGATGAAATTTGGTGTGATGATAGTTTGAGTTGTGGGGAAGGATATAAGAAAGTTTTTATGCCAGTAATCATCTTTTAAAGGGATGAAACGGGGGGTTGAAGTTGGTATGGAATTGTTGCTTACTGTAGACGTAAAAAAGCTTATACGTTAAATTTATTTTTGCTGTCAGATTAAACTACGGCATTTCATTAATTTATTATAGCGAATGTTAATCCCACGTAGACAAACTCGCGGGAAAAAGCTAATTAGTATATATGTTTATTGTCTATCTTAGTCCCTTAATATCTCATTAAACATTGATCCCAGCAAAAAACTGTATAGAACCTTTTTTATAGAGAATTTTATGCAGATTACTTAAGTGGAAGAACATTTTTTGGTAGGTGCTACTGTTTTCGAGTTATTTAAGAAAAGCTAAAAAACGGGTCCTTTTTTTGGCCGTATCTCACTTCTGGTTGTAGTTTCTTTGATGGCAACCGGCAATTCAGATACAGCAGGGTCTAAACCAGGTAAAAAGCCCGGTTGCCCAAAAGTAATATCGTTTGCTTCTCGACAACGATTTCTTGAAAAAAAAAACCAGACTAATATACTTAGGTTTTTCTCATTTTGTTCGGATTGACCCTAGAATTGACAGGAATTTTTAAAACGAAAATTTCCTGTATTTTGTGAATAGTCAGTATGGTACCATTATTGAAATGCATGTTGGTGAGAAATTTGAAGAAGACAAGCGGCAAGCACGCGTAGGCAACTCATTACATCTATATTTTTTAAATTTTTGATAAAGTATACCTGGGACGTTCTTCTTTTTTAGCGACAATAACTTTTCCTTCTTTCAAACAAGCGTCTAGTTCATATTTTATTTTTTCGTTGCTTATAGGCGGTAGATGTCCATGATTTAGTTTACATAATCAACACAATATATACTTATCATTTCCCGGTTGGTGAATATAAACACGCCTAGATTATATTTAAGAAAACACCGTGACAGAGTGGTAAAGGTGTCGTACAGCTGGGATCGTGACTCTCACAAATGGTTCCGCCGGAAGATCAGCGCTGGCTTCCGGGTTAGCATTATGCTGAGGCGGGCCCATTTCGTGGTAAACTCAGGATTGTTCTGAATTTATACTGTTTCTCTTTATACTTTTGTATGTAATTTAGGTTTATCACGAATAAAGCAATTGATTCTGATTCTGATTCTGATTCTGATAAAGCGAAAAGCAGTCTCCGCTGAATAGGGCCACTCTGTCACAATATTTTCTGGTAAACTAATGCAAAAAACAATGCTTTACAAACATACCAACAAACATTATATAGTCCTCTACGGGTTTATGTATAGTTTTACATCTCAATGTTTACAGTAATCATTTCATAGATGTTGTAAAATCCGAAAAAAATAGTAAATGCCGTTGTATTGTCGGTAAAAAAGAAGAACGTCCCACCTAGCATTCTATTATATACTAGCTGTGCCCGCGGCTTCGCCCGCGTGTATTTGGGCGGTTTGGTATTTTCACTATTTGCAGACCAATACTCTAAAACTTACCCTTTCTACACGTTAAATAGTAAATTTTTCTTACTAATTATTTATTTGTCGTATGGCGTCACTATCCCTTTACGTTTAAATTTGTCGATATTTGTGTGGGTGAAGAACGCGAGCTGAAGGATTGCCATACTTGGTAGGGTTAGGATACGCAGGTTTGTGAAGTGATCGTAAACTGGTTCATCGCTGTGAATACCTACTATGCCTCGGACTGCACGTCTTTGCATTCGGAATGCGCGCTCGAAATCCGATGCTCGACCCCACAACTAGGTGCCATATGAAAGTATCGAGTGGATTGTGGCAAAGTAGCAAGATCTAACTATATCTTTACTAGCTGAGGCTGCCAGGCGCCGTAGCGCATAACATGCTCGGCCCAGTCTCGCACAAACAGAGTCCATATGCTATTATGCTCCCTCCAAGATAGTGGGGGTATCGAGCGTGAACCCAAGGAGCTTGGTGGTGACAGCCTTTTCGATTTTTGTGTTTCCTGCATGGACATCGAGATCAGCAGTAGGGTGGCCGTTAAGATTTATGCGAAGAAAGCAGGTCTTGTCCGTATTGAGTGCTAGACCGTTACGTGTAAACCACAGGTGCAGCCGGTTCACGGTGTCATTGACCGCTGTTTCGAGCAATTGTTCATTTGATGCTGTAACCACTACGGTAACATCGTCGGCGTACATAAATACTTCACCATCGTCGAGGGCCTCTGGTAGATCGTTCAGCAGAATTGTAAATAGTGTGTTCGACAAACAGGAGCCCTGTGGAACTCCCATTTTGCTACTTTGTTCTGCTGACCGTACCCTTCCTCGGTCCCCTACCACGATTTGGGTTCTGTCACTCATGAAGGACACTAGTATAGCAAGGGCGGGTCCACGGAGGCCATAGTGGTCAAGCTTTGCTGCGACCAGGCTGTGATCAGCGGTGTCGAAGGCGCGCGAGAGGTCGCAGCACAGTACGGCCACCTTCTGGTCGGCCTCGCGCGCCTTCAGCACCGCCCACACAACCTCACGCACCAAGTCTGTTGTGCTGCGCCCTCGTTGGTAAGCATACTGCCGATATAGCATCATACCTTTAGGTATAGTGCTTAACGCATGCTACCGTCCGCCCCCCTCCCCCTGACGCTACCCCCCCCCCCCCTTTGAGCACAAAATGTGTCCCTGTTCACGAACTTTTTTATATTTTGAGATGATTATGATTTTGAGAACAATACATTCTATTTTCTATAGGTAAAAGCCTATATTCTGTATTTTTTTCAAAATTTTAGGCTCAGTAGTTTTCGAGATATCCCTCTCCCCATATCTCGAAAACTACTGAGCCTAAAATTTGGAAAAAAATACAGAATATAGGCTTATACCTATAGAAAACAGAAAAATAATAAGGAGTCGCCGGTCAAGCGTGAGTCGGACTTACGATATAAAATATTGTTAAAATTGTTTGATGTAAGGAACCCTCGGAGCGCGAGTCCGACTCTCACTTGACCGTTTTTTTTGTAGACTTAATCACAACCTTTTATTTTATATATTATGTTATTTTAGTATCTATATACTAAAATAACATAGGTATGTAGTTTAGAAAATAATTAGTTGATTAATTTGTTTTAGGACAGAGTTTTTTCGAACTTTACTTAGCTATTATATGAAAACGGTAACGTCTATTGCAAAAATGCATACAATCTTTTTTGTTAAGAATTTAATAAGGATATATTTCTTCATAGACACTTTTTTTCTAACATTAATATTTTTAAATTTAAACTTTCGTGAGACATATTAACATTATAAAATAACACGGTTACACTCAGGGCACTTTAGTCACGTCTTGCCACGGGCCGGTTCAAGTAGCACTCCTAGTGCTTGAAGATGGAGACCTAGGCTCTCCGAAACATGTCGCAAGACGTGACTAAAGTGCTGTGAGTGTAACCGTGTTATGTTATATAATATTAATATTTTTCTCAAAATATAAAAAAGTTCGTCAACAGGGACACATTTCGTGCTCAAGGGGGGGGGGGGGGGGGTAGCGTCAGGGGAAGCGGGGGTCGACGATAGTGTGCGTTAAACATTATACCTAAAGGTATGATGCTGTAATGGTTTGAAAACTTTATTAATTTGTTTTTATAAATACGTAACTTAATCGTATCAATAGACGTCTAGGTAGCCAGCTGACAGCTTCCGTTGTACGCGAAGTTGTCTTTAACTTCACTTGGCTTACGTTCGTGAGTCAAGATACCTGCTTCTTATTTTGTGCAAATCAATAATCTGTACAACCGGTTGCCAGCCTTCAGGGAACATCCTTCGAGCCCCGTTTCCAATGTAAAAGCGATTATTAACAGCCGGCTCAATAATTGACTGATGGGATAAACTTTGCTGTGAATAAGCTTCGGCTTATTTGGATTCGTCTTGTGTTTGTTTTCTTTTAAATCTGGTGAGGGCGAAGAAAGTCATTGTAGTTAAATGTTTTTTTTTTTAACTGCATCAATTTATTTCAACTTCTACAGTGTATAAATCTAATACGGGCGATAAATTAAACCAGACATAGAACTCATTAGTGTAATCATTAATTAATATGTTTTTTTTAAGTTACACTTAACTGTGACCCAATGATTAATTTTTGAAAATTCTATCAGCAGCAATGTACTGTAAACATGATATTTAAAGTAACTGTCAACGAGCATATAACGCGAGTGTGTTTGCATTACATTGCGGGCCAAATTATTTTGTATGGATAAAGTTTTAATTGCAATTCTAAGTAAAAGTTACCTAATTACATTTCTTACGTCCTATACTAATCACCGTTAAGAGATTCGCCCGTATTAGATTTACACACTGTATATATAATAATATACATGTCAGCCTATATACGTCCCACTGCTGGGCACAGGCCTCCTCTCATACACGAGAGGGATCGGGCTATAGTCCCCACGCTGGCTTAAAACGGGTTGGGAACTTCACTTACACCTTTGAATTTCTCCGCGGATGTATGCAGGTTTCCTCACTATGTTTTCCTTCACCGAATTCGTAGGTAAATATCAAAATATATTTCGTACATAAGTTACGATAAACTCATTGGTACGAGCCAGGGTTCGATCCCGAGACCTTCGGATTGAAAGTCAGACGTCTTACCGCCAGGCTACTAACGCTTCTAAAAAACTTCTCATCATCATCATCATCTCAGCCATGAGACGTCCACTGCTGAACATAGGCCTCCCCTTTAAAAGGGGGGTTTGCCATACGCGCCACGCTTGGCAGGCGGGTTGGCGCGCGCAGTATTTCTTGCTTATTGTTGTTTAGGCTTTCGGAAGATGCTGCTGCCCATCTCCCGGTATATTCAATTAGCAGACTTCTACTGCAACCACGGGACGATATGGTGGGGGACAATTCTAAGGCCGGGCACCCCACGGCTAAAAAACTTCTAAATCAAAATAATTCCCTTTAAGTCCACATCCAAATTCAAGCATATTTCTGGGATAGTAACCCCGTTTTCGATGAAAAAGCAATTATGAACAACTGGCTCAAGTGATTGATGAAGTAAACAAGGCCTTAACTTTACTTGTAGGTACTTATTTAAGTTTGGGTATCCTTTTCCATGAGTTTGGGGCCTTTTGTTACAACATGTTGCACATCAATTGATGTGTCTTTAAAAATAACACTTAGGTTTGTTTGAAAAAAAAATTATTAAGCGGATATTTTCAGAAATAATCACCCTGAAAGTCTGAAAAAATATGTCCCTGTGTCTATGGTGGGGACCATTATTCGTGGTCCGACACGCACTTGGCAGGTTTTATAGAATGTTTCAACCTAACGTATACTGTCGTGAAAAACATGAAGAACTCACGATTGGGTTAAGGCCACGCTAATAATAGAATGAAACAGTTTTACAAACAAAACTTGGCGGTAAAACTTATTTTTTCTCTTAAAAGCATTGATTTATTACGTATTCTACAGATGTGACATCTAGATCAAATTTCGTGCGCCATGTTTGGCGGTTGACAGTTGCGACAGAATTAAAAACTTAGACTTGTAGGGATTTTCACTACAAATTTTGGGACAAACAATTTCTTAGGGATGTCATCTCCTGTTACTCCGTTACTCATTTTCAATGGTTATAATTTCAAACAAAAAAGAACCGACTTCACTTGGATCCGCTATTTTATGTGGCCGAGTTGCTGTAAAAAATAGTGAAATCATTATAGGTGTGCCTATAATAGAAGAAGAAGAAGAAAACTGCTGGGGTCTAGTTGAAGAGTTCCCTCGATTTCTCCAGGATTCCATCATCAGACCCCGACTTGGTGACAATGGGACCATCTAAGGGTTATACCATCTAAAATTGAGAATCGGTTCACGATTCACGGAGATATCGAGTAACATACGTAGATACAAAAAAGAAATGATAATTTTTTTTGTCGAATTGAGAACCTCCTCCTTTTTTGAAGTCGGTTAAAAAGTAAAAATGAAATGACTCATTAACACCCACATAATGGAACGTCGTCAGAATTTCGACACAAGCAATTATGGCCTCCATCGATCAAGAGGGGGAATACATTGTACGAGTAATGATGGATGTTTTGTATGGTAATGACAAAAATACGAGTATGTATTCTTGGACTAAGAGCTAACCACGTCAGATGTGACACAATAATGAGATCAATTAAACCTTTCTGTAGATTTCTTTGCCATCCTTATTGCTAGATCCGGACATCTGACAGCTTTTAATGGGTGAGGTAAGAGTGTCAGACCAACAAAGGTTTTCAGTTGAAAAAACGTAATACCTAAAATAGGTAAAAACTGCGGAAGTTGTATCATTTATACATAGAGAGGGCCTATATTTTCACATTAGAACAAAAAACCTTGAGTATTATTGCTGAAACAAAAACAGTAGGCAACTAATACTTTATACATCATTTGGCACTCCTTCCCAAATTTCTGGCTACGATATAATTTAATTAATATTGCATCATATCCAGAACTCTATGATTTGTTTTCTTCAAGTTATTTGCATACTTTGACCTCCACCAAACTAACTACATGGGTTTCGTTGCTCTCATTATTGTGTCATATCTGACGTGGCTAGACTGGCTAGCTCTCCGTCTATTTGATATGTCGATATTAAAATTGGTTGAGAATAAATGTTAAACGAATTTGATTTATTTATATGTAGAACGGAACAACGACTAAGTAAGGTTGGGTACAAGATTGAAAAGCTTAATTATGTGTATATTGTATTCAATACTTTTTCTACAGTTGCCAAAAATAGGCAAGCCGGTATGAACTGAGTTCGTCGATCGCCTTATTACCTGCTGATAATATACAATTTAGTAACCACAATCTCCCGGTGGATTAGAACGGCGCTTGCGGAGGAGGAAGAACTTTAGAATTTGTAAACGTGTTATAATATTGTATGAAAATCCATAAGACAATGGTTAGCTATGTTCTTATTGAACAAGGTTTATCCAGTACATATATCGTCTTCATATACCTGTCAGTCATTTAATTGACAGAATCCTGGAGTAGGAAAATTACTATTATGTACTTACAGTCGCCATCAGATATATCGGAGCGGACAAGGTGGTCACATGTATCTGAACAACGCCTCTATTACGACTGTTGTACAAAGATATCTACTAGTAGTTCGCCCCGAACTGTGAACTCGCGAATCTTGTGTTTCGCCATAAATGTGCAATAGTAGAATTACTACAAATACCAAAAATAGGTATCGGGTATTTTTTTCTCAACTAACCATCACGGTGAAACTAAACGTCCATATTAAATTGTGCGGTTGATGCGCAAAATTTTACTGCGACGAAATAAATCGCTTCAGATTTGACAGTTTTTGTCTCATCTAAATTTAAATCCACCTCTCACATGCCTCTCAATCTGTTGCTTTGACATGTCGTTCTCATCTGTGGACCACCTATATAGGTTTCGGTCACCATCATTATGCGTCTATGGTAACTCTCTCTCTAACTAATGTGTTAATGTCAGTATGCTGATGGCCCTAGCAGCCAAAACTCTAATAAATTTAAAAAAAAGTCAGTTGTCAAAATATTTACACCAAAATCAAAATATAATGGAAAATATTTTTGAAATCAATTTTATGTTGCTAATTGTTATAAAACAGTAAGCAGTTAATAAGGATTTGACGAGAGTGTTAATCAATACCTTTCGTTTGATACCAAACTCAACCATACTTGCTCGTAAAAGTAGCAAATAAGATGACCAATGTAACAGGACCCCTTTACAAAACCTTTTTAGGCCTTCTAATTTCAGAACCCCCGTCTCAATCCAGCTCATATACGAACTCGCAAATTTTGTTGGTCTCTGCTACAACCCCAACAAATTTCATAAAGATCGGAAAATCGTTACTAAAGTTATCGTCGGACAAACTATCTAAATCAAAAAGCCATCCAAATGCCGAGACGTTCCAGTAGCCAGGTGACAGTTGTTGTTTGTAAGAACGATCTTCGCTTACGCTCCGCTCGTTCGACTACTTACATTATATTTTTCTTAGCTTAAAGACATTTTGTGCAGCCAAAAATAAAAACTCTCTTTTAAGTATTATCTTAGCCTTATTATTTATATAAAATATTTATTGGTACAAAATAAGTAGGTACATACGTGAAAAAAAACTTAAATAAACTATGTAAATACTACCTTAAATTAACTTACATAAAAACATTAGAAACTAAAAATCTCTAATCTCTAAAATGGGCCCCTGTGGCATCGTGCCGAGGACGCTGGCAGCATTTCCTCGCTGAACTGCAATACTTATTATTAGCTTCCCGACACTGAACAAGTGATCATGGGCCGACATGTTCTTGGCCAGTTCGTTTCTCCGCCGCCTGGCAAATTTGTTTTTACATTGGCATGCAAAACGCAGCCCCCGCTTTCTCTTAATTACAAACTTTTAAAATCCGCTAACGCGTAGTAATTAGCGCCATCTGGACGATTCACGTACTTTAAATACTTTACAATTTTGCACTTTACTCCCTTGTAATAAGGCGCAGTTAATCTGAGTTAGTTACATAACCAATTTTCAACCTTAATACAACGTGATAAAGACTTTCAATCAGGTACAGTCGCCATCAAATATATCGGAGCAGCCAAGGTACTCAACAGTATCTGAACGTGCACTTTATCGCCATGAGAATAGAGGTGTTGTTCAGATATTTGTGATGGCGACTGTACTGGATAAGAGTGTTGAGGTTGTTTCATTTGTTTCACACGACCAGTATAAACTTGAGGCTGTGGTTACATACAGTAGTCATGGATACCGAAGGTCAAGTTATATAAGACATAAGATCTCCGTTTTATAAGGTATCATCTTGGCGTTCTATTATTTACAAATTACCAGCAACTCTTTCATGGGAACTCGTTATATTTCTGAAAATTAATTTCTGTTCTAATTGATATACGAGTAGGTACAGTCCGTGAGCTCTAAAAGAACCTTCGGGTTTTAGAAAGAGACGTCGGGTATCATATCAATCAACAGTGACACATGAAAAAGCTGAACAGCAATATTACCTTCGTATGTCATCGCCGATTCCCGCAGGTTCTTCTTAAAGCTCACGGACTGTGTTTGTTCCCGAAAACGACTGATTAATTAAAATTATTTATCCACATAATATATCCAAACATCTATGTAAATAAACATTTTTCGCATGTATATTAAAAATCGGAGGTGATAAAAACGTTAAACATGGAAATGGAAAGTATATACTTAGTTAAGTAGTTTTTATAGATGAATTATCGAGAGCGTGGAATTGCATATGTAGTAGTATTGTTTGTGTACAGGCATTCTATATTTGAATCCGCACACAAAGAGGCACAACACGGTACAACCACTACATATGCAATTCCACGCTCTCGATAATTCAACTATACTTCAACTGCTAGATTAGCTTAACGAAGAGTCCTTCAATAGGCCAAATTAAATGATAAAAAAATATAGGTAAAATACCGTTTTGTATGGTAAGCAGTCACCGTAGCCTATGGATGCTTGCAACTCTAGAGGATTTACATGCGCGTTTAACCCTTTAAGGGGGATCAATGTTACTCTGCGTCCGTAGGAAACCTTCGACAACCTTACACGTGATCCCTGGGTGGTGCTAAAAGAGTGACAAACTTGGCAGCTGCACTGTCCTATCTGGACCTCGCAGCACTTACTGGATTTTCTTCATCATCTGCTTTCTCACTACTACTACCCCAGAGAAGAAATGCCTATATCCAGTGACATGTAGCCATACGATTAAAAAAATCCTTTAAGAACCTCATGCTGTGGCTGTAGCCCCTTGAATTCATTCCACATTCAGAGCATTTGCGGGAAGTACCTATTAAACCGCACACGGACAAAATTCTTAAACCGCAGAGCGCGACTCTTTAAGAGTCGCCAGGACGCTCGCGTTCCCATACAAACGTAGTTCATTCAGCTCTCATTTTAAAACGACATGCTTTAGAACCATGAAATTTGGCACGGGCATTCTAGTAGTACAGATCTAGGTCGGACATTCAGTTTCGTTGCTATAAATTGTAATACAAAGAAAATACAGCCAGTTACAGATTTACATACAAAACTTATTTTTGCTATAGTTTCTTTGTATTAGAATTTTTACCAACGAAAACGAATGTCCGACCTAGATCTGTACTACTAGAATTCCCATGTGCATGGTTCTAAAGCATGTCGTTTTAAAATGAGAAATAAACTACGTTTGTATGGGAACGCGAGTTCACGCGAGCGTCCTGGCGACTCTTAAGCTCCAGGGTATGAGGATGAACACCCTGCCGACAGCGAGCGTTGCGGTTGAAAGCGGCCGTGGGCATCATGTTGAACAGTTTTTCAGAGCGCAACATATTGTACAAGCGATAGAACAATTTGGCAATCAATCTGTAGATATATATTATTAGGTACATTATCTAGACATACAACGCACTGTCTAAATTAGGGGTCGGAAATTTTATCTTTTCTGCACTGAGAAAATGAAACAGCTAGAAATAAATAAGTTTTTGCTATTTACAACCGAGTGACTCGCTTCGCATGGAGCCTGCAAAGTTCGTTGCTAAAATCATAGAAGTCAACTTGGCTAACGTACGTATGTGAAACTATACCATTAAATTAGTTAAAAATAAATAAGAGAATCAGGTAAGGGTTATATTTACTAGGACACTTATTTGGATTTAAATGAGTGATTGGTAAAAATAACCAAGAATATTTAGCAATAATTGCTTGTTTGTCATTAACAAAGCTTTATTCCGTGGTTTAAATATGTCTTGGTTGTATGCAACTGAAAATATCGTTACCAAGCCAAATTGGTACTTTGCTATCACACAATTTTTTCCGTGTGGAATTTGGCTTTGGCTCCTTTTTCCAGCCCGATTGGCAGGGTCGCGTGCCGATCCCGATCTAAATTGTTGAAGGCAGAACCTTGAAAATGTTCTTCTTCTTCTTTTCGTATCGAGGTTCCGTTTATGTTTCATACTTGCGATGCCTGTTGGGGACTTCTCCGTGGCCCTTCGACCCAGTGCGGTTGCGGCAGCGCATTGCAAATCATGACGCACCTACTTGCTTGCCCCGCCTGCCCATATTATTGTTCGGAGCTCGACCTGATGGACGCAACGCCTAGGGCGGTCAACACCGCCGCCTTGAAAATGTTAAATATATTCTTTACAAATCATAAAATTCCGCAAAGAAAAGATCTTTTGAAATTCAACGTATGTAAGGCGATTATCACACGTGCGCCGCAATCTCATGCGGCGACGGTGTGCAAGGGTGACAGCGCTATACACATTTAGAGCTATCTTGCTCGTGAAACGGCGCCGCAAGAGAAAACTGCGGGGGAGGTAATGGAACACTTCCTTTCCGAGAAAAATTGATTCCTTTCCCGATTCTGTGTAGGCATAATTTAAAATTTCTTGGAATCTGAACACTGCTTGAATTGTAACAATTTTAAAAGCCCCATCCTCGTAAGCCGAAGCCATATCTATTAATACAAAATTTATTATAAAAACAAAACCAAGATACCCAAAAACCTTTAATTCTTTTTCACCAAGTGTTTGCCAACTTCAATATTAAATAACTCCAAAATGCTATTTGTTTTCGCGGTCTTAAATTCAATATCCATCTACCTACTCCAAATGCTGCCGCGTTCAGCTTCGCCGTTTTATAAAGATTTTACCATTTAATTTTGAAGCTTAGTGGCTTGTAAATTTGGTATATTTTCCAAATGGGATTGTTAAGGAAAGTTAAGTTAGTTGTTTGCAAGAGGATAAGTATAGAGGTTTGGTTTGGTATGAATTATATCCTTAATGTAAGGCGACGCTTATGACTGACTCCCATCGAAGTGGAAAATTTTATTCGTTTGAGTTCCCTTGGTATTAAAATTTTTCTTCTTCGCTACCGTAATCAGGTAATATAAAAACATTTTTATCTCGATTTCTCTTAGTCCTTTCAAATTCGATTCCTCTTAGACCCAAAATGACCTTCACAAGCTGTCTTGACAATGAAATCGTGTAAAGTAAAAAAAAACTACTAATAAATGAAAAAATCATTCAATTGCTTGTAGTTGTAGCTTCTGGAACGAACTGAAACCAAATTTCAAGCACCTAAAGCGGTGATATTTAGGAAGGAAATACAATATCGTCGCATTTTATATAACTTAATTTGACTTACTTTTTCACTTTTCACCTTTTTACTTTTCACTTTCCTCACCTCACCTGATTTTATATTTACATGTTTCTCAATCGTATGGTTTTTCGTTTTCATGACGATGATATCAGCATGTCGGTACCGCGAACCCATAAGATTTTCCCCTACCAAAAAGTGCCCAAAGTTTTCACTTCGAAAATTCCCATCGAAGTCTTTCTAATCTGTTAGTGAAACCAGGTGCCGTATGCTAATTTTAAAATACTTTATGTATTGAAAACACAATCCATCTCCAACATAATTCCAACACACAACAAATAATCGACCATTATTGAAGTTGTATTGGATTTGCATTGGAATAATTTTCAACCAAATTACTGGTATTTCTGATTCAGGCGTTTAGGCGCTAGCTGTATTGCTTTCTGAATCTATTGGAGTTGTATTGAAGTTGGATCGATTCTAAATGTGTTATTAAGTTAGAAATGTTGGAATACGGCCCCTGTAAGTGATTTTTGCTTCAATGAAAATCAGATCAGATCTCATATAATATCGACTTAAAGATATCTTGTAGCTAAGAACAATGACCGGAGTATCCTCTTTAATTTTCGTCAATCAGTTTTAATCCTTAAAATAACGGTACAGGGTTCATTTTCAACAAGAAATTTGGCTTCTACTATCAAAAGCATTCCTCCTAATTTTCATTATTCAATTTTGATCTTTGTTACAACAGATTAGAGTTGATTTTCGTCTATTGGCTTAGAATTAGGCTCTACATAGGGCCAATTTCCCGGCAGCCATCGATCACGCGCACGCCCACGCGGTACAAATACGTCACGAGACACGGTGACAGTTGTAATGTAGACGCCAAAGGTATGGACACGGCATTCGCGAAATACTTAGACACACACGAAATACTTATACATCACTGGATATAGAGGCATTTCTTCTTTCAGGTGATAATAGTAGTGGGAAAGTAGATCCAGATAGGACAGTGCAGCTGCCTAGTTTGTATCTCAATACAAAGTGTAATACTGGTGATCCTTTTAAGGGCATAATTGGTATCGTATTTTAATTATGAAAAAGAAAGAAAAAAATATCTCGTGAGAAAAAAAAAATGGTTTTGTATCGAGAGTTGGCCGGCTGGGACGACGCGTTACATACAAAAAATAATTTTGCGTTACAATTTTTTTTGCTCCTGTTTTTCTTACTCGCAATATGATACCAAAATTATACCCTTAAACGGATTACCGGTATTCTTGTTACACCCTATATAGCAACTAAACAATTATTATGAAACCAGCGCTGTTTAAAACTTGCAGTAAATATGCTTAGCAGAGTCAGTTTCGTTGTGTTATACCGGTACGCTTCTAGTTGTTTGTTTGTATAACTAGCAGTCCGACTCGAACTGAGAACTCGCGATTTATTTGCTAACGAGTTGACCAATATAACAAGACCCATGTCAAGATTGTTTCGCCTTTTTAGTCCAGAACCCATTAATCGATCCAGCTCATAAAAGAACTCTCAAATTTTATGTATCTCTACTTCAACTCCAATCAATCTCATAAAGATAACGTTAGGGTGCGTTGGGATAAGATAGAAAGGTATTATTTTAGGGGTAAGACAAAAAATCATCCATATTCCGGAGCATTACAGACTACTTTTTATCTTACCCCTAAAAAAATACCTTTCTATCTTACCCCAACGCACCCTACTAAAGTTATCGTCGAACAAACTCTCAAAATCAAAACGCCATCAAAATACCAAGACGCCCCAGTAGCCAGAAGTTGTGTTTGTAAGAACACGCTTCGCTTGCGCTCCATTCGTTCGATTATTTAAATTTCAAGTTGTGTACGTCGTGAACAATGTGTTCAATCTTAATCTTAATTTTGTTTCTGTTCATTCATTTCAAAATAAGACAACAGTTAGACAGAATAGGATAGGATAGAAACAAATTGTAATTAACTATGAATAGAAATAAAAAAGTAAGTTTAAGGATTATGAACCCTTGCCTCATCCGCCCCTGCATCATCCTTTATGCTGTTTTTACAAGAAATAAAGGATTAGAAAGTTTGTACAGAGGGCGCCAGCATATTTTGTATTAGAATATCCTCATAATATGTCAAAGTAAGTACTTTGCTTTATTTGGAAAATGTCTCAGCGTTTCCTGGGCTAATATATGTTTTCCAATCAATGTTCTTGCAAATGTTTTATATATGAAATAAAATTGAATGTCCATAACTTTTGCGTGTCTACGTCGCCCTAAAAGGCGGGAAAGCACCTTTAGTCGAAGACGGGTCAAGACAGATGCCAATCCGACTCGATCCGGGCCGAATGGGGTTTGGCGGGTGAGATATGGCGGCTAGAGAACGATTACTTACTTTCTACAAACTTAGGTTATACCTAGCACTATTATTCAGAGCAATGACGCGTAGTGGCAGTGTCCATGAGGTAACCGGATGGCTCGCGGTATTTGAGGTCCTGACGTGTTGTGGAACCGCCCTGTGCAACCCGCAATGACCCAACTTAAACTTGGTTTTTCATCCCGCCCCTCAATCTCCAGAGTCTGTATTTGATGAAGTACGAGCAATTGCCATTTACCCCGGCGTTATCGATCCATCAGAGGTGGATCAAAAACGAAGTCCAAGTTGGATCAGTCCGTTTTACACAGGGCGTTTCCACAACACTTCGGGAGCTCAAATACCGCGAGCTATCCGGTTGCCTTTCGGATACTGTAATAAGGTGCAAAAGTGTAAACATATCTTTGACGTCGACTGTACATACGCGCCATTGCTTTAAATATATTCTCTGCCCCGTGACATTGTCCACATGTTTGTTACCATCCTTTTACCTCACACTGCTAGTAGTATATACTGATAAATTGTAATTATTTTTCTCGTGTTCATGGTCTCAGAATGTGCGCTGTCTCTCGCGGAGGTCTCGCGCAGAAAGCAAGCGTGCGGGAATGCTGGACAAGATAGATTTTCCATCATTTGGAGAACCGCCCCATATGGACATAATTGAACAAAACAAATGTACATCTTTACTAAAGCACCAGAATTATTAAGTGAAGTACTTAAATATAAATTTAGGAGCCAAGTTTTCCGAAGCGTTTGAGCAGAAAGCTATTTAAAATCCATTGAAAGCCGAATTTACGTCAATAGATTTTCAATAGTCACAGAATTCATTTTAAGCTAATTAACCTGTAATTCAGTATAACCCAGAATTGACATGAACATTTAGTAATTTTCTCACAGCTATAATTAATCTAGAATGCCGTGGGGTGCCTGGCCTTAGAATTGTCCCATGATTGCAGTTAGTCTGCTAAGGGAATATACCGGGAGATGGGCAGTAGCATCTTCCGAAAGCGTAAACAACAATAAACAAAAAACTGCTCGCGCCAACCCGCCTGCCAAGCATGGCGCGTATGGCAGGCTTAAAGGGGAGGCCTATGTTCAACAGTGGACGTCTTATGGCTGAGATGATGATGATGATGATGATGCTACTTAAGCATCCGTTATTTCATTCAAAACAAACGCTCTTAATTACTTTTGTTCATTTATTGCAACGGCTACGCAAAGAAACAGTAAATTTTTAAACTAAAACGTTATAAAATATTAAAGACCCCATTCTAAATTCGACCATGATTCTTATAAATTAAGTCGAGGATTCCAAAAGGATGTGCTCGAGTTGTGCTCTTTTCTGATGGAGGACAATAGTGGTCATTTATCAGCGTCCAAGAGCGCCTGTTGATTCGAATGGCATTCTATTAACTTCCTCTTTATCGCGAATGTGTTCAGCTTGTGTATTTCATTAAGAAGTTGATAGGATATCAGTTTCGTCCGTTTTTCTGCCCAATCAATCGTGTGTGGATGCATTGCTCTAAAGTAAATTACAATACAATACAAAAGGTCGAACTGGTGGAAAGTATATGCAATTTTGTAAAGCCCATGCGTCTTTTGTCAGAATCTACGGTGAAAGTGTCTGTTTATATCTCATATTAAAATACAAATCAAAAAAGAGTAAAAAATCTTTTATAATTGTAAACTCCATGCGCCATTATTTTAGAGATAAAGCAAATAAAGGAAATCGTGGGCGTGCTTCCATATTTATATCTTTGTTATTTTTAGATTGTCTATGAACTCAAAGAATTTATCAAAAATAAGCTTTGTCTATCGCATCTTGCCTTTTAAGAATTTCATGAACCGTGATATCACTAAATAGTATAAAACAAAGTCGCTTCCGCTGTCTGTCTGTATGTATGCTTATATATTTAAAACCACAGAACGGATTTTAAGTGCGAATATTTTTTAGATAGATAGAGTGATTCAAGAGGAAGGTTTATGTATAATAATTGCACCCGTGCGTAGCCGGGGCGGGCCGCTAGTACGTCATAAACAACGAGCGGAATTGTCAAAGCGAAAATCAAAGTTCGATACGTTTAACCTGCACTGATCTTAAGGTGAAGGAGTAGTGGCTCACGGAGAGCCGTTTTGCTGCATTGATCGTAGCAAATGGAAATCCGTGATCTCTGCCTACCCCTTTTAGGATATAGGCGTGATTGTATGATTGATTATATGACCTTAAGGTGAACCTGTTGGTTTTAGATTAAGCTTGATCATTTCACCAGGTACAACACCTTCTGCATCAACGAGCGAAATTTTCTCTAATAAATCAAGTTTAGGCGCTAATGGATCTGGATATTTAAGGGTACATTTAGACCTACTTGAATTAACATTAACTTAATTACTTCGCAAAATGTCTCGCAGTGATATATTTAGAAAGGCTCTGACAGCTAATTAAATATGGCAGCCTTCAGGGACCAATTAATACTGGACGGCAATGTCTAAAAATCACGTTCCTCTAAAATTCAGGCTAACGTTTTCAGGATAAGTTGCAGACACAATTTTTTTGAACGGAAGTTGAGTTATCAAGCGACTTGAAGATTTCGAAGGCGGAGGAGAATTCGTTGGGGTATTTATTGCCTTTTTGCTACCGATTCTTCGAAGACGGCGGGACCGATTTGAAAAGGTATAATTTGATAGCATACAGATCTGTCGGACATTCGTTTTCGTTATATTTTCTTTGTATTACAATTTTTAGCAACGAAAACAAATGTCCGACCTAGATCTGTACTACTAGAATGCCAAATTTCGTGCTTCTAAAGCTTGTTGTTTTAAAATGAGAGCTGAACTGGATGCTGATAAGCAATAATGTGTTAACCCGCATGCGCATCATTTCGAGAAAATGGCACCTAAATATTTTTTCGTGGTTTCTGACGATTTGTTCTAAAATTTTTCGATTTTGTTATAAATTTAATGTTTTACAGGTTAAATATGAATAATTTTATTGATTTATGACTATAAATTTAAAAATGAATTTGAATTTAACGCAATAATCCACTTTTTGTTTATTGCGAATTGTATTAAGTCGTTAATTCTTCTCAAAAACATGTCATGATACTTAACATAGTGTTGCGAAATGTATAAAACTGACATTATACTCTTAATAAATATGTTATAGCTCATAACATATTTTTGGTAAATGTTCAACTGATATATGAATCGTATTAAACAAGAGTTAAGTGACATAATATAATAATTAAAGAGGACAAAAACGACAATGTCGTTAAATGGTAGTTTATGTGACTAGTATATAATAAAGGGTATTAAAGTACGAGTGTGGTTTTGGTGAAACGAAGTCAGTTTCATGATATTATTATGAATGACACGAGTTTTATTTTAATTTCTAAGTATGCTCTACCTTATCGCTTTATCTAAAGACATTAAAAATCCTCAATGACGTGTTCGGGAACCATAAAAACTACCGCCATTGCACGGCCATGGCTGAATTTTGCCGGCGGGCATGGGAGGAGGACGTCCTCCTCTCCGACTACACCACAATTCATGACCAACTGTATTGATTTTGAATGTAATTAAAGCATCGGTCATCGATACTGTAAAGTAAACTTTACGATGTACCACAGATACAGGGTTATATAGGCTTAATATAGGCCTAATGGCCTAAGCTAATGCTTAGTTTCTGAACATATTATAGGGATTTTATGATATGGATGTCCCTTCTTCTTAGTCGTTGTACTCTTTGCAGTGTCGTGGTTAATTAGCAGTATCAGATACAGATGTTGCTCGTTGTACAATTCTTCGCCATTCTAGCCGGTTTGATGTCAATCTAACAAATTTGTTCAAGGGTCCTTCCATAGCGGATTTGATCTGGTCAGTCCATCGCATCGGCCCTCTGACGTGGTCTTTCTCCGTTTGCTGTACCCTGTACCATCAGACGGTCTATAGAGTCATTCTTTAGCCTCGAGACGTGGCCGAAAAACCTGAATATGCGGTTGTTTAGATAGGCGTTGCTTGATGCGGAGTTCTTTGAGGATGGAGACATTAGTCCGAAAGTCGGTCCACAATATCCCCAACATTTTCCTCCAGTACCACATTTTTAAGGCGTCTATCTTTGCTCTTTCTGTCTTCCGAAAAGTCCAAGTCTCTGCAGCATATAAGAATATGGGAAAAATGAGGGCCCGAACAAGCCGAACCTTCGTGGTGTTTGTAACGTTCCAGTTCTTCCATATCCTTTTTAACTTTTCCATTGCGGTTCTAGTCATACCCATATGCCTTTTTATTTCATCTTCGCATCCGCCTGTATCCGATATGAAAGCTCCAAGATAGCTGTAGGATTGTACCTCGTCACAGTTCACAATCTTGGTTATTTTGGGCGAGTCCTTGTCAACGCGGTCAATTACCATTATTTTCGTCTTTTTTCGGTTAATCTTTAGTCCAAACTCCAGGCTCACGCGTTCAATCCTGATAAGTAATTCTTCCAAAAATGCGAATTTTTCTGATTTGATATTGTTAATTGATTATGATATTTCAAAGCTCGTAGGAATATGAAACAAGGAATGTGTCATATTTAAAACTAAAATATACCTAGGTACTTAATACCAATTGTACCAGTTAAGACCGTTGACTGGAAAATATATGAAAATAAACCAAACAAAGTATAAAAAACTAATTGATAATGTATTTCAATAACATTCAAACCTAAAAACATAATTTAGTAATATGATGTTATGGTTATTAAACCACTTAATAACAATTTATGGCCTTTATATAGTTTAACAATAATGAGTCAAGTCTTATAAAATGGATGAAAATATAAGACAACAAGTAAACTTAGTTTCCCAATAACCGATCAAGCCTCTTAATGCATGAGTACTATATTATTTTCGTTTCGCAATATTAAGTCAAGTGCAAGAAGTTATTTTTAATCAGTATAATTATTAAAGTAACATGAAAAACGGAATGTACACAAACGTATATTATTCATAATGGTTGTCTTAATTCATTTCTAAAAAAAAAATACGTTTTACGGTTTCATTTGTATATTTTTCGGCCATCTAAACTCAAAAACACGTTTCCTTAAATTTAGTTTGATAAGACTTTATAAATACTGTATGTCGGTGTTTATCTAATCAAAACTGAATCGAAGATTACGTTTATGCACAAAATGTACTTAAATTTCCGAGATACACACTATTTTTAGTAACATTTACTTTCACAGCACTTTTGCAAAATGAGCACTAGTGGAATGGGGATCTCGCAATAATGAGTTAACCTCACATAACACATTATTGACATTATAGTATACACGCTGTCTATTTGTGTAATGAGTCAAGATACTAAACGCATTATTGCAAAATAGGCAACGCGTGTTAAAGGAAATGTGTTAACCATTTTTCCTAATTTTCATACGTTTGGAAATTTCAAATCACTTAGGCCATTTTTGCAAAAGAATGGGAAGTGAATAAGCTACAAAATGACACTAAAATCTCAATTTTCGTATTTTTGTGGGTTAACACATTATTGCTTATCAGCATCCAACTACGTTTGTATGGGGACGCGAGTTCACGCGAGCGTCCTGGCGACTCTTAAGACCTTCTGCATCTGGAGCATGGTAGATGGCGCAAGTGTGGTCGCCTGCATTATAGACATGTCGTTTTGTATAGACATTGTGAGTCCAGGTATTCTTTGATCTTTGGCCGTCTTTATACATGTTATTAAAGTCTCATTAATGTGAGAATATTTTATGTTAAAGCCCTTAGGATTATTAATATTTAGTTTCCATTTTCAGGCCATGACCTGATTGAAATACCTAATGGATTTTCTTAGATTTTTTCTAAAAAAAAGTCGTATTTGACCTAGCCAGTGTAATTAACAAAAAATAAGAAAGGTATAATATTATATTTTTTTACAACAAAAAATTACTTCAAATATTAATCTAAATATAAAAGGGATTTAACCGCGCTAGTAGTTTTAAAATTACCTTCGACGTTTTAGTATTATAAGGTAGTTTATTTAGTTTAATTTTAAGTTGCCATTTCTTTTTCAATATGTAATGACATGATTAAATGTTTTTTTTTTTAAATAAATTACCTATATTTTTTTCTATACTTGTAATAGATACGTATACAGAATGTAACCAAAATACTGGTGATCCGTTTAAGGACTCAATTGGTATGGTATTTTGAGTAAGAGAAAGTACGAGAAAAAATATTTGCACGCGAAATTTTTTTGTATGGGGCACGTCGTCACGGCTTGCCAGCCCTGCGTACAAAACGATTTTTTTTCGCAAGAAATATATTTTTTCTCATTTTTTAAATTTTAATACGATTCCAATTATGTTCTTAAAAGGATCACCAGTATTTTTGTTACGCCTTGTATAAGGATAAAAACACATGACTTAAAAAAACATATATCTACAATTTATCACGCTATCCAGACCTAACTTGACAACGATTGGCACCTAATATATTGGTACCTAAACATTTATATATATGTGTTTGTATACTCGTATTAAGACAGCGTTGCCCACCGTATCTTCTGAAAACCATTCATTCAGCATCTTCATTCACCGATGACCTGAAACCGAACGGGGTCAATAGGGAGGCTGCGCCGAAACATGCGCTGTTAGTCGCCCGTTTGGGCTAAACCTATTCATAGACTTGTTTCTCACCGTACAAAGTCAAGCTCTGAGAGCTACATATATAACTTTTAATTTAATCGACCGTACATTTGTCGCACTACTTTGACACTGGCAAAATTGTCCCAATATGGAGAGATGCCATTTATTTTTATAAAAAAACGGCAGAACACTTATTTGTACATGCAGTCATCAGCACGCCTAACACATGATTGACACGTCAGTATCTCGTGCGTGAGATAGTCTATCCGTCATTTTCTGACTGTGTCAATTAGAAAGAGACGGGTAGTCTATCTCGCGCGCGAGATACTGTCGCATCAGTCATGTGCTAATAGGCGTGCAACAAAAGTATCTTCCTACACGAAGGCCGCAAAAACACGTGCCACGCACTTATGGCCCTACAGATAAGAGCGTGTCACATGTTTTTGCGACCTTCGTATAGGAAGATACTGTTGTCGGTAACTGTACATTCACGGACTTTAATTATTGAGCTTAGGATTCACCTTACATTGGACATTTCATAGATTAAGTATTAAACGAAAGTAGTACCTCGAACCGTAAATGAATTAATCTTAAATTTTTAAGCCATTTACGGTGACTGTATATCTGAGCTCCAATATATCTGATGGCGACTTTACCTACTAGTATTAGCTAAGTATGACGTATGACTTTTCTCAAATCCATTTGAAACATTGCCAAGTAATTTAATGGATAATTGGGGGATGAAGCGCAAATGGCTTTGTGTGGGTATAAGATAAGCCGATTTCCTTTCAAAATCAGTACTATTTTTAAAATTATTCGGCTGATGTTTATAATTATAAAGCAAACAATAACTAAAACAAACACGTGAAAGTCTCTTAATAGCAGAGAGTAAGCGAAGCGATACAAACAACTTGCTACTGGGACGTCTCGGCATTTCAATGGCTTTTTGATTTTGAGAGTTTTTTCGACGATAACTTTAGTAACGTTTTCTAATCTTTATGAAATTTGTTGGTGTTGTATCAGAAATACATATAATTTGAGACTTCGTTTATGGGCTGGATCGATCAAGGGGTTGTGGACTTAGAAGGCCAAAAAAATCCATTTAGGTCTTTTTATATTGGCCAACTCGTTTGCAAGTAAATCGCGAGTTCTAAGTTTGAGGCGGACCACTGCAAAAGTCGTTCTTGCGGTACAATTGTGGAGCGATTTTTTTGAGCTGATTGTTTATGTCTAATAGGGGATAATACTGCAATGTTCTGCCACCAGAGTGCAGCTAGCACACCGGTAAACCATAGAGTTCTTAATACATACTAGGCCTTAAACAGTTTTTTACAAGTTTTCATAGATAATTTATAACGAATAAATATGTCATATGTGCACCAAGGCGGTTTGTTAACAGAGGGCGCTATCGTGAAACGAAAGAATCGAAATTTCGACTTCTGCCTCTCTATCGCTCTAATATGTAAGAGTGATAGAGAACCAGGTAATGAAATTTTTATTTTCGTGTTTCGCGGTAGGCCCACTGGTTGTGGTAGTGCCGCCCCCTACGCATCCTAAGATCGGTGATCTTATTTATATCCGTTTTGCATGCCTGAGTAAATAAACGTCCCAATAAAGTAAACGTTTTCCATATTGCTTATATTAATAGAATATTAGGAAAGTGGAGTTATTTCAGCGTCCTAAGGATCGTAGGCGTCGGATATCCAAATCTTATTAGCGTAATCAGTGAATTGGACGCAGCGGACACCTAAATAATAATAGTAATATTTTATTTGCAATAGCCTCGACGCCTGCTGGAACCGGTTCACGGGTATCTATTGATGTGCCTGTGAATGGGTTCTAGCAGGTGTATTCCACAGCAAATTTCTCCAAAGGGCCTCTGCGTGTTGGATCTGTATCCCCACGTAAGCCTACCAAAAGACCGGGATTTGAAGGCCCGTGATTCTCAAAGGAGATACAAAATAGTAATAGTAGCTAGTAGAAACTGATTTCAAGTAAGTGCATTTTAACTTTATAGAAGAGCCAATAAACTCAGTAGAGCAAATTTCATACTTTAATATTGAAAACAAGTATAAATTTTATTTTCAAGTATCTGTTATGATACTTATGATTACTTGCTTTTAGCGTAAAAATAATGTAAATCCTTCAAGATTCAAGATTTTTTATTTATGACGTACACAATATTACAAACAAATTCGCAAACAGAGAAATAAAAAAATAAAAATAAAAACATATTGCTGGAGTCCGCTGGATGCGGGTGGCACAGGACCGGTCATTGTGGCGTTCAGTGGGGGAGGCCTATGTCCAGCAGTGGACGTCTTTCGGCTGAAATGATGATGATGATGAAAAACATATTGGTGTAGCTACTTAGTGTGTAAAATAGCGCTGGTCTTCCGTAGGGCCCACTTGGTGATGCCACGACAGATAACACAAAGCTGATGACAAATTAAAAACAAAATAAAGTTACAATCAACACGAATAATTTAAAAGACGAAACGAAAATACTACCCATAGAAAGAAAATTACACAATAAAAATTGTCCTTGAATTTAACGTGGAATTAATTACGTGATCACGACACAAAAGTTGAAAACGAAAAATATCATTAACTCACAAAATAATTATATGGTTATTGAAAAACATGTGATGGGCATCGATGGGTTAAAAATTCCTGAAACAGAATATGTATTTTTTTAAACAATACAGTTACTTGAAGTCCTTTTTAGCAGTTATTTGACATTTGGGAGTTTTTCAAGTCAAAGGTACATCATTTTCGGTTGTTAATAGAGTTTGTTTCTAAATGACTTTGTATGGCAGTAACGCTTTATTGACAACCGACAATAGTACCTTTGACTTTGAAAGAAGGCCTCAGATCGCTTGTTTATGGCTCTTACCTTCGGTTCGGGCCACAAATGTATGTATGTATGTAAACACTTTATTGTACATAAAAAAGTTACAATAAAACATGATAAAAGAGAAAACAAAGTACAAAGCCGAACTTATCACTGTAAGGGATCTCTTCCAGTTAACCTTTGAGCCAATGAGAGAAAACTATAAGATAGACAAACAAGCACTATGTACTTAGTGTACGGAAATAACATCGAAACAAATTATCTACTTAACCTAAGTAATAAATACACATATAATATCTAAAAAATACCCGCGATCTGAGCCGTTCTTTATTTTACCGCCCTAATGCGTAATGTACTATTATAATTGTTTAAGTATTTTAAAATTACAATACGGCACAAGGTTGAAGTTAACGAAATATTTGTTGCATCACATACTTTTTTTAGTTTCTCAACTCCAACTTTTAGTGGCTTTAAAAACAAGTTGTTGTTTAAAAGTTACTTCAAGGTCAATATTGTTTTTATAGAGAAATATTAAATTTTCTAGAAACTTATTAATAGACGGAGAGCTGGCCAGGTCAGATATGACAATAATGAGAGCGACGAAACCCGTCTAGTTAGTTTTCTATAATATGCTTATCCAGATCCAGACATCTGGCATCTGTAAAGTGGTGGAGATCAAAGATTGCACATAACATATAACTTGAATAAAATAAATCCTAGAGTTCTGGGTTTGATGCAATGTTATGGAAAATAATGTAATTAATTAAATAGCCAGAAGTTTCTATTGGGGGGAAGTAGTGCCAAATGATATACAATGCAATTTCTAGTTAGTCACCTCCTCTTTTCATTTCCTCGTTAATACACAATGTGTTTTGTTCTAATGTTAAAATATAGGACACAAAACTCTATAAATGACACAACTTCCGCAGTTTTTACCTATTTTGGTGTTTCTTTATTCCAGCTGAAAAACTTTGTTGGTATGTCTCTCTGACCTCAACCTATTAAGAGCTGCCAGATGCCCGGATCTAGTACAAGTATGGTAAAACAATCTAACTAGACAGATTTAATTGCTCTCATTATTGTGTCATATCTGACGTGGCCAGCTCATAGTCCATAATGAAACTTTGGAAAATAAACTTAGCAATACTTAAGGTTAGTACCTAAGTTTTAACGGCGTAGGATTTTAATTTTAATTCCTCTGCGAGAAGGTTATGAATTCGTCGGGATCTTTCCTTTTTTTTAAATTTTTTTATGTATGTTCACCGTTTATGCGATGACGGCTGGACCGATTTCGAAAATTCTTTTTTTTGTTTGAAAGAGTATACTTAACAGTTGGATCTATTGTCACCAGGTCCGGATCTGCATGTGCGAAGTGCATGGTGGGGGTAACGTGAACGATCGCAGCGCACAATGTAACAAGAAATTGGACTCTTGTCAATATCACATTTCAAAATATTTGACATCACCCGTAGGGTCAACTGTCAAAATAGTGAATCAGCCAGTGACATTTTATATAAGCAAGGAGTATATGCCATTAATAAAAAAGAAAAAAACCCTTTCACCCCCTGCTCAAGAGATGGCGCCACACTCATGCACACAGCCAATAGGCACACCTATAGTGATTTCAGTATTTTTTACAGCAACTCGGGCACCTCTTGAAAAAGCGGATCCTAAGTGAAGTAGGTTCTTTTTTTGTTTAAATTATTTCATACATATTTCGAACTGTTATAGTACCATCGAAAAATACAATCGGCACACAAAAAGCGGCAAAATAAATGACGTCGTACATCTAGAACAAT
Organism: Pammene fasciana; assembly: GCA_911728535.1. Classification (NCBI taxonomy): domain Eukaryota; kingdom Metazoa; phylum Arthropoda; class Insecta; order Lepidoptera; family Tortricidae; genus Pammene; species Pammene fasciana. The sequence goes on from OU452295.1 coordinate 4,943,526, forward strand.
ATTTGTGCGCCAGTGGTGCGCCATGTTTGGTGGTTGACAGCTGTGACAGAATCAAAGAGTAGTATAGACTTGTAGTGATTTTCACGACATTTGGGACATCCGGGTTATTCGGCTGAATATTCGTGTTATATCTCTCTCTATACGATAAAAATAGAAAGAGACGCAACACGAATATTTGGCCGAATACCCGAAGTGTGGTTGCAGCATTAAAGATGTCGTCTCCTGTTACTCAATGGTCGCGTAGGCCGACTTTTGCCGTCGCATCGGCAGACAAGGTATATGGTGGCCATGATTTACTTAATTTAAGAGAGAGAGTGAGTCATATGACTTTTGACATAAGGACTTTGTATGGGAAACGACAAGATAAAACGACGAGATTGAGTAGGGTGACCAAGGGGGCGATTTTTGACGATTTTTGAACTCGCGTCCCCATACAAACGTAGTTCAGCTCTCATTTTAAAACGACATGCTTTAGAACCACGAAATTTGGCATGGGCATTCTAGCAGTACAGATCAATGTCGGTAATTCATTTTCGTTGCTAAAAATTGTAACACAAAGAAAACATAGCAAAAATAAGTTTTGTATGTAAATCTGTGTCTGGCTGTATTTTCTTTGTATTGCAATTTTTAGCAACGAAAACGAATTACCGACATAGATCTGTACTACTAAAATGTCCATGCCAAAGTTCGTGGTTCTAAAGCATGTCGTTTTAAAATGAGAGCAAAACTACGTTTGTATGGGAACGCGAGCGTCCTGGCGACTCTTAAGGCATTGACATGTTTTGTGTTTAAGATTACATAGTTCATATCATAGTACTAAACGTTAGTTAAATTGAGCGTGATCTCGCCAACAAATTGTTATCGTTGTTTGACGAGACATATACAATTGTTAATCAATGTATACAATCTCCATCAAATACAAATATCTTAACAATGCATATCGCCTTGACAATAGAGATGTTGTTCAGATATTTGTGACCTCGGTATATCGTCGTATTAGATCACGACCCAGAAATCACCCTGTATTGTATAAAAATATGAATGACTCCTTTCCGCACGAGCTAAAAATATTCTATTCATAAAATATTAAGAGATATTTTATTCATAAAACATAATAAAGTTCTACGGGACGAATATTGCAGTTCCCTGGTTTCTTTGATAAAGTTTTATTGATATTTACGGGTTTAAAACTCAAAAGGGATTTAACTGAACATTTGAAAATTACCTTTGATGCTTTGAGACTAAGATTGATCGTGGTCCCGAAAGGCATTTTTTGACTTTTTTAACCGACTTCAAAAAAAGAGGAGGTTCTCAATTTTTTTTTTTTTTTTTTGTATATATGTTACTCGATATCTCCGTGAATTTTCAATTCTTTTTAATCGAACGGGTATAACCCCTAGATGGTCCCATTGTCACCAAGTCGGGGTCTGATGATGGGATCCTGGAGAAATCGAGGGAACTCTTCAACTATTATAGGCACACCTATAGTGATTTCACTATTTTTTACAGCAACTCGGCCACTTCCTCTTGAAATAGCGGACCCTAAGTGAAGTCGGTTCTTTTTTGTTTAAAATTATGATCGAGATAATTGCACCACCATTTGTTTTATAAAAAAAATGTTATAACTATAAATCTAGTGAGAAATACTTGAAATCGGATTGAATTTCGAAACAGAAACTTGATCTTTTATTCGTGGATAAAGTATTCAATAGAAGGGAAGGAAGGCCTTTGCCCAGCATTGGGACACTCTTGGCTTACAAATAAAATAAATAAATAAATAATTTACTGTTAGTTGACAGTCTTAATAAATGCTTTGAAAAGGATTTCCAGATACTCAGTAAGTACTTGACAACAAAACGTGTATCCCTGACCTGATCCGTCACCAGATGGCCCGTATTTTACGGGCTGTCCCGTATTTCGGGTACAAATTTTTCACTGTCCCGTAACTTGGCGACCTCAGCCTAGGATACCAACATGAACAGATTTGAGCGCCGGACGGTATCCTGCCTTTTCGCCGAAAATTGTATTGCCGAATTTCACTTGCAAACCAACTTTTCGCAGAAGTTTCATTTGGCCGAATAACTTTTACCAAATAATTATTTCGCAACCATTTCATTTCCCAACCCCACAGTTGGGAAATGAAACTCGCCTACTAGGTTGGGTTAGGTTAGGTTGGATTATGTAAAGTTGGGAAATGAAATTCGGGCAAATGAAACTTCTGCGAAAAGTTGGTTGGCAAGTGAAATTCGGTAATGCAATTTTCGGCGAAAAGGCAGAGAACCGCGCCGGACACATGCACCAAATAGATCTGATGGGCAGACTTGCACTGTATCCTTTGCTATCGTTCTGACACAATTTTAGTCAGAAAGTAGCGCTATCGTAAAAAAATTGCCCATATTTTATATTTTGTTACCAATTGCCATCCTACTTTACTTTGTATGGCGGTAACACAAAGGAAATACCAATTGTACCAATGTGCCGTTTCTAAATATAAAACAATCGCGATATAAAACATATCCTTTTTTAAAGAAATTATATAAAATGATAGATGAAAGCTATGTACATCTTACTGCGGGTGGACTTGACATCAATATCAGATTACTCGTACCTACTACATAACTTTGCATAAAGCATGAGAAAAATATGACCATTCACAATGTGATGTAATATTATCCACTCCATCGCAAACCACTTAAAACGTCATAACCACCATTATCTAACACCGGCGCTTACGCCGTTTTGTCAACGTAAGATGTATACGTTGTAGGTGCCCATTCTGAAGGCACCAGTTGCGCTATGAATGAGTTCATTCAATACTGCGGCACGCAGCGCGCATGCGCGGTATTGATCCGTCCAAGGCGAGAAGCGCGTTCCATTTGGTAAGAGTTCCGACACAAGATAATGTATATTTTATTTTGCTACTGTTGCCTTTGACCGTCAAAGAAGTCAAAGCACGCGCACAGAAAGTCGTGCATTCATGCAGCGCCATCGCGTGATATCACGTCCATAATATAACCGAGTTGCCTCACGCGCTCGCACGGCACGGCTCGTTTTTTCGTCCGATGATTGGCGGTGCTTATTCTTGCTCGCTGGGTCTCCCAGTTGATGCTATTCATAGATTTTATTAGCTATATGACATATGACGTTAGTTGGAAAACTTACGTCAAGGTGAAGTAAGGTTTTTTTGGAATTCCGGCCAATTTTGTATGCAATTATCTACTGATCCTGACTCAGCACAACTTTTCCATTATGTTGCCATGCATTTTAAAGTGATGTAATGTTACGTAGGTAATACGGGCCCGGGCTTAAGGGCTATTGGTACGTCCGGAGTTTGAAATGCGAACGTGAATTTTATTTGTTCATAGAGGGGTCACTGGTCTAAAAGACCATCCTTCCTTATCACTACATACTATAAAACAAAGTCGCTTTCTGCTGTCTGTCCCTATATATGCTTATATCTTTAAAACTACGCAACAGGTTTTGATGCGGTTTTTTTTAGTAGATAGAGTGATTCAAGAGAAAGGTTTATATTTATAATTGTACCCGTGCGAAGCCGGGGCGGGTCGCTAGTACTGTTATAAATACTTAGGGAAAAGCTGAGTACCTACAGTAGATCAGAGTCGACAATTATTTTTCCGACACAACGTTCCATTGGAAAACCGCCGCCAGCCGGTATGTTACGTTTCGGGTAAATACTATATTTATACCGTAGCCCTCTTCAACCACATATCACAAGTACACAATAATCGGAAATATGATTTACTGATAATGCTATGCTATTTGTATAAGGATTTTAAGGGTGGGCACAAGGAAACCGCCGTTGCCGTGGGGTGCCCGGCCTTAGAATTGTCCCTCACCATATCGTCCCGTGGTTGCAGTAGGAGTCTGCTAAGGGAATATACCGGGAGATGGACAGCAGCATCTTCCGAAAGCCTAAACAACAATAATAATAAAAAAACTGCGCGCGCCAACCCGCCTGCCAAGCGTGGCGCGTATGGCAAACCCCTCCTTTTAAAGGGGAGGCCTATGTTCAGTGGGCGTCTTATGGCTGTGATGATGATGATGACAAGGAAACCGGCAGATCTTAACCACGCATTTCTGAGACCAAAAGGAGTAAAAAACGTTAAGTATTCCTCGTCACTTTGATATCTGTCAATAAGGATGTGTAAAGTATGCACAATAGGGGCAACAACGTCATCAAAAAGGCGTTTTGTGCTGGATAATACTATACCTACCTAATAAATAAAAGATTTTTAAAAATTGGCATTAACTCTGAAACTAAGCATATTCCAGAAAAGTTTATAAAATATTTTAGTTTCTAAATATGAAGGGTTACTCGAACGCACCGTCTATAAACACATTGTAAATAATAAGTTTAATAAAACAGCTATTAGACATTGCAACCTGCAGGGCCCAATCTGTTGTGTACCCTGCCTCTCCCTTCCCCTCCTTCAGCTCCCTACGGGCCCTACCTTTAATTACACCTTCCAACCTGACCGATTGGGCCCTGCAGGTTGCAATGTCTAATACCGCTTTAAGTTACGTATAATGTAACGTGAAAAGTATTCTCCGTTTAACTTTCATGACTAAATGTGGAACGACCTTTAAAAACTTCATAATTGAATGAATTTCAAAGGAAAGTGATTTGTGAAATAAATTATCTTTCCCCGCAACTTAAAACTACTTTCGTGCCAAATTTCATCCAAATCAGTTCAGCATTACTTTCGCATTTATTATATTAGTAGGTATGAAACTATGAGTTAGAATATAGTATAGGTATTACAGTCATGAACACGATCTACTGATTATGGCTCGTGAAAATTTGTAACTAGACAGTCTTGTCATTTTGATTAATATACATATATAATAAATATATAAGGGGGCTCCCATACACCAGACATGATTTTTTTGCCGTTTTTATAGATGCTACGAAACCCTTCGTGCGCGAGTCCGACTCGCACATGGCCGGTATTTTTTGGGTGATTGTGTATCCCGTTCTTTACATATCGGTGGTATGTATTTAATTACTAACCTCCGTTCGTATGGAAGTCGTTAAAACCCCTTAACAGGATGATAAGAGCTAAATTCCCTCCCTATCGTTTTCAGCGCGAGTGAAAGAGAAACACTGCGTTACGATTAGTATGGGAGCTCATTGCAAATTTTGAAAATTGATGGATAAAAAAAAACTATGTATTAATTGAGAAATTTAAGGCAACGAAGTTTTTAGTATTAGTGTGGTGGAATGTTGTCCTTAATTACAGACATATAAGCCAAGAAACTAAAGACGTGCAATTGTTTTAAGCTAATTTTAGATGTAACTTTGGAATTATTTTCTATCGTCCAATTGTGTATTGGAATTAACCAAGTTCTATTAAATATAATGAATATTAACATATATTTTTATTACTTTTCCAAAACAAGTAGTTGTAGCTATATGACTGTTTAAGTAAAGTCAATTTGAAGGTCATCGGGTCTTCTCAGCCTCTTAACCCCATTTCACCACCCTAATTATCTGATTTCCTAAAAATCCTTTTTTAGTGGCGCCACTGAACTTTTGAAGGAGATTTACGCCTACTGTATAATTACGCCCGCACCTTATAGACGGAGAGCTAGCCACGTCAGATTAGCAATGCACCAAGGAGAAGTTTCCAAAGTTGCCAAATTTTCCATACGGAATGTTCTCGGAACTTAAATTTTACGAACAATACAAATTATTCAGGAAGTCGGTGGACACCGCCGTTATCAATCATTTTAACTGACTGTCTCATTTACGGGTTTATAAAAATTATACTGATAATACACTCCGTGAGTTTTAAGAAGAACCTTCGGGAATCGGCGATGACACACGAAGGTAATATTGCTGTTCTACTTGTGTGTCACTGTTGATTGATACCCGACGTCTCTTTCTAAAACCCGAAGGTTCTTTTTAGAGCTCACGGACTGTACATTTTTTGATAATTTCCATAGGGAATGTTCTCATTGGAAATTTAATTTAAATTCTTACATTGAATTTTTGAGAAAGTTCTGGAACTGTCAGATATGACACAATAAATTTAGATTAAACTACTTTTGCCAAATTGTTTCCGTAATAGTACGTAATGTTTTTCGTTATAAATGAGACAACTTTGTAATTTTTTACCTATTGTGGCATAAATTGCAAAAAAATTGCTAGTCTGACACTCTAACTGCCATCCATTAACAGCTGCCAGATGACTTGATCCAGCCATAAGGGTCGTATGGCAATATAACTAGACGGGTTTTGTTGCTCTCATTATTGTGTCATATCCGACGTGGCAAGCTCTTAGTCTACTACTAACATTATTTTAATCTATTGACCCGCTTAAATTTTAATTGAGTAACAATATAGTCCAAAAAAATAAAAAAACAATCTGCCTACATTACAATACTGCCCACACGGATATAATATCCAGGGCGCTACAAAACAGCGTGGGTGGAGAAGGCAGGAAGGTACTTATTGTCTTATAATTTGTTTTCCAGACTTTTCCTAATAAAAATATACTAAATCCGTAGGTACAGTCGGCCAAAAATGTGGTCTACCTACGGTTGAGGTTCGTTTGAACGTCATGAGAAAACAAGGTCGTGCATGTTTTAAACTCCGTTAGAAAAGTCAACCTTAGCGATCGTTAGATCTCGCAGAAACTTTTGTCAAAACTGGTAGAGCACTTTCTTGGTCGACTGTACCTGAGAAGCATAACGCTAATGAAACCAACCAGAAAGAAACGCAACTGGTTTTATTTTGTATGGTTTAAAAAAGGGAGGGAGGACGGGGTGAGTATAGATGCTAGAGGGGCGAGTTGGTATTTTTAAACCAAGGTTGTTGAATTGCTACGTAAATAAAATATTGTCTCTTTCAATTGCCATGTAATAATCCAAATATATGAATCTTAGCCATTTTCCTAATTTGCCTCACCTTACCTTATTGCTACCCCCATCAACCCCAACTACGGAGTGAGGTGGGATTTTCCACAGTTTGTGTTTATCATTATCGTTTAATTTACCGGCCAAGTGCGAGTCAGACTCGCGTACGAACGCATAAAAACGTGATAAAAACAGCAAAAAAGTCATGTCTGTTGTATAGGAGCCCCCTTAAATATTTATTTTATTCTGTTTTTATTTTTATTTGTTGTTATAACAGCAACAGAAATACATCATTTGTGAAAATTTCAATTGTCTATAACGGTTCTTGATATACAGCCTTGTGACAGACGGACGGACAGCGGAGTCTTAGTAATAGGGTCCCGTTTTTACCTTTTGGGTACGGAACCTTAAAAATTATCTATCCTGTATGTCTGTATTCTTAATGCGATAAAAAACCTTATCTCTCGTCTTTAGAGACAACGTATATTCCGACCAAAAAGTGGAGAAATTAATTAATAAAAAGTGGCAACATCGTAGTGTCGTCCCGTTTTCTTAGATTGATTTTACAGGGACGACACTACGATGTTGCCACTTTTTAATTTCTACACTTTTTGGTCGGAATATACATCGCGTTGATTTTGTATGTAGCTAGAATCTACTAGATGTGACATCTAGAACAAATTTTGTGCGCCATGTTTGGCGGTTGACAGCTATGACATAATCAAAGAGTAGTATAGACTTGTAGTGATTTTCACTACAACTTGTGGAACAAAAATATCTTAGGGATGTCATCTCCTGTTACCCAATGGTGCACCGTTGTTAATGTACCTTTTCAAAATAAATAAACAATCCCAATCATTGGAAACGCAAAATATTATGCGAATTCTCTAAGCCGTTGGCTTTTAAAAACTTTTAATGGAAGGAACGTACCTAGAGCTGTTATTTTAATCCGAGAACAGAGACAAGAGAAACTTATAGACTGACGTTCATAAAAACTCTCATTTCTCATCCTTATATATAACATAAATATGACCAATTGTTATCATTCTCATAATATTTCATAATATTTATAAATTTTAATGTTTTACAGCAGCCGTAAACATAAACTAAATTAGACGTAAAAACTTAATCAAATATATTTTTGCACTTACCTACAGTGTTTCAGCAGAATCTCGGAGGTGAATTCACTCATTCGAAAGTATTGACCGTACTAAAAGTATGGTGCACGTAGTCCACCGGTCAACTTACCATTTTAGACATTGGTCAAACACTGCTAAGTGTCTCTTGGAGCTTACACGGAAAAAAAATTGTGTTTGCAAAGTACCAATTTGGCTCCGTTAGGATATTTTTAGTTGCATAATAAAGCTTTGTAATGACAAACAAGCAATTATTGCTAAACGTTCTTGGTTATTTTAACCAAGCACTAATTTGAATCCAAATAAGTGTCCTATTAAATATATATAACCCTATGGCTAGTTGCGAGCGTGAGCTCTGATATGACTAGCGAAACCGAACTTACTTTTGAATATTCGGTCGCATGTGGTACAATAAAGTTGACCAGAACTATTCTAAGTGTAATTATAGGAGGGTTTCGGCCGGGATTTACGCGCCTGGCGTTTTGTGTCAAGGTCAATGAGACGAGCGTCTTCAAAGTCATTTACACTCGTATTGACAAGAGAACGCCACTCTGGCCGCAGCGAAGCATACTCCTCCCATTTGTCTGTGGGTATACTACAGGCAGTAAGGTGACGCTTAAGCACGTCCTTGTAACGCAGGTGCTGCCCACCGCGTTTCCGTTTACCAACTGATAACTGGGAGTAGAAAACGGCTTTCGGGAGTCTGCAGTCACTCATACGCCAAACGTGGCCACACCACCTTAGCTGACCTTTCATCAACAGCGCCTCCATGCCAGACATCTTACTGCGACGAAGTACTTCAGTGTTGGGGACACGATCTTGCCATTTGATTTTCAGAATGGAACGCAGGCAACGTAAGTGAAACTTGTCGAGCAAACGAATGTCACCTTTGTACAAACACCATGTTTCCGAGGCATATAAAAGTATGGGAAGTACCATGGCTTTTTACACCGACAACTTCGTCTGCAACTTTAGATCATGCGATCCCCAGACACGATGCGTCAGACGACCGAAAGTAGACGAAGCCTTAGCAATCCCAGATGGAATCTCTGAGGCCAGTCGATTATCCTTCCTGATTTGGCTACCCAGATACTTAAAACAGGACACTTCTGTCAGGGGTTTCCCCTCCAGAACTAGATTGGAAGTGTCTGCTTCACAATTGCGGGCTGGTTGTTTTAGTACCTGCGTCTTGGATATGCTTATCACTAAGCCAAACCTAAGGCACGACCCTTGCAGAGCATCCATGTAGGATTGAAGCTTCTCCACGTTGTCGGCCATCAAGCATACATCATCGGCATAGAGAATCTCGAGTACAGAGAGCTGTTGAGTTCTTTGATTTTAGCAACGAACTTTGCAAGCTCCATGCGAAGCGAGTCACTCGGTTGTAAATAGCAAAAACTTAACTATTTATTTATAGCTGTTTAATTTTTTCAGTGTACGACTTGCGTTATTTTTATTATTAGTTATCAAGTAACTAGATGAATACTTATTATTAATATGTAATTTGCAAAGCCATTACAGAATTTATAATTATTTTTAAATGTACTAATGCAAAAATTTAACTAAAATCCCATATCCAGTCTGTATTTAGTTGGTTTTTGCCGATAGGTAGACTCTCAGCGGGCGTGCAAGAGACAGAAATGTGAAGTTATAGAAAGTTTGGTGTGGTATTGCGATCGATTTATTAAACTTCGTATGAACATGTCAGTTTAAGCTGTTATAGAAGTTTTAGCTGAAGGTTTCTACGTCACATACCTTTCATTTCAATATAGAGCTATTCGAGTTTTATGTATGCAAAAAAATAATCAGTATATAAATTATCTATGGTCCCTAGAGGAAATAATTTAAATCTTAAACAAGTTAATTTGACGTAAAGGAAACATTCCGTTATTTTTAAAAGCATAAAAACTGGCTGGCTTATAGATTTTTTCGATCCTGTGCGAGCTGTGTACAGTCGCTATCAGATATATCGGAGCGGCCAAGGTGATCACAAATAAATATCTGAATAACGCCTCTATTGTCAAGGCTATAAATTGCATGTTCAGATATTTTTGAATACCTCGGTCGCTTCGATATATTTGATGGCGACAGTACCTATTTAATTTTGTCTTTCTTAGTTCTACTGCCTAGGGATTCCAGCTTTATTATGCTAGGGCCTCGACGTACGTGTAGTCTGTTTGACAGAGTAATCCCAAGATTTGGCGCAAACTAGACGAAAGCTCTTGCCATTCGACCTTCCAAACGAGAGGGAAAAAAGATTATCATCGCCCTTCCGTATATTATTTCTTCGGTAATCCATATAAGCGACTTTCATGTGACCTTGTAACCTCCGATTTTGAAGGTTGCTTCCATAAAAAATAGCTTGGTAACTTAGGTATTTTCTTCTTCTTTTTCATCGTTCCCTCGTGACTGAGGATCGTGACCAACTGTCCCTCCGTGTGACGAGGTCGAGAGCCATACGGGCCGCTCTCTGCATGGAGTCACGCGCCGTTCGGGTGGTATTACACCATTTTGTAGATATCGGTCCTCTGGGACGTTCGCCCTCCGGTATGATGCTTTTTCGAGCTGGTGCTGGTCAAAACGCATGATATGCCCAAAGAATTTGAGGATCTTTTCGCAGCAGATGGTTGAAAGGCGCTTGGAAACTTCTAGCTTTTATAGCTTTTAGCTAGTACCCTAGTGGTAAGATATTTGACTTCATACAATCCAGAGGTCTCGGGTTCAAACCCCACTGAGTTTTTTCAGTTCTCGTAATAAATACCATTTGACATTAGTCGCTTTTTTAAGCAAAGGAAACATTGCGAGGAAACCTGCAAACACTTGCGAAGAAATTTAAACACATATGTGAAGTCCCCAACCCGCTTTTGCCCAGCGTGGGGACTTATAGCCCGATCCCTTTCGTGCTAGATAGGAGGCCTGTGCCCAGCAGTGGGGCTAGGGAATACAAACCGGTTTTTGGTTTTGGTTATTGTTTAGTTGTTTTTCGCTTTAAAACCGGTTATTTTCATAGTAAAAGTAACCGGTTTGCATTTTTGTCCGACGATAAAAGCAATATTAAATAAAACATTTTTATTTGTATATTCTTGTTTAATTTCTAGAACTCATGAGGTAAACAACACTAATCTATTTTCCATACCAATAGTTCTGTAATCTCAAACAAACTAAACACATATTCGGAATACATTCGGATACTACATACAAAGACACAAATCAATTTTGTACGAAACGTTTTTTATCAATTTAAATACTCTAGCAACACTCCTGTCTCGTTTTTGTGCAATAATATTTTAAAAGAAATAATATTTTAAAGTATACTCACTAAATTTAAAGCTACGTATACTAAAATACATAAATACGCGATTAAATTATTTTTAAGTGTTTATGAGAGATGAAAAACTTAAAAGTGTCGAAATAAAAACATTAAATGTAAAATTAGATAACAAAACAAGAAGAATAACAACCAATAATGTGAGAAATCATATTTTTATTGCAATTTATCGTGACTAATGCCAATGCCAATAAAAACAAAATATGAAAGAAATAGGAATCCAAGAAAAATTACATATTGAGAGGTAACTAAAATATTTTTTGTCCACGGTATTATAGTCAAATGTTTCAAATATGACTATTTATTTTATGGCACGGACTTTGATAGACGAATTTTATGAAGAAAATTTACATTATGTTAATCTATAGAAAAAAAAAACAATAATATGTGTACAGTCTGCAATGATGAAAATAGCCATTTACACGTGACACCATGCTACTTAATAAATACAGAGATATAATATGTAGAAAACAACAATGACAACTTATTGTAAAGAGTTAAAATTTAAAATTTCATTGCCAGATCGAAATTTTTTCAATATTTAATGTATTTTTTAATAAATTGCTTCATACTCGTAAAACAGTTTCAAATACCACTTTATTAAAGTAACAGTTTGCCATTTTAGTGTATTAAAAGTGGTATTAGAAACTGTTTTCATTTGTCTTGTTTTATAATACATAACATATATCAATTGTTGACAAATCTTGTTTTGAAAAAAAAAGTATACAATATCAAATTGGAAGTTAATTAAGAAGACATTATTCACAATATAAAAAGTGTTGTGTAAATGGGTAATATGCGAAGAAATGACATAGGAACAACGTGAGAGACTTACACTAAAAAATACTGATACAAGTAGGGAATGCAAACCGGTTATTTATAGTATACAACCGGTTCATTTTAATATCAAGACCGGTTATTTTTCGTATGAAAACCGGTTATTTTGTCACTAAAAATAACCGATTTGCATTCCCTACATACAAGCTAGGTATAGGATTCAAACTGGTTTGGTCTTAACACTGCCGTTAAAAGCGCAGTTTACATTTATTTGACTACTCTTTTTAACGACTCCAGGGACCGTTCTAAATCTACTTAGGAATGGATATTGAAGGACTTACGCAAAAGTTACTAAAGGCACCTTTACAGTAAATAAAATGTAGGTTGATGTACCTAAACGAGAGAAACAAGCGGTACCAATTACTTGATGATGCTTTTTATTAAAATATATTAAAATACTTCTAGTATTCACATTGGAAGGAGCCCCATTATAACCTTGTGTAGGTATAAGATCCTATTACCATACTAAAGGCAATTAGGTTACAATTGAAGGCAATTAGAGACCCTTTTCTCGAAAGGTATTAAGGCTGACCACACCGGCTGCGTGTGTGTAAACGTGCATATATGACATCTCATAAGACATGTCCCACCGCTTGCGTGACGGCGCGTGACGTGTGCGTGCGCTTGCGGTTTGATATCTTTTATTAGACCTCTTATTTCACAACGCAGCGGCCGGTGTGGTTCAGCCGTAGACTAATATTATTACTTAGTCAGTTGTCACGGAAGCCCATACAATTTGACTGTTCGTAGACTAAAAATATTGGTTATATATTTCGAGAAATAGGCCCCTGTGGTAATTTATAATTTAAACCGATGTCTAAGGTATTAAGACTGGAGTAACTTTTGCGATACAGTCCCATACACGCCGGGAATAATAAAGGAATGCAAAAGGTGATTTTCTGAAGGACACTTCTGACTAATTTAATACTGATTTAAATTAATTCCAGCGATTATTACTAAAATATTTGTATGAATATGGCATTTTATGGCTACCTCATGAATCATAAACGTTAGCACTTGATTCATATCTGTACAGATCCAATTTTTTATACATACTATACCAATATATTTTTTATTAACAATGATTTGTAATATAATCTAAATTCTTATTTACATTGTTTATAAAATTGACGATTTTTAAATATTTTTTGTTAAGTTATAATTTTCGAGTTATCCTACTTGCAGTACTTTGACAGGGAATTTTGTTATTCAGTACATTTTGTACTCTGTCCGTTACTACGATATTGTCACGTTAGGTTTCAGGCACAATGGCGAACCAAAATTAATGCCTTACTTTAGAATTTTACGAAGCCTAAATTAATAATACTATTCGTAAAAATGTCTTTTCTTGGGATAGTAATAAATATATAATTTTATATAAACTATCATCTAAGATTGGTCGGGATTTAGGAAAATACACACTTTAAATATATCATGCAATTTTGTAACTATTTTAGAATTTAATTTCCTCTAAAACCGTTGCATACACTTTTGTAGAATAAAATTTTAAATACATGCCCTATTCCACAAGAAGGCGTGAATGCATAAAATGTCTCTAAAATGCAATTTTCCAGTTCAAATACTTCAAATCTTCAAACCCTGTTCTAATAGTTTATAGTTCACTACGTTTTCTATTTTATAGAATAAATACAGTTAAATTAATATTTTTATAGATTTACGCCTTTTCTGCTAGTGGAATAGGCTTTGCTTAAATTACAAAATCTAACAATCTGAATAGTGTTAAAATTTGGCACATTTTTGCCACTAAATCCGTTAAAAGCGTCTAAGGCACTATTTTGAGGGACAAACACACTTCAATCAAACCTTTTCAAAATTATTGCTCTCTTTAGACATAGTCAATCTTTAGATATAAAATTACAATTTCATTAAATTTAAACTTTCGTGAGACATATTAACACTATTATCACTACTTCACAGCCGCGTGTAGTGATAATAGTATCTATTACAATTTCACACGCATTTTCCAATGTCATTAAAAACACAGTAATATATTCACATTACGTATTTTGTTCACAAATCCTTTTGCAAGTCATATCCTTAATCTAGTTTCACTACTTGTCCAGTCTAATTTGGACTTTATCATTTGTGTCATAAGATCGTTACCTTCAGTTGGCACCAGGACCAAAACTGCTCCTATTTCTGCACATCATTCTTCTAACTCCGATTTTACTACGTCAAATCTGATTTGAACTTTATCCTCTAAGTCATAGGGTTGTTAGTCAGTTGGTCGCGCTGGTGGAAGGCCCGAGATTGGCTTCCTGATGTTTGTACTTGTGTGACGTCATCTGGGAGAGTCCTAGCACAGCGAAGCCACATTGGAGGCAGTGGTAGTGGGTTTGCTTCTTGCTGTGGATGCATTGGGGCTCGTAGCCGCAAGCTGGAACAACATTAAGTTTCGTTAGGAAAAAATGGTAAGTTAGCTTTACGGCAGTGTAAATAAATAAAGCATTTAATTTACAAAAAACATTGCAACACTAATAGTCTACCAGTAATTAAACCAAAGTTTTCGAAAACATAAAATTATGCTGGACAAGAAAGGAACACATTATTGTTTTCTGTTTTCTAAAGCCAAAATTTTAAGATATTTCTTTTAGAATAATAAAACTTTAAGAAATATGACAAAGACTCTTAGATAATTTTTGATGGCTAATGAGAATTTATTTGATATTTAAACTATAAGTATTATAATATGTTAGCCTATAAACGGCCCACTGCTGGGCACATGCAACCTGTCATGCACGAGAGGGTTCGGGCTATATTTTCCACGCTGGCCCAAAGCGTAACTAAAGGAAAAAATAGTAATAATACTAGTATAAAATCTAGAAAAAATTGGTCCGGGAAAATAGGAACACAGCCAAGGTGAGATGAAGTCAAAAAAGAGTGCTTATTTTTAAACGGTTTCAAGAGAGTTACGCAACTTACCTTTACTGGGCGGGAATTTATCGAAGCCAGCAGCCTGGATGCTGTCCAGCTTCTGGTGCTGTCTGCGGTGGGCCACCACCTTGTTGGTGTCCGTGCACACGAAGTCGCACTTCAGGCAGTGGAAGTGGGAGGCCTTGTTCTGTCCTGTACCTTGAAAGAAGGTTTACGTGATATTTAGAGGGTGGATATTTACGAGATTGTCGTAGAAATGCTTATTAAAAAAGACTAATTGCAGAAATAGTCAACAGTAGCGGCACGTCCATAAAACACGATTCCCGTCACCTTGACTAAGATTCAGACGCCTGAGCAGCTCATGAAGTAATTTTAAGCCAAATTCAGCACCGGTTTTCCTAAGAAAATTTTTGACCCACCGCCACTGAGAGTCAAAAAGACTCATGAGTTAAGATGCTTCCATAAGAACGTTTTTCAAACAAACACCTTAGGACGATTGGTATATCAAACATAATGTCATGGGCATGGGCAACATCCCCTTAGTACACTCCATACATTTCATTAAATTCTTGAAAGATTTTGTGCGTTGGCTTCGGCTCCTTACACGCCTCTCAAATGTCCGTATATATTAAGGACAACCTAATAGTAATCTATATAATAAATAATACAAATAATTACCAAAAGTAGATGCATGCGGGCAGTCTGGCCGCTGGCAGTACACATTGGCGCGGTATTGCTGGAAGTCTCCTCCCATCAGTGTGTCCAATCTGAAAAATTACATGAACTTGTTAGAAAAGGAAACATTTGCTTTTGTTATTGTTTGAAGCAGTTAATACGGAAAGAAATCTAGAAAATGCAGAAGAGACAATTACAACAGTATTTGATAATTAAAAATTTTTTAAGAAATCTCAAATCAAAGTGGGCCATTCCCATGTTTAATGTAAGAGGCGAATTTCATTACTCTCTCAATTTCTTATCCATATTTGGAGTACGATCGAATAATACTGAAATCTGATGAATTATTTAAAGAATTTGTCGTTAAAGCATCAGGTGAACTGACGAAGCTTACCAATGAAATTTATCTTACCTTTCATGTCGGGCGGTATGTTGAACGAATCTGGTTTTATCACAGAACGAGTAGCCGCAGTCTTTGCGGGTGCAGTGGAAGTGGGTCTGGTGCTCCCTGAAAAGTTCAATTAAACATTAGGAAAAGACGTTTTCAAAGTATTTGTTCACTGCTAACTAAGTTTATCACGAGTACTTCCAGTTGACAGATTCGACAACCGAAAACAGAGAGCGTAAATAAATACATATGGGGAAGCCAAAGAAGAAGTAGAGAATTCAAAAGGAATATCGGATTAAATAAGAAAAGAGAAAGGTAAAAGTGGCATAGCAGACTGTCAGTTTATTAGGGTATCAGGCTGCTAAGGAGAAGGCCTGACCCCAACACTGGAAAGAGGCATAGGAAAAGAAAAAAAACTATTAGAGAATGCCTTATAGTATTAACTTCGCCTATTGTAATTGTATGGTTTACCATGCTATTAAACTTTAAATAAATAAATCAAAATGTGGAAGTATTAAATACCTGTATCCACAATGCTGATATGCGCAGTCTTCGTTAAACCTGAAGCGCAGGTAGCCTTCTGGGATAGGTTCATCCTTCAGCACGCGCATGTGAGGGCCTCTGGTGGTGTGCGTACGTCTCCTGAAATTATCATTCATGATTAGTAACCAACATAATCAGTGAACTACACTTTAGGCTATGTCATAACTTTCCATCAGGTGAGACTAGTCACGTCGTTCGCTGGTCAGTTTCTAAGTTATATAAAAACATAAAGTCTCGCAAATTTTTCAAGATGATTTATGCAGTACATGTACAGTCGCCATCAAATCTAACGAAGCGGTCAGGGTATTCAAAAATATCTGAACATTGTTCGCTTTTGACCCAAATGTTGGAACTGGGTAATTGCTGCGTTACAATAACACAGTTATCGCTAGTAAGTAGCTTTTATTATGCTTGTTGAATTTGTTTGTAAATTTATTGAGACCGCTGATCCAATAATATTAGTCCTATGAGAGAGCTTGTTCCTAGCTTTGACAACTATGTTTTTTACTATTAATAACTTACGTTTTAGCAATCATCTCAGCCTCCTTGTCCAAGCCGGGTGGCATGCCATGGCCTTGTAAGAGACTCTGTTCTAGCAACAGCTCTGGAGGGTACAGCATCGTCGGATATAATGGGAAGGGGGAGCCACTGAAAATAAAAGTAAATATATTGATTTTTGTGTTTTGGTACCTGCTTCAGTTTAAATTATTGCTGCTTCACAATTAATATTCAACGGTACGGTTGCAGTGACGCCATGTTTGTCATATCTGTTGCATGCCAAATTACTAAGTGGGTACCTCAGGAGTCAAACCGAGGGTCCCGCTGACCTCTTCAGCGATGGCAACTTAGGTTCGTTTTCGATAAACTGGCCAGAGGTAGCACAAAACCGGGACGAATGGAAAAAAGGGGGGAAGGCAATGGGATAAAATAGGCTCATAATGTAAAAAGAAATAAATAAATCAAGATGTTCGCAAGTACTCACCCTTGTGAGAATAGAGCGACTTGTGCCAACCCAGGCAGACCGGCCAACGAGGCGGTGTACTGCTGCTGCATCTTAAGTTGCTCCTGCAGGCTGCCCTTTCGGCCGCCAGATAAATATTGCTGCAGAAGCAGGCTTTGGACGGCTTGCACCTGGAATAAAAGATAAATAGTAAGCAGATGTTTAAAGAAACTCCACAGGCATGAGCGTAAATCTTAAGTAAATGATGATGAGAGAGAAATAGTTATAGAGTATACATACCTGTTCAGCTGGGTTCGGTGGTCTGTGGCCAGGTGATGGCATTTGACTAGTTCCTGATGATGATGCTGTTGATGGTAATATCGAAATCTCAGGATATTCCCTTTCCAACGTTTCCTGTAACAGAAAACAACATAGTTATGCAACACATACTTAACATTTCAAACTTGTGGCATTCCAAGTATTACGAGGAAGTTTTAGGATGAAATGATTTGTGTTTCTGCATTGACTAATGACTAGATAATATAATTTTTTTTTTTATATTCCAAATTCTTTGAAAATTTTCTTACATTACGTACCTTAGTCGCAGCCAATCCAGCAGGTCCAGGGTCCATTGCATTACTATGCTTCTTCACCATATGACTGAATAGCACTTTCAAATCCACATACGGCTGATTGCAATGAGGACAGTGGTAATGCAGATTCATCCCCCCAGCATTCTTGTTCAGAGGACATGCTTGGTCATGACATGACGGTGGAATCGTTGGTCCAGATTTTGGACTATCAAAAGGTTTCTTCTGGTCATAGTCCATACGGAGTTTGAGTTCTTTTGATGGGGAAGCATCGTAGATGCTACGCGGAGAAGACGTGTTGCTTCTGAGGTGAGACGATGGATAGAAGGTTCCTGCCGCTTTTACTACTGGAAACAAATGAATAGCAATTAAACTTAACTGATGCCAAACAGTACAAAATAGTTCTAAGACTTAAAAGAATTTATAATGACTACATTAAGGAAGAACACTCACCTGAAATGTTGTCCTGTTCTCTATCAAATTCACTCTTAATCGAGAAATTTGTAGGGGTATACGATTCGTTAGGTTCTTTCATAGAATGGACGCTGTCTACCGAAGCTCGTTCTTTCAAAGAATAATCTTTTACTTCTTCAAAAGGTCGATCCTGTTCCGTTTCACTCTTAATAACTGGAGTTCCTCTTCCGTGCTTATGAGTAGCCAAAGCCGAGTATTGGGTTAAAATTGCCGGGCAATTGTTCCCTTGAGCACAATGGAAGTGATTACGAAGTTGGTTCTTGAAGCAGCTCTTTCCACCGCAATGGTCGAAGGAGGCAAAATAATCGAAGCCTTCTAACAGAGGACTTATAGAGTGAGATTCTCTCATGTGTGTTTCCATGATGATATGTGTTTCTCCAGCAAAGCTGCAATTGAAGCAGTGGAGATGCAGTCTTGTCATTCTTAATTGACAGTTGGGATACGACTGTGAGCAAGCGTCGGGTGTCGTGAAGACCTCGAAATGTTGGAATTTGATGCGCTGAAATAAAATAACAAGTTAGGATCGCTTTCAGAAATATCAAGATATATTCTCAAATACTTTTGTTTTATATTTACTCACAGGAAACTCTTCAACTGTTGTTATGACAGGCGCTTGAGGGGCGGGTGGAAGAGGTATTTGATTGCACTTTGGCAATTTAAATGATGTAAATATCGCTTGAGGAGTCACCTGAAAAGACAGTTCAAAATTAGTATTCCAACAACATTAATTGATTTGACCTAAATAAAATTTACTCTAAATAAATTGATTTGACTATTTCTTTTTCAATCTATTTGATGAGTCAAAACATTGGATACTTACATTATCGGTCCAAACTTCCACCACCCTATTCTTAGGTGGCCTTCCTCGCTTTCTACTGAACATCTCATCCAATGAGCTAGACGGATTGACTTGCTGAGGAACGAGTCCATGATTCGGTCCAAGATTAAGCTGAGCTTGTAAATTCGGCGTCAGCTGAGATGTCAGACTTGGTGTCATTTGTGCTAATTGCGCCAAATTAGGAGGAAGGTTCGGTATGTTCGGAACTTGGCCAAGTTGAGCTGCCATGTTCGGGTGTAATTGGGCTGAGAGTTGCGGTGTGAAGTTGGGAGCGAATCTCGCCGCTAAGTTGGGAGACATAGGACTCAGTATGGCATGCTGGCGGTGGTGTTCCAGACGTCTGAACGGATGTTCTTCTGAGGATAAAATAACTGCTCCACAATTTTCCTGAAAGGTAATAAAGTTATTAAAATTTGGAAACAATGTCGATCATATGGTAATACAAGAAAGATTTCTAAGCGTATTAGTTACCATGCTTGGAGCTAAAGCTAAAACTTACCCATGTGCAATGATAGTGTGTAATGTCCCTGATATGTTGGCACGCCGAGTTTGAGCAAGGGTTGTTTCTCGAATAGGTCATGAAGTATGCTTCAGTCACTTGGTTTTGTTGCTCGTGTTCCATCGCATGCTTCACCATTGTGTTGTGACAGCTGTAAATGACAATGCCAGGTTACTATTGAATCAACACCAAAAAAAAAATCGTTTTGGAGATCTTACAAATATATGAAAATAGAAAACTACTATAGTTTAAAGATTAAATCATTTACATAGACTAACCTGTGAGCCATCTTGCAGTTCTCAGCCAAGCAGTGATAGTGCTTGTTGAAAGCACTGCATTTGCTACATTTGTCTTCTGCCTCGGTCCCTCCGTTGAAGGTCTCGATGTATTTGCGAGAAACCTCTTCCACTAAAGCTGGGTTCTGTGAAAAAGTAGAATTTACCAGGTTAGGTATATTTAACTCAAAAAAAACTCATTGTTATTGATCATAAAATTTAGATCATCCACCGGCTAAGTCCTACAACTGAACAAAAATCCGAAGATTGTGATCCGAAACTTTGATTTCTTATGACAATGGATTTGTAAGACTTACAGAGAATAGATGTTTTAGTAGATACTTACGAAAGGATAAGGATAATCCGAGTCCACCATTGAGTTGGACATCTCATCGTCGATATGTAGATTGACTCCAGGAGAGTACATGCTGAGGTCAGCCCCTTGCTGCATTAATGCGCTTTGGATCACGGAGGTCGGCAGTCTGCGGAAAATAATATGTTTATATAACAGTTGTTTTTTTGATAACTTTGCCCTTTTGACATTTTGCTGATAATTATTGGTTAAAAGCATAGGTTAGATAACAGTCAAGAACTTGCAATAAACTTACTTGACCATTTTATTTTACTGCATTTGTATTACTTGTGTGTTTTTTATACTCGGCGACTGTAATACTCGAATTGAGATTATGGTGGCGGAACTACTAGCGCATACTTTTTGATAGAGCTTGTATGGTCGCATATTGTAGCATCCATAACAATCACAGAAAGGATTTCCATACAATATTGTGAAACTGTTGTCGGGCCCCGCATTGCGTGTCGCCGCCGGCACAATCCACCGGGAGATCGAACGTTACGAGATTACATAGAAGCAGTAGGTTGTGCACGGCTTTCGTCGAACTCAATTCTTACCGGCTTGTTTAAGCACTCGTATAAAAACTATTGTGTGCAACGGTACATAATAAGGGTTCTTAAAATTCTTCGACCCTCGAAAACACTTCGACCCTCGAATCTTAAGAACCCTCATTATGTAACTGTTGCACAAAATACTATATTGTGATAAGTAAGCAAACAAAAAGCGATCGTCTCAAAATATAATTTATGTGGAAGTTCATTTAAAATCATCTTTGATAACAAAAATTCCAAAGGACATTACATAACATGAAAAAAACTTACCCAAAGCTCATCTCCTGTTCCTTCCTCTCATGCTTCCTCTTATGTGTGAAGATCTGACTGCTGGAGTGCAGCACGTAGTTGCAATGCGGTCTGATGCAATGTATGTGGTTGCAGGTTCTGCTGAACCGGCAGTCGCGGTATGGGCAGGCCTCGTTCTTCATGTACTTCTTGAAGCCATCTTTGGAGAGAGCTTCGTCTTTGATGTGGTACGTCTTGTGTTTTTCTGTAAGAGAAATTAGTACTTTTGATTAGGCACATAATTAATTTAACAAATAAATTTTCATCACTTTTTCTAATGTCTGGGCTCTCCCTTCAGTGAAAGAGCTGGAGCTCCTATTGAACCAGGGTTTAAAATATGAGGCTATAATGGTGTTGTAGACGCTTCTAATTATATGCAATTACTGGTAATTATTATGAAATTCATTTTTTTTGAGAAAAGTAATTGGGATCAAGCGATTGGCGAGTAATTTTAAGAGGAATAGACGAAAAAAGAAGCACTTTATTCAAACTACTTACCCATATCAGCTTTATTCTTGAAGGTATATGTGCAGCCGGGCCGCCGGCAGTGGAAGTGCGTGGTCCTCTGCCCAGCAAACACGCAATGTGGAGCGGCGCAGCTCTCAGTGGCCCTGAACCGCTGGAAACCCTCTTGGAGGATGGCGGAGTCCTTGCGGTGGTAGTTGGCGTGCATTTGCACGTCGGAAGTGGAGATATACACCTGGAATACACGTAGATAGAGATGTTAGATTTAGGCATATAAGCGGTATAAGGACCCAGATCTGGAGGTAGCTTTGATAATAATGAAGTGAAACACGGTTCAAATTGTAAGTTTACATCTGACTTAGTAGATATAAAATACCGTTTATCAGAAGACGAACTATTTCGTTTGGTACATAATTGAGCAGTCAAAAATCATACATTTTGAAATGAAGCCTCCAGGTCATTTCTTAAACTTTAAAACTTGTAATGTTTAGATTACACGGGATTAGAAGGTCAAGAATCAACTTCAAAACTAACAACTGGGTCAACCTCAAAACGTGAATAGTAGGTAACAAAATTCTCTGAAAGTCTTAAAATACAATAGTTTTTTTTATGATATAGGAGGTAAATGAGGAGATGAATCGCCTGATGGTAAGCAATTACCGCCGTCCATAGACACATGCAACACCAGAGGTGTTTCAAGTGCGCTGCCAGCCTTTAAACGGGGAATGCGATCTATATTGTTTTAATACTGCATTGTGATCTCACCTTATCACAGCCATCCTGGATGCAATGGTAATGCGTCTGGCTCCTGTTGTGAGGGCAGTCGCTGAACCTCTCCGAGCAGTCGTCCAGAGGGGAGTAGCGCATGAAACCGTGCGCGAGAGATTCGTCGCGTTTCTTGTGCCACTGTTGATATAAATTCTTACATTAGTAAAAAAAATCTTCAAAAGTATTATGGGATGGGATGTTTTCAATCGATAAAGCGATCATTAAGAGTTATGAAAAATCGTTCTAAGACAAAGTGTGCAGGGTGTATTTTTTTATTGATGTTGTACGCTCAAATGAGATCAAAGAATTATTGTCAGTCCTCGAGTTGAATGGTAAACGTCTAGTCGAAATTCGAAAAGCATGTGGGAAACCGCAAACACTTCGACACTTTATTTCTATATGGTTTGTCTAAAATCTTGGTGTTAACCTTGAAATGCCTGATCATCTCTTCTTTCTTGCAGAATACCCTGGCGGGGCAGTCCATGCAGTGGAAGTGCTCTCTGTAGCCAAGATCCTTGCAGTATGAGGAACCGCATTCCAGGGTGGAACTGTACCTGGGCGTGCAAAAAATACTGGTTAGGTTTAAATAATTCCCTTTAATTAAAATGATGATCAAAGGACATTAATTAGTAAATTGCATAAAATTATTACTGAATTCCTTTTAAAAAATAAGATTTTAATGTTGTCCGCCTTTACTTTAGTATGTTGTTACCTAATTTGTATGGTGACAGCAATTTATCCGATAACTAGTTGTAATAAATGAGATTTTGATTGACTTTGATATAAGAATGTGTATTAGAGGAATTGTACCGTAATCATTTGACCTCTAAATCAATCTCACACCTATACAACTATTTGAACAGTAAATTTAAAAATGTGATCCCCTATTAATGTATACCGACTTAAGGATGGTTCATGGTATAGGTCCGGGTCCTACACGACACTTCAGACACTTTATTTTGTATATAAAGCGTCACGTGATCCTCGGAGGTCACTCGGAGGTCATTCTTTATACAAAATGAAGTGTCAGAAGTCGTGTAGGACCCAGACCGCTACACTGTGAACCATCCATGACTATCTCTTTAAGTTAAGATCTGTATTTGAAGGTATCTATAATCACTCTATCTCCTACTTAATGTCCTAAAGTGATATTTATCTAAGGAGTAAACTCAATGTAAATCTTCCTTTTCATAAAGTACAATATTTATGACGTCGGTCGGTACGCCCAAATCGAGTTCATCAACAATTCCTTCCTCACTGTTGCTTACGCAATTGGTGTCACTTATAAAGAGTGACATAAAAAATGATGTTCGTTAAATGGATGATTCAATACAATACAAATTATGATTCCAAGTATTAAGGCCCTATTAGATACCATGCTTGCTCAACATTCTTACAAGCTTACAGGAAAATACTAGAAAGAAATACTAAGTAGTATTTGAGAAGGTACTAATAATCAATTGTTGCACCTGATGATTGTTATATAAATTCTGACTGTTGTGAAATCAAATCTTAAGTTGCTGAACCTGAATTTAAATACAAACAATGATATTCATTGTATCGCTCTGGGATATTATCTATTTTGAAACTGCTAATCTAAATTAGCGTAGGTTGTATAGATGTTTAAAAGTGACATTTACAAATACCTTTTGACATATCTAGAGTAATCCACCGTCGTTTGCAGTGAATTCTTCCGCGCTTGATCCAAATGATTCAACGCTGACAGCAAACCTAAAAACAAGCAAAAAAATATATGCTAATATCCTTGGAAACAATCATAACTAACGATACATTCAAGCATTCCTTTTCCGTCAAACTTATTCTTTTGTTTGGAACAGGCAAATCACCTCGATGCATCATATTCAAACGAACAATGTACTATTTTCATCGTGTTGGAAATATTAACGTCATACCATACGTTTACGTTATAGTTTCTATCGTTAAGAGGTTTAGGTTGAGAAAAAACCAAAACTTTGTTAGTTGTGTAACCGGCCCCTCCCCGTATCAAGTTTTGGAGTATCAAATAAATTATTATGGTAATTAATCAATGTTTTCTCCGAGTCACTCTAGAGCGGGCATTGTGAGTGATCGTTGACTCTGCTCTAGTCCGTACATTGTAACACGAAAGCGTTTTTGTGTTGCTCTTTACAAGTCACCAAGACGCCGTTTTAACGAAACAATTGTAATGATTTAGTACCAATATTATATCAACTTCATTCAACTTATGAATCGTTTAAGAAACATAATTGTTACAAATTCTGCCAGCATTGTTAATTAACTTTATCTGTAGTATCATCTGTGTTTTCTCACGTGAAACACTTTTGCGCACGTCATTACATCATCCACACACGTACCCACATTGTATTGAAAATTCGGATTATTCTCCAAGAGATTAAACTGGTGTTTGTGCTCCGGTGTCGACACTCCACCTCTGCCTTTTTTTACAAATTCGTTTTGAAACACGAATTAATACCTATACTTATGTAGATTAGCGTTCAACACAATGGATGTTAACATACGGCTTGATAATTTGGCCGGTTACATAAGTCGTGCATGAATACTCGTGATTGTAACCAGTATTAGAGAGCAGGTTATTATTAATGAAACAGATCACCGGTTTCCGAGATCTTTCTTCACGTTAATGGCTCACGATTTTGTAACACTGCCAAATTGATAGAGAAAAATAAGCATTGTTACACGTCAATAAGTGTTAAGTATCAAATTTATTGCCTTTAATTTATGGAGATTAAAGATTAAGTGATGCGATAAAGACGAATTTGATGAAACGCTGAAGTGAGATCGTGAAACTTTGGCCGGAATTGAATTTTTCGATTCGTTGCGAGTACATGACGAAAAATAAAAAGACAATGGACCGATCCGGCATCAGATAATGCCCGTTCGACATAATAAACATTTATAATACGAAGGTGGTTTTTAGGAAATTTCGTAAGATATTGTATTGGCTCATTCAGCCGAGACAATGGGGTCCTCATAATGTTCTACATAATGGGTTTTTGAGCTCACTCAATGGAACCTCGCGGTGATCGACGAAAGTTGGGATTTATGATTCAAGAGAAAAGGGTGCGCGACTTCCTTCCTTCTTTGTATCCGTGCTTTGATACACATAGCATTGAATAAATTGCTTCGGTATTTCTACATCGCCTTAAACGATGTGCATTTTTAAATTCGCAACAACTTGCAAAATCACTAATCTCTCTTTTAATCACTTCCTCGTCAATATCCTTGTATAAAAAAGTTGATCTCGTTCACACGGCTATTACAAAAACGTTTACTCTCCAACCGTTAATACCGAAAACTAAACCACAGTTCAGTTATAATCCCTCACTGGCATTTACTTAAGTGAAAAATGTTCAAATGTCACTCCGCTTGTACGGCTTTACAATTCTGTCACTAATTGAAGTAAAATGTCATCCGAGATTTAGATAAATGCTCCAAAATGTTTGGTCTGGAGCCGCGTGGGTTTTGAAAGCGTCTTTGTTAATACAATCTTCCTTTTGTTAATTTAAACTTTTTCACATTGTTCTTTAATATAACTAAGCTCATCCCGATGCACTAATTCAATTTGCTGGAATTGAGTACCATTTCCTTTTGCATTCAAATGTAAAATAAACATCTCTTTTATATTTTTACTTTTTTTACTATAAATAGGTCCCTTAAACGACTCCATGTTCTGCGGTCCAGCCGTCAACAATCAGGTCATCACGAGTTCAATAACTGCGTCTTCAATTCCTCGTTCGTCTCTCAATTGACATTTTATTCTCTGCAACTATCTCTAAAATGTAAATGCGGTCTACTCACATCTACAACATTACCAACTACATATCAATTTCCATCGCTGTTCGATTCTGAATCTTATTCATCGACAAGAAGATTCCGATCAAAATTTAAGACAGTATAGTTATTGTTGTCTTCAAACTTACACGTCCGGTTTTACTTGAGATTTTATGCTGACTTGTTGACGGGTAATTTTATTGAATGCAAGAGGGCATGTTATGCTGGTAGATGTTCAGTATAATAGTACATTTTATAAGGCTGTGTATCGTATAGAGGAGGTAATGAGGCGGGGCCATGGGTGTATGTACGGACAAAGATATGGCTATTGACATGCTGTAAGATCATCTACGTATGTATCTTTAAGCACCTTTAAGCTTATTAACTACTTTTGTAACGAGTTTTGTCGACTTAATAAACTATTGTCTTTAATTCTTAAGTTTTTATAGGCCTTTAAATTCCTCATCAACTCGCATATTTCTGATCATTGTATTTTACTTAAACTTACCCAACATGCCAGGTTGATTAGAACATGCTCGTGAGTAAAAACTAGTATTTTGAATACAGTACACTAATGGAGCTTCGTATATCTAATTCAATGAAACACGAATCTCGTATCCCTATTTGTACGTACTCCAAAACGAGATGAATCATGCGATCCTCGGAATATTACGTCAATATATGTGATCGATGACCAAGCTACAAATATACTCATGCAACCTAATAATCATATCAAAACTTCTTTACCTTAGGGTAATAAGACTGAAAATGGAAAAGCAGAAAATATAGTTGCACGTAATAATAAAGATTGTGGTAACAACGTACTTTTTATAACAATATTTCGGTTTGGAGATACTCCGATAAGGACAGACACGTCTAGTTTAATTTTTCCATATATCGATTAATGTATTGTGTCTTCAAGATTGGAAGTATCTTTAACGTTTTCCTGTGCAGATTATTTTTGTACTATTGTTATTTCCATCTTTGCGTGGGATCTTTTTGTGTGTTTTAGAATACCAGTTATTACGAACGTTTACGTGTTTGGTTTTTTTGACGTCTTTAGATTCTAATCTGTGTTTCTGAGAACGTGTATCTATAATATTTTTGCTTATGTTGAAACATAAATTTACGTCAAACTTTGGCGGAGAATGATTTGTAAAACGAGCCCCATCTAAATAAACAAAAGAAATTGCTCCAAGCTGTATACTTTCTTCAAGCACATCAACTAACTCTCTAGTCGATGAATGGTCGACGTTGAAGTTTAATTAGACAATAATTACAGCATTGTGTACACCATAGTTAATTATACATATGAAACGATCCATTAGCCAGTTGCCAATATGATTTGAGACATTTACACGCACTGGAGACCCATAAAGTGAGTCGGCGGATGAAAGAGCCTGATAATTATGAACGTACGCATGCGTAGATCAAATCGGGTCCGTCGATAGATAAAGGATCTAGATGTGTTGTGCCGGCGATCGGGCCGTATTACGTGTCATAGAAATGCGGAGCACCATTGCTATTCCTATGGGTGCCGTTTAAGTATTGTTTTATTGACAAGAAAGTAGTAAACAAATCATAAACCTATGTTTTATGGCCCACCGAAGATTAACTATATGAATTTTTCAAAATTTAAATTCGTATTTTTTTTTTTTTTATGTAGAATAGGCAGGCGTTTGACCACGATCTCACCTGATGGTAAGTGATGATGCGGTCTACGGTGGGGCACGCTTACCTATGAGATACCTATTTACTCGCGCTTTGAAGAGACCCAAATTGTACTCATGTGGAAACACAACTGTTTGCTGTCAGACACAACGATCAATGATGTTATGTATTATGTTAATAACTATTTTAATTTTCTTGTTCATTGTGGTATTTTATTCATTGTTTGACGATGAATTGTCAAATAACTCATAAACAGTCTCAATTATAAATTGTAAATTGTATTACTTATCAAGGAAAATAAATAAATTGAAATTGAAATTGAAATTGTATTACTTTGGAATAAAAAGTTTATTCAGGTACTTGTATTTAAATTGTTTAATAAATTGCTGTTTTTTTTAATTATTGTACTTATTAAGTTAATTTCACTAATAAATATTGTAAGCGACCACAAACTCTGTAGTCATACGATTAAATTAAATGAATAAATAAATTGGTAAAAATATGAGGATTGTTATCTTGTTGTGTCACTGTGGCACTACCGTTTACTATTTTTGGGTGATTACGGTCATAAATAGTTTTGCACGATGCAATTGAATATGGAAAAATCCGTAGATTCGGATAACTTCATCCATTTATAATCCAGATCGCAAATCCTAGCCGTAGCAAAACGGAAGCGATACAGATTCAGATTCAATCGCTATCGCAATCTCTATAACACGAAATCGCCATCTGTCCCTAGCTCGGCTTTGTTCGGCCGTCTCCGTCGGCCGTCGGCCAGCGCCCGCGCTGATTGGAGTACGTAAATGATTCCGCATGATCTTGTTTAGTTTTTGTTCTGTTTACGCTGTCTTTCTAGATGCAATAAACTTTTAGTTTATTTTAGACTGGTAGTCAATTAGTAAGTTTTTTATGGTCGTTAGTTTCCGCGGTTCGCTCCGGAAATGTGTTATTACGGATACTTTTACTTGTCGTTTTTGCGATAATCAAATTTCTCTGCGCAGTAACTAGTTTATTACAGTTATTTTGCGTTTTATTACGAATCAAAGGTACTTGGCCTAATTTATATAGGCAGCGTGTGTTCAAATTAAAATATACCTAGTTGTCTGACTTAAGACAGCGTCTCAATCCGATATACCGATTTTAGATAATCTCAGTATTCTCTATAAAACTTATAACGTCCAATTTCCAAATCTAAGGTACATCATTATCGGTTGTCAAAAAGGCGTAACTTTCATAAAAATACATTTAGAATTAAACTCTATTAACAACCGTCAATGATGTACCTTTGATTTGAAAACGTAACATTTATGCAACTACAATTGCAACATACAATCTCTACACTCACATCATTAACTCGACTTAATTACCATTTCCTTACAAACTTATTGTCCGGGTCCTTTAATAAAATAAAGGTAAGCCATGATGGATAGACGGCGCGGGCGCAGATCGCATCGATACGACCGAATCGATTATGTGGATTAATGTGGCGATAATCGAGAACTTTGTGAGTCGATGGACGTGTTCAGAAACGATGGTACAATGCCAATGTGATGCCAAATAAAAATTAATTGTTATTGTTGCACTTGTGCACATTTTCCCTTGTTTTATTTCCCAAATATTAATGAATTATTAAGAAGGATAACACATTAAAGAAATGCTGTTCGATAGTTCATACTTGATATAGTACCTACTTGTAAATAATACAGTTAATTTAAGTAAAATATCGGTAATTCGGTGTCGTAAGTTACGTGTATAAGAAACGATTGAATTCTTCAAAATTGCCTCATAACTAATTTAATAATCCGTCTGCAGGAGACTCAAAGATTTTTTTATATAATGTATGATATCTAATAAATACATACTTAGATCCCGATATCTCCTACAAAAACATATTTTGAGGCTTAAAAAATACGTCACCAAACGGACGTTGCTAAAAAAATTACTAAAAATCCAAAACATACTATGAAAATGTTTAATAAGTAGGTATAATTTGTTGCACATAACTACATAAGAAATAAAAAAAATGCGTTATCCTAAAGAGTTTGCTTTCGAACGACTCCTATCGCCGTTGCCACATGGAATCAATACAATTTCAATATAATTCTGATACATCAAAAACATGTTCGATAATAAAGCCCTTGTACTTTTCTTTTTACACAGCAGATGTACGAATGTGGTTTTGTTTTAATTTCAATAAGTTTAACGTATTATCTTGATGCTGCAAAGTCGGTCGGTAAAGTCATTATGGACTGTTTGTTTTGTTCAAGAATATCTTTGCTCTAGAAATTTTTGATAAAAAAACTGTTAGAAATAGAACTGAATTGTATGGGTTGTCAAAGTTAATGTGACATACCATCAGCTGCTACAACTTTGCCCAAGATGCTCATATTTGACTGACTTGAAAAACGTGGTTTTCTTCACCAAACAGCTATTTTTTATCTTTTTTCTGAGATGCCTTCCTCCTGTGTAAAGAAAACCATGTTTTTCAAGCCCGGCAAAGTTGAGCATCACAGGAAAAGTTGTAGCAGTTTACGGTCGGTACTTTGATCGACTATTGACGATAGTAATTAATTTCAAATAAGTTTTTTTTGTTTATGCGACATTACAATTTTAACATTCGACAAAATACCATCTTAAGAACAATTTCGGCCATTCTCGTAAAAATCGTGACTAAGCCATAAGCACATAATTGTCTTCCTAATAATTTTATTGGAACGCGATCGATAACCATAATCAAGCGTTGTCATAACAGACGGTTCGCATAAATATAAATATAGTTCCGTGACACGTTTAAAATATAAAATCAGCATAATATGCTATTAACATTCTACGCATATAGGCGACAAATGAAGGGGTCATGTGACTATTACGACTGTCTATTATCAGAGACAAGTATAAATATAGACTGCCTACTCCATACAATGTCAACGTATATGTAGATGTAGACGTCGCAGCGTAGCGATGTTTTCAACTGACTTCGAGATTTCGAAGGAGGAGGTTCTCAATTCGTCGGGATCTTTGTTTTTTAGTATTACGCTCTAATCTCTGCTTAACATGGGATTGTGAGGTTACAAAATGTTATTTATTTGTTATTATTATTTATTAGCCTATAGTGTCCCACTGCTGGGCTACGGCCTCCCTCTCTTTCTTCCACTTTGTCTATGGCAATATCAACCCAATCACCACGAAACAAAATAGACATAAAATATGTGCACTCTAAGAATAAAACTTGGGTTACGGGACCTTTGAGTAAAATGGGACGTAATTGTATAATACAAAATGACAATGAAGTTTTGATTCATAACCAGTAAATAGATGGGTGACATTCTCTATTTAAATGACTGTGCACGTGTGTAAGTATAGTAAGATATTTTTTAAGATGTCCGAATTGTAGGAAAAAATCTCTAGTGAGATGCGGATATATCTTAAAAATATACTACCATACATACCATGTGTTTAAACCTTTGAGTGATGGAAAACAACATGGAACTGAAACCACGTAAATGTAATTAATCTTAACTGCAGATACGATAAGGAACAAGGTTAGTGCAGTGAAATTCGTTTTCGGGCTATTTCCGTACAACCATTCTGACGACAGTTCGCACTTGCCGACTCCTTTGGCGTCTACAAAATCCTATGGCCAGTGGCCTTGCGGCTACATTGACAGTCTTTTCAAGTCACTTGTCTCTACTATTACATTTTGCTATTATTGTGAATTGGAAAGTAGGATACGACTTTTGTATGACTATGAATGGTAATAGAATTAAGTTTTTGAAGAGGCGTTACCGACGCGAATGGGTGTCTGATTGTTTATTTTTTGTGGTTTTCGTGGCGTTTTTTGTAAAAAGAGTTGGATTTTTACATAAAACTGGAAGGTGTGGTTTTCCATTGTTTTGCATTTGGATGGTTTTTAGTATGCAGTAACGCCCATAGTGAAAAATCTCTTGTTTACCTAAAGGTTAAAATAAAGTCACAGAACTTACATGCCTAACGATAATTATTGTTTAAGTATAATTATTTTTAAAGATATACATATACGGGTTTGAATCCTGGTCAGATATTTGTTCCTGAGTTATGGATGTTTTCTATGTATTTAAGTATTTATCTATATCTATCTATTATATATATCGTCGCCTAGTACCCGCAACACAAGCCTTATTGAGCTTACTGTGGGACTAGGTTGATTTGTGTAAGATTGTCCTAATATTTATTATTTATTATTATTATTATTTATTTATACATAAGTATTCATTTTTTTTAATGATCCTGTCAGAAAAATAAAATTAATAGGTACAGAATGTACCGATAGATCGCGAGGCTTAAATAGCCTTAATAGACCTTTATAACTAACAAGAAAAACCTGACACCCATCCTCCCTTTTTAGAAACAATCCATTCTGATTTAACACGCTTGCAAAAAGGTAAAATTAAACCATTAAAGAATACTAGTATCCTCTTATACCACAAAACGAAGACGCTACAGGTCACATAATGCATTATAATTTTATACAAAGATACAAACTGCAACTCAAATGAATATGCAAAAGCGTTGAGAGTGTATACGATTGAGTTATTGTGATCATACGCATGTGTGCGGCGCGGATTACTTGCATAGACTGCGCATGTAACAGTCATCAGACATGTACAGTCGTCATCAGATATATCAGAGCGGACATGGTCACGAATATCTGAACAACGCCTGTATTTTCAAGGCGATGAAGTCCATGTTCAGATATTTTTGAGTACCTTGGCCGCTCCGATATATTTGATAGCGACTGTACTAAGTTTGTTGTTTGATTACTTCAGTTGCGTCCACGTGGACCACGTGTCACGTTTCCATGTAAATCAGGAAGTTTTATAGATGAACATGAGTTTTTGTAATATAAAAAAGTTTCCGTCATATTACCTTAATTAACACTCATATCATACCTACGTTGTTAATATAATTTTCGTATCATATACGCTGAGTCTATTGTATAGTAGTCTACGCCACTCCGCAACATGCAGACACAGCATGGTTTTACATATGTGCGTGTGAGCGTGCGTGTGTGTGAGCAGCGCGTACGCATCCAAAGAAATGCATATTTTATGACGTCTGTTCACATTCTGCGCGGTGCCACAAAGAAATTATACGCGCATTAAACCCGTGGAGGTGTGATTTTTTTTATATTTTCCGTACACGCTCTTTAGTATGTATGGAAGAGAAAATCCATCGCTTGTACTTTATTGCGAATCGATCGAACCTTTGAATATTAATAGCTTTTTCCTAGACTGGCTGGCTCTTGTATAAAATAACTTAAGTTCGCAGACAGAGTTGTAGAGACGTTATTCATTACTTTGATTACAAAAACAAATGAGGCATGCAACATGCGTTCGTTTTACAAATTTTGTTGATTAACATCGTCCATTATTTTGAATGCGTTTTGGGAAATCAGTTTCATGGTCGGTACACATTCGTTGAACTGCGAAAAATCTGTTATTTTGTTTAAAATCTTTTGTGATTAGCTTTTGTTTACGTAAATTATAATATACGATTTCCGATAGCTCAAGTATGTTGATAAAATAGAAATGAGAATTCGATAACATTCCCAAGTAACATTTTGAGCTGTATAATAGCTGTATCGGCCAATTTTTCTGCTGTATAAAGGCTGTATTGACGGGCTTGGAGACCGTTATATCCTCAAAAAGGGCCCCAAATTATACAGCTCTAAGTGTTAATATAGCTGTTTAACGACGAATTTTACAGCTCTAAGTGTTGATATAGCTGTTTAACGACTAATTTTACAGCTTTAAGTGTAGATCTAGCTGGTTAACAGCTGTATTATTACTGAGTGATGGCTGATTTACAGCATAAATAAATTCCATTATACAGCTAATACTCCTCGGCTACACTTTTTATGCCTATATTCACAGCAGTAAACTGACAAAAGTCTACATAAGAGATTTTTTTACCCGAGTTGTGTCTATTCTACTTTGGAACGTCATAATTCGAAGACATCTTGTAAAATATACGCATCCATTAAGTGTACAAAAGGAAACTAAACCAACTGCGGTAGTAAACGATATTCTGTACCTATTCTGCTTGCGGCTGTTAGTTTTATGTGAATGTATATACTAATTGTAAACAAAAAACTCACGCGCCCTCGAAATTATAGAGATAATTCAATAATTATTGTACATTGTGATTTAGTGGATCGAATCTTTTTTTTTAGATTGACTCTTTTGTGTTACTTATGCTTCTCTATTTAACAATAAAGTTATTTTATTACATGTAATTAGTAACTACTTAAGTGTTATAATTGAGAAACATAATAACAAACCCATTTTAGGATTTTTAAAGATTGTAGGTTATGTTATTAATGGCGTTCGTAATTTAAACAGCATTAGCTCTTCAAGTACTCGATTTTGAAGCTATATGCTGAACTATGGAAAAAATTGAGTGTGTTTACCAGCCTCGAGTTCAATAGCTGCTGTGTAATAGTATTTAATTTTCGGCTTTATAAAATAGTATGAATACGCTTTTAAACAGCTTATAACATTACATAAAACTCTTGTAAAGGTTACAGCTTTATAAAGGCTTTCTATAGAACCATTATTCAGGTATTATACAGCTTCATGTGATGGCATTATAACCGAGTAGGTTTACACCATTATTCAGACAATAACATCATTGTATACTCTTATTCCGCCGTTACAAAGCTTTAGTTTTCCAAAAATGCAGTTCGCTTTTTTTAGCACTTAATTCTGTATAATGCTGTTTTTTTATGTTAATATAAAGCCAAAAGTAATACTTTCAACATTATACAGCGGTAAATCAGCCTCACTGTATAAGAGAAACCTTTTCTGCGCTAGTTCAGCTTTAACAGATTTTCTACTCCGTTATTCATCCGTTTTTAAGCTCTAAGCTGTTTACTAGCGAATTTAAGCATCTTTTTAGTCTAAAATGTTACTTGGGTTAAATATCGATTAGTATTATTCGCTTATGCGACGCATAATTAATTCAATTTAGTAATACAACAGCAAAATATGTTCCTAAACATAAATCTGGAACAAAACTGCCATTGACTGTATCTATGCCCTTTACTTTTTTATGGCAGCATTCAATCAATTACGATATCAATCAAATTCATCACACATCTAAGCTACCAATTAATTTTATTTCGAACATTAACCTTTCCACTCCATAGCTTTCCTGTCCCGCCGACAGGATATGCAGCTCTAAGTTAATTAACAAAAGGGCTCGCATCCACACTACACAACTATACAGCATTATTCTAGCTCGCGGCCCCGTATTAACTAAGTGCCAATGTGTAACAAACTCTTGAAATTTACGGTTAAGTTCGATTCAACTTTAATTATATGGCCGGAATAGGCGACACGATTGTATGTCTAAGATCGAAGGTTTAATGATACTTTATTTTCATTAGTACTCGTTGGAACTCAATGAGTTAAATATCCTGATTAAGTATAAAAACGCAGCGCAGTAACCGACTTTAAAATCATTGAATTTAAACTTTCGTGAGACATATTAACACTATTATCACTGCATGCGGCTGTACTCACTTGTGTTTGGCCACTACGCGCGACATGTTTAGGAGAGCTTAGGTCTCCATCTTCAAGCACGAAGAGTGCTAGGCGAACCGATTCACGACCCGACGTTGCGAGTTAGACTTTAAAATCTTCGCCAATTTAATGCTGAAGCATGGAAGCTTTTAAGTAGGTATTGTTATAGTAGGTAAGTATTCCAAATCAAATCGGTGGTTCGAATATCGAAGAATGTGTTATTTATACGAATTTATTTTTTTGTACTTTACGTAACTTTTTTCCGAAAATAACTATTATTAATAAAAGAAAATTAAGCGTGACGTCTTAGTGCTACTCACTAAATCAGTACATATCACCTTCAATCTCAATCCTTTAGTAATAAATCTAGCATAGTGTCAACTATTAAGAATTAGTGTGTCGAACACTACATTTTTTTTTCTTTTTATTCTATTTATAAATTGTTTACATACAAACGCACATACAGCGTGCAAGACGCGCTCTCACGTCAATAAGCACCCACCGGATGCGAACCTAGATGCCCAGTAAATGGGAAACCGCCTGATTCGCCTATTGCGGCCCCCACAGGATATCACGGAAAATAACCGCCGGTTAAATTGGGATTTTATTGACAATTGTTCCCCTTAACGCTGGGCTGTGATTTGAAAAACATCGCAGATCAGCGATGGTTGTATATGAGCGTTAGACAGACCTTTATAACCTCTTAAGTCTGGAATTTGCTGTTAATAAGGTAGAATACATACTTGAGTACTTTGACAGTATAATTTGTCAGCTTCCGGCATATAGTTCTCCTCATCGA
This sequence comes from Pammene fasciana, assembly GCA_911728535.1. Classification (NCBI taxonomy): domain Eukaryota; kingdom Metazoa; phylum Arthropoda; class Insecta; order Lepidoptera; family Tortricidae; genus Pammene; species Pammene fasciana. The sequence continues at coordinate 4,980,071 of OU452295.1, forward strand.
TTTCGATGACGGCGACCCTAATGCAAACCTTATGGAGGTTGACTATTGTGAGCCCTGATATGCCTGGCCAGGCCGAACTTGGTCTTGAATACCCTTTTACACATGTGGCAGTAGAGTTGGCCAGTTGCGTTGTAGGTGTACACGTAAGAGGGCTTAGGTCTCTCAAAGATGGCGAACGGAAATGTATGTAAAGTGCTGTCAAATTACTCCATACAATTATGAATCCTTCTAACTAGGTAAGCACTTCATCATGTTAGGATAATAATCCATAAAAAATCGAGAATTTGACGCCTCCATTTGAAGTTTTGAAGTCGGTCAAAATAATACGTAGGTAGGTAGTTCAAAGTCAAGATTAAAATCTGACAAGATCGAGTAAAATACGAATATATTGACCTCAAATGTTATAAAAACAATATATTTGGCGCATAAAAACGGTAATAATAGAATTCAAGCAGTTATTAATGCCAAGCACAAATTAGAACATATTGGAAAAATCAAACGCTGCCGCCGGCAAACTCACTGCCTAGATATCGAATGACAAATCGATTGTTTGATAAAATCATCGATTATCGACTCGCAACCTCCCACCGGTCCCAGCGTTCCCAATATCCCTGTCCCTTTTACTTTAAACAACTTTATATTCCCCTCCTTTTCTATAAATTATTATACCGTGCGCTCCTAAGGCGATAGAGATATAATTTATTAAGAATTTGTTAATTATAGCAATTAAAAACACGGCTTCTTCTATATTTCTGATGTTTATTGTGTGTTAGAGTATTTATCAATATTACTAAGTTTTACACCTACATACGAAACTGTTTTATGAATTAGTTATTCTAATTCGGTTGGGCTTGTAATCGAATAATTAATCGATTTTAATCGATTAGGTTGTTGTAGTTTTAATTTGATTTTGGAATGATTTCTTTATTACGACTCAATTTGGGTTATACGCCGGTTAAACAGTTAAAACTGGTTGCTATTGATTTTTTTGACATGAAATTAGGAAGAACACGACCATCATTAAAGTTAAACTGAGTAAGTAATTTTGTCCTTAAATCAATGCTAATTTAGTCATGTTTGGGCAATGCGATAGCCGAATTTATCGAATTTCGTTTGAGTAATTTCCAAGCTTTTAAAACCAGCATGTATCTAATCAGTTATCCCAAATAAATTTCAAATAAAATATATTTAAATAGTATGATATCCGCTATTTTACACGGACATAAAAACAAGTGTAGGTTTCTTCGATAATGTGTTATTAAATAATTATAATTCAATTTTATTACTTTCCATATATGGAAACAACACATGGATGTTGTTTATAAACATATTTAGCTTAAAACTTCACTTTGATAGTCTCTGTTATTTTAAACCCTCAGAATCCGATTTAAATTGACTTCCAATTAAACCCAAAACTTGGTAATGATATGCCCCTATAAAAACCGACCGTGTCAGTTCACGGTTCATCGCGACGTGTTTCGAAACGTCGCAAACAGATCATGTAGTCCCATTAGATACAATTGGGTGAACTAGCTAGATTGAGCAGATTAGGCGTGTTGGAGTGCCGAGGTTTCGGCTACACGAGTGGGGCCGCGAGGAAATGCCTAAAATTCACGGTTACCCGATTTGACCAAATCGGAATAACAATTTTTAATACAGTTGCTCAAAAAAGTGCTTTTCTTGTAGTGGTTTAGCGTGCGGAAAGTTTGATATCGCGCACTAGTGCTTTTTACTTTTCCAGCCAATCACAGCTAATGACAGTGATAGACACTAATCACAGCGCCGCACCGCACCGCGCGGAGCGTTCGGTTACATGTACTAAAGTAACCTCAAAGTGAATAATTGACAATTTTATAATTTTTTCGCAACTGTATTAAAAAACGTCGTTCGATACTCGTGCGTAAATGTCATTCTTCACTCGTCCCGAGTCTTGCCACTCGCCTAAGGCTCGTGGCAAGATATCTCGGTGCTCGTGAAGTAATGTCATACTTTCCGCACTAATATCGAAATGTACTATTAAGACGTTTTGGAGCTAAATACATCTAAGATAAATGACGATGTCTTCGCTTTTTGCGTTAAGGAAAACGTACAATTTTATATTTCGCCGTTGGTTATCTTGTTTCTTTGAGACCACTAGTAAATCTAAATCCACTGACAATCAAAGAAGAATGTACGAAACTTTTTGCCATAAAATTTTTGGTAATTTCCACAAATTGAAGCTTCTTTAACTTTTAAAAGTTGTTTTTAAATATTTTTTTTATATTTCGATTACCTACAATATGGAATCTAAGTAAAAGGTGTTAGTAAACAAGCCAAGCTAAATGAGACTAATGAGGCAATTTGAAAATACTCATTAGACTCTCTCCGGGTTCAACGTACAAAACCAATATTTGTGTGGAATCGATAATTATGCGGAAACATCAGAAATGGTCGATCAACGAATAAATTAGGCGGCCGTCACTTTTCACGGCTATGTGTAAAGAATGTACGCTTTTGTGGAGAACGTAGCTCTAATACAGGTCTTTCTTATACAGCTATAATTTTCAGTTGTTGCTTATACATTACTGCTATTAGTAGGTTTGTCTAAAGATTGGTGAAGTAAATGTAGCCTTCACGATGCGATGTAACCTTCATGACGCAGCGTAGTACTGCGAAAATCGTTTTCCTCAAACTTTAAAAATTCAATTTTAGCTTAAGTAAGTCATATTTATTTAAAAAATCTATCCATTAAAAAGTTTGATATGAACTACACCTAAGCGGTTTTGCAAAATAAAGGAATAATGGTAGGTATCTTTAAGTAGTAACATTAGACATACTACACGCGATAGATAAAAATCTGCAGATATTTGTCGTGTATGTGTTCTTCACTGATATTATCTATGTCATGTGTGACAAGATTAAAATATGTGACAATGACAAAAAAGATATTTGAAACATGACATAAAATATGAATTTAAAAAGACAGAAAAAGAGAAATGAAATAAAAGTGCCTCATGAGATTATTTACAAATTATAGTTTTAATATTTTATTTATGAATTAAATCGGACAGTATTCATATAATCGAGATACCTTGTTATAGATATAAACAGGTAATGTATAGTAATCACTTAAGATGATCGATTGCCGTCACAAGATTGTAAATATTTAAATTGTGTGTAATTTGAATGCATAATCATTATTAATACAGTTACCCTGTTAGTTTAGTTTGGTAGACATTAACTATAACATTCAGTATGTACACCTGTGAATAAGGTTCAATTCATGCTCCTTATTTAGATCTAATAAATATACACGGTGCCCGTGAGCATTGCGAGAGATTTTAACCACAAATTCCTGAGGTCATAATGCAAAATATTTTGCGTGCATTTCCTAGAACTCGTTTGAATTTCCTCTTTCAGTTTTTATTTAAAAAAATTGGTGGTAAACGTACATAGCAACAAATTCTGTGTGACAAGATACACTTCATTGTTAATTTTAAATTCTTTATTATTACATTTTTACGTACTATTTATTATTATTGATAGTAAAAATATCTACGTATACTGTGGCACGGGTCTGTCTCACTTCAAACTTAGACAGAGAAAATCACACTGTCATTTTCTAAGCTACAAAAAAAGGGGAAAAAAGGGTTGATTATATCTTGTCAATTCGACTGTTACTGCATTTTTTGAGACTAGCACACAATTTTATCTACTTTTATCCTCTTACTTTTTCATAGCAAATTCGTTCAAATTCTTGAGAGTCGAGTTACAATGACACATAAACACAGTTTCCCCGTTAAAGACACTAACGAGAAGAAACTGCGCGTGCGCATGCGCTAATTCGCTCGCACCTGGACTTAGCAGGTTATGACAAACGGATAAGGCGTTATGACATAAACGGAAAATTACGTCTTTTTAAAGTGGTTTTCTTGTTGTTAAGTGCATTTTATTTTCACACTTTACCCGGGAAGTTATGACATATTTTCTGCGCTTTTTCAAAATGTATGTAATTATTGTTTTCATACAGTTCGGATCTCTTAAAAATCCTACTTTACTTGCTGACTCTGTGTCTCTGCATAGGATTCGCTAGCAGACAGCGGACAGGCTACTACATTAAAAAAAGCTAACAAGAAAAAAGAAAGAAGAAGTAACCACGTGCCGATTATTATACACTAGAGTTACTAAAATAATAAAAAATAAAGTTTTTATTATTATTTTAATCTACATCGTTATGCAATTTGGGCAATTATTATTCCTAATTCTCATAGAATGACGTTAATATTTCTACCTTTTCTACTGATATCACTGCATCAATAATGGATTCTGTTTTTTCTACACTTTTCATACAAAGATTAAAAGTACTTACCGCTCGCTTGCAATTTTCTCTCTTGCGAATCATCAGCGTCACCCATCGGTTTTGGAAAGAAACCCTGAAATCAATTGTAATTTTATTAAGCGTCTCTTTCAAAACTCATAGATTACTTTACAAACTGTGGTTTTCATCAAAAGAACACTACATAATTCACTTAGTTTTCCCTCTACAGTCGAATGTCAATGGAAGTTTTATACAATACAAAACTTATAGAATAATATCTATATATTTTTTTCAGTTCCGGCTTCTTTGAAATGGTGGTACATTCCTACTATTACTAGCTATTCCCGCGGCTTCGCCCGCGTCCGTCTTGGAGGAAAAACAACCCCCAAATATTGGGCCGAGGTATAAACTAATACTATACAAAATATCATGATTATCATAAAGTGCAGTAAATAGTTATAGCGTAGGGTGCGAACAAATTCACAGACAAATTTCCTTTTACGCGTTTATATGTACAGTCACGTCTGAAAATTTATACTCTATTACCAAGGCGTAAAGTTTTGGAAACATGTTGAGTGTCAAATTAAATGTATCCATATTTTAAGACCCCCAGACGTAACCGTACCTATTATGGATTATCTAGTAAAGATTGAGTACTATATACTGTATACTAACCTGCATCTGGAGATTCGCTAGATCCTCAAGATTCTTGCGCATGAGCAAACTCTGCTGTTCGAATTCCGACACGCTGTTACCGGCGCTAGATGTCGTTGATTGTTCCTGTACAAACAAACAGACATTGTCAAAATTATTAGTAGACAGCACCTCGGGTGAATATGAAATTATACTGAAACAAAAGTATCCAATAATTATTTTACTTCAGGTGATTAATAAAGAACTTATCTTTCCAGTCAACGTTAAAATGAACTTTTTGGCCGCTTGAGAAACTCATTCCATCGCGACCATACGTTTTTATAAAAACAAACAAACTGACAGACATGAAACTTTTATCCCATTGAAGAAACTAAGGAAAATCGTCCATCTCCTATTAATTCCCAATAAGGAAATTGGGATGAATATAGTTTATGATAATAAATAGGTGCTCCACCTTTTTTTCTCTTCCAAAAATTGCCTGATAAAATATCAAATCATATTTCCTACTCATGTTTTAAAAACTCATTGCTACTAGTACTACTACTAGATACGACGTCTCGTTCATCGCAGAATATTATTGATTAGACCAGTGGTTTTCCTATACTATGTAGATCTTGATCAAAAGCTATACCTGTCCATCAGTATCTCTTGACACGCTCAAGTCCAAGGTTTGTTCTCCGTCATCAGAACCGCTTCCCTCTTCTTCTTGGGCCCTTCCGTACAGTCGCAGTGACTGCTGATTGATTATTTGTAGAGCTCTTTGTCTGTGGAAAGAATTTTCGTTAGTACCAAAAATCTGAAAACTGCAATAAAAAAAATCTATTGATCAAAAATCTGCTAAAAAAACAGTAAGCAGTGTTATCAGGCGATAGACCCTTCACTTCTGGAAATACCAATTAAAGAAAAGATTATGGTCTCCAAGATTGAATGTAATTCATAAGTCAAATGAGAAGTCCTTTATAATTTTGTCGCCAAAACGCCAAAGAAAACTCAACCTGGCTATGAAATTAAGTATTACCTTTGAGCCTCCATGTCATTATCAGGTGTCTTCGGTGGGGTTATATTAGTAGATCCTTCATCCTCAGTCGCTGATGAAGACCGTCTGCGGATCTTGTCGTCTCCAGAATCGTGTCTTCGTTTCAGACTTAGAGGCAGTTGAGTAAATGGTTTACCTGAAATTGTATTGGTTAGTACTTTGCTCAAAGTTAAGGTATCTATAAAATTAACTGGTTTTGATGGATTACCTTGAAGTGCTTCCAAAGCTCTGATCTGTCCGCTTATAGCGTCAGCTACTTCATTGGAAGACAATCCGTAAATCCCTAGTAGCTCCTTCATAGTATTCATTGCATAGTCCCGTAACATTTTGTTAGTAGCATTTGTTCCATCTCCATTCTGCTGTGTCTCACTAACCTCCATTGCTTCTTGGTTCTCTCCTAACCTATCATTTGCATTTATATCTTGACCTTTATCATCATCAGATTCCGACTCCCTTCTTCTAGGAGGCGAATTAGTCTTAATTAACTGAGATATTGCAAAAGGATTTTTGGCACAGAAAGATTTATTTTGTAAATTACTAAAGTTTAGGACGGTCCGATCCCTTTGACCGTCTTGGCTTATTTGTAAGCTATCTATGTACGAGCGCTGGAACGACTCAATCTTTTTGTCATCGGGTAACCTATTTTGGTAATTTGAATCTATGTTTTCATTGGAGTCTGTGCTTAGTCTCCTACTTAGGTCGACAGCAACTCCTTTGAGGAAATTGAAATTCGTCACTCCTATTTTAGGGTAATCTTCTGTTCGTTCAGGTGTGGTCCTTTCGTTACCGTTGACGGGACTTTGGTCGCCATTGGCTCCATTGGAGTCATCCGAGAAGGTCGTGGCGTTGGGAGCGCATCGTGGTTTGAAGTTCTTTCTCTTGTTTCTTTTTGGCATATTGTAGTAAGGGGACGCGTCGATGCTGTGCTCGTCCTGCTGGTCGGTGGTCTCAGGCCAGGGCGCCCCATGGTGCAGATACAGAGGTTCTTCCACCGGCTGTAGCCTCTCGTGCAAGGATTCCTGGTGGGCCGCCATCGCAGTCATCGCAGAGCGTAAACTCTAACGCCTTCAATCGAAAACGACCTGCGAACAAGTCAGTTTGTCATAAACAATCGAATTAAATTGAATACATTTTAGCGGCAATCATAACAGTGATTCATTTTGGTTCAATGTAAATGAAACAATGTGTCCAGTGAACAATAGCTCTTTGTTGACAGTCAGATTAGCTGAATGCTGTGGAATGTTTTGAATTTAAACTTTAATTTTCTCGGGGATGTTTTTATACGGCTGCCGATTTTCTATATTAGGGTTGGCGAGGTTTACAAACACTTAAAGTTATTCATAGCAGGTTCAATGCGAATATCTATTTTAGGCAGTATTTACCTGTGATTCAGCTTCATGGATCACTCATTTCGTGACTAGTTGGCTTCATATAGTATAACTAACTAATCAGTCTTCAAGATCAGCCAACAATTGTAACATCTGCAACAAAGAAAAAATTAAATTACAGACTTATTCTGTTAAAAACGATTCGTATCATAATATAGCAACAAATATCACTTTACTTTACATAAAATCTCGATTTTCTGAATTAGTTTGATCGATTTTTGTTGCGTGATTTAACAAATGTTTTAGTAACATTCTTTTGTTTTAGTCAAAAAACAAAAGAATAAAAAGACGCGCGCTCCAACAAAACCAGAGCATATGTACAGTCACCATCAGATATATCCGAGCGGCCAAGGTGGTCACAAATATCTGAAAAACGCTATTGCCAAGGCTATTGCATGTTCAGATATTTTTAAGTACCCTGGCCGCTCAGATATATTTGACGGCGACTGTACAGTCCGTCGAGTTATTCAAAACAAGGTAAACAGTAATCGAGCAACGTTAGATTGATAGTCAACCCGAAGGCGGACGAAGGCCGAGTTGTATTAATTTTAATAAGTAATTGTACCTCCACGTTACCAATTTCGACATACACTCGTGGCGTTTTTTGCCCCGCTCAATCTCGTTTTCTCGAAAATAGATCTAATACTTTGAATATAATTAATTTTACCGACCAACTTGATCGATGCGTGATACCCCGCTTTTTTAGAATCATTATTCTTAAATTACAGTAGACCTACGTCATTTCGCCTAGGAATCTCAGCGAGTTTTTTGCGATGTATCCGTTTACGCGATTCTTGCGTTTGGCCGGTTTTTTAGTTCGGCCATTTCATTATAAAAGTAATTTCGTGTAATGACATAGAAGCCGACATTCGGTCATTAGACATAGCTGTGATTTTGCATAAACATGATATAATGTACAGTTAGCGATGTAAAGTTTCGCATTTTGTTTAAGCAAAACCGTAAGATTAATTTGAAACATTAATACGCAAGAGATAATTTTCTGTTAATACTTGCCCGGTAGCTCAACTAAAATATAAAATATGTAACCGTTTTAATGAACTCTAGTGTAAGATTGTATTAAGTTGACGAGACTTACCCACGTGGAAGGCTTTATCGAAAAACTAGTTACTGAACTGAATCTTTGTACCGACGTCAAATAGAATTCCGTAGTATTAGTTTGAGTTCCGTAGTGTTAGTTTGTAGTGTTAGTTTATTAGTTTGTTTTTTTAATTATCATAATACTTATTGGAATGTATATTTTTGTACCTGCAGAGTTCACTGTAATTTTATAAACTAAGTATTAAAGTTTAACTTTGACAAACACTGATCTTTAAATAGTCAAGAAAAGAACGAAATTAGATGAAATCGGTTTGAAATTTTTAAAAGTAGGTGAGTACTATAATTAACAAAGTGTTTTATTTGTTCTTAGGCTTAAAATATTTACTTGACTATATTATATGTTGTAATTGTTTTCTGCGAACCATTTTGTGACTTCTGGTTTCCACGGATCCCTAAAAAGGGCGTAAATATGATTATCAATTATTATCCGGTTTTGACATTTCGGTGAATGATCTAATACAGGGCAGGGCAAAAAACTGTGATTCATGTGTAGGCAAATGGAAGGAATACATTAAAAATACACAATTAGTCCATGTGGATGCCTTTTGGGATTCCGTAGGGATTTTAACTTCATTATCTAGTACGTGAGAAAAATTATCGATATTTTTAGAGATGATTATATGGTTAAATTAATTATATTGCTTTTAGTTAAAATCTAGAAATACATGCACAGGTTTGCCCGCCAGATCTGTTTAACGGATATGCCCAGCGGACAGATTCGTCATTGTGTGGCGCTATTCGCGCGATACATTGACGGATTTGTCCTTCGGACACTTCCTCCAGGCAGATCCTTCGGGCAGATCTCAACGTATATGGCTCGCTAAGTCAAATAGCTCAGATATATACTTACGAGTACCTACTAATATCTCTATATCGTCAGTAGCTTGTTTACGTCCCAAGGGCACTATTTTTATTTTAAATGAGGCTTTAAGTTTTTAAGTTCATTTACGAAATATCGTTTGTTGCTTAAATATTAAGCAAAAGCTCATCCAAGAAAAAAATTATGTCTGTAGGTATAGCTTAAAGAAAAATCGAAGAATATATGTCATGCACGTGTTTCCTTACTGCGAATTTAAGAGTTTGCATTGCAAATCATTATTTTTAAATATATTAATCCTTCATCTCGACAAGGAAGGTTAATTTGAAACTAACGATACCCAACGTCGCATTTTAAGAAAAAACTTAATCCAACATTAACCTAAACCAAATTGACATTTGAGACGTCGCGGTTACCGATTCGGTCTCGGATTCAGTTTAAAACTTGTTTTTGTTTTGAAAAAAACGATAGGCACTGATTTTATGTAAATTAAAATAAAAAAGAATTATTGATTGACATTAAAACCTTTTAAATTTAATCTTGTATATTTTTTTTAAAGTTTGAAACATTTCGTAATTGCTTTCTTTGAAACTATGTCTAAACATACACTCGTACCGATCGACACGTCGATAAAGTATGTGTCACATCACTATTGACGGCTCCGAGAACTTGTCAACATGTCACGTCACTACGCATAAATATGTTGAAATTATTTATTTTTGATTCGAAATGAGTCATCCGTGTAACAATTAATAGATGAATTGCCATTTCGAATTTTGGGTTTTATTTTTTCCTAGTACAGTAAGCAGCAGAAGTGGCTGATGCGAATGATTCAAATTGATTTCAACGCGATCTTATTTTTAAGACATAAGAGTGTATCAAAATTGTTTTTTACATCTTGATCAAAATGTTTTTTTGTAAATAACGCATCAAATAAAATTTTGTGTTAAATGTTATTTCGTTTTAGTTTGCAGTTATATTATAAATATTCATCTATTTTATAATGATTACTTTATAAAACAACTCAAGGAAATAAACTTATTTCAAAAACTTAATAACAATACACTATTGTCGTTTAAAATTAGATCCATTACATCGAAACATATAACGTTAACGTATAAAAATACGGCCACCTTGAATTTAATGAAAGAATGTCTCAATAGCAACAAGTCATTGTTACATTCATAGATAAAAATTGTTATTAAAAACTTTTGTTTACTACTTAGTCGACTAATTGACTTTTGACTCCAAAAGGTCATGTAATTAAGTCACAAGTTACAAAATTGTAAGCTCAGTGTGATTTAAGATAAAGATTTAAGCAATGAGGTCGAGCTTTTGTTAAAAGTTATATAAACCGGATCTAGTTTAAAATTACTTTGTTATATTACGTGTTATTTTAAGTTGGAATTCGAAGGCTCTTTTAAAAAAAAAACTAAAATGACCGCTTTGAACCAAATGACTCGGAATTATTTAAAACTTTGACAGCTCTTTTTACAAAAGACAACGATTGAATATGAGACGGATGTTAAATTTTAACGTAAGTTTATTAAATAAACTATCAGATTAATCACACCTAGAGCAGACGTCAAGTCAAATTATTTCAAAAAAACTTTAAAATTGTAAGATCAATCAGAATTGTCGGAACATTCGGAGCACTAATAGCGCTATACTAAAATTAACTGAACCTGAACGCTTATGTCTTGACAATAGAGGCGTGTTCAGATATTATTGCGCACCTTGGTCGCTCCGATATATCCGATAACCGACCATATGTACATCCAGTTACATACACACAGCATTCGTTTTACAGTCAAACTATCTTTCATCATCATCATCTCAGCCGTAAGACGTCCACTGCTGAACATAGGCCTCCCCTTTAAAAGGGGGGGTTTGCCATACGCGCCACGCTTGGCAGGCGGGTTGGCGCGCGCAGTTTTTTTTGTTTTTTTTTTTTTTGTTTAGGCTTTCGGAAGATGCCCGTCTCCCGGTATATTCCCTTAGTAGACTCCTACTGGAACCACGGGACGATATGGTGGGGGACAATTCTAAGGCCGGGCACTCCACGGCAGACTAGGTATCTTTACGCTAATAAAATGCGGGAATTTTCATTCAAGAATAGCAGGCTGTCCTCAAGGTCCAAAGAGTTTTAAACTCAATACAATATGCAATCGAAACCTTAGCAGGAGCTTATTGGATTATAAATACGTTGAAATGTAAATGAGCCATTATAACAAGGTGTATAATGAATCATTATATTATAGGAGTCATTATTAATTTTTATCACGGCATCGCTCAAATCGGCGTAATTATAGAATCGTTTCCGTCGTCCTTCGCATATTTTTGCCAAAGCGGGTGGGTTCTGCGAAACTCTATCGTATTTTTGTGTTAAAAATATAGTATTTAGTACTTTTTTCAAATAATTTGATCGATGTAGGCTTCAGTAAGTATATAAAAACATTACTATATTGAACTATTTGTAGGTAGGCATTTTGGTAGAGAATAACGATTAATTATGTTTTTACCCAAGCAAAACCAGCCAACGCGCATGTGAATCCTCTGGGGTTGCAGGCGTCCATAGGCTACGGTAACTGCTTACCATCAGGCGGGCCGTATGCTTGTTTGCCGCCGTCGTGATATAAAAAATAACAAAGAAGAAATAAAATGTTGTGTATTTCTTCAAACTAAAGCATAGTCGTAGGAGTGAATACTTGTATAGGCTACGATCACTATTTACCATCGTGATATGAATATTTGCCATTTAAATGACAGATATTTGAAAAAAGTATACAGGGTGGCCAAGAAATCGACGTCAAGCCGTGAATGGATGATAGACCAAGTTATAACAGTTATCAGAAAAATACAAAAAAAAATCTATCACATGTTCTTCAAAAATTATAGTCACTTTAAAAATTTACTAGAATATTCACGCCCTGGTCTCTTAAATTCTAGTAAATTTTTAAAGTGACTATAATTTTTGAAGAACATGTGATAGATTTAATTTTTGAAGAACATGTGATAGATTTTTTTTTGTATTTTTCTGATAACTGTTATAACTTGGTCTATCATCCATTCACGGCTTGACGTCGATTTCTGGGACACCCTGTATATAAAAAAGACTATATAAATAATACAGATAAAAAAGATGGCCAAAAATTTTTGTTTTCTGTATCAGTTGAATTGGCACTGACCCGCGTGATCCATGCGTATTGCGTGCGCGCAGGTAATGTGACGGTTTTATTGTTATTATTGGATATTGTCCTCGGCGCGTAAAAGGCGGCACAGACAGACATACTACGTGTTAAAGGATAATGGGACGATTGGCATTCAGATATTATTAGTTGATTACATTCATTTTATTAAATTATAGTACCTATCGAAAAAAAGAGATTATATCACGGCAGTGGCAAACAAGTAAACATACATACCTACAGTGCGTTCAATGGTAAGCCATACCGTAGCCTACGGGCGATTTTGATAATAATGCAAATCTAATAAAAAATGACATCTTTAATAATAGTAGGTCTATCTTTAATCTTAAGTGCGACCGCCGCCATATCTTTAATCTTAATAATTTCTAATTAGTTATGTATCGCGATCTTTAGCAATCCTTAAAGATTATTTTAAGATAAAAAACTTACAAGTGCCAATAATAGTGTAAAATTTCATTAAGTATTTCTATATGTATAGAGATGACTTTTAATTTCAATCTTTATGCGTAAAGACATTAATAATTAGGAGAGTCGACCTTACCTATTATATATAATGAGATGGCGCACGCATGAAACAAGATACAAACTTTCTTAGGTATTAGGTACTTAACTTTTTTTTGTTTCTTTTCAACTGGACAGGCTAAAGCACTAAGCCATACTGCTTTGTCATATTTTATCCTTTTCAGTGAATTCAATCGGGTTAAAACGTCTTCAGTTCAGTAAAAGATAGCATACAGGTACGAAAGTTATTTTTCACCATTTGTTTCTAGAAGCTTTTCGTCATAATGATGATGCCTTTCATTCAGGAATGTAAATAAATGTGTTTTTTTTAACTTTACTATGCTCTCACTACTGAGGTGAAAAGTGGTATGTGTCACACGAGAGGAAAGTTTTTTTACATCTCGTGTTCTTGAGATCCCTCGCTACGCTCAAGATTCAAATTTAGAATCACTCGCTTCGCTCGTGATTCAATTATAGAATCTTTCGCTTACTCGGGACTCAAAATCAACACTCGCAAGAAAAACCAACTTTCCTCTCTTGTTGCACAAATAACTATTCTAAATTTTTGGACTGTCCCAATACGTGTCATTTAAATCCAAGTCATTCGCATTAAAGTTCATTCGCAGGATGTCAACTATTGGGCATTAGCAAGCGGTTTCAAAACAAACCGAATAATATTCAATTAGTATCTTGTAGGTTACTCCAAATACATAAATTTTAATTTAAAAAAATATAGAAATCATGGAGATTAGGCTAATTAATATATAAATTTTATTTGACCTAATGCATGTCGGTCCATGCAAATTTTACTATTAGTTACAAGTCACATCCTAACAAAATGCTAACTTTACCTACAAATTACATTATCGTTGGTCAAAAAGGAATATTGCTATTGCAATCAGCAATTACGTATAGTATTATCATACTAACACTACATACTAACTAGGGAATGCAAACCGGTTATTTTTTGTATGAAAATAACCGGTTATTAACCGAAAAACCGGTTATATTCATGCAAAAAATAACCGGTTTGCATTCCCTAATACTAACTGTAGGTACAGTCAGCCAAAAATGTGGTTTACCACCCTACGGTTGAGATTCGTTTGAACGTCATGAGACAACAAGGTCGTGCATGTTTTAAACTCCGTTAGAAATGTCAACCTTACCGATCGTTAGATCTCGCAGAAACTTTTGTCAAAACTGGTAGACCACTTTCTTGGTCGACTGTACATACTCGTAAAATACGTATTTACTTTTAATAATACAAGATTTTTTTAACTTTACTATGCTCTCACTACTGAGGTGAAAAGTGGTATGTGTCACACGAGAGGAAAGTTTTTTTACATCTCGTGTTCTTGAGATCCCTCGCTACGCTCAAGATTCAAATTTAGAATCACTCGCTTCGCTCGTGATTCAATTATAGAATCTTTCGCTTACTCGGGACTCAAAATCAACACTCGCAAGAAAAACCAACTTTCCTCTCTTGTTGCACAAATAACTATTCTAAATTTTTGGACTGTCCCAATACGTGTCATTTAAATCCAAGTCATTCGCATTAAAGTTCATTCGCAGGATGTCAACTATTGGGCATTAGCAAGTCAAACACTAGGCTACCATATGTCTAGTTTTTCAATGAGTCAAAATGCTTTTTATAGGTTATTTGGCAACGTGTTGAACGTAAACAAATCGTTATTAAGTTTATTGAGTCCCTGGGGCGATAGAAAGTCTCCAATAAAACTTACCTAAATTGGTATAATTGTATCTCAGTACAGTTGGCTCCAATAATTTAACTTTTTAATTTTATCTTTTTCGGTCACATATCGTCATTACTTAGAAAAAAAATCTCACACTTCTTTTCTAAGTTGAAACGCAGTAACTTTATAGGTATGCATCGCATAATATAGTTATCACATTTTTCTTTTGAGTCATAGAACAAGATTCAAGTTTTTAGTGACGATATGATATAAATGATTTCTTTTTTTTTATACTTTATTGCTTACTATATAAACCTCTGCTATTATAGTTTATTATATGTATAGATTACAATACATAGGTATATAAAAAGTACGAACTGAACTAAAATGATTTCTATTTCTATATTTATTTAGAAATGTACTTGTTAAGTGTTATTTATGTTTACTTCTTGTTAATATAGAAAAAAATGATTTTATATGTACTATCGGGTTCAGAAATGCCATCAATTTATCATTGAATTCATTCATAAATTGGTAATGCAATTCTGAACCCGATGATACATAGTTCATTTGAGCGACCAAGACGTGTAATAATGCCATAAGTATGTATGTTATTAAATGAACACATATATGTATTTATTTTTATGTAATACTAGGACAGTAGTATTCAATCATAAAATCATATTTACGGTTTATTTTTACATAATACAAGCTAAGCTCAAAAACAATATTTTTGCAATTGTACTGTACAAAAAACAGTTACCTAATCCATCTTGCTTACATAGCACGGAATGCTTGATAAAACTTAGCCTACAGCCATCAATAAATTATTGTAAAAACTCGCCATTTGAGCATTCGCCCAGATTTCGGCATTCCGCGGCTATTCAAAGGAAAACACTTTAACACGGTACTTATGAGGTTCAGACGTTAATTATATACACACATTAGTTTTACACTATTATTGGGCTTTAAAAATGTAAAGATAGCCAGACCGATAACAGTGCAAAACGCGCGCGAAAAAGCAAACCATGCCACAGATTTTTCAATCTGTGGCACAAACAAGGGTGCGTTCGGAAATCATGAGTAATGTTCAATGCTACAAAATAACATTTATTTTCAATTTAAATTATAATTTGTAATAATTGAATTGAATAAAGATACCCGTTTTTAAATTTAAAAAATATGTAATATATAATAATCCTAACATATAATATGTAAGTGCATATTTATTTATTTTCACCGAGCAGCTCGAACAAGCGCGAAAAAACAGGGAGTGACGAAAGTTTGCGATGTTGAATTTTTTTTACTCTTAATATGTTCTCACTACTGAGGTGAAAAGTTGTATGTGTCACACGAGAGCAAAGTTATTATATATCTCTTGTTTTCAAAATCAACACTCGCAAGAAAAAACAACTTTCCTCTATTGTTGCACAAATAATTGCCTGTTCATATTGATTGAAAGTAAAAAAGTATTTTTCCTCGCGTTCTTTGACCCTAACAAGTACTTATATGGTCATGAACTCGTTAAATCGTGCTACGTGGTCATTCTACGCATAAACACATTTTTTAATCGATAAAAGTACTCGATACAAACACCCACGCTGACTCTAATAAAATTATGTATCGATTCCAAATCGATAGAGTCACTCGATTACTCTAATCGATTGGGATAGTCTCTTTATTAATTAAGCCAGTTTCTGTCAATGTAGGTGGAAAGCGTAGCTTTTTATGTATATTTCATTATGTTAATTATTTTATTGGGATTAGTTTTAATTTAAATAATAACTTAATCTTTTTTTAGAATTTGTAGCGAGTTATCGGCGTCTATTTTAGGTTGTCATTTGTCATGTCAAAGTTTTTAATTGATTAAAGCTTTCAAAGATAAGGCGGTTTCAAAACAAACCGAATAATATTCAATTAGTATCTTGTAGGTTACTCCAAATACATAAATTTTAATTTAAAAAAATATAGAAATCATGGAGATTAGGCTAATTAATATATAAATTTTATTTGACCTAATGCATGTCGGTCCATGCAAATTTTACTATTAGTTACAAGTCACATCCTAACAAAATGCTAACTTTACCTACAAATTACATTATCGTTGGTCAAAAAGGAATATTGCTATTGCAATCAGCAATTACGTATAGTATTATCATACTAACACTACATACTAACTAGGGAATGCAAACCGGTTATTTTTTGTATGAAAATAACCGGTTATTAACCGAAAAACCGGTTATATTCATGCAAAAAATAACCGGTTTGCATTCCCTAATACTAACTGTAGGTACAGTCAGCCAAAAATGTGGTTTACCACCCTACGGTTGAGATTCGTTTGAACGTCATGAGACAACAAGG
Source organism: Pammene fasciana (assembly GCA_911728535.1). Classification (NCBI taxonomy): domain Eukaryota; kingdom Metazoa; phylum Arthropoda; class Insecta; order Lepidoptera; family Tortricidae; genus Pammene; species Pammene fasciana. Next base: position 4,997,147 of record OU452295.1, read on the forward strand.
TCGTGCATGTTTTAAACTCCGTTAGAAATGTCAACCTTACCGATCGTTAGATCTCGCAGAAACTTTTGTCAAAACTGGTAGACCACTTTCTTGGTCGACTGTACATACTCGTAAAATACGTATTTACTTTTAATAATACAAGATTACTAAGTACCGAAACGCAATCAGTTTTAAAAAGACCGCTTTACTTAAAAGTAGCGTTTAAATAAAAGCAATCGTTCGATTTGAAATATTTGAATATTCAAATGTGGCGTTAATCTTTTTTACTGCCAATAATGAACGCCTTGGCTGACTTATTTCCCCAGAGCGAGAACGTTTTTAACCGACTTCAAAAAAGGAGGAGGTTCTCAATTCGACTGATTTTTTTCTATTATTATTATTTTGTATGTATGTTACTCGATATCTCCGTGAATCGTAAACCGATTTTCAATTTTTTTTATGGAACGGGTGTACCCCCTAGATGGTCCCATTGTCACCAAGTCGGAGTATGATGATGGGATCCTGGAGAAATCGAGGGAACTCTTCAACTATTATAGGCACACCTATAGTGATTTCACTATTTTTTACAGCAACTCGGCCACTTCCTCTTAGAATAGCGGATCCTAAGTAAAGTCGGTTCTTTTTTGTTTAAAATTATTACAATGTTCCAATTTTGAATGTAAACTGTCTTTTTCGATCGGATTGTTTGCTAACTAATGAAAACTTTAGTATAATTTTTTTAAGTGTTACTTTTTATGTTTTTGCATTACTTTCGTCTTAGTTCTAGAGTCAAAAAGAGTGATAATTAAGATATTAATATTTGTTAATATTATTAAGGCTTTAATTTTCAAAATTAAGCTTTACATAATCGTATTAGCATTCATAGTTCGTCGCATACAAAAATATAAAACACAAAGGTTGATAAATATATATTGTTTTGTAATTTATAATTATTTAAAGTGACTGTTATGAAAAACTTAATAAGTACTTAAAAATAATTGTATTCGAATCTTTATTTCTCAGTAACTTATATCTAAATATGTCCGCAATAACATGTTCGTAATTTTTTTATTACCATTTGTCTTTGATTAGCATAATTTATTTAGCATTACCATGTTTTGTATGACCTTTGATAATAATTGAATATTCAGTAAATTACATGTTTGCATGAAGTAGGTAATATTTTGAACACTTTATAAAAACATATTTGCCATGTTTAATTTAAATAACAAACACTTTTGACGGGCATTCATTGTAGTAATGATATTTTAGTTTTATTATGATAATAAATACATTTTATTTCTTTAGTGTAAAATTCCCAAAAGTTGTCTGGAAGAAGTCGCTTTTTAGCGATAAGACCGCCAATTGTTTTACGTCTACTTTTCTTTTTTTAACTTGTGGATACTTTGTTTCTTTAATGTGAGGTGTGTAATAAAGAGTATTTATGTGATGTTATGTTATGGCTTAACACAGGAATATATTGTAAATTCGACATAATTATCATTACATAGATAATTATTTAGGAATTAAGTAGTTTGAAATAAAACATATAGCCACTTACTCAGATAAAAAATTCGTCATACATCGCCATCTAAAATTTAAAAACAATTTCAAAATTTAATTCGTATTTTAAAATTCGTAGCGTCTACGAGATTCGTAGCTCTACGCGAAGGACCGGAAATACTCCCGCGCGAATTAACCGCCATTTCATACGTACATAATTCGAAATTCAAATTGCCCAGATTCTTACCGGCCAGCACCTATTTGTTTCCAAAGGTCACGCATTCGATATACGAGAATTCCTCATTCCCTACAATTATTATTTTATAACGTCAAAATAATAACAGTCTTTACAAAGTTCCTCATCTAGTTTAATTGGCTAACTGTCCGCTCTCGAGCCAGTATTAATCTCTTAAAAGCTGTCAACCCGAAAAACGGAGAATTTGAAAACCAGTAGTTATACCTATTTGTTATACGGTAATGGCAGAAAAAAACTCACATTCTGAGTCCACAAAAAAACTTAAAAGTCAACGTTCTAAATTCAAAACGGCGTTCGAATTATGATTTAAAACGTGTTCCGGAGAAACTCGACGTTTCTAAAAACGAGCATCTAGCCGCCGTCATTATACATATGGGTAATGAGAGCTCACACACGAGCAAAGCGGACAGAATTATTGGTAGAACTATTATTGAATAGGTACTTGAACAGGCATGGTCTACTTTTATGCATTTACTCTTTATGCTTTTTAAGCTACGTCACAATTGTCACAAGTGGCAAACAAGGGTGCGCTATGTTTGATCATGATGATGATGATGATGATTGATGATGATGATGATGATGATACAAGGTTTTTCGGTCATAAAAGGTGTGTCACATGTGGGTTGCCGTTCCTACAAAATGTTTTGCTTGTAGTCTGATAGTAAACTCACTAAGGCATACTACTTTTAATTTAGAGTATAAAAAACTCGAGATTATACCAAAAACCTCACCTTATGAAGAACTATTAACATTTCGTTTCTAAAATAGCATCCATTTGACTTGTATAATCGTGTAAGCTTTTCGAACAATTATTGAGAAGGTACATCTAAAAAATGACAGCTCTTAAAAGTATTAATATCTACAACTTAATAACTAATAACTATACCTAAGCACGATGATCCATTACAAAATTTAAATCGTAAGCTAAAGTTCACAAAAGTCACTAACTCATCCACTTTAAATGTATTAATTACGAGATTGATTACGAGTAGATGACCGCTTCACTCTTAAGCTAAACGAAGATAGTGTACTTTATAATAATATAATGTTTCAAATATTTCAAGGCTAACCGTTCTCAGCTGTCAATCATAATAAGCTATCCATCTTTGTCTTATTTACATGAACGGTCGGACCTCTCGCTCGCGCGAGCTTACGCGCCCGATCGACTCAGAGTTCTTTATTTGAAAATTTGATTTTAAATGTGGAATGAATAAGCATTATCTTAAGGAATCCGTTCTTTTATTTGAATTTTAATTTCTTTTTTTTGGCCTCACTACCGGCTTTGTGATTTTTTCGTTTTAATTTTCGTTCGTTTCGTTTTCGAGATTTATTAAGAGATGTAAATGTGTTCGGAGTTTGAACTTGTACTTTTTATTGGTGTTCAATTGAGCCGGGCGGGCTGTTTAGCGTTTAAGTACTCCGTGCATTTTTTAACCGTCTTTTTTGTTTATGAAAAACGATACGTATCACACCTTATGCAGTTTGTTAGAGGAATTCGTCTTTTGTTTTTATAGCGACAATGCACGGCGCGTGGCTGGTCATTTATTCCTAGGAATACCGAGTATTAAAACCAATATAAGTTTGAACTTGATATCCGTTACAATTATGCATAACTGAAGCCCATAAGTATACTGGTTAATATTAAATAATCTATAGGAATGCTGCAAAGTCAGCGTCTATCCGCCCACACTCAATTGCAGTTATGCTTATTAGAACAAATTTAATAGCTTTTTCTTGTAATAAGATATTTAAATATTTAGCAATACACTGCACCTACGTATCCTACGTGGTAGCGTACTTGGAATATCATTGACAATTTTTTGTAAAAAAAAGTAGGAATAATAATTTAGTATTTTAGGTACTAGATTTAGACCACCGTGTACCGACCTACCGGTACTTCTCCTAAAGACCTACGCACTATCGTACCAGCAATCATGGTAACCTAATACCCAGACATAAACATAACGCAAAAATGTTATTGTTAATCCAAGAGGACCTTAAGTTTCTTCTGAGAACCATTCTTCATATCAAAACATTAATTAACTACAATATGCTCAGATTCGTATGATACGCCGAATCCAACTTTAGTGCTGTGGAATAAGATATGTTATATTTTTTAGGAACGCATAATTATTATTGTCGCAATAAAGATTTGAATTTAAGTGGAAATAGTTTGAAATTGGAACGAGTGCGTTGAGTGAGATGCGATTGTGCTTGCTTTTTCAACCGACTTCAAGATTTAGAAGGAGGAGGTTCTCGATTCGTCGGGATCTTTGTTTGTTTTGTTTTTGCTATTTTTTTTATGTATGTCGGCTGGATCGATTTGGAAAAATATTTTTTGTTTGAAAGAGTATACTTCACAGTTGGTTCTATTGTCACCAAGTCCGGATCTGATTATGGGATCCATCCTGAAGAAATCGAGGGAACTCAACTATTATAGGCACACCTATAGTAATTTCTATATTTTTACAGCAACTAGGGCATTTCCACTTGTAAAACCGGATCCTAAGTGAAGTCGGTTCTTTTTTGTTTAAAATTATTATTGTTTATCGTTTTGCCTTACAATAGAGACTATTTTTGAATAGCATAAAGATTTAGAAGCAAACTAAAGTTGTAATTTTCTGGAACTGTATATTTACACTAAGATGGGACAAAAAGCATAACTCAAAATAGGTTCCCAAATTTGGCGCCAGGGTCTGTCTAACTTCAAGCATAGACAGAGAATCATAAATCATATTAGTTTTTTTCTTGCGCCAGAACCGTCACCACTAAAAAGGGATGAGTATAGCTTATTTCAGTAGTTACCGCAGTTTTTGGTTAGTCTAATAAAAGTCAGGATCCAATGTTTTTTTAACATTCACATTTTTTGCTTGTAACCACGGCATTTTGGTGCGCGGAAATGGCACATTCATATATTTTTATTCAAAACATAATCCTTACGGTTAACGATTACCGCACGCGTGAAATATTAAAAAAATTTACCGGTTGCTACTGTCCCGTCAACGAAGGACAGAAAGACGGACATTTCGAATGCATTTGACTATTGCAAATGGCGACTAGAATATTAAACGTGTGACACCATAACATTTATTATCGAGTTTATTTGAATTTGCATGAAGTCTGTCTGGAGGTTTTATGCTTCGTTAATTTGCTGTTATAAATTAACCAACTGTATACGGGTTGTAATAAAAATACTGGTGATCCATTTAAGGGCATAATTGGTATCGTATTGCGAGTAAGAAAAAGTAAGAGAAAAGTTTTTGGACGCGAAATATTTTTTTTTTGTATGGGACACGTCGTCACAGCTGGCCAACTCTCCATAGAAACACCAAAAAAAAATATTGGCAAGAAAATATTTTACGACATTTTTTTTTCTTACTTTTTCATAATTAGAATACGCAATTATGGCCTTAAAAGGATCACCGGCATTTTTGTTACACCTTGTATAAAACGTCACAGACGTCTAATTTTATGCGAAAGAACGTGTTTTGAGGCAAAAAGGTAAACAATTGAACATAAAATAAATAATGACGACCAAAAAGCTACTTTAACGTATATTTTGAATTGAAAAGCATTTTTAAAATACTTTTCGCGTGTTTGTATAGAGCCATTTTTAATTAACTACCTACTATCTTCTGTCGCGACTTCTCGGTTATTCGTGCATAAATAAATAAATCATAATAAATAAATTTTATGGGACAATTTTACACAAATCGATCTAGCCCTACAGTAAGCTCAATAAGGCTTGTGTTGTGGGTACTAGAAGACGATATATATAATGGATAAAGATACATACTAAAAGCAATAAAAAACATCTATAATTCAGGTACAATTATCTGTGATAAACATACAAACAATATCCTTACCAGGATTCGACCCCGGGACTTGCTACTTCGTTGGCATAGCAGGGTCATTGCGCATTAGGCCATGAGGCCGTTTTATAGGTACTTACTTATATAGTTATTTTTAAAGAAAATTCTAAATAAATGTGATAGTAAACTATCAATTAGCACCAATTATCGCACTTCCATGGTAAATTCTCCCCCCTTTTCACCCCCTTGATAGATGATTTCCGTGATAAAACTGTCATAAGGTCATAACCCTCTCAAATTATTACCATATACAATTTCAATCAGTTCAGAGACTTCAGAGGCAGCGTCAAGAGGTTACATACAGACAGACAGAAAGGCAAACAGACAGAGTTGCATTCGCATAGATAATATGAGTAGTGTGCTAAGGAAATCTGAATATCACTACATAGTATAAAACAAAGTCGCTTCCTGCCGTCTGTCTGTATGTATGCTTAGATCTTTAAAACTACGCAACGGATTTTGATGCGGTTTTTTTAATAGATAGACTGATTCAAGAGGAAGGTTTATATGTATAATTGCACCCGTGCAAAAGCCGGGGCGGGTCGCTAGTAAGTAAATAAAATAAAAAATACATAGTCAGATAACGTACAAAAACAAAGAATTACGCAAGCTTGTAACTAACCATATCACATGAAACCATATAAAACAGGTTTACACGTAAGAGTTACGTAACGCAATGTCACCAGCGCAATGTCACCAAATCAAACGGTATTAGGCTGACAATGAGCAGCATTAGTAACTGTCAGGGGAATGTCACGGTATCTGTCAGGCTTTAGTTATTGCACAAAGCTTTTCCGAATTACTTAATCTACTTAACTTGATGTAACAATTGATTGGGTTTAAGTTTAAGTACAGTCAGCATCAGTGTCCATAGAACACGATTCCTGTCGGCTTGTTTAAGTTTCAGGCGCCTGAGCAGTTTTTCTACAGCTTATGAAAAAAAAAAGCCACCGCCACTGGTCAGTCAGTATACAGCCTTGGCCAGAAGTGTTGAGCACCAATGCGATTTTCATACAAAACTGGAAAGTTTAGTCCATCGTTTCCATCTTTGTTTAAGTTATTTGGTCAATTAATTTAAACTAATAGGCATGTTTTGTTGAAGTTAGTAGTAACTGCATAGAATATTTGCAATATGTCGCACCGACTTAAATTTACATTTTTGGTACCTTCTGTTTTCATATTTTTTAAGTACCTTAAAAGTGTTATTAAGTGAAGTTTTATATATTTATAAATAAAATATAACATTTACCGTTACCGTACATTGTTAGGATAGGGAAATAATGCTTAACATCAAAATTGTAAACAAAAAACACCTATGCTCAAAACTTCTGGCCAAGGCTGTATGTGTATACTATTGCTGCTGAAATAAAGAATCTCTTGCATTTTAAAAATGGAGTATTTTTACAATTCCTAACATACAAAACGGATTTCAAATGTATGTAAAGTGCTGTCATCCCACTCCACTGAATTACGAATTCTATATTATTTATGATACAAGAATGTAACAAATGATTTAATTCATTAAGTTTTATGGAATTTTATAATCAATCACTGATTTCGATACACTTTTTTTCTATTCGTAAGCTGCCTTCTTGACTCGAGAATGTCGGGTAGTGAAATGTCTATGTTCATTCACATATAAAAATAACGAATATAAGCTAAAGACTAGAATAGTTATACTAACTATACTTTGCTACGTAGATCGCTTCGACGCGTGCCTTGTCTATTGTTCTATCGATGTACAATCCGACCGGTCTTTTTATTTCTATTACTTAATTTCATCGCGATTTAAATAAATTAGATGACTCATGTACACTTTTTATGTCACAGTATAAATTTCGTTAAATTTTTTGATTCTTGCTACTACTAAGATAGCAGTTCTTCAGCAAAAAAATACCGGGTTTGTCTACTTAGAACAAAAAATAAAATAGAAAAAAAGCCTGGCCATCCAAAGAGGCAACGCTGCCAGCCTTCTGGGTACCATGACCCACGAAAGCGACATGGGGAGCATATACTATCTGTAAGTTTATTTTAGTTTTATATATAAGTTTATTGTAAGTTTATATTTAAGTTTATTTTAGTTCGTTTATTTAGTTTTATTTTTATATCTAAATAGAAAATTAAGATAAAAAACTGGCCGGCTCTTACCTGTCCCAGCGACTTAGTCTTGCAATACAAAGGGGAAACGCCGCTAGCGTGATGGGGACTATGCCACAATCGGAGCTGCTGGATGGGGTATTCTTTTTATGACTCTGGTTGGTAGGTAGGTATATTTTTCTTGTTTTTATTTTAATTTAGTTTTATTTATAATTCTAATTTAGTTTTATATAGGTAATTTTGTAAGTATATTTATACATATTGTAATTTTGTTTCATACTTATGATATGAATAAATGAGATAAAAAACTTAAATTTCTACATTCCATCGACTTGACAAATTTTATGGCATGTAAAACTTTTTACCAATAGTCTACTTGTCTATTATAATATTGACGTTGAAATTAAATTAAAACAATATATTTCAACCTTAATAAAAATCACGATTACCACATGAAACGTTAGATATTTAATGCAACTGGAATAAGTAATTAATAGGTAGCAGATTAGACGACTTCGACTTTTAAACGATCTACCACTCTACCAGAATACTTAATCAATACGAACATGGCCGATACGGCAATAGCCCGCTTTGGCAAACTTTATGTCTTACATAATTGATAGGAAATCACAATCAATCATTAAGTTGATTACTTGAATAAACAAGCAGTTTGATTATATATTTGGGTAATTTAATTACATTTTTAATCGTTGGTTTTTCAGTTTAGGTCAATTGAAAGTTTTCATTCCGGTGTGGTAGAAAATTTGGCAGAATTTCGTTGGTTCGTAAGTTTTTCGTTTGTAATTTCTCAACGATAAAGTGTCAAAATATTTCAGTTAATAAATACGTTGTTATTTTTTTTGCTTAAAATAGAATTATGCTTCTGTAACTAATCTATATTTTTACCTACAATTTTTTTTTATCAGCCTGTTAAGGTGTCCCACTGCTGGGCAACCTACTATTAGGTTTTTTATTTCCTGAAGTTTTGATTGACTGTACCTGTATTCTGGGTTGTTTCTGGTGCTGACTTTATTTGCGTAAGACATTGTCTTCAACCAACCTGAAAAGAAAGAAATCCCTGGTTAGAATCACTCAAAACGTACTCAGTTAAATTAGTATTTCCGTATTTAAAAAAACCTAGTTCAAGGTTAAAATACAAAAAATAACGATTGATACAGAAATAGCGTCTGTAGTTCCTGAATGTGTCAAATGGTTACCATATTTTGTATGCGTATCGAATATGTAATTTATTTCTTTCTTCCGCCTTTCTATATATCACAGATACCATCCACAATTCCATCGAAAACAAAACAAAGGCAACAACAGATGTAGAAATTCCAAGCAAGTTATAAGATTACAATTTCGTTGGCTAGATAATTCGAATTAGCATACAAAGGAGAATTACCGTCTGTGCGTCCGCGTGTCATATATATACGTATATATAACACACGGCCACGCCTTGTAGCTGTCATGTGTAGCCCAATTAGGTACGCTTGCCCAACTATTTATTAAAAAAAATGCCGCGGTAAGATCCGAATTCAAAATGGCAACCTTTTTTGCTATGATTCCAAGTATTCCAAATCATACGCACAATGGAACGAGTTTTAGCAAATATCTTGAGGTAATTCTAATTGAATGGTTTTTGTAACTTTTCTCTTTAAGAAAATATGTATCGTGACAAATTATTTACAAAGAATCAGTACACAGTTTGCTATATATTTGGTATTACGATATAATATTTAATACATAGGTAAATATTCATAGAAATATCGTTTCTGGGATTTTGTTATGTTTTCGCATTATCGCATATAGCGTAAATACGATAAACCTGCAATCAAAATCTATTACTCCAAGATAGTATCATCAGCACCTCCCTTTCAAATAGCCCGTCAACACACGAAGAAAACCAAGTCCAACAGACCGTATCCGAAAACAATAAGTCAATCGGAATTAACATAAAACCATTCAATATTTATGTAACTGGGCATCAGGAAGAGCCTTACCTCGAACTCTGTCATTAAATTCCTAACACTTTCTCATTTAAATTCATAAATTTCCGGTGTAAGTAACGTCAGATTGGTGCCCCTGTCACGTACAGCTATTGCACACATACATACGCATTCCTATACGTACCTTAAACGTCACAAGTTTCGATTCGCGGAAACATTTTTTGTCTACTTTTGCATGCGAATTTTTTATTATCTTTAAAAAATACAATCTCAAAATACATCTTATGCCATTAAACATAGAACGCATTTCAAAACAAAGAATAAGTGACAATCGTTAGCAAAATAATTTTCGTTTGTTTTTTAAAAAACATGAAACGTACTGGCTGATAATCATTGGAACGGCCATAAAATTCAAATTTGGAATTTGCAACGAGCTATCATTTAGTCAGTCACCGTTTGTATTAAGCGTCCAATTAATCATTCACTTTATTATACTACATCTTGTGTAGATGTTATGGGTCACATTACACTGGCTACACTGAATAGGTCAGCGCATAGTGCACGTATTGCAATGAATTCCATTTACCAACAATACAATAGAGCACACACGATTCTGAATTCAAAATTTAATTTAAAAAACGAACAGCGCTTGCATAGGCGGTTGCGAATTTCAAATATGGAACACATTATACAGATTTCGTTGTTAATATTCCGTTTTGAAACAGTTTCGATTGTCGTGGGTCGCGGAATTGAAATTGTTATTGTTATCGTTTCAATAATTAATAATTGTTCGTGTTTTTTGTGTTAATGTTTTTGGCCTATTTTTTACGATAGCTATTAATATTGTAAATCATCAGTCAATTCTAGTTTCCATAAAATGTATCTGTAGTAGGCGTAAAGGTCAATAATCTGTCAGAAGTTACATGAAATCATCTGTACGCACTTTGGAATCAATTTAACAATTTTATTAATATTAGATTAAAATCGTCTTGATTCTTAGTTAATTGCAGTTTTATTTTTGAGCTACTAATGTGAGCCTGTAATCGGCATTACTTTAGTCTATCTTACTAATTTTGAATACATTTATTTTAGCCTTGAATTAAATTAATTAGTACTTATAAATAGCACACATTTCCTAGATAATATCCTAAAACGCCTCAAGCCTTCAAATACTCAAACTTGACATTTGAAATACCCATACTAATTAGGGTGTAAACATTTAAAAACCCACCATGACGTCATCGCTCCGCTTTCGAGTACATTTTTCAATCCGAATGGACAGTTTCGGATCAGCGAAGATTAACGAGCTTCGTAGCCGTCAATATTTGAATATTTTAAAACAGCTTAAGCGCCATTATAAAGCCAGGCTTATAATACTTTTTACCGTAGAAAAAAATTAGTAAAAAAGGCTTACGCGTTTTAGTGAAACGAAAAACTTACTTACTACATTTTTGCGGAACGATATTTTCGCAACATGCCATTAATTTACCGTTATATTTGGTAATAGAAGTAATAGACAATTTGTGTCGTTCCACACAAAAGGGACTTCAAGGTTGACACTGCATGGCGTCAAATGTATCACAATATTAGGGTTCTGTAGCCAAAATGGCAAAACCGGAACTCTTATAGTTTCATTATGTCCGTCTGTCTATCCGTCCGTCCGACCTTCCGTCCGCCAAGTACTTGGCCGATTTTATTGGCTTACTTAACCGCCAATCGTTCTGAGGTACCTTTTAATAAGGAATGATACATTCGTACAGATTTTCGTTGATTTTATTGCTAAATAAATTAGTAATACTTAAAGATTAACGTTATACCTACAAATATACCTACGCCACGTTGTAGGATGGGCTTAAAAAAATACGTGTACATTTAAATTGGAAATTATTCAAACACGTAAGCAAAAAGGCGGAGAGTAGGTACAGATGTCAGTAAACATTTAAAATCAATGACTTTTGGCAACAGAACGAATCATAATGAACCAATCCACGAAATGCAATTATTTACGTATTTTACCAATGAAATATAAGGAATTAAGGCGATTATCATACTGACGCCGCAACCGCATGCGGCGACGATGTGCAATCATGACAGCGCTATACACATGCAGAGCGCTATCTCGCTCTCGCATGCGGAAATCGCAGCAGTGTGAAAAGCCGCCTAAAAGCATTGCTAGACAATATTTACAAGAATTCCTCGTAGTTTTTTTAAACCGTAAGTTGACTTTTAGTTTCAAAGAAACATGTTTTTTTCCAAGAACGGAATAATCGTTTTATTAGATAAACCTTTAAAAACTGACAATGTCAGTTAAAGAAAGCATGTAATGTAACGTATGTTGATTATTTTAATAATCGCACTGAATTCCAAAAACGACTTATTCGAGTAGTCGAATATTGAAATGATGTAAATACAACCACACCCAACCAAAAGCTATTCATAAAAGAATCCTCGAACCAAGAATACGAACAGACGTATCTCAACAAACAGAGCTGTTATTATATGTACAAGGGAAAAAACTAGGGGTCAACGCCCTTCGAGTGTTCCCGGCCACTCGACGGTTTTATAGAGAAAACACTTCAAAATGAATATTACTATTTCCATACTTTAATTACGCACTCACACACCCACACGAGCTAATAAGATAAACATATGGCATTTTAAGTGAGGCACCAGCTTTGAAACATGTGAGGACTGGGTTACTTTCCTGCATTCGTCTTTTACTGGATATGGAGCGATGAGAACCGGGGGATTTTAATTCAGATATTAAATTCATAATTCGATTGCACAATCTGTATAATCTATCTGGTTTTGTACTAAAATAATACACCAGAGCAGGTGGCACAACAGAAAACCGTCGTGTCACCAAAATAATAGTTTAGTTTATAATGTAATATGTATGCTAGTCTTTAAGGTATTTATCTATGGGCCACTAGTTGCCTGATGAAAAGAAACGTTTTTCATTTCATTTAATTTCATAACAGTTGGATTATTGGGCGAAATTCTATATTTAACTACTAGTAGTCCGCCTCGAATCGAGACCTCGCGATTTACTTGCAAACAAGCTGACCAATATAACAGGACCCATGTGATGATTTTTTCGCGCTTTCTAGCTCCATAACCCCTTGCTGATTAATCCTGCTCATATACGAACTCTCAAATTATATTTATCTCTGGTATAACCCCAGCAAATTTCAAGATCAAGAAAACATTACTCAAGTTATCGTCGAACAAACTCTCAAAATCAAAAAGCCATCGAAATGCCGAGACGTCTCAGTAGCCAGAAGTTGTTTGTAAGAACTCGCTTCGCTTACGCTCCGCTCGTTCGGTTCGATTAAGTTTTGTGTTATTGATATGACTACTGGATTGAGCAGATTGGGGCAGACAGGTATTGAAATATGTGGTTTACATTTTTAATTATCCCATTTGATACATTTATATCATACCAAAATAGGGGCCTAGGCGACTTACATGGTTGTGAAGATATCTACAAATTGAAGGTGCAGGCTGATATATAAAAGGATTTATGTGAATAAAATAGATACTTAATACAAGTATATTTGGATATGAAGAATAAAACAATAAAAACACCGTGCGCAAGAAAATTGTATATTATATTAATTGCTCATTGTTACAGTCTATGGAAACGTCGGCCACGCGTACAGGAAAAAGAAACTCGTTCGATATTCAAATCAGTTTTTAATACGCGATTGTCATTGGTTGACAATCAATCATTACAGTTTTTGAATTTCGAATTCCGAACCGAACGAGGTTTTGATTTAATCAGAAACTGGAGTAGCCAGTTTTTGTGCGTCTATCCATTGTTTTAGATAGCGATATAAGAATTTGTGTTAATTATAAATTGTGCTGGACATTTATAAGATGTCAAAGACTTTGAGTATGTGAAATGCAAATAGCTACTTTTTTCGAAAGCACTTGTTAATGTTGTTTTTAAAATCAATGTTGGAATATTTGTTTCGGTGCTTGAAGCTTAAAAACGTAAGTGTAAACACTAGAAGCGGAGGTGACGAAAAATTTAAATTTTCTCCGTTTGATCGTATTGACTTAAAGATTTAGAAATGCTGAGCGTTCTTGAACGATCTTATGACTTAGTTAAGTGGTCTTACGAACTTAAATTTTATGATGTTTACATACGGATACAAGTATACGTTTTGAGTTTGTTTTAAAGATTATTGACTTGACTATAAAATTGGAATGGTTAGCCAGAAGCCAGCAGTGGCAAATATAGCACTTTTTTTATAACAAATGTGTCTTGGGTAAATATTTATAATCAATAATTATTTAAATCACACTACTTCACAGTTTTTGTTCCACGCACGGAAATAATAAAAATACAAAAAAAAATACAAAATGTATTTATTTACATCTTGTACTGCATTAGGCATTACCTGTAGGTAGGCAAATAAATTCAAGAAATAATTACCTTAAGTATATTTATGAATGGTAAAGGAAAACTTAATGCCAAACTCAGACAAGTGAAGATAGAGTCCAACCGCACTAACTCGACATGGAAATTACAGTGGCAAAACGTGAAACTATCACCAAAAACAAAGAAAAAGCGCTGCAGATTTAACGTGAAACTCTATCGCAAAGAGAATAGTTACAAACTGTATATTAAACTCAACCTATCGCATTCCTCTATAATCTAACCCCAATTTTCGTATCATTCAAAAACAATGCATGTTTTGAATGACAGCTAACTGTTTCCATCAAAGCATAGTTTCTTAACTCACATGTAGAGCGGCGTACCGTAACCGCCTGAGGGCGTAAACGTATCACAATGAGGCATTCCGAAACTAATTCCAATTCAATACAAATTTGATGTATAACTAGATGCCTATAGTCTGGCAAACCAGTATCCGCAGTAATAGTTGAAGCAATAAGCTATACTGATTCTTTTTTTAGTGGTGATGTTACCAGCGTAAGAAAGACATGATTATGACTGTTTATGCTCTAAGTATGAAAGACTAGTCAGACTATAGAAAGATACCTATTTATTTATTAATCGAAGAGATACAGTTAATTACATCATCCTGCAAAATGAACTTTGACTGCAGGCGGAAATAATAATAAAAAAGAACAGACTTCCGAACGCGTTTCGTTCTCTTCGAAGTCATGTTAAACTCCCGCCCCTCTCTTACTCCCGTACTTTGAACACTCATTTCCCCTCTTTTGGGAATTAATTTCTAAATAAAAAGTATTATATGTCCTACTTCAGGTTATAATTTAATTTAATTTATATATTACATCTCGCTTGCACACTTGAGAATGTCATTTAAGGCGATCAAGCTTTAAAGCATCAATCAATTTTTCATAATTTCGAAACGTCAAATTTGCAGTTGAGAATAAGTCACGAACACTCACGTTTCATACATTCGACTTCTAAAATGTAAGATTTCGAGGCCTTGTTTCGTCGGAATAAGGTTCCAAAATGTATACATGATATTAATATCGATATCAATCTTTCTGTATTTGTATTCAAAGCGATAAGTCGGTGCGTGTAATGAGCATTGCCAAATTGTATTGAAAATAGGGAATAATAATAACAGTAACATAAAATATTAGGAATTAAATAATTAATTTTAAATAAACCTCCTTCAAAGAGGCAGGAGATTGTTCACATGTATTTTTATATTATTGTTTCAAAACGAACAGTTCGAATTATACCTATCTGATGTTAAACACGAATGAAACTTTTTTTTATTGGGGCCCACCCACTATCAGTAGGCCTGACGATATTGGCCTGTCAGTTGTTCGGAGCTGTCAAATTTTTGTTCTAACTGACAGGTCGATATCGTCAGGCGGATTGAAAGTCGGTGGGCCCCTTACACGAAATCCGATGGACAAAGTCAATGAAATAAAACGCTGTGTAAAATAAAGTCGAATGTCTCTAATCATTAACAATGTTTTAACAATAAAGTGTTATGAAACTATGCCTTTACCTATCTAGCAAGAAAATGGTGCTTTTGATATACGGCGCCCATAGAATACGGCTTTTTGATGACACACCACGTCATATTGTAACTAGGTACTTACTTCAAAACGAGCCAAGCGATATGGCAATGTGTCATAACTTTTACAGGTATGAGGAATCACTTCTCAAGTAATGCAAAATGTGAAAATATTCCATGTACAGTCGACCAAAAATGTGGTCTACCACCCTACGGTTGAGGTTCGTTTGAACGTCATGAGACAAGAAGGTCTTGCATGTTTTAAACTCCGTTAGAAATGTCAACCTTAGCGATCGTTAAACCTCGCAGAAACTTTTGTGAAAACTGGTAGACCACTTTCTTGGTCGACTGTACCGTGTTATTGCGCATTACGTATACATATACACTTATTTATACACAATTATGCATTTTAACGAACAGGTGAATGTACGGTTATTATCTTGTTGAGTAAATTTTATTATGCTCAAATTGTTTTCTGTTGACTATAATACTTATCAATTATTCACATGTTTCTTTAGTATTTTATGTCATTTCCATTTTTATTACACCTTCGTACAGTATTTACTTATAGTTATTTTATAGAAGACGTGTAAAAGCATTTAAAGCTAGGTGTTATGACAGTGCTGCTCATAAAATTAGTAATACCAACTTCTTTACTTTACCATTTTCATCCCTTTTGGGGTTGAATTTCCGAAAATCCTTAATTTCCTATATTTTTATTTTACACGGCGATATACACGATACTATATGACGTTGTGTAGGAAAATAAAAAGGTAGACTTTAATTTGGAATGTCAGATATAACTCCACTAAGAAAGAATTTTTGGAAATTCAACCCCCAAAGGGGTGAAAATGGGGTTGAATTTCTGATGACCGTGGAGGAAGTCACGGGTAAAGCTAGTATTTTATATAACAGTTAGTATTTTGCTAATAGCTCATTACAGAAAGATAAACGATATCTCACTTGACAAAAATCGCGGGTTGAAATAGAATGGCCCAGAGTAGGCTTTGCGTGTACTGCTCGCAAAACAAGTTCTGAAAAAGGAAATATTAATATTTCTTTTAATTACACTAAAAAACAAGTTAAAATGTATATCAACCAATGGTAATTTTTCATTTAAATGCTAATATAAATTTAAAAAAACATAATAAAACAATATTGTTCTATAGTTACATTTTGACTGCCTCCGTAACCTAGCTGGTAGAGTCTGCTTATGAAACTGGAGGTCCAGGGTTCGAACCCTATTACTATATTTCTTTGCGTGTTCGTCAATTATGGATTTTTCTATTTATTTAGCAGCTATAAATGCTATTATACTTACCATACCTATTACAAACATTTTCTATTTTGGGGTTAGGTTAGGCGTAAGATTGTACCCTAATCTTTATTTATTTTCGAACTCGCGGAGCGTAAGCGAAGTGAGTTCTTACAAACAACTCCAGACCCAACTGTCACCTGGGACGTCTCGGCATTTGGATGGTTTTTTGATTTCGATAGTTTGTCCGACGATAACTATAGTAACGTTTTTCTGATCTTATAGCAGAGATACATAAAATTTGTAAGTTCGAATATGAGCAGGATCGATCAAGTGGTTATGGAGCTAAAAGGTGAAAAAAAAATCCTCCTTGAGGTCTTGTTATATTGGTATACTCGTTTGCAAGTAAATCGCGAGTTCTCAGTGCGAAGCGGACTACTAGTTTATTCGATAAAACCAAAAATATAATTGTTTTCAATACCCATATTGACTTTTAAATATATATTACCAAATAAATAAATGATATGCATGCAATGCGAAATAATGTTTATCTACATTATGTATAGCGTTTCCATAGCTGTTAAATTTAGTTGCGTAAACAATCGCGAGAACTAAAGCTGTAGCGGAAGAAATATTTCTAAGCCGATTCTTCTAAGCTTTAGTAATCCAACCAGTTTTGTCATTAATTCAGCCTTTCATACATCAAAGCTGCAAATTCAAACCGAGGCCAAATTTCTATTGACTCCAGATCATATTGGCTGATAAAATCCCAATCAGCATTACAATATATTCCGGTTTATACGTAACGGCTTATTATTTTAAACCATTGATAAAGGTTTCACAATCACAATATGCAAAATTTGCCTAATTAGCTTTGACAAACATGTTACAATTCATCTTGCATGAAGACAATCTTTTCACAACCATAACGACCTATCTCCAACACTAAAAACATTTAAAAATAAACTATAAATAGATAGAACTAAATTCCAAATTGGAGTAACTTTCCGCATTGCGCACTTACTCTTTTCGACAATCGCTATAGACTCATAACGTTGTAACAACCAAAACAATGTCATTCAGAAATGAAATTTAATACGACCGTTCTAAATTCAAACTGGTGCCGTATTCTAATTTTAAAATGTATAAACAATACATTAACAACACAATCTGTCTTAAACATAACTCCAACACTCAACCAATAATGAACCAATATTGAAGTCGTATTGTAGTTGCATCTCAGTAATTTTCAAGCAAATTCCGTCATTTTTGATTCAGACGTGTAGGCGTTAGCTATATTGTGTTGTTATTGCATTGGATTTGCATTGAAGTTGGATCGTGTCTGTGCGTGTTTTAAAGTTAGAATACGGCCCCTGGTTTTTCATTTACTCTTTTGTTTTCTAAGTGTGTACAAACATTACTTGCGTGTCAAGTCAACAATAAAGATCTTTGATCTGCCGCATGGATCACGTGTGATTGATGTGGACGCATGAAATTAATTAAATGATGCAATTCTTGATTTTAAATCCGGAGGTCCAAATCTCTGAACATGTTTGTAATACCTGCATATTTTCTAATTGAAAGTATTTAAAATGACCAAAGAAAATCAACATTAGTGTAAGCTTTTGTATGCATATTAAAACTTCTGCTATCAATATTTTTGTAATAATTTTGAAGTCAAGATTGTATTAACCTTTACGGTTTCTTTTTACTCTTTAACATTAACATTTTTTCGACAAATTACATTATTGCTAAAATGAGGTTTTTAATGATAAGTACCTATAAAATTACACTAGGCTACAGAATTAATACAGAAAGTTCGCCATCAAATATATGGGAACGGACAAGATGCTCAAAAATATATGAACATGCATTGTACAGTCGCCATCAGATATATCTTAGCGGTCAAGGTGGTCACAAATATCTGAACAACGCCTCTATTGTCAAGGCGATAAAGTGCATGTTCAGATATTTTTGACTACCCTGGCTGCTCCGATATATTTGGTGGCGACTGTACTTATCTTGACAATAGAGTCGTTGTTCAGATATTTGTGACCACCTTCTCCGTATCGATATATATGATGAGTGATGACGATTGTCTTGCAGCGGCGCCACGCAATCACACCCGCTCCCGACTAGGCATCCAATTGTGGTAGTTCGAAATTTGAATCTCGATTAGAACCCATTCAAAATTAGTCAAGTGTGAATCACTTTCAAAATTCGAAATTCGAATCCCACCGTTAACGTCGCTTTTGCCGACGCTACGCTATCAAAGTCGTGCATCTGTAGCATTATTTGAGAAGTAATTATTAATGTAGGTAGTCACCGAATTTCGGTCGCCGCAGTACGGTCGGCATGGCCATAATGAATAATAGAAAACTGGACCTGTCTGGTAGCTGATGACGATATCGATAAATGATGAATGCGTTTTCGGTAGAGATTTTTTTAAGTAATTAGATATGGTATGCGTTTTTTTAGTGTAGTAGCTATTTTGAGATTGAGATAAAAGTTTTGTAAGAGCTAAAAAGAAGGAAAACCTTTAAGAAACTGTTATACTCACGTTGGACTTTGTTTTTCATCTCCTCCCCCCTCATTTTTCTGACGGCTTCCAACTCTGACGGATCGATAACTAGCCGGTGTGAGTGGCAATTTACATGCTCGTTTGTTCACATATAAATACTGGAAATTGGGGGATGAAAACCCAAGTCCAACGTGGGTCAGTTCGGGTTGCACAGGGTGGTTCCACAACACGTAAGGTGCTTAAATATCGAGAGTCCGGTTGCCTCGCGGACACTGAAACTACGCGTCATTGCTCTGAATCCTTTGCAATACTATAACCAAACAAATATAATATTCGTTTATCAGCAAATGTAGGCGGTTTTTCTTATTTGAAACTAGTGGTAAGAAAAGGCCGCCAACTAAGTTCAAGAGAACTTTAGGTACTACTTAAATTACTTAATGTAACATAATCTACCCAATTTTATTAAATAACATTTAAGTAATTACATGTTATAAAATATCCATCCAGTCCAAAAGAAATAACATTTTATATGAACAATGTGACTAATTATTATTTTATTAAATACAGATTAAAACGATGTCGACATTCGTCAATACCAAAGACAATTGAAGCGTAAAGAATATCAATCTATAAAATAAAAAATATTAGTATTTATTTTATTACTAAATAGTAATGATTAGTACTTAGACTTATATTTTATGTGGTATTTAATATAAGCTAAATAACGTTTCATAATATAAGCACTCAAAAACTTTGAAAACCTGTCACTAGGTATAGAAGAAAAGCGACTTAATTTCGTTTTACGGTAGCACTTAGTCCGCTAATGTCATATAATTAAAAACACGATTTTGTAAAAAATTGGCAACTTTAATTTTTTACCCGTCTCTGTTCGGTACGTAATAACTATCACAAAAACACACAAACGCACAGTAGACGATGATTTCGGCAAAGAATCCCCGCCCCACTTTATAAGGAACTCGGTAAATTTGACAAAAGAATTTTATGAAGGCATATATTCGGCCGCCAATACACTTAATACTTCGACTTCGCAGAAACTTCTTTTTGCGAAGCTTTCAATTACAGGCGAAATTAATGATTGGACACATTTATACAAACACACACATATAACCCACAAATAGTGATGGGATGCGGGATTGGACTGTCTCAAGTTCCCGGGAAAATCGGTTTTGGTTTCTATTTATTATAATATACTAGCGGCCCGCCCCGGCTACGCACGGGTGCAATTATTGTACATATAAACCTTTCTCTTGAATCACTCTATCTATTTAAAAAAGCTGCACCAAAATCCGTTGTGTGGATTTAAAGATATAAGCATACAGACAGCGGAAGCGACTTTGTTTTATACTATGTAGTCATTCATATTTTATTGCTTGATGATTGACATGATTCGTTTTATGCCTAAAACATTTGGTTTGCATACAATTTCCTAGCCCAGTTTCAAAAAAATAAAAAAAATCATTAATCTATGTATGTGACGTAGGTAGTCAAAGACAATTAATGTCAGTCTCTGGGTAACTCGATTGTGTCACATATTCAAATTAGAAAAAAATATGATCTGGTGAGACAATATGGAAGCTGATCTGGCTCAGCTTCAAGTTAATAATTGGCAGAAAAATGCACAGAATCTGGACAGTCGGCGTACTTTCGGTCCGGAGGCCAAGACCCTTTTTAGATCGCTAAACCATAGCAGTTATAGCCATTTTATGTAGTGAATTACATAATATATTATATTCCCGGGACTATTCCCGCGACTATTCCCGGGACCAGCCCATCACTACACCCGTCTCACAATAGGATTACATAGCCATAAATGGATCGGAATAACCAGTTATGATCGCTTATGATTCTCTATAGTAGCTGCTTTACATTTTTGTAGCTTTTGTTTCGTATGTTGCGCTGTGCGCGTGCATTTTAATTCGGGCTTAGCTGTATGAATCATATTTTATTAATGTCAGCGTCATTTTTATGAGTCTTATTTGTCACCCATGGTCCAAATATGGCCGCGTTTGGGATTCATGGTTGCTCTATTAGTTTCTACTAGATTCAAAAATTAATTCCAACTGGAAATTAAACGAAATATATAACGGTCGATAATTCAGTTTGTTTTATTGTAAGCCGACTCTTTAGGTTATGGTAGTTTGCAAGTCTAAAAGTACTTACCATATGCGGCACGTCCATAGAACACGATTCCCGTCAGCATGCCTAATTTTCACACAGCTGAGTAGTTTTCCTACAACTCATGAAGAAATTTTGAGCCATATTAAGTACGGCTTGCCTAAGACCATTTTTAATCCACCGCGACTGATAGGAGGATACATTGCATTGAAAACCAAAAGAACATAGTTTTTTTTTTATAATTTCATTTAGACAATATTATAACAGTGCAACTCTAAAGACATTATTAACGCTTTTATTTTTAACTTAAACCAAATCTAAACAGGATTTAAAGCGGTAATTACAAATATCAATCTTACTATAGTCATTAAAACGTTTAACGATTTTTTACGTCAATCTTTATTTTATGTACAAACCGATCATTAAGACATCAAACGGAAGCATGCTCAAATCAAAACTAACATAAAACCGATTTGAATTTGGAATCGACCGTTAACAGCCCGAGTCCTCGAACGCAATATTTCAAATTAGGAACAATTCAAATCAAAATCGAATTCTTGTTAGAGGACGCCCGTAGGGTTGATGACCCGTTGATATGTCAGCACATATCCGTCTCTTTCGCTCCCATGCGTTGTGTAATCTGTTCCTTTCTTTCTATGAGATGTTGATCTTGATACGTCACATTTTTAATAAACGAATGAGCGACATGGTGCACGGAAATTCGTTTCAATGATTAATATGGCCGCTTCGAAACTAATTATGCTTTGTTTTTGAAAGTTATTAGAAATATTGATAGTTTCATGTCATTGCTCGTGTTTTTGATTCTCGATAAACGTTTTGGAGATAGAAAGTTGTTTGAAACAATTGAGTTGAGAGGTTATGTGCATCGTGTGGGTAGATAAGAAAAATGTTGTACCCTCGTTAATTTTAAATAATGATTACTTATAATCGCGATTGGATCAAATGACTTTTAAAATTAGCAAATAATGATTTAGGTTTAGATGAGTTCAAAGGTTGTCTGTCTATCATACAAATACTATTTATACTAAGTTAGTGGCAAGCAAGCTCACTGTACTCTTACACTTACATATATGGTTATATAAATAAATAAATAAATAAATAAATATCATGGGACAATCTTACACAAATCAACCCATATCAATATGCGCATCAGGTATAAGAAATGTCATATTTGCGTTGCAAACTCTTTTCTTTATTCAATATGATATTCTAAGTATTCTTTACATTAGTGTAACATCGATTCAATATGACATACAACCACCTGTTAAATACTAATTAGAAAAAAAAAATCGTTCGATACAGGATAATTCACAGCTTATGAAGCCATATATGGCCGTTATTATTTTCAACTCTGTTGACATGTATCAGAGTTTAAATTTGAACATTTTTTATATTCATGCGGTAAAGGGTTAATTATAAAGATGTATTATAATACATATATGTAAATATGTTCACACTTGTGGCGTTCCCACTTGTATCGCCATCTTTTTTTATAAACTGTCCAGCGACTGATCCTAGTGTAATTTTATGGAAAATGATGACAAGACCTAGCCCTAGACCTAGCTTAGAAGAAGTAGCCTAGTAAATCAGTAATAGCGTATTCACTCTTAATATTAAAAACCTGAACTAGAAAATATTTTAATTCTGACATTAATACGCAAGTAAAACAAATGAAAAACGACTGACGGACCACAAAAAAACGCTCAAACGTGTACCAGACATCATACTGAGACTGTTTCATTACAATCGAAATAAAAAACTTCATATTTGACGTTTAACAAATTGTTCCTTTTTCAAATCGACCAATGAGACCATTGTGTTCTCTCCTAATGGCGTTCTATTTTCAAATCTCATTCTCTTTTCAAATCTCGTGTTCGAATTCGGAATGCGTTGGTACGTTACGTTTTTCCCACACGTTCTTTTTTCAAAGTTTGTCTTTTAAATGCATTGATTAATAGGATTCGTTCTCTTTATTCTTCATGTTTGCGACATAGATCTAATTGTACAAGACTTAACTATTCAAAGTGTGACGTAAAACGAAGTACTTAGAGTCATTGGAACGATTGAAACGGGAATAATTTGTAATGATTTGGTACATTCTATTTTCTAATATTAAATTTCTAGGCACGGTAACTAAATGTAGCTTCTTGTGTTTTCTATCCACATTACCTCAAATATTCACATCGATACTTAAATGGTTACTTGGTCCAAAAAGGTTCACGTATTTAATGGTCTGACAGACCAATATTAGCAATAAAAGTGTCTTTTTATAATAAATGAATGAATGCATTTCTTTCAAGTAACTTTGATCCTATAACCCTTAACGTAATGTTAGTAAGTATGTTTTTTTATAAACTTACGTAATATAATACACGCGTAAGAAAACCACAGTCACTACATGATCATCTGTACTATCTACGCTACACCTGTCAAACTGTAATTTGCTCTCTCCTTCGCACTCATGAATGTTACAAGTAATGTCCTTTGTTCTCTTAGTTCCTACGACTATATCTGCGGCTTGCCCGTGTACCCGTCGAAAGCTGCTACACGGCTAGAGACATCTACACGGGTACACGTGTAACTAGTATGTATGTATGATAGATGGGGGTCTATAACAAAAGCGAAACGATGATTTATCGACTCAAAATAATTGGCACCGCATTATCGCATGGGTGGGCGGGTGGCATTAAATTTTAATCTAAAATATGCATCTGTAAAATCCTCGAAACGGCCAAATGTCGCGTCTAGCTATTGCCAAAATGCATAAACATCAAAGGGGTTTTTGTTAAAGATTTTAAAAATTGAAGGGCGCGTCCCCTCGCGTCCGAGATTATAATAACGATTTTTAAAAGTCCCCCTTCGTTTTATTTTTATATTTTTGGAAGGGTACTAAAACGTAAGTGGACGCGGGGAGGTTAAAATTTGACACTAACACTTTTAAAAAATGGGGAGTCTGCATGTTTGTGTCCGAATAGTGCGATCGATGAGGATTACGAGCGAGTTACCCTACGGGATGGAAATGGAGCGTTTACCCTACTGGAGGGAAATGAGAGTCTGACCCTTTTTGCTACATTTTCCAATAGATATACCTATTGAATTCGAGATAGAATCTTGTCTGTATTTGATTTGTATTTGGAACATTCCCTAGTTGGATTAAAATGGAATTTATCTACACCCATACCCTAATATGTCTATTTTATGGTCAGGATCGATGAGCAAACGCCCTATATTTAGATATAAGTATCTGTGGCTGCATCTGAATGTTTACATTTTAGTATCGGTAACCGATACCTTAATTACGTTCAAATTTCGAACGTCTTCTTAGTAGTTAGAACAAATGTGTTATCTGTAACGATGTTATTATTATCAAATAATAAGCAAAAATTCGATATCATTATGAAAATCCGGGTGCGGGCATGCGCCGCCCGACCGCCGACACAATCGAGTTGCCATGGCGATGGCGTGCAATCCGTGCAATTGCAGTCATTCAATCTTCATTTCGGGTTAATAATATGTGTGTAGATAAAGCAGTGTATATGAGTGCTGTATATTTGTCAACAATAACCCTGACATTTTTCGAAGACGAAAACCAGCACAAGGCTTTAATCTTCGTCCTAGAAATCCTGGTGTGCATTTTGAAGACAGCGACACTAGTCTTATGCGTAATAGCATTGTAATAATGGGCCCAAAGCTTTATAATAAACTGCCTGCTGACTTTAAAAACATTAATCCAAACCAATTTCAATCACGATTGCGCAAACTTCTTTTGGAAAAATGTTACTATAAGGTCCAGGAATTCCTTAGTGATGATAGTATTAATTAATCTTATTGACTGACATGCCATTGAAAATATCTATTTGTGAATGATTTATTTATTGTTATGTTATAATTAGTAATGCAAGTTTTAATTGACATTGACATAATATTCATTTCTGTTCTGTATTTTTTCTGTGTTAACTGTTGTGTTGCATGTGTATATATATAACTTAATAATTGTACTAGTTAACTATAATGTAAGATTAGTAAGTAAGTACTTATTTGTCGTATGCCGAAAGGTACATCATAGTTGGTACTTTGTAAATAACCTGCCACCTGTACTAAATGTATTAACCCTATGATGACGAAATAAAATGATTGATTGATTGATTGATTGAGTGTATGCAACTGTACGTAATTAGGCCTTAAAACACTCGTGTGATCTTATTATGAAACTCACTTCGTTCGTTTCATAAAACCACACTCGTGTTTTAAGGACCCCTATTACGTAACAGTTACATAAACTACTATTAATTATTTCTTATCTTACCTCTAATAAGATTGGATTATAGTAAAGTAAGTTATAATTTTCGATATAGAATTCAATTCATTCTACTTTTTTTAAATTATTAAAGCCTTGAGTATACTTAATGCCTTGTTGCTTGAATATGTACCATTGTACAGTCGCCATCAAATATATCGGAGCAGCCAAGGTACTCAAAAATTTCTGAACAAGCACTTTGACAATAAAGGCGTTGTTCAGATATTTGTGACCACCTTGGTCGCTCCGATATATCTGATGGTGACTTTACCTGCATGTATCGCAAGTTCTGACGTAGTAGCACCAAAAATTACGTAGCCATTTCCGATTAGTATTGTATGTAAGTTCTGTGTTAAATTAACTCGATATCCTACGCCTGTTTGTATAGTGGATTGGTAGAATATGACATTAATATTGTATATTGTTTCCTTTTATAAAATGTAACACAGGAATACTAAACAAGATCCTAATTTAAAGCTGTAACAGCATTCTATACTCCATACAAATCGAGGTCGCTTGTTCCGTGGTTCGACCAATTTAAGAGCAAATCCGTACCAATTGTGTACGCGCAGCTTTTATCAATAAAAATAAAAATCTCCGAGGAAGTGACCACTTTAACAATGCTTGATGGAGAGACACAACGCGCAACCCATTCACAACTATAGCACGAAGGGCACACGGCCTAAAATAGTATAACACACTAGTCAAGAACCTTAAATTGGTTGTACAATAATTGTGAAACCAATTAAACGTACCTATTCGGATTCCGAACGCGTTCGAAATTCGAAATCGCAATAACGGACGATTTAATTGTGTAATAAATAGACCTATTTTAAGGACACCAAAAATGTCGTAGAAAGTAATAATAATATGACGTTCGCACGTTTCACCGCCACGCGTTCGATTCGTGCATACTGATTGACTGAGTTATTGCAAGTTTTCTTTAGACTGGCAAGGTTCTAATTCTGTACGTGTTCAAATGCAGTTAGAACCTTGTACCTTTGATGGGTGATTTTCCCGCTAACTCGTAGGGACTTATTGGAGTGTCGCTATTTTACGCGTGGACGGACGGATAAACATGGTGGAGTGCGGGAAACGATTGAGTGAATCGTGGAGGGATTTTTATGCGTGTGAGAATATTTTTGCAAGGCAGAATATTTACATAAAGGACGACAGAAGATTCAAAGTATAATTTTATTCACCAAATCTGTCAACTACAAATATAACCTAATGAAACTTAAGTAGCACATTCCAACTCGCGTCCCTAAAAAAATGTTCGGAAATCTTATCAAAATCAGAAAACTTTTCCAACTGTTGCAATCATAGAAAAACCCCTTGAAACCTATGCAGGTACTCGTACTAATTTTGTCAATCATATAAAATAAGAACTCTATAACTATATCCATTGTGAAATGAAAACCAATATCGTACACGTAACCTGCATATTAAAACTAAACGAGCGAAAACGGGAAACAGCGATGTTCCATATTTGAAATCAGAATGTATTATTACTTTTAAAACTATCGCTAGGCAAATGCTCAAAGAAACCACTATAAGTACACTCTTCAGACAAGTTGATGTTGTTATGAACTCAAGGCGCAAGTATACTAGTTTTCCGTTGCAGACTCGCTTGCGTCAGCGATGCGATTGAGCGATGACATTATTCAGTTTGACTAAGGAACTATTTAAAATTTCGAATCCGTTGCGTTATCGCTGCGACGTGCAAGCGTTTCCGATTGTTCTTTATTTCTGAATTAGGACACGATTCGTATATCCCCGGCCGGCTTTGTAACGGTCGAATTTCGAACGAAATATGAATAATTATACGATTTCGTGCTTATAAGGTAAGGTTGAAGACGTCAGTTTAAATATATATGGAGGTCTACTCGTATTTATGAAGTCCATTTGTTGTTTATTTTATTTTAGTAGAAGGTTTTTTTTTTGTAAATAGTTAAAATTTTCGAAATGCACGTAAGATCATACACCAACTATTAACTTCGTTATTACCACAAAAAGTCTCTTATGGTTATTTTTATTTTCACCAAACCCTATAATGTCTTTCTCCTTTTAGTATCCCAACAATAAAATGAAAACACCTTTAATTTTCGTTAATTATCAGTCAAAACTGCATCATTAACACAGCCCAAAACGTCAGTAACACTTAAATTCAACTTTTTACATCCCGAAGTGACAACCCAGGGGTTTCGCAAATTTTGGACTTCTGATACATACTACAAGAGAAACATTCCAAAGGCGTACCAAGCTCTTGTCTCAAGTGCACCAATATAAGATGCAACAAAAATACTATTATCCGATTTAAGGGGAATAATTGATCTCGTATTGGAACTAGGAAAAAGTGGGAGAAAGATTTTTTGGACAGAAAAACTAGACTGGGGAAATCGGCCTGTTTGGAGACACGTCGTCGACATATCTTCTAAATACCTAAAACTGGTATGGATGTGTTCCTCGTAGTCTCCTAAATACGAATTGACTGGTTTTAGTTTATGGAGGGGGGGACGGGTCGGTAAAAAGAGGGGGGGGGGAATGGCGGCTGACTGTCATCGAAATTTGTTTACATCTCGAGTCCTATGAGACCGATCAGTTCGTATGAGATATCATTTGAAAGCCTATTAAATGTACTACAAACCATGTCTGGGCCACGTTGTCTTAGCAGAACGATCCTTCATACAAAACCACGTTTGCTTCACGGCAATTTTTTGTGGTTATACAAATACATATAGCCCTTTCAGTCAAACCCCATAGAACAATACTAGTGACAGGTACAATCTACGATGGTGCATGGCCAAACTGTTGACAGTTGCCTACCCCATTGTTTGGGTGCGGTCAGTGCTTGTTAATCAAGAGGAAAAGAATGTGTCATAATGCTCATGCGTCAGAGAGGGAAATCGTTATTCGCTGTCAAATTTGGACTTTCTTAGACAGTGATACTTCTGTACCTTACCTGTGGTTGTTGTTAAAATGGTTACCCCAAACGATCGAATCACCAATGAGAATATATACCCAGAAGGAAGAAAGTCTTAAGCGCTACAATAATCTCATTACATTAACGTCTGTTTTGTTTTATTGGTATAGACATTGTTGTTTTGTGAACCAATCATCAGAAGATTTTCGATTGTTCAAAATTTCGCCCGTTTTTGTGCGAACTGAATATGGTACACGTCAAATCGAGTTTGGATATTTTTGGAATCTGACATGATATGTAGTGTTTATTTTATCTGGTCAATTCAATCAGCCGAATTGAATGTAAGAATTTAATCAAAAATTATTGCCATATTTTTCAGATATCAGAAAACTGTTTCGGTAAATGTGTCTTAGATAAAATAATGGTTAGGTATGAATTTAAAACTATGTTCAATACATGAATTGCTAATTTAAGGTAATTGATCTAAAATGTTTATTCTTTAATCGGTCATCTGTTCCCAAAGATATTTGTGTTCTTAGTTTTCCTTGCAATTTTAGGTACTTACAGTCCGTGAACTCTAAAAAGGACCTTCGGATTTTAGAAAGAGACGTCAGGTATCAATCAACAGTGACACATGAAAAAGCAAAACAGCAATATTACCTTCGTGTGTCATCGCCGATTCCCGAAGGTTCTTCTTAAAACTGAAGGACTGTAATTATCAAAATTTTTAGAAGTATCGCAAAAACCACCATATTTTTCGAAAAATTGAAGTAAAAAAATATCGATAGAAATTACCTTCTAATTTCCAAACAAAGGAAAAACTTCCAACCGTAGTGACTTGTCCGATATCGACATAAATAATGTTAATGTGGTAAAAAAGGCGTTTTTCGATAAAATTATACCCGAAAACGTCCATTTTGCACCGAAAGTATAAAGTTGTTCATACATAATTCATGCTCGCGTACATTTTGGGAACTTAGTCACCTTTTACACCGTAATGCAATTCTGCTATAACTGTCACAAAGTCAGATCTACTTCAACTTTGCCATTTGAAATACAACCTTCGTACAACCAATCTAGTTTTAATTTTGAATAATATCAAAAATCTCGCACGAGTTTGAGATAGTTCCTAAACTTCTGATAAAATAAAACTGGCCTCTTGGAAACTGTCACGCCATCAACGGTTCTTCTTTTTTAATTTTCGAACGCCTTATACGGCGTTCATTATTGCCAGCTCCAAAAACCAAGCGTCAGTGTTGCTAGATCGAAAGTTAATACCAATAGATAATTAGAGAAAATGATTTGGAAATTGGATGGAAGAAAAAATTAAACGTTTTGTGAAAGATGGAAGATGGACAATGAATGTTAAATGCAAGTCATTTCACACGAATTATGTGCGTCTTTTGTTTCAGTTGGAACAAAAATATCCATTTTTAATAGTGAATCGATTTGAGACGATTGCCTATTGTAATTGTGAGTACATATCGATTGTATGGCCTCTAATTAAGATGTTGGAATGGATGAAATGTGCGTTGAATTTTAAATTGACTTTGCGTTATCATTATTCAGCCAAATAGCCGTTTTTGTAGCAAAGAAGATAAAAATATAAAACTTTTTATCTATTGTTAGCGAGTAGTAGTTCTTACAAAATAGTCGCTATTTAAAATTACAACAATTTTTGGTTACTAACAAGAGTAAAATGAG
Source organism: Pammene fasciana (assembly GCA_911728535.1). Taxonomy (NCBI): domain Eukaryota; kingdom Metazoa; phylum Arthropoda; class Insecta; order Lepidoptera; family Tortricidae; genus Pammene; species Pammene fasciana. Next base: position 5,027,629 of record OU452295.1, read on the forward strand.
TCGCAAGTATATGAGTCTTATAAGACATTTTTTTTCTCAATTTATACTGAATACACGTTTTTTTTTCTAGAAATTACGATGACTCGAAAAGTACTTATATACATTTTTTTCATTCATTTGTCAAAATAAAATTTATTTTTATTTTAAAACAAAAAAATATTATTAAGTATAGTTTGGCCAGGATTTGTTTTACTTCAAGCATAGACAGAGATAATCATACTATCGCTTTCTTATGCTAGTATCCGTGCTAGTGAAAAAACGATGAGTAGGTAGCTAATAGCTTAATACTTCCACTGTTACTGCACATTTTGGCCAACCTATTAGTTTCGTTTATTCCTTATTTGTATTTTCCAACATTGATATATTTCTTAACAAACCAATGTCCAGTCTACAACATCAAAATAATTGGTCATCATGTTACATACGATAATTTACATCCCAGATACAAATACATGTATGTATGTCTGTCTGCGTGCGATCCCCTAAACGAATGGGATTAAAGGGGTGAGTCCAGTTCCGTCATCAATTATTTTGGTGAATGCGCTCCGCTTTCCAATTTTAAAATAAACTCATATTTTAAGGGAAGGGGGATAGTAATAAAATTACAAGGGGGATGAAGAGATAAATCTTTGAAAATGTTGGAACCCTTTTTTTGGAATATTTTGTTGTAACTCTTTGATACCTTGCATTACCAATTTATGAATGAATTCTTTGAAACATTGCCCATGCAATTCTGAATCCGACAGTACAGTCGCCAACAAATATATCGGATCGACCAGGGTACTCAAAGATGTCTGCACAAGCACTTTATCGCCTTGACAATAGAGCCGTTGTTCAGATATTTGTGACCACCTTCGCCGCTCCGATATAATTGATGGTGATTGTACCTACTTCTGAGATGTGATTTTCACTATTACAGTTCTTCAGTTGTGACCACCTTGGCCGCTCCGATATATTTGATGGCGACTGTACATATTTCTGAGATGTGGGACTATTACAGTTTAGAAGTTTTATAGCGGAAATATACTTACTAAAAAGTATCTTTTTATTCTTTGTATTTTCTAAGCAGCCATACTACCTGTAAAGAAAAACAATTCTTATTAGTCTCAATAATAAATTCTAAACTTTACAACACAATTTGGAAAAAAAAATTCAAAACTATACAGATTGTAAATAAGAATGTTCTAATTGGGAACGAATCAATCGCTTCCAAATTCAAAATCGTACGTCGTTCCAATCGTTGACTAAACACAAGCCAGTCAAGCAAAGCTAAAACAACCAGTATAACTTCTCTGGTGTCACATATAGTTGATGAGCTCTCGTTACATTGGCGCCCAACTCGACCCGTGCTCGCGTCAATCAGAATACCCAGTTTGATAGCCGTTGAACTGCAGCCGTTTTCTAACAAAGCACGGAGTAGGCGAAGATTCGAATTTTAAAATGGAATGTTGTAAAAATGTTATGAACTGAATGAGTAACTATTGGTTCGAGTTAAAACAAAAGGCAGTCGAACCATATCGGTAATTATAATTTTAGCTGATTTTTACATGTTTTATTACACAGTTTTTACACAGTTTTATTCAGCTTGACCCCGTATATTGATTTGTTTGTTTATTTATTTATTTATGTGCATCAAATCTTGTAAGTTAAATTTAAGCACTTCCCGGTGTCTGATTGAGCTGAAATTTGGTATAATTCCGTAGTTTACATGGCAACGGTACTAGATACAGTCTACAATAAAACTGTGTACCAAAAAAATGGGAGTTACTTGTTACACAGTTTTATTTAAATTTAATTTGCTCTAATAAATATGAACACGGCCCATTTAGGTACTTACTGAAAAATTATCACAAATTCTAACAAACTACAATATACAACGTGCGCCAACCTTATTTAATGAAGAGCTATTTCTACAATAAAAATGATATTCACTCCTTAAATGATTGAAGCGTTCTGTTTATTGGCTCGCTTACACAATGAGCCCTCATGCTCCTAATAAGGCTCCGATGGCCAATGCCGAAGGAAATAAGGAAACATTATACAACGTGATCGTGATTTAGCCGATAAATTTTAGCTTTCGAAATATACATTAGTGATTAGACACTAAAAAAATATTTAAGTAGTCCGGAGTTTATACTTACTTCAACTATTCCAAATCAAATTTAGATGCTCTTATATAGATATTCTATCTATACATACATATATAGATATATGTATAGATAGACTATAATACAAAATCAACACGATATAGAAAATATGGGACATTGTTTTGCTAAAGATACCATTTGGCGGTTGGTGTTTACATCCATCAATATCATGTTGCACAGAATCAATATTATTATATTTGAGCTATAGAAGCGTAAGTGCCGACCGCCAAATGGTACCTTTACCAAAATATTGACAATGAAAATTTGCTGCAAAAAAGCTGCTTTGTTTAAAAATTCATAAATGATGATAAACATTTATTTATAATTTTCTTTTAAACTTACAGAAAACATGTAGTTATTATATTGTAAAATGTATACATTTTCGTGTAAGAAGTTGTCAAGCCTAACATCACGTTGTATAACTTAGATTGAAGACAAGGGTCTTAAATTCCTGACGAACTACAAATGAGTAACCAATAAGTCGCATTAAGAGGTCACTTTGTGCAGCGACGCACCGAGAATACGTAAGTTATTGACCCCGATACGATATTATATCACCTATATTCTTTTATAATTCTTTAAACTTTATTGCAAATAAACTAGCAAGTAACCTTTTGGTAGTTCTACCAACCATTGGGTCAAAAAGAAAAAAAGAAAAATTTCTAAAATCAACATTTTTAAATAAGAATTTTAAGCACTTCGAAAACACGTTGTATAACCTAGATTGAAGGCAAAAAGGCCTTAAACATTATAAGGTGCAATACATTAGCGGAATTCAATCTAGATCTCTTCGGAATCCAGACTTAAGTAGAGTAAATTTTCTATGGTGACTGAATTTCAGTATGAAATGCTCTTGAATTTGAGATTGCTTTGCTGAATTCCGCATATCTGTACGGAATTCCAATAACGTGATGCGCCTAAATGAGTACCAATAAGTCGCATTAAGAGGTCACTTGTGCAGCAGACGCACTGAGAATACACAAGTTATTGACCCCGATATGATACTTATCATACCTATAGGTTGGACAATGACATATGTCTGAATAGACCTCGCAAGTGTTTTATACAGATTTTTTTTTCAACCCTTAGTGATGTTGTACAGTCACCATCAGAGATATCGGAGCGGCCAAGATGGTCAGAATTATCTGAACAACGCCTCTATTGTCAAAGCGATAAAATCCATGTTCAGATATTTTTAAGTACCTTGGCCGCTCCGATATATTTCATGGCGACTGTACGTATTTACTTTGAACAATGATAGAATTATATTATATGCCAATTTTTTTCAGGACTTATAAATTGTTTCTAAACCCTAACAATATTTTCTAAAGGGTGTGTTCAAATTATGAACGCGTCTAAGCTTTTATTGATTACTTGTAATAATCACTCTTCGATAGAGCTGCGTTGAAGTGATATGCAAACAGCGTTATGCGGTTTAGAAGTGGGATGATGACAATTTTAAATATTGGTTGTAAAATAGACGTCTAAAATTAAATATGTTTGTATATTCAACTCTTATAACATTCAGGGTTTGTGTAGTTTATAGAAACACTTATGTTATTGTAGAAAAATATTGTAAAATGACATTTCATTAAGCTTTCTTTATAGTTACCTTTATAGTTAGTACTTTGAAATCTTTATAGTTTATAGTTATAGTTAGTACTTTGTTTATAGTTATAGTTAGTTTCTTTATAGTTAGTACTTTGAAATCTTTATAGTTTATAGTGTTTCAAGTAGGCGTGAATATAAAGTTTGGTCTAAATATTTCTTCAAAATTCCTAAGGAAATGTGAAGTGAAGAAATTGTGGTAACTATTTTTTAAGTCTTGATTAGTTACTAAAGTTATTTTTGATATTTTTGCCGTTTTTATTTATATAAGAGTAAGGTACTTTATTTTGTTTTAGGTAATAATCTCTCATAGAAATGCCTACAAGCGAGACGGAACAAAAACAGATCGCGCGCCGTTTCACAAAACATCATTAAATTCAATATTTCGTTTAAAAAGCACTCCACATATCAGTGCCATTAATCACGAAAACTACCGACCTTCAAGAACATCGGAATAAAATCGCCAATCGAAATAAAGCACTTAAAGCGAAACGTCATTATCGCACAACATAAATAAAAAATACACTGAAATCGAACGCAAAAATTGAATATCGAACTCGATTTAAAACAGAATACGAATTTTAAAAATACGAGCACGGCCGAGCGGCATTAATTAAAAATTCTCGGTAGAATATTCAAAAATAGAATTCGCATTCGAACGCTCCTTGTACGGGAGAAGTTTGAATTTGGAAGAAACAAAAGAAGGAGCGCGGGAGCAACCCTTTTAGCGCTGATAATCTGTTCCTTGCCCGTGTTGTGTTTTGTTTTTTATTTGTTGTCACTTTTTGTCCGTTGAGATTGTACGCAACATTCTTTACTTCGAAACGGATCTTTTTAAACTCGTATTTTTCATTCGTTTTATCGAATCGCGTGCGGTTTAATTGACGAATGGTTTCTTTGGTATATTTAAAGGTCCGTTGACTTTTAGCGAGTGTCATCGGGTTCAATGCAGAGATATCCTGCGGGTCTACCGCGAACTTCGAAAATCTAAATTTTGTTATCTGCATCTCTTTCGCACTTGCACATACGAGCGAAACAAATGCAGAAAACGAAACTTAGATTTTCGGAGTATGCGGTAAGCTAATGATCTTAATATTTTATAATTATGCAACGGTTTTATGCCTACGCCCTTATTTAATAATTATTAATATTACTTATATCATACATTGAGAAATAGGAGATGACATCCCTGAAATTCTTTGCGTTAAAAAATATAATGAAAATCACTAAAAGTCTAACCTACTAATTGATTCTGTGACAGCTGTCAACCGCCAAATATGGCGCAAAACATCTGTCCTAGATAGCCCATCTAGTAAAATATATAACACCTAAATCAGTGATATCATACGAAATCTTTAAGTAAATAAATTTAGTTTAGTCTGATTGTAACACTTTATGAAAAATATCCTTTATTAATAACACGCATGGTGACATATGTGCAAGAAATGAAGCCGTTAGGATTCAAGTAAACATCCTGACAACGATATTAACGGAGGATATCCCTGTTCTCGTTTTATGTCTTGTATGACACGTGGTTTTATGGCATTGCGCATTAACTGTTCGTAATTTCTCTACGCAACTCTTGCAAAATAATTCTGTATTTTACTGTTGTTATACCTCCAGACCTAAGCTTTAATTAAAGCAATAGCATACGCTACATAGCTAAAGAAACTACGTTTTTTATCCGACTTAAAATCTACCCCATTGAAAGAACTGGCCGGTTTGAATTGCTTCGAAATATAAAAATTCAAAAATAGAATGCAATCCTTCCGCCCTCGGTGCTTTACATGAAATATTATTTTATGGAATCAACATCTGCGCTGCGCGTGTGTGCGTAAGTGGTCGGGTTTATGTACACAAGTGAAGTAATGTATAAGTTAAAAGTTTCAAGTGGTTTTCGTTTTAAAAATACGATTGGGTTTTAGTGTGCGGTGTTTTGTCGGGATGGAATGGGATGTAATGAGGTTCTGGTTATGAATTATGAGATATGAAAAAGATGCATAGTTTACTTTTATAAAACTGTAAAAACTAGGCACCTACTAGTTTATAAAAAATAGGTATCATAGAAAGTTATTGTATGTAAGTAAGACATGATTTCAGGGCTTCATAATTCAAGAGTTTCAAGACGAATGTTGCTGAATTGAGGTATTGTAAATCAAGTGGGTACATAAATCTTCACTGTTTTTGTGTTTTAAAAATCGAATATTCTGTGTGTGACTAAGTTTTCTTAATATTGTGACACATTATGTTGTACTCATAATGTACAATTAAATAGAAATACATAGATTATATGTTTTCCAAATAGTTCTCTCTCGCATTACAAATCCTACAATCCTTCCGAATCACTCAAATCATTCGGCGTGGATTCATTTTTTAAAATTAGAACGAAAAGCGAAACCCTTCCATTTTTTGAATTGGATTCGTCACGGGCCGCCCTATTGTATCTTTTCGAACACACGCTTTAAACGACTTATCTCCATATAGCGTTGTTTAAGAAATTGAATCATGTATGAATATAACAAGGTTCATATTGGTATGTACGCAGTACAGTCATAAACGATGTTTTGGAAGTTAAAGGCGCTTTTTAATCCGAACAATGCATGGGATTTAAAAGATGTTATTTGAATTTCGAACATTACACTATTCAATCGATTTTTGTTTTTGTCCGAAATTTGTTCGCATATTAAATAATGCGGGCGCGGTTTGATTAACATTCTTAATTTAAATCGTAAGGTTTTTATAAACTGCTAAACTGCTACACTTATTATTTTTTACATAGGGACATAGACTACATAGTCCTTTTCATCGTGATTTTAAATACCCTATCTGAGTTTTTTAAGTGTCCGAGTCGATACTGTGTGGAAATTACAAGGTTACCATAAACAACTTTTTAACTTTTAGTCACATACACGTCCAATAATATGTAAACGGTCGATAAAATGTGACGTTTTACGTTTTTAAGCAAAAGGTCCATCATTGTCGTTTGTTAATATAGTTTATTTCTAAATGAATTATTATGGCAGTAATGCCTTATTGAGAACCGACAATGATGTACCTTTTATTTGAAAACAGCGCAAATGATAAGTTGATCACCCCATTTATTCATGACACATACCAATCTATTACAAAATTCAAAATTAAAGTTTTACAAAAAAAAAAACATTCATATTTTTTTTCTCGTGTAAGTTTTTCTATTCGAAATTCAAAAAGCGCTATGAAGCGCCATAATCGCTGCGTGAACAAAGATCCGAGTTGTACAACTCGTAAGTCTCAGCTGTGTTAGTTTTAGTATTACGTTTTTTCCTTCACCCTTTTTAAATTTAACTCTTTTGACTATTTTAATATTTCGGGAACATTTTTAACTTGGGGCGAGGGTGTTTTTTGGTGTTTTCGTACAATGGCTTGTATTTTGGGAGCGTGGATGCGGGCGGCTGAATTGGATTTGAGATTGTATTGAAAAGGGTTCGTTTAATCATGGATTTAGAGCTATTATTTTTTAATCAACGATTTTATTTAAAATATGTAAAGAGTGTGACAGAATAAGCAGATGTAGGTACTTAATTTTTTTTTATCGGGATGGCAAACAAACTGTACAGTAGGTAAACGGAGACGAAAGTCTTTCGGCCGTTGTATTTCTAGAGTATCACTATAGGTACGTAGGTATCAGGATCTACTGTCTTAATATTTTCGAGAACCAGAGTAGTCCGAATTCAATCTAAAATATGTGTAAAAGGAATACGCTTACTAATAAAGTCCATATTGATTTCAATAAAAACACTTAAAATGGTCAAACTATTTGATATTAAAGTAACCTTCACAAACCCTTTTAGATGAGTTAACAATTTATACAATAAGACAATTAAACAAAATGACTTGTCAACATTGAAGAAAAAAGTAGAACCCCTTACAATTAAAATCGAATAAAAATCTTCGGACAAAAAATCAAAGGAAGCGATCGGTTTCGAGGAAGAAAAAAATAGGGTGAATGTCCTTGTGTAGGGAAAAGGGGCACATGTGGTGGCGGCGCATCGGAGGATGCATCGAAATGAGTAAAGTCCATTGCTTCTTTCTTTCAAAGACGTTCCTACATCGTTCTAAGATAAAGAGTAATGGTTATACAAATGGGTAAAAAATCAAGATGATACAGGATTACAGGAAGTCCAGACGAAGACACATGTTAGTGTCATAATATTACGCGTTACACGGTCTTTGTAAAATTGAACGGCCAGGTGTTATTTGATTTTAGAATTTTTAATTACGATTCGTTTAAATTTGGAACGATAGTCTATTGTTTCGGATTCGAATTTCATCCAAAGTTTATATGATATTCGATGTGCTTTTGTTTCATTCGATGTTCAGCTTCATAGCATTGAATGAACCCACAAATTGTTGCTTTGAGCAATTTTCTGCGGCGTGCTCGTAAAAATTTATATGGCTCATATTTTTGCCCAAAAATGAGAAAAGGCCTTAAATTTAAACGAAATTTAAAACGTTATAGCTCCACGTCTCGTCATGAGTTTTTCGGAAATCATTGTTTTCTGAGAACATGTTTCTATAGCGATACGTGAGAACTAAAACATTGGTAACCTAAAAAAAAAGAAAACATAAATATTTGGTTGTAAATAAGTAAGGTGCGTTCATTTCTACTTTTATTCACTTATTATTTGGTTTCTCTATTACTTTTTCATTATTAATAATTACTTTTCTGAGCTAATATTTTCATAAATAATGTAATAGATCCATATTATCATTTCAAAGATGTAATTTCTGCTGTACTAAACAAAGTATAGCTGAACAATAATTTAGCAGCACTGCCTAATTATGTCATAATTAATATTCCTGGATACAAAACATTATATAACGCAAAACAAAGCTATAATAAAGTGCATAACAGGTGCGTGCGGAATCTCGAAACAAACGATTAAAATGAAATACGCTGCGACCGGTATTATTCTATTTCGGACAAATGTCGCACTGACGTTAATTAACTACGGTTATTATACAATTGTCAGTTGCATAAATGTGTATTTCATTTTATGTCATATTTTTATGCGAAATAAAATATATTAACTTTTAAAATATATCGATATTTTCATAAAAATATCTACTTATAAAAAGATCGTAAACTTGTACAAAAACACATTGACGATAATTATTAAGTTGACATACTTAATAGTTACCTAGAAATATGAACAGAAACTTACTTATGATTCTAAGTCAAAAAGTTGCAAATACATTAATATGAGTAACAATTATATCTTTTATCGCAATACCTCACAACCCCGGAGCCCACATTAGCCTGTCATCCCCATTAAATTGTGCATACATTATAATTCTACCATTAATAGAGTACGCGGTATCAAAACATAAATCTGTACATTTTTCATAAACGCATAAAATCCGGACGCAACTATTATTGAACGCAGTAACAACGCACGGAAACATAGCTGGCCTTCTCTCGCGCGCTAGCGCGCTCTCGCTTCGGCTGCGCGCGCGCCTCTATTGTGTCTGGCGCGACTTTGCAAGCACTCTCCGTCTTGGTCGCCCGCGCTAGCGCTGTCCCGCTCTAGTGCGTGTCAATGCAGTTTATTGTGGACATTAATGGGTCTGATTACAAATGTAAATTTTCACTGCGCGACGGCGTTGGTCGGTTTTTCTGTTCGATTTCTCTTTATGGTATTAAATTGTAGTGGAATTAATAATGAATGTTTATGTTATAGTTTATTTTGCCCTATTGTTTCGAAAGGTTGTAGAACTTGTAGGTTAGTTTCCATTATTCAGGTTTCAGTTTTTTTTTTACTTTTTTTCTCATACAGAATAATGGGACAGTACAAGTACATTTTTAGACCTTATATTAGTTTTTGATATTATCATTACTTACAAAAAATATATAAACTTACCAAATTGATCGTGATTTGTTTTATAATTATTTTGTATAAAATCTACTGTCGCACAAACAAAGACAATTGCAACTGTTTAGTTAGACGAAAATAAAATAATCAAGACTACATTACGCATGTCGAACGCACACTAACAAACTTACCTATTATTCGCATATCAGGGCACTTTATTTATAAAACACCACCAACATAACCTGATCCACTCATTTAGTTTTACCTCGTAATGTACTGACAGCTAGGCTTCTGACTGACCAATAATGTACCTTATCTCTTTGTGACACGGTTTTCGAATGGTTAGCAGACTATGGCAGTAAAGGCTACGGGGGTGCATCGTAGGTCTTGTTACGCTGGCCACGTGTTACAACGGTTTCCCAACTGAATACCGTTCGCAAAAGATCTCAAACCGCTGCCAATTTTCAGAAAGACAGAGCTAAAATAATTGCAAACGCGCCCTATTTCGAGCTTGCATGCTGTTTAGATAGAATTTGATTCTAGAACGCATTATGTTGTTGTCGGCGCTGCAACGGTTAACGTTCGAATTTTGAAAATGGAATTAGATTTTTTAAATTTATTTTGTATCTTTTCAGCATTGCTTTTCAGTTTGTAATGTTAAAGCATAATTTATTATTTAATAAAAACGAATTACTTATCTTTTAATACAAGTTGGGCTAAAACTATTGTATAAATATCCCAGTCGATGGAATTAGGAATTATTCTATCATAACTTAAATTTCATTTGACTTCAAATTTACTTAAAAAAATATTTCGTTAATTTCTTACTCAATAAAATAAAATATAGCGTAGCTATTTATTTTTAGATTATTTTTATATAATCAAAATATCATCTAAATAAACTACCATTGTTCCACAAATGTTACAGTGGAACAATATTATGTTCTTTTTACATCAGTACAATAATATACGTCTGAGACGTTTAATAATGTTAGTTTTACAAAACAATGAAAGGGACATTTGTAATCACAATTTGTAATTTTGATTTGACATTAACGTGCCTCCCATTTCGTCAGCTGACAAGTTTAACAGCTGTAGCTCCATAAACGTGTCATTAAATACTAAACAACTCCAACAAACAATATTGTCTCAGCATTACCTATCCGATACTAATTTTGGCAGTAACTCTTTGGCAGCACAAATCAAAATCACATTATATGTAACTTCTATCACGCATTCTTATAGTCATTAAGACTTCCTGTAAAGTGTTGTAGATATATAAAAAGTCCGTAAGCGGCAGCTGTCGGTAAACAATGCGAAAAATGCACTCGGCAATAAACTATTAGAAGCGCCATCGCTCATCACCCGGCAACGGCATTATACGACGTAATCTTTATGGAGACGAACTATCGCTCGCAATAACCGACGCAAAGACAATTACATTAGCACACAATACACAAAGAAAACAAAATCAGCTTTTCTAAATTCGAATACAAAGCGATTCGAAATACGAAAAGGCAGGCGATAGAGCTAGACCGTTGCCAAAATGCCAGAGCGACGAGCGAACGACAAACAATTAGGAATGCGCTATATTCCAATTTCAAATGTGACTACAATTTGAATTAGGAATAAATTTGCAACGCAGCCGAATCGCGACGCGTTTGAGCTCCATTTTCGAACGCGTTAATAATGTACGCGGACGGTTAATAATTTAATTTATAAATAGGTGAGAGAATTAATTCCGCGGAGTATTTATAAATTCGTCTAAATGTCACGGGAACAATGGAACGGCCGCGTCTATTTAAGATTGATGAGTAACGAATAATCCACGTTGTAGGAAGGAAAGTCACTTGCGCAACGCTCATACGAATGTCAGATTACGCCCGATAGGTACGTATTATTTTCAGTAAACGATACGTATCTCTGTCTGTTTGGAGTCGACGTAGCGTCTAATAGTTTAAGCATACCACCACTCGCCTAATCTTGACTGGCAACGATTTCACTTAGAGATGATCGGATCTCATTTTTTTAACGACTCCACGGCAGCGCAGAATTTTAATGAAAATCGTGATTGAGTTTCTAAAAGCCAAATTATATCGCGGACTCTTAATCGCCACTAAAAGACGTCTTAAAATTTGACGGGCGCATTCATCAAAAATAAGAAATAATTAATACCCGTTTGGAACCGAACGCCGAACAACAATAAAACAATACTCGGCTCGCAAACGAAACAAAACACAGAAAAATATGAATTCCGATCGGAACGGCCGGGGAAACAAAAGATGGCGGATTTAATGAAATGAAATAAAATATAAATTCCTTTTGCAAGCGAGAATTCTTACATTTTTAATTTGCCGTGTGGAACGGAGCGAAAAACTGCGGGCCAGATTCATAAGCGGCTCGGCGCGATTGAGGCGGAATATTCATTTTTATTGAAAATCGATCGCTTAGCGACCAGACCAATCATTACTAATCTATTAATCTTTAGCTTACATAAGTGACTTCAACCTGTAATAGAAATATTTAAAGCATCTTTAATTGATTTGATGTAAATCGATCCCTTATCAAGCGCAATATTTCTCTTTAGGATACGTAAGTAGATGTTCCTGAATTAGTCAGAATTATCTGGAATCTGCTATATGGTCGGTACATAAAACGTCATTCATTGAATGCCTTTCAAAACCTATATAATATGCAGGGTGGCATCTAAGACAAAAATATTATTTTCCTTGCCATCGAGCTTTGTAATTCTATGAAATCCCAACTGCATCCACGAATCAGATTTTTAGGTATGTGTCTGTTTTAGTACCATTCACGTTTAATTATTTTACTTACGCAAATATGGCGATACTAATAACATCTTTAAAAAGTCATATGATTCATCTTTAAGCCTTCACTCCATCACATACACCATTTCCTAACTCGTTCTATCTTAAAATAGTCACTTAGACATCCTTCCTAAGTCGTTCTATCTTAAAATAGTCACTTAGACATATTTCCTAACTTGTTCTATCTTAAAATTGTCACTTAAACATCTTTCCTAACTCGTTCTATCTTAAAATTGTTACTTAGACATCTTTCCTAATTCGTTCTATCTTAAAATTGTCACTTAGACATATTTCCTAACTCGTTCTATCTTGAAATTGTCACTTAGACATCTTCATCTACCATTCTCAATATCTGTAAAATTGTCTTGATAACCATTTCTAAACAGTCATTTAAACCGTCGTGTCATCATTTTGTACAATTACAATGACACGCTCAATAAACTCCCAAATGAATCATTTTGAATTAGGAAATCATTCAAATGAATCATTTCGGATTAGGATCACATTCAAATACTTTTTTACACTAACGTTAAAACCCTTCTTTGTCATATTTTTGCTTTAGTTTTTCCTTCATTCGCGGATATTTCGAGATTTACCTCATTTTTTCATCATTCCGACGAAATCGCTGTCAGATTTGGAGGTTATTGTTTCTATTTTTATGCGAATTCCAAAGTTATACCTTTTCTGGGAAAGCGCTTAAGATGAAATAGCCCAAGAATGTCGTTTTTGCGTTATTCATAAAGATTACATATATTTTAGAAGAATTGAGTAAGGATTTTTTAAATGTTTACTTACCTAAGTTATACTTAAATAGTTCTTTAATTTTATGCTCTTCTTGAAATTACTTAGTGAAATTATGACGTACTTAATCGCCAGATAATATTGATAATAAACAAATATTTTTAGTTTTCTCAGAACATATTCTTAGTACCTTAGTTCATCCACAAATATGTGAATTAATGCATCAAGAGTACAGATGTGTTTCCAATATTGAGAAAGAGCAGATACAAAATAACAGTTATAAGAAAAACGACTTATAAACATACGAATCCTATAATAACTTAATACCTTCTGGAGCTGAATGGTAAAGAGGAGATTGAAATATAGCAATTACTAAAAGGCATAATGTTAATATGAAGGAAATAAACACTTACGACGTTCTTGAGCTGAGCATTAGATTTCCAGCGAAGTGACTAACAGAGTTATTTATTTGTTTCAGCTTTTATGAGTAAACGTGGATCCAGTTTCAAAATATGTACGATTCTACAATTGGATGTGATCAATTTACTTATATTATGAGTTCGTTTGTAAACAAATTGAGAAATGTTGCGAGAATCGGATGAAAGACGGTAAGCAACTAAATTAATTAAGATGCATCTCAAATTACTAGCATCATATCAGAATACTTCTATAGAACGTTTATATAACACCACAGACTACATACAGACTACAGACTACTTGTCACATGTGTTGTAGTGACGCTTCAAAACAGTATCGATTTCAAATATCTAATATGGTTGGATTACTATTTAACCGACTTACACCAAAAAAATGTGAACGTGACAAAATGAAAACCATAAAAACACAGACTACGCTGACACCTCATCATTAAGCTTTTACAGGGAGCACGAGGTCATCACACATAAGCGCAATTTTATTCGTAAATTTCTACGATTCGAACAGCACATCTCAATAGCATTCTTCACCAATTTGTAGTCTAACAATCCAGGATCACCCCTGTAACTAGATTTTTGTGGATATTTTTAATTCACATGAGTAATGATCAAAAACGGTAACTCAACTGAAATAAGTGAACATCTCATACAAAATTAGTACGAGAGCACCTATGTGTGGTGCCCCGAGTTGTACTTACGATCTATCTAGTGGTTGAGGTTATCTGTGTATAACACATATCAACATTGTCAAGACATTTATAATACTATCTCATTCTATTCAAACTAATCGCACTACTTTATAACGGCCAATAAATTTATAAACAGAATTAACGACGTAAAACATCGATAAACAAGATGACACTGAAGTTCGAATTTAGAACAATAAAATCAAACCGTTCGTATTCTAATTCGAAATCCGAACAGAACCGCAACTAAAAGCGGACGAATAAAAACGTCAATTTTAAAAGCATAATTTAATTGAATAAACATTATTTGTGGGACTGGAACAGTCGAAATGGAACAAAAGTATTTTAAACCATCAATCCGGGAACGCGGTAATAAAATCAATCATTTTGTTCGTAACGACTGTTCGAGATATGAAATTTTTACATTTGCTCCGTTCGATGGGGATCGGTTTTGGCTTAAAAATAGATATTTTGAGTGCACGAGATAAGTTAGATGGATGCCGTGTTTTAAGCAGACAGATGATCGGTTTATACTGTTTTTTGTACACGTACAGTCACCGGCAATAGTATCTTCCTACACGAAGGCCGCAAAAATATGTGACACGTTCTTATTTGTAGGACCATAAGAGCGTGTCACATATTTTTGCGGCCTTCGTGCAGGAAGATACTATTGCCGGTGACTGTACGTGTACATAATCGTGTTGTACAGTCAATGTTATTATCTTAATATAACACGTATTTTTGTCCTAATATTAAATTATAAATAATTTTATAGATCTTTGGAAGATAAGACTAAGACGAAATTCAAAAGTAGCAGTGTTCAAAACATTACAAGATTGTTTTACATTGTTTTTTTTTTTAATTTCACGGTATTTTAAGGCATTGTAGTTTAGTATTTCTACCTATATTCCAGTAAAAAAAGGATAATGATAGTTATAAAATTAAACATAGCTTATAACATTTGACGCTCTCATACATATTTTACTAGCTGTTCCGCTTCTAATCCTAAAAGCCGTTGCAGTTACGATTCGTGTCGTTTACGTTCATTAATAATATTTAACAATTTGTTAGACCAATTACTCCTAACAGATGTCGGTTGCTGTCATTCATTTAAAACGGTGAGGAGTTTGTTAAGTTTTCAACAAACATGCACGCAATATAAAAGAACATGAACCACTTTTATATAATTATACCATTTGAAAAGCATAACTATAAAAAAAGACCAATCAAAATTTATATTTCGAATACATATTACAGTCGTCATTATATAATATATCGGAAGAAGCCAAGGTACTCAAAAATATCTGAACATGGATTTCATCGCCTTGACTATAGAGGCGTTGTTCAGATATTTGTGACCACCTTGGCCGCTCCGATGTATCTGATAGCGACTGTACATATTAGAAAAAGCTAATCGTATTTAAATTTCGAACAAACTTTCAGTTCACAGTCGTTACTACCAGACAGCTAGTAGGTACTCGTACAAATTCCATCTATACTACGATTTTCGAACTTCGCCCAGCACTATGCATTCCATTTTCGAATAAGATAATAATTAAATGGAACTTAGTCGCGTCACTTAGATCGTGAGTAGTGTTTAGCGACAATGGAGGGCGTGGTTGCCGGCTAGCGGGGAGTAATTACCCCCCTCCCCCCTTTAGTAAAGAGGGGGGTTTCATTGAGCATTGTCTTCTGACCCTGCGCAAGAGTTAAGGTGAAGTTTTTGAAAGATTTTCGTTTTATAACAATAACAATGTTATCTTATACTTTACGAAAGCTAAGAGAAGTATATTCATTTGATTACTGTTGCGTAAAAGGCCCACCCGGAAATTTGAGTTCACTCATCATTTTCTTTTTGATCATTTTTGTTTTCGAACTCGCGGAGCGTAAGCGAAGTGAGTTCTTACAAACAACTCCGGACCCAACTGTCACCTGGTTACTGGGACGTCTCGGCATTTGGATGGCTTTTTGATTCACATAGTTTGTCCGACGGTAACTTTAGTAACGTTTTTCTGATCTTTATGAAATTTGTTGGGGCTGTAGCAGAGGTACATAAAACTTGAGAGTTCGTATATGAGCAGGATCGATCAAGTGGTTACGGAGCTAGAAGGAGAAAAAAAATCCTCCTTAAGGTCTTGTTATATTGGTCAACTCGTTTGCAAGTGAATCGCGAGTTCTCAGTTCGAAGCGGACTACTAGTTTATTAAAATACGGGATTATTTTGTATTATATTAGTTGACTTATAAGAATCCAACTGGACGATAGACGTAAGTGTTCGTGTATTGAATATTAAACAAATGCGCTAAATATGCTTGGAGGTATGATGCAATATCCCTTTTTAAGTCTATGCGCATTCAATAATATAAATATGTATAAATTTACATACTTATGCAACAACCCAATTTCAATTTCGTAAATATAGTTCGAAATCAACGACTAATAACAACAAGAACCAATCCATTATCGATAAAACACCTCCCCGTTGACCGTTGACAGATCGTGATTCTAATTATTTTATGTTAATACGACAAAAACGCCTAGTAACATGACATTGGCGGTCAACCTTTTTTTTATTTAGCTATCGTACGCGTAAAAGAATGCGAGGGCCACCCCGGGTTATTGCGAATACGCGGAGGTGGCGCGTGCCTGCCTCCTCGAGCTGCCTACGCTATCAAAAACGGCTTATTCAGGTACCAACCTAACGGACTTAAGACTTTCTTAGTACCAACACACACACAATACCTTACGTAACACTACACGCGTGCTGAATCACTGAATTACGATTTCTCTATCACACCTTAAACGAGTTAAAACAATGCGATAGACGCAAATTTATTACACAGTAAAAATGTCTAGACAGTTATTTTTAAAATTTCTGTATTTTGAACGTCCGTAAAAAATAAAACGGAATTCATTATCTCGAAACCATCGTTCTAAATTCAAAATATAAGTGAAGCAATTGAAAAACGAAACTTAGTTCATGTTACGAACGCGTTCCAAATCCGAGTATTCAAATATCGAAGCCGAGATGGATTATGACGGGCGGGAGATGGCTGGCTGGAATACATCTTGATAATGTTGATCGTTTTTTTTCTATTACCGTTACGTTTCGAAATTCGAAAAAAGCGCATATGTTTAACGAACAAAAAACGATTTAAAATTGCAAATCGGTACAGCTTTCTATGATTTAACCACCTAGTTAATAAGATAATATTATTTATTACCGGCCATCTTTCTTTAAAGTTACAAACCGAAACATTCAATCAAGCAACGATTTGAATAAAATATTACTCAAACTTATAAAATCATAATGTTAGTCGTAGAGGCCAGTTTCGGCGGCGATATGATATGATCCCATTGATTGATGGGTGACCACGGCGCGGGCGACCGCCTAGCGCGACCGGCTTTTTAATAACACATCCATATTTTGAGGGGTCATATTAGAATGGCCATTTTGTACTCTCTTAAGGATGTTGACCCCGCACGAACTAGACTTCCATGTTTTGGACTTAATTAAAAAAAGTAAAAAGCACTCGTGCCTCCGTGTTTGACGATCGAACTTTAATTAATAAGCGGTTCGAAGAGAACCCAGAGCTTTTCACGCTCGGTATGTATATAATTTCCTGTTGGCGTCAAGTAAAATGACGCAAGCTGTCAAAAAATGCAGTTCCTTGAATCACTGGAAGTTCCACGTTCCAATTTAGAATCGCTCACGTTCTATTCTATTTTCAAAACAGAAATTTGAATATGAACCGAAAGTATCGGCGGGAGTGCTTCTGTTTGTAATTCGTCCGTTTGAAAATGGAACGTCTTTTTCTTATTATGAATGCGTTAAGGATGCGAGAGCATGAGTCCGACGGTTTAGTAACTGATGCATTAATGCCTCGAATGATCTGTATCGTTTTTTTGTCCGACGCGGAGATTGGTCATTACACATCTGAATATGTGTTCTCCACAAAAAGTCGGATCACGACTCGGTAAAAACTTTGTAGTGATGTAAGTAGATAGCAAACGTGCTCTTTATTCGATTTCCGTCTGACGGGAGAGTTTTGAACGGAAACTCATTTTAGTGCCTAAATTGATTTTTATTGACTCGTATTAAAACTTAAATTAGTAAATTGCTTAATAATGAAATATCAAATGTCTTTTATACAAAGCGAAGTACGCCCGTCTCTAATTAAAGTCTCCATATTCCTTAAACACGGGAATTAACCTCAATTGAGGGATCGCTCTATTTAAATTACTCGTAACGTACTATTCAGCTTTCTGGAAGCGTGTGACACGTCACTCTAATTTGCTCAAGCAGCTGAGGAACGGCCCGTTACATTCGTTCGTCATTTGTTCGATTCTAATTCGAAATTCGAATTTAAAAACGCAGAATGCGCTAACAAGGCGCGACCATTTTTAATCCTGTTTTAATTGTATTGTCTTTATTAATCTATTTGAAATATGCCACTAAAAAGCCTGAGTCGTTGTAAGAATTTAAAATTTTACCAAAACGAGTTGAGAACCTAAAATTGTATGTTAAATGAAATCGTGTTAGCAAAAATCACAATGTGTATTGCATAAATAAATCTTTTATTTCGTGTTAAACCAGAGTTTAACACGTTTCCTGTTTTTGAATGGGTTTCTTTGTCGCGTTATACCGACCGGCATATCAAGCATTTCCTTCTTTTACGCATGAAAATAATGTCGCTATTGTAGACTATACAATGATATAAATTATCATAAGATTCACGGCACGCGGGCTTAGTAATAATCTCATATTTGAACCCGTCCCGTCCGCCATCTTTAAAACAATGAGCGTTATTGTCTCTTCTTAATTCCATTTTTGAAAAAATAATCCATTTCGCATTTCATCGCGGCTGGCTCATTGATTCCACTTACAAGCCAATTTGAACTTTACTGCTAAGAATTCAAAGTTGGAACTTCCAAGTTGTCTCTACCACAGCTGGATTCCTTCACGTTTCGTGTGCTTGGACTAAATTGGATCTTATCTTTGAGCATTGAAGGGCGAGAATTGTTTACTAATTGGTTTATGACAATTGCATGTGTGAGGAGCGAGATGGCATACGTGGGAGAGAGAGGTGGAATGAATGCACGATTTTGCAATGTGTTTTATTAACATAATTACGATTGTCGGGACAAATCGGGTTGGTTCAATATTTTGTATCTACAGCTTTGGTATATCTACAAACTGAGCTGTACGATTTTAGTTACATCAAAAGGCTAATCTTCAGAGATTCCTACAAATCGTTGTACTTTCTAATTAGATAACTGAAAGTATTAAAAATAAGCACAAGTATCATACAAATTGTAAGCTATAAACTTTATTCTGTACAGAATTTAAATCGTAATTGATATACACGATGTTTTTATTATTAATAAGTGTTATTGGCACTCTTTGATACTAATTTAATGTCAATGCGAAAAAGTTACTGTGTAAAAAAAACAATCATATTAAATCAAGAATATTTCAATCAAGACTCAAGACCCTGAATAGATGGATAATTAGTAATTACCATAAGATTTTATTTACTAATAATAACTCTACAGTTATGAAATTCGTACTAAAAATAAAAACCGTTTTAAACACGTTAATTTAATTGATTCCTCTAATTTTGTAATGAATACCTCTATAATTACATTAACCTTTTATTTAATAATGTAACTTTTTCATAGAATAACAAGTAACGTGACTTTGTCATTGTGTTTTAGTTTTTGTCTCAGTTTTAGTATTAACTGGGTAATTCCACGAGACTGTAACGTCAGTTACCGATTCTTTCGTGTGTTCTTTGATTAATTCAGCAAATGTAAGTTTTTATATATCTTCCCTATGCCTACAGGTAGATAAATTGACATTTAAATTTGCTTAATCAATCAAAGAATACACGAAAGAATTGGTAACTGACGTTACAGTCTCGTGGAATTACCCAACTGTGTTAGTCCTCATCATCATCATCCTAGCGTTTATCCCGGTTTGGGGTCCGCTTGACAACCTAATCCCATGAATTGGCGTAGACACTAGTTTTTACGAAAGCGACTGCCATCTGACCTTCCAACCCAGAGGGGAAACTAGGCCTTTTTGGGATAAGATCCGGTTTCCTTACGATGTTTTCCTTCACCGAAAAGCGACTGGTAAATATCAAATGATATTCCGTACATAAGTTCTGAAAAACTCAGTGGTACGAGCCGGGGTTTGAACCCGAGACCTCCGGATTGAAAGTCGGACGTCTTACCGCAAGGCTACCAGCGCTCTTGTCCGGCCGGCCGGTTGGCGTGTTAGTCCTTCCCACTTTATTTTCTGATTCAATATTTGGGACGCGGACGTTCTCCAGATTTTAAGTTTATTGGGCATAAAACTGTTAAAAAGCGTCTATATAAACTTTTATGTTTGAAGGTAGGTACTGACACGAATGATTTGTTTTGACTTTGAATATTTTTTAAGGTAAGTAAATTAGAATAGTTGACAACTAATGTCTTTGTAGAACAAAAGTCGGACAGACATCATCATCTCAGCCATAAGACGTCCACTGGTGAACATAGGCCTCCCCTTTAAAAAGGGGGGGTTTGCCATACGCGCCACGCTTGGCAGGCGGGTTGGCACGCGCAGTTTTTTTTGTTTATTGTTGTTTAGGCTTTCGGAAGATGCTGCTGCCCATCTCCCGGTATATTCCCTTAGCAGACTCGTACTGCAACCACGGGACGATATGGTGGGGGACAATTCTAAGGCCGGGCACCCCACGGCAAGACACGGACAGACATACAAAAATATATTTATTTGCCCAAGCTAGTGGAATCTTTTATATAACTCTATGTCAATAACCTAATATTATAAATGATCATAAAATAACGTTTATATCAAAAACCGTCCGTCCGTTCATTGCCCCTAAATCGGAAACGATTTGTCGTAACGACTTCACTTATATTAATTTGCAACGGAAGTCTGGTATAATAATATCCTTAGAATAACCGCTTATTGTGCCTAGATCTGGGCTAGGCTAAATAAATATGTTTACATGTGCAATAAACATGTTTACATGTACATGTGCAATAAGCCAATAAGCTAGGCGCGAACAATGCATTTAAGAATCTTATTGGAAAGTGGATAGGAACTATGTAGGTAGGTGGTCGCCATCAAATATCGGAGAGGCAAGGGTACTCATAAATATCTGAACATGCAATTTGTCGCCTTGACAATTGAGGCGCTCAGATCTTTGTGACCACCTTGGCCGCTCCAATATAACGACTGTGCCGCAGAAGAAAATTTAAAAAGCTAGAAGAAGCAAGCACTCTTAATAATATCGCGTGTGCCATTCATACTTACTTGATACGTATCTCTATAGCAAAATAGTTAGCTTTTCTTCGGCGTAATATATCACATTAAATAATTAATTATTGGGATCATGATTTGACATAGTATATAAAATATTATAAATAAATAAGTATGGTTATGATTATTATATTTTAGAGATCAATGCCTGACAGTTATATCATCACAATTTTACAGATTTACGCCAACTAGCTCATAATTTAAATTAGATTACATACTACAATGACAAAAAGTCGTTGTTATAGTATATAAAAACTATAATTAAAATTCAGTGGGAAAATGTTCTTATGCTCCAACATGTTGTGAAGATATTTGTGGTTATTCTGGTAAATAAATTGAGTAAAATGTAACGCGTCTTTTAACATGGATACTTTTACTGAAACATACAGTCCAATTTTTAACCGACTTCAAAAAAGGAGGAGGTTCTCAATTCGACTGAATTTTTTATATATATTTTTTTGTATGTATGTTACTCGATATCTCCGTGAATCGTGAACCGATTTTCAATTTTTTTTTTATTGAACGGGTATAACCCCTAGATGGTCCCATTGTCACCAAGTCGGGGTCTGATGATGGGATCCGGGAGAAATCGAGGGAACTCTTCAACTATTATAGGCTGATTTGTGTGATTTCACTATTTTTTACAGTAACTCGGCCACTTCCTCTTGGAATAGCGGATCCTAAGTGAAATCGGTTCTTTTTTGTTTAAAATTATTAGCTGCTAAACTAAGACATAAAGACGGATAACAAACAAAGAGACCGACTAAACTACTACCCAGTTACTGTAAACATCAGAAATAATTATTACCATTTAAAGAACTAATAAAATAAACGGACATTTACAATTGTAAATAACAATTAATATAGACCGTAGAAGGGCCGAGTGACAGACGGACGGACGGACGGCTCGGCTGATGTATAGCCCCTTATGGACGGACATAAGATGAGTATGTTGCAAGCTGGTCGATACCAGAGACTATAGAGATATAGACGACCGCAGCCTAAGAACTTTTTGAAGCTCAAGTCAATTGCGCCCTCTGTCCGAAAGCCTCCTAAAGATACCGAAAATGTAAGAGGAAATGTCACCTGCACTGCTACTCCACCTAGTTGTAGTAGCTACTAGTGTACTACTAGTACGCTATTTGTTACTTGGTGGAGTAGCAGTGCAGGTGACATTTTTTCTTACATTTTCGGTGTCTTTAGGCGGCTTTCGGAGAGAGGGCGCAATTGACTTGAGCTTCAAAAAGTTCTTAGGCTGCGGTCGTCTATATCTTTATAGTCACTGTCGATACTAAACTGTGATTTGGAACAGTCTTCGATGTTTTGAAGCATAAGTGACACTAATGAAAAAAGGTTTGAAACAGATTTGGAATCTGATAAATTTAGTTTTATTTTTAATTTGTGTCGCTTTTGAAGAATAAGAATAAATAATATATTAAATGAATTGACAGCCAGCGCTGGTAGCCTTGTAATATGTCCGACTTTCAATCCGGAGGTCTCGGGTTCAAACCCCGGCTCGTACCGCTGAGCTTTTCGGAACTTATGTACGGTATATCATTCGATGTTTACCAGTCACTTTTCGATAAGGAAAACATCATAAGGAAACCGAACCTAATCCCAGAAAGGCCTAGTTTCCCCTTTGAGTTTGAAGGTCAGATGGCAGTCGCTTTCGTTAAAACTAGTGTCTACGCTAATTCATGGGATAAGGTTGTCAAGCGGACCTGAAACCGGGATAAACGCTTGGAGGAAGAACAAGAATAGACAGCCATTTATCATGAGATTTGTTCCAACTGAATATTCCGGTAAGTGATATGAACATCGTGAGGAAACCGGATCTGATCCCAATAAAGAATACTTTCTTCTCTGGGTTGGAAGATAATGGCAGTCGTATTCGTAAAAACTAGTGACAGATCCTATGTATTGGACGTCGAAAAAAGTCGTAACAAACGCTAGGGGGATATGATGGTCTAAATAAAGGGTTTAAGGTGTACAAGGAAATTACGGAAGATTGATTAGCGATATTATATTGGGAAAAGGACTGAATACATACAAGGTGTAACAATAACGCTGGTGATCCTTTTAAGGGCATAATTGGTGTCGTATTCTTATTATGAAAAAGTAAGAAAAAAAATTTTCCCGCGAAAAAATTTTGGTTTAGTATGTCGGCCGGCTGGGAGCACATGTCCCATAGAAAAAAAAATTTTTTCACGTCCAAAAATTTTTTCTCCTAATTTTTCTTAGTCACAATACGATACCAATTATGACCTTAAACGGATCACCAGTATTTTTGTTACACCCTGTATAATTCGTCTGTTAGGTACTTAAAAAGCCAAAGAGAGTACCTATAACAAAACAAGCATGGAAACAAAAGCTAGGTATGGTAATAATTTTTAAAGAGGTCCGAATCTTTGTCCTACAATATGGACATCTTTAAAAAATCTTACTATAGGGCAAATGCCCCGGTTGTGGCCACTGTACCAGTTTTGGCCATTTTCAACTTTGTTCAGTTTTGTTAAGTAATTTGATTTATAATTTGACTAGTAAGTTTGTAAATGTAGCGGCAGTAAAACATACACAAGTAGTTGTGTAATTCAAATTAGAACCGCCTTTGAAAAGCAATGACCCAGTTAAAATTTTAATTCAATTTCAAAGAAACATATTGGAAACATTATTGGCTATTTAGTGAGCTACACAATCAATTCTACTCCACAACATGTAAGTATAACTTGTTTTTTATTGTAGAGTTGCAAAACCAAGCTTTGGGAGATCGAAATAAAGTTTAATTTGCAAGAAAAAACTTTGTGCTTTACGAAGATTATGGGTAAACTATTCATGTGGAATAAATTATAATGGTTTTACCTAATTTGTTGTTACTCGTAGACTTAGGCCTTCCCAATTAAAAAGTCTTATCAAAACTTCTTTAAAACAATTGTTTTAATATTAATACAATGTAGGTACTAAAGTCAACTGAAAACCCCGCAGGAACAATTTTTCGAATATCGAATTATCGTCCTCGATTACGACCGTTTGAACCGTTCGGAAAACGAATTTGCGTCGGCCGTTTTGAAAATTGAAAACAGTTTTATGGAAACCGTTTAAGAGTTCGATATATGAATCACGTATGACTCAAGCCCATTGTTCAAACACAATACTTATTTATTTTCAAAAACGGCTTAACTCTAATTGGGAGTCTGATATTTGTTTCCTTTACGGCTTTAAGTAGTAAGTAGTATAGGTACTAAGTAAATTAGGAAATGTGTTTTTTATAGGATTGGCTTGTGGAATTACAAGTGGAAAATATTTATGACACACGTATTTATTGGCTTCCCGCTACGGCCGTGAGACTATTCCGATGATATTAAATTTAAAATGGCGGCTTTTATTCATCTTTTACGGGTCGGCCGTTACGGCCGATTGACGGTAGCCACTGTTCCGGGATTTTAGAGTTCGATTTTTAAACTATTTTATGAGGAAGCTATTTTATTTATTTAAGAATACACATATGAAAAAATAAAATTCGATTATTACTATAGTAGCTAATAGTAATATTACTGGTTTTTTTTAATGTTTGTGATGTTGATATGGGGCACGTAACGTCTGAAAATATGTATACATTTAATGTGACAAAAATATGTAGCCACGACTGTCAATTACCAAGTGTAATTCCGCCATTGAGTTTAAAATAAGTGCCAAATATATTACAGTATATGTAGTATTAAAAAAATGAATAAAACAGGTCAGGTTAGATATTATCTTCCTCCTTATTTTAATCGAAAACTGCCGCCTCAGTAGATTGTCAAACCATCGTTTGTGTGCTTATGTGGCTTATAATAGCTGCTCTACATGATAGGCCATCATAGGGACGCAGCTATACTACGGAACGAGATCGCAATATCGTTAGCTCCCTCTAACGCATAGCTGCGTCCCTATGATGGCCCATCGTGTAGAGGAGCCATAATAGATATAATTCCGTGCCTCTATGTCATTGTATCCGCAGAACTTTATACTCATTTCACGCTCGTCCTCGTTATCAGATGGACTCACATAGTCCACATTAATATATCCGTACGATCATATACGGACCTCCAGCGGTTACCAGTGATTGAGATTGATTGTACGATTTCACCAAACTGATTGCTATTAGATTTTTATTTTATTTTATATTATGTGTATTTTTATGGTTGAATAATTAGATGATACTATATAAATCATAGGTACAGTCAACATCAAATATATTGTAACAGCCAGAGTAGCCAAATAGTTCGACACACCATACAAAATATATGGCGTGACGAACTACTTGATCACTTTGGCTGTTACAATATATTTGATGGTGACTCTACCTACTCAAAGATGTATCAAAATAGGTATGTACATTTGACATTTGTGTACTTTCGATCCGTCTATTTGTAATTAAGAATCTTGGCATGAATTTGAAAATATATAAAATTGTTTAAGTAGACATAAGGTGCATTGGGATTAGATAGAAAGGTATTTTTTTAGGGGTAAGACAAAAAATCGTCCATATTCCGGAGCATTACAGACTACTGTTTATCTTAGCCCTAAAAAAATACATTTCTCTCTTACCCCAACGCACCTTAGCTACATTTAAAAGCACTGCACCTATGGATCTGTTAAGATTGATTTATGTTTAGAAATATGTACGCATACTTCAATTTAATTGTATAATTTCCAGAGAACCCAAAAATAAGTACATAACAATTACATTACACCGGAAGACTAAGTAATAACGACCGAACCGACCGAATGTTTATATTTCGAACTTAAAACATTTCCCGGTTTCATTGTTTTCACAAGAAAAAAATATATTTATTATTATAACTCTCACGTAGCTCTGACGTCACATCCCCGCTTGATAAGGCAGCTTCCGGTCAGTGAGTGAATGGATGACCGAATGATCGAATGAACGAACGACCTTTTACGCTGGAGGACGTTTGATAAGGATGCGGTGCAGTGAATGACATCTGAATATTTGGGGGTGCTATTCGGTTGAACATGGTAGATATAGCTTGTGCACGTGCAGGGTCTGTCTCACTTCAAGCATAGACAGAATCATTTTGTCTTTTTCTTACGCTAGTATCCTCGCCACAAGAAAAGGGATGAGTATAGCTTATTACGTAAGAATAAATATCTGCTTTTATTTTATTTTATTTGGGATACTTACTGCCCAATTACACTAGATACAAATTATAAGTTTCTACATGTATATATATAATGCTAAATAACCCGTTGTTATTTATTGAATTAGGCTTTACTTTGCAGAAGTCTATTTTATTATATAGGTACCTCAAAATAGCAAAACTTCATTTCTCTGGTTTTCACTTTTTGCTACCATTTTGTCATTTATTATTTGAGTCTGAATCTATTTTTTTTACTTATATGCATAAAAAATAAAATCTAACTAAAGATTGATCTTGTAAAAAACTTTTAAGACACGCTTAATTACATAAATGTATTTGATCGCGTATTTAAGACACAAAGAAAATTAAATAACTATGCATAATGTGTCTGATGGTAAGTACTTTAACATTGCATGATTTCACACAGTTCATTAATATCTGTCAAATTAAAAATAGCTTTATATTTAAATTCTTCTGTAAAGTTCTACCATTTATTATAAAAACCAAATAGAGCAACACTACTAAATAACTTAAATAACATGTATTGAGTGGTTTGTAGTTATCTACTTTAGATAATTATCTACTTTGGAAAACGAAAAAAAAATCCAAACGGTGTAGGTATAAAGTTACCGCGAGAAGTAAAATCTGAAATAAACTGTTTTATTTTAAAAATATAAAGAAATAAATACCTACCCTATCATAAAATATTAAAACAATGGTAAATTAGACTAAATTATAAGATTACCAATTCGAAAATTTTATTCAATCTAATGTAAACTATCACTAAGAAACAACGTACCGGAAATGTCAAATTACTGGTCCATTTCCGATTAGCTTTTACATTTTAATCAATTTGTTCTGTTTCATCTAACAGGCTACATTTCTATTAAGTCAAATCAGCTACTCTTTATGAAACGTCAAAACGATTTGTTATATGAAGTTTATCCGGAGACTAATATTGAGACGTCACAATACTATACGATGAATACATCTCCTTTATAAAAAGTTTTAACCATTATAAAATCATTTAAAGCGCAAACACATGCTACACCAGGATTTGCTCGTGTATTGTTGAAATTTTGATTTTATGAATGCAACGAAACAATTAAGTTTATCTACTGGAAATTACCCTATTCTCTGCTATTTTTATTCACTTAATGAAGTATGTTTATTACTTTTTTTACTTAGATAAGTTCTGATAAATTCAGTTACCTCTTACCAACACTGCAGTAAGTACACGACTTTTAGTTTATAATAACAGTTTAGTTTTATTGAATTATATTGACAAACAACTTGTCATTAAAATTATATAAAAACTAGTACAAAATATTATTAAAAATACGTTTCCTGATTATGGATTTTTCCATATCGATTTCCAAGGTAACATGAGCAAAAAATAAAAACACGTATTTTAAAACCGTAGGAGAAAAACATACTTATATTATTTATCGGTAATTAGATCATACAGCAAAAAAATATTGAATTATTTAAAGCCTCATGTTGTTTGTTGTACTTTAATAAAAAGATTTCTTGAACAATAATATACAACTTATGAAAATTTTAAATTGCTTAGCTTATACCGGACATTGACAGGTTATGCTTTAAAAGTTCCTTAAAATACCTATAACAGTAGGAAATAAACTATTATAATTTTAAACAAAAAGGAACCGACTTCACTTAGGATCCACTATTCCAAGAGGAAGTGGCCAAGTTGCTGTAAAAAATAGTGAAATCACTATAGGTGTGCCTATAATAGTTGAAGAGTTCCCTCGATTTCTCCAGGATCCCATCATCAGATCCCGACTTGGTGACAATGGGACCATCTAGGGGTTATACCTGTTCGATTAAAAAAAAAATTTGAAAATCAGTTCATGGTTCACTGAGATATGGAGTAACATACATACAAAAAAAAAAGAAAAATGATAAAAAAAAAATTCAGTCGAATTGAGAACATCCTCCTTTTTTGAAGTCGGTTAAAAATCATTCAAATTCATAAAATGAAATATCAGTATCGTGTTAATGTTTTTATTGTATGAAAGAGAGCTTGCAACAATATTTGAGATTGACTGAAAAAAAAATTTTTGTTACCAGTAACGTTACCAGTTAAGTTTTGTTCTTTATAAGGAACCTTTGAGTTATAACCGAATAAACTTTATTAACGCGTTACCAAAAATTTGTTATTAATGAAATAGTCGAAGTAATTCATGTCCTTTTTTTTGTTGTTGAAAAATCAAGAAAAAGAAGAGAATTTGACTGCGATTTTTTCTTTAAAGGCAGTATGCCTTTTCTCGAGTCTTATAAACATGTAACCTATGATAAGTATTAAAAGTGAATGCCTCAATCGAAACAATCATTTCTTTCACATCAATACACGGATGTAGTCAATAGAAAGTAGCCATTTTGAAATTGAATTTCATAGAGTATTGACTTGATCCCTCACCTGCGCTGACCCCAGTTCGGATAACTTGATATGGCTAATACTAGCCATAGAGGTTAACTAGAAAAAAATGGCGGATTTTTTGAATGATTCGAATCGGCAAGTTGGTAGTTTGGTAGACAATATTTTGTAATAAGTTTATAAGTATTGTGTTTAGAAAACTAGATAAAAAGTCTGTTATATTTGGAAAATTATAGTTAATTGTATGGTTATTAGTCAAAATTTGAATATTAATATTTTACACAATTCGTAATAAATAAAAGAATGGTATACGATGCGTATTTATGAAATCTTAACTATGATACAAAATATAAAAGTTAAT
Organism: Pammene fasciana; assembly: GCA_911728535.1. Classification (NCBI taxonomy): domain Eukaryota; kingdom Metazoa; phylum Arthropoda; class Insecta; order Lepidoptera; family Tortricidae; genus Pammene; species Pammene fasciana. The sequence goes on from OU452295.1 coordinate 5,057,158, forward strand.
AAGTAAACATAAAACACGAATTATTGGGCTGTTATTTAATTAAAGCTTCAAAAGCTTTGTATTTAATTTTGATGATATTTTAAATGGCAAAAATAAACGCTGTTCTCAAAATCTAATGTTATTAATTAATTTGTAATACATTGTAGTCAATCCTCAGATTTTGAGTAAGTTCTTAGTTTTTTCTCAATCCTGAAGTTTTACTAATGCTCTTAATAAAATCTAAAACGAATGACGTATTTCGGCTTTTAACTGGTCAGTCTTAGTAATGACCACTTTCATTATACTCTACAAAATAAATGAATGAATGAATAAAGTTAACCATAAAGTCATATCTATAGTTGCTAAAAGTTGACTAAGAAATTGCATATTTAAACGCTACTTTTTTATATGTATAATAATTATAAGTATTTATAAACATTGATTTCTTTCCATGTAATATTTTAGAAATAAAGATCTTAAACCTTAACGGTTAAAATCATACCTATGTGTTGTCTAATTAGTCATTTTATAAGTCGTTCGAATCAGGGCTGAAAAAATACAAACTATTCAATAAAGATACCCTAAGACCTTGTTCCCTTAATGACGCCACGTACAGCGTTATATACTATAGGAATACAGCGTCCATAGAGCAACATTTTTCTGTAAATGTATGCTATACGCTGTGCATAGCGTCAACAAAAGGCCATCATCTTCTTGGCTCTTGACTCAGCTTGCAGCCAATGGAGCCTGGGATCCGCTGGCCAACGTAATCCCAAGAAATGGCGTAGAGCTTACACAAGCGACTGTCACCTGTCCTTCCAACCTAAATAAGTAACTAGGCCTTGTTGGAATGAGATCAACAAAATAGTGTATAGGTCCTAAAAGAGTAGGCAACGCGCATGTGAATTCTCTGGAGATACAGGCGTCCATAGGCTACGATAACTGCTTATCAACAAGCGGGTCACATGCTTGTTTGCCACCATCGTGGTATAAAAAAGGCACAGAAAATTAATTAAAAAACTGTAGCTTTAACTAAAGACTGTGGCAAAGTTGTAATTAATTCAAAACTGCACAAATCTTACTCTATCTAATCTACTTTAACTAAAAATTGTTAATTAATATCAATTAAATCAACAATGTAATCCAAATAAATCAAATTACATTGCATAAAAGAAAAGATCAATCAAAATCTTATAAGACTAATAAGAACACAAATATATTTGTCTGTCCGTCAGTCTATTTACGTATCCACTGAACATTTCAACTGCACGATATGTTTATTATTCAAACAGGTAAGTTTTATGATCCATTAATTAGTTAAAAACATTATAATTAATTAATTGCTTTCATTATCTATGAGATAAACAAATAAACATGAGTTTTTACTTAATCTTAGATTTAAGTATTAGTAACAAAAGTACAAATGAATAATCTAATGATTACATTAATCAAAGCTTGCTTTTAGCAAGAGCCGATTCAATCTTGGTATCAGTGCGTCGATTTTGCTACGATTTCATGGAATAAAACAGGCGCTAACAAACTTTTAATGTTAAAGGCACAGAATAAACATAATAATAACTTTTTTTAATAATAAAAATATTAAAAGCGCTTCCAAATTATTAAAAAGTAATCCTTAATTAGTTAAGTTTTATACTACAGATTAAATAAACAATAAAAACACTCACCTTAATCTAAGACATCCAAAACCAAGCCAGACCAGCACACAAGGTCACCAATGGTCACAAAATCGTCACTCACTTCACAGTTTGACAACACAAGTTCAACGTTTTTCCAACCTGAAAAATCAACGTAATTTTTACACGCGGGAAACTAAAAAAGCTGTTTTTCGCCGCGCGGACGTCGCGCGACTGAAAAAACGCCGCGTCCGCGTAAGACTCGGAAACTAAATCAAAATACGCTAGAAGAGGGACGAGTCTCCGCAGGCCCCACCCTACCCCCACTTCGCACCGCGCAAAAAACATTCGTAAAAACGCGCGCGCCGCAAACTATCAATTGTTTATACCCAACAAAGTAACATCGAAAACAATCCCTAGATCCAAGTTAAACAATTAGAACTAACAATGTCGAATTTGAAACAATGGTTTAATTTGAAGCGATGATCATAAACAGTTGAACATTGGTGTTTAAAAATAAAGAACGCTTGTGAAATTCAAAGCTGACCTTTTGAGTTTTCCCGCGACTAGCGACTAGGAAAACTCGTAAAAAGTCGTGAAAGTCGTGGATCGCGTATAACGGGCGACCGCACCCCGCAGCCGTTAGGCTCTGAATGTCTACGGACGGAGCGCGCGGCGTTTTTTTCTGCCAAAAAACTTAAGAAAGGGTCCTTTGCAGGGTTAACCGTGGTCGGTTTTTATGAGGGCATATAACTGGAGCGACCTTTGACTTGATACGGTTCGTCTTGGATTCACGGGGTCCTCGATTTTATAACAGTATTAGAGTGCGATTTTCTACACAATTTTATTTCGTTTTAAAACTTTTAATAACTTTAAAAACTATTAATATTTTGGGTATTTCCTGTTGCATAGCAGTAATTATTATATTTTATAAAATTTTCGTAGATCTGAAAAATCTTTAGCTATTTTTAATTATGTTTTATTAGGTACCTAATTAATTAATGTTTACCAGGTACCTACACAACAATGTAACAACGATAGCTAAGGATTTGTATTTAAAAACTGTTCTATGATTTTTTCCCCATAAAGTGTCAATAAATGTGACGTTTTCAATCAAAGGTGTCTACATCATTATTGTTAATAGATTTGTTTTCTAAATGAATTTTATGGCAGTAATGCCTTATACAAGGTGTAACAAAAATACTGGTGATCCTTTTAAGGGCATAATTGGTATCCTATTCTTATTGTGAAAAACTAAGAAAAAAATTTTTTCTCGCGAAAAAAAATTTTGGTTTTGTATGGAGGGTTGGCCAGCTGGGACGACTCGCCCCATACAAAAAAAAATTTTTTTCGCGTCCAAAAAATTTTTCTCCTACTTTTTCCTACTCGCAATACGATACCAAATATGCCCTTAAACGGATCACCAGTATTTTTGTTACACCCTGTATGGACAACCGACAATGACCTTTGACTTGAAAACCTCACAAATATGTATCTCACTTACTTTTTCAATACGCAGAACACAAATGCGCACTAAGATTTATCTCCAACATACCTACACAATATACCTAAGATTCTTAATTGCTAATAAGCCCTAATACGCTGACCATACTTAATCAGAACAGAAACGTGGACACATTTTTTCTGCCATCTCTACTCGGGCGATATAAGCGTGCCGGTATGATTAATAATTTAACGCTTAATTACTGTTGTCGACTGTACCCTTGTAGGGACAAGTTTGATGAAGCACTATTATTTCTTAGAATATTGTGCATAGGAATTCAGATACGCTATTTGGAAGATATCATACGTGCTTGTGAAATATAGTTACCTATTAATTTGATTACAGTTGCAGCACAAACTACATGATTGTACATAATTATACTTTATGATTGTAGTAACAGCTTCTAACCCCTCTCTAACATATATTTTAAAATTTGGTTTGTTTCGCAGTGAAATCACTATAGGTGTGCCTGTTTATGTAGGGGTTTCAGTAGGTGTGAATAGTTAAAGAGTTCCCTCGATTTCTCCAGGATCCCATCATCAGACCCTGACTTGGTGACAATGGGACCATCCCGGGGTTATACCCGTTCGATTAAAACAAATTGAAAATCGGTTCACGATTCACGGAGATATCGAGTAACATGCATACAAAAAATAATAATATAAAAAATAAAAAAATGATGATAAAAAAATTCAGTCGAATTAAGAATCTCCTCCTTTTTGAAGTCGGTTAAAAACTGATTGACCTCTCGTAATTTTTTTTAATAGCGGAAAAATACGTAATGGGTCATATTCAAAGCCGAGGTAGGCGGTAAAGAGATGACTGTCAAGGGATATCCGTTTTTGGGATTAAGGACTTCGATATTAATAAACTAGTAGTCCGCCTCGAACTGAGAACTCGCGATTTACTTGCAAACGAGTTGACCAATATAACAAGACTCCAAGGAGGATTTTTTTTCTCCTTCTAGCTCCATAACCACTTGATGGATCCTGCTCATATACGAACTTACAAATTTTATGTACCTCTGCTACAACCCCAAGAAATTTCATAAAGATCAGAAAAACGTTACTAAAGTTATCGTCAGACAAACTATCGAAATCAAAAAGCCATCCAAATGCCGAGACGTCCCAGTAGCCAGGTGACAGAGTTCGGTTCTGTCTGGAGTTGTTTGTAAGAACTCACTTCGCTTACGCTCCGCGAGTTCGATAAATGTTATAATTGGACAATCTTACTCAAACCTAGTCCCAAAGTAAGGTCAATAAGGCTAAATACATAGTATCTTTATTTTTCACGTTTCACGGGTTCTCTATTCCATACACTAGTTATAAATATTTTTCAATGTTTCTACCATGATCTCTCAGTTCGCATAGTCGAGAAGTAAACAAGATTTTCTTGGCCTGCAAACAATGAACTATATTGTATAGATTGTTGTTTTAAAACAATAACAAAAGTAGTCGTCTGCGCAAAGTTGATTGATAGAGACATTAGACTAAATAGGTGGGTGAATAAATTTTTTAACCGACTTCAAAAAAAGGAGGAGGTTCTCAATTCGACTGATTTTTTTTGTATGTTACTCGATATTTTCGTGAATCGTGAACCGCACTCAATTTTTTTTTTAATCGAACGGGTATTAACCCCTAGATGGTCCCATTGTCACCAAGTCGGGGTCTGATGATGGGATCCTGGAGAAATCGAGGGAACTCTTTAACTATTCACACCTACTGAAACCCCTACATAAACAGGCACACCTATAGTGATTTCACTATTTTTTACAGCAACTCGGCCACTTTCTCTTGGAATAGCGGATCCTAAGTGAAGTCGGTTCTTTTTTTGTTTAAAATTATGCTGTCACCATAGTTACGTTCTCTTGGATCATAGTGAAAATTAGCGTTTCCGATTGAGATTTTCACTAGATGGAAGCACCGTGGCGCGCGGTCTAGTTGTCATAATCCACCAATCATGATTAATTTTTTTTTATTCGTGGATTTTGACAGCTGCTGTCAAAAAGACCTCTCGCCACGGTGCTGTCATTTCGTGAAAAATTCGATCGCGGAAGCCCTAATTGAAGGCTAACTTTTTGGAATAAAATTCACTAAACATGTATTTTTAAGTAGCCTTAATGTCCCTTCATCAAATGCGCTAGATAGGTTCATGTAAACATGTATACAGGTAACATTAATTCTTCTATCAAACCTGGTGTTCTGGTAGCCTGGCAGAAGTCCGACTTCCTTCCGGATTCCGGATTCGGCTTTAAGCCCCGTCTCGAATCACGGAATTTTTCGGATCATTTCATTTTCGGGAAGTAAAATACCGTGAGTAACCACAATAAGGCCTAGTTTCCCCAGTTACTTTCGTAGAAATGAATACGTACGCCAATTAGTCATTGGATTAGTTTACCAAGTAGACCCTAGGCTCAATTGAGCCGTGGCTAAAAAGCTGGAATAAACGCTAGGAAAATAATGATGATCATTAACACTTTCCGTACCACACTTCGCTACGCGCTACGCTCGTAGCCGATCCTAGCGTTTTCCCGTTTTGTAGCGGAAAGCGCCTACGAACGGAGAGCCCGCCTAATGGGTTCCTGGTCGTGAAAGTGATCACCGAATCTATATCTATCTATTCAGCCCTTACCCACGATTTCTTCTGAGTATAGGCCTCTTCTTTATCACGCCATTCTCTACAGATATCATCCGACCATCTGGATGATGTGGTCTCCACGCTGACCAAAAGGCCCATATTAGCTACCATTCAATAACCTGTCCCGTCCATCTCCCATCATTCCTTTTCGTTAAGGGTCCTGCCTACCTCCAACTGCCCGACTCCTACGACCTTAACTATGTCTGGACCCGGGTACGACCTTAATGCACGTCCTTGGACCCGAGTAGGTAAGTCCTTAAACTACGTCCATGAGGTATGGGCACTGTGAATGTAATCTCGCTTTGTATGGTAGGGCACAACTTAGCGATTGTCATCTCGCTCAAATCTGGAGCAGAGCCCGACTGGAGAAGTAATTTACAGAAAGCACTAGACCCTACTCTTAAGGCCGTTCCTCGATTCGGACAAGCCACGCCCATCCATAAGAGACACATTTATGGCTCCCGTGCACGAAAGAAAGAGATGCAGCGCTCTTAAAGGATCAGACTTTTTGGCTAAACTACGATAAATAAGCGAATCTATAAAGTTTTGTCTAATTTTGTTTCTGTGACTTTTTAGATAAACCAGAATACCATACTTTGAACTTAGTTATATTGCTTAATCTCTTATAGTTTACGTAAGCTAAGAAAAATAAGGGGAAAAAGGACCCAACTCGGATTTTTTTTCTATCGAGGCAACTTTCAGCAATCGTGTTTCGGCTTGTGCCATAAACTAGAGTACATAGTCTATTAATATATATTCGAAAATAAATTCAGTCCCTTTTCCACGGGCGTAGCCAGGTTTTAGTATCGGGGGGGGTTCAAGAAAAAAAAACCGGCCAAGTGCGAGTCCGACTCGCGCACTGAGGGTTCCGGTTTTCGCAATTTTCGCAATATTTCCTTTATCTCTTCTATAAGACGTTGCTTCGTACCAAATTTCAAGATTCTGAGTTCACGGGAAGTACCTTTTAGGTTTTGATTCCCTTGCGAGTGTCGAAAATTTGCGGAAATTTGCAGCACAAACGGTTGTAATAGTTATTTGTTATACAAGGGGTGAAAGTTGTATTTTACGTGCGAGTGTTATTTGAAACACGAGCTAGCGAAAGGATTCTATTATTGACCACGAGCGAAGCGAGTGGTTCAAAAATAGAATCCTGAGCGTAGCGAGTGCTTTAATACACGAGACGTAAAATAACTTTCACCCGTGTATAACACAAAACTTTTCACCTCACTACAGCGAGGAAAATAAGAAAAAGGGTGCATTTTGCTCGGTTTCCCGTAATTCCTCAGGTGTTTAATACTTCTTCATCACTCGAATCACTATTTTTTAACAAAACAACCTAGAAAAACATGCGAATATTTAACGTTGATATGATGGATGAATTGAAATGAAAAGTTTTGACGTAAAAGGTTTTATTAAATGTCAGATGCGTTTTGTTCGTACGTAGACTTATTCGGCTGTCAGAACAATTTATCCGTTTTTACAAAAAGAATGAAGATTAATGTTGAATGCTGATATTTATGAATTAAAATAAAGTTGTAAGACTGTATTAAGTGTTTTTACTCGATGCAATTCATTAATTGCGATGTTAAAAATTCTGCACTTTTAACGTTTTACGTTTTGTTAGCTGTCAAATGTCACTTAAGCCACTTGTCACTTATGTCAAAACTCTTTCACCACATGTGGATAAAAAGCGATTTTCACAATAGATATTAAACAAACAAAAAGGGCTTTCCGAGCTAGTGAGGTGAAAATATATTTTGATTGCGTTGGCTTTTAAGTTTGATTTTTTTCACAGCTCCAAGGGCCAATAGACCTAAGTATTTGATATAAATTATAGCTTGATACCTCCACGTGTTCCTGAGAAAAATGGTCTTGACAGACAGACAGACAGACAACAAAGTGATCCTAACTATAAGGGTTCCGTTTTTTCCGTTCGTGAAAAATACATACAGAAAAGAAATTCCTCGAAGGAATTGGGGAGTCCTTTTGTGAGCAGTGGGACAGTATAAACTATTTAAGCTAAATGAAAAAATAACGTTAACTTTTTATACCAATTGATTATTACCTCCTTATAATAATTATTATTGAGACTATCAATTTTGAGTTGATCTAATTTAACTCCCAAGTTTTGATCCACACAAAATAATGTACATACTACCTAAACTCCACAAACTTTAAATAAAAGTTTGTAAAGGGCATCATATGGATGTAACACATTAATTATTATATAAAGTAAAAATAAAAACAGTTTTTACTTACTAATTAATAAACACTACACACTATAAATATTATATGTAGATGCACTTCCGTGTCGGTAGGTACTTTCGGAACTTGCACAAATAACAAACTGAGTAAAAGAAAGGCTATCTTCGCTGACGTATTTATTTAACTCTGCGTATATTGTTAAAATTATTTTGGACACTATAATTGACGAAAAACGTGCATTGCAATTTGAATCTTTTAACCTTTATAGTAAGGTCGAAATTAAAATTTATTATTTAGTTAAAAAAGCTCAACTCCAAATGTTTCAACCGTACGCATGCCTATCAACCTTTTCTTTGACCAGATGTGACCATCAGTATTGGTGCCGTCTACCTACCTACCGCTTTTTGTTTCTATGCAGACAAAAGATGGTCGATAAATTTGTCCAAATATATTGCAACCAGCTGTGTCAAACTCGGCAATGGAAATGTAAAAAATGTTTAGCAAGTGCCTAGTCGAAACGAAACAAGATTTTTTGATAGGTACTGTTGCTAGTTAGTTATCAATGAGATATGCCGCACGCCGGTGGTTATTTTAATTCTATGACTGTTAATATCTGAACTTTTCGGGGGGGGTTTGAACCCCCAAAACCCTCCCCCTGGCTACGCCCGTGCCCTTTTCCCGTTTAGTCAATAGAGCGTTTGAAAAAACCTATAATTTTTCAAAGTAGCCCCTTAATGTTGTGTTCCTGCCGCTGAATAAGGTCGCCCGAGAGCAATGTCGGATGCAATGTTGACGACGGGGGACTTTCTTGTCTCTTTAGCCGTCAACATAGTGAATCCTCTTTTCTAAAGGGTCAGCCGCATATATATGGCACCTCTGGAGTTGCACGCTTCGATAGGTTACGGTAGCTGCTTACACTTGGCGAGTTTATGCTTGTTTGCCACTTTCGTAGTAAAAAAACGTAATACCACGTTAATAACATGACCTGTGACAATAATCCAACTTGAACCCTCGTGACGCGTTCGACGTCACGCGCGGAAATAGCCTGACATTTGCGCAGGCGCGAACAATCCCGTCGCGTGTTTTTTGGTCTGTGGTAGCGGTATGCGGCTCGGGGAAAAAGGGGGTAAGTGCGTATGCACCGCGTACGGTGTGGTGGCGTTTTGTTGTTGATCTTTATAGTACCCAATTATGCACATTTCCAGATTTACATGATTATTTTTGTCATGTAGTAAGATGTGGTAAACGTTATCGAGTTTTATTTTGATCAAAGAATATAATAATACTTCAAACTAAAAGTTTAATTCTTGTAAAACTGAGTTTTTTTGGAACGAAAAGGGTGATCCCTAAAGTTAAAACTCTGGATCCTAATTTTAATTATGTAGGAAACAACTCGTAAAAGAAAAACTAAAAAAGAATTTTAAATTCAAGACATCTTGCCATTCAAAGTTTACAATGTATAGTCAGCAGCAGAAATAGCTCAATGGGTGAGGTGTTCAAAATGACCATCACACGCTCTCATTCTCTTATCAATAAAGTCGTGTCAAGCTCATTTTGAACACCCTACCCGCTTAGCAACTTCTGCTGCTGACTGTATGGCGGGAGCAGGAGCAGTCAGATTACTGTCTTGAGTTAAAATTACAATTTTATGTACAGTCGACCAAGAAAGTGGTCTACCAGTTTTGACAAAAGTTTCTGCGAGATCTTTAGATCGCTAAGGTAGACTTTTCTAACGGAGTTTAAAACATGCACGACCTTGTTGTCTCATGACGTTCAAACGAACCTCAACCTTAGGGCGGTAGACCGCATTTTTGGCCGACTGTACCTAATTGAATCTATCTGGAAATGTAAAATTAGTGAACACCTATTTTGACCTCTAGAATAATGCATTTTTTATTAAAATCCGATGGTGATACATATCAGCCAATTTGAAAAGTACATTTAACAAGAATTCGTTTTATTAATAAGGTAACCGGTAAAAAATATAATCTTTACCCTGGCATCAAACCACGGGCTACACTCAAATGATTCACTGCCAAACCACATCACAATTTAGAGACCTGACTTAGATAGATTACCAAATCTATAACAAGATATGTTTTATTTTGTTACAAAATTTTAAATGGAAATAACTTAGAGGACATTGTACCCGCAGTTAGTGGCCATTTTGACTAAACGGACGTGGCGTGCAAAATTATCTGAACACAATTTTATCATCATCCTAGCGTTTGCCTCGGCTTTTCCACGGTCGGTCCCCTCAGTAATAAAATCTAAGGAATTGACGTTACTAGTTACGAAAGTGAGTGTTACGGACCCTCCCATCAAGAGAGGAAACTAAGTATTATTGGAATGAGATCCGGCTTCCTCACAATGTTTCCTATCATCGTAAAGCGAGTGGTAAATATGAAATAATACTTCATACATAAATACCGAAAATGAGGTACGAGTCAAGATTTGAAGTGTTAGAAACTATGACCTCCGGATTAAAAGTCGAAGCAGTTCTCCATAATTATATCATTAAAACAATTATATCGTGGGGTAATTATGATGAAAACTTATAACCTAATAAAAAACCTATAAATTCTGAACAGGATTGAACCCGGAACCTCCTCCTCCTCGCGGCGTCATTATGCCGTGTCGTCAAAATGGTTGCAACGGAAGACCAGCGCTGGCCTTGCCAGCATTAACGCTGAGGTGCAACCATTTCGTGACAAGTGTATGTCTCTTTCTGTTTGTTTCCATTGTATGTGTTGTCATGAATAAATGTTTTCTTTCTTTCTTTCTTTCTTTCTCTTGCTTCATAGGCATAGAATTAAAATAATCTTATGAATGAGCACTCAAACCTTAATATTTTATACAAAGGGAGCCAAATACTTTCTTAGCTCAATAAATTGTGATCAATTTGCCATACATGTATTTATGTTCTAAAACAGTAATGGTAGAGTAACAATCTGCCATTAAAAAAAACATTCGTCAACAAATTTATAAGCGCCATTCGAATATCGGAATTCCATTTTCAAAAAGCCAATTCCAGTTTTAAACAAAAAATCCATAACAATTTCCCAAGTAGTCTTGTGCGCGTGTGTGCGTGAGCGAATGATACTTTCCACACATGAATTGTTGTTCGTGTTAACGATAAATCATACGAATGTATTTGTGATCGGGCGGGCGTAGGGTTGGGAAAGAGTGTGGTTATTAATATTTAGTATCGATATTTCGATGGAGTATAGGTATGTTGACGGAGTGGTGGCCGCTTTCAGGTGAAAGAAAGCCCTGGCGTCCGTCGTTGGCTCGTTGGTTAGACGACATTCGGAAGGTTGTGGGTCATTGGGTGGGTCTTTGAAATTGGCACAGGACCGGTACAAGTGGCGTACACGAAGAGAGGCCTATGCTCAGCAGTGGGCGATAAGGGGCTGATGATGATAATGATGATCGATATTTTCCCATTTTTTATGAGTTGGACGATGCTAGCAAATAAGTGTACATGCTAGCATAGCATACATGATGCTTTGTAGGTAAACTCATTATTTGTACCAGAATTTACTAAAATACAATACAAAATTTTATTCAAGTTTATAGAAAATAATACTGTCACAGATATGACATTTAATAACTCAATAAAAATAACTGGATACGAGATATTATAATATTTAACGTAAGTTGGTTGGATCACTATTAAACAGGAATGCATTTTTACAAGAGTATGAAACTAAAGAGTAAATGGTTAAATATTGTTATATTGGCTTTGGGGCCTTTTCTTACCATTTGGCTCGCAAAATTTCAAAAATCATCAATCTACGTATAAATAAGTACAGTTTAAAATAAACCTTAAAAAACTAAAACCGGTTCTGAGCCATGCCGGGTCCAAAGGTCCCCATCACACTAGTAGCGTTGCCTCGCTGTATGGCGATAGAGACCTGTTGGACCAGCCATGACTCCGAAGGGGGGTCATTTCCTTAATACGTATAAATAAATATTTTCTCGTATTACTTATATGAATCACAATGTCTTGAAAACTTTTTGTTGATTTCTTTTGTATTAACGACATCACAAGTGGTTATCAATACCTACTGCGAGTATTTAAGATTCGGAATATCCTATCAAAAATATATCTCTCACGCGTTTTTCAATAAAATTATCAGTCGATGGATCAATTATTACAACAACTACCAACTCAAACTATCGATTTAACATAATCAGCACATCCCTTTTACCCCAGTGTGCTTGTATACACACGGTACATCAGTGTGCGTATCATACGCACTTCTTTATGCTCGCATTGTAATTTATTGGTCTGTAACGAAGTTAATTATTGCAATTTTTGTATTAAATGTTGGAAATTATTTTTAGCTTGCAGATGCTTCGGCTTTTTACGGAGAAACAGCATCGGTACAGCTTAGCGGAGTTATGGAAATATGCCTTTGTATTGACATATTTGTGAATGAAGATTCGTATTTAGATGAGATTATGGCGTTTCTGTTAAGATTTAAAAATCGTGCGATTGTCGACGTGCGATTTTTAGGAAAATAAGTGTTTAAATTTTGGCTGAATTGCCTCTTCTTTTGCTTGAAATATGTTTAATAATGTAAACAAAGTACATTAATGATAATATTTACTCAGATGGCTGAAATAAATAAACATGAATATTAAAATTATCGCGGTAAAAATTGGTAATAGAAGATTCAATCAATCAATCAAATCTTCGAGATCCAATCGGGAAAATGAAGGAGGAAGATTTATCTTTTATCGCACTTTTGATCCACGGATGTACATATAGTAGGGCTAGTTTCCATACAAATGTCTCAAACAAGGTTTTTCGATTCTAAAAAGACAATTAACAGCAGACTTTCTTAGAGTTATTTACCTTTTTCACTTACTAATAAGTTAGTAGAAAGGGCGTATGCGCCATTGTAGTCTTAAGCACTTTTGACGTTTTGTACCAACATGTTTCTTTCCCTAATGTCTTACGACTTTGACACTTGACCTGTAGAAAGCTAGTCTTTAGGTCTTCGCGATTAGCGTACAGCAGCAAAAGTAGCTAAGCGGGTAGGGTGTTCAAATTGAACAGGTCACGACTTTATTGTTAAGAGAATAAGAGCGTGTATACGTCATTATGAACACCCTACCAGCTTAGTTACTTCTGCTGCTGACTGTACGCTAATCGCGAAAACCTAGAGTAATTTTCAACCTTATATAAGGTAGGTTAAGGTAGGAAATTCGATACTTCACGTTTTAAAAGAAGTATTGTTAGAAAGAAAGAAGTAAAGTTAACGTAATGATACAGTACAGCCGCCATCAGATAGATCGGAGCGGTCAAGGTGGTCATAAATATCTGAACAAACCCTCTATTGTCAAGGCGATAAAGTGCTTGTTCAGATATTTTGAGTACCTTAGCCGCTCCGATATATTTGATGGCGACTGAACAAAGAAGTTTTGTATTTTCGTCGACATACGAATTTATTCAATGTAAATAGTAGCCGAGTCAGAAAGTCGCGAAAGTGGCGATAAATAATCAATCACTAAAATACGGATCCGCATGCGGCGCCGGTGCGCGAGCGAGATAGCGCTATACACATGCAGAGCGCTATCTCGCTCGCGCACCGGCGCCGCATGCGGATCCGTCGCCAGTGTGATAATCGTCTAAACCATTAACATACTTTTAGTACTCGAACTATTATTATTTTGACCTTGCGACATACAGAACCCTAACATAAAACCTTGAAACCAGAAATACTGAACTTTTTATTTTGTGGAATTAACCTGACTATTTTTTTCGCAGAATGACGGAGTGAATTGAATATCAAGTGTTCCCACCAGATTTTTCATCGCTACATTGCACTTTCTTGATATGATGGATTGCAAAAAAACACCAAAAAAGCGAAAAAAATAAAAAACCGTATCGGATATCAAAATAGCCGGGGTTAAAGTGTAAACCAAAGACCTCATCACAAAATGGGGTCACAATTTAGAGTTTTTTAACAAAAAAATCATAAAGATACCACTTTTAAATGATCTTTTTTTGTATGTATGGAAGATAACCCTAAAATTTGGGGTGAATCGTGGGAAATGGTCCACAAGGAGGGTCGCGAATCAAAGGGATCTCTGGCTCAAGGTTGTTTTACATTAATTTAGTTTTTTAAACTGGATTCCTGGAGATGAATGGAGATTTGCAAATGACTAAGTAAATTAAATATAAGGAGGCTGGAATATTCACCCTTGGAATCATTATTATATTCTACGTGTTTTGAATATTGGTGTGGTGAGTGGTTTTATTATAAAATCAAAGATAGGAGAACATTTGTTTCAAAATATTTGCCATTATTTAGTTAGTTCTGTATTTTTTATATTAAGTATTAGAGCTTACAGGTACTTAAATATTTATTTTGAAACAATTACCTTCATGTGCATTTTGATACACATTCATTATATCCAATATACATCTCGAATAAGCGAAATGCAACGAATTATTTTAACAAGTTCTACCTTTTACAAAATTAAAGATATTCTACATATGTATAACATTTTCATTCTTAACATTTCGTAGATAATGGATTATAAATAATCAAAATGTACAAAAGTTTTACAAATATCAAAGAAATGGACTTTTACTTTCACAAAACCAATTTTTTTCCATTCACCAAAACCACAAGAAAACAATACTTTAACCCTTCCGCAGCCCAACAATAAAACGTGACTTATTTGACCCCGGGTCACACCAATATCGAATGACTCAAGAACCACACATTTCTGGAATACATTGTATTTTTTGCAATCGCATGGGTATCAGCTGACCCTTTTGAGGTTAAAATAGACCAAAGAAATTGACCCTATTTGTAGCATAAAGGTGCGGCTTATGACCCAAGTGACCTTTTTATATTTTTTGTCTTTTTTGTCGGCTGGTCAAAGCTTTGTTGACAATCGCCACTGATTGCGAGAAAAAACACAATGGCGGGAAAAAGTGACTTTTATTAATAAGGTATTAAAAAGGAATAGCCCGTAGTTAAGCACATGAAATATAGTTTAGTGGATTTTTTTACTCGATTACCAAGTTATTGATTTTGCTTACTAACTACCTACTGAATTAATATTTGTAATACATTAAAATCGGTACTAAAACCGGAATACGGGGTAATAGTTTCGTCAGCAGTCGATTACTATTAAATAAAATAAATACTTAAACAATAAAATTAAGTTTCTCGTGTTTAATTACTATGAAATTTTTCGTTACTTACCCTATTTTGTATTTACCGCAATACCTATGAATAATGTGCATCATTTGTTGTTAAGATAAGTCTTATTCCCGCAAAAAAAACTTATGAAAAGAGGAAATGACTCAGCATCTTTTGTGCAAAAACCGTTATTAAATCTCCTACGACTCCGAAATCCATAAAACTCTCAAATTACTGCAAACAGTTATAAATCAAACGGTGAAAATAAAAAAATATCTCACGGATCTCGCATCATCTGCAAAAGGGGTGAATTCGAGGATTTTTTAAAACTGCACAATGAACGGTACCCTCGCCTAAACAGTTAGAAAAAAAAACACGGAAGATCTGGCGAAAAGGCGTTTTTTAAGCGTAACTAACTCTTTCCCATGGGTCTTAACCTTGGCGAACTTTTTGTCAAAAATTGAGACACCTTTGCCATCTTTCCGTTTTTTTGTGATTGTCAGTGTTTTTTTTAAAGCTAGGGCGAGGGTCGGGCATTGTGCCAGCGGCTTTGTAAGCGAGGATTCAGCAGGTGGGTCAGATGTGCCGTCTTGGGTTAACTGAGATGAACTTTTTTAAATCGAATTATTTTTATAGAATCAGATTTTATGAATGCAACTGTGATAAATATGGGGTACCTATAAACTATATTACGCCTAATGGGTAAGTACTATATAACTACTGGAGTTTAGTAGACTTTGCAAACCAATGGCTTTCTAGGTAAAAAAAAGGAATTCAAGATATAATTTTTTGAATTAATTAATATATAATTTTAAACCATAGCCATTACCCAGAGTACTAAGCAACCACTGACTGTCTCAATAATTTAAATAAAAACAAAGAAAACTTTTTTAGTAAATCTGTGGAAAGTAGGTGTATACCTACTTCATCATCATCATCTCAGCCATAAGACGTCCACTGCTGAACATGGCAGGCGGATTGGCGCGCGCTGTTTTTTTACCACCAAAAATTTAATAAGTAGTTTTTTCGACTTTGAGTGCTATTACTATAAAGCTTTATAATTTTTTGCTTTGTAAAACTTGTAATAGAAGCAAATTCTAAGTAATTTTTCCATTCAAATTTTAATTCCAACAACAAAACATTAGTAATCATAATCATGCAACTTACTTAGTTCACACCGCTTAGCTTGAAAAGACCAAAAAACATTCCCACACTAACATCTCATACTTCGTTCGATTTAATTCCTCTCTCCAAACCGGCGACATAACACACTGATTACAAGTCGAAAAAGTTTTCGATCAAAATAGGTATAATTACAGATATTCGACTAACCGGGCGGCAAATTTTCCAAAAATTACGCGTTCGCAAAAAGTATGATTCGGCCGCGGCGTAGGAACAAGCTGGGAATCGCGGTATTTGCACCTTCTGTTTTGTTTTGCTGGTGTTCGTTGATTTTGAAAGTGATTATTGTTTTTGATGCATTTAGTGTTTAATTTATTTGTTAGTAGCACGTTTGGAGCAAAGCAGTCTCCTTGCCATTCATATCTTTCTTTTGAACTTTGTAAATACCTAATAGATCTGGATATTCGAATACAAATAAATTCTAATATTTTTTTATATGATGTAAAACAGGCCTTTGATAACTTAATTTATTTTATAACTCGGAAGAAACCAAATTAGTGTAGTTTCCCAGAACCTTGAATCTCAAACGTTTTATCGTTGTGTAAATTGTCTGTAAATGTAGAAAAAGAACCTAATTTGCACAAATTTGCACGTTTGCCAAATTCAGAAAAATCTTACTCATCCAACACCACCATCTCCAGCTCCGTTCCGTCTCTCTCTTATGAAAGAAGCGCCCTGTCCTCTCGCTCTTCGCGGAATTCAAAAACGGAACACAAAAATGTTTCCCGCTCAAAATGACTGGCATAGTTGTCGAACTGAGAAATGTCAGTTTTGTTCCAAATTTGAAAATTAATAACGAGTGCCCCGGCATTTTTACCGACGTAATTAGAAATATTTTGTGATTTAGCATTTTTTGCGGCCGAAATACAGAGATTGGCTTTATAAATAGGTCGCGAGTTTGGCGTTTATTAAAAACCCTTGAAGCAATTTTAGATAATTTAGGAATAATTTCTTGGGCCATTTAATTTTATAGTAGTACGGTCACGAATGAAAATATGGATACATTGAATGTGGCAAAAATATGTATCCAAGACTATGCCTTGGTAATAGAGTCTGGCTACATATTTTTGTCACATTAAATGTATCTATATTTTCAGACATGACTGTACGTAAATTCGTGATATTGGCTACAAATAGTTTTGATATTGTTCCTCGCAACCCCTCGTATGCGCGTGCAGGGAAATATGGATAAACATTTAGCTATTGATTTCTATCTCAAATCAGATTAATCAAATTTTGATTATGCATATCACAGTTAAGTTAATTAAATGTAATTTGAATGAACTTGTCGTATTGTGTTACTTTGAATACTAAAAATTTGTATTATAATATTATAAAACTCAATAAATGTATTTCTGTATAATTTAATAACCAAGCAACAAAAAAAGAATTCTTTCTTAAATTGTGTATTTAAAATCCGTATTTCCTATTTCACGGTACCAGATGTCAAAGTTTAAAAAAGTAACCTTTTCGTTCCAATCCTTTTATTCCCATATTCTTAAGGAATCTTTGAATTTTTTTTGTGTAACATGACGCCGCGATTTTGTCAAAATATTACTGTTGCATTTTTTATCAAAATTACCCCTTTGCGTCAGTTTCTTTGTGATAATTTCCGTCATCCGATATTTTGGTGGAGATAAATCTACGTAATGACATTTTGCGATGAAAGAAAAAGAGGAAAGGGTGGTCGGTAACTGTATTTAAAAAAATATGTATACGTATGCGTTCTACACATAAGCTCATGTTATTATTTTTAATTAACTGTACTATTCAGACGTGTAGTTTCAGTCTCCGCGAGGCAACGGGATAGCTAACTTGGGTTTTCACGTTCTCCCCCCCCCCCCTCAATTTCCAGTATCTGTATGTGAACAAGAACAAAAACGAGCATGCAAATTGCCATTTACACCGGCTAGTCGGTTATCAATCCGTCAGAGTTAGAAGCTGTCAGAAACATGAGGGGGGAGGATGAAAAACCAAGTCCAACGTAGGTCAATTCGGGTGGCACAGGGTGGTTCCACAACACGTAGAGAGTTTAAATACCGTGAGCGATCCAGTTGCCTCGCAGAGATATCAGTAGGAGAGTAGTAACACTTGACCATTCTTTTGAAAAAACAGTTTACCTATGATTGTAGTACCATTCAGCTCAACTAGACTGTTCGAAAATAGAAGCGTCATGTTGTAATATGTCAGCTAATACATTCTAAGACACTTCTCTTTCCGAGCGTCTGCTAACCAGTAGAGTCTTCTACTGGTTACTTTTATTTAAACTATTCTTAGACTTTACAACGAGGAATGACATAGCCGACTGACATAATAAGAATAAGTCTAATATTCCAATGACCATAATCAGCAACATTTTAAACGTCCGCCATAAAGAATTCCATTATTTCAGCAAAAGAGAAACTTAAGTCCGTTCAGAATCCCATTTCCAATATGAATTGTTTTATCCATAACAATATTCAGTAAAAAACGTAAAAGGAAACGCCCGTTATTCCATATTTCGAAGTTTCGAACGTTCCATTTTCGAACTGTTTCCAAATTCAAAAGAACTAAATTCTTATTCATGCCGCGTCGCGTTCTAAATATAAAAAAACTGTTTTTTGTCAAATATGGAAGGGTTAAGTTAAAAACATTCTATTTTCGAATTGTTAAAAAGTCCACATTGTATGGAATACGTCAAAACCTCATACGTAGCGCAGTATATGTAAAATAGTGCGATGCGTCTCAGGCGGGCTAGCATATCTTACGTTGTCGCCTGTCACATACTTCGAGTCGCGCTTGAAGTAGGTACTAGGTACCTACCTATGGAGAGTCGCGCAACAACGTAAGATGTGCTAGCCGTGCTGATGTTGGATTTATAAACGATACAGCATTTCTGTGCCTTATAGTTATCTACATAAATACTTACCTACTAGAGTTTGGTTTTTAAATGTTTTGGTTTAACAGGTCTACAATAAGTTGTAGTAATTATTGACTTTTTTGCAAATCACTTCTAAAAAAATCTTCTAATTTTAGAATGGTATTTAAAATGTGAGTTCATAATAAAATATTTACGCAATAAAGTGTTAAAATATAGAAAAAATATTTTCCTCGTATTATCTTTAGTTTTATATTTTTTGAACTCACGCAACGCATGATCAAAACTCATGGAATTCCTTCCAGTAACTCTTTATTACTTACTTAGAAACGGACCATCAAATCCAATATGATCCGTCATCAGTCAACCTTTTAAATGGGTCTGGGTCTGACTAGAGATTAGGATTAGGAATTTTACTTTGTAGTCATAACATACCATGATATGACATAATATACACAGTGGGCTGTTAAAACCCGACAGATCTTAACCACGCATTTCTGAGACCAAAAGAAGGAAAAATCTTTATATAATATTAGGTAAATTTCACCAAAAAATTTTTTTCTTTGTTTTTTAAGTTTTTTGCACAAGAAAAGTAAATGTTATTAATAAAATGATCGCCTAAAACGAATAAAAACATTTTATGCAAAGTGTTCCTTGTCACTTTGATATCTGTCAAAATGATGTGGAAACTATGCCCAAAAACAAACTTCACGTGATTCATATGCAACAAAGTGATTAACCTCGCTGATCCAAATACATGCATACTGTATGCAGCATACATACTTATTCTTTGAGCATTTATCTGCGTGCGTAGCGTATACTGTACCAGCATTATTCCTTTTTCAAATGATACGAAAGACACAGGAAGCTCGGGTTTTTTGTCACTTCCACATCACGACGTAACTCATTCACTGTCGCTGTCCCTTTTACTTCTTTCTATTCTAGCGCCGTGCGATAGAGACGCTATAATCCGTTCTTCTCAGGTGTGTTGACGTTAACAGATGTTCGGAAGATGGCGGGGCGAGCATATTACACAATTACGATTGTATTTAATTATTTTTTCTCGCGTCTTATTTGGGAGAGCGTGGGCGACGCATAGGCTGCTAGAAGACAATTGAAGTTTAACTCTGTCATGTTTACCTTTTAAAATAGTTCCGTTAGACGGTTTTCTAATTTTGAAATTCGATTTGACTTTTTAATAAGTCTTTGTCGGGTCGGCCCACCTTCCGGGGGTTTCTGAACTCGGGTTTTGACATGATGGCGAAAGATAATTGACGTCAGAGAAGTCACAACATTTCGAATAATTATGTACCTATGCTAAACTTGTCAACCTATTTGAATTATGTTTGCTAATCATGGCTAGTATAATAATATGAATTCCATTATTGTTATTGTCATTATTGCCATCTACTCTGCGTCCGTAGGAAATACCTTACACAACCCTACACGTGATCCCTGGGTGGTGCTAAAAGAGTAACAAACTTGGCAGCTGCACTGTCCCATCTGGACCTCGCAGCAGCACTCACTGGATTTTCTTCACCATCTACTTTCCTACTACTATTACCATCTGAGAGAAGAAATGCTTATCTATCCAGTGACGTGTAGCCATACGATAAATAAATAAATAAAACCTTTTATACTTTCCCACTACTATTACCACCTGAAAGAAGAAATGCCTATGTATATCCAGTGACGTGTAGCTATACGATAAAAAAAATTGTGATTATATGTAGACGGTAAGGGACGAAACTATAAGATACCTACTCTTAGGGATCTTGACTTGGTATTTGTAGTATTTGTTTGTATTTACGTATGTTCATATGCATAAACGTAAAGTTACTTAAACCTACCCGGCATTGTAGCAATCAACAATATCAACATGTGGCATTTGTTTGAAAAAGGTACAATTTGGCGGAAAACGCTGTAACGTATACTTACGTACCTAGTACAGATTAAAAATTGTATCCGAGCAATATGAGCGTAAAGCCTGATCAAAAATATATGACCATTGTCAAGAGGGCGCTTTTTTTCTCATGTATTTTCTCATGTATAGTGACAGTTCAGTTTAGTATGAAAAATTTAGTTCCAATGAAATTCCGTAACATGGCGCATGGTCATATATTTCTGGTCAGGGTTTACCTAGTACAGATTATAAATATTGTAATCCTGCAATATGAGCGTACCTAAGCGCCAGTCGGTTGATGGTAAGATATTTCATAGGTATAATAATCACTTTATACTTAGTCGTTCTCATATAATTTAATAACTCGTGTTGTCTATTTATAGTTTCAATTTTATACAGTAAGACTGCATTTTTATTTTAACACCATACATTTTCTGATCTTTTCAATCGATAACTATTAATTAATATTAAGCAAAATTGCAAATGATAAAACTACTATTAAAATACGCTATAATTAAAGTCCTTATGTTAAACAAAAACTTTTATTTCTTATTGAACACCGCGCTGATGTCTAAAATAATAATTTATGGTCAAAATTAATTATTGTTCTCCAATAAAACAAAACTGGAAACGAAATTTCGTGCCCGATAAATTTAAAATCAGCAAAAACCAGTTCAAACTCACACAAAGCGCGTAACATAATATCTCATTATCTCGAAAAAACATAATTCGGCCGAAAAAATCAAAGGGTTGACAGAGAGAGACAGAATACCTCTAACGTTAGAAAAAACGGGACGGCGCGCGTAACCCTTTCGACGCACCTGGACGTTTTTTGTTAAACTTTTTTGTGTCGAAATTTGAAAAAGTGCGAAATTTGCTTTTTGTTAAGGGTCAATATTGATTTTTGGGTTCAAACATGGTACAATGCATCGTTATCAGCTGGTTCAAATGAGGTCATAATTCTTGTAACCACAATGGTTTGGATTTCTTAATGACCTCTATTTCCATTGAAGGTTAATTTCAAAAGGGTTAGAAATAAAGTGAAATTTTAGTTGACTTCAACCATTTCCATTGACTTTTTTTTTTATGAAATCAACAATAGACAAGCAAATAAATAACGAACCTAATGAAATAGTAAGAAGTAATATTGTCAAAGTGTTTAGCTGGTTAAATCACCCAACAATATTTAATTATAGATGGTAAAAAGAACAAACAAATATGAAATATTAATTTATTATTCATATTAGTATATTCAACTTATTTATACTAGAGTAATCACAAATTTACATTTAAACATAATTTTAGCATTATTTGATTACTTGAATTAATTAAAATACTAAATAAAACAAATTATCAGTTAAATTTAAATTTAAATATCAATAAAACTTTCTAGTGTCGCTAAATAACTCGTGCTTAACCTTTTCCACTCCATGTCAAACGTAAAACCTACCACTCAGACACCACGACATCTAAATGTTAAAAATGAAGTTAAACTTTATGTGTGTGCATGTAGGTCTATTTTGCTCTGTGGTCGGTGACCGATATATCGGTCTTTGGCGTTGGACCTGTGTTGCCGATATATACGTCTTTGGCGTGGAAAAGGTTAAACTAGTTAAACTCCATGGGCTATTACGAAGAAATTACTCAGTATTAATTTGTTTTGTTAATTGTTATAGCACTTACAGCAGATTCAATTGACCTGAACTTCATTAGTAATTCGGAACTACGTAATCTACGTACCTATAGAAATACTCGTATCTCGTAGAAGTCGTAGCCCCCCACCTCCTGCTTCTTAGTAGGTACTCGCGGGCGGGGGTTATATTATGACGCCTCTACATGATGGGCCATCATAGGGACGCAGCTATGCGTTAGAGTAAGAGGGAGCTAACTATATTGCCATCTCGTTCCGTGGTATAGCTGCGTCCCTATGATGGCCCATCATGTA
Organism: Pammene fasciana; assembly: GCA_911728535.1. Classification (NCBI taxonomy): domain Eukaryota; kingdom Metazoa; phylum Arthropoda; class Insecta; order Lepidoptera; family Tortricidae; genus Pammene; species Pammene fasciana. The sequence continues at coordinate 5,080,173 of OU452295.1, forward strand.
GAGCCAGCCCTATATGTATTGAGACCTCTTTGCGCCACTTTAGGGTAAGAAGCACGGTTTTTCAGTTCATAACTCCTCAGATTTTGACTGCAAACTTTTCTCACCAATTGCACTTGTACTCAATGCAGGAAAAAAGGTTCTACTTTGTCGATAGGTATGGAGATATGATTACTCCCTTAACTCCACATTTACGCTATCTAATAGTGAAATAATAAAGTGTCCTGTAAATTGACAAAGGATCCCTTTCACTAAACTCGTCCACATATGTTTGCGTTTTATTACTTATTCAGATTAAATTAATCGTAAATCCTCGGGCGCAAATATTTTCCGTTTAACGTTTTTGGAGAAATCACGTAAAAATGCATTATGACGGTTCTTAACGGTTTTCGATTTTGGAGTAGGTACCTACAGCACTTTGACCATTGGTAGGTGTTTTGTAATTGTGATAAGGTTCATGATTGGTCGGTCAGGTTCGAAAATTGTGTCATCAGTCATGGATTGTAGGTAAGTATGTTGTTTAACATTAAACTGTACTTTTTATTAGTGAGATGCATCTCCTTTCCGTACTCCCGAGTACAATGGTATGAGCATTTGAGGGTTGTGCTTACCAACACGTAGCCTTAGATAAGCTTATATAAAATGACAGTTGGCGACATTTTCACCATGTAGGTATATTGATAATGTCTAACATCTTATTACGTTTATCTACGGACAGGACAATTCTGTCAAATCGCCTGATAGGTCTGCTGTTGTTAAGTGATAACATATAGAAATCCAAATCTCAGCCGACGTTTATATGTATATATTTATAATTCCTGCAAATATTCCTTTGTTTAACCATTTTTATTTTTATAAAACGATATTCTAAATTTTTGGCCAAAGAAAAAATTGCACGCCAAATCGATAACCAAACGCAAAGGCGTTCCTCAATTAATTTACAAGCATTCTAAATTCAAAAGCTTGATTGCAAGATTCATAATTCGAATTCGAACCGTTTAAAAGAAACAAAGGCTGGGCCCCGAGCGGCCGATAAAAATATAAATTAAAATGTCTCAATGGTACGAATGCCGATAGCCAGGTTAATGTGAAACCAGCTTTAACTCACTTGGGGAAAAAGAAGAGTAACACAATCAAATGAGGGAACAAGGGGATAAAACGAGAGACAAAAAGCGTATGGCGGATTGTTTTTAATTATCGAGTATCGACATAAATCGAGCCGTCGCCGCGAGGAGCGGAGTTGCGCAGAGTGTACTATATTACTTGTTATATAATGCAGACTTAATTGAAAAACGTATTTGTAGTTTAAGAAAAAAATAATATGTGTTTGATGTTCTGATACTGAATATCAAAAAATTAAACTTTTACCAAAAATGTTCCTATTACCTATTCTATTTTAATAATGAATGAATGTATTAAAAACCTTGAAAATATAAGAATATGAAGGTAAAAATTGTTCATTAAAAAACATAAAGCAATAATTTATTTATATTTTTTGTAAACCTAAACGAAAATACCTACTTAAAAAAAGTAAAAATAAATACAAAAAAAAACTAAGTTACTAAACAGCATAGACGAATGTCTTTTAAATGCGTCTTTTCAGTTATGTAATTTATGTATATATTTTATAAATATAGAATGTGGCATTATTTTGGTAAAAGCACTACTTGAAAACCGGCGCTTATACTTTTATTGCCTATATACAATATTGTATTTATACAACGTAAGTACGTCGTAACGTCGGTCCAGACCTTTACCAAAATAATAGCACAAATATAAACGCAACTGTATAAAACTAATTAAAATACTTCTGGAGTTATTTAGTACCTACAAAAGGATCGCCTATTAATTTCTTTACATTTTAAGCAAATGTACAAAATGAAGATATAACCCTCTCCACGCCTCCCTTAGCCAGAATTCATAAAATTCATATGTATGGGTGAAGGCAGTGATCGGCGATCGTACAATGTATCGCGATGTACACATGTACACGTGTACTATAGTGTACTATAGTGTATTGTAGTGTACTAGCTACATCCGCGGCGGATAGGATTGGATTAATGTGATGTGCGATTGTGCACCCTGTAATTTTGTAAGGGTCGATGGGACTAAATATAAGTAAAACTTTATTATTTTTATATAAAACGCAAGTTAAAATAATAGTAACCAATTTTACAATATATCGTTAGAAAATTCGTGTCCTACCTTATCTAATCTGTCCTGAAAAATTCGTCAACTTAATAACTGAACCCATAGCTTAATGGGGTTGGCAACTGTCAACGGTTTGGCCAGATGGCGCCAGCATAGCTAGGTCCCTTTCACTAGTATTGTTGTATGGGATTTGGCTTAAAGACTAGCCCATCCAGGTCAAAAAAAAACAAGATTTTGACACTATTTGTAGCGCTGACAGGTACCAGCTATGCTGGCGCCATCTGTTACTTTTGACTGGCCAACCCCATTGGTAAAGCGATCGAGCCCCGAGATCTTTGGAGGTGTGTTGGAGGATGGATTTTGGCGATCGCGGTACAGCCATGAGCTCTATGATCTATTCGGGGAGCCGAACATCATCAGGACCATAAAAATAGGCCGTTTTTAACACAGTTGCTCAAATCTAGTAGTAGTTTATAATGCGAGAAGTTGGATTTCTCGCACTAGCGCGTTTTACTTTTCCAGCCAATCACAGCTCAGGGTTCATGATCACCGCCCCGCATCGCACCGCGCGAGTGTTCGGATAAAGTAACCTCAAAGTGACATATTGTCCATTTTTATAATTTTTTCGCAACTTTATTAAAAAACGTCGTTCGATACACGGACGGTATGTCATTCTTCACTCGTCCCGAGTTTTGCTATATGTCTCGGAACTCGTTGAATAATGACATCCTTTCCGACCTAGTACCGAAATGTACTATTACGCTGGGCCGGACACGTAACGCGGATGGATGAAGATAGAGCCCTACTAAAACTACTGCATGGCAAACCACTCAAACCAGACGGACGCCGCAGTAAAGGCAGGCCTAAGCTCCGGTGGTTGCACGGCGTTGAGAAAGACCTCAAAACCCTAGGAGTTAGATGTTGGAGAAAAAAGCCATGAACCGACCAGAATGGGAAAAGTTGCTCGACCAGGCCAAGGCCCAGCCCGGGCTGTAGAGCCTTAGATAATGATGATGATGATCGAGCCCCGGCAAGGCGTATCGATACAGGTTCAAGTCTTGTTGGGTTGATTATTTTTTCAATGTTTTCAAAGTTTGTATTTATTGCTAATAATCTATTAGTGAAATAATAAAGTGTCCTTCTAAATCGACAAAGTGGTCCCTTTCACTAAACCCGTCCAATAGTTATATCTCGTTAAATAGTCATTAATCCATATATGCCCAGTGGGTTGTTATTGACCCGGGTCTCTTGATATTTACGAGTACAAGCTTACTCTAAATCGCATTTCAATGAGATTTAGTATTGAGATTTAGGGTTCACTTTACATTGGACATTTCATAGAGTAAGTATTAAACAAAACTAAGTAGCTCAACAATTAAAGTCTGTGACTATAACTAGTTCAATGTTTTCAAAGTTTGTATTTATTTAATAACAAACTCTTATCTCGTTAAACAGTCATTAATCCATATATGCCCGGTGGACTGTTTTCAACCCGGGTCTCTTGATGTTACAAGATTATTCCAAATCGCATTTCAATGTATCGAGTTTTTTCCAAAGGGTCAAAAATGACCCTCTAGTTAATAATGCATCATATGCCAAAGTCAGGTCTATAAATACCTTATTGACATAACATTACGTAAATCAGTTACATCGGCTAACCTCACGCGGCTAATGGCCGTTTCACACGGTGCTAAACACGTCACAGTGCGTAGGCCGAGAGATGCGTGCGAAAAACTCAAGTCATTAAGTATCTGGCATGGATCTTCATGTTTTTAAAAATCGCTATATTATTGGTAATTTTGCTAGTTTTGTTCAAGCTACTAGGATAGAAAACTATTTACATTTTTAAGTAAAATAACTTAATAAATTTTAATTCATTATAACAGGACGATCTTACACAAATCAACCTAGTCCCACAGTAAGCTCAATAAGGCTTGTGTTGTAGGTACTAGGCGACGATATATATAATAGATAGATATAGATAAATACTTAAGACGCTTGTCGCCAAAGTGTCCTTGAGCGTTTCGGCGCTCTGTACCCGCGCCAGGTGCTTACGCCTCTCATTGCAATCGTGCGTAAATCCGCCACGATGCAAGAGAACGATGTTCAAAGAATATGATTTTATCCAGAGGCGCGCGGGCAGCTTTACAATAATAATAAACCATTTGTGGATGTTTTGTGATTTGATACTGTTGTATTAATTATTGCAATAGTGATATTTTTACCTATTAAAAAGTTAATAAGATTCCCGATTAGTGGATTATTATGTAAAAAAAATTAAACCTAGATTTTAAATTTGAAGTACAGTCCGCGGCTAAATATTAATGCATTTACGAAATATGGTAAAAATATCCTGCATACCAAAAAAATATGTTCACAGTGAAAAAAACTGAATACACCTCAAAGCGATGTTTTAATGTGAATTTAGATTTATTTTACTATGCAAATGAGATTGTGATTTTAAATACTAGCTGTAAAAACTTATTTTGTTACGAATATTAAAAATGCACAAAAAAGTCAATTAGGAGCCCTTATAGTTTCGCCATGTCTGTCTGTCTGTCTGTCCGCGGCTTAGCTCAGTGATCGTTAGAAAGCTGAAATTTGGTATGAGTATGTTCTTTAATACGCTGACAAAGTGGTAGAATAAAAACAGAAAAATATTTTTTATTGGGGTACCTAGTACCTACCTCCCGTACACATGAAGTGGGGGGTGTATTTTATTTCGCTCCAACTGTATCGTGTGGGGTATGATTGAATAAGTCTTTAAAAAAGAATAAGGTCTTCTAAAACACTTTTTAGATAAAACCAATACTTTCGTAAATAATAGTTCCGAAAGTTTAATACAGGGCGTCCACCTCCCCATCTAATTTCAAAAAGATTTCAAATAATTCACAAAAGTGAGGCCTAATAAGTACTGTCAATGAAAACTATATTGAATAAAATCGGTTGAGCCGTTTTTGAGTTATAACTCAAAAATACATAGTAAAAGGACGTAATTGCCGTATACTAAAATGATGTAAGCGCCGCAAATTATCCCTTAAACAACCTTTTGAACGGATTTATTAAAACAGGCCGGCAACTACGGAACCCTACACTGAGCATGGCCGACATGCTCTTGGCCAGTTTGTACAATAATTTTGTTGTATGATGTTTTTTTTTTCGCTATTTTTTGATTTGGTTAAATTATATAAGTACATGTATAACATTAAATTTGACTTGTATTTAATCTATAAAAAAACGCATATTACATTCGTTTATCACGATTCACGATATACCTAAATAAATATTATGCATAAATAAATTCGGTCTTTGGAATTTTTAATAAATAATTTATTAGTCTAATGGTTTATTGTATGTATTGTATTGTACGACTAGTATACTAGCAGGTTTCAGCAAGTCGACGACTAATAAAATAACGCTTATCGTACGGTCGACGTCAAATATATATTTACACTTTTTTACCTTACTACTTTGTAAAGTTTGTAATAAGGTGTTAAAGTGTAAACTTATCTTTGACGTCGACTGTACCTACGTACAAGACCTTATTAATTTTCAGAGCATTATGAGTTTTTTCCCATTTCTACTTTTTTATTTATTTAGCTTATAACATAATCTAAATACAATTTTGTAAGAACAGAGCTGATCACACAAACGAGTACATTATCATAAAATATAAAACGTCTATGCGTTATAGATTCCGAGAAAACGCGTATGTCCGCACCGCATGAACCCTCTGCAGTTATTTAGTCTTTAGGCACAGTAAGTCCGATATTATTACTAGCGGGCCAAGCACAAGCATAAAATGTACAAGGGAAGCACGGAGCGACGAGCGACACAGCCTCCTTGTCTCAAAGCTAGCTCACGACTGCCAGCCGCACCTTTATCGAGCTATCAACGCACGAAATGTGGAATTATGATCAAATTGTTTAAGAAAATCGAACCAATTTAAATAAGCTACGTTGAGTTTGTAGTGTTCTACACTACATATTTTTTTGTTCAAAAATATTTTAAATCGAATGAGCCGTTCAGTAGATATAAGCAAAATTAACCGTAAAACGGCCTTCCGTTACATGTAATTAATGGAGAAACTATACGTCACAGGAATAAATCAAACGTTGAGAATAATGTATATAGAATAATTATTAACATATATTTTTTTCAGAATTTTTGAATGACCGGTTAACAAGATATATCGCTTAGAAAGTAACAGTTTTCAGCCGCAAACACCGTCTAGCGCCTTAAATATATAGAAAACATGCTTAACTCAGGAACAAATATCTGTGATAAACACACAAATAAATGCCCTGACCAGGATTCGAACCCGGGACCTCCCCGGGAATAAAGGTTTTATAGGTAATTTTATAGGAGTACCTCAAGACATCGTTCGTAAAAAACATATATTAGTCCCCGTATTACTTTCTGGCTATCGATTGGATGGCTACCATGTACTTGTATTACACTCTCGCGCGTTCGTCTCACGGTCTATACCATGTATAGTAACAGAAAGATTGGTTTCCCAGACCCATGGACCCGTATCGGTCACTCAGTCATAGCGATTATCGGACCCAAGATTCAGAATATACATTATCACTTAGTAGATAAGTTGTCACTTAGGGAAAAAATAAAAAATCTAGCTTATGTGTGTACTGCTCTTAAAATGAAAAAGTAGTTACGAACCGTCATAGTTTAATGTTTTTTTGACATATTTATCACAAACATAATTTTATTTATATAGCTTTATTTCAACACATTTAGTATTATTGCGCTATGGCACCCCTAGCTGTAATGCTGTAAAATAATATCTGAATAACACAGTTGGTAAATAAGTGGCTTCATTAATAGTTATTTAGCGTTCGAGAAGAACGATTTGGCGCACTAGTGCTTTATAGCTTTAATATTACAATTAAATATTTTTGTATGGTAGCACCGGAGATTTGCAATTTGGTCAAGTTTATGGAAAACTTCGTGTCTGTAAGCGTAGTATTAAATATAGTATTGAAACAGTATTGTGTTAGGTATGGGTATTTTATGCAATTATATTTAAAAACGTCGTAAGCGCATGGAAATGTCATTCTTCCACAGTCCTTTACAATATTTCTGCTCTCGCATCAAAATGTGTTTTGTGTGTTACCATAGACTAGAGAAAACTCTGTAATCGCGTATACAGTTCCAAAGCAATATACTGTTGGATCTGTGGATTTTACCATGACCTAGATTTAAAAATGTATAATATATCACACGTGATCACACCATAAAAATACGTCTATCATAACCCTCCGTGAGGAGAGGACCTCCTAATACGCCGAAGGAACCTTTCTTCAACTCTTATAATCCCGGCCGTTGACCTCTATTGTCTCTGCCCACAAAGCGTTTAAAAAAACCCTAAAAAACGCCCAATATTCCGTCATTGTGAGCCTGTCATTGATCATTTTTCAAAAAACCAAAAATTCCTCTTTCAAATTGAATTTGGGTTGAAAAGGGTATAAAGCAAGGCACCAAAAACGTTGTCTGTGGTTTTGCTTTTTTTGACGTCAGTTTTGTGTGTCGGTTTTAGAGGAAATGTGGGATTAGGTTTTTATTAATATTTTAGGCATGCGTTTCTTTGTGCTCTGTTTAGTGCGCTGGTGGTATTAATAGGTTTAAATATTTAGTTAAAGGTTACCTAAAAGGATGAAAAGGCCGCAACAGACGGCACATAAATATTTGCTATTTTTTCATACATATGAAACGTGTGGGTATATTTTCATACGTATATATTTATGAATTTATTTATCGCAAAGGCCAGATACAGAACACAAATATACAGTATACAACTAATTTAAACAAACAAACCGCTCACTGCCGTTCCCGGTGCAAAGGTGCCCAATTCTATGTGTGCTAAATTATATTATAGTCTGATAAACCGAATTTGGGAACCATTAGAGTGCGAGTCCAACTTAAACTTTGCCAGTTTTTGACGTGATAACGTCTTATAAATCGATGAACACCAAAAAAAGTGTCACTTTGTGGACAGATCTCCATGGTAACGTTGTGGACAGATCTCCGTGGCAACGTTACGGCCGTTATCACGCAAAACTATCGTCCGAAAACCGACTTTACAGACAACCTTTTTTATTGTAAATTAGACCCTTAATAAGCTGACTCTCCAGACTTTGTCTCTCGGAAAATTGGTGCAAAGTTAACGTGTTTTTTTCTCGTTTGTACCAATTTCATCATCATCATCATCATTTCAGCCATAAGATGTCCACTGCTGAACATAGGTAGCCTTTGTGGGGGGGGGTTTGCCATACGCGCCACGCTTGGGAGGCGGGTTGGCGCGCGCAGTATTAATTTATTGTTTGTAGGCTTTTGGAAGATGCTGCTGCCCATCTCCCGGTATATTCCCTTAGCAGACTCCTACTGTAACTAATTTAATAACAAGTTTATCATATTTCAGCGTCAGACATGAATCTAAGTATAAATCTTCAATACGAGTAGATATGACCAACAATAAGTGATAGTGACAAGCAATAAGTGATATTTTAGGGAAGCCCAGACAGTCTGGGTTAAGTTACAAATATGAATGTGACCTATTGTCTAGTTCATAAATAAGTGAAATCAATAGTCTGGCTCTATATTACTTATTTTACTCCAAATTACAATGTAAGGGTTGACAAAGTAATAAAGTGGGTTTGATTAAATTTAAAGTTTTTATCTTTGTAAGTCACTCCAAATTTTATTAAAATAGTCTGTCTCTATACATCTCTAGATAAAATAAATACGTAGTACCTATACGTACGTTACAGTCGCCATCAAATATATCAGAGCGGCCAGGGTACTCAAAAATATCTGAACAAGTACCTTATCGCCTTGACTATAAAGGCGTTGTTCAGATATTTGTGACCACCTTGGCCGCTCAGATATATCTGATGGTGACTGTAGTCGCCATCAAATATATCGGAGCGGCCAAGGTACTCAAAAATGTCTGAACATGCACTTTATCGCCGTGACAATAAAGGTGTCGTTCAGATATTTGTGACCACCTTGGCCGCTCCGATGTATCTGACGGCGACTGTATGACGCCCCGCCACTGTAAACTCGTACGTATACTAGTTTCTTATTGCCAAGGTATTTAAGGTTTATTAATTTAAATTTATACATAAAATTTATTCGTGTGTATAATTGTACTAGCTGTTCACACACGGGCCGGGAATCGAACCGAAGACACATGGGTTTTAAATCAGTGCGTCGCAAATAAACGCCGCGGGACGACGTTATAAACCATTGTAAATGCTGGACTAGGGCGGCTGTGGAGTCGTCGTATATATTTTTTATTTCTTAAATATCGATATTCATTTAGATCAGATTTTTTTCTTTTCTAGAGCATTTCACTTTCCATATAATTTAAAATTTAAACGATTAGCCATGAACATTTGGATTCAAATGGATTTGTCGTATGTTTTCTATTGTGATATTAACAGCTGATTTTATAAATAATGATTCTGCGTTATTTGTTTAATAAAAGTTAGCCCAAGAATTTGTACTAAAAGTTTATAATTTGTTTTGTATTATAAAATACACATATGTACCTATTCGTAAAAAGTAGTATTCAACTCGAGTGAATTCAATATTGTTTATTAAAATAATTTGTCGAACTTGGAAATATGGCTTATAAATCGTAGCAATAAGGGATGGAATGAGATATTGAGATGTTTTTATTTTCATAAAATTATTTGAGCATGGTCATTTTTATCATTAGAAAAATATTCAAACACTTTTGAAATTATCATTTATGCCCAATTAGGATAATAAAAAACTCCATACCACAATTTTATCTTTTACACTTTTTAAACATTGACATCGACTCCATGCCGTCTTTGTTTGAGGTCCGACAATCAAATAAGATACGGGGAAATTAAGTGAAGCGCGTACCGCGACGAGCCGAGCGGGTTCCGTTCAGCGGAATGAACAGTCAGCAGCAAAAGTAGCTAAGCGGGTAGGGTGTCCAAAATGAGCTGGGCCCGACTTTGCTGTTGAGAAAATAAGAGTGTGTGTAGGTCATTTTGAACACCCTACCCGCTTAGCTACTTCTGCTGCTGAATGAACAACAGACGCAGTTGAGAGCTCCAGAGCTTCTCTCAGTTACCTTTTCTTCTTCTCTCAACTCAGCGGTTTCTCTGCTAATAAAGAAGGTTAATTTGGCCGGTTGCCAAACCGTGTGTTAACGTTAACGTCATCGTTAAAAAAATAATTTTATGAAAATTTTGACAGTTTTCTAGGGGATGACAGCTCCGTCGCCATATTTACACATTCACCGCTATGCTACGCGCGTAGCGCTACACCGTAACCGATAACATGGATTTCCCGCTATGTAGCGAAAATGCTTCGTAGAGCCGTGACGACAACTTGTCGTCATTAGCAGTGAATGGGTGGGTTAGTCTCAAAACGCGTGTAACCACTATTTAGTGGTTACACGAAAAAAAGTGTCTAGGCATGGCCACCATGTATTGTTTGTAAGGAGCAGCTATCACCTTACAAAAAGCAAGGCCTCAGCTGAACAAATATTTTATTTAAATAAATAAAAGTTTGATTAACTGTGTACAAAGGGGAAAAGCCATTTTTTTAATGCTACAAACACAATAAGTAAAAACGCGATTGGCATAAAAACTTACACGTACGAGAAGAATAAACAACGAAATAATATAATTAAAAATGCGATAAACTGAATGCTTTTCGGTCGGACAGAAGACGGAACCCTGATCGCGGAGAAATGATTTGATGTTACAAAAGTGAGTTAATACGTGCGCGGACGAGTCGGTAATTAATTACGCTGCGCGCGCAACTGATCGCGCCGCACAGACGAGTCCAGTTCTTGAGAACCAAGAAGGAGAACAGAAGAAGAAGAGAACAGAGTGAATAACAGTTTCATGCTAGAGCCCGTTTTTAATATCACAGTATTCCATCATCGTCCTCCTAGCATGTGTTCTATTTGCCTCGGCTCAATAAAATTAAGCCTCAGATCCACTTAGCAGCCTCTGCGCTAACCGCGGAGAAATGGTTTGATGTTCAAAGTTCAAAGTTTTTATTGCATATGAGGATCAGGTTACATATTACAATTAAATATTACAAAAAAAGACCACCTGTAACATCAATGTTTTCAACGGACTTCGAGATTTCGAAGGAGGAGGTTCTCAATTCGTCAGGATCTTTTTTTTATATACTTATATGTTCACCGAGGCACACCTACAGTGATATCAGTATTTTTACAGCAACTTGGGCTCTTCCTCTTGGAAAAGCGGTGCCTAAGTGAAGTGCCTAATCTTTCTTGTACCTACCTACAAAATTTTTAGGACTTTAGGTACATAAAGAATGTCGGGAGTGTGCATTAGGCGATTATCACACTGACGACGGATCCGCATGCGGCGCCGGTGTGCGAGCGAGATAGCGCTATACACACGCAGAGCGCTATCTCGCTCGCGCACCGGTGCCGCATGCGGATCCGCGCCAGTGTAATAACCGCCTTAGGCAGGGCCAAATGGCGGGAAGGAGGGGAGGCCTTTGCCCAGCAGTGGGACACCTTACCAGGCTAAGAAAAAAAAGAGGGAGGTACATAAATTGGCGACGAGGATTGAATTAAGAATTTTTTCAGCCTTGCCGGTTAAAGGTTTAAACCGCTTATCCGAGCAATCGGCTCGCGCGTGTCATCCGATGTGAACATTCAAGATCGCAGAACAACGTAACTGGGGTTTTTAATTAATCGGAATACCATTACACCGGGATAAGACCGAAAATCTTCATAAACGTCGTCAAGGAGCAGCAAAAATTTAATCTACCAGTAGATACAGTCAGCAGCAAAAGTAGCTAAGCGGGTGGGGTGTTCAAAATGAGCTGGACACGACTTTATTGTTAAGGTATTAAGAGGGTGTGTAGATAATTTTGAACACCCTACCAGCTTAGCTACTTCTGCTGCTGACTGTACATCTCTGCTTTACTAAGTATACCTTATCGGATGGGAGATTATTTCACTATCTACAAAATGCCATCAACTCTGAATTAGACGAAGTTTCCCGGCTCCAAATTTAATTAAATTGTAGCACTACTTTTAGAGTCTTGTATATTCTGATAATGGATTATTTTATATGAAATATGTACTTAAAAAAGCAAACCAAAACCGATTATTTTTTTCAATCATCAGCGTCCAACTATTTAACTTAAACAGTATTGGAATGTCAATATTTGTGGGAAGCGTGCATTATCCGCGCGATCTACACAAGTACACATCGATCCATTTATCAAACCTTAGGTCATCGGTCAAATGTTTCAATCGTGGCTCAGCATTAGAGGATATCTTGTGACCATTTTGGTTTACCCCGTGTTTCGAGAAGTGTTGTCTAAATACCTATATATAGGAAGTTTCAGGCTTTTAAGCTGAAACAACAGTAAAACGGGCCACTAAGTAGGTATCGAATTTCCATCCCGTCATAAACTAGCGGACCTGGCGAATTTCATAACGCCAACTACTTTCTTTTTCTTTAATATTTAAATAGTTATTCTGCTATTCGCAGCGGAGATAAATCCAAAAAAAATCTAAATCGGTTGGGCCGTTCTTGAATTATAAATGGTTTAAGTGGTTTAACTGGGCTTTGTTTTATATATACACATATAGATACAGAACGTGAATTTATATGAATGTTGCATTTAATGGCAACGAAAACGATACAAAAGTATGACTCCAAAAGGCCGGTATAAAGTTAAGACGAAACAATAACCTTACTACTTTTCCAAGGAATAAGAAACAAGACAATAATTAACCACGCAGCTCCATAAACCAGTCTTGGAATCACGTAAAAAATTCAAAAATGGAATGATTTTTAAAAAATGTATTCGGCCAGCGCGCTCATTTATAATAAGAGAAACCGAAACAAAAAGAACGATCGGATTTTGTTCGGAAACGAAGCGATGCTGCGATAAATATTGAAATATGGAGGAGATATGCTTTTTGGGGTTCCGTATATATGTTAGAATAGGACATCATTGTTGTTTTCGTGTCTATCTATACGACCTTTAAAAGATTACTTTATCCATTTTTAACACTTTTTTGTTTCATTGTCCATGCTAAAAAACTCCGTAAAGTAATCAGATTTTGTGTGATTAAAGTACCTATTGCAAATTTTACAGCATTTAAAAAAAACAAAATAACAAAACAAAGTCAAGCGTAAGTCGTACCATAATAATTATTTAGTGAACGCAACTTACGCGAGTCCGACTCGCGCTTGATCGAATGGACTTTTTTCTCCTAATGGACGAACGCTGCTATACCGGCTACGCTACTGTTTTATGACCTATTAAATCCAACTATTAGGAACTGTGATACTGGCTGTAATAGGGCGGTTGCCGGAACGAATTTGAAATTGGAACGTGGTTTTATGTGTAGCGTAAGTGAATGAAGTATTTTTATTGGTCGTTGACAATGTTGATATTCTGTGCGTAGCTCGGGAGCGGTTTTAACAGTCGTTTGGGTATCTTCAATGAATTTATGATATATTTATCGTAAAGTAACTTCATTTTAAGACGTTACCGTGTTAAAGTAATTTATACCACAACGAGATTGGAAAGCGCTTGCTTATGCAGCTCGACTGATGGTAAGAAGCTACTGCAGCCTAAGGAAACCTGCAAATCTAGAGGTGTCACATGCGCGCTACCGACCATTTGGAATCCTGTAAATCAAAACCATATAATTGACCAAGAATGACACGACACACACTCATACTACTTATTGATGAGTACATACTTACTCTATTTTCTTTATTGGTCCTGTGCAGGCATTAAGTATGTGTAAAATTAGTTTTGATCGAGATTCTACTTTGCGGTCAGCCTTAGGTGCCGCTTTTAGGGATCATCCATTAATTACATCACACCTCAAGGGGGGGGGGGGTCCACAAAATGTGACATATCGTGACAGGGGGGAGGGAGGAGTTCCATGTTTGTGACCTCACAATCCTCACATACAATTTTTTTACAAAATCTAAGTTTAAAAAAAAAACATTTGTTAGCAAACATTGTACTAAACTAATTTTCTACATACTCGGATTTGTTTGAATACTTTCGTTCCCTATAAATTTGATACTATTTTTCTGGCAATCCTCATAAAAAGTTAGTTTCAAAGTGATGTTGTAATTTTTACCTTACTAAACTAAAAATCTAAATGTGACGTCACACTACCCAGCTAGCAATTTTACGTCGTAATGACGTCATATTAAAGTTATTTCTGACGTAATGACGTTATAAAAGCGAAGTACCTGCGACGTCGCAAATGACGTCGTGATGTCGCGACTTCTGACGTCATTTCCTGTCGTCGCACAGACGTTATCTCAAGACGACATGTTACCGACGTCACAAGCACGTATCCTCAAGTCGTCAGGAAGCTGATTGTTCTCACGTAGCCAAGACGTCATTAAGACGGCCAAATTTGGACGTGGCTCCGGCTACGTCGTCAGGACGATCGATCAAGACGTTACGAGGCTGATAGTTTCAGACGTAGCCAAGACGTCATTAAGACTGCCAAATTTGGACGTCTTGATTTGACGTCGCTAGGACGTGCCATTAAAACGTCACGATGCTCATAATTTGAGACGTAGCCATGACGTTAAACACTAACGTCTCCGAGACGGCCAAATTTCTACGTCGCGAAGACGTATTGTTATGTCGTCGTCAGTACGTGCCATCGAGACGTCACTTACACGTTACATACTTACGTCTTGAGACTGCCAAATCTCGACGTCGTCAAGACGTCTTGATGGCACGTCCTAAAGACGTCACGAGGTATAGTAGTTTTGACGTAGCCAAGACGTCATATACTGTAACGTCTTGAGACGGTCAAATATGGACGTAGCTCAGACGTCTTGGCAGGTCTGCTTGTGACGTCCTGAGAACGTCTAATACCGACGTCGCGCTTATTACAACCAAAATAGAGCAGCTACATCAGCTCGAAATCAGAGAGAACACCTTTAGGTATGAGCGCGTGAAAGGGATGCGCACCGCAGTTTCGGTTCGCGTTCACTCCGCTTCCGCGCTGGTATGTGCTGTGCCAAACGGAGAACGATCGATATATTAGACAAGTTACTCAAGAAGTCACAAATAATGACGGTTCAATCAAACATATCAAAATTTAGTACAAAAGTTATATTCATAAAATTTAGTGTCACAATCATGCATCGTTATTCAATAATCATAATGATCACATAATGGGAATGTTTCAAATTACAATACGACAATTACGACCTAGTCATATAAAATCAAATGTAGTGTTTTAAATAGGTAAAAGTACAAAAGTTATATTCATAAAGTTGTGCTACAAACATCGTTATTCATAATGGGAATGTTTCAAATTATACTCGTACTCGTAATACTACAATTACGACCTTTATAAGCATCATTTTAATGAATACTAGTGTGTAAGCGATTTGGTGACTTGTACACTATTATGCTTGCATGTGTTTAATAAATAAATGAAATCAATCAGTGATTCAGATAGGTAAAAGTTTAATACAAAAGAGGGGCAATTACATAAGTCGTTTAAACAGTCGATAGCAAGATTATGCTTCATAAATCTAAGGCATGGCAGGTGCTGCTAAAGGCATAATGTAAATAGTTCAGTCATTATACCCAAAAAACCCTCCCTACCCGTAAATAATTTGTTCTTGGATTTTTTTTGTAGGTCCCTCGGGGTCGCTGGGAGTGTAAATACAAAAAATTCAGTCGAATTGAGAACCTCCTCCTTTTTTGAAGTCGGTTAAAAAGTAGACTGAATCAGGCTCCTGCGTATATTCGAAAAACGGTTTTTGAATAACTCGGCCATTTTTGATTTTACAGTAAAACCGTGAGGACAAAAATTGTAGGAAATTTGATTCTCTACAAGTTTGGTCCTTACAATTTTTCTTCTAGAATCGATATTTTGGAAATTAAATATGAAAAAAGCGAAAAATTCAAAATATTTTCATCATCTCGTTTATTTTCAACTTTACGGCATAAATGAAGAGGACTAAACTTGTAGAGAATCAAATTATGAACAATTTTGGTTCCCACCCTTTTCCCCCAAAATATCCGTCCTAGAAGAAAAATTGTGAGGACCAAACTTGTAGAGAATTAAATTTCCTACAATTTTTGTCCTCACGGTTTTACTGTAAATCAAAAATGGCCGAGTTATTCAAGAAAAACCGTTTTTCGAATATACGCAGAAGCCTGATTCAGTCTACTTTTTGAATTTACACTCCCAGTGACCCCCCCGAGGGACCTAAGGTGCGTTGGGGTAAGATAGAAAGGTATTTTTTAGGGTTAAGACAAAAAATCGTCCATATTCCGGAGCATTACAGACTACTTTTTATCTTACCCCTAAAAACATACCTTTCTATCCTACCCCAACGCACCTTACGAAAAAAAAATCCAATTAAGGCTAAACAGTACGTACGTGGCTCCCTCATCTCATCGGTTTTTAATTAAATGCAACCAAGCTACAGAAGATATAACTATGGTATATTTCCTACAAAAACACACATTGAAATAATATTTTTAGTTACCGAATTAAAGAGAGATCCTTAACATCTAGCTAAAAGATAAAATCCAAATGTGATTAATAAAGCGCCTTAGTCCTGTTGTTCTTCTTGAGATGCGTTTCAGGAAAGTCTCTTCTTTTCTCGTTCCGGGGCGTGCTTCAGCTAGTGTCTTCGATTTCTCTGTCGGTGACTTTAGCAGTAGTTGCCTTGACCGCTTCTGAAATTACATATAATATATAAGTTAATAAAAATAATATTTAAGTTCGGCGTTCTGAATAACAGAAGTCTCTTATTTCATAATCCCAAGAGAAACCACAACACACGTGAATATTTTACAGTATGTACTGGTAATTATAGCGGGTAAAATTGAGCAGTGTAACAGGTTAACAATACTGATCAACTTTCTCAAAGAAAAATTAGCTAAAATTCCGAAAAACAAACAGCACTCCTTATAATGTTTTCCCTATTTAATTGTACAATACAAGCACTTATGAGTACTTAGTAGAAATGATCTCTTCAACGGTGGCGGGCGACTCAGTCCTGCATCTTCATCAAAAGAGTCTGAGTCTGATCCCTTTTTGTATATTTGGCGTTTCCTCTTCTTATTTACATTAGCATAATTCTCTTCCTCAGTTTGAATGTCAGATGTAGACTCTAGGATGCGTAACTTTTTTTTGCCATTTCAAGATCATCTGGAAGACAGCATGATGAGTTAAACAGTATTATATATTATACACCTTTAAGGGGCGGGGAGGCCTTTGTCCAACAGTGGATGTTGTCGATGGTGATGATGAATGCGATGGTCGCACAGCCTCAAAGGAGTCTGGTTGGCTTTCCTTAATCGATCGCTAGCTTGATCATAATATCCTGCAGGCTTAACATGAATTCATAGAGATAGCATTGAGTAGAGTAATCCAACAGTGAACCCATACATTTACTGTCATACAAGGGGCTGACATAGGTACATATAATGAGAAAGCAAGACAGCTTTATCCAGTTTTATAGATCATTATGTCAGATGGTAACTTCATTACTGACTGTGTCCACTTAATTTATTATATAGATATCAGTCTCATTCGTCAGTCAGTCAAGGTGTTCATCTCAGCCCCCTGGATACCTACACTAATATTTAGGGAGCATTCCGAATATATGAAGTGGAGTCTGCCCTGCCTCGCGCTCGCCGCTGTCAACAGGCAAACCTCTAAGGCTGCACACACGAAAACATGCGACCGGCCGCCGCTGCTAGCGGCGAGACGAGCGGCGGCACGAGCGGCGAGATCAACGGCGGTTTGCCGCTGTTTTCGGAAACGGTTTGATAAAAAGTTCATACATTGCTGAACATTTTGATGCCGCCGCTCGTCTCGCCTCTAGCAGCGGCGGCCGGTCGCATGTTTTCGTGCGTGCAGCCTTAGACTTCTTTGCATTGTGGCCGATCGCTCGCTCACAGACAGACGCCGACACCATACATTCAGCTCAGCTCACACATTTCATTAAACCGTCGGCCGCGTGCAACAGACGCAAACAATCGTTGCAGAGGCTCAGTCACTAGCCGCAATGTACAAAAATCTGTTCTAGAGGTTAAAACACAATACATTAGTTGTCTCACTTACCAGTTTCGTAGAAAAATCGCTGTATTCCATAAGGAATCCACGTCTCATCTGGTGACTCGCATCGCTTTATCGCTTTAGCAACCTATCCAGGGATTTACTTTCTGTAACATTGGGTGGCCAAAGAGTTTGCGTCTTCATTTAATTGGTGTTAGCCATTTTTTCACAATGACCGAGATGGATCCGCCTTCACTTGCCTCAAACTGGACCACACCATACATTATCACAAATGGGAGAATAAAGCATTAATCAACGTCGACCGATTAATTAAATGGACTACAACACCAAACAGCACTGCAAGCAAATTGAGCAAATTCCCACGCCACGAGTCGAGTCGAGCGAGTCCCACGACAAAATGGCCGCTATAGTGCTGGAGCCGCCCATACAAGAAATTTATCAAAAAAATTACCGTTTTTCTTATTATGGCGTTATGGCGTCAAGTTTACCATCAGGCGGACCGTATGCTTGTTTGCCGCCGTCGTGGTATAAAAAAAAGGTGAAAATACAATTTTTGAATTGAATAAATACTTCTGCGACTTCCAACAAGAATGCGTTAAACGCTGACGTCACGTTTAACGCTGCCATCTGTCATCTAAGTCATCTTGAATGTAGTCGACTATTTGGTTCAATTAGATATCTACTCCCGTGACTCAGCGGGCGCTGCTTTGACTGCGGAGCCGGAGGTCGGAGGTTCGAATCCTAGCGTACACTATATTTTTCCATGTCTTTTCTGTTTTCACAATTTAGATTTTATATTCTAATTTCTACCCCTTCCTATTTTTATTTCCACAAGTTTTCACTTCTTCTGCGCGGGGGACTCCACGCACAATCTTTTTTAATCGAATTTATACAAAGTAATTTGCTATTTTCTTTTTCGTATGAAAACGATCCTTTCTGAAAATTGTCTTAAAATCCTATGCATTCACTAGAATTGCCTTAATTTTTGGTATTTAGTTTGTTGAGTGGGTGAATTTGTTGAATTTGAAGCGGTATAGGCTCGTTGATAAATTAATCCTAAAAAATTTCAACTGGTCTTAAAACCTTATGTGCCCTTCCGGTGGTTTGTCTTAAAATGGGTACGTAGGTTATTTGAAGTGAGCTAAACCGCGTGTCAAAATGTTGAACAGTAGGATTAGAAATAAATATACGTCATTGTTTCAGTCAGGTACATATCCTCAGTGAACCGAACCTGACGTTTGTCAGTTTAGGATTATGGTAGACAATGCCTACAAGAATTACGTCCAGCATTTAAAAATAATGTTTTGTGCCATTAAGTTTAAAATGAGTAATAAGTTTAGTGATTTAAGACCCCCTTGAATATTTGTATTATTTTTTTAGCGGACTTATAGTTATTTGCTATTTTTTCTATGAAATCGACTAATTCTTAAAATGGTCTTAATATCTTATGCGCCCACCAGAATGGTCTTAAAATTAGGATTTGGTTTGTTGAATGGGTCCTTTAACTACTGTAAAAATTTCGAGCAGTAGAGCCTACTGCTCGAAATTTTGTTGATAAATTTAGGCCAAAAACTTGCAACTTCAACTGGTCTTAAAATCTTATGCGCCTACCGGATAGGTCTTAAAATTGGTTGGCTACTTAATGCGGGCTAAATCATGTGTCAAAATTTGGAGCGTCCGGCTCGTCGATAAATTTAGGCCAAAAAAATGGGAACATACAAATTTCCCGAAAAACATTTACCCGATTTTTACAATCTCGATTTTTATAATCCCGAATTTTGACAAGTCCGAATGTCAAAATTCCGACTTTTGAAATTAAGAAAGTAGAAAATCCCGAATGCAATATTTCCGAATATTAGAAGTCCGATTGTTACTTGCTCGAATCCTAAAAATCCCGATTGTCAATTTCCCGAAAAATTTAATTCAGATTTTTTTAATTCCGAAAAACTAATGACCGATCGGGTTTTTGGCGATTCGGTAATACGAATTTCGGTTTTTTGTATATTCGGAATAATGAAATTCGCGATTGTGTTATTTTTCGATATCTTGGCCGGTCTCAGCTATAGGCATAGGCACCAAATAAGCGGTCAAAGACGTCACTGCCCTTACCGATATAGGTTTGTTAGTTACCTTGTGTCCCTCAGAGCGGAAATAGAAGCCCCGCGCACCGCGGCTTCGTCGAAATCTTGACGAGCCCTAGTTATAGCCACCAAATAAATGGATAAAGACGTCACTGCAATTAAATGGGTTGTTAAATTCGAGTGCATCACGAAGCTTTCATTATGTAAAAGTTAGAAGCGATTGGTTAGGTTAAAAGTCTAAGGCGGAAGCAATGGAAGCCTTGATAGAGATTATCATGAGAAGACAGACGAAACAGGGGGGGCTCGAGGGGCGAAGCCCCCCGCAATAAAAATAACACTGGCATGATCACTATATTTATCTGGATAGGTTGACGACAAAAACGTGACGTCAGCGTTTAACGCATTCTTGTTGGAAGTTACATAAGAAGTCACTTCAAAAGTTGTATTTTCAACTTGACGCCATACATACTTGTGGCCATTTAAGACCTTTAAGACTTATGTTTTCATGATCTCCGAGATAGGCTCTACAACGCTATATGGAAGAAAAACGGTAATTTTTTTGATAAATTTCTAGTATGGGCGGATCCAGCACTACTAAGAGCTGGGCGCGAGGGCGCGAAACTGGCGCGAAACGAACGGACGTTTTTCCATAAACATAATAGATACAACTAGACTTTAAACGGCTATTAAGATTGCAACCTGCAGGGCCCAATCTGTCAGGTTGGTAGGTGTAATTAAAGGTAGAGCCCGTAGGGAGGTGAAGGAGAGTCAGGGAGGGTCAGGGTACACAACAGATTGGGCCCTGCAGGTTGCAATGTCTAATACCCGTTTTAATCGTTGTAAGCGAAAATAAGTATGATCAACTCTAATGAATCTCAATAAGGTTGATTTTTGTTCAGCATAAGCGGATAGTGCTGGAGCCCACCATACAGGTAATTTGTCGCCGAGCCTACCGATTGGCTCCCATTTACACATGTATAATAGTACATTACACAACTAGGGTGGTAAAACAAAGAAAGGCCGAGATCGCAGAAGTTTGCGGCCCGAGCTGCAAGCGAGGGACGTAAATATGCGATCGAGGGCTTCCTTTGTTACCTCCCGTGTTGTGTACATCGTTTTAAAATGTCTACACTTGGCCAGAAAGCGTCTTTTTCGGTACGCGCAGCGTGCGGAAAAAGACGCTTTATGACCAGGTGTGACATAAAGTATTTTTCACCAGTGATGACTCCTGTGGCACTTCAAAATTTTCCTATCTATGCATACTATGTTCGCAAAATGTTTTTGAAACATGATTTATGTGTTGAAGCAAAATAATCAAAAATGTCAAAGGAATCTATAATACGCAAAGAATAATCGATTGGTGTGCTTAAGTAACGGATGAGCGTGGCTTGTCCTACTCGAGGAATGGCCTTAAATTGTAGTGTACCACTATGTTTGGTAGTAATATGTATATTTGGCTTTGATTATTAAACCAAACGGATGCGACACGCGCTCACATTTCTATCGGAAAAAGTCTGCCGTTTTTTGCGGGGGAGGGGAACGTCAAATGTATGCGAAACGTCAAAATAGCCACGTCAAATAAACGTCAGTCCATACAATGAGTATGACCACTGGTCATACATTTTCGGCAGAGGGGAACACCTGTCAATAGCTGGTCCACTTGGTTTAAAGCTCTAAGATATTTAGTGACTTAAAACTGAGGCCGTGGTGACCTACTGCAGTTAGCGAAAGTAAGACGTCAGTCAGGAAACGTTTGTGAGACGTGAGGTGAACGTCAAACTTTGAGTGTCGTGTTGGTGACTAAAAATTGACGCCACGGAGATGTACAGCAGCTGCTCTAAGACAGACGTCAGGCACTTCAAGTCAGTGTGACGTAAAAGCGACGAGAATATATGGACGTCACTTGGAGAGCTTTAGAATGACGTCGCAAAGACATACTGCGGTTGCCATAAAAATGACGTGACTTAGTTAGAGTCTTGGGACGTGATATGGACGTTGAACCTCGGACGTCAATTTGGTGACTTAAAACTGACGCCGTGGTGACGTACTGCAGTTGGCAAGAGTAAGACGTCAGCCAGGCAACGTCTGTGAGACGTGAGGTGGACGTCGAACTTTGGGCGTCGATTGGGTGACTAAAAATTGACGTCGTGATGACGTACAGCAGCTGCTCTAAGACAGACGTCAGGCACTTCAAGTCAGTGTGACGTAAAAGCGACGAGAATATATGGACGTCACTTGGATAACTTTAGAATGACGTCGCAAAGACATATTGCGGTTGCCATTAAAATGACGTAACTAAGTTGGGAAAGTAATAAAAGATATAAGAACTTATTGTATAATATTCATATTCTATACGCTCATATTGTATAAGCTTGTTTTGTATACCGTTCAAAGTCTATAATGAAATTTTGATATTAACATCAAAATATCTAATTTTGTTAAGTATAACGTTGTTTAAGTATAATATCGTTGTATATAACGGTCATAATGTATAACGTTCATAATACCTTAGATTTATAATGTATAATATTCAATACATCTAACATCAAAATACATAATGCTCGTATAGAATAACGGGTTGTCTAAATCGCAGCTCGTGTACATATCAAATCGCCTAAAAGCAACTGGTCTACACGATTTTTTAAGTAGCAGCTCGTCTAATTAGCTATTCTAAAATTCTCAAAATGTTGAATCCTCAACTTAACTAGACCGCGGGGCTCCTATTTCCGGGCGGTTTTCCCTTCGGGCATCTGAAGCTACCTAACGAACCTAACCTACCTATTGATTTAGTTTGATATCCGTGAAAACATTACACTATGGGGAAAAAGGTTGGAATGGAGTTATAACCTATTTAGTATATCATACGCTATTATATTTTATAATTATTATATTTAAAGATAGTATATATTATGATCGATATACGTTATGTATATTATATTAAATAAATTTAGAGTATTTGAGTGTTATATG
The DNA here is from genome assembly GCA_911728535.1 of Pammene fasciana. NCBI lineage: Eukaryota > Metazoa > Arthropoda > Insecta > Lepidoptera > Tortricidae > Pammene > Pammene fasciana. Next base: position 5,103,468 of record OU452295.1, read on the forward strand.
ATAAGTTATTATACAAAATGAGTATTATATTAATTGACCGTTATTCCTAATAAAAATATTGATTTTGTCGTTATAGCAAACGTTCATTATATCTTGAGAACGTTATTAATATGAAATTATATATTTTGTAGTTATATCTTATGGGACGCACCCAACTTAGTTAAAGTCTTGGGACGTGATATGGACGTTGAACCTCGGACGTCAATTTGGTGACTTAAAACTGACGCCGTGGTGACGTACTGCAGTTGGCAAAAGTGAGACGTCAGCCAGGCAACGTCTGTGAGACGTGAGGTGGACGTCGAACTTTGGGCGTCGATAGGGTGACTAAAAATGGACGTCATGATGACGTACAGCAGCTGCTCTAAGACAGACGCCAGGCACTTCAAGTCGGTGTGACGTAAAAGCGACGAGAATATATGGACGTCACTTGGATAACTTTAGAATGACGTCGCAAAGACATACTGCGGTTGCCATAAAAATGACGTAACTTAGTTAGAGTCTTGGGACGTGATATGGACGTTGAACCTCGGACGTCAATTTGGTGACTTAAAACTGACGCCGTGTCGACGTACTGCAGTTGGCAAAAGTGAGACGTCAGCCAGGCAACGTCTGTGAGACGTGAGGTGGACGTCGAACTTTGGGCGTCGATTGGGTGACTAAAAATGGACGTCATGATGACGTACAGCAGCTGCTCTAAGACAGACGTCAGGCACTTCACGTCAGTGTGACGTAAAAGCGAAGAGAATATATGGACGTCACTTGAATAACTTTAGAATGACGTCGCAAAGACATACTGCGGTTGCCATAAAAATGACGTAACTTAGTTAGAGTCTTGGGACGTGATATGGACGTTGAACCTCGGACGTCAATTCGGTGACTTAAAACTGACGCCGTGGTGACGTACTGCAGTTGGCAAGAGTGAGACGTCAGCCAGGCAACGTCTGTGAGACGTGAGGTGGACGTCGAACTTTGGGCGTCGATTGGGTTACTAAAAATTGACGTCGTGATGACGTACAGCAGCTGCTCTAAGACAGACGTCAGGCACTTCAAGTCAGTGTGACGTAAAAGCGACGAGAATATATGGACGTCATTTGGATAACTTTAGAATGACGTCGCAAAGACATACTGCGGTTGCCATAAAAATGACGTAACTTAGTTAGAGTCTTGGGACGTGATATGGACGTTGAACCTCGGACGTCAATTTGGTGACTTAAAACTGACGCCGTGGTGACGTACTGCAGTTGGCAAGAGTGAGACGTCAGCCAGGCAACGTCTGTGAGACGTGAGGTGGACGTCGAACTTTGGGCGTCGATTGGGTGACTAAAATTGACGTCGTGATGACGTACAGCAGCTGCTCTAAGACAGACGTCAGGCACTTCAAGTCAGTGTGACGTAAAAGCGACGAGAATATATGGACGTCATTTGGATAACTTTAGAATGACGTCGCAAAGACATACTGCGGTTGCCATAAAAATGACGTGACTTAGTTAGAGTCTTGGGACGTGATATGGACGTTGAACCTCGGACGTCAATTTGGTGACTTAAAACTGACGCCGTGGTGACGTACTGCAGTTGGCAAAAGTGAGACGTCAGCCAGGCAACGTCTGTGAGACGTGAGGTGGACGTCGAACTTTGGGCGTCGATTGGGTGACTAAAAATTGACGTCGAAAAGACCGACTGATGTATGACGTCAATTGAATGACCTACAAATGACGTCTTGGTTTCGTCAGTGACGTCACATTGCTACCTGGGTAAGGGGGGAGGGTGCCCTTAATTGTGACGAAGTGTGACATGGGGGGAGGGAGGGGGTCAAAAAATCATGAAATTGGTGTGACGTAATTAATGGATGATCCCTTATCACGTTACATGTGTGGTGGTAACTGAATTTTGTTAAACATTGACTTTTGACATTCAGAGATACTGCTGAATGTACCAGACCTGACAACGCAACGCCACGGCATGCGATGACGATGTGCAAGCGTGACAGCGCTATACACATGCAGAGCGCTATCTTGCTCGTGCACCGGCGCCGCATGCGGAAACCGCAGCAGTGTGAAAACCGCTTAATCCAGCTGGCTGTTGATCGAGGCGGTGCATTCCGGAATCACAAGCTTTATTGCAAGGTCAACTGGAATAAGCACCCATACTTTGTATAGATTGACATAGCTGCCTTCTTTTTGTCTTGCTTTTAAGAAAAATTCTAGTAAAACCTATAACCTATCATGATCATCTCAGCCATAAGACGTCCACTGCTGAACATAGGCCTCCCCTCTAAAGGGGGGGTTTGCCATACGCGCCACGCTTGGCAGGCGGGTTGGCGCGCGCAGTTTTTTTTGTTTATTGTTGTTTAGGCCTTTGGAATATGCTGCTGCCCATCTCCCGGTATATTTCCTTAGCAGACTCCTACTGCAACCACGGAACGATATGGTGGAGGACAATTCTAAGGCCGGCCACCCCACTCTATCTATCTATTTATAGATATATTCCGATATGTATGTAATTCAATCAATACAAAAATTCCTTATCACCCCAACCTCCAAACATTAAGCGCCTAGTAAATTATTCGAATATCCGGATGAGATCCATCAGAATTTTAACTAAACTCAAATCATAGACAAATCCCTGTACAGACAAAACAAAAAAACACACTTTACATAATAACGAACGCGTCCAAACCGCTCCGTCATTCACTCATCGCTCGATCCGAATTAAAAAGTAAAAAGTACATCAATACAAAATTAATTTTACTAGTGGTGAAATATAGAACTAAAACTTCCCTTCACAAAACTAGTAGTCTATTAGATGACAGCGACAGTTTTGGTAGCAAAGTTAAGTTGGTATTTTTATAAAAGGAACAAGTTCTGAGGATTTCATATTTTGAAATGAGAATTGGTTTTGAATAAGGAATCCGAGTTAGTGCTAAGTCACGTTCGGGACCAACAACCTTGGGGAGTTCCATGGCGGCTTGCAAAAAGAAAAGACAGGATGAAGGTTCTATGAGACCTGTTGGTACGTCTCTTGCGTCATTAAGTTAGAGAATGCCTTGTGGCATTAAGTCCGTAGCGTTTTGTACGATAAGGTTTTCTTTTGTGCAATTTAAATAAATAAATTAAGTTGGTAAAAATACCTATGACTTGATTTTTCATGTTTTTTAATGATGTCAACTAACTTACGTGTTTGTGTGATTATACAGTCGCATTAGTATTTTTTTTTAATTATCCTTTTCGCCGCTATTATGTTGGCAATCAATGTAACCTTCATACTTTAATTGTGCTTAAATTACCACTACCTAACAAGTAGTCCGCCTCGTACTGAGAACTCGCGATTTATTTGCAAACGACCAATATAACAAGACCCATAAGAAGATTTTTATTCGCCTTCGAAGTCCACAATCCCTTGATCGATCCAGCTTATAAACTAACTCTCAAATTTTATGTAACTCTGCTACAACCCCAGCAAATTTCATAAAGATCAGAAAAACGTTACTAAAGTTATAGTCGAACAAAACTCTCTAAATCAATAAGCCGTCGAAATGCTTAGACGTCCCGTCCCAGTAACCAGGAGTTGTTTTAAAGTGGTTGTGCCTGTGGTATAAGAACCGTGCACTTAAGAGGGTCTGTCACCTCTTGGTCAGAAACGTAAGCTACTTCAAGCCAAATAGCAGGTGCTGCCCTCTTCAGTTAACTCACGAACTCTTGCACTTGTAGGGTCTGCCATCTAGTGGACTAATTCGGCAACATAAACGTGACACTCGCCAATATACACCTCCTGGTGCTCCTGATTCTGTGCTGCCCTCTACAATTCACGTACTCTCTCTACATTTTTGTAAGTATATGAAACATGACGTTCAAAGGGTGAAAACAAACCATCGTCGCTACCGAAAAACTAGCTGCTTCACGCAACCCTTTTGGATGTAACTTTATAGTTTTATGATAGCCAAATAAAATGATTCAGCCACTTTATGGTCGCGTAACTAACGTTAATATTGTTCTGATTCCATGTTTCATGGGTAGGGTTTACATAATAAAATACCATTTTATTTTTAGGTATACATATTTATTTATAAATTACGCGGTCACATGATATAAATTAAATTATGTACAATTAAATAATACAGTTATTTATATAAAAATAATAATATTACAGAATTGGTCGGTACGCGCGACCGTTTCTAGGATACTTTTGGTGGCTTGGAAAATATCCCCGAAAGGGTCATCACGGGTTCGAACCTAGGCCCAAGGACCACATATATTAAATTTCAAGCTTAAATTCGTTTAAGGAAGCTTCAACATCTGTTAGGTGAACAAATAAAATTAAAAACAAAATTCTGCATCAGATAACGTCGACATAAAATAACATTTAAACGTTAATGTGACTAGAGAAATCTCGCGATCTCATAGGCATCAGGGTGTAACACTTAACTTAAATAAATTAATAAACTTTTATATTTTTTATAAAAAAAAATCCTTTACACACTTACGACTCCGAATTGTATAAAAATCAATAAATAGGTTTCAATTTCGTTTTACCTAAGTCACTTTACAAACTTTTCTCTGCCGCAAATAATGGCTAGTAGTTCTTTTTCGCGACTTCACTGGGCACGTCTTTAGTAAAAAAATTGACGTTCTATACTTAGATGATTATTTCATACTAGCCTATTTAACTTTTTAATCTCGTGACTAAGGTCTCAGTCCTTATGCCTCGACAACGTTAAGGTAGAAGGCGGCGTGGGAGTCTCCCTTGGAGCCGACAGCCCTCGCCGAGTACTGGCCGGCATCAGCAGATGATGAGGAGGCGATCTCGAGGCGGTATCGCGCGGTGCCTTCCATTGTGAAACGGTAGCGCGCGGAGGTCTCGTCGATGGGCTTGCCGTCCTTCAGCCATTGGAGTTGTAGTGGTGGCTGTAGGAGGGAAGATACGATCAATACATTATTACATAATATGAAGATTGAATAGACTGATCGAGATATCGAGATGAATGGTATAGCGTTCATCTCTAGTTGATCAGTAATAGAATATCCTTAGCTCGGCGGTGAAGATGGCAGACTCAGTAGCTACAATGGTGGACGAGGCCGGGAAGGCATTGTCAGAGGTCTCGCCCCTTACTGACACTACTATTGCACAATGAAAATAGTGTACCTTAATACGGCGGGCTCAGCAGCTCTGACGGTGGCTGAGGCCAAGAACGCCTTATATTGCGGCTCAGCAGAGGTATCAACCAGTATTAACACTGCTAGAGCAAAATGCGAACAATACCTTGTCGAGTTCGGCGTTGAAGACGGCGGCCTCAGCAGCGCCGACGGTGGTAGAGGCCGGGAACACCTTGTATTGCAGCGTGGCACAGTCTCGCCCTGTACTAACACTACTATAGCTGAATAGAACAATAGTTTACCTTGTCGAGTTCGGCGGTGAAGACGGCGGGCTCAGCAGCGCCGACGGTGGCCGAGGCCGGGAACGCCTTGTATTGCGGCGTGGCAGCGGTCTCGCCCGGTACCGACACTACGAGTGTGCAGGATGAGAAGGACTCGCCCGCGTCGTTAAACGCCTCACATGTGTATACGCCTGAAAAATATAACATGATATAATTAATATTATATGAATAAACTAAACACAGTCGGCGGGTTCACTCACTCCGTAACGTAAATTGTTGTAACGCAGCCCAAAAGGCAGGACAGTTTCCAAAAATCGTTGCTTTAAAAGTGTCGTTTACGTATACTGTGATAAAATCGCCTATATCAGATCGTTTAAGAAAATGTATTATGCAACATTGCTATTTAGTTTTACTAGGCGTTTTGTAGTGTTAATTATTTGTACAGTTGACGTCAAAGATATGTTTACACTTTTGCGCCTTACTCCTTTGTAATAAGATCCAAAAGTGTAAAGATATCTTTGACGTCGACTGTAACAACACAACTTCCAAATTAGCGCTCTTTAAAATATTTGAAAAGATCTGCAATCTACCTCTGTAGATTAAATGGCAAATAGTAAACCATAGTCAAAAGACAGAAGTTACGATATATAAGTTTATACACGATTATAACTTACTTACACCTGCTCACTTAACTGACTAAAAGTAGACCTTGTATCATTAACATGATGCGTAAAATACTGTTAAGTATACGTACCAGCATCATCAAGGAACATTTTATCGCGCAGCCCCTAACGCTCAACTTGACTAGAAGTAGCCCTCAAGACGTAGTATTAAGGTTTAAGTATGATATACTTTAAAAAAAGGGTTTTACGTACCGGCATCCTCTGGGAAGATCTCAGCAATGTTCAGCTTGTGGATGTTGGCCTCGCTGGAGTATTGGAAGTCCTTCGAAGGCTTGATCTCCTTGTTGTTATGCAGCCATACTACGTCGAAACGCTCGGCTCCCGTGATTCTGAACAAAACACCACATTTTTGTAATAATCGCTTAAGACGGGCCTGGATTCAATCTTTCATGGTGGTTTACGATTTTGGCGGTAATCAAAGTTCTATTCCATTATGAAATCTTCTCTTCATCCTAGCGTTTATCCCGGTTTTGAGGTCCGCTTGACAACCTAATCCCACTGACACTAGTTTTTACGAAAGCGACTGCCATCTGATCTTCCAACCCAGAGGGGAGACTAGGCCTTTTTGGAATTAGATCCTTACGATGTTTCCCTTCACCGAAAAGCGACTGGTAAATATCAAATGATATTCCGTACATAAGATCCGAAAAACTCAGTGGTCCGAGCCAGGGTTTGAACCGAGACCTCCGGATTGAAAGTCGGACGTCTTACCGCAAGGCTACCAGCGCTTTATTCCATTATGAAATGCTTGATAAGAAAGTATAGATAAATTATTAACTAACTAACTAACTAACTCCTCTGGCTTAGCGACCCGAAGTGAGTCTTGGCCTCCGACACGAGATGGCGCCAAAGCGTCCTGTTTTGTGCGATCTCCTCCCAGTTTTCTGCTTGTAGGGCGCCTAGATCTCTTTCGACCTGGTCTCTCCAGCGGTACCTAGGACGACCTAGAGGACGTCCAACGTAAGCTCTTTTGGCCGCGCTATCGCCTGGCATTCTCTCAAGGCGTCCAAGCCAGCGGAGTCTTGCTGACTTGGTCTCCGATAAATTATTAAGGAGCCGACTAAATTAAAATAAACATGATTGTATCTTCCCCACACAAAGTAAAATCTCTTGCTTTATATTACATGTAAGAAAATGAGATCCATACTTTTTATTTTAGTCCATATGTAAGGATTCTAAATTGGTAATTGGCCACAGAAAAGAGGCCTCGGATTAAACCTGCCTAATAAGTTGTTTTACGTTTTATTTAAATATTCCGCTTTGTTACTAAATTGTTTTTAATTATAAACCTTGCATACTATCTCATGGAAGCTTTCTGGTCAGTTCAGTACTATGTGATAATACCGCCATCAGCTTTGCGCGTCACTAGCGCCGAGTAAATAATAGTACTATACGGAGAGACCTCTGTAACGTCACGAATCAAGTTGTCCCTTCTTAACGCATGACAAGTTCTCTTAAGCAAACGTATCGGATACGTCGTGTCAAACTCAATGTTTTTGACAGATTTACACTGAGTTACACCCCCTCGTCACTAGTTTGAAATAAGTCATACCTGCAAGAGAGCGTGACAGCATCTCCGTCCGTGACGATCTGTGAAGCTGCGTGGTCCACGATCCTGGGCGGTTTGTCGCCGGTTTTCACGCCGGCGGCCGCGCTACCTTCCATCGCTACAAGAAAAGGATTTGTTAGAAAATGCGCTTCATAGATAACTAGCGACCCGCCTATACATATAAACCTTCCTCTTAAATCACTCTATCTATTAAAAAAAACCGCATCAAAATCCGTTTCGTACTTTTAAAGATCTAAGCATACATAGGGACAGACAGCAGAAAATGACTTTGTTTTATACTATGTAGTGATGATATTTACAATTCGTAAGCTGACAGCATCGGGCGAGATTCGATCTTGCAGCATACAGTTTTACCAAGTAAGTTATTGCAGCTTATCTATTAGAACCTTATAAATTCCACTATACCTAGATGAGACGGTCCTTTTATAAATATTTCCTTATTTTTCTATAATGTAATTTGGTTAGAAGAAGGCTTTTTTAAGTCCAAAATTAACATCAAGTGCTTGAGACTTATTTTTAAGGGGCCAGTCCTAATCCTGCGACGATGTGTAAAATAAAAATAAAAAGACCGTCAAGTTAAACCATATTTTCAACTTAGATTAGTTAGTGTGCGTAAATAATCATTATTTTTAATTTTATTTCATTATTTTCTCGCACACGAAGTGAAAAATAGTATGTATGACTATGGTCTAAAAGCCATATTACCACTCGAATTTTCCCTGTGATATGGCATACTTTAGACCCTTGCCAAACAATCTACTATAGTGTGTATACTTACGTTTGACGGTGACCTTGCACTTGGTCTCGACCGTGCCCTGGCTATTGATGGCCTTGAGCGAGTACTCGCCCTCGTCCTCGGGGAACACCTCGTGGATAGCCAGCGAGGCGACTCCGTTCTTGTATTTAAGGTCTATCACCTGTTGAATTACAAATAGTACATAATATATTTAAAAAAAATAGAATGAGGATATTTGTATAATTATGCAAATTTTACAATTTTTTTAAGGGATAAGGGATAAGGAAACCTCTGATCCCTACTGCTCGTGAGAACGCTGTGGTGATTTATTGAATTATTTAATAGTCATCCGCATGGCGGCGATGCGGTTCGCCACCCATCATCGTCTCGTTCTTCACGGGGGCGAGAAGTGGCTCACGGAGAGCCGTTTTGCTGCATTGACCGTAGCAAATGGAAATCCGTGATCTCTGCCTACCCCTTTTGGGATATATGCGTGATTGTATGTATGTATGTATGAGTGTATGTAAATTTTCATCTAATGTAGACCGATAAAACTGGAATAGTGGCCGCCATCTTAAACTTTTAAATTACAAGTCAGATTGCTTTCAATGATCGAATCGCAAGCGCAAAGAGCCATGCACGCATAAATGAAGTAAAAAGTAAAGCGTATTCGAGGCTCATGAAAACAGGTAATTGTGTGTAGAAACTTCCAAAATGTTTTTGTTTTTAAGAGTTGTGAAACATAACATGAACAAGTTAGGGCAGGACTTACATCAGAAGAGTGCAGCGGCTGTCCATTCTTGTACCACTCGACCCTGGGGTCGGGGTCCCCGCGGACGGCACACGACAGGTTGAGTGGGGTGCCGTCGCGCGCGGCTAGCACGTCGGGCAGCGCGCGTGCGAACGACGGCACGCACATTGTGGAGTCGGACGCGGGTACTGGAAGAAAAACATACGATGAAAATGAAAAAATGAAAAAATGAAAATGCATTGCTTTGCATTTCTTGCTACTAGTCTATTTCAATCGAGTTAACGATTTCAAAGGCCGGGTGAAAGAGTTTACAGATGGCGCCAGCATAAGTCGTGTCTTTCAAACCTATCAACAATGTCAAATTCTGTTTTTTTTTGACCTGTATGCCAGTCCATTAAACCAAATCCCGTAGAATATTTTCTGTTTTGCCCTAAGGTTGACTGGTAGAGAATGCCTTATGGCATTAAATCCGCCTATTGTACGTTAAAGTTTTCTTATGTGCAATAATGATTAAATGGTGCAATAAAGACGAAATAAAATGATTGATTGATTGAATAAACAAAACTAGTGACAGGTACAAGACAACCCCATTCGTCGGGATATTGATTGAGACGGCTGGACCAATATGGTTTTTTTTTGTTTAAAAGGGTATACTTTGACAGTTGGTCTTCTCAGATCAGGATTTGATGATGGGATCCTGGAGCATCGATAAAACTTTTCAAATATTATTGATTAAAGTATTTTTTAAAGTAGCTTCGGCATTTTCTATTGGAAAGGTGGAGTAGCTTAAGTGAAGTCGGTACTTTTTTATTCAAAATTTATACGTGTAAATAGTTTCATATTACATTAAATAGGTACTTACGGACTAGTTCCTTAGTAGTGCTTCTGGACCTCGACGACGCGTCGGAGTCGAGCTTGGCTCCATACTTCTTCTTGGACGCATCCACTGACGTCTGGGGCGAGAATTTGGGTCTGGCGATTGCGTGCGTCTTGACTGGCGGGTCGATCGTCACCTGGTACGTAAATAATAGGTTATAACCTGTTGTCATCATCATCCTAGCGTTTATCCCGGTTTGGGGTCCGCTTGACAACCTAATCCCATGAATTGGCGTAGACACTAGTTTTTACGAAAGCGACTGCCATCTGACCTTCCAACCCAGAGGGGAAACTAGGCCTTTTTGGGATTAGATCCGGTTCCCTTATGATGCTTTCCTTCACCGAAAAGCGACTGGTAAATAACAAATGATATTCCGTACATAAGTTCCGAAAAACTCAGTGGTACGAGCCGGGGTTTGAACCCGAGACCTCCGGATTGTAAGTCGGACGTCTTACCGCAAGGCTACCAGCGCTCTAAGTTATAACCTGTTGTATCAAACTAAAATTAGGAATGTACTGAGTTATATTGAAAAGGCTGGAAAATTAGGTATTGCCGGTCAAAAAGTTATGGCCACGCGTAGTCAGCTCGAAAGGAATAAGACACAATCTCTTTTTTCGCCAATACTTATAGAACTTTTCTTGTAAAAATGAACGTTAAATGTAGGTACGGCGACAACTAGGTACTTACATTATACCGGAATAGTAATAGGAATGTCTATGAAAATAATGACAGTTCCATACAAATCTAGTGCTAACTTTCATGAATCGGGCTGTACAGTCGCCATCAGATATATCGGAGCGGCCAAGGTGGTCACAAATATCTAAACAACGCTTCTATTGTCAAGGCGATAAAGTCCATGTTCAGATAGTTTTGAGTATCTTGGCTGTTCTGGTAAATTTTATGGCGACTGCACTGCTCGAGCATTTTTGTAAAAAAGATAGGAGCTTCACACAAGCGCCCTAGGAATGAGCTTTCGCAGTCAACTTACACGAAACAAATGACAATGTTTTGCATGTTATCGAAAAAATTAACGATTATTTTATATCCCAACGGTGGTAAAAAAAAAGCATACGGCCCGCATAATTGACTGAGGAGCCGAGCGTAGCGAGGCGACGAACGTCTCCGTTTTCACTGGTACGATGATTTGGCAGATTGATGTGTGTGTATTGGTTGGTTGGTTGGTTGGTTGGTCAGTGTTGGTCTAGACGTCGCATTTTTCATCCGATGTCGATGAAACTTAGCATGTACGTTCCTTGATTTATTGCCAAAAATTGTCGAGCCATTTTTTTGTTTGGGGGGAAAATGAGGGCGAAAAGGGGGAAGTTTGCTGTCGCGTTATTTATGGTCTCCGAAGTCTACGTTTCACAGAACCACTAGTGGTAAGCAGCTACTGTATCCTATAGACGCTTGCTTGAAATATACCTTAGTCTTGGTGATGATCGGTGGAGGCGCGGGCTTGATCGGCTTCTCGATGTAACGCCTGTCGCCCGAATGCAGGAAGTTGTGTGCTAGCGCCGCCTGCTCCGCGCTCACTACCTCGCCTACAAACAAACAAATGGGTTATACTCATACACACACAGAGGATTTCATTTATAAACTTATATAGATGTCATATACAAAGGAAAAAGTAACCAAAGCCTCCGGCACCCAAGGCTGTGATCGAACCAGCGTCTGCATTTGCGGCAGACGCATTGACTAACTTCTTCTGGCTACGAAAGCACCGGATTTATCCCGTGTATATGCAATCTTTGATTTTATTTAAATAATAACTTCCGACAAGTTAAGGATTATTGGCATGGCTTCAGTATTTGAAAATAGAAGTTTACTAAACTAAATTTCGGATACAATTATTAAGCCTACATAACATGTAGTCAAAATTAAATTAAACTAGTGCGATGAAAACTTTACCCAAAAGAGTTATCTAAGAAGAATATTTATCAGAAGTTGCCAAGAAGGTATTATGGATATGTGCTCCGATTTCTGCATGTTTAGTCTGAACAGTTAATTTCGGGTCAAATCGTAAGTAAACCATGCACATGCTAGCTAGCAGCATTATTTAGGCAGGATCCTTCTTGTGTTTTAGCAGGTATCTTAAAGTAATCTTAGTGTGTCTAAAATTTCACTTGCGTGTTGTAATTTTTACAAAGTTTTATTTAGCTTGACCCCGTATATTTGTTTGTTTATATCATTATATGCATCAAATCTTGTAAGTTAAATTTCAACCACCTCCCTGTATCTGATTGAGCTGAAATTTGGTATACTTCCGTAGTATACATGACAATGCCACTAGGTACAGTCAGCAGTAAAACTGTGTACCAACATTTTTTTTGGGTGTTACTTGTATGATGTTATAGTCTTATTCTACCTTCAACGATGACGACACACGAGGTCTCATCAGTGCCGTGGCAGTTGGTAGCTACGCAGGTATATTTCCCGCTGTCTTCCGGACGGCAGTCGATAATCTCAAGCGTGACCACGCCGTCCGCGTTTGTCATCGAGTAGTCGAACTTGGAAAGCTCCTTTCTGTCCTTGAACCTGTAATTTATTTCAAAAATGAGATCTCTTCAAACAAAACACCTATAACTCTCCTAAATATGTCGCGCGCTTAACGTGAGTGTGACACGTGAGTTATAAACTTAAATAAATGTCATTTACACAGGCAAATGTGACCGAAGCCGCCGGTGCCCGGGCTGAAATCAAACCTGCATCTTTTGCATTCACAGTAGAAGCCCTAACCCCTAGGCTACCCGGGTCACATTCGCATCCGTAAAATTTTTTCGTGCGAATACAATTTTTGTAAAATGGTACATTTTGCCAATAGGGGATATTACTGCAATATTCTGCCACCAGAGTGCAGCACTAGCACACCGGTAAACCATAGAGTTTTTAATACATACTAGGCCTTAAACAGTTTTTTACAAGTTTTCATAGATAATTTATAACGAATAAATATGTCATTTGCGCACCAAGGCGGTTTGTTTACAAAGGGCCTATCGTGAAACGAGAAAATCGAAATTTTGACATGTGCCTCTCTATCGCTCGAATATGAAAGAGTGACAGAGAACCAGGTAACGAAATTTTTATTTTAGTGTTTCGTGGTAAGCCCTCTGGATGTGCCAGTGCCGCCCCCTACGCAGATTTTTGCGTAATATTCCCTATTGTCTAAGGAAATGAACGTGAGTTTACCCAAAGAAAAATACTTTAAATATTAGTAGTTTTAGTTTAAGTTAGTATAAGTTTTATTAGTGTATTGCTTAGATTGTATATCATTTGCTATTTTAATGTTTTTTTTACTTCACTTTATTTGAATAACAAACAGGAATATTGTTAAAAGTAAAATGACGTGTTCACCTGTAATTGGGGTGCATAAGTACCCATATACATCATAAGGAATTTCTGTATCCCACTTAATCTTATGTACTCTGTTGGTGTCCCGTATAATAAACAAAAAAAAATACATTTGGATGTTAGGATATTTTTCATTCGCAATAAATATTTTGAACGCAAGGTTTGAGAAAAAGTCCAGAGAAGTCGAATGCCGTTCCAATACCAGTTAACACTTGACAGTTAGTAGATGAATATTGGCATTTCGACTCCTGCCAGATGTAGGTGGAGTGAATGTCACCAGAGATAATTACCACTTGACGGTCGGCGTCGGGCGGCCGCTGAGACAGCACAGCAGCTTGCAGGTATCGCGCGCCTGCATGACGCGCGGCCGGAGCTGGAAGGTGAATATTGGCGCCGTCTCGCTCGACTCCTGCCAGAACGTGTAGGGAAGAGCAGAGCGCCTGCGCGGCGCTTCGGGCGCGTGCTGCCGTTGGACCTTCGGGACCGCTGTGATAAACAGAACTTGTTAATGTTGGATGCTGTAGCACAATAGCAATAAAGAAATCCTTCACTAATCGAAATATTTAAATGTGCCCGTAAAAACATCAGGGGATGGCTTTCACATTAAACATTTCACAATAAAATTAGTTTAACCTAAACTTGTCAATTTAGAAATACGGAACCCTATCACGAGGCCACTTTGACAGTTATAAGATAGTACTGACCAAGAGATGCAGTTTGATATTTTCCTTATTGATAACCGCCAAAGTTGTAGGTACAGTCGCCATCAGATATATCGGAGCGGCCAAGGTGGTCACAAATATCTGAACAACGCATCTATTGTCAAGGCGATAAAGTGCATGTTCAGATATTTTTGAGTACCTTGGCCGCTCCGATATATTTGATGGCGACTGTACCATTTTGTACCAATACCATAAACAAAACTAAAATTAACAAATACCTTCGCCGTTCAATTCCACTCGCTGTCAAGTTTTAGCACAATAAACTCCTAAGAAATTCCTTGGAATGAACTTTTACTAAAATTGATCTATGACTCATTAAAAATAACTCAAATTAGCAGTTTATTTGACATAGAGTACATAAATATTAACGGCACAGTTATCACAAAACAAAGTACTAGAAAATGAAGAATTATCCAGTAACACTACGAAACTTCTATATATATATTCAAGATATTCTACAGTAGCTTAATTTAATATGATTGCTGATTATAAAGGTTACTATTTAGTACACGTAGACCGTTTGTATTTAACGCCAGACAATACTACTGCATTAACTATTCCCGATCTACCTATGCTGATATATTGATAGGACTATTTCCAACCTCGGTTAGTGCCCGAGCGGTCGTAGATCTAACAATAGACCTGTGATCTCGCGATGACCTAGATTTACTAATTGGCTATTTAATTGATTAGATAGCCAAGAGACAGTGATATCAAAGTCGTGATTAATTAGCTAATTATCGAATCATTATTGCCTTTTAAACACCTTTACTATGATAGAACAGGCAGGTTTTAGGGTAAACTATCCATTTACTAAAATTTATAAAAAAAAACACAAAAAATATCAGGGACGGTGCGTTAAAATTATTCATAGCAAAGTCAGAGCTAATTCGGCTTTCCTATTATTGAAGAGCCGTGATAAAAGTGAACTTATCTATGGCCTATATTAATAAATAAATAAATATTATGGGAAAATCTTACACAAATCAACCTAGTCCCACAGTAAGCTCAATAAGGCTTGTGTTGTGGGTACTAGGCGACGATATATATAATAGATAGATATAGATAAATACTTAAATACATAGAAAACATCCATAACTCAGGAACAAGTATCTGTGATAAACACACAAATAAATGGCCTGACCAGGATTCGAACCCGCGAACAATAATGCCGCAAGATCGACTCGTGTAGCAGTTTCTCTTAGTCTTCTCGTATTACGGTACAGACAGCATCAAAAATATGTAAATATTTCGGCACTTATGTCCGTGGGATATGACTCAAATTCGTATACATAGTATTGATGCTGACTGTACACGACTGGCCGATTACAAATTTTTACGAGTCAATAACAAGTGCTTTTGGAAGTAGAATTGCAAGAAAGATTAAAGCTAAGTATGTACTTTTTTTTAGATAGCACTATTTAGTTTAGGAGGGCAGATTTGGTGTAAATTACGGTATATTTATTTTTCCAGCATGGTCTAAGTAAGAGCAGAAAATACTCACGTTGTACGTTTAAGAAGACGACCTCCTCGCGGAAGCCGTAGTGGTTCTCCGCACGAACGATGTATTCGCCGCGGTCCTCTAGTTTCGCGCGGTTGATTATGAAGTAGTAATCGTCGCCAGCGTATCTGAACAAATAAGATAATTTTACTAAATATCGATGCAAAATAAACATGTCAAAAATATATAGATACCTATGTAGTCGTGATTTTTCTGAACCATTGACAGTCCGTTTTTTAGAGAAATAATGACAGTAGGTGCAAATAGTTGATTTTTTATCTAACGCTTTGTTAAGAATACTTGTTAATACGCATCTAGTAATTTAAAAAATACATACTCCTTGTATTATCATAATTCCTGACTGTTTTCACCGATAAATACCGATGTATACCACAATAAGCGCCTTCACTCAGTCGTACCAAAAACACTGACCGGATTACTAAGTATCCTGGTCACGGCACCAAAGTGTAACTCACCTCTTCATGAACTTGACGGACTGTCTCAGCTCGTGGTTGTTGTGTGACCACGTCACTGTTGGTGTTGCGCAGGCGATGATGCGGCAGTACAGCTTCACCGACTGGCCCTCGTAGCAGAAGGCGGACTGTGGTCGGATCACGAAGCGTGGCGCCGCTTGTCTACGGTCTGTTGGACAATGAAGATGGTTATAGGATTTTACAAAAAAAAATAGAAATTCCCGGAATTATCTTGTTTTAAAAGTATAAAAAATGCGATTAGACATATTTCTTACATTTTATTGGTGTTAAGGGAAAGACAAATTTTGGGAAGATAGACAAGGCACCAACGATTTTCACATTAACACAATATGAAAGATTAGCGCAATAAAATAATCAGAGATTTTTTTTGTTCATTAGAATGTTTGCGCTATTTAGGACCTGCTAGCAATTATAAAAGACATAAATGGATGACGCTTATATACCCTAACATTTTCCATTTAATACTACGAGTTACTTACCGAACTGTCCGTCATAGATCTTCCACTTTTCAATGAGCAGCTTCCTCAAGCTGCTGTACTCGCTCAGCCTGCCGATGGGCAGCGCGAAGCCGGCCCAGTCGTCGTAACGACTGCGTAGTCTATCACGCATCTTCTCGTATCTGCGGGCCTCGATGGTCGCTGTGCGAGATGATGTCGCGTCTCCAGCCAGCCATGGGTGGAGAAGGCACTCGTGTGCCGTTAGGCGTTTTCTTTGGAAAGTTGGGGTTAATTAGTCATGAGAAACAGAGTGTCCGATAGATTTTTTACAGGTTCAATTAAATGATATAGTAAAAAAATGTTTTATTGACTTCTAAATCTCGAGCACACAAAAATTATGCTCCACATGCGTAAGATTTCATCACAAGTGTCCAAATCTGGTTATTACGAACACTTTCTTATAGATGGCAAATACAGTTGGGGGCTGTAGAAGGTATGTACTTTCTAACTATAAAGACTCAGATGAGATTTAAGTCCGCGTCAGGAATATTCTCGGTGTTTAAAGTTATGATAACAGAGCAACTGCATGCTTAGCACGAGTGTGCCGCGACAGTATCTCGCGTGCGAGATAGTCTAACAGTCCTTTCTCAAGAGTCAAATAGTCAGATAGTCTGTCTTGCGCGCAAGATACTGTCTCGACACACTTCGTACTCTGCTGGAACATTCTTATCCTAGATCAAAATATAAAGCAAATCCGACTTACTCCTTATTCTTAACTAGCAGTCGTCTGATGAAGTCCTTGGCGTCGTCTGAGACGTGCTGGAACGCCTCCTCGTCGAACTCCCAGTCGCACGCCTTGACGTTCTTCAACGTGTCGATGTCGTTGTTGCCCGCGAACGGCGATAGGCCGGAGAGTCTGGAAAGATGTAAAGTGGGTATCCTGGTCACGGCACCAAATTGTAACTGAACATTTAGGTTGACAATGTCATGTTGATTTGGCAAAAATATGACATCACTACTTTAATTGTCTCTTTAAATTTTGGGGCGTTTTAGTGCTAATATTCCGACGTAAAGTTTACAAAATTATGAATCTCTCCAGGTCGAAAGTTTTTGGAAATTGCTTAACAATATTTATTTCATGGTGAAACTAGGAACAGAAACATCGTTTAATTTCTTAACGAATCTTAAGATTTTTTTCTGTAACTTGCGTTGGCGTAAATATATTTCAGCGCTACTTAATCACGTAGGAGTACTTAGTTTAAAATAGAAGTTATTCTAAAATACTTACAGCACATATGACAGTACACCAACGGCCCACATGTCTGTGTAGAAGCCGACCGGCTCCCTCTCGACAATTTCGGGCGCAGCGAACTCGGCAGTGCCCGTTGAGATCTTGACCACTTCGTTCGGATCTAATTTGGTGGCTAGACCGAAGTCAATGATCTGGAAGAAAGAAAAACAAATTAAAATAATGATTTTAAACTTCAATGGACCTTATTATTTAAAATTAATAGGTTTATTTTTGATAAGAACGTGAGAAACTCGTGTGAATTGAAATCAGTACTTCAGTGACAGTAGCTTGAAAGCATCAAGAAAATATAATATCGTGAATTGTCAATGAAAAGAAGAAGATACTTTATATTATGTTGTCATTTCCTCAAGTATTTATTAACTTAAGTTTGCAGGACATTTCCTTATGGATGACGGAATGGGGTTGGCAACTGTCAACGGTTTGGTCAGATAGCACCAGCATAGCTCGTACCTGTCACTACTATTGTTGGGATTTGGCTTAAAGGCTAGCCCATCCAGGTCAGAAAGGGTATAGCCGGGTAAGTATGGCACAACTGCCCTTAGCGAAAAAAAGAATTTCCTTTTAGTGGATTATTAACCTTTACAATAAAATAAAGTTATAGTTTGGCCAGAGTTTGTTCCACTTCAAGCATAGACAAGGAGAATCATACTGTCTTTTTCTAATGCTAGTACTCTCACTACTAAAAAAGGGATGGGTGTAGCATGTTACTCTGACTGTTACTGCGCTTTTGGTTTGCCAGACTATAACTTACAATTCTCCCCTTCCCGCCTTTTTGTTTTTTTTTTAAATCCTCTTAAAGCCTAAGCCCTAGCCGCATACAGCCACGGATTTTATTAAGGCCCTCACTCAGCACAATAAGTCGCGTTCCAAATTCAAAATGCATTGGGATTGTTGGGAATACAACTTCACAGTGTAATACGTAGAAGTTATCTTGTTTGAAAATAATGTATGGGATGTTACAAATTCGAATTTTTCACATCGTTAATCCCGATTTTAGTTATTAAAAAAAATATATGTTAAAGATTATTAAATTGTACATAAAATATATAAATTAGGTAATTGTCGCAATCTCGTACCTATATTTATTTATTTTTTTGAATATTGTTATTTCATTTATTTTTCCTTTTTTTTCTAAAAATAATTATTTTATTTTTTCTAAAAAGCGATCTTAATTTGGCTTACAACATATCCAAATTACAAAGAAATCGGATCAGTACTTTAGCTAAAATAAAATAAAATATATATTTCAATTTTCATTCAAAAATAGACTAGACTCTCATTTTAAAACATTATAAAGTGCAAACAAAAAAAAAAAAAAAACACAAGTGCTGAGATATACACGCATCAGCTCTAGAGCTGCTAGTGTATTAATAAATAATAAAAAATAAAAAAAAAATTTATGCGTTTTTTTTTGTAACCTGAAGGATTTGAGGCTTAATTTTTGGTGAAAGCACTACATATGTAAAGGTTAATAATCCACTAAAAGGAAATTCTTTTTTTCGCTAAGGGCAGTTGTGCCATACTTACCCGGCTATACCCTTTGTAGGACTGACAGGTACAAGCTATGCTGGCGCCATCTGTAAAGACTTTCGACCGGCCAACCCCATTAGAGGCCTTTTATGGGTTTCTAACACTGGAACTTTTTTGGGGGTGTCTAAGAGTAAAATTATGTTCAAGGCAACCAGGTACTCGTAATGCTGTTGGTTTATTTAACTGGAGGTGGAATAAAAGGTTTCTTTACATAAAAAAGAAAAACATAGGAAAAAATATTCATGGCAGTAGTCGACATAAAAAAATCGTAATGGTCTGTAAACTTATATCTCACCTTAACATCAGTACCCGTCCTTGTCTGGCACATGACGTTCTCCGGTTTCAGGTCGAGATGGATGATGTTCTGTTCGTGCATGTGTCTCACTCCCTCGCATATCTGTCTCATGTAATGCGCGGCTTCGGCCTCGGACATGTTGTAGCCCGGTTCAGTGATGCGTTCAAACAGTTCGCCTCCGGATAAGCTGAAAGAAGAGGTTTTTTAGTAATGGTGCCATTTCAATTGAAAAAAAGCTTTCTTTCTACTACATAAATACTTAATACAGGCTAATTTTAAGAATCGATAGAGATTTAACGCTAAACAATGATTCAGAATTAATATGTCATGACTGAATTTAATCCATATTTATATTGTTTAATAACTACATATTTTGGTTAAAAAAAATACCTTGAAAGTAAGGCCCCGTTTTTGCTATCGTACAGCGTTATAAGGTCCAAAAGTGGATACATCTCTTTGTAGTGGACTGTACCAGCATTTAAGTCGGGTTGCACCAACCACAATACATATACACGTTCATTACACTTATTTAAAAAAAAAACGAAATTCATTAAGCCACAAAAAAAATAGGTTTTTTTACTACTTACAACTCAAAGATGAGCACCATCTCATCATCATCCTCAAACGCGTCGTGCAGATTAATCAGCTTCCTATGATGCAGCTGGTTCATGATATCGATCTCCTTCTTGATGAGCTCCTTCTCCATAGCCCCGGCCACTGGTATGAACTTCGCGGCGAAGTAGTTGCCGGTCGCGCGCTCGCGGCATCGGTGGACCACGCCAAACGCACCTGTGCCTACAACAGTGGCGTAACCTCATGCAACTGTGTGCTTTGTTGTGTTAGTGGTAGATGTCAGTTTTGTGTAGCAATGTGCCGGTGCAAAGTCAGTTACTTGATGACCAAAAAAGAACTAAATTAAGTTTTTGGGACGCTACCAATCAGTGGCGGCGCGTGTTTAGAACTAAATTCCCACCGGCTTGTATAATTTTCGCGCACCTGAGCAGTTATCCTTCAGCTCATGAAGAAATTTATAACAAATAGAGCCCCGGCTTGCCTAAGAAAAAAATGGACCCGCCGCCACTAGTACCAATTCTTATAGGTTCCAAAACCATCTAGGGAGTATTGGTAGCGTTCTAAAACCTTAAGCCAACGGGAATTTAGTTATTTTTAGGTCACTCTGTATTTTTTTTGTAACGCGGTAGGAAATGGTCAAATTACTGAATATCTTAGTTATATTAGCAGAGAGTGGAATAAGAACTAGTGGACAAAAATATTCAATAATCAGAAATTCATAAAACCTGGTACAGTCGCCATCAAATATATCTGAGCGGCGAACAAGGTGATCACAAATATCTGAACAACGCTTCTATTGTCAAGGCGATAAAGTTGTTCAGATATTTTTGAGTACCGCTCCGATATATTTGATGGCGACTGTACCATTTGTATAAGTGGCCGTACAAATCTTAGAAATCAAATAGCAATATTCAACCCTCTACTACAATTGTTTTCGTGTAAACAAAATTATGAGACGAATTTTTACTTTCAAGATTTTTTCTAGATTTTCAACTTTTTTTAAACAAAAAGAATAATATAGGTATATTTTTTATTTCTAGTTATAGCGTGCCAATCATTCAATAATCTACGAAGATGCGCATTCTAAAAGTATATAATTATTTATAAATATATAGTAAGCGCAACAACGTGCATACGTTTTATCTACTGAAAATTTAAAATTAATTAAATAATCGTAATTTTATATAGATAAATAAAAAATGCATTAGATAATTGTGATTAGGGTAGCCGATAACTATAAATATCAGCAAAACCCTTCCTACAAAATTAGACTTTAAATATCATGCTATTTATAGCTAAGTATAAATAAATAATAGAGTGCGTGCGAAAGAGACGTAGATAGAGCAACACTACATCGACCTATTCACACACCTCTCGCCTTCCGTTTTGACGCGCACTTCACGAAGTCACCTGCGAAATTCAACTCTATAGTCATAGATGTAAGGCTCAAATCGGGCTACTTGTTAGTTCTACTTGTTACTATTCGCAGGCAAGTTCGTGAGTGTGTTTTAGTGTGTTCTATAGTATCCGCAGAATTAAGTGGCGACTGTGTTCATAACGCTATCTCCTTCTCTCTGGCCGTGGCGGTGAAAGTGTGAAAGAGAAGTTTTATGACGGCAGTCGCCACTTAATTCTGCGGATACTATTTATGTCCATGCTGACTTTGAATTTATTTTTAGTTCTACCATTATATTATACTAACGCATTCATATATTTGTAATGTTTTATTTATTTACTAAGCATAACGTCTGCTAACGATACCACAATGTTTAGAAATAAAGGAAAAGTAGAAAAATCCACTTCAGATTACATTAGAGATTTATTTCTAAACATTATTCGTCTCGTATGTCTAATTAATTCTTTGTATAACGTAAATACTGGAAATCCAGACCAAACATTACGATTTCAATACGGACTATTTTTAAGTTAAACTTAAACGTTATATAAGCAAATGTTAAAATCATGATTCAAGACATTTCAGGGCCAATCCAATATTATTTTAAAATCTCCGAAAACAGATAAATTTTAACTACCTTAACAAACTTTCGCATGCCTACGAGTATATTAGTTAGATTTTTTTTTGTATTTCAGTCTATGTTATGTCAAATAATTAATATCAAACGCGTTTGTTTATTACTTTTCGTTTCAAAATTGTCTCTCGTGTTCTTGAAAATTAAGGAAATTGGAACGATACATGTCCCACCGCCCACAGCCTACAACTAATAGTGTAAAAAATAACTGTTTATATCATAATACGGACGTAGCATTATAATGTAGACATAAAATAAATAAAATAAAAAACGTTTATTTCGGACCAAAATCCATAAAATAGGTTAGTCAACAAGCAAGTAGATACTTAACACTATGTTAGCTATACATTAATTACTTAACTATAATTCATAAGGCACTAGGGAACGGTGTAGGTTTGACCAGTGCTGCATATAGCGACTATCGAGCCTACCCGCTATCACCCTCAGGATACTGTTGCTACTGTCAAGCACTCTGCGGCGCGTCGCAGCGGCACGCTTCCTCACAATGGCATAGAAACTGTCTACATGAGCGTCCGCGAACATGGCTGAAGCGCTGCAGGCGCGTGGCAGACGCAACAGCACCCTGAATGCGTTATTATATTGGACTCGAAGGGCGCTGATCGATCGTTGCGAATAATTAGCCCATAGGCTGCAGGTATATAAAGAAGTACAGAAAGCTCTAAAGAGTGTAATTTTCACCTGCGCTGTACAACCTCTAAACCTATGAGCTATCATATTCGCCCTTATCGCCAGCGCCCTACGTTCCCGATCTATATCCGCGTCATCCCGCAGATTTTCATTAACTAGGTGGCCTAAGTACTTGACACATGTGACTTGTTTAAGAGGTGTTCCATTCAAATAAAGGGGCGGTACAAAAGATGGACATTTTGTCCCAGATTTAAAAACCATGAGTTCGCTTTTAAGAGCGTTATATCTTAGGCCATGTTTACAAGCATATTTCTCACACACTTTTAACAAAATTTCAAGTCCACCAGGTGAGGGACTCAGCAGCACCATATCGTCTGCATAGCTTATATTATTCATGCATACACCGCTAACATGACAGCCGACATGAATGCTGCTGAACATAACATTTATAATTTTGAAAAGCTACACTATTTATAATGCTTTAAATTCGCTATAATTTCCTTGTCGTATACTTTCAAAAACACGAGAGACATCATCAATGTTCACAAAGTAATTTATGTAAAAACAAATTAATACCGTGTAAATGAAGTAAAATGTACCATAGCACTCACCAATCTCCTCGAGAATGTCATATTTGTCATACACGGAGCTGGTACTGATGTCGACAGGCTGCGGCACGTATTTGCTGTAGATATCGAACACGTAACTGTCGTAGTCTTTCACTGGGCCGTGGTCGGCGTTGCTGCGGATACGCTTGCCGGATTCGTCCACTGGAAAAAGGGTTCGGTTTAGAAAACATTGTTGTAGGGCATTAAAATAAAAAACTGGGTAACTAGTGAAGTGCTTAAGGAAAAATGTATCCTGGTCACGGCACCAAAATGTAACATTACATGTGATAGCAAAAATACTGTAGCACTCATATTTTGCCGGGTCGCTAGTATATGAGTTAACTTAAGTGACCATTTTAAAGAAGATGTTCATCACCAGTATTAAAGGTAGACAGGAGAACTCTCAGTTGCCTAGTTACTAAACTGGCATTTCATATGACACGGTAAAAATGTAAACAAATTGTCATGGAACGATTTCAAAGGAAATAGTTTCAAGTTTATTTAGATTATTTCAGTGTGATTAGAAATAAGAGGTTATGGTAATCGCTTCCGCTCTTAAAAGAAGGGCATTTATGTCACTACGGCCATGATGATTTGAAATGTCTTCTATACTCTTAATCCATGATTCACATGAAAGTTACAACAAAATAATTACCAGGATATTCCTTCTTCTTGAACTCCTTGATGCCTTGGCTCTTCGGCTCTAACCCCTTGGGTACGCTTAGCTTTAAATGAGCTCGAAGTATACTGGTTATCATCAAAGTTTCAATAGAAGACTTACCAGGGTATTCCTTCTTCTTGAACTCCTTCTTGATGACAGCCTTGGTCTGCACCAGGCCCGTGGGTTCGCTGGGCTCGGAGCGGCCGTAGATGTTCTCGGCGTACACTCTGAACTCGTATTGCTTGCCAGGTACGAGGCCGCTTATCGCCATCGTTGTGAACCTTAGAAGGAAATGTGTTATTAATATTCTCTCAGGAATATCTTAAAGAAAGAATAAAGGGTTGTTATGAATAAATTTGAAAGGATTAGCGTACATGTGAAAGACTAGCGGTGATTGAGTAGTTTGGAGTTTTAAAAGTCTAGTCGAATTATTTATCCCTATTGCTACAATACCCATAATGGCTTTTAGGCCTCTTCAGAAAGTCTTACGTCTTCTCTCATTGATTGTCACTCATTTAACGAGTTCTAGCTTCTTATTTTTTTGTTATTTATACGAGTCTACCGTGCCCCACTGCTGAGCAAAGGCCTCTCAATACTCATACGATTTATAATATAACATATTACATACACAGAATGATATATTACATGACATCCTATAGGGCGCAACAGACAGTTTTCTATAGAGTCAGTTTTCTTTCATCTCCTCCCATGTAACTTGGTCTTCTACCAAATTTTTAAAGTTTACTTTTTCCTCATCACTGACTATCAGTTGGATCCTCACCTGGTATTGCCAACTCGTATCCAGCTGGTCATCGGATGCTCTCGCTTCTCGACCAGGTAGTTGGTGATGTCGGAGCCTCCGTCCCATACTGGCGCCTTCCAGCTGAGGGCCAGAGAGTCCACGCCGATGTTGTCGCAGGCCGGGAACCGCGGCGGGTCTGGGCGGTCTGGGAAAAATCAGATTATTTGAATACACTGCAAGCTTTCGTTTTGCAGGTTTATCTCGCACGCGACTTAATTAACTGGAAAGATGTGCTTAAATGGATAAGAATAATTATTTTAAATTTTATAATAAAATTGAATTACTAAAGATACTTACCACTGATTTCAATATTGATAATGGCAGTGTCTGATCCGAGCTCGTTCTCGGCAGTGATTCTGTATGGACCGGAGTCCATCTTGCTAGCATCGCGTATCGTCAAGATCGCATGGCGTTCTGAAATACATAAAAATAGTGTTAGTCTTACAAAAAAATCGTTTATTTGTGAGATGTATAAATTTAACAAGTCTTACAAATTTCATAAACGACAAAAAAAAACATGGAAAGAAACATTTACATGGAAACAAAATGTTACCCCACTTTTGGAAGTTGCTCAAGTACATTATAAAGTACGTTACAATGGCGCCCGACATTTTTCAACTTTACGTACAGACTAATGAGGATAAACGCACAAAGATATGCGCAGATGGCGTCGCAACAGGAAAAAAAACATTTCGTTAGCTCTGGTTTGGAAATCTGAAAACCGTATGATACGGAGTCTCTAGACCCCAAAAAATGGTCCCAAATAGGGTACTTTCCAGTAGATAAACTTAATTGTTTCGTTGCATTCATAAAATCAAAATTTCAAAAATTCTAGGGAAAATCCAGGTGTAAGATGTGTTTGCGCTTTAAATGATTTTATAATGGTTAAAACTTTTATACAGGAGATTTATTCATCATATAGTTTTGTGACGTCACAATATTAGTCTCCCGTATAAACTTCACTAAAGAGTAGCTGATTTGACTTCATAGGAAAGTAGCCTATTGTCAGCTAAATTTCTCATCTCCAACGAAAGACTTCATGAAAGTTCCTGACCTTTCCTTTCCACATGGTAATGGTGTCCAGACTCGATAGTCTCGCCCTCGCGAACCCACGTGATCTTGGGCACCGGGTGACCAGTGAACGGAATCTTGATGACGACGTTTTCGCCCTTGTCGAAGTATGCCGTGTCGCGGAAGCGTGGTGGCACGTTCAGTTTCGGCGCGGCTGTAATGGAAGAAATATGAAAATTAATAGTTGTAAATTAATTACTTTATTTCATTCAAATTCGCATCGCAGGCTTCGTCAGGAGGATAAAAGATAAAAAGATAAAAGATAAAAGATATTTATTCTTCAATTTAGGCACATTACAATGCACTTATGAACGTCAGAGAGAAAAGAAACTACCACCGGTAAAAAAACAAGTCCACCACAGGCTTCGTCATCGTCACACAACAACCAATATTTACAAGAAGAAATCCGCCACAGGCTTTGTCAATAATAGCTACATATAAACCTTAGTAAATTAAATGTATATTTATTTACTCTAACAGTTGGTTATGAGGATTATTTTAGAGTTAACGACTTACTCATGATAAGCAGCTCAGCCTTAGTGCTCTTAAAGCCGAAGCGGTTGACATCACGGCACACATACAAGTCTCGCCAAACGGGAGTGGTTATCCTCGCCCCAGATGCGATGACGACCAGTTGGTTATGAGGATTATTTTAGGGTTAACGACTTACTCATGATAAGCAGCTCAGCCTTAGTGCTCTTAACGCCGGCGCGGTTGACAGCGCGGCACACGTACAAGTCTCGCCGAACACGTCCACAACGGTTAGGTAGTGGTTATCCTCGCCCCAGATGCGCGAACTAACAGTTGGTTATGAGGAATATTTTACAGTTAACGACTTACTCATGATAAGCAGCTCAGCCTTGGTGCTCTTAACGCCGGCGCGGTTGACAGCGCGGCACACGTACGAGTCCGCGTCCTCCCCGTACACGTCCACTACGGTTAGGAAGTGGTTATCGCCCTCGCTCCAGATTTGGTGACGAGGACCGTTGGTTATCTCGCGAGCGCCTGGAATGAACGAATGTTATTATTACGAGGTTATATAAACATACCCTTCCGACTAAACTGATATAGCGAGGTTAAAAACTACAAATGAATTGTAAACTAGTAGTCCGCCTTGAACTGAGAACTCGCGATTTACTTGCAAACGAGTTGACCAATTATAACAAGACCCTAAGGAGGATTTTTTTTCTCCTTCTAGTTCCATAACCACTTGATCGATCGTGCTCATATAAGAACATACAAATTTTATGTATCTCTGCTACAGCCCCAAGAAATTTCATAAAGATCAGAAAAACGTTACTAAAGTTATCGTCGGACAAACTATCGAAATCAAAAAGCCATCCAAATGCCGAGACGTCCCAGTAGCCAGGTGACAGCTCGGTCTGGAGTTGTTTGTAAGAACTCACTTCGCTTACGCTCCGCGAGTTCGATAACGTAATTTTTGGTATTATTGGTGAACAATAAGTAAGTTGGCAAAGATTTGCAAGCGCGTGAGTTTCTGAGCATCAGTGAGTTTATAAGAAAATTCTTGTACATTCTGAAACCCCTATAAGTACCTAATTTCGAACATTTGAAGGGATGTTTACAAAAACAACATAACTGCTTACAGCGGTTGACACTTTTTTAAGAACATTATTAATCGTTTCAGGTGTCAACCAGTCAGTTATGTTGTTTTTGTAAATATCCCTTCATTTGAACAGCTATTTCAGCTAACTAGTTCTTACTTACATGGAATCAAAATCATGTGACCTAACCGAAAATCATAATTATTTTTGTAGAAAAGCTCTCATCTTTTTGCTTACCTATTTTAAAATCTTGACAAAGGAGTTCTTTCTCTGTGACTGGCAGAAAACTGCTCAAGACCGGTCTAAGTTAAAGAGATATCAGGGGCCCTTTTCTCAAAAGTAACTTGTAATACAAGCGGATGTCACTTTTCGACATCTCTTGCTAGAAAGGGACTTCCGCTTGTATTACGACTTACAAGGTTTTGAGAAATGGGCCCCAGACATTTGGCTATCAGTAGAGTATTCTAAGACTCTTAAGGTATTAAAATTAAACCAAATGTTACTCACCCTTGTACCACGTAATGTTCGGTTTGGGGAACCCGGTGATGGTGCAAGTGAACTTGGCGTTGTGGTACTGGATGCAGTTGGCGTTCTTCAGCGGCTTCACGATCTCCGGCGGAGTGGCGGCTGCAAAACGAAATAGGTACGTTAATATTTGTGTCAGTGCAACGAAAAGGTTCTCCCAAAAACTACACAATATACGCTATCTATTAGTGAAATAATGAAGTGCAACCTTTAACCTATGCTGGACAAATAAATTATTTTGATTCTAATTTTGTGATCAGGTCGTGATTGCTGCCCACAACTCTTACTGTCCACTTTTCAGGTCAGAATATGACTGGTTCCGAAGTCTTACCTCTCGGGTCCACGACCTTGACCTCCTGGCTGGCGGTGGACGGCGGGCTGGGTCCAGCCTCGTTGACCGCCGTGATCCTGAACTCGTACTTGCGACCCTCGATCAGGTTGGAGCAGTTGTACTGGTTGGGGAGGCAGAGGGTGGGGTTCACGCGCTGCCAGGTCGACGTGCCGACCTCGCGCTTGTCGATCCAGTAGCCTAAAAGATAAGGTATTTTTTAAGAGAAGTAATTCATTCGTCGGTCAAATACACATAATTTGGTTAGCAGGAAGATGAGATGGCCAGCAGAAAAATCTTTCTAATATATGGGTTTAATGCCAGAATAAAAAGATCGTGACTATACATTCAGAATTTCGAATAGTAACCGTAACTCATTTTGTTAGGATTAGAAAAATAATGGTAAATTTAGCCCATGAAGGTTTTTTATTCATTCATATCAGAGAATAATTTAAACGAGACGACTGGTTTACTTTACTAATGATAAGTTTGAGACAATAAGAGGCAAAATGGCGAGTTTTAAAACCGTTTTACTAGACATCTCTGGTGGCCCCGGTAGCTGTGTGGCCCCGGCTTTAGAATAGTGCTACCCCGTCTCTTCCCGCGGGTCTCAAAAGAGGCGACTAAGGGATAAGGGGACCTCTGATTCCTACTACTCGTGGGAACGCTGTGGTGATTCGTTTAATAATCATCCGCATGGCGGCAATGCGGTACGCCACCCATCACGTCTCGTTCCTCACGGGGCGAGAAGCGGCTCACGGAGGGCCGTTCTGCTACGTTGATCGTAGCAAATGGAAATCGGTGATCTGTGCCTACCCCTTTTGGGATATAGGCGTGATTGTATGTATGTATGTATTTCTGGTAGCACTTAAAAACGAACGTAAGAATGCTTACCTTGGATCCTAGCGCCTCCATCGCTCTCTGGCTTCTCCCATTCCAAGTGTACGAAGTCTCCTCCGACCTCCTTGATCTTGGGGATGCCGGGCGCAGACGGCGGGTCGAACGGCGCCTTAGCCTATAAAAAAAATTAAATCAAAATTTATGTTACACATTCCCATTAAAAAAGTATAGAAATCTAGTAAATACTAGGTCAGTTAATGGTTTATTTACTCTTTTTTGGCTAGAATTTCAGATTTGTGTCAAAAAAAGTGTATTTTTTAACTATCATAAGACATTTTTAACTACAGTACGCTTTTCAAAGTCTAATTAATGAACGGTTTCAAAGAAAAAAGTTCTAATGAAAAATATTTGTATAAAGATAAGTAAACTGCAACAGATCTATTATAGCCCATATGATACAAAGGTTGTTACCTCATTGGCTGAATGACCAAGTCTTTAATTATTTTTTATGCCACACCTGGCCATAAAGTGGCTTTTTCCGCACGCTTTCTGGCCAAATGTAGACATAAAACGATGTACACAACACGGGAGGTAATAAAGAAAGCCCTCGGTCGTATATTTACGTCCCTCGCTTGCAGCTCGGGCCGCAAGCTTCTGCGATCTCGGCCTTTCTTTGTTTTACCACCCTAGTTGTGTAATGTACTATTACTTACTTTAAAATGTGTTTAGTTTGGCTGGACAAAAAAGTGCAGTAACAGTGGAAGTAACAAGCTATACTCATCCCTTTTTTGTAGTGAGGGTACTAGCGTAAGAAGGAGACCGTATGATTCTCTCTATCTATGCTTGAAGTATAACAGTCCCTGGCCAAACTATAGATTGATTGATAGATTAAAGGCTCAGGTACCAGTGGCGGAGCGTCCATAGAATGCGATTCCCGTCGGCTTGCCTAATTTTAAGGCACCTGAGCAGTTTTTGAATAGATTTTAAGTCCAATTCAGCACCGGCTTGCATAAGAAAATTTCTGACCCACTGTCAGGTACTCACCCTAATCGGGTTAGCGGCGTCGCAAGCGGGTCCTTGTCCGTTCTCATTAGCGGCGTGGACCCTGAAGTTGTACTCCTGACCCTCCGTGAGTCCCTGCACTGTGAAGCGAGTGTCTCGCACTGAGGAGGCGATTGTGATCCAGGCGGTTCCTGCAAATGTTTCATAAGGTCACATAGAGTGCATTATGACCCTCCTAACCATAGAGTAACTTATATTGTATATAATAGAGCAGCCTAAGAACTATTTGAAGCTTAAGTCTATCACGCCATCTATCCGAGAGCCACTTAAAGATACCCAAAATGTAAGAGGAAATGTCTCAGTCGTTACTAGATGGAGCTGATATTTCTCCTTACATTTTGGCTACTTTTAGGTCGCTCTCAACTAGATGGCGCTAAATACTTGGAGCCTCAAGAAGTTCTTAGACTATGGCCGTCTATTATATCTATAAGTCTATGTTCTTACTAACCTAGTTGGATTAAATATAGTTAAATAAAATTAAGATATTCTAGTAGGCTCTACAACTCTTTAGATTTTTTATTTCAGAAGTTTCACTGACTTATGAAACCGCCAATATAGAGAGCTTTAGATTTTTAATTATTGAAACCCGTATTTTGTCTACGAATTTACTGAACATTTTTCGAAAGTTCGTACTCACAATTTTAGGTTCTGTCATGATTTACTATCGTATGTGTGCACTAATCTTTAGAAACATCGTTTGTCAATCAATTTTTAAAATAAATGGCATTCTGTCCACAATATTGGGACAATTTTGCCAATGTCGAAGTACAGACGACAAGTGTACGGTTAATTAGTTAAAATTTCGCTCCAAGAGCTGGACGTTGTACGGTGAGGTTAGGCTTTTTATAAGGAGATAGCTACTCCCTACAAACAGCACGTGGACTAACGGATATCTAACTCAAACAGGGGTTACACTTGTTTTGAGATTAATTCTTCATTAGTTGCACACTAGTTCAGCATCGTTTGTCATAAGATGCAGGGAATCAAATAATGTTGACAGTAACCTAATATGACGGCTATACCTTGTGCAGTCTAAGAACCGGTTTTGGACATCTGTCATCTCAGTACATTTTATAGCCTAAAATCGATTTTAGGTTATAAAATGTACTGAGATGACAGGTGTCAAAAACCGCTTCTTAGATTGCACAAGGTATAGTGTCTCTAGTTTATCTACTTACCAGAAATATCATGATTCTCGACGAGAGACTAATATTACAGTTCAATTTTATAATTTCTAATCATTATTATCTGGTTTTCCTTTGGGATTGAATATTAAATAAGATACTTATCTATATTTTCATTAAAATGACAGTAGAATAAGGCAGATTAAGGGTGGGTTGCACCATGCACAATTAACAGACTCATCAACGTTAAATATGGCGACGGCGCTGTCATCCCATAGAAAACTGTCAAACTTTTTTCGCCAAAGTTTCGCCAAACATAATGTTTATCGGCGATTTCGCCAAACATAATGTTTATCGGCGATTTCGCCAAACATAATGTTTATCGGCGATTTCGCCAAACATAATGTTTATCGGCGAACAAAAGATTGAAACAGGTTTTGAAATTAACACCTGGAACAGAGTATAGTATGATAATTACCAGAGGTATCGTTACGCTCGACGACGTAGTGCGTAAACGGCATGCCGCCGTCGTAGGTCGGCGGTTTCCACGTGAGAGTGCACGAATGCTTGGAAACGTCGCTGGGTACGAGGTCCTGCGGCGGTCCGGGTAACCCGGTAACCGTGACCGAGAACGTGTCCGATGTCTCGCCGGAGTTGTTCTTGATGGTAATCTTGTATGTGCCTGGAGAGGGAAAATTAATGTTTTAGGCCATTTTTGTAAAGCAGAAATAACGTAGAAGGCAATGCGTTGCCGCAACCGCACTGGGTCGAAGGGCGAGAAGTCCCCATCGGGCCATGTTCCCTGATGGACGCAACGCCTAGGGCGCTCAACACCGCCGCCTACTGGGCATCTCAAGTATGAAACATAAACGGAACCTCGACACGAAAAGAAGAAGAAGAAGAACGTAGAAGGCAAAGAAATACTAGTAGAAGGCAAAAAGTACTAGGCTAAATAACAATTTGTGCCATTTAAAGCAACTAAAGTTTCTTGCTTTCTACCTTGAAAGTTCAGTCCCCTATTTGTACATTTTGCCTTAAATTAGTGAATTGAAACTTGTAGAAACTTACGTCTTTATCATACAGTTTTATGTACTATCGAGTTCAGTATTGCATGGCCAATTCATCAATGAATTCATTCATAAATTGGTACTGCAATTCTGAACCCGATGGTACATTTAACCAGTAACAGACGAGGTCTGTTGAATTTAGTTACACAGTATCTTTTCGTCATATTAAATAACAATCGCTCTCTCGCATATTGACCTTTCATATTCACTTAAGTTTAACCACAGCTAAGTTTTCAAGAGCAAATTAGCTTTCTTACTGACCTACACAAGATTTAAAGTCTTTTGAACATCATTTTCACGTCACATGGCGACCCTAACAACGCGACCTTGACAAAACGTTTTAGCAATAACTTACCCATATCATCCTTGCTGATATCCTTAATGAATATAAGGATGTAGTCATCGAACACGGTGAACTTGAGATGCGGCGATTCCTTGACAGCGCGGCCATCTTTGGTGAGCGTGACGTCAGCAGGCTGGTCGCCGGTGTACAGGATCTTGATCTTGGTGTTGTCGTGTTCGGGAAGGTGCAGGTCGCCGGGCATACGGGTGATGCGCGGTGGGTCTGGGGGAGAAATAGTTGATTAGTTTTGTACCACATCTTTAGGAACTACAGTTCCGTACTAATCTATCTTTATATTCAGATTAAAACATGTAAAGAATATGGAACAAACCAGTCTTAATTTTTCCAATTATTTGTCTGTTAACCTAAATAAATATTATCGACAAATGTCGCGTCGATCACTGTCGACCTAACCACAAACACAGTTTTATTTGCAAAGTAAAATTTTCCCATTTAGTCACAATTTACGGTAGTTAATCTTCAATAGTAAAACTTTATTTTGCATACACGGTAGATAAAGTAACCTTATATCGGATAAAATTGTTTATTTCTTCAATATTCTTTAACTTAAGATCTACAATAGTTCAAGGCTTTTGTCACTGTGACAAAATACGAAAGAGCTCACTTCTATGCTGAAGAAATACTTGAACTCTTTGTTACACTCACTTCCGATCTTAAGGTGTCCAGTGCAGTAGATGAAGCCGATATTGTTGATGGCCTCGCACGTGTAGTCACCCTCATCGGCGTCGGCGGCCTCGAGAATGTTCAGTTTCAACACACCCTCGCGGGAGTCCGCGATGAATCTGTAATCAAATAAGAGTATTGTGGTAAATTCAAGACATCCTGAATAAGAAGAGGTTTTCAACAGACTTCGATTTTCGACTAAGATTTCGAAGGAGGTTTTCATTTCGTCGGGATTTTTTTAAGTAAATATGTTTACCGATTATTCGAAAACGGCTGAACCGATTTGACATTTTTTTTGTTTGAAAGGTAGTTGGTTCCACTTTAATCGGGGCAGGGTCTGATGAATGGGTTCTTGGAGAAATCCAGGGAACTTTTCAAATATTATAAGCACACACCTATTCGCTGTGTGCATGATTGTGGCGCCATCTCTTGGGCAGGTGGTCAATCTCTTTTTTCCTTTTTTATAAATAGGTTGTATTCCTTGCTTAT
This sequence comes from Pammene fasciana, assembly GCA_911728535.1. Taxonomy (NCBI): domain Eukaryota; kingdom Metazoa; phylum Arthropoda; class Insecta; order Lepidoptera; family Tortricidae; genus Pammene; species Pammene fasciana. The sequence goes on from OU452295.1 coordinate 5,137,515, forward strand.
ATGAAATGTAAGTGGCTGATTCACTATTTTGACAGCAGACAGGGGATTCGCAGTTTCATTTCTTGTCACATTGAGCACTGCGATCGTTCTCGTTACCCCCACCATGCACTTCGCACATGGCGAATAGTGATTTGAACATGGTTACAGTAGCTCGGACATTTTCACTTGGAAAGGTGGAGTAAGAAGTGAACACAGTTTTTTTCCTTTAAAAATATTTAGGTAAAAGTGCTTGTAGAACAGAAGGCTGAATAGGTATGTTCAAAGAGAAAAGATTCTCGATAACTCTAAAGTTGATCTCCCTAATGGAACACACATGTGTGGCGGCATCTTCCACTCCGCCTACTTCATTAATTGTGTCTCCTTCATTTGAAAGACTGCCCTCAGGAATAAATATGTTACCTGGTTCCCAGCACGACTTCTCTGCCGTTCCTCAGCCATCTTCCAGTAGGTATCGGGTTGCCAGTAGCCACACACTCGATGGTGAATGGTCTGCCCAGCGGAGCGCACATGTGGGGAGGCATCATCTTCACCCATTCGGGCTTCGTGCCTCCGATCTCTTCACCAGTGCGAACTGGTGTTGTGCATGATGAGGGCTCGGATTTTCCTGGGAAAATTAAACGAAAACATGAAATTTGATCCTCCACACGTGAATAGCCATTTTCATTTATGAAAGATGGCTGGAAGAATTTGGGAAAATCTTTTTTGTTCGAAAGGATTTACTTGACAGTTGCTCCCAGTGTCATCAAGTCAGGATCTGATGATGGGATCCCGAAGAAATCGAGGGAACCCTTAGTGTCGAGTAGTCTAAGTGAAATTACTTCATTTTTTCATTAAAATTATATTGTGTCTTACCCGCAGCATTAACAGCAATGATCCTAAACTCGTAGTCAGCCTTCTCAATGAGCTTCATCGCAGTGAATGTGGTGTCTGCGACATTGTAGTCGTTGGACTTCACCCATACACTGTCACCCACGTCGCGGCGCTCGATAATGTAGCCCGTAATGCGAGATCCTGAAGAAAATACATTAGATTATAGTACATTACTGCAGAGGCCATGAAGTAAGGGATTTCAGGACGAGATGCGGGAGACTAAAGATACTAACCCCCTAAATTACTTCTTGGCCTAGATCAAGAAGTAATGTAAAGGGGCTCTTACACGGGCGATTTTTCGGGCAATTATTGCCCGGCGATACGTTGCCGAAACGAATGGAGCAATATGGAGCAATTAATTGAGCAATACGAGGCAATTTCTACATATTGCGGCAATTATTTCGGCAATCATTTCCCGTATTGCTCCATTCATTTCCGTGTTGCTCTGTATTGCCGACTACAATTGCCGGTATATCCAGACGATTGGAAAATTCAAGGCAATTTGTATTTCTATCCCGTACGCACATATATGCATGTCCCATTCTTTTTGTAGTCGGGCGAGCGCGGTCCAGGTGTAGGGGGAGGGGAAACGGCCTGTTACAATAAATCTGTTCAAAAGGTCGTTTATGAAGGAATATTTTGCGGCGCTTACGTCAATTTACTATGTGTTTTTGAGTTATAACTCAAAAACGGCTCAACCGATTCTATTCAAAATAGTTTTCATTGAAAGTACTAATTAAGCCTAGTGAAAAGTAGTAGTAGTGAAAGTACTAGTGAATTTTACGGATTTTTTGAACCCACGGTTCAAAAGTTAGATGGAGGGGGGGGGGGGGGCGCCCTGTTTTAAACTTTAATTAAACCCTAAGAACTTGATACACATTTGGGCTTTATACTTATATTTCCACTGAATCCAGAAATTTCAGCTATTAATCTCTAACCATTCACGAGATATTGACCTCCGAAAATCACCATTTTTACCACTGGCTGACTGGCTCACTGATCCACTGACTCTTTAAATCATTATTTTAAATGCACTGCAAGCTTCCGCAGCTAGAATTACCTCGTCCATAGTTCAGAGAGATTCTGATTTTGGGGCGAGTGCGGTGCGGTCTGAGTGCAAGGGGGGGAAACGACGCGGTCGTATTGCTCCACTGTATTTCTCGTGTATGAACGTATTGCCTAGTTTCCCGAGTTGCTGCTATATGGGGCAATTCGAATGGAGCCAGAATGGCGCCATACTGGAGCAATAATTGCCCCATATTGAGCAATATTTCGAATTGCTTGAAATTGCTCGAAATGGCCGTGACGTCAAAATTGCGGCAATTCGGCAATTTGTATCGCCCGTATAAGAGCACCTTAAGGAGCCATACATGAGCAACTTCGTGTCTTCAATTCGTTATATTAACGCATACATTTCGGAGTATGTTTGAGAAAATACTTTTGTAGTAAGTCGCCGCATTGTGTCGCAGTAAAGTCTAGTAGTGTTTTTTAAAACCGCTACGTATCTAAAATGCTGACAGCATTCTTCATGACGCGATCCTGCCAAACAAAGCACAAGAAAACTCACCTCCATCGTTCGCTGGCGGGTCCCAGCTGAGGTCCACATAGTTCTTGCCAACGCGGACCACGCGAGGGGCCCTCGGGGGCCCGGGAGGCCCACAGGTGGGCTTGACCTTGAAGCGTTGCGAGCTGGCCGAGTACTTGCTGAATCCGGCGGCGTTCTTCGCGCGGACGCGGAACTCGTACTCGCATCCAGGCTCCAGGTTGTATGCCTGAAAGATGTTTATATGTTAGTACCCATGTTGGAATTTCAATATAATTTTATTAGCTAAAACACATATGTGAAAGCTTTAGAGTTTACACGGATGTAGGAATGTGTCAGATGAGTCTTTAAATTGAATACGCGAGTCGGGTGCCACCCGAGCCTGGATATTGACCTGGTAGTTGCAGTCCTTGACGAGGTAGTCGGCGCTGTTCCACACATTGTCGCGGACGTCCCGGAACTCGAGCTTGTAGCCCTGTATGCGCGAGCCGCCGTCGGAGCGCGGGCGGTCCCACACGAGCGACGCGGTGGAGCCGTCCCACTCCACCACGCGCGGCGCGCCGGGCGGGTCGGGGATCGTGAACGGGAACTGTGGGGGAACATTTTATGATTAGATTTGCTGACCATTTTATTAATCCACGTTTTCTTACCAGCAGTTAAATAAAAAAAGAGTGTATAAGACTGTTAAACTACATATATCTTTTGTATTGAAAATAAAAGTGAGCTTATTTTAACAACCGATTCCTTTTATAATATACAGAGATCAGACGGATTCGCGTCATTATATTGACATGACATGAGTTACAAGATTTTAAAAACGTCAAACCATTGTATACAATCCATCCGATCTATGGTCATATAACACATTTTGGTCCAAAGGGTCTAGTCGTCAACAGCATATCAAAGAATTAAATTCAAAAAAATATTGAGTATGCAGAAAGTATGACTGTTTAGCATTCTATTTTAAGGGCTCATGCACGCAAGACTATTATAATACGTTCAAAGTAAGTTTGGACTTGACAGATAATATTCATCCATTTGATATTCTACCTTAACATAAAGGAAATAAAGTCCATGTTTAAGACACGGCACCAAATGGTGTTATGCTTGTAAAGTTGACTTTATGATTATGACAACAAAATTCAAGTGTATAAAACTCATCTGTCAATCGCAAACCGACTTTAAAGCACCTGTATTTCTTCTTATTATTTGACAGATGAGTGATATTACATATGTATCTATATGCTATTGTTCTTGTAATTATGGATGGTAGAAGGTAAGGATGACAATCTCTCTGTTACAAAAGTGTCCACCAAAAGGCGTGGAATTGGTGGCGCCACTTTAGCTTTAGCTAGTCCGGGTTCATACACGAAAGCAATACTAGCGCTACGATGGCGCTACGTGGAGAGATTTAGAACTTTTAGTTGCTGTTTCCCGCCGCTGGACACTTTTTAGACGGTTCTCATATAAGAGATTGTCATCCTTACATTCTACTATCCAGACTTGTAATACTAAATAAGTAAATAAAAATTTAACATGACAAACCTTAGCAGTAATAGAGTCATCCATGGTGAGCGGATCAGAAACTCCATACTGGTTCTCGGCGCGAACGCGGAACGTGTATTTGCGGTTCGGTTCCAGACCCATGACGTTGTAGTGGCAGTTGCGTACGAACGATGAGATCTTCTGCCAGACCTGAAGGAAAGTTGGGTTTAGTTAGCTTGTTTGATTATTAGATGAATAAAAATCAATTACTCTTTCATCCAAAAAAAACCGAGCAATGTTTTTTTTAATACGTTATCATAATATAAAACACAGGTACAACAATAATAGGTAATACAATAATTAGGTAGATAATCGTAAAATGTAACAAAAAATGTATTAAGTTTTCGGCATTCTAAGGCACTGGTCCCACCGCGAGCTAGTAAGATATGAGCTATCGGCTATAAACACGAACAAAAGATAAGCACTCCCGTGTAAATAAAAGAGACACGGCGATATTTATAGCTACTCGCCCAGCGGTGAGCTATAAATATCGCCGTGTCTCTTTTATTTACACGGGAGTGCTTATCTTTTGTTCGTGTTTATAGCCGATAGCTCATATCTTACTAGCTCGCGGTGGGACCAGTGCCTAAAGGCCGCTATAAAGATGATATTCACGTAATATCAAGTACAAATATTCAAAATTTACTTTTACGCTTACGCAAGATCGATCTGTACAAGTTTTTAAATATTTTTATATGGTTTCGAAGTTCGTGTACCTACATGTGTATAGTGTATGCATTCGGAAGATGTCATAAGTAATTCATCAAATATTCTATGAAATCGTTCTACTTGCCCATTACGTTGTGGGTGGATACTTACTCCGTTGGAACAGTTCTACTTGGCCGTTATGTTGGGAGTGTAAAATTTACTCCGTTGAAACCGTTCTACTTGACCATTATGTTGCGGATGTATACTTACTCCGTTGTTGTCCATCTTCTCGACGATGTAGTTGGAGATGGGGCAACCACCGTCGTCCAGTGGCGGCTTCCAGCTCAGCGTGCATGTGTCTGGTGTGATGTCTGACGCCTCCAGAGGGCCTACAGGCGGCGATGGTCGGTCCACCACCAATACCTGAGGATAAATGAATAGTATGAATAGTCTTGCACTATATAAATACTACCAAAAGCCGTTTCATAATAATTTGTGTAAATGACAATGTGTGTTATTAAAATTTATGTGTATCAGTGGCGGTGTGTGTCAAAAAATTTATTTGGCAAGCCGGTGCTGAATTTGGCTTCAAATTTCTTCATGAGCTTTATGAAAACTGCTCCGGCGCCTGAATCTTAGGCAAGCTGATGGAAATCATGTTCTATGGATGTGCCGCCACTGATGATTAAAATTCATCCCAAGAAAGTTGAAAGCATATGCCATGGTGTGCTCAATGCTTTGGCATTATTGTGAGTTAATTGAGGCCCTTCTAGGATTAGGTTTCCAAGCGGGCCCCAGGTTTATTTGTGACAAATTCAGGAGAAACGTTACGGGGATGATGACTTGAGGTTTTTCTGAGACGCCACCAGAATTGCGTCAGGAACACAGATAACCTCAACCACTAGATACATCATAAGTACAACTTGGGGTCACCACGCATCTGTGCTCCCGTACTTATTTTGTATGAGAGCGCGACCGCTTATTTCAATTGAGTTAATGTTTTTGATCATTACTTATGTGAATTAAAAATATCTACAAAAATCAAGTTACAGGGCTGAACCTGGATTGTTATACTACAAATTAGTGTATATTACTATTGAGATGTGCTGTTCGAATCGTAGAAATTTTCGAATAAAATTGCACTGATGCGTGGTGACCTCGTGCTCCCTGTAAAAGCTTAATGATGAGGTGTCTGTGTAGTCTGTGGTCAGGAAAGTACGATAAAAAGAAGATAAGATCTGCTTCAAACTTACCCTGCAAGTCGCGCTGTCTGAGCCCTCGCTGTTAAGCAGCTGAATGGTGTACGGTCCCGTGTCGGACCTCTTGGCCGACGAGTTGTAGAACACCGTGTCGATGTCTGACGTCACGAAACGTATCCTATTGTCAGGGAATACTATATTTGTGCTATCAACTTACCCTGCAAGTCGCGCTGTCTGAGCCCTCGCTGTTAAGCAGCTGAATGGTGTACGGTCCCGTGTCGGACCTCTTGGCCGACGAGTTGTAGAACACCGTGTCGATGTCTGACGTCACGAAACGTATCCTATTGTCAGGGAATACTATATTTGTGCTATCAACTTACCCTGCAAGTCGCGCTGTCTGAGCCCTCGCTGTTAAGCAGCTGAATGGTGTACGGTCCCGTGTCGGACCTCTTGGCCGACGAGTTGTAGAACACCGTGTCGATGTCTGACGTCACGAAACGTATCCTATTGTCAGGGAATACTATATTTGTGCTATCAACTTACCCTGCAAGTCGCGCTGTCTGAGCCCTCGCTGTTAAGCAGCTGAATGGTGTACGGTCCCGTGTCGGACCTCTTGGCCGACGAGTTGTAGAACACCGTGTCGATGTCTGACGTCACGAAACGTATCCTGTTGTCTGGGAATACTTCCTCGTTGTTTATGAGCCATGACACCTAGGGAAATTAAGAGTTATTAGGGTTTGTTGAAATGTAAGAAATATTGGAAAGCCTATTTTCAATGACTTTAATAGAATATGAAAGACAAATAATGCACTTTCTAGAAAATTTACGAGTCAAGTGCATATAATGATACCTAAATCGCTATTGTGGTGCGCCTATAATATTTTAATAAAAGTGGTGGGAATCCCAATACCAGAATTTGACTTGATGACGACTGTAAATTATACCTTTTCCAACAAAATAATACAATTTCAAATCGGACCAGTCCCCAGGCGACTTTGAGAAATCGGTCGCTTAGCTTCACTTGAGAATACTTTCACGTTAAATTTACATGATTAAACCGAGCTCAGGGTTTTGTATGATTAAAATGGTAATGATAAGCACTCACCTTTGGCCTAGGGTTGCCAGTGAACGGAACAGTGATCTTGATCTCCTCTCCCGCAATAACGGTAATGTCCCTAAGGCTGAGGTCGCTCGTGATCTTCGGCGAGTTAGGCGGCGCGCACGCACGGATGGCATCCGAGCTCTGAGAATACGGGCCCTGGCCGGCCGCGTTGATCGCGGCAACCCTGAACTCGTACTGCTGGTTCTCAATCAAACCAGTTACTTTAAGAGTCGTGTCGGGCACGTGAGCGTGCGACGCTTTAGTCCATTTGTCTTCGGTTATCAGTCGCTTTTCTACGACATAACCAGTAATGGGTGAGCCGCCGTCATGACGAGGCTTCGTCCAGGTGATTGTGATGGAAGATTCCGTGGTTTCAACCGATCTTGGTGCACCAGGTGCGCCTGGTGGATCGAACGGATGTCTGGCCTTGATAGGTTCGGTGGTTTGAGCCGGGTCAGACTGCCCGTATTGGTTCTCAGCCATGACTCTGAACTCATATTCTCTGCCGACGTTTAAGTTCTTCACGCGGAAGAACGGAGTGGTGACGTAGCCGGAAACCTTGGTCCAGTTGGCGCTTCTAGCCTCGCGTTTTTCAACGACATAGTTGGTAATCTCGCCGCCACCGTTGTCCTTCGGTGGGTTCCAGTATAGTGTAAGAGCTTCGCCTTCAAATTCGTCAGCGCGGAGATTCTCTGGTTTCCCAGGTCTGTCAAGGACACGGACATTGATTGTCGCCGTGTCGTATCCGGACGGATTGCGTAGCTGCAGTCTGTATTGTCCACCGTCTGACCTCTTGGCGTTCTTGACGACAAGCGATGCAGATTCTGGCGTGATCTTCTGGAATATCCTAGAATCTCCATCGACATCGAGGAGGTTATCTTCCATGAACCAGGATGCTGTGGGTTGCGGGAAGCCGGTGTAAGGCACGTGGATGGAGAAGTCCTCTCCAGCGCGGACAGTGATGTCTCTGACTCCTCCAAGATCCATGCAAGGTTTGTTAGGCTGTTCAGCGATAGTGATATCACTTGTAGGCTTGCTAGGATCTGAGCGACCGACGTCATTGACTGCGATGACCCTGAACTGGTATTCATCGCCTTCCTTGAGCTTAGGAACGGTGTGAACAAGGCCTGGAATCGGTACGTCATTGACATCCTTCCAGTCTTTGTCGCCCTTGCCCTTCTGTTGGATGATGTAGCCCTTAATCTTGGAGCCACCATCGCTCTTCGGCGGTCTCCAAGACAATGTAACGGAGTCCTTGGTAATCCTGTCAGGTTTAGGCGCTTCAGGTGCGCTGGGCTTAAGTCTTTGCGTTTCAGCTGTGATAGGTTCAGTCGGCTTGCTAGGTTTGCCAGGTCCAGCCTCGTTGACGGCGCTGACCCTGAACTCGTATTTGTTGCCTTCGCGAAGGTCAGAGACAGTGTAGCAGGTGTTGGGTGTGGGGTAGTTGTTAACCTTGACCCATTCGCCGCCGCGCTCGCGTTTCTCGACATAGTATCCAGTGATGGGTTTTCCACCGCAATTTGCTGGTGGCTCCCATTCGAGAGAACAGCTGTTCGCACTGTATCCAGTAATCTTTGGTGTTTCTGGTGCATCTGGCGGGTCGAATGGTGACTTGGCAATAGTCGGCTTGGATTCCAACGGGTCTGATACTCCGTATAAGTTCTCAGCGCGTACTCTGAACACGTATTTCTTGCCTTCGGTAAGGTTCTTGACGGCAAATGAGCATTTCGGGCAGAAGCCGGCAACGGTACGCCAGTCATTGACACCGTATTCGGCAACTTCAACAACGTAGCCAGTAATCTCGCTACCGCCATCGTCTGTAGGCGGCTGCCATTGTAGACTAATCGTATCGTGTGTGACAGGAGTCGTAAGAAGTGGTCCTTTAGGTATACCGGGCTTGTCAACAACAATGACCTCGATATCGGCAGAGTCCTTTCCATGAGCGTTGGACGCTGTAATGGTGTACTTCCCAGCGTCGTCTCTCGTGGATTTCTCAATGTTCAGCTTGGTCTCATCGTTCTTGGTCTCTGTGGACAGTCTATGCGACGGCAGCAGAGATACGGCACCCTTGGTCCAAGAAATGGTCGGTGTGGGCGCACCAGTGATTGGAATGTTTATATTGATAGGTTCTCCGGCGCGCACCTTGATCTTGCGTCCAATGAGGTGATCCAGGTATAGTTTCGGCTTCTCCTTCATTGGTTTGGCGATGAGCATATTAGATGGGTCGGATGGCTGGCCAGGTCCGGCAGCGTTAACTGCGGATACCCTGTATTCGTACTGGTGGCCTTCCTGAACCCTGTCATCTTCATAATCGCTGCTCCTGACTGGATCCTTGTTCAGTTTGATCCAGCGGCCAGTAGCCTTGTCTCTCCTCTCGACGTCGTAGCCAAGAATGTTGGATCCTCCGTTGGAGATAGGCGGTGTCCATCTGACCTTGATATGATCCTTGTCCGCAGACACCAGTTCCGGTTTTCCAGGCTTGCCAGGAACAGTGTACTGGTTCTTAGCGACCACTGCCCTATCAGTCGTTAGTGGCTCAGATCTTCCTTGCAAGTTCTCGGCAAATACTCTGAACTCGTACTTGGTGCCCTCAGATAAACGCGGTACTGTAGCGTGGGTGAGCTTAGGATTGATGTATGTGACAGCTGGTACCCAGCCACCTCCGTGTGTCAGGTCACGCTTCTCAATGACATACGCGGTTAGTTCGCTTCCACCATTGTCTTTGGGTGGTTTCCATGATAGAGTAACGGACTGAGCCGTGATCTCTTCGTACTCGAAGGGCGCTTGCGGAGGTCCGGGAACATCCAAGACAATCAGCTCGAAGCTACCCTCATCAGATCCTGAGTCGTTCTTCAGCGACAGATGATATTTGCCAGCATCAGAACGCTTGCAGTTCACGGTATGAATAATCGTGTGGTGACCAACAGATGTCACTGTCGTCCTTTCATTTGTAAGCACTGGTTTGCTGTTGCAAGTCCAATTGACTTCAGGAATAGGTTCTCCAATAAAATCGACGTCCAAATGGAAGATGAGGCCAGCCTTGATCCTGATCTCTTTAAGTGGCGTGAGGATCTTAGGCGCCACGAATCTGTCCTTCGCTGTGATGATGTCCGAAGGCTCAGAAGGCTCGGATTGTCCAGCCTTGTTAACAGCAATGACCCTAAACTCGTAATCCTGTCCTTCAGTGAGATCAGGGATGGTGGCTTTGTTCTTGTTTGAAGGAACGTGAGCAGCGTTCACCCAGTAGGGGCTGCCCTTTTCTTTCTTCTGAACAATGTATCCAGTTATCGGTGAACCGCCGTCGGATTTCGGTGTGGTCCATTGGAGGTCCACATGATTTTTGCTCCAATCTGTAGCCTCAGGCTTGCCGGGTGCGGATGGCTCATCGAATTCGTTCTTAGCCGTGATAGCGCGGTCGAGCTCCAAAGGCTCAGACTGTCCAATAGCATTGACAGCGCTGACTCTGAATAGGTATTCCTTCATATGGATAAGCCTGGTGACTTGGTGAGAGAGGTATGTGCTCATACCAGCATCGGACCAAGTGCCGCGAGTGAGGTCCATCTTCTCAATAACGTAGTGGAGGATCGGTGATCCGCCATCGTCGAGTGGTACCTTCCAGGACAGTGAGCATGAGTCCTTGGTGACATCAGAAACTACTAATGGCTTCTCTGGTCTAGCTGGTTTGTCCAGTACGGTGACTTGAGCGGAGGCGGAGCATACGCCTAAATCGTTCTTGAGGGTCAGCTTGTAAATGCCTCCATCAGCGCGCACTGAGAATGGAATGTCTAGTATAACCCTGTTGTGCAGTACTTGGATATCGATATGGTCGTTCGGGTGAACGACTTTGCCGTTGATCTGCCATTCGACTGTCGGTTTCGGGGCCGCTTCGATGGGGATCTCGTATTGGATCCTCTGGCCAGCCTTGACAGTTTTGTCTGCGAGCAGAGTTTTGTCGAAGTGCGGTGCGCAGAATCGCGCCTTGGCCACTTGTGGTGTGGAAGCATCACTTGGCTCTCCATTACCAGCCTTATTGACTGCAATAACCCTGAATTCATACTCCTCTCCTTCTGTCAAACCAGGGACAGTAGCAGTAGTCTGGTTTCCTGGGACAGTGGCAGCGACTTCCCAAGGTCCGTAGCGTTTCTTCGCCTCAATAATGTAACCAGTGATTGGTGAACCGCCGTCCTTCTTCGGCGGCACCCATTCCAGATCCATATGGTCCTTGTCCCAGTCCTTGACAACTGGAGTTCCAGGTTTGTCTGGCGTTCCGTAAGGGTCTTTAGCTGTTATAGGCTCAGAGCCTACCAGCGGTTGAGACTCGCCTTGTTTATTAACAGCACGTACTCTGAAGTTGTAATCATGGCCTTCGATAAGATGGTCGATACGAATGTTGCATGAAGAGACCTCTCCAGCTGGGATCCATCTTAAGTTCTCCTGGTCCATTTTTTCAACGACGTAATGAGTGATCTCACTGCCGCCATCGTCTCTTGGCGGGCGCCATTTCAAAGTGCAGCCAGACTTGGTGATATCAGCAGCCTTGAGTGGACCTTCAGGTGGTGTTGGTACATCGAGTACAGTGACTTTAACAGTGGCTGTGTCCGTTCCATTATGGTTCTTAGCCTTGAGGGTATAAGAGCCGCTGTCAGCGCGCTTGGCGTCGACGACCTTGAACTTGGTGGAGTGGTCATCGTTGATGATCTTGATACGGTCGGTGTTGAGGACCATGTTGTCTCCGTGGAACCATTCCTTGGTGGGTGTGGGCTCGCCGGCGACGGGCACGTCGAGCTCGTAATTCTGACCGGCCTTGACCTGTAATTAAAGAAATAAATATTAGAGAGCATTCAGATACCCGATCTGTTTATCAAAATTACTACTTAAGAGTTTGGAAAAAAGAGTTGCTTAATAACATAGGAAACTTTGATGTAATGAAAATCTACGTTCCATGCCAGTAACCGTATTAAGATGATAAGGATTTGAATGAATTCATATATTATACATTTTTTTTCATTTTCTGCGTGTGAAAGTATAAGTTAAATGCCGCTTCGGAGTTCTTTATTTAATGGTTTATAGGGGCTCTTTTTTTTAAAGAGCCCCAAGAGGCTTTCCACTAGTCATTGGTACCCCCAATACTCAATACTGATTTATATTTTACAAAGGGGATTTTGGCGCTCTCTCATAGTTCGGGGCCTAGACCGGCTGCCCCTCTCGCTTTGCTCTATGAGTATTGTATGTAATCTGGAAAAAACAATAGGTTTTCTCTACAAATAGACCCACCTTGATATCAAACATGAAGTTCCTATCGATCTTGGGCGCGAGGTTCTTCGGCCTCGCGAGGTGCGGCTTGGTGTGGTCGGAGGGCTCGCCGGGGCCGGCCTTGTTTACGGCGCGGACTCGGAACTCGTAAGTGTTGCCCTCGATCAGGTCTGGCACCTTGCCGGTTGTTACGTCGCCTTCGATCTGGGGAAAAATAAGGAGAAAACGTTATATCAACAGTCTAAAAGACCGAAGTGCAGTGACGAGTTACGTGAACCAAGTTTGTTACGTAAATGTGTAACAACGTAAATTAATTTAGTTATATGACAACTAAAGGTTTGTAAAATTTAACGACTAACCCTGTCATGGAAAGATCTCGAAAAATTCCCAAAATGTCATATGAAAACTTTTTCTAAATAAAAACTTAAGCACACTCCTCCGAAGAGGTACTTTTCAATGACATAGCCGCTGATGGGCGGCCCCGTCTTTGGATTTCGGCCTCGTCCGTTGGAACTCAATCAATTCGCAATCGTGGCTGAACCAATAAAAGGTAAGGCCAAACTAGAAGGTAAGGGGAAGGTACGGTAAGGCCAATAGCTTACCTTAGCACACTCCTCCCAATCCGGCGAGAAGCGATCCTTCTTCTCAATAACGTAGCCAGTGATGGGCGCTCCGCCGTCGGACTCCGGCCTCGTCCATTGCAACTCGACCCAGTCGCGGTCGAAGTCCTTGATGGATGGAGTACCGGGCTTGCCAGCCAGGTCATACGGGTTCTTGGCCTCGGTGGCGTGCGGGGTGGTGAGAGGCTCGGATTTTCCTTGCCTGAAATAATGTAAATTCTTTAGTATACTAATGATGTATGAAATATTTTCTATTTACGAGGTCAATATACCTACGGCCTCTTATAGGAATGAACTGAGGTTCGGTTACTCTAATGCGTCCTTCACCGTTATGTTCGCTAAGTATTATGAAAAGTTGCACCCATAAGCGACAAATTACGACCAAATCGCCTAGCGTGGTACGGGCATGTTATGCGGAGGGATGAAAGTCATGTTACCAGAAAGGTCTTAAGAATGAATGTGGAGGGATGTAGGAAAAGAGGAAAACCTAGGAAAAGATGGATGGATTGCGTGAGAGATGATATGAAAAGAAAGCAGGTGAGTGATGAGATGACGGGTGACAGCTAGAGATGTGTGGAAAAAAAGGACATGCTGCGCCGACCCCAAGTAAATGGGACAAGGGCAAGCGAATGATGATGTTCGCTAAGTATTATTGTGAAATAAGTTGCGTGGTTCTTTGCTGATTTATGTAGATGATTTCATCGCTTGTTGTTGCCTGCCTTAAAAGTTCTTGTAGATGCCGTCCGGTTTGTCTATGACTTAGCTCGTTAAACATATTTGTCGATATTTACTACTAACAGATGCTGTGTGCTATATGGATATTGGTATAAGTATCTCACCTGTTGACAGCGCGCACTCTGAACTTGTACTTATGTCCGGGCTGTAAACCGTCGACTGCGAGGTTGGTCTGCGGTCCGTCGGTCTCGCCGGCCGTGACCCAGCGGCCTGTGGCCTCGTCCATGCGCTCGACGATGTACTTGTCGATGGGCTGACCGCCGTCGTCGGAGGGCGGCAGCCAGGACAGCTTGGCGCCGTTGGCGTGGACGTCCGACACCTAAGGAAACGTAAATCGTTGTTATTTTTATTTACTGAACATAAATAACTTTAATATTGCTACTTCTTAGTTAAAATTACAGTTAACTAGTGCTAATTTTGCAGTAGACATATTTACAAAAACGAAAAAGTTGATGTCTAAAAAACATTCTAATTCAGTTCAAAAAGTTAAGTCCAAAGGTGTTATTTTTTGTGTCGACTGTACGGTAGCCATCAAATATATCGGCCACGGTACTCAAAACTATCTGAACATGTACTTTATCGCCTTGACAATAGAGGCGTTGCTGATATTTGTGACCACCTTGGCCGCTGCGATTTTTCTTTGACGTCGCCTGTACAGCCAAAGAGTTATGGAAAATCAAACAGACTGAGGAGTTTCGCTTTCAAAATTGACAACTAAAATAATGGTGTCAGTTCGACTTAGTGTTGTAGTCAGAAAGCACCATTCCTGCTGAGATATTACACAGGAGACTAGGGTGGCATAACATATAAACAAGTTATATCTAACCTTAAGCGGACCGTTAGGCGGGCTAGGTGCAGCTAGTACTATAACCTCTACACCACATCCTTGCCATTGACATTCTCAGCAGTGATAGTACATCTACCTCTATCAGTCCTGCTGAGATATGGCATAGAGGACTAGGGTAGCATAACCTATAAGTAAGTTACATCTTACCTTAAGCGGACCGTTGGGCGGGCTAGGTGCAGCTAGCACTATAACCTCCACTTCGGCCACATCCTTGCCATTAGCATTCTCAGCAGTGATAGTATATCTGCCGCTGTCACCGCGCGTGGCAGCCTTGCAGTTCAACTTGGTGTTGTAGTCGCTATGTTGTACTTTCATGTCGCCAGAAGACTTGACTTCCTTCTTGGCGAGGAACCATTTGGTTTCCGGCATCGGTTCACCCGAAACCTGGGGGGAAACGAATTTGTAAGATAAGCGATAATATTATTCAAATTGGTTAAGAATTGAATCGTCGATTTAATCTCAGAATTTAAGTGCTTTATGGATAATTCCACAGTTATCTCTTTATTTTTTCTTTCTTATCTATTTATGATATTTTCAAAGTCTTTATTATTGGTGTTAGATGTATATTTTCAGACAGATTGGGGAGTCAATGCGCCTCGCATTTAGAAAGAAATAGCGATGGGTGACCAGAGGGCTGGCCAATTCTTTGCACAACGTGTAAGCATCGGTATACAGCATGGCAATGCGGCCAGCCTTCTGAGCACCCATCTGTACTGATTTAGAAGATATTTTGTTTATTTATAGGTAGCTTTTAGTTTTTTTACGACAACAAAAGAATTTTAGACGAGTTGATGATGGTGGTTCAAAAATCGATGGACATCGGTTACTAGGCCAGCTAGGCTCGTATCAAATAAAATAGATAGTAGTAAGTAAGCAGGTAGTAGAATATAATGTCTATACTCAAGAGAGGATTTAACCGCCTCAGTCTAATACTTGAGATATAATAATAATGCCAACCTAAATTACACCTTCATAAATTACGAAACGGTTATATTATTGACGTAACTTTTGGCGCCCAAACGTAGACTCACCTTGACGTCGAAGCCGAACTTCTGTCCGACCTTGATCTTGATATCGATCAGGTTGGTGCGGTCGATCTTCGGCGCCAAGTTCCTGGGCTTGGCCACGATGGGGTGCGTGCTGTCGCTCGGCTCGCCGGGGCCGGCCTTGTTTACGGCGCGGACCCTGGATGAAAAAAAAACGTTCTGAGCTCCAATTTTTGTGACCTTAAAAGTTCTTAAACACAAAGACAGTCGCTGAGATTCGGTGGTAATTTTCCGTTGTACGCTGAAAATAGTTACTGAATCTCTTACTATGCTCCGCTATTTAGTTAATTCACCTCTAATGGCTCACCTTAACGCTAAGAAGGTCGACCCTATCAGTCAAATTTTTAGTATTTTTTCAAATGAAGATAAGGAATAGAGAACATACTGAAGAGGGCAGTAAAGGGCGCCCTTGTCCATTGGCGCGAAGAGCAAGTGACATTTAAGTTGCCAAAATCGTCAACTAGATGGCAGACGCCACGCTCCAGGGTATGCGAGTCAAAAGTTGTAGACAGGACCTTCTATTGGCACCAGTAAGTGTCAGTTTTCGACAAAAGATGGCAGATCCTTCAACACGCACGGCCTCTATCGCTCTAAGCTCTTCCTAGCTTTAGTCTCTCACCTGAACTCGTAAGTCTGTCCTTCGACCAGATCCGGCACGGTGCAGTTGGTCTGGTTCGCGGGCACCTCGAGAGCCTTCTCCCAGTTGCCGAACTTGTCCTTCTTCTCCACGATGTAGCCCTCGATGGGGGCGCCACCGTCCTCGCGGGGCGGGGTCCATTTAAGGTCCACGTGGTCCTTATCCCAGTCGGTGACGCTTGGAGTACCAGGCGCACCTGATAAATAAAAATAAATAAAATATTATGGGATAATCTTACCCAAATCAACCTATTCCCACAGTAAGCTCAATAAGGCTTGTGTTGTGGGTACTAGGCGACGATATATATAATAGATATAGATAAATACTTAAATACATAGAACACATAACTCAGGAACAAATATCCGTGACAAGCACACAAATAAATGCCCTAACCAGGATTCGAACCCGGGACCTCCTGCTTCATAGGCAGGGTCACTACCGACTAGGCTAGGAGGCCGTTAAAAGATAAGGTTATACATTGTTTCAGAGTATAATGTAAAGTAATGACAACTATTGTCATGGAGATATATCATGGAACCTCGAGAGCGTCAACTGCCATTCCGTTGGTAGGTTGAAAAACGGTTGCCACCCAAAAACGTAACTGATAATCATGGAGTGATCGGCACGACCCGCGCTGAATTTTAGTTATAATTTTTTATATTAGAATTTTATTCCGCAACCCAGTCCCAAAAAAATATTAAATTGAAATTTAACAGACTGTTCATGTATTTAATAAAATTAAAAAAAAAAAAACTCTTTGGAGTCCCGCGGTGTGGCACGGGTCGTGCCGAGCGCTGGTGATAACATAATAGTACATTTTCTACTCGTCGACTTTAATGCTTGACTTTGTACACCGAACCGACAGATCTTTTTTTTTCTTTAATAATTTATTATGAAATGGTCAAGAGAACTGTTATGAATTTTCGACCAATCAGGTGTCTTGGATTGTACCGGTAGTCAGGGAGGCTAATCTCCTTCAATCAAGCGTCCTGATCGGTATGGGTATAGTGTGTATACTAACCGGGCTCGTCGAACGGATTCTTGGCAACGATGCTCTGTTCTGACGTGAGTGGTTCGGACTCGGCCTCGGAGTTGACAGCCGATACTCTGAACCTGTACTCCTTGCCTGGAGTCAGGCCCGTGACGTCACACTTTGTATACTAACCGGGCTCGTCGAACGGATTCTTGGCAACGATGGCCTGTTCTGACGTGAGTGGTTCGGACTCGCCCTCGGAGTTGACAGCCGATACTCTGAACCTGTACTCCTTACCTGGAGTCAGGCCCGTGACGTCATACTCTGTATACTATTAACCGGGCTCGTCGAACGGATTCTTGGCAACGATGGTCTGTTCTGACGTGAGTGGTTCGGACTCGCCCTCGGAGTTGACAGCCGATACTCTGAACCTGTACTCCTTGCCTGGAGTCAGGCCCGTGACGTCACACTCTGTATACTAACCGGGCTCGTCGAACGGATTCTTGGCAACGATGACCTGTTCTGACGTGAGTGGTTCGGACTCGCCCTCGGAGTTGACAGCCGATACTCTGAACCTGTACTCCTTACCTGGAGTCAGGCCCGTGACGTCACACTCTGTATACTATTAACCGGGCTCGTCGAACGGATTCTTGGCAACGATGGTCTGTTCTGACGTGAGTGGTTCGGACTCGCCCTCGGAGTTGACAGCCGATACTCTGAACCTGTACTCCTTGCCTGGAGTCAGGCCCGTGACGTCACACTTTGTATACTAACCGGGCTCGTCGAACGGATTCTTGGCAACGATGGCCTGTTCTGACGTGAGTGGTTCGGACTCGCCCTCGGAGTTGACGGCCGATACTCTGAACCTGTACTCCTTGCCTGGAGTCAGGCCCGTGACGTCACACTTTGTATACTAACCGGGCTCGTCGAACGGATTCTTGGCAACGATGGCCTGTTCTGACGTGAGTGGTTCGGACTCGCCCTCGGAGTTGACAGCCGATACTCTGAACCTGTACTCCTTGCCTGGAGTCAGGCCAGTAACGTCGCACTCTGAAAACAGAAAAAAGTGTAAGATTTTGGTCATGAAAAAACATTAGGTAACTAAAACCTTTTCATATTATCCAATTTAACTTCGAGAAAATCAATTTTGCTACAGAAAATTGTTACGGCATACTTTGTGTTTACAAATATTCTCACTGAAATTTTAGCATTTCTTGATATAATAAGCGAGCGGAGCCATAAGCTATTTTCATAATTTTATTTTGAATCTCTAATATATGCAAACCTTCCGTGAGAATCAGACATATTAAATAAATAAACACGGGTTACTCATGTCTTTTAAGTCGAATATTGCTCGACATGTTTCCCTCCATAAAGAGGAGCTTATTCATGAGTCATTCGCGTTGGCTAACCGACGCAGACTGTGGGCCGCGGTTCCCCGACATGTCGAGCAATATTCGACTTAAAAGACGTGAGTAACCCGTGTTTATTTATTTAATATCTCTGATATATGAGACAAAGTAACACTTAGTAATTTATGACAGAGTTCAAAATGGGGTTGGCCGGTGAAAACTTTTGCAGAGGGCGCTGTTCCAGATTCCATACAATAAGAGAAAGAGATACAAACAATGATAGAAAGAAACAGAAGATGAATGGTCCCTAACTTGTATGCAGGCATAAAGCTTTTCTTAGGCAAAAACGTTAATCTACATAATTTTCATTTTAGTGTATTCCAAAAACGGATGGATTTCAATTTCGGAGCAATTCGAGACAAAGCATTTTCGCGAAAATAAATAAAAACTACTTCGCGCCATACAAATTTAGCTTTTCTAGGGACCAATTTTGAAGATGTCACTTTGACAGTTGCCAACCCCATTGAAGTTCTATTTTTGACATAAAGCTATTGATGACAAAAGCTTGAGCTGATTATTCAGAGAATTTTATCGATGCAAATGCTTGTTAAAATTAGGTTTAGGGTAGGCAACGCGCATGTAAATCCTCTTGAGTTACAGTCCATATGGAACTGCTTATCAGGCGGGCCGTATGCTTGTTTGCCACCGTCGTTGTATTTAAAAAAAAGTGAATACTCACTCGGCTCGTTGGAGCGGGCGCAAGGCACCCAGACCCCTGTCTCTGTGTCCAGTTTATCCACCTGGTAGTACTCGATGGGGGCGCCACCGTCATCCTTCGGCCGCTTCCATTTGAGCGTGGCACCTTCCTTGTGCACGTCTGAGATCTGGAAGTTAACATCGGTTTAAAATTCTCTTTAACTATTTTCATAATAGGAAAGAAATTTCACTACACGTAGGCATGATCGATTTGTATACAGGATGATTCAGGAGACGTGAGCAAGGACAACCCTACATACTTAGTTAACGATAATAAATCGGCCGGCGACATGATTAAGTGAAATAACAAGTAGAAATTTTGTTCTCTGTAGTCATGGTCACAGTACAAAAACAAAAAAATAGCTCTAATTACACTAATACCGGTATCAAACAATAGCTTGTTATTGACTAAATCCGTAGTGTTAATCCTGCTCACGTCTACTGTATCAACCTGTATAATGTTAACCTACAATTTCGAACGAACAAGAATAACTAATACTGAAGCCCGACTAGAGCTCAAAAATGACCTAGGCTATGTGCCGAGGCTCAGTTTAACAGTTATAATATATGATAACATTAGCCGCGCACGGGGTTCGACGGACGGAACGGCGGTAAACGTATT
Source organism: Pammene fasciana (assembly GCA_911728535.1). NCBI lineage: Eukaryota > Metazoa > Arthropoda > Insecta > Lepidoptera > Tortricidae > Pammene > Pammene fasciana. The sequence goes on from OU452295.1 coordinate 5,157,263, forward strand.
GGGTAATATTTAATACTTGGAGACTAAAATATGAGCACTGTTTTAGAAGGCACTAAAGCCGTTGGTGATTTTTTGTACCGGCGCACTCAATAGGATCGACTTTACATCGCTTGCAGGTATATGGTTTACATCGCCTAAATTACACTGTTTGCAGCTATATGGTTTACCTGTAGCGGTCCCTCAGGCTTAGTCGGTTTGTCGGTGACAAGCACTTTGATGGTGACGGTATCCTTGCCGCTACTGTTGACGGCAGTGACGGTGTATTCGCCGGAGTCGTCACGTCGTACAGGACGGATGATAAGCTTGGTGAAGTAGTCGGGGCTGTCGATGGTGACCGCCTTGGATGGGCGGAGTGGCATGTTCTGTGACCTGGAGGAAAAAGTAAGCGTTATAGTTTGATGACGAAAAATAATGATTAGATAATAATTTTAGTTAGAAAAGAACCGACTTCACTTAGCCTCCATCTTTCCAAAAGCAAATACCCGAGCTACTGTAAAAAATACTGAAATCACTATAGATGTGCCTATAATATTTAAAGAGTTCCGTTGATTTCTCCAGGATTCCATCATCAGATTCTGACCTGGTGATAATGGGACCAACTGTGAAGTATATTCTTTCAAATAAAAAAGACTTTTCCAAATCTGTCCAGGCGTCTTCGAATAATAGTAAAAATACATTTAAAAAAATAGCACCCCGTGACCGTGAAAAAAACTGATAGTTAATGTTATATAACTCACCTCCATTCAACCGCTGGTGGCGGTTCGCCAGTGATCGAAGCCTCCAGCTTCAGCGTAGCACCAGCAGAGATGGTGACATCCCTGAGATGGCGCCTGTCGATCTTCGGAGCCAAGAAGCGAGGCTTGGCGATAAAGTTCTTGCTGGCTTCCGAAGGCTTGCTCTGGCCGGCCTTGTTGATGGCGATGACACGGAACTGGTATTCGTTGCCTTCGATCAAACTGAAAAGAAAAATGCATTTTTAAATGACAGAAAGGTCGAAAGGTACAAAATAGACCTAAATAGCTGTTATACCGTGTGCTTAGGTAAGGTATAAACAGTTAATACCTTATTAGGTATTAACCCGGCAAGGTGGATGTTGACAATCAAGAGAAGGTGTGAAAATACTTTAGAAGGCGATAAGCTCTCCAAGTAAAAGATATCAAGCGGAGATGTCTTTTGCATTGGTTCCGTCAATACTACTCGCTCAAAAGTCTGTGACCGGCTTAAGGAGGAAGATGATATGACAGTTGACCAAACATATTAGTATATCAAAACTACGATATTTCTTACCCAGAGGCAGTAGCAGAAAGAGCCTAGTCGTGTATTTTCACGACTTTTCCGAAGGCGACTATATTTGTTCATATTTTTAACCATGACAGTATATCAGGAGACTTATTGAAACGCGCTTACCCATTGACAGTAGCAGTCGGCGTCGGAGTGTGTGTTTCCACTGCCTTCTCCCAAAGCGGACTGTATTTGTCCTTCTTCTCGACGATGTATCCGATGATCTGGGAGCCTCCGTCTGAGATAGGAGCCTCCAATTTGGGGTACATGCTTATGTTCAACAGTGGACCGATTAAGATTCTTACCCGTTGACAGTAGCAGTCGGCGTCGGAGTGTGTGTTTCCACTGCCTTCTCCCAAAGCGGACTGTATTTATCCTTCTTCTCGATGATGTATCCGATGATCGGGGAGCCTCCGACTGAAATAGGGGCCTCCCATTTGAGGTACATGCTTATGTTCAACAGTGGACCGATTAAGATTCTTACCCGTTGACAGTAGCAGCCGGAGTCGGAGTGTGTGTTTCCACTGCCTTCTCCCAAAGCGGACTGTATTTGTCCTTCTTTTCGATGATGTATCCGATGATCGGGGAGCCTCCGTCTGAGATAGGGGCCTCCCATTTGAGGTCCACGTGGGTCGCCGACCAGTCGTCGGGGACCGGTGCGGACGGCGCGTCCGGTACGGCTGTAAGGATAGGAATTTCTTATAGTGATGGCTACATTTATGGTTTTCTACCCTATTGGTGACAATTTATAATGTGTACTTGAAGAAATCAAGTCATACTAGCCTTCCCTGTTCCTCAAAATTTTTTACATTACATTTTTGATTTTAAAACCTTGTCTATTGTCATAAAAGTGTAAGTAATTTCGTTTTACTAATATAAGATCCAGGAGGCTAGACAACACGTCCATCGCGCCTTTTCGGGTTTTAGCCTTATTATAAATTGGTGTAAAAAGAAAAAAAAAATATTTATTCTTATAACAATGCAAATTACAACGGCGCGCGGGCTCGAATACTTTCTCGCTCGCACACCGCTACGTCACTCTGCACGGCCGCCGAGGATCGCCGAGCGCACGCGACGACGACGTCACCGAGCGCCCGACCGGACCGTATAAAAGCCACCGCCTGCGCCGCATTAAATCACTTAGCTAGCGACTGCCTTAGCGATAGGTACACCTCTGTCCTCTGGCTAGTCTCTCTGAGTCGGGAGTTCGATAGCTACCTGCAGTCTTCTCCCTGACTTCCTTAGGTTAGCTAGTGCCCTGGCGATAGGTCCCGACTGTCCCTTGGCCCATTCCACCGGAAGTCAAAAGTGCCCAATCCAGTACATTGGCGCCCAACGAAATAACTACCCGCTCGTTTGGAGAAATAAGTTACATCTACCCGACATTTTTTAATACTAAAGACAATAAAGGCCACTACTTTGTCCATTTTAGAATTGGTTTGACATTTTTTAACCGACTTCAAAAAAGGAGGAGGTTCTCAATTCGACTGAATTTTTTTTTTTTTTTTTTATCATTATTTTTTTTTTTTTTGTATGTATGTTACTCCATATCTCCGTGAATCGTGAACCGATTTTCAAAATTTTTTTTTGAATCGAACAAGTATAACCCCTAGATGGTCCCATTGTCACCAAGTCGGGATCTGATGATGGGATCCTGGAGAAATCGAGGGAACTCTTCAACTATTATAGGCACACCTATAGTGATTTCACTATTTTTTACAGCAACTCGGCCACTTCCTCTTGGAATAGCGGATCCTAAGTGAAGTCGGTTCTTTTTTTGTTTAAAATTATTTTTGTAAAGTACCCTACAAGCAAGATGGGTTACTACGATGGAAATAAAGAGGTAGTCAGCGAGACATCTACAAAGAAGGTAGTCACAAATCAACTTCAGATCCTGACACAACTGATTTCAGTGTTACAAACAGTGTACAGAAGATTTATCCAGAATTTCGCTGAAATGTCTAGACCATTACCCAACTTAACAAAATGTTATGAACCTCTGTCAATTTTGAAACAAGCCGACTTAGAAGCACGAACCGACACAAGTAGTTATGCCACCGGAGCAGCTTCACTTCAGGGGGAGGGTGATCAACTGATCACCGACACCCTATTGAGTATGCGAGTCGCTTGTGGAACTCAGTGGAGGAAAACTACACTGATACAAAAGAAGAGACTATAACAATTCGTAGTCCTGGTACTCTCACGGGACGTCATCCAGCACCAGAGGGGAAGACTATAACAATACGTAGTCCTGGTACTCTCACGGGACGTCATCGAGCACCAGAGGGGGAGACTATAACAATGCAAATTACAACAGCGCGCGGGCTCGAATACTTTCTCGCTCGCACACCGCTACGTCACTTTGCACGGCCGCCGAGGATCGCCGAGCGCACGCGACGACGACGTCACCGAGCGCCCGACCGGACCGTATAAAAGCCACCGCCTGCGCCGCATTAAATCACTTAGCTAGCGACTGCCTTAGCGATAGGTACACCTCTGTCCTCTGGCTAGTCTCTCTGAGTCGGGAGTTCGATAGCTACCTGCAGTCTTCTCCCTGACTTCCTTAGGTTAGCTAGTGCCCTGGCGATAGGTCCCGACTGTCCCTTGGCTCGTTGTATCGGGAGCAAACGTGCCCAACCTTGCCGTTTGCTCTACGACGTTAATTTAGTTAGGAAGTATATGTATGAACCTTACGCATGTATGAAAATATTTTTTTTTTTTTTTTTTTTTTTTTTTTTTTTCTTACATTCTTCAATTTAGGCACATTACAATGCATTGTTAAGTGTAATTTTCTAAGTCATATTCGTTAATTGTCAAGCGAGGTTTAGACTAGCAAGTTTACTTGCAGCAAGTAGGGACGCAGCTATATGCTAGAATGAAATAGTAATATTCATGTCTCATTCAGAACTATAGCTGCGTCTCTACTTGCCGCAAGTAAACATGCTAGTCTAAACCTCGCTTAAAAGGGGCATTCGGCGAATATGACTTTGCGAGAGGCACATTATGGCCATTAGCCTTTAGTAATCATTTTTGCGATAACATGCGCCGTCGATGTTTTGAATCTATCATTTCCCGCTCTTAAGAAATACTTGAAAAAAACTTTAATGTCAAAGGGTTATTACAGGGTCGAGGACTGTATGACAGACATATATGCATGGCCCAAACCAGAATCTATAAAATCATCTAGCATTTAGAGGACACAGTTCAGGTAAGAAAGAATATCAAACGTATTGCGAAGCAGTCAGATTTGGATTTTATTTTTATTTTTCATTTTAATTACACAATAGGCAGGTACTTGTCTGTCTCTCAAGCTGTTTTGATATGCCTTCTTGAAGAACTACGCATTATTGTATATAGTATATTTAATGTATTAGTATTACTGTTTTGAAAAAATAAGTCCCGACGAGTTTCTTGCCGGTAATAAGTAATAATTCTCGGGTCAGAGGTGTAGGGTTAGAACCGGTGGTAGTTTCTTTATCTCTCTGACGTTCATAAGTGCATTGTAATGTGCCTAAATTGAAGAATAAATATCTTTTATCTTTTAACAAATAACATAAAAATAATTTATTTTGATATTTTGTAGTAGTCTATATAATGATCACAGTGAGGAACTTACTGAAAGGATCCTTGGCTACGATGGAGCCGAACGTCTCGAGAGGCTCGGACTCTCCCTCCTTATTGATCGCCTTCACGCGGAACTTGTACTCGTGTCCGGGAATCAGACCGTCAACCTGAAGAAATAACACATTTCAGAATCAATTTCTAAGTGTTTTACAACAAAACTTATAAGGGGATGGCAGGTCGTAGTTTTTTACAGATGGTGCAAACATATGTAGTACTTGTGCCTGCAAAGTGTCAAAATACTTGTTATTTTTTGGAATTTTCTGGGCCGGGTGCTCGCCCATTAGACCATATCTAGAACAAAACTAGTGACGGGTACATACTGACGCCATCTGGTAAAACCTTTGACAGTTGCCTTCACCATTGGAGATCAATAAAGGTCACTACTTTTTCCATTTTAGAATTGGTTTGTAGGAAAGGGAAATTCAAAAGCATGGCTCACCCGCATTGATCTAGCAAGTTAACTATAGTCTTTATACAGACTTGTTAAAGTAGAACAACAACTATTGGGGTAGTGTCAAGCACTGGGCTGATGTGTTGTTTTTACCTTCATCTCAGGCACGTTGCCAAGAGTCTTGCCGACAGGCACCTAACACCCGATCTCTGGGTCGTACCTCTCGACGAGGTAGGCCTCGATAGGCTCGCCTCCATCATCCTTAGGCCTCGTCTGAGCGAGGAACCATGTGAGTCACTATCTAAACTGCTGTTCTTACCTCCATCGCAGGCACCTTGCCAAGTGTCTTGCCAACAGGCACCCAAGAGCCAGTCTCTGGGTCGTACTTTTCGACGAGGTAGGCCTCGATAGGCTCGCCTCCATCATCCTTAGGCCTCGTCTGAGCGAGGAACCATGTGAGTCACTATCTAAACTGCTGTTCTTACCTCCATCGCAGGCACCTTGCCAAGTGTCTTGCCAACAGGCACCCAAGAGCCAGTCTCTGGGTCGTATTTCTCGACGAGGTAGGCCTCGATAGGCTCGCCTCCATCATCCTTAGGCCTCGTCTGAGCGAGGAACCATGTGAGTCACTATCTAAACTGCTGTTCTTACCTCCATCGCAGGCACCTTGCCAAGTGTCTTGCCAACAGGCACCCAAGAGCCAGTCTCTGGGTCGTACTTTTCGACGAGGTAGGCCTCGATAGGCTTGCCTCCATCATTCTTAGGCCTCGTCTGAGCGAGTAACCATGTGGGTCACTATCTAAATTGCTGTTCTTACCTCCATCTCAGGCACGTTGCCAAGTGTCTTGCCAACAGGCACCCAAGAGCCAGTCTCTGGGTCGTATTTCTCGACGAGGTAGGCCTCGATAGGCTCGCCTCCGTCGTCCTTAGGCCTCTTCCATTTAAGCGAGCATCCGTCTTTGTGGATGTCGGATACTTCGAGAGGGCCTTCGGGCTTCTCTGGTTTGGCTGTTGGAAAGTAATTTTCATTTTATTAATACAGATAGCTGTACAAAATACATGGATTCTGGCTAAGTTGTCTAAAGTGTAATATATTTGGAAAAATCATCATAAACAAAAACCTCCACGAAGGGGTTTTCGGTGTGCAAAAACGAACAAGAAATAAATATATTTTCAACATTTGGCTTATGGAGTAGGCAACTATTTTTAATAGATAGTTTAGTGTCTATTTTATAAATAAGCAAACTTAGGGCCGGTTGCACCAAACTGTCTGTGAACGTAAACGTAATCGTAAAAAAAATCTTGTATGAAAAGTTTGACAGTTTTCTATGAGATGACAGCTCCGTCGCCATATTTAACGTTGATGAGTCTGTTAATTGTACGTGGTGCAACCCACCCTAAGGCACTATAAGGCAAATCCTATCTTTTAAAACAGTTATGCAATAAAGCCTCTACAGTTTTGAAAGCAGGTAAAATATTATTTCAAAGTATAATGGATGACGATGATGTTGATATGTGTGTATGTGTGTGTGTGTTACTGTGTTTTTGGTGTTACTTTGGATTTAGTTTCCAAAATAGTATTCTTAGATATGGGTTATGTAGGTAAAAAAGGAAGAAAGGAAAAACAGGAATCCGTTTTTTAGGTTAAGATAGTTCGGAGACACTAAAGCTTGCGTGTGAAATTTAAAAGCCACTTGCAGATAAACCCTCCGACAGACACTGAAGACACTTTGCAGACCTAATAAACCTTTAAACATGCGAAGCAAAATTAGTTAGCTTTTCATATTTTATCAGATATTAGGTAATTGCGTTTGGTAAGTGCGTTGTGCGAGGAATAAATACGGTTATCACACTGGTAGAAATGTTAACTTTTGGGGCATCATTTTTGATATAGTCTAGAGCAAAACTGATAACTATGGTTGTTAAAAGGAGAGGCAAAAAGCATTTTATTTTTAATTTAGGTTCATAAAATTGCATCCAGGTGTCACTGTCACGCACAAATTAAGTAATTTCAAAACAAATCATACAGCAGTAAAAGTAGCTTAGCGATAACGGTGTTCAAAATTTACTTCACATGCGCTTATTACCTTAAGAACTCATGCCAAGATCTTTTCGAACGCCTCATTCGCTAAGCTATTTTTGCTGCTTACTGTACAAATAATAGTATGGATACTTACAAGTAACAATGATCTCGAGTTCGGCAGTATCTTGTCCGTACTTGTTGACGGCTTGGATCTTGTACGTGCCGGAGTCCTTGCGTTTTGGGCTCGAGTGCTGGTACTTCGTCATGTATGGGATCTCGATCACTATGAAAGATACAATTGATTAATATATGTTTTATAATCATTATAATTTTAATGGCCACGGGAGCTTGAAATTGTATGAGATACATTTTGCCATAGAAACTGTAAACTTATCCCAACATCTCCACCAATGAATCAATAGGCTACTTTCCTGTGAAGTCAAATCAGGTACTCTTTAGGAAACGTCAAAACGTTTTTTTATATGAAGTTTATACGGGAGACTAATATTGTGACGTCACACTACTATATGACGAATACATCTCCTTTATAAAAGTTTTAACCACAATAAAATCATTTAAAGCACAAACACATGTTACACCTGGATTTTCTTGGTATTTTTAAAAAAATTATTTTATGAATGCAACGAAACAATTTAGTTTGTCTACTGTAAAGTACCCTATTAATCATACAACAGTGACTGCTGAGATATTTTATTTTACAACTATTCTATATAACTATGTCGGCCTATTCTCAACCTAATCACAAAGCAGTAAGACTCACATTTGAGACCGCCGCCGCTCTGTACACTCTTGCCGTTCAGTGTCCACGTGACGTCAGGCGCGGGCTCGCCGCTGACCTTGATGTCGAGCGAGATCGGCTCGCCCTCGCGAACCTTGATGGTACGCAGGTTACGACGATCGATCTTCGGTGCCACTGTTAAAAAATAAACATATTAGAAAAATTCCCGCCTGTGTATGAGGCTCAAAGGACTCTAGATAGACAATTAGTAGTCGCCATCAAATAAATCGAAGCGGCTAAGGTACTCAAAAATATCTGAAGATCCACTTTATCGCTTTGACAGTAGAAGGCCTTGACCGCTCCGATATATCTGATGGCGCCGGTACAGTACAATTTTAGAAAATAATCTGGCTCTTCTCGTGTTGACTGGACATTGTGTTGAAACCTTTTCCAAATAATGGGACCGTGTACATACATCTTCTATTTATTTCTTTAAGTGTTAAAATAATTATTGTTTAGTATAATATTACAAGATACTTAGGCCAGGGATGTCACGAATGTCGTCTTTCTCACATTCGCGAATGCGAATGCGAATGCGAATATTCAGGATGCGAATGTCCGAATGCGAATGCGAATACGAATGTAACGGTGTAGATTCTAAAAAGTTAATCTTGCTTATCATTTTTAACCGACTTCAAAAAAGGAGGAGGTTCTCAATTCGACTGACTGACAGAATTTTTTTAATTTTTTTTTGTATGTATGTTTCTCGATATCTCCGTGAATCGTGAACCGATTTTCAAATATTTTTTTTAATCGAACGGGTATAGCCCCTAGATGGTCCCGTTGGCACCAAGTCGGGGTCTGATGATGGGATCCTGGAGAAATCGAGGGAACTCTTCAACTATATAGGTACACCTATAGTGATTTCACAATTTTTTACAGCAATTCGGCCACTTCCTCTTGGAATAGCGGATCCTAAGTGAAGTCGGTTCTTTTTTGTTTAAAATTATTACGAGTATGCTTCCATAGTCCCTAATAAATACAGAACATGATATGTGATGGAGTCCTATATTATTGATCAAAAGGAGACAAGTGATACCGTCGTTTTCACTTCCTGTGTATGAGCAACCATATGACCATCGGCCGGGTCGGCGCGGTCAAAACAGGATGCGTTTTGCCCACATTCGCATTCGGAAAATATTCGCATCATTTCATGCGAATGCGAATGTTGATACGAATATCCAAAATGATACGAATATTCGCATTATACGAATGCGAATGCGAATATTCGTGACATCCCTAATACTTACATCGCCTAGGCTTGCAGACGACGCTCTTGCTGGCGTCACTGGGCTCGCCCGGGCCGGCCTCGTTCACTGCCTTCACCCTGAACTCGTATTCTGTACCCTCATCCAGGTTTGGTACTGTGGCCTTCTCGTTGTCGTTGGGGCCGACCTAAAAGAAAATAACGGTTAAGACATCATATTGTTGACCAATGTAGCTTAAATCCAAAAAAAGCTGCATTATTGGTATTTCTGTTGACTTATTACACACAATAGTATAAGAATGCCAATTATCCTTATGTCAACTTTGACTGCAAGCGGCCCATGAAATAAAAAATCAAATTGGCGTCCATTTTTAAACCAACTACGAATGTATCCTTAGGAATTATGCGAATATAAAACGATTGTATAGATGAAGACTAATACAAAATCATCCTGGGTATGATAATTTTTACTTGGTCTTTGCTTTTCGGCCGAGCTCCAATCTAAACGGTATCAGAAGTAAAAGCTTTCAACTTATTCAATTGAACTTTTGTTGTACAGTCAGCGTCAAATATATTGTAACAGCCAAAGTAATCAAATAGTTCGTCACACCATGTATTTAGAATTCTTTAAGAAAAATTAAACAAATCATGAATCTGTATTGATACTTATACAAAATATATAACTCTAACTTTTTTTATGTACTTTTTTTTTAATTTGATACATTACAATACACTTGTGAACGAAAATATACAACTTATAACGCTACCTAGACCTAACTTAAAAACTATTGGTACCTAAACTATATGTACAGATGTCCCCTATTTTTTTCTGTATAATAACTTTGGTACGTGTTGTTCCGTTGCTAGGCAGTTGTTTTTTTTTTGTATGGAGTGACGAACTATTTGGCTACTCTAGCTGATGCCATATATATGACGCTGACTGTACCTAAATACTGTTTTTGATACCTGTATAATTTTTAACCACAAACTTGTATAATATTTTCAACTTACCTCGCAGGCCTTCACCCACTTAGGCGATCCCTTTTCCCTCTTCTCAATAATGTACCCCGTGATGGGGGCGCCGCCATCTTTGATCGGCTTCTCCCATTTGAGGTCCACGTGGTCGCGGTCCCAGTCGACCACTTCTGGCGTTCCGGGTTTGCCAGGCTCGTCTGTAATGGGATATTAGATTAGCAAAGATTTTTAAATTATAATTACGGGTTAGCGCATTGTTATCGATGTTATTCCAATATGACTTGGAACTTCGGTGCCGTTAATGTGTAATAGTACATTACGTACCTAGGGCGGTAAAGTAAAGAAGGGCCCAGATCGCTGGCATTTGTGGCCCGAACCGAAGGTAAGGGCCATAAACAAGCGATCTGAGGCCTTCTTTATTACCGCCCTTGGTGCGTACATAATTTTACGTCTTCTCCTGGGTGTAAAGTGGTGTAAAGGTTTCAACTTATATCCATGTCCGTCAAGGCATTAAATTATCAATTTCTTTAGGGCTGGTATCCATCTTTTAATCTGTGTCAAATAAATAATCCAACTTACCGAACGGATTCTTAGCGATGATAGAATGATCCGCTTCCAACGGCTCCGAAACACCCTCGTTATTAACAGCAGACACCCTGAACTTGTACTCATGTCCAGGCACCAGATTGTCAATCTCCGCCTTCGGATCTTTGGTCTTCAGAGCCGGCATCCACCGTCCGGTTTCCGTGTCTAGTTTCTCCACGAGGTAGTGGTCTATCGGGGCTCCGCCGTCGTCTAGTGGCGGGTTCCATTTGAGCGTGCAGCCTTCTTTGTGTACTTCGGAGATCTGTGGGATTGTGGGGTTTAATGGTTAGAATTTAAAGTTCAGATTTGAATTAATGTTTTTAAGGGGGTAATTTTCTGTAATTTTTTTATGAAACACGGCCAACTTACAGTAAGAACTTACACTACTATCAACCATAAAACCTTGTATTTAGAGTCACAATTACCTTGAGTGGTCCCTCAGGCTTAGCCGGCACGTCCAAGACGCCTCATCCTGACCACTGCTGTTCTCAGCCTTCAGTAAGTGCCGTCGTATTTACGCAAGCGCTTACCGAAAAATTATCAATCCTATGGCTTTATATTTAGAGTTAAACTTACCTTGAGTGGTCCCTCCGGCTTAGCCGGCACGTCTAATACATTTATCTGGATTGTGGCCTCATCTCGTCCACTGCTGTTTTCGGCCTTCAGTACGTAAGTGCCGCTGTGTTTGCGCGCGGCCAAAATCACTGAGAGCTTGATCTTGTAGTCTTCGGCGTCTACTGTGAGGTCGTCTCGTGTGGCTAGACGCTCCTTGTTGTGGAACCTAAGAGTTAAAAGGACATATGAGCATACGAGCAAATAAGTATAACGATAATGGATGCCAAAATGTGAAATGCCATTACGTTATATTTTCAGATAAATTTGACATTTATGCCGCCTAAAAATAAAATAAAAACATTGCATATTATTGCGGACACAGTAGGCGAAAAACTATCAATTACATTATACGTCGTTTGGCACTACTTTCCCCCAACAGAAACTTTTGGCCATGATATAATCTAATTGTTTATGTAATTTTTCATAATTTTGCGTCAAAACCAGAACTCCAGGATTTCTTTTCTTGAAGTGGTTTGCATGCTTTGACCTCCATCAGTTTGCAGCTGTCAGGTGCCCAGATCCATAATAGTACATTACGTACCTAGGGCGGTAAAATAAAGAATGGCTCAGATCGCGGTCATTTGTGGCCCGAACCGAAGGTAAGGGCCATAAACAAGCGATCTGAGGCCTTCTTTATTACCGCCCGTGGTGCGTACATAATTTTACGTCCTCTCCTGGGTGTGAAGTGAGATTTGCCGCTGCGCCCAAGGGCGGTAAATCTCACTTAGCGCCCAGAGTGACGTAAATAAGAATAGTATAGCAAACGAAAGAGAGGGATTTCATCGCTCTCATTATTGTGTCATATCTGACGTGTAAAAATAGCCTATTTTTCCCACTTACTTTGACCCACTAACGTAAAGGGCAGATACCATAGAGATATAGACGACCACAGCCTAAGAACTTTTTGAAGCTCATGTCGATCGCGCCATCTATGTCAAAGCCCCCTAAAGATACCGAATATGTAAGAGAAATGTCACCTGCACAGCTACTCCACCTAGTAGCTACTAGTGTACTACTAGTACGCTATTTGCATAGAGGCTTTGACATAGACGGCGCAATCGACATGAGCTTCAAAAAGTTCATAGGCTGTGGTCGTCTATATCTCTATAGTCTCTGTACAGGGTAAAGTAGATCAGATGACATTTGAGATGATACTAGATTTCAGAAGACAAAAGACGCTATACGTACCAGGTCTTGGTTGGTGGAGGCTCGCCGCTGACCTTGATGTCCAAGCGGATATTCTGGCCAGCCTTGATGGTGATATCACGCATGTTCGTGCGGTCAATCTTCGGCGGGGCTGTAAGGCAAGGGTATAAGGTTTAATTTCGAATACAAATACCAGTAAAACGGAGATTTAGAGCATAGCGAACATTTGTAGAAGATATTTTTTATAATAGCCGTAAACTAAAATTCACAAACCTACGGACTAAATTGACAAATGACTGACAGGTAAAATGATACCAGAAACAGCAAAATAAAAATAGTGAAGGGTATATGTCGATAACAATATATCGACAAGTTGTAAAGCACAAATAACAGACTAGTTTAAATCAAAAATATCGTTAACTATTTGTTTGTGCCACTGGCGGTGGAGACCACTGGGTGTTGGTGCTCTGAGGCAAAACTTTTTCTGGGTCAGCTTGGGAGACGGTTGAGAGAGAGAGGCCTCGATCCACGTTCTGGTTCGTTCCTGGTGCAGAGGCTGTCTATTGCGGTTCAACGCGGCAACGCGGCGAGCGTAATGGGCACATTTGCATCGGGAGCGATGCGGGGCGACTTATTTGATTGATAAGGTAGGGTAAATTTAGAGTTAAGCTTAATTTTTAAGATCTATTTGTTTAGATTTAAAGGTTAGATTTTATATATTGTCAACAAGTTGTGATGTTTGTAATCCTTATTTTACCTCATTGATCTATTGTATTTGTTAATGGCTTTATCATACTCCAATTATATCCTTATATTCTTTATAATTGAGCAACAAAATCAGTTTTAGGGTAAAAGAAGACCTGACTTTGAAAAATAAAAGTATCGAAAAATATGTATATTAGTTTCAAATAAGAGGTACAAATCTTGGTTTGTTCGATTTTCGAGATAGTGTATGGATAACATGCGTTTTTTACCCACACTAGTTTTAAAGCATAAAAAGGTTTCCGAGCCTGTAGGTAAAAATAAAACTCCTTGTCCGACGATACCTAGTTTTTATTATACAGGGTGTTTGGTCCATCGTTGGCCAAATTAAAATGGCGGATAGGTGGGGTCGTTCCCTATCTCACCACGCTTTCCAAAAAATTTTTTGACCGACGTGCATTTTTTTTAAATTTTTTTGTTGTTTTGAAAAGAAAATCAGGACCAACTCGTTTAAAATTAAATTTTAATAAAAAATAAGTGCTAGAGATATGCAATTGTTATTGCTTCGTAATGTGCAACGTTGTACTGCTTTATTAAGGTGAAAATTTTGTACATCTAACGCTTAGTTTATTTTTTATTGGCCCTCGAAGGTTAAAAATTTTGCCATAGGTCAACTTTGATTTGCAATGAAAAAAAGAATAAAAAAGATTTCGTTCTTAAAATTCTTTTACTAAATTGTGTGTTTTATCCTCTTCCTAATGATGTAAAATAATCCCGGAAAACCTTTCATAAACTTGATTTTTCCGCGGTTATTGTAACGGACGCGACAGGCAAATCATCATTGCCCAAACATTGACGACTCTTTTTTGAAATCCCGTAAGTAACAAGCGGGTTTTTTTTTCTCGATGACCTTTGGCCTTTGGTAGAGCAGTTTGACGTCTACCCATGGAAGAGAGAGACAACTGCTCGTATTGTGCTGTGTAAGAGGGAGATAGCAGTCTTTACCGGCTTTGCACGTGTTGTTTTCAAAAACACTTCCTTATCTTATCACGCTGAAATGTGAAAGTTGACCTTCAACTCCAAAGCCAAATTAACGTAAGATAAGTTTTAAATCTTAATAACCTGCAAACCTCATCGGTCATCGAGAAACCAAACCCGCTTGTTACTTACGGAATTTCAAAAAAGAGGCGTCAATGTCGCGTCCGTTACAATAACCGCGGAAAAATCAAGTTTATGAAAGGTTTTCCGGGATTATTTTACATCATTAGAAAGAGGATAAAACACACAATTTAGTAAAAGAATTTTAAGAACGTAATCTTTTTTGTTTATTTTTTCATTGCAAATCAAAGTTGACCTTTGGCAAAATTTTTACATGTTGTAAAACATTCGAGGGTCAATAAAAAATGAACTAAGCGTTAGATGTCCGAAATTTTCACTTTAATAAAGCAGTACAACGTTGCACATCACGATGCAATAACAATTGCATGTCTCTAGCACTTATTTTTTATTAAAATTTAATTTTAAACGAGTTGGTCCTGATTTTCTTTTCAAAACAACAAAAATTTTAAAAAAAATGCACGTCGGTCAAAAAATTTTTTGGAAAGCGTGGTGAGATAGGTAACGACCCCACCTATCCGCCATTTTAATTTGGCCAACGATGAACCAAACACCCTGTATAATATTATTCATTCCCAGGCTTCTGAATATACCCACTTTTTTTTTGTTAAAATGATGTTTTAATATATATTATTTGATAAATAAAATATTATTGGATTACTTGACGTCTTGTTTTTATTTTAATTTTAGCTAGAGGTAATTTCATATTAGATTGTTATCTAGCCAGTTCAGCTGAACTATAATTGTTGGCAGAACTCCTTAATCTTAAATGATATATTTTACCATAGAAAACAGTAATGCCAACATAATGTAACAATATGGATTACCTACGTAAAAAAGATGGATTTGTTGGGAATTTGAAAGAACAACAACTTTATTAATTAATTTAATTAAATGTATGTATTCAATAAACTAATTTTAAAATTTGTTGGTTTGAAATTAAAATTTTATCTCTAATTAGGGGTCTACAGATCTTTTGATCTGTCGAAATCACTGGAAAAAGTTGGTATATAGATTAGCCGATCAAATTGCCAGTTTTATTGTCCCGTCTGGTGGACCCTTAACCTACGATTTAACAGTAATTTTAATATCGATGAGAACGACACTGGCCAAACTGTGGCAACACTTGTTCATACTTAGTTGTCAATTTGGTCCGTAGGTTTGTGGATTTTAGTTTAGTGTTTGATATTTTACTATAGAGTCAAACAGGCTCTTTATGAACGTCAAAGGATTTTACCATGGAGTTAATGAGAAAATCGTATCCATTGACATCAGAAAATAACTTTGATTAGTCTACCTACCACCTACCATTAAGTTGTAATGGTTGAAAGCGCAAAAATATGTTTAATTTAGTTAAAATTTAATTTTCTCACTAGAGGTAAACGGCCATTTTTAATGTTAATCGTTTTAACTTTGATGACACTCCTAGTTTATTCGCAAATTTCTTTAAGAAAAGGGTACTTAATGCAGATATATTACAAATAGTTTGGCCAGGGACTGCCCCACTTCAAGAATAAACTAAGACAATCATATTGTCTTTTTCTCACGCTAGAATCTCACCACTAAAAAGGGATGAGTATAGTTTATTCCTTCAACTGTTACTCTGAGTTTTAGTTAGATAGACTATAGTTTAAAATTACCAAAGCGGTCCTTAGCCAGCAGGTTTTCTGAGGCAGCGGACGGCTTGCTGGGACCCGCCTTGTTGACGGCCTTCACTCGGAACTGGTACGTTTTGCCTTCGATCAGGTCCGGCACGCGAGCTTCACATTTGGTGCCGGGGACCTAGGGACGAAAATAGGATGATTAGTACACTAAGATTTAGGTCATCAATTCTGTACTACAATATTTTTTAGATCATTAAATATTTAAAAGACCCCAAACGTATTATTTTGGTTTTTATTTTGGTCGGGTTGCGGAGTCAGACATGTTTGTATATCCAATTATCTCGTCATACAGTGAAATTTTATAATTGAAAGGAAAAATTATTATTTATTATTTATAATTGGCAGTGCGATCGGACCGGTGTTCCGAGAGGTCGCAAGTTCGAGTCTTGCTCGACGCGGTGAATTTTTCCATTTTTCCTTTCAATTATAAAATTGAAATATCGTTTGCAGACGTTTCTGCTCATAAGAACAATTAATTAGTACGGGTTAGCGCATTGTTATCGATGTTATTCCAATATGACTTGGAACTTCGGTGCCGTTAATGTGTATATCCACTTACGGTAGATGTCGCTACACGTCTCCCTCTGACGTAAGCAAAAAGGAGTAACAGATGGAAAGATTCACCGGGGTTGAGTAAGCGTCGATAGCACAGTTGGCAGTGCGATCGGACCGGTGTTCCGAGAGGTCGCAAGTTCGAGTCTTGCTCGACGCGGTGAATTTTTCCATTTTTCCTTTCAATTATAAAATTGAAATATCGTTTGCAGACGTTTCTGCTCATAAGAACAATTAATACAGTGAAATTAATATAAAACGTACAGCATATAATTCGTTTCAATTACTTCATAAGAATAAGTCCGCCTTTGATACAATACGGTTGTCTTTTTGTGTGTCTGGGTCGCCATGTGAAGTACTAACCTCAGCCGCCTTAACCCACTTGCCGCTGTCGCGGTCCTTCTTCTCCACGATGTAGGCGGTGATGGGGGCGCCACCATCGCTGGCGGGCTTCTCCCATTTGAGGTCCACGTGGTCCTTGCTCCAGTCCTTGAACTCCGGCTTGCCAGGTGCGTCGGGCTCGCCTGTAGAATTAGAAAAATGTTGATTCATAGCGTATAGAAAGATGTCCGTTGATTTGTAAAAATAGTAGTGATAAATGTACGCCTTAGCATATCTTGACGTGTGACGCGCGAGTTCATACTTCAAGCGCGACTCAAAGTATGAAGTGACAGGCGATAACGTAACCTATGTTAGCCCTACTGATAAACTTTGATTAGAAACCAATTCAAATCATCGTTCAAAACTAGACTTAACTTTAAGAGTCGCCAGGACGCTCGCGTGAACTCGCGTTCCCATACAAACGTAGTTTAGCTCTCATTTTAAAACGACATGCTTTCGAACCATGAAATTTGGCATGGGCATTCTAGTAATACAGATCTAGGTCGGACATTCGTTTTCGTTGCTAAAAATTGTAATACAAAGAAACTATAGCAAAAATAAGTTTTGTATGTAAATCTGTAACTGGCTGTATTTTCTTTGTATTACAATCGCGTCCTGACGACTCGCTCTGTTTCTATATGTCACATACTAAAATGACAGTTTTATTGGCTGGTTTATCTGGCTCTATATTAAAATAATCATGCCATTTTAATACCTCGTATATAGAATATGGGCATCACCTCTAATTTTGTAGCAAAATTGGTAGATTTCTTATTCTTAGTTTTTGCGTGTCTCTCACTCTCAAAATATCACTTGTAATGGTGAAAAAACTCACCATAAGGATTCTTAGCCGTAGTAGCGGTCTCCGTGACGAGGGGCTCGCTCTCGCCCTCCGGATTGACCGCCTTGACCCGGAACAGGTAGTCCTTGCCCTCGTTGAGGCCCGTGACGTCAGCTTCGGGCGTCTTCGTGATGCACACGGGCACCCATCGGCCCGAGTCGGTGTCCATACGCTCGACGACGTAGCTCTCGATTGGTTCGCCGCCATCGTCTTCTGGGGGCTCCCATTTGAGCTTGCATCCATCGGCTTTCACGTCAGAAACCTGGGAAAAAAGGGTGGTTGATTTATTAAAACTATACGTATACTGAAAGTTTAAGACAGTGGAAGGCCAAAAATAGTAGCAAATGATTTAACGTTCATCTGAAATAGTCCTATGTAGGTGCTGCGTTATTCTATCAAGGTTGACTATCAAAAATAATGAATTAATACAAAAGTACATAGAAACAATTCTATACAACAATCGATTTATTTCTAGATTAAATAACTTATTCGCCAGCTGGTTGATAAGATATTCAGTTAAATAATATCATGGTTAAAAGTAACATTATAATAGAAATCTGCTGTGATTTAACTGATCGACAAAAAAATATTTTTGTCAGCAGAAAAATCAGCAAACGTATAATCTAACCTAACCAATAAAAAATGTATGATCATCAAATTTTTCTGCTGATCAAAAATCATTTTTTTTGGCTTATCATTTAACTTCCCATACAAGTCTCACCTTCAAAGGTCCCTTAGGCTTAGCTGGCTTGCTGACGACCTGCACCTCGATCTCCACGGAGTCAGTTCCGGAGTCGTTCTTGGCGGTCACCAGGTAGGTGCCTCCGTCTTTGCGCGTGCACTTCTGCAGCGTGAACGACGTGTGGTAATCCTGAGAACAGAAGTACAATTAACTTCACTAGCTAGAATAGGGGTTTTCAAACCACGCAACGCGACCACATTTTGAAAGGGGGCGCGGGGCTTACCTAACAGTCCTTATTAAACCATCACGAACGAACGAACGACGACGAACGAAGCAAAGGGGGTAGTGGGAATTTCATTTAAGGCAGCAGGGGGCGTGCCTAAACACTGTTTGGGAACCCCTGAGCTAGATAAAAGCACATTTAAAAGATTTTTGATCGGATTATTGTTTTTATACAATCGACGTCAAAGATATGGTTACATTATTGTTCCTTACTCCTTTGTAATAAGGTCCAAAAGGGACTTGTGTTGAAACCTATACGGTGGAAATGAGTAATCCGACAAACTTAAGCAAGCATTTCTGAGACTAAAAGAAGGAAAAAAACATAATGTGTAAATTGTTTTCGTAAACATTTTGTTTTAAAATTTTATTTATCTGCCTAACCTAACCTAAGTAACTATAGGAAAGGAACTACTAACAATAATTTGGGTAACAAAAACATACATCTGCAAAATGTGTAACTACCTTGTTCTCGATCTTAAGCCGCTCTTCCGGCTTAAGCGGCGTCGCATTGAGCGTCCAAGTGATGGTAGGTTCCGGTTCACCCTTGACATCGGCCTCGAATTTGAGCGTCTCGCCGACCTTGATCTTCCGCTTTTGAAGGTTCTTGCGGTCGATCTTTGGTGCCACTGTGAAGGAAATTTTATAATAGTAGGAAATTATACATTTAAACAAGCTGTAAGGAGAAAGTAATAACAGAGACTAAAAACTTTGCTAGCACAATTAACGTCCCTGGTCAATCGAAACATTAAAGCAAAAAACCACTTATACGTCACGGCATAGACTAAATATATAGTAGACGGCCATAGCCTAAGAACTTTTTGAGGCTCCGAGTATTTAGCGCCATCTAGTTCAGAGACACCTAAACAGAGCCAATATGTATGAGATAAAATCAGCGCCACCTAGTAACAAATAACGTACTAGTAGTTCACTAGTCGTACAAAAGTTCTTAGGCTATGGCCGTCTACTATATATTTAAGTCTATGGTCACGGTCACTAAGGCTGCCTTTCTACTGAGGCGGAGAAAAGCGATAAGGGGAGAGAAGCGTGCGAGAATCAACCAACGTTCTGCTTTGGTTGATTCCTGCAAGTCTCCGCCTCAGTGGCAGGGCAGCCTACTGGTTGATTCCCGTACGTCTCTTCTCATCTCCGTCTCAATGTTATGGATGGGATTGTGTAATTCTCTAAAATCGACAGTAGTGTTGTTTTATTACAGACATACTTGCATAGTGACTGAGATGGGGATCAATGTTACTCTGCGTCCGTAGGAAACACCTTCGACAACCCTACACGTGATCCCTGGGTGGTGCTAAAAGAGTAACAAACATGGCAGCTGCACTGTCCCATCTGGACCTCGCAGCACTCACTGGATTTTCTTCACCATCTGCTTTCTCACTACAACTTACCCAAGAGAAATGCCTATTTATATCCAGTGACATGTAGCCATATACATAAATAGTGACTGAGATACTCACGGAATCTGGGCTTGCAAATGACGGACTTGCTCGCGTCGGAGGGCTCTCCGGGCCCGGCCTTGTTGACGGCGATGACCCGGAACTCGTACTCGTGACCCTCCTCCACGTCGGTGACGCGGCCGACGGGCCGGTCGCCTGTCGTGCGGAGGGCGTCCTGCCATGATCTGTGGAAAAAATGACGTTTGAATGAACTATCAGGTAATCTAGGGTACTTATACGAGAAGCTTCTATTAAAAAAAAGATTTGCTGTAGTTTCCCTTGAGTTTCTGTAGGCATGTTTGGAGAAATATCGACAGTTTAGAAGACCTTCTTCTTCCTAGCGTTTATCCCGGCTTGGGGTCCACTTGACAACCTAATCCCATGAATTGGCATAGACACTAGTTTTTACGAAAGCGACTGCCATCAGACCTTCCAACCCAGAGGGGAAGCTAGGCCTTTTTGGGATTAGGTCCGGTTTCCTTACGCTGTTTTCCTTCACCGAAAAGCGACTGGTAAATATCAAATGATATTCCGTACATAAGTCCCGAAATACTCAGTGGTACGAGCCGGGGTTCGAACCCGAGACCTCCGGATTGAAAGTCAGACGTCTTACCGCAAGGCTACCAGCGCTTCGCTGAACAGTTTAGAAGACCTAACAAATATTAACAACATCTGTCCATATTAAAAATATTTATAACGGGTTACTCACGTAATTTTTTTTTTTTATATGTTAGAGTCTCACGAAAGTTTTATAGTTAAAACATCTGTCCAGTTCTAAACTGATCAACTCAAGTTTCATACAGAATTTTCAGGCATGAATATTTAACTTGAAAGACTAACAAATAATCTGATCTAGACGATTCAATTTAGGGTTTTTAGATAGCCAATAATAAATTTACCCTAGCCGGTTATGGGCGCATCACCATTTTTCTTGGGTGGTGACTATTTCAAATTCACAAAGTTCTTATCTCAGTATTTAGGTTCAAGTCTTTTGGGCTTATGTCTGTTAAATATGTGTGTTGCTGCTGAGATAAAGAAAGATGTCTTACCTGCCACCCTTCTCCCTCTTCTGGATGATGTAGCCAGTGATGGGCGCACCACCATCCTCCTTGGGCGGAGACCATTCCAGGTCCACAAAGTCCTTGTCCCAGTTCCTGGGCTCTGGCCTGCCGGGCTTTCCAGGCTCGTCTGTGGAGTAGCAAAAAATATGTCAAACTTAAAAGCACCCAAGTTGGAGTCAATAGTCCGATGTCCCGAAAGTTTGGTACAATTTTTAGGAACTTTTTTCCTTAAAATTGAGCAGTTCATTTATTATAATGCAATATGCTTTTATATTTAGCCACTATACAGATTACAATAAAGGTAAAAAAAAAAATCTTTTTATTTTATTGTTTGTTAAATGCTAAAGCCGTAATAAAAACAAACAAAATTTGAACAGTCTATCTATTCTATTACTGTTTATGAAATACCCGTTAACAGATGCTTAGTAATAAGGTTCATTTTGGTTTGGCAAAACTTAATTTTACGGCTAAAAGTATTGGATTGAACTTACCGAACGGATTCTTAGCGATGATCGGCTTCTCTGTTTCGAGCTCTTCAGATTCGCCCTCCTTGTTGACGGCCTTGACACGGAACTTGTAAGGTTTGCCCTCCTGCAGGCCGGTAATGTTCGCCTTGCAGTCCTTGGCCGTGCCGCACGGGACCCATTGGCCTGAAGACAACATTTCAATGTCGTTATAGTTCAGAATACAAGATCGAAATCAATCAAAATCCAATCATCCATCCAGAATCTCTCAAATAATTTTCAAGGCATTTTATGAAAAGATCGTGCCTTGGAGTAGCTTTATTAGATGACGTTATACGGCTCCATAGTGCAGTAACTCTGATTATCAAAATCACGTTTGACAATTCGATTACCACAAACCAACGCCTAATAAGCTCCATCCATGTAGTTATGAAGCCAAAATTGAGCTATGATTATTTATTAGACTTTACGTAACTGTTGCGTAACATGTGTACAGTTACATACACTGCTTTATCTACACTCATTTTATACATCCTCAATGACGTGTTCGGGAACCATAAAGGCCAATGCACACCGAGAGCGCGGGGCGGTAGCGGAGCGTGCACGGCGCGCTGTATAGCATTGAATTAAATACGGTGATTCACTCCGCCAGCGCGGCGGGTCCGCGCGTGACGCGCGCGGGTCGGTGTGAATCACGGTATTTAATTCCATGTTATACAGCGCGCCGCGCACGCTCCGCCGCCGCGCCGCTACCGCCCCGCGCTCTCGGTTTGCAATGGCCTTTAGAATGACCGCCATTTCACCGCCATGACCAGTTAGTTGGTCATCCAACTGGATCCAATCCAATCCAGTTGGATTGTGCGGGCGATCGGGGACGATTTCATTACGTTACCGATATCGATGTAGTAATGAATTTTCATACACTATTACAACATTGGCACAGATAATACAGTTATCGTTACTCCAATTTATTTGTGTCTAATAACAGTAAAATGTTGACGGATTGGTGGCCGCTTTCAGATGAAAGAAGCCTCTGGCGTCCGTTGGCTCGTTGGGTAAACGACAATCGGAAGGTTGCGGGTCACTTCTGGATGAAATCGGCTCAGGACCGGGACAAGTCGCGTACAGCAGTGGGCGATAAAGGGCTAATGATGATGATGATGATGAAAGGTAACGAATTAGTGAATGTAGGTAACTTACCAGTAAGCGGATCGAGTTTCTCGATCTCGTAGTAATCGATGGGCGATCCGCCATCATCCTCTGGCTTCTGCCAAGTGAGAGTGCATCCGTTCTTGGTGATGTCAGCGACCTCCAGCGGGCCTTTGGGCTTCGATGGCTTGCCTGAAATCATTAACGGTTTTAGAGATTGTATTCAAAATTTTATTTCAATAGTAGAGAGTTCAAGGCAGTTTAAAATAATGTCACTTTAGATTCAGTGAAAGTAGAAACACAGACGAATTTATTCTGGATTACAGTTAGAACGTAATTTTTACGAGAATGGGACCAATTAAAAATAAATATTATAATAATTTTACGTCACTCTAGGTGGTAAGTGAGATTTGCCGCCCGCGGTACGCAACACGGGCGGTAATAAAGAACGCGTTAGATTGCTTGTTTATGGCCCTTACCTGCAGTGCGGGCCACAAATACCCGCGATCTGAGCCGGTCTTTATTTTACCGCCCTAGGTACGTAATGTACTATTACAAATCGATTCAGAAATGACGAAGCTATATTTTGACAAAAAAAAACGAATTCAGAAACACCTTTTAAAAAAATTATGTAATAGGTTAAGAATAATCTCGATTGGAATGTTTCAATCGCGTTGTATTCTGTTGTAATGTTTTTCATTCTGAATAATCTTTAGAAATAATAAAATTTAAACAAGGAAACTCACCAAGAATAGTAATCTCAACCTCAGCCTCATCTTCGCCAACTTCATTCTTCGCTTTAATCACATACTTCCCAGTATTAGCTCTCTTACTCTTCGTCATCAAGAACTTAGTGTTATAATCAATATTAATGATCTCCAAGTTTTCTGGAGTGCCAGTCTTGATCTCTTCACCCTTGAAGAACCAGGTGACGGTCGCTGGTGGCTCTCCGAAGATCTTGACGTCCAGGGAGACGGGTAGGCCGGCCTTGATGGCTAGCGGGTTGAGGTTGGTGCGGTCGATTCTTGGTTTCACTGTGGGATTTAGAAAAAGAAAAATAAGATAAAAGATATTTATTCTTCAATTTAGGCATATACAATGCACTTATGAACGTCGGCGAGAAAAAAAAACTACCACCGGTTCTAACCCTACACCTCAGACCCGAGAAGTACGAGTATTACTTAAAATAGTTAGTAAGTTTGATTTAAAGCCTGTACCGAAAAGTTTTTTTACAAGAACACATTAAGATAATAAAACTTTATAAAGTACCAAATAATTTAATCTGTAACTATGTTACTTATACAACTTTTGCCTAATGATTAATATCAAAATAATATTTTTTATACGTACATATTACACAACACATACCCTAATGTAAAAAGGAAGAAAATATTTTTTGCGCAACTCGCAGTCGATTTGCGGCTGGTATTTTGTATTTGCATAAAAATTGGTCAAAACAAATTACAAAGCAATAACAAGGTTCCAGAATCGAAAGAAGAGGACCAAATAATTGCTAAGACCTAAAATTGGTGACAGAAAATTATTTGAATATTACTTAACCATAGTGATAAATAGGCCTCAGTTTTCATACAAAACGAGAACCCGTGATTGAAAAATATTCAATCCCTTTTAATTTTGTTAAACTTTCACCAAATGCTTTATATTTAGCATCATTAATAGCGGAATTTATTCACATTTTTAATTTTATGGCATACAAACGACCAGTGAAATAAAAACATTGGCAAGTCGTGCAAATATATCTAAACATAGGCTCGCAAAATTTAACTCCGAATTTTAAGGGAAAATGTCGCTCTTGCTTAGATAACAAAATAAATAAATTGAAAAATGTTGTTAAAAAAGCCTTAAGGGTATACTTTATGATGTATTAAAACATGAAAGTAAATAATCTGGAAATACCTACAAAAAACAGCAATAAATTATGTAAAAAGACTTTTCGGTACAGGCCTTAGATAGCAAATGTAGAATTATTTGCATAAAAGAATATGGAAAAAAGTGATCAGCTATTAGTTAGATACGCAATATTCTCGAAACTCTTTAAGATAATGACCAGTATAACAAGACTCTTTAACAAAACCCTTCCGATTCCAGAGCCCATGAATAAGAATAGAATAATATTTTATTCAGATAACACATCATTACAAAAGTACATAACAAGTACGTTACTAAAAGATGTGAGGCTGAAATGGTCTCCACTCATCAATGCAGTTGGCACGTTGTCAACGGCGCCGGTTTAGTAAGAAGTTTCTAGCTATATTTATTTCTGCTACAACCCCAACAAACATGAAGACCAGAAAAACTTTACTAAAGTTATCGCAAAAGGAACATTCGATCAAAATGGACGGACGTCCCAATGGCAAGCTGGAACTTTACTTCGCTGCACTCGCTTGTTTAATGAAGTATACTCACAGAATCGAGCCTTAGCGGTGTGCCAGTTGGTGTTCTCAGAAGGCTCGGACTGACCGGCCTTGTTCACGGCGCGCACTCTGAACTGGTACTGGCTGCCCTCTTCCAGCTTTGGTACTGTGCCTTGGCAGACGTTCCCTTGGATTTCGGCAGCCTGGGTAAAAAAAAACACAACATTTTATTTTCAAAAAGATTTGGATAGATATTTTGGTAAACAATGACGTTATTTGACTAGAATATCATTTGATGGTATCGTATGAAATACTGGACTCGTATGGACTCTCAAGGTAGTCTGTTTCAAATTTATATTCTGATCTATCATCATCATCCTCCTAGCGTTTTTCCCGATATCTCCACGGCTGAATTGAGCTTGGGGTCCGCTTGACAGCATAATCCCAGGAATAGACGTAGGCACTAGTTTTTACGAAAGCCACTGCCATCTGCTCTTCCAACCCAGAAGGGAAACTAGACCTTGTTAGGATTAGATCCGGTTTATTTACGATGTTTTCCTTCACCGAAAAGCGACTGGTAAATATCAAATGATATTTCGTACATAAGTCTCAGCGGTACGAGCCGCGGTTTGAACCCAAGAGCTGCGGATTGAAACTTTTTCTGATCTGTCAATTAAAAAAACTAACCTTAACAAACTCTCCAGTATCCCTATCCATCTTCTCAATAATATAACCAGTGATGGGCGCCCCATTATCCCTAATCGGCGGCTCCCACTTAAGCTTGGCACTCTTCTCGTCCCAGTCCACTATGTCTGGGAGGCCAGGCGCCGCTGGCACGTCGTACGGGTTCTTGGCCAGGATTCCGTGGTCGGTCTCCAGGGGTTCTGATTCGCCTTCCTCGTTGAGAGCCTTCACTCGGAACTGGTAGGTGTGGCCGGGTTCTAGGCCTGTGGGAAAAGTGGGTTTTGTTAAATGTATAATGAAAACTGGTACGCTATGTTTAGTTAAACGCGAAGCGGAATAACATTAATAGATTTACAGAAGACTAATATCAAGAAACAAATGTACTGCTATAGGATGCTGCGTCCGAAATTAACCCTTTTTTTGTTTAGTATATACATTTATATACATGAATACATTTTTCTGCCAACCATATACTTTGCTACGAAAATGCACGTTGATAACGATGACTGAATCACATACGCTTTGAACTCGATGGCCATTAATTTAAAAAAAATGTGTACTGCTCGTTTGCTCATCACCGCAAAAGCGCTTTTTGTTCTTTTATCGATTCAAGTATCTACTTGTAAAGTCAAGAGATAAATATCCGGTTCATCAATACTAGCTCCAATCTTCAAGCATGTTGGCATTAAGAGGCGGTCCACCGGTATGCTTCGGCTTACTTACTAATAATAACGTTCAGTAGCGGTTACCTTGGCGCATTCAGTGGGATGGCCCTAGAATTTTCTATTTTCCTAGCCGATTAGCTTCATAATGATTTATCTATAATGCTTTATCAACTTAACAGTAACTGTAGCCCCATCGGTATCTGGTTTCACGGTACCAGCTAGCGTCCATTTGCTAGTAGCAACTTCCTTTACTTGGCGTAGTAAGCTGTTAATAAAATTTATCAATTTTCTGACCGATTAGCTGTGTAATACATAGCTCAGAACTTCTCTTTTCTATTTCATCTAACTTCCCAGTGACTGTAGCCTCGGTAGTATTCAGCTCAACAGTACCAGCTGGCATCCATTTGCCAGTAGCAACTTCCTTTGCTTGGCGTAGTACGATGTTAATAAAATTTATCAAATTTCTGACCGATTACCTGTATAAGACATAGCTCAAAACTTCTCTTGTCTATCTCATCTAACTTACCAGTGACTTTAGCCTCAGTAGTATCCGGCTCCACGGTACCAGCGGGCGTCCACTTGCCAGTGACGACGTCCATCTTCTCAACCACGTAGGCGCTGAGTGGCAGGCCACCGGTGTGCTTGGGCTTTTTCCACGCCAGCTTAACGTGGTCCGCGTGGACGTCAGAGACTTCCAGCGGGCCTTCGGGCTTGCCTGGCTTGTCTGTGAGAATATAAAGATTGTAAGAGAAGTACGATTTTTTTAAAGATGTCGGATTTATTGGTATATATCTTCAGTAAGATTCCGACATGTAAAAAACATCTTACAACAACTATTTAAATCTTTCACGCTTACACATATTTAACTAATATTAGACGGATCTAATGCAAACTAAATTGATTTATCCTGAGTTCTGACGCTTTGATAGGTTTCGAAGCGTCGAAACTCCAGAAGGCCATCCATGGTTGCCATTTTATCACTTATCGCGCTATGCGTCACTTTCACACCCACATACTTGTTAGAACGTGACAGCTATGGTGACAGGCGCTAAAAACCCGACCATAGTAGGCTAGCAGGACCCGTCAAGTGTTAGTTTAATATGTTAAATGTTAAACATGAGAGTATCAGAGCATCTAATTAGATTTTTTTATGTATCTGAGAATACACTCCAAGCTTGGCGATAACGAGCAGAAATATGTAAACACACAACTTTCTAGTTTCTGACTATTTTGTGCCTACTTCACAATATAATGATGTAATCTAAACAGAGAAGGAGAAATGATTTGGAAGCTTTCCTCAGCAACTGGCCAGAACAGGCGCAAGACCGAGAGATGTAGAGTTTAACGGGAGAGGCCTTTACCCAGCAGTGGGATACTACATACATACATACATACACAAAGGTTAGCTGGAAGAGATCCCTTAAAGGGATAAGTTCGCCTTTGTACTACTTGTGTTTTATTGTGTTGGTTTTACGTGTTTTTTGTACAATAAAGAGTTTATACATACATACATACATACATACATACATATATAGGTACAATCACGCCTATTTCCCAAAAGGGGTAGGCAGAGATCACGGATTTCCATTTTGCTACAATCAATGTAGCAAAACGGCTCTCCGTGAGCCGCTTCCCGCCCCCGTGAAGAACGACACGAGACGTGATGGGTGGCGAACCGCATCGCCGCCATGCGGATGATTATTAATTAAATGAATCACCACAGCGTGCAGCGTACCCACGAGCAGTAGGGATCAGAGGTCCCCTTATCCCTTAGTCGCCTCTTACGACACCCGCGGGAAGAGACGGTTGGCATTATTTTAAAGCCGGAGCCACACAGCGGTAGTTAAGTGGGATACCATGATGGGCTTATAAAATAAAATAAATTTCAAATATTACGAATACGTTACCTAGTACAGTGATCTCAACAGTGGCTTCATCCGTTCCGGAATCGTTGACAGCCTTTAGTGTGTATATTCCAGTGTTCTTCCAAGAAGTCTCCGTTAATGTCAAACGGGTGTTGTAGTCCTCGTTCTCGATCTTGATGCCCTCGCCGTTTTCGAGAGTCTTTAAAATAAAACAAAAATAATTATTTATAAGGTCATGATAAATATTATTTTCAGAATGTATTGGAAGTTATAGGATTTTATTTTCCCATTTCACAGGATTTGGTATCACTATCATTAAGCAAGAATCTAATGATAGGGTCCGTGAGAAATTACCATTCAATATACAGATATCGAAGTTTAAGTAAGATTTGGGTATTTTTAACGACTCTTATATTTCTTTCAATGGAACTGTTGGAGGTCAATATCAATGTTTTAAACTATTTTCTGTTATTTTTTCTTTATAAATATTTTTTGAAGAGCAGTTGCGGGTCGTCCATGAAACTCGATTCCCACTGGCTTGCCTAATTATCAGACAGTCTAGCACTTATCCTACATATTATGAAGAAAAAAGCCAAGTAAACTCCGGCTTGACTAATTAAGAATTTTTTTGCCGTGCCTCCACAGTTAATCGGTTAGATAGTGTACCTTGTTGGCGAAGCTCCAGGTCTTGGTTGGTGGAGGTTCACCCTTGATGTCCACGTCCAGCTTGATCGTGGTGCCCGCGCGCACGCGCACCGCGTGCATCTTGTCGCGGTTGATCCATGGTTTCACTGGAAATATTTAAAAAAAATCGGATATTCGTCCAAAGATTTCTTTGACGGCCTCCTAGCCTAGTGGGTAGTGAACCTGCCTATGAAGCAGGAGGTCCCGGGTTCGAATCCTGGTCAGGGCATTTATTTGTGTGTTTATCACGGATATTTGTTCCTGAGTTATGGATGTTATCTATGTATTTAAGTATTTATCTATATCTACCTATTATATATATCGTCGCCTAGTACCCACAACACAAGCCTTATTAAGCTTACTGTGGGACTAGGTTGATTTGTGTAAGATTGTCCCATTATATTTATTTATTTTATATTTATTTCTGGTTCTCTAATAAAATAATCACTTATTTATAACACTCGATTTAGGAAACCTTTAACTGATTTCTCGTAACATGTATTTCGTAATTAAAATCACCGTCATGGCAATAGATGGCGTTGAGTGCAAAATTATTTTTATTCTCCGACACGGGTATTCTGACACTGTGCACATCATCGTGATGCCTTCAGAGTAGACAGAGAAAATGTTTTATTTTACATGTAAAATAACTCACGTCTCGTGTCGTTCTTCACGGGGGCGAGAAGCGGCTCACGGAGAGCCGTTTTGCTGCATTGATCGTAGCATATGGAAATCCGTGATCTCTGCCTACCCCTTTTGGGATATAGGCGTGATTGTATGTATGTATGTATGTATGTATGTAAAATAAAACATTTTCTCTGTCTACTCTCATGAATGTCTACTTCATGAATTTAACTCAAACACATTTACACTAATATCATGAAATATACTTTTGCGTCTCGTGTGTTGCAACACTCGCTACGCTCAGTATTCTATTTTAGAACTACTCGCTTCGCTCAAGATTCTAAGTATTTTCGATCAACTATAGTATCAATTCGCTAGCTCGTGTTTCGATTCCACACTCGCGGTTAAAATACAACTTTGCACCCTTGTATAACAAGTAACTATTACAATATACAGTTTAATAGAAGAGTGAATGGTGCACATATTGAAACCTGTCATTTGTTATAATAGGGATGATGACACATGTTGAGTTATGCAATAAAATTTAGTTGATAGGATGCAAAATTATCAATACATCCAAATAAAGTAAATATTAAATAAATCTATTGAAATGGTTCAAAGATATCGGGCCTCAAAGTTTCAAATTTTTTCGATTTTTGAAAGTACGAAATTTAAAAAACCAATGATACCATTCGATTTTCAACATTTCATTGTAAAATAAATTGCATGGCAACGATATACATAAACGCAACATTTCACTGTAAAAATAGCAATTTCATAATTTTTCCTTACTTTAAACAGGGCAAATATGAAGCCGTGACGTCACGGCTTTATATCATTTTGTTAGGAGCGTTTTGAGAAACAAATGCAAATCTCAGACTTTAAGTCTCTTTCCTGTCTTTTATGTTGATTTAAGGCAATTGGCCCCATATAGACATTTGATCCTCACAACAAAACGAATCGATTGATACCATGCATGAAAAACATTCATCTAGCCTATAGACATGTTTTTGTTACTATATGGTGGAAATTTGGGTCCAGTCTCTATTACGTGATTGGTGGTAGACATATGATATTAATGATACTTACAGAAGCGCGCCTTGGCGACGTGAGGTTGTGTGGGCTCGCCCGGCTCCCCGGGGCCGGCCTTGTTCACGGCACGAACTCGGAACTGGTACGTGTTGCCTTCCTTAAGGTCCGGAACGCGGGCCTTGCACTCTGGCGTCTGTGGAAAGTCATAGAGGTACGAAATCAGAATTTATTTATCGTATATCGACACGTCACTGGGTATACCGGATGTACAATCCAAATAGGTCAGTATGGAGAAGTGCAGAATTTATACACATTCATTTTGACCAGGTTCGATGCCCGGTTATGTATGAGAGTTAATAAAAAAGTTTGAATGTAATTATTATTAAATCTAAAATCGACGTCATGGTTCCTAAGAACAGATCTCGCTATCTCTCATAGTTTCCGACTTCTCCATACTGACCCATTTGGATTGTACACTCGGTAGATGGGCATTTCTTCTGTCAGGTGGTAATAGTAGTGGGAAAGTAGGCGGTGAAGAAAATCCAGTGAGTGCTGCGAGGACCAGATGGGACAGTGCAGCAGCGGCCAAGTTTGTTACAGCTTTTTGATGAAATCAGTAAAATGTGGTTAATAGAAGAGGTAATTGACTATTTTTGTTGTTGACTGTGTAAGCGATATAATGGACAGAATGGGCTTATATCTGCAGGTAGGAAGAATTTAGCCACTTCAAACCTAAGGCTTTAAATAGTAACCTGAGAGAACTCTCTCTCGAAGATACTCATCCAAGGTAAAAACTGATAATAAAAAGCTTTTCCACCAATTGGCAAGTTCACTTTACACTTTTACAGTCAACTTGTCTGATTAAGACGAGTATTATATTAAAAGATAAAAAAGATAAAAGATATTTATTCTTCAATTTAGGCACATTACAATGCACTTATGAACGTCAGAGAGAAAAGAAACTACCACCGGTTCTAACCCTACACCTCTGACCCGAGAAGTATTACTTATTACCGGCAAGAAACTCGGCGGGACTTATTTTTTCAAAACAGTACTACATATTGCCGTTATTA
Organism: Pammene fasciana; assembly: GCA_911728535.1. NCBI lineage: Eukaryota > Metazoa > Arthropoda > Insecta > Lepidoptera > Tortricidae > Pammene > Pammene fasciana. Next base: position 5,189,256 of record OU452295.1, read on the forward strand.
TATGTATAAATCGTTAGAATTTGCTGTATTTTACTACCAGTTGATTAGACACATAACTGTCGACCATAAAACGAATGAATAGTTATGAAACTATAATAATAACTGCTATTTACCAGCAATTTAAAAATCTTTTTAGGCTTCGAAGTATTCAACTTACATTGGTAGTAAGCGCCTCCTGCCACGATCCGAATTTCTCCTTCTTCTCGATGACGTAACCAGTGATAGGAGCACCTCCGGTATTCTTCGGCGCCTCCCAAGTGAGGTCGACGCGATCCACGTCCCAATCCTCGATGGTTGGTACAGATGGCTTGCCAGGGATATCTGAACAAATGGCATAGATTAAGATATAATTGGTCGTTTTGTGAAGTGATTTGACAGCTCCTGGCTTAGAAAGCGGTTGTCAAATGTACAAGTGCTGGATGGATTTTACCTTAGTAAACATTTTTTGAGGCATGCTGATAGTTTTTCTTCAGGATTTGAGAAAGTATTTACCACAAATTGGATTACAATGAAAAGTGAACTAAAGAACTTTGTAATATCACTTTGAATGCTATATTTTATTGAACCACAACTAAAACTACTTAGAAATATACTTATATTAAAACTAAATTAAAAACTAGATATTAATAAAAACCTTATGTAAACCAATTAAAACTAACTTAAAAATACTAAAAACTAAAAAACTATTTCTAAAAACGGCCCCTGTGGCATAGTGCCGAGGACGCTGGCAGCATTTCCTCGCTGAATCGCAATGCTAATGCGTTGAGCGAGGAAGCTGCCAGCTCGTTTGTAATATCATAGATCACGGAAAAAAGTGATTTCAAAAATTTTACGTTGATGATGCTTATGTTACTTTTTCTTGTTTATTTTCATATTTCGCCCCCCTGGTTGATACTTTTGCCCTCCTGCAACCCTTGTTCAAGTGACTCACCGTATGGGTTCTTGGCAATAATGCTGTGGTCCGTCTTCAGCGGCTCATTCTCGCCCTCCTCATTGACAGCCCTGACCTTGAACTCGTACTCGCCCTCCTGCAGACCCTTGTTCAAGTGACTCACCGTATGGGTTCTTGGCAATGATGCTGTGGTCCGTCTTCAGCGGCTCATTCTCGCCCTCCTCATTGACAGCCCTGACCCTGAACTCGTACTCGCCCTCCTGCAGACCCTTCTTCAAGTGACTCACCGTATGGGTTCTTGGCAATGATGCTGTGGTCCGTCTTCAGCGGCTCACTCTCGCCCTCCTCATTGACAGCCCTGACCCTGAACTCGTACTCCTCGCCCTCCTGCAGACCCTTGACCTCCATCTCGGTGTCATCGGTCTTGCCGACCGGCACCCAGCGGCCGGTGGCCTTGTTCAGCTTCTCGACTACGTAGCCGGTCACTGGCTTGCCTGTGGACAAAACATATACAGAATTAGGATATTTCACATGTACCATAGTCCTTATCTGAGCCTTTTTCGCTGATACAAGAAGATTTATACCAGCTTTAAGCTGAGAGAACTTACCACCATCATCCTCAGGCTTCTTCCAAGACAGTTTGCAGCCGGACTTAGTGACGTCAGCGACCTTGAGCGGGCCCCCAGGCTTGCCAGGGGCGCTCAACACTGTGATATCAACTTTAGCCTCTACTAATCATTGAAAAACATGAGTACTTACCACCATCGTCTTCAGGCTTCTTCCAAGACAGTTTGCAGCCAGATTTCGTGACGTCAGCGACCTTGAGCGGGCCCCCAGGCTTGTCAGGGGCGCTCAACACTGTGATATCAACTTCAGCCTCTACTAATGATAGAAAAGCATTGAGTACTTACCACCATCGTCTTCAGGCTTCTTCCAAGACAGTTTGCAGCCAGACTTGGTGACGTCAGCGACCTTGAGCGGGCCCCCAGGCTTGCCAGGGGAGCTCAACACTGTGATGTCAACCTCGGCCTCGTCCGTGCCGTGCTGGTTGGTCGCCAAGATGCGGTAGGTGCCGGTCATGGCGCGTACTGAGTCCTTGATGTCTAACTTGGTGTTGTAATCTACGTTGATTACGTTTTCTTTCACCTGTAAACAAGTTATTGTTACTTTTTTTTTCTCAAAAGTGGGTGAAGTAGTCATGTCTAGATTCCGTTTATTTCCGCAGCGAAAAGAAAGTGTGGCAGTGCCATCATTTACGTCATCTTTTCGTAGCATTTTTGATGTTTATGGTAGCAAAGCCAGCAAGTTCCAAGCACTACATGGTGTTGTGTTCCTGCTGGTGAGTAAGGTTGCCAAAGAGCTCAAAGAGGACCCAGTGTGTTGACGACGAGGGACCCTCTTGTTCCTTTAGACGTCAATACAGTGAATCATCCTTTTTGTAAAGGGTCGGCAACGCGCATGTGACACCTACGGAGTTACAGGCGTCCATAGGCTACGGTAGCTGCTTACCATCAGGCGGGCCGTATGCTTGTTTGCCACCGTCGTGGTATAAAAAAAAGTTCGTATTGTCAATGCATGGTTCCACTGGAATATGAACTTACCTCCTTCTCCTCTCCCTTCCATTTCTGGAACCACTGCACAGTGGGAGCCGGTTCACCCTTGACGTTGACGTCGAAGAATATCGGCTTGCCCGCGCGCACCGCGACCGCCTTCAAGTTGGTGCGGTCGATGCGGGGTTTCACTGAAACAATCGATTTGTTAAGTCTATGAATATAAAAATTACCCAACACTTCAGAGTGTCTGAATTTCACGCCAGAAAATAATAAAAAAGTAACGTTTTTGAACAATATAATGTTTGAAATCATTTTGGTTGGAAAGGTCTACCCAACTTGATCAACTGATCATCCGATTTTACTACTTCTGTATTTCAAATTAAAAAAGAAAATAATGTTATTTATTACACGATTCTAGTACATCCACTGTGGTGAAGAGGTTATAATATTTTTAAGAACATATGTGCCAGTGTACGGACAAAGGGACCACTTTGTCGATATGGAGTTACTAGTACTTTCTAAAACTACGCAATATGCACAATTTATTAGTGAAAGCAAAAAGTGTCCTTGTAAATCGACAAAGTGGTCCCTTGCACTGAACTCGTCCACATATAATCTACCCAACAGAGCATGTTGTTTAATCTACAGATTTATCATTACTTGTCAGTATCTCATTTCAATACTAGATAAAGCATTCAAAAGAAATGTCTTTCTGAATATGCAGCAACTTTTCAAAATTATTTTGTGTGTCTGTTTATGCAAAGAATTGGTGATTTATATTGTAAAACACGAGTGAGAAAAATGGGCACAATCAATGATATAACATAACCTACTATTCAAAAAACCCTGTCTAATATTCTAAGTTGAAACCCAGAAATTCTTAATAAAATCCAGAAATAAATAAATTTCCTTTGAATGAATAGCTTTATTTTTCAAAGTAGTGACGATTTCTTCTATTTGGTAGCCAAACTTTTCATAGGCGGTAATTACGTTAGAAAATATACATGTACTCACAAGCCTTGTGTCTGATAGTAGTCATCTTGGTAGGATCAGAGGCTTCCGAAGGCCCAGCCTTGTTGACGGCGATGACCCTGAACTGGTACTCGCTGCCCTCCGGCAGACCGTCTACCTTAGCGGTCGTGGCGGTTCCGGGCACCTGTACAATAAAAGTTTATGTATCTAGAGTGAATCTATCCCATCAAAAACATACGTAAAATGAGAACTAAGTTCTTCACCAACAAAAGTACTGGGGTCCTGTGTAGAAAATTTAAAAATTTCAGTTCCACGAGTTTGCAACATTCTAAACGTAGGTTATATCATTTATTAAATAAAAACATTCTAAAATAAATGCACAAAATGACTTGGGTAGTATATATGTCATCATCATCATCATCATCATCTCAGCCATAATACGTCCACTGCTGAACATAGGCCTCCCCTTTGGACCTCCATAAGTATCGGTCGGAAGCGACTTGCATCCAGCGTCTTCCGGCGACCTTTATAAAGTCGACTGTCCATCTTGTGAGTATATATGTATTATTCTTTAATTTATACCATATATTATGCTCTCTATCGGATCTTTTCTACTACATTTTACTAGTCACCAATGAACGACTGATTTGCTCGGTAATAATGTTCAACTGTGGTTAGGGAAATAGACTACGAGTAATGTCCGGTTTCTCTCTTGGTCCGTGGTTCTTTGACGTTCAAAAGATCACATTTTGGACGGGTCTAACACGAATTAAATTGATTTTCAGTACTTTGTAACAATAGGGAATATTACGCAAAACTCTGCGTAGGGGGCGGCACTAGCACAACCAGAGGGCCTACCGCGAAACACGAAAATAAAAGTTTCGTTACCTGGCTCTCTGTTACTCTTACATATTAGAGTGATAGAGAGGCAGAAGTCGAAATTTCAATTCTTTCGTTTCACGACAGGCCCTTTGTAAACAAACCGCCTTGGTGCACAAATGACATATTTATTTGTTATAAATTATCTATGAAAACTTGTAAAAAACGGTTTAAGGCCTAGTATGTATTAAGAACTCTATGGTTTACCGGTGTGCTAGTGCTGCACTCTGGTGGCAGAATATTGCAGTAATATCCACTATTCCCTCAAAACGATCGACTGTCTACGGAATAAGGGAACGTACCCAAACTACGTGACCCATTTTTTTCAGTTTTTGACCACTCGGTGACCATCCGTAGTAATTACCGAGATTTGAGCATAATTATTGACTACGTGACAGAACCTAAGACTACCCCCCTCCCCCTGTGACCTAGAGTAGTATTTTGACGACCCCCCCCCCCCCAAAAACGGATCACGTAGTTTGGGTACGTTCCCTAAGGCGTTGCGCAGGCCGCCTTTTATGCAAGTTCAATGAGTGGAAGACAGAACTAAAAAGTGAAACTGACCTCTAGAGCGTTCTCCCAGTCGCCACCCTTGGGCTTCTTCTGAATAATGTACTTCTGTACGGGCGCTCCGCCATCGTTCTTCGGGGGGTCCCATTTCACTGTGGCGCTCTCGTTGTCATGATCAGCCACTTCCACGTTGCCGGGCTTGTCCGCGATGTCTGGAATGAACCGAATTTGATTATTATAAAGATACTAGCGACCCGCCCCGGCTTCGCACGGGTGCAATTATGCATATATACCTTCCTCTTGAATCACTCTATCTATTAAAAAAAACCTCATCCAAATCCGTTGCGTAGTTTTAAAGATCTAAGCATACATAGGGACAGACAGCGGGAAGCGACTTTGTTTTATACTATGTAGTGATGTTCTATGAAGCGGTTATCGCACTGATGCGGTTTCCGCATATGACGACGGTTTACGAGCGAAATAGCGCTCTGCATGTGTATAGCGCTGACTTGTTCATTGTAGCAGGAAGCGGCGCCAGTGTGAGAGCCAGCTTATTGAGATGAGACTCATTGAATATACAGCCTTGGCCAGAAGTGTTGAGCACCAATGCGATTTTCATACAAAACTGGAAAGTTCAGTCCATCGTTTCCATCTTTGTTTAAGTTATTTTGTCAATTTATTTAAACTAATAGGCATGTTTTGTTGAAGTTAGTAGTAACTGCATAGAATATTTGCAATATGTCGCACCGACTTAAATTTACATTTTTGGTACCTTCTGTTTTCATATTTTTTAAGTAACTTGAAAGTGCTATTAAGTGAAGTTTTCTATATTTATAAATAAAATATAACATTTACCGTTACAGTACATTGTTAGGATAGGGAAATAATGCTTAACATCAAAATTGTAAACAAAAAACACCTATGCTCAACACTTCTGGCCAAGGCTGTACCTATACAGCAGGGTTGGGCATACACCTTTCGATATTTTAGGCAATTTTTTTTCCAACCAGTGTTGTTCCTCCACTTGGAAATAAAGATAAAAGTATGGTCCAGTCTTCCATTTAAGATCGTTTTACACTTCTTTGCTCTATAAAAAAAATATATGTACGGCGACGTCAAAGATATCTTTACACTTTTGGACCTTATTACAAAGGAGTAAAGTGCAAAAGTATAAACATATCTTTGACCTCGTGTACAGTCGAGGCTTTTTTTCATGTCCTTAAAAATATATTTAAAGACAAACCCACTAAGTAGGTCACGTCCTTATAGATTTTAGAAACATAGTTGTATGTCTGACTCTTTGTTTAATTATTTTGCCTTTAGAAAAAGTAGCCTTATCTTAGTAATGTCCTACTTACCGAACGGATTCTTGGCCAGGATAGCCTTCTCGGCCTCTAGCGGCTCGGAATCGCCCTCATCGTTGACAGCTGTCACTCGGAACTTGTACTGGTGTCCAGGCTCAAGCCCGGTCACCTCCATTTCCAGAGGTTTCTTGTCGCCGGCAACCCTGAGGAACAAAGGTATGTTTTATTCAAAACCTGCAAAAGTATAGACAGTGCTCGTCGTCGTCGTAACGGCCTCCTAGCCTAGTCCCTGCCTATGAAGCCTTAGAGCTTTAAACCAATCGGAGTAGCCATTGACAGGCGTTCCCCTCTGCCGAATCAGTATGACCAGTGGTCATACTCATTGTATGGACTGACGTTTATTTGACGTGGCTATTTTGACGTTTCGCATACATTTGACATTCCCCTCCCCCGCAAAAAACGGCAGACTTTTTCCGACAGAAATGAGAGCGCGTCTCGCATCCGGTTGGTTTATAATCAAAGTATGAAGCAGGTTTGAATCTTGGTCAGGGCATTTATTTGTGTGTTTATCATGGATATTTGTTCCTGAGTTATGGATGTTTTCTATGTATTTAAGTATATAATCTATTTATTATATATACCGTCACCTAGTACCCACAACACAAGCCTTATTGAGCTTACTGTGGGACTAGGATGATTTGTGTAAGATTATCCCATTATATTTATTTATTTATATGCTCCGGATCCTGTAGTTTAAGGACATACCCGGGATGTCCTTAAACCACGTCCAAAAGAGAGGTATGGGTACTGCGCATGTCATCTCGCTATGTGTTTAGGGCACAGCACAGCAAATGTCATCTCGCTCAAATATGGAGCAGAGTCCGACTGAAGAAGTACCAGCTTACAGAAAACCACAACCAAATATAGCACTAGACCCTACTCCTAGTGTTGTGATCCTGCCGGTAAGGTAAGGTCGTCAGCGGTCATGATGCAGTTGAAGATGGACCCTTTTATCCCTTTACCTGTCATCACAGTGAACCCTCCTTTATATTAAATCGGCAACGCGCATGTGACACCTTTGAAGATGTAAGACGTCTAGTAAGTGCTTACCAGCGATCGTAGATTTTCCACCATTTTTTTGTGTAGTGCTAGGATTGTTATTATTTGAAGGTGATGTATGCAGTAAGGTTCATTTTGGTTTGAGGAATTAAAACACGTCTAGTTGATGTGAATTTTGTAATGCGACTAAATAATAAATACATGCATATTGGTGTCGATAGTTGGGAGAATAGGTACATACATAAGTTCGCGTTAACATACCGCCGGCCAAAGGACTACTAAGTCCTTTCAAAATAAACAACATTTTGTAACAAATAGCAAGCATGCAAAATAGAAATGTTGCACATTAATCATTAATCTCTATTGGCAGTAAACACAGTTTTGTCACAGGTCTTTTCACTACACTACCACCACTTTTAACACTATACACTCGCGTAATATGGTCTGGACCTGGATGTTTAGCGATTATCCGACCGAGAGCCCATTTTCCAGGCGGAAGATTGTCGGTTTTGATAAGAACAATCTGACCTTCTTTAAACTCTTCTACTTTCTTCAACCATTTTGGTCGCTGTTGTAAACGTGACAGGTACTCCTGCTGCCATCTACACCACAAATCTCTGACCAATTTCTGTGTATGCTGCCACCGTGATAGTGAGCTCATTCGAATGTCCTTCAAGTCAGGCGACGGGACGTTTATTGGTGCTTCGCCGATTAAAAAATGTCCAGGTGTCAATGGTTCTATGCTGTCCGTGTCATCGTTATCAATTGGACACAACGGCCTTGAATTTAAACAAGATTCAATTTCGCAAAGTACCGTGTTCATTTCCTGATACGTTAGGTGGGTGGTGACTATTCTTTTCAGATGATGTTTCAGGGATTTGACACCAGCCTCCCATAAACCACCAAAGTTCGGACTGTAGGCGGGGATGAAGTGCCATTGCGTACCTTCTGTAGCCAGGGATTCGGCAATTTCTCCAGTAAAATCCAATTGTGCCTCTTTCCATGCATTAATCAATTCTTTATTGGCGCCAATGAAATTTCGTCCTTGATCGCTCCACAAATGGTTGCATTTTCCTCTCCTGGCCACAAACCTTTTGAAGGCGGCTATAAAGGCTTCCGATGTAAGGTCACCTACTAATTCCAGATGTATACATTTAACCGATAAGCATATAAATATTGCTACATATGTCTTTGTTGTCTTTGCTCCTCGGCCCTTTGACATTAGGGTAGTGAATGGTCCCGCAAAGTCAACGCCACTGTGTAAAAACGGTCTGCTTGGCGTGACTCGTTCTCTTGGCAGGTCTCCCATCAGCTGAGGTTTCGGAGCAGCGCTTTGTCTGACACACACAAGGCATCTATTGACGTGGGCCTTTACCAAACTCTTGGCCCTTAAAATCCAAAATTTGGATCTACAATAACTTGTCATGAGTGTTATTCCGCCGTGCAAAGTCTTCAAGTGGGCGTCGGCTATTATGAGTGGAGTTAAGTTATTTTTGTTACCCAAAATCAATGGATGTTTTCCTTCTTCGCTTATATTGGCAAGTCTAAGCCTTCCTCCTACTCGCAATAAACCTTCTTCTAAAAATGGATTTAAAGACTTTATCAAGCTCCGTTTGTGTAGTTGTTTGTTTGTAGTTAACCTATTTATTTCTTCTCCAAACTCTTCATTTTGTACAAGTCTTACGCATATAAGCAAGGTATTTTCCAAATCATGTGTAGTTGGTTTTATATTATCTAGTTGTAGTTTTTTCATGTTCAGAAATTTGCGGCAGAGTGTCACTGTTCGTATTAATTCTTGTAAATTGTCAAAGTCTTTGAATTGCTGTGTTAAACTTCTCTCATTTACACCTTCATGTATATTCAGATTTGCATGCATCACATTCTTCCTTTCTGTATCGGTTATAGTGACATTAGGTCGTTTGTATTCTATGTCCTTTCTTGATAACCATTCTGGTCCTTCCCACCATAGTTTAGAAACCTTCAATTCAGATAAGAACATTCCTCTGGAAGCAATGTCGGCGGGGTTGTCTTCTGAAGTGACGTGATGCCATTGGCTTTGACTAACATTGTTTGTGATCTCCACAACTCGGTTTGCCACAAACGTTTTCCATTTTTGAGGTTCGCCAAATATCCAGGAAATCACAATGGAAGAGTCCGTCCATGCAAATATTTGTGAAGCTGGTATTCTCATGGCACGGCTGACTTGTTTTAACAATTTTGCCAGCACGACAGCTCCACACAATTCCAGTCTAGGCAACGAAACCGTCTTCACTGGAGCGACTCTTGTTCTCGAAGCAATCAATTGCGTTTTGACTGTACCGTCCGCCTTTTCTACTCTAATGTACACTGCTGCACCGTAAGCGGCGATAGAAGCGTCACTGAATCCGTGTATCTGAATATTTGCTACTTCAGTACTCAATGTGTTTAGCCATCTATCAATACGGATCTCATTGACGTATCTTAAGTCTGCTCTCAACTGGATCCATTCGTCTTTCAATGTTTGACTCAGTTCTTCGTCCCAATCCACATGTGCTAGCCATAGCTTTTGTATCAGTATTTTGGCCATCAGGACACATGGTGAGATCCAACCCAAAGGATCAAACAGCTTCTGAATATCAGACAAAATGGTTCGTTTGCTAATATGATTGTGGATTTCTGGCAGACTAAGGTTGTATTCAAACTGGTCTGTTCCCATGTTCCATTGAACACCAAGTGCTTTGATAGTGCCGTCCATGTTTAAATCAAGATGCGCATTGGCTGATCTATCTTCAGCCTTCAAACTTCGCATAAACTCAATATTGTTCGACGACCATTTTTTGAGTTGAAATCCACCTCTTCGCATAACTTCTTGCAGTTGTTTGCTGGCCTCAATAGCTTGTTCCGTGGTGTCACACCCTGACATGAGATCGTCGACATAAAAGTCTTCAGTGATCATCTTTGCTGCAACTGGGTGATCAGCTCCTTCGTCTATAGCCAGCTGCCTCAACGTTTTAACTGCCAGATATGGAGCTGAAGCTGTGCCAAAAGTGACTGTCAGGAGACGGTAATCTTCAATTTCATTGTCACTGCTGCTTCTCCATAAAATTCGTTGGTAGTCGGCATCTTCTTTGGTGGTCAGCACCATCCTGTACATTTTGTGAATGTCTGACACGAAGCATACGGCGTGCATTCGCCATCTCATTATTAAGCTTCTCAAATCTTCTTGTAGAACTGGCCCAACAAGGAGGTCGTCATTCAACGAGTAACCATTGGTTCCCTTGACGACGCGTCGAAAACAACGCGCGTCTTTGTTGTTTCCTTCTCTTCTCGAACAATTGCATGGTGGGCTAAATATACACTCCTTGTATGTATTTCTTCACTTGGTACCCTTTCAATGTGTTTCATTTCAATGTATTCATCAATCACCTTTACATATTCTTCTTTAAGTTTTGGCATTCTTTGGAATCTCTTCTCTAATTGTAATAATCTATTTTCTGCTATTTCTCTTGTATTTCCTTCGCATGCCTTTGGTACTTCTGTCCGTAAAGGTAATTTGACAATGTATCTTCCTTCTTCATTTCTTTTGTAGGTATTTTCGTAAATTGTTTCACATGTTTGTTCTTCTTCAGTCAATGTTCTTTTTGTATCTGTATCTACTTCCCATATCGTCTTCAACAAATCATCGACGTCGACTTGGTGATGCATCACAACGAAAGAATTCTCTTCTGTATCTGTATCCATTTCCATACCATTATCTCCAAACAAGATCCAGCCAAGGTATGTTTTCTGAGCACATGGTGTACCCGGTGGACCCTTGATTATAGGTGTATCCTCTGTAATAGTCTTTGCATATGGCTTCACTCCGATGAGAAGATCTACTGGACCTGGTGTATTGTAACTTGGGTCGGCCAGGTGCAGATCTTGTATATGAGTCCAGTTACTTGTCTTCATAGTTTTCTTGGGCATCTTATTAGACAATTGCTTGGGAAGTACGTAGGCTCGAAGCTGCATGGTAAACGACGTTTGTTGCGACGAGACTTGTAAATGAACCACTTGATGTAATTTCGCACTTATAGGCCCCACTCCAGTTATATTTGCTCTTGCTGATTCTTTTTTAAGCTTGAGCAATTGAACGGCCTTCTCACTAATAAAGGATGTCTCTGAGCATGGGTCAATCAGAGCCCTGAGTGCAATGGTGTTTCCTTGCTCACTTTTCACGTTGACCATTGCAGTTGCCAACAAAGCACCATCTTGTTTAGCTGCGTAGTAAGATGCAATTGCCATGGAAGCTTGAAGTTCTTCTTCTGTCTCGCTGCCCTTGGAGAGCGCCGGTTGAACATTGTTATCCTTCTCAGCGGGTTCGGCGCTCTTGGTCACATGTACGAGTGAATGATGGCGTTTGCGACATATACGGCATGACACGGGCACACGGCACTTGAAGACCGCATGTCCCGGTGTTAGGCAATTGTAACAAAGCCTGTTATTTTTCACATAATCGCATCTCTCTGACGGTAGCATCTTCGCAAAGTCTTTGCAATGAGCGATTGTGTGATTGCCTTTACACATGACACAATTCTTCTCTGTTTCTGTGGTGTTGGTATGGAATGTGCGTACTGCGGTTTTCTCGCGCGGAGCTGATGAAGAAGCGGTGATGAGCTCGAGCGTTCGGAATTTAGCTTCTAGAAACTTGACGAAGTCTGTCCACTTGGGTAATTCCTCAGAATTATCCTTGTGAGCGTACTCCTCCCAATCCTTGTGTGACTCCGAGTCCAATTTCTGCACTACCAGAAATATGATTAAAGGATCCCAGGAATCGGTGGCCATGTTCAAATTTTGTAAACTATTCAAGCATTCAGTTGTAGTATCCAATAATGATTTCAGTTGAGTGGCCGACTGAGTACTTAATTTCTTTTGCATAAATAACCGCTTCAATATGGAATTCACTATTAACTTTTTGTTTCCATAGCGCTTCTGAAGAATGTCCCATGCTTGTGTGTAATTACTTTCGGTAACTTGGACGTGCTTTAATATCGCCTCTGCCTCGCCGGACACACTAGTTTTTAAATAATGCAATTTTTGTACGTTGCTGAGCGACCCATTGTTATGCACGATTGATAAAAACAAATCTTTAAAGGTAGGCCACTGTTCATAACTTCCGGTAAAACTCGGAAGTTGAATTCGAGGTAACTTTCCCACCTGGTTATCCGTGTTACTTGCAATAGGGTTGATTTGTTTCGTGCTGTTCAACAAGTCCTTTAGGTCGCCTTCTAAGTTTAAGTACAAATCTTCGTAAATAAAGTATTCTTCGTTAATAAAATACTGTGTCACTGCTCGTTGTTCACGCGGCATAACCTTTAAAAGTTCTTGATGTGTTTTCTTGAACGTCGCCCAGTACTCTTGTATGCAATTCAATCTCGCCTCAACATAACCTCTAGTTAATCGTACCTTTGCGCATTTCTTTAAATTCACTTGAGTTTTCTGAAGTAAACTTGCTGTATCTTGCAAAACAGTCATCAATTGTTCCGCCGTAGACATTTTTGTAACTTAATTTCACTGTTTAGCCACGTAAAAACACAAGTAAACACAATGTTTTGAAACGTAATTATTTAAGTAAGTAACTAAATTGCATTATTTCGTGTCTTCCAACTTGTTTCTATGAGCTCGCTTATCGCATTCTTTTGTTCTCGCGGCCAGCTGTAGTCCGGCGGCCGGCGGGCGCTCGATGCACTTTTTCCTTATGCGGTTCGGTTAGGACCATATGATGTATGCAGTAAGGTTCATTTTGGTTTGAGGAATTAAAACACGTCTAGTTGATGTGAATTTTGTAATGCGACTAAATAATAAATACATGCATATTGGTGTCGATAGTTGGGAGAATAGGTACATACATAAGTTCGCGTTAACAGAAGGCTATTAAATTATTAAACTAAGTATCAAATAAAATCAAAGCCATTTAGAACTAAGTAGTAATGTAGAGATGAAATTGTTTCACAAATAAACGTCATTGCACCGGTTTTGCTGTAAAATGTAATGGTGCTTACCATCAGGCGAGCCGTATGCTTGTTAGCCGCCGTTGTAGTATAAAAATATCTCACCTGCCAACGCGCACCCATTTGCCGGTAGCCATATCCATCTTCTCAAGCTCATACTCCTTGACTGGTGATCCACCGTCATCCTCAGGCTTCTCCCAGCGGACCTTGCAGCCGGTGGCGTGGATGTCTGACACCTCCAAAGGTCCTGAAGCGTAAAAAATATGATATGATTATAAGAAAAAAACTTCACTTAGGCTACTCTGTCGTTCCAAGAGCAAATGCCTGAGCGACTGGAAAGAAATACTCGAATCACTATAAGTGTGACTGTAGTATTTGAAAAGTTTTTTCGATTTCTGTAGGATCCAATCATCAGATCCTGACTTGATGACAATGGGACTAACTCAACTCTTTCAAAGTATACTCTTTCAAACTAAAAAAAAAGGATTTTGGCAATCGGTCCAGCTGTCTTCGAATAATCGGTAAATATAAGTACAAACAAAAAGCAAAAATAAAGATCCTGACGAATAGGGAAATGGAAATCCCCGTAGGGGGCGGCACTAGCACAAACTGAGAGCCTACCGTGAAATACGAAAATCGAAATTTCTTTATCTCTCTCTCTATGACTCTTGCATGTTAGAGTGATGGAGAGGCAGATAACGAGATTTTGGTTTTCGCAAACGAAAAAACAAACCGCTTTGATGCAAAAATTACATATTTATTTGTTACAAATTATCTATGAAAACTTGTTAAAAAAAATGTTTTAGGCCTAGTATGTATACTTATACATACTATATAGAGTACGTGCGTACTTACGTACTCTATGGTTTACAATATGTGCTAGTGCAGCACTCCGGCGGCAGAACATTGCAGTAGTACCCCCTATTGAGAATCTCCTTCGAAATCTTGAAGCCGGTTGATTGACAAAGTAAATGAAATTAATGTGTACATAATTCCCACCTTTAGGCGAAGAGGGCTTGCTAAGTACAGTCAGCTCGACCGTCTCCTGGTCAAAACCGTTGCAGTTCTCGGCCCTCAGCGTGTATTTCCCGGTGTCGCGACGCACCGCGTTGATGATCGTGAAATCGGTGTGGTACTCCTGGTTCTCGATCTTGATGCGCTCAGTGTTGACCAGCTTGATGTTCTCACGCCACGACCTGTGGTTACGCAACAGGGAGTATTAACTACCAGTTTGGAAAGCAGGTGTTGCAGTAAAGATCGAACATTATTTAGATATGGAACTATCGAGAAACAATATAAAGGAGGTGACTCGAAAAAGATTTACTGAAAATATGGCTCGTCAAAGTTTATAACCAGTCTGTCTTATACCGTAATAAGACTGTCAGAGAAAGTGCTGTGCGAGTCGTTCTTACAGCACTTTTATGGGGCTATTTTTTTGGGCTGCTCGTGTATCTATCTCCTATATTATTGATCGGTGAATGGAATCTTTAAAAATATTGCCTTTGTACAAATATTGTGTTTTCTTACTGTTGTATTTTTCTTTGTTGTACAATAAAGTATTATACTACTACTACTAAAAATATAAGTATATAATGATGATTTATAACTCAAAAATATGTGTTTTTACAATTGATTAAACATTATAGACTTACGCGTTCAATCCAATTGCTAGCCATAAAACAAAAGTAGTTATAAACTCTCATATCACTATCAAGAAAAGTTTTCATAAATTTTACTTCCGTTCCGCACACAAAATTAAAACAAATTGGGTCAGTTTATTAAAACACAATCATTAGATCGATCTTCTTTCTTGTCTCTGTTGGAAGCTCGAGAACTTCTTATAGAAATATTTCTGTTCTACATATTATGGAACAGGACGACTTACCAGGTCATTTCTGGGGCTGGTTCACCGGTGACATCCACGGACCACTTGTGTGTGCGGCCGGCCTTGATGATTATGGACTTAAATGTGCTACGCTCAATGCGAGGCTTCACTGTGGAGTGAATAAAAGCATTAGTTAAATATTTTATGAAAAATATGTTATTCGTTAAGAAGTTAAGACAGAAAAAGATCTGAAGATTTATCAAACTAAACTAACTAACTTGGGTGTTGCTATGACTCAAAGTGAGTTTAGGACTTTCTTGGCATGTATTTATTTCCTTTGCACCCGACACGTATATATAATTATCAATAATGAAATAAGAAATCTTCGCAAAAAAATATAGTAAGACATAAAATTAGGAAAAAAGTGAAGACTCAAATACAGAACATAAGTTAATATTTTTCTTGTAAAATCTGTGTTGTTTATTTGTCCCGCTCGCGGTAGAAACGACCGGTTGTTGGGGTTCGGAGGCCATAAAATTTATTAAGGAGATCGGGCGCCGTCTGACGGAGAGGGGTCATGACCCCCGTTCCGGGGCATTCCTGGTGCAACGTCTGTCCATCGCGATTCAGCGCGGCAACGCGGCGAGCGTGATGGGCACCTTTGCGCCGGGGATGTCGCGGGGCGGGCTTTTTGACTAAGTTAATAATTTATTATTAACCCATTTTGTAACTTCCTGCTTTTGTGTTTATACCAATGTATGTGTGTTACAATTAACTTAAACTTACAGTTCTTATGTTTGCAAAGGTGGTTGTCGGTGGGCGGTGACGCCTCTCCGACGCCAGCCTTGTTGTAGGCCTTCACGCGGAACTGGTAGATCATCTTCTCCTTCAACCCTTCCACCTTGTACTCTGTCTTCGTGTCTTCGGTCTTGACAACCTGTAACACAGTTACATTATTACTTAGTAACGAAGGCTTTTATTCTGACATATTAAGCTTTTGACCGCCGTCGTCTGATATATGAGACAAGGTGACAACGTGAATGACACCTTCATAAATTATGACAGAGTTCAAAATTGAAGTTCAATTTTTGACGTATGACTGTCAAAAGGTTAATGTAAAGGTGTGATTGAGAGCCATGTAGCTAGTATTACAGTAGCGGCGCGTCTATAGAACACGATTCCCGTCGGCTTGCCTAAGTTACAGACGCCTGAACAGTTTTCCTTCAGCTCATGAAGAAATTTTAAGCCAAATTCAGCACCGGCATGCCTAAGAAAAACTTTGACCCACCGCTGCAGATTAATCAAAGTATGTTTAATTCTAAAATAGTATAAGAAATCTATAAAAATGTGGTAATATCATGGAATTCAGGCTTGCAAACAAAGTTCTGAACACAAAAATAGTTTGCAAGTTCGAATAATTTTCGAAGTTCGAGTTCTTACAAACAACTCCAGACCGAACTGTCACCTGACTACTGGGACATCTCAGCATTTGGATGACTTTTTCATTTCAATAGTTTGTCCAACGATAACTTTAGTAACGTTTTTCTGATCTTTATGAAATTTCTTGGGGCTGTAGCAGAGATACATAAAATTTGTAAGTTCGTATATGAGCAGGATCAATCAAATGGTTATGGAGCTAAAATCCTCCTTAAGGTCTTGTTATATTGGTCAACTCGTTTGCAAGTAAATCGCGAGTTCTCAGTTCGAGGCGGACTACTAGTTAACAATAAAGTAACTTTGTTACCTCGATCCAATCAGCGGAGAACTTGTCCTTCTTCTCCACAACGTAGCCGAGGATGGGCCGTCCACCGGTGTCGGTGGGCGCCTCCCATTGCAGGGTAACCGACATGTTGTCATAGTCGATGATGACCGGCTTGCTTGGTGCCTTCGGCGGATCTGGTGATGTAAATACGGACGTGAGAACGTAATTGTGGCAAGGATTTAGATATTACACACACATGAAAGTTCTACGCACTGATAACAGTTCATAAAAAAGTATAAATAAAGAACAAAAGTGTGATAATGATAGTTTTATTGTAGGGCATGCATTAGAGTAAATATACCTCGATTTGATCTACTAAGAAGTTGAATTCTGAATGAGCTTGAGCCTATAATCAAACGTTACTTTTCACATTTATTTTACTTAATTATATTGAACAAGTGTACTTTATTCATCGCAATAAGATATAAATTAGTAAGACCGGTAGATAATTTGGTAAATAAACAATAAACAAAAATTGACATTGACAGTTACGACTACTGTTACAGTGACAGTGGCAGCTGATGCTTGGGGTTGTTGACTAAAGAAGCCACAATTATCGTGAAATGTTAAATAGAATAGAATAAAAAATCCTGTTATATACATATTCGTAATATCAGTCAATTATAAATATTATAATTTTGCATCTCAGTTTTGTATTCATAAAATATGCTATAGAAATATCTGACTTAAGTACTTTAGTTCTAATACTAAAAATCTGATTTCAGTCACGTTTGAGAAAGATACAATTTACAACTTCACTACTTGCTTATTGCGATAATATTTTTATGTTATAACAACCATATTTGTAAGAAAGGGAGACAAACTGTAAAATTGACGTATTATAATGTAACAGACAACCTAAAATCCTCTATTTCGATGCAATCTCTAAGTCTGGCAACATTCAATTTTCATTTACAGGGGTACGTTCGAAAAAACATTAGGTTCACGAAAGTGATAAGAACACTAGTTATAAAAGTGCATTAAATAAACACTCACCATAAGGATTCTTAGCGAGAATGAAGCCATCGGTCTCCAGAGGTTCAGACTCTCCCTCCTTGTTGACGGCGCGAACCCTGAACTTGTATTTGTGGTTCGGCGTGAGTCCCTTGACCTGGAACTGTGTGGGCTCAGGGCCGCATTCTCCGCATGGTACCCAGTTGCCTGTGTCCTATTGAAAAAATAAGATGGGTTTTAGATTACAATTCACTTCGCCTTGTTAGCATAAATGTATTTTTTTCGTATCTATTAAGGAACCAAATGCAGCCTGAATATGGCAAATGTGGTGAAGAGAACTGCTAACATCATGTAAAGCCTCGTGAGGAGTTTGTGCCAACAGCACAATATGAACGCGACAAGTACAATAAGCTAAAGAATCCGTGTAGGATTAGTGGATAGCATTAGCGAGCCACACCATTTAATTGCGAGCCAGTACGTTTCATTTTGGCTCGCAGAGTAACAAAGAGACCTTTGAATTTCTTGATAGTGCCTTCGAAGTCTATACATTTTTTAAATCTTAAATGCACTACATACCATGTCCATCTTCTCAAGCGTGTAGCCGGTGATGTCTGAGCCTTGCCAGTCGTCTGGCTTCTTCCATTTGACTGTAGCCTTCTCGGCACGGATGTCTTCGACTTCTATAGGACCATTCGGCCTGTTTGGTTTGTCTGAAATAATAAATATATATACGTATATATTAGAACATGCCTATAAAACAAAATATGGAGAACGGGCATTTGTCATAAGGTATGTTCGCCTAATAAGAACCGCTTCTTACGTTTACTTAAATGTAATTTAAAAAATATGCCGTAGTCCTTATTCAACTCATTAAAAAAAAGTTCCGCTCAAAATAATAAGACCCTCTTAGGCCACAATATACTTGAGCGGATTCAGCTATCATAGATAGTTGGAAAGGGGAAATTTGTCTACGGTACTGAATTTTTATATACTTATGGAGCCCAAGCTATACCTACACAATTCAGCCAATAGTCGAATTTTTCCGCTTTCCGACAGATTTTTTTTGTGTTGATTGTGAAATTCCGCTCAAGTGTGCATTGCGCCTTAGAAGAATCGCTAATAGGTATCCATAAAACCATTCATAAGTGAATGGTCCAATTAGCTTGATTCCACTCACTCTCAAACTCTATTCCTCAGTTAATAAGGGTGATGGCTGATTAAACTATCTTACCTAGCACAACAACATCGGCAATGCTCTCGCAAGTGCCAGACGAGTTGGTGAGCACCAGCTTGTACTTCCCGCTGTCAGGCCTGGTCGTCTTCCTGACGTTGAGGACCGTATTCTTCTCGTACTTGTCGATGGTGATACGGTCACCGTCGTCTTTGATTTCCTAGAGTTAGAGAAGGACATTAGATGTTGCGAACGAGTGGGGAATTGCATCTGAATGGAAACGGGTGGGAAAGGTGATTGCTATGAGTATTCTAGAGATATCAACTCAAATTTTAGATTTATACGGAATGCTTGAAAAAGGAGACAAAGGATCGGAACAAAAGGAAAATCACTGTAGCGGAGGAAAAGGAAAGGAAAAAGGAAAATCAATAAAAGGAAAGGATAAAGACGAGTAAATGACTGTTGATCATTCAGACACAATTCTTTTATTTTATGTGTTTAGTGAATATAAATATTCTCGGTGTTAAGTTGTGTGTTATATTTGACAATATCAGACGACTTGCTGTCCCATTGTCAAAGTAAATAGTGTTATTACATTTATGGCGGATGCGCAAACTTATTTGAGACAGTGTAAAGTCGGAAATCGAAAAAATATTTTCCCATGCAGAAAATCTTTTCAGAAACTGTCTCAAATAAATTTATAATGCATTTACACATCCTGAAAATCGTGATTTAAATAGTTTACTTGTTCAAGAAGTAAATAGTGCTGATACAAAGATTGTAAATGTTTATGAAGTCTTTATAGATAATAATAGTAATATGCTAGGTAAAGTCCTAGAATATCAATGAAAATTCGTGTTTTTTCTATAAAACAATAGTGTGTTATGACATATAAAGCGATAATACGACATAAAGAAGCTGGTACATTTTTTTTTACTACAAGTGCTTTTGGTCGCGCTCTTCGCGATTTTAATGACATTAATCGTTCAGTTACTATTGTTTGCGTCCAGTTTGATATAATGAATATGAATAGTTATTTGGACGTAAATATTTAAATCATTAATAAAACTGAACTATTCATATCAACAGTGTCCAGGTTTTGAGTATCTGTCTGTATTTAGTGTTAGCCACATTGTGTGTAATGTAAATTAATGTAAAGTAAGTGTTTTAGGACATATAAAATGAGAACATCCAGTTTTTCACCCATCTAACCTTCTCCGTGTACGCCTTGCCACGTTTCTTTGTGGGAACAAATAAACATGTTAATTAAATTGATCCTTGATGACAAATTAACAAAGGTAGGATTTATCGAAAAATGAAAATGAATCCCATTCAGTTTCATCTCATACAGGACACATAGGCTTTTCTGTCAAAGTGTGTTGGTATCCTTAGGGATACCTAAACTATACCTTTGCATCAACATAAGTCTCTTTATTGCAAGTGTTTCAGTTCATTGCGATCTATTATAATAGATCGCAATGAACTGAAATATACAATCTTCTATAGAAGATTAACAATACCTCGGAAAACTGAACTAATTATATTATCCTCTTCGAATCTAATATTTTCTGTGTCTGTAGTTCATCAGCATCAATAAAAGCACTAAAAATAATATTTACCTCTTCACCCTGCATCCATTTGACTTCAGGTTCGGGTTCACCTCCATACTTGATGTCGAAGGTGATGACCTGTCCCTTCTTGATGATCATGTTTTGAAGACCCTCACCAATGATGTAGGGCTTGACTGTGAGCAAATTGCATCGTAAAATCACAGTGCAAAAACGCTGCCTAGTAATTTATTAAAAGTTTGGGTATAAAAGGGAAATCATACAGAATATCAAAAGATTATATCGATACCCACAATATCGAAAGAATTATCTTTACATTCAGAAGCGATCTGGTGAAAGCGAAAAATAGATATTCGCTGAGTAAAGATTCAAATGCTGGTTAAAGGTCCTCTTCTGCTGAAGGTGTTTTCTATTTTACTACGCAAAATAAACCTTATTTGGGTAATTGTCCCCTTATGTCGTTGTAAATAATTATATTTTACGTGGGACGACTGTTATCATCTTTTTTTATGGACATACTGAGAAATGGTCAATTGTCCAAAAAATCCGAAACTTACCGAATCTGCACTTAGCGACGATTGGTTTGGTGGTGTCGCTAGGTTCGCCAGGGCCGGCCTTGTTGATAGCGCGCACCCTGAACTCGTAAGTGCCATTCTCCTTCAGCCCGTCTTGCGTCGCCGACAGGCAGTCTCCGGGCACTTCCTTGCCCGTCACCCAGTCCTTGCCGAACTTTTCCTAAAGATAGACGTGTGTGAGTAGTTATACTACTGAGTATTACTAATTTATTCTCTAACAAAATGGTGACTTCAAAATCAATAGCCTCCTGAGAGAGAGGCGTAAAATATGAAATCCATTTCCTTACAAAAAAATCGAAATAACAGAAATTATATGTAAATGTTACATTTGTTTCTGCTTTATCTTTTCTCTTTTTCCCTAAAAATTGGGTACTCTGTGGTCTTATATCCTTAAAAAACAAAACAATTTAGAAACTAAAAATGTGCACGACCCTAGATTCTGTTGCTAGACTCTGACATCATCATCATCTGCATGTAAGCCGACTGTGACTAAAGTACATTGAGAAGAGTCTAGAACATTGGTTATGATATTTTACCTTGTATTCGATGACGTAGCCAGTGATTGGTGCACCGCCATCGTTGTCAGGCTTCTGCCATTTGAGGTCTGCGTGGTCTTTGTCCCAGTCTGTAAGCTCCACATTCTTGGGCTTCGAGGGTTCGTCTAAAACAGACAATTTGATTTAGCCCCGTAATGTAACCAGGAGCAGCCTTAATAAGAGTTGCTTGATTGGGAACTGTGGAACAGTTAGGTCGCAGCTTAGGAATCGAAAAAGTCCAAAAGCCCGTAGGAGCGATGGTTTCGTTAACGCAAAACATTAAAATCGACTTCAAGATAGCATAAATTAGGAAGCTTATCATGTGTTTGAATACATTTTATTGTCTAACCCTTCCTTCAGCCGACAATCTAGACTGTAACACTGCCTTTCTACTCAAGCGGAAACGAGCGGCAGATGATGCTATTGGTTGACACCCGCTCATCTCCACGCATATCCGCTCATCTACACCTCAGTAGAAACACAGCCTAAAACAACATAAATTTTAAAGCAGAATAATTTTTATGATTACCCCACGGGTCCTTTGCCAGAACAGGTTTGCCAAACATGCCCGGCTCCGAGGAGCCGATCTTGTTGACAGCACGAATTCTGAACTTGTACGTCTTCTTCGCGACGAGATCCTCGACCTTGAACTTGGTCGGCTGGCCGTAAGGCACCTCGCCCACGTTGTCCCAGCCGGCTTTGAGAGACAGGTCCTGAGAAAAAAAAACATGTCTCATTGAAAAAAGAAAACTAATGATTAGCGGTAAGGTGCTTTGCCCTGTCCTGATTGTATACCTATTAAAAGAAAAGGTGAGACTAATTTTGGGTAATGCGCCTAAAAACTGAAAAGCGGACCAATTTTACTATTTTAAAGTCCCCGAATAACAAAATTTCAACCCACACTTCCTTCTTCAGTCAATATGAACAATACTGCAAGGAACTAACCTGTCTTTCAATTACGTATTTGACGAGCGGCGCACCGCCATCGTCTTGCGGCGCCTTCCAGTTAACCACGCAAGATGTCTGGAACACCTCTGCCACCTCCACATCCTGAGGAGGTGTCGGTACACTCTGCATGGTGATGGTAACATCTTTAGCGTCTTCTCCTTGGGCGTTCGACATCTTGATCTGGTATTTGCCGGACAAGTCCCTCTGTGGTTTCTTGATCTTAAAGAGGACCTTCTCTTGTTCAACCACAACCTCGACTTCCTTGACGGGCAGCGCTTTACCATCCTTCCACAGTTTAGCCTCGATTGGCGATACCCGGGTGCCGGTAACTGCAAAAAACATGAATGATACCGTTAATTTTATTGTTCGCGAGGAGTGCGATTTACTAAACATCCTTATTTTTTCAGTAGAGAGCTGTTATTTCTTGCTACACATTTTTATCATAAACCTAAAAATATCACAAACGTTCTAGAGTTGTCCAAACGGCGATGTTTAAATTTTTCACTCACTTTTATAAGGCACCTCGATGACGAAAGGCTGCCCTGCGGGCCCGAAGAACTCCTCCGGGCAATCGATGGTCGGCTTCGACTCTCCCTTCTTTACAGTCAGCTTGCAAGACGAGCTGAGCTTGCCAGACTCGCAGAGGATCTCGCCGTCATCTTCCATCTCTAGCTTGTTGAAGATCAGTTGGTGTTTACCGCCACCCAAGTTCTTGATTTCGATTCTGGAAAAGAGCACAAAAGCAGGAAATAATTTTCCGACTGTTATTCTGCGTCATTTCGATCATGTGTGGGTAATGTGTGGGAATGATAGCAACTGGGTGCTAAAGCGAGGTGGACGTCTTCCAAAATGTGAAGTTCACAATCCATATTGTGCTAGTGTGGGGACTAGAGCTCACAACGGGAGGAGGTCTGCGCTTAGTAGTGGAACAGGCTGGTAATGTTAATGATAAAATTCTCACCTCTCGTTGGGCACAATGGGCTGTCCATTGAAAGACCATACGGCCTCGGCGGTCTGATCCTGGAGTTCCACCTCCAGAACCACCTTGTCCCTCTCAATTGCATCGGTGTCCTTCAACTTCTTGTTGAAGCGATTCGAGTCTGAAACATAGATGATGTAATTAATAATGAAACCTTTAATAATTTTAAACAAAAAAAGAACCGACTTCACTCAGGATCCGCTATTCCAAGAGGAAGTGGCCGAGTTGCTGTAAAAATAGTGAAATCACTATAGGTGTGTCGATTTCTCCAGTATCCCATCAGCAGACCCCGACTTGGTGACAATGGGACCAGCTAGGGGTTTATACCCGTTCGATTAAGAAAAATTGAAAATCGGTTCAAGATTCAGGGAGATATCGAGTAACATACATATAAAAAAAAATATCAGTCGAATTGAGAACCTCCTCCTTTTTTGTTTGAAGTCGGTTAAAAAAGCAATATTCAAATAAAATTGAAGTAATTTTTTTTGGATAAAGTTTTGGTTAGCATGTCAATCCTTTTACAAGTTTCTTCAAACGTAAAACCCGTGTAATAAAATATTCTATATTTTATTCCAGTAACGGCGAGGTCCTATGCCCTCTGCACCGTCATCCACGTCGGTGGATTGAATATAAAATATTTAGATTTTTAACTACCGCTCTCTGAATTTTTTTCTTAGTCTTCAGAAGACTTTAACTTTAAGTTGCTCAAAATTCAGAAACCAGCAAAAATACCTTTAACACAAAAACATATCAAACAGCTTGAAGACTTGTACTCACAATTGACGATCAGCTCGCACTGGGTCTCATCAGCGTTGCTGGTACACTTGTAGTGCCCAGCGTCCGTGACCTTGGCATCCTTGATCACCACCTTGCGCTTACGCCCGTCCTTCACCACGGTGACGCGCTTGTCCGTCTGCAGCGGCTCGTCGTTCTTGAACCTGGTCATTTAGAGCATCATAAGAAACTAATCCACTATTGTATGATGTTTTGTCAAGAATGATCACATTAAGAGTTTTTTTTTCGAGATTTTAGCCCGTGATCATACTGATCATTTATTGAGACGCAGGGAACCATGTGTTGAAAGCGTCACTAGTTAGAAGATCGATTCTGTAATATTATTCAATAAAATCCTTATATCAAACGTGTAGGGCAACACATTTTTGTCTGAAGTGATGACTTACTAAGCTGTCAAGTGATCTGATCGTATTTTATTTACTACCTATCAAGTTTAAAGTTTTTCTGTATTGGCGCTCCTGTATCAACAGAGTTTTAAACGTGTGACTTCTTTATGCGCAGTGGAGTTTTACTTACCATTGCACTTCACCACCAGCATCATCAAGTTCACAAAGGAGCGTGATGGTATCCTTCTCGATGGCTTGCTGAGACTTCAGCACTTTAGTGAATTTGTAAGGATATTCTGTAAAAAAAGTTATTTTTAATTCAATTCTATTTGCATTTAAATAATAATATTATCCACAGCATCTTCACAGATGATTATTGCAGCGTCCATGGAGATTGAAATAGGATGTTTGACTTTGTTTTCAACCCCACAGCTGTGTGCATTCAAAATACACGCTAAAATAAATAATGTTTTGGTTTTGCACTGACCTACAATCTTCACTTCAGTTTCAGTCTTGTCTGGCTGCTTTTCAAGTTTGCAGCTGTATTTGCCGGCGTCTTCAAACTTAGAGCTCCTTATGACAAGCCTGCATACTCCAGACAAGTCCTTAGAGATCTGATACTCCTCGCCATCTTCTAGTTTCTTGTCTCCTTTCCACCAGGAGACTATGGCGAGACTGTTGGAGACAGCACACTCCAGTGTAGTCTCGTGCGCCGTGTAGCCACTGATTGTCTTCTTCAGATTCTTAGTGAAGCTGTATGTCGGGTCTGGTTCCTCAACTTGGAGGAACGCAGTGCAGGTGATGCCACCAACTTCAATCGTTATTTTACCCGTGTCCTCCACTTTCGGAGTCATGATGATCAGTTTGTATGAGTCTTGCTCATTGGTCATCTTATATTTGGAGCCAGCGAACAGTTCCTATTCCAAACAAAGAATATTAGGTTAGAAAATTTATAAGATCGGGAATGTCTCAGAGTCTTAGCTAAAGAGTAATACTTACATCTTTGCGGAAGAACCACTTCGGTTTAGCATTAGGCTTGGAGAAGATAGCTTCGAACACCACCTTCTTATCCTTGCCTTCTTTCGCGAATTGATCTACGAGAGGCTTCAAGAACGACTCTTGTTTCTGGAAAAAACCCGGAATATAATTAATAGAGACTCTATAGCAACATTTTAAACGGTGCAGTTACAAAGAAAAACGGTGCTTTTCATACACGATGCAATAAGTGCTGACCATAAAGAAGTCTTCAGTCGCACGTCTCCTTCTAACTGTCACTCAAATGGCACAGTAACTCAAATGCAAGTACAGTCCATAAAACATTTGAAATCATATTCATTTTCCGTTACTGAGGCGTTAGAATCATCAGCCATTCTTTTTCATCGTCATTAAAATAGTTTTAAAAACTCCATGCTACTGTACAAAATTTTGATTCCCATGTTTCTTATAAAATATGTAATATGGTGTACATTCCTGAAGACATTCATAGGAGAACCTATTTAAAAGAAGTTTTATACTGTACAAAAATGATGAATTTAATAACTAATTTGGTGGTAACTACCAGTATCACCATACTAAAAGATATAAAAGAATTTGGAGTGAATGCATCATTTTTGGAAATTCTATTAACCTAAAACATCGATCACTGTGCATAATATATCGAACATCCTGTGCATGTGCTGCTAGAATTTGACAAAGGAGTGCCAAGAATTTATCAGAAGAAGATAGAAGTAGACACTCCCATAGTGGTGCTTTCTAGAGACTGTCTAAAGTGTTGATCGTGTCCGGGACAGTCCTCAAATTTTACTTGCATTAATATTGATTCAATGGAGATTTTTGACCTTACTATGGAATCGAATGAAATCGATGTTAGAAAATTGAAATAGTTGATATTATCTATGAAGACAATAAGTAGCAATTTTTAAATCTAATATTAATGCAAGGGACAAGTCCTGGAGCGAAACGTAGTTGGTGACACATATTGTGCGCGACAGCTAGATTCTGTGAAACAATAATGCATGTGTCGTCTACATCGACGATATTTCGGTGTCAAACCTCGTCTCTTTTAACCGACTGCAGCACCGGCCAGTCGGGGATCAGTTCCGCAAGTGACGGTCTTCTATTATGGGATCTCTATAAAATATCCAGCGTCCTTAATAACTTACTTCATCTATACTCTTCAACTCAATATTACACCATACACGGTACACATCAATTTAGGGAATATCAAATGCAAGAATTTGCTACAGGTTATTTCCTAGTAAAAAACCCACATTATCCATTAAAATTAGGTAAATGTGTTAATTAAAATCGTGTACTAAATCATATAACAAACGATACTTTTTCAACAATTTGTAATCAACACATAGAATTATTGAAAACCCAACATCTGCAAACACCGGATGCATCAGCTGTAATTAATAATGAAGTAAGTGATAGTAAAGAAATAAATTTTAATAGTAATGACGTGACAGAAGCTCCTCAATCCGACGTCAAAGATAAACCTGTAAATATAACTGACGACAATCCCACAGTTGTGACAATAACAAAATTCATTCCACTTACAAATCTCCATAAAGTAAAAGTCCAAACGTGAAGTGGTGATACAAAAATCTTGTGCGAGTTATTTTAAAATCAAGTTTATGCATTGTTTATTTAGATCGCTCACAAGAGACAGTCTTCAACCTTCAATTTATTATTGGCGCTAGACTAAATTTAAAGTGACAACTAGATTTATAAATAATTTGATGCGTAAATGGCTGTGCTGATTAATACAACACCTAAAAACGTATTAGTATTTATTTAATACAATTTTATAGCATTGAAGACTATAACTTGGACGACAATTTTAGTTTAGTAAATTTATCATTCATGTTTAATTCATTCATTTAAAAGAGCTTTTCCAGCCTCTTGAAATAAATTTAATATTTCAGCAAAATTTGTAAAAATACTTAAATAATGATACGTTTAACTTTGTGTGTAGTGTACCTAATGTTGTACGTATGTGAGTATGTGTTTGTGTTAATGTGTATATTTCAAAAACCTGGATAAGTCTCTATAATTTTATAAATCTTTATTTATTTTTCCTTTTTAGTCGAACCTTTACTTTCACAGCCTCCATCAATTTTGGCCAATCGGGTATCATTTCTTGGAGAGACATACGTCTCCTTATATCAAATATACCCTATAATCATAATATTTAGTTACTAACCAAGTACTGACGAGATGGAAATGATTAAAAGCTGCATTAGTGAAAGCGTAATTAATTTCGGTTGTGGGTTCGTGAAATTTTAAATCATTAGTATGGTATTTTATTAAAGCTGTTGACTTTCCCTGCACCAATAAGAATATTTACTAACTTTTCCGAAGAATTTCCTCATCAACCACCGAGCCATAATAAAAAATATGAAACTATGTTCGTACTGCAATTGAAATGCACGTAACATTTGGAAAACACTCAGGACATTGACACTGTCAATTTTGATTAGAGGCATCATAGATTACGGTTTGTCAATTAAATTTTTTACTCACCAATCACCAAAAATGAAAAGAAGTATGAAACCTCTTAGTTTCGAGCAAAGAAACGTTTTCGTAGTCGCTTATTTGCCAAAGCAAACAAACAATTCCAAAAAAATCCAAACATTATAACTTCAGCGGCCAAAATTTTCTACAATAGTTAAGGTTAATGAGGTTACGATCTGAATGAATATTCGTAGAATTCAAAGATATTGTAGACATGACAAATGGAATGAACTATGAGAATAAATTCTAGAATACCGATGACCTTAAACCAAGACC
This sequence comes from Pammene fasciana, assembly GCA_911728535.1. Lineage (NCBI taxonomy): Eukaryota > Metazoa > Arthropoda > Insecta > Lepidoptera > Tortricidae > Pammene > Pammene fasciana. The sequence continues at coordinate 5,217,628 of OU452295.1, forward strand.
AGTTGGAAGAGTTCTTGCGTCTGTCAGCGGGGAATTTATAAATCTCAACACCTTCTGATATGACGTATATGAAGCCGTCCTCTTCGTAATACCCGGTCTCTAAGCCCTGGGACCAAACACGATGATGCATACGATGTTTTACAGAGTTAAACACTATTGTGTTCGTAATTAGGATGATATTTGAATAAACTACTGAAGCAGTTATATTGCTTGTCTACAATAATGACGTCTAAATATCTACACGTACAATAACTACAATACCATGAAGATGTGTGGTTTTAAGAGGACTTCAATTAGAACTTTCATAATGGTACAATTTAATCCAAAAGTTGTGATCCACTTTACCCAATTTTTTCGTAAATTCATTTTGAACGATGTTGCGTATGATTTTTATACATTATCGTAACACTGTAAGTATTCATTGTAACTTAAAGTGAGGACATTTTAGAGTGTATGACAACTTTTGGAGTAAAGTTTATCCGGAAAGAAAAAAGTCGTGATTTTTATGGGAGCTACTTTCGACGACACTTCTCTTTTCAGACAGACTCTATCATTTGAATCCACAGTACAGAAATCAGACTAAAAATAAGTTATGGCGTTTCATTCCCTGGGCCTAGCGGAGCTGCGATTCCTTCTTATTTAGAGATATTAGTAGTAAGACGATGAAGAGTATTTTACTTGTCTGTATTTAATTTGCAAATGGCCCTATTTTCATTTCTTCATCGTCTCGCATACCTTTTTCAAAGTATTTTTTATATCACCACTCAATTCTACAAATACACTGACCGATCTTATAACTAAAAATAATTTTATGATTACTAAAAGTATTTACATTGAATGCAATAGATTTTACCTTTTCGACTTTCTTGAGCGCTGGTACAGGTTTTTCAGTCTCCTTCAGATCGCCCCAGTCTGGGTCGCCGTCTGGTTTGCCCCATTTGGCATACTTCCTCTTCTTAAGCATGGCACGGAAGTCCATACCACTGGCGTCTAAAAATAAGAAACCATTTTTTACATAAGGTCCTAAGCTATCCAGAAACTTAATAAATACTTTATTTTTGGAATTGATAAGGTCTACAGAATTATATATATATATGTGGAAGCTTGTAATTTGCATCTAATTGATAAGTTTATTAACCTATGTATATTAGGAGAATTAAAATTAAAATGCCTATAAAAAATAGCGACCGCATACACAGAGAAAGAGCTTGTAAGTCACGCAGTACCTCCATGGTTAAAAAAAGTTTGCATAACTCGTAGCCTACGACAAAATGTCACTGTCAGTGATGTTTATCAACGGGATGCCTGCCACTTGCTAAAATATTTATTCAGTGGAGTTTGTCTAAATAATTAGCGCCAATTAAGGTCTTTGGCCTGAATGTTTTGTCTTTCTCGTGTAACTTACCCGACACATAAAGCTGCATCTCCGCTGAATCCTCTCCATGGATGTTGCTGACGACGATCTTGTATTTGCCCTCATCGTTGGGCTTGACCTTGCGCATGCACAGAGTGATCAGGCCGTTCTCGTCGGTCACGAACTTGAACCTGCCGCCCTCGATGATCTCAGTGACTCCCTTATAGAACTTGAAGGTGGGTGCCGGGTTACCCTCCACTTGTACGGTGAGGTAGCCGGTTTGATCTGTCATCAAAACCAAATTGCTAAGGTATGAAGATGAAGATTTAGTAAGGGCCTTATCACTCTTGAGCGATTTGAAAGCGATTTCTATACAGAACCCGTACGCGGAGAACTCGATAACGCTCTTATGGATTTGATACTGGAAATAACTCGGATAATTAAACTGTGTCCTTAGTTTTTCAGACTTAATTTTTGCCATTAACGAGTTATTGCTGCTTTAAATTTTTACTTATTATAATTATTCGTAATTTTGACTGTCTACTTTGTAAATTGGTCATTAATACTGCCATTTTCGATTGAATCTAAGACGTATCAGTCGATCGAGTCCAATATTCAATTGATTCAATTAATATAAAAAAAAACTTACAACATTATTAGCCTTATTTATATCACGGGAAAGTCGATTTGCGTAAGAACAATTATAAAGTATTTTGATCTCATTTTGAGATTAGACTACCAAAATTTAATAGTTTGTTAAGTTTCTAGAATAAGAAGGATGTTTTTGTTTACCCTCAACAGCGGAGTAGCTCTCTTGAACATCCACGATGACCGGTGGACCCTCATCGCCCTTCGGCTTAAGCGGTACCGACGGCTTGTTGATGAGGTCTTCCAACTCCTGGAGAGACGGCCGTCTGGTGTCGGCAGACTTTCGCCGCTATACCGTCAAATAAGGTCAGTACCTTCTATTGTTACTTTGGTAAACATGGTGAGAAAATGGTTAGTTATTGTAAACGTCTTTTGTTAAGGTCTCTACTCAAAAATATCTGAACATGCACTTCGCCTTGGCAATAAAGGCTCTGTTCAGATATTTGTGACCACCTTTTGGCCGCTCCGATATATCTGATGGCGGCTATACATATGAATAGTACTTAAGACGTATAATAAAACATTATACATATACTCGTATTATAGTTAGACCTTGACAAAAGAGTGTTATTTTCATTTTATCAAAGCTATATTTAGGAAGAACTTTGATGTTAACTTTAATCACATATACCTACTAAAGGTCGTCGAAGTATTACTGACTTTTCCTAATTGACTTGTAATTATATATTATTATAAATGTTACAATTCCTACTGTTTATTAGTCATTATGACGTTTTTCTGTTTTAATGGGTATTACAACAAACTTTTTTTTTGTTTTCCAATAAACTAATTTGTTGATTAGATAGTACTACAGTTTTTTAAAGTCTTCCGTTTGATCGAATTGTTCAATATTTCATTTAATCGTTGTTGGCATACCGATACAATTGCATTGAGAATACTGGTTGTAATTCATTCCGCATCCTAATCTACAACTAATCAGGGCGATATTAATTTACTGACTTGAAAAATGATTTCTGCATTCGCATTAGTTAGTGTTATGACAGTTGCACCGCGTCCAAGCGACAATGCTGGACTTCCTGACAAATGAGACGCATGTGCGGACAGTAATAGTTTTACTAGATGATATTACTGAATGTGGTACTAAGAGGAGCAAGGTCTTTGGAGATTTGGGATTTGTAAAATATGATACCAATTTCAATGCATTGCGCTCCAACAAACTGGTCACATCAGACACAGCATTTATTGTACCCATCTGAGTAATCGTTTTACTTGAATAAATAGGAACTTAATCAATACTTTTTTTAAATTTGCACGTATACATAATTGAGAGCGGGGCACGTACAAGGTGTGACAAAAATACTGGTGATCATTTTAAGGGCATAATTGGTAGCGTATTCTTATTGTACGAAAAAGTGAGAAAAAGTTTTTTTCGCGCGAATAAAATTTCGGTTTAGTATGGAGGGTCGGCCGGCTGGGACTACCTGTCCCATAGAAAAAAAAATTGTTTTTCGCGTCCAAAAAATTTTTCCCCTACTTTTTCGTAGTCGTAATACGATACCAATTACGCCCTTAAACGGATCACCAGTATTTTTGTTACACCCTGTATACGTATATCAGAATAATATAAATATCATAAATGTGAAATTGATAGGTATTAAATTTGGTAATTAATTTGATATATTGGAATTACTCATTTTAATAAACTCATGTGTTCAGATTCCATAATGATATTAAATCACGTGTGCATTAAGATTTTTATTTTTATTTGCTTTGATCATTGACTTAGTATGTATTCTACTAGACAAGCTATCTAGAACAAAGTTTGTGCGCCACATTTGGCGGTTGACAGCTGTCATTGAATCAGAGATTAGCTTTAGCGAAGCAGACGTGACACTATTATGACAATATTCATATTCTGCCTAAACACATTTTGTAATGAAACGTGATTAAATAATTTTAAGAGAAACTGATTGTTTTTTATTTGTAATATTTATTTTCAATTTTATATCATGTGGTACTTTAGAAAAACACGACCGAGCGCTGTGTTTCATTTTGAATGTAATTATTATTTAAGTATTCTTACTTAACCCTTTATATTTACTTAAATTCATATAAATATTTAGTAGCTATAATGTGAGCGATACTTTGATTTTTAAGTTTTAAATTTAAATCATAAATTAGGTACCATTTTTATGTAATTAACTCTCGCTTCAAATTTCAGCAAATCGCCCTTGTTATACAATAATCATAATATATGTTACGAAATAAACATTAAAATGTACCTATCTGGATTTTTTTTTGTATACCACGTTAATATTTGTATGCAATATAAGAATCTAATAAATAATATAGGTACATCATAAGTGTAGGCATATGTGTTACTTCTGCGGCATTAATCTATGCGCCGAGGAACATTGGCAACATGGTGTGTCGCACCGCGAACAACAATTATTTTAATTTAGTGTTACATCTAACTTTGCGCTTATTTACCGATGGAATGTAATTCCGTGGCTTCTATTACTTTATTAGAATTGTTAGTGCAGTTTTATACTACGCACGAAGCCATTATTTTTAATATTATTATTTTTTAATTTTTGACGCTTGCGTGGCATCATGTCTGTGGTCCAAGACAGAATGTCAGGCTGATCACTTAAAGTCGAGTAAATCACTTAAACTCATGGCTGAAAAAAATAGTATGGGATGTCATCTCCTGTTACTCAATGGCTTTGATTTCGTTTATTGTAAGAGAATGCCCTCTAAACTTTACACTTATGAAAAACTAATGTAATGTAATGTAATGTACCTACATGGACTTTCCATATTTTGGTCACTGAAAATACCTACCTCTAAATATGGTGTTGTAATATCAAGACCGAGATTTTATTAGCTATAAGTTTTTTTTAACCGATTGTACGGTCGACGTCAAAAATATGTTTACACTTTTTCACCTTACTCCTTTGTAATAAGGTCCAAAAGTGTAAACGTATTTTTGACGTCGACTGTACAAATTAATACCGGTATAAAATATCTATATTCATTTGGTATTCTTGTTTATCTAATGTTACACAAAATCTCTGCACAAATGTTAGTCGTCCGAACAAGAAGTCAGTGACAGGTTTAAAATAACTCATAAACCTACCGACTAAATACAAGCAAAATATCGCAAGTGCCATATTTCACAGATTAGAGACATTCCATCTGGTCCTGACTGAGATTTACGTGTGAAAACAAATGCTGAAAAACATATTGAGATAAGACATAACGTTGGCCCAGATGAAACGGTTGAAATTTTCGAAATGAATAATGAGGACTAGTTGCTAGTTGCAGTCATAGATTATCATTTATGATAATATTTTCTTTGCGACAGTCGCATTTAATAAAACAGCTGAAGGAGATGAAGAAAATGAATACGTAACGTACGTAACGTATGATAAAATTACGCGCAGGTTTTCGATTTTGGAAAGTTTTAGCTAATTAAATATGTAGGGGTGACCTGTGGAGCAACTAGGGTATTTGTAAATCACTAATTTGATTTTTATCTTGTTTTTTTTTATCTTGACGTATGATAGTATATTATAGGTGTTATGTATGAACCTACAATTAGTAGATTTTTCAATTATGTTTAATATTAGAATACCGACATGTTTTTCCTTTATATTTCTGAACAAAAAATCATGATCATGTTACAGTAACTGGGATGGCACTGTTGTAGCAAAAAATCTATAGTACGTAGTTAATTAATTGCTTACTCGAGTAACCGATTACTTGGCAATAACCTGGAAATAAGTTTTAAGAATATTTCGACGACCTTTATTTGTATCAGTGCGTTTTCCATTTTTATTGTGCTTGTTTTTTTTTAACTATCCTTTTTGTCTACACTTATTAAGCCTGCATGTTCAAAAAAATTAAATAAATATCCGATTCAATTAACTCGGACCTTTTGGTATTTTTACCATGTTCTAATTTCTTATGATTTTAAGCAGAAAAAGTCCAAAAAAGGTAAGTTCTGAAAAAAATTGCAAGTATTTTGGAAATTGCACTTTCTCACTCACTGGAAATTGAACAAAAAAATCTTTACTTACCGTGTCATCTTTTGGCGGTACGAGCTTTTTCGCTGCCGCAGCCATATTAGTAACAAATAATCACACTATGCCACAAAACAACTAAAAATATATGCCACAAATAGTTCCTTAAATCACAGTTTAATATCACAGCTCCATCATTCATACATTTTCACTAAAATTATTCATAAAAAATCTTTTCCTTATTTTCCGACTACACCTAATTCCATCCATCTTTTTGTATTTAAATGCGTTACTTCCTTTTTATATTCCTGTATTTTTTTTATGTGTTACACCCTGTTTTTTATTTTTTTATTTAAACTCGTTTTTGGATTTTCGAATGGGGACAGTTCGTTAGTATCGATCTAAAAATGGGCGCGAATGTCAAAAGACTGAAGTTAGGGTCGCGCAGACTGGCAAAGGGGTCGTGCGAGACGCGGAGGGGGCGGAGCACCGGGGACTTCTATTTGTGCATCAACACAAATCAGCAGACCAATTCAATTAATTATCAGATTAAGGTGAGCCATCCGTGTAACGTGTTCTTGGTTGTCGGTGCTAATTTATATGAGAACTTGTCGTCGCCCGCTTTGCGCTGTTTTCATTTGGAACTTCTTGCAGGAAGTTATTCCGAGTCAGCTGTGTCTGTCATCGGGTTATCCTGCGCCGGAGTTTATCATCGGTTTTCAGAGACGATTCGAATTGAAATGATCGGGCCTTGGCTGCCTTCGCGGCTCATAAGCGCGTTAAGCGCTATTGAAAAGACCGATTGTCGTCACCAGAATGATAGGTGTTGTGGGGAGACCGTCCTTTGTCGCGATAAATTACCGTTATTGAAGGGTTGCGCAAAGCAGATTGATTGGCAGGCTGATATAAATACTAGTCAAACGGTTGTCATCGCTGGCAAAGCGCGCGCGCTGACCATTCTTGCCGAGGCGACAAATTTGGAGTTCATTCAAAGTTATTACTAACTACTGAATAATTCTACGCAAATAAAAATTAAAAGATTTAAAGAATTGAGACACATTAAAAAGATTATTTACCTATACTATATTACTATGATTAGCGCATTCTCAGTGAGCATTCATAAAGTGTGCCATGAGTTTATACTCATCGGCGTCTACAGATATTTGACCCCCAACACATGATGATATCTATCTTTTTGTTCACTTAAACAATTTCAACTATTAATTTTTATGTAATTTAAGTATTCAATGCAAATGTCTTTATTTCAAATCGACTGCCAGTCTTGGAAGCGGAGGTATCTGCAACAATTCTGAGCTATGTATAAAATAGTTGTTACGACAAATCGACTTTTTATTACTTCAATAGGGATGATATCACACATATTTGACTGATTACCAATGAGTAGCTGCCAATCAAACCGTAACATGTAAAATTCTCGGAATGCTTCACCCACCTGCTGAGGGCAAGATTAATGAGGAATCAATAGCCAATGGCGTCAGGCGTGCCAACGGCCCACACCGCGCAGTGCGCTCGCGTGCACCGGCCCACGCGCACCGCACAGGTATTCCTGCCATTTCCACCATTTCCTGTCAATCATTTCTTTCTTTGTTGCTTCTATTATTGTCGATACCATCGTTTGGTCCAAATTGATCACAGATTATTTATGGCCATGCCTTAAAACTAATTCGGATATTTCCGAGTCGTGTCAGTTACTCTTTTTTGTTCAATATTGATAAAATTAATATTTCATCTAAGTACTTATAGGAACATTTATAAAATTAGTTTATTTGCCCTCAAATCATTTAAACTTTTGTACCTTTAATAGTTGGTGTCGATGTTGTAAAAACATTATTAATTGGTACAACACCAAAAAACATTATTTAATAGATATACCATTTTATTCGTTATACAACATGATAGGCCTCAGTATTTATTTCAATACAAATTCTAATTGTCTGCTGTTGATTTTGATAATTGGCACAATAGATCATTAAATACCTCATTAAATCTATAAACCTGATGGTTTTATTGCCGATCATAACGTTAACGGGACATTTGCATCAGTGTCTGTAATAAGACTGATTTACAACTGTGTATTAGAGGTAAATTTATAGGTCCTGACCTAAATCCATGTTTTGGCTTTCTGATAACGAATTGTTATTGTATGGGATTAATACCTTCATCTTCACCCAATTTGGCAAACAATTGAACAATATGTCGTTTTTAATTTTATATCTCCCATCATTATTAATCATAATTGATTCGATATCTATTGCTTTCGACGTATCCTCATCATCGGTTAATTCGACAGGGCGTGTAGCTGATTTTGAAGACATACATCCAACAGTATATTCAGCCATAATTCATGTGTGCTGGCAGTTAGGGGTGAAAACGTCTCAAGAGCTCGCTCTTGGCCTAATACGCGTTCATATTTAGAAGAATGGCGATCAATCATAAGTGCTATCTGGCTTCTGCTGCTTCATTAGGACGCTGGCGTCATCGTCCCTCGACAGGTGCGTTTACTGAATTATGGTCCACCATTATTGTTTTTTGCTGAGAGGCTGCATGCTTTGGCTAATGTTTTGAACACGTGTTGTTATATTTGTCTGTTTTTGGACATTCTCTAAAAATATAAACAGTGGAATACGTACTTTGGGTTTGCTTTTATAATTTATTTTATTTTTCTTTTTAATCAACGCATGCAGATTTAGAAAAAAACCTCTCTATATTTTATGTGTCATTACAAAATATTTCCTTGACAACTTTATCCTTCAGAACCATGTTATCTTCTCTATCAATCTCGTTCTTAGATGTAAACATGAAAGTTTTTACTGATATGTTTTGGCATTTAAAACTTTTATTCGGGAATTATATTCATAGTACTATTAAGATTTTAAATTGGCATCTGCAGCAAGAATTAAAATTTATAGTTCAGCAGTGCACGCACTCACCTGAGTCATCCATTAAAATTATTGTTATTCAGGTGACATATTTGTGCAGTTATTAGTTGCTTTTACGTCATAGACTACAAGATTTGGCTCGCCACTGTACCCATCGGTTTATAATTATAGATATCTTTGTTTAGCTTCCGTTTCTATATTTGGAAGCACTTGGTAATATATTACAGCATTTCTGAGTATGGTATTCGTTCTGTAAGATAGGAATGTTTATACTTGAGTGCCGAAAGACGGTTATTTATCTGTATGATGTTTATGTTTGTAATTTTAAATTTTTAGGGACGTAGTGTTTTTATCAATGACACTTTTTATTAAATAACACCCTTGTACAATTTTAGTTTACATATATAAATACCCAAAAATGGCGACAATAATGTCTTTTAAACATTAAATATTCTATCATCAGTGTTTTGTGGCATACCGAAGGTTAGCGTTTCATGAAACACATTATTTTGTGGTTTACGTAGAATATCAAAGCCAAACGTGCAATTGCCGGTGTAGAAGCACTAATGTGTTTCCTATACATAAACATGCGCCGGATTATCGGATGCCACTAAATCAGAGAATACTGCAAAAAATAAGTTAGGAATTGGCGTGCTTTAGGTATTAAACATGCTCGGATTATCGTTAGCTTCAGTTATGGTTAAGATATATTTACAAGACGTTAGAGTGACAATGTTAGGCAATATTAAATTATTTACATCGATTTAACACGAGCTCTGTTCTAAATAACATATAATGCTAACCAATATGTAGAATATTCGACCAATCACAAGACGTGAAAACGTTTTGCATTTGGCCACATCCAACCCCAGTCATCGATCGAAAATTAATCACTTAAAAAAAACTATGTTAGACACGTTGCTAGAAGTTTTTCTCTATAACATATATATCTAAACATATATTTCCACACATTGTATACCTCTTCCGATAGTTCACCCGGCCTGGCGCGTTTCTTATTTGGAAAAAAATTAAAGTTTAGTAAAACATTCTCTGTTAATTTGTGCATAGTTTATTTTATAAAATATAGAAGTTAAAAAAATGTAAGTGTAGTTGTATATGAGTTATAAGTAGATTTTATTTATTTAATGTTAAGTGTAAGTAAATGTGCATTTGTTATTGTCATTGTCGTGTCATAAATATTATAGTGTAAAGTGTATTAAGTGTAGAAATTCAAAGTTAATTTTGTGGATCGTATATGATTGACAGTTAGCTGAAATTTAAAATTGATATTGGTGTTAATGTTAAACTTAGGATATTTCTATTAGGTAAATCTAAAGCCATTCTAAAAATAAACTACGAAGCATTGTTAATAAGAGAACCAAATTTTCGTCTTCATTTTTCTTTTTTAAACTAATTTAAATTACAGTAATTTATTACAATAAATTTTAGTTCTCTTAAACAAGTAAGTAAAACAGGTGCTTCCAGCGATTAGTCCCATTTTTCCGCTGGTCGGCAAAGCGGTCTAGTTAACTAAATAGACTGAACTAAATCTAAAGAAAGGGGGGAAGTTTGAACTGGATTGTGATATTGGACTTAAAATAAGGGGTCTAAGAATAGGGGATTTGCGTTTAGCAGCAAATTTTTAAAAGGACATTATAAGGGATTCAGTAGATTTGAATGTCTATTTGATTGGCAATGTCATGTGTGCTATACGTTACTGTAATGTTCTTTTAGTTGCCGCCCAAGACAACGCTAAACAAAAGTCGTCCGTTAGGTCAAGTGTGAGATAAAAAAGACAAAAGTAAACAAAATTCGTTTGCAAAAGCGAGCAACGTCCACCTAGAAGGACCAGATCCAGACAATCTCACCTTTTTGTCTTCTACAACTTCGCCTGGACGTAATTTGGTGACCTGTTGTTAAAAAATATTGATAATAACCCCGTTTGTGTGAACAATGGCCTACCTATCTCCAATGCCGAACCTAAAGCCCCTATAGCCTCTCTTTAGTTATTTGGTGCATCCGTATCAGCAAGTGCAAAGTTATTTTGTATTGTTAATTCTCCTGTTAGTCCACGAATCGAGTACAGAGTTTCAGTTAATGCCTAACCAGTCCCTACTTCGTTTTTTTTATAACAATTAATTTTGTGTGCGATTCGTGCTTACAAGCTGTGCAGTTTATCTGTGTGCGTACTTCACAAGTGTGTGCAGAATAGCGTGTGGACGAGAAAACGTTTTTTAGCAGTGTCCTGGATAAACGCATAAGAGATTAGCCACAATGAAGTTTAAACGACCATAACGCACAACAAATAAGACTCGACACTGCGTTACGCTGCGTCAAGTTTTAGTGTGCTCGGTTCTTACTTATATTCAAATGTCATTTGTTTAAATGTTATGTGATTATCCAGGATCCCAAAGACACGTGAGATATTTAACCGCGTCGAACGCAAACGCAATACAGAGAAAGTTAACTAATTACGGCATTTAACGGACAGCATTCACGTATAATATTCGCATTTTTCATTTTACCTTCTTCTCTTCGACCACCTCACCAGGTCTTAGTTTTCTATTTTCCTGTGGATTATTGTTTTCACGGTCTTAATATCGCAGCGAACCTATATAATCGAACAGGCTTTGGGTCTAGAACTAGTCTAAACAAGCAGGGAGAGCGGGGGTCTAAGATTTTCCAAACTTTAAAGCTCAGGGTTTGAGAAGCTTTTTCTTGAAAAGCAGCTTGTAGCAGAGGATCAAAGGGTGTTAAAATGGGTTCGGCTTAAGAGAGGGTCTACGCTACTCAGGGGGCTAAATAAATCTTAAATAAATACTAATCTACAAAGACGGCACAATTTACGGGTGTCTACAAGGTCTATTCAACTAACCTTACACTGATGATATTTGAAAGAAAATAAATGTATAGTAAAATATTGGAAATTATAGACAATGGAGTGAAAAGAATCTACATACCTCGTCGCTGATGATAAGAGATGGTCTCCTGCCCATCTCCTCCGGAGGAGGGATGAGGGAGCCTCTCCTGCTGCCAGGTGCTCCTGGAGCCAGCGATGGCTTCCTAGGCATGTCGGGTCTCGGTGACTTTTCACGGATCACTTCGATCTTGGGTGCCAAGGTAGCAGGCTTCTCCTCGGGCGCCTTGATTTCTGGCACCTTTGGCTATTTGAAGGACAACGAAATTTTAAATGTAAAAAAATATGTTTATCTTACTCTTACTTTTTGGCAAATGTTCATGATCTTGATAGGAACTAGATGGATGTATGTAATCATTTACCTTAGTGTCTTTCTCTGGCTTGTCTTTAGTGGTCGAAGTGAAGGTCGGTTTCTCAAACTTCTCCAGTTCTGGCCTATCATAGTCCGCGATCTCTGGAAGGTCTTCCGCCTTTTTCTTCACGCTTGTGACCTTGGCCTTTTTGACTTCTTCTTCAACCTTCTCTTCTTTTACTGCCACTTTCTGTAAATCAAATAAGTATGAGATTTCTAGTTTTATAGTTTGTTCATCATTTATTTTTTCAATTGCTCATATCTTTTTCTACCATGTTTCTTATATTTGTATACCAATCTAATCTACCTTTTTCTTAAAATAGGTACTTAAATTTTGAGTAATAATGCTCATTATATTCACTCATTATATTTTGTTGCTTTTATACCCACATATCTAAACATGAATTAAAAGAATCTATCCGTATGTCTTTGTAACCTTTGGGTTACCAGCCAAAATGAAGTAGCAATCATTGAAAAAATAAATGATTTGACAAACTATTCATTTTAAAAAGACTCATCTAATATTAGATGAGCTTTTTGGCTACAAAAAATACTTACCTCTCTGCGCAACAACATACCAAAATTACCAACTCATCTTACGCTAAACATATAATGAACAGTTTTTTGTTTTAGTAAGCAAAGCTAAAGCGGGAAGTATTATTGAATATACATAAGATAGAAAATCGGCAGAACATGTAGTTAGGGCTAAAATATATCGCTGATATATAATAGAGAAAAAATTGTAACTAGTTTTGTGTCCATGCAGGATTCCTGAAAATGTGTAACAAAATACTATCGTACCATTCCACCTACGCTACCATACTGTGCAAGTTCTATTGATGACTTAGCATAAACAATTATGTAATTTCTAAAATTATGTTCTTGGATTATATAATATTATTGCATCGTCCCTCTCATTTAATATTTAACAAGAAGGACTATCCACTTTAAAACACAGTGCATTTTAAGTAAGCAGTCCAGACAATTTAGTCATCAATAGAATTAAAAGTGTGCATTTCTTAACTACATAATTCTACGTGTGCGGTGCAAACAGTGCGCTGAAACGCAAATTTGGTGCAAATGTGCATTGCCGGTTGTGCCAATGTGTACCTCCTCGGGGGTTTGAGGTCCGCTAAAAGCTTGTGGGATTCCTAACGTTGCTGGTTCTTCTGCCTCAGCCTACAGATTTAAAATCCATTATTGGCGACCATACGAAAGTGTGTTCAATCATTATGATGGGGTTATTTGAGCGAGTAACACCTGTGGTATGTGTAATGGAATGGGGTTTTGCTTTGTGTGTGAACGTGTGACATGTGTAAGCACAAAATACTTAGACACCTCATTATGAAGCTTTTATGAAGAGCAGGATGTCACCACACATAGGCGCAATCATCATCATTATCTCAGCCATAAGACGTCCACTGCTGAACATAGGCCTCCCCTTTGGACCTCCATAAGTATCGGTCGGAAGCGACTTGCATCCAGCGTAGGCAATATTACAAGTAAAATTCTACCATTTGAACAGCACTACTGCATTGCATGCTTAACTGTTTGACGCTATTACAGCCCAGGTTCAATTTTTTTTTCTGCTGACATTAATAATAATAGATGATGGACGCAACTGAAATAACCGGTCGCGCTTTCGTATTAAATTAGCAACGAGGGTTGTCTATATGTGGTGACCTCGAGTTGTTCTAAGCTCCATTTTGTCATTGAGGTGATTTGTGTGTTTAAGTAAGTGTACCTGGGGGGACCACGGCCTTCGCTGAGCTACAGGTACTTCAGGTGTGTGTAGTATAGGAATGTATTTGTCCTCTATCTCTGGTGTTTGCTCAGCCTGATTATCAAAGTTTAAATAATTGTAATGTGTATAAGTTTGTAAATGATGTATTTATATGAAAATTCTTTGAGTTGTACCTGTGGTATTTCTGGAATCGAATTCCATGAGAAGGGTATCTTTTTCTGGTCTGGCTCCGGTGTTGAAAGTTTTGGTATCTAGTGGAGATTTGAGTATAATTATAATATAGCCGTAAATTTTAACCTTTTCGACGCCATGTCAAACGCAAAACCTACCACTCAGACGCCACGACATCTAAATGTCAGAAATGAAGTTAAACTTTATGCGTGTGCATGTAGGTCATTTTGCTCTGTGGTCGGTGACCGATATATCGGTCTTTGGCGTTGAACCTGTGGTGCCGATATATACGTCTTTGGCGTGGAAAAGGTTAACAGCAGAAGTAGTAAACTCTGGTGCACCGTAGACTCGCATTTCAAAGTGTTTTGAAGATGTGTAGAGTAAGAAAGTAACAGATTGAGGAATTCATAAACTTTAAACGGTTAATTACGAAATGTGATTTAAAATTGAAATCTAACTACTGATATTAGCTTAATATGTGCTTTGATATATAAGTGCAAAGACTTTCACAATTTGGTGTAGATAATTAACTAAATAGATAAACATATATGATGTAGTATGTTAAACAGTGTCCACGCCAGGGATACCTCTGGTCTTGATTTTCGCCAAGGATATGGATTGTCATCGACAGTATCAGGTGTAATAACTATGATAGGGTCATCATCTCGCCCCTAATAAAATAAAATAGAGTTTACTTTGAAATGCCGAAATATAAATTAATTTATTATGAACGTAATAGTACCTTAAACATTTTGACTTCAGCTGGTTCCATCCAACCTTCTTCAGTAACGATATTTTCCTATAGAATATCCAATCGATTAATTTTGAGTTGAAATATAGCCAATTTAAAAGCCAATTTGTGTTATTCTTGAAATAATAGGTATTTCATAGTATTTGAAAACCGTTTACCTCATCCATAACACTGCTTGTGCGTCGATAAGGGAAACGGCGTTCTGTAGAGTCATCAGTGCTTTCAACTTGGATTTCTGGTGTTTCTTTTTTATCATCCACTACCTTATCTGGTAGAACCTGTTTAAAACCCCCATTGTTATTCACCACATTCCCAAAAATAAACGATTCAAATATCATGTGACTTGTGTTAGTGTATAGGTGCATTGTGTGTGACCAAAGAGTGGAAGTGCCGTTAAAAATTGAAATGTTTCGTAGATACATTTTACTAATGTTCTGTTTTTTTACCTCCGTTTTGCTTGGACGACGCCAAGGATATATGGAATCCGCCGGTTGTTCCATTCCTATTTTACGTTTGGGCTCCGGTTTTTCTTTAGGTTCCTATTAAGAATTTAAAAATAAGAATATTATATGGCTCGTAGTCGAATTTGAGATTAAATATATTTCAAGTATTTTATAGTCCATTACCTCTACTACTTTAGAGGGAGTAGAAACCGATCGATCGAGCGAAGATTTTCTCTTGCTCTCAGTTACTTTATCTTCAACTTTTTTATCCTCTTTTATTTCCTAAACAGAAGGGCAAAGATTTGAATAATTTAAATTTATGGGTATTTTGATTATACTTAAAAGTTAATTTTGAATAAAATCTTAGTACCTCTGTTTTGCTTGGTCTTCGCCAAGGATACAAGGACTCTGAAGGACTATCTTTACGATCTTCTTTGCGATCAATAGACTGGTCAATAGATGACTTTCTATTGATCTCTGTCTTTTCCGTAGTCTTCTCGACTATGTCTTCGGTTACCTGTTTAAAATCTTTATCATGAGTTTCTATTTAAAGACGTTTATAAATAGATATGGTATATAAAGATGAAAAGATACCTCGGTTGTACTGGGACGTCGCCAAGGCTGCTTTGTCTCAGTAGGGCGATCAAGACTATCTTTACGTTTCGGTTCCACTTTTTCGATTGGTTCCTAACCGGGAATAATATTAAACGTTTGGTTAAGATTATGTGTGAAAGTGTGTACAGTGTATATACGTAATGTCTTTGTGTAAGGGTGTGATACTGAGGCGTTGGTGAATTATGTATACCTGTGGTTCAGTTTTCGATGGTCGCCTTGGACTAACTTTTTCTGAAGGCTTATCGACAGTACCTGTTGTTACCTTTTCTTCTACTGTCTGTTTTTTGTCATCCTATTTACAAAAACACAAAAATAAATCTATTGCACACGTGTTGTCTACTTATATGGTGCCCTGAAAAACTCTTACCATTATAAAAATAAGTGTAATGTATTTTGTAAAAGTTATTCACAAGTTGTTATTTACTAAATTCAAACTTAATGATAAAGTTATTTACTCTTGATTAAACAAGATTTGCTTCTTAAAAAAGAAGTTTATTTACAAAAAGAATAAGAAGAAAGAGATGGCTGTCCTTATCTCCGTTGATTGATAGAGACAGATAGACGTGCATGTGATCTGTGGAGGACTTACCTTAAGTTTCACTTGTTCTATTTGTGCAGTTTCCGGTTCCTTTATTGTGGGCTAAAAACGAAGTTAATTGGAAAATGAATAAGCGTAATTGGGGTTTCTATGCGCCATTCCGATTTTGGGATTGCGGGACGTTTATCACTAAAAGCTTTTACTAGAGGGTTAGGAAATTAAAAAGGGATTGAAATAGGCGTTTCTTTCATAGGTTCCATTATTCCTTGCAATTTATTAATAAAGATATGTGCCTGTTTAATCCCTCCTGACTTGGCTAAATTTTATCCTCTATTTGCAACAGAATTTCTAGGTTAAATGCTTTGTTTCTGTTCTAGTACTAACATTGTTTAACTATGTATATGTATAATGCTACATTAAATTATATTTTAATAAGGAAGACTACATATGTGCAAGTGTTTAAATATTAATTGCTTGGGTATTTGCAAGAGCTTTCTAATCTGTAATTTAATTATAGATTTTTTATGTGTGTCAAAATTTATAAATCATTGTATCCCATTGATGTTGATTTGATTGTTTAAGTAAAACTTAATGCCATGTTTTGATAAGATGATTATAATTTTGACACACTGATAGAATTTATCTTATATATTTACCTTCTGAGTCGTCTTTTTGAGTGTCGAGGTCTGTTGCTGCTCGGCAGCGGTCGAAATCGATGACTTTCTGCTTTCCGCAGTTTCTTTTGTGAGCTGCACAACATGATTTAAATTTTATAATTGCTATTTGTTACCGCTCTAAAAAATATTCCGACTTAAAACATAAATGTACAAAGGGGTTATTCAGATCTTTTTTTTAATACATTGTTATGTTATTAGAAAACGTTTTGTCTTTACCTTAAGTCCCTTGGCTTCGACGATGGAACTCTTGCGGCTCTCGGTCTTAACCTCAGAAGTCTAAAACGAAAGATATATATGAGATACTTAATTACTAAATAAAGTATTTTCTCTTTAGAAGCCAAGCAGTTTGTAGTTAAATGTAAACTTAATGGTAAGCAAATCTGCAGACTATTTTTACAAACCTCGCTCTGAACTGACGTTCTTCGACTTTCAGTCTGCGAAGGAGAATGCAAGAAATAATAATTAGCACAATGTTTTCGGTATAGATTGATTATAAATTTAACAAAATATCTTCAGGGACATCAAAAAAGATAACAACAGAACCTTCACGTAACAAGAATGTGTATATACATCAGGAATTTGCTTTGGATAATGTTTAAATGAACAAAGGTGTGGAGTCATAGCTGGGATAGCATTTATATAGTATAGTGCAGGTATATTCTGCAGAATGCTTGATAACAGGGACAAACGGTACAAAACATAGGATAAATAATGCACGGGTAAGGTTCAAGTCATGCTAGCGTAATACCTTCACTTCAAGCCGTTGCTGTTGTGCCATCATTGTGACCTGTTTAGTAAGTGTTATTTTTATTTAATTTTAGTTTTTTCGATTAATATGTATATGGATCTATAAATCGAAAAAACTAAAATTTATCTTGATCAAATTTGTAATTATGTTCTTTATAAGTTGAATCCTTTGACTCTAGTTAAAAATACCCGTCACTTACACAGATGTCACCGTCACCCAATTCCGGAATGGAAATTGATACCAATATTTTTGGGATTTAATTAAGTAATTTGTTAAAATCGCAGTGATAAGTTAATACTTCAAATCAAAATTTCCACGTCGTTTGCTTTGTTTGATGGTAATCCTTATTTCAAATTGTCATTTGATAATTACCTTAGTCGCTTCCTTTTCTTTCTTCTCCCGTACTGTGGGAGTCGGTGTGATCTTCTCATATTTCTCAAGAACTGGCCTCTCATAATCATCAACAAAGTCCAACTCCACCTAAAAAGCATTAAATAATATTAATAAGTTAATCTATATCTGTTGCGTTTTAAATATTTGTATAGTTATTTACTAAACCTTCAGTTTCTATTATTAGAAACTCTGCAGTTAATGGTCTATAACATATTTGAAAAAACCTACCTTGAAAAAACCTCACAAATTTATATCTCAAATTTATAGTAAAATTACACCAAACATAAAACACAAAGCTTGCATGCGACTGACGACCACAGTAACCGGACAACGAAGACAAAAAATTCATTCTTCCTGTTTCTCTGCGTTATGTACCTCCTCGGCAAAAATAAAATAAACTAACAATAGACTGGGTACTTCCAAGGGTGTGTTTTCATTCTCGGATATATAGAGTGCTTGTTTTTGTGCACTAGAGGGTAAAGAGGGGTGTGTGCTTGATATGGAACATATAGTGTACACAGATAGAGAAACATCAAGTTCGAGTGATAAGACATCACAAGTAGGTGTGTTAAAATAGTGGGATTTGACGTCACGACAGGAATTGTGATTACCCCATCCATGTTTTCTTTGTCTTTAGTAGTGGCTTTTTTGGATGTATCAGTAGACTTCTTCGTAGTTTTCTTCAGTTGTGGCTTTTCAAATTTACCATCTTGCACGGTCAGAGGTTCCTAAAGACGCAATCAAAGCTTTAGATAGGTATCTAAATTATCAAGCGAACCTTTTTAGTTGTGCCGGTGTGGCTAGAGAATTAGTGTGGTCGTGCGCAATAAAACTCAAATCGTGGTTTAAAATTGAATTAGAATTAAAGGTATAACCAAAATGTCTAACTACGTTAATAGGAAATTAGTCACAAAGGTTTTTAACTATCTCAGTCGTGAGTTTATGTTGTACCTCATCATCGTCATCTTTCTTGACAACTGCTGGTTTTTTGACTTTAAGTGCCGCTGCCTCTGAACCCTCCTAGAGAACATAAATTATTGGCTTGTTTAAGTTACGGCTAAGGAAGAAGGAAGCCAATAATAAATGTATTTTGATGATACTGAGATAATTAAAAAAGGAATAGTTTTGTATACCGTTGGCTTTTTCTTAGCAGGAGTCTTTTGTGTAAGAGATGCTTCTTCAGGGGCGGTAGTGCTTGTCTTAGTTCGAGGCTTGGTGAGGCTGACAGACTCTTCAGTGTCTTCACCCTAGCCCCCATTAAACACAAACAGTGGTTAAGGTGCTGTACATACACATACCATAGAAAAAGTAGAAGAAAAGAATAAGAAAATGTTAAGAATAACGTGTAAGAGAAGAATAGATAGAAGATAGATTGTAAAGAAGTATAGTGATAGAAACATTTTAATAATGTTTTGAACGTAAACTGTACATGTTAAGAATATAGATGTAATAAAAGTGCTAGGTGCTCAATAAAAAGTGCCTAGTTGTTGAGTAGGCAATGTAGGCATCTAAAATTGGTAAAGCATTGTTGTAAAACAAAATATGTGCTTAATCTGTGCGTGTATAATTATTTTCTCAATCTGTGTTGATGCTAAATCACTACTTGCATCACTACTTGATACCTTAACGAGAACCGAAATTCTCCTTAAAACAGGCTTTAAAGGTATATTAGAGCTAATAGGCATCAGCTCTGTCTGTGAATCATTGCATATTGAACATTAACAAAATAAAAATAAGATGATTTTCTTCATATCAATTTTAAAATAAAATAAGTAGGTATTGTTAATGCCTTAAAGACAATATGCATTTTGAGATAAATATTACCTTTTTCGCTGAAGGCCTCCTCTTTATTGTTTTCTCTTCGACAATTTCTGGTTTCTTAACGTTTAGTTCAGCTGCCGCGGAATCCTCCTAATTTAGTATATGAAATTTTTTATTAGATTAAATTTCTTTCTCAAATAACGAAGCTATTTTATTGGAAGTGCTAAACTTTAATCAAAGCGAAAATTCTCGTATACAGACCGTAGGTTTAGTTTGTGCGGGTGTTTTGTGTGTGAGTGCAACATCTTCAGGCTCTTGTCCTGGTTTTGCTGGTGTTTTCGGCTTGGCGAGGCTGACGCTCTCGTCAACGTCCATAGGCTAAACAAATGTAATATCAGTATCATTTAATATAAGTGCAACATTATTAAAAGTGCGTAATAAATTTGTTTTACCTCTGGTTTATCTTTGTCTTTAACAGAACGACGCCTAGCTGTGGCAGTTGCGGACGGTACCTCTTCAGGTTCCGGTTTTTGGTCGTCCTAAAGTAATTGTAAGTGATTATTTTAATGTTTCTATGTTTAAGCGCTATTATATTTTAAAAGCTATTTTGTTTAAGCCAGTGTATATTATGATGACGGTGTGTACCTTCTTCTTTTTCTCAATGGGTGTTGGTGTGATTTTCTCGTACTTTTCAAGCACGGGCCTCTCATAGTCGTCGACAAATTCTTCTTCCACGACCTTTAAAGTGTTAATTAGGTTACAGTGACGGTAGAGAAATTGCGTAAAAAAAATTAGAACAGACAATATAAATTTACGGAAAAGAAAGAAACGAGAACTATTGACTTGTAGTTTAAAGTAGTTGTGTTTATTGTAAGATTCGGTAAAATTAAAAGTTATAAGAACAATCGACTTAAAGAATTTTAATGGAAAACATTGACTACAGATTCGATATTAATCCTACTTCTCTCGCGGAAGAAAACGATACCTTTTTTTTTACCTTTTTAACAAAACTTTAAAATAAATATACCGCCACAGCTGCTCGAGCACTCTCCATCTGTATAAAGCCAATATAAAAGCGTAACTATTTAAAGCCATGCGAGCAGTTAGTCGCTTGCTGTACATTACTTACTTTTTGAGAAACCCTGAAAAGCTTTGCCGCGATAGAACACAAAAATTATTCGAAAAGAGAAGTGATTAAATTTCGTTTAAAACCCTGAAACTTAGTGTGCCGTGTGTTATTCGAGTAATTGCGATAGATTTTTAAAAAGTGTGCAGACTTTGTCACCAAATTGTGTTATGTGCATAAGTTAACTTGAAATGTTATGTGTGGAATTGTATGTGTATACCTCTTTCTCTTTAAGAGACGGACGTTTTTTAGCATCTGGCTTGTCTTTTTCTGCAGGCTTAGCCTTTGGTTTTTCTTCCGGTTTTTTGTCTTCCTCCTAAATAACAATGTAGTTATTAATCAGTGTGCTTTTATTTATTTCATATTAACCGTTTTAATAATGTTATTTGGTAAGTTTTGTACCTTATCCTTTGTAACCGGACGTTTACGAAGGGAAGGTACTTCCGGTTCCTCTTCTTTAGGTTTCGGCTTTATCTTGCCTCGCATCATATCAACGTCATCCTAACAAAAATCAAATAAGGGTTATAAGTTTGTCTAAGTAAATACATATCTGTGTAACGTATTTATGTATGTTGTGAGATTTTACCTCTGTCTCACTAGTGCGACGCTTATCTTTAGGCGTAGGAGTGACTTTTTCGTACTTTTCGAGTTCTGGCTTTTGGTAATCATCAACAAACTCCGGAGTTTCCTATAAAAACATTATTTTAGGAAGGTGCTTTCTTTTCGAATACTGGAAACGCATTTTATTTCGCATCTTATTTAACCATTTTATATTTTAGAATAGAAAACTTCTAAAAATATAAACTGAATTTATTAGTACGTATGTATCATATTATTTTACCTCTACTCCGTTCTGCTTTTTAGTTCTATCACTAGGTGTCGGTGTCATTTTGTCGTATTTCTCGAGATCCGGCCTTTCGTAGTCATCGACAAATTCTTTCTCCTCTTTCGGCTTTAAAAGCAATTTCAATGATTTAATAAAAATGAAAAGATATTGTAATAAACATTATAAGATGTGATATATGTTTGCACGCTTTTTATTCTTGTATTTACCTTAGCCACCGATTTCTTAGCTTTAGCCACCTGAGGTTCCTCAGCCTTTGTTTCTGTGGGTTTAGTCGGTGTCTTTGATAATTTGACACCAGACAATTCATCTACAGGTTCCTCTGGTTTAGGAATACCCTTTTTGATGCTAGGTCTCTTCGCTTCAGGTTTCTCTTCCTCCTAATCAATATTAAACGATAGTGTGCTATTATAATGTTTAAGAAAAACAACTACTTGTTTTAATACTGAACAATTGACTGTTAATTTAGCTAGCTTTTCTTTACTATTTGATTTAATGTACTACGAGGATCATTTTAAATAGATTAAAAATATTATTCCTTATACCTTTTTGGGCTCAACTTTAGGTTTCTTCTCGGGTGCTGGCGCAGCCATCGACGGCTCTTCCTCACTTTCGTATTGTTCACTTTTAACGCTTTCGGAAACTGATGCGCGTTTCGACTGAATAAATGTAACAGGTACATTAAAACTCTCATATTCATATTTTTAAGTATAAACTGTATAAGTGTCGTGTATGAGTAAAGTGTTGTTACCTGGGGTGTGTCATCCTCTTTCTGTTTTTTAGCGAGTGGCGTAGGTGTAATTTTTTCGTACTTCTCCAAAACTGGTCGCTCGTAATCGTCGACAAACTCCAGTTCGTCCTAAGTCCAAACACAGTTTAGCACGGCTATTGTTAACACAACACTCACAACAGAAAAACAGTTATCACATAATGATTGTAAACATACAATAAAATAATA
Organism: Pammene fasciana; assembly: GCA_911728535.1. Lineage (NCBI taxonomy): Eukaryota > Metazoa > Arthropoda > Insecta > Lepidoptera > Tortricidae > Pammene > Pammene fasciana. The sequence goes on from OU452295.1 coordinate 5,240,554, forward strand.
CGCTAATTGGGGTTTACCCAGTGTTCTGTTTAAAAGTTTTTTTTTAAATCATAGTCTTTGCCTCTGAAAATATGAACTATTGCATCTAGAACGACAATAATGATATATACGTAAATAAATTTAAGCTATATACATGTAGTGCTTTTTATTTACACGTTATGCTTACCTCGTCCTTCTTAGCAACGACCTTCTTTTTGACAACCTTCTTCGTCGTAGTTTTGGATTCAGTCTTCTTGTCATCTTTCGCTTCTTCAACAGGTTCTTCCTTTGGCTTAACTTTTTTGAGTTTTGGAATGCCTTCAATTTTAGCCTCAGGTTCTGATTTCTTCCTTTTTTCCAACTTCTCAAGCATTTCCTTCTTTTCCTCTTCAGTTTTGGCTGTTTTCTTCTGTATGATCTTTTTAGCTTCGTCAACTTCCATCTCAACGTCTTCCTTCTTCTCTTCGACCCTGACTTCTTCTTTCTTTTCAACCTTAACTTCTTCCTTCTTTTCAACTTTTTTGACGGTCTTCTTTTGTTCGATGTGGTTTTCTTCAGCCACAGATTTTTCTTCAACTATAGACATCTCCTCTTCTGATTCGATTATCGTCTTTTCTTCTTCTTCTTCTTCCATCTTTTCCTCTTCTTCCTCCTTTTTCTTCTGAAATTGTTTTCCAAGTTTACGTTAATATATTACTTATAATTATTTAGATATTTTCTTTGAACTCTTTCCTTTTAAATAAATTTTGCATTAACGGTAGAGCAATATTTTTTTAATAAATACCTTTTCTTCCACAATCGTCAAGTCAGCACTGGACTCATCCTCTCCAAACTCGTTCTTGATGACCACGCGGTACGTTGCCACGTATTTGGAGGACACCTTCCTGATGATCAGGCGCGCGTTAGTGCCGTCGAATGACGTGTTGACCTCAGATGAGTCCCTGATGACTGTGGTGTTCTTATACCAGGTGCACCTGCACGACTGGTCTGATGTCTTGAGAACGGCGACGAACTCAGCCTCCTCGTTTTCTTTCTTGGCCTGCAAATTAGTAGTGAAAAGTTTAGAGTACGAAGATCACTTGAAATCTTTTACGTTATTAGGCAAATGTAATAATCAATAATTTTATAAGGTTTTTTTCTTCAGTTTACTTAGTGTCCCAATGCAGGTTAAACGTATCCCTTTTTCAGCACTCGACCTAATATGTATACAATTGTTTAATACTTTTTTCAGGACTCGCTTTACTGGACTTAGCATCCAACCAATCCCACCACAAATTACTCTTTGTTATTAAAATTTAAAACATTGAAATATAAAAATCTCCAAGGTAAAAACGGCTAAACCAATTTTGATATAACATATTATTATATAAAAACCATCGCTAGCAAATCTACTTTTAAATAAAATTCCAATCGTTCACTCGTTTAAAGACTACGATACATCAGACACATATAGCGGTCAACCTCGTAACACCTATCTCGCTTCCGCCACGGGGATTAAAATAAAAACAATAATTTACAGATAGTTGCCAAGTGCAAGTGCAAAAAACAAAACAACATTGTTTAAAGTTTGTGTTGATTTTCAACTATTTTTACTTACACTTACTTTTCTATAAATGAATATTTAGAAGCTTAAAGTACTTACCAAGCTTCTGAAGTGCTTGATGATCTGTGGCTTGTCACCCTGAGGTTCTGGTATTTCAGAGATCTCGACCACTTGAGACGTCGCCTCGCCCTTTTCGTTCTTGGCCACAAGCTTGTATGACCCCTTGTCGGTTTGTGATACGTTTGAGATTTCCAATTTGACTGTGAATTCACCCTGGAATGATAAAGAATAAGGCTTAGACAATTCATACCTGAATTAAATTTTCGCTTCTTATTTATCACTATGATGTAAAAAAAGATAAGTGTATTAATATAATAATGTTTCCCAAAAGTATACATAAACATAATCTTTGCCAATATATTTATATTAGGGAAATCTATCCCCGTAATCAGAATGAATTGTCAATTTTCTTGAAAAAAGAAATAACAGTAACGACGTGCGAACGCTGAAGTTACGATAATTCCATCTTTATCGTTCTTGCATAATGAAGCGACGTAGATAAAGATTTGGCTTTAAACTAGAACAAGTCCACTTTAAAAGTATTCTTTCCCCAGATAACCTCAACTGTAATATTACTCACCTCTCTCAGAGGCTCAATGAGCACAGTGTGTCTTGAGTCCTCATTGACAGCGCTTGCTTCCTTGAACCAAGTGCAAGCCGGTGCAAATTTACTTAATACTTTACATTCAACAATAACAGTCTTCTTTTTAACTATCTTAATGACCTTTGGCTTTTCTTTGATAACTGGAATGACTGAAATTGAAAATAGGTAATTAATATCAGTTTTGAACATTTCAATATGAATGATCTGGTCTGTGAATTAAGTTACTTACTTTCAATATTGAGCGTAAGATTTGCATTGAGCTCCCCAAGTTCGTTTTTAATGTTGCATTTATATAATCCGGAGTCTTCAATACCAGGATCGATGAGTTCCAAAATAATTGTGTAAATATCTTCCTTTACTTCAATTCTGGTCTTAATTTTCGATGAGTCTTTGATTTCTTTACCCTCATGGTACCACACGATCGTCGGTTTCGGGCTAGCTTTAACCTTGCATCCCATGGTTACTAGTTTACCGTTATCCTTTGATTGGATAGTCGGTTTCTCGACGAATGTTGGGCCTTCGCCTTCTGGTTCAGGCTCGGCCTCGATGTTGAGGTTTAAGTTGGCATTGCTTTCGCCGTATTCGTTTTTGACATGACAGCGGTAAGCGCCACCATCCGCTCCCGTCGGGTTGGACAAAAGTAAAACCAATTCGTAAACATCCTCGCTTATTACACTCGATTTAATTTCAATCTTACTGCTAGCTTTGATTGCGGTCGTGCCTCTGTACCATGTTACCTCAGCCGCCGGCTTTGCCTTGCACACACAGCGCATCGTGATGAGTGTGCCATCTTCGTTGGGAATGATTCGAGGTTTCTCTATGAACGATGGTGCGAAACCGTTCTCGTCATCCCCACCTATACAAGAAACGACATAGGTATAATAGAAAGGCATATTACAAGTACAAGGAAAACAACTGAATTGTTCACGTGCAGCTTCAAAGCACAAAGCCTAGCATGCATTGCTACTGTATGCGTACATTATCTAATTTCTTATAACTAAATCCCCCATTACCTTGGAAATTGAGAGCAATGTTTGCATTACTCTCACCAAACAAGTTGAAGGCATTGCACCTATAATTGCCACCATCTTCCCTAGTGGGGCCTAATATTTCTAAGGTCAAATTAAATGTGTCTTTCCCCGTCGCCTTTCTGGACATCTTCATCTTTGATCCATCTTTAAGTTCCTTTTCCCCGTGGAACCATACAATGTCCGGAACGGGATATGCTTCGAGTACGCATTCCATTATTAACACGTCCCCTTCCTGTCTTATTGTCGGCTTTTTGGGGAATCTCGGTGGTTTACCATCGGGAATTCTGTCCAAAACACAAAATTTTAATAACAATCCATGTAAGAGGATTGTTGAAAAAAAAACAAACACATTAAATCGTTTTTATTAAAATCTTACTTCGGTTTATCTCCACTTTCAAAGTTGAGATTTATTTTCGCTACGCCTTCACCATGTTTGTTTTTCGCCAATGCCCGGTATTCTCCTTTGTCCGTATTTTCTACGCCTATGATTTCTAATCGCGCTATGTGATATAATGTTTGGTCCTCTTCTAGTGTCATTTTATGTCGACTACTTTCTTTTATTAGCTTTTTGCCATGGTACCTGTATCAAGTGCATCAGTTAGTGTAACATTCTCTCTCGGATTTACAATTGTATATATTAATGTATGAAACATTTCTTACCATGCGACGGTTGGTTTCGGTTTGCCAACACATCTACATTCGAATGTGATTTTTGTACCATCGTCCGATTGCCTGATGACGGGTCTTTCCGTGAACGTCGGTTTGATATAGTCCTCAGGAACGGGCGCTTCGTCGCCTATGTCATTAATCATTGCATTAATAAAATGTTCACTTTCCTTTTTATTAGTCTTCGATTTTGTATTACAGTTAATCACTTGTCCTATTTAAGATGTTTTCTTTGAATTCGTGTTTTTCTGATCTACTTTAATATTTATTACGTTACTCTCAAACTCATTATGTTTAGCGAAAGAATACATATATAAACATATAATTTTGAAGAATTGTGTTTCACTACATTGATCAATCAGTACGCATGACAGTTGCACCCAGTTACTTCATTACTGTGTTAAAATTGTGCAGTCGCTGAAGCAAAGTATTTGCAAACAATTCTAACTACTGCATTATACTGTTAGTTGGTTAAATAATGAATACTAAGGAAAAATATTGTTAGTAAAAGCAGAGAAGCAGATTGATGATTAAAATGAAAATAAAAAGAATATATAAAAATGGAAGAGACAATCATAATGGTGGTTAGGTGTTTGTGTAAAAATAAATAAATATTAATAAAGTGAATTTTATAAAGAGAGTGTTTATTTGTGTGGGTTACACATGACATTAAATTGAAAACGAAATTAAGAAAACATCTTAAACCGATAATACAAATAGAGCATTGTTAAATCTAACTGATACCGTAATTTTGTGTAATGTGTATTGACGATTTGATAAAATTAGTTGATGTACATGAAGCCGCCAAATCTACACGTATGACTTAATCTAGAACAGAATTATTAGAATCACACCAGAGCAGTGTTATACTAAAAGCGACAGTAAAACGTAAATGAAATTTAATTTGTGTAATTTGTAATACTTTTAAGGTTATTTCCAATATTTTAAGTGCCAAAAATTATCTTCAGTGTTCAAAGATTTTTTGATAGAATTTTTCATGAAAATGAAAATCAATCAGAAGTAATAGAATTGATCAACTGTAAAGTTGACGATTCCAAAAACAATGAGGATGATAATGAGGAGAATAAGATAGTACTCACTGTCGAAGTTCAGGCTGATCGTGGCGTTGCTTTCGCCGAGTTCGTTCTTTGCGGTCACCTTGTATTTGCCTGCGTCTTCCACGGTCACGTTGGCTATTTCCAGTGAGGCATAGTAAGACTTTCCGTCTTTGCTAACTGTAAGCTGAAAAAAAAAAAAAACAAATGAGCATTTGACAATTACAACATACAGCTCACAACCTTAATAGTCCACAAAATATTAAAAAGAACTAAAAGTAAAAGGTTCCTCCTAAAACCCCCCTTCAGGCAAGTATGCATTATGCCAATTAGAAAACCCAAAGCCAAGTAACAAGCTAGGTAAGTATATGATTCATGTTCATACTGGGATTTGCTTCTGCCTTTAGATTGTTTTTAATTAACTGTTTATCTATTTGTATGTATAAACATATCATCATCTAGTCTAGATTAGTACTACTCCTTGAGCTTAAATAGGTACTGTCTTAGATTATCTAGTAAAATTTTGTTTCTTTAACAATATTTCATTCCATTAATTGCTTTAGTTCTCCTTTAATATCGTCTCAAATTTGTAAATAGTAATATCTTAGCATAAACGGCGCAATAACGTTTACATTCTGAGCAACATGCATTATATTTTGTTGCTGCCAAAGTAAAGCCCGAACATGAGTCACCCGCGAGTCTATTTTAAACCCGTCAAAAGTGTCACATTTCCTAGGAGAATGACAAATGTTTCTATTATCATTATAAAAACTTAAATAGATCGCAACAGACAGATTGAGGTGTAAAAGGTCACCGAGCGCTGCTGTCGCCACCTGGCCGGTGTCCCAGCCAACTAGATCGGGGTCAAGGCCATCTTTGAGTTCTTTTAAAACTGGGGCATCAACGATCATTATTTTTACATCTCACTCTTCACTGCCATGAGACTGTCATGCACTTTTATAATTTTAATCGCGCTGCCACGCGCCGTGCATTGTTCGTTAATGATAGCTATACGAAATTGAAACGCATTAATGGAAGATGGTACTGAAAGTTTTAATTAGATTATAGACACAATGGCTAAGGCAAATCTTCCTTTAATCTAGATGCCAATAGAGTTACTTGTTTCAGTATTATTTTCTGTATTGCATTCTGAACCAAAGTCAATATATAAAATCGTCTGAAATACTCTTGTTTGTGTTCCGGAGGAACATCCAAACAAAACACAAATCAATTTATAGAGAAGAGTCAGAGAAAACTTACTTTCTGCTGACAACAATATAAACGACAATACAAAGATTACATGTTAAAAACTGTTATGGGTTCCATAAGTTTGTAGTACAAAGTACGAACACACATTCATGTGAGTGCCAAAGAGAAACGCAGAAAAACACATCAGATTTTTATCTCGCCACGTGCAAGAATGTGTAACTAAAAGGTAAAATATGTCTATGATTGTCTGTACCTTATGCCTCGCGCCTTGCTTGACCTCTGCCGTGTTGTGGAACCAGGCGACCGTAGGCACAGGCTCCGCCTCGATGCGGCACTCGAAGATGAGCCGCTTGCCGTCATCCTCCTGCCGGATGGCGGGCTTGCGCGCGAACGTTGGCGCTTTACCGTCCACTTGTCTGAAATTTGATAATCGAGAGTTATCGAATGATATGGAGTAAAAATCAATTTTGTATTTGCAGTTAACCTAAGATGGTCGGGTTTTTATTGTGTCACCATAACAGTCACGTTCTAACAAGTATATCCCGACCAAAAAGTGTAGAAATTAAAAACTGGCAACATCGTAGTGTCGTCCCTTTCAAATCAATCTAAGAAAACGGGATGACACTACGATGTGGCCACTTTTTAATTTCTACACTTTTTGGTCGGAATATAAGTGCGAAAGTGACGCATAACGTGATAAGCGATAAAATGACAACCATACTGCAGGATGAGCTTTTATCTATCCAGTACGTCTGCTAACGATACCACAACGTTTAGGAATAAAGATCTCGCTTGAGGTAGTGGTTTTTCTTACTTTTCCTTTATTTCTAAACATTATCGAATAAAATGTTTGGTTTTGATTTTGGAATATTTTCGCGCTGGGATAGCTTGGATAGTTTTTGTCCTATTTCATCTTTTAACGGTCATTGATAAAGATATATATTAGACCAAGTAACCAAATATATGTAAAAGTAGAAAAGTTCTACATGAAAAGAGACATTATATCATACGCTATTGCGTGGGGGCTAAAAGAATAACACCTGTTGTACTCTTTCATCTTGCGATAAATTGACTAAAAATATGAAAACATACATTAAAAGTCTACATGAGAAGCGGCCTATACACAACAGTTGCTTGTATGTTTGGTTGGTTGGTTGATTAGGACAATGATGGGTGTCACTTCGTTAAATGTTAACGAAGTGACAGCCACGAGATTAAACAAGATCAGTGACAGCCACAAGATTAAACAACTACTTGAAAGGCTTTTTGGACTTATTTACGACATTGATTTCAATTTATACTGAACATTTGTCATTACCATAATCCTATCCCTAATACCTTACTGCCCTTATGCCATTTACTTTATCGTCATCTTTATTCGCATATTTTCATATCATTATCACCTATCTCTGCATAATATTTGCAAAAACAGGCAATTTAGTATAGCTAATATTGTATGGATAATGATTCACATTCGAATACTCACTTTTGTTTGTCTTCGTCAGCGGCTGAAAAGAAATGACAAGAAATTAGTCAAGTCAATTCAAGCAACAAATCGTCTGGTGACAACCAAAACTCACTAAGTATTTCCACAAGTTAATAGCCATAAGGAACCGTACCAGTCACAAAACAAGGTTGATTTTAGTTCATTTATTTTTTTGCAATTAGTGAGTTTTGGTTGCCACTTGACGAAATAATACAATGCACCGCCAAATTTTTCCTTCCGAGGTGTCTGTTTTGATAATTACAAACATAAGCATCAAATTTATTTATGTGTGTTGTGACATATTCCTAGCTATTGCATCATAACCAATGGAATGTTATACACTAGCCAAATAACAGGTAAAAATTGTAAAAAACGATACTAATTTAACATTTCTAAGCACTAGGACCTTACTACCTACGTTTAATTCATAGTTTGGTAATAACTTTACAATAAACAAAGTTATAAATACACGAAATCATTCCCGCACCGAAAACCCCGGGGTATGATCATAACATAACATTGTATAATATCTTGACATGATTGTGCGTTACATCGAAATATAGTTGAAATTTTTTTTCTTAAAGTGCTATTGAGATTTCGTAAGGACTTATAGTTTTTGGTCGTAGATTTGGTAATACTATACGAGCTGTTCAAAATGAGCTTGATCCAGCTTTAGGAATAAGAACGTGACAAGAAAAGAAAACATATCACCCGTTACCCAATTCCTCTGACTGCAGAAATCAGGTTAAATTAAAAGTACTTAACAAGAATTTAACGTTAGAATCTGCGTCCAGTACCAATATTTTCCGTGGAAACAAATCAGTGGCAAATAAAAATAGTCTGAGAGATCGTTTGACCGTGTGTTTATAATTTGGTCAACACACAGACGCAAACATTGGATCATCGGCCAGTGATAGTCCCGGAATAAACCTAAAGTATGTAAATCCATGAACAACTGCTACTTGTTCTGGATTTTAACTCTGAGGTTTTTTATCTATGTACATTTGATTTTTTTTCTTCTCGAAACAGGAAATAGTCAAGTCTACGGGACTTAAATTTTCAGTAATTACGGTAAGGATTTAGATCGGTACCTTAATTGTAAATTCGTATAGTTTCTTGTTTTAAAATATTACTATAAGTGTAACAAGGGTGTTGTAACAAATCGCTAATAAAATGCATAATATGTTAGAATTTGAAACGAGAATGAATTTTAGTTTTGTTATTTTTGCAAATTTCACAGTTTCTGTTAGATAATTTTATTTTTTATCTAGTCGTAATACAGCTTTAGTGAATTCATTAACATCTGTTTTCATATCTATAAGTAATACGTTTTCCTGAATTAACACCAGAACTTATATTTCTCTGTCATAACATGACTAATGATGTTTTTTTGACCGCCCAAAAAACTTGTAAGAGATATATTAATTATTACATACTTCGAGCCAAGGAACACAAAACTATTTTTACACCAAGAAAATATAGATTACTCAGTCAGCATGCCAGACCTAAAATTACTCAAACGTTGACGTCTAATAACGATCCTAATGACAAAAGTTAAATTCGTCACTGTGTTTACTATGTCTCGGGTCGTCAGTGCATTGTCGTCACGTAATATTTAGTGTTGCGCCAGAGTCTCACCTCTCCATACTAAACAGACTTATGTATATTTGAAATCTACATGAATGTAAGCTCCTAAGAGTGCCCGGGCAGTTTTGGCGAACGCGTGGGCAAAGATATCTATGCTGAATTTTTCGACATTTATTCTGGACCGTGACTAATACCGTTATTTGTGTAGGTATTTTTATTGGTCCAGTGTAGGATTACGACTAATATTGTGGCAAATGTTTGGATTCATTTGCGAAATGTTTGCTGATTACAGTCGTTATTTTGAGTAAAATTACCGCAAGTTTTTCTGCTTTGCTTACATTACGAGTAGGTATGACTTTTACGTAAATGTTAATCTTAACTGCTTCTAAGCCAGAAACTACTAAATTAAAGATTTGGAGTGTGTGTTGTTTTATAGCCTTTATAAATGTGCATGTTTGCATGTTTTGCATTTAATCGATAGTATTTATTTAACACCACTGTTTATCATTACATCGATATTATCAGTCTTAATAGACTAATGTCTATCAATGCGGTTAATTTATATAATGAAATAACGATTGCAAGCAAATATCTAGCTTATTAACTGCATATTATGGCATATTAAGCATTTAAACCTCATTCATTAAGTATTTCATTTATATGTACGTCATTTTGGTATTCGTAATTAAACTCATTTCATTAAAGCAAATGAAAAGGACTAAACTTACCGATATTTTGAACTTTTTTATCATCAACCGTTAAAAAGCTCGATTTATCGATAACACCAATAAACAGTGGTATTCCCTAGCACTTGTCAAAACAAGCACGGACAATTCCGAGCCCTCCGATTATTTAACATACGAGTAAACTTAACCTAACCTATGCTTAATGAAAATTCACCCAAATTTAAAGCTGACCAGACACTGTCAGTAATAATGACATTATTTATGTACTCATCCTTCTCATTCTTCATATAGTACACAGAAAAGGACGGGTACAGAAATAATGACATTACTGATAGTGTCTGGTCTGGTCCGCCTAACGATACGAAACAATTCACTTGGTAATTTGGTGTGGCAACAAAATGTTTCGCGTAAGTATGTCATTATTACGTAAAAGTTTGATTTGAACTTACGGCTAAAGTTAAGATTGATGGAGGCGGCCACCTCGCCCATCTTATTCTTAGCTTTGACTTTGTACAGCCCCGCATCGCTCTCGATCACGTCGTCCAACTCGAGCACCACCAAGAACTTGTTCTTCTCGATGCTCTGGATCCTGGGGAAGAAGAAAATGGGTTAAAAAGAAAATAGGGAAAATTTAGATTGTACGACGGGTCTAGTGGAACAGTATACATAGTTAAGTTAGTGGAGTTGCAGGCGTCCATAGGCTACGGTAGCTGCTTACCATCAGGCGGGCCGTATGCCTGTTTGCCACCGTCGTGGTATTAAAAAAAGTTAAAAACTGCTCGTCATTCGTTTATGACATCATCATTTGTTTAAGGGCCAAAGAATAATAATTTGGTCAACATAAAAATCTGATGGTCAGCAAGGGTTAGATTCTTTGACATGGACAATTTGAAAGAATCAAGCAGCTTAACGATAACAGTAGTTATTTTGTAGAAAGCATGACATAACTTTGTATAAAATGACAGTTGTCGCCTTTTTTATCATTTGCATAATAATTTGTCAATTAGTCTCGTTCCATACGCGACACTATGTCATTCGAGATAATGACATGCATCATTGGCCCACAGCGCTCACTTATTCTTAAGTTATCTTTTAGATACGTTGCCATATTTATATTCCGACCAAAAAGTGTAAAAATTAAAAAGTGGCAATATCGTAGTGTCGTCCCTTTCAAATCAAATACAAAGAAAACGGGACGACACTACGGTGTTGCCACTTTTTAATTTCTACACTTTTTGGTCGGAATATAGTCTTCAGGCTCGAATTTTCAAAATACCTGCTAGGCTAGTTATGTGTAAATTTTTAGTGATTTGATTTTAATTTGAAATTAAGCGGGACTGATTCTAAAATTCGTTAAATTAGTAGTCCAGTAATATAATTTAATATTTTAGTCTATTAGTGGATTTTCCTGACCGACGACGGCGATATCATAAAACAGCAAAAAGGGTAGTATTTGGAAAAAGAAGAGAGAAGAACAATAAAGAAGAATAGAAAAATATTTCAACAATTTAAAGAATTTTAGAGTAATACTAGGTCACGATGTTATTTCAAGAAGATAAATCCAACCCAGTTCATTGAACGAGACGACCCTGAGTCAATCGCCGATTCCAAAGCAATCACAACTCTTCAGAATCAAAACGTCACATGTGCCTCCAATGTGCAACGCAATGGCGACACTATTCCACCAATGGTTACATCAAAGGCAGACGTCGTTTGATTCACTGCTGATAAAACAGAGCTTGATGCTAGGTTTGTGATTGCTATTTATTTAAAGTTTGTCCCAATTTATTTGAAGCCAATGCGTCTATTTAACTTCAATGTATCATAATTTTACGTAGTTACAGTATTATGTACTACACTGAGCTAGATAGTTTTAAGTGCTTCATTTAGATAGCGGAGCTCTGCATTTGAGAAAATATTAATGTGTTTTTTAAAACTAATTGATTTTCGTGCTTGGGTTGCCTTTAACTCAACCATCTAATCACAGAAAAAGAACTTTCAGCTATCGTGTGGATGTCAAAAGAAATCTAACTTGTACTAATTATTATTAATTTAACGACAATACTACCTAAAATGATTTTTATCGCCTGTTATTAATTTATTACTCACTTAAAGTAAAGTTTTGCTGAAGTCTTTGATTTAAAGTCTGGGTTGTATCATCAAATAAGAATAACAAGCGGATCCCGGGCTCCATTGAGTGTAAACGCTAGCAGGATGATAAGATGTTAGAAACCAAAAGTACGTATACGACAATTTTAGTATATTTTTTTTAACTTTGATATTGACCCGGTGTGATTCTGAGGTCGGAAATTCTTGCCTAAAATGAACTGTGAAAGAACTTTGGACATCATGGGATTCGAACCCACCTCCTTCGGATTGCCGATCCGACGTGCTCTTAATTACACCAGACTTCCATCCATCCATCACAGCGAATTATTTATACTCACTTAAATTTAGTTCTAGTATCCTCCTTGAGCAGTTCATCGCTGCGGTACCAGCAGATGTCCGGTTTCGGCGCGGCCACCAGCTGGCACTCGAAGACGAGCTTGTTGCCATCGTCCTCCTGACGCAGCTGAGGCTTCTGCGTGAAGCTCGGCGCTAAATCGTCCGTCCCCATGTTCGCTATCTGGGCATCCCGGGGGCGGACGCTCCGCGGATAAATGAAGAGACTGGCTCTTCAACCTGTTGAAGATATAGACATTCATTCAATAAAGCACGCAATACAGAACGTAACACAGACAGAAGTTTAGATATGCATACCTTTAGGTAAACATTTGGCAAACAAAATACGGGTTCACAATGGGTTCAGTAACGAATAACGTACTAGTAGTACACTAGTCGTTACTAGGTGGCGCTGATTTTATCTCATACATATTGGCTCTGTTTAGGTGGCTCTGAACTAGATGGCGCTAAATACTCGGAGCCTCGAAAAGTTCTTAGGCTATGGCCGTCTACTATTTAAGTCTTTGGTAATATACACGATAAGGAAAAAGCTTAGATTCAGCATAATGTTGCGAAACTTTAAGTCGTATCTACAATTTGCAACGCGGATATACAGTGTGTTTCTGTAATATGAGCAATAAATTAAAACGTAGATTCTACTCCTCAAACCAGGAAACGTTTGTTCAGCGACTTTTAAAAATAACGTATGGTTTGATTTTTAGGACACTTAAAAGTTTTATCGAACACGCAATGTATTCTGAAATTGACTATATCTGTAGGGTGACAAGCAATGTCAATTAGACGGATTTTAACGTTCATTGAAAATACTATTTAGTTTGTATGAAAAAGAGACAATCTACAAAATACATATTTTTTAAAAGTTGTTGAACAAAAGTTTTGTAGTTTGAGGAGTAGAATCTATGTTTTAATTTATTGCTCCTATTACAGAAACACACTGTATAGGCAGCAATAACTATTCAAGAGAGGAGGGCATAAGAATATATTGCCACGTAAGATTAACATAGAACACCAAATCAAATTACATTATAAAATAAACAAGCACAAAAATAAACAAAAACAGAAATTATGATAGCCAAAGGAGGAGGAGGAGGTCTGTTAGCTTACATAAAATTAATTAAATTATATTTAACCAAATCAACTACGCATTATACTGTGACCTGCGGGTATCCATGTTGTTGTTTATAAGCTCAGAGTAATGTTGTAACTATAGAACGCATAAATATAGCTTACCAAAAACCTTGCCGAAGGACCACAATAAAACTTATTTGACAAGTCGTGAAATTTATGGTTGTTGAATGTTTGAACAATTCCCATTATTCCATTCATTCATTTAATTCGGAGTATGTGGGAGCCACGTGCAAATTTAATTCGTAAACAAAATTGGGTCAAACCTGTTATTCACACTTTAAAAACACCGGCTGATTGAGTTTATGTAAAACTTGTAAACATTTTAATTGCATCCGCTCCGCTCTGTGACATATGACGTAGGTTTTTACATATTACTTTTACTAGAGACTATAGAGAGATAGACGGCCACAGCCTAAGAACTTTTTGAAGCTCAAGTCAATTGCGCCCTCTGTCCGAAAGCCGTCTAAAGGTACCGAAAATGTAGTTCTTAGGCTGTTGCCGTCTATATCTCTGTAGTCTCTGCTTTTACTTAGTTAAATGGATTATAGAGCGTGAAAATATCAATTTCAACCAGGCTAAGTTATTCTGTCGTTGATAATATTAATGTAGTATGTATAAATAAAAACGATAGGTGTTTTGCATGCTACAAAATTATTGATAACAAGTGAAATGAAAAAACAGTTATAACTACACTAACATTCATCACATTTTTTTAACTACTTATATTTTTTTGCTTTACTCAAGTACATTTAAATTCAGTTCATGTTCCTACTTTTTTATATGATGCAGGTTTGTGATTTAAAGTACAATAAACTTGAAACTGCAACAACTGTGAAGTTCTTTGAAATCAGACCACTGGCAAACCTCTTGGTGGATTTGTTATGAAACATTAGTAACATTACACTAGAACGCATTTAGCGCACCGCTAAAAATGAATTAAACAATGACTTCAATAACAGAATAGCATGACTAATTTTTGTTATATTATAAGGTATCATCATCATCATCATCATCTCAGCCATAAGACGTCCACTACTGAACATGGGCCTCCCCTTTTTTATCATTAAAGGGGGGGTTATAAGGTAAGTAAAGGGTTTATTGATATTTATTATTCATCTAAAATAGTTCAATTTCACTTTAATTTAATATAGATACCTATTTTAAATGTAATTTTGAATGGGTTTATACCTGGGTAAAGATTTTTTTTATTTATTCATAGAGACCGACATCGCATAACCAAAACTGATAAAGACAGAATATTACTTATACAAAAGACGAAGATTTTTTAAAATTCAATCTCTAAGGGTTTAAATGGAAATAAAAAGTTTTAACGTATTTTATGCGAACGAAGATATGATGGAGGCTAGTAAAATAAATTACAACTCTATATGCTAAATACCTTGGAATAGTAGGTATTTTTTTTTAAATTATATCCTTGTAGTTTCAGCTCAACACAGCAAAATGCAATTGAGACTACAAATCATATAAATTTAAAAATATTTTTTTACCTCTCAATCAGGGAATAGAAATACCGTTGACGTGTCACCCAAAAAAAGGAAAAACGTTAGGTAAAATTCTCAACAAAATTGAAATTTTATAGTATCAAAATTGCTTCGATATGTTTACATACGTAGTTAGACTAGTTGTATATATAACAAAGATGAAATTAATAAAGTGATTCGGTGAATTAGTCACAAAGAAGACGACCAACTGACATGTTGCTAAACGTGAACGTCTTCAGCTGACAAGGCTTGTTGGCAACCCTTCGTAACCTTTTCTCTTCTCATTATTGACGCTACACCAAATTCATACACCTGTACGCCTAGCACATGATTGACACGTCAGTATCTCGCGCGCGGATAGTCTACCCGTCCTTTTCTGACTGTGTCAATTAAAAAGAGACGGGTAGTCTATCTCGCGCGCGATATACTGTCGCATCAGTCATGTGCTAGGCGTGCTGCCATCTTTTCCACCGGCGTCCAAGAATTTTCAACAATTCAAGATTTTCAAACGAAGAGGTTCTCAATTTGTCGGAATTTTTGTTAATGCTTGTTTTTATGTATGTTTAACGATTATTCGAAACGGCCGGACCAATTTGGAAAATTCCATTTTTTGTATACGGAGATTGAGATACTTCACAGTAAAGTTGGTCCCATTGTAACCAAGTCAGTATCTGATGTTAGGGTTCTGGAGAAATCGAGGGAACTCTTCAAATTAATAGGCACATCTATAGTGATTTATGTTCACTGTAGCGAAAAAATGCGATGCGATGGAGATGAAAGTAATGTTTACAGTGGCTTGGGCATTTCCTTTTGTTTCCAAAATGCGAAATGCGATGGACATGTGGAGCCTAAGTGGAGTCGGTTCTTTTTGTTCAAAATTATTGCAAGTATTCGAAGTTACACTACACGCTGTAGTAAGTACACTTAACCCCTCCAACGCCTTGTCCCATATCCGTCACAAGCCGACTGGACCTTATATGTCAATTTCAAGTTTAGTTATCGTAGCAACAGCAATTTTTGAGAAGGGTTCAAGGCAGGGCTTGGATACTGGAATTTGCTCTATAGTAAAAACCGGTATTTTTTTCGTTCTTTCGTTACTGTTTTATATTTAATCGAAAAATCCTATAATAAAAAGTGAAAACCTAAATACAATATTGGGTTTTACATAAAAACCATATAATAATTAAATATATTGGGTTTTTCGGGGTTTTTTGCTTTAACCGGTTGCGAGCCCTGGTTCAAGGAGTTAACGAATACAATAAATGCAACGAACAAGGTTGTGTGCGCTGTAGTGTCTGTAGTAATGCCGTACCTTTCTTCGTGCTACGCTGCGCGTGCGCGGTCTTGCTACGCCAATTCGTAGAGCTGCTACGATTATATTTTATTATGCTCACGCGCATAACACTCGTCTAATTGTGTAAGTGATTGCCTACTGAGAACAGTTATCTTGAAAGGGACTGGCATATTTCAAATACTCAATTGTTTTTCTATGAGTCTATTAATGTAAGAAACAACAGGTGACATAAAGTAATATTAGGAACCTTCACGAAATAAGGGATTTTGCGGAATTCGGGAGGTAAAATCGAACGATTTTTTTTTGTACGCCTTGCTCGTACCGATATAGTATAAGTTCGAATGCATGAATGCACAGACAACGGATTTTAAATACGGATATGCTCCCGGGTACTCTCAAGTTCAAGATTACGATTTAGCTTAAAATTAATTATTTTGACTAAAACGGGTCTTAATCGCGTACACTTATTTTACAAAAATCTCGTTTTTTGTCAAAATTATTCATCAAGAATTTCCCTTTTCCCTACCTTTAGTCTATAGTATTGTATTATAAAAAAAAACAGCTGAACTTCAAATTGAAATTTTGATTGGGTACATTGATTGCTAATCCGTACATTATGTTTAATGATGTCGAAACGAAATAATGGCCGCATGTCGACATGACATATTTATTGGTCATTCTATAAATGAAGCTTGTAATTGTTATAAATACAGGTGTGTTCATTATTTTTGTTTAAGGTTCTCTGCTTTTGAAAACTATTTCTGACCTCTTGCTGATTTTATTCAACTGCATTGCCGCTAGTTTTGTTAAATTGTTTCACTCTTCAATGCGGATTTTGGGAGGTTTATTTATTAATAAGCTATTAATTTAATACATAAGCTTTATCTGAAATTAAGAAATATTTCGAACGCCTCTGCGCTATTTTTATTTGCCTTTTTCATACCTATGATATATAGACAAATTATTTTAATAAATATTATGATTGTGGGTACCTATTGGATTGTAGCATTACTACATTAATACATCGTGTAGTACTAACAAAATATGGACTACGGTCTGCAATAAAACACCCCCCCTTAAGGGATAAGTCCGCCTTTGTACACATATTATGTATTCTTCCCATTGTATTTTTATTTGTTGTACAATAATGTGTTATACTACTACTACTAAAACATTTCATTTTCAATTACCAACTATCTCACTAAAAGGTCAGAGAGGGCAGCTACCAGATCCCGTGCTGCTGCGCGAAAATGGTCTTAGAAGACCTTCCCTCGATTTCAAATTAATGATGATTCGCGTACAGATTTTGGAAAAAACATACAGGTAATTTTTGACACACTTTTTTTATCCCATTCCTATCCAGGATCAAAAGCTTGTATGGGACCAAAACAATTCCGGCTAGAAAAGCCATAAATTAAGAATTCACATATTTTTTTATGCCAATCGATCCCATTCCTTTTCTAGGGGTCAACTTACGGTAATGTACTAAAAAGCCACCCTGCAGGTAGGTATATGTCCCACTGCTGGGCACAGGCCTCCTCTCATACACGCGAGGGATCGGACTATAATCTCCACCAACAATTATAGATTAAATAATTAAGTTTAGGAAAAAAGGCACGAGTTGAATCAACATTTGACTATGGTCTATATTTTTTACAATGTTCTTTTATAGTTTCACATAACTCTTTTTTTCCAAGGCGATGTTATACGTAGTTATATTTTAAACTATATTATAAAAAAAAGACTTTCAGCATGTTATTTTAAAATAATATCCTGTTAATTTGAAATAATGTTGAAATAAACATAGGCTTACTACGAGTAAATATTTCACGCAATGCCTTGTCGAAACTGCGTTCGGAGTTAACAGTTAATGAATAATGAGGTAATAAAAACTTTGACAAATTATCTTGAAGTATGTGGCCATGATCGTTGTCGACAGTACCAGTTTTTTATAATAAAATATTCATAAAGTAGATAATGAGTGTACAGTCGCCATCAGATATATCGGAGCGGCCAAGGTGGTCACAAATATCTGAACAACGCCTCTATTGTCAAGGCGATAAAGCGCTTGTTCAGATATTTTTGAGTACCCTGACCGCTCCGATATATTTGATGGCGATTGTACAAATAGTAATAATAATAAGTATAGTAAGATTTTTTAAGATGTCCGACTTTTAGAAAGAAATCTCTAGAAAGATTCGGACATCTTAAAAAATAACTACCATATATACTGAGTAATTTTGAAATAAGCAGAAAGTGAATATCTTCCTCCTAGCTTTTTGTCCCGGCTTGGGGTCCGCTTGACAACCTAATCCCATGATTGGCGTAGGCACTAGTTTTTATGAAAGCGACTGCCATCTGACCATCCAACCCCCCTCTGGCATTATCGAGATTGGGTCCAGTTTTCTTACGATGTTTTCGAAAGCGACTGGTAAATACCAAATGATATTCCGTACATAAGTTCCGAAAAACTCAGTGGTACGAGCCGGGGTTTGAACCCAAGACCTCCAGATTGAAAGTCGGACGGCTCACCGCCAGCCTACCAGCGCTAAACCAAGAATACAACAACCACAAAGTATTTCCAGTAATATACTGTCGTCATCCCGAAACACTTTATCAATTTAGATACGTTACATCAATCGGCGCCAATCCAAACAAACCCAATCCATCATCCGCGATCAGCTGTAAGCCCTACATTGAAACAGAAGCCGAGCACTCCACGGGAGTGACTCACGCACGCCATCTAGCAAGGTGAAGTCTAACCGTGGGTGTCCAGTGTTAAACTTTTCACAAGCAAAGTGGCTCCGTCTCGTGCTATTTTCGTTCGAAGGTCTCCTGGATTTCGTTTGCCGCACTGTTTAGTAATTTCAACGGTTATCCAACGCTCTGCAGAAATTCTGATGCGCTGGATGTTTTTAGTTTAAATATAAGTAAGTATTGGAGATATTTAAGCATCCGGAAGAGAATTGAACGGTCGTAAACTCGAGCAATAAATACGGAAATATGCATGGACCACACTTATAAACCTGACATCACTTATGAAGCTTCAATCGAATCAATTTCATTGATTTTTCTGGAAGACACTAACTTTATACTTCCCCAGGCACAGAGCACAAAATGCAAAAATTTTCAAGATAAATATCACAAAATTTCACGTACCGTAAACTTCAAGGAAAGTAATCCTTTAAGGCACTGCACTGAGCACAACACCGTACAACGTAAGAGACACGAAGATTTTTGGGATCGATTGGAGAAATCGGGAATTGTCGCCGGCGGCGGACGCGTCGGGTCGTTTTCGAAATCGTAACTAAACTATATGAAAGTGTTGGCCGGGCGCCGAGGCGGGGCGGAATGTGTGTGGGCCGGCGCCGTCACCCGTGACGTGGAGATGCAGAGGTGTTTTCCGCTGAAGATAGAAGGTGATCTAATGGGTGCATGTGTTGGGATAGGGTGGTTACGCATTGTCCTTTCACCGAGGAACTCTTTAAAGGCACTCTCGGAATCAATTTTGGTGCAACTCCAAAACTGCTTCTAGATGGAGATAAATTGCTGGGTTCACATTCACTGAAGAGAAGTAATTTTGTGAACAGTGTTTTCTGTAGATAATGATGAACAGTGTAAAGTTTACTGATCAAGAACCGGGCTTACTTGTAGGAGCAAAGAATTGTGCATTAGCATTGGGTCCGGATAAATTCCCAATCTATATTTTCAGGTCTAGCAGTCCAGGTCTAGTAGAGAGATTAAGAGGTTCTGAGGTAGTTAAGACCGAGGTGACCGAATAGGATATTGGATGGGGTGGTTTGGTTACGCAAATAAGAACTGCGCGCTGAACTGAGAAGCAGATTCGTTTGTTTTGTAGAATGGTTTTCCGCTGTAGATATAAAAGACGAACTGAAAGAATGTTGGAATAGGCTGTTTACTTTCACACTTATCTGGGGATTCACACGGACTTTATCTATACCTCGACGTCAGTACAGACTCGTACATAGTCCTTTTTGTACTCACAGTCCAGGAGTAATGAGGTTTTAAAAAGAGGAGAAAGTCCCTGTTTTGTTTCGGTTCAACCATACCTACAGACACTTGTTCAAATATACGTGTAGCTACAAAAAAAACTGCAACACTTTCATTGATAACAACGGATGATGCATCCACGTTGATACGAATCTGAGCCTTACCCAACAATGCCAAGTTCTTTTGGACATGAGAACCGTGAAACCTGTCCAAAATAGATTCCATCAGATAACCAACTTTTATTCTTATAAATAGCAGCCATCATAGAGGTCATAAATACTTTCCCGCCCCTTGGCAACACCAATCACCTGTATTATAAATCCTGTCAGAAGAATGTGATGCAATTATGATGAATTATTGTACAGATGGCAAGATAATAGATGGCAAGGACGTAGAACTGGTGAGCATTAATTATGATTGTGTTATTACATGTGTAATGTATGATAATTTGTGCAATGATATCGATGCAAATAATGAAGTGGTGACCAAATACATAGTGGGTAATTCTCGTAAACCTAGGTCTCGGATCATGAGCTAACCAATATTACAAGTAGAATTTAGCTATTTAGAGTATTGTCGTAAAGGGCTCAAAAAGGTGCTTAGTGCTCTTTACACTACGTTGTAACCTGTATCGAAGGAAATTCATCAAAAATTGATGTAACTATTTAAAAAACTAATATAATTTAATCAGGGAGTTTATCACTATGCTAGCATAGACAAAGACGTAGCTCTAGGTACTTACTTTAAATTGGGTTTGCCAGACTATAACATTTTTATTAGTTAGTGAAGATACTTACGTTTTGAGACGGAGCCAGAATTTTTCAAACACAGAAACATAAATTTACTTTTATCCCTCTGAGCATTCTAGTGATTCCTAGCCACCATTGCAATTTACAAATTGGAATGATAACAAAGTCTTAAACAAACATACATCTATCTATCTATACATATAATAAAGCTGAAGAGGGTCGAAAGTCTGTACATGGAAGATATTTGAAAAAAAGTTGGTTGGGGATACTTAGAATCGATAACAGAACACGTTCCAACAGTTTTTAGAATTTTTGTCTGTTTGTCTGTTTATCTGTTTATCTGTTTGTCTGTTTATTTGACCGCGCATCACATGAAAACGGCTGAACGGATTTTGATGAAATTTTGTATATATATAGTTTGAGTCCCAGGAAAGGACATAGGATAGTTTACATCCCGAAAATCAACCCTGGAGGGGGTGAAAATGGGATTGAAAGTTTGTATGGAGAACTTTTAACCGCTGAACCGATTTAAATGAAAATTAGTATGGAGATAATTTGAGTCCCGGGAAACGACATAGGATAGTTTTCATCCCAAAAATCAACCCTAGAGGGGGTGAAAAGGGGGTTGGAAGTTTGTATGGCGAATTATTAACCGCTTAACCGACGATTAACCTTTTCGACGCCATGTCAAATGCAAAACCTACCACTCAGACGCCACGACATCTAAATGTCAAAAATGAGGTTAAACTTTATGTGTGTGCATGTAGGTCTATTTTGCTCTGTGTTCTGTGACCGATATATCGGTCTTTGGCGTTGGACCTGTGGTGCCGATATATACGTCTTTGGCGTGGAAAAGGTTACACTTGGTACATAGATAGTTTGAGCCCCGAGAAATAATATACGATAGTTTATATTCCGAAAATCAACCCTTTAGGGGGTAAAAACGGGGTTGAAAGTTTGTATGGGGAATTAATAACCGTTGAACGCTGGAGATAGTTTGAGGTCTGGGAAAGGATATAGAATAGTTGTGAATTCATTCCTTAATACTATACTATAGTAATACTATACTAATTCCACGCAGACGAAGTCGCGGGCAAAAGCTAGTACATATAATAAAGCTGAAGAGGGTCGAAAGTCTGTACATGGAAGATATTCGAAAAAAAGTTGGCTGGGGATACTTAGAATCGATAACAGAACACATTCTAACAGTTTTTAGAATTTTTGTCTGTTTATGTGTTTGTCTGTTTATCTGTTTGTCTGTTTATTTGACCGCGCATCACGTGAAAACGGCTGAACGGATTGTGATGAAATTTTGTATAGAGATAGTTTGAGTCCCGGGAAAGGACATAGGATAGATTTCATCCCAAAAATCAACCCTGGATGGGGTGAAAGCTTTGCGTCGCGCAGTCGGGTAAAAACACGATCTTCGGACAAATACATACAGACAGTGAAGGGTATTATATAAGGGGACTGTATTGTATAATTGTTTATAAAGTGTCGGTAATATGCATGAGACCCCTCATTTGCATTTTAAAAAGAGAGAGACTAGGACGCAAACCTTTGTTAATTTTAATTGTATATTGTTTGATGTTTTAACGGGACTAAAAATAATTCTGTGTAGATTTCATGTAGTCCACCAATATCCCCTAATCAGATCCCTCACGACTCCTGAACTCATGAGTTCACTGAGATCCCCCTAAGTGTTTCTTTTTCAAAAACATTTCCTTCACAACTTAACTAGACGAAGCCTCGCTTCGCGGAGCTCCTGTTTCTAGGCGTGTTGCTCTTCGGGCATATGAAGCTACCCAATGAACCTAACCTACCCACCTACGCTTTACCTTCGAGGGATCATGAATCCCTTGGGGATCTTGGTGGACTACACGGTAAATTTCAGCTGACTATGACGGTTCTTGAAGAGAGAAAAACCGTCATAGCATACGCTTTACCTTTGGGGGATCCTGGTGATCTCATGAGTTCACCAGGATCCCCCTAATCTCCAACTATTACCCTTAGCGTAAGACACCAAATAAAAACCATTGAACGAGATAAATAAGATCGTTGATCTTATTGACAAACAGTTTTAAGTGCTCTTATTCAACTCGTGTCAATCCACGGATGTCTGCACTTGACATAAAAATGCATGTCAACAGGTACATTCCGTGCCAAATGTACGCGAATATCAGTTTTGGTGACGCATTTCCAAAAATAAATATGCCTAACTTTCGATTATTGACAGTGTTTTTGAATGAAAAATCAAGATTTTTATTATTAGCCTATTTTTGTGTCCCACTGCTGGGCAAAGGCCTCCCCTCTTCTCCTCCATTCAGTCCTGTTTGTAGTGGGACCCACGAGACACCATAGGCGGCCGCTGGAGTAAAGGCAGACCAAAAAAAAGATTTTTAAATGAAAAAAAAACTATTTTCTACTTTCTTTTCTTTTCTATTTTTCTTTTTTTTTATACTTGTAGTGTTTAGTCGATTCGCAAACTGCGCAAAAAAGTTAAGCAAGGTTGCGTGCCTCGTTGTTGATTTTTATTTTATTATGCATTTCGATAGAATATAATGTAAACTCAACTTAATGTGTTGGAGATCGTTAAACTATTATTACTTTCAATTTTTTTTAGGATTTTTTTTAATGTTTCCATTGGTAATGTTCCTGTGGGGGACTTGTCATAAAAATCATACATAGAGTTTGAACTCTATACAAACAGGGCTAAAATGTAAATAATTGCCTGAAAAATTACGTCATCAGGCCTCACGAGGATAGTGAAAGGGTTTTAGAGTAACCAGGTAAAAACAGATTTATACCTATTAATGTATCCAACTGAATCATAGCGCCCACTCCATAATATCCCGGAACTCCTGACCAAAAACAAGCCATCTCAAGCCTACACTAAGTCTCTGTCATGCTCGAATAACCAATCAGATCACAGGAAAACTATTTCAAACACTGGCTCTGTGCAAATAAACAGCTACCCACCGGAGTATTTCGGATTTAGCATCCGGTTAGATAAACTTTTGCTCAATGGATTCGCTTTACCTAAATTCGAGAGCAATTTAAGAAGCAGGCCGATCGGTGTTTCACCACTAGGTATATCTCCGTTTGGTAAATCGCTCGGCACATTAAATTATTCGAGTGCAACCTCATCGTGAAGTTTTTGCATAAATCAAGTTAAAAATGGACTGAATTTATTAATGAAGAGACACTTTACTAAAGAGCTTTTTTGATAATGGTTCCCTTTTAGTGAAAGTACTTTTTGCGAGACGCCCCATGTCTTCAGATTCTTCTTCAGTCAGCATTAGAAGAAGCTTCGCGGGCGAAATATTTAAAACCAATTTTACATGCCTACATGTGAGGGAGTCTAGTTAAAGATCCCATTTTGTCGGTACACATAAAGGCTTCATTTTTTCACTAATAATAGCGTAAATGTACGCTATCTATTGCAAACACTCCATATCGACAAAGTGGGACCTTTTCCCCTGCACTACAAATAAGTTCATATCGTCACGTGCTACAGTTTTGTCTACGATGCACAACTTAGCCTGGCTTGAAAAACATGCTTTTATTCGCCAAACAGCTGTTTGTATCTTATACCATGTTTGCACATATCGTAGGCAAAGTTGCAGCACGTGACGTTACTAAGATCATTTTCAACACCCTCCTCCACCTAGTTCCTTCTGCTGCTGACTGTACATTGATACTACTATTACTTATTATTATTTTCTTGTTTCTGCAAGACCTACAAAGCTCATCCAAATTAGAAATCTGTCGTCACCTACCCGTTACACAAGCAGAAATGTATTTCTGAAATAAATGCCATCGTCCGCTCTCATTGCCCGAGTTATCCCGACACAAAAGTTTGGCCAATTAGTCCCAAACGTTCCTCGATGAAAAACGTTTGGCCAATATTGGTATCAAGATCCATTACTCATCAACCCGTGATTTGGCAGAGAGTTTTACCGGATCTACATCACAAGTTATCTGAGTGTTTGTCATATTTTTTTCTTGGTGAATTATTAGTAGATAGAAAGATTGCTATGTGCATCCGTCTCGATTCATAAGTACTTAGGTATCAGTAGGTCAATTGATTACGCAATCATTTTGGTAGTTTGCTTCTTGGAACGTTTCACTGAAATATTTTTATGTTATTTATTTAAAAGTTGCCAGGTAGAGAAGAAATTCGTGTTAGATTTGACATTTTTGATACCTAGTCTAATTCGGAAAACATAGATATGAATTTAATTCTAAGGCGGAACTTAATGAGATGTAAGGGGCATCTAAATATATTGTTACACAGTAGGTTTACCGAAAATTTTCTTAATAATCATTTCAAAAGTCTGCTTATTACAACTGGCAAAACTTACATTGTTCAATTAATATTTAAAAAAGATTATAGATTCCTTAAAAATAGTCGGAGACTGAAAAATAAAATAAAAAATTTGCTGATTTAAAAAAATTTAAGGTAGCCAGATGGAAAACCAATAACTCCAAAAGCAGCGCCTAGTTATAAAGTAGAAACGGTGGGCTGGTCGTAAGTACCATCGCCCTTATTGTTAACTAACTGCCCATCAGTGGACCTTATGCCTATTGTAATAAGGTCAACCGATGTACTCGTACAGCTAAGAGTGTTACTATTTATACATCCACAAAATCTCTTAAACAATAAGATAAGATAAGCCCTGACATTAACCGAGATAAATATGCGCCAAAAGCAGCCTATGTCAACAAACCAATATGTCAATGTACGTGGCGATTTGTACAATTGCTACTGGTATTAATTTACTGTTCAAATTAGCTGGTCCCGCCACATTCGATTAAAAGCTCTTGGTACATTTTGCTAAGCCTTTAATAAATTTGTTGGAAGAGCTGATTTATGTGGTGGATAAGCGTGAAAAGTAGGCGGAGCATAGACAGATGAGAGATTGAAGTGCCAAATGAAAGTATTTTGATACAGAATATATTTGCACACCTATCACCATTTTATATGGAATATTAAATTATAATTTCTTAGATGACTCTTGACTAGTTCTTGGTTTTGCAAACAAGTTTCGAGTGCCCGTTGATATTGTTGGTACGACGATTTTGTGTTTATGTATTTCCAATGCTTTATATTTATATGCCTGTGTATGTGCGCGTGAAACAGTTTCCCTTTAAGACAAAAATACCAACAGTTCACGTGCCGTCCATCCATCATTAAATTTCCAATTAAATCAAACATTACTACTGCTTTCGCTTCTTTAATTAGGCCATAATTACAACCCCTTCTCACTTGACCTTGAACGCCATAACAAACATGTCTTGTCACGTCATAACCTACCTCCGTATTCCTGACCAGCCGTGGGAGTAAGCTTGCCAGACCGGAGGAAGAAGATACGAGTATCTTCATTAATTCAAAATGCAATTGAAATTATGCTGATGAATTAGTGATCACGATCATGATTTGAGTTCATATCGGAATATTTCAAGATTATAAGGATTATGTAGGTTCCACAAACCGCCCTAATATGTCGGGAGATTTTTTAATAACATCGTCATGGTCAGAAGAAGCGTAGGTTCTAGAGTATTGCGAGAGCAGTAGTCACTCAAATGGCGAGAGGGCGCCAAATCCCAAAACAGGGCGTCAGTTTCAAGGGTTACCAGTTGGTTAATAGACTAGTCTTTAAACTAAGGACTTACTAAGGAGTCATATGAATACCGAATGTCATATCACTCTCCCCTAACCAATGACTAAGTCGAGCGTTTATGGGAGATTAAAATTGTTAGGAGAATCCATCCGATTCCCAATCATCTGGCAACACCACGTGGGTGGTGCATCGGATACCTGCGCGCTATTTTCGACCAAGTGCACGGATTATTTAACTATTAATACATCTTGTTTTGACTCACGGGCATTGTTTGGATTCGTTGAGTAAGTGTTTCAAGTGGAATGGGAGTGTAATTCTCGGCAAGTTTTTCCTTTAAGATCATGCTATGATTAATTTTCTTATTAACAGATCGAAAACACCTCATTAACGATCTCCTAAACGTAGTAAGCGTTTTCGAATCATGGAAAGGGTATTTGTTTGTATGTTTATCATAGATAAGATACCTATTTGTACCTGAGTTATAGATGTTTTCTTTGTGTACCTATATCGTCTTAATACCCACAACACAAGCTTTATTGAAATGACTGCGATACTGTTAAATTATAATCAAAAGAAAGAAAACTTTCTACTTCTTTTCTTTAACTTTTATATACGTTGGTAATTAAAAAATAAAATAGAAAAACAATTTCAAGTAACTGCAGTACATTCTAATGTAAAAAAATCGTATGCAATAAAATAAATTTTTTATCACGTAAAAATACTAAAAATCATATTTATTTGAATCATTTATGTTTATCATCATCATCGTCACTATCCCCGAGCGTCATCTATACTCCTACTTAAATTCTGATTTACAAGTCATGTGATGTCAATCTCGTGACATGTCTTACTAGAAAAACTATTGGAATCGTAACCACCCACTTACCACTGGTGTATTAATCAACTGACTTCCAGACAGTTTATTGAGAGTATAGGATGCGAAGACTCAGCGAAGAGCAGTGAAAACAGGTCGTTTTGAATTGTTCAATACAAAGTGGTATTTTATTTCTCTCTTCTAAGTTCTAACACAGATTCAAACATAGTGTTAATACCTAAATATTTGAAGGTAGGTTGCAAATTTTTTTCAGCTAAGAATATATTTTATGTACAAATGTTTAAATACCACAGAGTTCTCGGAAACGGGTTAGTTTTAATAATGTAAATGTTATATAAATTCATAAACATTGCAAGGTTGATAAAGCCATCCAACATTAACCATAACCTCGTATAATAAATCCGTAATATAAATAAAATACGCGACTGGTTACAAATTAGAAAAACATCCGCCAACAGCCGTCGTTAAGAAGAAGGATGTAAAATCAGCAATTTTCAGCTACGCACTGATTCAGCCTCAAGCGTCGATTTACAAATAAAATGGTTTATAGTACTTTTATTACTTGCCGAATCGCTAATTTACTGATGTGGGAAAAAACGGCAAAATCTCGCGGCTGAATGCTATGGTTAAATATTCTGAAAAATATTTATTATAGCACATGCAGTTTTATAATGGTGGTCTGTTGCATTTTACGATACGCGTAGGCAGACGATACTGCCACAAAACACAAGTAAAATAATAGTACATTCGCCATCTGATATTCCATCTGAGCATGTACTTTATCGCCTTGAAAATAGAGGAGTTGTTCAGATATTTGTGACCACCTTGGCTGCTCCGATATATCTGATGATGACTGCACCTATTATGTACAGAAGGTTAATAGCAACATTCAAAAGTCAAAAAGAAACTAACAAATCTACCCAATTCCAAATGTGGGCTTCACCCTTTAGTGGGAGCATATTATCTCATCGCTACGCAAACAAGTAGTGATTTTGTACGGATATCCACATGTCACAGTTTGGCATATCGAATAGACGTCCTGGTATGTATTGTTGTTCATCCTAGGGCACCCGGGAGGTGCATAGGGCCTCCACAAGATCCTTCCATGCCTTAGAGCGCTCTCTCCAGTTCATTCCTACGGTTCGTAGCTCGCTCTCGGCTGTATAGTGCAAGAATTAAGATTGGAACTCTCAATATTAATTGATTTTATTTGATATTTGTTTTTGGTGGCGATTTCTTATGAGTCTAAAAAATTGAATAAACTTTGAATTAGTCTGATTAGATAATACAATTTCTCCTCCTTTTCATTCCCTTTAAGAAAAGAAGGATTTCCGTGATATAAAAACTATCATAAGTAGGTCTATGGACGGGACGCATTGCACCCTCATACCATATTTCAACTAAATCCGCTCAGTGGTTTAAAGATGAAGCGATTACAAACATACCTACAGAGTTACTTTCGCATCTTAATTCGTAGGAATGACGGTTTTTAAATATTCATAACAATAAAAGCGGCCAACGTGACTCAAAATTTCATAACTGCTCGTAGCCAATCTTACACGACGACATTGATGGATGTTAAACGTTTCCATCTAGCGAGACTTTCTTGAGATGTTGGCCGACACTCTTCTCTATAAGAGCGATCGCCAAAACGCCTACCTGATATCGGGACAATGATCGCCGAATAAACATTCCAACGGCGGTCACCTCGTGAGCCAAGTCAAGGTAGTAACTACGTTCGGCCTTCACGAGGTTCCCGTCCCATCTGTACTAGAAATGATACAGAAGAGCGCATTAAAAGACCTTAGTACGTTGTGATACGGTTTACAAATTGGCAGGGAATTCGGTCAATAGATAGGACGAAAGTAAGCTGGCTGTTCAGGTTTTAGTCTTGCAAATGTATGCGTGTGAGAAGCGAGGCGAATGGCAAGGTAAATAACGAAGAATAATCTAGTGTGCTTTCTACAAGTATATTCTAGTCATGTGACTCAACAATTGTATGAATTCTGGTGTATAGGGTAAAAAAAATACTATTTTATATAAAAAAAAATTGTATTTTTTAATACATAAATATTGTATAAGCGAAACTTGTAAAAACTACCGATGTCTTGTCATCAGAATTATCTCGTTATTTTCCATCACAGTATTTTGGTAAATACAGATCCGGAAGGACAAAAATTTAAGGTAGTACTCGTAGGTATTATTTGCTGACGACTTCGGCAGAGACAAAATCTAAGTTTCAGTTACCAGGAAACAGGAAATACATTTTTTTAATGATCGCATACATTTCTTCACCAATTCCTAACTAGAGGAAGTATCTATCGTCAAAATATGTTTTATTTTTGATCTTTAAAGCAAGATCCAGTTGAGTTTTACTAAGATTAGTATTTATCAGAGCCCCAAATCTCATAGTTATTCGTATTTTTTTTATTCCCTGCTAAACCTACTAAAGTCTGTGAACAGCCATCCAGTGTTGTCAAAATTGTATGAAGTAGACTACGAGTATGAAGTACACACGAGAATTGCAATCAAAGACAAAGTTTACTTCAAACGCAAAGTGTTAACCTCCAAATCTACTCAACAAATGTGACACATACGTAAGCATTGCACATATTGTTAATACTTTGGTTATGATTTGTTTCCAACCAAATATAATGAATTTATTTCTAAATACCAAATGCAATGCCAGCTGCATTACTCAAGAAACTTGTAGCATCAATCCAAACAATTACGGTGCTGTAAACGATGCAGCAAATGCATTGAAAACTCTTATTAATATTCATAATTAGATTTCATATTTCGTAATGTAACGCATGTCTCGAAGTTGGCCACCTGCCATCAGGAGCGAGACGGACGTAATAGTGGTTTAAGTGCGATAGAGACAGGTAATAAGCTTGTGTGAAAAATATGTATGCTAAGGTCTTCTGTTGCCATGAATTCGGCTATGAATAGCGGCGGTTCAGTGCTTGGTTATTTTTGTGCGTCGGTTTGAAGGTTAGGTGTTTGTTCGCGAGGTGGGAAGAGTTTTCTGGTTAAATTGATGTTTTCTGTGGCTTCGGGTTTACAGTTATGTTTCTTGTGATGTGATGATGCACGTGTTTCCAGTAAAAAGTCCGTCCAAGTTTATTATTTCAGGTTGAAATAACAACAATAGCATGACTTTACTTTCAAAGGCTTGACTAATATAATTATCAAAGAGTTCAATCCAGATTTGTAAATATAACAATATTTTTAAACAAAAGAGAACTGACTTCGACTCCACTTTTCTAAAAGGAAATGCCCTACCTAGTGTAAAAAAAACATTGAAATCACTATAGGTGTGCCTGTAATATTTGAAGAGTTCCCTCGATTTCTCTCCCATCTCTGATCATCTCAATCAGAACTCATCTCATCATCAGATCCTGACCAGTTACCTTTCAAACAGAAAAGAGTTTTCTAAATCAGTCCAGTCGGCTTCAAATGAACATATAGGTATAAAAAAGCAAAAACAAAGATCCCGACGAACTGAAAACCTCCTCCTTCAAAATCTTGAAGCCGGTTGAAAAGCAGCGGTTCTCTGCCTTTTCGCCGAAAATCATATTGCCAAATTTCACTTGCCAACCAACTTTTCGCAGAAGTTTCATTTGGCCGAATTTCATTTCCCAACTTTACATAATCCAACCTAACCTAACCCAACCTAGTAGGCAATTTTCTTTTCCCAACTATGGGGTTGGTAAATGAAATGGTTGCGAAATAATTATTTGGTAAAAGTTATTCGCCTAAGTGAAATTTCTGCGAAAAGTTGGTTGGCAAATGAAATTCGACAATACAATTTTCGGCGAAAAGGCAGGATACCGTTTTGTACATTTATGTAGGTATTTGTTAATTGAAGGCATTAATACAAACTTACAAAGTATTTACTCAGTACACTCATTATATTGAAAGTAGTAAGTATGCACATTTTCAAACAGCATTCGCTTATTAATTTTACCTTCCAAAAAATATTATCGCCTAACTTTATTTTTTTCTTTTGTCAACAGGAGCAGAAAAAATATGATCCAAAATCTCATCCTGACTTAGTGTGGATTAGTCCCATCAAAACCAAGTGCAGACTGCAAGTGGAATTGATCAAGAGTGGATTGTGTGAAAAGGGAGCCATGTTACAAGATTTTCAATATCATTAGACTCATGAGTAATAATATTTACAATATGAAATTTTTCGAATTTGTAATCAACTTTGGTTCCTGTAAACTGTAAAGTCCAAAAACTTGAGCATGGTTACAAAAAAGAAAGGAGCTGAACCCTACTAAATATTTATTCTTGAACTCGTGTTAATCTATTTTTCTTATATTTTAGAAACATAACTGGACGGGAAGAACATTCTATCGAAAGAGTTGTCGGGCAGAGAGAACTGCTAATAGAAACTGGTGACAGATCGTTCATTTTGCTACGTGACTACGGACACGGTTACTCTGCCTAGAGTTACTGACTGAGGGGATTACTGCATTCCTACAACTAGTAACGCAATATCAGACCTTTTGAAAGAAGTTATTTCTAATTCCAAAATGAAGAGAGAAAAACAACGAATAAAAAATGTGTATGGCATGGATATGACAGATTCGCAGCAGCAATAAGCCGTTTACACAGTGCATCCTCCTGTAAATTAAAGGATCGACAACGAGCATGTGACACCTCTGGAGTAATAGGCGTCTATATAAGTAGGTGGTTACCGTAAGTATATTTATTTGTCACCGTCGTGGTAAATAAAAATATAAGCAGCTGGTTTCAGAAATTTTTCCTCCCACGAACGCTCTGCTGTAGAATGAGCTTTTCCGAGATTTTTTCGAAGGAATACAAAACAGTCAGCAGCAGAAGTAGCTAAGCGGGCATGGTGTTCAAAATGTCCAATACACGCTCTTATTCTCTTAACAATAAAATCGTGTCCAGCTGATTTTCGACACTCTACCCGCTTAGCTACTTTTGCTGCTGACTACATTCTTTTATATTTTTACAAGTACAATACTTCAAAGTCAGTGGTTATTTTAATAATCTGAATCACCATTAGCCCTAATTGTGCGTTGAGATCATTCACTTGGCGTAGAGAGGCCATTATGAGATGAGCGGATTGGAAGTTACACAATATTACAAAGTGTTATCAGATCTGGCGTACGACCAGCCGACCATTTCGCAGTTCAAGGAATTGTGCGAGGATTCGATTTTTATTAGAAGTGAGAGTGGACGGAGCCAAGGGGTTTTTGAGAATTGTATTTAGATTTGATTCGGACGAGCCGTAGTCAAAGCAGCTGCCAAGTCTGTGAGGACTCTGCTACTGCGAAGCAGTGGCGGTGGGTCAAAATTTTTCTTAGCTAAGCCAAGGTGCTGAATTCAGCTAAAAATATCTTCATGAGCTGTACTGAAAACTGCTCAAGCGCCTGAAACTGGACGCCTATATGAAATGAAATGAAATGAAAAACGTTTATATTACGTACAGCCTTGGCCAGAAGTGTTGAGCATAGGTGTTTTTTGTTTACAATTTTGATGTTAAGCATTATTTCCCTATCCTAACAATGTACGGTAACGGTAATTGTTATATTTTATTTATAAATATAGAAAACTTCACTTAATAACACTTTCAAGGTACTTAAAAAATATGAAAACAGAAGGAACCAAAAATGTAAATTTAAGTCGGTGCGACATATTGCAAATATTCTATGCAGTTACTACTAACTTCAACAAAACATGCCTATTAGTTTAAATTAATTGAAAAAATAACTTAAACAAAGATGGAAACGATGGACTAAACTTTCCAGTTTTGTATGAAAATCGCATTGGTGCTCAACACTTCTGGCCAAGGCTGTATATATACAAGTACCTATTACTGTTTTGAAAAAATAAGTCCCGCTGAGTTTCTTGCCGGTATTAAGTAATACTTCTCGGGTCAGAGGTGTAGGGTTAGAACCGGTGGTAGTTTCTTTCTCCCTCTGACGTTCATAAGTGCATTGTAATGTGCCTAAATTGAAGAATAAATATCTTTTATCTTTTTATCTTTTATATGGACGCGCCGCCACTACTGCGAAGTGCGAATATCGAAATTAGGAATTGATTATCTACCTCTATCGCTTTTTCACATTAAACTGATATAAATAATACCCAGAAACACAATAAGCCAGCAAAAGTGGCAGAGTAAATGGCGTCCTTATGCGACGACTTCTTCCGAAGAGAACCGATTGTTCTAAGTATATTCCTTCACAAAGGACCGATCGAGCGCTTCGTTAAAATTATACCAGCATTAGCAAGAATAGCGAATAAAATAGTAAATGCTAGGAATATGGATGTCAACTCATACTAGTCACTAATTCGTGGCAGAAATCATAGGTCTCCTGAATTTAACTGGAATTTTGATGCCATGTTTTCGATGAATTTTGATTGCATCTGTGGGTCGTTTATCTTCTTAATTTAATAGCTCTTGCATAATCAAGCCACGGAGAGACTTGTACATGCGCTATCAAATAATATATCGGAGCGGCCAGGGTACTCTTATATTTGTGACCACCTTGGCCGTTCCGATATATCTGATGGCGACTGTACTTAACGAAATTCCGGTTTTAAATGTTCACGGTACAGTCACCATCAGATATATCGAAGCGGCCAAGGTCACAAATATCTGAACAACGTCTCTATTGTCAAGGCAATAAAGCGCATATTCAGATATTTTTGAGTACTGTGTCCCCTCCGATATATTTTGATGGTGACTGTACACGCTCAGGCCAACTTATTCGTAACCCATTGGCATTGGCAATGTCAATTTTCGGGATTTTCAGAGAAGACCTTTGTTTTTGTACTAATGAATGATAGTAACGAGTGATCAGAGGGTCTACGCAGAGATTTAAGCTATAAAGCTGCTGTAATACCGATACGTGATACTGATAGCACACAGTAGGTATTGTAGGGTGTTCCATTTTATGAATGTGAGTTCCTAAGGTACGTCCAGATCTAGCGAATGCACCCCAAGTACGCATATCTGCTTATTGACTGCTACTGGTAACAAAACATCAGCGCAACATACACGTTTAGAACTCGTAGCAAACGCGTAGCATTTAAAAAGGCATTGAAGAGTCCGGTATCGTATCGTTTTAAACCTGAGAGCATTCAACGACGTTTACCTGACGTGTATAGAATAGAATAGAATAGAATAACTTTATTCGTAGACACATACACAAACGAAATACATTGAAAAATAAATAAAATGAAAGTGCCACGAAACGGCACGTGTCTGTCTTTTTCTATACGTAACGTACGAATAGCCATACATTTGACGTTCCCCTCCCGCGCAAAAATGGGCAGACTTTTTTTGTATAGAATAAGACAGACACGGCTACTCCCAGGTCGAATACGTTAAGTTTTAAACTGCATGCAATTATAAATAACGCCTGTTTCACGATTTCTGCTCGGGAACTGCCAGAACACGATTATAAATAAAATCAACATGACGTGAGGATGTTTAGATGTCCGGGGCAATGGCGCCAATCGCTTAAAAAATGATTTCGGAAGATAATCAAATACCCATGCTGCTGGTAGGCAGCTGTCTTATTTTTAGTAGAATCTTGTAAAATTTGCTTCTTTATATCCCTCCATCCTCTTAAAATTTGTAAAACTATTTACTCGTTTACTTAATATGAATGTCACGCTCTAATCAGACAGAGAATGAAGGACTTTGGTACTGGTTATCCAGATCCAGAGGAATTCAAAGCACTGCCCTTGAGCTCCATCATCCAAACATGGAGATGGTTGAGAAAGCTCTCAAGTAGGTGTACTAGGGTGTAACTACACAAACGTTATATCTGGGTCAAAGTGTATGAGCCCACGAATCCAATAAGATAAGATAAGATAAGATACTCGTTTACTTTCAGCTCTAGAACTCCCCATTGAATTAAGACAAGTCCAGTCACTTGATACTTTCATGACTCAAAGAATTTTCTTGAGTGGTATTTCCTCAGGTATTATTGAATTTAATAACAGTACCGTCAAGTCTGGCGACTTTGCCAAGGGTTACTAACTTTGCCACCAGCAGAGTGCATAAGGTAATCCTTTCATACCACCGACAACGTATATTTTTTAGTGTTGTGCCTACTTTTAGTAGAAAATATGGTTATCAATTGGCAAAATTATTATGAATGAGACAACACCACGGCAACCATTTTCTTACCATTTCAGTTACAAATTCGTCACTCACATAATCATAAAAGTTAGTGCTCAAGAACTTTAAAAAGTTTAGAGTATAAACATCGCATCCAGGTACGTAAATTTTAGATATTATGTTATTTAAATGGTAAGGAATGAATTGATTACCTTATAAATGCCGTAGTGTTTGAATTGAGTCCCATAATTGTTTTGGCAAAGTTACCAGACCACGCCGACTAATATGGGAGGGCATCTTTGCCATGTTTTGTAGCGGCCTAGGGTTGGTACACAAGCAAAAAATTTAAATTACATTTTTCATAAGATAGATACTTTTTAGGGTTCCGTAGCCAAATGGCAAAAAACGGAAGCCTTATAGATTCGTCATGTCTGTCTGT
Source organism: Pammene fasciana (assembly GCA_911728535.1). Lineage (NCBI taxonomy): Eukaryota > Metazoa > Arthropoda > Insecta > Lepidoptera > Tortricidae > Pammene > Pammene fasciana. The sequence goes on from OU452295.1 coordinate 5,276,621, forward strand.
CCGTCCGTATGTCACAGCCATTTTACTCGGAAACTATAAGACGTATCATTATCAAATTTTTACATAAAGTGTATTGTGTGTGCAGCTACTTAGTTTTGTAGAGAAATTGCTAAAAACATATTTTTAGGGGGGCACTCCATACATGTAAGTAATTGTCAAAAATATTTTTTTGCCAAATATCAACATGATGCACATCAATCGATAGGTCTCTAAAAATAACAATGTTCAAATAACTGAGATTTCTTTGAACATTTTTTGATTAAGTGGATATTTTCAGAAATAATCGCTCCGAAAGTCATAAAAATTGTATCCCCTCCCCCTGTAACTTTTGAACCGTAAGTCCAAAAATTATGGAAAAAATCAAGAAGATATAGCTTTTAATATTCTTTCAACCAAAATTATCGGTATAGGCGTTTTTGAGATATCTCCAAAAAACTACGAACTTAGGCAGATACGACCTTGCGATAATAATTTATTCGATATGGTCTAAGAGCTGGCCACGTCAGATGTGACACAATAATGAGAGTTTTGTAACCTATTGCTAGATCCGGGCATCTGGCAGCTTTTAATGGGTGGAGCACAGAGTGACAGACCAACAAAGTTTTTAAGTTGGAAAAAAGTTATACCGAAACAGGTAAAAACTGCTGAAGTGGTATCATTTATAGAGAACAGGGCCTATATTTTAACATTAGAATCACAATTATTTGTGATTGGTTTTGTTCTTAACAATTGTATACAGAGTGTATGTTTTGTTTAAGTAAAAAAAACACAAAGTTAACTGTGACATACTTATTTTATTGGTAATAATTACTACATATAAGTGTTTTGTTTAGATAATACTTTTGTTAAGAGGCGACGAGGCAGTTCGTGACGAAGCCCTTTTTTAAATATCTATCGTCAAGTTTAAATAGGTACCTAGGTAATCACAATTATTTACGAGTGGACCTGTGATAGGCCTCTTAAAGAGTTTTCTATGTTTCGTTTTTGATAATATTTTAATTAAGGTGTCTTTTATGTTTTTCCTGAGTACTTATGTAACCTGATTACTCGTATGTAACAAAATATATAAGTACTTAAATAATTAATATTTTTTCATTTGTGTCAACCCTGACAACATTCACTGACTTTCTATGAAATTTTCTTAAATGGGTGATCAACTTTGCCACTTTTGCTGTATCTTTTTTTGTAATAATATATCATTAAGGATCAAATTCCGAAACTATTGTATCCTAAATACTGAATATTATTTACTAATATTGTAAATACAACTAAATTACTATACAACGTAAAAATGCAGTTGGCAAAGTTGCCACATGGTATAGGTAACTTTGCCAGTTTTTTTTTTTACTCGTAAAAGCTTATTATCCGTCATTTAATTTATAAACCATCTTATTTATGCACTCGTTGATAAATATATTATGTGTCGCGTCATTCATACCTCAGTGATTTCATATGAATTTTGGTTAAAAATGTACTATGACTTTTCAACACCTGTGAAAAGTGGCAAAGTTGCCAGACTTGACGGTAATTACTTTTGGCTGCTATAATACACTCGAGAGCAAAAATTTCGGGTCAGTAACATAAACTTTAATATCTTTACAATGAATATCTTTTGAGATATTCAAGAAAATGCTAGTGACCCGAAACTTCTCGATTGTAGTCTTGTATATGTATATTTTTTGTCGTTTGTTTTGGCGTTGGGTTTTGTTACAACTATTAAATTAATCTTTTTATCTACACCCATATCAAATATCATAAACCCTCCATAATGCGTTCAAAAACCGCACGTTATGACCACCATAAAAATAAACTATTTTGTTAGAAGTTAGAACAAATGTCTTATCTGTAACGATGTTATGTTTATTATTATCAAATAATAATCAAAAATTCGATTTAATTATGAAAATCCGGCCTGCTCCCCGACAGCCGGCACGCGCCCCCCCGACCGACACAATCGAGTTGGCCATGGCGATGGCGGTGCAATCCGTGCAATGGCAGTCATTCAATCATCATTTAGGGTTTATAATATGTGTGTAGATAAAGCAGTGTATGCAACTGTACGTAATTAGGCCTTAAAACACTCGAGTGATCTTATTATGAAACGAACGAAGTGACTTTCATAAAACGACACTCGTGTTTTAAGGACCCCTATTACGTAACAGTTACATAAACTACTATTTTACCCTCTATTTAATGTTGCCTGAATAGTAGGTACAGTTCGTGAGCTTTAAGAAGAACTTTCGGGAATCGGCGATGACACACGAAGGTAATATTGCTGTTCTGCTTTTTAACGTGTCACTGTTGATTGATACCCGACGTCTCTTTCTAAAACCCGAAGATTCTTCTGAGAGCTCACGGACTGTAGTAAATTTTAGTGTAGTTTTTATAATGACCTCAAGAGTTCATGCAGATAGCTACATTATTATGCAAATCTGGATCAAAATTACATATAGTTTCAGCTCCGTGTCTTGAACTCAATCAATAGCGGATATCTTTAATTAGCCTAGTCGTTCTTGCACTCCCATGTAGGCTGATCAAAATTAGACTCTAACTTAATAGCAATAAGAACGTTGACAATAAGCAAGCAACCATCAACTTACGCTGTTTGTCAGGAAACAGCTGAAGTTGGTAGGAAACTAATGTAATCTAAGATGCGCAAAGCTGCTCAAAGCGCAAATACAACAAACAAACAAAGATTACTTCCCGATTATTTTCGAGTATAATAAATACCTCACATAAATATGCCATCCTATTAGGAGTATAAAACAATAAGTAAGTACATGGGATAGGTACGGGATGCGACTTACGCTCGCTACTGAGGCAACACACTGTTTTGTCTACGTAAGTGATCTGTGGATCGCAAAATGCGTGTGGAGACAAGTTAACAAGTAGTCCGCCTTGAATTGGGTGCCTATACCGCCTATACGTGTTCAAGGCGAATCATGTTAGCGAATCATCCCATCTATGCCAGTAATCTGTGGATCGCGAAATACGTGGAGATAAGTTAACACATGCTCCGCCTCGAACTGAGTTCAGTACAGCTACCATGAGTTTGACATTAACATTTTTCGTTAACGAGTAACGCAATTCGTATCTGTGCATCTCGTTTACACTAATGTTACAAGCAAGATGCACAGATAGAACACTCGATTCTTACTCGTTCTCGAAAACGTCAATGTCATAACTCATGGTAAGCGGGCAGTGTCTAGTATGCGTGTACAACTCATCTACGCCAGTGGTCTATGGATCGCGAAATGGCGTCGGCGACGACAGATTGCGGCCGCTCGAGTTCCGGCATTAACCATTTATTTGTGTTGCTCTGTTTCATGAACGAGTTAGTAACAGACGCAGTTCATAATGAAAACTAGTATCCCTTTCAGTGGTAGCCCAGCGGTAATGACTGACACAGCAGAATATTGACATAAATGAACATAATTACATGACTATTTACTTAGTTACTGCTAGAGCGTTTGATGAATCCTGAACGAAGCAAACATTTTACGATAAGTATAATTTAAGGGCTGACACCTGAGCTGAATTAAGAAAATTCATAGACAAAATGCTTAAATTTGTCTATGGTTGCTTAAATTTGTCTGTGGTGTAGCTTTATCATTTGTATGGCAGCCATAGACAAATTTTGTCTATGAATTTTCTTAAGTCAGCTCAGGTGTGTGGTTTCCCTAACTGCAGAACAAATCAAATATTTTTTATAAATATTTTGATTTGTTTGAATTAGCCTTAGCATTTGTCGCCATCAGATATATCGGAGCAGCCAAGGTGCTCACAAATATGTGAACAACACCTCTATTGTCAAGGCGATAAAGTGCATGTTCAGATATTTTTGAGTACCCTGGCTGCTCCGATATATTTGATGGCGACTGTACAAAGATTGCATATACACGGAAAAAATCGACCGGTGCCGCTGTGATCCGGGTAGCCTAGGGGTGAGGGCGTGTGCCGCGATTGCAGGAGACGCTAGTTCGATCCTAGCCCTGAGCACTGGAGGCCCATGGTCACTTTTTCCTTTGTATGTGACTATGTAAGTTTATAATATAATTTTAAACAAAAAAGAACCGACTTCACTTAGCCTTTTCTCCACATTTCCACAAGCAAATGCCCGAGCTACTATAAAACACCCGAATCATTATAAGTGTGATTATAATACTTTAAAGATTTCCCTCGATTTTTCCAGGATTCTATCGTTAGATCCTTCTCTGTTATGTCAAGTAATTACGATGCCCAGTTAAGTTAAAATAAACAACTTGCTGTCATAACCTATCTATCTATGTGTCTCCGATGCAGGCGCTGATCCATGATTACGTTCAGAGGGGGGCACTTTCCTTCACAAAATAAATTGCAATCCGCACCTATGGCCCTAGTAACAATACAAAATTTGCGTGTCAGGGGGGAAATCCGCGCCTGCTCCGATGGCAGAATAATGAAAGGTATTTTTTCAGTACTATGCTTTCATCGTTTACTCTCAGAAGTAACACAATATTGTGCAAGCAGTGTGGCGGTAGCGGTAGGACCCGCGGCATAACGTAAAAGGGGTATTACCAGAAGCACAGTCGACGTCAAAAACATGTTTACACTTTTGGACCTTATTACAAAGGAGTAACGAGCAAAAGTGTAAACATATTTTTGACGTCGACCGTACATAAATAGATCGCGATCGCCAATTATTTAAGTAGATAATGTTTGACAAATCGTAGTGGGTTCGATGGTCGGGTTAGCATCAATCTGTGTCGTGAACGCGGATGGAGTTCGGACATTACTCATTGCTAAATGATTAAATGCTGTTTTTCGTTTTGTACAAGAGTTGGTGCTTAGCAACTGAATTCATTTTCAACCGACTTCAAAATTTCGAAGGAGGAGGTCCTCAATTCGTCGGGATCTTTGTTTCTTGCTATTTTTTTAATGTAAGCATGTTCGCCGACTATTCGAAGACGGCTGGACCGATTTGGAAAATTCTTTTTTTGTTTGAAAGAGTAATACTTCACAGTTGGTCCCATTGTCACCAGATCTAGATCTGATGATGGGATCCTGGAGAAATCGAGGGAACTCTTCAACTATTATAGGCACACCTATAGTGATTTCAGTGTTTTTTACAGCAACTCGGGCATTTCCTCTTGGAAAAGCGGAGCCTAAGTGAAGACGGTTCTTTTTTTGTTTAAAATTATTTAGGTTTAAGATTGATATTTGTCCAAGTTACAATGCCCCACTCTCTGTCCTTATTGCTCCTATATCCTTCTTCTTTATCCCTTAGTTAGTCTCGTAGGGGAGGTACGCCCCCGAAACGGGTAAGTACCTTTGTTGAACAATTATGTGTCTCATATTATAATTTAATTTTTTTTAAATACTACAGAATGTTGATATATCTAAAAAAAACTCTGATTATTATTAACAGGCAAAACAGTATTAGTGCGTATGTAGGCTTCATAAAGGTTGCAATGAACACGCCTAATGTAATTTTTAAAGGTGGATAATAATGATGATTACATTAGGGCTTTATTGCACTTACTGGACGAATCCTTAGTATGAAAAGTTTGTCCTGTATTTCCCTAATCTTACTGCCTTTTATTTTATCCAGTAACTTGTTAAGCCATACGATTCATTAAAAATAACAGGCATTTGATCGCAATCCCCACGTTGGAATGACACCCAAATTAATCCAACCATTGATAATTTTAACTAGCTTTGTCAATTTTCGTGTTAACCAACTTTATGTTCCTTTTAATCAAATGAATTTGTGTTTTGATCATCATCATTAGTCGTTCCCTCAGAGCTGAGGATCGTGACATCATGTCCTTCTGTTGAAGACCAGGTTCCTCCACAGGCTTCTATCCTTCGCTATAGCGCATAGCTTCTTGCAGTTTTAATTGCATGGGAGCAGTGATTTGGGCACACCATCTTGCAGGGGGAGGGCCTCTAAGTCTTGTGACTTGCGACTTAAACTTTTCCCGTCATGATGATTCTCTGCAAACTATTCGAAGAGCATCGTGTGTTTTTTTAGGTATTCTATTTTTTTACATCATGGTTGGCCTTTTGGTAAATCTTAATAGTAATTTATGAAAAGTTCTAGTTTTGTGTGTATTTCGGACTTACTCGTAGTGTTCCATAACAACTTCACATAAAAATATTTAAGCGATACTTATTCACAGTGGGAATGACTTTACTGTACAGAAAAGTTTTATTTTACATTTATTTTGTGACAATATTTCCTTCAGTATCGTGTGCCTCATAAATTGATGTCCATTTCAAACCATATTTGCATCTAATGTAACAACAGTGCCATAATAGTTATTTATTATTCAAGGGAGCAAAGATGATGTTTAGCCTCTCGTGTCTTTATTGAGACCCGAGCCAGCGAAAGATTCCAAAATAAAAAATCGAAGCCGAATGATTGCTTCAAAAAAAATGCTCAATCTTCTCTTTAAAGTCCGTTCTGCCAGATAACGTGAAAAAACAAGTAAAAACTTGTACCTATTTACTTTCCCCACATGTGGATAAAATGCGTTTGTCCCCACCGCTTCAAGGGATAAAGAGCGCGTTTCCGTGGTGGAGTGGTGAAAATATTATTACGTCACTCTGGGTGGTAAGTGAGATATTACGCCCACGGGCGTAGCGGCAAAACTCACTTCACACCCAGGAGAAGACGTAAAATTGTGTACGCACCACGGGCGGTAATAAAGAAGGCCTCAGATCGCTCGTCTATGGCCCTTACCTTCGGTTCGGGCCACAAATATCCGCGATCTGAGACGTTTTTTATTTTACCGCCCTAGGTGCGTAATGTACTATTGTGTAAATTTATGGCACGTTCAACTGTTCTACTTTAACTTTTTCTGCATTGTATATTTAGACATATTCACAGGCAGGTAACATAAGTTATGTTACCGGCCTGTGAATATGTCTAAATTTACAATGCACATAACTAAAATAATTTATGTAAACATTGATATAGTCGACAAGGTTCACCTGTAAATTGTTGGCAAATGATTTGAACGCTCCAGAAGTATAGATATATATATAGATGTTGATCCTTGAGTATATTTATTTAGTAAGTAATGCTCAGGCGCAAAGTAAACATTTCAAGAGGGAAGACAGGTGCTGATTGAGTGTCGGGTCTTTTCAGATATCTATGTAGATGATATTGTGTGCGGTAACGTCAACAAGTCGAAATAAAATTGTTTAATTTTTTATCTTATTAATTAAATAATAATAGGTAATTATTACTGAGAACGAGAAGGCGTGGCCCTTTCCTCCTCCTCAAGTGTCTCAATGCCTTAGGACATTAGCTGGGATTTATGGGATTATATTTAAGTATTCATGAGATTTGCAACTGTTTTTTGAACTTATAGGCCAATCGAATAAGATCTATAAAAAGCGTTTTGCGGAATTAATTTCAACCAGACTGGATATTGTTTTAATACCTTCTTTTGGTCCTAAATACGGGTAATCTGAGTTTGCCCAATCCCAGGATATGTGCATAACTTTTGGCAGCAAAATAACTGCGAAATGTTTGCTGTTTTTTCAGTTTGCTCAAAACCGGTACTACCGTTGGAAAAAGTCAATCCATTCAATGTTAAAGAGGGTTAAAATCGGCGGCATTTCTTGGGGGTAGAGAGGCCAGATTGAAAGTCGGCTTTATGAGGAATTTTGAGACCATCTCGTGGTGGATTTTATCCAAAGAGGTTTCATTGGCCTTAGGCAAATACATGGCTGCCAGAAATAGTTGCCTTGCTGAAGTGAGGTTCTCAGGATCAACACAGAAGCAAAAAAATCCCAAAAAATAATGCACACCTCCTGGAATTGGGAAAACTCGGATATCACAAATTTAGGACCAAATGAAGGTATTACTAGTAAAACGATTTCCAGCTTGGTGGGAATTAAGTCTTAGTTTCTTAGTCTTAATTTGATTGGCCTATTAACTATAAAGCTAATTAAGAAAACTAAATTTGGTTTGGATTGAATAAGTAATTTTAGCGATGAATCGGCCATTAAACAACTTACAATATAAAGGTTATAAAGTATATTTAACCACAAAATATAAATTCGTTCTAATTATCTTGGCGCGCGAGTTTAACATACATTATTTCATGTTTATGTTAACTACACTATTTGTGTAACTTCTTACTCTATATTTCAGCGTAATTTTAGTAAAACGTAAAAAAATATAAGTGTGCGCACAACTAGTTTGAAAAAGAGGTGAAATACTAGAATAAATCGAATCGAAACATTATATATTTTGAGTAAATGTATGTGTGTTTGTTTAAATACACCAACAGAGTAAATAAGATACACATTCAATTATTTCAATCTATCGTATAATTTGGCAGTAGGTGCATAATTTCTAGACTACTGTTACAAAAATATCTAGACGGACGTAACTCGTTATTTATACCTTTGTTTTTTATAATTTTATCGTAAATCTGTCGTCACATTGTCTAATTTATTGGTTGCATATGTATGAATGTATATATAGCCTAAAATGTATGGGTTTAAAATAAATAAATAAATAAATGAATATAAGACAATCTTACACAAATCAACCTAGTCCCACAGTAAGCTCAATAGGCTTGTGTTGTGGGTACTAGGCGACAATATATATAATAGATAGATATAGATAAACACTTAAATACATAGAAAACATCCATGACTCAGGAACAAATATCTGTGATAAGCACACAAATAAATGCCCTGACCAGGATTCGAACCCCGGACCTCTTGCTTCATAGGTAGGGTCACTACCAACTAGGCTAGGTTTGTGCGTAGGTATGTAATAAAATAAAGTAGGTATGAATGTTTTACTACATTCAGAAGCTAATTACAATTTTGAGTATACATTTCTAGAATTACAGAAATCATGCTCAGAAACAAAAAAAATTAATTTATCATCAGCAGTTCCCATCTGCAAACATAATCTAGTAAGACTTCCCGATATTGATATCATAGACTTTTATAATGGTTTCCGTGCAAACCCCAGACGCTTATAGCGAGCTGGGGTAAAACGGGTCAAAACTAACAAGATGACTCATTTTTACGTTTCTGAATATGCTTTCAGAGCATCGAGCATACATCAGAGAGCGGGTGGAGGCGAGCGGCCGCCGCGCCGCCTCTAGCGAAACAGCACAAATATCCCGCGGTTCAAAAATAGTCCGCCGGCTCGCCCGCTGCATACAAAAGTGGCGAGCCGTCCGGCACACATCTCGGCTTATCAAATTTCTCTACCCACACACGCCCGCGCCACACTTGGTTACCTACACGCCGCCGAGCCTTCATGCGTTAGTATGTTAGCACTCGCAAGCTAGCTGTTACACTTCCTCGACACTTAAAGCACTGCGACATCCGAAGCAGACACTCCTAACTTACACTGGAACACTGCACGAGACACTGCTCACTAGGGTAAGGTTGGACGCCCGTGGTTCGGTGCGTTCGCGCCGCGCCTGCCGTCGTCGAACTGGTGCTAGCGGACCCTGTCCGCGCCCGCGCGTCCAAAAATACCCCTTATTGTGTGTACATTCACTTATAATACCTTTCGGATAAATCCGAGTTTATAAATAGATCGATAAGCGATATTAAACCGATGCTATTAACCCTAATGAGCAGGTGCCCTGGTTACGCGCGGCGTCGCGGATAGGTTAGCACCGACTAACTGCTGCCGTTGTCTCGGTTAAAATTTATGCCGCATCTTGAAAACGTCGGACAAACTAAAACTGAAAACATTATTAATGGTCTTAGCTTCTATCGCAACTAACTTCTAGTTTCTGGAACTAAAGATCCTATTTTCACGTTCTTAGTGATCAGAAGGAAATAATCAGTTTATACGGTTTACAAAAACTAAAAGCTCCGTTTTTTTTCTTGATTAAAACGTTACATTCTTAAACTGCTAAGCCATTTATACAGTAAATTCTTAGCGTCCAATTCAGACAGCAAGCTTGTAAAGAAGCCAATAAACCCAATTCCAGTCGGGTTCATTGAATATCATCAAGTTTATGAGTATTGGGTGTAACACTTTTTGCCTCGATGGCACTACGCCACTGGTGATTTGTGCAGTAAAATGTACCAAATGATATCGTTGAGAACTCGCTAGATGACAACTGCGATTACCAAATTCACAGTACATTTACGCACCTAGGGCGGTAAAATAAAGAACAATCCGAAGGTAAGGGCCATAAAAAAGCGACCTGAGGCCTTCTTTATTACCGCCCGTGGTGCGTACACAATTTTACGTCATCTCCTGGGTGTGAAGTGACATTTACCGCTGAGCCCGTGGACGGCAAATCTCACTTACGGCCCAGAGTGACGTAAATTATTTTATACGTTTGGTCTATCTAGTCTCTAGTATAATTTGAACTCTAATTCCGTTTCATCTAATCTTCAACAAAATGAAAACATATACTGGTACAGTCAGTATCAAAAGTTGCTAAGTGGCTGAGCTCATTTTAAACACCCCACCCGCTTAGCTACATCTGCTGCTGACTGTACGTGAGGCAAGGAGCGTGACATTTGTGATGATTTGATGAATATAATAAGTTAATAACACAGGTTTCAATGTCTAGAGCGACATACTGATCCCTGTTTTCCAACTATGTATGTTTATGAGGCATGTTTCTGTGCTTCGCCAGGTAATAAAATACACAATATTATTACAATTATTATGTAGAAAATATGAATGACTTATTTTTTAATTAAGGTCAATATTCGAGGTTAAGGAAATTATAAATACTGACCAAATTTCCGTAGATACAGTTAATACTTTACGTCACTCTGGGTGGTAAGTGAGATATTATGCCCACGGGCGTAGCGGCAAATCTTACTTCACACCCAGGAGAAGACGTAAAATTGTGTACGCACCACGGGCGGTAACAAAGAAGGCCTCAGATCGCTTGTCTATGGCCCTTACCTTCGGTTCGGGCCACAAATATCCGCGATCTGAGCCGTTCTTTATTTTACCGCCCTAGGTGCGTAATGTACTATTATATGACTTGATCTGAACAAAGTTGAAGCTGAAAGGAAGACAGGAAAGCCAAGAATAGCGTACATGGATCAAGTCAAGGAAAAAATAAACGTCGTGTCGTATCAGGCCATCAAGGAGAAGGCAAAGGATAGATATACATGGAAAATGCTCCATCGACAAGAGCCCAGCTCTTAAATAATTGATGATGATGATGATCTGAACAAACCACGCCAAATTCTTCGAAAAAAATTCACAGGGTAAACGATATTTACAAAGTTGACTCAGGTATAGTAAATTTGTTCAATATCATGAATAGATTCAGGTTCGATTATCTCGTTTTTGATTTGACTTTGTAAATACTCTTCCTAATGGGCAGCTACTGTGTGTTACTGTTTTCATAAGCAAGCCGGTGCTGAATTTGGGTAAAATTTCTTCATGAGCTGTAGGAAAACTCAGTCGCCTGAAACTAAGACAAGCCGACAGGAATCGTGTTCTGAATCGTGGAATGGACGCGCCGCCGCTGGTGTGTTGTGGAGTAACAAAAGTCATCAACCACGTCCTGTTGCCGGATTTAGATCCCGGCCAGAGTGCAGCATTAATGTTTCCCAGTAAATCGTGAACGGGACCGTGATCACAAACATTTTGCCACCAACATCATAACTTTGGCCACAAGTGTAAACTCTCAAGAAAACTGGCAAGAAACTAAAATGGACTAAGAGCTAGCCACGTCAGATGTGACACAATCATGAGATCAATTAAACCTGAGGTGGGTGTCTGGACGAGGTAGTAGGTAGGATAATGCCAGATAATTTTTGTTCTTATTTTAGTTTTCTTTTGTGTGGGCATATTCTATCTTTTAGTTTTATTTAGTAGTTAATTAGGATTGCATATTTGTAAGCTATGATGTAAAGTTGTTAATTTAAGGTGGTTCTACTTGTTAAATTAAATTGACATAAATTAAAAACATGAAACCTGTCTAGTTAGATTGCTTTGCCATCATTATTGCTAGATCCGGACATCTGGCACCTTTTAATTGGTGGAGGTAAGAGTGACAGATCAACAATGGTTTTCAGTCGGAAAAAAGTAATACCAAAATAGGTAAAAAGTGCGGAAGTTGTGTCTGTACAATCATTTACCAGAAGACATAAAGACTGTTGACTTCCCTGAATTTAAACATAAGTTGTATAAATTTTGCTTACATAAGATGTATTATAATGTAAATGAACATTTTGAAAATGTACCGAGTACTCTTTATTAATGTATTTCACGATTGACATATCTCGATTTTTTTTACTGTGCATAATTTTTTTTCTTTTTTAATATTTAATCTAATTTTCATTTTTATTGTAGTTTTAAATTATTTCTATAGCATGACATTGATATTTTATTATTGTGACTTATATTAATTTAAGAATAAATTTTTTTTTACATCCGCCTATATTATACTTAGGGTGGGTTGCACCACGCGCAATTAACAGACTCATCAACGTTAAATATGGCGACGGAGCTGCCATCCCATAGAAAACTGTCAAACTTTTCATACAAGATTTTTTTAACGATTACGTTTACGTTCACAGGCAGTTTGGTACAACCGGCCCTTAGTGTTGACATTAATATAAACAATATTAGATATTCAATGATATGCAATACGAGTAGAAACAACATATTGTACGCCAAACACTGGCTGATAGTGACGCACTATATGTAAATGTCTATCATTTTCTATACTCACTTTCGTACAATAAACTATTTGTATTTGTACTCGTGTCGCTTATGCTCCCGCTCGTTTGAATATATCCATATTTTCAGACGTGACTGTACCCTGGCGCTGGTCCTCCGTGGAGACTCATCCAAGAGTGAAGAACATACGATGCGTTCATTAATTTGGTAGGATTAGGATCCAGTTTTATAGTTTGGCACCGAATTGCAATTACTATAATTACTTAGTTGGATAAGATTAGTGTATTTCTCGCTTGTTAAATAGTCTTGTCTGCTCCTTATACCTGTTATATAATGATCACATTATGATGCAATCCTGTGATAATGCTCTTATTTACAGCTGAAAGTTTAATGACAATTAACAGGTGTCTAAAGCTGCCCTATTGATGTTGAAGACAAAGATAATTAAGTAAGCATTCATTACTTATAGATCAAGAGTAGGTAGGCAACCCTACCTCATCGAGCAGCAGAATTCGGCTTATGCAGAGCAATGCAAGATAGAAAGTTATAGTCTGGCAAACCAAAAGCGCAGTAACAGTCAGAGTAACATGCTATACCCATCCCGTTTTCAGTAGTGAGAGTACTAGCATTAGAAAAAGACAGAATGATTCTCCCTGTCTATGCTTGAAGTGGAACAAACTCTGGCCAAACTATATGTATTGTATTTTAGTACTTGGTAGCCTGAGCTAAACTTGGAGCATCTTGTACAGTCAGAAAAAATATAAAATCTACCTTATCTAGTTAATTCAGGGTTCAACGGTCCTTCAATGTTCATCTAGTTCAGCTGAGTCGAACGATGGGTACCTTTGATTATTAAACCAACCGGATGTGAGACGCGCTCTCATTTCTATCGGAAAAAGTCTGCCGTGTTTTGCGGGGGAGGGGAACGTCAAATGTATGCGAAACGTCAAAATAGCCACGTCAAATAAACGTCAGTCCATACAATGAGTATTACCACTGGTCATACTGGTCATACTCATTCGGCAGAGGGGAACGCCTGTCAATGGCTACTCCCCTTGGTTTAAAGCTCTAAGATGGGTACTATTTAATTCAAGTCTTCCTTGCCAGACTTCGCCTAAACAAACTAACACTGTAATTTTATTAAAAGATTTCAAGAATTAAATAATATTACATCGGCTAATTTGAAAAGTCAACAAACACACACAAAACAGTGTTCTTTGCACTGTCTGTGTGGATCATTTTTAGGGTTCCATTATATATATATAATAATGGTTTTGCATGCACGATAAAACAAAACGCTCTCATTCCGTTCAACAAATAAATTGCAGTAAACGTTTGTAGGTCACCTGGGAAGCTGTGGCCAATATATCCTAAACTATTTTACTGACATATACGAGTAATGAGTTATTACCAATAAATTATGTCTATGTCTATGTAACTAGCAAGCAAGTGGGAGAGATACGAAATACGGTCATTGACTTTCTGTCTCTCTCTCGCTCTTGCTTATTCCAGCGACAGAGAGGCAAATACACGAACGTAGTGGTTACGGTGACCAAACTGCTCTAGTTTGTGAAAAACTGTGTGAGTAAATAAATCTTTGGGCAGGCGTAGCAAAGCGCACTGCGTTCACACCTAGGATAATTCTTGTAGAGGATAAAACATTACCTTTATTAAGACCTTAAGTTATTTATAAATAACTGATTTCCGACTCATCAACTTATTTATTTTATATGATGACGGTGGCAAACGAGCCTACGGCCCGCCTGATGGTAAGCATCAGCTATCGCAGCCCATGGACACCTGCAACTCCAGAATTGTCTTCCTTTCGAAGAACCCCTTACTGTAGTCATTTGAGAAAACTTCGGCAGGGAGTTCATTCCTCAGCCGAAGTATCCGCAAAAGCTGAGCTTGATATCATTATTATATGTAGCCGTGATAATACTGATAAGTGATAATATTAGCTTGACCACCTACTGATAGTTTATCATGAAAAGCTCTCCACGTAATCAGTGTCAAATAAATTCAAACAAACTCTGGGAAATATAAAAATAACTGGCCGCTATTGAATCTCTATCGTAAATCTGACATACCACCCGTCACAAACGTCTTTTTGACTAACTTCAAAACCAGTTCAACAGAAACAGTTCAGAAATATAAAAATAATGAATAAAAATAGCAAAAAAATTATAAATTATATCAAAGTATGAAGTGAGCAATAACCTCAAATGGTCAATGCCGGACGGTGGTTATTGGTTATGTTAGGGAGTACGTTCGTAGTGGCGTTTCTCGGCGTAGCCAATCCAGTCCAGGCCCTGCGACACTGGGTCCAGCGAGCAACTCACACAACTCAAAAAATCGACCTCAGCACCCAAGTTTGTTACAGCGAAATCATCCCTGGACTTTACCTGAGTAATATCAAAGCTGCAACCGATCCAAATGTCCTCAGTCATCTTAATATCACCCATATACTTACCATCGAGGCACACCGCCTCCCAAAGGTGGTTTTCGCAAACACCAACATCAGTAACCTCTTCATCAAGGCATATGATACAAGCCAGACGAATCTCTTGCCCTATTTCCCTATGTCCAACACTTTCATCGAGCAAGCGCTCAAGGGTGGAGGCAACGTGCTCGTCCACTGCCGTTTCGGTGTATCGCGATCGGCCACCTTGGTTATTGCCTACCTGATGCAGAAATACAACATGGATTTCGACCAGGCCTTCGACTATGTGAGATCAAAGAGGTTCTTCATCAATCCTAACCCCGGATTCGTGAGCCAACTACAGGAATACCACCGGCTTAATTACGGGGTGAACCAGTATCAAAGGTTCGAAGCCTATTGTGCTGTGAAGGCGAGGAAGCACAAATACAAGATAGTCTCAGCAGCACTCATCCTTGTTGGCATCCTCGTGCCTGTGATAGTTTTGGTGGGTTGACTGCAGTTCCTGATTTTTCTAAATTATTTACTAGCTTCCTAGCCGTGCCTATGTAATGATGTTTCTCTTTCCAGGTCTATCTGTATAAAAGGAGATATATTGTGAGGCTTACCATACACTAATCACATTTGTCGTCGATCGCCCATCACAAAAGTGGTTCGTGTGTGACGAGCTTATTATACCCAAAGTACAATTCTTGTGAATATAAATTGACAAACTGTTCAAACATGTTTTTCATTTTCGGAATAAAATTGTGATGTTGAACAGAGACATTTATGAAACATATGCTTTCAGTAGAGCCGGGTCAGACAGATAGCGGTCAGAAGCTCCGTGTTTTATTGGCCTACGAAAGCGTTCCATCCAACTCGCACAGAGTGGTGCGCAAAATTCTGCTTTCCATTTTCGTTTGTGTCGCTAAGATGTAGAAAAAATAGCGCCGAATTAAAAAAAATATGGCTGATCATCTCTTTGCGTTTACTTTTAGTGGTCGAAATGGTGTGAATAAAATTTAGTGAAGAAGGAGAATTTTAATATAATTGTTGAATTAGTTAGCTATAAACCTAAGAACTGTTATCCTAATCTACTTTTGTATGTCGCAGTGGAATTGACCATAAAGTACAAATAAAAAATTCCATGGTCGCTCTTTCATGCAGAGCTTTACTTATGAGTCTCTTTTCTAGATTAGCCTATTTTGAAGTAATTTTATTTAAATTCTGGCATTCCGATCGCTACGATTTAAACGCCTGCTGTGTGTGATGTTTGTAGCCACTCAGTACATTACAAAAAACGCTGAACGGTGTATTCGGGACTCAGAATTCTGGACCAATTCGCGTTCCAAATAAGTCCAATGGAACGCGATATGTATGGTTGTAAGTTATTTAACATATCTTAATATTAGGATTACATAAAATCATAGACTTTAATATATAGTAGACGGCCATAGCCTAAGAACTTTTTGAGGCTCCGAGTATTTAGCGCCATCTAGTTCAGAGCCCCCTAAACAGAGCCAATATGTATGAGATAAAATCAGCGCCACCTAGTAACGAATAACGTACTAGTAGTACACTAGTCGTTACTAGGTGGCGCTGATGACAATAAAAAGCCGGTGTGAAGGGTTACGGGTCACCCGGACCCCGTTTAATCGGCTTGTAGGTCCCCCTCTCTCACCGCTGACAATATAAATAAATAAATAAATAAATATTTGAGGACAATCTTACACAAATCAACCTAACCCCAAACTAAGCAAAGCTTGTACTATGGGTGCTAGGCGACGATATACATACTTAGATATATAAATAAATACTTATATACATAGATAACATCCATAACTCAGGAACAAATATTTGAGATTAGCACACAAAGAAATGCCCTTACCAGGATTCGAACCCGGGACCTCCAGCTTCGTAGGCAGGGTCACTACCAACTGGGCTATGGAGGCTATTATTTATTTGTTTGTGCAAATCACATATAAGTTTACAGTTTGACACCAAAACACTTGGTCTAAGAGCTGGCCACGTCAGATGTGACACAATAATGGGAGTTTTGTAACCAGTCCAGTTAGATTGCATAACCATCCCTATTGCTAGATCCGGGCATCTGGCAGCTTTTAATGGGTGGAGATCAGAGTGACAGACCAACAAAGTTTTTAAGTTGGAAAAAAGTAATACCGAAATAGGTAGAAACAAAAAACATTGCATATTATTGCGGAAACAGAAACAGTAGGCGAAAAACTATTAATTACATTATACGTCGTTTGGCACTACTATCCCCCAACAGAAACTTTTGGCAATGATATTCTTCACCACCACATTCTTTTACTTCCACCACTTTACAGCAGCCAGATGTCCAGATCTATAATAAGTATAGGGTAGCAAACTGACTACAGGGGTTTCGTTTATCTGACGTGGCTAACTCTCCGTCTATTATTGATTGCAGTGCTTCAGTTCTTTTTAAAAAGAAAGTCATCAAAAGTTAATTCGGTAAAATTTCATCAAGATCTAGTCGCATAAATCTCAACATGAAACTAACTTAAACAAAATGGCGGATTTCCATCGTTTGTTCTTAGTATTTACGTCATTCTGCACACCGAAAATCCTGGCTCGTCTCCCGCGCATGGATTTTATTCCAAACACTTAAGCAGCATATCTTAACTAACCACTTTAAATGTGACCCTTTCGACCGAGAAAGTTATTCATACTCACAGACTTCACTTATACCAGTTACAATGAGGGAAAATCTGCTTAGCGGAATGTAAATAGCATGCAGGAAATGCATAATTCGGCTACGGACTAAGAACCTCTGAAATCGAGCGTGAAATCATAATACCCGCTATTATTATATCGCTACTAAAATAGAATTACTCGGGTTCGCAATCTGTAGATATGCAAGACAGATTCTTGAAACTATTTAATAAATTTTATTCTATAGTATCTTATACATAAAAGCGCGTATCGAACATCAAACTACGAATAGAGGGTTCCACTAACTTGTGATTCAGTGATCTAAAAAAATTATGGTCTTCGGAATGAGAGCATGCCAGTTAGTGGCCTAAAGCTGACACAGTGTGTGCTAGGGAGACAGTGTGTGATTACATACTGTCTCCTTAGCGATACCTGGGGGCCAATTTTTGACTTTCGAGCGCCCGAATTCAAAAAGTTTAAGCTCGAAAATAATCGCACACAAAAGCTTACCGCCAATTTTTTCGCATGAAATTAATAGTTTAAATACTCATGATTTCAAATTCCTATCGCTGTTGTTTTTAAAACGTAATTGCATCGTTTTATTCTGAGTTGTAAATGTCACTTTCGAGTACTCGAATCTCAAAAATCACCCCCCTGGACTGAACCCTTAGTGTATTCGTTTCACTAACGTAACGTAACGATTGTGTTTGCGTTAGGTCTTAATTTGTATGGAATTTTTAACACAGCAGATCAAGTGGAGTATCTCTATACGTTTATAGATCTCGGTTTTCGATAGAGACTAGTTGGTTTAGTTTTCGATATGTTCGGCTTGGTGTGCTGTGTTATAAATCCCATACAAATTAAGACCTAACGCAAACGCAATCGTTACGTCACGTGAAACAAATACACTAAGGGTTCCCATTAGAAGGCTAGTTGGTCGTCCTAAGAACGCTACTTGACATCCTGATCCTCGTCCATTCTTGTAGGAGGCCAAACCAGAAGTCAGCGCGTTTCCTTTCGCTTTGTTGGGTTCAGCCAGTAACTCCCCAATATCGGCATTATTTCGGATCTTCTGGTTGCCATTGTCTCTCTCTTTTCATTACGGAAAACTCTTCCGCTGACAGGACCCATTGAGTAGCAGGAGATGACATCCCTAAGGATTTTTTGTCCCAAAATTTGTAGTGAAAATCACTACAAGTCTATACTACTCTTTGATTATGTCACAGCAGTCCACCGCCAGCAATGGCGCACAAAATTTGTTCTAGATATTACATCTAGTAGAGCACATAATAAATCGGGCATTTGACGGGACCAATTTTTTTTAATATTTACGATTTTACGAGTCAATCATAAAGCCAAAACGAAGTATAATTTTGTGTAAAAATATCATAAAATTCATGAAATATGTTCAAAAAACAACATTCTGAAACCCCGTATTATAATAAGCAAACTGTAGATTGAGCATTAGACGAACTCTCGTAGATTTTATTATCTTCGTTTTTGGGAGAAAATGCCGAATTTACACTTATTTTGCACCCACGAGATTAGTCTACATAAAACCGTCTAACCTAGTCAAAGAGTCACATCTATTGTCGTAGCAATTAGTATTTAATCCCACACATACAACCGTCTATTTCTGAGATTTGGATGTTTTTCATACTCTGCGTTCGCTCACTTTGTTTGTTGTTCGCTATTAATTGGCGAGTATTTTCGTTAAGCTAAATATAAACCAGAACTAACTTCTTTAATAATCAACCAAAAATCATCCTTAAGCCTTCGTATTTAGAGTTTAAACAGACGAGCACGTACTTTACAGGTGCTCCGATTGAGTTACTCCCAAAACTATAATGTTTCAAGAAGCCACGTCGAAGGGCGTTTGTTTATTTTGAAAGAGTTATGTTTCCTGTTTTTCTGAATACGGCATTCCAATGAGGAAGACGGGTAGGTAAAGGAAAATGTAAAATTATGATTTAATTTGTGGTACGAGATTGAAAAGTTTGATTATCTATGTCACTATTATATACAATACTTTTTTACGAGTGCTCAATATAGGCAAGCCGGTAAGAATTTAGTTCGACGAAAGACCTTTTTTTTATATACAGGATAGGCTGCCAGTGCAACCTCTATACAATTTAGTATATCGGCGGATCGTGCCGATCCCCCCTGGCGATGGCGGCGGCGCATGGCTACAATGTTACAATACAACAAACAGTGCTACAATACAACTTTTTCTACTCCTGCATTCTAATTTGCCAATAAAATGACTGACATGTATATTCAAAGCTTATACTTTATGAACGTTGTTAAAAGATGACTCAAAAGTCGATTCGTAGGGATATAATGGGTCTGTTGGGCCCCGCACCGGCGCCGCCCGCCGCTGTAGACAAGGAGGGCGCCGGCACAAGCCGCCAGGAGATTGAAGACAATTGTATAGAGGCAGCAGGTTATTCGTCGAACTCAATGCTAGTAACATAGACGGAACTACTTCCGTCTACACAATTTCAATTCAATTATTACAGTTGACTAGCATAAAAATATTTTTTACAAAGTGTTAACTTCACGTCTGATTTTAATTTTATTTCATGCAGAATTTTTTCAACCAAACTCCGAAAAACTCAGTTTAACATAATCTAGCAGGTTTATGGAGAGTCTTTTTCATATACAGTCAGCAGCAGAAGTAGCTAAGCGGGTAGGGTGTTCAAAATGACCTACACACGCTCTTATACTCTTAACAATAAATCACTCATAAGATAGGATTAAACACATATATATTTTATACTCGTCGACTGTTAAACTTGACTTGGGATCGTGTAGACGGAACTACAGTAAGTAGCACATACTTTTCAATGGAGTTTTTATGGTCGCATATTGTGGCATTGCCAGCGATGGTAGAAAGATCATACAATATTTTATTTATTAATTTATTATACCAACAACAAAATTACATTACAACTAAACAGATAGATAGTTCCATATTATTTATTCTCCGATTTCCTCCATGAAATGAACTTGTGAACGCGCCATAGGCGTTTTATCGTGTCGCTGGCAACGCTGTCCGAAATAATACGTCTATTTCCACGGTCCTGGTGACCTAGCGACGGAACGCCGCTATTTTTACCCACCATCTTGGTTTTGGAACAATTATTACATGATGTCGTCGAATTTATCAATCCAGTGACGAGGTGTCTTGACCGTCGACTGAATGAGTTTGTAGCTGGTTTTTAAAAGGTCGACGCAACTTTTACTGACTACAAGGTTTCGAGGGAAGTTCTCCATTCGTCGGTATCTTTGTTTCTTTTATGTGTGTTCAGCGACTAACCAATTTAGAATTTCGTTTGGTTTGAACTTTAGTTGTCTAAGGGTACTTAATCAACCTTAACTGTTTTACTGAGCTCTTAAAAAAAAATTCTACTAAAGATTTCAAAATACAAATAAAAAAAATAAAAAAAAATAAAAAAGATTTCAAATTAGGAAGTCCTAATTAAAAATTTTTTAACCGACTTCGAAAAAGGAGGAGGTTCTCAATTTAACCTGATTTTTTTATAAAAGAAAATGGTGTCTCTGACGTAGGGATGGCTGACTGGTTAGATAATTTTTCCAAAATTATTATTTTCCTGTTGCCTACTTTCCAGTCGCATTTTTTCCTATTGCAATTTTACACCAGACGTATAGTAGTTAAATGTAATTTCTTACATGATTTTTTTCACCATTCGTAGATTTTCCCATTAGACAATTTAACCACGTCCAAATATTTCTAACCGCATTTTTTTCTACGTAAATAGCAGTTCGTCTAAAAAGCAACTGGTCTATTTTTTTGAGTAGCAACTCGTGTAGTAACTCGACTGAGTAGCTGTAGACTGGAAATTACACTACAGGAAAATGATGACTTTGGGAAAATTATCTAACCAGTCTGTCTGTTAAGTATTCGGGACTATAAGCTTATTAGATTATACCTAGTCCGTAATATAAAAAAATCCCACCGGTTCAATACTGAAGAGGTAGTTTGTAAGCATAAAATATCTAATAACACGGGAGTAACTAGGTTAAAAATAAAAGCAGCTTCATGATAGGATGTTTTATTTAATAGTTTCATAAAAATATTGTTCACAGATGTTCGCGATTGCGAGAACAGAAAAACAATAAGTTATTACGAAATACGGTTTATCTATTACAATAATTTGTGCGGTCATTTTGTCTGCATTAAATAATAAAAATTAACAAACTTACAAAAATCTTAGTCTAGTAATCTCATAATAAAATTTAAAACTAGGAGATTCGATGTCTCGAAGCACAATATTGCTTTAATAATTAAAACAAACTAACTTTAAAAAGTACATTTACTTAAACTTAAAGTAGACTTAAAGTAAAGTTTCAACAAACGGTAAAAATTCTAGAAAATGTTTTGTACAGATTTTGTTCTATTTAGTTGATGCTATTATTGTCTACCTAATAATCTCAAAGGTCACTTGCTTGTAGTCAATTAAGTTGCACCTAAATATTTATTGACCGCAAGAAGCTTTATAAAACATTATAGGAATATTTTAATATTGCTACATCACTAGTTCAAAACACATAGAAATTTAAGGCACACGTCAGAATTTCCCTTGTAGCAAATCTTAAAATCCTATGTACAATTTATGTACAATATACTAACATAAATCTACAATATAAAAATATCGCATCAATTCTCATACAATATTGTACTTACTTAAGATGGAAGACATACTTTAACAAAGTTTACATTATGTACAATACTTTATGTGCCTGTCTTTTATTTGTCAAAAACCTTTTACGCTAATGCACTTGAAATCGTTTTGAGCCTAAATTTAAAATTTTATAATTAATCAGTCTACATTGCATAAGTTCGTTTAACAACCATAGTTTTAGTTGCACCATTATCAGATCTAAATTCGACTTTAACGTGAACATATTTAGCACTAAATTCAATAAAAATTACAACTATTGGATCATCTGGAGGTACTGGTTTTCTTCATAAAACGAAGACAAGGATGTTTGGAGATCGTTCACAACCATGTTGTCGCCGCCCTGCAGAGGATGGGTGCTGCTGGAGACCATCTCGGAGCTTTTCCAATTCTCGCAGTTCTCAACATACTCTAGGGTCCTCTGATAGGTTTCTTGCCGCATCGTACTGGCATTCTGATTCTTTTTCCTCGCATTCGTGGCTTCGATCTGTGACTGCGATATGTCCCAGACCTGAACTTCACTGGCCTGATTATTCTGACTTCTCAAACTATTCATACTGCAATCAGTCTGCTGTTCTCCATTCTTGACTATCTGATTGCAATTTATGGGTGGTCTTACACCGTTCACAGGCTTCTGACTTCCCGTAGACATATTGACAGAGTTCTGAGCGGATTTTTGCATGTTGTGTTTGTTGAATTGATTACCAGGATAGTCCCACTGGATGTAAGGTCTCTGGTGATTGTAATATTGGTTGTTGTTCATCATGGCTTGATTGTATTGGTGATTATTTTTAGGTGGTGGCGGGCCCATTACATTGGCAGCATTTACGACGGAATTGTAAGGAGGAGGTTGTGGATATTGCATGTTCTGGTTGTACTGATTGTTTTGTATGGGCGGGCACTGGTTTTGTTGTTCACAGTAGCTGTTTAAAGTCCCTCGCGCCATATTGCCGCTGTTGTCCACGCTCATCACTGAAGACCTTGACATTTGCATTTGATGCATTTGGTTCTGCTGGTTGGGGTAGTTCATTGGTTGTTGATAATTGGGTGGCATCATTTGATTGCTATACATCATATTGGGTTGATTTTGGTTCATTTGATGCATACCAGGCATTTGATTTTGGTTAAATTGTTGCATTTGGTATTGCTGCAAGTTTTGCTGGCGCATGTTAGAATTCTGCTGGTTTTGCATGGGATAGGCGGGTGCTTGATTATAGTTCTGATTTTGATATTGATTTTGCACGTTATTGAAGGTTTTGTTCAAGGTTTTAGGATTGCAATTTTGTCGGTTTTGAGGGTAGTTTGGTGGCATACCTTGCATATGCGCCTGATTCATGTTCATGTTTATCATCATGTTTTGGTTGGTATTTTGGGGTGGATTTATCGGCATGTTGGGTATGTTTTGCATCATAGGACTCGTCACATTTTGGGTCATAGGGCTTTGTAAACTGGGATGCATCGGACTGGGCATGCCATGGCTCATGGGGCTCGGCATGTTTTGATTCATGGGACTGGCCATGTTTTGCGACATGGGGCTGCCAACGTTATTGTGCCGCGGACTCATCATGATCTGGGTCGGCATTTGAGGGCTCATCAGACTCTGCATGCTCTGTGGGCTCATAGCATTGTGCTGTGGGGACATAACACTCATAACGCTTTGAGGGCTCATAACGTTGTAAACACTGGGTGGACTCATGACGTTATGTGGTATATTGTGAGGACTCATCACGCTCTGTGGACTCATAGCACTATGAGGTAAGCTCTGCGGACTCAGCATACTATGAGGTAATGTCTGTGGGCTCATAACCGTCTGCGGAGTAATTACCATGGTTTTTGGACTCATCGTCGTGTTTTGTTTTTGAGGTAGAAGATTCGCTCTCATCCTGTTAGGCTCTGGCTGATTCGCCGCCATAGTTTGCAAAGACTGCAATGGATTTGTAGAGACATTGCTTGTCGGTGGTTTTTCATAGTCCTCGCACTGTT
The DNA here is from genome assembly GCA_911728535.1 of Pammene fasciana. Classification (NCBI taxonomy): domain Eukaryota; kingdom Metazoa; phylum Arthropoda; class Insecta; order Lepidoptera; family Tortricidae; genus Pammene; species Pammene fasciana. The sequence continues at coordinate 5,301,060 of OU452295.1, forward strand.
CGGTGGGGACTTCAGGTATGGACTGTTCCTGTAACGGAGTCTTGTCGTCGGGCGACTTCGTTGCTAGTAAAGAGCCACTGTTGCCCGACATGCTAACGTCTAACGACCTTAAATCGACTGGAATATCACTTATATTGAGATCACTACCTATGGCACCTAGATTTTTGAGTAGAGAATCGTCACTGGTCGCTACGTCACTGATTTTGTCACTAGAATTGTTAGCGTTCTCGTCGCGTGTGGCATTGTCTTTGGTTGCACTGTCTTGGTCCTTGTCCTCGGGGTCGGGCGGGTTAGTGGAGTCGTTCTTGGCTGGTGCTACCGTGTCGGTTCCCAATATTGATTGGTTAAGATATTGCATCATTTCGTCTGGTATCACCAGCTTGTTCTCCACCATTTCTCCTTCGGCGACCTGGATAAAACAGAATCAGTTATTGAAACAACCGGATAGTTCAAACTCCACCTGAATCTATGGTTCAGCGGAATGTAATTGAAGAAACTTAATAAGGCAAGGCTCTAAAGATTTTGATTTACCGGAAGCAGTGTGAAATCAAGGTGTCGTGATTGAGATTGACAATGTTTCTGACTTCTGGCAAATATATTTTAAGAATGTGACGTTTTCACTGACGGTTTTTATAGAGTTTCTTTCTAAATAAATTTATGCTGCAGTATCTAACGCGTTATTGACAACCGACAATGATGACAACCTTTTAGTTGAAAATGTCACAAATGATGGTGGTATAGAAGACCTATGAATAAAAACAACGATGATCTTATATATTACCTGCTCGAGGTTGACTTCTTGGTTGGGGTGGTGCACCTGTGCCGTGGTGATGACCACCGTGCTAGTAGAGTTGGATCGCGACTCCTTGTACACCGGCTCGCTGTCGTCCTCTGTCTTGAACGGGAATGGGGCGTCACCCTGAAAAAGGAGGGCGTCTTAGGACACATGGAAAAAAGTGTTTCAGAGAGTAACTGTATTCTTTACTACTAGGACCTAGTAAGCCTACCCATTTAGAACCTAGTGAGTAAATCTGGCACTTAGTTGTAATGATTACGTCTTTACGATCATTATATAAAAATCCGATTTTCAATTATTAAATATCACAAAATCCTGAAGAAATTGAAATATATCATCCAAAATCAGTTCACATCACATTTTCGATATCTGATATGTTGACTTTAGACAAGTGTTGTAGCGATTTTATAATTAGTCCCTTAGGTTAGGTGATGTTCAGGATGACCCAGAGTATAGCTAAACGGCTGTTTACGTTCTACGTACGTCGGTATTAGTGAAATAGGAAGAGTATACAAATATCTACTCGTCTTTATTTTTAAACAGGCACTCACCACGTCGTCAGTCCCGCAGGGGTACGGCTGGTACTGCTGGTCGCTCAGGTTTGACTGCTCGGAGAGCCTCCTGGCTTCCTCCTTGACCTGGACGTTGGGGTCCAGCTCCAGCGCCAGCTCCTCGGCCCGCACTTCCGAACACGTCACCCCTCGGAGCAGGACCGCCTGAAACAGATATTGTTAGAATCCCAGTCCAAAATTGTAGTTTTTATTATGATACGAATCACTTACCTACTAGTGTCAGTTTGCTATACGACATTCTACCTTAAGTAGGTAACAAATTAAAGATCGTTCTTATATATTGCTTAGTTTTTGGTTTCAACTTAAAGTTTTAGAAACACTAGTTTAATTAAATAATACATGATCGATAGAGATGTAGGTTTATTACGGAACTGAACTTCGAAGTTTAAGGTAACCCCCAACTGTGTATGATAAATAGAGTAAGCAGTCCTCACCTGATTGCCCTGGGACGTTCTCACTGCTTGGACGGCGGCGAGAGCAGAGGAAGGCGCCGGCGCGTATCCCACGCATGAAACTTGACTAGATCTAAAAAATACACCGAAAATATGTTAATCGTATTACTAATCATTTTCATTGCTGAACACTAAAAAAATTACATGTCGCTATAAGGAAAATAAGACTCAACAAATTGTCGCAAAATCAAAAAAAAATTTGGGCCACGTCGGATATTGTGTCAACGTCGAAGAATTTACAGGCTATGTGGCGGAAGGAGATCTTTCGTTCACAACTGTGTCGTTTAGATAGACACATATCGCGTCAGATGCCCAATATACTCGTATAACATCAAGCATTTCATGGTATCGATAACGGATTAAAGGGTTAGGTACTCTATGAAGATTTACTAAGAACTGTGACGTTTTTTCTTCTTTTCATCATTTTACCCACTTGGGTTTAGAGCTCAATATTATGATCCGCCACTGACGGTCCAGGGCAGTTTGGGTCACCTCCTCCCATTCCATCCCCAATAAACTCATTCTCTCCCACGGTACAGCCCCAAGTAGATTTGTGACGTCTGGTGACCAGTTAGGTCAATAGCTCGTGTCGCTTTGAGTATAATAGCAATGGAAAGTATCTGTACAAGTTAATGGTATATTTACCTGCGGCTGCTATCTGGTGAGAGCTGGTCGTAGCCGCCGGCGTGAGGCACGAGCCGAACCTGCGCCGGCGCCGGCGCCGCGCCCACTACCGACGCTTGACTGCTTTTGCGGGAGATGTCTGAGGACCTGTGGACATTAGGAATGTGTCCTTGAACTGAGCTTTTTTGCTTGGAATATTCCAATGAGTCATGTAGTTATGGAGGGAAAAGTAGAACTCAAAACTCTAACGCGGTATACTGATCAGGACAAGAAGGATAACAAGCTTAATGATATGGTCACGATCACGACATATTGGAAGCAAGCTATACTATCCAGAAAGACGAAAGTTGATCACGATATTCACGTATGAAGGAACGACAGAGAAAGAAAAGTGATATAGGACCTAGGATAAAGAGAGTGTATATGCAAGTACAGTATACATTAAAAAGGGAGATTAATTATCTAGATAGAAGCACTGACCTGACGTTAAATGAAATTCAGTGGGACTTAGGATAGACTGGTGACTCATACAAACCTTGCACTGTACAGGCTACTTCCAGAAGAAATGCCAGAGTCTCGCCTCGTGTTCGGCATTCCCGTCTTGATTTCAGCACCCACGTTCGTGTTGCCGAGGTCCGTGCGCCCAGGTACGGCAGCTAGAATAAAAACACTCTAATTACAAAAAGCTCAACTGCATGTGATTTTTTCGGTATACTTGGTTAACCTGTAGTGGTCAAAGCTGTTAAAAAATTTCCCACGTTCCCACATTAGGTGTTACAATGTATTTACTCTCGTGTTTGTTAACTGTTATGTTGTGGACAAATCCGAGCATCCAAATGAATCAAATACTATTGTACAGTCGCAATCAAATATGTCGAAGCGGCCAAGGCACTCAAAAATATTTGATGAGTGATTCCGTTTGAACTTACCTCCTCCCAAGTCAACGCCATGGCCAGGCGGCATGAGCCTATTGACGGCCATCTTGTTTTGCAAGCGCGGCATGTGATGATGCCGCGGCTCACCGATGGCCACCATGGCTCGCAGCATCAGAGGAAGCTGGCCCACTTCACCCACTACTTCTTGTTCCACCTAGAAATAAATGCACATTCATTAACTACATTGTTTTTCATACAAATACATTCATTTCATCTATCTTCTATTAGTCACATCGAATGGAAAAATAGGATTCCTATCAGGTGTTCTGATCTGATGTAGTAAAAAAAGCTTCGAGGCTTTGAAAGCGGTAACTGAAAATTTCTTGACTGTCTTATACAAACGTAATACGACTGTCTGATATAAATATACAGCGGCATTATTACATACAGCACGCAACAAAGCAACATAGAAAAAAAGGCATAAGTAATATCTGTATTACAATGATCACGAATGAACAACGATCACTACATTTTATGACTACAAATCATTATTTGATTGATTGAAATCAAAAGATAATTTACCTCTCCATCTATTCTGAAGTAAGGAGCGCCATTCTCGTCACTGAAGCCACCCAGGCCAGAACCGCCGAAGTCCAAGTCTCCGCCACATTGAGCTGATAACTGGAAGGAAATAGAAGAAAATGTATCAATATTCAACGTGATTACCGCATTTGATAGAAAAAAAAACAGTAATTTATGTCACGATAGTCACAAGATCATACTACGTGCGTATGAAATTTTTGTTGCATTTTCTTGAATTTTTGGAACTCTATCTCCAATAAAATGAAGCTAAAAGCCTGGTTACACCTAACGAGTACAGTGGCGAGACATCAAAATGCCACTCGGCCGAGAAAGTAAAATGGCCCGGCCCAGTACTAGTCGATGTGTTTAAACCTTGCGAGTACTCGGTCGAGAGTACTGACTCGCTACTGTACTCGGTAGGTGTAACCAGGGCATAAGCGTATTTAATTACAATTCGTACCTTAGCACACGAGTTAATTGAGTTTTAGGACGAACTACGGATGAATCACACGTGTGTTCGTTTTAAAATATACTAAGTAGTCAGTCGTCTTTTAGATGTGTAAATTTGAGTTTTGGTAGAGGCGGATGGATTTAAAAAGACAATGCCTCTTAAAGACAGAGCACCAGCACATAGCAGTGTGTATTATTATGGGTGCAGTTGTAAGAATTTGACAACTAAAGAGACATACCTGGTGCGCCGGAGTATGAAGCCCGTGCGGCAGCGGCGACGCGGGGCTCTCGCTCTTGACGGAGGCCGACGACGTGTGTCCGCGCACTCCGATGGGGACTCCGCCCTCCTCAGACCGCGGTGAGGAACCTGCCCCGCCGCCACCGGACTCTGCGGAGTCGTCACCACGGCTGCAGCCTACGAAATAGACATTTTTGTTAAATATTTTCTTCAAAGACTAGTACATACTTGGCAAACAAGGCCCAAAAGGTGTCACAAATTATTAGAAAACAGTTCCAGAGAGCAAAACCTTTAAGCCATATGCAGTGGATTTCCACATTTATTGAAAGAGTTATGGAGTATAACTACAATAGTGAAATGCATACCTTTGTGTTTCTTGCTGGCATAGAATTCTGCACCATGAACAGTCTTCACATGTTTTCTGAGAGACGAAGGATCTGTATACCGTTTGGTGCAGCCAGGTGCCTTACATACATAGGGTTTCTGAAAATAAATACATATTTGTATGTCTTCACTCTGCAGCAATATTGAAGAAAATTTGTAGGACACCAATAATTTGTATCAGTGAAAATAACTACGAAAATGCTCAGAAAGTCGTAGCAGCTTATTCAAAAGTGTTGTCCAAAGTAGAGTTAGTTAATTAGCGACAAGAGAGAGAATCAGATCTCGTTAAGAATAAGTACTAACACACTTAGATACTGCATAAAGCTAATCGGTCATTGGTACCTACAGCCAATTAGGTTTTGTGTAGTCAAGAGTTCTTGTTCCTCATGAATTCTTTTAACTGATCATAGTAAAAACAGCACCTCATGTAACTGATAGACCGTATATCCATGCAGTAAAGCTCAAAATCAATCAATGACCTTACCTCATTACTATGCGTCCGGTTCTGATGCTTGGCCCTGTCGCTCGCGTTGGAGAACGCTTTAGCACAGCCCGGATATTCGCAGGTATAGGGTTTTTCACCCGTGTGACTTCTTAGGTGGGTCTTCAGATTTTCCAGTCTGGAGTATGCTTTGCAGCAGCCTTCGAACTGGAATAGAATATACATGCTATTATGGAATTGAAGAGAAGAGCGGCCGCGAAAAGTCTAAAATCAAGTATTTCAGCCAAGTATAGAATATACTAGTAGAAAATTAAAAGACTGGCTCAAAAAGGAGAGTATTGGTGATGATTATTGAGCCGTTAAACTTGGTGGACCCATGTATTGTGGTTCAGAATATTAAACCTCTTTTGGTAAAAAATCGGTTTTGTCTTGAATTTTTTACAAATTCGTTTTTTACTACTTATGCCACAGCTTTTTGGTAAACTTGGTCCTCATAGTTAAAGCTTTTCTCCGGTATGTCTCCTCACATGCTCAACCAGCATATCGTCAGTTTTTAACGGCTCCTTGTCCCTGTAACAACCGACCCAGCGGCAGACGAGCGCCTTCTTGCTCGCTGATCACGACCTTCAGTCATGATGGAGATATAAAGAAGAAAATCCTCACCGTGCACTTATGCGGCTTCTCGCCCGTATGCCTCCTCATATGCACCACCAGCATATACTGAGCCTTGAACGGCTTTTCGTCCCTCGAACAGCCGACCCAGCGGCACACGAACGCCTTCTTACTCGCGTGGATGTGGTCAGTGTTAATGTGCTTCACTAGGTCATCTTGTGTTGGAAATTCTAGCTTGCAATCCACCTGGAAAAATAAATAGCTTGTTGAGCTCATTTTATATTAAGGGTTGTCAATTGTCAATCATGGTGAACTATATGTAAAGGGAATCTACTTCTATCTGCTATCTAAAAAATTGCTTTTTCAGCTTAACTATTACTAACTTACGCTTTAGGCATGAAATTGTGACGATTTTGTAGAAAAATGTAGTAGGTATAGGTACTTTGTGCCGAACCTTCTGCGTTACTTACCCAATGACAGTTGGTTTCAATAAAATCTCCGGGCTCGTCTTTGGAGTCGAGCCCATCATGAACTGTACTCTCAGCTGCTGCTGATAAGGGCTTGTTGCTGTGATGGTTGTCTCGATGCATCAGGCTCTGTGGGGACTTGCGCTGGGTCATGCCTGATGACGCGCTGAAAAAAATTTACATATATAATTAAAATATATTATTTACACGTACTTCATCATCATCAGTCGTTAACTTACAATAATGAGGGATCGTGACATGTTTTTTTTTCTGTTAAAGACCAGGTTCCTCCGTGAGCTTTTGTTTGTCTCTAAGCGCACGGAGTTTTATTTGCATTGGTAGTAATTTGGATAAAGCATCTAATAGGGGGAGGGCCATTAAGACCTTGAACTTTAACCATCAGAACGTCATTATTTGATGAACTTATTGCAATCAATATTCTGCGTGTACCGTACCTGTTGCAGGTTTGGTGCTAGTCTTCCGGCAATAACGGGCAAAGAAAAAGGAGAAGTAAAGCTCATATGCTATTATAATCCACCAAATGACTTACCTATCGGCTTCCATGATGCTCGTGACTTCAGGCTGCTGCGGAGGATGCAGGTGATGAGGAGGGGATCCGTCCATGCCCAAACCCTGCCGGATGTCAACAGGAGTTCCCATCAGGAGCTGCGTGGGCGATGATATGTGGGATCTGGTGGGTATTACAAAAAAGTTAAACTTGAATCAATGCATGATGTTTCGACAAAATTTTCCATGCAATAAATATGACACTGTGTGATATTGAGAGTTTTCTCAGATTCATTCGATTATTCTCTATCGATTCCCTAGCAGTGATTAGCTTAGGTACTTAGGTTTATGTGCCAGGGTACTGGCAATATATATTTCTCAATTTAGCGTCTTCTTTTCCACTTGCATCCTTAGAGCGTTATCACACTTGCGATTTGCGAGCGAGTTTTGTACGGGAGCGAACACGCCGCGAGTTCGCCGCGTACGAGTTTTGTATATAAATCGCTTTCAAATCGCTCAAGTGTGATTAAGGCCCTTAGCTTCATTCCCCGATAATGTCATACCTGTGTATCCCAGCTACTAGGTGGGCATGCGCAGCATGGTGCGCGGCCGCTGCTGCAGCCTGCTGATGGGCAGGATCCAGCAGGACTCCACCCGCCAGCACGCCACCGCCGCCTCGCGCCAACAGCTGTTGAGCCAGCGACGCGTGGGATAGCGATAGGGCGGGGGATATTGCGCCTGGAATTCATGAAATGGTCATGTAATAAACAGAAATGCTACCGGGGTAGAGGCAAACCAAAACAGTGATGGTACGCTGTGACTTGTACGCATTCTATAGATATAAAAAAAGGTCAAAATTTCAAGCAACGGGGTCGAGTGGATAAAAAAGGGAAAGTGGCCATTGCACAGCAGTGGCACACTAAATAGGATAACGAAAAAAACCAATGACCAATAAAATGTCGTCTTTTATTCTATGGCAAGCACGTGTCCACGACCTCCATTCCTCTATTTTGTATAAACCCGTATTTTTCAAATACTTGTTAAGTCTACTTAAATAAATAGTCTTCTCACCAGCACTAAGATGGCCATAGCTGCCGGTAGATGCCGCTGACGGCGCCCTCACAGCCAAGCTCGCTGGTGACGCCCTGATCACCGCAGCCAAGTCCAGGGACTCCGCGGAGTACGGGCTCCAGGATACCGCCCGTTTGCGGTTAGCAGAGGCCCCTATCGCGCCGCCGGATAGCCTGAGGCGAGTTGGGGAGGCTATTCTTGATCCTGGAAAGAGATATAATGGTTTGTAATGAAAGAAATATGTCGGCATCCTCCTTTTGTATACTGAACGAAAATGTAATTTTTTATCAGGTTTTATATGGCCAGCGCATTGATAAATCCTCATTGATAGCTAACAACACTACTAGTAGTCTTTGAGGCGACAGTTGACTTGGAAATACAGAATCACAACCTACAGCAGTAGTTCTTCCTGAACCCTGATTGGCTGATTCGTTGGATGTCGCAATACTATCGCAGTTACAATGTCTTACCACCAAGTCAGGACTTTTGGGGGTAATTTAATAACAGGTAGGTTTCACAAGTAGTAATTTAGTTATATTAGGATATATATAGTTGATTTTCTATTCATCTATTTTGGGCAAAAAAGGTAATTTGAAGAATGGGGAAGAGTGTAGTGTTTACCTTCTAAACTAAGTTGAAAATCTTGGCTGGCCAGCGTGCTACCAGCGTGCAGTTCTGGGTGAAGACTCCGAGCCGCGCTCAGGTACTCCAGCCCTGGAACAAAAAATATATAAGTATTAAAAGAAAATCGGCAACGAAAAAAACATATGTTAATTAACAAACAACATGAAGTCGTATAAACGAAAGTTATTGAAAAAAATTGGTAAGTAAAAAAGTTATTTTCTGAAACAAACGAGTCAAAGAGTACATAGAACAATCATCGACATAAACCGTAGTAATAAACTTCCAGAACAAAAAAAAAATCATACGTCTGTACGGAATAGCTCATCAGCTTTGTGCATAAAGTGTTACTTATATACGTTGAAAGATATATGAAAAGCTTTAACGCAAAAGATCTATCATTACCTATTACCCTGCATATTGGGTCATACGGTTTTTTTTTTGTATGAGTTAAGGTTATGCGTCTTTTCTGTTAACGTTATAAAATTAATGGACTTTAAAGCCCAATTTTCTTGTTAAGCCATCAGGTGCAAATCTTCTTTAAATCTGTATAGTAGGCATTAGTTATAAATTATAATGTACCCAAATCGTTAACTTTTCTATTGTCCACCGAAAAGTCGCCCGTTTTCCTAAAGCGAGGTTTAGACTAGCAAGTTTACTTGCTATAAGTAGGGACGCAGCTATACGCTAGAATGAAATAGTGATATTCATCACTCATTCTTTTTTGCTTTTAGTTTTATATATATATATTTATTTTTTTGTGTTACCTTTTCGTGAATTGTTTTCACCGGATGGTCTCTTCGGAAGATCAGCGCTGACAACCGCCAGCATCATGCTGAGATGACACCATTTCGTGGCACTTTCTCGTTTTATGTCTTCTTTCCTTTTATTTCTGTTATGTGTATGTGTTTACGAATAAACTATTTCTATTTCTATTCTATTTCATTCTGAACTATAGCTGCGTCCCTTGCCGCAAGTAAACTTGCTAGTCTAAACCTCGCTTAAATCTGTTTGACCTTACGTCATTATTAAGCAATACGTTTAGCATAATGTCAGTAGAATTGCGTATCAGTATCAATTTACGGCACTAAGCGGCCGATAGAATACAATGTGATTCCATATATGGCTGGAATATATTTAAGACTCAATCATTTAGAGTCAACAATACGCTATTAAGACCTTAACTGGCTATCAGGGATAAATGTCTCGATTATGTCAAAATAACTGGTTACACGTAGCGACTATGATATAGACTGAATAGCAATAGAAATGGGTGATTATGTATGGTTATTTCCATACACTATGAGTAATTTTGATTGCTCTTGGATGAAGTCTTGAAGGTAGCTTACTACAAAGTGTTTTATGGAAATAATATGAAAATATCAAATATCGAGGAATACAATTTAGGTATTGAAAGTTTGTGAAGGATTTAAACATCTATTGTTGGCAAAGTTAACCAATTATTAGTATAGTACATCATTAGCGATAGAGAGTGTAACAGAATCCCGAGGACGTAGCCGACTGCCTAATATATGACTCGTATAAAGGTTGTCTGGTAGAGATCGCTTTTTAGCGATAACACCGCCTGTTACTGTACAATTCTAAACTTTTTTATTACTGTACAATTTTTATTTTTGGTGCAATAAAGAATATTGTACCTATTGTGTTGTTACATCCTGTATAGCAGTATAGTATACAAAAATATTGAGCCATTTAAAAGCTTCACTTTGCTAATAAAACATCCAAAACACGATTCATGTAAACAAAGTCAAGCTTTTTAATGTAGCTATAAAATGTCGTTTTTAATGTATTGACTTAATTTCTTGTGTCACCTAATTATAGTCTTAATAATTTAGCATGAAACCGCAAAATCCTATAAATCCTTGTAATTAATTAGGTTTGAACCTTGTTGCACTAATAATAAGATTGATAATTGAACCCGAGTTATAAAACAGACTTGACAGTTTAACGGCCTAAGCTGGTTTGTCTAATACTGATCACTTAGCCAATAGACGAAGCAAGTAACATAATTGCTCATAACACGTAAATGTTTGTATGGAGGGTTTGGCGTGCTGCGATGGGAGGACGTGTCCTATGTCCCGTAGAAAAAAAAATCTATTCAAATAGTTTTGAAATACTCTTAAAAGGATCATCAGTTTTTTTTACAATTTAGGTCCAAGTAAATCAGTACGAGAGTGTCATTCTCGTTGCACATGCACCTAAATATGGTAACAAAATGCGCCTATGCCGCCTATATATATTATGCAGCGAATGCTCGTACAAATGGTTCGATTCAGAATGTGGAGTCTATTTAAGAGGCAATCTGTGGTCTAACCTTAGGCTAGTCGAGATTGAGATGTCATCGTTTAGACCTATTTGAATATAAACTGCCCACTTGAAGCTTAGGCTATAAGGATTGACTTAGCTAGTATTTGGTAGGAATACTAGGTAAAAGTACTTGTTATTTTTGCAACTTAGCTTATTTTCAGTGCGAGATCTGTAGAGTTCTACACCTTGCTTTTTTATTTACTTTAATTTCAGGATATGGTTAGGTACGATTAAAAAAACGAATTAGCATAATAAGTTGAAAAAAAATTTTTTTTATGTTTTTTCTTAGTATAATTGTTATAACTAGGCACTAATGTAACTAGGTATTAGGGTGATATGATTGACTCAACTAAATAATTGAAAATTATGATATGTCAATGTAATTTTGAACATTACAATACTCCGATATACAAAGAAAGCTCATTTTATTGACGTAACACACAAGTGAATCATTTATTGCGGTGTCTAAAATTAAAACAATAGTTCAGATATGTAATTTAAATCTTAACAAATCACACAAAAACTCAAAAAAAGTATTTTTAAGCACCAGGACTCATAGATAAAGTATTTCGCGTCGCATCTTTAATCTACTCGATAAATATAAAGTGACGTTTACGACTTCTCAGGAGCCGACCTCCGTCCAAAAATGGCAGCCACAAAGTTAACACGACAAGGTGTTAACTCCTCACTAGCTTTAAAAACATTACGACTTTGTCAAACTACTTCTGTCGCCATTCGCACTGTCACGCTTGGGTGACCAAGGTTTTATGTTATATACGAGACATAGTCACTTAAGACCTTGTTGGGTGACACCCATTAATTGGCTTTGGGTTACATTGTAATTCGATTGGACAAAGTTGAAGCCAATTTAATGCGGTCGTGTTAGTTTAAAATACTAAATGCCTAAATTAAAAAAAGTGGTTGGACATAAAATGGTAGGTATGAGATTTTAAACGGACCGCCAATAAAGTACTCAATTTTATTGTTTTTTTTTGTACCAGTAAGTGGCATACTAAGAACTCGATTCCAGCCGGCTTAACTGAATCAAATTAATTAAACAACTTTTTGTTTAGATTTAAGGTGCTTCATACTCCAGAATCCAACAAACATACGGGTCAAACTAAGAACCTCTTTTTTGAAGTCGGCTAATAATATATAGCGTATTAGAGTACATAGGCAGCCGTGTCTGCATTAAAAACATTTATAGAAAATATTAAAGAGTAAAAACCGTAAATTAATAATCTAGCTAGTCCATGTCGTGAACGCAGCGGCAACTATCTTTAAAACGCCACTTTATGATCAATTGCTCTCAATACACGATACACCTAAATTGGATTCCTTCGTAATTGTAGAAGTTCATTTATAATCGATCACGAATATCGAAACCTGTAGAGTCACCATATCCGCTATAAAACTCGCATAAAAATATTAATCTCTCGCTTCAAACATTCACATATTATCATCGCCACTAAAATGAGTAGTGTCCAATAAACAAACCAATTTGAAATTAACCTGTCATCGAGCTGATATATTTAGCTCGTTACCCGTCATTTTCGTTCCTTCTAAACGAAATCAAATCGACCTGAGAGCGTAAACGACTCTCCGATAACATAAAATTTTCGGTTATTCATCAACCCGATTGAACCTAACTTTCGACGCGGGGGCGTCATTTCGGCCACGAATTTCCATAATAATAACTTATTATATTATACCTCGAAAAACAAACACGCATCGCTTAAATAAAAAAGGTAAAGAACGGTTTGATTTGTTAATCACGTTCCTTTGCTGGTGTTCTGAGCGGCCCCGAAATAATAGGTTTGCGGTGAGAGGCGCGAGCGGCCGCCAATTTAGCGAAAATCGCCAACGAACCCTTGCCGATACGCATGTGGTCTCCTTTTGACGCGCCGCTCGACTTCCAAACATTTTTATGTCTTCATTTTCTATGAGAACCGAAAACTGCCTTTAACGAAAAAGGTAAAAAATCCAATCGATCGGAACAGTCCGTTTCGAATTCCATTAGCCTGGTCACCCTGGCGACATTGGCGCGCAAAAACCTCACCCAAAAACTGACTTTAAGTTCTTTTTTCGAATAGTCGAATATGGAACGGGTTGGCTAAAGGTGATACGACTGACATGTTAATTTTTATCAATGTTGATTGGGCATAAAATGAGTATCTCCGTGTGCCAGAGGTTCGGTCACGTTTAGCGTTAAAATATGAATGTGAATGGCTTTGTTAGGCCGACTTTGTAACGGTTAAGTTATGGGTTAGGCTGTAAGACGGCGAGATGAAGGCGTTACGAGGTGAATTCGTAATGTCGAGGTATTTTTTATGACCGCGCCTTTTAAATATTCAAAGGGGGATATAAATTGATATTCGAGCCGCTTAATTGTAAGCATCGGATTATCTTTATAGTTAATTTATGGCTTCTCGCTAAATAAGTAACTTAATTAGGGTGAGAGACACACAAAGGTTTTAAAAAAATCTATTGATAAAGATTAGGAACAGGTGGTAGGGCGGCAGCTTATTTTGAATTTGATAATGATATCACACCTAACTTCAAATGCCTTTCTGTTTTTTTTTTGTTTTTTTTTTTCATCTTCACAGAAGATGATCCAAATCATTTATTTAACGAGTTGTGGAAGTCTGCGGGGCAGGCCTTTGCCCAGCAGAGGGACACTACTTTAGGCTAATAAAAAAAAAGTGTTACAACTTTAATTAAACATTAACCAACAACAAGAACGAGGCGCTAGTGCAGGGCAGAGGTAGACGGGCTGGGTAGGGCAGCACCGTCGATGAAACTGAAGAAATGTTGGGTGGCTTTGAATCTGTGCCGTGTCCCACGGATACACATGCTTTATACACTTTTCTGTTTACTTATATTCTGAACATAAATCACTTTTATTTTTAACCGACTTCAAAAACAGGAGGAGTTCTCAATTCGACTGTTTTTTTTTGTATGTATATTACTCGATATCTCCGTGAATCGTGAACCGATTTTCAAAATTTTTTTTTAATCTAACGGGTTTAAGCCCTAGATGATCCCATTGTCACCAAGTCGGGGTCTGATGATGGGATCCTGGAGAAATCGAGGGAACTCTTCAACTATTATAAGCACACCTATAGTAATTTCACTATTTTTTACAGCAACTCGGCCACTTCCTCTTGGAATAGCGGATCCTAAGTGAAGGCGCTTCTTTTTAGTTTAAAATTATTTTGAATTTGATAATGATATCACACCTAACTTCAAATGCATTTCTGTTTACTTATATTCTGAACATAAATCCCTATCATTTTTTTTGGAAGTGTATCATCATTATTAGCCTACCAATCGTGCGCAGTTTCAAGAAAGAAATGCGTATATGTACCTAATTTAAAAGGCGTATGCCTAATTTTAAAAAAGTGCAGCGTCGGAGAAAATCATGGTCATGGATCTTAATTTACCAAAACTATGTGCCTAAAAAAGCTGTAAGATTATCTTACTCTTCGCGTAGATTAAAAAAAGGATAATGACCAAAACCGTTTCACCTAAACCGAAATCATTTATTATAACATCAGGTGTCATAAGCCGATTAGTTCGTTAGTAATTTGTTAAGTTGCAAAAAACCTCCTAACGAGGTTTTTATGAATCAGGTGCTCAGGCGCAGGTCACAAAAGGACGTATATATGCGTCCAGTCCTGATCAAACATAAATAAACAACTTTATACTTTATTCCATTGAAATAGAGTTGAAAAATAAACGGATCAACTGAGTTTTTGTTACGATATTTGGAGTTTTAGGTTAGTTTCGTGGAAACGGTATTAAAAATAGATGTGACTTTTTAAAGTTAAAGTTGATATTTCACGGCTGATAGCGTTGTTCGGTTAATAGTCTGGTGTCGTTAGGGTCAAAATGATTCTATACATATATGAATGTTAGGGTTTGGAGGTCCTTAGAGATACATTTCGACCCAATGGGGATGTTTGCGCCTACTCAAGTGATTGTTTAACCATGGCGACCTTGCCAGTTTTATTAAGGTAAGTAACAACATTTCACAACGATTTTTTTATGTGATAAAAAAACGCAAAATAAATTACTTACTTCTAAAATATAATGATAACATTTTTGCTCACATTGTGTTTTTTTGCGTCTAATAATTATTTCGTCCTATTGTATCCGTAAATATGTTAATCGAGCTAAAAACCTGCTAAATGAATCAAGAATCGTGATGTTATAATCTAACAGCATAATTACATGTCAACGATCTAGCCTTATCTCATTTACACTTTAAACTCAGATATATTCATATCTCTTTTATTCTAACAGGATATCATAAGATTTATTAATAAAACCTTTGTTTCGGCCTTGTTGCCGATTCGAAGAAGCTTTGCACTACCGAATTCAAATTATTATATTTTCAAAACGGATTAAATCAAAGCATGTTTATTTTTAAATCAACCTTGCATATTAATAAATAAGGTTTACTATCTTTTGTATCATTCAAAGAAGTTAGGCGCTATGAGGAGATGACTTTCTAAGGGCTTGCGTTTAGGTTATGATTTAATTTCGTTGATCCACTCAAGGGCAGTTATTACAGTAGTTTAAAATGAATGTGCTATTTTAACACATTGAGCACCGAGAACCCGACAGTCGGGTTCTCTGTTCGTAGCTACTACGCGCTACATACGAGGAATACCTGGCTACGCGCTACGCGGTACGGAAAGTGTTAAATGGGATATTTAAAGTTGATTGAGGCTTTAACCTCATTTTGATCTATAAGTATATTTTAATCAATATTTTACAGAAGCCATTTTTAATTTTGATATTTTTGATACTCATTGCAAAATTGACACAATTACATAAGACGCAAGAAAACTTATTTTTTCTCACTGTGGAACTTTATTAATTAACATAATTAATCATTGTAATGAAAATAATGTTAGTTTATATTATATCGCTTTTGAGCTCATCCTTTTATTTAAAAAGGATGAGCTCAAAAGCTACAGCATTTTTAACCGACTTCAAACAAAAAAGGAGGAGGTTCTCAATCGACTGATTTTTTTTATATGTACTTCTTTCGGAGCCTTTAAAATTTCTTTCGCTCTTTTATTTAAATCACCGACCTAGGTATATGTATCAAAAAATATTGTTCTATGTCAAATCAACCACAGCTATAATTGTAGATCTATTTTAAACCCCACTTAATTGTTAACTGCACTCTTAACGAGTAATTAAGATCAAAACAACCGGAAGGAACAGACAGACAGACATATGCGAGCAGCTTGTTGGTTTTGAATTTCTTCTATAATTGCTACGAGTTCCCTTTCTCACTACTCATGCTCTTGTAGAATGGAGTGTAAATTATTGGAAGAGTTTAGTATAAATACGTTTATTAAATTATGAAATACCTATGTAATACGCAAGGTAATAACTAACCCGTAATCGACTACTAAACAACGAATAAAAAAACTGTGGGTCATACAAAAAAAATATTACATATGTAATTTGTAATTCTAGCACTGTTGCTTTGACAAAGGAAAAATTTCAATCTCAATACAGCTCGAAACTACGTTGAAAGAGCTTTTAGACAAGATAAATTACAACCAGAAATTAGATTCCATCATTCTTAACATTCGGGAAGAATTGACACAGCTTTGAGGTCTCATTTAGACAATAACTACTTCTTCCTTATCAACTTCAACAACAAAAAAAACAGTTTTGGTATGCACAATCAGTCAATTTGATTCCTATACCCCTACATACGGCACTTCGACATAATAGCAGTAAACCGTGGATACGTATATACACGGAAAAAAAAGATTCCGGGATATTCTCAATCCAAGACATTATTATTATCTTGGAAATATTTCCTCGTGACAAGTATTTATTTCCTTTACCAAAAATATGATTTATCTCTTAATAAAACCACGTTTTCTTAAAATAGAAATACAAAAATATATTGTTTCAAGAGTATATTGAGTAAATAAGAGAGATTGTACTTTAATCAAACAAGTATGTATTATCTTAGGTAAAAGAAAACTAGAAAATCTGTACGAATATATTCGCTTCGTTATATTTAAAACTTTATTTTATTTTCGATAAAGGGATAAATACTTGTCACGAGGAAATATTTTCAACATAATAAAATAATGTCTTAGATTGAGAATATCCCGGAAGCTTTTTTTTTCGTGTACTGAACTGCACTGCAAAATAAGCTATAATGACAGGAATCCATACTGATCTAGAAATTAAATTGTTCGACTGCTTATAATTGGAATTGACACCAAAACTGAATTAAAAAATTACGGAAACCATGCAGCCGGCAAACCTAATTATCACCCACAAACTACCCTCTCTTAATGAGGTGTCTCTACCAAAACTCCCTTCAAGGGAAGCATAAATCACCATATTTTTTGTCTCTACAAAAGTTCACTAAGCTAAGTTTAATTGGAGATGAACCAGCTTAAGTCGGACCTGTAATTAAGTTATACATAAATACATTATTAAATGTATTAGACACTATTTATAAATATTTTTACTAATATTATATAACGTTATAATCGTTACCGTTATAACGTTATAAATAACGACAGCAGGGGAAATGTGCTGGAGACAATCTGGACTTGTTCTTCCCTGATGTGAACGAAGCCCGCTGGGTGAAGGACCTAGATTTAAAATTATAGTACTTGTTAAGTTAATTTCACCAATAAATATTGTAAGCGACCATAAACTCTGTAGCCATACGATTAAATAACGACAGCATTATAAAAAATACAAGCAAAGCCAAACCATTCGGACGGTATTTTCAAAATAATTCACTTGACATGGAATTTGCAATTTGATCCTATTTCAATTATACATCATTGTGTATTTATACTATTTATAATTAGTAATAGCGATAACGTTTTTTTGGGCTTGTTTATTAATCCATGGTTATGAATATCAGGGGTCATCTTATACTAGAAAATAGCAACAGCGAAATGCTTCGTCAATAGATAGTCGGCTTTGAAGCTTCTGAGAACGTTAGCGCGTCGACACATGTTTTTGCGCGAATATTTGCGACCATGTGTCGATACCCTTATTGGGTATTGTGACATATGGTTGTATATTTACATTTATTTTAAAGGCAAAAGCAGGTGATTTATAAAGAAATCTTTAAAGGCGATACGAGGTATAGGTAACAAACCAGCTTAAAGCTTTTCAGTTTGTTAAAAAAATATATGAAGTTTAGCAAATCGGTAAACTACAGAATAGCGTTCTCAAATACGTCTCGAGAAGCAAAATTTGCCAAAACAGCATCAATATCATTTGCTTTCTAATAGTTAGTATGTAAAAACTTATTCACGTATATAATTAACAATATTATCTACAACTTTGCCTACAATACGATTCATAAGTTTCATAAGTTTTCCTGGCTTGAAAAACATTGTTTTCTTCACCTAACATCTATTTATGTTTTATTCTAGGATGGGAGAAAGGCGGCCATCTCAAGAATATGATATAAATAGCTGTTTGGTGAAGAAAACCATGTTTTTCAAACCAGGCAAAGTTATCCATCGAAGGCAAAGTTGTAGACAGTTGACGGTACGCATGCACCGAAGTTAATTTGAACCAATCGGGCGCATCCATCATGTTCGATGACTGTTAGGTAAAATTATTTGACAGTGACTAATCTTTGTCATCTCCCAGTTATTAATTGCTCTCTGTTGACAAGTTACATTGACGCATATTATATCAAATAGACACCGTATGTTAATGGAGCAGAGATTAAATTTGAATAGACTTCGCAAGTTGTTGCAACAAAGATTATATGATTTGATTGATCTAGCAACACTTGTGAATTTGATTGTGTAGGTTAAATAGTTATAATTTAGCTTTCACCTTTAAGTTCCTTTTAAGAGACGGAGTATCGAGATTTACGATGAATTGAATCCTACGCTTTTAATGACTCATATTAATACTTTCTCTACGTAGCTCGTAGGCTCTTTAATATACTTTTATACATAAAACTATACTCACGTACGTCTCTTTAGTCACTATGTGCGTCATGTTTCGGATACCTCTTCGGCTCTTAATAGACCTAAGCTCTCCGAATGTCGCGTTGTCAAATTTTGTAAAGTTCTCATCATCATCATCTTTTCAGCCATAAGACGTCCACTGCTGAACATAGGCCTCCCCTTTGGACCTCCATAAGTATCGGTCGGAAGCGACTTGCATCCAGCGTCTTCCGGCGACCTTTATAAGGTCGTCTGTCCATCTTGTGAGTGGACGTCCTACGCTGCGCTTGCTAGTGCTTGCAAAGTTCTCACGAAAGTTTAAATTTGATATTCTTTATAAAGATATTTCCCGTGTTCTTTAATATATTTTTTGTATAATATTTATTGGAGATAATAAAACCTTAAGTAAGAAAAGGCCGTAACACTATTACTTTTTAATATGGTAGGCTTTCATTATCTTCAAATATTTGTTAAATACTACGCAAATCTAAGTTTCAAACTTCGCAGATATTAAAAAATATACCTTATAAAATAGTTTTGTTTTCCACCCACGTTTAACGAAGTAATTGTTGGACAATTATGTTGATTTAGCACACTCCATCCCTGAGTAATTCAATTAAAATAAATGACATAACTACGATCCATTGATCCGGTCCCTGCCTGTTAATATGACGTGAAACATCTTCTTAACAGTTTCCCAACGCGAGTGAAGATTACTATAAAATAACGAAAAATGTATGTCTTGAATCTTGGTGTATTACAGTCGCCATCCAGCGGAGCGGCCAAAGTACTCAAAAATATCTGAGCATGCACTTTATCATCTTGACAATATAGGCGTTGTTCAGATATTTGTGACCACCTTGGACGCTCCGATATATCTGATGGTGACTGATTACTACATTTGAAGCAGAATATCATTTAGATTGTTAGTTTGTATAGATATATATTATAAGACCATAATTTAACATCAGAAGATGAAATATGCGATACTGTTCCAAACATTTTCGCTTTCTTTTCTACCAGATACGTATGGTTTGGGAATAATAGGTTAAGATTAGGAACATAATATCTATAACCTAAGTCTTTCCCACGACAATCGGTATGCCAAATTTCCGGTTCTAAGAACGCCCTGCCGTTCTATATTTCCGGACCGATATAATCTCGATGTCTTCAATCCGTAGGAATTCCTCATCAATGTAAGAAACGCAACTGTTATTTAAAAAAACACTAAAAAGGTTTTAGGTTATACCGCGTATATATTTGATATTACCACAAAAGGAAACCAGAAGCAGGTTTTGATGTTTTAAATCGACATTGCAATAAATATTTAGTTAATTGTTAATTAACACCGAGTAATTAATTTTTTAATTTATTTCACTCGGCAATGTACTGCGTATACAGTACAATGTGACACATCAATTGTGACGTTTTAAAGGCAAAGTACCTAATCAGGTAGGAGCAATACATTGCGTGCTGAAATATTTTATATGGAAATATAAAAGTCGTAAAATTTTAATAAAACATATGGAAGTATGTTTATTAGGGTCTATTCTAACTACCCATAGCTTATGTGGTAATATCAAATATACACGCTGTATGCTATACGAATTTGCTGACAGATGCGATTGATAATATAGGTTGTTCTTTCAATAACTAGGCATATTTTGAGAGTTGGTTAGGTAAGTCATACTGAACAACTTTTTCTAATGGACCAACCCGAAATCCCAAAAAATAATTGCCCTCCATACACGTCGACGTCTGAACGGCCGAAATGTATGAAACAGCTAAAATCATTTTTGAGATTTCGGAGTTGGTCCCATAATAAAAGTTGTTTAGTATAACCTAACAAATCACCTCGCACAATATGGCTAGTTATAGAAAAAACATCCTGTATAAAGAAAGATAATATTTTCAATAGCATTATTAAAAACAAACCTAACCCCAATATCTCACCGCTCTCAAACCACAAAAACATTCATTACACACGAACATACACTTAAATTATATTTAACATCAGTATAGATTACACCACTCAAAGAAATCTAACACTTATAGTTTCTCGGGGCGATTACCTTCTCTACAAACAAGGATAAAAAACTCGAATCGAATTTCTAGGGACGCACAATTAACTGGCGTGGGCGGTGAGCGGCGCAAGTTATGAGTTGAAAGTGTTTATGGGCGAGGGCGGGTTCAATTCAAAGGGTTTAAGCGGGCCGAACTACTTCCGAGATACTAGTAATAGATACATGGTTTCTCCTGTTTCTTTTCGAGACCTGAATTTGTAGCCTGCAATTTTTTTTTAGTATAGTGTTTTAACAAAAAAAATTAACGAATCCATTTGTATTTGTAATAGATACATGAGACCAGTTTTATAAAGCTACAAGTTACAATTTACAAGTGGAAGTCTCTTTCTAACACATAGGGTTAGAAAGAGAGTTCCGCTTGTAAATTGTAACTTGTAGCTTTATAAAACTGGCCTATGGTTTCTCCTCTTTCTTTTCGAGACCTGAATTTGTAGTCGGCATTTTTTTTAGTTTTTAGTTTTAATTTAAAAAAATATTACCTATTATTTAACGAATCCATTTGTATTTAGGTATATCACAAGTTTCAAAATTTTTTTTAAGAGAGCAGATAATTCAATAAGCTTTATATTTAACTTTGTCTAAAAAAACAAGACCTGATCAATGATCACGCACACTTACTATTTTCTACATTTATTATTTTACTTGTCAAACAAGAAGCTGCCCGGTATAAAATTAAATAGGTACACTATATTAAGTTTCGTTTTGATTTAGAAAAGTAAAAATCGCACGACTTTAAATCAGCGCATAACTTAAAATTAACAGTTTCGTTAAATCATAAGCGATAGCGTTTAACAGCCTATTACTTTCTCCCGCTATATCTCACAAATTGCACCAAAAGTGTAAGCCTACGCGAGGTGGAACTCGTTTGAAAGATGTCTCAATCGCCCGGACCGGATCAATCGTCCAGAGATTGGACTGGTTCCTCAATTGAGAAATTATTGTAAACTATTGGTTTTAAGATACACTTAGTGTTTTCAACAAACACTAATATAATAACGATAAGTTAGAAGAAACTTGTTTAAAACGTTTTTTTATATTTACATTTAATGTTTTGTAAACATGTTCATTTTGTAAGATATTTATTGTTTTGAAGTATGTGTCATTGACTTAGAAATAGCTAACCCCCTTATTCATAAACGTCTCTCAGGCCTCAATTAGTTAATTTATGTTTTGTCTGTTTCTAACAAACACAACTGTCAAAGTGACAGATAAAGACAAAACATAAATTAACTAATTAAGGCTTGAGAGATGTTTATAAATAAGGGGGATGTTTGACATCCATAATCCATTAATAATCCAATTAAAAAGTCCTGCATTCCTTCTAATATTCCTCTAAACTAGATTAAGTGACATTAAGTTGCTAAGTCAACAACTATTTGTTTCGTTCCGAAGCGAATTATTGAAATAAATCATCTAGACCTCATTTCTATAAGCATAAAGCGATAAAAATAAATAACTAAATTTATTTATTATTTACACGGACCAAAGAATTATCGGCATTAGTGGTTGCGCGATATATGCGCCCGCGCAGCGGGAACTTGGTCGGTCTCGTCCGTCACTGGCTGGGGAGGCTGTCAACGCAAGATGAAGAAGAGCTTAACTAAAATAACGGTATTACTGTAACGATTTTGTTCTCGTTATTTTTGCCTTAGTCCCATTCAAAGTACGTCCAACATTATTTTGACGATATTTCGGCTGAGTTTCCACCAGAGATGAACAAGGATGCGTTGAGAGGAATGTGTTTTTAGAACCAATAGAATCACTTAATTTAAGTAACTACTTAGCGCAGCTCTAGGATTGGTGTCTAGCAAATACATTCCTCGTCCTTGCAACACATCCTCGCTCATCTCTAGTAGAAACGCAGCCTTAACCTTTTCCACGCCAAAGACGTATATATCGGCACCACAGGTCCAACGCCAAAGACCGATGTATCGGTCACCGACCACAGAGCAAAATAGACCTACATGCACACGCATAAAGTTTAACTTCATTTTTGACATTTAGATGTCGTGGCGTCTGAGTGGTAGGTTTTGCGTTTGACATGGCGTCGAAAAGGTTAATGTTTCCATCCACTTGTTTATATTTGAAGCATACAATCGTACCAACAAGTAGTAACAATTTAAAAATATATATATTCATTAACGATAGTCACAATTATGTCATTGGTACTTTTAAATGCTGAGCCCCATTTTTAGGATAT
Organism: Pammene fasciana; assembly: GCA_911728535.1. NCBI lineage: Eukaryota > Metazoa > Arthropoda > Insecta > Lepidoptera > Tortricidae > Pammene > Pammene fasciana. The sequence goes on from OU452295.1 coordinate 5,324,341, forward strand.
GTGTGTAAACTATACATACAGTTACATCCAATTCTGTTTTTGTCGTGATATTTAATACCAATTGAAAATATAACAATAGGTATTTTAGGGCATATTTCTATAAGTACCGATTACCTTTTTATATCGTTATTAAATACCGTTATAACGATTCATTTGTATATAAGCTCTTCACTGATTGGTGGCTATTAGGTCTTTTCTTAAAAGGATGCTGGATGAATAATGGTCATCGGAGCCTAGATAGCACTTATTTATAGTGCGTAATAATAAACTCACGAGGATATTGCCTGGCGTAATGATACGCTAAACTTTTTAATACAACTTTTTATTCTATAGAGATTAATATTTTAAATAATTGGCATCAATCAAGAATGTATATTTATTACACGATAAATACTAATTAAAGAAGTATAGGCAAAACATTGGTACATAAAATTGATTTATAAAAATTATGAAAATTGTTTTATATAAACTACGGCGGAATCGGTATCGAGACAAACCACACCGGTTTACCGATACTCTTGTACCAAATGTAATGATGTTGTTGTAATTACCTTAATAAATAAATAAATAATAATAATAAGACAAAGAATTCTAACTCGGCTACCACAGCTTATTTCTTTTTTTGAGTACTTAAACTCGTTCTTATTTAAGTGCCTCAATTCTCACTTATTAATATGTTCCCACACACTACCATAGTTAAATTAAACACCATCAAATTACCGCCAAACTAAACGCTACCGATATCCTCTAATGGGTACAAGTTACCAAAAAACTCGTTCAATTAAAGGTCCCGACCAAAATTAAGCCTTCTTCGTTTAAAATGCATTAATCCGATCACTTGTCATGCGCCCGCGCACGCCGTCTCGCTCTAAAACCCGTTCCGGCCTCTCGCTCGCACCTTGGCAAAGATTATGGAGAAACGAGCTGACTCTCCATCAGTACAAAAGCTTTAAGTTTCTGTTCTCGATAATAATAATAAGTTTAAATTGCAATAATACATACTTTTTACATTTTCGCAGACAATACTAAAAACGGCCGTAGGGTGCCCGGCCTTAGAATTGTCCCCCACCATATCGTCCCGTGGTTGCAGTAGGAGTCTGCTAAGGGAATATACCGGGAGATGGGCAGCAGCATCTTCCGAAAGCCTAAACAACAGCCCAAGCGTGGCGCGTATGGCCAACCCCCCTTTTAATGGGAGGTCCAAAGGGGAGGCCCATGTTCAGCAGTGGACGTCTTATGGCTGAGATAATGACTAAAAACTATGTAAGGTAGGTAAATAATTTGGATAATAAGGGTTATCGTTTTTTTTACTTACCAGTTGACACCACTGTAGACGGAGGTCCGGATGTGCAGCTGTATTTTTTTATTACGTTTGTGAAAACCTGCGCTGAAATAATATTTAGTACGATAGACCGTACGAAAAATATCGACGCCGCCGCAGTGTTGCGCAGTTCCGCTTTTTTTGAAAAAAGAAGGATTTTCTTCGTTCTGCTTTTAAAACATTCCCATTCTATGACTCGTACGTAACTCACATTTGCCATAATTAATATCCTGGTATGGCAACATATTCACAATATTCATTTACATAATTACTATGCAATTCGACATTTCAAGGACCTCCGTCTACACTAGCGCGTCTTGCGAAATTTTCATACGCGATAGTCCTCATTCCGGACAGATAATTCCGAAAATCGATCATAACCACCACAATATCATCATAATAAGTGAACATTTCCGGAATATTTGCATTTTTTTCTATTTGAAATTACCTGAATATAGCGTTTAGTTATTGCACACGCGTAAACGCGTATATGAAAAATGTGAACTCAAAAAAATATCAGCTTTAAAGAAGGAAGTAGTCAACACGGTTCCTTAAAATTAAAGAAACAACAACAACGCAGTAGGTATCTCCGTAAGTATTTGACAAAGGTTTTGTAACTTGACAGAAATTAATTTAACCCGCCTCCTTGATTTGACACTTTTCAAATGGAAGTATGATATGAAGTGTTTTTTGCGCTTAAACGCTTCGCTTTTGTGCAAAAAACCGGTTTGGGTTCGTGATTATAATTACAGATTACTGGTTCATAGGTTTCATAACGAGAAGAGTAAGCTTTATATATATTTGTAATTTGTAATTTATTGAGATTGTGGGATCAATGTCTAAATCGTGTCTAGTATAAAAAGTCTTGCTTCTAATTAGGATTTGCACGGCGGATCTGAAATGTATGAGAAGATCCGTGGATCCAGGTTCAAGTCCAGATAATTTCATACATTTCGGATCCGGCCTGCTTAACGCAAATTTTAATTGAAATGAATTTGCAAAAAACTTTTAGCGTCTTAACCATACCATTATATAGCCGTATTAGAGCGTTTTCACAAAAAGTTGTTAGTTTTCACATTTTTGAAATTTTAAGAATTTTTTGCATATTCCTACTCAGAATCGTGAGTACTATCAACTCCACTATGAAATTTAAAGTGTCCTGTTCCTCTTACGCTACTTTTCTATGGGCACTTATATGAAAGTAGCGTAATGGAACATAAAAATTGTATGAACATTTTGGGACACTTTTCATTTCCTAGCAGAATGAATAGTACTCTCGATTCTAAGGAGGAATATCCAAAAAATTCTTAAAATTTCAAAAACACGAAAATCAACAACGTTTTGTGAAAACGCCCATTATCCAAAATATTCATGATTCAGGTTACTTGAATACTTTTCAAAAATATTTTACTAAATACTAAATTACCATTCTAGCTTCCTGCTCTTTGCCATCTGCTATATGCCGTCTCCTTCACACAATCGAAGCGCTTAACCTTTTTCCTTTTTCATTTTGGAAGTAACATGAACTCTCAATCTTGCGCTCAGTTTTTACGCTCGGTTTAACCAGACTGGGGCCTTAATTTACGATTATCGAATAAAGACATACACCTATATCGATTCCGGTTCCTATAGGCACTTGATTTTGATTATAATACTTCGGTGCAAGTTTTATGACCGCAGGCCTTAGAACCGTTTCGAAGAATATTTTTATATCAGCACCGTGCAGGCGTTTTACGGCTTTGGGAACGATTGTACGAGCAATGTTTGTGATTGCTAGTGGAATTAAAGTATCCTTTTTATTAAGGTCGTCTACTTCAGCTCTTATAACGCGCGCATTAAAAACGATAATTATGATATCATTACCTTCCTGATTGACAGCTGTTTTAGTAACGACTTTATTTAAAATGTATATAAAAGTCGCTGCAAAAACCGGACAGCGAACATGGCTATTAGCAATTTGGTCAGAAAAACTGTTTATGCATAATGAACGGGATCGGCGCGAACAGCTATATTAAAAAGGCAAACAGGAGTCGGAGTTGCGATACTAGTCATCCTTCGACAGCCCTTATAGAGAAAATTGACGTTACACAATATCACGAAATCATTCATTACTGAACCATCGAATATTTTAATTTATACCTCGCTTGAACTCGCGCTGCAACAAGAAAGAAAAGGGTACAAATTGAGTGAAAAAGTGTCCCAATGAACCTTTAAATTGTTCTCTATACATGCCTCGAGAATATCTTGCTCATCAGTTTCGATAACATCTGTCGTCGCAGCTTCATTACAATTTAAGACTTGTGTCTGTTCTTCCAGGGTGTAATTTACATTGTTTATATTCACGCTCATAGTTCCTTCACTACCGGGGCGCAGTAAGACTTGTGTATCCAGCGCGCTCATTTCAGAAACTACAACTCTATCACCGCCACTGGAAAGCTTGTTCTCGTTTGTATTGCGATCAAGTTTTGATTCTTCATCACCTGTTGCATTTTCAACTTTGTCTTCAAGGCTTACAGTATCTTTTTCGTTAAGTTTGTTCACTGAATGGGCACTTATTTGTTTTGAGAGGGTTTTATCGCGGCACGTAGGCCCGATTTGAATAAAAATACAATTTATATGTGTTGGACAGTTCGGTTAGCCGGTGTAGAGTTACGGAGCCGGTTCGGCTCCCAATTTGCTGGTGCATTTCTGAGTAAGTTATTAAGTTTCGGCTTGTCACAGGTTTGCGAAATTTCGCAGTCGACTGAAGGAGGCAACGAGGCGGATCTATATTTTTATATCTACGCTCTATAGCCACGATAAGGATCAGATCTGATAAGTTAATGTGGGTAGCGTGTATGTTTCCTGATGCGCATAATATTATCGTTTGAATAAAGATAAATGTATGTCATCAGATTGTCAGATGATCAATTGTAATTTTTATGTCACTAATACTATAATAGGTTATTTAAATTGGCGGTATTATATGACACTTTCATTAGGAAAACGATATAAAAATATTCATGCAAAAACAGATACACATTTAGATTAGAAAAGTATTAATAGATATGATTAATAAAATATTAACACATTAATTGTCAACCATGACATAAAAATGACAACCTAAGCTACGGTAGACATGAGGTGTCATACTACATTTATATCAAAGTCCAACCCTTCAGCTGCACTAAAAACCGTGTAACCCATATACGGGTGACCGCTGAAGGTCGTGTGTATGCAAATAGTGTATAGACCATCCGGTGCAGTAGACGAAATATGAGCCGGAGTCAACACCGCGTTCTTGTTACCCGTTAGGATGGTGTTATGCGAGATCAACCTGTTTTAATATTTTTATGAGAGGAAAAAAATAGTAGAGGGTTTTTTGTTTCACCTCTAACATTTAATCATGCTGCAGCATTATCCAAATTCTATTGAGTAATTAGATCATTTGGATAGTATCAAATAGAAACATAAACAAGTTCGTATGGCCTTATTTTTTACCAGAGTATTAAAAGTCACACAACACACATAAACACACACGCTTCAATATTCACATTTAATGGACATTTACAAACAAATACATATAGATTAGTTAGACAAAATAACAAAATGTCTGGAAAATAAAATAAACGGATGAGAATTACTAATTTATAACATACTTTTATCGACGTATTTTAATCGATAAATGGTCGCAAAGAAAAGGAATTCGGTTTGAATTCCGTTTGCTTTGGAACAATTATTTAAGAATTCTTTAGACGTATAAAAACCGTCTGTCTTTTTGTAATGAAGTCATTAAGGATAGATATATGAAACATGCATGACATTAACAATTCATTGTCTTTATTTTTGCTTCAAGTTATTGAAAGCAGTGAACTACGAGTTTACAAAACAATGAACAGATACACTATCACTGTTCAACTAATTCTGATAGAAAATGTTCACACCGCAAGACCTATTTTAAAAAGAAGAACATGTCTTCAAGAAACCAACTTAACATAAAATTACAAGTTTAGTTTAAAACTGAAATAGTATTATTAATACTCGTATAATTTCAGTTGCTTTATGCTAATTAAATCGAATGTATGATTCCGACGTACGTACATCCTCACAATTGACCTAAGTCAAATATGCCAAGTCGAGTGAATAAAACTTGGTTGCTCATTGCATGAAGCCGTTTCAAAAATGGCCGAAAACTTCGTGTGTAATTGACCGTATTATAAAGATGCGTTTATCGTGTAAGCTGAGCTGCGAGGTGAGGCGGTGCGAAGTTGCCAATTCGGTTTCCGCGCAAGCTGGATTGGGTTACTTGCGTGTACGGTGGGTTAGATGGGTATATTTTAGTGTAAGTATGCTTATAGCTTTTTTTTAAGTTATTTATAGGGATTTTGTTAATTTAAGTAATTAATTTATGTTGTATGTTGTATAATAGATGAATATAGGGAACTTATTTTATCAGAGTTTAAAAGAAGAAATCCAAAGTCTAATTATATTTAACCTACACAGTACATATAAGATATGCTTGATGCTACAAAAATATAGATAACGATACGAGATGCTGGTATAGACAATAATACTTTAAGCAGTAACCAAAAGTGACTAAGCGAGCAAGGTGTTCAAAAAGATCTTGACAATAAAATCGTCATCACACCTCTACCACTCAGCCACTTCCATGCTGAGTATACTCTATATCAAGACTATCAACTATAAGCTCTATATGACGAATTTTCAAAAATCGGTAATAAACTGAATGTAAATCGAGGAAAACCGTCGTTATCGTCGAATCTCGCAAATAAACACACGCCGGGCTCGAACCGGCGACCCCACGTCGAATCGCTAATGCGCACTGCAGGCAGCGCGGGCGCATATGCAGACATTACGCATATGCATACTACGCATATGGAAGCATATGGCGCATGAGTTTAGGTAATTGAGGAAGTAGCAGTTCTGATGCGTTCTGATGTTCTGAGCGCAGGTAGCGCTTCGTGACTTTTTGCACGCAAGTATAATATATAACTGAAATAAAGGAGAATGTAGAATAAAGTTACGTTAGTGAGCAAATAAGCAGGCATATTTTATCTTCAAATGTCTGCTTACTGCTCTGATACCTGCAGTTAAAATTCAAACAATATTATTATTATATAGTATTACAGAATAAAAGTTCATAACTAGTAACCTGAAAAAAATGCTACGCTTTTGACATAAAAAATGCTGGAGGTAATAAAATATGTAGAAAGGACTTTTTTGAAATAATTAGTAGTTCTCCGTTGTGAAATAATGTTGTACAGTCGCCATCAAATATATCGGAGCGGCCAAGGTACTAAAAATATCTTCTGAACATGCACTTTATCGCCTTGACAATTAAATAGAGGCGTTGTTCAGATATTTATGTTATGACCGCCTTGGCCGCTCCGATATATCTGATGGCGACTGTACATAGGCATGTACCCACTTAAACATGCATTTTTAAAATGAAATAATGACAAACAATTCCTGACTTTTCCCTTCGCATGTCTAAAAGACAAATGCAAATAAACGGCTTTTACCTCTTAATTCGATCTGTCAGTACAGGAGATCCTTATCATTTATGGCCGCAATAATTAAATTATTTAAGGCCCGTGATCACCGCAACGTGTGATTTCATTCTGCCTTGACAAGACCCGTTCAATAATCAATCATTGAACATTTGGTCCAAAAATGTCATAATACGGTAATTTGATTCACTGTTAAATAAATAAGTAACTACCTTAAAATATAACGAAATGATGTATATGGTGTAATGTTTGTAGTTGTACTAATAAAATAACGTTACTAGATTCAACGGTAATAACGTTATAATTATTGATATATCGTTATATCCTTACGCATGTTTTATAAAAAGGGACATAATACTTACTCACCCCTACTCACATACACACTTATTTACCTACACAACTTACACACACACACACACACACAGGTTAATCTTAGTTAATTAATTTTCATGTTTTATAACTACCTACTAGAAATGGTGCATTCCAAGATACAGGCATCAGCCTAGTTTGGAATGCACCAGACAACCCGTGTAAACTGTTTAAGTGTCATCATCATCATCATCTCAGCCATAAGACGTCCACTGCTGAACATAGGCCTCCCCTTTATCATTAAAGGGGGGGTTTGCCATACGCGCCACGCTTGGCAGGCGGGTTGGCGCGCGCAGTTTTTTTTTGTTTATTGTTGTTTAGGCTTTCGGAAGATGCTGCTGCCCATCTCCCGGTATATTCCCTTAGCAGACTCCTACTGCAACCACGGGACGATATGGTTTAAGTGTGTTTGAATTAATAAAATAAATATTACTTAAATATATAATCATTTACATAAACGGTTTACACCAATGACATTCGCATGAAATTTAGGGTAGGTCCAAAATATGGTACTCTGCCTTTTTGTCGAAAATTATATTGCCGAATTTCATTTGCCAACCATCTTTTCGGAGAAGTCGCATTTGGCCGAATTTCATTTCTCAACTTTACTAACCTAACCTAACCCAACCTTGTAGGTAATTTTCATTTCCCAACTATGGGGTTGGGAAATCAAATGGTTGCGAAATAATTATTTGGTAAAAGTTATTCTGCCAAATGAAACTTCTGCGAAAAGTTGGTTGGCATGTGAAATTCGGCAATACAATATTCAGCGAAAAGGCAGGATACCACAAAATATATTGAGTTTTAGATACTTTTAACCTAGTTAATTTATACCTAAGTTATCTTTGTGTGATTTTAATTTAATTTTTTTCTAATATGTAAAAGACTACAAAATATATATGTTGATTGGTGTAAAATCTCCATTGCAAGTTATCCCGTAGCTACCAAAATGCATGCCAATTTTAACCCGTGACTTCGACTGTCCCTTAATAGTCCTTCATCCTATCTGTCATCAATTACAATCCCAAACGAGTATAAACCATAACTCAAACCAACAAAGTTTACATTTGAATGTGAGAAACGAAACGAATGGTAGCAGTCGTGAGTCCAAATCCTAATTAACACCTCAGTGTATTGATAAATTGAGGCGATAGTACACTGCTGGCATTTGCCGGGTTTCTGCATATAGTTTCTATGATTCTGAAGAACGGCGTTGATTTGGCGTGCAAGTATTTTTGCAATCCAGTTTATGCTTATGGTGTTGTTTTATAGAGACACATGGAAACTGATGGTGATATCCCTCACCGTCTTTTGTTTTTATTTTAAAACTTTTTGTTTTAATGAATGATTATTTATAATTAAGGATAATTTAAATCAGTTTCAGGGTTTAAAATCAATTGACAAATCAAAATGCGTCATTTTTTTAGTGTGAATTCGAAGAACTACGCTAAACAATATAAATAATACTAGAGAAAAAAACTATATTTATGTGTCAAAATTTCGAAGCATGATATTTTTATACCGCGACGGTGACAAACAAGCATACGGCCCACCTGATGGTAAGCAGATTCCGTAGCCTATAGACGCCTGCAACTCCAGAGGTGTCACATGCGCGTTGCCGACCCTTTACAAAAAAAAAAAAAGAGAATTCACTGTGTTAACGGCTAAAGGAACAAGAAGGTCTCTCGTCGTCAACACACCGTCCTCTTTCAGCTCTTTAGCACGATGATGATTAATAATATTTCCATTTATAAGTTAGAAATATGTATAGTTCGATTTTTCTAAACAGTAAAGAAGTCCGCCGAATCATAGCAAAAGCCTTTTAGTAACAAATCATATATTTTGTTTTACAATAACAACCATTTGGACATAAGAGCACGCAAGAACCTAGTGCAATAGAAATAAAACAAACTTCATAAAGTAGTAAAAACGGTCAAATGAGCAAACCTTGATTAAACACCCAGCAACCATCAGCAATATTACCCGTCTCGGTATGCAAACTACTACAGCCGCAATAAAGACGCTAGTGTTACGAGTAATATTACACACTAACTACGGCAGTATTATAGGCTAACGGGAATACTGCCAACACACGCTAAATTCAACCTTAAAGGTGTCGCAGCCAACTGTTACATTTGCATTAATGCAGCGTCAATTCTGATGCAACTGAGTGATGCTTTTAAGATCGGTTTTTCTTTGGTACGTAAGCTAAGTTGGAGCTTGGACGCTGGTCAGGTTACGTCTTTACGGCGTCGTAAAACAAAATTTCTTTAAGTGGCTTTTGGAATGATTTTTTAACAACGCAGCCAGACTATTTGGATTTTGCACCAGTCTTTAGTGAGAGTGATTATTTTTCTGCGTTTAACTACTTCGGTTATATGTATTGTAATATGCATAAGTGCTATTTTTAAATATGAATTCTCACGCTTGACATAAGGTCGTAGATTGCGTTAATAGATCATGGAGGAACATAGGATATGAAAGAGTCAGCTAGTAGGTTTCTCATCCTCTTCCCTAATTGGGGTTTGCTCTTGGCTTTAGCAGATCTCACATGCTGTGCTGTGCCCTATCAAATAAATTGATATGACATTAGCTACCCTATCATCAGATCCGTCGTTTCTGAATTGATATGAGGTTTTCTGAAAAGGAGGGTTTCTGAAGAAAGGCGGTGGTAACGTCCAATGCTTATGATGAAATGAGGTTCATGGCAGCAGTTCCACATAGTCAATATATGTTTGTTTCATTAACCTTCCGATATTTAGGCACGATTAAGTATAGTCTGGCTGGCCAATAAGTGCAGTACCTAACAGTAGAAGTAATAAATAAGCTATACTTATTCCTTTTTTAGTAGCGAGGGTAATACTAGCCTAAGAAAGAGATAGTATGATTCTCTCCCCTATGCGTGAAGTAGAACAGACCCTGGCCACTATATACGCGGTGTAACATGAGGAAACAAAAAGATTTGAACCACGCATTTCTGAGGTCAATAGAAGAAAAAAACATTATATGACTTTATGCCAAAAATGCCAAAAAAATATTTTTTTTCTCTTTCTTTTTCGTTTTTTTGAATGCTTTTGTACATAATAAGTAAGTCTCATGGGTAAAATTATCGGTTTAAATGAATTTCTACATTTTTTTATAAGAAATAGTTTATACAAAATGTTTATTGTCACTTTAACATCTGTCAATAATATATGTCTTTAGACTACGCCCCATACTGGTGAAATCGCCATATAAAAATCGTGTTTCGCTGAGTAACAATGAGAAATGTGTTTTTTTTTATTGGTCGTAAGGTCGTAACTCGGAAACTAGGCAAAATTCAGGAAAGTTTGTATGACATTTTAGTCTTCAATTATGATCAGGAATACGCTGTTAAAATTATTCGGTTTCCTCATGTTACACCGTGTATATGCCACTACCACTATGCATTATTGTTAAACCTTATTACTGTTTCAACTGTGTTCTTACCTGTCAAGGTGTTGGCGCCGTATAAAGGATGGTCGTAAGTGACGTGCCGGTACGCTAGCTACATACAACGCTGCCAGATATAATACTACTCTTCCCTCATTTATGAACCAAGAACTTACCTGAAATAAAACAACTTTGAACGGATTATATCGCGTATACTGAATTTTAAATTACATCCCCCCGACCCGTGACCACGAACGCTGTAAAGTGTTCGAAACGTCGGGATGTAATTTAAAATTCAGTATACGCGATATAATCCGTTCAAAGTTGTTTTATTTCATGAATAACTATCGCGGCAACCGTAGAAGATATCAAGAACTTACCTCTCAAGGTGTTGGCGCCGTACAGCGGATGGTCGTAAGTGACGGGTCGGTACGCTGGATGTAACGCTGCGAGGTAGCTGAGTTCACTGGTCGCGCCGGCCGCCGCTGCCGCCGCCGCCAGCCTGGAACAGGAGAGAACATTTTAATACATTTGGTAAGCGAGTGCGATGGGCTTTGCGCTGGAGACGACACGGGTTGGGCTATTTGAATAGGCATGTAGTTTTTTTATACCTTTTTTGTATTTATACAATACCTACATTTAATTGTTTTGTTATAAAATCTAAGAGCAGTAACATACCTCAGTTACACTACATGATTTTGTGACTTGTTGAAATTTTTAGACTTGGGAGACTTGTGCTCCTCTTTAGCGAATGAAAATAAGTACGATTATTTCAGCCACTCACTTGCACGTAAACCTTCGCACAATTTACGATTTTTCGCAGTTATGTGAGAGACCGGCATGAAAAAAGTTTTAAAGGACAGTTCTGATCTGACTGTTTTAAAGTTACGTGGTGCAATCAATTTAGACATACAATTATTACAATTTTAATGACCCTTAACTAATATAATAAAGCAGTAGCGCAGTATGAGAAAACTTTAACGATGATAAATTAATTGCACTTCTGACTATCTCCCCACTGTACAAAACCATAAACAATACAAAGCCAGAACCAATCCACAGGAGGCCTTACGGTTGATGAGCAAACTAGCATAAGTCCAGATTTAACGTTTCCCACAAAGGCACAATACCCTAAGTCTTTTTTTGGGCCTATTGAGAGCAGTCGAGCGGGCCAAGGTCTAACAGTGGGGTTCCGTGGCAAAAAGAACCTTCGCCATGTCTAGACGGTGAGGTGTCGCAAAAAATAAACATTTTGATATAAGGTTTGAATTAGATGCGAGAATTTGGGATTAGTTCTGAAGTTTGGTTCGTGTTCTTTATATTAAACCAAGAAAAAAAATATTTTTACTAAATTTCTAGAAGAAAGAGTCTATTTAGGTCCTACAGTAACGTTCATATTTTGATATAAATTCGATTTACTGCCAAATTTAGCACCTGAAAGAATAATGTACGTTATTTCAAAATTTAAGCAATAAAAAATCATTTTAGTCAAGATACCAGAGGCCAGTTTTATTAATATACAATAAGGTACAAGTTACAATTTACAAGCGGAAGTCTCTTTCGAACACATAGGATAAGAAAGAGAGTTTCGCTTGTAAATTGTAACTTGTAGCTTTATAAAACTGGCCTCTGGTCTCCAAAAGTCTAAAATCCCATGTTCTCAAGTCTAAAAATGATTAAAAAACATTGTATCCGTAAAAGTTCACGTAAAATTACTATCCTATCAGCAATATCAAAAGCGCGAGCTACGAGCAATCCTAGAAATAAAGCGAATAGCGAAGCACTCCGTAATAAAATTACTAAACAAATCAACCTCATAATAATGCAGCTCCACAAAATTGTAGGGTGGGCCGGGAATAAAGAAATTATCCAACTTACCAGCCAGCCCGATTGCGCCCGACGAACAAAGACGTAGCTTTCAAAAAGAAAAAAAGATGGCGGCCGAGAAAATAAACAAAACAAGTGCAACAACACTCGTGCGCCTGCGCCCCGCGTGACGTCTTCATGTACCCCGTCCTTTTCACACGCGCGATTATTCCATCCGCACCCTGTGGTTGGATAGAGAGGGATAGCTCGCTGAATAGAAAGAAAGTTTTGAAGCTATCGCTGTGGATGTGAAACAAGTTTAACAGATTTCGCGCAGACAGGCGGTTTTTGATTTTGACGTTTTATTTACGGGATCTTTTGTTTTGATGAAAATATTCCGGGTTGTTGTTGTATAAGGACAATGAGGATTAAAACATATTGTTTTGTTTTTTACAACGGTTATTTTTAGTGGCTTTTCTTAGTTATCACTACTCGTATGATGGGGCATAGTTTCCACGGTGCGTAATCAGTACTACAGTAAAAAGGTCTCTTAAGTGCGAAAGTACTGAGAGGCCTTTAATATTGAAACGTATGACATGTTTTTTTTGTATTTTTAGAAGAATATCGAACGTGTTCTATGATCTTTAGCATACTTTATCGGCTTATCATGACATGCGTTGTCGCGCGCGACTCCATACTTCGAGTCGCGCCTGATGTATGGGGAGTCGCGCGACAACGTAAGTCATGCTAGACGTACAGCTTTATATATCAGCAAAAATAAAATAATTGTAAGTTTTCAGAGTATTGTAAATTACAGGCCAAAACTAATAGGTATAGAAAACATCATGCAACTAAAACGTATTGGAGCCTTACCATATATACCCAAAACCACGTACCTACAGACTAGTATTTTTTCCTTCAATTGGCAATTAACGCAAGCAAACCTAACAGGTAGCACCATTTTGAAATGCTAAGTGCTCAAGCAAAGACTCAATCATGTCATGTTGAATATTTCATCGACCAGTCTCATGTTTCTTGCCGTATCGCCGGGTTTTTTAGCTTTCCCAATTAGTTTTTAGTGCTTACAACACGATGCGCATTTGTTTTAAGTACATCCTGGTGATGTTCATTTATTTCTTAGTGCATTTTGTCGACTATTTTCATTGATTTATTATGTATTCTACTAGATCTGACATCTAGAACAAATTTTGTGCACCATGTTTGGTGGTTAACAGCTGGGACAGAATCAAAGAGTAGTATAGACTTGTAGTGATTTTCACTACAACCTTTGGGACAAAAAAATTCTTAGTGATGTCATCTTCTGTTACTCAATGGGTATTTCAATGTTAAGTAAGCAATTCAATTGTGTATCCTAAACAAGTACAATCTGTTTCAATGTATTTTAGTATAGATTAGTTTTATTTTATTTTAAAGTTGTTTTTAATTTTTAGTATCTTGTTATTTAAGTTCTATTTATACGTTAAATTAATATAATCTGTTTCTAGGTAATTTGTAGACAGAAAAAAGAAGAAACTACAAGGATTTTAAATATCATAATCGTAACTAAAGTCAACTTGCTTCATTATTGCGAAATGACTAAACACTTAAATATTTGCATTATTAAATAAATTATTCTAGAGTGCTACTGTTTTTGTAAAATCGAGGAATATTATGATATTTTTTATCATAAGTAAATAGTTTGTAGTCTTATGTGGCACCTTATACGCGATGTATGAGAAAGATAATGTTGATAAGTATCGGAAACATCATTTTCTCAAGATCGTTAGTATTATTTTGTCTAGAAATACTGCTCATTAATACTGTGTACTTGTGCTAATAATCAAGTGTCAAAATTTATAGAATAATAATGTTTTTTAGTTAGCTGTTTTTTGTTTAAATTTTATATTTATTAATATAACTTATTAAGTTGTATGGCAATGAAAACATAATTTGTTATTGTGTAAAAAAACCTAATTTAGTATGTGTTTTGTTCAAAGATCTTCCACCTTAACAAACTCAGATTTATCTTCTACAACTTGTAGCAAACAACTATAACTCTAACATTTCCTAAAAACTACTAATTAAGTACTAGAAATGCGTTCTGTCGTACCACAAACTCCAAACAAAGCACCAGATGAATTTATAAGGAAGGGAGGCTATAATAAGGACATATTAAAGCATTAGTGCCCGTGCCAGCCGTGGGGTGCCCGGCCTTATAATTGCCCCCCACCATTATCGTCCCGTGGTTGCAGTAGGAGTCTGCTAAGGGAATATACCGGGAGATGGGCAGCAGCATCTTCCGACAGCCTAAACAACAATAAACAAAAAAAACTGCGCGCGCCAACCCGCCTGCCAAGCGTGGCGAGTATGGCAAACCCCCCTTTAAAGGGGAGGCCTATGTTCAGCAGTGGACGTCTTATGGCTGAGACAAAAGCATTAGTGTCATTTTAAATTCAATCCAGAACCTAGTCTATCCATTGTAACCCGTCTAACTACATGCCCCTATTAGTACTTAACTGAAACCCCGACAATCATCATTCGGAGCAGATACTATCAACATCATCAATAACTATTATTTACTTTCAAAGAAGCGTATTTACTCGCTAGTTTTACATCTAAATTAGACTCTAAGCCTTGATTGATTAGGTCTACTTTTAGATAGAAGCTTGATGGACTTAAGAAGTCTTGTAAAGGCAGTCGATCTGATGCGCCTGCGACTGACTTTACGCGTCACCGCGTGGTATGAGCAGGGACAATATATTCGTAAAACATATTATACTTACTTGTCTCAAAGCTTGAGTAGGATTTGTACTGTAGATTTATAAAAAGTATATGTTATGGGAGGTCAGTCTTATACTGATCTATCAGTGACTACCATAAATATCTATAAGAAAAGCTTTGTGATTCGATTTAGAGTTAAGTATGTCGTTTAAGCCAGAATTAATAATGATTGTAAGGTACTATTCGACCTACACTCGTACGACTACAGGTGACATTACATTACAATAGGTATCTCGTAATCAAGGTGTGTAAAATATTCGACAAAAACTTTTTTGCTTACATAAATTTATACGATAGTAAGGCATATTCAATTGAGAATTAACAGATGAAAATGCTTGAACGGATACCACAGACTAGGAGCCCACTTGATTTTTTAGAGTAACGTAACTCAAGCTAGTTTAAATATAGACTTCTTAATTAAATTATAATATATGTATACATGGATTCAAATAGAGCAAACATAACCATTGATTGTGACGTTTTTAAGTCAAAGGTACATCATTGTGGGTTGTCAATGAGGCGTTACTGCCAAAAATTTTATTGTAGAAATACTTAAACTTTTTTAATTTTGACTTGAAAACATCGCGGTTATTGAAAAACGGAAATATTAACCATACAACTTATTTAAAATAATGTTAAACCTTTTTTAATTTAACGAAATGTACAGTTGAAGTAAGGAAATATCTAAACGTGACCGCTGATTAGACCGAAAACACACAAAAGCCAAAAAAGTCATAAACAGGTTATATATCTTCTTTATTGCCAAGCTTTCGTCAGCCGCGTATACGCACCACTTAATCAGTCTTTGCGGACAAAACTGCTCTTATACAGCCAAAAGGTCATATAAGTGCGATCTGGAAGCATTTTTAAAGCGTTTTTAACATTAGATTAGTTTAAAACGTTTAAGCTTATTCTTAAAGGTCTAAAAGTACTGAATACAGATTTATTGAGGTGGCTTTTAAAAAAAGAAGGTCACTTTAAAGGATAAAAAAGAAACTGTCCACGTATTTGGTGAGAATTAAAGCGTGAAGCTTTGAGTGCGGGGTTTGATTTATTTTGTGGTTTTAGGTTGGTATTATAATTACAATTCGAAATGATTTACTAAAAAACTATATTTTAAAATGTGTATTCATAGGGAATAGGTAAAATGATAAATCTAAAAGTCTAAAATCAGCCTACAAAAGTAATACTAAGGCGGTCGCTCCGGCTACCCAAAGTTAAATTATTTGATTTTAAACTAACATGGTTACTAATAAAATTAGTCATTAGTTGTAACGAGAAATGTTCGGTCTGCGTGTATTTAGTTACTAAAATCATAGAACTTTGATTCTAAAAAACATGTAAAAGAAACAAAATAAGGAGAAATGTTGGAACATGTTAGAACACAAACTACATATTTATTTGCCGTCACAAAAGCGGCAGTTACAAGTGATGAAATAACCCTGACAATAACTAAGAAAATGGGTTAAAAATAAGAAAAAACTTTTAGTAGGTAACTATACTATTTAAACACATGTTATTCACCGAACCAATCATGTGGGTTAATCACTACCTAAAATAACACCCTGCGCACGGACAGTCTTCCAAGAAGGGCTGAAGTGGACACCGCGGGAGACTCGCCTTATTGTCCGACGCCTTATTAAATTTATGGTCACACTATGTCGAGTTTTTGTTACAGAAAGCAATCAGCCCACCAACTTGAGACGTTCAAATTTGGGCCTTGTTAAATTGTGATAACCTCGTGTTTTGCGTGGAGTTTTTAATCAGTTTGTAAATAACTGAACTAGGACAGGAAGCACTTTTGTTTTTTGTGGGATATTCTGAAAATTATCTACGGATAAGTTTGCGAAATGGGTCAATCAACGACAGCAAAGTGAGCTACTAGGAAGTCATTTTGAGTTTTTTTTTGTCGCGCCGTGTCTATAATAATTGGTTGTGTAGTTGTGGAGTAGATAAAAGATATGTATTCTTCAATTTAGGTACATTATAATGCACTTATGAACGTCAGAGATAGAAAAAAACTACCACCGGTTCTAACCCTATACCTCTGACCCGAGATGTATTATGACCGACAAGAATATCGGCGGGATTTATTTCTTCAAACTTTGTAGCATAACGCATACGAGATGGACAAGTCAATTTCATTTCATACAAACAATCTATTGGTAATGCAAAATTCAATTTACCTACTAATTATTGCTTTTAATGTACATTACCTACAGGTACATTACAACACTCACAAGTTACAATATATAGTACAGGTACTATAAGACTTACATTCCCTACATACAACTCCGTGTATGGAAAATCCTGAATCGATTGTAACAGGTAGTTTCAAAGAGTGCTTGTTATGTGTGGTGCAAAGCATGGGAAAAGTGACCTGACTCAATTTTTTTTTGAAGCAAAATCTTACTGGAATTGAAAGGCTATTAAATGCATCAAATGACACATTACTAACAAAATATAGATGGAAATTTTATGATCAGAAATAATTACATAATTTTTGTTTTTTTTATGACTTTCATAATTGTTTTGTTTTTAAGACTCAAAAAAAGTTTTAAGCTTCTAAACCTTAGAAATAAAACACCTATCTGCTCCATATGCAGTATCTAGTTCAATTAGTACAAACGCAAATTGATATTACTATTAGCTTTATAGCACATTTTAAAGAAGTTTTTTGCTTAATTTGTGGGGCACAGTATTATGTCTGGCAATATTTTAAAGCTTCTTACTTTTTCTGTTGATAAAAATAAATAAAATAATAAACTACACTCTGCAAACGCTTATTTCCTGCACCTTAAAAACAAAGATTGACATGTCAGCGTGCACCTATTGGCAAGCTGTTTATGCTCTTCTTTATAGCCCATACATACCCAATCTTATTCAGCTGCTTTATAGCTTATAGCTGAATAAGGAAACTGACAACCACTTTAGAAAGAGAGTGCAGAAATGATTGTCATATTTTTGTAGTTTCATTTGTATTTGTTGTCTTGGAGACCTTATTTATGGAGCAATGATGACAGAACGACCAGTCAGTATATATTCAGGGTCAATATAGAAAAGTTACATAGTGTAAAAATACCAGTTACCTTCGTTGCTTCGCAATCATGCACGTTTTATGAACAACCATGGTTTCATTATCAACTTATACACATAAACATAGTATTTAATTATTTTTTTGTTAAAGTATCCGTTAATTACTTACTTATATGTATTTCAGTGAAAAAGAATTTCTTTAATAAAAAATTGTAAATGCGTTAAATGCTTTTCAACCGACTTCAAGATATCGAAGGAGGAGGTTATCAATTCGTCGGGATCTTTGTTTTTTTTAACCGGCTTCAATTCCATAGAAGAAGGAGGTTCTGCATTCGGTTTGGTGTTTTTTTTTAATGTATGTTTTGCTTGTTTCACCGATTATTCGAAGACGGCTGGACCGATTTGGAAAATTCTTTTTTTGTTTGAAAGAGCATATTTTACAGTTGGTCCCATTTTCACCAGGATCAGATCTGGATCTGATGATGAGATCCTGGAGAAATCGAGGGAACTCTTCAACTATTATAGGCACACCTATAGTGATTTCACTATTTTTATAGCAACTAAGCCACTTCCTCTTGGAATAGCGGATCCTAAGTAAAGTCGGTTCTTTTTTGTTAAAATTATTGTTATTTGCTTAGTAAATAATGCATTGTCAGTCAGCCATATTTTATTTTTCTATTGACTCTAAATTTAGATGCGTCAAGATAACAATCGTCTTTACTTTAGTACTACTTATTCTGTAGTACAATAAAGTACTAAAGCTGTTACTGACACCCATTAATCAGCGTTAAGCGTTATGACAGATTAGCGCACGCGCACGCCTCGCGTTAATGGACACGTTTATTGTTTAATTGGTGTGGAAGGATTTTAGTAGTGACGTCATGGGTTGCAAGCAAGAGTCATACTACTCATAGCAGTGACAGGACAAATCATCACTGCTTTGAAATCTTGTATTTTCTGGTAATCAAAAGAAAAATGTACCTAGTATCTTTATTTTATGGGACCCATATAGAGTTACTGTGTTTTAAGTAATGAGTAGCAGTGATATTTTTTCAAAGTAGTGACGGAATACACGAAATATTCATAACACGTCAAAATGTACAGAACTATGTAAGTGCCAGCATTAACGCTAAGGTGCAACCATTTCGTGACAAGTGTATGTCTCTTTCTGATTGTATGTGTTGTCATGAATAAATGTTTTCTTTCTTTCTTTCTTTCTAAGTACTTACGGAAAGGTTATGTATACTACAGAGGTGGCAAACAAGCATATGGACCGTCTGATGGTAAGCAGCTACCGTAACCTATGGACGCCTGCAACTCCAGAGGTCTCACATGCGTATGTCGACCCTTTAGGGGCTGAGATCTCGGAAAACAAGACAATAGGTGCATGTTTATTGAATACGTACTGGTATTGCGCAAGCCATGAATCTCTACTTCGATAGTGAAGTGACCTATTTGTTAACAAGTAATTAAGATAGAGGCGGTCGCAGTTCGGACACGCGATTTGGCAATAATCAGTTACGTACATATTTTCCATTAATTCATACAATCGATATTCTTGAATTCATTAAAATTATGCCCAATTTTCCAATAAGCATGGAGTTAAAAGTAGGAGCTTAATAGTAAGTTCCCAATTTGTTTTATGGCAAGTTTTAGGGTAAGCAACGCGCATGTGAATCCTCTGAGTTGCAGACGTTCATAGGCTGCGGTAACTACTTACCATCAGGCAGGCTTATGCTTGTTTTTCTCCGTCGTGGTATAAAAAAATGCATATTGGATTACTTGACATGAAAGCAATAAAATGTATGTAATGTTAGAAGAAAAACTTTATTTACTTATTAAATTGTATCATTATTAGCAGAAACTATAGATATATAGACGGAATAGCGTACTTGTAGTAAGTACACTAGTATTAGCTACTAGGTGGAGTAGCAGTGCATACATTTTCGGTATCTTTAGGCGGCTTTCGGACAGAGGGCGCAATTGACTTGAGCTTCAAAAAGTTCTTAGGCTGTGGCCGTCTATATCTCTATAGTCTCTGCTATTAGTATGTGTCCCTTGAGTAAGAGCTTCGCAAGTTTGATTAAATCATAAACAAAATTTATTGTATTTAATCGTATCAATACATTGAAACTATCAACATCCAAAGAAACCGGTAAAAAGAAATTACATATTTATTAAAACAACGGTCTCGTGGTATCAAAACCGTTACACGGACACCCAATCTACACCGAGAATTAATCATTAATCACCCAATTTAATCATTTCAATCATTTATTCAAATTGTTAACGTTCCCTAACCACGGCCAATTCGATATCCTCCTATTATACTACGCGTCTCGTTCTCGATGATAGGTAAAATGTAGTACTGTTAAGTATGTTTAAACTTCACAACGTTTAGAGATTTAAATTTGAAATTTCCCGCGCCCCATGCTGCCATCTCCCGCGCGCCTCCACCGGTCGCCATATTGTTTTGTTGTGTAAATAGCTTCTGACGCTTGAGATTTTATTTATCAAAATAATATTGTTTAAAACGTGTTTTCAATCGATATAATTGTTTTTCAACAATGCCAAAAAAACGGTCACGTTCGCGATCCAGAGAAAGAGATCGGGAAGATCGAAAAACCAGTAAAAAACTCAGGTCAATGCAGGAACAGATTGATAACCTAACAAAATGTATGACGGAATTTATACAAAACCAAAAGAAAGAAAATACTAGTGCAGGTAAGCTAATTTAGGTGATTTTATACAATAATTACTCGTTTACTAAATATGATCGTTCTATACGAACAATCATTGATGAGCAGCTCCACACGAGCGCGCTCAGTTCTATACGAACATGAGTTTGTAAATTTTCTACACGAAAATACAAACATAACTAACTTAAAAGACAGATTTGCCACAATCGAGCGAAGTTCAACAAGAACCAGCTCTTCTATGTACAAAAAGTACTTGTTGCGTCATTACAAATGTAATGCATACATGTAAGTATATACCTATTTTAACTTACAGATATTATGGAGTCTAATAAAGAAAACATACCAGAGACATCTATTAAAGAGTCTGACAGATCTCCAAATATTCAACATTCCACTTCGGATATGGATAGTGTTTCTTCTCCTGAAGAAAACATTGAGGTTCAGGAGTCAGTTCAAACTCCACAGGATTTTCTTGAAATGATGGGAGAAGAATTATCTTCGAGTTCTTCAACAATAAAAATTGATGAGACAATCCAAACACAGTGGACCCAATGGATGATCAAAGGCCTTACAGATGAGTCTCGTAAGGACCTCCTTAAAAAATATCACAGAGAAGGAACCTTTCGCACGGAAGCACCCAAGGTGAACTTGGAAATTGTGAGTCATTTAACCGACATCGCCAAAAAGAGAGACCAACACTTTACCGATACACAAAACTGTGTGGGTGCAAGTCTGATTTCACTCGGAGCAGCAATCTCAATGTTGATGGAAAATCCTGAGGATGGAATTGACCATTTACAACTTATGAAATATCTTTGGGACTCTGGAAAAATTCTGGCTGATATTTTTCACCAACACTCAGTTGCAAGAAAGTCTTTTATTACACCAAACCTCGATAAAGACATCAAATCTACTCTCGAAGCAACAAATTCTGATGAATGGCTTTATGGTGTAAAACTGAATGAGCAGGTAAAGGATGCCAAAAATATTAAAAAGGCTTCGGCTTCACTTAAGACAACAGAAAAACCACCTGCCAAGAAGTCGAACTACCAGCCTGGTTGGTATAACCAGGTAAACTGGAGAGGCCCACCTTCGAAAGCCAGACAGGTGGGCTATTTCCCAAGGAGGCAATTCACCAATGTGAGGTACAAACCGAAGCCATACCAGACAAAATCATCACAGAATCCAGGACGTTCGACAACCCAAAAGCAAAATCGCCCAGCATCGAAGAAGTAAATAAGGTAAATTACACCGCAGGTCGACTACAACATTTTGTAGAAATATGGAAAAGTATTACAACAGATGACTTCATTTTGAATTGTATTCAAGGTTATGATATAACATTCAAATATAAACCATTTCAATTTCAAGAGCCAACTCTTCCGCAGTGGCCTCCGGATGAATTTAATAAAATTAAACTAGAAATTTCCACACTTCTATCTAAAGGAGCGATTGAAGTGTGTGATGAAAGTGAAGGACAATTTGTGTCATCCTACTTTTTAGTTGCCAAACCAGATAAGTCTTATAGATTTATTATTAACTTACAAAAATTAAATGACTTCATACAAACTTCTCATTTTAAAATGGAAGACCTTAGAGCTGCACGTGACTTAATTTCTCCTCATATGTATATGGCAACATTAGACTTAAAAGATGCCTATTTTCTAGTCCCAATGTCTAAAAACAGTAGGAAATATTTAAGATTTAGATTTAATGGCGTTTTATATCAATTTACATGTCTACCGTTTGGATTATCAACTAGTCCTTATATTTTTACCAAGATCATGAAGCCCGTTATGAATAATATACGCTTAAATGGCTGGTTATCCTTAGTTTACTTAGACGATTTACTGTGCGTTAATGATACATATGAATCCTGTAATAGTAATGTAAAACAAATTATTATATTGTTAGAAAAGCTAGGATTTATTATAAATTATAAGAAAAGCCATACAAATCCAAGTAAAAGATGCAAATATCTTGGATTCTTTTTAGACTCAGAAAAATATTCTGTGGATTTACCAGATAATAAGAAAAAACAAATTATTAGTTTTATAAAACATTTTGAAGTAGGAAAAAAGTACAAAATCCGCCTTTTCGCGCAACTCTTAGGAGTGTTAGTTGCAGCATCACATGCAGTGGAATATAGTAAAGTATATTGTAAAAGACTAGAAAGAGCTAAATGGCTAGCACTAACTGTTAACAACGATGATTTTGAAAGTTACATGATGATCACTGATTATGTAATGGAAGATCTTGCTTGGTGGAATATTAATGTGTTGACTGGTTCAAATCCCATACGAACAAGGAAATACAAAATAATTATTTCTTCAGATGCATCTGGATCAGGGTGGGGTGCTGAATCAAATTCAATAATCACCCGTGGTTTCTGGAGCCAGAATGATAAAAAATTTCACATAAATTATCTTGAACTTCTAGCTGCCTTTTTTGGCCTTAAATGTTTTGCATCTAAACTCAGCAATTGTGAAATTTTATTGCGTATAGACAATACTACAGCTATTTCTTATATTAATAAGGCCGGCGGTGTCAAATTTCCCCACTTAAATGAACTAGCCCGAAAAATCTGGCAGTGGTGTGAGAGCAGAAAGATATGGATTGTAGCTTCGTACATCGCTTCAAAAGAAAATGTTGATGCAGATACTGCTTCTCGTGATACCAACTTAGACACTGAATGGGAGCTAGCAAGAAAATATTTTAAACAAATTGAGAACAAGTTTGGTACCTGTAGTATTGATCTATTCGCTTCTAGAATTAATACCAAATGTAAAACATTTTGCTCGCGTTACCCTGATCCAGAAGCATCAGTAATAGATGCTTTTACAATTTCATGGGAAAAAGAACATTTCTACGCTTTTCCCCCCTTTGCAATAATATTGCCAGTATTAAGAAAAATAATAAATGATAATGCAACAGGCATAGTAGTTGTACCAAATTGGCCCACGCAGGCATGGTACCCAATGTTTAAATCACTTTTGTGTGAATACCCGTTAATATTGGAACCTGCGGATGACCTACTTCTTTCTCCTTGCAGGAGCCGTCTACACCCTCTGTCACGCAAACTCTCATTACTGGTAGGGAAATTATCAGGGAGGCATACCTGAAAAAAGGAGTTCCCGAGATGTCTGTGGATTTTATTATAGACTCAATATCACAATCAACCCTTAAGCAATATGAAGGTTGTCTCAAAAAATGGGTCCATTTTGCAACAAGAAATAAATATGATATATTTGATCCTACCAGTGCTAATATTATAGAGTTCCTAACAATTAGATTCAATGAAAATGCAAGTTATGGTACCTTAAACTCTTCAAGATCAGCAATCTCACTTATAGTAAAAAAAGACATATCCAAGGATGCCCTTATATCTAGATTTTTCAAGGGCATTTTTAGGAGACGCCCTTCTGCCCCCAAATACTCTGAAACTTGGAATATAGAACAAGTTTTAGATTATATTGAAAATCAAGATAACTTGGAAAATCTAAACTTAAAAACTGTATCAGAGATTGCTACAACATTATTAGTTATGGTTACAGCCCATAGATTACAAACAATAACCTTAATCAATATAAATGAGATATCTATGACTTCATCAGGGCTCGAAATTAAAATTCCTGATAGAATAAAAACATCAAAGCTGGGAAAAAATCAACCTTTACTTATGATTCCTTTTTTTAGAGAAAGGCCAAAGGTTTGTGTAGCCTCCATAATTCTTCATTATTTAAACAAAACTGAACCAATTAGAGCAGGAAATAAGAGATTATTTCTATCTTCAGTGAAACCTCACAAACCAGTTAGTTCTCAAACAATTGGCCATTGGATCAAGTCATTACTCAGTAAAGCCGGCATTGATACTGACAAGTTTAGTGCATACAGCACCAAACATGCATCTGTGTCTACTGCCTACAGAAGAGGGGTAGACATTGATACAATAAGGAGAACAGCGGGTTGGACAGAGAGGTCAACAACATTCGCACGGTTCTATAATAGACCTCTTGCAGAACCAAAGAATAAGTTTGCTATTAGTATTTTAAGTAAAGATAATTAAAAGGTTACATTATTATAAGCCTATAATGTGTATTAAATAGGTTTCTTGTGACATTGTTTATGGTGATTAAGAATAATCAATAAAAGGCTGTGACATGGTTAAAAATTATTTGTATCATTTCAGTTGATCATGAATACAAATACTTTTGAATAGAGCTCTATCACAGACTCTAAAAATCTACATTTTACCTATCATCGAGAACGAGACGCGTAGTATAATTGCTCGATCAAACGAGCCCGCCGAAGGCGGGCGAAGTTCGATCGAAATTATACGAAGCGTCTCGTTCGAAGATGATCACTTCCCACCCATAAAGAGGAAGTTACATGTTATTACTATCGTAATAAACGAACCCCATCCCTGTAATCATCTTACACGAAACTGTGATATCGCTTAAGTTACTCTGAAATATATGGCGACCGGTGGAGGCGCGCGGGAGATGGCAGCATGGGGCGCGGGAAATTTCAAATTTAAATCTCTAAACGTTGTGAAGTTTAAACATACTTAACAGTACTACATTTTACCTATCATCTTCGAACGAGACGCTTCGTATAATTTCGATCGAACTTCGCCCGCCTTCGGCGGGCTCGTTTGATCGAGCAATAAATCATAACAATTATTTCGTGATTGGACAATAAAGTGGAAACATCGACCTCGGGGTAACAGCGGTAGTTAACTTCGACTTATTGAGATATTCAACAAGTGTTAGATTCGGACTATTAGACACGTAGATTGCTTGTTTCGTTAGATGCGTCGCTGATAGTGAAATTGTGGTAGTAGTACTAGAATATCTGATCACTCTTTGAAACCTGTACAGGTTTAGTTTTACGTAGGTATTTATTTAAAAATGAGTTAACTCTGCACTGAGGTTTAAACATAATCAGGGATTTATAGTATAACATACTATTTATGTATTTAATTATAATAGTAAGAGGCAATAGTAGTAATTCAATCAGATTATGAGCTCGGTTACCACGCATTGCTAAATGTCGAGTGATTGTGCATTGTGTTGTGTTGAATTAATCTGATTTATTATACGAAATAAAATTACACAAAAGCCTGAAGATTATTAAAACAATGACCTATGCAATGAAAATGACTACTTCATTTGCAATTTCAGTAGTGCTTAAATTGACTAATACTAAGTAATCTAACTGGGAAATATAGAGCGCATTTACTGTCCAAAATAATCTAATGATTACCATTACATCACAATGGACCATCTAATTTTTTACGACAGAAACGGCGAATTAATATAGACCATAAACCCTAGACCCTAATAGTTTTATGGGACACGTGTCGAAATCGTCTTTATGACGGCTGCTTACCATTGATTTATGAACAATGGGCTTAACGAGCCCCAGTTTTAATATTTACGTTTATTTCTTCTAAATGACGCATCTGTATCTTTAAGTTTATCGACGCTTGGAATGAAATCGTTAGATGCGGGTTTGAAAAGAGATTTTGAACAGTTAAAATCTGATGAGTTTTCATCAAAAACTGTGTTATTTTTACTACATTATAATAAGTAAGTACCTATAATTACCCATACACTCGCTGTTAGTTCTCAATCGTTAGCGTAGTTAGGTGGGTTGGCAAAAAATGGGGTTTGGAATAGACTCATTTTATTCCAGAAAACTTTCGGATATTGCCACTTGCCAAGTATAGCAAGGAGCGGGTTGTTAGTGTAAATATCAAGTAAGTAAGCAATACTTAGCAATTTTAAGTAAGTTAGTGATACTTTATTGTACATCATCATCATCTCAGCCATAAGTCGTGCACTGCTGAACATAGACCTACCCTTGAAGAGGGGGGGGGGGGGTTGCCATAATTAAGCTTGGCAGTAATTAAGTACAAAGGCGAAGTTGAATTCGTTGTTTCTTTATTTTATATTTCAATTACGTGCTTCGAAAATTGTTAAACTTTGAAATGAGCCAATGTAAAATGACTACATTATCTTAATACTATCAAGAAAACAAATAGAATATTAAGATCCATAGTGTAGAATTCAGCTAGTTAAACTAAAATCTCTTCAACAATAAATAATCTTTACTTTCAAGTAACTTATTTCACAGAGTTCGTAAGTTCTCGTGCTACAACTAACAATAACCAGTGCTTGGTTTGAACTGGAATAGCAAATAGTACCTAGTTAGGTTAACTGCCAGCTCTAGACGTCAAGTAACAATAGCTTGAAAGTTACACGCTAGTTAGTTTCATATAACTTCATATAACCAAGTCGTTCGCTAGGTTTTGTTAACTATACTTACACGCTAAGCATGTTTGTTTTATTAGTTACGAGGTATTTTAGTATGGTACTAGCTTGACTGCAAATATTCTCACTAAGTTGGAAATATATTTATACACATGCAATATTTTAATGGTATATTCAGAGAAAACATTGTTACTGAATTAATATTTTTTTGTGTGCTAAAATTTTCTTTTCTTACTTACGGGTCTTAAAATGGAAACTTGATCTTTTTTATACCACAAATAATCATACGATCTGCCAAATGGTAAACAGCTGCTGTAGCCTATGGAAACCTGCAACTCTAGATGTGTCACATGCTCGTTGCCGACTCTAAGGTTTTATCTAATTTTCTGCCCAGGCTAACAACAATTTTCAACTGACCACTTTCGTCTAAAATATAAGATGAACAACATTTCAGACACAGTTGAAACCTTTTATAATAACAACATGAAAGGGACCACCATATTTTGGCATTAAATCCGATATTTCGTAATAACTGGTGTTAGAAAACCGGATCTTAAGTAAAGTCGGTTCTTTTTTTGTTTAAAATTATTTTAATATAAAATGTTGTCCTGACATTTATTTCTTATTACATCCGATATTTCGTTATAATTTGATGTAGTTATAAAAGATTTCGACTGTACATTACAGTATTAGGTAATAAGGATAAATAAGTTCCCACATACTAAGAAACGGGCAACAGCGATGTCTAAATAAGGAGCAATAAAGCCCGAAATGGAGTTTGGTAGCTTTTTAATCCATATGCAGCAAAAATAAACAAGATCGCCTATTGTAAACAATTGCAGTGCGTGCGCGCAGCACACCTGCTGCGGGTTGTGGTGAGAGGCAACTCGAGCAAAATACTAACACAAGTGCAGGAGTAAAATATACTGTTCGAAAGTACGATAGACGAGCTTAGATACCTACTTTAACATGTGGACAAATTTAGTAAAACGACCCACTTTATCGATTTACATGACACTTTATTGTTTCATTAATAGATAGCGTAAATAATGTGGTTTTTGGAAGAAGATACATACTAATAACTCCATATCAATAAAATGGGGCCTTTTTTCGTGGACTGACTCATGTATATATATGCAAAATGTGGTGTATGCATGTATGTATGTCTGCAACAATACGATTTGGTTAAATGCCTGCGAAAAATTAGCTTTTTGTCTTTTTGTATCTGCGATGTGTGAAAACAAATAGTAGACACAGTCACCTAAGTTATAAGCTTATAAGTCAAATTGATTAAATATATATATTAAATGAGCATGTATTTAATTAAAAGTGTGTTTATATTACCTAAATACATACTGTATTCATTTAAAGTAAGAAAATATACACAAAAACTGTCTTAAATAACGCCCCTTGAGAGTAGTTCAAATCCCACTACCCCCTGCATCTGTGCACACACAATATTACACCCGTACGCTGACGTACCGGCCGAGACTGTTTACAAATAAATCATCCAGTATTATTTTATTGCCCTGCCAGCTTACCACCCTTAACTTCTACGTCATAAGGGTCAGAATGGAATAGTGGGAGCAGAGTAACTTCCGCCGCGCAGGTCATCGGACTTGGCGCACGTGAAATTATGATTATTTTGAGGTACGGATGTTGGGGAGGAAAGGAGAGGCTTTAACTGAAAATGTGACGTTTTGAGGATTAAGTTGTGAAAACGATGTCTATCAGATCCCCATTCTTAACCTTTTGAACGCCAGGCACCGGACGAAAAAATGGTGCCCTCAGCGCCAGCGCGCGCGAGCGCGTAAGGCAAACCAGTTATATTTTGGACGTGATATCACGTTCTGGCGCTGACGGCATGACTTTCCGTGCGCGTGATATGACGGCTTTGGCGGTCAAAGGGTTAATGATACTGTTACTGTTACTACTGCTGCTATAGCTGTTACTGATAGATAGAGTTCGATTCTGTCATATAGAGACGTGTAATAAAAGTCCACAATGCAACACAATGGATAACTGATAACGCGAGCTCAAGGGTTTTATGGCCCCGGTCGTCACATTGGTTGAGGGCTACTATAGTCGTCAATGTCATCGTGTCAAGCATTCGGGTGAATAACCAGTTGTATTCATTGAGCACTCTAAGTTTGCTTACTTCTCTATGCTTCTGTTGTCTGTACAGTTAGCAGAAGAAGTGCATCATATGTTGAAAATGATATTCTCACATTCTTACCACGTCGTTCTAATATCACTCTGTATACTTCAAATACAAACTTCTATTGCTGATATGGATCTCCCCAATCATTAAGATTAGTTACTTTCAATCAATAACTAGCAGCATGATACTATCCTCAAGTTCTCTGAGTCAGAATAATAGTTTATATTATATTTATTTTATACAGTATAAAAATAACTATCTTTATAGTCTTGCTTTTATATCTGTCGATATGTAAATTTAGTTCCATCTCAATGCAAAGATAAGTACAAGTAAACAAATCGATTAGATAATAATGAAAATGGAAGTCAATGACATCACTGCACTTGTTTGCAATTGGCAAACTTCCATCAAAACTATCAAACCACTATCCATTTAAAAGCTGTAAGTTCAAAAAGCTCAAATGGCATGACGTCATGTGGAAAGCTTTGAGTCTAAATTTACATTACAGTAGTGTCATTGTAGGGCGGAGGTCAGTAGCCGATGCAGATGTGCAATAGACATACATAAAGACAAACTTAATGTCATATCGACTAACCAGGAACTAACCAGTTCAATCCATAATTAAATTATAGGCCATCGAAATTCCGAGACGTCCCACTAGCCAAAAGTTGTGTGTAAGAATAAGAACTCGCTTCGCTTACGCTTCCGCTCGTTCGGTAATATTTAAGTTCTCTAATTTAAAAAATACAATTCATCGATTTTTAGTAGTCCAATGCTTAAACACATTACCATCGATAAGCTTAATATGAACTTTTTATATTTTCTGCCCGCCGTACTAAGCAAATTGACCCAAACCAAATGCCACAAATTATTTCGTAAAAGTAAACTTTGCAAACAAATCGTGTAGAATATTTATGACATCGATAACTACAGGTAAATAACGCAGGTACAAGTATATACTCGTATCATTAATGAACTCATATTTGGATTTAAAGTCGAATCAGCAAAATTGAGACTATAGTACTAATGCCAACAAACGCTATTAGTAGACGAATTCTAAGACTGCGTTCACCACAACATATGGCTTTTTCAGATTGAATAGAATGCCTATGGGTACATTAAACGCTGCCAGTAAAAAACTTAATGCTCATTCTACAGCGTTAATGAATCTTCTGCCGTTATCGCAGGTCGCTATTGATAGCCTGAGGAATATTTATTACCAAAGAATAATTAAAACACAGTGCCCTCGTTATGTTTATTACGATAAATTGAGTTTTTATATAGTTTCGCCAAGGCAAGTGGGGCAAGTTGTGAGAGTGCTCTTATGGAAAAGAATTCCAGTTGCCTGGATAAAACTTAGCACTATGTATATAAGGTATTTGTTTTCGATTTGTGTTATTCACGGGGGCCAGAAGCGGCTCGCGGAGAGCCGGCCTGCTACGTTGATCTTAGCAAATGGAAGTCCGTGATCTCTGCCTACCCCTTTTGGGATATAGGCGTGTTTGTATGTATGTATGTATGTTATTCGGTTTTAATATGATTACAACCTATCAGTGGAGGAGCATAAAAATATTCTTAGGTAAGTCTGTGCTCATGATGCTTCACTTTTTTTCACACGGACAACTTCTCAAAAGTCTGGAAAATATAACAGGAGGGAATAATAGTTATGAGATTAGGGTACATAGTTATTCCCAAAAAATCACATCGATATTTTAAACCGTGAGATGACAGTGACTGACGAGTTTTGTTAATACTCATAGTGTGGTAAAATTTACCGAAATATTGCAGATTACTGTAGCTTGTATATTTAATTATTTGTGCCTCGTTATATAGACTGCGCATTTTTAACTAGCCACAGTGTTTACTACTAAATATATACAGGGTGTTATAAAATCGGAATGAGTCGTAAAAGGGCCAGTAGTTGGCGGGGCTATTTTTTATTAGGGCGCCGTTTAACGGCCAGTCCTTTGGGGCTCTGAACTTTAATGGTAACAAATGTGTGTGTACCATTTATATACATGGTAGCACCTATATAACTAGTGCAATTAAATATGGTAAGTTCACAAGGTTTAGTACAAAAGTTGGCATCTGATTCATATAATTGCGTTCAGTTTACTAAACGCCCCCAGTAAAAAACTTCATGCTTATTCTATACTTATACATACAAGTATGTACTCGTAGCTAATGAACTCATACTTAGATTTAAAGTAGAATTAGCAACATTTCCAATATTTCCATTTATGGTAGCAGCTATATAACTAGTGCATTTAAATATGGTAAGTTCACAAGGGCTTCTGAAAATGTAGTTAGCCTAAAGGTTATATGCATATTACCTAGATTTATCATATTTCAATCCGAACAAGATCAACGGCAACCATTGAACAGTCGACGTGGAAATCCTTTCATGGGGGAGGGATGCTAGGACATTTAAAGCAAATTCTTTAAATTTATTCATAAGTTAGAAAACTATTGGAAAACTTTTCATGTTATGCTTTTACTACCAAACAACGCTCATAATTTCATCCACAAAAACAAATTTATTACAAATACATTTGTAAACAGACTATCAAAAATAAACACCCAAACAAATTACGATCATGGGTGTAACGCATCGCCTCTTAAATTATTTCTTAATTATTGGTGGTAATTAAATGCGTTCGATTATATGCCTCATTTTAAGGTCCTTGCCGTCCATAATGTGTCCGTTTGTAGAAGAGGTCCTTAGGTATACAGGATGTACTTACATTAAAAGCCCAAAAAATGTGGTTTAGTATTACTGACACTGAGAACAAAAAAATTAAAAAATATGAAAGATTTTTTTTTTATATTACAAAAATATATTTTTCTACTCCTGCATTCTAATTTGCCAATAAAATGACTTACATGTAAATTCAAAGCATATACTTTATGAACGTTGTCATAATATGACTCAAAAGTCGATTCTTAGGGATATAATGGGTCTGTTACCGAGGCGGGCCCCGCACCGGCGCCGCCCGCCGCTGTAGACGAGGCGGGCGCCGATGCAATCCGCCCGGAGACTGAAGACAATTGTATAGAGGCAGCAGGTCATTCGTCGAACTCAATGCTTACCGGCTTGCCTAGCACTCGTAGAAAAACTATTGTGTGCAACGGTACATAATTAGGTCTTAAAATTCTCGGGTCTGTTTTTACAAAATTCGGCTTCGCCTCATTTTGTAACTTCGACCCTCGAATCTTAAGAACCCTTATTATGTAACTGTTGCACAAAATACTATTTTAATGCGCCGCCAAGCAGTATAGCATAATATGTTTTTTCAGTTAATATCGTACATGACACTATTTTCCAAATAAGTATGAAATTGCTTTTAGTAGTATTAAATGGTGTTTTTATGTTATCCGAAAAGAGTCAAATGTCTCACTTCGTTAATAATCGAGTCCCACGCAAGAAGTCGTCATAAAAATAATAAAATTTTATATTTTGCGATTGCGTCCAAATGTAATTGTGAACCGAAAATTTTATGTGGTCCAGTTGTGGACATTTTATGTTTTTAAAAGTTTACATAACTGGGGTGTAGTTTATGGCAAAAGAGTATGTTTTGGCACTTTTGACTTGTTTTTAGAAAAATTATTAGTCCCAAATATAAAAAAAACTATTATCACCTGTTTATAAATGAGATACTATTTTTTAAACATTTCATGTTCAACGTTCCATGTGAACTACAAGTTTTGAAAAACTAATGATTTCATATTTACACTAAAGCTAGAAACTTATGTACATATCATAAGGTAAGTACATATTACATTACCTGTACGTTTCAATTTCAAACTACACTCGGACAATTAAAATAATACATTACTACAGAGGCTGGGAAGTAGGGGGTTGCCGGCTGAGTTATATAGACGGCCGAGCGTAGCGAGGCCGGATAGTTACGAGGCTGGCAACCCCTTTTCACGCCGAGGTATGTATAGTGCTTTTCTCAAACATGATTTTTGTTACAAAAATTTTTTTCAAAAGATAAAAAAAAAACCAAAATGTTTCTAAAAAAAAAATTTTTCCAAAAAAATAAAACAAAAGAATTTGGAAAAAATAATACTATGATGATTATTGTTTTATTTTGATATGCATAAGTAGTGGCAGAATGTCAAATGAACTAATAAGTAAATATCGCTTATTTACATATAACCTTAAATGGCTGAATGCCATGATCCTGTGCCACAAACATATGTGGAATGGATATTAAAAAAAAATTACTTTCCGGCCTAGGCCTTCAATTTTATATGAAAATCGTTACCTGTTCTCTGGAGTTGATCCGCCCTAAACGTGATAACGGTAAACGTCATTGCATGTTTGAGAAAACACCTTGTATAGCTTTTCCATACTAAGCTGCGTGCCAATTAAAAATCTACTCGAAAATGAGCTAGTAATTTTGCTCTTAACATGGGCCACGAACAACTTGTAATTTTTCCCCCAAAAAAACCGCATTATACACGGACATCGAATCGACACCGCCGAAATGATCCTATAAATACCGCATTTTATATCCCCAAGACATTCGGCTTCCAATTTATACCGATGTTATTGTCAAATTCAGCTCAGCACTTAATTCATAATTTTACGAGTTGATAAACTTGTACGGACTTTATATTTTTGTACCGTTTATTTTTACTGGTTCTTGCGCACGGTTACAAATTTGGATTACGTCAGTTGACTTGAGAACTAAAACCGAGGCGGCAATTTTTAAAATTCGAGCGCTCGACTCTGATATAAAAACTCTGAAAACTATGAAATGGTATGATAGTAGCCATAATGAATCGAAAACCTTGGTATTTTAAACTATAAACTTGATTGTGTAGCTTCTGTGCGTAGTTACTAAATTACTAAAACTCTTTTGGACCAACAATTAGTATCGACATCATCATTCTCCTTGCGGTTATCCCGGATTTTGCAACGTCTCAGTTGAGCTTGGCAACCTAAGCCCATGAATTGGAGAAGGCACTACTTTTTATGAAAGCGACTACCATTTGACCTTCCAACCCTGAGAAGAAACTAGACCTTATTGGGATTAGATTCGGTTTCCTCGCGATGTTTTTCTGGCCATTAGTACCTACATATGTCTATTTTTTTAAATGTATACTGCAATTGCATATTTTATTTTTAGACTAAGTATAAATCTTTGTGAATAGTACAAACTTTACAGTTTAATGGTTTTTCTATCTTATATTTTACTTTTGAGTCCGTAAATAACTCCAACAAAATAAAAGTAATTCTATTTCAGTGTCAAGTATATTTTGAACACACTAACGCCATCTGGTGTTGTCTCTGTAAACAGAAGCAGGTGGCAGCTTTCCGAACGAATGCTCTTTGATAACATATCACCTTTCAAGAGTTGTGCTATTTTTATCATTGAATTTGTTGGGTTTTTTATATACTATCGAAGAAGAATTCCTAATCGTACATAAAGCAGAAAAAATAAAATCAATATACAAGGCGTTTTATCAACTATTACTTCTACTAGTGGTTCTGTGAACCGTAGACTTCGGATAACATAAATAACGCGACAGCAAACTTCCCCCCTTTCTCCCCTCATTTTCCCCCCAATCAAAAAAATGGCTCGACAATTTTTGGCAAATAGATCAAGGAACGTACATGCCAAGTTTCATCGAAATCGGATGAAAAATGCGACGTCTAGACCGACACTGACCAACCAACATACCAACCAACCAACCAACCAATAACCACACATCAAAATGCCAAATCGTCGTACCAGTGAAAAGGGAGACGTTCGTCGCCTCGCTACGCTCGGCTCCGCAGTCAATTAGCCATATTGTGCAAGGTGATTAGATAGTAGGTAGGCCATATTAAACAACTTTTTCTATAGGACCAACTCCGAAAACTTTTTTTGGCTGTTTCATACAGAGTGTTTCCTGTAATAAGAGCAATAAATTAAAACGTACTACTACTACTCCTCAAACAATATAACTTTTGTTCAACAGCTTAAGAAAAATATGTATTTTATGGATTGTCTCTTTTTCATACAAACTAAATAGTATTTTCAATGTACGTTAAAATCCGCCTAATTGACATTGCTTGTCAGTCTTGTCACCCTACAGACATAATCAGTTTCGGAATACATTGCGTGTTCGAATAAACTTTAAAGTGTACTAAAAATCAAACTACAAGTTATTTTTCAAATCACTGAACAAACGTTGTCTGGTTTGAGTAGAATCTACGTTTTAATTTATTGCTCCTATTACAGGAAACACCCGGCATATTTTCTATTGGGAGGCCAAAATTTTCTTTGGGATTTCGAGTTTGGTTGGTTGAAAAGTTCTGTATGACCTACGCAGCCTTATCACCTTGTAAAATACGGCAAATTGTTGAAAAAACATTATGTATAAACTAGATACAAGTCTTATCCATATCAGATAAACGAACGCACACTTCATATAAAAGAAAAAAAAAAATTGTATTTCACTGTTTACATTTATTACTAAAAAAGTTTGCAAACTATCTTTAGAAATTTTCATTATACGGTGATCCGTTTTCAATATCCTTAAGTGTATTTTAACGTAACTGCCCACGAGGTTCTCTAGCACCTTATTGTTCTATTCAATAAAAACTGCGGATTAAACCTGAGTAAATTTGCCTCCGAGTGTAATTTATTTGCGTGGAAACAAAGGCTACTAGAAATGCCTGTTGTTTTCTGAAAAATAAGGCTTTCGTTGGTTGGAACAGGCTCAATAGCTAATTACTTGGAGTTTTACCTATTGTAGTCGAATAATGGGTAAGTTCGATGCGATTTCTTTGGTATGGTATGAAATGTAAGATTGATTTACTGTGCTTAAGAAAATTCTTGTTGAAATTGAATCAAATGCCTGTCTTTATAGGCGTTTGAACTTGAAATACATACATTCGTTTATGAATTTAAATTACATTTTTGACGTGAGATACATATAGCCAGTCACAAATATAGATTTTTCTTTTATTTCACTTTTTTATATTTGCGAGTGATGAAACTGATGAATGATAAATATCGGTCTAGATAATATATCATCTTTTAGTATCTAAAACAATTTTTATTGGGCTCCGTGGGACTAGGTCGGTTTGTGTTAGATTAGATTGTCCAAAAATTTATATTTAGTTATTTATTTGAACAATTAAAAAACTTATATTGATATTGTCATAATACTCATAATAAGTAAAGAGTAAATATATATTTAAAAAAGCTTCAATTGTCCCCCTTGTTTTAAGTTGAAAATTGTATTTTAAGTTTGTTTACAAACAATTCTATGGACCAATAGGTAAGTTATCTGAAACTAAAAGCATTTTATTTATATATATTTTATTTCCAGTGAGTACAGAACGGGGCTTCAAAACAAATATTTATGTATTGTATGAACAAAACACAAACTATTCCCTTAATTATGGTGACCCCAAACATTCTTAAACCAGCTACTAATCGTATGCACGCCTAAACAGTCGACTTCATAAATATATTTACACTTCTAGGCCTTATTACAAAGGATTAAGGTGCAAAAACGTAATTTGTTAACGTCGACTGCACCAGGCTGACAGACCTAAAACACAGTTTCCTTATGACTGCGTCGACCGTCCAGTGGCGCTCTCATTAAGGGGATTGTGATTCCTAATAAACTAATCAATTTCTGTATAATCCATCACATTAAATTGTAGTCCTATTAATTAAAATAAAATAAATAAATAAATATTTGGGGACAATCTTACACAAATCAACCTAACCCCAAACTAAGCAAAGCTTGTACTATGGGTGCTAGGCGACGATATACATACTTAGATATGTAAATACATACTTATATACATAGAAAACATCCATAACTCAGGAACAAATATTTGAGATATTATTTTATTTTTAATTCCGCAACTTATGATCTATGTGATACAGTTTTATATTATTTACGTTTGGCTTCATCGCCTAAAAGTGGCCACCATTAGCCGTTTAGGTAATGAAGCAAAAAATACGCAAAATGAAACTATGGGACAAATACCAAAAGTAGCGTAATCAGAGGGCCTACCGCGAAGTTCGAAAATCGACAAAACAATGGCCCCATCTCTATGGCTCTTGCATATACGATAGAGAGTGATGCAAATAGACGATTCGATGAACGAAATGCTTCGCGGTTAGAGTGCGAGGCCTTTAGGACTACAACTTAACACTGATGGATTATACAGAAATAGATATTATTAAGAAACACAATCCCCCAATGAGGGCGCCTCTGGAAGGTCGACACAGTCTTAAGACCGACATACATATGCATGAACTGGTGTGATAGACTGGGAGCAAAATCTCAAATTCGCTCTCCTTCTCCATGCGACAGGCAAATGATATTACTTTTGGGCAACCGGGCTTTTTACGTGGTTTAGACCCTGCTGTATCCGAATCGCCGGTTGCCATCAAAGAAACTACAACCAGAAGTGAGATACGGCCAAAAAAAGGACCCGTTTTTTAGCTTTTCTTAAATAACTCGAAAACAGTAGCACCTACCAAAAAATGTTCTTCCACTTAAGTAATCTACATAAAATTCTCTATAAAAAAGGCTCTATGCAGTTTTTTGCTGGGATCAATGTTTAATGAGATATAAAGGGACTAAAATAGACAATAAACATATATACTAATTAGCTTTTTCCCGCGAGTTTGTCTGCGTGGGATTAACATTCGCTATAATAAATTAATGAAATGCCGTAGTATAATCTTACAGCAAAAATAAATTTAACGTATAAGCTTTTTTACGTCTACAGTAAGCAACAATTCCATACCAACTTCAACCCCCCGTTTCATCCCTTTAAAAGATGATTACTGGGATAAAAACTATCTTATATCCTTCCCCACAACTCAAACTATCATCACACCAAATTTCATCTAAATTGGTTCAGCGGTTTAAGCGTGAAGAGGTAAGAGACCCACTGACTAGTCCAAAATTATTAAACTCTCTCTCCTTCTCGATGCGACAGGCAAAGCACTTTTTGTTTACAGAAGGGTCCAAATAGGGTAAAAATCTATTTGGACCCTTCTGAGTTCGAAATTTAAAATATTTTTTACCGGAAGTGAAATATTTAAGGTGGCGGCCAGTATAAACCTAAGCGTCGAAAAATCTATGTTCCTCGTAGGGATACCCCCATTCATTATGCTTTATTTTTAACGATTGTTATTTTTGGGAATAACAGTTGTAATTATAATATTTTGCAATTGCCATCAAATAATGTTAGACCGGAAGTAAGATATAGAAGATGGTGTCAAGGTCCAGCAAGGCTTCAAAAATGTACCTACTATTCTTTTTTTGGACGGAAATCTCTCGTTTTTTTTTATATTATTGTATTATTCTTCAGTGTCACAGTTTTGACCCAAAAGGAGGCTGCGGAGTATATGCGCGAACATGACGTAAACTCACTCCTGCAGAAGACCAGGCATGCGGCGATGCTGCCGCCTTTACATTCTTTACACCCACTCTTTACACCTTTACAACAGCTCCATCATTCGCCTGAAAGGTTCCGAGCTAGAAGGCCCTCAAGTATTCCGAGGTGCCGTCAGCGGAGGAGATTGCACGAGCAGAATTACAATGGGCCCGTAAGAGCAACGACGACGGGGTACCGGAGGTCTGCAGACGTGTTCCCAAAACCCCGTCCACAAAGCGCGTGGTGGAATACAGTGTTGACGGCGATTTCTAACTTTAAAGACCAGTATATTTGGAACCATTGCAAATAGGTAATCTTTTTTTTTTAATACGTGTCATTACAACTGTTATTCCCAAGAATAACAATCGTTAAAAATATGGTATAATCAATGGGGGTATCCATACGAGGAACATAGATTTTTCGTCGCTTAGGTTTATACTGGAAGCCATCTTAAATATTCCACTTCCGGTAAAAAAATTATTTAAATTTCGAACTCAGAAGGGTCCAAATAGGGTAAAAATCCATGTAAACAAAAAGTAATATGCTTTGCCTGTCGCATCGAGAAGGAGAGAGAGTTTAATAATTTTGGACTAGTCAGTGGGTCTCTTACCTCTTCACGCTTAAACCGCTGAACCAATTTAGATGAAATTTGGTGTGATGATAGTTTGAGTTGTGGGGAAGGATATAAGATAGTTTTTATCCCAGTAATCATCTTTTAAAGGGATGAAACGGGGGGTTGAAGTTGGTATGGAATTGTTGCTTACTGTAGACGTAAAAAAGCTTATACGTTAAATTTATTTTTGCTGTCAGATTAAACTACGGCATTTCATTAATTTATTATAGCGAATGTTAATCCCACGTAGACAAACTCGCGGGAAAAAGCTAATTAGTATATATGTTTATTGTCTATCTTAGTCCCTTAATATCTCATTAAACATTGATCCCAGCAAAAAACTGTTTAGAACCTTTTTTATAGAGAATTTTATGTAGATTACTTAAGTGGAAGAACATTTTTTGGTAGGTGCTACTGTTTTCGAGTTATTTAAGAAAAGCTAAAAAACGGGTCCTTTTTTTGGCCGTATCTCACTTCTGGTTGTAGTTTCTTTGATGGCAACCGGCAATTCAGATACAGCAGGGTCTAAACCAGGTAAAAAGCCCGGTTGCCCAAAAGTAATATCGTTTGCTTCTCGACAACGATTTCTTGAAAAAAAAAACCAGACTATGACTAACGCGATTTGCTTACAATAAGTGTTAAATAATCAGTTATTTTTAGTTTTTAGTGTTTATTTTTAGTTTTTAGCGGGGTCGGGAGTGATGAGCTATTGCTTCGGTGATTAACCTAAATTATATTTAGCTGTTTGTTACGAGTGAGCTGTTTTAGATTGCTAAAAGATACAGGTGATTTTCTTTTTTATTCTATTGCGAAATGCAGTGAAGTATTTACTAAAAAAAACGAAATAATCATGGTATCTAAAGTTATGTTATGTGCTAAAATAAGTTCAAACAAGCGTGTCATAAAAATGTTCGCATTTCAAAGAGTGTTAGGGTAGTACATATTTTTGAGTAATTTTCCTACAACCATATTAACTTTGGGACTTCACATTAAAAAAAGTGTATTGTGACAATGTACAAAAATAATCAAATTATTATACTTCTAAAAATAAATAACTCACGATACATTTTTTTTATGCGAAGTCCCAAAGAAACTCAATTAATCGAAACGTATCAATTAGCTTCTTAAAGTATAACTAATTATGCACATTTCACATTGAGCAACCTACAATAAAAAAATAATCGAATTGAAAATGAATTTAAACCAATAAAGAGAAGATTTATAATTTTTCAATTCTCAATAATCGAACTCGTGTGTATAAAAAATCTCAGGTCATGCAACGTCGCGTGCGTGCGCGCACAGTAGCATTATCAGCAAAAAGGTCTTAAGCGACTTGAAAACTAGTATACTTAGGCCTTTTTAAATTAGTACAGTAGCTTGGAGATTATAAGATTAGTGCATCAAAGAATAGTCTTAAGCGACATTGTACTGGGTTATACTTAGTTTCTTTTATTTGTGTCTTTATCAATTAAAAAAGGACCTTAATGTTGCAAGCTGTTAAGCTATTTTCACACATTACTGCAATACAATACGATTGCTACGGGATATAAATGCCCAAGTCAATAAAGTCCATTTTTCTGATCAAAAATTTGGTATTGTTATGCAGTTAAGCTGTTTTGTAACTGCAATAGCGCAATCGAGGCACTCATTAAGCTCTTAGGAGCGTGTTAGATTTAAAACCGATTTAAAACTTTATGTATTAGATTTATTAGAGGACGTTCAGGGCAGTTGGGCAGAAGGTAAGATGGCCGACAGAAAAACTCAATAACCCATTAACAGGTAGATATATTTGCCATATATTTCCAAAGAGGCCTTTAACTCTTGAATTCTTGTTTTATAGGTACCAAGACGGTGGCAAACAAGTATCCGCCTGATGGATTTCGGTTTCCATCGGCCTACCATTTTTTTAAGGTTACACTTTTTCAATAAATGTTATTAAGCCAAATTAGCTCTGATTTGCCAATGATTTTTTATGCAGGACATTATAATGGACGGCTATGATTATGAAAATTATCCGTATTATTACGAAACGATTTTTTTAGGACATTTTTGTGGCCATATTACCATACACATTTGTCCGACACATACTTAATTTTACTTATTGATTTAACTTGTCATGAAAACATATGTATACTTTTATGATATGATAATAAACCTGGCTTTTCACAAACTTAAAACGACTTACTTTATTATATTTAAAATGAACTCCTTATTATTAAATACCAAACAATTTATTATTTACTTTATTATATGGCCATAATATATATTACCAGTATATTTATATGGCCATTTAATTTTTATAACCATGTTAAAAGCATGTAATTATACATTTCAGAAGCTACTATAGTGTGAAATACGAATATCAGCAATTTTAATTGACGAATAAAAAATTTAATTGACGAGAAATTAGTATCTATTTGAGTTTTACGAGTACGAGTCGCCATCAAATATATCGGAGCGGCCAAGGTGGTCGCAAATATCTGAACAACGCCTCTATTGTCAAGGCGATAAAGTCCATGCTCAGATATTTTTAAGTACCCTGACCGCTCCGATATATTTGATGGCAACTGTACTAGAGAATATCGAATGTCGTTTCTCTCACATTTGAAAATGCGAATGCGAATATTAAGTTTAGGAATGTATACCAGTAAATAGCGGAAAGTCAACCATTTCTTTACCTAGGCAAGCCATAGCTAATTCGTATTTTTTTAAACCGCTTTGTCTTAATCTAGGAAAGCTGGTGGGATTTGAGATCTGTAGCCCTGCCACTGGCATACACGGTAAGAATCCGACCCAAATATAGATCGATACGGATAAAATACTCACCGTACTTGTAAATTAGTTGTCCGACCCTTTCGCACTCATCAAATAAGTGATCACATCATAATCATAATCATGTAATCATCATGTAAGTGATCACATCTCTTTCGCACGCAGTTCAGTTCATCACTCATTCATACGGTTTTGCATACATCGTCGCTTAGATATATATTTTTTTTTAATTACTAATACTGTATTTATTCAATAAAGACTGATCAACCTGAATTATCTTTATTAAGTACTTATGGAGTTCCGTCCCTTCGAATCGGACCGGTCAATCGTCCGGGTTCCGGCCATAAATTGGTCATTACATCGCATCCTGTTTGACAGTGCTGTCTGTCTGTCCACGCCCCTGGTTGCCTGGGAATACTGGAAATGTCGCTACATAGTGTACAGTCGGCGACATATACCTGCTTGTACACATTTTCACGTTATTTCCATAATTTACATGTAAGTCCTGTGAAAACCTTTTGATGCATAATTACTACGTACATAAATATTCCCTTACTATTTGCAATTTTTTATCATGTATCTATTAACCCTATGGTATGGTAGGGAAGGT
Source organism: Pammene fasciana (assembly GCA_911728535.1). Taxonomy (NCBI): domain Eukaryota; kingdom Metazoa; phylum Arthropoda; class Insecta; order Lepidoptera; family Tortricidae; genus Pammene; species Pammene fasciana. The sequence goes on from OU452295.1 coordinate 5,367,114, forward strand.
ATGAACTGGTAGAGAATACCATTATGTATTGGTACATTTTATTTTTATAACATCACCAAATCATTTTAAAAAATGCGACTTAATTATTTCAATTAGATTTAAACTTAAATGAAATGAATTTAACTTTAAGCAATTAACGGATATTTTTACGGAATTTTGAAGCTGGATTACTTAGAAATATTGTTTTAACTACACTACGAGTAAATCTTATTTAGCTAAAAACGATGTAGGTATTCGTTCTACCTTCTTCTGATTTCTAACCTGATCTCAGTCTCCAAAAGTTTACATGACTATCCTAAATAAAAAACGTTCACGTAGTTTTGAAATCATCAAAATCAACTAGAAATAATGAAGAGACTCTTACGTACTTTAAAAGGTTTTAAAACCCCATAACTTCCAGAACAACCGTGGGGCCCTTCAAAGATTACGACAGCACTGCTCTGTTCGATTATTATTCTTGGAAATGCAAAAACTGTCCGAAGTTAGCACGTTTCTCTTTGAGTGATTTATTAGTTTGCCTTGACGTTAGTCTCTTCAGTCAGAACTGAAATAAAAGTGTATAAATATAGCCCGATACGGGAAACATGGATACAAGAATAAAAGGTTGTTAAAGACAGAAAATCATTCCCACTATCATTTGCCGACAGTATAACATTTCTATGAATTTGAAAATCAGTTGCAATTGAACCAATCTCACAAATAAATTAAACCTGGATATGAGATCCGCATAACGCCTGTGACATAAATATATAAAAACAATTTACATTCAATTACACACCATTTTTCAAAACTTTATCCCTTAAAGTCTTTATCAAATTCCAAAACAATACAATTACCAGCCAACAATACAATATCGGAGCTGATATCAAACAAGATTACACGCCGAATAATATTGTATTAGATCTAATACATGATAAAGGTCTAATTATCGACACTGGGCTACACAATAGCGCCACACACAGCGACCAATCACGATTCGATAATGCTTTTGTCTTTACACCATTTTTTCCCATCAATGATTTGTGAAGACAGGACGCACAATACGAGCGGGATGCGGGCGGGAGAATAGCACTTTGTCACGGCTTAGCTTTTGTGGCGACGCAAGTGTTGGAAGGTTTCTTGGGAACGCTATGAATAGTGCTTAGGATAATAAAGACTATCTGGTGACTCGTTGAAAACTAAAACGACCGTCTCGAGAAGCAGCTGCACTAGTTTTCTAGGAAATACATGATACTTGAAATTAACAAGACATAGAACTTGCAAAAATAGTTTTAGATAAATAACAAGTTATTTTTATATCGGCTACAAAAAGTTAAATAAGACGTCGAACAGTCGTTGAACAATTTTAAATGAATGAAGACGTAGAAGCGGATGGAATTAGATCAAACACGAATGAAGACGACGATTCCAATGATGCGAAGCATGAGGCTACAACAAGAGTACGCGGCACTCGAGCAACGGAATTAATAGGCGAAGTGGCACGCAAACCCGATCCATCAGTTCAAAGGGCTCCAGTTAATGAATCAAGCGACGGCCGCCTCGCAACACCTCTTTTGTGGCCGGACAAAATCGACTTTGACGGAGCGACGTCCAAAATAACCGATCGTGTCCAACCCATTGTGGGTTATAATTAGACAGGAATAAACACGTGGTGGCAATTATCGCTGCAGCGGGTTAAATGAGGCACCGAGTTGTCGTTAATGGTACACCCGGCCTGTGGCATCCGGCCGAAAACCGTGGAAAAAGGATTACTGAACTTCCGAGAGAAATACTTACGATACAAATTTATGCTCTAGTATTAACGAACCCAGTGTAGTTACTATAAAATAAAATATAAATGTAAACTTAACGATATCATCACCTGAGATCAGCGTTAAAATCTCGGGATGATTGAAAGGACGTCTCAACTCTTTCGAAGGGCAGTATCGTTTGAACAAAGAGATTAAAACAACAACGGAGCTTAAACAATAAATTATAAATTACCACAACTGTGGCAGAGAGCGATTACAACGTCACATCTATCAGTGTGTTAAATTCCAACTGTTTAGTAAATTAACATTTAAAAGTTGTAATATCCGAACGTTCGGTCCGAGCGTGCCGCAAGGTACAATTCTCGGATATTAATCATTGAGCGCGGCGCGGGGCATACATCAAGCACCCTTTGAGCACCGAGGTTCACTCGACACTCTTACATGAATAAAGACTTAAGTGCCATAGAAATTATTAACATACCTGATCTTCTGGTTTCGAAGGTATGATTTGTTATAACGCCGCAGCTTTTATTGCGTCCATCCTAACGCAGTAAACGTCTCAATTTCGACGACTTCCTGCTTATAATTCATTAGTGAATCTAGTTGCCGATGCCGATCGAACCTTTTACGTCCACATTTTATTGGGACCAGTTACAAAAGATTAATGCTGTCGTCAAATGGAACGGTGCTGGCTGTTGTGCAATAAATTATCATTAAGTAACACCTTGTCCGAGGGTTTAGAGCGCCGTAAACCACGCTTAATACGCCAGAGCTAATCTTATCTAAAATTTTACCTGCAAGGGGAATAAATTCTTCTTTAACTATAGCAAAAAACCGCCGGAACCGCTAATGGACTTCGATATTCATAAAGGTGTAGACGTAACGAATATGAGTTTTATTACTGATAAGAGGAACTTTTTAATTGCAGACGGGTATACATTTATTAATTATAATATTGGCCGCAAAAAGGTATATGCAATTATGCAATAAAAAAGGTGTATTGGCCAGGGACGAGCCTAATGAGCTGATCTAGTTTATGGACTAGGGCAATAAAAGCGAGCTTTCGGAGCGAGTTGAGACTTGAAACGATAGCGGCAAAGGACACTTGCCTAGCAAGTACATGGATGAGCGCAGATGGATCACAATGAACAATTTCGCACGGAGATAAAAACAATCATAAACATGTCTGTAAATATTATGCTTATACAATTTTCATTAATTTAAAACATTATCTAAAGTTACTTGCTTATGTATTTTAAATGAAGATTACTTTTGCAAAAATTGAATCATTGATCAAACTAAGTAGCTTAATAAAAGGAGATGATTCTTAAAACCGTTTTAACGACAAAATAATGACATAAGTGCCACAAGTTATGGGACAGAAACTGCACAATATAAATAAAAATGTCACCGCAGCCACGCAAAATGTAAATGCAGCGGCTAAAGTAAATGGCTTGCTAAAAGTAAACTTGAAGCATCAGCAACATTGTTTTCTCGTTGTAGTTAAACAAATGTCCGCCCATCCAGACCTTCACTTAGCTAATGAATAAATAAGTTAAGTACGAAATGACTCTGAATTGATGATAGCTATTAGTTGTTGAGAGGATGCACTCGATATCATGTTTTGCTCTCAACTGGTGACGTCACGCTCGTTATTTTGCTTAAGTGGTCCAAAGGGAGCTGTTATTTGATTATGTATTATCTTAAAGTGTGGGACTGCATATTGCTGATACGAAGTCCGTCATTAATTGGTCATTTCATACATACCGGGTGTTTCCTGTAATAGAAGCAATAAATTAAAACGTAAATTCTACTCCTGAAACCACACAACGTTTGATCGGCGACTTTTAAAAATAACTTACGGTTTGACTTTTAGGACACTTTAAAGTTTATTCAAACACGCAATGTATTCCGAAATTATGTCTGTAGGATGACAATACTGACAAGCAATGTAAGTTAGGCGGATTTTAACGTACATTGAAAATACTATTTAGTTTGAATGAAAAAGAGACAATCTACAAAATACATACTTATTAAAAGTTATTTAAAAAAAGTTTTATTGTTTTTTGAGGAGAATCTACGTTTTAATTTATTGCTCTTATTACAGGAAACACCCTGTATACCACATAAAACAAGCCGATGAAGTAACCACACTATTTCTATTATCACTACATGCGGTTGTACTCACTTGTACCACCCTAATTAGTATATTTCTTATCAAATCACTCTAAATAAGGGTTATTCTTTCCAAGAACCCGTAGGCATGACTTAAAAATGTGATTGACAGGGCTTATTCAAGTGTATTTACATCAGTTTTCTATAAAAGGGATTAAAGTCAGTAAATACCCGGTAAAGGACTAAGGTATCTTTATTGTAAACTAAAGCAAGTCGTGAACCAGTAAGGGCTTAGTTAGCTTCAAGCGGCGTGGAGTAATGACCATCCATTAGCTATGTATCTGCCAGTCAAAGGTCGTGAGTTCGATTCCTGCATCACGACAAAGATTTTGATGAGCTTAAACGTCTTTGAGGTTTCCTTAAATAACTACATTATCGATTATAAGCACATGCACATTAATAAAAGTTAAGATTTGAATGATAAGTTTAAAATGATGTTAATGGCTATTTACATTAATATTTAATACTATTGTAAATTAACCATTAAAAGAGCCATATATTGACAATAACAGAATGTTTTATCGATTGAAAATTAACTCAAGTACAACTGCTAAGTACAAAGTAATGGTGTAAAGTGTTACAACCATAAAATATGACATATGCTTAGAACAGTTATTTCAATTAACAAGCAGTAGTAAAGGTTAGCAATAATCGCTATAACCTTTCAATTAGTTTTAAAACACTCAAACGTGGCGGCGTTAATTGCTCACGTGATGAGTTTTTAGTCAGAAGTCATGTAGTAATTAACTTCATAAAGCACAAAGCTATTATTGTGCAATGCACTTAAACTGTAGAAGTTAGCTAGGTACTATGTTTGAGTCTATCTACAACCAATCGCAGCAAAAAAGCGCTAAGTTATTAAATAAGTATACTGGTATATTACCTTTTGGAATTATCAATTTTTAATGATTTCTGCGAGTAACGTATTCAAAGCTTATGGGGATATCAGAAAAGTGCTCATTAGATTATTCATCAAAATATTTAGCTGAAGGAAAAAATTTACCAGCTAAATACGAGTAACATTACTCGTATCGTCTGTATCTTTCAACCATGTAGCTCTGTATTCGACAGATGAAACGCAGTAAAAGCGCGGCATGAAACGCAGCAAAGGCTGAAGGAAACTGCCGCAGCAAAATCCCCCCGCTACCGGCCATCTCTAAGTCCCGTGCAGCCATCTAAACCAACCTAATACCACTCTGGAGTCATACCAACAAAAATTAAAGGGTACTCACTGCGCGTGATGGTGGTAGTGCTGCGCGTGGTGCATGGCGGTGGGCGCGCTCGGGGGTGCAGCATGAAACGCAGCAAAGGCCGAGGGAAACTGCAGAGGCAGGAACCCCCCGCTGCCCGCCGTCCCCCCCACGTCCCGGTCAGGCATCATCCAATCCTCACACACATCACTATAAAGTCACTGGAATCACTACAGGCGTTCAGGAAACGTCAAGTCAACTCCAATCTAACCATCCTCTTTTTTAACTTGAGCGTTTTGAAGATCATTGTTAACTGGTTGTTTGCTGCATTCTTGTACCTGTAACAAAATAATTGTACTGAGTATGTGTGAAAAAGCTCTTGTAATTATATAGGTAAAGTTAGGTATAGTCGACTTCAAAGAGATGTATCCACTTTTTCACCTTATTGTAGTTAAGTCCAAAAGTGGATACATCTCTTTGCAGTCGCTTTACGTAAAAATTTCAACTGGAAAATAACCGTCTGGGTTATACTTTTTGATATTACCTCGAAGTACACGCAGATTACTCTTATAGTACCGACAACGCTGTTACTATATCCTGTTAATTAGTACTTTAAAATACATTAAATAATTTTAACCAGCAAACCGCGAAGCGTGCCAAAAGAATAGACATGCCCACACACATAAAAAATATTACCCTTCCATTTCAAGTAATTAGTTTCACTTTAATTCGGTAGCTTTACACAAAGAGTTAATGATTCTGTGTTAAGTTTGCGTGTTCACCCGTTGTTACTTCAATTGCCTCTATTATGGCTTAATTTACAACTGGCCGCAGATTCTGTACAAGGTAATTGGGCTTAATGAATATATGAACACCCAAAGTGTTTTAAATTAAGCTAACTTGAGATACAAACGCTAATGCAATGACGCCCATCTTAAACTTCGGTTGGTTGGTTAATGAAACTGGGTTTAATAATTATGTGATTTTGTAACTGCCCTAGAATAGAATTCTGTCTTACGGAATAGTTGAAAATATCAAAACTGCTTCTTAATTTATATGCCAATAAACAGAACTATTGAAATGTTATTTCTAGTTTATAGAAATAAGTGAAAAAAAATGGTTTTTTGGTGTAAGAATCATTAAAATTTTAGGATAATTCGACTAAAAAGGTCATTATCATCACAGTCATAAACAGATATCCGTTATCAGGAGGCATATTTGCAAACTATACTGAAAGATAATGATTTGCCTCATTTCAACCCGCTTGATACTTGTATAACCGATTTTTTGAACTCGTTTGTAAACAAGAAAAACAGAACAATGTACCTGTATCCAAATAGCCACATTATCCCATATTGTTCGTGTAATTAGCATCAATAGACATGGGAAAGAGTCTTAATTACCACTGAATCTCGGTAACGTGGACGTTGCGGGCAAAAAACGGAGCGACAAATTGTGCAGACGGACAGGTTGGACGGGTCCATCATTATCACGTACGGGGAAGTGGGATGTGGGGTGAGAAGTAGCGGGTTAGCGGGTAAATTTAGGGTTAAAAGATGTATGGCAAGACGTACGGCAATTATCTAACACCAAAACTGATAACTATATAAACTGATAAAAACACCAAAAACAGGGTTTATTACTCTCTGTAACTAATTGGTTTCAAACCGATGCCATTTGGTTTTAGGGGGCCCACCGACTATCAGTTCGCCTGACGATATCGGTCTGTCAGTTAGAACAAAAATTTGGCAGCTCTTAACAACTGACAGGCCAATATCGTCAGGCCGACTGATAGTGGCTGGGCCCCATTAAGATGAACAAATGGTTCCAAGTTTTGACCGCTCTCGTTGCCTCAGAAAATAATATTAACTCAAGTATTGGATATGTCACACTAACGCGTACGTATACTATACACGGAAGCATGAAGTATATGTCAGTTAAAAATGACAAGGTGTTAACCGTACGTGAACGCGTTAAGTCTCTTGCTTGTGCTCTCTTCCCAAAGGCTGCCAACGCAAAAATACCACTTGTAATTAATGAAGATGTGATTGTTTCGGACGTGACTCGAGCATTGTCCCTCGATAAGGCAATGAATCGATCGTAAACCTCGATATCGATATATCGATACTTATTTTCATTGAATGAGATTTACGATGTTTATGCACGTGGAATTGGCGGGCTGGTGTCGGGTTTTTATCGGCCATTCAAAAATCGAATGGTTTTGAATGCGATCGATAAATAGGGCGCTTTTGTTTTTATGGGTTCAACCATCCTAATTTTGAAATGAAGTATGTATTCCCCGACCTTACTATGCCCTAAGGACTATTTGGACTACAACAGTAAGGGGCCATTGTGCTTTCAGTCTTTTTGACGTTTAATGTTCATCTAAAGGGGATTCGTTTGTTTTGGTAATTATTTTTTACGTTTATGTGCAAAATACTGACGTGAGAAAACGACAGGCTAATGAGAAAGACCAATTTCATAACTTATTGACACAAATAAAAATCAACAACAACTAACCATCAAAAATTGAAAACCAAACCATTTGTTTTATAAATTATTTGTTACTATCTAGTTTTATAGCATCTTTTGAGGGACAATTTTTTTTCGCCACCAACAATGATCAATATCATGCATTTTTTTGCATCATCATAACTCTATTTTTGACCGTAGTAGAGCCTACTTAGTACAATTATGGTTTTTCATTCGACTGTTAACTCTCTTTTCTACAGAAAATTATGAACAGACAAAATAAGCATGCTCGTAATAAAAACATATCGATAACTTTCATGATTATCAAAGCCGTATCACATCACTAAAGTCCGAAATGAGCTGCAATGCGCATACTCAAGTCTGCGACTTAATACGGCTCTTAATTTCCTTTTAATTGTTTTTTCGCAGCGAATCGCTCGAAAGTCTTCGGAGAACCAGCCGCTAAAGCCTGCACGTTTGTATTCTAAATTTTACAGGTTGTACATGTGAAAAATATTGTTTTTTATATCGCTTATAATACATTATTAAGAGTCAAAAAAATCTGAGCGATTTTGAATTTTTTGATAGGAAAAAGGTACTGGGAAATATTGGCATATCATTTTCTGCAAACTATTAATATTAAGAAGAGAAAACAGATGCAAGAAGATACGGAAAAATAGTCAAGACCATGAACAATTAAAGAAAAAGAGTTGTATAATAAAGAAAATAAATAGGAATTAGTTTAAGTAAGCGAATTCATAATATTATTAGAGTTAGTATAGTATTACATATAACTATTACAGTATAAATAAGTTTCAGTTCACCAACAGAAAAGGAGCTCTGCTTATAAGTAAGTATTAGAATTACAATGCCGATAAAATTACTATTTCATTGAGGGCGCTAAAGTGTAAACCGCAACTTAGCTAATGGAATCAATAAGTCGTAGCCATTTTAAATATGTAAATATCAAGTAAATGCTTAATGTACACTTTAGTAATAAAATATACTTTTAAAATAACACTTTTTCTATATTCCAACAGGCACAAAACAATGTAACAAAACAACACTACGCCTTAATTTTTGAAATTTAACAATACCTACCTACGCCTAATATTTGAAATTTGTTTCAATTTCTTAAATGTTGATGTTTCTTAAATGAAATTTGTTTAAATTTCATCAATTTATAAAAAAAGAACTTTTTCGGTCAATTATTTTGCACTTAAAGGCTTAAAAAATATAAGATACACTTTTTGAGCTGCTATTTAACCCTTTCGAGTATATGAGATTGGTCAAAATACGGTCTTTACTTTTACGTGTTTTTCTGTATATCATTACAATTTGTAAGTACATCTTCACCCTTCTTTTAATTAACCCTCCGGGTAATTATCACAGTATTTTAATGAATATAATTACTTACTCTTTACTGTTAATTTTACGGAATTACAGAATAATGTTACTAGGGTAATTTAATGCATAACAATCAAAGAAACTGGAGCGAATATGTCATTACTCTTTATGAATTTTTTTAGCTTTAAGAAGTTCTTCCTTTTTGCCAATGTGAACTTTAGTAAAACAGTGCAAAGTTTTATTTATTTATAGTACTTAGTTCTTCGGTACATTGGTAGGTTCTTTTTGTTCAAGTTATATCATTATTTCGGGTATTTTAGCTTTATTACTTGTCTTTAAGTTATATGTGGTGACGAACAATTACTATCAAAATGATAGCAGTAATAACACAAAATAATAATTCCACTCAAAGGTTCGTACCTACGGAAACGGGATCAATTCTATGACGTGATAGAGCCGTGGGGTGCCCGGCCTTAGAATTGTCCCCCACCATATCGTCCCGTGGTTGCAGTAGGAGTCTGCTAAGGGAATATACCGGGAGATGGGCAGCAGCATCTTCCGAAAGCCTAAACAACAATAAACAAAAAAAAACTGCGCTCGCCAACCCGCCTGCCAAGCGTGGCGCGTATGGCAAACCTCCCCTTAAAGGGGGGGCCTATGTTCAGCAGTGGACGTCTTATGGTTGAGATGATGATGATGATGATGACGTGATTTGTAAAAAGTCCGTGAAAGTTTCTGCCTCTTTGATTTATAATAAACAAAACTGAATTGTTTTTAGATTGTTTTCACTAGATACCTTGAATAAACAACACTGTACACACCACTAACCCATAAATACTACAGCAAACATTTAACTTTCAACCGTTCGCGAAGAATTCGGTCACCATTCCTATTCCAAAGCGTCACAAAGCCTCTACCTACTGCACTCACGCCATTTTTTAAAATAAACTAGCGTAGTCATCGTATTTAAAATTCAATAACAAATCAGCGTTAATTATGCGCGCAGCGCTCGCGCACCAAATCCGTTAATTTCGCCATTAAGCCTCCTCCACACGGAGCGATTGCTGCGACATTAGCAATAAGTCTTGGTAGACAATGGCGTTAGCTGTCATTAGTCGTGGCCCTGCCCGGGCGCATGCGTTGAACGCAAATTGGCTTATTAGATGAGGTGTGATTGGTTTAGTTTGGTCTAGACGGTACAATTTAACCTTGGCAAGGACTATAAGACAATCCTAATCCTGGTACAAAACTAGGTTGCATGTGGAATTGAAATTTCTTCAATTGAAGTCAGTCATGTGAAAATTTTAAGTCGGCATTTATTGCGTAGTGAAGCCCATAAAAATATTATGTCTAGGTTATATTTGTTATTTCGCTCATTTCCATTTTATAATGTGATACGGCATAGTAGTTTGGGGCAATCTGAATATTAGCTCAGTTTTTAAATTGCAAAAATGTTCGTTGTTATTTTCTGATTGTAATACATAGAAGTGTAGATATTATTGACATACATTAATTCAAGTACTATATTAATACACTGCTCATGTCTTTTTCCACAAGAAATAAATGCGAACTACCTTTACAAGAATGTAGCATTACTCAACTACACGACTTTTCTACAATTAAGGTAAGTAAGCAGTATTAGTATAATTTATCCATTACCCGGGCGAAGAGGACGGAAGCGTCCAGCGGCTAAGCCTTTCAACTCCACTTAACATTCTCGAAGCATGGGGCTGCACCATATATCACAATAGACGAGCTCTGGGCTACGTGAGCTAAGATATTGTATAGCTTGTGGTGACAGTGTATCAGTTTAGACACAAATTGTGTATTTTTTCTGCAAAAAAATATGTTGGTATAAAAATATAGGTAATTAGTGTGAAAAGCTACGCTTTTTGTTGGACTTTGTTTTTGATAGAAGATTTTGTAATAAAGCTATTATGTATAAATAGTTGTTCAAGTAGGCTGTTAAAACTACTAAACTACTAACTTAGGAACCTCTTTCTTCCCGCTTTTTGTGAATTCTTCTTATTTTATTTATGTTATCATAAAAATGGTTACGCCTATTAAGTCCCACTCTGCTATTTGGGTACAGTCCTCATACATGCACCACATTATTATATTTTTTACCACAAATTTAATATTTTCGCAGATAGACTGCAGGTTTTAACTTTCAAACTACATAGTAAACCCCACCTACCTACCTACCTCCTCCTACAGGCTTATGATGGCAGTAGTTGTCCGCCGATAACTTGATAAAAAGCTGACAACTTGACACATTGTCATGTTTTGCTGTGTGAATGTGTCAAGTTGTCAGCTTTTTATCAAGTTATCGGCGGACAACTACTGCCATCATAAGCCTGCTACATAAGTTACGGAAAACTAATTACTGCTACGATGATAAAACCTTAATAAATACGATTATTGATAATAATAAGCTAAACTTAAGAAATAACAACGCAATGACAGGACATAACAAGACATAACGAATAGCCGTTTGTCCGATACCTATTAGGAATTGCCGACGCGTCACTATTTTCATTCACGGCAGACCTTTATTTATGTTTTCCACTTTTTTATTACTTTTAGGCGCTGACTGCTTAATGACTTGACGCCTAAACTATCACCAACTTACCCTTGCCGATAGACAATAAAACAACGCATCTATTAGGAAAGGATAAGGTTTACAGTTGAACAGATATAAGATTTCGGGGTGATTTAGAAAAGTAGTCCAAATTTGGAGTACAGTATTCCAGACACGAGTGAAGGAAGTAGAATATAAAACCAGCAGCTTCGGAATATAAAGTCGACCGTAAAATTTGGAGGTGAAACTTTAATTTAGTAGGAGGATGATAAGTTTACTTTTATGCGAGGAAGGCCGATATGCGTTTTAAATGAGGATTATTTATCGTGTTTCTGTTAATTGGTATAAGTTAAACCTTTAATTTTGTGACAAACAAGATGTTTATGGTTCAATATTTCACCAAGTCTTGTGTGACTAATTAATAACAAATGAAAAATGAGACAGAATGCTGAAGTATTTACAATTTCTGTTAAAAGTTCAGTGGTTTCATTCACACTAAAGTAAATAGTAGGTATAGTTATCCGTATCTCTACCTTTGATACAATACCAATCTTCTTATCTACTTGTCTATCAACACACGTCTGTTCTTTACAAAATGTATTCTGCTTCCCTACATAAATCTCTGAAGAAGTTTTTCTTCATCTCATTATGGACGGGAGCCAAATTCAAGTTCACGTTATATCGATTCTTGGTATGGCGCCGACGTATTTAGATTATTTATTATTATTGGTTTTATAAATAAACGCTTACTAGCCGTGAGGAGACTGCTATTTGTTATTGAGCTGTAACCTTTAAAGATATAATAAAAGTCAGGCAGGGTCTCGGCTATCTTTGAAATCTGTTAAAATCTTCACTAGTAACATGATAAATATTAACGTACTTTACTTCATTTCGGATAATAACGACTCTATTCGCTTTCTTTAGCTAGGGATACACGCACAGATGTGCCCGCCGGATTTGTCCGACGGATGTGCCCGGCAGACAAATCCGTGCGTGTATGGTGCGAATTGGACACGGATTTGCCTGCGGGCACATCTGAATAGCGCCATACACGAACGGATCTGTCCGCCAGGCATATCCGTCGGACAAATCCGGCGGGCACATCTGTGCGTGTATCCCTAGCTAAAGAAAGCGAATGGAGTCGTTATTATCCGAAATGAAGTAAAGTACGTTAATATTTATCATGATGATGATGAAGTAAAGTACGTTAATATCCCTAGCTATTATAATTTATCTAACAATCATGTTTTAATATCTGATGTACTTACCTTAAACAATTTTACTGCATGCCTTGGTTTTTTCTATGACATGGGATCATAGGAAAACACACACTTTTCAACTAAATCTAACTGACACTTGATTCATTTACTATAGATTCATTTGATATAGGTATATAACTCTTTTATCTTTAGGGAAAGAACTTATAATTTATAATAAGGATGGAAGTATCTAAGTAACTCTAACTGTGTGAGTTTCTACCATATTATCCAAGACACAAGCGCCCTTAAAATAAAGATCTTCAAGACAGTGCAACCGGTAGCTAACCATGTTTGACATACAATCCTTTACCCATAACGAATCAGTGGCATTTCTAAGCATGTTTAGTGACCGAGACAACAGGAGCTAATGTATGCGACACTAGCCAAATCCTTAAAATACAAACGTCACAAGTGTCTTTTAAACTGTCACGTAAAATTGACGTTTTGTGTCTCGATGCCAGCACAAAAGTTCTAGTAAAGAATTCGAAGGGCCGCTGGAGAAATGCAACGTTTTAGTCAAAGTTAATTGTTTATTTTGAAGAACAATGACGTTTGTGTTAATATTGGTGCCAGGTGAAGTAAAATGAATAAAACAAGTGATTTTAAAAAGTTTGAAGTTGACGCTAGTATCTAATGTTAAAGTGCAATTTTACATGTCCCAAATGTTTATTACGAAAAGAATGGTGAACATCGATAGAAGTAAGGTTGTACCCAACATTTCTAAGAAGAATATACAATTTCTCAAGAAAATGCAACTGTGTGTACCAAAAAAACAAATCCGCAACGCCCATATTCAGCACAAGTGCTCGGAATGCGAACCGATTGCGAATTTGAATCGATTGCTTTAATCGACACCTCCATAAATCGATCGCATACAGCCGGTAATGTAGCAATTAGAATGTGGATAATGTAGCGTTGTAAAACAGACAGAATGATTTCTAATCGTACGGTGCGACAATGATAATCGTAGGACAGTTGATCTGTGTTGTACTATATTGATAGTCGATTGGCACTTGCATGATAAACATTGATTTTGAAGGAGAAATATTTGTATGTTTAGGCAACTAAATAATGATGTTCTCAAAAAGTTATATAAGAGACAAGAGTAAGAGTAAAAATAAGAGAAAAGCTAAAAATAAGTTATTAAATTAATTCGTTTTAATTTCCAGCTTGTGTCAACACAATATAGTTGCAACAGTGTGCTATTAGTGAAGGACATGAGATAACTACACCAACTGGGAATAATAGAATTGATTATTAATGATGATTAAGTAAAAAAATAGCTCTTTTGTGACAAGGTTGATGCACTTGAAGAAAATGCTTTACGACAAGTAACACCTGCTGTTGTTTTTTGTATTACTGATAAAAGTACAAGATTGCATGGTGATGATAATGATTCACCTGCAGATTTTACATCAATTTTTCAAAGTTTTTACTGTATAAAGCAGCCTGATTCTAGAATCGATTGATTGCATATCGCGATAATGTAAATGATCTGAATTGAATGATTCCGTGGTAAGGATTTAAGTAATGTTTATAACTAAGTAATTAACTGTCTTTATTTACTCAAGTATAAATATAACATGTTCCTTTTCTTAATATACTTTTGTTACACCATTTTTATTTTAAATTAAAGTGGTTACGTGGTTTTGATTAAATTCTTTATGAAAAGCTTCACAAGTTTATTCCACCCTACCAGCATCTATCTAAAGTAATAGACCAATGCTTTTCAAAGTCGGTTAAATATGAAAAGCCCTTTGTTCCAGCAAACCACGTAACACAATTCACACTTCCTCACGTGCTAGCTGCGGTTAGAACTCTTATAGAACTTGGACGTTTTTTTGCCGAGCGCAAACTAAGCATGAACGGTAGACCGCAAGGCACTCTTCTCGGACCAGAAAGTTTTAAGTCACTTGAATTTTATACATTATACGTCTTCTTCTGTTTCCGATAACTAGTTGATATTCAATTATGTTTAATGTAATTTGTTTCTATTGAGAGGTAATTTGGAGTAATTGAATTGTAAGTAATATATTGGAAAGAATTGTGGTATTGGTTACGATTAAAACACCCTTTTCTGGCCATGGGTGTCAAAAGAGGAGGAGCTCGTTTCATCCCTAGATCATTATTAAGTTTGATATTCGAATAATAAGCTTCGTTAAGTATATTAGTTACTATTAGTACTTCTATTATATTCTATCTTTTTCTTTCAACAACTCATATTCTCGGTGGAATCACTGCATGACCTCCGAGTCACAGGCGTCCGCCTAGTTCGGAAGACAGAGGCTCAGTTCCGGTGAACTGTTTCAAACCTCGTCTTTCTTAAGCTATTAGCGTATGGAAACATTTCTTATACTTATATTAGGTTTAATTGAATAAAGATTATTTTTTTATTTATCTTTTCTCTTATTCTCATTAATGAATCTCCTTATTCTTACCTAACAACAAATTTTTAAGTTGTAGTTTTGTCATTTTGGTAATTTTTTTGTTGTACTGTACATTTATACAATATCATTGTAATCCTGTTACAAATGATTCAGCGATCATGTTACGGACTAGACAGCATATATGTTAAGGGGTAGCTGTTCAAATCCAAAAATTAAATAGTTTTATAGCGCATATTAAATTAAGTTTATGAAAAAACACGCAAAATGCTTGACTATTTTGAGCTTTGCTAATTAGCGAGCTTTAGCAAAGTACCAATTTGGCTTGGTTAAGATATTTTTAGGTGCATATAACCAAGACATATTCAAAACACGGAATAAAGCTTTGTTAATGACAAAGCAATTAATTGCTAAACGTTCGTGGTTATTTTAACCAAGCACTAATTTGAATCCAAATAAGTGTCCTAGTAAATATAACCCTTACCTGATTCCCTTATTTATTAAACAAAACCGGCCAAGAGCATGTCGGGCCATGCTCAGTGTAGGGTTCCGTAAACTGAGACCATTAATTCAAAAGGTCGTTTCTTACGGGAAATTTGGCGGCGCTTACGTCATTTTTACTTACGTCCTTTCACTATGGGTTTTTGAGTGATAACTCAAAAACGTCTCAACCAATTGAATTCAATATAGTTTTCATTGAAGGTACTCATTAGGCCTCAGTTTCATGATTTTTTTCAAAATTTTAGGACCCACGATTCAAAAGTTAGATGGGGGGACGCCCTGTTTTAAACTTTCGGAGCTATTATTTCCGAAAGTATTAGTTTTACCCAAAAACTGTGTTAGAAGACCCAAATTCTTTTTAAAAGACCTAACCAACGATATCCCACACAACTTGGTTGGAACGAAAAAAAAATTCGCCCCCCACTTCACGTGTACGGGAGGTACCCTAACAAAATATATTTTTTGCGTTTTTATTCTACCGTTTTGTCGGCTTGGTTAATACACATATTCAAACTAAATTTCAGCTTTCTAGTGCTAACGGTCACTGAGCTAGACCGCGGACGGATGGACGGACGGACGGACATGGCGAAACTATAAGGGTTCCGTTTTTGCCATTTTGGCTACGGAACCCTAAAAATGGTACAGTTTTACATACGTACGTTAGTCAAGTTGACTTCTTTGATTTTAGCAACGAACTTTGCAGGCTCCTTGCGAAGCGAGTCACTTGCTTGTAAATACCTAAAACTTATTTATTTGTAGCTGTTTCATTTTTTCAATCATGATTGATAACTTAATTAATTGAAATAAAAGTAACTAGACTAAATGTAATTAGTCAGCCTTGGTCAAATGTTGTTTCTCTTCATGCAGGTTCAAGTTCACATATTACGTAAGGCTTAAATATTACGTTTACGTTTATACAAAAATGGCTCCCCCTTATTCAGGTAGCGGCATGCGCGCGCGCTTCCACGAACGGATCAAACCTCCCGCGGCACTATTTATTATGCTTTTCGAATTTTTCAAGCTTATTTCAATGTACTTACTTTGGGATGCGAGTTGACTTGTGTTTATGTTATCAGATTTCTAGGATAGGAAAATAAGTATGTATAATTTTTATTTGCACATAATAAATAATGTTTCGTTATTTTTTATATTGTTATTTAGTTAGCTAACGAGCCCTACACCACAAGCCTCATTGAGCTTACTGTGGGATTAGGTTGATTTTTGTAAGATTGTCCCATAATATTTATGTAGGTGTACCGACGTGCTGTGCTCTTCTTCAACCGAGTAACGGAGTTGCAGACTCTATTTCAAATTTCTTTGCTGGCGCCAAACTCGACTTGCCAACTCATGCGCAGCATAATAGTTAGGGAGGCGAATAGGGGAATTTTCTGCAAAACTCGAGCGTGGCAGTTTAAGATATGAGAGATAACTTAGACCTAATAGAACAACCTTGTAAAGTATTTAGCTCTATATGTAGTGACGCGCGCCTAGGATAGACGATCAGATTAGTAAAAAAAAATGGATAGTCTGAAATACTCCAGCGCGTCAGTTTAAGATATTGGGGGTTGATTTTAGTGTTTAAAGACTAAATTTAACTAATCTGACGATAAGTCCTTGACGCCGCCGAGTTATAGGGTCGCGAACTTGTAAAAAAAAAAACGTTAATCCGGCATTCTCGAGCGCGATTTTTTTTTATTTTGTTTTGAAGAATATAATCTAAAACTTACTAAAAATACAAAATCTGCCGGTTTCCGCATGACCGGAAGTGTGGAGGAGCCATTTCGTCTTCCTAAGAACGCGTTACGGCATATAAGTCGCGAACGATACATTTTACAAAAAAAAGTTTAAATAAACAAAAAAGGTAATTTTATTTTACACAAAAAATGTGTCTTTACATTTTTGTCCAAAGTTAAAACTTTTTACTTGAAAGTTAAACCTTTTTCGGTCAGATTAAGAGAACCCACCAACATTTTTGTCAGATTAAAAAAATATGCTTTCAGGATACCGAGATAAACCTCCCCTATGAAAATCTGACGCGCTCGAGTATTTCAAAAAAACTTTTTTTTTTTGCATTTTCAAAAATTCATCGTAACTTATCGTCACGCCGAAATCGTCAGTTTTTTTAAAGGGAGCTTCCTTGGGGCCTACATAACACCCCTTCCGAAAATCTGACGCGCTCGAGTAAATTTTTTTTTTTGCATTTTTGACTACTTTATATGCCTACCCCCACCACGCAAACCGGCAGATTAGTATACCGTTGTTATCAGAGGCACTCGGGGCATACGTAGTATGAATATCTGACGCGCTCGAGAATGCCCAAGTAACTGTTTTTTTTAACATTTTTGAAAAACCGTACACGCCAAACCCACCGCTAAAATGGTTTTTGCCATACGAGCTTTTCTTTTCGAAATTATTTTATCTTTCGATTTTGATAGGTCTCGACGGCGCCGTTGAATTACGCCATTTAGCTACCTCGCCTCCCTAACTATAAGTAACACATTAGCAGGAATATGATATGAGCACAGTATTGCAAAGCAAAAGGGAACAGGAATAGCATGGAACGGAACAAAAAACGTACAAACGAACGTCCGGTCAACTAATGGCTACGGATATTGAAGGAAACATATGCGGTAAACTTCAATATAATATTGAAAGAAATTTTTATTACTAGTAAAAACTAGCAATTTAATTGCCAACGCCATGGGAATGATAGTAATTGAATATAATTTATAATTTTATTAGGTTATATTAAATGTATTTATGTAATTAGCTTAATTCAATTATCGGTCTAGTTTTAATAGTGAGTTTATCTGATTTTATCGTAATTGCTTATTGCTCATCGTTTTTTAATAGGTTTATTTTTTATGAATAAAAATAAGAATATTATTTTTAGATGTTTAGTTATTTCAACTAGATATAAAGTAGGTATCATATATACACTAGTGTACAGTCGCCATCAAATATATCGAAGCGGCCAGGGTACTCAACATTATCTGAACATGCACTTTATCGCCTTGACAATAGAGGCGTTGTTCAGATTTTTGTGACCACCTTGACCGCTCCGATATATCTGACGGCGACTGTACACTAACGTCACTAACCTACAGGTCACGTAATTTGTGGATGTTTAGGGGTTGATAAAGGAATAAATAAATACAACATCCTAGCCTTATCTCTCATATAATTTGCATGGGAAAGCTGTGAAATGAGAAACAAATTACCAGATATTCGCGGTTTCGCGTATAGTTTATTGTTATTGTTTGCAAAGCAATTGTGTATTTGATATTGAAGCGAAAACCTGATTGATATTTATAGCCATCTTCATTCATTCGAAACCAAACGTATGCAACATATACCCTATTTTAATGGCCTAAGGCGCAAAATTCAAGTATTTGTTGTTGACCATACAATATCTGCAAAGTAATCACAAAACATTTTGCCACTAATTTAAGCCTATTCTCAGTATAACTTGATCTCCAAATGTATACTGCAGTAGACATGTAACGAATATTCGCATTCGCATTCGCATTCGCGAATATTCGCATGTTTTTAACTATTCGCATTCGCATTCGCATTCGCACAATTGAATGCGAATATTTTGCGAATATTTTAGCACCTTATTTGTGCCGAAAATGGAAGAAAGTATCTCACCATCTACCGCTATGTCGGTTGGCTTAAATTTAAAACCCTGCAATAGATAGATAGCGCTCTGCATGTGTATAGCGCTGTCTCGATCGCGCACCGGTGCCGCATGCGGATCCGTCGCCAGTGTGATAATCGCCTAATATACGCCGCCCGGTTATGAACTGCGTCAATAAAATGTTACCGCGATACAAGCAAAATGTGGTGAAATTACGAAATGTATGAAAACCCAAATATTCGCATTCGCGAATATTAATTACAAATATTCGCATTCGCATTCGCATTCGCATTCGCGAATGTTCCAAAACCGACATTCGTTACATGTCTATACTGCAGTATTACCGATATGGCAACTCAGGTGCAAAATTTAGCAAACTTTCAAACGTCCTACCCTCGTACCTTGCCAACTATAATATAGCAACATTTTTTCGTACAATATTAACGAAATCTTGCATTTTTTTAGTAACTTTAAAATTCAGAGTTAGTTTAGCAACAAAATGTAGCAAAATAACCGGCCAAGTGCGAGTCGGATCCGCGCCTCAAATGATACCTTTAGTACCAAAAAAATTTGACACAAATTACCTAACTTCCTTTAAATACTTGTAGGTATTATTATTTGTACTGTGGTAGTGAATAAGCACACAGCAAAGGTAGTGAATAAGCAAACTTTGTTCTGGATAAGACGAACAAACATTCTGACAGCCCGCCGACAAGTATGATCGATGTGACCACTTAATAACCTGTTTATGCTTCGATAATATCGTTATTATTTTTATTTACTTTTGATATCGACCCACGAGCGCGAGCGAGTTTATGAAGGCCTGGCCTGGCGGTAGAACGTTAGGCTGCCTCTACATGATGGGCCATCATAGGGACGCAGCTATACAACAGAACGAGATCGCAATATCCATAGCTCCCTCTAACGCATAGCTGCGTCCCTATGATGGCCCATCATGTGGAGGAGCCATTAGACATCCCGAGGTCTTGACTTGAGTTCAAATCCTAGCTCGTGCCACTGAGTTTTTCGGAGCTTATGTACTAAAAATCTTCTGATATTTATTTACCAGTCGCTTTCCGGTGAACGACAACCTCGTAAGGAAACCGGGCCTAATCCTAACAAGGCCTAGTTATCCCTTTGGGTTGGAAGGTCAGATGGCAGTCGCTTTCGTAAAAACTAGTGCCTGCGTCAATTCTCAATGGAGTCGTGGTAATACCGGGACAAACGCTAAGAGAATGATGGTGATCGACCCACGAGTTTGAAAGTACGCAGATCTAGAGTTCTGGGATGAATATATAAGGGGTAGAATTCTTACTTTCTTAATGGAGTGAACAGAATATGTCCCTGATATTTTATTGCAAACACCAAAACAGGAATAAAACATACTAACAGAAGTAGGTTTTAGATTAATAGTTGTAATAGTTTGAGTATAAGGGCAGATGGGGAAAGAAGGACACCGGGTCAAGTGGAAAACTTGTATTTCATACCAATTGATTAAATATTTTTTTTAACGGTAATTACAATATTTTAATAGTTACCAACGTTTGTAAAAATTAACCCATTTTATTATAAATCTTAGCGGCTTCTGTAATAAATAGCATTTTATATTTGACAGAAGTTTATGGATTACATAAGACAAAGCAAAAGGTACCAGCGGCCGGCAGTGGTGGACTGGTAACAAAATCGAATGCTTACAAGTACGTAAAATATCACAATCACGGACCTTTACCTTAAACAGCTTTCCCATATTTAGGTCAGTTTATAACAAAATGGTAGTTAAATTTAGTAAACAACGGCGTAAAACAGCAAAAGCGTGACTTACGAGAGCGAAGGGGTTCACACAAAGTAAGGAACAATGCTATAGTTACGAAAAAGGGCAACTTTTATTAGGGAATACCAGCCACTTACGCCCTTTTATGCACGTACATAGAAATTTACTGAAAACACGTCTTACTTTGTTTACTTTAAGCGTAAACAAAACGTAATAAATCGTGTGTTTAATAATGAAACATTTTGTAACTTGTTATTAAGAGAAAGGTATTTATAAATCGTTTTTCTGAAGGGGAGACTTGGCAAAAATATCGAGTTTTGAAACGTATGGGTGACATGTTTGAAATATTGTTTTTTAACGACAAACGATGATTTATTGATATACCATGTCTTGTCTATTTCTTTATTTACACTACAGCTAAAAAAGCATATTCCAATGTTATTTCATGGACGTATAAAAACATTTTTATTTATAATGTCAATAATTATGACGTTTTTAAGTCAAAGGTACATCATTGTTAGTTGTTAATAAAGTGTATTTCTCTCTACCTTTGATTTGAAATGTCGGAATTTGGTATGTACAGTCAGCATCAATAGTATCTTCCTACAAGAAGGCCGCAAAAATATGTGACAAGCTCTTATTTTTCGTGTAGGTAGGTACATAGTTAAGTAAATAACGTTGAAAAAGTAGCTGAAAATCGATTTTCAATAGTTCGTATTTACACTGGGGCTAATTATAATTTTACATTGTAGAAATGTGCGATTGGGGCCACTTTACAGTACCAATAAAAGTATATTTTAAATAAGTCAAAAAAGATCTAAATAAAAGACAAAAAGCGTAACGTGTCAGACTAATTGTTAAATAGGAAATTGCTGTTCCAATTACCTCCTCATTAAAGTGTGTACGCGTACGCGCAGACTGTCATTATCCATGACCACGTTACTAAATCATATGTTATACATCTTAAGTCATTGACATAAAGTCTGTAATGACTTGGTTCAAGTGCAATTATTTTGGCAATAATTGTGTAATGGATTAATATTCAATATTCTTTGGGTACAGATTCAAACTAAATATGTAGATGTGATCATTATAATGATTTTAGTGTTTCGTAGTAGTGGCATAGAGAAACAGACCAATGCATTTTTATCAAAGATTCTGACTGCAATCACATACCAAAAAAAATTGAGTTTTTTTTTCATAGTTTTTCAATCTAAATGCGTCTTCTTATTTACAGTTTACAGTATTAATAGTGGGGAAAATTTTATTCCCTGCAAACAATTTTAGTCAGCATCAAAAGTCACTAAGCGGGCAAAATCAGTCAAAACGATCTTGAAACGCCCTTGGTTTTTTTGATAGTAAGTCTCCTTTCACTCATATTCTTTATAAATATCAAACAGCTATACATATACAAGTAAGTACATAAAATACGTTAAGAAAAATGTAAGAAGAGTAGCATAGCTTAAATATCCTAATGCACATGTCTCACCAATTTACGAAGCAGTCCCCAGTAGTTTAAAGCCAAGCCCAGCAGTAGTTTAAAGGAAAAACAGAATTTATTAATTAATAAATTTCTGTTGCTGATTGTAAAGAACCACGAAAAAAATATCATCAACATGTGCGTAATAAAGTTGTAAAGGTGACACATGAATTATAATGTAATTTAAGTAAAATTTATTTTACGTTAATGTAAAAAAGATACTTACAGTTTAATGCCACAGCTTGACTCATTCCATCTCCATCACAATCTGCAAAGAAAAATGCATTTTAATATGTTGTATTTGTTTAAAATTAGCTAAAACTTCAAGTATTCTACCATGAAACCATGATCAAGTGTTGGCCAGTGTCCATTGAAACCAAGCATCTACATACACTTAATCCCCATCACCGCGATACGGCGACATTTTTATCATAAGGCCATGCGTACACGCACAAAAAAGCTCTCCCGCGCTCATCAACTCGGCCCTTTCGATTATACATGCGCTACGCTGTCACGAGACCATTGGATCTTTATAGAGGTGATACTAGCTAGGGATATACGCACAGATCTGCCCGCCGGATTTGTCTGGTGGATATGCCCGGCGGACTGATCCGTCCATTTGTCTGCGGACACATCTGAATAGCGCCATACATAGACGGATCTGTCCGCCGGGCATATCCGCCGCACAAATCGGCGGGCAAATCTGTGCGTATATCCCTAGCTCTAATGGTGCAAAAATCAATTGAGACTAATTTTGTGTGTATTATTCGGCGTGGAAAATGTTTTGAAACGGCGTCTGTATCCTATTCTTTCTTCTTCGTATATTATTTTTATCATCTTATTATCCATATAACGCGATACTTACAAATCTAGTACGCAAAGTACGATAAACGAGATTCAAATAGGATATTAACGACACAAAAAAATGAGTCTTTATTTGGTAAAGGTACCATGATACATAGTTTAAGGCCGGTGCCTACGGTTTTTTAATTGGTAACATTGAATCTGTACAATATACGTTGTACATTTACCAAAACAATGGCACTTATGTATATTTTATAAACAAATAAAGCAATATTTTTTTTTACTTAACATTAAATGATGGGTACTGTAACACAGTAACATTACCATAACATAACAATGTAAATCAAACTCAGATACAAAAACTATCTACCTTATTAAAACCGATACCTAACTCAAGGAGTCGGCGGGTGGTTATATCCACTCCTTGACGTTCGTGGTTAATCGAGTGACGGCTGATAG
This sequence comes from Pammene fasciana, assembly GCA_911728535.1. NCBI lineage: Eukaryota > Metazoa > Arthropoda > Insecta > Lepidoptera > Tortricidae > Pammene > Pammene fasciana. Next base: position 5,390,928 of record OU452295.1, read on the forward strand.
AGTCGGTCGAGATAATGACATGTGCGGTAAAAACACGGACAGTCGTTATTTATCACCGCACCTTAATTACCCGGCGTCCCGCCTTGCCCCCGTGCCCTCGCCTTATGAAGTTGTTTCCTTATGAGATTTCAGATGACAATGAAATGGTGTTTTAATAAACGTGGATTATTTATTGTGAGGTGTGGCCATTCTGTACGGCAGGTTTTGGGAGAAACAACTTTTGGCCTCTTGAAAGTGTGTAAAGAGTTATGAACCGCACTAAGTACAGTGGGCTAAGAGTGGTCTACCAGTTTTGACAAAAGTTTCTGCGAGATCTAACGATCGCTAAGGTTGACTTTTCTAACGGAGTTTAAAACATGCACGACCTTGTTGTCCCATGACGTTCAAACGAACCTCAACCGTAGGGTGGTAGACCACAATTTTGGCATGCAATTTTAATTGTATTTAGTTTTCCAAACAGCATGTATATTAATTACATAATATATTCCATTTTTCGATATACATTGAAAAAATTACGTCCAAATGTATTTTAAATCCAAAATATTCCTTTGATCGTAGCCTAGCTACGTAGCAAGAATTACTACGTCATGCGACTTGGTGAAAACTGTAGATGGAAATATCTATAGAACTTACTGACGTAATAATTTATTACTTGGGCTCTAAACGTATTTCTATTCCTTAGATTAAATAATGATTACTAAGCTGTTCCTGATAAAGATTAATATACTTATATTGCTTTTTCTCCACAAAAATGAACACAAAAAATATAAACCACAAGATCATTGAACTTGTGGCGCAATGAAAAAACGAATAATCGAAGAATTGTAGTTAGAATCGATTAATAATCAATAATAACCGCTTTAATCGTTCCGGGCTCTATATCATGCGTCTGCGCAGCCCATATATCTCTCGGTGAGACCATTAACCGACTGCCAACTATGCTTTATGTGACTGTTGTAACAGAAAGAGTGAAAATTTAAGAGAACGAAGGGTTATTTTTCAGCGACTAAGAATTAGTTGAGAAATATAATGTATACCTATCCTAGAAATATAAATAATAAAGAACTTTTCTTATAACAAAAAATTATAATAATCAACAAAATAGTTTATAACTTTTGGAATTTTTATTTTTTATTTTAACCGAAAAACAACATTGAAACGCTAAGTTTATCGAAACAATTATAAAGATTATAATATAAGGTAAGTGTCACAATGTACTTCATTAAACTTAAATGTTACTCGCTAAAACTTAATTATCAGTAAAAAATATGTAACATAATTGTATAAAAACACATATCCGATAGAAAATAAGTAACAGATTAAACATGTCTAACAAAAACATAATGTTGGTGATTTAATCAAATATCTGTCTGTAGTCAAATTAAGCTTAAACATACATAGTATATTTATCTCGTTCGCATATAAATATATGTTTACCAAATACAATAAACTAGCTTGAAACGTATATCATTAACCCTAAACAGCTTGATTAGCACATTATCATGCTAATAAATATCATATTGATTAGCTCATTCAACTAAGCCGTCACTTTCGCGAGCCATTTTTGACATCATTTTGACAGCGCCAATGAATATTTAATTTACAATGTTAAATTTACTAGCGGCGAAACATGATAGTAGCAATTTTGTTGCAATACGCGATAGGCGTTTTTACAGTTGGGGTGAATAAGCAACTTTGTAAAAGCAAACTGTAATACAGAAATAGATTGCAACATTGCTACGTACCTACTTTTTTGTATAACATCCTTTAGAAAATTACACTGAGTTTTTTAGCCGGATATCATTATTGATATCATTTGTTATTTACATATAAGTGTCTCAGAAACCAAAGTCAGGACTTAAAGGGTTGATAGAATAGCTGCACGGTTAGCACATCTTACTTTGTTGCGCGAACCTCCATACTTCAAGCGCGACTCGAAGTCAACACGCCTAGCACATGACTGATGCGACAGTATCTCGCGCGCGAAATAGACTACCCGTCTCTTTTTAATTGTAACAGTCAGAAAAGGACGGATAGACTATCTCGCGCGCGAGATACTGACGTGTCAATCATGTGCTAGCCCGGCGTAAGATATGTTAGCCCGCCTAATGTCTATTACATTAAGCAAATTTGGACCGAATGATTGTATGGGTTTTCTCATACAAACTGTTTTATCAGCCCTTTAAATCTTGACGTTGGGTTTAGACAACCTGTATAAACGAGAAATGATATCGGCCTAAGAACTCAGTGTAATTTTCTTTAAATCTTGACATTGGTTTTAGGGATACCCTGTATATATTTATATACTCGCAAATTGTTTACTAAGGTAGAGCCTTGTTATTTGGAACTTACATACCTAAACTGTCAAAGAACTCTACTATACTCAGGCAGGATATTTGGAAATTCAACCGTTAAGGGGTGTAAAAAGGGGTTGAAAATTGTTAATTTCCCACGCGAAAGTCGGAGGCTAGTTCGACTTATAGAATAATATACAACATATACTAGTATCTACAGGCTACTATGCCGCACAAGTCATTAACCTCACGCGTGCCATACTCATTAGTACTCGCGTACTTTGTCCAGCTTATCGGAAAGTTAATGACAAATAGCAATGACGATCAACGCAAAGCAACACACAGATGGCGCTGCGATCTGATATGACAAAGCATTAGACATTGACAAAAAAACTAACTTGTCTATGATTCCAGGACAAAGGCAAATGGAACCACTGATCCGTAGGTGTTTGAACGAGCGGAGCGGAAGCGAAGCGAGCTCTTACAAACAACTTCTGGGTACTATAGTAGCCCTCAACCAATGTGACGACCGGGGCCATAAAAGTCCACAATGCAACACAATGGATAACTGATAACGCGAGCTCAAGGGTTTTATGGCCCCGGTCGTCACATTGGTTGAGGGCTACTATAGGACGTCGCGGCTGTTTGATTTTGAGAGTAACGTTCTTCTGACCTTTATGAAATTTGTTGGAGTTGATACATACAATTTGAAAGTTCGTTTATTAGCTGCATCGATTAGGGGGTTGCAGACTTAGAAGGCGAAAAAAATCTTCACATGGGTCTTGTTATATTGGTCAACTCGTTTGCAAGTAAATCGCGAGTTCTCAGTTCGAGGCGGACTTCTAGTTATCCTCGTTTAAATTAGTTTTAACATAATTTTACCTACACACTTTTTTTACGTGCCACAAATTCAAGACAAAGATAAACTCAATTGCGTTTCACGCGCCATACTGATAAATTCATACTTATTTCTCAGCTCTATCGTAAGACACATTGCCCGTTCGTTCGACCATAAGGTATGCAGATTAAGATCTCAAATATGCTATTAGACGGAGAGCTGGCCACGTCGTATGTGACACGATAATGAGAGCAACGAAATGTATATAGGTAGACTGCTATGCTATTGTTATTACTTAATCTGGCAGTCTGGCAGCTTTAAGCCGGGGGGTGCAGGAGTGGCAGACCAGAAAAGTTGGTAAATTTTTTAGCGAATGACGCCAAAAATAGAGTGTTGGATTTAGTACGATGTCGTGGCATTTGATGTATATATTTGGATTATAATATTGACAAACATCTGAGCTTGGGGGAAAAGATGCAGGTTGAAGTTAAATGCATTTATACCGGTCGCCTGCGGTTTATTTCATTCCGATATGTGAAAAATGTTTGAAATTAATCAGGCGCTCGAATAAGACTGGTTAATTGACAGCTTTCCATGCCAAGACGATATTACCGATATTTATTTCTTAACAGAAAGTCGACCCTAAACGCTAATATTCTCGGTTTAAATTGTTATGAAAAATTATGTGACATATAAGGGTTTGTCCTGATAAAGAACTTAGCTTACGAAGCCACATCATAATACAGCTACTTCACGCTAGACTGCGCTGATATCTAGTAGAAAATGATAGATAAGACAAAATACTTCCAATCGCTGACATATCTCAGGCGAGTCAAATATAATAAACCAATATATACTTAAGTGTGCCGCACTGTTATGAACTTATGACACACATGGTCTAGTTATACTGGCAATTCAGAAATTTGGCTAGCCAACGTGCATACAACCATTAGGGAATTAGGAATATAGTGCCGCCTAATTTGTCGATAAAATATTAAGAATTCCGTTAATGTCCGAAACCAAAACATCATAATATATGAAACTGTAAATTTTGTGTTTCAATAGGACTATTTGGCGTAAATCTAATTCATCCGTACCTATCGATATTTTATTAAACTAATTTAGGTTGTTAAAATGTTTGTAGATACGAAATATTATTGCTATTTACCAGTCGCTATCCGATACCTAAAGGAAATTATCGTGAGAAACCCGGATTTAATCCCGATTTCCCATCTGGGTTGGAAGATCAGATGGCATTCGCTTTCGTAAAACTTAGTACATCAATTCTTGGGAATAGGTTGCCAAGCGGACCCCAATCACAATTAAGCTATGGCAAAAGCCGGAACAAACGCTAGGAGGATGACGATGATGGCGTATCCAATTTTATTAAATATAAAATTTCATACCAATAAAAAATAATTTGTACCTATGGTATAGGCTGCATAAGTGTCCTGCCTATATATAGCTTAGATCATTAGTTTAAATAAGGCTATAAATTCAACGGTATCCACTGTATGTATTATTTCGACGAATCAGATGACACAGTGACATTGAAATCCAATATCCAAATTGGTCACTTGTATCCATTCGCACTAAACAAATATCTATTAAAATGACTTTGTTTGTTTACGACATTCTTGCTCTAAAACCTGATCCGTTTTAATATTACAAGTATAATATATGATATAACTATGTCGATACTTATCCTTTTAATCATGAACTTGTATCGATATAAATATCGACTTTGCGCAGCATTTGAGTAGCGAGTATTTCAAGTGACAGAATGATAGAAAGTTCTAGATAAATACTACAAATGCGCAACATAGATTACCTCACTAAGATTCCGCACTATGAGCGTTTATGAAGGTTCGCAGTCGGTATCTACATATTATGCTGTTTTATTTATTAAATATTGAGCCGACTGCCGCACCAGACACACGCCTACAACATGAACTCCATTCATTATAACGTTATTAATTCACTTTCGTATACTTACTTTTTTCGCACGATTTTCACTCATTGTTTTGACAAAAACGGGACTTAACCGCGTATAGGTACTTACTTTTAGTATTTTCCTGACGTTTCGAGCGTATAGTAAATAACGCTCGTGGTCGCAGGCACAATCACCACCGTTGCGACACGCTCGAAACGTCAGGAAAATAATAAAAGTAAGTACCTATACGTGGTTAAGTCCCTTTTTTGTCAAAACAATGAGTGAAAATCGTGTGAGTGTAAATCAGTAGGTACATATGCAATTATGCAGTGATCACGTGTTTCGTTTGTATGCTCAATCTAATGTGTACATAAGTTGTTCCCCCCTTGTTGTGCGCCCCTTGGCAAGCCAAGTTCTCTAACTCCCAGTGTAACATGACCGCGAGACTCGTAGCAATAAAGCATACTTATACTGGTTTATCATCTATGGCTCACCCGTGCTGGGTCAACAGTTGGAATTATAACGTCATTCCCGGTCATGTTTAGTAGATATTAGCGCAACCTGGCGTGGAATAGCTGTATTATGATGTGGCCAGGACAAACCCTTATATGTCACATAATTTTTCATAACAATTTAAACCGAGAATATTAGCGTTTAGGGTCGACTTTCTGTTAAGAAATAAATATCGGTAATATCGTCTTGGCATGGAAAGCTGTCAATTAACCAGTCTTATTCGAGCGCCTGATTAATTTCAAACATTTTTCACATATCGGAATGAAATAAACCGCAGGCGACCGGTATAAATGCATTTAACTTCAACCTGCATCTTTTCCCCCAAGCTCAGATGTTTGTCAATATTATAATCCAAATATATACATCAAATGCCACGACATCGTACTAAATCCAACACTCTATTTTTGGCGTCATTCGCTAAAAAATTTACCAACTTTTCTGGTCTGCCACTCCTGCACCCCCCGGCTTAAAGCTGCCAGACTGCCAGATTAAGTAATAACAATAGCATAGCAGTCTACCTATATACATTTCGTTGCTCTCATTATCGTGTCACATACGACGTGGCCAGCTCTTAGTCCATATAGCTAGAGGTGTATCAGTGGGGTTATCGTCGCGACTCGTGGCAAAAACGTTGGGTGATCAATGAGCTTAATAAGTTCGTTATTCATTACTGGTGTACACTCTTAAATAAATAAATAAATATTATGGGACAATCTTACACAAATCAACCTAGTCCCACAATAAGCTCAATAAGGCTTGTGTTGTGGGTACTAGGCGACGATATATATAATAAATAGATATAGATAAATACTTAAATACAAAGAAAACATCCATAACTCAGGAACAAATATCTGTGATAAACACACAAATAAATGCCCTGACCAGGATTTGAACCCGGTACCTCCAGCTTCATAGGCAGGGTCACTACCGACTAGGCTAGGAGGCCGTTACTCGTTACTCTTGTTCTATACATATAAGTATTTTTTTTCCATGACAATCGTTATGAGAAAATATTAACTAAATACTTATGTTATGTGAAATGTGAATTTAAGTTACTGATATCGATAAATAGATTTCTGGAGGTTGTACCGTCAACTGCTACAACTTTGTCTAAGACGCGCAACTTTGCCTGGCTTGAAAAAACATGGTTTTCTTCACCAAACAGCTATATATATAATGCTGAAATGGCCGCCTTTCTCCCATGTCAAGCGGCCAAGGTGGTCACAAATATGAACAACGCCTCTATTGTCAAGGCGATAAAGTGCATGTTCAGATATTTTTGAGTACCTTGGCCGCTACGATATATTTGATGGCGACTGTACACGTTACAATTTAGCTACTTATTTGTCTCTATTCCTAAGCACCAATTTGTTAGAAAGATAGTTAAACAGCAAAATTGTAAACTTGTTTTTTTAAATCGCAACGCAGATGAAGCTAGAATTGTTACTAAGAAGAAAGAATGGGTAACACAAAAAGTTATTAGGGCTGCAGAAGTTAAAAAAAAAAAAATTTTCTCAAACATTCCTCTGATTCCAGGAAATAATTCTTGTTAAAGGTGTAAATAAGAAATTAACGTATAAATTGTCGTATCGTACGCTGTACACAGACCACTAAATACCACACGTCCTGCAAAGTTCTTATTACAATGAAAAAAAGCTGATTATTGTTTAATTTGTAATCAAAATAACTTGGTTCTCCTGTAATGGCGTATTCGCAGATCAGTTTTATTTTCAAAAAGAGTGTATGTACCAAGTGTTTTCAGGGCACTTAGGACGGTTTGAGATAAGTGCGATCTCGAGATCGCATCGCGACCACACGTGACGCTGAGTATCGAATAAAGAATCGAATCGATTGCGAGTGAAAAATGTTCATCGATTATCGTTTTGTTCTTTTAGCATTAAAATATGTAAGATATTTTGAAGTATATCATAAATTATCCAATAACTACTGTGCATTTCTTAATTCGGTTGTAAAATTAGTTGTGTTCAATTTAAGATATTATTTATTGCCATCACAGACCTTAATAATAGGTCCATGATTGTCATCATCATTTTAAACGATATTGTTGGCATAACTAGATTATAAAATACTTTTATTTTATGCTTGGGAATTTGCTAAAAAAATACAAAACAACCATAGCATTTATTACTATTATTCATACAAATCGTACAGTCGACGTCAAAGATATGTGTACACTTTTGCACCTTTATAAAAAAAGCGTATAACAAAAAAGTACAATTGTTTGTATAGATATTTATTTTTATTAAAAGTCACCTAGCTGCAGTAACTCAGGAACTTTTTAAAAATAAATACCTTATACCGATTTATCTTACTCATTACAAGTTTAGTTGCTTCGAGATATCAGTTGTCATATTCAAAATTTTCATACTACCCACAAAAACATAATATATTTAGGTACTTACAACACTTTCGAGTAAGTAAAGCATCTAAGTGAATAAAACTACACTTTTCATTACAGCTATCCTTAAAAGAGTTTCAAAATTACTTTTTAAAGGTGTCTGTGCGATTAATAAACGATTAAGAATGTTTTGACATGACTAAAGTCAATTAGTGTCAAGAAGGTATGTCTTTACAAGTAGCTTAAGGTGTGAATGAACTTCGTTTTTGAGTTTATAAGTAATTTTGGGTTGAAATTGATGGTGGAGCTGGAGCTTAATATTTCCATGCTCATGCATATTTATGATGGTAAGTTTAAGTTTAGGAGTAAGGTCAGAAACTTTAGGAGTGACCCTTCTTTTTGAAGAACTAGCGCGTAAACTTACTCAATTTCTAAATTTATATATCTGATTCTGAGCATAGATATATTAATTTAATTTTACATATAGTCTTTTAGACCCTATTTGCTAAACAAAAAATAAAATAAAATGTCCAAAAAGCTTTATAATAAAATCATAAATATCAGTAAAGAATATATTTAGTAACTAAAGGAGTGTTGAAATTTTTGGCATAAGCAAAGGCTGCCGCTTTAACAAAAACATAACATAATTACAATAGAACAAATAGCAAAACGCACCAAGCACTTGAGAAAAACCAACAGCGTTCGATCAAATAGAGACGCGAACAAAGTCACGCGTTATCGATAAATCGACGCATTTGCGTTGCACATGCCACAACACTATCATTATCATATACCGACCACAACTGGACTTTAAATCTACGTCTTTAGAACCCATTTTCATTGGCCGCCGCTAAAGATAGAAGATATTTTAACCCGTGGGATATAGGGCTTTAAATGGTTGTTTTAAGGCAGAAATTTGTATGTTCAAAGAAATTGTTGTGACCACACGTAGCGATCGTGTGCGAACGGCATTTATTAAGTAGTGTACCATTCAATTGGAAGACGTGTGCTCACTATATTTATTGCACCCTTTCAAAGGTTGAATAGAAACACAAGTCGCATCGCGTTAGTACATTGTTGCGTTTAATTTAACTTTTACATGTTTTTTTGGAATGATAGTGGATCTTTTTATGCCTTCTTTATGGCTGAAGCTAACCCGCATGTCTTTAAAATTGTGTTACGAAATAAACAGAAATAGGCTGGGAGTCAACTTTGTGTAAGTCAAATAGAAACAAAGGCTTAACTTTTTAATTCCATATGGTTTATTAGGGCATAAAAAATTCGCTGTATGATACGCTTTTGTTTAGTTTAATCACCAGTTAAAGCTTGAACTGTCAGGATTAAAATAAGAAATATAATTAAATTAAACTGTAAGAATTAAGTGTTTGTTTAGCCTCATACAGATAAATTATAAGGTTCACAAGGAACTGGTGCCCCGCCCGCACGTAATTATAAGGTGCAAAATAAAAGAACCGGACCGGCACCAAAATGAGACGTACCGAGAAAATTGTTCAACGAATTTACGAGACAATGCTGTCATTATATAAGGCTTGATTGAAGACCCCCGAAAAGATTAATCGGGCCGCTAGTGACGCGAAAAATATCGATAAAAACCCCCAAAAAACTCTTTCTGATATCTCCCAGGTAGACACGTCAGCTCACCAATCATCATGTAAAACTTAGCCAAGCCACCGGAATTTGTTGTAAGTCAAATTACGATCACGGAATCATCTTGAACCGCAAAATTGCGGGGAAACGCCGGCCAAAAATGCTCAAACTGAGCACATAATTGCGTAATAACTCAGGAGCGATTACTGTAACAATTTCGATTGAGCATTATTATTCCGGGCTAAAACACGTAAGGTTCGTCCGAAGTGTGGGCCGTTTTTGCTGTAAGCTTCCCGAGATGAAGCCATTACGCGCAAGAACAAGCCGGGAGAGGAGAAAAAAAATGCCCAAATCGCCTCGAGGAACACTCGTGCGCCGACATGCTGTCTTGCCTCGAGAAAAACGACCAAATCGGCCAACTTCGTTAGGACCCGTTTCGGCCCCAACGCTGTGCTTTTGTTTTTCAAATTAAACCTGAATCTCTCCGATGCTCGTTAAAACTCGAGAACCAGGGGCATTTCGGAGCGTAGAAGCTTCGAAAATATTAATTAATTACTATTCAATAAAGGAAACGAGACTCATGCCGTCATTAGAGTGAAACCCTTCAGTTTGTTAACAAATATAACATGACGCGGCACTTTGGTGTAAACTATTTCTTAATAACCGACGCCCGTTAAGGAGCGAGTCGTTGAACTCTGATGTCTTGATATAAATTTCTATACTAATGTACGCGATACTTTAGTATTGACTTGAATGATTGTAAATAAATTCCTGAGCGGACACGTCATTTATTAATTCTGCGATAAAGCGAGATACAGGATGTGTCTAATGAAAGCATACGATGTATTTATAGAGTAGTAATATTGGATAAATAAGCTTAAAAAGATTACTGATGCTTCCGTACTTATAAACTTAGCAAATCTTTATTGTAATCATAATTTATTTTCCGTTTCTATACCTCAAGATTTTAAATCCCTTAAGGTCCGCCTAACTTTCATATGCGTGTCGCTTAATAACTTTTTTATTACATCAGGCCCTAAAAAGCATTGTATTATAAAAACACAATCGAGATTCGGCCTCGTCATCACCACGCCATCACACTAGTCATCAGAACATGTTAATCCGAGATCATTACTACGATAAAGACATGCAGACAGAAAACGACGTATGCGCACGCAACGTATAACACTTTAAGATTTTTTTGTCGTGAAGAAGATAAAGCCACACGGTAATTACCCTACAATGTGAGACAAAAAACGCCTTAATCAATTCAAGAGGGCTCGAGAAAGCGACAAACGCCCACTATCCGGCTCGAAGGACCATTCGTGAAGAAAAAGAATGTGGTTTCACTGATTTTAATAAAAATAGACCTATAGATTTAAAAAAAAATATGGAAATAGCATAGAGCAGGTGCATAGGCCAAACTATTAGGCCTCATCTAAGCGGCTTTAAACATGTCAATTTAATGGAAAAGTGCATCTTAAACCATCCCACTCAAAATAATGACACAATATACATACATTATAATAAATTTATTCAAAAGGCGTGGCGTCGTTGTTCCTTTAATGATTATGTGTAAATTTTGTAGTATAATTATATCATAATCGTAATTGATGTCATTGACCTGGGTTCAATTCCCATAGAGGCACGATCTAATTTGCCCAAACACGTAGCAAATAAGTTCTCAAAGTCGACACTCCATATCAAAATCACATTAGGGTTCGGGACCCGACCGCATTAAGGCGTACTCGTTTATACCAGGGTACTAATAACTCAATCTTTACTCCGTACTAAATTATATGGAGCCGGCACATCACTATCATTATAGTACGTTCGACGGAGAATGGTGCGTTTGTGTGTTTCTTTGTTTGTATGGCTGGTAACTATTGTGGTTCAATAAAAGTTAGAAAAATAAAACCTCGTGTACCTATATTAGATCATAATGGGACATTCATAATATTTTAAATTCAACTGTTAAAAAACATAGCCAAGCATGCGAATAAAAAAAACTATTTGACAGTTTTTTGGTTTTAAGAGTCTGAAGATGTGAAAATTTTTGAACAATATATACTTTTATTTTAAATGTTATTATTTTTCATTGCTATAAAAGTAATTACGTCGATACTTATTTACAAAATTTACACGAACAGCACGCTTCAAGCACAAAGGTGCCCATAATACTTGCGGCATTACCACGTTGGATTATTATAGACAGCCTTATATTTTATATCAAAGAAATTAAAATATTTCTATAAACAGGTAAGATATACGTGATAGATATTACAAAATCGCTACTCATCGATTTCATTGTTCAATTATGTTATTAATTTTACGAGTTTTTAAATCATAAACTTGTTTTACAAGATATCTTAATCAAAAGCCTGAGATGTGAAACCTGCTTTAGAGTTATGGCATGGAAAAAATCTTCTTATGGAATATATTATTAGATTACATCTAATAACATAAGTCATATTAATTCAGGGAGCAGAATGTTGTTTTTATATGAATTTAGAAAGATTTACGTTAAAAAATTCAAGTCGTTTTCTAGTTTTGATGACGAGTTTAACAAATTACATTAAATCTATTACATTTATGTTAATTCATATTAATTTGATTTCAATCATTCACGTTAGATGCCACATATACATTTAATCCACATTATCAACAATTTATTTTTTTACACACATGTGACCAAGCATGTTTGTTATACGAGTACAACTAGTCTTAATATTTCATCACAGAATGTTACTACTCACAATACTACTACATTCATACAAAATTACACTATTTCTTCGCTTATTCGTACTCATAAAGAACGCGCATGTTTATTCCACATATTCGTCACGTTGTAATAACAATATACCTGTTCCGTCGGTCGTTTTTTAGAGCCCGCGACCCGCCCAGACCATTATTGTGAGAGAAGAAAGCGTAGGGATGCGCCGGCGCTCGTTTTAAGGATAAAATCTAGTAAATTAAGACAATACGGGCTAGATTAGTAACTGACGTTAATAAAAGTTGATATCGTATTGGGTTTATCAGAACTGTCAGGTCATGTTTTAGTAGCAACAGGTACCTTATCTATTTATTAGTAGATTTTTTACAGGTTTCAGATATTTTAAAATACAATACACTTGACATTACTCCCAACCTCATTTTGGATCCCAATATGTCCATAAACTACGTCCACAAGGGAGGCAGGTTGGAATCATCGAAATGTCATCATGTTGGAATCTGGAGCAGCCCAACTGAGAAGTACCTCCACTCAATAGAAGATCACAATAATACTGATACACGTAGAGAGTTATTGATTAAAGTACCATCGCCCACACTGTTAATGGTCCATCAGTGGATCTTATGCCTTTTGTAATAAGGTCCACCGCTGTACAGTAAGAGTGTTGCTGTTTGTACCTAAGGTTCCTGGAGCTCTAAAGGATGCGCTGTATGTCGGAAGGTCTGTATTTTCTCCTTTTAGCGATTTCAACTCTAGATGGCGTTACAAGCGCTTCGTCGATATGTAAGTTCTATCGATATCGATAGTTCCAGAGCACTTCCCTAGACTATAGTTGGAGCTCACGCGGTGACTTTATCACCCGCCGCGGGACAAGCCGAGACGCGTATTTATTATATGTAGGTATGTTTATTATTGGTATAAACGCTGGTATTGAGCAATCGAATACGGCGCGAAGAATTACTAGGGAGGCTTTTATGGTAGACGCGCGCCGGATGGTTGAATGTATCTGAAAAAGGCCTGAGTAAATATGGTTGCGAGTCTGGAAGCCTAGTAATCTTGACTAGTTAGCACTGAAAAAAAAAGGATAACTACTTTGGCTATTTCAATAACCATCATTCGGTAAGGAGTTAATGAAGTTTATTTGATAACACACAGTTTACGGATAAAGAACAAAACATTTCAATTGGTAAGAAAGAAAGAAGCCTTAATTTTGTAGTCACAATTTTTAAGTTACCTACTCATAGACGAAGTTTGCTTGCTGGTAACTTTTTTTTTGGGTGGGAAACATAAATAAATATATTTCTTCAAACATTAATGTGGATGGATATTGTGGATGTAAAACTGCCAAACATGTATGTTTGGTGATTTTAAAGGTTTATCGTAAATTGGAAGAATCGTCGCATCTAGAAAAGTCTCGAAATGTCAAAGTTGTTGATAGATTTTTCACCCTTTACTGAAGCTATTCAGGCCAAGGTCTATAAAGCTCGTTTAGCATTGCACCGTGACTCCAAGCAGTCTGTACCGAGAACTCATTTGGACCCAGCACACGCTGTTATTTATGTGAGATGCACGTCACCCGCCAATTCTCAGCAGTCTGCTTTTTGTACTGAGAGCTTCGAGAAGGATAATTTATAGAATAGGAAGAAATTTTGGAAGACTTGGTGAGAATATTTTTTCCCATATTCATTGACAAAAGCTGACCCAATCATAGAGTGTGGAAGAACCTGTATAAATAGGAGAAAAATAAACTTGATATAGCTCTTTTTTTTCTCCATTATTCCACTACTATTTGGAAGCATCTCTGTTAGGGTCAGGTGGTCGACAGTGGTACACTTTTTTTCGAGTGGCCATAACTCCGAAACCAATGATTATAGAAGGTTGTATTAAGAAGGATATAATAGCAAATTTTATCTATTTTATGCATGTAGGTACTCATGATCAAAAACCCTGAAGTTTTTCTAGACTTTGTGTCTACACCAACTTTCCTCCGATAATATGAGATTTTTCTACCAGAAATGAGGAGTAAAAAAGCCATTGTGACCCCTAATCACCTCCTTTTTCCCCAACCCTAGCTAGGTACCATAGATTCCTTTCCCTGCTACAATTCCAGCGCTAAGCGATAAGCGCGCACGCAAACAGCAAATATTGTCGGAGCGCGAGCCGTGACGTCGCGGCTTACTGCCACGGTCAATATTGACTGCTGTAGGGCTGCGCGTGCGACGGTAGCTGGGTTAGGTTGATTACGTGCCTGCATTTGATGAGCGTAAGACCAATGAAGAAGAGTTGGTGTAAAAAGAAATGGCAGAGGTAAATACTACAAATAATACAACGACAGAAAGATGAAGATGACATTTTCCAGAATTTAGGTTTTATTTAGGTTTGAGTTACTTACTGCATCTCTATACGCCCCTAAAACCGCCTTAAAATAAAAGTACCTACCCTATGTATTAAATATAATATGACTTATTTTTCTAAGGTTGAAATGAATCAAAGTGACAACCCTGAAAGCTCAAAGTTTAAAAACGCTTCACCTGAAACCTTCAAGATAAAGACAATCCAACAAGTTTACATTCCACTGCTGGCGTGAAATGGATTTCCACATTCCCGTGACCCTGTGTACACAGCATTGTAGCTCGCGCGCAACAATGATCTCAAATACAAATGTCACTGGATAATGTTTGCTATAATTTGACTTGTGTGCATAGGTGGATGTGGATTGTCAGTTACTTTAGATAATATTTGGTTTAGCTGTGTTTGTGTATGTAACGTTTTTAAATGTAAATATAATTAAAAATGCTTTCGAAATGATAAAGGAGGTAGCTGTATTTGCTCTTTAATTTGTACTGTCAAAATAAATATAAAAGGTAGATACTTACTTCATACTGTTTTAGAAATTTCCAAAAATAAACATGAAGTCTAACTACCCTTCCTGTTATAATCACCCTTAAATCTACTGGTTTCTACATGTAAACTGCTAAAACCAATATTATCCTACGGTCATAATACCAATACGCTACTGTTCCTGTCAATATTAGTACGGGGGCAATTCTGGGAAACACTTTTAGTGGAACGGTGAGATATTGTGGGTAAACGAGAGTTAGAAATGTTAAGGGTAATACTGGAGCCGGTTTAAATCATGACTGTGAAATTATAAAATAGCTAGCACAACCACTAAACAGACTTTCAACAAGCTTTTGACATAGTCATAGTGATACTTTATGACGATAATGCACACAATCAGCTGTGATTTTACATGTATCTTTACCTCCTGTCTCTTTTATATTGATTTGAACAGAAAGAGATCTGTCATATTAGTAGGAATCAAAAGATACGCGAGTAATTCTGTGTGTCTATCAACCAAGGGACTAATCTGGGGTACAATTAATTCCTACTGGAATGGAGTACAATGACAAAAATTTAAATCTGAAAAAATTTGCTCGTTTCTAAATGTGCATCACATTAGGGTAGTACACATTGAGTGGTAACACCAAGAAAAAAAATACCGTAAAAATAAATATTTTAACTTCAAGTGTAAGTACGCAACTAACTAATGGATAAAATATATAGGTACCTAAACCAGTAAAACCTTAACACGTTAATAATGAGTTGCACAAATATCTACATCTAACTGCGAAGTTAAACGATAGTTACGTCGGAGCGAGTTTTAACCAGTAACTTAAGCAGCAGTTACTAATTGAACTGTTTGATGACGCTTATATGGTACTTACCTTTCTAGCACTCTGTTTTTGTACAAAACAAATATAAGAGAATCTGTAAAAAAATACATAAGTAGTAGCTATGGATATTTACGACAGTTAAGTAAGTAATTAAGTAAAATACATACGTGCGTTTGACATGTGGCAACGATGCTAACATCTCTCTTATATATCTCTCATCTCTGTAAATATGTTTTATCTACACCCATATCATAAACCGTCCATGATGCGTTCAAAAACCGCACGTTATGACCACCATAAAATAAACTGTTTTGTTAGAAGTTAGAACAAATCTCTTATCTGTAACGATGTTATTATTATCAAATAATAAGCAAAAATTCGATATCATTATGAAAATCCGGCCCTCGACAGCCGCGCCGCGCGATACTCCGACGCCGGCACGCGCCCCGCCGACACAATCGAGTTGGCCACGGCGTGCAATCTGTGAAATGGCAGCCATTTTAACAGTTTTTGAACGCTTCATTTAGGTTTTATAATATGTATGTAGATAAAGCAGTGTATGCAACTGTACGTAATTAGGCCTTAAAACACTCGTGTGACCGTATTATGAACGCTCGTGTTTTAAGAACCCCTATTACGTAACAGTTACATAAACTACTATTATGTAACTGTTTTAAGTATTATAATATCAGGACAGTACCGAAAAATATAAATAAAGCAATGAAGAATCTTTAGGAACTAGCCCCTTATTCATAAACGTCTCTGGATTCAATCAATCAATTTTTTTTTTATGTTTTATCTATTTCTAACAAACACAACTGTCAAAGTGACAGATAAGCATAAATCATAAATTAACTAATTGAGCCCTGAGAGACGTTTATGAATAAGGGGGTTAAGGTAGCTAAGCATTATCGACTTTTCTTTGAACTTTCAGAAATAAATAATTACTGTGTAACAAAAGTATTTTTTTTAGCATTTCCCTTAATAAGCAATTTTTCTGTTATCAGAACTCAAACCTGTTGCAAAAAATTATACAGATAAAATTTGTTAAATATTGACACTAAAACATACCTATTAACATATAGGAGGCAGGTGGAAACTATAGCTGTTTCATTATGTATGCCATGTAAAACCAATATCAACAAACAACAATGTAACTACTAATGTGTGTAGCTTCTGTAGTTTTTCCACTATTGACTGTAACGCAATATGTAGCATATCAGGTAATATTGACATTTAGAACAACTTGGAAAATGACACTATATCGGTAAGATATTCTTCTTTACGTACATAATTAGTTACCTGATCCAAACCCGCGTAAAATTACTTCTGAATTTATAAATACGCACTTTTTGTTCTGCAAATAGGTACGTTCTGGGGGGTGATTTTTGAGATTCGAGCACTCGAAAGTGACATTTAAAACTCTCAATAAAACGATGAAATTAAGTTTTAAAATTAACAGTGATAGAAATTTAAAATCATGATCATTTAAACTATTAATTCCATGCGAAAAAATTGGCGACAAACTTTTGTGTGCGATTATTTTCGAGGTTAAATTTTTTGAATTCGAGCGTCCGGCTGTCAAAAATCGGCCCCCATGTCTTACCCTTTTTTAAAGTCGATACCTTAGTTAAAGAATAGTTAAGTCTAAATATAAACCAGTCTAAAAACTTGAGTTGAGAAATCCCTCCTAAACTCATCACAAAAATGAGAGCCGCAACAAATTCCAAGTACCTTCGTTCAAAATATGACATGACAATGGTTATAATTTTCACAAATCCCCATTGTCCCCATTTACCTATGGTACAATGGGACACTTGAGCAGGCACTTGTTCAAACAATTATTCGGGATTAAAGGTATTTAATGCAACCTTTTTGCCCTAATCTCCTCTTGGTACGCAAATGATAGATGTTTAATGTCAGGTTTGGTACCTGTTAAGTTTTGAGGATGATCTGGATAGTTACAGAGTTGTTTCAACAATTTTACGACAAACAATTCTGGACTAACATTTTCCTTCTTTCTTTATAGCTCTGTTTCAAGAGTTTGTTATTAAATAAAAAAAAACTTTGAAAACATTGAAAAAATAATCAACCCAGTGGGACTCGAACCCTACATCGATACGCCTTGCCGGGGCTCGATCGCTTTACCAATTAAGCTATGGGTTCAGTTACTAAGTTGACGAAATTTTCAATGCCTTCAAACATCTTTTTGTATTTATTTACTTTCGGCTTTACAGCAGCTGTTTCAAGATTCGATACGAAAATATTTAGATGATTTGACCACAATAAAGTTGTAATTTAAAAAGTAGAATCCAAAGATATTCTTATAAATTGGTCAATGGTTTGCCTATAAAATTAGCAGTCATACTGAGAAACGGCAAGAAAAAAGCACTTCAAATATTTTCAACCACCTACCGGCGGTTCCTTGACTAGTTGTGGCCTATTTCTCAAATAATATAAGGTTGCGTTTCCAACAGAGATGAGCGAGGATGTGTTTTTAAAAACCAATAGAATCACTTCATTAGTTCATCCTCGCACAGCGCAACTCTATGATTGGTTCTTAATAAACACATCCATCCTCGCTCATCTCTGGTGGGAACGCAGCCTTATGGCTCCTCTACATGATGGGCCATCATAGGGATGCAGCTATGCGTTAGAAAGAGCTAACGATATTGCGATCTCATTCCGTCGTATAGCTGCGTCCCTATGATGGCCCATCATGTAGAACCAGCCTTAGACTTATATTATCAGCAAAACAATCTGGCAAATGCATCAATAACAACACAGTAATAATAATAGTCTAATACCATTCTAGAAATACCGGGTCGTACAATCTCTACCCTCCAGTATTAGGCTAGCACTAATGGGTGGTTAATTCCGGCGCAAACCAGTTTCGTCCGGAATGTGAGTGGGCGCTCCCGGCTGTTTGGTTAACTTTACTAGAACAGCTGAAAAGAAAGTTATTTTGTTCTTTATGTTTTATGGATGGACACCTTGTATTTTATAAAAAAAACTAGTACTCATCAATAGGTAGGTGTTTTTTCATATTTGACAGCGTATTTTTTTCAAAGCTACAGTAAGCATGAGATAAGAGAAAATTGGTGTTACATAAAACTTACATTTTATTTTTTGGCCTGGCATTGAATTTTATGAACCGTATAAATAAAAGGAATTATCAGGTAGGTAGTATGTGTGTAAGGGAACGTACCCAAACTACGTGACCAGTTTTTTTTGGGGGTGGGAGGGGGGTCGTCAAAATACTACTCTAGGTCAGAGTCTTAGGTTCTGTCACGTAGTCAATAATTATGCTCAAATATCGCGCTTCTAATTATAGGTTTCCATACACTTTTGGCGTCACGCGGCCAGTGTCGAGTAAATAAAAGGCAATAAGTAGGAAAAATTATGTTTTTTTGCTTTCTATGTCCAAAACATCACTCTAAACTATATGTGCGAGTTTTACTACGTGACAACTAGGGGGGAGGCAATTACTACGGATGGTCACCGAGGGGGGGAGGGGGGTCAAAAACTGGAAAAAATGGGTCACGTAGTTTAGGTACGTTCCCTAAGACGGAGACAAACTTGCAAATATGTAGTAATAAGTAAGATGTTTATAACTACAACGTGCTGGTGACCTAAAGATACCGCCTTGACAATAGAGGCGTTGTTCAGATATTTGTGATCACCTTGGCCGCTCCGATATATCTGATGGCGACTGTACCAGTGTGCAGCCGGTTCTACAACGATCATCAAAATCATCATAAACTAGGTTTAATTGATTTCTGCGAATTTAATAGACTTCTGATAGCTTTCGTTTAAAAGTTAATAACTATACTTTATATCCTTTTGCGATTAAACTGTAGCTTAGCTTTTTAGTACCTACGCGATATAATAAAAAAGGTGAAAACTTATTTAACGATTGAATATAATACTAGTCTCTACTAAAAGTAATGATAATATTAGGTACAGTGTGGTACTACAGTACAAATACTAAACTAAATTAATAACTAGCTCAAATCTAAACTAGGCCCTTACGGCATTGTACCAAGGATGCTGGCGGCATTTCCTCGTTGTATCGCAATGCTGATACGCTGTGCGAGGAAACTGCCAGCTCTTCGGTCACCAGTTACAACGGACTAACGTAAAAGCGGGCGCAGCGGCAGAAAGCGCCGAAATTTCAAAACGTAACAAGTATAAAAGTCTCGGTAGAGAGTACCATTTTGTACCTTTTGGAGTTGAAACTCTAGGTCCATGGGGTCCCAGCGCACACAAGTTTTTTGCAGATATCGCAAAGCGTCTGGTTGATGTAACTGGTGACCGAAGAGCTGGCGGTTTCCTCGCACAGCGTATCAGCATTGCGATACAACGAGGTACAGTTATTTTCTAAAATATCGTTGCAATTTTTAGCCCAAAAAAGATCTCTTATTTCTACATTTAACTATGTCAATGAACTTAATATTAACTGTATCATCAGAAAAAAAAATAAGACATACAGATTGTTTTTTCAATAACTAGCCATTTTGTGGGAGGTGATTAGGTAAGTAATACTGAATTTTTTTTTCTATGGAACCAATACCAAAATCCGAAAAAAATTTGGTCTCCCCATAGAAAACGTCAACAAGAGAAATGTATGAAACAGCCAAAAAATGTTTCGAGATTTCGGAGTTGGCCCCATAGTAAAAGTTGTTTAGTATGGCCTACCAAATCACCTCGCACAATATGGCTGGTTATTGAATTTTTTTTAAAACTACTCTGTATATTGGTCGTCTTCGAGAATAATTTAAACTTTAACCGACCAGTAGAAACTTCTACGGAACCCTAAAACATTAATCTCTAGTATTGTTGACAGTGCTAGCTCATGGTGTGCTGTAAAAACAACGTTACAGGTGATAATGACAGTTTGCGTTGACACTTAGCGACTGTGCGCGAGCTACTGCTGCGTTGCTATTGGGTGCGTGCGCGCAGGTTTGAGTTCGGCTTGTAGGACGTGATATTGAGAGAAATGTATGCTTTATTATACAGAAGAGTCTGAACTGAGTAAAGCTTATCCTTTTTAGTTACATACGAAGGGTACGAGAAGGGACGAGCACGAAGTACAGTTGACTGTACTCTGCTGAACGCCAAAAATATGTTTACACTTTTGAACCGTATCACAATGGAGTAAGGTGAAAAAGTGTTTTTAGGCGCAAACGCATATTTTAGGCGTTGACTGTATCTACTATACTGCTATAGACAAATGCCTTAAAAATGTGATGATGCATTGAATAACAGGAGATGACATCCGTAAGAATTTTTGTCCCAAAAGTTGTAATAGTTAAAATCACTACAAGTCTATACTACTCTTTGATTCAGTCATAGCGCACAAAATTTGATCTAGATGTCACATCTAGTAGCAAACACGGTAAATTAATGTTATGATGCACAAAACAACGTTTTTTTAAATACAATATATATTTGAACTTAGACCGGAGTAAATCTACAGTACCTGCTTCTTTCTACATTAGTTACAGGTTACAGTACACATTGTAAATAGCATAAAATAGGCTTTTATACTGTGTCACTACGATATGCTATCAGTAGGACCAGGTAATCGGAACTGTAAAATACCTATACTAAAGTATCGGAGCGGAGCGATGAAAAGAGAACACCAAATTATTTACTACCCGACCAAGTTTACGACATTTTAACTAAAGGTATGACTAAATAAAATTGCAATCGTTAATGCTTTTTTTATATTTGTTCTTTTTAATACACGTAGCTAAAGTAAATTGTGTTTTTTGTCTTAAACAATAACAACATCCAAATAAATAAAAAGCTATTAATATTAAGCTTCAATCATTTTTATTTATTTGGATGTAGTTATTGTTTTAGACAAAAAACACATCTTACCCGTGAATATGAATATATAATTAGCTACGTGTATTAAAAAGAACAAATATAAAAAATAAAATAAATAAATAAAAATAAAAAAGCATTTATTTCGGACGAAAGAATCCATATAGTGTTAATGTTAGTATTACAATTTGAACTCAAATAATTATGTTAACCTAAACTTAAGTGTTGTGCCATTGCCTGATAAAATATGATAAAAATCTGCTAGTATTTAGATAATAAATAAATAAAAGTTAATTACTATTTTATTGTTCAAAATCACAATCATCTATACACATATTAAGTTAAAGATTTTAATATAAGCTATACATTTAAATGTTTGCGTGAATGACTAATACAAACTAACATGAATAGGAATCCTCATCCAAGTGTAATTTTGCGGTCATATTCACCCTTGTATCTAAATTTAATCCTCAATTAATATCGCGCACAGTTAAATCTGTCATATCGTAATAAAGGAAGCCATTTGCTGTCCAATTAGGGTAAATGCACCAGTTCACGTCTTATTATTATTTCACTATTAAAATCTGTTTGTTTCCTCGCGTCGTAATATCAATGAAGAGCTCAAAAACAGTTGAAAGACTAAGTTATGTGGTCTAAGGCAAATATATTATAACAAATTACAAATAAAAAGTGTCTTAGTCTATAAAAACTGTTATTCAGTTAAATTAGGTTTTTTTTTCATTTGGGATGGTATTTATAATCGCTAATTATTATACACTGAAAAAAAGGACAAGCCAATTACTTGAGCTAATTCATCATTAACCAAAATTTGGTGAGGAGTTAATAAAATTTATTTGATTATAACTCAAAGTTTACGTATTAATAACATTTTAGAAAGTCATGGGCTTTAGTTCTGAAGTCCCAAGACTTAAGTTAAGACGAAGTTTGGTTGCTGGTAGTTTAAAAAAAAATGTGTAGTCAGGAATTTTAGGATTGAAAAAGAACACAAACTTCAGTATGAAACTAGTATCAAATGTCTTAAGAAGATCTCTACTAACAAGAGGATCTGTCTGTCTGCATCCTGCGATAAGATAGTGTAATGCCGTCTAATATGAGTGTTATATTGTTTCCGGTGGAAGGTGAGGTTTTAAGCTCAATTAAGATGGGGCTTGATAAAGGATTTATCTTAAAATGTCCCTTGACCAAGCTTTAGACAGGAAGAAGTAAACAAGTAAGACGTAGTGTAATTTTAGGATAAAAGATTTACAATAATATTATTCCAGACTAGGCGAATTTTGTTCTTGATACTTTTTACTAAGACAATAAGATACGATGACGTTAAAATGCGAACAATCCAATTTATCGGCTTTTACATAAAAGTCACACCTCAAATCAGCTTACAGTATGTTTAAAAGTATCACTTACAAGGGATTTGACACGTTTTGCGTCAGTAAATTACACCTCATTTGACGCACAGCACCTTGCATTTTTTCACACTGTGATACTACCTGCTCTGGCAAAACGTCGTATGTTACTATAGAAACTTAATTGAGATACGACCTTTAAATTGAGAGCACCAGTAAATTGTTCGGCTCGTTTCGCAGAATACCCCCGTCGAAAATCGCCAAATGTGTCGAAAATCATTAAAGGGCCGGACAAAGGAAACTGTTTTGTGTTTCCGAAGCTAGTTTCACAGCAAAAAACGTATTTTGATGTCTAAATAGATACGTCAAACGGTCTACCTGGGACCCAACGGTGAAAGAAGTGTCATTAATTTCGACCAGCGTGGGCCCAAAGCGTTCGACACACAGAAATTTATACTCAAATTTTTCGGTATCGTCCGAACAAGATGTAGAGATATTAATAGCTCGGATCGGGTTTTATTTATGTATAATTTTGTGTCGTTGATAATGACTATATTATGTAAATTTTGTACGAATCATGGGTTGTGGTGTTTAAATAGTCGATATAATTAAGGCAGGTGGAATGCTAAATGATTATATCTATTTTACGGAAACACATGAGTCACGGGACATTCTTTACCCCCAACTGACCACATCACCCGAAAATGTAGTAGGTATATACATAAAAACTTCTAAAAATCAACACTGGATTTCTTAAAAAATAAGCTTCAAGTATTCATGGATGGATAATCTTGGAGTAAAGCTAGCCATGATTTGTAAAAGCTGTTTAAACGTTGAAATATTTTGACTCTTGCTGGCTTTGGGAGTTCGCCATTGGTTGGACAAAATACAAATCAAGCACGTATTATACTTCCTTACGCAATTCCAAAAACGTACATTTAACAATACCCAAATTCAGTAGATTCTGAGGCTTACCAGACAACCCAAAAAATCCATTCATTCCAAAAGTACCAAAAAGCTGCAGTATTACAACCTAATAGCGGACGACAAGAATTCATCCTACCTGACCCTCCATTGTTCCCTGCCTGGTGCGCTTTTATTTTTTTTCCAAACCCTTGTTAGCAAGTCCTCGGAGGATCTTTGGGGGACAATAGGTTACATATTTATAAGTGGGTAGGTAGGCGGGGATACAGGTGTTTTGTCTAACTATCGAGCCGTCCTATCGGTTCATCGAATATTTACCGTAAATGATGACTTCACTAAGAAATTGACTGTGAAAGTTGATTTTACAAGACACGGTTATGATTATTACGAAACATCTGTTTTGATTGAAGAAAAAGATATTCCCTTAATTAATTTAGATTTCCAACAAGTATTTATAGTTTCTACAGATGAGAATTCGGATAACAACGACACGGCTTAGATTACAGATGTAAATAACGGTAAGGAAATCTCAATAATACTATATGTACGGTCAATCTCAATATCAAATATGTAAAATACTGACAACTCCCGGGATTTCAAAGCATTTGAATGTAGATCTGCTTTAATCAGTAGAATCCACGCATTAAGTGCATCCAAGGAACGCCGTGCGTTGACGCAGTTAGCATATTAATTGATTCGGTTCTATATTAATTCAGTTTAATCGGAAGTTGGTGCCGGTGCGAAGTTCCTGAGCCTATTAGCACTTTGGTGGATTGTAGCTTGAATATAAAGTTTTTATAGCTGGGCCAATCAACATTTTGACCGACACAAATCTGTCCTCAACTTTTAAATTTCGTTTGAAAATTTCACCTATAAATAATGACTTTTCTGTGTTTCTCTTTATGTTGTATGTCGAAACATTAGAGCCCCCACTTATTAAACCTAATAAACAGAATCTATGTATATTAGAAGTCCGATTTCTTGGTAACTCCAGAGACATTTTGAGTAACGCAAGAGACACTCAAAACTGTCGGTCAAAATGTTGATTGGCCCAGCTATCGTTAATAAACTAAACCCAATATAATATTCTATTGCATTTTATTTGAAACCTTTTTTCGAAGTAGATTGAATAAGTAGGTACTGTGCTGTTTTTAACTCACTTTTATTTACTTAGAATTTTTTAATGCTTCCAAATTTTTTCTTGTTAAATGTGAAATAGATTGTTTAGAAAAACCGTTAAATCAGATGCTTCGCTTTTAAAACATACGTTTTATTGCGACACAATACAAAATTCGAGGTTCGTGGGAAGGATTTTTGTTCCATAAAAACAAACTCATTCAGTTTTATTATGAGAATTATACCAATTCCACATTACGATAAAAGAACCTTCTGATACTCAGAAGTTTTATAAAAAGATAGAAATCAAAAAATTTACAATCATTCCAGAACCACATAGGTTCTTCAAATATTCCAACCAAATTTGTTGATTTTATCAACCATCTCCATCAATAGTTCCCGAAACCTATCGGGCGGGTTTTTTGCTGGTCCTTCGAGGGATCAATCAAAATAGTGTTGCGTATAACAAATAAGTTTTTCGTGTACCGGTCCACCAATTAGTTCTACTACTGACGGCTCAGTCCGGACGAGAAAGTTATTGGGGATCTGTGGAAGTGTTGAAATATCAAGACAGGATTTGTTTTTTGAAGCCGGACTCTTGCAGAAATTCTTTTCAATAAGGCAATAAAGGTGCAAAAGCTAAATCATGAAAGATAATACCTAGTGTAACATACAGGAAATATGCAAACGAGCGAAGAAAACATACCAGTAGAACATATGGGTAATAAAAAAATTAAAAGACAAGTTTTGAGAAAAGTACTAATGGCAAAAAAACTGGTGATTTGGCGGCACTATGTGATGCACATGTGTCAATAACATGGTCTACAAATACCAGTAATGCCACACAATTATAACAATTCTCAAATCCTGCCACGTTTCTCTAACCAAACAACTGAACCCGGCGGAAGTGGCAGGTCATAAATGACCGCTTTTTTTCTGCCTCGGACATTTTATTTAGAGACCAGATTCGACGCGCTCCTGTGTGTTTATTGCTGCTGACTGTACAAATATTTCCACTCGTATTTTCTGGTCATGTCACGGTTCTTGCTACGATTAGGGGTTTGGGGAAAAGGAGAAAAAAACGAAAGTTTAATTAAGACGTGTATGAAGAGGAGAGTCTGATCTTTAAACACCTTTAGGGATTTTAGAACCATCTTAAAATATTTGTTTTGGGTACAATGATACATTTTGGGAACGACGACTCAAACATTTTCGATTACAAATACTAAGTTATGTACAAATACTTCGTACCTATACTTCTTATGAACTATATAAATTAAAAAAATACGATTTATCATGATGTTTATTGTACAGGAAATCGTCAACATAAGTTAATTCATTATGATAAACCTTAAAGTTTATTAATACAACTATCAGATACAACTCAAAAAAGATGACAGACACGAAGCAACATTGCTTCAAAAATATTTCAACGCACTAGCGTCCTATACACAACAAGGATATCAGTACAATGACTGCATGAATGTATTCAATACTATCTTACTGTACAAACGTTTTCAT
This sequence comes from Pammene fasciana, assembly GCA_911728535.1. Classification (NCBI taxonomy): domain Eukaryota; kingdom Metazoa; phylum Arthropoda; class Insecta; order Lepidoptera; family Tortricidae; genus Pammene; species Pammene fasciana. Next base: position 5,417,638 of record OU452295.1, read on the forward strand.
CTCCATTTACATGTACATGTAAAGCACCAAGCATTACATGGAGGGGCTACTGGTAATTTGAAGACCTTTTAAAAAGTAGAATGCGTCAATAAATGTTTTGGCAACCAAAATCATTTTGACTATTGGAAGCGCACTCGACCCAAAATATTTCAGATGAAGTACCTAAAATTGCCTAATAGTAAAGGTATACGCTTCAGGCTGTTTGTATGGTATATTAGAGGCAGACCAAAAGATGGATGCACATGATGGAATTAAATGTTAGGAAATGAGGCAAAAAGAGGCACTTGAAGGTATGGGAGAAATATGTGCTGCAAGAAGGTACTTGTAAGTTAGATAAGGAAAAATAATGATGAATGGCTTAGGAAATATGAAGTAACGCTACTGTAAAAAGTATTTCACTTGTGCTTTAAGCGTCAGAAGATAGATCATTAGTAACGATGTCGCCGACAAGGCTCGTACATTTATTTATAAATTCAAATGAAACATGGCCGCCGCTGTCAGGGAGAAATGTAATAATGATACATCAGAAGGATGAGATTTATTTTTTAACCGTTTTTAATTGCTACACTCACAAGGACAGTTAAAGGTGCGCTTACCCTATTTCTTTTGACATTTGTGAAGGATGCGTTTTTGTCTTAAATAAATCAAAACACAGGAACACAATAAAATATATTAAAGTTTTAATCAAATTAATTAACTCTTTAACTTCATAACAACAAATAAATTAATATTTAAAACTTGACAATAGGAAAAAGTACCTATAATAAGGCCGTGGTCTCCTATAAACGCCATCGGCCGCTTGCAGCGTCTGCGTCACGATGCGTACTATAGAGATGTACTGTTGTGGTCTGTTTCAGACGTCGACGTTGGCATCTTTTTTGTATAGGAACGTTGACGCTGACGTCAGACGTCGCTTATAGCATAAAATAGGAGACCACGGCCTTACTAAATAGCTATGGGTCGGGTACACAGAAACATTTATCTAAATTCAAAAAACAACATTCTTCAAAGAAAGTGCTTAAATACTAGATTCCCACTGCCCAGTGGAGTTTTCATACTGTTGAGCAGTTTTCCTCCTTTTTATGAAGATAGGTGAACCGAATTAGTTTCGATAAATATATACATTATATGTATATGTACGAGTATGTAACAAATGTTTTTTGATTCAAGTCATAAATTTTTCATTACTCCATTGGAAGCAGATGATTATTCCCAAAAACTGACAAGGCATGGTTTCTTCATACCTACATACTTCATACTTTCTTCATACCTTCATACAATGACAATGTGAGTTGTCAATCAAATACACAAAATATTTACCTAATTAATAAACGTAACCCTAGAATTTGATTTGAAAAACGTTTCAAACGCAGTTTAACACCGACATTCTCACTAACACGATAATTTAGATAATTGTAAGTCCTTTTGTTAGAAACACGTTACTGGGCATAAAAATAGTATTGTAATTGATGGTATGACTATGAAGGTATAATTGATGGTTTGAGAAAAGTTTGTGATGTTTGTTGTGAACGAGTGGAGTAGAAGAGAATATATTTGTTGTTTAAGCTTCGTGGGATTAGTTCAAGGTGTTTGACCTTTTCATAAAACAAACTATGTATCTTATGGTTAATTTAGTTACCAATGCTTGTTAACATATTTTTATATGTGTAATGTTATTTTTTATTTAATACCAATTATACAAATATTTCATACTCTAAACATAAACAACTAACTTAACACTAACTATTTTCTAAGCTAGGGCCGACAGGTACCCGGCGTAAATGTACCAAAAATGCTGCCCGCGTTGCCTCGTTGAATTGCAAGCGATATCTGATTTTTATATGTAGTTATAGCTGCTCAATAATAATATGATTTTAACGTAAAAAAAATCTCGTAAATGACAGTGTTCTAATTAAATTTAACAGCTGTTGCTGCGTTGCAACTGCCGTGTATAATATCAATTTTATTTTTGGGAATGTTTTTCAGATCAACCTTTTTAGAACAATTTAGCCTTCAGACAATTGTGCTTTCTATCCTGTTGTTGTAATAGTAGTAGTAGTATTAGTAGTAAAACACTTTATTGCACAAAACAAGTACATGGCCAACAAAAATATAGTTAGTGTGTACAAAGGCGAGCTTATTCATTTAAGGGGTCTCTTCCAAAACAAACTGGAATATTCTTACAAAGAATTTAAAATTGCTAATTGCACCTAATTAAGTATTATTTAATATTCCCTACGGTTCCCGCGATAGTTATTCATGAAATAAAACAACTTTGAACGGATTATGTCAACCAGTGATCACGAACGCTGTAAAGTGTTTGAAACGTCGGCATGTAATTTAAATTCAGTATACGCGATATAATCCGTTCAAAGTTGTTTTATTTCATAAATATTATTTCTTCAGTTAGGTTCTTGCAGTTTGTTCTAGTCTAGAGAAAACTCTGTGAAACTCGCAACTTTTTTTTGTTAAACAACAATTCTTTACATGCTAGCATTCTCCAACAGCATTAAGCCATACCCTCCACAGCTTCTCTGTCCGCCGAATGTCTTCATCTAAGGCCGTGACCGCGCTTGACCCGTCGGGACCAGTTCCAGAGAACCATCGTCTGATCATTCGAAGACCTTATTCCGTTGTAATAAAGTATACTTCAGTTAACTATGTGATGCCAGCTCCAGAGAAGCGGGTATCGACTTTATTGAGGCCTATACCCCATTGCTACGAAATGTAATCTCTAATATTGTAATTTGGGGATGTCTGGTAATGGTAATTTTGAAAACATCGATAACAAAATATACAAGAAGTTTCCAAATTGTATGGTAATATATACATTTACAGCGAGTGGAGAGGTAGTAGGTTGACTAACAGACGATAAATTTAAACCATACTGAATTTTTCGAGTAGGTATTTAAATAAATAAAAGTTGTAACGCAATTATGATTACCCTGGTCTTATAAATCCACCGTGATTTAAAAAAACATATTTTCTTATTTTAACCCAAGTTTATTATATGAATAAAACTCCACCTGGCAAAATCAAGTCACACATCCCTTTGAAATTCAACTTCGAAGTAGGTAGCAGTGAGGTATTTGACTACCAGTTACAGGAAGATATTGAACTCCTAAAGCCCAACAACCATTCCAACAGCTAACCAAACTACGGAAGCGGAGTAATTATTCAGAATGCAGATTTCCCAATAACAGTCGAAATTACCAATACATTGCCTCAGCGGGACGCTGCAGGCAAGTATAGTTTCGGTAATCACTTAATCAGAGGGAGAGGATTAATAGAGAGATTGCGTCTGCGCATCAAGCCGCTCAAGAGGGTTAGGACACGAGCAGAAGTGACAGAAAAGGAAAGAGCTCCAGAAAAAGTGAAAGATATACAACTCACTTTACGTTTTTTTGTTCAGATCTAGGCGCGTTTCTCAGTCCAAATAGCATACTGTAAAAACCGTAGTGTCCACTTTGTGTGATAAAAACATTCAGCATGGAATTATCGTAAGAATTAGGTTTGTTATGTAAAACACTATTTTTACTTGGCTAACTGTGCTTAAAGGACGGGTTATAATTAAATCGGTATCGTTCTTTGTATGAGCAAGTTTACGTTAAATTAGTATCGTGTACTCCACCATTTCCACCGTAACAAATTACCTAGTGGCATTTGAAAGACTTGCTCGACAATAACAATGCTACTTGTTTCTTTATAAAATTGTGGGCATTTTAATTCAATTAGCAATTAAAATTTATTATGGATAATATGGATTTCGAAGTAATTTTGAGAAATAAAATAGTCGTAACACCTTTTCGTAATATATTCTGTACTGTGTACCGATACACGACTCAAGGCGGCATCTCTAATCCATTACTAGTTCTTAACCCTATGGCATCGATTGTGCGATACAAACAAATCATTACTCTATCTGTTCGTGATCGAACCGATCGGCCGATCGGGACTTCGGGGCGGGTCGGGCGGCTTCGTGAATACTAGTGTCCGACCGAAGTTTCGGTTTCGGTTTCGGTTTCGGCCAGTTTCGGCCAAAAAACCGTGTTTCGGCCCAAGTTTCGGTTTCGGCCAAAAAACGGCCGAAACTTTCGGCCGCGCCGAAACTTACAACATTGAGCTTAATCGGTCCACAAGTTCTATCTCAGTAACGTTTTTAAGTGATAATATAATAATAAATAAATATAAAAAAAGTGTAGTACATATGTGTTTGGAAGATTATTTCATCAATTATAATATGATAATATCATTTAAGTATTAATTTTATCTAACATTAAACTCTCGAGTTCATGCAAGAGACTGCCCAAAGAACTGCGTCGGCCTACGCTGAAATGATACACGAAGAAATCAAGTAAAAACACGAGACGATTTATTTGAAATACTGATTGTAAAATTACAATAGTCCATGCAATCTTGGCGAATTATTTTATAGAGACTTGTTAACAGCATTGATGTCTCAGTCGATTAAACTTTGCTGTATAACTAACTGCACTATAACTAATGAATAACACACAAATTTTAAAAATCGTATTCATAATTTAAAAGAAAACATACCAATTTTAATAAAGCACTAATGTTTGTTTTTCCAACTCATATATTCTTCGTACTTTTTTTTAACAAAACGTATTACTTTAACCATAGAGATATGCTATAAACCTTTAACTCCAAGTATCGAACAAAACTTTCATATTTTTATTTTGTTTACTGATCGTAATTCTACTCTGAAAATACATCTGTCAAGTTTAAAATCGTGTGGGTTATTTATTGCTAATTTTAACGTAGCAGATCCTAAATCCTAAAAAATACCAAAGTAAAAAAAACTGATGTCAGACATCTGTGTGTTTCCCACGTTTGCGTACATATCTATGTACGAAAACATGATGGTCGACTTGTGACAATTGTACTTTCAATAAGGGGGGTAAAATTTTACGTTACAGTTGTTAAAAAGTTACATAATTATGTTTATTCATATGAAACCTTTATTAGAAAATATTTCGTGCTCTGCATTTATTTCGCGAAAAAAAACCGAAAGAAACGAATTTAGGGATCAAAATACGCCTTACACCGAAATAATTTGGAGTTGTGTACAAACTAGAAAAAATCATGGGATTAGGTTGCCAAGTGGACCTCAGGCTCCGTTGAGTCCGTGGGAAAACGCCAGCACAAACGCTAGGAGGATGATCAATCAAAACTTACTAACCTCTTGTTCTTCTTATACCACCTATCCTGTACAAGTTACAACGGCTTATTGACATTTAACGTTGAACGATTTTAACGTGTCTATAAAAGTTTCGGTTTCGGTTTCGGTTTCGGCCGAAACTGCACCTAGAGCCGAACCTTCGGTTTCGGTTTCGGTTTCGGCAAAAAAACGTGTTTCGGTCGGACACTAGTGAATACTCGGCTTCGTGTAGTGCAAGTTGAATTATGTCTATTAAGAAAGGTTATGAAATTATTAGCGCTTATCGGGGCATATTTATGATAAATGAGGATATTCAATAGGTTACGAGTAGATCTCTGGGTGATGTTGTGGCTAAGTTTGAGAAAACATAAAATGATGTGCAATGGTTTCATATAAAGTTTTTCGATACAGTTTTTCCAGCATACACTTCATTTAGGTACATAACATTATGCCCCACCTACACGTTACGAAGAGCAAATGCCCGAGCTACTGTAAAAAATACTCCAATCACTATAGGTGTGCCTTTAATATTTGAAGAGTTCCCTCTACTTCCCCAGGACCCCATCATCAGATTCTAACCTGTTAACATTGGGAGGGGACCAACTGTGAAGCATACACTTACAAAAAAATATCCAACTCAATCCGTCTTCAAATTGGTAAACAAGTAAACATACATAACATAAAGCTCCAAACGAATTGAGAACCTCCTCCTTCGAAATCTTCAAGTCAGTTGAAAACAAGAGCGTGGCAAGATCATTCTGATCACTTTGTCCGCTTAGCTACTGCTGCTGACTATACTAAACGACATTTATAAACCTTCAGTAAAGGAGGAGTGGTAAAAAAGAGCTAGGTTTTGAATTATTAATTTGCCTTAATTTAAAAGTTTCGGAACTAATTGATTAGGAGTCTATATTTTTAAACACCATGCTGATTTTCAACACAACATATAGGTACATATTTTTTCTAAAACAGACTCATTGAAAGTTTACGATATCAGAAATATTTTACTTAAAAAACATATGCCTTCGATTAGAAACAATAATATCATACTGAATAACGGATTGGATAGCAAAAGCAGAATCTGAATCTATATCTGACTCGGGAAGAAAATACCTATTTGGCTTTAATTCGAAACTATATTGTTTGAATATAAATTATAGATCAGATAGTAGAATAAGGGCTTACAATTCCATTATTTTTGGTATGGCCATTCCGGAATTGCAAGCCCTAGATAGAACAGGTTAATCTGAAGAGTCGAGACTCTTGGTCCGTGGGGCCCAGCAGCACAGAAATTGTATCGAGAGTTGGCTAAACGGCTGGTCGACGTAACCGGGGATAAACGAGCTGGCAGCTTCCTCGCCCAACACGGAAAAAATAGTGTGTTAGCAAAGTACCAATTTGGCTCGGTTAAAATATTTTTGGTTATATACAACCAAGTCTTATTTAAATCACGCAATTAAGCTTTGTTAATTACAAACAAGCAATGATTGCTAACTATTCTTGGTTATTTTTACCAAGCACTTATTTAAATCCAAATAAGTGTCCTAGTAATTATAACCCTTCCCTGATTCCCTTATTTATTTTTAACTAATTTAATTGTGTAGTTTCACATACGTAAGTTAGCCAAGTTGACTTCTTTGATTTAAGCAACGAACTTTGCAGGCTCCATGCGAAGCGAGTCACTCGGTTGTAAATAGCAAAAACTTATTTATTTCTAGCCGTTTCATTTTCTCAGTGAACGCATAAGTGTTGCGATCCAGCGAGGAAATGCTGCCAGCATCCTCGGAACCATACCACAGGGGCCAACTTTAGATTTAGATTTTTAGTTTTAGATTACTTTATTGTAGGGTTTATTTTATAAGTATGTAGTTTAGTTATATTTTTAGTGATGTTTTTAAGTCGTTATATGTACCATTTTAAAGTTTGTAATTAAATGTATTAAAACATCTGAATTATTATCTGACTCAGGAAGAAAGTATTTGGCTTTCATTAGAAACAATATTATGGATCAGATAGTACAATTAGGGCTTAGAATTCCGGTATTTTGTATGGATAATTCCGGAATTGCAAGCCATAGGAAGAACAGGTTAATCTGAATCTATATACGACTCAGGAAGACTATAGGTATGATGATGATGAGATCCGCCGGATTGTTCATGACCGGCTTTTTTATCAGAAAACAGACAGAACAGACACTGAGCATTTGAGTGCACAAAGGCCCTTAGGGTCAAGAATTAACCATAAACCCCTATCCATAGGCCCGTTTCTTTAGATCATCCGTGAAATGCGTAAATTATACACTGTTGGTCTAGAAATGCGCAATTTCTATAGCGCGGCAGTTGATCAAGTTACATTAACTTTCTAATAGTGGCTGTTTAGTGTTAAACAGTAACTTGCATGGAATACAGTGTTGGTTCATTAAACTACTCGTAGCGCAAATACCTACCTACTTATGTTGTATTACTTACTAGCGACCCGCCCCGGCTTCGCACGGGTGCAATTATTAATTATTCATATAAACCTTCCTCTTGAATTACTCTATCTATTAAAAACCGCATCAAAATCCGTTGCGTAGTTTTAAAGATCTAAGCATGCATAGGGACAGAGAGCAGGAAGCGACTTTGTTTTATACTATGAAGTGATAGTGATAAGTAGTACACAATAAAAGTCTTATCACCTTAGACTATAGTCTATAATTAAAATTAAAATTGTCCTTCGCTGCCCGAAACACAGGGAATTCTAGTTCAGGCATTTGTAAACCGCCTGTCGTTAAAAAATCTTAGCCTGTATAAGAGCAACTACTGTACTATACTTTTCTTAATAAATTATTTGTATTTGTATATACAAGACAGGATGTTAAATCTATAATCAAAATATCGATATTATTTAACTATACCTATTGTCATAATGTTGCAGTGATAATTAGCTAAAAACAATTGTTATAAATTAATAAATATCCCAGGCATACTTATGATTAAGTAGTAGCTAAAAATGTATGTTATGTTGTTACATAAGTAGGTATTAATGGTGTCTGAGAGACAAGGTTAAGTCTTAGGTCCCCCGTAATACAGAGTGATCTTTTCATGTTTAAAATAATTACTTTCTTAGAAAACGGCGTTTTTTTTCTGGCGCCTTTCAAAGTTAAAAAAGGAATGATATAAATTCTGTTTTTTATTGCTGTAGGTACTTATCGTTTTTTGCAATTTTTTGCGAAACTTATAGGTAAGTGCACTCGGAAATAATCTATATTTCCCCATAGCATGTCTGAGTGCAATAATTAGACATAGATTACATCCCTGGCGCTTAAATTTTACATTGTTATACCTAATTGAAGTAGAAAAAACACATTTTTCTTGGTTTTAACGAGAACCGACGGACGTGGTGCATAATAATGATTACTTAGTCTTGAAATAAATTAAAAAGAAAAAGCATTTATGGCAACATTTTAGTTTTTTTAAGTAATTGAAATATGCCGCGGCCACGTTAGATTACAAGTTTAGCAGAAATAGTTAACGATCGAGGCATTTATGACGTTCTTTTATGTTTTGATTAAGATGTTTTGCAGTTTTTTATAACGTACTTTGAATCGTTCTAGTTTAAATAGTTTCTTGATTGCTATCAGTAGTAATAGTGCGCAAATATCATTATTCTTGTTACAAAAGTTATTTTAGAAGTAGGTATGACTCTAGTGAAACTTGAAACTAAAATGAAGCTCTTTGTAATCGTGAAAGATAATTCTCAGTAAGGACCATTTCTAAATAGTTATAATTTAATTGGAAGTTAGTAAAATGTTATTTTGCGTTTCAGAAAATTTTATTTTCTTGGCATCGAATTACGAAGCAAATTAAGTATGTAGGTAATTCAAATGAAAGTTTAACGCATATTGGTAAGTAGAAGAATATATTAATAATGCAATATATTGGCGAACGATATACCTAGGTGATTACATATTAAAATACTTTTTTTAGTAGTTATTCGTGAGCTAACCAATTTGTGTCTTAATTTATTACCTACCAAAAAAACTTTTTATTATTATAATTTATTTATAATACTATATAGCTTCGCCAAACTCTAAACCTCATAGTTTTTTTGGAAAAAATATACATTTTAAATGGTGATAGGCATCAGCACTACATATAAAATGTTTCATTATTATTTTAGACACGTTTATTAATTTCAGTCAAACATGAAGTTTACATGTTTACCCTCGCTAAAACTACATATTATTATTGTACTTGTAGTAGATATAAAAATATTTTACGAAGCAAAAAAGTTAAAAATACCTATGTAACTACACGCTCAGCCCTACTTACAGATGCTTTACCTTTTTAGAAACAGGTATAAATGTATGCACAAAATGTATTATTATATTACACTTGTTTTGTAATAATAAACACGTGCGCACGCAGGTATTGCAACAGGTAGGAACTACCCGCATCGCGACGGTTTTATTATTGTAGCTCCCCTCGTAAAATGCCTGGAGAATGTGGTCAAGATCAAGAAAATATACAAGACATGTTGCATTTTATTTTTAACGTAAAATATAGATATTGGTGCTACATTGTTCTTTTTTTAATTTAGAAAAAGGATTTACTAAAGGCAATACTGGCAATTCAATAAACAAGTGATATTATTGAGTCAAATAAAATGTAATGAATAAAAGTGGCGTTCTATACCTAAAGGGCCCTTCGGTTCATTTTGGTTGGGATTTTTTAATGTGTAGCGTATTTAACGTAGATTTAGGATCCATCCTTAACTCAAAATTGAGCATAAGAGCTTAAGGTTTGGAAAGCCACAAATAAACATTTGAAAATGTCTAAACGGTTTGTTTATCCAAGTGACGTTGAGTTACGATTATTATTAATATTTAATGCTTCATAATCGGTTAAAGTATTACTAAGTTTGTATCATGGCAATATCCGTCGCGACGTTTAGAATTCGTAATTTCATAAAAATGCATTCTAGTGATAAATTCCAGCGATTCCCGGGAACTAGGGACGTGACTGCGCGAGCGACTTTTGTTTTTAACGTACAAAAAGTCCCTTGAGCAGGTATAAGCTTTACAAAAGCTGGGCCCCATATGGCCGGACTTACAAATTTTGTCACATCACTATTTTAAAATATCAAATTTAGGACTAGTGTTGACCAAGCTGCGGTGCATGTGGTGATTTTGACATTTGGAAAAAAATCCAGATTTTTTGCAACGAGTCGCATTGCTAAAGGAGGAGGTTTATTTATAATTAACACAGTTTAATGAGATAATTAAAGCATAACTTACGTTTATGATAGATGGTTAGTCAGGTCATCTCGTGTCAAACTATATCGCAGCGGTAGCAATCCATTCGCATAATAATAAATAAAACACAACACCACCACTTGTCAATTTGTTAATTAGAACAACACAATCAATTTATGTTTTTTAAATATTCAGTCACTGGCACTTCCGAAAAGTTGATAGTCACAGATTGTTGTTTAAAAACAATGGTAAAAAAAGTTGTGGCGGCGACCGTCTCCCGCGCGGGCCAGACCGATATAAGTAAGTACCGGCCGGCGGGAGGACGTGCGCCCGCTGCCGGCGGTTTCATCTCAATCTACCCGTCGAAACGAGACAGTAACATGACAATAAACGATTGTAAAACGTCAGGAGTAAAAGAGACCACACTATTCTCATTACGCCCGCGTCGAAACTGACATTTCAATCGCACCGTCCCTCTCCCACGCCGAGTTATTTTCGTACAAATTGTATGCGGACTTATTTGTTTTCTGTCCCGCTCGGGCGTGGATAGTGCTAACCAGATAATGTCTTAATCGCATTTTCTTAGCGCTATGCTGACTGATGCACTAACATAAACAATGATAATTCATGGATTTGCATGGATGATAAAAGCTTTTTTATTGATTCAGAATAGCAAAAATAAAACAGTGGTTACGTAAGGTCTAGATTTTTCACAATATGTTAAATGAACATGAACAAGTTCTTGTTTAAAGTATGAATAAATTAGAACAAAGATTTACTTATTAATGATGTTACAGTCGTTTTACCTCGGAAATAAATGGTAATATGCAAATCTAAATGCATGTTTTCTGATCATTTATGGAATTTTGTTCTGATACATAAATATTTATAGGGCGTGTAGTGTACTGGGGGTACCCATTTCATTTATCTATACTTAATGTAGGTTTCAGTGGCGGCACGTCCATAGAATTCAATTCCCGCCGGCTTGCCTAATTTGCTCCGGCTCCTGAGCAGTTTTCCCACAGCTCATGAAGAAATTTTAAGCCAATTAAGCTTCGACTTGCCTAAGAAAAGTTCTGAGCCGCCGCCACTGGTAGGCTTATAATTTTAAAGCGCAAAAGAGAGAGAAGAAACCAAATCCAAAGACCTTCTGAAACGTTGAACCCAAAATTCCAAACACTTGAGGGAAAACTACAGAAATGCATCACGCATATGTAAATCTAGGGACGGACTAAATAATTTATCTATTTGTGAAGTGGTGCGCAAACACTCGCACTGTTGACTCCTGGAATCTCATTCCAATCTAATACCAAGCACTGCTGTCTTTAAAAACCCAACAAACCAGTATTAGTACTCTCACGGAGTTGTTAGGATCTCAAGCTCAGGTTAAGCTGGTATAGTGCTGATGAAGGCTCGTCTGCGCCCGCGCATCTAGTGACAATACGCTGCCTGTTGACTGCTGACTGCAAATGTTTGTCCAGTGCTGACAGCCTGACGACTCAAGCAGAGATAATTTTTCTCAGAATCAGAATTCCTTACTCATACTGAACTAGTTTCTTAAGAAAACAATAAGTTCGAATTACTTTCGAATCATTTAAATTTTCTGTAGGTAGTTCAGAACAATTCGTCACTATAACTGTCAACTCGGCAAAATGTCAAACATACCGTAGCCGCTTACCCTCAGACAGTCTATCTTGTTTGCCTTCTTAATATAATAAAAAAATCCGTTAACTGGAAGCAGAAGCCAATAAACAAAAACAAAATAATCACTAGCCTTTATAGCAAGTTCATTGGTCCTTCGAACCGGATTTAAGACCTTACCCGAGTATTGATCTTAAATAAACTATAGCATCTCCATAATATACCCCCTAGCTAAGGCAAGCAATAATTTAATATCTAGCCGCCTTTTTGATAATTACATGGTGAAAATGGCTCCCAGCTATAAACTAGCTTTGAAACAACTGACTTTTTTAAGGCTCGTTAATATGAGATATTATTTTAATTTATAGGAACTACAGACTGATTGCCGGTAGTGTCGGTCGAGCTAAGTGGAAACACATATTAACTTTGCAAATTATTAAGGAAGCGAGTACGTATTAAGGTAGCCAAGCGCATGGCTTTAAAATGCAGAAAGCTAAGTATACTGTAATTTCGCTGTTTGCCTCTCATTTTAATTACCAATAAAGTTTTGTAAAGATTTGATTTCATGATTCCGAGAGAAGTAGACATAAGAGACAAATTCGTGAATCGCGTTTTCAAGCAACTAAAGGTTTTGTATTAAAATGTCAGTCTCCGGCGTCCTAAAAACTGCAATTTTCTTTGAAACATACTACTTTTTAGCACAGCGGTATAATCATCTTCAGATTATTTTATATCAGATCGGTGTTATGGAGTGTATGGAGGTCTGTAACTCCTAATTTGAATTATGCTATATGATTTAAAGAAGGAAGCAGCAGGAAAGGAGTGATTGCCAGTAGATATTTAAATTACCGATAATTTCCATAGAAAACATTTACCAGTTGTATTCCTGAGCTTGTGCCTACTAACTAGCCGCAAAACAAGGGTCAATATTTTATCTCAGCAACTGTCACTTAAAGGAAGAATGCAACTGTCATTGCCATGCGTGAAATCGCATCACTCGCATCCGATGAATCATGCAACAGAGGAACTGTGCAGTACAGAGCTACAGACCCAGTATGTCTTACTTAAACCACTGCCAACAAAAAATAAACCAACGCATCGATACGACGTGACAGTAACATCTTTACGAAAACTATTCAAACATACTTTCAACCCCGCGTACACTCAAGCGAAAATAACCTCAAAAACTTACCGTTAAGGTTGTTTTTTGCTTGGGATAGGAATGGGATGAGAGGATTTCAACATTGAACCCGTTTTACGAATGCTCTAAGAAAAGGGATGGGACTACAAAAAGCTATCGCCGTAAAGCAACTAAACTCGTATACTCAAAGGACTTGTGCTGCATTTTGTTTTGTCTGAGCGAGATAACTTGATCATCGTCTCCATGTCGTAAAGGTAATAAAACATTAAAGTAATCCTTAAAAAGAACTCTAAAGACAGCGTGATAAAGTTTAGAATTGAAAACTTGTGACGAGATATGACGTTCCGCTTTGGGCATTACGTAAAAAGAACAATTTACAAGTTCGTCTGGTGCGAAACGAGACGGAAAATTCAAGTGCTAGCACTGGAAAGAGACAAGCAATGGACTGGAGTCAAGACTGTGTATTTTTTCTGAGTTATTATGCCGGTTCTGATCTTTAATTAAGACATTTTGTGCATTTATAATGAAATAATAATCTGAGTCAACTTTACGGTCTAAAATCATACCGCGCTGAACCGCGTATGATCGAAGCGGACATGGTCTTTTAATATTTTTTTAAAGCTTTGTCGCGTAATTTAGAGCCATGCCGTTTCGGTTGACTTTTGAAGTTTTTTATGGGTTTGTGACTAAATTGTACAAATGTCACGGGTTCATATTATGTTAATTGAGTTATTTGTATTTCCCTTTAGCCTACCTGTTGGCATGACTTGTTGTTGTGGTTTTTGACTGCTCTATTAAATAAATTTAGTTTAGATATCCTAATATGTAGTACAGGAACGAGTGGAACAGGAGGGAGGAGGCCTATGTCCAAAGATGGACAGCCCAGTAGATATATATACATAAATAAATAAAAATATTTAATGTCATAACATAAATTCAATACAAATATTAAAAAAAAAAACGATATTTAATGTCATAACATAAATTCAATACAAATAAATAAAAACGATATGAAATGTCATTAACTTACAAAATTTTATACAATAATTTTAATTATATTCTCTTTTTAAGCAATAATTTATTAAATAAGCATAAGTTATTAATTAGTTATTAAATAGAGAAGAAATGAATGTTTGTACCTATTCAAAAATGCATGAAATATCAAATATTGTAAATTGTAAAATTCTATTGGAAATAAAGGCTTTTATTATTTATTATTATTATTTGTATGTCTTTGCCATATCTCGGGACCATGGGGTCCCGGACCTTTGGTAGGCCTGCGTGGGGCCGAAGCCAACAGCGCAGTCGCCCTTTAAGACAATTTAATCTAAAAGCAAGGGATACACGTGGCAGATACCATCCCCGAGTTCACAATATGATACATCCGGAGATGGTCCCCGCCAGGTGCAAAGACTATTGTAGTGCAGCACTTTTGTGCTGCGATGGGAACTAAGGTCATAGGCTATTGGTTTGAATTTTGGATGGACTGGATACTGGGTTATGGGAGGAGACTAACGGACACCTGCCGTGACAATCAGTCTCAAAATTGTAAAAGACAGGTGGTGACTCGCCAACTCATTGAGTGGGCCCCGCAATGGCCGCACGCACGGTGCGACAACGGCGCAACACTTGAGAGTGGCTGTGAGGTTGTCGAGAGGTGAGTCTGCGGTAGCCAGTTCCCGGTGTTCCGTTCAGCAGGCCGCCGGCGTTATGACATTTTACACTTCCAACCTGGAGCATAGGTCCCGCTCTTGCGACTCCACTCTGGCCGGCCAGTTAAGGCAAGCACAGAGGCGAGGGCCAGATGGAAAGGGCCCTCTGGAATAGGGGTCCGCGGTGTCGCCACTCACCGTCAGCTCGCCACAAGCTGCCCCCGCGGGTTTATTATTATTATTATTAATATGTAGTATACAAATTATTAATACCACGTCGAAGGCAAACCAGAGTTTACAAGAGTGCACCTTGAGTACAATAGAGTGGAGTGCATGCAGTAACTTTCCGATTTTAATTATTTTGAGTTGCTTAATCATTAAAAGAAATATGAAATTGGAAAAGAAATGAAAAGCTTCAATTCCCATACCAAAAATGTGAAAGTTCCCTTACAAAAAATGTATAACTTTAAATGCATTCCCCTCTAGGTATATGCCGAATCTTGCTACCCGATGAGGTATTTTTTGACTTTTTTTGGCACCCGAAAAGTTAGCTGCATTCCGAATCCTCCAGGTTTTGCTCATCAAGTCCTTAGCTAAAAAGGCATAACTTTTTACGTGGCACCTCGCTATATATGCCGAATCTTGCTACCCGATGTGGTAAGATGACAAACTACCTAAGCTTAGTCTATGTATACTTTACTTATAGTCTACTACTATTAGATATTTTTAATCCTCATGAGTAATGATCAAAAACGTTACTAGTGCAGGCAAAATAAGCATATATATGCGGCAAATTATGTACATCAATTAAACTTTTTCATAAGTTTATCTTGACACTAGAAATGAGGATCTGCTGAGTCCTACGAAAATTTAGGGGTCCTACCCCTTTCCGGGGGGTATGGTGGAGGGGAGCTTAAAAACCGACAAAGATGCGTGCCGGACCAACCATAATAGAGGGTTCCGTACCTTCGATGAAATAAGAACGAACTAATGCCAAAAGGGCGTTTCTACATAAGGAAAAACTTTTTGGAAATTGCTCAAAAGGTCAAAAACTCAAAAATGGCTCAACCGATAATGTTTAAATTAATATCATAGAAAGTAAGTGTTACGGCGTATCTTACTGATTTTTTTTCATATTTTATTAACTTATGGTTCAAAAGTTTGAAGGGGAGGACACAATTTTTTAGACTTTCAAAGCCATTATTTCTGTAAATATTTACTATTTCAAAAAATGACTCAAGAAACCTAATGTTATTTTTAAAGACCTATCCATTGATGTGCAACAAGTTGACATTTGAATTTTTTTTTAATATTCAAAAATTTCCCCCTTGATCATAACTCCCCGATGGGGGTAGGACTACTAGATTTTGATAGGACTCGGTAGATCCTCATTTCTAATGCCAAGATAAAATTAACAAACAATGATTCATCGATGTACATATTTTGCCTCCAAAATATGCTACTTTTCCTGTATTATACCTCAATTGAAATAAGTACGCGGTCGCGCTCTCATACAAATTAGTACGGGAGCACTGATGCGTGGTGACCCCGAGTTGTACTTATGATCTATCTAGTGTTGAGGTTATCTGTGACACTGACTTGTTTAATAAAGGCTACGGCGAATGAACTCGGCTCACAACCGACTTCACACCAAAACGGAAAGGTCAAGAATTTTAGTTATGACACATATTATTCTGTATTAATTGGCTGGAACAATGTATGAGCAAAAAATAATAACACGGTTGGAGCCCTTTTGTTTTTTTAGCATAATTATGTGCTTCTTTGGGCAGCACCCTTAGAATATGCTACCTATTTGTTGGATATAACGGTTGAAAAAGTAAATTAACAATGAATTAGTAAAACTTACTGTTACATTAAATTGCCACGTTTTGTACATTAGGTATAACAATAGGTACAGTCCGTGAGCTCCAAAAAGAACCTTCGGATTTTAGAAAGAGACGTCGGGTCAATCAACAGTGACACATGAAAAAGCAGAACAGCAATATTACCTTCGTGTGTCATCGCCGATTCCCGAAGGTTCTTCTTAAAGCTCACGGACTGTACTACATCTTTAATTCCATTTTGCAACGTGACACCACTTGCTTATTTCTTTCCTTGTCATCTAAAGACCACGAAAGAAGGGGCCTCCTCAATGATCAAGTCTAAGTTACAAGTATAATTATAAAGCTGAACTAAAAAGGCCGATTCTTTGCCTCTTATCTGGAGCAGTTACCTACAAAGCTGACCAGCCATAAGCTGCCTTTCCATTGAGATGGAAGTGGAAATGAGAGACGTATGGAGTTGAGTGGCGGATAATGCTATTGGTTGTTTTCTGACGTCTCCACTCATCCGTCTCAGTGCAAAGGCAGCCTTATAGGTAAAAAATATCATGCTTAAACCATTGATTTATTATTTTATTATGTATTCTACTAGATATGACATCTAGAACAAATGTTGTGCGCCATGTTTGGCGGTTGACAGCTGTGACAGAATCAAAGAGTAGTATAGACTTGTAATGATTTTCACTACAACTTTTGGGACAAAGAAAATGTTAGGGATGTCATCTCCTTTTACTCAATAGCTTAAACTTAAATAATTACACTCAGAATTAGTAGGTACTCCCTTACGCCTGTTGCACGGTGCTATTTTTGTCGCTTAAGGGCAAAAACATGCTCACCCCTCAAGACTTTCTGCCCTCCATTATTCATGGATCTACGAGCAATCTTCTCTAGCTTAGCAACTCTAAAGCAAAATAAATACCTTAGTTTTTCTTAGTAAAATCACAGGGAAATTTCTTAGGGCGTTGTATTTTGGCATAACGTTGGGTGAGGTGTATAAGGGTACAGTGGCGGCGCGTCCATAGTCCATTCCCGTCGGCTTGCCTAATTTTTAGGGACCTGAGCAGTATTCCTACAGCTCATGAATAAATTCTAAACCAAATTAAGCGACGGTATGTCTAAAAAATTTTTGACCCACCGCCACAGGTAGAAGGTTGGGAACCCCAGATTTATTGTAAGACACTAGCGCGTAGCATCACTAGGACAAACCTTAACATACAATTTTGCCTCTAGTTTTGTAATTTTATATAACAACTTTATTTATTTAAATCACAGCGTACAAATTAATTTCACATAAGTCAACTTAACTATAAACATTGCTGCCGTTCGTTGTCGTTTCCGGTGCAAAAGTGCCCACAACGCTAGCGGCATTACCCCGCTGGATAGCTACGGACAACCTTTGCACCAGAAACGACTCGGAGCGGGGGTCCTCTCCCTTTTGTCTAAGTCGATGGCCTATGTCCCGTACAAATTTTTTAGCGTCCACTCCCCAACAGCCCGCCGTTTTGTAATAGTTTATATACTTAGACTAATCAACTCAATGATTGGACATTAGAATTACAGGCACTGGCCCCTATTTTTCTTCAAAAGTGACCACTAATCCCTTCTATTAAGGTTCACATTAACTCCTGATATAAATAGTTTTATCAATCTGCCTATCGTATTTCAGTTCCCATAACACTAAAACTAAAACGTGATTAAAACGAATGGTATGTTTATCAAAACACCTGCAATTCTGATGACGGCAGAGCTTGCAGACCGTGGGAGCATGCGAAATGGGTAATCTGACCAGGGACTGATTTCGTTACGGTAGAAGCGTTACGGTACTGGTATAGAATTACGATACCGCAATGTTTTAAAGGTAGAGCTATAGCGGTTGAAATATTGCGGTACGGTACCGAAATAAAATTACGATATCGCAATTTTTTCGTTACGGTACTTATACCTTAATATAGCGATACTTATACCGTTATGATTTCGGTATCGTTATTTTCATCGCAGAATTTACGAGGTAGGTACTTGTTTGCGGCGGTAAAGCAACTGACCAAGGGTGCGGGATGCGGGGCGCGGGGCAGGTAGCCGGCAAGTATCTACTTGCTCAAGGTCACGGAGGCGCGCTCGGCGATAATTGTAGTGAATTCATTTTAGTCTTCCTCAGTTGAAATTTCGTGAAAGAGTTTATAGTGTAGGTACATTGAATCGATCATTGATATTAACTCGATGCGGATATGGAACTGATTTTTTTTATGTATACAGTAATTTGGTATAGTATTGCGCGACTAATAAGAAATGGAAGATTTTTTTGACGCGAATTATTTTTTAAATAACACTAAAATAAAAATAAAATAAAAATAAAATAAAAATAAAATAAAAATAAAATAAAAATAAAATAAAAATAAAATAAAAATAAAATAAAAATAAAATAAAAATAAAATAAAAATAAAATAAAAATAAAATAAAAATAAAATAAAAATAAAATAAAAATAAAATAAAAATAAAATAAAAATAAAATAAAAATAAAATAAAAATAAAATAAAAATAAAATAAAAATAAAATAAAAATAAAATAAAAATAAAATAAAAATAAAATAAAAATAAAATAAAAATAAAATAAAAATAAAAATAAAATATAAATAAAATATAAATAAAATAAAATAAAAATTAAATCAATTGGTAAATAATGACATGAATTGATGAATAATAAATAATATTGATATAAATATCAATTGATATTCCGTAAGTTCCGAAAAACTCCGTAGGGGGTTTGAACTAGGGCTTGTGATATACGTGTTACACGCGGAACCGTAGCTATCTTGATATAGTGTTCCCGCGAATCTCGACTTCGGCTCCGCTCGGCTCCGCTCGGCTCGGTTGTTGAAAGAGAGCTTGTGTCGAACGGACCCTTCGCATTATGTGTTATACTCGTGGTCTTTGCATTGATTTGATTCCAGGTGTTTTTTTTAAGTAATTACATATTGGTATTATTCTGTTCTCTGATAACCAGCCATTATATGAGTTTGTACAAAAAAACCAGAGGTGGGATTGGTGTGATTTTTGAATTTCACCGGTGCCTTTTTTTGTATGCAGCCGATGACTACTTAGTACGAAATAAGCCACCCGATGAGAATCAAAAATCGCACCTCAGGTAGGTACACTAGGTACTAGGTACCTACTTGTCGATGTCGGTGAATATGAAAGTTCATCCAAATAAATATATTAATATCTCTAATTAATATTTACTCCCTAGTAAGAAATGCTACAGGTAGACCAATGCAACAATTTAAAAGTATTTTAAGTGAAATAATAATATACCTACTTTGTTATTCATAAATATTATTACTAGCTGGACAACCGTCTTTCTTCGGTGAAAACACTAAGAAATAGTTGCACGTGCAGATAAAGATAACAAACAATAGTTTGCGGGCCATTGATAATGATTACCTTCAAGTAGCTTTGGGTTTTACCTGTTAAGTACAATGTGTTCCTATTGTTTGTGAAGTTAAGTGAGAGCAAAAACAATACAGTAATGGATTTTAGTAGTCAACGCTTAAAATATGTATACACTTTTGAACCTTATTACAATGGAGTAAGGTGCAAAAGTATACACTTATTTATGGCGTTGACAAGCAACTTTTCGTCCGCTAAGACAGGACAATATTGATCTTTCGAACTCGCGGAGCGTATGCGAAGTGAGTTCTTACAAACAACTCCAGACCGAACCGAACTGTCACCTGGCTACTGGGACGTCTCGGCATTTGGATGGCTTTTTGATTTCGATAGTTTGTCTGACGATAACTTTAGTTACGTTTATCTGATCTTTATGACATTTCTTGGGGCTGTAGCAGAGATACATAAAATTTGTAAGTTCGTATATGAGCGGGATCGATCAAGTCGCTATGGAGCTAGAAGGAGAAAAAAAATCCTCCTTGGGGTCTTGTTATATTGGTCAACTCGTTTGCAAGTAAATCGCGAGTTCTCAGTTCGAGGCGGACTACTAGTATTTTTTTAAGTTCGTTGTGGTAAAAAATGAAGAATTTCACGTACTAATTTTGCTACAGTAAGGTGAACATTTCCGAGCACATTGGAGAAAATTGTTTTTGTACTCTGAGACAATTGAACACTAACAGTTCAATGCAAATTGATTTCAATTAGAATTAAAATCAATTGACTCATCAATCTGTTACAAATAACTAATAATTGGAAATAATTAATGTTTAGTCTTTTTCAACATTGAAAATTGGTGAAAAGTTTTTAGTGTAGATTCATTAAATAGATAATGGATATTAATAATTATATCAGTGCAGATATGAAGTGGAATGTTAGGTAAATATATTTTTATTATAAATTCTTTATTATTTTATTTGTTTTCTTTTAATATTTTAGATTTGTTTTTGATTTCAGTGTTTTATTTTTATTTTATTTTATTTTTATTTTATTTTTGTTTTATTTTAATTTTATTTTAATTTTATTGTAATTTTATTTTTATTTTATTTTTATTTTATTTTTATTTTATTTTTATTTTATTTTTATTTTATATTTATTTTATTTTTATTTTATTTTATTTTTATTTTATTTTTATTTTATTTTTATTTTATTTTTATTTTATTTTTATTTTATTTTTATTTTATTTTTATTTTTATTTTATTTTTATTTTATTTTTATTTTATTTTTATTTTATTTTTATTTTATTTTTATTTTATTTTTATTTTATTTTTATTTTATTTTTATTTTATTTTTATTTTATTTTTATTTTTATTTTTATTTTTATTTTATTTTTATTTTATTTTTATTTTATTTTTATTTTATTTTTATTTTATTTTTATTTTATTTTTATTTTATTTTTATTTTATTTTTATTTTATTTTTATTTTATTTTTATTTTATTTTTATTTTATTTTTATTTTATTTTTATTTTATTTTTATTTTATTTTTATTTTATTTTTATTTTATTTTTATTTTATTTTTATTTTATTTTTATTTTATTTTTATTTTATTTTTATTTTATTTTTATTTTATTTTTATTTTATTTTTATTTTATTTTTATTTTATTTTTATTTTATTTTTATTTTATTTTTATTTTATTTTTATTTTATTTTTATTTTATTTTTATTTTATTTTTATTTTATTTTTATAACTGAAAATGTTTTGTTAAAGGTGTTTTGTACTGCTTATGAAATCCTAAAATCAACAAAACATATGCGAATAAAGCGCAACTAACGACAAGAAGCTAACAGCGAATAACTCAAAAATGTGCCGCACTGAACGAAATCAAACAAAATAGGTGCTTAGGGCAAGCACTCAATAACTAACGCTGATTGGTTGTCGCCGGTCAGTCGGCGGGGCATCCTCACCCTCATATACCTCAATCCATACCTTTATGATAACGGTTGAAGTATCGAAAAAAATAGCGGTACCGTTATATTTCTGTACAGAAATATATCGGTTGCGCTATCGAAATCATACCGAAACATGCGGTATGACGTCATACCGTTTTATAAAGGTACCTTTATATTCCGGTTATGCAGTCCCTGAATCTGACACTAGTACTCTAGGTCATGTATTAATTGAATACCTTTGTGATCATTTAGCTCAAAAAGGTACCATTTGGCACCATTAACCATGCAATATTAGATGTGTACGGACGACATAAGTGATTTCAAAGGTCAAACTTCAACCAAATGGTACCTTTTCCAAAAATGTGTCGCCTAGGACTCGCAAAACAAGCCTTGTTGAGGTTACCGAGTGACTAGGTTGATTTGTGTATGATTGTCTCATACTATTTATTATTATTATTTATTTGTTAAAATCCCAAGATCCGCCCTCCGGAGACTGGTCACCGTCCGGTGGGTCAACAACTGGCAAGAAGTTGCGCAGGATCGGGATATGTGGCGTGCTCTTGTTTCGGAGACTAAGATTCTCTTTGGATCGTTGAGCCAAAATAGTTAGTACTCGTAGTTAGTTATTTGACTTATTTGTTAAAATAGAATGTGCCTTATGTTTTATGAACTGCAATGGCGGACTTTTTTAATTCTTCTGATCTTAGTTAAAGAATGTGTAACTACGGTAACTAGTAACCATATGACCTGATGGTCAACAAGGGTCTAGCCGATATGCGGGTTTTTATGTTGATGTTGTGATCCTTAGCCATATTTGGCAAGGAATTAAGAAGGCCTAACTGGAAAACTTTTACTAATATGGGCTATAGGACCAACTCTGAAATTGCCAAATTGGTTTTGGCTGTTGTAACATTTTCGGGGTTGGGCTGTTGTAACATATTAAAAATTGTTCAGTATGGCCTACCAAAACACCTCGCACGATATAGCTAAGGGTTGAATAAACACCCTGTATAATTAGTGATAAATAAAAATAATCCGTGGGCCTTAGACATATTAAATACAATTGGAGCGGGTAACGCACCCTTTTATGCCGAAAATTGCTTGACATGTTTCTTGAGCTTAATTCAGTAGCTTTTTGCGCTGCTTGACCGATGAAAACCAACGTCTTTCAAGCAATTAACAACTGTTTTACCCGTTATTTATTTATTTATCGTATGGCTACATATCACTGGATATAGATAGGCATTTCTTCTCTGGGGTAGTATTAGTGGGAAAGCAGATGGTGAAGAAAATCCAATGAGTGCTGCGAGGTCCAGATGGGACAGTGCAGCTGCCAAGTTGTATGTACTGTTCATTAAAGCAATGCCACTATTTCATTTAGACCGAGTGACATTTCTAAACTATGTCATTTATATAGATTTTTGAGACGCTTGTAACTACGAAAACAACTATTTCTGTCACTACGTGGCCGAAAATAAAAAGATTTAGATACATTGAAAAATACCACGCTTCGATGATTTAGCTACCAAATGTTACTCGATAAGCTTTCCTCAAAACTCTAACAGCTGGCTAACATACACAGGGCTTTTATCCATAAAATATTCCCTTTATACCCGAAATATTTATCACAAATTATTACAAAACAAATATTAATTACGTACAACATTAAAAAAACTTTAGATTGATCATCTCCACATTAAATACCGAAGCCTAAGCCAATGAAAGATGATTATCTACACTTATAATAAAACTCCTATATTTCTGGTATAACCGGTCCTAAAAGTAAGTGATCAATGTTATTAAGAGGGTTAGGAGGAAAAAATAAACATTTTGATAAGAGTTACGTGTCACAGTAGAGGAATTGAAGGGATGTTTACAAAAACAACATAACTGCTTAGAGCGGTTGACACTTTTTCAGGAACATTGTTAATCGTTTCAGGTGTCAACCAGTGTAGTCAGTTATGTTGTTTTTGTAAACATCCCTTCAATTTATGTAAATCGACGGGATCGGTTGAAAAAACTGTCCAGTGGGTGCAGGCCACTTGGAGCTACCACATTCAAAAAATCATCGTAATGGCTCCTCTACATGATGGGCCATCATAGGGACGCAACTATGCGTTAGAGGGAGCTAACGATATTGCGCTCTCGTTTCGTCATATAGCTGCGTCCCTATGATGGCCCATCATATAGAGCAGTCATTATACAGCGTTTATTTTTGATATTACCTCATACGCCAAGGGTACACTAAAAACCATAATTAGGTGAACTAAATTGACAGGAGGTTTCATAGAAAACTTGTCAAACAACTGTCAGATGTATGAACCCTCCTGTCAATTTAGTCCACCTAATTATGGTTTTTAGTTTAGTTAGTATAAACATACTTCCATGTTTAATTAAAATTTTACGACTTTTATTTTTCCATATAAAATAATTCAGCACACAAGCAAAACTTGTGTCGGGCTTATATTTGAGGTAATATATCAAATAAACACGCGACGCGGTACACATTTTCGATTTTATTTTACGGTTTTTGATTTAATAATTTATTTTTACATTATTGTTAGATAAATGTTAGTTTCGAAGTTAGGCACTAATGCAGAAATGATTTTACGAATTTTTGAGGGGGGGACAGTAAAAAAAAATTCTGTTTGAAATGTAGGTACCTGTACCTACGATATTATCACTGCATGCGGCTGTACTCACTTTTGTTTAGTCACTACGCACGTCATGTTTCGGAGAGCTTAGGTCTCCATTCTAAAGCACTAAGAGTGCTAGGTGAACCGATTCACGACCCGACGTTACGGCGCCGCGCACAAAACAACAAACACGTCGCGCGCGTCCGAAACATGTCGCGCGTAGTGACTAAACACAAGTGAGTACAGCTGCATGCAGTGATAATAGTGTTAATATGTCTCACGAAAGTTTAAATTCAATAGGTACCTACGATTTTGGGACCGCGCCCGACTTCTTTTTCCAGACAAAGTCTAGCGGTTTTATTTTTGAATTACAGAGAAGAAATGAATCATACGCCAACGCTCTGGAACCAAGTGAAACAAACCTTAACAATATGGAGTACGGGTCCATCTAATTGGCGGCAAGGTGATGCCCTATCGATTCACCACTTTATTGACCATGGGATCTAACACCATGAGATGAGTCAAGCTTTATATACTAACTGGTTCAATGTTCGGCTTGGTTCCCGTAGAATTCGTTCGTCACTGACGTGTATGTTGGGAAGATCGTCACAAAGGCAAGACGGTCTACACAGGATATAACTCTTGTTTGTAGGTACAGGTGCCGGCAAACTTCTTAAATACTAGGCAAGGAGGTGGAAGAAACGTATCTAACTCTTGCGTGCAAGAAAGTGATGGCAATTGTTCGCAATTGTTCAAGAACTTTGCCGGCACCTGTATTGGCTGCTCTACATGATGGCCCATCATAGAGACGCAATACGACGGAAGGAGATCGCAGTATCGTTAGCTCCCTCTAACGCGTAGCTGCGTCACTATGATGGCCCATCGTGTAGAGGAGCCAATATGTGACGTCCCACGGGTGAAAGTACCTTATGGCGGCTGGCGCTTACGTTGCGAAGCATCGCATTAGTATTGCAGCGTCGATAGAAATAGCGTAAGCCCCTACCGCCATAAGGTACCTTTTCCCGTGGAATGTCACATATTATGATATGAACCCCACTTATGCACAGTCGGTGGCAATGCTTTATCTGCAATACCTACCGTCTCTAAGCGACGTAAGTTTACAAACATACGACTACCAGTTAGAGTACCTACTTTACTTATAGACTGAGTAGACGGTCTTCCTTATCAGCCGGTCTTACCCACATTGACCTTGATTAAAGGTAACACATACATTGTGGTAAGTAGGTAGTTGAATAATTTACTTTTTCTTAAATGCTTAGCTTGGGTTCCTTGAACGTGTCACTCCTGGGTAATAGTAGTACTGCCTAGACTGTCTAAGTTGCCTAGGTAAGTAATAAGCATTATTTCACGATAATCGGTAAGGCGAACCCTTCCGTAACATGCTTCTTGTATTAATAAATTGCTATAACTTCGCAGTTACCCTGTATTTACGTGTGGTGATAATCTTGTTGCTTCATAGGCTAAGAGTTGACGGTGAAAAATTACATGTTTACTTGAAACTTATTTTAGTTACTGGTTACTGGTTTTAGCCAGGCGTAATTGCCCTAAAGCCATATAATGTTTTTTCCTTCTTTTGGTCTGAGATGCATGGTTAAGATTTTTCGGGTTACTCGAGGCCACGGTGTAGGTATATAATAGATATCTACGTAGAAAACATTCACAATTCAGACCAAAATATCCATGATAAACACACAAAAATAAAAGTTTGAAGGTATACAACAAGCAAGCAAGGTAGGTAGACTAGGTAGCCAACATTATGATGTATCAAGAGATAAAAACATTAGCGGATAACAGGACAGAATGGCGATTACTCCACCGAAAAGAGCCAGGCTCTTAAAATTATGATGATGATGATGGTATACTAATCTATCTAATATATATGGTATACTAATATATCTAATACATGGTATCCAATCCGGGATACCCGGTCGGATGTTAGTGACCCATCTGTAGGGCACAGTAGACCTGTTGAGATAGTTCAGCGTGCTCCATAACGGACTGTGAACGTGTTAAGTCTTTACGATTTTGCAAAGAAATTACAGTCTGAAAAAAAGCTTGTATCACAATAAAAATTGAAACTTATTTAATGAGCTAAAAGTGGTTAAAGCTCTCGGCCTATGAAAGCACCTGTGTCGTATCACTTTACCAGGCGGTACCGCGAAAACGATGTAAAACGAATCGAAAGATAAACGCTACCGAGTCATTAATACAAATTGCAAATTAAGTGCACCAGCTAGGTTAAGTATTTACTTAATACCCAGTATCTACACGCCTTACCTAGGTACAAGTGCCTTGCCTCTGTGAGCTGTACACCTATGTATCTCTATCTCTACTTAATTGATGTAAAAACTTCCCGTTTTTTATTAAAAACCATAAAAAACTAAGTTTATTTTCTCAATGGACTTAAATTGGTCCTAAGAGTCATAGATTTCAGTAGCGCTCAGGTTCTTTGTGCCAATTTTTTATATTTTTTTGAAATTTCTAAAAATATCGAACTTAGCGCAATGTTATATATATTTTCCTTTCGTATTGAACTTAATTTAATTTGTTACCTGTTTTAATTTTTATCAATTTAGATTTTTTTGATTCTTGGTATTAATTAATTTTTTTTAATGAGCGCTGGTAGCCTTGCGGTAAGACGTCCGACTTTCAATCCGGAGGTCTCGGGTTCAAACCCCGGCTCGTACCACTGAGTTTTTCGGAACTTATGTACGGAATATCATTTGATATTTACCAGTCGCTTTTCGGTGAAGGAAAACATCGTAAGGATACCGGATCTAATCCCAAAAAGGCCTAGTTTCCCCTCTGGGTTGGAAGGTCAGATGGCAGTCGCTTTCGTAAAAACTAGTGTCTACGCCAATTCATGGGATTAGGTTGTCAAGCGGACCCCAAACCGGGATAAACGGTAGGATGATGATGATGAGTATTAATTAATATTTTGCCTGTTGACATTAGGTAACGATTTTATAATTTATTTCCAATTTTAATTGTATTATTTTGATGGTTAATTTTAATTTTGCCTTCTAAAATTAATTAACTCTGTACTAACAACAATATAAGCTATCTATGGCCTGAAATAAACGTTTATTTAATTTAATTCTTATTTTGTTGTACAATAATGTGTTTCCTACTACTAAGTATACTAACTATAGACGTCTGAGTGATCGTCGCTCTCCCATTACTTGTCATCTTTAAAAGTAAGTACCTAATTAGAAATGACAGCAGCCCAACTATCGGCCATTTGCATGCCCAGCACTGGCACGTTTACCTGTTAATAAAAATTTAATCGTTCAGTGCTATAAATATCTTTATGATAATTAAAGTAGCCCTAAACCCGCTATCAACATAAAATAAGGAATGTACCCTAAGATCCTTTTTATCACTCTTTAATCGGACTATCGTCTCCGTTGAATGGAGTACTCAACCCAATCACCCTATAATAATTACAATACGTGCTCATTCCATATCAAGGAAGCAACCGGTCAATTTTCATACTTTAATGAAGTACACGGAGTACCGAATGAGTACACGGCTGCTCTGACTCCATTACAAAACTTTCTAAGTGCATAAAGTCAGAAATGTATAGAAATAAATATGAACATACGACCTTTTAGAACGGCGACCGTATTACAGATATGAATGTGTAAAAAGACGGTGGGTTGTGTATAGAAGTATGGAGATATCACGTTTTGGAATGGGATGCGCACGCGTCTAAGTAGCGTAGCGATTAATTATAACTAGGCCCAGTGTTCTAGTTGGTTTAAACGCGAGCGGGTTGGTTCTTAAAGTATTATTTATTTATTTATCTTTAATGCATAAAATACAAAAATGTATGTACAGTCGACGTCAAAGATATGTTTACACTTTTGCACCTTACTCCTTTGTAATAAGGTTCAAAAGTGTAAACATATCTTTGGCGTCGACTGTACTAATGGCGGACATAATGCCAAATGCCAAAAATAAAAACAAATTTATTTATTTATTTAATCTTTATTGCACAAAAGAAAATCTTATAGTACAAAAGGCGAACTTAATGCCAAGAGGCATTCTCTACCAGTCAACCTTAAGGCAAAGCAGAGAAGTTGTGGGCGGTGCTAATATTAGTTAATCGACAACGATATCATACGTTTGAAACCTGACTTACAATACTTACATATAAGCAACACATACAGAATATAAATATAAATAAATATAATATATAAATATATACATATAATATGCGATACATACATATTTTATTCTATAAATATATATAAAGACGATACTCACGAAACTGAAACACTTAAACATTTATTCTGCTAGCAAAGAAGCACGAGCAGCTTTTTTAAACGCGAACTTGCTGGGGGCATCTTTCACATTTCGAGGAAGAGTGTTCCACAGGCGCGCTGCCTGGACGGAGAAGGAGTTAGACATAAAACCAGTGTGGTAGCAAGGAATCGAGAGGGACAAATTACCAGAAGAGCGGAGTTGACGGACACGAGTCACGCCATAATATTTAAATAATGATTTGAGGTATCCGGGAGAATGTGGGTCATTAAGAACGGAAAAGAGCGTGCATAATAGGCGAAGGTTACGTCGAATACGGATAGGGAGCCAGCCAAGCTGAGTACGGAAAGAGGACACATGATCATATTTACGAAGACAGAAGATGAAACGAATACAGTTGTTGAGCAGGCGATCCAACTTATCAAGTAGTTCCTCGTTTAAGTCCGGATAACACACATCACCGTAATCGATTATGGGTAAAATTAACGTATTGACTAGTAGCAGCTTAGTTCTTATGGGCAAAAAGTGTTTGAGCTTATTTAGTGAATGGAGCGAACCCATGACTTTCCGACTAATTTCGGCGACCTGTGCTCTCCAACTCAAAGTACTGTCCACCAAAATGCCTAGGTCCTTAACGCTTTGACTAAAAGGTATCAACGTGCCATTGAAATTTACAGACGGAACAGAGTTAAGGTCCAATTTAGAAAGCTGCCTACTACTACCACAGACAATAGCCTGGCATTTAGATGGGTTTACAAACAGTCCAAACCTCTCAGACCAATTCTGTATATGTAGAAGGTCCCGATTAAGCTTTTCAATGACAGTCGAAAAGTCTGTAACTGATGATTGGGCGTAAAGTTGCAAGTCGTCAGCATACAGATGGTACGAACAGTGAAGATCAGGGGTGATAAAGTTAATAAAGATTGAAAATAATAGCGGGGACAGAATACCCCCTTGAGGTACCCCAGTTGCAAGATCGCACCAGTCAGAAAAGGACCTATCAACTCGGACTGCTTGCTGGCGACCTCTCAGATAGGCAGAGAACCACTTAAGGGCTGAATGTGACACGTTCAAATGTTTAAGAAGAGCAAGGAGGATCTCATGGTCAACAGTGTTAAACGCGTTAGAGAAGTCGATTAAAACAAGGACTGTAACCATTTGACCCTCCATGCCACAACGAATGTCTTCAGTCACCTTAAGAAGTGCAGTGCAGGTACTGTGGCCAGGTCTGAAACCGGATTGAAAGGGGCTTAATAGTTCTAGAGAGTAAATATAACGTGATAGCTGTTTATGGACCACCGCCTCAGCAATCTTTGATAAAAAAGGCAGAATGGAAATTGGCCTAAAGTTGGTAACGGACGTAGGATTTGTGATTTTAGGCAGTGGTATAACAAATGCTTTACGCCAAAGTAAAGGAAATTCACCAATGGCTAACGAGGTATTGATGATGTCAGCAATCACAGGGAGCACACAGTCAAGAACTGACACAATCATGAGACGACTGACATCATCACAACCTACTGCTTTTGATTTTATTGCTGCGATAATAGTTTTAATTTCAGAGACAGGAACGGGACGGAAAGAGAAGCTGTCGTAAGCATGTGAAGGGAGGGACGAAATATCAAGGATAGTAATGGCCTTAGTCTGATTATTAACAGAAAGGGCGGAGGAAAAATGCCTGTTAAGGTCGTTAAGAGAAAAGGAGGTGCTATTGAAACATTTATTGGGTTTACCCAGCCCAAGTGACTTAAGGAATTTCCAGACATCGGCCATAGAAGAGGAGGACACATTATGGTGAATGAATCGCCGTTTCGCTGTACGTACCATCTGGTTGCAACGATTACGAGCTATCTTGAAAATCATCCAGTTCTCCTCATTACGATCGCGTTTAAAAAGCCTAAAAGCGCGGTCCCTTCTTCGCATAGCCATGCGCACGCCTTCCGTCATCCAAGGGGCCGGTGGGCGTCTAACGCGGACGGTGTGTAGGGGCGCATGCTTACTTACTTACGCATTGCAAATGATACTTACTTACGCATTATGTAGCTAGAAATGTCTGGCTTCAAATTTTGCTTCCATATGCAGACTCCATATGTTTAATTACTTTGGTGTGTACAGTACAGTCGCCGTCAGATATATCGGAGCAGCCAATCTGAACAACGACTCTATTGTCTAAGCGATAAAGTGCATATTCAGATATTTTTGAGTACCTTGGCCGCTCCAATATTTGATAGCCACTGTACCTTTGGAACAAAATCTAAATATTCCAATTAACTATGTCACCCATGAGTATGACAAGAATAATCGAAGGAATGAAATAAAAATGTATTTCTCGGTAATACGTAAGATATAAGGAGTAAAGCGGCGTCACATGCGCATGCCTTCAATAAGGCCTAGTCGGATTTATTGGCTGGTTGCAACTGTACTGGTGTGCGCGAAAGTTCTAAAATATAAAGCCCGCCATCCCCATCCAGTGTATAATAACAACAGTTACGGCTAGTCGGCTACCATAAGTTCGACATTGACATTTTTCGATAACTAAATGTTCTATTCTATCTGTGCATCTCGTTTACACTAATATATTACAAGCAGGATGCACAGATAGAACACTCGATATTCATTCTCGAAAACGTCAATGTCATAACTCATGGTAAGCGTACAGTACATTTAATAACAACATACTAGCAGAGCCCTGCGGTCTTACGGCAATCGAAAATCGAAATTTCGTCGTGACTCTCTATCGCACTTGCTAATACGAGCGAAAGAGATGCAGATAAAGAAATTTCAATTATCGAAGTGCGTTGTTCTTCCTGTGTGGCCAACTTGCCATATCCGAGCAAGCCTACTTTACAAAACAGCGCACCATTCAGCCGGCACAGAAGTCTACTTTTGCTGCCAAATTCAGGCCAGACTCAGAACGTCCATAGCCCATATATGCCAAGGGGTCATATTCGACCCTATGAAAAAAAACTCGCTCCTACTTATTAAAATAGGATTAGGATCCTGTAATCTTAAGAGACCAGGGTCGAAAACGACCTACTGGGCATATACATATTATACATGTATTTATATGGGACATGTTTTGACAAAATCGTTTCGGCCGTTCAGGGTATTTTTTATAACATTCCATGTACCTTTTTAATCATTTTTTTATGAATAAGTTAGTTTACCAGTGTGTTTTTAAAACATGCGGGATACAAATACGGGATATCCCGCACAAAAAAATATAGTCCTAAGGGAGTCTCCAACTCTCGTCACTGTTCTACAAAGTTTAGGTAAATATACTCTACCTATTCCGATCTCTGAATATAATACATAAGTAGTTATAAACAGTGATTGTTCCGTACTTAAAACTGATATGATTCAGAGCAAGATTTTCATGACCAAACCTGTCTGGTCGCAGTCTTTAGCTACTTGTATCATGAAGATCCTTGGACGTCAACTGAGGTTCCGTGGGGAGGATTGAGCAGATAGAGATTTAAAAATTACCTTACCATAAAGCAAAAAAAAATGTCCATATCTATCCCGAGGAATGGACATGTAAAAAAATCTATAATTGTTTTTTTTTAAAACCTTAGACGGACTTAATGCTTTAAAGAATTCTCTACCGATTAATGATCTTCAGAAGACAGAAACAGAGATAAAAATACTCCATAACATAACACTTGCGTCCGCGACATTACAAGTATACTCGTAAACGGCCGGCGATCCTCGTTTTTGGAAGAAAAAGATATCTCGTATGAACCCAGCTGCGTTATATTTATGACTACTCCCTCTCTTTCACACCTAAAGTATTCCCATACAGCTGTCCTTGTCATCCTGCCTGTTATGATCTACGAATGCGTTTGCTCCGAGTTTTGTGAGAATTTTATTGGAAAGGTATTTAAAAATGATTATAGGGATGATTCAATAATATCTTATTAACTACTTAGTTTAATATGGGTAATGATCGGTTGATGACCTTTTATTTACGGGGTTATAGGAATGAGTAAGGTAGAGGAAAGATTTTGTTTCTCCTTCCTCCCAGCGTTTATCCTGGCTTGGGGTCCGCTTGACAACCTAATCCCATGAATTGGCGTAGGCCCTTAGTTTTTACGAAAGCGACTGCCATCTGATCTTCCAACCCAGAGGGAGAACTAGGCCTTTTTGGGATTAGATCCGGTTTCCTTACGATCTTTTCCTTCGCCGAAAAGCGACTGGTAAATGATATTCCGTACATAAGTTCCGAAAAACTCAGGGGTACGAGCCGAGGTTTGAACCCGAGACGTCCGGATTGAAAGTACCAAAGGCACCTCTCAGATCGATTTGATTTTTGCACTTTTGTGTAGATGGTCATTGAGCGGCGGCGGTGAGTAATGGCCATACAAAAGTCCAAAAATCAAATCGATCTGTGAGGCTGGCTCTACATGATGGGCCATCATAGGGACGTAGCTATACGACGGAACGAGATCGCAATATCGTTAGCTCCCTCTAACGTATAGCTGCGTCCCT
The DNA here is from genome assembly GCA_911728535.1 of Pammene fasciana. Taxonomy (NCBI): domain Eukaryota; kingdom Metazoa; phylum Arthropoda; class Insecta; order Lepidoptera; family Tortricidae; genus Pammene; species Pammene fasciana. Next base: position 5,451,073 of record OU452295.1, read on the forward strand.
ATGATGACCCATCATGTAGAATAGCCATGAGGTTCCAAAACCATCTAGGGAGCATTGGTTCCGTCCCAAAACCATCTAGGGAGCATTGGTTCCGTCCCAATACCATCTAGGGAGCATTGGTTCCGTCCCAAAACCATCTAGGGAGCATTGGTTCCGTCCCAAAACCTTACAGTCAACGGGAGTTCAGTTCTTTTTTGGGCGCTCCGTATATCTTGAATTGCATCATTGTTTAAACATAGCATAAAAACGTTAAAATAGACTCATTAAATTCTAACCAAATAATTACCAAAACAATAATCCCTACTTGAAGCAATAAAACCGCGGTCACTGTTCGCCCCCTGGTGAGAGACGCATTGGTTTAAAAACACAGAACATTAATGAATTAAAATAACACGATACAGAAATATAAGGTAATTTATAATTGCCGTAGGTATTAGCACGCAATAGCTGTGGTTACCTAAAATTAGATAAACCTCTATATAACTTAAGCTATGAATTAATGAAGCATTATGTATTGTCTGTTGGTGATCCTAAAAAAAATTAGTAAGTATAGTCGCCATCAAATATATCGGAACGGCCAAAGTTCTCAAAAATATCTTAACAATGTTTTTATCGCATTGACACAATAGAGGCGTTGTTCAGATATTTCTGACCACCTTGAACGCTCCGGTATAAGTATTTGATGGCGACTTTACAGGTTAACATTAAAGTTCCTTAAACATATTACCTAATATTACCTACTTATCTGGCAATTCAATTTTCAACAGCTTTTGTGTTTGGTATCTTTATACATACTTAAAGTATAGTAAAATCATAAAAATAAAATTGAATTCAAATTAAAGATGGTTTCCAAATTTTCCCGTAGAAAAACTTGAATTCGCTGTGGGCTATGTCTACCATCTTGTCAATATTAGGGATTGTTACTCGGGTTACATTAGTGTGAAAATACCTGGGTTTCTTCATACAAAAAACCTGGTTGCATTTTATGCATTGCCTAGTAAACACGTCCTTGCATCGGCAGAAAGAAATCATGCAGGGTGCTAATGCTAATGCACTTATCGGAACTACAATCTGTCCGGGAAGAGAAGCGTCGTAGAATGCACGAGTTCCCATATAAACCACGACACTTCTCTTTCCGGACAGACTACTTTACCTACTACGATCACGGAGCGGTCAGGTTTTTTACAATCGATTGTTTTTTGTAGTCTCCATAGGTGTGCATCGCGACACAGACAGGCCCAGGCTTACTAATTATCACGTCAGTCTGATAGAGATAGTTTTGTTTTTTCTACCCACTTAATAACATTCTTCACGGTGGAACAGAGATGTGGAGACGCATATACATATTAACGAATTTTAAATGTTTGTTTTAATTTTATACTTAACTATGAAATTGCTGCATTGATCATAGCAAATGGAAATCCGTGATCTCTGCTTACGCCTTTTGGGATATAGGCGTGATTGTTGTATGTATGTATGTATGTATAAGAGCGTGTCACACATTTTTGTGTAGGAAGATTCTATTGCCGGTGACTGTACCTATGTATTTCTAAATAAATTTCCAACATAATTTCCAATTCTTAGGAAAGTTTTCACAACTTGTACTTTTTTTTTATTAATGACTTTCTCCATTTGCACAGAGCAGTGGGAATTCTGCCAATGTCGAGTTTAACTAACGTAAATCACAATTCTATTTATACATAAATAAAGGCAACGTTGTTCGGTGAAGGCCTTGGTGATTGTAAAGTGATAGCCTCTTTACAAACACGTGGGCGGCCGAGACCCCAGATAACCGTTCGTTCAACTAAAGGGTGGTTACGCGCGTTTTGAGACTAATTTTTCATTAGCTTGTTCGTTAGATCACTGCACAATAAGCTATCAATATTACACACTGAACTACGTAAATGAGCAAAAAACAAAGAACTACTGTAAAGGCGTCATCGCCATCTTGAGCTCAAAGGATTATCCTTGTACATATTTAAATGTTGATTGAAACTGACTGCGGGACATGGCGGGAATAACGTGAATATTTTTTTAAATTAAAACTCGATCCAGTAGGTAGGTACACGAGCTCAGTAATATTCAAAAAAGAAAAATTAATATGTGTAATCTAAAAAATAAAATAAAATAATACTTTCTCAAGACTACTCTACAGTTCTCGCTGTCCTCCTAACGCCCTCAGCGGTCATCTCGGGCGGAAGTACCGAAACCGTTCATTTCCAAGTTTCAAAACGCACCGCCGGTTTTTATCCCACCAGCTTCACCTCTTCTTGGAAACTTTATGAGCACGAAAGAGACAAAAATATATCGTATTTACAGTCTCGGTGTTAATGTGTGACAGCCATTATTAAACTTTTAAACTATTAAGTGTGGTCAACGAATGATTCTAGCTGGAACAGTCGAAAGCAGAAATGTTAACTTTGGAACTTTGTTAAGACTAGTTACGAGACTAGCATACTAAAAGTCCTCATCCCCCGGAGCGGAGGTGAGCCCGAGGACGGAGGCAAAGAAGGTCCCGTTTTTTGGTTTTTTGCTTACATCTTGAAAACCATGCGTCATAGACAATTTTACTGTAGTGCATAATAGAAGCTGATAAAATTCTCTACAACTTTCACGAATTCACTTTTTACCTAACACTAATGGTTGTCCAGAATGTCCAGGAGTGCCTTGTTTTGTATGCAGCCGATGACTATTTAGTACGAAATAAGTCACCCGGTGAGATTCAAAAATCGAACTCCAGGTATTTAAAAATAATGATATTAGTTATAAAAAAATATTTTTTTTTGAGATTTTTTCCTCTCCGCAGAACTTTTTTTAAATATGGATACCTTTTTAATTTTTTAATATCAAAAATGAATTCTGTCATTTTCTATACAAAAAAGTCTGCCGATTTTAGCGGGGGAGGGAAACCAGTGTAATGCGTAACGTTAAAATAGCCACGCCAGATAAACGTCAGTGCATACAATGAGTATGACCACTGGTCATATATTTTCGGCAGAGGGAACACCTGTCAATGGCCGCTCCGGCTGGTTAAGTGCTCTAAGTTTTTATATTAACTCTTGATCTTCCATAAATTCAGAAATTATTCATTTTGATTGTTTCATTTGACATGAGAATAAAAGCTGTATAAAAAGCTTTTACACATGAAATAATCTTCAGAAGAGAAATTTATTACAGTGACATCTTATGTATAATATTTGAACTAACAATCGGATTAATATTTACGCCATCTATTAGATCACGCTTACTCTACAACGAGCCTACGAAGAAATACCAAACTATGCTTTCCACTTATTGTTCATATAATTCGTTAGATGGCGTTAAAAACAAAGCTCCACTTGACAGTTTGAAAAGGTTGTCCGGCATTCAAGTTACATACGTATTCCACAGATGGCGCTATTCATACCATGCCATAACAAAAATACCTCATTATGTAGTGAGATTCAAACTGTAGATATCCCTTTTAATTTGGTCGGGTAATAAGAAAAACAACCTTTGAAGTCAATAACAAACCGTTCTTGTCTATGGTTTTCATAAAGTGTACGAATACGAACTGGCAGTGGCAGTTGAGAGTTGAGTTTGGCATGAGGCAGTTTTGTACAGCGTTGACTTTGAGCGGTTGTTATGTTGATCTCCATTTGTGGATTCGCAGTGTGTGTTTTTAACGAAATTGTGACTGAAAATGCTTAAGAAATGTAATGTTTAAAGTCCTATTATAACAGTGAAGTGCAGTTTAGTGATTCCGAGCGACCGTTTGTGTGTTAAACTTGACGGGCGTAATTCGGTGCTATTATTTAAAGAATAGCCGGCTTACATATATTTTTGTGGTGAGTATGATCGATATTTACTCCCTTTTATGTATTATATCAGTCAGTTTAGAGGCATGGTTTACTTAATAGGGTGTTCTTGCGTCCCAACGTGGTTTGCGAACAAAAACCTAGCTGCTTTGAATAAATGGTCAACGCATATTCAACCACGGCATGGGAATCGTATTAACCGTTTTGCTATTGTTATTCCTATTAGATAACCCATTAAAATTAGCATCTAGTCCATAGTAATTAACATTGTGTAAAGGATACGAATGATTTGAGACTGAGTTAAGGTTGCCTTTGTTTTTAATTGATTACTTAGACTTGAATTATTTATTTCAAGGATCTACAAAGTAGGTATCAATTTGTTAAAAAATATAAATGCTAATTTGTAATTATCACTTTGTCTGCAAGCAATTTGATTCCTAGCTTTTGGCATTATTAGTTACCTACCTACCTCAGGCACAGCTTTTTTGTTTTTAGCTAAATAGAAAACAAAGTTAAAAAAATCACGACGAGGGCTACATAAATTATAGTCTTTTACAATTTATTAATAATATCATGATTTATCCAAATCTCGGTTTAATTGGGTTTCTTACATAATACGCTTATTTCAAAAACCGAATAAATAATGGTTTATCCTGCCTGTATTTTACCTACATTATATTCCTTACTATGGACTATACTACTGGATTTTTCCTGAAATTAATACTTATCGATAAACGGCCCAGCTCGAAAAAAGCATCATACTGGGACTAGTAGAGGGTGAACGTCCTAGAGGGCCGATAGCCATCAAATGGTGTAATACCATCCGGACGGCGTGTGGCTCCATGCAGAGCGCGGCCCGTATGGCTCTCGACCGCGTCACATGGAGGGATATCACAGTTGGTCACGATCCTCAGTCATGAGGGAACGACGAAGAAGAAGATATCAACGGAGCCACGGGATGAAAACTAGGTTTTTTAGTACAGAAACTTAGTTTTTTCATACTAAAGAAAACCTGGGTTGCATTCTTTAATTTATTAATTAATCGTATGGCGATTACACACTGGTTAATAAGTACCCAATAATTTAAAGTTTTTCATGTTGTTGTTGTTTTTCATATAAAATTTACTAAGAACATGAAAAATACACAAAAATATTTAAAGCGGGATATATAAATTAAAATTGATACCTACTGTGTAATTTGATGTGTTTAACTGTTTAAGACTGCACTGTGCTCAAAGCAAAAGTATTATTTCTAAAATAAAGCATAAGATTTATTATTACTGATACAAATGAACCCTGAAATAACTTATCACCGGCTCAAACATTTTGTCTTAAAAATATCATCACTTAATCCCAAAAAATGACAAGTACAGATACAACACAGTCCGACATTATTTTTCTTGTCACCACTCATGTGTATGTTTATTTTAACACTTCGTCACCCCTGCTACCCTGGTAGGTGTATGACTGGAACACTAATTCATGGGCAGAGGGGAAGTGGGAATTATGATTACGGGGTAGTTTTTGTATTACTGAATAAACATGGTAAATGGAGATTTCCTTAAGGAGTCGGAATGTATTGTTATGCCTGAATAGGAAGGTAGATTATTCATAAGATTTATGAAGATTCAACATCGTGAGGAAACTGGACCGAATCCAAGGCCTAATAGTTTCCCCTATGTTGGAAAGTCAGATGGCACTGCAAGTCGCATTCGTAACAGGTGTGGTCCTCCAAAATAAGAGCTCAAAGAGGACCCAGTGTGTTGACGACGAGGGACCTTTAGCCATCAACACAGTGAATCCTCCTGTCTTTAAAGGGTCGGCAACGCGCATGTGACACCCCTGGAGTTGCATGCGTCCATAGGCTACGGTAGCTGCTTACCATCAGGTGGGCCGTATGCTTGTTTGCCACCGTCGTTGTATAAAAAAAATCGTACAGTCGTAAAGCCGGGACAAACGTTAAGAGGATGATAAAGGTTTAAACAACCGTCATGTGACACTTTCATATTTGAAAGCTCACATATACTGTAATGGGTAGGTTTTTATACCTGTCAAACAACATGGGCGACCAAGTAAAAGTGTGTCAAGGTGTTCAAAATAAAATACTGATGTTAAAGTTTAGGATATTAAACTTCAGCTAAAATATGACGTCACATCCTCTATTACTATTCAAATTACTCTAATAAATCTGCACCACGAATGATAGGTATTCAAAAAGCGTAATTTTCATTAAAACCTCTAATTAAGATAATAGGGACGTGTACGTCACCCGTTAAAATGACCGCAATCCATTATCCGTTTTGCCCCTGCTTTTATGAAGTTGTATAAATTAGGTACGTACGTAAGTAGGTCTGATTTATATGTAGGTAAAGCTTGTCCCAGAATAAAATGTCGTTTATTAATTTTCCCTAAAATATGGTAAATTAAAAGAAACTACCTTATTTTATGGACGTAATGTTATTATAAAGGCATTTAATACACAAAATTATAAATTTATTTTTTACAAAGTTTTATTCATCCAGAAATTTCTTAGTTTACGTTTCACCCCTGCCATCAAGACTTGTACATCTGAATTTGTGATTAATTTTCAAGCTTCGTTCCACTTTCGCTTGAAGTTATCTACTGAAGTTGCATTACTTTTATGTTTTAAGAGTTTTTGTTTCACGTAAGCCCAATATTTTTCGATGGGCCGCAACTCAGGGCAATTGGGAGGATTGAGGGTTTTATCCACATATTCAATGTTATTGGTCTGATACCACTCTATAGCTTTCTTTGTGTAGTGGCACGTGGCCAAATCAGGCCAAAACAGAACAGGCTTCTTGTGCTGTTTTATAAACGGTAACAGCCGTTTTTTCAGACACTCGTTCAGGTATATGTCGCCATTAACAGTACCCTTAGCAAAATATGGGGTACTGCGTTTGCCACATGAACAAATGGCCTGCCATACGAGAACTTTCTTGGCAAATTTATCAGTTTTGATAACCTTGTACATATCATCGATAGTTTTTCTGTCGGTCCCAGAATAAAAATGATACCCAGGTAGTGACTTAAAGTCCAATTTGCAGTATGTTTCGTCATCCATAACAATACAGTAATTTTTTTTGGTTAGTTTTGAATATAATTTTCGTGATCTGGTTTTTGATTCCGTTTGCTGCTTGGCATTTCTATTAGGCACTTTAGTTTGTTTAAAACTCTTTATGTGACTATTTTTCTTCACTCGTTGTATTGTCGATTTAGATGTTTTAATTTTTTTTGCCAAATCTCTTACAGAGAGGGTTGGTTTTCTTTGCAAAGCAGCTATGACTTTCTTCTCAATTTTTTTATCTACAAACCCCCTCTTACGACCACTTCCAGGCTGTCGCCGGATTCCACCAGTTTCCCTGAATCGTTTAAGCACCCTTTGAACGGTTCTTATAGATGTATTTAGCTCCAAAGCTACTTTTTTTGTTGAATTGTCTCCATATTGCACGTATTTGTACAATATATTTTCATGCAGCTTTTCTTGGGCAGACGACATCTTTGGAAATGTCTTTGATTTTAAGTTTTTTTTTATGTGATATTTATTAATGAAGGTCAGTATCTTACAAACGACAGTATTTTTAACATTTTTGATTGAAACTTTTTGCGTAATCGCTGCCTGTATAAACGACATTTTATTCTGGGACAAGCTTTACCTATTACGTACAATTTAATGCTATACACATAGATCCAACTTTATGCTTTTCATCTCCAGATTTATGTCTGAAGATATTTCTTAATATACCAACCTAACTACTTAAAATAAACTTAAAATAAATAAATGCAGGAACGAACTACCTGCGAAAAAAAAATGAAACAAAGGTGAACCAGGAAAGTGATCTACACCGGTCGAACTTCAAGCTTATAGGTAGTAGGTACTTATAAAGTTAAGTTTTATCGAGAAAATTAATCATAAGTGATTCCGATTAACAATACATACAAAGCATATTATATCCACACTAATAACATACTTACCATTCCCTTCACGTGCAGGGCAACGCCCCGCTGTTCTTTTTTTCAAACGCGGTCTTAAGCTCTCAGGCGCTAGATTAAAAAGACTTGTCCGTTTAAAATTAACACGGACATACGCCTGTCTGGCGTGTTGAGGATCCTCGAGCGTATTCCAACGCTCAGTGCGACGTAAACTACCTACCTATTCAAGTAGACTTTTCATTGCTAAAATGTGGACATTCCATTTAAACGTCAATTTTCATATAAATTTGACGTTTATGCTGTCTAGTAGGCCACCTACGCGCCCAGTGTTTTTTTTTAAATACTAGACTAACTGGACATCTGTCTCGGTGGTCAAGGTTGCGTGGATGATAGGTGATAAGATGAGACGTGTATGGGTAATTCCACGAGACTGTAACGTCAGTTACCAATTCTTTCGTGTATTCTTTGATAAATTTAAATGTCAATTTATCTACCTGTAGGTATAGGGAAGATATATAAAAACTTACATTTGCTGAATTAATCAAAGAACACACGAAAGAATTGGTAACTGACGTTACAGTCTCGTGGAATTACCCGTATTCGTGTGCCAAGAACTTCGAATTTGGCACCCGGGACATGAGCCCCGGTCTGCCCCCCCTAGATCTGGCTCTGGAGGGATTTAAGAGAAGAGGAAAACCACGGAAGACGTGGATAGACTGTGTGAGAGACGACATATAAAGGAAGGGCGTGAATAATGAAATGACGGACGACATAGAGGAATGAAAGAGAAGAACATGTTGCGCCAACCCCAAATAAATGGGATAAGGGCAAGCCAATGATCATATAAATATAATCTCGGCTTGATGCAATTGCTTGGCAAGCGATGGTAACAGTGAGAATCGTAAATGCGCTTCCAAACAATGCTATCTCCACATCTGGGGCGGTTGAGTCAGTGTGACGTCACTGTCCAGAACAGATATGGTGGTGTGGAGATTTGTGAGAAATAATTACTTTATACCGCTTTGATGACGTAGGTATGAGGATATACAGATGGTAAGCGGGACGTAGCCTAGTAACGCTTTCAACTTCAGGGATAATAAAATATAGTGAGGGTGTAGGTATTTATAGTACGGCGGAATTTGGCCTGTTTGGAGATACGTCGTCGACATCTCTTCTAAATACCTAAAACTGGTATGGATGTGTTCCTCGTAGTCTCCTGAATACAAATTGACTGGTTTTAGTTTATGGAGGGGGGGACGGGTCGGTATAAAGGGGGGGGGGGGAAAGATGGCGGCTGACTGTCATCGATATTTGTTTACATCTCGAGTCCTATGAGACCGATCAGTTCGTATGAGATGTCATTTGAAAGCTTATTAAATGTACTATAATTGTTTATAAATAACTGTAGTCATCACTTTAGTCTTTTACAAAATATTTGAAAAAATATGATTTTTTTACCGTGCATGTTTGCCTAAGTACTGATGAAACATGCTTATAACTCAATATATTATACCTTTACCGCAATTAATTTTAGTACAAAATATACAGGAAATTTTATGAGCTTTCGAAAAATATAAGCTTTATTAGTAAGTAATATTATATAACCGAGTATTGATGAATTTTGTTCAGCATGGGTCACTGCGCTTCCTTATAGAATGGCAGCCGACTGCCATCGTATTTTCATTATTTCTCGGAATCTATTTTACGGATCAAATCGTAATTGGTATCATTTGAAAGCATTTTAAATGTACTTTAATCGGTTTTTTGAAATCTTAGTTGCAAAATTAACAGTTCACTATTATTTTTAGAAAATGTTACATTTTTACCTAACAGACTGGAAGAAACAGGCTTGTCTGGAAAAAAGTCATCGATATTTCTTGCAAATACCTAAAACTGGTTTGGATGTATTCCTCATTGTTTCCAGGACATGAATTGACCAATTTTATTTTATAGAGGGGGGGACGAGTCGAAAAAAAGGTGGGGAGAAAGACGGTGTCCGCCCGCCATCGAAATGTCAACGAAATTTGTTCACGCCTAGAGTCATATGAGACCGAAAGATTCGTGTGAGTTGTCATTTGAAAGATTATTTAATGTACTATAATTGTTTATAAATAACCGTAGTCATAAATTTAGTCATTTACGAAATATTTGAAAATATTTGTTTTTTTTTTACCGTGTATGTTGGCCTAAGTACTGATATACATGCTTATAACTCAAAAATGTTTAACTTTACCGCAAATAATGTTATGACTTATGATAAAATACACGGGTCATATTCGAAAAATATAAGCTTTATTTATATATAATACGATATAACCAAGTATTGATGAATTCTGTTTAGCATGGGTCACTGGGCATCATCATATGAATGGCGGCCGACCGTTGTCGAATTTACATTATTGCTCGGAATCTGTTTTACGGATCACATCGTGATAGGTATCATTTGAAAGCATTTCAAATGTACTATAATCGGTTCTTTATAGTCTGAGATGTAAAATCATCCGTTTATATTTTATTTTTAGAAAACGTAACATTTTTACCTAATAGATTGGTGGAAACGAGCTTGTTTGGAGAAAAGTCGTCGACAGCTCTTGCAAATATCTAAAACTGATATGGGTGTGTACCTCATTCTCTCCAGGATATGAATTGACTATTGACTATTAAATCAAAGTTCAATGAAAATACTACGGCGGTCAGCCGTCGTTCATATGACGACGCGCAGTGACCCATGCCAACAAGATTTATCATTAATTGGTTAGATAACATTGAATATAAAAAAACTTACGTTTATAGAAACGTTATAAAATTTCCCATGTGTTTTATAATAAAATTAAATAGGATAAAGTCATAATTTATTGAGTTATAACCATGATTTATCAGTACTTATGCAAACATGCACGGTAAAAAAAATCAATTTTTATCAAATATTTAATAAACGACTAAAGTGATGACTATAATTATTTAAAAGCAATTGTAGAACGTTTAATAACCTTTCAAATGACATCTCACACGAACCGATCGGTCCCATAGGACTCGAGATGTGAACGAATTTCGATGACATTTTGATGACGGTCAGACGCTATCTATCCCCCTCCTCCTTGTTTTCGACTCGCTCCCCCTCTACAAAAAAAAAACCTGTCAATTCATATCTTGGAGACAATGAGGAACAAAACCATATCAGTTATATGTATTTGGAAGAAATGTTAACGACTTTTCTCCAAACAAATCTGTTTCCTCCAGCCTTTTAGATAAAAATATTACGTTTTCTAAAAATAATAACAAACGGATAATTATCCATCTCAGAGTTCAATAAACCGATTATAGTAAATTTAAAATGCTTTCAAATGATACCTATCACGATGTGATCTGTAAAATAGATTCCGAGCAATAATGAAAATACGACAACGGTCGGCCGCCATTCATATGATGATGCGCAGTGACCCATGCTGAACAAAATTCATCATTTACTTGGTTATACAATATTATATATAAATAAAACTTATATTTTTCAAAAGCTCATAAATTTTCCCGTATATTTTATTACAACATTAATTGCAGTAAAGTTTGTAATTTATTGAGTTATAAGCATGTTTTTTCAGTGGTAACGCAAATATGCACGGTAAAAAGTAATATTTTTTCGAATATTTTGTAAACGAATAAAGTGTTGACTACAATTATTTAAAAACAATTATAGTACGTTTAATGATATTTAAAATGACATCTCACACGAATCTATCGGTCCCATAGGACTCGAGATGTGAACAAATTTCAATGACATTTCGATGGCGGGCGGACACCATCTTTCCCCCCTCCTTTTTTTCGACTCGTCCCCCCCTTTATAAAATAAAGCTGATCAATTCATGTCCTATAAATAATGAGGAATACATCCATACCAGTTTTAGGTATTTAGAAGGAATATCGATGACCTTTCTCCAAACAAGCCTGTTTCTTCCAGTCAATAGGTAAAAAATGTTACATTTTCTAAAAATAATAATAAACTGTTAATTTTGCAACTTATGCTTCAAAGAACCGATTAAAGTACATTTTAAATGCTTTCAAATAATACCAATTACGATTTGATCCGGAAAATAGATTCCGAGAAATAATGAAAATACGATGGCGGTCGGCTGCCATTCTATGAGGAAGCGCAGTGACCCATGCTGAACATAATTCATCAATACTCGGTTATATATTATTACTTACTAATAAAGCTTATATTTTTCGAAAGCTTATAAATTTTCCTGTATATTTTATAATAACATTGATTGCGGTAAAGGTATAATATATTGAGTTAAAAGCATGTTTTATCAGTACTTACGCAAACATACACGCACTGAAAAAAATAATTTGTTACAAGCAACCAAATTTCGTCTACCAGTAACTTAAAAATAGTGACCACAAAACTAAGGCTAATTCTTACCAAAATGTTTTGTTATTTATACATAAACCATGTGTTATTAACAAATGAACTTGATTAACTCTTTACCAAACTTTGGTTATTTATGAAATAGCCAAAGTAGTTTTGTTATCCTTTTTTTTCAGTGCGGTAAAAAAATCATATTTTTTCAAATATTTTGTAAAGGACTAAAGTGATGACTACAGTTATTTATGAACAATTGTAGTACATTTAATAGTCTTTCAAATGACATCTCATACAAACTGATCGGTCTCATAGGACTCCAGATGTAAACAAATTTAGATGGCAGTCAGCCGCCATCTTTCCCCCCCTTTTTACCGACCCGTCCCCCCCTCCATAAACTAAAACCAGTCAATTCGTATTCAGGAGACTACGAGAAACACATCCATACCAGTTTTAGATATTTAGAAGAGATGTCTACGAAAATCGTGAAGGAGACGACTTTTGTTTAATTTGCTTCTATACTATTATGGCCTAAGAGAAGGGAACATTTTTTTTCACGTTAAATATTATGTTAAAGCAGATATTTATCACCAAGTTTTTCATAAATAGCATGCGTATAATTCTCGTGCTTTTCGCGTGTTGACAAGAACGTCAAGAACATATACTCAAACCCTGATCAGAAATATATAACCATGCGCCATGTTGCGGAATATCATTGGAACAAAAAAATTTCATACTAAACTGAACTGTCACCATATACCTACATGAGAAAAAAGCGCTGTCTTGACAACGGTCATATATTTCTGGTCAGGCTTTACGTCATTTTAGACTGCTATATAGTAAACGACGCGCTTTCTATGTCACTGTTATCTTAGCGAAATCAATCCAATTATATGAATGCACCGGGAATATACATATATGTATATATTAACTGCCTGCCATTATTGCTTCGCCTGGGAAAATGAATGTGCAAATCCCTCCTACGCTAAGTACCTACCTCCATATAATATCACCGCAAATAAACCCATTTTATAATTGGATGATTAAAAGCGAATGAAGGTTAAAGAAAACATATTACCTAAAATAGGTTAAGTTACTTATCCTAAATGTGATTCTCCCACGTTTAAAAGCCCACATTCTCCTAAAACAACTCTGGAACCGCTATTTACGTCATTTGTGTGAAATCTGTGCCATCGATTGGTGATATCATAAAGGAAATCGAGCTCTTTAAAGGACTTGTTTGTTCAGTTCTTGTATGTTTTAATGACGATACAACTCGGAGATATAACGTTGTTCTTTATCTGTCTTCTGAGAAACCTGTAGAGAAATTGGTTAACAAAATACCTTGAGAGATTGGCTGAACATAGGTACCTGACGTAGATACATGCCACCAATAGTGGCTAATTGAGCTTGCGATTGGATCATTTGGGGAATGTTGCTGCGCTGCGGTTAAAGCTGTATACCATAGTATGTCGAGCGTCGACATTATTTGTGTCTTTGGTTATGAAAAGCATTATCCAGGATTATCATCATCTAAGTTTCTACAGCCCGGGGTGGGCCTTGGCTCGGTCGAACAACTTTTTCCATTCTGGTCGGTTCATGGCTATTGGCTTGTTTTCTCCAACATCTGACTCCGAGGGTTTTGAGGTCTTTCTCAACGCCGTCCAACCACCGGAGCTTAGGCCTGCCTTTACTGCGGCGTCCGTCTGGTTTGCCATGCAGTTGCAGTAGTTTTAGTGGGGCTTTACGTGATTATCCATGATTGAACTTTCTTTAATAATAATTGGTACAGTCAACGCCTATAATATGTACGTATACACATTTGAACCTTATTACAATGGAATAAGGTGCAAAAATGTACACATATTTATGGTGTTAACTGTACAGAGACAGTACCTAGTGAAAATACCTACTTTGATTGCAGTGATTAAACTAATTCAATATTTACTTCTGTTGCCACGATGATAAGCGTAGCAAAAAGCTCCAAACGACGGGGTACGTTAAAACTAAAATATCCAATATTCTGTTTATTTTAAAATAATATTTAAACTCAGTTTTGTACAATGTTATTATTTATTACACAGTGTTTTATGTACCATCCGGTCCCATGGTCGAACCTGCTTTTGACATCATAATCATAATATATGCATGCAAAAAAAGTTATAGCTTAATAGAACACGTAGAATTAGGTTACCTTTTATTTAAAAATCTGATTATGAACAGCAGATGTGTAATGAGCTTTTTAATAAAATCTCTATGATGTCTCACCATGGATTGGACGGTCATAATAAGCAGCTACGGAACCGTAAAAAAGATGGCGGTGCAAAACTTTTGCGTATATCTGCTTTCAGAGGTGTGCATACACATCATCATTAAAACATGTGACCAATTAGCAGTTTAAACAGTTTTCTCATTTCCAAAACCGTTTTACTCTTATTTTAACGAAAACGCGTCGATTTCAGAATCATTTACCCCATGACTTAACGTTTCTGACATTAACGGTTGCTAAATGCCTCGTTTTGCGTAATTAGGTTGTAAATCAGACTTGACATGGTTCAAAACGAGGACGTCGGTACGGAATGTTCGTTAAAAACTGCGCGATTACGAGTCGTTATGAGTTTTAAAAGCTACGGGGTTTTGTAATCGGTAAACATGTTCATTACATGAGTTTTGCACTAAGCCTGCATCGAGTTAGTAAGCCTGTTAACAAAAATTTACTTCGATATTTACAGTAGGCATTTTAACGCCCAGTCGGCAGTCATAGTAGTAGTGATTCTGCCTACAAAGCAGGAGATCCCGGGTTCGAATCCTGGTCAGGGCATTTATTTGTGTGTTTATCACGGATATTTGTTCCTGAGTTATGGATGTTTTCTATGTACTTATCTATATAACACAAGCTTTATTGAGCTTACTGTGGGACTAGGTCGATTTGTGTAAGATTGTACCATACTATCTATTTTAAGGATTAAAAAGTTCGCGCAAGTGAATCTCGCTCGAAAGGAAAGACATTCAAGAACATCTTTATCTTGTATGTATGTATGATTCATAATTTTAAACTCAATCAAAAGCACCAACACATACCGGTTCATAATATTATACAAACATGACTGAATGCATATGTCTTTTTATTCAATATCATGTTAATTCGTATTTGGTAATAACTAGTTAAGTAATTAGAGTAATATCAACACACATGGTCGCCAGATTAAAACGACCCTAAGGCATTCGCCGGTCCCATAACTCGTTTTTACCTGCCCATAAACTACAAGGTTATAGTTAAGTATAGTATAAAGTTAAATTCCATCACAGTTTGAAATTCATTAACATTCTTGAAGTGTGCTTGACATTTGTAGATTTAATGCAAAATTTACGCAGACAAGATTTTTTTAAATACAGTTGCTCAAAAAAGTGCTTTTCTTGTAGTGGTTTAGCGTGCGGAAAGTTTGATATCGCGCACTAGTGCTTTTTACTTTTCCAGCCAATCACAGCTAACGACAGTGACAGACAGCCAATCACAGCGCCGCACCGCACCGCGCGGAGCGTTCGGATACATGTACTAAAGTAACCTCAAAGTGAATAATTGACAATTTTATAATTTTTTCGCAACTGTATTAAAAAACGTCGTTCGATACTCGTGCGTAAATGTCATTCGTAATGACATACTTTCCGCACTAATATCGAAATGTACTATTGTTCAAAGTAGATGTTTGAATCAAAGATTTCTGTGGTCCAGTTTAAGTTAGGCGATTTTTTATTTATTTTTAAGCTACAAAGCACCCCACTAATTGCTAACCAAAGATAGAACCCGAGACGTATAATAAAGGTTTTGGTAGGTTTCATACATCATTAATATAAACCTCAGATATTAAAATGTTTTTAGGCGTAAATATTGACTTTTTCATTTATTTTAGTTACCATTTTTAAATATACGAAAAAGTAAGCAACAATAAATAAAACAGCAACACTAATTAAACACATCAAAATAAAAAATAGACGACTTTCAATAGCTACGTCTATCCAAAATGAAAAAACAATCGTATAATACCAAATTCCTCGAGAGCATTTTTAAAAATCTCACAAAGAATTTCCTTTGTTTCAATTAAACTTTTTTGTTTCCCGTTTTTGGAGCCATCTGCTCCTTTTGCGCAGTGTTAAGACAACTCGTACAAATATATTCTTGTTTTGCCCTATAAGGCAAACTTGGAGTGAAAGATCTCACAGTCCGATACATCCTTTGTTTATCACGTCACGCCACGCATGTCACCTCCAGAGATGTCATTCCGATTGCCTGCATTTGTCAGTCGATCTCTATAGTGGAACCAGTATGAGCGCGATCTTGGATTGCACTTAATTGCTGCAAATCTAGAGATCACATTTCAGAGGCATCCAAAACTCGACTCGCTCGCATAGGAGCTTTTAAAGGCTTTGTTCAACCTTTTAAATACGCGACAAAATTAACTTTTCGAGTGGAAATTCTGCGGAGGACAGTCAGTGAACTCGAAAATTCATGAAAATCTCATTTGCCGAAAATATTAATAAATCCGCTATGTGGGTTAATCGAGGAATCGTTTAAAATGTTTAATGAGTCCGTAATTAAGCAAGCATTATGCGTCAACCACGTATATTAAAATATTTTTTTGGGCGCACTTTTTTATTCTGGTACATATTTGCGAATATAATGTAGCTGTAGGTGA
The DNA here is from genome assembly GCA_911728535.1 of Pammene fasciana. NCBI lineage: Eukaryota > Metazoa > Arthropoda > Insecta > Lepidoptera > Tortricidae > Pammene > Pammene fasciana. Next base: position 5,467,875 of record OU452295.1, read on the forward strand.
GGCGCTTAGCTCTTCAGCTCTTGGTATAAAAGGTTTTCAATGTAACAAGTAGACCACGTATTGAAATATGCAGCTGTGAAAATCGTCCAACAGAGTATAGAATCTGCCGAGGAAACCGCTGAATGACGACAAAGCTCTATCTTTGAGGAAGGACTTTGCTTAGGAAAAGTCGTTCAGCTGACTTGATGATAATGATAATAATATTCCAATGCTTTATGTACGTATTTCCGTTCATCAGTGCGGTACACAATAACTCCACTTCACGTTTTATCAAATCAAACAGAAACAGCGTGGGTTCATTCACTACAATAGAATAAAATAACAATCTTGATAGCGTACCAGTTTGCCATGTTTCTGCGAAAGAAGCCAAGCGTGACAATCAACAGAGATCAACGTCCACACTAACAAGACCCATCAAAGATGATTCCAAAGCTGAGATTTACCTTTCTTCTTGTTAGTTTAGGGGTCCCAGTCAAACTGGTTCAGGTGGTTAATTTGTCCAATGACACAAGATCTGTTGTCACCACAGATTACTGTATACTATATAGAGGTCTGTATAGCCTGGTCTATTAGACAATTGCAACCGTGGTAATGACAGTTGCATCGGGTTGCATCATCAGGTCATTCAATTGTTCATGTAATAATGTTGATTTAGTTGTGACCCATTGTTGTACATTATGGTATCGTAACTTCTGGTGAACATTTACTTAAAAGACTGGAAGACTTAAAAGACTTAAAAAACAGGTCTTAGATTTTGCGCTGTATTGTGAAATGCTCAAATTAATAGTAGAGATGAAATAGTAAAGGCATCACAGCATCAGTTGTTTAATTTTATCCAAGAACCTTCCTTCTAACTCCTTGAGAGTTGTATGTAATAAATTTCTAACAGTACCATAACTTCTGATGATAAGTTTAGGTGCCGAAACCCCTAAATGGCCTAGAGAAATTATGCTTATCCTTACATAATAGATCTTGGCGCCATCCGAGAATGACAAATGTACCAAGGATGGAATAGCTTTTCCGAGAACTTTAAATATAGTTTAGGAATCACAGCATCGGTCGTTTGATCCAATCTCAGAGCAAATTCGTTGAACATGGATTGTATATTGTATGTACGTGTAAATGTAAAACAATCACAGTCTGCGTGAGTTTTTTTCAAACTTCAAGCAGCTACGGAACCGTAAAAAAGATGGCGGTGCAAAACTTTTGCGTATATCTGCTTTCAGAGGTGTGCATACACATCATCATTAAAACATGTGACCAATTAGCAGTTTAAACAGTTTTCTCATTTCCAAAACCGTTTTACTCTTATTTTAACGAAAACGCGTCGATTTCAGAATCATTTACCCCATGACTTAACGTTTCTGACATTAACGGTTGCTAAATGCCTCGTTTTGCGTAATTAGGTTGTAAATCAGACTTGACATGGTTCAAAACGAGGACGTCGGTACGGAATGTTCGTTAAAAACTGCGCGATTACGAGTCGTTATGAGTTTTAAAAGCTACGGGGTTTTGTAATCGGTAAACATGTTCATTACATGAGTTTTGCACTAAGCCTGCATCGAGTTAGTAAGCCTGTTAACAAAAATTTACTTCGATATTTACAGTAGGCATTTTAACGCCCAGTCGGCAGTCATAGTAGTAGTGATTCTGCCTACAAAGCAGGAGATCCCGGGTTCGAATCCTGGTCAGGGCATTTATTTGTGTGTTTATCACGGATATTTGTTCCTGAGTTATGGATGTTTTCTATGTACTTATCTATATAACACAAGCTTTATTGAGCTTACTGTGGGACTAGGTCGATTTGTGTAAGATTGTACCATACTATCTATTTTAAGGATTAAAAAGTTCGCGCAAGTGAATCTCGCTCGAAAGGAAAGACATTCAAGAACATCTTTATCTTGTATGTATGTATGATTCATAATTTTAAACTCAATCAAAAGCACCAACACATACCGGTTCATAATATTATACAAACATGACTGAATGCATATGTCTTTTTATTCAATATCATGTTAATTCGTATTTGGTAATAACTAGTTAAGTAATTAGAGTAATATCAACACACATGGTCGCCAGATTAAAACGACCCTAAGGCATTCGCCGGTCCCATAACTCGTTTTTACCTGCCCATAAACTACAAGGTTATAGTTAAGTATAGTATAAAGTTAAATTCCATCACAGTTTGAAATTCATTAACATTCTTGAAGTGTGCTTGACATTTGTAGATTTAATGCAAAATTTACGCAGACAAGATTTTTTTAAATACAGTTGCTCAAAAAAATGCTTTTCTTGTAGTGGTTTAGCGTGCGGAAAGTTTGATATCGCGCACTAGTGCTTTTTACTTTTCCAGCCAATCACAGCTAACGACAGTGACAGACAGCCAATCACAGCGCCGCACCGCACCGCGCGGAGCGTTCGGATACATGTACTAAAGTAACCTCAAAGTGAATAATTGACAATTTTATAATTTTTTCGCAACTGTATTAAAAAACGTCGTTCGATACTCGTGCGTAAATGTCATTCGTAATGACATACTTTCCGCACTAATATCGAAATGTACTATTGTTCAAAGTAGATGTTTGAATCAAAGATTTCTGTGGTCCAGTTTAAGTTAGGCGATTTTTTATTTATTTTTAAGCTACAAAGCACCCCACTAATTGCTAACCAAAGATAGAACCCGAGACGTATAATAAAGGTTTTGGTAGGTTTCATACATCATTAATATAAACCTCAGATATTAAAATGTTTTTAGGCGTAAATATTGACTTTTTCATTTATTTTAGTTACCATTTTTAAATATACGAAAAAGTAAGCAACAATAAATAAAACAGCAACACTAATTAAACACATCAAAATAAAAAATAGACGACTTTCAATAGCTACGTCTATCCAAAATGAAAAAACAATCGTATAATACCAAATTCCTCGAGAGCATTTTTAAAAATCTCACAAAGAATTTCCTTTGTTTCAATAAAACTTTTTTGTTTCCCGTTTTCGGAGCCATCTGCTCCTTTTGCGCAGTGTTAAGACAACTCGTACAAATATATTCTTGTTTTGCCCTATAAGGCAAACTTGGAGTGAAAGATCTCACAGTCCGATACATCCTTTGTTTATCACGTCACGCCACGCATGTCACCTCCAGAGATGTCATTCCGATTGCCTGCATTTGTCAGTCGATCTCTATAGTGGAACCAGTATGAGCGCGATCTTGGATTGCACTTAATTGCTGCAAATCTAGAGATCACATTTCAGAGGCATCCAAAACTCGACTCGCTCGCATAGGAGCTTTTAAAGGCTTTGTTCAACCTTTTAAATACGCGACAAAATTAACTTTTCGAGTGGAAATTCTGCGGAGGACAGTCAGTGAACTCGAAAATTCATGAAAATCTCATTTGCCGAAAATATTAATAAATCCGCTATGTGGGTTAATCGAGGAATCGTTTAAAATGTTTAATGAGTCCGTAATTAAGCAAGCATTATGCGTCAACCACGTATATTAAAATATTTTTTTGGGCGCACTTTTTTATTCTGGTACATATTTGCGAATATAATGTAGCTGTAGGTGAGGCGCTTAGCTCTTCAGCTCTTGGTATAAAAGGTTTTCAATGTAACAAGTAGACCACGTATTGAAATATGCAGCTGTGAAAATCGTCCAACAGAGTATAGGATCTGCCGAGGAAACCGCTGAATGACGACAAAGCTCTATCTTTGAGGAAGGACTTTGCTTAGGAAAAGTCGTTCAGCTGACTTGATGATAATGATAATATAGTCCCCTCCGTTATGGGAGAGGGCCTAAGTGATAGTTCAGATCTGGATACGGTTACCAACTTTTAGTATGTTGTTGGGTACGACACTAGGACCCCAAAACTGCCAAGAGACCGGGACGTCGATGAATGTCTCCCGTGTAATGACGTCATCAAAATGGCTGCCGCTTTGTTGCGAAAAGTGTAAATTTCATCCAAACTGTGCATTGCACCTATACGTGTGTAGTATCAAACGAAAGAAGATTAAATGTGCTATATTGTTGTAATACATTATATACTACTGTATTTTACAGTTTGACAGCTATAAACGAAAACCCAAAATCAGGCTAAAAAATAATTCGGATATTTGCATTTTACAACAAAATTATAAGTCCAACTTTAAAGCCGAGTACTACAATAAAAAAACAGGCTATTTAAGCTATACATTGCTATAAAAATTATTAAAATCTGGTAATAATTGTGGCAGCTATGTTAAAAAACATGTCGGCACTACCGAGTTATTTCCTTAGAGTGAAAAAATAACAATTTTCACAATTTACAGAATATCCGCAGAAGCTTCGAGTATATTGTTGGTCAAATAATTTGGAGCCCTTAAATGTCAGAAAAATATCTCTATAGTGACTGAGGTCCAAATAATGACGTCATGAACGTGACCGCTACCGAAATTTGTAAAACATAAATTAAAGCTATACCATGACACATACACACATGTGTGTAGCATCGATCGAAAGCTTATTGAATTTACTACAATACATACATACATTATTTGTGAAAATAATGTATAGTTTAGGAGTTGTTGACAAAATAAAATATTCTTTTAGGAAAATAAAATGTATATGTTAATTCTGTGGCCAAATAAAATACAATACACTAATGTTTTGTATAGCATTAAAAACACCAACTATTCAGGTTTAAAACACAGTTTGAATTTATAAAATTTGATAAGAACTATAAAAGTTGTGCTTACAACTCTAAAGCACACTAACTATTTTACCTACAATGCACTCATACTATGAGGCCTAATTATTGACTGGTTTTTTCTAAACTTTGTAAGGATTTAGGGTTCCTTGTCATTAAAGTAAATAAAAAAATCGGCCAAGTGCGAGTTGACTCGCGCTCCGAGGGTTCCATATACATCACACAATTTTAACAATTTGTATTTTTAAGACCAACTTACGCTTGACCGCAGACTTATTAGTATTTTTTTCTGTAATGTACAGGTAAAGAACTATATTACGTATTTTTTTCTAAAATGTAGGTTCGTCGGTTTCCGGGGGACAGAGAGCAATGGGAAATTTTTGCCTTATTTCTTAAATTACTTACAAACTATACCTTGTTATATATCAAATGAAAGGATTTGATGTGAAAACTACAAATATATAACTTTTATAATTTAAATTTTAATAGTTTTGAAGTTTTAAGAAATAAGGCGAAAATTTTCCATTGCTCTCCGTCCCCCGGAAACCGACGAACCTACATTTTAGAAAAAAAAAACCTAATATAGTTTTTTGCCAGTACATTAAAGAAAAAAACACTAAAAAGTCTGCGGTCAAGCGTAAGTTGGTTTTAAAAATACAAATTGTTAAAATTGTGTGATGTATATGGAACCCTCGGAGCGCGAGTCAACTTGCACTTGGCCGATTTTTTTATTTACTTCAATGACAAGGAACCCTAAATCCTTACAAAATTTTGAAAAAACTAGTCAATAATTAGGCCCAAGCTTCTCATAGTATGAGTGCATTGTAGGTAAAATAGTTAGTGTGCTTTAGAGTTGTAAGCACAACTTTTATAGTTCTTATCAAATTTTATAAATTCAAACTGTGTTTTAAAGCTGAATAGTTGGTGTTTTTAATGCTATACAAAACATTAGTGTATTGTATTTTCTTTGGCCACAGAATTAACATATACATTTTAGTTTCCTAAAAAAAATATTTTATTTTGTCAACCACTCCTAAACTATACATTATTTTCACAAATAATGTATATATGTATTATAGTAAATTTAATAAGCTTTCGATCGATGCTACACACATGTGTGTATGTGTCATGGTATAGCTTTAATTTATGTTTTACAAATTTCGGTAGTGGTCACGTTCATAACGTCATTATTTGGACCTCAATCACTATAGAGATATTTTTCCGACATTTAAGGGCTCCAAATTATTTGACCAACAATATACTAGAAGCTTCTGCGGATATTCTGTAAATTGTGAAAATAGTTATTTTTTCTCTCTAAGAAAATAGCTCGGCACTGCCGACATGTTTTTTAACATAGCTGCCACAATTATTACCAGATTTTAATAATTTTTATAGCAATGTATAGCTAAAATAGCCTGTTATGTTATTGTAGTACTCGGCTTTAAAGTTGGACTTATAATTTTGTTGTAAAATGCAAATATTCGAATTATTTTTTAGCCTGATTTTGGGTTTTCGTTTATAGCTGTCAAACTGTAATATACAGTAGTATATAATGTACTACAACAATATAGCACATTTAATCTTCTTTCGTTTGATACTACACACATATAGGTGCAATGCACAGTTTGGATGAAATTTACACTTTTCGTAACGAAGCGGCAGCCATTTTTATGACGTCATTACTCGAGAGACATTCATCGACGTCCCCGTCTCTCGGCAGTTTTAGGGTCCTGGTGTCGTACCCAACAACATACTAAAAGAAGGTAACCGTATCCAGCTCTGAACTATATTCCCATAAGGGAGAGCACTAATAATATTCCAATGCTTTATGTACGTACTTCCGTTCATCAGTGCGGTACACAATAACTCCACTTCACGTTTTATCAAATCAAACAGAAACAGCGTGGGTTCATTCACTACAATAGAATAAAATAACAATCTTGATAGCGTTCCAGTTTGCCATGTTTCTGCGAAAGAAGCCAAGCGTGACAATCAACAGAGATCAACGTCCACACTAACAAGACCCATCAAAGATGATTCCAAAGCTGAGATTTACCTTTCTTCTTGTTAGTTTAGGGGTCCCAGTCAAACTGGTTCAGGTGGTTAATTTGTCCAATGACACAAGATCTGTTGTCACCACAGATTACTGTATACTATATAGAGGTCTGTATAGCCTGGTCTATTAGACAATTGCAACCGTGGTAATGACAGTTGCATCGGGTTGCATCATCAGGTCATTCAATTGTTCATGTAATAATGTTGATTTAGTTGTGACCCATTGTTGTACATTATGGTATCGTAACTTCTGGTGAACATTTACTTAAAAGACTGGAAGACTTAAAAGACTTAAAAAACAGGTCTTAGATTTTGCGCTGTATTGTGAAATGCTCAAATTAATAGTAGAGATGAAATAGTAAAGGCATCACAGCATCAGTTGTTTAATTTTATCCAAGAACCTTCCTTCTAACTCCTTGAGAGTTGTATGTAATAAATTTCTAACAGTACCATAACTTCTGATGATAAGTTTAGGTGCCGAAACCCCTAAATGGCCTAGAGAAATTATGCTTATCCTTACATAATAGATCTTGGCGCCATCCGAGAATGACAAATGTACCAAGGATGGAATAGCTTTTCCGAGAACTTTAAATATAGTTTAGGAATCACAGCATCGGTCGTTTGATCCAATCTCAGAGCAAATTCGTTGAACATGGATTGTATATTGTATGTACGTGTAAATGTAAAACAATCACAGTCTGCGTGAGTTTTTTTCGGGTATTTGAATTGTTAAGACGAGAGTGATTATTGTGAACTTAATAATTCCGCGCACGAAGGGTTCCGTATTATAAAGGCAGCAAAAAATCGTGTCTGTTGTATGGGAGCCCCTTAAATAGGTATTTATTTTATTTTTGTATTAAGCAGAACGTCTGCTAACGATACCACAATGTTTAGAAATAAAGGAAAAGTAGAAAAATCCACTGCCTCAGGCAGATGTCGCTAGGCGTCACCCTAAGGCGCGAATATAAAATAAAGGATGTGGTGGAGAAATTCGCAGCCATCAGGTATAGTCTCAGTAGCTCAGTTGGCAGAGCGATGGGCATGTTTCCCAGAGTCGCGAGTTCGAGTCTCGCCTGAGGCAGTGGATTTTTCTACTTTTCCTTTATTTCTAAACATTGAGGTATTTATTTTATTCTGTTTTATTATTATTTCTTGTTATAGAGGCAACAGAAATACGTCATCGGTGAAAATTTCAACTGTCTAAATATCACGGTTCATGAGATACAGCCTGGTGACAGACGGACAGACAGACGCACGAACTGACAGTGGAGTCTTAGTAATAGGGTCCCGTTTTTTTTACCCTTTGGGTCCGGAACCCTAATGGGATATCAGTCGGCCTGACGATATTGGCCTGTCAGTTGTTCGGAGCTGTCAAATTTTTGTTCTAACTGACAGGCAAATATCGTCAGGACTGATAGTCTGTGGGCCCCCCAACAAACTCAATCGATGAAGAGATAAAATACGCAGTCACAGGAATAATTCGCATTGAAATTAAACGCATCCACTCCGTCATTCCCGTGAGACAGTCTATCAGCAAATGGCCACAAAAAGCGACAATTACTCACGTGGCGTACTCAGCAAAACGAGTTCTAGACAAACCCGTGTCCCACTTAATCGAGCTGCGGTTGCGGGACATGCCCCGTTTAACACTCGGATACACATTTGTTGCAGGCATTGATTTTCAACGTAATCGGCGAATTAAGCAGTAAAGTATACGAGCTATACATGGCCAAAAAAGAACTAAATTCCCGTTGGCTGTAAGGTTTTGGGACGCCACTAATCCTCCCTAGATGGTTTTGGAACCTCTCACTCTCTTTTTTGGTCACTCTGTATTAACAGGGCCTATTTGTTTTTTTTTTACTTTACTGTGTCTTTTCATCAGTTCAGCAAATTAATAGACTGGACTTAATATTTGACTGAATAATTGACAATCGCATTTTATACACGTTTACGATTCCTGAGTCAGATGTTATCAAAATTCAGTAGTTGAAGCAATTCCTTTGTGAAAACTTCCCTTGACGGAATGGTTACGGTTTATCTAAGCGGCATGGCTATGTGCGAAGTGCATGGTGGGGGTAACGTGAACGAAAAATATACAAAAACAATAAAAACATTATAAAAAACCTAACCTAGGGTGCCGCCGGCAACGGAGCAAGGCCCAGGCTGCCGGTGGTTAGGGCCGCAGAGTGAGGAACCTTCGGACTATGCGCGCCGTGTCCAGAATTACCGCCTTCTGTATCTGACCCTTGATCCAACCACAACCCCGTAGCGAAAGTCTCTCGAGATGTTGGTCGAGACTCTTCGCTATGAGACCGTTCGCAGAAACAACTATCGGCACAATGATCGCCGAATCAACCTCCCACATGGCGGTTACCTCGTGAGCTAAGTCTAGGTACTTATTATTAATTATTGTTATAGAGGCAACGTCATCGGTGAAAATTTCAACTGTCTAAATATCACGGTTCATGAGATAGAGCCTGGTGACAGACGGACAGACAGACGGACGAACTGACAGTGGAGTCTTAGTAATAGGGTCCCGTTTTTTTAACCCTTTGGGTCCGGAACCCTAATGGGATTTCAGTCGGCCTGACGATATTGGCCTGTCAGTTGTTCGGAGCTGTCCAATTTTTGTTCTAACTGACAGGCCAATATCGTCAGGAGTGATAGTCTGTGGGCCCCCCAACAAACTCAATCGATGAAGAGTAAAATACGCAGTCACAGAAATAATTCGCATTCAAATTAAATGCATCCACTCCGTCATTCCCGTGAGACAGTCTATCAGCAAATGGCCACAAAAAGCGACAATTACTCACGTGGCGTACTCAGCAAAACGAGTTCTAGACAAACCCGTGTCCCACTTAATCGAGCTGCGGTTGCGGGACATGCCCCGTTTAACACTCGGATACACATTTGTTGCAGGCATTGATTTTCAACGTAATCGGCGAATTAAGCAGTAAAGTATACGAGCTATACATGGCCAAAAAAGAACTAAATTCCCGTTGGCTGTAAGGTTTTGGGACGCCACTAATCCTCCCTAGATGGTTTTGGAACCTCTCACTCTCTTTTTTGGTCACTCTGTATTAACAGGGCCTATTTGTTTTTTTTTTACTTTACTGTGTCTTTTCATCAGTTCAGCAAATTAATAGACTGGACTTAATATTTGACTGAATAATTGACAATCGCATTTTATACACGTTTACGATTCCTGAGTCAGATGTTATCAAAATTCAGTAGTTGAAGCAATTCCTTTGTGAAAACTTCCCTTGACGGAATGGTTACGGTTTATCTAAGCGGCATGGCTATGTGCGAAGTGCATGGTGGGGGTAACGTGAACGATGGCAGCGCACAATGTAAGGGTCAACTGTCAAAATAGTGAATCAGTCAGTGACATTATCTCATAAGCAAGGAGTATATGCCATTAATAAAAAAGAAAAAAACCCTTTCACCCCCTGCTCAAGAGATGGCGCCACACTCATGCACACAGCCAATAGAGGCTGTAATGCTCGCTTGGAACGCAGGCTGAGAAATATTTTTTAGAATTCCATTATCACAATCTATATATTATTTCTGCTAAATATATAACAGGTAATAGAAAATGACATTAAAAATATATGTACTTGTTGTATTTCTATGACGATGAAATATTACTTACGTTAAACTTGGTGGGATTGTACAGAAGAATATATGAATAGAATGTATAGAAGAATATAGCGACAAATAACAAAATCCGGACGAAAGTGAGCGAAGAAATTGTAAGATGGTATGATGGAACCCTCAAAATGAGAGTTCAACTCATATTCGGTCTGCTTTTCTCCATTCCCTAGTCAGGAAACGCAGCGTTTGAGTTGAGGTTTAGAATGCGCAAAACTGAATTTAGGTCAGTTTACGGAAAGCAGACAACTTCAAGGCCTGGTTTTATTACTATGAAAAAACTAGTTCACCTAACTCAGGTATTAGTAGGTTAATCTTTACAAACAAGGCGTCTGTGTGCCCAAAATCAGGGCATTAACCCAAATTCGACCTGGAAATCTTTAAAGCCAGAAATCTATTTGTTGCAAAGTGGCTCAGAAAGGGTACTACGGGTCGGGCATTTTGGGATCACGTAAATGTTTATCTTGTTTATCCCGCGGACATTTTGGTGAGGTATTATAATTTTCACTCGTTTAAATAATAAATAGTATGAACGAGATTTACTTGGATTAGATGGATTGTGTCACTTCGGTGTCTAAAATATTTCGGAGCATGCGACTTAGCCTAATCCCACACTAGCGTCTTTCGAGCGTCGACATCGCCCGGCCCGAGCGCCCGCGCAGCGTCGACGCTCGAAAGACTCTACTTAAGGTAGAATTCATAAATCCGCGGACTGATTTGACAGCTCTTTTCATACATTTGACAATCGCTTTGTATGCCAGGAGCTGTCAAATCAGTCCGTGGAATTGTGGATTTTACCTTAGTGTGGGGTTAGGCTAAAACGTTAGACTCAATTATTTTCCTATCGAATGTTTGAAAAAATTGTAAACACATTCGAGGTATTAAAGAAAATGTTTACATTCTTTTACAAATGGATAAGTTAGTTCGTCAGATCATTAAGTTTTCCAGTAAACCACTCATGTTCTATCTATCACGCTCGGTAAACGCCTAGCAATTTTAAATGTCGGCGTGTATGAAGTTTTAATTGAAGTTTCCTCTCATTTGTGATGTGTAAATAATTGGTATGTAAAATTTTGTAGCGGCTGAGCTACATATACGTTATTATTTAAAATTATATTTCTGTCTCTAAATTGCTTGTAGAAGTTTAACTGGAAGAAATTTCTGAAATCTATTCTATTCTTATCACGAATATATGTAAAACCTAGTTTAAACCTAATTTGTTAACTATTAAAATATTGGAAAAAAATATACAGTTGGCAGTACGAAGTTTGCCGGGCTAGCTAGATAATACATATGTTAATTACACGTATATCTATCCTGTGTATTGTGTAACAACAAAGTGTTTTGGTACTATGCTCTTTATTTATTTTTCGTCTTAGTGGTAGGTTTTTTACACTATTTTTATAAAAGAAAAATACAAAAACAATAAATACATTATAAAAAACCTATCCTAGGGTACTATTATCAATTATAAATTAAATACTGTCATATTTCACATATTTGATAATAATATATAATCTAAATAATATCTTTGCAAGATTTCAGGTTTTTGGTTGAAAATTCTAGGTGAGCTAAGCTAATATTAGCCCGTGAATACAAAATACCGAAATATTAGAAAACATAATTTTATAACGTTCTGTCAGAAATCTTTGCTAACAGATGTCACAGAGCAAATCCATTTATTTAAAATACTGTATCGTTCCTTGGTAACTGAGCAACGAAACTGAACAAAAACAAAATATTGCTATTACTGCGTATGCCTACCCATACAAATCCAATGTCCATCTCCGCATATAAAATATGGTCCATTAAACAAGTTTCCGGAATAAAGTGTACTGTCGTAGAAAATGTAAGGGAACGCTTAAGCCTGATCAAGTGGGAAGAATCTTACTGTAAGTGCAAAAATGCGTCTTTTTTCTTGTTGTTCGTTCGCCTCAGAAAATATTGGGACATCTTTTTTAGAATCTTTACAAGATTCACAAATATTGTTACGCGATGTAGTATTTTCATAAACTCAAAAAGCATTAGTGCTTTTTTTTTACAGAACGGTATTATTATGTATTATGAGAGCGATCTTCAATTAGGTTATTTAGGAAGGTGCAATATGGGTACCTAAATGGTAAGTCGATAAGGCAACTAATCGTATTTGTATAAGTACGTATAAATAAGACTCAGCATCTTTGCTTCGAAAAAGACAACAAAATATTCTGGGTAAAATAAAGGTAAGTGTGTAGCCAGCCATTTATCCGCCTAAAGCCCATCACAGACGGACCTATAATATATATTAATATACCGTAAGATACCGAGATATATATTATCGTATAGCTCGGCACCCCACACGGCAAAGATATGAAAAGAGAGAAAGATATATCGGTTGTGCGTCACGCCAGAGAAGGAAGGCAATATACCTAAAATATATCGAAATATATCGAGATATATCGAGCTATAATATATATTATAGCTCCGTGTGTGGACTCTGTCAAATAGTACGTAAAATATATCGTAAGATACTGAGCGTTAATATATATTATAGCTCCGTCTGTGACGGGCTTTAGCCTTTATTTCGAATAATCCATGACTACTGAACATTCCGAATTATGACAGATTTCTGGGCCAATCCCCTGGCTTATTACTATTCAGAAACGATTTATTTAACCCCTCCAGTTGGCTCAGAACCTTAATGTAAACGGTAACTGAGTCCAAACCCAACTCCATTACGAATCTCGGTAAATGTTGGTTCCAATCAATCAATTAATTAATTTCACAAACGGGTCAGATCTGGTTTGAAACTAATCTGGATGGGTATTTAATTATTTTCCCGACTTATTAAATCGTCAAGAAAATTCATCGTGAACCGCGATGTTGGATTGGAAATACAAACCGATTGAATTTCTGTGCTGTATATTCAAACTTTTCAATGTGGTCGATCAATCACTCATTAAGTACCTTTTCTTTAATTGGATTTAGAAGATCTCATAAAGATAATTATCTATAAAAAATAGATTTTATCTAGCAGTTTATAAATACCTATATATGTTGAACTATTCAGATTATTCTATGAAGTCTATCACACCTGAAATGTCATTACAGTGACAGACTTCATAATCCCCGTTCATTTCTATCCAATATTCCATGTCATATATGTGTCTAATGCAAGTAGGATAATCTCGTAGTTCTCAGACTGTGCCCTGCATACATTTTTATTTTCTGAATCCAAATTTTATTTCTCGCTAACATACTTGATGTCTAGTTTAAAGAATGAAATTCTTCTTAAAGACTATTTGCAGCTATTGCAGCCACGAGCCAATGACCGGCGTGAAATACAATAAATTTGTGTGACTGATTTTAATGAAGCGCCGATATCGTATAATAATGGTGTTTTCGGCAGCCTTTTCCTATCCATTGTCGGGCTTTCCTCTTCAATCAAGCATTCAGAGCTCTCAATTGTTGTTTTGATTGGAGCATAACCTCACTATTAATTGCCTCTTTTCAAAGACCTGATGTTTTTGTACTAATGAATTTTCTAAGAGAAAGCTCTTCTTAGTTTATTTTTCAATTAAAACATCCAGGCAGCGTCTGGAGCTGTTTGTGGAAGTTTTTGCTATTTTTTCTTTCAAAAGTGCTATTAGCTGGTCAAACTACTCAGACTCAAATAAAAACTATCTGGATAAAATTTCAAAATGTCGGAAATGATTTTGGAATCCGCGGCTGTCAGGAGCAATAAAAACTAAAATTTTCAAGATCTTGTTGCAAGTTATAAGGGATCATCCATTAATTAAGTCACACCAATTTCATGTTTTTTTGACTCTTCCCTCCCCCCTTGTCACAATTAACTGCACCCTCCCCCCTTAGTGTGACGTCACATTTAAATTTTTAGTTTTGGAAGGCGTTGTAAAAGAGCCTTATCGCCTTAGTAATACATTCGCTATTTCGAAAATAATAAATTGTTAAACTCGGCCAGAAAAATAGTATCAAATTTATAGGGAACTAAAGTATACAAACAAATCCGAAAATTAGTTTAGTACAATGTTTGTTAACAATTGTTTTTTTTTTAACTTAGATTTTGTAAAAAAATTGTATGTGAGGATTGTGAGATCACAAACATGGAACTCCTCCCTCCCCCCTGTCACGATATGTCACATGTTGTGGACCCCCTCCCCCCCTCCTTTGAGGTGTGATGTAATTAATGGATGATCCCTAAGAAAAGTACTTAAGAAAGAAAATTCAGACGAATCACATCTATTAAGCAGCCCTAGTTAAAAAGCTATCTAACTGTGCATTTTTCCAATTCATTTCCTTAAAATTTAACATCGCTTCAAAGACTTAAACGCGAATTAATTAAAAAAGTTTATCCAATTTAACCGCCTTACTTGAAATTGGATGTATAAACTCAGCCAGTATTACGTTTAATTCTCAATTATTTCGCGTAGTTACTTCCTCAATCGTTATTACCAACGAAAATTACTTTTGTTCTCAAAGGTTTATTACATTGACCTTTATCCTACAAACATTAACTGTAGCATGTTCATTTGCAAAAACAATACCCCACGGTTTTGTTTTCATTACGGCATTGTCATTGAAACCATTTGTGTTATATCATTTGACCGACTGTGGGAAATAATGTATTGTTTACTCTTTTACTTGTCATAAATTTTTCTTAATTTCCCGTTTGTTTCCTGCTTTTGCTTTTCCAGTTTTTTTTGCTGCAAAAAGTTACGTTTAGTTTTTTAATTCCGATAGAGTTAAATAATACTATTACTGTTTGACCTTTGCTCTTTTTGATATCTTATAATTTATTTACTTATATTTTATAGCAAATCATCATGCAACTCTAACCCCACTTTTTATCTGCTGACATCTTAAGACAGGTGTGTACACGGTGTACATCATTCAGTAACAATGCTTTACGTGTGTTGAAGCTCATCGGTGTTCGAATATTTGGAACGCAATATTCCGTTCGTGACATGCTAATCAGCGTATGTATAGGATCTTTATCTTCACTTTTTACATTTTAAAAGTGGTTTTGAGATTACCAAGACAATTAGCGAAGTGAAGCTTTTTGTCTTCTGGGATAACAAGCGTGTCCAAATTCATTCTTTCTATTTTTGTTAACTTCTGTAGTTTTTGCTTGCATTAAGTTACGCATTAATACAGACGACTGTATGAACATTGCGTGTTCGCGAACATTGTATTTAAAATAACACGTGAGTCATTCACGAATCATGGAAAACGTATGTTAAGTAGATAGACAGAAAATGCAAAAGGTAGCTGGAATTTTGATGACTGGTGATACATGTACCTAATGACTAATGCCTAGTTTAAGTGTCACTTAGTGTTAAACTATTTTGCTAAAATGGAACGAAATTACCAATACTTCTGGCATATTTAAAATATAATCAGACAATATTAAATGTTTCTACGTAAGAATAGTCAAAATTAAGAACGAATACGTGAAACAGGACACAAATAGCACTAATAATGTACGTTGTACGTATATTATTGCGACCAAGACTATTGTTGCAATATCTTACACTGAATGTTAAATTATCGGTGTGACCAATGTAAATTTAGTCAATAATAAATACTAAATTAGATATTTCAATAAATTGTGCACACATTTTAAAGTTCAGGTAAAAGTGAATTGAAAACGTTTTCCGGATAATTAATAAATTGCCAGATAAGCAGGCAATTACAGCAACTAATTATTCATTCCCATCAACGATAAAACCCTTTACTTCTCTTCCAATTATAAGATTTGCTCTGAAATCTTCGTCATCTTGCGAAATCAAATCGTCTCTTCGCGTTGGTCCTAACAGCAACACGCTTTAGTGATCTTTGCTAGACCTTAACTCCTTGTAATAAGGGCTACGAATGGTCTATTAACTGTGTCCACAGCAGGACGTCCATATTTAGAAGGCCCGCTCCCACGACGGATCCTCTAGAATTATCATTTCGTGAATATTCAGCCGAAACTTTGAAATAACACGTTCGGCGTTTGCTGATTTGTCGATCTTTCGGGTTTTGTGATTTTCCGTTTTGCTCGGTTTCACTTTTCTCTGATACTTCACCTTTTTTTGCTATCCGATCTTTTAATAGAAAGCATGAATTTAAGAGATGCTTATATTTCGTATTTTTAGGGATTCCATGGACTTAGTTTGTGGCACAGTTGTTGGGTCTTTTCTTTTTTTATTCTATAATTAGATGTTTGAATTGATATTTCTACAGTAGAAAGTACTCATGCGTTACTAAGTTTTACAGTTGGAATATTTCGCCACTAAATTCATTTCTATTTTATTTTAACTTTGTTTACATTCCTCTTTCAACAGCAATTTACGAAATGTTTGTTTTCGTTAAAAAACGTCACGGAAATCGGAATCAATTCCCACAACAAACGTTTGTTTACAAACAAACTGCCGGCGATATTGTGCCACAAAAACTTAATCTCTAGCAGCTCACTGACACTTGACGTTCGAAAATAGAACACCTTACTGGGAGTTGTTATCGCTGTCTAATTCGGTGTCAGTTCGACTGGCAGTTCAAAGACTTAACCAACACTTGCATTTATAGATGAATTTAATTTTTTCTTATGCGAACACTCCGGCTGTGAAATTAGCTCTGTAGCGGCGTTTCCCCGAGGGTTTTTGGGAACAGAAAGGAGTAACATAATATTGTCTGTTTCTATAGGTTACGGTTATACTTCCGGACCTGTGTTAACCCCGCCTCGCAACAAATCGTCTGAGCGACACCTGGCATTTAATCTGCGGATTTATTTCGTTGACCTGAACCCGGACCGTCAACGTATCGAAGTTGCATAAGATTTTTTCACCTCACTAGCTCGGAAAGCCCTTTTTGTTTGTTTAATATCTATTTTGAAAATCGCTTTTTATCCACATGTGGTGAAAGAGTTTTGACATAAGTGACAAGTGGCTTAAGGGACATTTGACAGCTAACAAAACGTAAAACGTTAAAAGTGCAGAATTTTTAACATCGCAATTAATGAATTGCATCGAGTAAAAACACTTAATACAGTCTTACAACTTTATTTTAATTCATAAATATCAGCATTCAACATTAATCTTCATTCTTTTTGTAAAAACGGATAAATTGTTCTGACAGCCGAATAAGTCTACGTACGAACAAAACGCATCTGACATTTAATAAAACCTTTTACGTCAAAACTTTTCATTTCAATTCATCCATCATATCAACGTTAAATATTCGCATGTTTTTCTAGGTTGTTTTGTTAAAAATTAGTGATTCGAGTGATGAAGAAGTATTAAACACCTGAGGAATTACGGGAAACCGAGCAAAATGCACCCTTTTCCTTATTTTCCTCGCTGTAGTGAGGTGAAAAGTTTTGTGTTATACACGGGTGAAAGTTATTTTACGTCTCGTGTATTAAAGCACTCGCTACGCTCAGGATTCTATTTTTGAACCACTCGCTTCGCTCGTGGTCAATAATAGAATCCTTTCGCTAGCTCGTGTTTCAAATAACACTCGCACGTAAAATACAACTTTCACCCCTTGTATAACAAATAACTATTGCGTCAAAATTGCGCTATTTATGGAACATCTTCAAATAGTACACATATTTCCTACCTAGCGCTGTCGATTCTCGATATACACGAAGATAAATTTTATATGTTTATAATTTGGTTGCAGTTTACGTTATTGGTTTAAACTTTACGATCCTTCTTTGGTAAAACTTCTTTATATCTCATCTTCCCCACATTTATATTTGTACATAAAACTAAACCAATGTAAAAACGTCCGCCGAATCCAGCGATGCATGACATAAGGGTCACGAAGTCTGTCGCTTGTACTCTTCTGCTTTTGAGTTAAAAATGCACTTGACAGATGAGTCATGGCCGAGCGGCCACTGCACCCAAATAGTCGTGATTCGTGTTGCTTAGGAAGCTTTTAGAACCAGTCTTGGTAGGCATATGACCTGCCATCACATAATGTCAGTTGTGAACGTCAGATAAAGAGTTTTAAATCCCCGAACGGGTTTTGTGATTTTTCTTCCGGTTACCTTAGGATATAGGCACAAAATTTTCAAAAACTGTGAAAATTACCCAGAACATAAATGCCTTGATCAGATATGTCCTTGAAGAGTTCCGGAAAAACTCGAGGCTTTTCAAACGGAAAACTTGAACGGATGGCAGCCCTATAACAACTAATAATAAAGTATTGTTTGAGTTACACATACACAAAGTTCTTAGAAACTGATCAGAGTTTGGTGGTTAGTATGAGATGGGTGTATAAGCAGTCGGAATAGGACAGAACTTCGATTTGGTTATGGGTGTATCTCGCGGCTACATTTGGTTTGCCCTTCATGTTGGCTACCGAATTTGAGATATGGATAACGTTGCCACTGAGAACTAAATTTTATTTATAACTGGAGGTTGAAGTTTAGAAACAAGTGGCATTTTTGGTTAGGTAGTTATATTATGTAGATTAACTAAATCATATATATCTATACGAGTATTAGCTACTTTTACGTATACATCAATGGTCATGAAAAATATACGTAATGGGGAATTATTATAGTTTCACGCACATTGAAAATAAGTATGGAATTTTCAGACCCATTTTCTATAGCCCTATCAGTAAAAACGGAAGAGCCATTTTGAATATAATTTTGCATTAAAAAATGTTTGTTTCCGAACAAGCACATAGAATCTGTACGTTTTTTGGACAGTTTACGAAAATCATATTTTTGTTGCGATTGATATCAGGTGTTTGTTATATTGATTTCGCATTAACTTTATCGTTTGTGAAATAGGCCAGTTATTTCGTTATCTTTACGGTTTAGTAGTTACCACGTAAGTACTTACGTTATCTAATAATATGTGTCAAGAGTAGGCACGAGTTTACTATTTGCCTATACAATGAAAAACCATAAAACAGGTCACCGTGGAAATTTCTATACAAAATAAACCATTTTCTTTATCCTTTGGTATATGTAGTTAGAAAGTAAATACACCTTCGCGTCGGGCTGTTTTGAATGTTTTAATTTTCATTACAATATATAAAGTTATTATAACTTATGTGGAATAGAAAAGTATACTTACGCTTATCAATAAGCTTAAGTATACCAAACAATGCAGTAAATAAATGTTTACTGTTTATGGCATTTATTTCAACAAATATTTGGACTCAAAACTTAAGTACATAGGTACTGTTGAATGTTCCCATGACATTAAAAATGACCTGTAGAAAATAGATTTCTCGAGTAAACTGCGTAACGATATCTGACACAAATCTACTCCTGTGTAATGTAATTGCAGTGCCTAGAACTTAAAGCGTTTTACAATTTTACAATCCATTTTCTTTTCCACTTAGTAGAATAAAATGAACCACCGATCAAGACTAGACGAGACGCTTTTATGTAAATCCGGCTTTTCAAAGTGCATTTTATATAATTTAACCATCAATCCATGTCCTCGTTCAATCTATATCCTCCACAAAACCGATTTCACTATTCTTAATAAGGATCCCATCGGGATAAATGGAATTCGTCACGATTGATGCACTCTGAAAGACGGTCAATAAATCAGGTTTTTAAAAGAGGAAGTATCTCCCACTGCCTAACAAATAGGGGTCAAGGAATCTTATTTGTCTGTGGAGGCGACGTGTAAAAACGACACCTATAAAATGGTTTATGGTAAGATCATTCCTTTGATGTCAACTAGTCTTTAGAAGCTGAGAGTGGTTCCGAAGTCGAAAGCGTGAAATTGTTAACTTTGTGATTGGGTTGATGAGTTAGTTGTAGTATGGCTCTCAGGGGGCTATATTCGTCTCGTCAATTAGAGGTTGGGATATGATCACCATTATCACCATATGCCAACTTTTGTGTCAAATTCTCAAACGGGCGGTTATGGTCGACAGAAAACACGGTCATGGTCGACTGAAAAACTTTTATATGCTGTTGATGATGACGTATTAAAGAGAGTTTGCAATCCAAATCTGAAATGTATGAAATTACCCGGATCTAGGTCCGGATTCACGGAACTTCCCATACATTTCAGATCCGTCGGTAAACCCTTCTAAGAATCTGAATGAAGCAATATTATTGAGAGCAGAAAATATACACCCACAACCCACATGTGTTGTGTGTAGGGATTAAACTAACTAAATTGTTTGTAATCTCTACCATTTGCTCACAACCAAAACTCCTAATTAAAACAGATAAAACCTTTCCATGTAAGCTATCGCGCCGAAATAAACTAGCCAATAAATCGTGGCCTAATCCGGCAATCTGACCATAGCCCCGACTGTATAGGGATTTGCTGCACCCTGTGTGGTTGTCCTTAAGCCCTTCAAACGGTCCCCATTCATTATGATTATGCGTTTTGTTTTTGAACTTACTGTCTGCAGTGTTTGTATTGAAATAGGTATGCATCATGATAATACATGACGGAGTCTCATCTCAACACGTCAAACATAGTTTGTAAATGCTACAATTCTTGATTTTCAGTGATATTGGATCAATGAGCTTTCTTAGAGTATTCTAATTACCACACAACTATTTTTGATAATCGCTTTAGTACTAGAGCTATATACAAGTGCACTTTTCGGTTTGAACCATAAAGCGTAATAATTAATATTGTTCCAAAATATGGCGCATCCATAGATCTAATCACGGAATGGTAGGTCACTGGTCACCAACTTTACTGCAACCGTGTATCGTAAAGACAAATAATTCTATCTTATCGTCACTAAGTATTAGCCACCTGTTTCGAAAATTACCCATTATGGCAGTTTTATAAATATGTAGATCAGGTTACAGAATTAAATGGCCGTTTCCGATATCCGTTCACTTCGTGATTACTAGTACAAAGTGCTATAAATGATTAGTATAATGAGTACTGATCGAGATACCGGTTAGCCTGGTGCGGCACTAACATGGATAATCCAGCTACGAGTTTTTGTATATATTTTTATAAAGGACGAAAATCTTTATACGTCTGGTTAAGATATCGGACTCAACATTTTTCGGCACTCGCAACATTGTCTTCTTTAAGTAAGTATGGTTTGCTAAATTTTTATTTGACTTAAAAGCTTGTTTTGCTTTCCGCGACATTTTAGATTTAGTAAAAGGTTTTTTTAGTTCTGCTATTGTAAAAAAAACTTAGAGACAATGATAGTATCTTTAATTTAAAACTGTATATATTCAAGATACCTCGGATACGTGCAACTTAAATTAATGCTTGATGAATTGAGCAGGATTAAATGTATTTGATAATATCATTTCTGCGAAATTTCTGAAATAGCCGACCCGCAGGGAATAGAAATCCACAGAAATGGACGTCCAGATTACAAATTTCACTGAAAT
The DNA here is from genome assembly GCA_911728535.1 of Pammene fasciana. Lineage (NCBI taxonomy): Eukaryota > Metazoa > Arthropoda > Insecta > Lepidoptera > Tortricidae > Pammene > Pammene fasciana. Next base: position 5,489,604 of record OU452295.1, read on the forward strand.
ACCTAGCAGATTCTAATTCTCAAAGTGTTTAGAGATATCTGATGCTGTCTTCTACAACCGTTTGATGCGAAATTTGCATACATTTTCTCCACGCCTTGCGAGGCACGATTTACAATTTAGTCCCACGGTATTTGAATAAAAGTTGCACTTATTTGGTACATTCGCTGTGTTTGCACGTAGACGAGCAGTTTCTACTGATTTTTGTAGATCACGTGCGTCTCAGATTTCAGTAGATATTTTTACTATAGTTAGAGGTACTTCGTGACTTGAATCTTCTTTCTATCTTACGATTTTTTCAATGCTTTGGAGGGAAAAGAAAAACGGTTGTCTTTATAAACAATACTCGGTATTTTATCTTCTGTCGCGCAGTCGGGTAAAAAGAGGTTTTTCTCGGGGTCTAGTAATATTTAAACATTTTAGTTGAAATATTTCGTTGTTCCAATTTCACTTTTATTCTTTTTCGAGTAACAAATGGTAAGCAATATTCTGATTATAATAAAAATAATGCTTTATCTTACTTAAGCTGTCTCGACTTTACACGTGTGTAATTTAGAAGCATCTGTTAAAATGTTGGAGAGGCGTTGGACCGTCTTAGATGAGGGAGTAAAATGATGTATGATTCTGATGAGATTTGGGTGAAACCAAACTTTTACTCTCATTAGTCAAGCAAGATTACTGGAGATTTAGTTCTGCGAGCATAAATCATTGTGATAAATGTTTCCACTCTCCGTCCTTTATCACATTTACGTCTAAAAGTACTATTAAGAAAACAACTTTAAAGTTTAAGCTTACTCTGTTCCTGGATAATAACCCCAGTATACTTGTATCCTAGGATGCGTTTCCGTGATATTTATGTACAATAAGCACGGATTGTTTGCGTTGTGACTTGTATGCAAATAAAGAAAGCAACTTTATCGCACGGCCGTACAGCTTTGCATTTGATAATACTAATAGATATTTAAATCGAAGTTATTTACTAATATTTTAAATACTAAAGCAAGTCTGTGTGTCTATTTACTCGTATTACCTCTTCACGCTTAAAATTAAACCAATCAATTCAATCATAACTTTCTTTGACGATTTAGATTATAATGGGTATGGTGCTGAGTCCCGGGGAAGGACATAGGATAGTTATTAACATTTATTACAGAAATAATTTCACAAGGTGGTTAAAAGTAGTAGTAGAATAATAAACTATATAGAAATGCGTTAATTCTAATCTCCCCGAAGTACTAATTCTACGCAGAGAAAGTTGTGAGCTGTGTGAACTTGGCACCCGACCTTGACGAATTTTTTTTTTTATATTTTTTTTCTAATAGTGTTTCGTTTGTAGTTGATTGTAGTAAAACGGATTTTATTTGTAGTTGCCCCAAAAAAAAAAGGGAGGGGGTGAAAAAGGCCAGCACCCCACTTACGATATTCAATACTTTTATGATTGATTCTTGTTCAGAATCATTTGTAGTTGATTGTAGTTCCTTTATTTTCGTTTGTAGTAGCCAAATAACGCCAAAAAAAAATTAAAAAAAAAAATCGGTTCGTGAGCGCGTTGATGTCTTTTTCCGAAAATCGACGAAAATGCTTAAATATCGGTATTTATACTATTTACACAACGCTGATTGACAGAGTTTCGTGCAAACTAATTTCTGCTTAATTGTAATACCTTTTAAGTTGCTTAAAGTAGCAAAATAGCAAAAAAAACTCCATATCGCGATCGCTCAAAAAAGGTACAGGTACCGTGACCGTGATACATTATGTAAATGTATTACTTTTTCAGGAGTATTTCGTTTGCAAACGATTGTAGTTTCTTTATTTTCATTTGTAGTAACTCAAAAACCTACGAAAGGCACCAAAGCAGCCTTATTCGCGTTTGTAGTGATTTCATTTCATTTGTAGTAGCGCGATATCGTTAGTAGTTTATCAAAAACCTACGCCAGGCATCAAGGCAGCGGTATTTTCGTTAGTAGTGCTTAAATTTCGTTTGTAGTAACTCAATATAGATTGTAGTAGTACAAAAACTTACGCCAGGCATATAGAAACCCTTATTTTCGTTTGTAGCTCTTTCACTTCGTATGTAGTAGTGCGATATCGTTAGTAGTTTATCAAAAACCTACGTCAGTCATCCCGGAGGCATTATTTTCGTTTGTAGTTCTTTCATTTCGTTTGTAGTAACTCAATATCGATTGTAGTAATTCAAAAACCTACGGCAGGCATCAAAGCAGCCTTATTTTCGTTTGTAGTACTTTCATTTTATTTGTAGTAACTCAATATCGATTGTAGTAGTCCAAAAACTTACGCCAGGCATCGAGGCAGTTTTTTTTTCGTTTGTAGTACTTTCATTTCGTTTGTAGTAACTCAGTATCGTTTGTAGTAGTTCAAAAAGCTACGTCATTCATCAAGGCAGCCTTCTTATCGTTTGTAGTTCTTTCATTTCGTTTGTAGTAACTCAATATCGATTGTAATAGTCCAAAAACTTACGCCAGACATCGAGGCAGCCTTATTTTCGTTTGTAGTACTTTCATTTCGTTTGTAGTAACTCAGTATCGTTTGTAGTAGTTCAAAAAGCTACGTCAGGCATCAAGGCAGCCTTATTATCGTTTGTAGTTCTTTCATTTCGTTTGTAGTAACTCAATATCGATTGTAATAGTTCAAAAACTTACGCCAGACATCGAGGCAGCCTTATTTCCGTTTGTAGTACTTTCATTTCGTTTGTAGTAACTCAATATCGTTTGTAGTAGTTCAAAAAGCTACGTCATTCATCAAGGCAGCCTTCTTATCGTTTGTAGTTCTTTCATTTCGTTTGTAGTAACTCAATATCGATTGTAGTAGTTCAAAAACTTACGCCAGGCATCGAGGCAGCCTTATTTTCGTTTGTAGTTCTTTCATTTCGTTTGTAGTAGCGCGACATCGATTGTAGTAGTTCAAAAACTTACGCCAGGCATCGAGGCACCCTTATTTTCGTTTGTAGTGCTTTCATTTCGTTTGTAGTAACTCAATATCGATTGTAGTAGTTCAAAAACTTACTCCAGACATCGAGGCAGCCTTATTTTCGTTTGTAGTACTTTCATTTCGTTTATAGTAACTCAATATCGTTTGTAGTAGTTCAAAAAGCTACGTCATTCATCAAGGCAGCCTTCTTATCGTTTGTAGTTCTTTCATTTCGTTTGTAGTAACTCAATATCGATTGTAGTAGTACAAAAACTTACGCCAGGCATATAGAAACCCTTATTTTCGTTTGTAGTTCTTTCACTTCGTATGTAGTAGTGCGATATCGTTAGTAGTTTATCAAAAACCTACGTCAGTCATCCCGGAGGCATTATTTTCGTTTGTAGTTCTTTCATTTCGTTTGTAGTAACTCAATATCGATTGTAGTAATTCAAAAACCTACGGCAGGCATCAAAGCAGCCTTATTTTCGTTTGTAGTACTTTCATTTTATTTGTAGTAACTCAATATCGATTGTAGTAGTCCAAAAGCTTACGCCAGGCATCGAGGCAGTTTTTTTTTCGTTTGTAGTACTTTCATTTCGTTTGTAGTAACTCAGTATCGTTTGTAGTAGTTCAAAAAGCTACGTCATTCATCAAGGCAGCCTTCTTATCGTTTGTAGTTCTTTCATTTCGTTTGTAGTAACTCAATATCGATTGTAATAGTCCAAAAACTTACGCCAGACATCGAGGCAGCCTTTTTTTCGTTTGTAGTTCTTTCATTTCGTTTGCAGTAACTCAGTATCGTTTGTAGTAGTTCAAAAAGCTACGTCAGGCATCAAGGCAGCCTTATTATCGTTTGTAGTTCTTTCATTTCGTTTGTAGTAACTCAATATCGATTGTAATAGTTCAAAAACTTACGCCAGACATCGAGGCAGCCTTATTTCCGTTTGTAGTACTTTCATTTCGTTTGTAGTAACTCAATATCGTTTGTAGTAGTTCAAAAAGCTACGTCATTCATCAAGGCAGCCTTCTTATCGTTTGTAGTTCTTTCATTTCGTTTGTAGTAACTCAATATCGATTGTAGTAGTTCAAAAACTTACGCCAGGCATCGAGGCAGCCTTATTTTCGTTTGTAGTACTTTCATTTCGTTTGTAGTAGCGCGACATCGATTGTAGTAGTTCAAAAACTTACGCCAGGCATCGAGGCACCCTTATTTCCGTTTGTAGTACTTTCATTTCGTTTGTAGTAACTCAATATCGTTTGTAGTAGTTCAAAAAGCTACGTCATTCATCAAGGCAGCCTTATTATCGTTTGTAGTTCTTTCATTTCGTTTGTAGTAACTCAATATCGATTGTAGTAGTACAAAAACTTACGCCAGGCATATAGAAACCCTTATTTTCGTTTGTAGTTCTTTCACTTCGTATGTAGTAGTGCGATATCGTTAGTAGTTTATCAAAAACCTACGTCAGTCATCCCGGAGGCATTATTTTCGTTTGTAGTTCTTTCATTTCGTTTGTAGTAACTCAATATCGATTGTAGTAGTTCAAAAAGCTACGTCATTCATCGAGGCAGCCTTATTTTCGTTTGTAGTACTTTCATTTCGTTTGTAGTAACTCAATATCGTTTGTAGTAGTTCAAAAAGCTACGTCATTCATCAAGGCAGCCTTCTTATCGTTTGTAGTTCTTTCATTTCGTTTGTAGTAACTCAATATCGATTGTAGTAGTTCAAAAACTTACGCCAGGCATCGAGGCAGCCTTATTTTCGTTTGTAGTACTTTCATTTCGTTTGTAGTAGCGCGACATCGATTGTAGTAGTTCAAAAACTTACGCCAGGCATCGAGGCACCCTTATTTTCGTTTGTAGTGCTTTCATTTCGTTTGTAGTAACTCAATATCGATTGTAGTAGTTCAAAAACTTACTCCAGACATCGAGGCAGCCTTATTTTCGTTTGTAGTACTTTCATTTCGTTTGTAGTAACTCAATATCGTTTGTAGTAGTTCAAAAAGCTACGTCATTCATCAAGGCAGCCTTCTTATCGTTTGTAGTTCTTTCATTTCGTTTGTAGTAACTCAATATCGATTGTAGTAGTACAAAAACTTACGCCAGGCATATAGAAACCCTTATTTTCGTTTGTAGTTCTTTCACTTCGTATGTAGTAGTGCGATATCGTTAGTAGTTTATCAAAAACCTACGTCAGTCATCCCGGAGGCATTATTTTCGTTTGTAGTTCTTTCATTTCGTTTGTAGTAACTCAATATCGATTGTAGTAGTTCAAAAAGCTACGTCATTCATCAAGGCAGCCTTCTTATCGTTTGTAGTTCTTTCATTTCGTTTGTAGTAACTCAATATCGATTGTAATAGTCCAAAAACTTACGCCAGACATCGAGGCAGCCTTTTTTTCGTTTGTAGTTCTTTCATTTCGTTTGCAGTAACTCAGTATCGTTTGTAGTAGTTCAAAAAGCTACGTCAGGCATCAAGGCAGCCTTATTATCGTTTGTAGTTCTTTCATTTCGTTTGTAGTAACTCAATATCGATTGTAATAGTTCAAAAACTTACGCCAGACATCGAGGCAGCCTTATTTCCGTTTGTAGTACTTTCATTTCGTTTGTAGTAACTCAATATCGTTTGTAGTAGTTCAAAAAGCTACGTCATTCATCAAGGCAGCCTTCTTATCGTTTGTAGTTCTTTCATTTCGTTTGTAGTAACTCAATATCGATTGTAGTAGTTCAAAAACTTACGCCAGGCATCGAGGCAGCCTTATTTTCGTTTGTAGTACTTTCATTTCGTTTGTAGTAATTCAGTATCGTTTGTAGTAGTTCAAAAACATACGCCAGGCATCAAGGCAGCGTTATTTTCGTTTGTAGTTCTTTCATTTCGTTTGTAGTAGCGCGACATCGATTGTAATAGTTCAAAAACTTACGCCAGGCATCGAGGCACCCTTATTTTCGTTTGTAGTGCTTTTATTTCGTTTGTAGTAACTCAATATCGATTGTAGTAGTTCAAAAACTTACTCCAGACATCGAGGCAGCCTTATTTTCGTTTGTAGTACTTTCATTTCGTTTGTAGTAACTCAATATCGTTTATAGTAGTTCAAAAAGCTACGTCATTCATCAAGGCAGCCTTCTTATCGTTTGTAGTTCTTTCATTTCGTTTGTAGTAACTCAATATCGATTGTAGTAGTACAAAAACTTACGCAAGGCATATAGAAACCCTTATTTTCGTTTGTAGTTCTTTCACTTCGTTTGTAGTAGTGCGATATCGTTAGTAGTTCATCAAAAACCTACGCCAGGCATCAAGGCAGCGTTATTTTCGTTTGTAGTTCTTTCACTTCGTATGTAGTAGTGCGATATCGTTAGTAGTTTATCAAAAACCTACGTCAGTCATCTAGGTGGATTTATTTTCATTTGTAGCGCTTTCATTTCGTTTGTAGTAACTTAATATCGATCGTAGTAGTTCAAAAACCTACGGCAGGCATCGAGGCAGCCCTATTTTCGTTTGTAGTGCTTTCATTTTATTTGTAGTAACTCAATATCGATTGTAGTAATTCAAAAACCTACGGCAGGCATCAAAGCAGCCTTATTTTCGTTTGTAGTGCTTTCATTTTATTTGTAGTAACTCAATATCGATTGTAATAGTTCAAAAACTTACGCGAGACATCGAGGCAGCCTTATTTTTGTTTGTAGTACTTTCATTTCGTTTGTAGTAACTCAATATCGATTGTAGTAGTACAAAAGCTACGTCATTCATCAAGGCAGCCTTCTTATCGTTTGTAGTTCTTTCATTTCGTTTGTAGTAACTCAATATCGATTGTAGTAGTTCAAAAACTTACGCCAGGCATCGAGGCAGCCTTATTTTCGTTTGTAGTACTTTCATTTCGTTTGTAGTAATTCAGTATCGTTTGTAGTAGTTCAAAAACATACGCCAGGCATCAAGGCAGCGTTATTTTCGTTTGTAGTTCTTTCATTTCGTTTGTAGTAGCGCGACATCGATTGTAGTAGTTCAAAAACTTACGCCAGGCATCGAGGCACCCTTATTTTCGTTTGTAGTGCTTTCATTTCGTTTGTAGTAACTCAATATCGATTGTAGTAGTTCAAAAACTTACGCCAGACATCGAGGCAGCCTTATTTTCGTTTGTAGTACTTTCATTTCGTTTGTAGTAACTCAATATCGTTTGTAGTAGTTCAAAAAGCTACGTCATTCATCAAGGCAGCCTTCTTATCGTTTGTAGTTCTTTCATTTCGTTTGTAGTAACTCAATATCAGATTGTAGTAGTACAAAAACTTACGCAAGGCATATAGAAACTCTTATTTTCGTTTGTACTTCTTTCACTTCGTTTGTAGTAGTGCGATATCGTTAGTAGTTCATCAAAAACCTACGCCAGGCATTAAGGCAGCGTTATTTTCGTTTGTAGTTCTTTCACTTCGTATGTAGTAGTGCGATATCGTTAGTAGTTTATCAAAAACCTACGTCAGTCATCTAGGTGGATTTATTTTCATTTGTAGCGCTTTTATTTCGTTTGTAGTAACTTAATATCGATCGTATTAGTTCAAAAACCTACGGCAGGCATCGAGGCAGCCCTATTTTCGTTTGTAGTGCTTTCATTTTATTTGTTGTAACTCAATATCGATTGTAGTAGTTCAGAAACTCACGTCAGGCATCAAGGCAGCCTTATTATCGTTTGTAGTTCTTTCATTTCGTTTGTAGTAACTTAATATCGATTATAGTAATTCAAAAACCTACGGCAGGCTTCAAAGCAGCCTTATTTTTGTTTGTAGTACTTTCATTTCGTTTGTAGTAACACAATATCGATTGTAGTAGTTCAAAAACTTACGCCAGGCATCGAGGCAGCGCTATTTTCGTTTGTAATGCTTTCTTTTTATTTGTAGTAGCGCGATATCGTTTGTAGCAGTATAAAAACCTACGTCAGTCATCTAGGTGGATTTATTTTCATTTGTAGCGCTTTTATTTCGTTTGTAGTAACTTAATACCGATCGTAGTAGTTCAAAAACCTACGGCAGGCATCGAGGCAGCCCTATTTTCGTTTGTAGTGCTTTCATTTTATTTGTAGTAACTCAGTATCGATTGTAGTAGTTCAGAAACTCACGCCAGAAATCGAGGCAGCCTTATTTTCGTTTGTAGTACTTTCATTTCGTTTGTAGTAACTCATTATCGTTTGTAGTAGTTCAAAAAGCTACGTCAGGCATCAAGGCAGCCTTATTATCGTTTGTAGTTCTTTCATTTCGTTTGTAGTAATTTAATATCGATTGTAGTAATTCAAAAACCTACGGCAGGCATCAAAGCAGCCTTATTTTTGTTTGTAGTACTTTCATTTCGTTTGTAGTAACTCAATATCGATTGTAGTAGTACAAAAACTTACGCCAGGCATATAGACACTCTTATTTTCGTTTGTAGTTCTTTCACTTCGTTTGTAGTAGTGCGATATCGTTAGTAGTTTATGAAAAACCTACGTCAGTCATCCCGGAGGCATTATTTTCGTTTGTAGTGCTTTCATTTCGTTTGTAGTAGTTCAAAAAGCTACGTCAGACATCAAGGAAGCCTTATTATCGTTTGTAGTGCTTTCATTTCGTTTGTAGTAGCGCTATATCGTTTGTAGTAATTCAAAAACATACGCCAGGCATCGAGGCAGCCTAATTTTCGTTTGTAGTACTTTCATTTCGTTTGTAGTAACTCAATTACGATTGTAGTAGTTCTAAAACTTACGCCAGGCATATAGGAACTCTTATTTTCGTTTGTAGTTTTTTTCATTTCGTTTGTAGTAGCGCGATATCGATTGTAGTAGTTCAAAAACCTACGTCAGGTATCAAGGTAGCCTTATTGTCGTTTGTAGTGCTTCCATTTTATTTGAAGCAGTGCGATATCGTTAGTAGTTTATCAAAACCCTACGCCAGGCATCGAGGCGGCCTTATCATCGTTTGTAGTACTTTCATTTCGTTTGTAGTAACTTAGTATCGTTTGTAGTAGTTCGAAAAGCTACGTCAGGCATCAAGGCAGCCTTATTTTCGTTTGTAGTGCTTTCATTTCGTTTGTAGTAGCGCGATATGGCGTAAGTTCTTGAACTACTACAATCGATATCGCGCTACTACAAACGAAATGAAAGAACTACAAACGAAAATAAGAGTTCCTATATGCCTGGCGTAAGTTTTAGAACTACTACAATCGTTATTGAGTTACTACAAACGAAATGAAAGTACTACAAACGAAAATTAGGCTGCCTCGATGCCTGGCGTAGGTTTTTGAATTACAAACGATATAGCGCTACTACAAACGAAATGAAAGCACTACAAACGATAATAAGGCTGCCTTGATGTCTGACGTAGCTTTTTGAACTACTACAAACGAAATGAAAGCACTACAAACGAAAATAATGCCTCCGGGATGACTGACGTAGGTTTTTCATAAACTACTAACGATATCTCACTACTACAAACGAAGTGAAAGAACTACAAACGAAAATAAGAGTGTTTATATGCCTGGCGTAAGTTTTTGTACTACTACAATCGATATTGAGTTACTACAAACGAAATGAAAGAACTACAAACGATAAGAAGGCTGCCTTGATGAATGACGTAGCTTTTTGAACTACTACAAACGATATTGAGTTACTACGAACGAAATGAAAGTACTACAAACGAAAATAAGGCTGCCTCGATGAATGACGTAGCTTTTTGAACTACTACAATCGATATTGAGTTACTACAAACGAAATGAAAGTACTACAAACGGAAATAAGGCTGCCTCGATGTCTGGCGTAAGTTTTTGAACTATTACAATCGATATTGAGTTACTACAAACGAAATGAAAGAACTACAAACGATAATAAGGCTGCCTTGATGCCTGACGTAGCTTTTTGAACTACTACAAACGATACTGAGTTACTGCAAACGAAATGAAAGAACTACAAACGAAAAAAAGGCTGCCTCGATGTCTGGCGTAAGTTTTTGGACTATTACAATCGATATTGAGTTACTACAAACGAAATGAAAGAACTACAAACGATAAGAAGGCTGCCTTGATGAATGACGTAGCTTTTTGAACTACTACAAACGATACTGAGTTACTACAAACGAAATGAAAGTACTACAAACGAAAAAAAAACTGCCTCGATGCCTGGCGTAAGTTTTTGGACTACTACAATCAATATTGAGTTACTACAAATAAAATGAAAGTACTACAAACGAAAATAAGGCTGCTTTGATGCCTGCCGTAGGTTTTTGAATTACTACAATCGATATTGAGTTACTACAAACGAAATGAAAGAACTACAAACGAAAATAATGCCTCCGGGATGACTGACGTAGGTTTTTGACAAACTACTAACGATATCGCACTACTACATACGAAGTGAAAGAACTACAAACGAAAATAAGGGTTTCTATATGCCTGGCGTAAGTTTTTGTACTACTACAATCGATATTGAGTTACTACAAACGAAATGAAAGAACTACAAACGATAAGAAGGCTGCCTTGATGAATGACGTAGCTTTTTGAACTACTACAAACGATATTGAGTTACTACAAACGAAATGAAAGTACTACAAACGAAAATAAGGCTGCCTCGATGTCTGGAGTAAGTTTTTGAACTACTACAATCGATATTGAGTTACTACAAACGAAATGAAAGCACTACAAACGAAAATAAGGGTGCCTCGATGCCTGGCGTAAGTTTTTGAACTACTACAATCGATGTCGCGCTACTACAAACGAAATGAAAGTACTACAAACGAAAATACGGCTGCCTCGATGCCTGGCGTAAGTTTTTGAACTACTACAATCGATATTGAGTTACTACAAACGAAATGAAAGAACTACAAACGATAAGAAGGCTGCCTTGATGAATGACGTAGCTTTTTGAACTACTACAAACGATATTGAGTTACTACAAACGAAATGAAAGTACTACAAACGGAAATAAGGCTGCCTCGATGTCTGGCGTAGCTTTTTGAACTACTACAAACGATACTGAGTTACTGCAAACGAAATGAAAGAACTACAAACGAAAAAAAGGCTGCCTCGATGTCTGGCGTAAGTTTTTGGACTATTACAATCGATATTGAGTTACTACAAACGAAATGAAAGAACTACAAACGATAAGAAGGCTGCCTTGATGAATGACGTAGCTTTTTGAACTACTACAATCGATATTGAGTTACTACAAACGAAATGAAAGAACTACAAACGAAAATAATGCCTCCGGGATGACTGACGTAGGTTTTTGATAAACTACTAACGATATCGCACTACTACATACGAAGTGAAAGAACTACAAACGAAAATAAGGGTTTCTATATGCCTGGCGTAAGTTTTTGTACTACTACAATCGATATTGAGTTACTACAAACGAAATGAAAGAACTACAAACGATAAGAAGGCTGCCTTGATGAATGACGTAGCTTTTTGAACTACTACAAACGATATTGAGTTACTACAAACGAAATGAAAGTACTACAAACGAAAATAAGGCTGCCTCGATGTCTGGAGTAAGTTTTTGAACTACTACAATCGATATTGAGTTACTACAAACGAAATGAAAGCACTACAAACGAAAATAAGGGTGCCTCGATGCCTGGCGTAAGTTTTTGAACTACTACAATCGATGTCGCGCTACTACAAACGAAAATAAGGCTGCCTCGATGCCTGGCGTAAGTTTTTGAACTACTACAATCGATATTGAGTTACTACAAACGAAATGAAAGAACTACAAACGATAAGAAGGCTGCCTTGATGAATGACGTAGCTTTTTGAACTACTACAAACGATATTGAGTTACTACAAACGAAATGAAAGTACTACAAACGAAAATAAGGCTGCCTCGATGAATGACGTAGCTTTTTGAGCTACTACAATCGATATTGAGTTACTACAAACGAAATGAAAGAACTACAAACGAAAATAATGCCTCCGGGATGACTGACGTAGGTTTTTGATAAACTACTAACGATATCGCACTACTACATACGAAGTGAAAGAACTACAAACGAAAATAAGGGTTTCTATATGCCTGGCGTAAGTTTTTGTACTACTACAATCGATATTGAGTTACTACAAACGAAATGAAAGAACTACAAACGATAAGAAGGCTGCCTTGATGAATGACGTAGCTTTTTGAACTACTACAAACGATATTGAGTTACTACAAACGAAATGAAAGCACTACAAACGAAAATAAGGGTGCCTCGATGCCTGGCGTAAGTTTTTGAACTACTACAATCGATGTCGCGCTACTACAAACGAAATGAAAGTACTACAAACGAAAATAAGGCTGCCTCGATGCCTGGCGTAAGTTTTTGAACTACTACAATCGATATTGAGTTACTACAAACGAAATGAAAGAACTACAAACGATAAGAAGGCTGCCTTGATGAATGACGTAGCTTTTTGAACTACTACAAACGATATTGAGTTACTACAAACGAAATGAAAGTACTACAAACGGAAATAAGGCTGCCTCGATGTCTGGAGTAAGTTTTTGAACTACTACAATCGATATTGAGTTACTACAAACGAAATGAAAGCACTACAAACGAAAATAAGGGTGCCTCGATGCCTGGCGTAAGTTTTTGAACTACTACAATCGATGTCGCGCTACTACAAACGAAATGAAAGTACTACAAACGAAAATAAGGCTGCCTCGATGCCTGGCGTAAGTTTTTGAACTACTACAATCGATATTGAGTTACTACAAACGAAATGAAAGAACTACAAACGATAAGAAGGCTGCCTTGATGAATGACGTAGCTTTTTGAACTACTACAAACGATATTGAGTTACTACAAACGAAATGAAAGTACTACAAACGGAAATAAGGCTGCCTCGATGTCTGGCGTAAGTTTTTGAACTATTACAATCGATATTGAGTTACTACAAACGAAATGAAAGAACTACAAACGATAATAAGGCTGCCTTGATGCCTGACGTAGCTTTTTGAACTACTACAAACGATACTGAGTTACTGCAAACGAAATGAAAGAACTACAAACGAAAAAAAGGCTGCCTCGATGTCTGGCGTAAGTTTTTGGACTATTACAATCGATATTGAGTTACTACAAACGAAATGAAAGAACTACAAACGATAAGAAGGCTGCCTTGATGAATGACGTAGCTTTTTGAACTACTACAAACGATACTGAGTTACTACAAACGAAATGAAAGTACTACAAACGAAAAAAAAACTGCCTCGATGCCTGGCGTAAGCTTTTGGACTACTACAATCGATATTGAGTTACTACAAATAAAATGAAAGTACTACAAACGAAAATAAGGCTGCTTTGATGCCTGCCGCAGGTTTTTGAATTACTACAATCGATATTGAGTTACTACAAACGAAATGAAAGAACTACAAACGAAAATAATGCCTCCGGGATGACTGACGTAGGTTTTTGATAAACTACTAACGATATCGCACTACTACATACGAAGTGAAAGAACTACAAACGAAAATAAGGGTTTCTATATGCCTGGCGTAAGTTTTTGTACTACTACAATCGATATTGAGTTACTACAAACGAAATGAAAGAACTACAAACGATAAGAAGGCTGCCTTGATGAATGACGTAGCTTTTTGAACTACTACAAACGATATTGAGTTACTACAAACGAAATGAAAGCACTACAAACGAAAATAAGGGTGCCTCGATGCCTGGCGTAAGTTTTTGAACTACTACAATCGATGTCGCGCTACTACAAACGAAATGAAAGTACTACAAACGAAAATAAGGCTGCCTCGATGCCTGGCGTAAGTTTTTGAACTACTACAATCGATATTGAGTTACTACAAACGAAATGAAAGAACTACAAACGATAAGAAGGCTGCCTTGATGAATGACGTAGCTTTTTGAACTACTACAAACGATATTGAGTTACTACAAACGAAATGAAAGTACTACAAACGGAAATAAGGCTGCCTCGATGTCTGGAGTAAGTTTTTGAACTACTACAATCGATATTGAGTTACTACAAACGAAATGAAAGCACTACAAACGAAAATAAGGGTGCCTCGATGCCTGGCGTAAGTTTTTGAACTACTACAATCGATGTCGCGCTACTACAAACGAAATGAAAGTACTACAAACGAAAATAAGGCTGCCTCGATGCCTGGCGTAAGTTTTTGAACTACTACAATCGATATTGAGTTACTACAAACGAAATGAAAGAACTACAAACGATAAGAAGGCTGCCTTGATGAATGACGTAGCTTTTTGAACTACTAAAAACGATATTGAGTTACTACAAACGAAATGAAAGTACTACAAACGGAAATAAGGCTGCCTCGATGTCTGGCGTAAGTTTTTGAACTATTACAATCGATATTGAGTTACTACAAACGAAATGAAAGAACTACAAACGATAATAAGGCTGCCTTGATGCCTGACATAGCTTTTTGAACTACTTCAAACGATACTGAGTTACTGCAAACGAAATGAAAGAACTACAAACGAAAAAAAGGCTGCCTCGATGTCTGGCGTAAGTTTTTGGACTATTACAATCGATATTGAGTTACTACAAACGAAATGAAAGAACTACAAACGATAAGAAGGCTGCCTTGATGAATGACGTAGCTTTTTGAACTACTACAAACGATACTGAGTTACTACAAACGAAATGAAAGTACTACAAACGAAAAAAAAACTGCCTCGATGCCTGGCGTAAGCTTTTGGACTACTACAATCGATATTGAGTTACTACAAATAAAATGAAAGTACTACAAACGAAAATAAGGCTGCTTTGATGCCTGCCGTAGGTTTTTGAATTACTACAATCGATATTGAGTTACTACAAACGAAATGAAAGAACTACAAACGAAAATAATGCCTCCGGGATGACTGACGTAGGTTTTTGATAAACTACTAACGATATCGCACTACTACATACGAAGTGAAAGAACTACAAACGAAAATAAGGGTTTCTATATGCCTGGCGTAAGTTTTTGTACTACTACAATCGATATTGAGTTACTACAAACGAAATGAAAGAACTACAAACGATAAGAAGGCTGCCTTGATGAATGACGTAGCTTTTTGAACTACTACAAACGATATTGAGTTACTATAAACGAAATGAAAGTACTACAAACGAAAATAAGGCTGCCTCGATGTCTGGAGTAAGTTTTTGAACTACTACAATCGATATTGAGTTACTACAAACGAAATGAAAGCACTACAAACGAAAATAAGGGTGCCTCGATGCCTGGCGTAAGTTTTTGAACTACTACAATCGATGTCGCGCTACTACAAACGAAATGAAAGTACTACAAACGAAAATAAGGCTGCCTCGATGCCTGGCGTAAGTTTTTGAACTACTACAATCGATATTGAGTTACTACAAACGAAATGAAAGAACTACAAACGATAAGAAGGCTGCCTTGATGAATGACGTAGCTTTTTGAACTACTACAAACGATATTGAGTTACTACAAACGAAATGAAAGTACTACAAACGGAAATAAGGCTGCCTCGATGTCTGGCGTAAGTTTTTGAACTATTACAATCGATATTGAGTTACTACAAACGAAATGAAAGAACTACAAACGATAATAAGGCTGCCTTGATGCCTGACGTAGCTTTTTGAACTACTACAAACGATACTGAGTTACTACAAACGAAATGAAAGTACTACAAACGAAAATAAGGCTGCCTCGATGTCTGGCGTAAGTTTTTGGACTATTACAATCGATATTGAGTTACTACAAACGAAATGAAAGAACTACAAACGATAAGAAGGCTGCCTTGATGAATGACGTAGCTTTTTGAACTACTACAAACGATACTGAGTTACTACAAACGAAATGAAAGTACTACAAATGAAAAAAAAACTGCCTCGATGCCTGGCGTAAGTTTTTGGACTACTACAATCGATATTGAGTTACTACAAATAAAATGAAAGTACTACAAACGAAAATAAGGCTGCTTTGATGCCTGCCGTAGGTTTTTGAATTACTACAATCGATATTGAGTTACTACAAACGAAATGAAAGAACTACAAACGAAAATAATGCCTCCGGGATGACTGACGTAGGTTTTTGATAAACTACTAACGATATCGCACTACTACATACGAAGTGAAAGAACTACAAACGAAAATAAGGGTTTCTATATGCCTGGCGTAAGTTTTTGTACTACTACAATCTATATTGAGTTACTACAAACGAAATTTAAGCACTACTAACGAAAATACCGCTGCCTTGATGCCTGGCGTAGGTTTTTGATAAACTACTAACGATATCGCGCTACTACAAATGAAATGAAATCACTACAAACGCGAATAAGGCTGCTTTGGTGCCTTTCGTAGGTTTTTGAGTTACTACAATCGATTTAGAGCTACTACAAATGAAAATAAAGAAACTACAATCGTTTGCAAACGAAATACTCCTGAAAAAGTAATACATTTACATAATGTATCACGGTCACGGTACCTGTACCTTTTTTGAGCGATCGCGATATGGAGTTTATTTTGCTATTTTGCTACTTTAAGCAACTTAAAAGGTATTACAATTAAGCAGAAATTAGTTTGCACGAAACTCTGTCAATCAGCGTTGTGTAAATAGTATAAATACCGATATTTAAGCATTTTCGTCGATTTTCGGAAAAAGACATCAACGCGCTCACGAACCGATTTTTTTTTTGATTTTTTTTTGGCGTTATTTGGCTACTACAAACGAAAATAAAGGAACTACAATCACGATTCTGAACAAGAATCAATCATAAAAGTATTGAATATCGTAAGTGGGGTGCTGGCCTTTTTCACCCCCTCCCTTATTTTTTTTTGGGGCAACTACAAATAAAATCCGTTTTACTACAATCAACTACAAACGAAACACTATTAGAAAAAAAATATAAAAAAAAAATTCGTCAAGGTCGGGTGCCAAGTTCACACAGCTAAAGTTGTGGACCGAAAATAGCAGTACATGTTATTTTAATTAGAGTTAGCTGCTACGTTCAGGATTATGTATAAATTTTCTATTGTTTTCATATTCAGACTTTTGTAGAACTACCTTTGTTAGAGAAAGTTAAAGGAAAAGTCCTGGCAGATCAGCTTTTATACCTGAAGGTATCCTTACCAATCTATCATTACAGCTGAAGATAATAACATAAACTGTTGCAAAAGACTAACTATATCGCAACAAACCATTATTGGAATTGTCCCTTCCAGTACCGTATCACAAGATGGAGTGCTGCTTTTTACGACGGCATTTACGAGGTCTCGTGACAGCATATTTATTGACGGTTGGTTTATTGCTTTGAACAGACATGTGCTTGGATTCAGGGAACACAGCCGGCTGTAATGTATCGTACTATACGTTCTTTGCAAATTGTGAGCTTGTCGCTTGATTGTGGAGGGTTATGGTTTTATAGTGATAGCGAATATTAGAGCCATCGCACAGCTTTTTTGCAGCGTTGTAGTAAATGCAGAAAATAGGGGCATCTTCAATAATCAATACCTATATTTACGATCATTTGATTTTTTTTGTTTAGTGAGGCACAAAGTAGTGCCTACGTCAATTCCTGGGATTAGGTTGCCGAGCAGACCCCAGGCTCAATTGAGCCGTGGCAAGAACATGCTAGGAGAATGATGAGTTAGTTCGCCACACATTTTTTGGGGAACAGTTGGGTGTTGGTCGTCCAATTTAGAGAATTATTCCCTGGATGACTTGGATCCTATGTGATTCAAAAGTAAATCAATCAATCGTTAATCCAGGTATAAGCCGCTTGTTCAGCAAGAAATATCCAACAGTACAACCTTTTCCGTTTATGACATTACGACTAGGACATGTTTTAGAAAAGGCTAGCAATACCTAGCTCCTTTTGTTCAAATTCTCCACTAAGTACTTAACAGGCTAAGGAGCAAGCACGGTTTAGCTGAAGGGTTATTATTGTTTATGTAGTTAGGTTCTTACTAGATCCGGAAATGTCATGCATATGAACTCGCCTCTATTGTACTCTACACACGTTATATTATGAATAATATGAATACATTTGCATATTATATAGCAATGAGTGCAGGTAGTTTAGTTGTCGAGTCGCTTGTTACGCAAAACATTTCATTTCTGGCTCGTGTCCAATGTTTCCTGTCATTGATTTGATTTCAAATGTCAACAAACATCAGACATCAAGTGTATATCACGCTTCTTCCTCTTTTCATCCAAAACAGGTACTCCCGGCCAGCTAACTGAACTTCAAGCTGAAGTCTCCAATGTAGCAGTTGTAGCAATGTAGGAGTTTGAAACCATTCTCAAAATCACACAAAAACTAATGAGAGAATTTTACCAATTGGCACAAAAACAAATAGTGCTGGTAATTGTTTCTGGCTGACGGTTTTTATCTCTTAAATTATGCAGAACCTGATCTAACTTTGCGCATTGAAGCTTGGTACTATTGTGACCATGGCTTTTTAAATTTTTTTTTATTAAAACTTACGTTTTGGTTGGAATTGTCACTTCTTAGCTACACTATTTCGTCAACATAACTTCAATATAGCCTTTCGCTTATTGTTTATTCTTATGTTTGCAGTTTATCAAAGATTTGATAGTAAACTTTTTTATTAGACTTTAAAATTTTAAGTTCTAAATTTGCATGGCGTAATTGTGTTTACCAATTTGGGTTTCTATCTCTACACGGCTAAGTTTAAAATGTTTTATGGTTTTCTTCGCATTTTCATCGTCATACATATTTGTCGATTTTTGTAAATTAAATTAAACATCGTTAGTACACCACGCGTTCAAGTATTTACTCTACAACTCCAATTAAATTCGAGAGCCCAAAATTTTCGCCGCTCTATCGATCCAAGCAATGCACTCCCTGCATTGCTTGCTGTAATTTATTGAAATGCCTTTCCGCCCCATTTAAACTGAACTTTATTTCCCATTACGTAGCGTTTCTTTTGCCGTTATTCTCTCTATTTTAGGGGACATCAGTAAGGGGTTTGGCCCCACGTGTTACATGCATTATTGCGTGATCTGTATTTTCTTCGTCTGCATGGTTGCATTCAACTTGTTCTGCTACTATTGTTTGGTCTATTGTTCTTTCTTCAACTTGTTTGGATACGATCATTTAGATTGTAGTTTCTTAATTAGATCAAATTTAATCCCCTGTAGCATCAAGATATTGATCCCTTTGTTGTTCGTTTGGCATCTGCTTTTAATTATAGAATTATGACGAGAGAAATACGCTATTATAGGCATAATTATTATACTATGTACTTACAGTGTGATAGTTTAAATATGAAAATAAGCACCTTCGGGAGAGTGTAGTTAGCTACACCTATCCAGAGTTAGGTACAATACTTGCCTCTATTAGAAAAAATATCCATTTCATTTCTCTTTATATTGATTCAATTACTTTTAGCTTTATTTTCAAGGAAACCCGAAATATTAATTGATATTATTCTTCAGATTTATAAGGACACATCTAGTTCACAATGATTGATGTGACAATCATCTGCAACTCAGGTTAACTAGATTACGCTAACTCGATGCAGTGTTCAGAACCCAATTATGCTGTGCAAACCTGACAGATGCATTTGAGATTCAACTCGAAATGTTTGCTAGTAAATTCAGTCCAATATCAAGTAAGTTTCAAGGCAAGGCAACACTCACAACTGGTCACAGGGAAGTATTAGTAGATTACACGATTAGTCAAAACTTTAGTAGGTATATTATAAATGGTGCAGCATTTATTACATAACGTAAGGAACGTAAGGATGTACTTAGTTACTTACTAATGTAGAACCTTGGCCCGGCGACCCAAGATAAATCTTAACCTCCGACTAAAGTGAACGAATCTTCTTGGAAGTAGAATTCATTTATTTATACCGGCTTTCAGCGTACGAATCAACTTGGTATATCATATGTGAAATACTTTGAAAAAAAAACTCGTATCTTGTTGTGACACTCAAAAGAGAAATGTAGTAATAAGTATAAAGTCAAAATCAAGTGTACTTAAGAATTTGTCTCAGAAATATTACAATGTTTTTTTAAAAGTATTCTAATTCAAGGTTTTTTGTTACAGGAAATGCAGTTGGTGTTTACTAGGTAAGCTTATAATAAATTATGTTTTTGTAAGCTTAAGTCAAAAGACTTAATTTTGTACGCAAAACTATACTTAAAATTTACATTTTAAATTACAGTGAAATTAGGATTACTCCTAATTTCAAGGTGAAATTAAGGTCTCACTGATATCAAAGAGAGAATACTTCTAATTAGAAAATCTTGTACCTTTTAATCTCTGAAATGTTTTCACTACAGTTTCCTTTGAAATTTTAATACAGTTTTGTTAGGAATTTTAAATGTACAAGGTGCGAGCACCGCGTGGTTTTGGAGTCTTTGAAATTTAAATACTGGGTACTTTAGAGCTTATTTCTACAATTTTATTATTTCGTAATAGGTTGAATATTATTTTCTTTTTTTTAAGGTTTTCTTTGTATTTATCTAAGTATCTCTAGGGCTATATAAGTACTCAAGAATAATGAAAACGGGTCACTTTGCATTGTATGAAAGTTTTTATGACATGTATATCTAATTCTTTTGCACGACATACAATCTACATCGTTTGGCAGATTCATCTCAGTTGTAATAGTCACGTAGGGTAGCCAGATAATATTTATAATTTCCTGCATTCGAATTTCGAATAGTTACCTCTCTTAGGCTGGGTTTTCAATTTTGACCAGATATGTGCGGGGATGCGTAGCGAGCAGATGTGTTTTTTAAGAACCAGTAGAATCTTTTAATTTATCTATCATCGCTCAAAGTAAACATGCTTGAAAAGAATATTGCAAGCCTATTGATGGTTTAACTTTTTTTATCGCTTTTATTTTCTAGTCCATTGAGCCTGAACGGCTCTTGACTAGGAAGTCGACAGCTCTTATAAAAACACTAGCACTAGACTAGATGCTCCGGGCGATTTATTGTGAAAACTTTTGCTAGATTTTATTCTTTTGTTTACACTTAAAGTAAACGGAGACTATTATGAGTGTTATTGTTGTTTGTTGTTACAATGGAGGATGTTTATTATTTGAAATTAAAAATGTTGGCTTCAAATTATTTACGAATTGCAGTTACATGAATGATCTTGCTTGTTATTAAAAATCGTACGTATCTTGTTCATAACACGCAATTCTCTCTCTTTATAGTAATTTGTACATACTTCGATAGCGCATTCCGAATGTACACCTTAAAAGTAATTAAGATTAATATGTAAATAGACTTTCAAAATCTGTAACACCAAATGAACAATATTCTAATGGCATGGAACTCACGGACACATCCGTAACTATTCATCGATGTGCATTTAGATACCATGTAACATATTTGAAGTGGGTGAATCGTCCATTTTACTTTCTTGAAGAAGATTGTTGGTATTGCCGTCTCTCTGTGTGCAAGATGCAAGAAAGCAGTTGATACAAAAGAAAGACGCAGAAACACTATAATAAGAAAGAGATAGCAAATCCAATTATCAAACAGATACAGAAGATTTTCTACACAATCAAGAAAAGAGTTTTTTTTTGTATTAATATTCAGTATAATAGGATCTGAACTAAGAGGCCCAGAAAACCTTGGAACAAAAAGAATGTCGCTAACGAAGTTAACTTGGATCCCCTCTGGTGGGCTAATAAAATCCAGCGTATCAAACAATGTGTACCAATTAACGGGCCCACAATTGATGGTTTCAGTGATTTTGAGGCCAGAGGAAGATTAACGACAGTTTAAGTGGTTAACAAGAAGTTTGTCTGTATCAGACACGAAATTACTGTTGCACAGGGTGTGTGGCTTTAAGTCATAAGGATTAAGATGAAGAGTAGGTATTCTAAGGTCTTTGTACTATGTTTTAAGCATACTCAATTTTATACGACATACAATATTTGTATACATAGTTCCGTCTTCCTTCTAGGTACCTACTTAAGGTCGCGTCACGTTACCTAGAAATGATAGTCAGACAGACAACAGTTTATGGTAGAACATGGAATGGAACCTTGAATAGTAATATTTTTCGAATATCAATCCTGCATATGAAAAAACTTTTCAAGACATACTCTCTAATTGAGTAGGAACGGGGTTGAAATCATTTTAACGATTTCACATCGGATAAAGTTGCGGCGGAGATTTTAATGGTAGTAGCAGAGACTATAGAGATATAGACGACCACAGCCTAAGAACTTATTGAAGCTCAAGTCAATTGCGCCATCTATGTCAAAGACCCCTAAAGATACCGAAAATGTACCTTAGTAAACCTAGTAGCTACTAGTGTAGGTACTACTAGTACGCTATTTGTTACTAGGTGGAGTAGCAGTGCAGGTGACATTTCTCTTACATTTTCGGTATTCTTTACCGGTTTGGCGGTCTATATCTCTATAGTCTCTGGTAGTAGTTACCCAAAAACGATTATCATACAGGCCTTGTTATGCTGGTCCGTTCATTTGTAAGGAAAAAAGGCCATAGTGTTTTTTTTTATAAATCATGAGATCTCAGTTCGAGGTGGACTACCTACTAGTTTTAATAAATCCAAAAAAAATTGAACTAAGTTCACAGGGCTAAAAGTATGCCAAGACCAAGAGCCGTATTTTCATTAAATCCGGATTTAGTAAATACATACGATAGTATATAAATTAAGTATAATAAATAAATAAATTAAGTTAATGTTTCCGATATATTTGCTAACAGAGATAATAAACCTCCTGTTGACGTACAACGTCTAGCACTTTAACACTTAAAACTTAAATTCATCACGGATGAAACTTTGTCTACAAACACTTAGTAAAATGGTGGGAGTTTTTTAACAATAGTTTGATGGAATTGAACTAAAACGTCCCGTGTAATGGTCATTTCTTTTATAACTCTATAATTTGGGAAATTTTTGAGATGTTAATTTCTTTTAATTCCAAAAACTATGCGTAAAAATGTACACTTTATTACTTTGGGACTTTAAATATTATATTCAGAGATAAGTTGTTTATGAAAAATACTTTTATAGAAATTGATGCTTTTAATCGTTTTTATTTTATTTATTTTATTTTATTTTATTTTAGATACATGGAAAACCAACAGCATAATACATTATTATAAACTAGAGTAGAATTATAAAGCCAATTACAGGTTTTAGTCAAAAAAATACTTATGTAAGATTATATGAAAACGAATCAAAGTAAATGTTTTGTACAAGTAATATGGAATGACATTACATTACATACTCATACTCATACTCATTTATTCATGATATTTCAAAATATTACATGTCAAAAGATTTCATAGCATATTGATTGCAAATTATGTACTATTAAATATACAATCAGAATTATTCATTAATTTGTTATGTCAGCTTACAATTAGTAGGTACTTAAATTTACTTTATTTCTGTCAAGAAATTCAGTCACAGAGTAGAAAGTTTTTTCAACTAGCCATTTTTAAGTCTGTTTCATATACCTCTGAAGGTAGATACAGTATCCTAAATAGAGAAAAGACTCCCCATTTTCACTTCCATTACGTTGAAATTTGTTTAATGTTAATTCCAACTAATTTGCCCGACTTTGGCAAAAGCAAAATAATTAAAAAGCTTTCGCAAGGTAATTCTTCAATTATACACTGACGAAACTCAAACACCTCTTTAAAATTACTCCCTTGGGGCTAAAACCTACTCTATAGGGCTACATCTCTGTACATAATACTGGCAAAATGTATTAACAGGTATAGATATAAATCGACCCTTCAATGAGTCATAGTTTGACTTAGGGCGATGTACGGAAGTGAGGTTTTTCGATTTGATGGACTGAATTTTGATTTGATTTTAATGTCTATGATAAAACACATTACTTTTAGATTTAACGAAGAGAAATTGTAAATGCTACCCGAATTTATCACTTTTACGACGAGGTATAAAAACGGCTCAACGACTGAATGGATTTTACGTCTGAGGTGCCGTTACATTGGCTTAATTTGTGACAACAATATTTACATACGTTACAATTTAAACAAACCTAAAAAAATATAGTGATAGTGACATTAGTGACCTTTTAATAACAATTCGAAACTGGTAAACTAATAGCACGAGATGTTTCGGAGAGTGCTTAGGTCTCCGTTTACACGGATTAGAACATGAAATGTTAAAATAACTCACGGTATTTTTAATGTAATTATATGTTGAATTTATAATATTAATATATCATACCTTGGTACAAAAGTTTCCAAGTTCGATACTGTCTAAGTTTTTTTGCAGTCTATCTTAAATATCAAGTTATAAAAACGTCTGGGCTTATGAAACACATTTGTACCTAAAGCAAGCAGGTCTTTTTAAACTCCATTTGCTAGAAAGAGTATCGCTTGTATAACAGGTTACAGACCTTATGAAACGCTCCCCTAGGATCAGGTAAAAGGAAATGCGAAAAATAATAGTTCATTACAGTCGTTACGTTTGTAAAAAGGGGGGCCCGCTTAGTAACAATAGGTTTTTAGTCACGCCTTACAAACTGTTGGAAAGCGAGTTGGGAACACAATCGCTGTTTATGTAACACTCCCGTGTTCCTATGTTTGTTGACGTATCTAATGTTGGTACATATAGGAAGCGACGCATAGAGGAAGCGATGTGTTCCAGGGATTTTCCTGGGAATTTTCTACAAAAATGTTATGTTGGTCTTTTGTTATGAAAAGAAATAATTATCCTCTCGAGTTGAGGAAATTCCCTATGGATCGGATATTTCAAAGAACAGTTCAGCATTAAACAGGAATTGAGACATTGCAGGCACCATTATTGTAGACCGATACAGCATTGTTGATATTCAAACCCTGATATACTCAAGGAAAATAAATACGCACCTTGTAGATATTCTATATGCAGTAACCTGTTGTCATTGTACTTGATACTCGAGTACGTAGTACACACGCGAGACGTAGTCATCATCGGTTAGTAAAGCGACCACCTAATAAAAAAAAATGCGTTGTGAATATTCCTTCCTCAAGGATAAGCGTATATCCGGCAACTACACGCGACGAAGTAATAGCACATTGTACTACTTTGCTGAGGTTGAAACCCTCGTAGATACAGGTACAACAATGTATAAGGCACGCTTTCTCAAACCGCGCAAACTCCTTAACAATTAAAGGGTCCACAAAAAGACAAAGCATATGATAGTGACTAAACGAGCGATGCCTCGCTGGTGCGTTTAAAACTCTTAAAAAACTTGAGAAAGAGATCCTCCTCTGGGAAATTTTATAAGGATACGTGGGGGGAGTTTGAAAAGCCCTGGTACAAAATATACGTGAGATGACGTCATCGTCAGACGTGTGGAACCGTGGAGCGCACCCCAAACTGTGTAATTAAATTCAATTAGTGGTGGAAACTTGCAGGGAGGTATGAGGTTCGATAATGAGTTAACTGGGAGCAATGCCATTGTCGAAGAGATAATTAGATAGAAACCAAATTATGTCTCGGTAAACTTTCGGATTCAATTCAATTTGTAATTTAATTTGCAAATGATACGCTCATCAAAATACACTTTAATCAGTGTTGTAGTTTCTATGTTTACATAATACAATAACATGCATGGAGCTTTAAAGCCTGAAGTAATAAGTAATGATTTTAGCTTACAATATGTACCTAGCAATATGCCTCGTTGTTTTTCATTATAAGTTTGGGCTATGGTCTTTGGTCTCAAATCCGTAATTTCAACTTTTTTCTTTAAAAGTGTAGGTATGGGCAATTTTCCTTACAGTTTTCTATCGCTTGTAACTCAGTATAAATGAGAGGCTTGGCAGTGACAAGTCTTAGTACACCTCATATTTATTAGTATTCACTACAAACACATCCTTATCTCTCATATCAAAACCCATCACTTCTTTTTCCGACCGTCTGCGAAAATTTTCGCCGACGATTCACGAATAGGGAACTCGTTTCCTCAATTACTACAGCACCTGTACACAATATTGGCAATATCCTCTCGTCATTTCGATTATTCAAATGCTTTTTATGTGCGGAGGGAGTGAGGGTAGGTCGGGGACCTTGACAAATAGCCTACAGGCGCTGCTTCCCTTTGGGCTCGCGATTGCTCCTGAATCGATAACTAGTTTGACGTGACCTCAAGATCTTTAATATGCGTAATCAAATACACACATAACAGTGGCAGAGTGCTAGGAACTCCATACAGGGCTCTATTACCACCGGCTTGCCCAGTTTTTTGCCAGTTGAGTATTTTTATTATACCTTACGGATAAAATGCGGGATGCTGTTCTCGGACTCGTAAGTTTTTCCTTTTGCTTTCAGGCAGAATCGCGAATTTCGTTTATCGTAAAACGTCCCATTAAACAATACCATTCCGCAAAATCTCTTCCAAACTAAACATTTTATAAGATCACGACGATGAAACGAAATTTCAGGATGGGACATTTTGCGAATAGAGCATTTTGTAGGCGATGCACTTTCCTATAGCATTGATACAATTTTGCGAAAAGGATTCCAATTTATACTGGTCCGTCTCTGTGCCCAGCTAGCGATCGGATTGTCACCCCAGACTGGGGGCTTTATATGAGCTTGGCGTGTCGAAACTGTGGGGGTCGTGACTTGTACCCCGAGTATGTGGATTTTACTAAAGGGCAACTTTATTGATATTACTCCGTTGTAGTATTGGATGGGTCGGCTACCTAGGTTGTGCGGAGTAATCAAGTGCCGATAAACATGGACGAAGTTTCACGGCATTCATTTTCTATGTCCCCAAAATTTTCTATACTTATACCTACAAAATTGACCAATTTTTTATTTGCCTCGGTCTGCGTAGAGGTCGTTAAAACTTTCAACCCCATTTTCGCTCCTTTAGAAGTTGATTTTCCGAAATTCCCTCGCCAGGAAGAGAACCTAGAGCTTAACAATATTTCAACAATATATATTACAACTTTCAAGGCTCATTAACACCTTAACCTGAATGTCTGGCGATCCTTTATTTAGCAGACATAGACAATAGTTCCTTGGTCGACCGCGCAAATTAGACTACGTACGAGTCACACATCTAAAATATTTTATGTATAATAGTAATAGGCTTATATAACATATCAAGACTGAAGTTTGCTACCCTGTTCCAATACATTCTTATCAACCTCGACGTAGTAAATACTATTTACGATGTTTGTTCTAGCCAGCTAAACAATACGTCGCGTCGTAACCTTCCCGGGTTCGTTTCACAGCCCTACCTACTTAGGAGTAGACGCTTTTCCATTAACGCGAATCCGATCGACAACTGAAAAAAGACTTTAATCACGTAATTCACTGCTCATTTTTCCTTGTCATTCACCAGCAATCACGGAAACACAGACCAGCAGGTGAATTTGAACTCTGTTCGAATTTGGTTAAGGTTTATCTTTCATGTTGGTAATAATGTGAAATTGCTTTAGGTGCGCCCTGCAGCCCCACGTTGGGCGCCACGGTTATGAGGTGTCCTGGGACAATTTATGAACGTTGAACGTTTGTTAACACTTCCTTAGTTAAAGAACTCCAGCCCGCTAATACAATTGATGTATGAAATAATTTATAAATATATGTAAGTAATGATATTTTTAACGTAAAATTTTCTAAAGGTAATAAATGTATATTTAGTACTCTTTAACGCAATTATAGCTGTATAAATATTGAACACAATTAGCTTTTTATAATCTTGATAATAGGAATTTAAATTCAGGAAACAAGATATTCTTAGAGGATTAAAATTCGATAAACAAGCGATTTTAAGCCACACTTTGATTTGCAATCTTCGGAAGAAATCACATCAAAAGACTAGGGAAAACTATTCATACCATATCAAAAGTTAGTATTACATGTTATTAATATTAAATTTAAGACAAACTATATTTTAGAATAGTTATATTTCTTGGCATTGATAAGGATAGAGAATTTCATGATATCTACTATTAGGTAAACCATTATATTTATCTGCGGAGATAAACAGCTTATTGTGCTCTTAACACACGTGTTATTCAGAGCTACACAATAGTTATCATATCAACGATCTTTTATATTCATCTCCTGACCTTAACCCTCTCGTCCTAGCATTAAGAAGCCATATATGGCTGTTTATAACACCCAAATCTATAGTGTGTGAAGTAAAATAATACTGTTAAGCTTAACAGTAAACTGAGAAAACTGCGTAACTAATACGTAATTTACAGGGAGTAGAATAATCTAATATTCCTTGATATTAATTAATGTTCTATGGAAACAACAAATTGATCATTTATTGGTAACCTAACCCATAACCGACCTACTACATAGATATATAAATTATATTAGTTGTAAGTTACAAATACAGAAACAAAACTGTTCTTTTGGCTTCCCCATACACCTCCAGAAGTATTTATTATCATTGTTGATGCATAATGTTATGAAGACGACATCAAAGACAATGAAGGGCGCACGAACCCTTCCGTCCCTTCCAAACATGACAGGCATTCTTTAACGCTTTAAACGTAATCTAAAGCTAAGCCGTTAACAGTTCTACGGCTGTTTATTTTAATTTTAGCTTTCTGTATAACCGGCAAATGTCTTCAAGTACTCATAAATGAAGAGATACGACTGGTATAATTTTATTTTGACAGGTGGAGAAATACCACACGAGAGAGAGTGATGCAGAATGAGAGGTTATGACCCTCAGTTCTGAGGAATAAAACACAAGGAGGATGATTGATATTTTATATACAAGTATAGGTATGTCTCTATCTTCGTATTTTGAGTTATCTATTGTAAAGTTTGTTTAGAATGTTTAGATATAGTTTAGGTCTTAACTTGTTTTTCCTTTTTTGTATCAAAATGATTAGCTTTATGTCGTATCCTGATATTCCTGATGTACCTGTATTTTTGCAACTGCATCTGTATTTTTTTCTAGAAAGAGAAGTGTATCGAATTCTCATGGCTCTCATGTCAGCAACGTTAACGTTAACACAACTAAAGAAAAAATGTTAGTTTAGCACAACGTTTTTTTTACTCTTTCAAAGGACACAATGCAATAAATATGGTACGTGGTTACATAAGTGAACGACTAAAATTAGCACGATAACAAACATCAATTAAAATGGCGAACGTGACGATAACGCTGGCCCTAATTACCCCGTCCTGTTTCCCGACATTGCGTCAAACGGGTTGTGGAAATTGCGTATTTTCCACATACTTTCAATAAGAACTTGAATTACCTTGTACATCTCATCCTTTATTCATCATAAGCCTTTTGAACTTTGAGGTTAAAAAAGGATGTCCTAGAGAATCATTTTTGATGACGGGTTGATTATGTTCATCAAATATGCTTACAACTTCTGAGGTATGTATTCTAATGCCTTAGAATTTAAACGACTCCATGATACCGCTAGAAATATCCTACCACAAACGCTGCAGTTACGTGTGTTACTTACTTCAATTTCTTGCTAAACCTCTTCTGAGTGAGTAAAATATAAAAGGACCTCGCAAGAAAGAAATTTTAAGCGTCAACAACACTTTTACAAGAGTTTATAGGCAATTACCATTTGCTACTAGACAATTTACTTCCATGCTGATTGAATTGCCACCTACATAGAAGGTATAAAAAAATCACAAAACATTTACTAGTATCTCGGAGAAACATCTAGCATCGCATAAATTTTCTTCCTTACGGTCTTTTAAACTGGAATTGGTATTTGGAACTGCAAGATCTCAGTCAATAGAATCGCGAGGCTGCGAATGACACTTTGAGCTAAAAGTATTTCAGAATGCGACATTTTCTCCAATCGGTTTCCGATATGCTGTTCCTCATTTTGTAATGGAAATCTGTTTGTTTCGTTTAGCATATTTGCTGAAACGATCAGCTGTAATGGTCATTGTTTACCGCATTTTGTATTGATTGATTACAGATAAGTTCTGTTTTGATTTAAACCGCACTTTAGCAAATGAAAATCGTTTTTGATAATATTGATCTGAACAGTAATTACGCGATTTAGGTATCTGCTATAAGTATAGCTGTATACAGTTTGTGTATGGAGATTGTTTGTTAGTGAATTTCGGATATCCCGCATCAGCTCCTTATACAAGAGCAAAGGTGATCGATCGGACTGCAACTCCTACAGGGGCATCTCTCTTCTAGCTTCTCCAGGTAAAGTCTTTGCTCGCGTGTTACTAAACCGCCTTTTACCTTTATCAGAGGACTTATTGCCGGAGACACAGTTTGGCTTCCGGCCTGACCGAGGCACCTGCGAAGCTATCTTCTCTATCCGACAACTTCAGGAGAAGAGCCGAGAACAAGGTCAGCCACTATTTTTATGCTTTGTTGACCTGGAGAAAGCTTTTGACAGCGTGCCTCGCGAAGCCTTGTGGAAGGTGCTAGCGAAACAAGGATGCACGGCTAAGTTCGTTAGGCTCATTAGACTTCTGCACGATGACATGCAGTGCTGTGTTAGCGTAAAGGGCGAGCAATCTGAATACTTTGGTGTCAGTTGTGGTGTCAAACAAGGGTGTGTTTTGGCGCCAACTCTTTTCGCTCTTTACTTTGCGGTTGTCGTCAGAGATGCCTTACGAACGTTAGCGGACGGCATACGTATTCGTTTTCGCGCCGATGGCAGTATTTTTAATTTAGCCAGGCTAAAGGCACGTACGAAAGTTTCTGAGGCCACTATCACGGAGATAATGTATGCAGACGACCTGTGCTTTGTGGCGGAATCCCCGGATAGTCTACAAACGCTTATGACGAGCCTCAACGAGTCCTGTCAGCGCTTTGGTCTCAAAATTAGTGTCAAGAAGACGGAAATAATGGGGTTGGAGACACTAGCGCCCGTTGACATCAAGCTCGGTGATGACTCTCTTAAGCAAGTAGACAGGTTCAGGTATTTGGGTAGCACAATAACGTCCAAGTGCCACCTTGACGACGAAATTAATAGCAGAGTCGGAGCGGCTGCCGCTGCCTTCGGCAAGCTTCGTGTCAAGGTGTTCCGTTCACATGACATTAAGCTCCAGACCAAGGTCTCTGTGTATATGGCAATCGTCCTGCCCAATCTCCTGTATGCCTCTGAAACATGGTGCCTCTACCGAAAGCACTTTCGCCTGTTGGATAGGTTTCACTTGAAATGCCTGCGTGACATTATGAACATATCTTGGTCGGATCGTGTAAGAAACACAGAAGTTCTACGCCGTGCTAATGTCAGCGGCATTGAAGCCTATCTAATGCGGCGACAGCTGCGATGGTGTGGTCATGTCTCCCGTATGTCTAATGGCAGAGTAGCTAAGCGCATCTTCTACTCTGAGCTGCAAAGTGGTATGCGGAAACAAGGCGGCCAGCTTTTGCGCTACAAAGATGTGCTGAAGCGCCACATGCGGAGATGCGACATTGAGCCATCGCTCTGGGAGACTTTGGCGCAAGACCGGCCAAAGTGGAGGCATACAGTGAGGACACAAGTGCAAGCCTTCGAGGAGCAGAGACGAGTAGAACTCGACGCGAAGCGCGACGAGTTGAAGGCCCGACCACCTGCGGCCATAAACTATAATTTTGTCGGAGGGGTGCTGACCTGCAGTAAATGTTTTCGTACTTTTACTGCTAAAATAGGCTACGTCAGTCACCTGAGAGCCCACGAACGTCGCTCTCACTAGCCAGCGGAAACCAGTCGCCATGGTCGAAATCGGCCTGGACAGGATGATGATGATAGCTGTATCATTATCAATGTAATTAGAATCAGAAATTGTATGTTCAACTTATTGATTGTGTATTTCGATATTCTTCGGTAGCTTTTAATTAATATAGTGAAGGGCCTTATTTCTCCTGTGCGTTACACAATTAAAATACATATTTTTTCAGATTCCTTCCGTTAACGACGAAAATAACGCTAAAATTAAGAGGAGAAATAGATCTTGAGTCATAATATTGACAACACATTATGCTACGTAACTATACTAAGATTTTTCGTTTGAAACGAATATTAAAACAACCTTAGCACTAATGGAATTCTGAATGCTTCCGTCACTTAAAAATACATGCAGTCGGCAGACGTAGCTCGCTAAAGAGCGCCCAACGCGAAATAGTTCGCAGTACAGTCGCCATCAAATAGATCGGAGCGGCCAGGGTACTCAAAAATATCTGAACATGCACTTTATCGCCTTGACAATAGAAGCGTTATTCAGATATTTGTGACCACCTTGGCTGCTCCGATATATCTGATGGCGACTGTACAATCAGAAAAATCGACATCTTTCCTTTTGAACTTAAATGCATCTTTCGACCGCCTTCATTAGTGGTGTCCGGTGAACTGGAAACTTTTTTGTGACTTCAGATTTAATATCAGACGCCATTTTGAAGTGATCAATTTTGAATTTAGACGTCTTTTACGATCTGCAATTTCTTGGTTCGTTATTTTTAAGTCGTTAACCGAGAATCGAACCTTGCGGGAAGCCCGGAGCAAGGAGGTTAGAAGCAATGGAGTTTGCATCTCCTTTACCCACATTATTTACTTTGCTTGCTTTGTATCTTTCAGCGAGAACTCTGTTAAAAGTTGCATGAGTACCCAACGATGAATTCGCTTGACCGTAAATAGTTGACTGCGGTCAAGAGAAAATAACCCTTTGAGAATAGAACGGTAAGCGCTTTAAACTTTGCTTCTCCATTGATTCTTATCTTCTTAGCATAGAGTTTTACATCAGCCTATAAACGTGTAATCTCTAAGTTAACGGCGATAAAACGACGTATAAAAACAACTGGTCTATTTTTATTAGCGTATGCTACGCGTCTGCAGACTGCCCGATGACCCATATACGGACAGAGTTAGATTCATATTGATTTTTCCCTGATACACGTGGTATTAAGCTTTTAATGAACACTTTGAAATGAACCGTGTTAATTGCAGCTTCTCATAAAGTTTAAGTTTCATATTTGTTTATGGATTTGTGTTCAAAGCGAATGTACATATGTCTTAATACGGGACTTCAACATGAGAGTAAATTTAATGAGAGAAAAATAGTTAATGAGGGCTTATCGGTGCGTGTAGTAATGGTAATTTATATTGCATTTTGTATACATTATTAGTCGATCTAAATAGCAGTGGCGGCAAGTCAATATTTTTGTTAGGCAAGCCAGAATTTAATTTGGCTTAAAATTTCTTCATGAGCTGTAGGAAAACTGCTCAGGTGCCTGAAAAATAGGCAAGCCGGCGTGTTTTGTCGAACCGCCGTAAAAATAGTGTGAGCTAAATAGTTATTATATTGATACATACCGTACTAAACACATAGCATTCATTTGTAATAAAAGTCAGTTGTAAAAAGTCAACTGAGTTATATGGTAAAAATTTTTTTTTGTTATTCACCGCTACCCTGTCGTGTCCATAAAACTATAAACTTTCAATTAGTCTGACCCCCGGGGCAATCCAATCCAATTGAAAGAGTCCACGCACAGCGCATACCAGTTAACTTACCTCGACATATTTAACCATACGTAAACCGTATTACAATAGCATAAGGTCTATAAAAAGTTAAAAGTTTAAACATCCCGACCCGAACGGCGTGATTGAGAGATTGCACCGTACTGACATTAAGTTTTATTAAGGTGCTTGTTGCAATTTTATAAAGCTATTCACTACTCTCACGCTTAGCTTATCCTTTTAAAATGAGATTGTTTTAAGTAAGTTAAAGGGATCCTAATAAGAGCTGGTAGCCTGGCGGTAAGACGTCTGACTTTCAAACCGAAAGTCGCGGGTTCAAATCCCGGCTCGTGCCACTGAGTTTTTCGGAACTTATGCACGAAATATCATTTGATATTTACCAGTAGCTTTTCGGTGAAGGAAAACATCGTGTGGAAACCGAACCTAATTCCAACAAGGCCTAGTTTCCCCTCTGGGTTGAAAGGTCAGATGGCAGTCGCTTTCGTAAAAACTAGTGCCTACGCCAATTCCTGGGATTAGGTTGCCAAGCGGACCCCAGGGTCAATAGAGCAAAAAGCTGGGACAAACGCTAGGAAGAAGAGAGAAAGGGATTCTAATATTGTGACGATATTCATAGTTAGGTAAATCTAAATGTATGTATTTAAACGACTATAATTCAGGAACAAATATGATTGAATTTTTGTACAATAAAGCGTTTACTTTATTATTTTGTAGTATATTCTACTACTAATAACGTCCTTACCAGGATTCGAACAGGTTCCAGCTTCGTAAACGAGGTGACTAACGACTAGGCTACTAAGGTTGTTGTATGGCCGTTCCTCGATTCGGACAAGCCACGCCCATCCGTTAGAGACACGTTTATGGCTCCCGTGCACGAATAAAAAGAGATGCAGCGCTCTTAAGGATCAGACTTTTTGACTAAAATACGATAAATAAGCGAATCTATAAAGTTTGGTGTAATTTTGTTTCTGTGACTTTTTAGATAAACCAGAATACCATATTTTTTACTTAGTTATATTGCTTAATCTCTTATAGTTTACGTAAGCTAAGAAAAATAAGGGGAAAAAGGACCCAACTTCGGATTTTTTTCTATCGAGGCAACTTTCAGCAATCGTGTTTCGGCTTGTGCCAAAAACAAGAGTATATAGTCTAATAATATATATTCGAAAATAAATTCAGTCCCTTTTCCCGTTTAGTCAATAGAGCGTTTGAAAAAACCTATAAATTTTCAAAGTAGCCCCTTTTGAAACCATATTATGAATAATAGTTGCTCAAGCAAGTAGAAGTGTTTCAAAAGTTGAATTGAAGCTCTTCCCTCTTATTCTAAAATCCACTGTACAAAATATTTCCCTTAACTTTTATTTTCGCACCAAATCATTGCCAAGGCTGCTTATTAACATTATTACACGTATCATATCACTTTATGGTAACATTATCCCCTATTTATAACTCTTTGATGGTCATTAGACGCGAGGAGAGCTCATAAATGTCAACCCTTGTACAGCATACATTTATAATGGTCGTGGTCTATGATATATAATAAGTTAATAACTAAAGATAGGTTATGCAAAAGTGAAGCACTGAAAACGAATCACTTCACTAGTTTTTCTCTAAAAACGAGTCACTTCACTAGTTTGTCTCATAATTTTAAACAAAAAAGAACCGACTTCACTTAGGATCCGCTATTCCACGAGGAAGTGACCGGGTTGCTGTAAAAAAAGTGAAATCACTATAGGTGTGCCTATAATAGTTGAAGAGTTCCCTCGATTTCTCCAGGATCCCATCATCAGACCCCAACTTGGTGCCAACGGGACCATCTAGGGGTTATATCTATTCGATTAAAAAAAATTGAAAATCGGTATACGATTCACGGAGATATCGAGTAACATACATACTAAAAAATAATAATGATAAAAAAAAAACAGTCGAATTGAGAACCTCCTCCTTTTTTGAAGTCGGTTAAAAAAACAAGTCACTTCACTAGTTTCTCTCTAGTCACGCACTCACAAGCTAGAAATGCGGACATGCTATTGAGCTCCCGCTACCCGTGTGAGAAAGAGACAAACTTTAATTTTGTAACTATGAGAATGACAAAGATGCAATGATTGCGAACAAAGATATACGAAACAGAATCATTCACGTATATATTAACCTCATTTAACTAATAATTGTTTATCCTTGTCTGTAATTATGACTGTCAACAACAAACAAAACACAATTTAACTAAATTAGTCTTGCAAGACGTTTATGAATATGCATGGGGTATAAGGGGGTTTCAAATAGAATAAAGGAACAATGCGTTTTAGCCTTCATTACTAGGCGAAATACATTTATTCAACAAAGCAAGCATATATTACCGAAATCCGGAAAAAACACAATTCGTGGGTTCGGTGGTCAAACCCGATAAGTCGAGAAAATGTTTAATTGCAATATGAACTCAACGTAAGCCATCGTTCGAATTTAAAAAAAAATCAACTTTATAGACTAATCAGGTTTGACCGCCTAACCCTCTACATAGGATATTTATGCAATAGCAGCTTCCATATACTTATCTATAGGAATTCAGTGGAAATGGAACAGCTGTTCCTATTTCCTTTCTGAGATTTGAAGCCCGGATTCAGGGTAGACAAGGATTATAATGGAAGGGAAATAACACACGTCTCCTTTTGTCTACTCAAGTCT
Source organism: Pammene fasciana (assembly GCA_911728535.1). Lineage (NCBI taxonomy): Eukaryota > Metazoa > Arthropoda > Insecta > Lepidoptera > Tortricidae > Pammene > Pammene fasciana. Next base: position 5,525,569 of record OU452295.1, read on the forward strand.
ATAGGGTGGGTGTGTCTGATAAACCCTACCAAAAACTATAATATTAAAAATCTGAATCATATCCAGAATGTTGTAATAAGTAAATTAGATCGTCAATCATACATATAGACCTTAAGGCTCGGTCAGGTTGCCGCGTTTTGTTCTCGTGGCGGTAGCAGGGCGCGGGCGCGATGAAAGCGCGACGCGAGCGCGATCCGCGCGTGGACGCAGCGCCGCGCTAAAGCGCCGCGCCCGGGCACCGGGCAGAGTCAACCATATATAACTGCCCCTTGAGAGAGCGATGCAGAGCAGCAGTAGATGCAGAGCAGTGAGTGCGGCGCTGGCGGACCGCGAGCGTGGTGCGGGTGCGACGCGGCTGACGCGTGCCTCGGTCATCGCGCCCCGCTACCGCCACGCTGAGAAAACGCGGCAGTCTGACCTAGCCTTTAATCTACTCTATTAATATGACCTGCCAGCAGTCGTACAATTCAAAGATTTTATCATGCATCTATGTATACATTACGAATTCGCAAATAGTGCAAATTTATAGTTCAAACTTTGCCACATAACGGTATTGAACGTAAATATTGTTTAAATGACCCCGTAACCATGAATGAAACCAAATACGATACTATCATCCGTAGATATCCCTCCATAGATTCCTCATTATAAGGTATAATTTTGTGTAGTTGACCGACAAATTTCGGTTACGTTACGTCAAGATTGCTTTTACAAAAAATACATGTATTATATTTATAAGAGTATGTGAAAACATGTAAAATCATTATGTACATACATGTAAACTCGGATACACAACATTTCTCAGCCACCTAATGAAAGATGTTTTTTTTTTATTGTTATGGCCTACAATTGGGCAATTGTTACGCGTATATAAATAAGTTGTGACCATCCCTTTTCAACCGACATCAATTTCATAGAAGGAGGAGGTTCTGTATTCGGTTCGGTGTTTGTTAATTTCAAAGATTTTATATTATTTCTTCTCAGAATTGCGAGCTCTATCGATCGCTATGATATTAGGAAATAAGTGTAAATTTTCTTGTAGTTATTCTTCATTTTGTACAACAATAACTTAATGGACGGTACGATAAAATTATGAATTTTTGGGATAGTAGTCAGTGTAACGATTACACGTGTTCTATGTCAGAAATCCTTTCTCTATTTTCCGCGACCGGTCAGAACTCTACACACATCCTCCTGCTTCCTCAGTTCAAAATTCCTCAGACTTCGTGCGTAAACTACAGTTTAGACTCGCCGTCTACTGTTTAAGTGATCTGAGTAGTCATCCCACTCAATCGGCCGGTTACTACCAAAGGGGTTTGCGTCAGAAGCCATCATGTCAAAGACTTATGATGTAATGGGTGTAGGCGGGCACTTGGTCAATAAACTGTGGGTTGAGCCGCTCCTACGTTACGTGCAGTTATTTTGTACTTCTATCTTCTGTCTGTATTTTGAAGATTTGTCCTTCAAAAAAACTTACTTGTTGCTCATTCTACTGACTGATAGGATCATCAACCAAAAATAGCCAAATTGAAACTTTTCGTTTGAACTTCGTAGATTTCTAAAGAAAGAATTTTGTCATTGCAAACTTCTGCTTGTTAAAAAATCTAAGTTGGTACATTTATGTTTGTCCTTGTAATATATTATTTTTATAGACTCTTCCATTCAGCTTTAACTCGTACGTTTGCAAATTATATTCTTCCTGGGAGACAAAAATGTACCTACCGATCAAAATGTAAATAGCTTTATACCTACTGTACAGTCACCGGCAACAGTATCTTCCTTCATGAAGGCCGCAAAAATATGTGACACGCTCTTATGGCCCTACAAATAAGAGCGTGTCACATATTTTTGCAGCATTCATGTAGGAAGATACTTTTGCCGGTGACTGTACTTAACTAAATACGGCGCGGCGTAACATTTGTCTTTTACATTACATTATAGAGTTAGATTAGACTAATATTGTATTTGTTATTTGGGATAGTTAGACTAGCCGGGCCCCTTCATGTAAAATAGGACCTAGTAGTCGAGTTGAGGAAACCTAACCGTGCAATACAACTTAACGCCTGGCGGGCGACCGCCGCGACCACGGCCGCCGGTTGGACAGCCTGCATTTATTTAAAACATTACACGATGCAATATTTGAACTTCGAAGAATAAATGAACCCAAAAAAGGTATAAAATGTTTTTCCCGAAAATCCCGAAAGTACCGGGATTTTTATTTTCCAGTCCCGGTTCTTTACACGACTCGAAATCCCGGGAATTCCCGGTACTTTCGGTTCCGGTATTTCCCGGGAGCAAACCCTAAATACAATGAAGATGACAGAATTCAATGAGGGTTTCCTGAAATCCAGGTGACGGCACTGCACAGATAGAAAAAATCTCTTTAACCAAAGAAACCTATTTGAATCAAGAGATATCCAGTTTCCCATATAAGGAAAAAATAAAATTCTTTATTTTAAGATATAAAATGTTTCAAAGTTTATTACTTAACCTAATAAATTCAATACTTTATCCGAGATATAAAAATCTTCTTTTTAAAATAGCTTAATATTCTCACGAAGGGCGTTTGAATTTTGTTCTTGTATTGTATTTTTTTTGAATTGAACTTTATGTGTCTTAGTGCAATACATAAAGAACTTAAGCCAAGAAACTTTGTTTCTTGGATGAAGACTCATAGTTTAAATTGAGAATTGAATTTCTCCACGGAAACAAGAAAACGCATTAGTTCAAGAGCATGTGTTACTTGATGTAAAATTTGATATTTTCACACCAAGATCTAAAATTTCTTGGCGTATGAAATCGATTACTTGAAACAAACAATAACATTTTCTAAGGCGGTTATCACACTGGCGCGGATCCGCATGCGGCACCGGTGCGCGAGCGAGATAGCGCTCTGCATGTGTATAGCGCTATCTCGTTCGCACACCGGCGCCGCATGCGGATCCGTCGTCAGTGTGATAATCGCCTTAGTGTCTCAATGCACTACTTAAAAAGCTAGTAGCAGAAACTGTGTTTCTCGGGACTAATCCCAAGAAAGGAAGTTTAACTAAAAGTAGATAATACAAATATAAATTATGATTATTTATATACTCACAATTTATAATCGTATTAACTAGAGCTGAGATTGCTATTGTGAATCTCAAATAAGCCCGGGTAAAGCGCCGAGGGTCATGAAGTTACGTCGAACAGACGTTCGCGTGTTCTAACCTACACGCAGAGACATCTATTGATGCGCAGGGTAACTAACGCCCAAGATTTAAATGTTTCAAGGCAAAAATTATGTGCTTCTTCTTTGGAATAGCTGTGGCTCTTGATTGTAGGTTGAAAACATCAAAGCAAAAAGTAATCTCGCTTGCCTAAAAACTTAAAAATCTCAAATCAAACTTTTGGCGCTACTTCTTTGAATTAGCTTTGGCTCTTAGCTGTAGATTGAAAACATCAAACCAAGAACTAATCGCTTTTGACGTAAACACATAAAACTCTTAAAGGAAATTTTTGGTGCTTTTTTGCCGTAAATAATTACTATCTTAACTCAAATCATTACTATTCGCTTTAAAAATGGGTAAAGCTAAAGCTGAATAATTTTAATTCTTCTTTTAAAAATCATGATATTTTTAACTCAAGTCATGTTTATTGGTCTAAGGTATTTATTACTCGCTTTAAGAAACCGCGTGCAAGAGAGTTTTGCGTTTTGAATTAAGATATTATTTCTATCTGTGTGTGACGAGGTCTTTTTGACAGCAGCTGTCAAATCCACCAATAAAAAAAATGTTATAAAACATGATTTGTGGATTATGACAGCTCGCCCTCTCGCCACACGGTGCTGACATCTGGTGCAAAAATCGATACAGGAAACCCCCATTTTCTGGCTCCTCTACATGATGGGCCATCATAGGGACGCAGCTATGCGTTAGAGAGAGCTAACGATATTGCGGTCTCGTTCCGTCGTATAGCTGCGTCCCTATGATGGCCCATCATGAAGAGGACCCATTATACACACTCCATAGCCACATGTAACAAAAGGCGAAAAAAAAACATCAATGTGTTTAAAAAATTCAATTAATCTTTAAAAAATAATAATATATAATATGTTAGCCTCTATACGTCCCACTGCTGGGCACAGGCCTCCTCTCATGCACGAGAGGGATCAGGCTATAGTCCCTACGCTGGCCCAAAGCGGGCTGGGAACTTCACATACACCTTCAAAAATATAAAAAGATAAAAGATAAAAAAGATAAAAGATATTTATTCTTCAATTTAGGCACATTACAATGCACTTATGAACGTCAGAGAGAAAAGAAACTACCACCGGTTCTAACCCTACACCTCTGACCCGAGAAGTATTACTTATTACCGGCAAGAAACTCGGCGGGACTTATTTTTTCAAAACAGTACTACAAATACATTAAAGATACTATATACAATAATGCGTAGTTCTTCAAGAAGGCATATCAAAACAGCTTGAGAGTCAGACATGTACCTGCCTATTGTGTAATTAAAATGAAAAATAAAAATAAAATCCAAATCTGACTGCTTCGCAATACGTTTGATATTCTTTCTTACTTGAACTGTGTCCTCTAAATGTTAGATGATTTTATAGATTCTGGTTTGGGCCATGCATATATGTCTGTCATATAGTCCTCGACCCTGTAATAACCCTTTGACATTAAAGTTTTTTTCAAGTATTTCTTAAGAGCGGGAAATGATAGATTCAAAACATCGACGGGTAACTTGTTATAAATATGAATACCCTGGCCAAAAAATGACTTATATGCTTTGCGGACACGACATCGTCTGGTAGCAAGCTTGTTTTTATTTCTAGTGTTATAGCTGTGGATGTCAGAATTCTTCTTGAATGTGTGTATATTCTTTACAACAAAAATAATATTATCATAGATATATTGGGACGCAAGAGTTAAAATATTAATTTTTTTAAATAATTCTCTAATTGATGTACCTGCCTTTAAGTTATACATAAAGCGAATGGCTCTTTTCTGTAAAACAAAAATAGTCTGTATGTCAGCTGCTTTGCCCCAAACCAGAATTCCATATGACATTACACTATGAAAATAACTATAATAAACTAAGCGAGCTGTCTCAATATTAGTCAGTTGTCTAATTTTTCTAACGGCATGAGCGGCTGAACTTAGTCTAAGAGCGAGTTTTTTTATATGAGGACTCCATTGTAAATTTTTGTCCAACGTTGAACCAAGGAACACAGTTTTATCTACTATATCTAAACATTCACCATTTATAACTATATTATTATTATACCTACTAAATTGTTTTATTTGAAATACGAGCGGTTCGTATTCATAAAGTCGGTAAATTAACTTTATGTTTTAAAGACTATCTTATTTCCTGAATCAGTTTTAATGAATGAATCGATTTTGGAACTTCGTAGAGGTATCGACTGTGCTGAAACAGGACTTTATCTCGGCACGTTTCAGCCCCGCAGGGAACAAACCCGATAAAACTCTAAACTTTGAGTACAGTCAGCGGAAGTAACTTTGCAGGTTAGGTGTTCAAAATGATCTTAACTCGCTCTTTTTCTTTTACAATAAAGTCTTGTCATGATTATATTGATTATTTTGAACAGACCACGTGCGATTAAATATGAGTTTGAATATTCTTTTAATCGAAATATTGAATCCGTAGAACGTACCTTAGCGCCGCCAAAGAATACATTTTCCAAGTGTTACAATTATTGTTAATCTATTACGTAAACCAATCCACCCTAACGTGCACTTGGAGCGTTCGGTTACCTTTATTAAACTAGCTAGCAAATACACGCAAAAAAGTAAATAAAATAAAAGAAATGTTTTAATTCACCATGCATACACCCCTAAAATGTCTGTTGAAGAGTGACATCGGGCCACCTCCACATATAATATAAAGGCACCTATAGAGAAACATGTTCATGTGACATTTCGATACCCAAATGTGTTTAATTCAACATGCAACCAAAGCTACGGCAATATCACAAATGGTTATTTTAATGACACGTCAATACCACACACGGAGCCCTTTTCCCTTTTACATTCGCAAGTCAGTCAAAACAAGTCGAACTTGTCATTCTATAGTCTTTTGTTTGTAAATAAACCAGTCCTTATCAATTGCCTGTCCGTCTCTTACAGCGCAACAACAAGACAAGTATGAGTATGGTGGTCGCCTGTTATCCAGTTGATAGAGCAAATGCAACTTTAAGAATAGACGAAAAAAGTGAATATCACTCTGTAAAGTAGATAACAGCGACCATCATACGCACGCAGAAGTGAGCAAGAGTGATATATTGTCAGCATTGAACCGCCTTGATGACGCCTTGTCTATCACCTGACGTTTGGCAGGTTGGCACGCCTACCCTATCTTGTTAACGAATAATGAAATATAAACCATTGCTCTCTATACCTTATAAGTCCTTTTAGAAACGAGTGCTTACGCAGCGCACGCGCCTCGGATGTACGTCCGGAAAGCGGTAAATGACCCATTACGTGTCAGCTGTTCTTGTGATCGCATTGGCTGCGCCAGCGCAAGTGAGTCGAGCTCTCGGGCACGACGGGCACCAGTGTCATAACCTTGAGATCCTTAACGACTAAGCGTTGCTAGATAGCGCATTCGTAAAGGTTTGCTTGAGATATGTCTACTCGGTCATGTTTGGTGAGCGGTTGGAATGATATATCTGATTTTATGACGTCAGTTGAGTTTATTGAATCAAATGGTTGTAGGAAAGCTTGACCATTGTTTGTAATGTTTATGTATATGTTTGATTTGATTTTTTAATAAATTTGATTGTTTTGTATTTTTAGTGTATCTGTCGGCAGATCAGGAAAAAAGGAGGGTTATGATTTTACCGCCGAATTGCCAATGTTAAATATAACATAACATAAATATTCTTTATTGCACACCTCAAATTAAAGAAACAGAGTATACACAAGTTACAAACAGAAAAGTAGAGGCAAAACAATTGGCGGCCTTTTCCAGACAACCTTTGGGAAGCGGAAACCTTTGTAAATTAATAAATAAGTAGGTAGGTGTTGCAAAAGCAAATGCAGATCAACATTAATACACTTACACATATAAAAGAAATAAAAATACAAATAAACTTACATAGTGCATACATACATATATATTACACATACACAATAAAATAAGAAAAAAAATAACTAAAATATCTTTTCTTTTGATGTATACAACATACAACGGCTTCTCTTCGGGAGTTACTAGTACTCTCTCAAAAGGAAAGTTAATGGAAGTTTTATTAAGCCACATTAGTGACAATTCTATTATAAATACTTTTAACTTCAGTTGGGTGAAGAACTTGTGTTTAATAAAAAATAAATAAAAACTTAAAACTACATACTGTCGTACTAAGTCTTTAGGTAAATCCGAGACCATTCTACATGCCGCTTACACGAACAAATTTATAGCCAGCTAATACAGCCGATCCGGCTGTCCTATTCCCATTGCAAGAGTTGGACCCGGCCGCTAGTATACCATAACCATCAGATCCGTAACAATTATACGCAGGAAAATTATAACAGAAACTACACGCTTAGTACAAGTGTCTCTCTTGCCAATAAATACAGTTAGAAACAGACTGCTAGTATAGGCGCGTATAGATAGACGCGGGAGATGCTGTCGCGACACACTCATGCTAACCGTGCAGAAATAGGGCACGTAATTTCCCAGTTCGGGCTTCGGACATACAACATCTTTCATCCTCATCACATGATCATACTATTTACTGGAATTTAGTTTAGACGTAATCGTTTCAGCCGAAATACGGCCATGTTGAACAAAGGCCTCTCTCCAGGATCTCCACAACGATCGGTCATGCAAAGCACTCAACCAACGGTTTCCCGCGACTTTAACCAGGTCGTCGGTCCATCTAATCTGAGGCCTTCCCATTTGCGCTCTCAAGAATTTCTTCACCTATACCCATGTCACTACACTATTGTCCATCTTTTTCTGCAAGATGATCCTCTAAAAGTATTAGGTTTTAAGCTATATTCCTTAAGTGGTTCTTCTGAGACATAGGAGACGCAAGCGATTTGAACTAACTACAAATAGCAGGCGCTGCGGTGCGGAAAGCTGCTTAGTTATTTATGAATGCGAGAAAGTGCCGACTCAGCAAATCGCTGGAACAGATGGACAGATAACGTTGACAGTTTACAACTCTGTAACAAAGCTGGAGAGTAATGAAAAAAGTTTGTTTTGAACCAGAACTGGTAAGAATAATTAGGATAATGAGATAAGATCGATGTCTATTAACGAAAGGAGGGAAGGAAATGGCATTGTGTCGCTATTTTTTTTAATACTACGACGGCGGCAAACAAGCTTACAGCCCACCTGATGTTTATCGGATACCGCAGCCTATGGACATTACAAATCGGTGCCACAAGTTTCCAGTTTTATCGAGTTGCATGATTGACTTGTATATTTCCAATTTGTGTATTTCGTAAGTTAACTGTTATCAAAGCCCACGTATTAAACTTAAATTTAATAATAATGAAATATCGATATTTATGCTCCTAATACTCACGGCTTAATACCGATTACGAAATGATTTCATTATATCGAATTATGTATAGAATTAATGAATTGAAATTTAATAATCGGATACCCAATCTTCTACTTAAACTCTTCAATTTGGCTACGAAGACTTAATCGACTAATAATATCGTCCCTATCTCTTCCAAGCTTCACTAGTTACAAGTAAGTTTTGCCTTTTTACCACGCAGTAGGTAAGATCCAAAGATGTAAAAATATTTTTGACATCGACATCGAGACATTTCCCGAATATTCTGAACGCAACACGTTTGTTCTCTGCTTTGTAGTTGAATCCCTGTTTTACCCCCTCCCCCCCTCTTTCCAGTTCACGTTTTATGGTTCACGTCTATTGTTTCCATTTCAACCGTGAAATTGCAGCCCTGACAACGGAATGATTGACTATACATTTATTTGTGCCTAGGAAACATAATTGTGGGTTATTTGGGTTTAATCGGTGAAGAGTCGACGGAACGAAACTCACTGATCTTTATGACTGAGCATTAGTTAATGTTTATAGCTAGTAAATAATGTCTAGACTCCTAGAGGTAGAGTCCTACCGTATCATTTGGACGCCAGTAACTCTTAGAGGTGTCACATACGCGTTGCCGACTCTTCAATACAATGGAGGATTCTGCATGTGACTGTGTTGACAATTAAAAGGACAAACCCCCCCCCCCCCCCCCCCCCCTCCAATTTACTGCATCCTCTTTAAGCTCTTTGGCAACCTTCGGATGCAACACAAAACTATGAGTAAGATCCACGTAAGATTTATATGTAGGCACATATCCTTGAACTCGAAACACATTATATTCTCCGCCACAGTCAGTAAAAAAATAACCTTACTTTAAAAAAAATATCGTCAGTCAAACTATACGTGTTTTCTTTCATTTAATAATGTAAACTGGGGCGTATGAAGCTTATCGCGAATATCACGTACTGTTTTTATACTACCCACGAGTTCTGAGCAATTGAGCATGGACCGTGTTCTTCCCTCGAGGAGAAAACGACTACAAATCCTCTTTTATTTTGATATAATATGCCAAAACTAACAGAACTCATCACCTATATCTAAAATTGTACACTGTGCTCAATCTTTTCAAAGAAAATCGAAATTCGCCATGTGTCTCTGATCATTCTAAGTTTATTTAGGACGGCCTAGATCAGTCTTTCTAAGATGTCGGTTCGAGTCTTGCTTGATCTTGATACATGACGCTCTTGTTAAAAAGCTGTACCATAATACATGAGTACTATAAAAGCAAAAAAAAACTCTTGAAATACTGCAAAAGTTACCGCCTATATCACTTTATTCTATTGTGCGACGTTCCCATTCTTTCGGTCATTTCATTCTTTACCCTTAATCCGACTGAGCTGGATAAAATATGACCTATCTATTAATCCGATGGCGTTCTTTTATATACTTCATTATAATGGGATTCTATTCTACTGAGCGGTTTACGCATGATTTAGCAACAACATAAAAATATTGGATACTGTTTGCGTTAGCATGAGAGATCATCTTTTATAATGAGATAACGATCTACGTCAAGCTAGCCAAGCCAAGAATCAGACAACATCGGTTCTATATAACAATAACACTCATAAAGAAATGAAAGCCTAGTATCGAAGCGACCCTTTATTCCCTTTGGACTGAAACAAACTAAGGAATCATCCCGTCTGATCCGGATATCCAAAACTACCTCAATATTTATAGAATGATAAAGGCGCGTGTCTCCACTTTGCATGTCAGTAATCCGATATAAGGACCAGTTTTATGTATCTATCTTGTCACACACACCTGAGTCCTTAATGTCTTCATCCTACCCCACAAAGTACTTCCTCATTCCCATGCCGAGGCGAGCATTAGCGTAGTAACTAGTATACATATATATATATGGTCTCCGATTACATAGCGACGGAGGAAATTGTATATTTGTCCTGGTTTACATAAGACCGGTCCAAACCGAATTTATCTTATGAGATATCAACTTCATTGTGGACCTTGTGGTAACAGTATGGATGAAAAAGGTTTTTATTGAACAGAAATTTCATAAAAGCTTTTACAATATAAGTGGAACGTGTGTTACGGTAAAGTTGAGAATTGCCGTTTGCTTTGACTGTGCATCGATATAGAACAAGAACTCAAGAGAATCCATTCTTATCAACAGAATCTCAAAAGTAACAATAACGTTGATAAGGTGGATGGGATGATATTGTCCTTATACTGACTGATAACATTTTACATCATCATACATATCTAATACGTAAACTATTATACAGCTTCTGTGTATTACCTTTGTGCATGAGTGCTTAGTGTTCGGAATTTCGTATCCTTATCGCCTATCCAGCAAACTCCCGCAATCTTTTAGGACGCTGACGCACAACGTCTGTCAGTCGAGTCGGTCATTCGAAACAATTGTCCTGACCTCTTCTTCCTCCTAACGTTTGTCCCGGCTTGGGGTCCGCTTGACAACCTAATCCCATGAATTAGCATAGGCACTAGTTTTACGAACTAGGCCTTATCGGGATTAGATCCGGATTCGTTACGATATTTTCCTTCCACGAAAAGCGACTGGTAAATATCAAATAATATTCCGTACATAAATTTCGATAAACTTAGTGGAACGAGCCGGGGTTTGAAACCGAGACCTCCGGATTGAAAGACTAACGTCTTACCGCCATCGCCAGGTCACCAGCGCTTCTTGCAATTGTCCTGTCCTCTGCATTTTTAATTCGTCATTTTTACAAAATCTTCTGTAATAACTAAACAATCTTATTGTGAACGAATCCCTTATCCAAAGGTCGAGAAAGGCAAATTCTGTATAAAATCCTCAAATCTGCTCACTGCTCCCGTCCCTTTCGCTAATTTGAAAACTTTTCCCATTTCGACTAATTTGTATCAATAAGAGGCACTGTAAACGGCCTGTTTCCGTAAATGTAAATAATAATTTGCTTGTCTTGTCCAATTATTTCTTTGGAGCAGTTTGAGGCGAGAAAGCCACAAGTTTCGCAGTTTTTCGCTCAAACTTCGTGCCTGGAGCTTACGCGGTTATCAAACTGATGATGTGGATCCGTACTGTGTGTGAGCGAAATGTGTATAGCATTGTTAGTAATATCCCGCTCGTACGCCGGAACGGCAAGCAGATACGCATCCGATTTGAAGACTTACACATCCAACTAAGGATTAGTAAGGCACCAGGCACCTCACAGTTGAGTAGTTCCACCAGTTGACTGACTTGTATGCGTTTAATAATTTCAAACAATTGGGCAAACGCGGCAAACTGACTTGTCTTTGGATGATTTTGGATCGTGATGTAGATGTTATTTTTACTAGAATATCATAAACTATTATTGTGATAATACACTATTATGGCATCATCTCCGCATGTCAGTTATTGAGGTGTGGCGATGACATCATTATACTGAACTCGGGCCATCGATATACCTGCTATCGTCTTTGTTTTTATGGAAATATTGTATATTACTTGTTCAGGAAAAGTACTACGTTTTCTAGTTCAATACTTAAGCGACTTAATTTTCAAGATCTAGACCTTGTTTCTTCTTACATTCCATGCGGTATGGAGCATTCAGTTTATACTTTCATCTTATACTAGTCAAATCTTGTTTTTAATAGATCGAAAGAATTGACGTGCGAAATATAACTAAACATGGAATGGAACAAAATTATCGGTTCCAAAACTCTACAACTGCGGCACTATAGGGTTAGAATTGGATGTTCATCTTTCACCGAAAAGCTAGGTACCCGAATTAGGTAATTATATATCAAATGATATTTCGCAAATAAATACGAAAGTAGAATTATTAAATGGACGCCAAACTAAAATGTTAACTGCACTAGACATTTACTATATTACTTATTAATGTCGGAAAGTAACTTAATGGTGGTAATAACTTTAATGTCCCACCTAGTTCCTGTTTCGTGCCAACTTGGGATCTATTACGGATACTTGAAAGGATTTTGTGCTACTTTTTGTATAGTTATTCTTCGTGTTTTGTACTATTTTCGCTTCTAAATCATAAGTACAATAGGTACTAACATTACGTTAAGGACAACGTGAGTCAAAGTTACTTGAAATAAATACATTCATTCATTCATTTCAAACCTGTAGGTGAATTCCTTATTAAAGAACCCTAAATACCTAAAAACAAGATCAAATACGAGAAAACAGTGTTAAACAATAATTGTCAAAACATCACGTAGTTAGATAGTTCCTTACCCTGATCATTTATTGCTTTTATTGGCACTTCTTGATAAACAAATCTTTCGTGACCTATATTGTATACCCTGAAGAACATAATACAAGGTTGACCTACATTTAACTTTGTCAACAACCAATTACAGTAGACGGAAAAACGTTAATTAATACCTGCTAGAACAATGCTATTGCCCGAGAGTCCGAAACCGCAACACGAAAAACCAACTCGTTTCGAATAATCTTCCAAACGCTGGGCCAGTGATTTCAAAGCTTAACCAACCAGAATAAATACGCACTCCGATTACGCACAGTTTCTACGGATCTCGAGGTTACGTTACATTGGCGCCCAACTCAACTTGCGCTCGCGCAATTGTGAATGATTGGCCAGATTCGAGCAAACCGCAAAGCGGGCAGCTGTTAAAAACGAAGAACGATTTCAACTGTAACAGAAGTTCCGCATTTTAGCGAGAAATAATTGATAGGGGCTTTCAGCGGTTTTTATTCGACGATGCGGCCTTCTGTATTTTTTTTATTTATTTACTATAATTTGATAGGCGCTTACATCCCGATAGGTACGGTCAGCTGCAACGAAAAAGGCCCCCGCTGCCATACAAACTTTGTATGCAGGGGGGGTCCTTTTCTCTGCAGCTGACTGTACACGGACAAGCTTTGTCCTTTTTGAATCTCTATGCTTTTGTTTTCATACAATACGAGTATATCTAAATTTGATTTTATTTGTTACAGGTATGAATCAAGAATAATTATAAAATTCTTTGGATACTGAGTACTTAAAAATTTATAGTTAAGTATGTACTTTAAATAAAGCTTATTAGAATTATCTTTTTAATGCTTTTATCGGAAATTAAGCTCATAACAGAAACTTTATTACTGTTCGGCATAGAAAATTCCCTTATATAAGTGTCCATTTTTGAATACACTTTGTATGGTTACTTTGTTACCTACTTAAAATATTTATTATACAAAAACATTAAGGACATGTAAATGCCTTCGAAATGCCTTGACAGAAACGATTGTAGTACAAGAAATTTGAGGAAGCGATGTATTAAAATCAGTGGTTTCCATACAAAACTTACTAACAAGTCAGGGATCCCCGCAAAACCTCAAAGAAACGGAGTCTCTACAGCAATCTACAATATCGAAAATATCGTCCCATTGGGAGAAGAGCGTAGTAGAATATAGACTTGTTCAGCTTTCTGTTATTTCCTGCTTTTCTATTACGTGGATTCTTTATTAACAACTAGCGGACCCGGCGTACTTCGTACCGCGATATTTCTTTTTTTTTTTCAAATATTTTAATTAGCTATTTGTTGTTATTCGGGATGGAGACGTATCCAATAAATAATGAATCATACATCATAGAGCGACTTACGGTGGTCACGACCCTCAGACATGAGGATTCGACTTTGAAGAAGAAGAAGAATCATTTAAACGTTAGTGCACTCAGAAGAGCAGACAATGGGACTACTTGGACGCTTTTCACGCAGAATGATGGGAAAATGCAAACGAGAGGGTGTAAGAGTGGAATGGAGAAGAGAATATTTTTTGAGATTTGATTGGCGGTACTAACACCTACTGTTTTGAGAAAATAAGTTCCGCTCAGTATTTTGCCGGTCATAATTCTTCTCGGGTCAGCAGAGGTGTAGAGAACCGGTGGTAGAACTTTCTGACGTTTATAAATGCATCGTAACGCGCCTAAATTAAAGAGTAGGTACACATTTTTTGTCTTAATAAAAAGTTCCTTTAATGTGGAACCCAAACAATTTTAACAAACTCATCTGTCATATGCAGGGATTCATGTTAATGTAAATTGAGGCCGCTCCATCCTTTGTACGATGAAATGGCAATTTCGTTCAGAATTCCCCGCAAATGGTTGCCTTGTATCGTTGAAACTGCGGTCTAGGCACAGATTAAATAATGCTTTAGATAGAAAATGGACGTGCTTTTCTCAAACTTGTAAACAATAGCAAGTCCTGGTTTTTGCCACGATTCAATGGATCCTGAGGTTCGGGAACCTCAATCCGAAAATTTGCGTAGGCACTAGTTTTCATAAAGGCGACTACCATCTGATTTTCGATCTTAGAGGGGAAACTGGCTAACGGCTTATTTTAGGCGTACCTAATCGTCCGGTATCGTCTGGAGGAATTCGTATGATTTCTTTCACTCACGATGTTTTCCTTCACTGAAATGCGACTAATAAATATCGATAGTTGCACGACCATCCGCAACTTCCGCGAGGCTTTTACCAAAACAAAAGCTCAAAAAGTGTTTTTTTTGCTCCTAACTCTTGCATCCTTTTGTATGATTTGAGTAAGTTTAGTATTTAAGCCTAATTATCATCAGAGCATAAGCTTAGCTGGGGATAGGTCGATTTAGATAGACATGTGCTTTCCCCTGCTACTTTTTATCGTTATGCCGCGTATCTTTGACTTATTTGTTAAAATAGTAAGTGTGGTATTATTAAACGGAATGGAACAGACATGTAGCTTTGTTTGAGCTCTCAGTCATCTTTCACAGGCTTTATTTAGCTGTAACGTATCTGCGTAAATATTATTGTATAAGTAATCCTTGCCCTAGGACAGATAGCGGAGATGTGATGCCTCAAAGTAGGCCGTTGGTGCACGGCATGACGTTAAAGGGAATAGAATACGGGGTCACTCGTGCAAGTATCACGGCCTTTGTGTTTGCTTTGACATTATAATGAGAAAAAATGGTTTCGCAACCTTTGACCCTTTTGTAACAGTTATGAGTTTTTCTTTCATTCCTGGCAAAATCTGTTAAATAGGTACTCGTATTTGGCTGCTAAATATAGTTACCAAAAGTAAAAAGGATTTATTGAATTTCACTGTGTAAATTGTCCTAAATACAAGGACTCATCTTTCTTCAATATATTTCAGTCGAAGTTCCAAATATGTGACGATTGCTTAGAAAGTTTTATGTATGTATATGTATAGCAGGCTACAAAATTAAATGGACACATTATGATTGTGCTGTGGTAGGAAGGTATTAAATTAGTGAATTGGTCTTTAAACAGTGTTTTAGTTGCCGGTGTTTTTCATATATTTGTCAATGTAAAAAAAAACATTTGATTAAAGTTAAGGTTACGCCTACTATTTGCTTAAACGTTAACGACTAATAGAAACGCTCTAATCTCATTTTATGCACCATCACGTCCGGATATAAGGCAAAGAAGTTTACGCTGCCTTTTTTCCATCAGCCCCTTATTTGAAAAAGAGCATTTAATATGCAATTACTTTATAGTTATGCTTGATATGTGTTTCAAACTTGACTGTAGACATTCCGCCAAAAATTAATAGCAAAACCATACGCACCACATGTCACATAATGCAGTGTAAAAAAATACTAAAACAGTTCTTACATAAATTGATATAAACAACCAAGTTATGAAACTGACATTTACAAATCTACTTACTGACAAAAATGTCGTTCAAATCCTTTAATGTCATCTCAACCCGTCCTCTTCATTACGTTAACTACAAACAAGTTGTGTAAAACGTTGCTTCAAAGAACAAAACGTTTTAAACTCGACGACTGTCACTTGAAACTTGCCACTTGACAGGCTTCTAAATGGTTCAGACACGAAACACATCTTTGTATGAGTATAGTCGAATGCAGAAACAAGGGGATTTGAATAGAAAGTTGAAACTTGTAATCCGGCAATAGCTATGTACTGCAAATTTTCACAGAGACGCCTTTTATCATGAATATTGGAGATTTGAGACTGTTATTTGTATTAAAATTTAATAAAGGTCCCAAGGTAAAGATACGGTAGAGTAGAGTATGCTTTAAAATTCATAAGGGCCAAAGTTTTTCTAAACGAATGTACAGGTTCTTATTCCAAAATTGACGCTAATTGTCCCAACTTCACAAGTGAGTGGGAAACGTGACAATCCTGATGAATTGGTTTATTTTACGATATTTGGACTAGGGGAAAGTTTTACTTATTTAATTTTAAAAGGTACTACTTGGCTGTAGAGCGTTTAATTAAGAGGTTTGTCTTTTAAACTAGCTTAAGAGACTTTGTTCTGAATACACACGTAAATTTCGTCATGTAGATATTTATAAAACACAAACAAGAGCTTCTAGTTGTGTTATAAATTATAATCAGTGTTCGGGATTTTAGGACACACGTAGTTTATTTCAGTTGCAACAAATACAATTCAATAACATTTTAACGAGCATTCGCACAATAAGTGGATGTTTTCCGCCGTGTTGCACTCTAAAATCCGATCACTGAATTGATAAACCACATGCCCAATTGGGTTGTATGCGAACATTATTTGAAACGTAAATTAAAAATGTTTGCAAGAAGCAACCAATTGAAAAACCTTTTATATCATTCAGGTTACAAAAAGTATGTAGGTAATAATTCTAACTGCAATGTCAGAAACTTTAATATCTAGCCAAAAAGTGGATCTTCTTCGTTCAAGGATTCAGTTCCAATCAGATTACCTGTTCATAGATTGATGTCTGCTCTCTCTGAGACGACCCCCGATCTATTATCCACTTCGACTAAGTAACATACATTGGACTCCGTCTCTCTTCTTTATGTGCCAACCTTGTGAACCTTGTGAGTGATTTAAAGCATATTTTTTTACATTACTCTTTATTATACGAGTATACAGATTAAATGCCTACCCATGAAAAGCTGCTGTTTATGTGCCATTTGTTTTTTTGTTCGGTAAAAAGAAGTTTTGTTTCACCTAATAATTAAAAATATATCAATTGCTATTTAAAGGGTTAAAACTTCTTCCTTAGTAACTTGAATTTGGCATTCAACGAGTTGCTTTACATTTCCGAGTAAATAACTTCCAGCTATTCAATAAATTTATTACAAAACGAGGAAAATTTGCGAATTGTTACGTCATTGTTAACTGTATTATTTTTGTAATAAGCTATTTATAAGTACAATATATTCACTACTTTCCGTGTATTGAAATTATGTAAGTAACTTATTTTGCCAAAACGTAATAAATCGTCTAAATAAATAATAAAAGCAGTTTAGCTTACCGCGGCTTGAATAATTAAAAAAAACATTATCTACTACCTTCACCGGTCATTGGTCATTATTTACCAATTACCTAATCTCCCTCAACTAAAAGGTCAACAATTTGGATGTTAGTAAATCTCTAGGCCAGCCACCCACATCCATCTTCAAGCATATTAAGAAATACCTTGCCAAATATCTGTTAACAGAACATTACTGTTTCCTTTTACGACACACGCCCACATTTTTTTCGGCCACAGGCTCTAACGCCAGCCGTTTTGTTTTGCATATTTATCACGAGGCTATTTATGAACAGGCTAAATAAGGTCGGTCCCCGTTTTATAAAAATGTTGCGGTTGCAGCCTTGGGACATCAAAGGATAGAAATTGCACAGGTAAGTATATGATGTTGGGGTTTTTCTAAAGTTGGATAAAGAAAGACGAGCATATTTTTTGTAAATAATGAACGTTTAATTTATGAAACTACACCATTCTCCTGTGGACTGTAGTGAAAATTTGTAGTTACAAATATTTTGTCTTAAGCACAAACTTATACGCTTGAAAAAGGAACAAACCTGAACCTCTAGCGATTAATCAAATTTCGTGGTCCTCATTATTCGATGTGGTCACGTATTTATTATGACCCCTTTTGAGATGCATTATCAGATTAGGTCCACGTTGAGCTCCATGATACCGCATTGACACACAATTAAATAGTGTAAAATATTATTCTTTATTTGGTGTTTACTATCTAATACTTAACTCACAAATTAATCCTAATCAATCAAATGTCGAGGCCATTTCTATCTTCCGTTTTGCTCTACCATAGAAGCCGTCCTTAAGTAACCACGTTACTTTAGATATAAAGTACGACACTCGACAGCGTATAATCTATAGCCATATTCAAGCGCCCCCTTAACATGCCTAAACCACCAAATTTTGTACCTTACACTATGTGTACGTCATTACATTACTAACTCTAATAGTCAACCCTATGCATAATTTTAGACGTCATTGTGTGACTCAACTTGACCTAGTCAGGATGTGTTTGGAATCTTGAACTTGGAAATTTGCATATTTATTGAGTTTGAGACTACTAAGGCATTCTATAATTACCTTTGATTGCTTGTGTAATGTCTGCTATTAATTTGGTGTGTTAATTAAATTTGATTGACTTTAACTTCTATGTATGAGAGGTTGTTGTTATTAAGTGAAATTGATTCTGCATGCTGATGACAATATTAATTATGTACATAAGTATAATTGTTGAAATCTTAAGCTAAGTTAACTCATACCTAAGTTTAACTTGTTAGGAGAAAACACAATTTGAAAGTAAAAGCACTCGATCGATTTAAAATACTTAGATATCTATTTAGCCACCCATGCATGACTAAAAGCAACAATAAATAAGCATTTAATTTAACACAGCGATAATTAACAACCTGTCCAATGGTCCAGTAATTAGTAACGTATGTAAAATTCGAATTTTACGCATCATAACGTCGTAATGTCAATAAAAATGCTCTTATTCTATTTCTCACAGTAAGTAAGTCAGTAGAAGAAATGCATTGCGTGTTCCTCTTACTTACACGATCAGCATATTTATTTATATAGCATATTATTTATTATCAATTTCGCCAGTTTATAATGATCTGTGGGTCAAATATAAAAACTTCGTCAAAAGTCCTGGTCCGTCTATGGTGATGTTCTTTAGCTAGAGATAAGCTTTGTGAATGACATTACTCCTCCAGGCAAAAGGAACCCATGTATTGTTATCTTGTAGGTGCTGCGTCTCTGTCTTATTCATTCTCAGTCATGCAAAAGAGGGAAAAAGAATATACCAAGCAGCTACAATATCGCCTTTTCCGGTTGATAGTTTCGCTTTCTTTCCATGCGCGATATGCATTTCCCTTTTGGCACGCACTTCAGCTATATCTGCATCCCTGTCATTACATCGGCCGGGCTATAAATCAATGCAGCTGCATTTTGGGATGCAACTCATGCAACTTATTTCAATGAGGAACAGATATTTCTGGAAATACATTGCTGTATTTTGATTTGCATTGGAAGAGTTACGCTTCTGTAGAGTAGAAATGATTTTGGGCAAATCTTTTGCAAGTCAGTTTCCTTTTGAATGTGACATCGAAGATGATGTACTAATGAACTTTGGTACCTGTCTCTATCATCAAAAGAATCAAAACGCATAGCTTCAAGGTCTAAGTTTTAACTTTACGAGGCAAGCTCAAAAATTAATGCTTTAAAAGCCAACTAACTCGAGACCCAAACTATTAAACATTAAGTATAGCTCATAGATTATATCCGGTACCATGTTTTGAAGCAACTAGTGTCGGACGACTGTGATCCACCGGTTTTCCGACAAGCTGAAGAGCTTATACGGTGACTTAAAGTCTGGAAAGTTGCTGGTACTGGTACGTCACGTCTCACCAACTGTGTTACACAGTGTTGGAAAATTGATCCTTTGCAAAACGGCCTCTTTAATACGGTCCATGAATAATAAATTGGCTGTTTGATTTCCTGGCTTTAGTCAATTCGCTTTTACCACCCTCATCGCACCTTTTTTTAGGGCAACTAAAGTATGAAATGAAAACATTTAAATCGAGACAGGCAGAAAGGAACACTTCATTTGATTTTTGAAGTACATTAAGCACTGCTGAGCTTTTTGATCAACACAGCTTACTGCGTGCGTTATGGCAAAAGTTTCGTTACTTATATACAGTTTAGTACATATTAGTTACTTATGGCAAAAGCACAAGCAGTTTGTCTCTATCACATTTGTCAGATATTCTGTCAACATTGTCAAAAAAATTACCTGCGTCTATGTCCAAAATTACTTTATTCCAGAAATGTTTAGGTTCAATAATATTTGTTTTAGACGTCAAATGAGGAATACATAGTTAATGTTATTAGTAAATACTAATAAGAATAAGATTGGAAAAGTTTCCGATAGCCGAAGGTTAGTGCAGATGCGACTGCTCTGACACATTTGCAATACCGGCACACCTCTTTCGCCTCTTTGTTATCTTATTTAATCATCATGTTAAATGTCCATTCAAAATTAAAGCTTTTGTCATCACGTACTAATCCACACAATCACCGGATCATTTTTAAACCTTATGCCAACTGTGTAAGGTCTAACTGTTTATTTATATTTGTTACTGTACCCTCCTTTGTACCGACATTTCCTGCTCCTTTGTCAGTAATTCGGCGTTCATAAACAATTGTATGGTCCGTATTAACGTGAAATGGATGTCACGGTCAAATGACACGGTTAATTTGACTTCACGTTTGTTTTTGGCTCGCTTTTTTAATTGTTATTGTGTGTGGCATTGATGTCCATAATATAGCCTCTTGACGACCGGGTTTCAAAATTTGCCAGTGTAAATTTAACTCTGCAGAATTGACAAAGAGTCGAAATTGTATAAAATCGTTCAAGTCAATAAGTCGGTACAAACAAAATCTAGTTAATGTTTGGTTGATTTCCGTTTAAGAACTTTTTCTGTTAATTTATAAAGGTTTCCGTTTCCTAAAGATTGTCTGGAAGTGCTTGCTTTTTAGTCTTTAACTTGTGTATACTTTGTTCCTTTAATTTAAAGTGTGTAAATTTAACTAAATTAAGATGTTACCTAATATTTGGAATAGGTTAATTAATTGATTTTTTTAATCTTATAAAAAGTCAATGAATACTAAAAAGGATATGCAGGTGGTATCTATATTTAGTCCAGCAAAATGTGCATTTTTATCTCTCACATTGGACGAATCAGTCGCGCAATTACTAGATGCAGGTTTACTAAGCCCGTGTTTATACTAAATGCAATCACTAAAATATGTATTAAACTGAATTCAAAATTCAAACACGCTTGACGTTTTGAACATGATATTATATTACATTTGTGGTCGTAGACATCCACTTTAAGTCCCGTTTTTTTCATACAACAAGTGAAAATCGACAAGATCCAATTACGTTTGGGAAAGTATAATTTCAGTAAAATACTTGAATATTTTAACAGCATTTGTTTCTAGCTTGTACTTCCCCTAGACTTATAAAAAAAATCATTGAGGGTATTCGTCCCCGCGTTTAAATTGAAAGCACTTGAAAACTAATTTACTACCGAAGTATCAGATTTGTTCAAAATAATATATTTTAATTGCAAGCGGAAGCATACTTCGTTAACTGCCTCTTGACCTCATTTTATAAAGTACGTTTATTGTAACATTCCTATAAAAATTAAGCTGTTGAAAAGGTTTTCATTGGTTTATTTGAAATTTTAGAAATGGATGAAAGTATGGTTATATAAAGGCTTTGCTGAGGTTCGTGGAGGAGCTGGGGTGGTTAGAGTAGCGCCATCCCTGTATTTCACGCAAAATAGGCACACTGGATGTCGACTTGCGGAAAATGCCCAGTACAACTAACTAACTCAGTATAGTTAATTACATAGGGTACAAACGTACCGTTTAAACTATATCTTCTGAGGCTATATTTCGATAATATTGTAATATATTGTTCTTATACCTTTAAGTTTTAGATGTCTTTAAAAATGGTGACTTAGAATTACGATGGCTTTTCGCTAATTACCAGCAATTTACAACTGATTTCTTTAAAGCTTTGTCATTTTCACGTAGTATTATTTAGACATAGACCACAACTTTAAACCTACCTATGTTGACGTGATAACGTCTTATAAATCGAAACACCGGTAGCATGCACGAAAAAGTGTCACGTTGTGGACTGATCTCTATGGTAACGTTCTGGACAGATCTCTATGGTAACGTTACGGCCATGGTATCACGCAAAATTATCGTCCGTAAACCGTAAAGTCAACCTTTTTTTTAGGTTTTTAAATTACTTGATCTTAAAATGCCTCAAATGCTAACTTCATCAACTAGAGTAGAGTGCTAGTTAATAACGAAAAAAAAAGTACTCACAATAAGCGAGAAAGTAGACACTATCCAATAAAGCTTCTTAACTTAATTTAAAAAACCGCACCCAAGTCAGCCCACTTTAGAATTGAGCCATTGTGAACGCGACTCAGAACGTCTTGAAAGGGCCAGGTGCCCACGCATCTGCCGCGATGTTTACAAGTCTCGACACACGTGCGGTGCGGGTATTGTCAATATCGTGCCGTAACTTACGTAGTTATGATACAACGGTGCTTCGGTTGATATTGCAAATTGTTCTATTTTGTATTCGTTTTAAAACTTGAGTAAGACTGACTATTTTTAGACATGACTACACAGAAGTAAAACAACGGTCTAAAGATTCTAAAGCTATCAAAGCGGCAGGACCCAGGCTGCGCCTTAGGGTCACGTAGAGAGGAAATTGGCACAGGACCGGGTCAAGTGGCGTACACGAAGAGAGGCCTATGGTCAGCAGTGAGCGATAAAGGGCTGATGATGATAATGTTGATGAGAGAGGAACCGCCGGACTAAGCGCGCAGTGTCCAGGATTACCGCCTTCTGAATCAGGGGTTACCGCTAAGTTCGAAAGAATTTCGTAAGAAAATCGACAATTCGTTGTCCCTGTCTCTTTAGCTCTTGTTAATTCAAAAGAGGATGATTCAAATAGGCGATTCGATGAACGAAGTGGTTCGCGCTTATATGCCTGAACTGAACTTTGGTCTCAAATTGTTGCCGAGACCCTTCGTGGCATTTCCCATAAGACCGTTAATTTCAGCACGTATAATTTCCCATTCACATCAACGTTTTGTTTTACGTATGTTACCGGTTGCCTAAAAATATAATCCGCATAGTTATACCTAACGCCCAAATTAAAAATCGATAGTTTATCCGGCGTCCATTTTCCAGTCTGTCGGCTCGATTCCTTAACAAAAGAACAAACGGTTCAATGAACCTTTTTACACCAAAACTTCGACGTATCATACTGCAGTCATATGAGGGAAAAATCATTTTTTTTGTGTAACCTACCAAAATAAATAAAAGAAGAGTAGGGCTAAAGAAAAAAGGTAGTTCTTATCAATCTTTTTTTTAGTAATATTAGTGTAAGTTCAGTAAAAATCCTAAATTTAGATAGGACTTTTTATTGTACCTATTCAGGTTTGGTACAAAAATATTCTAACCGTTTGCATGTTTCACTAATTTGACTTTGTTCTTCATCACTTTACTTTTGATCACATTTTAACGTAATGTTACATTACAGTAGTAATGTAACTTTTAGTTAAACGTTGTTCTTTGTTGAACTTACAGGTTGAGTGACCTGGGTGGCGCCTGCGATTGTACTCGTAGTTTGCGGTTAACTAAACACTAGTCACTAATATGGACGGATTTCCACTTCGCAGTCTTCGATCTAGCATCTTCACGTGACTCTTGAGAGCACTGACCTTAGAAAAAATATACTATAATCCCACCAAGTTCACTCCGCATAGCTTGTGATACCTTAATGCTTGGAAAGTCGATGCAGAATTAGCATAGTTGGACCCTAGACGTGCAGCGGTCTGTGGCTTGAGCTTCGTGCTTGACTTCGCTTCGAATCTTCCTAAGTCTTTACTTATATCCGGATCTAAAACGTCTTGATTCGAAATCTTCATGTCAATTTACTTGATTGCTATAAGAGGTGAATTCGACGAAGGTAGCTTTTCCTAAATGTGCTTTTAAGTTATGTTACATAGTATGAATGTAATTCACTAATGTGCGTGTTTTGTATCCAAGTTGCCTGCCAGTCCACTACGAATCTTCAATAGAAGTTAATAATAAAACTTATCGTCCCATTAGCTGTCTCTAATTGATAATACTTACATAATTTCATACTTTTTGTAAATTCATCTTTCATATGAAAACAATATAAGGTATTGTATAGAATTAGCCGTAATTTTATTCTGGAGTGAATTATCTGAATCAATTGTCTGTTGCTCATAATGTATTAACAAGATTTGTTGCCGCTGTCGATAGTATACTTATTGTATTGCCTTTTTCTGTTTCACGTCTATTGCCAATCTATTATTTATTTTCTCATAATGTTTGTATTGTTTCTCTCCGTCCCAAACAAATAACAAACTATATATATTTTACTCACTTTTTCCTTTTAACCTACCAAAACTAATAGATAGTAAAACGAATAGTAGGTATAGGTACTTACTGATAACTCCATATCGACAAAGTGCGACCTTTTTTCCTGGACTGACACATCACACATACATATAGCGGTAGTTAACACTTAAGATTGGCATGCAAAAGCAGGCGATCAGAAGAAGATTCCGCCAAGGTGTTCAAAATGAGCTCCACACGACTACCTATATTTGCAAGAAAACAACAGAAGACCGACAGAAAATAGAGGTGGCCCAAAAAATTCTGAGCGCTTGGCAGCTTCGATATATTTGATGTCGACTCCACTGTACAATATTAAATTAACAGAACAGCTCAAATCAACACTGGTTGTGCTTATAAAAATAAGCTGAAATAAGCCCACAACGAATGTGGTTTTGTTTTTGTACGGCGGTAAAAATGTGCAAAGGAAAATGTTCTGGAATTCACACGGGGTTTCAACCTGGAAAAAATGTTTTGAGGTTTTACAATTATACTTGTTTAGGTTAGAGAAATGGTTGGTTACGAGTATAACGCTAAAAAAACAAAAAGGAAAACGTGTGAAAAGAACCTTCGAGTTTTTTACTTCAATCGCGATTAAATGTTTCCGAGGTTTCGACACCTGGTCGAGGACAACTTCTGACGTCCCAGACAATGACAACACAGATGTACGGGTGAATTTGTTCAACTATCCGACGAAAATCTATGTTAAACATCAGAAAATGACTACATCCGCGCACAGTTGTATGCCAAGCTATTGTTGAAACTATGTTACCGGTCCCCAAGTTGGCGATAATAACCATCTTTCCTGTATCAATGTCTGGGTGGTTTCTTAGTTTTAATCGCTTCTCGCACCACTCGTGCCACCAGACCAGACCACTAGTGGGTTACCGGTTACCATTCATATCACCTAACTTCAAGTCCGCAAAGTCAGGTCTTAAAGTGAGTGATGCTGACGGCACAGTGTCGAAAACTAGTAAAGACCCGTTAATAATAGCGGAAATGGTGCATTGGCAGAATGGAAAAGAGCCTTGCTTAGCCGCGGGTGGACGTTCCAGATGATGATCATTGTAGATTGATGGAAACTTGTCTGGTGAAACGACTGATTTATTATATATGTAGAACCTACTAGATGTGACATTTAGAACAAATTTTGAGCGCCATGTTTCGCGGTTGACAGCTATGACTGAATCAAAGAGTACGCCAAGTCTATTGTAGTGATTTTCACTACAACTTTTGGGACAAAAAAAACGATGTCATCTCCTGTTACCGCTTAAATTTCGTGTAAAGTCACTAAAACTTCGCTTGTCAGAATAAAGTAAGTAAGCATTTAGGTTAGGATTGGAGTGAGTTTACCTTAAAGACGGCTTTGTCAAAATAATTGGCTCTCAAACTCAACATACGATTAATGATGTTCCTTGGAAGTACATACAAATGTGGTCAAAGGAAGTAGAATTCAAAGCAAAGTTACCTTAATTAACCTACTTACTCATGAATATACATAGATAGGGATAGGGCCTATGAAAAGCTTATGCCAGATATGCCTTTTTCCATTTAAAGCTGTATTTGTATCGATAAGCTTTCTAATGAAGGTAGTACCATTTCAAAATAATCTGTGTGCTAGTAATTTAACAATGGCATAAATATAATACTTGAATATCAAAAATGCCTCAGTACTAATAATAAGATTCGACATAAACAACCATAACCATAAGATATGACTCATTATTACAATAATCAGCTTATTTTATTTTCGTAATGATAATGAATTGGCAATTAAAAAACATCAATGGTGTGTAAAAGAGTCATATAGAAGTTGACTGGCATAGTCGGATGATTATTGAGATAGCACTTACTAAATCAATATATCATACTTGCAAACTATCCATGATACATGTTACGTAATCTCGACATTACTCATGCGTTGACGGACAACCAACAAAGCCTAAACATACTCAAATGGATGCGGAAAATGATCCTTATAATAAATTACTAAATATAGCAGAGTTGCTATTCCAATCGCTCTCCTTGCGTTGCTCACGAGGACGTACCATATAACTCCAATATAACACAAAGGATAGAGAAAGAAGATCTTCGAATTTCAATGATGAAGGAACCAACAACAGCCGTGCACTGCCTCTGATATCAACCTTTATCTGTTATCATAACCGTCTCGTACACTGGCTCACTTTTGGTGGTCAATATGGTCCCGGCACGACGCTGCTATTTAAGAACATTTCTGCCCAACTGGAGGTATCAGTTTTACGAGAATTCTTCTCGCTAATCCCCAACTATATCGAAGTCTGCTCCAAATTCGGTATCGACTATCGAGTAGGTATGCAATGTATGCATACTTGAAGATCACTTTGATACTGGTTTTCCTAACCTTAGTGACGCGTTCTTATAGCAAATGGAATACTATTTCAGGGATTCTGAGGGGACAAAAAGGTGAGTAATGTTGACCATTTATTAAAGTAGTGTTACACGTTGACCGCTAAGGAAAAGGACTAATATGCTAAAAGGCTTACATAAGTTACATAAGCCTGTGTTGTAGTTTGGAGTAGTACTTGTTTTGAGGCACCACCTACACAAACTTAGTGAATTAGGACTGCAAATATCATAATTAAAACATATTAATGTACTTCGTAGGTAAATAGCTAACATTTACTGAAAACATGAGCGTGGAATTGCATATGTAGTGGTTGTACCGTGTTGTGCCTCTTTGTGTGCGGATTCAAATATAGAATGCCTGTACACAAACAATACTACTACATATGCAATTCCACGCTCTCGATAATTCATCTATATCATACTAAGAGTTAACAAAAGTTTAAGGCTATTTTAGATGGGACACCAACTGGGGCCCGTTTCACAAAATCTGCGTCGGCGTTGCTCATATAAATTCAGAATATAAAACAGAGATGCACAAAATTGCGGTGCACTTACACGTTCGGGCAAAGGTGAACAAGAGGTGTGTTTATATTGAAAATTCGGCTTGGCGGTGTTCGTGGAAAATTGATTTTGCAATGCGATTTTGGTGCAAAGGCTCGCCAGACTGGGAGATTGCCCTGAAACTGCGAATTTACTGATAGACAATTTAGAGTAGGTGCCTAGTTTTGGCAACATGAAACCAGCCCACGGGAATTCGTCATAAATAAACTTAGATCCTTCGGTGACAAAAACAAGAATCACTGATAAAATTAATTTAGGTACACTGTGTTTTTTTCTGAAATTTTACATGACCAACGTGAACGTCATTATCGTCAAAAATGGTATACATTTATTTACATAACTAAATATACAGAGGCACTACAAATACTAAACTAAATTAATAACTAGCTAACATCTAAACTAGGCCCTTGCGGCATTGTACCAAGGATGCTGGCGGCATTTATCGTCTGCATTCAAGATCAATGAAAACAGTTTTTTTTGTATTGCGGTTTATATTCTAATGAATCTGCACGAGTATTATAGTGAATTTTGGCTTACCACCTCAACCTTGTACAATACACATTTCTATGTTGATTTTTGTAGGTTTTGTTCCGTTTCAACTGACTTCAAAATTTTGAAGGAGGAGGTTCTCAATTCGCCGGGATCTTTGTTTTTGCAATTTTTTATGTATGTTGACCGATACCGGTGCCGATTTGGAATTATTATTTGTTTGAAATAGTCAAACTTCACAGTTGGTCCCATTTTCACCAGTTCAGGATCTGATGATGGGATCCTGGAGGAATTATAGGCACACCTGTAGTGAATTCAGTATTTATTATAGTAGCTCGGGCATTTGTATTTGTAAAGGTGGGGCATAAGTGAAGTTGGTTCTTTTTTGTTTTAAATTATTATTCCATCCACACTGGAATCAAACGCCACTCCATAATCATAAACGTCTCTGCTGACAGCTTTTAAAACCATCGCCGATTAAAAGCCGACTAATTGTCTTTTAAAACACCCAAAGTGGACTAAACGCCATAACATAAAACATTCGATGAACTGTTTCAATTAATGAAATGTTCCGGCGTTGCCGTAAATATCTGTCTCAGCTTTCTTTTGATACATTCCTATACTTAGTAACTATAAGAGTAGTGGATATATAATGTATACAAAGAAAACATTAGTGTATGTGTAGTAAATGAGATGTTACAAAACTTGGGCGATCACAAGCAACTCCACTCGTCACTTTTAGGACTATTTTTCAAGACAATTTGGTGTACCTCTTTTCCTATTTTTGTATGAGCAATTCGTGTAAGATGTTGCTTTTCAAAGCCACCACATGAACAACTTCTGTAAGTATCTAGTTTTAGAAACAGCCGGAACCATCATTGAATAATGATGAAATATTAAAGTTGAACACGTTATTAATCAATTAAATATTCTAACATCGACTGTATAGTATAAATGAAAATGTTCATAGGTAAGTCTATTTTCATAACTCCTCGGTGAACCAACAAGTAAGAGTGAGCCCATTGCATCCCGTATAAGCCGATACACGCGCAAACGTTTCATAATCCTTCTTGAATACCGTTATCAATAGGGTGCCATCATTGATTTGCCAAAACTGTGGGATATTTATTTGGTCTCCTGTCCTTGTAACGTTTCGTTGAATATTTTATTTATGTAACTATTTAATCTTAATCTTTCTTTCTGTTTAAAATGCTGTATATTTACTTTGACTAAATCTATTTAAAAAAAAACATCGGAAAATTTTTGTTCAAAAACAACTGTTATTTTCTTTTAAAATCGTGACACTGAATATATAGTAACAGGAACAGGTATGAAGTATATAATGTCGTGAGGCATACTAACATTTCAAATTATGATGATAAAACATGAAGGCATGGCTCTCCGAAACCTGCCGTCCTTAGTGACGAAATACAAGTGAGTTAAATCGTCTTCTATTACATTGTAAGTATAATCAACTTACCATCCTGAAAATGATATTAAAAACAACAACATCAACATCATTATTTCAAAACGTAAACAATCCCAGCATTTATTTATTAACATAAATGAAACGACAATATTTCGTTACAAGCCGCTTGTTGTTCTATAGAACATCTAAACTCGGAACGTGCGAAACAATTATGTTTCAGTTTAGCTTTGTTATGCTTCATAACAGTAACGTAATTACGTGAGCTCGCGTGGAATTTCGCTTCGTTAGTTTGTATAAAACCCTTGGGCACAAACGTGGGCTTCATTTGGCAAAACGAGTACTAAACCTGTATTAAATACCTACTTCTTAGTTCATTAAAAATTTTAAATAAATTTTAAAATATATGTAAATTGTCAAGGAAATAGTTACACAGACTTACGCGAGAGATCTTCGCGACTTTATACATAAGGTCGAACGAGTGCTGATGAAGATTATGCTAGCAATGCAGTTCATTAATATAAGCGCCATCTCTGAACAACATAGCGAACCAAATTAGAGTCCTGGCACAATCCAACATTCTCCGACGCCGTGGTCACCGCATGCGCGTCTGGATACACTTTTACTCGCATTCCTAATACGGATGCGTACGCGTTTCACTCGTCGCTAGCGGCATACCAAACTGCGCGTGAGTTGCAGTCCTCACTGTGATCTATCCGGAGTAACAAATACTGTATTATGACGTCATGTGCCCGTCTGTACTTATAACTTACAATTCGACAAGAAATACAACCCGACGTGGCACTGCATCGTCGGGCGCAACTTCGGCTCGTACGTGACGCACGAAACGCGCCACTTCATCTACTTCTACCTCGGCCAGGTCGCCATACTCCTCTTCAAGAGCGGTTAGGCCTCTCCCGCACATTTTGCTCTAAATTCTTTGTTGTTAGGATGCAGTATTACCGGGCCCGAGTGCCTCGCCTCCCGGGCCGCATGGCCGCATCGTTACATTCCTACCATCGGGTGTCCCATGTCTCTCAACTTACGCGGGCTAAGTGACCTAAAGAGGATCTTGATCTCTAACACGAGAGATCACCACTCTTCCCTATTTTTCCCCACTCGGTTCAAGTAGGATATCCAAAGGACGGTCAGACATGTGAAGGTTTCGTCGCTCCAGCGGTATCTAGGGACGTTTCCTTCTTGGATGTCGTACATATACATACTCCTGACAGCACTTGTGGAATGAGCTCCCTGCTAAAGTTTTCTTGATGGACTATTTGAGTATTTGGTTCTTTAAAACACAGGTTGCAACCCTACAGGTCAGGCACACTCCGTACAGGTTTTTAAAGGGTCGGCATCACACAATATAAGACACCCCTAGTTTTGTAGGCTTCCAAAGCCGTGATTGCTTACTATGATACGGGCCTATGCCTATATACTTATTTGGCACCGACGTGGTAGGTACATAAAAAGTTTTAGGTGTCCGACCAAGCGGAGACTTTTACGTGTCATAAAGGCATGTTTTCTTTTATGGATCTTCATGATAATATTTATTAAGTTTTAAGGACGGCTATTTTCATTTACATTTAATATTGAGTATCAAACTTTAGCTGGCGGTTTGTAGACTTGTTTGAACCATATTATATTATAATACAGTGTTCTTATATTTATTTTATTTGTTTCAGGTAAGAAATGGGTTCCGTGGACACTTGAGTATAGAAATTAAGGAAGTAGATAATAGAGTTTAAGTAACCGATCGGAAAACCATGTGCCTGGAGAAGCAGAAGAAGTCATACTAATACTCAGGTACAAGTATTCGGGTAATTCCGAATGGAAAAAAAGTAGCGAATATTTAATTCCAAAAATGTATTACGAAGTGTAACAAAGTTGCTTTCAAATCCATTACTTTGTATTTTTAATTACTTTCACACCTATAAACTAGCAAAGGTTTATTACGCAACGCAAGCGAGCTATCGCCTCGCCTCGATCCTAGTACTAGTTGTATTCACGACCAAGAGGTCCTGAAAGAGCCGGAAACAGCTAGAATAATATGTACTTTATTAGTTTTATTATATATCTACACTACATGGTGTTTCTCTAAACCTTAGTCATATTATGCGAGGTGATTAGATAGGTTACACTGAACAACTTTTATATACTATGGGACTTACTCCGAAATACCGAAAAAGTGTTTGACTGATTCATACATTCAGCCGATCATATGGCGACGTTTTCTATGGGAAGGGAAGGTCAATTTTTTTATTGGATTTCGGGATAAGGCCACGTTTTCTTTGTCCTAGTATTACTTTCTTGTTCGACTCTTCACTCTCGGATATTTGTTCCTATATGAGCAATTTTTCTTAGGCATTCTTACGGTATTTTGTGGCAACAAAAGTAAAGTACGAGGGTTTTGTTCAATTTTCTGACACCAACCAAAACAAAAAATACACCATGTTTTACAGAAATATTGCAACGTGTCCAGCCAAGTTCAAATATGTGTCAGTATACGGACAAAGGGACCACTTTGTCAATATGGAGTTACGATTGCTCTCTAAAACTACGCAAATATGCACTATCTATTAGTGAAAGAAAAAAATGTCCTTGTAAATCGACAAAGTGGTCCCTTGCGCTAAACTCGTCCACGTGGCACATATTTATGTATTACATGATTCATAAGGTTCCTTTTTATTATAATTTATAATAATTTATATTTATATACGAGTAGTAAGTAATTCAGAGGCGAATGCTTCTTTAGCGATGATAATTAAAGTCTAGGAACCTCCTATAGGGTTTTAAAAGGTAATATGTATCACTACATTTTAAGAATATAACACTTTTTAAATCCAAGGCATAAACGCGTACAAAAGAGTTTAATTACCGAATTACGGAACAAATCCGCCATGTTGGAACCATTAAAAATCTGGAACGTTCCATTAAAAGCGTTTCAATTACTACTGGGAAATAATAAATTAGCTGCTGAAGCGATTTAGTGCATTTTTGTTGAAAATTTGTGCGGTGTTTTTTGTTGAATCAGTAGCAGAATACGTTTTTTTTATTAAATGGTAATAAACGATTGTACAGATACCTATGCGATTTAGTTCCTATGTAGCAATGGCGTGTCGAGATCTTATTTCCCATTGCCTTACCTAGTTCTAGACGAAGAGTACAGGCGGATACTGTATATTAGTATAGTATAGTATACTATACTATCTCGAAGAAAAAGCATGTCAAACCAACCTCGGCTTCTCTTTCTCATGTACTCTCTGGACCTGAAGGAAGATCAGTAGGCTTCGGTGACCGCTTATCTTCAGGCGAGCTGTATGCTTTAATCTTTACCGGCATGATATGAAAATAGATATAGGTCGGTTTTTTTTTTAATTTTACACATATAGTAACCATATTTATTTCTTTTTTAACTTTGAATACACACGCATGACATGTACACAGAACGCAATTCAACATGGTTACTGACGTGAGCGTACATTTTTAATCACCCCAACTCTGAGTTAGCGAGACTTAAAACAAGCAAACTTCAGTATAATTCGGAACTTCTTGGCACTTCCGTTATTTAATCAACAAGTATACAATTCTTTCCGAAGATTCGTATCAAAATATATAAAACATTCTCTTACTAGAGCTATTTTTTATTTTTCAATATTACAAAATAACGCAGTACAAAATGTACTGAAGTAGAGTTCTACTATAGTCCTACTCCAGTACATTTTGTACTGCGTTACTTGATAATATTGAAAAATTAAAAAAAAATACTTAATGAAATTATTTTCAAAATTGCTTTCTTGGGGTTAGATATGAGCATATCTAGTATCATTGTTGATATACAGTACCAAAAAAAACCAGCCATATCGTATCTGGGGGAGCCCAAACTTGGTATGTTTTGATAATTATTTTTGTTTTAATTTTTAAAAAATGGCTGAAATATAATGATGTGGTATATTATTAGAACCGCCTCTATTAGCCCTTTCATATGATACCACACACGATAGGTTTTTGAAAAAAAATTTTTTTTTCCCATACAAAAAAAATTATGAATCAGCATCCCCCTCCTAAGGGAAATTTTTTTAAGAACTGCGGATGAAAAATTTTGTTTTGACCTCTAGTATGCGTGTGCCAAACGGCTAAACTGTACATCGATTTGCGGTTTCTTTTTGTATACAAGGGGCACTATTGAGGCTAATTGTATCTACTCAGATGCAATTCTGCTGTTAATGACCTTTACAACCAAGCACCCGAAGGTGTGGGTAATCCTATTCATTCATACCCGCTTAGTAGGTCGCGAGCTGTACCTATGGCGATGGTGGGGACATATAGAAATAGCGTTATCTGAATAGGGTTTTTTTTAGGTTAGGAATCATTCCTAACCTAAGAAAAACCCTATTTCCATCGATCCCTGGGGGCACTGATGTAAATACACCGTAGCCTTCTATCTGACTGGACGTGGCAAGGATCGGATCCTTAATCTTATGTCCAAAAAATATCATACATTTATTTGCTTATCGGTAAAGAAAACACTGTGAGAAACTAAGACTTATTCCATTCCATTCCAACTCCTGCATAGAAGTAAATGTCAGCTTTCAGTAGCCGTTGCAAGTGCATGTGCGTACGTCAGTTTTGAAAACAATAATATAGCCAAGTTCTCGGTGGGCACATTTTTCAATTAACCAGGAAAGTTTACATGACAAGAAGGACCTTTTTACAGCAAAGCCCCACACGTCGCATCGCTATCAAAAGCATATCTTATTGATGAAATAATTCAGATATGTTTTTGTGATAAAACTTGTTATCATTAGTCTATGATTCACGGGTTTTGTAGTTACTTATCTCATCGATGGTTTTCCTTCTCGATGTAAATAAATATTAATCTCGCGGTTCCTTAACAAATTCGTAGCCTTTAAATTGGGCTTACTGATATTCTTGCAGAGTAGTTCCGCCTTTAATAAATTCTTGACTATTCAACCACTGATTCTCTCCTTAACCTTACCAACTATTCTTAGGTACAAACAGCAAAACCTTTAACTGATCATCAGTAGACCTTATGCCGTTGCAATAGGGTTTAGAAAAGGTCAATTGACGGTGTTGGCGATGGTACCTTAGAATGCGTTTCCACCAGAGATGAGCGGGGATGCGTTACGAGAAATGTATAAGATAAGAACCAATCCTAGAGCTGTTCTGTGTGAGGGTACGTTAATGAAGTGATTATATTGATATTGGTTCTAAAATCTCATTCCTCGCAACACACCCTCGCTCATCTCTTGGAAATGCAGCCTAACTATATCAGAAAACAACTAGTGAAATGGTAGTTAAAAAGTTTCCACAAGGAAAACATAGGTAAAGGCTTTACTTGCACCTAAGCTTAACGCTTCGAAGGTTTATCGTACAGGAATCAATACCGCCATAAACGAAAAACCATAAAAACAATCCACCAAAACGCCCACGTTAATCAAAAACTTGAAGCGGCAAAAGAAACATAAAACTCTACGTATTACCACCTCAACGGAAAACGGCGTAAGTAACGTAATATATGTTCTAGGAAAGACCTTTTGTGTTAGCAGTCCAGCTTGTTCCATTTCACTGGACTATAAAGCGAACGCCCCAGAATCCAGCGCTATTGCCATCAAATTCTGGATGTAACCTCAGTAACCATGTAACTTGGGTCTATTGCGACAATGCTTGCTACGGATTTTAAGGTCAATTAAATACTGGATAATTTGCGGCGGGTATCAGTAAATGTTGGGAATTAGCCTGGAGATGTCCTGATAGCTCACCAATATAAGGTATAGTCAATAACACTGCAGTCCACTGATTCTTCCAAGAAGTGAACTTTTGTGGACGAAATTTTCATACTTATATCTGATTTATTTCAAGTGTTAAAATCTCTAGCTAAATTGCTCTATGATTACGCACAGTTGGAACATGGATTTTGACTTCATTACTTCTATTTTGAAATTGTTGACTCCAGAACTCCTTTATTTTGACTTCATAACTCCTGGAATGGAACGACGTCCTCCACGATTGCATTAAACCAGCGGATGGGTGCTGTACTGGGTATCCCGAAATTCTTTCAATGGTTCTCTCTAAACCGACGAGTAAAGTTAGGTTCACGACATGTGGATATTATACGGTACCCGTGTAAAGAAATCCAAAAAAAATCCCACAGCAGATAAAGAAAAGACTGTGTACCTACGATAAAATCCGGGCACGCATGATCTGGTATATCTTTTTTTCGGATCCAGATATTCAAGCAGTTCTTTTATTTTAATAATCTGTAATTATAGTAATAACTAATAAAAATATAATCATATTACAATTGTTTGGGCTTGTCTCAGTTTTTACTGAAGGTATTCCATCATCCCTTCATACCTTTAATTTTTTGTCCAGCGTTTTTTGATAATATTCACTCGCTTCCTGCAACATTTCCACAAGTGTATTTATATCTTCACAAGCTGTTTTATGCTCAATAGCATGTCATCTTACAGGAAAAAACTGTTTTGAAACTCGTTTCTACTTGAGGTAGTCAGAAAAACTTTCTACTCCAAGCACTGAAAGTAATTTTTATATGGGAGGCAAAAAGTCAAACTCATCAAAGTTAGAACACCTCAGAACTATTTCAATCTAAATTCACTTAGAAAAATGTTAACTATAGTGAAAAGATAATGTTAAGGTATAATTTGATTTATCTTATCTAAAATAAAAATAAAAAATTTAACAGTAAAAATTGGTAAACGCTGTTAGAACACCGTGTAAAAAATATAGGCACTGTGGGATATATAGTGATCAAACTCACAGACAACGTAACGTTTTTATTACGTTTTTAATTGTATCATATAGCTTGATAACCACAAATCATTAAAAAGAATTGTTGCTTGAATATGCACATTCAATAAAAAGATCTACCGTATCATGCATGTCCGGATTTTATCGTACACAGTCTTTAGTGCAGATACCCAAGTTCTCACTCATTACACTGGTTTGACTCGCAAACGTTCGCTCATCCAATCAGAACACGAGTCCAGGACGTTAACAATGTTTACCCAAATGGAGGGGGGAGCCCAATTCTATCTTCACCTGGCCAGGTACAAATTTTAAATTGGATTTTTTACAGTGGGACTGTATTTGCTCTCGTTACCCGGCTTTGTGATGACGAATGGGTTTCAGCAGTTATCTTAATTAAATGACCGGTTTTAATTGTAATGGTATCCACTGGCATAGATTATAGAATATTGAGCACGTTTGGTAATGTTTTGCTAATATAGTTCTTGTAACAGTTATGGTCAGTAAATGTAGGCAATTTGTAATTGACTCCTAAATATTTACTAGAACTTTTCGGACCGGGCTCCCTCAGGG
Source organism: Pammene fasciana (assembly GCA_911728535.1). NCBI lineage: Eukaryota > Metazoa > Arthropoda > Insecta > Lepidoptera > Tortricidae > Pammene > Pammene fasciana. The sequence goes on from OU452295.1 coordinate 5,562,643, forward strand.
TACAACCACTAGACCTAGAAAACACAGATGAAAGTCACGCAGTTTTAGGAAAAGAGTTTAATGCCGTATTAACACACATACCTATTATATGAAAAAGCATGGATATGTGAGCTCAAAAATCCACATTATGGTTACCTACAGTTTCATATCCATAATTTGCGCGTTGATCATCATGTGTCATAGAGACTATTTCTTTTAAGTTTACACATATCCCCAATGGGCTTGGCCGGTCAAGACCTGTTAGTCCTGTCCTACCAATAGTGTCAAATTCTTGTTTATTTTTGAAAATTTCTGGCCTGGATGCTAGCCCTTTTGGCCCATACAACAATACTACTGACAGGTACAAGCTATGCTGGCGCCATCTGCCCAAACCGTTGACAGTTGCCAACCCCATATACCTAGACCAATGATTTTGCATTTTACACCCTCTTTTGAGTACAAGTCTGCTATTTAAACTAAACTTAATTTAAGTACATATGTATGCGAAATACGATACGCCGCAGCTATCCAGGTCAGCAACTCCTGCGCCTATTGTAAATTCGCATCAAACACCTTAAGACAACATATTAAGGCCTACAATTGATTGACTTTTATAAGATTATAGATCTCGTGCTGCGTGATTAATTTATCGGTCTATTAAATTCTGACAGATGCACGCTATCGTTTTATCTGATATAGAATGCCTAAACACAAATCGCACGGATCAAGTAAACGTGTTCTCTAAAATTTATCATAAAAAAATTTGAAGTCCTGACTTTGTAAACTGGCAATAGGCATTAGGTGAAATTACCAAAATACTGAGTCCAGAGGAAAATCGATAGGAGAGATTGTTTAGTTTTTTTTTATGGTTGTTGGAAGTTAATTTAATTTACCTTAATAATACCTATTATTATTACGCTGCACTATTTCTTCAATGATGTATAATACTAAGTAGTACGTGTATTCTGCAAAGCATTTGACCATGATATTCAGAGTAAAAATATATAAAATTCTCGAAGAGAATGAAAAATTTAACAACACATATCAGATTTCCGAACGCAGCGGCCATGTCAATCCTTCACTAAGCTGTCAAACTCACTGTGTTTTTCATGCTAAAGCAAGTGATCTTTTTGCGGCATTTAAATATGAAATTTTTAGTTAAAAAGTGGTAAATTCTTATAAAAATACGTGTGAGACGTAAAGTATAAGTTACTTATTTACTAAGATGGAAGAAAAAGTTAGAAGAATCAAAGAAAAACGGATCGTTCGAGGTCCATTCCTTTGGGACGCGCCCGGCGTTCCAAGATCGCTATCGAGCAGATTATGGATATTTTCTAGGTTCTTATACATAATTGTTATTATCATCAATAAGATCCCGATCTTCATCGCAAACGTCAAGAATTTTGATCAACGGGGAATAAGTATGTGAATAGTTATTTTCGTGCTCGCGAATAAGCATCATCGTGAACCAGAGCCGGCAGCGTGCAGCGCTAGATTGTGAATCTTCAGTAAACAGCAAAAAGTGTTAAAAAGGAAAGAGATACACAAGGTAATATAGGACAAAAATATTATTTTTATTATACAATTTGTATCAAACATGACATATGTGGTTATAAGTGGTGTGTGCTTTATTTACCATTTCTGACAAACTTGCAAGATGAAGTGCTAGTTGGTAATATTTATTTCGTGGCTGTGCTGAGCAATTTGGAATGCTACTACTAGGCATATCTGGTTGCTATAACTGCATTTGGCAATATTTGGCGTACTGGCTATGTGCGTCCCCCGCCTGCAGCATTGAGCATTGTGGTGTTATTATCTTAGATCTCACTCTTTGCTAACAGCACAAAGTAAAGCTATTACTCATGTCCAACCCATGGTACCATTTGGCAATCTTTGGCGTACTGCCTATGTGCGTCCCCGCCTGCAGTATTGGGCATTGTGGCGTTGTCATACTAGACCTCGCTCTTTGCTAACTGCACTGAGTAAAAGCTATTCTTTAATTCCGACCTGGTACCACTGGGTGGTGGATTAGAGAACATAGTCCGCGTGTAAATCTTGCCGTAAATATATATACCTACTGGGTTCTGTGGCGTGTTTGGCTAGACACAGCTCTTTATCCCTTGAGTTAACAAAGTGGTATGCCATACTAGGCCGTCTCTTTGTATTTACTCATTCTCAAGTAGGTGCCTTTAAGGGCTTATTCACTTTCCAGCAAGTGAAGAAAATTAAGGAGGATGTGTACTGCTTGGAGATGCAAAATATGAGGTTGTATTACCAAACTTCTAGGGCAAATTTGCTCCTGCTGGCAAGATTATAAAAGAAAAAATACTATCTTCTGAAAAAGATAAAAATTGGTTGTTTCAAGAATCATTTTAAAGCCCAAAAACCTGCTGTTGGCAAGACCCTTGTCTATAGTGACAGCGCTAATAAAATGAAGTGTTAACCGCAATCATCTTTACACTTAACAAGTTGTGTGGCGTAGTTTACAATATAAAATAATATCACTAGTAAGCGACTCCGCTGTCTTTTGTGGCAATGCCAACATAGATAATCGCTGATGTTAATAATACCTGGCCGGACAATATAATGGTATTTTTGAAGTGGCCCTTAGGTGATAACCTAGCATAAATACTTTTGAATAAATTTATAAGTGTAAAGGCATCAAGTCTGATAAGTAATGCTTTAAGAACTCCACCAGCAACACACACACAAACCCAGGACTTGAGGTCAAAAACAGCAATACCGTGGGAAGCTGAACAGCTATTATTGTTTCGATAAAGTAACACCACCACCAGATAAGTCGCACTCAGCGACACTAAAACCACCATTGTTCAATGAACAGGTCTATGTTCAATAGCACAATTTAATTATGCCACTAATAATCTTGGTATAAATTCATTATTATCCGTGCTATAAAATAATGTATTATCTGGTTTGAACAGTCAAATATTAAATAATCTAGTGACTTGATCTGTCTGAAATAAAAGACTAAATAGGGCCTATTTTATAGGCTATTGAAAAATGTTCTTCCTTGTAAGTTAATGTTCACCTACAATTTTTTCTGTGCCCAAACACATGGGAGTTACACAGAATTGTTATAAATCTGATCACTTTCATAAGTTTATCAAAACTGAATGCTCTTAATTAAAGGATTTTATATAAAAATGCCATGAGATTAATCCCACCATCATGCTATATGAGCACTCTGGAACTCAGAGAAGCTTTTTTCATGATACCTACTCAGATTATAAACAATAATAATATTTATGTGGAAAACTCACATACTTACTTTACAGTTTACTCTCAAGACCTGATGTGTAGTACTGTCAGTACATACATATCACTAAACTAGTGAAGCAATAATGAAGCAGCCAAGCAGGTCATATAATTAACAATTACCTAGATGTCATTTATTGATGGTAGTTCATATAATGAACGTTTGGATACCATAATTCCATTTACACTTAATACCTCCTTAAAAGCTCCTTGTACCTACCTCGCGAAAGTAGGTACCTATACAACATCTAGAGTTTAATATTATATTCAAATTTCAAATTGGCATGTTTCTGATGTTTCCTTGAAACAGCTCACAAGTTAAACAAGACATAAAGTCGTTCATGAAATTATGAATTTCTTTTATATTAGAATTTTTTTTTCTCACTAATATGATTGCTTGTGCCTTATTAGTAATTACCCTCCTATTGAATATAATAACATATCTAAATATTATATTGAAACAATATAATGTCAAATACTATTTCAGCATGCCTGTATCTCACAATGGGAAAATATTATTTAGTTTGATGGTTAATAGATGGAGCAAAAATGTACTTTATCATTTTTGCAGAGTACAGCAAGTTTCTGAGCATGCTAGGGTGGTTCATGCGGAAATGATATTAATTCTTCTGAGTTTATTGGTTAATTTTTAAAGTGTGATTTCTTTAAATAACTGATATGATTCAATGGAATATGACATATATACTCCTGCGATTAGATAAAACACATGTATTATGTTGTATATATATATACCACCTCGGAGGAATACTATATTGACACCTTAATTTTATTGCTAGCACATCTGGCAGTGGTGCCAATAGATAAATATCACAATTTGCCTCATATGTTAAATAAATATAAATTAGAGCTCAATATCACAGCTCATAGAGAATCAAGGAAGGCTCATTTGAAAATTGTGTCTAAACCTAACAACAAATACTTCAAAATTATTTTGTATTATTTTGGTTTTTTTTTTTTTTTTTTTTTTCACACATAAACTTGTCTGTCTATGCTTTGTAAAAGCTACCATGTAATATTATGGAAAGCTACCCTGATGCTTTTCAAGTAAACAATTTCACATTTTCATAGATGCCTCATATATTTAATTTATGTATGTTTTCCCATTAATCTCGCTTATATGTACATTTAGTATTCCCAATGATTATTTTTTTTAAAAGGAGGAGTCGGAAGGAACCTGAAGTGGCAAGCTCAAGTCTATCACTGCGCAACACTTTTTTCTAAATGTGTCGAGTGGGCCCCAGCACTTAATTGACCCATTCAGTGCCCATGACGACACGTTGTCGTCACGGCTTTACGAAGCATTTTCGCTACATAACGGGAGACCCATGTTATCGGCTACGGCGTAGCGCTACGCGCTTAGCATAGCAGTGAATGTGTTAATTTAATCTTATTCCAATTGCAGTTTTAAGTATTTTTTTTCTGGTTGCCATAGTGCTATCTAGGAAACGATATCACTAAATGGAATGTCATCCAGTGTTGTCGACAGTATCTTGGCATACTTACGTTGGTCGTATATCAATATACATATTATTGTTGCTATAATTACATTACAAATTTAAAGTATCTATTCCAGAAGTCTCTACTTGCCTTTTTTAAATACAAAAGTGTTAATTGTTGTGAATCTGCTGTTGAGTTTTCATTAGAACTTGGATATTTTCGGATTATAGAGAAAGACGCTTTACGGGCGTTTTTTCGATAACACACATCTCAACATAAACAAGGTGTGGCATACCTTGTTAATATTCTTGATGTCGATGAGTACATCAATAATGTCACCAAATATTGTTAATTCACACAGAATATAAAGTGCAAAACTTTTCCTTAATAAAACTGTCAAATGCATCCCCAAAATATTTTAGATTTTGAGATTTAAAGGGTGCGTTATGGAGCAATGTGTACTGATCCTATATTATTCAAGAAAAATCATGAAATATAGTATATAGGCCAAAATATGTCACATTTAGGTATAATATATCAATGATATAAGGAGATTCGTGAAGCTCGTGAACGGTTATTTTTTGCCCTCAAAATACCTCGCAAAGAAATTACTTTCCAAACGGTTATAATAGAAGTTATACGAGAAGGGTTAAGTCAATTGTCATTAATGACAGTGGTATACCTTCATGTGAACCCTCCAGACGGATTCAATGACACTTATTTAGCTATATAGTTAACTGATGGTGCTATCTAATGACCTTACTAGGTCCTTTGTATCTAATTGATGAAGAATAAGTGTTACCTAACGTTGGAAGTTATGAGTGTTATGTCACTAACAATAGTCACTTAAATTATTTGTGGATATTACTAGATCTTACAGCTAATGTTATTAGCTGACTTCGATAGTTCCTCATTAATCGAATGGTTATTATTGATTACTTATTTTCTAAATTGTTTTAACTATCATAAACCAGTTAGTCTTATTAGTCGATGATCTGAATTAGATCTATGAATAAATAAAAATGTTATCAAAATTAAATTGATCTTTAAGTTAACATGTAGGTGTATGCCGCCTAATTATATACCTTGTTAAATTAATAACAAGCTCAATGAAGACTTAACTTTGGCCCATTTACAAAGCCAGGAATAAACTTTTAATATCTCTAAACATCTACTTAGTATTATACATCATTGAAGAAATAGTGCAGCGTAATAATAATTAGGAATTAAACGAACTTACCTGTAAGTGAAGTTCTATTCCAATTATATTAGCTGCACTATTTCGAAATGATGATCCCTCCCGCCCTGTACCCGTGTTGTCCTAGAACAACCAGGGATCCTAATAGTGTCTGATCCCTGTCCAAGTTTCAGGATAACTGGCTTTGCTGATGCGGTATCAGTGATACCTATTCATAATTATGGGCAAAGTATTTATATCTGTTACAGGTCTCTTTACTCTAAACTAAGTGAGTTTGACAGCTTAGTGAAGGATTGACATGGCCGCTGCGTTCGGAAATCTGATATGTGTTGTTAAATTTTTCATTCTCTTCGAGAATTTTATATATTTTTACTCTGAATATCATGGTCAAATGCTTTGCAGAATACACGTACTACTTAGTATTATACATCATTTCGAAATAGTGCAGCTAATATAATTGGAATAGAACTTCACTTACAGGTAAGTTCGTTTAATTCCTAAAAATCGTGTTTTAAAAGGCCTCATCAGATATTAGTAATTTTTCTGTGTGGCTCTTTTTTAATTTAGCATTTATGAAAAGAATGGCAAACAGCAAAATATTAATTATTTTACAACGCAACTATTTACTTAATTTATGCAGATGCATGTTCATATTGACAATAGTTTTATAGAGACCAGAGCCCCACCCGCCATCTAGCGTGAACACTTGAAACATGGCGCATCAGCTGTTCGATCGGCGCACACGTCCAAGTTGCTGTTGCGCGGAGCGAAATATAGGTGGCGCTAGAGGTTACTATAATTAACTATGATAATAAGCGTGTGTTTATGTTTATGATTTGCTATTAGTGATGTTGTAGCTTATTTATTTCAGGTTTTACAACTGATCACAAGTCTGCACATTTTGCACAGGGATTTGCAAACCGAACTCTTGTACTTGACAATGACAAAATTGTCTCAATGGACCATAGTTAATTTAGTGTAAATATTGAATTGTAAGATAGGGCTCGCACATACCAATCTTTCAAGGACATAAAATTTGTCAATGCTAGGAAAAAGGGCCCACTTAGTCGATATAGAATTATTAGTACGTCCTACACTATAATAGGTATGCTATCTACTAGTGAAAGAATGAAATATCCTCGTAAATCGGCAAAGTAGGACCTTTCACTAAACTCGTCCACAAATTGTTAGTCATTTTTAACCGACTTCAAAAAAGGAGGAGGTTCTCAATTCGACTAGAACTTTTTTTATCTTTTTTTTTGTACATATTAAAGCGAGCGGAGAGCCGCGGCCCGCAGTCTGCGTCGGTTAGCCAACGCGAATGGCTCATGAATAAGCTCCTCGTTATGGAGCGAAACATGTCGAACAATATTCGACTTAAAATACGTGAGTAACCCGTGATTTATTTAATATGTCTGATTCTCACGGAAATTTTGTGTTTAATTTTTTTTTGTATGTATGTTACTCGATATCTCCGTGAATCGGGAACCGATTTTCAAATTTTTTTATTTAATCGAACGGGTATAACCCCTAGATGGTCCCATTGTCACCAAGTCGGGGTCTGATGATGGGATCCTGGAGAAATTGAGGGAAGGGAACTCTTCAACTATTATAGGCACACCTATAGTGATTTCACTATTTTTTACTGCAACTCGGCCACTTCCTCTTAGAATAACGGATCCTAAGTGAAGTCGGTTCTTTTTTTGTTTAAAATGTAATATAATTATTTTTTACCTCTCTGCGTTATACCTTTACCCGCTTATTCATAAACGTGCTTCAAACCTCATTTAGTTATATTATGTTTTGTCTGTTTCTAACAAACACAACTGTCAAAGTGACAGATAAGGACAAAAGATGATATAGTTAAATGAGGTTTGAAACACGTTTATGAATAAGCGGGTAAATGTATAATTCGTTCATTTCCTTTCGTTTCACCTTAAACTCCAAGACCTAAGCTGTTGTATAGAACGTCGTCCACAACCTGTCTACAAACTTCACCCCTGTCTACACTCCTAACAAGATTACCACTGCAACTAACGATTGCGTTGTACAGTCACCGGCAATAGTATCTTCCTACACGCCGCAAAAATATGTGACACGCTCTTATGACCCTACAAATAAAAGCGTGACACATAATCATACATCGTACTGTACGAACTGAGAGCAAAATTCATTGAAGTACTAGGGTTGTTACTGGTTTACATATGTCATTTCAATGGATTTCGCTCGCAGTTTACGATGTATGCACATAATGCTGCGGCCTTCGTGTTAGTACGGGCGGCGGCCGTAAGATCTGCTACGTAACGTGATACAAAGATAAGCCCCATGGCACATGTTCATAAAAGTGATGCTGAGATCCGAAAAAATAGTAAAAAAGAAAAAATAGAATTGGCCGAAAGCACAAAAAATTACCACTTCCGGTTCAAAAAATGGATGGTATTTAGGTACCTACGCCTACGGCATCTGATACTGAGATGATTATTGTAGCATCAAATAGCAATTTGTATTTAGGTACAGAAAAACCCAGTCTGCCAGTTTCTGCATGGCCGGAAGTGCCCGGCAGACGGTTCAAAAGTGACGTAAATTTGGAGTCAAATTCGTTACTCTTAAACTAGTCTGCCGGGCACTTCCGGATTTGCAGGAACTGGCAGACTGGGTTTTTCTATACCTGAAAATAAATTACTATTTGTTGCCACAAGTGTCATCTTTATATCCAATGACGTAGGTAAATACCATCCATTTTTTAAACCGGAAGTGGTACTTTACTTTACTGCTTTCGGCCAATTCTAATGTTTTTTACTATTTTTCCGGAACTCAGCATGACTTTTATGAACATGTGCCATGGGGCTTATCTTTATTTATTAATATATTTTAACTTCATTGCACAAAAGAAAAACTTGATGTACAAAAGGCGGACTTAATGCCAAGAGGCATTCTCTACTAGTCAACCTTAAGAGTCGCCAGGACGCTCGCGTGAACTCGCGTCCCCATACAAACGTAGTTCAGCTCTCATTTTAAAACGACATGCTTTAGAACCACGAAATTTGGCATAGGCATTCTAGTAGTAAAGATCTATGTCGGTAATTTGTTTTCGTTGCTAAATATTGTAATACAAATAAAATACAGCAAAAATAAGTTTTGTATGTAAATCTGTATCTGGCTGTATTTTCTTTGTATTACAATTTTTAGCAACGAAGACGAATTACCGACATTGATCTGTACTACTAGAATGCCCATGCCAAATTGTGTGGTTCTAAAGCATGTCGTTTTAAAATGAGAGCTAAACTACGTTTGTATGGGAACGCGAGCGTCCTGGCGACTCTTAAGGCAAAGCAGAGAAGTTGTGGGCGGTGCTTATTTGTATCACGTTACGTAGCAGATCCTACGGTCGCCGCCCGTACTATGTAGGAAGATACTTTTGCCGGTGACTGTACCATTACAATCTTGTCAAACTAATTTAAACTCCAACTTATGCTTGTTAGAGTTAATGTTGTTATGCAATTGCGACCCGCATGGAAAGTTGGTGTACCTAATAGTTGTTGCTCTGAAGCTGGGGATGTGGGTTCGATTACTATCAGTGGAAATATTCAATTATTTTTATACTTATATCACGCTAGAGACATCTTAAGAAAATAAATATATACAGATTGTCCCAGAAATCGACGTCAAGCCGTGAATGGATGATAGACCAAGTTATGACAGTTATCAGAAAAATACAAAAAAAATCTATCACATGTTATTCAAAAGTTATGGTCACTTTAAAAATTTACTAGAATATTCACGCCCTGGAGTTCGATTTTTGAATCTCACCGGGTGACTTATTTCATACTAAATAGTCATCAGCTGCATACAAAAAAGTCACCGGTGAGATTCAAAAATCGAACTCCTGGTCTCTTAACTTCTAGTAAATTTTTAAAGTGACCGTAATTTTTGAAGAACATGTGATAGATTTTTTTTTAATTCGCTACGAGTGGTAGTCTGTCCGGAAATAAAGTGTCGTAGAAACCAAACAAACAAACAAACTTGTTACACAACAGTTCGATTGAATTTGGCCCTCGTTTTCTAATTCTGTGATTCTTTTATAATTCATTTCACATACCTTATTATTTTATTATTTACAATCGGATTAAATATGTAATGTACGTAACAAAATTTGAACACGTTTTGAAACAAATTGGCTTGCGACATTTAATTTCCTGAAAACGAGACGAGGGCGAAATGATAAAGCGTTTTGAAATACACTTACTTTGTAACTCTCGTATCTTATTTAATTCTGCAATTAAAAGTCAGTCTTATATAGATTGGGATAGAGGTCAATATTTAAATGGTAATGTTTGGATAATTAACACTTTTGTGTTTAAGTAGGTAGGCACGAAATGTGATTTCTTGACAGGTTGTGGTATCAAAGTGAATTGTGAACTGTATATTTATTATGTATATATTTCACTTGACACGTATGTAATATATGGTACGTATGTTACACCTACTCGTTCTTTTATAGTATTTTATATAATAGTGACATAATGAAAAGCTTTTCAGCCGAGTACCGTGTTTGTTAGGCCACGAACGGCACGAAGCTTGCTGAGTACGAGATTGAAAAGCTGAATTATGCCACTATTGTATACAATAGTTTTTCTACGAGTGCTTAAAATGGGCAAGCCGGTAAAGATTTAGTACGACAAATAACCTGCTACCTCTATACAATTTACTATTTAGTACCTAACTTTATCTCCCGGCGGATTGTGCCGGTTCCTCCCTGCAGTGGCGATGGCGGGCACTGGCAACAGTGTTATTATATTGTATGAAAATCCCTAAGGACATCCTTTAGCAATCTTATGTCATCGTTTATAAAGTATACGTTTTGATTCAAAACTTTTGAATATAGTCTTGTCATCTTATTGGCAAATTAGAATGCAGGAGTAGAAAAAGAAGAGAAGCTGGTTATAACCAGGCACTCGTAAAGTAAATGAGTCATGTTTATTTTTTATTTGATAGGAATGTAGCATTACGACAACATAACACAACACACAACACAAACCATATTGAACCTACTGCGGGATTACTTTCTTAGGTCGATTTGTGTAAGTTTGTCCCATAATATTTGTTTAAGGCCGTTCCTCGATTCGGACAAGCCTCCCATCCGTTAGAGACACGTTTATGGCTCCCGTGCACGAAAGAAAGAGATGCAGCGCTCTTAGGGTTCAGACTTTTTGACCAAACTACGATAAATAAGCGAATCTATAATGTTATGTCTAATTTTGCTTCTGTGACTTTTTAGATAAACCAGAATACCATATTTTTTACTTAGTTATATTTCTTAATCTCTTATAGTTTACGTAAGTCAAGAAAAACAAGGGGGAAAAGGACCCAACTTCGGATTTTTTTCCTATCGAGGCAACTTTCAGCAATCGTGTTTCGGCTTGTGCCAAAAACTAGAGTATATAGTCTAATAATATATATTCGAAAATAAATTCAGTCCCTTTTCCCGTTTAGTCACTAGAGCGTTTGAAATAACCTATAATTTTTCAAAGTAGCCCCTTAAGACTCGATCTGGTATAAAATAATTATGTTCAAATAAACTTGTCTTATCATGTACATAGGTATTACACATAATATTATTAGTTCGTTTTCTGAAGATTTGGTGTATTACCTTGCAACTTCAACTACAGCCTGCGCTTGTCTGATTTTCGCTAAGAAAATATGTGCACTGCAATACAGATTAAAACGGCCTATTTATCTTCATCTTTCAACAAAACGATTCCCATTCTAGTGCAGCTTTCTTGTTTATTTTTCACGGCGAGGATAGCTCGCATAGCTACGTTTAAAATAACATATGGAGCTCTGGAGTTCATTCCATTTCGGTGGTACAAGTAAAATATCTGTCATGAGTATTGGGATATTCGTAGTTTAGACGCGTGAAGTTGCTTTAAAATTATATGCAGTAAATAGCTGCTAAGTTCGTGTTTGCCAGACGCGCCACGCTTGGCAGGCGGGTTGGCGCGCGCAGTTTTTTTTGTTTATTGTTGTTTAGGCTTTCGGAAGATGCTGCTGCCCATCTCCCTGTATATTCACTTAGCAGACTCCTACTACAACCACGGGACGATATGGTGGGGGACAATTCTAAGGCCCGGCACCCCACGGCAAACGGCGGTTTTCCTTATAAAGTTTATTAACTATTGTGTCCAACGTCCCTGGCAATGCAGTCAGGCGATATACACGCCCATTAGAACCGCGGTAATCGGTAACTGAGGTAATTTCACACTCTTCTGTTTTAATTGTGGAATTATCCCAATGGCTCGTTCAAGGTAAGGCAACACCCGGGGTGGAAGTCACAGGCTGAAGCGTTTTCATGAGATTAGCGGATGTTTTAAAAATATGTAAGTGATAATACATATTTGGTTCTCAGAGTAGCCAGGATAGCAATTCAAAATAATTGTACTTGGAGCTATATCAAATAGACTAACATTAAATTTATTAGGCACCAGCATTATTTCTTGTATTAATCAGGGTCCGCATTTCACTTTAATGCAATCAAATTGTGCCATTTTCAGTTGAAAGGGCACTTATTGTCTGTCGTTAATAAGTCGTTCTTGATATAAAGATTCAAATAATAAATAACTTAATCAACAACCGCTAATCTGTTACCACAATTAGTACCCATTCTATTATCAAACTGTAACACAATGATTTATTTTCGCTTTCGCTACTTGCTACTCGCTACTATTCGCTTTCGTAAAAATTACGCCTACGCCAATTCCTGGGATTAGGTTGTCGAGCGGACCCCAGGCTCAATAGAGCAAAAAGCTGGGACAAACGCTAGGAGAGGAGGGTGATGATCTAACAATAGCGACTAAAACCGGATTCAGTCGCTTCGAGTGTTCATTTTTTTTTCTATTTACAGCACCGCTGGCTCTTGTCACTTAAGCCGTCGTTCCACATAAATCTCGCAGTCTTCCGGCTATCCTCGTGAGTTATCGAACGCCTCTGTGAATCGCTGCCGTAATTAGTTAATCTGTCTCTAATGACGGAAACCTAGTCTTTGTTATTCCTATTGTCTCACACATCCAAGCTTGTGCAATAATCACCATGAAGTCTTTTTGTTATGTGGGTTTACGCAGAATGTATATAATACCCTGGACCTGCAGTGACAGACTGTCATATACAGGCTGTCCCAGAAATCGACGTCAAGCCGTGAATGGATGATAGACCAAGTTATAACAGTTATCAGAAAAATACAAAAAAAAAATCTATCACATGTTCTTCAAAAATTATGGTCACTTTAAAAATTTACTAGAAGTTAAGAGACCAGGGCGTGAATATTCTAGTAAATTTTTAAAGTGACCATAATTTTTGAAGAACATGTGATAGATTTTTTTTTGTATTTTTCTGATAATTGTTATAACTTGGTCTATCATCCATTCACGGCTTGACGTCGATTTCTGGGACACCCTGTATATAGATTGATGTGGGTACTCTATTACTTTCTGTAATAAAAAGTAAATGTAGGTAGATCACTTATAATCCTATGTAAGTCGTGTCAATATGTGCTCCCTAGCATATTAAAGTAATTTACATTTAAACAGTGTTTTATTGGACATAATACAGACCAACTTCATTACTCTGACGTGTGTTACTCTGGCAATCCAGGCAAAAAAACAAAGCAAAGGCTTATCTCGGTCATAATCATTCAAGGTCCCAAGTATGAAAAACATGCTTACTTTCAAAACCTCACAATCGGAACGATTATCTATTTGTCATTTCCAATGATTCGATGTCAACTTACAACTCTAAATTTCTGATACATGAAAGTCAAGGCATAAATGCGACACCCATATACAAGGTGTAACAAAAATACTGGTGATCCTTTTAAGGGCATAATTGGTATCGTATTGTTATTGTGAAAAACTAAGAAAAAATCATTTTCTCGCGAAAAAAATTTTTGGTTTTGTATGGAGGGTTGGCCAGCTGCGACGACTCGCCCCATACAAAAAAAAATTTTTTTTCGCGTCCAAAAATTTTTTCTCTTACTTTTTCCTACTCGCAATAAGATACCAATTATGCCCTTAAACGGATCACCAGTATTTTTGTTACACCCAGTATGCATGACCTGCTTGAAACTTATGTCTATACTACAGCCGCCGTCGGCTTCCTAACCTAAGGCGGATCTCACACTGACGCCGCGTCCCGCTCCGGTGAACGAGACGGCCCTGCAGAACGCTATCTCGCTCGCACACCGTCGCCGCATGCGGAAACCGCATCAATGTGATAACCGCCTTCCGTAACACTTTTGTTATTACAACTTCACAGCCACTAAAAACGATTAAAATGTTTAACTTTTACGAATATGGAATAGGATTAAGATAATCATCTATTATACTAAGTGTAGCATAGTAAATACATGCCATAAATAAATACCTGAATTACCAAGAAGCAAATATCTTATAGAATTACAAAGGCACATAAGCTCTTTTTATACAGGGTAGCGGAAACTGGCGAGAAAGTTTCTATTTTAAATGAGCACTAAAATGCTATAAACAAGTAAAAAGAAACTACCATTAACACTAAACGGTCTTTTAACTCTATTATAATGTTAGGGTTCGCGTTAAACGGTCTTACTTAGCTGTGAAGGAAAATGTGGATGATATATCTTTATAATTTTAAACAGAAAAAGAACTGACTTCACTTAGACGCCGCTTTTCCCAGAGGAAATGCCCGAGTTGCTGTAAAAAATACTGAAATCGCTATAGGTGTGCCTATAATAATTGAAGAGTTCCCTCGATTCCTCCAGGATACCATAATCAGATCCAGACCTGGTGACAATGGGACCAATTGTGAAGTATTATACTCTTTCAAACAAAGAAAGAATTTTCCAAATCTGTCCAGCCGTTTTCGAATTAGTTTTTTTATCTATGTTAACTAAGTTAACACTGCTTTCTTTGTTTTTTTTTTGTGAGTCTCAATATTTGTTGTACGTTAACATAATACGAGTAGGTAGTTTAAAATTAATGGACCTACGGTGAGCTGCAAAATTACATGGACACTTCATGAATCAACTTCAGTCAATGGATTTCCGTCCGAGACGCAGGGTAGTGCGGACGTCTTGGGAATATTTTTTTGTATTTTGCTCATTTTAGTAGTTCAGTGTGTAATATTGATAGCTTACTGTGCGGTGATCTATAAACAAATGTGCAGCTTGTGAAGAATTAGTCCCATAACGCGTGTAACCACTCTTTAGTTAGACGGACGGTTATCCTGGCTGGCCGCCACGTGTTTGTAAAGAATAGCTATCACTTTACAAATAACAAGGCCTCTACCGAACAACGTTGACTATATTTTATTTAAAGTAATAAAAGTGAGATTAACGTATATACTCGACATTGGCAAAATTCCCATTGCTTTAGACAAAGGGAGAAAGCCATTATACTAAAAAAAAAACTTCAGTCAATAATTTGTCTATGCAATTTCGGAAACGACTGTACGGTTACGGTCACGGCTGAAAAATATGGCAAAATACCAAAATACACACATGACATAATGTAATGTGACAAAAACATGAATCCAAGACTATACGCCTTGATAATAGAGCCGTAGCTACATATTTTTGTCAAGTTAAATGTACCCAGATTTTTCAGACATGACTGGAGCAGTAAGTACATTTCCATTGTACTACACGGGAAAAAAAGTATCTTCATCGAAGACAAATCCACTTCGTCAACACAATATTGTTTTGTAACGAAAACAATTTGCCTAGAAAGTTATCTTTATTCAAGTAAAATGTCTATAATGGGCTAAAGACATAAAATTAGTCCAAGAAAATATTTACTTATGTTTAAACAATAATATTTTCGCACTGGTATTCTTGGCTGAAGATATCCTTTTCAACTGACTTCAAGATTTCGAAGGAGGAGGATATCAATTCGTTGGGATCTTTGTTTTTTTGCTATTTTTTTATATATGTTCACCGATTATGACGGCCGATTTGGAAAATTATATTTTGTTTAAAAGAGTATATCTCACAGTTGGTCCCATTGTCACCAGGCCTGATGATGGGAACCTGCAGAAATCGAGGGAACTCTTCAACTATTATAGGCACACCTATAGTGATTTCACTATTTTTTACAGCAACTTGGTCATTTCCTCTTGGAATAGCGGATCTTAAGTGAAGTCGGTTCTTTTTTGTTTTAAATTATTTTCGTATACCTATATAGTGTAGGTATCTAGTGGCTTGCAATTTGCCACTGAGATCTAGTCAGCAAAGCTCACCATGCACTGCCTTTGCGATGCCTCCGGGAATGCAGTGATTAATGCAGCTTGTAATTAGGTGTGTTATCCACACGTGGCTTGTTGCGGAAATAATATCCCGTGTAACTTCACTTAAAATGTCTTAGAAAATGAAGAACGTAATGAACGAATACTCACTTACATACAATTTGGTACAGCCAGCAAGTGATTAAGCCAGCGAGGTATTCAGATCAGAAAGATATTGACATGACCTTGTTTTATTGGCAATTAAGTCGTGTAAAGGTAAATTTGAAAACCTCGATCGCTTAAATACTTGTGCGCAATTTTCGTATAGTAAAGTAACTTCAATTTATATGGTAACGAAGACAAAAATGTGCGTAATAGATTGCGAATAATAATAAATCGATTCAGAACCTTTTATTGTACTTCTTTTCTCTCTCTTCTTCCTCGTTTCCTCATGGCTGAGGGTCGCGATGAGGTCATCGCTTTAATCACCAAGCTGCACGATCTTCCACTGTTCGGATGATAGGCTCTTGTATGGAGCCTTGGCAGGCCTTCTTCACTTTATCGATCCGACGGGTCGGTGGAATATTTTTTTTAATAGTGGTTTTATCAGTGTAAAATGACACCATAAAAATATACAGAACCCTTTAAAATTACATACAAATATAAAGGCTATTACAAACTCTGTTCATTATATAGTCATAATACAGTCATAAGCCGTTTAGCGGTTGTATAATGTAAATCGCATTTGGAAATTTCAATTTACAAGAGTAGCGTAATTGTCTTGTTTTTGAGAAGAAATTATTTGAATTCTTTCGTTAAGGTCCCTTGATAATAACTGGTCTCATAACGGTGTCCATTTGTTGCATAAATAATAGGATTGTAAATTCTTGAAACAGATAGAAAATAATAATGCAGGGTGTAACGAAAATACTGGTGATCTGTTTAAGGGCTTAATTGGTATCGTATTGCGAGTAACAAAAACAGCAGCAAATTTTTTTGGACGCGAAAAAAATGTTTTTTTTTATTGGGGCAAGTCGTACCAGCCGGCCAACCCTCCATACAAAGTCAACAATTTGTTTGCTTTTTTTTCTTAGTTTTTCGTTAAAAGAATACGATACAAATGATGCCCTTAAAAGGATCAACCATCATTTTTGTTACACCTTATAAAGACGATACTTATATGTAGAAATCTCTAAATCTATATAATAGGTTAATATATAGAGCATACTAACTTAAATCCGGTAATTATCACCAAATATTCTTTTAATAAACACCTATCTATATTCATTACAATGAATTAATAGAAAGTTTTATTTGAAGAGAAAATAAAGTAATTTTTATCTTATTACTTAATTTACTAAAAAAATATAAACGACTTCTGTATAAACAGTTATTCATTTTATTTATTGGGCACTCCGAATTTATTATAATAAAATAACTGTATATCTGCTTTTATTTCTTATATGCGTTAAGTTTATAATGTGCATAACTTTTGGACTTAATTTAAGCAATTCAGTCTTAATTTGTCATTAAAATTTCGATCTGGTTTCGCCTTAAAGTACACGTAAAATATTTTCAAAACCCGTTACGCTAATTTGCCTCTTAGTAAGCACACTCGTTTATAATTTAGTTTCAGCATGAATGAAAACTTCTAGAAGTACCGTACCTGCCTATTAAATGCCTGTTTATTATGATGTAAATACGATTTTACGTAATAACTGACGCAATCTACCGCAAGATCTACTACATTCTCAATTAACTCATAATAAAATATACAAAAAATATTAAACAGAAAAAGAACCTACTTCACTTAGGATCCGCTATTCCAAGAGGAAGTGGCCGAGTTGCTGTAAAAAATAGTGACATCACTATAGGTGTGCATATAATAGTTGAAGAGTTCCCTCGATTTCTCCAGGATCCCATCATCGGATCAGGACCTGGTGACAATGGGACTGAGACTAACTGTGAAGTATACTTAAAAAGAATTTTCCAACTCGGTCCAGCCGTCTTCGAATAATCGGTGAACACCCAGAAAAAACAATAGCAAAAACAATAGCAAAAAACAAACAAATATACCGACCGACGAATTGAGAACCTCCTCCTTCGAAATCTTGAAGTCGGTTGATAAGAATACCCAAGTTCTCATCATAATGTCAAAAGGTCTAAGCTTTTAGTAGATTAAGCCATTATATCACAATGAGATCTTCAATTCACGCTGGAGCACAAAAATACGACCTATTTGCACAAAGCAACCAATAAAGAGAACAATTTCAGTTATTTATGCCGTTGTATTATCATAGCTCCCATAGTTGTGACTTTATTCTCTCTCCATTGCAAGCGTGCCTACTTTATGAGCGGAATATTTCGGATTCTCATGCCGAGTCGGCAGTTTTCAGCCCAGCTCTAACACAATGATTTATTGTTTCAGATGCCAACGATGTAGCGGCGCAATCACAAACTGCGGAAACGTGAAAAGTTCTCGATATTGAGTTCCATCGTCCCCATCCCTGAAACTCGCGCGTGAAACAGTTCCGTTGGTTCGATATTCAAAAATGTGGCAATGTGATTGGTTTACGCGACCGCCGCGTTCTTGATTAGTGATGTGCCGTGTCGATAGTGGTTATCGTTAGAGATGGCGACTATGGATTTGACGAACGAGGTGGTCCGCTTAAGGGCCGAGCTCGAGAAGGTCTCGAGTGAAAGGGACATGCTTCTGTGCGAGGTGTCGAACCTGCGCAGGGAGCTCGAGCTTAGCGAGTTGAAGAACCTGGGGGATGACAGGTGAGTGAATTGTAGCTAATGACGCGTCTGGAATAGAGATAATAGCGGTAGAGTGGGTATACGTATGGGGATGGTTTCCGCACAAACAAAGAGCGCGTCTTGTAGGTCCTTTCAAAGGCTCGACAGTTCGTCGGGGCCTCTCACTTCGTGCTACTTAGCTGGTACAAGTCAAAGGGGTTCATAAGTACGAAAATCCTTTTGATATATTTTTACTTATTTTCATGTACATACAAGGTGTAACAAAAATACTGGTGATCCTTTTAAGGGCATAATTGGTATCGTATTCTAATTATGAAAAACTAACAAAAAAAAATTTTTTTTCGCGAAAAAAAAAATTGGTTTTGTATGGAGGGGTGGCCGGCTGGGACGACGTGTCCCATACAAAAATATATTTTTTTTCGCGCCAAAAAAATTATTCTCCTACTTTTTCTTACTCGCAATACGATACCAAATATGCCCTTAAACGGATCACCAGTATTTTTGTTACACCCTGTATGTCCGTTGCTTAAAAAAATCACTTTAATTTTATTTAAAACAAATAATTACGCTTCTATTGAATACATTTAATTTTATTTCATTAAGGATTATGATTTAAGTATTTAGTAGATATAATGCTACATAAGAACATACATACATATTGTAAATTTTACAATATGTATGCTAATACTAATAAGTAATACTAATTTAATTAGTTTTGTTATGATTGATTTTCGTAGAGTTAGGTAATTGAAGTTAGGTGTCAAAATAGGGTTTCTTACTCTTAATAAGGAAAGCGGACATATTTGTTTCCATACTTATTTTTGCACTTGACTGTTACATGGGTTATATATAATACAAAATAGTAACGACACTAAATAATGGTTTAATTTCTCAGGCTGCATACGCGAATTCCTTTTACCTACCTCTATAAAGTTGCATTGCCGATTATTCAAACATTGCCTAACAATACCTGACGTTATAGGTTCTTCCACTGCGCACAGGTTCCCAAAAATTAGTGACGGATGAAATCGCTCCCGCTTGCGCTCATAGCCCCGCTCGCTCCTCTAACTTAGACCGCGCACACGCATGCCTATTACTCCCATTGTAGTCGGCAGAGTTTCCGACGAGTCTGACGTCGGAAGGTCCTTTCCCAACCCTGAATAGACCCTTAAAAACGGCGCTGACTCCATTTTTTCCGTTAAAACTTTTTTTATCTGAATAAATAATCGAGGAGGCACAGAGGGAGGATTCGTGTCTGTTTAATTACTTTTTGATTCAATTACGCGAATGTTGAGCGTGGGGACTAATTAATCAAATTAAGATTTTTTTTCAGGTTGTGCATGACCTACAATCGATATTCGTGTAAAAGTTTTATTCGAAGCCTTGATATTTTATTTTGGAAAAATATTTAGGAATCTTTTACGCCATTACAGGCGTACCTAAGAGCGTTGTCACACTTGTGATTTGCGAGCGAATTTTGTATGGGAGTGAACACGTCGCAAGTGCGCCGCGTACGAGTTTTGTATAGAAATCGCTTTCAAATCGCTCAAGTGTGATAAGGCCCTAAGAGCTCAAGATTAAAATAAAAACTACAAGGAAGCAATATTAATTCATTAGAAACAGTCTGTCAAAAAACCACTGTAAATATTTTAGCATTTCTTTCATAATTTTGTCCTACGTCGATTGTAAGTAATATTTGAAAGGTATTAGCTGACCTTATTTATATGGAAATTTCAGAAGCCTAGATACTCGCCCACGGAGAAGCTTGATTCAACTTATTTTATACAAAATCAATAAGTCTTGATGCCGCGTGGCAACTAAAACCACTTTTAGAAAACGGCGACAAATTTTAAGTATGTAATTCGAAAAGTAATTAATTGAAAAAAAAAGGTATACAAAAACTGGTCCATGTCACAAGATTTGTAATATTAAAACTGCCGTAAACAATATAGATTTGCGTCCCAGAGTCCCGGGTATAATAAGAGTAAAGTAGTGAAGTTTTGCTCTTACAATCTATTAAGTTCTAAATTTAATTTTAATTTAGGTAACTCATGACTGACTGTACTTTCAATGAAAGTAGACTGAGCAGTGATAGCGTTATCAATAACCGTTATTTCAAAGGCACTTTGAATATGCGGGCTAAAACAATAATATTATCTTTACATTTTGTGGAAAAGTTAAAACATGAAAGAAGCATTACAAATGACAATCTTCTAGTGTGTCAAATTTTTTAAGGTGATATAATTAGCGTGAAAATTAAGTACCTCTATGCTCACTATATCTATGCCAAGGACCGGAACCGGTTACCAATTAAAGGGTATTAGTTATGGTATTTGATACGGTTGTTTTTACAAACCCTATCAACTCGGTAAGCACATCATTGGCTTACCCAAAAGGTATTAAGCGCTTACGGAATCGAAAAACCCCAATGAGGTTACCCTATCAACTGTTTTTAGAATGCAATCAAGCTATTGTAAACTCGATCATTAAGACGTTTCGATAGGGAAACCACATTGAATATGGTTAACCCTACTAAAACGGTTACCATAACTATGGGGTTACCCAATAATAAGGTTACCCTATCGATAGGGTCACCCAATCGATAGGGTTACCCTATCGAAAAGATTTATCAAATGAAGGGGTTTTCCGGTCCCTTATCTATGCTCTCTGAAAAATTGGGCCACGTTTTTTTCGACCTAATTAAACCATTATTTTTTTCTCTTTTTGTCATGTCTACCTTCTATGTCTAAAACTCTTCATAGATTTATTGTTTGCCTGCAAAAATACGCAAATAAGTATAACTGGTTGTCACTAATCAATTAGCACGTTATTATACCGCGGAATAGCAAAGTAATATTATTGTCTTTGATATCAATACTAACAAAATCTCGCATCATTCGAAACGGGTTACTTATTTATTTTCCTTAAATCAGTTTATAGGTAATGAACAGATTTACTCCTCAAGCAAACCTCCCCAAGGATCTGTAAATCAAGCTAGGTCTCGAGTCAGGCTTACCCTCGTCAGCCTATGTACTTTATATATGTACTTTTAGGTATATAAACAATTATAGCGACGGGTATACATAGTGTATTTATAATGGATCATTGAGAGCAGCTACAGATGTAGTGAATAAACCTTTCCCGTTGTAAATACTTGGGGCCCGAACGCTGTTGACAAGTCCTAACTATACTTAGTTAAATAAGTACTTACTATACTTACTCTTTATACTTATGTACTTTAATAACGTGACCTACCTATATGTTGTGTCAATGAGTAATGAAGTTTACTGACATCAGTAGGGTACTTACTAGCGCTTTTTCTGTATATTTAGAAACTACAAGGTATAGTAATATATCCAGTTTTAGAAAACAAAATGTGACATATGGTATGTGTAGCTACCTGATGTATAAGGCATTCTGTAACAGATGTTTACGTGTTTGTAAAATAACAACTACCGAGATAAAATTCGTGTGGGATTTTATCTTAGTAGTTGTTATTTTACAAACATAGTCGCCGGCAACAGACAGCATAGACATTTTATCTTGTTTTCTATGACCCATCTTGGTCGGTAATAAAGTTCTATTTGGTTCGGCAAATAACGTAACAGAGATATTACGTCTTTACCGAACACGTGTATTAAGATGACTGATTACTCACATTACGCACTGACTCGCTGAAACAGAGCTGAGCGATTTGCAAATTGATGGACCGTCTTTTAATGTCATGTTATTAAATGTGGCCATGTGCTTGGTACCCATGTATTGAATGATTACATAATATTCGGCCTATTGTCTACCAATAATAAGAATTACCCTTATTATAATACTAAATTGGGCATACACGATTTCTATTTGCTGGTGCCTAACTTATGGACTAAGAGCTGGCCACGTCAGATAGGACACATTAATGAGAGCAACGAAACCCATCTGGTTACATTGCTGTACTGTCCTTATTGCTAGATCCGGACATCTGGCAGCTTTTAATGGGTGGAGGTTAGAGTTACAGACTAGCAAAATTTTAGTAGGCAGCAGCAAATAGAAATTGAAATAATTCTCCTAGCGTATATCCTCGCGTTTTACCATGGTTCAATTGAGCCCGCGGTCTGCTCGGCAACCTATTCCCAGAAATTGGCGTAGGCAGTTAGGCTCTGTTTTTACGAAAGTGACTGCCATCTGTCCTTTCAACCCTATCGAGCCGATTTCATGCAATCGTGTATTGAATACGACAACGTTCTTCAAAATTTTCACGAATTAACTCATGTTTTTTTTTCTATTTTTCCTTATCACATAGTTTTTGGTAAAAAACCGTTTAAGTAACGTCAAGTTCAAGGTCATCGGCTGTTGTCACCCTCTTAACGTATTCAAAGGAAGCTCTCAACATCTTCCGAGTGTCTCTCTCTTAATATCACTAACATGTTGTTATTTTCGCTTTTCGTGCCATTAACAAACCGTTTCAGCTCTATTCCAGGCACATTGTATCGTCTATCATTCATAAAATACGGTTTTGTTTCTATTCTTCCGTATTTCTAATGACGATCATTCTTTAAAGCAGAATCTGCTTCAAGTCAAGGTAAGAAGACACATTTTCAAACGAAAGATGTATCAAAACACGATACCCTGCAGTGCGTCGAATGCAGTGGAAAACTAAATTTCGTAACGATACCTGCTTTTCGATATCTGTTTCAGGCAAAGGACCATATGATTTTTGGACTGCAATGCCTGATACTAATTTAAGCTCTGCTTTGTTTTCCGAAGTTTAGTAATTTCGACAATGGCAAATCGCCGAACTCAGACTTGCTGCGTTGGTGACGCTATAGATGGCGCTAGTGCGGTTGCCATAATTACCGGAACGCGATTTTGTATATATATTATGAACTTGTCTTAAATCATGTAAACAAACACCTCTCAAAAACGTTATCGCACTTTCTCATTTAAAATATTGTTGTATATTTGAAACACTTACAAAACATTGAAATCCACCAATTTAAAAATTATTCTAAAAATGTAAGTAACGGACAAATAACCGCAAAACGTTTACATGATTGATCGGTGAATTTGTATAAGATTGTCCGCAAATCTTCATTTATTTTTTTAATTTCATTTTCTGATAATACAAGTAAGGATAAATTCTGCATAGACATTGCAGTTCAGGTACTATATGGTCCCTGGTCAGACTTGTTTGTTTAACATGTTTTTCCGTGTGTCGCCGCAACGTTACATTGTGATCTTGACAGCTTGTTAGAAGTTGGCGGTGTAACAGTTGACGAAGAATTGGTAAAGTTTGGTTTGCAGAAAAGTTTGCTATCAGAAATAAATTAGAGAAGCGAGCGTAGTCTACATGTTACTTCGCAATAATTTACATCTTGTAATATAAAATTTAGATTTTGATAAATATAGAACACTAGTTTTTGTCTACGACTTTGTCTGCGTGTTATTAGTGATTTCGCCCTTTTCACCCCCTTAAAAATGATTTCTTCAAACTATCTCAATACCAAATTTCACCTAAATCGGTTTCAGCGGTTTAAGCGTGAAGGGGTAACAGACAGACACACTTTTCACATTTGTAATATTAATTAAAAACATTTTGAAAATATTGTGCAGGTTATTTTGACCATTAAATAGTTCTAATTTAAACAAACGACAATTTTTTTAATTTTTTTAAAACTTATTTTATTTTTCCTTAAAGTAATTATTAACTATTATATCAACTTAGGGCGCTACCGCAACATGCGTTGCTATGTTCAGAACCATTCAAGGTTGCGTAGAAACCCAATGAAAGGGATATGCTAATCGAACGAAACTGGTTGAGGGATCGAATAAGGGCGGTGATTCGACAGAATATCAAGGCTTCCAACATATTCGTATATTAACTATGTTTTCTAAATATACAGTGTGTAAATCTAATACGGGCGATAAATTAAACTAGACATAGAACTCATTAGTCATTAGTCTAATCATTAATTAAGATGTTTTTTAAAGTTACACTTAAGTGTGACACAATAATTATATTTTGAAAATTTATTGTAAAAATGTACTGCAAGTGCAAACATGGTATTGAAAGTTACTGTTTGCATTACATTGCGGGCCGAATTAGTTAGTATGGATAATTTTTTTATTGCAATTCTAAGTAAAAGTTTGTTATGTAGATTCTTAATCATAGTAATGTGAGGTTTATTTCATAAACAATAAGGTTATTACATTTGTTATGTCCTATACTATTCACCGTTAAGAGATTCGCCCCTATTAGATTTACTGACTGTTATATGACTGTTATACAGTGTGTACTGTATAACAGTCGCCTTCCACAGAACGATTACGCAGAACCTAAACCGTTGAAGGTAGATTCTTGAAATATCAAACATATGTATCAGTCCTGGGACAAAAGGTCCCAATTTGTAGATCTAATTAGTACCTCTTGCTAAAACTACACAATTTACGCTACCTATTAGTAAAAAAACAAGTGTCCTTGTAAATCGACCCTTTCACTATACCTCGTTTTTTTTCAGATTAGAAAAATAACGGTCGATTTCGACACTTTAGCTGTATTGTTTTCAGCCATATCTGGGCAAAATATAAATGAAACTACTTTTTTCCACTATTAGTGATACGCTTAAGCCAATACGATGCAAAATGGCAAATTTTAAAATCGATTTCCCAAAAATCGCATGACGACAATCGCACGATTTTTCTAATCTGAAAAAAAACGAAGTATTATCTCGTCCACATAAAGTCTTCGGTTGCCCTAAGACCTAAGGCTGATCAAAAAATAACAATAATAATAACAGTAACGTCGCAGGTTTTTTTCACATCAGAACGCTACCAAATATTTCAACCCATAATTGAATTGGAGCTCGAATCAGGTACTGTTTCTTTAACGAAAACGAAAGTCCCCAGAAGCCTTCCCCAAGGTTAACGAGATGACGTCAATCTACCCACGTAGCCTGCGGTCTATAACGGCTGTGTTTAATGCGCGATTATGTCAGCAGTGACAGTTATGCTCTAATAGTTTAATGATCTAAGGCGGCATTCGACTGGTTTAAAAAAAGCTTGCTCTCCCAACTTAGGTCCATGGAAGAGCACACTAATGAGATGGTAAAGAAGGTAAATAAAAAGGAAAATTCTGGCGACAGGTTCTTTACTTTATTTTTCAACCGACTTTTTAGATTTCCAAGGAGGAGGTTCTCAAATCGTCGGGATACTCGAGATCTTTGTTTCTTGTGCTATTTTTTTATGTATGTTCACCGATTATTTGCTTGAAAGAGTATACTTCACAGTTGGTCCCATTATCACCAGGCCCGGATCTGATGATGGGATCCTGGAGAAATCGAGGGAACTCTTCAACTATTATAGCCACACCTATAGTGATATAAGTATTTTTTACAGCAACTTGGGCTCTTGGAAAAGCGGATCCTAAGTGAAGTCGGTTCTTTTTTTGTTTTGAAATTATCAGTCGTAATTAAAAGTCACTATGGCGGTTCTTAGTTGACAAAGAGAAGGTAGTTGAGGTAGGAGTAGCAGGAGGTTCTTCTTCTGTACGATGTGTAGCGGAGCTCGTAGAGTCCGGCGTCAGCCCACCACAGGCGAAAGGAGAGAGGGCTTGCCATCCACGGGCGACTAAGGCAGCAACTCGCCCACCACAGGTGACCACACGACGACCGACCACACCGACGACCAGACGACGACAGGGCTAGAGATTCGCCCAGCACAGGCGACTAGGAGTAGAGGCTTGCCGCCCGGGGAGGGCGAGTGGCTCAGCTTCGTGGTCGGTAATCCCTGTTTTGTCGGCCTCTGGTGTAGGGTTGTTACATGACTAACTTGTGACATCTATGGGTGCTACGTTCACCCGATATTAAACAATACACCAGCCATACAATACTGAAGCATTACACAACGTCACGCGTGTCCAGTACTGAAGCCGAACCATTGTTCCGTTGCGCAATGTTTAGGCAATTTCTCTTTCATGGCACTCGCTATGCAAATCAAAGAGGTACCGCGAAGTGTGACATGCAAAATAGTCATGTGCACTTAGAAAGTGCGGGTGCTTCGGGTTTTAGGGGTCCGTAGATGGAAATGCAAACATTGAATCTTGTCTGTCGGTCCGTCTGTCACAGCCAATTTGCTCTGGAGCTACTGAGTTAACATCCGGAACTTAAATATAATAAAGTATATGTAAGTCGATGACTTATAGATAGACGTGTAACCTGAATTTAAATAAGTTTATTATTCAAGAAAAGGCGAAAATAATACATTTTTGGAAACTGCTGTGCCTAAAATTTTAAAATAAACACAGAGAAATGAGATTTTTTTACCGATTACAGGAAACCCACTAGTCTACGTCAAAAGCGAATCGATTGTTAAATTAAAATTGTGTGATGTGCAGATTGCGGAACTCCTAGGGCGCGAGTCCGACTCGCACTTGGTCAGTTTTTTTATGGCGATTAAGCGGGGTTAAGAGAGCGTTAAATCTCTGCACTGCAAGCCTATGATGGTCTTTATCACGCTTTAATCTCGGTAATTGTACTTGCGTTTTGAGGAAAATGTCTTTCCGCCATTTTCTTTGCTTATTTTTCTGAAGTCCTTTGGAAAAATAATCCATCTTATTTTGGAGTCTCCTCGAGGCTCTGTAGAGATAGTGCCGTTAATTTACTTCATCCGTCATCGTCTCGCAATAATATACAGTTTAGGTACAGTCAACTACAAAGAGAACTGGACCTTATTACAATGCAATATGGTGAAAAAGTAGATTAACATGTTTACACTTTAGGATTTTTTCTTAATGATTTCTAGTACAGTACAGCGAACCTATTTTTTTATCCTGACATGGATTTTATACTTTTGAAGCGGTCAAGTGAACGGACTGATCGCTGGGATGGAACCCTATAAATCCAGGACCCCCCCTCCGTGACCACACATGATATATTTGCTCGAATAGTATAATAGATTGGGAATACTCCTACCGAGATGGCCCTTCCAGCGAGATTTGTTGAAGCTAGTTCAACCTGATCTGATAGAGAAGATTGTAATCGACTGATAGCAGTCTTGTCGTTGGTTCGCTACTCCTAGTCTAGCTGAAAGGCTCCATCGAAAAACTCAGGCCTGACGACTGTCAGAGTGAGCATGCAACCTAACATTTCAAAAGATCCACACTCTATACCTCTTTCTCACCAACAAGTGACTGTCCGATCTTTGTGAACTTTAACAATAATCTTGCCCAAGACTACCGCAATTCATTACTTAAAGTGGACCTTAACCCCTGTTGCTTCATATGACCTCTGGACCTGATGACTTGATGATTAAAATTGCACTTAGTCTTATTGTTGGGGAGATTGAGACATCGTCCATTGAAATAATGATGATAATGTGAGTTCTTGCGATGTTCAAGTGAAAACATGTGTTTCAATGATGATGACATGAATAATGATTGAAAAGGTCGCACGATTTAACTTAGTTGTCATACAAATGTTTGGAATCACTTAAGCACGCTCAAGACAAGCATGCGCACTCCATAGAACACTTTACTAGCCCGAAAGCTGAACATTATGAAGGCTAAAAGAAAAGGGTCTGAGGGAGGAGCGGGCGGGGGGCGCAATAGGGCGCCCGTTGGAAAACTTGGAAATCATACCCCCGCCCCGTTCCTGCCTCAGTCCCCTTAGTCGTCTAGCTTTCATAATGTCGATTTAGCTTCCGGGCTATTAATAACCAGTTGTATGCAATGAGCACCTTATGCTTACTTATATATCTATGCTCAAGATGTAACATTGGATCTCTTGGACGGGTCAATTAAGACTCAAAAATCTGTATCAGAATTTGTTTGATGCTACTTCAATATAACTCCAATGTATTTAAGTTCATTGTGCGTTAGGAATTGTTTGTGACATTGTGACACATTCTCTAAATCGGAGCCAATCAAGTAAGTTTATCTGAGACCCACTGGAAGGTTATATCCGTCACCACATCAACATTGGTAGCGTAGGTTACTGAGGCGTGGGCAAATACGCAAAGGTACGCATCGCATAAATATAAATAGCGTTATATTTCCGCTTGGAAACATAATCATAAGTGTCAATAACCGAAATTCAGCGCAAAATTGAAAGGGTGGTTTCTACAGAGACATCATCAAATCACGAAACGTTTTGTCTCTGTTCGCTTGTATAACTTGACCTTTAATTCCGTATTTTTGTGTCTATTTATTTTTCTTTATCTACGTGTTTTGTCCTGTCGTTGTCTGTGGTAATAAAAATATTGCCAATTATGTTGCACTAACTTTGGGCGAATTACGGAACAGTAGAAGAGCCCATGTCACTGAACCTAGTTCGATAAGTCTCCTATCGATATATATATAATTAGACACGTCTTTAGAGGGGACTGGCCTTGTCAGTTGCTTGCTGCAGCGATATAAGATTGTAGATGTACCGACGCAAAACCTTTGCGGCTTGCGCCTACTTATTGATAATAGCAACGTGACAAAATAATATGTAAATGTACATGAGTAAATGTAAATCTGCAGAAAATAATACAATTTCCCAAAGTAGCAATTTTTTATAAGAAACTCTATTATATAATAAAACTTACTTTGAGGCTGGGTTGATCTGTGTAAAATCTTATTTTTTTTTTAACTTATTTAAGCTTGTAGTTCTTTATGCCTCTAATTTCCCTTAATTATTTTACATATGTCGATAAAGCAGTAAGTTGATTGAAGTGGTGTAGAAAAGCGTATATAAAAAAAAATGTTTTGCGATTTCTCCATTATACTGGTTTCCCTAAAGCGATGTGTTCTCTAGGAAGTTATGAATAACAACCGCGTTTTCGTATTGTAACGTTATTCTTCCTTCCCAGACAATGTGCGTGTCAAGTTTCCGTGGCGATGTCACGATATTATGACAGATGTCACCCTATTACAAACGGTAGCTCACTTTTGCGATATTTGGTGATTTTGATGAGATCGATATAGCGCTGCGTTACTACCGTACTCTACCGCAGTGTTCGCAGAATACTCTCTGTTTGATAACAGCTGCTAAAAGTATGAATATCTAATGTTTTGAATTAATTCGTAAGATTTGCTTGATAAGTAACCAACTAACCACATCTAATGGCATATACGTCTTTCGCCGTATTTAAATGTGAGTTACTTACTCGTAATACTTCTAACATTTAAACTACAAAAATGACTTTACGGGAAAAGTAAATTTACGCTCCTTTTGAGATTTACGTACGTCTGCCGTAGAAACTTATCAGAGTGCGACTTTGTGTAGAAATCAATTAGAGTTTAGGTGCCTATACCACTACATATTCAAATAGTAGGTAGGTCAATCTGCTTTAATGACTCTCCTATAAAGGTAGGTGCCAACTTGCCAAGTAAATAATCAAAAGGGGCACAAGGTCATGGTTGCAATACATTATTTGCCAAAACCATATCTTCATCTTCATACGTCGTCCATTTTAGTAAAAGTTTGTCAATTCACTAAACAAACTGTCGAAATTTCAAGTTTGTCAATGGTCTTGACAACACCCACTTGTGTATTTGCCATTGAGCTATTTGGTAGAAGAAACGTGCGTTTTTGTCGTCTTCAAAAATGCTTACAGTCAAACCTTATGCCATTGTCTTAAGGCCCAAAATGTACATGAATAGACTTATTGTGCAAGGGCATCTTTTCATTCAGCTGTATTTGCTATAGCTATAAATCTCAATCAGATTGTTTTTGTTTTAATGAGCACTGTCTTTAATATGGTCTTAATGTTAAAACGATGGTCATGCAATTTTGGACTTAAGACCGTGGAATTAAGGTCTTACTTTTTAATATCTTCGATTGGTTTCGTTTTGAATCGATTTGCTTTAATGCGAATTGTACTTAAGACACACCCTTTCGTGTCAGCAAGGCAACGTTGTAGTAATGACTTCAAAACTTAAAAGGAACTAAGTCTGAAATAAAATACAATCTATTTCCGAACTTAACGAGTTCCAGAATAATCTTATTTGCTTTGTAAAGCCTACAAACTTAACTAGGTCAAAGTCACGTCACATTCGTACTTTGTTGACATCGAAACATCCTTTAAACTATATGTTGCTACGAAGCAACATATCGTTAAATACCGAGGTACAAGCTTCGCTATAGCAAAATAGGTTTTGCTCAGTCTTGTTTAGAGATAAAATGTTACTTGATTGTTACCATATAAGATGGGGACAGGAAAACTGTTTATGCCAAAAATCCCTGGGCAATCCAATGCAGTGGGAGTCTTAAGTACGATACGATATTTAATAATTTGCGTTTTAATATACCGACTCTTAAGTACTTCCTGACTAGCTCTACAATTTCAAAACAAATATAGCCTAAAGGTTTATTGACCTCAAACCATTTCCCTTAGTAGAAGATACTTTGAACAGGTGCGTTGAAAGGCTGGGTCACGAGTGTGCGTTTTCTAAGCAAAGCCGGTAAAAGTCTTAAAAAGCTTTTTGCCTGTGCTAACGTACTTACGATCAGGTTTGGTTAAGGCGAAGCGTGTGCGCAAAGATTAGGATAAGGCAATGTAAACGGTGTACATGATGTTAAGTCATACGAAAACTAAGGCAACGGATGTTGGCTGGCCTTGTGAATCTATACAAAGATTTGTCAAATCTGCTGGATACTGCAAAATGTTTCTATTGTAAATTTCGTTTTATTTTTACGATTATATAGAAAGGAAGAAAATCAACAAATAATGCCTACATTGCCTACCTGGGGAATGATAAAATACTTTGCAATGTCAAAAACATTAAATATTTTTGTTGCATGAAATATGCTACATAAGATGGATTAAGTTGAGTCGATATATATTTTAACAATAATGTTGTTACTTTACTTACAAAAAAAAGTAATTGTTTCTTCACAAACTTCACACTTTTCTTAAGCTTATGTGATATGTGATAATGATGAACATTGAAATCCTTGTTAGAGATTTTGGCGATTTTTTAGCATACTAGTTAGGTTTTCCGTTGCAAATTATTAACCATTTCGCTTTCAGTCGCTCGATTTCTCCTTCATCCAATCTGTGTATTTGGAGACCGAAAACTTTTTACCGGCAATCAAAACTTCTCTTCAGCGTTCGTTAGAAGCTATTTCATGGTTTAAACGGATTATGTCTCTTGTATGTTTTGGTAAATACTGTCTACGGCTTAAAAAATATGTTGGTGGATGAGTAATACAGAAACGAAATGATCCTACCGATTGACACAAAATTGCCAACATTGACGCAGAAGTTACCACTGTACTTGTGTTTAGAATAAATGATTTGTGTTTAGAATTAGAAACAAGAATTAGAATCTATTAATCAGTTTACTCTAGTAAACTAATTGTTACTACCTATAGATATTTTGACACGAAGACCTATAGATATCTTAACTTAATGACTAAATCAGGTATAACCAAACAGTCACTATTAATTATCGCTTTAATTTAAAGAGCAATAATACTCCCAATTTTATAGTTGTCTGCGGACTGAAGCAACTTTATGCACTTTATGATATAGTTGAACGAGCGTGCATTTCGTGTTCGAGTGTAAATCTCTAAATTCTTCTATTTTCTCGTGTCTTCGCCTTAACAATGCCCCACTCATCAGTATGCAGCGTTCTCGCGTCCCCAATAAACTGTTCGTTAAACAAATATATGGTGGGTGTATAAAACACATGCACTCGAAAATAATTGGGGCACGTGCTCGCACTTGCTTCCTATGTGCCCGGATTGTTTAGCTATTTTATAAGAAACGGCGCGTGTAGCGTTGGCAATTTAATTAGTACCTTATTGACAAGGAATAAAGTACAGAAATCCTTTGTAGTGGCTGTATATGAGATTATTTATTTTACGCACTTTGAATTTTAAGCTCAAGATGTAAACTTTGTAGCAGAATATTTATAAAGACTGCACGAGTGAGAGATAGAGTTTCTGTCGTGTCGTTTATCTTTGAGAATTTAAAATAGGTACCTATGCGTTTATAAGTAATTGTATTTTTTAGGAATTGTAGCTAACATTTCTGCTCAGTAGCTTTAATATGTTTAAGTATTCGAAATAAGCCATACAAAAAAGAATACCTATTCTGACAGCAATATATTTGCCCGATCCAACAAAATGTACCTACTCAATTTCAGAGCTAATCTACATAACTAAATCGACGATGTACATTACCAAAATCATGAAAATAGTTAAGAAGTAATAACAGCCTCACTGTTATATTTATATAGTCGCGAGGTAATGTCGCGCTGAGGTCTCATGGCTAACCTTGCATTGCCCAAACTCTAAGATTTATCAGAAATCCCAAAATCCCAAAGTTGTCCTCCAAAGGTCACGTCGTTATAGAAACCCACATCCACATAAAGATGTCGTTGATCTAGATAAAGATAAATGCCCTGGTCGTTCCCCTGACCTTGTAACTAACAGGAAAAAAGGATCATCAGAATTTTACGAGTACTAGCCTCGCCATCGCCACTTACTCGGTTGCATGAACGAATGTAGCAAGAGGACTGGCAATGTTGTATAATATCGCGTTATTCCAAAATTCAGGCTATCGCTAGATGGCGTCGCTAACGCAACTACAAGTTTCAAATCCGTTTATTTTATTCTACGCATATTTGCTTTCGGGTATCTGCATCTCTCTCAATTGTTCAAAGGTTAACTATAAGAAATTCCGTAAAGGGATAAGTTCGTCTCGTGTTCTTTGTACAATAAAGTGTTTTACTACTAGCTATTACTTACTGGGGTTTCACAGCACCATCTATGAAATGGGGGATGAGTTATTGGATGCATCAGATAGAACTGAGGCTCGACATAATAGATGGCGAGAGAAGCCATAGCATGCATTATGGAAAAACGCAATTTTATGTAGACGTTCAGTCCATTTTTTATTCGTTCATGGTCGGTTGTAAAACAAAGTTAAGCCGAGCCTCACCTTTTCTCGGTATACCGAATTTGGGGAAGCATTCGGTGGCCCATTTCATTTTGCAAGAGCTTATGGAAGATGTTTCGGGACGTTACGGTGGATGGGAAGGTAATGCTGTGCTCCGCTTTTTAATTAATTTGGAGTTATTTACATACTTAATTGTTTCTTACGGCATAAAATTTTAGGATATCTTGTAAAAGTTGTAAATCACTTAAAGTTCCGACAGGTTATTTTACTAAGGAGTCAAATCGTCTTTATGAAACGTCACAACGACTTCTTAAGCCAGATACGGTCGGCAACGCGCAAGTGACTCCTCTACGGCAGCTGCCTACCATTAGATGGGTCGTGTGCTCGTTTGACACAGTCGTGGTATTAAAAAAAGTTATCTATGAGTTTTTATTCATATAAAAAAAAATGGATTGCATAACTGCTATGAAAAATTTTTTTTTGTATAAAGACTTAATAGGTATAAGCAAATGGCGATAAGTCAACCATGTCGGGCCAATTTTTGGTCGGTAAGAGATTTTTTTTACATGTTTAGTAACAATATTAATACAAAGACATTTAGTGAAATATCCTAAAATACAAATCCTTCATCTCCACATATTGATCTGACTGCAAACCAGGAATTTCGCCATTACGCAGCCGTGTTAGGTATTCTGAGCTAGGATCCCTAAATTGGCTAACCAGAGCTAAAAGCACTTAGCTAGGTAGCTCGAGCACCCTAAGTGTT
Organism: Pammene fasciana; assembly: GCA_911728535.1. Classification (NCBI taxonomy): domain Eukaryota; kingdom Metazoa; phylum Arthropoda; class Insecta; order Lepidoptera; family Tortricidae; genus Pammene; species Pammene fasciana. The sequence continues at coordinate 5,597,202 of OU452295.1, forward strand.
GGCTTTATTAATTTAGATTCTAGACAGTTTTCTTTCCTAGACGGTCGGGTTTTTATCGTCTGACACGATAGTCAATATACAATGTCAATGACAAAAGATATAGATACTTTTTAATTTAACAATTTTTTTAAGTTTTGTGTTCTAAGGTATAGGTTGTGTTATGTTGTGAAGGACTTTTGTTATTTAGTTTAGTAGTAGTTTATCATAGAAGGTAAAGTTGAAGCTGAAAGGAAGCCAGGAAAGCCAAGAATAGCGTACATGGATCAAGTCAAGGAAAAAATAAACGTCGTGTCGTATCAGGCCATCAAGGAGAAGGCAAAGGATAGATATACATGGAAAATGCTCCACCGACAAGAGCCCAGTAGTTTTACAACTTTAGGTATTGATCAACAATTCTTTGTGTCAAATCAAAACAAAGATATGCAGTAGGTTAATGCACTACGACAGGCTTTTGTTTCTTGAGAGTACCTTACAATACGATAGTACCTAAACATAAATCTCATAATATAATGAATGAATACATCAGTTTCTTTTTTAAGACCTGCGATATGACTAATGACATCTTTATTATGATAACCTAAGCACTTAAATCGGAGGTAAATACCATCCATCGTTGTTAACTAGACCAACATGACATGATGAAGTGTTGTATCTTCAGCTTCATATTGCACGCTCGTAGATCAAACTATAGGGAAACGCCCACAAGTCTGCGTTTATCAGTTTATCGTCAATGCTCAGGGAAAACAGCCTGATCACTTGGTGTTTTTACAAAAAAATATTTTTTTTTCAAAAGTGCTTTTATACGAGGAAGTATCATAATATAAATATAACGACCTAAAACTGCGACCAAAAGTGTCCGTCGTTTTATTGCCAATAATTTTATCACTTTCGCTCCCCGTCTACAAATCAATTTGGCAGTGATTGACCTATCACTGATTGAATGACACAAGCAAAATTATCATGCATTCCGAATTCCCAATACTATTGATAATTAAATTGTAACCCGCGTTACGCACGAACAAATAGTAATGCGTTAAACGTTAATCACGCTCAATTAAGACCTGTTAAAAACGTATAAGTTTAGTGAGTACTTGACTCAATTACAGAACGGAAATAAAATTGTGCACCCAACTGTATAATTGTTGAAATTCCTTGATGAAGTTGATGAGGATAATTATAGGATTAAAACAACACGCGATGACACGACAGTCTTAAGTTGACGGATATTTCACGTTAAATTGTGTCAAAGCAAATAATCTTTACGTAAACGATCAATATTACTGTACGTTGCCGATTGTATGCATCAATTATTTGTGGGACCAAATATAACTTTTTCATCACACTTGCTCATAAAGCGGGCTATAATCACGCAAGTAAAGGGGGAGATAAAGCCTATTTTACTCCCAGTCTCCTGTCACTAACTTATACGTACCAAGAAGGTTATAAACAAAATATTAGTTTAAAATCACGGTATGAATGAGATTTACTTTTAGGAAGTCTGTGCCTTCGACGCCTAACCTGTCAAAACAATATCAAAATGGCCGACGAATCTGAAACCCCACCAAATTTAACATTTATTTCGCTTCCTGATAAATCATCTAACACTAAAACCTACATTTTTACACAGTTTTATTTAGCTTGACTCCGTATATTTGTTTATGTCATTATATGCATCAAATCTTGTAATTTAAATTTCAACCACTTCCCGGTGTCTGATTGAGCTGAAATTTGGTATACTTCCGTAGTTTACATAACAACACTACTGGGTACATTCAGCAGTAAAACGGCGTACCAAAAATTTTTTTTGGGTGTTACTTGTTTCATATTAGTGAATAGTCTGCTCCCTCTCCTGTCTAGCAGTATAGCAGCATACGCCCACAGTTCATCAACTCGATTGGTTTCGTGTTATACCAATATTAGTGGCATTGTTGCTTATAAATTCTAGAACTCCTAAATTTGGCTCGATATGAACGTGGCGTAAAATAATTCCCGAGAGTGGACACTTTAGGAGTTTTAGTGAAAATTTTCCTTATGTGTGTACTGTGTAATTAAATTAAAAGTTACTTTAACCTTAACGAATGTAGGCGAAGAATTAGGTAGAGTGATTTGGCATTTGCGGCCGCTTTATGAGATTAACCTTTAAACCCTCTTACGTTAAATTTCAATTTTGAACTCAAAATTTACGGAGGTGTCTTTAACGATGTGGCTTTATGATTTTATTCAAAAACGTCTTACAACCCTCATTTAACTAAATCATGTGTCTTTAACTTATCTGTCACTTTGATAGGTGTATTTTTTAGAAGCAGACAAAACATAATTTAACTAAATGACGCTTGAAACGAAATGAATAAGCGGATTTAAAGAAATTCTTTTTTTCAACCCCATAGACTGTTTCGTCTCAGGACAAAAGTCTTGGTTCGCAAAATATTGCATCAAAATACTTTCAGATCTAACTCCGAATATCACTAGAAATAACAATCCGCATCAAAAATAGCGAAGCAGGCGCAGTTATCAGAATGAACTTGACATGATTTTACTAAATATAGTTAGGTACAACTTGTATGTCATTTTTAACACGTGGTCCGTTGAGCGAATTCAGTTGCTGACGGTATTAGTAGCTAAATGTGTATGTGTGGTGTGTGCAACTTGTGTATAGAGACACGAAAATGACGAAAATGACATTAAAGTGAGAAATGTTGTGATGTGTTTATGATTACCTACTAAACTTGACCTAGTGTTGGTATGTTCGTAACTTTTCGAAGATGGAAGTGAAAGTGCTCAACTACAAGCTTCCATTTATATGTTCGAGTGATTATTGCGAGTGTCCGTATAGAAGGTAAGTTTATATACTTATTATATATTTCGTCAGGTGACAAGCAAAACTCACTAAGTACTACTACAAGTTCATAGCCATAATGTGCCATACTGGCAACGTAACAATGATGATTTCCGTTATTTTTTTTTGTAATTAGTGAGTTTTGCGTGTCACCTGACGATTTATTTACGGTAGACCGAGACGGATCGGGTCCAGGGCGAACCGGATCAAGTTAAACATTTTCGTAAATTTCATAAAATCACGTGTAGCTACATACAGCCAGTTAGCGTCCCGCGTTAGGTTTGATCTTCCTGTAAGCCCCAATGTATTTCTTTAAAAACCGTATTTACTCAATATTAACATAAAACTGACCCGTTTCCCTCGGTCTACCCTAGAGAGGGAAATATTTTTTGGGCTACCGTGCTTTGTTTTGTTGTTTCTAGATGCTTAATTGACGTGGGGTTATTCAAGTAGGGGGGCGTAAAGAGCTCTCAAAGGTCGGCAACACATAAGCGACTGCCTTGATATTCCTTATGTTCATGGGCGACGTTGGCCGCTTCCCTTCAGGCGGCTACTATGCTCGTTTGCTACAAATTTTTGAAAAAAAAAAACATCTGATCACAAGTAGCTTTTCGATGAAGGAAACCGGACCTAATCTTAATAAGGCCTAGTTTTCCCCTCTGGGTTGGAAGTTCGGATGGCAGTCACTTTCGTAAAAAGTAGTGCCTACGTCAATTCCTGGGATTAGGTTGCCAAGCGGCTCAAATGAGCCGTGGCAAGACCGGGACAAACGCTAGCATGATGATGATTGGTCAAGTGTACAAGTGCATCGCTGGAAATAATAAAAGCGCTACTGCAGTGACAATTCCCTTGAGATTCGCATTCGCATTTATACAAGGAAAGCAGAATATGCAACGCATACTAAGCAAAGCAAAACAACATTACATAATCCAAGCTAGATTGTAGCAGTTGCGTGTTATGGAAACTGGATCTATAGGTCGACATGACTAAATAAATTACCTGAGATATCATCGAAATGATGTAATGTAATTGATGGATTGTCAACACAGCGATTAAATGTATCTATGTCCATTTGGAAGTTGGATAAGTGATGATTTGATGAATGGCATATAGAACGGTTTGAGATTAACTACATAATCGCATCGCATTAGAAATACAAAATCTACTACGTTCAAAAACAAAAATAGCTGATGTAGCCCAAACAGCGGGAAAACTAAAATGGGACTGGACTAGACACATCTGCCGTATGCCGGAAGACTTATGGGCTAAAACAACCACCAAGTGGGTCCCACCAGACAAAACCCGGTGTCAGGGCAGACTAAGGAAACGTTGGAGAGCGGAACTTGACTTTTGGGACAAAAGTGCTGACTGGTGGGAGACTGCACAATATCGGGATACTTGGAAAAAGGGAGAGGGAGGCCTTTGCCCCACCGTGGGACACTCTTGGCTCTTAAATAAAAATAAAAAATAATTTTTAATTTTATTAGGATGTCATAGGCAATTTATTTCTATTGAATAGACAAACAAACAAACAATATCATATATTATTGCCAATTGTTTGTATAACCATACATTTATCTTGATTCCACTTCATACATCGCGTAATACAATACGATTATACAAGTCTATTGTCCTGCTAGTTATAATAATATATCTCAAAGGAAGGATTACTTCAATCATAGACTTGAGGTATCAAATAAACACAAAGCTATTGTCTTTACTGTTTGTAGTATCAAAGTTTCACAAACTTCTGCCTGAGCTAAATTCGCTAATTTGCATTGGCCTTAGCGAAATTCAAGATTAATACTTTAATCTTCTTTCATCCATTCGATTACGATTCTGTTATACTCACCACTAAGCAATGCAACTTCCAGGACTTTCTCATTCGATTTAACTCTTACTTCCAGAACTTTATTATTCGATTTAACTTTGTCTCAATACAACATAGGCTCGATTTGGTGTAGAATTTTACATTTAATTTATTAATTTGCGAACAAGTACATTTATCCTTTGACTAATTTCATACTACTCTGATTGAAATCTTAGTTACACCTTTTAAAAGTTTACTAAGAATTGATCTTCTAAAATCTGCATAGACTACTGATGTAATAAGTCAAGCCCACGTAAACATTATATTATATTTAAAACCTAGTTTCTAACATTCAAGCTGGCTTTAGCTAGTTCTTTTAGCATCCCGGGTTTTTTGTATGTTACTTTTTTCATTCTAAAAACTCCGGGTTGTATATAGGTAGCTTCATCCCATGATTTTGGACGCATAAACTCATGGAATTGCCAAAATCTTGCTTCATCCCTATCGCTTAATACTCTCATATTGAACCCAATTTGTTGAACTTCACTTGGGGATCGAATTTCGTAATGAAATACATATCCCTTACCAGCTAATCGTCACAATGTTTTTTCGAATCCATTCAACCAAACACAATTTTCTGGTGCAAAGGCATCCAGCGTGGTAATGCCGCGAGCATTATGGGCACTTTTGTACCGGAAGCTCCATGGAGCTGGTTTGACTAATTGCTTTATGTAATTATTTTAGATTATAATTTTGTGACATTGTGTATTTGTGACTTAAATTGTAATAAATATTATTCTAAACTTCAACCAAACGGAAAATACAAAAATTTGCATGAGGAAGTAAGAGACATCTAAATAATAAATATGCAAACTTTCGCATTTACCTCGTGGATAGCCTTGAGTTACTAGTAGCATTCGGACAGGTGGTGGCATTATAGAGTAGTGAGAACACTGGAGTCGCCTAAGTTACATTTTTTACTCAAGTAGTGCCAATATTTTTGGATTACGACTCCAGTGTACTCACTGCTCTAGTATGCCACAGCCTGTCGGAACACTAGTAATTAGTTTTGGTTACTCAGTATTAGTTGCCTGAGTAGCCCTATTATTTTTCCCATTAGCACAGCTAATCCTGAACGCGTTTGTTATGTTCCGCTTATCCCCTGTAACTCCACTAACAGTCAAACTTGTCAGTGGAAATCCCCCATGTGCTACTTTTCCTCCCGCGGTGGGTTTACGAGTATATAAGGAGCTTTAAACGCGTTGTTAGAAAACAGGGACAGCGAGAAAGGTATTAAAAATAAAATAACTTGTCGCAGTACTTAAGCGCTATCAAAGAAAAAACATCATTCCGTTTTTTAAAAAAAAGTTTTCTTAGTTCCTTACTTTGAAATGTTTCTGCAGCAATTTGATCATATATTTGCAAATCGCAAACATTATAAGATTTTACGTCTCATTCAAATGTGTCTGGTCTTTAGTGCAGAGGTATTAATATGTATGAATGACACGTCTATGGATCGTTAATCGTATTTTATGCTAAAACCTAAAAATAACCCAATGCACTTTCCCTCTAATTCTTCTTCGAAAGTCATCGTTATTTTTCTTTGCTTATGTCATTTTGCGGCGAGATATAAACATGGACCCATCTCGTTAAAAGTCCTGACATAATCTCTTCTAATGAACTGTCTTCTAACATCACACCGTATGTCTTCCCCGCAACGACCGCTACCGTTCATCTCGATCTAGTACATTGTATCCTCCATTCTCTATCGATCGACTTAACCGACGTGATATCCTCACGAGTTTAGGTTCTTCTCTGTGATCCGGCTATTGTCCAACGGTAACATACGGGCAGTCGGTCAACCGCGCACCGGTGCATCGCGCGCATCGATAACACGCGATTTACATGTTCCGCGTTACTGTTAAATGCCACACATTCGAGTGTTTCTTTCACTGGACTTCTATTGTAAGGTGTCACGCGATTTGAAGTTTCTTCCTGACTTTTGCCTGTTCTACGCCTGTAAATTTTAGGTAGATATTGAGCTCAATATTAGTTAGTTAATCTATATTTGTCCGTCCCTTGACTTCATTTCTGTGATTGATACCTATTTCTTTCATCCACTTATCATTTTCCGATTTTAGCGCGGAACGCGGAATGCCTTTCAATCAATCTGGTATTACGCACAGCACCTACATAATATTTTGTGCGTTGTAGATAAAATGGTTCAAAGTTTTTCAATAACTGCCTCCAATCACACTTTTTATTAAGGTTAATATAAATTACGATAACCTGCAACACGCAACGCTGTTGCGTTGCTTGCTTTACAATATTTCTCAAGTTGTCGATGCACAATATTATATTGGTACACAATTAAGAGCGATAAAGCATTCATCAGGCAGACCGGTTTCTCAACGGCCTTGCCACCACGTTCACCACTACTGATATACTGATCTATATTCAATACTAAAGAACCTGCTGTAGCACTATCACTATCATACATTGCAGTAACACGTAGCACAGAAAGAGATAACGGTTCTGGAATAGTTAGATTAGCTTTTGTTTTTGAAGTAATCTAAATTATGCTTTTAATTATAATCAGTTCAATCAAGGTTGAAATATTGACATTCTAATTCTTAGTACAGTCAGCAGCACAAGTAGCTAAGCGGATAGGGTGTTTAAAATGACCTATACACGCTCTTATTCTACATACATACCTACATACAATTACGCCTATATCCCAAAAGGGGTAGGCAGAGATCACGGATTTCCATTTGCTACGATCAATGCAGCAAAACGGCTCTCCGTGAGCCACTTCTCGCCCCCGTGAACTCGCTCTTATTTTCTTAACAATAAAGTCGTGTTCAGTTCATTTTGAACACCCTACCCGTTTAGTTACTTTTGCTGCTGACTGTACTAGCCTTACGGTTATTATTAGTCTCCTTTAATCTTAATGCAGACATCTTCAAAGGTACATTACCATTAAACGCTTACTAAACTACCCCATTTATCACAGAAACCATTCCAACAATATCGTATCACCATAAATTATTACCTCCAAGACCACACCATCTTCATTACAATGGCATTGACCTTCGCAGCATACTAAATCACCTTGAATCACTCCTATTATTTCTGCTCAACAGGTGTTTTGTTTGGCGTGACGTACAGGCACCGCATACACGCAAAGTGTGACAGATGGCCCGGTTGTTTGTAAGGCTTCGCGATTTCAACAGGATGAGCAGATGGGAAGGAACTTGTTTCCTGTACCAATATCGCGATATGTTCACGTTTTTTAAGGCTTGTAAAGATTGGATTGGACACTTGACAGTTTTCCCCTATCAATCAACACATGTCGTTAGAAACTGACCATCAGTAGAAAGCATTTCTTCTGCGAATTCAGCGGATAAAGCGCTTGTTGCAGCTAGGGGAGTTTCAGTTGACAGGTTGTATGCGCAGGAGTATTGCTTTCCCTCAAGGCTGGAAGCGCTTCTAGCGCATGCGCGGAGTCAGTCGCTCACTGCCGCACGGGCAGGCCGCACGCATTCTGTTTTTCACACCTTCATAAACTTTGACGATCCGCCGCGTCACGGTGCTGGTTCGAGTGAAGTGTACTCAGTGCAAAAACTAATATTGTGCCTCAATTATCTGGACATTGAGATTTAGTGTTGTGCAAAAAATACAGGATTTATAGTGATTATCCTTGATGAACGTCACGCGCGTTGACTCGTTCTTATAAAGGTCTGCAATGTAATTATGTTTTTAATTACTACTGCTTCTTATCAACAATCATGTTTACCTATACCTAATGCACCATTTATCCAGTTTACGTCAAATAATTAAGTAGTATAAGGATTTTTTTTGGCATATATCGAGACAGATTAGATTAGCCAATGACATTTGCACATGCATAAAATTAAGATTTACATCGTAAAATGTTTGACATATATAAATGTTATCGCTATTACCTTGAAAATATTAGTCATCAATTTCGTAACAGGTATCTTAGTAGGCGTCTCATAATTTATTAGCTATCTTTACAGATCTGGCTGAAGTTTTAATATGTGTGGTGAGACTAGAATTATTTGGAAACGTAATAAATCCATTGTTTTGTTTGTATGAACACAATAATAAGAATTTCACTTATTACACGTACAAAAATTATAGTCGTAGAGTTATCACGCGTCTATGCCGTGAATGCATTGTTTGGATCACGAATGGTTGCCATTACCAGTACGTCGCCAATCACAACCATTACAATTTGCTCCATCTCCGTTGAATCATCCGTGTGTTGATTTTATATTTCCACTCCTATCGCATTGATAAGGCAACCTATTCTGACTTTTTCTCACGCCGCTTATCTCTCCACCACAAATATGGGATCGTATATCTTCGAGAAGTTTCAAACATTAAAAACGAGACAACAACAAAAAATACTAGGAAGTTAGGTCACGGTAGCGCTTCGGACTCTTCAGAGTACTGAATTACAAACAGTCGCTACAGTCATTTGCTTCAATGAATGCAACATTTGCGAAACCTTGACGGAATTGAAACAAGTTCAGCAGAAGTTTGCCGTGAAATTGTTTCATGATAGAATTCACGGCTTTTGATATCTCACGTGACAAATCCCATTAAATTTTCTACACATTGATTTTGATTACAAATTTCCTCTTAACCTACTTTTTCTCGCTGATTTAAAACTTTCCAAGAACTTATGACACAATTGTTTTGCCGATTCAGCTTTTTAGTGATTTGGAACATTGTCAAGTGAGCACGAGCCAGATTTGCATCATTCCGCCTGGCTGCTTCTCGACCTAAGTTACCTTCGGGTTTTCCGTGTTCGCAAAGTTGAAAGACGTGTACGGCGTACTTAGCAACCTCTCGTCTTGCGGATGTTGAAATCTTGTTGCCTTTCCTCTTAATATACTTTCTCGGGCCATTTCTTGTAACAACTTTATAATTTGCAAAGCCATTTGCAATGCTCCTGTTTTAATTGTATAATTATCTTATCACATCTGCCTTTTGTAATGAGCGCAATTAGTATCCTGGGTCTACACCTGTCTAAACCTTCTTTGTAAGTTTTTAGTCAAATGTCAATAGAGAGTTTATTTATATATCTTGCTTAACGTTGCGAATTGCGATATCTAAACGTTGCAAGTTTTGAATTGAGCAAGAAAAGTAAAATAGAACTAGAAATAAAGTAATAGTACCTACCTTTTGCAATAATTTACATTGTAGTTCAATATAGTTACAGAATTTTGAGCATTTTGTTTTACAGTTCTAAGTTTTCTTATTTGCAAACAGTATAACATCTTAAGTTCACAGTGAGGCAATGCTTCTGACGTTAGTAGTTTGCTAATATTTACAATGTGACGTAATGTATGTTTGTTCTGTTGTCTCATGTCTGGCCCATAAGTCCTTGATCTCCTGTTGTTGTACATTAGGTACTTCAGTGTTACATTGTATAGGAATGAGACCAACATTCTAGAGATGCGCAAAACGCTTCACTGAACTGGAAGGATTGATTCATATCTTTCGCTCGTAGTGATATGTATCACTCTTTTCGTTTATTTCGCTCAGTCGCTCAGTGGATTTGTTCGCATATTCGCATCGTCTTACTCGTTTGATTCGGCCGGCTCATTCGAATCAAGAGTAAGAAAGAGCGAGCAAGCAACACTGTAAACAGTGAGATAGGTGAGCTACTGAGCGAGTTAAATCTTCAGTGAGTTGAAGAGTGAGTGAGTTGAATCAAAAGATATAGTTCATTTAAATCACTCACTCGTGAACGACCCATGTCTACAACATTCTGTAAGGCGTGACCAATACACCCAAAACTTTAATATACATTAAAATTATGACACCAAAGCAAGCACCTATAATAACAACAACAATATTTTGATGGATACAGGCAAACCATTATATGCCGACATTATTGACGTATTTTCTGTTTTAACATTATTTTTGGACTTACTTGTTTGTTTTTTTTTCATCGAACCGGATTTGCTTGGATTCGTTCGGCGGAAACACTTATTATTTTCATGAATTGTTTCAGTTTTTGCGTTTTATAATAATAGAAGACATTTTCATCGACCAAAAAATCTTCAGTGTCATCAATGAGTGACGGAAATGGTTTTTGTTGGATGGCCGCGTGATGCTTCGCTGGCTTGTTTTTTGTCTTTTGTTTTTTTTTTGTTTCTACAATAATTTAATACAGATTTTCAAACGTCAGTGGTTTGTTCTTTCATTTTATTTGAGCCTACTGGACGTATTAGACCTAACTAATTTGTACAGTCACCGGCAATAGTATCTTCCTACATGAAGGCCGCAAAAATATGTGACACGCTCTTATTTGTAGGGCCATAAGAGCGTGTCACATATTTTTGCGGCCTTCGTGTAGGAAGATACTATTGGCGGTGACTGTACGTTCATTAACATTTCTAAACCTTGTTCTAGTCTAGTCTAATTGAATGAAATAAAATTTAAATGTACAAGAACCACGTTTATTAAAACTACGCAAGTATCCCTCATTAATAAATTGAATAGTAATTAGAGAATTACGTTTCATTAAGAAGACAAATTACTTGAAAAAACGACTCCGTTAAGTTGTTAGCCGGTATTGTTGTCTGTTCTGGTTAAAACTATATGTAACGTTTTTGCTCAAAAACAAATTATTTAGATATTTTGCGTGAAATATACAGCATCATCAATCAGTAGCGAGGCAATCTCTTGAACCTTATTTATATAGACATAAGGCGGAAAATTATGTATTGTTCTCACAATGACACGAGTACCTTTGAGTAATTATTTTTAACTGGTTTATCCTTTTTTTTAAATCAGTGCGTCATTCGCGTGACGCTCGCGGATTGTAAAAGTCTTATAGTTCCGACATTGACATATAGTCGCTATGGAAATAAACTCTTGACAAAAATAAAATTGAATATGATAATTTTCGTTCAAGTGCTAAAAAGTTCGAAAGCATATGTATATCTGTTTATTAGAATCGCACTAATGTGATAGATATGTCAAAACTAAGTTTGTTGAACTTTATTAGTCGGAAATTCATAAATCATAATATTATTCAAGTAGGTACTCCAAACACTAAAACACACACCTTTGTTCTGTGTGTCAGCAATACTCGTCATAGTTCGAACAAGCCTACTTTCCTCACTCTCTGGAGTGACGAAAGTTGCGACTTTCGTCACTCGGGAGTGAAATTTTGTTTCTAGAAGCTTTTCGTCATAATGAAACCTTTCATTCAGGAATTTTAATAAATGTGTTTTTTTAACTTTAATATGTTCTCACTACTGAGGTGAAAAGTTGTATGTGTCACACGAGACGAAAGTTTTTTTTTACATCTCGTGTTCTTGAGATCCCTCGCTATGCTCAAGATTCAAACTTAGAATCACTCGCTTCGCTCGTGATTCAATTATAGAATCTTTCGCTTACTCGGGACTCTAAATCAACACTCGCAAGAAAAACCAACTTTCCTCTCTTGTTGCACAAATAACTATTACACTCTTGCAAGGCGCAAGAGTGTAAACATATTTTTGACGTCGATTGTACAATCAGGGATCGGGAACCGTTCGTTCTTTGCTCCATACCAAAATACCGATTAATTTCGTTCTCTTTTCCGGTTTCTTTTTTCCTATTTCATTTTTAACACCAATACCCAAAGGCAATACCTAAATACAATATTGAGTTCGACTTTATGCCCATAAAATATATCACATTTATTTGGGTTTTGTTTAAACACCGGTTAAGGCCCTGCTTATAGTATCTATAAGCAAATACTCTTCTCAATCTTATACTCTTATCAGAGTATTCGTGATCATTGAGGTCATTGCACGACCTTTTTTTATTGTATTCCGCCATTCTTTTCTACTTAGTGCATTTCGCACGCACAGATTTAAGGGTGATCCGTCGAGAGCCTTCACTTGGTCAGTGCTTCACATCGCATTGGGGCACTGGGCTCTTATTATAAATTTGGAGACGATATCATGTTTTTACGTTATATGTACTTTTATATATTTTTCTCTTAACTTACTATTGTTTCGTGAAAAACAATAGCCCTTGTAATTACGGAAATAACAAATTACACCGGCGAACTGACGCGGGTCCACAGAATTCTCCAGAAACTTTCACAAACGAAAGGGAAAAAGGAAATTCCCGGGAGTAATCGGGAACTTTACAAAAGAAACTAATATCAAAGCTGTGTAAATGTTAGCCTGTATATTTTGAAAATTATCTGAAGTACTAGGATTCAATTGCTTTTCTCGTAGAAAAATTACGATATATACAGGTTAATATGATTTTCTATAAATTTACAGTGTATTGCTCTCCTACTAGTAAATGCGCTATGAATTGTATAATAAAAACTCCAAAATAATATACGTGCCGAAAAGATAAAGTACTTTGAACATTAATCGTTTGGCCGCATTCATTCACGTGATATTTCTACATTTTTGCCGATTGTTGATTGTACATATTCTAAAATGCATGATCAGTTCCTATAATCTGAGGTGCAGTCCAGCGATATCTTATCTTTTATCTAACTTGGGAATAAGGTCATTTATCTATTGGATCCGTTTCATATGAACTATGTCGCGTCAGACGTTTGTATTTTTAGTCCTCTTATATAATATTTTGCGAGACTTATAATAATATTATCTCGCAAAAGATTAGGCTAGTAAGTGTACAGTTAACTGCTTAAATACAACGAATTATGTACTAGTAGATAGTAGAATTATTTTACTGTTTATATTTATTTTAACGTTTACAAAAATCGACCTTTTTCACTTAATAATTTTCCTCTAATCTAATTCCCCGAATGCACATCACATACTTACCTTCTTACCCATGTGGGTATTCTGGGTCCTTAAATACCCAAGTACTTACTACGTAGATTTTAGTGTTATATTAGTGATATTTATGAAATCTCCGTGTACGTATCTAAGCGTTTAAGGTTCTGCTTCTGAAGCCCGATGTCCGTCAACGACCATAACTAGGCTACATTATTGTAGCTGTCAACGTCTTACCATGAATATAAGACTAACGAACCATTGTTGACATTGTGGCTGGCCAGAGATATTTCCTACCCATTGCAACGCGGGATGAAATATCCCTTAACGATGTGCTACTATGGAAACTGTCGTTAATCTTGGCCTCAGATGCCTGAGAAAATCAAGTGTGAATCGAGTTTATAGATTACCAGGACAGGTCCATTATCCGTTGTTCCCTCGATCGCGTATGGTTTGGCGATGGCGTGGACAAATCGGAATGATTCCTAAAAAAACCTATCCCAAGCTGTCTCCAGGCACTGATGGGAATACACTCATTATCCACTTTATCTAACACGAAGATTCCCAAGATGGCTAATCCATCCTAAAGTTGTAGCGTTGATGATATTTTCCGCTAGTGATATAAACTAATGCATGGTAGTCTTTATCTCCTTGCGATAGGGTTCACGAATCACGAATGATCAGCATTTGCCTCGACGATGCCTAACATTGGATTGTATGTAAAAATCCACTCCGCCCCCTGGGTAGAAAACCACCTTCGTTATTATCTTGCCATTCAATAGGCATAATCGCCAAGACAATCGACGATCAAATTGTCACAAACTATGAGTCACATCCGACGAAGCGTTGGTAGCCTGACGGTAATGACGTCTGACTTTCAATCCGAAGGTCCCGGGTTCAAACCCCGGCTCGTACCAATGAGTTTTTCGGAACTTATGTACGAAATATAATTTGATATTTACCAATCGCTATACGGTGAAGGAAAACATCGTGAGGAAACCTGCATACATCCGCGGAGAAATTCAAAGATGTATGTGAAGTTCCCAACCCGCTTTGGGCCAGCGTGGGGACTATAGCCTGATCCCTCTCGTGCATGAGAGGAGGCCTGTGCCCAGCAGTGGGACGTATAGAGGCTAACATATTATATTATATGAGTCACATAACAATGCTAAACGCTGTCTGGTTATATCCAACGAGTTTACCGAACCGCTTGTTTTGTTCTGCAGGTGCGATGTTATCATATAATCATAATGCATTTACGTAGGTACATACTCCGTAAACGGCAGGATGCGAGAGTTAGTGACTTCTTTTATCGTATATAGCTTTTGCCCGCGACTTCGTCTGCGTGAAATTAGTAATCCCCCGTTAAGCAATGAATTCTGGATATCAACTATTCTGTATCCTTCCCCACAGCATCTCCAGCGTTTAACGGTTATTGATTCGCCATACAAACTTTCAACCCCTTTTTCACCCCTTCTGGGGTTGATTTACGAGATGAAAACTATCCTATGTCGTTTCCCGGGACTCAAATTATCTCCATACTAATTTTCATCTAAATCGGTTCAGCGGTTGAAAATTCTCCATACGAACTTTCAACCCCCTTTTCACCCCCTCCAGGGTTGATTTTTGGGATGAAAACTATCCTATGTCCTTTCCCGGGACTCAAACTATCTCTATACGAAATTTCATCATAATCCCTTCAGCCGTTCTCACGTGATGCGCGGTCAAATAAACAGACAAACAGATAAACAGACAAAAATTCTAAAAACTGTTGGAACGTGTTCTGTTATCGATTCTAAGTATCCCCAGCCAATTTTTTTTCGAATATCTTCCATGTACAGACTTTCGACCCTCTTCAGCTTTATTATATGTATAGATAGATTTTAGGAAGATTCCAATCTGTGAACTTTACACCCCATTCGCATTGTCGAGCATTTAATATTTGTCAGCATTGCTGAGTTGACAACTTAACTACTTAAAGGTAGAAGCAGTTCCAATAGCAATATTGCTAATGAAAACCCCTTTAAAGCTTTATGAGGATTCACAGCGTTGACGGTAAGGAAGGACCAAGTTGAGATGCCTTGTCAACATTGTAAATCATATCCTTCGGAGCTCTATCGACCTCACCACAAACACAACAATACTAGCGGTATTTGTGTGCGGTCTAACATTACCCTGAATTTCACCAATTGAAAATCCCTTGTAGCTTACCTCTATAACAAGTATTTACATAGTCTGAACAATGGAAAGCAAATCTAAGCGACTTACAATAGTACCACCGCAGATGTTAGCGGCCAGGCATGATTTATTATTATGTCGACTTACGATATTGCTGGTAAGTTACGGCGCCACAGGATCATATATTTCCCATTTTAGTTTCGTGTATTCGAGAAATTCGCGATGATGTATCTAATATCATGAGTGATGTTGTCATTATTATCGTGCCAGGCATATATTGTTTAACCTATCTTAATTGCTTATAAGGTGTACTTTTCGTATTATATTTAACAAGGTAGTCCCCTATAGGACACGCTATCCTTTGTGCTTTTATTAGGCCTTTTTATCATGTTTATTTCAACACTATAACTTTTTTAATTAGTGAACCATACAATGAAATGAAATGAAATGAAATGAATGAAATGAAATATTTTTATTTCGAACATGAACAATGGAGTGAGGATTCCGTGAATAGCACCTTAAAACTTTATACGAGAACAACCATTGGTATAGTGAATACCTGTGAAGAAGATATTTGCCCAAATAACTAAACAAAAACAAATTACAATAACCAAAACTACAATTTCACAAATGTCTCTACATCTCTACAAAAGTTTACATTTTGCATACTACGCAAATAACCCTCGTTAACGAATCCGTTTCTACATAATAACTCTTAAAGCCAACCCGACCCTTACATATCAGGGCACGTACGCAAAATGCCGTTAAGAGAATCAAATCTACACGTAACACAGGTCCTGTCAAAGGTATATAGTTAAAACAGATATTACACTCGGTTTTTGCACGATTTACCCAGTGAAATTGATTATAAGTACTTAAGTCTCTCAACGACTCTAAATTCAATGCAGTATGCGTCTTTAATACATGAATATTAGAGTATCTATATGATCAGCTTTAATGTCTATCATCGCTTTAGCTCAATAGTAGCATAATGTTGTTTTTAAAGTATGCTTAGTTTTACATTTATGTTTAAATCATGCTTGCTAACGTTAAGCGATGCAATGAAGGCTAGCGATACAATTGTAATTACCGTTAACTCTTACAATGGTTATGCAAAATAATAATTGACAGTACCAAAACAAAACTTATGGTTATGGGAAGCGTATGGCTGGGTAATGAATGAGTGAGATATTTAGTTCAGAGATACTGAGAAATATAGCACAAAAGAACAAGACAAGTGACGTTGCATGATTGAAAAGGCTGACCTATTTTGAGGCTGAGGCTGAACTATTGGAAACAAAAAAGAAATCTCAAGTCGGTAAAATTCTAAAGCATTACTTCATACAAGAAAAATATACTGGAAAATATACCTACAAAGTAAACTAGACTAATTAGTGAAGATAAATGGTTAATAAATAAATACCTATATATAAAATTCTACAAAATAAGAACATAATAAAAAGCGAACTGAGTGACCGCGCACATAATCTCGTACCAGAGATTTTGCAAACAATGTCTAAATTTAGTTATAAGTTTTTTTGAAATAAATAGTTCTAAATTTTAAATTTTTTTTTTACCTCGTGTGACAGAGTAAAGCGAGGTAAATAAACGTCGATAGAATTGTCAATTGGACGTCATTTGTTACGCGGTAATCGCACAACTGGTGACAGTGGCGACGCATCTGGATGGGTGAAACAGAGAACGCTATCTTGCTTGATAGCCGCCTAAGGGAAAGGATCCAATTAGGCCTCTCATTTAAATGACAACATTTTTAAAACGGAGCCTTTTCGCTAAACGTAATAAATACTTACAATTGGAAGTATTTATTACGTTAATTTATTAATTGTTAAAATGCCGTATCTGCTCTAGTTGATGTAATCGATGGTCTCCGGCGGGGTGATTATAATTCGGCTCGCGTCAAACTGCCTAATGAAGTAAGTGTTCTGGAGGCGTTATATGGGGCGAGGCTGAAAGCAGGGGCTACATTTGATATTGTTTGACAGTTTGTGAAATTGACGATTTTGTGATACAAATACTCGACAAGCCGCCTTCGCCTTAAACATAGTTTTATTCAGAAAATTTATATAGGTATATGGTCACAAGATCACGATTTTTATTGATGCTACTTCAGTGGTATACAAGCATATGACCCGCCTAATGGTGAGCAGTCACCGTAGCCTTTGGACGACTGCAACAGTCAGATCACAAACGGTCTTTAAGATGAGACGATTGTCTTAGTGAAGAAGAGACTAAAATATTTCCGTTTTATAATCATTTTATATTAAATATCTTGAAATATGAAGCAAGAATTAAAAAAGCAATATTATCTTGGACTTTCCTCCTGAGAGCGCTTTCATCGTCTCTTTATATGCCCTCAATTATTAAAAAAAACATCGCTGAACCTATTGCTACACCAGTTTACTACGCTGTCTCCCTAATACACCTTACGCTTTGGTAATACAGTTTAAATTAGCACTAATTACTCACGGTTCACCCTAGCTGTGTAACATTGCTTACCAAGCGTAGACAAATCAAACGATAAGCAAAACCAGCATAACTCTGAACTGCAGGTCCAAAATAACTACGCGTCATCGGGAAAAGTATTTAAACTGGTTTTCTGGGGCTTTTAAATCGGTGTGTGATTGAAATAACAGCTATATATACTCGGCGTTTGGGGACACATTTCATTTTATTATACCGCGAGCGTTGAACCAGGGATCTGCCTTTTTGACACGTTTTAGACTGGATTATGGTTATTTGGGTGTCGCAATGTTAAGTTCTTTGGGTACAATGAACCATTGGCTTTGCGTAGATATATCAGTTATGTACCCAAGTCTTTTTTCTGACATATCTTCTTCTTAAATTACTTCCTAACCCGATCGCGCCGATGCCAAAAGTCCTGATATCTGATAAGTGGAAATAAATGCCGAATTGCGAGGCATAGGCTCTTAATAATGTAATTGAAAACAGGAACCATCTTTCTCTGGGATTAAATCCATAGATATACTAGAAACTCGGAAAGGTACACATTCAAAAGCTAAAGAAGCTAAACGGGTGATGTGTTCAGAAATAGCTCGAGATGAGTACCTACACGACTTTATAAACATGATGAAAAAGCGTATCAAAGATCATTTTAAACAATTCAAACACCTGACGCTTACCTAATTCTGCTACTGTTGCACAACAAGTTGAGTTTTTAAGCTGTCAGGTGTACTTACCTGATTCTTTGTTTAACAATTAATATTGTCTGCGAAACTGGTCAAACAACCTACCTAATTACACGCGCCAGACCGAAAGACTTATATCAAATTCAGTCCAGTTTTAGGTTGGAGCTTGTAAATCTAGCAAATCAGGCCCTAGGCAACCGGTTCCCAAATTAAATATAGCTAGCTTTCAACTCCCTAGAGTCCTGCTCTGAATAAATACGTTCGACCTTTTACCCCTGAGTTTATTGTAGTCGCCATCAAATATATCGAAACGTCCCAGGTACTATAAAAATATCTGAACATGCATTTTATCCCCTTGACAATAGAGGCGTTTAAGCGTTTTAGCGTTTAGCCCTATTACATTTGTACTAGTTAACTTCCTAAATGATTTAGAGACTAAATTTAGTCTAGTCTAACCGCATTTAGTACGTAAAACTATAAAAAAGTTAGGATCCTGATTAGGGTGCTAGTTATTTTTGTTACGTTGGGCGCTCCCATATATCTGATGGCGAGAGACATATAGTACATGACATACAAGGACTACATAGAGTAACTATGTCCAAACCTTAAAGAGATTTAAGTAGAGCGATTAATTCTCAGGCGGAATAATACCTAATTTCTGTTAATTCTCGCTGGTTTTGCGTTTGTTATGTTACGTCTGACTTATATCATTTTCTTCTACACACAAGTGAGTTGTTTAAAGATGAACTACTCTCTTTAAATCTTTACTGTTATACTAGTCACTAGGCAGACCAAAATCAGATTTTAATAATTTAATATCGCTGGTGACATTTCCCTTTCATTAAATTTGAACGAGCGTGTGACAGGCGAAATGAATTTACATTTTGAAAGACTGCTTTTTCACTTCGTTTTTTTTGAGTTGACAAGTTTACGATTGGTTTTTCCTTGTACGAATTATTTTCAGAAAAGGTTCCGATATAGTCATTGGTTTATTTTATCCGAAATAATTGACCTACAAATTATTGTCATTAATAATGACATTATTTCTCTACCCATCCTTCCCATTCTTCATTTATACATATGATAGAAAAGGACGGGTACAGAAATAATCATATTATTACTGAGAGTGTCTGGACCGCTTAAACAATACCTACTTTTTACTGCATACATTTAGAAAATTTCATTCGTATTAGAGAGAATTACAAATGAATTACTGAAAGGTCCGTTGCCCAAAAATATATGTATAAGGCAGTGCATTGTCTACAGACAGACAAGCAAAATACAGCCTAAACCGTTTAAAGTAGAGCCTTCAAATTTTGAACATATTCTTCAAATGTAATGGAGCTGCACTTATACGGGATTTTTAGAAATTCGACGCTTAAAAGGGTGACAAAGGATTGAAAGTTTTCAACAACTTCACATGAAGAAAGTCGCGGGTGGTTAGTGACAGTCCATGATCAAGTTGATACAGAAAGCCTACGTTCATAATCATCTTTTGTCAGTATCTCTATTTCGGTCAGAATCGGCAAATACGTGAGATTCTCCGCAATCAGTCATTTGAACAATGAAAGTGTCTGAGACTGCGATAATTGTTCTAGATAGATAGATAGATAGATTTTTATTTGTACTAATTATACATCGTCACAGTATACAAATTACAATAAAGTAATTCACACAAACATAATATTATATTAAAGCGTGTCGTACTAAAATAATTTCATTTGTAAATGAATAAAATAAAATAATAATCATAATACAAACCGTCGTTTAAAAATATATCATAAAGAACCTTTAGAGTTTGGCCAACAGTGCCTGGCCGTTCAACTATTGCACATATACCTACTTAAGAAATTTCGACTGGTTCCATCGTGACTGATCCAGAAGATATAGTGTCAGCCGAGAAACCTGAAGACTATTTAGAAGAAAAGTTTTTCTTGAGTGTCTGTTTCAGTGTAATACGAGTAACATGTACCATTTTTGACACCAATATACTGAACATTACATCAGATGCAACATAATAAGCTCAACCAGTAGTAGGTTTATTATGTTGTTAGTACGCCTACATTGTCCATTGCGTTAACTGTCCACATATCCACATTTACGCCTACCTGCAGATTCAATATGTGGAAACGGATTTTCTCACTGCGGTTTCGTGTAGGCAGAATTCAAGGTAGAGATTTTAAAAGGCATTCAAAAATTGGCTATATTAAGCGTAAAAAATTCTGCTTACCACGTTTCTGTGTGAAGTATAAGATTTCAGGTCCATAACTACGCATTTTTATTTATGAATTTTCAGCATTTGCACTTTAAGTTTGAAGTGAGCATAAATTTAAATATGTGAAAAACTCTTCACCCGGGTTGCCCGTCACACAATACCTTGGCGATCATGCGACTATGTGTGTACAGTTTACTGACCTGTGGATTATCGTCCTAAGCAGCTTTTGTGAAAAGTACCTATAGCGTATTTACATACGATTACTTGATTTCTAATACATCTGTATCTAACATACTATTTCCATTTGATCCGCGTTTTATTGAAGTTTGTTCTTTTGATTCATCTTGTTCTGTTCCATCTCTACCACTTTTCTAATTTTAATCAGATATAATATATGTAGCACAATCACTATTTCATTATGTAGGTAATATTTCATCATGATATTTTAATTATACTGTCTTGTTATGCGATAACAATTATTGAATACTTACCTCGATTTGTTATTGCGTAAGGTATTCCCGTACAACTTAACTTCACTCTCCCAATGTTTTATCCATGTCTATCCACCCACCCGAAATACCTTTTGACCTTAGAAAATATTAATTTACCACATCCTACGTATATTACTATTGAGAAATGGAATTTTATTTGTATAATAGACTACTATACTGATTTCATATTAGCATAAATATCGTATTAATGTTTCCGTTTAAAAAGTGATCGGTTCTGATATAATATCCAGTATTGCATCTATTATTCCAATTATTAAAGTTTGTACGGAAAGAGAAGTGTCGTGGTTTATATGGCAGCTTATACATTCTACAACACTTCTCTTTTCGGACAGACTCTAGGCAAAATGATGAAACAAGTTTAAAGGTTGAACGGATATCGATTCTAACATAACAAATCCCAATAGGCTATTTGTTCAGGCGTGAGCTGTTTGTAGATACTTTATTTTTATGTTCCGATATTCCACAAAAACATTGCAATATTTTGGAAGCTCTGAAACTTTTATACTAAGATAAGAGATGTGTTTGTTTACCAACACCGACTTGTTATGAAGGGTTGAGAATATGCCAAGGTATCTTAGATCTTAAGACATCGCTACTAAGATTTACATTTAAAAGTCGAGTAGTCGACAGAGGAAACTAAATAACGTGGTATTGTATCGTCGGAACATTGTGTCAAGACGTGTAATGGGAACGAATGAGCGCATTTCGATATACATGTAGAAGAATAACTATCCGTAAATTCAGAAGAAAACGTCTGCACTGCGCAATTCCGTTAACTACCATAAGTATCATAAGGGATATCTGAATTAAAATATCACTGATACGATCTTTTTAGCACTTAAACACTTTAGCCGCCCGTAATGCAGATTAAAGGTGAACCGCAAGGACCTAAACCAGGTGCGCCAAAGTTACATAATACCATCTCACCGTCTCAAATGTCACTTTAACGTAATTGAACGAAAAGGGCAAGTTAAATAAACGGACCTCGCTTTTGTGCGACCTTTGCCGTCATCTCCAGTTCTGCCCTGTAGTATCATGCTATTCCCATTGCCTATAACTATAAATCACTTGCTGTACACAAACCAGTGCGCTTGTGATCTCCAAATACGTTTAGCTTTTACAGACCTTCATGTAACTCTTATACTGGTTTGTCTCTGTTTATGTTCTATTTAAGCGATGGTGGTAAAAGCTCTGTTATGACAACGCCCACGGTGACCGTCAGCGCAGGATCTCAAGAGCTGACATTTTGAATACATAATTGTTAAGGTGTTGTTTTTTCCTTATAGGAATGGAGTTATTTCAACGTTGAAAGGTGAGCTCCTGAAGGAGACAAGTGGAATCGTTAATAATATTTTACTATAGATTTTATTAGTTCAGTTAAGGTAGTTGAGATTTAACAGACAAACACTTTTTTATTGATAACATACCGCGATTAAAACAATTATTAAAACCTGCTACTAACAGATCTAAAATATTTTAATGACATTTAAGATAGAACTAGATACTGCGTATACAATTATCACTATCAGTCACGTATTCATTAAGTCGTACTAAAGATAAATAAACTAAGACAAGGAATTTAATTTCAAGAGCGAACCGCAAAACCATATTTCACGAATGAGAAGAATGTAAACCGCTTCTCACTTTCTTTTAATAACTTTCAGTTAATGGTATTAAATTTCCCTGACTTTATTACTAAAGTTAAAGAAGATTTATTGGCCAACCTTCGCTACAATGTAACAGATTTTTATTCTCGAACATAAATGCTTGAAGGTCAGTAAAGTAACGACTTTTTAAAACCTTCCAGTGTTAAAACAAGGATAATTGATGAGATACATGTAACGATTTTCCTAAGAAGGAAAAAAGGAAGAGGAAAAAAATAACAATTTCGAAAGTGAAAAATTTATATCTGATGCAGAGTCAAAAGAACTATCAAATTCTTTTTGTTAACTTGTTACGATGGAATAAAGTAGCGGATTGCTAAAAATGGAAACTAAATCAGACGGATTAATTTTTTCATTTTTCTTCCGTTCCGATCGATCACAAGCTAAGTCGAGTCGTTACTATTGGTCGGGTGAAAGTGAGAGCTCTATCAGCCCGAGCTGTGACGTAACGTAACAAATCGGCCATTGTCCGTTAGTTTCAACACCAGCGAATATCTAATGCCTCGTAATGATTGTCATCTAGGCTATTCTAAAACCCTTTCAGACCAAATAGCATAGTCCCGATGACAATATCCTAATTTGTATTCTGAAGATGGCACTGGCGACCGCCTTTAAAAGTCTTCCGTCTGCGAAGGACTTTGAACTTTGCGGAAATTTTCGCACACGTTCGCTCGAATAAGAAATATACTGTCTGGAATACTAAATTGTTCTTAAAACAGAGGTCGGGAGTGTTATTAAGTTACACGAATTTCTCTAATTATGTAATATTGGATTGGTAAGTTTTATTGTGGGATAATTCAGTTATAATTGTTCTCTTACATTAATTAGGCCTATATTCGTATTAACAATTGCATTTGCTTCGCTACGCAATTGCAATGCTTGCAATTCGTCCGAGAAACAACAGACAACTGGGCCACTGAGTGGCTGTTGGCCTACTACTCTTTCGGATTGCATATTTCATGTATTTCGTGGGTTAACAAATGCTTTATTGCATTTTAAAGTTAGCCTGAGAAACTGTACAGGTTTTGTTTCGAGATCTCTTTGGGATTAATGCAACGTTTATGAATTTACTGCCGTCTTCTCTGTAGTGTTATTTGACTCGCTCCTAACTCTTTTGTGTTTGTTATCTTTCTGTTGTAGAATTATGAATTATATTTCTATTTTAAACATCTTTTTGCAGCAATTGCAGTTTTATCATGGCATTTATATATTCTATCTACGCAAAGTTATCGCTTAATATGTGTGCCATCTGTTATAAATGTACTTATCTTAACTTCAGTTATTATTTCTTCCAAATTTATCTATCTATCTGTTATACTCTAGTCTGTTTCACTATCGCCACTGTTATATGTATCTTTCCTCATATTCTCCATTTCCTCATAAATTTCCCAACTCATCATCGTTGCACCTTACCTACGAGTTCACTGCCGCGACCTCGCCGGCGACCTCCAGCCGTCTGTTCGTAACCGGTTCCTCGGGCTTTACCAACGATATTCCAATTGAACGCTCTTCATACGTGAAGTTGTTTGTTTTGTTCTGTACTTTCTACACCACTTTTACTAGTGAGGCGATCAAAAACCGGGATTATTGCGTTGGTGTCTTATTTTCGTTTGTCAAAAGCATGTCTTTTAAATTACTAATTGATCAGCGATTGACCCTAATCATCTCACTTGACAACTAAACGAAAGTTATAACTGGATATTTCTGTAATGTAAACATTTAAACGACTCGAAAAATCTACATTTTATTTGTCGTCATGTTGTTATTTGGTATCACTTGAAACCATAATATTGCATGTTTTCTTATTCCGCTACAATGATCTCACGTCTGACCCTACTATCAATGATGCCACCTGATGCTAAGGTCAAAAGGCAGATCATTTATGCAAAATATATCCACCTCGTGTAATGTATCCACGGTCGTATTTTGCATCACTGAAATAGAATTGCGATTTTATTGTAACAGAAAATGGCAAATTATTGCCTAGTTACCAGAGCAATGATTTTCCGCTAACCTATGGTTTTCCTAGAAACACCTGCATCTGGTTTATATAAGAACTGAGTTTTATTTTGTAAACAAGTCTTTGTGTTTCTGAAAAGTGGAGTTTTTCTTTGATGTTATTTTTTCGTCAGCTTTATATAACAACAGTGTAACATTTGTTGGTCTCACAGATTATTACAATAGGGCCGCGTGTATCATTCCGCTTTTGAACGTAATAAAGCAGAGGATGAACAAAAATAAGCCGATGGGTAACAACTTGCACTCATTCTGCAAGACATAATAGGACGAAAACGTAGAAGTAATAAAGCTAAGTTTAGTTCACACTTCAATAAAAAGAATACTAACTAAAAGTCGGTTAAAAATTTGTTTGTTAAAAAGCGAATTCTTGATTCTAGTATTCCATGTACTTTAAAGAGGATAGAATGCAGACAGGGATGTTGTTTAGGGCTTGTGCACAAATCACGCGAGGTTTTTTTGGCTACTTTTTGACCCCCCCCTCCCCCCTGGTGATCTTTGGTGAGGTTCTAAGCTCCCCCCCCCTCCCCCACCTAACCTCGCGTATATTTATTGAATTTTTTTTACTCGACCTAATTTTGAAATTAAATATTCGAAAATCTTGTTTATTTTTCTATTTTCGCAATTAATGTGATGTTATATTTGCCATATATTTAGTATCCGTTGATGCACAAATGTATTTGTGTAATTTTTACTACTATCTCTGAAAAGTTGACTCTTATTTTGAGGTAATAGGTATGGTTTTTCAAAGTTCTACATTCGCCGATTTAATTTTAGCTTTTATTACATTTATATTACAGATGCTACTGACGGGTACAAGAAAAAAAACCGGCCAAGTGCGAGTCGGACTCGCGCATGAAGGGTTCCGTACCATGATCTATAAAAACCGGCCGTAGCTACTATCGAATAAATTAATATCGCAAGGTCGTATCTGCCTAAGTAGGTAGTTTTTTGGAGATAACTCAAAAATGTTCGTTGAAAGAATATTCAAAAGTGTATCTTCTTGAATTTTTCCATAATATTTGGACTTAAATAAGGTTCAATTTTTTTGACTTTTGGAGTCATTATTTCTGAATATATCCACTTAATCAATTTTTTTTTAAAAACCTCAATGTTATTTCTAAAGACCTATCGATTGATGTGCATCATGTTGATATTTGGTAAAAAAATATTTTTTGACAATTACTTGCATGTATGGAGTGCCCCCTCTAAAATGATTTTTTTTTTCAGAAATTTAACTACATATCTAAGTAGCAGCACACAGAATACACTTTATGTAAAAATTTGATAATGATACGTCTTATAGTTTCGGAGTAAAATGGCTGTGACATACGGACGGACAGACATGACGAATCTATAAGGGTTCCGTTTTTTACCGTTTGGCTTATAGCGCAGTAAAATAGACATATTTATTAATATAATTAAACCTGTTTTGAAATTAAATCATTCGTCGGTCCAGGGATTGTTCTGGTTCGTCTCTAAACGTTACAACAGGGCACACATCTTCAGGCAGGCAGGTAGCGGGCATACATCCTTCGACATCGTCTTCGTCTTGCCACACGACACGACGTCGTCGTTTTCCCGCATTACACAAAGAACTTCCCTTTGGGATCTCGCTATAGTTCGCCGCGTTAGAATGCGCGTTGGTCGGCCTATTTTTAACCGACTTCAAAAAAGGAGGAGGTTCTCAATTCGACTGAATTTTTTTTATATTTTTTTTATCATTATTTTTTTTTTGTATGTTTGTTAGGTACTCCATATCTCCGTGAATCGTGAACCGATTTTCAAAATTTTTTTTTTGAATCGAACAGGTATAACCCCTAGATGGTCCCATTGTCACCAAGTCGGGATCTGATGATGGGGTCCTGGAGAAATCGAGGGAACTCTTCAACTATTATAGGCACACCTATAGTGATTTCACAATTTTTTACAGCAACTCGGCCACTTCCTCTTGGAATAGCGGATCCTAAGTGAAGTCGGTTCTTTTTTTGTTTAAAATTATGTCATTACGATCCCTTCGTTTTTTATATTTTTCACGGCTTCGTTCATTATAGAAAATACACGTGAGGTCTCCATGTACCCCCCCACCCCCCACGTGATCTATCGTGATTTTTTCGGGACCCCCCCCCCCCCCCTTTCGAACCTCGCGTGATTTGTGCACAAGCCCTTACGTATGTAAATTTAGATGACGCGTAAGTCATTATCATATCATTTCATTCATTAATTTATTTATAATCAAGAGTAATGGACACGAAGAAAGTTAATGTTTGCATAATTCAAGATTTTATAATGTGCCCATTTTATACTTTTTCTCTAAATATTCCGGTGGCTTGGCGTCATTTTATAAATAACTAGGCCAAGGTAACAGCCATATCTGTCAGTAATTAAATATGGGTTTACGGAGATATAGATCTTACAAATCTGACATTTGCTCCTATCATAACATCTCTTGTAAGAACATGCCTTACCGGTTGTTAGTGTCACTAACTCACCTTTTCATTTTAGTGATAGAAATCGAATAAATGTAGGCATATTTTAAGAGAAAACTTGAGGTTTTACATTTGACCTAGTTTTAGAGCCCTACGCTTTTTATTGAAAATTAATGATTATGAATATTGACGTCCGGTGACACAAATAAATTAATAAATATAAATAAACCTAAGATCTGGTACATGGACTAGGTAGGGACAATATACTCAAGAACAAAGCAAAATAGGTCACCTTTTATCGAAGTTTCTGATTGAGTGACGCGTTTCAATGTCAATGAGTGTAGTGCAAAGGTGTAAGTAATTATCTGAGCAGACCATCTGTCTGATAACCGGATGAAGTTGTTAGTTATAGAGTAGTTCTTTTGGAATTAACATAATTGCAAATTGCATGAGAACGAAGCATACAATCGTTAAATTGTAAGTTTATTCGACAAGTATTTTTTACAAGATTTTATTCAACTCACGGTTTTGGTCAGTTAGGTAGAATCTTGCAGCTAGCCAGATTTGAACCAGTCCCTGATGACCGATTGAGCTGAAATTTAGCATACATAAGTAACATCGATGACTTATGAACTCTTATAAAAATTAATTAACTGGTCCAGAACTTCTTGATCAGAAATGACATCTAAATTTCGACAAGCCGACTATCTGATCGTTGCAATACCATATGTAATCCGACTTATAAAATCAGTTTACTACGAGGCCAGTGTCCAATCGCACATTTTAATAACACTTGCGACACTATTGTCAATCATACTGATGCTTAAATCGCAGCACGTTTCATACCAATGATCACTTTCCCATAGACGGAGCATATAAGACTCCTCCCGCTTACTACTTTTAACACGGAACCCTAAAAACGAGGTATTTACCATGTATATTTATGTATATCTCAGTATTTCGGCAAACCCAATATTTATACAGGCGGTCTCTTGCTGAATTTAGAGACTTGCAGCGTACAAATTTGTAAGTCTTAATGCAGAATCTACGGAATATAATCAATGTCTCACATCAACACAGCACCTTTCGCTATATCTAATGCGTATACGCACGTCGCGCGTCGTGAGATCCAGGTTAATGGAACATTATTTATGCCTACGGATTCAAAAAGCCCACCCCAGTATAATTTTTCCTCAAGCACCTTTAAAATCACGCTTAAATGTAGCTCAGACTTCTATTACTGAACCGCGATTAGATTAGAATAGGATTAGAAATGACAGATATACTTACGGAGTTGATAGCAATCTCAATCGTATTCTCATCGCGCGATTCAGTAATACTGCAACACATGTAGGTGACATCTGCCATTTCAATAAACCAATCACATTTTTTCAGTAGCGAGATTTTGCGTATTGGGTAATATTCAAAGTCAAGGAATGTCAGACAAATACCAGGACCGTTTTTGGAAGCCGTTTTCGTACCGAGGGCGCCGTCTATATCTTTTCCGCCGCTGAGTTTACGCGTAAATTTTGTGTATAACTCTCTTTAAATTATTTGCCTCATCGGATTTTCGTGCAGTATCTATGGAACATCTAAAGCTTAATCGTGGGAAGTGTATAATGAGGCTATTTGTTATTGCTTCACACGTATTTGTGAACGCTTTAAATGGTAAGTTTACCGTCACTCTCGCTTGTTATTTGCCGAAAAGAGACTGGTACTGGTTACGCCAGGACTTACTGATTGACATAAAGATCACACAAATTAATGTCAACCCATAAGACGCAACACGGAATTGTCTCCAACAAATTAGACTAACGGTCCAGACTGTCTAGAAGAAGACCGCAGAAAAAATAACGTGATTGCAATAATCAGAAATCAAAATACAAAATAATCATTACTCAATCTGCCTCTCCGAAGACATTTTCGAGAAGTAATAGTGAGGCAAAGAGACAAAAGAATAAACGAAGCAATTCGCAGTTATAGCCAAGAATGATCATTGGGGAAATTATTGGGGGGTATTTTGTCCAGCTGCAAGTAGGTCCAGGACTTGGATAGTATTTTTATATAACGTTTATAATTATTGGCTGTTGATAATGAAGATGAAGAACTTACTAAAACTTTCAAAGTCGACCCCTGTGACTAGCGTAACACAATAGATTTGCCGTTTTACCAAATTTTACACATTGCACAACCGTCTCAATGGCATAAACTTCACACGAACGTTACGCTACCAATGCTCCATTTGCACCTTTGTGAAGACAATAGATATATGAAATGGTCATACTACTGTTTAGCAAAAGCTTTAGACCTCTGTGTTTCTAAAACAAACCCAAATGATAACGATATAGGGTTTATATTTACAAAACAATTCAAAATGAGATATGACTTATCTTATTTACAATTTTTTCTTGAATTTATATCTGAAAAGACGCTTCTTAAACGGACGTTCTCGATATTTAAGACCTTCTGTTTTTAAGAAGTATGGTAGTACACTTGATTAAGAATGATGGAAGGTAATTATAACCTAAGTTATCTAAAGGTGGAGTAATGTCTTGTAATGAGGGGTTTAATTTTGGTGTAGTTTTTCTTTGTTCTATCATGTATGAGAAGATTAGCTGAGCCTACACTGGCCAAGCGTGAAGACTAGGTTGTGATATACAAAAATAATGGAATGTCTCTAATCTATGCAGAGAACTAATGAACGTGAGGATCTGGGCTTCAATTATTAATGAAAATGAAGCATTATGCAACTGACTTAATATATTTAAATATATACATTTTGAGCTATATAAAAACTTGACTCTCCCTAGTCCAGTAGACATTATATAGGTAAGTCATTGGCATATCCCAAATGGGTGTGATTTCAATTGTCTCTGTTGTTCTTCTCACATTAACTTGCGCCCTTCGTCTTCAGATCATGAATTTTACATCATTTCATTTTAACCTCTTGTTTTTTTTTAAATTTTCCTTTAGTTCCTAAGAATCTTCGACAAGATGTAAAAAAAACATGCAACCGAATTGAGAACCTCCTCCTTTTGAGATCTTGAAGTCTGTTAAAAATACAAAGTACACTCACAGAATTACTGGCGATTATTTTAGTGACCTGGGTATTTTCAAGGTACACATTTACAAATTATATTTAAAGATGTGTTGCGTTGCATCAAAGTCTAATAAATCATGATTTAATTATGCAACAGTGACCTTTAAAGTTGTTCTTGATTGCTTTTTAATGGCTTAACTTAAACGGATCGGAATACCGTTTAAAACCACGTGCTAAGATAACATTGTACTAAAATCAACATTACCTAACTATAGATGTACCTTAATGTTTTTGCAATAAGAGCTACAATTTCTCAGTTAACAGTGGCGATGGTTGGAGTGGATGTAACTCCGAAATACAAGATCATTAGTAAACTTGGGTTAAAGTTCACACAACTGTTCTAGAACTTTCTTGAAATTGTAGACAAGTTCAACTATTGAAATATTAACTAGATAAACCTTTGTTCAACTGTTATATTCTTACACTGAAATAAGAAGTTACTCGTATACAACCAAGAAGTTTACA
Source organism: Pammene fasciana (assembly GCA_911728535.1). Lineage (NCBI taxonomy): Eukaryota > Metazoa > Arthropoda > Insecta > Lepidoptera > Tortricidae > Pammene > Pammene fasciana. The sequence goes on from OU452295.1 coordinate 5,628,389, forward strand.
AAGAAGTCCTTACAACTATACTAATAGATCTTAAAAATCTCGTATTGGGTAATCTGTATAGAAAATTCTGAGTAGGTATTCTAATGTTTTTACGTGAACGTGTGATGTCTAACGAAATGGTATGATAAGATTTCAAAGGGCTTTTAAGCAATAAATTTTTTGATTGTAGGAAAGTAGTAAAGTTTAAGATAAAAACATGGCCCGAGTTTGACAAAGCAGAAGTGTCAAATTTCAACATTGTCAAAACTTAGTTCAAATTTAAAGCTCGATTTTTTCTTGTACTTTATAACTAAGCCATAATTAATAACTTTTGGCTAACAAGTGAGGTTTTACAATCGAGACCTTTTCGATTCAATCATTGGATAATGGATAATAAAACCACTGGGTTGGTAGTGTTGTCATTTAATTAATATTCACAGCATAGTCTTCGGGTACGGCTAAGGTCGACTGACTCAGACATAAATATGATTAGATAATCATTTACGAACCAATCGGCCTATGAAGGGCTCTGTGCCTATAATTTTAGTCTCCTAAACTGTAATTTTAGTCTTCAAATGGTCAGGTGGAAATATTTTGGAGACGTTAATTAGGTTACTATACTTAAACGTACAAATTTTAGAAACTAAAGTTTACGTGACAGGTTAAATTGATACAAATATGGCATCTGGCTCCCGTCCTGTTTATTTCTGGTCGGCAGAGAATGATTTTCTTTTTCATACCTCTCATACCCGTCTCGTTATCCACTCCTATCCTTATCCTTCTAATGTCGTCTCTCACATATTCCGTCCATCCTTTCAGTGGTTTGTTTCACCTCTTACATCCCTATACATGCATTCTTTATTTGGCTTCGTCATATCTTTGTAGTTCTTGTGTGCAACTTGCATTTTCATTTTAATCTTGTATACGAATATAACCATAGTCTTATTAACTTTCCATTCCGCTACTAACCTCGCAGAGAAAACGTCTTGGCTTATTTATGCGACCAATTTATTGACAATTAGTTTTCTAAAGGAGAGTCGTTACATGCTTAATTTTTATGCTATTTCCATCTAGGTTTTATTTAGTTATGATAGCTTGTATATTGCGAATTCATAAATAACTATTATTTTATGAAAATGTGACATAAACAGTGCACTATCAATTAATTGATGATACCTAATCGCCCTTCATTTAAGGAAGGTTATTGTGGCTAGCTTTTAGGTATTTGTTTTGTAACAAAAGTCCAGTCTGACGCATCGCCATAATAAATATTTGAATCCCAATAATACACCAACCATTCGCTTTAGGTCAGGTCTTTTTATTTGACTTATTGCTCAGTTCATCTTATGTTTTAAACTTTCATGGTACCTGTGTCACCCAGTCTTGAATTTTCATCAACGCTCGGATACCAGCCCACAATAATTTATGTAAACCACACGAAGATTTCGACAAGCGTATCTCCGCCACAGCCATCCATAATTCCATGACGCCATTTTCACTGCGCCAGCGCAGAGATGCTGATATTCACAAGTACCCACCACTTTGCTATGGAAAGACCAGTTTAAGTTACAACCATTGATTACGCATGTTATGGTCACAAATCTGATTCTATATTCAAGATAACTACTAAAATTATATAAGTGTTGGGGTGTTGTGCCACTATTATTTGCGTCTGTAAATGTTTTCAACATTTTAGTTTCATTAGTTTATTTTAAAAGACAAGTGAAAAGCAGAAAGGAGAGGATCAGTGGGCATCATTATTTGTTGTCAAAGTTTTGAACCAGGTCCCCTCCAAAATAATACATATTTTTAGGTACATCGGTCACTACATCTACAGTATTGAACTATATGAAACCGGTATCATCTATTTAAGCCATATTATTTGAGAATATCGATGTGATTAATATCTGTAATATAGTAGAAGACCTTAAAGGTCAAGTAAGACTAGAAAATAGTTCGGAATCTATACTTTTTGTTGTGAATAGTAAGTTGCGTGCCCGTCCGCTGCGTGAAGCGACTCGCTCCAGTTGCGACTTTCATGTTTATGCCAGGAGACTGTAATGACAGATTGGTGATACTTTACCAAGTCGCACCAAATCACTGGTGTGGGTAATGTATATGTTTTTGTCTGCATTGTTGTTTATTAGTTCCCCGAATGGCAGTGAAATCGTCGATTCCATGGCTGTCTTTCGATAGTGTGGTTGAGTGGTGCACATAGTTTCGTGTCAGCTAAAGCACATGTCGACTGTTGACAAAAGCCTCAAGCAGAGTTAAAGCTACTACTACTACTATTACTAGCACGAAAGCATGCCGTTATTGAGCAATTTGCTACTTAGTAGTATGTGCGTCTAAACATGAGCAAGCTCATTTCGAGTTTGCTCAAAAATCGACGGTCGTTCGAGTTTTGGGCATGCTTTTACTGCATGCTGTAGGTACTAGAGCATGGGTAACAGTAGCTTAAAAGGCTGACACACCCGATGACCTTCGAGTTGACTTTACTGCAAGTTTTTGAGCTATAACTGCTTGTGTTGGGAAAGCGAAAAAAAAATGTTAATTTGGAAGAGCTTTGTTAATTCTGATACACGATTGTACGAAATCGGCTCGATAGAAAATAATTCCATAGTTATATCTTAAAATTAGCTTTAAACAGTTGTATGTCTTTAATTTCTTACTTTACGTCTGTAATTAAGGACAAAATTCCACCACACTAATACCAAAAACTTCATTATTTTATATTTCTCAATTAATGCGTACTTTTTTTTATTCACCAGTTTGCAATGAAGTAATACTAATCGTAACACAGTGTTTCTTTTTCACTTGCGCTGAAAAAGATAAGGATGGAATTTAGCAGTTATCAGCCCCTTAAGTACAGTTTTCTAAAGCAATTGAGATCACGTCAATGTCACGAGGGGTCAGTAAACATTCCGAACAAAACCCATTCTCATTTGATTTACGGTCCGTGAGGTCTAAAAAGAACCTTCGGGTTTTAGAAAGAGACGTCGGGTATCAAACAACAGTGACCCATGAAAAAGCAGAACAGCAATATTACCTTCGTGTGCCATCGACAATTCCCGAAGGTTCTTCTTAAAGCTCACGGACTGTAGTACTCCGAAGAAATCGCTTTAATAAATTTAATTAATAAGAATATGAGACGTTTTTTCTATTCCAATTCAAATTACACAAATGCCTTCAAAATTCAAAACATTTATTTAGAAACGTTAGAGTGTTTGAATAAGAATAAAATAAAGTCGATATACGGTAATATTCATTGATATGAGAAATAACACGCTTCTCGCGCAAAGGAACAAAGAAAATATGCTGAAAAAGGGAGTCGGCAGGAAAATGATTATTCCAAGAAAAAAGCTCCGGGCACCTTTTAAATACATGTTCCCAAATGGTGACGGATTTTCTCAAGAGCTTTACATATTTAGGGTTCCGTGAAAATATTAATTTACCCATAAAATTTATATTCAAGTAGATTTAGTATGAGAGGATTCTTCTTTGTGTGTTCAGTTTTCCCGATATGTCTGTCTTTCAGTATACTTGACATACTTACCAGCGGTAGTTTTTAGATTACATACATTACATTATCTTTATTATTTATATTACAAGAGCGTGTTATGATCATTTTGAACGCCTCATCCGCTAAGTCAGTTTTACTGCGAAAGGCTCGATTATTTTATTGATATATTTTTAATTGTATTCGATTATATTAATTTTGATTTATGTGGACGCGAACAAAACCACTAAGAACGTTGTTTCACCGAATTATTTTCTTAATTGTTACGACTAATGAAAGATAATATTATGTAATATCATAATTGTTTACAACTAAAAAAAAATATTAGAAATCCGAAGATTTCTACAATTTATTGTCGTTACCGTTACCAACACAGAGACATTGTTTTGTCTGTTTGATAACCTTTAAAGAATTTAAATCATTAATTGATTGATAAGATAACTAAATGGTTATAGTGTGGTTTGTCTATCATATCACTTAATCACGTATCATTCTAGTGTGTGATTCACTGGACATTCACGTTTTGAAAACATCCGCCTACTTGTTTAAATTTAAACTAACCATGTAAACTACTAGCCGTGTCGATTCTTAAAATAAAATTCCTAGTACCATATCGTGTGTATAATCTTTGCCATCGCGTTTATAGAAATTCAAACAAATGCAATAATGTTCTCTATCACACGTATATAAGGTTATTTTTCCTTTGTTTTGTCACTAGTTTCCATCACAAAACAATCGCTTGACGATCTGTGCAAACACATGAAACCAGGGCCTACCGCGAAGTTCGAAAATCGACAAAACGAAGGTCCCGTCTCTATCGCTCTTGCATATACGAAAGAGAGTGATGCAAATAGACGATTCGATGAACGAAGTGCTTCGCGGTCATAGGCCAGGCGTTGCTAGGGTACAGCATACCGTATTATATTGAAGCTAAGGTATCAAATTACTTAATTAGGCACCGTATAGGATAACACGAGACGCGATACTGATACGGTGATGAAATTTTGCTGGTAACTTGATTTTGTGGTGTTGATTGACTGGCTTGCCTTAACATTAGCACTAGTACAAACAACAAAAATTAACGATATACAAACTCGTGGCGAGGACTTTGTATGTAGATTGAACGACTTTATTATTCAATGGTATCTAAAACTACTTATTCGTTGTGTGCATGATTGTGGCGCCATCTCTTGGGCAGGTGGTCACTCTTTTTTTCTTTTTTTATAAATATGTAGGTTGTATTCCTTGCTTATATGAAATGTCACTGGCTGATTCACTATTTTGACAGCAGACAGGGGATTCGCAGTTTCATTTCTTGTCACATTGAGCACTGCGATCGTTCTCGTTACCCCCACCATGCACTTCGCACATAGCGAATAGATAGATTCGTATTCTGGGAAATATTTCTAACGATAGCTACGAGTAGCGTTACTTGGAAATAAAGTTGTAGACAAATTTTTAACTACTTTGCCGTTTTATTTAAATACGAATTTTAAATCTTCTAAGAAAAATCGATTAAATATAAAAACATTTAAACGAACTCAAGGACGAAAACGGTTAACTTAATTATTCACTTAGAATTTTTATACAAGGTGACTTAGGTGACCTATGATGGTTCGTGAGTTTTTGTTCTGGGCATTCGGCTTACCTAATTGGCGTGATTTTTATACATCCCTACTTATACTTACAATAAAATTGTATGCCGAGAAATCTATAAAGTCATACGTATACGTGCAAATCTATAACCAACATCTGGTTTCTGATAGCTAGAAACAGGCTTCACGGATACTTCGGCTCACAATCAAATAGAGAATTTAATACCTATGTCGTAAAGCTTAAATTTTATTGCGGCCCCGCGGGCACAGCGACAACGTAAAATGAATTTTACCGCTCATTTACTTCAAGTTCTAATTCGACTGTACTTGTAAATTAGTTGAGTCTCATTCGATTTTGGGTGTTGTTGGACAGAGGATTGGGCTCAAAATCGTTTATTTGGACGACGTGGAAGGCGGCGACGTCTCCGATCTCGCCAGTATTGTTTTGCCTGATTACATTTTAGTCAATTTCAAGTACTAGACTTGAAGCGAGGTTGACAAAACACACGGTTCCTGGTACAAACGGAATACAAGCTGTCCGTTTGTTTACAAACATTCGGTTCCGCATTATGTCACTGTTACATATTTAAAGTGTTACATATGTGTTAAATAATACTTTCTACATAAAACTACCTTATGCAGCATTTTGGACACAAACATTTGCCTCATTATCATTTCTCGCTCCTTTTTAAGATGTTTCAACATTTTATTTTCATCAGATATGTCAATTCTCACCTCCTTATTAGAACTTTTCTTAAATGTTATATATTAAGTACATTTAGGATAACTAAGAACTATGTTGTTATTGTCGCCTCAATTAAAGATACTTACTTTTTAATGTAATAAATGTTGATCTAGACCGGCATAGTGACATAATATGGTAGGTACGATGTTTGCCTGTCTTACGTTGCTAAACTGCCTCGTTTACGCTTGTCCGTTTAAGTAATGCTCCAGCAATTTCGTGTTTTCAGAAAGTTCTGGAGTTAGGTCATGCGTTTCACCGCTTTTTGCTTGTAACTTGTAATTTTTAATACATACGCAATGTGGGTGAAGCCTTGATTAGTCGCGAAGGTCGCCCGCGGACCTTTCTGGTACCTCAGCCTTTCGTATTGGTTAGTTATTAAACGGTGCTTGCTTGAAATTACCGTGGACAATTACTTTATGTGCTTAATAGTATAAACTAAGGTTAATGACAGTGTGTTATTTAAAACGTGACCTTTTAAGAAAAAGTATTTTAAGTATTTTGGACCCGGGGTATGTCCTTAAACTACGTCCGGACTCGGGTATGTCCTTAAACTACGCCAAAAAAGAGAGGTATGGGCACTGCGAATGTCATCTCGCTAAGTGTGGTAGGGCACGTTCAGCGAATGGCATCTCGCTCAATTCTGGAGCAGAGCCCATCTGGGGAAGTACCTCCACCTTACAGAAAACCGCAGCCAAATAGCACTAGACCCTACTCATAGTGTTGTGTTTCTGCCGGTGAGTAAGGTCGCCAGAGAGAGCTCTACGAGGATGCAGTGTGTTGACGACGGGGGACCCACGGAACCAATAATACGGCCTTTGATCTTTGTGGGCGCAAAGTGCAGGTGCGGCGATCAGGGAGACCCGGTGAAACGGCTGTCCGCTGGCCGCCCGTAGGTCAGTAGGGTTCCCGAACCCAGGGGCCACTTAATCTCCACCCTGGGAGGCTGAGCCGCCAACCTGCGAAAAATCCCTGGTGTAGTAGTCGTGCCGGTGTAGGAGACCGGAGTGGACCCGGCTATTGCAACAGGGGGGGACCGGGGGCCCTTCCGTACGCCGTGCCTGCAACTTGCACCTCCCACATTGTTCCTCGGTCGGTTTGTTTCGTCCTCTTGTCCCTTTAGCCGTCGACACAATGAATCCTCCTTTATTTCCCACACACTCCTATAAAAATAAAAAAAAATGGCTAGAAAACACAGAAGGAATAGTTCTTCAGCGGAGTCCCCTTCCACTAAGGTGGATTTCTGCAACATCAGGGGACTGCATTCAAACCTGAACGCAGTTCACCACCACCTCGAGTCTGCGCAGCCGATCCTTCTGTTCCTTACGGAGACGCAGATATCTTGCCCGGCCGATACATCATACCTGTTATACCCCGGTTATGTGCTCGAACACAGGTTTGTGAGGCGCGCCGGGGTGTGTATGTACGCTCGGCAGGATGTCTGTTGTCGCCGCCTTCATGCATATGAAGACAGGGACCTGTCAGTGCTGTGGGTGCGTGTGGACTTCGGCGGCCACACCCGCGTCTACGCGTGCCTTTACAGGTCTCATAGCGGAGAAACGGACTCAAAACGGCTCTTCGAGCACCTACAAGTGACGAGCGACAGAGTTCTCGAGCAGTACCCATCCGCTGAATTGATGATTTTGGGAGATTTTAATGCCCACCACATTGAGTGGCTTGGTTCTCGGTCCACCGACTATGCGGGGAGGTCTGCTTACGAATTTTCTCTGGCCTATGGTCTCTCACAATTGGTACGTTCTCCCACGAGAATACCAGACATCGAGGACCATACAAGCTCTTTACTGGACCTCCTGCTGACCACACGTCCGGACGGATATTCCGTCTCAGTGAACGCACCTCTCGGCTCGTCCGATCACTGCCTTGTCCGGACGCTGGCACCTTGCATGCGGCCTGATCCATCGCGGCCAACCAGCACGCGACGCGTGTGGCAGTATGCGTCAGCAGATTGGGATGGACTGCGTGAATTCTACGCGTCGTACCCGTGGAGGCAGCTCTGTTTCACGTCAGATGATCCTGACTCCTGTACAGCCGAAGTCGCCGAGACTATACTGGAGGGAATGGCCTGTTTCATTCCCAACTCGGTAATAGCTGCAGGAGCAAAGAAACGACCTTGGTTTAATCGGCCCTGTAAAGAAGCTATAGTTCGCAAGCAGGCTGCTTACAGGGCTTGGACCAAGGCCGTTACTGATAAGGACCCCAACTTATCTGATGTGAAACGGAAACTAAACGCTGCCTCGAGGACCAGTAAAAGAGCCATTGCCAGAGCTAAATTTGACTTCGTCGGGAGAATTGGTGAGAAGCTAGCGGCCTACCCCACCGGGAGTCGTGCCTTCTGGTCACTTGCCAAAGCTGCCGAGGGAAACTTTTGTCGTTCGTCCTTACCACCACTGCGCACAGCTGATGGTAATCTGGCCCACAGCGCAAAAGAGAAAGCCGATCTTCTGGGTACTCTCTTTTCCTCAAACTCGACTATGAACGATGATGGCAGCACCGCACCTCCTACCACCCCGCGGTGCACATCCTCGATGCCGGAAATTAGTATCAAACAAAATGATGTCCGGCGGGAGCTGCTATCATTAAACGTTCACAAGTCGAGCGGGCCAGACGGCATACCAGCAGTTGTGCTCAAACGGTGTGCTCCTGAGCTATGTCCCGTGCTAACGCGTCTTTTCACACTCTCTTACCTCAAACGGCAAGTGCCGTCTTCATGGAAGACTGCCCTCGTGCACCCTGTGCCTAAAAAGGGCGATAGTTCGGACCCGTCGAATTACAGGCCTATCGCTATAACCTCCCTTCTCTCAAAGGTAATGGAGCGCGTAGTTAATGCGAAGCTCCTGGGATACCTAGAAGAGCACGACTTGATCAGTGATCGCCAGTATGGCTTTCGCCACGGTCGCTCGACTGGTGACCTTCTAGTGTATCTCACTCACCGCTGGGCTTCAGCCATTGAGAGTCAGGGAGAGGCATTGGCAGTCAGCCTTGATATAGCTAAGGCGTTCGATCGGGTCTGGCATCGAGGTCTTCTGTCGAAGTTGCCATCTTACGGACTGCCCGAGGGATTGTGCAGATGGGTTGCCAGCTTTTTGTCCGGCAGAAGCATACGAGCCGTAGTCGACGGTAGTTGCTCGGAAAGCATGGACATAAACGCTGGTGTTCCGCAAGGCTCCGTACTATCCCCAACGCTGTTTTTGCTGCATATCAATGATATGTTGTCTATAGGCGACATTCATTGTTATGCGGACGACAGTACTGGGGATGTATATTACACGGGCCGTGCCAATATCCCTCGATCCGTTGTGGTAGAGAGTCGTGAAAAACTTGTGTCCGATATAGAGAATACTCTTACTGGAGTCTCGGCGTGGGGTCAGGACAACTTAGTCCGATTCAACCCCACCAAGACACAAGTTTGCGCGTTTACCGCTAAGAAAACCCCATTTACTGTGGCCCCTCAGTTCCAAGGCACAACTCTCACAATGTCAGGGAGTATTGGGATCCTCGGTGTCGACATTTCCAGCGACGTCCAATTCCGTAGTCACCTTGAAGGGAAAGCCAGGCTGGCATCCAAAAAGCTCGGTGTGCTCAATAGAGCGAGGAGATACTTCACTCCGGGGCAGAGACTGCTTCTTTATAAGTCGCAAGTCAGACCCCATATGGAGTACTGCTGTCACCTTTGGGCGGGAGCACCTGGGTACCAGCTTGGGCCCTTTGACTCGGTGCAAAGGCGCGCTCTACGGATCATCGACGATCCCAAACTCACGAGCGATATTGAACCTTTGAGTCTAAGGAGGGACTTCGCTTCCTTATGTGTGTTCTATCGCTTGTACAATGGGTTGTGCTCTGAAGAACTGTTTGATATGATGCCCACGGCTACCTTTTATCACCGCACCGCTCGCCGTCGGCAGGGTGTTCATCCTCACACCCTGGAGCCGAAAGGGTCGCGCACTGCACGGTTTAAGAGGAATTTCCTCCCGCGCACGCTCAGACTGTGGAATGAACTCCCTGCCGAGGTTATCCCAGAGGGCTACAGTATGAGGTTCTTCAAAAAAGGAGTGTATAGGTTCTTAAAGGGTAGGCAACGCGCATGTGAATCCTCTGGAGTTGCAGGCGTCCATAGGCTACGGTAACTGCTTACCATCAGGCGGGCCGTATGCTTGTTTGCTGCCGTCGTAGTATAAAAAAAAAAAAAAAAAAAAAAAAGCGGAAAGATTTAGCTACTAAAAACACAGTTATACCTAGAATAGTACCTACCTAAATTAGGAAACAGTTTTACAATAATACGATGTGATGTAAATACTTTCACTTTTCTACTAAAGTTTTACTTCATTGTGTACTTTTCTACTAAATACCAGCTTGCTGTTTTGCTATTTTATAAATTCTTCACTTGCAAGTTTTACTTCATTGTGTACTTGTAGTGTTTTTTCTGTGTCGAAAAATGTGTTTCCCTCGGAATTTCTATTATTTTTTATCATTCTGTGCATTCCACTCTCGGTTTGAAGTCGTAAAAACATGGCGATAAGCCGAGATGTCACGGTTACCAGTTACTTTGTGATGGCAAACTGCAATGGTGCTATGGGACACTCTGGCAAGAGTTAGAGCGAATTGGTAAATATTTACCTTTATTTTAATTAGATCATTCGATGCCATTGTAGAAATCAGGTGTTGGTGAAGCTCGGGTGTAAAACTCAATGAAGTCACTACAAAATATGCGTAGTCACTTTGTAGGACTTTGTTCAGATTATCCAGATTATGTATTTTCAATTCGGCGGTAATATGTGATGGCCGAAAAATTTAATTTTCTTTAAATACACCACTAGATTTATTTACATTATTAAATCTGCCAGCTTAATTTAAAATGACGCATAATATTTTAACGCACAAATTCAGCATAATCTCAGCGGCTGAAGCAGATTTATAATACGATGACATTTGACATACTGCTGTGCAAAGGCCTCTCTTCTCTCGTTTTCCACTTTGTCTCTTTTTGTTGATTATTTTACATTTCCTAAAAAAAGTACTTAATATATTTTTATAAACATTACTAGATTTGTTTATGTTATTAAATCTATCTCTCAGCTTAATTTAAAATGACGCATAATATTTTAACGCACAGTTTCAGTTTAATCTCAGCTGTTGTGTTAAGCTGGCTGAAGCAGATTTATAACGCGCTGACATTTGACATGGCTGGGCGCATTCGTGACCTTGCGCGCCACTTCCTCGTTTGGTTTATCTGGGGCCGGGTTTCGATTTCATTTTCATTATTACTGTTTTGTTGTTCCTATTTTTGTAATATTGGTGGGGAGGAGAAACTTGTTTGTCTCGTTCAATATATATTTCGTAATGCAATATTAAATTGTCCAACAGAAAATGTACTAAAACTCCAGATGACATTTTACCTGTCTATATAAGTCCTTTATTTTGTTCGTTGCTTGTTTTGAAATGACGCACAACGAAAATTTACTTGAGAATCTAAACAAATTAATATAATACTTCTGATCGTCGTTGAACATTGACTCCTCGTTTCCAATATAAATGCCTGCGATAAGTTTTCAATTTAATTAGCTGAAATTGCTTTATTCTAAATGTAAAAAGTGGTATTTAAACTCTTCACAGAATTGTGCATCTCCGTTATCTTTTCATTGTGTGAATTACTTTCAATTATGTGCGTGACCATCAATAATCGTAATCACCACCGAAATGTAATAATTTGCTTACGTCACCGTCCCCGCAATCACGCGATTTCTTGGCGTGACCTATTTGTTTCTTCGTGACGTTTATTACTTTTATTACCCTCGTTATTCCCTGATTGCTAAATTACTAACCAACTGGTGCTAACGAGCGACGCGAATTTGGAGAGATTTATATAAATAACGAACTTCGCTTGTTTTTATTTCTGCCCTTTCAAATTTAAGAGATCTGCAAATTCCTCTAATCTTTTCTGTTCAATGCACCTCAGCCTCGTGTATGACTCTACGTTTATTTACTTCTTTATTCGGTGCATGAAACTTTTCCTTGGTTTTCATAGTTTTATTTACAACACCAATATTTCCCTGTACTCGAGTTGTTTTTATTGGACATCTGAGATTTACCTTTTTTATTCCATCACGCAGGAAAAACAGGATTTTGTAAATCCGGCTTGTGTGTCAGCGAACCGATTCAAGTGTCGAGACACTTGAATGTGATGAAATCGAGAGTAGATTTTAAGGTCGATGGCGCTCGAGATATAAACAACGCTTGTTTTCATAACAAACCGCCATTTATACTTATTGCAAAAGAATCCGCAAGGAGAGATTTTCCGCTTCCTCAAATGTTAGTGTTAACTATAGTCCTATGTACAAATTCAATAGCAATTAAATCGAATTACTTTGCGTGGATTGGTACTTAATGCATTTTAACTGTTGTGATTAAACTTAAACCACACAAATATTTCTGTTTTCAGTCAACAATTGTAATAGAACTAAATTCCTAATGTTTGTACTTGCTGCGTTAAGCAAATTTTGGATTTACGGGCCGCAAAATAAAGTGCGAATTAAATTGACGACCCATGAAAGTAATTCGCCCCATATTACGACCTGCCGAACTTCGAATATACGATCTGTTTTATGAGCTGAGAGTGATTATTCTGTAACACTAGGAGCATTTACTGCGTGTGGTACATTTCCTACTTTAATAAATACTATTTTACCATCACAAAAACAAACATAGTTAAACATGGTATTGTTCTGTTTTATAATTCTTATTGACGTTTAAAAATAAATATTTACGACTTCGCGAGTGAAGTTAATTTTCGTGTACAATATACATATAGTAATTCATATTCACGAACGTACCTTTTATCACAGTAATATAATGACTTTACGATGCATTACTATTTCAATTGAATCTTAAAATTTTACGATGTATACGTGATATTTGAGCGAAAAATATAATGTACCCGTTAATACATTCATAATTTATTATGAACAGCGAAAAAACAAGCTTAACGTCAGCTACAAATTGAATTAATGACGATGTGATTCCAGTTTTAAATCTACGGAGCTCAAATTCAAATTTTAAATACGTATAAAAAGGCCTTCAAAGTTTAATTTGTTTCCAAAATAACCGCATTGCTTTTAAATTGCAATGTAACTTTGTTCTCTAGAGTGGGATGTTACGAATTCTCAAATTAGATTGTATCGTTGACGGATAAAATTTAATGTCGAGCGATTTTATCCCAAATTGCTAGTCGTCCAGCCGCTTGTCCTTTTTTAATGTTTTTACGAAATTCAGTTTTCATTTCTACATCTCATTCCAATTCTTCAATTTTGTTTGATGACTTTTAACTGTTTCCAATAATTCCTATTTAGAATTGTATATTACGTCAATAATGTTTGATCAGGTTGACTTTGATTTTTTTGTAACATGTCCTTCTTAATTCAGAATCTTCTGTTTGGATGACATCGACGAGTAATTTTAACTTCTTCTACTGATTCACACTATTATATTAATCATACCCATTGACAAGTGTTGTAAATTGTAATTATCACAATAGGAAAACCCAACAATGTTTTTGTTTGCAATACACTTACTGACTTGGAACCTCGCAAATAAAGTTAACTATGTTAAAAGGCAACAGGGGATAGTTTGTAACTTACTTTCCTGTTGTTTGGATATCGGTGAATTTGTTGATGTGTAAGGGTTGAATTAATTTGGGGGAAAATCTATTTGTAACAAACCATCGCATTTTTCTTGATGTTTCGTCATGTTGTAATTACTTACCACAAAAAATTTAATATATTTATGAGTTGAACTGTTCTCTCAAAAAAGCTAATTTTCAGACAAACATGGTTCGCTGTTGAGATTATTTTGTAATAGACTGAGAACATACCGGTCATGGATGCGGGTGGCACAGGACCGGTCATTGTGGCGTTCAGTGGGGGAGGCCTATGTCCAGCAGTGGACGTCTTTCGGCTGAAATGATGATGATGATGATGATACCGGTCATTCTATTTATTAACTGTATACGAAAACACGCAACACAACATAGTAGCATACCATGAATTATACCTACGTCCTTTATTTCTTCGCATTTAGCCATTCGTGTCTATTCGTCTACGGCTATTGAGTAAGTACAGAATGCCGTTACATTAAATTACTCAATGCCATTAATGGCCGGATAGATATTTGGTCATTTATATCGATTCTCGTCCAGTTAGCAACAACGATTATTGCAAGTAATTCCATCTAACGATCCTGTCGTATTGTCGTTAATTTACGTTTTATCGTTCGGTTAAATTATAACTTAACTCAATTATCGTTATTCACATCGATGTGAGTTCGTTAGGCCATACGTGATATTAGTTTTATGCATGTGCAAACTTTCATTCGGGCACAAACTTATTCTAGTAGTACCTCCTTCATGCTGTGAAACGCTCGTTAAATTTCTAAAATACGAGCCACGATGACTTGTAAATTATCAACAAACTTAATGAATAGAGCCAATCTTTACAAATTACATCCATTAACCAACATCTTTCTCTCACAACAGGAATTTAAGACTTGAACAAGTCGACTGACATTGTGGTGATATTTAACCAAGTGCTCGAAGCAAAAGTTTTGACGGAAGAGTGAAGTGCGGAGGTATTACTCCAAGTGTCATTGACAATTTAGATAATTTGACAATCCAAATGGATTCCATTGTCTAAAAAGACGAGCTTCTTGAGACTATCAAGTTTAAGTATTATCAAAGTGGCGAAGTCAGAGTCGAAGTTAGTGTTAGTGGGAGACGGAGAGGGCGATGGGTGTTGCTCCTGCTCTGGCATGAGAATTGGTGACCTCGGGGGAGCTATCATTGAAGCTGCCAAGCTGACGAGGACCTGGTTCTGCCAGAGGCCAGGCTACGGGTAAGTGGATTTCAAGTGTACAGTCCACTCAAAATTGAAGAAACCATACAATTTCAAAGACCAATAAATATTAGGTTGGAATTCAAAGGAATAAAGTTAGATAGAAAATGGTTTTAATATCAATTATCGCTTCTTGGATTGGGTGAAAATTTGTTGTGCTTGAAAAGAACATCAAGCAAATTAGCGATAGACTTAAAAGAGTCATCGGCGTAGCGCGAAATATGTCTATATTTGAAATCACGATCCGATCACCATAAATTACCAACCAACCAAGTTCCACTTATCAAGGTAAACTAGGTTTAGTCTAAGAAACTTGATGGACTGATGAGTAAGCCTTGCCTTACCTCCTGTACAGTTACTTCAACACATGTTTGTATACTCACATGAACAACATACCTATCATAGCGTACTTATAAATATAAACGTGATCACGAGTACATATTCAAGGTTAATAACGCATTGACATTTATTGCTTGGAGCTCGTGTTGAGAGGCACTAGCGTTTTTTATCAATACTTTTATGTCAAGCATAAATTGTCCGTTATATCCTTCAATTACAGTAGGTACATTTGTGTTGCATTGCTTGATTTAGTTTCTTCGGTCAATTAATTAACACGGTTTTCTATAAAATATTCAATCGTGTTTAGATAAAAAGCTGAATGAATATCAATTATGATATCATTGTCACTTGGACCATCCACATACAAATTAAAAATACGTAATGGTGAATAAGTCTTGAACAATATTTTACTAAAAACATGATATAATACAAAACGTTGAAAAATACAATAAGAGAGTTTCCTCGGACAATATCTGAAGCCCTTTTCAGAGAAAATACAATTCTTAAAGCCAGCGGTAAACTCCAAGTTGTTAAAATGTTGTGGTAACAATTGCAGAAGTAAAACGTTTAGCTTTCGCTAAGTTAGATTGCCTGGGAAATGCGTTAACATTTCCAAGTTAGATGCATATTGCATACTCAACTAAACTGTAGGAGAACATTCCCCGATCGGTATGAGTATGAGGCTAATATTATAATTATAAGCGTCTTCATGGATACCCGTTTTAACATTATCAAAATGAAATCGATATAAGTATATCGATTTACCACTTCGTAGACTAATAGTCTACGTAACACAATTCGAGAAAATGACTAATAATGGAAAATAAGATGAAAAAGAAATAAAAGAAAAGAAAGATAAATACATCAATTTTACGTTGTCAAAGCATTTGTTTAATTTTTCGTTCCAAATACTAAAACGCGAGAGGATACTTAGGTAAATGTTTCCTCACTTTATTTTAATGTTGTTTGGTTTTAAATAAGTTTCACGTCTTAGAAACATCTGTTTGCTCAAGGGAATATCTATGTAACTAATGAGTTATGTTACGGTAGGACGATTCCTTTGATTGCCAGCTGGTTCTAAATGAACTTTATAGTTGCGGAAGATATTAAACTTACGAGGAAAAGAACCAAAGGAAAGTACTAAGTAGAACTTTGTGCTCTTGGTTAGTTAGGAAATTGACTTTAGTAGTTGTGATTACTTTTCCAAGAAAATGTTCTTTGAGAAAAACAAGCCTTTGATATCTTGCATTGGACCAAATATGACATTAGCTCTCTTACAATTCCTGTTATTTTTGCTTTTCTAAAACTAATTTCTGCTATTTGGCATCGTCGGCGTCGATGGCCTTAGTTTCAACGTTGTTCACAACTTTCTGAAAATATTTAAATCTGAAGCCGCATATGAGCGTTTACTTAACCAGTATTCCAGATTTTCTTTCAACATGTTGAATTTATCAAGAACATTTACAACCTAATATAGCAACAATATCCAACTCCGATGCCATATCGAACCACCGCAACGCAAGCCTGGCTTTGACACATCCCCCGCAAGATATCCTGAATTTCATGCCCCAGTAAATCTATCTAGATTTCAATTTGCTAACAGATTTTCACCTAGTAACCAAACTGGCAAAGATCGGGCTAAAAATCGACGCTGCCTTTTAAGTAGTCGTAGTTTTTGATAGAAAACAATATTGGGCACAAATTTGTGTTAGTTTGGAAGAGACGTAATTTTTTTTTACACAAAATCTATGTAGCTACAGATCCATCTCAGATATAGGCAGTTTTTATAAAGTCCCCGTTTCAAATTAGACATATAACGTTAAGAAACATTGTTGAAATAAAATAGGAAAGGCTTTAAAAGCTCGTTCGTTCCACGTTCGAAGGCTGTCGCGAGGCGGCTGGACATGGGCCAAGGTCTGGTGGTACATTCATTGTGATGAGTTCTGGCTGGCATTTCACAAGGGACAACACTTGATTGTGCCTAGATAGCCAGCCAGCTAGCCCATTTGGAGTTGTTGAAAACCATTATATTCATTGGACTGCGTTTCGTCCAGCACGCCTAGCACATTAGTGACGCGACAGTATCTCGCGCGCGAGATGGTCTATCAGTCTCTTTTTAATTGACACAGTCAGAAAATGACGGATAGACTATCTCGCGCGCGAGATACTGACGTGTCACTCATGTGCTAGGCGTGCTGAGGTGCACAAGGATTGTCTGGGTCTATCTTAACAAAACACATCCCCGGTTACATATATTATGTGATGCCTTATTAACCTGCTATGTTGACTGTTGAGCAAATAATGTTGACAAAAATAAATCTATCGATAGTATATAATTATTAATACAAATACCTATAATGAGTACAATAATTTGGTTTGAAGTTTTTTTATTATGATTAAACAACGGTATTTAATGGGTAAATTACGAATACATATTTGAATATAATGGTATTTCTAAGTAGCGTACGTATTTAATTTATGCATGCTATATGCTTTGAATAGATGCTTCATTATGTGAATTAATAATTTCAGGCTAAACCCAATTGTTTAAATAGACGTCATTGTTATGACTAAAAATAATGATTATACGCAAAAATGCCTGATCCTTGGAAATATTTTTGAGGTTAATTTAAACTTTTTCGGCATAGGAACAAGGATTATTATAGCCTGCGCACCGACATCGTTATAACGTAAAAAGCGCAAATAATGAGAGCAACCTACTTTTTTAAACTGGCTATCCCGGTTTCTAGGTAGGGTTGCTACTTTTCCAGGACATCACTATTTATATATTACTTCCACTTTAACCCATTCAGCGCTAATCACGACACGTCGTTACGCCTCTACGTAACATTTTTACTGCATAGCGCATAACTATACTATCGACTATGGTGTAGAGCTATGAATGAGTAAAAAAAACTTTTATATATGTATTTAGGTATACATCTTTATTGGTACAAAATAGGTACATAAAAAAAACTTAAATAAACTATGTAAATACTACCGAAAATTTATTTACTTAAAAATACATACTATACTATTTAGGTATACAACTTAGCTAAATTATGTGATGGTTTTTTATTTAACGAGAGCTTTAAGTATTGTTTCTTGACACGGGAAGAAGTTGATTAGATTAAGTATTTAAAATTTGGGCAATAAAAGCTAATTTTAAACGCTTACCTGATACTTGAAAGATAATTTGTCATAATTAGAAATTGTCATTTACGAGTTTGAGCAACAAACATATAAACAGAGATATTTTTCAGGAATTTAAAATATAAATGGACATTCTGACTAAATTGTCTTTAAGGCCACCAGACACGATCAGTAATAATGACATTATTTCTCGACTCATCCTTCTACGGCATTAAATATCGCCATCAAATATATTGGGCAGCCAGGATACTCAAAAATATCTGAGCATGCACTATATCCCCTTGACGATAGAGACGTTGTTCAGATATTTGTGACCACCTTGGCCGCTCATCTATTTGATGGCGACTGTATATAGAAAAGGACGTGTACAGAAATAATGACATTATACTGAGAGTTTCTGGTGGCCTTTAGGGTTTATTATTAGGCCTGAAAATCTCCTGTTTTTCCGTAGCCCTGTTTTAATAACCGTCTATCTTTACAAAAAACTGGGTCGGTCCTGCACCGAGCGCGGTGCATTCAAGCGTATTAATCAAGTCTGTGCAGTTGAATGGTGGAACCCCCCACTCCCCACTGTAGGGGGAGGGGGGGTTGTCGCGCTCCATTTGACAAATAAACCCTACTTGTCATAAGTGCTGCTGCGGGTGGTTAGAGATTATTGCTACTTGAAGAATAAAACTTTCTGGAGATATTATATTTCGATTTAAAAGGGTTTAAGGATTATTTTGTTTTGACATAATAATGTCTTATTAGATAGTATAATGTATACCTAGTTAATTGTGAAAAGCACTGTTAAGTATGCCGTGGTATAGTTGTCTAAAAACCATTCCATACCATTATAAACTAAAACTATTGTTTTGGTAATACGACGATTTTTTTTTTGCGTCACCTTTTTACTATGCAGCCAACAAGTGGGTTAATATTGCACGAAAATTATCGAAAAAACTAATTATGCAACTCTTGCTTACCTTTTTATGACAGATAAGAACACTTTTGTATATGTATAATTGTGGTTAAAATGTGTCCCCAATTTTTTTTTTTTTTTTTTTTAATTAGCCTAAAGTAGTCCACTGCTGGGCAAAGGCCTCTCCCGCTGTTTTCCATAACTCTCGGTCCCCCGCTTTTTCCGGCCAGGTGCTGAGGAAAGCATCCAAATCGTTCCGCCATAAAAATATTATAAAATAAAACAAATAATTTAATATCGGTAAAATGTAGTCAGAAAGGTCTCAAGCAGTAGCATTATAAATATTAATAAAAAAGTTAAATCTTAGCGGAGATCCGCTTGACATATTTCTGAAAGAGCTCTCGGTCCTCCTGAATCTCGATTATATTTACCCACTTCCGGCCATTAGCCGGCTGCATCTCGTTCATAATATAGGTCAGTTCAATACCGAAAAATGGGTTCTGAGGAGTCTATTCCTCAGTGATCGTTGCCCAACGCTGGCAATATGCCAGGGTTTGGAGTAATTGGGCTCTTTATCAAGGTAGATTAAAAGTGAGTGCAGGTTAACTTTTATATCCGATATCTATGACATAACATTGTAGCATTCGGCTAGGTTTTGCGAATAGTTTTACACCTCATAGCGAGCACGTATTAACTATACGTGCAGAGCACTGCCTTGCGCGAACCGTACATCGTGCTACGAAATTACGAATTTACTCGAGAGCATTTGTGATGCATTCGCATATTCTGGACGTAACCTAATACGTTTGAAGAGGATGCTCAGAGCGCCTACTGTGAATCTTGGTACCTTAAAATTTCGTTATATGCATCTCTTTCGCTCGAATCAGCAAGTGCGATAAGGAGATAACGAAATTTCGAGTTTCAAGGTTTGCGATAGGATATAGCTACTTACCAGGTTGGTATTGGTACAGACCCAAATGGTGACATGACACCTCCATAGATTGGCCGCCAAATACATTAAATGCTACTGCTTGAGACCTTTCTGACTACATTTTACCGATATTAAATTACGTGTTTTATTTTATAATATTTTATTTCCTCACGATAATTGTACCGGCATGTTTACCTCACCTAAATAGGAGCGCACTTGGAGAAATTCTCGGAAGGTGAATTTTTCATACTCCGTTTCCCTAATGACGTCAACACGCACGTAAAAGCCACTCCAAACTAAAACATCATATCTCTATCAGAAATCTCCTTCGATTTTATAACTTGTCACATCAGGACAAGGTTGAAATTTGAATATATTTTTAAATGTAGAAACGGCGAGGTAAAAAGGTAGGCAGGGTTTTCCCGGCGCGTATGAAAGATAAACGATGCGAGAGCCTTAATAATGGATTGATCATTTTACATGGTCTGAGGGATTTTCAGATATAATGGCTTTGTTGTCGTAGAATCATGAAGAGCAGTTAAAAATATTGCTGATATGGACGCCCCTTTCAAAATGGTAAACGTTTACAATCACGATAAATATTTGACCAGCAGGTGGAAACCGATGCCCAACTAAAAAGCACTGGACGAATTTATCAAATTTTTTTTAAATATATTTTTAAAATTTAATGCCATCTAATTTTACAATCGGAACATAAATTATATTAAGGGGCTACTTTGAAACTTTGAAAAATTATAGGTCTTTTCAAACGCTCTAGTGTCTAAACGGGAAAAGGGGCTGAATTTATTTTCGTATATATATTATTAGACTATATACTCTTGTTTTTTGGCACAAGCCGAAACACGATTGCTGAAAGTTGCCTCGATAGAAAAAAAATCCAAAGTTGGGTCCTTTTTCCCCTTATTTTTCTTAGCTTACGTAAAGTATAAGAGATTAAGCAATATAACTAAGTAAAAAATATGGTATTCTGGTTTATCTAAAAAGTCACAGAAGCAAAATTAGACAAAACTTTATAGATTCGCTTATTTATCGTAGTTTAGTCAAAAAGAATGATCCTTAAGAGCGCTGCATCTCTTTCTTTCGTGCACGGGAGCCATAAACGTGTCTCTAACGAATGGGTGTGGCTTGTCCGAATCGAGGAACGGCCTTAAACATACACTCGAGAGAAAAAGTTTCGGGTCACTAGCATTTTCTTGAATATCTCAAATAATTTTAAAGATATTCATTTTAAAGGTATTAAAGTTTATGTTACGGACCCGAAATTTTCGCTCTCGAGTGTATTTATGAAAGTATAATTATGTTCTAGTTTTCAAAATGCAAACGAATAAAAAGACAGTCAAATATTAAAAACAATGAAGTGTACCGCCAAACCTTTATTGTCCCTGAAAATCAAACTTAAATAATTATTATCTGAAGAGAAATTTAGTTTTATCAATCTCCTGTAAAATCATGCCCAATGTAGTTAATGTTGTTTTTGTAAACATCGCTTCAAGTGTATCCCATTTCCCTTACCAAAGCTTTCAGTTTCCACGAGTTGCCAAACAGAACGTTCTTAAACATTAATTACTATTTGCTGGAAACATTTGAACATGGAACACTTTCAGCTTGTAATTAAAGTTTTTAATTAACTACGAAATGTTGAGTGCAGAGCATGTTTGGTCAGCGTGTATGAAGTTTGTACAATCTCGTACAACTTTGTACGGAGAGGCTACTTTTTGTTGGTCGCTGCTCAAACTAAGTTTGATGAGAAAAATGTCGTTTAGTAAATTTTGGACGAAACGTCACTTATGCTTTTTCTTGGGCCTTCGAGATGTGTCTATTTCTTTCTATTCTATTTTCCAAAGTGCCAATTTCATGTCACAAGCATTACATTGCTTTACGAGATTAAGAAAGAGAATACACGAGAAAAATAAACGATAGACACGTCAACACCAGAAGGCAGTCATCAAGATGTCAGCAAGCCACCATTAAAATGGTTCGTAAACCTCATCTAAGATTGTGTTATGTCGTCTGAAAAATTAGGTATATACCTACATTCGGGATGACGGAAAGGTTTAAATAATCAGGAAAAGCTAAGAGATGTTCTAGCGTCTATGGGCAGCGGTAATTGCTTACCATCAGGCGATTCGTCTGCTCGTTAGCCTCCTATGTCATAAAAAAAAAATAAAAAAATAGGTAGTACAATAGGGGGTGTGACTACGAGTATAAAGCGGCAATAATAATAAAGACGTAATGGAGTCCCATATTTGAGATTGTTACCATTCGAGTTTCCAAACAAATTGCCCCTTGCACATAAAGATTTACAAAAACCTCAAGTATTTATTATCTCAACTGTCTAATTTTGAAAACATTGAGGCTTGTATGTATAAACTAATCTAGCACGCTCAGTCAGCTCACAAACGTGTGAACAATGTAATGTAGCTACTATTCTAATTAGTCATTCATTCACTACCACTACGTGGCTGGTGTCCTCACGTGCCCTCAATGTGCACGGGGGTTCATCTCGAAGATCGGCTACGTCAGTCATCTTCGGGCGCACGAGCGCCGAACTATTAACTAAGGAGTTGAAGTGGTCGCCTTGGTCGAAATCGGCCGGAAGGATCATCATCATCATCAGTCATAGTTCTACCTTAATATGCCTAGCCAAGTTTTAATTTGTACTAACATTGTAATCAGTGTATTATTTATCTTGATCAAATTAGTTTTTCCTCAAGTTTAAACACCTAACTCCCAAAAAAAATTTTGGTGCACAGGTTTATTGCTGACTCTAGTAGCATTGTCATGTAAACTACGGAAGTATAACAAATTTCAGCTCAATCAGACACCCGGAAGTAGTTGAAATTTAACTTACAAGATTGATGCATATAATGACATAAACAAACTAAGAAATATACGGAGTCAAGCTAAATAAAACTGTGTGCCTACACGGAAAAAAAGCTTCCGGGATATTCTCAATCTAAGACATTATTATATTATGTTGAAAATATTTCTTCGTGACAAGCATTTATTTCCTTTAACGAAAGTAAATTAAAGTTTTAAATATAACGAAGCGAATATATTCTTACAGATTTTCTAGTTTTCTTTTACCTAAGTTAATACTTGTTTGATTAAAGTACAATCTCTCTTATTTACTCAATATACTCTTGAAACAATACATTTTTGTATTTCTATTTTAAGAAAACGTGGTTTTATTAAGCGAAGAATCATATTTTTGGTAAAGGAAATAAATACTTGTCACGAGGAAATATTCTCAAGAAAATAATAATGTCTTGGACTGAGAATATCCCGGAAGCTTTTTTTTCCGTGTAGCAGATTAATTATTTTAATGTATTCGACCACTATAAAGTGTTTATTAGTTTTTCTCTACCGTACAGACCGATTCATCAAACTCGATTCCTGCTACAATCACAAAGATATTGATGATGAAAAATTGTTGAAGGTCGGAAGCGAATGACAGTTTTGAGTTCCCGCTATTATGAGTTGAAACTTACCGTTTTCGAAAACCGGGGTGTGATTGAAAACGGTAGATGGATATTACTTTGGAAACTTTTAATATCTTTAGTGACAGTTATGTAAGTTAGATTGCTTTTATAAAAGTTAAAAGGTGTAATTTCTTTAATAATTGTTGTATCATATAATCATACGCAAAAAAAATACTTCAATCTGTTCTTTAGTTTTCTAGTACCTAACAAGTTATCTGACCCACATTTATCTGAACAGTCTTATGTAAAACCTCTACCTTTAGCATTAGAGTGCTCCATACAACTTTATTCACCACTGTCCGCTCCTCCCTCAGTCCCCTTAGTCGTCCAGCCCTCATAATGTCAATTTTCGGGCTAATAAAATAACCCGTTGTATGAATTGAGCACTCTGTTTCTCTCTTGTACTAATAATTTGAGCAATCATTGCCCCTATGTTACAGACGCCCTGAGGCTTTTTTTTGCTTATCTCGAGTTCCATTTCATAAAAGAAATGTGGTGTAGAATCACGTAATGAAATAATTTACAATTCCGCATATTGTAATAGCCGGGGTTGGCCCAATTTCAAAATGTTGACTGAGTTGCTCTGATGAAAATTAAATATTACGTTGCGAAACAAAAGCCTGGAAATGTAACACGTTAATTGTGGTTTTGATAACATTGCAGCTTTGGTTGTTACGTACAACTTTACACTAACGAACCGCTATAGTTTTCAGTAACTAACAACAGTAACTACCCTAACTATGAATTTACTGCGGCCACAGAATAGCACCGCGTACAGATGTCTCACTGTCTTACAAAACCGTTGTTTGACAGCTGGTCAAGCTAAGAAACACGTGACGATGACGCGTTCTCTTTCTGCAGTCGGAAATCCACCATGAGTAGTTAAGGGGGTTCGAATGCAAACACCTGGTAAGGGTACGAGTATTATATTCAGAACCTTAGCGAGAGCTAGTCGAGTTGGGCGCCATTATACCTTAACCTCAAATCGTAACAACTATGCATATTACACCATGCCTGCTTATAATAGTTTCCTCGAGTCAACGGCCCTCGAGCTTTTGCGATTGGAATATCCTTTCTGAAACAATACATGCTTTAAATAATGCAGAGCTTCATTGGTAATGTTAGGATTATTAGGGTTGTCGGTCAAGTAAAAAAATACTGTTGATTTTGTAAGGTGGGTTGGTGGAATGCCAAAACCAGTAGCTAAGGGGTGTCCTGCGGAATGGTCTAGTCACATTCATTACATTAGTAGGCGTATAGTAAATTACCAAATCGCCTACATCTACAATACTAAAACTTAATAGGTACGGAAGTAATCATAAAAAATAAGTGCTAGCTAAATTCATTACACAATGAGTGGTTTTTAGCAAACATAGCAAAATATACCATCTATTATCGAACATGTCAGCATCCCCTTAAAACGTTTCGGCTAAGTAGCGCATCTTATGGAAATCACAGAACCCTACTGTTGGACTCGGTAACCCTAACCAAAATATGCAATACAGCGTGGGTGTGTTGCATTTGGAACTTCTAAAATACCATTCGGCACAACCCTATCGTAAATGTGCAACGTGGGTGTTACTCGAATGTGCCGATGCAATTATGTTGCCGACAAACTGCTCTAATAGTCCACAGTTCCGCTCATGTATTCCAGTAGCTTATTTCAGATATAAGGCCCTATTATTTAGTTGACGGCAAAAAAGTGTAGTTAAAACGGTGTTAATTAAGGCAGCAGAGAGCAGGAGCTCTCTAAAATAACAATATATATATGTTTTATTGCATACTTCAAGAAAATATCAACACCCCCCTACTATATTTCATTCATGGAATGAAAATATCGGCGCACAACAAGCTGTTTCTTAGGCAAAGATTTCTAAATAAAAATTTGGGAAAGAATACAACTGCGTTACCATAAAATTTACATACATATACTGTCCAATGCCTTTATAAATAAAAAAAATAGTTATTTTATTTTTAATATTTTTTTGATAATTTTTATGTGTAGTAAAAACTTACACCGAACCGAAGAAGAGCGAGCTACTATCGATCATATTCGGTATGCCTACTTATATTGGTACTCCTAAACGTTCGACTCTTTTGCCATAAGAATAGTCTGTATTTACATGCCGAATCCACTTTGCGAGCACTTCGAAAGTTGGAGTACTAGTTGTCTTACTCTGAATGGTTTCGTTGCATTTGCCCAGTTGCATTGTTTATTTTCATCTCGTTCTGTAATCTTTCGGTTATACTGACGTTACTAACTGTATACAAAGTGGTTAAAAATTAGAAAGAGATTTAAATGATTAGGTAAGTCAAATCACCTGTAATATTTTCTTACACGTGGAGGACGCAAAACTATCTGGCACGGGCTTAGTAAAAAAGAGCAAAAATTTTTGAGCGCGAACTGACGATATTATCGTCAATCTAGCTTTAGAAGAACCGAGTTACATAATTAGAAGAATATGTGATTCTGAAATCACTATATTATATATGGAAGAAAGGAGCAAAGTAATGAAAAAATCCCATACCATATAAAGCCGACACAGATTGTCAACAGCAATGGAGAAACTTTATAAAACTTGGTAAAAAGGTACATTTCATTTTGAGCCCCTGGTGAAATGCCGGATGATCGATAATTCCGGCAAGTCCGATCCCCTTAGGACTTGAGTTAAATACGTAATACTTATACGTATTACTTGAAAGGCATTGGTTGTTTGATGACAGAAAAAACTCATGTTTACAAACAGACTTCGCAAACATGGCACTAATTTAAAAACCGCACGTCTTGAGTCTTCTTTCATTTTATAAACCACATATAAATTCTAATAAATATTCGAATATTTTTAACGTGCTTTGTGGAATTATTTAAATATAAGATATATGTATGTGAAATGTGATTGTTTAACTGGTTAGTTATAGTTATATTCTACTTTTTACATTTTCAATGCGTCATTGCAAGAAAAGCTATCTATTCCTTCGTACACTGTCGTTTATACGATCTTGCAGCAGGCGCTAATCATCTATAAAAGTCAACATTTCTAATGTCTATTGGAGATATACAGATTTCTCCAGATACCTATCACAATAATCAGTCAGACCAGACCACTTTTCCACCTGCTTTCTAACCTAAACGGCACGAATCGTGACAACCGTCTCCGGGTTTCTAGCTGCTAACAGGAGACCCACGATTTTCATTGTTTACTTACGTCGAAAAAGCTTCGTGTTTTGTTATTACACCGTGATGCAGAGGCATCACTCTCGTTTTACAAATTGAGGAAAGAGACGCAAATAGTATAACTTTGTAAAAAAAATCGAAATGTATTGCTGGGGTATCATTGCTCATGTTTAACTTGGGGTTGATTGTGGGTTGATTAGACCATTTTGAGCGAAGTTTTTTATTTTTATTTTTTTATTGAAAGGATTCTATTTCGGCCATAACGTTAAAGTCATACGGCTATTCAATCGAGCCGAGTCCAATTGTTTGGCATATCAATTTGTTTTAACGATCTAAGTTTCATTCGGTAGCAAATGTGTTTTGGGTATCATTGTTAAAAATTCAATCAGGTGCCTCGTCGTTTTTAATCTTTTTAGTTGTTAGATTGACACATTCATAGTGTGTTTTTTGCCAACTGTTTCTTTTATCATGCTTCATAAATTTTATTTAATAGGTACCACGTATGGTTTTTTCTCGATTATCAGATTTAGTTCTTCCTTACGTAAAATTATGATGATTGATGTTTATAAAATCATGAGAAATTACCAAATAAGGATTTGCACAAACGGATGCATACATAAACCTCTTAGGGGGCCCAGCGACTATCAGTGCACCTGACGATATCGGTCTGTTAGTTAGAACAAAAATTTGACAGCTCCGAACAACTGACAGGCCAATATCGTCAGGCCGGCTGATAGTGGGTGGGCCCCATAGCTATACTTATCCAACGTCCAAGCATTCCCAGAAGTAGAAATTGCCCCAGTAATCTCATACGGTATCCAGTCATCGGCTATTATAACGCGTCCGTCACGCTCGGCTGGCCACGAGCGCCCACTGTCAAGGTACACTGCGCTGGCGCATAGCGGGCTTAAAACGACATAAGTGACTGTATTGCCGTATTGGGTTATGACTTTATGACCTTATAGGGATCCTGCTACAGTGGTTATACAGTTTTGAATAGGGACGGTGGTAATAAGGAATGAATTAATGTTGGGATCGTTGCTGTGATTTATTGATGGGAGTTTTTAGAGTGCTTGGGAAAGATATTATTCTTGACCTACATGAACCGAGTGACATATGCCCTCTGGCATTTATGTATGGATAAAAGATAAAGATTGTGGCTAATTCCGTCATAGGGATTATTGCGTCCATTAGCGTTTTATCTCGACCAACGACCGAAATTATAATGTTATC
Source organism: Pammene fasciana (assembly GCA_911728535.1). Classification (NCBI taxonomy): domain Eukaryota; kingdom Metazoa; phylum Arthropoda; class Insecta; order Lepidoptera; family Tortricidae; genus Pammene; species Pammene fasciana. Next base: position 5,656,360 of record OU452295.1, read on the forward strand.
GACAAAGCAACGATTGCTTTTAGTTTTAGTAATCAAAAGCAAATGGTTCCTTCTCCCTACGATAAAAAATCAAAGAAATATACGCTCGTAGACGGATTAATCCCTATGACGGAAACTACATTGATTGTAAAAAAAAACATCTAAATAAAGTAAAAAATACCGCAAAATGTAGACTGTAAAAATACAAGAAAAAAAGGTCACTAACTAGATTTAAGTCTGACGTCTATTGTCTTTCTATCAGCATGTCGCGCTTGTTACCAACGATGACCGTCTTCTCAACAAGCCTTAACAAAAGGTTGATCTTGAGGAGGAAGCACAAAAAGCACAATTGACAGATGACGAGTCAACGCCGCCTCGTTGGACATTGATGAGATAATTTCCGTTCACGTCTGTGCCTGACTCCTTTATTCTGTCCTTGCGCGAGAGAATCTCTTGAGAATTTTCCAGTGCGTTGTGTCTATCTGTCTTTGTATTGAAAGGGTATTGCTATAGGTACTGAGAGTGAAAAATTCGCATGCATGATACTTTAGTTTTCATAAATTCGGTCAACACCTAGCTTTAGAATGAATACGTAGGAGAGGTAATATAGCAACCGCAAAAAATGGTGATTATGCCTATCGAAAGCATCGATGCATTTGACTAATACAACGAATCTCGTGAAAATACTACAAATCGCTTTTACTCTTTCATTTACTTCATTGGCATTAATATCGCCAGTATCACCATAAAACACGTGTACAGAACAGAATCTAGTAGTTTCATCACGAAAGTGTTTACATTTTCCTCAGAGTTATCTCTATGTCAACTTCACCTACATTTCCCAACTTTAAAATTACCTCAACTCCTGCAAGTTCCCGCCGAAGAGGTCTTAAGTCTCGTAGGCAACTAAATAGGTCGCGGAATTTCTCGACTTTCGGTTAAGTAGGACTTAATGCCGACAGCACTTTCTTCACGCTTTTAGCTTAGTGTTGGCGTTTCAAATAAAGCTTAAAGTGCAGTACCTAGTAACTTTGGGTACGGACTTTAAACTTCTTAGGACAACAAAAGAAGTTATTTGTTTGTGTTCTAACTTAGGTTCCGTTTTGTCGTCTTAAAAAATCCTGCGAATATTCTATCAAAATAGGTTTTAGAATTTGTGTAGGTACCTTGGTATTTCCTTTTCAATAAGGTAGCATCTTTCACATAACGATTGGTAGGTGATATATGATACTCAGTAAATTCGTAATTAAATACATTATTTAGTGATTTATTATACAAGCTGGTGATCCGTAGAAGGGCGTAATAGGGATCGTATTTCAAACATAAAAAACCAAACTAATTTTTTTTCTCCTACTCAATACCAATTATGCCCTTAAATGGATCACCAGTATTTTTGTTACAGCCTTTACAAAAAAAAAATGCTGTTCTACTACAAAAAAGTCAAAACACTTGTCCAGCCTTTCTCTTGTTATAATAACAAATAGCATGTCCGACTAACTGGTCGGTACCCACGTTACAGTAATTTTAACACGCTCCGTTGACCCCCAGTGTGTGGAATTATCATATTAGTACTGTTAAGTGCTTTATGGGCTTGCGATACGGTCTTTGACTTCTTGAAAAGGCCCATAACAGCTAACCATGAAAAGCGCCGGTCCCAAAACGGAACCCTTAGGGACTCCCTTATAAGCAACATTAATATCAACGTACACCACGAATTCTACTTAAGTAATGAGGTCGTTACATCCTTATCTGATCAAATGCGAGCGACAGGGACGGTGACTTTAAATCAGGAAAAGCATTTGTTTGTTTCTTACAAAAGCGTCCCAGATCCTTTACTGGGCAAACATTTAATTAAGATAATGAAAAAAAAAGCCTCAAGAATAGCGTCGAGAACAGAGGGTTTATGAAATGCTTCATAAAATTTCCATATTATGTAGGAGGGATATTTAAATTCTTAGCGTATGACGGTGCCATGAATATGCCGGAAATATTCACTGAATTTCAGATGAAAAACTTTCATTATAATTTTCGTCGAGCGATTTCAGTTTTGACGATATAATATGCACAGTACTATTATATTTCTTTTGAGTAACTATTTCTAATTGCTATCTATATTTTGTATGTGCACTAAAAACTCGTGATATTACTAATCATATGTACAGTTTTATTATCATCATCAAATTATTCATTTGACTCATTAATTATGACATAATTGTTGAAATTTCCAACAGCATTTTGTATTGTGCCTTCCATATTTACAAATTTTGCATATTTACATAATTAAAGAGTAAAATCAACGGTATTGTCAGTACATTTTCAACTCACCGGTCTCTTGTGTATAATTTATTGAGTTGATAACGTTATTGGTGTTACTTATTAAAAGGACAATATTTTAAAGTTTTTACTGCCTTACATCTTGAGTATCCAGTTGTGTAACTACTACAGTAACAAGTCTGTAAAATTTGTGATTTGTAGAACGAGACAAAAAATTACAATAGTATATGACAAGTACAAAATTGAGAAAACTTATAGTCACTTCTCGACTAATTCTTCACGTTGTAGTAAAAGATTGGATTTGTGGTAATCGTTTATCCAAACTATATGAACAAACTCTTGCATAAACAGCGCTCTTGCATAAGCAGTACAGCATTTGTATCGCATAATATTCGCATCGTAAGAAAATTTACAACTCATTTATTTTCTTCTATCTACATATATTCAGAAGTACTATCAATGTATTTACAATCTTGCAACCTGCATGTTTACTTGTCCATTAGCCTCTTGGCCAACTGACCGAGAGTGGCGACAGTTGGCCTCCTGTGCCTGTTCTAAAAATAGAGAGAACGTGGGATCTCCAGCCAGTGTCATTTTTTTAATATTACATGGGCCAATATGAAATTTTGACAATGATAATAATATTCCTACTAAGAAAATATTGCTTTTTTTTCTGTGAACTCTCGAGTAGAATGCAATCCTTGGAAAGAAAAGTACCGTAAATGATATACACCGCCAAAAGATTTTGGGGTGGAATTGATGACTTTTTGTAACTCCAGAAGTTCTCGAATTACAATAATAACCGTCTATTTTAAGTTTTCGTTTTTAATCGGAACTAACAATATCCTTTCTTTTGTCTCCAGCTTCTCCCAAAAAGTAGACGAGGAGGAAGGCAGCGGCAGCGTGGCTCTCCATCCACCAGACGGGTTCTACTCCCACCAGCACTCCATCCACAGTGGTCACCATGGGCACCATGCGGAGCCTGACCGGGGCTACATGGAGGGGAACCGATACGTCACTGCTGTGCACAGGCCCATGCCTGGTGAGTTTGATTACTTATTTAAGAGCCAAAAGTGTCTACTGCTGGGCAAAAGCCTCCTTTCTTGCACGTATCTCGGTCTGGAGCAATCTCCCACCAGTCAGCGAGAAAGACCACAAGGTCGGTTCTTCCACGTTTTCTCAGGGTAGACACTCTGAGCCCGGGCTCGGTTGTGGGGGACCCTCAAGGTTGTTTTAGTCGGCAAGTCTTCCTGCATGCGGCAGTCGGGTCTAGCTCAGTCCTAATTTTGTTTCCCCGCTGTTAGTTAAATGTCCAATGAAGTACTTAAAGGTCAAAGGATAAGGTTTAAAATTGTGGATAACATAATTATTAATGAACGAATAAATATAAAATTTAGTATTTCCCAAGTCTTATTAGAAATAATATTCTCATGCTACGTAAGCGGAAGGAAGATTTAACATGTCACAGTAATAATTTTCACCCCGGGATTCGAGTCGCAAGTGTCACAACTTACGATGAAGGTTAAGGGTAAAGTCCTTAGGGAGAATCCCTACTTTACAGATTCGTTTAAAGGCCCTCACGGTGCAATTATTTTTATTTACAACTATGACACAAAGAAAATATTTTTTATGCCACACCTGCCCATAAGTCGCTTTCTGGCCAAGTGAAGACATAAAATGATGTACTCAACACGGGAGGTAATAAAGAAAGCCCTCGATCGCATATTTACGTCCCTCGCTTGCAGCTCGGGCCGCAAACTTCTGCGATCTCGGCCTTTCTTTGTTTCACCACCCTAGTTGTGTAATGTACTATTATCACACTTGCTCAGAACACGTGGCATTGCACGCAGCGGAGTTATGGTAGTAGCCTGTTCCCTAAAGAATTACGAGTATAGTGACCTTATTTACCTTTACGAGTATAGTGACATTTTGTGACTTTATTTAACATTGTTTTATTTTTTATCTTTATTGCAAGAGGGTTAGAAAATTATAAATCCGAGTTATGTACAAGTCTTCGTCTTCCATCTAAGGGCGTCCTGGTGACTGGTTTTCGCCCCTATTACTTACACTGTCTCAAGTAACTTTCTTTGATCCTCACAGCACGGTTAGCACAAGTGTGAAGAGACAGTAATTATCTCGCGGGCGGAAAAGACATCTGTCACTTTGTAACTGCATTCATCAGAAAGTGACAGATGTCTATTTCGACCGCGACATATTGTAGCTGCACACTTGTATTAACCGTGTGGTCTGTTTTATTTAAGAATTGTAGATCAATAGATTGCTTGATTGCGTAACATTTCTTCCTATTTCTACAAAAGCAATAAGCCCATTCAGTTTAAATCAATAGCGCTTAATCCATCTTGGCAGGATTAATTACAGGCCGAGCTTATTGCTGAGCCCGACCTTACTTCATGTCTTAATCCCACCCGATTGTTCAACGTAATATTCCTAGGTATATAACTTCAATCATCCTACGACATAATAGCTAGCCGAACACAAGGTAGACGTTGGAGTCCTTTGTGCAGTGAAAAATGCTTATGGTACAATATTTAGAAATAAAGGAAGAGCAGAAAAATTCAGTGTCTCAGGCGCGAGTCTAGGATATATGCCCGTCGCTTTGACCAACAGCTCGAGAGAGCGCGAATTCGAGGTTTGCCTGACAATGACAGTGGATTTATCTGCTTTTCCTTTATTTCTAAACATTGTGGTATCGTTAGTTGACGTTCTGTTTAATTAATTAATCCTTATGGTAGGTACTCTGTGTTTTTGTTACTTCATTGTTAAAAATAAATGCTGTTTGTTTAAGGTATTTATCTATGGGCCATTAGTTGCCTGAAAATAAACGTTTTTCATTTTCATAGAACAACGTGCTAATAGTACCTACGTATAAAGAGACCAGAATGTATTTCTTTACATATTCATACTATTCAAAGACATGCTCGTAGTTATCGATTGCTTAAATAGGTACGTTTTTTCACGACAAACTAAATATTGGTTAAAGAATTTAACAACAATCTGCATTAATAATTTCGCCACAACGTTTTATGTTGACACGAGTATCGATAACAGTTTTTAATTAAACAATATCGACTAATTAAAACTTTCCATGTATTATTATTTTACTTTAAAGTTGTTTGGCACTTCGAGTCACCGTGTCATTCAAAACAATCGTTCAGTAGCGGCAGTTCTGAGGTTTTTCAATACAATGTTTCTATATCTGGTATTTTATATCTGTATTTATTTTACAGCCGTATGTGTATATGGTTGCTAATTGTGGCGGGACGGAATGTGTGGACGATAGGACAGATTTCTGCTCTCTCGACCACGACAATAATATTGTTTTACTATTCCTCGGTAATAACGTGCCATTAGATTAGTGCCAACCCGATATAATATTTACTTGTGTGTACCTATTTTTGCATGAATTATTGTACTCACTCTTCCACCACAAATAAATATGACAAACCATTAGTAATTCCAAATCTCGACTCTACGAGGTATCCTCTGGAGATGCTGGGGATGTTGAGGGTCTGACGTCCAGCAACGGATAAATTCAATAAATTATTATCTCACAAAGTTGATATATAGGCACAGAAAAGAGTTGTTAAGATTTCATATCAAACTGTTTCTTGATGAATTAATTGATTGTACACCTCAAAAATTACAGCATAGTGGAAAATACATGATGAACATAAAAAGAGGCAAACATCAAGCGGTCTTAGGTGCGCTATCGTCATGCATATCATATTTACCTATATTATAATTAGAAACCCTTATGCGATTTTGAACTTTTGATACATTACCGCTTAGCCCTCGGGTTGTGGGTGTGAACATGTGGCATTTCATTTTGTCTTATCAACGGTGCCATCTCTCTGTCTCTGTAAGCTCTTTATTGTTATATATCCTCTGCTTATGGCGCAGACGGGTCCTGCTCATATGCCCGTGTCTTTAAGAGCATAGAACCCAAGTTAGTATAACCATATCCCATGTTTGTACATGTGTGGCTAATCTAGACATTGTTATTTGTTCCAGCACTAAACCATTCGAACTCGTCATGCTCGTCGGCGTCGAACGCTTCGACCGGCGCCGGGCTGTGCGCGGGCGCAGCCGAACCAGCGCCGCCGTTGTACATCGCCGCGCCCCCCGAGGGCTTCGGTCACGCCGTCCACAACAGGTACTATTGTCGAATTAAACTATCGTGAGACATACTATAGTAGTTTATAGGTCCTACTAATAAAACACTAGTGCGGTTTTATAAAACGAACCGATGGTAATACTAACCGTTATTCATAAACGTCTATCAGTTTTGTCCTTATCTGTTACATTGACAGTTGTTTTTGTTAGGAACAGAAAGCATAAATTAACTAATTATGGCCTCAGAGACGTTTATGAATAAGGGGGGTTAGATTACACAAGTGTTTTAATTCTACAACGTTCATCCACATAAAGTATTTTGCTCGTATTGGTATTCTGATTACCCACAATATTGCGGCCCGAACCGAAAGTGGTTCAATCTGAGATGCCGTAGCACTGATATCGCATTTCTAAAGACGTTTCTCCAGCTGCATTTCGTATTTGATTGATGGAGCATCCCGTCATTCTAGTAAACCGAGCGATACGGGATCAAATTCAGTTTGTTTATACGAAACCAATTCTTGAACGGTCGACGTCAAAGATATGTTTACACTTTTGCAACTTATTACAAAGGAGTAAGGTGAAAAAGTGTAAACATATCTTTGAAGTCGACTGAACAGGAGAAACCATTTATTGTAATCGGAACAGGAGAAATGATTTATCTAATTTATCGTGGAAGGCTGTCTTCACTTATTGTAGGTATATAAAGTAGAACCCGCTTAAGGTCTTTTTAACCGACTTCAAGATTTTTAAGGAGGAGGTTCTCAATTCGTCGGGATCTTTGCTTTTTTCCTTTTTTTTTCATGTATTCACTGGTTATTCGGCTTATAGACGGCTGACCGATTTAGAAAATTCTTTATTTGTTTGAAAGAGTAAACTTCACAGTTGGTCCCATTGTTACCACGTCCAGATACGATGATGGGATCCTAGAGAAATCGAGGGAACTCTTTAACTATTATAGGCACACGTATAGTGATTTCACTATTTTTTACAGCAACTCGGCCACTTCTTCTTGGAACAACGGATCCTAAGTGAAGTCGGTTCTTTTTTTGTTTGAAACTTGCCACTTGAGGTCCTGTAGGACAGTCACGCATAATACGCTTTCCCGCTAAGACACGTTTTTGGCTGACTACCTTCAAAATCGTCTTAAGGTAGTTTTACTGTGTTTGAAATCATAAGTAATATTGGTATAATTTGTAAAACGATTTTCATGTGTTCTTTTACTGGGGCAGGGAGTTGTTGCATTGCAGCTCTGAATTATCATTATTTTATGTGATTTTAATTTTGTATTGAATTGAAAGGTCATTGGTTTCTAAGTTTGTTGTAACATTGTTTATGACGTGTACAATACTATTGTAGTGGTGACTGGGTCTTACATTAACGTTTCTTATGTAAATATTATTTCAATTGTTCTCGCACTATTGTTTCTTTAAAATATTTTCAGTGTATTTAATGTTTAATTTCCATAGGCGTGGCACAGATGTGTCCATCATTGGAACAGCAGGGATGACGCAAAAAGATCCCAGTCTATCCCAAAAGAGGGGTAAATTGACGAGAGGGTACGTCACGATCACGACCTGAGGAATGCCTGTATTGTGAACCCTTGGCTCGCCTAGATAACATTACTATCCTTGACGAAACTTGGCTAAGTTTATACAAACATATTATTTATACCAACAAAACATGGATTATTTATTTTACAACATTTTTCGATATTTATCAAATTGTTACAGATTATCATATAATATGTTTGTATTGATTTACTAAATTGTATTGAAATGACTAAGGCATGATGTTAAAAGCTAACTGAACTAAAAAGCTGTGTACTTACTTCAAAATACTTTTTTTTATAATTTAATCACAAAACTCTAAAATTTGCGAGCATGAAACTAAATTCTAACAAAGTTACTAAATTCTTGAAAAATATTTACTTTTTATGATTTATTAACTTAAAATAATCTTCCAAATATCTCTATTATAATTTCAGCCATTGCGAAAATCTCTATTTTCCAACTATTAGCTAAAAGTCGTGATGTGATCATAGTAAAGCAATTATCATTATAAAGTATCTTTTCCATCAAAATATAAATCTACAGCTAAATTAGCTTCATTAGCTTGAATCAACTCACTACATGTTAGTTTTCATGTGAACCCAGAACACATCCTTTAAGGTGTTATTCCGACATCAACTGCAGGCGTCAACTGATCATCTGTTTATCGCGCGATGAAAGATATATGAAGCACCCGCTTCCTACATATAATGTTTAGAAAAAGATTATATTAATTTTGCGATAGATACGACCGTTATACGCTTGCTGATCAAAATGATGCAACCATACAGTTGCTGCCTGCTTACAATGTTTGAATATAACCTGTACGCCACCTCACAACCCGCTTCTTCACCAGTCCTCTCATCACCCCTTTAAATACTCTCTTTATCTTTTCCAGTCGTTATGAAATGTCCCAAGATCTGCTCGACAAGCAAGTTGAGATCCTAGAAAGAAGATACGGCGGTCTCCGCGCGCGACGCGCCGCTGTGACCATACAAAGAGCGTTTAGGAGACGACAGCTCTTGAAGAAGTTTAGCGCTATCACGGCGATGGCGAAGGCTGCTGATTCTACAGCCAGGAGAATGCAGGATGGGCCGGATCATGGGCAACTAGTCAATGGTAAGAATATTTTAGAAGCATAATTCAATGGATATATAGTGATAACGCTGCCTACGCTGACGAAATTGAGTATGAATTGATGTATAATTTATGAATATATTTCCTTGATTTAAGAGAACAAATAAATTTGTATTTAGGACGTGAGTATTTATCTGCGTGACATTCAAATAGAAACACAGTACAGTTAAAATTTATGAAAGCTATCGCCATGATCCAGATTGTATCTAGTAGTTTGCTGTTAGCAATTTATTTATTTATTTATCGTATGGCTACATGTCACTGGATATAGATAGACATTTCTTCTCTGGGGTAGTAGTAGTGAGAAAGCAGATGATGAAGAAAATCCAGTGAGCGCTGCGAGCTCCAGATGGCACAGTGCAGCTGCTATGATTGTTACTCTATTAGCACCACCCAGGGATCACGTGTAGGGTTGTCGAAGATGTTTCCTACGGATGTAGAGAGTCATTGATCCCCAAATGCAATCAGCAATGGAAATACACCTTTAGTAATGCTTGTAAGCGAAATTTTACTGTTGAATTTTATGTGATTCCAACAATCTGAAGCGATTGCTTCGCAATTTTACGATGACAAGAAATTTCGGGTTTACTGCTGGTGGGATAGAAAAGATTGTTTCGCCAGACAACTTACCTAGGAAGTCCAGTTTTTTTTCTCTAATCGCTTGGTAATCGGGTGATTGTTAACGACTTTAACTGTACATTAATTAAACTTACCGCAAAGAAAACAATTACCAAAAGTTAGTTGTATGTTGCCCTTACTATCGACCAATTTATTTTAACATCTAAATAAAATGATTTTTCTTAATTTTAGGTAACGACATATACGCAAACGCGATGATTCAGAAGAGCCCAGGCGGCGCTGAAAAGGTCCTAGCCCTCACCAGGCCCATGCGCTCCATGTCGCTACGAGAACGCCACGACATCGATATGAGGTAAATACGCCCTTATTTATTTATCGTATGGCAAATGGGTACACTGTCTAAATTACATTCATCATCATCATCATCTCAGCCCTAAGACGTCCACTGCTGAACATAGAGGCCTCCCCTTTAAGGAGGGGGGTTTGCCATACGCGCCACGATTGGCAGGCTGGTTGGCGCGCGCAGTTTTTTTTGTTTATTGTTGTTTAGGCTTTCGGAAGATTTACATTACATTAAAATATGTGTATTCTAAATTTACATTGCTCCTAGTAGTAGCTGCGCTCGTTATGTTCTTGAAATCTTCCACTGGCCCATACCTTGTAACTGGGAGTGAGCACTCCAAAACGATATGCCGAACCGCTTGCTTTGGGCGCAGTATCCCTGGTCGCGCCATCCCCATTTTCCCGTCGGTAAGCATAGTGACGGGCCCCTGTTCGCAGTCATAGTAAAACATTTATGATTGTCTAAACAGGCTAACGGCTATATCTCCGCGGTGCAATCGGCACCGCGAAACCGCTACACGATTTCGCCGATATCGTTTCGCCTTTCATACAACGAACAACTGCGGTAGATTTTCGTGTAAAGTTCTCTACACGAAAATCTACCGCAAAACTATCTGACACACTTATTTGTATAGAGCCATAATAGCGTGTCACATATTTATGCGGCATTATACCATGATATATAGGTGACTATACACACTTTCACGAACGGCGACAAGTGACGTCAGAACAAACAGTCAAACGTACAAGCATGAATAAGTGAAGGAAAATATTTAAATTTTCCGTAAAACATGGATTTACAGTTACACTATGTAATATTATAATCGGTAACATCAGTGCAATTATGGTCACCTATTGACACAGTGCTGACCGATAATATTATATAAAACATTGATACATTGATAGCGGATTTATTTGCATACTTGAGTTAATATGGACGTAGGGCGATGGATGGAGAAAAGTCAGGTAATGGATAGAAACTAAGATAAAATTTTTACTTGGGTATTATTTTCATGATGAAAATGTGTAAAATGTTTGGCTACTTCTGCTGCAGACTGTACAGCCAGGAACCCGGATTGTTTAGCCACTTGCCATTGTTCGTAATTTAGCCGTGTTATGAAAGACCGATGTTACCAACTAGCTGTCAACTGTCAGTTACATCGGTCATTTGTTACACGGATAAATTACGAACAATGGCAAGTGGCTCAACAATTCGGGTTCGTGATTGTACAATAGTACATTGTTGTAGAGGCTGGAAAGTAAGCTATAGGTGGATCGAGTTAGTTCGAGGGCCGACCCGCCAGGGGAGGCCCTCGAAGATACGAGTCCACCTATAGCGCTTTCGGCCGAGACATTACATAGTGCTTTTCACGACTACTGTGAGGAAATAAAATAAAAAATTAATTGGCATATACAAACACTTTAATAATAGATACTATTTATAGGTATATTGACGGTTCATATGCTTTTCACAAGCACGATAAAGTAAACGAGTATGTAACTTTCTGCAAATAAATGCTTCTTTTCGCCATCCTTCCATAATATGAATTGTTCGTCGGATATTATATTGTATACAAAATATCACTGTTCATGGGCCTTCTTATTTAGGACGCGATTTCACTGGTAACAAATTTCTACGCCTGTGCAGTTTCTTGAATTTCGGTGGGCGCCAGCGTATTAATAACATTTTCTACACTTATTGAACTCATTTTTACTGCATAAATACAACTTTCTTGTTTTTCAGTCAAACATTATCCAATTCAATATGTATTTTTCTCGCTCCACCTTTATTACTTTTTTTTTCACTTTTAAGAAGCGTTTCGTTTTACGATGTTTGCTTCAATCCGACTCAAACGGCTATTAGACATTGCAACCTGCAGGGCCCAATCTGTCAGGTTGGTAGGTGTAATTAAAGGTAGGGCCCGTAGGGAGCTGAAGCAGGGAAAGGGAAAGGCAGGGTACACAACAGATTGGGCCCTGCAAGTTGCCATGTCTAATAGCCGGTTCATTCCTTACCCACATTTTGATAGAAAACCACAAACGGTTAAAGAGGTAAAAACGCCTTAAGGGTGATCTGAATGATTTTGACGTTTCTTTTTTTTTAAACAAGTTAATTGGTTCGATAAACAACCTTATTTTATTTTAGAATGAAAAAGTGGTGCCAAAAAAAGACCTTTTTAATGTTTTAAATGATTCTCATTGGCGGGTCCAATGCAATGACATTTCATTGCTGCAAAATAGCAATTCTTGTAGTGGTAGTTCAGATGCTACAGCAATTGCTTACTTTCCAGCTTGGATTTTGATCTTCTTTTGCCACATTTCCGAGCAGGTGGCGTGAAAATATATTTGTTTAACTGCGAGTTCGTATATTTTACTTGTTGTGTATTTTTTGTGTAAATCGAATTCGCCTTTTAAAAATAGGTCAGTCTATCGAATACGGGTTTGGGTTTTTATATAGTGGACGAACAAATCAACTTATCTTTTCATGTTCGACTGGGCTGGTTTGTACGAATGGTTTTAGAAATGGACCTGGATTTATATGGAAACATTTTGTTTTTAGTTTTTCGAATAAATAATCATCATCATCGTTCTATACTTACAATTTTCTTTAACTGGGGTCGGTTTTTTGTTTAACAAAATCTCGACCAGCATTCGAACTCAAAAACAAGTCTTTTATTCCGCGGCTGCATGGCCCAGGATATGCGGAAACGACTCCTATTTGCACTTTCCAAAGTCTAATTTAAGTTTTCTCTCGTTTCAGCAATCACTTACAATGCGAAAGCCAGGAAGTTGACGCGATGGTGGCGAGAGTGCAGCAGTCTGCGCACCAGATACACATGCTGGCGACGGACATGCCGCATCATCGGGCCGACACCGATAGCGGGGTAAGTAGGACTGCCACACCCTGAATGGCGATTTAAATGAGTCATATGAACTGTTCAAGCATTTACAATGAGAAAGCTAGGAAGTCTACGCGATGTTCACGCGAGTGCAGCAGTCTGCGCACCGGATATGTATGCTGGCTACAGACATGCCCCATCATCGCCGACAGTGGGGTAAGAAGAATTGTCACACACTGATCATGACCCTGACCTTGACTCTGACCTGGCGGCTTAACTGTGTAAGTAATAGGAAAAGTCAGCAATAACTTACAATACAAGTTAGGAAGTGGACGCAATGGTGGCTAGAGTGCAGCAGTCTGCGCACCAGAGGACCTGACTGAGCTCGGCATGTCAGCAACATATACAAAACAAAGTGGCACGGGCAGCAGTCTGCTGCCTGTTGCCTGTTGCCGCCCTTATACAGGTAAATACGGAATTAGCATAACACTTTGTTATAAACAAATTAGGATCTTTAGGGATCATCCATTAATTACGTCACACCAAATTCATGATTTTTTGACCCCTCCCTCCCCCTTGTCACACTTCGTCACAATTAACTGCACCCTCCCTCCTTAGTGTGACATCACATTTAGATTTTTAGTTTAGGAAGGTAAAAATTACAACATCACTTTGAAACTAGCTTTTTATTAAGATTGCCAGAAAAATTTTATCAAATTTATAGGGAACAAATCCGAGTATGTAGAAAATTAGTTTGGGACAATGTTTGTTAACAGTTGATTTTTTTTTACTTAGATTTTGTAAAAAAAATTGTATGTGAGGATTGTGAGGTCACAAACATGGAATTGAATTTTTTTTAGATACTTATATAATAATAACATGCCTAAATCATCGTCAAATTATACAATAAAGTTAAACTATAATCCAAAACTGGATAAAAAAAGTACTAACTAGCAAGACGCATCGCCATATCTGCAGATAGATGAGATAACGATAAAATCTCATTTGCAAACTATATTAAAGCTACCAGTTAATATGCAAATATCCTTGCATAATACTAGAGCGGAAACGGAGGTGAAACCGCTTGTCGTGCACCGGTAATGCAAATTGTGTAGGTTTGTCTTGTACAGTCGCCCTCACATATATCGGAGCGGCCAGGGTACTCAAAAATATCTAAACGTGCACTTTATCGCCTTGACAATAGAGGCGTTGTTCATATATTCGTGACCACTTTCGCCGCTCCGATATTTGTGACGGTGACTGTACTAAGAACAACTCTAAACTGTACGTTTGTAGTCCTAATCTCTTTGCAATAAGGTTTAAGTTTGTTTAGTTACCTATAAATTATAAAAGGCTATAACTACAGATTAAAATTAGCCTTCTTAAAATACACCACAATGTTTAGGTAGTATAAATTTTATTTTTAATCAGCACTGCCTCGCCTGGGGCATCAACGTTTGGCCAAAGTTAGTCCGTTTTTAAAGCTCGTGAGGTAGTCTATATTCAAAAGAATAATAGCAATCGCAAATTACCTAAATATTTTGAAAAACCTGAACTCTTGAACTATGAAAAGGAGGGATAATCTAGCTTAAAAAAGTAAAAATAGACAGAAAAGAGCTATTAAAAATATTTCTCTAAATCCGTAAATTGTCGATTACTATGCGCGTGACAATCAGCTGTTGATAAAGCAAATAAAGAAGTCAATAAAGTAGCTATTTTCGATTTAAATTATCAAAGGATTACCATATCACTGGAATGTTGACATTCGCACGATATTGTCTAATGTACCAAAATGTCTTAAATAATTATAACGCGTTATCATTATGTATAATTTCTTATCAGTATTCGGAGTGACGTTAAGATCAAAAGACGTGTGTTAGATAACATCTAGTTTTTAATGTCATTAGACTAATGTTCATCTTAGTTTGTGGTTGGCGGTCATTAGTTTGTTAGATAAACTTTATCGGTAGTTTAGAAGTATCGATCTAAGTTTTTAAAAATTAATGGAGAAATACAAAATGAAAGAAGTGCTAAAAAATAGAGAGAAGAATAGAGATTGGTTTGGACTAAAGAGAGTGAAGAAGATCAGAGTGTGGCAAGGGAATACGGGCAAATACAGTGTAAGTTTATTAAACTTTAGGTCTCGTTCACTCAAATTCGATATCAAAACCTATTTAAAAAAAGTTAAGTAAATCAAACCTTTAAGGAAAGAGCGTGCTGTCATCTTAAAGATCGGCAACGCGCTTGAGACCCCTCTGTTGTTTCGGGCGTCCATGAGCGGCGGTATTTGCTTACCATCGAACGATTCGTCTGCTCGTTTGCCTCCTATGTCATAAAAAATTACCCGCACCCCGCTCCTCAAAGGAACGGAATGGTGATTACTCCACCGACAAGAGTTGGTTCTTAAAATTATGATGATGATGACCCCAAAGGTGCTTACCATTGGTGAAGTGCCAATAGGCTAGTTTTGTCTACTTCGCAGAGTTAAATCTTTACTGTCGACTTATCATTATTTTTTAATTTCAGGTATGCAGTTGTTCAGTGAGCGGTTCGGTCACGAACATATCGACGTCCTCCTCGCACAATGAATCTCTACACAACCACCAGTTGTTAAACAATTCAGGTTAGTTTTTTTTTTCATTGATCTGTACTTAAATACTTAAATAATCTATATTATATTGTTAATGGAGCATTTCACGGGACTGTCTACCGTTGTCTCATACAAACTGACCTCTTTAACGGCCTCCTAGCCTAGTTGGTAGCGACCCTGCCTATGAAGCAGGAGGTCCCGGGTTCGAATCCTGGTCAGGGCATTCATTTGTGTGTTTATCACAGATATTTGGTCTTGAGTTATGGATGTTTTCTATGTATTTAAGTATTTATCTATATCTATTTATTATATATATCTTCGCCTAGTACCTACAACACAAGCCTTATTGAGCTTGTGGGACTAGGTTGATTTGTGTAAGATTGTCCTAATATATATTTATTTATTAATAAACTCAAATTTTCTAATATTTGGTTATCTCATTTCTGCCGTGCCGTGCTTATGATAATTGCAGTAATATTAATACGGGCGGGGATCGTAAGATCTGCTACGTTACATGATACAAAGATCAGCCCCATAGCACAGGTTCATAAAAGTGATGTTGAGTTCCGAATAAAATAGTAAATAAAAAATAAAAAATTTGCTTAAGGTGCACGATCTAAGATCGTGAATAATCCTTAGGGAAATAGATTTCGTTACTGCCCTGTCTTAATTTAATACATTTCGTAAACTTTCTAACGAAAAAGTGGAAAATTCTTGTTTGCAAATGGATTGTTCTGAGAGGCAAACTATGTGAGCGAGCGGAAAGATCAATCACTGTCAAGAGAATTACTGGCGGTTGTTGACCCTTGATGCTGTATAATGAAGGGATTTTTAGAAAAATGCCTTTTTATTTTATTGTACTTTTAGGTAAAAAATACATAATCTTATTTTTATCACTGCATGCGGCTGTACTCACTTGTGTTTAGTCACTACGACGGGTCGTGAATCGGTAAGCCTAGCACTCTTAGTGCTTGAGGGAGACCTAAGCTCTCCGAAACATGTCGCGCGTAGTGACTAAACACAAGTGAGTACAGCCGCATGCAGTGATAATAGTGTTAATATGTCTCACGAAAGTTCAAATTCAATAATCGTATTTTTATTCTTGAATCAATTATTTATTATATTCAGCTTTCTAGTCACTTCTGTCTGGCTTTGATTTTGTTTCTATGTGTACAATTGTATTAAATTGGTCTTAATGCGTATAAGTATATGAAATTAAAAGTTACGTTCGTCGTTTCGGGAAAAACTAATGTAGTTAATCAAATTTATACATATACTTACGCTGTTAATTCTTGTTGTAGTTATTACAGTAGATTTTAAAATAAAACACAAGCCCTTCTATTTTTTATATATCTGTAGATTACGAGTTTGCTTAGTTAACTCAAATGAGGCAAGCTGACGGGAATCGAGTTATATTGACATTATAAACGCCCCGCGCTTGCTACTAAAAATGCCCGTGAAAGTTGTTTTTTAAATTCGTAATATTTAGTTTTGTATTTTTTATTCACATGTTTTAGATCTGATTTCTGTTTAAGTCTGTTTTACCAGAATATAATAGATCTTTTTTTTCTTGATGACGTTAACATTTAGGTACTTACTGAGAAATCACATGTCAAGTAAATATTTACATTATTGTATGCTGTCTACGGGGAATGTAACTAAGCAATTAAAATTATCATGTTTGATAAAAACTATATAAATATTGAGATACGTCACCTTTCCGACGATACTTAAGTCATCTCCGCTATTATCTTCAATTCACACGATCGGAACTGAACAAATATTATGTACTTACTTTATTGTGATTCCATTATCGTATTTGGCATTCATAGATGTTTCGAGTTTACCGATCATAACACTACTTTTGTCTGAAGAGTCATCATTTTCCGTGTGATTTGAAGCGTTACACAAAGTAACTGAGAATTACAATAGTGCTGATGTGAAAAACAGAGAAGTGGCATCATGGATTACAGTGATACTGTGTTGAGTGAAGGTCCAGTCCAACGTTTTTTGTACATCGAACTAATAAGTATGGAAAACTAACTATTGCTCTACCGGGTGTACAATCCAAATGGGTCAGTATGGAGAAGTCGGAAACTATGATAGATAGCGAGATCTGTTCTTAGGAACCATGACGTCGATTTTAGATTTAATAATAATTACATTCAAACTTTTTTATTAACTCTCATACATAACCGGGAATCGAACCTGGTCAAAATCAATGTGTATAAATTCTGCAAGTCGCAAGAAGCACAATACTAATGGAATCTTGTTTAAATAATTGAAAGAAAAACCCACCAATAAGATAATTATTTTATTTCAGAAAATGTTCAAAATGGTAGCCATTTGACTTGCAGAATTTAGACACGACATTTATTTTGACGAGGTTCGATT
Source organism: Pammene fasciana (assembly GCA_911728535.1). Classification (NCBI taxonomy): domain Eukaryota; kingdom Metazoa; phylum Arthropoda; class Insecta; order Lepidoptera; family Tortricidae; genus Pammene; species Pammene fasciana. The sequence continues at coordinate 5,674,179 of OU452295.1, forward strand.
CCCGGTTATGCATGACAGTTAATAAAAAAGTTTGAATGTAATTATTATTAAATCTAAAATCGACGTCATGGTTCCTAAGAACAGATCTCGCTATCTCTCATAGTTTCCGACTTCTCCATACTGACCCATTTGGATTGTACACCCGGTATACTCACCTCACGTTATCGACCAATTAAACCGCCAATGTGTTTTAGAAGCTCAATTCAAATCAATCGTAGTTTGAACACGGTACAGTACACGAATTAAACTAACTAAAACTACACTTACACCTTGAGCCATTTTTGGGATGGACGTTATGCGCCCTAAAAGAGTTTACATCACTCTAGGCGTAAAGTGACGCTTACCGACCGCGCGCGCAGTGGCAAATTTCACTTCACACCCAGGAGACGACTTAAAATTATGTACGCACCACGGGCGGTAATGAAGAAGACCTACTCAGATCGCATGCATGGACCTCACTTTCGGTTCGGGCCACAAATGACTGCGATCTGAGACGTTCTTTATTTTACCGCCCTGGGTGCGTGTACTATTGTATTATTAATTATTTTGCGCTAATGAAATACATCGAATTTCAGGTCCAATTTACGGTAACCTGCTATCGTCCGGCGGTAAACCACTGTCCTCGCCAACGGCCAGACAGCAACAACAGCTGGCGGCCATACAAGCGGCCAACGCGCGACGTTTCCCACCCGACGTGCCCAAACGGACCAGCAGTATCACACTCAAGTAAGTTCCTACCTTCTTCTTCTCATGACCGAGGATCGTGTCCAGTTGGTCGCGTCTCACAGCCGCGGTCGAGAGCCATACGGGCCGCCGACACGCCGTTCGGGTATTACATCATCTAGTGGCTGTAGGTTGTCGGTTCACTGCTGCTGCTTAGTGAGGTTTCTTTAGAGTAAAAATAACCTTGTGTAAGTATTAGTTAACCTTCGGTAAAATAAACTTTATTGTGTTTTATAGTGACTTTCTTTCCTAATCAACAATAATACCTGGGCCCTATTTAATAAACATTACAACCCGACAAATATGTCAAAAAACGACAATTTTGTCCAATTGTGCTCATATTGCGATCAATAAACTTTACAGATTTGTCACAGGGTGACAGGTGAACTCGTGTCAATGTAGCTGGTGAATTTGGTTTAATAAAATTGTGACGGCTACAAAATTGTCATTGTCAACTACAATTCAAAAATGGTCATGAATTTCTATTGAAAATGAGCCAATATACAATTACAACGCTTTATTAAACACGATGATGTCCAACTGTAGTTACAATTTAACAAATTTGTCGAGTGTGACAATGACATATTTGAGGGTAGATTGTAATTTTTAATGAACAGATTTTTTAATTGTATTTGTGATTTGTAATTGTGGATTGTAATGTTTATTATTTAGGGCCCTGGACTCAGTAATCAGTGACAGCGAAATACCTACAGTGGTTATCGGCCGTCTAGGCACGCTCGCCCTCGACTAGTCCCAGTATGATGCTTCTTTCGAGCTGGTGCTGGTCAGAACGCATAATATGCTCAAGATCTTCTCGCTGCATATGCATAATATATGCCATGCCAGATGCCAAACGAACCGTGGGGACTGATAGTCTACCAATCTGTGCGTGCACAGTTATAGGGAATTCCAAACAGGTTCTTATTTCAAAACTATGTCACATCTGTATCACATACGCCAATATAGAGTCCAAAGCAAAGCAAGCCTGTTCAGGCAATAAGGATAGAACAAGAACGCTGCTCCGCGAATCCCTACAGACAGCGAGATCGAGAGTGAGCGAGACGTCTAACTTAATGAGTTTAGATTCAATTGAGGCGTTGGTTTATTAAAAGAAATATTTTTTACCAACATTCAACTTTATTTCCAGTGCCGAAAGCCCAGTCTCGCTCCGGCGCGCCGAATGCGGCGCCAACGTCGTCCGCGGCGGCTCCATGTCCTCGGTCCAGTCCTCGTCCTCTTCATCATCACAAGAGCACCGCCACCATTACCATCAGCCGTACCAGCCGAGGGCTCCCGTAAGTACATAGAAAGACACTCAAACACTCGAGTATCTGTTTAAGACCTAAAATGCTTCCTTGAAGAACTCCTACATAAATCACCCTTTTTGAATCGCCCAGGTTAGAACACCTTATTTCCAACCTGTTCATTAATGTTCAGGAAACATAAGATGCACGGTTAATCTAATAAATAATACCGCCCTGACTTTACGCCTTTGCGGGTTCCAGTCTGTTTGAGGATCACAGCCCCCTACTGTGACCCTTGACTGCCCCAAGGTGCCCTTTTTAGTCCTCTGGTACGACAGGCAGGGCATACCTTAGCCGTATTCTGATGCCCGGGCTACAGGCAATCTAATAAAGCCTAGTGTCTCTCCTACAATTTTAAAGGTGAGGTCGCGGCAATTTTCTACGCTTCGTTAAAGCGTTAAAAAGATGAGAAACGTTCATGCTTACCTTTACCACCATTAATTTTTACAGGAGCCCCACGTGCATCTTCAAGAGCAACATTTCCAACAACACCAACGTACCGCATCGGGGACTTTATATGAGCCCGTGAACAGCTATGGAGTGTGGAAGCGGCAAGACGCGCCGCCGTACTACGAGACACCTCCTGCACAGTGCTGTCGCCCTGTTCACGACACTCATCCAACACTCAAGGTACATTCTTCATCCTTCACTCATTTAATACTTCCTAAAACATGAGCAATTTCGATTGGTCATAATATAGATTCAAAACACATTTAGACGGCTAGAAATAAAAAGCAGAAACCAAGGCTTTTCAACCGACTTAAAGAATTCGAGGTAAGAGGTTCTCAATTCGTCGGGATCTTTGTTTTTTTTTCTGTTATTTTTTTTAATGTATGTTCACCGATTATTCGAAGACGGCTGGACCGATTTGGAAAATTCTTTTTTTTGTTTGAAAGAGACTTCACAGTTGGTCCCATTGTCACCAGGTCCAGATCTGATGATGGGATCCTGGAGAAATCGAGGGAACTCTTCAACTATTATAGGCACACCTAAATATAGTGGTTTTACTATTTTTTACAGCAACTCGGCCACTTCCTCTTGGATTGCGGAGCCTACGTGAAGTCTGTTCTTTTTTTTGTTTAAAATTATTTGTTCTATTTTCAGTATCGCAGATAGAGTTGCAGATTTTACTTAATACGCCCTACACATAGTAAAATTAATAACCTCCTTTTTCTCAGGTTTCAGAAACGGTCCGCAAGCGTCAATACCGCGTCGGTCTCAACCTCTTCAACAAGAAGCCTGAAAGAGGCATCGCCTACCTCATCTCACGTGGATTCTTAGAGAATTCTCCGCGCGGCGTCGCCAGATTCCTGATCACCAGGAAAGGACTGAGCAAGCAGATGATTGGAGAGTATCTGGGGAATCTGCAGAACCAGTTCAACATGGCTGTGCTAGAGTAAGTCTATTCTTAGTTGATTTGTTTTATCACGCAGAATTGTCGTGTTTGAAAATGAGTTATTTATGCAACTGAGGTCATATGGTTATTGCGGAGGGAACTTCATTTACAATGATCCCTAATTTAGACCAAATTTACGTATGTTTTGCAGAATAAGTTTAACTCACTTCTAATGAGACCAGATTCCCTAACTAAAACAACGTCCTAGGGGGGGAACTATCAAAGAGAATACATTTGCGAAGCGATCTAACGCGGCGACTCGCGTTTTCAATGCTAACTAAACTGCAATACAGCCGCCACATCACCGCGTCAAACTCATATGAAGAAATTATCTGTCGCGTTCGCTCCGCTTCGACCCACGCCTCGTGTGTAGCCTATTCGATAGATATCGATTGTTTGTTGCTAACGCGACGCGTTCGCGTCAAAATTACTCACCTAGGTCGACGCCTTTGTAGTAATCCCAAAGCAAATTAGTAGAAAATAATAATATTTGAATAGAATATAATAATTTATTGAATAATTTATTGACCAACTGTGTACAAGGGTGTTATAAAATAAAAAATAAATTTGTTCCCGTGTACAGATGCTTCGTGAACGAGCTAGACTTATCCGGCATGGCCGTGGACGTGGCCCTGCGCCGCTACCAGGCGCACTTCCGGCTGCCGGGCGAGGCGCAGAAGATCGAGCGGCTCGTGGAGGCGTTCGCGCGCCGCTACTGCGTCTGCAACACCGACTTCGTGCAGCGGCTACGCACGCAGGACACTGTGAGTGTTACATGTGTGACCTGTCAGAACTTGTAGAATCCGAACCTGTAGCCGAACTTTGTAGCCTAACAACGCAACGTCTCATAAATATTCATAAAGTTACTCCGTTGATGTAATTTTACACTGAGTATACGTATTTGACGGTCGGAGTTACTTTAAGAATATTTATGAGACGTTGCGTTGTTAGGCTACAAAGTTCGGCTACAGGTTCGGATTCTACAAGTTCTCTCATTTACCTTTTCACTTTGAATCTTTTAAAAATCTCCTGCCTCAATTTGAAACGTTTCTAATCCACCATTTTTTCCCCAGATCTTCGTGCTCGCCTTCGCCATCATCATGCTGAACACCGACCTCCACACTCCCAACCTGAAACCGGAGGCTCGAATGTCTCTGGACGACTTCGTTCGAAACTTACGAGGCATCGACGATTGCGGAGATATCGACCGCGACATGTTGGCTGGGATCTATGAGAGAGTCAAGTCTAGTGAATTCAGACCAGGCAGCGATCATGTCACGCAGGTAAGGACTTTATGTAGTAGACATATGGTTGAAATTAATCTGTAGTCTTTAGTAATAAATATTGTCTCTGCACGACTTCGTTCGAAACCTTCGAGGCATCGACGATTGCGGAGACATTGACCGCGATATGCTGGCTGGTATCTACGAGAGAGTCAAGTCTAGTGAATTCAGACCAGGAAGCGACCATGTCACGCAGGTAAGGACTTTATGTAGTAGACATATGGTTGAAATTAATCTGTAGTCTTTAGTAATAAATATTGTCTCTGCACGACTTCGTTCGAAACCTTCGAGGCATCGACGATTGCGGAGACATTGACCAAGATATGCTGGCTGGTATCTACGAGAGAGTCAAGTCTAGTGAATTCAGACCAAGCAGCGACCATGTCACGCAGGTAAGGACTTTATGTAGTAGACATATGGTTGAAATTAATCTGTAGTCTTTAGTAATAAATATTGTCTCTGCACGACTTCGTTCGAAACCTTCGAGGCATCGACGATTGCGGAAACATTGACCGCGATATGCTGGCTGGTATCTACTAGAGAGTCAAGTCTAGTGAATTCAGGCCAGGCAGCGATCATATCACGCAGGTAAGGACTATGTAGTAGACATATGGTTGAAATTAATCTGTAGTCTTTAGTAATAATGTCGCTGGACAACTTCGTTCGAAACCTTCGTGGCATCGACGATTGCGGAGATATCGACCGCAATATGCTGGCTGGGATCTATGAGACGGTTAAGTCTAGTGAATTCAGACCAGGCAGCGATCATGTCACGCAGGTATGGACTTTATGTAGTAGACATACGGTTGAGATTAGCTATTCATATGGACCCATTTATTGGGATTGATTTTATATTCAGTATCAGTGTATGAGTTCGCCGTATAAGTCCGCTCTTCATAAATTACGATTTATCGAATCGCAGAAATATTTTGCGTTCTGAATAGAGTCGTGCCGTTCTGAAGAATTCTCGAGAATGTTTCCAGTTTTGTATACGAAATGTTTTCACTCGAGATTATTTCCTATAGTACCGTAAGCGAAAACGTCTGACAGTGGCACATCTTTAGATCTTAATAGCCAGCGCTGTGGATTGATGCTTTTTAAAATGAGCTCTAAATTATTGTACTTAGATTGCCATTATCACTACACCACGAATAACCAATGTTGAACGAGTGCTCTTCGGTTCGCATAATATATTAATATGCATTTTGCTTCGTTGATAAAATTGCGTATTTTTTCGCCAGGTTTTTTTGACCCTACTCATAGTGTTGTGTTCCTGCTGGTGAGTAAGGTTACCAAAGAGTTCAAAGAGGATCCAGTGTGTTGACGAGGAGGAACCCTCTTGTTCCTTTAGCCGTCAACAGAGTGAATCCTCCTTTTTGTAAAGTGTCGGCAACGCGCATGTGACACCTCTGGAGTTGCAAGCGTCCCTATGCTACGGTAGCTACTTACCATCAGATGGGCCGTGTGCTTGTTTGCCACCGTCGTAGTATTAAAAAAACCTCTTAAACACCCTCTTCGAAATACTATATTTAACGGCCTCCTAGTCTAGTTGGTAGTGACCCTGCCTATGAAGCAGGAGGTCCCGGGTTCGAATCCTGGTCAGGGCATTTATTTGTGTGTTTATCCTGAGTTATGGATGTTTTCTATGTATTTAAGTATTTATCTATATCTATCTATTATATATATCGTCGCCTAGTACCCACAACACAAGCCTTATTGAGCTTACTGTAGGACTAGGTTGATTTGTGTAAGATTGTCCCATAATATTTATTTATTATAATATTTACTATAACGTCAAATTGACATGTTTCAGGTGATGAAAGTGCAGGCCACCATCGTAGGCAAGAAGCCCCACCTAGCGTTGCCGCATCGTCGGCTGGTCTGCTACTGCCGGCTCTATGAAATACCGGACATTCACAAGAAGGAACGACCGGGCGTGCACCAAAGAGAGGTTAGTGTATGAGTGTGTTACACGTATACTGGTAGTCAGCCTCGAACTGAGATCGCAATTTACTTGCAAATGAGTTGACCAATATAAGTGGTGGAGCGCCCATAGAACTGGATTCCCACTGGCTTGCCTGCCTTCTAGCTCCATAACCCCTTGATAGATCCAGCTCATATAAGAGCTCTCAAATTATATTTACCTCTGCTACAACCTTCATAAAGATCAGAAACCCGTTACTAAAGTTATCGCGGGACAATTATTCAAATTCAAAATGCCATCGAAATGTAGGGACGTCCCGGTAGCCAGCTAACAGTTTCGTTCTATCTGAAGTTGTCTGTAAGAACTTCGCTTCGCTGCACTTGCTCGTTCGATAAACGACGTTTATAAAGTATATTTTCTTAATACACCTGTCAGCCATTTATTTTTAATTGACAGATTATAATGCTGCACTAGAAAAAACATATTTTGGTGACCTCTTAAGTTTGAAAGAGCTTTGGCATGTTATTGCATTAAGTTCAATGTTACTCTGCGTCCGTAGGACACACCTTCGACAACCCTATACGTGATCCCTGGGTGGTGCTAAAAGAGTAACAAACATGGCAGCTGCACTGTCCCATCTGGACCTCGCAGCACTCGCTGGATTTTCTTCATCTGCTTTCACACTACTACTACCACAGAGAAGAAATGCCTATCTATATCCAGTGACATGCAGCCATACGATAAAAAAATGCATTAAGTAATCGTTCTCCGTCTGTTACAGGTATTCCTCTTCAATGACCTGCTGGTGATCACGAAGATCTTCAGCAAGAAGAAGTCCTCAGTCACATACACGTTCCGCCAGTCCTTCCCTCTTTGCGGCATGAGCGTCAACCTCTTCTCCGTGCCACGTGAGTATGAAATGGGTCTTACATTAGTTAACCTTTGGTATGCCGGAACGTAGATCTACGGGATCCCGTTATACTACCGGAACGCGGTTCCGCGTTCAAACGACCCGACGATTTGTGCGAACGCGGATCCGCGCCGGCACACAAACGTATTGTAATTCCAGCAGCCGCGGCATACCAAAGGTTAATGGTAGATATTGTACTAGCTTTTATTTTAATTCATGTTTATAGTTGTTTTAAGCGAATCTTACAAGCAAGATTTGACGCTTTTACCGGTGTATAAGCAGAAATTGTGTCGAAAAGTAATAATTGATCATCATCTCTTTTGACCTTTTATGATTTGACGAGTAGGTATATGTGGTGTTTTCAAACAAAAGGTACGTCATTGTCGCTTATTAAACATGAATTATTATGGTAGCAATGCCTTATTGACAACCGACAATAATGTACCTTTTGCTTGAAAACGGCACATATAGTAATTCACTAATTCATGTTTTTAAATGCATTTGTATACGTAGCAACGTCTGAAACGTTTTTCATTCACGAACTCATTTCAAATTTCACTTACAAATTGTTCACGCACTGCGCTTTAAATGCACGCAAGGACTTAGCAATGTTCTTGCGATAGTAGTATTCGCTAGATCTGTTGCCTGTTTCTTAAAGCTACAAGTTAGAGAGTTAGTGTTTGTAAGCGGAAGTCTCTTTCTAACACATAGGGTTAGAGGGTTAGAAAGTGACCGACACTTAGGCTTCTGGACGCACTTTAACCGTATTTCAACTGTTTTATAGACTACCCATTCGGCATCCGCCTCTCCCGCCGCGTGGACGGGCGTCGCCTGGCCACGTTCAACGCGCGCAACGAGCACGACCGCTGCAAGTTCGCCGAGGACCTGCGCGAGAGCGTGGCCGAGATGGACGACATGGAGGCCATGAGGATCGAGGGCGAGCTCAACCGCGGCAAGGGACGGCAGGGGAATAATAATAGACAAGGTTAGTCTCAGTACTAGGTATTATTAACGTTTTTGCAGTATCACGACTCGGTTTGCGTCTAACGAGCTTCCTAACAACAAAGTGCCATACGTTGTTGCCGAGGGAATACAGGCAAAGTAGGCTTAATAGGTAAGGGTACAAGGTAATACGAGATCATCGGTATTTAATTTAATCCATATCAAACTTTTTTTGCAGTCATGGAGAACAGAGACAGTGGAGTAGCTGATGTTGAGATCGACCATCAACAGTGCATGGATCACGTTCATGTACATGGGTATGTGCATTCAACATTTATGGTATTATTGGTATTTGTCGTATTTATGCCTTTGAGAAAAACACTGGCTAAAAATCGAATCAAATAGGAATTGCTAGCCTTTTATTTTTAAACGATCTCTCTGTGCTCGGCCGCAAATCAAATTCGGCTGACAATTCTTTATTTCTCAACCCTGTAATTTACTACATACGGTACGGCTGAATCAACTTTAGGCACTCGTTGCTATGGTTACTTTCTTCTTAGTAAATTTTTTTATCCTAGTTTTTAGCATTTAAACATACAATTTTGTGATAGTATTAGCTCCTTTCATAACAGACCACCATAGATATCTGAATTGTGTCAGTGCAGACCACCTACCATACATGTTAGTCGAACGTGATATAACTTATTTGTTCTATCACACAGTGTCTATATTGCCTCGTGGATCACGGGATAAAATAACATTTAGTTGATCGACTCATATCCTACAGCCGTTCACAAATCAAAAATTGCCGAGACAAACATAATTTAATATCTAAAAAACAATGGAATGGATGGCCTTTTAACGTCTTCGCCGGTTGGACGTCATCAAAAATATGTTTGCACCTTACTCCTTTGTAATAAGGTCCAAAAGTGTAAACATATTTTAGACGTCGACTGTCCCATATCCGTCACAAGCCGACTGGATCTCAATGTCAAGTTTAAGGTTATTGTTTCAACAGTAATTTTTTGACAACGGCCTTCGGGGCGTTAATAGGCCTTTGGACGGGTAGAGAATATAACTGATGTGTAATTTTTCAGTGTGGTGGTCCCGCCGCCGCCATCTTGTCCCGCGCCGGCGGCGCCGTCGCGACACTCGCAGAACCCGCCGCCGACCAGCATCATCAAGCGCAACGTGCTTTCTAACTCGCTCGTCGACATCAACGACCCAGGTTAGTCCGTAGTTGACAGCAACTGTGTTGTCATTGTTCAGTGTGGTGGTCCCGCCGCCGCCATCTTATCCGGCGCCGGCGGCGCCGTCGCGACACTCGCAGAACCCGCCGCCGACCAGCATCATCAAGCGCAACGTGCTTTCTAACTCGCTCGTCGACATCAACGACCCAGGTTAGTCCGTAGTTGACAGCAACTGTGTTGTCATTGTTCAGTGTGGTGGTCCCGCCGCCGCCATCTTATCCGGCGCCGGCGGCGCCGTCGCGACACTCGCAGAACCCGCCGCCGACCAGCATCATCAAGCGCAACGTGCTTTCTAACTCGCTCGTCGACATCAACGACCCAGGTTAGTCCGTAGTTGACAGCAACTGTGTTGTCATTGTTCAGTGTGGTGGTCCCGCCGCCGCCATCTTATCCGGCGCCGGCGGCGCCGTCGCGACACTCGCAGAACCCGCCGCCGACCAGCATCATCAAGCGCAACGTGCTTTCTAACTCGCTCGTCGACATCAACGACCCAGGTTAGTCCGTAGTTGACAGCAACTGTGTTGTCATTGTTCAGTGTGGTGGTCCCGCCGCCGCCATCTTATCCGGCGCCGGCGGCGCCGTCGCGACACTCGCAGAACCCGCCGCCGACCAGCATCATCAAGCGCAACGTGCTTTCTAACTCGCTCGTCGACATCAACGACCCAGGTTAGTCCGTAGTTGACAGCAACTGTGTTGTCATTGTTCAGTGTGGTGGTCCCGCCGCCGCCATCTTATCCGGCGCCGGCGGCGCCGTCGCGACACTCGCAGAACCCGCCGCCGACCAGCATCATCAAGCGCAACGTGCTTTCTAACTCGCTCGTCGACATCAACGACCCAGGTTAGTCCGTAGTTGACAGCAACTGTGTTGTCATTGTTCAGTGTGGTGGTCCCGCCGCCGCCATCTTATCCGGCGCCGGCGGCGCCGTCGCGACACTCGCAGAACCCGCCGCCGACCAGCATCATCAAGCGCAACGTGCTTTCTAACTCGCTCGTCGACATCAACGACCCAGGTTAGTCCGTAGTTGACAGCAACTGTGTTGTCATTGTTCAGTGTGGTGGTCCCGCCGCCGCCATCTTATCCGGCGCCGGCGGCGCCGTCGCGACACTCGCAGAACCCGCCGCCGACCAGCATCATCAAGCGCAACGTGCTTTCTAACTCGCTCGTCGACATCAACGACCCAGGTTAGTCCGTAGTTGACAGCAACTGTGTTGTCATTGTTCAGTGTGGTGGTCCCGCCGCCGCCATCTTATCCGGCGCCGGCGGCGCCGTCGCGACACTCGCAGAACCCGCCGCCGACCAGCATCATCAAGCGCAACGTGCTTTCTAACTCGCTCGTCGACATCAACGACCCAGGTTAGTCCGTAGTTGACAGCAACTGTGTTGTCATTGTTCAGTGTGGTGGTCCCGCCGCCGCCATCTTATCCGGCGCCGGCGGCGCCGTCGCGACACTCGCAGAACCCGCCGCCGACCAGCATCATCAAGCGCAACGTGCTTTCTAACTCGCTCGTCGACATCAACGACCCAGGTTAGTCCGTAGTTGACAGCAACTGTGTTGTCATTGTTCAGTGTGGTGGTCCCGCCGCCGCCATCTTATCCGGCGCCGGCGGCGCCGTCGCGACACTCGCAGAACCCGCCGCCGACCAGCATCATCAAGCGCAACGTGCTTTCTAACTCGCTCGTCGACATCAACGACCCAGGTTAGTCCGTAGTTGACAGCAACTGTGTTGTCATTGTTCAGTGTGGTGGTCCCGCCGCCGCCATCTTATCCGGCGCCGGCGGCGCCGTCGCGACACTCGCAGAACCCGCCGCCGACCAGCATCATCAAGCGCAACGTGCTTTCTAACTCGCTCGTCGACATCAACGACCCAGGTTAGTCCGTAGTTGACAGCAACTGTGTTGTCATTGTTCAGTGTGGTGGTCCCGCCGCCGCCATCTTATCCGGCGCCGGCGGCGCCGTCGCGACACTCGCAGAACCCGCCGCCGACCAGCATCATCAAGCGCAACGTGCTTTCTAACTCGCTCGTCGACATCAACGACCCAGGTTAGTCCGTAGTTGACAGCAACTGTGTTGTCATTGTTCAGTGTGGTGGTCCCGCCGCCGCCATCTTATCCGGCGCCGGCGGCGCCGTCGCGACACTCGCAGAACCCGCCGCCGACCAGCATCATCAAGCGCAACGTGCTTTCTAACTCGCTCGTCGACATCAACGACCCAGGTTAGTCCGTAGTTGACAGCAACTGTGTTGTCATTGTTCAGTGTGGTGGTCCCGCCGCCGCCATCTTATCCGGCGCCGGCGGCGCCGTCGCGACACTCGCAGAACCCGCCGCCGACCAGTATCATCAAGCGCAACGCGCTTTCCGAGTCGCTCGTCGACATCAACGACCCAGGTTAATACCGTAGTTGACAGTGGGGAAGGCCGGTGAAAATTGTAGAGGGCGCTGTTCCAGATTCCATACAACGAGAGAAAGAGACAAAGATGAATGGTCCGTATTATGTAAATAGTAAATTATGCACCCAGGGTGGTATGTTAAAGAACGGCACAGATCGGGGGTATTTGTGGCCCGAACCAAAGGTGAGGGCCATACACAAGCGATTTGAGGTCTATTTTACTACCGCCCCTGACAGTGTACGCACGTACATAATTTCATGTCTTCTCCTGGGTCTGAAGTAAGATTTGTCGCTGCACATGGGCGGTAAATCTCACTTACCGCCCGGAGCGACGTAAAATGTTTAATAATAAAATTGTTACAGTGGCAATGGCGGCCGAGCGGCTGCAGCGGCGCGGCTCGGTGGGGTCGCTGGACTCCGGCATGTCGGTGTCCTTCCAGCACGGCTCGCGCACCGCCCTGCACGCCACCTCGCCGCGCCACCCCCCCGCCGCCGACCAGCGCTCGCCAGGTATATCACTATACTTGGGACAAACATAACTTTCCGCCATTCCTCGATTCGGACAAGCCACGCCCATCCGTTAGAGACACGTTTATGGCTCCCGTGCACGAAAGAAAGAGATGCAGCGCTCTTAAGGATCAGACTTTTTCACCAAACTACGATAAATAAGCGAACCTATAAAGTTTTGTCTAATTTTGCTTCTATGACTTTTTAGATAAACCAAAATACCATGTTTTTCACTTAGTTATATTGCTTAATCGCTTTAATCGCTTATAGTTTACGTAAGCTAAGAAAAATAAGGGGGATAAGGACCCAACTTCGGATTTTTTTTCTATCGAAGCAACTTTCAGCAATCGTGTTTTGGCTTTTGCCATATACAAGAGTATTTAGTCTAATAATATATAGTCCCTTTTCCCGTTTAGTCAATAGAGCGTTTGAAAAAACCTATAATTTTTCAACATAGCCCCTTAAGTCGAAACTCATTAAGCTAGACGTCTCGCTCACTCTTGCTGTCTGCAATAGCTTCGTGCTGCAGCGTTCTTGCTTTATTTTATTGCCGCACTGGCAAGATGCTTTTGACTCTACTATAGTAATCCGCCTCGAACTGAGAACTCACAGTTTACTTGCAAACGAGTTGTCCGAAATCACAAAACCTTTATGAAGTTCTTTTTTGCCTTCTAGATAAACAACCCTTTGATCGGTCCTGCTCATATACGAACGCTCAAATTACATGTATTTCTGCTACAACCTCAACAAGTTTCATAAAAATCAGTAAAACGTTACTAAAATTATCGCGGAACAAAATCAAAATGCCGAGACGCCCCAGTAGCCAGGTGACAGTTGTGTCCGAAGTTTTGTAAGAACTTCGCTTCACTTACGCTCTGCTCATCCGATAAGATAATCTTACACAGATCTACCTAGTTTCACAGTAAGCTCAATAAGGTTGACTGGTAGAGAATGCCTTATAGCATTAAGTCCGCCTTTTGTACGATAAGTTTTCTTTTTGTGCAATAAAGATTAAATAAATAAATAAGGTTTACGTTGTAGGTACTAGATAACATAGGTAAAGACTGTATACGTTAAAATCCGGCCACGCATGGTATGGTACATCTTTTTATTGAATGTGCATATTCAACCAACACTTCTAATTAATAATTTGGGGTTATCAAGCTACATAATAAAATTGAAAACATAATATAAACGTTACGTTGTCTATGAGGATTTGATCACTATATATTCCACAGTGCCTATATTTTGTTGTCCACAGTGTTCTGACAGTGTTTACCAAATTTTCCTGTTAAAAACAGTTTTTTATTATAAATAAGATAAATCAAATTATACATTATTAAATTCTCTTTTCACCATAGCTAACATTTTTCTAAGTGGATTTAGATTGAAATAGTTCGGAGGTGTTCTAACTTTGGTGAGTTTGACTTTTTGACAAAAAAATGGCTGCCATATAAAAATTACTTTCATTTCAGTGCTTGGAGTAGAAAGTTTTCCTGACTACCTCAAGTAGAATAGAGTTTCAAAACATTTTTTTTTTGTAAGATGACATTCTATTGCCCATAAAACCGGTTGTGAAAATATAAATACAATTGTGGTATTGTAGCAGGAAGCGAGTGAAGATTATCAAAAAACGCTGGACAAAACATTAAAGATATGATGAATACCTTCAGTAAAAACTGAGACAAGCCCATACAATTGTAATATGATTCTATTTTTATTATATATTACTATGATTACAGATTATTTATAAAAAAGTACTGCTTGAAAATGTGTACCCGAAAGGGAGATGTACCAGATCATGCGTGGCCGGATTTTAACGTATACAGTCTTTATGTTATATATTATATCAAGACATCCCGAGTGCAATAAACTTTTAGGCTATCTATCCATGTATTGGATTTCAGGTCTTATTTCCACGCATTTTTAGAGAAAAGTACTATACAAGCTGCAGCGTGAAAACGGATTCTCGGCCTCTGCAGTAATGTACAAACAGCAACAGTCTTAACTGTACATCGGTGGACCTTATTACAAAAGGCATAAGGTCCACCAATGGGCAGTTAACAGTGTAGGCGATGTTACTATAAACCTTTGTTTCTTCTCTTTTCAGGCCGTCTCTTCAGCGGAATATTTCCAAGCCGAACTCGAAAACTGAGCGCTTCGGGCGTCCTCGACGCCAAATCGGGCCACGTCGGCAAAAGCACCGAGGTGTAAGCCAATCGCAGCGCGCCGCGTGGCGTTCCTTCATTTCGAATTTGGAATAGGGTAATATCCTATAAAGAATATGATTATTATGAGTCTGTCAGGTTTTTTTTTAATAAAATTGTAGACGTTTTGTCAATAACGTGGTCATTTGCTTGTGGGAGTTTGTGACTTTACGTTAAATCTTTATATGTTGTTTAATTGAAAATAAAATTGAAGGACTTAGTAATTATATATTTTTAGGACAAGCCTATTCATTCCATCTGATTGGTTCATTTCAAATTTCGAACGCATTCCAAATCGTTTACGTTTTAGAACGTAAAAGGCGAGTTTGGATGTTTGTAGTGTTTTTTCTTAGTGCCATCTTTTTTATTTGGTTGATAGCTTAAAGTCGCTGGGTCACTTTAAACCAGGGTACAAGGTTTTTTAGGGGACTTTCAAGGGTAGGGGGTTTTCGAAGTGCCAATGTAACGGCTACTCGAATTTAGGATACGAGTACATTTTCATCTATTTTGACAATATTAACAAATGCAACGATACATCAGGCTAGCGTGACGTAAAACAATTTTCTTGCAGTGATTAAATAAAATAAAAAAACAGTACGCATGCTAGCAGGAAGATCCACGGACTTGACATATTTACCACGTTTTGCAAGTTTTGGAACTATCGAAAGTATATGGGTCCATGTTTTGCATGTAGTGTTGTTTTAGATGTCGGTACACTCGCCGTCAAATATATCGGAGTGGCCACGGTACGAAAAAATATCTGAACATGCACATCGTCTTGATTAGATGCGTTGTTTAGATATTTGTGACTGCCTTAGCCGCTTCGATATATCTAATGGCGACTGTAACACTGGTTTTATATCATACTGATTAGTAAAAAAAAGGTTTGAACTGAACAGAATGATATAAGCGTTGATATGTAGACGTTTTTGAATATTTGATATAATTGAGAGAATTAACGGTAAGATTGTGAGGTATTGGCATTCAAACGGTCATATAGATTTGACATAAACGAATATTCGCATATGGACATCATATTTTTCAATAAATGTTACCATTCGAAAAGTATTAAGAGGTTACTTTAAAGATTTTAACTTAGCGATCTTTAATATGGTACTTTTTTCTTTAGAATAATTGTACATACGTTCGGAATAGACAATGCAATAGCAATGTGTAGTTTCACATACGATTCATTTCTGCACGAAAAGCAATATTAGAAACATCACAGTTTAAACAGAATTATATTTAATAGTTACGAAATACGAATTTATTAACTATTGTTGATGAATTTTAGCGTTTATAGGTAATTTGAGAAAATTTCTAAAAAATATATGATTCAGTCCCATTTGTCCGTTTATCTCGATTCCGACTAGTCTATATGTGCATTTCGATCGAGTGTCCATTTTAAAGCTATTTAAAAATTATTATATACCCATTTAGGTAAATAAGAGTTTAAATATAAAGAAATCTTCCAAACGTAGGTATTTCGATTGTTTTTTTGTGACTGTATACCTAAAAGGCTGCTTTTCAATTTCATACTTGCAAGACCTGAGGCCAGTTTTATAAAGCTACAAGTTACAATTTACAAGCGGAACTCTCTTTCTAACACATAGGGTTAGAAAGAGAGTTCCGCTTGTAAATTGGAATTTGGAGCTTTATAAAGCTGGCCTCTGTTGTTACCTGTTCCATGGATTTTACCACTAAATATAACTTATTGTATTTAAGTAACCAATTTAAATAAATAATGTAACGACCGGCCGGTCTTTAGTGGAAGTTTTAAAGGGAGTATGTTTTTTGTATAACTTATTTGCGTGAATCATCTGTTCGCGATTTATATTTAAATAAGCGCGGAGTAATACATGTATACTAGTTCTAAAGAGTTTACAAATCTCAAAGAAAACATTAACTAACTTTTTATTTTGGTATAAATAATTCTAAACAAACATTGGTAATTATTGAAATGTATTGCTTATTAGGTATCAGGACAAATTGAAGGGACTGACTACACTGGATGACACCTGAAACGATTAACAATGTTCTTAAAAAAGTGTCAACCGCTCTAAGTAGTTACGTTGTTTTTGCAAACATCCCTTCAATTCCACTTGCGAAATAATTATTTAAGATGCCAATATAAAAATGCATCGCAACACGGAGTGAGTAAGGTATCTTTCTGTACAGAAGTACACAATTAAGTATCTAAAGATATGTAATAAAGAACGGGATACATAATCAGCCCAAAAAGTATGGTATATAAATCTTGTTTGAGACTGTACAGTCAACGCCTCACTAGGTATACACTTTTGAACCTTATTCCGCTGTAATAACGTTCAAAAGTGTATACCTAGTGAGGCGTTGTGTGTATCACTACTTCCTATACTCCAACTCAACGCTAAAGAGTCATAAGTTTATTAAAAAAAAGGGTTTTAGAGTAAATAGGATTCGTATAAAACGGACCGGCCAAAATACCTAACTATTTTTAAACTAAATTAGCCACTGTTGACTTTGTAACGGTTAGTAGACTCGTTGTTTCTACTGTTTGATACGCTAGATAGGAGGGGTAAACAAATTGAGATTTTAGCTAAATACTAAAATGTGGAAAGATTTTAGCTATATCCTAAAATATGGATTGGTTTATAGCTAAAAATAAAAATGGTGGATTGCATCGTATCTACTTCATTTCATATGTAATTAAATCTTTTGAAAACAGTATGAGCATCTCGTTAAAATATTTTATCTCTAAAATAAAAGTCATTTACGCATTGATTCATATATTTTCATATAATATGTACTGAGCTTTTGAAATAAAATAAATTTATTACAAATTCCATTTATCACTACATGACGCATTTCCAGTTGATTGACATTTTGTGAATGTTTGCGACTATCTACAAGAAAAGAGTTCTTCACGGTTAAGAAGTTAGTACTATTATGAACCACCGCAGACCGGCGATCGGGTCAAGATTGTAGGAAATTAAAATACCCGTTCACTGTGGAATCATTGGGGGAGACTCTTGTCCAGTAGTGGACACCCATCGGTTTATCTAAACGATATTTTATACGACATTATTATACGATATTGTGTATTAAATAAGCCTTTTGTGTTAAGAACTCTTTTTTTGTATATCTTTCAATTATTTACCCAATGGTATGAAGTTTTGTATAAAATCCTACGAGCGAGTGTATGTTATTAGATATAATGAAAAAACAATGTAATGCATGACAACTCAAAGGAATTGATGAAAAGTTTCTTCATTCGTGTATTTTTGCCTTTTGCTAATACATTTATAAATTTTTGACTTACTTTAATATTTACCTACCTAGTTTAGGAGGATTTAGTTGATTTTTTGTTATTTTTTTTTGTTTTGAAATTATCAATTTTTGAAGTGTTGTTTTTTATTTTATTGTATCTTACTTTGAAATGTTTTATTTGAATAAAGTTGCTAAAATATCATGTAAATGTGTTAGTAAAAAGGAGCATGTTATGCTTAAAGTTAACAATTTAATATTAAAATTGACATTTAAATTGTAATTGTAAAGTTTCTCAGTGAAACAAGAATTTTAAGCGTTTGTGGACGTATTTCAAGCGAAATGCGTTTTTCCATAAGTTTGTAGTCGATTTTGTTTTAGTTGACTTGTACTTCAAGTGCAATATCGATATTTCTGTGAAAAATGATATTTTGTCTAAGAAGATGAATTTAGTTACTAAAACACATTGATCTAGATAATAAAATTATAGGAGTAAACTAAATGGTTTTTGATATATATAGATAGGTACTAGCTCATTTTTGTTCAATGGTCGATCTACATAAAACAGGCTATAATAAAGAATTGTGTGTCTTTATTATAACCTGTGGTGTGGAATTTTTTTTGACTCTTTATTTTATTTATTCATCGGTTAAGATATCATTTGTCTGTATCGTTATAATATCGAAAAATAACAAGTATTTTTTTATAAATTACTTGTATGATCTTTCCGATAGGGTGCAAAAAAATTAATGGTTTTTCTTTTATCTTTATATGCACTTGGAGTCCATGGTCAATACTTAGTAAAAGAGTTGGATAGCTCCTGTATATTTCGCTTGACGCCAAAGATGTAATATTCTTGTGTTCACCCTGTATTGCAAAAATAATTTAGATTTACTTCCCAGTCTGTGGTTTACCATTATTTCGTACACAGATAGTCTCATTAATATAATTTTAGTTTTTAGCTTTAGTTTTCTGTAACATAGAATTCACTAACTTATTCCTTAATCTGTATGTATATTGAAGAGTACACCTAATATATATCCTTTAGTTATAATGTGTTATATATAGTTAGTAATAGGATACGCGATCCGCGCTACTTATTACGTTGTATGATATGTTGTTGAGAGTTGATACAACTAAGTCACTTACAATAGTTTTATTTAAAAAATGAAAATGTATTTATTTATTAAATATGAATTAACATTCATGAGAATTTTTGGTGTTTCATTTTAGCAATTACTTACATGCCTTACCAACATATAGAGTTAGTCCGGAAAGAGAAGTTTCGTGGTTTATATGGGAGCGCATACATTCATTTAACCTTTTCGACGCCATGTCAAATGCAAAACCAACCACTCAGACGCCACGACATCTAAATGTCAAAAATTAAGTTCAACTTTATGCGTGTGCATGTAGATATATTTTGCTCTGTGGTCGGTGACCGATATATCGGTCTTTGGCGTTAGACCTGTGGTGCCGATATATACGTCTTTGGCGTGGAAAAGGTTAAGAGAGTAAAATATATGCCGTGCCGGATAAAAAGAGGCCCGAGAATTATAGAGCTTTATATCACGAAATAATTCCGAGCTTATTTTGTCCAAAACAACACATACATTTTTCGCCAATACCCCAAATATTACTCAAATCTGACTTGAACACATTTGCTAAATAAAGTGGGATCCACATTTTTAAATTTATTTTAAATTTTATATCATTTTGATATCGCTCGAGCGAGCATTACAAATCATAACGAAATTAATTGAACGAACGATGTTAATAACTAATTATATTGAATATATTTTTTTACACTTCGAATGCAATCTAATTAAGTCAAGTATAGCACAAGTATTGAATATTTAACTTACGTTAAATATAGTGTATATTTCAAACAATCATTACCTTTAAAGTCCCACTAAACGTGCTATAGTATCCACAAAACTAACTGGCGACTGCGGTCATAAAACTCCTCTTTCGCACTTGCACGGCCGCAGCAAGAGTGAAGGGGACAGCGTTATAACCTCAGTCGCCAGTTAGTTCTGCGGATAGTATAGTTCCTAGCCCTCTAGGCTACGTACATAAATCATCTGTCGACATTAAGATCCCATAAAAACCCTTGAACAAGGGTCATGAAATATGAAGGGTTCGTCATGGGGACTAACTGCCGACTAAAGGTCGAAAGTTGAAGTGTTTCTGCCTTTCTATTTAACCCGTTTGAAAGGCCACTTTGAACCCTATGGGTGTCTAGGACGTTTAAAACCGTGGGTCGTAGGGCACCACACAACAATAGTTTATAAGTATGCTGAAGATCCTTGTCAAGATGCTGTACAACCAAGATCATTGGTTCGATCCCTGGGGATCCCAGAAATTATCAGTTTCTGACTTATGAGATATCATTTGATATATTAGGTATAGGTATAGTTAACGCCAAATATTTTTACTCCTGCCCCTTACTCCTTTGTAATAAGGTTCAAATAGGTATACTTACATATTTTTGACGATTACTATACTTACCATTTAGAGTCATCAAGAAATTAATACAGGTGTAACAAAAATACTGGTGATCCGTTTAATGGCTTAATTGGTATCGTATTGCGAGTAAGAAAAAGTAGGAGAAAGTTTTTTGGACGCGAAAAGAAAAAAAATGTATGGGACACGATGCCACATCTGGCCATCTAAAGCTGGCCAATCCTCCATACAAAACCAAAACTTTTTCCCGAAAAAAATGTTTAAGTAAACTTTTTCATAATTAGAATACGATACGAATTATGCATTTAAAGGGATCAACAGTATTTTTGTTTATACTTTGTAGATAGTCCATTGTTTTATTTTTTCGTATTTAGGGCTAAGGTAAATGCACCATAACCCGCATTGTCAATCAAACACATTTGAAGATACCGTCAGTAATACTAGCCCAATTACAAAAAGGCATATGATCATATAGAAGTACGGTAACTAACGTCTTTTCACAATTAGGGTGGTTATAGTGCATTCCTGCGGCTTCATCCCCCACCCTAAGCTGTGCTTAAACTGTGTCCCTATGTATAGGGTGTCGTAATAGTGAACGTCACGAGGTTTTCTAGGCGGATAAGGAAAGAATGGAGACGCTTAGTATAATTAATTTAATTATAAAAACTTTTTACAAACGAATCAAGCAGTTATGCAGTGGTTTTTCAATCATTACAGATTTTAATTAAAAAATCGTATGCTTATGCATATTATCTTAATGTATATAATCTTAATTATAGCTTATAAATAATTATTCCTACCAGTTTAAAAAGTAAGTTTTTTACACATAAGCTTACAGTACAGAACCAAATCACTTAAGTGATTACTATTTTATAATATTGCCTAACGGCTAAATAACAATTATAGCTTCAAAAGTCACGAACCAAAATTACAAATGCTACATTAAAAAAAAACACAGATTAAGCTTTGTGGTGTACCAAAACAATGAATAATCAATTACAAGAGGATTTATAAATACGGGTAAACATACCTAATCAGTATAGCACAATGACTTATGCACCAAAAATACGAACGTACCTAATATTTACAAAAAGCAACTGTCTTTAATTATAATTTGTTATTGACAAATGCATGCTGTGATAAATTAATAATACGAAAATTCTCTTTGTGGAACGATTTCAGATAAAATCGAATATGACAACCGCGTCGACATACACAAAAGTAATCACATAAATTCCAATAGTTTTGTCAATTTGTTTGATACAGTTGAGGTACATAAATGAGGTATAATTCTTCAATATTGGTGTAGATTTATGTACAGTGGGCCAAGAAAGTGATATACCAGTTTTGACAAAAGGTTGACTTTTCTAACGGAGTTTACAACATGCACGACTTTGTTGTCTCATGACGTTCAAAGGAACCTCAACCGTATGGCGGTAGAGCACATTTTTGACCAACTGTAAATTATAAATGTTACAGTACCTATACCAATTACAGGTAAAAAGTTTAGTTCCGATGGCGACTCCACGGTATTCTCTGTTCCCGAGCGCGAGTCCGGCACATAGCCACTTCAGCACCAACCACGTGACAACAGACATCCTCCATTTTATTAAATTACACCGCCGATGGGACTCTGATTCGAAGGTAAGTTTTGCTGCAATTTAATTAACGTTCAGGCTAATTAGATTAATGATATGACGTTAATTTAATTCATTTGTTTTCCAACACGTTCGCTGATGTCGGGTTGATTCGACCTTATGCTAGTATAGTATACCTACTTAGTTCTGGTGTTAACTTATTAAGGTACTGTACTATCTTAATTGACAAAGCATGGTGTACCTATCAATGGCGGTGGGTCAAAATTTTTCTCAGGCAAGCTTGTGCTGAATTTGGCTTAAAATTTCTTCATGAGCTGTAGGAAAATTGTTCAGGTGCCTGAAACTTATGGAAACCGATGGGACTCCTGTTCTGTGGATTCGCCACCACTGGTATATATCAGTAGTGGCCCAAACGTATAATCCCATCGGCTTCAAACTTCTAATGGGTTTTTACTATTATTAACAATAAACTTAGTCTATTTTATAAATGTCGTTGTTGGTGATACTTATTAAAGTCATATTAAAAGTTTACCTTTGTAAGTAGTAGAAATCTTTAGATGCTGAATGAACTCTACAATTACCACCAACCATTCTACATACTCATTACTTGGTAGGTACATACAGCCTTGGCCAGAAGTATTGAGCATAGGTGTTTTTTGTTTATAATTTTGATGTTAAGCATTATTTCCCTATCCTAACAATGTACGGTAACGGTAAATGTTATATTTTATTTATAAATATAGAAAACTTCACTTAATAACACTTTCAAGGTACTTAAAAAATATGAAAACAGAAGGTACCAAAAATGTAAATTTAAGTCGGTGCGACATATTGCAACTATTCTATGCAGTTACTACTAACTTCAACAAAACATGCCTATTAGTTTAAATTAATTGACAAAATAACTTAAACAAAGATGGAAACGATGGACTAAACTTTCCAGTTTTGTATGAAAATCGCATTGGTGCTCAACACTTCTGGCCAAGGCTGTACTTGTACTTGTTAATACATTATAACTATGAGGGAAAAACTCTAAGGTAAAGCAATTTAATTAAACAGATTTAAATAAAAACATGAAATCCTTGATAGAAAATGTAAAAGTATTCAAAATATCAATATGTACATTAATGTTATTAATTCTTAATATTTATAATATTACTTGTCATTTCTTTAGGCAACTTATTTTAACGCGTGATTGATAGCATTAAATGTTAAAATATTACGGAACCTTTTTTTAGACACCTATGTACACAGTGTGTGGCCTGTAACACGAGCAAAAAATTAAAACGTAGATTCTACTCCTCAAACTAAACAACGTTTGTTCAGCGACTTTTAAAAGTAACTTACGGCTCGATTTTTAGTACATTTTATAGTTTACCTGAACTCGCAATGTATTGCAAAATTGATATGTCTGTAGGGTGACAAGACTGACAAGCAATGTCAATTAGATGGATTTTAACGTACATTGAAAATAATATTCAGTTTGTATGAAAAAGCGACAATATAAAAACTACATATTTTTTAAAAGTTGTTGAACAATAGTTTTATTGTTTAAGGAGTAATCTACGTTTTAATTTTTTGCCCGTGTTACAGGCCACACACTGTATACTCTACGAATTAATCAGTATTTTCTTAATTTCTTACTAAATAAATAAACCATTTATTTTATTTTATTACAGTTCAACAAAGTAAATTTTTAAAGTATATTTAATTATAATACCTACCTATTCGTATTATTCTGGTCTAAATTGGCAACATTATTAGGCGTTATCGGTCAATCTCTTTAATGTTGCCAGCATAATTATACTCGTAAATGGTTACTTGTTGTTTTGTCATTTGAGTCTTACCACGGTAAACTCTATCGTTTACGCTATCAGTGATTCTAAGGCTCCCTAATAAATGTAAATAATATATATATGTACCCGCTTATTCATAAACGTGTTTCAAACCTCATTTAGTTAAAATGTATTTTGTCTGTTTCTAACAAACACAACTGTCAATGTGACAGATAAGGACAAAATATGATTTAGTTAAATGAGGTTTGCAATACGTTTATGAATAAGCGGGGTAGAGTCTGTCCGTAAACAGAAGTGTCATAGAATGTATGAGCTTCCATAAAAACCAAACACTTCTTATTCCGGACAAAATCTACCTGATCTACATCATAACCTCAACCTGATCTACATCATTCACTTCAACACTTAAATATTTCAGAACCTCTATGCTCAGAAAAACTATGCTTATGTAAAAATAAGCAACCACAAAAATACTAAAATTATTTAAAATTATTTTAAACTTGTAAAGTTTCAGAACGCACTTTTTTCGAACGCGCCCTAACCTCAAAATTGTACTTAGGCGCGAAAACACACACCCACTGCGGCTCCACAACAAAACTGCCATAAGAAACACAAATTATCCTCATTTAGTGATAATTTAATAAACTTAACTAAATTATAGGCATTTAATTCAATTTAACTCGTAGTGGTAACCGATGCCCGGTCAATGCCCCGTGGTGTTGTGTTACCTTATGGAGGGAAGTAAATATTAAATAACGTAATGATTTATTGAACAAAAAGTTTTTCTTTTTGTGTGTTGTTGAAGCTTATGAACATCATGTTTGATACCACTAAAATACCTATAATAATTTAATTGAGGTTCTTGACTTGACAAACTTTTAAGTCTAATCCAATGATCTAATCAAATACATACGTTATGTCTGTGAACTGAAGTCTTTTTATTAAATGGTTATTGAATTTGACAAATTGTGTCTTAAGTGAGAAACAAAAGACATTCATATTTTTTCTTGGTTCGTAATTAAAAGCTTACTGTAACGAGACGAAGCGCAATGAACCTCCCAACTATATCAGATGCTTAGAACTATGGAGCGTCTGACGGGGGGTAGGTACAGTCGCCATCAAATATATCGGAGCGGCCAGAGTACTCAAGAATATCTGAACATGCACTTTATCGCCTTGACAATAGAGGCGTTGCTCAGATATTTGTGACCACCTTGGCCGCTCCGATATATCTGATGGCGACTGTACCAGTGGCAACCGTCAAAAATATTTCTAAATAAACAGGATCTAAATTACTTTTTCTTTTCTTCATGAGCACTAGTTAAGTACCTATTTAATTGGCCGCAAATTAGGCAAATCTATGGAAGTGGTTGGTACGGTCACGTCTGAAAATATGGATAGGTACATTTAATGTAACAAAAAGGTGTATGCAAAGACTTTACGCATTGGTAATAGAGTCGTGGCTACATATTTTTGTGACATTAAATGTATTCATATTTTCAGATGTGACAGTACAATCATCAAGAATATTAAAGAAAGCTAATCTCAAAATCCAACACTTTGATAATTTAGCCTAGTCTTTAGTAGCCTTATTTTCAAGATGGAAGAATCCCTGGACGGCCGGGAGGGCGGCGCAGGCGCTGCTGGCTTCGACTCGGCCGCCATCTTGAATGACGACGTTTCTCCCACTACCAGCTTCTGTTACAGCATACCTAATCTGTTTAATGGGTAAATATATAATAATTTTAAAGAAAGAATAACGTTTTTTATAGAATAATTTACTTAGACTACTACATCTTTCCAAGAGCGAATGCCCGAGTTACTGTAAATGATACTCAAATCGTAATAAGTGTGTCTGTTATATTCGAAGAGTTCCCTCGGTTTCTCCAGGATCCCATCATCAGTTCCTGACCTGATGGCAATGAGACTGTCAATTATAACCTTTCAATCAAAAAAATAATTTTCCAAATCGGTCCAGCCATCTTTTGTCGTAGATCCGATCGTCCTAATAAGGAAATAATTGTTATCCACAAAGGACGGTTCGAGCTCTTCAATCGTTAAAATTAGAACTTTAGAATCCATAGAGGTTTTGTGAATATAACCGGAATTTTCATGCCGTATTTTCGGTGACATGGTGCTCAAGTTTTTGGTATAATTATCTTCTACGCCTATATTGAGCATAACATTTTGGCTTTACAGCTTAGGACCTGGCTCGGTGCTCTGTGAGCGCGCTGACACTGAAGCTGCGGAACCCTTCAGTGCTGCCACGGAACCCTCCGAGCCCGTGGAACATCAGCAGTTTGAGGATGACGAGGAATACTCTCCGAAATCGAGTAAATAACCTACCTTTATCATTTACTAAGACTGGTAGGGTCACTAGGGTGATAGCAGAGACCCGAAGAGAGAGAGAGAGAGCCTAAGAACTTTTTGAAGCTCCTGTCAATTGCGCCATCTATGTCAAAGCCATCTATTAGAGATGCCGAAAATGTAAGAGAAATGTCACCTGCACTGCTACTCCACCTAGTAACAAATAGCGTAATAGTAGTACACTAGTAGCTACTAGGTGGAGAAGCAGTGCAAGTGACATTTCTTCTTACATTTTCGGCATCTCTAGGTGGCTTTGACATAGATGGCGCAATTGACAGGAGCTTCAAAAATTTCTTAGGCTGTGGTGGTCCATATCTCTATAGTCTCTGGTGATAGGTTCTATACCTAGCACAGACTCTTCACAAGCTTCAATAAATGGTGTTGCTTGATAGCTTTACATGAGATATCACTTCTATTATCCGCACTAGATTAGTGTAGCTTGGCTTGTTTTTTACAGACAACGTTTTTGATATGATCTACTAAAATATTGAGAGAGGTCAGAGGGATTTTTGGATCATCAAATAATTCCAAAAATCAAACTTTTAATAATTAGTTTCAAGGTCGTAATATAACCCTTCATTAAGTACTAATTACTGTTTTCACCTTCTCAAAGGTGACACAATTAAGTTATATGAAACAATGTACTTTCCTTATCAATAACTGATTACGGGATGGGACGTCTAGACAACTTTACTTGTAAGTGATTAACATTGTGTGACTTTTGTTTCAGATTCAAAAAGCGATATACCAAAACGCAAGCAACGTAGATACAGGTGATTTTACTTTTCTTGTAATTTGGTTTGGGTTAGTACTTTTGAAAATTTACTGCATACATATATTATGTTTAGAAATCACGCAAAAACGCCTAAACATGCCTAGAGAGACATGCGGGTAATTCCTAATCGTATTGCACAATAAAATCAACTTTATTGCACAATAAAATATACAGTTACAAACGGTGGACTTAAGGCCGTTCCTCGATTCGGACAAGCCACGACCATCCGTTAGAGACACGTTTATGGCTCCCATGCACGAAAGAAAGAGATGCAGCGCTCTTAAGGATCAGATTTTTTGACTAAACTACGATAAAGAAACGAATCTATAAAGTTTTGTCTAATTTTGTTTCTGTGACTTTTTAGATAAACCAGAATACCATATTTTTTACTAAGATATATTGCTTAATCTCTTATAGTTTACGTAAGCTAAGAAAAATAAGGAGTAAAAGGACCCAACATCGGATTTTTTTTCTATCGAGGCAACTTTCAGCAATCGTGTTTCGGCTTGTGCCATAAACAAGAGTATATAGTCTAATAATATATATTCGAAAATAGATTCAGTCCCTTTTCCCGTTTAGTAAATACAGCAATCAATCAATCAATCAATCAATCAATCATTTATTTGTAAACATAGGTAATTAGGTAACAGTGGTGGTATAAAGTATATGGGAACACTATGTTTCGCCGATTGGCATACAAATTAAAACTTAAGATTAGGTATCTAGGTACATACATATACCAATTCACAAATCTACATGCATATAGTAAAATTACAATAGACTAAATTACGAAAATTAAATGTCATATAAAAATGTCAATACAAGCTTATGCAATAAGTCTACTTATGTCAAATTATCATTAAAAAATTCTGACAGAGAATAATAGCACTTGGAAATCAACAGTTTATTTAAGTCATTTTTGAACAAGTGCAATGGTTTCAGTCTTAAAGCTAAGGGTATTTTATTAAAAATCTTAACAGCTAAGCAAAACATGCTTTTTCGCTTCAACGCGGTTTTGCGAGATACTATGACTAAGTTATGCACGCGGTGGGTATTTCTTTTGAACACTTGGGACACTTGTGTAAATAAGTTAAGATTAGTTTTTACAAATACAGCTATTTCATAAAGGAAAAGAGATGGCAGAGGTAATAAATTAAGTTGTTTAAAATATGGAACACAACTATCATCCATATTCAAGCCACACATGGCTTTTACACATCGTTTGCACACACAGCGTTTGAAAAAACCTATAATTTTTCAAAGTAGCCCCTTAATGCAGAGGCCTAAAGACCAAACAGAGAATTATTGTTGGCGCGGGATATGAGAAGAACACAACCTAACTTTTTTTAGTAATATTCTTCAAATGGTGTTAAATTTTTATTCTCTGAAACAAAATATGTAAAACAGGCGTTTTAGAAAGCAAGCCACTGGGCCACAAGTCTAGAGGCCTGCAAAAACCAAAAGCGTAACTTCGCGTGGGGGCATAGACCCGGCCACCCCCACGGCTTGCTTTTGTGCGAGGCCGAAGGCCGAGCAGCACCGTTAGCACAAGAGGACGCGACTGTATCTCGCGCGCGAGGTAGTACCTAGTAGTCTATTCGTCCTTTTCTGACTGTATCAATTAAAAAAAAGACGGGTAGTGTATCTAGCGCGCCTAGACTAGGTAAGTAAGTATGCAAAATGTTGGGGCAAATGCATGATTGTCCATCTATTCTTTTCAAAAGTCAGTACATATGTATTATGAATTACACACACACACACTTGTATAATTAGTCTAAACATAAAGTTGATACATGTAGTTGATACTAATCTAGCTATAATTTAAAGTTAACTAATTCTGTTCTGTTCAATATATGATAAGGATATAATGTAACCTGCTTTAAATGCTAAATAATTATGCTAAACCATAGCTTACTATAATTAGGACTTTCTCGTTAAATTATGCCGTTTTTTTTCCATTTATAAAAATTATTCTTGTTACTTGTGTATAACTGGGTTAGCTATCCTTTTTTTTTCTTCTCAATTATGTATGCTTATATGATTTACATTAGCTAACATCAATCTTTGCGGTGTTTCTAGAAGTAGCGGCGGTTTATTCCCTGGAGTTCGATTTTTGAATCTCACCGGGTGACTTATTTCATACTAAATAGTCATCGGCTGCATACAAAAAAAGTCACCGGTGAGATTCAAAAATCGAACTCCTGTTCCCTATAAGACAGGTTTACCTAGTTTAGGGCTCAGGAGTTCGATTTTTGAATCTCACCGGTGACTTTTTTTGTATGCAGCCGATTACTATTTAGTACGAAATAAGTCACCCGATGAGATTCAAAAATCGAACTCCAGGACACTAAATCCTAGGCTTATCTTGCGAAAATTATACTAACTTAAGTTTTTGAATGTACATCCATGTAAAAAGCTGTAATCATAATACCCAAATAAATCATTTTTCATTTTCATTTCCATTTTCAGAGAGGCGTAATTGCACACTCATTTTATTGTAGTTCACATATCACGTTTTAGGAGCATGTATGAAAGCAATGGATAAATAAATGATAATTTATGAATTTCTGATGCCTACTTCTTTTCTTCCGTGTTCCTGAATATTGCAACTGTCTATTCCAGGACTACCTTCTCAAACGTACAGCTAGAGCAGCTGGAAGCAGCCTTCCACAAGACCCACTACCCTGACGTGTTCTTCAGGGAGGAGCTAGCGATGAGGATCGACCTGACAGAGGCCAGGGTCCAGGTCAGTAATGCCGCGTGTCAGATCACTGGCTGTTAAAATAAATAAAATAACTAAAAAAGGAAAGAAAGAATGAAATGAGGATTTGAGATTAGAAGGAATATGTGAGATAAAATGCTTTTTTATTTTGACTAGTTCAGTCAGTCACAGTCAGATGCAGAGATGGCTGACCCCCCTGCATAAAAATAAATTTGTATGCAAAAAAAGCCATACATAGCAGCTAATTAGCTAATAACGTCATGTTATATCGAAATGTGCACCTGCGTTAATTTACGTAAGAACTATCATACAATTTTAATACTTAATGTACTTAATTCGAATCTACTAATATATGCATACGACTATTTAGAATATGAAAACCTATGTATAGTATATAGTCATAGTCATAGTATTTATTCATAAAAAATACAAGATTGTGTTTGAAAACCAGTACATGCTTTTAAATTGGAGAAAGGTAACAAATTTAAAGAATTAGGTAGAAAGCAGTATTTCCTAAACACATACATTTCGCACTAGCGTGTTGCATGTGACTTTATTTAATTAGTAACGTATTTAATGATATGTTAGCCGAGGTCGTGCCATAAAATGTATCCTTGTGTTCTCATTACGATGCTCAGAGGGCGATTGCTGTTATGTTTCAATGGGACATGACATAATAGTTCTAATTTAATGCTAATTAGAGTTAATTAATCAGTCCATAATGCCTACTGTAGAGCCCGGAGGCTTATTTGCATTTACTAAGCTAATAGATGTTATAAAGGTCATTTTGTTTTCACTCGTCCGTGCGTTTCGCTTTTTTAATGGTTTTTAATTCGGTATAGTCCCCGCGAAGTCCCCTAGTTTAAAATAAATAAATAAACCTGGACTAACTGGATAAATACTTAAATACATAGAAAACATCAATAACTCAGGAACATCAAATATCTGTGATAAACACACAAATAAATTCGAACCCGGGACCTCCCGCTTCATAAACTCACTACCGACTAGGCCAGGAGGCACCGTTAGTTTGCACCCTATAACATCCGCTTGCAAGGTAGACGGATTAAAGAATGACGATGTTGCTATACAAATTCACGAGATTGCAGGCATTAAAGAATCAAGCAGGCTAGTAAACTCGACCATGCCAAGAAGAAAAACCAATGTCTTTATGTTGTCAGGTGTGGTTCCAAAACCGGCGGGCAAAATGGCGTAAGCAGCAGAAGACTGGTTGTGAATACCCTCGCGGAAGGTCTCCTGAACAGCGCTCGCCTTCAGCTCTGGCCCTGGAGATGCGGGACTTCATCACTATACCTGGTAGAATACCCTTAGTTAAGCAACATTTCAGATGGCGCAAGCAGTTGGGTTGTGAGTACCTTTGAGGATCGTCTCACGAGCATTGCTCATCAGATTTAGCGTTAGAAACGAGAGACTTCATCACCATAGCAGCAAGGTTTTCTTAATACGTGACTGGGCCCTAGGGCACGTGAGAATGTGGGGCCCTTGGACACTTGAAAATCAGGGGCCTTAACCTTCAGCTAAACAACATTTCAAAAAACCCAAATTAACTTATAGGCCAAATTAATTCCTAAGACTTTTGTAGGGGTACGATTAACTAGACGAGTTCTATGAAGACAGACCGACAAAAGCTACATCATGACGAGGAAAAACGCTATCAAGATTAATTGAAAATTCAAAAACAGTCTCCGTGTTTAAATGCAAGTACAATAAATTAAATCTTACTTAAGAATGATACAGATCTTGCAAATAGATTCCTCATCGTAGTGATAAGATTTTTGAAACATAAACCTAAAGAAATATTTTTAGTTTTTTAATTGAACGTTTTTGTTTCAGTATCATCGCCACAAATGGTAAACATAGCCGACACATCCGCCCAAAACTACGCCAAGTCAAAGCAAGCCATGCCAGCCATACATATATCTGCCCTCCCGACTAGACAAAACTCTCAAATGGAGCTGCCCTCCTTCTCCATACCTCTACAATACAACCTAGGCACCTTCAAAAAGGTTGAAGACGTACAGTTTGACATAGAAACCACAGAAAATGAGCAATGGGATGGCAGAATGATTCCAAACTTTAATTTAATGAATTTAAAACCTCTCATAGAAAACCGAGAGAATATTGACATGTCTGAGATAAAATATGAAGTAAAAAATGAAAATAATAAAAGGGTATATAATGAAATACCCATTCAAGGTACTAGTATTGAACCAGATGATATTCTAGGGAAAGAAACAGTTAATGAAGGACAAACTATTTCACCTGATTTTGAAATGGCAAGATACGAAAATTTTCAAAGTGATAGTGAGAAAAGATATAGAGAAGGCAGTTTTGAAGGTACTAGTATGGAAGACGGTAGGAGTGACTTTATTTGTGATAGTGATTTTCTCTGTAAGCCGAATTACGAAAAAGTAGACGAAAAAAGAAGTGAGTTTGAGGAGTGCCATCTATTGGACACTGAAAGTAATGTTGGCATTAACAATTTTGAGGCTAATATATAAGAAAATTAACAAAAGTAAAAAACAAAGTAACAATGTGCAATAACTAGTGTACGTATTAACAAATAAGTGTAAATTAATTAGATATAAATAAAGATACAGTGTGCCTTAATTGTAATCAAGAAAATAAGCAAAGAAAAATCAAGTATTTTGTGTTAGTGCCTATAGTCGAAAATTGTGCAGCACACGGAAAAAAAAGCTTCCGGGATATTCTCAATCTAAGACATTATTTTATTATGTTGAAAATATTTCCTCGTGACAAGTATTTATTTCCTTTAACGAAAATAATATAAAGTTTTAAATATAACGAAGCGAATATATTCTTACATATTTTCTAGTTTTGTTTTACCTAAGATAATACTTGTTTGATTAAAGTACATTCTCTCTTATTTACTCAATATGCTCTTGAAACAATACATTTTTGTATTTCTATTTTAAGAACACGTGGTTTTATTAAGCGAAGAATCATATTTTTGATAAAGGAAATAAATACTTGTCACGACGAAATATTTCCAAGATAATAATAATAATGTCTTACGTAGGGATGTGACGACCCCATCGCCCACTGGTTTTCACCAGCGCAATCAGTCAACGCAGGGCAGCTTGGGGCGAGCTGTTGGAGAGTAGCGACTCCACGTACCTGAGTGCCCCTGGGGTGCCCTGTCGGATGGTGGGACAGGTCCCCTGCCTCTGGCTTGCCTTAGCCGGCTGTCCAGAGTGGGGTCGTTAGAGCTGCGTTCTCGAGGGTAGATGTGGAAACCTAAGTGGCGAGTTGGCTATATGTTTAAAGTCCAGTGACACCTCTCTACCCCCAGCCCCCGCACCGGTGTTGCCCTTGAGCCATCTTTGATGTCGCTTTTTATGGGGGCCCATCTTGCGAAGGGCGAGTCACCGTCTGCCGGAAATAAAATTGGATACCGTTTTATTAGGCAGGCGTCCGGTTCTTCATCCAATAGCCCATTCAACAGTCCAGACTTTTCACCCAATAGCCTACTAGTAGTACATTTTAGACTCCATTAATTCTCAATAGTCCTTACACCATGGCGGGTGCTGTCTCTGCGTGCGTCCCATGACACGGGCAGGGGCAGCATCCGCCTAGTGTACCCCTCACTTTTCATTAAATTGTCGAAAGGGCCCCTGCGCGTTGGCTTCGGCTCCGCATACGCCTCCCAAAGGTCCGGAACACCATTGTTCCGTGGTCGGGAAAGACATACAAAGAATAATGTCTTGGATTGAGAATATCCCGGAAGCTTTTTTTCCGTGCATTAAATAATGAACTAATTAGGCGGCTTTCACACTGCTGCGGTTTCCGCATACAGCGCCGGTGCCCGAGCGAGATAGAGATCTGCATGTGTATAGTGCTGTCACGCTTGCACATCGTCGCCGCATCGTCTTATCATTGTTATAAGATAAGGCATCATTTATACATATATATTATCCAGTTCTCTTATTCAATTAACTGGTATGCCTAATGTACATTAATTACTAATACGTATGGTTTACTACGATTATGAAATAAAATAAAGAGGTTCCTGATAAATTGTGACAAATTTTTTTAGCCCCAATTTTAAGATTAAATATATTTAAAATTACTTTTTGTTATTAATTCATATTTTTACAATGAGGAACCGACCTAAGTTAATTATTAGAAAGAGTTGATATTGAATACGACATTTTAGTCTGTCTGGCTGATAATTTTAACAATTGTAACATAAGGATTAATTGCTTTTAAAATAAATGTAATATTTCTTAAGTTCAGAGTAACAAATAAAAAAGAAAAATTAACATAACAAGTAGTCCGCCTCGAACTGAAAACTCGCGATTTCTATGCAAACATCATCATCATCATCTCAGCCATAAGACGTCCACTGCTGAACATAGGCCTCCCCTTAGGTCCATTAATGGGACTTATCATTAAAGGGGGGGGGGGGGGGGGGAGTTGACCAAAATAACAAGACCCTCTCATAAAGATCAGAAAAACATTACTAAAGTTATTGTCAAACAAAGTCTCATTATCAAAAAGCCATCGAAAAGCCGAGACGTCCCAGTAGCGACTTGTCTGTAAGCGTTTACGTCCTTAGCCTTTAAAAAAAGAACCGTCGTCAAATTGTGCCCACGCCCCCGGCGTCGCCACTACACTTAGTCATCGTGTGGACGATGAGGAGTTTCCGTCATGAGATTGCTGCTCTTAAGGTCATATTACGACTAAACTGCTCTTTAATACTCTGACGATTAGTTTGTAGACGCCCACCGGTTTTTACCCAATTATTTTTGGACTGTAAGTCCATTTCTTCGAAACGTATTTCTAGTCTTAACGGCTTATCGTATTTTTGTAGGTATACAAAGTCGTTGTTATAAGAAAAATATTTTTAATTACACTAGAGCTAAAGAGTTAAGAGTGAAGAGCGCTGGTAGCCTTGCGGTAAGACGTTCGACTTTCAATCCGGAGGTCTCGGGTTCAAAGCCCGGCTCGAACCACTGCAGAGTTTTTCGGAACTTATGTACGGAATATCATTTGATATTTACCAGTCGCTTTTCGGTGAAGGAAAACATCGTAAGGAAACCGGATCTAATCCCAAAAAGGCCTAGTGTTCCCTCTGGGTTGGAAGGTCAGATGGCAGTCGATTTCGTAAAAACTAGTGTCTACGCCAATTCATGGGATTAGGTTGTCAAGCGGACCCCAAACCGGGATAAACGCTAGGATGATGATGATGACACTAGAGCTAAAGAGTTCAAAACGAAATCTAGTTAACAGTATTATAAACAATTATTTAATTTCGGTCGCCACTCGGGGTGACTGCAGTATAGTCGACATATATTATATCGGAGCAGCCAAGGTACTCAAAATATCTGAACATGCGCTTTATCGCCTTGACAATAGAGGCGTTGTGCAGACATTTGTGACTATCGTGGCCGCTTCGATATATCTGATGGCGAATCTACATCTAAATGTTTTGTTACGCGAAATAATATTCTCATTATTTTAAATAATTACCTAATAGTCATGTTTACTACACATAACTTTGAGGACAAACATCATGTTGCTCGTAAGTATTTGTAATTACTGAGTTAGTTTGCAGGGCCTAGAGTGGAGAAAAATGGCTGTTTTTAAACCACACCGCCAATAAGCAGGTTTGCCGTATCACGCCACAGGACTAAAACCAGACGAGGACATAAAGACACTGGAAGGTTTGATATACAAAATTATAGTTACTATCATTTGGTTGGTATTTTAATGGGTATTTTATGGGTATGCTAAATAACAAGAAACTTACGACTTCTTTTCTGCCAGCCAGCACGGACAATTATAGTTGAATTAATTTAATCGTATAGCATTTACTCAGTCGTTTAGAATGTAATGTTTAAATTTCATTCATTTGTTGTCAAGGGTAAACAAGTCTGCTGAATCACCGTCGTATTTACGGAGTACACAGTCCCGGACGATAGGTATGCGCAATTGCGCATGCGACGCAGCGCACTCGCACTTCGGGGATTCTACCGGTACCCACCCGCACTTGTGCAGGAAGGCTCGTGAGCGTCTGCAGCCGGTTCGTGGCCTATGCAGCTGACACCATTCTTTTCTAGGCAGTAATGAGCCAGGTTGTTTCGCTATAGGGTTTATAAGAACGCCCGGGCTTTCAGAAGAAGGCAAATTTCTCCACTTTCTTTCCCACATTGTAATCGTTTTGAACTGCATGACCGTTAACCAGGTTTAGTGCGCTGAATAGTTAGCTGAATCAATAACAATAAAGTTCGATATCCTATTGTCCCACCTTTGTAATCGATGTTTTTGGCCTTATTTGTACATTTCATACATCTTTTTCCAAATGCTACATATCGTATAACTTTAACTATTCCAGTATATTCTATTCTCATACGTCGTTCCTCGATAGCGTGCGGCGCGCGGCGACGTGACGTAAGCGTAATGATGTGAACATTAGCTCGGTCCGTGGACATTTACTGGACACAGTTAAGGTAAACGTCCTGTGCTCGACACGCTAAGGCCTAATAGTTAACACTGCTGTCTCCTATAATGTAAATGTAAGTTTAAAGATGACATAGCACTCGGAAGTTACCGTCTACAATCTAGCCACTGAGCGGTAGAGAGAGGTGTGAACGGAAATTTCGAAATAATGAATTTTTACAAAAAAATGCTAAGATTAGACTGGTTTATAAAATGTATTTAGCTTGATGTGACGTCTTAACACAGGTTTATTGATTTGACATTACATCTTGCATCTTACGCGGACTCAAGCACACCTATACAGGATGAAATATTAATCACCGTCCATATTGAGCGAGGTGATTAGCTACTGATACTGAATAACTTTTATTATGGGACCAACTTCGAAATAGCAAATTTTATTTGACTGTGTCGTATATTTCAGCCGAATGTTCTCGTCTTGTATGGGGAAGCTCAACATTTTTTCGCGATTTCGGTGTTGGTCTCATAATAAAAGTTGTTCAGTATGGCCTACCTAATATGAACGGTGATAAAAATTTCATCCTGTATAAAAACAACTAACACGAGTGAGTCTTAGATTTTCAAGTAGCTTTTTCATAAATAGGACGAGTACGAAAGTCTAGAAAGCAGGCATCTGCTCGTGACGGGAGGGTCGGGTCGGGACGCGGCCACTTGTGAATTACAAGAAACTTTACTCTAGCTACGTAAAAATGCCTACTATTTAACAGTACTTATAGCAAAAAATATCCATAAACTAACTATAACACTGATTGCATATCAATATGTAAATGAGTAATCCACCGTATAACTTCGCTTTTTATACAAGGTGTAACAAAAATACTGGTGATCTTTTTAAGGGCATAATTGGTATCGTATTCTAATTAAGAAAAAATTTTTTTCGCGCGGTTTAGTATAGAGGGTCGGCCGGCTGGGACCACCTGTCCCATAGAAAAAAAATTTTTTTTCGCGTCCAAAAATTTTTCTTCTACTTTTTCTTAATCGTAATACGATACCAATTATGCCCTTAAACGGATCACCAGTATGTTTGTTACACCCTGTATACGATTCAATTTTTATATCTGCAGTCAGTATTTTTTCATCCGACTTCAAGATTTCGAAGGAGGAGATTCTCAATTCGTCGGGATCTTTGCTTGTTTTTTTTTGCTATTTTTTTATGTATGTTCACTGATTATTCGAAGACGGCTGGACCGATATGGAAAATTCTTTTTTTTTTTTTTTGAAAGAACATACTTCACAGTTGGTCCCATTGTCACCAGTTCCGGATCTGATGATGGGATCCTGGAGAAAGCGAGGGAACTCTTCATTCACTATTATAGGCAAACCTAATAGTGATTTCATTATTTTTTACAGCTAATCGGGCATTTTCTCTTGGAAAAACGGAGCCAGAGTGAAGTCGGTTCTTTTTTTTTGTTTAAAATTATTTTATACGATTACATTTTTTGAAGTGCAATCAGTATTTATTTGCTAATTTTGTATTTCCAAAAAACCATATGCACTGTGTAAAATGTCACCCTATGTGGCGATATAGTTAAGCATAAGTACACATCGTTTTTGTAAGTAATCTTATTATTGTAAGAGCTACCTCTATCAAATTTGATTTCTTACATCTGTAATACAATGGAAACTTCGAATAATGACAGTCAAATAAGTGTTTTATTGCTGTGACATACGGACGGACATGACGAAACAATAAGGGTTCCGTTTTTGCCAATATGGCTACGGAACCCTAAAATGCCTTCTATATGTGATACCAAATATTTAGAAAACTTACCAAATAATAGTAAATTCATCTAGGAAAAAACGCGTGGGCAAAACGTCTCGCAAGTTACACTGCTTTAAACCAAAAGGGACTAAGCAAACTAGAAGTTTCTATTGAGATACGCCCTTTTGAATATAATGGTATAGTAATGGTTCGGAAGCATGTAATCCAAAGGCACCTTCACATGTATTTTTAACGGTATTAAGTAACAAACGACCTGTAAGTTAGGCAATTATTCTACAAATACTTAAGTAGATTTGGATTTAAATATAGTTTGATGACTTTGATGTCGCTAACCTGCAATTTTTGATTGATTCAATAACTTACAGTGATAGTTATTTGTTTTAAGACTGCGTCGACCATCTAATGGCTCAACTTATGGTCTATCTATTCCATAACTTTTCGGCACTAAGTCAATATATGTTTTAGTCGATTTGAGTGTTCGACTCGTCCTTTAAGCTCTAGGCAAATATCAAATGTGGACGAGTTTAGTGCAAGGGACCACTTTGTCCATTTACAAGGACACTTTTTTCTTTCACTAATAGATAGTGTACCTTGCGTAGTTTTAGAAAGTGCTAGTAACTTCATATCGACAAAGTGGTCCGTTAGTCCGTACACTGACACAAATGTAGTCAAATTGCGTTCTAGACAGTCCGAGACCAACCTTTTGGTCCACCACCAAAAGGAAAAAAGGGGCCACCTTTTAACGTTTAGGTAATGAAGCAAAAAATACGCAAAATGAAACTATGTGCGCGTGTGTGTGATCAAAAGTTGCGGAATCAGTAGAAATACAACTTAACATGAGGGATTATACTCGTACAGAAATTGATTCGTTTATTAGGAGATACAATCCGCCCAATGAGGGCGTTCGACACAGTCTTAAATATAGATAGATTTGTTTGCGTATAACTTACTGTACAGAAAAAAAATGCGTTTTGCGATTGTTCCTTACTTTTATTACAGGCTAGATGAATGTTTTTCATGCATGGTATCAATCGATTCGTTTTGTTGTGAGGATCAAATGTCTATATTTGCCCAATTGCCTTAAATCAACATAACAGGCAGGAAAAAGACTTAAAGTCTGAGATTTGCATTT
This sequence comes from Pammene fasciana, assembly GCA_911728535.1. Classification (NCBI taxonomy): domain Eukaryota; kingdom Metazoa; phylum Arthropoda; class Insecta; order Lepidoptera; family Tortricidae; genus Pammene; species Pammene fasciana. Next base: position 5,713,341 of record OU452295.1, read on the forward strand.
GTTTCTCAAAACGCTCCTAACAAAATGATATAAAGCCTTGACGTCACGGCTTCATATTTGCCATGTTTAAAGTATGGAAAAATTATGAAATTGCTATTTTTACAGTGAAATGTTGCGTTTATGTATATGGTTGCTGTACAATTTATTTCACAATAAAATGTAAGAAATCGAATGGTATCATTGGTTTTTTAAATTTCGTACTTTCAAAAATCGAAAAAAATTTAAACTTTGAAGCCCGATATCTTTGAACCATTTCAATAGATTTTTTTTATGTTTACTTTATTTGGATATTTTGATCATTTTGCATCCTATCAACTAAATTTCATTGCATAATTCAACATGTGTCATCACCCCATTCTAAAATACCTTTAGTTAACAATTACACTGCGTTATTAACAAACTCACTCTTTTATACGCTCGTGCTTATTTATAAGGTGTAATTAACATTGGTTTTATTTTTCATCAAAATAAACCGAACATAATAAAAAGGTGCCTTATGGGACCAAGTTGACTGACCGGGTCCTTTTATTACTATTTTTCCTTAATTTTCCTTACAATCTATGTATGAAATCTCCGAACACGCAGGGGTCGTGTTCCAATCGCTAGACTAGCGGGTGCGAGTCGTGTTAACGTGCTAATACTCGACACACGAATGCTCAATAGCTGACACCATGTTCTCATAATAATGACTACTTATTTTAAAATATTGAAAGTTTTTCTAACCATTAAAAGTGGGCCTCCTGTATTAAAACCATTAATTAACGATACACACTCATTTTTGGGTCACTGATTTATATATATGTAAAAAACTTAACATAATCAGTTCGATAGTTTCGGAGCAAATTGAATTTGTGACAGACAGGCAGACAGTCGCACCATTAAGGATTCTTTTTTACCATTTTTGCCATAGAACTCTAAAAATCATAAACATATTCTCTTACAAAAACTATTTAAAACGGGATATTTACCATGTGAGTTTATTATTGTGAGCCTCCTATATTTCGGCACAGTTGCATGCAATATAGGAATATAGGAAGCTCACAATAAAAAACTCACTTGGTAAATATCCCGTTTTAAATAATTTTTGTAATGTTAATGACCATGTTAGCTTAAAAACATATTCTCTTATCAATATAGCAAAACAAATAAGTATAGCCGTATTATTCTTCTTCAGGTGGGTAAAATAAATGAGGTAAAGATAATAAGTTATATAAAAGCAATACGATGAAAAACTTATTTTCTTAAACTTTTTTTATACGGAACACGGAAAAGTACAAGACTACCGTGATATGTTCCAACGAAATATTCCTAAGAGAAGATAATTCATACGTTAGTCAAAGTATTTTCATCTTTCTAAGGTTTGTCTCCGCTTTTTCCACCGCTCCATTGAGCTTGGGGTCCGCTTGGCAACCTAATACCTTCCAATCCAGAGGGGAATCTAAGCTTTATTGTGATTACGCCCGGTTTTCTCTCGATCATTTCCTTTACCTACCGAAAAGCGGCTGGTTATAATTAAATGATATTCCATACATCAGTGGTACGAACCCGGGTTTGAACACGAGACCTCCGGATTGGAAGTCGGACGTGTTACCGCCTGGCTACCACCGCTTAGTTTCATACTTCTGTAAATCAATTTACAAGGGCTATACATCGTTTTTCTTCAGATTAGAAAAATAACGGTCGATTTCGAGGGCAAAATTTAAATGAGGCTACTTTTTTCCACTATTAGTGATAGGCTTAAGCCAATAAGATGCAAATTGGCAAATTTTGAAATCATTTCCCCAAAAATCGCATGAGGACAATCGCACGATTTTTGTAATCTGAAAAAAAACGATGTATAGCCCTTGTAAATTTGTTTAAAGAAGTATGAAGCTAAGCTGTGGTAGCCTGGCGGTAACACGTCCGACTTCCGATCCGGAGTTCTCGTGTTCAAACCCTGTTTCGTACCACTGATGTATGAAATATCATTTAATTATAACCAGCCGCTTTTCGGTAGGTAAAGGAAAAGATCGACAGAAAACCGGGCGTAATCACAATAAAGCTTAGTTTCCCCTCTGGATTGGAAGTATAGTTAATTCAGCGTACCTATTACAATATATTAAAATAGCAATATAAACCGTTAATTCTGGCGACACACTATCGACTTTTCTATATCAGTTCGGGAAAGGGGTCACTCCGTCTGGGTCACTCGCGGCACGGCGATACTTGGGAATCTCTTTACAGTTTATTTTTTATATAAATAATGTCTGTATAGACCTTTATAACTGAATTATGATATAAATTCAGAGTTCTGCGTCTGCGTACTAGATTTAACATGTTCATAGACATATTAAACATATAAAATAAGAAGATGTGATCCCACGAAGACATACTGTGATTACAATGTAAGCCGCGGTCTCTTGCACACACACTCACTTTTGACGTTTGAACCAATCACCGCTCGTCCACGATTTTGTAACAACGAGGAAATCGGCTCACTTAAACCACAAACTATTGGAATCACAATTTCGTCCTCACCGCACCACGTCTTCCTACTTTATGTCTCTGTGTCTGACTAATATTAATTTATTTTAATTTAACGGATGGACGTTAAAATAATTACAAATGAATTTAAGATGTAAAACTATTTTGGTACAGTATTTTCTAAACTAGTTATAATCAGGTAACAAATTAGCTGGATGCCCCAAAAGAGGCGCGGACGGAACAGGCCGAAACAGAGATGGCGGAACGATTTGGACGCTTTCCTCAGTACTTGGCCGAAAAACACAAGACCGAGCATTGTGGAAATCAGCGGGAGAGGCCCTTGCCCAGCAGTGGGACACTATTTTAAGCTACTAATAATAAAAACAAATTAGCGTATTAACAACTCATTAGTGAAAATAGAGTTATATTTTCTTCATGGGTTAAGAATTATAATTATATATTTTTAAAAGTATATAACATATTTTTTTGAAATGTTTCCTAATGGCTTACAGGCAAGCTAATAAATATTAACCCGCTTATTCATAAACGTGCTTCAAACCTAATTTAGTTCAATTCAATTTAATTTTTAAAATATGGCATTCTGTCCACAATATTGGGACAATTTTGCCAATGTCGAAGTCGCTCCAAGAGCTGGACGTTGTACGGTGAGTTTAGGCTTTTTATAAGGAGATAGCTACTCCCTACAAACAGCACGTGGACTAACGGATATCTAACTCAAACAGGGGTTACACATGTTTCGAGACTAATTCTTCATTAGTTGCTCACTAGTTCGTTAAATCACTGCAGAATAAGCTATATATTACACATTGAATCACGAAAATGAACATAAAATAAGAAGTTTTTCCCGAAACCAAACCACCTTGCTCGACAAGATGGCCGCAAGTCCCCTAATTTAGTTAAATTATGTTTTTGTCTGTTTCTAACAAACACAACTGTCAAAGTGACAGATAAAGACCAACGGTGATTTAGTTAAATAAGGTTTGAAATGCGTTTTTGAATAAGCGGGTAAATATTTTTCTTGAAAATGATTAAAGTATGCTGTACATATTTTTTTTTCTCAGATTTAAATTTAAGTCAAAAATCTACTACTCTGTATTTCTTTAAGATCCCCACGACACAGGCTCAGCCTAGTGTGGGGATCACTGTACTGCCTCCCCTGTAATACCAATCTCTGAAATAAATATATTTCGAATTTGAATTTGAAATCAAAGTATAGCTAAATATACTTTGGACATAAACCACTAATCAAGTATCGCATCAATTTTGCACATCCCTGATATTAGCATCTTAAGTTTCCCTGACAAACTACACCCTGACACTGCACCCTTAAGGAGCTCGTTTAACAAAATCTAAGCCAGCATTAATAACTGTCCCGTCGCTTTAAATTTCGATTTTTCTCTCAAACAAAAATCACTCAAAAGCCAACCTTAAACTATCATTCTTAAGATGCTTTCTCGACTGCTTGTTACACTCTTTGTCACAGCTAATATGAGCTATGGAAAGCAAACACACTCCGTATCCACTCTGACACACGATTATACCCCCTAATTTGACTTACATAAGAACTATACATAACAATCGTAACATAATCGAATTCGGACATTAGTGTAGCCTGCACACATTTGTGTGTACACTCACGGTAGAAACGAGAGAAACAATCGATCTTATGAATTAATAATTGAGTTGAGAATCGTTTGGCAGGTTTTGATTTGTACGACCCATTTGCCCGCGCTAGCACCGGCGTGCATTCGCTTTTCCGGCACACAATCTTATCGTTGAAAAATCATTTTCACACGCAAACAAAATGCAACCTTAGTTCCTTCTTAATTCAGTTCTAATCAGATCAGGAATGCCCGCGGAGTTATGACATTTTGGGATTGGTGTGGTAGCCATGGCTGAGGGCTGAAAGGGGTGTGAGAGGGGCGCGGGGAAGTGTTGGGGCAGCTAAAGCCTTCCAGGTCTACTACGTTAGTACCGACGCGGCGGCCGAGGCGGAGGCACGCATGGCGCTCTCGGCGACCACCGTGCGCTTTTCGATTATTTTAAAGCGTAATTTCACTCATATACCCTCGTTCTTCTGCCAGTTCATTTACTTTTTTAATTTTATTTTTTTCTACAGTGTGCGTGCGGTGAATGCTTAGTGGATTGGGTTTAACTGATGCGCTCGTTTCGGCCGGCTTGCTAGGTGAATGTATGACCTACTTGTGATGTATATGATAACCTACTAATACCTGATAATGTCTAAACTGACTTATATAACGCTGAAAAGCGTTAAAACCCGGACTAGTTAAATTTAGACTTAACATTCGGCCATCCTGACTGAGTCTTGGAATGATTAGTTTTACGGCTGAATAGTCAAAAGCCGTGGTCTAGCGGGGGTTTTAAAAATGCAGCTTGAAAATGCGCGGGAAACGCCTCGCGGCTCTATTAATATTTCAAAGACTATGAAGCGGTGATTGTATTCTCATTTTTTAACCGACTTCAAAAAAGGAGGAGGTTCTCAATTCGACTGTTTATTTTATCTTTTTTTTTATGTATGTTACTCGATATCTCCGTGAATCGTGAACCGATTTTCAAATTTTTTTTTAATCGAACGAGTATAACTCGTAGATGGTCCCATTGTCACCAAGTCGGGGTCTGATTATCGGATCGTGGAGAAATCGAGGGAACTCTTCAACTATTATAAGCACACCTATAGTAATTTCACTATTTTTTAAAGCAACTCGGCCACTTCCTCTTGGAATAGCGGATCCTAAGTGAAGTCGGTTCTTTTTTTGTTTAAAATTATACTTGAATCGAGTCTAAGGCCTCATGAATATTCGCGAGCTTTCTAATTTAATTCGATATAAACCGATTATGGGCGGAGTTGCCGGAAAATTTGGAATTTGTTGAATAAGTCGCGACGTAATTAAACATTATTTAATAAACACGTACGATTGTAATTAACATAACATTATAATAAGCTCCGTTACCGTTGTGAAACTGTTTACATAATTTATAATAATTATTTAGATTTAACACATTTAATTTTGTAGGAAATTTATTTTAAAATTTGTAATTTAAAAAAAAAACCACAAAGTTGGCAATCAACCGTGTAGCCTATCTGAGGGTAAGCGAGCATCGCAGCCGATGGATGCTATGTATTTAACATAATAAACTAGCCTTCCACGAAACGAAAAGTCGTTTTTGAACACCATTTTCGACCCGTCAGGGGTTGAATTACCAATTATTTTTATAGCTCTATGATATGTCTAGAACATATTATTTTAATTGAAAGGACTGCCGTCAAAGGTTTAGGCTGTTTGTTGTCTGTCAGTTAGATAACGCGACAGTTTTCATATGTGACAGTGCAGGAGTTATTAGTACTTCCTAAAACTACACAATATGTATGCTATCTATTATTGAAAGAATTAAGTCTTTCATATCAACGAAGTGGGACCTTCACTAAATCCCTCTCACATATCTAGATTTAGCATATACAGATCTTAAAATTAGGTTGAAGTAATCTGCCCAATCTGGAGACCACGGACTAGCAAGCGCAGCGTAGGACGTCCACTCACAAAATGGACAGACGACCTTATAAGGGTCGCCGGAAGACGCTGGATGCAAGTCGCTTCCGACCGATACTTATAGAGGTCCAAAGAGGAGGCCTATGTTCAGCAGTGGACGTCTTATGGCCGAGATGATGATGATGATGAATCTGCCCAATAGACATTACTTGATATAAAAATAAACAAGGATTCTAATTGTAATAAGAAAAAAATAATGTCCCCTAAATAATGTAAAACGCCGCGGTAACTTTACGTCCGGAAAACGAGTGTTTCCCGCGGGACCTGCCGGAAAAATATTTTCCGGTGGCGACCGACGTTAAGTAACGTTTAAATACATAAAATTGACTAAATAAATTAAACTTGATCGGTTGTAAAGATAATTACCGTATTCTAATTTTAAAATACATAAACAATACATTCAAAACACAAATTAACTCCACACGGCAAAAAAAGCTTCCGGGATATTCTCAATCTAAGACATTATTATATTATGTTGAAAATATTTCCTCGTGACAAGCATTTATTTCCATTAACGAAAATAAATTGAAGTTTTAAATATAACGAAGCGAATATATTCTTACAGATTTTCTAGTTTTCTTTTAGCTAAGATAATACTTGTTTGATTAAGGTACAATCTCTCTTATTTACTCAATATACTCTTGAAACAATACATTTTTGTATTTCTATTTTGAGAAAACATGGTTTTATTAAGCGAAGAATCATATTATTGGTAAAGGAAATAAAAACTTGTCACGAGGAAATATTTTCAAGAAAATAATAATGTCTTGGATTGAGAATATCCCGGAAGATTTTTTTTCCGTGCAACACACAACATTTACTAAAGATAAAGTATTTGAAGATTAAGTATTTGTTTACATATTGTTGTTGTCACGAATAAATGTTTTCCATTTCTATTTTTTATTTCTATTTAATCAAACCGTAAACCAGTATAGAGTTTGTATCCACCCACCCATTTGTTTGTGTTTGTCTCACCCTTTTGCAACAGTCGGTAAATAATTGGTAATGTTTGTTATTAAACAAACGTAGATTGTTACACTCAAATACTAAACGGTACACAGACAGCGGTATACCAACTTTGAAATCAGGATTTGTTACGTATTCGTTATCAAAATTATCGTTTTAGTCATCAAAATGACATCAAAACAATTTGAAATTCTGACTTAGTGAGTATGTTACAACATTTTGCGAGTTGTTTTGATTAAAGTAAGTCAAAAATCACATTTAACAAGTCCTGTTTAACATCAAATAAAAATCAAACTCATGACAGATTATATTCCTCGAATAAACCTCGTTATATTCTCAAGGGGTCTACGAAAGCGTAGCAAGTGCTACGAAAATCGTAGCGGCGCTACAACGCGTAGCCATTAGCCTGTTTAAAGGGGTTTTAACTATTTAAGGCAATTTAACCTTGATTAGGGTAATGTCATTTGGGTGGATTAAAAATAATAAAATGTGGTCGAGTTCAGTGCAAGGGACCACTTTGTCGATTTACGAGGACACTTTTTTCTTTCACTAATAGATAGTGCATATTGCGTAGTTTTAGAAAGTACTAGTAACTCCATATCGACAAAGTGGTCCCTTTGTTTGTACACTGTAACAATTACTGGGGCTGTTTTTATCTATTTGGAATAAGGGTTGGCAATGAATAGTATAATATCTTTAGTAAAACGATATATTATTTATATTTCACTTAAATTTACAACGCTTAAAAATTAGTAAAAATAAAAAAAAATACTTGAAACTGTTTCTTTCGAAGTAGGTTTTTTCTTGTAATTAATTGTATAACTTGTACTTGTATATAGTATATTAGATTATTTAAGTCTTATTCAAAAAGTTAAACTTATGCAGCTTATAGATATAAAATATATTTTTTTTGTCGAAAAATCTGATAGTTTTTTTTTCTTTTGCATAAAACCAAAGTGAGTTTATCGGTCTGCGTACGTGCGAAAGCAATAATTAAAAAAAAAAAGCTGTAACCGAAGCTTTATTATATTTTTATTTTGAAAAATATTAAATTTGCTTTTTGTATTTGTAAAGTCAAATGGTGGTCCAGTCGATTTTTGAGAAAATCAGTATTGTCAATAAAATCAGTTTTTTAATAATCCTTTGCTTCGACAAAGGGTTATACAGGGTGGCGTAACCATACTACACGCAAATTTCGTCATTGACTCAAATGGCCGTTAAAATCAATAAAACGCGTTTCCTGTGATTACGTGGCTTTAAATAAAACATGGAGTCGGGCCACGCAGTGCCCTCGCGAATCGATTTGTGCAAATAAGTTGTAAAATGCTGTTTGCATACAGGGTGGTTTTTGGGTCGTGGTCCAAACCCCTTTTTCTGACTCAGTAGTAGTAGTAGTAAAACAGTTTATTGTACAAGAAAACACAACGAGAGATATATACAAGGAGGGAAGAAGTTGACAAGTCGCGGCGAAAAGTTGATGAAATTTGAACTCTAAAAAAAATTCATAAGGTTCAAATTTCTTCATATTTATATCTCCAATTAATCAACTTATTCCCGCCTTGTACGGATATAATACAGCAAAAATATACAAAGGCGAATTTATCCCTTCAGTAACTGAACTGATCCACATTAGGATCATATTTCTTTTAAATTATTAATTAAGTCTCAAACAGTAAGTCATGATAACCTTATGATTTTTGAGATACGCTTTATGGGTAGTTATAAGTCGTACGACTTAATTTGGGTGACCAAATCACAGACATTTTAATAAGATTTATAAATTATAAATAATGACCCATATCATTAAATTAATCTTTAAATTCTGTATCGTCTTATTTTCTTGCTACACGACCATGAAACTACCCCGTATATATCTCAAAACGACATCAAATTATATTATATTCGGGTAATACCCGAAAACCCGGTTTTTTTCATACTAAAAAAAGGGGTAGCATTGCCTAATCACAATTAACAGCTGCACAACAAAACTATCAGTTATTGCAATACATAAAATGACAATAAAGGACATTGAGAATATAAAACTATAAATACCCGGTTCAACCCTGCGACTGCAGAGTGCAGGTCATTGCAGAGACAATTGACGGCTATATACGTTTGTACGTCTAACCACCATATTGATTTCATGAGCGGGTTGAATTTTAACCGATATTTTACGTTTCGTTTCATTGTTACAATAGTTTATCGTTACGCAACTGTTATATACAGGTGACTTCTAAAACGTAATACAGGATCTTCTTTTTTACCGACTTCAAAAAAGGAGGAGATTCTCAATTCGACTGAATTTTTTAAATTATTTTTTTGTATGTATGTTACTCGATATCTCCGTGAATCGTGAACCGATTTTCAATTATTTTTTTAAGCGAGCGGGTCCTCCACTTAGTAACAAATAGCGTACTAACTAGTAGAAACTAGATGGAGTAGCAGTGCAGGTGACATTTCTCTTACATTTTCGGCATCTTTAGGTGGCTTTGACATAGATTGCGCAATTAACATGAGCTTCAAAAAATTCTTAGGCTGTGGTCGTCTATATCTCTATAGTCTCAGCCTATAGTGATTTCACTATTTTTACAGCAGACCACTTCCTCTTGAAATAGCGGATCCTAAGTGTAGTCGGTTCTTTTTTTGTTTAAAATTATTCTTCTTGTTCTTGAACCCTTTTTCACCCACTCCTTCAGTATAGGTCTCCTCATAAGCACGCCATTTTTTACGGTTTTTGGGGCTTGTTGCATCCAGTTCTTTCCAACCACTCTGGCATTGTCGTCGGCCCACCTTGCGAACTGCCCTCCGGAATTACGAGTTCCTAGTCAAGGTCTCCACTCGGATATTATCCGCTCCATCTGTTATCCGTTGTACCATCAGCTGCAGAATTGCCTACCCAGTTTATCAATGAATTCATTCATAAACTGGGTAGGCAATTCTGTAGCTGATAGTACGGCTCACATGCCCAGCCAACTTCCATACGTAATACTCGTACAAGATACTTAAGAGTCGCCAGGACGCTCGCGTTCCCATACAAACGTAGTTCAGTACGGTTACCATGAGTTTGACATTGTCATTTTTCGTTAACGAGTAACGAATTTTCTATCTGTGCATCTCGTTTACACTAATATGTTACAAGCAAGATGCACAGATAGAACACTCGATACTCGTTCTCGAAAACGTCAATGTCTTAACTCATGGTAAGCGTACAGCTCTCATTTAAAAAACGACATGCTTTAGAACCAGAAAATTTGGCATGGGCATTCTAGTAGTACAGATCTAGGTCGGACATTCGTTTTCGTTGCTAAAAATTGTAATACAAATAAAATACAGCCAGCTACAGATTTACATACAAAACTTATTTATGCTATATTTTCTTTGTATTACAATTTTTAGCAACGAAAACGAATGTCCGACCTAGATTTGTACTAGTAGAATGCCCATGCCAAATTTCATGGTTCTAAAGCATGTCGTTTTAAAATGTAAGCTGAAACTGTTTGTATGGGAACGCGAGTTCACGCGAGCGTCCTGGCGACTCTTAAACCTGCATCTATTCATGATTTTGGTCAATTTTCCTATGGACTACAACTTCAATATTAACGTCAATGCTCAATCAATCAATCGTCATCGTCAATAATCGATTGATATCTTAGTTTAAGTCCCTTCAAGGGACCTATATTTGTACATAAATCGTTAGGTAAACGTATGACTAACATTACGAGTTTGTGCCGTAATAGGTATAATTTTAGATTAGCGACCGCTGTGACCTTTACTCGACCTTGGATCGTATTAGCCCTCGTGCTGTGAAAATAGCCACATGAGCTTGCCCCTGATAAAGGTTTCACAAGACTTTATTTCATGGTTTCGTAATAATTGGATGGTGGTTAAGTAAGGAATAATTTATGCCCCTGATAAGTGGAAATAACAATGAAATACATCAGACGTGTTACTAAGAGACTGATAGACAACGTACATATATTATACATACAGTTTAAGATTTTAATTTGGAAATTTTAAACCTGTTTTAGAGCTTCATTTATGAGTCAATTTTTTTTTAAATCAATTCAAGATTTATAAAAGGCGTTGAATAGTAAGTATAGATGATGTTCCTCAGAAATAGCTGTGCAGGTTTTTAAAAGCCCGGTATCGCTCATGTGTAGTTGCAGGCGTCCGTAGGATACAGTGGCCGCTTACCATCATGCGAGCCGTATGCTTGTTTGCCACCGACGTGGAAAAAAAAACCTATGTACTTGACTATCATTAGGTTCTTACTGAAACTATTTCGGACAGACAACTCAGATCTGTCTTAGTTAGGGGTCCCTAAACTTGAGGTGTATTTTCCTTATGCGTCAAAGAATAACCTACTAATATTTATATGTTACACACATCGATTCCCCAAGGAATAGATATATATGGGTTTTAGTAATTAAGCTAAAGAAAGTGAAGAAAATAGGTAATTTCGTTTGCAAAGATAATAAAACAAAACATGACATATGTCAGCAGGTGTGCATAGGCATTTTGATTGGACGGGCTGCATGCTTGTTTGTCACTAGCGTGATATTTAAAGAAAAACTTTATTGTTTATCACTAAAACTACTACTTTTGTAGACAGAGATTTTGACATATGTCCAAAAGCACGACAATTGTCACGAAAGTACCGACACGATCCTAATCTTACGTCGAAAATAGTGACAGTTTCTTCTAAGGACTATAGTTTCGTGAGAATTCTCGTAAGCCTCTTCACCTAAATACCTAATGGTGAGCAGTTACTATACTCTGTGGACACCTGTGACGTTAGTAATTTGGATATGTCAGAAATTATGACAATTGTCACCGTGGTGAAGTAGGAGCCTAGACACCTTGCTTTTGCCGCGGGCCGACGCTTAAAATGATCATCGTAGGTAATTAATGGAAATATCGTCAAACGTAAACGTACGTCGAAAATACGCGAGTACCCAAATATCTAACCTTTTCACAGCCGACTAAAAAATATTGGTTTAAATTTGAAATCTTAACACGTTAACAATAAAGTTGAAAATAATAACTCCCATATAACAAGTTAGGTTCGTGATTGGCTAAGGGTTAATAAATTCGAATATTAAGGTCCATATTTGTACTATTTATTAATATTTTCGTATGACTAGATTAGAGCGAATCATTTATTATTTCAAGACAACCAATTCTGCTTTGATTTACCGAAATTGTAATAATAAAAGGACTGGAAAAATCATATTAAGCATTCATTTTCTTACCCCTTTATATTTCGTTTCGTAAAACAAAATCAACTGAAAATACACTAAATAAATTCAAACTAGCGAGCGCAATAACTTAGTCAGTTAGATTAATTAGAACAAAGGCACAATAAATAGCTATTACAAAGGCATTGAAGATCGTAATTAGTCATAGTCTACTAGAAAAGTGAAAAATGTCAGCTGTCTCGTCTGTTCGCTTTATCTTTGGCGCTCACTAGAGAAGTTTTGATGTCTTCGTAAATTCTACCACAGAATAGTTAACTACAGAAATCTCATCTATAAAAACAGATATTTATTTGTGTGGCAAAGAGGTGTTGCGGGACGATATGTTAATGTTCGACGACATTTTATTAAACGAATAATTTACTTTTTTAATTATCCAGGAAGACATTTACAGCCAGGAAGACAAGGAAAGTACCATGTCTTCCTGGCCTATAAATATGAAAAATTTATCTTTGTTGAAATACACACGTTTTGCTATATCCTGAGTTTCTGCTACATACACTATTTGATAAAATCTACACTTTACTTGTGTAATGGATTTGTGATGACACTTTCTATTTGCTTACTTTATTTATAGGACACTTTTTAGACCTCATTGTTCATTCATCCCCTTTGCATTTCATTTCATTTCACGCAAAATAGGCACACTGGATGTCGACTAGCGGAAAAATATCCAGGATAAATAACTAACTATCCCGCTTTTTCCACGGTTCGATTGAGCCTCATCCACTCAGCCACTTTTCACCTCTACTCTACTCCACTATTATTCACTATTAGATACTGAATGTGTAGGAATTTAATAAAAACAGTGAATATTCTGTAGCTACGTACTCTGTGGCCCTGTCCGAAGATCTTCATTAATTACAGAACTTACTAAGAAAACACTGAATCTCCAGATACTGGGAGCCAATACTTCAATAGTGATCGACCTTCTCCCACTTATTTATAAAGGGCAGACTAAAGTGAGGTAAACAGTTGGAAATTTCGCTTTGGTGGGCGGAATGTTTATTTCATGAGTTTTTAGGCTGTATCTTGTGTATTTGGGTCATACTAAAAAGTTGCTGAACGCTGACCATGATGCTGATCGAGAACCATGATTATGGAAAATAATTTGCACTTTAATTAGCTTTCAAAGCATTCTATGGTTTAACTAATTTCGTAAATTCGTGTTTCTCTCATATCTCAGTTGATGTCCTCATGTAGAGTAAAATTAAAAACTGCATAAATAAATAAACATAAATAAATATCATGGGACAATCTTACACAAATCAACCCAGTCCCACATCAGTAAGCTCAATAAGGCTTGTGTTATGTTATGGTTACTAGGCGACGATACATATAATAGATAGATATAGATTAATACTTAAATACATAGAAAACATCCATAACTCAGGAACAAATATCCGTGATAAGCACACAAATAAATGCCCTGACTAGGATTCGAACCCGGGACCTCCTGCTTCATAGGCAGGGTCACTACTAACTAGGAGGCCGTCAGTTAATTTATGCAGTTAAGCTTTTTTAATCGTTATTCGTATAGTTTACTTACGGCGCATAGCCGCAGGCACAAATTTGATTTCGTACTTTAATAGTAGTTTATGCGACTGCTATATAAATTACATAATACCTATTTATGTACATATGCATATTAAATCCTCAATGACGTGTTTAAGAACCATTAGATTAGAATAACTGCTATAGCACCGCATTTAGATTTCAAATTATGACCAACTAGATTTTCATAACAATACTGATTACCGATGATATGAATTTTCATACATTATTATAACACGAGTGTTACATTACCTACTGGTTAAAATAATGGTCATTATATACAGTTTCCGACGCAGAATAAATGAATTATGGCTGTAGATAAAAATTATTACTGTATTTAAAAAGATGTCGCTAAAACTTGTGAAATAAGCCCACACTCAAATTGTGCCCGTTAGACTCCGCATGTCTATCGGAATCTCCACTTCAACATTCCCCTTCCCGAGGACATTAAACAAATTGAATTCCTAATACGCTATTTAACTTTTTGCCGGAAAGCTGTACGCATATTACTTTTGTTCTAAACTTCGGCTATTTATGTGAAATTTCATTAAAATGAGGCAAAATAATGGACTTTTTACGTCTCTTACTTCGCTTTTTGTTATTACTGAATCTTTTTGGATGTGATAATTTTGTTTTGTTTTGTAAATCAGTCGGCGTTTTCCGTTTTACGATGAATTTATGAGCTATTTGTTGAGAATCGTGGGTGGTTTATTGTTACTCATATACCTATTTTTAGGGTAAAAGCACCAAACACCATTTGAAAATACATGATTTACTATTATTGAAATACATTTAAGAACCAGATGGAAACACAATTATCCTTCTAAACAGAGATATCTGAAAAGGGCGCGGTCGGCGCCTACGACTCGAATGACAGTTGAAGCGACGCTGCTAGTGAGGGGATACGGCGATCACAGCTGTCACTAATGCGGTGCTGTTGGAAGTGTTCTTAGCCTTTTACTATATTAGCTTTAATAATTTTCAAGCAAAAAGTACATCACTGTCGGTTGTTACCTAATAGAGTTTATTTCATTACTGCAATAATATTTAAAAATAATTATTAATTTTAAACACAAAACTTTCGTGAGAATCAGACATATTAAATAAATAAACACGGGTTACTCACGTCTTTTAAGTCACGTAAGTTTAGTCACGTCTTATTCATAATAAGCTCCTCGTTATGGAGCGAAACATGTCGAGCAATATTCGACTTAAATGACGTGAGTAACCCGTGTTTATTTATTTAATGAATTATTATTGCAGTAATGCCTTTATTGACAACCGACAATGATGTAGGTACCTTTTACTTGAAATTATAATGTTTTTGTTTTTAAAAAGGGCCCCTGATTAACACAGTTTAGAGCTCGGCAACAAAATACAACTAGTTATAACATTAATGATTAAAAACCTAGTGTCATATTCTAATTTTAAAATACACTAGTAGTCCGCCTCGAACTGAGAACTCGCGATTCACTTGCAAACGAGTTGACCAGTATAACAAGACCCTAAGGAGGGTTTTTTTCTCCTTCTAGCTCCATAACCACTTGATCGATCCTGCTCATATACCGACTCTCAAATTTTATGTATCTCTGCTGCAGCCCCAACAAATTTCATAAATATTAGAAAAACGTTACTAAATTTATCGTCGCACAAACTATCGAAATCAAAAAGCCATCCAAATGCCGAGACGTCCCAGTAGCCAGGTGACAGTTCGGTCTGGAGTTGTTTGTAAGAACTCACTTCGCTTACGCTCCGCGAGTTCGATAAACCATACATTTATATTTAATACAATCTATTTTAAACCTAACTCCAACACACAACAAATAATCAAACAATATTGAAGTTGCATCAGATTCATTTTCAAGCAAATTATGATATTTCTGATTCAGACGTTTAGGCGCTAGTTATTGAAGTATGATCGTGTCTATACATGTATTAAAGTTAGAATACGTCCCATTATAACATGAATGGTTGATATGACAATTTCACCACGACCTTCAAAGCCACAAGAAAATCAATAACAATTTTCTACTAAGCGAGTTTATAAAGACTACTTTCCGTTGCTCCCTTCGTTAACCTGACTAAGTAGTACTTGTAACTTTTAACGCACCACTTCAAGGGAATATAACCCTAAATTGTTGATTCGATTCCGTTTCCCAAGCTCATAGACTACTTTCTGTAGATTGTGCATTGTAAAGCAAATATAGATTTGGGATCTCTTCACATATAAGGGAACGTACCCAAACTACGTTACCCGTTTAGGGGGGGGGGGGGAGTTGGGTCGTCAAAATACTACTCTAGGTCACAGGGGGGAGGGGGGGAGTCTTAGGTTCTGTCACGTAGCCAATAATTATGCTCAAATCTCGCGCTTCTAATTATAAGTTTCCACGCACTTTTGGCGTCACGCGGCCAGTGTCGTGTTAATAAAAGGCAATAAGTATGCCAAAATATGTTTTATTGGGTATGATTCTCCTTAAACTCTAATTTAGTTGGTATTTTAAATCTGAACTATATATTTTTTTATATAAAGTTCACAAACTTCGCATTCCACGCAACCGTAAAGGGAAGTTATAATAACAGCTTATTATCTATGTAGTTGCTAACTTTTATTACCATGATAGATTTGTTTTATAATTTTATATTTCCATCGCAAGTGTGATCAAAACATTTGTGTAATTTAGAGGGTATGACAATTGCAAACTGGAGTCAAAAAAGCCATCGGTATTGCTTTCGGGCTTCTATTAGACAATCTTTCCGAAATTTATATTGTGTAGGTACAGCCGCCACGTGGTTGCCATAGCGCCTACTAGGACAAGTAAGCGGTATGCAAATATTGTATATCCATCTAAGTTCTAACGAAGAGATTCAATTTTTTTTAACTCTGTAAAACTTGACAACTGTTAAACTCACAACGTAATTACTGTACTGTAATTACGTGTAGGCGGGTCACCGGGACTACATCTAGTGGGTGTGATCAGTGTGAATGTTATTTGGAGGCGTAAACGAGTCTAAGGCGATCTGGTAAAGAGATATGTTTACAGTCGGCTCGGAATTTATTGCGATGTTGTAATGGCGAATAAAACGTTGATACCGATTTAACTTCATGCTACGATGACGATTCTGTTTATTAAAAATGTCATATGCAAACTTTTTTATGCACCATGACGGTGGCAAAATACCTTACGGCCCGCATGGTAAGTAGTTATTGTAGTATATGGACGCTTGCAACTCCAGAGGCGTCACAGGCGCGTTGCCGATCCTTTATCCTTCATTAGGGACATAGGGCTCGCAGAAGAGTTTTTCATTTGTCACGATCTTGAGCGGATACTTCCATACAACTCTTTCCAGCCGAGACCAATTGAACCTCCTTCTGAACTGATCGTCTCCAAGTAGTAAAAGCATATTTATATTTACAATGCATACGCTCGGAAAGCGCTCTTTTTAAGGGTAATGTTATGCATAGAAACCGATTATTTTCCGCACACGTGCGGCAATGGATTTGCATAGTACCTTTTCGCACAACCGGCCGCCGCCCGCAACTCGACGCGGTGTATTTCTCTGTAGTCCGCACAGTGCTAGTTATATACTACACTAAATCCAATTAATATTATTTATTTCCTCGCACAATACATTGTAAAATGTTGTATGCTACATTTGTAGCAAACAAGTACTCCCTTCGGTCGTGTTTTAATTAACACCGCCACTCGTTCGGAAATACTTGTTTTCTATACTTGTAACATAAATAACTATTATTATATTATAACGCATATTCACGGATTATTTTCTATAGAAGTTCAGTTGTCATTACAGGTGCTAGCTATATTTAACAACACTTTGGTTATATTTGATAAAACTTTGTAATTCCCACAAATGAACTGTCCCGGGATTTACAAAAAAAAATATTAATTATTACTAATTTTCTTTTCGTGTTATTCAGTCAGCAGTAGAAGAAACTAGGCGACCCAAGTGTTCAAAATGATCTTGACACCCTCTTGTTTTTTTACAAAGTCGTGTCATCATCCTAGCGTTTATCCCGGTTTGGGGTCCGCTTGACAACCTAATCCCATGAATTGGCGTAGACACTAGTTTTTACGACAGCGACTGCCATCTGACCTTCCAACCCAGAGGGGAAATTAGGCCTTTTTGGGATTAGATCCGGTTTCCTTACGATGTTTTCCTTCACCGAAAAGCGACTGGTAAATATCAAATGATATTCCGTACATAAGTTCCGAAAAACTCAGTGGTACGCGCCGGGGTTTGAACCCGAGATCTCCGGATTGAAAGTCGGACGTCTTGCCGCAAGGCTACCAGCGCGCTTTTACAAAGTCGTGTGAAGCTAATTTTGAACGCCTTGTCCGCTCACTTTCTGCTGCCGACTATACAAATAATGAAATGTAAATGCGAGCTATATTATTACCGTGAAGACACCAGACCTAATCTTAACCGGGCCTTCACTCTTTCGTAAAAACTAACGCCAATGCCAATTCTTCGAATAATGAATTGAATGTTTTTTTTTTATCTTCTTTATCTTTTTAATGATACTCGTACTAAGCGGACTCCGCCTATTTAATAAAGCTTCAAGTGACAATTTAATAACAAGCGGTAGTCTCTTTCTAACCCTATGTATTAGAACGAGACTTCCGCTTGTAAATTGTCACTTGTAGCTTTATTAAATAGGCCACAGGCGCCTTTGAGCCGAGACAAAAGCTAAGAGAATGATTATTCATCTAAAAAAATCAGAGCAACATTTCCAATTGTTTTCCGCTGTCGAAAGTCAAGCATGAAAAACCTTTAAGTTTCCCCGAAAAAAGGGAAAAGTTGGAAGGGTCGTGTAATTCAGGCTTTATGGGAACTCGGTAATTGCTATTAGTCATTCGTATTTGACAGGCGGAGCAGGGTTCATTCTTGGTTCCGTGATCAATCTACGGAAGAATGGATGACCTTTTTAACCTGGTTTTATTTTGGGTTTGATTTTTTGTTTGATGACACAATTTTTTGTTGGACTTGTTTCATATTTGTTGTTGATTCATATTTAGTTAGTTTATGTATACGTATTAATGCTGTTATTATTTATAATTTAGTGTCTTCCCAATGATTTTTTGGAGCTCGTTCCAACACCCTGTCTACGCTTATTTTTGATTTGACAAGGCTTCTTGAAAACGCACGGCTACTTTTTTCCCAAACCACTCTTTAGTTAATATATAAAATTTTCCTCCAGCATGTGGGCGAAAACAGAGGATTATGTACTTATAAAGTGCTTTTACCCAATCCCGAAATGTGTGTAGGTGTTTGTAAGGTTATGTGAGATTGAAAATTGTTTTTTTCTCTTAAATTTTGTATGCGTGGGATTCTTTATTTTACAATTAATTTAGATTTTCCAGGAATAAAATATTTATAAATTAACTATACAAAGCTTAAAAGTCAATTATGTACGCGTAAAAGAAACATATCAAATCACAAGGTACCTATATAAGCTCTAACTGTAGTAGTGTAATGTGAACCGATGCCAGAGCGAGATGAGGAAAGGAAAGAAACGATGAGGATGATGTGGATGCTGCTGGTGGTGGGGATGGTGGGGGGAGTGGGGGGCAGCGAGTTCCCGGAGAGGGAGTGCTGCGACCCGGTGTACCCGCCGAATACTGCTACTACTGCGGCGGCGCCGGTCACCGTACCTGTCAGCAAGGCGGCAGGTAAGACATGTTTTATTTTCAGCTAGACCTTGAGAAGAATGACTAGATAATATGAATATCTTTATTCGTGAGAGAGAGACAACAAATCAGTCAGACGGGTTACGATATACAGGGTTTTTTTCAATAACTAGCCATATTGTAAGAGGTGATCATGTAAGTCATACTGAACAACTTTTTCTATGTTATTATACGGGGTTGGACCAACCCCGAAATAACAAAAAAAATTGTCCATGTCTGATCGGCCAAAATCTATGAAACAGACAAATTTATTTAGGGATTGTGGAGTTGGCCTACCAAATCACCTCGCACAATATGGCTAGTTATTGAAAGAATACCCTGTCTGTAATTTCTCAATTATTGTATTTGATACAAATGCAAACTTTTATAGGTATAATTCTTCTTAAAGCATGTTTTTGATACAACAATCGTTTAGAATAAGTACAAAACGCAAATGCCTCGAAACCCAGCTTAACCTACATTTTCAGCAAAACAAGCCGATTGAACGTAATACTTAAATAACATAGAATATTTGTATTTAATGTTTATAGAAAAATATTCTTTCTCCTGTGTAATAAGGTAGGCCGCAAACAAAGAATCTTTACCTTTGAGTAAATAGCGTTGGGATGTTTGAAGTCGAGCAAATATACAAGTGGGGAATATTGGGAATGTTGTCCCGGGAGACGCGGCCCGCGTAGGCTTATCAATCTTATCATTGTGTTTCGGGAACTATTCCAGATATTGATTTAGTTTGACGGACACGAGACACAGCTTGGTTAACAGCTGTTTAAATTACGTTAGCCCTTGACGATATTTAGCTTGAACGAAACTGTCAACTAAGTCAAGAATAGTAGGAAGCGGGTTGCCTTGTATGGAAATATCTGTACAAAGTACCCGTTTTCATTGTCTGTGAACATAGTTAGTCTCGTTCAGTTACTTAGATAAATCATATTGCGACCAGATTTTGTAAACTTTTTGACGCGAGTTTTTCTGTGATACAAATGAAAATTGCATACGAATAAAATTAAAACACCCATTATACCCAAGAGCCTTAAGTACACCGCACCGTTTCGTATAAAATATCTTCGTAAGCTAAACGAATCCCGTCAATCGCAAGATTGCAGAATTTTCCTGCCCAGCCGTGGGCGGCGTGGGCCCACTACCAAATCTCATAAATATCCCGATCTTTGCCAAACTCTTATTTCACAAACTGTTCTTAGGAAAATAAACTGTGATTTGTGGGAACTAAGTTAATTTTAAAATAAATAAAACGCAGTGTTAGTATTTTAAAGTTATTGTTAGAAGAGCTAGGGATACACGCACAGATGTGCCCGCCGGATTTGTCAGACGGATATGCCTTGCGGACAGATCCGTTCGTGTATGGCGCTATTCAGATGTGTCTGCAGGCAAATCCGTATCCAATTCGCGCCATACATCACGCACGGATTTGTCCGCCGGGCACATCCGTTGGACAAATCCGGCGGGCATATCTGTGCGTGCATCCCTAGCTATTTCATTAAGGGTCACCACACACCTAGCGGTTTTCCTCGCGGAATTAGCGGAAGTAGCGGAAATTCATAGACAAAATGCTTAATTTGTCTATGGTAGCGGAAATTTGTCTATGGCTTCCATACAAAAAATCTGCTACCATAGACAAATTTCCGCTACCATAGACAAATTTCCGCTACTTCCGCTAATTCCGCGAGGAAAACCGCTAGGTGTGTGGTGACCCTAATTTGGCGATAAAGTTAGAGTATTATTTAAATGTTTTAAAATTAGAGTGGGAAGTTTACACTCGAGGCTGTTCGAGAAGGATATTGTTTCAAATTTAGATTTCTTAGTATAATTAGTTTCAAAGGTCAATTGTAGTAGGTATTTGGAAGATGAGTTAAGGCCATTTACGTGCAGTTGCCATCAGATATACCTCTTAACATTCGCAATGCGAACACTGTGCTATAAATGCTATAATACCACAGACTTTACTTATAACTACACAAGTCGCAAGTCACGATCAACTCGAGGCTGTCAGCTAGTAATTAATGCCGACTGTACCGCAACTTCGCAACGTTGATGAACTACTATACGACATATGTGCTTGTACACTTATTCAATTCCGCACCTTATTAGCGCGCTATAAAGTTTGAATTCTTACTAGTTTTCGAATGCAGTTAGGTTTGTTTGGCGTAGCTGAACTTTTAGGGTTGTCATCGGAGCAGTAGATATGTGATGAGGTTTTTTTGTTTGGTCTCGTAGGGTTGCTGAGATGTATGTATCCGTTGATGACCACGGTGTTAGGCGGGATAACTATTCTTTTACTTTAATTCACGTCCAAAAAATATTTCTCTTACTTTTCTTACTCGCAATACGATATCAATTATGCCCTTAAACGGATTACCAGTATTTTTGTTACACCCTGTACCTATACCTTTTTTTATTGATGTAGGTACAATCTGTTATTATATCTGATGATGAAAAACCAAGTCCAACGTGAGTGAATTTGGGTTGCACAGAGCGGTTCCACAACACGTAGGGAGCTTAGCGAGCCATCCGGTTGCCTCTCGGTCACTGTAATTACGCACCATTGCCTTAACCATAGAGTAACTTATATAGAGTACAAGTGTTGAAAAAACTCGTAGCCTAGTAAATAAATAGGGGTCAAACTAAAACAAGAAACGTAAAAATAACGAATACTTGTTACTCGGTGAAGTTATTATGAAGGAGCCAGTAAAAACGTTTCGATAAGAAATAATTGCAGGCGCTGCCCGCCGTAAACAATACTTTAAAATGGCCGCGATACGGAGAACACATCCACAGTTCACTACGTGGGGTTCGAGTGTCAGCGACTGTTAGGGGATTTAATCACTAGATCCTCACTAAATCCCACTATCTACTTATCAGTCGGCCTAACGATTTTGGCCTGTCAGTTGTTTGGAGCTGTAAAAATTTTGTTCTAACTGACAGGCCGATATCGTCAGGCGGGAGTCGGTGGGCTCCGTAAAAGAAACATCGCAGGAAAAAGGACACTAACACACGGAAGAGAAAGATACACGTGCAGATTTGCTCGTGAATAATACTTTACATTGGCCGCGATACAGAAAACACATGCATGATGACTTAAGTGGAGCTCGAGTGTTAACGACAATTTGGAAATTCAACCACTACATTCTCCGTGAAGAAAAACGTCCCAAAAAGGGACACTAACCTAGGATACACGCACAGATCTGCTATTCAGAAAAAAAACATTATAATGGCCGCGATACGGAGAACACATCCACAGTGAGTCTGTGGGGCTCCAGTCGACTATTTGGGATCGAATTGTAAGATTACCCAAGGATCCCTTAAAAGGATAAATTCACCTTTGTAATGGCGTTTTCCTAATGTTTTAAATCTTTGACTTGTGGCCTTGTGGTTTCTCAAACAAAGAAGATTTTTATAGACTGCTATTTATAAACTGTACATTTTTCGAAAAAAATAATACACGACGGCAAGAAATACACGTCTATCTCTATATTTTATTATAACGCAAAAAAGTTTTTCTTTTTAAGTATTTCTCGACATCTCTCAAACTCTCTCAAATCATATCCCCGTAACCAGAAATGAGCACAATGGCTCATTTCTGATAGACAAGCACATATAAATATTGGTTTTTTTTTACTTTAAGTACTTTGGTTTAAAAATGTGTTCGATTTTATTAATTCTAGTATCTTAATTTATTTTTTGTATAATAATTTAATAAATCCAAATTTAATTTTTTCCTAGGTTTATTCAATGATTTATTTTTCGTTCCATTATAAGTAATTAATTATTTAGTTACTGTAGCGACATTTGCGTGTCGCGTGTCGCGCGCACTGGGACCTTACCCTTATCGCCTGCCATCGGCCTATGTTTATGAGCACAAAAGCCCGCTATTACCTTTGAAGTATTCGGACTTTAAAAATCAGATTTCTCACTCTTCAATTCGATAACTCCCGTACGGCTACCATGAGTTTGACATTGTCCTTTTGACATGTCAAACTCATGGTAGCCGTACCTACTGATTTATCTCTCATTTTTAAATAAAAAATAGTTGGTAAAAAAGTAGTTTTTTTAAGTCTATAGAATACATGTATTTTTTATCATCCTATTTCTGTGAATTAAAAAGCGCATCAGATAATGTAGTACACGTACAGTCGCCAAATATATCGGAGCGACAAAGGTACTCAAAATATCTGAACATGCACTTTAGAGGCGTTGTTCAGATATTTGTAACCCTGGTCGCTCCGATATATCTGATGGCGTACCCTAAGAAATATACAAAAAGCTCCCTTGAGTATATCACGTCTCGAGATTGGCCCACCACTTTCTATTATAACAATGTAACTGTACACTTATTAAATTTATGCAACTCGTAAACGACATCGTGAGAATCGAGTCTCTTAGCATAATGCTGATAAACAAATTTTGTCCTTACAACGTAAGTGCAAGGTTTGATTCCGTGCGACAGTATGAAAAATTCGTGTTTTTGACACAATCTATCTGGCCCTTCGGTCTAGACACTATAAATTATGTAAATGAAAAGTGAAGCTTAGACGAGATGATTTTTATGTAAATTTTTTGTTGAATTTTCTAAAGGTTTTTATTTTAGCAAAAGTCTTTTGATGCTAAGAACTTTTGTGAAAGGAAAGTTCGTGTAATGGATTTGAAAGTTTATTTTCGAGGTATTTGGAGGTTCCAAGTAAAATTTGGTAGATAGTAATGTGACTTATCTGTAAGTGTTTAGAAAAATATGTAAAAAAGACATATATATTTATTTATTTTATTTATCAGACGACGTAGAGATATATGAGTTCGTCCTTTTACAATCTTTAAGTAATTTTGACATAAAACTATGAATGTAGGCGGCTTATTCTTCCTCCTAGCGTTTATCTCGGCTTGGGGTTTGCTTGACAACCTAATCCCATAGGCAATTTATTAAATTGGCGTAGACACTAGTTTTTACGAAAGCGACTGCCATCTGACCTTCCAACCCAGAGGGGAAACTAAGCCTTTTTGGGATTAGATCAGGTTTCCTTCGCTGAAAAGCGACTGGTAAATATCAAATGATATTCCGTACATAAGTTCCGAAAAACTCAGTGGTACGAGCCGGGGTTTTGAACCCGAGACCTCCCGATTGAAAGTCGGACGTCTTACCGCAAGGCTACCAGCGCTTATTGTAGGCGGGTTATTATCAATGTAAAACTCGATTCACTCAAATCTCAAAATATAATTTTCAATTTGGTATCTAATATCATTGTTTGTATTCAAATGAAACTATATATTTTAAATTAAAATTTATTCAAATCTGATAAAATTTGGATTAAACTAAGGAGGTTTATGGTTGACACAATTGAACCTCCAACAAAATCTAATTAGTACGAAAATAAATTTTAAAACTAAATTAAGTAAGTAAATCTTATCTAGGCATTAGATGTTTTTTCTTTGAAAAATAAAACCTTAGGCTCGAAGCCTCTGTAGTAATTATAGGCTATTTTTTATGAACTAGGTAAAATTAGAAGATAGGGCGCTCTGCCCTGCAAATTACCTAATGAAGCAAAACTCTATTATTATTTTAAGACCCTGTATAAAATATATTATAAGATAGCTCTATTATAGCTATTTTAAATACGCTACCTTCGTGTTACAAAGTGGATATTAAAATATTTAAACTTGTATTTATTAGGTAATTTAAAATAAATGTTAACTACATTAACTACCTAATTACTATTAATATCTCTTATCAAGTATAAATGCTTATTAAAATAATCGCCTTATAGCAGATTTTTTTAAAATCCAACATCAAAATATCGCAAAATTATAGAAAAATCTTAGCTTTAGGTACAAATTTCATAAATATCAATTTTAATATGTACCTATTCGATCGCTCCAGGGTACATTTTATTCACATGACGACCTTCAAAAGTTATCAATGAAATTAGCGAACAATTCGGAAACTATCCGACTTCTTGGTGTGAGAAGTTAGTTTCATAAATACTTTATGAAAAAAGGAAAATTAAATGTTTAACGAGTTCACAAAAGCGATGAACTTTAGTGCGGTGGATAGACACGCTATATTAAGCCGAGGTTTCATTGGCTCGACATAGAGGAAAACAGAATGATCACTAGGAAGAAAACTTCTGTCTTCTAAGTACCGTCGAATGCTACAACTTTTCCTACGATGCTCAACTTTGCCTGGCTTGAAAAACAGGGTTTTCTTCACCAAACAGCTATTTAAGTATATATTATTCCGCTTCAGCTGTTTGGTAAAAAAAGTTGTCAGTTGACGGTAGCTTACTACGAGAAAAGCTACATATGCGTAAAAATATAATTGATGGTTTACTGGATGTAGAGTTTTAACGTGCCTTTCTTGCAATCAATATTTTTGTATAGTACATTACACAACTAGGGTGGTAAAACAAAACTTTATTACCTCCCGTGTTGTGTACATCATTTTATGTCTACACTTGGCCAGAAAGCGTCTTGTTTTGTACGCGCAGCGTGCGGAAAAAGCCACTTTATGGCCAGGTGTGGCATTAATGTATTTTTTTTTACATCGCTTGTGATAGTTGTTATACGTAACTAGTGGCTCTCCGACACATGCTCTCTAATCTTAAAGTTCTTAAACCGATTTAAATATAACTAACAGGCACTCCAACTAAATTATACTACTGGTACAATAAAACTTTATTAAAAAGAGGGTCGTGACTTTCGCGTATACACTAAACCTTCAAACGATTATATAATATATGATTAATGTACATAGTATAAGTTAAAAACAAATACTCAGCTGTATATTTAAAATAAAATACGCAAATGAAAAATATAAGCACTCATGATTTTATTCACTCACAAATAATCGTTAGTTGTTTAACGGGAGCGATGAGACACTGAACAGTTTTAAAGCGTTTTAGAATATTAATGGACTATCTGCGCAATCCAACTTCTGCGCAGAACTGAAGTCTACGTGCTTATACATACTTTCATTTATATATCACTCAGAACTTAAGTCAGTTGTACTTCGAAATGGAACATTTTAATTTTAGATCGGTATCAGTGATTCGTTGGGGTTTAAATTGAAGTGGCCTTTAATTTAGTCCTTGTTATTTCATTTCTCTTCTCTTTTGGTTTATTTATTAATTATTTCTTCTTAGTATAAAATTAAATTAATAAGTTCTGCCTATTTTAAATACTTAGATAGAAATCATTCTTATTTGCTGTGCGATCTTAATTTTCTAGCGATGTTAATAGAAATTTAATCCGTTTAAAAAACGCTTTTAAAGGGACGCAGCTATACAACAGAACGAGATCGCAATATCGTTAGCTCCCTCTAATGCATAGCTGCGTCCCTATAATGGCCCATCATGTAGAGGAGCCATGAGATGGGTACTCAGAGATATTCGGCGTTGGCGATACAACTTTCGGCAATAATTTAGAGAACTAAGATGGACCAATGAGCGATCGTCTAAAATCGAGATCGGACGCGCCTTTAGAATTATTAATCCAAAATATTTCAAAAGCTCAGGTATTTTCATTGTTTGCTTGTCTAATTAGTAGTTCTGCAGGGTCTTTGCTCGTTATGAGTCACAAAGATGGAGCCACAGATCACTTAACATGAGTTGCCGACACATCTTACTTTTTTTTTTTCAATATAATATTTAGTGTAACAAAACTAAAATTAAACTTAAAAATCACATCTTACTTACATATTATCATAGATCTTTCCATACTGATTCTTACTAATGTAACGCTGTCAATTACCTCTGCACTCAAAAAAAGGACAAGCGAACTAGGTACTTCGGCTATTTCATCAATAACCAAAATTTGGTAAGGATTTAATAAAGTTTATTTGATTATAACTCAAAGTTTACGTATAAATAATAAAATATGTTGGTAAATTAATAAGCCTTCGTTTTGAAGTCCCAAAACTTAAGTTACGTAACTATTTAGTAGACGAAGTTTGCTTGCTGCTAACACAACATTTTTTCAGTTTATTTAGATGAAATTTGGTATAGGGTATTAATTCCGGGGAAGGACATGGAAGGAATGAAGTTGCACGTTCGAATCGCGAGAGCACCTTAATTTATCAAGAACATATGTAATCGACATGTTGCCTTTAAAAGTAAAGGTCAACTCGGCGAAGACCGTCAGTCGGCGAACACCAATCATGTTTCATCATTCTTTTTTTGATTGGTGGATTTTGACAGCTTCTGTCAGCGTCAGTGCCGCCACCTAGGATTCAGAAAACCCTTATTGCTTGCTATCCGATCTTCGCCGACTGACGGTTTTCGCCAAGTTGACTAGTAAGAACAATTCCTTTCACTTCCCGTCATAAACAAAAGAAGGTCAAGATTGTGAACACACAAATAAGGTCAAGTGTAAGACCTCTTTTCTTTATAATATTTGAATGCGGAGTCTATTTAATATTTTCTGAGGGATGGTAAGCTGGGCATTTATCAAAGGCTTTACCGGCGATCGATATTTTTTCCAGGTCAGGTTGACATAGGCCTGCTGGGAAGAATTGGTAACTTTCCTTGTATTCAGAGCAATGACGCGTAGTTTCAGTGTCCGCGAGGCAACCGGATGGCTCGCGGTATTTAATTCATCCTCCCCTCCCTCAATTTCCAGTATCTCAACAAGAACAAGCATGTAAATTGCCATTCCCACCGGCTAGTCAGTCGATTCGTCGTCGATCAATAAGTAGGTGTCCCACTAATTAAACATGTGTATGTATGTATGTATGTGTATGTATGAATGTATGTGTATGTATGAATGTATGTGTATGTATGAATGTATGTGTATGTATGAATGTATGTGTATGTATGTATACTACAGATATGTATTGCTAAGCTCACACGCATTTGACTCATTATTGTGACAAAAACGAGACTTAATCGAGACCAAGTGCGGGTAGTTCAAAAAACCGGCCAAGAGCATGTCGGGCCATGCTCAGTGTAGGGTTCCGTAAACTGAGACCATTAATTCAAAAGGTCGTTTCTTACGGGAAATTTGGCGGCGCTTACGTCATTTTTACTTACGTCCTTTCACTATGGGTTTTTGAATGATAACTCAAAAACGGCTCAACCGATTTATTTCAATATAGTTTTCATTGAAGGTACTCATTAGGCCTCAGTTTCATGATTTTTTTTTAAATTTTAGGACCCACGATTCAAAAGTTAGATGGGGGGGGGGACGCCCTGTTTTAAACTTTCGGAGCTATTATTTCCGAAAGTATTCATTTTATCCAAAAACTGTGATAAAAGACCCTAATTCTTTTTAACAGACCTATCCAACGATACCCCACACAACTCGGTTGGAACGAAAAAAAAATTCGCCCCCCACTTCACGTGTATGGGAGTTACCCTAACAAAATATATTTTTCGCGTTTTTATTCTACCGTTTTGTCGGCTTAGTTAATACACATATTCAAACCAAATTTCAGCTTTCTAGTGCTAACGGTCACTGAGCTAGACCGCGGACGGACGGACGGACGGACGGACATGGCGAAACTATAAGGGTTCCGTTTTTGCCATTTTGGCTACGGAACCCTAAAAACTCGCATGACTGAGATGCTGATATGATTCCTCGCCAGTCTGCCTGCGACCTCGTGGTCGCTCGTGGTCGTAACGCTCGTGCGTTACGACACGCTCGAAACGTCAAGAAAATAATAAAAGTAAGTGCACGAGATTAAGTCCCGTTTTTGTCGAAATAATATGTACGTATTCCTTTATAATAAATAATTCAATATATGTATGTAGGATGCGCAGATTGGAACGTAAGGAACGAGTGACTGTGCGAGAGAACGGTGTATGAAAGATATAGTAAAACTCTATGAGATATTTTAAAATAGAACGTTGGAATTCTAGAAGATTCGCGGAGATACGGTTTTTCGGACGACGGTGATGGTGTAGTTTTCATTGTATTTTTCCTAAATATATTGTATTTCGATTTATCTGGTGTATTGACTTCGCCCGACCCACATGTATGTATAAAACTAAGACAAAACTCAAAGTTCTAGAGTCTGGCATAAGTTAATTTCGATACAAGATAAGAGCTGGAAATTTCTAAGAAACTCTCGATGTTATCGAGAAGGAAAGTTTGGGGTCTTATCAAAACCGTATGCGTGTATCTATAACCAGACTCCCACGACTCTAGGCTTTGAAACTTTGTTCTAATTTACCTACCTCAGATCTGATAAAAATATTTAAATTACGCAAGAAATTTGATAACATGAATAAAATTTTCAATCTAGTTGTGAAAACTCAGAATTGTTGATTTTCCCAGTTTCTATTTACTGATGCGCATGATTGGACATATCTACTTAAGGCCATTCCTCGAATCGGACAAGCCACGCCCATCCGTTAGAGACACGTTTATGGCTCCAGTGCACGAAAGAAAGAGATGCAGCGCTCTTAAGGATCAGACTTTTCGACTAAACTACGATAAATAAGCTAATCTATGAAGTTTTGTGTAATTATGTTTCTGTGACTTTTTAGATAAACCAGAATACCATATTTTTTACTTAAATATATTGCTTAATCTCTTATAGTTTAAGTAACCTAAGAAAAATAAGGGGAAAAGGACCCAATTTCGGATTTTATTTCTATCGAGGTAACTTTCAGCAATCGTGTTTCGGCTTGTGCCAAAAACAAGAGTATATAGTCTAATAATATAGATTTGAAATTAAATTCAGTCTCTTTTCCCGTTTAGTCACTAGAGGGTTTGAAAAAACCTATAATTTTTCAAATAGGCCCTTAATTATTTAAAGAGTATACAGTGCCACGTACGATTTTTTCAGCCTAATACTAGGCATCCCACTGCTGGGCAAATGCAATTGTTCCAGCCGGTCACTACAAAATACCGTCCGGCCAATTTTTTTTTTATAAGCATAGATTAAAAAATCTCTAATGTTTTTTACGTAAACTTCTTGATGAAACGTCACAAACACACCATCTCGCCCTTTAACCGGTCCGCAAAGTGCGAGGTGATTATTATTTCAGTACTCCACGAAGTTGGGCAGATTACCCCGGCTATGTACAAATTACATGACCGCAACGCACCCGCGTCTGGGGTCGCGGGCCGAGTCTTATCCGGGATCTAACCCAACACATGGGTATGGTATGAAACTATGGGTTTTTACATGGGTAGCCTGAAAATTATAATGCAGAAGTAATGCTTGTCATCGTTGGGTTGAGTTTAGTAACTAGTGTGAAAGTGTGAACCTTGACAAGGGAAGTAATTAAATGGTCAGCCAAAAATATTTTAGTCACCAGAAAATATAATGGGCATGGATTATGTTAGACTTTTACTGTTCTACGTTTTTTTTAATACCACGCCTGATGGTAAACATCAGCTACCGTAGCCTATGGACGCCTGCCAATCCAGAGGTTTCTGCTGACGAAAACATAAATTTATTGCAGACCCTTTTGCCTGTAGAATTTGTGTATATTACGTGATATTACTAATATTTGTTCCCGAGTTGTGGATATTTTCAATGTATTTTATTAGTATCTACATAAATCTATTGTATCCGTAAATGGTAGTCTAGTTCTCACAATGAAAGCTAAAGCTTGCAAGCTAAAGCTCAATAAATTGAGCTTACTGTCGTTCAAGGATTATTTGTGTAAGATTTTCCGATAATAACTATTTTTTTAAACGTTTAAATTTAACTTTATTTATAGAAACTTGTAATGTTTTAAAGTTAGAACAGAGTTTCGGTAAGATAATTAGTAATTTGAGATTAGAAAACTCAACTAGTAAGTATTTTATACACATTTAAGGTGGTCCAAACCTTGACGTTAAAATTTTTTTTTTGGATTCCTCACGTCGAGGACTATCAGATTATACCCCATATATTATGTTAGCCAATTTTTCGTTGTTTTCGAGTTATGATTTTTTTACTTTAACTTATAGTCTTTTTACTTTTACTCTTACTTTAAGAAATTCCATTGAAAACTATTGAACTTTTTTGAATGTTTTTTTGTAGCATAATCCCTTACAATCGGCGCAGTTGCCAAAAAAAAATCAGCATGGCTGCGAGTTGGAAAATGAGAAAAAAGTCAAAGTTTTACGTTCAAGCATGACAAGCTTAAATAAAAAAAATTACAAGCAATTTCAAGCATCTATTTGTGATGATTCGTGGTTTAGTAGTGTGCAAGGTAAATAAATATACTAAAGATGTTTGGCTTCGACCTGTCGTAAATGCTATTGGTAATCCCTAATAGTGGTCACTCGTCACAATTTAATGTGACATTAATGTCTTCTGATTTGATCATTATCTTTTGATGGATTGAAGGGACACTTGATTTACCAAAGAGGGTTAATGTATTTGTTCGAAAAGCATTAAATATATAGTTTTGGTTATTTGGGTTTACGTATAGATTCTTAGTGAGTATTTTAACATTGAGTTTTAATTGCCTTGTCTTTCATTGTAACTCATTTTGAACGATATTTATTATTAGGTTTCTGTAACTTCAAATTTACTCAATCTGCCATATTTTTGGTAAAATTGTGTGTTTTAATGTGTTAAATTATAGTGAGTATCGTTAATTATACCTATAATGACAAATATAGTTTAAAAAATATACCTAAACATATTAACATACTCGTAAAGTACATATTAAAATAATATTTTTAGTTCATATGGTAGTCGTAAGGTATTTACTATTTATCTATGGACTAGTAATTGACAGAAAATTTACTTGTTTCATTTTCATTAGTTCAATATTATACATTTTCGGTGATATTGTCAGAAAGGGCCGTATTCTGACTTTAAATCACGTTAAGACACGATCCAAATACAACTTTAAATCATTAACTACGCAATACATCTTAACGCCTAAGCGTCTGAATCAGAATGCTTAATAATTATTCCGATGAAACTCCAATTCAACTCCATTATTGATTGATTTTTTGTTGTGTTATGTGGGGATACATTGTGTTTTTAGTGTAGGTATTGTTTATGTACCAGCGTCGTGGTTTTATTTGCCGCAACATCATGCTGAGTGGGGATCCTATTTAACGTCTTTGCGTTGTTTGATTTCTTGCTTTGTTTAGTGTGTATTTGTGACGTCAAATAAATGTATTTTCTTTCTTTGTATTTTCAAGTTAGAATATGGCGCAAAGTATACTTTTACAGTACTATATTGTACACCCGACCTTCATTTCATATAGACCTAGTAACCCAATCGAAAATAAAAGTAGCTCGACCTTCAAACCAAATCAAACCGAGTCTCCAATACGAAAGTGACATTCGACTTTCTATCAGAATTCTTTTATATCACCGATTGCCTGGTAGACCTCGCCAAGTTAACTCCGACCGCGGTATTTTGATTATAGTCCTTATGTCGTTTGAGTAAGGTCGTCGTTAGCTGCATGGGGGGTATGTCAGCCCCTGAAAGTCAAGGCAAAGAGGCAGGTAACGGTTTCAGGCACGCAAGCGATGCGATAGACAAATTGCCAGACAAATTATCAGTCTATTGTGTTTTTTTTAGACAGATTTGTAGAACTGAAAGAACAAATCAAATTGTTTTTAATGAATATTTTGATTTGTTTATTTTAAGGCCGTTCCTCGATTCGGACAAGCCACGCCCATCCGTTAGAGACACGTTTATGGCTCCCGTGCACGGAAGAAAGAGATGCAGCGCTCTTAAGGATCAGACTTTTTGACTAAACTACGATAAATAAGCGAATCTATAAAGTTTTGTCTAATCTTGTTTCTGTGACTTTTTAGATAAACCAGAATACCATATTTTTTACTTAGTTTTGCTTAATCTCTTATAGTTTACGTAAGCCAAGAAAAATAAGGGGTAAAAGGACTCAACTTCGGTTTTTTTTCTATCGAGGCAACTTTCACCAATCATGTTTTGGCTTGTGCCAAAAACAAGAGTATATAATATATATTCGAAAATAAATTCAGTCCCTTTTCCCGTTTAGTCAGTAGAGCGTTTGAAAATAACTATATATTTTCAAAGTAATTAGCCTGCCTTGGGCACCGGAGGCTTTGGTCACTTTTTCCTTTGTATATGACATCTATATACATTTATAATTTAGACAGATTTGTGTTGACTGTGGCGAAAATTTATTAGTACTGTTGTTAATTTAATCGAATGGCATGTCACAAATTGATATCCAAGAGCCGTGTCAGTTGTTAAGGAGAATACCTATGTCTTCAGGGGTCTGGACCGGTAGGTTAAGGGGGCTCTAAGGGGGCACTCCTGTAGTAGGTATGTGCTGGACAGTTTGAGAGAATATATCTAATTTAAAAAACATTATGTAGGTACCTATAGGTATCCATCTGTTAAGTATACCAAAACTACCAATGTACCAAAGAATAAAACTTAGCTACAACAACACAAACCTCAAGTGCTCAATAAAACCTTGATACATTATTAACTTAAATTTTTGTCTTTCAAAACTTTCTAAACCTTACCCCACTATTCCAACACGTTTTAAACTATAGGTAACAAATTAAGTGTTAAAACAAATAATAAAGCAGGTATGTATTTGAGTTGCCGAACAAATAGAAAACTAAACAGTATGTGACGATTACTGGAGTTCAAACTGAGGGCTCGGGGGACTGTATCAATTATTCACACTAGCCTTGGGCAGGACTAGTGGTGGGCATGCCTGACGAATTTGGCCGAAGTTTAAACAAGAATTAGCCGAAAATAATTATGAAAAGTTTTGAGTAGACGAGGGATGGCACTGGCAGAAGGTATTTTTAATAGGTGGAATATTGATCCGGTCAAGTTATAGGGTAGACAAACAAACTAATAGTTTTGAAATTATTATAGCATCATACCTTTAGGTATAGTGCTTATCACATGCTACCGTCCGCCCCCCTCCCCTGACGCTACCCCCTCTTTGAGCAGGAAATGTGTCCCTGTTGGCGAGCTTTTTTATTTGTTAAGTGAAAGTCGGACTCGCGCTCCGAGGGTTCCTTACATCAAACAATTTTAACAATATTTTATATCGTTAGTCCGACTCACGCTTGACCGGCGACTCCTTATTATTTTTCTATTTTCTATAGGTAAAAGCCAATTTTATATATTTTTTCAAAAATTTTAGGCTCAGTAGTTTCCGAGAAATGGGGAGAGGGGTGTATAGTCAATTTCCGCCTCTTGGCTTGCCATTGCCAAGTTACTTCGAGCTGCTGTAGTAGGTTGATGCAGTGGACAAATTAGGATGAAATTGCAAAACTATTTTTTTTTTATGTATAACGCCTGAAATTAATAACGTAAGCCATTATGCGCTTAATATTCAAACATAACAATAAACTTGATGTCTTAAAATTTGTGTTTTCCACCATTTTGTGTAGAATTATCCGAGTTACGTTAAAACCTGTGGCCGTAAAATAGGCCGAATGCCTTACATTTTGCCGAACGCCGAAAACTACTCTTGTATTAGGTACATCACTTCGTTACAACGCAAAGCCACGTACAGACAAGCCAGTGTTTATTAGAGATATGAACTTTATTGCCCTACAACCTTCTTTGGACCTCCTTGAGTAAGTACGCGTATGTTTTTAACCGACTTTAAGACTTCGAAGGAGACTGCGCGACGCCTTTTAAGAGTCGCCAGGACGCTCGCGTTCCCATACAAACGTAGTTTAGCTCTGATTTTAAAATGACATGCTTTAGAATCACGAAATTTGGCATGGGCATTTTAGTAGTACAGATCTATGTCGGTAATTCGTTTTCGTTGCAAAAAATTGTAATACAAAGAAAATACAACCAGATACAGATTTACATACAAAACTTATTTTTGCTATATTTTCTTTGTATTACAATTTTTAGCAACGAAAACGAATAACCGACATAGATCTGTACTGCTAGAATGCCCATGCTAAATTTCGTGGTTCTAAAGCATGTCGTTTTAAAATGAGAGCTGAACTACGTTTGTATGGGGACGCGAGTTCACGCGAGCGTCCTGGCAACTCTTAATGTTCAATTTTATGTGTCCTGATTATGTTTCTAATGACAAGCACTTGACACATATTGAAATTTTGATTGGCTGATGACGTTACCTCCTTAGTCAAAACGAGACACAGCCCTCTGGATAAACTTCTCTTTCGGTCTCACTTTGTGATCGAAGAATTAGATCCATTTCATATAAATCCATGGGCGCCACACGCACACGCACACAGCGAATAATTTCTTCTATAGTTTAGGTTTAGACGTATAATAAAGAGTCGTATTTAAATCGTTGAGAAAGTCAATACTTATCTTCATGTAATCTGATTATTTAATTCTACAACCTGGTTTTTTTTATTTCCGTTAATTTCACGGCTAACATTCGTTCGAGCTTAAATTAAGTAAATTTTTCAAAGACACCAGTATACTAATCAGCTTCATTTCTGAAAAAAATCTAACAAAACCTATTTTTTAATTTCTGATAGCGTAAAATCAACATTAAATTATTCTTTTGTTCTGAGACACCGCTACAAAATTACGTACGTACCTGTGTATTGAGCCAATAAAATATGCTACCTACCTTTATATCTCGGACTATTAATGTTCGAAATTACAAACAATTTACATTTGTTTGGTTAATTATAATACCATGGTTACATAACTACGTTTCTACGCCTCAAACAATAAAAGATATGCTCAACAAATTTTAAAAATATATAGTCTTTTGAGTGTGTCTTTTTTATTCAAACTAAGTAGTATTGCCAATGTACCTAGGTATGTTAAAATCCGTCTAATCGACATTGCTTGTCAGTCTTGTCACCCTACAGACATATTCGATTTCGCAATACATTGAGCGTTCGAATAAAATTTAAAGTGCTTATATTTAAAATGTAACCACAAGTTATTTATAAATGTTGCTGAACAAACTTTAAGCAGTAGAATCTACGTTTTAATTTATTGCTCGTGTTAAAAGCAACAACCTGTATGCGAAAATTAATGGAAAAATTCAATGGGGGATCAATGTTACTCTGAGTCCGTAGGAAACACC
Organism: Pammene fasciana; assembly: GCA_911728535.1. Classification (NCBI taxonomy): domain Eukaryota; kingdom Metazoa; phylum Arthropoda; class Insecta; order Lepidoptera; family Tortricidae; genus Pammene; species Pammene fasciana. Next base: position 5,749,830 of record OU452295.1, read on the forward strand.
TTAAACAACCCTACACGTGATCCCTGGGTGGTGCTAAAAGAGTAACAAACTTGGCAGCTGCACTGTCCCACCTGGACCTCGCAGCACTCACTGGATTTTCTTCACCATCTGCTTTCTCACTACTACATTTTTTTTCTATGTTTTGAAAATCCAGACCCCGCCAAGGGTACGGGCGGCTGGATTCTTTTAAGGCTATAATGGCTTTATTTCTTATGAAAATTGGTGCAATGATTTATTTGATTCTCACTACTACTTACCCCAGAGAAAAAATGCCTATCTATATCTAGTGACATGTAGCCACACGATAAATAAAATAAATAATGGAAAAATACGGTATATTTATTTACCATTAATTCTCATGCGGGACCTCAACTCGGCAAGCGTCGGCAACTTGGCGATGCTGCTGTCAACCTCCGTCTGCCAAGTGACAGGGGATTAGCCCACTGGATGAAAAAGGGACGAATTGTGAAACGAGCCCTTTAAAACTGTTTTATTGTGCAATGAAGTGGTAAAATGATTATGGACAAGTGATATAGTCAGAGCAACAAGGGAGGAAAATTATATTTATTATTTTGACAAAAACGGGACTTAGACGACGGTGGCGGTGACGGGACTTTGACTGACGGGACGGTGTACGCGATTAAGTCCCGTTTTTGTCAAAATAATAAGGTGTCAATCGTTTCGTTATTATGGCCCGGGTAACAAAGGTTACATTTTAACAGACTTCAACGTGTTTTTTGGTACGTAATCGATTTCACAGTTTTTTAAGCTTTTTCCTCGTTAACGGGTATTATTATACCATATTTAGGTTCATGAACGATGAAATGAACTTATGACACGTGAAAAATTAGGACAAAATTTTTTGCCCTTTCGGCAAAGCTCTATATGAAAGAGGTTCATTAATCATAATTAGGTATTGTAAGTGTATATTGAGGTCATGAATAGGTTTTTCATAGGGACTAAAGGATATAAATCGATTTGTCGTTTTATAAGTAGCTGCTTGGACTCGTTTAGACTTTAGACGAAGTCATTACTTAAATAAAATATTAAGTTCTACATAAAGACTATAAAATAATTAAATATACTGAGTTATCTCGGGGTTTTTTGAAAAAACCTGTTCCGAGTCCTGTTTCGAACAACAATTATTGCAAATTTTATTGCTGTAGTTTTAAGTTTTTTTCCAACAATCGACAGAATAAAATGGGAGGTTTTTGTGAGGTTGTTAGTTCGTGCCTGGCGGCAACTTTTTTCCACATACCTACCTATATATCTGCAGAGCCTAGATACCTAGGTACCTTGTACATAAATGTATTGTCTGTCGACTGTCCCTAACTTCCAAAGGTTCGATTGTTAGCAAACCATTGTCAAAAAAAGGCATTGTCCTACACAATTTTGAATTTTTGTGTCTTTTTTTTAACTGATTAAATAGGCAGATTTTTTTGAAAGGTTTATTGAACCCTATCCGTGGGCCACATTTTCAAGAAAACCAAAGGCACTTGGGTGCATTAGTTGACCATTGGCGACGGTTCTAAGTGGTTGGGAAAAAGAAAAACAATGTGTGCTCGTTTTAATACTTGCGTGCTTAGAGCATTCAAACCGGAGTAGCCTTGTCTGTCATTTTCTATACAAAAGTCTGCTGATTATCGCGGCGGAGGGGAATGTCAAATGTATGGCGTACGTAACGTACAAATAGCCACGTCACATAAACGTCGGTCCATACAATAAATGTCATTTATGTTTCCGGCAGAGGAGAACGCCTGTCAATGGCCACTCTGGTTGGTTAAATGCTTTAGGACTGGCGTGCAATAATCAAGAATATTTTGATCGCATTTCCTATCCACGTTTTTTACCGCTACAAAGATTTATTTAAAAATGAAAAATCTAAACGGCACGCGGTTCGCTCTATAAGCATCATAATGAGAAAATAAATCAACTGTAGAAAAGTGGCAGGCAATTGCGAAGCTTTTGCGGGCCACGTAGGTTTGGCAGCGCACACCAGCTTACTCTGACCTCCAGCGGGCTTTGAATCAGTCCCTTTGTCTACGTAATTAGGCTGTGAGCCGGGGGGTCGGAGACCAGGTTATGCTGGTGCGTTATTTGTGGCCTATCTCCTCAGTCGGCCTTGAGCTGTTCTGACGTAGCGAATCCACTCCTTTATTTCGTATGCTGGGGCTAGTGGAGTCATTTTTCAGGGGAATATTACAACGGTGGTGATTTAAAGTAAGCGATGACGGTTTTTTAATGAAATATAAGTTATTAATAACATTCTGGCCAACCTATTATGCGTATAATTGCACAGCAAGACATTTTACTATGTAATGTTGCTATTATTATACTTTTAACACATTTAGTGACTCGGCGCATTGGTGCACACTGTAATGCCGACTGTAATGATATTGTAGTTGATAGAAAAAATGACATTATTATTAAATTTTTATTTATAAATCATGAAATTGGCTACTCGTGAAATAGGTATTTTTTTCTAAAACGATTGGCCAAGACTTGGATCTATATTTTGAACTATAGGGATTTATTATATTTATTTAGAAAAAACAGGTTCTTTACTTATCTTAAGTTACTATCATGAAGTGCTTTGGATTTTAACAAAACTCAAAAACACGTTAAACAACAAAAAATGCCAAAGAATAGATTAAGCCAAACGTCACTTTTGACAAGTGAAATCCTTCTTAGTATCAAAATGAAATGAAACCATTACATGATAATATTTTTCGAATAGCCCTCCCAGTTCAGAATACAAATAACTACTAACATGTAATGATAAGGATATACATCGTGTAACTATACATCGTGTACACGCCCCGACATCGGAATTCTCCGATCGACCCTCTATTATAACCTTGATCCGAGACCGCCGTAATTCGGATACCTTCGCGTTATACGTACATGTAAAGCTGTCGAATGGTATAAGCCTACAACTTAAGATTAGGTTGTTTTTCCTATAACTATTTTTTTTGTCTATGCTATTGTGTTATCAAAATCTCATCATCATCGGGTTTTATAGAAGGCTGTTGCAAAATACATAAAAAAAAAACATAGTAGCACTTTATTGAACACAAAAACAAAACTAAACAATTTTAAGAGATATAGGTACAAAGGCGAACTTATCCCTATAAGGGATCTCTTCCAGCTAACCGTAGAGTAACTGAGTGGAGAATGTAAAGAAATAGATAGACAAATTATCAACGTAAAACAAGTGTGTCCAAATATAGTAAACTCATGTTAAGTTCTTAAGAATATAAATACAATAAAATCATTAATTAATTTAAATACATAAGAAAAACTTATCGCACAAAATGCGGACTTAATGCCATAAGGCATTCTCTACCAGTCCACGTTAAGGCAAAGACCCAAATTATCATATTAAGCCTTATTTTGTCGGGAAGGCAGTGTTTACACCGTGTAATTATATATTTTTTGTAACGGAAATACAAATACAAAGTACTAACTGTTCTAATAATCCAATACCTACTTACTTAAGATAAAGATCCTTTAACAAATTCATGAAAACTGGCGCAAGATTTGTATCGAACTGTCAACATTTTATTAAAAATTCGGTACCAGCTCGTTAAATTGACCTATACTGACAATCGGCCAGGAGACAATAACAGAGTTCCTAATGTTTATATCACTCCTGGGAGCCGATTTTTGACAGCCGGACGCTCGAATTCAAAAAAATTAAGCTCGAAAATAATCGCACACAAAAGTTTGTCGCCAATTTTTTCGCATGGAATTAATAGTTTAAATGATCATGATTTGAAATTTCTATCACTGTTAATTTTAAAACATAATTTCATCGTTTTATTGAGAGTTTTAAATGTCACTTTCGAGTGCTCGAATCTCAAAAATCACGCCCTGGAAGCCGAAAAAAATAATATTGAAAAATGCGCATAAAAAAGTGTTTAATTCCTTACTAAGCTCTATTACTTGGCGGCATACCGTAATACCAACTTACCGTATCGAGAGGTAATCCCTGGTGATAAACAAGATGAATTTGCCACTGTTTTTGCACAACTGTCAAAGACAGCGGGATTTCACTGGAAATATCTATTTAGTGCTAATTACAACCTCTACCATAGAGAAATGAGTAAGCATAGATTACTTATTTCTTTATGCCTCTACAAACCTTTTTCTCTACATATACACGGAAAAAAAAGTTTCCTGGAAATTCTCAAACTAAGACATTATTTTATTATGTTGAAAATATTTCCTCGTGACAAGTATTTATTTCCGTTAAAAGTTTTGAATATAACGAAGCGAATATATTCTTACAGATTTTCTAGTTTTCTTTTACCTAAGATAATACTTGTTTGATTAAAGTACAATTTCTCTTAAATACTCAATATACTCTTGAAACAATGCATTTTTGTATTTCTATTTTAAGAAAACGTGGTTTTATTAAGCGAAGAATCATATTTTTGGTAAAGGAAATAAATACTTGTCACGAGGAAATATTTTCAACATAATAAAATAATGTCTTAGTTTGAAAATATCCCGGAAGCTTTTTTTTCGGTGTACGAGAACTATGCTACAAGCTAAGACGACGGACCGTTACTAGCACAGCTTAGCTGTTTATATAACGTACCTAAGAGTTTACACGCAGCTCTAAAAATTGAAGATCTCCTTCATCGTCCAGGCGAGCCGTCTCTGGAATTCGCTTCCTTTCAATATTTAAGACACGCCTCAAGCAAGTTTGCTTGTAAGCGGATGCTTCATAAGCACCTGCTAAAACAAGAATTCGAATAGTATTCATCAATATAGTAGGTATGTATATATATATATATTTAGTATTTTATTTGTGGATTTTTATTTAATCAATGTAGTATAATTGATTATAGTCTTACTTTTCTCTGCAACTTTCTGTTATGTCTCTGTTTAGCCCAGTGGTTGACTGGTAGAGAATGCCCTCGGAAACTTATAACACCCCTCTTTTTGCGTCGAGTTAAAAATAATGATGCCCAATTTGTCATTTTAAAAATTACCCTGTTTCCGAAGTTACCCCTTATTACTTATTCTGTCGATAGGTAATCCCGGCGATAAACAACTCGGGATTTGCGTCAGTTCTTGCGGCAGATAAGCTGATGTAATGCTCGCTTAGTGCACTTGGGCTGATAGCGCCCTTGACTGGCATTCGGCCGGGGGTAAAACCGGCTCGGAGCTTTTAGCGGCTGATTTGCAGCTGGATGGCTTTATACAGAAAACATTTTCAAAGACAAAAACAATTAAATAGTGAGTGCCACATTTTTTGTTTTCTTAAGACATGAGACCACGAATTACCCCAAAAATACTCCGCACCTTATGAATTATACTGTCGATAGGTAATCCTAGCGGGTTTAGGCGAAACAAGTACAAATCTTTTACAACGAGAAAAATATACAGTATATAACAAAAAATATGTAGCACTTACACCAAATACTTTTTGCTTATAATATCACGCCAAAGCTAGAAATAAAAAAAACATTAAAGATTTTTCAAAATTACTTGACTTCGAAAATTACCATTCTGTCGTCTGAATTATTTATTCTGTCGATAAATATGTAGGTAATCCCAGCGATAAGCGACTCAAGATTAGCTCCAGTTTTTGCGGCATCGAAGTTGAGGTAATGCTCGCTTAGTGCACTAGGTCTGATAGCGCCCTTGACTGGCACTCGGCCGGGGGTAAAACCGACATGGAGTTTTTAGTGACTGCTTTTGTCCCTATTTTTTTGGATGAATTCCAGTGAATTATTGACAATTAGATCGCATAAAAAATACTATCCAATTTTAGACTCAAACTTATTGGTGATTTTCCTAATAATGTAAGTGACAGTGACTGGTCTAATTACGAGTATTCGACAGCTGATGGAGGTACCGATCTGTCAAATTTTGGCAATTTGCATTTTTAATACCTCAGCTTGGCATTCTACTATTTTTCTGCCTCGTGTGTTGTTTTGTAGTTCTAAAGTCAGGTCACGTTCTTACTCATAGAAGAAAGGCAAAACGTCTGAAATTAGTTTTTTTAAATAAATATGTAACATTTATTAGATTATCCATACTAATATTAGCGTCGCATAACTCTAAAACGAATATAAACGTTATGTTCATAAATGTCTAGAACATATACATATTATAATATACACTTGATCTACCGTACGTATTTTAGGGCGGCCACCGACCATCAGTCGGCCTGCAGTCTGCCTGTCGATATCGGCCTGTCAGTTGTTCAGAGCCGGCAAATTCTTGTTCTAACTGACAGGCCGAGATTGTCAGGCTGACTGCAGGCCGACTGATAGTCGGTGGCCGCCTTAATAGTAATTTTCTGATAAGATAATTGACGAATCGTGAGTTCAAAAACCTGAAATGATTTATTTTTCTGCATTCAGAGCTTGCTTTTATTGAACTAAGTATAAATAGTTAACAGACAGACAAAAAGTATATCTATTTTTTAATAAACTAATCTAAGTAAGAATGCCATAACTCTAAACGTTTTTTTACCATCACATAATTCACCTTGAGCGTTGGTGGTTTTATCCACTCCGCTCCCGCCGACTCGATAAATCAAGTTAGTGGCACGGCATCAAAATAGCTTACTGTAGGGTTGCCATATTAGAAATTTCGGCATGTCGACCCGCAGGAGGAATACCGATGTTTGTGTGTTTTTAATGGATATACAGGGTGTGGCCTGTAATACGAGCAAGAAATTAAAACGTAGATTGTACTCCTTAAACAACAAAACTATTGTTCAACAACTCTAAAAAAATATTTGGTTTTAAGAACGTCTCTTTTTCATACAAACTAAATATTATTTTCAATGTACGTTAGAATCCGTCTAATTGACCTTGCTTGTCAGTCTTGTCACCCTACAGACATAATCAATTTCGCAATACATTGCGTGTTCAGGTAAACTTTAAAATGTACTAAAAATAAAACCGTAAGTTTTTTTTTAAAGTCGCTGAACAAAAGTTGTTTAGTTTGAGGAGTAGAATCTACGTTTTAATTTTTTGCTCGTACAGGCTACACTTCACACTGTATGAAGAACTTGATACTGTACTGTTTTTCAATTTAGTTAGATACGATGTAGGTCTATGATTAATACATATAGGCAAATTGTATGAGATTTCATGACACTATTTATTTCATTTTGATAAATTACAAGTTTTCTCATATGTAAATTATTAATCTGGCTATATAAAGAGTGTCCCAGAAATCGACGTCAAGCCGTGAATGGATGATAGACCAAGTTATAACAGTTAACAGAAAAATACAAAAAAAAATCTATCACATGTTCTTCAAAAATTATGGTCACTTTAAAAATTTACTAGAATATTCACGCCCTGGTCTCTTAACTTCTAGTAAATTTTTAAAGTGACCATAATCGTAGTATAATTTTGGCATTAATTTGTGTTTCAAAGGAGGTATTTAGTTTAATACATTTTATGATTAGTACCTAAGTTAATGAGAAACTGGTAACGAGTTATTTTTCTAAATCATATTTATTTTTAAGTACTGTTTTTTTATATAATCTATATCTATAGTAATCTGTCAACAACAACAAATGACATCTTAGAACTGGTTAACTACGTAAAATCTTGTACGAAAAGTTTGTCAGTTTTCTATGGGATGACAGCTCCGTCGCCATATTTAACGTTAATGATTCCGTTAATTATGCGTCGTGCAACTCAACCTTTTTGTTATAATTCTGAAACCCAATTCCACTGAAACGTTCGGCATATATATATTATTATGTTAAGTAATGTCATATTATTTTTGATTTTGGATTTACTATGATAAAATATAATGAAATGAAATAATTATCTGTATAAGCTGAACATCACTCATGATAAGGGATTTTACCTGCGATTTCCAAACTTGTAACTGGTAACCCTACCCACGCGAGGGTTGCCGCCACACTTTATTTATATTCTAGATTATTGCCAAATTATGGGTGGAAGGGCTTAACCCAAATTACCTAATTTGTGGGGGTTTAATTTGGTATTGTGTTAAGAGTTTATTCAATGGATCGGTGAGTGGTTCGGGTAGGTAATACTCGTACGGATTTTGCATATTGAGTATGTATAGTCGACGTCAGAAATATGTTTACACTTTTGCACCTTATTACAATGGGATAAGGTGTAAAAGTGTAAACATATCTTTGACGTCGACTGTACGTGTAGGTACATGGAAGGAGCATGTCTGATCAGATCAATTTCAGGGTCGTTCGCTGTTGTCAGATTGTTAAGGGTACACCCTTCATGTGTCTCTGTAACCCTGTCGTTCAAGTAGGCGGGTAGTAAGGTACTATAGAGAAGTATTGCACCCGGATATGTCCTTAAACTACGCCCGGACACGGGTATGTCCTATTAAACTATGTCCGGACACGGGTATGTCCTTAAACTGCGTCCGAAAGAGAGGTATGGGTACAGCGAATGTCATCTCGCTATGTGTGGTAGGGCACAGCACAGCGAATGTCATTTCGCTCAACTCTGGAGCAGAGCCTGACTGGGGAACTACCTCCATCTTACAGAAGACCACAGCCAAATAGCATTATACCCTACGCATAGTGTTGTGTTCCTGCTGGTGAGTAAGGTTGCCAAAGAGCTCAAAGAGGACATCAGTATCTTGACGACGAAGGACCCTCTTGTTCCTTTAGTCGTCAACACAGTAAATCCTCCTTTTTGTAAAAGATCGGGAACACGCTTGTGACACCTCTGGAGTTGCAGGTGTCCATAGGCTATGGTAGCTGCTTACCATCAGGCGAGCCGTATGTTTGTTTCCCACCGTCGTATAAAAAAACTCACCTAAAATAATGACCAAACAATCACAATCTAAACCAAAAGAAGTCGGTTCGAGTAGTCAGCAATTTTCAAAGAAAAATCGATGTCATTAACACGATACCCACAAACATAGTGTCGTCTCTTTCGCAACCGCAGCACATCGGGTAAGAGGGAGTATCATTACCAACGATCGAGAGTACTTGTATGGAAATGGTTCATTGAAGGCTGGTTACCCTCTTTCTGAAGTTGGTTTCATTCCAGTTGGTTACCGAATGCAGGAGGCATACACAGGAAATGCCATAGTTAATGCAAATACAAAACAATTTTATCGTGGAGTGATGTGAGTGGGAAGTGAGTACTGATGTAAGTCGAGGACTAAGCATTATTCTAATTTAAAAATCTTATTTTGGTACGGATTGGTTAGTAATATTGATTTTTTATTGTAAAAAAATGATAACTGAACGAATTGAAATTGTCATTAATCCTTCGATGCATCGTATTACCGCTAAGAAATTCCTTTACGTCACTCTGGGCGCTAAGTGATCAGATCTCACTTCACATCCAGGAGAAGACGTAAAATTATGTACGCACCACGGGCCGTAATAAGGAAGGCCTCAGATCGCTTGTTTATGACACTTACTTCGGTTCGGGCCACAAACGCCAGCGATCTGAGCCCTTCTTTATTTTACCGCCCTAGGTACGCAATGTACTATTTTGATATATATTTGACAGGCACTTGTTAATCAAAAAAACCATGATCTAAAAAAGGCAAGTGTCACTTCTGACAGCTTTAACAGTCCTCTCTCCGTATTAAATTCAAGCCGATAACAAATCCATCGCGGTTTAATGAGGCAATGCTGCGAGCATGATAGCCATCTTTGTGTTTTGAGGGTCGCGGGGTGACTCTATCGTTTCTTGTTTAACATAGTATAGCTTATTGAATTTACACTTTTTTTTTCATATTATTAACACTATTATCACTACATGCGGCTGTACTCACTTGTGTTTAGTCACTACACGCGACATTTTTCGGAGAGCTTAGGTCTCCATCCTCAAGCACTAAGAGTAAACACAATTGAGTACAGCCACATGCAGTGATAATAGTTTAGCTTAGTTTTATTTTAGAGTACCTATATTTAATTTTAGGATAACTTAAAAATCAACTGTTTCCACTAGCTAATAGAAAGATCCTGCTGAATACCGCTACTGGCGTTTGATCTCATTGGCTCTCTCGTTTGTTTTTCTAAAATCAATTATTTTTTTCGGTATTCTGCCTTTTTGCCGAAAATTGTATTGCCGAATTTCACTTGCCAACCAACTTTTCGCAGATGTTTAATAACTTTTACCAAATACCTAATTATTTCGCAACCATTTCATTTCCCAACCCCATAGTTGTCAAATGAAAATTACTTACTAGGTTAGGTTGGATTATGTAAAGTTGGGAAATAAAATTCGGCCAAATAAAACTTCTGCGAAATGTTAATTGGCGAGTGAAATTCAACAATACAATTTTCGGCGAAAAGGCAGAGAACCATTTTTGTCATCTCAAGTTAAGCTGGATAGTGCGAGTGTCCGATTCGCTTACACTTGAAGCATTGCGAACACGGTATCAAGTGAAGAGCCGCGTAGGAGTCTTCGTTTCTCAACAAGGATATATTAAAGGAATAGTCGCTGAGTTTGTCATGATACTCATGATGACTATTCATTTGGTCGTATTTACCAGAGGAATTATATTTTATCTTTTTCGTTGGTATGAAACAGTACATTACAATCTTTTTGATGACGTATGATGATGAATAAAAAAATACACTACTCTTGCGAAATACACGATTTTTGCGACCACCTTTGTTTCTACATCTCGGCGCCTCGCCATCCAATTCTTAAAAATGTGGTTTCACGACCTTTCTGGAGAGTCGTGAAATACTTAAATCGGTACCACGCTTAGAATTAATGGAAAAGTAAAAAAATCCACTGCCTCAGGCGAGACTTGAACTCGCTGATGTCGCTAGGCGTCACCCTAAGACGCATATATAATAAAGGATATGGTGGAGAAATTTGCAGCCATCAGGTAAGTTTCAGTAGCTCAGTTGGTCAGAGCGATGGGCATGTCTCCCAGAGTCGCGAGTTCGAGTCTCGCCTGAGGCAGTGGATTTTTCTACTTTTCCATTATTTCTAAGCATTGTGGTATCGTGAGCAGACGTTCTGCTTAATACCAAAATAACTTAAAATCGATGATGTCAAGAAAACACTGATGTGGATTTCATTATTTTAAAATATGTAGTTTGCACTTTTTTTACTGCGTGTTAGACAGCGTTTGTTTTTCAACAACGAAAATAAATGGTTTTTTATATACTAATATACCTACTTATGAACTTTTATATACTTACAGTGTAAATCTAATACGGGCGATAAATTAAACCAAATATAGAACTCATTAGTGTAATCATTAATTAAGGTGTTTTTTTAAGTTACACTTGACTGTGACCCAATAATTAATTTTTGAAAATTTTATCAGCAGCCATTGCTGCTGATAAAATTTTACTAGAGTACATTTACTCTAAACATGGTATTGAAAGTCAACGAGCGTTTAACGCAAGTTTGTATTATTTAACGCATTACATTGCGAGCCGAATCATGTTGTATGAAAAAAAATTGTAATTCTAAGTAAAAGTTATCTAATTACATTTCTTATGTCCTATAGTAATCACCGTTAAGACATTCTCCCGTATTAGATTTAAACACTGTATATGTACTCGTAATCATAGCTATAGCCTGAAAGACCTCCCCAGTCTAGCTACAAAACTAGATTGTATAATACTTGTTTATGTGCAATAAAGTGATACATACATACAAGGTGTAACAAAAATACTGGTGATCCTTTTAAGGGCATAATTGGTATCGTATTGTAATTATGAAAAACTAAGAAAAAAATTGCGTAAAAAATTATGTTTTTGTATGGAGGGTTGGCCAGCGGGATGACGTCACCGGGGGTTTGTATGCAAAAAAACATTTTTTTCGCATGCAAAAATTTTTTCCACTTTTTTTAAAATCGCAATACGATACCAATAATGCTCTTAAACAGATCACCAAACAGAAAAACCAAAGTCGATTCGCCAATACGATAAGACGTATACAGAGAAGTGAAGAGGCGCCATAAGTGTAGATAGTTGATGAGTGTTTTAAGAGAGGAAATCACTGCTGAATGTAGCAATAACAGAAATCTCGGGGAAAAGTAGGAAAGTTTGGATAAGTGGAAACAAGAACAAAATAAATACTTCGTAATATTGTTGCTACCACGAATGGGAGGTCAATGTCCCCTGTAAATAAAACTATTGACAAACAATGTATGCTCGTTTGTAACAAAAATTATTCTTGAAAATATTTTTTTTTTATTTGCGTAAAACTACTTAGTAAGGATCATATAGGGGAAAATATTGGCGGATTAGGAAATAGTAGAATATGTGTCCCAAATTTTTTTAGCGGTCCGTTTACTTTTTAAAACGGTATACAGAAATAAGTACAAGCTTATAGTATAGTGATCACTCCATACAACTGATTATTAGCCCAAAGCCTTGACTAATGAAAGCATGACGACTAAGGGGGCTGAGGGAGGAGAGAGCAGGAGGCTTGGATCACCTGTTGTAAAAACTAACTTGCCTGATCTGTTAGTCTTTATTGTATGTATGTAAACACTAAATTGTACATAAAAAAAGTTACAATAAAACATGATAAAAGAGAAAACAAAGTACAAAGGCGAACTTATCCCTGTAAGGGATCTCTTCCAGTTAACCTTTGAGCTAATGAGAGAAAACTATAAGATAGACAAACAAGCACTATGTACTTCGTGTACGGAAATAAACATCGAAACAAATTATCTACTTAACCTAAGTAATAAATACACATATAATATATAATCATACATATATACATGTATATTAAACGTATATAATACTAGGTACCTACTCAACTAGAAGACAAATCATTCGGAAGCCACAATTTATGTAATTTTCCCTTCAGTGATGCAACCGACTGGGATTGTCTAAAGGACAATTATTGTCAAGCTTGCGGACTTATAAGCACTTGTATCGTATCGAAAACAAGTTCTCTTCGTCAAAACAATATTGTTTAGTATATAACGGAAACAATTTGCCTATAGAAAGTGATCTTTATTCAAGTAAAATGTATTTATTTAAGTAAAATATATCTTGGGCTGGAGATACAAAATTAGTCCAAGAAAATATTTACTTATGTTTTTTCGCATTGGTATTCTTGGCTGAAGATATCCTTTTTTTCCGTGTGAGCACTCTAAGCTTACTTGTTTCTCTAACCGGTTGTTATAACCATACATCGTAAACTGCGAGCGAAATCCATTGAAATGAATGACGTATGACAAACAGTAACAACCCTAGTAGGTACTTCAATGAATTTTGCTCGCACTTTGCGATGTATGCAGGGCTTGTAACAGTTGTAACCGGAATTTTTCTCCATAGTAAAAACCGTTTTTTTTTCGTTCTTTTCGTTACTGTTTTATACTCAATCGAAAAATCCTATAATATGAAGTGAAAACATAAATACACGATTGGGTTTTACATAAAAATCATTCAAAAATCATTTCGGGGTTTTTTTGCTTTAACTTTAACTGGTTACAAGCCCTGGATGTATGGTTATAACTCTGTACTTTCTGTATTACTCTATGTCCAGACAGACCGACGCCATATGGTTATCGATCATGGACCTCAATTGCGGCCTCGGTTTTACGTTGTTTGTCGCAAACCCATTACTCGGCTAATTTAGTGCCCAAGGGTGCAAATTAAACTCTTGCGTTGAGTTTTTTTCTCAGGTGACGTATTATTGTGTTGGGGAGTTTAACCTCGGATTTAGTGACATTAGAACTTCATTATTTTGAAGTAGGATTTTTGATGGCAGCTTTTCTTAGATTTTAATGTCTAAAGTTACTGTTTACAGCGTGTAAATAGGCACATACTAGTACTTTGACTGAATCAAGGCAGTACAGTACTTAATACAATTGCATCTACAATTGCACAATTATTTACATTACCACATTGCTAGTACATACTATGTTAGCCAATTTTGATGAACGTATAATCCATGTATACATATATTTAAATCTATATTGCTGCTGATTCACTGGTGTTATAATAGTAGTTTATGTAACTGTTGCGTAATAGGGGTCTTTAAAACACGAGACACGGTAATAAGATCACACGAGTGTTTTTAGGCCTAATTACGTACAGTTGCATATATACACTGCTTTATCTACACACATACCTATTATAAACCCGAAATGATGATTGAATGACTGCCATTGCACGGATTGTACTGCCATCGCCGTGGCCAACTCGATTGTGCCGGCGGGCGGGGCCCACCCGGATTTTCATAATAATATCGAATTTTTGCTTATTATTTGATAATAATAACATCGTTACAGATAAGACATTTGTTCCAACTACTAACGAAACAATCTATTTTTATGGTGGTTATAACTTATAACGTGCGGTTTTTGAACGCATCATGGAGGGTTTATGATATGGGTGTAGATAAAATGTTATACATCTCCACTGTGTTTTATTGTTTTATAACGTTAATAACACAATTAAGGAAGAAGTAAAAAAATCCATAGTTTAACTTTAGTGCCATAATTTTTTCAAACTTTTAGTATTCAAATAGGTAACCAAGCATCCGAGTAATCATCCTGAAAAGAGTTTTTAACTTTTTTTCTACCAGAAACACTATCTTGATACAAGTCTAGAAGAAATGTATTAGTTATTCAGTTCAAGTACAAATGCTCAGTGTAATTTCGCTGTATTCAAGAAGAGCAATTTAAAGTTGCTTGCCCTCTTTATTTTCATAGAACTGGTATGCCATTAACTTTGCTTAGATAACATTTATAGGTTAATTTTGTAAGGACAAAGGTACAAGTTTTACTACGCATAAAAATTTATTTATTAAGGTAAAAGGTCAGAGTTTATGTACAAAGCAATGTTTTATTTTTACTTATTTATAATGTAATTAATGTAATTTTAGTCACGGTGTTATTGTACTTATGTTATTCAATCAACCAGTTAAATGATAATCAGAATTTCTGTCCTTTTTCGATGTCCAGACGGGTACTACTTCTTTAATTAGAAAAATCGTGTGATAATCGCCGTAGGATTTCTTGGAAAATTATTTAAGACTGGCTAAATTTAGTGTTCTTTAAGTATATTATACAATCGGCTAGTTAAATAATAATCAGAATTTCTGTCCATTTTTCCAGGTTTAGACAGGTATTTATAGTCACTAAAAATATTTTTATAATTAGACAAATCGTGCGAAACAGATTTAAAACGGGCTAGTGTTCTTTAAGTATATTACCTATACAATCGGCTAGTTAAATAATAATCAGAATGTTTCTGGCCTTTTTCCTGGTTTAGAGAGGAGTCACTAAATGTACCTTCTTAATTAGAAAAATCGTGCGATAATCGCTGTAGAGTTTCGTTGATAATGCTTTAAAACTGACTAATGTTCTTATTTTTTTCTTTAATAGCATTAACAAGTAATTTATTTTTCACCTCAGCAGTTTGAACAAGCCTACTTTCCTCACTCCCTGGAGTGACGAAAGTGCGACTTTCATCACTCCAGGGAGTAAGGAAAGTTGTGACTTTCGTCACTCCAGGGAGTGAAATTTTGTTTCTAGAAGCTTTTCGTCATAATGATGATGCCTTTCATTCAGGAATGTAAATAAATGTGTTTTTTTAACTTTAATATGTTCTCACTACTGAGGTGAAAAGTTGTATGTGTCACACGAGGGGAAAGTTTTTTTACTTCTCGTGTTCTTGAGATCCCTCGCTACGCTCAAGATTCAAACTTAGAATCACTCGCTTCGCTCGTGATTCAATTATAGAATCTTTCGCTTACTCGGGACTCAAAATCAACACTCGCAAGAAAAACCAACTTTCCTCTCTTGTTGCACAAATAACTATTGTTATTTCTCTGACAAAGCTTAGTTGAGGATCCGAATTAAGAACGACCTTCACTCATCTGCTTAGTCAATGTTTTTTTTTAATTTATTATCTCCAGTATGTTGGAAAATACAACGTGATGGGTTGGCAAAAAAACCTGACAAGGCTATGATTAATTAAAAATTGTAAAAAGTATTTTTATTTAACATTGCAACGTATTTCACACAACCTGTAGGCAGGTGATCTGAAAAACTAGACATGACATTATCCTGTATATGAAGCAAAAATAACATAGAATGTAATTTTTCTATCATACAGGATGTAAAAAAGTACTGGTAATCCGTTTAAGGGCATTATTGGTAAAACTTTTTGACGCGAAAATATTTTTTTTGTATGGGACACGTCGTCCCAGCTGGCCAACCCTCCGTAAAACCCAAAAAAATTGTCGCAAAAAAGTTCTCTTTAAGTTTTTCATAATTATTAGAATACGATACCAATTTTATGCTCTAAAAAGGATCACAGGAGTATGTTCTTCAAGAATAATACCGCTCTGCCATATATTTATTTATTGTAAGACGCACTCAATTGAGTTTATTTTTCCCTTTGAAGTGAAACCTCGGCAATTGTATTAGAGTTGAATGGTCGAAAATCGATGCGTCCTTGACAAGGAAAATCGTTCAACTTTGACGTGAACATTAAGTACTTATTTATTCCAACATAGGACTTTACTGATTTAGTATTGGTTATTTAAAGAAATGGATGTTATTGAATAGAAAAAAAATATTCAAACAACACATCTTACAAATAATGCAGCGGTAAGAATAGAAAAAAACAACTTTTAGATATGAAGCCGATCTGGTCTCCACCCAGCAATGCAGTTGGCACCGCTAGAGTGATCAACGGCGCTGGTTTTCTGTGGAACCAGCAGGCAGGGTGTGCGGGACAGCATTGGTTAACTTGTTTTGTTTGCTAGTAAAATTAATTTTGTTGTCATATTGACACTAATATAATGTACGTAAAATTTTAGTGAAAACAGTGGCGCCACTGTCGCTCGTAAGCAGCAAATTTAAACTGCTCCGTGTTTAAATTGTTTAAAATTAATAAATTGATTATTTCAATATATATCTAGTGATAAATTTCAGTCTAATATTGATATAAATAACATAGTGACAAAATAAAAGTGGAAAAATGCCACCAACAAAAGGCAAATCTAAGGAAAACAGTTCCGAAAAGTTGATGGCCGTTATTTTGGATTTGAAGATGGAAATTTCCGAAATGAAACATAAAATCGATGAAACACACGATATAATAAAAAGCCAACAAGGTGAGCTTACAAAATTAAGGCAACAAAACGGACAAATACTATCCAAGCTAAACTATGACACTGACCTTAGTACGCGAGAGTCCGAAACACCTTTACTAATCGACTCTGGTCCGGAGGCACAAATCTCCATTGAAATAACTGCACTTAAAAATACACAAGCACTAATTGGCGACTCCACATTAATAACGCATCCCGAAAAAACTACCCCTACACGTCCATCACAAGCATTGCCTGCGCAAATGCAGCGGCTCCGATCTCGTCCTCGTCGTAAGATGCAATCGGAATCTCTCTCAGCACAGTCATCGGCATCTCCAGACTTCGTCTCATCAGTGCCAGCTGTCAGTGCATCATCAGCGTCACATCAGTCTGTGCTCCCCGCGCTGAAAAAACTTGATGACAAACATAAGGCGCCTGCTGTAGGAGTAGTGTTGAAGGAGCCGTATTCGTTCGAAAAGTCCCTAGCTCCAGCAACACCAGATACTCGCGGTCCACTACCTGCACCGCCGGTTGCAGTTCAAGCGGAGCGACGAGAGGGGCTTCGGGCTGCTGCTCCACGTCCTGTTAGCCTGCACGTCTTTAACTTGGATGCGGAAACCACTCCCGATGAAGTAGTCAATCACATAAAGTCCAGCATGCGTATCCAGGTTGACAGATGTGAGCAGCTGAAAGTCTCGAGAGGTAATTACTCATCATTCAGGATTGATGTGCCGGCTAACAAAGTAGGTGTAGTACGAAACAGCAAGCACTGGCCGACTGGTGTATCTATTAGGCACTTTAACACGGTCGAACCAAAAAACTTCTTTGTTCGAAACGACGACCGGCCACCACGATAACAAATTCAAAAAATACACACTTCAAAATTGTTCATCAAAATGTCCGATCGATTTGTGGCAAAACTGGGTTGCTGGAGATACTACTACACCAAGAAAACCCTGATGTACTGGCCTGCAGCGAGACTTGGTGTAAAAAACTTGAAATCAAGAAAGTGAGGTTAGGTGACTATCAAATTAGCGAGTAGCTACTGTAGGACGCGCATCGAGCATGGTGGTGTCGCGCTGTACACACGTAGTGATATTTCTTACCGTAAACGTAGTGACCTACAAAACCTTGCTATTGAATTTCATTTTGAATTTACTGCAATAGAAATTTGCCACTTAAACTTAATTGTTGTTGCTTTGTATCGCACCGGAAATGGAAATTTTGATTTATATTTAAATAATTTAGAATTATTATTAGACAGACTCACAAATGAGAATAAAAAGTTTATCCTAGTCGGTGATCAAAATGTCGATTTTATGTCAGATAACGTAATGAGGAGGCGGGTAGACGAAATTCTGCAAATCTATTTATGTAAAAATTGTGTTGAGTTTCCGACCCGTGTGTCTGCGCACAGTGCAAGTTGCATTGATTGTGGACTGGTGCCGCGCGACTGCGGTGACATCTTGGCTATGCCGCTCGAAACCCCAATTAGTGACCATAATGCACAAGTGTTCACCTTATCCGCCACAGGTCCACGACCTAAAACCAAACCTAACTCATTCATCGAAAAGAGACTGCTAAATGACCAATCATTTATTGCATTTTATGTTGACATTGAAAATTATAATTGGAATTTTGTATTTAATGACGAGATTTCTATTGACAAAAAATTTAGTAAATTATTTAATGTATTACGATATTACATTGACATTCATTTTCCTATAAAAAAAGTATTAATTAAGAAAAATAAGCAAGTACCGTGGCTTACAGATTCTCTTTCGAAACTTATCTTAAATTATAATGATCTCACCGAAATAAAACGTCAATACTCAGAGCTCACAAATCTCACCGAATGCATTAGTAATCAAGCAGAACGTATTAAGTCTGAATCTCTTACTGCTCGTCGAGAATACTATGCAAACCGTATAGTAAATAGTAAAAATCCGTCAAAGGAAATGTGGCGTGTAGTTAATGATGAAACGTCTACAAAACCATTGGTGACTACTATCTCCCTTAAAAACGAAACTGGACACGATGTACCGTCTCGCAAAGTACCAGAACATTTGAACCAACACTTTCTCACAATAGCCTCAAAATACAAAATAAATAATATCAACAAATCGGACTCTGTACAATACCTACGTAACTTTCTACACAATACAGATATACCTAATTTTGACCTTCCTACTGTCACACTAGCAGACTTAAATCGAACACTGAAATCTATGATGAAAGCCCGTAGTACCTTAGATATCTATGACATTTCTCTGAACATACTCGAGTGCATCTGGCCGGTCATTTCCGGGTTACTGGTGCAACTGATTAACACCATGTTCCATTATGGAGTGTATCCTGACGTATTGAAAAGCACTAGAGTATGTCCAGTTTACAAGGGAAAGGGCGAAAAAAGTTCTGTCGATAATTACAGGCCTATTACTATTGTACCTAACATTTCAAAAATCATTGAGTCTATATTATCTAACTGTTTAATGAATCACCTGGAGACAAATGACTTACTGACAGACAAACAATATGCGTACAGAAAAAATAGGTCCACCACAACAGCAGCATTAAAAATATATGATTGCATAACGAGAGCGTTGGACGAAAAGGAAAAGACGGCAGGGGTATTCTGCGATCTCTCGAAAGCTTTCGATGTGATTAGTCATGAGTTATTGATAGAAAAGATAGGGCACTACGGAATAAAAAATAACGTACACAAACTATTCACATCATTCTTACAAAATAGACAACAAACAGTCGAGGTAAAAATTGAAGGCAAAAACATCAAATCCATGGCCGGTAGACTAGAACTAGGAATTCCGCAAGGTTCGTCGCTGGGAAATACCCTGTTTTTGATGTTTATCAATGATCTCCCTGTTTCCATTGCCGAGGGTACAATGGCGCTGTTTGCTGATGATACCACTGTGATAGTAAAGGCACCTACTTACCCGCAGCTTGAACAAAAAATATCACAAACATGCAGCCAACTTCATAAGTGGTTCTCGGCAAACGGCCTTATCCTAAATGTCACGAAGTCCAACGTGATGTTGTTCTCAGCCGGAAATAACATAAATATCCCCTTAATACAGAGTCCGATACCACACTGCAATTCATGCAGGTTCCTCGGATTCACAATTGACGCCAAAATCAAATGGAAAGAACACGTAGACCAGTTGTGTGAAAGGCTGTGCAGTGCCCTATTTGCAATGCGTAAACTGAAGCAAATCGTATCTAGTCATGCACTACTTCAGATTTATTATGCATATTTCTTTTCACTCATGTCGTACGGTTTAATTTTATATGGCAACTCAACAGATTCAGACAGAGTGTTTAAACTACAGAAACGAGCCGTGCGCATATTGGCAGGTGTGAATCCGAGGCACCCATGTAAAGAGCTGTTCCTAAAGTATAAGTTAATGACGCATTACTCACTCTACGTATATGAAATAATCATGTTCACGCGTCAAAATATTAATTTATTTAAGCGGGCATATATCCCTGGCAGAATAACCCGCCAGAGGGGGAGATTTCTACCTGTACCGCGGCGCCTCGCATTACTCGACAAATCTCCGCGAGTGATCGGTCCGTCTTTTTATGAACGACTACCCGCCAGCCTCAGAAACGAAACCTCAAATGACAAGTTTGAAAAACGACTAAAAGAACTTTTTATGTCAATGTCGCTATATTCAGTAAAAGAGTATAGTGATAAACCACGTGCAAAATAATGAATGACATTATTTATTTTATTATTTTCAAACAATATTATTTGTAAAACCCTAGATTTTTAATAAATTTGACGTAAATTGAACTGTATAAATATTTTTGTAATTTATTATTATAACTTCATTTTATGACACTTGCAAATATCTAGGTTTACCCTACTTGTGTATACAAAATTGACATGTATGTATTGTTCAATTGCATTTTATTTTATTTTATTTGTAAGCACGTGACATTGTTTCCATACATTTGTATTGTAAATAGTTTCTTTTATATGACGATCTTTTAGTGAAAGCGTTTTGTTTTATCTAATGTAAAATACTATGTCTTTTTCTTTAAGAAATAAACAAATCTAATCTAATCTATGAACTTATATAGGTGTTATAGTAAAGAAAAAAGTGACCAAGGCCTTTGGTGCCCAGGACTAGGATCGAACCAGGGTCTTCTGCATTCGCGTTAGACGCTCTAACCTCTAGTCTACCCGGGTCACATATAATAGAAATATTTATAAACAATAATTTAATTTACAATGCATGAGCTCGGAAAGTGCTCTTTTTAAGGGTAATGCTATACATAGAAAGCGATTCTTTTCCGCACACGTGCGGCAAAGGATTTGCATAGTACTTTTCTGCACAGCCGGCCGGCGCCCGCCCGCCACCGGCCCGCCCCGCCCGCCACACGACGCGGTGCTCTGCGAGTCTGCACAGTGCTAGTTATATACTACACCAAATCCAGTTATTATTATTTATTTCCTCGCATAATGCATTGTAAAATGTTGAATGCTACAAGTGTAGAAAACAAGTAATTTCCGAACGAGTCGCCACTGTCACGGGTCGACAAGGGCGTTAAAACCCAAGACACAGTGAATGTTAAAACTACGTTTAATAGCCTATAATTACAATAACACTTAACTATCCTAAAACTAGTTGGACGCCAGGAGCGTTTAGTCTGCTGATCGACTGGGTACCGCTGCCTACCCACTGCCAGTCCTTTAAGCTAGCTCAGTCTCGAAGTACAATTATTTGCCGTACACCAAAAGGGCGTTTCGTTAAGCTAAAACAAATATGAATTGCGTTACTTCTTGTTACTTTATAAAAATTACATTAACGGTAAAACTTTGATTGCTTTCTCTTAAAGGGTGTAGCAGGATAAGCCTTCAAAAATTGCCCCCAAAGCTTTGAGTTCAAAACTACTACCAGTTGATGCCCCGTCAAATGAAAATAATCCACACCAATTTTTAACCCTCTACTGCCGCCTGGAACCCCGTGACATTCATTTAACCCTAAAAAGTTTTTATTTTTTTTCTCAAAAAGTATAAAACGGACAATTATGAAATTTTTCATAAATGTTGATGTCATCTATACAAACTATCAAAAAAAAAACTAACTCTCTACTTACTTATTTTCCTAGAAAAAAACCTAAATAAAAAAATAAAACACCCTGTATATCAGTTCAAGCTCGTCGTACTATCACCATTTTTGTACTAATTATTAACCAACTACCTATCTACATAATATATAAGTTTCATGTAAATAACAAAGGTGGAACAGTGTGAAAATATAAGTATTGTTCATGCCTACATGGTACGCATGTAGGCATGTAACACGCTTACCTAACTTACGATGACGATATTTAAAAAAAAATATCGGCCCGCCTAACGGGACGCCATTCGTTATTGATTTTTTTAATTTGCAAAGGAGGATGAATGAAACTCATTAATACTTATTCGTGCAAGTATTTTTATTTATATATTTTTAGTAACGTAACATAAGTGTTACTCCATGACAACAAACTAACTATAAGATGCTAACTACTAACATAAAATACAGCCTGTATTTAGTCTTCATCGCTGTTTTCATTTATTACAGTCAGATTATCTACAAAACAATCAAATATATTTGTGAGAATTTCTGCTGGCTTTATAATTCTAGAGATATATCTAGCATTCGTTAGATAGTAAATCACTGCAGCAATATGTGAGCAACAGCCTGCAGTTCGGTTTCCATTCGGGCAAGTGCAGTAATGGTCGGTGATGCTTGCGTAATTGTTTTGATTGGGAATGTAACGAATGAAAATATGATAAGTCTTTTTATTTATATGTCGCGATTTGATATGAATTCTTAGAATTTCATTTTCCTTTAAATACTCTATGTTAATTGACCCGTCCGGATTCTGTAGTTCCGCTAAGTAGCATATTGATTGTTTTAATTGATATGAACCTCCGAAGAATATATGCAAATCATCCTGTGTCAGCTCTGGAAAGTCCAATAGGTCATTGCTTGATATGTTTTTAAAGATAGTTTTCTTTCTTATCCATCCATTTTCCTCAACTAACTGTGCCATGTTATTAACTGTCATGTCAGATTTAGTTTTTAAATGTGTTATTATTGCATCAGTGTTATTTGTGTCACTAAGCAATCTCCTTCCGTATTTATTATTTAAAAAACAAGCAATTCTACATAATGAGCCGATATTTGGTAATATTTTATTGTCGACTTTATGATCGAGTAAACGATATTTTTGTTTTATTATCCCGTGAACAGATTCCACTACCCATCTTACTTTAGTTACAACCCGCGATTTGTTAGCTTCAGTAGTGTCAAGCTGTGCTCTGTTTCCTTTTAAGGCAGGCATTAACACGTTCAGTCCCTTACCCTCCAAATCATTTACTATATCTCGGAAACCGCGGTCAACTACTACTATATCACCGGGTTTCAATAGCTTGGATAAACCGTTTTTATCAGACATTATTTTTTTCATTATCGATGCATCGTTCAAGTTAGCGTTGAATGGTCCAACCATATCTATCACATACCCATCAGTTGTGCATATTGTAAAGGGTTTGCACAGAGGAGTTTTTTTTTGTCCGGAATAAGATTTTTTCTGATATATATTATTAGAACTTTTCTGATGTCTAATGTACGTGCCATCACATATAATAATAAGCTGCTCATTACTAGCATCAAGTATTTTTTTTGCTACCTCACTAGTTCGAGACTGTATTATTTCTCTGGTGGTTGAATATATTCCGAAATATGATGGAAGAACTTTTTTTTCAAAGGCTGTTTTAACTGAAGTCACATACTCAGAGACTAATTGATGATACTCTAATCCAAGAATGGAGGCCAATAGTTCGTCACTATTTCCCGTCCTAAGTTTCATTAAAAATACTATTATAGCCTGTATTGATGTTCTATTAATAGACTTTCGTAAGCCTAATATCTCATCTAATTCGTAAATATCAGGCCATGTCAATCCTGTAAAGGCTATCAGTTGTTGGTCTGTAATGCAATGATTTGATAATGCATTAAATGGTGTGCAGCCATGACTCAAATTAAAAATATGACTAATGTCTGACAAAGGTACTGAGCTGTAGTTGGAATACGGCCTAAGGTGCGATATATCATTTTCGAAAAACTTTTTCTTCATTAAGTGGCTCTTGCAACATCTATTATTTAAGGGTACATAAATACGTTTTACTGAATAGCACTGTAATCTGGCCTCAAATGGTACAACTGTTAGATTTTTGCTAGAGCCACATATACAGCAGTATTTATGTGTTGCAATAAGGCGTTGAAAAGGAAGTTCTACATATTCTTCAGCTTTCGGGCATGTAGATGTGCATAGCATGAAAGTCGCATCCACGTCGTCATTACTAGTATCTATGTCCGGATTTTCAATAGACTGTGACTTCCTTTATTATTATTATTTGGGTATTTTGTATAGCATTATGGCTATAAGGGGCGTTCATATGGTAACCCATATATGCAATTTATGAAGATATTTAATGAATGTTTTAGTTTTCACAGGAACACAGTTTTTAAGTAGTTTTAGATTATTATTTGTTTTGGACCCTAATATGTTATATATTAATTTAGATAATAACACATGTTACATATAACGAATCCCCAAAATATTACATACTTATCCTGCAAAGATGTTAATCATATCCTGTGTTCCTGTGAAAACTAAAACTTCCTTTTGTATATTTGTAAACGACAATAGTTGCATAGCACATCACCCTCTTCAACAGTTATCTCAAAAGTAGCAGATATATACACTAGGTCATCATTTTCAGTCAGAGTTTTAAATTGTCCTTTAACTTTTCGAATGAATCTCTCACATTTTACACACTTTAAAGACATACTCGTACCTGTACCTACAAGTGCTTACTTATAAATAAAAGTGATTACAAATGCAACATCTACACGCCTATCTTATTTGTTATCATTAATTATCATCGTAATCAATTATCTAAAGTAGTTACACAAACTATCTAATGAACTCGGACATGGATATCAATATTCGTTATTTTCTATTGAATACAATGTATGATAACATCGAGGACAATATAAATCGGCGTAAGTAAATTGGCGGCGTAAGTTGAAACACGTGATTTGTTTACGATATCCACAGTTGCCACAGAAATCGCTTGTTATGATGCCTTCATCCTCAAGCCACGGCGAAATATCCTCACATGGAAGACAATTCAAAAATAACTGATTTTCTATTGTTCTTGGAATCAGCATTCCGATCCAATTTCTTGAAAATGATCGCTGAATACTTTTTATCTGTATAACAAATACGAAATAAATTGTAAATGAAAATATACAAGCTTCCTATTGACTATGTTTTATCAATCTTATATTACAAGTATGATTGTAACCCGTAAACATAATCGACATTATTAATTAAATATCAGAAAATCATCAATATATAGTTTTCCTTTGTAACATGCTAATAAAACCGTAACATTGGTTTAAACAAATAAATATATCTACATACGAGTGAAATTAACACGCCACTGAATTAGCGTCATGTCATGTCATATACGCATAGGAATAGCTTGTATCAACTTATCTCGGAAAAATAAACAGTTCCGAATATATATCCAAAATACTCTTGCCACAGGAGCGTAGCCGCATGAAGGATCTAACTAATAACATACTATACTCTACAGTTAATAAGATATATTAAATAAATTCATCGGTACCCACTCGCTCGTCCAAGGACAGTCTCCATTCATTCTCTAAATAAGTTCTTGCTTTTTCTTGTAGTGGCGTAATAACAACTTGAAATGCCAGCTCATATAAGGACTTAACTCGTTTTTTGAAAATATTAGCAATTAATTTTCTTTTCTTTAAGTTTAAATCGCAGTTTGCAGACATTTTTTTCTTTTAAAACAGCAGCAATGCTTCACGCCAAAGACCGAATTACGAAAAAAATATTTGAAAATCGAACACGGCCAGCATCACGGCCGAGGGCCATTTTTTTTAATTTATTTCGCTTGCGGGACTCAAGAACTTACATAAAATGCTAAGTAACTCAATTACGTAGTACCTTTTTACAAAACAATAAAGTTAAATAAACAGAAACACTTGTTCGAATAAGTATTAATGAGTTTCATTTGTCCTCCATTTCAAATTAACAAAAAAAAATGATTACGGATGGCTTCCCGGTTGGCGGGCCGATATCTTTTACTAGTGTCGTCAACGTTTGGTAAGCGTGTTACATACATGGTACGTACTGAACAATACTTATATTTTCACACTGTTCCACCTTTGTTATTTACATGAAACTTTTAAATTATGTAGATAGGTAGTTGGTTAATAATTAGTACAAAAATGGTGATAGTACGACGAGCTTGAACTGATATACAGGGTGTTTTATTTTTTTATTTAGGTTTTTTTCTAGGAAAATAAGTAAGTAGAGAGTTAGTTTTTTTTTTGATAGTTTGTATAGATGACATCAACATTTATGAAAAATTTCATAATTGTCCGTTTTATACTTTTTGAGAAAAAAAATAAAAACTTTTTAGGGTTAAATGAATGTCACGGGGTTCCAGGCGGCAGTAGAGGGTTAAAAATTGGTGTGGATTATTTTCATTTGACGGGGCATCAACTGGTAGTAGTTTTGAACTCAAAGCTTTGGGGGCAATTTTTGAAGGCTTATCCTGCTACACCCTTTAACACTCACCCCTTGGTGTAGTTGTCACGGCACACACAATATAAACAAAAGAGTGTCACTCCTGCTGGTTGGATTTCCAAATTACAAATACAAATAATTTCGGCAATGAATATTTCCATATCACAATTTACAACAACAGCGGAGGATGTCTATGTCTACCCGAGTCGCCGGTACGAGCTCAAGTCCACCATTGTTTTCTACACTTGTAGCATAATAGTACATTTCGATATTAGTGCGGAAAGTATGTCATTACTTCACGAGTACCGAGATATCGACTCGAGTCGATATATAGACTCGGGACGAGTGAAGAATGACATTTACGCACGAGTATCGAACGACGTTTTTTAATACAGTTGCGTAAAAATTATAAAATTGTCAATTATTCACTTTGAGGTTACTTTAGTACATGTATCCGAACGCTCCGCGCGGTGCGGTGCGGCGCTGTGATTGGCTGGAAAAGTAAAAAGCACTAGTGCGCGATATCAAACTTTCCGCACGCTAAACCACTACAAGAAAAGCACTTTTTTGAGCAACTGTATTAAAAAAATATTGTTATCTAGTTAAAAAATATACCTGTATTATAACCACTAAACCT
This sequence comes from Pammene fasciana, assembly GCA_911728535.1. Taxonomy (NCBI): domain Eukaryota; kingdom Metazoa; phylum Arthropoda; class Insecta; order Lepidoptera; family Tortricidae; genus Pammene; species Pammene fasciana. The sequence goes on from OU452295.1 coordinate 5,777,151, forward strand.
GTATTATAGACTTAAAGATATAATATACGGCCATAGTATAAGAACTTGTTGAGGCTCCAAGTCTTTAGCGCCATCTAGTCCAGAGCAACTTAAAGATGCCAAAGTGTAAGAGGAAATGTCACCTGCTCTAGTACGCTAGTCGTTACTAGATGGAGTAGCAGAGCAGGTGACATTTCCTCTTACAGTTTTGCTATCTTTAGGTGGCTCTCAACTAGATGGAAGACTTGGAGCCTCAAAAAGTTCTTATAGTATATTATATCTTTAACTCTAGTACTTGTAAAATTCTTCATATATAATTCATTTATTTCCTTAATAATTATTTTATCCACAATTTTATAATCCACGCCGCAGGCTTCGTCAGACAGATACAAAAATAGGTCAACCACAGGCTTCGTCACATAACAATCAAACTTTACAAGATGAAATCCGCCACAGGCTTTGTCAATAATAAGTATACACTAAAGCTTAATTACACTACAGACCACCCCGGACCGTAGCCGGCCCAAAAGTCCCCATGACACTAGCAGCGTTTCCACGCTGAATTGCCAAGGAAATCTGCTGAACCAGGTACGATCCGGAGCGAGGATCGCAACCCCTCTCTCTGAGTCGACGACCCAAGTCCCTAACAAACTCCTTGGCCTCCGCACCCCATGACCCTGCAGTCTCTACCGCAACCGGTATGAAGTCATACGTTGGTTCCAAAGCAGAATACTTAGTTAACTCTATGTTATAACATATGAGCAGACCTAGGAATCGATAGGGCAAAATTTTATGACAAGTAAGGAGTTCCCATATCGATAAACTCAATTATCGATGCTTTTTACCATACTAGTGATCACCCCCAGCATTGTATGTATTATCGATTCCTAGGTCTGCATATGAGACGGTTAAACTCGTGTTTTAGTCACTATATGTATCAGTGTACGGACAAAGGGACCACTTTGTCGATACGGAGTTACTATGTAGTACCTACTTTCTAAAACTACGCAATATGCACTATTCGCTATGTGCGAAGTGCATGGTGGGGGTAACGAGAACGATCGCAGTGCTCAATGTGACAAGAAATGAAACTGCGAATCCCCTGTCTGCTGTCAAAATAGTGAATCAGCCAGTGACAGGTATACAACCTATTTATAAAAAAGGAAAAAAGAGATTGACCACCTGCCCAAGAGATGGCGCCACAATCATGCACACAGCGAATAAGAAAGAAAAAAGTGTCCTTCTAAATCGACAAAGTGGTCCCTTGCACTAAACTCGTCCACATGTGACATCACTTATACACTGGTAACGTGTATCTATGTGTTAAAAAAAACATAAATCATAATGTGTGAGCGTTTGTTTAATGATCGTTTACAAGTTCCTTGTATGAAATTAAAATATAATCTCCATTACCCTAGTTTTCTTTATTAAGTTTTAACATACGATGAGGTACAGTCGACCAAGAAAGTGGTCTACCAGTTTTGACAAAAGTTTCTGCGAGATCTAACGATCGCTAAGATTGACTCTAACGGAGTTTAAAACATGCACGACCTTATTGTCTCATCATCTCAGCTATAAGATGTCCACTGCTGAACATAGGCCTCCCCTTTAAGGGGGGGTTTGCCATACGCGCCATGCTTGGCAGGCGGGTTGGCGCGCGCAGTTTTTTTTTTGTTTATTGTTGTTTAGGCTTTCGGAAGATGCTGCTGCCCATCTCCCGGTATATTCCCTTAGCAGACTCCTACTGCAACCACGGGACGTTATGGTGGGGGACAATTCTAAGGCCGTGCACCCCATGGCTAAACTTGTTGTCTCATGACGTTCAAACGCACCTCAACCGTAAGGGTGGTAGACCACATTTTTGGTCGACTGTATCTTCTATTCACTTGCATTACTTATGTCTCACATATTTTATTTATTCTTGGGCTATGAATATAAAATTGGCCTTCATTTGTGTTGAAACATTTGTGACCATTGTCGGCCGCCAAATGGTACCTTTATCAAACTAATATCACATTAATTTATTGTTGGTTAGACAGAAAAGGCACTCAAATTAAACATGCATCTAATTTTTATGCGTTTAGATACAATTTATAAGTACAAATACTTAGTTTTATCTCAGATACTATCACCTCTCACTTTACAAAAAAATATAGTGCCTTCTAAAATGTACAGATGGACTGTTAGCAATTACTCTATAACATAAAGTTGTAACTTTTCTACATACTCTTTTATATCACAAGATTAAAATGAATAAACAATCTGAAGTGCCAAATGCTTCTCCTGTTTTTGCGTTTTGGACGACTAACATACTTACCAAACTCACATTTCAAACACGTAGAATATAAGCAGAGTAGACATCCTCATAACAAACCTTTCAAAGTCCCAAACTTAACCCATTAAAAGCCCAAGCAGGATGCAGTAAAGGCGCAGAGTTAACAGTAAAACTGCTGCAGTAAAGCAAAACATTAAGTTGGCCGAAAGGGTAATCTGCCGCTAATTTGATAGGAAGAGACAAACGAGCGGACATTAGCGAGGCGTGGGTGACAAGCGGAAGCGGATTACAAACCATAAAGGTGACAATGTGTATTTATAAGTATATGTGTCATTAGAAACAGAGCTCGTAAAAGACTTGTTTTCACCGATATGTAAGAAAAAACGGGATAAACAAGCAGCCCCACAATGTGCTGTAAACAGACTCGTACAGCAGTTTCTTTTTCAGGTTTATAAGACTTTAGTCAGTGATAAGACCAGCCGGTTTCAAATGTTTACATATATTCACTCATTCATGATTCTTCTAATGCTTTCTTAAGCTATATAATTGACAAAACTAAGAAGAGTGATTTAAGTATTTTAACTTGTCAACATCTTTTTGATATCCAGTAGTCGTTTGCTCACAATATTTGTTTCAGATTGCACGCCTAATAAGCACAACACAAGCAAGGCATAAAACATGCGCTTACAAATGGTAAAGGAATAATCGCATTTGCACCAATATTTGTGCTGTATATGTATCTCGCTAGGCATTTGTACAATATTGTGTTTTTCAATTGGGTACAGTCAGCAGCAAAAGTAGCTAAGCGGGTAGGGTGTTCAAAATGAGCTGGACACGACTTAATTAAGAGAATAAGAGCGTGTGTAGGTCATTTTGAACACCCTACCCACTTAGCTACTTCTGCTACTGACTGTACTACATGCGTGCGGACTTACGGCGCATTTGTTAGATCTAGAAGCGCATTTTATGTTGAAGCATTATTGTCGCTACGCTAATTCCTCGTGCCCCAGTCCAATTCGCTCTAACGTGTATCATTTTGTAACATTATATCCCTCACGCCAGAGCGCGGCAAGCCCGCCCTACGCGTTATTGACCGTGTGTCCTTTTGTCATTTTATGTCGTCACCCATTCTTCTAAAGGCAGCTTTTTGATACAATTGTTCAGAAATGCGTAAATCGCTATCGCTTACGCTTATCCCTCGCACCACGGCGAGGCACGCCCTACGCGTCATTGACCGTGTGTCATTTTGTCACGTTATGTCCTCGGTCATTCTTCTAAAGGCTGTCCGTTAAAACCATTAGCGGCTACAACGCTTTGGGGGCTGAATTTAATGAATGTTGTGTTAAGCAAATAGGAAATTACTTAGGGTGAAACAGTGTAATTGGTGACATTGAGAAAATGTACCGGTGTCTTATAAGTTGTATTTAGGGTGCTAAAATAGTATTCTGTACAATCGTGACATAATTAAGAGTTTTATGCCACACCTGGCCATAAAGCGTCTTTTTCCGCACGCTGCGCGTACGGAAAAAGACTCATTCTGGCCAAGTGTAGACATAAAACGATGTACACAATACGGGAGGTAATAAAGAAAGCCCTCGCTCGCATATTTACGTCCCTCGCTTGCAGCTCGGGCCGCAAACTTCTGCGATCTCGGCCTTTCTTTGTTTTACCACCCTAGTTGTGTAATGTACTATTTCAGTCGAGTAGCTTAAGTAAGGTACGAGATTACTTTACTACTGTAGGTACTTTTTCTACGAGTGCTCAATATAGACAACCCGGTAAGAATTGAGTTAGACGAAAGACCTGCGGCCAGTACGCCTCTATAAAATTGAATAACTTCAATCTCCCGACGGATTATGCCGGTCCCGCGGCGGCGCAGGGCGGCCAGCGGCAACAGCGTTACAATATTGTATGAAAATCCTTTGTACCATCGCTGGCGATGATACAATATGCGACCATTTGTATTGGTTACCATAAAAGCTCTATCAAAAAGTACGTAGTAGTTCCTTCTATACAATCTCATTTCAAGTACTATAGTCGAGGAGTACAAAAAGTATTGAAAAGACTCATCGAGAGACTCCCATGGCTTACTTTACAAGCGGATTGGCATTTGAATTCTCTTAAGCGACGCAAATCAAAATAATAATTTAATTTATCCCGAGTTCCAAACATTTTACTATCTTATACCTTTTTGCGTAGCATTTATTTCATCCTTTTAAGAGTCGCCAGGACGCTCGCGTGAACTCACGTTCCCATACAAACATTGTTTAGCTCTCATTTTAAAACGACATGCTTTAGAACCATGAAATTTGGCATCGGCATTCTAGTAGTACAGATCTAGGTCGGACATTCATTTTCTTTGCAAAAAATTGTAATACAAAGAAAATATAGCAAAAATAAGTTTTGTATGTACATCTGTAACTGGCTGTATTTTCTTTGTATTACAATTTTTAGCAACGAAAATGAATGTCCGACCTAGATCTGTACTATTAGAATGCCCATGCTAAATTTCATGGTTCTAAAGCATGTCGTTTTAAAATGAGAGCTGAACTACGTTTGTATGGGAACGCGAGCGTCCTGGTGACTCTTAAATCCCTATAAATCATAATTCAGCTAAAGACTTAATTATCCACAACGCAATTTCAATAAAACTTATTCTACATAAAAACAGACCGCCATTTAACACAATTACTTTGTTACAAACCCTTTCAGTTACAATTTTAACCTTACTTACTGTGTTTATGGTTGTTTTTAGCTTGTACAGTCGACGTCAAAAATATGTTTACACTTTTGCACCTTATTACAGTGGAGTAAGGTGCAAAAGTGTAAACATATTTTGTACGTACGAGGTGAAAAAATTCTGTTTATTTTATTCCAACCTTGCTTCCCCTGGGAAGCCCCGGGCGAGGCTTTGACGATGGATCCCCAATTTAAACGGTCAATATATATGTGTTGTTGTTTGTATACATAATTATGGTAAGTGGATCGTTTAGGTTGAGGGAAATCGAATTTACGCTAAATATTGGGATAGTAAACTACCTGAGTATTCCTATGGTTCTGAGTAAATAAACTAAGTGTAGACTATTCAACGAAGCAAACATTTGAAATGTAGGTATTTCAAAGGAGGAGGTTCTTAATTCGTCGGTATCTTTGTTGTTGCTATTACCTTTAGGCGAATCAACATTATGACCAACACAAATCGGTCCTCAACTTTTAAATTTCGTTATGTGTTTTTAATATAAGTTATGTGTTTCTCTTTATGGTGTATATTAAAATATTCGAGTCCACAACCATTAAACCCAATAAACAGAATCTATGAATATTAGAATCCCGATATCTTGATAACTCCAGAGTAATTTTGAGAAACGCAAGATACACTTCAAGAGACACTCAAAACAGTCGGTCAAAAAGTAGATAGGCCTAACTTTATGTACATATGTTCACCGTTTCATTGAAGATGACTGATTTGGATACTTCTTTTCTTTTTGTTTGAAAGGGTATAGCTTGCAGTTAGTAGTTTAAGTCCACTAACATCAGGTTCCACATGTCGCTAGTGACTTGGTCACATGACTAAATTCGCTGTGATGGATAGAGGATCGTTTGGTGTAATTGGAAGCACGTCGGACTGGCAATCCGAAGGACGCGGGTTCGAATACCGTGATGTTCCAGAGTTCTTCACAGTTCATTTTTGCATTGTAATGGACATCTGTTTCCAATTTGTGGTAACTTATAAAACACCTAAAATGAGATATCTCAAACGAATGTCCAGTTTAAATAGGTACTATTTTTTTTAGATTAACTCCTTACTTTTATGTAGATTTGATAAGTAATTAGGTAAAAAATAAGGAGGCTAGTATTTATACTTGATTAACTACGCGTGATATCAAAATGTAGTTTGACTCATTGATTTATTAGAAATACAACTATAAACCAGAAAATTTATATTAGGTACTTACATATAAATTGGTGAATTCACTCTCAGATTTGCGAGCGAAGGGCATATGAAAATTGGATATAAACGAAAATCGTTTGAATGTTTCATGCGTTCTAGCACATACCCAATTTTATACATGATACTTATCAGATTGAATTCTGCAATTTTTCCATGAAATTCAAATTGAACTGGGGATCAATTTTTCGCATAATCATATATGGATACGTATATGTAATTAATCGTATTTCTTTTGTTCCAGGACCGTATATCGGGGAGAAAGGAGGTAAGTTTTTAAAACTTAGTACAGAACACAAAAAGCTATGCGGGTGAAATATTCAGACTGATCTTAATTTAACATAACAAAACTATTTAAAACGGGGTATATACCATCCGGGGGTTGTGTGTTTGTTTTGGTGAGTTTCCGATATTTTGACACAGTTGCATGCGCCATTATCACGGAGTAACTGAAGTTGCTGCGAGTGTTAGTAAAGTTTTGTTCTCCCCACACACCATAGCGATCTACCCTCTTTCGAGATCGCTTTTTTCGTCCGTTGTTACTGCTACTACTACCGCATATGCGCATGCAACTGTGCCGAAATATCAGAACTCACAAAAACAAACACACATGGCAAATACCCTCTCGTACTACTGATTTTTTCGGAACTTATGTACGGAATATCATTTGATATTTACCAGTCGCTTTTCGGTGAAGCTAAACATCGTAAACTGGACCTAATCCCAAAAAGGCGTAGTTTCCCCACTGGGTTGGAAGGTCAGATGGCAGTCGCTTTCGTAATAACTAGTGTCGACGCCAATTCATGGGATTAGGTTGTCAAGTGGACCCCAAGCCGGGACAAACGCTAGGAGGAAGAAGCTCCCTAAAGAAAGAAAAATAAAGATTTTAAACGATTTCCGCTCGAACAAAGCGCTGCGCGAATGCTAGTTTATTTAACAAACAAATAACATTTCCTCTGATTTAAGCTCCAATATTTATTGTACAAATCGAAGACCAAGTCTAAGTGAAAGTTAAACTGATATTCTGAAAAGAAATATCAATTTCCAAAGGTCATTAGGACGGTAAACAGCGAGTATTTTCCTCTGATTGGGGAATTATTAGCGATCAAACGGTTTTCGTGAAACAAAATAGTCTAAATGACAAGTATTTCTTTGTAATGTATATTTTCCCTCTCGAATTTTGCTTGGTGATACTTAATTTTGTGATTGTTTATTTTACGAGATGGCGAAAATTTTATTTTGTCATTTTATGTTTATTGAAAATGATATTAAATGTGAAGTTTGCCTTAATTCGTCAGCAGCAGAAGTAACTAAACGGACTAGGTGTTCAAAATGAGCTGAACACGACTTTACTTGTCATACGGTTTAAGAGGAATTTCCTTCCGCGGCTGTGGAATGAACCTCCCTGCCGAAGTTTTCCGAGAAACTAATAGAAGACTATAGGACGATTCTTCAAAAATATAGGTACAGATTTCTAAAGGTTCGGTAACGCACATGTGACCTCTGGAGTTGCAGGCGTCCATACACTACGGTAGCTGCTTACCATCAGACGATCACCTTCTTGGTATGAAGAAAAAACTATATTGCCAAATAAAGTCAAACTTATTATGAAAGTACGCAAGGTTCAATATTTGCGGATAACAGTCAGCAGCAAAAGTAGCTAAGCGGGTAGGGTGTTCAAAATGAGCTGGACACAACTTTATTGTTAAGAGAATAAGAGCGTGTGTAGGTCATTTTGAACATCCTACCTGCTTAGCTACTTCTGCTACTGACTGTACCTGTACCCACTCAATATTCCTGTCTAGACATTGTTTGCCTTCAGGTTTTTGTGGTAAACTAACATCAACACTCTTTACTTACCAAAAGTAGACTTTATGTCATTGGATTAAAGTTCTAGGTTAGTCAAGATTGGGAACTTTGTATGTCCTACGTACGAGGATATTTGTGCTGAATGGTGCGTGTTATTAAAATTGTTAGAAATTATTATTTTCGAAGCAGTAACTTGTGTAAAGTGACTGTTATCTATTATCATATATGTGTTATTGTTTTGTGCCTATTTCCATTAGTTTGTAAATAGTTATAGTTATTTTTGGTATATAAACTTGCTACGCACTCCCCTCACGGAGTGCAAGTACTCTATCTGACCGTGAGCCAAATGGTCCTTTATGTGACCAAGCTCACTCTATCTATTGTCCAAAAAAAAAGATTTTTGCTGACCCTGCATTTATTTTTTAGTCAATACTTTTTTTTATGTAAATTGCGATGGGTTTAACAAAACCCTGAGCCCATATGTGTGAGCCCATATGTGTCAGTCCAGAGAAAAGGGTCCCACTTTGCCGATATGGAGTATGGAGTTACCTACTTCCTAAAACTACAAAATACAAGGTTTAACAAAAATACTGGATCCTTTTAAGAGCATAATTGATATCGTATTCTGATTATGAAAAACTAAGAAAAAAACTAAGTGAAAAATATATTCAATATTTTATAAAAAGAAAAGAAAACTTAAATGGAATTTAAAAAAAATCAATCCTTATTTCACCTTCTTGTGGGAAGTTTTTCAACAACATTTTTTTTAAATGTAAATTGTTGCACGGCTCTAAGTTAAAGAGTATTCCGATCAATCATTGCCATTTTCATAAAAGGAAATCGCGCTGATGTTTTCCAAGAAACTTATTCCTCAATCACTGAATGTCTTTTACTTAATTCAATTTCCATCTTCCATACACTTTGTATGTACTTACAAAATCTTATTAATTGAAATGTCATAAGCTAAACGCGCTAAACTTTGGAGTACCAGAATATCGAGAAACACAATCAGCCCGACTTTTACTGTAGACAGGCTCATCCTAAGGAAATTGCTAGTCGCAAATGACGCAAAACTGAAACTGAGCCGTGAGGTGCCCGGCCTTAGAATTGTCCCCCACCATATCGTCCCGTAGTTGCAGTAGGAGCTTGCTAAGGGAATATACCGGGAGATGGGCAGCAGCATCTTCCGAAAGCCTAAACAACAATAAACAAAAAAATAACTGCGCAAACCCCCCCTTTATAAAGGAGAGGCCTATGTTCAGCAGTGGATGTCTTACGGCTGAGATGATGATGATGATGATGATGATGATGATGAAGCAAAACTATATACCGAAAAGCGTGAATGCCGCGAATACAGAGCTTAAGTTATACTATAGTCACTTACTCAAGAAATGGGAAAACTGTTCTAGAACAGTTCTACAACAGTTATACCATTTAGTAAAAAAAAGCTATGCAGAATTATCAGTAATTCTTTGCTATATGATATTCGTCGACTGCCGGTAGTGCCTGCCGGTCTTCGCCGAGTTGACCACAATCTTATATACTACAAATGTTACAAAAATCCTGGTAGTCATATCATGTTCCGATTACGAAAACTTCAACTGGAAAAAAATTAATACATTATTGTTTTTTTCCTATTTTTACCCAATCAAAATTCGATACCAATGAATTCGCACGAATCCACTTTAAGAGTCGCCAGGAGGCTCGCGTGAACTCGCGTTCCCATACAAACGTAGTTTAGCTCTCATTTTAAAACGACATGCTTTAGAACCATGAAATTTGGCATGGGCATTCTAGTAGTACAGATCTAGGTCGGACATTCGTTTTCGTTGCTAAAAATTGTAATACAAAGAAATATAGCATAAATAAGTACATACAGTACATCTGTAACTGGCTGTATTTTCTTTGTATTACAATTTTTAGCAACGAAAACGAATGTCCGACCTAGATCTGTACTATTAGAATGCCCATGCTAAATTTAATGGTTCTAAAGCATGTTGTTTTAAAATGAGAGCTGAACTACGTTTGTATGGGAACGCGAGCGTCCTGGGGACTCTTAGTACCATGTACTTATTAAGAAATTCGTCCTAATCAGTTACAGTAGGTGTATAATTAGGTATTATATTTTGGAAAGACGGAAATACATCAAATACTCGTAATGGTGAAATCTAATAATGAATGTGAGTTGTCGTGTTCGATCAAAAGGGCATAACTGTAATTATACATTCATGCGATTTGCGACCTTTTGGGATTAGAGAAGTTAGGCGGATTATGTCTATATTGGGATACACGTGTGGTGGGTGTATTTACTTGGTGTCCACGTGTATTTGGATTTAACTATATTTAGGAAGTATCGTCTATTCAAGATCACTTCTTTGAATGATTTCCTGTGGACGATTCGAAATAATTGTAATTAAATGTCTTAGGAATTTACGTAGGGATATCGCTTTTATGTTTAGTTTAAACAGTTTTATACTACTGATACAATAATATCAATACTTAAGTACGATGCTATTATCGATGTTTCTCAAATTGTATTTTATTCTAATACAATTATTTACCGACCAACCCTATAGGTTGGGAGAAAATCCAGATGATTCATGATGCATCACAACTTTTCAATCAAGCCTGAAATCAAGTTATCTAATTGACTTTGTAATCCAAAAAGTAAAAAAAAAACAAACAGAAACAAAACCCACAAACAGAATAAAGCAACCCTTTCGAGACCGAAACTTCAAAAACTCACTTTAATTTTTAATTCCTCAAAAAAATTAACCTCAGAATAATATACAGGAAAAACCAGACTCTGCCTTAATTATAGTCCCTTTGAGGTTCCTTTGAGCCTAATTTGAGGAGAATAGCAATTATTACGCCCTGCATTCTGTGAAATCCTGGTGTCCTTTTGTACCTGGAAAATTCATCATCATCATCATCATTTCAGCCGAAAGACGTCCACTGCTGGACATAGGCCTCCCCCACTGAACGCCACAATGACCGGTCCTGTGCCACCCGCATCCAGCGGACTCCAGCGACCTTCACCAGGTCATCAGTCCACCTTGTAGGGGGCCTACCAGCTCTTCGCCTTCCGGTGTATGGTCGCCATTCGAGAACCTTAGTGCCCCAACGGCCATCGGTTCTCCGTGCAATGTGCCCTGCCCATTGCCACTTAAGTTTAGCGATCCGACGGGCTATGTCGGTTACTTTGGTTCTGCTACGGATAGTATCGTTTCTGATACGGTCACGCAAAGAAACTCCTAACATAGCCCTCTCCATTGCTCTTTGGGTGACTTTAAGCTTTTTAATGAGGCCCATTGTGAGCGACCACGTTTCAGAGCCATAGGTCATCACTGGCAACACACACTGGTCAAAGACTTTCGTCTTGAGACACTGCGGAATATTGGACGAAAAGATATGTTTCAGCTTCCCAAACGCTGCCCAACCGAGACGGATTCGACGATTGACCTCTTTCTCGAAGTTGGACCTACCTAGCTGGACTGTCTGTCCGAGGTATACATAATCGTCTACAACTTCGAGCGTAAAGTCTCCGACTGTAATAGGGGTTGGTACTACATGGGCGTTAGACATGACTTTCGTCTTATCCATGTTCATCCTTAGACCAACCCTCTCAGAGCCTTTACTGAGGTCGTCGAGCATCGTACTTAAGTCCTCCATGGTCTCAGCCAGGACTACGATATCGTCGGCAAATCGAAGATGAGTGATGTACTCGCCGTTGATGTTGATGCCAAGCCTTCCCCAGTCCAAACCCTTGAAAATGTCCTCCAGGGCAGCGGTGAACAGTTTTGGAGAAATTACATCTCCTTGCCTGACTCCCCGCTGCAGCGGTATGGATCTCGAGTTCTGGTCCTGGAGTCGGACTGACATAGAGGCGTTCTCGTACAAACACTTCATTACCTCGATATAACGGTAGTCCACTTGGCACCTCTGGAGAGCCTGTAGTACAGCCCAAGTCTCGATCGAATTGAAGGCTTTCTCGTAGTCCACAAACGCTAAACAGAGGGGCAGGTTATACTCCTCAGTCTTCTGTATAACCTGACGCAGCGTATGAATGTGGTCTACGGTACTGAACCCTCTTCGGAAACCGGCTTGTTCGGGAGGCTGGAAGCCGTCTAACCTGTACGAGAGTCGATTTGTAATGACTCTAGAAAACAGCTTATAGGCATGCATGCTTATAGCTGGAAAATTATCTAGGAGGAAATGTGATTTGTAAAATAGTGGGAATCGATCTCCGAAATTGTATTGGGTTTTAGCCGAGACAAAAACTATGCTATTTGTGTAGATATGATTATAGGAGATGCCCCGGTTGTGGCCACTGTGCCGGTTTTGGCCATTTTCAAATTTATTAAGGTATATACCAATTTACAAGTCTATGGTTTATGGTTAATATAAGAGTAAAATATGGCAATACAGATGGCACTGTCATTTGACATGTATAAGTTGTCATTTAGCTGTCAGGGGCTATGGAAAAAAGTGGCCAAAACTGGCTCCTGGACCCGTTTCTGACATTTCACTAAAGAAAAAAAATAGATCTATCGTCAGAATCTTAACAGCGGAGATTCATATAAATATAGTAATATATTTTCACCGACTTAGTACAAAAAGAGTGTCATAATTCCTTATTGACACAAAATGACGGACGTCTGAACAGACAAACTCTCCTTAAAGTGGCCAAAACCGGGGCATCTGCCCTAGTACTAGTTCATTTCTGTGAGCTTTGTCTACTACAAATATGACGTTTTCAAGTGAAAGATACGTGGAACTGAAAGAAAAAATCTAGTTATTTTTTTAATGAATATTTTGATTTGTTTATTTATAAAAATATATAAAGATAGCATATACACGGGAAAATTTGACCGGTGCTTTCGTGGCCAGGTGGCGAAGTTGGTTAACGCGTCTGCCGCGAATGCAGAAGACGCTGGTTCGATCCCAGCCTTGGGCACCGGAGGCTTTGGTCGCTTTTTCCTTTGTCCACATCTATATACGTTTATAATTGATAGGTACAGTCGCCATCAGATATATCGGAGCGGCCAAGGTGGTCACAAATATCTGAACAACGCCTCTATTGTCAAGGCGATAAAGTGCATGTTCAGATACTTTTGAGTACCGTGGCCGCTCCGATGTATATGATGGCGATTGTACGTGATTTGAATAAATTTAAGAGAGAGTAATTTTTTGTGACTCTAGAAAGACTTTAAGATTTAAATAGATGGTATACAATAGAAAGGAACAAGTGCCAAGGCCACCGATGCCGGGTAGATGCCTTAGGACGTCTGTCCCGATTGCAGAAAACACTAGCTTAATTGTAGCCCTGGGCACTGAATCAGGTTCTTTTGTAGGCATTAGAGGTGTGCGCCGATAGCAAAATTATCGGCGGCGGCGTCTGGTCATTTTTCGACCGGCGGCGGCGGCGTATTCGGCGTCATCGGCGTGACCTCGACGTGGTATATATTTCAATATTATTGAGGAGTTTGGCAACAAACCCTCTAAATTGAAGCCCACTGAGTATTTATTGGACCATCCAAAACATATAACATGCTTATGCATCATGCGATGAGAACGTTGTTTATCGAAAGGCATGCTTAAAATTTGGTAATCAGAGTACAGCTTTGAGGTTGTTAAGCCAGGCAACTATGTCGGGTGTTAGGGCGCCCAGATTCTCAACTGGAACAGGATAGCAGTTAGAATGAGAATGCGTCAGCGTTAATAAAGTATAAACAGCGTAAATAAAATACCTCAACAGGGTGGGAAAATTGTATGTTGGTTCTAAAAGACAAAGATGGTAAGCCTTTTACCAGCCCAAAGTTTTGTACTTCCATCGATTTGATACATTGATCAACTGATTAACTAACTGGTTTCAGTATTTTAAATTGTTTGGGTTAGTTATTTCGTCCAATAGTCCACGCCGCGTGTGCGTTAAAAGGATTACTTTTCAAATTAAACCAATACAACAAAATAGTTTAAGTTGTAAATTTCGTACTTTTTGTAGCAATTATCTACAGTGCCATGCACTTTACAGTTTACAATATCACTGCGGAGAGCTGAAACATGCGAGCTATTATAAAATACCCCAAATTACAATTTACAGTAGGTGTAACTGGAATATTTAATTAGTTCCTTCGATTTCTCAAGGATCTTCACATAAAAAATTGACGTAATGAGAATGGACCATGTAAATAACGAGTGCGAGTTAGCATGTTTTTCCACGCCGATTTCACGCCGATCATTGGCCGGCGGCGGCGGCGTGGGTAAAAATGGCCGGCGGCGGCGGCGCGGCGTGGCGGCGCACACGTTTAGTAGGCATATGACATCTATTTAAGTTTATAATTTATATAGTATTGCGTCTCGTTAAAGTAAGACGACAACAAATTTTTATCGAACGAGTGGAGCGGAAGCGAAGCGAGTTCTTATCGAACGAGTGGAGCGGAAGCGAAGCGAGTTCTTATCGAACGAGTGGAGCGGAAGCGAAGCGAGTTCTTATCGAACGAGTGGACCGGAAGCGAAGCGAGTTCTTATCGAACGAGTGGAGCGGAAGCCAAGCGAGTTCTTATCGAACGAGTGGAGCGGAAGCGAAGCGAGTTCTTATCGAACGAGTGGAGCGGAAGCGAAGCGAGTTCTTATCGAACGAGTGGAGCGGAAGCGAAGCGAGTTCTTATCGAACGAGTGGAGCGGAAGCGAAGCGAGTTCTTATCGAACGAGTGGAGCGGAAGCGAAGCGAGTTCTTATCGAACGAGTGGAGCGGAAGCGAAGCGAGTTCTTATCGAACGAGTGGAGCGGAAGCGAAGCGAGTTCTTAAAAACAACTTCTGGCTACTGGGAGACGTCTCGTCTGCATTTCGATGGCATTTTGACTTTGAGAGTTTGTTCGAAGGTAATTTGAGTAGCGTTTTTTTCATTTTTATGAAATTTGTTGAGGTTGTAGCAGAGATACATATAAATTGAGAGTTCGTATGTGAGCAGGATCGATCAACGGGTTATGGAGCTAGAAGGCGCGAAAAAATCATCACATGGGTCTTGTTATATTGGTCAGCTTGTTTGCAAGTAAATCGCGAGTTCTCAGTTCGAGGCTGACTACTAGTTAAAATATTTTTTTTAATTCTGTAGTTTTTAAGACCCCTTGTCTTAAATTTGTTTAATTCTGTAGTTTATAAGACCACTTACAATACCTACCAAACTGATAATCGCACCAATAACATTACGAAGGTAAAGTACTTCACAGCGGCTCGGCCTCTAAGCTCGTAAAAACGGTCGTAAAATCGATCTCCGGTTACACAACGAATGACAAATTACTTTTTGAGTTATTCGCAAAAGTTTTTGAGCGATCGATATAGGTATATTCGAGGTTAAGGATCAAAATCAATCGTTGTTCCAAGTACGATTGAATTATAGCCGAATGGAGTCACATCCTAATATTGTGGAGTAACAACTTACAACGAAAATTAGAGTTGGGAGCGTGTATAAATAAACCGTTTTTATACCCGTATACAGTGTGTCTCTGTAATAGGAGCAATAAATTAAAACATAGATTCTACTCCTTAAACTACAAAACTTTTGTTCAACAACTTTTAAAAAATATGTATTTTGTAGATTGTCTCTTTTTCATACAAACTGAATAGTATTTTCAATGAACGTTAAAATCCGTCTAATTGACATTGCTTGTCACCCTACAGACATAGTCAATTTAGGAATACATTGCGTGTTCGAAAAAACTTTAAAGTGTCCTAAAAATCAAACCATACGTTATTTTTAAAAGTCGCTGAACAAACGTTTCCTGGTTTGAGGAGTAGAATCTACGTTTTAATTTATTGCCCCTATTACAGAAACACACTGTATACCATTTAACTAGTTTAATACATATGAAAAACACTACTGTAAGTACCTACTCATTTAAGTTGTCACAGCCTCGTAACCATCGTAAATAAGTACAAATTGATATCATGTTTTGAACTTTACTTAAATTAAAATGTTTAAATTAAAATATCATGATTTATAATTACTTATAAACTATTTTATGTTCCGACCATTATATTCGAAACTTATACACAACCTGTCGCTAAAAATAAGAGTTGCCATCAGATATATCGGAGCAGCCAAGGTGGTCACAAATATCTGAACAACGCCTCTATTATCAAGGCGATAAAGTGCATGTTCAGATATTTTTGAGTACCTTGGCCGCTTATATTATAGTTAATATGGGAAGTAAGAAAATTGGTGCTGAAAAGTATGTGGTCTGTATTTGAAGGTGAGAATATTTTCATGTATTATTCACAATTTTTCAATGAAACTACAACCCGCTACACAAGCTTTCATACTAACACACTAGCCCATAATGCGTGCACCGTACAAAGCTTTTTACCAAATCACAATTTCCCTCAAACTAAATAGGCTAGTGACTTGGCAGTATGATGATGGATGTAAGTGCCCCAGTTTTCGGCACTTATTGCTTTATTATTGAGGAAGTGAACATACGAGCTAATAATGCGAGAATGTAAGGACGTAAGTGATGAAGTATTCCTTTTAAAGAATGCCCGTTTAGAAATGGTTGTAAGGCGTTATTTCTATCTATCTATCTATTTAATAAACAAAATGAGGTTGGAACCTCATTTTGTTTATTTAATAGAAATGATTTTGTAAACATTCATTGTATTAGTCATACTTGTTTAGTGTAATGAAATGGTCTGGTTCCGGTACAGTTGCCATGAAATATAGGAGCGGCCAGGGTACTCAAAAATATCTGAACCATGCACTTTATCGCCTTGACAATACAGGCGTTGTTCAGATATTTGTGACCTCCTTGGCCGCTCCGATATATCTGATGGCGACTGTACCATTATTATTTTAATGCTGACTTTATAAAACTTATAGTTTGTTATTAAATAAAAACAAACTTTGAAAACATTGAAATAATCAACCTAGCAGGACTTGAACCTGCATCGATACGCCTTGCCGGGGCTCGATCGCTTTACTAATTAAGCTTCAGCTTCAGTTACTAACTTGACAAAATTTTCAATGTCTTCAAATTTACCAAATTATTGTTTTTTTTTTTGGAGTGAAATACAACGATTAAGGTAGAACTCTACCAAAACGAATCCACTATGAAACCACTTAAGTATATTACCAATCACGTAAGTCAAGTATTTATATATCATTATCATTATACGATCGCCATCACGCATCCAGATAACGGAAAACGCTAAAGCTATAATGGCTTAGCTCACTCGTATCTTCTCAAAAATATCTCGACACAAACCGTGCAGACAAGACATCGATAAAATAAACTCGACACAGAATGAGATTACGGCCCGCGGGCGATATGTATTTGTATGTTGCTCGTGTCGCCATTGTGAGACCGAGTGCATGCTGCAGCTCTGTTCTTGGTAGGGATGGGACACACAACTGTCGATATTTTTGGTAAAGGGGTCATTGTTTTCCGCCAACTATATTTAGCTCAACAAACCGTAGTTCATGAAGGTTACAGTAAAAAAAAACAGATTACTGTCACGTGTTATTTACATGTTTAATAGTTATGGGAATCTAGGACAGTTGGTCTTAATAAACGAATTTATAACTAGCTATACAACACCACACACGTGTCGTTAAATCATAACAGTCTGTAACTAAAATATTTATTAGCATGATAATTAAGATGGTAGTACATAGGAGGTATATTCACGAAAGTTGGCGCGAGATTTCTACTGAATGACAGCCATTTTCATAGAAATTCTGTCAAATCTCGCGCCAACTCTCGTGAATAGACCTGTACACTGATAGTGAATATACATATATTTTTATCTGACTCTCACGATTTCTGATATGTCATAGATTAATCTAGGTTGTGCAGTTGCAACTGGGTTAGAAATAAGGAAAACCTATTTTTTGACACACCGTATCACTACCCTACATCATTTGATAAATTACAACTTCTGAGGTATCATGAGATTCATCTCGGTTGTGCAAGTGGGTTAGGATAAGGCATATTGAATTCAAACAACAAACTAAATTGTACCGGTTGTGTAACCGCGGTCATCTTTTTTTAACTCTACTTGTTGTTGATCAATCCGGTCGGACTTTTTAATACGACTTGCTGTTTATCGATAACGTAGATGTGCCGTGTCCCCGCACTACCACAGTGGAGAGTACTAGAGCGCGGCCTATGTACGTTTAATTTTTCTTGCTGTTCTCAGTCTCAGTAGACTGAGAACAGCAAGACAAAAGTGTGTCGACGTCTTGACTGCATTCTATCGATAAACTAGACTGTGTCCCCGCACTACAACAGTGGAGAGTGCTAGAGCGCGGCCTATGTACGTTTAATTTGTCTCAGCCCTGGATTGTCTCAGGCCGTCTGCTGTGTTGACACCTTTACGGGGGGGTTATTCTGCTGCAACTTGGGATTCTAGCTTTGATGTTAATTTTAAAACTACAAAGTATTCTAGTAAAATCTTAGAGCTTTAAACCAATCGGAGTAGCCATTGACAGGCGTTCCCCTCTGCCGAATGAGTATGACCAGTGGTCATACCCATTGTATGGACTGACGTTTATTTGACGTGGCTATTTTGACGTTTCGCATACATTTGATGTTCCCCTCCCCCGCAAAAAACGGCAGACTTTTTCCGATAGAAATGAGAGCGCGTCTCGCATCCGGTTGGTTTAATAATAAAGAGTAAAATTATCTAGAGAAAGGTTTTGGCATAAGAGTGTGAAGTTCGGACAGATTGCAACGAATTGCCAAATTAGGGACGCCTAGCGACATCTGCCGTCGAAGTCTTACAGTTCTCATCCAGCCATCGGAGTCCCATGTTGCATTGAGAATTTACCGATAACAATGCGCTACTGCAACTAATTTTATATTAAGCAGAACGTTACTTCCGTATAGTTGACACACTGGGATTTTACCTTATACCTACATAGTATAAAACAAAGTCGCTTCTGCTGTCTGTCCCTATGTATGCTTAGATCTTTAAAACTACGCAACAGATTTTGATGCGGTTTTTATTAATAGATAGAGTGATTCAAGAGGAAGGTTTATGTTATGTGTATAATTCCAGCCGTGCAAAGCCGGGGCGGGTCGCTAGTACCTAATAAAATGTACTGTCCGTCAAATCGTTTCGCAACTAAAATACTACACTACTCATCTATCTCTTACATAAGCAGTAAACTCTCACGATACATAAACAAATATGTAGGTTAGGGAAACTACACAAAGTTACCGAGGTACATATGTAGCGGGATCTTAATAGTAAACAACAGGTTGGAGTACTTCGGATACCAGCTGGCAGTTTGCAGTACTGCTACTTTATCTTACGGATCTATATCTGAATCCCTAAAGTTTTTTGTCCTATTTTTGTATTCCCTAATGCTATTTGTCCTAATGATCATTTGCCCTAATGCTCATTTGTCCTAATTGCTGTTGCCCTATCATCGTATCGATGATTTTTTTTCCCTAATATGTTATTACCTAATTTATTTATTTATTTTTATTTATTTTTATTTATTTATTAGTTACATACAATACAGCCTTACAGCTAAGCGCCATTCCGCTGTATAGTTAAACATTAAATGAAATAGGAATCAAATAAATTAAACATTAAATTAAATTAATTAGACACAGCTTCACAGAAACGTAGTTGTGCGTTTGTCCGCAAACAAGTCGCAGTCTGGTGCAAAGTTTAAGAATTTGTTTGTCGTTTTATACATTTACATAATATCATTTGACCTATTCATCAGTCGCCCTAACTTTTTTTTCCATAATATTAATTTGTCATAATTATTATTTCACCTAAAAGTTATTTGTCCTAATCATCAAAACACATAATTTCAATTGAACTAATATTATTTTTCCTATTATTTCATACCCTAATATTAAATGTCCTACTGGTCATTTTTCCTAATTGTCACTTGCCCTAATGCTCATATATTTTTAGGGTCATAAAAATAACCCTAACCTACCTATCTCTGGGAGCAGTTTTGTTTTTAGGGTCATCAAAAAAAATAACCCTAACTTACCTATCTCTCGGAGCAGATTTGTTTTTAGGGTCATCAAAAAAAATAACCCTAATCTACCTATCTCTGGGAGCAGTTTCGTTTTAGGGTCATAAAAAAAAATCCTAACCTACCTATCTCTGGGAGCAGTTTCGTTTTTAGGGTCATAAAATAATAACCCTAACCTACGCCGTTATGGCAAATAAAATTAGGATATTCGATCATTATGGTAAGAATTTTTAGGGCAAATGGGCTTTAGGGCAAACATTACATTATGACAAGTAATTGTTAGGATAATTGATCATTAGGGCAAATGACAATCAGGACAAAACGGTTAGGGCAACTGATTTTAGGACAAACGTTATTAGGAATTCCGAGGTACACCCTTATCTTACTTGTTAATCTTGTTATGAATGGCTGTAAAATGGTTATGCATTAGACTGTCATCACAGATAACCTCAACCACTAAGGATACATTTTTCTTTATGTTGCTGTAATTGACCGATTGCATTCGTTGCATTGCATTCAATAGTAGCAAAGAAGACTGCAATGCAAGTTCTTGTTAATCTAAACTTTACCTTTACAGTCAGTGCGGGCCACATTGATTGATATGAAGAAAAGATCGTCACTGATTCACTGGAGTAATGAAGATTACTAATTTGTGACAACGTACGAGTACAACACCACGGATGATGATGATGTAACCTATTTTCTTTTAAAGCTGTGTTTCCACCAGAAATAAGCAAATATGCGTATCCGTGGGACACGGCACAGATTCAAATCCACCCAACATTTCTTCAGTTTCATCGACGGTGCTGCCCTGCCCAGCCCGTCTACCTCTGCCCTGCACTAATGCCACGTTCTTGTTGTTGGCTAATGATTGATTAAAATTGTAACACTATTTTACGTTAAATAAATCATTTGAGCAAAGATGCGTTGTAAGGTTGTTTGTTAAGAACAAATCCTAGAGCGGCGCTGTGCGAAGCCATCCTTCGTCGTCGGGTAAATGAGGTGATTTGGTCCTCAAAAACACATTCCTCAAAATTTTCATGTTGTTTTTACTTTTGTGAAGCTGATCACTGTATGTTTTTTAATTCCTTGTTTTTTCTATTGTATTCCTCTTTCTTTGTGTTACCTGTCGTGATTTTCTCACCAGATGGTCTCATGGGAAGATCATCATTATCATTCTCTCCACGACAGCGACTCCGTCAATTATTTCTTGCAGGATTACGGAAGGCTAGGCTATGACTTGCAAAGCTTTGGGAAGATCAGCGCTGGCAACCGCTAGCACCATGGTGAGATGAGGCCATTTCGTGACACTTTCTGTTTTTTCGTTTTACTTCTTTATGTATTATGTTTGTATCTCTGTCTACGAATAAACCATTTTCTATTCTATTCTATTCTATTCTATTGCTCGCAACGCATTCTCGCTAATCTCTGTTCCTCCCATTTAAACTTTTCTTGGCTGGATCCGTAGTACCTGTGTGTGTGTGTGTGTGTTTTTTTTTATACTATGATGAAATGATTGATATGTTATAACTAGTAGTCCGCCTCGAACTGAGAACTCGCGATTTACTTGCAAACCAGTTGACCAATATAACAAGACCCCAAGGAGGATTTTTTTTTCTCCTAGCTCCATAACCACTTGATCGATCCTGCTCATATACGAACTTACAAATTTTATGTGTCTCTCCTAGAGCCCCAAGAAATTTCATAAAGATCAGAAAAACGTTACTAAAGTTATCGTCAGACAAACTATTCAAATCAAAAAGCCATCCAAATGCCGAGACGTCCCAGTAGCCAGGTGACAGTTCGGTCTGGAGTTGTTTGTAAGAACTCACTTCGCTTACGCTCCGCGAGTTCGATTATAATATTGATGAATATGAATGAAATGTGCTGGAGGGTGAATGAAGCTATGATGAATGACAATGTTATGTGTTGTTGAACTTTTTTAAACTATTAATCATCGGCCGGTAAAAGCGTTTGACAAATTGCCAAATTCCTAATTCAAGGGTAACATAACCGTTTCAGGGCAATTTAGTTCAGTAAACAAGGGCTAGTCTGATGACTGTTTAACCGCTTGTCGCTGGCTTTCGAACATCAGAAGGGTTAACACTTGACTGCGAACGTTTAAAGGAAAATATGCCTATTACTTTGGGATGGGACCCGAAAATGGTTTTTATATTTTACTTTATTACTATAAACTAGTAAGTTTTTTTAAAAATATTTATGACAGGTTACTCACGTAATTTTTGTCGATTTTTGCTCGACATGTTTCGATCAATTTACGATGATCATTCTCACGAGCGGCCTTCCGCGACGGCAGCGCGTCGGCTACTGCGCGCCTGCGCGCGGTGTGCCCTGCTGCTGGCGGCGGGAGGCGGCGGCGGCGGCGGCGGCGATGTTGTGACAGATCTACCCGCATCCCCTTTATCATTTTTGCCGAAATGCCGCCGTCGCGGAAGGCCGCTCGTGAGAATGATCATCGTAAATTGATCGAAACATGTCGAGCAAAAATCGACAAAAATTACGTGAGTATATTTTTAATATGTTAGAGTCTCACGAAAGTTTTAAGTTTTTTTATTTTATTTATGCAACTTGTACTGTTTAAGATGTGGTTTTGACGCCAGCAGGTAAGAAGACGTTGCACGGCCTTGAAATGCTGCTCGTCTACACGGAAAAAAAAACTTCCGGGATATTCTCAATCTAAGACATTATTCTTTTTGTAGTTGGGATTTTTATAGGTAGGTTTACTTTTATACATAATTTTAAATTAGTTGTTAGTATAGTTTTTATTTGTTAAGTTTAGTTTTAGCTTTATTTTTTAGATAGTATGTAACTTTGTACATAAATTAATAAATATGGTAGACATTATTATATTACTTATGTTGAAAATATTTCCTCGTGACAAGCATTTATTTCCTTTAACGAAAATATATTAAAGTTTTAAATATAACAAGGCGCGCTAATATATTCTTACAGATTTTCTAGTTTTCTTTTACCTAAGATAATACTTGTTTGATTAAATTACAATCTCTCTTATTTACTCAATATACTCTTGAAACTATACATTTTTGTATTTCTATTATAAGAAAACTTGGTTTTATTAAGCGAAGAATTATATTTTTGGTAAAGGAAATAAATACTTTTCACGAGGAAATATTTTCAAGATAATAATAATGTCTTGGATTGAGAATATCCCAGAAGTTTTTTTTTCGTGTAGGCCGCGGCACAGCGGATTAGGAGTTAGGTTTTTGTAATCTTCGAGGCGTACTTGATACCAAAACATAATTAAGCGGAGTTAATCATTTTACTTATTTAAACGACCCGTTCCTCCAGTACCCACTAATGGCGGCGCGTGAAGAATATTCTTACGGAAGCCGGAATCTTTTTTTTATTTAGCCTTTCATTTTCACCAATTGGCTGAAAATTAGGCAAGCCCGTGGGATTCGAGTTCTATGGACCCTCCGGCGTGTTGATACAAATAGATGGGCACACAAGGCGATAATATATCTTATTGGCCCGGTGCACGACGCAGCGCCACCTACCGTTCGCAACTTTGACGGCTCTGTCAAAAGTGTCGACTAATGGATACAACCAAATAAAGGTAATTATTTTAAAATATTGATTGTGGAGCAGTTAACAAATGCCAAATCTGTTTGTTTTTAATGTGAAACACATTTGGTTTTGTGCTTTATTGATAAAAGCAACTATTGTGCGTGTATTAAGTATAATTAAGTTACTTCATTGTTGTTTTCTTACAATTTAAAGGAAAAAATAATGTTTTATTATGTTTGCTTCCAGATAATTGAAAAATTACTACTTTTTTAAACACCGGTCTTAAATCTAAAGTAAAGGGAAGCTGTTAGTTTTGGCACATCACGTTAGAAATATGGAATTGCAACAGTCGGACATAATTAGACAAGCTTCTTGGTTGGCGTGAAGCAACGGGAGCCCCAGTGTAAGTATCTTTAGAAATAGTGCAAAAACAATTCATTCATTTTACTAGAAAAATTTTTTGGTTTTGAATCGCTACTCTTGTTTTAAGCAATTTAATTTGGTCTGTCTGTCAAAACCCTTTTTATCAGGAACGCGTGGAGGTATACAGTTGAAATATAACATCAAATACATATATTATATATATCTGCGGCGCCGCTCCTTGAATCTTTTAACTCGACGCAACCCAAAGATACGGTCATTCGAGCCTTATTTTCTAACACTTCGCAGGGAAGCAAAACCTACAAATAAAGTCCGACTCGCACTTGGTTAGTTTTTTTATAATACAGACAAGATTTCTGTTTTTTTTACAGATACCTGTGTGCGTCCATAGTGGCAAATGTACCTTCGTATGTGGCCGCCTTAATATATTATATAAATCGAAAATGATGAAAGACCAGTGAAAGACAGACTTAAACAAGCAGGAGCAGCAGCGGGGAAAATTTGTTAAATACAAACAAAAGTTATAACAAATTATACATATATTTTGTGTTATTTCAAACATCTCTTCTGAAATCTCAAAATTGTTATACTCTGTTTTGATAGAAACAAATTGAGAAAATCTTGTGAGGTTTTATTTCTTTTGAAAATTTAGAAGTCCGTAAAGGGATCCAAAAACAAACAGAGCTATGAATTATCTCATTTAAAAGTTTGTTCGTTTTATATACTTAATTTCCTTATGGAGACACCAAGTTGAATTCCATTGCATAACTAAGATATTCATGATTTAGTCAGTCACAGTAATTACTAGGAAGTGCTCCTATGCCTAGACGGACTGGTTACTGTTAGACCTCAGTGGCCAACACGTCCGCCGAGCGGTTGTGAACGCAGCCCAGCTGCAATGCTTTATTTAGGCAATTAATATGTGCTGTGACTAAAATATGAAAATCTCAGTTTTGCTGTGGAATTCAACTTGGTGCTCATAGAACTAAAGTCGATAGAGATACTTACATATTTAATGACCTCTTCTCTGATAGTTTTTGGACCACGATCCATATAAAGTGGCCCGAAATCCTTTACCAAAACGCAGCACGTAATGCATGTATGAAAAAATTCCGTAGGATTTTTATGTAGAATCTGATAAAGCCTCAATCCTTATCCTTACTAGTCCACAAAGAGTACCTACATAATAATAAATTGAGGTAAAATAGGTAATGTTATAATATAGGATACACGTAGAAAGATATATGTAAAGACTAGCTTCTGTCCGCAACTCCGTCTGCGTAGAATAACACTTACAGTAAGTATATAAAACGCCTGCATACAATTTTATGGCACATAATAGTATGTGCTCTAATTGAAAATGTGTGCAGTAAAATTGTATGCAGGCGTTTTATATACTTATTGTAAGTGTTATTCTACGCAGACGGAGTTGCGGACAGAAGCTAAGTCTTTACATATTTCTTTCTACGTGTATTCTGTATTATAACGTTACCTATTTTACCACAATTTATTATTTAATAGCAAATTTAAGTAGAAAGCGTAAGCAAAATAACTAAAACGTATGACGTTTCAAAAAATACAGCCGTCGCAGTTGCCACTTTTGGTCACGTCAAGCGCTGCGATCGTTTTAGCTTTTCCTGCCCAGTCTCTGCACCCGGCCAATTACTTAGGGTGGGTTGCACCACGCATAACTAACGAACTGACCAACGTTAAATATGGCGGCGCAGCTGTCATCCCATAGAAAACTGTCAAACTTTTCATACAAGATTCTTTTAACGACGATGTTGATGTTAACAGATTGTTCGGTGCAACCGGCCCTTAGTTTAACAACGGAACCTAAAGAAATATCAGTCATATCGGGTCCTTTTTTTAAGTCACGGTGTCACGGTAACAAAGTTACAGTCTATTAACTAATTTAGTGTGCACCGCACATGCGAGTGCGGTGCCTTAGGTACCAGCTGTCGATCCTAAATCATGAGTTTCTTGTCTTGTTACTTAAAGGAATGCCGATTGCGCTCTGGCTTACTTACGATTATTTGAAGCGGCCCATTAGCGTTGATACAAATAGATTTACAAGGTGATATTTTGTTATTTAGTTTACGTACGGAACCCTAAAAATGTCAGTCAAATCGAGCCCTTTCTTCAATTCACGGTAACAAAGTTACAGTCTATTAACTAATATAGTGTGCACCGCACTCGCGTGCGTAGGATTCAGCTGTGGGCCCTAAATCATTGTCTGGTTTAATATTCCGATATTTTTCCACGAAAACTGGGCATCCATCATGGACGCCGGTGCGCGAGGCGCTTGCCGCAAGTTTCAAGAGAAAAACCAAGTAATATATAGGGTGGTTTGCTCCACGGACAATTCACGGACTCGTCAACGTTAAATATGGCGACGGAGCCGTCATCCCATAGAAAACTGTCAAACATTTCAAACAAGATGTTTTTAACGAAGACGTTGTCGTTTCTGCAACCGGCCTATTGTCTGGCTGGCCAATAAGTGCAGTAACAGTGGAAGTAATAAGCTAAACTCATCTCTTTTTTAGTTGCGAGGGTACTAGCGTAAGAAAGAGATAGTATGATTCTCTCTGTCTATTGAAGTAGAATACCCTGGCCAAACTATAAATGGCGTTATTGGCACTGTGTACCTAAAACTGTCGAAAAAAGCTCAGGAAGGAGGTAATTTATAACTTTACTAGATTGCGTTTGCGATTTCGTCCGCATGGAATCGTGTTTAGTTTGGTTTATAAATGAATTGTTTCTTGTATTTTTTTTTATTTCCCTTCCTGTGTATCGTTTGTTTTCTATTTCTTTTTGTTTACTTCTATTGCAAGTGTTTTTATCTGTGTACATTTTTTGTGTGTGTATTTTTTTATAATTACTTATAACAAAAGTGTCTGTCAGTATAGTTTTTATTTTTCAAGTCAATTTTAGTATAAATTGATTGTATGTTATACATTTTGATATTGCAACACCCCACTCTCTCGTAGTGAACCCAACTCTTTGAGAAACACTTTTAAGCGAAATAGGTATTACTCTTTTCTTGCAGTGCCATCTGTTACCAGAAGTTTGCGTTTATCATTCCAATACGTGATTTATTTACCTACGGCTGCTCTGAATAGAAATCGACTACATAAGTTTAGCCAAAATGAGATGTTTGCCTTTTTGTCGGCATTCCCGTACCTTCTATCACCTGCGTACGCGATTAAGCGTGCTACA
This sequence comes from Pammene fasciana, assembly GCA_911728535.1. NCBI lineage: Eukaryota > Metazoa > Arthropoda > Insecta > Lepidoptera > Tortricidae > Pammene > Pammene fasciana. Next base: position 5,804,314 of record OU452295.1, read on the forward strand.
TAAACTGCCTTAATTTATCGAGATTTTTTTATAAAACGCTACCACTTATTACTTGACACACCTGCGCCAAATAGCCAAAACGTAATGTACTCGATTTGCCTTAAATTACCTAAAAAACTGTCATTTTCGCCATCCATGTTGATCTTTTAGCTCATTTTAAACAGTTTTGCGCCCGGTAAATAACAGGAATTGGTCTTCTAAAACGCTACCGCTTGTTACTTAACACACCTGCGCGAAATAGCCAAAACTTACTTTACTAGACTTGCCTCAAATTACCTCAAAAACTTCCCTTTTCACCATCCACGTTGATTTTTTAGCTCATTTTAAACGCTTTTAGCGTCCGGTACCTAAATGTCGGGAATTGGCCTCGTAATTTAAGTGCTAAATATTTTATACCACGAAAATATTTTTAAACCAAAAGTGTGGGTTTAATACATTCATGTTAAATCTATTCGAGTTGTAGTATTCGGATGTATAATATTTTATTTCATGAGAAGTTTAATATATATTTAATTAGGTAAAATCATCAGACAGCGCTGTTATACCTTTGTTAAATAAATAAATATTATGGGACAATCTTACACAAATCGACCTAGTCCCACAGTGAGCTCAATAAGCTTGTGTTATTGGTACTAGACGACGATATATATAACATAATAGATAGATATAGATAAATACATGAAAACATCCATAACTCAGGAACAAATATCCGTTTATTTGTGTATATATATATACACACAAATAAATGCCCTGACCAGGATTCGAACCCGGGACCTCCTGCTTCGTAGGCAGGGTCACTACCGACTGGGCAAGGAGGTCATAATTATTACTTAACTTACTAAATTAGATTAGCGCTTTTAAAAAACACAAATATTACGCTGCAGTCTTAAGCCAGTTATTAATTAAGCCTTATATTTTACAATAACTTTAATATTAACACGTATAATGCTTATTTTTAATAACGTTGCACGCTTTCTTTGCTATCACAAAGCTTAAACTTTTAATAAGGACGATTTGCGTCTTGAGTTTAACTTAAAAGCCTCATTAAGATTAAGTTCACGTTTAAATGTAGATCTAGAACTAACTGTAGGAGTACATACTGTTATGTACCTATATAGTTATTTTAACTGACTTAAAAAAGGAGAGTATGATATACGGGTGTATGCATTTGATTTCGATCATATCACATTCGAACCAGGTATTATAGCCGCGTTAGTTTTCACTCTCGACATGACCCACCTAAAAGTCATGATATTGACCCTCAGAGAATAAGTAAAAAAAACGTGGCCTTTTCTATATTATAATCTAAGGATGCGCTAAATTTTATCAAAATACCTACATACCTACTTATATTGAGGACGGACAAACATTAAAACATAAGTGCCCCGCTTAAATTGAGAAATTGAAGAAAAATACTATAACAAGCTTTTGACATAAATAAGTAATTATAATATGAAGTTATGTATCCACTGTCAATTTTTCCAATTTTTTTGACTTAAAATCCCCAAGGCAACCCACGTAATTACCAAACAAATCGTTACCATCCCGCCTGCACCCTCGATGCAAATTTAGCTATTTTCATTCGCGTCGCCATTCTAATTAGACGCCATCTTGTGACGTCACCGATTCGTGCCGAGTAATCTTCGGGCAAATCCCCGGTAAAATCGACGTCTTATGCCTCTGTGGACGTGGTGGGAATTAAAAAAAGATGGGATTTAGGCCTGGTTTAGGCGAGCGGTGTAAATGGGAGCACATTTTAAAAGCTTAGTTTTTAGGGTTATTTTTTTAAGGCTACCTATTTCTCACACAGAACTCATTGAAATATGATATACATCAAAGAATAGGATAGATAAGATAATAAAATAACACCTTTATAAATAAACTTGATATGTCAAACGATATGTAATGTCAAGCAAAAACAATCAACATACCTACTTCAACAATTAATACATTCTACGTATTAGTGGAACTACGGATCCCTAATACCTGCAAAAACCATATTTAATCGCTCATCTAATTTACTTTTCATATCTAAGAAAATTTACTAATTTATTTAGTACTTAATAGAGTATTCTACTTGCTAGTATCATGGTCAGATTTCTAATTACAGCTCATTGTATGTAACAATGTAAATCCCAGAAAGTCTTAGAAATTTGATCCTATGGATATAATGACTTGGATGTCGGATGCCTTAGGGGCGGGTAAAATTAGGGACAAGATAGTATTCGATGGATCATGTGAGACTACGAAAATTAGATTTCAGAAGGAAATAATACTGTATATCTACTTGATACTGATACATCTGAAATGTTTTATTCTCATGTGTTTATGAGGAAAACTATAAGGTGTTTGTAAAGCTAATTCATTAGGCTCATTATACTAGTATTTGGTATTTGCCAATATATTCTCATATACAGTGTCTTCGGGAACATACGTGCGCGTGCTTTGTTAGAAAAAAAAATTAGTCCCAAAAATAAAACGAAAATTTCAGTGTTTTTTACCAGATTGTGCGACGCGAAGGAGGGTAATGTGTTTATGGCTAAGAATTTGACATTGATTTGGTATGATTCTGAGATCGGAAATTATTGTCTAACACAAGTTTTTCCTCACTATTAACATATTTAAAATATGTACTATGCCTTCTTTGATGTAGGTACCTACAGCAAAATGTACCATTTCAAAATTACTTTGTCTAATACGTACTGCACCGCCATATTTAACGTCGATCGGTTTGTAAAGCGTGATTGGTGCAACTGGCCTTTAGTTTTGATGAAAACTGCATACAATTTGTACTTATGTTCCCGGCAACTAAAGACGATAACATATCAAAAACCGTAACTCCTTTGCGTTTGTTGTAAAGTAGTCATCATCATCATCTATTTAAGAGCTTTGCTCTTGTCGGTGGAGTAACCGCCACTCATCTCGCCTCTCCGCAATTGTTTTAAGCTCCCGATAAGACACTACATTAGCCTTTTCCTTAGCCTGGGTTATAAAAGCCCGTCTAGGCCTCCCACGGCGCCTTCTTCCTTTTATTTTCCCTTCTATTATGGTTTTAATGTAATCGTCGTGTCGTATTAGGTGCCCTAACATATTGCCTCTCCTGTTCTCAATCGTCTTCATAAGAAATCTCTTCTCTCCTACCAAATCTAGAACTTCTTTATTCGTCCGTCGTTCTGTCCAGCTGATGCCTTCCATTCTTCGCCAACACCACATCTCAAATGCACCCAGTCTCTTTCTGTCTTGCTTTGTTAGAGTCCACGTCTCGCTTCCATACAGCGCTATGCTCCAGATGTAGGTTTTTATAAATCGTTTCCTTATGTTTCTGGATATCTTGGCTCTGAATAAGTGTTTTTTGCTATTGAAAGCTTTTTTGGCTATAGCTATTCGAGCGATTATATCAGAGGTACATCTGGAGTCCCATGTTATCATACTGCCTAAATATTTAAATTGCTTGACTTCTTCAATTGTAGTATTCCTTAATTTTATAGTTTCTACCGGTTTACTATGTTTGGAAGTATGTATTGTTTTTGTTTTTTGAATACAAAGTAAGAGAGAGTTTTTGTGTAAAGTAGTACTCAAAAGAAAATCAAAGTTGCTTTCTTCACTGTTTTGCAACACCTACTGTTTTAGTAGTTAGTTTAGTATTTAATGAATTTCCGCTACTTAAAGGTTGTCTGGAAGAAATCGCCTTTTAGCGATAAGACCGCCTGTTGTTTACCTCTAATTTAATTTTATATTTTTTCTCCTGTACTGGTTTTGTTTTTGAGGTGTTCAATAAAGAGTATTTGTATTGTATTGTATTGTATTGTTACTTTGCTTACGCCCGTACTTACACCATAGGGACCGCACGTATCGGAGGGTCACAAACTGAAACTACTGCACGCTAATAGACGGTACTGCCTCCAAAATTTGACTCATGTACCTTTGTAGTTGAAAATACCTGCCATCTAGTGGACTAATTCAGTAACTTAAATCTGTCATTCACTCTTCGCACTAGTGAACAGGGGCAGCCAGTGCTGCTATCTTCACGCACGTTCCCTGTAACCATAGACGGCCATAGTCTTAGAACTTTTTGAGGCTGTAACTGTGTAGTGTACTACTAGTACGTTATTCGTTACTAGGTGGCGCTAATTTTACCTCATGCATTTTGGCTCCGTTTAGGTCGCTCTGAACTAGATGGCGCTAAATACTTGGAGCCTCAAAAAGCCTCGCAGACTATGGCCGTCTACTATATCTTTAAGTCTATGCTGTAACACAAGGAACTTTTTTTTTGAGGTTTCTGGCTGTTCAAGGGGTTAAATCTCTCAGACAGTACAATTATTATAAAACCCATACACAAGTAAAAAAAATAGCCACAAAAGAAAGGCGATGAGCATTCGGCTTAAATCGAATCTTCGTGTTAAAGGCCCGCAATAAAAACGCAAGGACGCCGCAGCGGCTAATTTCAAGAGGACAATTCCAGGATTGTACGTACACGGACATAGGGATGCTGGAAGACTGAGAAATTCACGAGTCTGTAATGTAGGGTACCAATATTAGAGTACCCATAGTCAACTCTGTGGCTGCTGCTAAACGTGTTTTGCACATCTCTGGCGCGGAACCGGCACCGCGTCACCGCTGTACCATTCCGCTATGCTGTCTGTGTAATAGATTGCGAAACAATAGCGAATGCGACTGCTCTAACACGCATACTGTACCATCGCGCTATCACTGTCACGCGCGGTTTTGCCTTCGGTCCGTTAGGGGGGCCACCGACTATCAGTCCGCCTGACGATATCGACCTGTCAGTTAGAACAATAATTTAAAAAAAAAAAACCGACTTCAATTGGGGAAGGCCGGCGAAAGAGAGGAGTGGATTATTGTAGATGGTGCACTATAAATTCCATACAATTGAAGGTAATTCCACGAGACTCTAATGTCAGTTACCAATTCTTTCGTGTGTTCTTTGATTAAGTAAGCAAAGTTAAGTATCAATATATCTACCTGTAGGCATAGGGAAGATATTATATGAACACTTATATTTGCTGAATTATTTAATCACAGAACACACGAAAGAATTGGTAACTGACGGTACAGTCTCGTGGAAATCGTGGAATTACCCTGAAATGAAAAAAATTGTCTTGCAAATCGAACTTGCTTAACAAACACCAGCGCATAGGTCAAATCGGTGAAAATGCTTGATTTGTTGATAAAAACACAACAATCACTATTTGTATGCCCTTAAGATTTGAAGAGCTCCCTCGATTCCTCATGGATCCCATCATCAGAACTCGAACTTGACACAAATTTGTCTTAAAAATCTAAATTGCTAAACAAACACAGCGACTGGGGCAAATCGCCATACGTGAACTATGCGTCGTTGAAGAGTTCCGTTCTGGTCATCATCAGCAGTTCCACCTTATCAATTATCACATTTTTGGTTGAAAATGCTGGATTTGTTGATAAAAACACAAAAAGAACTATATGTATGCCTTTAAGATTTGAGGAGTTCCCTCGATTCCTCATGGATCCCATCATCAGAACTGCGTTTTGATAAAAACGGGACCATTCTGTATATATATACTTACAATCAAAAAAAAAATTTCAAAATCGGTTCAGACATGACGGAGTTATGGAGTAACAAACATAAAAAAAAACATACAACCGAATTGATAACCCTCCTCTCTTTTGAAATATTGAAGTCGGTTAAAAATTTGACAGCTCCGAACAACTGACAGGCCAATATCGTCAGGCCGACTGATAGTGGGTGGGGCCCATTAGTCCGCGTTCGAAACTAGTTTCTCAAAACATTTATATCGCGGCAGTAAAGCCGCGGCGTTTCTGTGGGTTGGAAGGTCAGATGGCAGTCGCTTTCGTAAAAACCAGAGTCTACGCCAATTCATGGGATTAGGTTGTCAAGCGGACCCCAAACCGGGATAAACGCTAGGATGATGAGTAAAATGAAATAGTGAAGAGAGTGCTCTTGCAATAAGATCATACATCCTGATAGTAGACAGCATTATTCCCATATAAATTTGTGAATACAAGATTTCTCCTCTTCTATACAATTCCAATAATCGAACGAGCGGAGCGTAAGCGAAGCGAATTCTTACAAACAACTCGCTACTGGGACGCGGCATTTGTATTGCTTTTTGATTTTGAGAGTTTTTCAACGATAACTTTAGTAAAAAAAGGAAATTGCGAGTTCTCAGATTGAGGCAGTCTACTAGTATATACGATATATACATTTTATACTACGACATTCTAATAAGTGCCCACATGGGTTGGCCTTATCAGAGGCTAAAGATATTTTAAAATTTATGTCACATCCAGCAACTCTAAAGCTCCTCAAACATTACATTCTCATGCTAGTCGCGCCGCAGGCTCGTGCGGATTATTAGACGTATCGTGCTAAGCCCGCTCTTTTTATACGCGGGCCCAGCATGCGAGATGATTAAGGGTTGGATTCGATTCCCGGGCCGGGCAATTTGGGAAATCGAGTTGGGGATTATCTTGGGGGTTTTGGTTGTTAGTTATGTATTGTCATAAAAGAATACCTAGTACGCTTAGTACCTACATTGCAAAATAAGTAGTATTAGTGTTTTAAAATAAATTAAATGTAGTTGTAAGCCGCATTTTTAGTGAAAATGTGACAGAAAAACCCATATTCGACTGAAATTTTGGATCATAAATAATTTACTTTTCTGTTTAATTTTGTGAAAATAATCATGATATGTCGAGTTTTCATAAACGGCCGTTAACATATTTAGGACAAACTTACGTGAACTGGACGATTTACATCAAACTGCAAACGTCATATGTAAAGTTAGAAAATGGATCTCATCTGGACTACATTTTAAGTTGTAAGTACGATTTAAAATGAAAATGCTACAGAGTATTTTCCTTTGACACCCTCTACCCTGATAATACATCAGAGCTGAGATAATATCTTACTGACATACAAACATATCTAGCGTAAAGTACACTACTACGTGAATTCTCCACTTTGTCATCAACTTTATGAGCCGTAGGCCAACTTTATGAAAAGGTTCATTTATCACTCTGACCTACCTACTTTCAGTGGTACTTACATACAACAAGGCAATATGTGATATTCCACGAGAAAAGGTACCTTATGGCGGTTGGGGCTTACGCTATTTCTAACGACGCTGCAATACTAATGCGATGCTTCGCAACGTAAGCGCCAACCGCCATAAGGTACTTTCACCCGTGGGACGTCACATATATGGACGTGAGTGTTACACAAAAAAATCCCGAAATCGAATCCCGAATCGGAATTTCCCAGATGTACCTGTTAGGGCATCACTACATATAGTCTGGTTTTTTTTTTCAAGAAATCGTTGTCGAGAAGCAAACGATATTACTTTTGGGCAACCGGGCTTTTTACCTGGTTTAGACCCTGCTGTATCTGAATTGCCGGTTGCCATCAAAGAAACTACAACCAGAAGTGAGATACGGCCAAAAAAAGGACCCGTTTTTTAGCTTTTCTTAAATAACTCGAAAACAGTAGCACCTACCAAAAAATGTTCTTCCACTTAAGTAATCTACATAAAATTCTCTAAAAAAGAGGTTCTGTACAGTTTTTTGCTGGGATCAATGTTTAATGAGATATTAAGGGACTAAGATAGACAATAAACATATATACTAATTAGCTTTTTCCCGCGAGTTTGTCTACGTGGGATTAACATTCGCTATAATAAATTAATGAAATGCCGTAGTTTAATCTGACAGCAAAAATAAATTTAACGTATAAGCTTTTTTACGTCTACAGTAAGCAACAATTCCATACCAACTTCAACCCCCCGTTTCATCCCTTTAAAAGATGATTACTGGGATAAAAACTATCTTATATCCTTCCCCACAACTCAAACTATCATCACACCAAATTTCATCTAAATTGGTTCAGCGGTTTAAGCGTGAAGAGGTAAGAGACCCACTGACTAGTCCAAAATTATTAAACTCTCTCTCCTTCTCGATGCGACAGGCAAAGCATATTACTTTTTGTTTACACGGATTTTTACCCTATTTGGACCCTTCTGAGTTCGAAATTTAAATAATTTTTTTACCGGAAGTGGAATATTTAAGATGGCGGCCAGTATAAACCTAAGCGACGAAAAATCTATGTTCCTCGTATGGATACTCCCATTGATTATACCATATTTTTAACGATTGTTATTTTTGGGATTTGGGTTGTAATGACACGTATTTAAAAAAAAAAGATTACCTATTTGCAATGGTTCCAAATATACTGGTCTTTAAAGTTAGAAATCGCCGTCAACACTGTATTCCACCACGCGCTTTGTGGACGGGGTTTTGGGAACACGTCTGCAGACCTCCGGTACCCCGTCGTCGTTGCTCTTACGGGCCCATTGTAATTCTGCTCGTGCAATCTCCTCCGCTGACGGCACCTCGGAATACTTGAGGGCCTTCTAGCTCGGAACCTTTCAGGCGAATGATGGAGCTGTTGTAAAGGTGTAAAGAGTGGGTGTAAAGAATGTAAAGGCGGCAGCATCGCCGCATGCCTGGTCTTCTGCAGGAGTGAGTTTACATCATGTTCGCGCATATACTCCGCAGCCTCCTTTTGGGTCAAAACTGTGACACTGAAGAATAATACAATAATATAAAAAAAAACGAGAGATTTCCGTCCAAAAAAAGAATAGTACATTTTTGAAGCCTTGCTAGACCTGGACACCATCTTCTATATCTTACTTCCGGTCTAACATTATTTGATGGCAATTGCAAAATATTATAATTACAACTGTTATTCCCAAAAATAACAATCGTTAAAAATAAAGCATAATGAATGGTGGTATCCATACGAGGAACATAGATTTTTCGACGCTTAGGTTTATACTGGCCGCCACCTTAAATATTTCACTTCCGGTAAAAAATATTTTAAATTTCGAACTCAGAAGGGTCCAAATAGATTTTTACCCTATTTGGACCCTTCTGTAAACAAAAAGTAATATGCTTTGCCTGTCGCATCGAGAAGGAGAGAGAGTTTAATAATTTTGGACTAGTCAGTGGGTCTCTTACCTCTTCACGCTTAAACCGCTGAACCAATTTAGATGAAATTTGGTGTGATGATAGTTTGAGTTGTGGGGAAGGATATAAGATAGTTTTTATCCCAGTAATCATCTTTTAAAGGGATGAAACGGGGGGTTGAAGTTGGTATGGAATTGTTGCTTACTGTAGACGTAAAAAAGCTTATACGTTAAATTTATTTTTGCTGTAAGATTATACTACGGCATTTCATTAATTTATTATAGCGAATGTTAATCCCACGCAGACAAACTCGCGGGAAAAAGCTAATTAGTATATATGTTTATTGTCTATCTTGGTCCCTTAATATCTCATTAAATATTGATCCCAGCAAAAAACTGCATAGAACCTTTTTTATAGAGAATTTTATGTAGATTACTTAAGTGGAAGAACATTTTTTGGTAGGTGCTACTGTTTTCGAGTTATTTAAGAAAAGCTAAAAAACGGGTCCTTTTTTTGGCCGTATCTCACTTCTGGTTGTAGTTTCTTTGATGGCAACCGGCGATTCGGATACAGCAGGGTCTAAACCACGTAAAAAGCCCGGTTGCCCAAAAGTAATATCATTTGCCTGTCGCATGGAGAAGGAGAGCGAATTTGAGATTTTGCTCCCAGTCTAATAGTATAAAACAAAGTCGCTTCCTGCTGTCTCTCCCTATGTATGCTTAAATCTTTAAAAGTACGCAACGGATTTTGATGCCGTTGTTTTTAATAGATAGAGTGATTCAAGAGGAAGGTTTGTATGTATAATTGCACCCGTGCGAAGCCGGTGCGGGTCGCTAGTAATAAAATAAAATAAACATATTTTCCATATAAAATTTTAGTTTCGACCGCGTAGGTACCTAACGCTCACAAGATAAATAATTCACACAAAAACCGTAACAGAACGGAAATTTTTGGGACATTTCTTTATTGGCACAATAGAGAATACTGGCGATTCTGAGTAGAATGAGTCCAGAAAAGTCTAAATCTTTATAATTCGGTTTTTGTTTTTCTTAAAAAACAATTATGTGACTTCCCAGTACCTAAGTATACTTATATTTAATGAAAACCGTCGAGGTCACTTGGTTTGAGGTAGCTACGTCGCTGCGTGATGATCTAGCGATTACGTCCCAGGCTGTTTAACCTGGATTCCTTATCGGATTGGCCCTTGGAAGTTTCGAAGAAATGTTTCATTAGCTTTTCTTTTGAGTACTAGTACTAGGTCACACAATTCATCAAAGCTGGTTTTATTGGGTGTGAAAAATGTTTTAAGCGCGGATAAGGAAGAATTATTTACTACTCGTCAACGTATAGGAAAATGTAATAATATTTGAATACATAAATCAACCTAACCCGAAATTAGGCAAAGTTTGTATTATTTAGACTATTGTACAGTCGCCATCAGATATATCAGAGCGGCCAAGGTGGTCACAAATATCTGAACAACGCCTCTATTGCCAAGGCAATAAAGTGCATGTTGAGATATTTTTAAGTACCTTGGCTCTCCGATATATTTGATGGTGACTGTACATACTTACATACATACATATAATCACACCTGTTTCCCAGAGGGGTAGGCAGAGATCACGGATTTCCATTTGCTACGATCCTGACAGACCACTTTCGCTTCATGAGTTCTCATAACGTTCTTCATACATGCTCGTCGGTTTAGGGTACTTCTGACTCGGCCTTTTTGGAATATTTCCCCGATTTGGTCGAGGAAAATTCGCCTAGGTCTTCCACTTCCAACTGATCCTTCCACTCTTTTATCATACACCCTCTTCGTTAATCTTCTTTCAACATACATACATACTTATATACGTATAGGTATATAGTGCGAATACTACATAGCTCTTTCGCTGTCGGACCTGTTTAAAAATGTGTAACTATACTCGTAGTACAATGTATTAAGTATACATGTGTCTCACCTAACGCCATCCCAAACATATTAATTCATTTACCCGTAATCCCATCGGGCGATATTTGTCGGAAGTTCCCGAGTTGTCGCCGCGAACTTCCGAGATTTGTTGTTGTTGTGCTAGTTCAGGACATGCGCGAGATATAAATGCGATGTCGAAGTGTTACGAGTGCGGATTCCGATGTTAAAAGCATGTTGTTTATTGAAGTGTCCTGTGTACTTTTTGCAGTTTCACTACCGGACACGTCGTACTATAAAACTCGTTTGAGCGCTTTTGTGTGCACGGCACATCTGTACACGCTTCAATGTGTGCGTGCATCTTAGATGTTTGACAACACCGCCATTTTGCTTTTTCTCGCGCTGCCAACGTGACTGATTAGCCTACTAGTTCCCTACCACGATCGGGGCGGGCCCTAGCGTGGCCATTCTGTATGAAATACTATTATATTATGTGGTTACACTTCAATAAATGTCGTATTTCCGAGATTATAAATACATATTTTAACTTACATAAGTTATTGACAAAAAAAATTTTTTTAATAAGTGCATTATTTTACCGCCAACTGTATTTTTCCTGCAAACTCAGCCCGATATGATTTTAACAAAATAAGCTTCCATTGTTTTATTTTATTACAGCATTATGACCTTCAGAAGAGTCTCCATCGTCATACAAACTCGATGGTACCAAAATATTGTAGTCATATTGTAGTACGAATGGTATAGCAGGATAGCATTTGAAAAATTGCCCCCAGCGTCTTTGGATCGAAACTATAACGAAACGATGCCTTTTGAAGGGGTAATTACCCTGCACAAAGTTTCATCCAGTAGTTCAGTTTTAGTGTTATGAATAAAATAAATATATTGTAGGTACTTTAGAGCATTCAACCAACTGGAGCTGCCATTGACAGGCGTCCTCTGCCAAAAACATATAACCAGTAGTTATATTTACCTATTGTATGGGCTGACGTTTATCTGACGTGGCTGTTTGTACGTTGACGTTCCCCTCCCCCGCAAAAATAAGCAGACATTTTTGTATAGAAAATGACAGACATGGCTAAACTCCTACCCCCGGGTTGAATGCTTTAAGGTAGATACAATTGATAGGTAATGATGATTTTCCCGACCACGGAACAATGGTGTTCCGGACCTTTGGGAGGCGTATGCGGAGCCGAAGCCAAGGCACAGAGGCCCTTTCGACCATTTAATGAAAAGTGTGGGGTACACTAAGCGGATGCTGCCCCTGCCCGTGTCATGGGACGCACGCAGAGACAGCACCCGCCATGGTGTAAGGACTATTGAGAGTTAATGGAGTCTAAAATGTACTAGGCTATTGGGTGAAGAACCGGACGCCTGCATATTAAAACGGCATAGACTTAAATATATAGTAGACGGCCATAGTCTAAGAACTTTTTGAGGCTCCAAATATTTAGCTACTGTATATTTAAGTCTATGAAAACGGTATAAATGATTATTATGAATAGGACTTCTTCCTCCTTTGATGTCCCTTGAAGCATTGACGTAAACTATAATAATAAGGATAATTCTGATACGAACTAAGATTATTACAAAGTATTTATATTAAAACACTGTCGCTTTAATTTTCTTTAAAGTTCATCTTTCATTTTTAAATTCATGAAAAGTGACAATGTATTCGACTCACATTCAACCTAATAAAGTTAGGTGCCGGTTACAAAATTGAATTCTACAAAAAGCGTGTTTAGGGTTCCGTACCTCAAAGGGAAAAAATACTGCTATAATTACTTTGTTGTCCGTTTGTCTGTCCATATCTGTCTCTCTGTCCGGCTGTCTATCTGTCAAGTGTGGAGACTAAAGTTTTCCAACGGTAAAGTTTATCTCTCAATCCAATTTGTCTTTTAATGACGGCAATGTTCGAATGTTTAAATTGTGTGATGCATGGATCCTTCAGAGCGTGAGTCCGACTCGCACTTGACCGTTTTTTTAATACCAAACCCTCGAATTTTTGTTTGCCATTGTAGTATAAAAAAATTAATAAAAAAGGATAGAAAATTTAGGCACATTACAATGGACTTATGAATGTCAGAAAGAATAAAAGAAACTACCACCGGTTCTAACCCTACACCTCTGACCCGAGAGAGAGAGAGAGTATTACTTATTACAGTTATTACCGGGAAAAAAATCGGCGGGACTTATTTTTTCAAAACAGAATACATTAAATCTTACATATTGTATATACAATAATGCATAGTTATTCAAGAAGGCATATCAAAACACAATTATTGTGTAATTAAAAGAAAAAAAGAAAAAAAAATCCAAATCTTCGCAAGCTTTGCAAAACGTTTGATGAAAGCATATCAAACGTTTTGCAAAGCTTGCGAAGATTTGGATTTTTTTTTCTTTTTTTCTTTTAATTACACAATAATTGTGTTTTGATATGCCTTCTTTCCTGATGCTTTATGCCTTTACCTGAACTGTGTAAAATGCATGCACCAGTTTTCTCTTTTGATTGCTTACTTGAATGTTGGGGTAAACTTATATTTATTTCGTATGCAACCAGGAAAGCAATCAGACGATAAGCTACGGATATACGCACAGATATGCCCGCCGGATGTGACCAGCGGACAAATCCGTGCGTGTATGGCGCGAATTGGTCACGGATTTGTCTGAATAGCGCTATACACGAACGGATCTGTCCGCCGGGCATATCCGTCGGACAAATCCGGCGGAGACATCTGTACGTGTATCCCTAGCTATTCTCTAAACTCTGAAAAGACCTGACTTCTGGCAACACTACGTCAGAAAGCAGTAAGTCAGAAGTTGGGGATTTAATTCAATTGGCGCAACGCTCGTAACGCAAGATGTTGACTTTTAAAGTTATGATACTTTACCCACTGGGATGCTAATTGCTAGATGCTGTTGCCTTTGCTTACAGAGCTATCGCTTAACGCAGTATATCTTCGAAAACTTCTATTTTGAATCCGTTTTTAACTAGGTTTCTCCTTTGCTTACCTACATCTTAGTTATATCTTATTGTGTATGTTAAACTACACAGGTATAGACTCCGGCTTGTTGAGCCACTTACCATTGTTCGTAATTTAGCCGTATAATAAATTACCGATGTAACTGTTAGTTGACAGCTAATCGGTAACATCGGTTATTCATAACACGGCTAAATTACGAACAATGGCAACTGGCTCAACAAACCAGGTTCGTGAATGTACTTGTTCTGTTGCACAGAAGCCGAAAAGGAAATCTAGGCTTTGTTAGGATTTATATTAAGTCTAGTTTCCTTACGATGATTTTTATAGCGAACAGCGAATGGTAGGTAAATACAAAACGATCTTGCCGGGGTTTGAATCTGAGACCTCCTGATTAAAAGTCGGACGTCTTACCAGTTCATGTTTCTACGGCAAAAATATATTATCGACTGGTACTGTACAAAAGACATAGACATCATCAAAGCTTATAGCTTTTGCCCGCGACTTCACCTGCATGGGATTAGTGATTTCCCATACAAACTTCTAACCCCCCTTAAAGGATAATTTTCAGAATAAAAAATATTATTAGCGTGAAGAGGTAACAGACAGACTACACTATCGCGTTTATAATAGTAGTATAGATTCTGAGAGCTCAAAGAGGACCCAGTGTGTTGACGACGAGAGACCTCTCTTGTTCCTTTAGCCGTGAACACAGTGAATCCTCCTGTTTTTAAAGGGTCTCTGGAGTTGTAGGCGTCCATAGGCTACGGTAGCTGCTTACCATCAGGTGGGCCGTATGCTTGTTTGCCACCGACGTTGTATAAAAAAAAGATTGATCAATAGAAGCTCCGTCTAGCATTAAGAGCGATAGGAATAACATTCGATACTTCGACGCCTTAGTGTGCATTTGGCTGTGACAAGGTCCCATGTTGTGTAATTGCCGTGCCGTGTAGAACTTTGTAATAGTCGAGTGTGTAATTAGAATCGTGCTGGAGACACAGTTGTAACGAAGTCAGTGAAATAAATAATTAACAATTGTAACATTATTTGGTACTGGTTATCCAGATCCAGAGGAATTCAAAGCACTGCCGTTGAGCTCCATCATCCAACACATGGAGATGGTTGAGAAAGCTCTCGAGTAGGTGTACTAGGGGGTAACTACACAAAAGATCCCTCTGGGTCGAAGTGTATCCGTATGGGCCCCCGAATCCAATAAGGTAACAATTGTAATATCACTAATATCTAAGGTTTAGTTTTTAGGAATATATGTCTTTTATTTTATTTTACTATTTTTGAGAATGTTTCACGTTCATCAGAGGCACTCTCAAGGTCGCACCCATCACGGATAAAATATCTGAATCCCGACTGAGATGGTATGGTCATGTAATGCGAAGGCCGGATACTCACATCGTTAAGAAATGCCTATCCATGAATACTAAACCAAAAAACGGAGCAGGAAGACCACTAACCACATGGACGACAACTATCCGAAAGGATATGAAAATAATTATAAACTTGTATAGATGTCATATACAAAGGAAAAAGTGACCAACGCCTCCGGTGCCCAAGGCTGGATTCGAACCAGCGTCTTCTGCATTCGCGGCAGACGCGTTAACCAACTTCGCCACCTGGCCACGAAAGCACCGGTTGAATTTTCCCGTGTATATGCAATCTTTGTAAATGCTAAGGCGCATTTGGCCAATCATCTAAGGTACAACATTATGAGTCATAACCTCCATTCTTGAGCTCTTAGGAGTTCATAGAATGCGAGATAATGAATGGGATATGAAAAGCTTAAATTTAAAAGAAGACGCTCAAAATAGAACTGCCTGGAGACTCAGAATAAGGAAAGCCGACCCCGAGTAACGGGAAAAGGCGAGGAGGAAGAAGGAGATTTTTGAGAATGTTTACTAATTTTGAAATAAATAAATGTTATATCTAAGGTATTTGGTAACATAATAATATCAACGGCCTCCTTAGACTTGTGGTCCTGCCTGCGAAGCTGGAAGTCCTGGGTTCGAAATGCGGTAAGAGCATTGTGTTTTCACAAATATTGTCCCCGAGTTATCTTGACTGGGCTATTTGTGGCTAGATCGACTTGGGTAAAAGTATTAAATTAATTAATTGATTAATTGGATGTAGTCTAAAAAGAGGGTCTTCTTCTTCCTAGCGTTTATCCCGGCTTGGAGTCCGCTTGGCAACCTAATCCCGTTGGAGTAGACAATAGTTTTTACGAAAGCGACTGCCATCTGACTTTTCAACCCAGAGGGGAAACTAGGCATTTTTGGCATTGGGTCCGGTTTCCATACGATGTTTTCCTTCACTGAAAAGCGACTGGTAAATATCAAATGATATGAAAAAGTCAGTGGTACGAGCCGGGGTTTGCACCTGAGACCTCCGGATTTAAAGTCGGACGTCTTACCGCAAGGCTACCAGCGCATTTGCAGTCTAAAAAGAGGGTGATAAATATTAATAACTATTTCTTGTTAAACACAAAATATTATTACAGTTTGTCCGAAAAGAAAAGTGTCTTGGTTTATATGAGAGCTCATACATTCTACGAAACTTTTCTTTCCGGACAGGGGGGTGATTTTTGAAATCCGAGTACTCAAAAGTGACATTGAAAACTCTGAATAAAACGCTGAAATTATGTTTAAAAAATAATAGCGATGGAAATTTAAAATCATGATTATTTAAACTATTAATTCCATGTGAAAAAGTTGGCGACAAACTTTTGTGAGCGTTTATTTTCGAGCTTGCAAAAAGCTAAAGCAAAGTTTAGTGAATGGGCTACTGTAGGTATTCATAAAAGTAGAAAGAGGCTTTATGAACTTTATGGAGAGAGAGAAGTGAACAAAACTTCAGATTTTCAGGACTATGTAAAAAACTATTCAAAAATTTTCAAGAAGGTGTGTTTAACTGCTAAGGCGAACTATACTAGTGCAAAAATAAAAATGTCGGACAACAAGGTGAAAACAGTGTGGAATATTATTAATAAGGAAGCTGGTAAATGTAAATCACGCGATTGTCAAGTCAACATTGTCTAGGAGGAACAACAGGTCATGTCAAATGACGATGTTGCCTCGGCATTCGAAGATTATTTTTCTAACATAGCATTAAATACCACAAAATGCCTACAATCATCTTCGTCTCAAGCTCATTCCTTACTTTGCGCTAATATTAAGAAATGTAATACGATCTTTGAATTTGACCTAGTGGATTCCGAAAAAATTGTAAAGTCATTCAAATCACTCAATTTAAAGAAAACTGAGGACTTATGGGGAATATCAGTTGTAGTCATCAGCAATATCATAGACGACATAGCGCCTTACTTAGCCATCATTTATAACAATTCAGTTTCACAAGGTGTTTTTCCAGATCTAATGAAATGTAGTAAAGTCATACCTCTATTTAAATCGGGTGATTCTAGTGATCTAAATAATTTCCGACCGATATCGATACTTCCTGTACTAAGTAAAGTCTTTGAAAAGATAATGTTAAATGACCTACTGGGGCACTTCAACAGACATGGACTGCTTACAAGCAATCAGTTTGGTTTCACAAAGGGACGTTCCACAACCGACGCTGCTGCAGAACTCATTAAACATATTTTCAATGCTTGGCGAGACAAACGTTATGATGCAATTGGTATATTCTGTGACCTTTCAAAAGCTTTTGATTGTGTAGATCATAGAACGCTCATTCTTAAATTAGAACACTATGGTCTTTCAGAAAATGCCCTGAGTCTCATGTCTTCTTACCTTAGCAATAGAACACAAACAGTTGTTGTAAATAAAACCCAGTCTAAAGGGACTTTAGTAAAATTAGGAGTGCCACAGGGTTCCATTCTGGGCCCATTCCTGTTTTTGGTTTATATAAATGATTTACCTTGTGTAGTACAAAACCTTTGTGGTATGATTTTGTTTGCCGATGATACATCTTTAATTTTCAAAGTTGAACGGCAATCCAATGATTTATCTGTAATTAACAATACACTAGCTGGCGTACTAAACTGGTTTACTACTAACAATCTGTTACTTAATGCTAAGAAAACTAAATGTATTCGATTTGTTTTGCCAAACGTGGCACCAATGGACACTAATATAGTTATAAATGGTGAATGTTTAGATATAGTAGATAAAACTGTGTTCCTTGGTTCAACGTTGGACAAAAATTTACAATGGAGTCCTCATATAAAAAAACTCGCTCTTAGACTAAGTTCAGCCGCTCATGCCGTTAGAAAAATTAGACAACTGACTAATATTGAGACAGCTCGCTTAGTTTATTATAGTTATTTTCATAGTGTAATGTCATATGGAATTCTGGTTTGGGGCAAAGCAGCTGACATACAGACTATTTTTGTTTTACAGAAAAGAGCCATTCGCTTTATGTATAACTTAAAGGCAGGTACATCAATTAGAGAATTATTTAAAGAAATTAATATTTTAACTCTTGCGTCCCAATATATCTATGATAATATTATTTTTGTTGTAAAGAATATACACACATTCAAGAAGAATTCTGACATCCACAGCTATAACACTAGAAATAAAAACAAGCTTGCTACCAGACGATGTCGTGTCCGCAAAGCATATAAGTCATTTTTTGGCCAGGGTATTCATATTTATAACAAGTTACCCGTCGATGTTTTGAATCTATCATTTCCCGCTCTTAAGAAATACTTGAAAAAAACTTTAATGTCAAAGCCCCTTAACATACACATTCCTCGCAACGCATCCCAATCGCCCATCTCTGGTGGAAATGCAGCCTTAAACAATATCAAACGCATTATAGCAATATCAAACGTATTGCGAAGCAGTCAGATTTGGATTTCATTTTTATTTTTCATTTTAATTACACAATAGGCAGGTACATGTCTGTCTCTCAAGCTGTTTTGATATGCCTTCTTGAAGAACTACGCATTATTGTATATAGTATCTTTAATGTATTTGTAGTACTGTTTTGAAAAAATAAGTCCCGCCGAGTTTCTTGCCGGTAATAAGTAATACTTCTCGGGTCAGAGGTGTAGGGTTAGAACCGGTGGTAGTTTCTTTTCTCTCTGACGTTCATAAGTGCATTGTAATGTGCCTAAATTGAAGAATAAATATCTTTTATCTTTTTTTTTTTCTTTATCTTGAATTTTTTGAATTCGAGCGTTCGGCTGCCAAAAATTGCCCCCCTGATTCTACAAAATATTTCCTACCCTAATAGTCCTCACCTTTCACCTACAATTAGGGTCAATAAAAACAACCCAATGCCCACACCCAACATTAAAATCGTTCATTCGAACATGACGTTTGGCGACATGACATGTACTTAAATCTGACTCAAAAATCGTAAGCGCCATTGGTCAAATTCACTTTTACACCCTACTACACCTATAAACATTCAATGAAATGGCGTATACGCTATTCGTTAATATGACGCTTACGTCTCTTTAGAAATTAAGTGAAAAAGCAAGAATATAATTGGTTAAAATGGCGCTTACGTCCTTTGAGTTGGACGTCGTAAAATATTTGGGTTACCGTGACATAGTCGCGTGACGTTGAAATTGTTGTAAAGTAAACATGAAACTGGTTAAATGTATGCTCAATATGAATGGACTTAAGCCGTTATGGAATAAGACGCGTTTGCGATTGTAGTGTATATAAAACAGTAGGTAGTTTATTAAAATTATAAAAAGTAGCTTGATTTCGAGGGCGCACAGTCTAGTATGGTCTAATTAAAAAAAAGTATGGAAGTAAGTCGTGTAGTCGTGGTTCTTTTTGGATTCGTTAGAGGGCGCAACTAGATTGTTTCCCCCGAGTTGCACCGTTTCTGTTATATACGGAAGACTGTTAAATTTTAGGTGTAAACTATAAAGTGCTGTAATTTTGGAGTAAGTTAAAAGCTATTGGGTTCAAGCTTAGTAGTGTATAGAGAACAGCTTGGTGCATAGTGTATCTTAATTAAAAAGATGTGCGATGTATGACACCCTTTAAAAAAATTTTTTTTCGATTGCGGCTCGAGGATAAGTCAGTCGGTTGGTGCGACTTCAAGTTAAGCTTTTTAAAGCATTATAAACATTCAGTTAAATTTGCACGCCTGGGCAAATTATGGAACATGTATTTTTGATTATTTTGTTATTTTAAATTGGAAAGGGAAATAAAGAGACACGTGAAAATTTTAAGAACAGTACTTATCTAAAGACACTACATTTGCACTAAATAAAAAATAGGATTTTTTTACCGGAAGTTTGTCAAAAAGTAAATATAATTTATTGCAACGAACTGCAAGCAACGGTGGGTGGTAGCACGCGGCGCGGGGCGCGCGGGGCGGGGAGATAGCGCAGCGCGCAGCAATTGTTTTACTCCCGCCGTACGTTGAGACCGTTCGTTCGACACTTTTAACGGGCAACCAGCATAGATCTCATATAAGTTAGAGATACCCAATCAGCACGCCAAATGTGGCACAGTAAAACGAGCCGAAGAGAGCCGAGCAAAGCCCGATCGTTCCGGGGACGCTATTCACACAGGACTAACAAACGTTTCGTTAAAATATTAACAGTGTAAGTGAGACTAGGGCACAATTGGCGTTAGGAAGTAAAAGTTTCATAAATATAAACCGAACTGACAACATTGAGGCATAAGCCTAGTGGAGTAATTGTTGTTTTATTTAATTACGAAAGTCAGAAAATAATTAAAACTTACTAAAAAATATACACAAATTACTAAAAAATATGGTAATAAAATTAAAGAGAAAGATAACTGTATTCTTCGTTTCAAAATCAAATTTACATAACCCCTCCAAGGGTCCACCACTTTCTTATTCATGATAATTTTATTATTAGATTTTAGCTAGTACGGCTCGTATGCTTCTGCCGGACAAAAAGCTGGCAACCCATCTGCACAATCCCTCAAGCAGTCCGTAAGCTGGGAACTTCGACAGAAGACCCTGATGCCAGACCCGATCTAAAGCCTTAGCTATATCAAGGCTGACTGGGTAATTTGCAGAAAAAATGTACCTTTACTTAGTCCCAACTGTCCCAAAATTTACATACAAAATAATTCGTTACGTTCATAAAAAAAGTGTAACGAAACTGACAAATTATCAGTTTCGTTACATTTTTTTATGAACGTAACGAATTTTTTGGATGTTAATTTTGGGACAGTTGGGCCATTTTTTTTATTCTACCAGACTCGATAGAGCTCATGATTCTGCATGCGACAGACTCAAAATATATATGAAATAAAATAAAAAAGTAAAGGTACATTTTTTCTGCAAATTACCCGACTGCCAATGCCTCAATGGGTAGTCACCACTCGTACTCGCGGCTAGGGGGCTTAACCAGCTTTGTATGAAAATAAAAACTTTTATGTTTAACGTGCTGTTTTTTTATGCCAATCGATTTCATTCCTATCCAGTATTAATAGTTTCGTAGGGGCCAACTAGCGGTAATGTACTAAAAAGCCACAAATTGAAGATGTTTTTTTTTTCATACATTTACTATGGAGAATTTATTTTCATTTTTCTATCACGCCAATCAGCCATTACAGTAAAAGCATTCAAAATATCAAAAAATAGGGTTTCAAAGCAGTAAATATATGTAAAATTGTTCTTCAATTTGTGGCTTAAGTAGTAAGTTGGCCCCATAGAAACTATTAATACTGAACAGGAATGGGATCGATTGGCATAAAAAAATAGCATGTGAAAAATAAAAAGTTTTCTTTTTCATGCAAAATGTATGGGGAAAGCTTTTCTCGATTCGTGACTTTTCTAGCTGGAATTTATTTTTGGTCTTATACAAGCTTTTGATCCTGGATAGGAATGGGATCAAATGGCATCAAAAAAAGAGTGTGTCAAAAATTACCTTTTTCTCGCACCCTGTATGTTTTTTCTAAAATCTGTAAAAGCGAATCTTCGTCAATTTGAAATCGAGGGAAGGTCTTTAAAGACCATTTTCGCGTAGCAGCACGGGATCTGGTAGCTGCCCTCACTGACCCAAAAAGAAAATCCATCCTGTATAGTTAATAATTTCATAATATTTTTTAACTACCTACCATATGAAGGCAATTTAATAAAATACACACTATAAAAATCGATTAAAACCAACTAATAAACGAAATAGATATAATTATGAAGTTATCAATATTTATTACAAAATCAATCAAAAAATTACAAATAATAAAGTAATTGATCCAAGAGCGACTCCATTGCTCTTATTTGCCATGTGATTTTGTAATGTCAGTTGAACGTAAGGTAAAATTTTATCATATCTTTCTTTTAATCTGTAACACAACCTTAACGATGTTAAATAATTCGCACTGGCCGGTCACAATGTTTTACTTTTAGGAAAATCTTGTTCGAGTCTAGGCCTCTTTAATATATTATCTCGATGTTCTCGAAAATTGCACGAATTAACGTCCTCACTAAATAAGCTCTGTAAGAATTGAGTTTTCGTTTATGAAATATTAATAAATGTATATAGACCTAAAGTACTTTTATTGCAATAACAAGACTTCAAACTATCTTACCAAATGCGATCCATGTGCATTGTCATTATTAGCAATTTTTGATTTCAAATCGTTACCGGACTCTTACCCGCTTATTCATAAACGTGTTCCAATCCTTATTTAGTTAAATTATGTTTTGTTAGTTTCTAACAAACACAAACACAGCTATAACACTATAAATAAAAACAAGCTTGCTGTCAGAAGATGTCGTATCCGCAAAGCATATAAGTCATTTTTTGGTCAGGGTATTCATATTTATAACAAGTTACCCGTCGATGTTTTGAATCTATCATTTCCCGCTCTTAAGAAATACTTCAAAAAAAACTTTAATGTCAAAGGGTTATTACAGGGTCGAGGACTATATGACAGACATATATGCATGGCCCAAACCAGAAACTATAAAATCATCTAGCATTTAGAGGACACAGTTCAGGTAAGAAGGCATATCAAACGTTTTGCGAAGCAGTCAGATTTGGATTTTATTTTATTTTTCATTTTAATTACACAATAGGCAGGCACATGTCTGTCTTTCAAGCTGTTTTGATATGCCTTTTTGAAGAACTACGCATTATTGTATATAGTATCTTTAATGTATTTGTATTACTGTTTTGAAAAAATAAGTCACGCCGAGTTTCTTGCCGGTAATAAGTAATACTTCTCGGGTCAGAGGTGTAGAGTTAGAACCGGTGGTAGTTTCTTTTTCTGTCTGACGTTCGTAAGTGCATTGTAATGTGCCTAAATTGAAGAATAAATATCTTTTATCTTTTACTGTCAAATTGACAGATAAGGTCAAAAGATGATTTAGTTAAATGAGGTTTGAAGTAAGTTTATGAATATGTAGGTTAAGGTTTAGCGCTTAAGTTGGTTTAATAATTATTTATTTTAAAATTTAAAATTACGTCAAATTTTGCTAAATACCTATTTGAAATACTGGAGAGATATTATTGTTTTGTTTCAATTATAATTCTTATTGAGAAAAAATATAATTTTAAACAAAAAAAGAACCGACTTCACTTAGGATCCGCTATTTCAAGAGGAAGTGGCCGAGTTGCTGTAAAAAATAGTGAAATCACTATAGGCGTGCCTATAATAGTTGAAGAGTTCCCTCGATTTCTCCAGGATCCCATCATAAGATCCCGACTTGGTGACAATGGGACCATCTAGGGGTTATACCCGTTCGATTAAAAAAATGATTTTGAAAATCGGTTCACGATTCACGGAGATATCGAGTAACATACATACAAAAAAAGTATTAATAAATTCAGTCCAATTGAGAACCTCCTCCTTATTTGAAGTCGGTTAAAAATAGGTGTTGTTTTAATATTAAGATAAATTATTGGTTTTTTTTTTCATTTATATAACTTATTGATAAAAAATAGGTGTCGTTTTAATATTTAAAGTCTCTCATAATAAAAACCTCATCAACATCAGCAGCATATATACGCCCCACTGCTAGTCAGAGGCCTTCTCTCAGAATGATAGAGCGTGCAGATTAGGACTTCACACACCTCATTGAACTGCTTCGTAAGTCTGGTGAAAAACGTTTTTACGAATTTAACAAACTTTGGGCGTACCTGTATTTAATTTGTTGAATGTCTTTCTGCATACTCAGAAACCCTACTATTTTTGCAGTACATGACACTACTCTTGCCTCAAGAGCCGTGCTTCGTCAGTACGTCTACGCGCTTTCCTTCTCTTGCCATTAATCACGCCGTTGTCGCTTCTGTGTATTTATTGTTATTGCTCTACGTTTTTGGTACTTGATTACAGAACTGCATGTTCCGTTTAAAAATGTCAATTTTTTATTGCGTGCGAATGTAAACGAAATCAAATGAATATGATTGCGTCAAATTCCAAAAGTATTAAAATTTCCCTTTTAGTACAACGACAGTAAAAACATGAAAAACTACTTTCCGGGTGTCGCACCCTGGTGCGAATTTGATATTGGATTTAGTATTTTTTTCTAATTATTTACTCAATTTGCACCGAGTACAATACTTTCTCCAGACCCGCAATGGCCAAAATAATATTTTTTGTTATGTTGTTTTTTTTTTCCTGTTCCGTAGCTTAAATTAATATAAGTAACACGTGCAAATTTAGATATACGTGTTTTAAAACGTACGCCAAATTACGCCGAGTACACCACTTTTCTCTTCGTAGTTATAACCATTACATTGTTTTCAACCGATTTCACCCCTTTCCGGGGGGGTGAATTTAGTAGGGGTTGTATAAAGTTCGATTTTTAGCCCATACAAAACAATCCGAAGTGATTTTATTAGTCTTTAGAATTAGTTCCTGACTTTAGTGAAATTTGATCTAGTTTGACTAGACTAGTCGTTATTGTGAATCTATAATAACGATTTTTTTTTCAATCTGAGACATTTTCCTTATTACATTAGAAAAATAACATTAAATAAACTACAAATCGTTAACAAATGAAAACAAAAATTTGGTACGCTCTAATCGTTAAACATTTTGATCTTGACTGTGAATTATGTGTAAAAAGTAAACATGCACCTGTATATCGTAACTAACTTTGAATTACAAGAGGATTTTTTTCTTGTGTAGGGTGGAATGGGGTCAAAAAGTGGCAAAAACTGGCTTACGTAATAAATATACGACCCTTTTTTTCTATTCTAAAACCTTCTCCAGGGTGTAACAAATACTTTTCTGATAACCGCATTAAAATCGGTTCAGCCGAACGCGAGATAATCGCGAACAAACATACATACATACAAACATATGGGTCAAACTGAGAACCTCCTTTTTTTGAAGCAGGTTAAAAAAACTCTAAATTAAAACGACATACATAGTTACCATATTTTTCCTTTGAGTGAGAGACCAAGATACAAGTTTTTTCCAAAGTAGTGACGATGTAACATGTGTTTCACTTACAACTTTTGCTTTAGGTAGATAGGTTGTCTGTTGTGAGTTTTATTTCGGCACCGCAGAACGAAAACATTGGAGACCTAAGCTCTCCGAGACATGTCGCGCGTAGTGACTAAATACAAGTGAGTCCATCCGTATGAAGTGTAATATACATGCGTGTATAGTAATATTGGAAAAAGATTGCAGGAAGGTAGCATACCGATACTGGAGTCTCTGACGTCAACTCAGAAGTGTGGAAAAACGTGTCGTTCCCATATCGATCTTTATAGCCACCAGAGTTTAAATCATCAAGAATCTCAAGCTGTTTTGATATGCCTTCTTGAAGAATTATGCATTATTGTAAACAAGTGGCCAAAAAAAACCTTAATTCCCCTTGACTGTAAGGTTTTGGGATGCTACCAATCCTCCCTCGATAGTTTTGGATCCTCACATATCGATTTGAGTTTTGGACTTTTGTATGGCCATTGAGCGGCGGCGGTGACAACGGGAATTCAGTTCTTTTTTGGCCACCTTGTATACTATCTTAAAGATTTAATATATTACTATTACCTTTTTGAAAAAATAAGTCCCGCCGAGTTTCTTGCCGGTAATAAAAGTAATACTTCTCGGGTGAGAAGTGTAGCGTTAGAACCGGTGGTAGTTTCTTTTTTCACTCTGACGTTCATAAATGCATTGTAATGTGCCTAAATTCAAGAATATATGTATATATTTTATCTTTTTTATCTTTATTTTTGAATCGTCCGTAAAAGACGCAAGGGTCAATGATTATAGTAACATATCTACTGTGTACTAATTTAATCCCACACGAGTTTCACTCATTATTTTGCCAAAACACGGGACTTAATCGCGTACAGTAAGTGTACGCGGTTCATATCTACTGTTTCTGTATACACTATGATTTCGTCGGGAATTGCGCGGGAAAGCGCACCATTGTTGTGTTCCAAACGTTACTTTTTAACCCCTTGTGTCACAATATCGCTCGGCAAAGTAACGGGGATTCCGAGGTTTTATTTTATATTTCTTTGATATAAAAGGTTGATGGTAAATTTATTGTGGACCATTTTTTACCTAGTTGTTTACTCTTTTATACCACAACGGTATATAAGCCCAAATGATGGTAAGCTACCAAAGCCCATGGCCGTTCACACACTTGTGTGACACCGTCGTGGTATAATCCTTTTCGAATTTTTTTTATTAAAAAAAAACTTTAAGAGCGTCTATAGACGGAGAGCTAACCATGTCTGATTTGACACAATAATGAGAGCCACGAAACCCCTATTGTCCGATCTGGACATCTGGCAGCTGTAAAGTGG
The DNA here is from genome assembly GCA_911728535.1 of Pammene fasciana. Lineage (NCBI taxonomy): Eukaryota > Metazoa > Arthropoda > Insecta > Lepidoptera > Tortricidae > Pammene > Pammene fasciana. The sequence goes on from OU452295.1 coordinate 5,830,904, forward strand.
TGGAGGTCAAAGATTGCAAACCACTTCAAGAAAACAGATCCTAGAGGTCTGGTTTTGATGCAATAATATGAGAAATTATATAAGTAATTAGATTATATCACTGCCAAAAGTTTTTGTTGGGGGAAAGTATAATGTAATTCATAGATTGTCGCCTACTGTTTCTGTTCCTGCCATAATATGCAATGTTTTTTTATTTTAATGTGAAAATATAGGCTCTGTCCTTTACAACTGAGACAACTTCGGATTTTTTTACCTATTTTGCTAGCACTATTTTCCAATTCAAAAATTTTGCTAGTCTGTACCTCTGGCCTCCACCCATTAAAAGCTGCCAGATGCCCGGATCTAGCAATAAGGATAGTACAGCAATCTAACCAAATGGGCTTTGTTGCTCTCATTATTGTGTCATATCTGATGGCTCCTCTACATGATGGGCCAGCATAGGGACGCAGCTAATGCGTTAGAGGGAGCTAACGATATTGCGGTCTCGTTCTGTTTTATAGCTGCGTCCCTATGATGGCCCATCATGTAGAAGCAGCCTGACGTGACCAGCCCAGTCCACTAGTGACAAGAAGTGACAACGCTTGGAACGTGGGTTTCGTAAACGACCCATAACTGCCGTAAGTGTAATTTTCCGAATAAATATTTGAGTGATTTAATACCCCAAGCCGTTACTGTAAATATCCGGCAATTATTCGAGTAAACAAAACAGGTTGATACTACAAAACCATTACTTTACCTCATAAGGGTCGTATGTGACATTGTATCTGGTTTGAGTTTAGATTTTATTATGCGTAAATACGATTTAGTATTGAATGAGTTTTCTAATGTCGCTTGCGATTGTTTTGCTAAGTGGGAAACTTGTATTTAATAGGCTTTGCTTTTATGTATATTTTATAGGTTATACGATTGAAGTTCTGCTTCTAATATGGAGTCTTCACTTATTTCTTGTATTATTTATGACTTTATTTCCCCGGCAGTTGATTATTCGTCTTGATATTTGGCGGCGTCTCTTTCTTAAATAATTCTATGTAAATATTACCTAATGTGTAAAGTACACAACTCATATAAATTACACTCTGTATGTATGTGAGTACACAGTTTGTCACCAACGTGGTATTTTTAAAAAACTTGCGTAACATAGTTATTCTTACATATACAATTTCGACGTGAATAATAGAACATTACGCATCTAGGGCGGGAAAATAAAGAACAGCTCAGATCGCGGGTATTTGTGGCCCGAACTGAAGGTAAGGGCCTTAAACAAGCGATCTGAGGCCTTCTTTATTACCGCCTGTTGTGCGTACACAATTCTACGTCTTCTCCTGGGCGTGAAGTGAGATTTGCCGCTGCGCCCGTGGGCGGAAAATCTCACTTACCGCCAAGAGTGATGTTAAATATGTATAAAGACATGAACTTACAAATACAAAAAAACATGAAGAAATGTCACAAAAACTATTTAAAACGGGATATTTACCATGTGAGTTTTTTATTGTGAGCTTCCGATATTTCGGCACAGTTGCATGTGCCATTATCATATCACGGAGTAACTGAAGTTGCTGCGAGTGTCAGGTGTGGTCTACCCACACACCATAGCGATCTACCCTCTTTCGAGTTCGCTTTTTTCGTCCGTTGTCACTGCTACTACTACCGTCCGCATTCTCACTTGGAACTCGATCACGGTTACGACACACTACACTTACGGTATCACCTCGCGCGGTGTTTACCGAAATAGACTGTTTTGGTTTTGAGAACTTACGGATCACTGGATGCCAGACACTTGACAAATGAAAGCCATCTTCACATGGTAAATATCCCGTTTTAAATAGTTTTTGTAATGTTAATGACCATGTTAGCTTAAAATCATATATTATGAAGAAATGTTGACCACCGTTAGCAAAATAAATATCAAAGATTGGCATTAAGTATCTTAATTCACCAAAGAACAATAAAAGTAGGTCACCTTGCTTAAAAGCTATGCGAAGTAAATGAACAACCATTTTGAAAAAATCATTGTGCATAACGTGAAGCGCCCTTGACATTCGCTTTTCAGCCTTTCAGAGTGTTTGCAGGCAGCATTCAGCGGACGAGATACAAGTAAACACTATAGAATGCTGAAAGACTTAAGGCGACTGTAACGTGGAAAACCTTGGCTATTCTTTGGGCCGTATTCTCACTTTAATAGTACATTACGTACCTAGGGCGGTAAAATAAAGAACGGCTCAGATCGCGGACATTTGTGGCCTGAACCAAAGGTAAGGGCCATAAACATGCGATCTGAGGCCTACTTTATTACCGCCCGTGGTGCGTACACAATTCTACGTCTGCTCCTGGGTGTGAAGTAAGATTTTCTGCTGCGCCCGTGGACGGCAAATCTCACTTACCGCGCAGAGTGAAGTAAAACACAATCCAACTTCAATACAACACCAATGCATTAAGAGTCGCCAGGACGCTCGCGTGAACTCGCGTCCCCATACAAACGTAGTTCAGCTCTCATTTTAAAACGACATGCTTTAGAACCACGAAATTTGGCATGGGTATTCTAGTAGTACAGATCTATGTCGGTAATTTGTTTTCGTTGCTAAAAATTGTAATACAAATAAAATATAGCAAAAATAAGTTTTGTATGTAAATCTGTATCTGGCTGTATTATCTTTGTGTTAAAATTTTTTGCAACGAAAATGAATTACCGACATAGATCTGTACTACTAGAATGCCCATGCCAAATTTCGTGGTTCTAAAACATGTCGTTTTAAAATGAGAGCTAAACTACGTTTGTATGGGAACGCGAGCGTCCTGGCGACTCTTAACCACGCAATACAGCTAGCTAGCGCCTACACGTCTGAATCAAAAATATCAGAATTTGCTTGAAAATTGTTCCGATGCAAGTCCAATACAACTTAAATATTGATTGATTATTTGTATGTTGGAGTTATGTTTGAGATAGATTGTGTTTTAATGTATTTTACGTCACTCTGGGCGGTAAGTGAGATTTTACGCCCACGGGCGCAGCGGCAAATCTCACTTCACACCCAGGAGAAGACGTAAAATTGTGTACGCACCACGGGCGGTAATAAAGAAGGCCTCAGATCGCTTGTCTATGGCCCTTACCTTCGGTTCGGGCCACAAATATCCGCGATCTGAGCCATTCTTTATTTTACCGCCCTAGGTGCGTAATGTACTATTACGTCACTCTGGGCGCTAAGTGAGATTTACCGCCCTAGGGCGCAGCGGCAAATCTGACTTCACACCCAGGAGAAGACGTAAAATTATGTACGCACCACGGGCGGTAATAAAGAAGGCCTCAGATCGCTTGTTTATGTCCCTTACCTTCGGTTCGGGCTACAAATGCCAGCGACCTGAGCCCTTCTTTATTTTACCGCCCTAGGTACGTAATGTACTATTAAAATTAGAATGGTTGGCATGTATTCGACTAGAATAGAGCGGTCTAGAGACAATATAATTTTATGACGTGGTTTCAAAAACATAAGGACAGTGTAAGATTTTCCCATTATATTTATTTTATTCGTTCGTATAAAACTGAATAATATTTATCTTATCTTTTTGTTTCTGGTAAATACAACTTACAGGCACTGCGAAACACTTAAAACATGTTATGCAGGTATAAGGTAAACTTCCCAGTGCTTGACACTGCCCCATCTCTATGTACAGTCAGCGTCATCATATTGTAACAGCCAAAGTGATCAAATAGTTCGTCACACCATACGTTTTGTATGGTGTGACGAACTATTTGGTTACTCTAGCGGAGCTGTTACAATATATTTGACGCTGACTGTACTATGTAATGAAGCTTGAATTTATAGATTTTATCAAAATCCTTGCTTTATAACGTAGTTTTCTACTCGTCCACTATTAACTGTGTGCATGATTGTGGCGCCATCTCTTGGGCAGGTGTTCAATCTCTTTTTTTTTTTATAAATAGGTTGTATTCCTTGCTTATATGAAATGTCACTGGCTGATTCACTATTTTGACAGCTGACTAGGGCTTTTGCAGTTTAATTTATGTATAGTAGAATGTAAGGATGACAATCTCTTATATGAGAACCGTCTAAAAAGTGTCCAGCGGCGGGAAACAGCAACTAAAAGTTCTAAATCTCTCCACGTAGCGCCATCGTAGCGCTAGTATTGCTTTCGTGTATGAACCCGGACTACTAAAGCCAAAGTGGCGCCACCAATTCCTCGCCTTTTGGTGGACACTTTTGTAACAGAGAGAGTCATCCTTACCTTGTACCATCCATAGTTTAATTTCTTGTCACATTGTGCACTGCGATCGTTCTCGTTACCCCCACCATGCATTTCGCACATAGCGAATTGTAGGCCGAACTACTGGCGCATATTTTTCAATGGATCTTTTATGGTCGCATATTTTAACATGACGATGCTGAAATGGATTGTCATACAATATTATAGCACGGTCGTGGAGGAGGACAACGCACAATCCACCGGGAGGTTGAAGTTACTAAGTTGTATAGAACGAGCTGGTTTCGAGGCATTCGTCGAATTTAATTTTTACCGGCATGCCTTTTTTGAGCACTCGTAGAAAATGTATAATATACAATAGTGACATAATTAATCTCTCGGCCAGTAACTGGAGGGTGGTCAGTGATGGTCAATTTACCCTTATGTCAAAAATTTAAAGTTTTAAAGTTTTTAATGACTAAGGCTCGGTTGCACCAAACTGTCTGTCACCGTTAAAACGTACGCTAAATTTTATTGTATGGGAATTTTCATAGTAATTTGCCGGTTGACGCTGATGAGTCCGTCAAAAGTGGTTGGTGCAACTGGCCCTAAGTAGGTAACAAAGTTCAAATCAACCTAGAAATGAAATAGGTTTACTGCCCCACATAAACGACGGTTAACGTTGTGGTCCGGTTGAACAGTCTTAACACTAACTTAAACGGTGGTTTACACGATAACCCAAATGACAGTCACGAACTAGGACGTGCAAATTAAATTATAACTATATTTTTAACACTTCGAAAGCGGCCGGAAGGCAAATCGCGTGTTCGGCCTCAGGACGGGCGGTGGGCGAATTCAGAAGCGGAGGCGGATTAGTTTTGAAAAGGGAAGTGAGTGTTTTGATTTTTTTTGCAAAATGTAGATTGATAAGAATCAGTTCTAATTTTGTAATGAACTGTAATGAAATTGGGAGGCACATTTTAATATTAAAAGCTATTATTCATAGTGTTTTGAGAATGCACGTAACTCGTTGCTGCTATATCATAAAGCAGCTGTTTCTGCTAGTTTATGGTATTAAGATTAACTAGACTTAAACTTATTAAAGTCAAGTTAAATCAAGTCACAACTCCACCAAAGCAACTTAAAATATAAGAACAACTGGTCACGTAACCGTCAGGTCAGCGTCAGCTTGTGTATGTAAATAAAACAAGATATGGAATGGTTTCGAATAAATACTTAAAAAAAATAAAGGAAATAGTAGATAGGTACCTTATTTAATGATCAAACCTTAACCCTTTTTAGTGGAGCAGAGTGCTCGAACAAATTGTTGTAAATGTGGACACGCTGGACAAAAGCACCAATTTTTTTTCAGGCACTTGTGAGGCCCATAGCTTTAAGTTTTTGATAGGAACAGTTGGTTCCTATTAGGAACCAACTCCTCCGTCGGCCGTCTTTAATTTTATGTCGGCCATTTTGAATAATAATTAATTATTAATATCTCGAGTTCTAAATCACAAACTTGGTGTCTAAATATACATATTCGGGTCAGGGAATTCAACTAGATAAGTATTTTACCGATATCTCAGTTACTCAATTTGTGCTTTTGTCCAGCGTGGCCACATTATCTCCTGAAACTGCCCTAATATTTGGGATTGGCGAGTAACAAAAATATAGCCATATTACATCACTTTAGATTTTTATTTGTTTATTCTCTAGGTGTAACAAAAATGCCGGTGATCCTTTAAGGAGATAATTCGTATCGTATTCTAATTACTTAAAACTAAGAAAAAAATTGTCTTACTCGCAATGAGATACCAATTATGCCCTTAAATGGATCCCCAGTATTTTTGTTACACCCTGTATTCAATTCAAACCCTCTCGCTCGCTCTTCTACCTTGCACGTGCAGGGTCTCTATTGTAAGGCACCTTGACCCTTTATTTATTTTTGGACCTGCAAAAACGTTTGCCTTTAACTTTTGCCCAATATTTAAGCTAAGGATTCGAAATCGGGATTTGCGGAGCATTTCTTAGGTCGCTAATATAAGCCATACCGGAGTTACGGTGAGATTTGTGAGAAAGTGTACTACATAAAATGGGAATTAATTTAATTTGCTTACCTTTGTTTTTCACCGCTTTTGTAAAGAAAAACGCTTTTGTAAAGAAAGACTTTATGTTCTTTAGGTAAGTAATAATATCTATACCTAATAAGTAGAGGGCGGAGTACCGGTGGCAAATTTCATACATATGGAGTCGTATGGAGTCGTTTTTATAATTATTATTTTAGGCTTGAATAATAAAATTATTCATTTACCTAATGTATTTAGTATAGTACCTACTCGTAAATTGGAAGTAAGTACTTAACATTTATTTTCATAAATCGATTTCAGGAACACCTAAATGTTATGTCGTAAATGTTTTGAGTTATTTTTCAATTTCTTTTAACAAAGTCACCATTCATCGATATAATATTGTTTAACATAATTACACATAATTCCAGTCCTCAATTGTAATTGAACGGTCTTGAAAATAATATATCATTTGGCAGGTATAACTTCTTAGTCTAGTATTTAGTACCTAGTAGTAATGTTTTGATAAGAAAACATATTATTATGTATTATAGATATTAACAACATATTACATTATATTTGTGTGCTCGTAAGATAATTTCTATAAGTTCCTTAAAATTATTATGCAAAATTAATCATTTATTCGTTATTAATTTAATCATGAGAATACTTAGGCGACTCCATACATTTAGTGTGAAATTTGCCACCGGTACTCCGCCCTCTACTAATAAGTTAAGCCGAGGCCCAACAGAAACAATATTATTACGCATCCAATCAATAGTTATTTATTTATCGTATGGCTACAGGTCATTATATATATATGTAGAGAGGCATTTCGTCTCTTAGATGGTAGTAGTAGTGGGAAAGTAGATGGTGAAGATTATCCAGTGGGTGCTGTGAGGTCCAGATGGGACAGTGCAGCTGCCAAGTTTGTTACTCTTTTAGCACCGCCCAGGGATCATGTGTAGGATTGTCTAAGCTGTTTCCTATGGACGCAGAGTAACATTGATCCTCAAACTAGTCATATATATGTTTATTTAAGCTTGGTGCCTTCAGAGTTTGTGAAATCGCTATAATTGATGTCTTAAAGGCATAAGTTTGCCCTTCTAATTTACAGCTTTCTTAATATTCATATTATATGTAGGTATGCCTTTAGAACCGAAATTAGTCATACCTACCTAGATGCTTAACATACATGAGTCTCCTGCATAAATTTAAAACAATATACTACATTCAAGAGTACAGTTAATTCTGATGAAAAGCCGGCGCGGTGTCCGCAAGTTATGATCGCCGTAAATAATTGATGGGTCCCCTAGTGACGTGCCGTGCCCCAGCAATATTGCTCAGAATGGCAAATATACAGTAATACTGCTTTTTATAAAATACAACCGTTTAAATGATATTACGAAAAATCTTTGAAAAAAAGCGAAATTACCTAAAAATAACTTCCGTTGTTTAAAAGCACGTATAAAAACTTATAATAACATATTTTTAATCATAAATACACAATCTTACACAAATCACCCTAGTCCCACGGAAAGATCAATAAGGCTTGTGTTGTGGGTATTAGGCGACGCTATATATAATAGATAGACATAGATAAATACTTAAATACATAGAAAACATGCTTAACTCAGGAACAAATATCTGGACTTATAAGAAGGATACAGCTAAAAAAATCATAGATAGCCCTTAATCTTAAAAAAAAACATCACTATGAATATAATAACTACACACAGATACATACAAAGGTAAGTACAGTCGACGTCAAGGATAATATGTTTATTTACGTACACTTTTGCACCTTATTACAACAGTAATTAGTAAGGTGAAAAAGTGTAAACATATCTTTGACCTGGAATGTACATAAACAAAGAAGTGCCTATAAATCTGTGGATTTTGATGAGATCCAATATTCGAACGAGCGAAGCGGAAGCGAAGCGAGTTCTTACAAACAACCTCTGGTTACTAGGACGTCTCAGCATATCAATGGCTTTTTGATTTTGAGAGTTTGTTCACGAGAGTAACATTTTTGTGATCTTTATGAAATTTGTTGAGGTTGTAGCAGCGATACATATAATTTGAGAGTTCGTATATGAGCAAGATCGATCAAGAGGTTATGGAACTAGATGGCGAAAAAAAATCTTCACAAGGGTCTTGTTACATCAATTCGTCAACCCGTTTGGAAGGAAATCGCAGGTTTTCGAACAAATTATGAAATTATATGTATCTCTGCTACCCAAATAAATTTCATAAAGATCAGGAAAACGTTACTAAAGTTATCGTTGATCAAACTCTCAAAATCAAAATACCATCGAAATACTAAGACGTGCCAGTAGCGAGCTGTTTGTAAAAATTCGATTCGCTAGCGCTCTGCTCGTTCGATAACAATAATGTATATTTATCATAACATTTATTAAACTCGACTTTATCGCATATTAAGAGTTTTAGTTTTAAAGTTACTTAATTTTTAAATGTGTTTAATATTGCCAAAAAGCACGTCACTAGTCTAGCGTCGAAGGCTTGATAAAGGACTGACACGCGGACGAATTACTTCCACAGTATACCTCAGTCATACATGAGGTATATCATTTTATACCTATACATGTGAGGTATAGGAAAAGTAATGGTATGAAATACGATATTACAGCAACCGATATTATCATTATTTTATAAATACAAATTAGTATTTTTAAGCAGTAAAGTGACAATAAAATGAAACAATTCCCAAAGAATATTTCATAAGGTGATCTGTTTCGTTTCTTCTTGAGGCCAGAATGTTGTACGGTACGATAGGTAAAGATCGCCAGTTTTTATTAAAAAAACGATTGATGCCATACGATAACATAATTTTAATATAACTAACTTGACCTTGAACATGAGAAATGTAACATTAACATATTAAAAAAAAAAATCTATGAGGTCAATTTTTTTTTCAATAATGAAGGTGTGAGGTCACTGTTTTTGCAAAACAAAGTTTACCTATTTCATAATTCAAAATAATTTATTTGCATAAAACATACAATCATACATACAATCACGCCTATATCCCAAAAGGGGTAGGCAGAGATCACGAATTTCCATTTGCTACGATCAATGCAGCAAAACAGCCCTCCGTGAGCCACTTCTCGCCCTCGTGAAGAACGAGACGTAATGGGTGGCGAACCGCATCGCCGAACGTCTACTGGAACGTCTTAGTATTTCGATAGCTTTTTGATTTTGAGAGTTTGCGTAAAAACGAGCTGATATTGAGCTGAATTAATTATAATGATATAAACATGTATGTCCATCATTTATGAAGCACAGTATACCTATGTAAATACTCGTACAATTCTTGTATGCTCCTTTTTTACCTAAACTAAAACCTATATATTTAACCTCCTGAGCCCTTATTTACGATAAAGCATCGATAGGCGAAATAATTTACAAGTAGCGAACCAAGTTTCTCTTTTTTATCCTATATCACTCTACATATAGCCAAGTTTCTTATCAAATGTTTAGCTTCTACTAATTGGAGGATATTTTTCTATTAAGTTTGTGAATTTTTGATGAGGCAACTTTAGTATGGCAACACGAAATTAGCGGGAGTAAAATTCGACTAAATTGTTAACAAGTATAATTAGGTACTTTAAAAGTTGTAATATTAAGAGATGTTATATTTTATAAAATATGGTAAATTATCGCGAATGATTTCCGCCCTGAAGGAATGGGGATGGTATTTACTTTAAAAGACTGTGTAAGATTGTTCTCAGTATCTCCAAAAAAGCGTGTCCGAATTATTACGATTTCTATGGGCATTTATTTCGTATGGCTTTAACTATGCCATATATCGAAATATTAATTTAAAATTATTTTAGTTCTTATTTAAATTTAGACTGTTTTAGTGTGCAATATACAATATATAGTTACTAATTGGTTTATTTGTTTATCTATCGGTATCGCAATTTTCTTTCGGTAGGTATCATTTCATTATTCATGTCGATGTAGGTTTAGTTTCCGCTTTGAAGTCAGATGGCAGCCAATATGAACATAGATATTAAACACTACTTACTTATCATCTACCTAGAAAGTAGAAACATATTCGCTATGTGCGAAGTACATGGTGGGGGTAACGAGAACGATCGCAGTGCTCAATGTGACAAGAAATGAAACTGCGAATCCCCTGTCTGCTGTCAAAATAGTGAATCAGCCTGTGACATTTTATATAAGCAAGGAATACAACCTATTTATGATGATGATGATGATTTCTTCCTGTTATCCCTCATTAGGGACATAGGGCTCGCAGAAGAGTTTTCCATTTGTCGCGATCTTGAGCGGCTACTTCCAGCTCTTTCCAGTCGAGACCAACCTATTTATAAAAAAGGAAAAAAAGAGATTGACCACCTGCCCAAGAGATGGCGCCACAATCATACACACAGCGAATAGACCACACGCAGCCGTTGCAGGCTTCAAATTTGGAACATAACTACATATTCTTCAAGAATATTTCCATAATAATGGTGTTTAGAAACTCAACCTCTAAAGAATAAAAAGGAGGGGTAAAGAGGGGCGAGGAGAGCGTCACAGCCGGAAAACCTTTAGTAACTAATGTTGGACATTCGTGTAGATAAAAATGGAGCCAGAAATAAGAAACTGCATCATCATCGGACCCAATCAGACACACGTCCCAAGCCTTATGAAATTAGGGCACAATTTCATTAACGCTACTCATTCCTAACTCCCCAATCGTAACTTACCATCCCAAGTTTAACCTCTAAACACATAACAACTGTGCGTAAGCACGGATCAGATTTAGACTGGTTTTGCGATGGTGTAAGTTATACTACTTGGCAACGACGGGCCTTATCTGAGCTTTAGTCAAAGATATGTATACGCATTTGATCCTTATGCCGTTGTAATAAGGTAAATAATGTTTATATATTTTTGACTGTGTTTTTCGAAAGCGTGTTTGGTGAAATGACGTGTAAGCTTTGTTTTTAGGAGGATTTGTGACGTTTTGGTTTTACGTGAAAGTTGTGTGAGACAACAGATTGTAAGGGTAGTCCGGTTAAGGTAAGTTTGTTTGATATTCAGTAGTTTTGTCGTTCTCTTTTACACTAGCCTAAATACGAATACGATACATCAATCAAACGGTTTAGTGATTTTGTCATCACAATCAAAATTACTTTGATGAGAAAAAATATTATATTACAAAAACTATTTAAAACGGGATATTTACCATGTGAGTTTTTTATTGTGAGCTTCCGATATTTCGGCACAGTTTCATGCGCCTTTGTCACGGAGTAACTCAGATTAAAGAGATTATATTAATAAAAGTACGTAATAGTACATTACGCACCTAGGGCGGTAAAATAAAGAACGGCTCAGATCGCGGATATTTGTGGCCCGAACCGAAGGTAAGGGCCATAGACAAGCGATCTGAGGCCTTCTTTAGTACCGCCCGTGGTGCGTACACAATTTTACGTCTTCTCCTGGGTGTGAGGTGAGATTTTCCGCTACACCCGTGGGCGTAATATCTCACTTACCGCCCAGAGTGACGTAAATAATCTAGCCGTGCTTTAAGGCAATAACCAAATTCTCTTAAACCACACCCACTAGTAAGACTCTTTATGTGCCGTTTTCAAGCAAAAGGTACATCATTGTCGGTTGTATAATAGAATTTATTTCTAAATGATTTTTTATGGCGGTAATGCTTTATTGACCTTTTAATTGAAAACGGCACATATATCGTTATACTCCTTTAGATTAAAGGAAGGACTCCTCCAGTTAGATTTAGTATTAAAGAAGACCTGACTTTGAAAAATAATTACATCAGGAAAATTATATTTAAAAAAAAATATTCAAAAACGCCGCAAATACGGGTCCTTAGGCAATGGATACGTATTTTCGGCATTTGCCATAGAGACTTTGGGACTCTGGGGACCGGAGGCCCTAAAGCTTTTCCAAAAGCTATCTTATATGCTCACCCGCTCCACCGGTGACCGTAGGGCTGGCTCGTTCCTCGCTCAGCGTATTGGAATCGCCAATCAGCGAGGTAACGCAGCCAGCCTTATGGCCACCCTACCAGGTGGCAGCGGGATTGGGGATATTTGCAATTTTACTTTAGGGCCTTTAGTTTAAGTTAGGTTTATTTAATTAGTAGTGTAGTATTGTATAAGAAATATTTTATCAAATAAACTATCATTATTGTCAAAAAAAGAAGCTTAGTCATGTCTTTAATAATTCTTGAAGGTATCAAACATGTTTTTCAATTTTGAGAATCTAGAAATCTACTGAAAGCAAAACCACTCAGTCCCCCTCTTAATTGAATGGTTGGGTTTTAAAAAGGCAATTCCGTTCCAATTCACGATTGTGGTTGCTTTGTTACAAGTGAAACTATTAAATTTTCACTTTTTACTTCAGCTTCGTGGTTTTAATACCGCGCGTGTCACTTGCAGTAAGAAACATTTTTAACAATGTTTTTACTAGGGTAAATACATGATTCTAAGTGATGTGTTTTGTACTTAAATTCGTATCCTGCCTTTTCGCCGAAAACTGCATTGCCGAATTTCACTTGCCAACCAACTTTTCGCAGAAGTTTCATTTGGCCGAACAACTTTTACCAAATAATTATTTCGCAACCATTTCATTTCCCATTTCCCAACCCCATAGTTGGGAAATGAAAATTACATACTAGGTTGGGTTAGGTTAGGTTAGATTATGTTAAGTTGGGAAATGAAATTCGGCCAAATAAAACTTCTGCAAAAATTTGGTTGGCAAGTGAAATTTGGCAATACAATTTTCGGCATACCTTTAAAGATGATTGGACTTGAACCTGTCTGAAATATGTAAGAACTTATATTGTCATTTTTTTATTTGTTTATTTTCTTAATAAAACCTGCAGACTTCAATATTATTTATGCAAGAGGCTGAACACTGAACAATTACCTACCATGGTACCTTTACTTAGACAAATTATTCAAAATAAATTTATTGATATGTTGTTTTTGGTCACGTTTTCTTTCCATTGTATAAGTAACTTTACTAACTGTAAAACAATATCCTCTGCACTATTTATAATCACTTGAAAAAAACATATGAATTTATTTAGTTTCCAGCATAAAAACAGTAGGTAGGTTCATATACCCTTCTGAATGTGTAATGATCATCATCATCATCATCTCAGCCATAAGACGTCCACTACTGTACATAGGCCTACCCTTTGGACCTCCATAAGTGTGTAGGTATGTATCATTTGCTATGTTTGTGTTATTTTTAAGATGTTTGTGTTATTTTTCTTCCTTTTGTTGTTTGTGCACTACCACGTTCCTAGCTTTTATTATAAATCTCTTGCTACCCAAAGGTTGCCTGGTAGAGATCGCTTTTTAGCGATAAGACCGCCTGTTGCTACCTATGTATGTAGATTCTAAACTTTTTATTACTGTACATTTTTTTTTGGTGCTATAAAGAATATTGTATTGTGTATTGTATTGTAATATTATAATATGAAATCTAAACCTTAATATCCAATAATCGATTAAAATCTCATTAACATATTACTACGCTAATATGAACCAAACTTCCCTAATATCTCAATCAATCGACAGCATCTCGAAAACACTGACTTGTGTGACATTACACACACAAACATCTACACATCAGTGTGTGTCAAGTACAACGACACGTCCGTATAATTTTTTGTTTACGTGTGTTAGCGTGTAATTTTTGTTTGTGTTTGTGTTAGGTGTCGGCACACAGCGGCGTGTGAATTGTTGTGTTTGTGTGTGTCAGGTATCCGTCACGGGATAAATATCTCAAGTGTGCTGCGCGAGGTAGGCCGCTGCAGATGTTCGGACACGTTCACAGAAGCGTGTTTCGAAATTCGAATATGCGTTTTTTTTAATATTTCATAAAAAATTACTACGATAATGGGTGATTTTTAATAGCAAAAAATGCTTCTATTAACCGTTTGAAAATGAACACTTACTGAATTTATTTTTGTGAGTTTGTGCTAAACACATACTCGTAATGATAATTTGTTATCATGTAAGTACCTAATCCATAATAGTTTCCATAAGAGTATCCCAATAATATAACATACATATATACGTTTTTTAAACCACATGTAAATCACAAGAATAAAGACATATTTAAGACCAATTATATGTGGTACCCTCTTATATTTACGTATAAACGTGGCCACGTTTTGGTATAAATTAATGTCTAATTTCGTGGTTAAAATTAAATTCAGTAAATATTAGACATTCAATGAAATGGACATCGAGTTTTACCATTTGAAATAACGTATTATCATCTTTCGCCGTCAAATTTTTGACATTTAATTGTTTTGTGATTACAATAGTTTTTTTTTTACTTTAAAAACCGGCCTACAGCGCGCCAGGAACCGCCGCTTTACAAATACGCATACGGCAATGCCCACTGCGCATGCCCGGGCCTCACTCATTCCGGACTATTTGTTTTGTCGTTACACTATCAAAAAGCTTTGGATTGCTCGCAAAGTAGCATCTTCTCTGCTAATTGTCAGTGTTAACCGCCCCCTGTCTCCCCTCTACGTTATCTGTGCGTGTTTTTCAATTTGGAACGCTCGATTTGATTGAGCTGTCAAGTGTTCGCGCCAATAGTTGACGTTTGACGTTTTCCGATTTTAAAAAACTGTTAATAAGTGCGTTTTTATTTGCTACTTGCGCTCTTTGCGCTTTAAGTCTAACTTTAGTGAACTTAAGTGTATAAACTAGTTTAAATTTAGAACTGTAGTGCATTTTAAATCTTCTCTAATATTCTCGTGTAAAAAAGGTTGTTTATTAAGCAATATGAACATAACGTCGACGACGGACGGTAAGTACTTTTAAAACGTTATAAGAATGAGCATCTGCAGCATAAAATACCTAATTGCTTGCATTTCTCGATGCGCAATGCCGTGTATTTTGATACTCCCACGAATTTGAACTTACTGGTCTCAGGCATTGGGTTTATAATCCAATCACCCATAATTCGATAACCTGCAATCTTTACCATCTACGCATTTTTTTAAATTCTTTATTTTGGAATACCTATGCATTTAAAAACCGCCATGTCATATATTATTGTTAAACTAAGCCATATTTTAATGACGTTGGCACGTAGTAAGTTACTATGAACTTAATCTTCTATAACAAGGTTGATTTCCGTATAACCTAAGTCTTAAGCCCATCACAGACGGAGCTTTAATATATATTAATATATCGTAAGATACCGAGATATATATTATCGTATAGCTCGGCACCGCACACGGCAAAAATATGAAAAGAGAGAAAGATATATCGGTTGTACGTCACGCCAGAGAAGGAAGGCAATATACCCAAAATATATCGAAATATATCGTAATATATCGAGCTATAATATATATTATAGCTCCGTGTGTGGACTCTGTCAAATAGTACGTAAAATATATTTTAAGATACCAAGCTATAATATATATTATAGCTCCGTCTGTGACGAGCTTGACTGTCTTTCTTGCTAATGTCTTTGGCATTCCTAAACGAAAGTTAGCGTGTGTGGAGTTTTTAGCGTACGCTAAATTGTTTGATTTAGTTTAGTTGAGTATTACTTTAGTCAGGCGATGTAAATTTTGAACATCTGCATTATCAGACCTTTTTACTGCAATGCGGGATTAAGTGGTGCAGGAATTGGAAAAAAAAACTACAATAGCATTGGCTTTGGCTCTTTGCCAAAGGATATCGGCTCTTTAGATCTTAGTTGTTTTCTAAAGTGTTTTTAAAGTCGTATTTAACTTTTTTATGAACATTAAAGATAAACACAATGATAAGTACTAATTGCTAAATTTGGTATATCAAATTTAAATTCAACCTTCCGTCAATGATAATTGGGTTTATTTTAAATCGGATATTTATTTATTTATTTTTATTTATTTAATCTTTATTGCACAATAAAATAAAGTACAAATGGCGGACTTAATGCCTTAAGGCATTCTCTACCAGTCAACCATTGGGCCAAACAGAAACTAATGATTGGTGCAGGATTATAGAATAGAAATAGAAATAGAAATACTTTATTCGTGACATTAGCGGAAGGACAAATAAATTACAGATAATACGGTTACACACAAGAACAAATAAATTACAAATAATACAAGCAAAGTCTGTGCGGAAAGAGAAAGCCCCGCAGAATGTATGTGTTCCTATATAGACCATTAAACCGCACTCTCTCCTCTCGCACAAACCCTACAAAAACACAGCATTGAAGACAAGTGTCACGAAATGGTCTTTTCTCAGCATGTTGCTAGCGTAAGCCAGTGCTGATCTTCCGAAAAGACCATCCGGTGAAAAATTCACGGCAGGTAACAATCACATGTAGCGAATATAACATAAGATAAAAAATAAATACAAAAAAACGGCAAAAACACATCAGAATGAAGCTTAAAGATAGCAATATAAATATAAGGAAAACACAATAAAATAAAATAAACTATAATAACTTATAACTAACTACAACGCGACAATCCAGTCACCACGTATCTGACCGGACATGTCTTGGCCTAGCATTATAAATCTAGGCCACTAGCGCCAACGTCAATGCCGTCAAACGGCAGACACGTGAAACATAGCACATAACAATACACTCTAAAAATTAGTTTCGTGGTTTACATACGACACACTGAATACTGAAAGAATATACACAATGCAACAACAGAAGAAAGCGTACAAAAAGGACAATTGATAACAAGGAAAGCACACACACAGCAACGCAAAAGGAACATAACCTAGCGGTACGGTATCACAAACAACTAGTATCAACTCTACAAGTTTCCTCGTTGAGTTGGTGACAAAGCATAAACTTTTTGATGTTTAATTTAAAACTATGACTGCTTTTTAGGGTCCTCAGAGGCGGTGGAATATTATTCCAGCATTTTGACGCTGCATATCGGAAACTTCCTCGGAACGCGGCCGACGCATGACGAGGCGTCAGCAAGTGCAACCTACACTCCCGGCGTTCACGTAACCTGATGCCAGCTAGCTTCTCGAATAGATAAGCAGGACTCTTATACTGCAGTACTCCGAACAGCAAGCAAGCCAAGTGAAGCTTACGACGGTGGTGCATTTTAAGCAAGTTGTGCTTATTAAGAAATGGGGTAACATGGCCTCTCAACGGGACACTGAAGCAAAACCGAGCGCAAGCATTTTGAACCCTTTGGATAAGTTTTTTTGTTCTAGCGAGAAGTCTAGGGCCAAACACTGTATCCACATAGTTCAGTTTAGACAAGACAAGTGATTCAACTAACCTGATACGTAAAGTTTCATTAATATATGGTCTAATCTGGTACAAAATCTTAAGTTTATAGAAACAACTCCTAACAGCCTCAGCCACATGTTTTTCATATCGAAGCCCACAGTCCATTAGGAGGCCCAAATTACGAGCCTCATATACTCGCTCAATGGGTTCCTCCATCAGCCTGATGTCTAGTGTACTACTTATACCAGCCAGTTGTTTTTTGGTGCCAAAAATAAGATATTTGGTTTTACTGGGATTAAGCACAAGGCAGTTTTCTTTGGCCCAGCTTGCAATACTAACAAGATCCAGATTAAGCTTCTCCAAAGCACTGTTCATTTCTGTTGGCTTGCAGGAGATATACACCTGGATGTCATCTGCATAGATGTGTTACTTGCAATGATTGATGTGGAATCTTATATCAGCGGAATATAAAATGAATAGCAGCGGGCCGATGACTGACCCCTGAAGAACCCCTCTAGTAAGATCAGCCCCATCTGAGTACACTGAGGAACCATCATTGAGACTTACTTTCACTTTTTGGGACCGCTTATAGAGGTAGCTGTCAAACCACTTAATAGTACTATTGTCAAATCCATAGTATCTCAGTTTAGACAGGAGCAGGCTTATATTTATACAGTCAAAAGCCCGTGAAAAATCAAGGAGTACTAATATTGTGCACATTCCCTTATCCTGAGCATCCAAAATGTTGTCAGTGACGTCCAATAAAGCAGTCATTGTACTGCGACCTTGCCGAAACCCTGACTGAACATCCGGTAAAATATTATTACTCTCTATGTAGTGCCTTAACTGGTAAGATACTGCTTTTTCCAAGATTTTTGACATACATGGAAGTATGCTGATGGGTCTAAGGTCTTTAATCTCAGATGGGTTTGAGATTTTAGGCAGGGGCTGTACAATGGCTAACTTCCACACATCTGGAAAAGTGGATGTAAGTAAGGAGGTATTTATTATACTAGTAATAGAGTCAATGGTATACGGGAGAGTCAATATAAGCATATTTAGATTAATACCGTCACAGCCTTCAGCATTAGATTTTAAACTTTTTATAATTTTAATAATTTGGTCAGAGCTAATGGTATCTAAATGGAAAATAGAATTACTGTACCTATGGAACTCTAAAAATGTCAACTTTGATATAGTGACGTCTGAGCTACCTGGCAGGCTAAGAAAATGTGCGCTTAAGATAGTAGGATTGTTGAGACAGGGAGGTATTTCATTGATTTTTTTGGGCAGCAAATTAGATTTTAAATTCTTCCATAATGCTTTAGGTTGATTTATTTTATTATTGATATTTAGTTTAAAATAGGCAATTTTTTCAGTATACAGTGCTTTATTTACAACTGATTTTAGGTCTTTATAATATTTTTTCTTAGATTCACATTGATTTTTATGGAAGTCTGAAGCAGCTTTGTCTCGCAATCGCATCATGACCATGACTGTATCAGTAATCCAAAGATAGGACTGGGCCCTGACCATGGATCTCCTCAGGGGTGCATGCAGATCAAATATTTCAAGAACTTGACAGTTGAAAGTACTCACCATATCATTAACATTTCCTAGCTTAGACATTATGTCCCATCGAACACTTCGCAAGTCCACATCTAGGTCATCAGTACAGATGTTTTTTAGCGGTCTATAGACAATGCAGTATGGCCTAGGCTTGGTTTTCTGTATGTTGAAGTTGCATACTACCATACAATGCCCATACAGGGTACCAACATGTTCTATTGTTGTGCTTTTTGCCTTTATATCTGCACAAACAATGTCAATCAGCGATTGGCTAGTATCAGTAAAATGTGTAGGCTGAGATATTAATTGAGATAACCCAAAACTAGTTAAAAAATTGTTAAACCCGGTAGTTTTACTGCTATTGTTGTCCAATAGGTTTAAGTTAAAATCACCCAGAACAACTAAAGCATCGTAGCACGGTGTTGAGCTAATTGTGTCAGTAATAGCATTCAGAAATAGTTGAAGATCCATCCAAGGAGGTCGATAAGCTGTTCCAATTACCAGCTTCTTCCCGTTGAGAGTCAATGTGATCCACATCTGCTCAACCAACTTATGATCAGGGTCGACGGGATGAGGCAAGGTGCGTGCATTAAGATTACGCTTAATATAAAAGCCTACGCCTCCACCACGTGATCGCGCGCCCCGAGGTCTAGGAATATGGCGGAAACTGAACCCCGGAAGCACCGGCGCTCGCCCCTCCTGACCTGCTTTCAACCACGTCTCATTTATGGCTAAAACATCAACATCCTGCCGGATAGCTGCCGATATGAAGTTGTCATGATTAGTGCCAAGGGAACCCGCATTGAATAAACCAATTTTGAGTATAAGAGCGGAGATGACGTAAAAAAACAAATCACATTAATATACCTACCTAATAATGATTATTACTACACGTACATAAATACTCTATACTAGGATACAATAATACGGATAGTACAGTCAGCAGCAAAAGTAGCTAAGCGGGTAGGATGTTCAAAATGAGCTGGACCCGACTTTATTGTGAGGAGATTAAGGGGCTACTTTGAAAAATTATAGGTTTTTTCAAACGTTCTATTGACTAAACGGGGAAAGGGACTGAATTTATTTTCGAATATATATTATTAGACTATATACTCTTGTTTGTGGCACAAGCCGAAACACGATAGCTGAAAGTTGCCTCGATAGAAAAAAAATCCGAAGTTGGGTCCCTTTTCCCCTTATTTTTCTTAGCTTACGTAAACTATAAGATATTAAGCAATATAACTAAGTAAAAAATATGGTATTCTGGTTTATCTAAAATGTTACAGAAACAAAATTAGATAAAACTTTATAGATTCGCTTGTTTATCGTCGTTTAGTCAAAAAGTCTGATCCTTAAGAGAGCTGCATCTCTTTCTTTCGTGCACGGGAGCCATAAACGTGTCTCTAACGGATGGGCGTGGCTTGTCCGAATCGAGGAACGGCCTTAAGAGCGTGTGTACCCGCTTAGCTACTTCTGCTGCTGACTGTAGTGCAGCAAAATAGCTCAACCTTACCATAATATACTCATAGCATAGGTACAGTCACGCTCCGTGATTGTTGAGACATTTAGGGTTCTAGCTAAATTGGACCTTCCATAGCGCAAGTATTGTACAACCAATTTAGCTAGAACCCTAAATGGCTCAACAATCACGGAGCGTGACTGTACCTAGTGTGTTCCTGCTAGTGAGTAAGGTCGCCAGAGACCTTGTTGTCCAGTCGCCATAAAATATACCCGAGCGGCCAGGGTACTCAAAAATATCTGAACATGCACTTTACCGGCTTGACAATAGAGGCGTTGTTCGGATATTGTGACCACCTTTGCCGCCTTGGCCTTGGCTTCGGTATATCTGAAGGCGACTGTACACGCCGCTCCATATTGAATCCAATAATTCGTAGATGGTGCTACAAACAATTCGCTACGCATGCGCAATTGCTAGGCTACGACGCCTCACCGCTACGAGGGTCTACGAACTTCAATAAGTGCGCAAGCGCTATTCATTCGAACTTTTAAACGCTCGGAACGGTATTATCAGAGAGGACCCATTTACATTTTACAGTCGCAATCGTGTCCAGGTTACTTTAGTACTATGTAGGTATCCGAACACTCACGTGGTGCGGTGTGGCGCGGCGATCATGAATCCTGAGCTGTGAACCTGATCATGAATTGCCTGGAAAAGTAAAAAGCGCTAGTGCGAAAAATCCAACTTCTCACACTATAAACTACTATAGTATCCGCAGGATTAAGTGGCGACTGAGGTCATAAAACTTCTCTTTCACACTTGCACCGCCACGGCAAGAGAGAAGGAGACAGCGTTATGAACTCAGTCGCCACTTAATTCTGCGGATACTATACTAGAAGAGCATTTTTTTAAGCAACTGTGTTCAAAAATATGTTTAAGGGCATGACTATGTTGAGTGTGTTAATCATCTTTACCCAATCATCGCAAAATGAATCATTCTTCGAATAAGCAGTGTAACGTCGCGATCGCACCACTGACTTTATGTCACGCTTTCCGATTACAATATGACTTAACTTTCATAAATCTACATTCGAAATTGTGTCTTAATCTCCTATAAGTACGGTTTAAATGAAGAATATGTGATATTGGGAATACGTCTTTATAATGCATTTTGTTCCAATCACTGAAGTCGTGAACGAATTGTGCTTATTCCACTCAGTTGGAGAATTAAGGAAAATTGGGTTATGAAATATTGTATATGCATATGAGCGCATTATTTAAATAATATCATTCGATTATTCAATAATAATATATGTGTAACACTAAGAATTCACCTTTCTTATGTATGACTGTGCGCCTCTGGTCCCTAACATTGAAAGAAGGAAGTCGGCTCTTGATAGCGGAAGGAAAGTGTTCCATAAAAAACCGGCCAAGAGCATGTCGGCCCATGCTCAGTGTAGGGGTAGAGTTCCGTAAACTGAGACCATTAATTCAAAAGGTCGTTTCTTACGGGAAAATTGGCGGCGTTTACGTCATTTTTACGTACGTCCTTTCACTATGGGTTTTTGAATGATAACTCAAAAACGGCTCAACCGATTTATTTCAATATAGTTTTCATTGAAGGTACTCATTAGGCCTCAGTTTCATGATTTTTTTCAAAATTTTAAGACCCACGATTCAAAAGTTAGATGGGGGGGGGGCGCCCTGTTTTAAACTTTCGGAGCTATTATTTCCGAGAGTATTAGTTTTATCCAAAAACTGTTTTAGAAGACCCTGATTCTTTTTAAAAGACCTATCCAACGATACCCCACACAACTTGGTTGAAACGAAATAAATTTCGCCCCCCACTTCACGTGTACGGGAGGTACCCTAACAAAATATATTTTTCGCGTTTTTATTCTACCGTTTTGTCGGCTTGGTTAATGCACATATTCAAACCAAATTTCAGCTTTCTAGTGCTAACGGTCACTGAGCTAGACCGCGGACGGACGGACGGACATGGCGAAACTATAAGGGTTCCGTTTTTGCCATTTTGGCTACGGAACCCTAAAAACGATTTTTCTTTATTATTACCCAAAAACTGTGTGAGCGATTTTGTATGGCGATGGTCACTTTAAAAACAATCTCTCTTTCTCTACCCAGCTTTTGTTATTATTTCATACATAATTGAACATTAAAAACGTACAAAATAATGCCGTGAGATACCTACTCTCAAGTCTCTCAACCAGTTAATATTTAGGCCAAAGAGAAAATCATTTTCAATTACCCAGGTAGACGTTGCCCGCATCAAAATAACATATACAAGGGAGCAAAGTTGTATTTTAACCGCGAGTGTGTGGGGGTAACAAGTGGTGCGAATGTTAAAAATAACTGCAACCTTGTGTAACACAAATATTTTCACTGCACTACAGCGAGGAAAATGCTACAAGAAAAACAACAGAAAAAAAACATTTACAAAAAGTGCGAAGATTGTCCTGTGTGGAGCGGCCTTTACATGTTATTGTATAAGGCTCATAACACACCTGCGGAATGGAAGCAGTAATGTATGGAGGCCATAGGCAAATTTAAGCTACCATCGACAAAGCTCCATACATTTGAGCCTAAATAAGTTACTTTTTCAAATATTCTTTGTACTCTTGTGAATAAAATGCAGTTTTGTTATCTGTTTCTAAAGAATAAAAAAGGCCTTTCCGAACTAGGGAAGTGAAAAATAATAATCAGGATTTTCCATTTCGATTTTCGATTGGTCAGTATCAGTATTGTATCTTAGTTAGTACATCATTCATCATTATCATTTCAGCCGAAAGACGTCCACTGCTGGACATAGGCCTCCCCCACTGAACGCCACAATGACCGGTCCTGTGCCACCCGCATCCAGCGGACTCCAGCGACCTTCACCAGGTCATCAGTCCACCTTGTAGGGGGCCTACCAACTCCTCGCCTTCCGGTGTATGGTCGCCATTCGAGAACCTTAGTGCCCCAACGGCCATCGGTTCTCCGTGCAATGTGCCCTGCCCATTGCCACTTAAGTTTAGCGATCCGACGGGCTATGTCGGTTACTTTGGTTCTGCTACGGATAGTATCGTTTCTGATACGGTCACGCAAAGAAACTCCTAACATAGCCCTCTCCATTGCTCTTTGGGTGACTTTAAGCTTTTTAATGAGGCCCATTGTGAGCGACCACGTTTCAGAGCCATAGGTCATCACTGGCAACACACACTGGTCAAAGACTTTCGTCTTGAGACACTGCGGAATATTGGACGAAAAGATATGTTTCAGCTTCCCAAACGCTGCCCAACCGAGACGGATTCGACGATTGACCTCTTTCTCGAAATTGGACCTACCTAGCTGGACTGTCTGTCCGAGGTATACATAATCGTCTACAACTTCGAGCGTAAAGTCTCCGACTGTAATAGGGGTTGGTACTACATGGGCGTTAGACATGACTTTCGTCTTATCCATGTTCATCCTTAGACCAACCCTCTCAGAGCCTTTACTGAGGTCGTCGAGCATCGTACTTAAGTCCTCCATGGTCTCAGCCAGGACTACGATATCGTCGGCAAATCGAAGATGAGTGATGTACTCGCCGTTGATGTTGATGCCAAGCCTTCCCCAGTCCAAACCCTTGAAAATGTCCTCCAGGGCAGCGGTGAACAGTTTTGGAGAAATTACATCTCCTTGCCTGACTCCCCGCTGCAGCGGTATGGATCTCGAGTTCTGGTCCTGGAGTCGGACTGACATAGAGGCGTTCTCGTACAAACACTTCATTACCTCGATATAACGGTAGTCCACTTGGCACCTCTGGAGAGCCTGTAGTACAGCCCAAGTCTCGATCGAATCGAAGGCTTTCTCGTAGTCCACAAACGCTAAACAGAGGGGCAGGTTATACTCCTCAGTCTTCTGTATAACCTGACGCAGCGTATGAATGTGGTCTACGGTACTGAACCCTCTTCGGAAACCGGCTTGTTCGGGAGGCTGGAAGTCGTCTAACCTGTACGAGAGTCGATTTGTAATGACTCTAGAAAACAGCTTATAGTTAGTACATATCTCATTATATTGGCAATTTTATACTTTGTTGTTGTAAAATCCATATACTTAGAGTCAGTTTAGTACCTACATTAGATAATATTAAAAACTGTACAATTAAGTTAAATTAAAACGATTTCCCCATGCAATTAATCGGCGAACAAGCCTTCCATGCAATATCCCATTACTGGCCCGGAAACAAACGGCCAAGTCCAGAAACGTAGGCTCGCCGTACGTGACCGGCTCGTAAACATTTTAGTGCGGACGGTGAATTGGGGAGGTCTTGTGATGGGGTTTGGAGAGAAATGTATGCGGGGTATCATAAAAATTGTGACGTATGAGTAGGGGCAACTAATTCTTGAGGTGGTGTATAATACATTTGCTATTTTCTATAGTAAAATAATACTTATTACTTTACTATAGAAAATAGCTTACCATATGATAACTGCTTGTATAATAATGACAACTGCTTATATAGTTATCACATGCAAACGTTACGCGTACATTATAGATACATAAGTTATTACACTCGTAACTATTTACGAAAAATTTAATATTTATCAACTATAAAATGGCCAGCGTAGTACCATAGACGTATATTCATATTAATTTATTCATGCACTCAAGTTACATAATATAATAATATACATGTCACATGATAGGTACCCTGTAAGGGCACAGCTTAAATATATAATAGACGGCCATAGTCTACGCTAGTCGTTACTTGATGAAGTAGCAGAGCAGGTGGCATTTCCTCTTACATTTTGGCTGTTTTTAGGTCGCTCTCAACTAGATGGCGCTAAAAACTTGGAACATCAAAAAGTTCTTAGACTATGGCCATCTGTTATATCTTTAAGTCTATGGTTGCACCAAAATGTTTATTTCATCACAATTATGTACCTGTAAACATATAAAGATTTTTCCCCCGTAAGTATATTAAATATTAATATGTATCAGAAAAAAAAAAAAAAACAATAACTATGCTAGTTAATTTTTATAATCTAGATGCACTTAGTATTGAAATTAACCCTTGCTTTAAAAACTCCTACCCAAATATCAGCTTCAAAATGTCAAAAACCAACTGCCTAAGTTACCAAACTAGCATTTCTACCCAACCCGGATGCACTGTATCAACGCCAAAATTATATATACACTTTTGCAACTTACTCCATTGTGATAAGGTTCAAAATTGTACAGGTTTGGCGTTGACTGTACTACGTCAGAACGAGCTACTTGGAGCACGTGCCACGTGAATATTTAACGACTTGGCCGCGGGTTTACAGCTCACGACAAAGGATATGTCGGAACTTCTGTAGTTTTATTGATGTGTTTATATGCCTTTATTATAGAATTGACCTTTTGTAAACCTTGTTGTAACGCGATATCATCATCATCAGCCTGTATCAGTCCACTGCTGGACATAGGCGTCTCCCATGGCACGCCACTGAGCTCGATCTTCAGCTCTCCTCTTCCAATCTGTACCCGCCACCTTACGAATATCATCGCCCCACGTTGTAACGAGATAAGACCTACTAAACTAGTAGTCCGCCTCCAACTGAGAACTCGCGATATACATTCAAACAAGTTGACCAAACAAGACTCTTATGAAGATCACTTTGAGCCTTCTAGCTCGATAATCCCTTGATCGATCCTGCTCATATAAGAACTCTCAAATTATATTTATCTCTGCTACATTCTCAATCAATTTAATAAAGATCAGACAAACGTAACTAAAATTATCGTGGAACAAACTTTTAAATCAAAAAGCCCTCAAAACGCACGGGCGTCAATAAGTAAGTATGCGGGCGTCCCAATAGCCAGCTGATAGTTCCATTATGATCGAAGTTGTTTGTAAAAACTTCATTTCGCTTACGCTCCGCTCGTTCGATAATGATAAGTGTTAGAACACAAACAAGTGTCAATCTTTGTGTTCCTCAAAAATTCAGGGTAGGTATATTGAACGGAAATTCAGTCATTTTGACAACAAGAAAATGCCGAATAAAATATATCGATACCTTTGGGTTCAATTGGCGTAAAGGACAAAATGCTGGTTTTCAGGAGACGCAAAAAACAGAGTTTTTTTTTTAATGTTGATAATATCTTTTTTGTTTATCGAGCTATATCTTTGATGTGTATTAGAAAAGTACTCAAATTGTTGGTATCTCTAATCTGAATTAGGAATCCTATCCATAAACTAAATACTTTAGAAGTTAATGTCCTTTACAATTGGTTAAAAACGCTATGAGTGTCCTTTATGCCCATGAAATTTATGATAATTTAAAAATGATGGGGTCGTAAGTGACGGTCCTAGATTATTTTACTCCAAATTCGGGGCGTTAGTAACGATCTTAGATTATTTTACCCTAAATTTGGGGCGTATAATTACCGGTGACAGTACACACGTTAACTGTATTTAGCTTAGTTTACTCTTAGGAAGCCTGAAAAGTGTATCAAAACGTAGCTGATTTGATTAGGTACATCCGGATTACATTTATAATATAGAAAACGCAATATTTTTAATCAGTTATGAAATAGAAATGAATAGCTTGCTCAAAAACTAGCTAATATTCATTCATTCATCGCCATTCCGACGGCTGCAGCGCCATATTGTCCCAACGTTCAAATGCTATACGGTACCGTTGGGGCGTATTGGGGTGTTCAGCAGTACATAGTACCTTTACAAAGCCGTCGGTTGACCCGCAAGCAGGAGACGGCTGCTGCCTGGTCTGCAACACCTCATAATATGTTTACTTGTAGCTCGTAGTAGCTGTTGTGTGTGCAGCGGCCACACCCTGGTAAACCACTTCGACTCGTGTGCAAAACCTAATGAAGGGTGCTATGATATGAACATCTTTGGTGAACATAGTTTGTAGCTAATATATTCCGGTAATGAAGATAAAGTAAATGTCCTATTGTTTAAATCTGTATTAATTGTTGATAGCTTAAGTCATAACAAGGGAAGTAACAGATCGGAAGATGATTACTATTAGGATATCAAGAATTAGGACGTTTACTTATTGGGTAAAATTACTGTAAATATAATACTAATAATATTATTCCAATATTTCAAGATATCGTACGGTAAAATACGAAAAAAACAAAGCGATTTTAATTTGAAAGCAATTATTAACTCTTCTATAGGTACTTAGAAATTTCTGTGTCTCTAGAGTCTCAAGTGAAAAGAGGGTTAACTTTAGCTAAGGCGCAAAATATTTCATTTAACGCCTATAATTTCCAATTTCACACAATAAAAAAATATAATTTCTATTATAATTAAAGAATATACGAGACAATTATATGAATAAATTAAAACCAAATCTATCATAACGTCCTATCCGGATACGTTTCAAACCTGTCACGTTTAGTTTTCGACCGGGTACGTCCTTAGACTACTTGCATCTAAAAGAGGGGCATGGGCACTGCGAATGTCATCTAGTTTTGTGTGGTAGGGCACAGATTTGCGAATATCATGTTGCTCAAATCTGGAGCAGAGCCCGACTGGGAAAGTACCTCCACCTCACCGAAAACCTTAGATAAATAGGTTGTGTTCCTGTCGGTGAGTAAGGTCGCCAGAGAGCTCTAAATTGATGCAATATGTTGACGACGGGGGGTCTTGTCTCTTTAGCCTTCAACCCAGTGTACCCTCTTTTCTAAAGGATACATATCTTCATCCATATCTTACTTTTTATTAAAAAGGGAAAATGGTGAATGAAAACGGCGTGTACATAGTGTAGCTTGATCGCAATGCTTTTTTAGATCTTATACTTAGCCGACGAAATTGGTAATAGTTCGGTGTAACTAGAGCAGTATAGTTAATTTTATTATGTTAATTTGAATTGTAACTGATGTCTATGCTATGAATTAAAACGATAAAATATTGATAATTGGATCATTTTAACAGAACCGATTATTTATTTTCAAACAATTATTAGATTTATAACACGTTCAATTTAACTTCTCTCATTAAAATACAAACAAATACCTAATAACACTCACGTGCCCTTAATAATCTGGTAATTAATAAAAACATATAAAGGACGTGTTTTCGTACAAAACTTAACTGTATTCATGATAAGTGTCCTTTACACCGTTAGTTTACATTTGCACTGAGCGGAAATGTTTACTAATTTGAAGGTCAAACATTATATTATAGTGATAAAGGTCACATGAAACTACTTATTTAACATTATACACCTTTACATCCATGTTAATTCTGTCAATTTAGGAATTTATAAACTCCTTTATAGCAGTAAAGGTCACAAAATATTAGAAAAGTCCTTTACAACCATGTTCACATTATTACGCTTATGGCAAAATCATTTTAAAGCAGGTCGTAAAGGACAAACGTAATAAAACATGCCCTTTACACCCATCTAGCCCATACGATTTGAAAAATACGCAAAAAAATGAAGGGCTTAAAGGACGATAAACGAGATGAAAGTCACTTACGATAATATTTATGTTTAGGGGCTTCCTTTACGATTACATCTTTAAACTGTAAATTTTAACTGGTCATTTACGTCCCTTTAAATAAGCTGTTTTTGCAAGCTCATAGTATAAAAATTGGGTCGTAAAGGCACCTTTTTAAGAGATATCGAAATTTTAAATATACAGAACGATAGCGCTTGAAATTCTAAACACAGCTGTATATATAACTCATTTTCGCCAAAATGTCCTTTACGCCAATTGAACCCAAAGGTATCGATATGGAATTGAGACCCACTGCATCAAATGTAAATGATCACATGATCTTTCATTCGCATTTGATATACCGATACCTTTGAACTTTTACATTGGCGTCACCAAAAAAGGCGTCAGTTTTCGCCATGTTTTAATTTTTTTTATTTTATCATTTTGTACTTGCAGTTATTTATATAAAGTATATCTCATCCATGTTTTATTGCTAAATCACCTTTTTATTTTCAAGTCACGAACTTTAAACCCGACTTAAGCTACACACTCGAACCCCAAATAAGATGTTCGTACCAGCTTAAGAGAGGTCGCGGCCCATAATAGTCAATCACCCCATAAACCTATGGCTATAGTTTTAAGGTTCAAATTCCTTAGACAATTTAATGTATTCGGCCGTTGAAATATTCAACTGTAACACTGTCAACTTTGCAATTAGGTGGAATCTTTTAATATTGACGAAACTTTCTGAGGTTGATGATTAGGTTTTTGCAGAGTGGTAAGTAACTTTTTAACAACTTGTAAAAAACAGGGTTCCGTGTGCTGGAATTGCTGTTCTAGAAAGAAAACGGCCTAACCGATTTTATTCAATGTATTTTTAATATCACTAGTATGTGGTTTTGCGTATTTTTGGAAATCCAGTTCAAAATAAGTTAGGAGGGTAGTAGTGCCCCTTGTATACAAAAAGAAACCGCAAATCGATGTACAGTTTAGCCATTTGGTACACACATACTAGAGGTCAAAACAAAGTTTTTCATCCGCAGTTCTTAAAAAAAATTCCCTTAGAAGGGGGGTGCTGATTCATATTTTTTTTTGTATGGGAAAAAAAATTTTTTTTTCAAAAACCTATCGTGTGTGGTATCATATGAAAGAGCTAATAGAGGCGGTTGTAATAATATAATATAAATTTGTAATATTGAAAAATAAAAAATAAATACTTAATGAAATTATTTTCAAAATTGCTTTCTTGAGGTTAGATATGAGGATATCTAGTATCATTTTTGATATAAAGTACTTACCAAAAAAAAACCAGCCGTATCGTATCTGGGGGAGCCCAAACTTGGTATGTTTTGAAAATTATTTTTGTTTTAATTTAAAAAAAATGGCTGAAGTATTTTCCTCGCTCTAGTGAGGTGAAAATATTTGTTTTATAAACGGTTGCAAATTTGTTTTCACGTCTCCTGTGTTGGAACACTCGTTACGCTCAGGATTCTATTTTCGAACCACAGGGTTCATTCGCTAACTCGTAGTTCATCCCTAGGATCCATTCGCTAGCTCGTAGTTCAACCCTAAAATCCATTCGCTAGCTCGTGTTTCAATTCTACACTGGCGGTTAAAATACAACTTTGCTCCCTTGTATAACAAATAAAATAACTATTTATTTTGATATTAAACAGGATTGAGGACGCGACGTCAATGCGATGCTAAGAGCGTGTGTAGGTCATTTTAAACACCCCACCCGCTTAGCTACTTCTGCTGCTGACTGTACGTGGCCACCGTAGCCTATCGGCGCCTAAAACTCCGGACCTATGCACTATGCTGACCCATTTAAAACATAATAGTTGCCTAAAATGGGGCAAAAACACTTACTGCACAGACACCTCATCATTAAGCTTTTACAGGGAGCACGAAGTCACCACACATCAGCGCAATTTTATTCGTAAATTTCTACGATTCGAACAGCACATCTCAATAGTATTCTACACCAATTACTAGTATAACAATTCAGGTTTACCCCTGTAACTTGATTTTTGTGGATATTTTAAATTCACATGAGTAATCATAATGATCAAAAACGTTAACTCAATTGCAATAAGCGGTTGCGCGCTGTCATACAAACGTGGTGACCTCGAGTTGTACTTATAGTTACTATGGTATATATATATAAAATGGTTGAGGTTATCTGTGGGCAAAGCAAAGACTAACTACCTATTAGTTTAGTACTATTTTAAGCAGCAGTCTGTCGCTCGTCGCAAGAAATTTGAGGATAACTCAGTTTTCATAGGGACCAGGTAATTATTTAACGTAGCTCAAGTTACCTAGTTAATCTCCAACTTGCAAACTATTCTCAACCCTATCAATTTAACTTTAAAATCCATATTAGAACAGCGTTTTCTGAAAATAATTTAACTTCAGTAGAACTTTGAGCTTTATGCGGTTAATGTTATAGTTTAAATTCGGATGGAGGTCAGATTTCATATTTTAGGAAGATTGGTCGATAGTTTATTGTTATTTGAGCCGACGTGATTGCGTTTTGGCTTTATTAGTTGATTTAATAGACATAGGGTAAATTGCTAGTTACTGGCCACCGTTCAGTAACTGGCCACCTCATACTAATTATGAACTTTGTGCACCTATAAACATAATTCATTTTAGTATAAGGTTTTAATTAATTGTCAACTTTCAACAACAGGCCAAGTTATACTAAAATGAATTCTATCTGCAGGTATATAAATAGAGTTCATTTTAGTATGAGGTGGCCAGTTACTGAATGGTGGCCAGTTATTGAACGGTGACCAGTTATTGAACGGTGGCCAGTTACTGGCGATTTACCCTATTCAGACCAGAATCTTGTAAAAACGTCCTGTTATATAAGCAATGAAGTAAAACCAAGCAATGATTGCGTTTGCATCAAGCAACTATAGATCTTCTGTCAATGCCATAAGATCTTCGAAACCGCCAGCTTTCGTGGGTTCTCTATACTCTATAACCAAACAGTCTTAACTGCCACGATCTTCTTCATAAAATACCCCCTTTCGACACTAGGGTGAAGGTGCGTGAAAGGCATTGATAACAGTAGTTCGTCAAAAGGGTCTGTCCCTAGATTTGATGGTTCAAGGGTTGGCAAAGTCGTAAAATAGTAGATTGAACTGTACCTTTACGATTTTAATTATAAGGTTATGAAAAGGTTTTTCAGAGACAATGAAGTGACGAAATTTCATTGACAAGGTGGGGTAGGCCCAGACTGATTACTCGTAATTTTAATACGATATTATGCCGAGAGAGTGACCATGTGACGTACCTATAGCAGAGACTATAGAGGTATAGACGGCCACAGCCTAAGAACTTTTTGAAGCTCTAGTCAATTGCGCCCTCTGTTCGAAAGCCGCCTAAAGATACCGAAAATGTAAGAGGAAATGTATGTGTGTGTGTGTGTGTGTGTGTGTGTGTGTGTGTGTGTGTGTGTGTGTGTGTGTGTGTGTGTGTGTGTGTTCGTGTGTACAATATAGTATAATATGTAGATATATCTTTTGTTCTTGCCCGTTTGTAGCACCGCCCACAGCTCTCTGCTTAGCCTTAAGTTTAACTGGGAGAGAATTAATTATGGCATTAAGTCCTCCTGTTGTACGATAGAGTTTTCTTTTGTGCAATAAAGTTTAAATAATTAAATAGTACTCGTACGAGGAAAATAAAGATAAATAAGATCCCGGAATCGTAATTGCTAAAGGCGTCAAAAATCACCCCCTTGTACCAAAACAAAACACATGTAAATACGTAATTATTTACATACATCTACGGAATACACGCCCCAGGGAATTAGCACAGAATACGTTTCTGCAAAAGATTCGCTACACAAAATTTTATTCATCCACCTAGCGCGTGTCTCGGTTTTATCTAAGGATTAATTATTCAGGGGCCTTAGCATGACATGCGTTGTCGCGCGCGACTCCATACTTCGAGTCGCGCCTGAAGTATGGAGAGTCGCGCCGCAACGTAAGTCATGCTAGACGTACAGAGCGATCACGGAGAAAAAGTCTCGACCATGATACCAAAATACTGTAATCTAAACGAGAAAATCTAGGGATAGAAAAAAAGTGGCGGGTAATTCCGAAAGTTGACTCTTATTACAGTGGGAGTGGGATACGAGAGATAATTGAAATACTTTCGGAATAACCCACCTTTCGAAATTATCCCAATACACGTATAAATAACTAAACCAATGTGCATATTAATATTTGAATAGTTCTATTTAATTGTAATGGACATTTGTTTTCAATTTGTGGTATTGACACACTGGCACACAAAAAATGTTATAAAAAAATACCTTCCCATGTATGGGGATATATAAGCTGTAGAATTAAGGGCATTTTCAGAAAAAAGTGCACCATTTACTTTTTTCTGAAAACCTAACATATTTTGGGTTATTTCTACTCAGAATTGCGAGGACTTTCGATTTAAATAGAAAAAAAGGTGTCCCAGATTTTGTCAGTTTTGTAACGCATTTTCCCATACGTTCTGTATGGGTCGTTACGAAACTGACTAATATTTTTGATAATCATGGTGCACTTTTTTCTAAAAACTCCCTTGAATATCTTCTTTACATCACAAAGCTGGCAAAATCGATAAGAAAACTCGGCGAAATGTAATAAAATATATGAAGAAATATGCACTTTGAGGTTTAAAGTGAACTATCTGTATATATTATGTCTATGCCTATGCTTGGCAATGACAGAAACAATATCGAGTATTTCGTGGTTAGAAGTATGGTGCATATACAGAGTGTTTTGGGAGATGTGTCAGGAACAACAAGAAGCTATGGAAAATTACATTTTATTCGGTCACTTAAATTGTATAAATATTTCCTAGATCGGTTACAGGTAATGAATATTAAATTGGCTACTTTCCAATAGATAACCTTAATTGTTCTGTAGCATTCATTAAATCAAAATTCGGGAAAATCTAGAATCCAGATGTATCATGTGCAAACACTGACTTTAACTGATTTCTTAATTGTTATAAACTTATATAAAAGAGAAGATGTATTTATCATATAGTATTGTGACGTCACAATATTAGTCTCCCATATAAACGCCATAGTAACAAATCGTTTTCACGTTTCCTAAAGAGTAGCTGATTTCACTTCATAGGAATGGGAATAAAACTTGTCTATAATAATATGTCTAGAATAACCTAATGTCGTCAATTTACACTACCCATTTGATGGTGTTTTGTGATTACTCATCATACATTATATCTTAAAAGTCTTAGCATGAACATCACATTTTAAGTTGATAACAGTTTCCACGATCAAAATTTTTTAATCCTTTTTTGAGAAAAAAAAAATTCCAGTTCACGTTGCTGAAACCACCCTGTATACTCATAATATACTCCAAGACTGGTCCCACGTTCAATTGACGACCATGCGTGGGACAAATTCATTTAATAGACATGTGTCTATAAGGATATTACAAAAAGTAATATTTCAGTATGTTTTCCCTTTTGTGTATTTTTACTCAATACAAAACAAATACAACTACAAAACAAATACGCTATTAAACATTGTAACACGGTCCTTAACACTCTGGGGGTTACAACATCCCACGCGTAATAGCTTCGAATGTTTCTATTGCTATATATCTAATAAGTGGTGAATGATGTTGGTCACACATATTGTAAACATGTATGAAGATTTTTTTTTACTTAAGCTCTCTTGTAGTGACTGTTTGTTTACCAAAAAAAAAAAAAAAAAAAAAATGCTAAGTATACTTTTATTTGTACAATCCTAAACTGCTATCAATATGAATGCATTGAGCCCAAACACGACGGTATAATGTTGAGTAGTTGAGGAATTCCTATGGCCACCTTCCAGCTCCATCCTCAGATCAGCTCCATACCATCATAATATTGCAAAGACACCCGATATACTCTCTCTCTCAAAGTCAAAAAGCCATTGAAATGCCGGGACATCCCAGAAGTCGTTTGTAAGAACTCGCTTCGCTTACGCTCAGCTTGTTCGATTACTTCGGTATGTTTTCCCAGTTTTTCACTCTTTTCCTCAATACAAAAAATGGCTAACTTATGGCCTTTATTTTTCCACACAACCTTAACTTTTACGACCCACACTATAACTATGGCCTAACCCATAACCCGACCTTTCCCAACTCTCGGGGGAGAACTAAAAAAACCATGTGCGAACAGAGATAATCTCAAACAAAATGTAATTTATCCCGATTCACTTTACGCAGCCCTCCGTAACCCTAAAACCTAGTTATTTCTGAGCGATTGATCTTACACACTAGATGTTGCAAGTGTAATTCAAGATAATTAAGAAGAGCTGAGGCGCGATCAGGGATTGTAACCGGTTAAAGTAAAAAACCCCGAAATGACTGACTGGCTTCTCATTGAAGGTGCACCAGCTGCGGTCCCGACACTACGTGCACTTCAGCTCGTTTGTGGTGCGCGTGCCGCGGCCGCTGCAGGATGCCATCGCGAGTGCAGACTTTTGGCCGAAGGGTGTCGTGTTTCGGCGGTTCCGGGGCACTCTGCCGAATCCTACACCAGATCAGACGACGCAACGGGGCCACGCAGTTACGTCGCCTAAATCCAACTAGTTTTAATTATGTCTGTAATATTAATTGTTTGTAGTTCACAGTGCCTTGGTTGTATAACTGTAATGCTGTGTAACTTATTTGAATAATAAAATAAATAAATGATCCAATATATTTAATTATTTTATGGTTTTTATGTAAAACCCAATATTGTATTTATGTTTTCACTTCATATTATAGGATTTTTCGATTGAGTAACGAAAAGCACGAAAAAAACCGGTTTTTACTATGGAGAAAAATTCCGGTTACAAGCCCTGGGCGCGATACTTAAATTTCCCTTGAATTCGATAACAACGATCTTTTTGGTAAAGGGTCTCTAAACGTATATTAGATTCCAAAATAATAATAATAAATATGATAGTAGGAATCATTTCGAATGTGTGTGTTTTGTTACTTCATTATTACGAACTTATACCAATTCATATACTCGTACCGATAGTTATGCATAGTGAAACAGTTTGTGTATAAAATTACCCGTCTATTTCGCGATAATTCTTTTTTTTAATGTTCCCTTCGGCTATACAATGCTAAATACTGAGGTTTTTTCGAGGGGTTCAGTATGTGGTTCTCCTAAAAAGACGTGTAAAAAGTTAGCAATGCGCTTGAACACCTTCGTCGCAGGCTTCCATAGGCCTCGCCGCTTACCACCAGGCGGGTCGTAAGTATACCTAATTGTTTCCCACCGAGGCAGTTTAAAGAGTTTTAAAACGCAATCTATTGGAGGTAGTCCACAATCTGAGGGCAACAAATATAAATCACTGGTCCCCGGGGGCCATTCCGCGCTGCCTCGATAGGCCGGAGTCAATTTTAACGAGCTCTATGACGGAATAATATTACACTGAGGCTGTTAAAGATACTGGATTCATCAAGTATTATCCAATTTTTTCGTATTATCTTTTTGCGTAGGTATCAAAATTATCCAGAACCCTTAGTGTACCTAATCGTTTCACTAACGTAACGTAACGATTGCGTTGATTTGTATGAGATTTATAACAAGCGGAACGTATCGAAACTAAACCACCGAGTATCTACAGAAGTATCTCGTGATTTAGTTTGCGGGAGTGTGCATTATAGACAGGGCCAAGAGGAGGGAAGGAGAGGAGGTCCTTGTCCAGCAGTGGGACACTTTACCAGGCTAAGATATAAAGCTTATATTATTCCTGTGGTGGTGTGGTGAAAATTTTTGTATTATACTCGCCAGCAAAGTTTTGTTCAACCTCTCTTGCCTTGAAGCCCTCGTATGCTCAAGATTCCATTTTTTTACCACGGCTACGCTCGTGTCTCAATTACCTTTACACCTACCTACCGCTACCGGTACCTTTCGCTGCCTCGGATCGTAACAAAAGAGAGAGAGATTATAATAATCATCAACTTTGCCCTCTCGTATAATAAATAATATTGCCCCCTTGTATAATACACTTCTAATATTTTATTCGCAATAATGTGTAATATTTCCAGTGATTAAATTAACAGTTGTTTTGTTTACAGGTAAGTTTCCTGGAGCATTCACCGGTAAAGTACTAACAAGATATTTTTACGGCCTTCAGTCCTGGCCTCTTCGACCAAGATGACCCATTTTGCCTTAAAAATTCTCGACGAAAGTACTAAATGATAAGGAGTTTCAATCGGTAACCCATTATCTAACTGATAGGTAGATTAATCACAATCTAACTGAAACTGATAGGTAGATTAATCATAATGAAATATCGCTGACTAATGACGGCCGTTGGAAAAATATTTGGATTCTCGTCATTTATTTTATGCGTCGCATATTAAATTAGGTAGTTTCTTTAGAAAAAAAAGTGTCTGCTATAGTTATTGGCCCACATACATAAGTAGTTATTGGCTACTCCTGTTTAATACAATTTTTACAAGGCAATAGAAACATGTGCTGGAATGAATGGCACCAAAATCAGCCATATTTCTCTTACTTTCGTTTTCGTGGCCCATAATTATCTAATGTTTTGTTCAATGGACATTCGCCATCAGATATATCGGAGCGGCCAAGGTGGTCAAGTATCTGAACAAGGCCTTTATTTTCAAGGCGACTGCATGTGCATTTTGAGAACCGCAGGCGCTCCGATATATTTGATGTCGACTGTACGGTACAGCTATTCACTTTTCTGTGCGCAGTATTATTATTTATTTTGTGATATCGGCAAGTATGCTCCCAGAAATATATGAGTATTGTCAGGAGGGCGCTTTTTTCTCAATGTATATGGTGACAGTCCAGTTTAGTATGAAAAATTTAGTTCCAATGAAGTTCCGCAATATGGCGCGTGCTCATATATTTCTGGTAGGGCTTTAGGTACCTATAAGTGCGAGCGAGACGTATGTTGTATCGCCATCATCTTGCCATAAACGCCATAAAAGTAATCATAACCGTCTTCCTTATTCCTTATAAGATAACACGCGGTTAACTTCATAATTCCGCGTCCCGCTAGCGGTTCATAATATCCCAAGTAACATTTTAGACTAAAAAGATGCTTAAATTCGCTAGTAAACAGCTTAGAGCTTAAAAACTGATGAATAACGGAGTAGAAAATCTGTTAAAGCTGAACTAGCGCAGAAAAGGTTTCTCTTATACAGTGAGGCTGATTTACCGCTGTATAATGTCGAAAGTATTACTTTTGGCTTCATATTAACATAAAAAAACACCATTATACAGAATTAAGTGCTAAAAAAAGCGAACTGCATTTTTTGAAAACTAAAGCTTTGTAACGGCGGAATAAGAGTATACAATGATGTTATTGTCTGAATAATGGTGTAAACCCACTCGGTTATAATGCCATCACATGAAGCTGTATAATACCTGAATAATGGTTCTATAGAAAGCCTTTATAAAGCTGTAACCTTTACAAGAGTTTTATGTAATGCTATAAGCTGTTTAAAAGCGTATTCATACTATTTTATAAAGCCAAAATTAAATACTATTACACAGCAGCTATTGAACTCGAGGCTGGTAAACACACTCAATTTTTTCCATAGTTCAGCATATAGCTTCAAAATCGAGTACTTGAAGAGCTAATGCTGTTTAAATTACGAACGCCATTAATAACATAACCTACAATCTTTAAAAATCCTAAAATGGGTTTGTTATTATGTTTCTCAATTATAACACTTAAGTAGTTACTAATTACATGTAATAAAATAACTTTATTGTTAAATAGAGAAGCATAAGTAACACAAAAGAGTCAATCTAAAAAAAAAGATTCGATCCACTAAATCACAATATACAATAATTATTGAATTATCTCTATAATTTCGAGGGCGCGTGAGTTTTTTGTTTACAATTAGTATATACATTCACATAAAACTAACAGCCGCAAGCAGAATAGGTACAGAATATCGTTTACTACCGCACTTGGTTTAGTTTCCTTTTGTACACTTAATGGATGCGTATATTTTACAAGATGTCTTCGAATTATGACGTTCCAAAGTAGAATAGACACAACTCGGGTAAAAAAATCTCTTATGTATACTTTTGTCAGTTTACTGCTGTGAATATAGGCATAAAAAATGTAGCCGAGGAGTATTAGCTGTATAATGGAATTTATTTATGCTGTAAATCAGCCATCACTCAGTAATAATACAGCTGTTAACCAGCTAGATCTACACTTAAAGCTGTAAAATTCGTCGTTAAACAGCTATATCAACACTTAGAGCTGTAAAATTCGTCGTTAAACAGCTATATTAACACTTAGAGCTGTATAATTTGGGGCCCTTTTTGAGGATATAACGGTCTCCAAGCCCGTCAATACAGCCTTTATACAGCAGAAAAATTGGCGGATACAGCTATTATACAGCTCAAAATGTTACTTGGGATAAGCCAGGCACAGATTATTAAAATTCTTGTAGATCTAGATACACCACTGTTGCATTAACTTGTTATATAACATACGGTTAACTTCATAATTCTGCGCCCCGCTAGCGGTTCATAATATAAGCCAGGCACAGATTATTAAAATTCTTGTAAGTAGATCCAGATACACTACTGTTGCATTAACCTGTTATATAACATACGGTTATCTTCATAATGTCCATACAAAAGTCCAAAAATCAAATGGATCTGAGAGGTTTCAAAACGATTAGCTTCATTAGTTCAAAACGAAGGCTAGCGAAAACAAATAAGTCGTTCTTGGAAAATTTTACTAAGTTCTACAATAAAATTCCTGAAGAAATCTGTCAACTCACTGATGCAAGATTTAAACTGATTATAAAAGGAGCACTCATTGCTAGGGCATATTATAAAATTAACGACTATATAATAGATAAAGACATATGGAAATTTTTAGTGTAAGTGACAAAGCTGGCCAAAATAAGGGTTGAATATTTATTTAACATAAGTATTTTCTGGGCTGTACTACAGGCTCTCCAGAGGTGCCAAGTGGACTACCGTTATATCGAGGTAATGAAGTGTTTGTACGAGAACGCCTCTATGTCAGTCCGACTCCAGGACCAGAACTCGAGATCCATACCGCTGCAGCGGGGAGTCAGGCAAGGAGATGTAATTTCTCCAAAACTGTTCACCGCTGCCCTGGAGGACATTTTCAAGGGTTTGGACTGGGGAAGGCTTGGCATCAACATCAACGGCGAGTACATCACTCATCTTCGATTTGCCGACGATATCGTAGTCCTGGCTGAGACCATGGAGGACTTAAGTACGATGCTCGACGACCTCAGTAAAGGCTCTGAGAGGGTTGGTCTAAGGATGAACATGGATAAGACGAAAGTCATGTCTAACGCCCATGTAGTACCAACCCCCATTACAGTCGGAGACTTTACGCTCGAAGTTGTAGACGATTATGTATACCTCGGACAGACAGTCCAGCTAGGTAGGTCCAATTTCGAGAAAGAGGTCAATCGTCGAATCCGTCTCGGTTGGGCAGCGTTTGGGAAGCTGAAACATATCTTTTCGTCCAATATTCCGCAGTGTCTCAAGACGAAAGTCTTTGACCAGTGTGTGTTGCCAGTGATGACCTATGGCTCTGAAACGTGGTCGCTCACAATGGGCCTCATTAAAAAGCTTAAAGTCACCCAAAGAGCAATGGAGAGGGCTATGTTAGGAGTTTCTTTGCGTGACCGTATCAGAAACGATACTATCCGTAGCAGAACCAAAGTAACCGACATAGCCCGTCGGATCGCTAAACTTAAGTGGCAATGGGCAGGGCACATTGCACGGAGAACCGATGGCCGTTGGGGCACTAAGGTTCTCGAATGGCGACCATACACCGGAAGGCGAAGAGTTGGTAGGCCCCCTACAAGGTGGACTGATGACCTGGTGAAGGTCGCTGGAGTCCGCTGGATGCGGGTGGCACAGGACCGGTCATTGTGGCGTTCAGTGGGGGAGGCCTATGTCCAGCAGTGGACGTCTTTCGGCTGAAATGATGATGATGATGATGATGAAGTATTTTCAGTGGTTATTTTGTTATATTATGTGTATTTGAAATCAATTGATGCTATTGTCGTTATTATTATTTTCTGTACAATTGTACTTTTTGACGTTCATAGGTGCATTATATTAATGCCTAAATTGAAGAATAAATAAATAAGATAAGATAAGATAAGATTTAGGGAGGATTGGTAGCGTCCCAAAACCTCACAGTCAAAGGGAATCTAGTTATTTTTTGATCACTGTCTACCTTATGAATAGTTTAGGTGCACATAATTATACATAGCTAACTGTACCCTTTATGTATGAATTATAAAAAGTTTTTCTTTTTCTTAGTGAACTGTGGAGTCTGAAGCAGTTTTGAACACAAAATGAAAAAGATTTGACAGATAGTTTATTTATACCAAATCGACATAAAATTGAAAGCCAAGCCACAGACGCAGGTGAAAATAATGGAAATGTCTATTAAATTAGCTATGACTTCCTTAACCGATAAAATTATCTAAATTAGATAAAGTATAAGTTGATTGTTGAGAATTCGGTTTCTATCAAGAAAAGAAGGACATTAGACATGTTTTTAGTAAAAGAAAGTAGCGTATCTGCTATGATATTATATAATCTACGGCATAATGCCATAAACAAGCCACCAAATCAACAGGAATTAATTTCCACAACAAAGGAATCTTTGCATTAATTACAGCATTTCCCTTTATTAAGCTTAAACCGTATGTTTTAATTGTATAATTAACCTTGATTTGATGAAA
The DNA here is from genome assembly GCA_911728535.1 of Pammene fasciana. NCBI lineage: Eukaryota > Metazoa > Arthropoda > Insecta > Lepidoptera > Tortricidae > Pammene > Pammene fasciana. The sequence goes on from OU452295.1 coordinate 5,872,624, forward strand.
TTAGGTGCATATTTTTATTATGCCATCCAAAATTATAATTTAAATGTTAGAGTATAATGCCAGAGTATGTATATTGTACACCGATTTACGAGTAGTCCAACTTCGAACAAAAAAACTGAGCGGGCCGCGGGCAAACAACTGACGACGCGCGCAACGCGACCGAATTAGACATGATTAGACATGACGAAATAAGCGGCGACCTACTGTGGTGCTACCGTTGCGCGAGACATGCTTGATACAATCCTGCGTCAGATTTTTTTATTATGAACGTGTATTTTTATTTTTTCGAAGGTGGGTTACTGGTCTAATCGACCACCTTCCTGATACCGTGGTATGAGTCATACAGGGTGAATCCTAAGAGGAGGAAAAAGGGGTTAAAAGAGCTCAAAAAGGATGCAGTTTGTTGACGACGTGGAACCCTCTTACCATCAGACGGACCGTATGCTTCTTGCCACCATTACGGTATAAAAAAGTTCCTGAAAACTTAATGCGAAGTCGCTGGCGGCAACTATAGTCTGTATTTTTAGGTATTTAAATAAAAGTAAACTCTACCCTCCAATGGCTCCTTAAGCCAGTTGAGGGTAGATGAAAACATTACCTGATCAAATAATGTAGGTTAAAGTCAGGTCGTTCGTTCAGTGACAGATCTAGGCGCTTTTGTATATGGTTATATAATACTCTTTTTGGTTGGTTAACAAATAAATGTTATAACTACCCGAAAATGTACAAATTGTTTGTTTACTTTTATTTAAATACCTAAAGATACAGACTATAGTCACACATAAATGCAAATGCATTATCCTAGTCGGTTCTTCGAGTAATATGGCCAGTTACTCGTATCTAAGTAATATCATTTGGACTACCTTGGGGCTTAGTAATAACCACTAACGGTTTGAAGGTCTTTGGAGTGGAACTAAGTGGCCATATTCCTTACAAGTTCCAATCTCACTTTGATTAAGAGATTTTTTGATAAGTCAGTATATAGACAATGAAAATGGGTCACTGTGACATAAGTTATTTGTGTACACAAACACAGAAACTAAATAACCAACCAGTATATTCAAATTTATTCAATTTTATTGCAAAAAAGACACACTTCATGTATAAAAGGCGGACTTAATACCATGATGCATTCTCTACCAGTCAACCATTGAGTAAAGCACATGTTTCTTAGGCAAGTTGGAGCTTTTTGGGATTGAATTTTTTTTCATGAGCTGTAGGAAAACTGCTTAATTGCTTGAAAATTAGGCAAGCCGACGGGAATCGTATTCTATGGACACGCCACCACTGCTGACGACCCATATTACAAGTTCTACCTTCTTTGGGGCTAGATGGACTCTGTGAGATTGTCCCCAAATAGAAAAACTAGGTACCTATTGAGAGCTAAAACCTTTCCCAAAGTAAAAACATCTCGAATAACACCTGGGAACTACAGCTAGTGCTAAATAAACGCGATACCATCTCGTAAAAGAAATCCAGAGCCCTACTCGGCTGAACTATTGCCGGCTGATTTATTTTCCCTTATGGTCAGACTACACTTATCGAACGCTTCCTCTTGTCAATAAGTGAACGTCCATTAAACTTCCCACGGACTCAACTTGCCTAATTATATGAAAGTTGAGCACTTTTTCTACTGCTAATGGAAAAAAAGATAGCTCGACTTGCCTACGAGTACAAATACTTAAACAATACATTAAAAACACAATCCAACTCAAACAAAACTCCAACACACATCAAATAATCAACCAATATTGAAGTTGCATTGGAGTTGCACTGGTGCCATATTCTAAATTTTAAAATGTATAAACAATACATTAACAACACAATCTGTGTTAAACATAACTCCAACACTCAACCAATAATCAACCAATATTGAAGTCGTATTGTAGTTGCATCGCAGTAATTTTCAAGCAAACTTCGTCATTTTTGATTCAGACGTGTATGCGTTAGCTGTATTGTGTTGTTATTGCATTGGATTTGCATTAAAGTTGGGTCATGTCTGTGCGTGTTTTAAAGTTAAAATACGGCCCCTGGAATAATTTTCAAGCAAATAGTGATCGTTCTGATTCAGTCGTTTCAGCGCTAGCTGTATTGCGTTGTTAATGTATTGGAGTTGTATTTAAGTTGGACCGTTTCTGTTTTATAGTTAGAATACGGCCCCTGGAATCTCTGATGGATGACTGGCGTTTCAATTGTTTCTAGTGCTTCATTTATGTGTATTTTTTTGTTAGAAGCGGCTGATGCAGGCTGCATACTTTATGCCCCATAAGCCGCACTTGTATCTTGTTAGTAATTTATAGATGTAGGTTAAATCTCAATGCAGGGGAATATGAGACAAAGTTGTAAGAATAAATTGGATTATTTTGTTTTAAAATCAAATTAAAACAATGCTCCAATTGCAAATTAGTTTAATATTTCATTGAAGTAGTTAACTCGTATAGGCATGACGACTGCTTTTCAGTTAATAAACTTAATGATTAAAATTAGGTACCTGTCTTGTGTCTCCATTTAAAAAGTAAGACTGAAATAGTCATTATTCCAATGTGATATAGATAGTTTTGAATTGAGGACTATCCTGTTTGCATACGTTGCAGTTCATGATAGCGCAGAAATCGTGATATATTTTGTTGAATACATACGCTCGCTATCGCTTATGGCTATAAGCTGCAGCGGATGGCTAGTGCGACACAACCCTAGTTTCTCTTATTGGTTCCGATACCAATAAAACCTTCCTTTTATCAAGCCGCCGGGTTTATCTGACACCGTCTTTCATTTAACGCGGGAAAGTGGTTCGAAAAGATATGTACAAAATTGTACAATACAATAGTAGTTTAGCAGTTTATGTATAATAGGTATTTTCAGAAAAAGTTCTATATTTAATACTATACATAGTAGTATAGAAGAAATCCTACCTACTATAGAAGAAAAGGAATATTCAGAGCGCTTAGTTTCAGTGTCCGCGAGGCAACCGCATGGCTCGCGGTATTTAAGCAACTCACCCACTAAGCTACTTCTGACTATTTATGTATCGTGGTTACACTTCACTGAATATAGACAGGCATTTCTTCTCTCAGGTGGTAATAGTACTGGGAAAGTAGATGCGAAGAAAATCCAGTGTGTGCTGCGAGGTCCAAATGGGACAGTGCAGCTGCCAGGTTTGTTACTCTTTTAGCACCATCTGAGGATCACGTGTAGGGTTGTCTAAGGTGTTTCCTACGGACACAGATTAACAGGATCCCTACTACTTCTGACAGTAACTACAGTTAGCCTGTTACTTTCAATTTCATTTATTTGTGTAAAGTATTTGTGTAAGATATTATGGCACACCACAATATCTATTTTGATAGGTAGAGAATGTCTAATGGCACTAAGTCCGCCTAATGTACAGTCAAGGACTTTAATTGTTACTTTGAGGGTTCACTTTACATTGGACATTTCATAGAGTAAGTATTAAATAAAAGAAGATAGCTTGAACTGTAAATGGCTCAACAATTAACGTCCGTGACTGTACGTTCAGTTTTATTATCTACAATAAATATTTAAATATCAAAATGCATTCACAACCCTCAAACCAGCCAGCACGAATAAATATTTCAAACAAAACAAAATCATAACACGGCTACTTTATACGTATAGGCGGATCGGATGGAAATTTTATCTCTTCCAATACCCTACTTTGAAAAGGTTCTAAGCGGTATACAATCGTTATGAAGATATGACCTTTGTAAAGGTTTCATCATGGATAGACGAGTTTATGACCGGCTTGCATAAATGGGAATCGATTCTTGTTATTTCCTTTGTTCTTGAAATTAATATTGGAATAGAATTGATTAAGCATGCAATTTTAGAATTTATTATGGAATAAGTACAGTGGCGCCCATAATAATCTTGACACTCGTAAATTTTTCAATACGGTTCTATAATCGACTTCCAAAATTATTCCGCCAAGTCGCAATCACGTAACAGTTTTATACGCAGTTTACTTTTCCTGGGTGGTGCTAAAAGAGTAACAAACTTGGCAGCTGCACTGTCCCATCTGGACCTTGCAGCACTCACTGAATTTTCTTCACCATCTCTCTCACAACTATTACCACCTGAGAGAATAAATGCCTATTTATATCCAGTGACGTGTAGCCATACGATAAATAAATAAAAACCTTTACACCCCTTCATAAATCCTCTTTTAAATATTTAATAAAATTAAAATATTGCCTGACTCACAAAAAATCTTGGCTAAAAACTTGGAATCCGCAAACGACCTAACGACCGATCGAACTCAAACCCCAAGTTATTTAAAACAATAACCGAAAATCCATCCCATTAAATATGGATGCTCAAAACTTGCCATCCACTTACCAAACTGTCGTTACACAGAATCCTGCCCCTCCTTATTTATTGAAATCCATGAATACTGAGTGACTCGACTTTGCCAGTCACCTTTTTGTATTTTATTGTTTGGCGAGTTTTGCGCGGTTTTTATGGGAAGTTTCCTTTGAAATGCGAGTCATCGTGCGATGGAAAAGTATACCTACATTTTAAAAGTTACAAGCAAATGCTTACAGGTGCTTGAATAAAAATTATTCTTAAAATACGATTGTGTTTAGTGTCTATTTGATAAAGTGTGATTATTTTGACAAAGGTACCATTGGGACTTTGGCGCTTACATCATTTCAATTGTACTTGAATAATAAAATCGTAGGCGCCAATTTCTCTTCTATAACATCTATTTCAGTTTATGTATGGTTGTGTCGCCATCAAAGATATCGGAGCGCCCAAGGTACCCAAAAATATCTGAACATGCATTTCATCGCCTTGACAATAGAGGCGTTGTTCAAATAATTGTGACCACCGTGGCCGCTTCGATATTTCTGATGGCGACTGTTCAATGTTGGAAAAGCACTCTATACAAAGAGATCTGTTGCTTTTCATTTCAAACTCTTTCACCAAAACAACAGGAAAAACATTAAAAACACGGTTCCGTCTGTTCCATCTGAAGGATCCGCATATCTGCAATACGCAATTGTTGTCGTATTCAATTTTTAATGAGAGATTTGTTCAGAGCGCGGATGCAGGAATTTATATTGTTTATAATGTTTATGTAGGGTTAAGCATTCGGGGGCAGGTTGAGACATATACAGAAGGCATGAAAGTATATTTTTTTTCTTTATACTAGCTTTTAAAGCCGGCTGTAATTTTGTTACAAGCACAGATAACCTCAAACACTAGATAGATCATAAGTACAACTCGAGGTGCTTGAAATAAAACGATCACTGGCCAAACTATATGTGGCATCATCTATGAAAAGGTACCTAATTGTCGATGGCGTTTACGTCGCGCGGCGTCGTAATCGTAATCCGTTGTCGTTACCAATGGCGTAAGCACCATCGACAATAACGTCCCTTTTCATAGATAACGCCACATATGTACTAAGAATAACTTCATCAAGGATTGTCGTCGCCTACTGTCCCTTGTTCCTATCGAAGCGAAGGTGTGACGAGATATAATATAACGAGCGAGAGGATTACTCGTCTGAGAATATGCTCGAACAGGCTCGAGTTTCCAATTTGGAGGCGTATTCAGATGTTGACAACATGATACCAAAATTTTATTTTATTATCGACTAGATTCTGGTCGAGCTTCGTTCACGTACAATGTTCTTTTTTACCAGCAAACTTCGTACCCGTCCGTCGTTACTAGTAGTAACTTAAGTTTTGAGACTTCAAAACTAAGGATTATTACTTACCAAAATGTTTTGTTCTTTATAAGTAATCTTTAAGTTATAAGCAAATAAACTTTATTAACTCCTTACCGAATTTTGGTTATTAATGAAATAACCGAAGTAAAGAAATCACCAAATACCTACCTAGCCATTAGGCGGGATTACCCGGTACTGCATTTATCGGTTTATTTATCACAAATACGTGTTCCTGAGCCATAGCATTCGGTTAAATACCCTCTAATCCATACCCCACTTCACTCAAGAACACTTCATTACAAATCATGCCCCTTTTGTTTCCGTCTATTCTAGCCCCGATTGCCGGTCGATTTATTACCTGCCAATGATCCGGACACAGAGATTACAGATGTAACTAGATGTACACCTGCAATATCCTGCAACAAGGAAGCATACAAAATATTACTGACTTACAAGTTTTATAAATAAATCAATAAAATCAGTCTAAAATCGGTTTATTTATCACAAATACGTGTTCCTGAGCCATAGCATTCGGTTAAATACCCTCTAATCCATACCCCACTTCACTCAAGAACACTTCATTACAAATCATGGCCCCTTTTGTTTCCGTCTATTCTAGCCCCGATTGCCGATCAATTTATTACCTGCCGATGATCCGGATCCAGAAATTACAGATGTAACTAGATGTACAGCTACCTGCAATATCCTGCAACAAGGAAGCATACAAAATATTACTGACTTTACCTACAGGTTTTACAAAAATGCTGCAATATCATGCAACAAGGAAGCATGAAAAATATCACTGACATTACAGGTGCTACAAAAATGCTGGCGATCCCTGGGCATAATTGGTATCCTGAGTTCGAAAACATTAAGAATAGTATTTTTTATACTCGGCGACTGTAATACTCGAATTGAGATTGTGGTGGCGGAACTACTAGCGCATACTTTTTGATAGAGCTTCTATGGTCGCATATTGTAGCATCCATAACAATCACAGAAAGGATTTCCATACAATATTGTGAAACTGTTGTCGGGCCCCGCATTGCGTGTCGCCGCCGGCACAATCCACCGGGAGATCGAACGTTACGAGATTACATAGAAGCAGTAGGTTGTGCACGGCTTTCGTCGAACTCAATTCTTACCGGCTTGCTTGAGCACTCGTATAAAAACTATTGTGTGCAACGGTACATAATAAGGGTTCTTAAAATTCTCGGGTCTGTTTTTACAAAATTCGGCTTCGCCTCATTTTGTAACTTCGACCCTCGAATCTTAAGAACCCTCATTATGTAACTGTTGCACAAAATACTATTTGACGTGAAAAACTAATGGGAGGGTAACAGCTTCTAGCCAGGGTCTAGTGTCTCATACAATAAAAATGTCATAAAAAATCTTCGAGTTTTTCCTAGTAGGGATACGATACCAATGGGCTACTTTGAAAAATTATAGGTTTTTTCAAACGCTCTAGTGACTAAACGGGAAAAGGGACTGAATTTATTTTCGAATATATATTATTAGACTATATACTCTTGTTTTTGGCACAAGCCGAAACACGATTGCTGACAGTTGCCTCGATAGAAAAAAAATCCGAAGTTGGGTCCTTTTTCCCCTTATTTTTCTTAGCTTACGTAAACTATAAGAGATTAAGCAATGTAACTAATATGGTATTCTAGTTTATCCAAAAAGTCACAGAAACAAATTTAGACAAAACTTTATAGATTCGCTTATTTATCGTAGTTTGGTCAAAAAGTCTGATCCTTAAGAGCGCTGCATCTCTTTCTTTCGTGCACGGGAGCCATAAACGTGTCTCTAACGGATGGGCGTGGCTTGTCCGAATCGAGGAACGGCCTTAAACGGTCCACTCCACCAGTTTTTAGTGCATCTAGTTAGAAGAATGATCTGTGGTCGGATCGATGGACGGTTCCGTACCTCCGGCATCAACTAATTACATCTTAAGTTTAGATAAGTTGACTGCAACTACTTAGTATAATCGCCTAACCTTATTACCTACATCTAGTCAAATATTTTGTCAGAGTTCTCATAATCACATTGTTTGCATTTCACCATATACCCCCTCTTATATCATCTAATGTCTATGTACTTAGTGTATGCCTAACTGCTTATTGTTTATAATATTTTGTTATGTGGTTTCGCAGTGCCTTAGTTATTAACTGTTATACTGTGTAACTAATTTAAATAATTTAAAGAAAAACATAATATGAACGAGTTTAGTCGAACGCCCTTTATCAATCACCTTCATCAATGAATGTAAAATCATAATAATTTAATATTAATGTGTATGTAGCGCTACGAACTATATTTCAAAGATTTTACATTACATTTCATTTTCCTCTCTAAAACTTTGAAGACTGAGTTTATTACACGTTGCTCTACTTACTGGCAAATGTAAATATAAATTCTGCATGCATACACCCACGCTCAAAAGTTTATTACCTACCTGAAACGGTACCTACAGGAAACGGATAACCTTTTCACTTTACCGGTATACATAACAAGTTAATTAGCACATAATCTTGTTTCTAGTACAAGTTTATATGTTATATATAATATTCGAGTTTTTGGATTCAGGGATTAAGTCATTTGGAACCTGAAATCAAGCGGCTAGGGGTCGCTCAAAAAGGAACATATTAATTACCTATACGTGTTTTTAAAAGCAGTCGTCTACCGAGTCAGCAAATAAACTAGGTCTTATTGTGATTATACGTGTGTTATATGTGATACGTACGGTTTCCTTACGATGTTTTCCTTCACCAAAAAGTGACTAGTACGTAAATATTAAATGATTTTTCTTACATAAGTTCCGAAAAACTCAGTGTACCTCGTACCTACGTACGAGCCGGGCTTTGAACCCGAGACCTTCGGATTGAAACTCTAGTGTCTTACCGCCAGGCTACCAGCACTTCCATTATTTATCTTTTATCTAATTGTAAATCTACATATAATGGTATAAGTAAGTAAGTAAGTAAAAATTCTTTATTGCACCAAAACAGAAATCGTTACAGAGTACAGTTACATACAATTTAGGTAACAACAGGCGGTCTTATCGCTATAAAGCGATCTCTTCCAGACAACCTTAGGGTAGCAGGAAATGTTAACACGAACTATGAGACAGGCAGTGCACTATTCAACACAGGAGTTTAAAAAATAAAATAACACACTTGTCTAGTTTATTATTATACCTAATTTACTTATAATTTATAACCTCAAGTTAACTTGACGTTTTTGTTTTTGCCATCATTTTATTTTACTAATCTTTTATCCACTAAATGCAGCTTAATACAAATTAAACAAGCAAAAGTATAATAAAATCTCACGTTGCTTTCATACTTAATGAAATCAATCCATTACCGCAAGATTTGTTTGGTGCGACACATTCAATTCAGGTGTTTCCAACGACGCAAGCGCACGCGATTTAGTCGCCAGTTTAACATGACCTCGAGAGTCGTGACAACTGTGCGTGTAATGGGGTCCACCCACTATCAGTCGGCCTGACGATATCGGCCTGTCAGTTGTTCGGAGCTGTCAAATTTGTCAAATTGAACGCGTCAGTAAGCTCAATAAGGTGTTTGTTATGGGTATTACACAACGATCTATACAAATAACCCTGCCCAGGATTCGAACCCGGGACCTCCTTCATAGGCAGGGTCACTACCGACTAGGCTAGGAGGCCGTTAAAGAATATGAACTATGCGTAATCAGATCATTCTTATACTGGTTTCCTTGCCTTCGAACCAGTCGTGGTCGGTAAGTTATTATACTTATTATAATGACAGTATTTTGTGTAAGGTACGGTCCATACAATGGCCCCTTTTAGACTAATGGCTTCTGAAAAAATATTTGTCACGAAAACACGAGGTAAGGTAAAATATCTGAGATTAACTTTTGAACAGAATTATCTGTCCAAATATCGACCTTAGAATGTTGTAATTGTAATAACAATTTTAATTATTAGGTACAGTCGACGTCAATAGTACATTACGGTACCGACGGTAAAATAAAGAAGGGCTCAGATCGCTGGCATATGTGGCCCGAACCGAAGGTAAGGGCCATAAACAAGCGATCTGAGGCCTTCCTTATTACCGCCCGTGGTGCGTACATAATTTTACCTTTTGCTCCTGGGTGTGAAGTAACATTTTTCGCTGCGCCCTAGGGCGGTAAATCTCACTTAGCGCCCAGAGTGACGTAAAGTGTGTTTACACTTTTGGACCTTATTACAAAGGAGTAAACTACAAAAGTGTAAACATATTTTTGACTTCGACCATACATTATTATCCAATGATGATTTAAAATATTTCAACTACAGATACAAGTGACAACTCACTGCTTTCGTCAGGACTTTTTGGTCGAAGAGGGTCATCCAGAGTATATTAAAAATACTGGTGATCCGTTTAAGGGCTTAATTAGTATCGTATTGCGAGTAAGAAAAAGTAAGCGAAAAAAATTCTGGGCGCAAAAAAATTTTGTGTGGGTCACGTCGTCAAAAAATATTTTTTGCGAAAAATTTTTTTTTCAAACTTTTTCATAATAAGAATGCGATACCAATTATGCCCTTAAAAGGAACACCAGTATTTTTTTTACACCTTGTTTAAATTCATGAGACCAAATTCTGCTACTTGATGAGCTAGGGTTGCCTACATCCACCTCTTAGTATAACAGCTAATTAAAAAGAACCTTTCGTCACTTCTAAGATGTACTTCTTTCATCTTAGAGTCGGCTGCATTCCGAAAACTTTGACTACTACTTAATTAGACTAGGAGATAAATATAAATTTACAGAGAAAGAAATAACAAAGTTTGAGACTCAGCATCACTCAGCCTAATAAGCTTTATAATTAAGCCCGGGATCCCGGGATTCAATCTGCAAGTCCCGGGGATTCCCGGGAATTCGCATTTACCGTGAAGTTAATTTTTCTGAGGACCGGTGCCCGGAATTATCATGGCTGCGAGTCCCGGTCGCAGTAGGCAGAAGATCAACAGTTCCGTAAAGCCGGGTTACTTTCACCCAACGGAGGTATACTTTAACCCATCTAAAAATATTAAAATAATGGACCGTTAGCTAGAACTCTCAACATGGAAATGTGTTTATAATTTAATGCAATTACAAAACTTATCTTGTTCTTGACAAAACCTGTGGTGGATGCCGTTTTTTATTTTATTTTATGTATAATTATTTTTTAATGGACGAAACCTGTGTTGCGGATTTGAATAGTGTGTTTTTTTTTGTTTAAATAAATTTATTTTGGTAATACATATATATGTTAAATAATAAACTAATTCATATTAAAAAAACTTGGACAAATAAATCCCGATGCCCAAAGTTACCATCTAGGGTCAAAATACGGTACTAAAACATGTTTTCAGATCAGGTCAGAAGGTATCCCAATACTGTTTTTATTTTCGCAGGCAAATGTTTTTGTTTGAACTATGAACTATGTTTTTGAACTTTTCTTACCCCATCTGACCATGTTTATGCCCTTAAAGGAATCACCAGTATTTTTGTTACACCTTGTATAATTAGATGACATTTTCATTGTTTTAAAGTGAAAACGTTAAAGTGACCGTTATGTTCATACTGTTTTTACTACATCCACTGTTGTCAGAGGTACCAAACACGATTACAATAAAACTCGTGGAAAAGTGGCTGCTTCATCGCAGAACCAGGTACACGCCAATTCCAATTGACAAGTATTCATTGGAACAAAACGATTTCAACGAAATACTTCGCGTATGTCAAATTTAATTTAGCGATGCTACGTTTTATGTCGTTTGCAGTTACATGAATTTATTTAAACGGATAAAATCGAGAATGGAATATCGAGAAACAGGTAAAATAAATACTACTTAATTCCTTGGTCAAATGAACTTGTAATTGCATTGTGCTTGAGCATTTACGGGACGTAAAACGTTTTGTTTTTTTTTTAATTAGTTGAAAATGGAAGTAATAACACTAGTTTTTCTTAGATTTGGTCATATTGTATTTACTTTAAATAGAACAAAATTAGTTAGATACGCTGACATTGTACTGATTATTGTAACGTTGCTTTGCGGGTGTTTTTTTTATTTTTGAAAACATTTTTTTAATTATCATTATTGTTTACCATTTATAATATTTTTTTAATCCACTTAATATACTATATAGTAGCGATGTCATTAAATTTAAGTTTTGCCACTGATTATCGTTGGTCCTTAAACTTCATCTTGAATATTGTGTTTGTGAAAAAAAAAGAACAGAGGCGTCTTCACATGGGTCTTGTAATATTGGTCAGCTTGTTTGCAAGGAAATCGCGAGCGAGTTCTCAGTTCGAGGCGGACTACTTGTGTTTAAAATAGATGAAATGCAATGTTAGATACTACATACTGATCTACACTAGAGTATTCCCGGTTCTGAACGTCAAGTATAAAAATGCTCGGCGTGTAGTATTAGATTTAGCACACTTGCTCTGGCGAATACTCCAACTTATCCAACTTGGGCCAATTTAAAGCTTGCTCAATGAAGTTATGGTCGAGTTTCGAATGCGAGTGGAATTTTAATTTGTTATAAATGTATGCATGCCGTTTCGTTTTTAATGGTGTGATAGAAGAGTGTCGTGTGTGTTGAATAAAATATGCTCGGAGGTAAATACGTTGGAATCGAATGGACTGTTAATGGTATGCTGCTCGGGCCGTGTATGAAAATACACTTGCGTTTTACATGGAAATTTGCCGTATGAAGTGACCTTTTTTTCCTGAGTATGTAAAAGTGTGACAGATGCTCCCAAAATTTAATGTTGAAAGATTGATTTAACGGAAGTGTATTTACAACCTTTTAATGGAGAAAAGTTCCAAAAAAATTGCACACCTTTTTTTATTTCCGAAAAAGTATGTTAGTGTTTAGCGTAATGTTCGACTTTCCTCGACGTGATTTTAATAAAAGCTTATTGTTTATTATTTACATTATCCTATTTAACCATTTTTTTGTTAAAATGTAATAACTTTATTGGTACAGTTAGCATCAATAATATCTTCCTACATGAAAGCCGCAAAAATATGTGACACGCTCCTATGGCTCTACAAATAAGAGCGTGTCACGTATTTTGCGGCCTTCGTGTAGGAAGATACTATTGATGCTGACTGTACAAAAATATAAATATTATTAGACTTATAAATAAAACTTACGTATTTAAACCAAAACTAAATAATATCATAAAAATTGGGCCCTTTCTGCATGGTGCCGAGGACGCTGGCAGTTTTCCCCGCTGGAATGCAATATAATGGCTGCTCTACATGATGGGCCATCATAGAGACGCAGCTATACGACGGATAGAGATCGCAATATCGTTAGCTCCCTCTAACGCATAGCTGCGTCCCTATGATGGCCCATCATGTAGAGGAGCCATAACACGTTACGCAAGCAAGCTGCCACCTCTTCGGTCACCTTATTACATTTTCATCCATATTATGTAAAAAAAACTATTTTGTTTAATTACACTTACATACATACAAAACATAAGTCCCGCCGAGTTTCTTGTCAGTCATAACTCTTCCCGGGTCAGATGTTTAAGGTTTGAACTTAGAACCGGTGTAGTATTTATTTCTCTTTTAATTTGGTAATCTTTCTGGCGAGTAAAAGTTCCCTTATGGTTATGGCCTACTTACTAAATAAATGTTTGAGTTTATACATATTTTTTAGCTATGTTCGCGAGGTCTAGAGGTAAAAACTTTACGAATATAGGTACTAATGTATATTACCTATCGGCTATTGATCCTATGCTTAATGTTTTTAACCAACCGGAGTGGCCATGGACAGGCATCCCTCTGCCGAAAGTATATGACCAGCAGTGGTCATATTTATTGTATGGACTGACGTTTACGTTGTGTACATACATTTGACGTTCCCCTCCCCCGCAAAAATCATCAGACCTTTTTTGTATAGATAATGACTGACATGGCTACTCGGGAGTAGCCAAACAATTTAACAGAGGTTTCCTGTTTAAAAAGGGGAGGAATCTGGACTATAAATCTTACGTTAGCTCTACTATGCCTAACTTTATGCAAGTGCTCAGCTCACTGAGTTTGTAATAAAAATATACATATAATATGAAGTGAACTGTTACTAAGCTTTCAACCCGGGGGTGGAATGCTCTAAGGTCCTATGCATTAGGTACCTAACCTACTCGGACCCATTGGAGCAGAAGCAATCGCTCTACTGACATTTACAGCTTCCTGTATGCCAGAGGTTCATACACTTAAAATCAATGAAGGCTTTTCTCATTGTTTAGTATTTTGGTTCTATCGCCAAAAAGGCAAACACGAAACCTCTAATATGATGATATGATAGTGTCCATCTAATCGTATGTCACAGCCTTTTTAACAGTAAAATATAAGACATATGGGGTTTTGTAGTAACATTTTTAATAAAAAATATTTTTAGGAAGGACACTATGCTTTATTACCTAACCCACACTGAGATAAAAAACAACAAGAATTCACGTTCGTTCAACCAAACTCTCATTTTAAAATTGCGCCTACAAGCTCTTTGGTTAAAACTACAAGTTCGATTTTGTTCAGTTGAAACAGGTCACAAGAGTATCTAGTAATTAACATGTCAAGAGTACATTGCAAATTCTAAAACTACACTTATCAAATACATTAAAACTAACTTACAAATAACAAAAATGGTCCCCCAAGTCCGTCCCCTGCTGGCATAATACTGGCATGGGTGTTCAGTTTAATAAAATTAGTTCATTCTACAAGTTACTTGTCATTTTAGTTTAAATGTTATTTAAATCAACAACTCGATTATATAAAACCAACATGACACATATTGTTTTAAACATATATTTGGCTGATTCAATCCTAATCTTTTAACAAGTTTAACCTTGTTGTTCGTACAAATTCGACTTGTACTAACAATATTGTTGATCGATTCCGTTTACTAAAATACTTTAGTTTCAAACTGATAAATACACAAAAAGTCGAATTTGTTAGACTCACAAAGCAAATTTCTCTCAGTGCAGTGGCGCCCTCATTGGGCGAATTGTATTTACTTCCTAACACAGACTACACAGACACCTCATCATTAAGCTTGTACAGGGAGCACGAGGTCACCACACATAAGCGCAATTTTATTCGTAAATTTCTACGATTCGAACAGCACATCTCAATAGCATTCTACACCAATTTGTAGTATAACAATCCAGGTTCACCCCTGTAACTAGATTTTTGTGGATATTTTTAATTCACATGAGTTATGATCAAAGTCTTTAACTCAACTAAAATAAGCGGTCGCGCTCTCATACAAAATTAGTACGGGAGCACCTATGTGTGGTGACCCCGAGTTGTACTTATGATCTATCTAGTGGTTGAGGTTATATGTGCTTCCTAATAAACGAATCAATTTGTGTATAATGCCTCATGTTAAGTTGTAGTCCTACTAATTCCGCAACTGTCTTTGTCACACAGTTTCATTTTGCGTATTTTTTGTTTCATTAACGAACACGGCCACCGTCCACTTTTTTCCGTTTACTAGGTGATGAAGCCAAAACTAATATAAAACTGTATTCAAGCTAAGCAGTTTTTGTAAATACTAGGAAACCTTAGATCTCATTATCTCGCGATGTAGGAAACACAGTGGAAAGTCAGTGTCCCATGTCATTGGCATGAAATACGGCATTTGTGAGCAAAGGGTGGGATCACAGTACTAAACGCAATCATAGCGAGCTTTGTGTTTTGGAAGTCCAATGCTTATGCCTGGTGCAGGCTACAGGACAACTAATGGATACATTTTACTGTAGCCTGTAGCCACTCGATCGAATTCCAAAGCATAAAGCATTAGGAGCAAAGTAGCATAATTTTACAAAACTTATTTTTCACCTCACTAGCTCGGAAAGCCCTTTTTGTTTGTTTAATATCTATTGTGAAAATCGCTTTTTATCCACATGTGGTGAAAGAGTTTTGACATAAGTGACAAGTGGCTTAAGTGACATTTGACAGCTAACAAAACGTAAAACGTTAAAAGTGCAGAATTTTTAACATCGCAATTAATGAATTGCATCGAGTAAAAACACTTAATACAGTCTGACAACTTTATTTTAATTCATAAATATCAGCATTCAACATTAATCTTCATTCTTTTTGTAAAAACGGATAAATTGTTCTGACAGCCGAATAAGTCTACGTACGAACAAAACGCATCTGACATTTACTAAAATCTTTTACGTCAAAACTTTTCATTTCAATTCATCCATCATATCAACGTTAAATATTCGCATGTTTTTCTAGATTGTTTTGTTAAAAATTAGTGATTCGAGTGATGAAGAAGTATTAAACACCTGAGGAATTACGGGAAACCGAGCAAAATGCACCCTTTTTCTTATTTTCCTCGCTGTAGTGAGGTGAAAAGTTTTGTGTTATACGCGGGTGAAAGTTATTTTACGTCTCGTGTATTAAAGCACTCGCTACGCTCAGGATTCTATTTTTGAACCACTCGCTTCGCTCGTGGTCAATAACAGAATCCTTTCGCTAGCTCGTGTTTCAAATAACACTCGCACGTAAAATACAACTTTCACCACTTGTATAACAAATAACTATTTCAAGTCAAGCAATGTTTGCCAACTCGATAATAGAGTAGGTAGTGTCTCTTGTCAACGGCATGAAATACCTTCGGCATTTGAGAGCAAAGCGCGGGATCACAGTTGTAAACGCAATCATAGCGAGCTTTGAGTTTTGGAAGTCCAATGCTTATGCCTGGTGCAGGCTACAGTACAACTAATGGATACATTTCACTGTAGCCTGTAGCCACTCTATCGAATCTCAAAGCATAAAGCATTAGGAGCAAAGTAGAATAATTTTACAAAACTTTGTTTTCAAGTCAAGCAATGTTTGTCAACTCGATAATAGAGTAGGTCGTGTCTGTTGACAACGGCATGAAATACCTTCAGGATTTGAGGGCAAAGCGCGGGATCACAGTTGTAAACGCAATCATAGCGAGCTTTGAGTTTTGAACGTCCAATGCTCATGCCAGTTATGCCTGTGACAGGCTACAGTACAACCAGTGGATACAGTCAACAGTATAAGTATTCTTAACAACAAAATTGTGCCAAAATAAAAAAAAACTTTCGTAGTGATTTCTTCACAGGGCACAACAATACAAAATTATATTTTTCACCCAAAGGTGGAACGTGTAAGTAAGTAGGTATTATGCATTAAGAGTGAGATACTGTTTTGTACTTTATTTTATTCGCATTTGTCTCTGAAACAGCCTATTCGATTAAGTTGTGGTTATTAGCAGAGATTAATAGGATAAGGCGCAATTATGTAATTATAACGTAATTAGTTCCTACCTGCATAAACTTTAACTCGATAGGTGGCGATATATTTTTTCGGGGTTTATAATATTGTAAACTATACATATAATTCATACATATAATAAAACGCGTAAGGAGAAATCAATTCGTGAATTGCGCCAAAACTACACACAGAATTTCATAATATTTTGCATAGTAACAATTTCGTTAGTTTCTCCTCAAATATGAACGCGTGCGAATCCACGAGATCAGATAGGTTAGTCCTATTTAAATAGTAAGAAATTGGTAAACTTAATCTATTCATATAATAAATGTGAAAGGAGAAATCTGTTCATGAACTGCACAATAAACTACGGCATAGAATTTCGTCGTTCTGGCGTCCGTTAGCTAGATGGGTAGACGGCGTTCGGAAGGTTGCGGGTCAGTTTTGGATGAGGTTGGCTCAGAACCGGGACAAGTGGCGTACACGAAGAGAGGCCTATGCTCAGCAGTGGGCGATAAAAAGGCTGAAATGATGAATGATGATGATGATAGAATTTCGTGAAAATTTGTAATAACAGTTTATACCCCGGTGCACCATTTAGTGTAGTTTTTCCTCAAAACAGACGCGTTCGAAGCCGAAGTAAGAAAGGGGTAAACTTTAGCACTGCGATATAGTCAAGCCACCGAACCGACCACGACCGGGATAAAGAGATTTCACTAATGTGGCCAGTTCGCTAACGACGCAACTAGTCTGAATCTTAATGTCTTTACGAGGGACTTTAAAGGGCTCTTATGAATCTTTATTGTACTTTGTGAAGAGCATTACGTTGTTGGATAACACAGTAGGTAAATGTATGTAAGTATTTTTTAACCTCCTAAGGATAGGTAGTTAGTTTATATAAAAAAATACTTTTTAATTGAATTCATGACCCAGGTATGTAGTTCAAAATCATGACTTTGTTATTTTCACTGTCAAATTTAATTATCTTTATCTCACAGGTAGCGCGCTTATAGGGAGGAATGAGAAGATTTATTACAAAAAACCATCAGGCTAGATTCATTTATAATAATATTTATTTTATGACTGCCCATAGAAATTTAATGTCGGCTAAAAAGCGCGTATAATTTTTTTTTCAACAACAATTTAAACTGCAACGCGTTCGGCACCACGTCCACTTGACGTAAAAACTCTCGAAACGTTACAACGCGTTTACGTTTCAAGTTGTTAGCTCGTTGAACGTACGATTTATGCAATGATATTTTTAAGTCCCGACGTTTAATATGTATTTTGTGATAGTTACTCGGCAAGTCCGTCTAACGAAACTATTAATACAAAGAAAAAATAGGAAAAGACCGCTTCGGCCTGATGAGAATTTGCGGTTCAGAGACACCGACCCGCTGCCACCTCTTTAGCCTCCACCTACTGTTCTACCAAACTGATTATTTTGATTAATAACATAAATATTTTGCAACGTTCTTGGGTAATTTAATGCTTATACCCATATTTTCCAGGTATCTGAAAGAACATCATTTACTTAAGTTAGCCGAGGGATACATTGATAAAATACACAGATACTTAGGTACGGTTTTCTGCCATTTTTAGAAAGTATAAATTGTATTAAAATTGTTGTAATTAGATGCAAACAAAGCTTTCTGAGAAAGACCGTTTTACTGAACACAGTTGCAATTTGTTTCAAAATTGCAGCCAATTTTGCATATCACTCATAAACAACTTAAATCAAATGCCAACTTATATACAAAGTTGCAAACTAAATTACGTAAAAGTTTTAGAAAACTTCCAAAGTTCACCTTGACCGCGGAACAGCCTTATAACAAATTTACTACTACTCCACAAGAAGCCCCAAATAGGGCCATAAAATAAACAAAGCTGTTGGGCCCGAGTCACTTCCTCCTAAACATATACTGACATTACTTCATATTACTTGCATATTTTTTATTACAAACTCAGTGAGCTGAGCGCATGCATAATGTTAGGCACAGTAGGTCCGGTCTGCTAACGTAAGATTTGAAATGAAATGAAATGAAAAATGTTTATTCGGTGTAACACAATAGAACGAAAACAAGGACATACAATTAAAGAGATACAATAATATTAGATATTAATTTTGATACATGAAATTCCTCACCTTATTTAATAGGAGACCTCTGTTAAATTGTTTTGTCGCTTTCTGACAAACACAAATGACAAAATTTTAGATATGAACAAACGATTATCAATGGCATTTCAGATTTTTCTGCCAACTTCAAGATAGCCTGTTAATACGATATTCTAACAGGCTATCTTGAAGTTGGCAGATTTTTAAAATGTTTTGTACGTAATTTTTATCTCATTTTCTGTACCTAAACAAGTAAAGCAGTAATATTGTCTACTACTTAAAAAAATTACTTAATCTTTACGATTAAAATCGGCCTTATCGGCTTAATCGGTTTAACGGCCTCCTAGCCTAGTTGGTAGTGACCCTGCCTATGAAGCTGGAGGTCCCGGGTTCGAATCCTGGTCAGGGGCATTTATTTGTGTGTTTATCACAGATATTTGTTCCTGAGTTGGATGTTTTCTATGTATTTAAGTATTTATGTATATCTATCTATTATATATATCGTCGTCTAGTACCTACAACACAAGCCTTATTGAGCTTACTGTGGGACTAGGTTGATTTGTGTAAGATTGTCCCATAATATTTATTTTATTTATTTATTTAAAATCAGGCGAGCTTTTTGGCCAGGATGTCCATCAGTCGTGCAAATTCTTTGAACTCAGTGAGATTAAGAAGAGTCCTGCTGGAATATCCTAGGTTTTCTATAATTTATTTATTTATTTATTTAAACTTTATTGCACAATAAAAAGAGTACAAACGGCGAACTTAATGCCAAAAGGCATTCTCTACCAGCTAACCGTCGTCCAATGTGGTATAATGTTGTTGTCCAGGCAGAACAATTTCCCAAAACCCTTGGATATACCCTATGAATATCTTCAACCATGCCGTAACCTGTAAATACTCTATTTTTTACGGATATAATATATTTACCATAGTTATTTTATAGTAAGTTATTCTGCTGTATCCAAATATCTTGTGCCAAGTGATTCATATGTGGAACCTCAGCCTCGTACAAATACGCATCTTATAGCCGTATCTTAGGGTCCTTTTTACGCTGAATACTTGCTCCAAGATAGATTACTTTTAAAGCACCTATGAAAATGCCTCACTTCCTTCGGTTGTAAACAAAAAATGACAAATGTATGCCACGCACATTTACTGTGTGGGGTACAGGGTTTCCTAAAATCGCTGAGTTTTGTATACGAATTTTCGTACCACAATGGTTGCAATACTGGCAATCAACACGGCCCGCCTAAGGTAAGCAGCTAACGTAGCCTATGGATGCCAGCTACTCCTGATGTGTCCCTTTAATCTAAATGAGTATTCACTATGATGACGGCTAAAGGAACAAGAGGCCGTGTCGTCAACACAATGCACCCTCTTTCACTGTGATGACGGCATCCTCTTTGAGCTCTGTAGCAAACTAACTCACCGGCAGGAACACGACACTATAAGTAGGGTCTAGTGCTATTTGACTATGGTTTTCTGCAAGGTACAATTACTTCCCCGGTCGGGCTCTGCTCGATGTCCAGATATAAGCGAGATGACATTCGCTGAGCTGTGCCCAACACACAAAGCGAAATGACAATTGCATTCGTAGTAAGGAGAAGGCAAATGACAGACAGGCATGGAAATTGCTCCACCGACAAGAGCCTAGCTCTTAAATATATGATGATGATGACCCATATCTCTCTTCGACACACAGTTAAATTATTTACCCAGGTCCTATAAATAGGTTGAATTAGGTTGCACAGGAGGTTTTAGTCTCGTAAAGAATGTGTCTAGGTATACACCATTTTATTAAAATCGTCGAAGTTCATCCGCTCTACCAGTATACAAAACCATGAACGATAGTCTAAATATAAAAACTTCAGTGAAAAATCTTAACAATAACAAATGTTTAAGTAAGAATTGGAGTAAGAAATAACACCTCTAAGTACATTAGTACTAGCAAGATATCGGAACTTGTCCGGGTTCGCCGTAAATTCACAACTTCCCGGCGCGAGCCGGAAACATTGGCAGTTTAGAATTTAGAGAGAAAAATACTGTTGGGGAGTTAGATAAGTTCAAATACTGCCGTTATACAGTGCCTCTGACGGTAAAATTTGCTTCAGACTTTTATAGATAGTCTTGTTCGTCTTAAAAATATAAGAATTTCAGACCAGAAATTACTTATTTTATACAGACCCATTATTTTTGACAAAAACGAGGCTTTATCACGTACACTTACTTTTATTATTTTCCTGGCGTTTTAAGCGTATCGTAATTAAGTCCCGTTTTTGTCAAAATAATGAGCCAAACACGTGTGAGTTTAAAGTAACACAGGTTAACTTGAAAATAAACAAATAGATATTATACGTAGTTGAAAAAAACAGGATGAAAGCTGAAATGCACAGGTACATTTCAAAGGAAGGAATTATCTCGATGGACAAGATACTGGCAACTCCGCGCAAAAAAGATAAATAAATGCAAGGAACAGCTATGCAACTAGATTATGATTTTAAAATATAGGCCGGGAGCTTAATTGTGCTTTTAAAAGATCTTTCAAATTACAAATAGCGCGAGCGAGATGCCAAGTTTAGTGGGTGCCCCCTATTGCGCCAGGTACAGGCCTTGACCTCGCAACAAATCACTGTGATTTTCAGTACATTTGCCGTATTTGATTTATCGATAGATTAAGCTGCACCTAAATGGCAATGCATCGAAGCTGCATGCGATATTTTCATCTAAATTGCGTCATTTATAGATACCTTAATGAGGGATCAACTCTAATTCAGATCATATCAAGGTTTTAATACCGGGAACGGCATTTATAGTCTGGTTAATCAAAAAGTGCAGTAACGAGAAGTATTAAACTATACTCGTCCCTTGTCTGTGGTGAGGTACGTTAGTGTAAGAAAAAACATTGTGTGGTTTCATATTTCGCGTCTTAGCGTAATTGCAGCGGTGGCACTGTGGTATAGCATGAGACTTACGATCGATTGGGCGAGGGTTCAAATCCCGTGGGACGAATTATTTTTTTCTAAATTTTAGAAACATATTTCGATTATATTTAATGAATTACATTTGGCAAGTCATTCCAGCTCTGTACGTCTAGCATGACAAACCAATTGGGCACCAATTTCTAATCGCCATGCTAACATAGTAAAGTTTCACTTACATCGTGGTTTCATAAAACCACACAATGTTTTTTTATTAAATACTTATTAAATACTTCTTCGCACAAGAAACGCGAGCGAGACCTACTTATTGTGAGTCATGTCAAGATTTTATTAACACTTTGAGTGCTAGGAGCCCACTAGGCGGGCTCTGCTCATAACCGCTTTCCCTTACAAAGCGCGAAAACGCTGGGATCAGCCACGTGCGTAGCACCTAGCAAAGTGCGGCACAGAAAGTGTTAAGCCAATAATAAATCAACCTCTGGGAATATTATGTAAGTAATATTTTGTACCCGAAAGGTGACAAATGGGACTCGATTACTGAAGCCTCAGTTGTGAGAAATATTTCGACACAATAAGTCTAAATCTTGGTTTAGTATGTTGTGTCGTGGTCATCGATCCATTCGTTTTCTTAGTAGAATAAAAAATGTACCTACTGCTATTCAAATCAGTAAACCTAAAGAAAATTAGAAATACAATAAAGCCAGTATTTTTTGTACGAAGTGAACCAATGGTTTTATTTTCATTTGATTTTTTTAACATACTTACAACATGAATCCTGGTTCGAATTCCTATCTAGGTAGGTACGGTGAATACCCAATGGCCTTATTACGCCTCCTATGTCGAGAGTAGCGATCATTTTCCAGAAATCTTATTTTACTGGTAGCGATTTTTCTATTCGCAAAATTTCCCAATTTTAAATTTTTTGTGCTACTTTTTCCTCGGATGTGAAGATTGTAATAATCTTTTTTTTCTTAAAGTGTTATTTCTCTTCTCAAATATTTCTATTAGGTAGGTACAGTCAAGGAATTTGATTCGCGTACCGTCTTAAGTCTAAATTACTGATGACAATTAATAGTACTAAGGGCTATGTTTCTTCGCTTGCTTAAAGAAATATAAGCCTTATGATATTCTGACATTTCAAGCAATAAATCAACGAAACGGTACGCGAATCAAATTCCTTGACTGTACTTCTCCTAATAAGTAGATATTTATTCCAATCGTTTATTTTCTAAAAACATTTCCTCTAAAACATAACTAGACGGAGCCCCGCTTCGCGGGCCTTCCATTTCTAGGCAGTTTGCCCTTCGGGTATCTGAAGCTGCCTAACGAACCTAATCTATTGAATTGACTTATTGTGAAGTATGTGAAATTTGACGAAAGGGTAAAAAAGGAGAAGTAACTTCTAAGAAAAAACAACCACGGGGAAAAACAATAAGTGCAAAAGCTAACATTAGGAAATTTTGCGAATGTAAAAATCGTTAAAGATTTCCGACAAATGATCGCTACACCATTTAAATATACTAAAATACTAAGAAAACATTATTTTTCTAATTTTTGTTTGTCTAGACTATGTTCAGACATTTTTTTGCACTTTCGTCAAATGCAAAAAAAACCGCCAGCTCCCGGTCTAACAAAGAAATCTCTTTTTAACTCGATTTCATGTCTCAAAAGTTTAGTGTTCTTTGTAAATTGCTCTTTTATTTCTTTGAATAAATTGGCTTTTGTATCAATAGTATCAACTTGTTTGAATAAAATAGTTATTACCTATTTCAGTTTATTTTCGCCAAATTAGCAAATAAATTGTATTATTCATTGTCATTTATTTGCCCATTATGTACAGAGTTCATGCATTTATTTTAAAGATAGTGTAATTGAGTCTATAATATGAATTTACTTACATTGTAATTTCCTTTATAATTTGTATGCCTTATTTCATATGAACCAAATTAGAAAAAAAAAACTTTACATCTTTCAACCGACCCGGAATTGATAATAGTTATTTGTTATACAAGTGGTGAAAGTTGTATTTTACGTGCGAGTGTTATTTGAAACACGAGCTAGCGAAAGGATTCTATTATTGACCACGAGCGAAGCGAGTGGTTCAAAAATAGAATCCTGAGCGTAGCGAGTGCTTTAATACACGAGACGTAAAATAACTTTCACACGTGTATAACACAAAACTTTTCACCTCACTACAGCGAGGAAAATAAGAAAAAGGGTGCATTTTGCTCGGTTTCCCGTAATTCCTCAGGTGTTTAATACTTCTTCATCACTCGAATCACTAATTTTTAACAAAACAATCTAGAAAAACATGCGAATATTTAACGTTGATATGATGGATGAATTGAAATGAAAAGTTTTGACGTAAAAGGTTTTATTAAATGTCAGATGCGTTTTGTTCGTACGTAGACTTATTCGGCTGTCAGAACAATTTATCCGTTTTTACAAAAAGAATGAAGATTAATGTTGAATGCTGATATTTATGAATTAAAATAAAGTTGTAAGACTGTATTAAGTGTTTTTACTCGATGCAATTCATTAATTGCGATGTTAAAAATTCTGCACTTTTAACGTTTTACTAGGGAATGCAAACCGGTTATTTTTTGTATGAAAATAACCGGTTAACCGGTTAATAACCGGTTATTTTCATACAAAAAATAACCGGTTTGCATTCCCTACGTTTTACGTTTTGTTAGCTGTCAAATGTCACTTAAGCCACTTGTCACTTATGTCAAAACTCTTTCACCACATGTGGATAAAAAGCGATTTTCACAATAGATAATAAACAAACAAAAAGGGCTTTCCGAGCTAGTGAGGTGAAAAAAAAATTGTTAATAAGAATTCATACATACATACATACAATCACGCCTATGTCCCAAAAGGGGTGGCAGAGATCACGGATTTCCATTTGCTACGATCAATGCAGCAGAACGGCTCTCCGTGAGCCACTTCTCGCCCCCGTAAAAAATGCATATATTATATGTAATTGGGAGAACGTCGGACCGGCAATCCGAAGGAGACGAGTTCGAATCTCGTGATGTTCAGAGTTCTTCGCAGTTGGTTTTTTCATTTAATGGACATCTGTTTCCAATTTGTGGTAGTTTCCAAAAAAATATAAGTTTAAAATGTTTTTATGACAAGTCAAGTTTTTGCTAAGTCCCTACTTAATTCAAAGTCAAGGTCATTGCCTGTTGTCAACTTCTTAACGCTGACAAAAGAGAGCTTAATCCCGGTTTTTT
This sequence comes from Pammene fasciana, assembly GCA_911728535.1. Lineage (NCBI taxonomy): Eukaryota > Metazoa > Arthropoda > Insecta > Lepidoptera > Tortricidae > Pammene > Pammene fasciana. Next base: position 5,897,904 of record OU452295.1, read on the forward strand.
TAACTTTACAAAAACACACTTTTCTTTCCCCGCGGTAATTAGCCGAGATTCATGTCTTCGGGAAATAAAGAAAACTTCGGCCCTTAATTGCTGAGTTTACAAGCAGTTTTTACAAGCTTTTTTACAATGTCCTCTTTAATTAACAAGTTTTTGTGATTTGGTGATTCGTGTCATCTACTCTTCATCATCATTAAATTTAATAACTTTGATAACTCCTGAATAAGACGGGAAATTCAAGATCAGGAAATTGAGGATCTGATGTCCGAGCCGAACATCATCGGGGAAACAAAAGCCGCCAGTTTCCGATGGCTCGGGCACGTAGTTCGTATGGGTGAAGATCTTGCTGTCTGGAGAGCATACTCTGGCCAGCCGACTTGTCGAAGACCATCTGGGCGTCCTAGGTACCGCTGGAAAGACGAGGTACTGAAGGACCTCACCGCGCTGGGCGCCGCTGACTGGAGAGACGGCTGTGAACAGCGAAGCCTGGCGATCTTTAGTATCGGAGGCCAAGATACACTTTGGGTCGCTGCGCCACTGCAGTAAGTAAGTACTAACTCCTGAAAATATTTTTTTTTAATATTGCGGTTGACTGTATGCGTAAAACTTTGTTCTCTATTACATCACACTTTTGGACTAAATCCAAACAAAACTTACCTCCATTTACATAAAATGCATCTGAACTTTGACCCGCCAGGTCAAACCACAGATTACATATCGCTACCTGTCGCACTCTAGCTTACCTATATTTGTATACGTATGAAGAGGATGGAGAGGGTGGATCGTTGGGTTTCTGGGGCTGTGCCAATCGTGATCATTGCTACCATGTGTTCACTTTGCCTAATCAGTCGAAAGCTCGAGCAAAACCAGAATAAACGCTTGTACAAATCAGTAGCAACTATGCATGATTCGGAGAGTAGGTTATACTGGCTGGTTTAAGAGGCGTAGCTAGGTAAGTGTGTAGAATAACACCAGCCCAATTAGAAGTAAACGGGTACTATATTTAAGAATGGAAGCGTGTTCTAAATATGAAATTGGATGTGGCTATTTTTGGGTCGGTTCTGGAATTTGCTTCAGGCTCAATTGGGGTTGCTAATGCAACTACACTGATTTGTAGACAGATTTACACTTCAAATGCTAATTAGCTTAGTTGGTTCGTAAATGGCAAAGCCTGAGTGGCAGAACCTTAAAAATACGTTGGTGTACTAATGTTTCTGTTGTGTACGTTTTAACCCATATATTTATGCTCAGTGGGTAGTTTTAGACCCTGGTCTATTGAGGTTTTACAGGCTCACTCTAAATCGCATATTAAGGCCGTTTCTCGATTCGGACAAGCCACGCCCATCCGTTAGAGACACGTTTATGGCTCCCGTGCACGAAAGAAAGAGATGCAGCGCTCTTAAGGATCAGACTTTTTGAATAAACTACGATAAATAAGCGAATCTATAAAGTTTTGTCTAATTTTGTTTCTGTGACTTTTTAGATAAACCAGGATACGATATTTTTTACTTAGTTATATTGCTTAATCTCTTATAGTTTACGTAAGCCAAGAAAAATAAGGGGAAAAAGGACCCAACTTCGGTTTTTTTTTCTATCGAGGCAACTTTCAGCAATCTTGTTTCGGCTTGTGCCAAAAACAAGAGTATATAGTCTAATAATATATATTCAAAAATAAATTCAATTCCTTTTCCCGTTTAGTCACTAGAGCGTTTGAAAAAACCTTTAATTTTTCAAAGTAGCCCCTTAATGAGTAGGGTATAAAAATGACCGTCTGGGCATATATGGGTTAATTTCTATACCAAACTAAATAGCCGTTTTTTGGTAATGTTTAAGAACTCCGATATGTACTCCACAAGGTTCTATTTGACACTGTAGGTGTGGAGCATTGTGTAACAAGAAATGACATCCCCAAGAAATTATTCTCGCCAAAAGTTATAAGTAGTAAAAAATACTACAAGTCTAAGCTACTCTTTGATTCAGTGAGAGCTGTCAACCGCCATACATGGCGCCCAAAATAGTTCTAGATAGCCCATCTAGTAGAAAACATAATAAATGGAAGCTAAAAGCGCACCGACAACATATCACTGAGGGATTCCACTGAGTTAAGATTTCATAAAAGGTTCCATAATATGTATTTTCCTTAATAAAATGCTTTTAAATTTAAAAAAAGTCTTATTCTGTTTGTAGGACTGTAACGAGTGTCATATTTAACAGAAATAGTGCTACAATTCTTAACGGTAAGTGCTTTTGCCGGGAAGTAAAGTGTAGTGTAATAATGAAGTAAGAAAATACTTTTTAATGAGGAACGTGTTTCTGGAGTGGCATTCGGACTTAAAAATAGGATAATATTTAAGTCCGTTTTATTGTAAACAAATATCTATAAATATCGCGGCAACAGAGATAATATAACCTACTTCTAATTTACTAGTTACTAGGTATATCAGTGGCGGATCAACAATTTGCTTAGGCAAGCCGGTGCTCAATTTGTTTAAAAAAAATGGGTTGTAGAAAAACTCCTCAGATGCTTGAAAATTGGGATTGCGAGCTAAATGGACGCGCCGCCACTGCAACTATCAAACTCACAACTAGCAAACTTCCCTTTACAATAACGGTCCAAAACTCGAAAACAATATTGTTCGGAGATGAACACTCGAATGTAGCCTTACCTCTGCCCCATACCACAAAGTCGTAAGAACCAAAGAAAGCTAATTTGAATTTGGAATTTATTGCTTTAGGATAAGGTAAATATTTGATTGAGTTTTAAATGGCTGTTATGTTGCATGGAAGCTCTCATGTTAACCTATTTCACTAGTTGTTGGGTGTGGCTATAGTAATAAGCGGAGCGGATATTATGCCTTGATTACACCTAACGAGTATAGTGGCGAGCTGGCGAGTCAGTACTCTCGCCCAGGGCCGGACCTAGGGTAGAGCGAGTGGAGCGGGCGCTCTAGGCGCCGGATGGCAGGGGGGCGCCAAAATGGCCAAAGAGAAAAAAAAGTTTTAAAGCAAATGTGGCGCAGACGCAAAATATTATGTACGTTTGGAGTGGGGTGGCGCGACAGCGGGTAGTACCTTTATCTTTTGGTATATATTTTTTTGGTATTTTTGTTATTTCAACTTGTTTTATCAGGCGTGACTTGCTATTTTTAATCATGAAGGGCGCGAATAAAGGCGCCAAAAAGATACATTCTTCATATTTTTCTAAGCGATTGGGTTTATCAGGATTGCATTCTATTATTTAACTTTCTTTTTTAAATCGTTGCTCTTGATCTTGAAAGGCGCGAAATAAAACCTGATAAAGGCGCCGAAAAACCTTATAATTTTCTAAGCGATTGTGTTTATTAGGGTTACATTAATTATCTATTTTTAAATCGCTGCTTTTGATCTTGACAGGCGGGAAATAAAGGCTGATAAAGCGCCGAAAACGTAAAGAAGGCAAAACAAATATAAAGATGAATGACCCCTAGAAGATGAACATGTGGCCTTAATATTGTTTTTTTTTTTAAATAAAACTGCATCACTTTCTTGTACTATTTAAACTTCTAAAATAATAAATCCAAGTTTGAGGTCGTGAGAGCTCGCCAAATCTATACCTCTCGCCAAAGTTGCCCTTTGTAATGGAAATCTTATTAAGAATTGTGGTTCAAAATCGATATAATTGAGTATAAATTTATAAAATTGAAACTTACTTGATTTCGAATAGCATATTTTAACTTATTTTATGAAATATTTATTGTTCAAGTCATGGTTCCAATATTGTGTGATTTTTGCAATAGATGAGTGGCGTTCAACTTTTGGGCCTGGGTTAGTATTTTCAAATACTTTTATAAATTCTCATAAAAAGATACACCATTTATGTCTTAAATTGTTTTTTAGGGTTCCGTAGCTAAATGGCAAAAAACGGAACCCTTATAGATTCGTCATGTCTGTCTGTCTGTCTGTCCGTCCGTATGTCACAGGCATTTTACTCGGAAACTATAAGACGTATCATTATTAAATTTTTACATAAAGTGTATTGTGCGTGCCGCTACTTAGTTATGTAGTGAATCTTCTGAAAAAAATATTTTAGGGGGGGCACTCCATACATGCAAGTTTTTTTTTTACCAAATATCAACATGATCAATCGATAGGTCTTTAAAAATCACATTGAGGTTTCTTTGAGCATTTTTTGATGAAATGGATACTTTCAGAAATAATCGCTCCGAAAGTCTAAAAAATTTTGTCCCCCCCCCCCCCCCTGTAACTTTTGAACCGTAAGTCCAAAAATTATGAAAAAAATCAAGAAGATGCACCTTTAAAAATTCTTTCAACGAAAATTATTTTGAACATTATCGATTTAGGCGTTTTTGAGTTACCTCCAAAAACTACGTACTTAGGCAGATACGACCTTGCGATAATAATTTATTCGATAATATCATAGTAGCTAAGGCTGGTTTTCATAAATAATGTCACGGAACCCTTCATGCGCGAGTACGACTCGCACGTTTTGTTCCTTGATTTTATGACTAAAAGATGAAAAAGACTTTTTTATACCACTGTGATATTATCACGGGGTTTACTTTAATATGGAAACTGGACTGTTCACCTAACAACATTAACAACAACGAGAATTTACTAGTTCATCTTTTAGGCTGCATTCCAAAACATGAATTTTGCATGTTTTTTTAACTTAAAATCATGAATATCGTGCTGAAAGCTTAATCTAACTAAATTCAGTGTTTATTAAATTCGAAAAAGTTGAAACCATTTTAAATTGATACAGTTGAAATACCTTTATTTACCTCAATTATTGCACAAATTTAAATCAACCCGATTTTCTAATTTTGCTTGTGCGTCAAATCATTCGTATTTGGGTACTTGATTTTGCTTTTATACTGGTTCATCTTTTGAATCAAACCGTTCATAATCAGGGCACTTTGTTCATCTTCTGGGCGAATTGGCCTATTTTGGCACAAACATTCTCATTAAGAATACTGTACAGTTCTAAGAGGGTTTGGAATAGCTTATTCTAAACTAGATTATATGCCAAATCACATTAAAAACTTGTTTAAAATTGGAGATAATTATAACATACATAAAAAAATTGAAGTGGGGGTAATAGCTTAAAAGTTCATTTATGGCTTTACCCTATTTCTCTAACGCTTTGGGTAAAAAGCTTCAACGAAGGGCGCCAAACCCCGATTTCGCTCTACCTTGATCGAGGGCTCGGGCCGGCGCTGCTCTCGCCGAGTGAAAACCACAGCCAAATAGCACTAGACCCTACTCTTATGGCCTGGTTACACCTAACAAGTACAGTGGCGAGACAGCAAAATGCCACTCGGCCGAGAGAGTAAAATGGCCCGGCCCAGTACTCGGCGATGTGTTTACACCTTGCGAGTACTCGGTCGAGAGTACTGACTCGCCACTGTACTCGGTAGGTGTAACCAGAGCAATAGTGTTGTATTCCTGCTGGTGAGTAAGGTTACCTAAGAGCTCAAAGAGTGTGTTGACGACGAGGTACCTCTCTTGTTCCTTTAGCCGTCAATACTGTGAACCCTCCTGTTTTTAAAGGGTCGGCAACGTGCATGTGACACCTTCGGAGTTGCAGGCGTCCATAGGCTACGGTAGCTGCTTGCCATCAGGTGGGCCGTATGCTTGTTTGCTACCGTCGTTATACAGGGTCACAGTGTGGAATTTTACATTAAAATCGGACATGCCAATAACCGGAAGTAGTTTATGACACTAATAGATAGCTTTAGGCAGTGTTGCCGTTTGGTTCCGTTTGTTCCGTTTTTCGGAACTTTTGGCATCCCCGCGGAACTTGGAAGGAACTTTAGATTTTAGGACAATTTTCGGAACTTTTAAGGTACCGGCATTAATTTATTTAATATATTTAGGTCTTCGTGCCTTTGCATGAACCACTATGAGATAACACCCTTGTAACTCAGCCCTAATCAACTGAATTCATCGTCTGATAGCGCCATCAGTCGCGCCACTCAGGTACTAATGTCGCCCGGTGCTAGGTTCGCCTGGTTTGCCGCGGTAAACCACACCGTCACCCAGACCCGCCGTTGCAGTCCCTTACGGACTACGGTGACCGCCAAGTGTACAGATAGATAGCGCCAGGCTGATTTCTCCTCAGTACGCTTTTGATCAAAGATCCTCAGATCACATCAAATGACACAAAACCTAAAAGCAAGAATTTAACTAGAGACCGCATACGCGTCCACCGTAAGGGATAGAAACACATTCAACGCGAGAAATTTGGAAACTCATTTCAAGATGGCTGATAGCATACCGTAGCTAGCCTACATAATTTAGTCGGCTTCTTTGTTGCCCTTCTCAGATCCCGGTGGATGGTATCCTCAAAGCAAGTATTTTACGTATTATTTTATAAGAGAATACCTTTTCTAACAAGATTTCAAGTGTAATAGTTTGTAGCATACTAATTATTACAAAAAGCAACAGGAGAAAACTGTAAAATTTTGTACTTCACTGTGAAAAGTTATGTCGTCGTAATGTTGACGAAAATTATCACTTTTACAGCACAAAACGGAACGAATTACTTTTGTTTTCCGTAGCCGACACAACTTTCTGACAAAAACATCAGGTTTTCTCGTAGTAATCACATAAATTTCTTAAAGAAAACGCTAATTTCATCTGTTCGTTACCCTCCACTGTCAAAAAATAGGTGAGGTTATGACAAGGACTAGCGATAACAGCTCGCTTCTCTGTCACACCTGTTGAAAGTTTGCTAAGACCATCCCGTTCAATTCAATCTCAATTGGTATTATTATTTCCGTATCAGGTGCATGGGTATCTATGCACAAAACATGAAAACAAACAAAACGCTCAAGTAAGTTCGGTTCGGTTCGATTACATGCTTGTTTTGTTTATACTCCAGTAAAAAGTGTAACTTAAGCGCGAAACCATTTTTTTTTCATAAAAATATTCGATAAACGATATGTATATCTATTTAAATTACATTATTTATAGGTATTTCGTGATTTAGAAAAAAATGGAACTTTTCAACCTAAAATGGAACTTTTCAGAAATGACGACGAAACTTTTAGGTGAAGTAACCTGGCAACACTGGCTTTAGGAGTGTTCGACGTAATAGCAAGGTCTGTGTCCGGAAATTAATGATACTTTTTAAGAAATCCATACTAATGTGCCGACTTTAAATTTTTTCTAAAAGTGAAATTCTTAATTTTCTCCAAATGCTTTAATTACTGGCTTGAACTTTACTGCTTATCGTCAGTATATTTATACACAGTATTTAGGTTTCAAATATCAATGTTTCTAAGCCTTAAATAACAAAGATATTGTACTTTATGTAAAAAAACATAATATCTCTCTTATTACCTTTTGATACTGTAAGCGGAGTTAGTTTCAAGAAAAACATATTAATTTACTTACTTAAAAAATCATATCAAAAATTCAATAATTAAGGTTTCTGGAGTTGGAAGTTATTAAAGTTCTAAGTTTTTCTGATAATTCTGATCTTTAGGGTTGTCACACGACATTGAGTTTAATAAAACAGAAATCGAATTGCAGTCAAATTTATAATTACTGTAAAATTACCTAACTATGCTCCGGTCATCCAACTGATTATTATTAGTAGGTTAGTATTGGCGGAGTCAACATTAGATACAATTGATAAAAGTTATCTCTATATAAAATAGCATAGTCTGATCCAATTTTACAAACTTTTATTTATAGTACGGGCGGGGACCGTAAGATTTGCTACGTTACGTGATACAAAGATAAACCCCATGGCACAAGTTCATAAAGGGATGCTGAGTTAAGAAAAAATAGAATGGCCGAAAGTACCAAAAAGTACCACTTAAACGGATGGCATTTACCTACGGCATTGGATATAAAGATGACACTTGTGGCAACAAATACTTAGTAATTTATTTTTGGGTACAGAAAAACCCAGTCTGCCAGTTCCTGCATGGCCGGAAGTGCCCGGCAGACTACTTTAAAAGTAACGAATTTGACTCCAAATTTACATCTACGCGCGTTCGAGTGTATTACAATTTTTTTTTTTTTTTATAAATATTTGGGGACAATCTTACACAAATCAACCTAACCCCAAACTAAGCAAAGCTTGTACTATGGGTGCTAGGCGACGATATACATACTTAGATATATGAATACATACTTATATACATAGAAAACGTCCATAACTCAGGAACAAATATTTGAGATTAGCACACAAATAAATGCCCTTACCAGGATTCGAACCCGGGACCTCCAGCTTCGTAGGCAGGGTCACTACCATCTAGGCTATGGAGGCCGTTAAACTATAACTATTAACACGCCTTAAAAAACACGCGGTAAATGCGCCAGTGACGCAAACTGTTGGAATGAAAAACTCAGTGTGCATAGGCAAGGTAAAAGTCTATCCTACAAGTTAACGCGTGAAGAAACAAGTCAAAACTTTTACCAAATTATTAGGTACTATGCATGCACAATATGCACATGCTTGAAACAAACGCAATTTTCCCATACAGTTTTTAAAGGAAAAGTGAGTGAGGATTAGTCTTTTACATACATAGATAACTTCATTTCTGATACCAGAATAACCCTGATACCTGTATGAAAGTTTTCTAGAATTTGAATTACTTCGTCCATGTCACTTAATAGGTATACCTACAGAAATTTAGTAGGTAGGTAACACAAGGATAATTTTTCAATTTCTGAGTTATCTAGCTGATTCCAATAATAGGCTCAATACACGAATTATGATGGCTAACATCGCGTTTATTAAAGGAGGTACCCTTTATGTAGTAATAAAATGTTAAGTGGTAACTTTGCTATGTTAGATGAATCAGGCGCTTTACCAAGTAGCAGCCCTAACACAATTTTTTATATTCCTTTAAATCCTAAATCCATTCATTAACGTTATTCAAATTAATAATATCGGATACATGTGGTGTAAAGAAGATCTGTAGATAAGAAATAATTCCGTATACCTTTGGAATTTTATTTAAAAAAATAAAATAGTTTGACTGCTAAATTGCAAATTTCTCAGATCTAAACAACTTTTTAAGGATATTTTTGATTTTAGAATTAACAGTCAGAACAGATATAACGTTTAGTATTACAAGAAAGTTTATACAGGCACGTATTCATAAAATATGACCACTTCTATGGTTTTTTTGGAGTTTCTGAAAGCAAACTTAAAAGTATGATTTCTCGAAAACTATAAGGAATTAACAAGTGGGGAATACATATTTGTATTTAGTTTTCATTGAGCTTTATACTACGCCATTATTTAACCCATGTCCGATTTTGATGTAAAATTCCACACTGTGAGGGTGTAACAAAAATACTGGTGATCCGTTTAAGGGCATAATTGGTATCGTATTGCTAGTAGGAAAAAGTAGGAGAAAAACTTTTTGGACGCGAAAAATATTTTTTTTTTGTATGGGGCGAGTCGTCCCAGCTGGCCAACCCTCCATACAAAACCAAAAATTATTTTCGCGAGAAAATTATTTTTTCTTAGTTTTTCACAATAAGAATACGATAACAATTATGCCCTTAAAAGGATCACCAGTATTTTTGTTACACCTTGTATAAAATAAAATAAAAATTGGAACTTAGATCTTTTTATTTTAGGAAAAAATGATTTAATTTTTTGACTTTTGACCTCACTTCACCTCACCTCACTTGTTTCACTTCACTTTATTTTACATTTACACTTTACATTTTATTTTACGTGTTTCTCAATCGTATGGCTTGTGATGCGTTTTTGTTTTCGTGACGGTGTCGGTAACTCGAACCTATAAGATTTACCCCTACCAAAAAATGCCCAACGCGGCTGAAGAAGTTTTCACTTCAAAAAAAACTACCTACCGATAAAGTCAGTACCTACCCGGGCCTCAATTTGGTTTTATCTGCGTTAACGAAAGTTATTAAATTTTCTTTGAAATGGCTTAAAAATAACTAGGATTTTCTGATTGTTATTCTCTAAAACAATATTCTCAGCCCTAAAGCCCGTCACAGACGGAGCTATAATATATATTAATATACCGTAAGATACCGAGATATATATTATCGTATAGCTCGGCACACGTGTGGGGTACACGGCAAAGATATGAAAAGAGAGAAAGATATATCGGTTGTACGTCACGGCAGAGAAAGAAGGCAATATAGCCAAAATATATCGAGCTATAATATATATTATAGCACCGTGTGTGTAGTCTGTGTCAAATAGTAGGCAAAATATATCGTAAGATACCAAGCGTTAATATATATTATAGCTCCGTCTGTGACGGGCTTAAGATGATTTAAAGAAAAAACAAAACAAACAAAACAACAAACCCCTGCTCGTACCACTGAGTTTTTCGGAACTTATGTACGGAATATCATTTGATATTTACCAGTCGCTTTTCGGTGAAGGAAAACATCGTAAGGAAACCGGATCTAATCCCAAAAAGGCCTGGTTTCCCCTCTGGGTTGGAAGGTCAGATGGCAGTCGCTTTCGTAAAAACTAGTGTCTACGCCAAATCATGGGATTAGGTTGTCAAGCGGACCCCAAACCGGGATAAACGCTAGGTAATGATCATGATCCATTATTGGGTAAGACCCTGTTTCCACTTGTGGGATGTCGGGCCCGGATTTTAATCGGATGTTCCAGTGGCAGAACATTTTATATGAAGCTATTCCCACTTGCACGACACAATTTTGAATGAGCCGACACCCGATTAAAATCCGGGCCCGACATCCAATCGCGCACGTTGTTTAAAAAAAAACAATTGGCCGAAAAAAATAAAAATTCGTCTAAACAGTAATTCACCCGTTTTATTATCATTTTACATGTACAGTGGCGTTTTGTTGTCTGACCACTGTAATCGTGTAAGCATGGCATTAAACTGTATCTACAGCATGACTTGAAAACTATATTGTTCGGAGATGAACACTTCAATAGTGTAGCTCTCATGTTAACCTATTTTACTAGTTCTGTAGTAGGGTGTGGCTACAGTAATGAACGGAGCGGATCTTAAACTATACAGTTTAACTTGAAAACAATATTGTTCAATGATTTTACTAATTCTGTAGTTGGGTGTGGCTATAGTACCTAAAGATCAGAGCGGATCTTAAGCTATATCTACACCTACAGTTTAAATAACTTGGACACGACTATATGAAGACGAGCACTCCTAGTGCAGCTCCATAATTAGTAATTAAGGCCGTTCCTCGATTCGGAAAAGCCACGCCCATTCGTTAGAGACACGTTTATGGCTCCCGTGCACGAAATAAAGAGATGCAGCGCTCTTAAGGATCAGACTTTTTGACTAAACTACGATAAATAAGCGAATCTATAAAGTTTTGCCTAATTTTGCTTCTGTGACTTTTTAGATAAACCAGAATACCATATTTTTTACTTAGTTATATTGCTTAATCTCTTATAGTTTACGTAAGCTAAGAAAATTAGGGGAAAAAGGACCCAACTTCGGTTTTTTTTTTCTATCGAGGCAACTTTCAGCAATCGTGTTTCGGCTTGTGCCAAAAGCAAGAGTATATAGTCTAATAATATATATACGAAAATAAATTCAGCCCCTTTTCCCGTTTAGTCACTAGAGCGTTTGAAAAACCTATATTATTTCAAAGTAGCCCCTTAAATCAAACACAAACATTCAAAAACAAATCAACCCAATAAGGACTTGAACCAACATCGATACATATCGATCGAGTGCAGCTCCAAGCTATTTTACTAGTTCTTTGTAGTTGGGTGGGAGTATAGTATGGAACGTAGTAATCTATATCGCTAGGCGATGGACTCTGGAACTCCCTCGTATTTCACTACTTCTGTAGTTAGGTGTGACTGCAGCGGAGCGGGTTTTAAACCTGGAACTTGAAAATAATATTATTCGGAAATGAACGAATAGTGTAGTTGTAATATCTTGTCTAACTATCAAATTTTCATCACGAATTTGTTACCTCTACCTATTTCTGCTATTACTTACTAAATCCTCGCACCTTATTTGAAAATAAGTCTGTTCAGGTGATGACCGCCATGGCCAGCTCGATTTTGCGCTGTCGGGGGGCGCATGACCGCGGTCGAGTAGGAGGCCGGATTTTCATTACATCACCGTAGGTAATGCATTTTCATACGTTTTCACCCACGGTCACAGGTAATATACTGATGTTAAAATACTGGTTGCAATAATGATGTTAATTTATACATACGGTTTTAAAAAGCAGAACAGAGGACTTATGATGTGGGTGTGGATGTAGATAAAATTATATGACACTCACTTATGCCTCTTATGGCCCTACAAATAAGACTGTGTCAAAATCTTTTGCGACCTTCGCTGAGGAAGAATGTTAAAAACTATTTCTTCCGCTATCCGCTTCCGTAATCGCTTCCGCTCTTCCCAAATCCTTTTCCTTAGTCAGTTCCTGAAGACCACCTCAACTTAATTAGAGATCGACAAGTTACTACAAAACGTGCGGGCCGATTACAAGAGATGACGCCATCTTTACGTGTTAACTACGAATGGGGGACTTGCCTTTTTACTCGAAGGACCTGTTTTCACGTGCTCCAAATCATTCAGGTTTTAATTACAAGAACGTATGTATGTAGGTATCTATCTATAATACATATGTATGTGTTTCACAAATTACGATGTAAAATAAAATAAAAATAAAATAAAATTTGTTTATTTCAGACCGTTAGGATCCATAAATTTGTTAGTTACAATATTCTTATTTTACTTACACCCTATGTTAGTACTTACATCTGACTTAAAATTAACTTAAATTGTACTACATTTACATCTACTTAGCTCTGCCTATCAGCACATCTACCCAGTAGCTAGTGAGACGGCAATCAAGTCGTTCAGCCAACGTCCTTAGGAGGCTGTTGCTACTGCTTCGCACACGTGTCAGCAGAGACGCAATTCTTTTACGCCTAATGGCGTAAAAGTCATCCGTTCGCGCCTCCGCGAACATACCGGATGCACTACAGTGCTTCGGCAGCTTCAACAGCATCCTTAGGACGTTATTGTACTGAACCCTTAATGTGTTATAGGCTCAGGCTTTACATCGTAGTTTGTGAAATTATCTTATATATCTAATTATTAATCCTTATATATCTGGTCAGCCAGATATATAAGACCATGCGCCATGTTGCGGAATTTCATTAGAACTAAATTTTTCATACTTAACTGAAATGTCACCATACACATAAAAAAGTGCCCTCTTGACAATGGTCATATATTTCTGGTCAAGCTTAATTTTAATTTGTATTAGTGATGTAAGTACTCCTGATAATTCTCGGATAATTATAAGCTGGGCGTTGTCATTTTTGCAAATAGTCTCTGCGACGCTTTTCACTGTACAGTCGCCACCAGATTATATCGAAGCGGCCAAGGTGCTCAAATATCGGAACATGCACTTTATGGTCTTGACAACAGAGGCGTTGTTCAGACATTTGTGACCACCTTGGCCTCTCCGATATATTTGATGGCAACTGTATATTGGGTAATAATATGAGTTAATGAAAAACTACATTGAGCCGCATATCCTAACGTTAAATTGGTGGCGCCACAATAACTATAGAGTATATGGTGCCTAGCGCATATGCAGCGCACTTCACTCTATAGCTATACTAGCGCCACTCGGAGAGATGTTGAACTATTATTTACTGTTTACAGCTGGACACTTTTTCGACCGTTCTCCTACATGAGATTGTAACACTTTAGAGTGTTCAATGGCTGGTTTTAGTATGTAATTTAGATGGAATTTTCATAGGTTATAAACTGACTAATTTCTAGCGGATAGTTGGTATGTATAGTGGTAATTTGGTTGTTCATGGATAGGTAGGGACCCTCTGCATTGAATGGGTGGCAGATCGAAGGTCGAAAGATGAAAAGGTCAAAGATACTTACGTAAAAGTATAGATCATTTGGTGTTTCCACTTTCCATTGTGTTGCAGGTACTCACGCTTGCAATCATCGGTACGAAGTACATTACGTGTTTGTCGTGGCACATACACATTATTTAGATATTTTCACTTGATTATAAGGGTTGTTTTCAATCTAATTCGGTCAATTGTTTGTATCGAATTTCCAAGGTTTATGTTGTGGTGATGACGTTTCTGTCATCGGTGACAGCTCTGTTCCAGCGCTGTTTGAGTCAATAGTTTAGTCGCGTTTACGCAACGTCGGTTAAGAAATGAATTATTTAGTAAATTGCTAAATTTATATTTTTACCTTTTAAAAGGTTTATTTTAATTCAATTATTAGTGTGTTAATAAAATAAACTTTCGAGCACATAGTTCAGACGTGTGTCTCAGTCAAATTCGTCTTACAAATGTCATTCGTTCATTCGGTTCAGATCATTCACGGCGAAAGCCAGTTGTCATTTTGTTCTTTTAAACCGGCGTGGAAGTGGTCAAAATGGTGAGAATTTTGGAATTTATGAAACGGTGTCTTTCCATACTTGGATCAGTTATCAATTATATTCGTTTTCTTGGTTTTAGCCTGGCTAAACCTTGTCGCAGGGGAGTGGCTCGCTTGACCAATGTCGACCCACATTCCTTTCGCCTAACCCTACATATTTTTGGTTTGGTAAGTTACTTTCGTGGTTTAAAGTGACGGATTGAGTAGAAAGTGATTTTCTTCGTATTTCCATAACCTAAAACATTCTTTTTGTCATATACAGCAATCTCGAGCCATGTCGATGCCGAGAATTGTAACCTCTTCATTCGCCGCGTGGCGCACGACGGCAAACACTTAAAGGAACCCCGTGAACCGGGTAAGTGAAATAAAACTATTCTTGCTGATCTTTAGGTTTTCGTGTAGAAGAATTTAAAATAATTACTTGTTGAAAGATATAAATTTGTAACTGGAATATTTTCATTCCAGGGTTCCTATTTCAAGTTCCTACTTCAAGTTAAAGTTCCTACTTCAAGTTCAAGTTCCAGATTCCAGATCCTAGTTCCTGATGTGGTTCCTATTTCGAGCTCTGGTTCCAGATTCGGTTCCGTATTCCTAGTCAAGTTCCTATTTTTCGGGATTGGCCCACCGACGACTTACACTCTGATGACCGGACGCGCCCCAGATATCAAAGAGCATCCCGGTTCATCGAGCATTCGTTGTAAGATGCCGTAGTATAAATAATCACCGCTTTAATAGCCGGATAAAACTGTAAGTTAATTTTATCTAATTATAAACGGACCGTCCTTGTTTAAAGGCTGTATTTCCCGGGAACACCCCGTGTAACATGTATCTTGTGTTATAAAGCTGGAACGGCAGGTGGTTGATGCAGTGGCCTGCCTCCATAATAGGTAGTTATTAATTATAGATTTTATAGATTAACATAACCTTAAACCGGTACCATTAAAAGTTATGTCGTGGATATAGCCGGTGACCATTAGTTGTCAAAGCTCATATATTTAAATTGTGTATTTCTTGATGTGCGAGATAGCAGTGTTTAGAGATATAAATCTTTAAGGATAGTGGTTTGTTATGTGACCTTAATAAATAAAAAAATAAGTTAATGTAAAATCGGCATTTTTATTTGGATCTGTCATACGATTGTCAAGGTTCTAAGATCTAGGGCGTCCTAATTTAAATACTGGATCTAGATTAGAGGCCTACCCGCGACCTAATAGAGTCTTAAGCCGTGAGCACATTTTGTAACATATTTTTGCAGTAGGTGTAAATTGGGGATTCTGAACTAACTTTGAGATTTGGGCTAAATCAGTTCCTCTATCATTTTATAACTTTAAAATTTTGTTCACCCCCACCTCAGCCCATTACAGTGGCGTACCCAACGTTTGGCCTTTTGGAGTATGACATTTTCAAATAATAATTAAAATGATATTTTTAAATTTAAGTTTATTTTAAGAGATGCCAATTGATGTTTGTACTTGGTGTTTGTAAAACTTAAACAATGACGGTTAAACTTATAAATTTAGCACAGTCATAATACTTATATTTATATTTTTTTTAAAGGAAATATTTTCCGAACAAACACATTTTAAGATCTTATAAAATCTTAATATCATTTGTATCTTATTCTGACATTATACATAAATAATTAAACATGGATTTTCAGGATGCTGGGTGCAAAATTGCACACCTACATAAAGATGAAATTACACATGAACTAGCGATTCGCCAACTTCCGGTGAATCCAGTAGCACGCAGGCCCAGTTTGTGTCAAGCGTTAAAACAGACGGCTGATCTCGCGAAACAGGGTAGCCTAAAGTTACAGGACCTCGTTTTGAATGATCCTGATGTAGAATTAGGAATTTGTCAAAGTAAGATCGGTGTTCTCCACGTTGAAGCGGAAGTAACTGGGGATTTGTCTGCGTCTGCTAGAGATAGATTGTTGTCTAGGTGCAAATATCTTTTGTGCCGTCTTGCGCGTTTTCAACAGGAATCCGAGGAGATACAACTGTTGAAAGCGAAGCTTGATAATATAATGGAACGTTTGCACGTGCCAAGTCCTTCAGCATCATCAGGTTCGGATGATGAGGACCACGTTCCTAATGACATAAATATGAGAGTAGTAAGAGAGGTTGTTTATAAACCGGAGAAGACGTTTAATATAAATTCTTTAAATTTAAAATTCAAAGGTGACACTTGCGTGCGGACATTTTTGTCGCGGTTAGAGGAGTTAAGAGACGCCAGACGGATTTCGGAGAGGAGGATTTATCGTGGTTTTCCCGAGATTCTTGAAGGTCCGGCGTTGTCATGGTTTAGATCACAACGTTCTAAGCTTTTGTCGTACCAGGAGGTCACCGAAGCTTTGAGGGAGGAGTTCGATATTCCGGATCTGGATCATCAGTTGTTACAGGAGATCAGGGCCAGGACACAAGCTAAGTCGGAGACCATAGTATACTTTGTATCAACGGTTCTCGGCATGTACGAACGACTTACCAAGGAGGTTCCTGAGCAGGAGAAACTAGACACTATGATGAGGAACATCCGTCCCGAGTATTCAAAGGATTTAGCGTTGCATGATGTCCAATCTATTCAGCATTTGAAAACTCTCTGCAAACGTATCGAGCTGGCCCAAATTAAGGCTCAGCAATTTCGTGAACCGGTTTTACCTAGCAAGTCAGAAGGGTCTTCTTCGAGTATTCCTCAAAATAAAGTAGATTATCGACGTGGGTCGTACCCCTCGCGTTCTCCGAACACTTCTAAAGCTTTTGTAGCTGCCGCAGCTCAAAGCCAATCTAATTTGAAATGTTTTCGTTGTGGTAGGGTTAACCATTCCACTAAGTCTTGTAGGGTCTCTCAAGAGATTGTATGTTATAAATGCGGGGAAAAAGGAGTTCGTACTCCCGAGTGTTTAAAATGTAACCCCGTTTCAAAAAACTAAATAACGTTGTCTTTTCTAATAATAACAACTATAAACCTTCTGCTCCCTTTCGCGCAGAAAAGACAATTTTCTTTAATCCTCCAGAGGGAGATGACAGAGTTTATGCTCATCTAAATATCCTAAGTCTTAACTTTAGGGGTTTGTTGGATTCAGGTGCTAGCACAAGCTTTCTAGGAAAAGATAGCCATCTCGTATTTGCTACGGGTGGTATTGCTATTCAAAAGCATCAAAAACCTATTATAATTCGTGTAGCTAATAATAACCGTCTGTTCTGTACGGAATATATGACTCTGCCTATTAATTATAAAGGTGAAGTAAAACTAATACATTTTAATATTCATCCACAAATCGCACAACCTATTGTTTTAGGGTTGAATTTTTGGAGGGCATATAATTTAGCCCCAGGACTTATTACTAACATACCTAAGGGTGATGAACACCACTTAGCTAGCCTCGATTTATCGCTTTCCGATACGGGTTTAATTACGTACGAGTCTTTAACTCAAGAGCAGAAATCTCAATTAGAAGCTGCTAGAAATCTTTATGACCAAATCGACACAGATAAAGTTGGTTTAGGGAAAACACATTTAATAGAACATGTAATAGATACTGGAGGTTCTCCTCCTATTAAACAAAAATATTATCGTCTCAGTCCTATTAAGCAGGCTGCTTTGGAAAAAGAGGTAGACCGTATGTTAAAAGCGGGAATAGTAGAACCATCTCACTCTCCTTGGAACTCTCCGGTAGTCATGGTGGAGAAATCCAACGGTGACATGAGACTATGTTTAGACAGTAGGAAAGTGAATTCGGTTTCGAAATCTGACGCTTACCCAGTTCCATACGTACACTACATTCTTGATAATTTGCGTGATGCAAAATTCCTTACATCTCTCGACCTAAGCGCTGCGTATCATCAGATTCCACTAAGTGAAGAGTCTAAAGAGAAAACAAGTTTCACGGTACCCGGTAAAGGTTTATACCACTATAATAGGATGTGTTTCGGTTTGGTAGGAGCTTCTGCTACTATGCAACGTTTGATGGATACCCTCTTTACTGCGGAATTTGATAACAAAGTTTTCTGTTACATCGACGATATCATTATTTGTACTTCAGACTTTGATGAACATGTTCGCTTATTAAAAGCTGTCTTTGATAAACTTAAGTCTGCAAACTTAACCATAAACATGAAAAAATCGTTATTTTGTAGAAGCGAACTCAGATATCTCGGATATCTAGTAGACAGACATAGTCTTAGAACCGATCCGTCAAAAATTGAAGTAATTTTGGATTTTCCTATTCCGGAAGATGCCAAAGCGATTAAACGCTTTCTTGGTATGTGCGGTTGGTACCGCCGTTTCATAAATAATTTTTCTAAAATAGCTAGGCCGTTATCTAGGTTAACTAGCAAAAATGTTAAATTCGTTTGGACTAATGAAGCTAATGATTCTTTTAATTTACTAAAGTCTGCGCTAGTATCAGCACCCATTTTGAAATGCCCTAACTTTAACGAAGCCTTTTCCATTCATACTGACGCATCTTCGTATGCGATCGGAGCAGTTTTAACTCAAAAATTTGACGGTGTAGATCATCCCATCGCTTATTGCAGTCGCACACTTAACAAGCCTGAAACTAATTACTCGGCAACTGAACGTGAACTTTTGGCTGTTATATACGGGTTAGAACAATATCGAGCTTATGTAGAGGGTAGGGAGTGCTATATTGTAACAGACCATGCTTCTTTAAAATGGTTCTCTAATTTGAAAAATCCAACTGGTCGTTTAAACCGGTGGGCTTGCAGACTAAGCCAATTTAATTTTGAAATTATTCATAGAAAGGGTAAAGAACATGTCATACCGGACTGTCTTTCCCGTATTAATCTTGGAGCTATTGATGTCTCTACCTCCCAAGATCCGTGGTATGTAGATCTATATAAGAAAGTCTCAGAGAAGCCTTCTCTATTTCCAAACTTTAAAATAGAGAACGAAAGACTCTACCGTTACTCTAAGAATAAATATCGCCTGACAGCTCAATTCGACTGGAAGTTGGTATTACCTTACGAGGAGCGGAAAGAGGTGCTGAATAAGTATCATGATGATCCTACCGCTGGACACTTTGGGGTGGCTAAGACCCATTCTAAAATAGCTGATATTTATTATTGGCCTACTCTTTTCCAAGATGTAAAAGAATATGTAGATTCTTGTGAAATATGCAGGACTTATAAACCTGTAAATTTAGCTCGACCTGGTCTTATGGGTTCTCCCAGACGTGTATCGTCACCAGGCGAAGCAATTTCTTGTGACATTTTAGGTCCATTTCCTCCTTCTTATTTGAGAAATCAGTACCTCTTTGTGTGTACTGATTATTTCAGTAAATATGTTACTTTATTCCCACTGCGCACAATAACTGCGAAGGCAATAGTTAAGTGCATGGAAAAAGGAATGTTTCTGGTACACGGGGTACCCAAATATATTTTCTGCGACAATGGTGCGCAATTTACTTCAAAAGATTTTCGAGACCTAATGGTGAAATATAGTGTCCCACATGTCTTCTATAACCCTAGATATCATCCTCAGACTAACCAGACGGAACGCGTGAACCGCGAGCTGGTAAGAACCATTGCATCATACGTACGTTCGGATCACCGTAACTGGGATAAGAACATAGCGGAGATCCAATGCGCTCTCAATACCGCCAGACACGAGGTCACCAAACACACGCCGTACTTCTTAACACATGGTCGTCAAATGATTCTAGAAGGTTCTCTTTATAATGACGAAGGTCCCATCCATCAAAACGCTTTACAACTGGATACCCGTGGTGCTTTTTCTGAAAAGCTTAAAGAGCTCAAATCTGTATTCCAGAAAGTACGTAACTCGTTGATTGCCTCCCATGAGCGTAATGCACGGTATTATAACATGAGGAAGCGTCACGTAGATCTAGAAGAGGGTCAAATCGTCTATAAAAGATGTTTTCCATTGTCCAATGCGGCTAAGCATTTTTCTGCAAAGCTAGCTCCCCGTTATGATAAATGTGTTATTCACAAAAAGTTAGGACCACTTGTCTATACTTTAAAATCCTTAGAAGGAAAACTTCTAGGTAACTTTCATATAAAAGACATTGTCCGACCTGGCGAAGTCGAACCGTCATCGTAACGGAACCGCCTTACGCCTCGTGACATTTTTAATTTCCTTTAAGGAATATAAATCTTAAAGATTATATTTACCTTACTTTTGGTACCGGATGCATACGGACCAACCTTTAGTCATTATTATGTCCTTATAAAGACGTATATACTAAATATTCAAATACTGTTGCAGTACAATTTGTTTTTATCGTTGTATCTCTCAGGAGGAAACTTTTCGTCGTCGTTTGAGTTTCTCTCTGCCAATGGATGTTCTTACTGAAAGAAGGGTATGGTAGAAACCTTCTTCCAGTCCAGTTTGTCTCTGACAAGCAATTCTTCGAGATCTAGTAATTGTGATTTCGCTAATGAGAATAGCTTTTCCAATACTACCTCGGTTGTAAATAGCCAGGCATATCTTTAATAAAGTCAAAGCCGTTTTGCCTTCCGTAGTCCTTAAGATTTCTTTAGTAGTAACGGAGCTCCAATAGTCATAAAAGATAGAAATAAGGTCGTCTTGGTTCATCCAAGTCTAGAATTTAAGATTCTTTGGTAGAAGCTGCAGATTCACCAGGTTAGTAGTTAAGTTTTGTCTTTTAGGAAGTAAATCGTATATTTCTCATTGCTAGTTGATAGAAGTTTTATTAGAATAGATTGGCGGGTCGCATGCTTTGTCACGTTTCTTTGATAGTTGTTAGTTAGTAGTTACATTTTGGGAGTTCAGACTCCACAAAAAAATTAAAATTTATTTTAAATTTTAATTTTTTTTAACCCAACAAAAGGGGAACTGTAACACTTTAGAGTGTTCAATGGCTGG
Source organism: Pammene fasciana (assembly GCA_911728535.1). Lineage (NCBI taxonomy): Eukaryota > Metazoa > Arthropoda > Insecta > Lepidoptera > Tortricidae > Pammene > Pammene fasciana. The sequence goes on from OU452295.1 coordinate 5,919,167, forward strand.
TTTTAGTATGTAATTTAGATGGAATTTTCATAGGTTATAAACTGACTGATTTCTAGCGGATAGTTGGTATGTATAGTGGTAATTTGGTTGTTCATGGATAGGTAGGGACCCTCTGCATTGAATGGGTGGCAGATCGAAGGTCGAAAGATGAAAAGGTCAAAGATACTTACGTAAAAGTATAGATCATTTGGTGTTTCCACTTTCCATTGTGTTGCAGGTACTCACGCTTGCAATCATCGGTACGAAGTACATTACGTGTTTGTCGTGGCACATACACATTATTTAGATATTTTCACTTGATTATAAGGGTTGTTTTCAATCTAATTCGGTCAATTGTTTGTATCGAATTTCCAAGGTTTATGTTGTGGTGATGACGTTTCTGTCATCGGTGACAGCTCTGTTCCAGCGCTGTTTGAGTCAATAGTTTAGTCGCGTTTACGCAACGTCGGTTAAGAAATGAATTATTTAGTAAATTGCTAAATTTATATTTTTACCTTTTAAAAGGTTTATTTTAATTCAATTATTAGTGTGTTAATAAAATAAACTTTCGAGCACATAGTTCAGACGTGTGTCTCAGTCAAATTCGTCTTACAAATGTCATTCGTTCATTCGGTTCAGATCATTCACGGCGAAAGCCAGTTGTCATTTTGTTCTTTTAAACCGGCGTGGAAGTGGTCAAAATGGTGAGAATTTTGGAATTTATGAAACGGTGTCTTTCCATACTTGGATCAGTTATTAATTATATTCGTTTTCTTGGTTTTAGCCTGGCTAAACCTTGTCGCAGGGGAGTGGCTCGCTTGACCAATGTCGACCCACATTCCTTTCGCCTAACCCTACATATTTTTGGTTTGGTAAGTTACTTTCGTGGTTTAAAGTGACGGATTGAGTAGAAAGTGATTTTCTTCGTATTTCCATAACCTAAAACATTCTTTTTGTCATATACAGCAATCTCGAGCCATGTCGATGCCGAGAATTGTAACCTCTTCATTCGCCGCGTGGCGCACGACGGCAAACACTTAAAGGAACCCCGTGAACCGGGTAAGTGAAATAAAACTATTCTTGCTGATCTTTAGGTTTTCGTGTAGAAGAATTTAAAATAATTACTTGTTGAAAGATATAAATTTGTAACTGGAATATTTTCATTCCAGGGTTCCTATTTCAAGTTCCTACTTCAAGTTAAAGTTCCTACTTCAAGTTCAAGTTCCAGATTCCAGATCCTAGTTCCTGATGTGGTTCCTATTTCGAGCTCTGGTTCCAGATTCGGTTCCGTATTCCTAGTCAAGTTCCTATTTTTCGGGATTGGCCCACCGACGACTTACACTCTGATGACCGGACGCGCCCCAGATATCAAAGAGCATCCCGGTTCATCGAGCATTCGTTGTAAGATGCCGTAGTATAAATAATCACCGCTTTAATAGCCGGATAAAACTGTAAGTTAATTTTATCTAATTATAAACGGACCGTCCTTGTTTAAAGGCTGTATTTCCCGGGAACACCCCGTGTAACATGTATCTTGTGTTATAAAGCTGGAACGGCAGGTGGTTGATGCAGTGGCCTGCCTCCATAATATGTAGTTATTAATTATAGATTTTATAGATTAACATAACCTTAAACCGGTACCATTAAAAGTTATGTCGTGGATATAGCCGGTGACCATTAGTTGTCAAAGCTCATATATTTAAATTGTGTATTTCTTGATGTGCGAGATAGCAGTGTTTAGAGATATAAATCTTTAAGGATAGTGGTTTGTTATGTGACCTTAATAAATAAAAAAATAAGTTAATGTAAAATCGGCATTTTTATTTGGATCTGTCGTACGATTGTCAAGGTTCTAAGATCTAGGGCGTCCTAATTTAAATACTGGATCTAGATTCCTTGCTCCAAGGGAGGCGTACCCGCGACCTAATAGAGTCTTAAGCCGTGAGCACATTTTGTAACATATTTTTGCAGTAGGTGTAAATTGGGGATTCTGAACTAACTTTGAGATTTGGGCTAAATCAGTTCCTCTATCATTTTATAACTTTAAAATTTTGTTCACCCCCACCTCAGCCCATTACAAGATCGCGGCCCTTTACTCTATGGTTCATGCTGCACTTTTTGGTTAGCCAGACTATAATACATAAGTACAGTTTGGCCAGAGTTTGTTTTACTTCAAGCATAGACAGACTCGAGCCCTACACCCCACCCCAGCAGTGGGTAAAAGGATGAAAAGAAAAAAAGATAGACAGACAGAATCATACTATCTCTTTCTCATGCTAGTACCATCGCTAATAAAAAAGGGATGCGTATACAAGGTGTATCAAAAATACTGGTGATCCTTTAAGGGCGTAATTGGTATCTTAGGTATTCTAATTATAAAAAAAGTAAGAAAAAAAATTATTTTTTAGGTTTTGTACGGAGGGTTGGCCGGCTCTGACGACGTGTCCCATACAAAAAAAAAAGTTTCTCGTCCAAAAATTGTTTCTTCTACTTTTTCTTACTCCCAATACGATACCAACTTTGCCTTTAAACGTATCACCAGTATTTTTGTTACACCCTGTATAGCTTATTACTCCCACTCTGTTACTGCACTTTTTGGCCAGCTAGACTAAGTATATGCTATATGTATAGGTACGGAGCCGTGTCAAGTTCACTTACTTCGCTGGTCGAACTATCTCGAAGTTCGATTGACTTGACCAACTATTCTGATATGCTCTTACACTAATGGCATATTAATAAGCACGTAACAAGAACACATGTACATAACAGCTACATTTACACTTTAAGCAGTCCAGACACCATCATTAATAATGTCTTTTTTTCTATACCCGTTCTTTTCCATGTATATGAAGGGTGAGAAAGACGGGTACAGAAATAATGACATTATTACTGATAGTGTCTGGACCGCTTTTAGGTATACAAGCTGGATTTTATATCCTTCCCAAACTTTTTAATTCAGATAATTTATCTCTCATATTCCATCATAATGTGAGCTCATTTATCAGAACTATCGGCCATTTATTACTTTTAATTATCCTGTTATTATCCGGATAATACGGAAACTATTCGGATAATTCCATACAAATTATCTACTATTCGAATTATCTGGATTGTAAGCCCTAATTAGGAATATTCCTATAAAAATGTATATATCATTTAATATAACTATATATAAATTTTTATAGGAATTAAATATAATTTATAAAAAAATATTTTTAACTGTTGTTCCCTCGATTTCTCCAGGATCCCATCATCAGATCCGGACCTGGTGACAATGAGACCAACTGTGAAGCTATCAAACAAAAAAAGAATTTTCCAAATCGTTCCAGCCGTCTTCGAATAATCAATGAACATGCATAAAAAACAAAGATCCCGACGAATTGAGAACCTCCTCCTTCGAAATCTTGTCGGTCGGTTGAAGTTGAAGAATAGCACTGTGCGATTCCCTACCCTTGGTAACTACCTCACTCAAAGATAAATAGTTTACCATTACAAGTCAAATGCTTTTAAGTTTTATTAATGTACATCATTATCTTTTTCAAGTCATGCAACCCCTAAAATATACCAGACAGCTACTAATAGCTTTCTCTGGGGTCTAGACACAGCATAAAGGACAAAAAGAAAATGCCATATTTCGCTCGCTATCCAAACATTTTAAATTCAAAGCCTAGGCCACAGACCTTGACTACTAGATGGCGCATGATTTATTATTCTGTTACACAGCATTACAGTATAGACCAAGGCAATGTAAAATTATCACTACATAGTATAAAACAAAGTCGCTTCCTGCTGTCTGTCCCTATGTATGCTTAGATCTTTAAAAGTACGCAACGGATTTTGATGCGGTTTTAATAGATAGAGTGATTCAAGAGGAAGGTTTATATGTATAATTGCACCCGTGCGAAAGCCGGGGCGGGTCGCTAGTTATTTATAAATACTAAATTATTAAAATACTATATTTTAAAATATATTAAAAACTATGATGGTAATGCTCAATATTTGCGTCAGTATACGGACAAAGGGGCCACTTTGTCGATATGGAGTTACTAGTACTTTCTAAAACTATGCCCTATCTATTAGTAAAAGAAAAAAGGGTCCTTGTAAATCGACAAAGTGGTCCCTTGCACTAAACTCGTCCACATTTTTATTAATTTACATGAAAACGGATCGCGCTTAAATTCTAAATTAGTACGAAAGCACCATGTGTGGTGAGTTAGTGACCGCGAGTTATTCGTAAACTTATTACGTATACATTACAATATTCTGTATTGTTCACCAATAGCAAATTATAGAAATAAGTAACAAGAATAACTTATACTTACTTAAAATAAGAGTGGCAGACAAAACGGCATATCGCTAAAAAGCATAATTATCATAAACTTTTAAAAGACGTTAATGTAACATACTCTTCATAATCGTTAGTCCTTATTTGAGAGTTATTAGAGAGAGATAAAAAACAACGGATTGCTATTTGGAAGTTGAATGGGTATAATGCGGTGTCTATCCATATAGTCTATGCTAGAAAAACATGGCGGCTCAAGATAAATTGAAGGAAAATAATCTAACCCAAGCGAGAGAGCTCTAATTTGAAAACTTAAAGAAGACAGATACCCTTTTATAAAATACTATGTAATTTTACCCAGCGGCTTTAGAATATTGCACTATCAAATATTCCTTCGTTTTAGAATTTCTTGAATTATTATGTATGTATTATGGATATAGCGAAGATTGGGTGCCGTATTCTAATTTTAAAATACATAAAAAATGCATTTAAATCACAATGTATATCAAACATACTCCAAGTAATTCAACACACTACAAATAATCACCAATATTGAAGTTGTATTGAAGTTGCATCGGAATATTCGGAATAATTTTCAAGCAAGTTCTAATATTTCTGATTCAGACGCTTAGGCGCTAGCTGTATAAAAGTTATAGGTTTTTTCAAACGCTCTAGTGACTAAACGGGAAAAGGGGCTGAATTTATTTTCGAATATGTATTATTAGACTATATACTCTTGTTTTTGGCACAAGCCGAAACACGATTGCTGAAAGTTGCCTCGATAGAAAAAAAACCGAAGTTGGGTCCTTTTCCCCCTTATTTTTCTTAGCTTACGTAAACTATAAGAGATTAAGCAATATAACTAAGCAAAAAATATGGTATTCTGGTTTATCTAAAAAGTCACAGAAACAAAATTACACAAAACTTTATAGATTCGCTTATTTATCGTATTTTAGTCAAATAGTCTGATCCTTAAGAGCGCTGCATCTCTTTCTTTCGTGCACGGGAGCCATAAACGTGTCTCTAACGGATGGGCGTGGCTTGTCCGAATCGAGGAACGGCCTTGGAGTTGGATCGTGTCTAAACGTGTTTCAAAGTTAGAATACGGCCCCTATGGGCCTACCGCCAAGTTCGAAAATCGACAATACGTTGGCCCTGTCTCTATCGCTCTTGCATATTTGAAAGAGAGTGATGCGACGACTGACTCGATGAACGAAGTGGTTCGCGGTTATATGCCTGTTTTAAAGTTAATTTTCGGCCCCTGGGACACTTTAGTGAAGTAATATCTTTACAAACGCTGTCACTATTACATACCTACCTACAAAACTGATTTGACTGGTAACATTGAAGTCCCAGGTGACCTGCCCGCGGGCAACGCTAAACAATATCATTTAAGCCTAAATTGATGGTAATAAACATTGTGCCACAGTATATTTACACTTAAGTTCACTTTAACTTTATACCTACTTTTAACTTAGCAAAGGAAAGAACTTAAAATATTTGAATTTCTGAGGGTGAGGTAGTATTTTTTATAATGAAGTACACATGAATAATACACGCGTATGACGAGAGCGATACGAGCACATAACTGGGCCGTATTCTAACTTTAAAACACATTTAGAAACAATCTAACTTCAATACAACTCCAATGTAATGCATTGCAAGACAGCTAGGGCTTAAACGCCTGAATCAGAGATATCAGGCTTTGCTTGAAAATTATTCCAATGCAAGTCCAATACAACTTTAATATTGGTTGATTATTTGAAGGGTACACGGAAAGAACATGTCTAGTCCCTTTTTTCGTAAAATGAAATTTTTGTATCAAAACGTAGAGCTTGCAATGAACTATTAGCAACAACTTCTGTAACAGCTGGAATTTTTAACATAAATCCACTTTTTAATTCATAAAAACCATCTAGTAACGAAAATAGTATGGTTAATAACTCAAAATGTTGTCAAAGTGACTAGACATGTTCTTTCCGTGTACCCTTCATTTGTTGTGTTTGGAGTTGTGTTTGATATAGATTGTATTTTTAATAATTGTTCAAGTATTTTAAAATTAAATAAAATACGGCACCGGTCCAAAGAAGTCCATACACTAAGGGTGGGTTTACACCACGCACAATTAACGGACTCATCAACGTTAAATATGGTGATGGTCTGATGGTGCTGCCATCTCATAGAAAACTTTTCATACAAGATTTTTTAATGATGACGTTGACGTTAACAGATGATTTGGTGCAAACGGCCCTAAGTGGCGTTAAAGTGAACCGTATTCATAATCGTAAATCGCCGCTTCGTGTGCGAACTTTGAACATGTATGTTCTCGTACGTTCTACGCGCGTGAAACGATATGCTACTTGCTACGCTTAACTTACTTTACGACGCCGTGTGCAAAGTTCGAATCGATCAATGTTTTTCAATAAAATATCGAAGTGAAAAACACAACGACTGCACAGAAACGGTGTAGTGTCGAACTGAGAAGCCAAACTTCAACATACTGGATCAGCAGATTTTATTGTGATCCCACAGTTGAATTACAATTTCATGATAATTTGCTAACGATTCTCTAACAAGAGAGTTGTTATCGTTGTTACGAGTGGCATTATCATTTCAAATTGAGTGAGCTCCAAAATAAACGAATTCAAAGGTATCAAATAACTTATGAAGGCTCTTCTAATATTATAAAATGACCATTACGTGATTGAATAAAAAATGCAGTTCTTAATTTTAACTTTCGTGAGACATACAAACACTATTATCACTACACGCGGCTGTACTCACTTGTGTTTTGTCACTTAAGCTCTCCGAAGTATCACTGAAAAAATGAAACAGCTATTAATAGATAAGTTTCTTTAGGCAACTGGGGAAACGCCTCAAAGATGCTACGGGTGACCAGAGGGCTGGCGCTTTCCTTGCCCAGCGCATAGGAATTGCCATTCAGCGTGGCAACTCCGCCAGCCTTCTGGGCACCCTCCCGTCGGGCTCCGAACTTGAGCCAGTTTTTTACCTGTAAATATGCACAGATTTTTAAGTCTTTTATGTTTTATAATTATGTGTTATTTTAGTTTTAGTTAAGTTTTATTTTTAGAATTAACTATTTAGATTTATGTTAGTTTTATAAGATAAAAAAGATAAGATAAAAGATATTTATTCTTCAATTTAGGCACATTACAATGCACTTATGAACGTCAGAGAGAAAAGAAACTACCACCGGTTCTAACCCTACACCTCTGACCCGAGAAGTATTACTTATTACCGGCAAGAAACTCGGCGGGACTTATTTTTTCAAAACAGTACTACTTACATTAAAGATACTATATACAATAATGCGTAGTTCTTCAAGAAGGCATATCAAAACAGCTTGAGAGACAGACATGTACCTGCCTATTGTGTAATTAGTTACTTTTAATTGTTGTTTAACAAATAAATATTTAAAAAGTGATAAGTTTTTGCTATTTACAACCGATTGACTAGCTTCGCATGGACCCTGCAAGGTTCGTTGCTAAAATCAAAGAAGTCAACTTGGCTAATGTATTATGTAAAACTATAGCACTAAGTTTGTTAAAAATAAATAAGGGAATCCGGTAAGCACATTTTTTTGCTAACAGACTTTTTTTCCGTGATGTCGCGCGTAGTGACTAAACACAAGTGAGTACCGCGTGTAGTGATAATACAGTTCTTAATTATCTACGTACCTACTAATTTTGCCAAAAAAAATATGTGTTAGAAAACCTTGAGCCGTTATAAAACTTTCGAACACACGATCGAACAATTTTTTTGTGAAATTTACCAAATCTCTTATAATATTTTTCCTTGTTTTGGTTTCCTCATAAGCCCGTTGTATGTTAAGCCGATCGAAGTAGCTATAGGGAAGATATAAGTAACATATAACACATAGCGAGATGTAGGAATGGAATGAGTGTGTGACTCAATTGGCTTCCAATTCCGCGCGCATGCATATGTAAACAGGACGTGTTAAGGCCAGGTACGCTGTGCTGTGTTTATAATTTTAAATAAAAAAATAACCGACTTCACTTATTCCGCTATTCCAAGAGAAAATCCAGAGAGGAAATGCTGCCAGCGTCTTCGGTACCATCCCGCAGGGGCCTCTTTTAGATATACCTATGTTAGTTTTAATTTTAACTATTTATATTTATTTTAGTTTTATTTGTTGTGTTTACATAATCTTTGAAAAGAGGAAGCGGCCGAGATCTTGTAATAAATAGTGAAATCACTATAAGAGAAGAGTGCCCTCGATTTCTCCAGGATCCCATCATCAGATCTGGACCTGGTGACAATAGGACTAACTGTGAAGTATACTCTTTCAAACAAAAAAAGAATTTTCCAAATCGGTCCAGCCGTCTTCGAATAATCGGTGAACACACTTAAATAAATAGCAAAAAAAAAATAAAGATCCCGACGAATTGATAACCTCCTCCTTTGAAATCTTGAAGTCGGTTGAAAACACAATCTATCTCAAACATAACTCTATATCTCTATACATTGCGGTTTTTAATCCATCGATAGATTTCGTTGCACCTACCTAGACGGCAATGTCTCGAAATCGCGCGCGAGTTTTATGTCAAAATTGCGGCGATTGTAGAGGTCATTAAGTTTGCTCGATACACTTAGTATCTTCATTAGTGAAAGCATCCCCTTAACTTCAGAAGTCGAAACGAATCGAAAAGCGAACACCCGCGTCGGTTATTCAATCAAAAGCTTTATTTTTAACTCTTTAAATACTATTTTCAATTGTGCTTCTTTTACCACTATTTTCATTTCGATAACGGTGTTTAATTTCACAATATTTTAATGAAGTCGAAAGCCGTTTTTCACGAATGATTTGGCTGGCAGAAGGGAAAAGTAAAAAAAACGTTGAAATAAAACGCAAATTGCATATTGAGCAGCTCACTACTGCACGGTTAGCTCAAGACTAACGCGACGACGCGCGCGAGAAAGACTACTCGTCTCTTTTTAATTGATACAGTCAGAAAAGGACGGGTGGAATATCTCGCGCGCGAGATACTGTCGCGTCACTCTTGTGCTAACGGTGCTGATGCTGATTGGTGTGGAGATCCTAAAGATCCTAATGATCATTGTGGACGAGTAGGCGACAGATGTGATTATCTGATTATACAATAAAAATAAAATAAAAGTACCTAAGATTTTAATTTTCTAATGACACCTGTAAAGTATGCTAACCAGACGGTGCTTTCAAGTAGATTAGAAAAATGTCGTAATTTTTATGACTAAGTACTATTCTATCTCTTATTCTGGTCCTTTGTTTTACTCTGGTCTCAATTGATTGTTGCTTATTAAACAATTAAAATCACGATTATAATCGTAACCATGTTTAGGAGGTATTAAATAGTACTATTAAATCATAACAATACGTAATAATTTATTGATAATATAAATTACAAAAAAAAAGTTATAGAAAGATATTTTAAGATTGTAGGAAGAAATCTCTAGTAAAATTCGGACATCTTAAAAAAATACTACCGGACAGTGGTATGAATATTATATTTTAAATTTATATTAGGCACATAAATTATACAGTAAATATATCCTCGCGATTGTGGAACGTCTACTGGAGAAGCCATTTTTCAAATTTGATGTTAAAAAATGGAGTATTTTTTCTGCAATAATTTCCTGCGATATGTGATATGGTCTAAGAGCTGGCCACGTCAGATGTGACACAATAATGAGAGGTTTGTCATCAGTCCAGTTAGATTGCATAACTATCCTCATTGCTAGATCCGGGCATCTGGCAGCTTTTAATGGGTGGAGATCAGAGTGACAGACCAACAAAGTTTTTAAGTTGAAAAAAAGTAATACCGAAATAGGTAAAAACTGCTGAAATTGTGTCATTTATAGAGAACAGGGCCTATATTTTATCATTAGAACAAAAAACATTGTGTTTTATTGCGCAAACAAAAACAGTAGGCGAATAACCAAAAATTACATTATACATCATTTGGCAGTACTTCCCCTAATCGAAACTTTTGGATATTATGTAATCTAATTAGTTACATAATTTTTCATAATATTTGATCAAAACCAGAGCTCTACAATTTGTTTTCTTCAAGTTATTTGCATTCTTTGACCTCCACCACTTTATAGCTGCCAGATGTCCGGATCTAGAAATAAGCATAGTATAGCAAACTAACTAAAGGGGTTTCGTTGCTCTCATTATTGTGTCATATCTGACGTGGCCAGCTCTCCGTCTAATACCTTGCCTGCGGCCCATTACCGCTTTGAGTAGAAAGTGAACTCTAAACTTAACAATCATTTGTTTTTATTTTCTAACGAATTAATGGAATTTTAGATTTGAGGATTTACAAATTCGTAAGTAACCACGAATTTAATTTACTCCGTATATACATTGCCCACCAAAATAATAAATAAATCCTCAACTTTTTATTATGGAATGCATTACCTTGAGGAGTTGAAATAATGTTCACCTACCTACCTACCTTGGCTTAGTAGCCAAAGGGCGTTTTGCGAATGCAAAACTTCAACGCAGACCGCCGGCGCAGCAGTTAGTAATTTTATAATCTAAATTTCTAATCCATTCTCCTGTATCATTACAGTAAATTATGAAAAAAGTACACGATTCGATTATATTGCCGCACCACAACCCGGCCAGATGGTTAATAAAATTGATTTGGATCATATTTCCCCACAAACGGCCAGATAACATTCTAAACTGGAAGAGGCCTAAATACTTATGTAACCAACCCTGAAGGTGAGAGCTGAAGATTTCCTCTAATCAAATGATATAATTAATTATACATAAATAAGTTCGAAGAAACTAAGTGGTACGTGGTACATGAGACCTCCGAATTTGGAGTCTGTCTTGTCTTGCCATCAGGCTACCAATGCTCCAAATTCTGCTAAAAGCCTATCACTTCTAGCACTCTACACCAGCTACAGTAACCCTGCATTTCACAGACCCTTGATAATTAGGGCGGCCACCGACTATCAGACCGCCTGCAGCCCGCCTGACGATATCGGCCTGTCAGTTGTTCGGAGCCGGCAAATTTTTGTTCTAACTAACAGGCCGAGATTGTCAGGCGGACTGCAGGCGGACTGATAGTCGGTGGCCGCCTTTAGGGCGCACCACACCGTCGCCAACGGGCTTACAGTTTGAACCCGAGACCTCCAGATTGAAAGTCTGCCTTACCACCAGGCAACCAACGCTTCGAATTCTGCATAATCCGTGAGCCTGACGCAAACTTTGAAAATCGAAATTTCCAACTCCGTCTCTATCGTTCTTGCATATTCAAAAGAGAGTGATACAAATACACGATTCGACAAACGAACTGGAATAAGCCTGGGTCTAAAACAGCCAAGCTCTTCCAGGCATTCTATAGCAACTGCAGGGCTACATTTCACAGACCCTCAATAATTAGGACCCGCCGTCGCCAGCGGGCTTAATCGCCAATCCCGGCGCCGAGGTGCTAATGAACAATTCTAATTAATTTTTGATCCCCCTTTAAACGGAACGGAGTTTTTCAATGCGGGTTGTTTTGGATTTTTTTGTACCGCGTTGGTGGGAGAGCATACGACTTGGCTGATTGTCAAGGCAGACACCGAACAATGTGATAAGTAGATTTTGGATTTTTGTCATTAAACTTAGAATCTTGAGCTCTCTCAACGTTGATCGAGGAAATTGTGTCACCAATTTTATGTGGTCCATTTTATTACATTTTCAATATCGATTCACGAGTGTAACAAAATGAAAATTTTGTGTAACTTTGCGTGGAAATTTTCATACCAGATGAAGACCTCAATAGCCTTTAAAATACACTGGTTTAATTAATTATAATTAATTGCTTAGCAATAAAATAACATTTACATAATTTAATCGATTCTCACCGATTCCACAACCAAATTCAATTAGCCTACCTTATCCGTGTACAAAACCTATTAACACACCCGCATAGCCGAAAATTATAACTCCAGACACATTTTTGCCTACATGAACTAACCGATTTCCCTTAATTTTACTTGGCCATTAAGGAGTCTGTCATACCACAGTACCGCATTGCGGTTAGCCTGGTGCAGGCAATTATAGCCCTTAAGTCTGGGGGCGACGGGTCAAGTGCATGTGCTGAAAAGCCTTTTTTTCAGTGGACTCTCGAAACAAAGAGGCCGCGGCACGCACCTTGTCGTGACGGTGATCGAGATTTGAGCTGTTGTGACGTTGGCCGGTATTACTGTGGTTGTGAGGGCTTGAGCAACACGAGTTTGAAAGCAAAGTAGTTTGACATTATCATCATCATTGGCCAGTAGATTGTTGCAGCGTTAACCCTTTAACGGACAAAAGGGTGACAGAAATTATGCAAATTTTAGCCCTATCTCTTTGAAATAAAGCTAATATAATGGTGGGAAATATATTCCATCTGACTAGAATAAGATTAAAGTAGAATCCAGAATTTATGGAACACAAGAGATTGTCTTTTAGGCCTTGGGTTTTCTGACCACCCGTCGCCGGCGGCCGGCGACCGACGCCATACAAAACATCCGATCGAATCCGATGTTTAGTGTAAACAAGTTACAGAAGTTCTATGCTATCAGACGGTTAAGCTATTGTTGTAAATAAAACTACCGCTACATAAATCTGACAGAGTAACATTTACCAGGGTTAAGTAATCTCAGTCATTAGGTATGGTCTTCTGTTATGTGGAAGCTCAAGTGATAGAAACAGTATTAAAATTTGCATCTGAAAAGTATGTAGTATACCACCATTAACCCCATGGGAAAAAAGCCGTGGTGTACAAGTAGCCTGGCGGTGAGACGTCCGACTTTCAATCCGGAGGCCTTGGGTTCAAGCTCCGGCTCGTAGTTTATCGAAATTTATGTACATGAAAACATCGCGATGAAACCTGCATACATCTGCGAAGAAATTAAAAAACCGGCCAAGTGCGAGTCGGGCTCGCGCATGAAGGGTTCCGTACCATTATTAATTTATAAAAACCAGCCGTAGTAGCTACTCTCGAATAAATTATTATCGCAAGGTCGTATCTGCCTAAGTGTGTAGTTTTTTGGAGATAACTCAAAAACACCTAAACCGATAATGTTCAAAATAATTTTCGTTGCAAGAATATTTAAAGTGTGTCATCTTGATTTTTTTCATAATTTTTGGACTTACGGTTCAAAAGTTACAGGGGGGAACACAATTTTTATGACTTTAGGAGCGATTATTTCTGAAAATATCAAATAAATACAATAATCAAAAAAATCTTCAAAGAAACCTCAATTTTATTTTTAGAGACCTATCGATTGATGTGCATCATGTTGATATTTGGCAAAAAATTTTTTTAAAATTAGTCACAGTGTCCCAGCTAAAAATTATTTTAAGCAATTTCTCTACCAAACTAAGTAGCGGTAGTAACACACAATACACTTAATGTAAAAATTTGATAATCATACGTGTTATAGTTTCCGAGTAAAATGGCTGTGACATACGGACGGACAGACAGACGAATCTGTAAGGGTTCCGTTTTTTGCCATTTGGCTACGGAACCCTAAAAAGGTATATGTGTAGTTCTCAACACGTTTTGGGCCAGTAAGAGGAATATAGCCCGATCCCTCTCGTGCATGAGAGAGCTTGCGTCCAGCAATGGGACGTCTATAGACTAACACATTATGATTATATTATTAACCCCATGGGAAGAGCTCTTTAAAACATGTTTATCTTTGTAGATACCAAGCTTTACCCTAGGGTGGACACAGGAAGTCTAACACTTTATATAAAAGTATATCAGGGACGTTCACTCACGCCTCATTGAGCTCGGAAGAGTTACCCGTGAGCGTGAAGCGTAGTGTGCACCATGTGTGTCTTACCCTTTAGATAAAACGCAGCAAAAAACGATGTTCGCACTATATTTAGTACATTTTATTTAAAAACAAACGGGTTGGGTGGCGATACTGGCGATAAAAGGGTGGGAGGAGGTGAATAAATAACTATCAACAATAAATAACACACTCCACAATTCTATTTTACTCTTGATAGATACGTGATGGGGCGACATTTATTTAGGTACGTAGTCTAAATAGCATTTCGAAAGAATGAAGATTTGAAGACGAAATATCGAAGATCGGAGATTGGGATAAAGTATAACATATTTGTCGCCAGTTGTTTTTGTTTTTCATATACCTACAAGGATTTGTTGCTCTTAAAATTGCATACCATTTTTCCGTTCTAAGATCTTAGTCTATAGATTTCAATCAATAACCAACCTCTATAATCTTATACATCTACTAACCTAACGAATGATTAGTAGTCCGAAAGGGCCCCTATTTACATACTCAAACATTGGGCCAATGTTTGCCAACACTAGGTCGACACTCGGTTCGTTAAGGACAAAGTTCTAGCTTATACCAAAAGGTTCTAACTGAGTCAGGAGGCTTCGAGAGATAGAACCTTGTCGGTTGAACCGTAAAGATGCAGGGCAAAGCAAATTGTTTGATTGTTTAGGCTAAAATAAAAGGTGCTAAGGCACCTTTAGAAATAAGTGAGGCATTCTCTAGTAAAAGGTAACTCTAGTGGTTTTCATTTGATTCTTTACATCAATGGTAAGGAATGCAAACCGGTAAAAAACCGAATGAAAATTACCGGCAAATTAGAAAACCAGTAGTCGGCCTCGAACTGAGAACTCGCGATTTTTACTTGCAAACGAGTTGACCAATTTAACAAAACCATTGTGATTTCGCCTTCTAAGTAACCCCCTGATCGATCCTGCTCATATACGAACTCTCAAATTATATGTATCTGCTACAACCTCAAAGACGAGAAAAACGTTGCTCAAGTTGTCGCGGAACAAACTCTCAAAATCAAAAAGCCGAGACGTCTCAGTAGCCAGAAGTTGTTTGTAAAGTTTACGCTCTGCTCGTTTGATTACCGGTAATTCTCAATCTAAAAATTTACCAGTTACATTTCCTAATCAGTGGCATCTCATCGATTTTTGGCATAAGACCCAAAACTTTCAAAGAGTTTCAAACTTTTTTTAGACGCCTTGTCGCGAATTGAGCTCAACCGAAGTTAGATCGCATCGATATCGCGATGACAGTAATTATTTTATATAGCAACATTTTGCTGTTAGCAAAATGGCAGCAAAAGAAGCTAGTTCGGAATAATGTGTTTTACCCTAAAACCGGTGTCTACACGCCTTTTATTCTAAATTGTGCAACTGATTACTAATAACGTTATTTATTTATTTACAGGTAAGTTCAACAATTCAAGACGGAAAAAATTGAAAAAATATTAGCAGAGGTAAGTATAAAACTTGACACACAGCTTAGAAGGCGAAAAAGAAAACATGCCATGTAAGGTAAAGACACCTGCTTAGTGATCTTCTATTTGGAAAATTTGGTGTAATTAATTTCTACAAAGAACGATACACAAATTTTCCTTTTATATGTATTTTTCGTTGTTTCCTTTACCGTCATGCAAAGTCAATGAAAAATAGAAACGGTACGGATTTGAAAAATTAGGATAGGTCTATCCTCGTTATCTTATAAGAATCGAAACTTTCGTAAGATCTCGTGGCTTTGAGCAAAAACTTTAACTACCGATTCGTAAAACTCATTGCAAAGGTATTTTTTAAAGACCAACAATATTTTGGTATCACAGCAACAGTGTCCATCAAACCACGAGTTCAAATAAATTGTCCCGTTACACGTAATTTTCCCGAAACTGTATGTTTTCGCGACCAACATACCGCCGGGGGCGAACACGGTTCGTTGCATTTATGTAAATACTGTATTATTACATTTTATTTATTTTGTGTGGACCGCGACGATCTGGGTCATGTGTAATGGCTGCAAAACAAATAATGTTCCTCTGTTCTCGAAAATTCAAAGTTATAGGTACAATCGCCATCAGATATATCGGAGCGGCCAAGGTCACAAATATATGAACAACGCCTTTATTGTCAAGGCGATACAGATATTTCTGAGTACCGTGGCCGCTCCGATATTTTTAATGGGGAGTGTACAGTCACGAGCCCGGATTGTGAAGCCACTTGCTATTCATTGTTCGTAATTTACACGTGTATTAAATATGAGCGATGTAACTAACAGTTGTCAAGTCAGTAACACGGCTAAATTACGAACAATGGCAAGTCGCTCAACATTCCGGGTTCGTGACTGTACGTGATGCTCTTCAATAAACTAAAGTGCTGGTAGCCTGGCGGTAAGACGTCCGACTTTCAGTCTGGGGGTCCCGGGTTCAAACCCTTATTACCTATCATTTGATATTTAGGTAGATACATCGTGAGGAAATCTTTTGCCAATTCAATTCATTGAGCCTGGGGTCCGCTTGGCAATCTATCCCCATGACTTGGCGTAGGCACTATTTTTTACGAAAGCGACTATCATCTGATCCAACCCAAAAGGAAACTAGGGCTTAGATGAATTAAATCCAATAACATTTTCTTCACGATGTTTTCTTTCACTGAAACGCGATTGAATGATATTTCGTGGACGCGCAGTGTACCTATTGGTTATGGCGTACAGTCGCCATCAGATATATCGGAGCGGCCAAAGTGATCACAATGCATATATCTGAACAACGCCTCTATTGTCAAGGCGATAAAATCCATGTTCAGATATTTTTGAGTACCTTGATGGCCGCTCCGGTCTATCTCCGGCGACATATATTAACACTTACATATTAGCTACTCTCAAAAAATTTAATGTGTTTGTAATTTATTTATTTATCTGATCGTTTTGTCATTCTACATTTGGAAGTTTCAGAACATCAGGCCCATTAATAAATCTAAATTCAAATTGTAACACAAAATTCAAATGCAACAAATGCAGTTTTCAATTATGCCAAACTAATTAAATGATCATTAAACTGTTTTCATTTTGATTTATTGTTTTGTAGTCTAAATTTTCGCTAATGCTGCGTATGCTAACGATATAATTAATACATTTAATGCATGCTACATAAAGTGGGGGCACGGTAGAGCTCCCGCCAAGTCGAGCAAAATAAACAACAAAGGCACGGCCGTACTATCCTTTTCCTAGGCTATTTTTGATCCCCCTCTAATTCTGTTGTCGATAAATCTAGAAATCTGAAATTTTGTTTTAAGAGGCCATAACAAAAGTAGGTAGGATATATTCCCAAGATCATTGAATTTTAAAATATACTTTAAGAATTATTAAAAGTCAAAGTTCCTTAATTTTTTCACTGATTCACAATCTACGTATACAATGTGTTACAAAAATACTGGTGATCCCTTTAAGGGCATAATTGGTATCGTATTCTTATTGTAAAAAACTAAGAGAAAAAAAAATTCTCGCGAAAAAAATTTTTGGTTTTATATGGAGGGTTGGAGAGCTGGGATGACTCGCCCCATACAAAAAACAATTTTTCACCTCCAAAAAAATTTTCTCCTACTTTTTCCTACTCACAATACGACACCAATTATGCCCTTAAACGGATCACCAGTATTTTTGTTACACCTTGTATATTTATATAATAAATAGAATGGTGCATAATTGATTGCTTTTAAAACCTTGTTGATTTAGTAACTGTATAGAAAAGTCTATCGTGTGTCTGTCAATAGTTCCCGGTATTGACACTAAACAATTGTTATTAATATTTAACTAAGTTCCATAAATGGAACCTACTATTGATCGTATTGTTAGTCTTCAATGGTTGAAGTCGGCCCTGAACTGTAGAGCGACATTTTAACTGTAAAATCTTGATTTGGTATGAGTATGCTATGAATTTAGATAATAGTATATTGTGTATCGACGAGGTTAGTGAAATATTGCAAACGAGAGTAACTAATTGAAGTAATTACTCTAGCTGGCAATATCTTACCCCTAAATTACACATTAACCTTTCATCTCACTTGCGAAGAAAAAAAGACAAAATTCCAAGCGAAATAAATTTTAAATACGGCGAAATCACAGATTCAAACGTTATCTCGTCATTGTTTTTAATTAAAGGGTTTATCGAAGGCACAGATCGGCATACAGCCACAATTGACAAATTGGGTAAGTAAATAATATTTTGAACGGCTTTTATATGATTCAAATTATTTTTTCAAATCATGAACAAAAAAATACTGAAATGATCAACGTCAGTATTTTAAAAGTAAACATCATTCATAGACTCTCTTAATTCTAGATCTCTAGTAAATGGAGCCTTAAGAGTCGCCAGAACAGCTCTCATTTTAAAACAACATGCTTTAGAACCACGAAATTTGGCATAGGCATTCTAGTAGTACAGATCTATGTCGGTAATTCGTTTTCGTTGCTAAAAATTGTAATACAAAGAAAATGCAGCCAGTTACAGATTTACATACAAAACTAATTTTTGTTATATTTTCTTTGTATTAGAAATTTTTAGCAACGTAAACGAATTACCGACCTAGATCTGTACTACTAGAATGCCCATGCCAAATTTCGTGGTTCCAAAGCATGTTGTTTTAACCCTTTATAGGGCAATGGTCTCAAAAAAGACCACCTGTAACATCATATTTTTGTATTTTTTTCTTGTACAGAATTTTTAGGACTGTAGATTGGCGATGAGGCTAGAATCGAGCATTTTTTTCAGTCTTGCCCGTTAAAGGGTTAAAATGAGAGCTGAACTACTGGTGACCCTTTTAGGGGCATAATTGGTATCGCATTTTTATTATGAAAAACTATGAATATATTTTCTAATCGCGAAAAAAATTTTGGTTTTGTATGGAGGGTTGGCCGGCCAAGAGGACGTGTCCCATACAAAAAAAATTTTTTTC
This sequence comes from Pammene fasciana, assembly GCA_911728535.1. Classification (NCBI taxonomy): domain Eukaryota; kingdom Metazoa; phylum Arthropoda; class Insecta; order Lepidoptera; family Tortricidae; genus Pammene; species Pammene fasciana. Next base: position 5,938,196 of record OU452295.1, read on the forward strand.
GCGTCCAATAAATTTTTGTTCTACTTTTTCTTACTCGCAATACGATACCAATAGTGCCCTTAAACGGATCACCAGTATTTTAGTACACCCTGTATAATCTGTGGGTTTTTTTATCTTCAGTGTTCGAGCGTAGAGCGTGTAGCGAGCATGTAGAAATAGCGTGTACTCTCGGAGCGTACGCCTCGTGGCCGAGCGTGCAAAATGGCGCCCATTGTGCTCCGTTTTAATTAACCACGTGATTTATTTCATATCGGGCGCCGTAATAATTTAATATTGGTGTTATATGCTTGTGTGGACGACTTTACTTAGACTCCGCAATGTAAAGCATATTACAGGATCGAGTACTATTTCACGCATGGTCCAGTTGCCGTCAAATATATCGTAGCGGCCAGTACTCAAAAATATCTGAACACGCATCTTATCGCCTTGACAATAGAGGCGTTGTTCAGATATTTGTGACCACCTTGGCCGCTCTATTTAAATAGTTGTTTGGTGAAGAAAACCATGTTTTTCAAGCCAGGCAAAGTTGAGCACCGTAGGCAAAGTTGTAGCCGTTGACGTTATTAATGTTATAATGTAATTACAATGTGTTTGGACAGCTATAGTGGAGCCGATCATTGTAAAACCAAGTGCGGCCAAGCTTGGCACTATAAAACTTTGAACAGGTACTGGAAGATACCGAAAATTGCCAAGCCTTTTCTAAACCTACTTTAACGTCGTTTTTACAGGGTTTTACCCGTGGTACCACGGTTTTTGTACCACGGGGGACCACGGGATTTTTTTTTCCCCGTATTTTCCCCGTAGACCCCACTGCTCCAGTTTTAAGTTATCTTTTTGAATACGAAACTGTCCGTGGGCCCACGGGTCATTCCTCGAAAATAAATATTTCCCGTAGTCCCACAGCAATAGATATGTCATAAATTACGCCTCTAAATACTATTCTTTTTTTAATAGGCAAGGTAGGTTTTGGTTATTTTTTTTTTGCTGTGCCTTTAAATACTAGCAAATGAATACCATTCTCGAGCAGTGGGTCTATGGGGACAAAATTAGTACTCGTGGGACCACGGTTAGTACCCGGTTCTTTTCAAATAACCCATAGTCCCATTTCGGTGTTGTGGGTCTACGGGGAAAAAATTTTACCCGTGGTCCCCCGTGGTACAAAGGCCGTGGTACCACGGTTAAATCCGGTTTTTACACCTTGCACTCCAAATTTAGATTACTATAACACCAAACCAAACCCTTTTTTGTAATATTTACGTAAACATCGTTGACATAGCACGCTAAGGCCACATTAAACTCTTATCGAGCAGATCGCCCGAAAACAATCATTAAGATAATCAGTCAAAACGTGCAACGGTAATATTTTGATTTATTAGCTTTATCTGATCAGGTTTACGGGCACGCTTAACGTAACCGCGTTCGTATTAATTGACAGCACTTATAACTGATAGCAGTCAAGTACTTACTTATAGTAATTAGTTAATTACTCTAATTACTAATCTTTTATTATTAAACCAACCGGATGCGAGGCGCGCTCTCATATCTATTGGAAAAAGTCTGCCGTCTTTTGCGGGGGAGGGGAACGTCAAATGTATGCGAAACGTCAAAATAGCCACGTCAAATAAACGTCTGTCCATACAATGAGTATGACCACTGGTCATACATTTTTGGCAGAGGGGAACGCCTGTCAATGGCCACTCCGCTTGGTTTAAAGCTCTAAGTTACTAATCGAACGGACAAAGCATCAGCAAAGCCATAGACTTAAATATATAGTAGACGGCGATAGCCTAAGAACTTTTTGAGGCTCCGAGTATTTAGCGCCATCTAGTTCAGAGCCACCTAAACAGAGCCAATATGTGTCACCTAGTAACGAATATCGTACTAGTAGTACACTAGTCGTTACTAGGTGGCGCTGATTTTATCTCATACATGGCTCTGTTTAGGTGGCTCTAAACTAGATGGCGCTAAATACTCGGAGCCTCAAAAAGTTCTTAGGCTATGGCCGTCTACTATATATATATTTAAGTCTATGGCAAAGCGAAGTTCTTACAAACTCCGGACACAATTTCACCAGAACCCTTAGTGTAAACGTTTCACTAACGTAACGTAACGATTGTTACGTTACGTTACGTATTGTGAGTATCTATAGAAGTATCTCTACTCGGTGGTTTAGTTTTCGATACGTTCCACTTAGTGTGATGTGTTAAAAACCCCATAAACATTAAGACCTAACGCAAACGCAATCGTTACGTTAGCCTGGGCCTGGGGGCCGATTTTTGACAGCCGGACGCTCGAATAGGGGATATTACTGCAATATTCTGCCACCAGAGTGCAGCACTAGCAAACCGGTAAACCATAGAGTTTTTAATACATACTAGGCCTTAACAGTTTTTTACAAGTTTTCATAGATAATTTATAACGAATAAATATGTCATTTGCGCACCAAAGCGGTTTGTTTACAAAGGGCCTATCGTGAAACGAGAGAATCGAAGTTTTGACACGTGCCTCTCTATCGCTCGAGTATGAAAGAGTGACAGAGAACCAGGTAACGAAACTTTAATTTTCGTGTTTCGTTGTTGACCCTTTGGATGTGCTAGTGCCGCCCCCTACACAGAGTTTTGCGGAATATTGCCTATTCAAAAAATTCGAGCTCGGAAATAATTGCACACAAAAATTTGTCGCCAATTTTTTCGCATGGAATTAATAGTTTAAATAATCATTATTTTAATTTTTTATCGCTTTTATTTTTAAAACATAATTTCATCGTTTTATTCAGAGTTTTATATGTCACTTTCGAGTGCTCGAATCTCAAAAAGCACCCCCCTGGCTTTTGGGACGCGGGTGCGTATAGCCAACGTGCCAATCGTTAACTAACAAAGTTCCGCCTTCCGGCTGAATTTTGTCAGTGATGGACTGAATCCCGCTAAGAGTAGGACTGAATTCCGCTAAGTTACGCTGCGTATTAACATGCCGTACAAAACCATTCATCATATCATATGTAATGTATCGACGTGACCTTTACTCACCTTTTTTAATCTACCCTCCATTTATATTCGTTTTTGAATAAAGATGGAACTAAAGGATTCCCTCTGTTGCTTAATCCATTATAAAACACGGTTGCAAAGGTCATGCGAGTGTGAGTGAGACGGTTATATGTAATATGGGTGTGTTAGAAGGAGACGGTGGATCATCATTTACACATCAGGTGACCGGCTTTGAGGCTGACTTTCAGCTGCTAAATTGCGAGGAGGGAATTATATAGAGTAGATAATCTTCTATGGTATTATAATTTTAAACAAAAAGAACTGACTTTCCTAGGGATCCAAGAGGAAATGGCCGAGTTGCTGTAAAAAATAGTGAAATCACTATAGGTGTGCCTACAATAGTTGAAGAGTTCCCTCGATTTCTCCAGGATCTCATCAGATCTGGACTTGGTGACAGTGGGACATCTGGACCTGTACTGTCTGGATAGGTACTTTTTCAAAAAAAAAATTTTTCCAAAAAGTCGGACGATTTTTGCGGGGGACGGGAACAAAATAGCCACGTCAGATAAACGTCAGTCCATACAATGAGTATAACCACTGGTCATATATTTTCGACAGAATGGAACGCCTGTCAATGGCCGCTCCGGTTGATTAAATACTCTAGGTGAAAATCGAATTTCATACAAAATTAAACTTAAATCTTTGTATATCTAAAGTGGTATTAGCAACTCCATACAATCCCCGGAATGTACAGTCAACGGCAAAAACATGTTATCAATTTTGAACCTTATTACGTTAGAGTAAGGTGCAAGAGTGTGTACATATTTTTAGCGTTACTGTACCGTCGCGCTCAAAAGGCATCTTTGAGCCTACGGACACTCATACACTATTCACAGCCTCCCTGTACTCGCTTCTAATTCCCGGCAAAATATCACTTTACTCACTGTATACCAGAGATAAATACATAATAATGACTGTTAATTTCCGTAGTATCTCTACAGCTGCGAACAGCTGTCAACAGGTGCCGTCAAAAAATCTCGAAATTATAAATTGTTAATTTAGGCACTTTTCGATCCATAGAAATGTTTTTTCCTCATTGCATTCCTCAAGCTACAGCCAATTACGGCCAATTGAGCATGATTAATGATTATCTACATACATTCCTATTCTCTGGTATCTTTATACGGTAAAATAATCAACCAATATTAAACTTGGAGTTGGAGTTGATATTGGAGTTCATTTTCAAAGCATATTCTGACATTTCTGATTCAGACATTTAGGCGCTAGCTGTAATGGCTCCTCCACATGATGGGCCATCATAGAGACGCAGCTATGCGTTAGAGGGAGCTAACGATATTGCGATCTCGTTCCGTCGTATAGCTGCGTCCCTATGATGGCCCATCATGTAGAGGAGCCGTTAGGCTGGCTCTACATGATGGGCCATCATAGGGACGCAGCTATGCGTTAGAGGGAGCTAACGATACTGCGATCTCGTTCTGTCGTATAGCTGCGTCCCTATGATGGCCCATCATGTAGAGCCAGCCTAATGCGTAGTTAATGCTTTGGAGTTGTATTTAAGTTGGATCGTGTCTTAACTTGTTTTAAAGTTAGAATACGGCCCCTGTATGATAAATTGATCATCATGAAGATTGAAGCCCGTCACAGACGGAGCTATAATATATATTAATATACCGTAAGATACCGAGATATATATTACTTATAGCTCGGCACCCCACACGGGAAAGATATGAAAAGAGAGAAAGATATATCGGTTGTACGTCACGCCAGAGAAGAAAGGCAATATACCTCAAATATACCGAAATATATCGTAATATATCGAGCTATAATATATATTATAGCTCCGTGTGTGGACTCTGTCAAATAGTACGTAAAATATATCGTAAGATACCGAGCTATAATATACAGTGTGTTTCTGTAATAGGAGCAATAAATTAAAACGTAGATTCTACTCCTCAAACCAGGAAACGTTTGTTCAGCGACTTTAAAAAATAACTTATGGTTTGATTTTTAGGACACTTTAAAGTTTTTTCGAACACTCAATGTATTCCGAAATTGACTATGTCTGTAGTGTGACAAGCAATGTCAATTAGTCGGATTTTAAGGTTCATTGAAAATACTATTTAGTTTGTATGAAAAAGAGACAATCTACAAAATACATATTTTTTTAAAGTTGTTGAACAAAAGTTTTGTAGTTTGAGGAGTAGAATCTATGTTTTAATTTATTGCTCCTATTACAGACACACGCTGTATACTATAGCTCCGTCTGTGACGGGGTTTGACAGTCGTTTTCCTTACATATCTCTATCACTATATCACTTTACTAACTATAAACTAACTAGGGACACAAAAGTTCTTACAGTAAACATTTACAGCGACCCGACTTGTTAAAAGTTTCCCTTTTGCACTTTGACTTTTCGACGGATTTTTCTTTTGTGACTTCGGTGTGAGTTTACTTAGGCGCCGTGTTTTTCATCATCATCATATATTTAAGAGCCAGGCTCTTGTCGGTGGAGCAATTTCCATGCCTGTCTGTCATTTGCCTTCTCCTTTACAGCCTGATAGGACACGACGTTTATTTTTTCCTTTACTTGATCCATGTATGCTCTCCTTGGCTTTCCTGACTTCCTTTCTGCCTCAACTCTACCTTCTATGATATTTCTTATAAACTCATCGTGCCGCAGCACGTGTCCAAGCATCTTCCCTCTCCTGTTATCTATGGTTCTCAACAAACTTCTCTTCTCTTTTACCATACTTAAAACTTCTTGATTGGTTTTCTTTTCTTTCCAGCTGAACTTTTCCATGCGACGCCAACACCACATCTCAAAAGCCTCTAACCTCTCCCTATCACGTTGCCTCATAGACCACGTTTCGCAACCGTATAGGGCTACGCTCCAGATGTACACTTTTATGAGCCTTTTACGTGTTTTTAGTTCAGCTAAATTATAAACTTGTACAGTCACCGGCAATAGTATGTTCTTACACGAAGGCCGCAAAAATATGTGACACGGTCTTATGGCCCTACAAATAAGAGCGTGTCACATATTTTTGCGGCCTTCGTGTAGGAAGATACTATTGCCGGCGACTGAACAGTCGCTATCAGATATACCGGACCGGCCAACGTCCCCAACATGGTCACAAATATCTGAACAACGCCTTTGTCAAGGCGATAAGGTGCTTGCTCAGATATTAGTACCGTGGCCGCTCCGATATACAGGGTGTCCCAGAAATCGACGTCAAGCCGTGAATGGATGATAGACCAAGTTATAACAGTTATCAGAAAAATCCAAAAAAAATCTATCACATGGTCACTTTAAAAACTTACTAGAAGTTAAGAGACCAGGGGGGGTGATTTTTGAGATTCGAGCACTCGAAAGTGACATTTAAAACTCCGAATAAAACGATGAAATTATGTTTTAAAAATAAAAGCGATAGAAATTTAAAATGATGATTATTTAAACTATTCCATGCGAATAAATTGGCGACAAACTTTGGTGTGCGATTATTTTCGAGCTTGAATTTTTTGAATTCGAGCGTCCGGCTGTCAAAAATCGGCCCCCAGGGCGTGAATATTCTAGTAAATTTTTAAAGTGACCATAATTTTTGAAGAACATGTGATAGATTTTTTTTTTGTATTTTCTGAGAACTGTTATAACTTGGTCTATAATCCATTCACGGCTTGGCGTCGATTTCTGGGACACCCTGTATGTGATGGTGACTTATTTCATCGTAAATTACGCTATTTATGCCGGGTAATTTAGAAATCTTAACAGTCGCCAGGACGCTAGCGTGAACTCGCGTTCCCATACAAACGTTCAGCTCTCATTTTAAAACGACATGCTTTAGAACCATGAAATTTGGCATGGGCATTCTATTAGTACAGATCTAGGTCAGACATCCGTTTTCGTTGCTAAAAATTGTAATACAAAGAAAATTCTAAAGCATGTCGTTTTAAAATGAGAGCTGAACTACGTTTGTATGGGAACGCGAGCGTCCTGGCGGCTCTTAAGTCTTTTAAATATTAGCCAAAACCTCTAAAGGCAACTGTTTCATACAATGTGTAACAAAAATAGTGGTAATTATGTATAAGGCATAATTCGTATCGTATTCCGACTAAGAAAAAGTAAGGTATTTTTTTTAATGCGAATAAAAAATATGGGGTACGTAGTACCAGCCGGCAAAGTCAACCCTCTAGGGGCTATTCATAAATTACGTCATTTCAAAATAGGGGGGGGGGATATTTCTATCGGCTATTTCATATCAAATCCAATAGCAAGAGCGGAGTCCATTAATATTATTGGATCGGAAACCCTAGGATCTAGGCACAGATTACCTACCACTAGGTAATGCAAGTCAATCGCCAGATCGCCACCAATAATCTGACCAATAGGTAGTTTCGAAGACTGCTGATCTCTTCGGATTGCGAAGTTACTCCTTAAAATTATTTTGAAACAGTGTTGTGACTTTATTATTTTGACATGAGTACAAACGTCATATGAAAACAATACCAATAAAAGTATGAGTATAAGCCGTTATTGTTTCATTTTACAAAATACCTAAGCGGTTTTTCATTTAAAAATGACTGATGTTGCTATCCGTTCGCCTATCAAGTGCCACACAGTGCTTCTCCTTCACTTTCGTTCAAAAGGATAGAGACTTAATTTAGCTATTAATACAGCTAGCAGATTTGGTCTGACAAACTAGGTTTGTAAGAGTAGGTACAGTCGACGTCAAAGATTTGTTTACAATTTTGGACCTTACTGCTCTGTAATAAGGACTGTACAGTCACCGGCAATAGTATCTTCCTACACGAAGGCCGCAAAAATATGTGACACGCTCTTATGGCCCTACTAATAAGAGCGTGTCACATATTTTTGCGCCCTTCATGTAGGAAGATACTATTGCTGGTGACTGTACAACTGAAGAACAAATCAAATTATTTTCAATAAATATTTTGATTTGTTTATAAACGTATATAGATGTCATATACAGAGGAAAAAGTGAGACTAGGCCTGTGGTGTCAAGGCTGGGATCGAACCAGTGTCTTCTGCATTTACGGCAAGAGCAGGTATAGTAAAAACTAAAAATACAATATGGCCCTCTTCATCTATGCTCCACTACATTACAACTCTTAGCGAACTATATTTTACTACATAATTCAACAGCGACTATAATATGTAGAAACCGTCTTCCTTTTAAGCGCTTCAAAATGCGGTGTCTACGAGAAGTAGTCTACAGATCTAGGTTATTGGCTAACGGACGGTATCGTGATTGGTTCTATTATATAACATCATTAGTATTATACAGGCGGCTTAAGGCCAGATATATCCAAACGATTCATAGCATTCTCAATTTAGTTTAGTTAAAGAACTGACTTCACTTAGGATCCAGCTTTCCAACAGCAAATGCCAGAATTGCTGTAATAAATACTCAAGTCAGTATAGGTGTGCCCATAATAGTTGAACAGCTCCATTGATTTCTCCACCAGGGTCCCATCATCACATCCTGACCTGATGACAATGGGTATACCATTTCAAACAAAAAAAATGGCAGTTATAGGGACTGCCGATAGAAGTGAAAACGTTCAGTATTAAAACTTGAAATTTTATAATTATTAATATTAATTATCATTATCAACATCAATCGTCTTCTCCGAGCACCATATATTAAAAGCATACAGAAAAATATTACTTACAAAATTAAACTTAATTTGACCGACTATAAGTTTAAATATCGAACGAGCCTTCCAACCCAAGGAAAACCTTGTGATGCGTTTTTGTTTTCGTGACGGTGTCGGTGACGCGAACTCATAAGATTTCCCCCTACCAAAAATTACCCAACGCGGCTAAAGAAGTTTTCACTTCAAAAATAATTTTGCCAAATCGTTGCAGCCATCTTAAAAAAAACAAGTAAACACAAAGATCCCAAGGAATTGAGGACGTTCTCCGCCCGTTTACTGACGGGTCCAGGCAGGGTGAAGTTTAAGAACATACCGGGGTCCGAAACATTTACTTTTTATGTACAGTACAGTAAGTAGAAAAAAAATTATTTTGGTTTCCTTGACAGCACACATCATTGATATCAACAACAAAGTAAACATGGTTAGTTATTTTAAGCAAATGTCAGTTGAGGTGTAACGAATCGGAAAAGCCTCTGGCCTTTTATTCTTAAGATCAATCTAAACCCAAATATGTCAACTACTTTTATCACTTATCACTGACCTTTATATGTCATCCCTTATCAATTTATAAATAAACTGTCATCGATACAGGAAATGCACGACAATGTCGACAATTCGAATACTCTTATCTTTTAATATGGCACACAGATAGTGGCGGCGCGTCCATATAACACGATTCCCGTCGGCTTTCCTAATGTCCAGGCGCCTGAATAGTTTTCCTACAGCTCATGAAGAAATTTTAAGCCAAATAACGCTCCGGCTTGCCTAAGATAAAGTTTCACCCACCGCGACTGACAGAGACGTACCTACAAATAATTGTTTAGAAGAAGAAAATAGAAGAAATATGTATAAAAGAAAAAAAAATTGGCAGTTACAGGGACTGCTGATAGAAGTGAAAACTTAGAACTTTTTATTTTACACTTTACATTTCATTTTACATGTTTCTCAATCGTATGGCTTGTGATGCGTTTTTGTTTTCGTGATGGTGTCGGTGGCGCGAACCTATAAGATTTACCCCTACCAAAAAATTCCCAACGCGGCTAAAGAAGTTTTCACTTCAAAAATTACCGGAACCACAAAATGTATACCTATAATGAGTAGTGTTTATTTACGAAATGTTCCCTTAGTGAAGCAAGTAGAACCTCGTCGAATCCCCAAAAAATTGGAAAGTGGGTTACTAAAGGGAGTAAAAGACCCCTTTCTGACCCACTATTGTTGACCCTGTAAGCGACCTACGACGGCCTTTTTTAGCTCTGCATTTTCATGTCAAGGTTACCTGTATCGTGTCGAGCGGGTATCGTATTCTAACTTCAAAATACACAAACAATACATTGGAAACAATCTTTCCCAAACACGACTCCAAGGACATTCTCACGTTAAAACACATTTAGACATGATACAACTTCAATATAAGTACTGCTAATAGCTTCTAAACCCCTGAATCAGAAATATCAGTACCTATTTGCTTGAAAATTATTTCGATGCGACTCCAACACAACTTCGAATATTGGTTGATTATTTGTTGTGTTGGAGTTATGTTTGAGACAGATTGTGTTTTTAATGTAATGTAAAATGAAGTATTGTTTTTATGTATTTTAATATTAGAATACGGCACTGTTGTCGAGCGGGCCACAGCTATCCTATAGATACATATCTATAGCATAGACTTCAAGATATAAGAGCCTCAAAAAGTTCTTAGACTATGGCCGTTTATTATATATTTAAGTATATATCTATAGATATCCGGATAGCCCTTTTACAGTATTTCCATTGAAAGTAGAAAATAAATCATACCATTAGTGTTTGTATTGAAACATTATCTTATCAAGAATAGATTACAAAGAAATAATAACAAAATTCTGACATATTCAATTGAGATTGGCTGGATAGTATCAAACTTTTTCAATCTAGCAAAATCACTTTTAGATTTATAAAAGTTTGGATTGAAGAAAGTTGTAGTTATGGTTCTTTAAGTGAGCGACTAATATTTCTTATAAATAATTCATAGGTATTTTTCTGATCATTATTTACAAACAGAGATCTTAACCGGTATTTTCAGATATCCCCGAAATAATGTGATATATTTTATTATTTTATAGGCTTCATGTAGAACTCGATATTGTATAGGTTTTGCCTTGGTGTTATTAGATTGGCTCGTTAAAAATGAAATCGAAAAAAAGGAACGAAATTAACCGGCATCTTAGTATGGAGAAAATACCGGTTTCCGAGTGGATTTACCGGATTACTGATGTATTACCAAAAATTATTTGCCAGATTTTCACTTCCCAAATAATGTTTCCCAAAAACATAAATACCAAATAATCATTTCCCAACTAAATAATACGCAAACATTTTTTTGGCAACTCAACAATATGCAAATAAATTTTCGGCAATTCCTTATTTTGACAATTTTCACTTCACCAATTTTTAATTAACCGAATGCATTAGTTGCCAAAACATACGAAACGCAAAACAAGTCATGGCAAACGTTTCATTCAGTAAATATTTTTTTAGCAAATGACCCGTTTGGTAATTTTTTATTTCACAAAATTTCATATTCCAAATCATCATTCAGCAAACTAATTTATCCCAAATCGTAATCAGGCAAATTGTCTTTTAAACAAAAATCCGTTTGGTATAGTTTTTGCATTTTACAAAAATTCGTTCAATTTATAATCATATCCCAAATTATGGCATCAACAAACAAATGATGGCAAATAATAAGACAGTTAATGTTACCGTTTACTAGGATTTATGACAGAAATTAATTTCCGTGGGGTCGCGGTTCTAACCTAACCTACTTTTCTGACAAAAGTTCGTTCCCGTGGGGTCGCAGTTCTAACCTAACCTAACCTACTTTTGTGACAGAAATTAATTTCCGTGGGGTTTGCGGTTCTAACCTAACCTAACCTACTTTTCTGATAGAAGTTCGTTTCCGTGGGGTCGCAGTTCTAACCTAACCTACTTTTCTGACAGAAGTTCATTTCCGTGGGATCGCAGTTCTAACCTAACCTAACCTATTTTTCTTACAGAAGTTCATTTCCGTGGGGTCGCGGTTCTATCCTAACCTAACCTACTTCTTCTGGCAGAAGTTCGTTTCGATGGGAGGTCACAGTTCTTATCTAACCTAACCTACTTTTCTGGCAGAGGTTTGTTTCCGTGGGGGTCGCGGGTCTAACCTAGCCTAACCTACTTTTCTGGTTTTTAACGCTGGATTTTTCTGGTAAATATGCTCGGCGGACAAATCAAACCATGTATGGCGCTATTCAGATTTCAGATGCATACGCAGACAAATCCATGTCCAGTAAGCTATTGGACTAAACATTGCTTTGGATTTAAACCATTTGTCCAGTAATTTATTTGATAAAATAAAAGTTGAGTAAATATTTTCTGTCCAATTAATACATTTAACAAACAATATTTTACTAAGCTATGCTTTGGATATATTTCATTTGTCCACTGATTTATTTGACAAAATGAGGGTTGAGGAAACATTTTTTGTCTAAACATTTATTTGGATAAAAATCATTTGTGTAAGCATCTATTTGACAAAATTAAAATTGTGAAACATTTTTTGTCCAAGTGAAACATTTGGCAAAACATCAGTTGGTCTATTGAAAGTTGCTTGAGTAATAATTTGGGAAATGATCATTTGTCGAAACTTTAAATTGACAAATGAGTATATGGGAAAGATTGGGTTGACAAATGTGCGGTTGGGAAAGTTTGGTTGGGAAATGAAATTTGGTCAAAAATATTTTGGTCAAATGGCAGGATCCCGGATTTACCTGTCCAACGAAGCAAATAATATTAGACACAAATGGTCGTTTTTAGGTTAAGTAACGCCTAGGATTGTCTTATTGAAACGCGAATGCGCGATCATCGCCAGTTCGCGCGAATTTTACTCGTACGTTCGCGCGTTCGTACGAGTACCTAAAATTCGCGCGAACTGGTGATGATCGCGCATTCGCGTTCTATTAGGACGATGCCTTTTGCACATATCTTCGGCGCGCCGCAACTCACCAATGTGCGACATGCTTAACTCGCTCAACGGGCTCTTGCCGACTGATCAACTAGTGGATATTTTTGCTGATACATGGTCGAAGCTGATATCCAGATGCCTCACTTACTGTGAGAATGATGAATGCATGACTGCGTAGATGGCTTATTAGTAGAATACTTAATTAGTTCCTAAGCTGTGTAATGTTTAGATTTAGATTTTAAATATAACACCAAATGTAACTGGTGTAAACCGTTCTTGTGCAGAATCGACAACGCGGTACCACGCTTCTCGTTTATCCGCGAAACCTGAGCGGATCGAGAGCGAATTCGTGAGTCACGGTTCCACGGTGTCATTTCCGCTCTTGATTTGCTCTATTCGCTCAAGTTTAGCGGCGAAACGTGTAATGCGGTGGCGATTCCTCTGCAGATATGTGCAAAAGGCGTAATATGTCAGTCGGGATAAATACGCTTGTAGGGTTAACTGCGTCTAAAAAGAATAACACTTTAAGAGTCGCCAGGACGCTCGCGTGAAGTCGCGTCTCTATACAAACCTAGTTCAGCTCTCATTTTAAAACGACTTGCTTTAGAACCACGAAATTTGGCATGGGCATTCTAACAGTACAGATCTATGTCGGTAATTCATTTTCGTTGCTAAAAATTGTAATACAAAGAAAATATAGCAAAAATAAGTTTTGTATGTAAATCTGTATCTGGCTGTATTTTCTTTATATTACAATTTTTAGCAACGAAAACGAATTACCGACATAGATATGTACTACTAGAATGCCCATGGCAAATTTCGTGGTTCTAAAGCATGTCGTTTTAAAATGAGAGCTAAACTACGTTTGTATGGGAACGCGAGCGTCCTGGCGACTCTTAAATCCTTTCCTTTTCATTGCTACTCGTAGTTCTTATTAGCTGACTGCCTTAAAAACTCACGTTCAGTTTTACCGAAGTCTCATGAGTCGGCAATATACAATCATGACGCCATTATGTAATATGCAAGGAAGTGTGCAAATCTTAGCATCGTAACGGGAATTAGGGTTGTCACTTTTGTATTCAGTATTTATTTTGTTTTTGTAAAAGCATTGTATGACAGAAATATAAACATGTGATGAATCGGTTTAATAGACTATAAAAAATTTTGGTAAAGTTTTACAATCAATAATACAAAAAATATCCTTTTTACTTCTCATGCTCGTAAAGTTTCACTTTATGCTGGGTATAGGCGGACTAAAACTCAATTTTATGCACAAGTGCATAAAAAATTGCCATTGTCAAAATAGCCTTAGAAGAAGTCAATTTTTTATGCACTTGTGCATAAAATTGAGTTTTAGTCCGCCTATACCCAGCATAAAGTGAAACTTTACGAGCATGAGAAGTAAAAAAATATAAACACTTATGAAAGAAATTCCTATTCTTTTTATTTCCTCACAATCGAAGTAAAAAGTAGAGTGTATAACTCGTCCATAAAACCCATTTTACGCTCGTACTTTATATCCATCCTCGCTCGCAAGCTCGCTCGTATGGATAAACGCCTCGCGTAAAATGGTGCGTTTTATGCACTTGTTGTACAATCTACTATTAACAATACTTCCTCTCTCTTATCAGTATTTTGTGGCACTTTTTTATACAGTTTTATTTAGCTTGACCCCGTATATTTGTTTGTTTATTTGTTTATATCATTATATGCATCAAATCTTGTAAGTTAAATTTCAACCACTTCCCGGTGTCTGATTGAGCTGAAATTTGGTATACTTCCGTAGTTTACATGAAACTGCTACTAGGTACAGTCAGCAAGTTTATCTACAAATAAACAATTACTATCTATTTTTCTATCTAAATGATTACCGGGCCACTCGGATCACACAAACACGAGTATTGTAAATAATAAAACTGCTATCAGAGACAAGCTTCAGAGATTAGCGAGTCAACGGCCGGGCGGGCTAGGTTGAAACGGCTGATCCTTTATTTTTCACTGTTCAAATAAAATCCTGTAATCCGATTTACACCCATTTGCAGTGGTCGGATCCACTTAAAGTTTTTCTGTGGTTGATGTATTTTGTGCCACTACTTTTAGATTTAAGGATTTACTAATAAAATCACTGGCTTAACTCCGAAAAACTTCGTAGAAATATCTGCTGTAATTCTTGGGGTTATGTTGGAAAGCACATAAATCAGTCAAATCTTTTTTACACCACGACTATGAAAAACAAGGATGCGGCCCAGCTGATGATAAGCAACTATGGAAGCCTATGGGAATTAACAAAAAAAGGTGTACCATTTACTTTTTTTGGAAAACCTAACAATCCTAGAAAAATCTACTTAGAATCATGAGGACTATTTATATAAATAATAAAAGCGCTGGTGGTCTAGCGGTAGAACGTTAGACTTTCAATCAGAGGGTCTCGGGTTCAAACCCCGGCTCGTACAACTTAGTTTTTCGGAACTCATGTACGAAATATCATCTGATATTTATACCAGTCGCTTTTCGGTGAAGGAAAACATCGTTAGGAAACCGCACCTAATCCTAACAAGGCCTAGTTTTCCCTCTGGGTTGGAAGGTCAGATGGCAGTCGCTTTCGTAAAAACCTACGTCAATTCCTGGGATTAGGTTGCCGAGCGGACCCCAGGCTCAATTGAGCCGTGGAAAGACCAGGACAAACTCTAGGAGAATGTATGGAATGACGAAATTTTGTTTCGGAAAACCCACAAAAATGTGTCCCATGTACGTTGTCATCCCTTAAAATATAAAGGCGAGTTCACTGTGTTGACGGCTAAAGGAACAATATTATTGTCAACTCACTGCAATCTTAGCTAAATTTATTAGCGCTCGGCAAAACATGCCCCTAACACTTGTTGCTGGCAACCCTAAAGGTTTAAAATAATACCCCGTTACCAAGCGCCTTAAAATTAATAGGGGTATTAAAATTAAGCGGGTTTCAGACAAACTGCTTTTTACTGGAGATTGGGGCGCGTTAGCTCGGCTATCCATTCATAAAACGTTTACTCATTTACCTGTCATAATATTTGCATAATAATAAACCATCCGAACACATCTTATAGTATCTTATTTTTAAGACAAAGGTGTGTCATTTATTTTTACTACGCAAAATTGTACTTATCTTTAAGACTTGTTGCATTACTGTTTTGAAAAAATTAGTCCCGCCGAGTTTCTTGCCGGTCATACGTAATACTTCTCGGGTCAGAGGTGTAGGGTTTAGAACCGGTGGTAGATTTTTCTCTCTGAAATAATACAATTCTAACGTTTCACCTTCGATGAAAAGTTCTGTCGGAGAAACGTGCATCGTCGAATCGCCTGTCGGAGAACCGTTATTACAGATTCATAAATGAATATTATTTATTACGATAAAAATAAATACATATCAAAAATCGTCACGTCAATTCATTCATGTCACGTTTCTTTGACGTTGCTACGAGTACGTTCAGTATTTTTTTTTTTTAATATTTTATTAAGAATAGACATACAGATATAAAATTAACTCTATTTATTAAATAACCATTTTGATCTCTAAATATTATATATTTTCTTTACGAGCAACTATTACATTTTAAACAAATAACCACTAAAGTTCTTATACAATCATAAAAAAGTATGGATAACTCGTAAAAAGCGTCAGGCCGCAAAACTTGTCAAAATTTGAAATCGCCATCGCTGCCGTTCGAAATTCATTTCATGTGTTTCGCGATTGTTTTCACTTTTGAGTCAGTCTAGTTGGTGGCAGTAAGGCAACTTAGTCGGCTTCAAGTGAAGCTAATTTTAAGTGTTCTAATTAGTTAAAGTTAGTAAATCAATAATGAGGGAAATCGTGCATATACAGGCGGGGCAGTGCGGAAACCAGATTGGTGCAAAGGTAAGATTCATTTCATGGTATATTTTAAGGAGATTTGTCTGGTTATTTGAATATAAGTAGAATTAATTTTGTACGAGATCTTGGTATTAAAAACTGACCACTTTACTGCATTTTAAATAATGCTTATAAAATATTTTTGATACAACAATATAAAGCAAGACTTTGGGCTCATTTTGTTAGTTCTATGCCCATATTTTAATTATGAAATTAGGTACTTTCAATATTAATAAAACGTCAAGAATTTTAGATCTTGTCCACGTTGACAAGTCCCTTAGAGCATACCGTTAAGATAAGCTCTAGGTTTAAACAGGAGCCCGCATTACTATGTTTATAAAGTTGTCGGTTAATGTGATTAGTTGCTTATCACGGACTACATCATGCCAAATTTAGTCAAAAGATTTATTTGAGCATCGAGCATAGACGCCCGATATAAATAGTTGTAACAAAATCTAAAAAGCTATTTCCTTTCAGTTCTGGGAGGTGATATCAGACGAACATGGCATCGACCCGACGGGGACGTACCATGGAGACTCTGACCTTCAGCTTGAACGCATCAATGTCTACTACAACGAAGCCACGGGCGGCAAGTACGTGCCTCGAGCCATCCTGGTCGACCTGGAGCCAGGCACCATGGACTCCGTGCGCTCAGGGCCCTTCGGACAGATCTTCCGGCCGGACAACTTCGTTTTCGGACAGTCAGGCGCTGGTAACAACTGGGCGAAAGGACACTACACCGAAGGCGCGGAGCTCGTGGACTCAGTTTTAGATGTCGTCAGGAAAGAAGCGGAAGGCTGCGATTGTTTACAAGGATTCCAATTGACGCATTCCCTTGGCGGTGGTACTGGAGCAGGCTTAGGGACGCTTTTGATCTCAAAGATTCGAGAGGAGTACCCCGATCGCATCATGAACACATTTAGCGTAGTACCATCGCCAAAAGTATCAGACACTGTAGTTGAACCTTACAACGCCACCCTATCCGTCCATCAGCTGGTGGAAAACACTGATGAATCTTATTGCATCGATAATGAGGCCTTATATGATATTTGCTTCCGAACCCTTAAGCTAACCACGCCGACTTACGGCGATCTGAACCATCTAGTATCCGCGACGATGTCTGGAGTAACAACTTGCCTGAGATTCCCTGGCCAGCTGAATGCGGACTTGAGGAAACTGGCTGTGAACATGGTGCCGTTCCCTCGTCTGCATTTCTTCATTCCCGGCTTTGCGCCGTTGACATCCAGAGGCAGCCAGCAATACCGAGCCTTGACGGTTCCTGAGCTAACTCAGCAGATGTTCGACGCTAAGAACATGATGGCAGCGTGCGATCCTCGTCACGGAAGATACCTGACCGTCGCTGCTGTGTTCAGAGGCCGCATGTCAATGAAAGAAGTAGACGAACAGATGATGAATATACAGAACAAGAACTCCTCCTACTTCGTGGAGTGGATTCCGAATAACGTGAAGACAGCTGTGTGCGACATCCCGCCGCGAGGGCTGAAGATGTCTGCTACATTTATTGGTAACTCTACCGCCATCCAAGAGTTGTTTAAGCGTATTTCTGAGCAGTTCACGGCTATGTTCAGACGCAAGGCGTTCTTGCACTGGTACACTGGAGAAGGCATGGACGAGATGGAGTTCACTGAAGCCGAGAGCAACATGAACGACTTGGTGTCGGAGTACCAGCAGTACCAGGATGCGACGGCCGAGGAGGAAGGAGAGTTCGACGAGGAGGAGGAGGGCGGAGATGAAGGCGACTAGGCTTTTATAAGTGGTGATTTTTTATTTTACGTTTATTTTATGATTTACTTTGGATTATATTTGTTTAAAAAACGACTACTTTTATTCAATAGTTAGCAAGAGTTAACTATGATTTTTGACAATTTATTTGTAACAAAACTGTCCTTTCTTAACCTTTTCAACGCCAAGAGCCATTAAACAAGTCGACTACTGTCGTGCCTACCACGCCAACAACCACTAAAAAGGCTATGGCAGACGCTGTCAAATCAATTTTACTGTTGACAGATAAGGTTTAAATTAGTATCTCACTAGTTGAAATGTTGGCGTGTATGCCACATTTTGATGCGAGAGAGAAAGCGTTGAAAAGGTTAATGAGTTGTCAAGGTGTCAGGGCTGCTCTACATGATGGGCCATCATAGAGACGCAGCTATACGACGAAACGAAATCGCGATATCGTTAGCTCCCTCTAACGCATAGCTGCGTCCCAATGATGGCCCATCATGTAGAGCGGCCATCAAACGTAGCTGTGAAATATTGCGGCTGGTTTCTTGTATGGTCAGCAACAGAAGTAGCTAAGCGGGCAAGGTCTTCAAAATGATCTCGACATCACTTGACTGTCACGTGTCGACGTCTAGAATGTCTATAGGTAGATACTAACTTTTGGGCACCTCGCCCGTCTACTTCTGCTGAATGTACTAGCACAATGGTGACAAATAAGCATACTGTCCGAGTGATGGTAAGCAGCTACCGAAGCCTATGGACGCCAGCAACTCCAGATGTGTTGCAAAGCCCTAGTATAAAGATTCACTGTGTCAACACACTGCATCCATATTTACAAACTTATAATACTTATACAGTCGCCATCAAATATATCGGACCGGCCACGGTACTCCAAAATAACTGAACATGCACTTTATCGCCTTGACAATAGAGGCGTTGTTCTGATATTTGTGAGCACCTTGGCCGCTCCGATATATCTGAGCGCGATTGTACACAGGATAAACGAATGTTCCATTTTCCTTTTAGCGAAGTAATTAAACGGAACTCGGCAGCCATCGCGCGCAGTGACCGCTAAATATTAAATGCTGTTTTTTTTCCACTCGGTAACTATTTGCAATGCAACACTGCAAAAGCACGGGCTGTCGCATTTGAGCGGAATTCAGCACGTATCTCAGTGGAATTCAGCCAACCATAAATACCTAATATTCAGCCCTGTCCAGAAATTGTCTATGGGGTCTTGTTTTTTGTAAGCTCTTAGACATTTTTAAAGTTGTCCGATTGGTCATTTTAAATTAAAGTTTCACGCATACGCCAACATCATTGTTACCATCACCTGCTACAACTTTGCCTACGATGCACAACTTTTCCTGGCTTGAACGTGGTTTCTTTACCAAACAATTTCAGGAATAAGATATACGAGTAAATAGCTGTTTGGTGAAGAAAACCATTTTTTTCAAGCAAGGCAAAGTTGTGCATCGTAGGCAAAGATGCAACAGTTGACAGTAACAATGATGTTGGCGCTAAAAGATAGTAAATAGAACTCATAATCATAAGTATCATGTTTGCATCTTTCCTAACTGTAAACCATTTAAGTGTTCCTAGGCCATTCCAAACCATTCCATTCCAAAAGGAAAGAAAAGCAAAGGAAAGGGGTTCAAATTAATTTTCTTGGTCGTCATTTCACGAAAGTAATTAAAGCAATATCGCGTCCTTTACAAACTGGTTGCTAAATAATAACGCTATTTACTTTAAACTCGGTGCCATTTGCGTTGCATCCATTTAAACTAGCCTGTTGATATTGGCTGAGTGCTCAGTAAATCTTTGATTTTAACTATCAATAATTATCATCATCATCTATAAGACGTCCACTGCTGAACATAGGCCTCTCCTTTATTAAAGGGGGGGTTTGCCATACGCGCCACGCTTGGCAGGCGCAGTTTTTTTTTTGTTTATTGTTGTTTAGGCTTTGGGAAGATGCTGCTGCCCATCTCCCGATATATTCCCTTAGCAGACTCCTACTGCAACCACGGGACGATATGGTGGGGGACAATTCTAAGGCCGGGCACCTCACGGCTCAATAATAATGCCTACCTATAATACATTTATAAATTCAAAATATCTTTTCTTAATTATCTACCAAAGACCACATAATATTTGGACAGCAATTTTTATACTCATTCGCGTTCCTTCAAAATGCAGATTATTTTCGGTATCAGGTGCATCAACGCCATCTATCGAAAGGAAGTTGAATTATTTTGACATCATTAAATTGCCGCACAAAGTGTATGGAACTGAGACATACTACGTCAGATAGATAGATATACATATATATATGATATGGTGTTTTGTCGGAATCACGGGACCGCAATTTTGTATACACAAACACATTATAGGTATGTGATACTTTTTTTAATGTACCATTTAACGGTACGATGTATGTTTGACAGATCTGAATCAATATTTTATTTGAGCATTTGAGCAATAAAAGTGCACCGGCCGCCAAATAGTACATAGGTACTTTTTGATCTACACCATACCATATGTTCCTATGGTATTAAATGTTCCTTGGAAAAGTTTGATGGTTTGATCTTAACAGAAACTACGTATATTATACTAGTAATAGACAGCCACAGTCTAAAAACTTTTTGAGGGTCCAAGTTTGTAGCGCCATCTGAACGAAAGCAAACTAAAAATACCCAAAATGTAAGAGGAAATGTCACCTGCGCTGCTACGCCATCTAGTAACGAGCGTACCGTAGTAATAAACCTGCCCTGTCCAACTTTGCTGACCCAAAATGCCCAAACCACACTAGGTAAAGTGCAGATTGAAATCCTCCTTTTTTAAGCCAGCCAATCACGTCGCAATGCCAAATCGGCAGGTTATTTCGGCCGATATCGAATCGGAAGTCGCCAGACTTGTGCATCCGCTGTTCGTACGGCCGCTGAATATTTCAGGGTTGATTCTCTATGCTTGCAGAGATATTTTGTTACAAATACGAATATTTCAAGTACGCGCGGTCCAAAAAAACCTTAATGCCAAGAATTCAAGAGAGATTTGGGCACTGAGAATATCATCTCGCTTTGTACGGAAGGTTGTGACTCATAGAAATTTCTCGCTCAAATCAAGCATGCGGCCCGCCTGATGGTAAGCAGCTACCGAAGCCTATGGACGTCTGCAGCTCCAGAGGGGTTAAAAACGCGTTGCCGACCCTTTACAAAAAATGTAAGGGTAATTGAAGGGTTCTGTCAACACAGTGAATCCTTATTTATAAAGGATCGACAACCTCTGGAGTCGCAAGCGGCCAGATACTACGGTACCTGCTTACCATCAAGCGGGCTGTATGCAAAATATATATTTCCTTTTTTTTCTCACAGAGTTCAGATAGCTTTAGACATACGTTCGGTAGTGCCACCAACGTTCACACGCGAAGGCACGCGGCATTTAGTAAGTTGTCAGTCTTCCATATTTACTAGCTCTTTGATCTAACCTATAAAATATTATTTAACAATGTTAGATAAATGACCCCTCTTATTCATAAACGTCTCTCAGGCATCAATTAGTTGATGTATGTTGTATGTTATGTCTGTTTCTTGTGTCTGTCTGTTTTATGTCTGTTTCTTAGAAATATATTGCACCGGGTTTAAAGCTATTTTCCACTCTGCCATACTTTCCTATCTTCGACCTAATAATTTCAGAATATACGACCAAGATGAGTACCAAGGTTATGAAAAACAAATGAGACTCGCTAGTAATATAATATCGAATCTACTTTTGCATCTTCTTAATGCTGACGTTGCAAAATCAACCTTGACTTCAATAGATAAAGCTCAAATTTAATGTTCTGAAGACTTAGCGAAGGTAATTCCAAATGAAAAGTAACTTCAGCAAAGCTGTATTTGCTTTAAATATGACAATTCAAAAAGAACTCTAAAGATATTAAAATAAACTTTATATTGCAAGAGAACGTGCAGGCTTCATACGGTTTTCTGAAGATGAAATGCACCAATGCGAATGTGAAGATGCATCTCTAGTTGTACGCGGATCGATAGAGGTCGGGAGTGGGGAGGGGGACTATTCTGATATAAGCATTCGATAGTTGTATTTTATAGTTGCGGTGACGGCCTAGTGGGTACGTTGTTAGTTGTTAGTGTCCGAAACGAAATTGGAGGTCCTGGATTCTAATCCCGGCAAGGGCATTTATTTATCTGCTTATCACGAATATTTCTAAGTTATGAATTTTAATTCATCTAATACTAGTAGTCCGCCTCGAACTGAGAACTCGCGATTTACTTGCAAACGAGTTGACCAATATAACAAGACCCCAAGGAGGATTTTATTTCTCCTTCTAACTCCATAACTACTTGATCGATCCTCCTCATATACGAACTTACAAATTTTATGTACCTCTGCTACAGCCCCAAGAAATTTCATAAAGATCAGAAAAACGTTACTAAAATTATCGTCAGACAAACTATCGAAATGAAAAAGCCATCCAAATGCCGAGACGTCCCAGTAGCCAGGTGACAGTTCGGTTCGGTCTGGAGTTGTTTGTAAGAACTCACTTCGCTTACGCTCCGCGAGTTCGATTATATGAATGAAGGTAAGGTCCGTCCGAGTGGTCGACACTGTTCTGTTCCAGTATCATCATCATTGGCCCTTACGTCTCTAGCAGACGATTCATAATGTAAAATTAGGGAGACACCGTTTTTGGTGGCCAAATAGCCCGATGCGATGTCACAATTTTTTAAGTCATTCACAATAAAGATAACAGAGGATGTCAATTATTAGGTAACATGTCGAGCACGTTTTTCTTACGTTTTTATCTATATTATATTAGTTTAAAGATCTACCCCCGAATATTCTTGAATTGTATATAATTTAAGATTTTAAGTTAAAAAAAGATGCTTGCTTATTTCGTGACCATTGCCACCATAAAATAGTATACAGCTCCATTCATTACTTGAAATACTAACTTGTAATACTTTATTGTAACATAAAAACTCGTTATTTATTATGTCTCGTGACCGCTACAAGTCAAGGCTGGTCATTGTAATTAAATGGGCTTTACGAACGTATTAAAGTGGTATTCTCATTTGAACAAGAGTCGAATTTAACTCGTAAATAATTTAAAACAATCGTAGAATTCAAGGTATAGACTGGAATCTTCTTCCTTTTAGCGTTTATCCCGGCTTAGGGTCCGCCTGACAACCTAATCCCATGTATTGGCGTAGACACTGGTTTTAATTTTAATTTTTCTTACGATGTTTTCCTTCACCGAAAAGCGACTGGTAAATATCAAATGATATTCCGTACATAAGTTCCGAAAAACTCACTGGTACGAGCCGGGGTTTGAACCCGAGACCTCCGGATTGAAAGTCGGACGTCTTAGTGCAAGGCTACATATTTTGAACACTCATAGAAAAAGTATTATGTACAGTCGACATCAAAGATATGTTTACATTTTTGCACCTTACGTCTTTGTAATAAGGTCGAAAAAGTGTAAACATATTATATCTTTGACGTCGTCTGTACATTAGTGACATAATTAAGCTTTTCAATTTCGTACCTTACTTAGGCCACTCAGCAAGCTTCGTGGCTTAAACACTGTACTTGACTGAAAAGTACTTCAATATGACACGATTGTATAAAATACTATTAAAGTATATCATACAAGATCGTAATACCTCCTAGACACGTAATTCAACTTAAAACAATATCGTATTACAAAAGCCACAACCTTTTCGGAGCCGTAAAATTAGCTCAGCGCCTGTCAGACGTAAATTAGCGAATGCTCTATTCTACCCCCGGCCGTGTCGAGCGATTCAAAATAGCCACCTAGCTGTAGTCACATTTGCGCGAACATGGGCGATTTGCATTATACATTGAGTAACAGGAGATGACATCCCTAAGAATTTTATGTCCCAAAAGTTGTAGTGAAAATCACTCTCTTAGGTGGTTATCACACTGCTGCGGATCCGCATCGGGCGCCGGTGCGCGAGCGAGACAGCGCTCTGCATGTGTATAGCGCTATCTCGCTCGCGCACCGGCGCCCGATGCGGATTCGTCGCCAGTGTGATAATCGCCTAACTGGCCATTGATCGGCGGTCATACAAAAGTCCAAAAATCATATCGATCTGAAAAGTTCCAAAACCATCTAGGGAGGATTGTTAGCGTCCCAAAA
Source organism: Pammene fasciana (assembly GCA_911728535.1). Classification (NCBI taxonomy): domain Eukaryota; kingdom Metazoa; phylum Arthropoda; class Insecta; order Lepidoptera; family Tortricidae; genus Pammene; species Pammene fasciana. Next base: position 5,962,670 of record OU452295.1, read on the forward strand.
CCTTATGGCGCCTCTACATGATGGGCCATCATAATAATAATAAATAATAATAAATTCATTTTTATTTCAAGTAACAAGACTCATACAGTGGTTAGTATACAATGTTTATTCTTATCTCTAATGTTTAGTATGTAAGTGGTAATTATATACAATATTGACTGCAGGAAACATGCATCTCACAGCAGTGCCTCAAGTAAGGACAGTCGAACCTGTCCGCAATTGAGCGCAGGATGAGGTTGGGGCTGGCCCGCACCCGGCGCACCAGGGATGAGCATCGCTTGCGCATGGTCGCATAGAAGCAATCCATACGCGCCTCCGCAAACATCCCTGAAGCGCTACAGAAGCGGGGCAGCCCCAGCAGCACCCGGAACGCGTTATTGTATTGCACCCGGAGGGCTCCATGAGCTCTCTGCGTATAATACCTCCATAAGCTGCATGTGTATAAAGATGTACAATAGGCTCTAAATAATGTAACTTTTACTTCTTTTGTACATCGGGCAAACTTACGGGCAATCATATTAGCCCTCACAGATAGAGCCCTCCGTTCCCGCTCAATGTCCATGTTATCTTTTATATCCGATGTAACAATATGGCCTAAGTATTTAAAGTTTTCCACTCTCTTCAATGGTGAGCCATACAATTGAATTGGAGGCACCTCCTCCACTTTGTATCCCTTTGGCTCAAAAACCATGAATTGAGTTTTAATAACATTGTACTTAAGCCCATGCGTGATCACATACTTCTCACATACGTGGAGTAGTTTACGTAGTCCGCAAGCCGTATCATAGGGACGCAGATATGCGTTAGAGGGAGCTAACGATATTGCCATCTCGTTCCGTCGTATAGTTGCGTCCCTATGATGGGCCATCATGTAGAGCCGGCCTTACAGCCAACGGGAATTCGGTTCTTTTTTGGCCACCTTGTATATTATGTACCTAAGCTCCATAAGTTTTAATTTTTTTTATACAGTCAGCATCAGTAGTATGCTAAGCGGTTGGGGTTAATTGACTGAGGAGCCGAGCGTAGCGAGGCGACGAACGTCTCCGTTTTCACTGGTACGACGATTTGGCAGATTGATGTGTGTGTATTGGTTGGTTGGTTGGTCAGTGTCGGTCTAGAGGTCGTATTTTTCATCCGATTTCGATGAAACTTGGCATGTACGTTCCTTGATTTATTTGCCAAAAAATGTCGAGCCATTTTTTTGATTGGGGGGAAAATGAGGGGGAGAAGGGGGGAAGTTTGCTGTCGCGTTATTTATGTTCTCCGAAGTCTACGGTTCACAGAACCACTAGTTTTAACAGTTCATCCAATCAGTGATAACTTGCTGACTGTACGAGATCAGATCACAATAATGCTTGATAACCTCGGCCAGGTTAGAGTTTGTCCGGAAAGAGAAGTGTCGTGGTTTATATGGGAGCGCATACATTCTACGACACTTCTCTTTCCGGGCAGACCCTAATCAACTTGTCTTGGCTAGATTAATATAACAGATGTAGAAGTTTTAATAGCAAGCTCTTAGTTTATTAGACAGGGCACAAAATTTCAAAATCGCTCTCCTTTTCGATGCGACAGGCAAACGATATTACTTTTGGGCAACCGGGCTTTTTACCTGGTTTAGACTTAGCTGTATCCGAATTGCCGGTTGCCTTCAAAGAAAATTTGACCGGAAGTGAGATATTCAAGATGGCGGCCAAAAAAAATACCCATTTTTTACTGTTTCTTAAATAAATCGTAAACCGTGACGCCTACCAAAAAATGTTCTTCTACTTTAGTAATCCACATAAAATTTTCTATTAAAAAGGTTCTATACAGTTTTTTGCTGGGATCAAAGTTTAATGAGATATCGAGGGTATAAGACAGCCATTAAACATATAGACTAATTAGCTTTTTCCCGCGACTTTGTCTGCGTGGGATTAACATTCGCCATAATAAATTTATGAAACACCTTAGTGAAATCTTATAGCAAATATAAATTTAACGTATATACTTTTTTACGTCTACAGTGAGCAACAATTGCATACAAAGTTTCACCCCCCTTTTCACCCCTTCAAAAGATGATTTCAGGGATAAAAACTATTTTATGTCCTTTTCCATAACTCAAACTATCATGCTATATGACTATATGGTCAAATTAACAGTTTTCCGTCACTTTACACAATCTGTCATAATTATGATTAATACGTGACATTTATGTAAAAAAAACATCTTGAAAATAACGAGATTGCTTGCTTATTTTGTAAAATACAGTTGAATATGAAATAAAATGTGCTGCTATTTTTTGACACATCAGCTAAAATTCATAAAGCCTAGCGAAGAACTGACCCGACCAACGAAGATGCCTCGATGATATTCAAGCATTTTATACAGGATGGATTTGGCTGTTTGGTACATTACCGTAAGTTGACCCCATGGAAACTATTGATACTGAGTAGGATTTGAATCGAATGGCATAAAAAAATTGCATGTAAAAAATAAAAGTTTTCATTTTCATACAAAATGTATGGGAAAATGTTTGATCGATTTTTGGCTTTTCCTGCCGAAAATTTTTTTTGGTCCCATACAAGCTTTTGATCCTGGATAGGAATGGGATCAAATGGCATCAAAAAAAAAGTTTTGCAAAAGTGACCTTTTTCTCGCACCCTGTATGTTTTTTCCAAAATCTGTAAATGCGATTCTTCATTAATTTGAAATCGAGGGAAGGTCTTCTAAGACCATTTTCACGTAGCAGCATGGGATCTGGTAGCTGCCCTCATTGACCCAAAAAGAAAATCCACCCTGTATTGTAGGGCATAGCGTCGATAGTCTCTGGAATGTGTAATGGTCGAACTAAGGTAGTTTCTACCTAAAATTACTAAGTCAAATAACTCTTAGTTACAATAAACAACATAAGTAGCTGAAGCGAGCGAAGACTTCGCCGCGAAGTCGATTCGTATTTACAGTTTCACTAGAAAGTTTCTCATATCTTAGGCACAGTTAGGGTGACCAGACGTTAGGAATTTTCCTGGCATGTCAGGAATTTAGTCATATGTCAGGAATGCGGCCGGAAAAGGAAAATGTCAGGAATTTTCGACAAATAGACAAAATTGTACATACTGTAAACTATTATATGAATTTAACAAGAGATTTCTCTCGTCATGATTGTTGCTTAGGACCCAAGGATGGATTTGAGAAGTGGAGCCACCAAGATTTTTGATGTCAATTTTTAGGGTGGGAGGCTCTCAACTTTATCTTGATATCTCCATCAGTTAAGCTAATAGGCCAAGTTTGGTATCGTTTTCATATAAGTCGGGGATTCCGAATTCATTTAAGGTAGGTGTAAAATACCCCCCCCCCCCCCCCCCCGCGAGCTCAAGCTCGTGTCAGGAAGTTTGCCAGAAAATCAGGTATTTTGCCAGGCCTTTTGAAATTTGTATCTGGTAACCCTAGGCACAGTATATATTCTTATGCTAACCATCACCACATAAAAAACGATGAGTAGGTAATGTCTAGCGTACGGACAGGTTTTTTTACACAACGACGGTGGCAAACAAGCATGCGGCCCACCTGATGGTAAGCAGCTACCGTAGCTTATGGACGCCTGCAACTTCAGAGGTGTCATATGCGTGTTGCCGACCCTTTAAAAACAGGAGGTGGTATTATAGAGCAGTGAAGGCACTGGAGTCGCCTAGGCTAAATGCCACCACCTGTACGTACGCTATAATGTCTTATGTACTATATACATAACGCATACTGTGGGGATCAATGTTACTCTACGTATGCAGGAAACACCTTCGACAACCCTACACGTGATCCCTGGGTGGTGCTAAAAGAGTAACAAATGGCAGCTGCACTGTCCCATCTGGGCCTCGCAGCACTCACTGGATTTTCTTCATCATCTGCTTTCACACTACTACTACCCCAGAGAAGAAATACCTAATGTATATCCAGTGATATAGTCTGGCAAACCAAAAGCGCAGTAACAGTCAGAGTAACATGCTATACCCATCCCTTTTTTAGTAGTGAGAGTACTAGCATTAGAAAAAGACAGTATGATTCTCCCTGTCTATGCTTGAAGTGGAACAAACTCTGGCCAAACTATATGTAGCCATACGATGAATAAGGTACACGACTGTTAGTCCCGGGGAAAGACAAATATTATTGGTATACCACACAACTGTTTGACTTAACCCAGTGTTTGTCTTATCTTACCTTATTATTTTTACCTTTACTTTTACTGCGGATTTTGTTTTGCCAAACTCTTCAATAAGCTTTGCACTTGATACATTTTTTTTCACTTCTCATGCTGTTAAAATGTTACTTTAGTCTCTGCAGATCGGGACTAAGTCTTTATTAATCTCTAGGGACAAAAATATTTTTTTTTAAATTTACTTTGGAAACCCCTAAACAGCCACTCACGGTGTTTATGAATGGACGATTACCGCCCTTTTTAGTGATTGTGCATAGACAATTTTGAACCACGCATATAACCTCAAAATGACAACTGTGCGAAAATATTAAACAAACTCGATTTAAAAAATAAAAATAAATACAAAAAAAAACATAAACCGCCTAACAAATTTTATTGATAATTTCAATTTTTGCCATTATAAATATTGAGAATTTGTGTAGCATGTCGTTATTTTTTCCTCGCATTCAAAGTGAAAAGTAGAGTGTTTAACGCGAGACTAAACAACCATAATGACCCTCGAACTATATCCACCCTCGCTACGCTCGGGTGGCAAAACATCTCGTGTCATTATGGCTTGCTTTAGTCCCTTGTTGAACAATCTACTATTAAGCGTGTTAAGATGGCTTTCATGTGGTATTATGACGTCATTACGTCCCGTCCTTAGTCAAAACAAGTGGTAGGCCACTTTGACTTCTCTTTCATTTTCACTTTTTGATCAAACTACACTAAGTACAGTCACCGGCAATAGCGTCTTCTTACACGAAGGCCGTAAAAATATGTGACACGCTCTGATGGCCCTACAAATAAAAGCGTGTCACATATTATTGCGGCCTTCGTGTAAGAGGATACTATTGCCGGTGACTGTACAGTCGCCATCAATAATATCGGAGCGGCCACGGTACTCAAAAATATCTTAACAAGCACCTTATCGCCTTGAGAATAAAGGCGTTGTTCAGATATTTGTGACCACCTTGGCCGCTCCGATATATCTGATGGCGACTGTACTAGGACTACACGGATGTAAACAAACGAGTTTACCTCCATTACTTCACAATCCCGCACTTTTGAAGAATTTAATTTCTTATTTTCAGTGAAAACTTGTTTCTTTAACATTTGCGGTGCCAACGATTGATAAGCAACTAATCTCCTGGAGAACCGATTGGAATACCCCAGTATTCCGATCGGGGCGGGGCGTAGCGTGGCCGTTCCGTATTTAACACTTTCATAACCAGCAGGCTTATGATGGCAGTAGTTGTCCGCCGATAACTTGATAAAAAGCTGACAACTTGACACATTTACACAGCAAAACATGACAATGTGTCAAGTTGTCAGCTTTTTATCAAGTTGTCGGCGGACAACTACTGCCATCATAAGCCTGCAGGAACCCGCTAGGCGGGCTCTCTGTTCGTAGGCGCTTTCCGCTACAAAGCGGGAAAACGCTAGGATCGGCTACAAGCGTAGCGCGTAGCGAACTACGGTGCGGAAAGTGTTAATACTATTAAGTATGTATTCTATACCCTTACAACAATATAATAAAAGTAGGTATTCTCACACTTTCGTAACAGAGATCAAAGGCACTTAAAATATTTTTCTAATAAGGATGAATGTTTCTTTAGGATGTTGAAGGTTTTGAAACAAAGGTTAACAGGACATAGACATTACTGTTTTGATGGACTTTGAAGAATTTCTCATGCGTAGCGTTTCCTGTAAGGATGTGTCATGGAAGAGTAATTATACATACAATGTATTTGGAATGTAAATTATGTTAAGTTGCGAATATTTTGTCACTTCGCGCGACATGGTCTTAGAGAGCCTAAGTCTCCGCAGATAGCACTTTTAGTGGTTAAGGCCATTCCTCGATTCGGACAAGCCACGCCCATCCGTTAGAGACACGTTTATGGCCCCCGTGCACGAAAGAAAGAGATGCAGCGCTCTTAAGGATCAGACTTTTTGACCAAACTACGATAAATAAGCGAATCTATAAAGTTTTGTCTAATTTTGCTTCTGTGACTTTTTAGATAAACTTGAATACCATATTTTCTACTTAGTTGTATTGCTTAATCTCTTAAAGTTTACGTAAGCTAAGAAAAATAAGGGGAAAAAGGACCCAACTTCGGCTTTTTTTTCTATCGAGGCAACTTTCAGCAATCGTGTTTCGGCTTGTGCCAAAAACAAGAGTATATATATAGTCTAATAATACATATTCGAAAATAAATTCAGTCCCTTTTCCCGTTTAGTCACTAGAGCGTTTGAAAAAACCTATAATTTTTCAAAAGACCTAGGCTCTCTACCCCTAGGCCCCATACCTAGGCTCTCTAGACCAACTTCAAGCACTAACGGGGCCACCGACTATCAATCTGCCTGACGATACCAGGCTGGCTTGCATATCTTACGCGCTTGAATGATTGAGAGTCGCGCTGTTGCGTAAGATGCGCTAGCCGTGCAGGTGCTCATCCCTAACCTTTATTTAACACTTTTTATTTTTTTCCAGTTCCCGGAGTGAAGGCGATGGCGATCCTCAACTGCCTGCTGGCTCGCCAGCTGTGCTTCGAGGACGCCTCCTGCTCTGCCATCCTTGAGATCATCCCGCGCGTCTGTGGCTCTGAACTTGGTGAGTTGGAACTTTTAAGCTTCTGAAAATTGTTATAATCAATTTTTCTCTTCGTGAATGATCAAGCGAGCGCGAAGAAGAAAGAGCAAGAAAGCAAAGAGAAGAACGAGAGAGAGGGGCGAGAAGTGGCTCACGGAGAGCCGTTTTCCTGCATTGATCGTAGCAAATGGAAATCCGTGATCTCTGCCTACCCCTTTTGGGATATAGGCGTGATTGTATGTATTGTATGTATGTGAATGATCATTGGTGACATTGGTTTCTGACTCGTATTTGATGCACGCTAAAAGCAGTTGTAGTAAGTTTAAGGCTAAGGTTAAATTCAACTACCTATTTAAATATAAAGCTAAACAGCTGCCTATAATTTACGCACGCTCCCGCGGACTGTCATAGTATTTAAGGTCAACTCGGCGAAAAGCGTCAGTCGGCGAAGACCGGATAGCAAGCAATTAGAGCACATCCTGCATAGCTTTTTTTTACTAATTGGTAAAACTGTTGCTTGCTATCCGATCTTCGCCGAGTTGACCTTAAGTCTTGCCCCATGCAAAATGAACTAAACTTGTATCACGGACCAAAAATCGCTACTCGTGTCTTAATATTCCACTAACATATCATTGTAGCTAGTCTGGGCAGTAAAATTTGTGTAAAATTCACATACAATTTGTCGACTCAGCCGTCTGTACCGTAGTCTGATATTTTATTCCCGCCTCCCTGAGGATGGTAGAAGGTCAAAACACTCGACGGAACACAGTTACACCGTAACGTAACTGATGTATATTTAAAAAGGGAAATTTTACCTCACAAAATTTCAGCACATGTGCAACTAGTGATATGGAGTACTTTTAAATTGTAAATTGCCGCTTAGTAATGTGGCTCGTACTAAAAAGTATCTCAAAGTATGTTGCAATCATAAACTTTTTGGTAGAGAAAAATAACTTAAGGAACCCGGACCAGAACCCAAAAAGGCCCGGTTTATGCTGGTTGGAAGGTCATATTGTCAGTCATTTTTGTGAAAACTAGTGTCTGCACCAATTATTTGTAGGTCTAAGGTGGCCAAGCGGGTCTCAGACTCCGTTGAGCTGTGACAAACGTTCGGAAGATGATAATCAGTGATTATCATCTCCCTTTTACTGATTTCATGTATTATTGCATTTTCACAAGAGCTTAAGTACCGATATATAAGAAAAAGTAATTCGCGTAAAAATATATGACATGGTCTGATGCCTGTGTCAGGAACTCAGGACAAAAGGCTAGAAGGATGTTGACGGTGTGATAGCCAGCCACGTGCACTTACCGGCCTCTTAAGTGCAACAGCCTTCAGCACATAATCTGACAATGGATTGGCGCAACACAATGTTAATATTAGTACCAGTAATGAATCAAGGATGAAGTAATAGTGAATGTTTGGGTTTAATAGTATATATGACATATAGTTAGAAGGGGAGGTTACCTAAGCGGAATTGTTATTGATGAGTGTGACATGAGTTGACATGACGTTATCCTTTGCGTAACCAAGTTTTGTAACTAGTTACGAACGAGGAATATTCTATCTTGATTTAGTAACCGGGTACAAACAAAGAATTTGTAGCTTTGTAGAACGATTTTACCAAATTTTTCTTAGGGTCGACGAATATATATTATTCAGTTTTTTATCACAAGAAAGTAAAATTGTATTTTGCTACGCTGGCGGCCATCAGCAATATGTCCAAACAAATGTAAAAGTATGGTAGAGGTCTCAACGCAAGCTGATCAAATCCCTTGGAAAAACGACACATCGCTGGTCGAACCGCAAAACCACAGAGAACCTTCTCCTCCTCCTGGTTACCTTATCTGTGCGCCAAATGCACCGCCGGATGCTCGCAACTGAGGCCGTAACACTTGCCTTGGTCTTACACTTCACAGTTTCACGCCGCGTTTGCAGTTATTCAGGCTGGAGGTTCTGGACGCACTTTATTTTTGGCTACGCAACGGTGTGACGGGCAGCCAAGGATGTCGCGGTTAGATCCTCGCACGCTCATGCATAATGTGCGGCAACAAAAGAAACTATGGCTCCGCTCGTTAGCTGCGAACTTCGCATATTTCGAACAATGAGCTGGCGAACTTCGCGAGTTTCTAAATATCTTATTGGTAGGTTGACTTAAGCTGCAAACTTTGAATGCGTGGAGATATAAATTTTAAGGTGTGTTCTTAAATGTAATTAAATTTCATCATCATCGTGATGGGAATCATTAAATTGTTGCCGTGAATGATACAAAAAGTGATTGGGGACATACTTAGATGATAACATTATACTTTGCACTACCTACTTACCGTTAAATTCACAGTTCGCTTTTATTTATTAGTCAGAATTAATCCCTGCACATGCACTTTCAATCTTCGACCCAGTGTGGTTGCGGCAACGCATTGCAAACCATGGCGCACCTACTTGCCTGCTCCGCCTGCCCATATTATTGTTCGGAGCTCGACCCTGATGGACGCAACGCTCAGGGCGGTCAACACCGCCGCCTACTGGGCACCTCAAGTATGAAACGTAACGGAACCTCGATACGAAAAGAAGAAAAAGAATATTGAGTTAAAACTGACGTAACATCTCTGTGATGACGTAGCTGAAGCAAGTACTTCTTAGTAAAGTCAAGTGAACTAACCGAGGCCTCAACCACATTTGACCTTTGTTTCAAAGTTAGAACTTCTACACTTAATCTACAGCTCGTCTTGTAGTGGTCCAAGTTATAAGTGTTTTAACCTAGAAACTACGTACAGTGGGCCAAGAAAGTGGTCTACCAGTTTTGACGAAAGTTTCTGCGAGATCTAACAAACGAACCTCAACCGTAGAGTGGTGAACCACATTTTTGGTCGACTGAACAAACAGCAACACTTTAACTGTACGTAAGATCCACCGATGGGCAGTTAACAGTGTGGGCGATGATACAATAAGAATAAATAGTATTTAAATGGTCTACTCGATTTGAAAGCAGCTGGCCATAAACGTTTTGTAAAGAAAATTATGAGGCAGTGAATTTTGAAAGCTTTTTCGTATTCATAACGTTGTGGTAAGACGAAAAACAATCCCAAACTCAAGCAATTATTAGGATATAGGAGGTATTCTACCGTTCCCTTATTAACTTTACCCTTATTACCTATCGAAAAACATTATCTACATATTATTACTATTTTAATGCGTTCCAAAGTTGAAAGTGTGCAAAATGTTGAAATATATCCCAACCGCTATCTGTACCCTGCCCTCACGGAGAATTTTTTTTACTAGAAACAATTCAAAAATAGTAATTCCCAGAACAAGTGAACATTTACTAAAAACAAGGAAACGTTTACTACTTAAAAACAAGTAAAAGTTTACTGAAAACAAGTAAACTTTACTAAAAACAAGGAAAGGGTTTGCTAGTAAAAAAATTTCTCCGTGCGCTATAGTTTATAACTTGCCATGCAAATAAAACTTCACAATATTAGGTACACTTTTAATGCTTTCGTGTTGGGAGTACATTCAGATTGAAACTTTCTCACCTATAGTAGATCCCGGCCCCTACCATTTTTGAGCACGCTCCCGCTACCGCTTATCTCTTGTCATCCAAATTAAGCTTCACATGATTACAATGTTAATGAGTTCAAACGTTAGCATATTCAATGTGAAATTTTCCTACCGATTTACATTCAAATTGCTATCCTTACCCTGTCGGCGTCCGCTACCGCTTATCTCTTGACACTCAAATAAATATTCACACGATTACACTTTTAATGCGTTCGCACATATTCAGATTTAAACTTTCATACCTACACTTGAATCGCTATGGCTACCTTGCCCGCTCCCGCTACCGCTTATCCCTTGTTACCCAAATAAAACTTCACACCATTACTCTTTTAATACGTTCGCACATTAGGAACATATTCAGATTCAAACTTTCCTACCTACACTTAAATCGCTATGGCTACCTTGCCCGCTCCCACTACCGCTTATCTCTTGTCACTCGAATAAAACTTCACACGATTACACTTTCAATGCGTTCACACATTGGAAGCATATTCAGATTGAAACTTTCCTACCTGCACGTAAATCGCTATCTCTACCTTGCCCGCTCCCGCTACCGCTTATCCCTTGTTACCCAAATAAAACTTCACACCATTACACTTTTAATGTGTTCCCATGTTAGGAGCATATTCGGTTAATAACTTTGACTTTTATTCGTCTCGGCTATTAAACTTCTTGTTCAAGATTCTTCGCAACTTTATAAAATATCGCTTTCAATGATTTAAAAATATCTCGAATAATACTTTCATAATATATAAGTCCGCGAGAACTCGAAGTTTGAAACTTGTCAAAGGTATTTGATTTATTTTATGTAGTTTCGAAGGATCAGTAAATTATTTCAATTCAAAAGTTAGATTATATACTGTCGCCGTATCATTTATGCTTAATTCATAATTTATTAGTATCTAACTGCCAATTAATAGTTACTATATCTAAATTTGAAATTCTATCAATGTTGAACCATACACATTATTTTATAGAAGAAATATGGATTTACACATATATGAATATGAATACACTGCGTAGCCTGTACAGTCGCCATCAAATATATCAGAGCGGCCAGGATACTCATAAATATCTGAACATGCACTTTATCACCTTGAGAAAAGAGGCGTTGTTCAGATATTTAATACCACCTTGGCCGCTCCGATATATCTGATGGTGAGTGTACTTCTGTACGGAAGCTAAAAAATCCATATTTCACTACCATAGACATACAAGATGTGATCTCAAGAAGATAAAACGGCTTATTCAATAATAAGCCGCAGTCTTGTGCACATAAACTCACTTGAGGCTGGCTCTACATGATGGGCCATCATAGGGACGCAGCTATACGACGAAACGAGATCGCAATATCGTTAGCTCCCTCTAACGCATAGCTGCGTCCCTATGGAGCCATGACGTTTGAACCAATCACCGCTCGTCCACGAGTTGTATATGTGTGCGTGTCGCGCGTAAACACTACACGGAAAAAAAAGCTTCCGGGATATTCTCAATCTAAGACATTATTATATAAGTTGAAGATATTTCCTCGTGACAAGTATAATAATTAAAGTTTTAAATATAACGAAGCAAATATATTCTTACAGATATTCTAGTTTTTTTTTTTACCTAAGATAATACTTGTTTGATTAAAGTACAATCTCTCTTATTTACTCAATACACTCTTGAAACAATACATTTTTGTATTTCTATTATAAGAAAACGTGGTTTTATTAAGCGAAGAATCATATTTTTGGTAAAGGAAATAAATACTTGTCACGAGGAAATAGTTTCAAGAAAATAATAATAGCTAGGGATACACGCACAGATATGCCCGCCGGATTTGTCCGCCGGGCTTATCCGTCGTGCGTGAATGGCGTGAATTGGACACGGATTTGTCTGCGGACACATCTGATTAGCGCCATACACGAACGGATTTGTCCGCCGGGCATATCCGGCGGACAAATCCGGCGGGCACATCTGTATGTGTATCCCTAGCAATAGCTGTATGTGATGTGTGCGGAAAAAAAAGCTTCCGGGATATTCTGAATCCAAGACAATAGTCTTGGATTCAGAATATCCCGGAAGCTTTTTTTTCCGTGTAGGAAATGGAATCACAATTTTGTCTTCACGGCACCACGTCTTATTTCATAGCTAACATACTACAATTTACCCCCAAACGAATCGATTAACCCGCCGCTAAATATTGAATTTCATACACTACATGGAGACAATAGATCTTCTTTAGGGCGCCTTACTCTATAAACCCCACCATTGCTGTTTAAAATGTCTTATGTTACTTCAAAACTCACGTCGCTTAAGACCTCTCACAGTTGAAGGGTATAAAACCGATACTAATCCAAAATGCCGTAAGTTACTTGAAAATCCGTGTCGGTTAGGACGTTCTAGTATTAAGAGTAACGTGTAAGGCGACTCTAACAATGGATCGAGGTCAGTGGATATGGAGCAAGTGGGTTTTATTTTAGTGAATCGATTTTGATGGGGAGTTCGAGGTCGCGGGTTCGCATCCTGGTTTGAGAGGGTGGAGCGGCCATGGAACTCCATTCCCACCTTGTCATTTAGACGGCAGCTTTTTTAGCTCATAAAAAGAAAAGCTAAAGCAGCTTACCCACTAATATTTTCAACTAGAGGGTTATTTGAAACTTTAAGGCACACACAGACACAACAGGGGCCCGATCGTTATATAAGCGGAAGTCCCTTTCCAACAAATGGTGTTAAAAAGTGATCTTTGCTACTATTTATTACAAGTTACAAGTTTTGTAAAAGGCACCAGGGGCCGTATTCTGAGTTGAAAACACATTTAGACACGATCCAACTTTAATACAACTTAAATGCATTACCTACGTAATACAGCTAGCGCCTAAAGAAACGTCTGAGTCAGAAATAAATATCAGAATTTGCCTCAAAATTATTCCAATGGAACTGTAATACAACTGTAATCTTGGTTGATTGCTTGTTGTGTGTTGGAGTGATGTTTGAGTCAGATTGTTTTAATGTATTGTTTATGTATTTTAAAAATCTAACCCGACACAGGGTGTTCTTTCTACCCTTTGCCATATTTTTTTTATACCACGACGGCAGCAAACAAGCACACGGCCCGCCTGATGGTAAGCAGTTACCGTAGCCTATGGACGCCTGCAACTCCAGAGGATTCGCATGCGCGTTGCCTACTCCTTAAGAACCTATACACTCCTTTTTTGAAGAAACTCATACTGTAGCCCCATATTGTGCGAAATAAACAACATTTACTTATTTACTATGAGAACTCCAAACTCGAAATTTCTTTTTTGTGTTGTTGCACATTGTACAGTCGCCATCAAATATATCGGAGCGGCCAAAGTACTCAAAAATATCTGAACGAGCACTTTATCGCCTTGACAATAGGGGCGCTGTTCAGATATTTGTGGCCACCTTGGCCGCTCCGATATATCTGATGGCGACTGTACGGTCGACGTTTCCTATGGACAAGTCAATACTTTTTATTGGATTGTGAAGTTGGTCCCATAGAAAAAGTTATTTAGTATGGCCTACATATTATGGCTAAGAGTTGAAAAAACACTGTTTACTTGGTGGTGAAAACTGAAAAGCCGCCAGGCCTCCATAAGTTAAAGCAGAGACTATAGAGATAAAGACGACCACAGCCTAAGAACTTTTTGAAGCTCAAGTCGATTGCGCCCTCTGTCCGAAAGCCGCCTAAACGTACCGAATTTGTAAGAAGAAATGTCACCTGCACTGCTACTCCACCTAGTGACAAATAGCGTACTAGTAATATACGAGTACACTAGTAGCTGCTACTCCACCTAGTAACAAGTAGCGTACTAGTAGCACACTAGTAGCTTCTAGGTGGAGTAGCAGTGCAGGTGACATTTCTTTTTACAAATTAGGCATCTTTAAAGGCGGCTTTCATATAGAGGGCGCAATCGATTTGAGCTTCAAAAAGTTCTTAGGCTGTGGTCGTCTATATCTCTATAGTTTCTGGTTAAAGCAAGACGCTTCGCTTCAACCTCTCGTTCTCTCTTATGGCAACTGTACCTACATCGAAAACGTGCATACCTTCCCTCTATAATATCTCAGAAATAATGTTTCCATTACCAAGAATTGTTTTTATTCGTTCTCAACACCTGTTTTATCTCAAACCAGTTTATATAATTGTATGTGTTATTTGCAGCACTTACCAAGCATTTCAGTAATATTTACCAGAATAACGAATCTACAGGGTGTAACAAAAATACTGGTGATCCGTTTAAGGGCATAATTGAAGGGATGTTTACAAAAACAACATAACTGCTTAGAGCGGTTGACACTTTTTTAAGAACATTGTTAATGTTTAGAAATAAAGGAAAAGTAGAAAAATCCACTGCCTCAGGCGAGACTCGAACTCGCGACCCTGGGAAACATGCCCATCGCTCTGCCAACTGAGCTACTGAGACTATACCTGATACCACATCCTTTATTTTGTGGTGGAGAAATTCGCAGCCATCAGGTATAGTCTCAGTAGCTCAGTTGGCAGAGCGACGGGCATGTTTCCCAGAGTCGCGAGTTCGAGTCTCGCCTGAGGCAGTGGATTTTTCTACTTTTCCTTTATTTCTAAACATTGTGGTATCGTTAGCAGACGTTCTGCTTAATACAAAAATAACATTGTTAATGGTTTCAGGTGTCAACCAGTGTAGTCAGTTATGTTGTCCCTTCAATTGGTATCGTATTGCGAGTAGGAAAAAATAGGAGAATTTTTTTTTGGACGCAAACATTTTTTTTGTATGGGGCGAGTCGTCCTAGCAAGTGAAGTCGGTTCTTTTTTTTGTTTAAAATTGTATTATTAGTAAAATGAGTTGTGCTGCCATATTAATAAATCTATGTCAGTTTACTCATCTTACTAGCCCTACTCTTTAACTCCATAACCCACACTTACCGCAAAAATAACAAAACTCCACACAACCATATCTCCGATTTCCTACTTACCTAAATAATGTTCCGAGTGTACTTGACGAGTTGAAGGGCTCTCGAAGGACCGCCGACTGTACTTGAGAGGGTTTGTGGGCATCGTTAGTACGCGTGGACACTCGGCTTGAATTATATGTTAGGAGATATAAAGAATTAGGTATGAGAGTTTGTTTTATATGAAATATGGTATTTTGAATATTTTAATCTCGAATAGATTATCCATACTGATATTTTAAAAGGTATTTTTACATTTTTTACTACTAATTTAGTGCTAATCAAGAGTAAATTATTTTAGGTTATAGTGTACGGCCTACGATATGAGTACATTCAAAATAGTAAATAAGGTGCCATATTGTAATTTTAAAATACATAAGTAATTAGGTTCACCTCAGAAAAATTCACAAACGTGCCAAGTAGCTTATAAAAACACAAACGTGAACTAAACCGCCAAGTTCGTAAAAACTCAAACAAGTTAAGCCGGTAATACCTATTGTTGTCCTGCCGGCAAGGATGTTAATTTATACGTTTGGACACTCCACAAAAGAACCGGGATGTTGGTTACATTTTACAGTTTTGCGGTCGGTTAGTGTTAAGAAGAATAAATATCTTTTATCTTTTTTTTATCTTTTTTTTAAGGAAAAGATACGAAAATAGGATTTCTCAGTTGGTCATTGTGGCAGTTATTGTGTTTGTAGCTTCCTATGATTGTGTTTTCTATGCTATGTTAATTAGTATAGACTTCGTAATCAGTGTACGTGTTTATGCTCATCAGATTCAGATTCACGTTAAAATCCCGAACGAAGATTAGGTTGCACTGAAATATTTTTTTGTTATCAGCAACCAAACTTCGTCTGCTAGTAACTTAAGTTTTGGACTTGCAAACTTAGGCTTATTACTAACCAAAGTGTATTCTTATCTATAGTATCTATAAGTAAACTTTGAGTCATAAGCAAATAATTTTTATTAACCTAACCGAATTTTGATTATTGATGAAATAGGCGAAGTAGCTCGCTTGTCTTTTTTTTCAGTGTGGAATCGTTTTGAATCGGAAATGAAATACTTTCCTCTAATTTTAATAATGTAACTAGAA
The DNA here is from genome assembly GCA_911728535.1 of Pammene fasciana. Lineage (NCBI taxonomy): Eukaryota > Metazoa > Arthropoda > Insecta > Lepidoptera > Tortricidae > Pammene > Pammene fasciana. Next base: position 5,979,021 of record OU452295.1, read on the forward strand.
ACACAAAGCAGACCCACATTATGGCAATAGAACTTGGCATCATTTTACCAAACACCCTGTTTCGACCTTTTCGACCTTCCTTTGTGAGACAGAAATGTCAAGAAAATAACTAATTTTCTTTTATTTGCTAATGGAAACCTGAATGGGCAGTGATTCAAAGATGTGCTTTTATATATTTAGTAATATTGGCCAGAAATGGAAATGAAAGTACAACTAGGTGTATTTTCGGAAAAGCATTGCTATCCCAAAATAATTTTTCCCCAAAATGTCAATATCTTTCGCTTCACAGCCACAGATGTAACCTTAGGATTAAAATAGGTAGAGATGCGCCGAATATAGACTTTACCGAATACGAATATTCGGCCGAATTATTCGGTAAAACTAAACAGGTTTATGCAGGTTCGCGTGGCTCGCTGAATGCGATTTTTTTTTATTTCTAGTAAAATAATATGTGTATGCGACCTTGGCATTGTCAATGAAAATGTCAACATTTGCAATTGTTATTGATAATATTGATGGTGAATTGGTGACAGACGCTGATATGGTGCTTAAACTGAATAATAAAGCTTACAAGTTTTCTATATATCTTTTAATAACTTAACTTTTAAGAGCTAAAAATTGTATGAATGATTAATTTATGATCAAATAAATATCATATGTTTATTCGGTAAATATTCGGCAGTTTTACCGAATAATTCGGCCGAATACCGAACTTTGAAAAACACGCCGAATATGCCGAATACCGAATAATTACCGAATATTCGGCGCATCTCTAAAAATAGGTATTACTAATTATTGAAAAACAATAGCCTTAGCTACTCAAAGCATTAAATGTAAACTGTCATTCTTTAAGGTTTTCGGAACAGTAAAATTTACTGCAATGTTCGTTACGCTTCCCTGGAACTGTTAAAAGCAGTAGACGTTAATGGTTTATCAGTGGTATTCACCGCTTATTTTTAACCGACTTCAAAAAAGGAGGAGGTTCTCAATTCGACTGAATTTATTTTTTATTTTTTTTATCATCATTATTTTTTTTTGTATGTATGTTACTCCATATCTCCGTGAATCGTGAACCGATTTTCAAAATATTTTTTTTAATCGAATAGGTATAACCCCTAGATGGTCCCATTGTCACCAAGTCAGGGTCTGATGATGGGATCCAGGAGAAATCGAGGGAACTCTTCAACTATTATAGGCACACCTATAGTGATTTCACTATTTTTTACAGCAACTCGGCCACTTCCTCTTGGAATAGCAGATCCTAAGTGAAGTCGGTTCACTTAGGATCTGTTTCGGTCGGTTTGTGTCACTACCAACTGGGCTAGGAGGCTGTTAAATATTAGCTTAGGCAAAGACAACATTATGTACTAAAAATATGTCATCACCATCATCATCATCTTAGCCATAAGACGTCCACTGCTGAACATATGCCTCCCCTTTAAGGGGGGGTTTGCCATACGCGCCACGCTTGGCAGGCGGGTTGGCGCGCGCAGTTCTTTTTTGTTTATTGTTTGTAGGATTTCGGAAGATAAAAATATGTATATTCATCTAATTACGAGGCATCCAAATCTCCGATGTCATTTCTCCCGATCTCTGCTCACTAATGTGACAGGGTACGGTTCATAATTCCGCTTGTCACTTTTGGGTATTCCAAATGTCACCTTTACTTCTTTCGAGGGATCGCAAAATATTATTATTTATTAATTATTATTGTTCTAGTGGAGTACCCTAGAATCTAAATATTTATCATTGAGTCTTATATATTTTAGAGTTTATTTACCCCGAAGAGAGACCTCTCTACTAAAGGGGTCTTGGGGTTCTGTTTCTTGAGGTCTCAAGAAACAGATTTATTAATAAATATTTATCATTGAATCTTACTCACCTACTGCTCGTGAGAACGCTGTGGTGATTTATTTAATTAATGGTCATCCGCAAGCCGGCGATGCGATTCGCCACCCATCACGTCTCGTTCTTCACGGGGGCGAGAAGTGGCTCACGGAGAACCGTTTTGCTGCATTGATCTTAGCAATTGGTAATCCTTGATCTGTGCCTACCCCTTTTGGGATATAGGCGTGAATTTATGTATGTATGATCTCACTTAAACCTTAATATACAAATTATATAGGTAATACATTTGGTCGGTAATGCATCCCTTAAAGATCTTAAAGTACGGGAATACTTAGCGAGAGGCGAGAAGAAAGCATGGTTTGGATTTAGACGCAACGCGGAAGCTATTTGTAATAAATTGTGAAAATTGATTCGATCATCATCATCATCTCAGCCATAAGACGTCCACTACTGAAATAGGCCTCCCCTTTGGAATCATTAAGGGGGGGGTTGCCATACGCACCACGCTTGGCAGGCGGGTTGGCGCGCGCAGTTTTTTTTGTTTATTGTTGTTTAGGCTTTCGGAAGATGCTGCTGCCCATCTCCAGGTATATTCCCTTAGCAGATTGATTCAATACTCAAAGAAAAATAAAATTAGACACCCAAGACCTAAGTTTATAACTACACAGTATCTAGCTTTATTGTTAAGAGTCTCCTTAGGCACTGACCCTAACAATCTCGTTCCATTGTAAAGACGGCACCAAAGAACGCCCGTCAAGCTGACGTCATCCATTGTCCTCTTTGATCCGAAATAAAAGGACAAAATCGCGGTTTTAGGAAACAATTAGACGTTAAAAGAATAATGGAACATCGGAAATTCGTTACCCAAGTTATGTATAGACTTATCTATTATTAAATAAGTTTAGTATTGATTTTGGGACGTAATTATGGATAATTGGAGTACCGTATGTCGGGCTTGGTGAAATTGTTGAAATTCTGGTAACATTTAGAATTTTAGAATATTTTTGGTTAGTAAACCATAATAGTAGGGTTTTGTCTCAGTACAAATGCGAAAAAAATTGTGCGCATCGAGAAAAAGTTGTGAATTTTTGACCATAGATAGAGTGAGCAAAGATAAATATTTTTTAGTATTGGCGGTCTGTAAAATTTTTGGACCTTCACGTCAAAATCAGGGGTCCCGTGCAATATGTTATTACTCTCTGGTTAAGACTGCTAGGGGTTGTTTGGTATCGTTTCCGTGTAAAACAGGCATGCAGAATTCATTTCTGATATTAAAAATGTAAAATTTCGTATTAAAAAAAAAGTTGTGCCGCGAGGAAAAACACAATTTTATTTTTATTTTTTTAGAACGTCATATAACTAATGTATATCCTTTATTTCAAATAATAAAAAATATTATAAAGAAGCATATTTAATAAAGATTATAGAAACATATACATTTTATACACCTTTAATACAAAAAACTTCTGGTTTTTTTTTTACTTAAGTTGAGTAACGGAAAACAGACGTCGCGTCGTTTGAATTGTGACGGTTTATGTTAAAGTTAAGGAGGAAAAATATGTTTTTATTTATTGTATTTTTTTATTTCTGCATTTTGTGAAGTTATTATGAATAAAATTTACTAATAACAAGCAATACATGCATTTTAAGCTCAATACGCTACGGATGTTCACGTTCACATTGATTATCGATACTTACTATGGAGAAAACATATACACCACGAAGCAAACATTTTTTTTCACGTAGTTTTTGTATACTATAAGCCTAAAAATTGTATATATTTAGAAACTACATTAAATATGCTCCTTTATAATATTTTTTATTATTAGAAAAAAAAATGATATATATTAGTTATATGGCGTTCTAAAAAAAAATAAAAAATTGTGTTTTTTCTTGCCACACAACTTTTTTTTAATAAGAAATTTTACATTTTTAATATCACAAATGAATTCCGCATGTCTGTTTTACACGGAAATGATACCACACAACCCCTAGCAGCCTTAACCATAGAGTAATAACGTATTTCACAGGACCCCTGATTTTGACGTGAAGGTCAAAAAATTTTACGGACCTCCAATACTAAAAAATATTTATCGTGGGCCATTCTATCCATGGTCTAAAATTCACAACTTTTTCTCGATGCGCACAATTTTTACAAATTCGAGCTCTGCTATAAATAGCACGGGATTAGCAAGCTGAAGTGGCAATGGGCAGGCCACATTGCACGCACAGCAGATGGCTGCTGGGGTCGAAAAGTGCTCGAGTGGAGACCACGGACTAGCAAGCGCAGCGTAGGACGTCCACTCACAAGATGGACAGACGACCTTATAAAGGTCGCCGGAAGACGCTGGATGCAAGTCGCTTCCGACCGATACTTATGGAGGTCCAAAGGGGAGGCCTATGTTCAGCAGTGGACGTATTATGGCTGAGATGATGATGATGATGATGAAACCATAAATAGTACGATGTAGTTATTGTCACTGGTATTTACGTAAGTACTTTTTATTTTAAAGTATTGTAAAATAAAACAACTTTGAACGGATTATATCACGTATACTGAATTTTAAATTACATCCCGACGTTTCGAACACTTTACAGCGTTCGTGGTCACGGGTCGACTGAGGAAAACATATTTACCCACATCTAAAATTACAATGTACAAAAGACTACCCACATGTATAACATTAAATGCAAACAAATAAAGGTGAGTGTACATGCCAGAAGGGCAAATAAAGCTAGTTCTACAATAGCTAATTATCGATCTACTACAAACTTTAATTAATTAATTTAAAAGGTAGCAAACAAACTGTTAAATTTAGAAATTAATAGGTCTACATTATTTTACAAAATAGAGCAATATATGTTAACACTATCCAACGCTATGGCCTCACAGTCGTGTGTCTTGCTTGCTCTTTGATCAAATGAACCACTGGATCCCAAGCCGGTGGTAAAGAAAAGCCCTCCTCCTGTTGAAGTTTGGATATTTCTTAATCTCAATAGCCTCCCGCAGCATCCTGGGAATATATCGTTTCTCCTTGGCGAGGACTAGAGGCTTGTCAAACTTAATTGAGTGATTGGGCTTATCCATGACATGATCGCAGACTGCAGACCTAGGTCGACGGTGCTTAACATCGGCTACATGTTCCTTCACCCGAGTGGAGATGCTCCGTTTTGTTTGGCCCACATATGAGAGCCCACACTCACAATCCAGCCTGTAGACTCCTGCAGTTTGCAGAGGGGTGTTACTTTTCACGGGCCTCAGGAATTGTGACATCTTCTTCAGCGAACGGGCTCAAGGTGCCGCGGCTCAATCAGAGGACTCGGATGAAACTTCCTACGGTCGAGCGACAACCGGCCATCCTGCCTTTTGTTAGAGGAGTTACCGATAAGATCAGCCACATACTGAAGCGGGCATCTATCAAAACTTATTTCAAGCCGTTGAAGAAGATGTCACAATTCCTGAGGCCCGTGAAAAGTAACACCCCTCTGCAAACTGCAGGAGTCTACAGGCTGGATTGTGAGTGTGGGCTCTCATATGTGGGCCAAACAAAACGGAGCATCTCCACTCGGGTGAAGGAACATGTAGCCGATGTTAAGCACCGTCGACCTAGGTCTGCAGTCTGCGATCATGTCATGGATAAGCCCAATCACTCAATTAAGTTTGACAAGCCTCTAGTCCTCGCCAAGGAGAAACGATATATTCCCAGGATGCTGCGGGAGGCTATTGAGATTAAGAAATATCCAAACTTCAACAGGGAGGAGGGCTTTTCTTTACCACCGGCTTGGGATCCAGTGGTTCATTTGATCAAAGAGCAAGCAAGACACACGACTGTGAGGCCATAGCGTTGGATAGTGTTAACATATATTGCTCTATTTTGTAAAATAATGTAGACCTATTAATTTCTAAATTTAACAGTTTGTTTGCTACCTTTTAAATTAATTAATTAAAGTTTGTAGTAGATCGATAATTAGCTATTGTAGAACTAGCTTTATTTGCCCTTCTGGCATGTACACTCACCTTTATTTGTTTGCATTTAATGTTATACATGTGGGTAGTCTTTTGTACATTGTAATTTTAGATGTGGGTAAATATGTTTTCCTCAGTCGACCCGTGACCACGAACGCTGTAAAGTGTTCGAAACGTCGGGATGTAATTTAAAATTCAGTATACGCGATATAATCCGTTCAAAGTTGTTTTATTTCATGAATAACTATCGCGGCAACCGTAGAAGATATTAAAGTATTGTAATTATAGTAGGTATTTTAAATTAGTGTATTTTGTTTTTTTGTCTTTTTTTATTTGATTTTCTCGTTAAACATTTGGTCTAGTCTTTAGGTACGTGTTAAAAGCCACATTACGGTCTAGTCTAAACACTAAAAAGTAAAAACTAAATTGGAAAGTTGTTATTTTTATCGCCCTTTTCTTTTCATTCCACTAATAAAATTCTAAAAAAAACACCAAACCGAATGCAGAACCTCCTTCTTCTATGGAATTGAAGTCGGTTAAAAATATGACACTTTTTCGGAAAAAGTACCATTTGGCGGAAGGCGCTTACCTTGTAGGTACCATCCGCCAAATGGCACTTTTTCCGAAATGGTGTCACAAATATGACCATAATTTAGGCTGACAACAACCTTAATACTCTTCAACATATCGTCCAATCGTCTTCCAACCTAGAGCCATATACCTAATATAATGTACAATGTACCGTTAATGACCTCAATCGCGTTTGGTTTAAATTGTCGGGTAGGTTAGTTACAAAGTACCTACATTGGTGTTCAATAATTATATAGAACAATTTGTTATTTATGTTGTGTATTGACGTGGTGGATTATGTAAAGGTCAGTTTGACCTTGGTTATTGAACGGTGTTGACCTTGAGGTCGTTTATGTAGTCAACAGAATATCAATGTTAATATGTAAAACGGTGGTGTTGCCAATAGGCCGTTCAACCCGTGTAAAGTAGGTACCTTCATAATGGAGTTGGCCGATCTAAAGTCTTTACAGATGGCGCCAGCATAGCTTGTATTGTAACTATCAGTCCTACAAATAGTGTCAAAATATTGTTTTTTTTTGGCCCGGATGGGCTAGCCTTTAAGCCAAATCGTTAACAGTTGCCAACTCCATTGGTTTTCGTATTTTCACTTTGTCGTATACTCAAATTTAATTTCTGGCACTAGAATGAACTGAATACTAGGTGCTAAACTGTGAGACATACGAGATACTTGTATGCCACATTTACTAGAACCACCTAGAACTATTCTGAGTGGCTTCACTAGAGACTATCAATCTTTGATTGTCCAATACCCCATAACGATACAAGAGTTCCTAGTTAACTACGGAACCCAAAGAGCTTCCAAATCCCCGACATCCAGCCACCCTGTCAGATATTTATAAAACAATTACTTTTCCTGGTCTCACAATGAGCCGGTGACAGGGGACTGACCCTTGACATGCCGCCATTTTGTCACCACTAATGCTTTTAAAACTCTCGCTTTTCACAGTACCGCTTTCGATAAATCTTCGGATTACGGGGCGAAAAGTTTAAAAAAAAAAGGAATTTTTCATATAGGAATATTTTGAATAAAATATGATTTTGTATGCGGGTTGAAACTTTACGTTTCTTAAATTTTAATACCTAAACTTTTGTGAACATTTCCAGAAAACGGGACCTTTTTCTAAACTTTCTACAACTTGCAGCCCAGTAGGTACCTACTTCTGATTTGTTGTATAGATACTCTTTGTTTAAAGGATGATGCACGGTGTTCCGGACCGTCTCCGACACGACACTCCAACACTTCACTTTGTACACAGAATATCACGTGACCTCCGAGGATCACGTGACGCTTTCGATACAAATGAAGTGTCGGAAGTGTCGTGTCGGAGACGATCCGAAACACTGTGCATCCTTAAGTTACGACTAAGTTATGTTTGCTTTCAGTATTTAAGCTGTCCATAAATTTTATAATGCGTTTTGACTATGTTAGTTTATGAAGAATGTGGACGACAAATATAATACATCTCCATACAAACGTAGTCCCCATTTTTCCCAGTTAAGGTCCCCATCAGTTGATAAGGTGCTAAACGTCATTTTCAACCACTCAATAGGTATAGAAACACCAATACAACAAAAATACTGCTAATCCGTTTAAGGGCATAATTGGTATCGTATTGCGAGTAAGAAAAAGTAGAACAAAAAATTTTTGGACGTGAAAAAATATTTTTTTTTGTATTGAACACGTCGTCCCGGCCGGCCAACCCTCCATGCAAAACCAATTTTTTTTTTCGCGAAAAAAAATCTATTCATAGTTTTTCATAATAAGAATGCGCCAATTATGCCCTTAAAAGGATCCAATATTTTTGTTACACCTTGTATAAAAACTTTTTATCATCAAAATGAAACTTTCTTCGTTAAAAAGACCCCTTTAGGTATTTCTGGAAAACAATACAGTTTAACCCTGAAGATTCATCTCAATTAGGCAGGAGGCTGCGCGACTGATCAATGCCAAGTGAATGAGCAAAAACCGAAATTGGATAATTTGTGGCTGCCTTTAAACAGAGCGAAAGTTTTCATAATTAATGGCTGGATTTATCTTTGTACTTCGAAGATGGAATTTGTTTCGTGTATTTTAGTCATTTGAAAGTTAAATACTAGAATCGTTATGAAGATTTAAGAGAAAAACTTTTAGGAAATTCAGAGTATTCATTGTGTCTTTGAGGCATTGTTAAAATTATCACTATAATCTATAAAATATTTTATCAGTCGACTTCAAAATTTCGAATGAGGTTCTCAATTCGTATGGATTTTTGTTTTTACAATAAATTTTTTTTATGTTCTCCGGTTCAAAGAAGCAGATCCGATTTGGAAAATTCTTTGTTTCAAAAGATCATACTTCACAGTTGGTCACTTTGTAATCAGATCAGGATGTTGATGGGATCCTGGAGAAATCAAGAAAACTCTTCAAATATTATAGGCACACCTACAGTGTGGAAAGGTGAAGGCTAAATGAAGTCGGTTCTTTTTTGTTTAAAATAATTTTATTACTCACAAAAGTATGCTTAAATACTTTTACTTCTTAGCTTTCAGAAATATGCCGCGCATAATGCCTAAATATACCACGAAGCTATACAGCCCTCTTCGACCGAAAAGTGAGGTCTAAAGAGAAATCAAAGTAGGAGACTGCATCTCGTTTTGATCGAGGGAGTAATCACGTCATACATCTAGATAGAATATCTAGACATCGTGCTAGTATAGGTATCAAGTAATTAACTAATTGAACTTGAGACCTATACACGAAGTTCTAGATATTTAGCTAGTTACATCTTGTAATTGATATTAATGATGTTAACTAAAGTTTACAGAGGTATTTCGAATGACATAGAATTCGATGATGTTTAATCTAGTGTATTTGATGAGATTACTGCTATAAACTTATACAGATTACTGCTATCTAAATCTATCCTTGGGTCCTAAGGAACAATCATGACGAGGGAAATCTTTTGTTCACGAAAAGCCGTATTTTTATTGCTACACCAGCCACTATTAGTGACCGATTGTGACAATTATTGTAAGAAAAAAAAAAACAAATATTAGTAAAGATTAACACCAGTCAGCAATGTTGCCATCATCACAGATATCTATGTGATAGCCTTTTTCGTTATTTTGTAATAAGGGGTTAAGATACCTCGTCAGTTTTTCGAGACGTCATGAGTTCGTCAAGAGTATAACAATATTTAAATATCAAAAACTTCTCAGTCAACGCTTAGCCGGGTAACAACACGACTGATCTTCTATTTCCTGGCGTGTTTTCTATGGCGTGTTTGTATAGCAATCATCATAACTTTGACGCACAAAACGCCTTAAAGCCGAGTACACACTATCCTGACGAGGGTCGGCATTAATGCTCAAATGCTCAAACACCCTAATTTCCCTATCAGTATTCTGAAACATGCGCGAGTACGAGTGACTTTAGTTTTCGGCTAAACCATTATAAGCGGGACCGAAAACCTCTTCTGTATAAGCTGTGCTGTTTGTCTTATGAGAAGATAAGTATGTACAAGGAAAGGTCAAAGTAAAATCGACTCATTTCTATATACTGCGGTGGAAAAGAACTCAAATCCAAGGAGCATTCTACACTTTTGTCTCAGGCAACGCCGCATGAGCCGCATCGCACGATTGTTCCATCAAGACTTGTAGCTAATGGTTAGTGAAATAGCATAGACAGGAACTTAGAAGCAGACCATTCCCTCCCCCTTTTTCAGTGGTGGATACCCATGCGGGCAATGGTCTTGTGGCTAGGGGCTTGATTAGCTAACTAAGTTTGACACCAGGATCAATGTGCCGAGACTGCGGAGCGGAGTTGCGTGAGACAAAAGCGCATGTCCTTATCACCTGCAGTACAAACAGCAACTCCCTTAACCCATCGATAGCTTATGCCGTTGCAATAGGGATTACAATTAGTCGGACCAATGTTGACGATGGTACCTAGCAATTGGAAAGTTTTCCTGAGTCCTCGACTCGTCAAGCGATTACGACGCCGCCTCTGCTCAAGCAGTGATATATTGGCGAACATTTTTTACCCCGAATCTTTTGTGCATTCAACTTCAATTTGGCCTGACGCAGATTTATGGCCAGTGTGGAGGTGACTTTATTTTAATTTGATGATAAAAGATTTTTAAGAGATTCTGTAGAGTCAGCTTCGGCTGTGAAAGGAAAAGGTCTTCTTATATTTTCCATTGTTATGTAATGTACGTACCTTTATAAATAGAGATTGAGCGAATTTATACATTATAGCTTTTGCCCGCGACTTCGTCTGCATGGAATTAGTAATCCCCCCTTAAGGAATGACTTCTGGATATCAATTATTGTATATTCTACCCCAGAGCTCAAACTATTTCCAGCGTTCAGCGGTTATTGATTTCCCATACAAACTTCCAACCCCCTTTTCACCCCCTCTAGGGTCGATTTTCGGGATAAAAATTATCCTATGTCGTTTCTCGGGACTCAAGTTATCTCCATACAAATTTTCATCTAAATAGGTTCAGCGCATAAACATTCTCCATATAAACTTTCAACTCCCTTTTCACCCCCTCCAGGGTTGATTTTCCGGATGAAAACTATCCTATGTCCTTTCCCGTGACTCAAACTATGCCTATACCAAATATACCAAATGGCATCAAAATCCGTTCAGCCGTTTTCACGTGATGCGCGGTCAAATAAACAGACAAACAGATAAACAGATAAAAAGACAAACAGACAAAAATTCTAAAAACTGTTGGAACGTGTTCTGTTATCAATTCTAAGTATCCCCAGTCATCTTTTTTTCGAATATTTATGTTCCATGTACAGACTTTCGACCCTCTTCGGCTTTATTATTATACATTATGGTTACAGCATTATATTTGAATATTGCATGCATTTGTGAACTTTAGCGAGTAGAGAAGAACATTTTAAGAAAAGCTGATTTGAGCATAAATATTTACGTTGATTTTTGGTTTTCCATCTATAAGTACCACACTTTAAAAAAGTTACTTACACATAATGTCGTCCACACACAAGAATATAACTATAAGTCACCGGCAATAAGCGGTAATCCCATTCTGCAAGTAATTTCGATCACAATGGTCGAATCTCGGCCGCCTCCTAATGGCTTAGAGACAAAAAGTTGGCTAAGAACGTATCGGTCCGCGCTTGAAAAGGGTTCAGTCACAGGGAAAATTATAATATTTATAATAATAAAAAATAAAATAGTACATTACGCACCTAGGGCGGTAAAATAAAGAACGGCTCAGATCGCGGATATTTGTGGCCCGAACCGAAGGTAAGGGCCATAGACAAGCGATCTGAGGCCTTCTTTATTACCGCCCGTGGTGCGTACACAATTTTACGTCTTCTCCTGGGTGTGAAGTGAGATTTGCCGCTGCGCCCGTGGGCGTAAAATCTCACTTACCGCCCAGAGTAACGTAAATAAATAAAAGGTTTATTTACTTCACAATAATCATCATAAACGTACATGATTGGTATCTCCTTTTAAGCTTTAATATAGCCTGTGTCAGGAGGTACCGCTCTTCCTTAGCTAAAGAATTACATACTAACAAAATTGTGTTACATTTAGGTTAGGTAAATATAGTATTACATTTAGTTTTTTTTTTTACTGAAAAACACTATACAAAAACTTAATCCAGTCTTAATTTAGATAACATGCAGATAATAGTACTACAGCACGGCTAGCACATCTTTGTTGTTATTGCTACGATGTTGCACGGCTCTCCATACTTCAAGCTCGACTCGAAGTATGAAGTGACAGTCACAACGTAAGATATGCTAGCCCGCCAGACAGAGTGCTCACTGTGACGTCACGAATTATGTTGTCTAGCCTGCGTACATCGTCAACCAATTTAGTGACATACCACTGATACAGTGAAGTTTATTTGAAAATTAAATATACATACAATACTATAAGTTGCTCTTGGCACGCTGGTTTGCTTAGGTTTACTTACTTAGACGATTAAGACATACTTAGACGATCAAAAACTCGTTGTATTGTATTTTTGTCTCCAAAAATGTGGTATTGTGAAGCTTTATGAACGAGGTGAAGTTTCGATTTTATTTTTCCCAATTAATATGAGTACCTAACCTAGTTTAAATGTCACCCTTGTCATCACATGCCATTTCGTCTATAAACGTTCTACGAAAAGAAAACAATTGAAACGCTCTGCTTCAACAATTCAATTTAACATTTCATGTATTCAAGTAAGCCTAGCACTTCCGCATCATCGTCAACACTAATAACGGGCCATGTTTTATATATAGTATTTATGAAAACTATAATATATATAAAATGAACTATATGTGAAGTTTATGAAAACACAAACTGCTAGAAATTGGGGTTCTTACTGTGCCTGAAGAACCCTAAAATCCGACCGATTCTTCGAGATAATCACATGTATGTTTTTGCCACGTGAACGGTTTTTGCGGGATCTTGTTAACTCGGTGCAGGGCAGGCCCCGGGACCTTTTGGGCTGTTTTTTCAGAGGTCCCAGATCGCGGCTCTGTTTATGAGGTTTTTCATTCTGATAGCCGTTAGGAGAATTGAAGTTTGTAAATAAATCTACCTTTAGTTGCTGGAGTTAATGTTTACAACTAAATTGAAGTAATAAAAGAGCGTGATCAAATTAATGACGTCATAAAATAGATTGAAGTTGGACCTATTATGGTAGACTTGCAAAGTTTATTAAACTTAGGTAGTGATAGTTGTAAAATACATTAATTAGCAAATGATTTTCTTAGAACGTGATCTTATACGCGTTTACGGACGCGGACTATAATATATAGGCCTTTTCATCTATGTCAGGACAGATGTTTTAAACAGCATCCTAGTAACGACTGCGTTCGTGGCTGTATAGCTATGCTAGAGAGGATCATTCGCTCACACATGCGGCACGTGTATGCTCCCCCAAGTGGGCGGGGGTTAGAGACTCGTGGCGTCTCATGCGTTTCCCCTTTAAAAAGGTAACCAGGCATCGTCCTGCTTGAGGACTAACAAGAATTCAACATGGCTCCCATTGTTGCAGTGGCATGTTCGACGGTGACGGTGACCAAGTGCCAGGCGGCGCTGCGGACTCTGCAGGCGTTCCCGTTCTTCAAGCCGACGTGCCTCTGCCGGGAGCCGAACGTGGACCCCGAGTGTAACTCCTTCCGCGATTTCCTGTTTGACCACCCCTGCGTCTTCGTCATGAAGAAGGGTTAGTGCATATTCTTTCGTGACTTTTCCCTCTTTCCATCTTTGTTATTTTTCTTCTTTTCTATTATTTCTATCAAAGAAAATTCTTTTTCATTTGCCTTTCTTTTCTTTCTGTTTCGTGACTTTCTGATCTTTTTCATTTCCTTTCCTTTCCTTTATTTTCTTTCTCTTTCTTGACTTTTTTTTGATGCAGTATAGGCAGGCGTTTGACGATCTCACCTGATGGTAAGTGATGATGCGGTCTACGGTGGAGCACGCTTACCTATGAGCTACCTATTTACTCTCGCTTTGAAGAGATCCAAATCGTACAGACAATTCCACTCTTTACTCTCTCTCTTACACTCCTCTGAACTAACCTTAAAGCTGACGATTATATTGTTTGTTTCAGAGAAAGACCCCTACCCAGTGGAAACCCTGCCGACCTGCACCTACGCCCTGAGTGTCTGCCACAACGAGAAGGCCTGCTCCGTACTGTTCGACCGCTTTAAGAACGCTTGCAAGGCCCGCGATGGAGAATGTCGTATGGAAGACCGGTAAATATATCTGATCTTACCCATCAGCATCCAAGGAATTACCCTATCTTGTGCCCTATCTTGAAACCCTACCAACCTGCACCTATGCCCTGAGTGTCTGTGACAATGAGAAAGCTTGCTCCGGACCGGTATATTATCCCGTCAGTCTTCAAAGATAGACCCGATCTTGTAGGAACCCTACCCACGTGCACATAGGCCCTGAGGGTGATAACAAGAAGACCTCCGTACTATTCAACCACATTATAAATGCTCGACGGAGTATGTCATCACGTCATCAGGAAACGCGTTGTTTGTTTATAAGTAAACTGTTACATAGAGTACCGTAAGTAAGATTGGAAAATTTGACCAATCTTAATTAGAATCTTTAAAACAGTTGCTAAGTTTGGATCATAGAAGTAGTCACTAAAACAGTGACGAGACCAGTACCCGCTTACTTTCTTAAGCCAGTCGTAAACTTCGGTTTTTTATTTGACGACATTTAAGCGACAGCCACCTCAAGACAACCATTTTACAAAATGCAAGCTCTGTATTCCTACACAAAACTAGTAGTAGTTTGAATTAGTAAAGCCGGTGGCAAAATGTGGTGTATTTTATTAATTAAAGTTCTGATTAAATAAAACACAATGATGTTGTTGCGTTATGTTATGTTAATGACAAGTCAGCATTGAAACGTCTAGCTGACACATTTCTGGGCCGTGCTAGGACCGTGCCCACTCTAACAGAAAATGTCATAACCACTAACATAACTAAGTCATTTGTCTAATTAACACGAGTACACAGATAGAAAAAATCTCTTCAACCAAAGAAACCTATTTGAATCAAGAGATATCCAGTTTCCCATATAAGGAAAAAATAAAATTCTTTATTTCAAGATATAAACTGTTTCAAAGTTTATTACTTAACCTAATAAATTCAATACTTTATCCGAGATATAAAAATCTTCTCTTTAAAATAGCTTAATATTCTCACGAAGGGCGTTTGAATTTTGTTTTTGTATTGTATTTTTTTTAAATTGAACTTTATGTGTCTTAGTGCAATACATAAAGAACTTAAGCCAAGAAACTTTGTTTCTTGGATGAAGACTCATAGTTTAAATTGAGAATTGAATTTCTCCACGGAAACAAGAAAACGCATTAGTTCAAGAGCATGTGTTACTTGATGTAAAATTTGATATTTTCACACCAAGATCTAAAATTTCTTGGCGTATGAAATCGATTACTTGAAACAAACAATAACATTTTCTAAGGCGGTTATCACACTGGCGCGGATCCGCATGCGGCACCGGTGCGCGAGCGAGATAGCGCTCTGCATGTGTATAGCGCTATCTCGCTCGCACACCGGCGCCGCATGCGGATCCGTCGTCAGTGTGATAATCGCCTTAGTGTCTCAGTGCACTACTTAAAAAGCTAGTAGCAGAAACTGTGTTTCTCGGGACTAATCCCAAGAAAGGAAGTTTAACTAAAACTAGATAATACAAATATAAATTATGATTATTTATATACTCACAATTTATAATCGTATTAACTAGAGCTGAGATTGCTATTGTGAATCTCAAATAAGCCCGGGTAAAGCGCCGAGGGTCATCAAGTTACGTCGAACAGACGTTCGCGTGTTCTAACCTACACGCAGAGACATCTATTGATGCGCAGGGTAACTAACGTCCAAGACTTAAATGTTTCAAAGCAAAAATTATGTGCTTCTTCTTTGGAATAGCTGTGGCTCTTGATTGTAGGTTGAAAACATCAAAGCAAAAATTAATCTCTCTTGGCTAAAACTTTTGGCGCTACTTCTTTGAATTAGCTTTGGCTCTTAGCTGTAGATTGAAAACATCAAACCAAGAACTAATCGCTTTTGACGTAAACACATAAAACTCTTAAAGGAAAATTTTGGTGCTTTTTTGCCGTAAATAATTATTATCTTAACTCAAATCATTACTATTCGCTTTAAAAATGGGTAAAGCTAAAGCTGAATAATTTTAATTCTTCTTTTAAAAATCATGATATTTTTAACTCAAGTCATGTTTATTGGTCTAAGGTATTTATTACTCTCTTTAAGAAACCGCGTGCAAGAGAGTTTTGCGTTTTGAATTAAGATATTATTTCTATCTGTGTACAGTCGGTGTCTTTTTTAACTGAACATTTGTGACCCCTATTACAAAGATATAAGCCCCAGTTTAATTTGTTGCTGTTTGTAGGGAGGTGTGGTTAGGCCTGAAGTATTTGGGTGCATCTAATATCTGATGTAATAATTACACTGATTTACCTTACATGATATATTTCAGGCCAACTTTTGAAGAGGTTTTTCAGTGATTTCAAAACGTATTTTCAAAATTGTCCCCTCTACGGCGGCATCTGTTCCAATACACTTGAAGAGGCGTTTTAATTTATAATAACCACATTTGTCGCTAACCTGCAGCAAGGCATGAGCCGGCCGCCGCCTCTTCCCCCTCTCGGCCGTATCAAGAAGCGTTTCTATTGAGACTAACCATATTTCTGACTAACCTACAGCGAGGCCTGCCGCGAGGCCTGGGCCGGCCTCCGCCTCTCCCCCCTCTTTGGATGCATCTGCCCCAACACCCACATGAAGAAACGCTGCGATCGCATCTTCGCAGTCGTCAACCACAACCCGTGCGTTGGTGAGTACGCATCCGTATAGATTCGTTGTGCGAGCGAGTTTTGAGTGAGAAACTGTAGTTCCGATGGGGTTTCGGAAATTAAAATGTATGTTGCGAGTTTATTTAGAACAGGACGAACTTGCAACTAATTATACAACAGCGGCATTAAAAAAAATTGTAATGTTAAAAGTGTACTGAGATGGCATTACGTAACTGTAGCCCTTGTGAAAGGGGGTATAACACAAATTGGCCTAGCGAAAAAGGGTATAAGTTCTATAAAATGAACGGCACTTGTACCCTATTTCGCCAAGCCAATTTGACTTGTACCTTTTTTCACGAGAGTCACAGGTATCTGGAAGAATATAAATGGCAAAATTGTGATTGAATGCAACCCAAGGATCAAACAAATACACACAGTTACAATATCTTACCCTGATTTACAATAAACCCCAATACACCAACGACACGAATACCTAAGCATAATGGAAGGTTCAGTAACATCCACCATTTATTTTTGGTTCGAACCTGAATAGAACCGATACATTAAAATTACCCATTCTGCAAATAGCCCACTCAGCGCTACACAGACACAGTTAACTACTCCAGTTTTAGTGTTGCTGAGATCATTTGCAATAGTTACAAAAACTATTTAAAACGGGATATTTACCATGTGAGTTTTTTATTGTGAGCTTCCGATATTTCGGCACAGTTGCATGCGCCATTATCACGGAGTAACTGAAGTTGCTGCGAGTGTTGCTTCAGTTACTCCGTGATAATGGCGCATGCAACTGTGCCGAAATATCGGAAGCTCACAATAAAAAACTCACATGGTAAATATCCCGTTTTAAATAGTTTTTGTAATGTTAATGAGTAATGACCATGTTAGCTTAAAATCATATATAGTTATTTTTGTTCAGTTAGCAGGGACCGGAAAGTGTATTGATTAATCTTTTCGATAGGGTAACCTTATTAAATAGTTACCCTATCATTGAGTAACCCTAATAGTAACCCTAGTAGTAGTGATTTTCTTGTTGAATGTTTTCTGAATAAACCAGCAGCGACCAGCGTATTGCATTGCAGATTTTAAATTCTAAATATACAAAAATATTGCGCTAACTATTTTTCAGCCCTAAAGTATCCTTCCCCGAATAAACCCAGCGCTGTCCAGGGGCCTATTCCAAACTATTTTTTTTTTATTTTTTGCTTTAATTTTAATTTGATATTAATCAGGATTGGCCTCGTCAAATAAGACGTTTGGCTTATTTTAATAATCCTTTCTTGTTATCAAACTTAAGTAATAGCAGCAGCAGATTACTTAGGAGTCATCGGTTTTGGTTGTAAGAATCACAATAATTTTGATGTCAAAAGATGCTCATTTTGGTAAAGAATCCGTGACAAATGATGATGTTGAAGCTAGCTACCGCTCCCAGTCTAATTTTGGTACAAGTTAAATTTATCGATTCGGCTCGAATGGCCGCGCAGTTCGATGCAATTTGCACACGAATTTTCGAAGATAAATCTTATGGACGGTGAGCAGAATAGCATATTAGTAGGTACATCCAATATTCCATGTATGTGTAATATACATGCACTGTTATGAACTTATAGTATGTGAGCTTCTATCCTGATATACATGATAATTTAGGATTAGATATGAGATTTATATGACATGAGGTCTCGAAGCAATATCAAGCAAGGAGCTATGTTAGAATTTTTAGCTTCCAAACGTGCAAGGAATGTTATGACAAGGAAAACCCCGGCTAAACATACCGGTAGGTATGTGACGTTATGCAGTTATATGTTCCACGTTGTAGGTTAAACAAAATTATAATTTTAGGCATTTGTCAATACGTTACCTTTTACTTGAAAACGGCACAAATAGCAGACTAATTTAAGAGCAAGTTATCGATTCAGCCCAGGGATACCCGCGCAATCTGATGCAATTTGTGCAACAATTTCGTATGATGAATCTGATGAATAATAAATGATAAGATTACGTCTGTAATTCCCCGTATTAGATTTTTAAAACTACTTGCCTAATGTTATTTTATTCTCTCGCTAGGCTTTTCTTCACTGTTTTGCAATACCTACTGATTTAGTTTATTTAATGAATTTCCGCTATCTAAGGGTTGTCTGGAAGAAATCGCTTTTTAGTGATAAGACCGCCTGTTGGTTACCTCAATTTTTTTTCTGTACTGGTTTTGTTTTTGAGGTGTTCAATAAAGAGTATTTGTATTGTATTGTATTGTATGCCAATTTGTTTCCTTATTCGACCGTAACCATACGCTGAAATTAAATCAAATAAAAAACATGTTGTATATTTAATACCATCTACATCCGGAAAATCAATCGCAAAGCCAATATGCAAGTCAATTCAACTACAAAATAAGTGAAAATGGAATTACAAAAACAACCAAACAAGAGCGAAGTTTCACAAAAGCCAGAAAAAAACATTAAAACTCTCCCCTCTAAAGCCCGTTGGAAAATATTTTCACCAACTTTTCCCCCCTCAAACCCCTAAACCTTGAATCCTTTCAAGCTCACCTCAAAAAGGACCAACCCTTTCAACAACTATTTTCATTAAGGGAATCAATACGATCTATTGGGTGGAGTATCATTCAATATAGAGTACCGACCGTCCTAATATAATGGACTCTCTAGGTAATGACGTAATAGGGCAGGGTAGTGCGACCGCCAAGATTGCTGATAATGCGACACTGGATTTTAAAGGACGTCAATTATGCGATTAAATTTGGTTTTTATAATGACTTTCGAAATAATTTTTTTAAGTCAAATTGATGAAATACTAAGTTTAACGTTTATCTCTATTTTCGTTTTATCTTACAAATGAAATGTCAATTAAATCGTAATGAGTAAAATTTATGATTAAGTCAGTAATCTAAATAAAAAGGAGAGCAGCAATATATTATTACTAATGCTTTTAAATTGAAATACATTTACTAATACGATATACTCGACCCAATGTCAAAACGTTTACTGCACGAAGAAATAAAAAAGGCTCTGTACGAACCCAGTTTATTACTTACTCGTAGTAAATTGTGTAACATTATAAATGAGCGTCTCTTTCGTTGAATATATAAGTCAAGTATTCTAAATAACCCAGACGCGAGCCACTTAGGCACAAACTGTATCATTTATTATTAGTAAAAGCTCATTTGTAACGATACGTGTAGGTACATTTGAATATTTCGAAGGCTTTGTGGCAGGCATGATAAATAATGCAATGGATTTTATAAAAGTAAAACTAAAGTGGATACAAAAATAATGATCGAGACAGATAAAAAAGGGTATGTGTGATAGAGACCAATTGAATACAAAGTATCTAAAGAAACCGGCTAAATGCGAGTCGGACTCGCGCCCTGAGGATTCCGTGCAACACACAATTTTAACAACGAACATTGCTGTAACATAAACAGGTTTCAAGTACTATTTTACGTTCTAGTAATCATCAATATATGAATATCGTCTACCGACTTTTATCTCTGTGATTAGACTTCATTCTTTGTACAAATTGAGAACCTCCTCCTTCGAAGTCGGTTGAAAACCGAGCTAACGAACCTTCCGAACTTGGCCAAGCGCTTCCCGAGCCCTCTCAAATTCAATATACGTGGAGGAGTTTGATTCATTTCTTATAATCCCAAGAGTTTCCGAGCTCTTTGGTTCCATTCCAACCGTCCAACCTCAAAACCAGTATACGTTCTCTCTCTGACTACGCATTGTTTTTACGGGTATAAAGGTCAAGTAATACTGGTTGTATGACTAAGTCGCGCGTGCACATCTCGCGAAAACCAACGTAAACCGGGTCTCTGCCTACGTGTAGTAGTAACGGACATTAAGGTCAAGTAAACTGGTTGTTTGACTAAGACATCTCGCAATCCCGGGTAATCCCGGCGTCAAGTTCCAATCTGGCTTGAGCCCTTTAATTCCATGAATTGATCGTGACTTTTGTTCTATTTTAATGCATTAGAGTTATTGAATGACGGAGCTTTTGGGATAAGATCTTAAACTCAATCTTATCTTATCTTTTATCCTGTTGTTTATATTGAAATTATCTTTTACAATTGTTTTAATATTTAACATCGCTTTATGCCGGTTTTATGCTGCACAGATTAATGATGGAATTGTAATTTTATTATGAATTTAGATAGGTTAATTTTAACATAGTGAAAGTAAATAATCAAATATAGTAAGTAAGTTATGGAATCAGGCGTTACTTTGCGGAAATCCATATTATCAACTACAATAATATAACTTTGCTATTCCGCGATATAATAACTAATATCACTTTGCTATGCGGCGGTATAATGAAATAAAAATGAAAAACGTTTATTTTCAGGCAACTAGTGGCCCATAGATAAATACCTTAAAGACTAGCATACATATTACATTATAAACTAAAACTATTATTTTGGTGACACGACGGTTTGACATAGTAACTTGCTAGTTGATTATTGACAATCCGTTATACTTATTCGCGTACCTATATATTTTTGCATGCATTAATGTTCCTACTCTCGGCCGGACCTCAGACCAACAAAACAACATCTCCAGCAGCTCCTGAGGTTGCCACGTGTCGAGTCTTGGTATTATTGGTGGTGGTTTGATGTATTAGTTTGCGAATTTATTTTGCGGCGGGCGGATGAGAACATTAATGCATGTGAAAATACGCAAATAAGTATAACTGGTTGTCACTAATCATGACCGCGTTGATGCATGCGCGCATGATGGCGTTTTTCGCGTCACCATGCGATCAACGAAATTGTTCGCCGGGCTTTGGTTTCAGCCAACGTACCCTGTATTCTGGAGCCTCCGGGGTTGTGCCGCTCAGATGGCAAAAGACCTGATGGTCTTACGTTGGTTCCTTGGCAGAAGGGCCGGTGCCTCTTATGGGACGCTACATGCGTCAGTACTTTTGCCCCATCCCACCTGGGCCACACCATGAGAGCTGCTGGGTCGGCTGCAGAGTATGCGGCTAGGCAGAAGCATACTAAGTATTCTGCTTTGGAACCAACGTATGACTTCATACCGGTTGCGGTAGAGACTGCAGGGTCATGGGGTGCGGAGGCCAAGGAGTTTGTTAGGGACTTGGGTCGTCGACTCAGAGAGAGGGGTTGCGATCCTCGCTCCGGATCGTACCTGGTTCAGCAGATTTCCTTGGCAATTCAGCGTGGAAACGCTGCTAGTGTCATGGGGACTTTTGGGCCGGCTACGGTCCGGGGTGGTCTGTAGTGTAATTAAGCTTTAGTGTATACTTATTATTGACAAAGCCTGTGGCGGATTTCATCTTGTAAAGTTTGATTGTTATGTGACGAAGCCTGTGGTTGACCTATTTTTGTATCTGTCTGACGAAGCCTGCGGCGTGGATTATAAAATTGTGGATAAAATAATTATTAAGGAAATAAATGAATTATGATCATGACCGATAAGTTAATTACTTACATTCAAATTTAGAACATCTACTGGTATACCCATTCCAGAAAGAATAGTTATTCGAGTAAGAAAATCTCGTTGGTCATGATTTGAAATCTAGGTGGCCATGGCGTTGCAATGGCGTTCATTCTAATGCATCTCAACACTTCATTGAGGAGTTATAACTTATAATAATGTGTGTAGACATGAAGCTGATTCTGAACAGACTAGAGATAGAGAGCAACAAATTAGGCCTGGCAGTGAATAGGCAGAAAACTAAACTGATGGTGATAGACCGCGCGGGTAAGCTAGAAGGTGCTCAAGATATCCAAGGCATAGACAGGGTCTCCAACTTTATATACCTGGGTTCACAAATCAACAGTGATGGAAGTTGTGTCCCAGAGATCAAGCGCCGAATCGCTATGGCAAAAGATGCAATGACCCGCCTCCAAGTCATATGGAAAAACCGTGGTATTAGCTTCCACACTAAAACACGCCTAGTAAGAGCCTTGGTCTTCCCAATTTTCAAGTACGGAGCGGAAACGTGGACGATACTCGCCAGAGAGAGACAGAGAATTGATGCATTCGAAATGTGGTGCTGGAGGCGAATGCTTCGGATACCCTGGACGGCCCGGCGCACAAATATGTCAATTCTCTCACAGCTCAAGATTGTAACACGTCTGTCCACCATCTGCCGACACCGGTTGCTTTCTTACTTTGGCCATGTTATGCGTCGAGATGATGAAAGCTTAGAAAAAGTGATTTTGGTCGGAAAAGTGGAAGGCGAAAGACCTAAAGGCCCCCCACCAACTAGGTGGTCTGACCAAGTTAAAAAAGCCACCTCAGGCAAACTCCATGAAGCGGTGAGGGCTACGAGAGATCGAGACCGATGGAGACATATTACCAAAGCTGCTAAACCAAGTGGTCACGATCCTCAGTAATGAGGGACCGACATGAAGAGAGAGAGTAGACGATACAATAATCTATGTACTCGTAACTGTACATCATTAGGCATTAAGTAGCAGTTACATACTTAAGCTACTATACTATATCATTTTCAGTCTCACTACAAGTACAGTCATCAGCAGAAGTAGCTAAGCGGGTAGCTTGTTCAAAATGACCTACACACGCTCTTATTCTTTACACACTTAACAATAAAGTCATGTACATCTTATTAACCGACTTCAAAAAAGGAGGAGGTTCTCAATTCGACTGATTTTTTTTATCATTATTATTTTTTTGTATGTATGTTATAGTATATCTCCGTGAATCGTGAACCGATTTTCAAATACTTTTTTTTATCGAACGGGTATAACCCCTAGATGGTCCCATTGTCACCAAGTCGGGGTTTGATGATGGGATCCTGGAGAAATCGACGGAACTCTTCAACTATTATAGGCACACCTATAGTGATTTCACTATTTTTTACAGCAACTCGGCCACTTCCTCTTGGAATAGCAGCTAAGTGAAAGTCGGTTCTTTTTTTGTTTAAAATTATAAAGAGTATACTTCTCAGTTGGTCCCATTATCACCAGGTCCAGATCTGATGATGGGATCCTGGAGATATCGAGGGAATTCTTCAACTATTATAGGCACACCTATAGTGATTTCACAATTTTTTTATAACAAGTCGGCCACTTCCTCTTGGAATAGCGGATCCTAAGTGAAGTCGGTTCTTTTTTTTGTTTAAAATTATTTTGGATATCCTACTGAGTGTACTATTAATCAATGTTTGCATTAATATATTTTATCACAAAAACTTCTTGGAAGCTTAAATAGCGCTCCGACGAACAAACATAAAGAATTATAGAGTATTCACCTGAAATGGTGATTTCCAGATGAAAACAGTGAAACGTAGGAATAAGTTTAATGTAATCGCATCAGTCCTGAAATCCGAGGGCTATTCGCTGAAAAACTCAATGTTTGAATTTCACTGGGCCTTAATGGTTTGCGTCAAGTCATAAGATGTAGCGGGTTTTATACTGAGTATTAAATATTATAAAGTTAGAATAAAAGCACTAATGATTTGCAAAACGGACACTAAGCACAGACAAACAAAACATCTGGTCACTTTTTTATGCTAGGCTATCGGGTAAATTTACTAAATATTGTGACGAAAAGGGCACAATAATAGTATTTTTAATTTATTTTGCTAATTAGGTTTAGGTTTTGT
This sequence comes from Pammene fasciana, assembly GCA_911728535.1. NCBI lineage: Eukaryota > Metazoa > Arthropoda > Insecta > Lepidoptera > Tortricidae > Pammene > Pammene fasciana. The sequence goes on from OU452295.1 coordinate 6,003,363, forward strand.
ATTAAGTAATAATAATAAGTTAAGTTTACTAACACATTATGCATTGCAAAAATCTGAAATAAACGTTTTTTATTTATTTTTAACGAATAAACCATTACGCACAACATCTGTTACAGTTGTTGATAGTAACATAAATATTTTTTGGCATACAAAAAAATGGTAAATTGAATCGTATCAAACTTTAAAATGTTGTCAAAATGACGAAACACGTTTTCATGGTTTAACTCATTAACTACCACGATCAAAGCCCAACATCCTAGACTTTAAGAATGTTTAAAATGAGCTTACTCGTACGTAATACAACTATCTGAGAGAACAAGAGCAGAGCATGATGAAGAGCACTTCGATCACCTTTTGACTCAAATAATAATATCATGTGAATCCTCTGGATTCACAGGCATTCCTACAGTAAGCTCTTACTACTTACCATCATCATCATCGTAATATTAAGAGCCTGGCTCTTGTCACCACCACCATCACCACCACTTCATCACTTACCATCAGACGGGCCGTATTCGTGTTTGTCGTCGTGGCATAGAAAAAACATTGATTTCCCGCGTTAAATGTCGCTTACGTGACTTGGTGTAGCGTATGAACACTATGAACAGCATTATTTTTATGTGACGCCGCAATTGTCTCACCAGAATCTTTAAACTGTCATGAGCTCATGACTCGGACCAAGACTTAAGAAGTTTGTCGAAACTCGAAGCGACGGCTCAGGGATTAGACAGAAAGATTTAACAAACAAACAAACAAATATACATAAAAAGCGACATCCGAAGCCGTTAACTTTTTAGTCGGATCGGGATAACACGGATTTTGATGCTAGTTTCAAGTCATTTACAAGTTTGGATTTTTGTTAATCTCTCCGATGGCCGATTGAGAAGTATAAGACTTCTTCGGCAGATATCGCTAGGCGTCTCTCTAAGACGCATAAAGGATATGGTGGAAAATTCGTAGCCATGAGGTCAGTCTCAGTAGCTCAATTGGTAAAAGCGACGGACATCATCATCAATTATTCATCAATTATTTAAGAGCTGGGCTCTTGTCGGTGGAGCATTTTCCATGTATATCTATCCTTTGCCTTCTCCTTGATGGCCTGATATGACACGACGTTTATTTTTTCCTTGACTTGATCCATGTACGCTATTCTTAAAAGCGACGGACATGTATCCTGAATTCGCGAGTTCGCGTCTCGCCTGAGGCATTGGATTTTTCTACTTTTCCTTTATTTCTAAACATTCAGAATTTTCGGATCTCATCAAATAATATTTGATATTTACCAGTCGTTTTCCAGTGAAGGCAAACTTCGTGAGAAAACCGTACCTAATAATAGCAATAACTCCTAAGTCTAGTTTGGAAAGTTAGATGGCAGATTCTTTGGTTCCCATCTTAGAATTTGACTACCGAGCGGAACCCAGCTCCATTGATCTGTGGCAAAAAAGCCGTGACGCGTTAGAAGAATGATGATCTTAGGAACTTAATTTGTTTTTTTCTTTAAATCTCCGCACAGCTTCCGTCTACGTTAATTTTGTACCGACTTAACAGTGACAATGTATGGGGGCATCATACTTGACATAGTCATTGTCAAATAAACTTAGCATGAGCGATCTGTCACGCCCTTAATATATCTTACACACCCACTTACAACCATAATTATAATCATGCTTGGTAAATCAATTGTATGTACATTTATTTCAAAATGTAAAAACTTCAAATAACCACATGCCGTCACACCTTGAGTTCATTATAAAGAAACGCTCCAAAAAACCAATAACTCCAATAAAATATTAATCTCAAGTCAAGCCGCTATACTGTCGCCATCAGATACATATATCGGAGCGGCCAAGGTTGTCACAAATATCTGAGCAACGCCTCTATTGTCAAGGCGATAAAGTGCATGTTCAGACATTTTTCAGGACCTTGGCCGTTCCGATATATTTGATGGTGACTGTACAAGGATTCTCGTAGCTCAACAACGTATTTTCTCAGTACAAACGAACCAATATATAAAGAGCTTTTTATAAAGCAATATATGAAGGGTTTTTTCCTCATAAGTGCGATGCGTTTTTCTTCACTTAGCTAAAGGCGACCACCGACTATCAGTCCGCCTAAAATCCGTTGCGTAGTTTTAAAGATCTAAGCATACATAGGGGCAGACAGCAGGATGCGACTTTGTTTTATACTAATATTTAGATTCGTTACTTATTTATCTATGAATCTCAATCGCGCTGATATGACGATGCCAGGGATTAAATTTACGTGGAACTAGGAAGAAATAACTAATATGGAATTTGTATAGCTGTACAAATATGGTATTGATTAGGCCTCGGTTGGAATTTATAAATGTTGAGTTATGCGCAATAATATCCAAAAATATCTGACGCAATATAATTTGTAGGGGTATAAAAGCTTGTCACGTATTTTTGCGGCCTTCGTTATGCAATATCCTATTGCAGATAGCGGTACTGGTCCACTGAGACGATAACTCGGTAGTGGAATAGAACAACACTGTGAGGAAACAACGGAAAGCAGCCATTGACCCGACTCTGTCGAGGGCACTTTTGACTTCCCGAATCTTTTTGAAGATTTCTTTCCTTTGAACATTTCCTTGTTAAGTCAGGGTGCAGCGTTGCAAATGTGAGGCCCTGAAATATAAGTAGGGGATTTAGTATCCTGTGTGAAGATTAATCATACCAGGAGGTGGTATTTTTTAAAGAAGAAAGCAGAATTATATTGTAATCCTGGACGCCGATTCAAAGAAGGGATTGATGACAACTTGATCTCATTTTGACGACACTTGCGCATCCACCATCCCGGACCGGGCCGTAAACAAACCGGACCGAACCGAATGATGAGATTCAGATTGTGCATCTACACGCAACGAAGAAAACGAAAACCAAATCAGCTCCGGCATGCCTATGAATATTTATGACGGGCGGCCTACTCTTTATTCTTATATCCTTTCCTTTCTCTTGTACTACTCGTATTCTTCAACATAAAGATATTATTATATTCATTGATTTATTATGTATCCAACTAGATGTGACATCTAGAACAAAATTTGTGCGCCAAGTTTGGCTGTTGACAGCTGTGACAGAATCATAGAGTAGTATAGACTTGTACTGATTTTCACTATAACTTTTGGGACAAAGAATTTCTTAGGGATATCATCTCCTGTTACTCAATGGTTTTATCTTGTCTTATCTCAGTATAAATAGTCTTTAAGCCCATCCATCGAAAAATACAGTTATTTTATGGCAATAAGCGGAATTCGAGTTCCAAAATCGATCTGAACTGGAACCCCTCTGACGTCAAAACCAAAGACGGATACAACATTAATGAGCCCCCAAAACAAAATGGCGCCGCTTCCGGTACCGATCCCGGTTAATTATTCAGGGAGGCAGTTCTGAATGAAGGGTTAACGTATTGGTATTAGATTTTTTCACCACACTTGCTCATAAAGCGTGAAATTCCAAGCAGGAATACGCAGGAGTTATAGTAAGCATATTCCTGAGGGAGTTGCGCAACACACTGTTATACACCACATATGGTTTAAGACATTTATTTCTCAAAAGATTTACATAAACTACTTACTGAGAAAACAATAATTTAGCTTAGATCTAGTAAATGGGAGAGGGTGGTATGCAAAATAAATGTTGACGTTTCAAGTACGAAGGCGCTTGGTAACAACAAGCGCAATGCAGAAATGTAATGCTGCGTGTAGAAGCCAGTTAAACCGAATTACACCTGTGACTACTGCTGGTTAATGATACCTATATATCTGAGTCTTTTTTATGCAAATTCTTTGGTGGATCACAAGACTCACAGCCAAATATGTGCATGGCCGCACTTATAATTAGCTTTTGGAATTAGATTTGCATTAGATTAAGACGCGCAGAACTCGGGTAAGAACAACTTGCCTAAATAGCTATGAATCAGCAAACTAAGTTTTTATTGCTCTCCTAATTACTTCAAATTTCGGTTGATTGATCGAGGTCTAGTTAGATGAACTGGTCTGATCTTGTTTAAAGAGACTACAGCAGCAGGTTGTTAAGTGGGAATGATGTTCAAAATGAAGTTCATATGCACTTATCATTATGAACTGCTTACCTGCTGCTCAGGCCCGGACTACCGCTATAGGCCAACAAGGCCCGGGCCTAGGGGCCCTGGCAGGCTAGGGGCCCCCAGTCCCACCTCAAAATCCTGGACTTGACCTTATAGAAAAAGTCAACCATATCAAACATCAAAGTTTTGAAACTATGTTCTGTACTTATATTTACATGTTAACTATTACTTAGGTATTTATAAGTTGTTGGTTTTGTCAATCTTCGTTAGTTGAAAAGTCAGGAAAGTTCTTTTAAGATTATTTTCGCGTTGCATCTCGGGATTTGGTTACGATAAACTACCTAGTTTAGAAATGGAATCATACAGCGAGCTTTCTTCTGGGCAAAAGGAACAAAGACGTCATGATAGTCAATTGCATGCTCAATACTTGGAAGAATAATAAGTAAGGAAGCGTAATTACTAATCACCGCTTAAAACCGCCACCAAAACAGCGGCGCCAAAGGGGCAGGAGCTAATTAATCATCATGGTGCCTAATGTAATGTCACGTCAAACGTTATGAAATTGTCATTTGATGAAAATATAATTATTATCAGTTTTATCTAGGCATGAAATTTCGATTATATTGCCAATAATGCCAATCGATCTTAGGTCAGGTAGGGACCAAGTTTCTTACAGACTAAGCCAGGTTAGTGTGGTTGGGATACTATAAAGTCTACAAATGGAAAGCGCAATCCATACGCTTACCTACTAGTAGGTACAGTCGACGTGAAAGATATATTTACACTTTTGCACCTTATCACAAAGGAATAAAAGACTCAAAAGTGTATCTTTGATGTCGACTGTACTATGGAAAAATAAACTTTAATTTTTTTTTACGGTTTCGTAGAAACCAGGAACTGTCTGTCTGTCTGTGGCTTTGCTCAGTGACGGTAAGCACTAGAAAACTAAAATTAGGTATGGTGGTTTTAATCACGCCGACAAAGAGGTAAAACAAAACCTGCAAAATATATTATTTTTAGAGTACCATTTGGATATGTCTTTCAAAAATAATAAGGGTCTTTCAAAACATTGTATTCATTAATCTAGATAATAATTTCGTAAATAATAGCTCCGATGATATAGAAAGCGGATCCTAAGTGAAGTCGGTTCTTGTTTGATTAAAATTATTGAGTTACAACTTAATAAATTGTGTGAAAATTCTTTGAATAAACGCTTTTGATACTGAATAGATCAAATCGATTAACAAAAAAAGTTGAAACCGACGTGTTTGTCCACGACTGTTATTTTTTCCAAAATCAGCAAATGTCAATTAAAATGTTGGGTAGTATCTGGCTATCACGGGATCTGATAAAATCCAAATGCGTAACTATGATGTTTATTATAAAAATAAGGTTGACTGATTTTTTTAGTAATTTAATTTGCTAAATAAAAAATATTTGTATTCAATATGGGGGAGGGGGCCCCCAAACGCCTAGGGCCTAGGGGCCCTGGCGCTCTTAGTCCGGCCCTGCTGCTGCTACAGCTAACTTTTTCAATTGGTCATCAATCCGATAGTTTAAAACTCAAACTCAAACATTTATTCAGTAAGTAAGGCCACAAGGGCGTCAGATATTATGAATAAAGGAGAAAAAAGAAACAAACTACACCGGTTCTATCCCTACACCTCTGACCCGAGAAAAATTACTTATGACCGGCAAGAAACTTGGCATCAGATTCCCTAATTTCAAGCGCTACATTTTAGCTATTCCTTTCTCCAAAATTTATAGAATAGGTAATGGGTACCTAATGACTTTTCCTATTCAGATATCTAGCTTTTCCTAGATCCCTGTAAAATAGGCTGAAGAATGAGAGGCTTAAAAGATTCTGAATAATTCAAAATCTGAAAATGGGTTCTGAAATCTTTCTTATTAAATTTTACAAGACGGAAGAAAATTATCATATTTTACTTAAGCGCAATCCCCGAGGAACTAGATATTCCTAGTTGAGAGGTCTAACGAAGTAAAAATCGATTATCGACAACGCCTATTTGCTATTATTGGATCCAGAATCCAGGAATCCAGCTGGATCCAGCTCTTTCTCTAGGACTGCAGATCCGCAAGTATTTTATATTGGCGCAAAAACCTACATGCAATTTGTTTAATTAAAACTCCAACTGGATTTATGTCGATCCTGTAAAAGTCCAGCTGGATTGCAGTAAAATTAAATACCTAATATATTGAAATAATCACGTTTGTCAAATCATTTTTCCCAAGAAGACTAGGTCTGAAACTCTTATTTATAGTAATAGACCGTGGAAATGGACAGGTGTCGATAAAAAACCCTAACTAATTAAAAAGCCCCACTTCTGAATAAAGGCTTACGTAAAAACAAAAATAGACTGACTATTTTAACTTCCCCGCCTATTTTTGTATCGCAGAAGCGTCCGCCATTTTCCCCCACTAATTCCGCGCCCCGTAATTTTTCACTCCACATTTCGACGTTTGTTTGTTTGCCAAATATTTGTGGCCCTGTAATTGGACAGGCTCGAGACAAAAGGAAATCGCTCAGAAACTGTTTGCCAAACATTTGTGAGTAAATGTTGACACGGCGGATTGGGGAGTGTAAACAGGTGATTGAGATGTTTAGAACAGTTTTCTAGAACATTGTAAAGACACGTACTGTTGCTTACATATCTGTTCGTCAGGTATATCTGGTGGATGTGCCTGGTGGATGTGTGATGTTCTAGGGACAGATTTGTACCTATAATTCCCGATAAACATTGACAGATATAACAAATTAAGTAGATTTTAATCAATCCAGCTCGCAGGAATACGAACCATCGCCAGAACTTTTGCACCGGGGACGGAAAGGAACGGTAGCAATGAATGACTGTTGTTTTTAGATTTAGTACTTGACTGTATTTTTTATTTCGAAATAAACTTTACTAAATTGCAGGCTATTGCAAAATAAACCATTTAAACATAATTTAAGCAATTAACGTACAAAATCTTAAGGATACGTCTTCATTAAATCTATTAATATTTAATGCAATCCGCGTAACTTTTCAATTCAATTGACTTAGACAATTCTTTATTGTAACTCGTACTCCATTTTCTGCCATCCTATCGCATCTGCAGCTGTGCTTACCTTCCAAAATTACTTGATTCTAGCACAAGTGTGCAGCGTCAGTATCTCGCGGGCCGGATAGCCGGATGTCACTTTTGACAGACGTAGCCGGTCCGGTTGGTTGAATAGTCTAAGACAGTTGAAAATAAGTAATTTTGGAAATAACTCATTTACTTTTCGATTGGCATCGATAGACATTAGACTGTAAGAATAATCGCACAAATCAACGCGCATGTTACGTTGCAAAGATAGTTCAAATAATTGTATAGCACCTTTTCTAAATGCACAAAATTAATAATAAATGTACGAAGAGATAGGAAAAATAACTTACCGTTATTCAGAATTTACATACTCCGAGCTCTATTGTATAAGACTTTTACAGTTTCGAAGAATAATGTTTTCTACAATAAACAGTAACGCAAAAATACTCGTGTTTATTTTAAATACTAGGAACATTAACTTGGCGCGGCTTAAAAGTACTCAGAATATAAATTTCCGTCCATTTCAGTAGGAAAAGGTTTATTATTTTATGAAACAATGGCGTCTGTGTGAAATTAAACCTCGTCAGTTAACGGGCACATTAGTTTGGGAAGGCTATAGAAAACATGCGGACAGTATAGTATACAGGTGTGGACAGTAAGAGTGCTGAATGAGGAAATATAATAGACGGAGAACTGGCCACGTCAGATATGACGCAATAATGAGAGCAACGAAACCCCTCTAGTCAATTTGCTATACTATGCTTATTTCTAGATAACCACATCTGGCAGCTGTAAAGTGGTGGAGGTCAAAGAATGAAGAAAAGGCTTGAGGAAAAGGCCCGGATCTAGCGATAAGGGTGGTTATGCAATCTAACTGGACTGGTTACATTTACTCTCATTATTGTGTCATATCTGACGATGACGTGGCCAGCTCTTAGACCATAAGCGTTTTGACCGTGCGTTCCATTTTCATTGTCTTAAATATAGATAGTAATAATTTTAAACAAAAAAGAACCGACTTCATTTAGGATCCGCTATTCCAAGAGGAAGTGGCCGAGTTCCTGTAAAAAATAGTGTAATCACTATAGGTGGGCCTATAATAGTTGAAGAGTTCCCTCGATTACTCCAGGATCCCATCATCAGACCCCGACTTGGTGACAATGGGACCATCTAAGGGTTATACCCGTTCGATTAAAAAAAAATTTGAAAATCGGGTCACGATTCACGGAGATATCGAGTAACATACATACAAAAAAAAATTAAAAGTAAGTTAAATTGGTGGCGCGACAATAGCTGGAGAGTATATGGTAGCGCATATGCAGCGCACTTCACTCCGGCAATATCTGCTAAGTTGCTCTAGCTATACTAGTGCCACTCAGAGAGATTTGGAACTATCATTTTCTGTTGACACCTGGCCTACAACCGCGAAGCACTTCGTTCATCGAATCGTCTATTTGCATCACCCTCTTTCGTATATGCAAGATTTTTCATAGATGAGCGTTTCTCAAAATTTTTGCCACTTTTGTTGACTCAAATTTTTTTGGTAAGTTTTATGTTTTTCCTGGTCAGAATCACGAGCTGATCCGATTTATGCAATAAAAAAAAGATGTCCCATAAAACCCCATACATTTTTTGTTTTTTTTTACTTTTCCTATTGTGTTACTTCAATCAAGAGGAAAAAAAATTTTGGGACTCATTTTTTTCTTGCATAAATCGAATCAGCTCGCGATTCTGACTAGAAAAAACATAAAACTTACCAAAAAATAAAAAGTCGAGAAAAGTGGCAAAAATAAAAAGAAATGCTCAGATTTCGTATGTAATAAGAGCGCGTGTAGGTCGTTTTGAACACCTCACCCGCGTAGCTATTTCTGCTGCTGCGGTCAGGCGAATGTACGGTTACATTCAGCAGCAAAAGTAGCAGTTCAAAATTGCCGAGACCGAGATCTCATCACAGCCTTTGACCGAGAATGCCGACACCAAGAACTTGGCCAGATCTTATTGTGTCGCCTCTATACACTGTGACATTGGTCAGACAATGGCAGGGTCTCTTTCACGGGCCGCTTTCAGCCGTGGGAACACACACCTGCCTAAATTACTACCCTCAAAGCGGCAAAATATCCTGGTGCTGAAAAATAAATGGACTATCTGAAGAGGCATTCGAATATTCGAAAACTTGATCTGGATTTGACATGACTCATCTCGCTTATTCTTGTGCCTATTTGAATGTGCAATTGTGCATACAAGTAAATAGACCGACGGCCAGAATTTCATGACCAATCCCAGGCGATATCTTGTGAAGTGGTTTTGGGCGATGTGTAATGGGGTCTCGTGAATGTTAGCTGCTGCTCCGTTGGTGGGTTAAAGAAAGGCTGCCAGCACTTTAAAAAAACAGTTGCATAATTTTAGAATATGAGCTATAATCTTACAATTTTTCAATCGGGACGCAATTAGCATTTTTATGAGTATGTTTATGGAATTCTACGTTGAAAAGCCGCCCGGGCGGCTAATGGACTATTTTTAGAGACGATACCACAGTTTCGCTCAAAATATTTGGACAGAATTTTTTTTTGACTTTAGGATTTGTGAATTTTGTAAAAAAGAGTAATGAAATATCTCAGGACTAATAGAGATTGCCCCCCTTATTCATAAAAGTCTTACAAGCGTCATTTAACTAAATACATAATAATTGTTTGTCCTTTCCTTTTTCGTCACTTTGGATCTCTACAGACGCGATTAGTCACCTGCGATTTTTAATACATTGCGGTTTTTGATCCATCGATTGATTTCGTTGCACCTATAGTTCGTTTTTTTTTAGATTAGAAAAAAAGTTGAAAGGCGCATGTATAGGGTTCTTTATCAGGCACGATACGCCATGATACATGTCACAAGTGTCAAAGTGCCAATGCGACCAATAAAAAATATTTAAATATATTTGTACTTATAATAAAGCCATGCCTACGTATTTGTAAATGTTAAACTGAATAATATTAATTATTTTACAGTATTGTAATACTAGTCATTATTATGAAATAATTTATTCTTATCATTGTTAGTGTTTTAGTGAATGTTGCACAATAAAAAACCTGGAGAAAAAGAGGTTCGAAACATATGGTTTTCGATTTATAACGTATGCGTGTGTCACTGTCAGTCTTTACTTGTCATGTGTCTCTAACGTGATTGATAATCAAAACGAAATTGTGTTTTTATTGCTGTTATGGATTATAATCTGCAAATTGTCATTATTTATTTACAAATGTGAACTCTTCATCATGTTAACTAATCGTTTGTTGGTGTGCTTGCAGTGTGTTTAAATTGAACATTCAAACAGAACAGGTTAGAACAGATTGGCAACTTCTGTTTCTATGTTTACTGAATTTCTAATCTCAAAAAAAACTAAATATAGACTGCAATGTGTCGAAATCCCGCGCGAGTTTTGTGTCAAAATTGCGCCGATTGTAGAGGCCATTAGCATCAAATCGTCTTGTTAATCACCTTTATCGGTCCAACATCGGTTTTAAATAAACAGTGGGAATTTCCGTTACCCAATAAAATAATAGGTATTATAAACTCGTAAACCTAAAAGCGTAAAAATATTCCTCTGGCCATTGTAAAAACGCCAATCTTCAGAGGGACAAATGGCTTGGACGTGGCGGTTTATATCAAATCTCCTCTTCATTATGGGGCATAATAGGGACGCAGCTATGCGTTAGAGGGAGCTAACGTTCACGAAAAAACGCTCTGAGCGTTTTACGCCTCATTCGCGAAAACGCTAAGTTTCGTGAACGTGACAAGGGAGCTCATACGTTTCGTTCACACTGTCGCCGCTAACAGCGGTTAAGGTCATCCGCTAGCTGACGCGGCGGTCACAAGACGGACATCTCATACTACAAAATTTAGCGCCTTTGTGCGTACGGCACATCTGTACACGCTGCAATGTGTGCGTGCGTCTAGGACGCTGTTTTCGCTGCCGTAAATAACGTTTGACAATACACCGCCATTTTGCTTTTTATCGATGCGCTGCCAACCTGACGGATTAGCCTACTAGTTCCCTACCAATCGGCCGCGGGGTGAGGTGATTCCGATCGGGGCGGGGCGTAGCGTGGCCACTCTGTTTGAAATACTATTATTTGTTCTGTAGCGCGGTTACACGGAGCGGACGCACGCGACCGATAATATTTCCTTAATATGTATCCGTGCGACTGCGCCTGCTAGCAGACGACTTAAATCTGAGCGATATTTCAAAGCATTTTTTCACGAACCAAGCATACTCGTAAAAGTGTAAAAATATTCCGCCGGTCATTGTAAAAACGCCAATTTACAGAGCGGTAGACAAATGGCGTGAACGTGGCGGTTTACTTGTGTTGAGTACGCTCCTCGCTTTGAATGCAAATTTTGCTGGTTCGCTTCGTCATAATAGTTGGGTAAATAATTTGATTGATATTATTACCCGACTGGCGAAGGCGGGTTATGTTTTTGGAGAGTTTGTAAGTTCTACAGACTACACTGTTAGACGGATTTCAACGTGTGTAATGTCAATCAATTCTGCTAAGTTGTTGGAGTGACGTAGGTTAAAGTTCATTTTTATTATCCGATATAGCTGTAATTAGCTTATAGTATAGCTTCATTAGCCCGTTTTCTAACTCTCTAATCGTGAGTCTATTGGTTACAGTGTCCGCTTACCATCCGGTGAGACGAACACTTGATTGCAATCGCAGAATTAGAAAAATAAGACTTGAGTTTAGGTACGGGTTATCATTTATCTACTAAAAGAACAACGAAAATTTTGATATCGTCTCGCTAGCCAAATTATTTTCAGTACTCCTGCTAAACTATATTTATTTTACTGGGTACCACAACGATTTGCTTATATTATTTAAACAGCACCTTCTCCTTAAAAGAGGGTAAATACAAATACAACACGTCCATAACAAAGCCACTTTAGTATTTGTATGCTGAACATGTCCGTGCCTAGATTATCGATCGCCTGAGAATAGGGCCTTATGACTAGTTTAACGGGATGACTATTGCAAGTCAGAATCGAGTAAAGGGATTTAAATAAATGAGATGCTGTAAAAGTATTTTTTTAAGTAAATTTATCACAGAAAATATGAAAGAGAGCAAAGAAAATTCTAAAACTGCATAAACAAAAAGAAGTGTATTACTAGACTTATTACGAGCTCCATAAATTCGACTGTCGATTTGGACATCATCTCAGGAAAAGATATTGCTATAATTGTTTCAAAAATCTAGTTGACTTTGGAGATAATTTAATTCAGACCAATGCATTTGGAAGTTTTTGATTCAAAACAAGCAACCGGAAAGTTGAATTATGTTTGCGTAACAAGTATAGAGCTAATTGGAATTCGCCTGTCTAACTTGGAATTCGTACTCAGCATATCGACTGGTTTTTAGTACGTTCCTTTGTGCTAATTTGCTTGAAAATTAAACTCTATCTGTATTGGAGGACGTACTATAACCAGAACTAGATAGTTGTATCCGATAGCAATGGCTCAATACTGTACAGGAAGTTGATTTGACCAGCAACTTTAATTGCAGCCGTTAACAGCACCAACAATTGGCTTGTATTTTCTATGACTTTGGAACGTTTCTCACTCAGAACTCGCATTACTAACATAGTATATATATATATAGCTTTAAGTGTTTATATAATGGCAACGCATAGGTACACGCGAAATATATTTAAATGTAATACCAATGTGCAAGAAGAAGGTTGTACCCAATACCGCGCCTTGCGGTAATCCACAGTGTCTACTACATTATATGCATACAAAACAACCGTTTTTAGTCTTATGTTTTTAATTAATCAAAAACAAACCAACAAAACCAAACAAATCATAATACGAACAACGAAATATAAAATAAACCAGCAAACAGTAACACTACACTGTCTAACGCTTCAAGGAGTACTAGACTCACTTCAATAGCCGTCAACGTGTTAAATTAGTTCTGTTTCGTATTTATTTTGTGTTATATTCCTTTCATATACGTGCCTATTTTCTTTTCACACCATTTAGATGCCTAGGCCATAGGATTGGACTTAGATCACTACTTTACCACACAAGGCTGTTGATTTTTATGTTCCACGGACACTGAGCTTCTTTTTAGTGTACTCCTGACCTCACACACCGTACAAATGCCCGCAGTTACCCAACTCTTAGCTTCCGACACCTTCGGCCTATGGTGATGGTATCTGGACTGCCGTTGATAGATGATTGTCGATGTGGCGGCGAACACTACCCTAGTTCTGGCGTCTACCTTGTCTTCTATTAGAGCACTTTTAAGGAATTTTAAACTCCTCTATTCTTGAAAGCCTCAACTGGTATTCGGACGGCTTTAGTTTATTCCTTAAGGGTGCTACTAAAATGCGGCTAGCGAGGGTGGTTGGCACTGGGCCTGGCTGGTAGTACCTTTCTTGGTAACGTGGTTGTGGGGCAGCGGTGGCGTGGGGTGCTTGCCCGCCGGCGGTGCGTGCTCTGTTCGAGGCCCCGCTCCGGCCGACGGCGCGTGCGCCTCCCCTCACGCGCTACGCTGCGCCTGATGGTACCATCCTGCTTCTCACCGAGAATGGGACTCGCCTGATGACGCGCGCGGCCGCCGCCAGCCTCCTGCGCGCCGCTCTCCTGTCCCCGCGACCCCCGCGGCCCCGCCCCGGTGAGCCGCCGCCCTCCCTTTCTCTCTCTCATTCTCTCTCTCTATGTGTCTCTGTCGGATTTCGTCGCCTCTCGCACTGCACGCTTTGCACTTCGCTTCGTAAGGTAGGAGCGTGGAGTACCGGTGAACCGAACGATGCCTTACGTTTTCCGGTTTCCCGTTAGGTTTTTCACATAATCACGAAGAGCACAGAAACGGTATATTTCTCAACCTTAGCACCTTTAACCGACAAAAAGTTTTTAATCATCATTAATTCAATAGAAGTTGTAATGAAAATCAGCACTTCTTAACTTGTTTAAAGGAAAGGTAATCCAATTTAAAAATTTATGATTGGAGTTTAATTTTAGCGATGTTAGCGGTTTGTATACAAGTCGAGCTTACTAATTATAACATTTCATAATAACTTAGTAATTGATTCTACTTTTCGCTCCTACTTTATGTCTGCATGCTTTTAGAATTGTTGAACTGCTGTTTTCCCTTTTCCCTAGTTTCCGCCTTGGACTTTGATGGGGTGATTCTGACGCACTTTTATCTTAGCTCCAAAGCGGAAGGTCTTGAGATGAGCATGACTGCATGTTTTCTTACTGCATCTCCTATACGATCTCTATGGTTACTGCGCGGCATAGACTTGGCTTTGACGAATAGTTCTCGTGGGACTGCCGTCCGAAGGCTTTGCTATTCAAAATCTTTAATCGGGAACACGAATCTAAATTCAAAATTATTTTTACAAATTTTGCCCGATAAGTGTTTGTCGATATCGTTGTATGTTTGATCGTTTTTTATCTTTACCGTCAGTAGGGTGAGATTTTTTATCGATGTATCGCTACCGATGCTAGTGCGCGATAGTCTCTGATGTACTCGGAGTCGGGTCGCGCCACGGCTCGGTCGCCGAGCTAGCCTAGCTAAGCGATTCGATGGATGCCATTCCAGTAAAACTGATGTCGGACGGACGGAACCCGAACCGGACGGGGGCCGGCGTGACCTCGTGGATCGGGGGTATGTCCATAACACAGGATGGGAACCTGATTGCCCCGGACAAAATAATGAGCCACGTCCACCGATACGCAAGCCCCCACTACAATCCCCATGGACACCATTATCATCGCTGGAACCACGAGCCAGGGGGGAGTGAAGATCCGCTATACGCTACAAAGACCGTCTACGGACCAGGATATATTGATGAGAACCGTACGTATGGTTTATTCTTGTACCTTAGCCAATCTCTATACTCTATGTTGATAAGACCCACAAAAAATGTTTAAGGTAGAGATTAGTTGACGTCCAAATGAAATAGTTGGTATAACGAGTTAACTTACACTTTGTGAACAGACAACAACTAACCATAGATATCGTAAGTTACACTCACTTATCCAGCTTACAAGATGTACAGTTAGCCGGATCATTTACAAGACCATTTACGACACGGGTGGTTCATTTATTACAGCACCATCAACATGTTTGTAACCCTCGGTGGTCCTGTTATCCCCTCTTTATTTACCCCCTGTATTAACAGCACTTTCTAGATGTTTAGAATTTCCACAGTTTATAGTATTTTGTAGGTTTCGAACCAGAAAGTGCTTTTGGAGGTTTTCGAGATTACACAGAGTAAAGCTTTGCGTAGATATAAATGATTTAGAAGGGGCTCTCTTAGTTGCTTCGGAGCCCTTAAAATCCTTTCCCTACGGTCATCACTAACATTGTTAGAGAGTTTAGTTTTAAAGGAGTGAGTAGTATCAACGGTTAGTTGAATCTCAGTGAAGTTGTTGAAAAATGTGTCATCAGATTAACCATTTATATTGTTAACCAGTAAACTAATTTATTAGTAATGTAATTGAGCTTAATCCTCATGCATGAATCCCTTTTAATAACCCCGATCACAGTAATTAAGCCGAGTTTTAATCATCATAATAAACATCAGTACCGTTGATTATGAGATATCTCTTTTAGCATGATCAAGTTGTTTCAAAATTTAAGCTTGAGGTGAATCGAAATCATTGGCAACTCATGGTTTACAGAACACAGTTTTTTCAGGTTCCTCACGTTGTGTCAGTTTTAATACAATTTGTACAATATATTTGTCTTGGCATGCATATTATATTTAATATCACGTATCCAAAGTTCATTATTCTTATTTTAAGTATTCTTTTGTTTTATCTTTCTATTTATTTTTATTTTATGTTTTTCTTTTTTAAATTCGCGTATTATATGTGACCTTATCATATTTATTTATTTTAAAATTATAGGTGTTTTCTACTGCCTGAACTGTTGTACTTCAAAACAACTTTCTCGATATTTTATAAAAAAAACGTGACTATTTCATCTGCTCTTACTGTTGTTGTTTTCTTATAATTGGATCTTATTGAATCTGAAACTTTACGGCAACTTTTCATTTACAGGCTTAGGTATTTTCATACCATAGTGGAATATGTCATATTAGGAATAATCCTCATGAATCATAATCAAATATAGGGTAGGTCCTAAAGTTTTAACACTAATATTAAGTCATCGTTTACTTCTATTATCGTTGTCTTCTAGTATCACAGACAAACTAACTTCTCAATTTTAATACATTAAGTATCATTATATTCATTATCTTCAGATGTATTAAAGTTTGTTGCTTTAATGTTTTCATCCTTAACTGTTGCTAATTTGATTACAACCGATTCTTTTTTACTTGCCTCATTCCAAGCAGTTAAAGCACCAAATTGATTAATAAGCATAACAAAAGCGGTTGAAGTATTGGTCTCATATTTTACTATTGTTTTAATACTATCACTATCACATTCAACCTCAACCGCTTCTCCGAATGCTGCTCTTACTTCCGAACTCGGAACAGGCCTGGATCCAGGATTTTGTTCAAAGGAGGGGGGGCACTTCCTTCACAAACAATCTTGTGGTCCGCCCGTATGCCCCCCATAGTATGCAAAACTTGCGTGTCAGGGGGGGTGGGGGGGGCAATTGCCCCTGTTGCCCCCCCTGGATCCGCCCCTGACTCGGAAACTCTTTATCATCACTCCACTCGCACACTAACACGGAACTAACACCTGACACCAACCAACAGAGAGGATTGGCAAAGAGAACGGTAAAGCAGGTGACGGTGGCGACAAGGTGGCCCTGCAGTCGACCTGCCACGTGGCGCTGGAGACGTGCATCAAGGACAACGAGTGCTCCACCACCCTGGATCCAGTTCTGCAGAACTGCCACGCGACCAACTGCGACCGGGAGGGCTGTATGGAGGCGCTGAGGGGGTTCTACAGGAAGCCTGGCGTCCATTGGAATACGGAGATCGCGTTTTGTCTCTGCAAGTAAGTAGATTTTTTTTATTTTGGTTTGGGTTTTCAATATTTAGGTGGTCATACTGACAATTTTAAATATGACTCCAACATTAAAATCCTAAAAAGACCAACGGAAATAAATAAATATATTGGGTTAGATCCCAATAAAGAAAAGTAGCAGTTGTATACTTACTGTGTAGTATGACCACCTTAGGCTGGCTCTACATGATGGGCCATCATAGGGACGCAGCTATACGACGGAACGAGATGGCAATATCGTTAGCTCTCTCTAACGCATAGCTGCGTCCCTATGATGGCCCATCATGTACAGGCGCCATTACAGAGTTTTCAGTTTCACTTAATGGTGCTAAAACGACCTTGTATCCTACTTTATGCATTTAGAGTTTGGGCGCGTAAATTTGACCACCTATCGGATTTAAATTCTTCGAAAGCAAAAAAGCTTAGTAAACATAACTACCCAGAACCAACCCACTAGTGAATGATGGATGATGATAAATGAGTTTTAATATTTTATAAATTCCCATGCAGTAATATGTTCCTATTCAACATTGACAGACATTTGTTTAACCCGTGTTTAATACTCCGTGACAAATATGAATATTCCTATTTCCGTGTTAAGTTTGTAATTTGTTAAACCCAAGTTCAACCAAAACTTGTTCTCAGAAATTCTTCTGTTTATTGATAGCTTACAACAGCATCATTATGCGTGAAGAAATCCGAGTGAATTGACCGCACGAAATAACATGATCCCCCGTAGCTTTCACGTAGTATACCTATCAGAGAACGCCTGCCTTCTACTAAGTTATTCTTACATCTACTCATACCTACCCTCTGTGTCTGATCAGGGTATATAATTTTCCATATTCTGCAGGAAAACTGACAACAAGGAAGACTCGTGCATGCGAGCTCAGGAACAACTCCACCCGTCCTGCGCTCAACGACCTCCGTCTGGACAACCGCTGCCGGCGTGCCATACCCTCGCCCATGCGTGCCGCGAGGAACCTGAATGCAGGTAAGATCAGGAAACCTGATGAAGAAGGCTCCTGCCCAAGATCAACCCCATTTGTCCTGCGCTCTACACCCGCCATCAGGACAACCGCTGCCGGCGTGCCTATTACCCTCGTCCATGCGTGCCTGAGTGCAGGTAAGAGCCTATCCTCATCATACTCATCCGATACTTAAGAGCTAAGCTCTTGACGGTGGAGCAAATGTGTCTTTGTCTGTTTTGCCTTCTCTTGGATTATTAAATTTTCCTCCTTCAGAGTAACACCAATATAAAATGATTTTTCGTAGGTACAATAATTCCAAGAAACTTTGATGCGTAGGATTTAATGGTCTTTCAACTATAGGCACGATCCTCACGACGTCTGAGGACTCTGAGGACGTTTTTGGCGGCTATAAGGCTTTGGATATACAGTATGTAATGGATACAAATTTCCAATTAAGTCAGAAAAGCCCGGATACGACCGGATTAGGAACCTGTAAAGTTTTAACAAGCTATTTGAATTAAGCTCCTACTGAACAAACAAAACTAAGATTCTCAATTTAGATATCCAAAATGTTTACTTAATCCTTTATTTTACCTGAAATATATTTAGAATGTAAACTCCTACATATTTCTGGAAATTGGCGGCTAAAACTCACAAGCTCAGTAACAATTTCGCTGTAAAAAAACATATGCCAGGAAAATCCAAGCCCCTAAAACCCTGGCACTAATAACCCTACTACAAACTACCTGAAAATGTCGTACGAAAAGTGCTTGACTGTCTGAAATTTTAGGCAAGCCGGTGGGAATCGATGCGTTGGTCGTGGATCGGTTCGCCTAGCACTCTTAGTGCTTGAGGATGGAGACCTAAGCTCTCCGAAACATGTCGCGCGTGGTGACTAAACACAAGTGAGAACAGCCGAATGCAGCGAAAATATTAATTAAAAGTCTATCGGACAGTACCAACTGATAAATCATTTTCCCAATACATTTGCAATCCTACAAAAACACCAAACAGCACTCAAAGCCAATATTATCACGTCTTTCATCATTGCACTAATCATAATATTGCAAACAATAGAATAACTAGCTAGGGTCCTAAGCTCAAAACCTCAAATTTTTATGCACAAGCATAAAATTTGGTACACTTGTTTATTGTCCCCAGAAAACCCGATTAAGATCGGTACCCACAGGTACCCCCCCTTCTGGCGCCGGGGAGGGGGGGTTAAAATACCACTCCACCCGGCTTCATTCAAAAAATTCTAACAGTTCACGTTTAGCTAATAGGTCAAGTTTGGTATCATTTTCGGATAAAACGACCACGTAGAATACGTTTCTGGTATTAAAAAATGCAATTTACGTACTAATTAAAAAAAAAAACATACGAATTTCGAAAATCTCAACAAAAATTTTCATATTCCAGTCATCATAAATATAAATTTGCTAGTTTTTTTCACAATTTAAAAATACAATATTAAAGCATATTTCACGTAGATTCAAAAAAATATAACATATGAAAACTTTTACTAAAAGGAAATAGCATAAAAAAATATTTTACGTCGTGCGTCGCGATATTATTTTTGCCGCCGTCGGCATCCGCGGTCAAAATATCCAAATAACGCACTGTGGATAGGTACCATGTAAACTTGTTATTTATTGAAATCGATTGTATATAAACCTGAAAAAATGTGTTATTCCGTCAGAAAAGGGACTTTTAGTATAGGAGTTGTGTGCGTAACCTATTTTCCTCGTGCAAAAATCTTGGGTTTATAAGTGGTATTTATGAAGCTATCAAACGGGTCCTTGAACCAGTTGCTAGGAAAACAGCCCCTCTGGACACGAACAGAGCTATAATTATGGATAGCCAAATGCAACTCGACCGATGGGTTGTACAGTATACAAATCTCTATTCGAGTCCAATTGATATACATCCGGAGGCTATCCAAAGCATGCCCACACTGGCTGTTATGACCGAGTTAGATAATCTACTGCCTGTAGAGGAGTTTGCCAAGGCTATTAAAAGGCTGACGTGCGGTAAGAGTCCCGGCGGAGATGGCACCCAACCCAAGCCGAAATAATAGAACTCGAATGCATGCGACCACTTGTGTTGTACAATCTGCTGTGAAAATGCTGAGAAGCGGGAAATGTGCCAGCTAGCAAGTTTTTTGGCCAAGTCGTTCTTTTAAGACTCCAAAAGCTTGCAGAACGCGTTTATCCTGAGTCGCAGTGTGGCTTCCGCTTCGATCGTTCCTCAGTGGATATGATTTTCACACTTCGTAAAATGCAGGAGAAGTGTCGTGAACAAAATACCCCCTTGGTTATGGCTTTTGTCTACCTTAACAAGGCGTCCGATACAGTCAGCCGGGCTTATACACAGCCCTCGAGAGCATTGGGTGTCCATCAAAGCTTCTGAGGCTAGTTGTATCCTTCCACGAAGGTATGAAGGGCACAGTAGTTTTTAACAGAGCGTCATCAGCGCAGTTCGATGTCTCCAGAGGAGTGCGACAAGGCTGTGTCTTGGCTCCTACCCTGTTTGGTATATACTTCTCGCTTATATTAAGTACCGCTTTCAGCGATAAACAGCAGGAT
The DNA here is from genome assembly GCA_911728535.1 of Pammene fasciana. Classification (NCBI taxonomy): domain Eukaryota; kingdom Metazoa; phylum Arthropoda; class Insecta; order Lepidoptera; family Tortricidae; genus Pammene; species Pammene fasciana. The sequence continues at coordinate 6,024,060 of OU452295.1, forward strand.
ATCCATCTGCATACGAGGGCCGATGAAAAAATGTTTAACAAAAGTCAAAAAGAGACCTCGAGCATCTTTTCCTCGACAGTCTTCTCTATGCCGATGACGCAGTCTTCGTTGCTAACTCCAGTCCATGGTGAGTCAGTTATATCAGGCTTGTTCCCTGTTTGCCATGTCCATAAATACGAGAAGGACTTCCGGAGCTCCCTCTATTTCCCTCAATGGCACGCTTTTAGAAGTAGTTGACAGTTTTTGCTACCCAGGGTCGACCGTAACGAATAACCTTTCGCTCGATGCGAAGGTCAACATTTGTATCGGTAGAGCGACAACCACATTCGGGAAGCTTAGTACTCAAGTATGGCAAAACAAACATCTTAGAATAAAGACCAAGATGTTAGTCTTTCAGGCTTCCATTTTAAGCATACTCTTGTATGGAGCTGAAACCTGGATGACGTATGCAAAAGTCGAACGTCGTATAAACTCTTTTTACATGCGATGCCTACTCAAGATTTTCGGAATATGGCAAGACAGGGTGACAAACAAAAGGGTCCTAGAAATTGCACAGCTGCCTAGCTTGAAACGCGTTTCTCAAGCAGAGACGACTGCGTTGGCTAGGGCGGTATGTGGCCAAAAAACATGCCAACTATGCTCAATATGGAGAAACCGCGGTAATTGTTGCAGTCGCCGCGGTCACCTTTCCCTTTGTATAGTGTGATATTGGCATCACGCATATCCTGAGGCACATTTCCGGCTTCTCAACATTTGCACAGAAGATTGTGCACAAGTGGTCGCATGCATTCGAGTTTTATTATTTAGGTTTAGGTTGGGTGCCATCACCGCCGGGGCTCTTACCGCATGTGAGCCTATTAATAGCCTTGGCAAACTCCTCTACAGGCAGTAGATTATCTAACTCGGTCATAACAGCCAGTTTGGTTTAGGCATGCTTTGCACAGCCTCCGGATGTATATCAACTGGACTCGAATAAAGATTTGTATAGTGTTCAATCCATCGCTCGAGTTGCATTTGGCTATCCGTAATTATAGCACCGTTCGTGTCCAGAGGGGCTGTTTTCCTAGTAACTGGTCCAGTGACCCATTTGATAGCTTCATAAATACCACTTATAAACCCAAGATTTTAGCACAAGGAAAAGAGGTTGCGCACACAACTCCTATACTAAAAGTCCCTTTTCCGACGGCATACCACATTTTTTCAGGTACAATTTCTATCGTTGTTATATATACAATTGATTTCAATAAATAACAAGTTTACATGGTACCTATCCACAGTGCGTTATTTGGATATTTTGACCGCGGATGCCGACGGCGGCAAAAATATTATCGCGACGCGCGACGTAAAATATTTTTTTATGCTATTTCCTGTTAGTAAAGGTTTTCATATGTTATATTTTTTTGAATCTACGTGAAATATGCTTTAATATTGTATTTTTAAATTGTGAAAAAAACCAGCAAATTTATATTTATGATGACTGGAATATGAAAATTTTTGTTGAGATTTTCGAAATTCGTATGTTTTTTTTTAAATTACTTCGTAAATTGCATTTTTTAATACCAGAATCGAATTCTACATGGTCATTTTATCCGAAAATGATACCAAACTTGACCTATTAGCTGAACGTGAACTGTTAGAATTTTTTGAATGAAGCCGGGTGGAGTGGTATTTTAACCCCCCCTCCCCGGCGCCAGAAGGGGGGGTACCTTTGGGTACCGATCTTAATCGGGTTTTCTGGGGACAATAAACAAGTGTGCCAAATTTTATGCTTGTGCATAAAAATTTTAGGTTCGACGTTTTTATGTGGCTTAGGATCCTCACTAAACTACTCCAAGCCCGTTTCAACCAAACCAGAACTTGCAACAAGGATATAAAGTGGAGTTTGAATTGACGAAGTCGCTTTGTTAGCTTAATGAAGGCATGAGTGTGGAATTAGTACAGTCCAGCTCGCATTTGCGGTGGAGTGTAAACTGATTGGAATGATGGCCGGTAGGGCTGCTATCCATAGTCACAGACTACACAGACACCTCATCATTAAGCTTTTACAGGGAGCAGGAGGTCACTACACATCGGCGCAATTTTATTCGTTAATTTCTACGATTCGAACTGCACATCTTAATAGTATCCAACACCAATTTGTAGTATAACAATCTAGGTTCACCCCTGTAACTTGATTTTCGTGGATATTTTTAAATTCACATGAGTAATGATCATAAACGTTAACTCGACTGAAATAAGCGGTTGCGCTCTCATACAAAATTAGTACGGGAGCACAGATGCGTGGTGACCCCGAGTACTTATGATCTCGTTATGATGATAGTGGTTGAGGTTATCTGTGTCCACAGTCTAGTCTAGTGTAAATTGGGTACTAAAGTCTGTTTGGTAATAGGTAGGGATACACGCACAGATATGCTCGCCAGATTTGTCCGACGGATGAGCCCGGCGGACAAATCCGTGCGTGTATGGCGCGAATTGGACTCGGATTTGCCTGCGGACACATTTGAATAGCGCCATACACGAACGGATCTGTCCGCCAGGCATATCCGTCGGACAAATCCGGCGAGCACATCAGAGCGTGTATCCCTAGCTATTCTTACACCGATGATGCAAAGTTGGGAACTTGGGAGGAACTTCAGTTCTGTGAACAGATTCGTCACATAATTTAGTGATGTTAGCAGATCACACTTTCTCATAAAACGTGCTAGTTCACGCAAGTGAAGGAGAAAAATCGCATTTTACGTCCATGAGAGATATAGGTAGATTTTTTCTCTCTCGTACATACTCGTACCAAAAAAGGTTATAAGGAAAATATTAGTTTAAAATCAAGCTATGACTGATAATTGAAAGCTATAAAGTGGAATGAAAACACTTAAGACACTTAAGATACATGTTACACATAAATAAGAAGTAACTAAAATGCAAATTGACGGATCCAATGTCCCTCAGTTAAAACAGACCCGATTGAAATTTTCAATCAAATACCTATCATATTTAGGCCTTTAAGATCATATCGTCAGAAGAATTCTGAGAATCATGAACTAAAAGCTAATGAAAAATTGAAATAAATTTCAGTGGCACCCCTAAATCCAACCGTTACTCGTCCGTATTCGAATCATTCGAAGGCAAACTTTCTACGTCCATCGTATTTTCCCGGCCTCGTCAGAGGCGAAACGTTCGGTTCACTTGGTATCATTAGAATACTCCATTCTACAATGTCTTAAATCCCAGGATTCCATTCGAAATGCGATCTTGTCTTAAAACGGGTTAGGTTTGCTTTTGTAAGGTGGAAATGTGCTGAATGAGAGACCAAGATTGCGAAGCTCTTGGACATCAAATAGTAGAAATTCATGGTGAGGAATTTTGCCTGGACTGTGCATTTGATCATATTATGAAAGTAGCGGATAATAAAATATACTATTGAAGAATTTAAACTAGTTAAACGGCAATAGAGTCCGAGCGCGCTTACTTTGCATTGGAAAATCTAGAACTGCTACTTTTAGCGTCATATTTTTACTTATACTTTGTATAAAGACGTTAATGCTGACTCTCTACGCTCTATCGCTTTCAAAGTCAGTCTTTGCAAAATCCGTAGCAAAGCCTGCCCACACGATTTGGATGTCATTTCTATTAGTCAAATGGATTTTCGAGCACAATCCCCCAACCGCGGCTAGTTGAGCGGAAAACGCAGGCTTAATGCCCAAATTCAACGCATTTGGTGCACTCAATAGCGTCTACTATTAGCGCATTGAGCGGGTTATTTCATATGATATTCTAAACTTAAATAGATGTACACAACGGAAATATAGTTTGGCCAGAGTTTGTTTCACTTCAAGCATAGACAGCGAGAATCATACTGTCTTTTTCTAATGCTAGTAGTCTCACTACTAAAAACGGGAAGGGTATAGCACGTTACTCTGGCTGTTACTGCGCATTTTGGTTTGCCAGACTATAGTAACTAATTCTAAACAGTCTAAACTGAAAAGTATTCCTTCTTCCCTCCTTAGTTTCCTTGGAGCTTTTTATTAATTAATTGTATAGATCCTTCATGTAATTGTACATATGAGCTTCGTAACATCGGCACGGAAATACTTAGAATCGAGTGAACCTAATACCCTTGTTCTGTCATCGCACAAAAGCAAATTGCAATTATACATTTAATCATGTTATTTAAAACAAAAGAAAATAACCTCACTGAAAACGAAGAAACAACGAGATTATTAATCCAACATACATTATACATATTCACCTTTTACAATTGTAAACGAAAAGTAAAAACAACTGCAACCCATTTTCTACATCGTATTTGGACATCTATTGTTACAAGATTGAATCATAAATTGCATGCAATGTACGGGATTATAGTTCGTTTTAGGTCCAGTCCAGGCACTGAGTTTCACTGTTAAAAAATCATTTTGCGATCCAAGACCATGTTCTACATGATACAACATTATAATAGTAATTACTACAAGCTTAGATCCTAGAATCGGTTAAGGATTGACGAGGACTTAGGTCATTCTGGGTCTGATGTGCAGAAATTCGCAGCAAAAGTATGAAATTAATGAGAAAATGTGTTTTAATTCAGGTGAGTCCTAGCGAGTTTTGTAGCGGGCAAACAGCGCGATGGATTTGCAGATATTTCGCTTTTGCCGACGTAACCGTTGCAGGAACGAATGGAACAGCTACTGCAATCCAATTATTTTTACCTAACAAACGGTTGTAGACATTAGAAAAGTAACTTGAAAAAATTATCATTCTGGAGCTTAAACGTAACACTCTCTCTCTCTCACTCTCTCTACTCTTTAACATAAACACTTTTATGTGAAAGAGAGTCAGTAGAGAGACCTAAAGTTGTTGTTATCTAAAAAAAAATAACCAAATGCATTAAACCAACCGCGAAAAATACTAAGTATATTCCCCTACCCTGTTAGGCCAACAGCTGGCAACAACCTTACTTTGTACTTGAAAATACTCTTTGCTCGAATTCCAAGTCCAGCTTTTTGTACTGATGAAAACTCACATGATTTTAAGTCATTATGAATCATCATCGTAGCATTTGTCCCAGCTCTTCTCTACCACAAAAAGTTAGTTTAATTGAGTAACATAACAGGAGATGACATCCCTAAGAATTTTTTAGTTCCAAAAGTTGTAGTGAAATACTAGTACATTACGCGCCTAGGGCGGTAAAATAAAGAACGGCTCAGATCGCGGGTATTTGTGGCCCGAACCGAAGGTAAGGGCCATAAACAAGCGACCTGAGGCCTTCTTTATTACCGCCCGTGGTGCGTACACAATTTTACGTCTTCTCCTGGGTGTGAAGTGAGATTTGCAGCGGCGCCCGTGGGCGGTATATCTCACTTATCGCCCAGAGTGACGTAAAAATCTATACTACTCTTTGATTCTGTCCCAGCTGTCAACCGCCAAACATGGCGCACAGAATTTGTTCCAAATGTCACATCTAGCAGAATAGGTACATAATTAATCAATGGTTAATTTAGTAGATTCTTTCAGTAAGAGGTTTAATATTTCGTGTATTTCATGGCAAATAGTGAGTGCAAACCGGTAAAAAAATGTACAGAATTTACCGGTATATTGCTAAATTACCGATAATAGTAATAGCAGGAATTCCCATTCTAAATATTTACCTGTAACATTAATGGCATTTTGCATTTCATGTTCCAAACATGTGAACACCTGCCGCGAATGCAGAAGACGCTGGTTCGATCCCAGCCTTGGGCACCGGAGGGTTTGGTCACTTTTGTATATGACATCTATATACGTTTATAATGTGAACACAAGTCGAAATCCAAAACAACGTTAGAGTGATGCATCTGTTCCCCAATCTGTCTCCCAGCTTCCGTAAATGGATGCTGAATAATTCCTCGTTGAGATTTCGCATATTCTCGCTCGGCATTAGATATTTATTTACCTTTTGAAGGGAATGCGAGGGATTTTCAGGCTGTTTTTTTATTTAGGTTGGAATCATAAATGATTACTACGCCGTTTTTTGGGTGAATTTTTGATTGCTTTTGAGCATTTCTTTGAATAATCTTTACGGTCTGAGTCGTCATTGCTGAGTATTTTCATCTACCCACGAAGTATAGGTACGAAATTATAATTGCGATATTTCTACCAATATATAACCTAGGAGGATCTTATAAAGGTAGGTTATTTGCTGTTCCTCATATTTTATTTGGTATAAGACATAAAAATCAACGAAACAACGTAAAGAAGAGTTAGTGCGGATGATTGAGCGTTTTAAAAGCTGTTAAGTAAACGCTTATTCAGCTGTGTGTGTATTTATTAACAAATGTGACCTCTTCATCATGATAACTAATCGTTTGTTGGTGCACACCAAGGTGTTGCAGTGTTTAAATTGAACATTCAAACAGAACAGGTTAGAATAGAACAGGTTGGCAACTTCTGTTTCTATGTTTACTCAATTTCTAATCTCAAAAAAACGAAGTATATATATCAAAGTATAGAAGTGTTATATATATAAAGTGGTTGTATTACTTGTATTATGTCAACTTGCCACCCTTAAGTAAAGGGGTAGTGAATTAAACATCTACCTATTAGAATATGCATTATGCAAATAGGTTTTTAGTGTTTCCAAATCCAACCCTCCACTAAGGGTTAGTAGGTCACTAATTGACGGCGCGGCGCAGTCATGATTATGGATTTTTAGCTATATCTGTAGCTATTTATAAACATTTGCATCGATTATTATGCATGAAGCGTTCTGTTATATAATTATAGATATTGTATAGGTATGTACAGATTGTACAGATAATAATATCCGGACATTTTAATTTAACTTGTACTTAAAGCTTGATTTAAGTCATGTTTAAGTTACGCCTGAATGTCAGTTTCGTGACGAAATGTATAGAATTTAACATTGACCGTCAGTTATGTGATAATACTCTGTTTCATTGGCGAGAAGTAGAAATTATAATATGAAAATTCCGAGTTTGTTTTAGGACACAGGGTGCCGTGGGGTGCCCGGCCTTGAGAATTGTCCCCCGCCATATCGTCCCGTGGTTGCAGTAGGAGTCTGCTAAGGGAATATACCGGGAGATGGGCAGCAGCATTTTCCGAAAGCCTAAACAACAATTAACAAAAAAAACTGCGCCCGCCTGCCAAGCGTGGCGCGTATGGCGACCCCCCCCTTTAAAGGGGAGGCCTATGTTCAGCAGTGGACGTCTTATGGCTGAGATGATGATGATGATGATGAGGACACAGGGTGCACTATAATCGATCTAAGTCTCTTAAACTAGCGCATAACTTGGTCTGTCAATTAAACCAATACTGCGTACGTTTGTCCTTTAACATCTATTGTAGACGATATTAATAGGATAATAAAATAAACGATTACTTCACCAGTATTCTTAAACGTTGTTTTAGCTTATATGAACCAATTACAATAACATTTTAAAGGGGTCTTTTCGACAATCGTCTCGATCTGAGTGGTAGATTAGACCGATAGGTATATAGTCTCCAGCTATCTACCCGCCTTTTATATCATTTCAAAATGGCGGGAACTAGAGTGTGTCTGTATCCAGAAAGAGAAGTATCGAAGAATGTATGAGCTCTGATATAAACAAACGACACTTTTCTTTCCGGACAAACAATACCAACATAGAATAGTCAATTGATATTCCCTTTTAAGATGACCTTCAATATAATGGAGTTGTGTTCAAAAACTAAAGTATTAATAAATAATAATGCTTACACTATATTTAATTCTCCAGACTCCGCCTAGAGAACTACGAGCAATGGTGCGCCGTGGACGCAGTAACGCAGGGCTGCGCAGGCGCCCCCGCCGCTTGCCGCGCCGCCGTACTAGCTGTACTGGGGACACAGCTGAGGGCCGCATGCGCTTGCAGGGGCACGGACTTCGCGCAGCTGTATGACTGTCTCGGCTGGCAGAGGTTGCTGTGGCTCAATCCTTGCGTTGGTGAGCAATTATAAATTATGATAAATAAATAATTGCTAGCTCTTGTGTCAGGCAAAGCTAAGTAACTGCGTCCTAAACAAGCCATGCTAGGGACAAAGTAACGCCTAGGCAGCTTACAGCCATATAGATACCGTCAACTGCTACAACTTTGCCTGGCTTGAAAAACATAGTTTTCTTCACCAAACAGCTATTAATATCTTATCCTTTTTCCCATCTCAGAAATTAGATATAAATAGCTGTTTGGTGAAGAAAACCATGTTTCCAATCGTAGGAAAGATTCAAGGAGAAAGAGGTCCCGGAGGAAGCAGAATATCTTGTCTTAAAAATCTGGGCCAAAAGCACTTGTTCACTATTTAGAGCTGCTGTGTTGAAGGTTGAAATTGCTATGATGATAGCCAAATTGCGATAGGAGACGGCACCTAAAGAAGAAGAAGTTTGCTTGTGCGTACTATGGCCGATGCGCAAGTTCGGTCGCTCTTGTATCCTATTAATTCGTACTACATCTCTCCATCCGTTCTTGTCCCCCGAACTTCCGACGTTGTCAATTAAATCTTCTTTTCTATTCCAGTGGAATCCCAAAGCGACTACCACGTGAAGACCTACGGCAACATGGTCACCACCTCTCTCTACGACGATGGTATCATCACCGTAGCCCCAGCCCCGGCTATTCATCACACGACCAACCATCATCGTCACACCACCCACGTGGCTCAAGTCATTCCTGCCCAGCCCGAGGTAAAAAATATTTTCATTTTTTTGTTTTCTTTTCCAAAATTTTAAAAAATTACAAGAATTCGTATCAAACTAGTCTTAAACTAAGCATTCTTAGGAAAACACATTCCATAGAAGGAGGAGGTTCTTATTGCATAGATATTACAGTTTGTATGTTGAGTTTGCCTGGCCGCAACAGGCTCCATTGAGCAGTGGCAGAAAGCCGAGACAAACGCTAGAACGACTAATTATGATAAATACTGAATCAACTATGATAAATGGTGCATCGACAATTTAAATCTCTTCTCTTCTCACTTTATACACCAGTATCAGATGCTTACCTGAAGTTAAATTTGATTCATCGATTCCAAGCTAAACATTAAAGGGACCTAACATTATATCCTCATAATTTCCAGGACAACCGCCTGAGCCCCATCACCACCCGCTCCGACCAAACGATCCGCCCCGAAATCCCCGAAGAAATCTCAGAGCCCATGGCCCCCGTCATCATCGAGACCACCACCGAGTCTACCACGACGACAACAACGACCACGACGACTACGACTACGACCACGACTACGACCACGCCGCGACCGACGACTACGCTGGAGCCGACGAAGTATTGCATCGTGAAGAAGCCCGAGAGTGATGATGAGGCGCAGTATATTAAGATGGGGGAAACGAGGAGGGTTAGTGTAGTTTGTAGCGTTATAATTCTATGTACTGTTGTTCTATCCCAGGTTATTAGGTTATATTTAGAATTTAACAAAACAGCAGCGATATTCGTGTGCTCTGGCTTGATGATAATGAAGTGCAACGTTAGAACTGCAGACGATATTGTTTTGCAAGATCATAATAAGACTTATGGGGCCCACCCACTCTCAGTCCGCCGGACCATATCGGCCTGTCAGTGGTTTGGAACTGTCAAATTTTGTTTCTAACTGACAGGCTGATATCGTCCGGCAGACTGATAGTGGGTGGCCCCTTTATACCCAGGCTTTTCAAGCCCAGTGCTAAATACCTCCCAAAATCGTTTTATTACCAAAAAAGTTAAGAACAAATCTTTGATGAAATATTCTGGATACATTTCATCCCTAAATATCTCAAAACTGATACATAAACCGAAAATGAAATTGTCAACAATGAAGACCTATTCATGTTTTTTTCCACATTCCAGCTATACCGTTCAGCCGAATTAGCCGAGTGCACGGACCTGTGCGTCTGCGAGCACAGCCTACAAGTGTCTTGTAAGGTGGCTTGCGTGCCACGAGCTCCATGTTCTTCCCGACTTGCGCACTATTCTCATGCTGCGCCAGCGTACCAGGCGTATCGGGGCCGGTGCTATTGTTATTCCGGCTCTTTCATCTGCATGAGACCTAATCCTGGTAAGATTTATTTACTCTACATCAAGCTCATTCCCTTATTATACTAAACAAATTTGCACAGTCTGCAAGTGTCCTGCAAGGTGGCTTGCGTGCCACGAGCTCCATGTTCTTCCCGGCTTGCACACTATTCTCATGCCGCGCCAGCGTACTAGGCGTATCGGGGCCGGTGCTATTGTTATTCCGACTCTTTCATCTGCATGAGGCCTAATCCTGGTAACTCACTCCCTTACTAAATGCCTTTAAATAAGCCTGCACGGTCTGAAAGTGTTCTGCAAGGTGGCTTGCGTGCCGCGCGCTTCATGCTCTTCCCGGCTATTCTCATGCTGCGCCAGCTTATCAAGCCAACATAAGCCGGTACTATTGCCACTCGGGCTCCTTTATATGCATGAGGCCTTATCATGGTAAGATATATTATTGTACTTACTCTTGAGCCGGATTAAACCCTTGCCAGGCGAACTACTTTGAGAGTGTCTTGTATGGTCTTGCATTCTCGTGTTCTTCCCGTCTAGCGCATTATTCCCATGCCACGACTGTGTACCAGATCCATACGTAGATTACTCCCTTACAAGGTTAACAGCCCCTAAGCAAAACTCAATGTCACTTGCATGAATTGCGTGCCGGACGCACCATGCGCCAGCTAATCAAGCCTACAAAAGCCGGTGCTATTGCTACTCGGGATCCTTCATATTTATGAGGCCTTACCCTGGTAAGATCCTATTCTGGTAAGATTTGGCTTAATAGATTACTCCCCTACAAAGTGAACTACCTCTAAGCAAGCCAGCAAGGTGGCATGCGTGGTGGACTCGTCATGATTTAGAGAGAGCTATATTGAAATGTAACTACTGAAAAAAAATCGGACAAAATTTCTGCCATCTAGTCAGTCGAGCCAACTGTTATTGGATCCGTTCTTGAGGCATCTAGTTGGGGGTTCTAGTTTTAAAAACCCTATGATAATACTGTGCTTTCCAGGAGAATACAAACTCCCTGAAGGCGTGTACTTGCTGCTCGGGTTCAGCCAGGTGGATGAATCTCTTCTGCGGCCCCACACCGGCCTGGGGGCAGAAGATGCCGTGAGGTTGCTGCAAAGCTACTTACACACGGTGCAGCGAGAGGTAAGTCTTTTGACGTCTTTTATAAGTTCTAAGAGGCTCCATTCCTTCCTTCGTTGTCTTTCTTCTTTGGCTGTGTATTTGTGTAATGAGCGGGCTGTTGGGGTTTTCTTGAGGGGTTATAGAATAAGGTTCCTAAAAAAAGTAGTGTTCAGTTGTAGGTGAATTGCAGACTGCTTTGCTGACTTGAAGTCTATTCCTTTTTACTACTTATTCACACAGCAATCATATAAACTGGGCCTCGACAATTGCTTCGTAGAATCCGTTAGCTTAGAATACTAAAGAAAATGCTTAGGAAGAGAACGAGAAATTGATAAAGCTGCAAGTCGTGCATTCAAAAATATCATATTTATTTATCGTATGGCTAATATTATATGGTCGAATGTCACTGGATATAGGCATTTCTTCTCTGGGGTAGTTAGTAGTAGTGAGAAGGCAGAAGATGAGAAAAATTCATATGAAAGAAGAGGATCCCTTTATCCTACCTTTGTATATAAAAATACATTTTTTTCTATTAGCTATCCTCAAAAATACGTACACCTAACATTTCAGACGAACTGCACCCTGACGTTGTTCAACATCAGCAACGAGAACGTGATCATCTCGGCCAGCATCCCTGCCAAGGAGCAAGATGCGCTCAAAGAGGCTGGTGAGCCCTTGCTTGACAAGGAAAAGGTAATTTTCAAACAAGTGCACGTACACCAAGACCATATATTATGGTTTTTTTTTTCAACTATTAGGTGACCTTATCAGCTCACACACTATGGCTAGTGGTTAGGCTATACTGAAATACTTTTACTATAGAACCAACTACGAGTTCGCGAACATTTACCATTCGTTTACCTATCACATGTCGACATTTTCTATGGAAAGCCCAAGATTTTTTGGGATTTTCTAGTTGGTCCCATAGAAAATGTTGTTTAGTATGGCCTACCTAAACACCTCGCACAGGGTAGAAAACAGCCTGTTGCCTCGAAGCTGAAGTAAATGACAACTCGGCAGTTTCAGTGATACCTGTATGGTTAAATCTGTTGAACGAGTACCCGATTTAGGCTGCGTTTCCACCAGAGATGAGCGAGAATACGTTGCGAGGAATCTGTTAAGAACCAATCCTAGAACGGCGCTGAGAAGGATAGGTGAATGATGTTATTGGTTCTTATCACGAATTAAGTGGTTCTTATAAACATGTTTCTCGCAACACGTCTTAAGTATAAACTCTCCACTTCTCTCTTCGTCATCTTCTGTCTTGAGGACTAACGGAAAACGGGTGAGGTTCTGGTGTAGTACTCAGATTACTACTACCACATACATTAATTTCCAAGGAGAATTATTTTTATTAAGAAAGCAAAGAAGAGATGATTTTTTTTACGCATACAACTTTTAAATATTGATCTTTTGTGACAAAAGGTTTATTAAAATCATCATAAACACTTTCAGGAGGAGTGCATCGACGTTCTAAAGATCGTCAAGGCTCGCATCAATTCGCAGCACGAGGACATCTCCTCCCACCTCCTCCTCTCCATCTTCAAGATCGCCGAGGTCGACGTGGTCTACCCCACTCCCCCCAGCTCCGCCATCGCCGCCACCAGGCCCGACAAGAACCTCTACATCTTCATCACCCTTGCCACTATCCTCCTCAACCTCAACGGCATCCTCAACATTACCATCATCAAGATCGTCAATTCTATATCGAATTTATTCGATGCTAAGACAACGGGCGTTCCAGACAAATATTTTTCGGATTTTGTATCTATTTTAAAGGGTGTTAGCACAGTAGCTGTTGTAAAATACATAGGCATTCCGCACCGCGCACTCGCTTTAGGTATCGCACCAAAACACGATGAAAAAGTAGAAATAAGTTATATAGATGTACATAATTATAAGGAAATAAAACATATCATAAAAGCTGTGAGTATTACAATATTTACTAATTATAATGTACTTGTTGCTGATGTAATTATACCTAAATATTTTTCTAGAGATGTGTATTACGAAATTGTATGTACTATTGATTCGGATATGCTTTTTGGTGATTTTAGTTTTGGAAAAATCGCGTCCTCTTCTTATGGGATTGTAAAATCCGTTAGCTTAGGACTGAATCTAGTAGTAGTATGAAGACTGAGCCGTACTAACGTATAGTTAAATGTATTTGGTTTCGTTTCGACTTAGAACTGGTGCTTGTAGGTCGATCTTTAAGGCTGGGTTTTGTAAATAAGAGTTATTGCGCCTTTTACACTGTTAGACGTTTGTTCCACGCTGACGTATGCGGTGGAGCCACAGACAAGGATCTGACATATTTTGGTAGGAAGACCAAAGCTAACATGTAATATAAAATTAAATTTAGTGTTGGAAATAAACATTAAAAACGAAACGAATATAAAAGAAAAGTAGTAAAACTGTTATTGTGTGAACTGATAGACATAAAATCTGTTAATATTATTTAACTAAAGAAAAAACAATTAAAAATTAACACTAATGCTGATACATTTTCGCCATTTACGACATAATGTTTAAAAGGTTAAAATTTAAATATGGTCAATTCATTATCTAGTATGTGCATGATATTCATATTTCTGTGTATTCGCTATGTGCGAAGTGCATGGTGGGGGTAACGAGAACGATCGCAGTGCTGAATGTGACAAGAAATGAAACTGCAAATCCCCTGTCTGCTGTCAAAATAGTGAATCAGCAAGTTACATTTCATATAAGCAAGGAATACAACCTATTTATAAAAAAAGAAAAAAAAATAGATTGACCACCTGCCCAAGAGATGGCGCCACAATCATGCACACAGCGAATAACAACATAAGGGTCACGTTTACCTTCAATGAAAACAAAATATGTTTTTTTTTCTTTTTGAAAACTAGAACACAATTACATAAAACAATAATCCTTGTCTGTGGCTCTAAATAAACCCGCAAGTTCTTTCAACAGTAAAGTAGTAACATTAGTAGTGGTTGATATGCCTTTCTGTCAATGACTGTGTAGCATTCATGTCTATATGTTTGCACTTAGCACGGGTGCAATGTTTGACACATCATCATCATCATCATCTCAGCCATAAGACGTCCACTGCTGAACATAGGCCTCTCCTTTGGACCGAATGGAACTTATCATTAAAGGGAGGGGGGATTATGTTTGACACATCGTTTATTAAATCTTGAAAAAAATTTGGTTTGCAATTTTTTACTATTCAGAATGTACTTATCAAATTCTATAATTTTTCAGCAGAATGTAATTTCGCAAAGTAGTGAAAAGGAAAATAGGTCAAAGTCCTTTGTAATTTGTAATTCAGATATCAGATCTCGAAGTAACGACCCCACTTTGAACGAAACGCCATCTCTCATTAACCAACACGTAAATGTCAAGTAATAATTTAAAAGCAGATTACTTCTAAACGTACCCTATCGCTGTGTGCAAAAAAAATTGGTGAATAGGTTAACTTTTTTTATTCATTTTTTTCATGTCAATTCTACTCTCCGTAGCCGTTTTGATCCGTATACGAGAAAAAAGTATTTAATATTTAAAATGTTGCTATATTTTACATGATTGAAAAATCTGTCAAACGCTGCACCTCTCTCAGTATGCGACGGACAAGCCGATCAACGCCGCGGCACGCACATGTTTCGTGCATTTTATAAAAAAGCAATAATAGGAAATAATAGGACGGTCGCCATCAAATATATCGAAGCGGCCAAGGTAGCCACAAATATCTGAACAACGCCTCTATTAAGGGGGTAAAGTACATGATGAGATATTTTTGAGTACCTTGGCCGCTCCGATATATGTGATGGCGACTGGACAATGTTGATTTATTTTAAAACAGGAGTTTAATTTGTTTCAATTGAATTTGAATTAAAAATGAGTTGTTCATTCAAAATCATTTTGGAATAATCTGATGATATAAAATTTGCTTTACGATACACATACATTCGCGTCATGAAATAACTGCGCAACGATCAAATTTAAATCAATAATTGAAAACATTGAAATTTAAAATATGAAATAGTTCAGATAAAAGCAAATATTGAAACAAAAATGGAATATGAAATATTTTAGTAATTTGGAATGAACAATTAGACTTACACATTTTCAAACGTAGAGTCCCCATCAGATATATCGATGCGGCCAAAGTGGTCACAAATATCTGAACAACGCCTCTATTGTCGTGGCGATAAAGTGCATGTTCAGATATTTTTGAGTACCCTGGCCGCTTCGCTATATTTGATGGCGTCTGTACTTTGTGCCGGTTGCCGTGGTTTGTCCGCGGTTGTACTCATAGCTCTACGTTAATTAGGTAAATATCCTGGTGAAAGCTTGTGTGGACCGAATATATTATATATTATACTAAGTTTGAATAAAAATATTGACCTTTTGACCGCCATCGTCTGATATATGAGACAAAGTGACAACGTGAATGACACCTTCATAAATCATGACAGAGTTCAAAATTGAAAGTTCAATATTTGACGTACGGCGGTCAAAAGGTTAATTATTAAACTTCATCAAACTCGAAGCACAAAGAAATATGCCTCAAAAATGAAACGAGTTTAAAATGTTAAGAAAGTTTCTCGTTATTGTATTAGTGAATTGATCTCTGTAAGTATATAAAATAAGAGTCAGTTTCAACTACGGTTTACTTTATGTTATAGGTAATTAGTTGCAATAAGTATGCAATATGATAATAGCTTAGTGTCTTAAAAATACATTCACGATTATAAAAGGTTCAAACCATATAAAGACAATTATATTTGACATTAAACGTTGCTTTTATATAAGAAATTATATACTAGCGATCATTAAAAAAAAGTATAACTCAACGTTCCTTCAGTATACGGTGTCGTTCAGTGGCGGCGCGTCCATAGAACACGATTCCCGTCGGCTTGCCTAAGTTTCAGGTGCCTGAGTAGTTTTCCTATAGCTCATGAAGAAATTTTAAGCCAAACTCAGCACCGGGTTGCCGAAGAAAATGTTTGACCCGCCGCCACTGGTGATGGTGTCGTTTCATATTCTACCTTTCTAGGTAATCATACGGTCAAAATACGACAAATCTTAAAATCTCTCGGACAGTCCTGAAATTTGGTTTGTGTATTAATTAGAGATCCCGTTTTCATGTATATATTGTGCAGAATTTAATAAGCTTCAATGTTGCCCTAGATCATATTTCCATAAAGCACGAAGTTTAAGAGTTAAAGGCGAATTTCTTCAGGATGAACGACATTTTCCAAGGTGCTGGCGATTCCTCGAGGCGCTGGAACGTCAAATGGTCAAATGGGACCAAATTTCAGGACTATCCGAGCGATTTCAAGATTGGTTTATTTTGAGCGTATCGCTAGCCAAGCTTTGCAAAAAAAAAAGCTGACATGCATCGTTTTATTATTGATTTTAAAAACATACAAATAAACATACTGGTCAAACTAAGAACCTTTTTTTGAAGTCTTTCAAAAACAAATACTACCATGCTATGAGCAAATACTAATTCGGTTTACACAAGCCTAACATGATTCACACAGCACGTAAGGCACGTGTTAAATTGGTAAAGAATGAAGCTTTAATTTGGAGTAGACTAGTGTCTTGTGTTCCAAAAGAGTTTTAACGAATAGGCAAGTGATTAGATTAACTGTGTTGTACTGTTTAGATACTTTTTGTACAAAATCTCTTAAGCCCGTGACAGACGGAGCTATAATATATATTAATATACCGTAAGATACCGAGATATATATTATCGTATAGCTCGGCACCCCACACGGGAAAGATATGAAAAGAGAGAAAGATATCGGTTGTACGTCACGCCAGAGAAGGAAGGCAATATACCCAAAATGTATCGAAATATATCGTAGTATAGCTCCATGTGGGGACTCTGTCAAATAGTACGTAAAATACGAGTATATCGTAAGATACCGAGCTACAATATATATTATAGCTCCGTCTGTGACGGGCTTTATATTTTTCGTTAGTTGTTTAAATGTGTCTTTATTTCCGTGAATTGTAGAATCACTTGAAATTATTGTTTACTGCATTAGAAAATGCAATGTTTAAAATAAAATTTAATTTGAATAAATAAATAAATAAATATCTGTAGTGCAGTTTAACATTTAAACAGAATGAGTGAGAAATTTTGATTACTTATCAATGTTCAGAATTGTTAGTTCAGATTTTTGAAATTTTCCGCTAAATTTATTAGATAATGTCAGTTTTGTATGTAAGGTGGACCTTTAAATATAGGGTAAAAACAGTGACTCTACTGTCAATTATTCGAATGAACGGTAAACGTAGATTGTAACCTGTTTTCTCTTGGCAGGTTTATCAGTATCTAAATAAGTCGCCGTTTTTTCTGCAAACGTAAAAAAACCGTGATACATAATAAGCAATCAAATATATAAATTAAATTACTTTATTAATAAATATTATTTTATTAATTTATTCGTAAAACCAGGATCATTATTGTATGCGCACGAACACGCTTATGTTTAAAGATGAAACCTTTTGACCATACTTATATTTTATTTCTAATCTAAGATTTAAAATGGTTATATAGCTGCATAGCCAGAATTTTTAATACTATGTCTACATTGTTTGTAGTTGTATTCCTGAACTATAATGGTTATGATAACTTATACCGTAATATAAGTTTATCTTCTTTATATACCTAATTCTTTATTTGTTACTTGTTGTTTTATATGTTACAAATATTGATAATTGAATTAGTATAATTATGTTAATGTCCGTTAATTATACATGTCGCTTTTATATGTTTTAAGACAACTATGTAGTCTTAACAAGCGCTGTAATCTTTTGATATTATTTTTAAGACCTTGGTCTTAATATATACATAATATATAGATTTGGGCCCTGGCGTCAATCGCCAAAGTAAACATACATATCATAAAAGTACACAAATAATTTTGCTAAATTGATTCTAACGATACATATCAATAAAGCTCAATTTTATACCTATTGTATTTCTAGGGTTAGATGTTGCAAAGCAAAACATGGTGTATGTCTTTATGTAGCTTAGATTTTAGAAAAAGGTATATTGATAATTTAAAGTGAAATATAGAAAATATTTCTAAATTAAATGTTAATGTTCTGTTGTAGAGTAATGAAAATTATTGTCGTGTTTTGTATTGGCTAACATTTTGTAAAATAAAGGTCTTAATTATTATTTCCTCCACATTTTGAAATCAAAATCCGGATCCAGGAAAATATTAGTTTTGTATTTTTTGTTTGATTAGATAAATGGTGATATTTTCCTGGATATACTGAGGTGTAGGTAAAGAACTGTTCAGAGAATAACGTCCTTTTTTTCGAAATATACGAATGTTTGTGCACACGCCTCATGCCTTCCATGTAAATATTAAAAATATAGAAAATAGTTAATATTTTACGAACACTCGACGAAATCTAAAGTTATTTTATAAACCGCTATTATTTATGTATAGAATGCACATTTTGCTAAATAGATAACTTTATAGATTTACAAACAACACCTCATCTTATCCTATTATTACATTTGGTATTAGTATAGGAAGAATCGATATAAAATAAATAGGTATAGTAGGGAAGATGGGGAGGCTTCGTACACTTTTTTTTCAGAGCCTTGTAAAGCAAAAGGTAACAGATATTGTACAATGAAACTAATGCTGTGTTATTGTCCATTTATCTGCCTATAATAATAACGCATTACTGGCTTGATATAAAGCAACTTGGCCACGCTATAAAGATTCAGCCCACCACGCGGGGTAGCTTCGTGCACTATTCGTTTTTCCCAGGGATTCATTATTCTACCAGGTATTTCGCCAGTTTCAATCACCTTTTAAACATATCTTACTGACCTGTTTTTGCAATTATGATATTCTTGATTTTAATTTACATGGGGTGCATTCGTACAGTATGAAATTACTTACATTTTTAGTGTACGAAGGTACCCCTATCCAACAGACCAGAAAAAATCTAAATAAAAAAAATCCCAAAAGTGTTGTTTAAATAACAATATTTATCATATATTTACTAACAATACTTAAGCATTTTTTGTAAGGCTATTCAAACTTTTTGGAAACAAACGCATTCAAAGGAGAACTCAAAATTACTTGCGAGTGGCGAAAACACATATCAGCTCTTTCTGGCGAAATCTTGTACCGCACTGCCATTACTTTTGGAAGGTAGCCTATGCATATAAGTAGCCGTGTTGTATACAAATATGAACGCTTCAGCGTGTTGGATAGCCGAGATATGACCACTGTACGAAGGCTCCCAGTGTACGAATCCACCATGTCTTCCCTAAGTATCGTATGGTTTGGCTCCAAAACGGATCATACGATATGCAGCAATCAATCATTTCAGATTAAATTTCAACTAATCAATTAATCATACTTATGCCTGAAATACACCAATTGGTAGAAGAAAGAAAATAATAAAAATTGTGACAAGTTGTATCATTTTTCCTTTACTTTTACCAAAATAAAATATTCCCTAAATCAATTATATATTATCAAAACGTCATCTCACATATAACTATTTTTGATCGTATTTCTGTACAGTTGTAGGCATTTTTTTATAACCGTTCCTTTACAAGTAGCACAGAAACGGAATTTCGAAAATAAAAAATTAGATGTTTTTTGGGTTCCATGTTGCTATGTCGCTTTTAATAAATGTGTACCTATTAGTCAAATTACTGTGCAGCGACAAGTGTAGAATAAATTACGATTAAATGTATAGAAAAGTACTATTAATTTTGTAGACATATTTTAATTTCGGTTCATGAGAACTATTTGCCACAGAAATGTTTAACGTTTCGACTTTCGACCCCTTTTTTTTAAACTTTGAAGAAAAAATGTAAAAAGTTAAAATTTTTACACTTGATCGTAGCAAATAGAAATCCGTGATCTCTGCCTACCCCTTTTGGGATATAGGCGTGATTGTATGTATGTATGATCGCATCACATGTTGATCCAACAAGGTCGATTGGTTATTCGATTTTTCTCGCATAAAAAATACAGGCGTTCAGTAGGCGAGTTCAGTAAACTAGAGGTTTATGGATTTTTTCCAGAAATTAATCCTGAGAAGCCATTAAAACAAATTAAGAGTCGTCAGGACGCTCGCATGAACTCGCGTCCCCATACAAACGTAGTTCAGCTGTCATTTTAAAACGACATGCTTTAGAACCACGAAATTTGGCATGGGTATTCTAGTAGTACAGATCTATGTCGGTAATTTGTTTTCGTTGCTAAAAATTTTAATACAAATAAAATATAGCAAAAATAAGTTTTGTATGTAAATCTGTATCTGGCGGTATTTTCTTTGTATTACAATTTTTTGCAACGAAAACGAATTACCGACATAGATCTGTACTCCTAGAATGCCCATGCCAAATTTCGTGGTTCTAAAACATGTCGTTTTAAAATGAGAGCTAAACTACGTTTGTATGGGAACGCGAGCGTCCTGGCAACTCTTAAAAATATTTTTCGTTTTTCCATAAGATTGAATAATTTGTAGAAATCTTGTTAATCTTTTCGAAACTTACGGCATCCTACATTTTTTCATGAACCGAAATTAAAATCATTTAAAAAATGTGAATACACGGCACAGTAGTGATATATGCGTAACTGAGCTTCAACAGAGACATTGTTTTATACACTATTACATACATACATATACATATTGTATTATTTACCTACTGTCCTTTCAGAAGTGGCTCTTATGTCGACATTTTGTTGTAGCTAATAAAGAGATTCATATAAAATTTATTGATGTTGTTTCATTTTTAACCTTTTCATCCAATTTTTCAACGGACGTAGCTTAGCTTAGTTACATCCTGTATATCATATACAAGGTGTATAACAATGCTGGTGATCGAAGCGAGTGTATCGCGACAGAGTAAGGTGCGTTGGGGTAAGATAGAAAGGTATTTTTTTAGGGTTAAGACAAAAAATCGTCCATATTCCGGAGCATTACAAACTACTTTTTATCTTATCCCTAAAAAAATACCTTTCTATCTTACCCCAACGCACCTTACCGTAACCATCGCGCTGCATCGCGACATTCGCGACTGTATCTCTACAAAAAGTAGCAATGCGCGATCTCCCTTTGTGTTAGAGGATTTGGAAGCAGTAGGTACTTACCTTGTATCAATATATCGGAG
This sequence comes from Pammene fasciana, assembly GCA_911728535.1. NCBI lineage: Eukaryota > Metazoa > Arthropoda > Insecta > Lepidoptera > Tortricidae > Pammene > Pammene fasciana. The sequence continues at coordinate 6,045,360 of OU452295.1, forward strand.
CGGCAAAGGAGATCACAAATATCCGAACAGGGTGTAACAAAAATACCTACTGGTGATCCGTTTAAAGCCCGTCACAGACGGAGCTATAATATATATTGTAGCTCGGTATCTTACGATATATTTTACGTACTATTTGACAGAGTCCCCACACAACTATATTATATATAATAGCTCGATATATTATGATATATTTTGGGTATATTGCCTTCCTTCTCTGGCGTGAGTCGTGACGAACAACCGATATATCTTTCTCTTTTCATATCTTTGCCGTGTGGGGTGCCGAGCTATACGATAATATATATCTCGGTATCTTACGGTATATTAATATATATTATAGCTCGGTATCTTACGATATATTTTACGTACTATTGACAGAGTGGGGACTCTGTCACGGAGCTATAATATATATTATAGCTCGATATATTTAGATATATTTTAGGTATATTGCCTACCTTCTCTGGCGTGACGTACAGCCTATATATCTTTCTCTCTATATATCTTTGCAGTGTGTGGTGCCGAGCTATACGATAATATATATATCTCGGTATCTTACGGTAGGGTGCGTTGGGGTAAGATGAAAAATGGGGGAAGATAAAAAACCGTCTGTAGCTCCCAACTTCTGGCACATTTTTTGTTCCTGACCCCTTTATTGGGAACTCCATTTTGTTGTCCTCCGACCTTCAGTCGGTTCCGTCCGCTAAGTGAGAGTGGAAATGAGTTATTGACAATTTTCGACAAGGTGTATTTTTCGACATCAAATCCTGTTTTTTTATCTTAAGCCCGTCACAGACGGAGCTATAATATATATTAATATACCGTAAGATACCGAGATATATATTATCGTATAGCTCGGCACCCCACACGGCAAAGATATGAAAAGAGAGACAGATATATCGGTTGTACGTCACGCCAGAGAAGGAAGGCAATATACCTAAAATATATCGTAATATATCGGTATCGGTATCTTAAGATACCTTGCGTTAATATACCAAAATATATATTATAGCTTCGTGTGTGGGGTCTGTCAAATAGTAGGCAAAATATATCGTAAGATACCGAGCGTTAATATATATTATAGCTCCGTCTGTGACGAGCTTTACCCCATGTCCTGTAACTTCTTTTTCAGTGCAGCTATAAATATTCTGAGTTGATACGTTTGCTCGTTATTGTTATTTTATTCACCTGTCAATGAGAATTTAAAATTATCTTTATTATTTGCTGAGTTTTTATCTTGACCCGGTGACTTTTCGTGGGATAAGACGGCAATACTTTTTTTTTATCTTAACCCGCTTTCAAATCTCATAGTGATAGCAAGTGGATCTCAAACTGTAGAGGGATAACTTGTTCCTTTCAATATACCTAGGTACTACGAGTAAACGTTAGTACTGTCGAGGTTGATCATACTACTTCTGCAGTACATTAATTAAACTAAACAGGACTCTATTGTAAACTTATTTATATTTTTGTGGTTATGTTTTGAACATTGCAGTAGTTTGAGAACCCTAGTCCACTTCACCGCAAAATGGGATAAGATTGAAATATCACTTTTTGGAAAATTGAATTTTCTCGGTAATTTATGGCTTTTTTCAAATTTGAAGTAAAGTTTTAAATAGCTACGTTGCCATAGCGTGGAAGAGTATGCATCAAATATACCTGAATACCTGCGATGCGTATAAACGATTTTAAAAACTATTTCGATCTTAACCCATAACCTTTTCATCTTGCCCCACGATTTTTTAGTCACAAGTGTAACTTTATTCAAAGTTTTTTAATACTTAAGATAGCATTCGGCAAGACGCTGCCGCGACCCGACTGCCGCGACCGACCGCCGCCGCCGAACGTGACTGCTGGGCAGCGCCGCCGTAAGGAAGAATAAGATGATGAAATTGATGAAATAATAATGATTTTACTTTCATCAAAGAGGAGTAGAAGCTTTCAGTCGAAAATCATAAAGCGCTGGATGTTTAGCAATAAGCTCCACTAAATACTCGTCGTTTTCTTCGTTAAAACTGTTAAAAGACACCATGTTTGCGACCGCTGCGAGCGAGCAGCGCTGCCGTACTGCTACGGGAGCGGCTCGGCGGCGCTGCCGAGGTCGCGCGACCACGGCAGCGCCGCTCAGCCGCCTGCTGCGGACGGTGTGTCATACAAATCCCTATAAAGCAGTAGGGCGACTGCCGGGCAGTGACTGCCGGGCAGCGACTGCCGGGTCGCGGCAGCCTCTTGCCGACGCATACCTTTAAAGTACGACAAAGAATCTTTTTTTAAATAAAATATAAAGAAAAATATGTTCTCTTTACTAAAATCATAGTTTCATGTACCTGGTCCTCAGAATGTAGTTTGTACAATGGAGCTTTCAAGAAAACACTGCTTATCTCGTCGAAAACCCTTTCGGTCTTACCCCAACGCACCCTATATTAATATATATTATAGCTCCGTCTGTGACGGCCTTTATAGCTCCGTGTTGGGACTCTGTCAAATTGTAAAATATATCATAAGGCTTAAGCCCGTCACAGACGGAGCTGTTAAAGTTATAGGATGTTAAAGGAAACAACAAATTAAGCTTAAAATATATATTTAAGTATTAAACCTGTTTAAATTCAAAAGTAATACAAAATCAAATCAGTCTCAATATGGCACTGCCAAACTTTGGAATATGTATTAAAACATTATAGGTAAGTATGTTATACAATCTTAAAAAATAACAGAGATCTCCAGGATCTGCTCACTTCGCGTCCTTCTCATTCGTCACCTCGCTCGGATCCTTGATTTCCTTCCTAACAGGTCCAGTTTGGGTCACAGGAACCGCTCTCTCGCCTTTGATTGCTTCTGGAACCTTCCTCGGAGCAGTAATCGTCAATACGCCATCAGAAGACAGTTTTGATTCTACGGTATCTGGGGTAGTACCTTCGGGAAGGGCGTATCTCCTAGTGAACTGACGGGAGATGTATCCATGGTCATCTTTCTTCTCTTCATGCTTGCCTTCAATCACAATGAAGCCATCGGCCGTTTTGACGGAGATCTCTTCAGGCGCGAAATGCTGGACATCCAAGTTGATCTGGAACTTGTCCTTGTCAGCCTTAATGCTGGAGCCGATGTCTCGCGTCGCAGCGGCGAGCTGACGCCAGGGTCGCAAGTATTCTCCTCGTGTCAGAACTGGCGCGGCAACAGCGGCGAGCAAGTCGTCGGGAGACAGGGCGAGACCGAAGTGCTGGTCCAGAATGCGGCTAGGATAGTGGTGGTGGTGGAAGCGGGGACGCACGTTCCAGTCATCGAACAAGTACGGTAGCAGAGACATTCTTGTAGCTTCAATAAAATTTGGTAACTTCAACGTAGGGTCGCTATGCCGGTTGGCGGACAGTTAAGGAAGTTGCTGACTTCAAACCCCATAAAAAAATTGTAATTTACGATAAAATATGGTAATTTCTATACCAATACGTTAGAAATATAGTCTATTTGTAAAACAAATATGAATACTGGCTGCTTTGCATGTAAGTTTTGATAAAATTAGCGATAAGTGAAAAAATACCCGAAATGCCGGTTTGCGGACAGTTTTTTCAGTGTGCGGACACTAAGTGCTAGTTCGCGGACATGCAGTTTTATGCAATAAAATTGTAACTGAACCATGTGTTATCTGTTTACATTAGGCTTTAATATCAATGGTACTATCTGAACACCGTTTTTATCAAAATATAGTCTCTTCGCGGTCCTTACGACCTTTAGAAAGTAGGATTGTTTGTTTGAAAAAAACGTCGTTTAACTGACTACATCCAATCCAAAGTAATTCGCGTTAAAAGCGTTTGGACGTTGAGTTCAAAAGTGGGGGGAGGGGGGTAATGAAATTAGATACACAAACCTATTATTTTGGAAACTAATCACTTAATCATAAAAAAACTGTTAGTAACGTCGAAGCTTGTTTTATACTATGACGGTAAAAAATAAGCGTGCGGCTTGTCTAATGGTAAGCCGCTATCATAGTCTATGGACGCTTATAACTCCAGTTGAGTAACAAGAAGCACGTTGCCGTCCAGTAAAAGAACAAGGATGTTGTGTAGGTAGGTAGATTACGGGACAAATATAGACCGCTCACAACTTACATACTGCATCGTTGGGAACTATCTAAAATACCTATGGAATGGTATACCACATATTGGTCAATCTTAGAAACTAAATGAGAGATGCGGACTTAGTTAGTTACTAACGCTTTTTAAGGAAAAGGTTAATTATAGATGACTGCTATATTTATGAAGAAATAGAATCTTTTAGCATCGCTGGCCCTTGCCAGGCCAGCCATTGCCATTCGCCAAGGTCAAAGTGAAAAGACTGGAAACTTACATACATATAGCGGGAAAAAGTTGATAACTCAAGATATAAAAATTGAAGAAATTTGAACCTTATGATTTTTTTCAACTTCAAATTTATTCAAGTTTTTGTTTGACTTGTCAACTTCTTCTCGCCATATACGGATTAGTAATAATATTAAATTTTGGTATACTGCTTCGGATAGGTTGTCTACCTATTCTACTATCTTTGATTAAAGCCTTGCATGATAGGGCAGCCCGCACTACAGTCACTCCCATACTTTTTTTGCGCCGCTGGTTGCGACGGTCCAGCATTACAAATTTTGACAATTTTTAACTCATGTCTACCGGGATAGAAAGGTTCTCGAGTGAACTGCGTACCTAAGTACCTTAACAAGGATTACTGAAGATCTGGTCAAGATCGTAAGGAACCGTTGGGTGAGGGCACAGCACGACCTATCATTGTTGAGATCCTTAGAAGTTTATGAGAGACCTATGTCTAGCAGTGGGCGTCGTTTAGCAAATGTAATGATAGTGATAATGATGAACTATCTTAACAATTAGAGAACACCAAACACGCCGCAACAGCAACGGATAGATACTTTACTTCCTATGCACGTTTGTGTCTGGACCGGATGTCTAAACAAGAGATAAGTGTTTTATCACACATAGAAGGCAAATGAGCGTACAAACTACATAACTATTAATTTACTTTCCTAAAAATCCCACGTGTCCGCATACTGAAATCACATTTTACGTAGTCGCGTTTGACCGGACAAGAGTTTATAAGCGGTTTTAAATTTATTTTACTATCGATTTTAATCGAATTAAGTGGTCGCAAACTAAAAAATAAGTAGTTCGGCAATTAATATTAACATATTATAAGTATTTAAGTAGTATTTTTAATTATGAGTCACACGAAGTGAAAATCAAAAATCGGTATAAGATGCCAGTAAGCGGACACGTGTCCGCCAACCGGGATACCTAACAAATTTGCATACCGGTTGCGCGGACAGTCAATATTTCTATAACTTTAGAAATATCATGAGAAAATCTCTGTAAATAACGTACATTGGTTCATAATTAACCGAACTAAATGCCTAACACAAATGTAACACGAATACAAAAGAAGAAACTTACGTTTATCCGCGCGCCTTGTTCTTAATTTTTTCGTAAGATATCGACCATTTTGGTCACTACTGAGGAGGAGCGTATATAAACATTTTTTTTTCTGGCTAAAGGCTGCATCAATTGTTTTGAAGTGAATACATTATTATTGCATAACTATCTGAGTATCAACAAATAAGTTCATTTTATTATTAAGAACAGCAGGAATCTTATTTTTTGCATTTTAAGAGAAGTTGTCGGCCATTTGTCCGGCTACCGGCACTGTCCGCGCTACCGGCACAATGACCCTAGTTCGCTTGGATTGCTCAAAGTCGCTTTGATCACTCGCTTTGCTTGCTTGAATTCAATTGGCGCTCTGACCGACGAACGCGGTATTTATACACACACCGGCGCGCCCTCTAGTATTGAGTAGAAATATCTCGAACACTCTGTTTTGTTTATGACTATCGGCAGGGGCGCCCCAGATTGTGGGTCGCTCGAGGAAATTAGAATTTTAAAACATAAAAAGGGGAATATTTATAAAACAATTTGAATTATTGTTATAATACTTAAATATAATTTATTACCATAACTTTTTTATATCATTTTGGTTTTGTGCTAATATTTATACACAAAAAAAAAACATATATAAAAACTATTGAAAGAAGCATTCAATTGCAATATGAGTTAATTTATTTTTCACCTCACTAGCTCGGAAAGCCCTTTTTGTTTGTTTAATATCTATTGTGAAAATCGCTTTTTATCCACATGTGGTGAAAGAGTTTTGACATAAGTGACAAGTGGCTTAAGTGACATTTGACAGCTAACAAAACGTAAAAAGTTAAAAGTGCAGAATTTTTAACATCGCAATTAATGAATTGCATCGAGTAAAAACACTTAATACAGTCTTACAACTTTATTTTAATTCATAAATAACAGCATTCAACATTAATCTTCATTCTTTTTGTAAAAACGGATAAATTGTTCTGACAGCCGAATAAGTCTACGTACGAACAAAACGCATCTGACATTTAATAAAACCTTTTACGTCAAAACTTTTCCTTTCAATTCATCCATCATATCAACGTTAAATATTCGCATGTTTTTCTAGGTTGTTTTGTTAAAAATTAGTGATTCGAGTGATGAAGAAGTATTAAACACCTGAGGAATTACGGGAAACCGAGCAAAATGCACCCTTTTTCTTATTTTCCTCGCTGTAGTGAGGTGAAAAGTTTTGTGTTATACACGGGTGAAAGTTATTTTACGTCTCGTGTATTAAAGCACTCGCTACGCTCAGGATTCTATTTTTGAACCACTCGCTTCGCTCGTGGTCAATAATAGAATCCTTTCGCTAGCTCGTGTTTCAAATAACACTCGCACGTAAAATACAACTTTCACCCCTTGTATGACAAATAACTATATAACACATAGAAATATAAACAGCCAGAAAGTCGATTTTAGGAATTAGCGATTATTGATTCCCTATACAAATTTCCACTCCCCCTTTCACCTCCTTGAGGGCTGCTTCTTAAGATAAGTGTATCTTGCGTCCTTTCTTGGAACTAAATCTATATATCCATACATGTAATATCTAATTGTCAAAAAAAAATATTTTACCAAAATATCAACATTGTGCATATCAGTCGATAGGTCTATAATAGTTAATTACGCACCTAGGGCGGTAAAATAAAGAACGGCTCAGATCGCGGATATTTGTGGCCCGAACCGAAGGTAAGGGCCATAGACAAGCGATCTGAGGCCTTCTTTATTACCGCCCGTGGTGCGTACACAATTTTACGTCTTCTCCTGGGTGTGAAGTGAGATTTGCCGCTACGCCCGTGGGCGTAATATCTCACTTACCGCCCAGAGTGACGTAAAAGTAATATTGAGGCGGAGACTATTTAAAACCCTGTAAATATCCCGTTTTAAATAGATTTTTTTGTAATGTTAATGACCATGTTAGCTTAAAATCGTATATTGAGGCGGAGATCTATAAGATATGAAATTATTTGAAAATTTATTACGTTATTTGTAAGAACATTTTCAAAATAGTTTTACTTATTTTTATTAGTTGTATTTACGGAATAATCACCTGGTTAACTCAAACGATTACACCTGTGTGTGTGTATAATATTTTATTAGAATGTCAAAGCAAAAATAAATTATGTATTGATAAGTTTGTTATATCCCAAGTCGAATCTGAAAAGTAAAATACCGTTTCAATGTAATTTATCATATTAAAATGTCCGATTATAACCGACTCTCATGCAAATTCAGTATTATATTATTATTTTAGGGAAGGTTTGCGCCAATCTAGATTTCAAATGGGTCCCGAAGTGTTTAATGTCGCTATGTTCCACATTAGAATTTAATATGTATCTTATGCTTTTCAATATTCAACAACAAATTCGTAACGTATATTGGCCTTGTTTTCGGCCTTTTAGTTTTTTTACGCAGGCGCGTTTTTTAATTTTATTTTCAACTTTTTAGTGTCAATGTAATGTCTTGTTGGCAAGACTAAGAACAAATCCTGCTCACGTCATATAAAAAATATTTATCCTTTAGTAGGTAAGCACCTATTTCATACAGCAGGTAAACATACAAAGTTGTCAATTCACTTAAATATATCGATCACAGTCACTACGCAGCGCCATAGATATGCCCAATTGCCCATAGCCAATGTGAGTATAAACCACGCGCTATCCAACTATGAATTCAAATTTCTCTAGCCATTTTCGCCTTTTCTCCGTTCAAAGGCCGCATACTCGTATCTACCACGTAGGACCAAAGGCATCGCATCGAAAAGTGCTCCAGAACAACCGCTTGACAGAAACCAGAATGAGCCCAATGGTCACGTTCCACACAAGCGAACCCAAGGGCCGAAGGCCCGAGGGTGAGCAGAAATATCTGTGAAAGCCGAAGGCTCTGAGCGTCATAGCAAAATGTGCTTCAGCAGCTGTGTGGCAGAAACCAGACTGAGCCAAAAGGTCACGTACCACACAAACGAACCCGAGGGCCGAAGGCCCGAAGGTGAGCACAAATATATGTGAAGGCCAAAAGATCAGAGAACATTAGCGAGGTACTCCTCGCTAATGTTCTCTGATCTGATCTTTTGGCGGATCTGCAGCAGCAGCGTGTCAGGAACCGGACAGAACCTAATGGTCATATGCCACATAAGTAAACCCGAGGGTGAGCAGAAATACATGTTAAGGCCGAAGGCCTTCAGCATCACGGCCAGAAGTGCTTCAGCAGCTGCGTGACAGAAACCGGACTGAGCCCAATGGCCACGTACCACACAAGCGAACCCGAGGGCCGAAGGCCGAGGGTGAGCAGAAATATCTGTGAAAGCCGGAGGCTCTGAGCATCACAGCGAGATGAGCTTCAGAAGCTGCGTGACAGAAACCGGACTGAGAAATATCTGTGAAAGCAGAAGGCTTTGGGCATCACAGCGAGAAGTGCTTCAGTAGCTGTGTGACAGAAACCGGACTGAGCCCTATGGTCACGTGCCACACAAGCGAAGGTGAGCACAAATATCTGTGAAGGCAAAAGATCAGAGAACATTAGTGGGGAGTACTGCAGCAGCAGCGTGTCAGGAACCGGACAGAGCCTAATGGTCATATGCCACATAAGTAAACCCGAGGGTGAGCAGAAATACCTGTTAAGGCCGAAGGTCTTCAGCATCACAATGAGAACTGCTGCAGGAGCAGCATGACATGGACCTGACAGAACCCAATGGTCACGTACCATACAAGGTGATTAGAAATATCCGTGAAGGCCGAAAGCGCTGAGCTAGCGCGAAGTGATTCAGTAGCTGCGTGACAAAGACTGGACTAATGCGAATATGGAAGGGAAGATTTTATAATATTTAATTTAAAAAAATATACGGCCATTTTCTACACAACTTTTGTTATAATATTTAATTTAAAAAATATACGGCCATTTTCTACACAATTTTTAATTGTTTTAGTTCCTAAACAATCATTCAAAACTATGCATTATTAAAGAAACCTAATAATCGTTTTCAAACCTTTACCCAATTATACCCTTTTCGGCATATTACGTCGATTTATATTTTTAACCGACTTCAAAAAAGAAGGAGGTTCTCAATTCGACTGACTTTAAAAAAAAAAATTATTATCATTATTATTTACTTTATTTATTTATGGTCTTAGTGATAGGTTTTTTACAATATTTTTATAAAAGAAATATACAAAAATACATCAAAAACACACAAAAACAATAAAAACATTATTAAAAACCTATCCATTATTATTATTTTTATAATTTTTTTGTATGTATGTTACTCGATATCTCCGTGAATCGTGAACCGTATTTCAATTTTTTTTTAATCGAACAGGTATAACCCCTAGATGGTCCCATTGTCACCAATTGGGGGTCTGATGATGGGATCCTGGAAAAATCGAGGGAACTCTTCAACTATTCCAGCCCAGCCTCCATAGCCCAGTTGGTAGTGACCCTGCCTACGAAGCAGGAGGTCCCGGGTTCGAATCCTGGTAAGGGCATTTATTTGTGTGCTAATCTCAAATATTTGTTCCTGAGTTATGGATGTTTTCTATGTATATAAGTATGTATTTATCTATCTAAGTATGTATATCGTCGCTTAGCACCCATAGTACAAGCTTTGCTTAGTTTGGGGTTAGGTTGATTTGTGTAAGATTGTCCCCAAATATTTATTTATTTATTTATTTTATTTATTTTATTATAGGCACACCTATAGTGATTTCACTATTTTTTACAGCAACTCGGCCACTTCCTCTTGGAATAGCGGATCCTAAGTGAAGTCGGTTCTTTTTTGTTTATGTTTAAAATTATTTTACAATTTTAGTGTTCTATTGCTATACTAGATTTTTTGATTGCTTATGTGGCTTTAGAGACCTTTGGACTATTATTAAGAAGCCTCCTTACAAATAGCCACAAGTCATCCAGGGCCCCATAATTGCTGAGTTTTGGCTAAAGAGTGATTAAACGTGTTTTGATACTACTGAGACTTCTAACTCGTTATAGACTAAGTCGTTATAGATCCTAAACGGTAATTTTAAATGAAAAATGATGTAAGAAACCTGATAATTATTTTCAAATCCCTATCGAATGATACCCCACTCGTTAAGGAGCGTCCATTTTTTATTTTTTACAATATGGCGTCTGACTGCCGCCATATTGAATTTGGATTGCTATATTGTCTTTAGTGACACTCGCGCAATCAAGACGAATCGATTGACGTGCGAATCATCTAAATCGGCCCACCGTTTTGCTTCTAGAGTGCCACAAAGGAACAAACATACATATATAGACTGTTAAACACTATACCCTCTTTTGCGTCGCGCAGTCGGGTAAAAAGTGAAACCAGCCCGCGAGTTGTGCGGCCCTGGCGATGAGTAGCGCGGTCAACGAACAGACATGCGCAAGGTCGAAACGTCTAGTACATTCGGCGCCTAAACATACGGTAGGTCAAGATCAAGGTCGCGCGAATATTTTGTAAATTATTAATAAAATGTAAATAAACAATGAAGCCAATGAAGCTATGATTTTATGGCTTCGTCGCAGACTCAGGGTTGTTCGAGTCTATTGGTAAATACGTTGGTAGGTTATTTTATTTTGAAATCGGTAGGTATTTCCACCCAGTGGCGTAGCTAGCATGGGTTTCACCCGGTGAGGATGGCTATTAGTGTCATCTCAAAGCCGGATTATCGTATAGCTCGGCACCCCACAAGGGAAAGATATCAAAAGAGAGAAAGATATATCGGTTGTACGTCATGCCACCAGAGAAGGAAGGCAATATACCCAAAATATATCGTAATACACATTATAGCTCCGTCTGTGACGGGCTTTTATCTCTATATCATTATTTAACGTCGTCTAGTACCCAAAACACAAGCCTATTGAACTTACTATGGAAATTGGTCGATTTACGTAAGATTTTCACATAATATTTGTTTATTCATATTAATTTTTAGTATAAATATCCGTTAATTATGTTAATTACTTATATTTCAGTGAAAACGAATTTCTTTTTTTGGCCTAGAAACGCAGCCACTTTTGTTTACCTGTGCGCCATATTGGAGCAATGATTGCTCTATATATGAACCAATATTCAAATTTCAAATTGCTTGAAATTGCCAAATTGCCGCATTTTTGAACAGCCATATCAAGCAATTTATGCAATATGAAATATTGCTCCCTAGCACCTATTTTATTTTTCTATTGACGCCGAATACAGGTACTAGAGTACTTACCTACTTACTTTTTTCTTTTCTACTGCATATATATAATGCATTAAAACAACAAAAAATACTTTACATTGTTATAAAAGTGTAAATAAACTCTATGTACTTTGTTATCTCATAGTTTACACATGGTTTACACCAGACAAGCCGGCCGGCGGCCGGCGTCCCATTCGCGAAAATTCTTTTTTTATTGATAACGTGCAGCGGTATGTGGGTATTTACAAACATTACCAAAATAGTTTTGCTAGTGTCTAAACTACAAAACCACATTTTCATAACATTACCAAACTACAAAATCACAATTTAACATAGACGGCAACGACTGAACGGTAAATATAAAATGGTAGTTTTGGATTTAGCTACTCGACGATAGATGGCGGTTATATCAATGGCTTTTTTTCACATTTTAGCTTGACCAGAGACTATAGCTGGCTTGACCCATTGACCCGTATGTTTATTTATTTGCATCAAATCTCGTAAGTTAAATTTCAACCTCATCCCGGTGTCTGATTGAGCTGAAATTTGCATGGCTCCTCTACATGATGGGCCATCATTAGGGACGCAGCTAAGCGTTAGAGGGAGCTAACGTTATTGCGATCTCGTTCCGTCGTATAGCTGCGTCCCTATGATGGCCCATCATGTAGAGAGCCGGCCCATTCAGGCTGGCTCTACATGATGGCCATCATAGGGACGCAGCTATACGAGTGAATAGCGTGAGTGAGTGAATAGTGAGCAATAAAAGTGTTTAGGTACCTACAGTCGCCATCAGATATATCGGAGCGGCCAAAGTGGTCACAAATATCTGAACAACGCCTTTATTGTCAAGGCAATAAGGTGCTTGTTGAGATATTTTTAAGTACCTCGACTGTACTTACTACTAGTTACGCCAAAATATAGACTCCAGTTATTATACCTTTAATGAAACGCAGCCACCGACATAAATGCAGGGCTTTCGTTAAACGTGTCGCCTATATTTCGACTCTTACAAGTTTTTTTATATAAGTATGTAGTAAATATTTATTCACAATACATACAAAATTACTTTCAAAGGTATCGTCTTTAAGCACAAACAAAAATACATATATAGTTTCAACAAAAATAAACAACACGAACTTAACGAAAAACTTAACAGGAAACAAAAACTCAACAAAAGGAAATCACAACGACGAGATAGGAAAATATTCGAGCGCTGAAAACAGACGTCAGATGCCGAATGACGTGACAACTTCACTTGAAAAGTTAGTGTAATAGCCGCCATAAATATTACACTACCCTCTAGGTACTTGTCGTTTATGAATTTACGTTTTAAGGTTTATACCTTAAATATACGCCCTTGGTGTGACAGGCGGTCGGCTGCCGACCGTCATGCCATGATTTGAATTTTGATTAATTGTAATGAAATCAAAATTCCAACAACGTATAAATGGCTTATGCCACTTAAAAGAGGATAATGTTATTGTATTAAAACGGAACCAAATGTTGTTTAGACCTGAAGTAATACCATTTCAATACGAACTTTTCTACCTCAAAATAGTTATAATTCAATATTAATTAATGGGACTGCTTTTTTTATAAGACTGATTATTTAAAATAACCATTTAAATATTGTGTTTAAAATTAGTAGTAAATTATTTATTTATGTGCATTCTTCCTCCGATAATATACTTACTAATAATAAAACGTTTCATTTTACTGGCAACACAGTGGTAGATTTGATGGAATTTAATTATGAAAAGCAGTTTACAGGTGTTCAACCAATCAATGGTTACACGCATAGAGTATATTGAAGTTACACGCCTTTTAAGACTAATTCTTCATTAGCTGTTCCCTTGTCCCTTAGATAGCACAATAAGCTATCAATATTACACACTGAACCACGAAAATGAACAAAAAACAAAAAATTGTTCCCGAAGGGCTGCGACCATGATGAGCTCAACCCATAGACTCAATGAAATACTTTCACGTACGGTGGACGGCACGGCTGCCTGGTTCGGTAACCTGACCGAATCACACACGCACACGTCCGGTTGTGACATTTTGACATGACATTAGGTTTTTATGCCGTACGGCGGCGAACCGTATGTGTGCGGGGAACTGGCATTTAGTATGAGAAATGCGCCTTCAGGCGACCTGACGCGGCGACCGTATACGGCGACCTGACATGCAAACCGAACGTTTGCCTGGGCCCTTAATGCAACACTTCATTTTCAGAGGGCTCCAAACACTGTCATGCCACGGCACGGCCACGGCACGGTAAAATTCTGTGGTTTCATTAATAAATAGTAGAAACTCTATAGTCTATGTTCGATTTATGAATGGAACCATAGAGTTTGACCGTGCCGATGCCGTGCACGCCGTGGCACGTCACGGAGAAGTATAAAAGCGACCAATGAGTATCATGTATCAATTATTATGGAAATTTAAAAATGCAACTGCCACTGTCAAATTGTCTGTGACACTAACATCAATATAAACAATAAGTATGTCCAAAATATTAAATTTATAAAGTGTATGTCATTTATTAATAAACAAGAACCCTCGAAATGATTTTAAGACCATTTTGCATCCGCCGTCTACCAGTTATCTTCCAGCAAGTCAGAAGCATCCGTCCCACCATACAAATTGGCCAAGACAAGTTCCAAATAACGATAAACGTTAACCAATTCGCTAAAGAAGAGATCAGAGTCAAAGCGAGACCAGAATACGTTTGTATAGAAGGAAAACAAGAGCGGGAAACGAAGAGAGGTTATGTTCTAAGGCAGTTTACTCGAAAATTCAAGCTTCCGAAGGGTTGTAACCCCCAAAAAATTAAATCAGAGTTATCTCCTGATGGTACTTTAACTATTACGGCACCAAGAGAGTTCTGTGAGATAAATTTGCCCTGTGAGATGTCTGTTCCTATTTCACTAACTGATAAAATGCCGGAACAATCGATCATTGGAGTGCAGAAAACAGAAAATTTATCAACGTCTGATTATTGTAAGAAAATTATTGATGAGTGTAGGAAGAAGAATAATAAATAAGTCTTCTAGTGTCCAAGTTAAGTTTTGATTTTGATGTTTTCTATTTTACTTAATAGCTGTAGAGCAGCGACATTTTTTCCGCCCAAGCCAGACTTTTCTGCGCAACACTTGCTTTATCTAGAACAGTGGCTCTAAATAGGCTACCTCCACACTAGCGTTAACTTGTCAGCAGCAGCCTACCTACAACCTTGTAGATAGGCTGCTGCTGACAAATTTAGTTTGCCAGAATTGTGCCAATTATTTTTAAAATATTATATTTACTCGACCATAAAATAGTCATCTATTGAGGTAAGCCTAGTTAGTCTAGATTGTATCACAGATAAGAATATTTTCTTAGGTTATTCATAAACAAAACAAACTATAATAACTTATCTTAACGAACATTTGCCATTTCGCTGTGCCTAGAAATACGTAATTCATTCTACTAATTGCCTATGCAATTAGGCAAGTTAATGGCTTACTCATTTAGAAATTTCTAGATTTTACACACGTTTCACCGTTTTTTTTCAACAAACGTAAACCAAATAAACCAATGTAAAAAACGTACATCTGAAAATTGGGGTTGGTACTGTGTGGTATCTTCAGTAGCGCAAACCCAGTTGCAAAATTGCATGGACAATTTATGAATGATTTAATCCAATTTTGCAGCTCGCTGCACCAGTGATGGATCCACTGAGCTTCATTCTGACCGGATTTCCTAATTTGCAGAACCTTGAGCACTTTCCTACAGAAAACGGGGAATAAATCGATTTATTTCCGGCTTACAAAATGTGTTTAACTCTGTCTGTACTGTTAACTAGGGATAGGGAATGCAATAAGTACCGATATTTTTTGTTTGACCAGGCTTGAACTCTTCTACAATGAGAAGACTCATGCGCCAAGCAGTGGGGTATCTTCTATATTGGCTGGTGACGACGTAATTTGCACCCCCACGGGTTACAATTACAATATCCGTTTTACCTAAATAACATCCGTTATTTTCATGACTGATGACTCTAAAGTCCACCTACTGAAATATCAAACGTACACAAATAAAACCAAAATAATCTTAAGTGTCACGTAATATTTTTTACTTACTAAATTCTGGAAGGTCGCCCATGACTCAACATCAAAAAACATTTCTTTGACGTGCTCTTATCAACTGCTAAAGCCATTAGAAAACCTATCTTAAAACAAGAGTTTTAGAGTTGAATCTAAACTCACACAAACTCGTTTTATGGCCATGCTAAAATTATTACTGATGCATACTTTCCAGTCGACTCTATAAAATTCTGGAGTATTCTCGTAAACAAATACGTTACATCTGTAGCGTTATACTTCTGTATAACTACGCAAATTATCAGAAAACTGTAATCGATAAGAAAAGTAAATAAAGTAGGTACTACACTGATTTGATATCCTAATCCTATTTGTATTTTTGCGTCACTGGGTGAGCAATGACCGAATGTACACGACGATCGAATCGAGATGTTTCTCACCTTTACTCGACATTAGATTAAGCAGAAAGTGTAGATAAGGGTATTTTAACGTTTTTTCATCACACCTGCTCGTAAATGGTGTTATTTCCTGCCTGTATACAGAAGGACAATGACCTAAATTGTTCCCACGGGAGTAATGGCGAGATATTATCCCCACGGGAGTAATGACTCTCGATTTAAAATTTGCAACTGATTTCGTACATCATTTCAGAACTAAGGAGGTATGATGTTCAACCAAAAATTCAAAAAGTTTAATTTCATCTTACAATTTAGCTAAATTCTAAAATTACATCACACACAATCTATACGTTTCAATTTCTTCATTATTTTTAATATTTTAAGTATTTATCATTAATTTTGGTAAATATTGTTATAATAATTTTGAAAAATCTGGTTGTTTAGCCATTCTAGTTCGAAAAATATGTCGTAATAACAAAACGCACGGAATGTTTCTACCGCGTTGCTAAGCAACGGCGCATGCGCTGTCATGTACGTTCTCAACTTTTGCTGCCTAATTAACTTTCTTGAATTTATCTTTGATTTTTTTTCCTCGCAAGCGTGATAAAAACCATTGTGTGTAACTCGGGGCGTAAGAATATTACAAACTCGAGTCTTCAAATCGCTCCGGCAAGCCGTCGCGATTTAACTAGGCTCTCGTTTGTAATATTCATCTTACGCCCCATGTTGCACAATGTACTATAAATATATAGGTAGAAAATGGTCCCGTCGTTGCTAAACAAGCTTGAGGGCCACTGCCCTACACATATTTTTTTTACGTTTTCGTCTACGATTACGTATTACGACGTATACGATTTTAAGTTTAAATGATAATACACTTGTTATTAGCCTATTTTAATCCTATTTTAGTGCCTCACTGCTGGGTTAAGGAGTCCCCTCTACTCCGCTATTCGGACTTCGGACCTAAGCATTTATAGTATTTTAGAATCTGTTTAGTCAAGCCGTCCTACCTCTTTTTGGGCTTGCCTTTACCCCAAAACCAATCCACCATTTTTATATAATAGCAGGTAAAGGAGGCAGGAGCAGATATTAAATAAATTATTTCAAATAAATTACTATACTCGTAATATATGTATACAGCTGATACCTCAAAGAAGTTTCGCGCATCTAAACGAATATTCATCAACAATCTCTAAATAATGCGTAAGTGCTCGCGCCAACCCTATATATATCCCAGCGCCCGTGCATTCCTTCAGTCCGAAAACAACTGCGAACTAGAAACAATCCACAAATTCTCAACATAATGTCTCTCTGCCCTTACTTCTTCGACTACTCGATGCCGCAGTGGCCTCGCCGTCTCCTCGACCAGAACTTCGGCCTCGCGTTGACTCCTGAAGACCTGGTCAGCGCAGCGACCAGTCCACTCGTCTCTCGCTTCAAACCTTGGTTTCCACAAGACGTCGCCTCAACCATCAAAGTGGATAAAGACAAATGGCAGGTCAACGTGGACGTGCAGCACTTTTCTCCAGACGAAATCACAGTGAAAACCTCGAATGGATTTATTGTTGTCGAAGGAAAACATGAGGAGAAAAAGGACGAGCATGGATTTATATCCAGGCAGTTCTCAAGAAGGTTCAAGATGCCTGAAGGTAGTAACCCTGATGCTGTGCAGTCCAGGCTGTCGTCCGATGGTGTGTTGACAGTGGTAGCTCCTTTGAAAGCGGAAGTTGCGGCAGGTGAACGATGTGTCCCCATTACACACACTGGACCGGTTAGGAGTGTGAGTGCCGTTGAAGAACAGCCGAAAGAAGCTTAGTGCTTGTGCGTTTGATTTATAAAGTGAGACTGATATACATTTAAGTAATAAATTCTTTTTCTTCTAAGTTATTTTTAATTGGTTACAATTTATACTTTCGTTTGTCCCTATGATTGCAACTAGGGCATCCAATCCCGCAATACCGAGATCTCGGTATTGCGGGATCCCGCACCATTTTTCAATCCCGCTCGCTGCGGGATTACAAGCGCGGGGTCCGCCGGATTGCGGGACTCTAAAGTCTAACTTTCATAATAAAAATAAATATTAATCTTAGTTATTATTCCAATAATTTCTTATGATTTTGTTATTTATCAATATATGTAAATGCCTTGGACCAAAGGATAACCTGCGTAAAATATTGGGTGAAGTAGATGGACAATTTGACGAGATTGAACTACAGTACGTTGGCGAAAATATCTACTTGGGCCAAAAAGTAACAGTCTTCGAATAGAAAACAGGCAATCGATCATCGTATCGTAAATGCCTAAAAGAACTTCTGGTCCATGAAGACGGTGATAATGAAGCGCAATCTTTAATTTTCTTTAAAGTGCAGACGTTTCGGTATTCGTATGATGTATATTTTAACTCGCTCATATTGAATCTTTGGTAGTCGTAAACACAATAAAGATAATGCTGCCAATAGACGGCAATTTGGGGCAAATTTTCTACTTATAGTTTGTTCTTAAGTTTATTTTTAAATTTTTAGCTTTTAATTTTTATTTTAGGTATAGTTTTATTGTTCATAGTGTAGTGTTTTAATAAAGAAAAGGCAACTTGAATCTTTCGGCTATGTGGCCGAAAGATTCAAGTTGCCTTTTCTTCTAGGTTTAGGTATGTACCTAAATGATGTGAAGTTCACAGAACGAATTACAGCGAATCATACAGGGAACAATTTAAGCAGGAAGAAATCCCAGAGGAAGAAAAATGTCTTGGCTTACAAATCTTGTATTAATACTGGGCTATTCTTTCCACAGACTGGATCCCACATTATATTGTGAAGCGGAACAGATCCAAATGGTAGGAAAGAGGGATGCTTTTGCCCGGTCTAAACAATAAAAAGTTATTAGGATTACTTTATACTTTTACATATGAAGGTATGATTTTTATGCGGGATCCCGCAAATACCGAGATCCCGCGGGATTGAAAATGCATGGTCCCGCAAATACCGTGATTGACTAAAGGCTGCGGGATTGGATGCCCTAATTGCAACATAAAGTGGATTGATGAATTTAGATAAAATTCTAATTTTTTAAAGATATACTTCGTACAACAATTGTGCAGTTGGTTAACTGTAGTTGAGTACAATTTTATTTTTAACTCTTTGTAATATTTTATGTGATTAGCCGACTTGCAGTCCGACTGGTAGACATTACTAAGATGCGCCATTCTCTCTATCACGGTCTCGTTTACTATTGAAAAATCTTGAAAAATCCAAAACGGGCAACGCTCTCGAGAATTCTCGAAAACGGCGCAACGCGCAACCTTAGATATCATATTACGCACTCAGGTAGTGTAAGATAAAGAAATTTGTAGTTAAGACACTTTATTTATATCATTTAAGCATTGCGATATTTTGCGTACATAGGTAGGTTAAAAGTTATGGTTACGTGTTATAAGGAATATCAGGATACCATACTTACAAGGGAGTAATTATTACATCATTATCTTTCTTATTATAACTATCTTCTATATCCTGAAGCTTCCTGCCGTTCGTCTCAGGCAATATAAAAGTCAATACAACAGCACACAGCCCCGTCACACAAGCAAACGTACCGTACATGACTGGTTCTCCTGATGAAAGCAAGTCTGGTGTTAGTTTAACACAAATAGACAGCAAAGCGAAACATATAACACCACTTAAACCTGACCCTATACCTCTCACCTTAGTTGGATACAATTCTGCAATAAAAGACCAGCCTAAACTAGCTATAGCGCTGGCTAAAGAAGTATAAATCACCATTATTATCAAAGGCAATATTACTAAGCTTTTATAAATCCTGCAGACTACCAAACATAACAAAACCACAGTTGTGCCGTAAGCTGCAGATACAAAGGTTAATTTCCTTCGCATTTTCTTCCCAAATACGCAAACTACAAGACTAACGGCTACTCTTATCAAATCTACTGCCATTATAAGAAATAACGTGGTGATATTACTTTCACTGAACATAGTTTTTAATAAATCGTATGCATAAAATGGGAATGCGTTGATACCGCACATTTGTACTGTTAAAAAGATGAATACAACGGTTATAGTTGGTCGTATAAAGCTTCTACTAAATAAGGTAATATACAGTTCATGTGCACTAAATGTCGATGTTCTTCCTTTTTGTTTTTCAATTATATTTTCTAGTTCACTTTCCGCAGTTTCCCCAGTACCTCTAAACCATGTAAAACATTCGACGCCTTCCTCTACTCTGCCTTTGGCGATAAGCCAATAAGGACTTTCTTTTATAAAAAAGAGCATGATGATTAATAGTGCACTGGGCACGATACATATCAAAAGCGCAACTCTCCAGTAAATAAAAGAACCTATGACATGACTAAGGAGTACTCCTAGATTTACAGCCAAAGATGGGCATAGGAGTATGATGCCTCTGTATTTCGGATCGCTTATTTCTCCCAGATAAATGATGGTGGTTGGTCGAACGGCGCCGTAGCTTAAACCAGTGAGGAACCTAAAACAGAAATAGTAGGTACTTAACTTAATCTATATTCATAATGAATAATAATCCAAAAGTTATATTGAAGGCACATTAATTTAATCCCCTCAATTGAACTGTACTCTTAATACACTACTTATATACACATAAAAAAGGATAAGTTCGCAAAAGGGATAAGTATACAAACCACATACAAACAGCAACAGCCTTTACTGTACATCGGTGAACCTTATCACAAAAGGGTATCCTGCCTTTTCGCCGAAAATTGTATTGCCGAATTTCACTTGCCAACCAACTTTTCGCAGAAGTTTCATTTCCCAGCTTTACATAATCCAACCTAACCTAACCCAACCTAGTTTATTAATTTATACACTTGTGAACGAAAAAAAAAAAACATAAATATACAACTTATAACGCTACCTAGACCTAACTTAAAAACTATTGGTACAGTCAGCGTCAGAGATACGTGACCCCCCTAGGTGTAAAACTGGAACTCTCGTTCGACACGAGAATCGGCATTTACCACACTGTCATTTAATTCTTTCAAAAATGAAATATCTCAAATCTGCTTGTCAGCTAAGCTGGGATCGATCCTGGGGCCTCGGCTCACACTCATTCGCTTCACTGATACATTAGTCCGGCTTTTTTCCGCTGGGCTATCGTAACACATGGATTACACAACAAAAATATGAACCAGTTCCGACCGGCAATAGAGAACTATGACAAAATCTATAAAAATGGACTTTATTGTCAATGGCGCTTACGCCGCATCGGGTTGCGCATCGTTGCATTTTTATTGGAGCATCGCTGATAATGGCGTAAGCGCCATCGACATCGAGGTCCCTTAACATAGATATTCTGTTCCAACTATTACTTATATCTATACTCGTCCCTGTTTTGCAAGCTTGTCTTGGATCATATTAGTAATGTCTTTGGTTTATCAATATTTTCCTACCCTCATTTTTATTCATTTTATTTCCACAGACGACTAACAACGACTTTTACCAATTACATTTTAAGGTTTAATTTACTGGAGTAAATGCGTCTAGTTATTTCGTGGAGAAAATTTGTCTGAGGGTAAGTCATAATTTGCGTGTGCGAATCATACCTGTGTCGCAACGCAATTACGATCTCTCGACAATCCTTTTGCATTTTAAGCAATTGAATAACTGCCCCCGTCCGTTTTTTTGTGTTTCAATGACAATATGGTTCGATAA
The DNA here is from genome assembly GCA_911728535.1 of Pammene fasciana. Taxonomy (NCBI): domain Eukaryota; kingdom Metazoa; phylum Arthropoda; class Insecta; order Lepidoptera; family Tortricidae; genus Pammene; species Pammene fasciana. The sequence continues at coordinate 6,067,168 of OU452295.1, forward strand.
AATTGTGGTTCTTTGGGAAGAGAACAAAAGTATTAAACAAATAGCACACGAGTACTGAATATAACGGTAAGTTTGTAACCTGTGACTCCATTGGGACATTTATTTTTTAGTAAAAAAAGTAAAATGTTATCAATAAGTTAAGCCACCAGATTTTGTTTGTGAGGATTTACTGTCGTGTGTTTACCTATATATGGGATAAGATAGAAAAATATATTTAACGGAAAAGTCTTTTAATCGGCAGCTTTTTTATGTGAAGTAATAGGTATAGTCTTAGAGCCATGTTTATTTTTAAAGCTATTTGAGTTTTTTAAGTTTTATCATCATAAACGAGCAAATTTAATACTATTTTTACTTGCAGAGAAATACGATTCGCAGATGGGTGAGATTCGTTATATCGTATTTACTGACGAGAAATATTTTAAGTCAGACAAAGATGGAAGAAAAATATTGTGGCGCAGAAGTGGAGAGCGATTTGACCCCAAAAATATGCTAGACCTTAGAACAAGCGGAAGGATATCATTAGGTGGGTATATTATATTAAGTATACAATTTTCATTACCTGCACTTTAAAAAAAAACTGTGATTTCAGTTTTACGTTTTTCAAGTTATGGTATGCTCATGATATTTTTTTTTAGCGTATTGGGGCTGGATGTCATCTATGGGGCCCGAGCAGCTCGTTGAAGTTGGAGGCCGAATGAACAGCGAGCGATACCTCGAAGTGTTACGTGACGTCATGTTGCCTTCCGTTCGCGTCGCCTATCCCGAAGGACAAATTTATTTAGTGCAAGACATAAATCATTGGTGCATGACAATAGTGCAGTGCATCGTTCCCGTATAGTGAAAGAGTGGTTAGCCTTACAAACAGACATCACTGTATTAGATTGGCCTTCTAAAAGCCCTGACCTTAATCCTATTGAGAATTTATGGTGCTTAACTGGGACCCTACACAAGTCAAATCAAGACAAAACTTAGACGAAGAAGTTTATAGAAAGTGGGAATTGATGAGGAACACCAATGTATGTTCAAACATGGTTTCAAGCATGAAAAGCCGGCTAAAACAGGTAGAAGATAAAAAAGGTTTTCCTCTATGTTATTAGTAAAAATTGTAAAAAAAAATGTGTTGTTGGTATTTCTCCATTATTGGGCAAATATTTACTCCATGCAAGTTTTAAAATAATGAGTAGGTATAATGCTATTGTATAAGTAGTGTCTAACAAATTATATTGTTTTTTTGCAAATAACAAGATAGTGCTTAAACAAGTAGGCTTTTCCAAGAGGTAACTCGTTAATTTCTACCTTAAAAACCATACATATTGTTAGCCATTTAATGTAGTTTTTTTTAACATGGATTCTTCTTCATTAGTATTATTTCAAGTCAATTTGATGTGACATGACTGAATAAAGTGTTTCTGTTAATAGGAAATTTCAATGTAACTTTAATGGGAGCTGTTTGAATTCGACCTAATTAGTGGAGAAATACCCTATACTTACTAAGATTGTGGTAAGGTTGCATTGCATTGGTAACGGGCTAAGAGATGAATTATTGTTATCTTTGATAACATGTCGTTTCTCTTTGCAACGTTAAATAGCTGGTTTAGATTACGTATTACATATTGATAATGGCATACAGACTAATAGGGCGAGGGGCGGTCTAACCTATACTCATTTTTGAAATTGTTTTTTGAATAGCCCATTTTATACTTAAAAGCCTCTTCCCGCAATTTCCACAACTCCCACCGCTGTGTCCCGCCATCTCTGTCTAAAGTATAACTGAAAAATTGTGTTAAATGCAATAAGAATATTAATTTATAATCAAAGAAAAGGGAAACTATACACTTCACTTTTAACCGAGTAGTTTGGTATTGCTTATAAAAAAAGTTATGACCCAACTTGTTTTTACGGTTCTACTCAATGAAGTAAAATGTAAGTATAATCTAAAGTAAACAACCAAAGTGTAATGCCTTATAAAGTTTAACAGCATGCAGACCACCAATACCACAATTTTAAACAGTAAGAGTTAAGCTAAAGGTATTTTACTTGTTAACTTTAAGTTTCACTGATGTATAATTGACTACACATTATCATTATAATTTAACTAGTAAATATTTAGCTGTAAAATATATAGTAATCAGTTTACAGAACACGCATAATATATCTACTGTCATATATATATATATATATATATATATATATATATATATATATATATATATATATATTACCCCCATTATTCAGTTAGTAAACAATATTTAATATAATAGTATTTAAATACCTACTTTTTAGTTAATAAAAAGTTACCAGTGACTATGGAATTTTCATTATTAGTCCTTAAAAAAAAGATTTTAACTTCTATTTTAATTAAACTTACTATATTAAATAGGATGTTAATAAATTATTAATAAAAAAGAACAAGTATAAAAATACAAAAAGTATCCTCTACGTAGATTCGAACCGCGAACCTAGTGTTTACTAGTCTGTTACACTATCCATCACGCTGCACGGACTCTTGTGAAGTTAACGAAATTATTGTTCTAGTTAAAAATTGATTAAAAGGGTAATTTTAATGTTCCGAGTTAATAACGGAGTAGGTAATAAGGAATAACAAAACGTATAAAATAAATATTTGTGGTAATGTAAAAAAATATTAAAACCAGGATTATAAAACAAAAGTAAAAAAAAAGCAAAAAGTGTGATTCTTATGCTGGGGTTCGAACTAGCGACCACATTTGTCTATTGCTGGAGGGGGGTCACATATCTCTGACGCTTACTGTACCTAAACTATATGTACAGATGTCCCCTATATCGCTGCCACTTGGCAAGGTGCCCATAAGGCTGGCTGCGTTGCCTCGCTGGATAGCGATACTGATTCGCTGGGCGAGGAACGAGCCAGCCCTACGGTCACCAGAGGACCGGATGAGCAAGTGGCTTAGCTTTTTGAACAGCTTGATTGCTTCCGGTCCCCATGGGCCAAGTGTCTCCACTGCAAAAGGCGCAAATATGTAGCTGTCGCCTAATGAAGCGTACTTTCGACGCTTAGCAGCCTATGGGGTTGGGAAATGAAATGGTTGCGAAATAGTTATTTGGTAAAAGTAGTGTCCGACCGAAGTTTCGGTTTCGGTTTCGGTTTCGGCCAGTTTCGGCCAAAAAACCGTGTTTCGGCCCAAGTTTCGGTTTCGGCCAAAAAACGGCCGAAACTTTCGGCCGCGCCGAAACTTACAACATTGAGCTTAATCGGTCCACGAGTTCTGTCTCAGTAACGTTTTTAAGTGATAATATAATAATAAATAAATATCAAAAAAGTGTACATATGTGTTTGGAAGATTATTTCATCAATTATAATATGATAATATCATTTAAGTATTAATTTTATCTAACATTAAACTCTCGAGTTCATGCAAGAGACTGCCCAAAGAACTGCGTGTGCGTCGGCCTACGCTGAAATGATACACGAAGAAATCAAGTAAAAACACGAGACGATTTATTTGAAATACTGATTGTAAAATTACAATAGTCCATGCAATCTTGGCGAATTATTTTATAGAGACTTGTTAAAAGCATTGATGTCTCAGTCGATGAAACTTTGCTGTATAACTAACTGCAGTATAACTAATGAATAACACACAAATTTAAAAAATCGTATTCATAATTTAAAAGAAAACATACCAATTTTAATAAAGCACAAATGTTTGTTTTTCCAACTCATATATTCTTCGTACTTTTTTTTAACAAAACGTATTACTTTAACCATAGAGATAGATGCTATAAACCTTTAACTCCAAGTATCGAACAAAACTTTCATATTTTTATTTTGTTTACTGATCGTAATTCTACTCTGAAAATACATCTGTCAAGTTTAAAATCGTGTGGGTTATTTATTGCTAATTTTAACGTAGCAGATCCTAAATCCTAAAAAATACCAAAGTAAAAAAAAATTATGTCAGACATCTGTCTGTTTCCCACGTTTGCGTACATATCTATGTACGAAAACATGATGGTCGACTTGTGACAATTGTACTTTCAATAAGGGGGGTAAAATTTTACGTTACAGATTGTTAAAAAGTTACATAATTATGTTTATTCATATGAAACCTTTATTAGAAAATATTTTGTGCTCTGCATTTATTTCGCGGAAAAAAAACTGAAAGAAACGAATTTAGGGATCAAAATACGCCTTACACCGAAATAATTTGGAGTTGTGTACAAACTAAAAAAAATCATGAGATTAGGTTGCCAAGTGAACCTCAGGCTCCGTTGAGTCCGTGGGAAAACGCCAGCACAAACGCTAGGAGGATGATCAATCAAAACTTACTAACCTTGTTCTTCTTATACCACCTATCCTGTACAAGTTACAACGGCTTATTGACATTTAACTCAACGATTTTAACGTGTCTATAAAAGTTTCGGTTTCGGTTTCGGTTTCGGCCGAAACTGCACCTAGAGCCGAACCTTCGGTTTCGGTTTCGGTTTCGGCAAAAAAACGTTTTTCGGTCGGACACTAGGTAAAAGTTGTTCAGCCAAATGAAACTTCTGCGAAAAGTTGGTTGGCAAGTGAAATTCGGCAATACAATTTTCGGCGTAAAGGCAGGATACCTCACAAAAGGCATAAGGTCCACCGATGGACAGTTAACAGTGTGGGCGATAGTACCTACAATATTTAAATGCAATAATAAATTACTACTTCTACTATTTTGCCCTTAACTTTTTCATTTATTTAATTGGAATAGAAAATTGTATAACCTATAAAATTAATCGCCATCAAATATACCGTGTATCACTTCCCAAGATCACATCTGTATTTGTTAAATTTACAAGTCCCCACGATATTATTCTTAAGCGGGTGAGTGATATTGTGATACTTCAATTAAGTTATTCGTATTATTGTCGTTGCTTCTATTGTCAAAAGTTTAATTGAAGATTGGGTAACAATGACTCCTATAGTATCTCCAACAACAAAGTGCCTCTCGTTAGAGAACCTAACTAAAATGACCTGCACTAACCTTCCCACCATCATTGTATAGAGGTCCTGAGCAAATGCCATGGTGAGCCAGCCAGCCACGAAGGGAAAGGCGAGGATGATATGCGCAGTCCTCCTGCCTAGCCCGTCGAGCAGCGTGCCGACGCAAACGCAGCCCAGGATCGATGAAATCGGTACAATGGCCGCTGAAAATATTATAATAATGTCTTTTTAAAGCCCGTCACAGACGGAGCTATAATATATATTATAGCTCGGTATCTTACGATATATTTCACGTACTATTTGACAGAGTCCTCACACGGAGCTATACTACGATATATTTCGATATATTTTGGGTATATTGCCTTCCTTCTCTGGCGTGACGTACAACTGATATATCTTTCTCACTTTTCATATCTTCGCCGTGTGGGGTGCCGACCTATACGATAATATATATCTCGGTATCTTACGGTATATTAATATACTTATATTATAGCTCCGTCTATGACGGGCTTAATGCTCCGTCAGACGGTCGCTCACAAGGCTGCTGTGCTGTGGGTCTGAGGTTACCCATGGGTATGGTGCTTCATACAATTTTGCTGGAAACACAGTCTGTCCAGACCAAGGTCTCGCCGTCTGAGGAGCTTGTAAGCGACCATCTGGACGAGCTTTTAGCATTTTCCCGACTTTTTTAAACATTTTTTTTTGGAAACTAACCAATCCATGAGCCAAAGCCCTCGCTCCAGGAGAAGGATGGTTCATGAAGCAGTTTGGGTAGTAGCACGGCGCTGATGCCATTGGTCAGGCCCGCGGACAGGCATAGCAGGCTTGATGCTAGGGTTGCCAGCACCTGTACATATAGGGATGATGACACATGTTTAATTATGCAATAAAATTTACTAGGATGCAAAATGATCAAAATATCCAAATAAAGTAAACATTAAAAAAAACTATTTAAATGGGTTCTCTGCCTTTTCGCCGAATTTCACTTGCCAACGAACTTTTCGCAGAAATTTCATTTGGCGGAATTTCATTTCCCAACTTTACATAATCCAACCAAACCTAACCCAAACTAGTAGGCGAGTTTCATTTCTTGGGAAATGAAATGGTTGCGAAATAATTATTTGGTAAAAGGTTTGTAAAATTATTTTGGCCAAATGAAACTTCTGCGAAAAGTTGGTTGGCAAGTGAAATTCGGCAATACGATTTTCGGCGAAAAGGCAGGATACCCTCACAACACAACAAAACGAATCGATTGATACATTGATACCATGCATGAAAACAATTCATCATGCCTATTGTTAAATTTAAGTTTTTTTGACATTTTAATGTTGAATTTAGAAAATATATTTTATATAAAAATGCGTAGGTACTGTATTTAATTCTTACCCAGTACACAAATAAAGCCGGACAAAAACTTAAGCCCGTCACAGACGGAGCTATAATATATATTAATATACCGTAAGATACCGAGATATATATTATCGTATAGCTCGGCACCCCACACGGCAAAGATATGAAAAGAGAGACAGATATATCGGTTGTACGTCACGCCAGAGAAGGAAGGCAATATACCTAAAATATATCGTAATATATCGGTATCGGTATCTTAAGATACCTTGCGTTAATATACCAAAATATATATTATAGCTTCGTGTGTGGGGTCTGTCAAATAGTAGGCAAAATATATCGTAAGATACCGAGCGTTAATATATATTATAGCTCCGTCTGTGACGAGCTTTAAGCGTCGCCAGGACACTCGCGTGAACTCGCGTCCCCATACAAACGTAGTTCAGCTCTCATTTTAAAACGACATGCTTTAGAACCATGAAATTTGGCATAGGCATTCAAGTAGTATAGATCTAGGTCGGACATTTATTTTCGTTGCTTAAAATTGTAATACAAAGAAAATATAGCAAAAATAAGTTTTGTATGTAAATGTATAATGTATAACTGGCTGTATTTTATTTGTATTACAATTTTTAGCAACGAAAATAGATGTCCGACCTAGATCTGTATTATTAGAATGCCCATGCCAAATTTCATAGTTCTAAAGCATGTCGTTTTAAAATGAGAGCTGAACTATGTTTGTATGGGAAAGCGAGCGTCCTGGCGGCTCTTATAAGTACACAAAAGGCAAATAATAACGGCTTCACATTTCAGCACTCGTAAGAAAGACCATAATGTTAATCTCTACTACAGTGAGTATTATTAACTTAATTACGGTAGTTAATGTGCGTAATAGCCTTCGTTTTCAAATGAAAACAATTTATGGAATTTCTAGTATAGCCCTCGCCGTTGTGTCTCTTTCTTCTGCGGCCCTCGTATTGACGATGGTATAAAATAAGGGAAATCAACTGGCAAAGTGACATCTCCAGTCTCCAACATTGGTCCTTAGGGCACTGGTCCCACCGCGAGCGAGTAAACTATGAGCTATCGGCTATTTCAAGAGACAAAAGATACTCGCTCCCGTGTAAGCAAAAGAGAGTCAAATATCATCGCTGCGCATCGCCCAGCGATGAACTAATACTCGCTATGTTTATCTTTTGTTTACACGGGAGCGAGTATCTTTTGTCTCTTGAAATAGCCGATAGCTCATAGTGTACTCGCTCGCGGTGGGACCAGTGCCCAGAAAAGCTAAATTTGTATCGCGCGAAGTAGTTTTTATTTATTTAAAAAAAAATATGTCTCAATGTTTTGTCTCGAATAGCTCCGATATTGAAATCCACTAGTTTCTGAAAAACCCTAAAATTAAAATGCTGTAAATTAACGCCATTGGGAAGGTTTTTGCCTACGGAAAGCTTTTTGACTAGTTAAGGACCATTCATCTTCTGTCTCTTTCTTCCATTGAATGTGTCTCTTTCTCTCATTGTATGGAATCTAGAACAGCGCCCTCTATAAAGTTTTCACTGGCATTCATTTAATATCCTAAAAAATAACAGCGCCATCTAATGTGTTGAAAGCTATTTTATTTATAGGTAAAATGGTTATTTCATTTGGCGACTATGGTGCCGCAAATGGACACAGATAGATAATTAACTTTAACACACATTTTACAGTTGGAGGTCAACAAATAAAATTATTATAATTTATATTTTATGTCCATAACTATACCCATCCCGTGATCGGGAACAAATCTTGCTTAAAATGTGTATTTTTTAAAAGAAAATCAGAGAAAGAAAACTGTAAGCTCACCTGTTTATAAAAATGTTGAGAACCGCTGAACTCATTCCTTTTAACTCCCTCGAAAGTAATAAATTTCAATATTTTCATGAAAAAAAATTGTTTTCTTATTATGTACATGAACTGATAAATTTTAAATGTTATAATTTTTACTATATACAATACTTAATGTAAATTGTATTCTTTTGTAAAGCACGGCCAGACTTCGTGGTACACTGTCGCAAACTAAATTATCATTTAATTAGTCGCCTTATTACGATTCAGTTGAAATGATACTGGAAAATCGACTATTTGTAAAGTTACCAATTATTTACCAATCGAACCTTTTAGTGTGTAAGTTTGTGCAGTGTATTTTGGGAAAATAAATTGTTTGGGTTATATTCAAGAGTTTTCTTCGATACTAAACTTCGATAAAGTGGGAGGTATTTGGTGAAGAAAAACCATGTTTTTTCATGGCAGGCAAAGTTGAGCTACGTAGGCAAAGTTGGCGGTACTTATTGTACAGACGCTATCAAATATATCGGAGCGGGCACGGTGCTCAAAAATATCTGAATATGCACTTAATTGCCGTGAAAATAGGCGTTGTCAAGATATTTGCCACCACCTTGGTCGCTGCGATATTTCTGATGGCGACTGTACTATAGATGTGACTTAAGTCACCAGAAAGTTCTCAGTCGCCAGAAAATTCCAATAAAATAACACGAATTTGACACTATTGGTATAGTTAGGGAGGCGAATAGGGGAATTTTCGGCAATACTCGAGCGTGGCAGTTTAAGATATGAGAGATACCTTAGACCTAATAGAACAACCTTGTAAAGTATTTAGCTCTATATGTAGTGACGCGCGCCTAGGATAGACGATCAGATTAGTAAAAAAAAAATGGATAGTCTGAAATACTCGAGCGCAGCAGATTAAGATATTGGGGGTTGATTTTAGTGTTTAAAGACTAAATTTAACTAATCTGACGATAAGTCCTTGACGCCGCCGAGTTATAGGGTCGCGAACTTGTAAAAAAAAAAACGTTAATCCGGCATTCTCGAGCGCGATATTTTATTTTTTTATTTTGAAGAATATAATCTAAAACTTACTAAAAATACAAAATCTGCCGGTTTCCGCATGACCGGAAGTGTGGAGGAGCCATTTCGTCTTCCTAAGAACGCGTTACGGCATATAAGTCGCGAACGATACATTTTACAAAAAAAAAGTTTAAATAAACAAAAAAGGTTATTTTATTTTACACAAAAGTCAATACATTTTTGTCCAAAGTTAAAACTTTTTGACTTGAAGCATCATAAAAACTCAAACTCCCGGTCAGATTAAGAGAACCCACCAACCTTTTTGTCAGATTAAAAAAATATGCTTTCAGGATACCGAGATAAACCTCCCCTATGAAAATCTGACGCGCTCGAGTATTTCAAAAAAACTTTTTTTTTTTGCATTTTCAAAAATTCATCGTAACTTATCGTCACGCCGAAATCGTCAGTTTTTTTAAAGGGAGCTTCCTTGGGGCCTACTTAACACCCCTTCCGAAAATCTGACGCGCTCAAATAATTTTTTTTTTTTTTGCATTTTTGACAACTTTATATGCCTACCCCCACCACGCAAACCGGCAGATTAGTATACCGTTGTTATCAGAGGCACTCGGGGCATACGTAGTATGAATATCTGACGCGCTCGAGAATGCCCAAGTAACTGTTTTTTTTAACATTTTTGAAAAACCGTACACGCCAAACCCACCGCTAAAATGGTTTTTGCCATACGAGCTTTTCTTTTCGAAATTATTTTTATCTTTCGATTTCGATAGGTCTCGACGGCGCCAATGAATTACGCCATTTAGCTACCTCGCCTCCCTAACTAGTAACAACCTATGCTGTGAAAAACCAAACCCCAATACTATGGATAGTATAAGGAGGATAAGTATCTAAATTGGAGAACGGTCGAAAAAGTGTCCAGCTGAAAACAGTAAATAATAGTTCCAAATCTCTCCAAATAGCGCTAGTATAGATATAGCAACTTAGCAGTTACTGACGGAGTGAAGTGCGCTGCATAGACAATATTTTCAATAGCTATTGTGGCGCCACCAATTATCACCTTTTGACGGACACTTTTGTAACATAGAGATTGTCATCCTTACCTTCTGCCATCCATACCCAAATTACCCAATACCTTAACGGATGTTTTTACTTTGCTTTAAGTAAATAACATTTTACGGCGACATTAGTACCTACATTACCGTATAAGCAGTAAAGTATACATAAAATGTCACCAATCGTAGATTAGGCCTTATAAGTTCAGCTGAGTTACTTAGCTGAACCTACATACAAGCCTGAGTAGGTACATTCGTTTTTGGTACTTCTTGAATGGTCGCTTTTATACAGTGGCAGCTAGGTGACCAAGGACCCTGGAGTAAATAAAAACTGGGACCCCTAAACCATACACAGTATACACACAGCTCTTTATATTCAATAAGAGGTTTTCTCATAAGGTTTTTGGGGGCCCCGGGTAGGGTTACCAGATAAAAAATTCAAAAGGCCTGACAAAATTACTGATTTTCGCCCAAAATTCCTGACACGTCAGGAAAATTCCTGACATGTCAGGAAAATTCCTGACGTCTGGTCACCCTAGCCCCGGGGCAGTGCCCCGCCCCGCCTATCCCTTTGGTAGCTACGCCAGTGCTTTTATAGGTACTCTATCGTGATCACTGATCGTGACGTGCCACAGTACGGTAAAACTCTATGGTTTCATTCATAAATGGACCCATAGACTATAGACTTTTTACTATTTATGGATGAAACCATAGAGTTTTACCGTGCCGCGGCACGTTCCGGAAAAGTATAAAATGACACCAATATTTGCCTTCTAGATTAGGAATTAAATGACTCAAGTGTTTAAAAAAAAATCTCGGAAACCTGTTTCTTCCAGACAGGATAGCATTAGGCGCATAATAATCTTGTGGTCCGCACCTATGGCCTCCGTAATATACAAAACTTGCGTGTCAGGTATAATAAGTCAATGTGGACGACCCCAATTATTTTTACGTCACTCTGGGCGGTAAGTGAGATATTACGCCCACGGGCGTAGCGGAAAATCTTACTTCACACCCAGGAGAAGACGTAAAATTGTGTACGCACCACGGGTGGTAATAAAGAAGGCCTCAGATCGCTTGTCTATGGCCCTTACCTTCGGTTCGGGCCACAAATATCCGCGATCTGAGCCGTTCTTTATTTTACCGCCCTAGGTGCGTAATGTACTATTATTAAAGACCCAACACATAAAGGTTAAAGAGAACAAAAATCACCCCTACTTTTTTAATACAACGACGATGGCCAACAAGCATACGGCCCACCTGATGGCAAGCAGCTACCGTAGACTATGGACACCTGCAACTCCAGAGGTGTCCACTTCAGGTACTGTACGGGTGATAGGTACCCTAAAAAATAAAATATTTTCAGACTTTGTCGGCGTGATTAATAGATGTACTCTACTAAATTTTAGTCCTCTACTACTAACGAAAGTAACGAACACATCACTGAGCTAGGCCACGGACAAACGGACAGACGGACATATAGCGAAACCACAGAATAGTATTTCATAGCGAAACTATAAGGGTTCCTAGTCGACTACGGAACCCTAATAAACTAGTAGTTCTGTGAAACATTCGAAAAGCATTTCCCCCCTGTTTCCCCCCTTTCACCCTCCCTCGAAACTTTTTTTTTACAACAACCTCTGAGGAAGTGTGGGCTTCACCTTTTACCCGAAAATGATTGAAATCCGTCCATAAATAACGCCACCGCAAACTTTCCCCCTTTTCCCCCCAATCAAAAAAATAGCTCGACAATTTTTGGCAAATAAATCAAGGAACGTAGGTACATGCCAAGTTTCATCGAAATCGGATGAAAAATGCGACCTCTAGACCGACACTGACCAACCAACCAACCAACCAAACCAACGAATACACACACATCAAATCGTACCAGTGAAAACGGGAAGTTCGTCGCCTCGCTACGCTCGGCTCCTCAGTCAAAGGCATTGACCCTGAAATCATTACCGCTAAGGTAAATACCTAAGCGATTGGATAATCGAGGCCATCCATAGACGGTAAGTTATTGTTATTAACTTATTAAGATACCGATTAGATGTCACTTCTTCATCTTCAAGTTCATAGTGTTAATTGATAGCAGTTGATAGCAAGCAAATAAACAATGAAACTAACCTATTTAACCAGTTAAGAAGAGTAAGACATTCCAAATGCTCGTCAAGAGTTTGGCGCGAGGGTGCCCCCGGTATTATAGAGCCGGGGCATTAGGGTCAGGGGTAGCATCGTGGTAGAATGATTGCGAGCCCACGGTGCTACCCGTAAACGGCAGCGCAACGCCGCAGAGGGGTTTAGTGGGCATTCTCTTTGCCCAGAAGAGTGAGTCCCACATATTCCCCCATATGGATCTTCCCCGGGTTCAGGGGACGATGCATAACAAACGCATTCTCCTCTGCGACAAAAAAAGGGTGATTTCCCGGCCAGGTCCAGTTTACCGTCCACCTGAAAACTGCTACAAATACATATGATATGAGAAAAACTTTAAACAATTTTTATATGGAAGAACTTTTGCAAAGGATAGATGCGAGAATGAAAGAGGGGACCTAGTCTAGTACAGTCGATGTCAAAAATATATGTAGTTGTAAACGCGCGGTGAGCGCTTATCCAACATGCTGTTTAAAACATATTTTTGCCGTCGACCGTATAGTCGCCATCAGATATATCGGAGCGGTCAAGGTGGTCACAAATATCTGAACAACGCCTCTATTGGGCGATAAAGTGCATGCTCAGATATATTTGAGTACCGTGGCTGCTCCAGTCATCGTATTTGCCATGCCATCATATTTGATGGCGACTGTACCTAAACTTTGGAAGAATGCAAAGGATACCATACCTATGCACACGAGAATGAAAGGCGATCTTAATACAGTCGCCATCAGATATATCGGAGCGGCCAAAGTCGTCACAAATATCTGAATGAAAGGCGACCTTAATACAGTCGCCATCAGATATATCGGAGCGGCCAAAGTCGTCACAAATATCTGAACAACGCCTCTATTTTTAACAGGCTTCAAAAAAAGGAGGTTCTTCAAGGCGATAGTGCTTGTTCAGATATTTTTGAGTACCCTGACCGCTACGATTAGTTAGATGGCCTGGGGTGTAGATCTGGATAGGACTGGGTAGGACTACAGGTTCAGTAGATATAATTAAAAACAATTAATTAACAGAACTTATTTATTAGAACTTAAACAATCAGTCTTTCCTATAGGAATGATACGAGGTAGCTAATACATAACTAAATTACTTGCTGGTATTATCACCATTGGCGTTCTCCTTCAACTCCTTGCGTACGGGACCAGTTTGCGCGATAGGAACCGTGCGCTGACCCTGGATCTCAGGCGGCACGACCCTAGGAGCAGTCACAGACAGCACACCGTCGGATGAAAGACGAGATTCCACAGTCTCAGGCGTGCAGCCCTCCGGCAACGCGTACCGACGCTTGAACTGACGCGAAATGTAACCGTGCTGATCCTTTTTCTCTTCATGCTTGCCTTCGATCACTATGTAACCGTCCGCAGTCTTCACACAAATCTCCTCTGGCGAGAAATGTTGCACGTCCAAGTTGATCTGGAACTTGTCCTTGTCAGCCTTGATGCTTGAACCAAGGTCCCGAGCGGCGGTAGCGAGCTGACGCCACGGGCGGTAGTACTCCCGGCTCATCAAGGGTCCAACGGCGGCGCTTAGCACGTCGTCCGGAGTCAACGCCAAGCCGAAATGCTGGTCCATCAACCGGCGTGGACGCTCGAACTCGTAATCGAACAGGAACGGTAGCAGAGACATTTTTCTTCTTTTCAATAAATGCTTCTTCTTGAAATATATCGTGCACTTTCGACAACAAATGGACGCAGAAGAATGAGAGTAGATTTTCACTTGTTCCGAATTGCTTCGAATCGAACCGCTGTTTGAATTTGAATGACGTTCGAATTGCTCGCGTCGCTCGCTTTTATGTGTATTGGCGCCCTCTAGAAACGAGTAGAATTTTCACGATGGCAGGGGCGCTTAGGGTAAGGGTCGCTCGGATTATAAGATGATAAAGCTGCATTTCTTTTTTACAAATGAAACTCGAAATGAATACGATAAAATCTGACATACAATTAAATGTAAAATGGTGACATTAATTATTAATTTTAACCTGCTCTATTCTGCTGCTGCTAATTTTTGCTCTAAATTAGCTATTAGCTTTGTAATATTTGTAAATGAAAATTTCGAAGTGCTTGCTTACTGTTAATATTACTAATATCATTATGTCATGCATAGTAACCATAACCAACATGGTATCGTGCCTTTTTGCCGAAAATTGTATTGCCAAATTTAGCCTGCCATACAACTTTTCGCAGATGTTTCATTTGGCTGAATAACTTTTACTGTACTGTACTGTATAGATGTGACATTTGGGTGAATCTCTTAACGGTGATTAGTATATGACATAAGAAATTTAATTAGATAACTATTACTTAGAATTGCAATTAAAATTTTATCCATACAAAATAATTCTGTCCGTAATGTAATGCAAACACACTCGCGTTAAACGCTCGTTGACAGTTACTTTTAATACCATGTTTCCAGTTCGTTGCTGCTGATAAAATCTTCAAAAAATAATTATTGGGTCACAGTTAAGTGTTACTATAATTAATGATTACACTAATGAGTTCAACGTCTGGTTTAATTTATCGCCCGTATTAGATTTACATACTGTATATTGCATTTATTAAATCATTGAAATCAGCGACCCAATACATGAGAGCCCCTGGCGGAATATTCGAGAATATTCTAGATTCAAATGAAAAACCTTGCCCCTTCTGGATAATTCTTGGTAGTTGTACGCCATCTAACGTGCAGTAGCAGAAATATTTAGTTTTAAAACTAAGTTACAAAGATGGTACTTTTCTGTTTTCACTAGATGGCGCCATAAACACACAATGTTGCCATATGACATTATTTCCTCTTGATTGTTTGAGGAAATAATTTGTAAAAAATAAATATTTACATTTAACACAAATACTTGTGAGTTATATTAAATAAATAAATTAAAATTATTTTATTTTATGTAAATCTGTGAAATAAACTTAAGTATGGCAACACTTCAAAGGAGCGCTGCGCTGCGGCGAGTCGTCGAGCAAGTGTTGCCGTTCGTTTTCGCAGTGAATGTTTGTGATTACGCTGCCAGTGGTGTGCGTATTTGATTTGCAAAAACGCTATAATATATCAGAAAAGTTTTAGTGCTGTGATTATTGTATATCTTTTATATTTTTATACGTATTTAGTGTGTAAGTGAAGCAAGTTACGAGTTTATACGTTTCGCACCTCGGAGCAATTTCGCAGGATTGTGGTCGATGTTGTGATCTTAGTTTTTGTGGATTATTCATTAGTGACAATGGCAGACAATACTAAATTGACTGATGAGGAAAGGGCTGAAATCCACGAGCAGTTCTCTCAGGTAAATATTTTTATGATACCTGTTTTCTAAATAACAACCCGGCCGGACCGGGCTAAGTTGCGCTTTATACTTTTTAAAATTCTATATTCCTAAATCTATTGGATAATACTGCTAATATTTGCCGTTTGTACAGCATTTTTGAATCGTTGCCTTATAAGGACATCAATTGCATCGTATTTGCGTTGTAAAACCGTGTGTGGTCCGGACTACCTTGAAGAAAATAACCTAGCTTGGGGGGGCGTGCATATCAACATCAAAAAAGTTAATTATTTTACCAAGGTGTCAAAGTAATTATGCCAAGGTAGTCGATTATAGTTGGATAAAGTCTTTGTATGTTGGAGCTGGTCATATTATCTTATCTGCTTGATTTGTTTCCAACTGATATCAGATACACTTGACCCAAACAGTTATTCAACCACTTTACACAATACATAATATCTAGTAAGAATTATTTATTATTGGGCTGAATATTGTAAGTTGTAAGCTATAATCATTGTTTATTGTACTTATAAAATAATGAGAGACTTCAAACACCTAAGTTAATACCTACCTATAGACCTAGAATTAATATAATTTCAAAATAAATGAAATACCTAATATAATAAAAGATTATTTTAACTCTATTAATTAAATCTTAGAGGAGTTCTCAAGATGACTTAATTATTATAAAATTAAGTTTGTATTCAAGCAGTTCAAACTGTAGGTAAAAACACCTATAAACATGAATGTCTTGTAATTACTCATTATAATTAATACAAAATAGGTGTAAAATTTGAAACATACCTCTTATTTAATTAACTTAACTAAAAAATATTTTAGTTGATGACAATGATGACAATCGATTAATATTTTTTTTAAATCCATTAACATTTTAAAAAAGTATTAAAATACTATTCTAAGTATATCACATTTCCATAAAACTTCCACACAAAAACAATAGCTCCAAGGCCACACACCTACTTAAAATTAATTCAACACAATCAGCGGAACAAGCAGTTATTGACTTAGTTGACATCATCACCATCATTAGTATATGATGTGCCATTTTCATTGAAATGGTAAATCATTGTCGGTTGTCAATAAAGAGATACTGCCATTAAAATTCATTTAGAAATTAACTTTATTGACAATCGACAATAATGTGTCTTTTGCTTGAAAACGTCACATTTACTACTGTATCCATCAATATGATCATGGTCAATTATAAAATACTTACTTCTGCCATTAACTTAAAACAAATGTGTAGAATTTTCACTCCAAAGTAAATTCCTCCCCTTTTAACCCCTTAAAGGTACAATATTTGTGATAAAAACTATCCGATATCAGTCCCTGGTACTCTTCTTTATCACTACATAGTATACAACAAAGTCGCTTCCTGCTGTCTGTCCCTATGTATGCTTAGATCTTTAAAACTACGCAACAGATTTTGATGCGGTTTTTTATAATAGATAGAGTGATTCAAGAGGAACATTTATATGTATAATTGCACCCGTGCAAAGCCGGGGCGGGTCGCTAGTACCTAATATACCTAATTTCATCTAAATTGATTCAGGGGTTCAAGTTTCAGAGGTAACAGACAGATAGACAGAATTACTTTTTTTTATACAGGACAGGCAGGCGTTTGACCACTTTCGTAATTATAAAATGAGCTAATCCATATTGAAAGGCTCTTATGACAACAAGTGCTTATGTTGCAGTTCTTGTATAGATTTAAAATTTTCAAGCAAAAAAGGCGTATGCGCCGGCTGCCAGGGCTCTATCAATATGGATTACCACATATTAGTAGACTAGTTTTTGGCTACAAACGCTAGTTTTTGCTATCTTTACAGAACTTCTTGATTTTAATGTTCAGAGAAACATCCTTCCGATTTTAAATGGCCTCCTAGACCAGTTTGCAGTGGCCTATGAAGCAGGAGGTCCTGGGTTCAAATCCTGGTGGGGCATTTATTTGTGTTTATCATGAAAATTTGTTCCTGAGTTATGGGTGTTTTCTATGTATCTCAGTATATATTTATCTATATAAGTTGGTATATCGTCACCTACCTTTAGCTTAGTTTAGGTTTAGATTAAATTGTGTAAGAAAAAAAAATTGTCCCTTTGATAGACCAGACAGTCCGGACTGGTTTGCAATTAGTTGGTAAACAGTTATGAATAATTATTTAATTCATTCATGAATTAAAAATCACAAGCACACAAGAGACAAGAATTTCTTGGTAAGTTTGTTTCCTATTAATAAATATGAACTGGTGTTTGCATGTATGAAGTAAATAATATTAATTTAATATCTTGTCAACTGAAGACATTAAATCAAATAAACTAATTCCAAAAATTTGAATTTGTCTGTTACATTTATGAAACATAGACATTCCAGGTAGGTATATTCCTCCAGGCAGTCCAGGCTTATTCATTTTCCTTGTTGTAAGGCTTAAGTACAGTCACTCTTATGCATAGGTATAATCAAGCTACAAAGCAAAAAATCAGGCTACAAAAAAAATCGTTTTACAAAGTTGTAAAACAATTTTTTTATAATAAACTTAGTTACCTACTTAATTTAACCTAGTTCACAAGACTTTACCGCAGTCTAAATCTTCATCAAACATTTACACCCAGTATTGACCAGCTTAGTATTGCTTATTCTTGGAGACTATGCATTTTTTATTTTTAGGTCAGAAGTTCTCAAGTCCAGAAGTTCAGTTTTTTTAGTTTTAGGGTAGGCAACGCGCGTGTGTGTGAATGTGAATCCTCTGGGGTGGCAGGCGTCCATAGGCTACGCTAACTGCTTACCATTAGGCGGGCCAATGTCTGGTTGCCACTTTCGAGGTATTAAAAAAAATCATATGTCACAAAAACAACCTAATATTATTTTACAAAGTAAGTTTAATTTAATGAATGAATGCTAAAGTTGAGAACTCTATATAAACATTCTTTGTATCCTGTCCTGTAGCATCAAAATACGAGCTTACTCATCCATTACTTATATATGTAGGTATTACATATATTATGTAGATAGATATATGTTAGCATGCGTCACTTACATTACCCAAGAGGTATTTGTTCTGTGCCACATGTTT
This sequence comes from Pammene fasciana, assembly GCA_911728535.1. Lineage (NCBI taxonomy): Eukaryota > Metazoa > Arthropoda > Insecta > Lepidoptera > Tortricidae > Pammene > Pammene fasciana. The sequence continues at coordinate 6,085,909 of OU452295.1, forward strand.
TAGTATTCAAAATGCGTTCGTAATTGTCTCCTTGACATGTTTTAGCCATGAACAAGTGTAGCTATCAGTCTTACATATTTTAGTGCATGTCGGAAAACCAGACTGATTTTTTTTTTTAATTTTGTTAAGTTATGTGTTTAAAATTGCGTCCAATTATATTGGATCTATCTGTTTTCCAAATCAATGAGCTTGAATTGAATTATATGTATTTATGACATATTTTGTTGCCACAATATTTTTTTTTTTTCTTTTTTTTTGTCTTAAATGATTTATTGCAAAGAAACTTAATTTATAACATCGAAATAATAATAGTAGTGTATAACAAATAATAATAATTCACATCTCTGCAATGCAGGGTTGGGTGAAGTTTAGTTGGTGTTGGGAATGGCTGCTCCGTCTTCAAATCCCAGCAGTTTCGTAGTTGACTCCCATATTATATTTCAGAAAATTTTAAGAAAGGTAAAGATAAGAAAATATGCATTGATTATTTTAAACTGAATTGTATTGGGGCATACCTAAACTGTTTTTTTTTAATTGACTGCAACTTGTATTTGTATGTGTACATAATAAATCAATAAATGTTGCATGCCCATACCATACCGTAAGTGGCTGAAAGTAGGTACCTACATGGAACTCATTGACAACAGTAATAATTTATTACCTAACAACTAGCCTAGCAAATAACTATGTATATCTATTTCTAAGTAGTTCATAAGTAGATGTTCAGTATTGATGATAAAATCTGATGACTAATAAACATTACTATAATGACGTCAACATCGTAGTAAATAGCTAACGCGGAAATTCTTGAAGTACCTAACTACAATAGAAATGAAGAAATAATATAGTTACGTTGGTATGCTAGATTTTTTTTACACCACAAATTGGCAGACAAAACGATGCTGCCCGCCTGATGGAAAACGACTATCGCAGTCGCTCCTGGCAATACTTAATTGTTAAGAGAAAAAGGGTATCCTGCCTTTTCGCCGAAAATTGTGTTGCCGAATTCCACTTGCCAACCAACTTTTCGCAGAAGTTTCATTTGGTCGAATAAGTTTTGCCAAAATGATTATTTCGCAACCATTTCATTTCCCAACCCCATAGTTTGTTTTGTAGTAACCTAGCAACCCAACCTACAAAACAAACTAATGGTTAATTAATTGTTGTTATAAGCAGAAACGTCTGCAAACGATATTATAAAAAAAAAGGAGTAACAGATGGAAAGATTCACCGGGGTTGAGTAAGCGTCGATAGCACAGTTGGCAGTGCGATCGGACCGGTGTTCCGAGAGTTCGCAAGTTCGAGTCTTGCTCGACGCGGTGAATTTTTCCATTTTTCCTTTCAATTATAAAACTAATGGTTAGGTTGGATTATATGTAAAGTTGGGATATTTCCCAAACGACCAAATTAAACTTCTGCAAAAAGTTGGTTGGCAAGTGAAATTCGGCAATACAATCAAAGCAGAGAACTGAGAAAAAGATTCGAGTAATTTTTAACAGCAAGCCAAAAATCGAGTGCTACGTAGCCAGGAACTAACTGTTTATTTCTCAAGAGTCTCAAGTGCTGTAGCATCAACAGTCGATCACGGGAAGTGTTAATTTTAGCGTTACATCCACGTGTTGTTTGATGAAATGCAGACAGGTAAGGCATCTGGGATGTCGTTCCTAACACTCACAACGCGGGCGAGTACCTGCCTAGAATGAACAGGATTACCGATATACAAAAGATCTCGATGACAACGCCAGGCCTATGATGGATTTATCATTATCACGAATGGCTTATTTGTTCGTGGATAAAGTGACAAATGAACGATAAAAGTTACGGTAACTGCTTTTGTCACGCCGAATACCTACTTCTTTAGACAGATGCGCGTGCAAACGCAAGTTGTACAGTCCCCATCAGGTCAAACCAAATTGCAAAAAATATCCATTGCATAAAGTGGAATTTTTGGTCCAAACTTTTTTTATTTGGATGATTTTTTGATAATAGTAGGGTTTTTATAATGTTTTAATTATATTAAACACGAGAGGACCGTAATCGAATCCAATTAAGAATGTTGTTAGCATGCATGTCTTGTCAAAGAGATAGCTTATCGCTTGTTGTAATTAACCAATGCTTGGACCTAAAGCATTTCTCTTTTATTGCATATTTTATTCACAATTCCTGCAGGTAATAAATAAAACAACTCAGGGACATTTTCATAGATGTCATATACTTCAGAAAAAGTGACCAACTCCTATCTTCTATCTATCCTATCCTATAAAAAAATCTTAGGTACATTTTCTTTTTCCTTTTAAGTTCAGGAGCTTTAGAATGTTTTTAGTTGTATATTTAGTTTGTGAGACATTCTGTATTACGCTTCCTTTGTCCCTTCGAATTAATAATTATTAACGCAAACCAGTCAGTTTTAGTTAATTGTCTGTTTTTCCATTGCTGACCTTAAAATGCGATCGTGCCCATCTTCACAAAGCTTCTCTACATACTGACCACTATAAGTATGACCTCCGGTCTCGTCGAAACTCTGTACAAAACTATTCCAGTGTAGCAAAATGAGGTTCCTGCCGCCTGCATGCCATCCTGGGGTTACCATGTCATAGCCCGATCACTAAGGTCGCAGATTTGTTCTGAAAGACAACGATGGGCGCTCGTCTCGTCGCAGTTTGCACCGCCGACGGTACAGTACAAGTACGGTTGAAAAATTTTTAGTTGGTGGGCATCTAAGGGTCAAATTATACTGGAAACTAGCTCATAATCGAGCATATCATGTTGTGAATAGATGAGTCCTAATAACCGTAATGAAGGTAATTAATGTACTGGTAATGATGCAGAACGCTCAGTGCAGCGGCCTTGGTGAAGAATGTGGTCGAATGACGTAAGATGTGCATGTGACCCAAGTGACCTGTGCGTAATCTAATACCTATTAAAAGCTGCTGTATAGAATCAAACGACATAATGATTTGATCTGAATAGGGCAGTCGTTTGCACCTATTTTTGTAGGAATATTACCAAAGCAGTGTTGGCGGTATCAACCAATTGGGTCTAAGAACATAATAGTGGGTTTTCTCATGCCTCTGAGAAGCTAGGTCTTCCATAAATCTTAGGAACAAACGGTTGTTGTCAGACCTATTCTTTAGGCCCAATGAATATCAGAAAATTTATTATGTACTTGAGACTCTTTGTGCAGCTGCCGTCGGTCGAGGATCTTTCCATACACATATCCTCATGGCTCATATCATAAGTGCCAAAATCAGTGTCCGAGCCAATATTCGGAGGTTATCGATCCCGACCTTAAATGGCAAAGACATTGACCCGAATACGTCACAGGAAACACCCATGATTCGAATCTGAAAAGTTCGTTGGCACTATGTTATAAAACTCAGAGTTTATCTACAATACCATAATCGTATTTACCTATCTCTACAGATTAATCTGTCTCATTTTCTTCTATAGGTGATAAAATGCGTCAAAAGTGACGTATATTAAAAATGTGCGAACTATGTTTTAATATAGTTTCAACGACATTTTTTAGTGAACAAACTTAAGATATGATGAATGTTTTTAACAAATATGTAGTGAAGTATTATAACTGTCAACACGCGGATATAGACCATCAGCGATCAGTCCAGGCAGCTGTAACATACTTAATATATTCAAATGAATTCTTTGTCAACCTATAACAGCATCGTGACATCCCTAAGTCGCTAAAGAGCTAAAAAACGCTGCAAAAAGTATCCTCATTTCTTACCGACATTACTAGACCTCCCGGCTCCTCGCATTGTTAAAGTACACTAAGGTCTTAGGTAGAAATGTGTGACCTTCTAGAGGTCTTGCTCCGTTGGATGGTGGGTCTTAATGGCAATGACCGAAGTCTGGGTAAAAGGTGTTCCAAGCACTTAGCAAGTTGAAAGCTCAGGCGTTTAAGGCGCGAACTACACCATGCAAAGCTAGGGTACTACCTAGCACTAAGATCTAACGTATGGAATTATATGCCAGATGTCACATCGATTGCGCTGTATGTCATTTATGTGAAACTGAGTGCCTATTGATACAGTGCACCCTCCGATTACCTATAGTTGATACATATTTAGAGGTCACAGATACACTGGTTAATTTAAACATTTATAACTTGCCCGTCCTCGGTAAGCAATGTACGGCAACCACAGGTCAAGCCCGACCTGCTCTCTTTAGAAGGGCTTCGTGTATAATTGTAACGTTTATAACAAAAGAGCATCGAACAAAAAATATAAAATGTATAGTTAGACTTTATAAAGCGGGTGATATGGTTTAAAATCGAAGGTATCTTGAAGTGTGAATCGAATTGCTGTGGGAGCAACAGCAAAAAGTGCTAATTTGAATGTACTTTTGTTACTGATTGTGTGTAATAGGTATTGTGTCTTCCTACACGGAAACTGCAAGTCATCAATGATCTAATAATGGCAAATACTGAACATGTTTTATGATAAAAGGCTGCATCTAGAAAAACCGACGATAAATAGGTAAGTGTGGTTCTGAGTTCTGACGATGTCTCGATTCTGAATCTATTACCAAACTTAGGTAAAGTGATTGAAGATTGAATTTTTTTCCGAAAAAAATTCTATGGAATATTTTTGCAACTTGCACGACGGAACCCAATATTATGTTTCAATTTATACTGAATTTAAAACAGCAACGCAGGGTGTCCACTTTCTGGAAAGTCAGGGAAAGTCAGTGAAAAGTCAGGGAAGCTCATAATGGCACTGGAAAGTCATGGAAAGTCAGGGAAATTATAACGAGGTCAGGGAAAAATATGGTTCTGGAAAAAAAATACTAAAGGGTATTAAAAAATTATGAAAAACAAAAGTTTTGGTTTCTTGGTTATAGGGCGAAGTGCTTATAAGGCGTCATACCTTGTCTATTTAGAATATTTTTAAGGTTTAAAAAATCTTTCCCAGCGATTGCTAATAAGAATACCTTTACTCTAGCTGACTCGTAACCCAGACACATAGCATTTTATTTCAGTGTAGGAAGGATCTACACTACAACATTATAATTTAATGTATCATAATTCAATTTCTTCTTTTAGGTATATGAAATATCATGAAAATCATACAGTTTTTTAACAGTGATGTGCTAGACTTTCCTTCCTAAAACAGTGAATATGACAAAATGGGTTCAAAATATTGCACGTCCAGAGTTTGCAAATTGAAGTCGCAGGCGATCATAATTCAGCGTATTACTGTAGACCATGTTGCAAAGTATTTAAATTCAGTAATATAGGTTAGCGAGCTGTCACACGGAATAGGGCCAAAACATAAAATCAAAAATCTTGATACTGAAATCAGTTGAACATAATTAAACATTAGAATAACTAGTACCAACATTAAATGCAGTCCTGAACTGAACAAAATCTGCCAGATTCTCTTGCGACGGGACTAATACAGCCTAACAAAATGTTCCCAGATAGCAAGATTGCTTTCAACAACTTTATGGGAAAGACAAGAGTCGTGTATACGTAATTTACATTGATAAGATGGTTTGAAAATGGACTTTGCCTTGACATATCCATGAAAGCATTCAATAAGGTTCGAGAATTTGCTTCCAATGAGCGCAAAAATCCTTACTGTAGTGAAAAACGCGTTACTAAAAGCTCCATTGGCAATCGTAAGATCTATTTTACAATCGCCATCAGATATATCAGAGCGACCGAGGTGGTCACAGATATCTGAACAACGCCTCTACCGTCAAAGCAATAAAGTGAATGTTCAGATATTTGGGACCACCTTTGCCGCTCCGATATACCTGATGGCGACTGTACCGCGTTTATACTTATGTGCAAGTGGCGATGCCAATGATGCGGCGAATAGCGCGCGGACTGTCTATACATGTCGCGTCGGAGAGTTATACCCAGCCAGCCGAATATGTGAACTGACATTCGTGTTGGCACTCGTACCTACGCTAATGGTTCGTAGGATGTTTCGACGAGCGCCGACTCAAGTGCGAACATACAAGTGTAAACGTAGTATTTATTATAAGGGATTACGAACCATTTTTACGGTTATTTCAAAGCAACAAACCTCTAGCGCCATTTGTACATGTGGCCATAATGGACTTGATAAATAAGTCTAATGGGGAACTTGTAAAGACGAAAAAACTCGACGCTATGTCTCCTGAAGATATTATAACATATATTTAAATAACATCGACTTCACTTGCCACAGAATACGTTCACATTAGTTTTGAAGCTAAATGCATTAAATAAAAAAAAGGAAAATAAGTAAATGTAATGAATAAGTTCAGCTACTATTTAAAATTTGAAAAAAAGGCCGATCAGATCCTGATTCATTCTTGGCTTGTGGCTTGTCAGGTTTTGATTCGTAGGTACGCTGTGAGACATGACGTTTAAACATACGGAATCAATACAACATGTTTTATTTATTATAAAATATTAAGAACTAATTACATGCTGATATTGTGCTTGGAATATTGCGTGACTCTGGAAAAAATACAAAACAGGACAGGATACATACTGATATACACAGGAAAAGTGACCAAGGTCTCTGGTGCCTAGGGCTGCGATGAAACCAGCATTCGCTGCAGTGACCCTAACTCCTAGGCTAGCGGGTTATTTTAAGTAGGGGTTTGTGACCCGGATGCGATGCAGAAGAAGTTTGTTCGATCCCATTCCTGGCCACCACATGACATACATATATTTCAGTTTATAATTTATATGCATAGTAGCGTGTCAATATACTTAAAACAAACAATTCAAAATTGGTCTCTATACATACTTTTGTTCTGAAACTTGATTCGATTTCGTGGATATTCTAATGAGGATACGCATATGTTACGTTAAGTAATATTTACGTAAACTCTGAATACAGAAAAACCGGCCAAGTGCGTATTGGACCACGCATGACGGAGGGTTCCGTAGCTACTATCGTAAAAATGAATATCGCAAGGTTGTATCTGCCTATATACGTAGTTTTTTGGAGATAACTCAAAAACGCCTTAACCGATAATGTTCGAAATAATTATCGTGGAAAGAATAGATAAATAACATGCATCTTCTTGAATTTTGCGTACGGTTCAAAAGTTACAGGGGGACACAAATTTGTTGACTTTCGGAGTGAATATTTCTGAAAATATCCACTTAATCAAAAAGTGTTCCAAGAAAACCTCAATGTTATTTTTAAAGAACTATCGATTGTTATGCATCATGTTGATATTCGGTAAAAAAAAATTTTGACATGACGAAACTATAAGGGCTCCGATTGTGCCACTTTGGTTACGGAACCCTAAAAAACGCGATTCTAAAGTCTTTTGCGTATGGAAATTAGACTGCCTGAGCTAAAAGTGGTAAAAATGTTTTTGTGTATGAACATTTTAGTCAGGGAAATTTCAAAAACTGGTCATGGAAAGTCAGGGAAAAGTCAGGGAATTTTTTTGGGGATTTATAGTGGACACCCTGGCAACGGGTCTCGGATCGGCGTATCATTTCGTTACATAAAACTTAGGTATTTGCGAAATGCAAGCCAGGAATTCCAAGTAAGCACTAAATTATTCGCTCACCAACTGTTTTGCATGTCGTAATGGAAAAGCGAGACGAGTTGGAAAATGCTAACTATATTCAAAGTGGGTACATTGTACCTAGCCAGGTATAATTAGTTTACTGATGGGGAACTATCAGAGAAATCCATAGAACAATGGTTAACAATATTGGAGTATTTAGAGTTACGTATGTGCTAGTATGCTTGAGTTTTCGCGATTATTACTATTCATTTTGAATAATTATTTCTAGAATTTCGTCGTTTTGTAGATTTTGTATTATTTTCTGTACTACTTGTAGTGTAGCCCGTAGCACTACGACACCGTCTGCAAGCTTTGATTATTAAACCAACCGGATGAGAGACGCGCTCTCATTTCTATCGGAAAAAGTCTGCCGTTTTTTGCGGGGGATCGTAAACGTCAAAATAGCCACGTCAAATAAACGTCAGGCCATACAACGAATATGACCACTGGTCATATTCATTCGGCAGAGGGGAACGCCTGTCAATGGCTACTCCGATTGGTTTAAAGCTCTAAGTCTGCAAGGGCCTTAATTATTGGCTACTTGGACTTGGAGTAGCGGTGCGTCAAAAACATTCGTAAGGAAACCAGAGCTGGTTTGGATTTCGTTTCCTCCTTGAGCCGTAGTAAAAATGCAACTGTTCAAATGTAAGGTAAGCCGGTGGGAATCAAGGTCTATGAATTCCGTTACTGTCAACCCTGTAGATATGTGTTATAAATGTCATGATATACATTTAAACTTTCTTTTAGGGCCAGAACTTAATAAATGCCATTAGTCGGCCGTGACAGGCTGTCTGTCATCGAGCTACTTTCTCCGTTGCGGTTAGGTGAATCACGTTTGGTTTAGTCGGTTAAATGTTGCAAATCGAATTACTTGTGGTTTTCATCGGCCAGCTTAGTATTTAAAGTCGTGAACAATTTCAAAGTTGTTTGTCAATTATTATGCTCCTTTTACATGTTAAATACACCGGTATAAGAGCAAAATTATCTCTGGTTTGTCTGCGAGTTAGGGTTTGCGTCTCTGGATTTTCGGGTCCGATTTTCTATACAAAAAATCCCGAAAATCTCGGCTGTCGCCATACAAAATCAGAACCGGATGTAAACCCTACTTACGAATAATATCGACTCGCCACTGACAAGAAAGTAACATCAAAGAACATACCGCTGTGAGCGGGAGCTTTCTCAAATATATCATATTAATATTGAACCTATATCAAATGTCATTTGTTACGCTATATCAAATTTCACGGCTCAAATGATCCAAATTAAATACTTTTACGCTTTTAATTTAATCACATGATACGTATCCGATAGCAAATGCCTTATTTACGCTAATTTGTTGTTAACATAACTTACCGAGCATTCGTATAAACAAACCAGTACAATCGTGGCCTCGAATTCCGTACCAGATATGCTTAATCCAGGATCAAACCTAAGTTGAATGAGGCCTGCCGTTTAGTTCAAGCACTTAGACTAGTTTCCGTTCAAAAACTCTAAAATCAATGCAACTTTTTTTATTAACTGCTTCAGTTAAAAGTTGGACCATGGATCTACACGTATCCGGAATACCCCGATAGATTTGTTATATTTTTGCCAAACTAAGTCTGACCTTATTACCGAGCGAGACAGATGTTCACTTCACAGGGGACTAGAGAAAATAGTCCAAAAGAGCATCAAAGCAAATTGACGGTGTCTCACTTGCACTCGTTTCAACTTTGACTAATTGCTATTTTGGCATTCATGTCTTAGGTATGTTATGACATGACGCCATTACCTACACTCTTAATTAAAAACGCGATGCAGTGCCTTACTTTTTTGACATCTCTTGCGGTCTTAATTGTTAGTCTAAGAGCGCTCTCCGAAGTACATAATTATAGTGCGGTGGACCTATAGTAACTATAATTAATACGACACTGGAATAACTCGAATGCGACTCGATAGTGAGAGCATTAGATCGAAACAATCGCGCGTATCGAATTAAATCTCGATTAATTAAAACGAGTGAATTTTAAAACAATCGATAAATTATTGTTCGGTGCTAGTAAAAATAGACTCATTCATCACATTGAAATATGATATTGTAATTGAGTTATATGAGATTGTAAAGCCATTAAACTACAACGATTGAAAAATGAATGTCGTATAATAAAATCATTATTCAAAAAGTTTTACTGTTTGATTTAAATGCGGTTTAACAAATTGGTAAACGAGTAGCCAACAGATGGCATTTAAAATTATAGTCTTCCTGAGAAATGTATTGATTAATAATTATTTATCAAATATAATTGAAACATTCGAACAGTAGGTCCATTAGGAATTAACAACTAATAGAAAACTCAAATTAAATATTAATCTAGGTACCTACCTACCTGCTTGCTTCACGCAAAATAGGCGCCAGTCGTTGAGTTGCGGAAACCTGCCCGTACTACAAAACAATACAATACCTACCTACCTATTCTAAGTCGATGCAAAATCATTCGATACCTACCAAGGGTTAATTTCCAAATGAGAATTTTGTTTTTAAACCCATTCATTGCGTTATAATTATTATACTTGGCTACAGATTGCAATCTGTAGATATCCATAGTACGAGTAACACGTGTTCACGCAAGTTGGGGTACTAATGCCTGAGGGCCTACCGCGAAGTTCGAAAATCGACAAAACGATGGTCCCGTCTCTATCGCTCTTGCGTATACGAAAGAGAGTGATGGAAATATTCGATTCGATGAACGAAGTGCTTCGCGGTTATAGGCCTGCTGAGGGATAGTGAAGGGGTTGGATAATCAATATTCCAAATCGTGTCTAGTCAAAAATTACAACAATAGCGACAATTGGATTTTATAGTCATTTATCAGTTGTGATGTTACAGTTATGTTGAGTACCTATTGTTTTTCCTTGTGTATTGAGGTTAGGTTTCTGTAGTTAAGCTAGGTCGATTTATGATTTTCCTTTTAAAATGTTTACGTAGTTTAAACAAAGGTTATAAAGGTATTATTACTTTTTTTTAAATTAGTTTTTCGTTTCGACTGGTTTCTTTGCATCTAGTCAATTAGCCATCACTTAGCTCAGACATGCGAAATTCAGTAAACTTCCCATATAACTTACACGAGTAAAAAAAACTCTCATTAAAAACTGCCCACTGATTCAAAATTGTTTTCAAATTTTGACCACAAAACAAACTATTACGATAGGCTCATATAAGAATATTAAAAAGTATCCTTTGAGTGTTCGTCAAATGCGTACCAAATACCGTTCCGCCGTCCATTAAATATGGTCAGTACGCCTAGCACATGATTGACACGTCAGTATCTCGCGCCCGAGATAGTCTATCCATCCTTTTCTGACTGTGTCAGTTAAAAAGAGACGGGTAGTCTATCTCGCGCGCGAGATACTGTCGCATCAGTCATGTGCTAGGCGTGCAGGACACAAAATGGTCTGCAGCCTTAAGCCGACCAAATCCTTTAATACGGCTTTAGAGCGGTCAAAGTACTAGGCTCGCATAGCTTTGAAGAACGCACACGTACACAGCCTCTATCTGACGCACACAAAGAATTTAGTTCCTTCATTCACAAAATAGTTCGTCTCGACCGAGAGCTCACGGCTTGTATAACTTGACCGGCGACTTATAAAAACTACACATAAACCAGATATACCGCTTTACTGGTCTGTATCGTAATACGTTTCGGAATCGTGAATGAGCTCGGTTTTGTTCGCTTAGGTCAACAGTCTGTGAGTCACTGCGCATTAAGGTGAGAGGGCCAATGCCGTTCTAAAACCAAAAAACTTTAACACTATAATGTTTTAAACAGCTATACGCCCTTTTAGATTTAAGCAGCATCGCGAGGTGACGAGGGCTTCACGAGAATCACTGCTGCCCAATATAAGAATGTAGTAAGTGTGTTTGAACTTTCTTGATTCTTAGAACATTTATCGTTAAAGCGGTCGTATGTTAGTATTGAGCGTATGTTATGATAACGTGGATGATCGAATATACAGAGGTTTACCAACTTTTCGTCGCAGTGTACTTGGAGTGAATCATACCGCACCTCATCAGTATTCTGAATATCTGATGATTTTCGACTGGTAAATATTCGTTTCGAAGTGCTATAAGAATGATTGAATCATGAGGCCTCACCTCACTCGCCCTAAAATAAACAACAACCGATGAACTGAATTCATTGTTTTCTGAAAGAAACAAAGGTAGCCAGGAGTCTGAACATGTTCCGACGTCTGCATAATAATATTTGTCTGAAAATAGAACTTTTGAAAGTTTGGGAAGATTAACCTACCTAAAATCTAAAACGAAACAACCACTGCTGATTGTCAACCACAAAAATTGTGTGAAAGCGTTTCGTTTATCCGTCTTGTCTCACTTAAATAAGGTCACAAGTACTAAAAAACTAGATAAGTAGCAGGGGCGGCAGTCTTGGAAGTCTAGGGGAGGCCGGGGCTATTTTGGCCTCACTTTTCTACATGAGCCGTTGTAAAAGTGCTGAACCGGCTGAAAATAAGGGAAGCCGGTGGAATTGAGTTCTATGGACGCTCCGCCACTGATAGGTAGTTATTTTTATATTTAGGTATTAAGTCTCACTTTATCGACCTTGTTTATTCTCATAAAAATAACTTTTTTGTGTTAAAATATTTATGTCTAACTACTGAGCACGCAAGGGAGACTAATAACACCAAGTAGAGACTTAGTTGACGTTTAAAATACATTTGAAATCTACTTAACTGTTTGAAGCCACACCTTTATTTAGTAAAGTTTACTTAAACTGTGTCACAACTTTACTATCGCCCTGTCCTAGAAATAGGTATCTCTGCTTAAACAGGTAATAAATACTTCTGGTTCTATCAACTCTATTTGACATGTTTCTTTTTGATTCCTTTACTTATGACAGTTATGACTAGTATGTAAATTCATCTGCTACATGCTGCCCTTTTGACACTAAATCAAATGCCTCTCAAGTCTATCAACTCTCAAAATGTAGCTTAATTGTTATCTGTGAAAGTTCCAAAAGACAAAGCAATTTTTAGCATACGATAGCTAAACCCGGTATAATCTCTTAACTATTAATCCTTATCAGTATTCCTTATCCGGCACTGTTCCGGTCTTTTCCTAAACCCGACCTGCATACCTTTCCTCAAACGCAATATCCTTCCAAACATGGTACCTTAGCCTAAAAAGCGTAAGTACACACAATAAATACCTTTGAATATAACAAGATCCTTATGGAAGTTGGCGGTTACACCATTACTAACAATGCTTCTATGCAAAAGGGACGTTTCGCTACATAAGAACCAATAGGCCTAAGATCCTTATTAATAGGAATGACACAATGTAAGCCGCTGAAGTCCTTTTAAAGAAGTATTTGTACCTACGCGCTATTTGTGAGTCGCAAGCGCACGATTTCCGCGACGCTGGAGTGCTTTTAGACACGTGCTTGAAATTTGATAGCACATAACATTGGAATGAATCAAATCACACACAAGAAGTGACTTGTCTACTATTTATACATTCGTACAATGTTCTTGTTATACTTAATATGAATTCCATGAAAAGTACTAAAATCCTAGAAGCGAAAAAACTTGAAAAAAGCATTGAAATGCACACCCATTTTGATGGACCAGTAAAAGTAGTCAGAGATCAGGAGAATAGATTATGTTGACTATGAGACAACTTCAGTTGTTCCTTGAACACAACAAAACATTTTTCAGTTTTTTCACTGACCCTTTTTCGATGCACACAGGATGCACCAGGGTCCAAAACTGCAAACTGACTGGCCGCTCGAGTGGCGGTGACCGACGGTTCGTTCAGCGATGCGTTCGGCAAACCAATACAAACATATAGGAGTGGCCTCAGTGGTGAATGCTGATATTGCTGCTCAATTCCATTGAAAGTTCTGCTGCTGGTCTCGTCTCTGAACGCTCGGCACCGAGGCCGTACACCAACTTAGATTCCTTTGGCTCCCCTTCGCAAAACATCGCTTGCATTGCGTGGATTGCTTGTAACAAATGCGTGGGGCATTTCCAAAACAAGCAATGTATTACGCAGAGAGCCGGAGATCTGCTGCATACCACAAGCCAGCGACCAACTAGATACAGCTGCCGTTTCCATCTAACCGATACATGTAATCTATTAAGAACTATATTATGAATTTCGCAACTCAATTAGCCCGTGATGAATATTCTCAAGAGAAAAAGAGCATGAGAACACTCTCCCCTCGCGCATATAATTTGACAGCAATGCAAAACGCCTGCCATAAATAACTTTCTTATCTGTCCGGCCGTCCGTGGCGCGCGCGCACGGCTCATTAATCGGGCGACTTGTATGGATCTCATTAATTACGATAAACATAGGTTGCGATGGGATGAGGCTTCAAAGTGACCGCGATTCTTCGGGGAAGTAGTTGGCACAATAGGGAGTTAATTAAATACTGATTGGGTATTTATTGGGTTAAAAAAATACACACCTGCATACGGTTAGAAATTCTATTTGACTTCTTCAAGCTGTACCTACGGTTCATATGAGCGAGTGGTAACTAAAATATTTGTTATTTGCTTTTATATTACTAAGACATTTTTAACTTTTCGGTTAGCAGTGTCGATAAACTATTGACATTTTGGGTATGGCCTACTATACTTTTGATAAAGGTGATAATTCGGTACTTTTGATTGACGCTACCAGGGTTGATTTGATATGATGGTTCTTTAGATATTTGATATCAGAACTTACAGTAGGTAAGTGCTATTTCCTTATAATATGTAGCGAGAATCCTACTACCCGCAATTCGTATTCGTTAATTTTAAACCATAGACGCCATTTTCTTGAAAACCAGATTTCTATAAGCCTCAGTGTGTCTCACCTCATGCTTGCATAATTGTTGTTTACCCATAAACCCAGCAAGACTGTTAGTCATTCAATCGTGGGACCTTGGGGACCTCATGTCTCCATGTCACGACCGCATAATGTCCAATCCCAAGTGTCGCTAGTGACTCACAGTTCACAGTTTCTTAACAATAGTTGCTCATGCTCATTGTCAAGAAAGTAACTACTAATCTGCGCCAAGCAAAGCTATTTACTGTGTTTATAATATATACATGCCACTCTTATTTTAATCCACAAAAACATGGTCAGACAATTCATACGATCTGTCACTTTGATATACATCCATGGTGGCCTATGGTCCCATATGTACATCCGTTTCTCTTCCACTAACGAGTTATCGTATTTCCATACAATGATTGAGCGTGGTACTCAGTACTACGATGCTATTAATATTTTCAATGTTATCGTAGCATCCCGTTCCGTTCTGCGCATAACGGTTAACGACATTCATTGATAAGGGCCGTTTTTCTATATTGAAAGATCTTTAACTCTCTTCTAATAATAATCAACAAATCAGCCCGCAAACCAAGGGCTTGATATCATTATAGCTGTTCTCGTTGAAACATAAGTATAAGATATCTCTTATTCTGGATGAGCATTTATCCATCAAATAGTTTCTTATTTTAGGCTTCTGTTAGGCTTCCCTACTCATATATAGATTAAAGTCAGCTGCCATTTTAATGTTTTGCATTTTAAGCTCGCTTCTCTTATCTACTCTAGAATTTCGATATTTCGACACATGTTTCTTTCAGTACCAGTCTTCGGCCGCACGAGCGCCGAACTATTCTAAGAGTTGAAGTGGTTGCCAGGTCGAAATCGGCCGGAAAGCATCACAGTGCCAAAGTCAAACAGTGGTGTTAACCATTTTAGTTACGATTAGACGATGCTAAACTTTGTTCAACGTGTCTGGTATAGTCAGCATCAGAAGTAACTAAGCAAGTGAGGTGTCCAAAATTATCCTGACACGACATTAATGTCAAAAGAGTTCTTACTCTTGTGTGTGAAGATCATTTTAAACAGCTTAGCCCCCTACTTCTGATGCTGAATTTACTATAAAAGGGTTATCTTAGGTTTCGTTCCTCGTTTTTCACCAACACTAATTTTAAGTTCTATAAATGAGTTCAATGTTCATTATTCTAAAGAACGGACTGTAACAAATCTAAGTGAACGCAGTCCATGCAGTTTGTGGATTAAAGAACTTAGATCCGGGTAGCTTAGGCCAACTTCTTGCGAATGTTTTTTACCAGCTCTCTATACTAAGCTTAGACTATTCAACGAACCGGACCGACCATGTCTGCCATTTTCTATACGATAAAAGTCTGCCGATTTTTGCGGGGGAGGGGAACGTCAAATGTACACGTAACGTCAAAATAGCCACGTCATAAAAACGTTAGTCCATACAATAAGTATGACCACTGGTCAAATATTTTTGATAGAGGGGAACGCCTGTCAATGGCCGCTCCGGTTGTTTAAATGCTCTAAGACACTAAGCGACGAGATCAACAGTCGATACGATTTGATACTCTTTCGTTGTAATTTCTTTCATGTTTCAAAGCTTACCAAGTTTTTGCTCGCTTACATTCCCACAAGCAAATATATTTCACGGAAATTTAAAAAAAACGGTTAGGTTTGATTTAGATTTAGCTTTTTCTTATCGTGTGACGTATTTCGGAACACATGACTATGTTTTTTTTTATAATAGGTAAGGAAATAAAAATGTTAATCCCGGCTACAAACTGCCACATATCATCCAAACCCCAGTCAGCATCTTCGCCGTTTTTGCGTGAGAGACTAACAACCATCAGACTCGCAGATTGTGTAAGATATCGGACATCATATTCAGGTACCTACATAGGAATGAATTTACTGAAGTTGTATGACGAGGCGTAAGTATTTTTCACATATCAATCGCGTGAGCACATGAGCAGGTCACTTAACTGTGATAGGAATCATTTGCGCCTAGGTTCTTCGTATTAATTGCTAAATGCCTTGTTTGCGCTGTAAAAATGCTATTATCATACGTAATTTCCATAATCGTAAACAGCAATATATATTTTTACACAGTTCTAATGGATTTTCTCTGTTATTTTCGCATAATATTTAATTCTATGGTATTTATTAAGGCGGCTTCACTTGAACATAAGTATTCATATTTAGCTTCAGAATTATTTATCGATATGTACATAATGTTTAGAAATAAAGGAAAAGTAGAAAAATCCACCGCCTCGGGCGAGACTCGAACTCGCGACTCTGGGAAACATGCCCATCGCTCTGACCAACTGACTGAGGCGGTGGATTTTTCTACTTTTCCTTTATTTCTAAACATTGTGGTATCGTTAGCAGGCGTTCTGCTTAATACAAAAATAAAATGATATGTACATATTTTAAGTAAAGTGTTGGGACATGCTATGCATGCTATTGCTTAGGTTTAGCAATTCTTTCAGGCGCAACCATGTATTGTGAGATTTTTTTTAAAGTTCAAACACGAGAAAGCAGGAAGATATTCGTACTAATGTGTGCATCCCTAGTTTTAATCAAAGTCAACCTAAACCTACTATAAAACCCGAGTAAACTAAACGTCCCACCAGCAATGAAACTTACAGACGGCACTAAAGCGATTATCTATCCGTCCGCCAAAGAAGCCGTACAGTCGCCATCAGATATATCGCAGCAGCCAACAAATATCTGAACAACGCCTCTATTGTCAAGGCGGTAAAGTGCATGTTCAGATATTTTTGAGTACCCTGGTCGCTCCGATGTATTTGATGGCGACTGTACAACCACCAGCCAGACTAGACTGAAATCAGGCTCGTGATGTGACATTTGCCTGCTTCATAAAATATTACACCTAGCGATTGCAATATGTTATCGATAGTTGTTTTATTGATTTGCACTATCTTGGTTTACGCCCGTGTTGTATTTGCATTCCGCTTGTAAACATGCGGTTCTTATGAGTTTCCCGCTTTGTCTAGCGGTGTTCTGATGCTAAAGTCACATACCGTACCAGCTAGACACGAGGAAGCTACTTCTTAGAGGTTTGTAGGAATTTAAATTTGATAGGAATGTGAATGTAATGATGATGGATGAAGTGAAAAGAACTTTGTAAAATAAAAATAAATAGGTGCATGTCAGAGCCGTGCAAACTTTGCACTGCAAAGCATAATCCCACATCGTATTATCTCTCAATTTACCATTAAGTGAAGTAACTAACATTTTAACCTGCCTAAGTGTCTTTGTGTCCAATATTAAAATGTATTCGTGGCAAAGATACTACAATAAATTTATTTGGAGAACTGTTCTCGTCAGTCATTCCGGTTTTAAGTTCAACTGCAAATAGGCATCAATTCAATTCATGTGCCAAATTATCGAAACAGAGTGGACTGAAATCATTCGCGCAGTAGTGACATATTTACGGATCTTTCTTGCCTAAAGTTATTCAATGGAACACTTGTGTTCGCTTATTTGTTCAGTTTGAAACCCCCATTCCACCTACACTGGCCGTAGACCTTTATCACGTCATTATTTTAACACTTCTTTTAGGCATGCCTTTCTGTTATTAGTTTACATATCGTTGTTTAAAAATATACAATTTTATTTTATTTATGTAGGTACATCTGATGCAGAAATTAACGAGACGAAGACAAGACAAAGCGGTATAGTCAGAAGGTAAAAACCTTGTTAAAATATGTGCTGGATCGACGAGAGAGATGTGCGATAGAATAATTAATATTGAATGATCCAATTATACCTAATTATTGCTTGTGCAATTGCTTATCGAGACAATATCAAATGCGTAATGCATTTCAAGTTACAAAGGCCATCAGTTCACTTTTGCAATCATAAATAGCATCAATTTATGAGCGATCTTACTCTCACAGAACAGAACATACGACAGCAGCACTTTTCCACTAAAACATGCAATGCAACTCTCGCCCGCGTTATACGTGTAAAAAACAGAACGTGCAATCCGATTGCGTAAACTTTTGCAATCGAGTCGAATTCGATCGAAATTCTACACGCACCCATTTGGAATCGACATGCTGTTCGAATTCGCGATACGGAGAAAGGAGGTTGCTTACTTAGTAGACTATTCAACGGAGCAACCTTCAATAAAGATTTTGGGACATTAGTAATTACACAAATTAACCGAGTTCCAGTTCCGTACGTCGGTTTTCTCATCATTAAGGGTGGTGGCCATTTCTAGGGAAAAGCTTTACTCAATAATCTGTCGCCATCTTTTTCTATCTGCCACCTCGTGTAGAGCATCGTGGACCTTAGTGTCAATAGCTGAGCAAATATGGCCAGATCTGCGCAACGGGCTTGTGTATTTCGGCTGTTCCTTGCACTTTGCCACTGATGACCATCTTCTCAATGTTGTCAGGGTTGTCACTGTCTTTTCTAGCAAAGTGGCTATTTAAATATTCAAGCATTTGTTTCTTTAGATCAAAGTCAAAGTCAATATTGTCGTTATTCAAGTAGGCATAGCAACAAGCACTTTCGAAAAGGTATAGGATATCAAGCTCTACTTGTGGTCTTCATTTCAAAACTAAGGAGAGCTATCGTGAAAACAAGGTGACTAGGCGACGAGATTCTAACAACAAGCTCCCCTCACCCGACCCTTCCTGGTGTAGACGAAACAGCAATCCAACCTTCCAACTAAGAGAGTTTCTAAGAAGTATAATAGTCGTCGATCTCTAGAGTAAAAGGAATTTTACAAGCCTAAATACGTTTTAATCTAGATTTACGGAAATAGAAACCTTGATGATTGCAAGTTGCAACACAGCATTGTTTTACCACTGGGCTGGACTAACGAAAGTGTTTCACCTAGTTATGAATAGGAATTCAAACCTTCGGCAGAACTTGGTTGCGAAATAGGTATACTTATCGCCGTCGGCTTGCTCATGATGTTCATTTATCGCCATAGATATAGATTAACTGTGTACGTTTGTTTTCCAGTTTTCAAAAGGCGAATTTGCCAAATTCTTCTTGTTATTTTTCTTTCAGGTTATTCTAATAATCGTTTCCGAAATCACCAGTTTTGACAATGGATCGCCTGTATATCAGAAGTAATGAGGTCGCCGTTCCTTAAAAACTTAGACAATAGAATATTTCTGAGCTACAAAATATATAATGACCAAATATATTAGGTATTTAAATTGCTTATGCCATAAATGTTTTCGCAAATACTTCAAAATCCGACACCCAAAAATGGACAAGGGCCGCCTACACGCTTCATTAGACACTTTTGTTCTCGTACTAGTAAAAACATACTTGCTGATTCTTAGATTTTTATGACATGACGACATTGTCAAGAGAAATCCTTTGTGTAGCATACTGTGTAATTTAAAAAAATATTTAGATCGAGAATTACCAAATATACCCGCATTGTTTATTTCCTTTTTATCGTCTACACGTAATGACCCAAAAATATGTTCCTAACAAAGACTTAATGTACTTGCATAGTACCTTGACTTTTACGTACCGCTGACATTATCCTTTACAACTATCTCAGTGACCTAATGTCTTCGTCAAACATCGTCCAAACAAACTTACGCTGTTCTAAAATCGTCAATGCAACTCATCAAAGGCTCTAAATAAAGCCCGTCACAGACGGAGCTATAATATATATTAACGCTCGGTATCTTACGATATATTTTACGTACTATTTGACAGAGTCCCCACACGGAGCTATACTACGATATATTTCGATATATTTTGGGTATATTGCCTTCCTTCTCTGGCGTGACGTACAACCAATATATCTTTCCCTCTTTTCATATCTTTCCCGTATGGGGTGCCGAGCTATACGATAATATATATCTCGGTATCTTACGGTATATTAATCTATACATATAATAAAGCTGAAGAGGGTCGAAAGTCTGTACATAGAAGATATTCGAAAAAAAGTTGGCTGGGGATACTTAGAATCGATAACAGAACACGCTCCAACAGTTTTTAGAATTTTTGTCTGTTTGTCTGTTTATCTGTTTGTCTGTTTATTTGACCGCGCATCACGTGAAAACGGCTGAACGGATTTTGATGAAATTTTGTATAGAGATAGTTTGAGTCCCGGGAAAGGACATAGGATAGTTTACATCCCGAAAATCAACCCTGGAAGGGGTGAAAAGGGGGTTGAAAGTTTGTATGAAGAATTTTTAACCGCTGAGCAGATTTAGATGAAAATTAGTATGGAGATAATTTGAGTCCCAGGAAACGACATAGGATAGTTTTCATCTCGAAAATCGACCCTAGAGGGGCTGAAAAGGGGGTTGGAAGTTTGTATGGGGAATCGATAACCGTTGAATGCTGGAGATAGTTTGAGCTCTGGGGAAGGATATAGAATATTTGATATCCAGAATTGATACCTTAACGGGGGATTACTAATTCCACGCAGACGAAGTCGCGGGCAAAAGCTAGTATATATTATAGCTCCGTCTGTGACGAGCTTAACTCTATAAACATTAAACAGACATCTGACATTTCTATACTAATGCAACTGGCCCCTTGGTATGCAGAGTGCGTTTTAATATCGTAATATTGTACGACATTAGCTCCTGAATTATTCAATAGGACCATTTTAATTTACACTTACTAGAGAATGCGAAACCGTTGCTCGTTTGTATTAAAATGTGGCCTAAAAAATTGTTTACGAAGGAATTTTACGAACATGATGCGTAAAATTGGCCAATTAGGTAGCGCACTAAATTACTGCTTATCAATATTATGGATTGAAAATGTGTTCCTTGGTGAACCTTTTACGGAACAAAGAGAAGCTTATACTATTCGATTCGAATTTTAAGACAAAAAAGCTATTCAAGGATATTTAACTTTTTTTTCTTTCACAGACTTAGAATTACCTCCTCATCTTAGCACTTTTCTGATTCCATCTTTAAGAAAACTGTATTCCTCTTAACCTCCGTCAACAGTCAAGTGTGTCCTAATTTACCTGTATTATAAATAACTGGAACCGCTTCAAGATAATTTTGATTTTTCCGATCGAATGCTGAATGTACATTTAAGAATTTAAACTGGCGGCATCTTTTCCTTCGCATATATTCTTATTATTTCCTACCGAAAACTTACTCCAAATAACTTGCCACCCGGCACATTCTTGAACTTGCATGCCAATATTACCATAACTCAGCGGCATTGACCACGCGTGCGAATTTCCCATGCCATGCACCGCTATGTTCCCATGATCCGCTTCCCAAATGCCTATTGTGCGATAGTCATCGCGACCTGACCTCGGCGACAGGTGCAGGAACTGAGATCTCATTAGCTACCAGCTATCTCGAGAATAAACTTGGTAAGGCTTGCTTTTCAACTGAGGCAGGGATGAGCCCTGCATGAGAGGAGACGTGCGTGCGAGAATCAACTTAAATATATTGGCTGTGTTTCCTCTCATCTTCGATCATCAAGCGGAGGCTTCAGTGGAAAGGCAGCCTAAGAACGGCGCGACTGCAAATTCGTTCCATTGCTGGTCGCCTAAACGAAATATGTAGATATCCTCGCAGTTCGTGACGTAGCCGAGAAGCTCCAAGAAAGTTGCCTCCGTTGGTTCGGTCACATCTCTCGCAGGCCGCCATCTCTATATAGGGAACAAATGCCTTGACCTAGCCCCCGACGGTCCTCGACCCGGTCCCGGAAGGCCAAAGAAGCGATGGCTGAATGTCGTGGAGGCCGACATGAGCGAAAACAGGCTCATGAAAGAAGACGCCCAGGGAGGTGATTTTTGAGAATCGAGCACTCGAAAGTGACATTTGAAACTCTGAATAAAACGATGAAATTATGTTTTAAAAATAACAGCGATAGAAATTTAAAATCATGATTATTTTAACTATTAATTCCATGCGAAAAAAATGGCAACAAACATTTGTGTGCGATTATTTTCGAGCTTAAATTTTTTGAATACGAGCGTCCGGCTGTCAAAAATCGGCCCCCTGGATCGTGCAAAGTGGAGGAAAGCGAGCAGGAAAGCGGACCCTGGCAATAGTCGGGATAACGCTAGCTAGGTAGAAGAAGAAGAATGTACCTAATATCGAAAGACGTTCACGTTTCGGGATGTTTGGTATACCTAAACAGAGGTTTGTAACTCTGTGAACCTTCTGTAAAGTCAGGAGCAGAAGTAGCTAAGCGGACAAGGTGTTCAAAATGATATTGACTCAACATTAAGGGAATAAGAGCCACTGAAGGTAATTTTGAACATCTCACCCGCTAAGCTGCTTCTGGTGGATCTTCTATCCTATTATTTATTCTGTGTTTTGAGAAATAGGTAAGTGTTATAATGTCTATACACACCTGATGCGTATGCTCTCAACGACTACACCACACTTTGTTAACCGCAAATGGACAAGGAAAAATTGTAATAGAAAGAAGTTATATTTTAATGGGTTCTTCCCAGTGTTTCCATGGAATTAATATTTTTTATAAGAATGTGAACTTTATTTCATTATGGTGACGGTTTTCTTTGGAATTGTCGTGAAGTACTGTAGTTTAAACCTAACCGCTTGAATTGTAATAAAAGATGAATTATTTGTATTCTTGAAAGTTAAGTCATTAAATCTACTTGGGTAGTTATAGCGTGAGATCTATCATCTCATTATTTTCTTAGCTTACTTAAGTCTAAAACTCCTATTTCTTCTATATTATTTCCATGATACTTTACTTTAAAACCATGCGTTTCCATCGACTCCGCTTTACAATCTACATTATTAGATCCAGATTCCTTCCAAGAAATCATGTTTAATTTACTATTAGGGAACGTACCCAAACTACGTGACACATTTTTTTCAGTTTTGGACCCCCCCCCCCTCCCCCCCTCGGTGACCATCCGTAATAATTGCCAAGACCCCCCCTCCCCCTATTTGTCACGTAGTAAAACTCACACATATGGTTTAGAGTGATGTTTTGGAGATAGAAAGCAAAAAACATATTTTGTCATACCTACTTATTGCCTTTTATTAACACGACACTGGCCGCGTGACGCCAAAAGTGCGTGGAAACCTATAATTAGAAGCGCGAGATTTGAGCATAATTATTGACTACGTGACAGAACCTAAGACTCCCCCCCCCCCCTCCCCCCTGTGACCTAGTGTAGTATTTTGACGACCCCCCCCCCCCCCCTAAATGGGTCACGTAGTTTGTACCCTTCTACCGTTATTCCTCCAGCCCAGCCATCTCTGTTACGAGTAGGAAGTTAGAAATATCGTTTAAGGTCGAGGCTATTGTTCCCATCAGGAACAACCCACTTATCTCATTCTTGGTCCAGTTTGTACTAGATTAACAGAACTGACATTGTTACCACGATAGAAGATGTATTAGACTTTGCATAACAATTATAACAAGGCATAGGTGATATGTTGTGTTAAATTAAATCTACAAAAAAAAATCCGAAGGAAAGGGGATTCCTATCAAAGTCTTTCCTTAATAAATGTCTCAATGCCTCTTGTTATACAGTTTGAAATCAAATAAATTTATAGGTACAGTCATGGACCCGGATAGTTGAGCCACTTGCCATTGTTCGTAATTTAGCCGTCTTATGATTGACCGATGTTCCCGACTAGCTGTTAACTGGCAACTGGCTCAACAATTCGGGTTCGTGACTGGGCAAAACAGGCCAGTTAATCAATTTCCTACAAAAGCGAAGTAAAGTGGTCATAATACCTACATCAGGTGCTTTATTACAGTGTTACCTTGAGGGGCTTCAAGATATTGCGTTATCCGGCAGGACATCTCGGCTTGCCTATAAGGTTGCGACCTCTTCGTATTTGAATCCTATTGTTAATTAACACAATGAGACTTTATAAATGGGTGAAAATATGAATAGAACTAGGTTTACCTTAGTTCAAACAATGAATTATATTCAATTCATTAAGGCATTACAGTACCGATCAAGAAGTCTTAATAGAACGTCTTGGAAATATAAATATAATTATTTAAATTTTATTTATGTAAACAATACAAATAAATACGGACTTAATGCACTAAGACAATAACTAAATAAAAATAAATAATGTATTAATTATAAAACTTTAAAACCCATACCTACAGTTCTCTGAAACTTCTACTATTTCAAATAGCTTCTTGCGTTCAACACAAACTCAAAAAAACTTGCATTTCAACAGAAACAGTAAGATCCTTATTGATGTCTAAACTTCCAAAATAGTCTCACGAAACGGTAGATAAGTACCTAATTTTTTAAAGTACAAATCGTAACTACCGATGTAACTCTTGAACAGTCTATGAATCGGTCCTTTATATCACGCTATCATAAAACGGATCTGATTGAGATTTAGGCATTCACTGTGGTTCAATGGTCCCCTAATCGCATAAGCATCGGGTCCTTGACCCTGCACTATACGAATACGTACTTGTATGTGCCGTACCAAGTTTGGCCCACGTACGGTTACAGTGTAATGGCTCCTATACATGATGGGCCATCGCAAGGACGCAGCTATACGACGGAACGAGATCGCAATATCGTTAGTTCCCTTTAACGCATAGCTGCGTCCCTATGCCATAAGGCTCAGTGTTTTAGAGGATATGATAAATATTGTACAGTTGGAATAAATGGGCAGTGTCTTCGTGGTAAAAACTAGTGCATTTTTTTTGTATTTCACTGAACTGCGGTGGCGGTGCGTACAAAATTTTCTTGGGCAAGCCGGAGCTTTATTTTGTTTAAAATTTCATGAGCTGTAGGAAAACTGCTCAACTGCCTAAAAATTAGGCAAGCCGACGGGAATCGTATTCTATGAACGCGCCGCCACGGCTGTAGGTACTGCAGCAAGAATTAAATAAAACCGTATACCTATTTTGGGTTTTCGAAATTGTTTCCCCACGTTTTAGATCAGTTACAGTTTAAAAAAATTCACACTTTTAATTAATATATATGCATATATCGTAATATCATGAATATCGTGATTTACCTACTTTTATTGGGCCACATTCAACAAGGACCTAAAATGATTTAAAATATATCTTGCTTCTACTTTAGGTTCCCAATTTTCTGACAGTTACACGGAAAATATAATTAGTACAACAATGTACGTAGCTGAAATGATAATAAAAAAACACTTATTCATTAATCAAACCTAATTCTCTAATTATTTGAATAATTAATTCATCATCGATTACCAACGTAAAATAATATGTAAAATTTTCAGCTAAGTTTACTATTCACAAAAGCGATAAATCGCCAATTATCGATAAGCAGTCAATAAACTCGTTGACGCAAATAGGTGACGAAACTCACGTCCTGCCGAAACTTATCACTCATTACTCGATTAGATTAGCCGGACATGGCTAACATGCCACTGTCTTTTGTGCCCTTTTTTTTCACAAAGTAGCATTCGTGCTGTGCATAATAGTACATTACACAACTAGGGTGGTAAAACAAAGAAAGGCCGAGATCGCAGAAGTTTGCGGCCCGAGCTGCAAGCGGAGATGGAAATATGCGATCGAGAGAATTCTTTATTACCTCCCGTGTTGTGTACATCATTTTATGTCTACACTTGGCCAAAAAGCCACTTTATGGCCAGGTGTGGCATAAAGGGATTTTTGCCAATGTACCTTAAATAATTAGGGTTTCCTGAATCGATTTTTTCAATAGATGGCAGCACCGTAGCGAGAGGTCCGGGTGTCACAATCCACCAATCATGTTTAATCACTTTTTTTATTGGCGAATTTTGACAGCTGAGGGCCTACCGCGAAGTTCGAAAATCGACAAAACGATGGTCCCGTCTCTATCGCTCTTGCATATACGAAAGAGAGTGATGCAAATAGACGATTCGATGAACGAAGTGCTTCGCGGTTATAGGCCTGCTCTCAAAAAGGCCCCTCGTCACAGTCACAGTGCCGCCACCTGGATTTCAGGAAGCCCTCATTCGCTAAAAATGTATGCATATGTGCTTTTGTATATGACACTACACTAAAACGTTTTTTCTTTAACGATTGCAGCGCTATGTGGCCTTTTCTACAAATTCCTAACTAAACTAAGCGAAGTAAAATTAATAAAATGCGTAATGTTTACTACGGACCCATAAAACATTTAAAAGATAAGATCAAAAAATATTCAACATCGGACACATTTCAAGTAATCATACATAACTAAGTAGTTCCATAAAAAAACGTCGAATGCTATAAATGAATAAAGCCCTTGACACACATCAGATAAGTTTAAAGTTGGTCGGAAGTGAGGAAACGCACCAAAAATGGTAAAGACAGGCCCCGCTGTGACGCTCGGTTAAAAATGCTGCACAAAACATTGCACTCGCCTGTCACTATTGCCTTGTATAACACGATCCCCAGACTAGTAACAACTGTATACTCAGAACTCAAACTTATACTGGTCAGGTTCGGGTTAAAGTTGTGAATGCAGCTTTGGACATTTTGACAGCACAGGCCTTTGTAGCCTTCAGAGTAGGAATGCCATATGTGTTTGCATATTATAAATCACTTAGGACGCTATTATAATAATATTGTCTTTGTAGTAAAAGTAAAAGAAATCGTTTGTTTAATACAGCGTCTGGCATTTTGACAGCGTTGCATTGTGTGGTGCCTTGCTTCCAAGGATAAGGCACGTCACGGAGTAAACCGCATACCACAATTATGGCATTTTAAGTCCATTTAAGTATGTCCTGGCACATTTAAATTCTTGCGATCACCTTCAAAATTCGCCGTTTTTAATTTTACTGATTTCAAAACTTTTTTGTAGTGAAAAATTAAAATATTTTATATTGTACGCTCTTATGAAATTCACTCTTTTTCAATTTACGTGATTTAAACCGTAACCGTAGGATACAAAGTTACAAACATTTTGGAGTAAGCAAACTCCTTAGTTTGGTTACTCCAGCCTTCTAAGGCGGTTATCACACTGCTGCGGATCCGCATGCGGCGCCGGTGCGCGGGCGAGATAGCGCTCTGCGTGTGTATACCGCTATCTCGCACGCGCACCGGCGCCGCATGAGGATCCGTCGCCAGTGTGATAATCGCCTAACGCTTCCTTGATGCACCAAACTGTCTGTAAACGTCATAGTCTTCGTAAAAAAATGAATCTTGTATGAAACGTTGACCAGTTACTTTATGGTGCGTGGTGAAATCTTTATGACAACGACATAAAATTTCATATTGCTTTAACTATGTATGACCCCCGTAGTTCACAGTGCCTTGGTTTTATTACTGTACTGCTGTGTAACTTATTTGAATAATAAAATTAAATTAAATTAAAAAATGGCCAAAGAGAATTTATAAATATAGGGGCACAGCCTAAGAAATGCTTGTGCTCCAAGTTTGATAGCTATACTAGATTATGCGGTAGTTCTGAAGCACCGTCTGAACCAAAACAAACCAGAGTTACCGCATAAAAGTATGGTGCCATTGGTGCCGTGCCGTACAACGCCATCTAATAACGCTAACAAACCTGGAAACATTTCTTAGACTGTGCCCCTCTATAACTAAACCGACATAGGCTGTAGCCCGGATTGATTTCACTCCGTACCAGTGGCAAATCACCCCCCAACAGCCGGGTCGCGTGACTCACCGCTGACTCACCGCCTGTTTACATAACAGTACACCAACTTATAACCGAGATTGTAAACATCTGAGCGTGCCGAGAATTTGCGGGAATTGGCGTTTATTTACCAATTTAGGTTTGATTTCTTAGTCATACTGATTTTACCAGAGAAACGCCACGTGTTAGTTTTGGTTTGATTTTTTAATGTATTGTCTCGGCTATACCCACCCACCCACGTACTTGTGTTAAATTTTGAAAGGATCTTTTATTACTGATTTTTTTATTTGTTTATTTATAGTTAAAATTGCCTTGTAAGATAAATTAAAATTTAATTATGATTTTATTTAATTTTAATTTGACTATGATTTATTTTAAGTTAATTTTATTTTAATTTATTGTATTTCTATATGGGTTGCCCTGACCTGAAATAAATGTTTTTTATTTATTTACCTCACTACATAGTATAAAACAAAGTCGCTTACTGTTGTCTGTCCCTATGTATGCTTAGATCTTTAAAACTACGCAACGGATTTTGATGCGGTTTTTTTTAATAGATAGAGTGATTCAAGAGGAAGGTTTATATGTATAATTGCACCCGTGCGAAGCCGGGGCGGGTCGCTAGTTATTTATAAAACACACCAGATAGTTACAAATAAATAATAACTTGCAATACAAAACAAATTAATTGAATTAAAATTACATTGAAATTATAAGTAATTAATGGAAATGCAATTACAAGTTGAACATTACATATTTAATACAGCGTTTACCACCATACAAGGAAGATGTCATACATTTGTGGCAGGAAAGTTCACTAACAATAATGCATTGACAAGATATTACTAACACAATGGTATTCACTATTTATCCTCTCCGTCTTAAATTTTATTAAATATTAGCTAATTCCTAATTATTTTATTGATATAGAGTTTCGATCAAACCATCTTTACATATATGTTGAACTAGTAAAAGTATTACGGACTTAAATAAATAGCTCCACATTAATCTATGTCTGAGAATAGTACTGATAAATTATTACAAGTTCAGAGATAGCATACATTTGTTAACGATACGAGTACTCAAGTACCCTTATCTTTCTAGCTATTAGATGGCCATAAATTACTAAACGACCACTTTAAGATATTATAACGTCAATATTTGTCAAGTTATTGGATTACGATCTTACTGATGAGTATTTTTTCAAACAAAATGTCAACATTATAGCGTTAAATGTGTATGTTTATAAGTATACTTATAAGTAATCTTAATATTGGCGCCTATAGACATTTACTCAATTACGTTTTTTTTTACGATACGTAGCACGAAATTCTCAGTTGTATAGATATTATGGTTATATTCTGTCCGCCCGTAAATATGGCTTAAGAATATGGGGTTACATCTACCGCTTGAGCTAATGTTATCTATCTCCAAACATCAAATAAATTAATTTGCAAACAACGCAAATGCAACAACAAAGTAATTTACCACATTAAGCGTAATAAACAGTGTTTATTTATGAGTCCGCTCATTCAAATAATTATAACTTATATATTTATTTATAACTTCATTCAAGAGTCGCTATTTTAGTATAATGTAAGTTACTACAAAAGACTGTATTTTTATATAATGAGTCGGAATAAAAAGGCTTTTTTATTTTTTATTTTTTATTTTTATTTATTTATGAGTCAGGAGGTCAACTAACAATTACATTAACAGGACGAGGTTATCAGCTGTCGGCTGCTCCAGTACCCTGGGGAGGATATTATTATTTTATTAAGCTACCATACGCCCTTAGTCATACTTTAGTATTTAATTGAAATACCTACCTTTTAGGCATTGCGCAGTTAGCAGCAAAAATAGCCGAGCTGGTAATATGCTCTTAAATGATGTCCATGACTCTTATTCTCTCGAAAATAAGATCGTTTTCTTAGCTAAGCTACTAATGAATGAATGAATGAATAATATTTATTTCAGATTATAAAAGATCCATATTTTTGTTAGTAATTATATACATCATTATTATTAAATTATTAACTATTGGTTAGTAAAACTATTCTAAACACTCTCTACATATTATAATAACATTTTTGGTGGTTTTTTTACTAATGCTGCTAACTATAAAATTGTAAATTGAAGGCAATTAACCACCAGTGTTTTTTTAATTTTTATTTTTTACTAATAACTACTTCAATAAGAGTATATATAAGAAAGTTTCCATTAAAGCCAATTTTTCACACGACCCAATCCCCAACTATTTTTCCTGTTGTACCATCGGGTTCATAATTGCATGTCCAACCTATCAATGAATTCATTCATAAATTGCTCATGCATTTTTGAACTCGATGGTACATTTCAACACGACGGAGGCATCCATTTAACTGATAATTACAGGGAAATGTTAATGAGGACATGCTCTGCTTAGCGCCCGAAAGTAGACGCAAGGTCAGCCGATGACTTGTACCAACCAAGGCATAGTTTGTATAATTTGTGTTAAGGGGCCTTGAGAGAAATTATATACTATGTACATATGTAAATGTTATTAGGAGGAATGGTAGTGATGTTGTTGAGAGAGCAACGTAGTCTTTGATTTAATCTAACAAGGGAAAGGTTAAGACTAAGGTGAACTTGAAAATTAGATTTTGATTTGTGATTAGAGGTCGTACTTTGTAGTAGTAGTAGTAGTAGCACTTTTTGTACACAAAGAAAAATACAAAACAATTTTAAGAGATATAGGTACAAAGGCGAACTTATCCCTATAAGTAGTAGTCTTAGTTTATTGCATCTAAATGCCATCCGAGCAAATGTCATGAGCAGGTCTGGGCCAGAGAGTCTGGAGAAGCATATAATGACTGGACGCATGTCAAGGGCGAGAAGGAAAGGCTCTATGGCTACTCGTTGGGCAGACAGAATAACATCCATCACTAAAGCCACACTACAGGCAAGCATGCATCGGGCCCTGGATCGAGTGGCTTGGAGAGTGTTGGTGAAAAGTGTCCACAATCGTCACGTCCCTCAGCCAGGAGTATACGACAGAGAAGAGAGAAGAGAGAGAGAGAGAGAGAGAAATGCCATACATGTCAGATATGACGATAACTTTATCTGTATTCCCTTAAGAAATTAATTATAGTCAAACTTTTCAGCAATTCTCATCTTCACTATACTATCTAATCTTAGAGAAGTTTCGCAAAATTTGTCATAACTTTTCGCAATCATAACTATAATAATATCAAAGATAATGAAAAAGACGTGGTGATTCTCGTCTTCGCGGTATCGTCGTCCGAGATATTATTAAGACTATTAAATAATTTACTTTATTCATATGTCAATGTCATGAATATTCAATTAAATGCATCTATAATATAATGTGTAATACTGAAAATTCTATATTTGATAAAACATGCATTAAGTTGTGGTTAATCGGCTGACTGCGACGGCTGATGATTAAAAATATGGAATTACTCATTCAATAAATAATTTTATCCGTATGTGACTAATGATGTGGCTGGCCGACTAATTATTAACGCTACAATAACTTTTCTGTGAATCGTAAATATGTCTTGAAATAATTAACCCCTTACCACGAAAAGAAATTAATTTTTGAACCGTGACATTCATTGAAAAGAGTCGAAAATTATAACTGTCATATATGGCTTCGTGCACTTAAGGGTTAAAACCGCACTATTGTGATTGATTTTATTTCCAAATAACATTACGTCATAATTCGTATTATAGATAATACGAGCATTCATCGTATATAAACATGATTGTACGATCGTCCGTTTGTTATATTTATATCAAGTAAACGAGGATTCAATATCCACAATCGACATAGAATTGATTTTCTATAGCATGCATTTCCGTATATACATAACAATAACAATTATTCTTTGACATTTAATCGATTATTCATTGACACTAAATGAATAAGCTACAAGTCAGAATGCCACAAACTAATGTAGGCACCAGTCGCAGGGCGTCCATACAACTCCCCTGACATGTCAAGTTGGGGTTAGGTTAATGAGTACCGTATCTTAAGTAAAAACTAAGCTAAACCGGCTCCGGCTTGCCCAACCGTTGCGTTTAACCTACGCGCATACAAGCACAGCATAGCATATGAGAAGAAATTAAAGCCCGTTACTTAATATATAAACTAAAAGCGTAGTCTTCGTTAAAATTAGTTTTTTTTTAACACGGTATTTAAAATAGTCGTAGTTGACTTTATGATCAACTTAACATGCTATATAAACCGTCATGAACCTTTGACAGATGTCAATCTTGTCATGCACTCATTCATACGCCGAACCAGTAATGAACATAGACGATTTAGACTAAATGTATGGTATATTATGACGGATATATCCGTCGTTGCCGCCGAGAAGGTTAAAACAATGCTCCGTGCCTTATAACGAACGACTTAGTGTGATAAGACACATGGAATCATAGAAAATTACGCGGAAATGGCTTACTTCCATGACGACCTACTGACATACGGATATACCTCCTTTGCATACACTGACTCACTCACATATTAAACCTTGTTATGAACAAACCTGCCACTTTGATGGCAGTGGCACCGACGTCATCCACAAAGACGAAGTACGGTTACTTCTGAAAATATGGATTCATTTAATGTGTCAAAAACATGTATCCCAGACTTTACGCCTTGGTAATAGGGTCGTGGCTACATATTTTTGACACATTAATTGAATCTATATTTTCAGACGTGACTGTACAAATATTAGAGATGGCTAGTTATTGAGATAAATTTGCAATCCTCCTTCAAAATGGACGACTTATCCCGACGAAGTCTACGGTTTAAGGAGGTATTATGCAGATATTATAAATTATAAATGTATTATGTAATATAAATACAACTCTTCCACTACTTCCTATAAATTAATTTGAAAGCACTATCAAATTAAAAGAGTTTTATTGCCGAAGAAGAACAACATTGTCTGTACAGGGATTAGTAGTTTTTATCGCTTACATGTCTTTGTCTCTCCAATAGAGGAATGTTAATGATCAGTCGTTAATACATGGGAATGTGATGAGCATGAATCATCAGTGACGTTGATTGTTTACCTAATGATGGTATTCTTCTCCATACATATTTATCAATTAAAAGACGATATATTTAACCATTAATAAAGTAAATATTCAAAATATGTTTATCATCCATGTTTATCTTTTTAAAATTTTCCTAAAAGATGGAAACGTATTGACAATCAACAAATAATAATAAAATTGGGTGGATTTTTTTAGCTTCTAATGGAACCTTTTATGATTGACACTATTGGCATTAAAGTGTTAAAACTAGATATAAACTAGATTATCAAAGAGTTAAAGATATTCAAAATTGTTAAATATATTTCTTGTACCAGTATCAATCTTCACCGAAATGTACATATTGTTCCGAGGCAAAACTCCTTTGTCACAATATATTTTAAACCAACACCATAAATCTGCCTGGAGTACGCAAAAGGAAATCCAAGGCCGTTGTTTCATTACTTGTAGAGTGTCATCATTTGTTGTAGGTACTGCCTACATAAGCATTAACACATAATCGCTTTCATTTATTAGTTCATAAAGAATAGGTATATTCACCACAGAATTTATTCATCGAGTCACGCTATCTAGTCTTAAAATCAAAAGTTGAAGTTTACTTTCGGTTAATTAAATTATATGAAATTGTACCTTACTTGGCGTAATTTCCACCTTAGAACGTCTTCAATCCTTTGGCATTGTAACACATTGTAACTGTAACTGTAGTAATATTAGATGCTTAAGCTTATATAATCTTCAATCCACATTCATGTCACCTCCGTGGTAGTATAATACCACATACCTGCAGTCCGATATCGTTGTCCGTACATTTTCGAGCTAAGAAAACGGAAGAGTTTGTCTCCGGCTTCGGCTGCCCCACAATTTCTCGGAGCTCGTGCTAAGTACATTTGTAACTAAACATGTTGTAATTTCGTATTTTTCTTGTTACAGCTGGACACGAGCGGCAACGGCTACATCGATCTGAAGGAACTCAAAGACGCATTGGACAGCGTCGGATACAAAATACCACAATGGAAGGTAAGTCTCTAGATTTTCCTGTGACTTCAAAAATATATTTAAACAGCTCCTCAGAATCAACATTATTCATTGAATTACCTAAGAGATAAAAACCCACGTTATAAATAACACTCCTTATCTATATTTATAGCTTCGCTTATTGTAAATGACCAGAAATCGACTATATATTGTATAAAATACGTTTATTACATATGTATGACGAATTCCTGGGAGCATTTATAACTTGTTTTCCTCAAAGTATGTCCATAAAAGGCAGTTTAGTAAATATTTCCTTGTGACGTAATCTTAGTTTTTGTTGAGAGGGTGTTTCTACACTGTAGATGAGGTGTTTAATATTGTTTAGTCCGTAAGTTTTCTTTGTTTTTATTAGTTTTTAAGTGTTATTTGTTTTTGTTAAGTCTTTAAAATGTTAAATAATGTTTAAGTAATAAGTTCCTTAAATTTGTTATCTTTCTCCAATTTAAAAGCATGTACTTATTTTCAAACACAATCTTGTATTGTATATGAATAAATACTATGACTATGACTATGACTATTAGAAACATACAAAGCAATGCACTGTAAAGTTGTAGGTATATAAAATAAAGCTTTTGTGCTTTCCATAAATTTACTATTTCCCTTCAATTAAGCCGAAGGGCTTGGGAGTAGTCCCAAAATAAGGCATCATGACTTTACAAAGTCGCTGTTCACGTCATATTTGGGTATACATAGCACTCATATGAACGCATACTCTTTAAGCCAACTGTATATATTTATTTAACATATAATCTTTTTTTTATCAATCAATCAAACAAATTATTCGAAGTAAACTTAGTGCATACAAAGGTAAAAATAACATATCCAGAAAGAAATTTTAAACATAAAAATAGAGTTTACTACGAAATGGACCCGCCTCAGCATAATGCTGACCCGAAAGCCAGCGCTGATCTTCCGGCGAGACCATTTGTGGGCCACGATGACAGTTGTGTTGTGTGGCACGGCCTTACCCTAAAACTGAACGCTGAAATCTCAATTTGCAGGTTCGGTGTATGATAGAAGAATACTACGACAACGGGCCGAAGCACGGCCGCGGAGTCAACGGCAGCATGAACGGCGACGCGCGCAAGAACGGCATGTCGCTCTCCGAGTTCGAGGAACTGTGCGCCAACCTCAAAGCGCAGCAGGTTAGTTCAAAAACCAATATTATATCAACCTCAAGCCGAAGACGAAGTGGCATGTACTTGATGTACTAACTTTTGCAGGTACTACCTGCAAAAGTTTGCTAAAGAAATTGCGGTATGTAATTCATAAATAAAAAATAAAAATAAACAATTTTATAAATAAATAAATAGACCACGTGACGTGTGGTGTTAATGTTTAATTTAAGGCTAGTGCGTTAAAAGTTATTTGCAATCAAAGTGTTAACTCTAAGCTGTCATAAACAATTTAAAACTCGAAACTAAGACTTTCAATTGAAAATCTGAACAGTACACAACAACTAGGTTATGTCAATCTATTTGAACCCAATAAACAGAATCTTCTTAGCGATTTAACGCTCAAATGGCTATTAAACTAGTTATGAAGCGATCAAATAATGATTACTTATCTAAATGTGTAGGTATCAACTGCAACGAATCGAACGAAGAAATTGTTGTTTTATGATAGATGCAGGCAAAAAATTCAAGGAAATACGTCATCTATTGCCAGTATTTACAAGCGCCGTATATTTTTTTGACAAATATCTCGAACCTAAGTGAAATCGAATCTATGTAAGACATCGCTAACGCCGAGGGCAGATTAGACTTAAGAGGGAGAATATTTAAATACGTACCTATATATATGAAATTACTTTCACCTCTCATATTCAGATGAATTAGGTCTATCAATGAAACTGTTTAAGTAGATACATAAAAAAAGGATTTAGGCATCAACTGGTCACACCAAAATTTTGTTCTAACCGGTCATACTGCCGAAACCAATAATATTTGTTTCAACCCGTCACAAGTAAATATAGTTCTATTAAGTCACATAGTAATTTTGTAGCTATTGGTCACACTGAAAATATGTTCCTATTCGTCATCCCGTCAATAAGTTCTAACTGGTCACAGTGATACAAAGCGATGGCTATGGCGAAAATCATATCCCTTTACGTTGTTCAGTCAGCAACAAACAGCAGCAGTATGCCAATTAATAAAAGTTAGTTACAAGATATTGATATTATGGTCGTGTATATATATTTTTTACTTGTCATGCTCAAAAAGTTTGTCGTATTAGGCTTACGTAGGTGGACTAATAAAGTAGTACATTTAACCCCTAGGGCTAATATGTATACATAATTTCGCTTCTCATAGTTCTTATTGTTATGTGCATAAAAAGTCTAATTTCGTAGTCTGCACGGCGCCCGGCCCATCCCCGCGAGCCCGGGCCCGCGGCGATGGGCCGGGTGCCGTCCAGAGCAGACTTTACGAAATTCGGTCAAGTTTAACCAAATTTTCACCTTAGATTAGTGAAGTTCTTATTTCTTTTGACTTTGAATTGAATGTCAAAGCTATAGCTATAAGCTAGTTTTTAACCGACTTCAAAAAAGGAGGAGGTTCTCAATTCAACTGATTTTTTTAATTATTTTTTTGTATCTATGTTACTCGATATCTCCGTGAATCGTGAACCGATTTTCAATTTTTTTTTTCATCGAACAGGTATAGGTAACCCCTAGATGGTCCCATTGTCACCAAGTCTGGGTCTGATGATGGGATCCTGGAGAAATCGAGGGAACTCTTCAACTATTATAGGCATACCTATAGTGATGTTCCTATTTTTTACAGCAACTCGGCCACTTCCTCTTGAAATAGCGGATCCTAAGTGAAGTCGGTTCTTTTTTGTTAACAATTATAATACATAACATAGACTGATTGTTATATCCATGAATGAGTTTCAAAAGAAGACTCTATATTCTGTATCCTCCTTGTGACCAGTTAGAACTTATTGACGGGATGACGAATAGGAACATATTTTCAGTGTGACCAATAGCTACAAAATTACTATGTGACTTAATAGAACTATATTTACTTGTGACGGGTTGAAACAAATATTATTGGTTTCGGCAGTATGACCGGTTAGAACAAAACTTTGGTGTGACCAGTTGATGCCTAAATCAAAAAAAGAACATGGTTAATGGAACTGTAAATTCGCGAACGTTCATTGCCTTGAATATCGCAATGACTAAATTCTTTGCTTTCTCTTTTGTCACTTAATAGACTGAGCGCAAAAAAAATTTTTATATTTTTTCAGAGCAATCGCCTCTAGTTCATTGAACTCTCAAATTAATCTAACACATACACTATTTAAAGAGTGCTAAAAAACCGGCAACTATCATTAAAAACTGTGCAAACTGACCGTGAAATTAATTGGGAGTGTTAAACATACATACCAGTGTTAAACGCTTATTTTGTACACCAATTATATTAGTTATGCGTTTGTAATAAAATTGAGATTTTTGACGCCTTAGTGAACAAGCGTTTTAAAGGTAACCATTTTATGTTTACGGAGATTTATGTAGCGAAACACTTATTTGTCTTTGCTAAATATTATAAATGAGAATTACAGACATTATGTTTTTCTCAGTTAACTATATTAAAAAGTATATGAACACGAAGTTGTTATAGTAATAAACACGATAACAAACAAGCCCGTGTGTAATTTATATTTTTATGTTATAAAAACATCAATGCAATCAAACTACATTTACACTTAACAGAGCAAAAAAAATC
Source organism: Pammene fasciana (assembly GCA_911728535.1). Lineage (NCBI taxonomy): Eukaryota > Metazoa > Arthropoda > Insecta > Lepidoptera > Tortricidae > Pammene > Pammene fasciana. Next base: position 6,123,677 of record OU452295.1, read on the forward strand.
TGTCGAATGGAGAACCTCCTCATTTTTTGAAATCGGTTAAAATAAATAAACAAAGTCAATAATATGTATTTTTAAAGTTAATAGTTAACATGGTTTTGTTAATTTACAGGTATCCAGCACATTCAAACAAGCTGTCAGTAAAAAGGAAAACCTGGAGCACCTGGGTGGCATGAGCGAAGCATCTAGTGATGGTAAGATTTATTGTACAGTCGCCATCAGATATATCGGAGCGGCTAAGGTGGTAACAAATATCTGAACAACTCCTCTATAGTCAAGGTGGTAAAGTGCATGATCAGGTATTTTTGAGTACCTTGTCCGCTACGATATATTTGCTGGCGACTGTACATCTATTGTCAAATAGATTAGACATGTTCTGCTAGAATCTTGAGCCATAACAAAAACATCCACAGGATGACCTCCTAGAGAAATCACAGATGTTGCTTTTGTAGCACTGTGGATTTAGAGATCAATGGAAATCATTGATGTGGAAGACGTTCACTATACCAGTAACGCTTAGATTCAGATATATAAGGAACAGTCTGCACTTTTGTCTCAGGCTTGGCACGATATTCATACTTTTGTTTTTTATTAGCCTAAAGTAGTGTCCCACTGCTGGGCAAAGGCCTCTCCCGCCGATTTCCACAACTCTCGGCCCCACGCTTTTTTCGGCCAGGTGCTGAGGAAAGCGTCCAAATTGTTCCGCCATCTCTGATGTTTGGACCTGCCGGCAGCTGCCCTGTCCGCGCCTTTTTTGCGGATGCATGCGTATTCATACTAATAACATTTTTTATTGACAGGCACAACGCACTCCGTCCGCCTTGAAGAGCAGATGGCGTTCTCCGGCTGGATTAACAGCAACCTGGAAAGCGACCCTGACTTAAAGCATCTACTGCCCATCGACGCCGAGGGCAAGCAGCTGTATGAAAAGCTCAAGGACGGTCTCATTCTATGGTTAGTATCACTTGTAACTGCTCACCACAGAACCACAACCAAGACCATGCCAAGAACGTGCCAAAACCACATAGTCACATACTTCTGACACCTCGCGACGCTTCTCGGATAGCTTGGAGAGAATCATCATGACGGCAAAAGTTGAAGGCACGAGACTTAGAGGCCCTCCTCTTGCCAGATGGTGTCCCCAAATTAAGGCACCCAGGCAATTAAAATTGCACGAAGCCATGTGCTTAGGGAGGGGCAATATCACGATCCTCACCTCTGAGGGAACGACTAATGACGATGAACTGTTCAGAGCGCACTCTGTAACAAAAGATGTTTTCCGGTTGGATCAACGACTTGAACATTAGCTAAGTAGTAAAAATGGTATGATGAAAGATACCAATGACCTTTGGGAAAAGCTGGTTTTAAAGTGGAGACAGCGTGACAATGACGTATGTACGCAGTTCTCTTCTCGGCATCCCGTAGCAACGTGAGGCAATGACATCAGTAAGCGTAAGACAGCTAAATATCAAGCTCAGGCCTACAGAATCACACTGATACATGCTGATGATGATGACGAAACAAAACATACCCGAATCAGTCCCATACAATATTTTACTTGACTTTGCCGTAGTATATCCACTAAAACTTACAAATCCACTAAAACTTGCAAATCATTAATCAGGCAAGTAGCTTGTATAACTCGCCCTTTAGATAGATAGAAAGATATCCGCGTCTGATAATATAGCGGTAAACCCTCCGTAACCCGTCGATTGATTGATTCGTCATGACGAGGTCGTTTCGGGAGTTTATCAAGTTCAAGTTCAGACTCGTTAATTATCAGCGTAGTTAGGGTTATCGAAGAGTCGTTGGCCGGTTAATTAATAAACCTATCAAAATATCTTTATTTTATTACGAGGAAAAAGGTGAAAAAAATATGCTTATTATTACCATTATGATGATGATCACTCTTAAGGACTTTATGATATCTTAGTAATCAAGATATCATTAGTAGTGTTATACCTTGCAAGAATTCCACACGTGGTCATTAACATTTTAAATTCACTGTTCAGTCAAGCAGAATTAATTTAGCAGGTGCGTCATTTTTTAATACGTCACTGTATCTGGCAGCAAAAAGGTTACCGCAACGAATAATACATCTAATGTGTTTATTTTTTCAGCAAAGTGATAAACCACTCATGCCCCGACACGATAGACGAGCGCGCCATCAACAAGAAGAACCTCACTCTTTACACCAAGCACGAGAACCTCACGCTGGCCCTCGTGTCCTCCCAGGCCATCGGGTGCAACATCGTCAACATCGACGCTCACGACCTGGCCAAAGGTAAACTAAACCTTATTACTGTCATGTAAGGTCCACATTCGTCTGCCATGATAGACGAGCCATCAACAAGAACCTCACGCTGTACACCAAGCACGAGAACCTCACGCTGGCCCTAGTGTCCTCCCAGGCCATCGGGTGCAACATCGTCAACATCCACGCTCACGACCTGGCCAAAGGTAAACTAAACCTTATTATAATGGTGTAAGGTCCACATTCATCTGACGTGATAGAGCGCCATCAACAAGAACCTCACGCTTTACACCAAGCACGAGAACCTCACGCTGGCACTAGTGTCCTCGCAGGCCATCGGGTGCAACATCGTCAACATCGACGCTCACGACCTGGCCAAAGGTAAACTAAACCTTATTACTGTGATATAAGGTCCACATTCATCAAACATGACAGATGAGCCATCAACAAGAAGAACCTCACTCTTTACACCAATCACGAGAACCTCACGCTGGCCTAGTGTCCTTGCAGGCCATCGGGTGCAACATCGTGAACATCGACGCTCACGACCTGGCCAAAGGTAAACTAAACCTTATTATAATGGTGTAAGGTCCACATTCATCTGACGTGATAGAGCGCCATCAACAAGAACCTCACGCTTTCCATCAAGCACGAGAAAGAACCTCACGCTGGCACTAGAGTCCTCGGAGGCCATCGGGTACAACATCGTCAACATCGACGCTCACGACCTGGCCAAAGGTAAACTAAACCTTATTACTGTGATGTAAGGTCCACATTCATCTAACACGACAGATGAGCCATCAACAAGAAGAACCTCACTCTTTACACCAAGCACGAGAACCTCACACTGGCACTAGTGTCCTCGCAGGCCATCGGGTGCAACATCGACGCTCACGACCGGCCAAAGGTAAACTAGGCCTTATTGCAATGGTGTAAGGTCCTTATTCATCTGACGTGATGGAGCGCCATCAACAAGAACTTCACGCTTAACATCAAGCACGAGAACCTCACGCTGGCCCTAATCTCCTTCCAGACCATAAACTAGGCCTTATTACAGTGATGTAAGGTCCACATTCACCTGACGTGATAGACGAGCGAACCCATTTTAGGAAGATAAGGTTAAAAATAGAACACAGTCCTTCCACTATTCGTTGCCACATATTGCTCGAAACATTCGATCCCCAGCGCCGGAATGTAGATATATTGTTTACAACTAAAATTACATAGAATCTTTTTTTTTCCAGGCAAACCCCACTTGGTGCTGGGTCTGCTGTGGCAGATTATCCGCATCGGTCTGTTCAATCAGATCACTCTGGAGCACTGTCCTGGCCTCACTGAGCTGCTCAACGATGAGGTAAACCTAAAAACAAAGTTTTCCTGAAGACATCGGCAAAATAACTAACTAGTTTCGACTGCCCCAGCCTGAATAAAAGCCGAAACCCAATTTGAATTTTACTGTGCGAATATACGGTTGTATTTCCAATGGCTATCACAACTCTTATACGAGACGTGGTAATGCTTTACACTTTAAAGTATTTTATAATAAACACTTGTGTAAATCTGAGAGATTCTGGTTTTTATCCTAAACGATTTTTTTGTCTTTCCCCTCGCTAACTATCGATTTCTTCTTATCCAATTTTTTTCCCACAGGAGCGCATCGAAGACCTCATGGCGCTATCTCCCGAAGCCATCCTGCTCCGCTGGGTCAACCACCAGCTGCAGTCCGCTGGCATCACCCGCCGCTGCACCAACTTCCAACAAGATGTCGCTGATTCCGAGATCTACTCCTACCTGCTCAAGCAGATCGCGCCACAGGACGCCAACGTCACCCTGGATGCTCTCAGGGTAAGTTCTGGAGCCAGTAGTAGACCATCAGCTCCAATACTTCAGCATCACAGTAAAATGTCGCTGATTCCAAAATCTTTTCTTACTTGATGATTTTAATTCGACAACTTGACTTCTGATTTTAAGAAATACGATCCTATCACGAATTTTATGGAATTTCAAGCTAAAAAGCCGATTAAAAACGTCTCGTTCTAGCCCAAGCTTAGAGATGTGGGGACCGACGGGATCTTTTACATTTCATTTTTATGTGCAGTGTGTAGCAATACCTACCTTATTATTTCAGGAACAAGATCTTCTCCGTCGTGCCGAGCTCATGCTGCAACAGGCCGCCAAGCTCCGCTGCCGCGCCTTCGTGTCCCCCGCCGACGTGGTCGCAGGCGTCTACAAGCTCAACCTGGCCTTCGTGGCCAACCTGTTCAACCAGCACCCCTGCCTGCAGCGCCAGAGCGAGGACGACGGACAGCTGCACCAGCTGGACGAGACCAGGGAGGAGAAGAGTGAGTATATAATGACCAGACACATCTAAAACTACTACCCACAACCACCTTACACGGACGTCTTCAATTTAACTAGCTGTAACAGCTGTTTGCTTTTCACGTAAATGGGAAAAGTGCAAATTAGTAATGAAGGCGTTAAAGTTCTTAACATAGCGTTATATGTACTATAATTGATTGTAGTCGACTCTTAGTGTGTTCTACAAGATCTGCAAGTATGAGTCCCTTGTGTTATGAAAAAGATAGCAGAAAAATGTTAAACAATAACTAGACAGGTTGCCTCTTTTTAAGTACACGGAGATTTTTTTAAACTAGAAACAAGTATAATTTTAAACAAAAAAGAACCGACTTCACTTAGGATCCGCTATTCCAAGAGGAAGTGCCCGAGTTGCTGCAAAAAATAGTGAAATCACTATAGGTGTGCCTATAATAGTTGAAGAGTTCCCTCGATTTCTCCAGGATCCCATCATCAGACCCTGACTTGGTGACAATGGGACCATCTAGGGCTTATACCTGTTCGATTAAAAAAAAAAATTGAAAATCGGTTCACGATTCACGGAGATATGGAGTAACATACATACAAAAAAAAAACATAATAATGATAAAAAAAAAACAGTCGAATTGAGAACCTCCTCCTTTTTTGAAGTCGGTTAAAAAAATAGTATTTCCCAGAACAAGTAAACCCTTTGCTTGTTTTTAGTAAAGTTTACTTGTTTTTAGTAAAGTTTACTTGTTTTCAGTAAAGTTTTCCTTGTTTTTAGTAAAGTTTACTTGTTTTCAATAAAGTTTTCCTTGTTTTTAGTAAACGTTTACTTGTTTTTAGTAAAGTTTTCCTTGTTTTTAGTAAACGTTTACTTGTTTTTAGTAAAGTTTACTTGTGTTCAGTAAAGTTTTCCTTGTTTTTAGTAAAGTTTACTTGTTTTTAGTAAAGTTCACTTGTTTTCAGTAAAGTTTTCCTTGTTTTTAGTAAAGTTTACTTGTTTTCAATAAAGTTTTCCTTGTTTTTAGTAAACGTTTACTTGTTTTTAGTAAAGTTTTCCTTGTTTTTAGTAAACGTTTACTTGTTTTTAGTAAAGTTTACTTGTGTTCAGTAAAGTTTTCCTTGTTTTTAGTAAACGTTTACTTGTTTTTAGTAAAGTTTACTTGTTTTCAGTAAAGTTTACTTGTTTTTAGTAAACGTTTACTTGTCCTGGGAATTACAATTTTTTACTTGTTTCTCGTACAATTTTTTCTCCGTAATATGAACAATATTTGACACTTGTGTTGAGAAATTCATAAATAAATATTTGTGTGTTCCAGCGTACCGCAACTGGATGAACTCCATGGGCGTCGCTCCGCACGTGAACTGGCTGTACGCCGACCTGACGGACGGGCTGGTCATCTTCCAGCTGTACGACATCATCCGGCCCGGCATCGTCAACTGGAAGAAGGTAAAGGGCCTACCATATTTAGAGCGTGGACCAAGCGTGAAGCCGTAAACGCGAAGTGTATAGTCTATCCGCACATTTTTCGCATCCTATTCCCTGTAGTTTTTGCGTTTATTTTGTTCCACAACAAAGCCTCCTCATTTATTCACGGTTTGCGTATCTCCATAGCTTTTATTCGCGCACTAAGTAAGCAGGCTTCATTAACTCTTGGAGCGGTCAGCCTGCGTGCTGAGGCCTATTTCTCCTGGCGACACTAAATGCTCTATGTGATTAGCAGGGCCCGTAATTTTCATGCCGATGACATCAATTTGACGTCACGCTCCATATAGGATGATCCCAAATAGTTTTATTCTAAATTATTAATCATTAGTCGTCAATCATTTTAATTATGCATTTACAAATGACTTCAAAATTGTTACACGTGCCACTGAGAAATAAAAATACTAATTTCCTAATTGTATTAGTTGTTAAAATCAGAAAAAAATTGTCCATCAATTATACATTTTCTTTTTAGCAGAGAAGTTGGAATAATTAACCAAATGTGTGATACAACAACCAATAAAAATACTATTACAAAACAAAAGGATTTTTTATGAATGTTGCATTACGTATGAACGCGAAGATAACTTAGATTTTCTTTGTATGGGAATTAATGCAAGAAGAATGGTGTGCTTTACGTTAGGCAGAATTCTGTTTTCTACGTAATTATTGTAATGTGTTGTTAACAACACCATTTAATAAAATGTATGTATAAAAACAAATCAAATAGTTTTTTTTACGTTTCACGTATCAAGTAGGTATTATTTATTCCACGTGTAAGGAAAGTACTTTTGAAGACATTTGTACATGATTGATGACTAATGATTAATAACTTACAATAAAACTATTTTGGATCAGCCTATATGGAGCGTGACGTCAAATTGCTGTCATCGGCATGAAAATTACGGGCCCTGGTGATTAGTATATACGACATTCAAACCTTCGAGAAAAGAGCGTGTTGTCATCTTAAAGGCCGGCAACGCTCTTGTGACGGCAACCCCCCTGGTGTTGCGGGCGTCCATGAGCGGCGGTAATTGCTTACCATCAGACGATTCGTCTGCTCGTTTGCCTCCTAATAAAAAAAAGTGATTATGAATGTTTCAACTTTTTTTCAGTTTATCGAGTAATTGTTTTTATATGACGAAAAATAACAATTTTGTTTTATAGGTCCACCGACAATTCTCCAAGCTGCGCAAATTTATGGAGCGTCTGGAGAACTGCAACTACGCCGTGGAGCTCGGCCGCCAGCTCGGCTTCTCGCTCGTGGGGATAGCCGGCGCCGACATCAACGAGGGCAACGCCACGCTCACCCTGGGTACGCTACTTCATTTAACAGAATTCTATTTACTCTGTAAACTTGTAACATATGTGTATTATTAATTTTTATCGAAGTAAATACAGTCGCCATCAGATATATCGGAGTGGTAAAGGAGGTCACAAATGTCTGAAAAACGCTTCTATTATCAAGGCAATAAAGTGCACGTCCAGATATTTTTGAGTACCTTGGCCGCTCGGATATAACTGATGACGACACATCAGGAAGAGTAAATACACAAGCACAAAAACAAAAATCAATGAAATTATGTAAGCTAATATTTTAGTCAAATTATCGGAGAGGATATCAAAATCCACACGTAACCTAAGACCACGGCATCCCCTTAGGGGTTCCAAAATTCATACACTACCGACTACACGAATTACGAACTCCCGGATCGTGGCAGAACTTAAATTATAACTTTACCTTTTTAACATTTCAATAAAATTCAATCAATCATTACACATACTATGAAGAATAAAAAAATAATTATAAAATAATATAGCAAACAGATTCGAATGTGAGTCCTCCGGTTTTCTCGCTCGTAATCGTAAATCAATAGGGAAGATGCAGCTATAATATTTACCATTATTTCGTGATCAAAACGTTGAAAAAACATAAAATAATAGGTATTGTAACGTTTTTACTTTAGTTTATACAAATTTCAAACAATAATTACGATTTGAAGTCACGTGAAACGGAACGTGTTTTAATCCACCAATCAGCGTCTGGTGACGTCACACCTGTATGACGGCTAATGGGGTTGGCAACTGCCACTAGTTTTGTTCTATGGGATTTGGCTTAAAGGGCTAGCAACCGGTTAAAAAAAACAGAAATTGACACTTTTGACACTGTTGGCAAGTTTGACAGGGACGAACCAAGGACGAACAAATATGGCGAATGACACATACATGAGTGACTTCACAGGAACTGTAGATCCGTTTAGGCGCGAAAATTTAAATTGTCAGTTTGTAACAGCATTTTTTGACTATAAATTATAGTATTTTAATTTTTTAACACACTCGTGGTCTATTCTAAGTGCGATTCTTTCAAATGGAAGCATAAATGAAAACACTGCATCTTGCCTATTTAGTATTTAGTCAACTTTCAACATGCAAATGCGTAGATAGATGTTTGAGAGAATGTTTTAATTGATTAAAACTTTTATTTAGTCAGTTAAAAGTGTGTTTACCCTAAAATAACCTGTAATATGCCATTTCAGCTTTGATCTGGCAACTGATGCGAGCATACACCCTGTCGGTGCTGACACGCCTTGCCAACACCGGCAACCCCATCATAGAGAAGGAGATCGTGCAGTGGGTCAACAACAAGCTCGCCTCCGCCGGCAAGCCTTCCTCCATCAAGAGCTTCCAGGTGACGTACCGCGTATTGTAAGCATGGATGTCATGAATGTCGTTTTTCTCACATTCGCGAATGCGAATGCGAATATTCAGGATGCGAATGTCCGAATGCGAATGCGAATACGAATGTTGCGGAGTAGATTGAAAAAAGTTAATCTTGCTTATCATTGTTATGCTTCCATAGTTTATAAATACAGAACATGATATGTGATGGAATCCTATATTATTGATCAAAAAGAGACAAGTGATAACGTCGTTTTCACTTCCTGTGTATGAGCAAGCATATGACCGTCGGCCGGGTCAGCGCGGTCAAAATAGGATGCGTTCTGCCCACATTCGCATTCGGAACATATTCGCATCATTTCAATGTTGATACGAATGTCTAAAATGATGCGAATATTCGCATTATACGAATGTAACTAATTGTAAGGGGCGGAGGGAAGATGCAAGGAAATTTAGTAGCATTACCCCCGTTTCAACTCTACTTGCGGAAAATCTCCCAGGATAAGTATAACCCGAGACTATATAGAGATATAGACGACCACAGCCTAAGAACTTTTTGAAGCTCATGTCAATTGCGCCATTTATGTCAAAGCCACCTAAAGACACCGAAGTAGTACACTAGTAGCTACTAGGTGGAGTAGCAGTGCAGGTGACATTTCTCTTACATTTTCGGTATCTTTAGGTGGTTTTTGACATAGATGGCGCAATTGACATGAGCTTCAAAAACTTCTTAGGCTGTGGTCGTCTATATCTCTATAGTCTCTGGTATAACTAACGATAACTGGGAGAATCAAAGAGTTAGGTAGGTTGCCAAAGAGCTCAAAGAGGACCCAGTGTGTTGACGACGAGGGACCTCTTATGTTTCTTTAGCGGTCAACACAATGAATCCTCCTGTTTTTAAAGCCTCGGCAATGCGCATGTGACACCTCTGGAGTTGCAGGCGCCCATAGGCTACGGTAGCTGCTTACCATCAGGTGGGCCGTACGCTTGTTTGCCACCGTCGTTGTATAAAAAAAACAGGGGACACATTTTTGGAAATCGGAAAATAAACTGTACGAAAGTATTGTACTTAGTTAAACCTTATGCATCTTATGATTAAGATTTTTGATTGAAAACTACATAAGTTTTTTTTTGTTTATAGGGCGATATTTATCAGGATTAAATGTTTAACGGCGTACACCAGTCACCTGATGAGGAATCAGAAGTTGTAAATATTAGTATTTTCCAGGACGAGGTGCTCGCGGACGGCAAGGTGGTGATCGACCTGATCGACGCCATCAAGCCTGGCTCCATCAACTACGATCTGGTGCTGCCTGGCGGCAACGAGGAGGTAATTCTATTCTTTGTGTACTCATTTTGGTTCAGTCAGCAGCAGAAGTAGGTAAGCTGGTAGGGTGTTCAAAATGACCTACACACGCTCTTATTCTCTTAACAATAAAGTCGTGTCCAGCTCATTTTGAACACTCTACCCGCTTAGCTATTTTTGCTGCTGACTGTTCATTGTCGTACTGAAAGTCGTAAAAAAAAGAGTGGTTTCAGTTATCAATATTATTATGGCAAGATCTGACAATTTTGGAAAAAGAACAGACACAGATTGGTACAATCGAATAATTACCCTCAAACGTAGAAAACGAGTAAGAAAAAGTGAATCGCTCGTCATCTTGGATTACAAAATAGTTATTATTCTAAAAGAGTTCCACTGCCGAAAATTATTTATGGGGTAGATTGACAAAACAGAAAGTTCAGACAACATTTGTATTTTTTTTTAATTGGGGTATTTAAGGCCTTTTCAACTGATTTCAAGATTTCGAAGGTATGTTCACCAATTATTCGAAGACGGCTGGACCGAATTGGAAAATTCTTTTTTTTTAAAGAGTATAATACTTTACAGTTTGTTCCATTGTCACTAGCTCCGGATCTGATGATGAGATACTGGAGAAATCGAGGGATTATCTAGGCACACCTATAGTGATTTCACAATTTTTTACAGCAACTTGGCCATTCCCTCTTGGAATAGCGGATCCTGTGTGAAGTCGGTTCTTTTTTGTTTAAAATGATTGTTTGTTATGTTTGCTTCCCTTTGTGTAATCCCGGTGTTGTTCCGCAGGAGAACCTCGCGAACGCGAAGTACGCGGTGTCGATGGCGCGGCGCTGCGGCGCGCGCGTGTACGCGCTGCCGGAGGACATCACGGAGCGCAAGCCCAAGATGATCATGACCGTGTTCGCCTGCCTCATGGCGCTCGACTACATCCCCGCCATGGACAACCCCGTGCATGCGTAAGTCTACTCTAACACACAACAAGGCAAACGGGAACCAAGAGCGTCGGCACATCACTGTTCTAGCACACACTGTATTATCCAAAAAGATGATATGATTATAACCATAGACTTAAAGATTTAATAGACGGCCATAGTCTAAGAACTTTTTGAGACTTCAAGTCTTTAGGACCATCAAAATAATTGAAAGCGACCTAAAGTTAGCTGCGAGTCCGCTAGTTGTTACTAGATGGAGTAGCAGAGCAGGTGACATTTCCCCTTACATTTTGATTATCTTTAGGTCGCTCTCAACTAGATGGCGCTAAAGACTTGAAGCCTCAAAAAGTTCTTAGACTATTTCAATTATATCTTTAAGTCTATGATATAACCAAAAAATTGACAATGTCCATACAAAATCCTTCTCTTACTATTAAGAAAGAGAAGTTTAACCAGTTCAGTAAGAAAAGTTTTGTATAAACATTGTCTTTGGTATTATCAAATAATCATAGCAACACAGAGAAGCAAAATTTTATCTCTTCTGTTCACAAGTGTTAGAGCATGGAAGCTCTCTGATGAGTTTAATAAGTAATAACCCCGCCGTATATTGCTCTTGCGATTACCACATGCATAACTTTTGGGAACAAACGAAATCAAGCATCCCTTTTGTATTGATGTGCTAATGGTTCAAAAGTGCCGACAATATGTAGGTTTACCCTATTTTAATAATGCCGTCATGTAATGGTGTCAGCTCGCTAAGCTTAATATAAATGATTCAACTCTTGGTGCCATTAAGACCGAGAGAAATAAAACAACTGAAAAGCATTTAAACACACGTAATCATCATTCTTTTTACTTGTTTGCAAGTTACAATCAGAAATCTCATTGGTACTGAGAATTGTACGGTCAGCACTAGAAATAGCTACTTGGGAGGGTGTTCAAAATGAGCTGAACGCGATTGTCAAGAGAATAAGAGCGTATGAAGGTCCTTTTGAAACCCCACCCGCTTGGCTACATCGGCTGCTGACTGTATCAAAAGTGGAAAAACACCAATTTCTATAATAGTAGTTACACATTTTTGTGTTGCTAAATTATACTTTCGAATACTGGAAACACTGTTGAGGGTTTGGGACCCAAATCTTTGTTATTTCGTCAGTGCATTTAGATTATCAAATAAAATTTAATCGAGCATTAAGTAATTATTTCACTAATCATTTTTTATAAGAACCATCAAAATGCACTCGTGAAATGGTCAATTGGAGGGTTGTTTATTATTGTACTGTCTGTGACGATTGCTCGCAACTTTTTAGAGACTTAATGTCACTTTTATGTGACATTTTTGTATTAAAGTGTCTATTGGGTATTTGGTTAAGGTTTTGTGAAGTTTTGTATACGTCTTTGATATGTGTATCAATTGATTAATCATTCAATCCATTTTATTTTAAGGAATAATCATGTTTAAATCGTATCCATGTTTATCTGTGCTAAAGTTTAATTTGATTATTATTATTCATTGATATAAATGATACTGATTAAAGTAAATAATGATAATAAAATATACAGTTTTAGGTTAAGCAAGCTTGGGATGTACTTGAAACCGAGTATATATCTGGTTATCTGGCCTACAATATAACCATTCCAAGCATTAATTAAATTAACCCCACCTAAACGTACAAGCAATATACATTATATCCGCCACCGCTCAGAAAAAAAATCATATATACCAATCATTTTATACAGTTTTATTATATAAGTGTGCTGTGCGCGTCAACTTATAAGTGTTTAGATATTTTGTGTCTCCTTTGCACTTGCACTTTAACACGTGTCTGAGTATAAGATAAAAAACAAAATGGCGTCTAACATTTTGTTAGTTTGACCGCACAGCACGGTAAAGGTATTCCCGGGAAACTTATTTAAATTGATTTAATATAATGTTATATCCCCATTCCAATTGTAACAAGGATAGCAATTAAATCAATTTAAATGAAAAATATTCTCGCGAGGTGGGAATAATATTAAGTATATAAATAATATGTGTATGTAACAATGTATGTTAAGGGTAACTTATTTAGCATTAGGCATATAGCGCTAACTATACTGTTCAACCCTACACTATTTCACCTATCAAGTTAAATATAAAAAAGTATTAGAAGAATATTCGTTTAATATTACTTCAATAATCAGTTTCGTTATAAACTATATTTTTCCTTCTAATTTTAGAAGTTTAACATTTGAAAATTTTGGGGAACAATTTGTTTTGTACTTTTTGTACCCTAAAAATAAACTGGAAATAGGATAAGTTTTATGTTTAGATCGAGATAGCTTAAATATACAAATGGGGTTGCAGTAAGTCGCCGACTGTAGTCAAACGAACGGCTTACAACAGGAGCATTACTCGAGTGACGCTTACGAAATGCTATTTTTATACGTACCATCAGGGATCGTTACTGGTATTACTAAAAAACCTAAATAGCGCCCGACTTTCGCAATGTTTACGTGATATTATTAAATATAATCTAGGTAAACGTAATAATTTATCAGATTATCCAAAACATATTCATTAACAACCGAGATACCGAAATGGAATACCGGTTAATTTGTATGAAAATAATACCGGTATTCGATCCCTGCGGACCATGAGTGTACTATACTGCTCTCGCTGAATGGTGACACATATGACAGCTGTCAGTTCAATATATTTTCTGTGTGTTAATATATTGAACTGACAACTGTCATGCTCATGCGTGTCTTCATTCAGATAGCAGTAGGTATAGGAAGTCTTGGTGAATTTACTTACACATGATGTCTTAAAAAACCCTGCCTAGTATTCTCAGGGATACTAAAAGAGCATTTCGTTAGCGTCATTTTGAGAGTGAATTGCTCCAACACTAGTACTTATGGATTAGTATTACGACGTGTCAATGTTTTATACACTTTATACAACGAACTAGCTTCAGAGCAATCGCGTTCGATTAAGATTCTCGTTTGTAGGCTGAAGTTTTACGATAATTTTGATATTTTTTGGCTTCCAAACAAAGTTATCATTCTTATAAAGGGTGTTCTGTTATTGTTTTAGACATTTACTGCGTTTATATTAGAGGTTTAATTTCGTCATTTGTAAATGTAGCTCAAACACTGATAGCCTATAATCTAGGTAGATGAAACACCGGTCTAGCTACGTAACACGATAAATATATTTAACCTACAGATAACATTAATTTAGGTCAATATATTTTGTGCTAATTTACACTAAATATAAAATATAAATATTAGTAATTACTTGTAGAATTTGGTTAATTCAAACAGACATTTTCAAGTTAATTTAATATCAAAAGATTACGTTAACTCTCTAATTGTGATAGGTATCTGTTCTAAAACGGCTTATGTGTGGGAATTGGCAATAACGTGAATGTGGAATTGTGTATGTGTAAGTTAGTAAACCCTTTTTATGACAACCGACCTAAACCCTACATTCCTAACACAATAGGCATTCCCTTTTGGCATTTCTACCATTATTTTATAAATTCCATAATCGATATATATTTAATTATTGAATGTATATTTGCTAAGTTATTTTAAGTCTTGTGAAATATTTTTGTAGAGCATTTTATTGAGGATTTTCCTTCGGGAGACAACGATTTAATTTTACTATATTTTTAATTGTAAATTTTTATTTTGTTAAGATTTTTATTATGAAAAATATTACTTTATTACCGATATTTTAGATTTATTTAATCGAACGGATCAATTCGCTTGATATTCCATTTTATTTTACCGCTTTATGACAGAAGGGTCCTACATTTTGTATCGACATAGTTATATGCTATGCGCTAGGGTCATATGTACGCTGATTCATTAATAATAAAACGGAATTGGTAAAGCTACGGATGTATTTTATTTAAATCCCTGATATTTTCATATTCTTCTTAACTTTTTGACCGCCAAGCATCGGACAGAAAAATCGTGCCAGAGCAAAATTGGCGCGAGCGTTCTCGATCGGTTATATTTTGGACGTGATTTCACGAGCTCGCGCTGAGGGTACGATTTTCCGTGCGCGTGATTGACGTCATTGGCTGTCAAAGGGTTAAATGTATCACTTGTATGATATGTTACTATACGAGTACTATACACCTTCACATCTTTTATTTTATTATTGGCTTGGGTGCTTTCTTTTCTTGTGAGTGATTACGTGAGTGTTGTGTGTTTCAAACAGATTATTTTCTATTATATGTGCCACTAACTTGGTAAAGGTACCATTTGGCGGAAGGCGCTTACAACGTACGTACCAATGGTACCTTCCCCGAATAAGTGTCACATGTTTCTTTTAGTGAAATCGGTGATGGCAAATTGGTAAGCAATAGATACTTACCTACTTTTGAAGTTCTCTTTCTATTCAATAAGTTTCCCATAACGTAACCCATTACCCGTAACGTCCCTTCGAAGAACTCATTACATGCAATTTTCTTTTAACATTTCATTGCCTGTCTCAAAAGGTAACGAAATGGGACTACTTCTATCACTTCATATGTGAGCTCGTCAGTCCTTTAAATAAGAAAAAAAAACTTTTCGAGCGATTATCACACTGGTGCCGCAACCGCATGCGGCGACGGGCGTGTCAGCGCTATACACATGCAGAGCGCTATCTCGCTCGCGCACCGGCGCCGCATGCAGAAACCGCAGCAGTGTGAAAGCCGCCTAACAAGTTGTTGACAATGATAAGTACCTAAACTTTACGAACTTGTTGATATTACTTGCATTCGAAGGACTTTTCTACCTTTTTCACATTTTACCCACTATCAATACTTCTTCCAACCACATTCCTCGCAGGTCGCAACCAGCAGTCTTCCTCGAGGACTCCATAGAAGTCGAGATTATCGATCAACCCGACGACAGTTTCGGCCTCGGCGCAACCGAACCCGAGTCCTACATTGACGAGAACCAATACGAGGCCGCAGAGCCTTACGAAGACGAGGTCGCAGAGCCATTCGAAGACGAGGCCGACCAGTTTGAAGACTCTGGTATAAGCACGCAAATGGACAAACCGCCTCTGCCACCTAAGCCTCTGTTAGGTCGATCCGCTTCTGTCAATTCAACTACATATAATTTTGCTTGAAGACACCCGTAACTTTATTAATTTCACTATTACTATCACAGCAAGATACTAGTTTACTAATGTAAAAAATGCTTTACACGCTGGACCTATGGCAAAGACATGGTAAAAAAATTGGCAGTTATAGGGACTGCCGATGGAAGTGAAAACCTAGAACTTTTTGTATTACAATTTCTAATTTCATGTTTGAATTAAAATTATCAACATCAAGCTGGTTTTCACATCTATTGACTGAATTTACCATTGTTTTCCTTAGCCGACACAACTTTCTAGGAAAAATAACAGCTTTTATCGTGTCAATCACAGAAATTCTTGAAGAAATCGCGAATTATATCTGTTTGTGACCCTCCACTGCTAGTAGTAACGCGTGGAGGGTAATATGAACTATGACAAGGACCAACGATAATAGCACCTCTCTGCCGTACCTATTGAAAGTGTAATAAGACCATCCCGTTCTATCGTGGTATTACCAGGAGGGTACAACTCAAAGTAAATCTGTCAAAAATTGAGTTTCCGATACGTTTGCATTAGTGCGATAGAGAACTTGTCATGCGTTAAGAAGGGACAACATGATTCGTGACGTTACGTGACATTACAGAGGTCTCTCTGTATTATTTACTCTGTGGTATTACTATTACCATGCCCTGTCTATACCTTTTATCCTATGTCTATGGCACGATCAGACGCGGTGCTATGACAAAAAGAACGAGACAACCAAGGTTTTTAATTAATCTCACTATCTCGCTCTATCCTATAGTTTGAAAAGATTGCCGTTCAGACGGTGTAGATGTCGCTTTTGGCTGTTTGAAATGATATCTGAAAAAAACCCCAGTGTCTAAGTTTTTTTAATGTCGTAGGTAGGTGTTTTTTTAATTGAAAATGTATTTGTTATTTATACCTATATTTTATTAAATTGTAGATTTTATTTTAAGTTGATAAGCGCATTTTAATAAACTATTTTCATTTTTATGACTTCTTATATTTTATCTTTCCCACCGTTAGCACAAGAGTGTCGCGCCAGTATCTCGCGCGCGAGATAGTCTTTCCGTCCTTTTCTGAATGTATCAATTAAAAAGAGAAGGGTAGGCTATCCTGCGCGCGAGATACTGCCGCGTCAGTCTTGTGCCAACCGTCAAAAGGTCAAAACTGTCGACAAACGGTCACTGAGTAGTTGAGTACTCACTCCATACTGATCAATGATCACTAGCCCGAAAGCTTGATATTATTAATGTAAGACGACTAAGGAGCGCGCGGAGGAACTAACAATAGTACGGGCAGGGACCGTAGGATCTGCTACGTTACGTGATACTTAAGTCTATGGTGATACAAAGATCATAAGCCCGATGGCACATGTTCATAAAAGTGATACAGAGTTCCGAAAAAATTGTTAAAACAATTAGAATTGTCTGAAAGCACAAAAAAGTACCACTTCCGGTTTAAAAAATGGATGGTATTATCTGTAAAGACTTTCGACTGGCCAACCCCATTATTTTGCACTTTTATTTCATACGGCGAAAAAAGTTGGCTTTGGTAACTGGATTAGCAAATATTACATTTTATTCCTTGTAGAAAGTAGGTTATCTAACCTAGTTACCTCCGAGGATAGTTACAAAAGCTATATTTTAGTTATTGAATAAAACTCAGTTTAATAGTTTGTGATGATTTAATTCATTAATTCAATCCATAGCCGGCAACAAAATGTACATCTTACTCGCATTCAATACAAATGTACAGTCGACGTCAAAGATATGTTTACACTTTTGCACCTTATTACAAGGGAGTAAGGTTCAAAAGTGTAAATATATCTTTGACGTCGACTGTACAATTCCACAGACACTTCGATGGGCTAGTGCGACATATAAAACAAAAAAAAAAACAATATGAATACAATTTGAAACACCGATTTACCAGAGAGTGGAAAGTTACATTAAATCAATAAAAAGACACTTCGACTGAGATTCAAAAATCTCTTTATATTTTAAGTTGCTATTTTCATGACATGATTTTTAGAATGACTTTATTTGGAGCTTCAAAACTGTATAGTCTCTGCTTTTATATTTTATACACAACTAAAATAAATAATCATTCAATAGAATTTCATCGATATCGATACAATATGGAAGTCGCCATTAGATACATCGGAGTGGCCAAGATGATCACCATACCCCGGGGTTTTCGGTGCGGGAATGTTATACACTAGCCAAATAACAGGTAAAAACTGTAAAAAACGATACTAATTTAACATTTATAAGCACATTTGGACCTTACTACCTACGTTTCATTCATAGTTTGGTAATTACTTTACAATAAACAAAGTTATAAATACACGAAATCATTCCCGCACCGAAAACCCCGGGGTATGATGATCACAAATATTTGAAAAACGCTTCTATTTTCAAGGCCGTAAAAGTGCATGTTAAGATATTTTTGAGTACCTTGGCCGCTACGATATATTTGATGGCGACTGTAATTATAACTTTTTTGAATAATAATAAAAAAAACAGGCAGCATCATTTGCTATTATTTGCCTTATATTTAATTTAGGCGGGTTACATTTTTGCTAACTACAAATGTAGGAACCGGATTTTCGTTCTTGATGTAAACATCATAGACATCTTCTTTATTAATTTGCATATGGGTCACAATGTATGGTATAACTTTTTTCTATGATTGTTACCAAGAAGAAATCTACAAAAAATACCAAACCCGCACTTAAGGCGACGTTATGGCAGAATTTGAATCACTACTTGATTCACTGAATAAAAAAATAAATTAAATACTCACAGAATTTCAATGGATTGAAACATTAATTTACATTGTTGATGATATTATAATACTATATGCAATAATAGCATAATCTTGATTCTCACATAATAATGAGTCCAACAATTCGCTGAATATAATAATTTATTAGACATTTCGTTTGCACAACATTTACATTCGTCAACAACATGCGAGGAGCCAATAAACAACACAAAAACGTATTTAAAAAAAAACGTAAATAATATGTACATAATTACACCGACAACATAACGAACGGCTTCGAACCTCAATATTTTGTACATCGCAACAACGCTGCTCACTCGGCGATTTAGCCTAAAAATCTAGATATTTTAAAGTATTGGCTATTTTAGTCGCTATTCCGTAAGAAATTTTGGAATGTATTAGCTTTAAAAATATCGTATTGTTTAATTTATTAATAAAAAGATTTTCCTAGATAGTTTCGAGCAACGTGGTGAGCGGACGATCGCTGCGGACTATTCTAAAATACTGGACATTTTCTACAAGTCCTCACTTTAAGTTCGGTACCAACACATAACTGATCTTTTCAGTAATATCTATTGCTTTAGATATCATTGATTAATTTGCTTTGTGTCGCTAGCCGTCCCAAGTGACTTTTTACCCTAGTATAATATTGCTAAACATTGCTTAAGACACTTGAATATTCATACTAATTAGAGAACTAACTGAATTCGCTAAAATATTGTCGAGCGGTCGACCGCACACCACGCTAGAAGATATTTTGCTAAATATACATAAGTTATTTTATTCTGCATTTTAGTGTTTAAAATTGACTACAAAATCCATTGCGGCTAAAAAATTACAAACTTTACAGCACTACACTTTAAGGGCGCTTCGTCAATTTTTCAGATTCAAACCTTGTGAGTTACATTCTTATAAATTGTATTTCTGCCAATGAGCAGAAACGCGCCGCCTACCGACTAAAGCCTTCCGTAATCAAAATATTCACAATATATTAAAAGCTAATGTGATGGCAAACAATTACCTTTCCCTTAAACAGTATTTACAGTGATATAACCTGTTATCCGAAAACCCGGCATTACAGATACATTATTATAGAAAAGACTACCAACGCTGAGTTTCCAGAAAAACAGGTATAGTATCGATAAATAAAATATCCGTCACCTACGACAATGAAAAAAAAATTGTGATTAACATATCGCTTGAATTCGAGATTTTGACTAACATTAAGACACGCTGGTAGCGAGCAACCAACCACTGACCACGTCGGGCCCAGCCCGTATACAAAACATTATACAATCACTAAATCTCAACTAAAATAATGCTATGAATATCACTGTTATATGTAGAGGCAGAACGTCATTTGACTGCCTTACTAATTGTAATTACAGTCGCTGGCTCAATATTACAGGGTTCTATGTTTCAATTTTATCGAATTGAAATTAGAACATTATCATAGTGATACTAAGTTTAAATTTCACTACCCTGAAAATGTAACATAGAACCCTGTAATATTGGGCCCGCGTACTGTGGACTACGAAAATTTGATATACGCCCAAAATTAGAACCAGTTACTCAGTAAAATATCGTCTGGTGACAACCAAAACTCACTAAGTACTTCCACAAGTTAATAGCCATAAGGAACCGCACCAGTCACAAAACAAGGTTGGTTTTCGTTTATTTATTTTTTTGCAATTAGTCAGTTTTGGTTGTCACCTGACGACATAGACCTGTACATATACTCGCATAAGGGCGAGTTTTTCATAACACTGTCTGAATTTTTTTCGTTTTAACAAGACTTTTTCGTTTTAACAAGACCAGTTTTCAATAGGTAATTTTTGTATCATACGTTAGACGTCTCTGCTGCAAGTTTTGGCAATAACATTATGTAATATTTGAGCACTCGTGACACTAAAACATCTTTAGTAGCGTGGTATAAAGAGTATAATGGAAATAATGATAACCTATATTGCTAATGCTACTATATCGCAAAAATTAACTCGTAGGAACCCATAGTTTATATTATAAAACATTTTTTTTGTATCCTACGTACAACTAAAAATAAATACAAAAGCAAGTTTGTTCTGTTTGCATAACTAAATAGTTTAATTTATTTAAAAAGATAAATATGTCATTAACACCACGCCACTACAAAAATTATACATTACCGATTATATAATAAAATACAAGATGGTATCGGTACAAAAAAATACAAACCCCATACATTCTAATTCAGCTTGTATTTTGCAGTTCAAAATACGTCATAATATTGTCGAAAATATTTTGTATCATTGACACAAATACCAATGTTTAATTTCACAATGTCATTTATACCAACAGTTGTTGTTAATAAATAGCCAGATTGAGTTATCGGTTGGTTAAGTTATAAATTGTAATCATCGTCAATATTGACTTGTTACTAACAACAACTGGATTTAACTTATAATAAATATGTCAACACAATTTCGTCCATGTTCGATATATTTTGCCGATAAGACAAAATAAACAGGACTAAATTGCAATATTTTACCTATTTCACCAATTACGCCGAATTCAGTTAGTTAACCACATAACGCATTGCATTCATACCTGTAGTAAAAAAAAAAGAAAATTAAACAAAATAAACAAAAAAATATCTTTAACTTAAAATAATTATTGCAATTAGTTCTATTTATAAAATAATAAAATAACATGGATTTACTATATATAATGAATTTATAAATACTATACTTTATTGATATGATTTATGTCTGCTATATCAATTATACATACACATACATTATTGTACATACAAAGCGTCTTGGATGTGAAAGTATGTCAAATATGAGACAAATTATAACAATAATAGTAAAAAAGTTACACATAAAAAACTAATAATAATTATATTATTGATAATTATCATTTCAATACTTCTTTTTATCCCTACAATATAAAGCCCAGGCTACGAAACTTCAAACTTCATGACTTTTCTTATTCGATCGAAAATTACCGTACTTTTTCAATCCTCAAAACAAAACATGCTATGAAACCATACGTTTTTAAGGAGAGTCAGCAGCAAAAGTAGCTAAACGTGCGAGCGTTGATTATCTCAACATAACAATTTTATTATGAAAATCAAAGAACGTAGATCATTTTTAACAGTATTATTTTTGCTTAGAATTCCGGAGCGTCTATTAAACTCGATACCCTTCGCGTCGTCAATCGTCAGTCGTCGTCATCGCAAGCTCATGGAAAAAAGGAAACCAAAGAAACTCCGGTTTTCCTTTAGCTATTTTTGACGCGACGTTACTTTTACTGCTGACAATATTAATTACGATTCATATGATCTTATGCCGTAGGGTGCCCGGCCTTAGAATTGTCCCCCACCATATCGTCCCGTGGTTGCAGTAGGAGTCTGCTAAGGGAATATACCTGGAGATGGGCAGCAGCATCTTCCGAAAGCCTACAAACGATAAACAAAAAACTGCGCGCGCCGACCCGTCTGCCAAGCGTGGCGCGTATGGCAAACCCCCCCTCAATGGGGAGGCCTATGTTCAGCAGTGGACGTCTTATGGCTGAGATGATATGATGTTACAGTCTAGAAGCTTAAAGTCCCGTTACCCCACAATACAACTCCGTACGGCGCTAGCGCTCGTGTGTACCCATTACCTGTCATGGTGTTTGTCGAGAAGGTACTCTTTGAGCCTCCTCACGAGATGCTCCGAGAGCTGCGTCACCTCCGGCCATTGCTTCAGGACCATCACTCCAACCATTACGGCTAGGCTTGTCGTTAGGACTCGTACTCTGAAATTACAAAATAATTTATTGATTTTATAAGATGTTACGATCCATATAATACTGGACTGACCATCCTAGCGTTTATCCCGGCTTTTGACACGAATTAATTGAGCCTGGGGTCCACTTGGCAACATAATCCCATGAATTGGCGTACACACTAGTTTTTACGCGACTACTGTCTGACCTACCAGCCCAGAGGGAAACTAGGCCTTATTGGGATTAGGTCCTGTTTGGTCACGATGTTTTCGTTCACCGAAAAGCGACTGACGGAAATACTGGACTGACAACATTTATATAAAATTGTGTTCTTCCAAAGTTTAAGCAGTTTGACCAGCAGCTGCGGTGCACAACTTACCTAGTGCGCAGGAACGGCATAGCCACGCCTGCTATAGTAGCCATCAGCAGCAAGGCTAGCTGCAGCAGCGTGAGCGCCACGTTGAGCAGTTTGACGAGCAGCAGCCGCGGTGGCAGCGCGGCCACACCAGCGTCGCCGCCAGCGCCGCCGCCGCCAGCAACGCCACCCGCCATCCATTGTTCTAGTTTGCTTATCTGAAATTAGAGAACGGACGTTATTATTTAGGACTATTGTTGCTCGAAATGAGACATGTTATTCAAGTAGAAATAGCGGATTATTTCTCAAACGACGGTCCCTGACCGTGCGCGTTGGAGTCTGCCATCTTTTTTTTTTTTTTTTTTCTTATGGACTTTAGGCGGTATTGCCTGTAGCCAATGTCAAGTATAAAAAGGCGGGAAATAAGAGCTTGTAAGATTCAATCTTTAGGTACAATGCATGGTACAATGTCTTCAATCGATAAGTATTTTGTTTAATCAAATAAGTTTTAGGCAACGTTGTTCGGTAGAAGTGGCATAAGCCTTGTTAGTTGCTATTTGTAGAGTGATAGCTCCCTACAAAAGGCTCGAGGAGGCTACAGGTTGTTCTGAACCGATCAATGGTTACACGCCTTTTAAGATTAATTCTTCATTATCCGCACACTTGTTCGTTAGATCACCGCACAATAAGCTATCTATATTACACACTGAACCACGAAAATGAACAAAAGACAAATAATTAATCCTAACGAGCTGCGACCATGATGAGCTCAACCCATAGACTCCTGCCATCTTTTGGTCTTAATCGAAAACTATTACTAGTCTACGCCAATAGACAGTGCTGCCTCCAACATTTGACTCAGGTACCCTTGCACGTTGTCGGTACTGCCATCTAGTGGACTTATTAGGCAACTTTAACGTGATATTTGCACTTCGCGCCATTAAACACGGGCATCCTGTGCTGCCCTCTTTAGTTTCTGCACGTTTCCCATTGAACTTACTTTAGTCTGGCAGAGATCGAGCGCCTCGTGAATGTCCCGTATCCTCTCCTCGCTCTGATACTGGACTTTTTCTTCCACGTCGGTTAAAGCTTGCTTTAGATTTTCAACCTAGAACACAACAACATAAATTATTACAATACTAATTCTAGCAGTTTAGCATAATCAAACAGTATTTTTCCAGTTTAAATTAGTTTTTATCAGTATTATAAGTGATATCAGTACAGAAAAATCAATATGATTGCGTGACTATGCTTGCCACACGATTAAATTTGCAATAAGAAGTTCACTAATATTTTTTATTAATTTTTAGTGCAGAAGTGTCTCTATCTATTCTGTTAAAGTTTCTTTAACGTAATTGAAGCAGAAAAGTGTTTTTGGATTATTTCAAGGCCCCAGGTGTTACTTATAAAAGTTATAAGTGCCTACTTATTAAGTTCAGTTTTTATCCAAAGAAATAATAATTCTATTTTCTACAAAATAGTTAACAATACACTATAAATTATTACTAGTAGAACATTTGTTAGTATGTTGGGGCCTTAAGAGGAAAGGGCTCGTTCAAGGTACATTACCTCGTTCTGGTGTAGTTCCGTGAGGTCGTTTATCTGTTCCTCTAGCCGCTCCGTCTTAAAACGTTCCTCCTGCAACCTCTCCGTCAGGTCTGACACCTCTTGTGATAGGTTCTGTATCAACACACATGTTCATTTCCTTTATTATCTTTGAGATTTTTAAATTAAAACTTACACATCGTAAGTCTACGCGACTGAGGGTAACTTTGCTACATGTAAAAATCACAAAATTAAAACTTATCCGATTAGTTAAAATCAACCTCATGGCAATGTGCCTTTAACGTACCTACTTATTTATAAAACCTGGACCAAGTAAATCCCAGAGGCCAAAGTAACTGACTTTACGGTACATTTATATTACTAGTACAGTTCAAATTACCAGTAAATAAGACAAAAGTTAATGAAACGAAAAAAGTTTTTTATCGGCAATTTAATAATAATGCTTTTTTAACTTTAGCAGTCGCATAAATTATCAGTATTATCACCCTGAGGATTATTTCCTCTATATTATTAAACTTTTTTTTAACTTACCTTAAGCGCATCGAGTTTTTCTGCCAGCCTCTCGTAGTCTTCCCGCCTCGCAGCCAGTTCGCTAAGAATAGGCTTAATGCTGAGCGCCGCTTCCGAGAGATTGTTGGAGCCTGGTTGCGTTGGATATCTATCACAAAAAAATACATACATACATACATACAATCACGCCTATATGCAAAAGCAGAGCTCACGGATTTCCATTTGCTACGATCAATGCAGCTAACGGCTCTCCGTGAGCCACTTCTCGCCGTTATTGTAAAAAAAAATATGCTAAAAACGCGGGCCACGGTGAGTCTTGAGGACATTCGACAATCAAAAGTTCAGGGGAAGGGAGGGGGTAAACATAGCGGGCAAAAGGTGGGGGGTCTCAAACTTTGTGACGTCATGTACAAACATGATGCAAATTTACTTTTTTGAGCAAGAAAAGAACCCTTCTTGACTCGTAGACTGGCAACTACTTGGAGTTGTTAATTTTCTGATATTAAATTGAAAAATGATTTGAATATTTCTACTAAAATAATGAAATATATTATTATCAGCATCAACAGCTGTTCCTATTATAAATTATTTTTTTATTTTTTATAAATCGATAGCGCGTTTCAGACATCAGAACAATGCCATCTATCGGAAGTTATACTTACACGGCGCCTTCGCTTGTGACACTGCTACTGGGAGATGCCTCGGGGGAGTACTTGGGCGCGGGGGAGGTGGCGGCGCGGGGCAGGGTGGACCCCCGCGGCGCGGCTTCCCCGGCCTCAGACGCGCGGGAGCCTTCAGACGACGCGTTCGCTGGACGTTGTAGAAACACTCAATACGGGGTTTACAATGTTATGCCTTATAAGGCAGTAACATAACAATATAATTAATTTTCTATTTACATAAAAAAATCTTGTATAATACAAATTGTTCAATTACAGAGAACTATTAGACGCGGAAAGTACAGTGAAATGAATTGTGAAAAAATTGATGTCTGGAATAGGTGGCATAGACTACAACATTTTTCGCAACCATACCCGTCTTCGTATTAAATTGTATTGTACAGTCGCTATCAATTATCGGAGCAGCCAAGGTATCTACTCAAATATCTGAGCGTGCATTTTATCGCCTTGACAATAGAGGCGTTGATCAGATATTTCTGACCACCCCGGCCGCGCCGATATATCTGATGGCGACTGTACATCATATATCATCATATAATGTTGGATAATCGATTGGGTAGTTTTTTGGGCGCCAATTTGATTTATTAAGTATCGCATCGGTCTCTGAGGTTCAAAAGATCAAAACGTACGTCAAGTTATTCTAAATCTAAAGTAAGTTTATACTCTCTAGATTACCTATGGTATTTATGCTCATATTACTAGTAAGTTAAATGTGCAATATGTGTGTATGTATTTGTTTTTTTAGTATTAAAATAATCTCATACAGTACCTATACTAGTATTTACACATATTGGACGATTACTAACGTTAGTAACATAAAGTGACTAAAAGAACCGTGTTAAATTAAAAGTACGTGCGTTACATATTATGTTTGTTTACAAAAAGCTGACATTGCTGCACGTATGTTGAGTGTTACAGTACAGCGTGAAAGTTAGCGAAGCAAATAACTGAAAAGTATTACAATTCTGATGTCTTACATAAAAACCTCGTCAGTTTGTAGACTGCTAGTAATTGTGGGAAAAAAGTTTTTTAATTTAACGGTTTAAGTCGTATATAGGAAGATTATGTGACGTTTTCAAGTGAAAGGTACCTCAGGGTATCAGTTGTTGATAAGGTATTTCTGAATGAATTTTCTTGACAGTAGCGCCTTATCGATAACCTAGAGTAGTAACTTTTACTTGAAAATATAACATAAAAAAAATTATATAAGCCCTTAAAAACTACGTTCCTAATAAAAATATGCGTTCTTCTGAACAAAAAAAGTCATCTAAAGTAGTATTGATTTGTATAGATCCTTTCTTTTTGAAGTTTGTTAAGAGTCCGGTAAACTTTGTTTTCGATTTTGGTCAACTTTTTGATGCTATTTTGCAGTAACTAACATAACCTCTATAATTTTGTACACATGTTATGAAAGATCGTTTCTTTTTGGGTGGAATAAATACAACGTTTTTTTAACTTTTTGCTTCATTTATAAATAATTCACCCTAATCTAAGACCAGGAGTTCGATTTTTGAATCTCACTGGTGATATCAAAGTCACCGGTGACTAAAATTATCACCGATGACTTTTATGTCACCATTTTCCAAAAGACGTATTTTTGAAAGCCACACGCTATTTACCAACATGCAGAAATTTTACAATGTCAGTCAGAGACAATCTTCCCGTTAGGTTCGTTTTACGCAGATGTTATAGTGTTGTCCTTGATACCGGTTTTTATTTTCTCATACTATAACTTTATATAGATTCATCAAATTGGTCAAACGTAAAACGTAGCGTATCTGTTAGTGTCATGTAAATGATTATCTAGAGACCGCAAACGCGTACCACCGTAAGGGATAGAATCACAGCAACTCGACTAATTTGGAAACGCATTTCAATATGGCTGATAGCATACTGTAGCTAGCCTACATAATTTAGTCGGCTTCTTTGTTGCCCTTCTCAGATCCCGGTGAAGGGTAACCTCAAAGCAAGAATTTTACGTATTATTTTATAAGAGAATACCTTTTCTAGCAAGATTTCAAGTGTAATAGTTTATAGGATACTATTTATTACACAAAGCAACAGGAGACAACTGTAATATGTTGTACTTCACTATGAAAGGTTATGCGTACTAGCAGTCCGCCTCGAACTCAGAACTCGCGATTTATTTGCAAACAAGCTGACCAATATAACAAGACACATGTGATGATTTTATCACCCCGTCTAGCTCCATAACCCCTTGATCGATCCTGCTCATATACGAACTCTCAATTTATATATATCTCTGCTACAACCTCCACAAATTTCATGAAGATCAAGAAAACGCTACTAAAAGTCTAAAAGCCATCGAAATGCCGAGACGTCCCAGTAGCCAGAAGTTGTTTGTAAGAACTCGCTTCGCTTACGCTCCGCTCGTTTGTGTTGGGGATATCACTAGGATGATGAAAATAAACGAATACTTTACCAGTAGTTACACTTATATTCGTTTGCTACAAGGTTTGAACATGAACAAATTACATAATAAGACAATAATACTTTCAAGACGTCTTTACAACAACCTGGTCAAGAACGGAATGGCGGCCGCAGCTGTATACCCGCTATTTATAATATTACCAAAATGGCGGGAACGAACAAGAAGGAATAGTCAATTGACTCTCTTTTGACATGATGCTAAATACAAAGTAGTCATCCTTAAAACATAAAGTATTTATAAAATAATAATGCTTACATTTGATAATTGTATTAACTAACATCTTGAATATTGTTTTACTTGATAATTGTAAGCTTTTTATAAATAATACCTACGTCAACTGTCAAAAATAATCGCATGGTGATTTCAATTACGAGTGGGTAGAGGCACTCGTAAATCGATATCATAGGTATGACAAATGTAAGTCACCGATGAGTTTCAAAAATACGAACTTTCGGAAATCACTCACATCGGTGAGAATTAGTCACTTGGTGAGATTCAAAAATCGAACTCCAGTTTCGCGATTTTTGCTTGGAGAGGTGAAAAGAGTAAGGTTTTTATTGATTAAAATTAAGTTATACGAGTACGTAAAATATATAACTACATTGGAAAATGAGTCGCCTGAGGAATAAATGTAACAGTTTTTTTCATTTTCATATATATTTTTTAAGGGAGAGTATGTTTTGCTAGAGCAATTTTGCTAAAAATTGCCGAAGTTTAGGTGATATTTTTGGGAAGACAATAAAGTATTTTACAAATATAAAAATACAAAAATAAACTTCACTTCATATTTTATTTAGATAGTACAAAACATATTAGGGTCCATAACAAATAATAATTAAAAATCATACGACAAAATTTCATGAATCAACGACCTCACTAAACAAGCTCTGTAAGAATTGAGTTTTAAGGTATTAAATATTAATATATATCGACCTAAAGTACATTTTTGCAATAACAAGACTTCAAGCTATCTTAGCAAATGCAATTCATATGCATAATGTCATTATTAGCGATTTTCGTTTTCAAATCGTTACCGGACTCTTAAAACGTAGGCTACGCCATCTGACCCATAATAACATTTTTCTTTTCAGCATTTTACATTTCTATAACCATTAAAATATAAAGAACGCATCTTCGTAAAAAGGAGAGCAGTATTTATTTTCTGTTTTAAGAAAAAGGTATTCTTAAAGCGAATATCTCATTATACTAAAGGCGCAGTTGCTTAGCGAGTATTTACCTCTCAGTTCCGCGTGTGGTGGGGCTGGCGTGCAAGAAAGAGACAACAAGGTAAAGCAACGAAACTCACACGACGCTTGATATGAACGCAATGTACAATAGCATATGGATTCGTTCTAGGGAAATGACAACGGAACGACTGAACGATAGCGACAGTCCGTGAGCTCTACAAACAACCTTCGGGTTTTAGAAAGAGACGCCGGGTATCAATCAACAGTGACACATGAAAAAGCAGAACAGCAATATTACCTTCGTGTGTCATCACCGATTCCCGAAGGTTCTTCTTAAAGCTCACGGACTGAACGTAGTTTTACATACAGATTTCTACTTTAGTAATTCAAAACAGATCAAACAGCATTGTTAAGTTAATTAGGCCTGTGTTTTAATAGGTTTTCATCAAACTTAATGGCAACCAGAAATCTGCATGAGAAGTCGAATGTTTACAAGTTTTAACATAGTATAATATGAATCCAGGGGAAAGCAACTACAGTTAATATGATTGGCTATATATAAAGTACTAAACAGTGCATCACTTTTGAGTTCTAAAAATTTAAAATTACAATAAAATTTCCAAAAAAATGGTGTTAAGTTTTCCCCTAGATTTCCACTTGTTACGGTAGATATTATAGGATTCCCTAGAGCCTGCTACATACGTGTTATTTATTGAAAATTCGATGTAATATGAAACAGGCTCTCGGTTATACAGAAACAGGGCGTCACGACAACAAAGAATATGCAAGTGTAACTAACTATAACAACTCAGAATAGAGTAATAAATAATAATAAATTATGTACGATGTGCAACATATTACATAACAAAGATTATTAAATAGTAATTGCATTATTAAAAGAGCTATGATTAGTTAATATTGACTAACTAACTAGTCTTTAGATCGAAGTATGAAACTACGTGTATCTTTCTTAAAACACCGTGAAAAATCCTAACATATACCTATTATGTATAAATAAACATGATACATAATGAAAATAGACAATGAATAATGATTCAAAAAGTATTTTATTGAGATTACAGCAAAATATCAGACCAGGTACGTTTTTCTCATAGGACTCTGAAAATGTATAGCCTTTTTACACTAATTATGTATTTCCACTGAAAACATAAATTTTAAATTATAAACCTAATTTGACTAATGAAATAGCAGTCTACCCCGTTTTGCGAAGCATGAAAACTTGATATTTATTATATTTAATACCATTAACCAAAGGACCTACCTTGACCTATCCTAAACACAAATATGTTATATATGTTAGTTGACACACAAACCACGATATTAAAAACACAAGCAAGTTAACAAACCCATAAAACATAACAATAAACCTTACACTTCTTCCTACATTTCTTGCACTTGTTAAACAACATGGTATTTTTATGACAGGCCGGTACAACACTGTCACATAATGTTTGCACACTGCAATCACATAGTCCTAACTAGCACTACGTTTCAATAACATAACGTCCAAAATACTATTCATCTTCAAAGGTATTCGAGCTCTATCTATAGTATCCTAGAACTCAATTTTGAATAGTTTGAAAGATTATATACGTCTGTTTTACCTGTATTTGACATTCACTATGATAACGTTCCAAATACTATTAATCCAAAAAGGTATTTGAACTCTATTTGTACTCTCATAGAACTCAATTTTGAATAGCTTGAAAGATTATATACGTCTGTTTTACGTGTGTTTGTGGTATGAATGAGTCACGCAGGTTAGCCAACGTAACGACGTGAGCCATGACATTGAATAATATCTAGGTGTTTATCTCTAAGTGTTAGGAGATATCTGTTTTGGTTGAATATGTTCAGTGTTCACATCCGTATTAGGAGTATCCTTAGTTATGATTCGTCAAATTTAATTTAATAAATCGAAAATCGATCATTTTCATAAAACTAGGGATCTTTTTAGATGTCCTATAAAAACTACGTATGTACAGGCGCCATCAAATATATCTGAGCGGTCACGGTACTTAAAAATATCTGAACATGGACTTTATCGCCCTGACAATAGAGGCGTTGTTCAGATATTTGTGACCACCTTCACGACGGCGACTGTACACCCAGATTCAAAATTGCATGGACAAGTTATGACTATGAATGAATTCATTCATAGTGTCCATGCAATTTAGAACCACACGGTACGTGAGTGATTTAAAATATGTCCACATTTTTAGTGACCATAATATTATAAGTAGGTAATCGTATACGTTCTCATCGAGTCATGACCTACTGAAGAGTTGCAAAAATATTTATCGTATTTTTATACAATAGGAGACAATATAGTCAAGGGTACTAACTACATAATAATATAGCATAATAAGTATACTTTATTTATATTAAGTGAAAAATATATGTATATGTCACTACTTTGTAGGGTTATGATTTCTGATAATTAGTGTTATTAAAGTTGTTATTATATTATACTTCAATTGTTGTTATTTCTAAAGGGTTCTACATAGGTGGATGGTGTTACGCAGAATGTTATATTATAATTTGACCTACCTATGTAACTGATCCTCCAGAGCAGTAAGGCGATTCGATTATGATTTATGATGTACATTCGCAAAGAAATACAGACATAAACAAGATAAACAAGTAACTTCTAAAAATGTTTATGGCACACAGTTTATTGCTGACTGTACCTAGTAGTACTGTCATGTTGTCATGTGTTTTAAGTATTTCTGTAATTTTAATTGTTTTTAGTTCACAGTGCCTTGTTGTATAACTGGAATGCTGTGTGACTTTTTTGAATTAAAAAAAAATTTAAACTACGAAAGTATACCAAATTTCAGCTCAATCAGAGATCGGCAAGGGGTTGAAATTTAACTAAATAAATATACGGGGACAAACCAAATAAAACTGTGTAAAAACGAGTTAGAACAATGATTCCCAACTATTTTATTTTTGCCCAACCTAGTAGAAATCGCCTCGGACTCATCTCATCTATATTTTTTGTATTGTGCAAAGTTTTAAGAATTGCTTGGTTATTTATCTGGTAACACCATCCAATAAAATGTGGATGACGATTAGGGAAGCATGATAGTTTCTCACACGAGATACTTACAAGGACCTGAGTTTTCTGCGACAGAAATACATAGAATATGTTATAAAATAATACATATCATATAATCCGCTTACGTATATGTGATGTAAATATTGTAAATGTAATGTTTTGTAGAGTAAAATAGACATGTAAAGCAAATACAATCAATGTTTTTGCAGTCATTGTAGTACTTTGCCACGTTACTATAGTAGTACTGAATACTGTAGCACTTTTGAGTGTTAAAACCAGTCATTCCAAAATTGTAGGACTTAATCCACCTTTCAATTAATTTTACGAATATTTGTAACAAAAATTGAAAGCTATTTAAAACGGGATATTTACCATGTGAGTTTTTTATTATGAGCTTCCGATACCGAAAGTGTAGTGTGTCGTAACCGTGATCGAGTTCCAAGTGAGAATGCGGACGGTAGTAGTAGCAGTGACAACGGACGAAAAAAGCGAACTCGAAAGAGGGTAGATCGCTATGGTGTGTGGGTAGACCACAACTGACACTCGCAGCAACTTCAGTTACTCCGTGATAATGGCGCATGCAACTGTGCCGAAATATCGGAAGCTCATAATAAAAAACTCACATGGTAAATATCCCGTTTTAAATAGTTTTTGTAATGTTAATGACCATGTTAGCTTAAAATCATATAAAAATTGAAAGAGTTATTTTTTGGTATTTTTCAAAATAACAAAATTTTTGATGAATTACCCTTAATTCCCCTGGGAATCAGGTTTTGAACGGGTTTGTCAATAGATTGTAACCTTAGGCTACCGATTTTTTTAAGTTGACAAATGAAACGATATTCTTTACAATTAACGTCCATGTTCTTCGGGCAATCATTACAGTCAGCACCGTTAGCACAAGAGTGACGCGATAGTCTATCCGCCCTTTCCTGGCTGTATCAATTAAAAAGAGACGGGTAGTCTATCTCGCGAACCGTCAGGTGACAATAATAGTATTACTAGTAGTATTATAATCAGATTGTGTCGGATATTTTCGCGATCTCCGTTGTTGAAGATATTATTGCAGGTGTACCTGTACAACATTTTCGAAATTCACCCAAGTGACAATGTACTACAATGAGAAGTTTTTGACGATAGCTGTATACATCGTCTTTAAGCTATCCGAGGCATTGGTGTTTAGCAAAAGCAACTTTAACCCAAATAAGTAAAGATACAATTTAGACAGACAGCATATAAGCTAAATACGAAATTTAGAAGAATTAAGCGTATATATTTCGTCAACTATTGGTAATTCTAATTAATTTGAGGATGATATTATGCAATATTGATCGACTGACTACGAATTTAATAACAGCTATCACTAACTTTTCTACCGTCATAGTTTATTCTGCAATATAATTTTCAAGCAACAATAGCGTAAGCGCCTTCCACCACGAGGTCCCTTTCAATATACATTATCACATATGACCTTTTCAAGTCAAAGGTACATCATTGTCGGTTATAAATAAGGCGTTACTGCCATAAAAAATATTTAAAACTAAACTTTATTTTCAACCGACAATTATTTACATTTGAAAACGTCACAAACAGTCAGCAGCAAAAGTAGGCAAGCTGGTAGGGTATTCAACATGACCAACACACGCTCTTATTCTCTTAACAATAAAGTCGTGTCCAGCTCATTTTGAACACCCTACCCGCTTAGCTACTTATGCTGCTGTCTGTTCATATACTCAAGGTGCCAGATGAGTATTTTTTTATTAAGAAACTTTAGTAAACGAGACGGTAAAAAGGTCAGCGGTCAAAGAGTAAACATATAAAGGTAAGAAGGTACAGACCGGCGAGTTGTGAGATGTTGTCCGCGGAGCCGAAGCGGTTGGAGCGAGAGAAGAGATGCGCGAACTCCCTCGGCGCGGCCATTACGCTGCCCCCGAGACCCGTGATGCCGTCACGGATGTTGCCTCCTACGCTCCTATCAAAATATTAATGAATACTTATAATAATTTGAAAATGATAGTTTACACTTTCAGTACATAGGGACGTGTGCTTCTGTCAGGATGGCCAAGTCAGAGACGATTAAGTCCGATTTGGTGTATAGTTTGGCCAGTGTCTGTTTCACTTCAAGACAAAGAGAATCATACTATCTCCTTCTTATGCTAGTACTCTTGATACAAAAAAGGGATGAGTAATGAGTATAGCTTATTACTTCCTGTTACTGCACTTATTGGCCAGCCAGACTGTATAACCACAATTTAGTAAACATAAATAAGAAGAAAATGACCAGTTTACATTACATAGGGAGAGGGACGTGTGCTCCTGTCAGGATGGCTAAGGATTTGTACCACGCACAATTAACGGACTCATCAACGTTAAATATGGCGACAGAGCTATCATCCCTTAGAAAATTGACAAACTTTTCATACAAGATTTTTTTAACGGTGACTTTGACGTTAACTGACGGTTGGTCTTTAGAAAATCTGCGACTAGGCCATCCTGACAGAATATGCAATATGCACGCCTTAGTTTATTTAGTATTTTCTTTTGTCTGTGTAAAAAAATCTGTAGTTTATGTAGACACGTGGTTTCATTTAATGAAGTATCCAGTAATCTACATGAAATGAATTATAGTTTCTACTTATTAACAAAAAATAGTTAATATGTGTACAACGCGAAAGTTTTAAATGATATAGTTTCTTCTTAAAATATTTGTCTGTTAACTGCTTCTACTTCTAATCTGTAGGCACTGTTTTTTATTTTACTGAGATGCAGTGGCGGCAGGTCAAGTTTTTCTCAGGCAAGCCGGAGCTTAATTTGGCATAAAATTTCTTCATAAGCTGTAGGAAAACTGTTCAGGTGCCTAAAAATTTGGCTAGTAGACAGGAATCGTGATCTATGGAAGAGCCGCCACTGTTAAGATGTGAAATAAACAATTGTATTGTGTTGTAATTTGTACTCACTTCAACCCTTGCCCCATGTAGCTGAGCACCTCCCTCGGCTGCCGGTGCGCCTGCCCGCTGGAGCCATGTTGCTGCGAAACCACCATCTTCTCAGATCATAGAACAACTCTTACTCCGGCCCTAGCGTAGCCATGAAGAATAGAGCAAGCGGCGGTTAATGCAAGCTTATGCCGCTGTTAGTGTTCTTTTAAACTTTGGTATCCTTTAGATTTAGATTATAAATAAATTTACCTTGAGTTCCGACGTATCGACACAGGTTACACTGGTCATTTGTCCGTGATTATAGCTAGGGATATACGTACAGATCTGCCCGCTGGATTTATCCGGCGGATATGTCCGGATAGGACACGGGTTTGTCTGCGGACACATCTGAATAGCGCCATACATGCACGGATCTGCGGGCAGATCTGTGCGATCTCTAGCTAATGGGTAATGACCAGTGTAACCTGTGTCAAAACGTCGGAAGTCAAAGTAAATTTAATTTATTTCGCGTTAGACCCGTCAAATGTTCCGTTTAATATGTGTACAAAACGCGAAACTTTTCAACGTTAAAATTATCGATATCGAAATTAAACAGTCTCTAAAATTAGGGACACTTATGACATGTATGTCGTTCTGTAATGATGTAATAAAATTACGTTATCATTTTGCGAACTTAGCAATGTTATATGCATTTCCCCATAAATACTCATATATTGTCTTTTATACATATACATTTAAAAAACTCTGATGAAACTAAATATAGTTGCAAACTTTTTAAAAGTATGGTTTCACAATAAAAATAATTCACTAATATTAAGTGCCCTGCCAAGTACTATTTTCTCTCTAAACAGTTCTCTTATAAAATAATAAGAAAGCATAATGCGATCTCCACGTGCCAAGGGTCCTACTGAAAAAAAAAAGGTTTATACTAAAAATCTACTATCTCTATACATTTGCCATATTCTAGTGACACGAGTGACGAATTTCGAATAATGATTTCATTATTTTCCATCAGGACATTAAAATAATGCAAACAATAAGAAATTACTTGAGTCAAAGTTGGTTGAAACTTGGCTGGTCGATTGCGCCAGCATAGGTTAATTCATAATTGTCCGGTCGACGTCAACAATATGTTTACACTTTTGCACCTTACTCCTTTGTAATAAGTAATAATGTCCAAAAGTCTAAACATATTTTTGACGTCGACTGTACCAGTCAGTCCCACAAATAGATTCAAATTCCTGTATCTTGTTTTAATTTTCTGACCTGTACGTCTAGCATGACTTACGTTGTGGCGCGACTCTCCATACTTCAGGCGCGACTCGAAGTATGGAGTCGCGCGCGACAGCGCATGTCATGCTAAGCGGCCTGGATGCTAGCCCTTTAAGCCAAATTCCTTATAACAATACATCTGACAGGTATTACCGAGTTCAGAATCGCATGGCCAATTTACCAATGAATTCATTCATAAATTGGTCATGCTATTTTGAACCCGATGGTACAACCTAATCTACGCTAGCGCTATCTGGCAAAACCGTTGACAATTGCCTTCTTACAGTGATGTTATTTTTGTTAGATCGCACCATTTTATGCCCCGAATAGAATAGATTATAATTATAACTGTAGGACCCCAGGAGATTCAGCCAATTCTACTATATTCTTCACGGCTTCAAAAACATCCATACTCACCTCCCAATTCTTGATCCTCTTATTGTATCCTTCTAGCTTCTTCTGAAGCTGCGCGATGCAGAGCGCGGACTTCTGGTTCTTCTTCTCGAATACTGCTTTGACGCGGGGAAGCTGCTGCTTGTCGGCATTGGCGGCTACTTTCAGGTACTCGTTGACGTTGTCTGTGCAAAAATATATCGTTGATTACCGAATGAGCGGGAGTGTAAGCGAAGCTATTTACAAACAACTTCTCGTTGCTGGGACGTCGATTCGGCATTTCGATCGCTTTTTGATTTTGAGAATTTGTTCGACGGTAACTTTAGTGTCTTTAGTAACGTTTTTCTGATCTTTATCAAATTTGTTGGGGTTTTAGCAGAGATATATAAAATTTCAGAGTTGGTTTATGGACTTAGAAGGCAAATAAAATCTTCATGAGTCTAGTTATATTGGTCAACGCGTTTGCAAGTAAATCGCGAGTTCTCAGTTCGAGGCGGACTACTAGTTTTAAAGAAAAAATCCTTAGATTTCTCCAGGATCATTGTCATCAGAATTCTGGTAAAGGCATATATTTGTGCGTTTGTCACAGATATTTGTTTCTGACTTATATTAATCTATGTCTATCTATAGAGCTTCCTGTAGGACTAGGTCGACTTGTGTAAAATTGTCCCATAATATATATTCAAAGTCTTGGTCTTACCATCTCGTATAGTCTGCTCCAATCGTATCAGCTCCTTAGTTCGTTCGACTTTGCTCTGTAAGTGCATGATGGCGGCTTGCGCTTTCGATGACGTCGTGTTTGCGGCATCGTTGTCGTCTGGAAAACAAAATGAAGTGTAGGTATTCATTCAACCTCACAAGCCTTAAAAAACTTGTTTTTTTTATGTCGGTAAATCATAATGCAAAAACAAGATGATTATAATAGCGTCATTTGAAGACTGTGAATAATAAGTAAGAAAACTCTTGCATACTGTTAAAATCTGCATAAAACAGAAGTACTACAAATTGTCGGTTTATTTTTAGTTGATGCCAAAAAGCTAGTAGGTTCTTACATTTTATTTGAAGAATAAGAAGTACCATCGGATTCATAAGTGCATACCAAATGTATCAATGAATTCGTTTATAAATTGGGTATGCAATATGAACCCCATGGTACAGTCAGCATCAATAGTATCTTCCTACAGGAAGGCCGCAAAAATATGTGACACGCTCCTTTGTAGAGCCTTAGAAGCGTGTCACATATTTTTGCGGCCTTCGTATATAAAGATACTGTTGATGTTGACTGTACCTATCCTATACCTACTGCTAATTAATTTACAGTTTATACAAGTTTTTATTAGTCGCAAAATTTTCAGAATTTACTTACTCTTGAACAAATTAGCCAAACTCTGGCGTAGTTCTGGCAAAATCATACTTATTAAATTATTTGCAAAATAATTTAAAAGTTGTACACTTTCACTGCCAAGAAAACACTAAAATTTAAACCTTACGCATGCGCAATAAGGTATAATTTAGACTGCTAATAGATTTACACCTATTTCAATGAACTGTTAGTTCACTACTTTTTATCACAAGTTTGGGTTAAAGTACAATTCTAAGCAAACTTAAATACGTCTTGACAAGGTCACGGCAGTAATGGAACTAGCAAAACAACGTTTCTGGTTTTCACGCTAAAATGTTATGAAACGGGCTGTTATAGGTATTTATTTCGGTAGTTGAATATGCTTATCAGTAAACATTCGATTGTATTAATTATTCTTCCCAGGAATGTAGTAATTGAAAAATATTGTTTATGCCATGAATGGTATTTTAAGAAGAAAAAAGCGTATTTTATTAACAACATAACATTTGAGTTTCAAATTCCATCATCAAATTCTAAATGTATTTACGTCACTCTGGGCGGTAAGTGAGATTTGTCGCCCACGGGCGCAGCGGCAAATCTCACTTCACACCCAGGACTCCTGGGCCAGGAGACGATGCCTATTACAAAATTGACATGTATGTATTGTTCAATTGCATTTTGTTTTATTTTATTTGTAAGCACGTGACATTGTTTCCATACATTTGTATTGTAAATAGTTTCTTTTATATGACGATCTTTTAGTGAAAGCGTTTTGTTTTATCTGATGTAAAATACTTTCTTATGTCTTATGTCTTTTTCTTTAAGAAATAAACAAATCTAATCTAATATGTTCTACGGTTGCCGCGATAGTTATTCATGAAATAAAACAATTTTGAACGGATTATATCGCGTATAATCCGGGTCGACCCGTGACCACGAACGCTGTAAAGTGTTCGAAACGTCGGGATGTAATTTAAAATTCAGTATACGCGATATAATCCGTTCAAAGTTGTTTTATTTCAAATCTAATCTAATCTAATCTAAAATAGTGTACGCCCTGTTATGGTCCTTGCCTTCGGTTCGGGCCACAAATGCCCGCGATCTGAGCCGTTCTTTATTTTACCGCCCTAGGTACGTAATGTACCTACTATAAAGTACCTAAACTGAAATAGATGTCGTGTACTTCAGAAAAAGTGACAAAATCCTCCGGTGTCCGAGGCCAGATTTGAACTGAGGTCTTCAGCATTCGCGGCTGCCGCCCTGACCACTGGACCACCTGGTCACGGCGGGATCTGTCGAATTTTCTCAAGTATATGCAATCTCTGAATTTGAAACGGCTAGGCGCCGTTGAGTATACTCTAAAGTAAGCGCATGCAATATATGTACTTGGTGCAAATTAAATATAATTTGATTTGCATCAAAATTCATCAACAAGTATGTAATATAATTACCATGATTCGTGTAGTCACCATCAGACCCTGAAAAAAAAAGAAAACGATTAGGTTACTACTTGAGGACAAAACGACTACTTGGCAATAGTACCGCTCCACAAACTCGGAACACGATTTGCCATATTAGCTTAAGGAAATGTCGGACATACAGTGTCGATTAGGACCATCAGTCAATCATTCTTATATGAAGGGTACACGGAAAGAACATGTCTAGTCCCTTTTTTCGTAAAATGAGATTTTTGTATCAAAGTCTGTAACAGCTGGAATTTTTACATAAATCCACTTTTTAATTCATAAAAACCATCTAATTGCGAAAATAGTATGGTTAATTAAATGGTTCCAAACTTTAAATCCGCTATAACTCAAAATGTTGTCAAAGTGACTAGACATGTTCTTTCCGTGTACCC
This sequence comes from Pammene fasciana, assembly GCA_911728535.1. NCBI lineage: Eukaryota > Metazoa > Arthropoda > Insecta > Lepidoptera > Tortricidae > Pammene > Pammene fasciana. Next base: position 6,163,927 of record OU452295.1, read on the forward strand.
TTCATATGGTTCTCAAAAATATCTCCACATTATCGCCTACATTTAACGTAACAAAAATATATATCCAAGACTTTACGCCTTGATAATAGAGTCGTGGCTACATATTTTTGGCACATTAAATGTTTCCATATTTTCAGACGTGACTGTGCAGTCGCCATCAGATATATCGGAGCAGCAAAGGTGGTCACAAATATCTGAACAACGCCTCTATTGGCAAGGCGATAAAGTGCATGCACTCAACATGTTCAGATATTTTTGAGTATATTGGCCCCTCCGATATATTTGATGGCGACTGTACTACATTTACCATTAATAGAGAATCATCAGCTGAGCTGAGCTGGACATGTTCAAAATTATCTTAACGTAATTTATTTGTTAAATGACAAATACTTTTCTGAAAACCCATCAAAATCGGTTCAGCCAAACGCGAGATAATCGCGAACAAACATACGGGTCAAACTGAGAACCTCCTTTTTTTTGAAGTCGGTTAATAAAAGAGTGAGAAGGCGTGAAGATGTTTTTGAACACTCTACTCGCTGAGTTACTCTACTAACGACACAAACAATCATGATATCTATTTATCGTTTTTACACCAAAAGTTCGTAGACCAACCAGACGCTATGCTAATTTGTCTACCAACGATGTCCGATTCAAAATTGGATTAATTTCATATATACATATTCATAAAGTGGACTATACAAGTCCATCCAAGTTCACGTATTGCGTTCGTTGCCAAGTGACGTCACAAGTGCGAGTGCACTGACTGATGTCGGACGATAAATAATACGATAGCACGTGTGCGTTCGAGACTGTTACTCCCTGTTACTGAGATTGCCTCGGAGATCACGGGCGCTAACGCGAATATTGAGATTAGAAATCATAGAAATATAAATAAAAAAGACGTGATACCACGAAGATAAAATATAAGCCGCGGTCTCGTGCGTTACGACACGCTCGAAACGTCAGAAAAATAATAAAAATAAGTGTACGCGATTAAGTCCCGCTTGTGTCAAAATAATGAGTGAAAATCGCGTGTTTATTAAATCATCATCATCATCTCAGCCATAAGACGTCCACTGCTGAACATAGGCCTCCCCTTTAAGGGGGGGGGGGGGGGTTTCCATATGCGCCACGCTTGGCAGGCGGGTTGGCGCGCGCAGTTTTTTTATTTATTGTTGTTTAGGCTTTCGGAAGATGCTGCTGCCCATCTCCCGGTATATTCCCTTAGCAGACTCCTACTGCAACCACGGGACGACATGGCTGGGGACAATTCTAAGGCCGGGCACCCCACGGCATGATCAGCACGGCATTTATTAAATCAGTACATAAATTATATTGTGTAGTTGGCAAATCAACACTGTTTAGTATGCGTGTACTTTGTAACTTTCTCAAAAGTTTTAAATATAAGCGTAGCGCCATCGTCACGCTCCCAAAATAGAGGTACGTTGGCAATACATTGCCATTTTAACGCAGCACCTACGTAACGTAACGGCCAGGCGCCATGAACGTGATTAACATAGTATGATGTACCGGTGTACTCGTACAGTCGCCATCAGATATATCGGAGCGGCCAGGGTACTCAAAAATATCTGGACATGCACTTTATCGCCTTGACAATGGAGGTGTTGTTCAGGTACTTGTGACCACCATGGCCGCTCTGATATATCTGATGGCGACTGAACGAGTGCGATTTATTCGAGTTGATCAAAGGTCAAAGTGCCTTGTGAATTTAATTGTCTTTATTCCTTTTTTTATTTACGCGGATCGACAATCAAATGCCGTGTAATAAAATCCTTCTTCTTCCTAGCGTTTGTCCCAGCTTTTTGCTCTATTGAGCCTGGGGTCCGCTTGGCAACCTAATCCCAGGAATTGGCATAGGCACTAGTTTTTATGAAAGCGACTGCCATCTGACCTTTCAACCCAGAGGGGAAACTAGGCCTTGTTGGAATTACGTCCGGTTTCCTCACGATGTATTCCTTCACCGAAAAGCGACTGGTAAATACCAAATGATATTTCGTACATAAGTTCCGAAAAACTCAGTGGTACGAGCCGGGGTTTGAACCCGCGACCTTCGGTTTGAAAGTCTGACGTCTTACCGCCAGGCCACCAGCGCTTCAAAACTTTAACTTTAGGTACGTTTAAAAAAATAATGACATCAGTGTTATACATAATCTAAAATTGGTTCCGTATCAGTCACAAAAGTGTAGTTATTCTTTGATGATTTGCCCACTGATTATTTAACTATGGATAGGGTTGTTAACACAATGCGCACAAATAGTGCACGTATCATAGATTGAACCTCAGTGATTGGCCATAAAGGCGTACCTCTATACGCTCGTGAGCTATACTCGTCGGCTAATGATAGGTAAGACGCCCTGTTAGGACTATGCTAAACGGCGGGGATGACATCTATTGGTGCCTATAGGCTTCACTTTTAAAGCGTGCTAATATATCTATAAGTTATTTATCATAGATTGAACCTTATTGCTTAGACATAAGGCGTACCTCTATACGCTTGTGAGCCGTACTCGTCGGCTAATGATAGGTAAGACGCCTTGTTAGCTATGCTACACGGCGGAGATGACATCAATTGGTGCCTATAGGCTTCACTTTTAAAGCGTGCATTTATATCTGTAAGTAATTTATCATAGATTGAACCTTATTGCTTCGACATAAGGCGTACCTCTATACGCCGGTGAGCCGTACTCGTCGGCTGACGATAGGTAAGACGCGTTGTTAGGGCTGTGATACACTGAGGCTGCGTACTCGCCCGGCGCTATGATGCCGGCAATGATCTTCTTTTGAGGAGAATCTTCTAGACTGAAAATAAATTATGACATGTTAGGTACGTTTTGAAACGTGTTGCGGAGTTAGTATAGTCACTGAAACTAGTATTTATCGTAGAGCCGACTACAGGTAGTTAACTCAAGCGTGTTTTGGTATCGTCACTTCGATCGAGGCGAAAATGGTTGGCCAATCCTGTAACCTAGCTAGAAGGCCTACCAGAGGACTGCAACTAAGGTCCCGCGAGTTCGACTTGATGATATTTAGCTCCTGCATACTGCACGGTTAGCACTAATGTGCCCTGACAGTCGCACGCGAGATCGATCAATCAGTCCCTTTCTAGTTAATGCAGTTAGAGAGAGGTGGTGAGACTCACTTTCTAGGTCCCGGTACAGCGGATTGTTACCTAAGTCCTGCGAGTGCGACTTAACGACGTATCCTAATGGACGTGTAGTACTCACTCTCTAGACGCGCTGCCGGTGGTAGTTAGCGGACTGCTGCCCAGGTCCCGCAATAGCGGACTGTTGCCTAAGTCCCGCGAGTGTGACTTGACGACGTATCCTACTGGACGTGTAGTACTCACTCTCTAGATGCGCTGCCGGTGGTAGTTAGCGGACTGTTGCCCAGGTCCCGCAACAGCGGACTGTTGCCCAAGTCCCGCGAGTGTGACTTGACGACGTATCCTACTGGACGTGTAGTACTCACTCTCTAGATGCGCTGCCGGTGGTAGTTAGCGGACTGCTGCCCAGGTCCCGCAACAGCGGACTGTTGCCCAAGTCCCGCGAGTGCGACTTGATGACGTATCCTACTAGACGTGTAGTACTCACTCTCTAGACGCGCTGCCGGTGGCAGTTAGCGGACTGCTGCCCAGGTCCCGCAACAGCGGACTGTTGCCCAAGTCCCGCGAGTGTGACTTCACGTGGTGCGCGACGCGGTCACCGTGCCGCGACGACGAGCTCGAGGATGGCTCCTGGAGAGGAAACAATAGAATTTATTGAACGATCATAACAGTTTGGTATAATAATCATGAAGTTAACGGTATAACGCCATCAATAACGACGATTTAAATATTTAGTTATCACTCCGCTATCCAAAACTCATCTTAAAATTAAGTAGCTATAGTCATGTCACCAAAATACAGGGTGGAATTTATTTAGCGCAATAATTGAAAGTAAACTATAAATTTTGGCATCACATAATCATGTATTTGTTCTTTATTGGGCACCCTAAAGTAGCCACGAGTAAATAGCAAAGAATCGTAATCTTTACAAACCTAAGATACTTTTTACTAGTACTTACACACAGCAAGCCAATACTTAACTGACGCAAGAACATTTACTTAAGTGTAATAAAAATATTCTTGACAGTAAAAGAAACAAGTGTGTAACAATTTGTTACGTAAACTGTATCCATATCAGTTACGTCATATTAAAGAGTAGGCACAAAAAACAGGGGGTGTTGCCAAGTGGGACAGTAGCTACGCGGCAAAAACACGGATTCACGAGTATTATACATTCATTGCAACGTTTCGCGTTAACGAGTAATCCAAATGTATTAAATAATCTATAATATTGCCATTACATTTGTATGCTAACTTAGACACTAAGGGTAGGTTGCACCACGCACAATTAACAGACTCATCAACGTTAAATATGGCGACGGAGCTGTCATCCCATAGAAAACTGTCAAACTTTTTATACAAGATTTTTTTTACGATTACGTTTACATTCACAGACAGTTTGGTGCAACCGGCCCTAAGACATTGTAAGTAACAATTGTTATGGGCTCCCGGGCCTGAAATAAATGTATATTTATTTATTTATTAAATTACTCTTAGTAGCGAATAATTCCAAAAAAAATTTACAAGCGCCATCAGATATATCGGAGCGGCCATAAATATCTGAACAACGCCTCTATTCTTAAGGCGATAAAGTGCATGTTCGGATATTATTAAATGCTCCAATATATTTGATGGCGACTGTACCATTTTTTTTCCAATAAGTTAATCTTTATGAAAGTAATTTTTGAGTTTATAGCATTTGGTTCTGTTCTGTCAAAAATATCTTACAAAGAATTCAAGTTTACGAATAAAAGTAATCTTATGATAAATAGCAGACTTTTTAAAATCATACAATAAATTCAAAAAAAGCGAACTTACTTTATCTAACATCCAGTTTAAAAGGATTATATTAAACCAACATTTTCTCCCCGCCTATTGTGTAAAAAAGGCACCTTCCAGTGACGTTCAATTCGAGTACACCTATTTCAACGCCAACTGACAAGCACACAAAAACACTACTTAACCCTTTTTAACACCAACATGTTACAGCTTTATCGTGACATTTACTGGAATTGGCTTACACTTTTATGAATACTGGGTAACATTATAGAAATTATCATATTTGAAAATAAATTAGATAATAACTATATACCTAACTTAAGTATTTATCCAAATATAGAATAATATATTGCCTACAAACAATGAAGTATATAAAGTACCTAATCCTACACATTGAGCGACCTAATGTTTAGTAGTGTGTGTCAAAAGTCAATGTGAAAACCACTTATAAAATTATTATTATTTATTTTATTTAAACTTTATTGCACATAACATAAAAATGTACAAATGGCGGACTTAATAAAATAAATAAAAGAATAAAAGATACTAAGTAAATTTTCCTTTTTTTAATATTCAAAGTCAACTTGTGTTTCATGTAAGCGCTCAATATTGGGATCAAAAGGTAATTTCTGATAACGTTTTCGAGATCATCCTGTATGTAATGACAACATGTCATAGTAATAAAATGTCAATTACGTCCTATCAGTACATTAACCACAAGTTTACCTACTGTGAGTACAGTCGCCATCAGATATATATGAACGGTCTTGGCCTACAACGCTTCTATTTTCAAGGCGATAAAGTGCATATTTAGATATTTTTGAGTACCTTGGCCGCTCAGATATATCTGATGGCGACTGTACATAGTTCCCACACATTAAATTTGACACCATCCAATAATTATATCCCCTAATGTCTCTATTGTGTTCATTGTTAGCTCCCGCATCTTTAGGTTATATCGTTTTTATATAAAAGGACGTATCTGAATTAAAAATGTACGGCATTTAATACCTTTTGTTTGGAGAGATGTATTTATACGGGATGCCGACACCCTAATAGCTACTTTGAGGTGTTATTTTTTATACAAATATTATTCAAAGGAAAGTACGTATCAAATTTTCAATTAATGCCATGGTACTCTATATCAGTACATTTGTACCATTTTTAGGGTTCCGTACCTCAAAAGGAAAAAAAACGGAACCCTTATAGGATCACTTTGTTGTCCGTCTGTCTGTCTGTCTGTCTGTCTGTCTGTCTGTCTGTCTGTCTGTCTGTCTGTCTGTCAAGACCATTTTTCTCAGGAACGCGTGGAGGTATCAAGCTGAAATTTATACCAAATACTTAAGTCTATTGTCCCTTGAAGCTGTGAAAAAATCAAACTTAAAAGCCAACGCAATCAAAAGATACAGTCGTTTATGCTGCAAATTTTAGAGTTTTCGGCACTCGCAAAACCTACGGGGTACTTCCCATGAACTCAGAAACTTGAAATTTGGCACGAAGCAACGTCATATAGCATAGACAAAGGAAAAATTATAAAAAGTAGACATTTTTAGTAAAATCATACAAAAATATATATTTAAAATTTTAAACTTACTACCTTTTTCCTCGTAAACGCGTGAAGTTATTAAGTTGAAATTCATGTCAAATACTCAGGGCTATAGGACTTTTCAGATGTAGCAAAACCAAACTTTTATGTCAACGCAATCAAAAGAAATAGCAATTTAAGTTGCATATTTTGAAACTGAGTACTCGCAAGAAACTCAAAACCCAAAGGGTACTTCCCGTAGACTCAGAAACTTGAAACTTGTCACGAAGAAACTTCATGTAGCACAGACAAAGGAAAAATTACGAAAAGTAGATTTTTTTTGTAAAATCATACAAAAAAATATATTTTAAATTTTAAACTTACTACCATTTTCCTCGTAAACGCGTAAAGTTATTCAATTGAAATTCATGTCAAATACTCAGGGCTATAGTACCTTTCAGATGTAGCAAAACCAAAGCTTTATGTCAACGCAATCAAAAGGAATAGCAATTTAAGTTGCATATTTTGAAACTGAGTACTCGCGAGATACTCAAAACCTAAAGGGTACTTCCCGCAAGCTCAGAATCTTTAAACCTGGCACGAAGCAACATCTTATAGCACAGACAAAGGAAAAATTATAAAAAGTAGACATTTTTAGTAGAATCATACAAAAAATATTTTTTTAAATTTTAAACTTACTACCTTCTTCTTCGTAAACGCGTAAAGGTATTAAATTGAAATTCATATCAAATACTCAGGTCTATTATGCCATTCAGCTGTGGCAAAAACAAACTTTCATGTCAACGCAATCAAAAGAAATAGCAATTTAAGTTGCATATTTTGGAGATGAGTACTCGCAAGAAACTCAAAACCTAAAGGGTACTTCCCGTAAACTCAGAAACTTGAAACTTGGCACGAAGAAACTTCATATAGCAAAGACAAAGGAAAAATTACGAAAAGTAGACATTTTTAGTAAAATAGTACTTAAAATATTTAAAAAAAATTTAAACTTACTACCTGTTTCCTCGTAAACGCGTAGAGGTATTGAATTGAAATTCATATCATATACTCAGCTCTATAATACCTTTCTGCTGTAGCAAAACGAAACTTTCATGTCCACGCAATCATAAGAAATAGCAATTGTTTTAGGTTTTTACGGAACCCTCGGTGCGCGAGTCCGACTCGCACTTGGCCGGTTTTTATATGTGGCTTTTATACGGTGGGTCAAAAAAATTCTAAGGCAAGCTGAAGCTTGATTTCGCTTAAGTTTCTTCATGAGCTGTAGGAAAACTGCTCAGGTGGTTAAAAATTAGGGAAACCGATGGGAATCGTGTTCTATGGACGCGCCGCCACCTATATCGAAAATTTACAATCCTCTTATCCACAAAACTATGAAAATCTTTTTTTTTCTTAAGTGTTTATGAATTAAGCCAATATAGCTCAAATTCGGATAACTCAGTCATACCAGAGACTATAGAGATATAGACGACCACAGCCTAAGAACTTTTTGAAGCTCATGTCAATCGCACCATCTATGTCAAAGCCACCTAATGACACCGAAAATTTAAGAGAAATGTCACCTGCACTGCTGCTCCACCTAGTAGCTACTAGTGTACTACTAGTACGCTATTTGTTACTAGGTGGAGTAGCAGTGCAGGTGACATTTCTCTTACATTTTCGGTATCATTAGGTGGCTTTGACATAGATGGCGCAAATGATATGAGCTTCAAAAAGTTCTTAAGCTGTGGTCATCTATATCTCTATAGTCTCTGGTCATACTTAAAATAAGTGCTAAAACATGTATATCATCACCGCAAAGTTTACGGATACTAAAGAAAACCTATGTTCATATAATTTACTATAAATACAGACCCATAGGAAATGAAATTAAAACTTACCTGACTGTAAGAGATTACGTCTCTTGTGGCAACATCATTCTCACTTTACACAACAACAGATTACCGATTACCAACCTAACAACATTAACTACAAACTCTATACATCTATCGTGCCAATCGTCGAACCGAAGTAGAACAACGCTCTCAATTTCGCACATGATGTCTTTACGAGATTTTTACACCCGAGTTTCTAATTGGCATCAAACTTGTTTAGCACTTTAGGAGTTTGATAGACAGGCTTGTATATAAAAACAGTTTTTACACTGCACTAAAACTTTCAAGCACTTCGTTTAAAGACGACGTAACTATGGAAGTGAGACTAACTACGGACTATTAAGTGTGTACGTTACTACGGAAGTGAGAAGACTAACTACGTACTATTAAATCAAAACAGTTGAAAATGAAGATAGATAATGATAGTGCTGATTGATTGTCTTGTTTGCGTTTAACATAATTTAGATTAGATCAATGAGCAGATACAATTAATACGACATTAATGACGTAAGTACTTAAGGACCTCCATTAGCGTATTAAACTATGTATAGGGTCGTTGGTTCCGTCACTAAAGTAGTATTTTTAATTAAAGACAGTAATTTGACAGCTCTTGCCATCAAAGTAGTTTATAATGTTTGACAGATGCTGTCAGATTCAGGGCCTTTAATTAAAAATACTACTTCAGGTAGCTACGCATTCAGTTCAAAAATATATTAACTTTCCAGTGAATTTTTCAGCTAATGTTAATATCAAGTCGGTGGGTACAAAAGGATTATAGAATTGAATTGAAACATCGCATAACCGGGAAGACCTCGGAGTGTCGGACCTTTGCAATAAACTTAAATAGATAAGTTTAAGGTCAATACATGCTGTTCATGAATCTCAATTGTTTGAACTCGCCCTACCTTTGCGTGGTGCTATAACGACAGGTGAGCTATACAAATAGAGCTGAGCGTCTCTTACTAATACATAATTCATGGGTGAGAAAGTGAGGATGCTGTATATAATATTACTCGCTTTTTGGGGGATTAGAATTGACGGTCGGTTTCGCTCAAGTATCTTTTTTTTTTCAACCATATTTCGGGAAAAAATGGCTATAAGAGGCAAAATGGCGTAATTCGCGTGCAAAACCATAGTAATGACTTCACTACATAGTATATTAAACAAAGTCGCTTCCGCTGTCTGTCTGTATGTATGCTTATATCTTTAAAACCACACAACGGATTTTGGTGCGGTTTTTTTAATAGATAGAGTGATTCAAGAGGAAGGTTTATATGTATAATAATTGCACCCGTGCGTAGCCGGGGCGGGCCGCTAGTAATAAATATAATTTCATGCGAAGCGAACAATCATGAAGATGTAGGTGAAGGAGATTTTACGCTAACCCAAGGATTTGCCGGACGATTGGAACAGAGATCAAACGAATGCGGTAACGGATGTTATGCTGATGTTTTCTTGGATTAATTGGGTTTATTGAGCTACTCGTTATTGGTGTGAACACGGCTATAAGAGTAAGTAGTTCATATTTAAATCGCGTGCCCTTTTCTAATTGCGTCATAAAGCTGATTGCGAATGGCAAAGATTTGAGTAGTTTCGCGATGACAAACCCGAAGAAGAAACATTGTTTCTGATCGGCTTAAATTTCGACGCTTTCATTCGATATTTTGATATAAATTTGATACGTATATGCTAAACACTCTTAGCTTCTCTTAGCGACAGTAAACATGCCATAAAGCTTTGCTGGCCCGTATTCAATATGCAATATCGGATGGTCGTGAGATTTCGGCGCCACTCGGGCTTTGGCAGTGCTTGTTTTGCGAAACAAGATCCAATTACATAGCTTATTTATTACATGTAGTTAAGTAATTTCGAAAATAATATTAATTCCGATGGATATTTTGTCCGTCGAAAATATATGACCAGCGGTCATACTTATTGTACGGACTGACGTTTATCTGACGTGGCTGTTATGGCTATTATTTTTTGTTGCATATTTGTATAAGGATGTCAAAAAAGTTTTTCACTCGGAGTTTTTTAAAGCAAGTGACGTCAAAGCGAATTTCAAGGAGACCTTCAGAACTGTGCAACTGTCTCTTATTCAAACCCAGTTAATTATTCAGTGGATTCAGGGAATACTTCGATTATAAACTGAATAATCGTGGGAAAGGTATGACATTTATACACCTGAGAGACAACTGTCAAGGCTTATTCAGGTTTTTTTGATATGCGAATATTCTGCTTATTACCATACCAGGAATGAGTGTTCAGCATATCGTTCGCGGTAACTTGATCACTCTAATGTACCCACTGCTGTGCCCAGGGCTTTGTTACACAAAAGGATTTGATCGACAGTCGCCACGCCTGACCTTTGGATCTCATTGCAGATATGTGTGTCTGACTAGTTTTAAGCAAAGTAAACCTTTCAAATATCAGACCAAAGCTTAAAAAGAACCTCAATAAATAGATCACAATGCCTCGTCTCGTTCTATCACAAAATATACGTATGTTATACTCCTCAGTGGAGAAAAAATAACTGGTTTAAATGAAATAGGCGGCCCGGCCTTGCGGCTAATGACCGGAATTATTTGAAGTGATGGACAGATTGCCTTATCTACGATTTCTGCACTCTAGTTGTAGTTGAATAAAATGGTACTTTATGGGATTATTGGACCACTGTATTTATTTCCTAATAATTTTGAAACCTACCAGTGTTTAACTAAGGAATCGCAAACTTTAAATTAATGTGTAAAAACCCTCACGATTTTTCAAGAAATTAGAAATTAGCAAAGATCTTTGTCGACTATGTTTGCGTAATCCATATTATAAAAAAAATTGAATGATTTTGTTTCACCAAAAGACGGGAATGGCGGGATATATAAAGGATAGGACCTTTACAAGGACTGGATAAGTGGATATGTATGTTGTCGCAATGAGACCGGCACACAGGATCCGCGCCGGCTCCATAAAAGATGACGTTAGCGACTGGCTCGTGAAACCGAGGCTGACTAACCTTTTGACGGGTAAGGGTGTCAGAAATTATGCGAAATCGACTGACTTCTGCTGAGCTGGCCACGCTGCACTTGTATCATGGAGTGTGTCTGGGATCTCTAATCACACTGTGGAGCGAGGTGGAGGGCGACTGCATGCGGGACCTGATGGCGTCGGTGACTGCCGGCTCGCGTGTCTCCGTACAGGACGGCGACCGGCTCCTGCTGGCGATGCTACACGTGTATCCTGGAGTGTCTCAGAGCTCTGTACTCACGCTGTGGAGCGCGGTGGAGGGCGACTGCACGCGGGAACTGATTCCGTCGGTGACTGCCGGCTCGCGTGTCTCCGTACAGGATGGCGACGCTGCACGTGTATCCTGGAGTGTCTCAGGGCTCTGTACTCACGCTTTGGAGCGCGGTGGAGGGCGACTGCACGCGGGACCTGTACGGCTACCATGAGTTTGACATTGACATTTTACATTAACGAGTAACGAATTTTCTATCTGTGCATCTCGTTTACACTAATATGTTACAATTACAAGCAAGATGCACAGATAGAACACTCGATACTCCTTCTCGAAAACGTCAATGTCATAAGTGTCATAACTCATGGTAAGTGTACTGATGGCGTCGGTGACTGCAGGCTCGCGTGTCTCCGTACAGAATGGCGACGCTGCACGTGTATCCTGTAGTGCCTCAGGGCTCTGTACTCACGCTGTGGAGCGCGGTGGAGGGCGACTGCACGCGGGACCGGATGGCATCGGTGACTGCAGGCTCGCGTGACTCCGCACAGGATGGCGACTGGCTCCTGCTGGACCCGACGCTGTGCCCATGGCCCACATGCAGTGTATCCATGGTGTATTGACCTTTAAAAGAGCACAGATCACTTATTATATCAGTAGTATGCATCTATCATAAAACAGTGGAGAAAAACAAGGAAAAGTATCAATTATCGAAATTAATATTCCCGTCACGGTCACGTCCGTAGTTAGAAATACGAGTATATTAGAATAAAATGGTAATACAATGTCAAGGGTAGAATGGAATGGTAATACAGACGGCGACTAGACAGCCTAAATGAGAGGAAGGCGTTCATAAAATAACAATATTAGCAGAGCCTAGCCTATTAGGTATGATTCTCTCCAACAAAATTGACATCACATTTTTTATAGTATTTAGTTTCTTTTTTATATTTTGCTAAAGACTCAAAGTACTTAATACTCGGATTACTTCACTTTAAATATCGAAAATTCAGGGATCTTTATTATGTAACTAGTTGTGAGCGCTGTGCCGCCCGCATGGGAGTCGGTCTACCTCATTTCTAGACGGGCAGACAGAATTACTTAGAAACTTATACCGTAGTTACAAATAGGAGTACTCACAAACTAAACCTTAAGAGTAGTCATAACAGCGAGTGTTCGCTGTTTCAATTCATAATAAACTTGATAGTAAGATGTCGGGGTTGCTCGGCGTCGGCTCCATTCCTGGATATATCTGAAAAAAAGAGAGAATAGGTTACTATAGTTTGGCCAGGGATTATTTTACTTCAAGCATAGACAGAGAGAATCATACTGTTTCTTTCTTACGTTAGTACCTTCACTACTAAAAAAAGGATGAGTATAGCTTATTGCTTCCACTGTTACCGCTTTTTTTGGCTAGCCAGATTGTATACGTGTTTGTTTATAAAACACGTATACGTATACAAAGGAAATGCCAGAGGCATCAACTCCATCTTGAAAGAGCTCAACATCACGACACGGTAGAGAATACTCCAGAAGGCCTACTGCGAACTTCGAATTCATTCTTTTGCTCTTATTAGTAAGTGCGATAGAAAGAGGGAGATGACGAAATTTCGACGTACGCGGCCCGGTAGATAGGCCCTACTGATATAGAATGGGAAGATCCGGGATTTCTCAGTTCCAGTTTTGTTTTTGTATAGAAAACTAATCCCGGGAGCACACTACTAGGCGGCTGATATGCACTCAATGTATAGCACATAATTCTAGGCCGAATGTATAGCAAACGTGCTCGGAGTGGGGCACGCATGAGATGATTCAACGTTGTGAAGAAGTCGGCTTGCAGTCTACGTGGCCCATTTCACTCTATCAAAACAAACTACATGCAGTCGCAATCCTCAGCGGTAAGGAATCAAGAAAGAAAAAGATTCAAAGAAAGTTTCAGTCAATAGCAAGACAGTACCTGATGGTAGTATTTTTGAGCAAATTAACTTTAAAGATTTGTAAATTTCATATGATTTTGTGGTATATCTGCACTATATCAGGTTCCAAGCTGTATCAGATACATATATCCTATAGTTATATTTGTATTATGTTTTTGTATTTTCACACTGTTTAGGTAGGTACTAGGACAGCTGTCATTTCACATAGCAATTATGGTTATGGCATAGGAAAATGACGATGCCATGAGGTCATCATTTTAAACTGGAGGATACTCTTCGACCACAAATTGAGGTTAAAAGAGAGGGAAATATAGAGAGCTGCGCTGCGTCTCGTTTTGACTAAGGAGGTAATGACGTCATCAGACAATAATGTTAACATGACAACAAGTCAAAATGTATCCATATTGTAACGAGAGCAAGTGACACACCGCCCCCTATTATTATGCTCTCTATCGAACCGCCTTTTCTAGTCAACTATGAGCGACTGTTTTGCAAGGAAATAAGGTTCAACTGTGGTAAGGGGAAAAGGTATAAGCTTCACCTTTACTTCATGGCGATGCAAATTATTTAACCAATTTAATATTGATTATGATAGCAATGAGCAGGTAATCGATTGTATTTAATTTCTTATTTTTCGTTAAATTAAATCAACATGGAGGTTCTAGTACTTGTAGCTCATTCATAATCATGGCAACCTACTTCAATTGTCAATGTGACATTTACTCGTGCCAAAAATGTTTCTGTTTGCTATTTCATTTTGTGAGAAGAGAATTAGTGGGAACAGAGGCAATTGCCCCCTTGCACGCAAGTTTTGTATACTACAAGTACAGGGGTCATAGGTGCGGAACGTAATTTTTTATTGTGTAGAAAAGAGCCTCCCCTGAACAAAATCCTGGATCCGCGCCTGGTTGGCAGCACTAGCAGTAAGCTAGCGAAGTTGCGGCTGAATAGAAGTAGTTCTCTCCTTATCTCCTGGTCTTCCGAGTGTATTGAGAGTATCACGAGTGCATGCAGACTTCATGAATAGGTGAGTTTGTAAAGCTTTCTACATAGATCGATAGATAGATAGTTTATTAATCAAAAAGTATACATGAAGTTATACAAAGCCCTGCAAAACTGTTTCCACAGTTTGTCTGCAGGTGAGATAGTTAATTACATATTTAATTACTTAAAGTTATTGTACTTGCTATGCTACGTATTTATTGCTTGTACAGTCAGCATCAGACACATCGCATCAGCCAGAGTAGCCAAATAGTTCGTCACCCCATACAAAATATATGGTGTGATGTGACGAACCACTCAATCACTCCAGCCGCTACAATATATACATACTTGAAGCTCAAGTCCAGTTAATTGCAGATGGAGAATTTAATAAAATAAACTATAACATGTATTATACACAGTTCATTAAAATCCTTATTTAATTAACCTTGAGAGGATAGGACTGTTATTCCCAGTCAACTTCCTGTTTTGCGGTTATAATATAACACAGGTGTATGGAGGATATTTAGTATATTTTAATTTAATTTCCCATAGTTACGGAATATTCCGTTGTAAAATAATACATATGATGAATGTTTATTACCGTATATTACTCAAGTTTTGTTTTTATTATTTATTTGCCTTATATGTATAAGTTTAGAGTGTGAGACCAGTGAGACTCGGTTATATGTATAGTATTAAATAAAATGTTAAAAATGTATAGTGAATTTATGTTTTTGGTAGGGTTCAGTAACAAAATGATTTTAAAAACCCTTATGATGCGACTCTGTGTCTACTAATTTTTAGGGTTCCGTAGCCAAAATGGCAAAAACGGAACCCTTATAGTTTCGCCATGTCCGTCCGTCCGTCCGTCCGCGGTCTAGCTCAGTGACCGTTAGTACTAGAAAGCTGAAATTCGGTTTGAATATGTGCATTAACCAAGCGGACAAAACGGTAGAATAAAAACGCGAAAAATATATTTTGTTAGGGTACCTCCCGTACACGTGAAGTGGGGGGCGAATTTTTTTTTTCGTTCCAACCAAGTTGTGTGGGGTATCATTGGATAGGCCTTTTAATAAGAATTAGGTCTTCTATAACAGTTTTTGGATAAAACTAATACTTTCGGAAATAATAGCTAAGAAAGTTTAAAACAGGGCGTCCCCGTCCCCCCAATCTAACTTTTGAACCGTACCGTGGGTCTTAAATTTTTGAAAAAAATCATGAAACCGAGGCCTAATGAGTACCTTCAATGAAAACTATATTGAAATAAATCGGTTGAGCCGTTTTTGAGTTATCATTCAAAAACCCATTGTGAAAGGACGTAAGTAAAAATGACGTTAGCGCCGCCAAATTTCCCGTAAGAAACGACCTTTTGAATTAATGGTCACAGTTTACGGAACCCTACACTGAGCATGGCCCGACATGCTCTTGGCCGGTTTTTTTTAGATTAATTAGCGATTGCCATGTTAAAAAACGTTCGGGAAACTGTAGGAATTAAATTCTCACAAATGAAATTCAGTTGTTGATAAATATCAGACGGCGAACAGTTTCCATTTTAAAGCAGTCGCCAGTCGCCATAAATTCGTGATTCCATTTTAACTCTCGGGATTTTACATTTACTGTAAATATTTGTTTTATCGATCCAGACTAACAAAGGATTAAACATAACGCCCCTGTTTCAATCGGGAATAAAAAAATAAAACAATTTAAAACATCTGAAAAGAGTAATACAAATACAAAAAAAAATATTGCGAAAATACTTTTCTTATATGTCATATACAAAATAATAAACAGGGCTGGGACCGAACCAGCTTCTGCATTCCCGGCAGACGGACTAACCACTTTGCTACCCGGGTCACAGCAGCATCGGTTGAATTTTCTCGTGTACATATGCTTATTATGTATGCAGAAAAACCTGCATGAAATTAGATACACCCTGAACTAGGGTGCAACATACAACAATCCGCCATTCGCCCATTCTTGTCGTGTCGTGTCGAGTACCATCTTCAGTTTTTTTTTGACTATAGTTTGGCCAGGGTTTATTTTACTTCAAGACAGACAGACACAAACAATAGACAGAGAGAATCATTACTATCTTTTTGTTATGCTAGTACCCTCGCTACAAAAAAGATATGAGTAGGTATACTAGGTATAGCTTATATTGGTCCGTTCAGATTTTTTCGTTCCTTAATCATTTAGTGAGAGACCTATTTTAACCAGAGTTTAAAAAGATCATAAACATATTGAAAACAGGTCACCTTGCACCATAACAGACGTAATCGATAGTGTTTACGTTGAAATTTGGACGCTTTTGTAATACCTGGTTATTGTTATGCTAATATATATTGAAAACAAAGATTTGTAATGCTTTTAGGTGTAGTGTTAGCATTTAGCATTATGCGGGCACTTGAATTTGCGGTATTTTGCATTTTCAAAATAATAATTAACACAGTTAAATTATTATGTACTAGGTCAGTTACTAAATGTGTTTAAGAAATAGATCGAATTATTTTAGAGTGATGATATTTATATCGATTTATTTGCATGTGCAGACCAAACGGTCTGTACGACACATGCAAAGACTCAATTTGGCCTCAAGCAGTGGCTTTAGCAGTTAAGTACTCATGAAACTCTGCGTTAATTTGAATATTTTGAACTTTAATCAATTAAAAAAAAATAAGTAAAAGTAGGTTGACTAATTTGAAGGCACATGTTGTTGAAAGCCTATCACATTGTGTCATAGTCGAGGGAGTACCATGGTCAATATTTGATTGAAAAGTTTACACTCGCAATTTTTTAGCTGTATAATTAAAACTACGACACGTAATTAAATTATTCAGTTAAAACTTTAAAACCTATTCCACCGCGTATCCTATTACCAAGGCAGCCGCAACTAACTAAAAGTACTACTCTAATTTCAACTAGTAAACTACTTTACATTCAAAACTGAGGATAACTAGAACTAAAGCCTAAAAGCAAACGGTTGTTCAGTGCCCCAAAAACGTTGCCGTAGCCGTATTTCATTGCGACATAGCAGTAATAGGCCTGTGTAGCTTTCCCAGGGAGAACTCCACTGCGAAGCGCGCAGTACTTGAAGCGTTTACTAATGATTAAATGTTTGTAGCTAACTTTAGGTACATATACGGTGTTGTTTATGTCTAAAAAGTAGTGTCTTGTTAAAAGTAGATTTACTTTTTAACCGACTTCAAAAAAGGAGGAGGTTCTCAATTCGACTGAATTTTTTTTTTTAGTTTTTTTTTTCACAACAATGTAAGTAAGTCTAGTTTATTAAATACCAAGTATACTAATAATTATAAATATTCAATAGGGTTTGTTTAATACGGCACGCGGGCCAAATTCGGCCCGCTAATCGGGTTGGAGAAAAAAAAAGCAAAATTCCGTATAATCCGGCCCTCGTAAAGGAAGCGGAGGTCCGGTCCGGATTCTAGGATAAAAAAGTCTAAGCTGAATTGTTATCAGATTAAATCTTATATGCTAAACAATATTCTGTCAGGCAGACAGACAAGATAGACATATGAGATTTATTATCGTTTTAATTCTGTTCGTAAAAGAAGCATCTAAGATGTGAAAAGGCTAACTTACCTGCGTCGCAACCGCATGCGGCGACGGTTTACAAGCGTGACAGCGCTATACACATGCAGAGCGCTATCTCGCTCGCGCACCGGAGCCGCATGCGAAAACCGCAGCAGTGTGAAAGCCACCTTAGTAAACAGGTAGGGGTCACAAGTCACAGTTAATCCCTCAGTTGACATTGTCTAATTTATTAGTCTCTTAAAACGCCCCATATATTCGACTTACAGATGGGACAGAGTTCGCAGGCCAGGGTATTGCAATAGATCACAATAAAACAGTGCCACATTATATGCGAAATAATATTTAGTCAGATCAGTCAACATAAGTAATATACTATCGTCCAGTAATTCCTGTTAACACTTACTAAAATCTCTCAGTAAATGTAACTTCTAAAATGGAGACGTGCGGGCTTACTTACGAGCTATGGATTAGTAAACAGGCGGGGGTCACAACTAACCCCTCAGGTGACATTGTCTAACATTAGCCTCTTGAGACGCCCCGTAAATCCGAGTTACGTACAGGCAAAGTTAATAAGCCAGTGTATTTGGATAGCTCACACTTTTGTTCGAAGTCTTTCTTATTTTTTCCATATGAAAGACATGAGTATTTGGACAAATGACGCTTAGATGTGCTTCCAATACAGTTTACCGGTAGTTCAGAACAAATGATATTCGCTAGCGGAATCTCTTATGCAACAATGGCGGTGCGTCTATAGAATACGATTCCCGTCGGCTTGCGTAAGGCTTCAGGCACCTGTGCAGTTTTTCTACAGCTCATGAAGGAATTTTAAGCAATATTAAGCTCTGACTTGCCTGACAAAAATGTTGGCCACTGTTATACAATCAAGAGTTTTCGAAATATTAGACTTGCGAAAATGCCTGAAAAAGTAATACACAGTGCTCACTAGGAATTGAGTTTTTTCACGTTTTAACCACGCATTTCTGAGGCCATACGAAGGAAAAACAAGATATTCTAAAAAAGTTTAATAAATAGGCAATGAAACCGGCATTAACCCATATAGGACAGTAAAAGCCAATCAAGTCGAGACAATTAATATTTATGATCAGTTACATCGTAAAAATTGGACGCTTCATAAATTATTTGCCGATTCGATTCCCAGTAACTGTCATCTAGTTTCATACTTCGTACCAGTAATCGTGTTAAGGTCTAAGTATACCTACATAAATTCTCATTCATATACGGAAATACTCGTACAGATATAGAGGGCCCAGCGCCTATCAGTCCGCCTGACGATATCGGCCTGTCAGTTTTAACAAAGATTTGACAGCTCCGAACAACTGACAGGCCAATATCGTCAGGCCGACTGATAGTGGGTGGGCCCCATAAAGATTTATAGGGCCAGGAACGTATACTTACGCTTACCTCAATCCTTTTACTTGTATTATCGTGTAGTCCGTAAGTTTTTTGCCATCATCGGTTAAAGACCTCTACTGTAGATTTAAAGAGTCGCCAGGACGCTCGCGTTTCCATACAAACGTAGTTTAGCTCTCATTTTAAAACGACATGCTTTAGAACCACGAAGTTTGGTGTGGGCATTCTAGTAGTACAGAATGTACAGATCTATGTCGGTAATTCGTATTCGTTGCTAAAAATTGTAATACAAAGAAAATACAGCCAGATACAGATTTACATACAAAACTTATTTTTGATGAAACGATTGATGAACGATTGATGAAACGATGAATGTTTTTTTAAGAAACGAGCAATGAATTACCGACATAGATCTGTACTGCTAGAATGCCCATGCCAAATCTCGTGGTTCTAAAGCATTTCGTTTTAAAATGAGAGCTGAACTACGTTTGTATGGGAACGCGAGTTCACGCGAGCGTCCTGGCGACTCTTAAGCACCTTTTAGACAACGTTGCCAATTAGTTTGTGGTTAATGGGACTTGGGTGGAAGGATGCGAATCGGATCGCAGGGTGAAACGATCAAGAAGCATTGTCAAATTCTTAGCGGCGGGTAGCCTAACACTATCATGACACAGGTATGCTTAACAGTTAAAAGCTCCAAGGATGAGTCAAGCTGGTAACTGTATTTATAAGCTCAAAAAAAACGAAGAGAGTCTATTAGCATACAATGCGATATTTTAATGAGCATTGTAAACGGAGTATATATAAAATGTCAAACGTAAACTTTATGTAAGTTTTTGTAGTGTAAAAGATAATCGTCTAGTTAAATTAGATATTTAAACTTCCATCCTTTTATGATTTTCGGAGATTAAAACTATTCTATTTGAGTTGCTAATCTGCATATCCTTGAATTTTAATAATACATACATACAATCACGCCTATATCCCAAAAGGGGCAGGCAGAGATCACGGATTTACATTTGCTAATGGAAATACAGTTGAAAGTGCGTGATTCACTAATGGAAATACAGTTGAAAGTGCATGGTTGTCCTTTCCATCCATTTTAATAGAAAATAAACCGTAAAATTTAATGGCATAATTAACCTATATTTGCCCCAGTCAGCTCCAAGACTTTTTTAGTCTTTGTTCCATTTCATAATTCTTCATATATTTTTTAATACTTCGTCTTGATATGTATCCGTCCTAAGGGTCCGTACCTCAAAAGCAAAAAAACGGAATCCTTGTAGGGTCACTCGTGTGTCTGTCTGTCCATCTGTCACATCCAGTATGCTCTGAAACGATTAGCAAATCATAATCAGCCAGTCCGCGAAAAGTATTTCATTTTAGCCATTTGCCCGTTGCTGAGCATAGGTCTCTTCTCTCTTCGAGTACGAAAAGTATTAAGGCAATAAAAACACGGACGAAAGCTAGCTAACTTTTTAAAATAAAGCTGACTATTTTTTGTCCGTCTAGATACGAAATACCGTAGCGAACTGAACAGCTCACTTACTTCGACCTAAGCTCATACAACGGTTCTTGAGGTCACCGATGTGGGTCAGAGGTGCGATCACTGGGAGTCATTGTCAATCCCATTGTCTGGCGGGTTCAATAGCCTTTTTTACGATACCAATTAAGATAAGTAGGATTTTTGGATGTAGAGTTCTACCGTAATCTAGGTTTGGGATTTTTCTAGTTCAAAGTCGATTCTAAATCAAATGCAGTAACTAGATTGGCATGGTTCTAAGCGGAATTTTGCGCTCGGTGACTGAACATTAAGTGTGATTCCCCAAGTATTTATACTTAGGTCATTATCATACATAATAACTTTTTCTTCTACCGAGAACCACAGCCGAACTACTTTCAATTCAAAACAAGGATGAACGATTCGTCTTCCAGTCTGCTCCATTGTCTAAGGTAACAACATGATTCTTGACGTCATTGTTTGTTTTGTATCTCTGCACGTAGTAGTAGTACTATCATTTACTCTGTGGTCAAGGCTAGGTGCAAATGTCAGACTTATTTACTGCAGTTAGCACCTGCATGTTTTGCGGTAGTAATGCTAATCGTATTTACTTGTCGAGCCTTGAAAGACAATGCTTTTTATTTCTGAAGCAGTACACACGAGAGAATTAAAATTGGCACTCATTTATAACCAAGGGTTGAGCTATAGTTTCTCAACTTATTTTCCCTTCTTAAACTTTGAAACCGGAGTTTTACCTATGATAATGAAATATAGAGAAAGTTCGAGAGTTCCTAAAAGCGAACCAGCAAGTTTTGCTTTCTTGTAGAAGGACGTATATTATTCAATTTTCAAACCAAGACCCGCTCTTTTGTTGATGAAGTTGGTAACATAAACAAACCAATAAAAGAAGCGAAGGCAGACCTTGTCTAAGGTTTCGTAAAAACAAAATGATTAAAGGAATTCTACTTTTGGATATACGTTCGTTATTTTTAGGATGTTTGGGACAAATATGATTGAAGACTCCACAGTCCACTTTAATGGCTTATGCAACAAAAAAGGTGTTAAAGAGAAAAAGCGGTCGGTTCGCAGTTGCTATACAATGATACAAATATTGTAATTCTACATTAATTTATCTTTAGAAAATATTACGATAAATTGTTAACTCGCCACATCATAGGTTATTTTGACAAGTAACAGCAAGTGAGGCCGTTTAGTAATACGAGGCAGGCATACACAGTATATGCCTGATTTTCGGCTAAAGTATTGGCTGAATTCGTCTCTTTGCCATCGAGTGTATTATTGTAAAGGAATAATGCACTTGATTCGATAATTCGCATGCACTATATCGTATTTCATAAACACGGGAAACTAAACGGTTCACAGTTTACCAATCACCAGTTTAAAATAGAAGTCAATGCTAAAGGTAGTGGGGTGTGGAGGGGAATGAATCATATTTTGTTTACTTCAGGAAATCGATAACGGAAACAATTGTGTTAAATGTGCTGGAGTTTCGATTATTTAATAAATGTTAACGATTCTGTTTAATATCAAGTAGGTATTACATTAATTTCAGTGAATGTTTAGTGCATCTTCAATGAAATGTATAAAACTGTGGTATTTTCGAATACAATAAAACTCTATTTGGAATTACCCTATATAAAAATTTAGCCTAAAACCACTCAACCATTATGGTAAAATATTCTCAGTAAATTGATTTCTTTGACGAATAGATGACAAAGCTTAAGCTTAGTACCGATATACCGGTTTTAAAATAAAAACAAACAGTAATCAAAGGTCCGTAATGCGATCGCCCTATCTATTTATTAATAGGAACATAATACAATAAAGATATTGCTAGTATTTTTTCTGAAAATATATATAGGTTGATTGGCTTGCCAATTAATAGACATATCGAAAAGATAAAATAACAATTATTAACGTCCAATGCCTTCTGATCTTTGACATTGTTTCCTCTCGCAACATATTTCTGTCCAAAGATTAATTTGTTCTAATTGACCCATTTGTTTACGATTGGTACTGATAGTAACTATAGATATTCATGTATGTCGTAATTGACTGAGGAGCCGAGCGTAGCGAGGCGACGAACGTCTCCGTTTTCACTGGTACGACGATTTGGCAGATTGATGTGTGTGTATTGGTTGGTTGGTTGGTCAGTGTCGGTCTAGAGGTCGCGTTTCTCATCCGATTTCGATGAAACTTGGCATGTACGTTCCTTGATTTATTTGCCAAAAATTGTTCAGCCATTTTTTCGATTTGGGGGAAAATGAGGGGGAAAAGGGGGGAAATTTGCTGTGGCGTTATTTATGGACGGATTTCAATCATTTTCGAGTAAAAGGTCAAGCCCACACTTCCTCAGAGGTTGTTGTAAAAAAAAGTTTCGAGGGAGGGTGAAAGGGGGGAAAAAGGGGGGAAATGCTCCGAAGTCTACGGTTCACAGAACTACTAGTGTAAGTGGTGATAGTGACATAAGTTGAGTTCGTCGTGATACCGTTAAGAAACCAGAAATGGTGTTATCATAGTCTGAAATAGATGTTTCATACTAAGGAAAAAAGTGTCCAATCCTCCAGTAGTGGCTGGTGTAGCCATAAAAATACGGCTTTATGATTGTCCCTTAGGGCTTAAGGATGGATTGGAGAAGTGGAACCACCAAGATTATTGATGTAAATTTTTGATCGCAATAATTATATTGATATCAAAGTACCAAACTTAACTGATGTTATGTTATGATGTGGATGTCAAGATAAAGTTGAGAGCCTTCCCCCCTAAAAATTTAAGGAACAATCATGACGACGGAAATCTTTTGTTCACGAAAAAAGCCCTAAATGACTTTTTTTATATCGTGTGCAAGCGCAACTACAGGGGCTAAAACCGAATTTAATAGGTAACGGAAGAGATAATACTTTTTAGATTTTTACGTCACTCTGGGCGGTAAGTGAGATTTTACGCCCACGGGCGCAGCGACAAATCTCACTTCACACCCAGGAGGAGACGTAACATTGTGTACGCACCACGGGCGGTAATAAAGAAGGCCTCAGATCGCTTGTCTATGGCCCTTACTTTCGGTTCGGGCCACAAATATCCGCGATCTGAGCCGTTCTTTATTTTACCGCCCTGAGTGGGTACGTAATGTACTATTTCATCCCACGTACCCAGTTAAATCTAGACAATTTATAAAAAACCCTAACGAAATAATTTGTTTCTCATTCCTTGTTAAGGCTCCAGATGTCTAACAAAAGGGACGAAAGTATGTTATAAATCGTTTAAAATTCTTTCTGCCCCTTTTACTTTGTCCTTACAAAGCTTATATCGAATACTTCCTTACAACTATGCCTTTACGATTCATGCGCCTTTTGTTATAATGGTCCTTAAAATTTTCTTTTGTTTCCAACTCTGAAAGAAAGTCACGATCGTCGAATTTTTATTCATACGCGACATTATTACTCGTAATTATACAGGCATGTCGCGTACCGCACGATTCTCTATTCGCCAGCCTTATTTCAATGATATTAAGGTCTATCTTGGTTAGAAAACCATTGGTATTATTGTTAGTCGTTTAGTAGACTAAATGACATCCGGAACGCATCCGACATGAGTTTGTGAATCAAGGGCAATGCCGAATTATCTGTTAGCGTTAGCGGTCAAGTTAGAAACTAGGGTCCTTACTGATACGGACTAAATTTAAGTGTGAGGGTCGGTGGGAACGATTGTATGTGGGATTGGGAAGTACTAGCACATAGGAATTAGTACTAGTATAACTGTTACCCTGGTTTCTGCGAACGTTTAACTTGCACACAAGCAATGTGAACACAAATAGTGCAGTATACTTTTCACTATCGAAACGGCCGGCATATGCTCTTAGCATAATGAGCGCATAAAATGGATGGCTCCACAGTCAGTAATTGACCTAGTTACAGGAAAAATGCTATTATTAGTTGAGTATTAGAGAGTTTTTGCATTTGTTTTGTTTGAAATAACGTTAATGATCACTCCAACTGCTATTTCATCGCAGTAATTTTAAGAAGTTTTCGAAATCTCTAGACTAAGCTCCACATATTATTTTGAGCCAGTTTAGTTGACATTTACTGAGGCTCATCAAGAGAAGGAAAGCCAAAGTAGCTCCGGCTTCCCTATGAATTTTGACAAGCCGCAATGGAAAAATCACCGCGATATATACTTGTAAATAAGACGACTGAGCACGAAGCCTTACTAGTAAAATTAAGTCTATAATGGCTAAGATATATACTCAAGGATATAAAATTCCATACAAGGTGACTTGTATTAGTAACTAATTGTCCTCGAGTGTATTTATTTAAAAAAATTGTACCTGTAGAGGGTTGGCTGACTATGGATCAGATCAGTTGTCCTCACTATACTGGGTGATAAAAAATATAATCACACGTCCACAATGCTACATAACCGATCGGATTACAAAAACACCTGCAGTTGCCAATGCTTGAGCGCATTATACTACTCTTAGATAAACTAGCGTAATTTGATCTCGGGATCTGGAATAGCTGTGCCTAATCTCGCTTAATTTATTACCCTTACCCCTTACTATCCCGACTTAAGGACGGCCATAGTCGCTAGCGACTACGTACTCGCAGTGCATCTCGCTCGTACTCGCTGGTAAGGAAGGATTAGTCAATCCAGGGGTTTTCAATCTTTTTCCGTCCGGGCGCACTTGCCGGTTTAAAAAAAAATTCGCGGCGCCCGACCTAGCTTGGCTATTTGAAATAGACAGGTATAGTATGGTGAGGAAGATTGCCTCACGGCGCCCCTCTGTACTTTCGATGGCGCACCAGGGAGTCGCAGTGCATAGTTTGAAAACCCGTGGACTAATCCACACTAGCGTCTTCCGAGCGTCGACGCTGGTGAGACGCCGACGCTCGGGCGACGTCGACGCTCGGAAGACGCTAGTGTGGGGTTAGCCTAAAGTTTCGATTCTCCTGTGCTCTGTATGCGTTCAGAATATACCCTGGGTATCAAGCGGTCGTGTTGCTCGATCATAAAAGCTGCACGGTGATCTGCATTGTGCACTGCACTGACAATATCTTGATTCATTTGAGTGTACTTAGTCGGAATAATGTAGGTTGGTTTAGTTTGAGTTGTTATAAAAGATGTTTGGGCTAATATGACGCGACAACTTATTTACTTTTTGAAGGGTAAGGTTGAAGGAAAGCCAAAGACGTATATGTCGCAGGGAAATGAAAGAAAAAAAATGCTATAGTGCTCTACGTGGAAGTCAAGAGTACTGACAGTAGAAAGACTGGCAGAGAATACAGAAGAATGGTTTAGGTACTCCACTGAATATCTAGCACATAAATTGCATATACTTTTTGTAATTTTTTATTAAATTATGTAACCTAAAAAGCCATGTTAAATGTAACCACTTACGGAAGAGCGGTGTCTCTTAACACAAGTATTATCAATACTTAAAAATCCTGGATGTTTTAATTTTAAGAAACTGAACAGATTTTATTATTTGTTATTTATTAATTTACTCATCAGAGCATGATCCTAAATATTGACGATGACTTAAAAAAGTCGTCTAGAAAGAACAGTTTCGCATGACAAAATACAGGGTCTCACGGTATGAAAGTATGTAATACAAAGAACTAACATAGAATTACATATGACTGAACCATGTTTAAATAAAAGCAATTTAAGCTCATATTATCCATTATACTTTCTCTGCCAGTACGTGATCGTAAGGACCCATTTCAAAAATGACATTATATTACCATACCACCGTATATTACACGAATCACAGACCGGATTTAGCTGAATTCTTAGAATAATTTGGGCTGAAGGTTAGTAAGCATTCAACTGTTAAATTCGAGCTTTTACGATCCACTTCTGACTGCGGGTTTTAAATTGGCTATAATCGTAATACCTGATCGAAGAGCTAGCCCCAGAAATTCCACATCATTTAAATACTATTCATAGCAAGGTAAAAACAAGTTTCGAGCTCTATCAATTGACTTCACAAACTTTTGCTGGTCTACCATTCAGGCCTTCACCAATAAAGCTGCCAAATGCCCGGATCTCGTAACGAGGATTGTACTTAAGTACACTAACTAAAACGGGATTTTCCTTCCAAAATTGTATACCATTTTACAAACTAGGTCTTAGTCTATAAGTTCACATGAAAAGTAGAAGTTGATTCTAGGGCAAAATGGCGCATTTTCATTGAAAGGTATATTGATAACGTTCCTATTTAAGTATCCATTCAAGTCTTTTCATTGGAGTTCCAATCGATATCTAGTCACTAAAAATACTAGACTAGGTACATAAGTTTAATGTCAGCTCTTGCGGTTATATGAATGAGCTATATTTATGCAGTCAGTATATGTAATAGTTTTATAGACTAAAAGTCAATCCATGGATTATTTACTGTACGATAAATAAAAATATAACATTGAACAACAGACGAAAATTAACAACATTAAAAGAAGCACTTACAGTTTAATGGTAAGTACCGCTACCTAATACTATTTAGCATATTTTTAATACCTGGGTCAATCAACTATTCTTTGTCAGCAAAATTTCGCATACCTCGACTAATAGTGATAAAAATAAATTATGCGGATTATATTTAACTAAGTTATGCACTTTATATAAAATACAGATAAACATGCTACGAATTGCAATCTCTTCTATCACATTTTAACACGTTATATCTTCGTTAATGCCAGTGACCCAGTGGACATAGGTGTCCCTCACTTTTGTATGAAAATAACGGCTCTTCCGCTGGGTCACCCATTTTTTTAATGAATAATGTGTCGTTATTATTTATTTTCCTGATCTGGTATGCGTGTAAAGGATCTTGATTCATGTTGACATTGTTATAACCCACAAAAGTTAAACTAATAATGAATAAGGGCAATTCTCGCAAAAAACAAGAAAAAGTTGATTGACCCACCTACCTAATCACTTTCTAAATCGATAATGATTTAATATTCTCTCATAATTTTCATTAATAATGTTATTTTATTAAGGGTAAGGTACAGGGGGACAATTTTTACTGAAGGACATTTTCAACTAAAGTCAAGGATAGCGGAAAAGCTACTTTTTCGTTCTATAGATGGCACTATAGTTAATTATGTAAAACACGTAAGATATTGCGACTTATAATTTATATATTATAAATTCCCCAGTCGAGGTTAGGCCCTGTTCCTTACATAATATCATGTAACTAATTATCATTTTGTCTTATATTTTGGAAAGCTTTAATCTAGAAGAGCCGGGTCGGACCTAAAACAACACTTGTATTAAATAAGCATTGTGGAGTTCAAAGTTCTGACTGGTCTGAGTGATGTAGACCTTTAACTTTAGTTAATAGGTCTTATATAATAACCCTGTCATGAACTTTTACGTAGTTTATACGTACGGGTACGGACTAAGTAATGGTAGTAGTGGAACTGTGGGTCCCACAGTCAAACCGTGAAAACTGCTTTGTGGGACTCTATATTAGTGTAAGCTGTATCTTTTAAAATAAATAAATACAATAAAATAAATAATAAATAACTAAAAGCTATGCTGGCGATGGCGTCTTAAGTAGCGTGATCTTTAAACTTATGTACCTACTGTCGAATCTCCACATATCAGGCCCCGTTTCACCACGGTGACAATTGTCACAATTTCTGTCATATCCAAATTACTGACGTTTCAGGCGTCCACAGGCTACGGTAACCGCTTACCAGCAGGCAGGCTGCATACTTGTTTGCTACCACCATAATATTTTTAATAAAACTCAATATATTTATATTATATCGTCAATAAATAGGTACTAAAGTTTGCTGAAGTGCTCACGACAATTGTCACGAAAAACCATAGTACTTAGAAGAATTGTAAATATTTCTCGACATAAGATTGGGCTTGTGTCGAAAATTCGTGACAATTGTCGAGTTTTTCGATACATATGCCGAAACCCCTGTTCAGAAAAGTATTACTTTTAGTGATAATAAATGAAGTTTTTTTTTAAATACTACGCTGGTGGCAAACAAGCGTGCAGGCCGCTCAATGGTAAGCGGTTTCCGTACCCTATGGATGCCTGTGACGTCAGTAATTAGGATATGTCAGAAAATTACAATTGTAACCGTGGTGAAATAGGGGCCTGATCGCTATGATATTTCATAGCTCGCAGGCAAAATTCAGGAAACATACTTTTATCTAGCAAGGGCATCTGCTAGTGGCTCAACTTTAAGCATGACGTGTTTCAGTTAAGAAAGTTTTAGGTACTTTTACTTCAAGAACTTTAATAAACACGCCAAAATATATTAAAATAGATATCAAAGAATACATCGGGTATTGAAATGAAAGTCTCGTGCAGACTAGGTACAGACAGATACACTCGTTACAAATTCAAATGGCAACTTTCGCCAAAACGCTAACAAACTGAACACGGTACTGTATTAGCTCTAATTGTGGTATCCGGCCAAAGTTCCGGGATCAATATTAATCTCGCAGCTGCGCCTGATTCAATTTAGAACGGTATTAACCAATTAGCTGGACAGTATGGTTGTCATATTTGAATAATTAAGTGGTACCGCTGAATTTAATATCTGGTTTGGTACGCTATTGTGGGCTAGAGTTTTTTGGATTGTAATCTTAATATTGTTTTGTAATATTACGATTGCAGTCTCGATATCACTCCGCTCTAGGAGATTCGATTTTTATAAGTGCCCTTTCTTTAGTGATTTATTTTTTATTGTATTTAAGGATGTTTCCTCTTCGAATGATAGGTTGAACTGCTAAGTCTAAATCGAATTATGAATATTCTAAAAATAAATTCGAAAAGGTAAGATAGGTACCAAAGATGACCAGTGATTTCAATTCTTTACACGATTTATTCAGAAATATTTAACATAGATTTCATTGAGTTAACGTGTGTTATGATAAGAGAGAATGCCATGGTATATTTTCAATGGTATTTTAATCTAAGCAGGATTAAAGGCCACGGTGAGCGGAATTATAACTGAACTAACACAATAGTCACAATGTTATCATTATCAATAGCATATCGACTCACGCCTAAATACTTGGTAATGATTGTTGACTGATTGTGTTATCTTATCGATCTACAATGTCACTCTAACCCGAGCGTGTAGATCGAATAATAAACATACAGAGATAAAACTTATAACGATATTATTAATATAATATGTATAATAATTGCAGTTGCATTTTCAAATGCCTTACCCTCCCTCAGCTGTGTGTAATGTAATGGATACTGAAATAACGTAAACATTAACACTGACTTAGACTTCACGGTTTGTACTCATAATTATTTGTAATAAACGGGACTTAAACGCGTATATAATTTTTAAATTTCCTTCGACGTTTCGAGGACGACATTGTCCCCGTGGTCGCGAAGAAAGACTGGCTCCAGTTGACATCAACATTGACTTAGCGCGGCTAGAAGATGTTGATGTCAACTGGAGGCAGTCTAAGGGCCGGTTGCACCAAACTGTCTGTGAACGTAAACGTAATCATAAAAAAAAATCTTGTATGAAAAGTTTGACAGTTTTCTATGGGATGACAGCTCTGTCGCCATATTTAACGTTGATGAGTCTGTTAATTGTGCGTGGTGCAACCCACCCTTATAAACGCGGTTAAGTCCCGTTTATTACAAATAATAACGTAAACATTGACAATGTGTTCCAATATGTACCATAAATAATTGTCGACCCCACCAGAGGACCAGACTTAATTAAAGTTATCAAATCGACAACAGTGTTCCTATTTCGTCACCGATCACTCTCCCAACGCTGTGTGCAATATGTACAGCCGCCATCAGATATATCGGAGGGGGTCACAAATATGAACAACGCCTTTATTGTCAAGGTGATAAGGTGCTTGTTCAGATATTTTTGGGTACCATGGCCGCTCCGATATATTTGATGGCGACTGTACAAAAAAATTACACCTGAAAAACAGCCTTTCTCTTCCATTTACATGATTTCTAGATGAGTCCTAACATGTCTAGGTCACTTGCAACGTGATCGTTGGTCTAAGTTAATTACGAACTGGCTTTAGGCATCCACTTAAGTACGTATTACATCCATCCGGGTGTGAATGGTACGTGTGATTGTCAGCATGGACGTGACTCGGTCATGCTGATTTTATGCGTAGATTTAACAGTTAGGTGTGGACAGATGGATATCATTCTATGCAACTCTCAACACACTGTGTAACTTATGACTTGCGGTGCGGTCATGTCAAATTGCGGTTGAGTCCGTCAGACCGTTTGAGCTGTAAAGCGTGTCAAAGAAATACTATTTTTCGCACACTGACTCAGGTACGCCAGTTCGCAGGGCTGGTCACGCAACTAATGTAAACAATTAAAAGATTAATTAGCACCTAGGATTATAAAAGCAAAGACGGATACAATGGGTAATGTACAAAGATACATTATATACAGAAAATGTGAGTTTTCTAATTGAGTCGTTATATCGTTTTCGAACTCTCATATATGAGAGTTCGAAAACTAAATAAAGCGCGTCGTAAAAGTATAGGTAGGTATATCACATTCCTCTCCTTTCAAAAGAAACTTGGTGCTTCAGTGAAAAGAAGTTCAATGGCCAGAAATAAGTGACATTTAATTCACCGAAACTGATGAAAGTGATGAATGGGGAACAACTCATTATCTAGACAACCTAGTCACGCGATGAACGTAAGCACTAAATTGTAACCCCCTTATTCATAAACATCTACTAAAGTTAAGAGGCCTCTGATAATCGTTTGTCCCTTTCCGTCCAACCTATACGAACGAAAGGGACAAACGATTATCAGTGATCTTTTAACTTTAGTGGCCGTTTCTGAATAAGGGGGTTAGTCATTAAGTTATGCTGGTCTAACCGCCAGATATTTTTGCAATGTAGCGTTTTTTGGCGCAAAAATAGACCAAACTTTGTCAGATCTCAGAATTGCTCATATTCCGAGAAGGATTAAAAGTTACGAAACAAAACCAACACCAAATGATAGACTGCAAAGTCTTCTTGACTGCTTGATTTCTCGCGGGTTTGCCCATTAATAGTTATTTGTTATACAAGGGGTGAAAGTTGTATTTTACGTGCGAGTGTTATTTGAAACACGAGCTAGCGAAAGGATTCTATTATTGACCACGAGCGAAGCGAGTGGTTCAAAAATAGAATCCTGAGCGTAGCGAGTGCTTTAATACACGAGACGTAAAATAACTTTCACCCGTGTATAACACAAAACTTTTCACCTCACTACAGCGAGGAAAATAAGAAAAAGGGTGCATTTTGCTCGGTTTCCCGTAATTCCTCAGGTGTTTAATACTTCTTCAT
Source organism: Pammene fasciana (assembly GCA_911728535.1). NCBI lineage: Eukaryota > Metazoa > Arthropoda > Insecta > Lepidoptera > Tortricidae > Pammene > Pammene fasciana. The sequence goes on from OU452295.1 coordinate 6,196,154, forward strand.
CACTCGAATCACTAATTTTTAACAAAACAACCTAGAAAAACATGCGAATATTTAACGTTGATATGATGGATGAATTGAAATGAAAAGTTTTGACGTAAAAGGTTTTATTAAATGTCAGATGCGTTTTGTTCGTACGTAGACTTATTCGGCTGTCAGAACAATTTATCCGTTTTTACAAAAAGAATGAAGATTAATGTTGAATGCTGATATTTATGAATTAAAATAAAGTTGTAAGACTGTATTAAGTGTTTTTACTCGATGCAATTCATTAATTGCGATGTTAAAAATTCTGCACTTTTAACGTTTTACGTTTTGTTAGCTGTCAAATGTCACTTAAGCCACTTGTCACTTATGTCAAAACTCTTTCACCACATGTGGATAAAAAGCGATTTTCACAATAGATATTAAACAAACAAAAAGGGCTTTCCGAGCTAGTGAGGTGAAAAGACTTAAGAGTATCGATCGAGGTCAGTGTATTTTTTTTTCAAGTTTTCGCGAAAAAGCAAGTTTAATTGGTTTTGCCTTGCGACCATCTAACGGCTAAGCTTCGCACCCCGTGGAATACAATCCCACTTCGATGAAACTACAGTCTGGATTTTACTAAAAAATTGTACGGACTAATATTGAACTATAATCTTGATCCGAGACGTTTCATACACGCAAAGTACAGATCATCCGGTGATGACCACGATCCTCAATGAGGGAACGACCGAAGAGAGAGAGATAATCTTGATCCAATTGATACTTCGCTTACGATTCAAGGTAAAATCATAATCTTTTTTCGAAGTAAATTGCTATTGTAGCCCAAAATTACTGAACTAAGTAACTGCTAAGCTGCCAAGTCAAGTGCCAGGAAATAACCCTTATCCTGCCCAGACTGGTTATATGAAGCCTACTCCATTCATTCGTTCTAACTTTTGAACATAAAATATATGCCTTAGGCAAAAGACACAAGGTTGCTTTTGAAAATTAGAGTTAGCGTGTAAAATATTAAGTTCACACTTTGCTGGTGAGACTAATGGATATTAATAGTGGAGCGTTTAATTTTACTGTCGGAGAGAATAATAAATTGGCTATTGTGACACTACCTTTATTAGCCCGAAGTTTTTAGTTTTTAAGCTGTTTGCATTCTGCAAGACTGATTGTAATTTCGATAGCCATCCGCTTGTATTCAAAACTTTACGTCAATTTCTTGCAACTGTTCTGACATTCATATTTTTAAGCAATTATATAGTCAGTAGCAAAATTAACAAATGGCGAGAGGTTTAAAATGATCTAATCACAACTTTACAAATCAGTAATATTGTCTGGAAAACGAAATATTAATAATTTAATATTACGGTTCTTGCTATTTTCTTTTCTATGTACTACATGAAATGTCTAATGGAAAGTGAAATTGGAAGAATACGTGAGCCGCGTATGCAAAATCTAGCATATTACACACTCACCTAGATGGTTCACAAATGTTTCTTTGAGCGTGGGAAAACGTATCTTTATTTTACGGCTGTTTTATCTCTATTGAGAAATAATTGCTCAAGTATGTTCTTAATTTACTTGAGAAAAGTGCAGTGGGATTACTCTAATCAGTTAATCATTCATCATCATCATCATCATTTCAGCCGAAAGACGTCCACTGCTGGACATAGGCCTCCCCCACTGAACGCCACAATGACCGGTCCTGTGCCACCCGCATCCATCGGACTCCAGCGACCTTCACCAGGTCATCAGTCCACCTTGTAGGGGGCCTACCAACTCCTCGCCTTCCGGTGTATGGTCGCCATTCGAGAACCTTAGTGCCCCAACGGCCATCGGTTCTCCGTGCAATGTGCCCTGCCCATTGCCACTTAAGTTTAGCGATCCGACGGGCTATGTCGGTTACTTTGGTTCTGCTACGGATAGTATCGTTTCTGATACGGTCACGCAAAGAAACTCCTAACATAGCCCTCTCCATTGCTCTTTGGGTGACTTTAAGCTTTTTAATGAGGCCCATTGTGAGCGACCACGTTTCAGAGCCATAGGTCATCACTGGCAACACACACTGGTCAAAGACTTTCGTCTAAGAGTTAATCATTGCATCATCTTAATTATTTTTTTTATGCATTCAAATTACTTTATACCAGGGGTCGGTAACAGGCGGCCCGCGAGCCTCTTATAAGAACTCGTCGTTATTGTGACAACCAAAAATGTGGCACTTTTTGCCAAATTATTAACAAAATGCGGCCCGAGTCAATGTCGTTAGCTACTATGTGGCCCTTGGCTACTAAAAGGTTGCCGACGCCTGCTTAATACTATCGAGTTAAAAATGACATCGAGGTTTGTTTGGACTTCTTTGATTTAGTAAATACCTATTTTCAGAAATAATCACCCCGAAAGTCTAAAAAATTGTGTCTAAAAGATACAGGGGCACCTGTATCTTTTGAACCGGAAATCACAAAAAAGAATAATAAAACTGAGAAGATACATCATTGTACATACACATTTCCTTTCAACTAAAATTGTTTTGAACATTATCTATAGGATTTATAGTATAAGGCATTTTCAAGTTACCTACAAAAAACTTCTTTCATAGGACATTATAAACTTAGTTTATTGGATAGAAGGTACGGAACCCTCCATCATGCGTGGTCGGACACGCACTTGGCCGGTTTTATCATTAAGTGTGATAAATTAGAAAACCTAATTCTTTTCTGTACCGACACCTCGCTTAACCTAGTTATGCTCTTATGCTCATTTGATACGTGGATCAAGTGGCCAATGACAGCTGGAATCGATGCTATCGATTCGCAGATTAGGTATTCAGGTCTTTCGTGATATATCACATTAGCGGCGTGTCAATCCGTTTGTTGGCTGTTCAGGCAGCGGCAGTAATACGGTTAATAGTGGATGAGTCTATAATTATGTATCGATTATAATCACTCGATCGATGCGAGTGTGACTGTGATGTGAGTTAAATCGTATGAAACTCGGAGTTGTCGTAGGTATTTAAAGCGGTAATAAAATAATTTTAAAATTTTTATTAATATTATAAAAGCAAAAGTTATTTTTAAGAATTAAGTCCGCCTTTTTTAGGGACTCTAAGAGTTTATTTTGTGCAATAAAGGTTAAATAAAAAAATATGTTTTGAAATTCGGTGATTTCGATGTCTGAAGGAAAAAAAACGGTTGAATGGATTTGTATCAAACTTCGCATACCGGTAGATTATAACCCGAAAAGTGCCAAAAGGATACTTTTGATCCTGGAATCCACTAATTTTGGTTTTGCATATCTCCGAGGCAAAATCGACTCTTCCGCTGCGGAGATGTGCAAAAGCCGTGAGAAGGTGAAATGAGGGCTCAAAGTACAGTCACCGGCAAAAGTATCTTCCTATAGGAAGGCCGCAGAAATATGTGACACGCTCTTATTTGTATGGCCATAGGAACGTGTCACATATTTTTGCGGCCTTCGTGTAGGAATAGGAAGATATTATCGCCGGTGACTGTACGAGAGTACTAAGTGACATGAACGGGACAGGAGACGGGCAGACAAATTCACGGGAGAAACATAAGCATTACTAGCCTATCGCATGTTCAAGTTTAAAATTCTTTATTAATTCTGTTTATTTAAATACCATACCTATAACCAGGGCTCGGAAACCGGTATTTGCTCCATACTAAAATACCGGTTTTTTTTTCGTTCTTTCGTTTACTTGTAACACTTTAGAGTGTTAAACTCAGAGCTGGAAGCCGTAATATAGTATTTGGTAGGATAGATGTCGAGAGTTTTGTTTAGTACGTATATGATAGGTAATTAGTCGTTTAGCGTAGTGGTAATGGTAAGTAATTCGAGATATAAACCTGTGGTATTGTTGTGAAACCTCACCGTTACAGTTGTGGCTGTATTTAAAGGATAATACTCACCGAAAGTAAAGGTCATCCTAAGCATTCCAACAATCGCATCGTATGCGCACATTTCTCGTTGAAGCGTTGAATTATGGCGTGGAGACTTTGTTTGTCTCATGATACACATATTCACAATTGAAATATAGTTATAACTTTGGTCTACGAGGCTAAAATAACATGGATTCCTAGATAAATAAGCGAAGCCGAACGATTTGTTGACGACGAGAACATTGGTATATAAGACATCTGTCAGTGTCAATTGGTTTGTTGTCTATGCACCAGCGTGATCGAACGTGTTTTGTATTCTTGGATTTTTCATGGAGGTTTTTCTGTGTTTTTATAATTCCTAGTTATAAATAATAGGCATATTTTTAGGTGTCGAAATAAACTATTCTTTTTATTTTCTATGATTAACAATGTTCAGAGAATTTGACTCGGTCACTCGCTGTCAGAGGGACGAAGGTCCAGCCTTTCTTTGTCTGTGGTTCATTTTCCGGCTATTCATTTCATCGACTGGCACGAATCTTGCGTGCGTCGACATATAATTTTGCTCCGGTATGTAGTTTAACTGAGGATTGGTAATTCCTATATTATCCTAACGTACAACGTTGTGATCAGTATTTTATTTGTTACAGCGTAATCATAATAATGTCGGGGTAATTCGTGTCGCACGGATCGCCGGAATGGCGTTCGATTTTTCCTTTCTTGATTAAATAATTTGGTAAGTTTCACACGGTAATATTGGACGAAGTGTAGAACGAAGTATTTAGTATTGTTTTCATTTAGCTAATGCTGTTTTGTATGTGGTTTTTTTAGCTGGTTCCTTGCACCAAGCAAACTCTGCTGTGTCGAGGCACGTGGCCGTATGTCGCCATAAATGTTACAAGCTGAAAAGGACCCGGTTTAAAACCCGGTAAGTAAGTTGAGATTTGTAATTCTCACCACTTGGCCCATGTTAAAAATACAATTTAGGCCATTTTTGAAATATTAGTAACCTATAACCTAGAACATTGTTCATAGGGTCCTGATTTCGGGCGAAGATTCCTTATTACGGGCGAAAATTCCTTATTACGGGTGAAGAGGCCTTACTTCGGTCGAAGATTCCTTGGTTCGGGCGAAGGTCCCTGTTTCGGGCAGACATCTCTAAGCCTCTGATCCTGTGTGATGTCAGCGGGACAGACTACTCTCCGGGGTCGGTGACGCACCTTTCCTGGGAAGTCCTACTCATCTGGTGAACCCGTTGCTCGGTAAAACCCTAACTCGGGGTAATTTCTAACCAAAAGACTGTGAGTTAAACTTTTACTTTAATTTAGTAATCAGTGTTGTGTGATAAAAGAGTAACTGAACATTTAAAAACTTGGTGTATCTTGTAATCTCAATTATAGGTTATATTTAAACGTGGTGACGAACCAAAAGGCAATTAATGTTGAGATTTGATATAGTGATGTTGTAATGCGGCCTAAGTTGGAGCTGCATTTAGGTTGTAAACTATTATAATATAATATACTGTGGTACTTTAGCGTTCCCAAGACATATGTAATCACCGTGATGCATCACTGGGTAGATCCATAGTAGCGATTACTATAGAGTATTAAGGGCAATTACTTAAAGAATAAATTAAAGGCGTGAATTTGTAAATATACTGTCTTTTATTTGGAAACGTCATACGTTTGTCGAGATTCTGGTCATGGCGTCCTAATTTAAATTTTGGTCAGTACTCTCGCTCCGTAGTGGCCTGAACCGCGACCCTACTTAGACCCTTAGTTAGCCGTGAGCATTTTGCATATTTTGTGTTGAATTATTTTTCTGCAGTAGGTACAAATTGGGAGTTGTAACTCACCTTGGAGGTTTACGGGAACTTAATTCCCCAATTTTTTTAATAATTTAGATTACCATAATAGCACACCCTCAGCTATTACAGTGGCGCCCAACGTGGGGCCTATGGAGTATGACATTTCCAAGTAAAACTTTTTAGCGTTATTTTAGTATTAAGGTTATTCTATGTAAATGGAGATTACAAGTTATTGTTTTAACACAAGGTTAAACTTATAAATTTAACCAACTTATAAATGAAACTACACTTCTTATGCTAACTATTTAGCTATTTTAAAAGAATTTAAACGAAGTTAAAATCTGATAAAATTTTAACTCACCTGTAACTACAACTCTTTAACTAAAATTGACCTACTTCTGATAGTACATATTAATCTTAAAAATGGATTTTATAGAGGCAGGGTGTAAAATTACCCACTTACATAAAGACGAATTGGCACATGAGTTGGCGATTCGAAAACTTCCGGTTAACCCCGTATCACGTCGATCTAGTTTATGTCAAGCTGTAAAGCAAACTGAAGTTTTAGCGAAAAAGGGTAGTCTTAAGTTCCAGGACTTGGTCATGAGCAACGAAGCTTCCGAATTGGAACTCTGTCAGCATAAGGTAGAAGAGATAGAGCTAGAAGCGAACAGAGATTTGTCGGCGGCGGCGATTGACAGGCTATCCTCGCGTTGTAAATATCTTTTGTGTCGTGTTTCTCGGTTATCACCGGAGACCGAAGCGGTACTCCTGTTGAAGGAGGTCATTTCTTCTTTATTAGATCGGTTAGGTGATCAAGGCTCATCTGCGTCGTCTGGGTCGGATGATGATTTCCAATCGCCTAACGAATCTCGCATTGTTAGGGAGATTATATACAAAACGGATAAGACGTTTAATATTAATTCACTCAACTTGAAGTTTAAAGGTGACACATGCGTTCGTACGTTTCTTTCTCGTCTCGAGGAGCTGCGAGAGGCCAGAGGAATTTCCGAGAACAGAATTTACCGAGGATTTCCTGAGATTCTGGAAGGTCCGGCGTTGTCGTGGTTCCGGTCTCAACGTACGAAACTCACTACTTATAAAGAAGTCACCGCTGCTTTACAAGATGAATTCGATATACCTGATTTAGATCATCAGTTACTACAAGAAATACGGGCTAGGACTCAAGCGAAGTCTGAGACTATTGTCTATTTCGTATCGACCATTCTAGGAATGTACGAGCGTCTTACGAAGGAGGTTCCTGAACGAGAAAAGCTGGATACCATGATGAGAAATATTAGGCCAGAGTATTCCAAGGATTTAGCATTACAGGACATTGAATCGATCGAGCAACTGAAGTCATTGTGTAAGCGCATTGAATTGGCGCAAGTTAAGGCGAAGCAGTTTCGAGAACCAGTTCTATCGAATAGGTCGAATGATTCTTCATCTGAGCATCCGCCGAAGAACTTTGAAACTCGAAATAAGTCGTATCCTCCTCGTTTGTCGAATTCTTCTAGAAACTTTGTTGCTGCGGCAGCGCAAAGCTCTTCTCAACTAAAATGTTTCCGATGTGGTAGATCCAACCACAATACTAAAGAGTGTAGGAGCTCTAGAGATATCGTTTGCTTCAAGTGTGGAGAAAAAGGGGTGAAAACTCCGGAATGTGGTAAATGTAACTCCAATTCAAAAAACTAAATAGGGTCTTTTCTGATAATAACAAATGTCGGTCTTCTGCTCTCTGTAGTGCAGAAAAGACCATCTTCTTTAATCCTCCTAAGGGAGATAATAGAGTTTATGCTCAATTAAACATTCTCAATTTGAATTTTAAGGCGTTGTTAGATAGTGGAGCCAGTGTTAGTTTTCTGGGTCACGGCAGTCATGTAGTATTCACCACAGGTGGGATACCTATTCAGAAACATGTGAAGCCGGTGATGGTAAACGTTGCTGACGATCATCGTATCGTAGCTTCCGAATATATGGTGTTACCAGTAAATTATAAAGGTCAAGTCAAACTTATAACTTTTAATATTCAACCGGAGATCGCTACTCCGATGATACTTGGATTAAACTTTTGGAGAGCCTTCGGATTAGCTCCAGGCCTCATTACGGACGTAGAAAAGAATGACTCTCATTATATCGCTAGTCTCGACGTTCTACCGTCGGAGACAGGACTCACTACTTTTGAGTCGTTGTCATTGAAACAAAAATCCCTGCTTGAGGATACTAAATTACTGTATGATCAAATTGATACGGATAAGGTTGGTTTGGGAAAGACTCATCTAATCGAACACGTCATACCTGATTGTCTCTCTCGTATACAGGTCAGTGCTATAGATTCAGTTACTATCCACGATCCTTGGTACCTCGATTTATACAAAAAGGTGTCTGAAAAACCTTCTCTCTTTCCTAACTTTAAAATTGAACATGATAAACTCTTCCGTTACTCAAAGAATAAGTATCGTCTGACAGCTCAATTTGACTGGAAGCTGGTACTCCCTTATGAGCAGCGAAAAGAAATCTTAAATAAGTATCATGATGATCCAACTGCCGGTCATTTTGGGGTGGCTAAAACTCATTCCAAAATAGCCGATATTTATTATTGGCCTACTTTATTCCAAGACGTGAAAGAATACGTCGATTTATGTGAAATTTGTAAAACTTATAAACCGGTTAACTTAGCTCGTCCTGGTCTCATGGGTAACCCCCGACGCATATCGTCACCAGGCGAAGCAATTTCTTGTGATATTCTTGGACCCTTTCCTCCATCTTATCTGAGGAATCAGTATCTTTTCGTTTGTGCTGATTATTTCAGTAAGTATGTGACTTTGTTCCCACTGCGCTCCGTAACTGCAAAGGCTATAGTTAAGTGCATGGAAAAGGGGATATTCCTTGTACATGGGGTTCCTAAATATATATTCTGCGACAATGGTGTCCAATTTACTTCGAAAGATTTTCGAGACTTAATGTCAAAATATGAAGTTCCTCATATTTTCTATAACCCTAGATATCATCCTCAGACGAACCAAACGGAACGAGTGAACCGTGAATTAGTAAGAACCATTGCCTCGTACGTACGCTCTGATCACCGTAACTGGGATAAGAACGTATCGGAAATACAGTGTGCAATTAATACAGCTCGTCACGAAGTTACCAAAAACACACCATATTTTCTAACACATGGTCGTCAAATGATTCTAGATGGCACTCTTTATAATAGCGAAGGTCCCCTCGATCAAAACGCACTCGAGCTGAATACAAGTGGTAGTTTTTCTGAGAAACTTAAAGAGCTCAAAACGATATTTCAAAAGGTGCGCAACTCGTTAACTGCCTCCCATGAACGTAATGCGAAGTATTACAACATGAGGAAGCGCCACGTAGAATTGGAGGAAGGGCAAATCGTATATAAAAAATGTTTCCCATTGTCAAATGCAGCAAAACATTTCTCTGCTAAATTAGCTCCCCGGTACAACAAATGTGTCATTCATAAAAAACTGAGTCCTCTCGTATACTCATTAAAATCTCTAGAAGGTAAACTTCTAGGTAACTTTCATATAAAGGATATTGTACGACCTGGTGAAGCCGAGCCGTCCTCTTAGCGGTACTCGTCTTTACAACTCTGGGTTCAATTCCTAAAACTTTAATTATTCTATGATATACTGAAACCTGAACGTACCCACTGAACGGAATGACACTTGTCGCAGGATGATTTCCTCAGAGGGGATAAAGGGCTTGGTATTGAATTCTAAACTTGGTACCGGATGCATACGGACCAATATCGATTTTATTATGTCCTTACAAAGACATAAAAGCTGAAAATAATCTTATTGATAATAAATGATAATCTATGATGCCATAGAAATCTATAAAAATGAACTGCGTTTCCCATTGTTCCCTTTACTATGACAGAACTGTAGTTCATGTATAAGGAATTGTGTAATAGCTAAGACTACAGCTCTTTACTTAATTCCACTTTTGTCGGTGATAGGCAATTGCTTTAATAAAGGGAAAGTTTGGTGTTGTTGCCGTCTTTGACATTTCTCTTTTTTGTTTGATTTAGGTAAGCGCGCATTAGGATTAGGAAGGTTCGAACCAAAAATAGTCGTAAGATTTCCTTGGTTGAATTGGCCATTCACCAAATCATAAGTATAAGGTTAGAGGTAAGTCTTGTTGTCTTTACAGATTTTCTGAAGTTTTGCTAGGTAAGTTTTGTAGATTAAGGTATGAACTTGGTGTTAGGCATAGTGCTTATATAGATATAAAAAAAAAAATTTTTAAAAAAAATTTTTTTTAACCCAACTAAAGATGAACTGTAACACTTTAGAGTGTTAAACTCAGAGCTGGAAGCCGTAATATAGTATTTGGTAGGATAGATGTCGAGAGTTTTGTTTAGTACGTATATGATAGGTAATTAGTCGTTTAGCGTAGTGGTAATGGTAAGTAATTCGAGATATAAACCTGTGGTATTGTTGTGAAACCTCACCGTTACAGTTGTGGCTGTATTTAAAGGATAATACTCACCGAAAGTAAAGGTCATCCTAAGCATTCCAACAATCGCATCGTATGCGCACATTTCTCGTTGAAGCGTTGAATTATGGCGTGGAGACTTTGTTTGTCTCATGATACACATATTCACAATTGAAATATAGTTATAACTTTGGTCTACGAGGCTAAAATAACATGGATTCCTAGATAAATAAGCGAAGCCGAACGATTTGTTGACGACGAGAACATTGGTATATAAGACATCTGTCAGTGTCAATTGGTTTGTTGTCTATGCACCAGCGTGATCGAACGTGTTTTGTATTCTTGGATTTTTCATGGAGGTTTTTCTGTGTTTTTATAATTCCTAGTTATAAATAATAGGCATATTTTTAGGTGTCGAAATAAACTATTCTTTTTATTTTCTATGATTAACAATGTTCAGAGAATTTGACTCGGTCACTCGCTGTCAGAGGGACGAAGGTCCAGCCTTTCTTTGTCTGTGGTTCATTTTCCGGCTATTCATTTCATCGACTGGCACGAATCTTGCGTGCGTCGACATATAATTTTGCTCCGGTATGTAGTTTAACTGAGGATTGGTAATTCCTATATTATCCTAACGTACAACGTTGTGATCAGTATTTTATTTGTTACAGCGTAATCATAATAATGTCGGGGTAATTCGTGTCGCACGGATCGCCGGAATGGCGTTCGATTTTTCCTTTCTTGATTAAATAATTTGGTAAGTTTCACACGGTAATATTGGACGAAGTGTAGAACGAAGTATTTAGTATTGTTTTCATTTAGCTAATGCTGTTTTGTATGTGGTTTTTTTAGCTGGTTCCTTGCACCAAGCAAACTCTGCTGTGTCGAGGCACGTGGCCGTATGTCGCCATAAATGTTACAAGCTGAAAAGGACCCGGTTTAAAACCCGGTAAGTAAGTTGAGATTTGTAATTCTCACCACTTGGCCCATGTTAAAAATACAATTTAGGCCATTTTTGAAATATTAGTAACCTATAACCTAGAACATTGTTCATAGGGTCCTGATTTCGGGCGAAGATTCCTTATTACGGGCGAAAATTCCTTATTACGGGTGAAGAGGCCTTACTTCGGTCGAAGATTCCTTGGTTCGGGCGAAGGTCCCTGTTTCGGGCAGACATCTCTAAGCCTCTGATCCTGTGTGATGTCAGCGGGACAGACTACTCTCCGGGGTCGGTGACGCACCTTTCCTGGGAAGTCCTACTCATCTGGTGAACCCGTTGCTCGGTAAAACCCTAACTCGGGGTAATTTCTAACCAAAAGACTGTGAGTTAAACTTTTACTTTAATTTAGTAATCAGTGTTGTGTGATAAAAGAGTAACTGAACATTTAAAAACTTGGTGTATCTTGTAATCTCAATTATAGGTTATATTTAAACGTGGTGACGAACCAAAAGGCAATTAATGTTGAGATTTGATATAGTGATGTTGTAATGCGGCCTAAGTTGGAGCTGCATTTAGGTTGTAAACTATTATAATATAATATACTGTGGTACTTTAGCGTTCCCAAGACATATGTAATCACCGTGATGCATCACTGGGTAGATCCATAGTAGCGATTACTATAGAGTATTAAGGGCAATTACTTAAAGAATAAATTAAAGGCGTGAATTTGTAAATATACTGTCTTTTATTTGGAAACGTCATACGTTTGTCGAGATTCTGGTCATGGCGTCCTAATTTAAATTTTGGTCAGTACTCTCGCTCCGTAGTGGCCTGAACCGCGACCCTACTTAGACCCTTAGTTAGCCGTGAGCATTTTGCATATTTTGTGTTGAATTATTTTTCTGCAGTAGGTACAAATTGGGAGTTGTAACTCACCTTGGAGGTTTACGGGAACTTAATTCCCCAATTTTTTTAATAATTTAGATTACCATAATAGCACACCCTCAGCTATTACATACTACTTCATATTTAATCGAAAAATCTTATAACGTGACGTCATTCCCTAAATACAATATTGAGTTCTACTTAAAAACACATTTAAAAAATTTAATATATTGGGTTATTTCGTGGTTTTTTGAGTTTCAAACTCAACTCTAATTTTATTCCGCACTAACATTAATATTATCAATGAAGAAGCAGCCCTGTCTTAATCATGTCTGACTGTTACAGAAGTCTCGAAATCTATTTTTTGCATACCTACTATAATATTACCTATTATACCAGCTCAGCGCTCACATTGCCCGTTCAACTAAGCTGCCTGCATTGAATAAATTAATAGTCTCTATTGCCGGCTACTCATTTGTAGAGCAAGCTAGGATTTAGTAATATTCCTGGCTTAGTTATCTAAATCTGGGACCACCCACGATGAATTTATAATTAGATCCTCATAGACATAAGATAATACAAGAGCAGACTTATAAAATATCATAGATTACATGGCTTAGTTACTGTAAAGAAGTTATCGTTTTTTAACACTAATAATGATGGTTCGTTCACTTTCTAAAACTTTCTGCAAACAAGTTATTAAATAGTTTACTGCAAAATGTATTACCTGGTTTTAATGAGTTGTTAATTATACAAGTCATTACCCCAAAATATTAAAGAATATTACTGTGACATATTAAGTAGAATAATGTTTATTCAAGAAATTATTTTAATATGTCGGGACAACATTACAAAGCCCTAACCATATAATCCATAAATTGTATTGACAAATCACTGAGTGTAAATTATTGCGCTATTAATTTTATAACAATATAAATCATAATGCATACAAACAATCTTGCATTGTATGCTATCAGGAATCTGTCCAGGAAGTTATGATAGCATTATACATAATAATATAATGCTGCTGGGTTGTTTACTAATTGTACCTATGTCTAGTTAAATAGAATGGCTAGTTGTGTTATGTATTATAATATAAGAGATACATAATTATATCCTGGCAACAAGAGTCATGTTTTTTTTTTTGCCAGACATTGTATTGTCAGGGTTGCAAACAGTGGTAGTGAAAGGGCGGTTTGGGATTAAATTTTCGTACAAGCGGAGCGTAAGTGAAGTGAGTTCATACAGACAACTTTGGACACAACAGAACAGCACTGTCAGCCGGCTACATAGACGTCCCTGCATTTAGATGGCTGATGAATTGAATAATTGTTCCACAATAACTTTATAGTAACGTTTTTCTGATCTGTATGGAATTTGTTGGCATTGTAGATACATACAATTTGAGAGTTTGTATATGAGCAGGATCAACCAAGAAGTTATGGAGCTAGAAGGCGTGAATAAATCAGGAAAAGGGTCTTGTTGTATTAGTCAACTCGTTTGCAAGGAAAACGCGAGTTCTCAGTTCGAGGCGGAATACTAGTTATAAATTAATTTAATTAAAGGTTGCTCTGTTCATGAATTCGCGGACCACATCAGGTGGTTCCAGGGACAACCAGTGGTCCGCAGACAACCAGTTAAGAAGATTTCGAGCTAATAAAACTTATATAGTATTCTGGTTCGCTACAGATATCCCATTACAATAAAACTAGTGAGATCATAAGAAAAGCAAATCAAGTTTTGCAAGTTGCTGCAGTTGTAGGTACTTATTTTATTATTATGCAGAAAATGTATTAACCATAACCTGTTATTTGCGGCATCGTGTCCGAGAACTATGCAATTTGCTACTGATATTTAAATACATGACACTTGTCTTGTGACTCCAATAATCTATCTATCTGTGCAACATTGATATCATTATTTTACCCTGCTCAGCCAAATTGTGCATCTCAGAAAAAATGTAGCTCAGAATTAGATTTTGAGATAGGACTTTTTGGTTTAGGAGGGCAGTATTCTTATCAAAAAACAATACCTGCTTAAGTTTTGGGGATCACAAAATAAAGTACCTCCTTCTCTATTGCTCTTGGATATTTGAATGAGAGTGATGGAAATAGATGAACAAAATAGTTTGCGATTACAGGCCGGAACCAAAGGTAAGGAAATATAGTATTTTAGATTGGATATAATAGCCTGTTTTCTGGTAGAGCTATGGATTATTATTTATTTTTCTGATTTATTCTAGGAGTATTACTGAATTGATAAAAAAGTCACAACCAAGTTTCTTGCCAGTCATAATACTTCACGGATCAAGAATTGTAGGGTTAGAATACTCGGTATTTACTTTCTGACATTCACAAATGCATTGTAATGTGCCTAAATTGAAGAATAAATATCTTTTAGTTACTTGCTACTTGCACATTGTATTTTCTCTCTCTACTATTTTAATAAATATGAAAGCCTTTCATATCTTTTGAGTGTTACCTATTACCTAAAGACTGAACCATTATTCAACAAGCCAAGTTAATTTACATTACTTAATCACTAGGAAGTCTTTTACACTCATATCTTTTTAATTTACTATGACACCTATAATGAGTGTTACTAATGCTTTGTTAGTAAACATTCTTTAAAGTCCATTAACTGAACTCACGAGTAGGTAGACCGTGCATGAGTCACACTCACACCATTATACTGAGATTTCATTACGTCCTGACCCTATGACTCAGCTGAGTTAACTAATAAACAAAGGATAAAATGACAGTTTATCTCGTGCTACTTGATAAGCGCATTATGCAGTCATTATTGTTGTATTGGCATAAAGCCAGTGGCACGTTAATCATGTACAGGCATTGCATTGTGCTAAACAAGGAAGTCGGTATGCACTGATACATGCAATTAGCCCTTATTACCTTGATATGTTCACGAACGTTGCATGACGTGGGTATTTAGCGTGTTCGAAGTTATCACGTACTAAATATTCTAAATAACTTCGGAATTAACGAAAACAATGGAACGTTCTCAAAGTTCTAGTTATACGAATATCGAACTTGACGACTGACTGTCATTGTCTGTCATTGATAAAACATCCGGCCGGAACGAAAAACAATTGGCATATGAGAACTGGCTTGCTTCGCTTTATAATAAATGCAATAATACAGAATATATAAAAAGAAATCGCATCAAATGAACGTTCAAATATAGAAACACCTTCACTTACGTTTATTAACACCGCGAACTTTTGTGCACTTAATAACACTGTCCAGTTTTAACACATGTTTTGACTAACTTTGATGAATATCACTGCAGTGTGAAATTACGATTGTATTTTGCGACAGAAAACAATGGAATAGAAAAGAAAAGACGTGTGTAGGGTGGTAGTGGTTGGATGAAATTCTTCCGCTGTCTGCTGTCGGTCGGTCGACTGACAGTTTTCTGGCGATCGGTAGATGGCGTTCAATGACAAGTCGCCATAGACAAATGTAGTATTAAGCGAGACCCATTTTAATTCTCCCATTCACTGTGAGAATTCAGCTGTCAAAGTGGATATATTTCGATAAGAAAATTACTAATATGTAACATAAATAGTAATAAAAATCAGAATCAATTGTTTTATTGGTGATAAACCTAAATTACATACAATAATATAACTTAAGTACTTGAACGCTTATTAATATTTCTGCATTTCTGTTTCAATATTTTTTCTAACAGAATCTTATTTCAGGTTTTATAGGATTTATTCGTAAATGTACAGTGCAAAGGAAACTTCTTACCTTCGATATTGGACTGGTTCCGATTCTATGGTAACAAAATTAAAATGAAATCCACCGTGGCAGAATACAACAATTCCATCACACAATTTTTTTATAAAAAGTAAAATTGGGTCTCGAATAATACTACAAACTCGGCTGGTTCTGTTTGTAACGCCATCTAGCACAAGATTTAGAAAGCGCAAAGCTTTCCGTCTCACTCGCTCTCATGAGCTCCGTGCGGCCGAATGGTTCAATGACTCTACCGACCAGTTTCTATTTTCTCTCTGGTTCTGTCGTCGGGTCGGCCTGCAAGCCGCAAGGGGTCTTTGTTTGCGTTTCACGTTCGCGTCGCACGGTATAGTCAGCGGCCGCGGCTCCATCGTATCGTATCCGAGACGGAATGTGCCCTCATAAGTGGAAGTGCGGGTCTCGCTCCTCTCGGTGTATGTGAGATGTGGTACAGAGTGCCGGAGTGGCGCCTTCTTCGAGTGCAAGCTGTGGCGGTGCAAGTGCAGTGAAGTGCAGTGTGCGTGGTGCGTGCGCGTGCAGCGAGCGGCTCGGCCCGGCCACGGCGAGCGAGCGCGGAGGCGGAGGCGGCGGTGGCGCGGCCATGACCGGTGACATGCCTCTGGGGAGCGCGCACGCGTTCGGGCGGGCGCTGCTGCGAGACGGGGCGCTGCCGCCGCTGGAGCCCGGGCCCCCGGCGCCGCCCGCTGCCGCCGCGCAGCCGCCCGACAAGCGGCCGCCGGCGGCAGCGGCAAGCCCTGAGCAGGTCATGAAACTCTACATGAACAAACTGACTCCTTACGAACACCGCGAGATATTTGATTACCCCCAAGTGTACTTCATAGGCGCGAACGCGAAGAAGCGCCCTGGACTTGTAGGCTTCCCAAACAACTGTGAATACGACAACGAACAGGGCTCGTACATACACATCCCGCACGATCACATTGCGTACCGGTACGAGGTGCTGAAGGTGATCGGGAAGGGCAGCTTCGGTCAGGTGATGAAGGCCTATGACCACAAGAAGAGAGAGAACTGCGCGCTAAAGATGGTGCGCAACGAGAAACGCTTCCACAGACAGGCTCAGGAGGAGATTCGCATACTGGAGCACCTCAGAGAGCAAGATAAAGACAACACAATGAACGTCATCCATATGTTTGACTCCTTCACCTTCCGCAATCACACTTGCATCACATTCGAGCTGCTCTCGATAAACTTATACGAGTTGATACGAAAAAACAAGTTCCAAGGCTTTTCCTTGCAGCTTGTCCGCAAGTTCTCGCACAGTCTGCTGCAGTGTCTTCATGCTCTAAACAAGAACAGGATCATACACTGCGACATGAAGCCCGAGAACGTTTTGCTGAAGCAACAGGGACGCTCCGGAATCAAGGTTAGTAAACATCAAAAATTCAAAACAAAACAATAGATAATAAATAATAATTGTTTTTTTTTTGCATGGGTCGGTCCGAAAGGGTCCGCCTACGGCCTAAATCAATACGCGTTATATTATGAACACCTGCATTTGGGGTGCGTGCGATCGCGATCAGCTGGCCGCACGCCACACCCGACCGCCCAACATCACATAACATAACCTATAACCGTTACGAACGGAGAGATGAAACAGAGACTAACTCAGATTGCATTCAATAACATGCGTATTGTTTCGTTTCGTGCGGAGAAACGTGTAGGCATTGTGATAAGGTTTTATTACGTATCTTATTGCGGCGATGGGCCGATAAACGTTATCTGAATGGTCGAGTCGCCCGAACTCGCGTTCTATTTTCAAACGGCTTGATACATTCGGTAACTCGGTCTCTTCTCTCCCCATGTGATGTGATGCTATTTACGTCAACACATCCGCGTCGACGTTTAAATACACAAAGTTTAACAAATTAAATGCGACCCAATGTCATTGTTGCTGCAATCAACGAAATTAACGCAAAAAGTTGAGCCTTGACGTTCACCAGGTAGTTTTGTGAACAAAAAATCTTGACCTCAACTATGATGAGACCTGAAACTATTAATTTATTTTTCGTAATTGCCAGGCTGAGGTGGCAAAATCTACCAAAAAGTACAGTGGCAAAAATTACTCATTTAAATAAATCATTATTCATTTTAATTTGCGATTTCACAGCAATTTTGTTTACCATGACATAGTTAAATGAAATGACGTTAAATGTTTGCAAAAATCATGAAATGACGTAGGAAAAATATGTATTTATTGATTTGCCAATATTAAACGCACGTCGCACGTATACCTACTGTAGGTATTCAAATTTGCGTTGCGTAGCAGTTACATTTTATAATACGTGGATATGAATGTTTACTCAGGTGAGACCTAGATCGCTGTGCGATTCTATGCAACAGGTATTAATTACCTAGGTATATCCAGTCGATAAGATAAAATTCTTCATTGGGTAGGTACTGTTTGTTGCTAAGCGCATGCGCCTAACGGGACTAGACACGCCACTCACTATACTTGGATTTTCTCTCCCATTGTCTTGGTTAACACTTGTCTATTGAGATGAAACTATACGGCTTTACAATCCGTGCCTATCTATATACAAAGTCGCCTGGTATTTCTTTCTAGTGCATGGTTTAAAAGTGTGCTCGATTTTTGTACGCCTTGTTACCTATCTATAACTGTCCAATTTTATTTAAGAATAAAATTACAGCAAAGACCTAACTAGTGACTAACGGCGATGTTCTTTCGCGATGCGATACTTATGTTATAACGGTACATTTTTAAAATACCTGTTTTGAAATGCCTATTTGGACATACAACAACATTAAAGACAGGATAATAAGTAATAAAATATGCGAACCGTGTTAGGTGCAATGCACTCTACATTTGAGGCTTTGGCCGTAAGATAAATGCCAGAGCATTTTTTTTTTTAAAGACACATCAGGTTTTAGCGAATGCGCGGCGGTCCTATAAATTTTTAAAAAGTTGGTTGCGCATATGGCTGTTCGAAAAGGCCATAGACAAAGTTACGTCAGTTTTTTTTTGTGCACAGCCGTACAATATCGTGTCAGCTCGAAAGCAGTCAACATTTAGCTATGCGAACCATGCCATGCCGCATTTTGCCTGCTCCGTGGTCCGCCTGTCACGCAAGGCTTAAACATTCAAAATAATCTCTTAGGCCGACTGAAACGTAACGCTAAAGGTTTTCATGTCGCGTAATCCAACATGGTACCTAAACTGTTTTCAGAATGTTGCCAATCAAGTTGTTTGCCTGACAGAAGAGAGTTTATTGCAAACGGATAGCAATTGCGTGTCTGTCGATTTAAAATAGATCGATATAGCTTGATCAATTTAATGCTTTATACCTACCTATTAACTTCACTTTTAACAGTTTTAACTGTCTTACGAACTGATTCAATTAAAAACGGGTTCTAGTTTATCTGCAAGTAGAAGTGGTTGCATAGGCTTGACTTCACAAGTGGTGGTTGCAGATGGGACGATAGATAAAATTTTCAATATACATAATACATTAGGCTGCTTTTTTTGATACGCTTCTTTAAAACAAACTATCGCGTTGACCTATACAACCCGTATCAAAATAATCACCGAAACATATCCACAAGGTGTTTTACAAACTCTCGCCGCAGGATATAAAGCCTCGAGCGACCACCTGTACTAACCCGTCCCGGCTGTGTTCCAAATGCATGCACTGGTGCAGATGAGACAATTTCTCGGGCGCCATGTTAACGTAATCTTTGAATCCGTAACAACGATACATAAAATTGGAGCGCACTTATACTGGCCCATCTGAGCCATTCAATCGCCTGTGCTTGCCTGCTCGGTTGGTCAGCGATTGAAATGAAAACCCAGGTAGCTTTATAAATAAAACCGGGTCTGGGTCCCGGCAAAAACTGACACACCCATAGACAATTCGCAAACTTTTTAAACGGCTTAAACGACAAACAATTAATGATCAAATCAGAGATTAAGGTCGAACTAAGTGGAACAATTGTGTAGACAAAAAATAGAGTAATTGTTAATTAATAAAGTGGGTTTTTGTTTAACGCAACCAATTCATAGCTAAAACAGCGCGTGGGTTGGTTTCATTTTATTGCATACTCTCATCTCAATGATTTGATCACCATTGCACTGACATGACATTATTTGAACACATTTTTACAGGATCGCGTTTTATAACAATCCCTGTAGGTCTCTCTTTTTGCAGAAAGAGAGGCAAACTGCGAAACAGTAAATTGTTGCTTTTTAAAACGCGACCCAGGACACCAAAACGTGAGCTTAACTGTAGGGTGACCAGACGTCAGGAATTTTCCTGACATGTCAGGAATTTTGGACATATGTCAGGAATGCGGCCGGAACAGGAAAATGTCAGGAATTTTCGACAAATAGAGAAAATTGTATATACTGTAAACTTTTATTTGAATAAAAAAAATATTATGTAAAAATTTAGTTTTACGACCATAGAACTTTTTAGTTGCTGGTGTAGCCATAAAAATACGGCTTTTCATGAACAAGAGATTTCTCTCGTCATGTTTGTTCCTTAGGACCCAAGGATGGATTTGAGAAGTGGAGCCACCAAGATTTTTGATGTAAATTTTTAGGGGGGGGGAGGCTCTCAACTTTATCTTGATACCGATCAAAAACATGTAAAATAAACATAGTATCGGGACTTTTTGATTAGGTTTTTAGTAATAGTAGTAGTAATAGTAAAACACTTTATTGTACAAGAAAACACAACGTGAGATATATACCAAAGCAAATACGTACAAAGGCGAACATATCCCTTTAAGGGATTTCTTCCAGTTAACCTTTGAGCAATTAAGAGAGAATAGTTTTCAAACAACCCCCCCGCTGCAACGTAATAAAATAAAACGCGAATCCCGCGAGCTCAAGCTTGTGTCAGGAATTTTGACCCAAAATCAGGAATTTTGTCAGGCCTTTTGAAATTTGTATCTGGTCACCCTAGCTTAACTACCGACAAGGGTTTAGAAGTCCTTCACACAGTATAACAATTTTCAACCCAAATTTTTCGTGAAATTATAATTTTTCATGCATTTTTAAGTACGTACTTATTATGTGCGTTAGTATCCTACGTAGATATTCTCAGCTAATTAGCTAAAGAGTACCTACGGGAGAATGGCTTGTGTTTATTTAAGAAGGTTGAGATTACTCGTACAAGGTTGTAGCTTCTTATTTTCTTTGTTAATTGACACAGTTTGAGCGTCTAGCTCTAGGCGTTTATTCGGCACAGAAGACCTCTTTGTTTTTGGTTAAGAAATTGGGCAAAGAAAATACTGAGAACGTTTTCACCCATTACATTTTGACAACTTTTGAAGATAGAAATAAATAACCAATCAGGGCAAACTAAATAAAAAAAACGTTAAATAAACGTAACTATTAAAGTCACAGTCAGTTAATAAAATCGACGTGCATGATTGATGGGTGACTTTTTCAAATAATAAATACACTCAAGAGAAGATAACACTAAACTTTAGCTAGCGGTAAATCATTGTGTTAATGAAGTCAAAAATACGTATATGGTTTTTTTTTGTGACGTTCGCCTACCTAGCCTAGGTATTATATTTAAAATAATGAAGAAAAAAAACTGTTTTTATTCTGTAGTTTTACTACTTTGTTAATCACAATCTTTTTATTTTATACAATATCAATTTTCAAATCTAAACTACTTGCATTTCCTTTGCCAACCCTCTATTTTAAACCTTGCCAGAAAACCGTTTTGCAAACATCCCTGAAAGACAAACACATAAATTTTAATAAGTACCTACTACTCGTCTGGAGGAAACATTTAAAGAAAATAATTCAGTGCGCCTGTACGGTAATAAAAACGAATAAAGTTATTGCATGCGTATGCGTACATATCCTAACGCGTGTTATAAAGTGACCATAAGTCCATTATATTACACATGCGATTATGTTTTTTTATGACAAAGAGCGTATCAACTACAATGGCGTTACCATTACTTTCAAGCATTATTCTGAGTAATATTGCTGTTTCTCTCCTCATTCCTCCTAGCGTTTGACCCGGTTTGGGGTCCGCTTGATAACCTAATCCCATGAATTGGCGTAGACACTAGTTTTTACGAAAGCGACTGCCTTCTGAACTTCCAACCCAGAGGGGAAACTCTAGGCCTTTTTGGGATTAGGTCAGGTTTCCTTACGATGTTTTCCTTCACCGAAAAGCGACTGGTAAATATCAAATGACATAGCTGTGTGAACTTGGCACCCGACCTTGACGATTTTTTTTTTTATATTTTTTTTCTAATAGTGTTTCGTTTGTAGTTGATTGTAGTAAAACGGATTTTATTTGTAGTTGCTCCAAAAAAAAATTAGGGAGGGGGTGAAAATGGCCAGCACCCCACTTACGAAATTCTATACTTTTATGATTGATTCTTGTTCAGAATCGTTTGTAGTTGATTGTAGTTCCTTTATTTTCGTTTGTAGTAGCCAAATAACGCCAAAAAAAAATTAAAAAAAAAATCGGTTCGTGAGCGCGTTGATGTCTTTTTCCGAAAATCGACGAAAATGCTTAAATATCGGTATTTATACTATTTACACTACGCTGATTGACAGAGTTTCGTGCAAACTAATTTCTGCTTGATTGTAATACCTTTTAAGTTGCTTAAAGTAGCAAAATAGCAAAATAAACTCCATATCGCGATCGCTCAAAAAAGGTACAGGTACCGTGACCGTGATAGATATGTAAATGTATTACTTTTTCAGGAGTATTTCGTTTGCAAACGATTGTAGTTTCTTTATTTTCGTTTGTAGTAGCTCGAAATCGATTGTAGTAACTCAAAAACCTACGAAAGGCATCAAGGTAGCATTTTTTTCGTTTGTAGTGCTTTTATTTCTTTTGTAGTAGCGCGATCTCGTTTATAGTAGTTCAAAAACCTACGCCAGGCATCAAGGCAGCCTTATTCGCGTTTGTAGTGGTTTCATTTCATTTGTATTAGCGCGATATCGTTAGTAGTTTATCAAAGACCTACGCCAGGCATCAAGGCAGCGTTATTTTCGTTAGTAGTGCTTAAATTTCGTTTGTAGTAACTCAATATAGATTGTAGTAGTACAAAAACTTACGCCAGGCATATAGGAACTCTTATTTTCGTTTGTAGTTGTTTCATTTCGTTTGTAGTAACTCAATATCGATTTTAGTAGTACAAAAACTTACGTCAGGCATCAAGGTAGCCTTATTATCGTTTGTAGTTCTTTCATTTCGTTTGTAGTAGCGCGACATCGATTGTAGTAGTTCAAAAACTTACGCCAAGCATCGAGGCAGCCTTATTTTCGTTTGTAGTTCTTTCATTTCGTTTGTAGTAATTCAGTATCGTTTGTAGTAGTTTTAAAACTTACGCCAGGCATCAAGGCACCCTTATTTTCGTTTGTAGTGCTTTTATTTCGTTTGTAGTAATTCAGTATCGTTTGTAGTAGTTCAAAAACTTACGCCAGGCATCAAGGCACCCTTATTTTCGTTTGTAGTGCTTTCATTTCGTTTGTAGTAACTCATTATCGATTGTAGTAGTTCAAAAAGCTACGTCAGACATCTAGGAGTCTTTATTTTCGTTTGTAGTGCTTTTATTTCGTTTGTAGTAGCGCGATATCGTTTGTAGTTGCTCAAAAACCAACGTCAGACATCTGGGAGCCCTTATTTTTGTTTGTAGTGCTTTCATTTCGTTTGTAGTAACTCAATATCAATTGTAGTAGTTCAAAAACGTACGCCAGGCATCAAGGCAGACTTATTTTCGTTTGTAGTGATTTCATTTCGTTTGTAGTAGCGCGATATCGTTTGTAGTAGATCAAAAACCTACGTCAGATATCTGGGAGCCCTTATTTTCGTTTTTAGTGCTTTCATTTCGTTTGTAGTAACTCAATATCGATTGTAGTAGTTCAAAAACTTACGCCAAGCATCAAGGCAGCCTTATTTTCGTTTGTAGTTCTTTCATTTCATTTGTAGTAGCTCAATATCGATTGTAGTAGTCCAAAAACCTATGTCAGATATCAAGGCAGCCTTATTTTCGTTTGTAGTGCTTTCATTTCGTTTGTAGTAGCGCGATATCGTTTGTAGTATTTCAAAAACCTACGTCAGACATCTAGGAGCCCTTATTTTCGTTTGTAGTGCTTCCATTTCGTTTGTAGTAGCGCGATATCGTTTGTAGTAGATCAAAAACCAACGTCAGACATCTAGGAGCCCTTATTTTCGTTAGTAGTGCTTTCATTTCGTTTGTAGTAACTCAATATCAATTGTAGTAGTTCAAAAACTTACGCCAGGCATCAAGGCAGACGTATTTTCGTTTGTAGTGCTTTCATTTCGTTTGTAGTAGCGCGATATCGTTTGTAGTAGATCAAAAACGTACGTCAGACATCTAGGAGCCCTTATTTTCGTTTGTAGTGCTTTCATTTCGTTTGTAGTAACTCAATATCAATTGGAGTAGTTCAAAAACTTACGCCAGGCATCAAGGCAGACTTATTTTTTTTGTAGTGCTTTCATTTCGTTTGTAGTAGCGCGATATCGTTTGTAGTAGATCAAAAACCTACGTCAGACATCTAGGAGCCCTTATTTTCGTTTGTAGTGCTTTCATTTCGTTTGTAGTAGCGCGATATCGTTTGTAGTATTTCAAAAACCTACGTCAGACATCTAGGAGCCCTTATTTTCGTTAGTAGTGCTTTCATTTCGTTTGTAGTAGCGCGATATCGTTTGTAGTAGATCAAAAACCAACGTCAGACATCTAGGAGCCCTTATTTTCGTTTGTAGTGCTTTCATTTCGTTTGTAGTAACTCAATATCAATTGTAGTAGTTCAAAAACTTACACCAGGCATCAAGGCACACGTATTTTCGTTTGTAGTGCTTTCATGTCGTTTGTAGTAGCGCGATATCGTTTGTAGTAGATCAAAAACGTACGTCAGACATCTAGGAGCCCTTATTTTCGTTTGTAGTGCTTTCATTTCGTTTGTAGTAACTCAATATCAATTGTAGTAGTTAAAAAACTTACGCCAAGCATCGAGGCAGCCTTATTTTCGTTTGTAGTTCTTTCATTTCGTTTGTAGTAGCTCAATATCGATTGTAGTAGTCCAAAAACCTATGTCAGATATCAAGGCAGCCTTATTTTCGTTTGTAGTGCTTTCATTTCGTTTGTAGTAGCGCGATATCGTTTGTAGTATTTCAAAAACCTACGTCAGACATCTAGGAGCCCTTATTTTCGTTAGTAGTGCTTTCATTTCGTTTGTAGTAGCGCGATATCGTTTGTAGTAGATCAAAAACCAACGTCAGACATCTAGGAGCCCTTATTTTCGTTTGTAGTGCTTTCATTTCGTTTGTAGTAACTCAATATCAATAGTAGTAGTTAAAAAACTTACGCCAAGCATCGAGGCAGCCTTATTTTCGTTTGTAGTTCTTTCATTTAGTTTGTAGTAGCTCAATATCGATTGTAGTAGTCCAAAAACCTATGTCAGATATCAAGGCAGCCTTATTTTCGTTTGTAGTGCTTTCATTTCGTTTGTAGTAGCGCGATATCGTTTGTAGTATTTCAAAAACCTACGTCAGACATCTAGGAGCCCTTATTTTCGTTAGTAGTGCTTTCATTTCGTTTGTAGTAGCGCGATATCGTTTGTAGTAGATCAAAAACCAACGTCAGACATCTAGGAGCCCTTATTTTCGTTTGTAGTGCTTTCATTTCGTTTGTAGTAGCTCAATATCGATTGTAGTAGTCCAAAAACCTATGTCAGATATCAAGGCAGCCTTATTTTCGTTTGTAGTGCTTTCATTTCGTTTGTAGTAGCGCGATATCGTTTGCAGTATTTCTAAAACCTACGACAGACATCTAGGAGCCCTTATTTTCGTTAGTAGTGCTTTCATTTCGTTTGTAGTAACTCAATATCAATTGTAGTAGTTCAAAAACTTACGCCAGGCATCAAGGCAGACGTATTTTCGTTTGTAGTGCTTTCATTTCGTTTGTAGTAGCGCGATATCTTTTGTAGTAGATCAAAAACGTACGTCAGACATCTAGGAGCCCTTATTTTCGTTTGTAGTGCTTTCATTTCGTTTGTAGTAACTCAATATCAATTGTAGTAGTTAAAAAACTTACGCCAAGCATCGAGGCAGCCTTATTTTCATTTGTAGTTCTTTCATTTCGTTTGTAGTAGCTCAATATCGATTGTAGTAGTCCAAAAACCTACGTCAGACATCTAGGAGCCCTTATTTTCGTTTGTAGTGCTTTCATTTCGTTTGTAGTAACTCAATATCAATTGTAGTAGTTCAAAAACTTACGCCAGGCATCAAGGCAGACTTATTTTCGTTTGTAGTGCTTTCATTTCGTTTGTAGTAGCGCAATATTGTTAGTAGTCCTTCAAAAACCTACGTCAGACATCTAGGAGCCCTTATTTTCATTTGTAGTGCTTTCATTTCGTTTGTAGTAACTCAATATCAATTGAAGTAGTTCAAAAACTTACGCTCGGCATCAAGGCAGACTTATTTTCGTTTGTAGTGCTTTCATTTCGTTTGTAGTAGCGCGATATCGTTTGTAGTAGATCAAAAACCTACGTCAGATATCTAGGAGCCCTTATTTTTGTTTGTAGTGCTTTCATTTCGTTTGTAGTAGCGCGATATCGTTTGTAGTAGATCATAAACCTACGCCAAGCATCGAGGCAGCCTTATTTTCGTTTGTAGTTCTTTCATTTCGATTTTAGTAGCTCAATATCGATTGTAGTAGTCCAAAAACCTATGTCAGATATCAAGGCAGCCTTATTTTCGTTTGTAGTACTTTCATTCAATTTGTAGGAGCGCGATATCGTTTGTAGTAAATCAAAAATCTACGTCAGACATCTAGGAGCCCTTATTTTCGTTTGTAGTGCTTTCATTTCGTTTGTAGTAACTCAATATCAATTGTAGTAGTTCAAAAACTTACGCCAGGCATTAAGGCAGACTTATTTTCGTTTGTAGTTCTTTCATTTCGTTTGTAGTAGCTCAATATCGATTGTAGTAGTCCAAAAACCTATGTCAGATATCAAGGCAGCCTTATTTTCGTTTGTAGTGCTTTCATTTCGTTTGTAGTAGCGCGATATCGTTTGTAGTATTTCAAAAACCTACGACAGACATCTAGGAGCCCTTATTTTCGTTAGTAGTGCTTTCATTTCGTTTGTCGTAACTCAATATCAATGGTAGTAGTTCAAAAACTTACGTTAGGCATCAAGGCAGACGTATTTTCGTTTGTAGTGCTTTCATTTCGTTTGTAGTAGCGCGATATCGTTTGTAGTAGATCAAAAACGTACGTCAGACATCTAGGAGCCCTTATTTTCGTTTGTAGTTCTTTCATTTCGTTTGTAGTAGCTCAATATCGATTGTAGTAGTCCAAAAACCTATGTCAGATATCAAGGCAGCCTTATTTTCGTTTGTAGTGCTTTCATTTCGTTTGTAGTAGCGCGATATCGTTTGTAGTATTTCAAAAACCTACGACAGACATCTAGGAGCCCTTATTTTCGTTAGTAGTGCTTTCATTTCGTTTGTCGTAACTCAATATCAATGGTAGTAGTTCAAAAACTTACGTTAGGCATCAAGGCAGACGTATTTTCGTTTGTAGTGCTTTCATTTCGTTTGTAGTAACTCAATATCAATTGTAGTAGTTCAAAAACTTACGCCAGGCATCAAGGCAGACGTATTTTCGTTTGTAGTGCTTTCATTTCGTTTGTAGTAGCGCGATATCGTTTGTAGTAGATCAAAAACGTACGTCAGACATCTAGGAGCCCTTATTTTCGTTTGTAGTGCTTTCATTTCGTTTGTAGTAACTGAATATCAATTGTAGTAGTTCAAAAACTTACGCCAGGCATTAAGGCAGACTTATTTTCGTTTGTAGTGCTTTCATTTCATTTGTAGTAGCGCGAAATCGTTTGTAGTAGATCAAAAAGCTACGTCAGGCGTCAAGGCAGCTTTATTCTCGTTCGTAGTGCTTTTATTTCGTTTATAGTAGCGCGATATCGTTTTTAGTAGTTCATAAACCTACACCAGGCATCAAGGCAGCCTTATTTTCGTTTGTAGTAAATCAACATCGATTGTAGTAGTCGAAAAACGTACGTCAGGCATCAAAGCAGCCTTATTTTTGTTTGTAGTGCTTTCATTTCGTTTGTAGTAACTCAATATCGATTGTAGTAGTTCAAAAACTTACCCCAGGCATCGACGCATCGTTATTTTTGTTTGTAGTACATTCACTTCGTTTGTAGTTACTCAATATCGTTTGTAGTAGTTCAAAAAGCTACGTCACCCATCAAGGCAGTCTTATTCTCGTTTGTAGTGCTTTCATTTCGTTTGTAGTAGCGCGATATCCTATGTAATAGTTCAAAAACCTAAGTCAGGCATTGAGACAGCCTTATTTTCGTTTGTAGTACTTTAATTTCATTTGTAGTAACTCAATATCGTTTGTAGTAGTTCGAAAAGCTACGTCAGGTATCAAGGCAGCCTTATTCTCGTTTGTAGTGCTTTCATTTTGTAGTAACTCAATATCGTTTGTAGTAGTTCGAAAAGCCACGTCAGGCATCAAGGCAGCCTTATTCTCGTTTGTAGTGCTTTCATTTTGTTTGTAGTAGTGCGATATCGTTTGTAGTAGTTCAAAAAGCTACGCCAGGCATCAAGGCAGCCTTATTTTCGTTTGTAGTGCTTTCATTTCGTCTGTAGTAACTCAGTATCGTTTGTAGTAGTTCAAAAAGCTACGTCAGGCATCAAGGCAGCCTTATTCTCGTTTGCAGTGCTTTCATTTCGTTTATAGTATTTTTCGATTTTCGAAACTTATTTAAGAAACTATAATAACATGTTCTAGAAGTAAGGACTTCTGTTAAGACGTGCCTTAGGAAGCTAGCAACCTAAAACGCCCGAGATGTTAGATCTACGAGTCATATTTTCTGGTATGCAGAGTAATAAACATTGCATTTATTGGAATTTTTAACAATTGCCGAACTTTTGTGTATCAAAACTCTCTGTAATTTTGTTCTGGATGGTAAAACTGGTGCTGTTGTGGAGTGAAAGATTACTGGCTATATAGAACGGCTGAAATGCTGTATCTAAGATCTATATTCGCGGGGATTCTAGCATTATAGTGTCAGATTTCGCGATTATTTGAGCATCGGACTGTCTATGAAGTAAATCCTCTAGAACTCTTTCAGTTTAGGTCTAGAAGATAGAGTTTGACCACTGAAATTTTACACAATCTTTTTGCGGGAATTTCAAATAATCTTGGGCTGGTATCACTTAGTATAGAAGGATTTATAGTTTTGATACTAGAAAATATTTTTGTTTTTTTTCTGCATATGTAAGGTACCTAAGAAAATAAGTTTAAAAAATATACGTTGATGTGCACTCATCAAAACCAGCTTACATTAATTCTACCACTACGTAAAGTACAGTCAACAACAAATACATATATGTTTACACTTTCTCACCATATACCATAGTAACAAGGCGAACAATGAAATGTATAGTGTAAATAGGACCTAGCTCGATAATGCCATAATATTAAACCATCACCAAAAAAATTACATAAGTTCTTTCGCCATCAGATATGTCGGAGTGGCTAAGGTGGTCACAAATATCAGAACAGCCCCTCTATTACCAAGGCGATAAAGTGCATGTTCAGATATTTGAGTACCTTGGCTGCTCCGATGTATCTGATGGAGATTGTACTATGCCAAATTTCAACTAAAAGTCAAGTTCAACTTACTACGTTTCCATGTTTCTTGCTTGTTTGCTTACAGACAATAAGACGCCGGACTAGATCAAATAATGGTAGACTTACAAAACTCCAATCAACGGGGGTAATTGACATTTTGTGAATTTCAAACGTCTGTCTTTTCGTTACACCTACCTACCTAGACGCCAATATCTCGAAATCGCGCGCGAGTTTTGTGTCTTTGACACAAAACTCGCGCGATTGCGCCGATTGTACCTAGTGGCCATTACGCGAGCGAATAAAGAGCTGCCATCCGTCCGGGTTGCCCCGGATTTGTCCTAGTTTGGAGGCCGTCCGGGGTGCGTCCGGGGGCGGTTTTCAATAAGTGTCCGTGGAAAACCCGGACACTTCCTATGTGAGGAAAAAACCCATTAAATTTAATTATTTAGTGCCATAATTGATTTGGACACGTCCGGGAAAAAATGCGATTAACACCAAATGTCCGGGTTTTTAAAATTATTGTCCGGGTTCGGCGAATTTAGAGATGGCAGAGACATTAATATTGAATAAACAAGACAAAATGGGGGGCGATCTACTGCGGTTGTGCGAAACATGCTTATTACAGCACTGCGTCCAAAATTTGAATTCCAAACGTGAATTTTTATTTGTTCAAAGATGGGATACTGGATCTAAAAGGCCACGTTCCTTCCCATACTGTTGTCCATTTGATCATTGAATTACGTTACTTTAGGTTAGATTTAGGTCTGATGGTTGGGTTAAGTATGTATAGATATTTCTTCGACACGTTGGCCGCTCATTTTTATTACCTTAATTTATATTTTTTTATAAAATTACTACTGACTAGTCACTCCACAGATTTCTTCTAAATAAGGGTTTCAGTTAGTAACTCCTTACGTTCCAATTTCCAATGTTTTGATTTTATTGATATTTTCCAGAGCTTCTAGTTTTTTTACATGCTTGCTCTGTTTATGAGATTCAGGTATTAATAAATTCACGTACTTAACCAAAGTTATAGGCAAATGTTACAACTCGTACTAAAGTATCAAAATATGTATAGAGCACCAACCTACTAAATTTTTTACTACATATAAACATTGCAGTTTTTCGTTATAAAAAGCTTCACATCGACTTCGCACATTGTCGTAATTACTTACGAGCTTTAATAGTATGCAGTTGCAGACCTCACTCGGTATATAGTCATTATTTAATATTATTTAAAATATCCCTTGTAAACACATATTTGATTTGAACAAGATTTGACTGGATGACATGTATTGACAACTGACTTTTAGCTTTTTTTAAATTCATAGACAATTGGTGATACAACAACAAAACATATGTCAACAAAATTTGGTTAGCCAAACTATAGGAACTGATGGTTTTCTGTTGACTTAGAGGGCAAACTATCAAAAACACTCTAAATATTGAATCTTGAATCTCACACTAATAGTTTTTGGGATGATACCTCTCGAGCATTACAAGTATTCGTGCTTTACGCGATTTTCTAAGCTTATTTTAGAAACTTTATGATAACACTTTCTAAAAGTTAGGACTTTGGTTTAGATGTGAATTAGGAAGCTAGCAACCTAAAACGCCTGAGATGTTAGGTCTAAGAGGCATATATTCTGATATGCAGAGTAATAAACATCGCATTTATTACATTTTTACAATTGTCGAACTTCTGTGTATCAAAACTCTCTGAAATTTTGTTCTGGATGGTAGAACTGGTGCTGTTGTGGAGTGAGAGACTACTGGCTATCTAGAACAGCTGAGAGGCTGCATCTAAGATTTATATTCGCGGGGATGCTAGCATTATAGTCTCAGATTTCGCGATTATTTGAGCGTCAGACTGTCTATGAAGTTAATCCTCTAGAACTCTTTCAGTTTAGGTCTAAAAGATGGTTACTAAGACTGATGGTTTTCTGTTGACTTAGAGGACTAGCTATCGAAAACACAAAAATATTGAATATTGTTCAGTGGGGGAGGCCTATGTCCAGCAGTGGACGTCTTTCGGCTGAAATGATGATGATGATGATGATTGGATATGAGAGCAATATTTTTTGGGATGAGACCTCTCGAACATTGCATGTATTCGTGCATTACGCGATTTTCAAAGTTTATTTAAACTTTATGATAACACTTTCTAGAAGTAAGAACTTTTGTTTAGACGTGAGTTAGGCAGCTAGCAACCTAAAACGCTTCAGGTGTTAGACCTAAGAGTCATGTTTTCTGGTATGCCGAGTGATAAACATTGCATTTATTGGAATTTTTAACAATTGTCGAACTTCTGTGTATCAAGACTTTCTTAAACTTCGTTCTGGATGGTAGAACTGGTGATGTTGTGGAGTGAGAGACTACTGGCTATCTAGAACGGCTTAGATGCTGCATCTAAGATCTATATTCGCGGGGATGCTAGCATTATAGTCTCAGATTTCGCGATTATTTGAGCGTCAGACTGTCTATGAAGTTAATCCTCTAGAACTCTTTCAGTTTAGGTCTAGAAGATAAGAACTGATGGTTTTTTGTTGACTTAGAGGGCAAACTATCAAAAACACTCAAAATATTGAATCTAAAACTAATAGTTTTTGGGACGATGATACCTCTCGAACATTGAATGTATTCGTGCTTTACGCGATTTTCGATACTCCATCCACGTCTTCTAGAAGTGCGGACTTCTGTTTAGACGTACGAGGGCCGTTTGATAAGTCTTTATAAAAAACTATTTACTAAACCTTATTTTAGAAAATGGCATTAACACTGGCTGGCACGATCTTTCAACTGAAAACTGATGAAAAATTGTGAAAAAAAAACAAAGATGTATCACTTTTATCGTTGCTTAACTGAGATCACCTACGCATTTTTGTCAACTATGGAAAAATCTGAATTTCGTGCCGTTATTAAACACTTTTTTATGAAGGGTTGCACTGCTGCCACTATAAAAATTGAACTTGATTCTGTTCATGGCACTAATGCACCGACGTTGCAAACCATTTAAAACTGGTTAAATGAATTTAAACGTGGTCGGTCAAGCACATCTGATGCTCTACGCTCTGGTCGCCCAATCGAAGTCACTACGGAAAAGGTTGTTGAAGAAGTCCATAATATCGTACTCGCCGACCGCCGAGTGAAGGTGCGGGAAATAGCTGAAAAAATAGGCATCTCTACTGAGCGAGTACATAAAATCCTCCACGAAGATTTGGCTATGACTAAGCTGTCTGCACGATGGGTGCCCCGTTTGTTGACGATCGAACAAAAACTCGAACGAAAGCGAGTTTCAAAACTGTGTTTGGATATGATGAAGCGTAATCCTCGAAACTTTTTGAAACGTTTTGTCACTGTGGACGAAACTTGGGTCCACCATTACACGCCCGAGTCAAAACAACAGTCCAAACAATGGATGGCTGCTGGTGAACGTGCCCCAAAGAAGGCAAAGACTGTTTTGTCGGCTGGGAAGGTGATGGCGACAGTTTTCTGGGATAGCAAAGGAATCATCATGATAGACTACTTAGCTAAGGGGAAAACTATCACCGGCCGTTATTACGCAGATTTGTTAGACCGTTTCAAAGCCGAATTGTTGGAAAAACGACCAAGATTATCTCCGAATAAAGTCCTCTTTCACCAGGACAACGCCCCAGTGCACACCTCAACTATTGCAATGGCAAAAATCCATGAATTAGGCTTCCAGCCGGTTCCTCATGCTCCATATTCACCGGACTTAGCTCCGTGTGATTATTACCTATTCCCAAATTTAAAAAGATGGCTCGGAGGACAAAAATTTTTAACAAATGAAGACTGTATAGCAGGTGTGAATGGCTATTTCGCAGACCTCGACGAATCCTATTTTTTGGAGGGAATAAAAAAACTGGAAACTCGCTGGAATAAGTGTTTGGCCCTTGAAGGAGATTATGTTGAGAAATAAATGCACTTTGTATAAAAAACTGGTATTTTTTGACTTTTTAAAAATACTTATCAAACTGCCCTCGTATGTTAGGAAGCTAGCAACCTAAAATGCCTGATATAAAATTTATAGACCTAATACTCATATTTTCTGGTCTGCCAAGTGATAAAGATTGCATTTACTCTTAATGGAATTTTCAACATTATCGAACTTTTGTCTATCAGAACTCTTTGAAATTTTGACTCTTTTTACTTTAACTCTTTTTGTTCTGGATGCTACAACAGGTGTTTTCGTGGTGTACAAGACTCCTGACTATCTAGAACGGGTGAGATGAGTCTGAGATCTATATTCGCTGGGATGCCAGAATTGTAATCTCAAGACTGTGATTATTTGAGCGTCAGATTTTTTTTTTTACTTCTTTTTGACTAGAACTCTTGCCTACGTGTTCAGAACTGATAGAACTTACGATTCCAATTCATATTTTTGGTGTACGAATCGGTACTTTTGGGATGCTAGAATCAAAGTGTGAACTTACTCGTAGCATCTCAATTTGAAATTTGAAAAAAAAGTCCCTTAAATTAGTAGAACTATTTAAAAAAAAAATGTAGAACCGTAGAACTATTGTGGATGCTACTAGAACTGTGTCAATAAATTGTGAGATACTAACATTTGTTATGTTCACATGCATCAATACCTCTGCCATAACCGTATACGTTCATTATTAGCGATATTAGTTTTTATATCGTTACCGGACTCTTAACTGTTAATAATTCTTCATACTACTAACCCAATTTTCAGCCCTTAAGAGTTGGAATAAAAGGTTTTAGGATAAAAACTAATTTACTTTACTGACTACTACTGTAATTTTTCCGGACTCAAAATATCTCTTTACAATACAAATATTATTTATAGCACACCTCTGTGAAATGGAGCAGTACTCGTACAGTACACAGATAAAAAGTAGAGGCGGTCAACTCTATACCAAGGTTCATCAGTTATTGATTGATTCCCCAATCGGTCCCCAATGTAAATAGGGTACTATAATTAACTCAACAAAACAATTGAAAATTAGACATGTCAATGTAATTTTCCAAAATTAACAGTCCGAGAGACAAGGCAATTATAATTATAGACTTACACACAGGTGCATCATTTCGTATCGGATTCTCAGAGTAAAAAAATAATTTAATGTAGGTGTACTTTACACAATCAGAAAGACACAAACGAAATATAGATAATCTTACAACTGGAGCTAACGACCTGGCGTCTTTAAGAAATATACTTAAGTTAAGCTCAGGAATCTACCCTTGAAATTAACGAAAACAAAAACACGGTTTACACATTTTTTTACACGGTGTAAAAAAGTAGTATTCTGATTTTCGTTTTAGAAAGCATTGCCATCTTCTAAGTTGTAACGATGCATTAAGTGTAGGCCTCACACCTCATATTTATGGAAAATATGAAAGTTAGAAGGATTATAATTCATGTCAAGTCCTTCAACATTTAAAAATTGCAATGTCTGTATAACGTGAAATTTTATCCTCAAAAAATTTAATTGCATAGGTTTTTCAACAGGAAAAATCTTTTTAAAAACATATGTGGCATGGAATTCAAAATATGAGTTTTTTACAATTAAATGATACTGTTTCCCGATTTATCACTGCCTTGATGCCATACGTAGGTTTTTGAACTCTTACAAAATATATCGCTCTACTACAAACGAAAATAAAGCGGCCCTAATGCCTGAGGTAGGATTTTGAACTACTACAATCGATATTAAGCTACTACAAACGAAATGAAAGCACTACAAACGAAAGTAAGGGCTCCTAGATGTCTGACGTAGGATTTTGATAAACTATACTAACGATATCGAGCTACAACAAACGAAATGAAAGAACTACAAATAAAAACAGGCTGCCTTGACGCCTCACTTAGGTTTTTCAACTATCACAAAGGATATCGCGCTACTACAAACGAAATGAAAGCACTACAAACGAATATAAGGGCACCTAGATGTCTGACCTAGGTTTTTGATAAACCAATAACGATATCGCGCTACTACAAACGAAATGAAAGCACTACAAACGAATATAAGGGCACCTAGATGTCTGACGTAGGTTTTTGACAAACGACTAACGATATCGCGTTAAAACAAACGAAATCGAAGCACTACAAACGAAAGTAAGGGCTCCTACATGTCTGAAGTAGGTTTTTGATAAATTACTAACGATATCGCGCTACTACAAACAAAACAAAAGCACTAAAACGAAAATAAGGCTGCCTTGATATCTGACTTAGGTTTTTGAACTACTACAAACGATATCGCGCTACTACAAACATAATGAAAGCACTAAAAACAAAAATTAGGCTTCCTTGATGCCTGGTGTAGCTTTTTGAACTACTAAAATCGATATTGAGTTACTACAAACGAAATAAAAGAACTACAACCAAATATAAGGGTGCCTTGATGCATTGCGTAGGTTTTTGAACTACAACAAACGATATCGCGCTACTACAAACGAAATGAAAGCACTACAAACGAGAATGAGGCTGCCTTGACACCTGACGTAGCTTTTTGAACTACTACAAACGATATCGCGCTACTACAAACGAAATGAAAGCACTACAAACGAAAATAAGGCTGCCTTGATATCTGACGTAGGTTTTTGGACTACGAAAATTGATATTGAGTTACTACAAACGAAATGAAAGCACTACAAACGAAAATAAAGGCTCCTAGATGTCTGACGTAGGTTTTTGATCTACTACAAACGATATCGCGCTACTATAAACGAAATGAAAGCACTACGAACAAAAATAAGGGCTCCTAGATGTCTGACGTAGGTTTTTGATCTACTACAAACGATATCGCGCTACTACAAACGAAATGAAAGCACTACAAACGAAAATAAGTCTGCCTTGATGCCTGGCGTAAGTTTTTGAACTACTACAATTGATACTGAGTTACTACAAACGAAATGAAAGCACTACAAACGTAAATAAGGGCTCCTAGATGTCTGACGTACGTTTTTGATCTACTACAAACGATATCGCGCTACTACAAACGAAATGAAAGCACTACAAACGAAAATAAGTCTGCCTTGATGCCTGGCGTACGTTTTTCAACTACTTCAATTGATATTGAGTTACTACAAACGAAATGAAAGCACTACAAATGAAAATAAGGGCTCCTATATGTCTGACGTAGGTTTTTGAAGGACTACTAACAATATTGCGCTACTACAAACGAAATGAAAGCACTACAAACGAAAATAAGTCTGCCTTGATGCCTGGCGTAAGTTTTTGAACTACTACAATTGATATTGAGTTACTACAAACGAAATGAAAGCACTACAAACGAAAATAAGGGCTCCTAGATGTCCGACGTAGGTTTTTGAAGGAGTACTAACGATATCGCTGTACTACAAACGAAATTAAAGAACTACAATCGAGAACAAGGCTGCATTGATGCCTGACGTAGGTTTTTGAAGGACTACTAACGATATCGCGCTACTACAAACGAAATGAAAGCACTACAAACGAAAATAAGTCTGCCTTAATGCCTGGCGTAAGTTTTTGAACTACTACAATTAATATTGAGTTTACTACAAAGGAAATGAAAACACTACAAACGAAAATAAGGGCTCCCAGATGTCTGACGTTGGTTTTTGATCTACTACAAACAATATCGCGCTACTACAAACGAAATGAAATCACTACAAACGAAAATAAGTCTGCCTTGATGCCTGGCGTACGTTTTTGAACTACTATAATTGATATTGAGTTACTACAAACGAAATGAAAGCACTACAAATGAAAATAAAGACTCTTAGATGTCTGACGTAGGTTTTCGATCTATTACAAACGATATTGCGCTATTACAACCGAAGTGAAAGCACTACAAACGAAAATAAGTCTGCCTTAATGCCTGGCGTAAGTTTTTGAACTACTACAATTGATATTGAGTTACTACAAACGAAATGAAAGCACTACAAACGAAAATAAGGGCTCCTAGATGTCTGACGTACGTTTTTGATCTACTACAAACGATATCGCGCTACTACAAACGAAATGAAAGCACTACAAACGAAAATACGTCTGCCTTGATGCCTGGCGTAAGTTTTTGAACTACTACAATTGATATTGAGTTACTACAAACGAAATGAAAGCACTACAAACGAAAATAAGGGCTCCTAGATGTCTAACGTTGGTTTTTGATCTACTACAAACGATATCGCGCTACTACAAACGAAATGAAAGCACTACTAACGAAAATAAGGGCTCCTAGATGTCTGACGTAGGTTTTTGAAATACAACAAACGATATCGCGCTACTACAAACGAAATTAAAGCACTACAAACGAAAATAAGGCTGCCTTGATATCTGACATAGGTTTTTGGACTACTACAATCGATATTGAGCTACTACAAACGAAATGAAAGAACTACAAACGAAAATAAGGCTGCCTCAATGCTTGGCGTAAGTTTTTGAACTACTTCAATTGATATTGAGTTACTACAAACGAAATGAAAGCACTACAAACGAAAATAAGGGCTCCTAGATGTCTGACGTACGTTTTTGATCTACTACAAACGATATCGCGCTACTACAAACGAAATGAAAGCACTACAAATGAAAATAAGGGCTCCTAGATGTCTGACGTAGATTTTTGAAAGACTACTAACAATATTGCGCTACTACAAACGAAATGAAAGCACTACAAACGAAAATAAGTCTGCCTTGATGCCTGGCGTAAGTTTTTGAACTACTACAATTGATATTGAGTTACTACAAACGAAATGAAAGCACTACAAACGAAAATAAGGGCTCCTAGATGTCCGACGTAGGTTTTTCAAGGAGTACTAACGATATCGCTCTACTACAAACGAAATTAAAGAACTACAATCGAGAACAAGGCTGCATTGATGCCTGACGTAGGTTTTTGAAGGACTACTAACGATATCGCGCTACTACAAACGAAATGAAAGCACTACAAACGAAAATAAGTCTGCCTTAATGCCTGGCGTAATTTTTTGAACTACTACAATTAATATTGAGTTACTACAAACGAAATGAAAACACTACAAACGAAAATAAGGGCTCCCAGATGTCTGACGTTGGTTTTTGATCTACTACAAACAATATCGCGCTGCTACAAACGAAATGAAATCACTACAAACGAAAATAAGTCTGCCTTGATGCCTGGCGTACGTTTTTGAACTACTATAATTGATATTGAGTTACTACAAACGAAATGAAAGCACTACAAATGAAAATAAAGACTCCTAGATGTCTGACGTAGGTTTTCGATCTACTACAAACGATATTGCGCTATTACAACCGAAGTGAAAGCACTACAAACGAAAATAAGTCTGCCTTAATGCCTGGCGTAAGTTTTTGAACTACTACAATTGATATTCAGTTACTACAAACGAAATGAAAGCACTACAAACGAAAATAAGGGCTCCTAGATGTCTGACGTACGTTTTTGATCTACTACAAACGATATCGCGCTACTACAAACGAAATGAAAGCACTACAAACGAAAATACGTCTGCCTTGATGCCTGGCGTAAGTTTTTGAACTACTACAATTGATATTGAGTTACTACAAACGAAATGAAAGCACTACAAACGAAAATAAGGGCTCCTAGATGTCTGACGTACGTTTTTGATCTACTACAAACGATATCACGCTACTACAAACGATATCGCGCTACTACAAACGAAATGAAAGCACTACAAATGAAAATACGTCTGCCTTGATGCCTGGCGTAAGTTTTTGAACTACTACAATTGATATTGAGTTACTACAAACGAAATGAAAGCACTACTAACGAAAATAAGGGCTCCTAGATGTCTGACGTAGGTTTTTGAAATACTACAAACGATATCGCGCTACTACAAACGAAATTAAAGCACTACAAACGAAAATAAGGCTGCCTTGATATCTGACATAGGTTTTTGGACTACTACAATCGATATTGAGCTACTACAAACGAAATGAAAGAACTACAAACGAAAATAAGGCTGCCTCGATGCTTGGCGTAAGTTTTTGAACTACTACAATTGATATTGAGTTACTACAAACGAAATGAAAGCACTACAAACGAAAATAAGGGCTCCTAGTTGTCTGACGTAGGTTTTTGATCTACTACAAACGATATCGCGCTACTACAAACGAAAAGAAAGCACTACAAACAAAAATAAGTCTGCCTTGATGCCTGGCGTAAGTTTTTGAACTACTACAATTGATATTGAGTTACTACAAACGAAATGAAAGCACTACAAACGAAAATAAGGGCTCCTAGATGTCTGACGTACGTTTTTGATCTACTACAAACGATATCACGCTACTACAAACGATATCGCGCTACTACAAACGAAATGAAAGCACTACAAACGAAAATACGTCTGCCTTGATGCCTGGCGTAAGTTTTTGAACTACTACAATTGATATTGAGTTACTACAAACGAAATGAAAGCACTACTAACGAAAATAAGGGCTCCTAGATGTCTGTCGTAGGTTTTAGAAATACTGCAAACGATATCGCGCTACTACAAACGAAATGAAAGCACTAGAAACGAAAATAAGGCTGCCTTGATATCTGACATAGGTTTTTGGACTACTACAATCGATATTGAGCTACTACAAACGAAATGAAAGCACTACAAACGAAAATAAGGGCTCCTAGATGTCTGACGTTGGTTTTTGATCTACTACAAACGATATCGCGCTACTACAAACGAAATGAAAGCACTACAAATGAAAATAAGGGCTCCTAGATGTCTGACGTAGGTTATTGAAGGACTACTAACGATATCGCGCTACTACAAACGAAATTAAAGAACTACAATCGAGAACAAGGCTGCTTTGATGCCTGACGTAGGTTTTTGAAGGACTACTAACGATATCGCGCTACTACAAACGAAATGAAAGCACTACAAACGAAAATAAGGGCTCCTAGATGTCTGACGTAGGTTTTTGATCTACTACAAACGATATCGCGCTACTACAAACGAAATGAAAGCACTACAAACGAAAATAAGTCTGCCTTGATGCCTGGCGTAAGTTTTTGAACTACTACAATTGATATTGAGTTACTACAAACGAAATGAAAGCACTACAAACGAAAATAAGGGCTCCTAGATGTCTGACGTACGTTTTTCATCTACTACAAACGATATCGCGCTACTACAAACGAAATGAAATCACTACAAACGAAAATACGTCTGCCTTGATGCCTGGCGTAAGTTTTTGAACTACTACAATTGATATTGAGTTACTACAAACGAAATGAAAGCACTACTAACGAAAATAAGGGCTCCTAGATGTCTGTCGTAGGTTTTAGAAATACTGCAAACGATATCGCGCTACTACAAACGATATGAAAGCACTACAAACGAAAATAAGGCTGCCTTGATATCTGACATAGGTTTTTGGACTACTACAATTGATATTGAGCTACTACAAACGAAATGAAAGCACTACAAACGAAAATAAGGGCTCCTAGATGTCTGACGTTGGTTTTTGATCTACTACAAACGATATCGCGCTACTACAAACGAAATGAAAGCACTACAAACGAAAATAAGGGCTCCTAGATGTCTGACGTAGGTTTTTGAAATACTACAAACGATATCGCGCTACTACAAACGAAATGAAAGCACTACTAACGAAAATAAGGGCTCCTAGATGTCTGACGTAGGTTTTTGAAATACTACAAACGATATCGCGCTACTACAAACGAAATGAAAGCACTACAAACGAAAATAAGGCTGCCTTGATATCTGACATAGGTTTTTGGACTACTACAACCGATATTGAGCTACTACAAACGAAATGAAAGAACTACAAACGAAAATAAGGCTGCCTCGATGCTTGGCGTAAGTTTTTTAACTACTACTATTGATATTGAGTTACTACAAACGAAATGAAAGCACTACAAACGAAAATAAGGGCTCCTAGATGTCTGACGTTGGTTTTTGGTCTACTACAAACGATATCGCGCTACTACAAACGAAATGAAAGCACTACAAACGAAAATAAGGGCTCCTAGATGTCTGACGTAGGTTTTTGAAATACTACAAACGATATCGCGCTACTACAAACGAAATGAAAGCACTAAAAACGAAAATAAGGCTGCCTTGATATCTGACATAGGTTTTTGGACCACTACAATCGATATTGAGCTACTACAAACGAAATGAAAGAACTACAAACGAAAATAAGGCTGCCTCGATGCCTGGTGTAAGTTTTTGAACTACTACAATTGATATTGAGTTACTACAAACGAAATGAAAGCACTACAAACGAAAATAAGGGCTCCTAGATGTCTGACGTTGGTTTTTGATCTACTACAAACGATATCGCGCTACTACAAACGAAATGAAAGCACTAGTAACGAAAATAAGGGCTCCTAGATGTCTGACGTAGGTTTTTGAAATACTACAAACGATATCACGCTACTACAAACGAAATGAAAGCACTACAAACGAAAATAAGGGCTCCTAGATGTCTGACGTAGGTTTTTGATCTACTACAAACGATATCGCGCTACTACAAACGAAATGAAAGCACTACAAAAAAAATAAGTCTGCCTTGATGCCTGGCGTAAGTTTTTGAACTACTCCAATTGATATTGAGTTACTACAAACGGAATGAAAGCACTACAAACGAAAATAAGGGCTCCTAGATGTCTGACGTACGTTTTTGATCTACTACAAACGATATCGCGCTACTACAAACGAAATGAAAGCACTACAAAC
Organism: Pammene fasciana; assembly: GCA_911728535.1. Lineage (NCBI taxonomy): Eukaryota > Metazoa > Arthropoda > Insecta > Lepidoptera > Tortricidae > Pammene > Pammene fasciana. The sequence goes on from OU452295.1 coordinate 6,238,202, forward strand.
GAAAATACGTCTGCCTTGATGCCTGGCGTAAGTTTTTGAACTACTACAATTGATATTGAGTTACTACAAACGAAATGAAAGCACTACTAACGAAAATAAGGGCTCCTAGATGTCTGACGTAGGTTTTTGAAATACTACAAACGATATCGCGCTACTACAAACGAAAATAAGGCTGCCTTGATATCTGACATAGGTTTTTGGACTACTACAATCGATATTGAGCTACTACAAACGAAATGTCAGAACTACAAACGAAAATAAGGCTGCCTCGATGCTTGGCGTGAGTTTTTGAACAACTACAATCGATATTGAGTTACTACAAACGAAATGAAAGCACTACAAACGAAAATAAGGGCTCCTAGATGTCTGACGTTGGTTTTTGATCTACTACAAACGATATCGCGCTACTACAAACGAAATGAAAGCACTACAAACGAAAATAAGGGCTCCTAGATGTCTGACGTAGGTTTTTGAAATACTACAAACGATATCGCGCTACTACAAACGAAATGAAAGCACTACAAACGAAAATAAGGCTGCCTTGATATCTGACATAGGTTTTTGGACTACTACAATCGATATTGAGCTGAGCTACTACAAATGAAATGAAAGAACTACAAACGAAAATAAGGCTGCCTTGATGCTTGGCGTAAGTTTTTGAACTACTACAATCGATATTGAGTTACTACAAACGAAATGAAAGCACTAAAAACGAAAATAAGGGCTCCCAGATATCTGACGTAGGTTTTTGATCTACTACAAACGATATCGCGCTACTACAAACGAAATGAAATCACTACAAACGAAAATAAGTCTGCCTTGATGCCTGGCGTACGTTTTTGAACTACTACAATTGATATTGAGTTACTACAAACGAAATGAAAGCACTACAAACAAAAATAAGGGCTCCCAGATGTCTGACGTTGGTTTTTGAGCAACTACAAACGATATCGCGCTACTACAAATAAAGACTCCTAGATGTCTGACGTAGCTTTTTGAACTACTACAATCGACAATGAGTTACTACAAACGAAATGAAAGCACTACAAACGAAAATAAGGGTGCCTTGATGCCTGGCGTAAGTTTTTGAACTACTACAAACGATACTGAATTACTACAAACGAAATAAAAGCACTACAAACGAAAATAAGGGTGCCTTGATGCCTGGCGTAAGTTTTTAAACTACTACAAACGATACTGAATTACTACAAACGAAATGAAAGAACTACAAACGAAAATAAGGCTGCCTCGATGCTTGGCGTAAGTTTTTGAACTACTACAATCGATGTCGCGCTACTACAAACGAAATGAAAGAACTACAAACGATAATAAGGCTACCTTGATGCCTGACGTATTCTGACGTAAGTTTTTGTACTACTAAAATCGATATTGAGTTACTACAAACGAAATGAAACAACTACAAACGAAAATAAGAGTTCCTATATGCCTGGCGTAAGTTTTTGTACTACTACAATCTATATTGAGTTACTACAAACGAAATTTAAGCACTACTAACGAAAATAACGCTGCCTTGAAGCTTTTTACTAGCTAGCTGAAGCTACTGTACCTTTTTTGAGCGATCGCGATATGGAGTTTATTTTGCTATTTTGCTACTTTAAGCAACTTAAAAGGTATTACAATCAAGCAGAAATTAGTTTGCACGAAACTCTGTCAATCAGCGTAGTGTAAATAGTATAAATACCGATATTTAAGCATTTTCGTCGATTTTCGGAAAAAGACATCAACGCGCTCACGAACCGATTTTTTTTTTTAATTTTTTTTTGGCGTTATTTGGCTACTACAAACGAAAATAAAGGAACTACAATCAACTACAAACGATTCTGAACAAGAATCAATCATAAAAGTATAGAATTTCGTAAGTGGGGTGCTGGCCATTTTCACCCCCTCCCTAATTTTTTTTTGGAGCAACTACAAATAAAATCCGTTTAACTACAATCAACTACAAACGAAACACTATTAGAAAAAAAATATAAAAAAAAAAATCGTCAAGGTCGGGTGCCAAGTTCACACAGCTAAATGACATTACGTACATAAGTTCCGAAAAACTTAGTGGTACGAGCTGGGGTTTGAACCCGCGACCTCCGGATTGAAAGTTGGACGTCTTACCGCAAGGCTACCAGCGCTTCAAAAAGTAATATATTACTGTTTAATATAAAAGTCGCACTAAATATGTATGGACTTTATACTTTTATATGAAACAGCAGTATGTGGAGCGTACTATAGAATGTTTTATTTACATTGAACGGGCTCATTACTTAATACAGTTACGTTAAATAATGTGAGCAGTGAAGTAAAGTAACTAATCTACATGGTAATGCAGCTTTTGATGTAAGCTTTTCAATGGCTCTTGATGTAAGGTTGAACTAAATATGCAGAAAGATATATGCAACGTCATAAATACCGTCAACTACTACAACTTTGCCTACGATGCACAACTTTGCCTCAGTTGAAAAACATAGTTTTCTTCACCAATCAGTTGTGCATCTTATAGCCATCACGGCTACCTCAGGAATAAGATGTAAATGGCTGTTTCGTGAAGAAAACCATGTTTTTCAAGCCAGGCAAAGTTGTAGCAGCTGACGGCACGTCTGCCGCCCTAATCATCCAACCAGAATGCTACAGTAAATTGATTAGACCGTAACTAATGGCAATTACCGTAAACTTGCAATAAAAATACGTTAATATCACGTGTGAAACGTCTGTTACTAGCTGAATCACAAAACGTGTCTGAACTGAATCTACATTTCCCATAGATATACCACCCATAGATCTGACACGGAACTAATAATACCAAGATAGAACGGGATGGTCTTATTACACTTTCAATAGAAACGGCAGAGAGGTGCTATTATCGTTGGTCCTTGTCATAGTTTATATTACCCTCCACGCGTTACTTCTAGCAGTGGAGGGTAACAAACAGATATAATGCGCGATTTCTTCAAGAATTTATGTGATTGCTACGAGAAAAGCTGTTAGTTTTCCTAGAAAGTTGTGTCGGCTAAGGAAAAGATTGGTAAATTGTTCTGTTTTATGCTGTAGAAGTGATTATGGGCATCTATATATCTATCCCATACGGGGGTACACGTGTGCGGGCTCTAGTTAATACTTGCTTTGAGACATTTCCGCAATACTGTATAGTTGATATTGTCTGAGATCCAGTTTTAACGATTCCATGTATTCAAATATCAATCTTATTGTCTTATACAAAAGATTTAAATTAAACTGTAATGTAACTAATGTATTCATATATTATATGAAGGGACCTTATGTTGATTGGTTTGTGTCCCTTTTGATGATGCATTGTTGTGAACAATTCGTAGAACAATTATACTAAATGGCTTAATCAATATGTAACTTGGTTGTCTTGGTACAGTATGAAGCCCGTCACAGCGGAGCTATAATATATCAATATATGCCGTAAGATACCGAGATATATATTATCGTATAGCGGCACAAATATCAAAATATTTTTTTTTCTACTCCGGTACTTTTATCTGTCAATTATATAGTCCCGCCAACGAATATAAAAGCATGTCTTATGACATTTCAAAAAAGTATATCTTGTCTATTCTTCATAAAGACCCTAGGGTTATTTTATTATGTGATAAAAAGCAACTGCTAACAGTGGTGCCCTGTGAACCCAACAGATAAAAAAGAAAAACAACACTAAATTTACAACGAAAATACAAACTGCCAACTTAACAAACAACTGAATTCATATGGTTTGGAACAATAACAAAACTAAAATAATTGCTGCCAACATAAGTAAAAAAAGCGGTATTAGACATTGCAACCTGCAGGGCCCAATCTGTCATGTTGGTAGGTGTAATTAAAGGTAGGGCCCGCAGGGAGCTGAAGGAGGGCAGGGAGAGGCAGGGTACACAACAGATTGGGCCCTGCAGGTTGCAATGTCTAATAGCCGTTTAAAGCAAGCAAGTTGATGACATTTGAAAAAAATATATTACCGTGCAGGGCTTGTAACCGGTTAATGCAACAAACCCCGAAATGATCCAATATATTTAATTATTTTATGGTTTTTATGTAAAACCCGATGTTTTATTATAGTTTTTACTTCAAATTATAGGATTATTCGATTGAGTATAAAACAGTAACGAAAAGAACAAAAAAACAAACCGGTTTTTTACTATGGATTTCAGTTACGGTTACAAGCCCTGTTACCGTGTCTATGATTACGTTCTCTCAACTGTCATTTGCCACCACTTTTCAACTTCTCGCTATTTCTTAAAGCAAACTGCGTTTAATCTTGTGCTTTATTTAATCACTAGTCGTAGAAAAAGTAATGTATGCAAAGTTGTATAAGTAGGTCAAAAAAGGCTCATGGCGTCTTACTAACAATTTTCGGCTTCGCCTCAAATTGTTACACACGCCACTCACCTTTTTTGAACCCTCTTATACAACTATTGCATAAAATACTATTTTGCCATCATAAATCTCGTTGCAGTCCTAGAAACAATACCAAAATATATATTATGTAGCTTGTGTAGAGTCTGTCAACTAGTACCTACGTAAGATATATCGTAAGATAACGAGCTATAATATTTATTATAGGGCTTGAATCGTGCAGCGGTTTCAATGTATATTCTATAGATATTTTTATACAAAATGTATTTTGGGTAAATTTTTACATAGATATAATACTCTACCATCGTATTAAGCGATTAGTGTATCGTTTTGTAACATTGGTGACACCAAACCGACTTACAACAAAAAAAAGAAATTTATTATATGAAAAGATCAGAAAAATTACCTTCAATTTAATTATAACAAGTACCTTTATAATAAAATAAAAACAAACCGCCATTCTGAACGATCGTGTAACAATATCAGCTCGTTTCTCTATTCAAAAAGTCCCTCCTATTGTCTATCTATGCGGCTTTGACGTCACAGTTCCATAGTTCATTTTAATTAGAGGCCGATCGCAGGGCTATTCTTTCTGTTCCCTTGGACTTGAGTTGACCGTGGCCTTACCAGTAATTCACCCATGGTCGCACCATTGTCTTTTAAGCCAAGAGCAGAAAATGAAAAGGCAAGGAAAACTTTTCACGACATGGCATGACTCAAAAAATATTGGGGGGTAATCTTTGACTTCATCGATTATTTAGCTAAAAAAACAAATGACAACCTAAGCACCATGATGATTGAAACATATAGTAAAAACGACAAACTTAATCTTGTAAAACAAAAAAAGAATTTTAAAGATGTTGGTGAAGGATCTCCAGACATCAGAAGTATAAGAACTTTCATACAGTTACAGAACCTCAACAGACGTACTTGCAGCTGGTAATTGCTATATATTTTTATTTAATTTTTTTTATTTTAATTCATAGGAAAACTTACAGCTATAAAGTAACAAGATAGTTAGTGATGTAGAAACAGTGAGCCAATTAAAAGTTTCCACAGATAGAAACAGCATAATAAATATACGAATTGTGCAAAAGTAGTAAATTCATCTATAGACAAACTTACTTATATAGGTACTACACTATCAGTATGAAAAGCCGGTTGATCAATTGATCATAGGCCTTGTCACACCAGGTGTTTCACCTCGTTAGACTACAGGATTCCTATAGCATTAGGTATGTTCAATGACTCGTAACAACTCTATAGACTTCCTATGGAATTGCTGATTAGTAGGAAACAGTCATTACCCGAGTATTTAAGACGTCCATATACCATTACATACTCCAATGTTAAAAGGACATATGGAATTATGTCATCAAGGAACTGGTTTACTTGCGGCAGACAAGAAAATTGAGTAGGCGTAGGAAATTCGACATAACAAGATTTTAACGTAGGTACAATAGATGTAACAAAAGAAAGTCTGGTACAATAAGATCTATTTTTCCTTGACACAATTGATAGACTCGAGACGTTATGAGTATAGACGTTTGTACGGAAGCTAAAAGTAACCCTGACAGTTATGACCGGTGCACACCGTGTAATTATCAAGCCTGATTGATTACTGATAGGATGTACGCATGTGTAATTTGCTTTACAATTAGCTGAACAGTTTACAACACTTACAACACTAGGCGTGTCGAAAGAAGTTAAGGTGGTGTATGTGTTTTGTATATCGTAAGCTATGATTCTGTTATTAGTATCACACAAATTAGCTGAAACTTTAAGGTACTTCTTTTACCAAATGTAGATCACAAGTATATGTCTAGTATCTTAATCTTAATTGTACAAAAGAAAAACACAATCGTACAACAGGCGGACTTAATGCTACAGGACATTCTCTACCAGTCAACTTTGCTGGGACCTCTTACCTTAGGAGAGGAGAGAGTAGATGTCCGAATATTAGCAAGTACTCTTCAGCAGCAACAGCCTGAAATAGAGTTTCAAATTAGGGGGTTGTTTACCCAGAATTTTATTCTAAAAAGCATTGATCATCACTTTCAACTTAAAAAAAAATTGTTACTTCCACAGTTGCTAACAAAATTTCATCATGGTTTCAAAACCCACGAATTTATTACAAGTAATTTGTATTTGTTGCAATTAGGACGCAAATTGGGAGGAGTATACCCGTGAGCCTAAGGCGGTTCTTGATTGAATTGAATTTTCAAAGAGCTTCGCTTAACCTATTAAGAAACTTAGGCAACTCGGTGCTTTACAACGTCTATTACATTGCAAACTAGAATGTGAACTCTGGTTAGACGTAGTTGTAACAATGTTAGGGATCAAAATATAATTGACACGGAGAGGAGTATAAAAGTTATTGTTAATAGGTGACTGTTAAGTGATCGATTGGTAACGTAAATGTATCCTAAAACTTAAGACAGTTAGATTGAGTTACAGCAGAATAGCCTGATAGGGTAGAATAGAAAGAGTCTCGAAGGCTCTTGGGTAAAAAGATCCAATAAGAGTAATTAGACGTTCCTCTGAAATGTCTTGTTGTCATTCTGCCATGTGTAATTAAATTATTATGTGTTGTAATGTACGAGTATGTATCCTGGGAAAAGCTGAAGGCAAACAAGCATTGATTTAGATAGATAAGTCTAGAAAAGATGTTTTAAAACAATTCATTATGCAATATTCTTGTAACTGTGTGTTGGTTGTTACTTTATTTAATTTTCAGAAGATAAAATACCTGACAAAATATTCAAATCAACAAGTCAACTTTTTAACCATCCTGATTGAGTATCCTAAATCCTAACTAAGCGTATTTTTGCAGAGCAAACCTCCGAACGAGACGTCAAAGAAAGCCGTAATTCTAAATCCTCCGATAAAACACTTTGCGGAATCAATTTGAAGAGATCTTATTCTCAAACATCTAGACGGCATGTTTAGGTCGTTTACCGATCACATGAGATTCTAGTCCGCTGACAAACCAGTATAAGGGGACCCTCAAAGTATTGAACCAGTATAAGTGTTAAATGAATGCACTTGTGCTGGTTTTTGTAAGCTTTTCATACGATTATAATACTCAGGAACTTGGCGAGACAAGCCCTTGGGTTCGCGGATAATAATAAGATAAAATTGGGTCATACCGCCGACGACGGCTATCGATTTAGACATCTTACACTCACGGTGATTGCGAGCGATTCTTAGCCTAACCTTTCTTTTGTTACGAGAGTTTTGTAAAAGGTTGTACAACTAAATGCGAGGAAAACGATTGAATTTCTTGTAAAATCAACAAAAGTAGTACGGGACACATTCAGGACATCACGACTTTCTGCAAATCTACAGTAGAAACTACTCAAGGTAGAGGTTATGAAGAGGCTACGCGTATGAGAATATCCTATTCACAAAATAGTGCCATCACTGTCTTGTTCTGACAATACATTAAAAACTAATGTCAATGCTTAAATGAACTATAGAATATAATAGAGGTTTAAAATGCGACGTGTATTTATGTATAAGGGCAGGACTTATTTTTAACTCAAACAGGGTCAAAAGGGCCACAAAATGAATAAAACAAAAGATAGAATGTATACCACACGCAGTACGGTTAAAGTTTTTTTGGATGGTGTTGGTAAAGTGTTTATTAAACTGTGCTAATTATTAATGTGAATATTACATGCCTTACCAATTATATCTGTAAATTGAAGTAGTATAGATAAGTACCCGATTACGTAACTAGTTCAACTGTAACTTTGCACTCAGGCTTGTAATCGTCTAAACTAATATTTTAGAGTTTCTAGACCAACAATAAACAAGTCAGTTTAGCTTGTTTAGGCAGGCTAAAATATAATAGGTTTATTTTAGTAAGATGAGTATTTTATATATATTCTGGCAGGATCAATTTAATGTCTAGACTTGTAATTTGTTTCATAGAAATGCTATTATTTTCTCAAGATCATTTCGCAAGATTTCGATAGAAATTAAAGGTTGTTGAATATTATCATTTCTGTCAAAGTATAAAGACCACGCAATAATTTATATTACTTGTGTGGTTTTCGCTTCGTACACGTCAATAAGAGTATATAAATCTTGATGCTTTATTATGATTTTTTCATAAAAATATAATATCAAAAATCATCGTAATTTTGAATCACTTGTGTTTTTCTTCGCCTAGGGAAAACCGAATCTCGTATAAATTATACGAACAATCGTTTTATTGAATATTTCATTAGATACCTTATCTGTAAAATCCTAGGGGTTTTTCTTGAAAACCGAGAAACTTAGGGTTATTTTGAAAAGAAAAGACGTGATACGGATTTATTTTTGCACTTTTATTTAGCTGGCTTCAAATCTTGTAAGTTAATTTTCAACCACTTGCAAGTATTCAAATTATTTATCGGAGTTTACTTGTTTACTGGATTTAGACATTATCATCCGCTTGTTCCTTCCCATTTATCTTCTTGTAGTCGACGCACCGATTGCACCGTGTTATTACTTCCTTTACTATCTACCGTTATGAAATTCTCTTCATTTTCATGTTGTCCTTGACACATCATTCATCATTTCCTGTGCTCGCTTTCCACCATTAGTATTTTATCATCAGTCGTATCCTAAATGCCGATCAGGATTGTGACATCATGTCCTTTTATTAAAGACCTGCAGGTTGTTGCATGTTCCAGTTCCATAATTGCGATTTTTCTTAAACCAACCTAAGTCCTATTCATACTACCCTTTAAGCCCCGCATAATCCGGCCGTAAGCAAGCCCTGTGACCCAATTACAGCGATTCTCGTTCCCTGCACGTGACGTTCAAATTAGAATTTAACTAGTTCTCGGTGCGATGCATGCGTTTTCATTTCTCTTTATATTGATTGCTGGATATCGTAATGGAGCGATTTCTCAATTAGATTAGAGGCCAAACCAATAGTAATTATCAGTAGCGGGTTCACTTTGTTCTTATCGGCTAGCCGCTGATCTATTGTGACACGTGCATGTTTTTTGCAGCCTTCGTGTTCCTGAAGTTTTTGTAACACCCAAAAAGGTATTTCGTATTTGACACCTGCTAGTTTAAATTGCTTACCTTTAATATGTATTTAATATTGGCTGGTAAAAACGTTGATCGCCCCACGGGTAAACTGAAAATTCACTAGTAAAAACTTCGTTTTGGAGATAAGTTTCAATTTAATGCTTACAATATGCGTAGTTACTTAGATTAAATACGAAAGATTACATTTAATTAATTAATTGCTGTTTCTTAAGAGATAAAACCGTTGCTCTGAAAGTAATCTAATCTTATCTCCAAAGCAGGTAAACATTATTGTATTGAATTTTCACATGGAACGGTAAAACGAGAACATACACGCTTTGGATTATTTTATCCTCACCTCACTACACCATTCTGAATTCTCACAGAAATCCAGCATATTCCTATAATTGCGAAACTTAGCCTGTAATTAGCCTTTATTTATGCTTGAACCCTATCATTAGTCCGTCAACCCAGACGTGTATCGTGATGTGATGTAGCGGATATACTTAGAGCGCGAAACTTGTAAAGCTCCTTTTTAGGTGAGCTTAATCCCAAGTTTCACTATTAGTGCGTCTAGTTTCCAGGGGAACTTCTAAAGACTTCAAGTGCTCACACTTTGAGATGCAGCCTTATTCAGGGGCGTAACTGCCGCAAAACTTTAAGAACTATTAACATTAAGCGAGTTTGAACAACGCTACTTGGGACGCCATTTTCATGAAAGTTTAATTGTTTTATAGAATAGTTTTATTAACGTGAAATCTGAATAGCATAGACCATGATTAATATGGATACAAAACTATTGTTTAACACAAGGACAAATTATTTATCAACTGTGTATAATACATATGTAATTAGTTCCTAGTTGCATCGGATGTGTGTTTAGTTGTTTATTTTCAGCATTTTTGCAGTTTCTTTAATTTTTGACTATTTATATTTACGAACGACCTCCTTCAATTTTTTACTATGGCAGGGTCGCCATATAAAGTCTGAAAGCGTATTAATATAACCAGAATCAATATGATGACACTTTACGTGTTTATTAGGATCATAGATTATATTAACATTTACTCGTACTTCCTTTTAAAAGCATATATACTTAGCTTTTTTTAAGCAGCTGCCGTGTAACCGGTTTGACTTAACTTAATTACAACGGCTAAACTTTATTAAAAGTCTCGGAATGAGGCTCCTAGCAACTCGACCCTCTATTGCGTGCTTGGCAGTCGCTTGTTGAGTCATCTTTAAGCCTTTTGCATATAAAACTACTGAGCGAAGTCAGGAATATTGACTGGAACCAAGTTTCAATTTCCTGAGTATCGCTACGTTGAACTTTGTCCATATCGATGTCTACCAACGGAGTTGAGCAAATATTTCAACGGTCTTCGACTCAATAATGTTCTAAGAAAATTCTGTATATTCAGTGAAGCTTCCTTTTGAAATCGAATATTTCCCAAGTGTCTTGAGATATTTTGACCTTTTTTTAACAAGAGATGTGGAATTCTCTAAGATACTATTTCACAACTCCAACGTCTAAAGACGATTCGCTTTTGCTTTGTGCTATTTCGATGAGAAACCTATCAACGTGCCTAAATTGAAGAATAAATGTCTTTTATCTTTTTTTACGCGTTAATACTATTTGCGTTGTTAAATAGGTACTTAATGTATCTAAGACCAAAAGTTTTAAACGAAACTCCGTTTCATCCTACTTCACCGTTTAACTCGCCCAAGTGATTTATCTGACGGGTCGCGAAATCGCACAATCTTATTAGGTCACTGTACACACATCTACGCGTCAAGTAGCTGTCTCTAAGTGCGTAATACATTGTGGCGTGGCACAGACGGGAGTTTGTGAACAGTGGCGAGCCATGCCTCGGATTATTCAAATTCATGATTCCATCATCAGGACACGATGACAGTTGATTAGAAACGGAAACTCGTAGTATAATTGATATTTGTACCTTTTGTAGGAGAGCTTACATAAACAATTTTAGGATTAATACTATCACCACAACAATGGTGTGCCATGGATGAAATATTTATCATGAAATACTGGCCAAGCAAGCTGGCAATGCAAAAAGAACATTATTTTAGTTTTGTGCTTCTACAGGTTGTGCACAATCTAATATTAAAAAAATGTTTGTAAGATTACAGGTTCTAAGTATACAAGTGTAACTTATGAACGTGAACGTGAACGTATTATATACCTATCATATTTCTTCCAGACAAGTTTTAAAATCTACAGAGTTACAAAACCACGGCCCGATATCACATGCGGATATCTGACCTCATCGGAACTGCAATAAAGAGACTTCTAAATATTTCAACTGTGTGCGTAAGTAGGTCAGCCGACAGTGTGACGGGAGCAGTCGGGATCGATACGTACGCACGGAGACATCGAGAGTAAACTGAGGTTGTTGCACTCCAACTGTCTCCTTCCTTTTACAACCCTGTCGCAGTGAAGGGTCAGTTTTTTACGCCCTTGTCAGGTGCCAGTCTGTCGCGTTTGTTGTTTGTTTTGGTATCGAAAGGGGAGCAATGGAAAGTTTTAAGTGAAATCGGAGCCGGTGGCTTGTTTTATTTGATAATTAAAATGTGGACACATTGGAAGGTTTCGTAGAATTTCCATATAAGTAAGACCATAAGATATCTCCAAATTATTGAGATGTTTAATCGCACTTGTTTTTATGCAGATTTCTCTAAAAACTATATAGACAGTCCTCGGCTAAAATATACAAATGAAGTTAACTTGTCTGGTTTCCAGTTTTCTCGCAATGACAGACATTTATAGTAATTTTCTCAGTCGAAAGTGGCGATGGAAGGTACAATTTACCATTCCCGTCGCTTTTAGCCATGTGTAAGTGCAGGCTATTAAATATAAATAGATATTGCTAAACCGGATCATCCTATGATGTCAGCATTGAGCAAGACTAACGGCTTCCGAGTTGCCAAGGCACCTCTCTGAAGATACACGACTTCACTTTTATTAAACGAATAGATGCGCCCGCGGCTTTGACTGCTTGGTATTTGATACGCGTCAAATAAACTCCTTGTTACATCATCCTTAAAGTAACTTATCTCCGTCTGTCTATCTACAAATGCCAAAATTTATTGAACTTAACTTGGTAGTGCAATCAAGAAACAGTAACAACCAAAGTTTTTGTTACTTGATAACCCTTGAAAATAATAGTTGTAGCTACTTGGTATAGTTACTCCAAAAGCTACAGTTCTATTTTAGCGTTTTCGAAGTTGTATCTCCAAATTTGATTAGCCCGTACAGAATTTGCAGTCGCAGCAATTGGGGTAAGTGGTCAAGTATCAACTATCCAGAACCCGGGATTTAGGCACAAGCATGGCACAAGTGTTCTCTTCTCAGCCTGCCTGCTAAAGCTGCTGAGTTGTGGTATAAATGAAAAGAGGACAGGCTACACGTTTACCTTAAAAAAAATAGGTTTTTTTTTAGGAACTTACTTTGTCTACCTTGGACCACACATTGGGCTATCGTAGGCCAATGAGGGAACAAGCGTAATAGGGCCCACCCACTATCAGTCGGCCTGACGATATTGGTTGGTTCGGAGCTGACAATTTTTTTGTTCTAACTGACAGGCCGATATCGTCAGGCGGGATGGTAGTCCGTTGGCCCCCTTATTATGCTCTCATTCCGTAGTGTAGCTGCCTCCCTTAGACTAACGTTGGCTATTTCGAGGATCAGGCATCATTGCTGCTGGAGTGCCAATAAATTTAAACATGCGGTAGGTATTTAGGATTTTTACGGATCGCCGTTTAAATTACTCTAAAGAATGACATTCTGCTCGAGCTTTCCTTTAATCAGCAAAACAAAAGCAATAGAAGTAAAATTATACAGTCTAATAAGCACTGTTTACGAGCGTCTGAAGGTACTTCACTGTCTCTGGCAGTTACTTAAAACCGTCAGGTGGAATTAAGAGGTCTTTTGTAAATGTTAACGAATTAGGAGCACTGGCTGGTTTAACAAAAAATAAAAATGGCCATATGGACGTGTTTGCGTTACCGATGTGCCCCGTGTTTTCTATGTATCCAACTAATTAACATTCAGCTTTTAGAACCCAAGTTATATTTGCTTATGGGAAAGTTCTTTATTTCGTCCGAACAATAGCAAGAGTACGAAGTATGTCACCGAAATACAGATAAAAATGCAATTAAAATGAGCAATTACCGTTTCTTGGCGACGGTTAAATTCGAGGAATCGTCAAAAAATTTAATTGCATTCGCTTGTTCTCTTGCATCGGACCCTGAAGGCAGTTGGAATGCTGCCAACCCAAGCTCTCAAGCTGCATGGAGACTCGTATGAAAGAATTATTGTTTCCAATCCAACAATGGAACAGCTTTTGTGCAAATAAATTGTTGTGTCGCGACGGAAAATTTGCAACCGATGCGGTTTAATGATGGACACAATATATTCTGTGTGGCGTAAAATAAACAGTGATAACTATTCATTAGTAATGTATGAATGTGAATGTGTATAGTAGCTAGTGTAATACAGTAGCCAAACAAACTAAGAAAAAATCGTACAGAATGTTGTACAAAATAATTCAAATAACACAAAACCGGTTGTACAAACACAGTAAAAATTTATTATGCATACACACGAGCTTTCAAAATCTTGTTTGTTAATTGATTTCCATACCAGTTTGAACTTTCTTAATAGCAGGCAAAAAATAATTTGAATACATGTGCCATTGTCAAATGGTTTCCAAATCGAATCCTAGCCTAGACTTTCAATGCCGCACTTAGCGTTTATTCTTAACTGCGTTGCGTTAACAGCGTATGCGCAATGCAAACAAACCGTTGGCGGTTTTTTTTTCTTCTTAATTTTAGAACGGCCTCCCACGGGCTGCGGAAAGTGGGTTAATGCCAAGCCCACGCGACCTGTGCCCCGCAGTTGATTGACATGCGTCTCTTTGCAATACTATATTGTAAAGAGACTATAATCTTCGATTAATATCCAGAAAAAAAGCAGTGAAAGTCAAAAGCAAACCAGTTTTACACTGTCACAAAAAATTAGAAAGCACCTTTTGCAAATAACGTAACTGCTTCATTTTTCAACGCTTCCGCCTCATAAAATTTTTCATTTCATTTACCATCTAACTTACTGGGTGGTGTTCCTGATCAACATTATACCGGAAGTCTAATCCATTGATCATTGAGAGCTTCCCGTTCTTGTCACCGAATATATTTATTCATCCTCCATTGTATTAGCAGTAACATGGTGTAACCGGAAGATCAAGTGGCCAATGTCAAGCTTTTAAACAAGGGGCCAGCATTCACTGGCTTTGACACACTTCCTCGACACGCCAAGGCCATTAGAGTCTCCTTATATGGCTGATAACGCAACCCCTTTAGCTCTTCCATTAGTGACGACCTATAACGTATATGGCATTTCGTGCAACGCCGTCCTCGGAGCTAAGTATCCAGTGTCGTTTAAGGAAATTAAATTGTGATCCAACTTGGGAGCGTCCCAGTTTATCCTCTTGGGAATATTGGAAACTGAATCAAGACTATTAATATGTTCTGCAAAGCATAAGTAATTTTCCTCATATACATACGATACGAGTAAGATATTTAGGTTATCGAAGCAATTCATCACCACATCATGCACTTTACACGTCTCGCGAATTAAGTGTTGGTCTACTCAGAGAAACGCAGTCTGCAAATCTTAACCTTAGTCGCGCTCCATTTACATTTTAGGCCAATTATATGTTCGCATTCTTGTATTAATGCTGTACGGACAATTTAATGCTTCGTTACTTTCGCCTGCGTTATTATTTCAAAATCTTTTCAGTCTAGAAAATAGAAATCTGCTTTCGCCGTACCAAGATTGCACTATTCTAGTAGATTCTTATCGTAAAGTGAAACATTGTTAAAACATGATAACAAAAATTATAAAATATCATTAAGATATTCTTACTGACATTTCGTTTCATCGCATTATATTCAATAGTGGTGAAATCTCGCAATGTACCTAATCCGTTATCCCAGATTTAACCCGCGTGGGTAGATAGAGCTCTTTTGAATTTAATTTAACGATAGCTTTACACACAGCTGTAATTATACAGACAAAAACCTTTAAAAGAAAACAGTTAATTGGCCTGGTCCCATTCTTCACTTTATTTGAGTCATTAGTTTGCTTTCTTAGTTTGAACATGCGTTTATAACGCTGTCCTGATCGAAGATTAAGTATCATTAAAAATGACTCCATCGTCCTCTAAAAACTCATTTCACATTAATGACCTTTCCATCAAGCGCTGTTTACACATTTGGAGTCGTATAATACAAGCTAATAAAAACAACAATTATTAATACATTTTGAAACGAACAGTGAAACGATTTTAACGATGAAAACAAAACTGGAACACTAGAATATTCGCTTGAACCCTTATGCCTTGGTCATCGCTTGACGACGGGTGCAACGCATAGTGCCACATTGTATGGGACTTTGGGAGTTAACATCATTAACATCATTTATACCTATATACAGCGTGATTATTTATGAGCGCTGCTTATTGTGTCAATCAACCCACCTACAAATCCTAAATGACTAGGATGCTTTATCATTGGTAACGTGCAAGCTGATAGAAATATGATTCTGTTAGAAACCTCGCTCTTACTATGCAATATACATTATACGTGAAATTATCGAACAAATTACTTTATACAAATTAAGTTTGTGCCATTAATTACAAAGATAAGGAACCATTAGTGTTTAGTGATCTGGCCATGGCATATGTAATCCCTAGCTATCTATTCCATCAGCACTAACAAAGCCAATATTACTCATTTATTAATGCTCCATCCGTTCAGTCACGAACATCTAGGAAACCTCAAGGTCTTCACTTAGCCAGAAATGCAATTAGAAGTAGTTGTGCTAGCAAAAACTAGTGATTCCGAATGTAATTTCATGGTATATCATAATAATATAGCTTCGATAATTCCAAATGGGTACCGTGAACCAGACACGCAAAAAAAACAACGAATTCAATTTATTCTTTCACAACGCCTTTGTTACTTAGTAAGTTTTTTTTTATCAGCGTTAGATAGTATCTGTTCTGATATAACGAGACGGGCCCAACATCATACTGACTGACGTTTCTACTTAGTAGCGACTTCAAGTTTATATTTAACGTCCAAATTTCTTTATCATCGTCTTCACAAATAGTCTATGCAATATATCAAATGGTCAAACGCCTTCATTCAACTACAATAGTTTCATTCACATCTCAATTGACTGAACTTGCTAGCTGTCAATCCAAATCATGGAATATTTGGACAATTTATATTGTCTTCTTCTTAAACTATTTTGAGTCTTATTGCTACCTCGTTAAGAGTGGAGTACTAGCGGCTATAGGTTTCAGGTCTTGTCCTCGTGATGAAATGTTTGACCGGAATATAAGGAGTCACGACCCGTGCTGGAGTCATTTCGATTCAATCTTCAATCGATTACGAAAAGTGGTCTTAATCGGCTTTCGAAGTGCCAATCAAGCATTTGAAATTCCAATATGAGGATTATTTTATTCGCATAGTTCAACAAAGTTAAACTCTTTTTGAAATTCATATTATTTTGAAATAACTACACCTACGTTAGTGAAGTATTGATAATGTGTATGTTCAACAATCAGTGCTTTTTGATAAGTTTCAAAGTTTGTACACGCTGCATTTTATTTTGACACGTTGGTAACTTGAGAACAATCGTCTTTAGAAAATTGCCAATTAAAAACCAGGTACCGTGACAGATTTATAGTCAAAGCTTTAAATGCTAATCACTATTGAAGACGTTGACTTTAACGGAAGTGCGTTAACCTATTGAGAGACAATTTAAACTCAAGTTAACCCTAGCAAAAACTATTGACAATTGTTCTTCCGGTAATTGTTTTCGGCGCCTTCGTCGAATTGAGAAGTCGTTTTGAGGAATAGTGCAGCTACAAATGCCTTGAAGCATTCCTTATATTTTTGTGTTACGGGGCATTACATTATATTTAGCTAATAGCTACATTTAAAAATTCGATATTTGTGGTTACATCATATCATTGATTATTTTGTTATATGAAGTTCTTATCTAATCTATTGTTATTGAGGGTCCACTGGTTGTGCATTGCAACTACGAGAATATAAATCTTAAAGAGCAATACATACTAGTAACGACTCTCCTGACGGCACCAGGCTATTTCCTGTTTAACATAACAAAAGCAGAATGTGCATAGCTGAGACCTTAACTGTCACTGACATTTGCATAGAAATTGACATACTTACTTGCGAAAAAGGCATCAAATGAGCGTTAGCGCAAATTCTACGTTTTACGGCGCTGTTTTCCCTGCTTCCTCATCTCTGTGTCTAGAAAAGGTGATGTAAATAATAAAATTTTGCCTTGGTGTTTCATTAATCTCTTTCCATTTGTGTACATTCGATGAAACGATTTGACAAACGTTGCCTTGTACGGCCGGCTTTATTCCCAAGGCCATAAGATCGAAGATCGCAATTTTGGAAGCTGGTGCAACACATGTGGCCGGAAATGACCATCGTTCTTTTCCAAACACGTTCGGACATTGATCGATCGTGTATCGCACAAACCTGATGGTCTAAAACATTGCGCAGCAAGAAAGTTTTGTTTATTAACTAATCAGTCATATATTCCGAGGGAAAATCTAGTTCGATATCGACTGATATATCGTGTGACATGACGCAAAAGGATTTTCAATGTCACTTCTGTGATAGTTAACAAAGTATATCACTTGCTCTGTCTTTACTAGTGCCTTGACTTAGTCATGAACGGTAATCTTAAGTACAATAACAAAGCCTAATCAACCTCAACATGATTCCTCATCACGAACTGTCCAAATATAGATGTTGGTTGTACAAATAAGTACGGACTCGGAAGTAAACGCGATAGACAAACATTAAACATACCATTTAATTATCTTGTTTTATTTGTTATCTCCAATGTAAATGCGTAATTGCGATTGTCTACGCCATGTATGCGCATAAAGACGGCGATGTCGCCAAGTGGTGTCTTCCTTTTATTATTTATATTGTCTATTATTACATGACCATGGTCAGATGTCAGCCTGCTGTTCTATTATGGCCAACTTAGCTTAAATAGAAGTAATGGCTCCTGGTTCCTGGTCTAGTCGATACCTAGTGAGTGATCCTATCTACAAAGCAAGAGGTCCCGGGTTCGAAGGATCAGGGCATCAACTACGACACAAAACAACCCTTATCGAGCCTACTAGTAGATCGATTTAGGTCAAATTATCCCATAAATATCTATTTATTTATTTATTTATGTGGGGTTTCAACAGTATTATCATGATTATCATGTTATATTGATGAAAGGAAACCCCTCATAATAGTTATATTACTTAGAATGGTGTAATTTCTGGTTAAAAAATATTCAATCTTTTTGCAGTGAATCCATGAATGAGGTTGTAAAAGCTGAAGAGAACACATTCCACCTCCGTTAAGCAATAATTAAAAAGACTTCTAAGGGTGTGCCGAAAGTGCAATCCATCTTCTTCACAATCTGACATATCAACGACAATGACTAAAACTCGGATATTTTCCTTATCCGAATACCTATAGAACAAGAGTAAAGGTTATCACCCGCCGCCCAGGCGCAAGCGCATTACTCATGTCGCGTGTCTATGTGTAAATCCACGTGGCGGCGCTTTTATGGTGACGAGAGCAACGTCCGAAACCACATTATTATGAAACACTTCGGCCCGAGAGTACTTCCCTGAGCGATTCCACACAAAACGAGTAATTTACCATAGACTCATTTGACCTCGATTATCATAGCCAGCGTCTCGGTGAAAAGCGAAAGTGAAAATGCGAAGTGACAAGGTGTGCCGTTAAATATATTCATTGGCAAGCAAATATAGCATGTTTTCTTAGCGTAGCCTTTGTATGATCTGATTTACTTAAATTTGCAAACCAGTCGGATTCTATGCTGCCCACCTCTATTTCATTACGTAATCGTAATTGATATTGGAATATTCATTTCTAGTCAGTATAGCGTGTAATGGATAGAATGCATAACACATTGCAACAAATAATTTCTCTTCCTCTAGCACTTGACCTATTTAACAGTATCGGGCGATTGCATATTTGAGCTAAACAATTTTACACACATTTCGGCCTAACGTTTCGAGACGCTTGGCCTGGTAACCGGGCTAGCTATTTTAGGCTAGGCCTATTCTGCAATCGATAGACGTTATAGGGATGATCGTATGTGATAGATGTTTATACCATTTTCGGCCTTAGACATAATTTGATGCTTGTGGCGTCTCTTTCCTTTCGTCTTAACCCTTTACCTCTAGACAAGGAATAAAGGAAATGTATTTGTCTTCATAAGTATAACAAAAATATGTATATCGATTATCAAACGATCTCATTGAATTATCTAAAGTATGAAATATATTTAGTTTCATTCAACTTGTTTAATACTTCGCTTTAAAAAACACTAAGGATACAAATTAACTGCCTTTAAAACCGAATCCCAAATTTCAAGTCCCCGTTAGGACATTCTAGCTACCTGCTAATTTCTTAGACAGTACAGACAGACAGACGAATTTCTGGAGCATTAGCAGAACTCACAGAAGTGCTGTATGGTATGGACATTGGCTCTTGGTGTAATGCTTGGTGTTGTAGTACGAACTAGCACCGCCCCTGGCCTGTCCGAACTCCGATGTTACACAAACTTACTTTAAAGGAAAGTTCACTGGGTGCCCGTAGTAGCAATTACACGCGCAGTTGCTTGCTTTGGCTGACGCGAATAAATTACAATGTTAAGCGATGCTAATACCTCATCCAGTAGCAAATTCATAGAATTGACAATTGCTTTTATGCTAAGCTTGCGATGAGAGGTGTCTCGTATTGTCAGTCTCGTGTGTTCTTTCGGATATAGCAAAACATTAGAATGAAAACTTATTGAAGCAGTGTTGTTGAGTAAAGTTGTGATTACTAAAAGGATATAATGTCGTGCATAAATGTCAACGGCAATATTTTATGTTCGCGTGCATCATTATTTTAATACGATTCAACAACTCGCAACATTTGTACATATCCTTGCATCTCTGCACGATTATGTATTGCTTATTCCACGATAATTACCACGTATCGTTTTAATAGCTTTACAAACAGTTCACTTTCATAATTGCATTATGACTGCTTTGTAAGCAATACCTTCTAGTTTCAAGTTTGCTTTAATTGTTTTAATGTTTAACGCATCGTTTCAAATCGCGGTAACATTTACGACGAAATGTGTATATTAATATTAACCAGAATCATTGCGTTTGTATACCTATATGTCATTCTTTTCATGTAATCATATTGCATTTTGTGTTCATATTTATTGTTTTCATTGTTATAATATTATAGGTTTTACCGATTCAACATTAGTTCCCCTTTTCCCATTATCTTTGTCATTCGTCATCTGACCAATTCATTTACTCTAGTTTCATTGATCTGATCTCCATATTATCTCTGTTCTCTTACAAGTCTGCAACCCCCTTCAAGAATAACAGCAGTTTTACTGCTGTTATTGTTTATTTTTCTACGACCCCATCATTACTCCAATTGTTTAGTAAATCGTCTATTTCACAAAGTTCACCAACTAACCCACAATTCGCTCGCGAATCGAAAGTGCGCCCATTTCCGGCGTGGAACGAAATTGTTTCAAATGACCAGTAAAGTTCAACATTTACAAACTTGAGTGATTAAGAGTTTCAATTAAAATTTAATCGGATACTAGGACGATATATGAGTTAATGAATTTTTATTTACCGCTAGGATAAAAAAAAAGCGTATCATTACATTAACTATTTTATAACAACATTATTTTAGAGCAGGTTCAAACATCCATACTACTAATATTATAAATGTGAAAGTCTTTCTGTCTGTCACTCTTCGCGCTTAAATCGCTGTACAGATTTATATGAAATTTGTTATGGGGATACTCTGGAGAATAATTTTTATCAAGGACTAGCGACCCGCCCTGGCTTCGCACGGGTGCAATTATACATATAGACCTTCCTCTTGGATCACTCTATCTATTAAAAAAAACCGCATCAAAATCCGTTGCGTAGTTTAAGATCTAAGCATACATACATACAGACAGACAGCGGGAAGCGACTCTGTTTTATACTATGTAGTGAAGGGTGGGGGGGGGGGGGGGGGGATTATTACGAAAATGGTGGTCACTAATATGATCCCTACAGAGATAAGTTCGCCTTTGTACTTTGTTTTTCTTTTCTCATGTTTGTATTGTTACTGTATTTTTATGTACAATAAAGTGTTAACATACGTACATACAATATGCTGTATGATTTACAGTAATTATGACGAGTGTTAATTCTATGCAGAATTGCAGAAGAAGACACGGACAGAAACTAGTTTTATATAAAAATACTGGATTGCTTCAATAGTCAATTAAATTGTCATCAAAGTAACCGATTCTGATAAATTGTAGATTAACGAGATCATTTCGTGAACGCGATTGACCCGATTCAAATAAATTATTAGTTGAAATCGATGCTGCGATCGTAATAAAGAGAACTTAATTAAGCTTCGATGTTAATAACTTCTATGTTGTTAATATAGAGGTGAATCGTATTGCACAGACTCCGTACGAGAAAATTACTAAACTTTACATGAATATGGCCGTCTAGACATGCGGTGACCTCAAATCGGTCAAAGGCTAAAGCGTCAGAAGCTCTCAGTCTTTATTGATGTGCTAAATAATAAACCAAGACATCAATCGTTTAAGTTTAGTTAGTTTCCATTGAACATGATTGAACGTTTGTACTAAATTGATATACATACACTTAGACTTAAATATTGTTAACAATCTCGTACTCCGTGTGTGTCATCACAGGATAAGCCATCCAAATGGGATCAAATTATAAGATTTTTGAAAATGTTCTCAAGGCCATAATATCGATTTATTTAACATTTTTCCTTTCAAACATTTCGAAACATCTTATTGAAAATTTGTAATCAGTCTTAATTCTGCTTCTGCGTCACAAGAAAATACCGCATTTCTGAATGTTTTTTACTAGGAACGACACCAAGCGCTTCGGCAGATATTTTTACCTAAAACCGACAAAAACAGCTAATCTAATTTACATTTTCTTTATATAAAAACTTATCCATTCAACGTAAAGGCCAAACTAGGGCTTGTTGGTATTATTAAATTCAAGAAACTCATTTGCATTCTTCCGTTCGTGTTCACCCGGTTTATCTATATTTCCCCCATTATTCAGCCACAATCGTTATCCGCGATAATCTTCCAGTCCATAACAAGGGCCTAAATTCGGGGCGGTACTGTTTCTGTTATTGACGACATTGCTATCTCACTGGGTCAACGCTATTGTGCCGGGAAAATGACATTCTGATGACATGATGTCTCGTGGTGTTAGTGGAATGATGGATAGCTTGTAGAGAGAGATGCAAATATCTAATGAGTTGTTCTTTTGTTTCAGGTATGTTTCTGTGTCAAATTAAGAGCTCTCGAGATCTGCGGGATAACGTTCTTTAGGATGACGTTAGGTAACGTTTGATTTAAGCAATATTTGCGCAATTTTTGATTGCTATTTTATGTAGTTTTATAAATTTTAGTATGGAAGTTATTAGCGATAATTTTTGTCCAATTCTTTATCTACTTTCTCAAAAAGCTGTTGACTTTTTTTTACAAAGTGACTTCTCTTTTTTACATCTTACACTTACTTAAGAGTTTATAATTTAAGAAATATATTTTACATTACCAGTTTATTAGTTTTAGCATTTCACACTTCGCAGACAGTTCGACAATATCACCAGATCAGACTGAATAAAGTTATTCAATTCCAAAGGCTTAGCTTCAACTTTTCCACTCTGTCGCGGTCGGGGCTGTATAAAAGTTGTATGAATAACTTATACAGATAACCAATGATAATATCTCCGAGTGGGTGAAGTGGTTGGGATGTACTCCGGAATTTCCTATGTAGAAAATCTTGTATTGTTAGGAAAGCATAAAGTATCTGACTTGGCAGTATTGCAAACATTAATTGCGCATTTCTATATACTAAGGGAATGTAATTCATTTTGTTTGTGCTTAAAGGTACTGTGTGTTTTAGGCTTTAGCCAAACCTCTGTGAAGAAACATTTTGAGAAGAAGAGACAGCCCAATCATAGTTTTAAGACTCAAAGCGCCACAACGCAGCTTTAAGTAACCAAACGTAATTGCCGCACTGATCAACGTGATTCAGCAGAAAACTAAATTAACCTCCCATAAAGTACAATTTTGCGGATGATTAAACGGTGATAAATGGCTTGGTGCAATGTGCGTCTTCATGTTTGGTTAAGATATCTCCCATGAAGTTTTCCGACCGACCCTTGTCTACTAAATTTTAGTGAGTTAAGTACCTATATTTCATAGCAAGTTTTGGCAAGGGCAAAGGGCGTAGCGTATACAATAGATTCCCCTTGCAAATCCGTTCCATTGACTAGTGCTACTGCTGCGCATAAATCGAATTTTATAGCTTTTTATTATATTGGTATGTTTCGTTCATAGAGACTGATATTATAACAGTTGCGTCGTTGTTTGACGGGATGTTCGTATTGAATGGAAATATCAATTCCTCAAGTTAATTTATTAGATAAATACGCATATAATTTATTAATTGGTTATATCTTGCGTGCCAATTAAATTCTACATTTATAGCCTAAAGTTCTAAACAATCACAACAATGAAAACTGCTCACTTTGCATGCAAACATTAAATTCAGCCAATGAAAGAAGAATAAATCCGAAGTATAGTTGCAATGTTGCGAATCCTGTTTGGCAGGATTCGCAACGAGGAACTGTGGGCCCAGTGTAGACAAATCCCGATGGGGCAAGAAATCGCAAAGCGAAAGTGGAGTTGGATCGGGCATACGATCCGCCGCGGCGATGATAATATCGCATGCACTGCCCTCAACTGGAAACCCCTAGGAGGTGTACGTAGATCGGGTCGTCCCGTGCAATCCTGGAAGCGTTCTGTTGAGAAGGAGCTACGTGACATCGGGATGAGCTGGAGTGACGTTAGGAGCGCTGCTGGGGATCGTGAGACGTGGCGTGACCTCGTGAAGGCCCTTTGTACCTCTGGGGTACCATAGGAACAACAACATAGTTGCAATGTAGAAACAAGCCGGTGCACTATTTCTGTCCGTCAAAATGTCGAACAGCTTGCGCAAGAGTGCGTGCGATGTCGTTGGACGATGATGTCGATGATATATCTACAGCTACAGCAAGGAATTTAAGAATATTCGAGTACTTACCTTTACATAAAATTTATCTGGCCCAATATTACAGGGTTCTTTATGTTTACATTCTCATGGTAGTTAATTTTTTCGTGTTACTATAACATTGTACAAATTTCAATTAGATAATAGTGAAACATAGATCCCGTATGTAGGTAATATTGGGCGAGCATATTGTGTATAGTAAGGTTTTTGTCCGAATGTTTCTAACGAGTTCTTCCTACGATTGGGAAACTTAATAACTTTTATATAATCCGTTTTTTTCTAAACATCTTTTTGTCAGGTAACAAGTGACTATCGTGGTAGTTTATACAGTAGGCACCTGATTATTGATCTATCTCTTAATTTTAAAGCGAGTATATCGAGTTCTTATAAGGCATTATAAAATTAAAGACTTTATTTCTTCTTCAACGTTTTGTTATTTATGTTTATGTATCACATCAGTTATACCAAGCCCTGATAGTTGTATTAAAGTATTATTGTTTTTATTGTGTGTTGTGTATTGTATTTTCTGCAGCCATAATAGCAGAATATTCTATTGTTGAACCCGCGTAAGTGTAAATCCTTGTCGTTCCACAAATCCTCTATAATCCATCCATAATAGCTCATTTCTAAACCCACTTCTCTTGATATTTTTGCAATCTAAAGCTTCTTCTGACATGACTGATTACTCGAAGCTTATTTTAAAATATTCTTTGCTAGTATCAGTTTTATGTTGAGATAGTTCGTTTTGAAAATTACTAGTGTCATAGCATTGTCCCTATCCTAATCAGCATCGCTAACGCAGCTTATCTGATCCTGTTGTTATTGTAATCGCCCATCCGAGCATTAGATATAAACGAACCAGTATAATTTCACAGAAATTTTACATTTGTTACCAGGTGACAAACGAAATAATGACTTTATAACTAACACATACCTACCTAAATGCTATGTATTGTATAATGCAATTATTGTCTAGCACAGTACACAATAGTCACTACTTATACACTGGCTACACTGCATTCATCGGTCTGAAAAATCTGGATAAGTGGTAACTCTGTCCACAATCTGGACAAAAGCTTTAAAAACTGTATGTATGGCAAGTTGGCTACCCTACTTGCGAGGATTTGCTGTAGTGGCCTCATCATCATCATTGCGTAATACGGACACAGAATAAAATAGTACGTACCGTCAAGTCTGGCAGCTTTGCCAAGGGTTACTGACTTTGCCACCAGCAGAGTGCATAAGGTAATCCTTTCATACCACCGACAACGTATATTTTTTAGTGTTGTGCCTACTTTTAGTAGAAAATATGGTTATCAATTGGCAAAATTATTATGAATGAGACAACACCACGGCAACCATTTTCTTACCATTTCAGTTCCAAATTCGTCACTCACATAATCATAAAAGTTAGTGCTCAAGAACTTTAAAAAGTTTAGAGTATAAACAACGCATCCAGGTACGTAAATTTTAGATATTATGTTATTTAAATGGTAAGGAATGAATTGATTACCTTATAAATGCCGTAGTGTTTGAATTGAGTCCGATAATTGTTTTGGCAAAGTCACCAGACCACGCCGACTAATATGGGGGGGCAGCTTTGCCATGTTTTGTAGCGGCCTAGGGTTGGTACACAAGCAAAAAAATTAAATTACATTTTTCATAAGATAGATACTTTTTAGGGTTCCGTAGCCAAATGGCAAAAAACGGAACCCTTATAGATTCGTCATGTCCGTCTGTCTGTCTGCCCGTCCGTATGTCACAGCTATTTTACTCGGAAACTATAACACGTATCATTATCAAATTTTTACATAAAGTGTATTGTGTGTGCAGCTTCTTAGTTTTGTAGAGAAATTGCAAAAAAAAATTTTTTAGGGGGGCACTCCATATGTGTAAGTAATTGTCAAAAAATTTTTTTTGCCAAATATCAACATGATGCACATCAATCGATAGGTCTCTAAAAATAACAATGTTCAAATAACCGAGGTTTCTTTGAACATTTTTTGATTACGTGGATATTTTCAGAAATAATCGCTCCGAAAGTCATAAAAATTTTGTGTCCCCGCTGTAACTTTTGAACCGTAAATCCAAATATTATGAAAAAAACCAAGAAGATACACCTTTTAATATTCTTTCTACCAAAAATATTTTGAGCATTACCGGTATAGGCGTTTTTGAGTTATCTCCAAAAAACTACGAACTTAGGCAGATACGATCTTGCGATAATAATTTATATTTGTGTCAACCCTGACCACTTCACCTGACATTCACTGACTTTCTATGAAATTTTCTTAAATGGGTGATCGACTTTGCCACTTTTGCTGTATTTCTTTATGGAATAATATATCATTAAGGATCAAATTCCAAAATATTGTATCCTAAATACTGAATATTCTTTACTAATATTGTAAATACAACTAAATTACTATACAACGTAAAAATGCAGTTGGCAAAGTTGCCACACGGTATAGGTAACTTTGCCAGTTTTCTTTTTACTCGTAAAACCTTATTATCCGTCATTTAATTTATAAACCATCTTATGTATGCACTCGTTGATAAATATATTATGTGTCGCGTCATTCATACTTCAGTGGTTTCATATGAATTCTGGTTAAAAATGTACTATGACTTTTCAACACCTGTGAAAAGTGGCAAAGTTGCCAGACTTGACGGTACTGCGAAAGTACAAAACTGTTTAGATATGCCAAACGTTCCTAAACTAAACCTGGCTGTCTCCCTCCATCGCGTGTATTTCGGCCGGCGACAAATAGAGGTATGCCTGTAACCGGGCCGCAGGCATTGGCACTGACTTTGACTATATATTGACATGTTAAGATATATTTTTTTAGTACCTCCGCTGCGATATATTTGATGAAAACTGTATTTCTGTACTTTTAGCGGGCGAGGCGACGAAATCACGCAGGGTGCCCCACTTGGAGGGTATATAGTCGAGTACAACAACGCCTTTTTAACCTATAAAAATGACAAAACTCACAAGTCCGATTTTATATTGTGCCGCGTTAGAATACGTTAAGTACTAATAATGACAAATGTTTTCTAACAATTGTGAGCATTGCGCTAGGTATAATACACGTATTTGTTTGCTACATAATGAAAAGATTATGCAAGTTTTATTTTTCTCTACCAGACTATCGCTTTTTATTATTGAATGAATGAATGAATGAATGAATAATATTTATTTCAGATTTAACAATCCATATTTTTTTTTTTTTTTTGTTAGTATACATGTGAGATATATTGGTTAGTTAGTAAACAGTAATAAAAGAAAAGAATAAAATTAAACAAACTAAAACTATTATTTACATGATCCTATAATAATATTTTGGGAGTGATGCAACTATATGTTGTATGCACTTTTACCCAGAAAAATAGGATAGGATTGTCCCATCTCTCTGCAATAACTTTCAGGAAGCCGTTGGTGCTATTCCACACTCTGTGCATCAGAGAAGCGACTCGTTTACGGATTGTTGTATAAAAACAATCAGTTCGAGCCTCTGCAAACATTCCCGATGCACTGCAATGCTTTTTCAGCCCCATCAGCACCCTGAAAGCATTGTTGTACTGGACTCGGAGAGCACTGTAAGATCTCTGCGTATATCTGGTCCACAGGGCGCAAGTGTACATAGATTGACAGTAAGCCTTGAATAATGTAACTTTAACTTCATTGGTACACTTTGCGAACCTGCGTGCCAGCATATTGCAGCGAACTGCCAGCGCTCTCCGCTCCCTCTCCATGTCCAAATCATCTGTGAGATCATCCGTGACCCAGTGACCCAAGTACTTGAACTTTGTAACCCTAACAAGCGGCTTACCATTTAGTGTGACTGGTGGAACCCTTGTGTATACTTTTTTCCCGGCCTTAAACACCAAAAGTTCGCTTTTGGTTTCATTGTACTTGAGTCCATGTGTCACGGCATATCTCTCACAGATGCTTAGTAGCTTTTGCAGGGCGTTGACCGATGGGCACAGCAGCACCATATCATCGGCGTAACTTATATTGTTAACAAACTTACCGCCAATAGAACACCCGACTCCGGCGCTGCTGAGCTCACCAATCAGTTCGTTCATATACAGGCTGAAGAGCAAAGGGGAAGACAACCCTCCCTGCCTGACCCCGCATTCCAGCCTGTACATGTCCGAAAGCTGACCTGACCATTTCACAAAATTCGTCTGGTTGCCGTACCAATATTTAAAAATAGACACGAGATCTGGTGGAAGGTTAGTCTCATGACTAATCTTACGCCAGAGTACATCGTACGACACCAGATCGAATGCTTTCGAAAAATCTAAAAAGCACGCGTATACGGGTGTATCTGCTTTAGCGTAGTACTGGACTGTGTGCTTTAGGCACAACACGGCAGACTCCGTTGATAGCCCCGGTCTGAAGCCAAATTGGGCATCATGTAGCTCGGTATGCCGCTCCAGATGTTTGTTAAGCACACCGTCCAGCACCTTAGCTATTACTTATTGCTACATAACTTCACATTTTATAACGGTTTTGTCAATAGCATTCGTCGTCTTAGCCATTTGTCGTTCGTTTAGAATTCAAGGTCACGCATATTTTTACAAATTGTTTACGAATATGCTCACATAATCTATTGAACAAACTGTTCTAAAATGACAGATGATATTGAAATAGTTGAATGCAATAGTGTGGTAAAGAAAAATGTCATTTGGCTAATCGTTTCTTTGTGTTATTAACAAATATCTATATAATTTTTTTTTTGTCCTTAGGTCAAATGATTTATTTAACGTAAAATAGTGTTACAATTTTAATATCTATATAATACCTAGCGCATCGTCAATAACTGTTAGAAAATATTTTTTACTATGACTAATCATATTATATTCTCTAACTAAAAATGAAAATCGCACTTGTGAATTATAAAAGTTCAAAACTGTTCCTGTACCGTACTAATAGTGACTGGACTAGACATTTAATTGAGGAACCGCAAAGTCACTTTTATACTAGTCTTCCGAAGCAAGTGACAGCAAGTCTTTGGAATACAGAACTTGCATTATTTATAGACCCTCCACACGCGTTGACATTTGAAGACGATCCCGACCTCAGCCTCAGCTCAAAATGCCGCATAAGCATTGCTCAAGAAACGTAATGAGACAGATCAATGAGACTCAAACAGTACATCAAATTGGAAATCACTATATTGACTATATTTGTATCGATGATTTTCATTGTACTGTCAATTTACCCTGGCATTTGTGTGTTATTATGATTATATTAAATGGCAAAATAAAGGTAAATGTACTTATACCAACAAGTTTCAGCATATAAACTTTACTGGTATTTTTTTATGACAATAGATCTCATTGGGTAAATTATTCTTTTGAAAATTTAATTACTATATTCTCAACTTTTACTTTCTAAATCATAAACTTACATTTTTAAAACAATACAAAGTCAAATTACAACACTAGATTACAACTAAACTTATACCTAAACTAAACCAATAAACACTATAAACTAGATATAAAAGACTTCCCCAAATTTACCTGCCTCCGGCATAGACCCAAGGATGCTGGCAGAGTTGCCCCTTTGCACCGCCAGACTCAGTCTTTGACTTCTCTTCTTCTCGTCTCAGTCTTTACTGGTATTAAATAACTTCCAATATCTCTCTAGTAAGTTGTTACCAAATGTCTACGCTATGTTCTCTCGGTCATCAATAGAGAAAACCGAAGACTTTCCAGCTTTCGAGACCGCAAACCGCATGTTTTCTAACTACTGCTTAGCGTTAACTTAAAAAAAAAAAATGCTATTTATAATTATTACCAAACGACTACAATTTTCAATCCTGAAATAAAAGTTAGCTCTATATGCCTATACATTATACTTGTTATGGCGAAGTACGTTGGTTTGTGGTTAAAAAAAGAGTTGCTAACCAGTACTTACCTCTACTGTATTGGCGGCCCACTCGAGTTCAGCTAATTGTATTCAAAATATTTCCATATTCAATTGCGCTAAGAATTCCTATAATTCCATACTCCGTACATATCAATCAGGTCGACCACGCGCACGTGATACCTTCAGAGTTCCAATAGGTTCCGATCTCCCCTTAGGGGTCCACCGACTATCATTCCGCCTGACGATATCGGCCTGTCAGTTAGAACAAAAATTTGACAGCTCCGAATAACTGACAGGCCAATATCGTCAGTCCGACTGATAGTGGGTGGCCCATTAGCGTCAGACGGGCCGTAGCTACTCAGTTTAAAGAAAAGATGCTACTTGAAGATAAGGTCAAGTGCGGCAAACTTGATGTTTCAGTAGTATCGTATAAAAAAGGGCAATGAAGAACTATTCTTGTTTAACCAGCCAACCATATCTGCATACGTTATGAATCATGGTACCTACCTATGATTTATTAGGTTAGCCTTTGCCTTAGATATATTGTAAAATAGATGCGGTATAGAAAATAGGAACATCTGTGGTGAAGCAAATAGAAATACATTTGATACTTTCCTTTCATGAAATTTATAATCGTTTTGGAAAGTAACATCTGAATTTAAACTAGCTATACAATATCAATATCATGGTCAAATAACTTTGTTAAATGCACCTCAGTTACATATCACGCCCTTTCCCAACTATGGAAATCAACAAGGCACTTGATGCAAAACGATTTGGAAGTTGAAAATGCAACATGAAAGCGCTTGACTGGGCAAAACTAGACAGTAGTTCATCATTATGCATCAGACAGAGCTCAGTTAACGTGCCAAACACAACAAGTTTATAACGTAGTAAAGATACTTAAAATAATTCTGACGCATCGCTGTCGCATTTCTGGAACTTCCGATTCTTCCGACCTCGATTAGACGATATTTGTTACATTTTCCTCTTCATTTATTTGTAAAATCCTTAGTTACTTGAAGAATCTTATATACTGTAGGTATTATTTTAACCGCGGATTCATTTGATTTTAGTCTGGAATGGTGTAAGCTATTTGAGAATAATAAGGGTGTTTCTAATCTTTTCTGATATAGGTACAGTTATCCCGTATGATATTGCAGAAAATGCTTAATTGAGAGTGATACCTATAAAAATACGAGTTTCCTTTCCCAACTATATTGATCCACATTTCCCTGATTTATCACAATAAACTAAACATCCATTGTAAAAGATATAACCTATAAAACAACAGCAGTAAAGAACGGTCGCATCTATAATTTACTCGTATGGTTTCTTCGAGGCTGATACGATCGGGAACACTTCTTACAAACGTGACCTTAGTAAGGTCAATAGCACGACGTCTGATCGATGGCAGGACTAACTAGCTTTAGGGTTCCGTGTATGGAACAATTGGAACAGGCTGGGACATGTCTGGGCGAGTATGATTTCGTAATGATTGTTTCATTTAATCAAACAATTTGAACGGTATTCCTTTTTTCTTCAGTGTTTTTACACCACACACTTACCTATACCTTTACCTATTTTATTTACGACCTTGCTGTGACTGATATTTGAATCTTGAGCGTAGCGAGGGATCTCAAGAACACGAGATGTAAAAAAAAAAACCTCTCGTGTGACACATACAACTTTTCACCTCAGTAGTGAGAACATATTAAAGTTAAAAAACACATTTATTTACTTCCCTGAATGAAAGGCATCATCATTATGACGAAAACC
Organism: Pammene fasciana; assembly: GCA_911728535.1. Classification (NCBI taxonomy): domain Eukaryota; kingdom Metazoa; phylum Arthropoda; class Insecta; order Lepidoptera; family Tortricidae; genus Pammene; species Pammene fasciana. The sequence continues at coordinate 6,270,560 of OU452295.1, forward strand.
TTCTAGAAACAAAAGTTCACTCCCTGGAGTGACGAAAGTAGCAACTTTCGTCACTCCCTGGAGTGATGAAAGTCGCACTTTCGTCACTCCAGGGAGTGAGGAAAGTAGGCTTGTGCGAACTGCTAAGGTGAAATAGTTATTTGTGCAACAAGAGAGGAAAGTTGGTTTTTCTTGCGAGTGTTGATTTTGAGTCCCGAGTAAGCGAAAGATTCTATAATTGAATCACGAGCGAAGCGAGTGATTCTAAGTTTGAATCTTGAGCGTAGCGAGGGATCTCAAGAACACGAGAAGTAAAAAAACTTTCCTCTCGTGTCACACATACAACTTTTCACCTCAGTAGTGAGAACATATTAAAGTTAAAAAAACACATTTATTTACATTCCTGAATGAAAGGCATCATCATTAGGACGAAAAGCTTCTAGAAACAAAATTTCACTCCCTGGAGTGACGAAAGTCACAACTTTCCTCACTCCCTGGAGTGATGAAAGTCGCATTTTCGTCACTCCAGGGAGTGAGGAAAGTAGGCTTGTTCAAACTGCTGAGGTGAAAATAATATTTACCTTCTTCTTTCTACATTAATTGAAGAGAAACGTTGTTTTTCACTATGCATATATGTGACGTAATTCTTTACAAATTTAAAGTCATACATTAAGTTAACTTACGCAACCTTTTTAAATCGTATTGAAAACGAAATCACACTTCGTAAGCGACAATGCCGACAATGGTGCTATGACATCTCCCAACAATGCCCTACGTTATGTTATAAGTAAATGTGTTTTCGATTACAAAACCCGCTTTCAAAACGCTTTAGCGAAAGTGGTGACACTGGTGACATTGACAGAGTGGAGGTGAAATTCGCCTTTACGACCCGAAAGGGTCATTTGGTATGCGGTACGCTTTCCGGTAAACCTGATTTTAAAATGCCGTTTCCGGTGACATTTTGTCATAAAAAATATGTTTTAGGGTACCTTGAATAATTTAAGGTTTAGTTTAATAAATTGTAGAAGTGTCATATTTAGTTGGTAAAGTTTTCGTTCTTGAATGCGAAAACTCGTCCAAAAGACATCGAATATCATATTATCATTTAATTGAAGTGCGGCGGGGCAATCACGACTTCGGGAACTAATCGGATTATTCTCCGTTTTCGCTATCCGGACATACATGGAACCTAATTTATTAAATGATGAAAAACACGATGAATAATTCGATTAGGTGAAATTTCGCGCAGTTCAGATTGCCCCGCTGCACCTATCGATAAAGTTTTAGAGTCTATATAAAATAGATCTGTGTTTAGCCTTATGGTGGACTATTGAAGAAAGTTGGCTAAGTTATAAAATTTCATCAGAAGTTTCACCAAATTAATGACGGAATTCTGATAAGATAAACTTGATGAGAAATGCGAAAAATGGCTTAGTTCTCTTCTCACAGATTCAAGATCCGGGGTTCCGTTCTTTTTAATCTAACAAGTGACAGTTATATACATGTGTCAATAACACAAGCAAACGTCTAAAATTACCTCTACAGCGCTTCAATATGACAACATCAACATAAACGTTGTTAACGTCGACGCGGAAAGAGAAGTGTCGTTGAATAATTTATTCGAAGCATAAACCCTGAAGATTGTCTTTCCCCACAAACTATCATAAGTAGTGTAGTTGGACAGTTACGGTGCGACTTACTGGACTAGGAATACAGGGCTGTAGCCAGAATTGTAGTTAAAATAGGGCAGTGCTAATTTATGGTAGGGGATTTACTTTATTTTCATACATTGTTGAACCGATTGTATTTTTTAAGGTAGGGGATTTGCCCCTTTGCCCCCTAATGCCCCCCTAGCTACGGCCCTGTCCCCTATCATCGTTCGTTCTTTATAAGTTTTTGTAGTGAGGAGAACATTTTCTCAAGTTACAGAACAGAACCCAAGCAAGTAACCAAGCAATAATCTAACTAAACGTCGAAATAATAACTTTCCCAAACGTAATTTATGAAGATGTAAACGCGCATTTATAATTTATACGGCGGCTAAACTAGTTTCCCCTCGAGTGCGAATACATTATAATTTGATGCCAGTTCAATTTGGCGAACAATTAATTACCTTTTCGACGTCGGTTAAGACACAGCCGAAGGGAAACAGCCTTTCAAACGATTAGTAAACTTTCAGTGTAATTCCACTGCCGATTGTGTCATTTGTGTCACGGGCTTATGATTTGTCAGATTACCACCGCCTATCATATCTATAGGGCAATGATAACGGGTCACTTCTTATAGAAATTTTCATAAGTTGTGACGATGATCGCTTTTATAATTATATTCGGTATATTCGACGTATATGAAAAAGTCAGAAAAGCGATATCATTCTCACCGCCGGTATTAGTGATTCAGTAATATTCACCCAAGTACAATTAAAACTAGTTAGGCTGCGTTTCCACCAGAGATGAACGAGGATGCGTTGCGAGGAATGTGTTTGTTAAGAACTAGAGATGGGCCGACTAGGGTTTTTGCCGACTACACAATCGGCCGACTAATCGGTTTTCAAATTGCCGATTAATCGGCCGACTAGTCGGCAATGCCGATCGTAGGTTTTAGCTAAGTTCGGGTGCAATCGGAAACGCTCGTTTCGCTTCGTCCGCCGTGCCATTGTCTATCACGCGTTCATGACCAGCGCTGGCGTGTTTGAAGACAAAAAGAAAACAAACACTATAATAAGATTTTGATATTCATAACTAAGATAATTTTAAACAATAAAAGAACCGACTTCACTTAGGATCCGCTATTCCAAGAGGAAGTGGCCGAGTTGCTGTAAAAAAAAGTGAAATCACTATAGGTGAGCCTATAATAGTTGAAGAGTTCCCTCGATTTCTCCAGGATCCCATCATCAGATCCCGACTTGGTGACAATGGGACCATCTAGGGGTTATACCTGTTCGATTAAAAAAAAAAATTTGAAAATCGGTTCACGATTCACGGAGATATGGAGTAACATACATAAAAAAAAAAATAATGATATAAAAAAAATTCAGTCGAATTGAGAACCTCCTCCTTTTTTGAAGTCGGTTAAAAAGGGTTAAACTTCTGCCAAGTTCTTATTTTCCTGTAGGTATTAAAGTGCCGAATATTCGGTATTTTTTGCCGACTAGTCGCCGACTAATCGCCGACTACAAATGATGCCGAATAGTCGGCTTTCCCGACTAGTCGGCCCATCTCTATTAAGAACCAATCCTAGAGCTGCGCTGTGCGAGGATAAAAAAATGAAGTGATTCTATTGGTTTTCAAAAACACATTACTCGCAACACATGCTCGCTCATCTCTGGTGAAAAACGCAGCCTAACTCGTTTTAATTGTAACTTGGGTGATTGTTAACGATGGACTATTTTTTTTTATTGTGTCTAATCGGTTTAAGGTGCCCATTTTTGCCACGTCAAATATCATAATTAATAGGTAAAGTAGTCGTAATTTGATCGCGTTTACATTACAACTTGGTTTAAAATACCGTGGCTTAATAGCCCATATATGGTCGTTTTCTACCCTAGTCTCTGAAGGTTACAGGCTTACTCCTAATCATTTTTTAATGAGTAGGAACGAGTTTTTTCCATAGGGCCAAAAATGACCCTCTGGGCAATATATGGCCTAAGCCACGGTTTTTAAACTAAGTAAGTTGTAAATAAGAAGTTTCTTCTGTTTAGTGAAAAGGCCGTTTTTGCACGATTGTATTTGCCGACAGCCTCATTCTCATTACAGATAATTTAATATGGCCTGATACGTGTGATTGTAAATTTGGCTTGTATAAAGCTAAATTAGTCTGCTAATCAAGTTTAGTTCAGCGTAACAAAGAGCAAATGTACCTATACAATATTTTTTCTATACAGACTTCTATACTCTCAGATAGTGTACCAATTGTACCAAAGTACATAATTTAAGTTAAATTATAGTTTGCAAAAAAACTGCATTCGCATTGCACCTGTTATGCAATATTAAGTAAGAACTATCACATTGCATTTTGGCACAAGTGTATTCGCAGTAACGTGCCTTTGGTAGGTATGCGTTGCATTTTTTTGTTTGTCCTAGGGGTAAGTATAGATGAATTATCGAGAGCGTGGAATTGCATATGTAGTAGTATTGTTTGTTTACAGGCATTCTATATTTGAATCCGCACACAAAGAGGCACAACACGGTACAACCACTACATATGCAATTCCACGCTCTCGATAATTCAACTATACCTACGTGTTGCTACATTTAAAAAAAAACTCTAGGTTTAAAGAAAAGGATAGTTAAAGAAATTCTGGTAATGACACGCCTTCAATGTAATATCATACAACCTGTTGCCAAATGTTTTTAGTACTTACAAGTTATGACTAACCTATTCAATGCTTTCAAGGATTTTGTAATAATCATTTGTAAATAAGAAGGTAGGTACCATGTTTCATTAGATTTTGTCATGTTTCCTTATTTACATAGACTTGTCATTTAGGAAACTACATTCTTGCGGAAGTCACTTTATCCTTGGATTTTTGATAAGTTAGTATTAGTAATATATGTTATTTTAAACGGCAACTATTAGAGCGTTATCACACTTGCGATTTGCGAGCGAGTTTTGTATGAGAGCGAACACGCCGCGCCGCCAGTTCGCCACGTACCTACGAGTTTTGTTTATAAATCGCTTAACTGTGATAAGGCCCTTAATTGACAGTGAGTTTCATAACCAATTATATCCCGTCTGAAATATTTTTTTCACTAAAATATAATATGCGATTCCAGGAACACCTGTCAAATTGACACCTAATTCTGCATATCAATTTAATCTCCATTTTCCAATCCATTTATAACACACTGTTTTCTTACTCAACCAATTAATGACATTGTCAGGTATAATGACTCGCGTGACTAAGAGACAAAGCCACCCAAAGCGATTAGCGTAGCCGTGTATAACTAAACAATGACTTAGAAGGCTACTTACACATTTATGTTGATTCGACACTTGATTCTTGTAATGCGTTTTTAACTGCCAACTAGTGCCATCAAGATTAATATTTATATGCTAATACACGAGCGTGAAATTACGCAGAAAGGTATTATATTTCACCAATTGTAAAAGCTGCAAGTGATGTTTCGCTTGTCATAGAAATTAAAGTAAACTCGCAAAGCAACACGCGGACGGCGCTGCAATCCTACAAAAAATATATTTATATGTATGTCAAATTGTGTTCACAGATCTAGAATAACACTCAGTTGAGACTGATATACTAGCTATTTGACGATAATCCAATCGAAGTAGTAGGTTGTGAAAAAACCCATTCGAATATGTATGTGGTTGTATATTCATCACTCCCTCCCAAAATTCATTATATGTGACGTTCCACAGGTGAAAGTACCTTATGGCGGTTGGCGCTTACTTTGCGAAGCATCGCATTAGTATTGCAGCGTCGTTAAAAATAGCGTAAGCGCAAACCACCATAAGGTACCTTTTCTCGTGGAATGCCACATATGCCAGCCTATGAAGTCTATCAACTAACAACATAACGCTTTCATACAATACACAGGATACAGCGGGAAGCTAAGCACACCACAGGCTTGATTATTTGCTTAGCGGAACAAACACGTTACTTGTTACATCCCTGCACCGCACAAATAAACAGAACCTATCGGTACACACCTGTCTGGTATTCGCAGTAATCGAAGCCACAAGTGTGACTAACAAATACGTGTATTTCGCAAAGATTATTGTACAAAGAAAATGAGTGCTATCTTCATAGTTAGCACTACATATTCGTAGCTAAAAAATGACAAAATTTGAAGATCTCATGAAACTTGGCATGTACATAAGTTTTTATACAAACTAAGGCGATTATCACACTGGCGCCGCGACCGGATGTGACAGCGCTATAGAGTATAGACATACATAGCGCTATGTCGTTCGCATACCGTCGACGCATGCAGAAACAGCAGCAGTGTAAAAACCGCCTAACGCCTAAAACAGAAGTGGAAAGAAGTCGACGAGGATTTTTCTGCATTTTCCAATAGCCACTTTTGTGGCCAAAATTATGTCCGTATAAAGACTCATTGTGGACCTTAACATTGCATCTTGATGTAAAATAACACAGACCATTATTTTCGCGGCCGCGACCGCTACATAAATTGAAAGTCTGCACACGAGTGCTTTGTTAAAAGTGAAATTTCTACATCGTACAGAAAACGATAATTTGCTGGAATTATGGCCTCACGTCGAAATAAGCTTTTATTGCTTTGAATTGTGGCAATGAGCATACACGTTCATTGACTTTAAACTACGGCAGTGCAGTATATGCTAGAGACTCTAGAGAGAGAGTTTCCGGAGACGAATTTTCTGACAGCGATACTCGAATTAATAATAACTACACATTAGGAAAAGGACAAGAAAAAATCGTTTTATACCTAGGTCGCTCACTACTATGTATTCACTTTTAACTTTCGCTTATCTGGAACGATTATTCAATTGCGTTTAGATTGAAATTCAGAAAATATTACTAAATAAAAATATCAATTACACGCGCCTGCCAAGTACTTATGTGCAGCCATGGAGCTCTCTTTCCGAATATCCTCAGAATGTAGCATTCAAAAGATTGAAGCAAAAACTGTAGAAATGACGCAAGTACCCAGAGAAACCTTTAATGGGACCATTTACCTTTATTCAGTTTTTTGGCCAGCTACGCCTGTCAGTTAAGGTCAATCCGGTTTCGCCAAATCGGATCATTTCACAAGTGACAAGAACGGTAGACCTTTGGTAATGTAATGTCGCTGTTGGATGGGATTATGGCTATAAGAATGCTTATTTTGTAGCCGGAGGTGATACTAAAGATATTACTTTTTGAATGAGAATATTGATTGGCAATTTACCAAGAATTCCTTTAAGGTATGCGTCGGCAAGACGCTGCCCGGCAGTCACTGCCCGGCAGTCGCCCTACTGCTTTATAGGGATTTGTATGACACACCGTCCGCAGCAGGCGGCTGAGCGGCGCGGCCGTGGTCGCGCGACCTCGGCAGCGCCGCCGAGCCGCTCCCGTAGCAGTACGGCAGCGCTGCTCGCTCGCAGCGGTCGCAAAAATGGTGTCTTTTAACAGTTTTAACGAAGAAAACGATGAGTATTTAGTGGAGCTTATTGCTAAACATCCAGCGCTTTATGATTTTCGACTGAAAGCTTCTACTCCTCTTTGATGAAAGTAAAATCATCATTATTTCATCAATTTCATCATCTTATTCTTCGTCTTTAAATTGTCAAACATCGTTATTTTTAATAATACGCAACCGAATCGCACAACTGCTAGCACTGACTCCTATGTGACTACTGCGCGTGGCAGTCGGCAGCCGCCGCCCGGTCGCGCCTATCCGAATGCTTACGGCGGCGCTGCCCAGCAGTCACGTTCGGCGGCGGCGGTCGGTCGCGGCGGTCGGGTCGCGGCAGCGTCTTGCCGAATGCTATCTTTAGGTTATCAGTAGCCCAAACTCTTCTCCGAGTAAGGGTGCCCCTACACTACCGTCTCCGGTTAAATGACTACATTTAGCTCAATTACTGCTAAGATCCATCACCAAGACATGGGCACTGGGGAGATACTATAGCTCTGCCACCAATAACGCTTCCATATTGACACAACGAGTCCAGAATGAGCTGCTTACAGATGACGTTAAAACCAAAATTGTAACTGTAATGGGAGTAAATGAGGGAAGTGCTGGGAAGACTTGATTTTTAGATCGGAGTCAAGACACAGTCAAAATGTTCAACACATTAAACTTCACTAACGTATCTAATGACAGCTTTATGATCAGACTGATCCTGAAGGTAACCTGACGAAGCGTCGATTTGGCGCTCACCCAGAAAGTTAATCCCGAAAGAACGCAGTACACGTACAAACGGCATTTCACGTACTGATCCGAGCACGTTTTCGGCATCCACCGGAGGATTCGGAATGTGATTAAATTCGGGCTGTCCGACGACGCGGGCCATTTATTTCATTCAGAAGGGATCAGTTTTTTATACAGGTATGTGCATTGCGCTTTCTTAAGTGAAGATACTTCAATCTTCCGCTTTTAATTCGTTGTGTCAAATTGATTGCCATCCGTGACGACGGATGCAACTTTAGTTAGTGCGGTTTTGCATGCGATATGTACAGTCAGCAGCAGAAGTAGATTAGGAGGTGAAGTGTTCAAAATGAGCGTGACATGAGCTTATTGTCAAGAAAACAAGTATTTAAAGATCATTTTGAACATCTCGCTAAGGCACTACTGCTGCTACTGTATTTTTGAGAAAGCCACATATTTAACTGGAAATCACGTTTGTAGGTACCCTAAAACAACTAAACTCTTCTTTTACTAGTTTTATTTCAACTTTGGATTTAAAATCACGTAAAAAATATGTTATTTTGAGAAGAAACATCAATTTCTATTCAAACCACAACCTCTTGCTTGGTCACCGACCTCAGTTAAAATTCAAATGAACACCAAAAAACTATTGCCTTCCGGTAACTAGTTAAAGCACGTACGGTATTCTACTAGAATATTCTTGTAGATCAAAAAAAGAAAGAATTATAAAATAGATTTATCGTTCAATGTGTGGATCAGTATTTCTTGTTATTATTATTTTGACCCATCCACTTGGATTATGGGACAATGAGACCAAAAGATTGTTTAAAGAAGAAATGTTAAGCTACGTCACCACTTTTACGTCCTTATAAAAGCAGATTACAATCTTGAGAACTTAATCTCTCACAAGAACAAAGGTCTTTGGACTCATTTCGCAATTGAGAACTGGTTTAATTTAACTTGTACTTCAACGCTACAATTAGGACTTCCTGTGACAGTGGTAAGTGCTCTTCGAAAACCGCTTGTCCTTTTCACTCAACAGTATTTCACAGGTTGAGTGAGCGAGCCAACGAGGAAGCCAGATATTTAGAACAGAAAAGTGTGTTTGAATGATTGACGCGTCTCGATAATGATGCACTTATGAAAAACTAGCATGTGTAAAAAGTTAATTTGCCATAATTATTAACAAGAATACCAGTTAGTAAGTGCACAATTTTTCTATAACATAATTGCTTTCGACCAGTTATTTACCCTCGACCCTTCGACATGTAATAATGTAATAGCAACCCTATTAAATAGGGTTGGTACATAAAACGTCAGATTTCCATTTCCGGAGCTAATGGTGCTTGAAAACAAAACGCGATCGATGAAAACAATCACACGCTAGTGCAGCTGCGTGTACGCAGTGTACATATCGACTACTATTATGATACGTAAATTCAAAAAATTGCATTTACGTTACGATTTCTCTGACTTTTGAATTAAGCAGAATCTCCCTGGGTATTATTTGTAAAACAATAAATTATAATTTGCGAAACACGTTGTCAAATATTTTATTTCTTTAGGTATTACTTATTGGATAGCATTATCCTGATTCTAAATTTTATTCTAATCATCAGCAATGCTCAAAAAACTGTACTTACTTACTCGTACCATTATTAACAACTTCTACTCAAAAGGACGTAAATTCACAGTAAATTAAAGATTATATTTTCATTTCACGATACAAATATGTACGTACGAGTATGTCACGTTGCACGTTGTCACAAAAAAAGTCAACCAAGAGCATTACCAAAAGCCTTATTCCAATGTGACAGAGCACAAGCAAGTCCATGCACTTGCATGCACTTGCTTGCATACACTTCTATATGGTCTTTTTTTACACATTCGTTTAAAATCTCATTTGTACTGGCCTCCGCTTGGTTGGACCCGCCCGTACAGTCACCGGCAATAGTATCTTCCTACATGGAGGCCGCAAAAATTGACAATCTCTTATTTGTAGGGCCATAAGAGCGTGTCACATATTTTTGCGGCCTTCGTGTAGGAAGATACTATTGCCGGTGACTGTACCATTGCTTGAATATAGACTAGAGCGAGCACACTGACAGTGAGACATACATTTATGATCTCAGCATTCAGCTAACTATCATCATCATCATCTGAACCCGTACCCAGCGCGGGCTAGTCCGTGGACTGAAAATTAATATAGGTTTCTAGGAGAACTCTTAATGACATTGTCAACTCGAGATCCGTGACGACTTGTTTTATCGGCACTTATCATCTGAACTATTACACGGCAAGTGATTGGAATGACACCTTTATGTATCCGGCTTGCGCAAGCGATGATCTGCGCGCGCATTGTAGCCGCGCATGTAGAAAGTAGGCGTTTTGCGCACCTTTCATTTTTTTGGCACACGCGTCAGTTTTTTGCATGGTTGTGACGCTTTTCGAAATGTAGGGCTTCTGATCCGTTGTCATTGTGATATGTTAATGCTCTCCTTTTGTTATGTTTTTGTATTGTCATATGTAACGGTCCTTGAAATTATATTTATGCTAATGTAGTTCACTGTTCTATTTGTGGCACAATTACGAGTATTTTATCCGTTCATACCCACTGGCGTTTAACATATCCGTTAGCTTCAAGATGTGTTGGTTATTTATTAGATACCTAGACTGCAAGAATTTAATTCTAGGTAGAGTACTGTAGGCCAGTTAGGGAAAATGGTGTTTCATGGACGATATACCTTCCTTTGCTGTAAGTCGAGTTAACGACCTATCATCATTACGCTCTATACTTTTACATGTTCACGGGATCGGTGTACAATCAGCAGCAGAAGTAGCTAAGCGGCTAGGATATTCAAAATTACCTACACACGCTCTTATTCTTTTAACAATAAATTCTTGTCCTACTCGTTTTGAACACCCTACCCGCTTAGCTACTTTTGCTGCTGGCTGTACCTACACAACCACATTACAACTCTCTAAAACACCGCGCAACCAGCAAGAAATCTCCCCCAGGTTAGCACTACATTAAACCTTACTAACTTACTGAGCGTGAATTTCAACGTACCACATATGTACTTTAGATCCGTTCTGATAAAATACCTCGCTACACATCACATGGATTTTTCATCTCTGCAGCTAAGCCAAAATCAACCTCATTCCTGTATCCTGTAAGTATATTTTCAGCTGTGTACGACACGTGTCTGGTGTCGATTGCTTCGCACAGTACAGAATATGATTTCGAGCGGGGAAAGCAGTGCTCTAATGCTTTCTCACATATTTTTTATCGCCCTAACGAGATCCGTGTGCGGGGTTGATACAAGATGGCAACTTTTTACATTTTGTATTAACTGACTCGGAATCTCCCTCGTGTACACTGGAGATGGGGATATATGGCGTATGGTGTTAAATAGTGACCATCCTATTCAGCATACCTACAGAACTGACATCGATCGAATACAGTTATCTCGGAAGGAATGTATTGTGTTGTGTTTGATTAGTGTTCAATTTAGTGGAGTACTAAATTTATATACTGAAATGTGATAGAGAACTCTGATTGTTTTGTAAATAAATATTGTGTTAAACCTACGTTTAGAGACACAAATCGGTACTCCACTCCGACTTAATAGGAATTTCCAATATAATTACCGTTTTCATTCATTTCATATTCAAGTGCTGGTGTTATTCTACAAGTAAGTGATGGTAGTTTTATTCCACCGTTCAGGGGTAGGTAAATGATGTTTGTCCGGAACTGTATAACGTTTCCCGTTATTATATTGCTTATATACAGGGATATTAACATTAAAGGAAGTCATTTTGGGAAATACTAGCAACTGGAATTAACAACAATAATATTGCTCTGCTATGGACTTTCCGCAAAGTAATGCCTGATTCAATATATATTTTTTGTTTTTCTTTAAAAAAAACCACGCCCGATTAACTACTAATGCAAGGGGCATATCAGGAATACATATGTAACCACACACCCCTTTTTACTATAGACGTACAGTCCACAGTGACATAAAAAAATAAGTTTACATTTATGCACCATACTCCTTTGTAATAAGGTACAAAATTTTAAAATATATTTGCCGTCGAACGTGTGCATATACATGAAGCTAGGGTTCAACACACAATACCTAACAGACAACAGAACCCATCGCGTAAAGTAAGGTTTCCCGCTCCGGCCGGCAATCGTGCGTGGCCGATCGTCCGGCCGGTTGCCCAATTCGCTGCACACGATGCTACAAAGGCCGTAATTTCCTGGAGACCGTGTTTTTAATTACAATACGGCTAACAGGACTCGTTATTGGATATATTATATTAATACGTGGAGTTACCTCTGTTAAAGGTCAACAAGAAAAAGGTCATAAATGTAAAATAAAGTTATGTTTATTGATGAGAAAAGACCGTCATTTGTCTAACACAAAACTTCCAGATGTTCACATATTGCCTCGACCCTTTGTTTCCCGGTGGATTGAATAATAAACACTGCACTGTTTGGTCTCCTTCAATGAACATATACAATCTAGAAATAACTGCTATATTATTGATTGGTCACAGGACCTATTATTTTATTCGTAAGAGTAGGTATGTAATTTGATCAAGTCAACTTTCCTGAATTATGTCGTATCTTGTTCTACTTTGACCGTATTTTTTTCTACTTATGTAATTGGGAATTTTTTTAAGGGAATGTAACTGTACATACATTATGTCAGCGTGGCGAAATAGGGTCCCGGTAAGGCGGGCTGAGAAATAAAATCCTGTCCTTCTCCCTTACAGGATAGAATGGATAGATAAATTGAAATAAAATAAGTAAGTAAGTAAAAGTAAAAATTCTTTATTGCACCAAAACAGAAATCGTTACAGAGTACAGTTACATACAATTTAGGTAACAACAGGCGGTCTTATCGCTATAAAGCGATCTCTTCCAGACAACCTTAGGGTAGCAGGAAATGTTAACATGAACTATGAGATGAATAAGCGGCTATGTTTACATGGTTTCTTACAGAAAACAAATGATGTTCGGTACATCTTAGTATGTCGTTTAACCTACTTTCCTACAAACCTTAATAGCACCTTAAATGAATATTAGAATATATCACGCGTGTCCACACGCACATGTAGCACGTGGGCAATCTAAAATACTAATGTCGCAAAAACTTAAATAATACTTCGTGTACAGCTGTCGTGCCTCGTACGTAATTTACTTGGGCATACTTGAGAATATTTACCGATATTCGTTCTTCGCACGTAGATATAAGGTAAGGTAAGGTATCCATTTTGTAAAAATCACAAGTATCATAACATAACCATTTACCAAAAAGTGGTGAGTGTGACGCGACAGGGTAGCAATGGCAGCGCACAGTCTCCTCTCGATTCCATAGTGGGCACTTCTCTTCTCTTTCAATTGAGCATAGAAAGAAAAGCAGAGAAGTTTCGACTTTTCTTGTCTGTGACTATTTTTGACGCGCCACCACTACCGGCTAAGGAATATGAAAACAACGATCCCTTGACATAAACTGAATTGAGGACCTGATTTTTTAATTGTTGGTAAAATTGTATGCAGTCAACTCATCGTGGCGTGGGTGTGACATTAACAATAGTATAAGTGATAGTTACCGTTATCATATCTTATCTCTTATCAGCTAGACGCGCTGACCTCGATTACAAGCTGTTAGGTTAAATATTGTGATAACTCCAGTGTTTTGGAATTTTGTAGATGGTAAATGTGTTAATTTTTAGAAATTGTTATGTGACAGGTAAGATGTTATTCTTTAATCTCGTCTATACTGCACGACACTGTCTACCATCTCGTCTGTCTCACGGCTGGTTTATCCACTTTTATATGCCTATACCTATATAACATCAGCAGACGTCAAAAAGAAGTTTTGACTGCTTCATTTATCTTGAATATTTTTAAATTCTAATCAGCATTAACTCAATTCAGCATTAATTCTAATCAGCATTAGATTAATTGGAAGATCATTGTTTATTTCTTGTCTTTAGTTCTACTTAGAATAGAATCATTTGTATATTAGTAAATTCCCGCTTGCTTCTTATACCTTCATTCCTAATCAAATACCTACACTAATACTGAATAATAATAAGATAAGCATAATACCATGAAACTGATAACCTAATACGTCAGTGAGATAGATCATGTTTTTAATCAGTTAATACATAGGAAGTGCATGTTTTTCTCCAATGATTCATGTGCAACAGGAAGTAATTCTTTTCATATGACATTACTACTTGTAGTATGATTACTAACGTGTTTGCGATGTCTTTTTTTACATTTTTACTATGTCATGTCATGTGTCTTTCATTGCTCAAGTTTGTTTTTGGCTAAGATACGATTTGACGAAAACTGATGTATGAGTGAGTATGCTTTATTAAAATGCTGGATAGCTTTACTACTTACACTCAAAAGCAATAAAAACGAGTTATTTTCTAATATTAATTAGAAAATTACTCGTTTCCACTTTACCCTTTCCTTCGCTCGTTTACTTCGCCCTTTTCCTCGCTCATTACGTAGGTAACAGTTTATATTTATGAAATAAACTTCAAACGGGACATTCAAGTTAATATTTCCTGTTATATACGCCTAGCCAGAACAATAGTCGTAAATAGTAATTGGAGTTGTTACTCAGTAATTATAGATAATTAGAAACTGGATATAAGAACATCGCACCGCTCTAAGCATCTAGCGATGGAGTGTGAAAATTTGATGGCACGTTTGAGATTAAGAAAAAAAGTTACTGCACTAGATGCTAGCACAATTGAGTCGCTAGATGCTAGCACAGTTGAGTAACAGTAACAGCATTGTGTCATGTGTTTTATCAAATTATTTTAAGACCTGGGAAGTTTGGCAGCTTTACTTACCTATAGCCTCAATGGAAGATCAGCGCTGGACAAGGCTGGCAAGATTCCAGTATAATCCTAACCGTAGCTGACGATTCTGTGGTATTTGTATTATTTATTATGTTATTTTTATGTTTTTATTATACATTTGTAATGTCACTAATGAAGGTATTACTTTCTTTCCAATTATACATTACCTATTAAAAAAAAGATCGCGTTCTCCGAGGAACACGATTCTTGATTTTGATGAACCAGTATGTTCATCATATCATATACAACAATTAGGTAGCTATTCTAATAGAGAGACTAACTGAAAAAACAGTGAAATATGAAACATTTGTAAGAAATTAAAATAAACAAATGTACAATCGATGACTGTACGAGGAAAACGGACGTAGAGTACATCGTAATTATTGTTTAGTATAATAATGTAAACAAAGAATTTGTAGTGGGTGATAGTACGGCTACTGTACTACATGTATTACAGTATAACAAAGCAGACAATACACTGCTAAACAGAAGGCAATTTCGTTCTAGCATCCAAAGATATTGGGTATGCTAGTGATGTTGATGACGATGAAAATAAAGCGATAAAGAAGAAAATAAGGTAATAATAACATATTCAAGCATCCCTTAATTAGAATCGAAATACAAACACATTGCTCTAATTAACAAGAGCCCAGCTCTTGAATACATTATGACAAAGGCAATAGAAGTAGGTAGAAAAGCGTTTGGAAGACGGAATCTAGCGATCGCATGGTTTAGACAACACCGTGGTAACTCACAGGTTTATCCTACATATTGATAAGGCAGCCATCTAAAAATAACAAAGCCTACCCGTCGGAAGCACACTAAACAAATCACGTACACAGCATGTCATGACTCAATAATTGTAAGCACTAAACCCCATGACATGAGGCATACTAATTAGGTGCAGGTAAACTGAATGAGATTCCTAAACACTGATTTCTTTGTGAGACAATATGATCCTTATTAGTCATACTTTGGGGTTTTGGTCTTGTAAGTAGGTTAAGTACCTTTTACCTTCTTGGTGTATTTGGTATCGACATACGGTGTATTTATTGAAAATGTTTCCAGGAAGACCACTGATTTAGCGACGGTTATTTCGTCTTTATGAGAGGTGTACCTACGAAGTTTGTTGCCAGCGAGCTATTTAACGTTAATCTGTTCGTTATACTTATGTAGTTCCATATAAAGGCATTCAACTGGAAAGTTCCCAACTTGTTCTTAGTAAATCCATGTGCAATATTTTCTTAGTAAAAGTAATTTCGCCACTTCAAGAATATTTGTGATAAGCCTAGCGTCTGATAAGGTATCTGTGACACCAATTTTGAACCGTATCAATAAACTCCGACCAATAAGCGAGGATTACCAGAAACGCAATCGTCTGTTAACCTTTTAAATGGCCCATTTAAAATGTATGAGTTGCTGTAATCTTTTGTTAGATCTAACTTGGTCACGTCTGCGAGAATCAGGACACCAACGGTCCTTTTCATCCTCATTTCGGCTGTCCTCTGAATCATTAACCCGCACACCCACATTTGTTATAAATTACTGTCCCCATTACGAGAACGTTGGCCCAATCAATTCGTCATTATAATCGCAATAGCGTGCGAATAAAAAGTGACACCCACGCTCTGCCAAATATGGCGGGAAAAAACAATGGTAGTCATAACGGCGCGCGCATTGTCAAATCGGAGGCTGAATATGTGTCAGTACTTACAACACTTAACTGGTCATTGCTGGTCGTTATCTTGTTGCAATAAGGTTCTAAATTGGTTAAAAGTGTCAATGATGGTGCAGTTGTCGGACACGCGAGTTGTCAAACGGCGTCAAATGGTTCATCCGAGTTGATTGAACCCCGGGACGCATTTCGTGGTCGATGGAAATGGGTCTGAATAATTTACTAAGTGAGGCCGAAAAAGCTTGCGGCTGCTTTTTTTTTGCTCTTTACCTGTACATTTAATAATGGAACAGGTGTAGGGTTACCAGGTATATTCTAATAGCAGAAATGCTCTCACAAAATGCTTTCTTCTTAAGTCTTTGCCAATATAACGAGAGATGTTCTTGTCATCGTATGACACAACATCGTCTAAAATTCAATTGACAAAGTTGTAAAACTACGATAACATAGTATAAACTTGAAAAATATAACTTCTAAAAACGTTTGCATATTAAAGACGTCAAATTCTTAGAGATGACCAAAACTCCTGATTTATCAGGAAAAACCCCAAAGGTCTAAGAACGGTGGTAACCCTATGCAGATGAGATCGGCTCCACGTTCGCTCGCACTCGCAATCTTTCACGTATACTCATATTTTATAAAAAAGCTTTTAGGTGAAGATCCCTGATAAATGTTGCCGTACATTTCGAAACCATTTCATTTTTGGCATTAAATTCCGTGCATTTTCAGTCGAAATCTTAATTAACCTGTCTTATTAATATAAAGAGCCTTAAATCGACATGAAAGTACTCGGTGCTTAATCTTGAACGAGTTTTTTTGACGGGAAACCGTTCAGTTATATTTAATTACGTTTTTACTCTCACAAAATGTAAACAGGATGTTTTCTGGCAATGGCTGGCTTAAGGATAGAAAGCGGGTAATAAATTGTATAGTTGTTTATTATCCTGGTCCTGAAAAACTTGATAAACTGGTGTTGACATTTAGTGATGGCTGAACTTTTAAACATTTATATTTTACTCAAGTTTTGGCTGTAGAAAAATGTGAGTATTCAAGGATTCTATGTCCTTAAGAGTCGCCAGGACGCTCGCGTTCCCATACAAACGTAGTTCAGCTCTCATTTTAAAACAACATGCTTTAGAACCACAAAATTTGGCATGGGAATTCTAGTAGTACAGATCTATGTCGGTAATTCGTCTTCGTTGCTAAAACTTGTAATACAAAGAAAATACAGCCAGATACATATTTACATACAAAACTTATTTTTGCTGTATTTTATTTGTATTACAATATTTTGCAACGAAAACAAATTACCGACATAGATCTTTACTACTAGAATGCCTATGCCAAATTTCGTGGTTCTAAAGCATGTCGTTTTAAAATGAGAGCTGAACTATTTGTATGGGGACGCGAGTTCACGCGAGCCTCCTGGCGACTCTTAATCAGAAACAGGTACAGACAAATTGTCCACTTGCCGAAAAAGATCCACTTTTTTATCATCTCCCATGTTGACACCAGTAAGCAGGTTTCGCTTCCCTTTGCAAGATTGCAAGACAGTAGCACAGCCGTGATCGGGTAACACGGTTTCCGCAAGGGCTTTGACGGGTCTTATCGTGTGTCATTGGCTGCGCGAGCGCCGTCGAGTCAAGTTCTTGAGCGCCATTGTAACGTGACCTTTAATTCCACAACAACTATTCGTGAATCGGATTGCGCTGTTATACTGGCTCTGTTAAATGAATAACTTGCCCGCGCTACAAGCGATTCTCGTTTTGGGGTCACCCCGCGGCCTTGCTTTCCTTACTCAATCTTATGGTGATTTCCAATTAGTGCTAATGGTTGTTAAGTAGTATCATCTGTAGGAAATGATCTGATGAGGCTCATTGACAGCCTGTGTATCTGCGAGACATACGAAAATAGCTTTTGATACTGTGGAATAAAATTCTGTATTGGATGATGTTTACTTACCTAGCGTCGTTTTTTAGATGTCAGTCAGCTGAAGGTTAATTTTTTGCACTCTCTTCGGTTCGGTTTCTAAAACCTGTCGCAAAAAATAGCAACTTTCTTTTCGTTGATTTGCCGTCTCATTTTTTGACTCTCAATCCCAAGTTTTTTCGCCATTTATAAAACTTGATAGATCACCCATTGTAAATCACTCGTTCATCGCACACAACCTCTAAATTGGACGCAAATTTTATTTACGACTTTGTTCCAATCCGTAACTTCATCGTAAACAATCATAATGAAGCATTTCCAAACTCATTTGCCAAAACACCCAGGATATTAACTCGCAAAACATTCCATGGCATTCAGGGCAACTGTATCACGATCCACGACAGGCCATTGGTCGGCGACCAATCAGGGACGAGAACAGCTAGAGTTTCGAAAAAAGAACAGTCACTTTGTGTTTATGAGGCTCATGTTGTAACGGTAATAAAGTGCAGCTGACGCCTTGCAATTGGTTGATGCATGCGAAATGAGTTCGTATACTATGTATGGTCATATAATTGGAGAACCGATTGTTTGGCATCAGACAGTATTTCACATCATTTTTGGGGTTCCGTAAAGTACACTTTTTATTTGAGCGAAGTAATCTGACAACTCCTGGCATTACCAAATGTATGTAAAGTGCTGTAAAATTACTCCACTGAATTAAAAATTACACATAGGTACTTTAGCTTACTCTAACTTAAACTGTGTAAATGTGAAGTTCTTCTGATATCAAAAATTCCAAGCATAAACTTTTTATAACCTGGGCTAAACATAACGGCAAATTTAGTCATTAACATTGGCACATGTGCATACGTCGTTATCGCGGGTGCAAAAACAAATGTGTTGAAGAATGTATATAACAGAGTGTCCGTTTGATATAAACAGAGTATTTATACCTACGCGTCTTAGCCTCTAAGAAGTTCTTCATATCTAGCACAATGTTTTTGCTGGAAATGATCAATCAAACTCTTCTCAATCTTGCGCCTTTTCTACGTTCCTTAAAATGCGCCTTTTTGAGTTGAAATTTCGTTTCACATTTTTTTATGAAAATAATGAGTAACCGTGACTTTAGGGGGAACCAATTGTTCCTAAGTTTAAAATAATCTTTTATCTACAAGTCCACATAAATCGATCAAGAATGAAAATTGTTTCGAATAACAGGTGACAGAAGAGGTTGCCGTTAGGACTGCGTGGCTAATCTTTTTAACCGACTTCAAAAAAGGAGGAGGTTCTCAATTCGACAGTTTTTTTTTATCATTATAATTTTTTTGTATGTATGTTACTCGATATCTCTGTGAATCGTGAACCGATTTTCAAAATTTCTTTTTAATCGAATGGGTATATCCCCTAGATGGTCTCGTTGGCACCAAGTCGGGGTCTGATGATGGGATCCTGAAGAAATTGAGGGAACTCTTCAACTATAGTGGTTTCACTATTTTTTACAGCAACTCGGCCACTTCCCCTTGGAATAGCGGATCCTAAGCGAAGTCGGTTCTTTTTTTGTTTAAAATTATTAATATGTACTCATTATCCTGTCCTAAGTACGATATTAGAAAAAAAAATTGAATAATTTTGATCTCGTAGGTACAAACGTATTTGATACTACTGACACTTCTGTTATTTCTTGTTTATCATAATCTTTGAGTTCTGTCAAATCGTAGTTGCACCCGCGATAACGACGTATGCTGACATGTGACTTGGCAGACTAGAAGGATTTGTTATTATTTCATGGATCCACAGAACAATAAACTACAAATAGCTGTCGTTCGATCCAAACGTGCTCCGATTTCAGATATGTAACTGAACGGTGAACGCTGGAAGCATTTGTGCTACATTGTTGTATAAATTGTAGAATTATTCTACAAACAGGTCGAGGATATACTGTTGGTAACCTGATAGACGCAGTGCGATAGGAACTGGATAGCTTAAATTATTGTCTCTCGTTACTGTACTGCTGAATTGCATAACACTGAGGGCACATTTTGTAAATTGACAGGAACAGATGTGTCAGGTCATTACTCTAAAATTTTTTAGAGTGTACCTCGTAAAGTTATGACTAAGATTAATTTATATTCAATGACATTAACGTCTGCATAAGATGGCGCTGAAAGTAGAATGGAAAACTCCAAGAAATAATAGAACTAATGTAAACAAGTTAATAATAAGGTCTTCAATGAAAACGAGATACAATAACTTATAGATTATTTTATAAGTCTAGCAATATATATTAATTTGTGATTCATACCTAATAAATATAATTTATTGTTTCAGGTAATGCAACAGATCTAATGATTCTGCCTTTCAACGCGGGCAACAAATCATTTACTACTGGTGAAATAAAAGATAATCGAAAGCCATGGACTAACCTTTTCGGGCCTTTGCACATCTCCGCGGCGGAATCGATAGTGGCGGAGATGGTCAAAAGCCCTTACAAGGGCAGATGTCCTTGTTTATGCGATTTTTGATGAAAACAATAAAATGATTTCCGTAAGCATTTTAATTCTGCATCGCCAATACTACATACAAATCGCTCTAGAATCTAGATCTTATTAGCTTGACAACACTAGACTAGACTGCTGCCAATTGCCTGGGCGGGTTGTAGGTTATTCACAGTGTCGTCCGAGCATAACAATAGAGCAAACCTGTGTAAGCGATTTTAGGAGCAAGATCCTCAAAGTATGGGTCAAGTCACTGTTCAGAGTCAAGACAATGTTTTGATGATTTGGTGTCACACGTATGATGTTGACAACCCTAGAGAACCAAAAGAGTTGCATCAAACGTATGACCTTTAGGTGTCAACCATCAGTTTCAAGCCAGTGGGACTTCTATACGAAGTATTATCAGACCGTTCGACTCGTCGGAGCTCAGTAAGCATTTTGAATCAACATTGATACGCAACGGTTACGCAATTCCTGGGGGTCATCGCTCTCCAATGAATTGAGCCACAGTGAAATTTTTCAGTGCCTGGCACTGCTCCCAGACTTTATAGCATGTAGACAATTACAGTTGTGATCAATCAATGCATTATTCGTGCAGTGTTATGCGTAATGAAAGAACAAACCTGCGTATCCCTACTAATATTATAAAAATAACTATCTGAACGTTAAGACCCTTTGCACACGGCGTCGTAGCGTAATCGTATCGTAATACGCGCGTAAGACGAGAGCGATACGAGCACATACATGTTCAAAGAAGTCCGCACACGAAGCGTCGTTGAAGCGAATTGTTTTCCCGACGCCAACGCAAAGGGCCTAACTAACTGTTCACGTTAACCGCTGACAGAATACATGAAATTAAGTATAAAAATTGTATGAGTCACGGAGAAGGTTATAAGATAGTTTTTGTCAATCATCCCATGTCCCGTCGGCTCGTTGGGTAGACGACATTCGGAAGGTCGCGGGTCACTTTTGGATGAAATCTGTTAAAGATGAGGACAAGTGGCGTACACGAAGAGAGGCCTATGCTCAGCAGTTGGCGATAAAGAGTTGAAGATGACGATCCCATATGGGGGTGAATCGTTGTTTATTTACTATGGACGTGAGACAGTTAATTTCTTATATTAGTTTGGCTTGTCTGTATTACTCACATTTTTTCTACATTTTTCCACGCATCGTCCAAACGTCATGAGTCCCAAACCCAACGTAAGACGTAAACGATACGTGGACAATCAAAATAACTTCACCGAAAGCGTATTTATAGCAATAACGTGTACCTATCGACGAAACGAACAAACAGAAATATCCTATTTCATTACATATTCTTAATGAAACTTGTAAAGGTCAATCCATTTTTGTCAGGTGAGCTGTTATTAGTTTTGGAGTGACAGTATTAGTGGAATCTATATTGAGTCGTGTATGTCTGAATACAAAATTAGTTACTCTCTTCTTATAGCACATTTGTATATGTCTGATAGTGTTGGGTTACTCAGTCGTGAGGTACCTCATTTGAACCCCTCATTCTGTTATTTTGACGCAGTACTTCACACCGGAAAAATGTCTTACTTCACTTCTCTTGAGCCCCCTCTTCTCATTCCTTCACTTCACTCATTCACGCTCATCGCATACAAAAAATACACACACTTCAAATTCTTCCAAATACTCAAACCGTCACACATCCATTCATTCATTCGCGGCACTCGCCCTCGCGCTCACCTCAATCAACACATTTGTCACCTCGCGCCTCAAAATCTCGCACGCCTCGAAAACTACGCACACCAAAATCACTACAAATCTTTCACTGCCTTTCAAAACTGCAAAATGAAACAAAGAGATACAGAGACTCAAAGGAGGGAGTGAAACAAAAGATCGAACCACATACCACTCGTCAAAAATACGTTACTTTAAAACACGACACAAAACAAAAGGTGTAAGCGCCGCATGATTTCATGCATCTTACGTCATTTTTGCCCGAGCATTGTATTTTTGCTAAGCTAATTTGGATTTAAAAGGCGATTAGGCGAGTAATTTTGACATAGAATTTTGAAAACTTCGTTGCATTGCTTTGCTATTATTTAGCTAACGCGAGGCACTCGATTTTTCGCATTGTCCGGTATAACGTGACCTCGAGGTTCACAACAACTACGACGTGCGATCAGGGAGCGCTCATAGACTGGATATATAAATATCGCTCGTTAAGCGATTGGAATTGTTGTACTACTGTGTCACTGTCACTTCACTTTGAATTGACGTTAAGGCCCCAGTACACAGTGGTGAAGGATGGGCCATGCTCCGCCATGCTTTGCAATGCGCTACCATCACGTAGGTGTTTACACAATGGTGCATAAACATATACATGCATATACATATACAACAGCCAGCTGTCAAACTGACAGCGTATTTACGTCAGCTACATAGAAACTGCCAACTGTCAGTGTCAACATTGGCCACTGTGTACACGCCACAGGCCACGGTACGCCACGATTCCTTTGAAGTGTGCCCAAAAAACCGACACCTTCCCGATTGCCCGCCACGCTCGACAACTGCCGGCCATCGTCCGCCATTGTCCACCATTACCCCCGTGTACACAGTGGCGTGGCGGAGCATGGGCCATCCTTCACCACTGTGTACTGGGGCCTTTACGTTACCGGGAGCGTTCACGAAACTAGCTAGTAAATATAATAATTTACACACAATATATTTCTTTAATTTTTAAATTATTACAGCGGCGGAGTATCAATTAAAACAGTGAAGTGACCATTTAATTTGAATTGCTATTAAAAGGTAAGTATAATTTGCTAAGGAAGAGTATGACACTGACAGTAGTGATAGTCTGACAGTTGACGTTGAGTTGAAGGTTGAAGAGCAAAGCAAGCAATAAATAACAATAAGTTGCCAAAAACAAAGTTTCTGTTTCGTTTCGTGATTTTGATTTGTGTTCAGAAAATTTAATAGTTTTCTACAAAAATAACAAAACAAGCATTTTGCTTATGCGCGCAAATGTGTGCTAATTTTATGTTGTTATTTGCATGTGGAACTGACGTGAAAAATGTTACCGCGCTAAATGTGTTTGGTATTTGTTTATTTTCATATTGATGTTAAGAAAACATAAGTGGTAAGTTAGTTATTGCTTTGCATGCTGGTTTATGTCTAAATAGAAATAATGAAATAGGCAATGATTCTCTTCACTTCGACAGTTAATTGATTTCCTAAAACATTCAAGTTTTAGGTTGCTAGTGTTGATAATAGGTTTCAATTAGTAGGTAATTAAAATATTGTATTATAGGTTTGTAATGTAATACTATCAAATAACTGGGATTTAGGCCGAATGACTTACAATAGGTACTTATCTAACAAATTAAGCTGCTTTAGGGATAGGGATTATACATAGTACCTGGTCTGATTTGATTTATTCCTAAAAATCTAATGATTTGTTCCTAAATTAACTAATATATTGAAAATGTTAATATGTGATAAAATAAATAGATAGTAATAGTATATAACTGAAGAAATTACAGAACATTAAAAAAAAAATTGTTGCCGATACGTTTTTTGAACAGTTAATGCTGAAAATAAGTTAGTGTACCTCACCTCATTTGAAGTAAGACATTGTACCACCTCATTTTTTTAAATGAGGTGCTCACTCAAACTCATTTTAAATTGATGTCCTACCCAACACTAATGTCTGACAATAAAGCTAAACTTACTGACATAACAACTACTTAGAAGTATGATCAAAAATACGAATAGCATCATCGCTATATCATTCTAGTTTCTTATAGCCCAATGCTGATCATCCTCATCGACTACGGCACTAAACCTAGCCAGAAGGCAATCTAATCCAAAGTTGACTAGCGATTTTCCGTTTACTGATGAATTTTAAAATAGCTATTTATTCTTCAATTTAGGCACTTTACAATACAATACACTTATGATAGTCAAAAAGTAAATAAATAGTTTCGGTTCGAACCCTACTCCTCTGACTCGCATTATTACCGGCAAGAAACACTGCGGGACTTCCAACCATCCTCCCAACGAGCTAACGAACTCCAAGTATTTCCAAAAGCCATCAATCCTTCAGGATTTTAGTTCACATGCCGTCACTCTTGCCTGGTAACATGTGCCTCAACGGTAGGTATAACGGGGTGTACATCAAGAGGGTCTTACAACGTTCGTTAGTACAACATAGTAATTTTATGATGTGAGAACCGTTCGAAAGATAAATAGTTTAGGATGGTCGCCTTATAGAGTATTCCCATATAGTATATTTATCACATGGTCAGATATCTGCCGAATGGCGGGTGTGCAATGGATGGGGACCGAGGAGAGTGGCGTAATAACGAAGAGGCCTATATATACTCAGCAGTGTGTGGATACAGGGTAGGAGCTGATCTTCGTGAGCTCGGTGCCGGTGAAACCTGGCGTGAAATAGCTCAGGACCGGGCAAATTATCGTGCTCTTGTATCGGAGGCCAGAGGCCCATTTCTCAAAAGCTTGTAACTTGTAATACAAGCGGAAGTCCCTTTCTAGCAAAAGATGTCGAAAAGTGAGATCCGCTTGTATTACAAGTTACAAGCTTTCGAGAAACGGGCCCCAGGACTCATTTTGGGTCCTTGCGCCAAATATAGTTTGGCCAGAGTTTGTTCCACTTCAAGCATAGACAGGGAGAATCATACTGTCTTTTTCTAATGCTAGTACTCTCACTACTAAAAAAGGGATGGGTATAGCATGTTACTCTGACTGTTACTGCGCTTTTGGTTTGCCAGACTATAAGTAAGTACCTAAGTAAGTAAGTGTGTGGATACGGACTGAATGGATGTATCACCCATAACTCCATAACTGTCCCACTTATATGATATGTACCCTTCGTGATCGAGTGTCGTAAGTTTCGGGAAGAAACCGTCTAAGAGCAGCGGAGCGTTGTTTGTCGTTGTTTATGACGAACTATACACGTCACGAGCGAGACGGGAGCTGATTTGTTAAAGTCCGGTGCAACATGAATTGCAATCTATCGTCGAATTATACTGTAATGTGAGGCAATGCAGTATAATGACTTTCTAAAAGACGCTGGTGTACTGTGACGAGATTTGTGCCGGAAAAGGTTTCTAAACTTTAAATTTAAAGATAATTGCTTGTAGTTGTTGTTGGTAAAGGGAAGTAAATTAAATACGGCATTAGCTAGGAATACACGCACAGATGTGCCCCGCGGATAGGCCCGTCCGTGTATGGCGCAAATTGGACACTGATTTGTCTGCGGACACATCTAACATACATGGATGGATCTGTCTGCCGGGCATATCCACCGGACAAATCCGGCGGACACATCTGTGCGTGTATCCCTAGTTATTATGACTAACATTTGGAAATTTAAAACCTTATCAAAACATGGTTTGAGATACAAATATTAATTAACAAACAGAAACATACAGTAGACAAGTATAATGTACGTAGATATTTTGTTTGAAAAGTACTAGTTACTGTGAATAAAATGTGCGTACTATGAAAGTTGTATAGGTTCTATGTATTCCATATATTTTTCTGAACATGGTTTTGCACATAAGATACCGTATAATAATGCTATAACTAGCCGTTGACAGTTCATTGGCATTTTTACGAAGTCAGCATACTGTTGTACATATATTTGTTTTGTGATCACGCTTCACTATACTTGTAAATATTAAACAGTTGCCATACTTGGGCGAGACATGTAGTGAATCAATTAAACAGTTGTTTATGTGTAGCCGGTAATTGTTTCTACTATATCTAGTTGTTAGTAGTTTAACACGCTATATGAACGGAATTAATACCGTTCTATTGGAAAACTGTTATTGTTACAGTCGCCATCACCATCAAATATGGCTGAGCGGCCAGGGTACTAAAAAATATCTGAACATGCACTTTAACATCCTGACAATAGAGGCGTTGTTCAGATATTTGCGACCACCTTGGCCGCTCTGATAAATCCGGCGGCGACTGTACAACTGTAATAATGCTACACCAATCTGGTAAAACTGTATTGAGATAATTCAACATATTGTACAGTTTGTAACACCCTTATGTAAACATACAATTTATGGCAAATAAATAAGTGAAATAGTTTGGCAATCTAAGCATGTTTTGTTATTAATTTTCTCATTTAAGTGAATTACTGTTATTCTTTTGAGAAATAAAGATTTTTAAACCGAAATAAAGCAACAAAATCATTTAAAACATTTCTGTATGTAACAAAATTAGTTAGACAAAGGAAAATTAATAGTGTTTAAAATTTTGTCATTAAACAGTCTACTTATATATAATACCTAGGTATAATATCTACAATTTTACGTTAACTAAATGTATGCGAGTTAAACCGTAAATTTATAGATATTGTTTGACCTATGTCTCAGGAAAGTTTAAAATCAATATTCAAGCTCTGTTAACTTCGTTAACTTATTAATAGTTATTATTATTATGTATTGCGCCGGATAACTGATTATTTCAAACGACACTAAATCACTTTTATTTTCATAAATGTGGGACACGCTTAAAATTACCTTATTTCACTTTTCAAGACCTCGCTAAACTCCACTTATGTTTTTAGGTTAATTACAAACGTCCGTCCACATCCACATGCATTTTCCCTTTCACGTGTTCTTTGTTAATCCCGTAATTCGTAATTGTCGATTTGCCGAGTGTTGACCTTCCGCCAATTTCGGCTGTTCTTATATAACATTCTTACAAGAAAAACGCCTTAAACGCGTATAAGTTTTAATGACATGTGACATTTTTCTTTTAACGGTAGCATTTGACTGCTCCATAAATATCAACTTTATTAGTAACGCAGTATGATCGTTGTTGTTTTAAACACGTATACACTACGTTTGAATTATTTTTTTACTATTTAACAATATGTTTTTTTGCTAGGACATAAGACCTTCTTTCCAAAGCGGCCAGAATGGCGAAGAATTGTACAGTCAGCGTCAAATATATTGTAACAGCCAAAGTGATCAAATATTTAGTTCGTCACACCATGTATTTTGTATGGTGTGACGAACTAGTTGGCTACTCTAGCTGTTACAATATTTTTGACGCTGACTGTACAACGAGCAACGTATCTGCTACTTGTCTATAACACTCTGCAAAGAATAAAAGAATAAAGAATAAATAAAGAATAAAGAGTATAATGACTAAGAAGAGAAAACCTTTTTTAATTGAGCCGAAATACTTTGATGTCTTTTAGTGAGTACCACGTGAGTACATAGATCTCAAATATTCTATCTCAATTAGTGAGTAATACTTTTAAGGAGATTGATTGTTTATTTCAATACGGACATTATAGAAATAACGTATCATATTAAGATTTTATCTTTATTTTGTTGTATCACAATACGAGTAGACTGGGAGACACGCGAAACTAATAAATTATTCTACGAATGAATATTTGAGGCCTCCAGCGTAATTATTTTAGTTTCACGATTTAGTTAAACAATATTTTTGTCAATTCTAACGTCCAACAACGTACAAGTTACATTTATCAAAATATTAAACAAAACTAGTTATGAAAACTTTGAATATCTGTCACTACGCTTTATTAATAACATAAGTATTTTATTTTAAATTATATTTTTATATAGTTAATGGAAAACAATATTAGAATATGAATGGACGCAGGGAACCCGTGTGACGGCGGTAGGCGTAACCTGTCACGGTACGTTAATAAAATAGATGTATGAACATTATGGGCAACTGAAACATGTATTGTATATTCATCTTAGGGTGGTACATTACTATACATTTCTGTCAGAAATGTTATTTTTGTTACTACATATAAAATACAGGGTGGCCAGAAAAGAACTAAATTCCCGTCGGCTGTTTTCGTCCGCGGACATAATTTCGAGGAGGTATATAGGTATTTACTTCCAAACACTAAACTTGGTGATCCCTGTCAATATAGAAATATATATTGTCGAATAGTCCTTTGCTAATGATAAATTAAGAAACACTGCTTTTAATTTATTTGCCTGCCTTATTAAATAAGTAAAATCTTGCAAGATTTCAATAGAACCTACAACCAAAAGTGGGTGAAATTAAGTCGTATTATTTTGATAACAGGTAGAAGGATATGGACAGCTAAAACTGCCTTCAAATCTTGTAAATTGTAAATAAGCGGTACACGGCAAAAGCAAACGGTATTTCTAAATATAATCATTAGTACCTAACAAGTGGAAGTAATTACCACTCACTAAAACCAGCTAGCTCAGAGTAATCGAACCACTTACTTCCTACTAAGTAGAGACAGGAAGCGACTTCTCGTGATAGCTGATAACCCTGCCGACTACAGGAGAATTTTAATCGATCATTCTTATTAGGGAATGCAATACCCGGCCATTTTTGGTACCCGGGTATTACCCGACTTTGATTTTCAAAAACCCGGGTACCCGGGTAATACCCGGTTTTGAACAAAATTTTAATTAATTATTGGTTTTCATTGTTTTTACGGGTATTAAGTAATAAAATGCGCTTTTGATTGCTGCGTTTGCATTTATATTAATTAACAAACAATGATTTCGTACATGAAATGTATAAATTTAACAACTTATACTATTAAAACAGCTGTAAATCACAATATTCATTTAGAGAGCATAAGACGTTAGGTATGCTTAATCTTTCCGTTTATTAATCAGAAATATCAAAATTAACGGGAAATATGGAATATTAAAATGTAAAAATATATAGAAGTACCTACTTAATCAAAAATCCCTTATCGCTACGCTACCCACCTGCGCGGTGGCCAGCATGCAGCAGCAAAAACAAAGGGATGACATGACTGAGTCCAATAAGTTAAGCGTTTGGAAAAAGAAATGGGATTGTTATTTTTTTTGGAAATGTATATTTCGGGGTCTAGGTTTATCGATCATCTTTTGATTAATATTTCGCGAAATTAAGGGGCTACTTTGAAAAATTATAGGTTTTTTCAAACACTCTAGTGACTAAACGGGAAAAGGACTGAATTTATTTTTGAATATATATTATTAGACTATATACTCTTGTTTTTGGTTTTGGCCGAAACACGATTGCTGAAAGTTGCCCCGATAGAAAAAAAATCCGCAGTTGGGTCCTTTTTCCCCTTATTTTTCTTAGCTTACGTAAACTATAAGAGTTTAAGCAATGTAACTAAGTAAAAAATATGGTATTCTGGTTTATCCAAAAAGTCACAGAACCAAATTTAGACAAAACTTTATAGATTCGTTTATTTATCGTAGTTTGGTCAAAAAGTCTGATCCTTAAGAGCACTGCATCTCTTTCTTTCGTGCACGGGAGCCATAAACGTGTCTCTAACGGATAGGCGTGGCTTGTCCGAATCGAGGAATGGCCTTAATGAGTGGATTCGGATATTTTCGCAAAAATATGAATGACCTTTGTTTGAATTTGTCCTCACAACACAACCACAATGTAAAACCTCTTTGTAAAACCTTTGTAAGTTTTTCTAAAAAAAAAAACAATATCATACGCTACGACATTGTCAAATATGTAAACAGAAATTTGTAAACAAACACTGCCTTTACGTATTTACCTATGTGAAAAAGTAAGTAGTTATACAGAAAAATTAAGCCACAAGTGCAATAATAATCAATTACTAATCTTTTAAAATATATAAAAGCTACTAGTAATCATCGTCTTGTCCTGTCTCACATAAGTATTTTGGTTCATCTTATTTCAATGAAATTATAGTTTGAACTTGATGCGATTTACTCCAGTATACAGATATTTTCTAACTTGGGTATGTTTCTTGAGTCGGCTTTTACAAAATTAAGCGCCATGTGTCAATGATATTCAGCCTGTAGACTGTAACTTACAAACATCGTATCAGATTTTTTATTTTAATTATAATAAATTAACTAAGCTGTTTTAACTGTTTCAAGCTAAAGAAATCAAATTAATATCTTAAAATGGCCTATAGTTTCAGAATAAATTATCAAAATGGGGGGTAAAACATATGAACAATCCCAATTGAAGTGTAAAATATGTTCGGACCATTTATGCTATGCCTTTTAATTTAATAGTTATAACACACACAGTAAGGTAGGGTTACGGTTAGAAGTAATAGAACATTTTGTTTTAAGTTTATTCACGTTTTCCCTATTTTTCTGCCGATTTCTAAATTACGGGTAAAACCCGGGTTATGAGTTAAAAACCCGGGTTTTACCCGACTCCAAATATAGACGGGTACCCGGGTACCCGGGTAATCGGGTACCCGGGTTGCATTCCCTAATTCTTATATGGAGAGCGTTTCATTATGAGATAAACGTGTACTTAGTAATTTTGTACTGCTAAATTAAAGATTTCTGTGATAAAAAAAATGGTTTTACTTTAAAATTTACTTGGGATATTCGATAATCAAAATTGGAACGTTGCTATTGCGGTGTTGGTGTATTGTAGCCATTGTAGGTATACGTACAGCTCAATTTGCTTATTAAGTAGGTTTCAATAAATAAATAAAAAATAGTATGAAACTGGCAGCTAAATAGCTGCTATAAGATCAGATCACA
The DNA here is from genome assembly GCA_911728535.1 of Pammene fasciana. Taxonomy (NCBI): domain Eukaryota; kingdom Metazoa; phylum Arthropoda; class Insecta; order Lepidoptera; family Tortricidae; genus Pammene; species Pammene fasciana. The sequence continues at coordinate 6,301,911 of OU452295.1, forward strand.
ATAAAGATGTGACTATTACTAAAAACTTGCGAAATCAAATGAACCTCTTGAACCTAAACCTGCGATTTCCATGTTTATCTAAAGTACCTAGAGTGTTAGGACACAGTCTAGGATCCTAGTCAAAGCTGACACAAACAAATCGTGACACGACTTTACATTTTATTCCGCTATTGCAGTTGAAGCTCGCATGCTTTAGGTCGATTGGTAAACAAAACTTATATACTATACTTCGCGAATGTCGTAGGTATTCGAACGACCCCCGTTGGCGAATTTCCCCTTCGAATATGATCAAGTCACGACAGCCGATTGTTGTGAAGAGGGTTTATTTAAACATGTACATGATATTCGTGTCAAAGTCACAGTTAATCGTCGTATAAAGTGTGTTATCTAAGATCGTTTCAAAGCACACAAGGTTTCATCAATCATAAGTTGCATAATGCAAAATCACCTATACTTCTCCACATACGTATAAAAATGTTTAATCTAATTTTGTAAATAATGTAATCTTTTGAACTAACGCAACCTCCATTTGTTGGCAATAATAATGCATCTTTAGTAACAGCTTATCGATTACCGATGAAATTGTCCTTTTTATGTAAAAATACCGCAAAAATAACATGTTACAAATGCATAAAGTACTAAATAAGACCACGGAATAATGGAGTTCCGCACATTTGGGAGGCGTATGCTGAGCCGAAGTCAACGCGCAATTCGATAATTGAATGAAATGTACGTAAATAGTATTATGACTTCGTCGCCAAATCTTAATTTTTTATTCTATTCATATTTTACGTATTTACATAAAGACCGATACCGCAGTCCAAACCTTTCCAAACAATTCGTGAGTGTGGCACGCACGGTAGCTTTGAGGTTTCAAAAGATAACGTCCCCCTGACAGGCTCATTTAACTTTTGTGAAACGGGCCCGATAGACCGTGAAACCTTGTTAATTTCTGTATCAAGAATGTGTCACTTCATCACACATATAGCAGATAATATCTTTTCGATTACGGTTAATTAAATGCCAATTTTAACAAATAGTATTTCATACCTAGAAGGGAAGATCAGTTAAACATCACTGTACCGTCGTTCAGTGTAGACTGTCAGTTGAACATGGATTCTATATAAAGGTTTCCGAATTTCCCAAAAGTTCGACTCCAGTTTAAAAACTTTGAAAAGTAGAAAATTGGAAAGCCAACGACCAAAGTGCTTTCGTTCACGGTTTATTTGCAAAGCAAACTTTTGTCCTCTCTCCGCAGTGCACCATGTTTGTTTAAAATGGTGTGGCATCACAGGTGCAAAATTGGGAAATAAACTGCAAAGTAGAGGAGAGCAAACTGATACAATCTGCATGCATTTTGTACGAATTATAAATTGTTGATTGGCTGGACAACGTAGTACGCAGTTTTTACTTCGACGTCCTATAAGAGTCCGTCTGTCCGTCCTAGAGTAATAATTTAAATCTCGATCCATAATACGCTAGCTCTGGATCTGGAAGAATAAAAAAAAACATTCATAATATAACAAATAATACGTTCGTATAAACTTGATCGCTGTTTAATTGCTTATCAATGTAATATGTAGTTAACCATAAATATATGATATTATTATCTCTAGGAATTTACGTAAGAAAGGGAACGTTAACATCCGTGAAAGGACACTTCTTATCTCATTTTAGTGCGTGAGAAAATCCAATTTCACTTCTACCACGCAACTGATTTTGATTCCAAATTAATTAACAGCCGTCCACCTCATTTGAATAAATCTAATCTCTAATATTATGTAGAAATCTCGGGCTTACCTTGATTAAGGATATCAGCGATGGATATCGTTTTATCGAGTTCCAAAACTGTCAGAGATGTGTCTAGCTGTTTATTTTTACACATCTGGACCGCAGGAGAAAGTGCGTCTGTCATCAGTCGTCAATCATCTCGCTTCCGGCAATTCCTTAGTTCTTGGCTATGAATAACTGCTAGTATATGGGTGGTTTGTGCAATAATGGTTTCCGCGATCGAGTTTTTCACAAGATGGCGAGAAGTGTTTTTGTCAGCAGCTCTCAAAATCCACCAATGGAGAATTAAAAAAATGATTGGTGGATTTTTACAGCTGACGTCAAAAAGACCTCTCGCCACGGTGCTCCCACCTAGTAAATAATTCGATCGCGGGAACTCTCTTTTGGAAGAAGCAGATTCTCTATTCATTTCATTTTCATTTGTTTATTCCATACAATACATATTGTGTTGAATATTACAATAATCTTAACTTAACATAGAACTTAACCTAACAACCAAGAGAAATCAGAAGAAATATATACAACAGAAAAAACGTAATCTACCTAGTCTATGATAAAATTATAGAATACAAAATTAATAATGTCCAAATATTCAATGTCAAAACAATTCAATAAATAAATAAATACATTTCCAAATAAACAGTTCAATTTATACGTGTATAACAGCTTGATGTGACATGAATATATATATATTTTTTTATAATTATAATTAGGTACATACAATAGCATTAGGTTCCGCGAATTCAGACACAGAATAATAGCGTTTTTTCAAAAGAAACCGTTTCAGTTCAGACTTGAAGGCGGAGTTTTTTATTATTTGGAGGATGCCGCCATAGATACTTAAACTTTTATTGGCCATTTGTAAAGCTTATCGTCTGCTTTTCTAGTTATTGAAAAAACGGAAGACGCTGTATACATACTTTAATATGTACTTACATTTTTGTAGAGTAGCATGCAATCATAGTAGTTATTCTGTTACATCGAATAGGCTCCCATGCAGGTTAAAGTTTAACATTATAAAACCCTCGACAAACGTACATTATTCACATGGCTATTTGCCTTCCATCATTTTCTAAAGTCTTGTGTACCGTAGGCTCCGTAGGAATTTTTAGCGCAATAAAAACTAAAGATTTACCGACAATCAAGATTTCAACATGTTTTACTACATTCTAGCCCGCTGTGGAGATAATTAAATACAATGATGTCCCATTACAAACAAATTCTTATGTCCAACGTCCATATAACAATGATATCGTAAACCAAGTTATGTTGTCTATTTACACACGTTTTCTACTCTTAAATCACTAAAAACAGTTATCTTGTACAGCCGCAAATATATCTGAGCGGCCAAGGTACTCAAAAGTATCTGAACATGCACTTTATCGCCTTGACAATAGAGGCGTTGTTCAGATATTTGTGACCACCTTGGCCGCTCCGATATATCTGATGGCGACTGTACATATAAGAGTAATGAAACAAGTCACGTTGTGTATTTTTTTTTACAAAACTCTCCCATTTATTTGCTCTTGACTGTACAAGTTTTCAGAGAACTGCCCACAAGTTTTACAATTTTATTACACCCGTCTCTAATACTATGACCTCCACAAAGCAAGCAATCTCGTAAACCACCTAATTGCTCTGACCCATGTTTGTCTACCAACACAATGTCATAGTAGCGGTGACGTCACTTCCGCATCGGTCAATCGCCCCGTGCATCGTCTATGCACCGATACCATTCTAACCACTTACAGACGATTTTAGAGCTTATATGAACTATTATAAGTGGGATTTCCGATTGTACGGTACTCGTAGTTAGTCGAAACCACGTTACATTGGCGCCTAGGGCTCACCATGAACATTGAAATAAAAATAATTTTAAACAAATAAAGAACCGACTTCACTTAGGCTCCGCTTTTCCAAGACGAAATGCCCGAGCTGCTGTAAAAAATACTTAAATCACTATAGGTATGCCTATAATAGAAGAAAGACCAATTGTGAAGTGAATCTTTCAAACAAAAAAAAATTTCAAATCGGTCCAGCCGTCTTCGAATAATCGGTGATCATACATAAAAAAAACAAAGATCCCAACGAATTGGTAACTTCCTTCGAAATCTTGAAGTCGGTTGATGACACTGCTTTTCTGTCGCTCTTGCTTATTCGAGCGATACGCAAAAGAACGAAATAGTTCGCGGTTACACACCATCCAACTCGTTCGCTTTGGCAACTAAACTTACTCCATTTTATTTACAAGAACTTGATACGTTGAGGTGAATGTTTTGAATACAGATGAAAGATTAACTTGAGGCTTTGAAGTGAATGGATTGAGTTTTTGATGCATTGAAAGACGAATGTGATGCGAAATGGGTTTTAAAATGCATTTGGAAAAGTGCACGGGGTTGATTTTTATTTTTTATACCACGACGGTGGCAAACAAGCATACGGCCCGCCTGATGGTAAGCAGTTACCGTAGCCTATGGACGCCTGCAACTCAAGAGGATTCACATGCGCGTTGCCTACCCTACCCTTTAGAAACCTATACACTCCTTTTTTGAAGAACCTTCCTCCTTTCCTTTTTCTTTTTAACCGACTTCAAAAAAGGAGGAGGTTCTCAATTCGACTGTTTTTTTTTTTTTTTTATCATTATTATGTTTTTTTTTTTGTATGTATGTTACTCCATATCTCCGTGAATCGTGAACCGATTTTCAAAATTTTTTTTTAATCGAACAGGTATAACCCCTAGATGGTCCCATTGTCACCAAGTCAGGGTCTGATGATGGGATCCTGGAGAAATCGAGGGAACTCTTCAACTATTATAGGCACACCTATAGTGATTTCACTATTTTTTACAGCAACTCGGCCACTTCCTCTTGGAATAGCGGATCGTAAGTGAAGTCGGTTCTTTTTTTGTTTTAAATTATTCCTTTTTTGATTGAGTTTTTCAGCTTTTAGAGCTGTCACTTAATAGTAGACAGCACTATACCGTTTCGAACAATGGTCTACTTTTTGAATGGGTTTGTTTACTAAATGATAAAAAGTCTTTGTACTACGTTAGACACTCAAGTGCCTACTTGTTACAAGGATCTAGCGGTACATTTTACAGTAAAAACATCAAAACGGTAACCGGTGACGTGCAATGCCTAATACAAACATTAAAGCTAACAATTAGAATTAGTTGGACATGGTTCTGGCTATAACGGGTGTGGTTTCAATGTTACCCACTCTGGAACTTAATTGCTAAATATAGCAATATTTGGAACCACCTAGCACGCAAATATGCCAACTGACATCTTTTTAGCTTTTTTATCCATACATGTTCTTCTTATTTGCCACTCTCTTTGCCAATGTGACTAGTTACGGTCTCAAATAATATATGATGTGATGTACCATCGGGTTCAAATGCATGAATAAAGTCATTGATAAATTGGCCATGCAATTATGAACCCGATGGTACATGATTGATCTTCGTCTTCTTTCCTCTCGACTTAGAGCCCGCTTTTGCCATGGCAAATTTTAAAGTCCAAAGGTAGCGTCTAATGTCTTATATAATTCTTGGTTGTGATAAACATAGTATTTTAATAAAAGAAATATATCAGTTTAAGGGTAGTGTCTAATCTGACTGTGTTTTAATTGCGTACATTTTTATGATTTCTTATAACGTTAAGACTCCAGAATCTATAAAATCATCTAACATTTAGAGGACACAGTTCAAGTAAGAAAAAATATCAAACGTATTGCGAAGCAGTCAGATTTGGATTTTATTTTTATTTTTCATTTTAATTATACAATAGGCAGGTACATGTCTGTCTCTCAAGCTGTTTTGATATGCCTTCTTGAAGAACTACGCATTATTGTATATATAGTATCTTTAATGTATTTGTAGTACTGTTTTGAAAAAATAAGTCCCGCCGAGTTTCTTGCCGGTAATAAGTAATACTTCTCGGGTCAGAGGTGTAGGGTTAGAACCGGTGGTAGTTTCTTTTCTCTCTGACGTTCATAAGTGCATTGTAATGTGCCTAAATTGAAGAATAAATATCTTTTATCTTTTTTTTTTCTTTTGACTCCCTTAGACAGTTAGGAGAAACGTTCCGAAGATACGACGCCCCTGACTACCATTCAATATACTGAGCACATTCTCAAAGAACTGAGTAAAATTTTTCAAATGTAGTAGACTTATCTAATGAGACTCTACTTCTAAGTAAACCCGATTCCTTTGCTCTCTAGTGTTTTGTAAATGTCAAAATGGACGCACGGATTGTCAGAATATAAAAATATAAGCTCATAAAAATCCACATCAATAAAGATTTCGACAGTAAAGCATCCACACAGGGCCGCTAGTTCCATAGACAATCGCGAAATAGCTCGAAATACTCGTAATTCTCGAATCAAACATTCAGTTGGCATTGACCGTGGCCGTCTTCCAAGCTTTCCATGCGTTCAATCTTGAACTTAAAGGTATTTCAAGAAGGTTGTTTTTGCGATGGGACTGTTGACGCAACTTAAGAGCTTCAAATACTGTGCCGTCATAGACGTAGACGAACTGCTTGCGCCAAATGATTTGTGTAAAACAATAATTTGCCTGTAAAAATGGAATTCACTATCGTTGGGTTACGGAAACCAAATTGTAACTTTCCTGCTTAAAATATTGTTGAAGTCGGTTAATTGCGACAATGATACGAGTAGTGTGAAAGTTCTCGATATTTTTGAGTAGATATATATCTTATAATTTATTGAAACACTCGGCTTAATAACTATTAGCTTTATAGGGAATGTTTGCATTCCCGTAGACCCTTCTTTGGTTAAAAATAGTGTCTCGGTATTAAACGCAAATTATATTTTTTTGCTTAAAGTCTAGATACTCTAGATGTCTAGACATAACAGTGACTTAATCGCTTGTCATCGAACACAAAATCGACCAACTTACCCATATGTGGTTCTATTCTGGCATGCGCCATTCATTGTCCAGTAAACAATAAGATTTCCATACATTGTGTTCATAACGGCGTCTGGCCTATATTCCAAAAATCAAAGCAGCTTATGTGGTGTACGTAGCTCGGATACATGTGCCTTTTCGTAGTAATGCCATATTAGTGACGTCATCCCGTGACCCACATGCCAGGCGGTCGTTGTACGATTCGCATCATTTCAGCTCGTTCGGCGTTTGACATGTATACTGCAATATACTATTACCAACTCTTTTGTCTTCTAATAAGGATTGAATTAGAGTGATAGGGGTCGTTGAACGAAGCAATTAAGTCTAGGATGGACGTTTGTCGGATAGAGGATGTTAATTCGCGGATGTTAGGGTATTTTTGGATGCGGAAATGGAACGTTAGAGAAATTCGAGCGATTGGGTTTTTGATCTTCGATATTTAGTAAGATGAATGAAAGGTAATAGGGTTAATTAAGAGGAATGTAGGAATGTTGTTGGATTTTGTTTCTGATTAAGTATATATTTACTTTTAAGGCGGAAGATTAATTTCAAATCAGGATTTTGGCTAGACCTGACTTGGTAAGTTATGAAAAACATTTGACTAATAAGAGAACTAAACCATCCATAAAAAAATGTTGATGCTGATATCGATCGAGATATTCGAGACGAAAGGTTTTAAAAAGTGTTAAGTACCTATTCTTTTCTGTTGTATTTGTGTTTGTTGTGAAATCAAAACATCAACAACTGAACAATAGTGACAACCATAACATAAAGCATAGCCTAAAATGGTAAATTGACCCATAATCGAATTCCCACGGACTACAAGAATCCGATAGTTCACACCGAATTTTCCCAGCTCTGAACTTCACAGCACCCATCGTGTAAATGAACCTTGAGGCGGTCAACGCTCGTGCTGTACTGACCTACCTGCCGGCGCCCACGCATTTGTGCTTTACTTATTTGCGAGTCCTTTGGGATCTTGCATTTTATGCAATGCAGAATCCTTTAGTATTGGTTCAAAACTATCAAAATAAATTCTGGAATAGTCGGACGTTGACTAAGTCTAAGGAGTCTGCGTACGAAATTCAACGGCTTCGTACGCAGACTCCTTAGATTAACGTTTTAGTCTTGAACTGCAGAACCGAGACCGAGAGACTTATTTACTGGTAGTGTGATAAAAAAAAGATAAAAGATATTTATTCTTCAATCCCCATTTTATTTCCCCATTTTCTCGCCATTTTATTTGTAAAATTGTATTTTCTACACGCCAGGTGACAAATAAACAATAGGTTCATGTGTAAGTAAACAGTGGTTTTCAAATTGTAATAATATCAGTGTTACAAAATTTGACATTACTTAGACCAAAATTTTTGGTGATGGTTTAGCCTTTAAGACCATAAAAGTTTAACCTCAACAAAATGTAAAGTGAATCAATGATGATTTAACAATGCAGTCGAAACATCTTCTGCCAAAATGTGACAAATGTTTACACACTCGTGTGAAGTTTGTCTGGTCGTGTGAACGGACCTTGAGCGGTCAATGTGCTATACTGACCTACCTGACAGCGTACAGTAACATACTGTTGTTTATATTTACAAGAGGAATGGCCTGATTTGTCGGAAATTTGGAATTGATATCTTATTGTTGCTAAGGTCTATAACCGCGAAATTTAAAACTTCCTTCTGCCTCTCTATATCCCTCTTGCATATTCAGGCAATAGATCCTAAACTTGACTAACAATACCAATTAGGTCTCTGGGTTTTCCATGGTTCATTGTTTTTAGTAGTAACGTTAGTCACATAAAAATCTCAACATAAATTTGCATACATTAGCAACCCACCAGTTTTTAAAGTCAATCGTCTTCTTTGAATTCACGTATGGGTTCCCCTGATTACACCTTTTAACTTGATTTATCGTTCATCGCACCATTGTGCTTTGTTCCATGTTTAATTAACACTTGATTCAGATCCTAAGAACCCATTACATTTCCATCATTTTCCTCGATATATGATTATCGGAGGATCTTTTTGATTCTGGGGTAATTTGGCCGCTGGGTCAAGAAATCACTAGTGTGGGAGTTTCATCATCATCCTCTTAGCAAATGCATCACATAGCACGATTGTCACGGACTGTGACCGTCACAGGATCAGTCACGGGATCCGCTTTTCTGTTTTCTGCTTCCATTCCACTTCGCTCTATCCTGGAAATCGCCTTCGTCCAACACACAGGATCTTTGATTATTACGCCATCACCGCCTTGATTTGCCTCTTCAATTTGGCCCAATTGGATTCGGTGTTGCACAACGTTTGCTAATGTGGTAGGTAAATGACCTATGAGTGTGACATTGACTACCTGAAGAACGGTAGTTGTTTAAATGGCGTAGATTTTTGAGAATCAAACGGTTTTATCGTACAATCGTGATCATTCGATCGAGCATAGACAATTAAATCTTACATCTTTTAGTTGAGTGATATAAATAGTTGTAGATTGAAGTCATTATTATTAATTCTACTGAATTCAGGTTCGCAAAAAAAAAACTATCTTGTTTAGATAATACAGAAAATAAAATAAATGCACTGACGTGTGTGTGTATGTAACTATGTATGTCTATTATGCAGTTCTAACATAGGTAATTAGGTACTCAGATTTTTCTCTTATGATCACGAATCAGTGTGATAATCGCCTTAGGAACGGAATTCTATCCTAGATTTAGTAACTAGTTGTTTCAAATAATGAGGCTAAAACTTATTGCATATTCCAATTCAATTCCTCAAAATAACATTTTACGGAAATATAATCCACTTTTTGTGAATCTAAATGGCATTGAAATATGTATGACAATATGTGCACTCTATAGAATAAGAAATACCTACTTTAGTTCCGTCATCCACACGTAATTTAACTAAGGTGTTAAAGGTTATGGAGGTGGGTAAAGATAACGATCCTATTCATAGGTACATAAAGACGGAAAGAATTTGATTACAAACGTTGGCTTTTAAAAATCGCACTCGCACTTTTAGATCTCCGGACTATTTCGGCGGGCAGGCGTGTCGTGCGATGACCTAAATGCGGGGTAAATGACCCGGTACTATACCTACGTAATTACGCAGGCTAGTCTTTTAACGGGTTTATCATCATTTGATAAACACCATTTCGCAAATAATCACTTAACAAACAACAATTCACAAACTATTCATTTCACAAACCTGTCATTGTTTAATATGTTCATTTTATAAATCATTAATAGATAAATATACATTTTGTAACTTGGACGCTTTATAAACATATTGAAAGACAAATTATTATTTAACAAATGTTCATTTCGCGAATAATGCGTTTTTAAAATCAGTTATTTTGCAAAATGTCAATGGATAAACTATTGTTTTTACTCAATTTTATAAGTAAAATAAATAAATACAAACGAATTGAGAACACCCTCCTTTAATTGAAGTCGGTTAATCAGTCGTTCTGGTTTTTGGGGACAATAGTAAAATAAGGTAAACAAGAATGCGACTGACAACTGCATTTCTAGGCAAAAGAGCATTTGACACAAGACAAAATATTATAAAAGAATTTCGTTTTCAATGAAATATAAGTAATTAATGGATAATTTTACGGTCGCAGTTAACCTAACACGCTCCTCCTCGCTTCGCTCGTCGTCGCACCTATCTGGGCTCTCTCAAATAATAGTCTTCCGTGATATATTAAACAAAAACAAACTTAACTTTTAAACTACAAAATATCTATCAGTTTTAAAATGTAATACCTACTCGTAGTCCTCGTAGATAAATGTCATTCATATTTGTAATTATTACAAATATGAATGACATACACACCATGATGATTTATTAAACGAAGTATTTACCAAGTTATGCATTTTACTAACGTTTTTTAGTATGCGTTATTTTGTTAATTGCCCTGAATAACAAATGAATAATTTGCCAAATAACGTTTTGTAATATAGTGTTTTTTCAAGCAAATAATTTGTCTCTTGAACTATTTGTAAAACAAAATTTTATACAATGTCTAATTTGGGAATCGTTAGTTTGCCTAACGTTGTTTGTGAAATGAACATTTATGAAATGTTGTTTGCCAAATGATTGGCTACCCTTTTAACGGGTTGAACAGCATGGGGTTGATATACTCGTACTGGCCATGGTGCCCTAATTGATATATTCAAGGGGGGAAGGTAGTATGTACTTAATTTAGTCGATACTTATAATAGGTGAATTCGAGCAAGAGAGAGCCTACCCTACGGTTAATAAGTGTAAGTATAGACAATAGTAGAAGAGAATATTTGACGTCTAAAATGACTTGCTTAATAAATTATTCCACAAGACTAGTAAAGCAATAATAACAATAAGTGAAATTAGTCTAGTTACTGCTTTTTCCTTTTAAAAATTATCACTGATGAAGCTTCTTCACGCGATCTGATTGAACCATTATTATTACTATTAAAAGCTCTTATCTACTAACAAAATTTATTAGGACTTGGATTCGTATGTGCATAGAAACAAAGACTATTCTACAATAACATTTCTGTGTAACACTAGAAGCTTGAGTCGGTAATAGATGTTTGCTTTCCTACAGTAACAATGAGTAATTAACCCACTTGTGTTTGTCTGTGGACATTCTTGTAATTTCAGTGTTATTAAGTCCAATTGGCAATTACATTTCGAGGGATTCGATTTCTTTTGTGATGTCGGCGCAATGGGCCTAATTTGTGATTGTGGGTTTGTCTGTCGGTACCTGTGATCGTTGCTTAAAATGTTAAAGACACGTACAATGTGTATCTTAGTTGTTGCAGTTGAGAGTTAATGATTTTGAATAGCGACGGAAAGTAGACCTTGATAACAGACGGGATGCTCTGAAGGCTCGACCACCTACAGCCTTAACTTACCACTACCTAGACGGAGTCCTGACATGCCCTCGGTGTGGGCGTACACTGCAGACTAAGATTGGCTACTGCAGTCACATGAGGGCGCACGAGCGGGCGGACCAGCTTAGTTCCCGCAGATAAAGAACGTTATGCAGTCGCTGTAGCCGAAATCGGCTAGGAAGAAGAGGGAGAGAGAGAGATCTTATCCAGCGCTCAAGTGGTGAAAGACCAAGATAAAATTGTAGGGATAAGGAGAGGAATGGATACCTTAATTCTACGTCACTTTAATGGGATAGCTGATAACTCTCATTAGGAACTTATTTTGTTTCTAGGGTTATCGGGCTCACATAAAACCGTTCCATGTATCCTGACCTTAGTAACATTTAGTGATCTGAACTGCTAAGTATAGCTATCTCCGGTCAGGTGAGGCTTCATGAACTCGGATCAGTGATTTTCCGGTTTCTGAGCGCCTTTCCAAGATTGTTTTAATTGTGTCTACCAGTGGCGGCGCGACCCTAGAACACGACGCAATTGTCCTACAGCTCATTAAGAAATTTTAAGTCAAATGAGATGGCGGGACGACCTGGACGCATTTTGTAGCGAGTGGCGAGAGCATACACTAGGCCGTGACGAGTGGCGAAAGCGAGGGGAGGCCTTTGCCCAGCAGTGGGACACAGTATAGGCTACGGAACAAAAAAGTCAAACGAAGCTCCGGAATTCCGGATTGCCTAAGAAATTTTTTGACCCACCGCCACTGGTATACACGTAATAAATAACCTAGTAACAGCTTACTATTAAGTCTATGGTTTTGATAGGAGACGATAGAAACACGTCATAAAACCGTACTAAAGTCAACGATCTTCTGACTACCCGTCAAATCTAACCCTAATATGTATTAATAATTGACACAATTACATATTGGCGGCTATTGGCATTGGGTCATTGCTCCGGGTGACGGTGGTCAATACCATCCCATGGGGTTATTGATAGAACGTGCTCGTAAAACTACTGCTAGTGTTACTATAGGCATTCGGCTATTGCCTGATCAAAATATAATATATTAGCCGCGAACCAAGAGGATAAAACATAGAGTTTTCATGTGGAAGCGAAATTTGAAGCGCGAAATGCAGCCATTTCATGGCGTCACGTTACAACTGTTGTTCTTTTCTCCTTTCGGTAGAACAAGATCTGCGAAATCAATATGACTAAGCTACTTTCAATAGAGTCACCAAGCAGAAAGATATGAAGCATGGGTGAATAAAATCGTCTTCAACGCGATAAAGAATCTGCAAAAAAATTAATATTTAAACCTTTGGTTTAACAGAAATATTAGTAGATTTGGCTATGGACTACATATAGCTACCATTTTTTTCATCGTGACACGAGAGGTACGTAATAAAATAAATGTACCTCTTTTTTTCAGAGAAAAATAAAACTATAGATTTCGGTAATGTATCTTTTGTTCAGCTAGATTAGGGAACATTTTAAATGAGACTACTTTTTCCATTATTAGGAATATTAAAATCATTTTCCTAAAAATCGCACTACGACAATCGCACGATTTTCTAATCTGAAAGAAAAACGAAGTACCCATAATAAGCGAGATGTTCAGCCAAGTGAATATTTGTAAAGAATCCACTCCCGCCTATTTGATGTTACGACGTGCGAAGATCTAATTATCGAGATAACATTAAGTGGACCTACCAATTTAATCCATTAAACAGGTAGGTATACAAAAAACTTAGTCTTGTATTTGGGATATTTTTCTAACAACATTGAAGCTGGTTCTAGAATTAATGCTTGAACCTAATGAACAAGAGGAAGAATAATCCTATTTAATGTAATTACCTAACAATAACAAACGGAGAACAAACAGGATAATTTCAATAGAACTATATTTGTAACAAAGAAATTTAAATGTGCTATACCTAATATACTTACCACGTATTAGGTATATAAAATCATCCAAAGATTAGGCTTCGAAAGGCCCCGTTTCCTCCTACGTCATGCTAAAATAAATAAATATATTTGCTTCTCGGTGAATAAAAAATGTTGAGGAAACCCATTTGTGACCATGACCACCTGGGCCGCTCCGATATATTTGATGGCGACTGTACAATGGTTCAAATATAACATCAAGTTATGTCTCCACCACAGCTGCAATCGTGCTTATTGAAATATCGACCGTAAATCGATGTTATTCGCCGCTAAAACCATCTTCACCTGATTATTTACTACCGCAAACAGAATCAGTCCATTGCGCGTGTGCGGACGAGTCCAATGGTCGAGTGCCAGTGTAACTTGAACTCGAGATCCAACTATACGTAACCGAAGAGCATAGCAGGCTTGAAACAGGATCGAGGAAAAGGTAGGAGATCCCGTGGTGGGCTTCCGAACAGATGGACAGACACACTTCGTCAATTTGAGGACGGGTTATTCCGTCGCCGAGCGCTATTGCAACTTTGTAGCCAGCTTATGCATTACCTGTAACTATAAACATTCTCTCAAGTTTAGCTGAACAAACCACAAATTGGGAACAGATATCTTTTACATAATCAACCGCGGAGAACTCTGGAACATGACAGGAATCGAACCTGAGACCTTCGGAATCTTCGGATTGCCGGTCCGAAGTGGTTTAGCTGAAAACAAAGAAAAATCATGGAACGCACTTAACTAAATTAAATATTATATTCACCCAAGTGATCGCAATATTGGATTGGAATTACAGTCGCCATCAGATATATCGGAGCGGCCAAGGTGGTCACAAATATCTGAAAAACGCCTCTATTGTCAAGGCAATAAAGTGCATGCTCAGATATTTTTGAGTACCGTGGCCGCTCCGATATATTTGATGGCGACTGTACAACACTTGATTGATGCTATCACCTTTTAAACGAACATTTATAGTATAAATTTTACCTTTCGATCTGTAGGTAATAGCTATGCGAGCTCAGAGATCACAATTATATTGGTTCACTTGACACAATCGGACCGACAAAAATTAGAAATAACATTGTGAAGGATCAAGGTTCAGTGCCCGAAGAGGTAAAACAGATCTAGCAATCTAAAGGACATATGTCACTGCAAATACAATAGAAAACACAACCTTTTAGAGCACACAGCCAGGCATAACTAATGGTGTGTACATAGGAACGCGAGATATGTACTGACAATTAAGATAAGCTAATTTGCTTTGGAATACTATACTGTGCCTCCCAGGCAAGCTTGGCAGCTACCGTTCTGAACTTGTGTAAAATAAATTAGAGGAGCCGATTTCTATGAGAAATTCTAAGCAAATTGATTTGTTTTCATATCTGTTGAGTGTATATTGAAGAAACTAGCTGGAAATGATAATTCTTCTTTCTTCGGAATTTATTTCCTTCGAAATCTTGTCGATTTTTGATTAACTGGTAACATAGTTGTGGATATCGTAGTTGATTATAAGCAGCTGTATGTTGTGTTTGGAAAATAAACTAAAAGTTAAACTTGATAATCCGGTTCAAAGGACCACATATGCATCAAGGACGTTTCATTTCATTCACCTGTTATATTTATTACAAGACTGCGTTTTATGGATGCTTAATGAATGAAAAAAGTACCTTAGAAGTTAACTTATTAACCTGATTTTGTTGGTCAAGTTTGCAACTGGACTGTTGTCATTGGTGCAGGCATTAGGTAAAGCATCTCGTCCTTTTCAAGTCGAAAAAATGCAGGTTTAATGATTGCTGTTGCTGTTTGATATTTTTTTTATATTATTAAACACTCACACATGTATATCGTTTCTAAATAATATTATAGGTATATATTTGGGGATGTTGTACCATTTGAGAACCATGCATTTACCTCAAAAACAAATTAAGAGAAATTGTATGTGCATTAAGAGTCGCCAGGACGCTCGCGTTCCCATACAAACGTAGTTTTGCTCTCATTTTAAAACGACATGCTTTAGAACCACGAAATTTGGCATGGGCATTCTTGTAGTACAGATCTATGTCGGTAATTCGTTTTCGTTGCTAAAAATTGTAATACAAAGAAAATACAGCCAGATACAGATTTACATACAAAATTTATTTTTGCTATTTTTTCTTTGTGTTACAATTTTTAGCAACGAAAACGAATTACCGACATAGATCTGTACTGCTAGAATGCCCATGCCAAATTTCGTGGTTCTAAAGCATGTCGTTTTAAAATGAGAGCTGAACTACGTTTGTATGGGGGACGAGAGTTCACGCGAGCGTCCTGGCGACTCTTAAACTCATGATGATTTCATTCAGGGTAATCCAGAGTATAAATACGTAAAGCGTAGGTAATATTTCACATATTATTTTGTATGGAATATAGGTTTTTCCTTATTATTCTTTTATATAGTCATCGTAAACCTATTTGTTCCGTTCTTCAACGTTCCAGTAACTGCTGGTCTTTGTCTAGTTTTTGTGGTCTGATTAAATAGGCACTGATGTTTTCCTGGGTCGATGAACTTCCTAATAGCTCATGCACAATACCTACCTACAATTATAATTTTGTCCTTTATTTCTTTTCTGTCTTAGTTTAGGTTATTTTATAATATTTTTACAAAAGTAAAATACAAAAATACATCAAAGACATACAAAAACAATAAAAACATTATAAAAAACCTAATCTAGAGTGCCGCCGGCAACGGAGCAAGGCCCAGGCTGCCGGTGGTTAGGGCCGCAGAGTGAGGAACCTTCGGACTATTCGCGCCGTGTCCAGAATTACCTATTCATTATAATAATTATTATTTGTGGACGACCCTAGTGCAAAGGACCATTTTGTCGATTTACAAGGACACTTTTTTCTTTCACTAATACTTACATAGTGCATATTGCGTAGTTTTAAAGTACTAGTAACTCCATATCGACAAATTGGTCCCTTTGACCGTACACTGACACATTTGGTTAGTTCTTATAAATTAATTGTATAAGGGACACCACACACCTGAGCTGAATTAAGAAAATTCATAGACAAAATGCTTACATTTGTCTATGGTTGCTTAAATTTGTCTATGGCCTCCATCCATACAACCTTAAACAACCATAGGCGGTTATCACACTGGTGCGGGTCCGCATGCGGCGCCGGTGCGCGAGCGAGACAGCGCTATACACATGCTGGGTCGCGTTTTATAAAGTTACAATTTACAATTTCGCTTTTTGCCTCTCTTTCTAGCACACATATTGGATAGAAAGAGAGGCAACCAGTGAAATTGTAAATTGTAACTTTATAAAACGCGACCCAGAGCGCTATCTCTCTCGCGCACCGGCGCCGCATGCCGATCCGTCGTCAGTGTGATAATCGCCATAGACAAATTTAAGGATTTTGTCTATGAATTTTCTCTCAGGTGTGTGGTGTCCCTAATGAGGGGTTCTTGAAAACGCAGTGTGCAGGTTTCAGTTCTGAAGTGTGCGTCGTAGGCGGCACACGTGTAACACTCAATCGCATACGCAGTATTTTAAACTATACGTAAATAACATGGCATAACCATAAGACACCGAGGGACCAGTCACAAATACGAATTTAGCTACGTCTAGGTTGTTTTTCTTCAAAATCTTAACAACTTGTATTTGTTTCAAATTGCGCAGGTTGTCGACATAGATAGTTATATCTCACACATATTTAAGTGTGCGTGAATCTGAACTATACCTATGATCGTAGCAATTAAACGAGTGCGACTTTCCAATATACTCATAGAAAGCGATAAGGAACTAACGATGATACGAATCGAATCGCCACAGATCGAATGATGAAACGTTTGATGTACCGATTAAGTTATTATAAGACTACATTGTGTTATAGTAAACGTGATGTACGGGATGTACCTAACATACGGTCACGACTGCTACAATGCATGACGGCCATTATACTGTAGTGACAATTACACTTGCAGTTTCTTGTTCTGTTACATCAGGTAACATAATCATATAAAGTTATGTTATTGCGTTTAAACGTTTTCCGGCATAATGAGACCTATTTGTTGTCGCCATATAAGCATATTTCATTGCAAAGCGAGACAAGTTAATTATACAATACCTTCACCATTTTAAAGCCATTTTCATTTACAACTACATATGTAGATTATCAGGGCTTGTTCTTGTTATTTAACAGGTTATAGAATCTACGAAGTCTATAAAAACATTTCTCTCTCTCTCTCTGTCTTTTGGGCCATATGCTTGTTTGCCATCGTCGTGGTATAAAAAATAGGCAAAAAAAAGGTATTTAACTATTTATATGGAACCAATGCTTATATTGCTTCTTAATCACATCTACACATCGCTTCCCCACAACAACACCATCAATCCTTCTTAACAAGACCCCATTAAAGTCATTTCAAATCATCATATATCCGAAGTATCCGAACTCGATTATACGCCATGTTCTAGTTGATAATCAAATGTGTCTGACCATGATCTTGTTTTTTGTTGCAGGTAATTGACCTTATTTTTTGTCTGCGTATTGGGAACACGTTGTAAGTACACCCATTACTTATGAGTACAATCCGCCGTGGCCGTGTTAAGCTGCTTAGGCTATCTGACACGATTTTGCTATTTCAATGTCGAGGTCGCGATTTTGGACTTCTTATATTATATCGTGTATCGTGTGAAGTATCGACTCATCTCACCGCCATAACGTTTATCTCAGTGGCATCTTAATACTCTGTCCATATCCTCGGTCTATGTTTTCATGCACTACCAACAAAGTTTAATAGATTTCGCATTTTGGATAACATTGTCTCCGGCTCTAAATATTTCGCCGATACCAGCAAGGTTCTGAATTATATATGATTTGAATTATTCGATATGTATATCACTGCATGTGACTGTACTTACATGTGTTTAGTCACTACGCCGACTACGCGCGACATGTTTCGGAGAGCTTAGGTCTCCATCCTCAAGCACTAAGAGTGCTAGGCGAACCGATCCTATGATTATGTCTTTCCCTAGAGATATTTCAATGAATATAGACCCCAAGTTATAATTCAACTGTCGTATTTTATTTCGATCGACTGTACTCTGGTAGGACAAACAAGGGACCTTATTGTCGATCGTTAAGATTTATCGGTGAACCACCTGATAGTTTTTATAAGGCACGACCGGAGTTTTTGTACTGAGTGAGTGAGATTATTGAGTTAATTGTATGTATTGGAGGACGGCAGATTGATAGCTATAAAATGATATCGCCTTGTATTGACTGGCACGTTACATTGTAACAGCCATGGTTAATTTTGTAAATGGTCTTTGATATGGTCATACACGATCAGGAAATTCAACGCTTATAGGATGTGGTGAGGCCAAATTCGGATTTGCACCCAAAATGGCAACCCGAAACCCCGGATGTCAGGCGGTTTTGATTAATGACTTTTATGACAACCATGTAGCAAACGTACAAACATGGAGAGACTGACCCATAACCTCATAATGTTATTAAGGGGCTACTTTGAAAAATTATAGGATTTTTAGGAGGAACGCTCTAGTGACTAAACGGGAAAAGGGACTGAATTTATTTTCAAATATATATTATTAGACTATATACTCTTGTTTTTGGCACAAGCCGAAACACGATTGCTGAAAGTTGCCTCGATAGAAAAAAAATCCGAAGTTGGTTCCTTTTTCTCCTTATTTTTCTTAGCTTACGTAAACTATAAGAGATTAAGCAATATAACTAAGTAAAAAATATGGTATTCTGGTTTATCTAAAAAGTCACAGAAGCAAAATCAGACAAAACTTTATAGATTCGCTTATTTATCGTAGTTTGGTCAAAAAGTCTGATCCTTAAGAGCGCTGCATCTCTTTCTTTCGTGCACGGGAGCCATAAACATGTCTCTAACGGATGACCAGTGACCCTTCTGGCAGCTAGTTGGCACCCTTCCCCCTTCGGGACGCCTCGGCGTAAATTCGATAGTAAATGTAGATTCTGCTCTAAACTAGAACCCATCTACTTAAAAAAAACTCATGTAATACTTTAAAAAGGCTCAATCTATTTCAACAGAGTTATTTTATATGCATTCAATCCAATTATAATGAACGAGTCTTTATAAGCAATGCGACACCACATAGGAATTAATTTGTTGTTATATCAAACACATTTATCGAAAACATTGAAATTGCCTGAATGAGTACCTATTGCTTGACCTGACATCGATACACATTGCCGGGGCGCTGATTGCTTTACCAATTAAGCTGTCAGTCAAGTAACTAATACGACGAAATTCACAATATATTTGATAATTTTAGGCATTACTGTGATCTAGTTATAAATTATTCCTGCGAGGCAGTGTTCAAACCGAGTTACTATTTTACTTTACGGTTCATTAGTATCGGTTTAATGGGGACGATTGAGGATGTTTGTATAATAATGTTTTTCTACTCCTGGGTTCTAATTTGCCAATAAGATGGCTGACAGGTATATTCAAAACGAATACTTTATAAACGTTGTCATAAGATGATTCAAAAGGGTTTTCTTAGGGATATAAGAACACTGTTGCCGGGGTGGGCCTGGGCCCTACGCCGCCGCCACTCGCCGCTGTAGAAAAGGGGGCCCCGGCACCATCCGACGGGAGATTGAAGATACTTAATTGTATAGAGACAGCAGGCGCCTATTTCACCACGCTGGGTTATGTGACATATGTCAAAATTGCTATTACTGACGTCACAGGCAACTACAGGCTACGGAAACCGCTTACTATTGGGCGGGCTGCTTGCTTGTTTACCACCGGCATGATATTTAAAGAAAAACTTCATTTATTATCACTAAAACGACTACTTTTGTAAACAGAGGTTTTGACATATGTCTCAAAAACACGATAATTGTCATGAAATTCCGACACAAGCCTAATCTAATCATATGTCAAAAAATATCGACAATTCTTATGAGGTCTATACTTTTTCGTGGCAATTTGTCGTAAGCTCTTCACCAAATTAGCATACAGCCCGCCTGATGGTAAGCGGTCACTGTAGCGTGTGGACGCCTGTGACGTCAGTAATTTGAATATGTGAGAAATTGTGACAATTGTAAATACCTACTATTTGTTATTTGTAACATCCCATACAAGACAAACATGCTTTATCTTTAAGCATTGTGCCATTTAATTACGTATAATATTTGCGAACTCACGCTTGAATCATCAGGCAGATAATGGTTATCGCAATCCCCTGAACGCGGTAAACCCAGCTGTTATTTTTGGGCTCATTTCGCTGGATGTTATGATACGAGCATGGAATACGATATTTATTACGTCATTAGTTTTTACTCCGACCTTCCTGTTTTTAATATTTAAATAATATTTCTGATGATTTCCAGGTGCAAACGACCGAAGCTATTTACGACTGAATAATCTAACTATCATATATGTTTTACTATCATGGTTTTCATACTTCTTATAGTGTCAATACAAATGAGTTCGGAGTTTGACTCGAAACTGCAAATATACCTATAGTTTCATCGGCATTTTGTGATCGATCTGTAAGAGAATAATAAGAAATTATAAAGGATTGTACGTACTAAGCTCGGTGGGCATGTTGCAATCTCAAAATTGAAGAACTAGTAATTCGAAAGTATGTTTCAATTTCTGAACGTATTCGAGTATTCGTTTGACGGCGCTTGCGCAACGCATAGAAAGTCGTTCACGGTGTCCGAGCACTATTGTTATGCCGATTTTGCCAGACGGGTCTAACCAGTGACGGTTCTGGCTAAGCGTGCGGCTCAAGAATTAGACTAATACCTGATTATGTGATCCCCGCTAAGTTGCAACATCGTTCATGAAGTTTTTGTTTTGTCTTGATAAAAATCTCTATCTCATCGAACTAACGCAATGCCTTTTGTAATTCATGGGAGTTTTCAGCTACTTGAGAGACACGACTGAAACAACTACCATATAAATTCCTTAAAACTGATTAGTTTCGCAATTTTTTTTCATCAAAATAGCGGCATCAACTTGTTCAATGTTCAAACCGCAACTTTGAAGAGATACAAGAAAGGACTTACAGAAGAAGGATATAACATCAAAATTAATATAAATATGAAAGCACATAACCATAAAAGTTAACGCAAATACGTATAGCATAGAGTAACTTATATAGTAGAGCAGCACAGCCTAAGAACTATTTGAAGCTCAAGTCAATCGCGCCATCTATGAGAAAGCCACCTAAATATACCCAAAATGTAAGAGGAAATGTCACCTGCACTGCTACTCCACCTAGTAACGAATACCGTACTAGTAGTCGCTACTAGGTGGAGCTGACATTTCCTCTTGCATTTTGACTATCTTTAGGTCACTCTCAACTAGATGGTACTAAATACTTGGAGCCTCAAAAAGTTCTTAGACTATGGCCGTCTATTATATCTTTAAGTCTATGGTAGAGGTAAAAATGCCATTTTAATCAGCTTATTTTACACACTTTATTCTACATATCAGCAAACTTCAGTTTATTAATTTAGGTAATTAATTAAACTTTATTCCCATTTAATAATCATAATATTATGACGCTAATTACCGACTATGAAACACTATCGCTATTCAAATTACATATTATTAAAGCAGGTAAATGACGAAAACGTGGTTTACACAGGTGAAACGGTGACATAACACTTTTATTATGAAATAGGTGTTCAGGAAAATGCCGAGGTAAAAGCAATTTAGTTAGTTAACGGTAGGAAAAACGTTAATTTGCTGTTTCATTTCAACAATATACATATGAAATAATGCTATTTATTATTAACTGCAATTTATTTAGTTTCATTTATGTACAGTCGCCATCAGATATATCGGAGCGGCCAGGGTGGTCACAAATATCTGAACAATGCCTCTATTGTCAAGGCAATAAAGTGCATGCTCAGATATTTTTGAATACCCTGGCCGCTCCGATATATTTGATGGCGACTAAAGTCATGTAATTTTTTTTGTACTCAACACTAGTCATCACCTTCTCAGTCAATTTTGCTTAAAATAGTTTGTTATTAAAACAAATACAAACTTTGAAAACATTGAAAAAATAATCAACCCAGTGTTTTCAATGTTTTCAAAGTTTGTATTTGATTTAATAACAAACTATTGTTTGGGTGGAATGCACCACTTTAAAAACACGTAAAAATAATAATGTAATTTTGCTTAAGTTCTGACTGTACTATCATACATCTTTTCTTAAAGTAATAAAAACCAAAACCTTAAAGTATACTTAACCCTTTATTACCTTTTAGCGGACACAGCATCCGTAATACATTTCAACGACTTCAATTCTCGAAGAAACAGTCCTTCCTTGCATTACAATTTAATCTGTCCTTGGCCTCGGGAATTGCAAAGATACAAAGAAAACCTTGAAACAGTTGAAACCTTCACCTAGACAACGAGCTCTTTATCGTCCTCCATTTAAGTTTCAGACGCTTAGAGCAAACAAAATTTGAGTTTTTATAATGGAAGCTGGATCCTTCTAGAGTCTGTCCGGAAAGAATAGTGTCGTAGAATGTATGAGCCCCCATATAAACCACGACACTTTTCTTTCCGGACAAACTCTAATAGAAAAATAATATTTATTTAACTTGGCCATCCTGACTGCCGGCTAGTCCTCAGAATCGAGCTCTACTTCAGTAATACTAAAAAAAAAACTATTTTTAAATTTTATTGTCTGAGTAGCGTTTTCAAATTTGTATCAATATGGGTTTTGCTGCTGTACCTAATGTACCTATCACATTTTCAAGGTTTCGGAAGCTTGCGTGTTGTATTATACTATGCCTACATGCAACGACATGTTATCATGAAATACCTACTTAACATTATTTTGAGCTATAATCTTATTGGTAATAGAGATTAAAGTAGCGTGCGTAATGTTGTGATAAATTTATACTGGCTTCGTCGATAAATAAAGCGTTATTTTATAACACTTCAAATGCGTGGGCTTTATCGATTGTGTATTGATATTCCATTATATTTATGGTATTATAGGATTTTGCTGTATAATCTTAGACATTGAAGATTGAATACTCCGAAACAAGTTATACTAATGCGTTGGTTAATTAACTGTAATTGAAAATGGCTATAAATCATTATTGACACATTAGCAATTTATCATTTCATTTGGCTCATCAAATACGTTGCTCCAATCTGTTACCTAGATGATTTGCGAACGTCCATCAACGATAGCAATAAATAACGATTTGAATCAAATATTGTACTGTCACCGGTTCTTTCAGTATCTTCCTACACGAAGGCTGCAAAAATATGTGACACGTTCTTATGGCATTACAAAGCCACATGTGGCCGGCGTGTCACATATTTTTGCGACTTTCATGTAGGAAGATACTATTGCCGGTGACTGTACAGCTAAATTTTCATGCATAGGCGGCCTTTAGGTGGTGACGAGTTTCTATTATAATTTATAACTGACGTATCTGTGTTTTTAAGAGTACAAATAGATGTGTAATGTCACCAAAATTACCTGATTAATATTTAAAGAACAAAAGTTTTAAATGAAAATTAATGAAATTTAAAATGATGGACCCTTTAACAAGATCAATCTTGGCCACGGCACCGTGCAGACTGAGAATAAATTTAGAACAATGTTGGCGAAAGTCGATAAATTAACTATCGATAGTAACTTCACTATTAAGTCCCTGCGTATTTTCTTGTTTAAATCGAGTTTAAACTGTTATTAAATTAAGATAGGTTACAAAATTTTTCATTTATGTTTAGAATGAATATTATATTAAATTGAATTAGGTACATGTATTTCAATTCGTGTAGTCTACTAAATTGACACTGACTGCGCTCAAACTGAAATTCATTTCATTAAAGACTCATAATCTTATTTTTGCTTAAATTGCAACTGGAATAGTACATTACGCACCTAGGGCGGTAAAATAAAGAACGTCTCAGATCGCGGATATTTGTGGCCCGAACCGCAGGTAAGGGCCACAGACAAGCGATCTGAGGCCTTCTTTATTACCG
This sequence comes from Pammene fasciana, assembly GCA_911728535.1. Classification (NCBI taxonomy): domain Eukaryota; kingdom Metazoa; phylum Arthropoda; class Insecta; order Lepidoptera; family Tortricidae; genus Pammene; species Pammene fasciana. The sequence continues at coordinate 6,326,463 of OU452295.1, forward strand.
CCCTCTTCTTCTCGTCTTCTCCTGGGTGTGAAGTGAGATTTGCCGCTACGCCCGTGGGCGTAATATCTCACTTACCGCCCAGAGTGACGTAAAAGTACGAATTGGAACTTAAGAGACTAATATAATAGTTGCATGTATAAATACTGCGTAGTACGAAGTCCTCTGAGGCTGCGGATTCTAAACATGCGGCGAGACGAGCGTCTACCGCTGTTTTCTAAACGGGACCATTCATGTCTATAGATTTTGATCGCGCCGCTCGGAACAGTGGCTGCGAGCGGCGGGCTCGCGCGACCGGCGCGACTGGATTAAAATCTATAGGCTTCAATGGGGTCGTTTCGGAAAACAGCGGTAGTCGCTCGTCTCACCGGTGTTTCGAGTTCGCGGCCTGAGGCCGATGACGCCGATGTAGATGTCTCGTGAAAGCAATAACTAACTGCCGTGCGGTGCGGCGATCGGCGCGACAAGCGATTGACGCTGTCATCCAGAGCAGATTCGCCTACACATTTTGAATAAATAGCTCGTGCCTAAAGTTCCTAGCGACGCGGAGCCATGCTTATACCAAACAAATTAATAAATACAGCTATTAGTAAAGTGACAGACAGTTCGAAAGTATCGCAAAATTTGATCGAGCACGGCGCACCACTAGCCGCCCACGCCGTGTCCGCGCGGTTACAGTTTATAAATAGTTCACGCGTTACACTGGCCTACTGCCTGTGGCTAGTGCTCCGAGCTACGCGGAGACGCACGCGCGTGCAATAATAAACTTGCAGAAGGTTCGATGTGCAAAATAATCCCTGTTTCGGCCAAACGGGGCCTCCTTTCGCATCATAGTTCGGCCTGGGGCTTTCCGAACCCACGGGCCCATAATTACGGGCCGTCGACATCAACATTGTACCTTGCTGCGACAAAATCACGCAGTGCGCCACCCCTGGCCCTGGCCAAACTGCCAATACAAAATAAATACAAAGAACTTCTTATTACAGTCGCCATCAGATATATCGGAGGTCACAATTTCACAAATATCTGAACAACGCCTATTGTGGCTATTGTTAAGGCGATAAGGTGCTTATTCAGATTTTTGAGTACTTACCGTGACCGCTCTGATATATTTGATGGCGACTGTACAAGAAATCGTAGTCATAGCTGTATCTAAAGAAACTATAGTCCTTCGAGTCCTCTAGACTGTCATTAACGTTTGAGGATTGAGTTCTTTTAAGCCTGTATAACCCTTCAGTTTTCTGTTAGGACGAGAAACGTCATATTTCTTTATGGAAACTGTTGGCTCGTATTTAGAAAGACTACCAAAGGTCACCCAAAACTTCACAAAGCTGCCGTAGGTTGAAACTACGTCACGTCACTACGTTACGTTTACGTTACACGCTGCGTCTGGTTTCGCTGTTGCCAATCTTTTTTTAATTTTCAGGCTGACACACATCGTAAAGCGACTTTGCCAGATATTTCACGTAGGAGCGTTGGATATTCTGTAGAGTAACTATGAAGGCAAATTGTTTACTTTGTGTTTAAACTAAAAGCAATTACCGACCTCTGGTTTTCGAAATAATTACTATCGTCAAAGTCAGTCTTTAATGGCACAGTTGTACGTAATGAGAAAGTAGGTACTGTATTACTAAAAAAAATTACATTTTGGGTTATATCGGGGTTTTTTGCGAAAAGTGGTTTCAAGCCCTGCATATGGCCTCTTCTTGTCAGTTCCTTATTATACCTACTCTTAACTGTAACTTAATATAAATCATCTTATTATAATAAAGGGCTGTTTAAGTCCGCTTAATGTCCGGCAATTACACGAACAATTACATTATTTACCCGAAAGTCATGGCATTCGCCTTGACATTTCGTTGAGAGTAATTAACGCTTTCCAATTGCTGGCCGTTTCTGGGTTTCCAGGCCGGTGTCTTTATTAATTCAGACCATATTAAGATAACTGATTAATTAAAATAATTAAACAATATTGACTTGTTAAATGAATTTAACTGGCGTGTTGACAATTGTCAGCATAAAATCAATTATAAAGATTTTTTTCGAAACAAGAGTCACATACGTAAACGCACATTATAGTTATTATATGGTGTGCGTATAATTATAATGGTTCGCAAATTAAATGTTGTGAAGACACTTAATAGGCTACAACTGGAACTTATTTAATAGTTATGTTAGCACAAACTTTTCTTAGTTAATAAAAGTAGGTTGTATTTTATTCAAAGATATTTTTAAAGTTTCAGCGTTATTATTTTTACTTAACTCTAACAACTGCTTGTAGGTATACAAAACTGGTTCTCAGAATATTCACAATATTTACGATTTCAATGCCTGTCGCTTTTCGTAGGTTTTAAAAATACTGTGCCAAAACTTTGCATCTCTTGCTTTATAATAACAATGAAAAAATCTAAACGTATAATTCAGTTTTGGCTTCAGCCAAAACAAGGAAAAGGGTTATCTTTGTATATAATTTTCCGTAGTAAGTGACTAATTTTATTTGCTTTTGCGTCGAAGGCACAAAACATTATGCGCCAGATTTCATATAAATAGTATTGCGATGTTAAGTTCATAGTTCAACTGCTGCAATAATTATAGAATAGGACCCCTAGAATGTAGGAGTATATTACGACACAAAGTAGGTGTGATAAATCGCGCCTTATTATTGCAAAACTATTGTCCCGAACAATATCGTTTGTCGGGTGTCTGGTCTAACCACGTGCCAATAAGGCACTAGCCTAGGCTAGACTATCGAATGTCGTAGTCGTCGGTATAGGGAGTTGCCACACTAGCAAATGCAAAGACGGATGCGATGACTTGAACTAAACGTTGAAAATATTGGTCGTTTCGGCCATCTACTTGTGCGACCTCTTCCATGCAAGAATGGTATTTAACCCTCTGCAACTGAGGTGGGATTCTTGTAATTATTCCACTGAGGAGTAGTCTGTCAGACGTGCATTTTAGTTGCTATTATATTTAAAAATAATGAACTACTATAAATGTAAGTGTATTAGTATTACTTTTTAATAATATATAGAACCGATAAAGGTTAATTTGTTGGAATAAAACTCATAAATCAGTAGAATATTCAATATTGTTTATAGTCATCATAATATAGGAATTTTTAACACAGGCCTCTTTAAAAAATATATAAAAAAACAGAACCATAAAAACAATAATTATAACTTAAATTTACCTTCTTCTGGCATAAAATTAACAATAAAAAAATTATAAAAATAATCCTTAGACCAGTTTTTTTTATGAGCAGGTGTTTTCGACGTCCGTAAAAAATCTGTTTTAGACCTAACAAATCCATTTTTGCTACGATAACAATCTCGATTTGACGTTTTCTTTTCCTCTAAGTCCTAGTCTGAGCCTCGCTCGCCATTATCGAATTATATACCTAACAATATACTGAGATGCACCTAGAAAATATTTTCACAATAATTTACTGAGGTTACGACTGGTAGACACTATCTATATGAATATAATTATTTTACTGACGAGACGTATGTGAGACAGTATGAGATTATAACAATATTACTGACAACACGTCTGCTAGACCCATCACTTATTACTGACCTTACGTCCTGTGGACACCAAACAGCTCTAACTCCGCCAGAGCGCACGCCGCTGCTGCCGTCGCTGCACCTGCGGGAGGCATGCGGCCACGCAGGAAGGTACAGAGAGAGACGGAACGATACGCCGATAAATGGCGACGTAGTAACAGCGTGTAGGTATTTTGGTGTCTGTCAGACGTAACGTCAGTTGCAGAGGGATATACATACATTGTATTTATTTATTAGACTGTGTCCCACTGCTGGGCAGGCCTCCCTCTCTTTCTTCCACGTGTCTGTCTATGGCAATATCAGCCCAATCACCACGAAAGACTTCAAGATCATCCCGCCATAATATATATACCGTTTTCATTCTGATGTCTGCGTGTTTGGACTTTATCGATAGGTATTAGGCCACTAGACACTCGTCAGTAATGTACCCGTCCTTTTCTAAGTATTATGAAGGATGAGAAGGACAGGTATAGAAATAATGACATTATTACTGATAGTGTCTGCTGGTCTATTACAGTATCACAATTAAACAAAACACTTGTCGTTGCAGGACGCCGTCTGCTTCAATTCACAATTTTTGCTTCCTGGCCGGCTCAATAAAAACCCTGTGTGGTAACTCCTTTAGAATACCAATGCTGACAATATTGTCTGCGTCTTAATTTATGGTGGTAATTTAGATCGAGTAATGGTGCTGTGAACATTTTATATAGGTGCATAAATCAGCGTGAAATTGATCTATTATCTAGATTCTAAAACATGCAACGAACAGCCTAAAATCTTAATTATAAACTTACAAACATTATTGCTTGACTTAATACAATATGCATAATCTTTTTCTATATTAAAGGGGTTTTACAGAATATTTTTTATTTTTAAATTTGCATCGTATTTTGAACCCTAAAACTATTTTTTAAAATACATTATAATGCATTCGTACTTCATGCATTTTGCAATATGCATTAGTAGGCATGATGGTGGCAATCGATCACGGGACCCTCCCATTACCCTATTAGGGTCGCTAGGGTGTGAATGGTCCGATTCTAACACGAGTCCGATTGAAAAAAGCAATTAAAATTTAACCCGATTGGGCTTGATGTACGTTTTAACGCACGCCTTTTTTTATCCTGACGCGATTGAAATGGGTTTTTTTTTTGCATTTGTATAAATTTTAAATGACCCATATATAGGGAGAAGTGGCTTAGGTATATGGGTCACACACGCACCAAACAAAATTGGACTTTTTACTTCGTTTTAAGTACAAAAAAAACGGCATCTAAATCAGTACGTGTTCGTTTTGTGTTACTGAAATTGTCAGAAGCATTTCGATTTGTGGATGGCTCAATATTCTACTTATGTTCACACAATATTGATGACTAAGTGCAACCTTTGTGAGTGTTAATATAAATTTAAAATGCAACGTACACCACACTTAGAACAACACATTCGTCTACTAACATAATCCTTTAGCTGTAAGCCTATCTCCATCGCATAAATAACCACGTCTGCAAAAGGGTACTATCTGCTTTATAAACATTGATTCATTTACGATCTTCTCGTAATGGTATAAAGGTCGAGTTTGAAATGGAAGTGCTCTTTTATAGTTGCACAGAGAAAGGATCTCTATTCAAAAGCACTCAAGCGAGAGCAGCGCACGGCCAACAAGTGGCACATAAAACTTACCAAATCCTCACTAATAATTCCTCCCAGTATAAGACACGTGCAGCACTTTTTACTGTCCTTTGAGCTTAATCTCTGAGATCGCATTTTTTTGTTTACACGGCAACGACCTCCCGGTCCCTCTTCCATCTTCTTCCAACCACAAGTTTTCATATCGCCCTGTCTGTTTAATTTCATGACGTAACAAGCCAGTAATCGATTTGTCTCGCCCTCGCTCGTTGAGATTCCATCAGCGCTGGTATAGCCGTCTCGTTTGTTTTTAAACCTGTCTTGCAGCCGGATTTTGGTCGGAAAATGGTTTTTGTTGATGCTACAGGGGTGTGCTATTCCAATCACTTACGGGACAATCTGAAAACCAGTTTAAGCATGGCCTAACGACTATCCGTAAACGGAGACCACGTTACAATAGTAGGCTGAAACGATTGCTCAGTACGCAATACAGTCCAGCTCTTAATTTTAGCCCACAACGGAAATGCGAGGTGAAATTTTAATAGCAGTCTGGATGCAGCTCATAATTTAATTGTTTCGCGTGGATAATGTGGTATTTGCATGCTTAATCGGCTTTAATGTGAGCGAGAGGCCCAGGGACCCGCCCGGTATCCCCTTCGAGGGTTTTTAGCGGGGTTTTTCGTAAGGCTTTGCTAACCAAAGCCGTTGCTCCTTAAAACCCGTTCATTTGGGTTTTTAAGCGCTTTAAATAAGGCTAAGCACTATTACTTTACCACTACCCGATACGTTTTCGAAGCGCTATAAAAAGCCTTTGCGAAAGGGTATTTGAAGGGGTTTTTGTAAGGCTGCTGAATTTACACTATCATTCAAATAGTAATACGGGTACTCGGTTTACTAAAGGCTAACCGGTATATTTTTAAGCGCTTAAAATTATAGCGCTATTGAAGGGGTTTTTCAACGATTAAGCGACTTTTCTCCTTATCCTTAAGTAAATATGAGCAATATTTCGAAATCATGTATTTTATACGATAAGATGTTTAGTTACGTATTATGAGTAGGTATAATGAGGTTCGTCGCCGGCCTCTAAAGGGCAGATTTTGAATTTAGTTTCTACAGTTGCTGACTCGCTTGAAGAAAGACCTACGTAATTATTTCGTCGGCGGGCGTCGGTTGGCGTGAATATTACGTACACTCGTTATTGTTATTGCTGGTAACGGACGATAGTCAACTAAATGAATAATTTATTTTTTAACAGACTTCAAAAAAAAGGAGGTTCTCAGTTTGACCCGATTGTTTGTATGTATGTTAGTTCGCGATTATCTCGCGCTTGGCTGAACCGATTTTGATGCGGTTTTTACAAAGCAGTATTTATTACAATCTGGAGAAGGTTTAAGAATAGAAAAAGGGGTCGTTCATTTATTACGTAAGCCAATTTTTGATCCTCCTCTTATAAGTAGAAGTAAGGCCCGGTACCCCCCCCCCCCTTAATTGTTATACGTAATAAATGAATGGCACCGAAAAGGATACCCGTGACGTCGTCCGCACGGATCCTTTATTAAGCGATTATATTAGTTCAACTCGACCGATTTTTAACCGCATTAATAACTATAAGCAACAAATGAAGTCGGTTAGAAAAAGGGGTCGTCCATTTATTACGTACGTAAATTTTTGACACTTTAATTGACTTCAAAAAAAGGAGGTTCTCAGTTTGACCCGTATGCTTGTTGTATGTATGTATGTTTGTATGTATGTATGTTTCGCGATTATCTCTCGTTTGGCTGAACTGATTTTGATGAGGTTTTCAGAAAAGTAATTGTTACACTGGAGAAGGTTTTAGAATAGAAAAAGGGGTCATCCATTTATTACGTAAGCCAATTTTTGCCACTTTAGAGAAAAAGTCGTCCTCTTGTAAGTAGAAGTAGTGCATGGTCAACCCCCCCCCCCCCCCCCCCTCCCCCTAAATTGTCATACCTACGTAATAAATGAATTGGATCTAAAAGGACACCCGTGACGTCGTCAACATGGTTCCGTTATTAAGCGATATAGTAATTCAACTCAACCGATTTTTAACCGCATTAATAACTATAAATAAAATAACACGGTTACACTCACGTCACTTTAGTCACTTCGCGCGACATGTAAATAAATGTGTGTCGTCGGCGACGCGAGGCGCAGCAGTGCGCCACGGGCCGGTTCTAGTAACACTCCTAGTGCTTGAAGATGGAGACCTAATAGGCTCTCCGAAACATGTCGCGCGAAGTGACTAAATTGACCTGGGTGTAACCGTGTTATTTTATAGTATGAGTATGTGTCACGAAAGTTTAAATTTAATAACTATAAATAAAGTTCATATTAGTTTGAACACTTTGAACAATCTTCCCTGTCTTCTCCTTTTTATTCTTTTTCTTTCCCTTCTTCATTAGCCTTCTTCATCGTTGTCTTCTGCATCTTTTTCTTCATCATCTTCGTCTAATTCTTATTATTTTTGATCAACATCTTGATCTTCATCAACATTTTCATCTTTATAATTGTCTTCTTCTTTATCTTCCTCTTCTTAATTTCTCCATTATTATCTTCCTCTTCTTCAACTTAGTAATCGTCTTTTCTGTCATCGTCTTCATTGATATCTTCTCCATCGTTACCTTCTTCATCTTCATTGTCATCATATTCTTCATCACCTTCGTCTTATTCTTGTTATTTGTCTTCTTCCTCATCATTATTATCTTCCTTTTGTTCAACTTCATTGTGGTCTTTTTCATCACCGTCTTCTATTTCTTTTTCATCTTCGCATTTTTCTTATTCTCCTTCATTGTCAATATTAGCATTATCTTCTACATTATCACCATGTTCGTCTTCTTTTTCATCATCATCATCATCATCATCATCATCATCATCATCATCATATCTTTCTTTATTATCTTTGTCGTCTTCTCCTTATTCGTCGTCGTTTTCATCATTGTATTTCTTCTTCTTCACCATCATAATATAATCATTTTTATTATCTTATTGTTCTTCGTCTTCTTCTTAATCATCTTATTCTTCTTCGTCGTCTTCTTCAGATATAGCATAGAATCTTTCCCTTATGAGTATGTTGCCCTGTTATCAATGCGGGTCATGACATACAGTTTCTGAACTATTTTAATACGGTTTATGTACAGATAAACTAACGTATGCAGCTGTACGTAATTAGGACCCTTATTATGGAACAGTTATATAACTACTACATTATCCGCGATTATCTCGCGTTTGGCTGAATCAATTTTGATGCGGGTTCCATAAAGGTATTAGTTACATTCTGGAGAAGATTTAAGTATACGACCAGGTGGGTGACAATGGAACGCTGTTTTTTTAGTGGCCATAACTCCGAAACCAATGATTTTAGAGGTTTGCTATTAGGAGGTAAAAAGTAATTGAATAATGATCTGGGTATTTACTTAATTTTTGAAGTCGGTGCCAAACCACTTCTCTGTCTGTAGGCCAAAACTAGCTTGTCCAGCTGCGGCGCTAGCTTGGTACAGTAAAATACTTAACCACGCTCCTCCGGTGCACCACTGGAAGCCTGGTTACGCAGGGTTTAGGGCCACCACCAGGGTTTATCGTCCCTGGACACGATGCAGGTCGCGTCGACACGTTCCCGCTGACGCCTCGCAGCGGAACGATGAAGGTTAAGTGGAATAAAACGTAAAACTTCTCAATCGGCGCTTTATTCCTGGTTCACAAACACTTACACCTTACGCTAATAAATGAACTGACTAAGTACTAATTCTAACTAGATGGGCTCGAATCAACCCACGCGGCGCAGCGCCCTAGCCTGGCGTTTTATCCGCCATTGCTTCCGTGAAGCGAAAGCAACGTGCTATCTCTGTGCCGTCAAAGATTGAACTGGACGAGCGGCTGCGCTGTCAAACTGTCATAGACAAAACAGATCGATTGATAGATCTGTCGAACGAATGAATATAATAATCTGGGTGCAACACACACGATGTGCATGCGATTTGCATGAACATTTCCTGCCCGGGCCGGCCGGGGGGGTGACCGAATACTTGAGGATTATTAACAATGAACAGAGCCGAGCAATGTTACAAAAATCAACAAATTCTTTTAACATTGAAAAACTGACCTCGTAGCTGCGGCATCTATCGAGTGTAGTCTGGTACAGTTGAGTGCAAGTGCACTTGATAACAATTATACTGTATTATTAGCTTGAAACTTAACATTAAATACGGTTTCCTAACACTAAGTCACTTACTACGTTAGTACATGGTTTCCTTGAAACAGTGAAACATAATTTACCGTTGGTTAGTTGATACTTAACTACGACAATTCAAGCAACTTAAATATAACAACAATAAATTTAATCTTATCAATTAGCACGAGCTATTCAAGCAATTACATTCATATAGGTAATTTACAATTTAACAGTGGGCCGGGCCCTTGAAAAACCTTATAACTCTACATTTGCTCCAAGGTATAGAAGGTGAGCTCTCATATTTTATTAAAAATAAACTAACCATGTAATGCAACATTAGGTATGTGCCCGCACATTATTTAAATATTACATTAAATTACATATTCTAAGTGATACCTAGTCTAGAGTCTATGTATGGCGGCTTGTACAAATATAAAATGTGACAACCGTGACACATGAAACTAATGGTTGACTTATCAAGGAATGACCAGGGCTGCGACCTCCCAGGTCATGAGGATCCGATCCCTATTTCTCGTTGGAGCAGATTTCTACTGCTTCTGGCCGCTGCCTCGACTAAGCCAGACGCCAGACATGTAGGGCACCGGGAGGATCGAACTCCCAGTGGACACCTTGGCGGCGAAACTCATCTTCCAGGACGGTTTCGCTGTCAAGTACGGACTGAGTAACCTCACGGAGGCATGAGCTAATACTTTAAAGTCGTACCTTGATCTGTGTGGGCGAGAGCAGCCGCCCTCGCCGACTGACAAACCGTGTGAACGCAGCAGCACGCGACTCGGTGCTCAGCGACGAGACGAGCTCCAGCGGTACTGCCTTGGTACCTAGACATATATATATACAAAGGTAAGCTTTAACCTTGAAATACACACAGGTAAGCTGTAGCCTTTAAATAGACACAGGTAAGCTTTAACCTTGAAATACACACAGGTAAGCTTTAACGGGTTTAGCATTTCGAAGCTGGCTAGCCTTGTTAGTCAAGGGCTAGCGAAATCCATTGCTACGCCGTAAATGGGCGGGTGACCGTCATACGGTCCACAGGCAGATCAGCCATGAATGGGCCTGATCTGTCACATTGAATCTGAAACATGACATACAACGTCGATGACACGCGATCCCTAACGTCGCGTCGATGAAATCCAGTATAGCTGCCTCAGTATATTGATTAGCGCACTCGTAGACGCTTGACAATAGGTCCGATGATGATGATGCTTCAACAATTACGTCCATCGGTGATCCTTGAAATGAGCCATGGGTGCTTCGCTTCATAGCGTAAGCGTGGATTATGTAATCTGACGTCGACTCGAACAAAATGATCTTCATCCTCGAAGATGCCTACTTCTGAAGTAGTTTGGCATATCAGCCTTCCTTTTATTTGCAGCAAATCCGGGATTATTTAGCTAGCATTGCTTCTAATGAGCGAAAACTCTACCAGCGTCGGTTGTTGCGACAAAAGATCACAGTGTCGGTCGTTGCAACAACAGTTTCCAGCGCCGGTTGTTGCATCAACAGTTCCCAGCGTCGGTCGTTGCATCAACATAATTAGTAATGGAAGTATACAACCTTTTGTATTCCAAATGGTCCAGATGCTCCAGCAGCTCTCCCGGATGCTGCTTGACTTTCCAGGATCTCTCCAGCACTTCGTTCAGTCTGGCAGGTCAGGCTCCGGAGTTCTCCACGGACGTCCCTCTCGGCTGCTGTGTCGAGGTGTCAGCCTGATGTGTCTGGACAGCTCCCATCAGAACTTCACCGAACCTGGCTCCATATGTCTCCACTCCTGGAATGTCTGTGAGCATCTTTGAACCAGTGTACATATAATCAAGCTTATCCCGGCCAAAAATATAAATATTGTCACTCTGCAAAATCTAGGTCAGCCAGGTTGAGATGTGAAACATCTAAATGAGCTTTAGGTAATTATAACAGGCTGGAATATTAACGTTGACTGTACAAGTAACTGTTGCAACAACTCTAGATAGGTACTAGTTTTACTATCAGTATAAAACTATTTCAGCAATTGTACCAGGTATCTTAACCTTTAATTATTAATTCAACATATTATTACTGCCTATAATATACTGTTGATATAAATCTATTTTATCTACAAATGATTTCTTTATTATCAAGTAGCCAGCGTCGGTGTCCGATAGTGATCGAGCCTTAATATAGTTACCACGCCACGACCCGATCTGACTATAACTTGAACAGTTCGGACCAATCCGGGTACATCCACAGTAGCTGGATCTCACTGACGACGCTCGGGACTGCTCCGGAGGCCGCAACGCCTTGCATAGAATTATTCCCATCTGAGCCGCTCGGGCCGGCCCCAACTGTGTGGCTATCAGCTGCTCCGCGAAAGTGATACTCCGGAGTCCAGCAGTAATGGCATAATATAGCAAGCGGTACACCTGTATTGATCCTTGGTCCTCGACCTGGACAGCATGAGCTCTCGTGGGCCTCTGGGCCTGGTGCGCCAAGCCAGCACGGCCCTGCGCAGGCCTGCCACAGCCCGTTCCGGATCCGGCAGGCTCCACGGCCTGGTACACGCTGCACCGCTCGAACAGCGTTCCCACTTCAATTGACAGCCTCTGGAACGCGACAAACACTAATAAGAAACACCATTCCTTAATGGTTTATTTGAATTTCCTTATTACCTGGATAGATACCTACGCAGTGTGTCGCAAAACTCGACCTGAGCGCTGCGTCTAATTGCGATAGGTAAGACCGGTTGAATTATCCGAGTTATAAATATATCTAGTAATAAGTGATCATTCTATGACATTATACCTTAATTTCTGCAGCAAACTCCAGGTAGTAATGTCTCTCGACGTCGAGAAATATCACGTATATCCACCAAGGATTTGAACAAATTCATTGAATGAAATCACGCCTGTACCGCGTCGGTTTGAGAAACAGGGTTTATACTATTAATTAATTCAACTCACCTGTGGTATGACCTGGTCAGACCTTGACATGCCAACACTATTACACAATAAGCCCCTTATCGTTACAAAATCTTTACTAGATTAGCAGATATTATGACCGAAATTACGAAATAAATACGTAAACAAAACAAGTTTGACGTCTGACGTCTGACAATGACACTGACAGATCAAATAATTGTCTCTAAGATGGCCGCCTCGCCGAGCAGCGAAGTGAATGAAGTGAATCCCAGATGGCCGTCGCCGGCTCACTCAATGTTCATTCGCAATGTTGCCAACTTGGCAACGAACCGATAAATTGTCAATGTCAATCGATAGTTCGCACACTTATAAGTTCACTCGCTGAACGAATGTATGAACGGCCTTATACAAGTCCCGTTATAATATGGCCAACGACGCACTTTCTAACCTTAAAATACGATCACGATATCTATTTTAGATTAAGCACTCCGCACTGAATTTACCACAAATGTCTGAAATGCGTTGAAATACGATGCAATCGCGTTGCGCTGGCGCGACGCTCGACGACCAAATATGTTGAAATACGCTACGATGCTCGTTGACCTTTGCCGCCGCGGCGCGCTTCCTGGGTTTAGACTGCTTCAATCTTCCCCCGAATCACGGGTTATCGTGCCTATTTTCCCCCAATCCTGGGTTTTAATTCACGATTTAATATCGTGCGGACGCCCCCATCCATGGGTTTACCAAAATTGTCCGACAATATCCTTATTCTTCCTTATCGCGCTGACAATAAAGAATCTTCTCCCCTCATGGGTTCCACCAAAAATGTAGGCCAAAACTAGCTTGTCCAGCTGCGGCGCTAGCTTGGTACAGTAAAATACTTAACCACGCTCCTCCGGTGCACCACTGGAAGCCTGGTTACGCAGGGTTTAGGGCCACCACCAGGGTTTATCGTCCCTGGACACGATGCAGGTCGCGTCGACACGTTCCCGCTGACGCCTCGCAGCGGAACGATGAAGGTTAAGTGGAATAAAACGTAAAACTTCTCAATCGGCGCTTTATTCCTGGTTCACAAACACTTACACCTTACGCTAATAAATGAACTGACTAAGTACTAATTCTAACTAGATGGGCTCGAATCAACCCACGCGGCGCAGCGCCCTAGCCTGGCGTTTTATCCGCCATTGCTTCCGTGAAGCGAAAGCAACGTGCTATCTCTGTGCCGTCAAAGATTGAACTGGACGAGCGGCTGCGCTGTCAAACTGTCATAGACAAAACAGATCGATTGATAGATCTGTCGAACGAATGAATATAATAATCTGGGTGCAACACACACGATGTGCATGCGATTTGCATGAACACTGTCACTTTGGACTGGGTCAATAGTGCAAAAACTTAACTAATGACTCTAATGAGTAAACTATATTTTTTATGCAAAGAATGGTGGCCACTTAAAATAAAAGTATTCCACTGTCGTCCACCTGACCCTAAACCAAAACCTTCAGCCAGATTGTAACAAATACACTCATACATACCTACTTACAAACATACTACATAAAATGTACTATTATATCCTTCTTAATAGTAACCTCAAAAATTATTGGTTTCGGAGTTATGGCCACTAAAAAAACAGCGTTCCATTGTCACCCACCTGGCCATACGGCCAAACTTAAACGTTCTACTTAAGGACTTAAACTTTCTCCAGCATGTAACTAATACCTTTATGGAACCCGCATCAAAATTGATTAAGCCAAACGCGAGATAATCGCGGATAATGCAGTAGTTATATAACTGTTCCGTAATAAGCGTCCTAATTACGTACAGCTGCATACGTTAGTTTATCTGTACACGTACTATAAACCGTATTAAAATAGTTCAGAAACTGTATGTCATGACCTGCATTGATAACAGGGCAACCACTAATATACTCATAAGCGAAAGATTCTATGCTATATCAGAAGAAGACGACGAAGAAGATTAAGATGATTAAGATGATGAAGATGAAGAAGACGAAGAACAATAAGATAATGAAAATGATGATGATGATGGTGACGAAGAAGAATACAATGATGAAGATGACGATGAATAAGAAAGAGAAGACGACAAATATAATAAAGAAAGATATGATGATGATGATGATGACGAAGAAGGTGAACATGGTGATAATGTAGAAGATGATGCTAATATTCATAATGAAGAATAATAAGAAAAATACGAAGATAAAGAAGAAGTAGAAGAAGACGGTGATGAAAAAGACCACGATGAAGTTGAACAAGAGGAAGATAATGATGATGAAGTTGAAGGAAAAGAAGAAGAATAAGACGAAGGCGATGAAGAAGAAGACAACGATGAAGAAAGCTAATAAGAAAATGATGATGAAGAAGGGAAAGAAAAAGTATAATAAGGTGAAGATGGTGAAGATTGTATAAACTAATATGAATTTTATTTTTAGATATTAATGCGGTTAATAATCGGTCGAGTTAAAATAATATATCGCTTAATAACGGAACCATGTGGACGACGTCACGGGTGTCCTTTTGGATGCCATTTATTTATTACGTAGGTATGACAATTTAGGGGGGGGGAGAGATTGACCATGCACTACTTGTACTTACAAGAGGAGGACTTTTTCTCTTACGTAGGAGCGGAAGTGGGTCAAAAGTGGCAAAAATTGGATTACGTAATCAATGGACGACCCCTTTTTCTATTCTAAAACCTTCTCCAGAGTGTAACAAATACTTTTCTGAAAACCGCATCAAAATCAGTTCAGCCAAACGAGAGATAATCGCGAACAAACATACATAAAAAAAAACATACGGGTCAAACTGAGAACCTCCTTTTCTTGAAGTCGGTTAAAAAGTGGCAAAAATTGACTTACGTAATAAATGGACGACCCCTTCTTCTAACCGACTTCATTTGTTGCTCATAGTTATTAATGCGGTGAAAAATCGGATCTGTGTCTGTGCGGACGACGTCACGGGTATCCTTTTCGGTGCCATTCATTTATTACGTTTAACAATTTAAGGGGAGGGGGAGGGTTGACCATGCCTTATCCCTACTTATATTGGGAGGATCTTTTTCTTACGAAGGGGCAGAAGGGAACAAAAAATGGCAAAAATTGGCTTACGTAATAAATGAACGACCCCTTTTGTATTCTAAAACCTTCTGCAGAGTGTATACTGTTCTGAAAACCGCATCAAAATCGTTTCAGCCAACCGCGAGATAATCACGAACAAACATACATACAAACATACGGGTCGAACTGAGAACCTCCTTTTTTTTAAGTCGATTAAAAATCAAATCTAATACCATAGCAAACAAATCGAGTAAAGCGAGCGCCGAGCGGTCATTCACCCTAGTCTTCGCTCACACGGAGAGAGCGCTCTCCTAACCGGTAAAAGGATTTCGTTCTCTGCGAGCGTAACCTTTATTATGGGTTAGGCTCTTAAAATGTGGCTCTAACCGGTACGAAAAATTAACCGGTATACAAGCCCTGATTACTTTACTTGATAACACTGTCATACAAGGTGTAACAAATATACTGGTGATCCTTTTAAGGGCATAATTGGTATCTTATTCTAATTACGAAAAAGTAAGAAATAAAATTTTGGTTTTGTATGGAGGGCTGGCCGGCTCGGACGACGTGTCCCATACAAAAAAAAATTTTTCGCGCCAAAAATTTTTTTCTGCTACTTTTTCTTACTCACAATATGATACCAAATATGCCCTTAAACGGATCACCAGTATTTTTGTTACACCCTGTATAATAGTATTTGCTCAAATTGATTAGATTCCTTTTTCATATTTAAAAAAAATATAGAAGTCAGACTGCAGTAATCAAATCGTATACAGTGTATTTCTATATTAATCAAATACAATACATTTATCATTACTGGTCGTAAATAATAATAATTAACGGCCAAAATCATTACATTAGTTGTAAATCAAATTTGTATTAAAATCAAATGAAGGGGTAAATTCAGCAGTCTTATAAAAACCCCTTCAAAAACCCTTTCGGAACGGCTTTTTTTAAGCGCTTCATAAATGCATCTGATAGTCGTTAGGTAACTGCTTAGCCGTATTAAAACCGCTTGTTTTAAGCGCTTAACTTGATTGGATTGGATAGGATAGGGTTACCCTTACGAGAGTAGCGGTATCCCGGTGACGGCGGTGACGGTAACCTCTTCATACGGCTAAGCAAGCTAAACGGGGTACCATTTCGAAAGGTAAGCAAGTTGTTTGGGCTATTCAATGAACGGCTAAGCCGATCAACGGCTTTTTTCTGGGAAGGGGTGGTCGGGTCCCTGGCGAGAGCTTTTCATATATTTAACAAGTTTTTACGGTAATATAATATCCAACCTTTGATTATTCACGCTTGCTTATATTGGATAAATAAAAAAAACGTTGGCAATTACTTATGACAAATTATCGTTGTATTGTAACGGCAATTACAACGAAACTGATTAAATAATATAACTTTTGATTTGATATAAAATATTCATGCGCTGCCTTGTCAAACATCTCAGGTTACTGACAGAGAAGTTAAATGACAACTTGAAGCAAAAACATGTCCCTTAAATGGGGGCGATGGTGCAGAGGGTGTGCACAGACAGTATGTAATAGTAATAGTTAATGCCTATTGTTTCTGTACATATCTATTTTAGGCCAAGATTTTGGTTCTAGCTTATTAAATAATTTTGTAAAACAACCAGCTGTGCATGACAGCCTTCTAACATCATTCTTACAATAAAGTATAATTAATATACGATGATATAAGAGTGGTTACCGCAGCGGAAGCGTTTAGGTGCGCACGCGACGCTGCGCTCGAGTTCACCAAATGACATGTTACTGGAAATGTATGGACAAGACAGTGAAAACATCTTGTCAGTAGTTTGCTTCGTTCGTCACTATACGGGGATAGGATTTCGTGAAATATGGACGAATTGATTTGTGGACTAAACGTTGAACAAAATACTTATGCATATTTTTTTTTTATTTTTACTTAACCTTTGATGTTTTGCTTGCATCCTAGAGTCTTACGTCGCTTTTGGCAAGATAATCTCAAGGACTGATACTGGCGCTCTTATCTACGAAAGAGATCGGCATCGGACCTGATTTTTCAACCTAGAGCGTCCAGGATGTGGATGGTAAACGACTTGTACGAGTAATAGTCCAACTATATGGCCTGACGTGACGTGACCCTTGACCAAATCCGCACAGCCCTGGACATCAAATTTCACATCGCACTTCATGAGGCGAAAGACTGAGATAAAAGGCGGAAGACAGTTAAAAAAAAGATGACGATGGTTACGGGAAGATAATCGCGATCCTCACCAGGAAAACGATACGAGGAGGATCCAGGATAACTGTATACCTTTTTGTCTTGGAGTTAAGTAGTTGGATTTTTCCTAACGATTGTTTTCCTTTCTCTAAGAGAACAATAGTTTTATATGATACTACTTCATACATCATTTCCAGGAAATTGATTGATGTGGTGGTCTGTAAGGCCGCAGTAAAGTAATATCATCATAATGATGTAAGTAATACCCTCTGACGTCTGTTACACTTAAGTATCATAACATAACGTCACACTTGGCGAGCCCATTGTTCTACGGGCAGAATTATGGGTCATAATAAGTACACACATTACTACCGTATTCCTATGGATATAAGAAGTAAATTTGTATACAGACATATGACCGTGAATACGAGTGTACACCATACCAACCGGACCGGACGTCAGTGCATCGTACTTACTCATTAGTCTGGGTAAATCACATCCGTCGTTAAGGTTGACCTTTCCTAGGGCTCAATGTTCTCTGTATGAGCTGATGTTGAAAAGATTTCTTATCTATAGTTAATGCTGTGGATTTTACTAATGAAAAAATGGGATATCAAATATCAAGATTGAGTTTTGTGATTTACAAATTCACAGCGTAAAAGTACAGCGTTCCAAAATTGTTCCATTCAAGAAGGGCTTTCGTTCCAACAAGGCTGAACGGCGTTTCACTTGAATGGTGTATAATTGAAAAAAGGAGTTCTGGTTCATTAAGTAGTAGGAAATAAAAATAATGATATTTTGTTTAAGTCTCGAAAAATTATTCCTAATTTGGATTGTTATTCAGTGAAAACAATATACGAGCTTGGCGCAGAGCGGAAGATTTGTCGTCTGATTTGATCGTGTTAAGCGATAACATCGTCAGTTGTCTGTATAATGTCAACGATTTTTCGTTTTGTTTCCCTTCACCATCCTTAAGAAGAATGCTTCTACATATTTAGTATCCAAAGCTCTTATTACCATGTGCTAAATCAATACTATAACTAGTAGCTATTACCAACTGAAATTTGACTTCAATAGTCAGTCGCTATCTGCAACAGGAGACACAATTTTTGTCTGTGCTGTCTCTCCTGTACTTCAGAAATCTGATTATATCGTTTAAAAACATCTTATATAATAATTCTGCATACATTTTTTCTACGGGAACCCGAAGAACGTTTTACCCCAGCGTTTCGTGTCGCCACGCCAAGTGAGGTCGACACCGTTGACTCGGAGTAATTTCCCTCCTCAGGTTTCGTCACTAGAATTCAGTTGCACGTTGTGTTTCCCAATGCCGCTATACTGTAGCACTTCATTATTTTACCATTATTTAATGAATAGTACCGTGCAACACACAAATTAGTGTACAGTTGTGAGCTTTATTTCATTGAGATAAATTCAAGAAATGCCGTATACAATATCTGTGCAGAATGGTAGAAGTAGTGAAATAAGCAGAAAGATATCCTTGGTAGTAGTTTCCAGAAAGAAAACTGCTTTAAAGTTTTGCAACATGCAAAAAATTTTAAACTTAATGATAAAATAGTAGTTCGGCAACATTACTTTGCTACTCGTATTTCTAGATTAAATTAAAGTCCGTCACAGACTGAGCTACAATATATTAAGTATATATTATATTATAGCTGTGACGGGCTTTAATTAGTGCCTATTTTTTGCATGCAAAACTCGATATAGGTTTCGCCTCTTTACGAGGCATTCTAAAGACCTGTGAGATAGTGTGACGCTCTAGCGTCAGGATCAGTATATTAGGATTTCAGCAAAACAAAGACACGATGAAACGCGCGGCTGGTAGGTAATCTCACGCTGACTACATGATGGGCCATTATAGGGACGCAGCTATACGACGGAACGAGATCGCAATATCGTTAGCTCCCTCTAACGCATAGCTGCGTCCCTATGATGGCCCATCATGTAGAGGATCCATCAGTGAATCGATAAATTATTGACTACCCGCACTACCGGAATGTGGCTCCTATCTTGACGTATCACGTGATTAATTCCCTGTTTCCCACATAGCTATGTTAAACAGTCGTTGCATAATCGTGACTCCACATTGTTGATGTTGACGATTCAGCCTTTCAACTGTACTTTCATTACCTAAATTCCCCGCAGCCTAATTGTGATAAGGATATTGACATCTGTAACGAACGTCTGTCACGCGAGCGGCGGCGGGCCGTTGTCACGTAACTGCAATCGATGTAGAATGACAGGATGACAGGTTGAACTTTAACATGTAACTTGATATTATTATGTAACTTTATAACAAAAGCTCCTTTAAATTAACCTTATATTTACATAAACGCTAGCGGTACAAACTTGTGAGCTTTTATACAACTCTATTAACAAAAATAGCTTACTTTCAAGCACGTTTGAATTACAATGATTATTTCAACATGCGAAACTGACCTTTAATCATTTTCTTAAGATACAGACGTGACGGCTCTTTGTGCTGAAGAGGTATTGTTGTCTTCCATTTTCCCTATATGATGAAATGAGCTCACTTATTGACTGCGAAACCAATTTATGTCGAAAACGTAAGGTAGAAAAAAACGTGTAATGTAATGATATATGCTTTATTAAATATTGTACATTTATTAGAAACGTGTTTCTTTGAATTTATTTAGTATTTACCATTATTTATATGTTAGATTGGATTCACAGTAACTATAATTTTAAACAAAAAAAAAGAACCGACTTCACTTGCTGTAAAAAATAGCGAAATCACTATAGGTGCCTATAATAGTTGAAGAGTTCCCTCGATTTTTCCAGGATCCCATCATCAGACCCCGACTTGGTGATAATGGGACCATCTAGGGGTTATACATGTTCTATTCAAAAAAAAAGTCGGTTAAAAAGAGTTCACATATGGAAGGAAAAGTTTGATATGACGCCGTCTCAAACGCTTCTTCAGAAGGACTTGGCTTTTTTTTTCATTACAATAATGACAAATATTTTAAATTTTACTAATCAATGTCTACATAAAAATGCTAAAACTTACTTAATAGTAAAACAAGCTACACGCCTACTTGCAAACTTACAGTCATTTTCTGTAACGGACACCCGCAGTCATTAATTAATACGTTATTCCACATAAACAAACGAAACTGTGTATTTATCAATCATCAAAGACTACTGTTTGATCAGCTGGCCCAAGTCAACGACCAGACATTCACATTTGTCACTACTAACGTACCTATTTATTAATGCAGACTGGTCGCGATTTGTCGATTAAGGAAGTGGGTTGGGATGTTCTCAAATAACAAGAAAGCGTTAAATTAATGACGGTATAGGCATACGTAAAAAGTTGTGTCGATTAAATTAATTTAAAAAAATCGGCTAGTTTATCGCCAATGGCGAAGTATTTGCAAGTTTGGAAAGTTTAGATCGATGGGTAGGTATGACATGACAGTCATGTCTAAGAATTCTTGCATGTTCATTTGTGGTTTTGCAATTCTATAACGTTCGTTGGCACTAATGGAGTCCAACCACGCTAAGTTTACACGCGCCGTGATGTGTCAAGTATGGCGCTCCTGGCTCTTATGTCATTGCCAAGTCGGTACATACTTAGTGTAGTTCGATGGAAACTATAGTATATACTATTCCATATGTATCTCTAAATAATGCAAACTAAAACCGCATGACTGTTCGGGCATTAGTAACAATCCAATAGAAAAAAAAGGTAGGTTACTGGGCAACCAAGTAACATATATATTCAGAAAGATAATTATTTTTGTACGCTGTAATGTTTACATTTTTGTAAAGTTAATGATATACCTACTCCCATTTCGTACCTATTTACTTATAAATTCCAATGTAACTACTGCATAGGTAAAAAAACTTTCTATGTAGGTAATTTGTATTACAATTACCTACTTTACGATAATTACGATTACGTAACATACTCAAACTTATTTACTAAGTAGTTTCAGTAAGTGCTTACTGTTTAGCATGTATGATTATTCCGTTAATTATGTAAATTGCGCTCTTAGCATGTTGGGGGTTAAATTAAGTGTAATAAAAACTGCAGGATCTCGCAAAATTTTAATTGAGAGATCTACAGTACCTTATTAATACAAATTAAACACATTATATTTATTTTTATTATTCATCTATTCATAAGTACAGATGTAGTGCATAATAGTTTTCCATCGGATTTTCTCGTAAAAGTTCGTTTTTATCGTGCTCCTTCGATCAGCTTCTACCCATCTACTGAAGCTTACTGAGAGGGCACGATAAAGACGAACCTTCCGAGAAAATACGATGGAAAACTATTTTGCACTACATCTGTATATGCTACAATCTATAGGTATACCTTGCGAAGCGTTGGTAGCCTGGCAGTAAGACGTTCTAGTAGTACCGTGGGGTGCCCGGCCTTAGAATTGTCCCCCACCATATCGTCCCGTGGTTGCAGTAGGAGTTTGCTAAGGGAATATACCGGGAGATGGGCAGCAGCATCTTCCGAAAGCCAACCCGCCTGCCAAGCGTGGCGCGTATGGCCAACCCCCCCTTAATGTAAAGGGGAGGCTACGACTTTATGGGTTGCCGAGCAGACCCCAGATTTTATTGATAAACGCTAGGAGTATACTATAGTAAGTAACTTGACATATAAACCAACTTTTTATGTTTTTGTTTTCAGGTAATTGAAATTGGAAAAGCTTCAATATTGACATAGCACCTGTGCATCCGGATCCGGTCGGGGTAAATACAATACGCCAGCAATACGGATGGACGAACTTAAAACTCTATTTAAATTACTTTTTGCGTTTGTTTTTCCGTGTTTCAACTGTTTCAACGTATAAACCGTCAGCAGCAGAAGTAGCTGAGCGCGCGAAGTGTCCAAAAAAAGTCACGACTAGATTTTTATTGTCAAGAAGTGTTTAGATCATTTTGAACAGCTAGCCCGCTTAGGCGATTATCACACTGGCGACGGATCCGCATGCGGCGCCGGTGCGCGAGCGAGATAGCGCTATACACTTGCGCCGCATGCGGATCCGTCGCCAGTGTGATAATCGCCTTAGCCACCTCTGCTTCTACAAGAACTCAGAAGTACAATCAAATTATTATGGTCAATGACATAATAATTCCAAAATAAATACTAAATGTCAAACGTTTTTTACGTTTACGTTCTTTAAAAAAATATATATTTATGGATATCTGTGCCGGAAATGGAAATCAGACTATAGGCGTATCGAAATTGTTATTTGTATTATTAATAGAACTGGAGATATTAAAGTGTTTTGGCGCCACTTTATATGTTTCCGGTTTTAGGTCGTTGCCTTTCTATTCGCTATATTTATTTTGTCGAACGAAGGTTATTAATATCCATCCATAGAATAATGGTCCAAAAATATGAGGACTTACGAAACTATGAATTTGTCAGCTGTGAATATTTTAATATTTTAACGCGTTATATTTTCATTTAGTATTACCGTTTTGGTGTTAATATGAAATATTTCTTCGCACAAACAAGTCAATATAAGAAACTGTCAAGTTATTTAGATGTTCCAAACTTGATGTTGAATTTGTATGCCTATATTCGCCTTATACGTAACAGCAGTAGGCGTTATGTTTTATATTTGGGACCAGACCTGTTAAAGTCTATTAATTTGCTTGGGATCGTTTGTGTTAGCATTAGCATCTTAGTCAATTATAGAAAAAATAACATACCAGTAATAAATACTTCAAACGACAAACCCAAAAATTTGGTAAGGTATCAGTTTCAGTAGCGACAGGCCAAAACTTTTCTTAGGCAAGCCAAGCAAGGAGATTAATTTGCTTAAAAATATTCATGAGCTGTAGGAACACAGCTCAGGTGCCTCAAAATTAGGCAAGCCGACAGGAATCGTGTTCTATGAACACGCCGTCATTGTAAGGTACCTATCTAATGGAGCCGCTTTGACCGGCACCGCGTTACGTTGGACCTAATATTTATTATCAATACGTGTACAGTCAACGTCAATTACGTTATTTTATAAATTTGTTTCCCAATGGCAAAAGCATGTTCCGAGGTTCCCACGGTCCAAATGCAATTTACTTCGGAATGACTGAAAATGAAAACTATTCCTCAATTTTTTTCCTGACAATAAACTAGCCATTTAACTGGGGCTGACCAATTATACAATTTCCAAGCCGCAGCAACCCTATACAATCCAGGTTATGTATCTTCGTATATAAGCCTCAAATTACAACCTTATTGCTTTGATATAAGATCGAAAATATAGGCCAATATGCACTTGCACTTAAGTAGGTCAAGTTAAAACGTTAACATCTTTGGAATAGGGTTGAAAATTGAAAGATCGGTGGTAAAAGGCAATTTAGACGATTACGGGTGTCTCGTAGATTCGATGGCAATTAGCTGTGAAAGAAATAGAGAAAAGTGGCCATTTTTGTTCTTGAAACGTTGCTGGTGGTGGGAATTTTTGTTGATATTTAAAAAGTTGGCAAAGATAAGACGAAAGTTTTCGATAAGTGGGTGTAAGTAGTTGGATCCACTGTCCGTCCCGTACTCAAAATTTCTATACAGGCTGTTTTTTCAATAACTATATTGTGCGAGGTGATTTGGTAGGCCGTAATAAGTAACTTTTACTATGGGACTAACTCCGAAATCATTTTTTTTTTTGTCTTTTTGTCTGTTTCATACATTTAGGCCGATCAGACGTCGAGGTTTTCTATGGGGAAGGCCAATTTTTTTGGGTTTTCGGGGCTGGTCCCATACAAAAAGTTACTCACAATACATAATACAGAAATTACAGAACCCCGTGTCCGTCCCTTACCGTAAAAATCACAATATACTTTAAAATATTAAGAATCTTTGCCTTCCTTCTTCTGTAGTCGGTAAGAAACAACGCCAATCTAAATTCAATGTTTTTGTAGAAGCTGGAGGTAAGTCGATGCAAGATTCAATCTTGAAAGTTTTCCTACAGACTAAGAATTAACATTTTCCTCCATTATTAAATAAAATGATTAAAAGCACTTAAAGCATATTAAGACGGTAAAATTGTATTGTATAAGATAACTTTTGTATTTTATTACTATTATATATGTTTTACTATACATAAATATGTAGTGAAAAGGGTTTGTTTTTTACAAAGTTGGTTTACAATTACATTATCGGAATCTTTTATGAGAAAGGGTCTGTCTATAGTAGCATATTTGCATTTCATTATAATAATAAAAATTGTATACCAATAGTGGCAATAGTATTGTAGTCGTATTGGCTGTGACTGTGTTGTTGCTATGGAAAAACCGATCCTAACCTAAAACAAATGGCTAAAACTGCAGATGAAAAACTAAAAGACTCTTAAATATACATACATTGAAATGAAATTAGGTACAGTACAAAACTAGGGTTAAACGCAGAGTGCCACGATTGGATACACTAGTTTTCCAATTTTTTCATAACCCTTCTTCGCCATCGCCGTTGTCGGGTAAACCTGGGTTAAGCAAGAGGCCAGTGCCCCGACACTGTGGTCTGTGGTTCTCGGTGTAGTAATACACCTGACTCCATTTAAACTGGGCTATTTTCGACATCGCCGTCACTGTTATATTATCACGACTATAAATATACAATTAGGTATCTATATAGCTTCTCGTTTATGTCGACAGATACGGATAATTTATTGGCCTTTTCATAATATAGCGAATATGTATGTCATGGAATGTTCTCCGTTCGTATTACTTTTATCACAAACCTGCTAATAAATTTAGCAGATTCATATCCGCTATGACACAATTCTCTCACCCTCAGTCATCTTACAAATCAACGTGGAGAATATTAGCGCAAATAGGGCAGCGAAAAGTGACTACTTATTTACTGAAATGTATTATGTATTTTTAGATGTGACATGTAAAACAAATTTTGTCCGCCATGTTTGGCGGTTGTCAGCTGTGAGGCTGTGACAGAATCAAAGAGTAGTATAGATAGACTTGTAGTGATTTTCATTACAACTTTTGGGACAACATCAAAAATAATCTTAGGGATGCGATCTCCAGTTACTCAATGAAGAGAAGTGTAAAACTGATTGTTACTGCCTATAGTGCCTATATTATTAAAGCATATTCGTTTCATAGTAGTTTATGTAACTGTTACGTAATAGGGGTCCTTAAAACACGAGTGTTTTAAGGCCTAATTACGTACAGTTGCATACACTGCTTTATCTACACACATATTATAAACCCGAAATGATGATTGAATGACTGCCATTGCAAGGATTGCACTGCCGTCGTAATGACCAACTCGATTGTGCCGGCGGTCGGGAGGCGCGTGCCGGCGGGCGGGGCCCACCCGGATTTTCATAATGATATCGAATTTTTGCTTATTATTTGATAATAATAACATCGTTACAGATAAGACATTTGTTCTAACTTCTAACGAAACAATCTATTTTTACACTGAAAAAAAAATCTCGTACTGGGAACCAGAATCCTGTTATCTCTACAGTATTGTCTTGCTGTATATGTGACAACTAAACACTTTGTAAACATAACAAAACTGTTCTGGTTATATCAAAATCGTTAGTACTACAATATGAATTGTACTGATAACTATAAAATATTGTAATTACCATGTATACCCTAGGCAAAAGCTAGGAGTGTATATATAGTTTTCATTTTTTTTTCTTTTTTTTTTTGGTCGCTCTGCAACCGAAACCCAAGATTTTCCGTGGGTTAGCTCGGTGGTACCCCAGCCGGGATTTGAACCCGAGACCTCCCGATTGAAAGTCTAATGTTCTACCCGCCAGGCCACGAGCGCCTTAGCAGTGCTACGTGAAAATATCAATCAGTATTTCAAATTGTAATACAATGCGTTGCTTGTTCAGATTACGATATATATTGTAAATAACACAAATATTTTGTATTTATTACGCTTGCATCTCTATTTATACAATGCAATTGTTAATTTTGCTAAATTGCGTTTAACTAGACTCGTCCAGTAACGTTTCCAAACAATATTTTACAAAATACAATATTTTTTGTAATCACCACCAGATTCTAGTAACAACAACAAAATTTTTCACAACAACACATTCTTGTAGTATTGTAGAAAAATATTTTTTTCGGTGTATGGTGGTTATGACGTGCGGTTTTTGAACGCATCATGGAGGGTTGATGATATGGGTGTAGATAAAATAATTAATTCAATGCCAAAACAATTCGGAGCATCTACCTACCGCCTGCTTCATACTAACTAGAAAACGTAATCTATTAGTATTACAGTTTTGCTATTGTATGTGGGGGTTGGGTCTAACAAACATGTTTTTTTAACGGATCGCATGACCGGAGGACGTTTACTTAGTCCTTCAGAAACACTAGATAGAGACATGACGGCAGTGAGACCGTGTCAAAACGGCTCAATCTTATGAGATTATATTTTAATCTGGTCTATTAAATAGAAGTTTAAATAAGACTGGACAAAGATGGTAAATTACGAGTTTCCAGAATGTTTTTTTAAATAATTCTGTGATATCGTTGTGAGGTTGTGACTTTGTGATCTTAGAAGGAATTGTCTCAGAATCCAAGAAAACTCATACGCGAAAGTAGAACTACCCCTGCAGTGCGCTACGTTTCTTATTCCCAAAAATTTTCTTCATAACACAATATCTTACATTTCACGCTAAGTAAGGCTTGGGAAGTAAAGTGGAAATTTAATTAGAAAAACCGGCAGAAAAAAAGTTGGCGACACCTTTTGCAGTATAAACTCCAATTTCCGTATCAGGCACTTCCGAAAAACAGCCTTAACAGAGATGTCAGGAATACTACATTTAAGGTCTTGGAAGTTAAGTCCTTTTTCCTAAGTACTATTTTAACTGAATAAGCGGGCGGGTAAGTCACACATTTCGCTTCAATAGATTTATAATGCACGTAAAATTTAAGAACGACCGTTTTGATATTTGACTTATTACGTTATTAACATCAGATTTTAAATCTATATCATCCTACCTAATTCGCGACTGAGACAACAAAGAAGCCATTAATAACACCCGGACAAATCTCGAAGCTGACCGCTGACCCTCACTCATAACAACTCCCAAGACATTTCGTTTCGACCGGGTTACTTCCAGGAATACGTTTCCAAGTCCACATCACGGCCAAACTTGTATTGCAATTTCGACTTTACCATATGAAATTAAAGCTGGTTTTTCTACGAGTGAGGAAGATGATATAGTCTGAGATTCAGGATTGTCTAACAAAGGGCCGTTTGATAAAAGGGACGTCCTTATTAATATAGCCTTGCCTTTGACAGATAGACTTGTTCGGGATGTAAGGAGTAATGTAAACATGATACCGTTATAGGGTAGGGTAGGGTATTTCGATTTGGTGAAGATGTTTCAGTAGGGTCTTAGAAATACAAGGTTAGCATATTTTTGCATGGAACGAGTATTCAGCCAAGAGCGTAATTTAAGTCTATATGTATATTACTTGGCGTTTTTTATCCGTTAGACACATCATCGATTTTAAATTAAACCTATCTGCATATGTTCTTTATTTATCGTCTACGAATTTATATGTGTGTAGAAATCTATTAAAATATGTCCTTACTTACCATAAACTCAGAATCTTGAAGGCCACAGTCAAGGAAACATTCACTATACTTCGGTTTCGTGACATGCGATCATAATATTTTAGAGCAACAGTTTTTTTTGTTAAAGTACTTGTGTTTTAGAGACAATCGCGATTTAATATAGAACCAGCGAGGTTTCGTCCGTCCCACTATTCGGAGTAGAGGTAAAATCAATAGCCACTAGGGGACGGCATTTGTTTAAATTACGCACCCCACAGCACAGGGATTGATAAATGAACCCACCAGGGTGAGTGGGACAAACCTAACGTTCCCATCGCCTGTTAAGTGCATCACCTCACAGAAACCAGTCTAAATAAGCCTTGAGATATGTAATAACTATACGTGTTCTGAGAGGTACAGAAATAATCAACCAAAATAATACACATGACATCAGACCATACTTTTATCCACTCCACCTTAATCAAATCCTTTGTTATAATGCTATCCTATAGTTCACTATTGGTATGGAGTTTTCTACTGACTAATTAAGATCAAAATCATCAACGTAGAGAATAGAAATCCGAAGGCACATTCTGCTCACACTCAGTAATATCCAAACTCAAACGTTATAACACCTATACTAGTTAGTATAAGTCTAACAGCTTGACAAGTGATGCGAATGACGTCCCTAGGGTAGATACTAGGTATGATTGCACGAATATAGGCAGGCTACGACTAGGTTAGCTGATTGGAGTGATTGGTAACAGTCCAATCGGCATGAAATTGAAAATCAATGGTACAGTCAGCGTCAAAAGTAACTACGCAAATGAAGGTGTCAAAAGTCCTTATTGCCTTTAAATAAAGACTTTTGACGCCTTCATTTGCGTAGTTACTTTTGACGCTGACTGTACTACGATCTAACTCGACCGCTTGTTTGGTGGACTGTATTCAAGACTCTATGATTGGTCATTGGTCTGGCTGGAGCACTATGATCTGCAGAAACTAAAATGATTCACAGATTTTTACGAGTAACATAGTTACTGCAGTTTTGAATCCACTCTGTTCCTTGAAATAGCAAGTAACCCAGAATAAAAAGATGACGTATTGTCAGTGTCCAAGATTTCTTTTTTTTTGTGAGTTAATAATATTCCTATCCCCTAACCTGACAAAATACATTGAATATCACGAGATGATATCTGAAGGGAGAATTATATGAAAACAAAAGTTTAAGTAACTTCATATTCCGACGCCCATTAGTATCCTTTGGGAAGGGATTCAATTTGTTGCGTAGAATAATTAACGAGCTTTGAATAGGGAATGCAATACCCGGCCATTTTTGGTACCCGGGTATTACCCGACTTTGATTTTCAAAAACCCGGGTACCCGGGTAATACCCGGTTTTGAACAAAATTTTAATTAATTATTGGTTTTCATTGTTTTTACGGGTATTAAGTAATAAAATGCGCTTTTGATTGCTGCGTTTGCATTTATATTAATTAACAAACAATGATTTCGTACATGAAATGTATAAATTTAACAACTTATACTATTAAAACAGCTGTAAATCACAATATTCATTTAGAGAGCATAAGACGTTAGGTATGCTTAATCTTTCCGTTTATTAATCAGAAATATCAAAATTAACGGGAAATATGGAATATTAAAATGTAAAAATATATAGAAGTACCTACTTAATCAAAAATCCCTTATCGCTACGCTACCCACCTGCGCGGTGGCCAGCATGCAGCAGCAAAAACAAAGGGATGACATGACTGAGTCCAATAAGTTAAGCGTTTGGAAAAAGAAATGGGATTGTTATTTTTTTTGGAAATGTATATTTCGGGGTCTAGGTTTATCGATCATCTTTTGATTAATATTTCGCGAAATTAAGGGGCTACTTTGAAAAATTATAGGTTTTTTCAAACACTCTAGTGACTAAACGGGAAAAGGACTGAATTTATTTTTGAATATATATTATTAGACTATATACTCTTGTTTTTGGTTTTGGCCGAAACACGATTGCTGAAAGTTGCCCCGATAGAAAAAAAATCCGCAGTTGGGTCCTTTTTCCCCTTATTTTTCTTAGCTTACGTAAACTATAAGAGTTTAAGCAATGTAACTAAGTAAAAAATATGGTATTCTGGTTTATCCAAAAAGTCACAGAACCAAATTTAGACAAAACTTTATAGATTCGTTTATTTATCGTAGTTTGGTCAAAAAGTCTGATCCTTAAGAGCACTGCATCTCTTTCTTTCGTGCACGGGAGCCATAAACGTGTCTCTAACGGATAGGCGTGGCTTGTCCGAATCGAGGAATGGCCTTAATGAGTGGATTCGGATATTTTCGCAAAAATATGAATGACCTTTGTTTGAATTTGTCCTCACAACACAACCACAATGTAAAACCTCTTTGTAAAACCTTTGTAAGTTTTTCTAAAAAAAAAAACAATATCATACGCTACGACATTGTCAAATATGTAAACAGAAATTTGTAAACAAACACTGCCTTTACGTATTTACCTATGTGAAAAAGTAAGTAGTTATACAGAAAAATTAAGCCACAAGTGCAATAATAATCAATTACTAATCTTTTAAAATATATAAAAGCTACTAGTAATCATCGTCTTGTCCTGTCTCACATAAGTATTTTGGTTCATCTTATTTCAATGAAATTATAGTTTGAACTTGATGCGATTTACTCCAGTATACAGATATTTTCTAACTTGGGTATGTTTCTTGAGTCGGCTTTTACAAAATTAAGCGCCATGTGTCAATGATATTCAGCCTGTAGACTGTAACTTACAAACATCGTATCAGATTTTTTATTTTAATTATAATAAATTAACTAAGCTGTTTTAACTGTTTCAAGCTAAAGAAATCAAATTAATATCTTAAAATGGCCTATAGTTTCAGAATAAATTATCAAAATGGGGGGTAAAACATATGAACAATCCCAATTGAAGTGTAAAATATGTTCGGACCATTTATGCTATGCCTTTTAATTTAATAGTTATAACACACACAGTAAGGTAGGGTTACGGTTAGAAGTAATAGAACATTTTGTTTTAAGTTTATTCACGTTTTCCCTATTTTTCTGCCGATTTCTAAATTACGGGTAAAACCCGGGTTATGAGTTAAAAACCCGGGTTTTACCCGACTCCAAATATAGACGGGTACCCGGGTACCCGGGTAATCGGGTACCCGGGTTGCATTCCCTAGCTTTGAAACAAAAACACGCTTTCCGATCCCGAACTCGTAATAAACAAACTGTAATATTTCGCTTTGGATTGCTAAAGTATAAATATTGAAAATGTTTATCAATTGACGGCTTGTATTTATGGTGCGTACTCACAGACTGAGTCAGCTGGGTGGTTGATCACCGACTTGTTATAAATAAAAAAGGAATTTTGTACAGCTTTTGTGTTGGTTGCAGTCTACCTCCACTCCAGGCATGGTGATCACTGACCACTCGCTAAAATACTGTTTTACCTTGTTCTACTGTCAGCGCAGAGTTTCCTGATCCACAATACTGCACAGTTCGTACTTTACGTAGTCATCTGAGAGAAAACCCCAGCTGAGTCGAGTATACTGTCGGTAACCACCGGCCGGCAGTATCCAATCAGGATACCTCCACCTCTGACAAAAAGAAAGCCCACAATGCTATCAAATTTAACGATCACAGAAAACTTCAAGTAAGACAGCGACAGCGTTATACGCATTTAGTATAGGTAAATATGACGAAAAACAACGCAAATAATACAACATTGCGTATTTCAAGTTCGTGTATTCCTATCTACCCCGCCTCAGTCATGTGCAGTATGGCAATTACTAACAAAAGCGAATGATTACTATGAAAACTCTTCAAAAAAACCTTTTAATTACACAACGTCAAGTTCCGTTGCGGATCCTTTAAGCCGTATCATGTAAAACCTTCAGATTATAAATCATTAAGTGTCTCCAAATTCGACAACCGTCATTAAATTAAATCGCAGTGTGTCCAATAAATTATACTAATACTGATACCTTGATGAGTTATTTGACAGGCGATAACCATATTTAGCGGCAAAACATCCTTCGCGGAACTGATGATACACCAAAACACTTAGGACCTGTTAAGATAGCATTCGGCAAGACGCTGCCGCGACCCGACCGCCGCGACCGACCGCCGCCGCCGAACGTGACTGCTGGGCAGCGCCGCCGTAAGCATTCGGGTAGGCGCGACCGGGCGGCGGCTGCCGACTGCCACGCGCAGTAGTCACATAGGAGTCAGTGCTAGCAGTTGTGCGATTCGGTTGCGTATTATTAAAAATAACGATGTTTGACAATTTAAAGACGAAGAATAAGATGATGAAATTGATGAAATAATGATGATATTACTTTCATCAAAGAGGAGTAGAAGCTTTCAGTCGAAAATCATAAAGCGCTGGATGTTTAGCAATAAGCTCCACTAAATACTAGTCGTTTTCTTCGTTAAAACTGTTAAAAGACACCATTTTTGCGACCGCTGCGAGCGAGCAGCGCTGCCGTACTGCTACGGGAGCGGCTCGGCGGCGCTGCCGAGGTCGCGCGACCACGGCCGCGCCGCTCAGCCGCCTGCTGCGGACGGTGTGTCATACAAATCCCTATAAAGCAGTAGGGCGACTGCCGGGCAGTGACTGCCGGGCAGCGACTGCCGGGTCGCGGCAGCCTCTTGCCGACGCATACCTTTAGTCGGAAAATATCGGGTTGCCAATCTCTCTTGCGGTGTCAGATAAAACGTAATTAGATAAAGGATGCAGTGTGATCATTAGTCATGTAAACTGACACAGGTGGACTGTATTTATTATTTATGAATCCCCAGTTAGAAGAGTCTTTGTGCAGTGTGGTTAAACATGTGCAATGCGTAGAATACGAATCCTATAACATAAATAGTAAGGTGAATAGATCTAAAACGCAAAACTGAATGCGTAGTGTCAAATTTAAATAAAATGGAAATAGTTTGCGCCAAATGCATTGCATTTACTGCGCAAACTGCCAAAAGTTCGTGCGTTAAATGTGCTTATTTGTTAATACTTTACGAGTTTTACTAGGAGACTTTGCCTTTATCACATTTGCTGTTGTATTTTTCACTGCCACTCGAAAATCACGAACCAATTCTCCCATGTCAAGTTGAAGGTCAAGTTTTAACAAAATGTACTAGAGTAGGCATCATCTTAATTTCAAGAGACACGCGAAACAAAGAACGACAGGTTGAAGTGTTCTCGAGTTTTAAGTAAGATTTTGGCAGGTGAACGAAGTATTCTTAAGGATTTAACTCTGCTTACAAGCAAATGGTTTTTATGAGAGATTCAGTTTTAAGCACATTTTATAACGGATGGGTCACTTGAAGAAATGTTTTCTGACATTTGGGTTTCGAGAGTAGCCTATCAGAAATGGCCGAAATGGGTTTGAGGGCTTCGAGTATCAATAGTGCATTAGATCTACAAGTTGCTTTTATGGAAGAAGATTACATCTTGTAACATTTTTTTAATCTACATTTACATGTTAATGTTAATATCATAATATCTATTTAATACAAAACTATAAAAAAGAAAATCGCCGTAGGGTGGTCTTTGGCAAGTTTTTAACTATTTTCTTTTTTATTATTTATGGCTTTCTCCCTTTGTCTAGAGCAATGGGAATTTCGCCAATGTCGAGTATAGGCGTTAATCACACTTTTATTACTTTTAATAAAATATAGGCAACGTTGTTCGGTTGAGGCCTTGTTATTTGTAAAGTGATAGCTATTCTTTACAAGCAACACGTGGCAGCCAGCCAGGATAACCGTCCGTCTAACTAAAGAGTGGCTACACGCGATTTGAGACTAATTCTTCATAAGCTGCACACTTGTTTATAGATCACAGCACAATAAACTATCAATATTGCACACTGAACTACTAAAATGAGCAAAAAACAATAAAAAAACACCAAAACGTCCGCACTACCCTGCGTCTCGGACGGAAATCAACTATTTTCTTTAAAAAATTACGGTGTTGAAAAATCTGACATACCTACCAGTGGCGGTGAGTCAATATTTTTCGTAGGCAAGCCGGTGCTGAATTTGGCTTAAAATTTCTTCGTGAGCTTTAGGAAAACTGCTCAGGCAAGCCGACGGGAATCGTGTTCTATGGATGCGCCGCCACTGATACCTACCTACGTCACGTCAGTTAATCGAGTGCGGCAAAACTCTTTCCTCCTAAGAAAATCTTTTTACAAACAAGATAATTTCATCAACTAATGAAACAAATCCTAAATTTAGAAACAGTCTGGAAGTGAATGTTTACCTTGCTTCAATTAGTCGATCTTGTTTTGAGTAATCCTTTCACTCACGATTTTATTTTTGTAACTGTTTGTCTAGACGCAGACGCCAAAAATAGCTCTTCATTAGTGCTTATTTGTTAGAGAGTAGTGAGTAGGTACTATTTTTAACTACAAAGTTGGCGTTTTATGGTTACAGTTTAGATGTATGATTTTTTTAAGATGTATGCATGTGATTAACACCTAAAAAAACTGCTCAAGCGGGCCGTGTGGTTGTTGGCCAGCTTTCATTAGTAGGTTGGCTGTAAAGTTTTGGGACGCAACCAATCCCCCCTAGATGGTTTGGAACCTCTCAGAAGGATTTTTCGACTTTTGTATGGCTATTACCCACTGCCGCCGCTCAATGGCCATATTAAAATCAAATCGATCTGAGTGGTTTCAAAACCATCTAGGGAGGATTGGTTGCGTCCCAAAACCTTATAACCAACAGGAATTCAGTTCTTTTTTGGTCACTCTGTATATACTCGTAATCACATTGCTTAGTAAAGTATTCAGATAAAAGTAACCGCAAAAGAATCTAGTCTTCATCTT
Organism: Pammene fasciana; assembly: GCA_911728535.1. Classification (NCBI taxonomy): domain Eukaryota; kingdom Metazoa; phylum Arthropoda; class Insecta; order Lepidoptera; family Tortricidae; genus Pammene; species Pammene fasciana. The sequence goes on from OU452295.1 coordinate 6,361,458, forward strand.
ATAACAGATGATTCTCCCGCACCTGAGTTAGTGTTAAAGTTATACCTAGTGCTCTTTAGTTTCATTTGTTTCAACTTTCAGTTTAAATATTAAGCGAGAGAACTCCCACAAACTATTTCCATGCTCTGTGTAACTCCCGTGGGAAAGCGACCACTTACCGACTATTGCTCATATTTCTAAAACTTTTTATCCGGATCCCCTTTTCGAGGGAGCATTCTAATCAAGCTAATCATGTATATTGTTAGTAAAGGCGGTTTGATAATATAATAGATAGGGAGTTGTTGACCTTTTGTGTTTTGCGTGTTATCTGGCAGTAGGTTAAACAAAGCGCTATTAAGTTGGTATTGTATTTTATACTTCGTATGTATTATTGCAAATTTTACACATGGAACGTGGAACCTTAGAATTTGATCTAAAACACACAAATTTGTACTTTATTAACTGGTATTTGTTAGAACAATAAATTCATGATTCTATTAATGACTAAAACCGCGTCTTGTCGTGTTGAAATCTCGAACATATTTGAACATATTTACCTGCTATTAATATATTAGCACCCTTTTTTTCTACAAGCACTATATACCTTCCCGAATCATTTTCTAACATGTTTGTAGTGTGATGAACTTTTATGTTTGGCTAATGGGAAGATCTAGCTACGCCGGCTGTTTTTTTTATTTTATTTAATAAAGTCACCGTGGTCTTCCGCATAATCGGTTGGACATAATAGCACCGTATCGGTAGGCAATAGAACAGGTCGGGCACACAATTCGCACCATTGTTTTGGCCCAACTTGGCCGCTGGCCAATCCTCATGGCCCTTTGTGTGTGCTGACGCACAACGTTATAGCTTTCTGTTCAAGGGCCGTCTTCAAATGAATATGTATGTCAGAAATCCAATATAAAGTCTATTATGCAAATGACGCAGTGACCTGAAAAGAAGTGTTACATAATATATGTATTTCTGCAACACATCTGAAGTTCTCATCGACTTTTTTGAAGGGACAAATATTATCCCAAGTATTTTCTCCCCGACGAAGCAAAGATGGTGTATAGGGTAAGAGACTTTTTCTGTTTCTTCATAAAAATAAATGATCTCATTTATCATTATCACAAAAGCTACTTACTTAAATACTTGGTTGCGGTTTTCTTTTTCAATATAAATCTTACTGTCATTTGACATTGTTTTAAAGAGTATCGTTTTTGTTTGTAAAAGATAACTATGTATTTATAAGGCCTTTCTACATAGCTGTTACCTCACATATTGAAATTTATGAGTTTCTTTTTATGGACTATTAACTTAGGGCTGGAATTGCTGTGTAAATAATATAGTCGTATTTATATGCGTGTCTCAACACTCTCAACGCGTGTAATTTTTTATTATAATGGTCGTTATAACTTCGAATTGTCTTTATGTGATATTTTACCCTGAAGACTGTTGGAAAATTGGGTTCTACACGTATTGATATGTTGCGAGTTTTTGACTGTATAGTCTAGTAATTAAAATACTCCGTCACATTTTTACTAATACATAAATGAACTTGCATGAAATTCCTAAAATTATAAGATCACAAATTATTTATTCGCGTTAGGGAAAATGTTTCTTTTACAAACGACAAAGTTTTGCCTAAATTTAGTAAGTGAATTAGTCTATTAATCCTATATAACCCATCAATGCCCGTGTCGCATTAAGATAATTATCTAACCCTCATCTCCAATGAAAGGTAGACATAGTCTTATCCTAATGAATTAATTTAGCTAACCTCATTAATTGATCGGTGCTAAACCCACTAAGCTGCCAATATAACAACATGTGGTAACTGCGCAGCTTCTGTAATTTCTAATTCCCAACGATTCCGATCAAGCCTACGTCTACCGTTGACCAGTTTAAACGCGATCTCTGATTAGGGTGTAATCAACTAATCAGTTTCAATGACGATCGATGAGAACGTGATATCGTCACTACTTTGAAAAAAACTTCTTCTGTCACTCAAAAGAAAAATGTGGTAACTATGTATGCGATGCATATAGAATAGAGTTACTGCGTTTCAACTTAGAGACGAAGTTTGAGAAGCGATTTTTTTTCAAAGTAGTGACGATATATAAGTAAATGCAGGTGTTAGCCCTAACTCTTTTAGAGTGCCAGGTTTATTGTTAGGTACCTACATAGTTGCGTTCTAATTAGTCCATAAAGACAGCTGTTATTTTGGTTCCTCTGAGTCAAGAACTCTACATGCCCAAGCAATGCATATACGTGTAAACTGTAAAGCTGTGTTTTCCCATTTGTTACCAGAGTAATTTTTTAGAACGCCAATATAACGTGAGCTCGGAGACGCATAACAACTATTCGTAATCGGAGTGCGCTTTTGTTCAGCCATTTTCAACTCACCCGTGGTGGAGGAGCGATGGAAATAGACCAGGGGCGCGTTTTATAAAGTTACAATTTACAATTTCGCTTTTTGCCTCTCTTTCTAGCACACATATTGGATAGAAAGAGAGGCAAACAGCGAAATTGTAAATTGTAACTTTATAAAACGCGACCCAGGTCCTTTGTTATGGTAATGGGTAGCAGACGCCGGATCAATATGGTTAGCACTTGTTGATTACGACACTCATCGCGTTGATGCTGGCGTCTGCAGTTTGCATGGAATGTGCATCTTTGAGCTCGAAGCTGCAGTTTAAGCATGATACGGTTGAGAATAGCAGCTCGCAGAAAAAAGTATTAAACATCTTTCGTGTAGTAGTATTGATAATGATTAATGACGCTCACAATTTATTGAGTATAAACTTTTGAGAAGAGCGAAACTTTGTTCATGTGCAAATATAAGTTCCAAGTTTTGACCCTCGACACAACGTTCGATCGAGTCTAGACGACAGCACCATTAATCAATTCTTCCAATCCTTGCATGATTTATGTTCTGTACGAGAACCAGGTAGACATTCTACATTTAGTTCATAGTTTAACGGCGGAGAAACAGAAAAATACTAAGTACGGGGGCCTCGGCGTCGAATACAACTTTGTTCCATTTCGCGTCGAGACCCTCGGCCCGTGGGGTCCCAATGCCCATGTTCTCTTCAAAGAGGTTAGTGGATTCCACCGGTGACCGTAGAGCTGGCAGCTTCCTGGCTCAACGTATTGGCATTGCCATACAGAGAGGGAATGCTGCCAGCATCTACGGCACCATGCCGCGGGGGGACTGGTTATTTTAGTATAATATATTTATTTAAGATTAGTTTTTATTTATACTTAAGTTTATTGTTTACTGTTAATGTATTATGTGATTTCTAAATAAAACATTTTTATTCATATATAATGTAAAATTGACATAGGATTAAATGTCTAATATTGACACCACGTGATTGTTCATAGTTCGATTTTAAGTAATTAAAGTGTCATATAGTCATTCGACTCCCAAGAGATGACAGGTCGGTCAAGTCTAGAGTTATCGTCTCAGAAGTCATTCATTGATTTCTGATTCATGTCGCACCGAGGGTCTGGTACTCCAGGGAGCCAGTTCTTTTGTGATTGAGGATGAAATGGAACTCATGGTACCTTATTAAAGTGATAATGATATCTTTTAAGTTCCATAATAAATCATTCTTTCAATAAAGTACTGACGACAAGACAAGTGTCGCACGATTCATCAGACATCAGACGCCAGAATCTTTCAGATACTTCTGATCAGATTTGTAGACTCCGGTAGTTGTTATAACATATTTTAAGAGTAGAACCTAAATGAAGTGGCGTCTACTAACCTGCCCGTTAGTCAGTTGGCACCAGACGGTCGCCCGATCGAGTCTAGACGCCTGAATCGTTCCTTAAATCTTTTCCATTCTTTTACGATACGATGTAGGCATGAGCCGTATGATCAAGTAGCAACGATCGCAAAACTAAATGAAATGACCACATATTGAAAGCAACCTTCTTAGGTATCCGGTCATTATCTAGTAGAAAAAGCGCAATAAACTGTTTACCTTCCTGGGAACTAAATCGCAAGTGCATTTACATGTCTCAGATATTTGAGCCATTTCCTTTAGCAACAACCAGTCTAAAAACGTGTCGTGCAATTTTGAATCCTACTACTCTGATTTAAAGCTCAAAATTTGTATAGATTAATAGTTTGTATACTTGGAATATGGCGTGTGAACTCCTTATCGAACAAGGGAGTTAACCCGGGGGTTAGGGATTGGAAATGTATGTAAAATAATGCAAAATCATACTCCGTGCAATGCCACTTGACCAGGAATTCGAGTGAAAACCTGAAAACATACAAGACGTGCACTTGAGTGCTGCCCACCACGGTTCGAATCTACTTAAAAGAAAAAACTAAAAAATGAAGATTTTTATTTTATTTTCTTTTACATGTTTTTACTTCGGAACAATCGGAATGGTGTCAAAATGATACCATAAATAAATTTGGCATCCCCGATTTATACGAAACCGTTACCAAAATCATACTCCGTGCAATGCCACTTGACCAGGAATTCGAGTGAAAGCCTGAAAACATGCGTGCACTTGAGTGCTGCCCACGGTTCGAGTCTAATTTTAAGAAAAAACTAAAAAATGAAGATTTTTATTTTATTTAATTTTACATGTTTTTACTTCGGAACGGTGTCAAAATGATACCATAAATAAATTTGGCATCCCCGATTTATACGAAACCGTTAGCAAACTTGGCCTTAACTGATGTAGATATCGAGATTAAGTTAATAAAGAACCTAAAAATTTAGACCAAAAATCATGGTGACTTCATTTCTCAAATCCATCCCCGCCATCCCTAGGAGTGAGACGTAAGGAATCATCATGCCAAAGAAAATATTTTGTTCACGAAAAGCCGTATTTTTTCTGCTACAACTGCCACTATTAGCAGTTTAGGTGGTGTGAGTTGTCTGTATATAATTATGACCTTAACTTACGTTTTGAACACATGTCATACTTAAAACGTGCTTAATAACTAAACAATGTGGGCCATATGTCATTGAGCCCTAACTTAATAGCCATGCTTTTATAAATAGACGTTCCTTTGAGGCGGCTCGGCGGCAGACGCGACGGGGCCTGGCAAGGGCAAGGATGAAAGGGTGCCCCTATTATTATTATCAGGAGCCTGACGTGTCCCACTGCTGGGCAAAGGCCTCCCCCCCAGTTTTGCACAGTGGGGTGCCCCTATAGCACACCACACAGATAATACCTAACAGACAGATGTAGATATTTTAACATAGAATGCCAGCTACGCAACTCCTACAATCGTCGCAAAGAGCACCTTAAAAATAGATTTGCGTGAACTACAGATATAGTGCATACTATTTTTCCATCGTATTTTTATAAATATCCATACCACTATAAAGATTTTTTTTTAAAGTTTTGTATGATTTGAATACAAATGATAGTTGGAACCAATTAGAATTACTTACCACTAAGTTTTTAACCTCGTATGTATTAAGTTTTGTAGCTTTCTGTTTTCGAAAGATTTCTGTTGTACATTGGATGACATTGGCTTACTAACCACCATCATCAATTCTATCCAAAGACCTACTGTACACTTCCAATGACTTTAATGACCCATTTCACTTCAGTGGGCAAGCGATCGTAAATAAATCCTGCTTGCTACTTTACTACGGTACAATAAAGATTCTAGAGTTTGTCCGGAAAGAGAAGTGTCGTGGTTTATATGGGAGATCATATATTCTACGACACTTCTCTTTCCGGACAGACTCCAATAAGCATGTCGTTTGTGATATGGCCATTAATGAGGAAAAACACGCAAAGTAATGTGTAGCGCAAAAACACTTTGATATGTCAAATCCAAACATAATAAAAATTTGCAGACTGTATGGTTCCAAAACAAGACAGAACCACTTAAAATGTGTGGGTTTAAGCCAGGGCTTTAAATACCGTTAAAAAGTTGGTATCGTTACAACTGTCAAACAGATTTAACGTTAAGTTGTTATTAACGTTAAACCATTTACCGTTACTTCTACTACTTTTTACCGGTAAAAAAATTGTAACGTTACCAGCTAATGCATAGAGCTAACGTTAACTCAAAGGTATCGTTAAATAATTTTAACGTTATTATTTAACGTTAGTAGCATAGCAGCTTATTTAGATACACTGATGGATACCATCGTTAGATATCGAGCGAGTGTTCATTCACGTACGACGCCGCCGGCGTCCTAGTGAGTGATTAAACCAAATTGAGTTATTAAAAACCGGCCAAGAGCATGTCGGGCCATGTTCAATAGTTCAGTGTAGGTGTAGGGTTCCGTTTAGAGATGCACCGAATATCCGGTTACTATCCGGTATCCGGCCTATCCGGCCCTTATTTTAGTATCCGGCCGGATACCGGATATCTTCTTACTATCCGGCCGGATACCGGATGTAGTCAGAGTCGCCCACTAGTCATACAAAAAAAAAATTTACACAAAAATACGCGAGCGCGTGTGTACTTTTGAAAGAAGTTACTCCGTACTGACATAATAAAATTCGTTTTGTTGCCTAGAAATCCTAGGAATGTATCCGCGCGAACGTTCACTACGACACAGGTCGAAACCTGCACGACGCGCACCTGCGAAACTCAAATTGTAGGTATAGTACCGCCGGCCGAATATTCGGCGGCCGGATACCGAATATTCGGCGGAGGGTCAGGCCGAATATCCGGTATCCGGTATCCGGCCAAACCACTATCCGTTGCATCTCTAGTTCCGTTCCGCTGCCGCTCGTGATGTTTTCTTTTACTTGCGTCGATATTATTATGGTACGGAGATGTAAGATGGTGTTGTAAAATTGTTAGGTATTTCTTTTTTAGGCACGTATTATATTTTTTTGCTTTTTGGCAATGTATTATTTAATGGTTCAATTGCGCTATTTTTTTTGTAAAAATCGTCGTGGTATGGTAGTAGTTTTTGACTAATTCGGGTGTGTAGATTTCGAAAATAATGTCTGTTTTAAAATCCAAGATGGCGGCCATCGACCTTTTTCGTAAAAATCGTCATGGTAGTCGTTTTCGACTAATTCGGGTGTGCAGATTTCGAAAATAATGTCAATTTTAAAATCCAAGATGGCGGCCATATACTTTTTTCTTAAAAATCGTCATGGTAGTAGTTTTCGACTAATTTGGGTGTGCAGATTTCGAAAATAATGTCTGTTTTAAAATCCAAGATGGAGCCCCTATACTTTTTTCTTAAAAATCTTATGGTAGTCATTTTCGACTAATTCGGGTGTGCAGATTTCGAAAATAATGTCAGTTTTTATATTCAAGATGGCGGCCATCCACCTTTTTGGTAAAAATCGTCATGGTAGTCGTTTTCGACTAATTCGAGTGAACAGATTTCGAAAATAATGTCTGTTTTAAAATCCAAGATGGCGGCCATATACTTTTTTCTTAATAATCGTCATGGTAGTCGTTTTCGACTAATTTGGGTGTGCAGATTACGAAAATAATGACTGTTTTAAAATCCAAGATGGCGGTCATCCAACTTTATGTAAAAATCGTCACGGTAGTCGTTTTCGACTAATTCGGGTGAGCAGCTTTCGAAAATAATGTCTGTTTTAAAATTCAACTTCCAAGATGGCGGCCATGTACTTTTTTCGTGAAAATCGTCATGGTGGCCGTTTTCGACTGATTTGGGTGTGCAGATTTCGAAAATAATGTCTGTTTTAAAATCCAAGATGGCGGCCATATACTTTTGTCGTAAAAATCGTAATGGTACTCTATTTCGACTAATTCGGGAGTGTAGATTTCGAAAATAATGTTTGTTTTAAAATCCGTGGCGTTCATTCACTTTTTCTTGAAAATCGTTATGGGTGTTCTCGATTAATTCGGGGATGTAGATTATGAAAATAAGAACCGTTCAAAATCTTAGATGGCGAAAATATACAATTTTGTCATAATCATCATGATAGTAGACGTCGAAATAACGACTTTTAAGAAAAAAATGTATAGCCGCCATCTTGGATTTCAATACTACATTATTTCCGAAATCTAAACACCCGAATTAGCCCAAAATGACTACCATGATGATTTTGACAAAATAGTATTTTCCATTTTGGATTTTATAACGGTCCTTATTTTCGAAATCTATATCCACGAATAAACAGAAAACGACACCCATAACGTATTTAAAGAAAAAGTGCATGGCCGCCATCTTGGATTTTAAAACAGACTTTATTTTCGAAATCTACACACCCGAATTAGTCGAAATCGAGTACCATAACGATTTTTACGAAAAAAATGTATGACAGCCATCTTGGATTTCAAAACCGATATTATTTTCGAAATCTGCACCCCTGAATTAATCGAAAACGACTACCATGACGACTTTAACAAAATTGACCATTTCCGCCATCTTGGATTTTAAAACGGTCTTTATTTTTGAATTCTACTGCCCCGAATTAATAAAAAACGACTAACTATACAGCGATGCGATTTTTTTGAAAAAAGTGTCCGCTATCTTGGATTTCAGAACAGACATTAATTTTCGAAAACTACACACCCGAATTAGGCCAAAACAACTACCATGATGATTTTGACAAAATTGTTTATTTCCGCCATCTTGGATTTTAAAACGGTCCCTGTTTTGGAAATCTACATCCCCGAATTAATCCAGAAGACCCATAACGATTTCTAAGAAAAGTGCATGACCCCCATGGATTTTAAAACACTCATTATTTTCGAAATCTGCACACCCGAATTATTCGAAAAGGACTAGCATGACGATTTTTACTAAAAAAGTATATGGCGGCCATCTTGGATTTTAAAACTGACATTATTTTCGAAATCTGCACACCCCACACCCGAATTAGTCGACTACCATGACGATTTTTACAAAAAGTATATGGCCGCCATCTTGGATTTGAAAACAAACATTATTTTCGAAATCTGCACACCCAAATTAAACGAAAACGACTACCATGATGATTTTCACGAAAAAGTATATGCCCGCCATCTTGGAAGTTGGATTTTAAAACAGACATTATTTTCGAAATCTGTACACCCGAATTAGTCGAAAACGACTACCATGATGACTTTTAAGAAAAAAGTATATGGCCGCTATCTTGGATTTTAAAACTAACATTATTTTTGAAATCTGCACACCCGAATTAGTCGAAGATGACTACCATGACGATTTATACGAAAAAGGTCGATGGCCGCCATCTTGGATTTTAAAACAGACATTATTTTCGTAATCTGCACACCCGAATTATTCGAAAGCGACTACTATGATGATTTTTAAGAAAAAAGTATATGGTTGCCATCTTGGATTTTAAAACTAACATTATTAAATTTTTAAACTAACATTAATTTTTCTCCTACTTTTTCTTACTGGCAATACGATACCAATTAAGCCCTTTTACGGATCACCAGTATTTTTGTTACACCCTGTATTATTGACACAGCCAAGTCACAAACTGTTACCAACCAACAGTCAACACAAATCGTCGCGCAATACCCACCCGCATTCGACTCGAGCAAAATGTGTAGGGTTTGACTCTCAACAACGTGTCACGGAGGCCAGTGCACGAAGTGGCAACAATGCGAATCAACTAGCGCCGCGCGCGTTTCTGGTAGGGCGGTGTGGCAACGTAGCATTACTGATTAAAATAGTGTTACTTAAATAGTTAACGTTATTATAATGTGAATTGGGTAACGTTAGCCAGCCCTGCAATGTAAAGTAAATTTACCGATAAAAAGTAACGTTAATTGGGTAACGTTACCATAAAGTTATGTTATTAAGTAACGTTACATTTTCACTACCGGTACTAAGGTATTTTTATGGTTTTACCGTTACCTAACGTTATTTTATAATGTGAATTGGTAACGTTTTCAAGCCCTGGTTTAAGCCTTTAGTTTTTACATTAATCTGACAAAGACTTAGTGCCAAGAACAGAAATGGAGACATTCTTAATATCTTGATGTCCTACTAGTGTTCGTGACACAAGAGCCTTAAGTTTACATTAGACTTTAATTACCATAGCAATAAATTTCTTACATTTGGAACAGTTTTTTTGGGGTAGTCGTGGTTACAGCTCAATTAGACGATACCGTTTGTTGGCTTTTAGTCTAACTGGCGTAGTCAAGCACTAAAACCATGTAAACACTCGCTGGGAAGCAAACATTATTGGTAAAGGTTTTTGGCTACAGCAGACTAGCATAGCAGGTTTACACTGAAAATAGTTATTTGTTATACAAGGGGTGAAAGTTGTATTTTACGGGCGAGTGTTATTTGAAACACGAGCTAACGAAAGGATTCTATTATTGACCACGAGCGAAGCGAGTGGTTCAAAAATAGAATCCTGAGCGTAGCGAGTGCTTTAATACACGAGACGTAAAATAACTTTCACCCGTGTATAACACAAAACTTTTCACCTCACTACAGCGAGGAAAATAAGAAAAAGGGTGCATTTTGCTCGGTTTCCCGTAATTCCTCAGGTGTTAATACTTCTTCATCACTCGAATCACTCATTTTTAACAAAACAACCTAGAAAAACATGCGAATATTTAATGTTGATATGATGGATGAATTGAAATGAAAAGTTTTGACGTAAAAGGTTTTATTAAATGTCAGATGCGTTTCGTTCGTACGTAGACTTATTGGGCTGTCAGAACATTTTATCCGTTTTTACAAAAAGAATAAAGATTAATGTTGAATGCTGATATTTATGAATTAAAATAAAGTTCTAAGACTATATTTAGTGTTTTTACTCGATGCAATTCATTAATTACGATGTTAAAAATTCTGCACTTTTAACGTTTTACGTTTTGTTAGCTGTCAAATGTCACTTAAGCCACTTGTCACTTATGTCAAAACTCTTTCACCACATGTGGATAAAAAGCGATTTTCACAATAGATATTAAACAAACAAAAAGGGCTTTCCGAGCTAGTGAGGTGAAAAATATTTTGTTATCAGCAACCAAACTTCGTCTACTGGTAACATAAGTTTTGAGACTTCAGAACTAAGGCTTATTACTTTTATTTATACGTAAACTTTGAGTTATAATTAAATAAACTTTATTAGGTAACTCCTAATTTTGGTTATTGATGAAATAGCCGAAGTAGTTTTTTTTTTCAGTGTAAGGGCAATGTGGATGGTGCTTAACCGACACCTTTCTCGAAAACTCGTTAAAAATAATTAACACCAACACCATACACGTTCGTAAGTAAACATAAGAGATGTAAACCACCTATATGAGTCCATAAATATTGGCTGCGTCATAAACCTCGTTGTCTTTATTGTTTTTAAAAAGATACGCCGCTTCAACCTCAATTTATGAGGCTTAAAAGCATTAAATTAGGATCGAGAAGTTTCAGCTGAAACTGTACGGTGATACGTCAGGTCAGCAGTGACCCTTAATAAATTAGGAGGACCTTAAGCTGTCTTTAAACTAGTAGTCCGCCTCGAACTGAGAACTCGCGATTTACTTGCAAACGAGTTGACCAATATAACAAGACCCTTCGGAGGATTTTTTTTTCTCCTTCTAGCTCCATAACCACTTGATCGATCCTGCTCATATACGAACTTACAAATTTTATGTATCTCTGCTACAGCCCCAAGAAATCTCATAAAGATCAGAAAAACGTTACTAAAGTTATCGTCGGACAAACTATCGAAATCAAAAAGCCATCCAAATGCCGAGACGTCCCAGTAGCCAGGTGACAGTTCGGTCTGGAGTTGTTTGTAAAAACTCACTTCGCTTACGCTCCGCGAGTTCGATAAATTATTTAATATAGTAGGGCTAGGGTCTGCTACGGGGCGCGTATGTATGATGTAGTTGATATATGTGTAGGCATCAGATGTTTTGTAGCTGTTTATGTGTTATGTTATGTATTAAATATTTATAGTGCGGCATCAATAAAAATTAAAAAATATTTGGGGACAATTTATAAACCTAGCGCCAAAGCAAGCAAAGCTTGTACAATGGATACTAGGCGACGATAAACATTTTTATTATTATATAACAAGTGTATCTATAATTTAATTTCTGTAATATAAGTTTTACGTAGATCTTGAAGGAACAAAAACAGAACCGCCTGTCATTTTATAAATGACAGGTCACGATTTGTATTTCTATTTGATTTGATATGATTCATCTGGGCGGTAAGATTGATATTAAACCAAACTATTTTCTTGAATCGATCATTTTAATTTCATATAACTTCAATCATACGCAGTTGTATCCATTTAAAGAAACGAAGTCGGAAACGGACGCCATGTCAGAGTCAGAACACAGGGTCATTTGTTAATAAATAATACGAATAAGTAAGATATATGTGAATGCAATCAGGCGGTTATTGACAACCGGAAAATTGCATTTATTTATTTTAGTGTTAAGTCTTACGTGGGTGTCGGTGTAAAGCAAATTGATAATGACGTTTCAATGATTTGTTGACCTTAAATAAAATTTAAACTAAATTTTAATTGATTGGTACTACTATAATACCTATTAATATATTTTGTTCGTTTGTTTGCAGGTAAATATTGGCTTTAGGCAGTTTTGAAGAAATATACCACGTTATGATTTGGGTAAGACGAGTAAAAGCGAAAGTTTAGATACATAAGAAAACACATTCTAATTAGTGAAGCACGATAATTTACTGCACCGCATGCGTGTGCCTATGATGTGTATTGTACAGTCGACTAAAAAGAGATGTATCCACTTTTTCACCTTATTACGTTGTAATAAGGTCCAAAAGTGGATACACCTCTTTGTAGTCGACTGTACATAGTCAGAACTAAGAAAAAAGATTTTCATACGGGGAAAAATCACTAGAATTGGTGGTCCGAATCAAAGATGGCCCACTAACCAGAACAAGAAGTCAATTACCATAGATCCTTTTACGGATTCTTGAACAGATTAAACACTTAAGAAACCGCTAACTTTACAGCTTAATAAAAATCGTGTTTGACTAATAAATGGATTTATTGATGGCTTAAGAGGCCTTATTCCCTATACGCGCATATTTTGCGAAAACCTTAATTTTCTTTTGAGGATATGGCAAAAATACTTAGTGCTTTTAACTTAACTTTTTATGTATATGATAGTCCGTACCTTTATCTAGACGGCCACCGGAAAAAAAATACCATTTTTGAACAAAAATTAGGAAAAACATGGCTTCTCTTGGAAGGCCTTTCCGGAATTTGCAGATATACATGTCGTTTTGTTTTAGGATAACTCAAACATAGAGAACATTTCTTATAAAATTTGAATACAATTTCATTCAGCACAAAATTTTTAAGACGGCCACCGCAAAAAAATTTAAAATTTCATCTTGGATAATAGAGAAAATACTTTCTGAATACTTGTAATTTTTTGATTAAAACAGGGTTACATTAAATTTTTTTCACGGAAGTCCTATTATTATTCTGCCTTAAAAATATAAACATAGCAAAGTCCAACTATGCATCTACCATGAAAAAAAAAATCATTACTGTAACCCTAAATTTACTTATGGTAGAATTTTTTAAAGATGACTCTAAATCCCCTCAAAACTTGACAAAACACACCGCGCCGCCGTCTCTGGCTCAGTATGGAACGAGAGCTCGTAGACGACGGACCTGTGTTAAATCGTCCCGCGCGCATTACGTAAGTTTGCCACATAGCTACACTCAGAGGTCACCTAAATCGGGTAATCTTCTATGGTATTGGCAACACGTAGTGACATGCTTCCATTGCCCTATAGTTGCGAGAAGTATGCAGCACTGCGAATGAATTACCAAGATCCTTACTTTCTTTATTTTATTATTACTTTTCACTTTAATTTTTATTATTTAATTTATTTTTATTTTTCACTTTAATTACACAATAGGCAGGTACATGTCTGTCTCTCAAGCTGTTTTGATATGCCTTCTTGAAGAACTACGCATTATTGTATATAGTATCTTTAATGTATTTGTAGTACTGTTTTGAAAAAATAAGTCCCGCCGAGTTTCTTGCCGGTAATAAGTAATACTTCTCGGGTCAGAGGTGTAGGGTTAGAACCGGTGGTAGTTTCTTTTCTCTCTGACGTTCATAAGTGCATTGTAATGTGCCTAAATTGAAGAATAAATATCTTTTATCTTTTTTATCTTTTTTTTACTTTATTTATTGAGGTTTAGTTGATCACTGATTATGTTTAGTTTACTTTTTTATTATTACTTTGAGCCCTGATGTAGTCCAGGGTCTGATGAAAGAAGTTGGTTACCGGAACTCCTTATCTACTAGGCATAACTCAACCGTGTTTGAGGTTCTTAGACTTAGCTTGAGAAGCAGCATCACGTAAGATGAGGTCCAGGGTCTCATGATGAAGTCACGTGTTGGTCACCGGAACTGCCTATCTACTCATCACAACTCCATCGTGTTTGGGCTCGTTACACTTAGCTTGACGAGCACTCCCGCTTTAGATGAGGTCCAGGGTCTCATGATGGAGTCAGGAGTTGGTCACCAGAACTGCCTATATACCCATCACAACTCCATCGTGTTTGGGCTCATTAGCCTTAGCTTGACGAGCACTTTCACTTGAGATCGGGTCCAAGGTCTCATGATGGAGTCAGGGCTTGGTCACTAGAACTGCCTATATACTCATCACAACTCCATCGTGTTTGGGCTCATTAGACTTAGCTTGACGAGCACTTCCGCTTGAGATGAGGTCCAGGGTCTCATGATGGAGTCAGGAGTTGGTCACTAGAACTGCCTATCTACTCATTTATTTATTTATTTAATCAAACAACACGTTTACATGACATTACAGTATAACTAATGCGCCATGAAACTAATAATCTAATGAGATCACAAAAACATTTTAAAATAACATTAGACAACAACATAATAACAGATTACATAACAGTTGAACATCTTTTATCCATCCCTTCACAGAATTTCAAACATTCACAAAAAGCAGTCGTCCATCGCCACGCAAACAGATCACACTCAGGTACTGATGCCAAGAACGCATTTAGTTGTGTGAGAGCACGAAGGAGTGGCGAGTTCTTGCGCACCTGAGTGCGCGCCTCTGGTACCATTAAGAGATCGCGTTGCCGAGGCCTGAGCGCCATTCTAGGGACGTCGGGAACAAACAGTCGCACCAGACGACCTACCAGCTCTGGACAGTCGGACTCGCCGCGCAGGACCCGACATGCGGTAGTCATCACAACTCCATCGTGTTTGGGCTCATTAGATTAAGCTTGACGAGCACTTCCGCTTGAGATGAAGTCCAAGGTCTTATGATGGAGTCAGTCATTTTGAAACAGACATAATTTTTGAAATCTAGAGCCCCTAATTATCCGAAAACGACTACCATGACGATTTTTCACAAAAGTGTATGCCCGCCATCTTGGATTTTGAAACGGACATAATTTTAGGTAGATTTCGAAAATCGAGTCTACCTATTCATTTCTTCGACACAATCTAATTTTGAAAAAAAATCTTTACAGAAGGTCTAGTTATGACCCCCAGATTCCAAAATGACCACTGGTTCAAAAGTTTATATATATATAAATTATGTATGTATGGATGTATATATCCGCAGCCCGATTCTGTCATCACGATAGCGGTCGCATCTTTGCTCCGATTGCTTTTGAAACTTGGTACAAAAATCGCCCTGGTTGATACCTAGGACAAGTTCGTGAATGGGCGGAATAGGGCCAAAGGGACGGGAGAGGCCTCACCTTTTATGAAATCAGTTTTTCGGAAATAACTTTTTTCCTATGGAAAATATACCATCCGTTTTTCTTTTATATGGCGTGGGACCGGAATATCTATAACTCTTTTAATCATATCTTTAAGAAAATATCGTTAATTTTAGTCGAAATTAAAAAGAAACCTAAATTTTTCTGGAGAAAATTCTTAACTCCTAAACCGTGAATAATTTTATGTCAGCAATATTTTTTATCGAAAGGTCATTTTTTTTTCTAAAATATTCAAAAACTATGTCCGTCGGAAAAATGCAGTTTTCGAAAAAAAATAATAATCTGAAAGTGCGGATTTTGGCCTTGTTTAGCAGGTCAAAATTCTTGTGCGCGACTTTTACTGTTAAATTCATGTTAAATATTACATAGGTCGTACAAAAAAAATTGTAAAAAAAAACTTTGAACTGGTATCCCATGCGGTACCATGCAGCGCCCTTATCCATTCATCCACAAGGACAAGATGCGAAATCTACCAGTGCGTTCCCCTTGCGGGGACGGATTTTTTTAAATCTAGAGCCCCTAATTAGCCGAAAACGACTACCATGACGATTTTTCACAAAAAGTGTAAGACCGCCATCTTGGATTTTGAAACGGACATGATTTTTGAAATCTATAGCCCCTAATTAGCCGAAAACGACTACCATGAGGATTTTTCACAAAAAGTGTATAACGGCCATCTTGGAATTGAAAACGGACATTATATTTGAAATCTGCACCCATCAGTTAGCAGAAAATGACTACCATGACGACTTTTTCACAAAAAGTGTATGACCGCCATCTTTGATTTGAAAACAGACATTATTTTCGAAATCTGCACCCATCAATTAGCAGAAAATGACTACCATGACGATTTTTCACAAAAAGTGTATGACCGCCATCTTCGATTTTGAAACAGACATGATTTTTGAAATCTAGAGCCCCTAATTAGCCGAAAACGACTACCATGACGATTTTTCACAAAAAGTGTATGACCGCCATCTTCGATTTTGAAACAGACATGATTTTTGAAATCTAGAGCCCCTAATTAGCCGAAAACGACTACCATGACGATTTTTCACAAAAAGTGTATGACCGCCATCTTCGATTTTGAAACGGACATGATTTTTGAAATCTAGAGCCCCTAATTAGCCGAAAACGACTACCATGACGATTTTTCACAAAAAGTGTATGACCGCCATCATGGATTTGAAAACAGACATTATTTTCGAAATCTGCACCCATCAATTATCAGAAAATTACTACCATGACGATTTTTCACAAAAAATGTATGACCGCCATCTTGGATTTGAAAACAGACATTATTTTTGAAATCTGCACCCATCAATTAGTCGAAAACGACTACCATGACGATTTTTACAAAAAAATTATACGGCCGCCATCTTGGATTTTAAAACAGACATTATTTTCGAAATCTGCACACCCAAATTAGTCGAAAACGACTACCATGACGATTTTTACGAAAAAAGTATACGGCCGCCATCTTGGATTTTAAAACAGACATTATTTTCGTAATCTGCACACCCGAATTAGTCGAAAACGACTACCATGACGATTTTTACGAAAGAGTATATGGCCGCCATCTTGGATTTTAAAACAGACATTATTTTCGTAATCTGCACATCCGAATTAGTCGAAAACGACTACCATGACGATTTTTACGAAAAAAGTATATAGCCGCCATCTTGGATTTTAAAACAGACATTATTTTCGAAATTTGCACACCCTGATTAGTCGAGAACGACTACCATGACGATTTTTACGAAAAAAGGATGTGGCCGCCATCTTTGATTTTAAAACAGACATTTTTTTCGTAATCTGCCAACCCTAATTAGTCGAAAATGACTACCATGACGATTTTTACGAAAAAGGTGGATGGCCGCCATCTTGGATTTTAAAAGAGACATTATTTTCGTAATCTGCAGACCCGAATTAGTCGAAAACGACTAACATGACGATTTTTACGAAAAAAGTATACGACCGCCATGTTGGATTTTAAAACAAACATTATTTTCGTAATCTGCACACCCGAATTAGTCGAAAACGACTACCATGATGATTTTTACGAAAAAAATATATGGCCGCCATCTTGGATTTTAAAACAGACATTATTTTCGTAATCTGCACACCCGAATTACTCGAAAACGACTACCATGACGATTTTTACGAAAAAAATTATACGGCCGCCATCTTGGATTTTAAAACAGACATTATTTTCGAAATCTGCACACCCAAATTAGTCGAAAACGACTACCATGACGATTTTTACGAAAAAAGTATACGGCCGCCATCTTGGATTTTAAAACAGACATTTTTTTCGTAATCTGCACACCCGAATTAGTCGAAAACGACTACCATGACGATTTTTACGAAAAAAGTATATGGCCGCCATCTTGGATTTTAAAACAGACATTATTTTCGTAATCTGCACACCCGAATTAGTCGAAAACGACTACCATGACGATTTTTACGAAAAAAGTATATGGCCGCCATCTTGGATTTTAAAACAGACATTATTTTCGTATTCTGCACACCCGAATTAGTCGAAAACGACTACCATGACGATTTTTACGAAAAAAGTATATGACCGCCATCTTTGATTTTAAAACAGACATTATTTTCGTAATCTGCACACCCGAATTAGTCGAAAACGACTACCATGACGATTTTTACGAAAAAAGTATATGGCCGCCATCTTGAATTTTAAAACAGACATTATTTTCGTAATCTGCACACCCGAATTAGTCGAAAACGACTACCATGACGATTTTTACGAAAAAAGTATATGGCCGCCATCTTGGATTTTAAAACAGATATGATTTTTAAATTCACACCCTCACCCTTCACCTTAGCCTAAAACAACTACCAGACCTTACCCTCTACCCTCATCTCTTACCATAAGGCAGGCCGTGTGCTAGTTTGCCACCATATATAAAAAAAAATCTACTCCAGATATAATGGCGAACTTAGGTAAAATGCAAATGACCGGTCGGGCCGCTCCAAAATATCTGATGGTGACAGTACAGTCGCCATCAGATATATCGGAGCGGCCAAGGTGGTCACAAATATCTGAACAACGCCTCTATTGTCAAGGCAATAAAGTGCATGTTCAGATATTTTTGAGTACCGTGGCCGCTCCGATATATTTGATGGCGACTGTACATGCACTCTGTAAGGTACAGTTGCCATCAAATATATCGGAGCAGCCAAGGTACTCAAAAATATCTGAACATGCACTTTATCGCCTTGACAATAGAGGCGTTGTTCAGATATTTATAACCACCTTCACCGTTCCGATCTATCTGATGGCGACTGTACCTCCAACAGGCCTATTGATTTTAGTTGCGTATTTAATTCTCTCTTCCATGTAAAAGAAAATAAAAAGTCTGTACAGTCACCAGCATAAATATATGACTGTGAGCAGCCCTGCAAAA
The DNA here is from genome assembly GCA_911728535.1 of Pammene fasciana. Classification (NCBI taxonomy): domain Eukaryota; kingdom Metazoa; phylum Arthropoda; class Insecta; order Lepidoptera; family Tortricidae; genus Pammene; species Pammene fasciana. Next base: position 6,380,546 of record OU452295.1, read on the forward strand.
ATATCTGATTCCCCATTGAGGGCAAAATTATATGACGACAATTACACAGTAAAAATATGTGATGCTTTGTGGCCGGCATAAACATCGGTTTGCATCGATCAGCATAAATATCGGATCAGTCCGCTTAAAAATATTTGATTACCTACTAAAAGCAAAATTATGTGACTACTGTCACCGGTATAAATATCTAACCACTAAGAAAGCTTTATTATCGGATGACCAGTCGGCCGCATAAATATCTGACATAATAACGAAATCAAAACTATGTTATCAGTATACAAAAACAACCTTATCTGCCTGGTATAAAGCAGTAAATGGTATGATTGATCATTCATCAAGACGTTTAATTGATGTGATCCAACGTGAATAACCTTCTTACTACTATCCTAGTCTAACTTTAAAAAGAAACATTAATACGTCAATATGGCATGTCACATTAGAAATAAACAAGTCTAATTATTATTTTGCAGAGATTGATAATAATTACATTAATTCAATGCCATGAATTTGAATAGTGTGTTATTGAATCTACGAGCAATTGAAGCATAGGATTATTTAACTGCACGAATATATAGACCGATCCATTAAATAATTAATGCATTGACAGATTATGTGAGTTGTTTCTTGTTTACTTACAATATTAGGTACTACGTAATCAATAGGTTCTACCGACTTATTAATGCATTTGTAATTTTATGTTGTTTTTAGAGAAATACTGTGAAATCATGGATTACTTGCGGAAGTTGCAAAATCGACCATCCTAAAAATTTTGGCCGTATTCGCGAAAATACAGCTTTATTCAGGATATCGTCTGGAGAGCCCGGAATGGTCGAGTGTATAATGCTGAAGATAAATAGTGCAAAATAAAATAATTGAATATTTACCGTGTTTTATTGCATGTTACAAGGCAGCTGTCAGACAACAAGCGTCAAGCAGGCAACTAGCAATAAGCCTATAAACGGATTTCCGTCCGAGACACAGGGTAGTGCGGACGTCTTGAGAATAGTTTCTTTGTAGTTTGCACATTTTAGTAGTTCAGTGTGTAGTATTGATAGCTATATTGTGCGGTGATCTATAAACAAATCTGCAGCTTATGAAGAATTAGTCTCATAACGCGTGTAGCCACTCTTTAGTTAGACGGACGGTTATCCTGGCTGGCCGCCACGTGTTTGTAAAGAATAGCTATCACTTTCCAAATAACAAAGCCTATACCGAACAACGTTGCCTATATTTTATTAAAAGTAATAAAAGTGAGATTAACGTATATGCTCGACATTGGCAAAATTCCCATTGCTTTAGACAAAGGGAGAAAGCCATTATATATAAAAAAAAGCCTATAAATAAACCTTGTAGTACAGGTAAAGTAAGACTAGATATGCCATTTTGACGGCAAAATATGTACCACATCAATGAAACTTTGCTTTATAACTTTATCTTGGCACTAGGAATAAGGATCTGCCGAGTCCTATCAAAATTTATGCGTACTACCCCCGCCCGAATGGAATGGGCAGGGGGCAACATTTGAAAATTACAAATTTTCCAAACTGGGTAAGTAAAATATCATTTTCAATGTATGTTTTACTCTGAATCGAATGAGACGATTCTCATACTTATAAGATCAATACTTTGCGATATATGAAGGGTTTTCGTCGGGTGAGAATACGTTTGTGCCATACGCCACTTACATTCGTTTGCAGGAGAACGATAAGAAGCAAAAAAAATACTTTTTGAAAAGTTTTACATTTAGGAAATATTTAACTTATTTATCAATTGGACACATATGTTTATTATTTATAATACCATACAAATATTTTAAATATAGTGATAATGATGAGTAAATGTTAAACGTACAATGTATGACATGACATATAAAAGTGTTGGATATGTCACACTTTCGTGATAGTTTTCAGTTAACAGAGTGTAATTATCCTATAGTAAAATGCGGATATGGCACAACATTGTTGAAAAATATCTTTTTTCAAAAACCGATTAGCGTCAGGTATTCCATATTTTATTGTTATTTTAGAAATGGTTTTGCTCAAAAATGGATATGGCACGTATTGTCAGCCGTGGGGGTTGGACGCATACATTTTCGAAGTGCCAAGATAAAGGTATAAAGAAAAGTTCAATTGATATTTGATATACATATTTTGCCTCTAAAATATGCTATTTTCCTGTACTATTAGTTTCGCATACGAATCGTAGGAATAAACCATTTTCAAATTGCATGTTCCTTCCTAGGGGGCCTGTGCCCACGAATAAATTAATCTTATAGCACACGGAAACACTGCAAAAAATGTAAGATATATTTTTTATTCCTTTGAGCCTATAGGATTATTTTAGATAAGCATACGTATATTTTTGAAGTTTTTACTTTAGTCGCGTTGGGCACTTTCTAGTAGGGGGAAATCTTATGAGTTCGCGTCATCGACACCGTCACGAAAACAAAAACGCATCACAAGATTTGCCTTGGGTTGGAAGGCTCGTTCGATAGTTAAACTTATAACCATTCAAATAAAGTTTAATTTTGTGAGTAGTATTTTTCTCTTATGCTTTTAATAATATATTAATCAGAAAATCATCATTGTAAATTGCCTCTAGGTACACATTAAGTCCTATATAAACCTTGGGTGTTAAAGATAGGTCTACCAAATAATAATTACTAAACAGACCCTGAAGATTACGGCATAATTATTATGCCGTAATATTCAGGGTATGTTTAGTGGACTATTTGGTTCTCAGTTTCTAGCTAGCTATAGTTTCTGAAAAATAAGGCTGGGACAGAACCGTAATTTTAGTATGAAAAATTGCATTTTCAAATGTTTTTTTATCGAAACTACTGCACGTAAAATGAAGTCAAAATCAGTCAGCTGTACTAATTTTTTGCAATTTTCTATTGGTACCCCACACGTGTCATACAAATGAAAAATTAAAACCATTTCCCCCTTAAAATATAATTAATCTCCCTAAACTTCCTAAACTTTTGGAGTAAATTGGCTGTGACAGGCGCACGGACACACAAGCGAGTGATCCTATGAATAAGGGTTCCGTTTTTTTTTTAAGGTACGAAACCATATAAACGTGCATATAATTGTTGCTCGGAGTATCAGTAAATGTAAAACCCCGATTAATGTCGATAATTTTAATTCAAACATTATGAAGTTTCAAATTTTAATACTAAAAGCTCTAAGTTTTCACTTCTATCGGCAGTCCCTATGACTGCCAATTTTTTTTCTTAACTTTCATTAAATAAAATCTCGCTTCTCGTAAATTGACGGCAGTCGCACCGAGTCCTAACTGTATGAATAAATCGTAAATATTGTAATGAATCTTTTAATGCAATGAAACAATATCAATTTGAATTTTTGACACATTCACACACACTCACGATAGAAAATGTGAGATAGACATATGCAGTGACACTCCAATGACAAGTCTGCACTCTTTTCGTGGATTGTCAAACAGCTTTTTACAATTAAGACCTCTATGCCAGCTAGATAAGGCTTGTTTTTGTATATTGATAACATAATTTTGATTTTGTTATTATGTCAGATATTTATGCGGTTGACCTTTCATCCAATAATAAAGCTTTCTTAGTGGTTAGATATTTATGCCGGTGATAGTAGTCATATAATTTTGCTTTTAGTAGGTAATCAGATATTTTTAAGCGGACTGATCCGATATTTATGCTGATCGATGCAAAACGATGTTTATGCCGGCCAAAAAGCATTATATATTTTTACCGTGGAGGTGTCGTCATATACTTTTGCCCTCAATGGGGAATCAGATATTTTTGCAGCGCTGCTCATAGTCATATATTTATGCTGGTGACTGTACAACTTATGCGTAAAAATAATTTTGCTTGTATTTGAAGTTGAAAACGATCAAGACTATTGAAGCGTGCGTATCGTCGTTGTTATTGCCGGCGGCCGTGTATTGAGCGCTAACGCCATCTATCGAGTAAGAAATCGTGAAATTGAGGAACGTTCACGGGACTAAGGCCTCTTAACTGCCAGTACAATTTATATTATAGGAGAAATTCACCATATTTGTATACCTGGCGCTTTCATAATTAGTAGTAAACGATGAGTAAAAGTTATTATAAGTATCAAAATCATTCAATTTGGAATCTAAACTCATTGTAATAGACGCTTTAATACGAATGACTGTTGTACCGTCAGCCAAAAAAGTGGACTACCACTTTTCGACTCTATTCATCAAGTAATAGAGTCGAAAAGTGGTAGACCACTTTCTTGGCTGACTGTATATCTATAAACTCGCACTTTAAAAGGTAAAGGTACGAGTACTAAAAGAAACCGTTGTACAACGCCTTTGAGTCTAAAATAGCAATAGCATTCGACCTATTTAATGCTTTTTTGATTTAAAAGACTTAAGAGAATCGAAGTTATGATATGAGTTTTGTGTTACATAATGCACAATTTATGTTTTTACGCACTTAAAAAGCCGATAGCGTAGGGCCTACTGAATATTATAAAAATATATGCTCTTAGTAAATAGGTACGGAAGAAAAATAGTTTATTGTATATTTTATTCTGAGAACATAGGCTTAATAAATAATAAATACAACCCATTCTTGATCTCTATTCAACCAGGATCAACTATAATAGTGCACTTAATGCTAACATCAAATGAGCCAGTACAATAGACCTAGATACAAGGCCAAAAATAGAGGTCGATCATAAGAGGTCGTTACATTAATTATAATTACACATTACTCTGTACGCTAGATCTTATCTGTTGTCTGATGAGACGTTAAAGGTCGTATAGTACTGTAAAGGGGAAGAAATGCCATTTTCAACCGACTTCACGATTTCGAAGGAGGTTCTCAATTCGTCGGGATCTTTATTTTTTTACTATTTTTTTTAACTTATTTTCACCGATTTTTCGAAGACGGCTGAACCGATATGGATTTGTTTTATGTTTGAAATAGTATACTTCACAGTTGGTCTCATTGTCACCAGGTCCAGAACTGATTATGGGATTTTGGAGAAATCGAGGAAACCCTTACTATTATAGGCACACCTATAGTGATTTCAGTATTTTACAGCAACCTGGGCATTTCTTCTTGGTAAAGCGGAACCCTAAATGAAGTCGGTTCTTTTTTTGTTTAAAATTATAATTTTATCGTTCACTAGAGGGCCCACAAGATCGACTGGGCTACATACTCAATTAAGGATTAAACTATTAAGTAAAATGGGTTAAAGTGACCGGAGACTTTTCTTAACGGACTGAAATACATGAACGAGACTTACAGCTTTTTAGAATTGTAAATTGTAATTGTAATAATTGGTTGACATCTGACATGATATTGCCTTGTCGAAACCTTGACATCGAAGAATGCTGTAACGGCCTGTCTGACAAACTGACTACCGTTATCGGCTTGTTATATAAATATTATGCTTGTATCAGATCGCTATCATTCTGATGTTTATCTTTGGTATTGTTTTAATAAAGTATAAAGTGTAAGTAGCATTCATATTATATTTGTAACAACATTAAACGACAAGATAAATAAAACGCCTTCAGAAAATTTTATTACTGAAATGACTCCACGGTGGGCCGTAAAAAAATATTGTTTAAACTCGTAAAAAGGGTCGTACGATTTAAAAACGTTCCATTTGGGGCCCGGAAACATAACCGAATATTGCCGATAGCCGCTAAGGCCGCGAATATGGCGTGCGGCCGGAAGTGCCCAGGAGAGGCCATTACTGGGGTTTATTCAAATTTTCGCCGTTCCCACGGGCTTGCGCCTGGTACCGCCTGTGACGTAGGCTTTATGCTGGGTGTAGACCGGAGCCACCACTTAGCTTTACGAATCTTATTTACGAAATATCATTTGATACCTACCGGCGCTTTGTTATTCTTTGGGTTGCGAGTGGACCCCAGGTTCATTTGAGCTGTTGCAAAAACTGGAACAGACACTAGGAGTGATACTTGAGTGAGCGACCAGGAATCCAAGGGTGAAATCGTTGCGCGAATTAGATGGTTGCTGGTTGTTACAAAACTGGAAGTATATTGGTTTACCTGACTCTTGGAGGGTATCGCCATTGCCTAATTGTTAGTGGGATCACACGGCCAATTAGGAATCCGTCGCCAACGTATTATGGCCAACAGTTTACTTGTAATTTGTTCGTAAACCAAATTTCAAAATCAGGCCACAGAGTGAAAATTTTGAGAGCTCTTGTTAAATGGTGTTTCAAAATATTCCTTCGAAGCCACGCTATGTTACGTTTGCATCTCAAGAATTCTGCTTGTTCCAATTCCAAGCTCGCTCGCTAGTCTGTATCCAGCATAACAAATAACACAATTATCTCTCAATTGAATATAGCTCTTAACGATTTGAATTTTAAGATGTTTGTCGCGAAACGTACATTTCATGAAGAGATCGGACAATTTTATTTTATTGCATGGAAATTTAAATATGGACGACTATCCGTAATTATTGATTTCTTTTGCTCGCTAATTATTAATTGAAGCGAAACTGTTTAAGTTTGATTTTTTTGACACCAGTATCGTTTGTATTTACTGTACAACATAATAGGTACGGGCCTGGGTTGCCTAAATCCAACTACATAGTTTTAAATATGTCTGTAATGTTAATTGTTTGTAGTTCACAGTGCCTTGGTTGTATAACTGTAATGCTGTGTAACTTATTTTAATAATAAAATAAAATAAATAAATAAAATAAATGGACTTTAACTGTTGAACCATTTAGGGTTCACTTTACACTGGACATTTTATATAGATAGTATTAAATAAAAGAAAGTAGCTTGAACTTGTCACTTGAAAGCAGCTGCAACTGCTGCAAGTAGCAGTAACAGGACACTACTTTCAATAGAACCGCCCTGCAAAAAAAAATACGGAAAATCCAATCTTCTTCAAGTATAAAGAGACACTTCATCCATAGTCCATATCCTTGACATACATCATCATCTTCCTATCGTATGTCCCGGATATGTGCCAGGGCTTCGGATCCTAGGATCCGCTCGTTTGAATTTGCGTAGGCACTAGTTTTTAAAAAAGCTTCTGCCATCTGTCCTTTCAACCCTGGGAAACTGATGGGCTTGGTTGTGATTAGGTCCGGTTTCCTCACATCCTTACAAAATCCTTGACATACATAAGCTCTGTTCTAATTATCACATTATATGTTGGTATATATCTCTATGGCTAAGACATGACAAAGCATTTAAAGTCCTCCAGCAAATTAACAATAACCTATTTGTAATTACTCCCAAACTGTGGGATTAAACGTACCAAACAGTAAACCCGCATGTCGTCATGCTTTGCCCCGAATGTATGCGGGTGATAATAGGCTTTATTAATTATGTTGCTGATTTTGTAACGCCCCTGAATCCCAGATATTAATACCCTATAAAAAAACATGAGCTATGCTCCCCTTTCGGACCACAAGCTGACTAGACACACAAAATAACTGACTTCAGGTTGAATGTTGAGAAAAAATTTTTGGGCCACTGTTTTGCGCCCGTTCCAAGCTGTAGCGTCCAAAAGTTTATTGTTTTAATAATGTTTTCTATTATGTAAAGATCTTAATGACTCGGCTGATGATTATGCCCAAAATTATTAGATTTCATTGTCTTTAAAAATCAATGTAGATGATTATTAAGGCTAGAACTCTGAGATTAACTATTTTAATATCCGACTTGAGAGTTGATTGAGCGCCCGAGTAAGCGACTATAATAGAAGCAAGTATGCTTTGTCGACCACGTTCTTAAATGTCTAGCTACGAATACTACCTATTAAAACTTCTACAGATGAACCAGACGCAGGAGTGTCCAGGACAGAGGACAGACACTATGTCCTGTCAGCTAAGTCAGCTTTAACCATCATATATTATAATACTATAACGTATTTGCCCCCATAGTAATAAATTCCAATATGTTTAAGTAGCATATTTAAAAATGCAAATGAAGTCTGAATGTGTTATAATCGTAAATAACGGTGGTTAACGCCCATCTGATTGTATGCGCAGTTCGACTTTTGAGGAATGACAGCTGTCGGCGCCGTTTTTAACGTTAATCTGATGATTAACCCTCATTGATGCAAGACGTTCTTTTAGATTGGAAGATAGAACTCATGAGTAACTATGTAAGTATTCATAACGATCAACGGTTTGAAAGGTACAAACAAATGAATCAAATAACCAGTGAAGTTTTAACAACATTGATTAGGCAGGTAGGTATCTTTCCAACAACTAAATATAATCGAGAGTGGGGACAAATCAAGTTAGTCGAAGGGCAAGCTACGACTAAAGAAATTCAAACTTATACATTACATTAATAGTGTTTGGGCGCGTTCTGAGTAATAATAATAACTTATTTGCAGAGATTCTTTGAATTGTGTTTTCAAAAGCCATAGGTAGGTACTAAATCTCTTTAACTAAATTGGCTTCTTATTTGCATCTGAGTTCTCATAATATACTTTGATATAAATCGACCTGACAGTGATATTAAAGGTCGTTTAAATTTTTGTCACCAATATGACTAGATGACGTTATGGTGGTAATATTTAAAAATCTTATCAAACTATAAATAGGGGCTAATACAATAAAATACATTTACTGTAGTATATATACATTTTATTCTCATTTTAATTATAATCTGCGTATGAAATTACTTGTTTGAAATTATATTGTAAAATAAATACAAGGCTGCAAATTTCTGTTTAAATATTTCAAGTATACAATACAAAGAGTAGTAATTTATGTACTTTTAAATTACTATAGAAAAAAATGAACTTTTTTCATTAACTTAATTAGACAGTAACTATTTGTTATATTACGATTTAACAAAATGAATCCCAAGTTGTTCCAACGGGAAATTAAGGGTACAGTCAGCATCAAATATATTGTAACACTATGGCTATTTCATCACTATGGCTAGTGATGAAATAGTTTGTATGATGTGACGAACTATTTGACTACTCTAGTTACAATATATTTGATGTTGACTGTACACGGGAAGAATAGGTTTAGTAACTTTAATAACAATTTGAGCTATCGGACTTTTAAAGTTTGAAACGACCATTTGATTAACTGTACTATTTACATAATTACATGTTTTTAGATGCGTAAATAATGTATGTTAATATGTACAGCTGCTGAGACAGAAGTTGTTATAGTTCATTGCGAGCTTCTACGTTTTGAGATAAAAGTATCATTTTCCAAAAATAGTGATTAGCTAGACATATTCTTTCCCTCGTCCCTGTACTGATCAATATTTTCAGTGACCTTGGGATATATGTACGTACATTGTACCTCTACGATCAAATTCGTTTTATGAACAGATACGGGTACTTCTACAGCTAAAATCTATGATATGTCATTATTCTATATTCACCTTACTTGGCTACATATATTAAAAATTAATTGAAGGAATGTTTACAAAAAAAACATAACTGCTTAGAGCGGTTGTCACTTTTTTAAGAACATTGTTAATCGTTTCAGGTGTCAACCAGTGTAGTCAGTTACATATGTTGTTTTTGTAAACATCCCTTCAATTGTAAGGAATGAACTAAAATTTAAATATGTTGCAATTATAATTGGTCACTTTTTCCTTTGTATATGACATCTTTATACATTTATAATTTATACATATAGTAGTGTGACTACTTAAAATAAACAAATCAAAATATTCATTAAAATAATTTGATTTGTTCTTTCAGTTCTATGTTGCAATTACTATATATTTCAATTATAATATACAGCATTACACACATACAAATGTAAGATATTTATAAAATATATTACGGGCCTTATTTATATAAATTATGCTTTGGTATCAAAAAGTGTAATGTAAATTACAATTTAGAAACCATTTTTAAATTACTATAATTATAATTATCACAACACACGAATGTATCACATTATACATCTATTGTAGTATTAAATACAATTGGTACGCGTCTCTCTCTACCGTATTATTTTCTATAATTGCGTAATTATTTCTGTAAATCCTTTGTACTCTCATTAATATAATTCCGATTAATATGTGCTAAGGGCGAATTACTAATTATTTTAACGTTATTTCAAATACTCGCCGCTCTTTGCAAAACCAAAAAAACAGTTCATACGATTTTACAGAAATAACTTTTAAATCAAGCATATTGATAATATAACTTAATAACTATCTTACTATATACTAAATACTAAATTTGAAACTTTGGCTGAGGCCAAAAGAACGAACACAAAACATTAAATATAGTAAAGTATTGTTTCCGCCACGGCTGCGGCTCTCAAAAGGGTTCAACTCCAGATTAAAAAGGATTACTCGGCGAAAAAGCCTCTGGACCGCCATTAAAATATTCCAATGATCTTATTATTACAATATAATAACAGTCCTTTGATGCCAATCTTTGACTAGAAATTAAAAGATCACAATTTCAACTCCTTTGAGAATTCTTACATTTTAAATTAAAATGCATTGAATTGAGCAACTATTCCAATTAAAACTACTAAAGAAGTTTTAACTCTTTGACGAAAATATGTTGAAGAACTTCGTTTTGATGTTCAAAAGGGTGGTGAATGAACGTTTGACTTTCTTCTTTGGCGTCCTGTCGGGGCATAGGAAGGGCTCTGAAAACGCTTTGTACATCGACGAGCTGACCGGCATCACTGGTTCTTGCTCCTTTGGCAACTGGTATTTGTACTCCTTCACTACTTTCTCTTCATTGGGATCGTATCTGTACAAGACCGAATACGTCCTTTTGACTTTCTTTGGGACTCTGGTGACGCTGTCAGTTCTGACAGCTGTCCGCTCGCTCTTGCAACGCTTAACCTTATTCCTGCCGTAGTAATCTTCAAAGTTTTCTGCATCCACGTACACAATCCTTTTCCCCAAAGCTTGCTCTCTTTCTTTCTTTAAACTCTTCCATGAGGCAATGACTGATTCTCGACGGAAAGTGCGGTTTGGGTTGTGACGGCTAATGCAATATGTCTGATCCTCCTGGATATTTGAGGTGTCCTTCAAGGGAGATCCTCTCGGACTCGGGCTGTAGTCGATCTCGTAGTCATCTCTCGACACCTGAAACGACAAAATGTAAAGTTAGTTTCTCTTAATCTTCAATCTACAAAGACATGGTCATTATTCTCTTGGCCTGTCACATAAACTACGAGAGATCTTGAGAATTATTTAAAATAACAATAAAATAAATTTGGTACGTGACTGCGAGCGCGTGCAGGGCTTAGCTGTCCCTTTCTGCGGCCAGCGGTTTTTATTAGCCGTCTGGCTGACGTCATTGTGGCCCTTCGGTGCCCACATGTCTAGCGCCACCTGTCACCAGCATATGCCCCGAAGCCCTTGCTCGCTTCGTCGATTCTACCCATGAACTGTCTAGGAAGTTTACTTTAAAGCAAGAGTAATTGTCGATTAGTCACGGCTTATCTGGATTTTTCTTTTGTCGAGAATCGCACGTAGCCACAGTGCTCATTTGCTCAAGGCACGACATAACCATCTAACTCAAGGTTCAGATGTGATAAATGAAAGAGTCATCAATCTCCTGAAATATTTTGTTTACAAATCGTTTGAAGTAAAAGCTCTCGCGTTAACTGCCCGAATAACCGTTGTTGCCCAACTCCTGAGTGCGCTCTCAAATTTTGTTTTTCATGTTGCGGGTATTTTGAGTCTTCATGTTATGCAATGGTTTTTTTATGGGATTTTATTTGGATTCCAGAATGTTGCAGAGTGGTCAAATATTTTATAGGTCAGGCACAGAAATAGAACGTTTATTATTAGAGTTCATTAGTGTTTTAGAGGAGTTATTAATATTGTGCCTACAGCTCATTGTTCTTTAGGTTTCGTAACCGAATATAATCTGTCCGGTTAGGAGACCTAGTTTCGGGCCATTTGGTCTTATCTTGGTAACAATTAATTTCAAAACCCGTTAGAAAGGTCACCGTTTACCAGTGTTTGGTTTTAGAACTCCGGCCTAATTCTTAAAAACCGTTACACCTTGAAACGATATATCTCGCGTCCGCTTGACGCGACGGATCTGCTGTTGTGACAGGCTGTATTGTGTAACATTATTTTTAATGGGTGCCGAAAAAAAGGTGCACTCGCGAATTCGGGTCGAGAAATGGGGTCACTGAAAATAGATGTTCTAATCCCGGTGTTAGTTAACGGTCTAATTAACACTTTAAATTAGGCTACAGACATTATCTAACTTGTATATTTATTGTTTCAGGTAAATATTTACTGGAAAAGAGGAATTTCCTGCAAGTGTAAGTCTGGCCTATGCGCCCCAAATTGTACGCGACTAGTATGTCGTAATATGCGTTCGTATAATATTTCTGTCTTACGTTGTAACTATTCCTGGACCTTTATTATAGGACTGAAGGTGATACAACCTAAAGTTAAATTCGTCAACCGTCTATTCTCGACATTCTTGAAAACGTTCAATGCAACGACTATTTTTAAACAGTTGCAACGTCATACAAAACTGACTAGTATAAATATTTATTCTATCCGTGACCTGACACGTTTCGGTGATAGTAGTAGTAGTTTATTGATTCGTGTTCTCAGTTATTGTAATTTGAGCTCTCGATTTTTTATTTTAAAGTTGAGTTTGTTACGGTGGAGCAGCACCCACTTTCCGGTACCGTTACCCGTGCATATGCGAATGTTGTGCAAAAAAAGCATTACCCGCGCTCGAACGTGTTTTTTTGCGATTTACAGCTACGCTATTTTGCTGAGTAATCTTTTAGCTAGATTTTATATTTCTCCAGCAATTTTTAGACTTTGCAACTATTATTTTAACGGCAAATGCAGCGTACACTTTTTAAGTTTCCAATTTAGCAAACTTTGGCTCAAGACTTTAAATTCAAGATTTATAAGCGTAATATATTTTGATGTTTTGTCTAAAATGAAGTCCCAAGTAATTCTCGTTTTACACATGTTTCTAGTTGATGCTTAAACTTTTGCCGTGTGTATGTTTTAAAAATGACGCAAAAGGAGCATACAATCGTTCCACGATCGGAAGGTCGTTTCTGATACGTAATCGATTTTGGTTCTATTCTGGCCATTGCCAAGTATTCTAGTGCGGTAACTAGCAAGGTTAATAACCGATTGATATCGCGACAATTAAAAATAGTTGTGACGACATTCTGACTAACAGTTACCTACTTGCCCACACAGTTTTTTACGTATGAAAATCAGGATGAGTAACGCTTTTTTTTACAATATTGCACCATTCGTTAAGGACGTTGTACTATTAACCCCGAGTAACATTACTTGAAAGTTGTAACAAGTTCTATCATGTCGAGATGAGATAGTTTTCCTTATTCTTACAACTTTTTTATTTCGTACATTTTTGTAGCAATAAATTCTCCATCGTTCGGCCTTCGCAGAAAGTGAAAAAAGGTTGAGGAAAAAACATTTCTATATACATGTGCTTCCAATTACACCAATAAAATTTAAATGGAATCCATGTGTGATGAATTATTTTTCTAATCTCGTTAGTCAGATCAGATCGTGATTTTATCAGATCTAGTCTCTCTACTTTCGAAACCATGAACCGGAATAAATAGCAAATGACAACTATTATTAGACATCGTTACAACAGCATTAAAACTCTACGTATAGAACGTCGTATGTGACTGCATTTTCGGAGTTACCTACGCCCTTGTTGCATCAACGTTTTTGCAAGTACGGTGAAAGTACCAAATTCGCCAGGCGAATTCATAAATAACAGAAAAACCGGTATCAGGCGTGATGACAGCATGTTTATTTTACACTTTCTAAACTGAACAATATTTCAATAAGTAATAATTATTCTTTGTCAATAATTTTACATAACTGCTTGTCTTATATTTAAATAAGCCTTGGAGCTTTCTATAAACATTAGGGTTATCGTATTTTCCCGCTTAAAAGTCGTAATGGTGATTTAAACTTTTACGTCCCCAGGGCAAAATGATAATTAATTTTATTTTAAACGTTTTTAATTATCTCTAATTAAAACTACATTAATCTTCCATAGCTCCGAATTAAAATCATAATGAATTGTTAATCTCTTCGTAATTAAACGAAATAATTAATAGCCCAATGAACTTAATTAACAATTCGTAATTTGCGTTAATTGAATTAGCCGATTACAAAACAAAATTAGATTTGTAGAGCAACCAGTCAAGGTTGCTGAAGTTCGAAAGTTCGACTAACCTTTAACTTTAAAATGTAGGTACACCGAATAAAATGGATTCCCATTTAAAATGGACGTAATCATTATTATTAAAGTCTCAATTGGGCACGGAAGATCGAGTCTAGACGTTGATTAATTCGTATCAAACCTTCACAAAACCGTGAAAGCCACAATGTCAAGTGCTTTAAAAGTAATTCCATATTCAAACGCGCTCGGTTCAATGCTTGCCTTCCGTCTGATTGAAAAGGGCGTTACGTCTGTATGGCATCCAGTCGCTTACTGCTTATAAATATTAAGTCGTCAAACATAGACAAGTCAGTTGCCTTTTAAGAACATTAAACTGACCATGCACTTGCGTAATAGCCGGCTGCAACTGTTCCGTAATACAAATAAGCCACTATCAACTTTAAAGGTCGTATAAACCAACGAGTGGACTTCTAGTAGGCACCTTTTGGAGCTTAGTTGATTGTATTGACTTGTTTATTACATTGAGTCGTTGACACTTCACACGCACCAATTAAGAAACTTGAACTTACCACGCTCTCCCAACTAGCACCCAGCACAGACTTGTCCAGCATCTTGGTACACTTAAACTTCACTGATTTCCAGCCAAAAGTTGAGTAATACAATTGTTGACACGATTCACGCGTGAAGCTGAGATTTGGCACGACGCTCTCCGCTTGAGCTGTCCTGAACGACTGAAGCGTTCCCGATACAGCTTTTTATATATAGTACGGGAACGGTCAGGAAGCCGCCCCCCAAGTACTAAGTATTTCGGGTGGGGGTTCGGGGAAGCCCGTCTAAATGCGTCTAGTGCGTTGCACCCAACTTAATCCCGATTCGCATTCATTATCTATGCGAAGACAGTTCGCGGAGTATGAGTGGCCCCTGTTTCCGGG
Source organism: Pammene fasciana (assembly GCA_911728535.1). NCBI lineage: Eukaryota > Metazoa > Arthropoda > Insecta > Lepidoptera > Tortricidae > Pammene > Pammene fasciana. Next base: position 6,395,614 of record OU452295.1, read on the forward strand.
TACTTGGAATCATGGCTTAAATTTGAAACCGTTGCAAATGTCAAAGAAACGATGTCACTTAAATAAGGAAGGTTTTCTTATTGCCTATAGAATATCAAGCAAAACGTCGCTCTTGTCGTTAAAGCTCTTCCTTTTTCTGATATTCATAGACAGGTTTCATATCTTTCCTTGAAAAATAGCTGTTGAACTCCGTTACTACAGGCAGTTTACTTAGACCCTAACTTGCATAACTTACGTTGTACGCTGTTGTTGTACAGTCGCCATCAGATATATCGGAGCGGCCAGGTTGATCACAAATATCTGAACATGCACTTTATCGCCTTGACAATAGAGGCGTTGTTCAGATATTTGTGATCACCTTGGCCGCTCCGATATATCTGATGGCGACTGTACTTCAATCGCGGCTTGAAGTATGCAGTCACGGGCGACAATGTAAAGTCATGCTGGAAGATACAAGTCAAGTAGCTTTATCTGCATTTATTTCACCATTCTTATCATTGATTGCTAACGCAAATAATAAGGCTAGAAGGCGTGTCTATCGGCACGTAATACGCGTTGTTTACGACGTGCAATGTGGCCTAGTTGTCCCTAGACCGGGGTTTCGGGTTCGCCGTACGAAATAAACATGTATTTGATGAAATCTACACTCTTTTTACTCATCAATCTTGATGAGATGATGTATTTGTGACTATGGATCTCTGTCTAGTCATGACTGGTTTAGTCTCGATTTATTTATTAGAAAAATAATGCTTGTTTAGTAGATGAAAAATTACATGCTAATACAAGAATTGGCATAATAACTTTCAGTAGCATCTTCTTCTTCCTAGCGTTTATCCCGGCTTGGGGTCCGCTTGACAACCTAATCCCGTGAATTGCCATAGACACTAGTTTTTACGAAAGCGACTGGCATCAGACCTTCCAACCAGAGGGGAAACTAGGCCTTTTTGGGATTAGGTCCGGTTTCCTTACGATGTTTTCCTTCACCGAAAAGCGACTGGTAAATATCAAATGATGTTCCGTACATAAGTTCCGAAAAACTCAGTGGTACGAGCCGGGGTTTGAACCCGAGACCTCCGGATTAAAAGTCGGACGTCTTACCGCAAGGCTACCGGCACTTTTCAGCACTTTCAGTAGCATGTAGATTCATATTTTTAATCCCATTCTAGGCAAGTAATTTTAAACTATATACTTATATTATATGTCATATACAAAGGAAATAGTGACCTAGGCCTCCGGTACCCAGGGCTGGGATCGAACCAGCGTCAAACGCCTTAACCACTTGGCCACCCTGATCACAGCAGCACCGGTCGAATTCTCCCATGTCCATATATTCAATCTTTGTAAATGCTAAGACGCATTTGGTCAATCATCGAATTCTAAGGTACAACATTATGAGTTGTTACCTTCAATCCAAACTCTTAGAAGTTCATTGAATGCGAGAGAGATGGCGTTATTGGGATGGATGGAGAATTGAACGTTAAAACTATTTTTTACTTTGATTAGTATTTTGTTTTGTTACCACAGGCTCAAATTTCTATAGTTAATAGTTTGTTAGCACGTGTTCTGTTTGCAATGACTTAATGCCTCATTGATGCCGTCAGTATACGCTATACGAAGCTCGAGAGAGTATTTACGATGGGACCGGCCAGTGTTATTTTTATTGACGATATAATGAAAAGGCGGTGAAAATAAAATGTAATAATGTCACTCAAATAAAATAGACAAAAATCGTATAAAAAGCATAGACAACAATATTAATTAATATGTAAAAAAGGTAAAAACTATCTAAAAGCTTGTGCAGTCTTGCACATTTATGTTAAGTCGCAGTATTTATATAAGGATTTTCTAGCCAGAAAACCCGTTAGCTTAGGTGGCCGAATCCAGGAGCATAACCAACCCTTAACCCATTTAATGCTAAGCAGTTTTATATTTAACCCTTCAAGTAGTTTTCAATCTGAGTTTACGGCGCTTTTACGAGTCGCCATCATGGCACTCCGGCGCATTGACGTCATGAGCTTGCTGTATACATGCAGTTCGGCAATCATATGCAAGAATAATATTTAGCGTAAGAAATATGTCAACAATATATCAGCAGCAGAATTAGCTAAGCGAGTTGTTCAAAATTATCGCACGCTCTTATTATTTTGACAATAAGCACGTGCTGTGATCATTTTGATCAGCATTCTCGTTTTTTGTAGTTAGTAATCTGTCTGGCTGTTTTTTCCCCCAGATAGCTTCATCTGTGCCAGTCTGGACCAATGTCACTTTAATACAAAACTACAAGTCTAATTTGCTATTTATAGTAATCCCAATCATACCAGAGTGGACAATGAACTGAATGAATAGGAAAGGTGTAGATACTGAGATGACGAATTACAGGAAGATATGGAAGAGGAAAATATACTCCGCCAACCCCAAATAAATGGGATAAGGGCAAGCCAATAATGATTTCAGCTAAACAATCACTAAACAACAGAATGAATGGGTAGAAATTGGGTAATAAAACCAGATACTCGATAGGTATAAGTCTAACGCTCGCGGATGACAGAGATGGATGGCGTGCAGGTATTGTGGAAGGCAGAAGGTTATGTGATGAGACCTGGTTCGAATCATTGGCTGGAAAGAGGTTGCGTAGGCAGCATACCGATGCTGGGGCCTCTGAAGTCAACTTTTCCTGCCAGAAGTGTGGAAAATCGTGTCGTTCCCGTATCGGTCTTTATAGCCACCAAAGGCGTTGTCTCAGCAGTGTTCATGTTTAAATCGTCTGCAATAGACGCAAAGGCCATTGATGATGATGATAAGTCTAAAATATAGTTTGGTCTTTCACGTCATTGTCATGTCATCATAACAGTCGACATGCGCTCGGAACTCTTCGGCAAAAGGAGTCGTATTAGTTGCCACTTCTACGCATTTACGTTTTGAATGTTTCACATCTTGTTCTCTGGTATGAATTGACCGTATCCAACTGACACATGTTAGTTTATGCTTCAGCACTTTACCGGCAGCCATCAAGCTCTCTTGCGCATTGACGTCATCACAAGACCCCCTTTCTTCGCCATCGAATTCCAAAACAGCACAAGTATCTCTTGAAGCCTTTGTAGATATGGCTTTTTAAAGTAATGCGGTAGTGTAGTTGTAACTGCGTTCTGCTTCATGAAGTGGTTTACAGTATTGCAGTGAGAGTTAAATTTTATCTCATGCGTTTGTCTGAGTACGTCCTATTATTAGTTTATTGACTCATTTTAAAACATAGTTACCTTAATAATATTACCAGAGTTAGTACCAGAGTCAGAGTTCAGTTTTAGTATCGTGAAACCAAGGAATACTATTTTAAAAAGTCACTTATTTCTGTATCGCTTGTTTTAGCACGACGTTTATATCATATTTTATACATCCCAGATCAAAATTGTTACTAGTTAGGTTTAGTATAGTTTTAGCTAATAGCTAAATATCGATTAGTGTACGGGGTTTACAGCACGTACCACTTGTTTTGAACGCGAAAGAAACGCACGAGTTCCCGTGGCCATGAGCGATGCAGTATTATCGAAGAATGTAAACAGAACATGTTTTTGAGAGGGATTAAAAAACATAGACGATATATTCCTGTAGTTTACAAATCACTTGGATACGTCTTGATATCTTCCTTTACGTTCATCAAAGGAAAAAATATACGTTCTGATATTGACAGCAAAGATGACCTTGGTTAAAAAGTTCAATGCGCGTCCCGGTCAAATCAATTTGTTTTTTGAATTTATCAATGAAGTATTTCAGTTATTGCACATGCAGTGACGTAGTGTGAGCATAGATCGACATATTTGAAGGACTTCGATGTCACGCCCCTTATAACCGTCAAACTTTTAATAAAGTTTTTGTGAACTTTATTATTACTATCGACGTTGTTGAAGCGCCTGGCTCTAACTTTGCACTCTTGAAGATTTAATAGGTCAAAAAGATTTAATAAGTCAAAATTGTCTTCGTCACATAGCAGCGGACAGTCGCCATCAAATATATCGGAACAGGGCGAAACGGATCTGGTTTACTCGGGTTACCCTGCTCGTTTATTTAATACTAAGTAAATGACACGGTACAATAACCTTTGTTTAATACCTCATACTCTTAATCTAAACAAAGTAAATTTTATGCGTAATTTGGCTTATAGTTTACACATGTTTGAACAATGTCATTGTCCTATCGAAAGACTACATTTACGAGCTGCTAACTGGCGTAATAAAATTACAGCATTACCTCGTTGGAGGCTGGCCAAGCAACAATGTATGCCAACAATGATGGCTAAACGTGATCTTTGTCGAATTTTAAATGCTATTTAAGGTGGTAATGGATACATTTAAAAACCTGTTTCTCCCTTTTCTCCCTAAAACTCATTTTTCAACCAACTTCAAGATTTCGAGGGAGGAGGTTCTTAATTCGTCGGGATTTTTTATGAATGTTCGCCGATTATTTGAAGACGGCCGGACCGATTTGGAAAATTGTCTATATTTGAAAGGCCAGACTTGACAGTTGGTTCCATTGTCATCAGTTCAGGATCTGATGATCCTGAGAAGGATCCTGGAGAAGTCGAAAATTTGGTTGTGGTTCCATGGTTCTTAATAGGTAAATATTGTGATGAAAACTGTGAGCTCATGTAATGCTAAGTTCAGACTTATTCTCTACATATGGTGTACGTATGATAAATTGTACCTGCTGAAAGTCAACGTCTACAATACTTAACACTGATTTAGACTTTCACGGTTTTTACTCATAATTATTTGTAATAAACGGGACTTAACCGCGTATATAATTTTTAAATTACCTTCGACGTTTCGAGGACGACATTGTCCCCGTGGTCGCGAAGAAAGACTGGCTCCAGTTGACATCAACATCTTCTAGCCGCACAATACTTTTACAATATTTTCTACAATACTTTTTTTCAAAATTAAGCAAAATGGCAATGCCTGCACCAAATGTTATGTTTCGCTCCTTGCTTCTCGAGCGCCTCTAAGCGAATATACGCACACATACACACAATGTAGGTACACAGCATTGGAAAACGCCTCGAAAATACTCATTTCATGGTCCAATACATCTGTTAATGTAGTGTAAGGGAGACGTGGTAAAAAACAACCACGAACGGCTAGATGTACTCGTATTGTATGGGCCGGCCATTATAAAGTTACCCAAGAGATTAGGTAGGTAAGTTTTTAATTAAATATGCTAGCTTTGTAACATACTTTATTAAAATGTATTTTTAGAAGCTGGGTGTTTATTTATTTTAGATTTAGATTACAGTTGTGAACTGGAATAGCTGCCATAACGAAGGACACATTTTCCTTCAAGGCGAATCAAGGCCTCTGGACCGGTGCTTCAAAAATAACACTTGTATTCAGCAGAAGTGGTCAAATGAGCTTTTTAAAGTGATCATGACACGCTTTTTTATCTTGACTCGAGCTCATTGTAAACATGCGTGCTGTAGGAAACCTGGCGGTTGAAACTTAGTCAAGCCGACGGGAATCGTGTTTTATGGACGCGCCGCCACTGGTAAGCATTGTAACCGTGTCGCGCTAAGTCAGTATTAAATCGAGGTGTCTTTGTGCAAGTTTTTTGTTACAAATTCTGGAAGGAAATATAGTAATAATGATAATTATTGTAATCAAAGTTAAAGGGAAGATCTCATACCATTTTCGCGTAGCGGCACGGAGTTTAGTGCTGTACTGTATATGTATAAATCCAGCTATTATTGGTTTCCAATTTTGTTCTCGTATTTACGACCGTCAGACACACCCTTTCGGTCGATCGCGCGGGATGATCGCTGATAGATCGGGTCGGAAATAGACGGATACATAAATAAAGCTTTTGATACGGCACGAGTATCATTGGATGCTGTTTGTGTGTTTTATGATTCATACGGTTTGGTGATAGTAATAAGTGTCGAGCCGGTTTGAGCCGTGTCGAGATTATGCCCGGCAAAGCGCGAGGCAAAGTGGCGAACATATACAATAATAAGGGCATTTGCACATCTCCCGGGCGGATCGAGAGCGAAACAAGAGCGGATTCATGCGGCACAGTACCGCGATGCCGTTTTCACGGACGGCGAAACGTGAAGCGCGGTGCCGCGGTGTTGATTCCGCGCGGATATGTGCAAAAGGCGATGTTCGAACTGCTTCGCGTGGCAAACACGTCCACATTGCGCGCGGGTGCCACAGTGCGAATAACGTTCCGCGCGTAAATCTGGATACTGCTTTAACCTCTTGACAGATGGCGGTTTGTCTGTAAATGCATGTCTTTGAGAGTTTAAAAACCAATAAATAAAACGTGTACGATTTGCCGTACATTTATTTTATTGGCAATTTGTTTTAAAATATGTTTCATCGTCAACGTAATATCGTGATCTTTAAAATTATGTTTTATCAAGCTAAGCTATAAGCAAATCGATAAGAAAACCAAACAACTAGTCTAAACAAATAGGTAAGCAATCGAAATACAAAAAAAAAAAAACATTTTCGTTTGCAACATGATTAGGTAGAAAATTTAAGCATTTTATGTATTGAAAGGAACACGTTTAAAGACGTAGTGTTTCTTCCAGAAACACCCAAATATTCCAGGTTAACGTAATAATTATTAATAGCTTGTTAAAGTGCACGTTAACACCGTGTATTATTGTTTACACGCCTTCCTTATGTTATGTTAGCTTCGGGCGATTTCTCATCAGCCGGATTCATTGTTCTGAATTACGCTGAAACGCCATTTCTAAGTAAAAAGATTAAAATATTACCTAGTGAAAAATAAAATACGGCAGTTTCGTTATGGAAGATTGGTTTATAATAAAAAAAAAATAGAAAGGTTAAGATGATCTCTTCTTATGATTGTCATATATCGAAAGACGAAAGACCATAAAAGGTATAAGCAGTAATATATTGAATACTTCCTCATACCACTCCTGCACCCTGCTCGAGGGCATCCGTATGTTCCTTATGTACTCTACTTTAAGTAGATGAATGGTGAACAGAATACAGCGGTACGACTCACTCTCTCTGCGTTTTAAAGCTTCGTCACACAGTCCCCACTGCTGTAATACCACCAGTGTCACACTGCACCGCGTAGCGCCCCATCCAATGTGAGCGGAAAAACCCTTCCAGCGGCAATGGATGCCACCATTGCCACCACAACCACTGAAAGAGGCAACGCTAAGTCCAACATCCCCCCCTCCGAAAGAAAACTTACAGCAAACCAGCCGATCAAAGCAATTAGGATCACCTACTGTAGCATGCAGAAATTACCTTTGGAGAGCTCTGTGTCTAGTTGGACCTTCGAACTCAGAGACCACAATCTATGATGAACGCGCCCTAAGGGCCCACTCGGACGGTAACAGCTGACCGTCCATCACCCCAGTGCATCTGACGCGCAGGCTATATATATTCGGCCTACTTGTCATAGTAGTCCCGTCGTCATGTCGACAATGACTGTGTTTACCGTTTCACTCGCTCATCTACGGATCAACTATGATATTATTAGTTTATTAATAGAGTTTGCTTGACAGTTTCTAAGAATGCAGGATATCTAAGGTTTTGCCTTTACATTGACATACCTTATTCTTTGATGCAGGATCCTAAGACTTGTGAATACGCGAAATAAACTCTGATGCCTTCAGAGAATATTTTTGCTGCAGAGTCCCAGCTGTTACAAATTTCAGCAATGAGACTACTAGAAAATGTTTTAATAACGTTCTTGTTTGAAACAATTAGTAATTTCTCGATTCCAGCAAAACGTTTTTATCTCCGGAAACGTACCCTAACAGCATAGGTCGATAGATAGTCCTACCTTAAGTAGAAGGTGTATACCGGGAGATGGGCAGCAGCATCTTCCGAAAGCCTAAACAACAATACACAAAAAAAACTGCGCGCGCCAACCCGCCTGCCAAGCGTGGTGCATATGGCAAACCCCCCCTTAAAAGGGAGGCCTATGTTCAGCAGTGGACGTCTTATGGCTGAGATGATGATGATGATGATGAAGTAGAAGGTCTTAAAGTGGATTCATTCAGTCCATTAGTTTGTTGAGAAAACTAAATTCAGTACTCTAACCGTGAAAACGTAATAAACATAGAACTAACATGCGTTTTTATAATTATAGTTTGCCGGAATTAGCACGTGTCAGAGCTCGATGCGTTTATGTTTTATCTAGGTTACACCAGTCTGGGCTACGTACATCATTCGCTCTGTGCAGTCAAAGGGGACGATGTGAATTAGACAACACATGTGTTGAGTTGTGCTTTTGTTTGTTTAGTCTTTTGTCCGCTACGAGCGATGAGATGCGCTGTCTAGCCAAATCATTTACAATCAAGCAGACAATGGTGAAATTGGTACAGTCGACGTCAAAAATATGTTCTCACTTTTGTGCCTTATTACAAAGGAGTAGGGTGAAAAAGTGTGAACATATTTTTGACGTCGACTGTACAACATTGACGAGGACTTTTCCTAACATTTCTCATTACAATAGGGGTGCATGCTCGCGGTCAGGGAGCAGGCCGGATTTTCATTACGTTAGCGTTATTTTCATACGTTTTTACCCACGGTCACAGATAACACACTGACGTTACAATACTGGTTGCAATAATGGCGATAATTACATGCGGTTTTCGAACGCAGAATAGAGGATTTATGATATGGGTGTAGGTAAACAAATATTTGCATGTTTTCTTGATTTAAACTCTAGAAACTAAAACATGATCCGCAGCTACCTCTGGCAAATGGTCGCTTGTTTTGAAGCTAATAAAAAACATTTAGCCGAGGATGTGGGTTTCCGTCTCTCGGTACCACCTGTATCAATAAGCATTCGCAAATGCACGCAAAGCAAATGTTTTGGACGGTCCAAACCAGGTTGACCTGCTTTGCTACAATGTAAGCGAGCTTATAAAAGTGACTCAGTTCCAATTATGAGTATTTTACGAGCATTACCGATAATATTATCGATATTGTTGTACATGTTTATTGCTAAATTTTCAGGTCGTTTTTGTTTGCAAGATGAGCAGCATAAATGAGAAAAAAAGAAAAAGCTTTATTACATATAGCCATCTGCATTTCTTATTGGAGTGCAGAGTTTTTGTGGCAATGGTGTTTACTCTGTAAAATCTGAAAATCACAAATTTCGATATAGATCTGAAATGACCTGGTCCATTTGCATAAAGGTATTGCGTATACCCTAACAGGACCAGAGTCGCTTATTTTATTACAAAGTTGAAATTTCTCGGACAGTATTTTTTTAACAACCGATGCAACCGTTTATCCAACAACCCTGTTGGTGTTGACCCATATAAAAAACGCGTGTTTATGCTCAAGAGAACAACCCAAGGACATCAAATATTACGTCTTATTCACGTTTCAAAAACCTTGGGCCTGGATTTAAGTCACTTTTAAGTACAGTCGCCACCAGATATATCGGAGCGTCCAAGGTGTTCACAAATATCTGAACAACGCCTCTATTGTCAAGGAGATAAAGTAAATGCTCAGATATTTTTGAGTACAGTCAGCTGCAGAGAAAAGGAACCCCCTGCATACAAAATTTGTATGGCAGCGGGGGCCTTTTTCGTTGCAGCTGACCGTACCTTGGCCGCTCCGATCCGATATATTTGATGGCAAAAGATTGATAAACAACAAACGAATGTACAGTACGTTTGTTGTTTATCACTCTTTTGACATAGTTACATTATATATATTGGCACGAGGGGTCATGTCATAGGCAAAACGTTGATGGCTTACATTGATACGACTGCCGCTAATTAGTAGAGCAACCTTGGAACAGTCGCATAAGATGTAGGTCGGTTATTATATTATAGGAATGGATTATTTACAGTATTTTTGACGTTCTAAATATTGAAGGCTTCAATTCTGTACCCGATTTTAATTTCAAGTTGCATTGCTCTCACCAATCAACTACAAGGCACGCATCCAACTATTACATTATGATTACATTCATAATATTCATATCGTTGTACAGTCTCCTGCAATAATATCATACACAACTATGGCCGTAGTACCTGCAATAGTATCTTCCTCAACTATGGCCGTAAAATATGTGACACGCTCGACGCTCTTAATGTTATGAGTCTATAAATAAGATCGTGTTCGATATTTTTGCATGCTTGTTTTGTAACATAAACACACTCTTATTCATACGACCATAAATAAGAGCGTGTCACATATATTTTGCGGCCTTCGTTGAGGAAGATACTATTGCAGTTGACTGTACGTACGAGCACGGCTTTGTCTTTCGGCGAACTACACATAAGTGCCCTTCCTGATTCCCGATACCTGATTCCTTCCTGATACTTTACTTAGTATTTGATCTCCTACAATGATCTGTCTAAATAGTCATGTAGCCCGCATTTGGCAAGCAATCGGGATGTCACCCCGTCCCAGTAGGACGCGACACGACCCCGTTGCGATTCCCGTAGCATTCGACTTTTGCGGTTTGTTAATTTTAATCACTTCGTAGAATTCGGATCCGCGCCCCGTTCGACTTTTTTTGGCAAGCGCCATTGGCGAAATGACAACACGCGTTTATTTATTTGACAAATGGTTTTCTACCTATATATTTCGTAGTTCTTGTCCTTTTACTCGGTTTTCAACGTAATATGTGCCCATGCAAACACATGAAATTTCATAGTGATACGTATCCTTTGATAATTATTACATGCTTAGTAGATGTATAATGTAATTTATTTTTCTATTTCTACACTTTTATGGGCGCATTTCGGTACAAGTTTGTGTTACATACTTAATACAGTTGTAACGCTACTGCTAATAAAGATTTGTATCTCGATCAGATATCGCTCGACTTCGCACACAAACTAGCACTCTAAAACAAACGATTGTCACTGCCAAAATGAAAACAAGATCCGTGTCGACATTACACTTCTGCTCCAAATATCCAATAGAAATATCGACACGTTGTCATCGCTTATCGTCCCGATCGTTACGCTCTCTCCACACTCCACACTCCCTGCCAATTAGTGTGCTCGATGGTAACGCTGCGAGTTCAGACGAAAAACGTTTAAAACTCTATAGATTCTCATACAATCGTAAGACCATTTTGATTTGATGTTTATCTGGTGAACATTGTAAGTATGGGTTTTAGAAAAACACCGGCTCTTTTACGACCGTATGCCTGACTTTCATTTTTTAATGCAACGAAAGTCTTTTTCATACGCAAATATAGTCTTAATTGGTAGGTTCGACGTATAATTTTGTGTATACAACATCCATTCATGGGCTCATGGGAAGCTCGTAACTTACTTTTAGCACTTTAATTGTACTAAACCTTTCAAACTTGTACCTAAACGTAAGAGAGCTGTGCAAAGTGCTCGCTTTCTTTATCTTATCAATATCATATATTTACATTACGTGATCCGTTTCTTCGTGGGAAGATCTTTTACTGCATGATGAAACATAATAGGGGGTTTGTAATGTATATATGGATAATTTATGATTCGAGCCGAAAGAGGAATCAGAGCAAAGTCCTTTTTAATGATTTTTACAAAGACGTTAAGTTAAGGTTTAAAGTTTCAAGTCAAGTATTTTTTTTGTAGCCCTTAAAGTTATTTTGTAACGATGTTCTAACATTTGCTTGGAAAAGTATCATTATTATAAATTAAGAACAGCCACCTAAAGAAATTAGACCCTTTCTGACATCGTTCCCAACAATAGACGATTTTCCCGGTCAAGGAAAATGCTCGAAAATTTACTTGCCCCAGGGAATTATAACACGGTGTAAGTTAGTCCCATGAAACGAATCCCACAATGTCGGGAATTGGCCGCGACCCGACGAGCGTTCCCAGAACCTTGGCGGACTCACGGCGCGCGTTGCCAAGCGACTTCCCATTACGCTGGCAGGAAAAATGAAGTCGTTGCTCTTTGGTCTAAACTTTTTAAGTTTAGACCTTTTGATACAGTTTTAGCTTCGTGACTTTCTGATGTCACTTTTTATTTGTGATTAATTGATTATTATCGGGTGTATAGGAACGGTCATATTTCATAATGTTGCGGCGTATGACCAGACCAGTTGGCAACCGCATTACTCATATGTTTGTAACTGCATTATGTCATAATTTTAATGTTTTCTTTTTTAATTTGCAGGTAAATATTCGCAGTATGTAACGAATGAGGATATGGGTAAGATATAATAGTAAAAGTTTTCATACGTCACGATGAGCCCGGAAAGGGCTGTGACATTTATGGTAAGGTCAAGTACAACTTAGCATTTACGAAGGTCACGCGTGCATTATGTGGTGTTGAGTGTGCGTGTTGGATAATTAGCAATTACGTATGAATATCTTGATACTGGCACAGCTTTCAAATTAATCTAAAACGTAAAAAGACCCGTCTGATAGAGCGTAATAATGAACTGAAAGATAAATGTGATAGTCTAGATCAAAAGGTACCACGAGGCGGCCGGCGCTTAGGCTTTTATATGGTACCTTTTCCAAAAAAGCCAGAAATGTTTTCTAAGCAGGTTATAGTATTGTAGACTATAGAGACACGTATTGAGGCCCCTACAGGCCTACAACTACAATCCAAACATCTGTCATTGAGATTTAGTACAGTCGCCATCAGATATATCGGAGCTGCCAAAGTGGGCATAAGTATCTGAACAAAACCTCTATTGTCAAGGCGATAAAGTATGTTAGATATTTTTTAGCTCCGCGACCGCTCTGATATACAGTGTGTTTCTGTAATAGGAGCAATAAATTAAAACATAGATTCTACTCCTCAAACTACAAAACTTTTGTTCAACAACTTAAAAAAAAATATGTATTTTGTAGATTGTCTCTTTTTCATACAAACTAAATAGTATTTTCAATGAACGTTAAAATCCGTCTAATTGACATTGCTTGTCACCCTACAGACATAGTCAATTTCGGAATACATTGCGTGTTCGAAAAAACTTTAGACTGTCCTAATAATCAAACTATACGTTATTTTTAAAAGTCGCTGAACAAACGTTTCCTGGTTTGAGGAGTAGAATCTACGTTTTAATTTATTGCTCCTATTACAGAAACACACTGTATTTGATGGCGACTGTACTGATATAAACAAAAGTTTCTAAAACAGACTTGAAGTAATCAGTATTGTTTTTTTATCTGCATCTTTATGCATTTTTTTATCCATTTAATCCTGTAATGGCCACAAACTGTCAGTGGGTAGTAAACTAGGGAAACATTACCAAGCATTCCTGTTTAATTCGCTTAGTTATTCATTCGGATTCCGATGCAGCGGCTTAGCGGAATCCATTTTATTTTCTCCAAGTTGCAAGAAACCGTTGGCGTCATTTTAAATTTTAACAAGATTAAGAATTTGCTTGTGCTTGCTCTAGGGTTGTCACAAGAACTATAAACGGTTAAATTCATTATATTCTCGTTTTATACACTGGTTTTGAGCTATATAGGGTTAATCGCCAGTAACTGGCCACCCTCTAGTGACTGGCCACCTCATACTAAAAATAAACTCTATTCACCTACAAAAAGAATTGATTTTAGTATAACGCGGCCAGTTATTGAAGGGTGGCCAGTAATTAAAACCTCATACTACAATGTATTCTGTTTGTAGGTGAATAGAGCTCATTTTTAGTTTGAGGTGGCCAGTTACTGGCGATTTACCCCTATGTAAAAGTAAATTCTATAAGGTTCCTTTTGAAAATGGTAAAAAAATTTACTCCTGTGCCCATTCTGTGCCACCAGCAGAAGGGCGAGGCTCAGACTACAGTATATTAATAATCACTTATTCACATGTTATAGATACCTACTTAAAGCTGTTAAATACTACTAAGGAATTAAATGCTACTCTTTGTTGCGAAGAAAATAAATGCATCATTTAATGTCTTGTTGTAAAACGGAGCTTACATTTCAAAGCATTTTATATGTCCTTATGGAAAGGATAATTTTAGAAGGACTGTCAGTTAGCAGGCATTAATTTTACAACCTTTTGTTTATTTTACATTTTTCGTACATTTATTTTTGTTTGGTACGTGTTGAATGGTTCACTTCAGTTTTATCATTAATGTATATAAAAGATGATATACTGTATGTGGCCTGTAACGCGAACAAAAAAATAAAACGTAGATTCTACTCCTTAAATTAAACAACGTTTGTTCAGCGACTTGAAAAAAATACCGTTTGATATTTAGTACATTTTAAAAGTTTACCTGAACACGCTATGTATTACGAAATTGATTATGTCTGTAGGATTGTTATCCAATGACTAGACTAGACTGCCATGCAATGTCAATTAAACGGATTTTAACGTACATTGAAAATATATTTAGTTTGTGTGAAAAAGAGACAATCTAAGACTACATATTTTGTTAAGTTGTTAAACATTCGTTTTATTGTTTAAGGAGTACAATATACGTTTTAATTTTTTGCTCGTATTATAGGTCACACCCTGTATTCTTGTTTTAAAAATATGAAAACATATTTTTTGGCAACCCTAAAACAGTTAAAATGCAATTAAATTCCCGATGCGTGAAGAACACGTTTTAAATAAAAACAAAAGAAGATAAACTCGTGAACTACCGTTATGTAACGCAATCAATTTAAGAAGCGCGTTGGTTTTTACAGTGGCTCGTGAAAGAGATGCTCATATTATTTTACTCGCATTGTTGTTCCTGGAAATGATCTTACGATATCTTTTAATTAAGAACGGACTCAAAAAACTCTAAAAAAGGAAAAAAAATGTTTTTTTTTTTCGCACTACTATTATTTACTTAGTGAGTATAAAAAAAATAACGCAGCGTTAGAACGTGCAAAAAAATACTTGGAACCAAAAAATATTTATTAAGTACCTAGTTATCTTTCAGGGAATCTTCTGAATCTTAAGTGGTTTCCTATTTACCGGTAAAAATACGATTTCGCGAAACGCAAACTTAACAAATCACGGGTGTACATAAAACAGGTCATAATTTTGCCGTATTATACATGTAGCCGGATGAGTCTATTCCGCTAAGCAGTAGCTATTATGTCTATATTACCAGGAACCTGTAACTATATTTCAACTCTTCTATCAACAGGCTGTGTTCCTGTTGACCACGTGCCGTTTTCCTCAGTGTGACCAACATAGGATGACCTCAAAATACGTAACAAACGTAAATAACTCGAAATACATATAATACATTGGTTGTGTTAAGGCGATGGGAACAGATCTGGGTTTCACGGAAGGGTTCCCGTACTAATTATACGACTCCAACCAAACCAGCAAAACCGAAACAATGCATGGAAAATCGAAAAATGAAACGTCCTAAGCATTTTTGTATATAATTGATTAGATACTTTGTAAAATACCATTCTTTACAAAAATAATTTTAAGGATTCAGTCATACAAAAGCAAAGTAAGCTTGAGGTCCTTTTTCAAAAAACTACACATATTGTGTGCTGCCGTTTGGTATTACTACATCATTACGTCTCATTTCTAAATGATTTCGCTTTGGCACTTACGACCTTTCACTTAAAAGCGTAGATGAACATGCCATGAGCGCACTAGACCGTGATTCTCTGCTGTTTGAACGTTTGGACGGATTTAAAAAGTATAAGCGAGGAAACAGTGGAACGCGCATGGACGAATTCGAAATTCAAATTTAAAGGCAATCAGAATTTGCAACGGTTTCTGAAAACAGTGCCGCGTGTCGGTGTTTTGATTCTATTATGATTCCCTTGCTCCTGTTGCTGTAATGTCACACTGAAAAAAAAATCAGTGGAGCCAACTGATTATTTTTTTCAGTGTAACATTACAGCAACAGGAGCAGGATATTCAACATTCAACAGGATAATCAGTTAATCTTACTGATTATTCAGTAAACTTTACCGTAAGCTCAGTTGGCTCCACTGATATTTTTTTGAGTGCATGTACTTCTGTGGCACACCTGTTTATTTCAGAATACTATATTAAATTACAATAAATAGTGATTAATAGATTTTCACAGTATTTGATATTAGGTTTAGACGATTGCAATAGCACTGTTCAACATTTTGTTTTCTATTTATCCCATACAACTTTTTATACAAGTGGTTCCAGGACCGTACTGAATAGATTTTAAGTTGTACTGTATTCGGTTCTATTCTAAGGTGTTCCAAATCAATTGGCTGTTTATAATTGACATTTTTACTCCTCTTAATTCTGATAATACCTTCTCATTGTACCATTGATGAAAACATTTAAGACATCTTGCAGCCCTGAAAAGAAATTCGCACGTTATCGAGTTCCAAGATCAGCGGAGCGCGGCGCCCCCATTCAATCACATTACGTCTGTGTTACACCGAACAAACGTTTTTCTCATTATTGGCCGACTAGTGTGTCGATGACTGGCCAATTTATGTAACAAGCAGCTTTTTTGCTAGCTCACTGTTGGTTAAAATACGTCACTGTCCAAAAAACGTAAACCGAAAAAAATTTACTCGCATACTTATTACGTATGCATGGTCGCAAATGTTTTTCTCATTATCGGACGACAAGTTTAGTGTTTCTGATCAGTTTGCAGATAGATACAAAATTATGGTTTTCAACCGACTTCAAGATTTCGAAGGAGGAGGTTCTCAATAATCTCAATTCGTCGGGATCTTTGTTTTATGAATGTTCACCAGCTGGACCGATTTGGATTTTTTTTTGTGTTTGAAAGAGTATACTTCACAGTTGGCCCCATTGTAACCAAGTCAGGATCTGATGATGGGATCCTGGAGAAATCGAGGGAACTCTTCAAATATTATAGGCACACCTATAGTGATTTAAATATTTCTTACAGTATCTTGGGCATTTCCTTTTGGAAAAATGGAGTCTATTTGTTTAAAATTATATTACTAGTTAAGTTAGGTTAGCACTCTATATCTCTGTTTCAACTTCTGCCTCCTCCCACTGCTGATAATTTAGAAATCATACCCTTAAGTCGTTCAGCTGGAAGTGTTTAGGTTTGGTAAGCTTATTTTACCTTAGCAAGCCAGCTAAA
Organism: Pammene fasciana; assembly: GCA_911728535.1. Classification (NCBI taxonomy): domain Eukaryota; kingdom Metazoa; phylum Arthropoda; class Insecta; order Lepidoptera; family Tortricidae; genus Pammene; species Pammene fasciana. The sequence goes on from OU452295.1 coordinate 6,412,594, forward strand.
TATTGGAAGGGATTCAATACCGTCAGCAAATTATTTACATCTATATCCAATAAAAACGTAATTAATAAAAAAAATATTGCGCTGTTTTAGCACGGCCTAGACCAGCAAAAATGAAACCATAAATACTGGCGGGTTGTAATACGTTTTCCGAACGCTTTTTCAACAAAATTTAATCCATCCCGCTTGATAGAACATAAATTCAGCTTGTGGTGACGTTCATTTGTTTTGTACAAACCAGAGCCCAGAGTTATTATCTGTGAAATTTCAGATAATCTATTGTGAAAAAATCTAAAAACATCGTATTTCAGGGTAAGGGTCTTAGAAAGTGTGTCAAGTACGAATCTTTGTTGCATTTTTTTCGTAAATTGGAACGAATTTAATTATGACACAGAATGTTGACATCTCTTTTGACAAAAATGACAGTTCTGTGCCGGGCCGAGTTAGCTTGATTCCGCCGGGTTTGAGGAAAGATGAAAATAAACGGGGAGTTATGTGTTGTTACAGGGAGTTAAGTAATAAGCTGCGAGTGTGTAATGTTTATTCATTGTTGAGAAAATTACGTTCGCATTAACACACTTTTTCTTTCAAGTGCAAGCTGCGAAAGTATCTCTTTGAAAACATCAATAACACTTAACAGAAAAATTATCCATACTCAAGACGTAAACATGTTTTATGTACCTATATATTTTAAATTTTTTATAACGAGTAGTCCGCCTCGAACTGAGAACTTGCGATTTACTTGCAAAAACGCTGATCAATATAACAAGACAAGTCTCATGTAAAGATTTCTCCACGCCTTCTAGCTCCATATCCCCTTGATCGATCCTGCTCATATGTTACGAACTCTCAAATTATATGTATCTCAGCTATGACCCAAACAAATTTCATAAAGATCAAGAAAACGTTACTCAAGTTATCGTCGAATAAACTCTCAAAATCTAAAAGCCATCGAAATGCCGAGAAGTCCCAGTAGACAGAGTTGTTTGTAAGAACTCGCTTCGCTTACGCTCCGCTTTTTCGAATATTCGAAGCTAGAAGGCGCGAAAAAATCATCTTGTTTGCAGACTGTGAGGCCGACTACAAGTTACTTAGAGTCAAGGGACTCCGTGTGTTTTCGAGACAATGAACCGAAATCTACGTGTCAAGTGAACTGATTTGAGTGCAGTTTTTTAAATCGAAAGTCCCATCTGAGTCATCCGTTTAGAATTATACATGGTTCTTAAATAAATTTAGCCTTAGTTTTTAACTCTCTAGATGGCGCTGTCATAATTTTGCTGATGTAGAAATTATCCAGGGCACAGATTACGACCATAATTTAATAATCCTTGTTCGCGGAAAGAGTTTATTGATAAAATATAGGTTAAACGCCATGTGCAGCGGACGGGCGACCGCGTAAGTGTTCGCCGTATTTCCAGATTGTTTATTTAATGAGAAAAACTGTTTATTTGCTCGTAAAAGGTTTTGCGTGTACCAAGTGTGCTCCAACTGCGTATGGCGTTTGTAGATGATCTGCAGAAAGATATACGAGCGCCTACTGAGAGGTTTACTGCTTTCACTACGTGAAGTTGAGCTAAGAATTTGATCGAAATGAAAACAATCGATTGCTCAAGCGGCTGACATCTGAGTATCTAAAGCATTGAGTACCTAACAGGAGATGACATCCCTGAAAAAAAATCTTTACGTCAAAAGCTAAAGGGAGTACCTACAGGGAAAATCGCTGAAGCTACTCTTTAATTCAGTGATAGCCAGATAGCTTAGCGTTCTATACTTATAGATAGCCCTTCTAGTAGAATGTAGAATACTGTTGTGTTAATTTTGAACTCTAATGCATGCTAAACTGCACTCCCGCCTTCTCATTATATATATTTCTATCCTTTTTTAGTCGCTTAATAAACCCGTACAAGATCACACGTCTTTCTGATTTATTTAAATGCAAATATCCCAAAATTAGTAAAGTGAACCTATACATACAACCAACAAATACATTATTAATCAATGATCTAACGGTCCGTAAAATCGACAAAAGAGTGGACTTATAAAACAGAATGACAAACACATTTGAAAAACATTATCCTCCTCCTTAGGGCCTTATCACACTTGAACGATTTGAAAGCGATTTCTATACAAAACTCGGACGCGGCGAACTCGCGGCGTGTTCGCTCCCATACAAAACTCGCTCGCAAATAGCAAGTGTGATAACGCTCTTAGCTCTTAGGTTATCGGTTAAAAATTGCATCGAATCAAGCACGTGCTTAGCCGTTTGACACGCGATTAAACAATCGCGAATCAACCTTCACAACCTCATATCTTTCCCAAGCGCATTACTCTAACATAAACTCTACTGTATTGCATATAGAGTTAACTTTTGAATAAACATTGAGATTAGATTGCGATGTGAGTTTAGGTAAGGGTCTGTCGTAACAGTGCAGAGGTGTTGTTGCTATAACAACTAACTTGACTGGCCTGTAGATCTTATTCCTTTGGATTAAGGTTTCAAATTGCTTAACAGTGTCGATTGTATTGACCGCAGGCAAGCAAGAAGCAATAAGCTCAGGAAGATCCAGTATAAGCGTGCACTCGAATGAAAAGTGGTAGTTAAGAACATGGAGACCACAGTTAAACTGGTTTTATGTGATAGTGAGTCAGCTGACAGATTGCGTAAGTCAACGCACGTGCGCGCTTATCGTGAAATGTAAACATTTGCAATTGCCGTATTGCGAACCAGGTGGAGACCTTTGTTGGTTCTAAGGAACTGCAGATCGAATGAAAGTCATTTTTGCACGTAGGGTTCTGCACAAGTGTGCACCTGCAAAGGTGAAGTGCATCTGCAAAAATGTCTTATCTTATCTTACCTTATTTCGGTCAAGGTATAGCAAAGGGGGCGCGATTTGAGAATGATTACAGCCGTCCTGGACTTGGACATTAGTAGATCTACAAGGAAATAAATCAGTTCTAGGTTTAAACCTTGTCTTTCAACTTCTATATGATGTGACCCATTTTATTTTCCTCGGGTATATTATATCCATGCAGGCAGCTGTGAGAAATTTAGATTGTAGCTACAATGTATAATAAACATGTAGTGTTTATTCACTTGATAATAGATATCTAGTGAATTAAAGTGGTTTGGCTGCACACTACATTTTCCTACAGATTTTCTCACTTGATAATCCTAAACAAAGAAGATCTCTCCGACCCAAAAACTCAGATTAATTACACAGTCAATTGAAAAAGATCAAGACAAATCTTTTTTCTTCGAAGTTTCTGACCACGCTTTTCGAGTAAAGCTGTTTAAACGACCTGCTTTCAGGTTCGCGGAAAATTCGCACAGAAATTAATTAGTCAAACTCGCAACTTTTAATACATGTCTAGTGACACGGGTTGTCTTAATTACATCGTATCGCTACATTGGGGACGCAGCCTACATCTGTCTCAAAACTCCGACACTACTTTTCATTTCACTAAACATAATCCGCTCAAAAATATTCCTTATTACCTAAACCATAAGGAAGTACACAGGAAACGATACTTTCCCTAACCCTGACAACATTTACGTCTCAATAAACGAATTCCGTTGGATAATAGTCCTAATGAAACATAGAAAAAACTGTTATTAAAATGAACTCGTGCTGTAAAACGAAGGTTATGCGTTTTCGTGTTGCGGTTTTGATTTTCTTGACCTAGTTTTCTTTGTTAAAATAAACTGTTGCATTAGATTAATTATGTAGTAATCTAGATCTGCTGGGTTTTCGTCACAATTTTCTTGGAAAATTAGCTTCTTTTTATCCCAACAGATGATGGGAAGATTATATCAGGTGTGCTTTTGTATATTTCTTTGTTTGTCTATTTTCAGTACCTAGCTCGCTATGATCCTATGATGTGTTGAAATCTAGAGGTTTTAGGTTTAGTGCCTAAACCTTCGATATTTTAATATGTATTATTATCTTTACATAAAAGTAACTAATACGTTTAGCTTAATAGAGAGCCACGTTATTGAACAATATAATAACTAAACAGCCTTTTTCTTAGTGTACCTAAACGTAGCTAGGTTGACTTAGACCAGATAGTAGTACTTATCGCTATGTGCGAAGTGCATGGTGCGGGTAACGGGAACGATCGCAGTGCACAAGAAATGAAACTGCAAAAGCCCCTATTTGCTATCAAAATTGTGAATCAGCCAGTGACATTTCATATAAGCAAGGAGTATAAGCCATTTATAAAAAAGAAAAAAGGGATTGAACACCTGCCCAAGAGATGGCGCTGATCATGCACACAGCGGTTATTTTTTGTCGGGTCATAGTCTTTTACAATAACGATTTTACAAGCGATGCAATTCATTCAACAACAAAATTACCTACTTATCAATGAAACACTTCTAAAATTACGTTTCTGCGAAAATGTGTTTGGCTGGAAAATCATAACAATAGAATAAGCGAGGTTGCGGTCAAAATAGGCAAGGCAGAACCGGATTTTAAAGCGTGTTCTGTGAAAACCTCGATCTGGTATTATATTAACCATACACCTCTTTCATGTTTTTCAATGTAGATAAACTAATTATCGGAAACCTTGTTGCAGCATGATACTTATAAATATATGCCATACCTAGCTACAAATCTTAAGTACAGTAAACAGCAGAAGTATATGAGCAGGAGTACAAAATGATCTTGCCACGCATTAATTTAGCTGCTTCTGCTGCTGACTGTATGTACATAACATATGTATAGATGTTTAGTTATACTGTGTTGATGTCTTATTAAACTAGCGTACGTGAAGTGTGTAAATATTATGATGCGTTATGAAGCTACGTCCATTCTACCGAGATGTATGGCTTTTATGTTTGTGTTTTGATTTGAGTAGAGTTAAGTATACAGTGGCGGCGCGTCCATAGAACACGATTCTCGTCGGCTTGCCTAAGTTTCAGGTGCCTGATAATTTTTTCTACAGCTCATGAAGAAATTTTAAGCCAAATTCAGCATCGGCTTGCCTAAGAAAAATTTTGATTCACCGCCACTGAGAGGTAAACAATTGTCTTTTCCAAGAGAGATAAAGGGGCTTAGGTATCAAAATATACAAAGCTTTTGCATGTGAATGCATCATCAATATCATTATAGAAACGAACAAAGGTAGAATTCTTAATCAACTATAGTCTTATAAAACGCATAGTTTAATGCACGAGGAAGAGGAAGCTTTTAGTGTTTACTTTTTCCTAGTACGTGTATAGATTCTATTGAAGCTCGTTCTTATGCGAGTAAATAATCTGGTTATATTTAGTGTCATTAGTCGAAAAGGTTTTCAACTGACTTCAAGATTTCGAAGGAGGAGGTTATCAATTCGTCGGGATCTTTGTTTGATTTTTTTTTTTGCTTTTTTTATGTATGTTCACCGATTATTCGAAGACGGTTGGACTGATTTGGAATTTTTTTTTTGTTTGAAAGAGTATATCCTGGAGAAATCAAGGGAACTCTTCAAGTATTATAGGCACACCTATAGTGATTTCAGTATTTTTACAGCAACTAGAACATTTCCTCTTGGAAAAGCGGATCCTAAGTGAAGTCGGGCTTTTTTTAATTAAAATTATTAGTAAGTTTATATTAGCTCTCGTACGAGGAACAGTGTTCTATTTTGAAAGTGGCGTATTTTTGGGATAATGTTCTTATCAGATATTACTGTTCGTGTTCGGTTTGTTTTAGTGAGAATCCGGTTCACTGTTTACATTTCGTTGCAATCAAAACAATACCTGCTACACCCGTGCGCACGTTTTCATGTTTTTCCTGATTACAGGAAATTGAGTTTTCGTGCGTCAAACTTTCGCAATGCATTCTCTTACCTTACCCAAGCACTAAGAATATGGAAGAGCGGCTATCAGTTTGAAGAGACTCTGCTCGGACATTTGCTACTCTCATAAAATCTTAATATATTTTTGCTAGTGATCTTTAGGAACAACTGAAATACATACATAACTTCATCGGCCATCTTGTCGGGTGGCTTAGGTACATTAATAAGAGTTCAAATGAAAATGCTTTACGCAGTAGTATTTATACAGCATATATTACTGAGCGTGTACGCAAGCAATGGTATTTGATGAGCATTTTCTGAACTCTAGTAGGCAACTAAGTGACCGTAAGGTCGTCACATACCAGTATATGTACGACAATAGATTTATACTGGTTACCTGCTTAATATTCTGATATCCTCACGTTGTCAGCCGCATGTGCAGACCCCGTGACGTCAGACTTTAAGTCATAAACTCAGGCATTTTAGTATGAGTTTTGAGTGTTTTGACACGTCGTCACCGGTGGTAAAACAAAACACTGTTGACAAACTTGTACGGGAAATAGTAATGATTTCTAGACGAGCTATTGTTGAACGGTCAAAAGTGTAGTATGCGATAAGGCTACCTGCAAAAAAACTTTGGTGTGCCTATAATATTTGAAGAGTTACCTCGATTTCTCCAGGATCATCAGACCCTGACATGGTGACAATGGAAACAGCTGTGAAATGCAAAAAACAAAGATCCCGACGAATTGAGAACCTTCGACATCTTGAAGTTGGTTAAAAATGAGTCAATTTTGCATTATGTATTTGTCGAGGTTCGAGGTGTATTTAATGAGTGTTAGTATACGCGTTATGGATGTTGTATGGCCTTTTTGTGGGTTCCTTAAATTATGTATTTAGAATGTGGGATATTTTTCTTTACAATCTTTTAGTTCTTTGAAAATACCTATTACTAAAAACCCACTGACCCATCCTCAGAAGAACTATACCACTACAACGACTTGAAAACCCCTATATCTTACATTTATTTAGTGTGCGGTAATACGGTTGTTACGACTCGACTTATTTACATTATAAAGGTGACAAGAACCAAAAATCTGGCAGATATGCCTCTTAAAGCGTACCAGCCCAAGACACATTTGTAGACCTAATTGTATTGAAATAAGGTCGTTATTTACGTAAAGTTTTTTGTAAATGATGTCAACTCCACCTGAAGACGTCATGTGCTGGGAACGGAGACGGTTCCTCGAATTGTCTTTCGATACGGTGTTTACGGGTAATTAGTAGACTGATGGGAAGATGACAATTTTTTGGCAAAAACTATACTCCGGTGGCAGTGTAATTGTTGTGAATATAGGGAGTATATTATTATTTTTAAACACATACTGCGCATTAGAAAAACTGATTTGAAGAGAAATGAGTTGTGATAACTGTTAAATGTAGCAAATGGTTAATACCGACGAGTAGATAAACGGTCAACATAATGCCTCTTATAAAACTTTGAATATGAAAAAATGCACTTATTAATATTACTAACTATACTGAATATTTAGCGTTTTTAGGCAATTACTACTAGTATCTTTTAGTAAAATAAGCTATTTAATGTGTGACGATAAATCACTCAAAACCCTGACATAACACCACATACTTATTACGTGTACAACTAAATCATAATTCCCTAATAAATGACCCTATCCGGGCCTTCCCGAATTTCGCTGCACCGCGGCTATTATGTTAGTAACTAAACATATCGTTTTACTATGAATTTTACACATCATCCCACTAAAATCACCGGGTCATTACGTTGGGTCATTGCCAAAATCGGCGCTTCTAAGAACCGGAATTCGGCACGATTTTTCTCTCATTTACTTTGACAAGTTGTCTGACGATTATCTTACGATTTTCTTCATTAACATGATACTGAGAATTTTATAGCGACTATGTAGGTTAAAATATGTTAGGAAATGTAAAAGTAACTCTTTTTCCGCATGATTTGAAGATGTAAGTATTTTAGGAAATGAGTAGGCCTGTTGAACTTATTTGAAATAAAAACACACTACACACTGAGATACTTGCAACAGTGCCGAATTATCGAAAAATTGGAGCAACGAAGTTAATTAGTAATTAACAAAAAATAATACTATGTACTTAAATCAATGATTTTTAAGACCAAATATTTTAATCATCCAATTTCCCGTACCACCACAAATCATCCGGGAAAAAGAAGAATAAATGGTCACATAAAGTTGAAAACAAGCCCCAGCCACTTGGCGCGGGTGCCATAAAAATGATCTACTGTACGGCCTCCGTTTACTCACTTACCAATATAACCCTACACTTCAGTTTACTTCTATTACATTATTATTGGCTAAGGTTAATAATTGAATGATTTATAAGTTTATAAATCATTCTATATTAAACCACTTAATCTGTATTTGTGAGATGACAAAAATACTGGTAAATGTCAATTTATTTATAAAGATAAAGAGTAATGCAAGAAGTAGTATTAGGATGATTACTTATTGAATGATTTTAATGCCGATGAGCGAATTAAAACAAGCCACTGTATAATTTAATTGTCTTACACGTGTTAGGTTAGGTTATCAATGTTATCTTCAAGCCCTGATGGAGCCATAATACGCAAAAATTTATTGATTGACGTGTATAGGAATTAGCATATTCGAATCCATACCGCTGTATAGAGAAGGTACTATCTTGCCGATGCCGGTGGCCTGTAATCACGGGCCGGTTAGTTATAGATCCAGGTCAAAATACATACGCAACCCGATAGAGAGGGACGTTAGGTATACCTACGCAGGGGTTTTATTAGTCAGTCTCTTCTGTACATAGTATAAGGATGCAAAACGCTAGTCAATTAAAAAAAAATACAGTCTGTTTATTAAAAAAAAACTTGTTTTTGTGTTAATTTTGATAATGGCTTGTGTAACGATTCTCTTACGTCAATTACGCGTACGCGCAACGCAGGTACGTTTACATGTTTAACAAGTTCAATCTATTTCGATCTCTACTCGGAAGTTTGGTTTATATAAACTGACCTCAATATAAACTGCGCTACATCGTTAAACTACATGTTAAATTAAACGTTGTGCTAAAACTTTATATCTTCTGCTAATCCTACTTGAAAAAGTTTGCTATGACAAGTTTTATAAAAATTAAAGTCTTTTGATGTATGTACCTAATATTTATTAAAGTTAAAATGTTGCTCAAATAGTGGAAATATTACAAACATCTGTAGCAACTAAATCAAAACATGAATAGGGCTATTAAAGCAAATATTTTAGTAGCATCAAACGAAATCGTTTGAAAACAATATTACATTCATATGGACCTAATCTCTCGCACATCATTAGTTGTAGTACTTGTAGTCTCAAATACGAATGAGCAATATTATGTAAGCAAACTGTCTTTCCAAATATTTTGTGAATAAACAGTCGGAAGTTGAATAATTTGTAAGGTCAGTTATATTTGTCTAACATTAATAAATAGCTACGTCAAAGGGCGTTGGGTATAAATATAAAGTTAACGATTACGAACCTTTTCAGTGTCACCATTTAGGTCATCACATCTTAAAGGACAGATTTTCTCGTAAAAACTCCGTCCCTATTTTTTATATAAATAAACTTGGCCTTACTGTTCGTAGTAAAATACTAATTTATAATATGTTTGTTAATGTTGAAATTTCGTATTATTTACCATAACTTTTTTTTTTAAAAACCTCTTTTATTAAGTTTGCATTTCTCAACTTTGAACATAAATTGGTATATAAAAATATAAAAGGAAAAAAAATCAGGATCCAATATTCCGTCTGACAAGGAGAAACTGCAGACATTTGATTTATCATAAGTAACTGGACAAATTCTACAGAAACACTTTTATTCATTTCGCTGCGCAAATTAGAGTATTTGTCACGAAATTTATATCTACTCTCACACAGTTCATCCACGGTTCTGGCATTTTTCGCACAGTCAACCGCTGAAGTATTATATTTGAACGGTTGAGGTGTTCAAAATGATCTAATCACGTGTTTATGGTTAAGAAAATAAGAGCGCGTGAAGATTATTTTGAACGTCTCACCAGGTAAACTACTTCTGCTGCAGACTGTACAGTCCTTCCTCCAATTTCGTATTTCTTCTGTACACTAGCTTTGTTGTGGAAATTTGCCTTAATTTGCCAGAAAAATAAACGATTTTATTATCTTTTCCAGGTTATAGACTTCGGAAGCTCCTGCTACGAGCACCAGCGCGTGTACACGTACATACAGTCGCGGTTCTACCGGGCGCCGGAGGTGATGATGGGCGCGAGGTACGGCATGCCCATCGACATGTGGTCGCTGGGCTGCATACTGGCGGAGCTGCTCACAGGTCAGTTTATTGAATTATACAGGTTCAGTTCAAAGCTCAAAATTGTTCATTGAGTTTATTTAATATAAAATCCCGAGGGGCCTACATTCGATACTTGACAATGGGCTTCTCTATTGCTCTCTGATATTCGCTGAGTGGCCTAAGTTAGTTACGAGATTGAAAAGCTTGATTATGTCATTATTATATACAATACTTTTTCTACGAGTGTTCAATATTGGCAAGCAAGTAAGAATTGAGTTCGACGAAAGACCTCTATAAAATTTAGTAACTTCAATCTCCCGGCGGATTGTGCCGATCCCCCTGGCAGTGCTACAATATTGTATGAAATCCTTTGTACCATTGCTGGCGATGCCACAATATGCGACCATAAAAGCTGTATAGAGAAGTATGCGCTAGTAGTAGTTCCGTCTATACAATCTTAATTCGTATTACAGTTGACGAGTATAAAATAATAATTTCTTTCTATGTCATGTTTCCGTAAAGCGTCATCGATGAAAGTCCGTCGCTATGAATTTTTAAACTTGCAGCTATTAATGTGCTACCTCAGCGCATTAGACACAAAGTCGCACTGATAGGGCTAATGGGACATCAATATACATGAATGAATGAATGACTGCACTGGAATCGATACACATGCTCCATTTTACTGTAGAATCGATCAGCTGACGCAAACATACCGATTAAAATCGGACTACTAGTTAGTTTCACAATCATGACGAATGTTCATAGAATCATTAGGCATTTCGTTTTACTTTAGAAATTCAGCGGTTTAAAATAACTTACAGTAGATTTAGCAAATAGTGCAACGAAATAGATTGTTTAAGGAGCTAGCTATATTTAGTCAGGCGCCGAAACTTCACTCAGAATATCAATAGCCGTATGTTTACGAACGCCAAACTTTATGTATTTGCGAATGCATTATTTTTAGACTCTCTTCGGTTATTCTAAATATTTGTGTCCATTTAACGGTAAAGATAACAATGTGTAAGTACTTTAAAAGTTTACTCGACGGATATTGTTTATTTATTTTGAAGCTTTTCTCAATTTCATGATGCCAAGTTGGATGCGACACTGTTATCACTTAAAAGTTGCAAAAATACAGCTGTAATAAATATTCGGTATCAAATCCCAAGATATTGTAATAGTTCTCATATCATTTACTATAGAGAACGTGCATAAACTGAAGAGCGCAGCACAGGGCGCCCGTGTTTAATGGCGCGAAGTGCAAATGTCACATTTAAGTTGCCTAATTAGTCCACTACATGCAGTACCTACAACGTGCGAGGGTACGTGAGTCAAATGTTGCAGACAGCACTGTCTTTTGGAATTGAGTAGTTTCAGTTTTCGATTAAGACCAAAAAATCGCAGACTCTCCAACGCGCACGGTCCCTATTGATAGCATTTTTTTAAATAAAGGTGCTGATACTGCTGATAACTAGGTTGGTGATACTGGCCAGGTTGCCCCTGGATATTAAAATGCAAGTGCAGTACATAAAACTTCAACGAAGTGCCGTATCAAACTTGAGTGCAGTTTATATTACCTAATGGTAATTTCCGTATTGGAAAACACTTTTTTCTTTATACAAACTTTAAAAGACGTAATAATGGTGGTGTAGAATAGATATTAGAGTCGTAAATAGTAGGTATAACGGTTTAATAACGTCATAAACTTCACGACACAAACAAGCACTCTGCTTTTTTGGACACATTAAGTAGGCTCGAAAGCATGACGTAGGAAATCAGAGGCTTAACGAATGAAACCCGTGCTAAAGGTAGGGCGAAGTGGTCTTACAATAAGAAGTCGGTTGACGATAGCCTAGCTGCTGTCCGTTGCCAGAGAGCTCAAATAGAATGCAGTGTGTCGACGACGTGGGTTCTTGTCTTTAGCCGTCAACGCAGTGAATCTTCCTTTATATTGTATGGTGGGCAAAGCTCATGTGGCAGATGAGGCGGGCCTGTTCCAATCGATCCACCTGGCTTATGAACGCATAATGGAGTCAACACCAGTCCACAGCCAGGCCGACAGCAGCAGCAAGAACGACAAAGAGGAAACTTTACAGTTCTTTGGTATTTGATCAAACTCATCTGTATTTCCAGGGTTCCCGCTGCTCCCTGGCGAGGATGAGGCGGACCAGATGGCCTGCATCATCGAGCTGCTGGGCATGCCGCCGCAGAAGCTCATCGAGCAGGGCAAGAGGTCCAAGAACTTCATCAGCAGCAAAGGACTGCCGCGGTATTGCACGGCCAATACCATGTCGGACGGCTCCACGGTGCTCGTTGGAGGTAAGATTTAGACGATTTCGTGCAATTTTATTAGTGACTGAGTGTAAGGAGATTGCGTCGTCAATATCCGCGATACATTCCCAAGAGTTGGCGTACCCACGCAACTTTCTCGTGTTTACAAAACATTTGATGCCATTGATTACAATGATTACACACAGAGGAATTAAAACCCGGCTGTAGGAGTTTGCCAAATTATGACACTATCGAATTAACCCTCGCTTATATGACTCAGTACTGTAGGACACTTTAAGATTAATGCTTCACCACCAGACAACTCTGACGGTGCGTTGACTAACTCAACATAAACATAACATACTTACGAATCTCTTAAAATAAATGTCTGCGCATTCGAAGTTCTCTGTAACTTTTACACACCTTTTTCTCAAATTATGTGCATGTGTGCATGATTCAGACATGCCGAACCCACTCGGGATTTTCGACTATACGTAATCTGTGCAATTTTAGTTTTCATACATCATCAAAATTTCTACTATCTTCTGAGTTAGGTGTCATCTTAAAGAAGTACCTGCGTTAGCAGTTTTCATATTTTATTGGTTCAACATGGAACATGGAAAAGTGCTTTATTAGGTACTCTTTTGAGCAATTTTGTTACAAGTTCCCTTTTTAATATCAAGTTTTGTTGTATGTTGTTTATATTTTTTATTGTTATAGTAGTTTTCTTTATTAATTAACGGCATATCAATAAATTCTAGCACACTACATTTCTGAATCAAGTAATATAACATTAATACCGTTACTGTTTATTGCCAATCGTTTTTGATGCAATGCCAAACTACACATAAATTTCCCAAACAGCTTAACTAGAACAATATCACAAATTGTATTAGTCACAGATGACAGAGGTCACTGCCCTGATATAAAAAAAAAATGTTACACATCTCATCATCATGACGTTAACTCTGAAGTGACTAACCACAAACGAGTTAATCAGATAGACTAACTATATATACACGTCTATGATATATGCTGACTGTCTGGCCGTTTTGGTAAAAAGCCAAAAGTTGCCCTAACACTTGACGGTGTAATTTAGTGTCAGATTTCTCTTCTGGCCCGTTTTATGTGCCATAAAAACGTTGCATTAAATGTGTTTTCATTTTAAATATTTTTCTTCGTAAAATGTTGTTCCGTTCTTACCTTGACATGGATGGATTGAATAATAAACTGTAATTCTGGCCGCTGAATTGCATAATTTGAGATTGTGACGTCAATAGTTAATTTAAACATTTGTCAAACTCTAACGTTTAACTTTTGACGGTAAAATAAAAATAGCCGATTAATGTTAACCTCGAACGTTATTAGATCATTCGCTATAACTTTTGTGTGTGTGTGTAATATCTGTTTATTTAAACAGTTATGAAAAAAAGTCACATATGAGTGGACAAGAAACCTAAAATATAGAGGTCTACATCCCGCTTATGTTTTAGTTCAAATCACACATAAAAAAAATCAAAGCAAATAAAGAAAAATCTTGAATATTTTTTAATTTGCAGTTGAAACAATAGGGAAGTATATGAAGTTGAACAAAACGTGTGAAAGTGTATCGTATATGTTACTAATATATTTTCCCGTGTTTCAGGCATGTCCAGAAGAGGCAAGCCTCGAGGGCTACCCGGCTCGAAAACATTTGTCACGGCGCTCAAGGGCTGCCAGGACAAATTCTTTATTGATTTCATTAGGAGGTGAGTTGATTTGATTTCAAGATACCCGTAACTCATTACTTATTAAAACAATTTTTTTACTCTTTTAACAGAGATTTTACATAATAAATATTGTCGTCTTACGGGCATTGCGATTTAAAATGTATGACAGATTATTTACCTTCTTACAAGTAATAACAAACAGAATTATTTCATTAGAAGAACGTATTTTTTATTTATATCAGGGAAAGGAACATCGGGCATTCCTTTTTCGAAATCATCTGTCTGTGTCACTCCAATTTAAAAGGATACCTTGTATTTCTGAAACTAAAACTGACTGCTTATTTGATTAACTATTGTATTTGGCTATTTCTAACGCCTCGGCCCCATAAGAGTCGCTCCGAGCGATAGTAACGCTCGATAATTCCGCCTACCGCCATACATTGGTTAAAACAAATGCAGGATATGCTTTTACACATCTCCGCGGCGGAATCGACAACGCCGGACCGCTGCACGTTTTCGCGGAGTGGTTCGTCTCGTATGAAGCGCTAAGCAATAGCTATATACTATTTACGTTGTCTCTGTTACACGTGGTTTCACGTTCGGTCCGCTAGTCCGCGTTCACATATCCGCGCTGTTTTCGCCATTGTTTCGCGCTGCGGAGATACACGAAAAGCGTTAGAGACTTAAGACTTGCGTTGTTCATTCCAGATGCCTAGAATGGGACCCGGAGACTTAAGACTAGCGTTCTTCATTTAAGATGCCTAGAATGGGACCCAGAGACTTAGAGTTGCGTTGTTAATTCCAGATGCCTAGAATGGGACCCGGACAAGCGGCTGACGCCGGCGGCGGCGCTGCGGCACGCGTGGCTGCGCCGGCGCCTGCCGCGCGCGCCGCACGAGGACGACGCGCACGCGCACGCGCCCAACCACGTTAGTATCGCGCACGCCAACGCCAAACGGCTAGACAAATAGGTTCGTTACTTTTTGGTTGCTGTTGCTTGTGGTTGTTATAATACTAATATGAGTGAGAGGGTAACTAACTGGATGTGGAAATTGATAAAAATAATATTAAAAAAAAACACGAAACCGAATGCAGAACCTCCTACTTCTATGGAATTGAAGTCGGTTAAAAATAATAATAATATATCTATAAATCAGAAGGAAAAATAAATCATACGAAAAATTTACCGGTGGAATTGGTTTGGGACACATGGAGTTAAATTATCTTAAATCTTAATAACGAGACAAAACAGAAAATATCATCAGCATTTTGGTTTTTTTTTAATACCACGACGGCGGCAAACAAGCATACGGCCCGCCTGATGGTAAGCAGTTACCGTAGCCTATTGTTATTTCGTTATTATCAAATCTAGCTTACAAAGTTAACGGTTTATTTACTAACAATATTTTAAGCACACATCAACAAATTGTGATATTAAATTAAATATGCTTTTACGTAATTAATAACTTTGTATGTACAAATATTAATAACAAACAAATTGGTTGAGATTTTATAGTACATGGATACTAGCCCAAAAAAATGTAGGCAGCACCACAAGCAACTTTTTATTTAAGTTGACTTTAATTTAAATATTTATTTATGCTTAATTATTTTTGGTTTAAATCTGTTTCAACTAGCTGGTTACCTACATGCCATAAGGCATTCAGGTATGTATGATATTATCTGTAGATGTATCTTCTTGAATGAAAATGGGTCACCTTGCGTTATATTTATTTACGAAGTCGCTCGTTTCATTGTATATATGTATTTCTGTTTAATGTTAGGTTTTAAATTACAGGCATATCAATGTTTTACTTTGTTCAACATTGTAGTAATTTTTATCTTACCTTTTGTATTGTAGAACTACTTTTTTATATAATATAAGCGCTTACTTTTTCACATGATTCGGTAGGCATTTGTATTAATTAAGATTTGCATGACTACTTTAGCTACTTTTTATGCTCTTCTGATTTCATTTACAAGCTTGCTATATAATAATAATTTGCTCTAAATAAGTTCTTAAATTATGCACATGCACGAAATAAAATGTTTTATCACGTTTGGACCTTTTGATTCTGAACTGAGTATATTTTAAACAACTTACTTATTATTTAGACTTCTTAGCTAGCATATTTTATAGGAATACTCACTTAAGCGTGTGCCAGACGGCATACAACAAGCCCCTCCGACAGAGCGACCTTTGATCGGGACGGACCGTGTAGACAGACAGTTGTTGCCAACAAAATTGTATGAACCTCCAACCAAGGTCAGGGTGGCCTTGGACTGTCGGCAGCCTTATTGACAACCGTCTAGTACACGCTTTAAGAATTTCTAAACGCTTATCTGGCACTATCCATGTTTTAAACTGACTGCAGAATGCATGCTAAGTCTGGAGAAACTTTAGCCGAGGAAGATCGTTTCGCCTTGAAACGAAGGCATGCATGCTGAACTTTTTTTTTTCATTAGTCAATTTTAGTGTCCCACTGCTGGGCAAAGTCTTCTCCATTTGGTGCTGTTTATATTAATATCGAGAACCTAAATTTCCTCAGACTTGACCTGCTAACTGTAGAATCATGTGCTTTTCGCTTTTTGTATATCTCCGTTGCAGAATCGATACCGCGAGTGCGCTAGACGTTTGGCGGCAAAATTTTAGTGGATTGAGAGCGAATCAGGAGCGGAAATGACACTGTAAAACTGTGTCGCTCGAATTCGCGCTTGTTTCGCTATTGATCAGCTTATGCCTTTTACACATTTCCAGGGCGGAATCGCCTTATATACTTTCTAGATATGCTAAAGTCCTCAGGTTTCGCAGCGTAGCGCGGTACCGCAGTGTCGCTTCCGCTACGGAGATGTGCAAAGGCCCTCTGTGTGTAGATTAATTTCTGTGGCACTTGTATACTAAGGTACTAATGTTCTGTTTGTTGCAGACGGTGGGGCTGGCGGGGTCGGGGGCGGGGTCGGGGGGTGGTGCGGGGGGCGCGGGCGGGCGCGGGGGCTCGCTGCGCACGCCGCTCGCGCGCACTCCTGTCACCTTCAACGCCAACCAAGTCGCCAGTGAGTACCACACCATAATCTATAACGCGGGGCTTCCGACTTCCGTACCGACGAGTCAAAAACTGACCGACTGACTGACTTTAAATTCAAAATTAGACACGTCCAAACAATAAACAGACCAAATTGACACTCACACCAAGACGATCCAACTCCTTGAACCAGACAAAACGGTTCATTTTGGTCTTCGAATGGCTCTTAATACAAATTTAAGCTTTCTTGCTCATTACTACTTAGTGTTTTTGACTTATCTACTCATAGTAAAAAATCTATCAGCACTTGCAGCAAAAGAAATACATATAAACTCGTAACAACCCCGAGCATACAATTTACAAATTACTAACTATTTAAGAACGGAATTGTACTTATTCTAAGCAATTGTATGATCTAAAGATAACCAATTCTAAAAACTTTCAAAGTGATCTATATATATTAATTATGTAAACATCTTCTACTATTCATGTATGATCTATCTAATTTATTTAACATTTCTCTCTTGATCTCTATTTAATTCTTTCTCACTTCCTTCTTTCAAGGTCTCATGCGTACATCCAGCCTTAGTAAGTTAATGACACAAAATTATCTGTATAATCGTATGTATACATCCGACAACCCTTTTTCCTGAAATCCAAAATGTCGTGTCTAAAAATCGCCGGTTGCATTCAAAACCTGGTTTCACAACACAATTGTATGTTCTTACTTAAGTATATATGTAATTATTAAATATATCTACAATAAGGACATTAAAATAGGTATGTGTCCAAAATTGCGTCCATATCATATACAGCCTTGGCCAGAAGTGTTGAGCATAGGTGTTTTTGTTAACAATTTTGATGTTAAGCATTATTTCCCCATCCTAACAATGTATGGTAACGGTAAATGTTATATTTTATTTATAACTATAGAAAACTTCACTTAATAACACTTTCAAGGTACTTAAAAAATATGAAAACATTGAAAACAGAAGGTACCAAAAATGTAAATTTAAGTCGGTGCGACATATTGCAAATATTCTATGCAGTTACTACTAACTTCAACAAAACATGCCTATTAGTTTAAATTAATTGACAAAATAACTTAAACAAAGATGGAAACGATGGACTAATCTTTCCAGTTTTGTATGAAAATCGCATTGGTGCTCAACACTTCTGGCCAAGGCTGTATGTTTATTTCATAAGTGTACCCGAACCACCATGTTAAGTCCCTAGCATGTTATGTATGTTGCCTGTTACATAAAATTTACTAATAATACCTACTCGTACCTACCTATTACTTTGTTATACATACATCAGTATGGATAACTCCCGTTGTCGTCGTGTGTAAAATCCCTTGATTTTATCGTTACTATTCACCGGCAACCTGTTGATATGACGTGATAGTTTATTAAATGTTCGTATTGTCGAATCAATTTCAACAATAAAATGTTTTTGTGCTGTTTTACTCGCTCCCTAGCCAAAACCAATTTTACAGCAGCCTTCAGTGACAATAATACTATTAACATGGTAATTTTAGAATTAATACGCGGTAAATTCTCTTTTGTACGTAAAGAAATGTTTTGCAATCATTCTAAGAAAGGACAGGTAATCATCTGTTCTTTCAGATTGCACTTTTTATCCCCACTAATATGATTTGATTGTTTTACGCATAGCGGTAGAGGAATAGGTTGTTTTTTGAATAAATTGGGGTCGTATTAGTTTAGCATTAAACAAACTGTGAAATTATGGTGAATTTTTACAAAAAATATGTAGGTAGTAGATTGTTTATCCGTGTAATAGTACATTACAGCAGAGGCTGGGAAAATGAGGATTTCTGGCCAAGTAGGTATATACCCGGATAGGGATACGAGGCCGGGAATCCGTTTTCACGCCTAGGCATGTATAGTACTTTTCTCAAAATAATGCGTGGAAATAAGACCTAAAACCTAATACTTAAAGCCTTAAAAGTCTATCGCACTCCGTATCTCTCGGTATAATGCGGCCGGCGCCCGCGAGGCCATATTCATAGGCCTGCAAAGTAGTAGAAATGAATGAATATATACCTACTTGGCCGGAAATCCCTGTTTTCCCAGCCTCTGCTGTAGTGTACTATTTATTAGTAAGTTGCAATTGTAGCCTCATTCAGTTACGTATTTTGTCTCATTACTGGTTGAAAAATGAGTTGTTTTGTATCACGAGGTGGTTAATTGTGAAAAATTATAAAGGAAGTTTCGTGAATTCTTAATGTGTTTAATTTTCCTTTCAGAAGCGAAACTCCAAGCTGCACTATCAGAAGAAAGCGGATCGTCGGCAGGCGCTAGCGGCTGCGGCACGCGGTACTGGGCGGCCGGCAAGCTGCCCCACCTCCCCGCGCCCTCCTAGCGCCCCGACGCCGCGCAGGCCAGCGCCCGTCGCCTCGCCAAGGTGGGTCAACTGGGTAACCTCTGACTCTTAACTGGGTAACTTTCTGGGTACTTTATAATCATGATTTATTACAATTTGGAATTGCCAAGAACTTGATATAGGTATCTTTCTGGATTCAAAGTCAAACCCATTCGTCATTAGTTGGAGGTAAAATGAAAGTTTTCCATCGAACGTGGAGAGTATAAACGTGTGTATGTGTATGTGTATGTGTATGTATCGCAGGTGTCATCCCTGGAAGCACCGCGGCGGGCGGCGGCGGGCGGCGGCGGCGCGCGGCTGGAGCTGGAGCGGCGCTCGCTGGACCTGGAGCGGGAGCTGCGCGCGCGCGGCAGCGACGCCAGCCTCGACGACCGCGACCACCTCGTCTGACGCGCCACCACCCCGCCCCCACCGCCACCACCGCCACCGCCCCAGCTGGTAAACCCACCTCGTCATGCCAGTCCGATGCTGGAATGCTCTTTTAAAACGTGAACTGACGCTCTAATGATATTCTTGGAGAACAAGCGCTTGATAGACAGCAGAATTTGAAACACACTGAAGTCGACGACGTTCTGAGAGTTAGTGATAAAGAGCTGATCTTGTTAGTGTCATGAGCGTTACACGAAGCGGCGTCACGGAGCGGCGGTTAAATAGGAGAATTCTTCTGAGGTGCGGTCTTGGCGCTGACTCGCTCCAGCGCGACCCTGGTGCTAAAGGACTCGAATGTCGTGACGGTGCGAGCCCGGCCCCTGCCTCACGTATACCCTGCGACTGATCGATTCGTCTATTTTTAGTTGAACAAAACAGATTCGACACCTCCGCAACCCAGTGTCCGGAATCCGACGTTCTGCGACCCGATCGCCCCCATGTTCCTACGTTTAGTTATACCCTATATGTGAGGCAGCGGTCGGCAGAACATTTCGCTTGGCGGCGAACGTCCAATCTAGTGCATAGCGGCAAAATTGATCTCAATAAATAAATAAAGACTACGAACGTTTAATAAGGACATCTAGTGGAATTGTGCGAGTACTGACGTGTTTCACCGTTTTCTATGTATTATACGTAAGTAAGGACGTTAAGACGTGTCGGTGTTAGTGCCTACTGAGTCTGGTTTAGTGATAGGAACCTCGACCACTGTTTAAGGGAACTCTTTTATCGTTTTACCGAGAGCGACTAGAGTTTGTGAGTCTTTAGCGCTTTCAATAAGCGCTGTTTGAGTCACGCGACGCGAGCCAAGACGTTGTAGTCTCTCGCGTCGACCTATCTATTGATACCTCCTTTTTTTAAACGAACCCCCTCGGAACCGTAGTTTAAGCGAACTATTAATGTGTGTGACTATATTAATAACGTAACATTTTCTACAGAATCAACGTTCATTTCTATTGTAACTCTAAGTTTCCTTTTGTAGTTATTTAATTTCTCAAGTGATATAGTGAAGCTGTATTCGTAACGAAATGGTGACCTTATAATCGGAATTATTAAAGGATATAAGGGTAGATAGTTACATGGCCTTTTAAGCTAGTTAAGGAGTTCAGTGCGCGAGAGGTAGCGTAGTGGGAGCTCGCTCGGTCAATGCCAAAACGTCTTACTGAGACGTATAAGTAGGTAGATGTACGCGTAAAAATTGGATGTAAAAAATCATGAAATTTAAATTTTACTTGTATATATTGCTGTGTAGATTTGTGAAGCAAAATTAGCAAGTAAAATTAATATTAGAATGGTAACTTACGTGAATCGTTCTCTACATACAGGGTGGCTTTGTACGTAATAAAAAAAAACACCTTGTAATGTGAAATGTGAGGTTTCAGTAATTTTTCAGGCGTTTTGGTAGTGATGCATCCTCGATTGAACAGCGGCTCACATATTCATAGAACAATATTGTATCCCTGGCCATATACTATGGAGAGTTACAATTATTTACATGATGTATTTACTGTTTTGTCAACATTTTGTTTAATTTTAAGTCCCCGTGTTATTTTTAGTCATTGATGATCAAATTGTAACAGTCACGGCGTGATGCACAAAGAAAAGTCACCAAAACACATGTTGTTAAAAACTTGTACTTAAATTTAACCACTTCTCTGTAATGTTTGCGAGCTTGTATTTAAAAAAAACATAGGTACAGTTTATTCTAGTATCGACTTTACTTCGTGTGTAATGCTACAAACTGCAGTCATATTTGCCGGTAAATCAGCACAAAACTATAACGTGATCTCACTGATTTTTGATACTCTTTGCTTCTTATTTTATCGTCAAAATAATGACTGTAGTCCGACTGATCAATGAATATTCTAGTAATAATTATTGTCAATATTTAGATTTGTATGCCTCCTTTGATTATTATTTTAAATACTGAAAACTTTTTCCCGTAAGCTTTTGTATGTATCTGTACATAGTGAATGAGGTTGACCAAATAGACCTTTAAAGGGTCTCTTTCACTTGTAATCGCTATAAAAGGCACGAATTTAAATATAGTCAATAAATCTGTGCAATTTTTTGTTGCAACGCATTCGAGTAACCAGAAAATTCTGTGCAATAAGTGCGTGTTTTTACACAAAGATAACTCCGGTGCATATGTCAACAGTGACAATACAAAATTGGATTCCAATCTGATATCTGATATCGTGTTGGTATCAGAGGTCTTTTTGGAACCATTTTGGAGTAAATCTTATATTACTATGTTTTGCATTTACTTAACTCTTAATTCTTTAAACTTATTGATGTAATGACGGTCCAAAAATCTCAAAGTGCCACAAATATTATTGTATTTAATTAATTACTTTTCGTTGTAATAAGATTTGAATGTTTATACGATTGACTGTCTCACGTAGCAACAATTTTTTTGACAAGCCAAATTGATAGTTTTATGTCATACTTAATATTTGAGTTACATGCTATCCCTCTTTAGTATAGTTTTTAATATCATATTAACATTTCGATTTGTAAAATATGTCACTAAAGTCTAACTAAAAGTTACGAAACTAAAAAGTTACGTAATAAATAATTGGTTATAGTCATAAAAGTTACGAAACTAAAAAGTTACGTAATAAATAATTGGTTATAGTCAATGCAAAACGCAGTAAAATCAAAAGAAATACGCACAAATATTGAATTGTACTTTCAATTATTTTGTCTTCCTTAATTTGTAGCAATACAAAGGCCTATACGCGTATATTTTGTCTAAATATGCCGATTTAGTTCTCATTTATTTTATAGTTTTTTTTTATATGTATATATTTTACATACGACTGTATGTACGAACGGCAATCGAATGAAATGCACATTATAATGATATTAACAGATTGATTGTGGCTTGTATTTCTATTGTCTATGGAGTGTTTGTGGAACATTTAATTAGAAAACTTGAATAATTAAACAATTAAACAAAATGAAGAAAGGAGGAAAGCGGACCCTTGCCATTATACTATTATCCAAACATTTTATAATTTAACTGATCAAAATATAACTTATTTCTTAATTAGTCAAATTTCGAAATAAATCTAATTTAAAAGTATTAGTCATTTTTCTTAAGCCTTTGATTTTTTTTACGTAGATAATTTAGTTTTAGTACTTAAAAGTATTGAACAATCAGTATTTAAAAATTGCTCCACGTCCACACACATGTTCCCGACATTCCATAGACTCCAATTTTATCGTTTGACAATGTATCTCACTATACTCAAACAGCATTTTTTTTAATTTTCTATGATAATATTATTAAGTTGACTGCCTTTCGTTTATTATTATGCTCAATAGTTTAATATTAACGTAGTCTGGTTCTCGTTTAGGTGTTTAAACCGATGACATTAGATTTATTGTTTTTACCCGAATAGCGGTTTAAAATATTTAGTCAATTATATAGCTTTTTTTTAATTTACGGCATATGAGGGCTGAGACGTAGTCAATTCTTCAGCCTATAGAATTTAAATTGTGATAACTTATGTTTATGCATAGGTATGTATCTGGGTGAGTTTCTGAACGTTTCAAACACCTTTAGTTCTTGTCAAAAACAATGTCAAGTCATGCCAAATAGTGGCACTATTTCACAAATTATATCACCTGTTTAACGATTTGTCGTTTGTTTAAGTCAGTCAGTAAACACCATGGTTTACTTTTTGACCGCGATCAAGCGTCAGGTGCTAACTGCCAAGTTGAAATAGAGGCCAAGTATTTTTTTGTCTTAATTTCGTCAAGACTAAAGCTAGTCTGAAACGCTTGGTAACTCTCTCGCTTCACACTGTTTTCTTCTCGATCGGCATTGACTACACTCTCGCCAAGTCTTGGCACTGATCAGTATTAGCACCAGCTGCGGTTACTGCCAAGTTTTGAATAAGTCTCATTCGCTATTCGCTAAAAGAAATGTACACGCTCGGGGATAGTGTGTAAAAGCCAAGTTTGCTCCGAGTTAGCATCAAAGTGTAGCAGTGCTACTATGAAAGTCGTATTTTCTAGGAGTTTCCACGTTTTTTAGTGCATTGACGTAGATTTTCGCTCCTAGATCGGTGCAGACTTAACAAACTATACACTACAACAATACAAACTATAGGAATATATCATTTGCGGCGCCATTTTGTACAGCTGCCAAAGCAACTCTTCCGATATATTCCTCTACTAGAGCGTCTAGTATATTTATTTAGTGTATTGGCTATACTATACGCAGGTATAGTGCTAGTTACTATTATTATAGCTTTCGTTCAACCGCTGCATTTCTCTTATACCTAGTTATTTTGTGAAACATTGTGTTCTCATTTTGTATGTAAAGCCGGTGTTGCAACAATGTGAATACTATACAATTTAAATAAATGAATTATATAAAAGTGATGTCTTTGTTTTTACCATATTCTTTACTTCCCTTGAGTGTAAGTTGACAAACAGTCAGTTTTAAAGCTCACACTGACCTCGCAACGAAACACTTGCGTTTTCAAAACATTGCATTTTCTCTACGATTGATTCTGTCACACATGACATAGACGGCAATGTATCGAAATTGGGTTCTATGAAAACCATTAATGAAATGAATAATGTACAGTCAGCAGCAGAAGTAGCTGAGCTGTTCAAAATGAGCTGGACACGACTTTATTGTTAAGAGAATAAGAGCGCTTGAAGGTCATTTTGAACACCTCACCCGCTTAGCTACTTCTGCTGATGACTGTAGCAGTCAATTAACATTGTGGAGAAATATTAATACTACGTCATTGTCGCGGGTGTTCGTTGTTCTATTACAAAACAAAACAATAATATAGACGTATAAAGTGTTGCAAACTATTATGAGTATGATCTCAGTTTAAACAGCTGCAGGCTTAATAATGGCAGCGGGTTGTCGCGAGATACCGTGACTATCGGCTATTCGGCGGCACCTGTCATTTTATATCACGCTATGTCTGCTGGAAAAGACATGCCGTCTTTTGCCAAAATGTACTGTCAATTTTCTAAACACAAAGATCACAAAAACAATTTTTATTATGATCTTGTGTCTTTCGTGTTTCCGCGTTTTGTTTTCCTTCTGTCACATTTTATCTCAAAGCACTTGAAAAAGTAAGTCGAGGTTGTTCCGGCTTGCTTGTACTATATCTACCTACACTACTACAGTTTTTCTTGTCGAACGAGAGTTTGTTCGACGATAACTTTAGTAAAGATTCCTGGTCTTTATGAAATTTGTTGAGGTTGTAGCAGAGATACATACAATTTGAGAGTTCGTTTATGAACTGGATCGATCAAGGGGTTGTGAACTTAGAAGGCGAAAAAAATTGGTTTTGTTATATTGGTCAACTCGTTTGCAAGTAAATCGCGAGATTTCAGTTCGAGGCTTACTACTATACTAGAAATAATAATTTTAAACAAAAAAAAAAACCGACTTCGCTTAGGCTCCGCTTATTTCTTATAATTGAAGGCCTGGTTACACCTAACGAGTACAGTGGCGAGACAGCAAAATGCCACTCGGGCGAGAGAGTAAAATGGCCCGGCCCAGTACTCGGCGATGTGTTTACACCTTGCGAGTACTCGGTCGAGAGTACTGACTCGCCACTGTACTCGGTAGGTGTAACCAGGGCATAAGAGGCAGTGTCCGAGTTGCTGTCAAAAATACTGAAATCACTATAGATGTGCCTACAATAGTTGAAGAGTTCCCTCGATTTCTTCAGGATTTCATCATCAGATCCAGACCTGGTGACAATGGGACCAACTGTGAAGTATATTCTTTCAAATAAAAAGAATTTTCCAAATCGGTCCACCCGTCTTCGAATAATCGGCTAACAAACATAAAAAAAAGATCCCAACGAATTAAGAACCTCCTCCTTCGAAATCTTGAAGTCTGTTGAACACAATTGATTCCATGTGCTGCAATAGGCGGTAGATGATCTTCAAATTAAAGACGAAGAACAACACGAAAACGCAGGTATGTTGTTATATCTGTCGGCGGCCGATCGCAAAATCAGGCAGATCGTGAAATTCCTAGACATATCGTGAAACATGAAAATCTTTGGTTCGTTCCCTGAGTCGACGGAGCCCCGTTATGCAGGACTCCTATTTCTGGGCGGTTTGCCCTTCGGGCATCTGAAGCAACCTAATGAACCTAACCTATCTATACATTGGTTTAATGTGACTATCGTTAAAACATTACACAGGAACATTACGATCTGCCTGATTTTACGATCGGCCGCCGACATATCCAAACCGCTAAAGCCTGTGAAAAAAAAGTGTCGTAGAATTAATTATTTAGTCCCTAATGTCTGCATATAAGCTTTGTCCAGAGTTGAAGCCAGTTGTATGTTTAATACGGAAATGATACTAGACAACCCCTAGCAGCCTTAACCAGGGAGTAACAATAATTTTATGGACCTCTAAAACTAAAAATATTCATGGTGGGGCACTTTATCCATGGTCAAAAATTCACAATTTTTTCTCGAGGCGCACTTTTTTTTAAATTTCAAGCTCTGCTAACAAGTTCTTAATGAAGAGCAATGGTATTTTAATGGCATTGCCCCATAATTACCCTCCCCCTCTAGACCACAAGTCACAACACTTTTCTTCCGCACAAACTCTATGAATGAAAGAGATAAGAGCGCTGGTAGCCTTGCGGTAAGACGTCCAACTTTCAATTCGGATGTCTTGGATTCAAACCCCGGCTCGTACCACTGAGTTTTTCGGAACTTATGTACGGAATATCATTTGATATTTACCAGTCGCTTTTCGGTGAAGGAAAACATCGTAAGGAAACCGGATCTAATCCCAAAAAGGCCTAGTTTCCCCTCTGGGTTGGAAGGTCAGATGGCAGTCGCTTTCGTAAAAACTAGTGTCTACGCCAATTCATGGGATTAGGTTGTCAAGCGGACCCCAAACCGGGATAAACGCAAGGAGGAAGAAGAGAGAGAGAGAGAGATCCTTAATTTCATCTCAAATAATATATGGTACATCTCCTTGAGCTCACGTGTCGAACTCACGTCGAACTCATGTATGTACAGTCAACGCCATAAATATGTGTACACTTTTGCACCTTACTCCATTGTAATAAGGTTCAAAAGTGTATACATATTTTAGGCGTTGACTGTACGTACACTAGGTGTAAGCGGTGCTAACAACTTTATATTTAACTATTTGGATTTTCCTCTACAGATAATGTAATCTTGCAGATTGTATGTACTTAACTAGGTACTTGACTTGATGGTATAGGAATAGAAAGCATATACAGTATTATTTTACTTAGGTAGTTTTAAATAAAATAAAATAATTACCAAACAATGTCATTAAGGAAGTCTTCCTAGCATTTGTTCAATCTTTAAAATAATCAATTATCTGTAAATAGACGGAGAGCTGGCCACGTCAGATATGACACAATAATGAGAGCAACGAAACCCCTCTAGTTAGTTTGCTATACTATGCTTATTTCTAGATCCGGACATCGGGCAGCTGGAAAGTGGTGGAGGTCAAAGAATGCAAATAACTTTAAGAAAACAAATTCTAGAGTTCTGGATTTGATCCAATATTATGAAAAATTATGTCATTAATTAGATTATATAATATCTAAAAGTTTCGGTTGAGGGAAGTAGTGCCAAATAATGTATAATGTAATTTTTGGTTACTCGCCTACTGTTTTTGTTTCCGCAATAATACACAATGTTTTTTGTTCTAATGATAAAATATAGGCCCTGTTCTCTATAAATGACACAACTTCAGCAGTTTTTACCTATTTCGGTATTACTTTTTTCCAACTTAAAAACTTTGTTGGTTATTCACTCTGATCTCCACCCATTAAAAGCTGCCAGATGCCCGGATCTAGTAATAGGGATGGTTATGCAATCTAACTGTACTGGTTACAAACCTCTCATTATTGTGTCACATCTGACGTGGCCAGCTCTTAGACCAAAAGTCTTGTCCGGAAAGAGAAGTGTCGTATGTATGAGTCCATATAAACTATATATGAACCTGCAGGCTTATGATGGCAGAAGTTGTCAGCTGATAACTTGATATAAACCAGTATAAACCAGTTTAAAATAAGAGTTGCCGCCATGTTTATCCGTAATCTGATAACTTTGTCCATTTTCCATTTGACATCTGATAGTGGAATGATATTTTGATAATTTGACATATTGTCCACTGTAAGCACGCATGTTTTTTGAAAGTGTGTGTGTGTAAAAAATATCGTTTACACTATGGTTATCCACGATGAAAATCGGGTTTTGCACTTTGACGGCGCTAGCGGATAACTTGATAATTTACTTTATATGACAACAAAACTTGTTAACTTTATATAGGTGCTCATCGATCCCGATAACAGTTGTCGGGAACTTTAACGTATGAAAATTCTTTTTTTTGTCATTGATT
This sequence comes from Pammene fasciana, assembly GCA_911728535.1. Lineage (NCBI taxonomy): Eukaryota > Metazoa > Arthropoda > Insecta > Lepidoptera > Tortricidae > Pammene > Pammene fasciana. The sequence continues at coordinate 6,440,941 of OU452295.1, forward strand.
TCTAGCAAGTAACTGGTTTTTGTAATGTAACAAAAGTTACTTTGTAGAACGATTCTATGCTTACCATGTTATTGTTTTGTAGAGTGGCGGTATTTCATTTTATGTTATGAGCAGTTGCTGCTGCCGAAGAAAAAAAAGAGAAAACTCCATAGCAGAGCTAATATGGATGTCTGTAATCTATTCGAAATGTGTGACGAAGAGTTTGGCGCATATAATCATCCTCATAGCGTTAGTCCCGGCATAGGCCGCGGCTCATTTGAGCCTGGGGTGCGCTTTGCCAAGGCTCAAATGACCCTAATCCCCTGAATAATCGTAGTCATTCAGTGCGAAACGTATTCTTACGAAAGCTACTCAAAGGAGAAACTATTCCTCATTGGGATTAGGTATGGTTTCCTCAAGATGTTTTGCTTCACCGAAAAGCGACTGGTAAAAAATGATATTTCGTACATATGTTCCAAAGAACTCAGTGGTTTGAACCCGAAACCTACTTATTGAAAGTCAGACGTTTTACCGCCCGGCTACCAGCGCTTCAGTTTGGCACAATGAGTGACTGCAAACTTCATCGACACCAAATAATTAATCTAGCGCCATCTAGTAACAAGTAGCATTACTAAGGCAAGCTACTCGTTACTAGATCCCACTCACAAAGGTCGCTAGGTTTGCCAAGGTATACCACACCGTGACACCGATCCGCCGTTGCAGTCCCTTACGGACTACGTGTAATCTTTCGTCAAAAAGAAGAAAGTACGATACCCGTTATTAGATTGGCAATGTAGCGCAGATGTCATTTCCTCTTACATTTTGGGTAGCTCTCGTTGAAATGGCCCTTCAGACTTAGAGCCTCAAAAATTTCTTCATACTGTGCGTCTCTATAAAATATATACTCTCTGGTTCAACCGTATCTAGATACCTATTGTGCGTTGCATACTGTGGAATTATTTACAGTTTGGAGTAGAAGCCTGTCCGGAGAAAGAAGTGCCGTAGAATATATGAGTTCCCACATAAACCACGACACTCTTCTTTCCGGACAAACTCCAACAAGAATATATTTTTAGTTTGAAATTGAGACTTTTATATTGGTGTGCACATTTACCCGCATGGTTCAAAGTATGCGCATTCCGGTTTTCTCTCATTATTTTTATTCTGCTTCGAAAATAAGATAGCTAATGTTTTATTGTTTATTCAATTTGTACCCTTATAAGTACTCAATTCAATGATTATTTTCTAGTTCTTCTACTCGTAATACTTATTTTTTTGCGAGGTATGAAGTCAAAGACAAAAGTGCGTGAAGTTACCCCAAATGACTCTATCATTATTTTTAGACCCGAGCATCTGTCATGTGCATCGGTAGAGGAGTAGATAAATAAATAATTCTATAAGCTTTTTAATATCTCTCTTTTTCGAATTATTTTTTGTAACATTTAAAAAAATATATAGACCCTGTCCTATATGAAACAGACACCTTCGTTGGATTTTAACTGCTTTGGTATTCCTTCTTCCCAACTGGCGTGTAATTTTAATCTCGGTATGGATCTAGTCAGAAGGATAATGTAGCAAATTAATTAGAGGAGTTTCACTGCTCTCGTTATTGTGTCAAAATGTTCACTCTCTTAGTATATGATTTTATACCGAATTCATCCTTACTTGTCTTATCATGTAAACAAACATATCTCTAATACCACAACTCTATGACACTTTTCTATGGGATTATCACTTAAAATTTTGATTTATACTTAAGAAATTTACAAAATACTGAATTCAACCAAGTAACCACTGAAAAGTATCACTTTTAATAAAACTTTCTTCAATAAACGCAGTAACGAACAAATAATCTCAAAAATAACCGACATTACGATGCCTAGATTGTTTGTTTACACTATAAGACAAGTAAGGATGAACTCGATATAATAAAGGCAATGAAGTTGTGTGCAAATTGTGCAAAGTGTGTGCAATTGTACGTATTAACAGCAGATTTATTTATATCAAAATAAAAGAAAGTAATGCACGTATTTGGCACAGTTGGCCCAAAACTTGGGGTAGGTACATATTCAATTATTCACATTATCGTTCATATTCAATTATTCACAACAAAAAATATTTATTAATTGGAACCTAATGATCCTCCTAATACGTGAGTGCTGGCTGACATCCTCAAGTATTTTTTGTTAACAGCATAAATTATGTTTTTGGGGACAAAATAAATTATTGAATAATATAAAATGCTGTTGTTGATTGGCGTGCTTTCTTGACACGAAACTGTGGTTTTTGGCTTTTTACACACGAAGGCACGAAGTAGTGTGATCAATCTTTAGCTCGTACGTATATACGAATCAATCAATATAGATTGAGTTTCTTTTTTGTCAGGTACATATTTAGATATTCCTGAAAAAAAAATCTTTTACTTAATGTGTTAATTAACAAAATACCTACTTGTCAACCTAAGCATGTATCGATATTTTTTTTTGCAATTAATTCAGGAAGAAGCGGTGCAATATTCGCACAAATCTGGAATAGTGGGTAATAAATAGGTAAATTTAATAAATGAAACACTGGCAGAACCGCTCTCTAACTTTTTGTCAAACTTGAAATGTGTGCGTCGTTGAAGAGTTCTGTACTGATTGATCATCATCTACAGTTCTACTTCATTAAAAGTCACCTTTTTAAGTGAAAATGCTTGATTACTAAATAAAAACACAAAAATCACTATATGTATGCCCTAAAGATTTGAAGAGTTCCCTTGATTCCTTATGGATCCCATCATCAGAACTGCGTTTTGACAAAAACGGTACCAATATATATGTATATACTACTTACAATCAAAAAAAGGATTTCCATCATCGGTACCGACATGACGGAGAGAGTAACAAAAATAACAAAAAAAAGTTTGTTCGACAATAACTTTAATAACGTTCTTCAGTTTTTCTGATCTTTATGAAATTTGTTGGGGTTAAATTTGAGAGTTGGTTTATGAGCTGGATCGATCAAGGGGTTGTGGACTTAGAAGGCGAAAAAAAATCTTCATATGGGTCTTCTTATATTGGTCAACTCGTTTACAAGTAAATCGCGTGGACTACTAGTAGTTTTCATTTGATATTTTTAAACTGTTGTAACTTCTTCGCCACTCAATATATCCTCCGCCGTATATGAAATGAAAAACATTTAATTAATGGTAAAAGTAATAATAATACACATTATCAGCCTGTGGCGTGCTGTTGAAGAGTAGCATCTCCGCGAACCTGAGTGCCCCTGGGGTGCCCTGTCGGATGGTGGGACAGGTCCCGTGCCTCAGGCTTGCCTTAGCCGGCTGTACAGAGTGGGGTCGCTAGAGCTGCGTTCTCGAAGGTAAATGTGGAAACATAAGTGGCGAGTTGGCCATATGTTTAAAGTCCAGTGACACCTCTGTACCTCCAGCCCCCGCACCCCGCACCGGTGTTTTCCTTTGGGCATCTTTGATGTCGCATTTTATGGGGGCCTATTAGCTTCGGCTCCGCATACGTCTCCCAAACGTCCGGGACACCATTGTTCCGTGGTCGGAAAAGACATACATATGATCAAATGAAATTATCAAATAGGTGCTTTTATCTCTTGAAGTTTTGCACATTGTGCCTCGGTGAAAATCTTCAAGCTCATATATTCACACAATACATACAGACAGATATACATACATACAGTCGAACGAATCCCTTTTTTCAATTTAATTTTTTTTATTTGTTTTTGTGGCAGCATTATAAAACAGACATCTGTTGTTGTTGTTGTTGTTGTCCTAAGGCACCCCAGAGGTGCAGAGAGCCTTCACTAACTCGCGCCGCGCCTTCCTATCCACTTCAGACACCTACTTCACACATCCACACACACATCTACAGACATCTACTTTAATTTAATTATGCTACTAACTTTAATATAAGACTTCCATAATACTTAATATATTATCTAATTTCTACCTAGAATTTACCATTTTAATATGTGAGCAAATTATACTTATTATTTGGCACTGAATATTGTGCATGCATCTCTAAAACTGAGGTTTAAGTTGAAACAAGTTTCCTTACAACTTCCTACCTATATAAAAATACGATACTTAAACTACGACATATTCTAAGAAAAACTACATACCTATAACGGAAGGACAGATGGACTAACGGACGGACGGACGGACGGACAGACAGACAGATAGTCAGATATCCAGGACATGAATCTATAAGGGTTCCGTTTTTTCTTTTTAAGCTACGGAGGAGGGACAGACAGACGGACAGATGAACGGAAGGACGAACAAACGGACGGGCGGACGGACAGATAGACAGACAGACATCCACGACGTGACATCGACAACATACAGCCTCCTTTTAAAATATTGAAGTCTTAATACTACCTATGGAAAAATCTTGCCTTTCATTCGGTATACCTACATATCTTGTTATAAATTGTAATATAGTTTTATAATTAATATTTTGATATTTCCTTATAACACAGTTACATACGTTATATACAGACGAATAGACAACCTTTGAAAACATCACCGACAATTCCGAAAAATCATTATTCCTTTATATTCCCGCAGAATTCGGTTAGTTGGTTCATGTGGAAAAAGAAAAATATATAATAAAATATTACATAGTTATGAATACTTTTATTTATTTCCAAGTAAATAAAAAATGACATACAACTGCACAGGTTCTTGAGGTGGGTAAGAAAAACCTGCTGTAAGTCGAAGGTAAGACAGGCGGACGGGCAGACAGACAACAAGAGCTTAGAAATAAATAATATTATATTTAAATATGGTACTCTAAATATCCAACAAACATAATTGATTTATATTTTATTTACATGAAACGGTCTACGTTTTCCGGAGAGTTCGGTTGACATTAAGATTCATTGGATAAGATGCAGATGCAGAGTACCTAGTATAAACTAAAATGCATCGGACTTTTTGATTGCTTGCATATGCGTAAGTATAGTAATTTACAAGAGATTTTTTTGTTTACCAGCGAAGTACCTAATAATACTAACGTAGGTGCGCCTTTAATACTCACTTTAATAAACATTGCTTCGTTTTACTCTTTTACGACATTCTAGTTGCACTCTAGTAGCCAAAGCCCCAAGAAGTTTATATTTTTATGTGCAATTCTCTGAAAATGAAAGAAATTGATAATGAGATTAATGAGAGAACAAAATATGAAACCACGGTATCAAGCAAAACCGTGATAAGACAGATACTTAATCAAAGAACCAATATAAAAACTTACCCTCATATTCGGCTTGTTTTATTTTGTTTCTTGCTATTTTAAATAATTAATAAAAAGCACTTCAGATATTACTTTCATCACATAACATCAGCAAAATATGACATTTATCATTATATGTGATGTTTTCCAGTCAAAGGTACATCATTTGCCAGTTTGTCAATAAGGCGTTACTGCCATAAAACACTTAAGAAATATAGGTACTCTATTAACAACTGCCAATGACGTACCTTTGACTTGAAAACGTCACCTATTTCTACTTTGGTTATTATTGACAAGTACATACAAAAGCAATCGTGCATTGATCGTATTACCTCCATGAAGTTATCATTTTTAACGGGAGTATTCTCTTTGATCACAAAGTGAGCCCGAAAGAGAAGGTTATATGTTGATGTCTCGTTTTGACTAAGGAAGTAGAGACGTCATCACTCATCAGACAATCAAAATATTCATTAATATGTGTACATTTTGTAACGAGTACGAGTAAGACACTGCTCCCTATAATATTATGCTCTCTATGGGACCCTTTTTACTAATTTTACTATTCACATGAACAACTGTTTTGCTCGGTAATAAAATAAGGTTCTACTGTGGTCAGGGAAATAGAGTAAAAGTACTATATATCCGGTTTCTCTATTGGTCCGTGTCTTACTTTGATTATTAAACCAACCGGATGCGACACGCGCTCTCATTTCTATCGGAAAAAGTCTGCCGTTTTTTGCGGGGGAGGGGAACGTCAAATGTATGCGAAACGTCAAAATAGCCACGTCAAATAAACGTCAGTCCATACAATGAGTATGACCGCTGGTCATACATTTTTGGCAGAGGGGAACGCCTGTCAATGGCCACTCCGCTTGGTTTATAGCTCTAAGGTGTCTTACGTACACACACTACCGAAAACTGTCGGCAACAAGCTGACAACTTGACATATTGTCATGTTTTGCTGATAACTTATATCAGATTCGTATAACTTGACAGCTTATCAGACTATCAAGATATCCGCCGACAGTGTCCATCATAAGCCTGCAGCAGGCTTATGATGGCAGAAGTTGTCAGCTGATAACTTGATATAAACCAGTATAAACCAGTTTAAAATAAGAGTTGCCGCCATGTTTATCCTTAATCTGATAACTTTGTCCATTTTCCATTTGACATCTGATAGTGGAATGATATTTTGATAATTTGACATATTGTCCACTGTAAGCACGCATGTTTTTTGAATGTGTGTGTGTAAAAAAATATCGTTTACACTATGGTTATCCACGATGAAAATCGGGTTTTTCACTTTGACGGCGCTAGCGGATAACTTGATAATTTGTACTTTTTATGACAGTAAAACTTGTTAACTTTATATAGGTGCTCATCGGATCCCGATAACAATTGTCGGGAACTATAACGTATGAAAATTCTTTTTTTTGTCGTTGATTTCTAGCAAGTAACTGGTTTTTGTAATGTAACAAAAGTTACTTTGTAGAACGATTCTATGCTTACCATGTTATTGTTTTGTAGAGTGGCGGTATTTCATTTTATGTTATGAGCAGTTGCTGCTGCCGAAGAAAAAAAAGAGAAAACTCCATAGCAGAGCTAATATGGATGTCTGTAAATGTCTGTAATCCATTCGAAATGTGTGACGAAGAGTTTGGCACATATCATCATCCTCATAGCGTTAGTCCCGGCATAGGCCGCGGCTCATTTGAGCCTGGGGTGCGCTTTGCCAAGGCTCAATGACCCTAATCCCATGAATAATCGTAGTCATTCAGTGCGAAACGTATTCTTACGAAAGCTACTCAAAGAAGAGACTATTCCTCATTGGGATTAGGTATGGTTTCCCCAAGATGTTTTGCTTCACCGAAAAGCGACTGGTAAAAAATGATATTTCGTACATAAGTTCCAAAGAACTCAGTGGTTTGAACCCGAAACCTACGTATTGAAAGTCTGACGTTTTACCGCCCGGCTACCAGCGCTTCAGTTTGGCACAATGAGTGACTGCAAACTTCATCGACACCAAATAATTAATCTAGTGCCATCTAGTAACGAGTAGCATTACCAAGGCAAAAGCTACTCGTTACTAGATCCCACTCACAAAGGTCGCTAGGTTTGCCAAGGTAAACTACACCGTGACACCGATCCGCCGTTGCAGTCCCTTACGGACTACGGTGTAGTCTTTCGTCGTCAAAAAGAAGAAAGTACGATACCCGTTATTAGATGGCAATGTAGCGCAGATGTCATTTCCTCTTACATTTTGGGTAGCTCTCGTTCAAATAGCGCTTCAGACTTAGAGCCTCAAAAATTTCTTCAGACTGTGCGTCTCTATAAAATATATACTCTCTGGTTCAACCGTATCTAGATACCTATTGTGCGTTGCATACTAGAAATTATTTACAGTTTGGAGTAGAAGCCTGTCCGGAGAAAGATGTGCCGTAGAATGTATGAGTTCCCACATAAACCACGACACTCTTCTTTCCGCACAAACTCTAACAAGAATATATTTTTAGTTTGAAATTGGGACTTTTATATTGGTGTGCACATTTACCCGCATGGTTCAAAGTATGCGCATTCCGGTTTTCCCTCATTATTTTTATTCTGCTTCGAAAATAAGATAGCTAATGTTTTTATTGTTTATTCAATTTGTACACTTATAAGTACTCAATTCAATGATTATTTTCTAGTTCTTCTAATACTTATTTTTTGCGAGGTATGAAGTCAAAGACAAAAGTGCGTGAAGTTACCCCAAATTACTCTATCATTATTTTTAGATCCGAGCATCTGTCATGTTCATCAGTAGCGGCGTAGATAAATAAATAATTCTATAAGCTTTTTAATATCTCTCTTTTTTTCGAATTATTTTTTGTACTAACATTTTAAAAAATATATAGGCCCTGTCCTATATGAAACAGACACCTTCGGTGGATTTTAACTGCTTTGGTATTCCTTCTTCCCAATTGGCGTGTAATTCTAATCTCCGTATGGATCTAGTCAGAAGGATAATGTAGCAAATTAATTAGAGGAGTATCTGCTCTCGTTATTGTGTCAAAATGTTCACTCTCTTAGTGTATGATTTAATACCGAATTCATCCTTATATGTCTTATCATGTAAACAAACATTTCTATAATACCACAACTCTATGACACTTTTCTATGGTATTATCACTTAAAATGTTGATTTATACTTAATAAATTTACAAAATACTGAATTCAACCAAGTAACCACTGAAAAGTATCACTTATAATAAAATTTTCTTCAATAATCGCAGTAACGAACAAATAATCTCAAAAATAACCGACATTACGATGCCTAGATTGACACATGTTTGTTTACACTATAAGACAAGTAAGGATGAACTCGATATAATAAAGGCAATGAAGTTGTGTGCAAATTGTGCAAAGTGTGTGCAATTGTACGTTTTAACAGCAGATTAATATCAAAATAAAAGACAAGAGAAAGTAATGCACGTATTTGGCACAGTTGGCCCAAAACTTGGGGTAGGTACATATTCAATTATTCACATTATCGTTCATATTCAATTATTCACAACCAAAAATAATTATTTATTAATTGGAACCTAATGATCCTCCTAATACGTGAGTGCTGGCTGACATCCTCAAGTATTTTTTGTTAACAGCATAAATTATGTTTTTGGGGACAAAATAAATTATTTAATAATATAAAATGCTGTTGTTGATTGGCGTGATTTCTTGACACGGAACTGTGGTTTTTGGCTTTTTACACACGAAGGCACGAAGTAGTGTGATCAATCTTTAGCTCGTACGTATATACGAATCAATCAATATAGATTGAGTTTCTTTTTTGTCAGGTACATATTTAGATATTCCTGAAAAAAGAAATCTTTTACTTAATGTGTTAATTAACAAAATACCTACTAGTCAATCTAAGCATGTATCGATATTTTTTTTTGTAATTAATTCAGGAAGAAGCGGTGCAATATTCGCACAAATATGGAATAGTAGGTAATAAATAGGTAAATTTAATAAATGAAACACTGGCAAAACCGCTCTCTAACTTTTAGTCAAACTTGAAATGTGTGCGTCGTTGTGTCGTTGAAGAGTTCTGTACTGATTGATCATCATCTGCAGTTCTACTTCATCAAAAAACACCTTTTTAAGTGAAAATGCTTGATTATTAAATAAAAACACAAAAATCACTATATGTATGCCCTAAAGATTTGAAGAGTTCCCTTGATTCCTTATGGATCCCATCATCAGAACTGCGTTTTGACAAAACGGGACCAATATATATGTATATACTTACAATCAAAAAAAGGATTTCCATAATCGGTACGGACATAACGGAGTTACAGCCCGTTCACACAGAGTCTCCGTATTTACGGTACCCGTTTTAACGGATACAACACAAAATTATACTTTGTTCACACATAGGCACCGTATAACGTTCAACGTATCCGGCAATACGTGCGTGTACAAACTACAAACTCGTTTGTCTAGCTGCACCGCTCCTCGCCCTCGCGCCCGGGTGCGCCCCACACACTGTTTATATCCAGTAAAAACGTACGGATACATGACGGATACGTATACCGTTCATCCAGTATTTGATGACAAAACGGAATGTCATAATTGTTCAACGTAGCCAGCAGTGCGCGGACCGCGCGCTGGAGCGGCTGTGGACGGCGGCGGTCGGGCTGCACGGGGCCGGCGCCGGAGCCCTGGCCACGCGACATACGGCCGCGCAGCACCTCGCCGGCCTGCTGGCGCGCTGTGTGCGCGTGCCCAAAGGTCAGTACACCGTGGAGCCCTACTGTAGCCAGCAGTGTGCTGGAGCGGCTGTGGACGGCGCCGGAGCCCTGGCCACGCGGCACACGGCCGCGCAGCACCTCGCCGGCCTGCTGGCGCGCTGTGTGCGCGTGCCCAACACCAGGTCAGTACACCGTGGAGCCCTACTGTAGCCAGCGGTGTGCTGGAGCGGGTGTGGACGGCGCCGGAGCCCTGGCCATGCGGCGCACGGCCGCGCAGCACCTCGCCGGCCTGCTGGCGCGCTGTGTGCGCGTGCCCAACACCAAGTCAGTACACCGTGGAGCCCTACTGTAGCCAGCAGTGTGCTGGAGCGGCTGTGGACGGCGGCGGCCCTGGCCGTTTGACGGATATGTATTCCATTCATCCAGCATTCGATGACAAAACGGAATGTCATAATTTAACGGACCGACATTTTTTACTGTATACTGAATACTGTGTCATATGTGAAGTCGCTCATACAACTCCATACGCCATCAATGAAATAAAATATATACGATAAAACGGAACAGTAAAACGGAGACCCTATGTGAACGGGCTGTTAACGGACCGACATTTTTTACTGTATACTGAATACTGTTTCGTATGTGAAGTCGCTCATACAACGCTATACGCCATCAATTAAAAAAACGTATACGATAAAACGGAACAGTAAAACGGAGACCCTGTGTGAACGGGCTGTTATAGAGTAACAAAAATAACAAAAAAAAGTTTGTTCGACAATAACTTCGTTTTTCAGTTTTTCTGATCTTTATGAAATTAGTTGGGGTTAAATTTGAGAGTTGGTTTATGAGCTGGATCGATCAAGGGGTTGTGGACTTAGAAGGCGAAAAAAAATCTTCATATGGGTCTTCTTATATTGGTCAACTCGTTTACAAGTAAATCGCGTGGACTACTCGTAGTTTTCATTTGATATTTTTAAACTGTTGTAACTTCTTCGCCACTCAATATATCCTCCGCCGTATATGAAATGAAAAACATTTAATTAATGGTAAAAGTAATAATAATACACATGATCAGCCTGTGGAGTGTGGCGTGCTGTTGAAGAGTAGCGTCTCCGCGAACCCGAGTGCCCCTGGGGTGCCCTGCCGGATGAGTGGGACAGGTCCCCTGCCTCTGGCTTGCCTTAGCCGGCTGTACAGAGTGGGGTCGCTAGAGCTGCGTTCTCGAAGGTAAATGTGGAAACATAAGTGGCGAGTTGGCCATATGTTTAAAGTCCAGTGACACCTCTGTACCTCCAGCCCCCGCACCGGTGTTTTCCTTGGGGCATCTTTGATGTGGGATTTTATGGGGGCCTATTGGCTTCGGCTCCGCATACGTCGTCTCCCAAAGGTCCGGGACACCATTGTTCCATGGTCGGAAAAGACATACATATGATCAAATGAAATTATCAAATAGGTGATTTTATCTCTTGAAGTTTTGCACATTATGCCTCGGTGAAAATCTTCAAGCTCATAATATATTCACACAATACATACAGAGAGATATATACATACAGTCGAACGAATCCCTTTTTTCAATTTAATTTATTTCATTTGTTTTTGTGGCAGCATTATAAAACAGACATCTGTTGTTGTTGTTGGTGTTGTCCTAAGGCACCCGAGAGGTGCAGAGGGCCTTCACTAACTCGCGCCACGCCTTCCTATCCACTTCAGGCACCTACTTCACACATCCACACACACATCTACAGACATCTACTTTAATTTAATTATGCTACAAACTATAATATAAGACTTCCATAATACTTAATATATTATCTCATTTGTACCTAGAAATTACCATTTTAATATGTGAGTAAATTATACTTATTATTTGGCGCTGAATATTGTGCATGCATCTCTAAAACTGAGGTTTACAACTTCCTACCTATATAAACTTGTTCATAATCAGTGGAATGTCGTTAGTCTTATTATGTAAATGTTGCTATTAGTATAGTATACTTTTAATATATTTAGTTACTCGGCGCATTGGTGCACACTGTAATGCCGACTGTAATGATTTTGTTGTTAAATAAAAAAAATACGATACTTAAACTACGACATATTCTAAGAAAAACTACATACCTATAACGGAAGGACAGACGGACTAACGGACGTACGGACGGACAGACAGACAGATAGTCAGATATCCAGGACATGAATCTATAAGGGTTCCGTTTTTTCTTTGTGAGCTACGGAGGAGGGACAGACAGACGGATAGATGAACGGAAGGACGAACAAACGGACGGGGACAGATAGACAGACAGACATCCACGAAATGACATCGACAACATACAGCCAACCTCCTTTTAAAATATTGAAGTCTTAAAACTACCTATGTAAAAATCTTGCTTTTCATTCGGTATACCTACATATCTTGTTATAAATTATAATATAGTTCTATAATTAATATTTTGATATTTCCTTATAACACAGTTACTTACGTTACATACAGACGGATAGACAACCTTTAAAAACATCACCGACAATTCCGAAATATCATTATTCCTTTATATTCCCGCAGAATTCGGTTAGTTGGTTCATGTGGAAAAAAAAATATAATAAAATATTACATAGTTACATATTGAATACTTTTATTTATTTCCAAGTAAATAAAAAAGGACATACAACTGCACAGGTTCTTGAGGTGGGTAAGAAAAACCTGCTGTAAGTCGAAGGCAAGGACAGACGGACGAGCAGACAGACAGCAAGAGCTTAGAAATAAATAATATTCTATTTAAATATGGTACTCTAAATATCCAACAAACATAATTGATTTCTATTTTATTTTCATGAAACGGTCATCGTTTTCCGGAGAGTTCGGTTGACATGAAGATTCATTGGATAAGATGCAGATGCAGAGTACCTAGTATAAACTAAAATGCATCGGACGTTTTGATTGCTTGCATGATACGTAATAAGTATAGTAATTTACAAGAGATTTTTTTGTATACCAGCGAAGTACCTAATAATACTAATGTAGGTGCGCCTTTAATACTCACTTTAATAGACATTGCTTAGTTTTACTCTTTTACGACATTCTAAATAGTTGCACTCTAGTAGCCAAAGCCCCAAGAACTTTATATTTTTATGTGCAAATCTCTGAAAATGAAAGAAATTGATAATGAGATTAATGAGAGAACAAAATATGAAGCCACGGTATCAAGCAAAACCGTGATAAGACAGATACTTAATCAAAAAACCAATATAAAAACTTACCCTCATATTCGGGTTGTTTTATTTTGTTTCTTGCTATTTTAAATAATAAATAAAAAGCACTTCAGATACTTTCATCACAATTTACACCAGCAAAATATGACATTTATCATTATATGTGATGTTTTCCAGTCAAAGGTACGTCATTGCCAGTTTGTCAATAAGGCGTTACTGCCATAAAACACTCAAGAAATATAGGTACTCTATTAACAACTGCCAATGACGTACCTTTGGCTTGAAAATGTCACCTATTTCTACTTTGGTCATTTTTGACAAGTACATACAAAAGCAATCGTGCATTGATCGTATTACCTCCATGAAGTTATAATTTTTAACGGGAGTATTCTCTTTGATTACAAAGTGAGCCCGAAAGAGAAGGTATGTTGATGTCTCGCTTTGACTAAGGAGGTAGAGACGTCATCACTCATCAGACAATCAAAATATTAACTAGTGGTTCTGTGAACCGTAGACTTCGGATAACATAATTAACGCGACAGCAAACTTTCCCCCTTTCCCCCCTCATTATCCCCCCAATCAAAAAAATGGCTCAACAATTTTTGGCAAATAGATCAAGGAACGTACATGCCAAGTTTCATCGAAATCGGATGAAAAATGCGACCTCTAGACCGACACTGACCAACCAACATACCAACCAACCAACCAATACACACACATCAAAATGCCAAATCGTCGTACCAGTGAAAACGAAGACGTTCGTCGCCTCGCTACGCTCGGCTCCTCAGTCAATTAATATGTGTACATTTTGTAACGAGTACGAGTAAGACACTGCCCCCTAATTATGCTCTCTATGGGACCCTTTTTACTAATTTTACTAGTCACATGAACGACTGTTTTGCTCGGTAATAAAATAAGGTTCAACTGTGGTTAGGGAAATAGAGTAAAAGTACTATGTATCCGGTTTCTCTATTGGTCCGTGTCTTACTTTGATTATTAAACCAACCGGATGCGACACGCGCTCTCATTTCTATCAGAAAAAGTCGTTTTTTGCAGGGGAGGGGAACGTCAAATGTATGCGAAACGTCAAAATAGCCACGTCAAATAAACGTCAGTCCATACAATGAGTATCACCACTGGTCATACATTTTTGGCAGGGGGGAACGCCTGTCAATGGCCACTCCGCTTGGTTTACAGCTCTAAGGTGTCTTACGTACACACACTACCGTAAACTGTCGGCAACAAGCTGACAACTTGACATATTGTCATGTTTTGCTGATAACTTATATCAGATTCGTATAACTTGACAGCTTATCAGACTATCAAGATATCCGCCGACAGTGTCCATCATAAGCCTGCAGGACACTTCACTTTGGGGCTATTCATAAATTACGTCATTTCAAATTTGAGGGGGGGTCATGCGAATTATGATGTTTGGATGACAGACAAACTCTATCTACGCAAACGTGTGCAAATAAGTACCTACTCAAGTATATTGTATTTAGGTATTTCCGCAATTCCGATAATTTAGAAAACCATTTAAAAATCACTCATATTCCAGTGTGATAAGAGCTAGTCCATTTTCGGAATTATCCGCCACTTTTTGGCTTTCGGAAATACCTGAATACCTACTCTACTCACTAAGTTAATTATAAGCTATTGTTTCGTGCCAGTATTAGTGAGATTAACATATGTTAAGCTCACTAATACTCATGTACCTAATTTTCAACCGACTTCAAGATTTCGAAGGAGGAGGTTCTCAATTCATCGGGATCTTTGTTGTATTTTTGCAATTTTTTTTATGTGACAAATGTTTAAAAAAACTTGCAACACGCATGGCCACCCTACAATTAGAATGTTATTTATATGGGACCTAATTGACACTTCTCTTTTCGCAGTTAACAATCTAATCCACTTAGTTTACATCAGATACGTCAGAAAAAACCATAAACCTTACACGTGCTTATGACTAAATTAGCATTAGTTAATCTAGTGTGCAAATAGACCATAAAACGATATTGTAAGGCGCATTTCTTTTGAATTATGGAATATAACACAAATAGGTAGGCATTCGTCTTGGAATTAAGATGTTAGATAATTTAAATTGAGACTGCGCGTACCGCTCCACGAGGGCTAATGAGGACAGGGTTGGCACATATAGCTTACTCGTATTATCCACAGATAACCTCAACCACTAGATAGATCATAAGTACGACTCGGGGTCACCACGCATCTGTGCTCCCGTAATCATTTTTTATGAGAGCGCGACCGCTCATTTCAATTGAGTTAACGTTTTTTGATCATTACTCATGTGGGTTAAAAATATCCACAAAAATCAAGTTACAGGGGTGAACCTGGATTGTTATACTACAAATTGGTGTAGAATACTATTGATATGTGCTGTTCCAATCGTAGAAATTTACATATAAAATTGCGCTGATGTGTGGTGCTCCCTGTAAAAGCTTAATGATGAGGTGTCTGTGTAGTCTGTGTTATTATCTTATGAAAAAAAATCAAATTGGACTTGGCAAAAAGTATTCATCTTTTCTTTTTTAAAGTATTATGTGGATGAGTGGTTTATTATTATTATTATTCTTTATTTAATAAGCATATATTTAACTTAAAAACTAGTACATTGCCCCACAAAACTATGATAATTGTTTGATTAGTTGCTTTTATACTTTTCCGCGGACGTCCACGGCAGGATAAAACTCTATGGTTTCATTCATCATAAATAGCGTAAAGTCTATTTATGGTCTAGGTATTTATGGATGAAACCATAGTGTTTACCGTGCCGTGGCAAGTCACGATAAAGTATAAAAGCGAACATTGGGTAAGTTTTTGACAGAGAGTTTATACTTTTATTTGCAGTTTTATGGCAGGCATTTATTTCTTTAAAGTACTACGTTAAATAAAGCACCTCAAAATCTATTTACACGCCTCTCTCGCTTAGCCACTCTTGCTGCTGACTGTAAGTGCTAACTTATCAAACGAGCGGAGCGTAAGCAAAGCGAGTTCTTACAAACAACTTCTGGCTACTGGGACGTCTCGGCATTTCGATGGCTTTTTGATTTTGAGAAATATATGACCATTGTCGAGAGGCCGCTTTTTTCTCATGTATGTACAGTTCAGTTTAGTATGGAAAATTTAGTTCCAATGAAATTCCGCAACATGGCGCATGGTCATAATATGTCTGCTCATATTTTTTCATACAAGCTGACGTAAATTGGCAACGCAAGCCTGTGTCACCGCCGTCACCGGCAAGCACCAAATTATTGTTTATTAGATGTTTGTGCAACATGGCAAAGCAGTTTGTTTGAATGGAAGGCGCATTGCATTGCGTTATCTTCGACTCACCTCTCGCTGGCTGAATGCTGCGCGCGTCAGTGCCTCGCGGTCCGCCATTCTGTCCGTGCGTTTTTTTTAAGTTTTTGGCGCGAAGAAATTAAAGTGACGTTTGAGAGGATGTATGTGAAGTTGTAAAAGTTTGTTCAGAATTGAGATTACTTTTTTTTGGTAAGTTATAAAAAAAAATATTTTTTATTGCATATAATTTAGCTCGGTACAAAAAATAAAAATAAATTAATAATAATTTGTAAGTAGGTAGGATAATACACCACACATCTTTTAACTATAAGGCAACATTGGATCAGTTGCACATTTTTTGTACAGTCGACGTCAAAGATAAGTTTACACTTTAACACCTTATTACAAAGAGTAAGGTGAAAAAGTGTAAATATATCTTTGACGTCGACTGTACACCAATTAAGGCCTTAATGAATCTAATATTTACTTAATTGACTCATTTTAGCAACGAAAATTAGCCATACATTTCTACGTGCAATTTTTATATATATAACAATTACTTGTAAAATAAGTATTATTATTTTAATAAAACCAAATATTGAAATAGGTAAATAAATAGCGTGAAAACGTCATTATTTAAAAGCCTTAAGCGGTTTCTAAGCTTGAAATACACTGACTGTAACTTTCCCGTATAAGGCCTCTAGATCCGAAAAGCCAGTCAAAATAAAGCAAAAGAGTCAAATACATTCATAATGTTTATATTTCAATCTAATAATAAGGTCCGTCTATATACTTAAACCAAATCTGGCAAGATTTTAAATATTTTGCTGCGATTTGTCATCGTCATGCCCAGAAATCGCCTCACTTATTAGCACTGAAGTGTTATTCATAATCTAAACTATCGCAGTGAAGAGTCGTTTTAAAGCGGTAGTTACTTGTCCTTATTCAAAGGTGTAAACGATATTGTTTGCTGAAAATATTAGCAGCCATACACTGTGAAATTAACGTAAAGTGTCCTGTATTTCAATCGCTTACGAACCATTAGTTCTTTATCTAGTATAAATATGGCTCTAAAAACCTTAACAACTGTAAGTTATGTGAGATCAACAAAATTCAAAATACCTCTACTTTCGGGTTCAGTTGCCGCAGTGAACGGAATTTGACAACGTAGTAATGTCAGCATCAAATCGCTGAACAAAATCTATGGAACTGAACTGCTGCGTCAGTGATGCGATTGATAGAGTTTGTCCGGAAAGAGAAGTGTTGTACAGTCGCCATCAGATATATCGCTGCAGCCAGGGTACTCAAAAATATCTGAACGTGCACTTTATCGCCTTGACAATAGAGTCGTTGTTCAGATATTTGTGACCACCTTGGCCGCTCCGATATATTTGATGGCGACTGTATAATAGAAGTGTTGTGTAATATAAGAGTTTATATATTCTACGAAATTTCTCTTTCCGGACTTTGCGCGTTTGCCTGAATTACTCTTACGGCATTTAGTTTTAGACATTTCAGTCTACTGGGTCCTATTAGACGGAGAGCTAGCCACGGCAAATATGACACAATAATGAGAGCAACGAAGCCCCTAGTCAGTTTGCTATAATATGCTTATTTCCGCAATTATACACAGTGTTTTATGTTCTAATGTTAAAATATAGGGCCTGTTTTATATAAATTACACAACTTCGGCACTCTTTACCTATTTTGTTATTACTTTTTTCCAACTGAAAAAAAATCTTAGTCTGTCACTATTTATTACTTTATTTGCTCTGAACCTTGAACATGCTATTTCAAGAAAGAAATGTATTATATACATATTTTAAGCGAAAGTTTGAATAAAGTGATAATACATCGATATACTCCGCAGGCCATACAAAATGTAACAATATTTATATGAAAACTTTGAAATGGATCCGGAGGCAGAAAATAAATTCCGTTTTAATAATAATTTAAAATACTGTTTATTTGCCTTAATACGCAAGTTTTTGTTACTGTGCCTGAAGGATTATTAATACTTTTTTTCTCCATACATGAATGACCCACCCTAATGTGTATAGTGCTGTCTTGCTTAAAACCGTCGCCGCATGCGGTTGCGGCGCCAGTGTGATAATCGCATTAGACCATATGCGGCCGCTGTCATTCGTGCGTGTATGATTAGTAATATTTATGCGTTCTAAGTACCCTTGGTTTAGTACAATGGCTCTTATCATATCTTCATCTGTATTAGTATGGATGACTATTCTTATCTCCTCGTACAGCAATATACTTCACTCATTTGTTGTAAAAAACAAAACTACTTAATACTTAAATACTTGACAATTGTTTGAAAATGTTTTTTATCGTGTGCGAGTATTTATTATGTGTACCTACTTACTTTCCTTTTTAGTTATTATTCCTAATTAGCTGTAAAAAACGCGGCAAATAATCGTTTTTTAGACCCTCTAGTATTAATATATGTAAGTAACATAAATAGTATTACCTACTACCTAATTCATTAATTACGAAATGGACATATACTTGTTTACTTGTATATCTTTGTCATCGTTTGCTTAATGGGAGTGTAAAAATACAGTTTACAAAACTTTTGTTTGGTCGCCTGTAAATATTGAAGAATTCTTCACATTTGTGAAACAAAAATAAGATTCTTTAGATTCTCATATTAAGTACGAGGGGTGCCCGGCCTTAGAATTGTCCCCCACCATATCGTCCCGTGGTTGCAGTAGGAGTCTGCCAAGGGAATATACCGGGAGATGGGCAGCAGCATCTTCCGAAAGCCTAAACAACAATAAACAAAAAAAAAACTGCGCGCGCCACCCCGCCTGCCAAGCGTGGCGCGTATGGCAAACCCCCCCCCCCCCCCCTTTTTTTAAAGGGAAGGCCTATGTTCACTCAGTGGACGTCATATGGCTAAGATGATGATGATGATGATGATTAAGTACGTGTTTAAAACATTTGTTCAAAACAATAAAGCCGATCGTAATACAAGATATAAATCATAATATTTATTTATTCACTTTATTGGCAAAAAGAAAAACTTGATGTACAAAAGGCGGACTTAATGTCAAGAGGCATTCTCTACTAGTTACCCTTAAGGCAAAGCAGAGATGTTCTGGACGGTGGATATACCGGTATTAGGCGGCTTTCACACTACTGCGCTCTCCGCATGCGGCCCCGGTGCGCGAGCGAGATACAGATAGCGCTCTGCATGTGTATAGCACTATCACGCTTGCACACCGTCGCCGCATGCGGTTGCGGCGCCAAATTGTAGACACGTTTGGAGATATTATGTATTAAGTATCAGACGTATTGCGGCGTCCTTGTCGCTACGGCCCAATCCAATCCCAATTTAGGGAGGTGTAATACCAGCAATAGGCAACTCACGGGCTAATATTTTATGCCACGTGTTTAAGTAGATCTCCAAGTGTTTTACTACTCATGCCATTAAGATTCAAATATTGTTGTTTCAACAATAGACGATTAACTTTTCAATTTAGTGCCATTAAAATAAGGTTGTCGTTAAGAAAACTTCCATAATACATCAATGAATAAAATAATATGATATGGCAGCATTTCCTCGCTGGACCGCAATACTTAGGCATTGGACGAGGAAGCTGCCAGCTCTTTAATGTTTGTGTCGACCAGCCACGCCAACTCTCTATAAAGTTTTTGGACTGGGCCCCACGGACCAAGGGTCTCGACTCCAAATGCAACAAAGTTGTGGTTGGCGTCGAAACTCGAGCCCCTTGCATTCGCGCCTTTTGAGGAACTCAGCTGCCTCCGCGCCTATTTTCTTTGTAGATTCAAGATACAGTGAGAGATGTAGTACCGTGGAGATGGGAAGGCGCCTGTGTCCACGCAGGTAGTCCCACACAAACACCCGTCCCATCCTCCACGGTGCCGAGTCTCTTGCCATCGTCTCTGGCTATACCGGTAGGCTCCAATATAATATTTGTCGGTATGTTGACGCCGTTGACGGTGGCAAGAGACCGACGGATTGTCGTTCAAGGCGGCGTCACGCGAAAAGCGGCCCGAGCCCTCAGTATAATCGTTTCACTAACGTAACGATTGCGTTTGCGTTAGGTCTTAATTTGTATGGGATATTTAACACAGCACACCAAGCGGAACGTATCGAAGCTAAACCACCGGGTATCTATGAAGTATCTCAACTCGGTGATTTAGTTTTCGATATGTTCCGCTTGGTGCGCTGTGTTAAAAATCCTATACAAATTAAGACCTAAGGCAAACGCAATCGTTACGTTACGTTAGTGAAACGATTAGGCTGCCTTTACATGATGGGCCATCATAGGGACGCACTGTACAATAGAACAAGATCGCAATATCGTTAGCTGGATCTCATAGCTGCGTCCCTATGATGGCCCATCCCATCAGACATGTAGAGGAGCCATTACACTAAGGGCTCAGCGCTGCGTTGGCGAGACAGTCCGTGGTGCCACAGGGGCCCCAGCCGGTCGACATCAGGGGTCAACTTTAGAAATGGATTTATAGGTGTTTTAATTTAGATAATTTATTGTAGGTTTTTTTATATGCTATATATATATATATATATATATATATCTTTAGCGAAGTAGATGCCTATATAAAGGATACAGCTAGAACACAGAAATAAAAAAGTTTCCCTCCAACTCACTCGTCCATCTTAAGCGGTGTTCCAGCCTCTCCATCAAACATAGCGTATGCTAGAAATATTTTTCTATATAATATACCTACGCTACGTACCTTTAGTTATATTTTTCTATCTAATCTACCTAGAGCTGTTTGATAATATTTTGCCTGTCGTCTTTATACGAGTATGTAACTATAAGAGTACTTGACTAAAAATAGATTTTACTATTTCTAAAGCTGAAAATGAAGACGTGATATCGTATCATTATATATACTTTTTTTTTAGATTTACGACTTATGACTATACAATATACCGGGTGTTTCCTGTAATAGGAGCAATAAATTAAAACGTAGATTCTACTCCTCAAACCAGATAACGTTTGTTCAGCGACTTTTAAAAATAACTTATGGTTTGATTTTTAGGACACTTTAAAGTTTTTCCGGACCCGCAATGTATTTCGACATTGATTATGTCTGCAGTGTGACAAGCAATGTCAAATAGACGGATTTTAACGTACATTGAAAATACTATTTAGTTTGTATGAAAAAGAGGCTATCTTTAAAATACATCTTTTTAAAAAGTTGTTGAACAAAAGTGTTGTTGTTTGAGGAGTAGAATCTACGTTTTAATTTATTGCTCGTATTACAGGAAACACTCTGTATATACATGGATTATATTCTAAATAAAATAGGGATCGTATACCGGTATTATTATCATACAAATTAATTTGAGTAGGTATCTCGGTTCCTCAGCTAAATTACTTATTGCGATACTTAATCGGGAGTTATTTTGATTTTTAGTAATACTGGTAACGATCCTCGTTCTGAAATAAACTTCAGTTTGTAAAATCCTTACAGCCGCACGAATGATAATTAACCGTAGCTTATATTGAAATGAATAATGGAAGTAAACACGTTTTTCGCCGACTCTTTGTTATCGTAATGAAATGACGCTAACTAGTTACTTTATGCAAATTACCATTAACTCAGAAACAAAAGACATGTATTAAGAACTTACTACGTCAGTATCTACCTTCGTACAGCCAGCAGCAAAAGTAGGTAAGAGGGTAGGGTGTTCAAAATGAACTGGACACGACTTTATTGTTAAGAGAATCTTCTTCAAAGTCGAATCCTCATGTCTGACTTCTGAGGGACGTACCACCATAAGTCGCTCTATGTTGTATTGCTCTCCATTCTGGTCGATTCCTTGCCTTCTTAAAGGAACCCTGGATTCCGACGCGTGTAACTTCTTCAATGGCAGATAACCAGCGGGTGGGTATCCCTCCCCGCTGTCGATCGCCTCCCAATGGCCCAACAAGCAAAGCCTTTTCCAGGCTGTCTGGCTCACGTCGGGCCAAGTGTCCAAAGAAGCCGAGCATTCTCCCTCGGCAGATAGCGGAAAGGCGAGTCTGGATCTTGAGCTCCTACAGTATAGAGTTAAGAGAATAAGAGCGTGTGTAGGTCATTGAACACCCTAACCGCTTAGCTAGTTCTGCTGCTGATTGTACCATTGAAAACAGATTTTTAACAATAGGTAACCTAACACTGAAGAGTGTGTATAATTGGAAATATTTTGTATGCTACTTTACTAAGTACAATTGACATCTTAAGTATAATATCTTTATTTGTTCAAAGCTTAAAGTGTATTTTGCATTATTGGCGAGAAAACAGTTCTGTCATAAAGTTGTATTTTAAATTGAGTGGAGTAATTTGACAACAACTTTATATTACATGACAAATAAATTAAATACATACATACATACAATCACACCTATATACCAAAAGGCATAGGCAGAGATCACGGATTTCCATTTGCTACGATCAATGCAGCAAAACGGCTCTCCGTGAGCCACTTCTCGCCCCCGCCGTGAAGAACCCAAATCAAATACCTAGTAAAAGTACTATTAATTGAGTGCAGTATTTAATCTGACATCGGCCGCTATGCACAGTGGTTTGTCAAGTAATATAAAGCTGTTGTCAAATTACTCGACTCATTGAAAAATACTACTTTATGACAGATCTTCACGCAGCAAAGTCGCAGGCGGAGACTTTATGAAGAAACATCAAAATTTGATCAAAATAGTCATAATCATTCATAATCATTTATTTCTTGCAACCATGGTATTATAAAAGATGTTTTTAGAGTTTAACCAGTACAGACATGGACCCTACTAGGGCGTAGCAAGACTTTAAGCGTTATCACGCTCGCGCACCGGCGCCGCATGCGGAAACCGCAGCAGTGTGAAACACGCCTAAATAAGGGAACCGGTTATTTATTTTAGTAAAGAGTAAGTAAGTATGTTGTTTATTTATTTATTTATTTATTTATTATTTTTTTTTTTTTTTTTTGTATGTTGTTTATTGTTTCTCTTCAGTTTAAATTTTACATATTCAGTATTTAGTAAGTATTTCCGCATAACAACACAAGTGTTTAAAAGTACTACCCAACCAAATTATAATCAATCAAATATTTTTTCACCTCACTAGCTCGGAAAGCCCTTTTTGTTTGTTTAATATCTATTGTGAAAATCGCTTTTTATCCACATGTGGTGAAAGAGTTTTGACGTAAGTGACAAGTGGCTTAAGTGACATTTGACAGCTAACAAAACGTAAAACGTTAAAAGTGAAGAATTTTTAACATCGCAATTAATGAATTGCATCGAGTAAAAACACTTAATACAGTCTTACGACTCTATTTTAATTCATAAATATCAGCATTCAACATTAATCTTCATTCTTTTTGTAAAAACGGATAAATTGTTCTGACAGCCGAATAAGTCTACGTACGAACAAAACGCATCTGACATTTAATAAAACCTTTTACGTCAAAACTTTTCATTTCAATTCATCCATCATATCAACGTTAAATATTCGCATGTTTTTCTAGGTTGTTTTGTTAAAAATTAGTGATTCGAGTGATGAAGAAGTATTAAACTCCTGAGGAATTACGGGAAACCGAGCAAAATGCACCCTTTTTCTTATTTTCCTCGCTGTAGTGAGGTGAAAAGTTTTGTGTTATACACGGGAGAAAGTTATTTTACGTCTCGTGTATTAAAGCACTCGCTACGCTCAGGATTCTATTTTTGAACCACTCGCTTCGCTCGTGGTCAATAATAGAATCCTTTCGCTAGCTCGTGTTTCAAATAACACTCGCACGTAAAATACAACTTTCACCCCTTGTATAACAAATAACTATTTATAGCCCTTATTTGGACTTCCTTCGCTTCGTTTCCGTGACAAAGATCGATACGTTTTAAGCCGGTCACAAGAAACGATTTTCCAATACCAATGTATCACCCAACTATTGCAAGGTATTAAGGTACCATACTTTGATCAAACTTGACATTTTATATGGCTTGGGTACAGTCAGCAGCAGAAGTTGCTATACTCCAGTAAAGATACGTTTTTTTCAAACATTAATTTATAATAGCGATTTTTTTGTTTATATAGTTTTAAAATGTCATTCTAAGATGACTGAACGAAAAATCCTACAAACTTTCCATCGGGAAGTAAATATTCATCAAAATATACTTATATGAAGGGTTTCTTTTTTTGTCTGATTTTCTGTCATCCATAAATAACGTGTCTTAAGGAACAATAATAAATAATAAAATATTGATATATTTATTTAGGCGATTTTTTAGAAATTATTTAAATGAGGATTTTTTCAAGGTCAATTTTTTGTAGGATTTTCTGTCTACGCAATGACTAACATGACTTTTAAGCCATACAACTAAATACTTCTGCTGTTATGAATTATTTCCAATTTTGTCATTTTTCCCATACAAGTGAAAATAAAATGACTGTACTACTAAGTGGGCGAAGCGTTCAGAATGATCTTCACAAGCTCTTATAATCTTATTAATAAAGTTCAAGCTCATTTTGAATACCTCAGTCTCTTAGCTATTTCTGGTGCTGACTGTACATACTTATATCCTCTTTATTTGGAAACAATAAATTAGTTATTGCAAAACGCGCCCGACACCGGTCCACAAATGTTTACGTAACATTTTCGTCTGTTTACATCGGTAAACTTTCACATTAGTGACACACTGACTCATGTAAATATGTTTTGAATACATTTTATAATAAATATCATCATCATCATCTCAGCCATAAGACGTCCACTACTGAACATGGGGGGTTTGCCATATGCCACGCTTCTCGGCAGGCGGGTTCGCGCGCGCTGTTTTTTTAACCGACTTCAAAAAAGGAGGAGGTTCTCAATTCAACTGAATTTTTTTTTTTTTTTTTGTATCATTTTTTGTTTATTGTTGTTTAGGCTTTCGGAAGATGCTGCTGCCCATCTCCAAGTATATTCCCTTAGCAGACTCCTACTGGGGGACAATTCTAAGGCCGGCAAATAATAAATATATAACAATGCAATCCAGTAAAACGTCTTTTTTACGTTTTGATTTTATTCTGTCGGCGCGCCAAATGTTGTTTTAAACTCGTCGCACCAACCACAATTGATGGACTGCTTGCTGGTAGTCAACTGAGTAGGTACACTAGGTACTATAGAACTTTCCATACTTACAATAAAATTGTGCAAACGTTTTGACGGTAACAGACGGATTGGTGCTACTGACAGACCCTAAGGCTATGCCTATTTACTCCTACTTTAGATCCAGTCAAAATGTTTATTATCATTTCTAATCATATAATTATATTGGTACCTACCAATGGCCCAGAGACCACACTGAATCTGGATCCGGAAATCCGAAAAATGGTAGACCCGTCACCAAATTGAGGCAAATTGTACAGTGAACCGTTTAGCGACCTTAACCCGATCGCATAAATTGCATAGAGACAGGTAGTGACAATATATTCGCCATATATCATCGACCGAAAGGGGGGTCCAAGGTCCCCCACACGTCCCCCCGATTAGTCTAGCTGTCTGGCTGGGGTATCCAGGTTTTCTTATACGTTGGCAAACAAGCATACGGCCGCCTCATGGTAAGCTACTATCGTAGCTTATGAACGCCCGGAACTCCAAGAGATGTCACATGCGCTTACTCACCGACAGAGGAACACAAAACTATTAATACGTACAGTCTAGTGTATTTGGCTGTGGTTTTTTGTAGGATCTCCACCTTTTCCCAGGACAGGATCTGCAGTTAGGCTCTGCTCCAGATTTGAGCCAGATGACGTTCGCAGTGCATACCTCTCTTTTGGCCAAGTCAAAGCCCATATCTTCGTATTATTAGTCTGAGATGTCTTAAGTTCGAGAAGTAGATGATCGTACGAGAGTCAGTCCATCACTATGTCACAAACATCACTTTGATTCTCAAGCTTTAAATTATGTGGTAATTTTAACTTACTTAGTTGATGGCCACACCTTGCGTAGTGCAGGACTAGGTTTAGATTCATGCAGAATCTACAAAGTCACATCCAGTAATTTTGTTAAAATTACCCCAAAATATAAAGTTTATGAATGAATGAATGTCGTGTCTGTGAGTGTGCGCAGTGATGGCCATTTTCTTCTACCAATGAAAATACCAGCGAAAGATAATTAGTACTTAAACTACTTACCAACCTATTCTAAAAAGATTGCCGAAAATGCCGAAACATCGGAAACTCGAAAATAAAAATATACATCATCATCATCATCATCATCTCAGCCATAAGACGTCCACTGCTGAACATAGGCCTCCCCTTTGATAAAGACGGGGTCTGCCATACGCGCCACGCTTGGCAGGCGGGTTGGCGCGCGCAGTTTTTTTTTATTATTATTGTTGTTTAGGCTTTCGGAAGATGCTGCTGCCCATCTCCCGGTATATTCTCTTAGCAGACTCCTACTGCAACCACGGGACGATATGGTGGGGGACAATTCTAAGGCCGGGCACCCCACGGCCAAATATACATACATACATATAATCCCGCCTGTTTCCCAGAGGGGTAGGCAGAGATCACGGAATTCCATTTGCTACGATCCTGAGTATCCTGACAGACCACTTTCGCTTCATAAAAATATACATGGTAAATATCCTGCAGGATATGTATAAATAAATAAATAAATATTATGGGACAATCTTACATAAATCAACCTAGTCCCACGGTAAGCTCAATAAGGCTTGTGTTGTGGGTACTAGGCGACGATATATATAATAGATAGATATAGATAAATACTTAAATACATAGACATAAGATTGCTTTTAATTTATATTTAAGTTTTTGTTTATTATTGTACCTACTTACAACGCTTATTATTAATAAAATATAGAATTAAAAAAAAAAAATACATAGAAAACATCCATAACTCAGGAACAAATATCTGTGATTAGCACACAAATAAATGCCCTGACCAGGATTCGAAACCGGGACCTCCTGCTTCATAGGCAGAGTCACTACCAACTAGGCTAGGAGGCCGTTATGTATAGTCCTACATTAGTATAACTGTTATGCAATATGTATTATTAAATAGTACACAGGGTAATAAATAGCCAATAATCGTGTTGAATGAAAAGTTAAGACAATAATCATTAAGAAATATGGTAGCTACGTGACATGACGCCATTGTGACTTTTAAATCTCATTTAACCATTCAATACGTATCGCCATTATCGCAGGTAATAAAAAAGTAAACTTAAAACGAAAATAACTATGAGCTAAGAATGTTTAGAGTAAAAAGTAGACTAACATAACACATTAAAATTATTCTAATAGGTACAAGCGGGTTTTCATAATGCTAAATAAAAATAAGGACTTGCGGCCATCTTGTCGAGCAAGGTGGTTTGGTTTCGGGAAAAACTTCTTATTTTATGTTCATTTTCGTGATTCAATGTGTAATATATAGCTTATTCTGCAGTGATTTAACGAACTAGTGAGCAACTAATGAAGAATTAGTCTCGAAACATGTGTAACCCCTGTTTGAGTTAGATATCCGTTAGTCCACGTGCTTTTTGTAGGGATTAGCTATCTCCTTATAAAAAGCCTAACCTCACCGTACAACGTCCAGCTCTTGGAGCGAAATTTTAATTAATGAACCGTACACTTGTCGTATCTACTTCGACTTTGGCAAAATTGTCCCAATATTGTGGACAGAATGCCATATTTTAAAAATTGAATTGAATTGAAATAAAAATAAAACATAGGTTCAGTTACCTACCTACATAACCCACGGTGGTGGCGGGTCAAACATTTTCTTAGGCAAGCCGGTGCTGATTTTGGCTTAAAATTTCTTCATGAGCTGTAGAAAAACTGCTCAGGCGCCTGAAACTTAGGCAAGCGGTTGGGAATCGGGTTGTATAGACGCGCCGCCACCATGACAAAGTCATAAACTATTCGCTATGTGCGACGTACATGGTGGGGGTAACGAGAACGATCGCAGTGCTCAATGTGACAAGAAATGAAACTGCAAATCCCCTGTCTGCTGTCAAAATAGTGAATCAGCCAGTTACATTTCATATAAGCAAGGAATACAACCTATTTATAAAAAAGGAAAAAAAGAGATTGACCACCTGCCCAAGAGATGGCGCCACAATCATGCACACAGCGAATAGCGATTGGGACAGAGAGGTCCCTATGCCCAAATAATTAAGTGTATACAAATATGCGTAATAGGTAGTAGGTAGCTCACTAAATCAGACCCGTTTTTATTCGTCACTTCCGATAATTCCGATTACGTAATTACAAAACATTAGAAAATACTTGCAAGTGTATCACTAGGTTAATCCACTTGACTACATAGATTAGTTATCTGTGTACAGAGCGGTCTATTTCAGTTGAGTGCACTTAATGACTACTTTTACTTGGAATAGTTGGAATGCAAGTGTTTGCCTTTTCTAGTTGATAAATACCTACCTAATAAATATTCACTAGGGCCGAGGTAAATTAAAACAAATGAAACCTTTAACTTTGCAATAACTTTGTAATTTTTGTGTGTATTTGTTACCGTGGCATTGACGGCATTGTAGTGCCTACTGGTATTTGGCTGTGGTTTTCTGTAAAGTGGAAATACCTCTGTCGGATTCTGCTAAAGATTTGAGCGAGATGGCTTTCGCTGAGTTGTGTCCTACCACATACAGCGAAATGGCATTCGCAGTGCCCATATCTCTCTTAAATTATCTATCTTTATGACTTTATGATGACATTGATGGCTAACACAAGTGAGTCATCGGGATCTCCCAGGGAAAGGAAAAAACAACCTACACGCCAGTGACTCAAAAGAAAAGGTCTTCTCAAACAAACAGTCGGTCGTGAATTCAGAAGACGTTCGATCCCAGTTTTGGATGCAAGAAACAACTAAAAAGTAAATTACCTATAACATATTCATCGAACATTTTGGTGAGGACAGAAAACTAACATATACGTGTCCGGCAAAAACGAAAATGCAATACGCGCTCAAACAAAAACCTGTGCGAAGAAGAAAGGCGGAAATTTGTGTATGGTAGGTAGCTGAATTTTGGTATGGAGCCTATAGACAAAACTCAGCGGAATGTTGGATTTTTCCACCTTCCAGCTAATTTATGTCTATTATAGCTGAATTCCGCTCAGGTGTGTGTTAAACCTTATAGTACTTAGTATGTACTGACCTGCCAAGGTCACAAGGACACATTCTGAGCAGGGCCCGGCTGCCGTTCCGGTCACGACCCCAAATAGTCCCTCAACCTTCGCTCTTTGTGGAGGAGCAGTGGACCATAGCGGAGCGCTCAGGAGTTACAGTTCAATCGCCAAACGAGCGAAGGCAGAGAACTCACGTGAACCAAAAACCCGTCACAGACTGAGCTCCAATATATATTATAACTCGGTATCTTTCACGTACTAGTTGATAGAGTCCACATACACAGCTATAATCAGTGATCGGCGAAAAGGATTCCACATGGGGTGAATGACGCCAATCATTATGCTAGTATGGATATGCCGCGGCATTTGCGGGATAGAAAAATCAAATGACAGTAATTTTCACAAACATTTGTAATTAAGTATTTTAATGAAATTATTTATTTCGCATATTATTTTTTGTTTTTTTTTGGTCTCTATAAAATTAAAATAACAAACCATTATTTTACTGGTCAACGAGCGAGTTCTTAGTTCGGGGCGGACTACTAGTTATTACAAGTCGTAACCGACACTGATTAATTGTATTAAACATAATACAAACACGTATACTTTCGAGCAGTTTAATTGGTATCGCGGGCGAAACGGCACATCCATAATACTATGTCTAGTTGAATTCCCGCGGTGTGGCATCCTTTTCGCCGATCACTGGCTATAATACACGGTGTAACATGAGGAAACAGAAAGTTTTGAACCTCGCATTTCTGAGGTCAATAGAAGAAAAAAACATTATATGACTTTATGTCAAATCCGATAAAAAAAATATTTTCATGTTTTTATTTTTTGTTTTGTTGAATGCTTTTGTACATAATAAGTAAGTCTCATAGGTAAAATTATCGGTATAAATGAATTTCTAATTTTTTTTATAAGAAATAGTTTATACAAAATGTTTATTGTCACTTTGACATCTGTCAATAAAAGATGTCTTTAGACTACGCCCCATACTGGTGAAATCGCCATCTAAAAATTGTGTTTCGCTGAGTAACAATGAGAAATGTCTTTTTTTTTATTGGTCGTAACTCGGAAACTAGGCAAAATTCAGGGAAGTTTATGTGACATTTTAGTCTTCAATTATGATCAGGAATACGCTGTTAAAATTATTCGGTTTCCTCATGTTACACCGTGTATATATTTTGGTACCTATCTTATAGCAAGGCATCTTAAGATACCTTTTTTCACAAAGTATATATTTTGGTATCTTTGCCGTGTGTGGTGCTGAGCTTAATATATATTTCGGTATTACATCTTGACACGACTTACTTGTTAAGGGAATAAAAGCGCGTGAAGGTAATTTTGCTGCTGACTGTACCTATACCTAATAATTGCAATATAACCACGAGGCATATTTCTTTTGATTGGTCGACTCGCCTAAATTCAGTGTGCAACGGCAATACGCCGCCATAAGTATTTCCTATTGAAAAAAAAGAATACATTTGGAGTCAAATTGCACGACGTCCATTAGGTAGGTTAATGCAGATATAGATAAACGGTATAATTAAGCCCTATAACGTTGACATAACAAAACGATTTTACAAGTTACAACATATGTAGGTACCGTCAACTGCTACAATTTTGCGTACTCGAAAAACATGATTCCGTTGTGGTTTTTATACTATGTTCTTGAAAAAACCGTCAAGCTCGTTTTAAACACCCGACCAAGTGCCCTTTGTTTTAGCATCGTCGTAAGGTCGTAGTAGACTGATAAAATTTACTATTTAATATCTCGATCAGTATTTTGAGAAACTTATCAAAATAGTCCACGCTGCACGAGTCTAATTTTACAGTAATACCGCAAATTGATGTACAGTTTAACCATTTGGCACACGCATACTAGAGGTCAGAACAAAATTTTTCATCCGCAGTTCTTAAAAAAATTCCCTTAGGATGGGGGTGCTGATTCATCATATTTTTTCTATGGGAAAAAATATTTTTTTTTCAAAAACCTATCGTGTGTGGTATCATATGGTACAGGTGGTTCTAGTAATATACCACATCATTATATTTCAGCCATTTTTTTTAAATTAAAACAAAAATAATTTTCAAAACATACCAAGTTTGGGCTCCCCCAGATACGATATGGCTGGTTTTTTTTTGGTACTTTATATCAAAAATGATACTAGATATCCTCTATACAGTACCAAAAAAACCCAGCCATATCGTATCTGGGGGAGCCCAAACTTGGTATGTTTTGAAAATTATTTTTGTTTTAATTAAAAAAAATGGCTGAAATATAATGATGTGGTATATTATTAGAACCGCCTCTATTAGCCCTTTCATATGATACCACACACGATAGGTTTTTGAAAAAAAAAATTTTTTCCCATACAAAAAAAATGATGAATCAGCACCCCCCTCCTAAGGGAAATCTTTTTAAGAACTGCGGATGAAAAATTTTGTTTTGACCTCTAGTATGTGTGTACCAAACGGCTAAACTGTACATCGATTTGCGGTTTCTTTTTTTATACAAGGGGCACTAAAACTCGTTTGTTAAAACATCTTCAAGATAAAAGTATAATTAACCCCACGCAATTTGGTTTCCAAAAAAACTTAGGCACCATAGATGCCATAAATTTTCTTATAGATGACGTCATCTCTAAAATAAATGATAAAAAAAGAGTAGCAGGTTTGTTTTTAGACTTGAGTTCAGCCTTCGATACGGTAGACCATGAAATACTCCTCAAAAAACTAGATTTTTATGGAATTAGGGGTAAAATATACAGACTCTTAAGCAACTATCTCCATAACCGTAATCAATGGAAACCGTGGAAATTAAAAATACAAGCCACGGTTGTGAAAGATCCTTCAAATCTAGTTTAGTTAAGGTAGGTAGAGGCGTACCGCAGGGATCAATAATTGGCCCTGTCCTGTTCATAATTTTTACAAATGATATAATCAATTATATATCTAATGTAGTACCGAATTGTAATCTCACCATGTTTGCTGATCCATGCTAGTAACATCATAGACAGAACTCAATACAATAGTTAATTTCGCATTATCAGGCTTTCATCACTGGTTTACAATTAACAATCTATGCCTAAATACTGACAAGACTCAAATTATACTTTTTAAACAAAATTGTAAAAGCTCGCACACTCTAGATGTTGTTATGAACGGTACTTCAATAGATATAGTTGATAATATAAAATTCCTTGGCATTCGTCTGGACACTATTGAGAGTGTGATCAGTTCAGCGTGTTATGCCTTGAGAAGGCTGAGAGATGAAATTACCTTAAATCAGCTAAAAATGGTATATTATGCGTTAATTGAGTCCAAATTACGTTACAGCATTATGTTCTGGGGAAACACTTTTCAATATAACGTAAATAGAGCTTTAATAGTACAAAAAAGAGCTTTGAAAATAATGTGTCGGGTGCCGGGATGGGAATCTTGCAGGGACCTGTTTCAAAAACTAGAAATCCTGACAGTGCCCAGTTTATATGTGTACACATACTGCTGACACAACATGTAAAAAATTTTGCAAAATTTGAATCATATGAACAACAAGAACAACGTAAACTTACACGCACAAAAAATATGAAAGTGCTTTTTCGCCCAACATCCAAAGTAGAGGAGCATTGCGTAAGAAATCAGGCTGTTAAGCTGTTCAATAAACTACCCCAAGACCTAAAAATTATTACAAAGCACAATTTTTTCAAACAAAAACTAAAACAGTTTCTATTAAGAGGGTGCTTTTACAGTATTTAACCATGGCTAAAATTTTCATATCTGTTTAATTGTTAATGTATGTTGCAATAGGTAAATAGTTATTTATTACTTAGTCTTA
The DNA here is from genome assembly GCA_911728535.1 of Pammene fasciana. NCBI lineage: Eukaryota > Metazoa > Arthropoda > Insecta > Lepidoptera > Tortricidae > Pammene > Pammene fasciana. The sequence goes on from OU452295.1 coordinate 6,474,375, forward strand.
ATTAATATGAATACGAGATCATCTTAATTATTGTTATTGTTAATAAATAAAAATAATATTTTCTTATTGTTATTGTATATAGAAGTTTCTAAGCATAGATATATATCGAAATATATATCTCTAACTGTATTTTCAAACACGATCTTTGTATTGTTCATGAATAAATACTATGAAACTATTCAGTTTAGTTACAACATTCGTCGCTAGATGCCTCTGCGCGCCAGTTATAAGGCGCTATCGTTGTGTTTTCGTGTATTACATAAGTTGACTGCATTGTCTAGCTACAATTAGTTCGTAGTCAGAACTAGTCCTTTTGAGGTTGAACAATTTTTGAGGTTGTCCTTATAAATACTTGTAAGGACGACTCTAACACTCTCGTAACGTTAACATCGGTATATTTCATGTCAACCAGAATTTTATTTTCTTAAATAATAATTATTTGAAATAAATTATATTATAAAAATAAAGACTTGTAATTGCATTAATTAACGACTGTTAACTGTTAAGAGTCGCCAGGACGCTCGCGTGAACTCGCGTCCCCATACAAACGTAGTTCAGCTCAAATTTTAAAACATGCTTTGGAACTACGAAATTTGGCATGGGCATTCTAGTAGTACAGATTTAGGTCGGTAATTTGTTTTCGTTGCTAAAAATTGTAATACAAAGAAAATATAGCAAAAATAAGTTTTGTATGTAAATCTGTAACTGGCTGTATTTTATTTGTATTACAATTTTTAGCAACGAGAACGAATTACCGACCTAGATCTGTACTACTAGAATGCCTACGCCAAATTTCGTGGTTCTAAAGCATGTCGTTTTAAAATGAGAGCTGAACTACGTTTGTATGGGAACGCGAGCGTCCTGGCGACTCTTAAATCGCAAATGCCGTTGATGACCGTGCTCATGATACTTGAGTTTGTTTGAAATGAAGCATGAGCATGTCGGGCCATGCTGACTGACACTGAGACAAATGGGTGAAATGGGCAACTCTACGGCTCCTACTTATATCGGGTTGCTCTAGTACAGATAGAGCTTCAAAAAGTGCATAGTTCAATCAATCAATCGTTTATTTCTTAGAATATGGTACAAAGTTGGTTAGTAAAACGTGTTAGTTCAGCATAATCTGCCGGCATGCATCGGCGTAGAAATATTTACATGAGGAGTCAGCATAAAATTAACAATATAATCATTATAATTCAAAAAATTCTGCTACAGAATAAAAACATTTATCAAGTAGGTAACCACTTAAACATTTTTTTTTCAAAAAGATTTGTCGGTAGTGTTTTAATGTCGTCTGGCACTTTGTTAAATATTATTATAGCCATATGGAATGAGTTCATCCTGGACATTTTCAGCCTTTGCCAAGGTTGAAATAACTGAAGGATTTCCTGCTAGGCCTTTCTTTATTTATCACTATATCGTGAAGTGGAAAAAGCTGTGGGTGTTTTTTAACAAACTTGGTCATTTCTAATATGTATAGACACGGTATAGTGGTAGGATTTTCAGTTCTTTAAATATTGGTTTACAATGAGCGAGATATATACTTCCATATATAGCTCTAACACATTCTTTTTGGGTCAAGAATGCTCTTAGACTGGCAGTGCTTTGCCCCAGAGGATAAGCCCATATCGTAAAATTGAACCGACATAACCATGATAGGCAGACATTGCAGCCTCTCTTGATACTACTGATCTAAGTCGCCGCAACGCAAAAACAAATCTGTCTAATCTAGAACATACATTTTCAACATGTGCTATCCAATCTAAATGTTCATCAAGAGTAATACCGAGGAACGTGGTTGAGGTAACAAGTTCCACATGGGAATCATCGTAATGGACCTTAAGGCTAATCGTGGATGGATAAAAAGTTTTAAAACTAATCATTTTAGTTTTGCCAAAATTTAATTTAAGACAGTTTTCTTCTAACCATCTCGCTGTCCTCTGTAGTTCACTAACGGCCTCATTCTCTAAGTCATTATTATCACTAGATTTTACAATTAAGGTAACGTCATCTGCAAACATAATACATGTGTGTTTAAGTTTGTTTGGCAAGTCATTAATATATGTCAAAAATAACAGAGGACCAAGAACGCTTCCCTGGGGGACACCACAATTATTTATCTTTGACGAAGATTTGAAGGTTTTTTTCCTTTTATTTACTATTTTAGTTATTTCTGTATATTGTTTTCGCTCAGAAAGGTAGCTTTTGAGCCATTCATTAGCCTTTCCCCTAATGCCGTACTTTTCTAATTTCGTCAGAAGTTAAGTTATGTATCGAGGGTGTAAAAAAAATACTGATGATCCGTTGAAGGGCCTAATTGGTATCGTATTGCGAGTAATGGGGCCCACCCACTATTAGGCCTCGCAGTTGTTCGGAGCTGTCAATTTTTTTTTTCTAACTGCCAGGCCGATATCGTCAGGTGGACTGATAGTCGGTGGGCCCCCTAAGAAAAGGTAGGAGAAACATTTTTTAGGTTTTTCACAATAGGAATATTTTTTAGGAATAATTTCTGTGGTTCCGTTCACCAAACATTATATGTTATTTCTGAGATGGAAACCATTCTCGCATCTCAGGAACAAGATATGAATAGCTTTTTGGTGAAGAAAACCATGTTTTTCAAGCCAGGCAAAGTTGAGCAGCATCGTAGGCAAAGTCGTAGCAGTTGACGGAAAATGTACCTTTTTAAAAACCGAAATTAAACTGTTGCTAGTTGCGACTGTTGTGAACTTGTGAGTCATATTTATAAATCCAGTTCGATCTTGGTACTGTTATTACCATGCCCCGTCTATGCCTATCCTATATCGATGACTACAAAATAGGAGGCCTATTGAGCTCTCCGAAACTAGTCGTTCTAGTCCCAAAAGTATTGGGACTTATAAAACTACTGTTGTTATACCCTATCAGGGTCCATGAACATGATGTACCTAGCATAAGCACCTGGAAATGCAATAAAGATCTCTTACCTATCACTTAATATTCGTTACCCCCCCCCCCCTCTGCCCTGCCCTATTAGGGCTGTTTTGTGCAAATAAAGAAAAGACATAAAACGAGCGTCATTAACATAACTGTAAGTAAACGGGTACATTAGTACCTGAACTGAAACACGTTTTGTGCAGTTTACGGAATGCACAGCCAATTTGTTGCAAAACAACTTCCTTTATGACAAAAACGTGTTGGAAATTGACGACACAATATCGAGATATTAGTTAGTGAGTGTCATAAAGCATATACGATAAATGTGACGTTCAAATGTATACAAGGTGTAACAAAAATGCTTTTGAGGGCATAACTTGTATCGTATTCTAATTTTAAAAAACTTGTAGCTTAGTTTTTTGCGCGAAAAAAAAATTTGGTTTAGTATGGCGGGTCGGCCGGCTGGGACCTGACTCATAGAAAAAATAAATAAACGCGTACAAAAAAAATTTTTCTCTTACTTTGCCCTAGTAACAATATGATACCAATTATGCCCGCGGATCACCAGTATTTTTGTTACAACCTGTATACTTAATACTCGTAACTACCTATAAGCCCTTATGTACCTACCTACTTACATATGAAGGGGATATGGAGAGAACAAGTCAATTGTCAAGTCACTTAAAAAAAATCAAAAGGTACAGCTACTTATAACTTTAGTTACCATTACCACCTGTCTATAGTTGTAACTATTAACTAGTAGGTCGCATATAATTTTCAATTTCAATTGGTCAATAGATAAACCTCTATTTAGTCTCGTAATTAATTATGTTGTTTTTGTTGAGATAATGGGTAGGACAGTGCAAACGATTTAATGTTCAGGTTGCATAATATTAATGGGGAAACACAATAGTAAATGGTACACAATATAAAGCTATAATATCCATGAAAACCATACAAGTGTCAATCGATAAGTGAAGTAAGAAAATAAAACGTCATAGGTATTCATAATATAACAGTAGATAAAGTAGCCAGCAAGAAACCTAGCTTTTGATAATATCCTCAATATAATGAACAGTTTTAATGTTTATTAGGGCACAAACGGTACAATAGGTACTTGTTAAAGTAATAATATTATAATTAGTACACAAACCAATAAAGTTGCCACCAAATACTAACTTATACCACTAACATATATAATACTAAGTTACCTCTTTGGCCTACTTTAGCTATGTTGCTACTTGTAGTTATTTCTTAATTTAAAGCTGTTCAACCAACGTTTAAAAACATCGCAAGTGCAGTTTACCTTAAGCGACATAATAATGTGCTCCACTTGCATGACAATCGCATGTCGGTTAATGATGATGGCATCCTTGCAAAATGGCTGTAAGGACAAGAACTGCCTTCGCTAGGTACTTATAGACAATTGTGGTCTCTCTGATTACCGTCAACTGCTACTCTTTACGATGCTCAACTTTGCCTGGCTTGAAAAACATGGTTTTCTTCACCAAACAGCTATTTATATCTTACTCGATATAAATAGCTGTTTGATATAGAAATGATTTTCAAGCCAGGCAAAGTTGAGCGTCGTAGGCAAAGTTGTAGCAGTTGCCGGTACTGTTTAATCTTGTGTTTAAGCAACAAACTCTGCGACTCTGCCTATGACGCAGGAAGTCCCGGGTTCGAAATGTTCGAATCCTGCATGGGGCATAAAATGTATTTTCATCACAAATATTTGTATCTGATGTATGGATGTTTTCTATGTATTTTTTAAGTAATAACTATATCCACCTATTAGATATACCTACAAGCTAAAATCAGAGTCGAGTAGCAAGCGGTCAATGCATGCTACAAAATCGAAAGATGAACATAATGATGTTAATAATAATTGTTATGTGACCAATATTGATAATCGAACTCGCGGAGCGTAAGCGAAGTGAGTTCTTACAAACAACTCCAGACCGAACTGTCACCTGGCTACTGGGACGTCTCGGCATTTGGATGGCTTTTTGATTTCGATAGTTTGTCGGACGATAGAATGAATTAGTAATGTTTTTCTGATCTTTATGAAATTTCTTGGGACTGTAGCAGAGATACATAAAATTTGTAAGTTCGTATATGAGCAGAATCGATCAAGTGGTTGAATGGAGCTATAGAATTTATAGAAGGAGAAAAAAAATCCTCCGAAGGGTCTTGTTATATTGGTCAACTCGTTTGCAAGCAAATCGCGAGTTCTCAGTTCGAGGCGGACTACTAGTTACCTATTATCCAGACAATAAGTTGAAAAATAAATTTCGTGCAACTTGGTCACCCTACTCAATGTGACGTCTAGTCATTTTCCATGCAGCGTATGTCAACACTATAGGGTGACCATGATTTCCTTAGTTTTGGATTAATTTTAAATTTGTCTATGGCCTCCATACAATTTTAAACAACTGTAGACAAAACATGGACAAATTTAAGCTTTTTGTCTATGAATTTGCTGAATTCAGCTCAGTTGTGTTTTGTCCCTAAGGAATGCTTGCGGTTTTGATTTTCGAACGTGAACCGGGAATTCCCGGTTCCGGTTTGGTATTGATTTTGTATATTCGAAAGCGAGTACCTGAGTAAGAGACCCTAGTTATTAGGACTAGTATAGAAATGCTATCCTATATACTATACGTGCACCCCACGGGATGTAAGTACTTACCTGAGTTGATCTACCTATCATCTTAGTTAGACGGTTGGATACGATGGTACCTTACCTACGTTTAATTCTCTAGGTACCTAGTAGTTTAATAGGTGACATAGGTGTAGTAGTTGCGTAAGCTTACATCCTCTAAAAATGTGTAAAAATGCGTGGGTTACCTATAGATTTATATACCTAGTGTTATACGGTCGACAAATATAAACGATCTATCGCCATATAATATATTTTCTAAGATTTGCGTGAGACCGCGGTATGCGGTCATACATTGCGACAGATAAATGTTACAAGGACGCAAGCGGTCCTTATTGGCATGACATGCAAATGTGCGGAAAATTTTAGGTAGGTACGTATATGAGTTCTATAGTCTGTGTTCTAAGTACAAAATACATGTACTAACAGCAATTTGCACTAATTAAGGTACTACCAGCTAACTTAAGAGTCGCCAGGACGCTCGCGTTCCCATACAAACGTAGTTTTGCTCTCATTTTAAAACGACATGCTTTAGAATCACGAACTTTGGCATGGGCATTCTAGTAGTACAGATCTATGTCGGTAATTCGTTTTCGTTGCTAAAAATTGTAATACAAAGAAAATACAGCAAGATACAGATTTACAAACAAAAGTTATTTTTGCTATGTTTTCTTTGTGTTACAATTTTTAGCAACGAAAACGAATTACCGACATAGATCTATACTGCTAGAATGCCCATGCCAAATTTCGTGGTTCTAAAGCATGTCGTTTTAAAATGAGAGCTGAACTACGTTTGTATGGGGACGCGAGTTCACGCGAGCGTCCTGGCGACTCTTAAAGAAGACCGTATCTTGTTGTACAGTCGCCATCAGATATATCGGAGCGGCCAAGGTGGTCACAAATATCTGAACAAGCCTCTATTGGCAAGGCGATAAAGTGCATGTTCAGATATTTTTGAGTACCCTGGCTGCAGCGATATATTAGTAAGTAAGTTAGTTATGTCCATGAATCTTCAAGCAACATTACTAGGCAGATGCCTTGCCTAGATAAGTTAAATAGAGCTTCTAATACCTTGGAAACCTCTAAAAGGGCTACCTAATAATACCTACGATGACAAATTTCTAGAGAAAGAATGGCTGCCATCTTGAAATCCCAAATGAACACGATTTTCATCAATTAAAACTTCTCTTACAATTGAGTCCATCTTGGACTACAGTAAATTACAGTTAAGTACCTACTTATAGTATGTACAGTCGACCAAAAATGTGGTCTACCACCCTAAGGTTGAGGTTCGTTGGAACGTCATGAGACAACAAGGTCGTGCCTGTGTTAAACTCCGTTATTAGAAATGTCAACCTTAGACCTTAGCGATCGTTAGATCTCGCAGAAACTTTCGTCAAAACTGGTAGACCACTTTCTTGGTCGACTGCACATACCTAAGTCGCTATGCTGACTGTACTCACCATAATTTTGCAATGTCATTGGAACTAAATGCACATCACATCACATGCCAATTTTCTAAGATTGTTTTGTCGCACGTTCAGCCGGACACAGATTACCTATAACGACAGTTTTCCTGTCATTTCACACGTAAAATGCGTATGCTAAATTGAATCTTAAAAACACGACTTTAAGGTTCAAGATAAACCTATATCTCACATTTATTATTAGCCTCATCAGACCCGTAGTTACTAACCACTTTTAGCTTTTAGGGTCAAAACACACCTAGCGGAATCACAGCGGAATTAAGCCAATTCATAGACAAATTAATGTCTATGGTAGCGGAAATTTGTCTATGGTAGCTGATTTTTTGTAGACAAATTTCCGCTACCATAGACAAAATTAAGCATTTTGTCTATGAATTGGCTTAATGGGGTTGGCAACTGTCAACGGTTTGGCCAGATGGCGCCAGCATAGCTAGGTCCCTTTCACTAGTATTGTTGTATGGGATTTGGCTTAAAGGCTAGCCCATCCAGGTCAAAAAAAATTAAAAAAAAACGTGATTTTGACACTATTTGTAGGACTGACAGGGACCCAGCTATGCTGGCGCCATCTGTAAATACTTTCGACCGGCCAACCCCATTCCGCTAGGTCTGTTTTGACCCTTAAGTCCAGAAATAATTGCCTATGTTTTTTTTTCTTACAGTACCTACTTTACCTACACACCTACCTACTATTGTCTCTTTCTATATTTAGCCTTCAACACGGTGAATCCCCCTTTAGGGACAAAACACATCTGAGCTGAATTCAGCAAATTCATAGACAAAATGCTTAAGTTTGTCTATGGTTACTTAAATTTGTATGGAGGCCATAGACAAATTTAAGCATTTTGTCTATGAATTTGCTTAATTCAGCTCAGGTGTTTTATCCCTTATATAAACTAATATAAAGGGTCGACAACGCGCATGTAACATCTCTGTAATTGCAGGGCGTCTATAGGGAACGGTAGCTGCTTACCACCAGGCAGCCGTATGCTCGTTTCCCACCGACGGGGAAAACTCATCACTAAATCCACGATACGATTATTTAGTATTGACCTCAATAAGTTTTTTCCTTAATCCACAAGGCAACCAGCATTGTCAGATTGTCACACTTGAATTAGAATTAAACATCTAGATAAAGAGTTCGCACACTACTACTATCTCAAGCAAAATTCAAACCCAAAATTGTGAACATATACTTAAACTACACTAATTAAATACACAGTAATAATAAATCCGCAAATTTTGCTTACAGCAGACCGCAAAAGCTACCACTCAGACGCCACGCCATCGAAATGTCAAAACTGAAGTTAAACTTTATGCGTGTGCATGTAGGTCTATTTTGCTCAGTGGTGGGTGACCGATATATCGGTCTTTGGCGTTGGACCTGCGGTGCCGATATATACGTCTTTGGCGTGGAAAAGGTTAAAGCCATTCCACTCTCTATTGCTAAAACCATTGTATTTCTAAGACCATGGTTTACCAATAGCACAAGTAATCCACATAATTAAATAAAACACACAAAGCTATCTCTTATCTTACTTTATTACCATACTAGTTTGCAGCATGTTGAGTAGCTGTATATTGAGTTTTACGATGTAAGTCTACCTTGACACATCATGCTTATTTTAGTTTTATTTAGTTGGTTAAATTAACTTTACATTTTTAACAAAATGTTTATGTTAATATAAAGGTATACATATCACATTATTACAAAAGAAAAATGTAAGTCTTGTAGTTTTTTTTTAATATTTTGCAGGACAAGCCACTGGTCAACGACTGTGTCAACCAACCAGTGGCGCCCTTATTAGGGGGATTGTGTTTCCTAATAAAATAATCAATTTCTGTATAATCTCTCATGAGTCGGTAGACTACCAATTCTTAGGTTAATGGAATGGATGTTGTCAATTTAGCAACATAATAGATATTTAATGACAATAAAAACTAACGAAAATATACAATTTTATAACCTACTTTATGTGTAATTTATTTTTCTAACGGTGCATAATTGAGAAGTTTCTCGATCAGATCCACGTGTCCCAGTAACATGCGTCGGCAGCAGTATCTCTTAAGACCAAGGGCATCCAACGCATCACTGTAATCAATAAAATCCCAATTAAGTTATTATTTACTGAAAAATTAAATACTAATTTGTTTGCAATTGATGTTAAGGAATGCAATAGCGGTATTTTTTGTATAACCCAATACCGGTATACTAGGATTGTCCATATAAAAGTATTGCATTACTTTGTTGACATACAAAAGTAATAGAGATGGGCTGACTACGGTTTTTGCCGACTACACAATCGGCCGACTAATCGGTTTTCAAATTGCCGTTTAATCGGCCGACTAGTCGGCAATGCCGATTGTAGGTTTTGGCTAGGTTCGGATGCAATCGGAAACGCTCGTTTCGCTTCGTCAGCCATGCCATTGTCTATCACGCGTTCATGTTTTGACCAGTTTTGTTTACGAACCGGCGCTGGCGATGGCGTGTTTGAGGGCAAAAAGATAACAAACACTACTTATAAGATTTAAATTTCATAACTAAAAATAAGGGTTAAACTTCTGCCAAGTTCTTATTTTCCTGCAGGTATTAAAGTGCCGAATATTCGGCATTTTTTGCCGACTAATCGCCGACTACAAATGATGCCGAATAGTCGGCTTTCCCGACTAGTTGGCGACTAGTCGGCCCATCTCTAAAAAGTAATAAATACAAGTGAAATACCGGACCAGCTAGATTCCTATGAGCAAATGGTGTTTTAGTAATCCTCAAATTTGTTTAAAATGCACAGGAAAAACATGTGTTGTTTTCAATTTCAATAGTTTTCAAATGAATTAAAATCATTTAGAGGAGGTAGCTTGATCATAGGACAGTTAACTAGGAGTCATAACTTCCAAATTATCACTTTATACAATTTAACCCATGTGTAACCAGAAAATGCAGTGGAATTATATATGTAAAAAATGTTTTTATGTAAAATATATTATCAGGAGTTTAATTTTAAAAAACATACAGTCGCAATTGATCATAGTACTCACCCTTCAGTGTACTCGGCTTGCAGAAGCCCGAGGTAGGCCTCCCATTTGTTGCCAATCACCTTTCCACAAGTAAAACAGCGCACAGGAATGATCATTCTGACTCCTGTAATGATTGAACTTAAATTTCATATACGCTTATTCAGAAATAGCAGCACAAAATATAGTCTCTTTGCCGTGAAGTTTCGAGAAAAATACAAAGTTAATATACATTTGTAGGTTATGTTCTTTTCCAAGATAGGGGGCAATAGTGTTACAAATAAATACTGCACGCGACTAATTACTTACGTGAACAATTTTAGTTTCTGTGAGTTCAATTTTGTAGTGAATTAGGAAGAAAGTTCTCATTCAAATAAAATGCAACGCATAAACACAAAACAACGCTACGCTCTCGTGCGCGGCTGGAGTGGCTTATGAAGTGACAGTGACAGCGACAGCGACACTGACATTTGTCTTGTCAAAGCGCTCAAGCAGATTGTTTAAGTTACTGTTAAACGCGTGCGAACATAGTTCTATGTTTTATAGTACCTAAAGTGTCGATGTCTAAATTATTGTTAAAATGTAATTTGTTTTATTTAATAAGAATTAGGCGGAGAGCTCACCAATACAGATATGACACAATAATGAGAACAACGAAGTAAAATATTTATCTTTACATGATCATTTGTTTCCGCTTGGTTTCAGATAAAAAAAAAAATTACAACAAAATGACTGTGAGCATGGAACAATATTTAACAACCGATGATCGACAAATGGTGAGTTTTGCAACATATTTTGCAAAGGTTTTGTATCAAGGCTTACAGTGCGAGGCTTTGGTTTGTTGTGAGCGTTATAAATAACGACTGGAACACGTTCACACTGACATTACTGACAACTGACACTGAGTACACTGACAGTAGTGACAGTTGCCAATGATAGCAAGTAGCAAATTAGCAAAAGCAAATCAAATCTTTTTCCAGTAGATTAGAGACATCAGGCGATAGTGCAGCTGTTTTGTAGCAAATAATTGAAATAATGCTATTGTGTGGCTAGATAATTGTTTTATGTGATTTATGTGAACATCAAAGTGGTGTTTTGCTCAGTTGTGACCAGAGCCTACAGTATTCAAAACATTGTCTTCAAAGTATCGTCAAGAATAACTTTTATTTTCGTTTCAAGGACTGCATAAACCATTGTTTACGAAATCGTTTACGTGCATTACCTAATATCGAGTATCAATATCAGTATCATCGTTTTGGATAAAGTGCTTTACATTTAACAGAAGTGTTTTATTATGTATCTTTTCACACCATGTATTTTTCATTACTTAGTAGTAGTTAAATGTAGTCATTGTCCTCCCACTAAGCACCCATAATGTCACACTGGGGCGTCAGTTGCCGCGCAAACTGGATAAAGGCGAGACGGAAATGACAAACATATATTGATCTTGATCTCTTTTGGGGCTTTTATTATAAAAGTACTTAACTATGGAGTCTGAAGACGACATTCAGCCTCTGATCGAGGAGCAGGTTGTAGAGCCTCCCACAACTAGAGACCTTTATTTAGGATTGGATACTCAGAGAATTAATACTGATCCAGAATTTGACCAGGTATTTTTTATTTATTTTAGCTATATTTATTTCTGAAATATTTTTTTGTGTCTATTTGTTTTAATTTAGTTATAAAAATATCTCACAACTTTTATCTGCTTTATAGAAACATTCAGACATTGCAAAACATTGCCTACTACATTTTTATTTGCATATATTTTCTTAAATAAAAATAGGTAGAGAAGAGATGGTTGGTTTTTATATGCAATCATATATCTATATTCTACCCACCCAAGCAGTTAAAGCCCTTATTTGACATGACCAAAACATAGTTATTTTTTCATTTAGTAATAAATTGTAAGATTATTAGATTAACAACTCCATTGCACCTCTGTTCATTTTGCCACAGACTGTCTGGTCCCTACACATAAAGTGAATCAACTTTTGAAACAGGGAATCCCTGAGCAGAATAATGACACACTGTACTGAGATAGCCTTTTTGTGCAACAAATCGCTATCAGTAAGGCTCGTTATGTAGTTAGCTTATCGGCTTGATGTTCAACTGGGCATTAAATATTTCTTATCAAGTGACACATACACTGGACAAAACTCGCCATTCATATAATATTGTTGCAGTATTGATAAAATATACAACTCTGCAAGAAAGATAGATTTAGAGAAAAGGACACATGTATAATATAGTTTTAGTTTTATACAAGTGCATGGACAATATATGATTTATTTAATTCGTAGTCACTTTTAATAATATCTTACACAACACAGGCAGGCCTCAAAAATAACTGATACAATTATTTAAGTAAAAAAAAATAGGCATAGCAACAAGCACCTTTGAATTATATCGAGTTATTTATTTCTGTATATAGAGTTACAAGAGTATGTACAATTGGGTTCAGAATTGCACTGCCAATTTTTGAATGAATTCATTCTGCCATGCAATTCTGAAGCTGATGGTACCTATGTGCTATATTTTTGTACACTTGACATAATATTATTGAATGCCACTGCGGTGGCGACGCGTCCATAGAATTTGTATCGGCTTGCCTAATTTTCAGGCATTTGAGAAAGTTTCCCGTAGCTCATAAAGAAATTTTAAGCCAAATTAAGCTTCGGCTTGCCTAAGAAAATTTTTACCCACCGCCACTATGTTCACATAAAAGTTCATAAATTTAAAAAAAACATGTTGTCACCAGATAGTATATGGTTACCGGCGGAGCAGATGGCGGACCAACCTGGTGCACTTCTTCTCAATACTGTTCTGCGGGATACCAGCTCTGCTGTTCCACTGGTGCCCCACCTGGTATCTGTACGCGACCTGCGTGAGGGCTTGCTTCCAGCTGGCGGACCAAGTCTTAGTGGTGGTAAGACTCATTGCAACATGTGCAACCTTTTTCTTAATATATAAGATCTATAAAACTGCTCAAAGAGGACCCAGTGTGTTGACGACGAGGGACCTCTCTTGTTCCTTTAGCCGTCAACACAGTGAATCCTTCTGTTTTTAAAGGGTCGGCAACGCGCATGTGACACCTCTGGAGTTGCAGGCGTCCATAGGCTTCGGTACCTACTTACGTTACTAAATAAAATAAAAATACTAAACAAAAATCAACCTTGTTACGTTACCAGTATGGTTCATTATGCGTATGAACTTATGATAGCACTTAGTGAGTTTGGGTTGTCACCCGAAGAAATATTCTCATTCGCGTAAAGTAAATATTCACATCATTTTTAATATTCGTATCGACATTTGCATTCGCATGAAATAATGCGATTGCTGTGCTGTATTGTTTGACTCCTTTTGATCAATAATATTCTCATCACCAGGGCTTGAAACCGGTTTTGATTTACCTGTTAATATCGTTCCAGAATCGTAATTTATTTCGTTAATTAAAAAACCGGTTAACATGGATGGAACGAACGAAATAACCTCGAAATGATCTCTTTTACCCACAGATTTCATATAAGTAAAAAATAGAGAAATACAAAAATGACGACTAAGATAGAGTTTTTCGAAGCTACTTCGCACCATTCGTATTTGCATTTTAAATTGTTGAACCTTATTACAATGGAGTAAGGTACAAAATTGTATACATATTTTTGGCCTTGACTGTACATGGCCCGCATAAGGATCATTTTAGAAGGAACACTTTTCAACCAATCTTCATAGGAATATTAGGAATTTGTCTGATGATCGGCATGCTTCTCTCCATTCTATTTTGTCACACTTTCAAAGCTGTTCTTTGTTTTTCTGTAAGGGCCCATGTTTGGCACCCGTATGTAAGGGAGGGCAATATGTATATTGCCCTGCCTTATTGTATATTAGTCTAATTCTAATATTGAATACTGTTTTCCTGATGAACTACAGGACAGGAATGTTTATCATATAAATATTTGTAATACGAGTCGCGCAAAACTAGGTCGCGTAACTCGCGTATTTTATGTATGCAAAACTTACTTATATATAAAACCTATGTGTATTAAATTATTAATTTACCTATATGTTTTCAGGAAACTTATCAGAAGAAATGCAAAACGTACTACATACACAAAATTATAGAGAAGACAATAGCTGACACAAGGTAAGATTAACTACCACTCTAACATTTTTTTAAAAGAGAACTATAATAATATAGAATTTTTATAGAAATTCTAAGTTCCATATTTCCATTTTACAAATTCCTATTCCACTGTTTGGTATGACTCCTGATTCTGGCTTCAGTCGGCCAGTTGTTTAAAGGTGTCCAAGTCATCCCGCCATCTCCGCTTGGGCCTCCCTCACTCGTTACTTATAATTGTAGCTATACTCTAGTTAATTGTAAATTGTACAATCAGCAGCAGAACTAGCTAAGCGGGTGAGATGTTCAAAATGACCTTCACACGCTCTTATGCCACAGTATAAGGTGGTCTTTTAGACCAGTAACCTATCTACGAACAAATAAAAATTCACGTTCGCAATTCAAACTCCGGACGCAGGGTACCAAGCATGTTTCGCGCAACGGTAGCACCGTAGTGGCACACCCCTTATTTCGTCATGTGTATTTACAAATACAAACAAATACAAATATTTATTTGCTTAAAATGTAGTACATAGGTCTTACAAAATTACAGCTTTTGGCATGCATTTAACCAGAATTTGGCATGCAAAAATTAAACTTACTAATAAGTAATAATGTCATGTCAGCATAAAATTTAACAATGAATAATTAATACACAAAATAGGTGTATTAATTATGAAGGGATTGTTATTTATCTATTATTTCGGTCGCGTAAGTCGCGTCGTCAGTTGTTTTTTTTTGCCCGCGGCCCGCATAATTACCTATTTTGTTCGTTGTGTGCTCTGCTTATGCTCTTAACAATAAAGTCGTGTCTAGTTAATTTTGAACACCTCACCCGCTTAGCTACTTCTGCTGCTGACTGTAGCTTTAAAAAACGACCCTGGTTTGTCATGACGGTGTGATGACATTGTTTTGTTTTTTATTACAGCGGTCTGCTGAACGAGGGTTTCGCTGATGAAGCTGGTGAGAAGTCTCACAAGATTGGAGACTTATACACGCCGCTTCATCTTGATGACGGGACCACACTAAGTAAGTACCTTTGCATGCAATAAAATTAAAATTGAAACGTAAAAAGGCGTTACTTCCTTAAAAAATAATTTAGAAATAAATCTATTAACAACCGACAATCATGTTCACCCAGATTCAAAATAGCATGGACACATTATGAATGAATTCATATAGTCGACTTCGAATCTTACTGTACAGTGTATCTGTGTGTATGCTACCATGAGATATATCGGGGCGAACAAGGAGGTCTGAAATATAGAACAACGCCTCTATTTTCAAGGCAATAAACTGCATTTTCAGATATTTTTGAGTACCTTGACCGCTCTGATATATCTGATGGCGACTGTACCTATGACTTGAAAACGTCACCTATAAATGACATAACATAATTTCAGATGTAGACAGCTACCGCTATTTCAAGCATAAAAAACAGTTCCTCGTATGGGACGGTTCCCGGGCACAATGGGCCCTTCTCACGGGAGTGGAGAGCGGTGCCACATGCGCGCAGCTCCACGCGATGGGGGCAGTCTCGCCTGGCGCTGAGAAACGAGCTCGGATGTGAGTATTGATAGTATTTAAAACAACCAATTAGGATTTTTGTTAAGCCATGAAAGTTATAATTTTTGACATTCCATTCAGAACTTCTTAGGAGTTTATTGAAATTGGTTAACGCGTCTGCCGCGAATGCAGAAGACGTTGGTTCGATTGCAGCCTTGGGCACCGGAGGGCTTGGTAATTTTTTCCTTCGTATATGACATCTATATAAGTTTATAATTTATACATATAGTAGTGTGACTACTTAAAATAAACAAGCCAAATTATTCATTAAAAATAATTTGATTTGTTCTTACAGTTTTATTTGTTACCTTTTTTATCTTGCGTTAAAACTGAACATTGTATCACACATTGAGCACCACGATCGCCATTGTTAAGAAAACTCTATAAGCGTCAAATATTTGTGTTTTGTTGATATAGTACATAGAATGGGTGACGGCAGGTGGACTAAAATGTTGACGGATTGGCTACCACTTTCGGATGTAAGGAGTCCTCGGCGTCCGTTGGCTCGTTGGGTAGATGACATTCGAAAGATTGCAGGTCACTTCTGGATGAGGTTAGCCCAGGACCGGGACAGGTGGCGTACGCGAAGAGAGGCCTATGCTCAGCAGTGGGCGACAAATGGCTAAAATGATGATGATGATGACATAGAATGTGGGGAAGGCAACTGTTAAAGGTCTGGTCAGATAGCGCCAGCTTATGTTGTATTAGTCACTAGTATTGTTCTAATATTGGTAGGAATTACAAGTACTTGTTATATGTATTTTTCTTTCTAGGTTAAACATCTACGGTCTGAACGAGATAAAAGTCCCAATACAAAGCGTGATGACCCTCATCCTTCTAGAAGTGGTGAACCCGTTCTACGTGTTCCAACTGTTCACTATAGCCGTGTGGCTCGCGGAGCCCTACTACTACTACTGCGGGGCCGTGGTGCTGATGTCAACTTTCGGCGTGGCCACCTCTGTCATACAGACCAAGAAGGTTGGTATACACAGATAACCTCAACCACTAGCAAACGCTAGTTATGTTTGTGACGGTGGAATAGACAGTGCACGTTGTTGCACTGCCATCTAGTAGACTAATTTGGCAACTTAGGTAATGTGTCATTGTCATTTGCAACTTGGCGCCAATATTCCGTTTCCCCGCTTTACTCGTTTGGCTGAACGCGCCAAAAGCGCGTAACCGCTAAGCAATGAAGATTTCCGGAATTCCAGATGGCGGCACTGTGACGAGAGGTTTGATAGCAGCTGTCAATATCCACCGATAATTTTTTTTTATTAAATCATTATTGGCCAATTATGGCAGCTAGATCTTTGACCACGGTGGTGTCACCTGGTGAAAAAATCGATTTAGGAAACCCTCATTATAACCGTCGCTCACTCAACTTTCTTTACAGAACCAAGAAAGCCTCCGCGCCACAGTAGAAGCGCACGCGTCAGTACAGTTACTGGACGGACGGCAAGTGGACTCGCGCGCCGTGGCGCCCGGTGACGTCATCACGCTGCCCCCGCACGGCTGCGTCATGCTGAGCGACTGCGTACTGCTAGCCGGCTCCGCCATAGTCAACGAGAGCATGCTCACAGGTACAAATATACCCGCACCACAGTAGAAGCGCACGCGTCAGTACAGTTACCGGACGGACAACAAGTGGACTCGAGGACAAATTTCATAATTAGTTTATTTGTCAACAGGCGTGTGTACACCTGGAGCACCGCCTCGCGAGGAAATTGCCGCGCGAGGCGGCAGCTCGGCTAGTGTGGGGTGCCTCGCCCGAGGCATTGCGGCCGCGCGTGCGTTTGTCTCGGCCGAGGCACGTCCACACTAGCCGAGCTGCTGCGCGCGGCAAATTCCTTGCGAGGCGGTGCGCCAGGTGTAAGCACGGCTAATAGATTCAAATTCCAATTTTTGTTGTATGGTGAGTCATCATCATCATCATTTCAGCCGAAAGACGTCCACTGCTGGACATAGGCCTCCCCCACTGAACGCCACAATGACCGGTCCTGTGCCACCCGCATCCAGCGGACTCCAGCGACCTTCACCAGGTCATCAGTCCACCTTGTAGGGGGCCTACCAACTCTTCGCCTTCCGGTGTATGGTCGCCATTCGAGAACCTTAGTGCCCCAACGGCCATCGGTTCTCCGTGCAATGTGCCCTGCCCATTGCCACTTAAGTTTAGCGATCCGACGGGCTATGTCGGTTACTTTGGTTCTGCTACGGATAGTATCGTTTCTGATACGGTCACGCAAAGAAACTCCTAACATAGCCCTCTCCATTGCTCTTTGGGTGACTTTAAGCTTTTTAATGAGGCCCATTGTGAGCGACCACGTTTCAGAGCCATAGGTCATCACTGGCAACACACACTGGTCAAAGACTTTCGTCTTGAGACACTGCGGAATATTGGACGAAAAGATATGTTTCAGCTTCCCAAACGCTGCCCAACCGAGACGGATTCGACGATTGACCTCTTTCTCGAAATTGGACCTACCTAGCTGGACTGTCTGTCCGAGGTATACATAATCGTCTACAACTTCGAGCGTAAAGTCTCCGACTGTAATAGGGGTTGGTACTACATGGGCGTTAGACATGACTTTCGTCTTATCCATGTTCATCCTTAGACCAACCCTCTCAGAGCCTTTACTGAGGTCGTCGAGCATCGTACTTAAGTCCTCCATGGTCTCAGCCAGGACTACGATATCGTCGGCAAATCGAAGATGAGTGATGTACTCGCCGTTGATGTTGATGCCAAGCCTTCCCCAGTCCAAACCCTTGAAAATGTCCTCCAGGGCAGCGGTGAACAGTTTTGGAGAAATTACATCTCCTTGCCTGACTCCCCGCTGCAGCGGTATGGATCTCGAGTTCTGGTCCTGGAGTCGGACTGACATAGAGGCGTTCTCGTACAAACACTTCATTACCTCGATATAACGGTAGTCCACTTGGCACCTCTGGAGAGCCTGTAGTACAGCCCAAGTCTCGATCGAATCGAAGGCTTTCTCGTAGTCCACAAACGCTAAACAGAGGGGCAGGTTATACTCCTCAGTCTTCTGTATAACCTGACGCAGCGTATGAATGTGGTCTACGGTACTGAACCCTCTTCGGAAACCGGCTTGTTCGGGAGGCTGGAAGTCGTCTAACCTGCACGAGAGTCGATTTGTAATGACTCTAGAAAACAGCTTATAGACATGGCTCAGAAGTGTGATGGGTCGGTAGTTCTTCAGCAAGGTGCTATCACCTTTTTTGAAGAACAACACCACCACCCCTCTGTTCCATGCCTTTGGCGTTCTCCCTTCAAGTAAGACGGAATTAAACAGCTTCTGAAGGGCCATAAGGACCGGTTTTCCACCCGCCTTCAGGAGTTCGGCTGTAATTCCATCTTCACCTGGCGCCTTGTTATTTTTGAGCTGCTTCAGGGCCATTCTGATCTCGTACAAGCTGATGTCCGGGATGTCATCGGTATAGTGTCGGGTAAGCCTAGCTCTATGGTCATTCGCCAGGCTAACTTCTGGTCCACGAGTTGATCTATATAACTGCCCATAAAAGCGCTCTATCTCTCTCAGTAGCTCGGGTTTAGATGAAACCATTCTACCATCTTCAGTCCGTAATTTAGCGAGCTGGCTTTGCCCAATAGACAGATCTCTTGAAAATACTTTACCGCCCTTGTTCCGCTCGATAGCTTCGTGAATACGGTTCGTATTAAATAAGCGAAGATCGCAGGTAATGGACTTGGAGATCCGTCTATTAAGCTGCCGGAGTTGTATCGCATCAACTGAAGATTTTAGAACCATTTCGTTCCTCTCCTTCATGAGATTCTGAGTAGAGTTAGAGAGCCTCTTAGTCCTACTGGTGCGTTTCGTTCTAAAGAACTTGGACCCAGTGAAATGGACAGCTTCTACGAACCCGTCGTTATATTCGTCCACATCGCCGCCTAGGCAATCGAAACGGTTTTGAAGTTCCAGCTGAAAGCTCTCGGGATTTTGGTATTCGGTAGGTGCTGGACGGAGCGTAGACTTCACCAGTCGAGAGCGCTCTAGCTTGATACATATATTCAATGTGCCTCTTACCAATCGGTGATCACTCCCAGTTTTGACTGTGTTGATCACAGATACATCATTGAATATATGCTTCTTCGTCGACATGATGAAGTCAATTTCATTTTTTGTTGCACCGTCGGGGCTCATCCAGGTCCATTTCCTGTGCTCACGTTTCCTGAAGAAGGAGTTCATCATAAAGAGTCCCTCCTTCTCCAGGAAGCCGGCCAGCAAATGTCCCCGATGATTCCGCTTCCCAATTCCAAATTGCCCCACTTTCAGCTCGTCACCGTCTCTCTTGCCCAGTTTCGCGTTGAAGTCCCCCATCACAACGGTGAAGTAGGTTTTGGAACTATGCATGGCTCTAGATATGTCCTCATACATAGCCTCCACCTCGTCGTCGGAGTGTGCCGAGGTCGGTGCGTAAACCTGTATAACCTTCAACGAGTACCTTTTTGATACTCTGAGTATAAGGTACGCTACCCTGCTCGACACACTCTCGATCTTCACCACGTTGTTCACGAGGGACTTGTGGATGAGGAACCCGACACCTCCTTGGGACTGTTGATCGCCCTCCCGGAAATAGAGCAAGTTGCCGGATTTGAGAGTTATCGTGTCCTCCCCCTCTCTTCGGACTTCCGATAACCCTACTATGTCCCATCGCAACTTGCTCAATCCTTCCTCTAGTTCCAATATCTTTTCGTCGGTCCGCAGTGTACGCGTGTTATATGTTGCCAGGGCCAGTTGTTGTTTGGTGTGGTAGCCGGATAGGTACCGGTGATTTTTAGCACCCCTTGCCCTGTTTCTCTGGCCGCTACCGGAGCCAGGAAGCGCAGGACTGCCGGGCACTAGGGGCCTGGGCTTATTTTTAATATTCATGGGGGGGAAATGCCATAATCGCCACGCTTGGCATGCGGGTTGGCGATCGCAGTAGGATGGCTTTGTTACACGGAGTGCGCTGCTGCCCGCCCTCCGGTCATAGTCCCTTAGTCGCCTCTTACGACACCCACAGGATGCAATGGGGTAGTGCTATTCTAAGCCGGCACCACACGGCTAGTATGGTGAGTAAACAAAGGAAAAGGGGCATAAATAATACAGTGTTTAGGAATTCTTTCTCTAATCGAACAGTTTTCAGAGATATATCAATATAAATACCCGCATTTTGCAGACTTACTTGCTTGAAGCATGTAAATAAAATTCAATGAATATGGCGCTATGGTATCAAGATGTTTATGAAATCATGTTTCCAGGCGAATCAGTGCCGGTGACGAAAACGGCGTTACTTCGCGTCGACAAGCCGTTCCACTTCAAGGAGCACGCGTCCAGCGTACTGTTCTGCGGCACGCGCGTCATTCAGACCAGATATTACAACAACGAGCCCGTGCGGTAAGCGTCTTTAGAAACACTTCTAATTCTTCCTCAAAGGGTAACTGGTAGAGATCCTTTAAAAGGATAAGTTCGTTATTGTTGAAATGGTGTGTTTATTTCCTGTTGTATTTTGTTACTGCTACTGAACACTAACATAGACTTAAAATACGGAGATACAGTCAGCACGCAAAAGTGGCACACATAAACTGGTCCTAATGTGACTTATTTTTGTGGAAAAGAGTCTATAACTCTGTATTATACTAGTTGAATGGCAACTAACTTCTGCAATGATTTCCATAATAAAAATTAGCCAATGTCCTTCTTAAGTGTAATACAGATCGCAGTTACGTAGCGCACTAAAGAAAGGCTTTTTATATGACGAAAGAGACATTGTTCCTAGCATATCACAAGCGCTCTGTGAAAAATAATCCAGCTTAAGAAAGACTAGTTAATAAACGTAAATGTAACGAATATGGAGGTCAGGTTATACTAGTCAGTGGAAACTATAGGTTTTGTGAATATAGCCGGAATTTACTGAGCCATACTTTTGGTGAATTTTGTTTGAGCCTGCTCGTCTATTATTTGATGTCTATGATAATAATAAACTTATATTCCAGAGCCCTGGTCCTCCGCACCGGGTACAACACCAGCAAGGGTCAGCTGGTCAGGAGCATCCTGTACCCGACGCCGGCCGACTTCAAGTTCGATAGAGACTCGTACAAGTTCATCATCATCTTGGCCGTCATCGCGCTACTGGGCCTCGCTTACACTGTTGCTCTGAAGGTTAGTTTAAACGTTATATTCCAGAGCCCTGGTCCTCCGCACCGGGTACAACACCAGCAAGGGTCAGCTGGTCAGGAGCATCCTGTACCCGACGCCGGCCGACTTCAAGTTCGATAGAGACTCGTACAAGTTCATCATCATCTTGGCCGTCATCGCGCTACTGGGCCTCGCTTACACTGTTGCTCTGAAGGTTAGTTTAAACGTTATATTCCAGAGCCCTGGTCCTCCGCACCGGGTACAACACCAGCAAGGGTCAGCTGGTCAGGAGCATCCTGTACCCGACGCCGGCCGACTTCAAGTTCGATAGAGACTCGTACAAGTTCATCATCATCTTGGCCGTCATCGCGCTACTGGGCCTCGCTTACACTGTTGCTCTGAAGGTTAGTTTAAACGTTATATTCCAGAGCCCTGGTCCTCCGCACCGGGTACAACACCAGCATGGGTCAGCTGGTCAGGAGCATCCTGTACCCGACGCCGGCCGACTTCAAGTTCGATAGAGACTCGTACAAGTTCATCATCATCTTGGCCGTCATCGCGCTACTGGGCCTCGCTTACACTGTTGCTCTGAAGGTTAGTTTAAACGTTATATTCCAGAGCCCTGGTCCTCCGCACCGGGTACAACACCAGCAAGGGTCAGCTGGTCAGGAGCATCCTGTACCCGACGCCGGCCGACTTCAAGTTCGATAGAGACTCGTACAAGTTCATCATCATCTTGGCCGTCATCGCGCTACTGGGCCTCGCTTACACTGTTGCTCTGAAGGTTAGTTTTTCAACAGTCGCATTTCTTTTGTTTTATTTGATTTTGATACCAACGAATTTTAGGCACTATTGAATTCAATGAATATTGCAGCTCTATAACTTTAAAGATGAACTTTTGATACATAAATATTTATATATGCGAATGCTTAATACATTTTATAATTTTTTTTGACAATCTTGAGCTCCTTTCGCTGGGTTTTCAATTGGGATATGACATACCTATTAGATTAAATAAGAGGGCCCTTATGCTCAATTTTGAGTTAAGCATGGATCCTAAATCTTACGTTACATAAACGACTTAATAAAAATGGAAATATTTATAACGGGTTACTCACGTAACAAATTACGTGAGTAACCCGTTATAAATATTTTTAATATGTTAGGGTCTCACGAAAGTTTTATAGTTAAAATTACTTAATACAATAAAAATATTCCAAGCGAAAATGAGCATAAGGGCCCGTTAGATGTGGAACGCCACATATTTATTGTTTTAATTGTTATTTTACGTGGACATTTGGTAGGTAATCGAACGAGCGGAGCGTAAGCGAAGATCGTTCTTACAAACAACAACTGTCACCTGGCTACTGGGACGTCTCGGCATTTGGATGGCTTTTTGATTTAGATAGTTTGTCCGACGATAACTTTAGTAACGATTTTCCGATCTTTATGAAATTTGTTGGGGTTGTAGCAGAGACCAACAAAATTTGCGAGTTCGTATATGAGCTGGATTGAGACGGGGGTTCTGAAATTAGAAGGCCTAAAAAGGTTTTGTAAAGGGGTCCTGTTACATTGGTCATCTTATTTGCTACTTTTACGAGCAAGTATGGTTGAGTTTGGTATCAAACGAAAGGTATTGATTAACACTCTCGTCAAATCCTTATTAACTGCTTACTGTTTCATAACAATTAGCAACATAAAATTGATTTCAAAAATATTTTCAATTATATTTTGATTTTGGTGTAAATATTTTGACAACTGACTTTTTTTAAAATTTATTAGAGCTTTGGCTGCTAGGGCATCAGCATACTGACATTAACAGAGTTACGAGAGTTACCATAGACGCATAATGATGGTGACCGAAACCTATATAGGTGGTCCACAGATGAGAACGACATGTCAAAGCAACAGAGTGAGAGGCATGTGAGAGGTGGATTTAAATTTAGATGAGACAAAAACTGTCAAATCTGAAGCGATTTCGTCGCGGTAAAACTTTTGCGCATCAACCGGACAATTTAATATGGACGTTTAGTTTCACGTGATGGTTAGTTGAGAAAAAAATACCCGATACCTATTTTTGGTATTTGTAGTAATTCTACTATTGCACATTTATGGCGAATCACAAGATTCGCCAGTTCACAGTTCGGGGCGAACTACTAGTATTAAATACTCGTAATTATATTTGCTCCTCGAGTCAAAAACAGAGAATCTTTATTCTTCTATTGTTGACACATGATCTTTCGCTATTTTTGTCCTAGATTAGTTTGTTTTCGCAGGCCTACCGCCACCTGACCCCCGGAGACATCGCGATCAAGGCGCTGGACATCATCACCATCGTGGTGCCGCCAGCGCTGCCCGCCGCCATGACAGTAGGGCGGCTGTACGCGGTGGCCAGACTCAAGCGCGCGCGTGTGTCCTGCCTTAACACCAGAGCGGTTAATGTTAGCGGATCGCTGGACTGTATTTGCTTCGATAAGGTAAGTATCTACTTGAAATATAAACAACGTTTTTTAGGTTAGTATTTATAACTTGCGACACGTCAAAAATATCCGCAAGTAAGACTATACTCATAATAAAAAAGTCTCCTAAATATCGGATCAGTTTTTGTAAAAAAAAAATATATTTTGATTTGATGGTTCTTAAATTGACTCACTTTTGTAAGTATTAAAATCTGCGGGGCTTTTTTTATTTTTAAATCGCAAGTCTTCATGATACTAAATAAAAAAATCACAATATATGTTAATTTAAGAAAATTGTATATAGCCCAATAAAATTAGGTTTTTTCGAAGAACTAATTGCCCAGCAGACTGGAAATCGTTTTAATACCTGCATGTGGTCCTAAAGGCATGTCATCCGAGTTTGCACCGTTCCAGCAGGTGTGCATAACTTTTGAGCGAATTTTTTGCTCTTCGTCAGTTTTTTTGGATGGAAAATGTCATACTTTAATATTAAAGAGGGTTAAATTCTGCGTCGAATAAGTATCTTAAACTTCTAATTCGATTCAGTGGTATAGCTGAAATCATAACTTAAAAATCGGGAAAATGTCTAATTTCATTGAAAACTCATAAGTTTGAGTTACATAGCTCATATCTTTGCAAATATTACTCCTGTTGAAAAACCTATAAACTAAAAGTCGTAGGGAATAAAATTTCACGTTATACGAGTATAGACACCTCAGTTTCACATTCAGTCATTTCCAAAGACTAAATTTGGCATGAATGCAAAATCGTTATTTTTCGTAATTTTTGCTAAGTTGCATACTTTCCATAAATACGAGGTGTTAGGCCTACATTTAATGCATCGTTACAACTAAGAACATTTCATTGCAATTGCTAAAACGTACCCAATAAGAAAACTCTTAATACACCGTGTTTTTTTTAATGTATGCAATCTACTTTTACCGGACTCAAGCTATCTCTATAAATTTCATCTAAATGAGTTCAGCAGTTATTGATTTGATTGATTCCCAATCGGTCCAATGTAAATAGGGTATTAGGATATTCTAATTAACTTAATAACCAAACAATTGAAAATGATGACATGTCAATGTAATTTCGCACAGTCCGAGATACAAAGGAAGCATAATATTGTAATTACTTAACACACAGGTGTAGGTTTTTCTTAGATAAATAAAAAATACATACCGGTGCATCATTTTGTAGTGGGTTCTTAGAGTAAAATAATAATTTAATGTAGGTTTACTTACACAATCACAAAGACAAAAATGAAATATCTCAGAACTGTAGCTAATTAGGAGATTATGACACTAAAGTCATTGAAAAATATACTCTAGGCTCAGGCATGTACCCTTGAAATTAATAGAATTAAAATAAAACACGGTGTATTTTTTTTTCTTAAATACTTTTTAGAAATTTGCACTGAAATGTTCTCAGTTGTTCAGATGCATTAAATGTAGGCCTCGCACCTCATATTTATGGAAAATATGCAACTTGTAAGAATTTACCAAAAAATAACCATTTTGAATACATACCGAATTTAGTGTTTCAAATGATTGAATTTGAAAATTAAAGTATCCATATAACGTGAAATTGTATTCTCTACAACTTTTATTCTATAAGTTTTTCAACAGGAGTAGTCTGTTTCAAAGATATGTGACATCGAAGTCAAAATATGAGTTTTTCAATTAAATGAGACATTTTCCCTATTTATAACTTTTGATTTTGGCTGTATCGCTGAACCAAATGAGAAGTTTAATATACTCATTCGACGCAGAATTTAACCTTCTTTAATATTAAAATAACATTATTTCCATCGGACGTACCGTTTTTGAGTTACAAGCAAAAAAATTGAAAGAGAGCAAAAGTTTCGCTAAAAAGTTATGCACACCTCCTGAAACGGTGCGAACTCGGATGACATGCCTTTAGGACCACATGCAGGTAAATAAACGATTTCCAGTCTGCTGGAAATTAATTCCTCAAAACGCTTTTTATTGATCTAATTTTATTGGGCTAATAATAGATTTTTCACGCCACCTGCTCGGAAATGTGTCAAAAGAAGATCAAAATCCAAGCTGGAAAGTAAGCAATTGCTGTAGCATCTGAACAACCACTACAAGAATTGCTATTTTGCAGCAATGAAATGTCATAGTAGAAAAGTAAAATCCAGTATGTCATTGCATTGGACCCGCCAATGAGAATCATTTAAAACATTAAAAAGGTCTTTTTTTGGCACCACTTTTTCATTCTAAAATAAAATAAGGTTGTTTATCGAACCAATTTACTTGTTTAAAAAAAAGAAACGTCAAAATCATTCAGATCACCCTTAAGGCGTTTTTACCTTTTTAACCGTTTGTGGTTTTCTATCAAAAAGTGGGTAAGGAGCGAACCGGCTATTAGACATGGCAACTTGCAGGGCCCAATCTGTTGTGTACCCTGCCTCTCCCTCTCCCTCCTTTAGCTCCCTACGGGCCCTACCTTTAATTATACCTACCAACCTGACAGATTGGGCCCTGCAGGTTGCAATGTCTAATAGCCGTTTAAGTCGGATTGAAGCAAACATCGTAAAACGCTCTTAAAAGTGGAAAAAAAAGTAATAAAGGTGGAGCGAGAAAAATACATATTGAATTGGATAATGTTTGACTGAATAACAAGAAAGTTGTATTTATGCAGTAAAAATGAGTTTAATAAGTGTAGAAAATGTTATTAATACGCTGGCGCCCACCGAAATTCAAGAAACTGCACAGGCATAGAAATTTGTTACCAGTGAAATCGCGTCCTAAATAAGAAGGCCCATGAACAGTGATATTTTGAATACAATATAATATCCGACGATCAATTCATATTATGGAAGGATGGCGAAAAGAAGCATTTATTTGCAGAAAGTTACATGCTCGTTTACTTTATCGTGCTTGTGAAAAGCATATGAACCGTTAATATACCTATAAATAGTATCTATTAAAGTGTTTGTATATGCCAATTAATTTTTTATTTTATTTCCTCACAGTAGTCGTGAAAAGCACTATGTAATGTCTCGGCCGAAAGCGCTATAGGTGGACTCGTATCTTCGAGGGCCTCCCCTGGCGGGTCGGCCCTCGAACTAACTCGATCCACCTATAGCTTACTTTCCAGCCTCTACAACAATGTACTATATAAGAGTAATGTCAATAGGAAAAAAGTGACGGGTAATTTCGAAAGTTGACTTTTATTACAATAAAATACGAATGATATTTGAATGATATGTGGAATTATTCGCTTTTCGAAATTGCCCAATACACTTCAAAACTTTTTTCTGGAAATTACCGTAAAAGGAATACATTCCCTATGATTCCATTTGCGTTGCACATTTAAAAATGTCCCAGGCTATCGATATTGATGTATATATATGTAATCTGACAGACCGGCACCCTGACGGAGGACGGGCTGGACATGTGGGGCGCCATCCCCGTGAGCGCCGCGGGCAGCCCGGCGCGGCTGGCGAGGCCCTGCCGCGACCCGCGCCAGCTCAACGACCTGCACGACCTCAAGCTCGCCATGGCCGCCTGCCACAGTCTCACGCTGCTCGACGGGGAGCTGGCGGGAGACCCCTTGGACCTTAAGGTAGCAGCATAGAGTACAACTTATATCAGAGACTATAGATATATAGACGGCCACAGCCTAAGTACTTTTTGAAGCTCAAGTCAATTGCGCCCTCTGCGCCACCTAGTAGCTACCAGTGTACTACTAGTACGCTATTCGTTACTAGGTGGAGTAGCAGTGCAGGTGACATTTCCTCTTACATTTTCGGTATCTTTAGGGCTTTCGGACAGAGGACGCAATTGGCTTGAGCTTCAAAAAGTTCTTAGGCTGTGCTGCTCTACTATATAACGTCTGGTGACAACCAAAACTCACTAAGTAGTTCCACAAGTTAATAGCCATAAGGAACCGTACCAGTCACAAAACAAGGTTGATTTTCTTTTATATTTTTTTTTGCAATTAGTGAGTTTTGGTCACCTGACGATAAGTTACTCTATGCTTAGTGTGAACTGAATCGTAGTGTATGCGTGACCGATAGATGGCACTAGTACCCTAGCCAGAAATACGGGAACGAAATGTACAGGCGACATTAAAAACTTGTGCAAGTACCTCTAAACTTTCACCGGCAATGTTAAAAGTTATCAACTATTAGTCTATTACCTATTCGCTGTGTGCCTGATTGTGGCGCCATCTCTTGGGCAGGTGCTCAATCTCTTTTTATAAATAGGTTGCGTACCTTGCTTATATGAAATATCACTGGCTGTTTCACTATTTTGACAGCTGACAGGGGCTTGTCACATTGTGCACTGCGATCGTTCTTGTTACCCCCACCATGCACTTCGCTCATAACGAATACAACCATCTCTTATTTATAGAGGACCTTTACTGAAGCCTGGAGTGAGATGTAAATGTTATTTGCCATCGTGTTTCAGATGTTTGAGTCGACCGGTTGGACGTTGGAAGAACCGGCGGTACCAGAGACTACCAACTACGAACTCCTGACACCAACTATAGTGCGTCCGTGCAGAACTGCCAACATCAACGTTGATGACATTCACGTAAGTTAATAGAGGCTTCTGGTGACAAATTCGGCCAGCCTTCTGGGCACCTTGCCCGTTCACAACGATCTGGGGCAAATTTTTTTATCTCTAATTTTAAATAGGGCAGGAAATTACTATAAAAGGTACTCAAATATGAAAGGTTTTGAATTCAACCTTCAAGTGGATGTAAATACAGCTTTAAGTTCTAGAAACTTCTACGCATTCGCAACACGAAGTCTCAGAAGACTTACAAATCAAGATCAATCCCACCTTGGTCGCATTTTACATTTAAAACAATCGTTTGAAACTCCTTACTTTCCATCTAATAAATAACAACTTACCAATGTTTTCGTCACCAGCTACCTCTAGAAGTGGGAATAGTACAGCAGCACCAGTTCGTCTCCTCGCTCCAACGTGCTTCAGTCGTAGCTCGGATATTAGGAGAGGATGTACTGCGTGTCTACTGTAAGGGGGCCCCTGAGATGATCCGTACCCTCTCTAGAAGCGAGACAGGTAGCCTCACAAATTCTAACTTTAACTTTTCGATTTTTTTACCTTTTGAACGCCAAGCATCGGACGGAAACATCGTGCCCTCAGCGCCAGCGCGCGCGAGCGCGCAAGGCAAACCGGTTATAATTTGGACGTGATATCACGTCCTGGCGCTGACGGCAGGACTCCGTGTGCGTGATATGACGGCTTTGGCGGTCAAAGGGTTAATAGGCCTTTTAATATTTCCTTGTAAATATATCTTTAATAAAAAAATGTGTGGCTAACGCCAGCAAGACGCGAATGTGCAGACAGCATACTAGTTCAATTTGGGACCAAAAACTAACCAAGACAAGACAAGGCTATGACAGTAAATTGATTGAAACATGTCGAGCTAAACTCTACCAAAATTACGTGAGTGACCAGTTATTAATGAACTCAAATTCTTACAAACAAATTCTGGCTACTGGGACTTCTCGGCATTTCGATGGGTTTTTGATTTTGAAAGTTATCGTCGAACAACTTTAGTGACGTTTTTCTGATCTTTATGATATTTGTTGGAGTTGTAGTAGAGACACATACAATTTTAGAGTTCGTTTATGAGCTGAATCGATCAAGGGGTTGTGGACTTAGAAGGCGAAAAAATCTTCATATGGGTCTTGTTATGTTGGTCAACACGTTTGCGAGTAAATCGCGAGTTCCCAGTTCGAGGCGGACTACTAGTTATTTAACTCGTGTCTTTAATAATGTTCTAGTGCCCGAGGACTTGGACGAAATCCTCCACTTCTACGCTGAGAAGGGTTACCGAGTGATCGCCGTGGGCACGCGCATGCTAGAGAAAACACATTGGGAGCTGCAGAAGATGACGAGAGACGAGGTGGGTCCCACCATTGTCACTGACTCTTTAAACGCTTTGAGGGACGCTGCCAAATATTACACCAGACAATGTGGCGCAACAGAAAACCGTCGTGTCACCAAAACAATAGTTCTAGTTTATGATATATTATGTACCTATATGCTATTCTTTAAGGTCTTTAAGGTCTACGGGCCACTAGTTGCCTGAAAATAAAAGTATTTCTTTCTTCTTTAAAATAGACAAGAGAAACGGTAATGAAATATATTTTTCACCTCAGCAGTTCGAACTAGCCTACTTTCCTCACTCCCTGGAGTGACGAAAGTTGCGACTTTCGTCACTCCAGGGAGCGAAATTTTGTTTCTAGAAGGTTTTCGTCATATTGATGATGCTTTTCATTCGGGAATGTAAATAAATGTGTTTTTTTTTAACTTTAATATGTTCTCAGATGAAAAGTTGTATGTGTCACACGAGAGGATTTTTTTTTACATCTCGTGTTCTTGAGATCCCTCGCTACGCTCAAGATTCAAACCTAGAATCACTCGCTTCGCTCGTGATTCAATTATAGAATCTTTCGCTTACTCGGGACTCAAAATCAAAAAAACCAACTTTCCTCTCTTGTTGCACAAATAACTATTTGCTTTATTAAATAACACGGTTACACTCACGCTACTTTAGTCACGTCTCGCGACATGTTTCGGAGAGCTTAGGTCTCCAATGTCTCCATCTTCAAGCACCAGGAGTGCTACTTGAACCGGCCCGTCGCGCGTCGCACGTCGCGTTGCGCGCGTCGTGTTATTTTATAATGTTAATATGTCTATTCTATTATGTCGTGTTATTTTTCTTATCGTAACGTTGTTTTATTCTCACACGGAACCTTTATCTACACTAATTTTTTTCTGCGAAAAAATTGTCGATAACAAGTCACTTTCTCAACGCCGATCGAACAGGGGCAGAAGCTTATAATTATTTGGGAATTATTTTTTCTATCTGGCCAAAAAGGGTAATATTATCCCGCATATCAAAAAAATACTGACTTGCGCAGCAAAAAAACGAATGCACATGAAAGCAATGTTTTGATGCGTGTTTGTATTTTTTTGCTGTAACTATTATACTCAGCAAAAAAAACCATAACGTAAATTATAGCGGAAATAACGTAAGTTCAGACGGGCCGTATGCTTGTTTGCCACCGTCTTGGTATAAAAAAAACATGGTATTTGTAGTGCGTTTAAATACTAGCCGTACTTAAATAAAACGTTTGTGCGTGCAGGTAGAATGCGAGCTGGAGTTCCTTGGTCTGGTGATTATGGAGAACCGTCTCAAGCCAGCGACTACTCCCATCATCCGAGAGCTCAAGGAGGCCAACATACTAGTCGTCATGATTACAGGTAAATGTTACAATTATATAGCCAGACTAACCTAGCCAATCATTTTAAACAAAAAAAGAACCGACTTCACTTATGATCCGCTATTTCAAGAGGAAGTGGCAGAGTGGCTGTAAAAAATAGTGAAATCACTATAGATGTGCCTATAATAGTTGAAGAGTTCCCTCGATATCCCAGAGTTCCCCCGTCATCAGATCTGGACCTGGTGACAATGGGACCAACTGTGAAGTATACTCTTTCAAACAAAAAAAGAATTTTCCAAATCGGTTCAGTCGTCTCCAAATAATCGATGACCATTCATACAAAAAAAATAGCAAAAAAAAACAAAGATCCCGACGAATTGATAATGATAACCTCCTCCTTTGAAATCTTGAAGCCGGTTGAAAACCGCGGTAATAAATAGTAGAAGTAATATTCTATACTCATCCCTTTTCAGTGGTGATGGTACTAGCGGAAGAAAAAGGCAGTATGATTCTCTTTGTCTGTGCTTGAATTGAGACATTACGTGGCCAAACTTTATTTGTGACTGTTTAAAGCAACAGTAAAATGTAGTACGTCGTTGTCCATACGAGGTTTATTCACAAACGAAAATGTGGTACCTTTTAACTGAAAAGGCACATATAAATATGTAGGTATTTAGAGTTAATAACTAAACAAAATTATTGTAAGTAAAAAGTCATATTTCGTTCTAATTATATTTTTACATAGAAATATTCGAAATGCTTAAATTAAATACCCTAATACTTGTATCTCAGGCATTCAGAGTTTTGTAGGTCACCCAAAAAGTACCTAGGTAACTACTTACATAACAAATTATTATTTATACACGGTAGATTTTACAAATAAGAGCAGCAACTAAATGTCATGTATAAATTAACATCAATATAGTGAATGTAAAGCCTGTTTGGAAAAAGAAGTGTCGTAGAATGAATGAGATCCCATATAAATCACGACACTTCTCATTCCGAACAAACTATCAATGTTTAGTGTTAACATTTCCCGCTAGATGTCGCTGTACCGGCCGACTCCAATCCTACTTCGCGGTGTTAAGATTTTTCCTGCGTTAGTGACCTCCCTCGCCTAACGTAGTGAATTCATACTTACCTGGCATAGGGGATACCGTGATCAAGAAGGCGGTTCCCCCAGGGCGAGACTCTTCCATTGCACTGCGGTTGGGTTGACCCTTGCGATTATCCCTAATGCGGATAACTCGGATGCGTAATTTTTGGTAGTGGGGACTGCGTACGCGCTGTCCCCCCCGTTTAACTTAAAAAAAAAGTAAGCCTCTGAATATATTTAACTTCGTAACATGTTAATGTTTATGGCAGATGTGTTTTTACACACTTTTGTTTTACTTGAGTCCGTATTTTTAGTTTTATTTAGCTTGACCCCGTTTATTTGTTTGTTATTTATTTCTTCTGTAATACATGAACATGATCATATCTACTAGAGTTAGCTATAAAGGTATACACCAGAAAAAGTTAACCGATACAGTGCATTCATGATAATATTTAGAGACTACAATTATAAACTTTTCTCGAATAGTTTTACCAATTTTTTAAATATTGTTTTTTATTGTGGTTCAGCGTTTAACGCCTTTTTGATGGGGCCTAATACTTATTGATAGATATCAAAGTGACACTTTGCATAAACTAGAAATCGATTGTTGTATAAATAAAAACAAAAAAAAGATGCATCGGCCGGGAATCGAACCCGGGCCGCCCGCGTGGCAGGCGAGCATTCTACCACTGAACCACCGATGCTTATACACTTGGTTCTAAAATTAGCTATTAGTTGACGTGAGTGAGGTGAATGTACCATACCATGACGACGAAGCGCTTACACAACGATTATTTAATTTTAGCTTATATTTATTTGATTATTCCGGCCATGAACTTTTGCTTGTTCTTGTTTTATCCGGTATAATTTTTACAATGAAAATTTATTGTGTGTGTAAATATAAAATTACGTATGACGTTCAAAGGGGTCCATTAAGTAATTGTTAAAACGTGATATTTTTGCACTATTATCAGCACTACACGCGGCTGTACTCACTTGTGTTTAGTCACTACGCGCGACATGTTTCGAAGGGCTTAGGTCTTCATCCTCAAGCATTAAGAGTGCTAGGCGAATCGATCCACGACCCGTCGTTGCGGCGCCGCGCCATCGACTGCCGGTGTTAATATGTCACACGAAAGTTTAAATTTGATATTTTTGTTTAACCGAGACATTGTTATTAGGGGACAACATCCACACAGCAGTGAGCGTGGCTAAAGAGTGCGGTATACTGGCGCCGGGCGAGCGCGTGGTGCATCTCTGCGTCGAGAGCAGCGGCCTCGTGCCCGTCGTGTGCTGCGAGAGCTCCAGGCAAGGGGTGAGTGTGGGACTTATGTATGTATGTATTTTTTTTAATTCGTTTTTGTAGGGTGGCCATGATTGCAGGAAATGAGACACGCATAAAGATATGGCACGCGTTTGCAAAGAAACAATTATCGCGTTGGTTAAAGTGATAGTGTCTAAACGTAGGTATTTAGGTTTTCAAAAAACAAAAGACAGTTGGGACTTAGGACCATTTGCTGGCTGTGGGTTATAATGTGTTTTTTTTTGTTCAGGCCCCAGTAGGGCGCCGTACAGCCCTAACTCGCTCGTGGCGGTCAGTAGACAGCGGGCGAGGGTCATCCCGCAGCGCGCTGACTGACTCGGAAGCGCCCGGCGACGAGCCCGACTACAAGGTGGTCATGACTGGAGACACGTGGAAGGTATGACGCTTGACGCTGGTACTTTGTTATTCAACTCGGTAATGTTATCGGCTGCAACGATTGCATTTGTATCATCTGCAAATATAACAAGTTTAGCATTCGGTACTTCGCTATTCATGTAACTTATTATGTCATTGACAAATATAATAAAGAATATGGGCCCCAAGATTGACCCTTGAGGCACACCCATGCTTACACTTGTCATGCTTGATCTATAAACCGTCTCAACTCCATCTTTTACACTTCTTAATCCAGTAAATTGTTTCCTGTTTCTTAAGTAGGATTCAAACAGTTTTAAGCTGTTGTTTCTTACTCCGTAGTGCTCTAGTTTACTCAGAAGAATTGTGTGATTTACTGTGTCAAATGCAGAGCTAAGGTCCAAAAATATAATAATAAAAAAATAAAAAAAAGCCTTTTATTTCTTGCAGGTTAAGACACAAAAAATAACTAACAAATAAGCAGCAATTTAAATATTAGAAACCTGTCGTAATCAAATAAAACACCAAAAAAATCAAATAGTCAAAAATAATACACCAAAAATATAATACCCCGCGGTAATACCCCTTCAGGCGTCAGTAGGACGCCGCAGGGCTCTGACTCGCTCGTGGCGGTCAGTAGAATTCAATAGCGTGAAAAAAAGCAATATAATGCTGTAAGCAAGCAAACGCAACATCAATACCACACATCGTGCTACTTCTAAACCTTCGTGGATTAGTACCCTGGAACGTACCAACAAGTTCCCTGGAATTTATCACATATAATATTTACCAAAAGAACTGAAAAGTCATCGTCATCAGAATTCCTTTGAGAATATTTTTTTATTGTGCAGGTGCTACGTGAACACTACCCCCAACAAGTGCCGCGTGTCATCGAACGTGGCGCCGTATTCGCGCGGATGTCCTCCGACCAGAAACAACAGCTTGTCACCGAGTATCAAGCCTTGGGGTACTATGTCGGTAAGCACACCAAGTAATTAAATATCAAGCCCTTAGGTACAAACAGCAACACTCTTAATTGTACATCGGTGGACCTTATTACAAAAGGCATAAGGTCCACCGTTGGCAGTTAATAGTGTGGGCGATGGTACATCGACCAGTAAGGCAGGTCTGCGAGAGAACGAATCGTGGTACCATATTCGCCCGTATGTCCTCCGACCAGGGGCTCGTTTCTCAAAAGCTTGTAACTTGTATTACGGCCATGCAGGAACTGGCAGACTGGGTTTTTCTGGACCTACAAATAAATTACTATTTCTTGCCACAAGTGCTATCTTTATATCCAATGACGTAGGTAAATGTCATCCATTTTTAAACCGGATGTGGTACTTTTTGGTGCTTTCGGACAATTATAATTTTTTTTTATTTCGCGCCCTTCAAGATTCAAGAAAAGTAGCGAGTCCGCCTGATAAAACAAGTTGAAATTACAAAAATACCAAAAGGTAAAGGTACTACCCGCCGTTGCGCCACTCCACTCAAAACGTACATATTTTGCGCCCGCGTCACACTAACTTTAAAACTTTTTTTTTCTTTTGCGCCCCCCCTGCCATCCGGCGCCTAGAGCGGCCGTTCCACTCGCTCTACCCTAGATCCGGTCCTACTTGTAATACATCTTTTGCCAGTCAGAAATTTCCGCTTGTATTACATTACAAGTTACAAGCTTTTGAGAAACAGCCCCCAGAAGCCACAACTTGTTACCAAATATCGAGTCTTGGGGTACTTACGTCCGTAAGTATGCTCTCAAATCTAAATTTAGTGCTGGTTTTAAAAATTACATTCCTAATATGTTAAAACTACTATAGCCTTTTTTATGTAACTGATTTATGAAATATAAATACATAATTATTTCGTTGAATTTTATAGTTTAATGTCTCTAATAAGCCATGTAACTTGATTAATGTCTATAACGTCAATGCTATAATGTTGTCATGCTTTTAAATTCAACTTTGTGCCCAATTTTGTTACATTATAATACCATAGGGTTTTCTTGTCTTAAAATGTGACAGTTTATAACTGGTTTACACAGCGACACATTGATTTATTAATCTTCATTATGCAGGCATGTGCGGTGACGGCGCCAACGACTGCGGAGCCCTACGCGCGGCGCACACCGGCGTCTCCCTCTCGGAGCTCGAGTCCAGCGTCGCAGCCCCCTTCACCTCCTCGGACCCCGACATCGTCTGCGTGGCTCGCGTCCTCAGGGAAGGCCGAGCAGCCCTAACCACCAGTTTTGGAGTCTTCAAGTTCATGGTAGCTTACTCACTAACAGAATTTTTCTCAGTCGCGTTTCTTTATTACTTTGACTCGAATTTGACCGATTTCCAGTTTCTATACATAGATGTCGCTATGATTGTGAAT
Organism: Pammene fasciana; assembly: GCA_911728535.1. Taxonomy (NCBI): domain Eukaryota; kingdom Metazoa; phylum Arthropoda; class Insecta; order Lepidoptera; family Tortricidae; genus Pammene; species Pammene fasciana. The sequence continues at coordinate 6,511,124 of OU452295.1, forward strand.
TTTGCGTTCTTTTTCGGTATGACTGAGGCGTATAGAGGGAAGTTGTGTAAAATACCGCCTTTGACATCTTTGCTTGGGTTAGTACCGTTAGTGTCTCTGATAGGGCAAATGATTTTGATTGGTATAGCGCAGTATTTCAGTTATTTTGCTTTAACGTATTTCCCTTGGTATACAAGACATTTATACGAAGGCGAAGAAGCTAACGAATGTTGGGAAAATTACGCTATATTTACCGTATCGATGTTCCAATATATAGTTATGCCAATAGTATTCTCACACGGTGCGCCTTATAGAAGATCTATAATCACTAATAAACTACTAGTTTGTAGTATGCTGATAATGACCGCTATATCGATTTATATAACAGTTGCTCCAGTAAAGTTCCTGCAAGAATTTCTAGAATTAAAAATGCCTAATGATGTGTTACTAAGTTATATAATACTAGCTATAGCCGCATTCCATTTTGTGATAGCATTATTTTTCGAGAGAGTTATAGTGCAGTATTGTATGGAGAGAAAGGAAATGGTTCCGAAATGTTTGAAGGAAAGACGGGTCAGGAAGACTCCGCATCTTATGCTAAAAAGGGAATTGACAGATATGGATTATTTGGAGTGTGATAGTGATGTAAAGTTTGTAAGAGAGGGATCGAGCAAATGAGGCTATATAAGTTCAAGGTCCGAGTGGTCGCTCGAAGCGGGGCGTTCGACGGGGCGTGCAGCGGGGCGGGCGGGCGTCCATACACATTGTGTAGCGTGGACTCAGGACACCAGTATGAGTTTCATTTGTTTAACATGCACGCTGCGCCCGCCCCGCTGGACGCCCAACTCGAGCGTTCACTCAGGCCTTACACTAAGGCCTACACACTTGGCGTATTTCTCCAAATATTCGAATTGCATCTCTCATCTCTTATTAGAAAGTAAAGAAAGATATGATGCGATATTTTTGTCAAATAAAACCAAGTGAGTGTCGATAAAGTAACTTACTGTGTTATACAAAATGTAACTAATCGTACAAAAGTATTCCTTTGTTGGCTTAGCCTTAAGGAATAAAAACTGATATTATTTACAAGTTTTAGCTGTGTGCGTATGATTTTATTTATCGGTTTTCTGATATTATGGATGTATCTTGTTTTTATTGATCAATGGTTGTAGATCGATACTAAGAAATGTCTAAGACTACAGTCTAATATATGTATATGCATTTTTATATACCTAATGTAAACAAACAAGTCAAGTACTTGGTAATTTGGCCAATTAGTTACCATCAAATAAATGCACGTGGTTCATACATTTTTTGAATTCGTATTACATATAGTACATTTACTAATTATCGTTATGATATCGAAATAGTTACCAATGTGTATTGTTTGTTGTCTTAAATCAATAAGGATTTTCTGAATCGAATACGCAGACAGGGCGGTAGAATAAAGAACGGCAGATCGCGGGCATTTGTGGCCCGAACCGAAGGCGAGGATGAACAATGTTTATAAGCGATCTTTCGTCATTACCGCTCGTGGTGCGTACACAACTTATGAAACCAAGGGATTTTTTGAAGTTCGAATATTATTACAGTTAGGATGGATTCTCTCGAAATAAGTTTGTATTATATTTTTAGCGAGATAGAAAAGTTTTTTAATGGTCAATAAAATGCAATAAAACTAGGCTACAACTACATTTACCATTTTGGTATTATCGTATGAATAAACTTCCATTATTCATTTCATTACCTCTTCTTAGACGGATTTTGTACTTTTAAGTATTAAGTTTTGTATTGTTTACTAATAGTAAACATTATTTTATTTTGTTTAATTAGTGTGCTCTATATTACATTTACAACAGATTATTTACATTTTTTTTAAATATATCGTGGGTTTTTAATATTTTAAATAATTGGTATTAAATAAAAAATAACTTCTACAAACTTCCTTTTAAATAAGATCTAATATTAACCTTTTCGACGCCATGTCAAACGCAAAACCTACCACTCAGACGCCACGACATCTAAATGTCAAAAATGAAGTTGAACTTTATGCGTGTGCATGTAGGTCTATTTTGCTCTGTGGTCGGTGACCGATATATCGGTCTTTGGCGTTGGACCTGTGGTGCCGATATATACGTCTTTGACGTGGAAAAGGTTAATTCTGAGAGAAAATGTATTGCAGTTTACACAAAAACTGTATTCTTACGCATTTTTTTTTCATTTACTCTGTAATCTTTATTTTAATCTACGCATTCTTTATACTGCAGTATTTTTTGATTATCGAATTTTTCTATGAATTTTATTAACTTAACACTATTTGTAATTTAACATAGCTTTATATAGCTGGCAATAAATAAATGTACATTTGCAACTTTTAACTGCAAAAACGTCAAACGCAGTGTGGACAGCATCAGAGATTTGTGTCAAACATGTGACGTCATTGCACTTCAGGAGACGTGGCTAATGCCTGAAGAAATTGCATTTTTAAATATGATCGATGACAAGTTTAGTGCCATAGGGACGTCGGCTATGGATACATCGGCGGGCATGGTGCGCGGGCGGCCTTACGGCGGCGTCGCCTTATTATGGAGGAGTGCGATTTTTTCTAATGTGTCGGTAGTGGCGTGCAATAATCCGCGAGTATGTGCAATAAAGATAGTGACGGGTGATCGTCCTATTTTAGTGATAAGCGTGTACATGCCTACAAATGGTACGGACAATCTGCCAGACTTTACGGACTGCCTTGGTACGGTGAGTGCTATTGTGGACGAATGTAGCATTGAATCGGTATACATAATGGGGGACTTCAATGCCCACCCAAATGAACTTTTTTACAATGAACTAATTAACCACTGTAATGAATTGAGTTTGTGTTGTATTGACGTACTGAAGTTGGGTCTTGATTCTCAGACTTACACCTTCATAAGTGAAGCGCATCATTGTAAGCGCTGGTTGGATCATTGCCTTATATCACAATCTGTAATGCCGTCGATGCGTAAAGTATATGTCAAATATGATGTTACATGGTCCGATCACTTTCCTCTAATGCTAGAATGTGATTTATATTTATTAACACCGAGACTAATAAACCCACCTAGTGTTCATAATCAAAATGTAGTATGGGGACAGAGAGGGTCGGAGCAGGTAGCTAAATATAGGGTTGAATGTGACAAAGGATTAAAGTTAATTGACTTTCCATCAGAGTTTAGACTTTGCGCTGATAAGTACTGCAATAATACTAGCCATAGAAAAGTAATCAATGAATTGTATAAGAGTATTGTATCAGTTCTATGCGCGGCCGCTATTGCTAGTAGTAAAAATAGGAGAAAAAAGTCTAAAAATCAGGTGGTGGGATGGAATAGATACGTCAAAGAAGCTCATGGGGTAGCGAGACTGAAATTTCAAGAGTGGGTGCTCAATGGTAAACCTTCCTGTGGAAAATTGCATGACGAGATGTGTGAAACGCGGAAGATCTTTAAATCTCGCCTTAAATGGGCCCAAGACCATGAATCTCAAATTAAAATGGATTTTATAGCTTCACAGCACTCTAGAAAAGATTTTCGGTCTTTTTGGAAGGCTACTAATAGCACAAAATTTCGGTCTGGCTGTCCTGTAAGCGTCGGAGGTAAAAGCGACCTGAAACATATCGCTAACCACTTTAAGGACCAGTTCTTTGTAAAATCGCCTTTGGGGCCGTCACAGAAAGTGGTGATCAATGCTGAGGCCATCACGCAACCTGTTGAACCTGGATATACAGCCAAGGAAGTAGCTAAAGCCATCCGTTCGATTTCTCGTGGTAAATCCCCGGGGCATGATGGGCTCAGCATTGAGCATCTTCAACATGCAGGTCCTCATATCTCAAGGACGTTAGCGATGTTCTATACATTATGCGTTAGACATTGCTACCTACCTGACGATCTAATGAGGACTGTTGTGGTACCGGTCGTCAAGAATAAAACTGGAGATTTATCTGACTCTGGGAACTACAGGCCGATTTCTCTCGCGACCATTATAGCGAAAGTATTTGACGGTTTGCTTAATGCACAGTTAAATAAGCATGCGCAACTTAATCACAATCAGTTTGGATTTCGACCTGGGTTATCTACTGAGAGTGCAATTCTGTGCCTTAAGCATACTGTCAAATATTACGTAGATAGGAAAACTCCAGTTTATGCTGCCTTCTTAGACCTATCTAAGGCTTTTGACCTGGTCTCTTACGATGTATTATGGAAAAAGCTCGAAGATATTAAACTACCTTCTGAGACAGTCCGGATACTCCAGTACTGGTACGGGGGCCAGGTCAATAGCGTTCGATGGGCTGGTACACTGTCAGATCCGTATAGGTTGGAGTGTGGAGTGAGGCAGGGAGGGTTAACCTCTCCCACACTCTTCAATCTGTACGTGGATGGGCTTCTCGAAGCCCTGGGTAAAATGCATGTCGGCTGCCATATTGACTCAGTATGCCTAAACAATATTAGCTATGCAGACGACATGGTTTTACTCAGCGCGTCGGCTTGTGGCCTACGTCAGTTATTACGTGTCTGTGAGAATTACACCGCTGAACATGGGCTTGTATATAATGTCAATAAAAGCCATTTTATGGTATTTGAAACTCGTAAAAACCAGATTGATGAGGTTCCTCCTATCTATCTAAATAATAGCCGACTAGAAAAGGTAACGAGCTTCAAATACCTAGGCCATATTGTTACGTCTGATCTAAAAGATAATATGGATATCGAACGGGAACGCAGGGCCCTGTCAATTAGGGCAAACATGATTTCCCGTAAGTTCGCGCGATGCACAAGGGAGGTAAAATTAACTTTATTTAAAGCATATTGCACCTCCCTATATACGTGTAGCTTATGGAGGTTTTTCACGCAGCGGGCCTACGGGGCCCTCCGGGTCCAGTATAACAACGCGTTCCGGGTGCTGGTGGGGCTGCCTCGCTTCTGCAGCGCATCAGGGATGTTTGCAAACGCACAGATGGACTGTTTTTATGCTACCATGCGCAAGCGATGCACATCCCTGGTGCGCCGGGTGCGGGCCAGCCCCAACCCCATCCTGCGTTCGATAGCGGACAGACTTGACTGTCCATACATAAGACACTGCTGCGAAATGCACATTTCCAGCAGTGTATATGTTTTATAATAATTAGATTAAGATTAAATTATACTAGATTTAAATACTAATGTAATATAATTCTTACTAACAATCTGTATGAGTCATAATAGTTACTCGAAATAAATGTTTCTATTCTATTCTATTCTATAGCTTTAGCACAATGTGATAGCCTAACAGACAGACAAAGAGTGCCTTATGAGTTTATTAATATTTAGGTATAAGAGTGAAAATGTGGAAACATTCCGGGAAAACTATTGGTGCTGTGCATACCAAATCTTAGAATATGTTTAACAATATTATAATCTTCCATCCTATTCTGTATCTATCTGTCAGATTCTATGATATAAAGTTCTCGGATTTAGTAAAACAATTGTTATGATTTAGCTGCACTTATTTGTTTGTAATTGTGTCTAACGTTTATCTTGCGTTGCCTAATGCAAATTGGAAATAATATTTTATAATAAAATAACTGAAATGTTTAGTCAATACATTCGGCAATGTGTGGATTAATTATTTCTTGTTATTCTAACTCGTCAGCACTTAAAATCAACTTAGTTTGAAAAAAAAATACTTCCCATTCCCAGCCTTCTTGTCATCTTGGCCGCTTCGATATATCTGATGGCTAGTTGAATTGACGCGTGACCAGAAGGCTGGGTCATATATTATATAGCACAACGGATCAGCATTGCAATTCAACGGGGCAATGCTGCCAGCCTTCTGGGCACGCTGCCAATAGACGGCGATTTGTGGCAAATTTTTTACTTATAGTTTATTCTTAAGTTAATTTTTTTAATTGTTAGCATTTAATTTTTATAATTACTTATGTTTGAACAATAAATGATAAACCCATTCTATTGACATGTTTAGTATTATCGCCATCAAATATATCGGAGCGGCCAAGGTATTGAAAAATATCGGAACATGCACTTTATCGCCTTTTCTTTATTACAATACAGAAGTTGTTCCGATATTTGATGGATATTTGTCATCTTGACCGCTTGGATATATCTGATGGTGGCTGTACAGTCGCTATCAAATAAATATAGGAGCGGCCAAGGTACTCAAAAATATCTGAACAAGCACTTTAGTCTTTAGAAAAGAGGCGTTGTTCAGATATTTGTGACAACCTTGCCCGATCCGATTTATCTGATGGCGATTGTACATGCCTCATAGTTGGACTTGCATCTCGTCTAAAGTCATGATTTTTTTTAAAGTGCCCATGTAGACGTAACGTAATTAACAACAATAATGGCAACGAGTGACAAGAAATAGTTGATTCAAACAAGGTTGGGACAAAAACAGAAATAAAATTGTGTTGCGGCGAATCTTATGACTTGCTTATGGTAGCTATCAGTGGCGGTGCGTCCATAGAACACGATTCTCGTCGGCTTGCCTAAGTTTCAGACGCCTGAGCAGTTTTCCTACAGCTCAGAAGTCAAATTCAGCACCGGCTTGCCTAAGAAAAAATTTGACCCATCGCCACTGGTAGTTATGATATTAAACGAGGTATGTAAGAATGAACCTTCGCATATCTAACATTTATACATATTATAGTGATTGTTGTAGTTTTTCCTCGCGTCTTCTTTTCGAATAACTATACTTATGATGTATTCATAAATTGTATTTATACAGGCGCGCCAGTTCAGTGATTTTCAAATAAGAGCGATATGAATGTTACAGTCTGTTCGGAAAGAAAAGTGTCGTAGAATGTAGGTATGGACGCCATATAAGCTGACCGGATACTGTCAGTAATAATGACATTATTTCTCTACTCATCCTTCTCATTCTTTATATAAATGGAAAGGGACCTTAACCACTAGATACATCACAAGTACAACTCGAGGTCACCACACATAGGTGCTCCCGTACTAATTTTGTATGAAAGCGCGACCGCTAATTTCAGTTGAGTTTACGTTTCTTTTTGATCATTACTCATGTGAATTAAAAATATTCCCAAAAATCAAGTTACAGGATTGAACCTGGATTGTTCTACTACAAATTGGTGTAGAATACTATTGAGATGTGCTGTTCGAATCGTAGAAATTTAAGAATAAAATCGCGCTTATGTGTGGTGACCTCGTGCTCTCTGTAAAAGCTTAATGATGTAGTCTGTGTAGTTTGTGAGAAATAATGACATTAAAACTGACTGTGTCTGGACCGCTATACACCATGACACTTCTCTTTTCGAACAAACTCTAGTAATTCATGAAATTCATACTTTGAGCAATGAGTATGAACGATGCGTATTAATTTGTAGACACACACACATGTAGTTTGTGATTAACAAGTGGTTTTAATGCATTTGATTATGATAGTAATTATGACAAAGTATCTTACAAGCATAGCGGTTGATGTATTTTAACAGAGACTATAGAGATATAGACGACCACAGCCTAAGAACTGTACTACTAGTACGCTATTTGTTACTAGGTGAAGTAGCAGTGCAGTGCAGGTGACATTTCTCTTACATATTCGGTATCTTTAGGTGGCTTTGACATAGATGGCGCTATCGACATGAGCTTCAAAAAGTTCTTAGGCTGTGGTCATCTATATCTCTATAGTCTCTGATTTTAATTATCAACATTATACTGTAAATTAAAAGTATCACAACCATCTGATAATCACAATTAGATATAATTTATCCGAGCGTAGTCCTACGAGTATCTCACTGCTTCCTTCAGATTTCTTTGGCGGATATGCAGTTATGTAGTGAACTATTTTTTTTTAAATAAAAATATAATTTAATTTGTTTGTCTGTCTTATTTCTTAGGCCTTGGGTTTTCTGACCACCCATCGCCGGCGGCCGGCGGCCGGCCTGCTAGATAGGTTCATTATTTTATTCCTCCTGAGGCACGTGGTATGCTTAAATGAGTATTCACTATTAGACCGGACTCTCAGTGGAGTCCCGTTTGCAAAAATTGCGGACCTCATTCTGACTTCTCATATATATTGTATGGATCCCAGACATCCAATTAACAGATGTTGCCAGCCAGTTTTGTGGTCCCCCCTCCCCTCCCTACTCTCACAAATTTTATTAGTAAATTACAAAGATTTTTGGTTTTAATCATGGAATTTCATTAGCAGATTAGCACGTATGGGTGCCTATATGTGTTATAAATAAAATAGAAGTCATTACACCAATAGATAACTTTTATTTTGATGAAATGTTACGAAAAAAATTTTCTTCACAAAAAATCTTGTGGGCCGCACCTATACTAATACCCCCGTAGTATGCAAAACTTCCATGTCGGGGAGAGGGGGGATACCCCTGTTGCCCCCCTCCCCCCTCCTCTGTATACGCGCCTCACTGACATGGTACAAAAATTGAAGAAGAGAACGCGGAGAGCAATGAGGGTAGCGTTGAGGAAGGACGACTCTCAAAGCTGGGATGCATATAGAGAAATTAGAAATAAGTACACAAAACTGAGAGAGAAATCTAGCTGGGAGGGTTGTAAAAAGTTTACGGAGGAAATTACAGCTATTTGGAGGGAGCACGAGTTGTAAAACCGCTGGCTGGGAAACAATCGTGTCAACTGGGTAGTCTGAGAGTGGGGGCGGCTCTTTCCATTCTTGACAGCGCCTCTCTTTGTATGAGTGCATGTCTTTTATCCTGGCAGCTCTCTCTCCATTCTTTGCTTATATTCTGTACCACTGCTCCGTGGCTCTCTCCTCCAACTCAATATGAAGTGATTTCATGTCCAGCATTACCTCCATTGCATGTGTTGGAGTCGTTATCATTGCCCCCGTTATCATCGATCAGGCATGCCAGTCTCTGTACCTTCATTAGGTCTCTTTGGTATTCTTTAACATGGGTTCTGTGCCACCAGACTATCGCCCCATATAGTACTGTGGGTAGTATTATAAAAGCAGTCCAATGCATATTGCTTCGTCTCCAAAGCTCTCTCTACCCTATCGACGAGTTGGCAATGTCCCAAGCGCGCGCGGCGAGTCTTGAGCAGCGGTAAAGGGGCGGGGGTAGACTGAATGACAAAGGACCATGAGCGCGCGTGGCAACATGGCTTTTTATAATGTCGAGGGTAGCAGATAGACGAATCACAAAACATTTCGCGGTCCGCTATTTTTGCAAACGAACATCTCATTGGAGCCTGCTCTATATGTGATGCAGTGATGCGAAGAGCATGGTGGGGGTAACATGAACGATCGCAGTACACAATTTTTTAGACTTTCGGAGTCATTATTTCTAAATACATCCACGTAATAAAAAAATAATTAAACAAACCTCAATGTTATTTTTAAAGACCTATCGATTGATGTGCATCATGTTGATATTTGGTAAAAAAATATTTTTTGACAATTACTTGCATGTATGGAGTGCCCCCCTAAAAATATTTTTTTCAGAAATTTCACTACATATCTAAGTAGCGGCACACACAATACATTTTATGTGAAAATTTTGTTATGATACGTCAAATAGTTTCCGAGTAAAATGTTTGTGACATACGGACGGACATACATAGACATGACGTATCTATAAGGGTTCCGTTTTTTGCCATTTGGCTACGGAACCCTAAAAAGAAAAAAAAAGATTGAACCCTGGCCCAAAAGATGGTGCCGCAATCATGCACACAGCAATACGGTAATGCGAGTTTGTTCAATAAACTCGTAGCATTAATAAATGGTTAAAGATAAAGATACTTTATTTGCGTTAAACATTACCATTACATTACGTATAAGGTCTTAATTTATACTTAAGTGGTAGGTTACTATGTTTAACCTAACTTACATATTTTACATATTACTCGTAGTCCTACGAGTGCTACATTTATTAAAAAAAAAAAACATCGTCATTAGGTAATAAAATAAAATCTTAACGTAAGCAATACAAATCATCGCTGTTTCATTCAATCCATATCTAAAAAGGCATTAAGACTATAAAAGTTGTTGTTATTAAGCCATTGATATAGTTTCTTTTTAAATAATAATATATTCATTGTGCGAAATTCGAAAGGTATTTTGTTATATATTCTGTTATATATTCAGGTTGTGACCATTGTTGTGACAGACAGAAAAAACCAAATTGATTCCTAAAAAGATTCCTTGAAACAAGTTGGGTTTGACATTAAACTTCGTCGTTCGCTGCTTATAACTGTCATTATAGTATAACTAGTAACTAAAATGAGGGTAAATGAAAAACGGAATATACTCGCAATTATATTTATTACTAAAAGCAATAAATAGACTGAAGATAAACTCTATTCATAAATTAACAAAACTCTATTTAACTTTACACATAATCTTCATATTTTGGCATCACAATGTTTCCAAAATTTTACTATATTTTAAAATAACGGCATTGCGCCAATTCACCAGACCTCTCTATAAAATGTAAAACAGGTTCTTAGAACGCGGCAGCCCACAGCGGCACACGGTCACCGTACTGTTACTCCACCTAGTAGCTACTAGTGTACTACTAGTACGCTATTTGTTACTAGGTGGAGTAGCTGTGCAGGTAACAATTCCTCTTACATTTTGCGTATCTTTAGGGGGCTTTCACGCAGATGGCGCTTGACTTGAGCTTCAAATACTTCTTAAGCTGTGCTGCTCTACTATACAGGGTGTAACAAAAATACTGGTGATCCGTTTAAGGGCGTAACTGGTATCGTATTGTGACTAAGAAAAAGTAGGAGAAAAAATTTTTGGTCGCGATTTTTTTTTCTATGGGACAGGGGCTCCCAGCCGCCCGACCCTCCATACCAAACCCAAAAAAATTTTTGGCGCGAAAAATTTTTTTCTTACTTTTTCATAATTAGAATACGATACCAATTAATCCAATTATGCCCTTAAAAGGATCACCAGCATTTTTGTTTTGTATAAGTTACTCTATGCAGTTAAGCTAAGCAGTAAATTTGTAAGTGCCGCCTTTAGATTCCCGTGCTCCACAGTGAGCCACCTCCCTATTGATCCCGATGCGTAATAATTTGCGTTACTGTACTTACTAAAAATGCTGGACATGTCGCTGTTGCTGCTTCTGTTGAATTTATAAAAATCATGATCGTTTAAAATGTATAAAGTTTATAGTTTAAAACTGGTGCTTAAAGATGAATAGGTAATGCAATTTATTTAAAGGTATGCGTTGTCATTGGGCTGCCCAGATTTTATCTTTAGAAAACAATTTTTTTTGCACCAAGTAAATAATTTTATTTTATTAAATAGGTTAATAGTACTTATTTCGCTATAGTATTTATGAAAATTCGTTTGACGAAAATAATTAGCACGAATGGTGTCTTTACAAGAGCCTCGATCGTAAGACCCGATGGCCAAAATTTAGGATAACAATTTTTTTGTATAAAAATGTATCCATTTTCTGGACCCTAAAGTGAATTTTAGGTACTTAGGATGTCATTAGGTCGCTGGGCCTTACGAAGATAGATATACGATGCATTCCAATCATATAAAACAGTATAATATTATTTCTATGCCTATTTAATGACGCATCGTCTAAAATAACGGCTTTATCGTAAAATAGTTAACGTATATGATCGGTGCACTATTTGTAGAGTAGTGGGCTGTGATAAGTATGAATTTAACGCTATATTACTTTACTAAATACAGTGGGACAATGCCAGTTTAACACCTCCATAATATGTATAAAGAAAGTTGAATGGTAGAGTAAAATTTATACAAAGAGTAGGGTTTTAAAGCAGTAAAATGCATTTATTCGAAGACATGCAAGATTTTTACACTTTTTGGACATTATTTTAAAGTAATAGGGTTCAGTTTCGTGTAATTTCTCATACCCTTATGCCTTATAAAGAGTAAAACAGTGACAATTTTTCTACTAAATTGGATGCCTCACAGTGTTCGTAGATGGCGCTGCTAACAAAGCAAGTGTTTAGTTCATAGCTCAAATATAGAAGTGAAAGGTGAAGGATTTCCGCTGTGAGAATGGCGTTAACTGCAATTAAGAATTAGTTAGAATCGCCCTTATCAAAAACCGGTAAAAGCCTTTTTTTAATTACACTTTGCCATGGCATACCTACCGCCATCTAGTGAGCTTACAGAGAGGTCCAACCAGTAAACTAAAAAAAACCTGAACTTTCCAGAAAATGTTGTGTGTATAAGAGGGCTAAATTTGTTATTTCTACTAGATGTGTTTTATCAGTGAAAACCTGTAACTGGCTTTGTAATTCTACTCTGTTGGTTTTCAATGTATGTATAAAAAAAAACAAATATACTCGCATTGTCCCACACATTACATTTATTTTTATAACTTTAATTGTGGCCACCGTCCAAGCACCTCTGTGAACAAATAACATTCTTGTGACACGCACACATGTGTACACTCGACTTACATATCCACAATAAAACATTGAGACACCAATAATCTTATAGGCGGTAAACAAATTGCTATTATTTGTCGAGGGAGTAAAGGCAACTGGTAGTCTTAAAATATAAAAGTTAGCGGAAGATTACTATTAATTTGCTGCGTTATGTGGAATATCCTGCAATCATTGGTAAGTTATTCATTATTTTAGTTCCACATTACACCATAAGGATTCCTTAAATTTAAGACCGATACACATTGAATTCGTATGCAGCACGAAAACGGTGGCCTGCGATAGGCACCGGTTGTAATAACGTACAGTCGCCATCAGATATATCGGAGCGGCCAGGGTGGTCACAAATATCTGAACAACGTCTCTATTGTCAAGGCGATAAAGTGCATGTTCAGATATTTATGAGTACCCTGGCCGCTCCGATATATTTGATGGCGACTGTACATACATATGAGTATAACACTACGTGACAGATGCCACATGGCTTACGTTGTACGTAGGGAATGCTACCGGTAATTTGCCGGGAATTTTATATATCATTATTTACCAGTTTGCATTCCCTTTTGTAACGGCCGTGTTGCATCTGGTGTGTATTGGCCTTAATGAACAGTTAAACAGTGCTATTGACAATTAAGGCAAGGTATTCGATTCTGCTTAAACCATCTACCCTTAAAATCCAACACTATAAAACTCTCAACTCATAAAAACCAATGGCAGGTTACATTTTTGAACACATCAACGATAAAACCATCCAAATCAATTTGTAACATTTTCGCTACAGGTCAAGAAGTCGCTACTTAATGTTACAAAACTATTTGGAAAACTATCACCTAAGATAGCCGTAAAACTCTATTGTTACAATATTATAACAAGTAACCATACCATAGCCTTTCATTGTTTACATTATATTCTCGCTTACTGGATTAACAAACATGGCTGAACATAACATTAATATTATCACTAGAAATTATTAGTGAAATACAAATCACTTCCTCCTTAGATCTATAGAAGCTTATAGGAAGGGCCAACACGTCTAAAGCAGAATACCCCCTATCTATTACAAATGTAAAGTTTACATTATATTCTATCCAACACGCCGCCCGCCAATCGCCTTTCATTTCAAAACCGCGGGGTGAAGTTATTAGTCTTTTCTCACGGACTGCGTCGCAGTTTGGCGAAAAAACTGAAAAAAGTACACAAAATTAAACTTTCATGTGACTAAATAAGTGGTTCCCAACTAATTTTGGACCATAATAATACTACTGTTCAGGGTATTTCAAAGCTAGTTGGAAATTGACAGATGGTTTTATCCATTTGATATTCTACCTTAATTCAAAAAAAATAAAGGCGATATTAAAAACATAGCACCAAATGGTGTGACTGTAATGTTGACTTTTTGATTCTGAGGACAAATAGAAAATCTATTATATAAAAATAATCAGCTTGGCCGAATTCGTAAAAATAATCCTGATATTCTTCTACTTTTTTGAAATTGTCACGGCAACGAGCGCTTGTGGGAAACCACTTTAAGAATACGCAAATAAATATGCAAAGAAAACGAAATAAAACTTACCGATAGTGATTTGTGCAAATGCAAACGTAGCTGTGGGTGACGGTGTGACATGCTAAGGGAATCAATAACTGCCAAGTAAACTATCTCTTTGTATATATTTTATCAGAGACTACACAGGAAATTCTAAAACAATCATGTGGGCGACTTGTAAAAAGATGACACTTATTTATGTGACCTATGTTTTGTTACACGGCTCCATTTCTGTGTCAGAATTTCTTGCGTTTGTGATAGTTTATTTTGCAGTTTTAGAAATGATTATGTGCCGTGCGGACATCTGAGCAAATAAACATTAAAGCTAGGAATAAAAACACAAGGATTGTTCGAGAATCGTCTCATATAATATCTTAAATTATGTAACAACTTACAGAGACACAACGCGCATTACGCTGCCATTTTTAAATTAATAATTCTCTCGAAAGTATGTAACAGCGGAATAAATACGCTTTGTGACAAAAAAGCGCCAATATGTAACGTTATTTGCGATCCTTAACGTATATACATGTTAAAAGTAATGAGACTGAATAAATAGAAAATATACTAGCAGATCTATGATTAGGCGAAATTATTCGATCTGTGTATAGTACGAATTTTTTAAGATGTCGGAATTTTAAGTAGAAATATCTAAGTTAGATTCCGACATCTTAAATAATGACTACCTTAACATGCTTCCAAAAAACTGTACAACAATCGGTGCAAAGAAAATCTAGTTGTAAAAAATAATAAATTATACAAGACAAATATTTAATGCAAATGCAAGTCCACTGATTAAAAGTTATATAAATTAATTACAAAACAATATTGTATCAAATTATACAAAGTAAATCGATAAGCAATGCTAAAATCGTTGATTTTTAAATAAATTAAAATGGTACAAAACAAAATAGGCAAGATGATCTGTACATTTGTAAAAAAACAATGCAAAAGCATAGTCTACAATAAAATATAGGAATTACAAATACAATTCACATCAAATACGGTGATTTCTTTGAAATCGAAGTGCGTTAATCAATATTAATATATTAAAATTTCACGATAAGTAGATAAAATAGAACTCGATTGAATCTCTTCTAACTTTCACTGAAATAATGTCACTTGATTGCTCCTACAACTATTCAAATAATTACTGCAATGGTTTTCGAGCCTTAACTCTAAGCGTTCAAGTAGAATTTTGTTCACCGTAGTAACTATAAGCAGTTTGTAGGGCTACTCCCGCGACCACCGGATTGCTGGCAAATAGACCACTCACACCAATACTTGACGCGGGGTCGATCTTAGAGTACATATTGTGTACTTTTCAATGTAAAGAGTATTACTTTTATATCACTTCAAATATGTCCTTAGAATATTAAATGATAGGTTCCAAGGTTCTGTCAAAAAATATTTAAGCCAAAATTCGCAATACTTATCTGTTGCTTTTACCATAATGTTGTAAAAGATCTACTGTTAAATGCTCAAAATAAATTCGAACGCTTGAGTGAATGTTGAAATGAACGATCGCTGATACTTTGGAATCACAGAGAAAATTAAACCAATTGACAACTTTATGGTTTATCAAAGAAATGTTACTGTAACTAACCCTATGCTTTAATGTTCTAAGGACAGAATAATTAGATTTTAACCAGCATTCCGGGTGTCGGGGCACACAACAATAAATACTAAACAACTATAGTATTATATATCATACGTCGTTCGTCGGCTGCGGTTACTTCCTCTCCTTTTTCTTTAGCTTCGGGATCCTGCAAGCGTGCGTGGTTATGGTTAGGTGTATTGGTACAAAAAACTGTGAAACTTACTGCTTTGTGTAATTAGTTAATAGCCAAGGGTTTTCGAAAATAGGTAAGGTCCACCGGACCGGCTCCAGATTTTACAAAGGTTAAAAGTGTGAAAATATTCGTAGAGTCCAATATCAGGAATATATTTTTGGTAAAACTTATTAAAGTGGTTTCACAGTTTTTAATAATAATAGTGAATTTTTGTATGCACACTATCTGGCTTAATTAGACTTATATATGCAATGGCGTTTTATGGAATTAGTTATGTGCTGTAGTGTAGTCATTATTTACATTTTTACACTCGTAGCGAGCTGAATGGTATCTTGCAATGACTGGCAAATATATTAAATATCATTGTTGGCTCATCTTTATTTAGCAAAAATATGAGGTATTTTCCAAATTGAGTTAGTATAATTCCAAAAATTTTACAGCAATCCAAACCAGTCATTCTCCACTTGGAAAACTCCGCGTAGGTTCGTTACTGACTCTAAATTTAATTGAAATAAGACAAGCCAAAGTATATACTATATACGTGGAATGGAAGTGAATGTTTTGTAATTAAAATATCTTACCCTGAGCCCTTTTTGTGTGGTGAGGGCGAGGACTGTGCTTTCTCCGATTCTAATAGTTTTGTGCTGGAATCCTTCATAAAACCTGAAAATTTTAATTAGGGTTTAATAATAAAATAATATTTACGCCAAATAATCGAAGTTTTTCATATGAAAAGATACAAATTTCGATCACCTGATCAAGTGGGAGACGTATACGTTTCCATAACAAGTTAAGTAAAAATTTGAAAAATAAAAAAATATTTCTATAATTTTTAAGGCGGTCCACACTGGCGCCACATCCGGTTACGGCCTAGGTATATTCAAAATGTATTAAGGAAACTCACCTTTGCCCGAAGTTCCAAACACGGAGTTGCCCAAATCGTTAAGACTGCTCGTGAACTTGTCCGCCTCACTGCCCACCGCTTCCGCCACCGCCTGTCCCCCCTCTTTCGCTCCGTCTTTCACCCCCTCGAGCCTCTCACTCACATCCTCCAGCCTCTCCGCCGCCGCACCCTTCGTATCCTCGAGTCTCTCTTTAGCACCCGCTTTGACATCCTCCAATTTATTTTCTGCAGAAACTTGGAAGCCTTCAAAGGAGTCTTTCATATCACCGAAGAGTTCCTTTGAATTGTTCTCGAAACTTTGCTTCGACGACTGAACACCTCCTAGGAATTCTTTAGCCGAATCATCTAAACTGTCGAAAGTGTTTCCGGCGGAACTTTGGAAGCTATGTAGCGTGTCTTGAGCTGAACTCTCCAAACCGTGAACATCGTCTCTGAAATCAGCATAAGTATCTCTTGTGGAACTCTGCAAATCTTCCCATTGGTCTTTCGCGTCGCTCACTTTGTCCTTAGCTGAACTTTCGACTTTATCGAAAGTACTTAAGGTCGAGTCTTGAATGTGGCCGAACGCGTTTTTAGACGCCTGCTGTAGGTCCCCAACTTTATCGCTCGCGGCCTTTTGGATGTGTTGTAGCTCCTCGTGCCCCTGTTTCTGTAGGTCGTCATATTTATTTGATAAATTCGCTTGTAATTCTGCTTTTTTGTCAGCAGCAGCGTTGATTGTATCTTCAGCTGATTTCTTGATTTGTTCGGTGGTTTGTTCGGCTGTTTGTCTTATTCTGTCCATTTCTGATTCTGTGACATTTTGTACTTCTGCTTTCTTGTCCTGGATGGCATGTTGTACTGAATCCTTTTTGTCGTGAATAGCGTTTCCTAGTTCTGATGCCTTGTCGTGTAATGCGTGTTTGGTTTCATCTGCTTTGTCATGAATGGCTGAGCCAACTTCGTGTGCTTTATCGTGAATAGCATGTGAAACTTCTTCCTTCTTATCATGGATAGCAGAACCAATTTCGTGAGCCTTATCTTTAGCAGCATTCGACACTTCTTGTGTTTTGTCGTGAACAGCCTGTCCGAATTCATGAGCAGCGTGTGTTGCCTCTTCCTTCTTATCGTGAACAGCCGTGCTTACTTCGTTAGCCTTGTCACGGACAGCACTTGAAACTTCCTGCGTTTTGTTGTGAATAGCATCGCCGACTTCTTGTGCTTTGTTCTGAACAGCGTTCTTTTTGTCGTGAACAGCCTGTCCGAATTCATGAGCAGCGTGTGATGCCGCTTCCTTCTTATCGTGAACAGCCGTGCTTACTTCGTTAGCCTTATCACGGACCGCGCTAGAAACTTCCTGCGTTTTGTCGTGAATAGCATCGCCGACTTCTTGTGCTTTGTTCTGAACAGCGTTCTTTTTGTCGTGAACAGCCTGTCCGAATTCATGAGCAGCGTGTATTGCCGCTTCCTTCTTATCGTGAACAGCCGTGCTTACTTCGTTAGCCTTGTCACGGACCGCACTAGAAACTTCCTGCGTTTTTTCGTGAATAACATCGCCGAATTCTTGTGCTTTGTTCTGAACAGCGTTCTTTTTGTCGTGGATAGCCTGTCCGACTTCTTCCTTCTTATCATTGATAGCTTTACCGACCTGTTCTGTTGTGTCGTGAACAGCGTTAGCGATTTCATTCTTTTTGTCACTAACGGCTTTACCGACCTCCTCTTTCTTGTCGTGGATAGCTTGACTAACCTCTTGCGTTTTACTGTGAATTGCATCACCCACTTCTTGGGCGGCATGTTGAGCTTCTTCCTTTTTGTCATGTGCCGCTTTTTGTAATTCATCTTTCTTATCGTGTAGGGCCTTTTCAGCTTCCTTAGCCTTGTCATTTACATTTTCAGCTAAACGATTAGCACCATCTTTAAGCTCATCGTGTTTATGTTCAACTGCTTGCTTTACTTCATCTTTCTTAGCCGAAGCCTCATCTAAAAGATTATTAGCGGCATCTTTTCCTTCGGCAACTTTTCCTTTCACTTCCTTCTCAATTTTTTCTTTCTCACCGAAAATATTGCTGACTAAACCAGAAATAAAGTTCTTGCCTTCTTTCTTAGCTTTCTTAGCCTCCTTTCTCGCTTTTTCTTTTTCCTTTCCGGCTTTAGCCTTAAGATCGGCGGCTGTCTCTTCAGCTTTTTCTTTAGCCTTGTCAATTGATTCACCAAGGTCGTGTAATTTTTCGTTCGTTTTATCTTTTATATTATCGGCGGTCTCTTTCGCACCAGCTTTAAGATCCTCAGCTTTATGATTAACATTGTCCTGTACTGCGTGGAAGGTGTCGCTGACGGCATTAGCGCCATCTTGTGCCTTTTGTCCCAGTTGTGACAGCTGGTCATGTCCTCTGACCTTTAGCTCTTCGGCTTGTTCTCTGGCAAGGAAATCAATTGTATGTGCTTTGTGTGCCCCGGTATTTTTGACATCTGATATAGCCGCAATGACATGATCATAAGCATCGTTAGTTGAGGATTTTACGTTGTCGAATTCGTTGGCAATATTCGACTGGATATCCGCAGCCTTGGCGTTAACATCATCGTGAGTTTTCTGTGCGGATTCCGCTAGCTTGTTAATACCATCTTCAGTTGCGTGTTTGGCATTATCAGCATGATCTTTAGCAGTCGCTATTAATTTCTCTTCTCTGATGATTAGGTCATCTTTTAATTCAGCGGCTTCGCGGTGCAGCTTATCCTTTTCTTGTCCAAGTTTATCAACACCGTCTTTCACGTTACTTTGTACATTTTCACCAACGTCATGCACCTTTTCATGTGCGGCGAATTTAGCTTGCTCAATTTGGTCCAATAAGGTAGAGGTTTCTTCGTGACTATGCTTGGGTCCCTTGGGGCCGTCGCAGCAAACTGTGGGGTACGCGAAGGGGTCCTTCTTGGGTACTTGCATAGGCGTTTCTACCGGTTGCATGTTAGCGTATTGCTCATACAATTCTTCAGTTATATTCTGCAAGCCGGCCGGCCTATCTTCATCAACAACTAGCCGAGTCGTGTACACTTCGCTGTTCAAATCTTCTTCCTTCTCCCTTTGGTGTGGTTTCGTTTTGAGATCCTTGAACATGTCGTCTACTTTTTCTAGCAGATCTTCGCTAATAATTGTTGGTTTGGGTGGGGATTTAGGGTGCTCTTTTTCCTCGGGTTGCGGAGTCTTTTCTTTTTGTTTCTTAGGTGGGCTCTTTTCCTTGTCTTCTCTTTTTGGGGAGGTTTTGTCTTTCTTTTGTTTGGGTGGGCTTTTTTCTTTGGAGTCTCTGGATTTGGCCTTGGGGGAGTCTTTATCGTCTTCGTCCTGGCTGTGGCTGAAGACATGCTTGACCTTGTCGGCGAGACCTCCGAGGAACCCTTCCTTCTTCTTGCCCTTCTCCTTTTCTCCTTTCTCGAGGGTGTTCATGGGAGTTTTGTCTTCGTCGGAATCGAAAGTGGCTTTGACTTTGTTGGAGTCAACGTGATTGGTGTCACCGTTGGCTGTAACAATATTCCTTAATATAGTAAATTTCACATTTCGATTGTAACATATTTACAGAATAATTAACCACCAAAAAACCAAGTTTTAATCTGTTTTAATGTAGCAACACTTACGTTGTGGCTTGATGACGATATCTTCGGAGTCCTTGGTCGGATATTTCACGTCGCCATTCGTGATGATCAAATCCTGTGCAGAAAAATAAGATAAATTTCCGTTTTATGTTATGTTTGGTTTTTTATTTTGCAGTAATAAGTGAAGCATTCTTTGACGTTTAATTAGTTTTTTAGGTCATCAATCGTTTAATTAAGGGTCAAGTTTTTGGTAAAAAAGATATGTTATGTCGTGTGATTTGGTGGTAAAAATACTGACATCATCCGAATGTCCGTTGAGCGGCGGCGGTGGCGGCGGCGCGATGGGCCCGTGGTGGTGGTGGTGGTCCCAGCTGTGGAAGCTCAACTCGTCCTTCAGCGCGTCGAAGCCTGCACAAACATATATAATAAATTAGTTTAATGTTTATTACGAATGGTAATTTTTTTTCCTCATCGTGATCTCACCCGATAGAAGTCCAATGCTGGCCTCACCCAAGGATTTCTAGTGATCCTACTGCCACCATTCAATTTTAGGCTTGTTTTTGACGCTCCCGTATATTGTTACATATTATTACTAGTACTCCGCTTCGAGTTGAGAACTCGCGGAGTTGCGATTTACTTGCAAATGAAATTATCAATATAACAAGACTTTTATGAAGATCGTTTCGCACTTTCTAGCTCCATAACCCCTTGATTGATCCTGCTCATATACGAACTCTCAAATTATATTGATCTCCGCTAAAATCCCAACTAATTTGATAAAGATCAGAAAAAACGTCACTAATAACCAACTATTCAAAACAAAATGAATAAGCCATCAAAACGCACGGACGTCCCAGGAGCCAGCTGAAAGTTATGTTGTGTCCGAAGGTGCCTGTAAGATCTTCACTTCGCTTACGCTACGCTCGATCGATAAAAAGCCGCTTGTGTTGTGGCTTCTGACGCATTTCGTATCTTCCTCAGTCAGACTAAAAATTTTGCACGTAGTACAAACATGAACACTCTTTATTGTTCATCCGTGGACCTTATTACAAAAGGCATAAGGTCCACCGATGGGCAGTTAACAGTGTGGGCGATAGAACTTTTATTTATAGTTTGGCAGCTGTACTTACCAGATTGGTCGAGGTTGAGGTAGTCGACCTGGCTCTTGCCGGCTCGCGGCGCGATCCTCTCTGGTAGTTCCACGTCCAGCACACAGGTAGGTGTCTGCGACTGTTCGCCTTTAGGTACCTGAGATAATGGATCACTATTAAACTATCCGTAGTAATACCAGCCTTTACGAATTTTGCTATTTAGGAAAAAAATACAATCGTGATGGTTTTTTCTTCAATACATTTTCGATTACATAGTTTTCCATTATGACAGGGTTTATAAAACAAATCACACCTATTACGAGTAAATAACATATAATAAAAAATTGTCAAATGTATTATTTTATTTATTTGGAGATCCAACAGCTGTGACATAAACATTATACATTGTAGTAAATACAGGAAGCCAATTATAGGAACTCACAGTTAGTGACAATATACTTAACTAATAGATACTGTATGTCTACATTACTGGCGAACATACATATGTTCGATATTAAACAATAGGCTCATGAAAGAAATCGCTTTTGACCATAAATGCATACATTTTGCACTAAGCAGAGTCGCCTGCTAACAAATCCCATTGTTTAGAAATAATGGTAATATTCGCTACAGACGAGTAAGCTAGGTAACTTAGTACAGTAGCGAGTTTGGGTCTTGCCCGAGGCAATATACCAGTGACCAGCGTTAGCCCATCCAGGCTAGCTTCTTGCTGAGTCGTGACCATTTCGTGGCTTATAAATGTATTGTCATGTTAGATTTGTATTTTGTTGTTAGCTTGCTCCGCGAATAAATGATTTATATTTCTATTTCTAATATTTTTCTTCACTTCATAAAATAATGGCACAAGATACTCACTTTAGGCTCGTTCATGAAATAGATGCGCCCCGAGGGACTCTCTTCGTGATGTTTCACTCGCACCGGGAACTCCACTCTGTTATCTTTAAACGCCTGAAACACAAAATGAGAAAATATATAATTTTACTAAAATACATATCTTTTTAAGTAACCGAATCGTTCTTAACCCGGGCGCACACAGAAGGCGGTCACTGGAGTTCTGCGTTCGCGTTCCATATAAGTCCAATGGAATGCGGACGCAGAACTCCGGTGACCGCCTTCTGTGTGCGCCCGGGCTTAATGAGTGGCAAATTCTTTATACCGTTCGATTTGTTGAAGACATCTGAGGGCTAGCCGCGATCATCGAAATTACGTTATCTGCATTCTGCATATCTTTCGCTCGTATTATAGCAAGTGCGATAGAAAAGGAGATGTCGATTACGACGTTCGCGGAAGGCCCGCTGGTTCAATTTGGACTATTCTTTGGTGCAGTTTAGTCACAGTACTCACAGTAGATCCCATTATAATTTTTGGGTATATTTATAGTAGCTTCACCACAAAAATATGTTATATTGTTTATCAACATTTTGATGACGCTATGACATGTGCCGTACGTAATTACGTCTGACACTGTAAAGCGGCAAATAATGTCGTAGCGTCTGGGACGCAGCTTTCAGCCGAATTTAATTGGCGCATTTGGTGCTCAAAAGGTTATAACCAGTTCACTGTTACATAAGTAAAGGTGTGATTACTGTAGCCGTGATTTGGCGCCTTTAGCGCTCAAAAGGTTAAAGTCAGTTCTCCGTTAGATAAAGCCTATTATAGATAAAGTATGGTACATACCTCGAACTTAAACATGGGCTGCGACCCTGACTTGGTGACGGGCACCAGGTTGCCGCTGAACTCCAGGTACACCTCCTTGCTGTCCAGAAACTTGACCGAGGTAGAGTGCGCCACCTCCGTGTAGTGCTCCTGCCGTACAATAGTCGATTATTAACACACATCTTGGTAATTAACTACTTTCCGAACGAGACAAATTAGGTATCATTAAACACCAAAACATATAATTAAATATAATAGAATATCAAACATAAACAAAATTAGAACGAAACTATGGCGTGATTCCGGTTATATTCACAAAACCTAGGGAATCCATCGCGACTAGTATAATTTGACCTCAATATTCTTAGCATTTCAGATATAGAAAAAAAGAAAACACATATAACTAGGGAATCGATGAACACAAATAAATGCCCTTACCAGGATTTAAACCCGGAACCCCTATTAGTAGACAGACTCGCTACCTACTAGGCTAGGAGGCCGTTATACTTGAACCAAAAAGTGCAAAAGGCAAAACTAATCAAACTCACCACCACAATTAAAATAATCCAAAAAAATATTTTACGTCTTAAAAGTTACAACGGACCAAATCATCACAGATACTGAAAAATAATGAATGGCAGTTTCATAGCACCAATTATTTATCCGAATTTAATTACTATACTATCGATATAATTGAGAAATCATTTAAATATCTTGTTGACATTACTATTTAGGTCACATTAATGAATTTGCATATTAGCTTAGTTTAGGTTATCTACGGTTTTAATATTCAGTAATTTTACGTCATTAATTTATTCAAGTCATTATGTTTGACTGACACATCTATTTTCATTAATTATGATATTGTATCTTGATTTTTTTAACTCCCTAGTACATTATTGTGTGATTTAGCACATAGCTGGCTGTGTATTATGTAATATGAAAATAATTTATATAAAGTATTTCACCAACTACAAATCAGTGCTTCATAGTATTCTATACCTAACTAACTCAATGGCGCGTGAGTCCTCCACACGACACCCGACACGAGTTTACGCCAGTCGTCTCGATCTTGCGCAGTCTCCCAGTTGTCCCACCAGTTAACAGCTTGGAGATCGCGCAGGTCTGATTCCACAGCATCGCCCCAGCGATACCTGGGACGACCTATTGGCCTGCGTCCCGCTACGCGACCCAGGTAAGCCAACTTAGCATCGCGATTCACATCCATCCTGACAACGTGGCCAAGCCAACGGAGCCGGTGTGCTTTCGTCTCGCCGATAATATTGGGTGCAGCCACTATCTCCTCAATTTCAACTCTTTTACGGACTCTAACACTACCGTCTTCCATCCTATACCGAACCATATTTTTTTTTGTTTAACAACAATGACATATTTATAAATTAATAAAGTAAAAGTACCTGTTGCAATAGGGTCTCGTACGCGTATCTGTCGGTGATGTATAGCACTAGAAGTCTGCCCTCCAATGCGTCCAACCGCTTGCCTAACACCACGATGCGGACTTCAAATGGCACCAGCAACATCTCTCTGTATGGAACAATATAATTAATAAGAGAAACTAATCATGAATTTATATTAATGACCAGCAGGCATCGGAGTTTTTATCGCATGGTAAGACTAATAACAAGCTATGGAGTCGACATTTGCCATAAATGTAAACTCATATTCATACTCATACTCATTTATTTAATTTATCTTAAAATGCCTTTAGAGCGGTCGGTCGTGTATATTATCTTAATCGAATTATATAAAAAAATATTTTTCTATTACATTATGAATTCATAACTTCAACTATTTTAACATACAACTATACAAACTACATCGCTGCGAAAGACCTTATCAGAGATTCATCTGGTAATTTTTTATTTGAGCAATTACAGCAAATATGCTTTTCCATAAATTTACGAAAGTTAGGATTACTGAGTCTATTCCAAGGGATGTTACAGTTGATTAGAAATAAACAAAGGTCTATATAGAAGTCACTTGCAATTCCAGATTTCTTTTTATGCTGAGCACTTTTTATATGTTTCGTGACATTGTCTTTTTTGAGCTGAGTGATAATCTCAAACAGTACATTGTATAGCTGACCGGTCGGGATCATATTTTAGTTCCTCGTGGTCTTCTATCCAGTTCTGTACAAAGCTTGAAGTTCCAGTGGATTTCGTTTGATGAAGAATACTGTTGATATGTTTTAAAATAAATGTATGTTTCAGCATAGCAGATTTTTCATAGTCATATTGTAAATCGTTGTATGGCTCTATCCATGCCAAAATTGCAGCTATTTCTGGGTTAGGCATACCTAATAATTAATTATGGAATATTCCACGACGTATTTACCACTTACAGATATAAATAACTACTACGTTTGCAATCACCAGTGATAGACACATGATGACAAATATACTAATCAATTTTATCAGCGGTCAGTACCTACATGACATTAGGTCTTTTGCAGCGATGTAGTTTGTATAGTTGTATATTAAAATAGTTGAAGTTATGAATTCATAATGTAATAGAAAAATATTTTTTTATATAATTCGATTAAGATAATATACACGACCGACCGCTCTAAAGGCATTTTAAGATAAATTAAATAAATGAGTATGAGTATGAATATGAGTTTACATTTATGGCAAATGTCGACTCCATAGCTTACTATTAGTCTTACCATGCGATAAAAACTCCGATGCCTGTTAATGACTCATACGCACATGAAATAAGAGAGTCATTAGTTCACCTACTTAGCTTAGGTACCTATTTAATACATCATTTAGTTCCTTATTGAGAATACTATGGGACTAGTTCGATTTGTGAAAGATTGTCCCAGGATATTTATTTATTTTTAAATTTAAATTGGTATTAACTATGAAACTAGGGGTATTCCAGAAAAAAAATATAGGACATTTTAGTCTCTAAATATGATCAGGAATACAATGTTAAAATCTTTCGGGTTTTAACAGCCCACTAAACTAATAAATAAAATAAAATAAAAAAGCCTTTTATTTCTTGCCAATTAAGTATGTACAATGTCAGCAGTAGTCATATAGTTCCTAAATTAATAAATATTTATTTCAGTTAAATTTAAATAGTATCCAGATATTTCTTTTGTCAATTTGAATTATTTTTACAACAATATTTTAATTCTTTGTTATTCATTAATTTAAAAAAACTAAGTTTATATGAAGCAAGAACCCCTTCTCAGGTAAAGGCCTCCTCCAGATTGAGCCAGTCAGTTCTGTCTTGAGCTTTTTTCATCCAGTCTGCGCCTGCGACTTTCACTATTTCGTCCGTCCACCGTGCATATGGTTTGCCAATCTTGCGTTTTCCTGGTGGCCCCGACCAGGTTGATACTGTTTTAGTCCATCTATTATCCTTCAATCGAGCAACGTGTCCGGCCCATTTCCATTTTTGTGTTTTTGCGTATTTGAGTGCGTCGATTACGTTGGTTTGAGATCTGATGATGCTATGCTTTATTTTATGTATGCCCACTAAACTAAATAACTCTAAATAGGTAGGGTAGGGCCACTTCAAAAATAGATACACAGCAAGATTTGCTTGAATTTTCTCAAAATAAAAGAAGAAGTAATAAGAACTTACTTGTATAGTTCCGTCGCCAGTTTGGTGGCATCGCTGACATTTTGGCAGTTCATCAACCAGAATCTGAAAGACAGGAAATAACGTAACATTTTGTATCAATAGGCAGCATTTCTATTTAATTATAATTTTCTCAGCTTACGCAGAAAAAATAAGTTTGGCTTCTATAATGGAGCAAAGCAATTAATCAATAGATTGGATGGTTTGGATCTTTGTATAGAAGCTACAAGAGCTAATTTCGATTGGTGGATCGATGGCCATAGGGTGGAACCAGTGATGTCCTCCCACGATGAACAGCAGTACTGAACCTTGTGCTATTGATGTAAGAGATTCCCATACACCGTTCCGTGGTTCCACGTACCTGGCAGAGACAGTGGTAGTGAAAGATCCGCAGTCATCAGTGATGGTGAGTGGGGTGGAACCAGTGACGTCTTCCCATACGGCGCGCGCCTGTCCGCCCATTATAGAGCACAGTAGACGCAAGTTTGAGGTGGATTGTTTGTCGTGAGGTCCATTCTGAAAGAAAAAATAAGTAAAATGTTTTTAGTTGATGCTGCTATTATTGGATGATATCATGACATTCATGAATCATGCTCGTCAAGTTCTAATGTTTCATCAACGTCATAATAAATTTTACGTCACTCTGGGCGGTAAGTGAGATTTTACGCCCACGGGCGCAGCGGAAAATCTCACTTCACACATCGCTTGTCTATGGCCCTTACCTTCGGTTCGGGCTACAAATATCCGCGATCTGAGCCGTTCTTTATTTTACCGCCCTAGGTGCGTAATGTACTAATGTTGATTAAGAAACAATTAACGGCCTCCTAGCCTAGTTGGTAGTGACCCTGCCTATGAAGCAGGAGGTCCCGGGTTCGAATCTTGGTCAGGGCATTTATTCGTGAGTTTTTCACGGATATTTGTTTTTGAGTTATGTATTGTGTTTTCTGTTTCTATCTAATATATTGTCGCCTAGTGCCCACAACACGAGCTATAGTGTGGGACTAGGTTGATTTGTGTAAGATTATCCCATAAGATTTATTTCTCACTATCATAATAGAAACAACAGTAAAAATCGACGATGGATCGAGTAAATTCATTCTTGTATCTATTGTAAGGGTGGATCCCACGGTAATCAGCTCTTTGAGATTATCTAGTAAAAATACTTTGTTCCGTCGCTGGAGGTTCGAATGAGACTGGGCTGGTCTGTATTATGCTAAAGTCACAAGTTAGCATCATCAGCATTGTCGTCGTAGCAGAGGTAAACTGAGACGGACGACATTCCAGTGCTATTGCGGTACCCATTAAAGTTGGTTAACATACGAAAAAAGTGAGGGAGTTTTGAAAAGGAATCAGAAATTGAGAGAGTTCTATAAAGGAGATGTAGAGTCACCTCGGTTTTAGGCAGCGGTGACGTAAGTGTGATGCTTCGATGGAACTTCCTCCTGCGCGGCTCCACGGTGATGACGGGCGCCACGGCCACGTGCCGCGGCAGCGCGCGCCGGCACAGCGCGGCCGGCGCGCCGTGCGCCTGCACGCCCACGCGGATGCGCTTCGTCAGCGCGGCCGGCGGGAACAGCGCTTGGACCTGACAACAAAAAAATAATTTGCAAAACCAGAATAATACAAAAAGCTAATCTGTTTGGGTAACCATTTTTCCACTAAAATAGACGCGAAATGTATAATTTCTGTTTGAGATACAATAGTACTAGGCTTCTGCCGTCAGCATTAAAGTTGTGTTGGTGTTTGCCGCTAGATGACACTAGTAGTCCATGTCTAACGTACTATCACGACTATCACGATCAATGATTGTTGAGCAATTTAGGGTCTAAGCTAAATTGGTGCTTCAATACTATTATATATTGGTTGTACGCTGTGGAATTTCCAATTTAACTAGAACCCTAAATAGCTCAACATTCACGGAGCGCGACTGTACAATATGTGAAATATGTGAACTGATCTAGTACCACCTCTTGGTCTGATAATGTGAGTATCGGAAGTCACAGGAGTCTATAGGTTGCGGTAGCCGCTTACCATTAGACGGGCCGTATGCTTGTTTGCGAGCGTCGCAATTGTTTGCGAATTTACTTGTGTAAATGGCCCCTCATACTAAAAATGAACTCTATTTATCTACAAACAGAATTCATTTTAGTATAACTTAGCCAGTTATTGCAGTGTGGCCGGTAATTATAACGTTATAGTAGAAATGACTTGTGTTTTTTGGCAAACAGAATTCATTATTAGTATCAGGTGGCCATTTACTGGCGATTTACCCTAAATTTCTGTAGATTAGCGTACCTGCGGAATATGTGAGCTGGACACAGTGCCGCCCTCTGGCCCGATGATATGCACTTCTTGTCGTACTCGTGACACCACCGCCAAATAGTGCGGGAAGTCGCAGGTAATAATCCTTGTGACTCGCTCGCCATTCTCTCCCAATGTTTCACCAGACGTGCCGAATTCAAGTCGCTCGCGATGTAACGCTTCCTGAAATGTTAAATTTTAATTACGATGGGATCCAGAGCCATTGAATACTCATATCAGCTTTAGAGTGCGACGCGTGAGTATGTAACAAATAGATAAGAATATTTTTTTGAGAACAAATATTTTTTTTAATTGAAAATCGAGTTCAATCGGAAATGCGAAATTTTGTGAAAATTAAGGTACTTTGTGAGGTACTTACTTTATTATATATATTGTTACATCCTACATTCACGTGTTTATCTACATTTCGTTCGTGTGCAGCCAATTTCGGCTTACACATCATACATTTCAATAAATCTATTAACTTGCCCTAAACAATGATACAAAAAAGTCAAGGTAAAATGAACTTTATTAACCTGTATCATAGGATTGTTGTTGTGTTGTGATGTGTTGTTCATTGTTGTGCAGATAGTGGTCCTGCCACGTGTCGCCGGTGTCTGATCGTAGGATGACGATCTCTCGTTCCTTGCACGAGGATGTGAAGATAGACACCTCGATTATGACTGAACTGAACTCAAAGTAAAATGAACTTTATTAACCTGTATCATAGGGTTGTCATTGTTGTGCAGATAGTGGTCCTGCCACGTGTCGCCGGTGTCTGATCGTAAGATGACGATCTCTCGTTCCTTGCACGAAGATGTGAAGATAGGCACCTCGATTATGACTGGCCTGTAAGATGAGACAATAGGGTAGGAAATTATGTGTGGAACTCACAGACTACACAGACACTTCATCATTAAGCTTTTACAGGGAGCATGAGGTCACCACACATAAGCGCAATTTTATTCGTAAATTTCTAAGATACCAACAGCACATCTCAATAGTATTCTACACCAATTTGTAGTATAACAATCCAGGTTCACCCCTGTAACTTGATTTTTGTGGATATTTTTAATTCACATGAGTAATGATCAAAAACGTTAACTCAATTGAAATAAGCGGTCGCGCTCTCATACAAAATTAGTAGGGGAGCACAGATGCGTGGTGACCCCGAGTTGTAATTATGATACATCTAGTGGTTGAGGTTATCTGTGGTGTAACTATAGTATGTACAAAAAAAAATGTAAGTAAGATAATACTGGGCTGGAAAACCGTTTAAAGACGGAGGTGTGAGTTTGATTGAGCGAATATACGGGTTCATATTTAGCGTTTTCACGACTACGGTGAGGAACCATAAGAACCACGTATTTCATTCTGGTACAATCAACAACACCTATTGCGTTGTAATAAGGTCCAAAAGTGGATACATCTTTTTGTAGGCGACTGCACCAAAATTGTGACTCCTATATAAATCTATGAAAAAATATTTAATAGAAGCGAAACCTTCCTCCAGACTGGACAATTAACTTTCTACGCTACGATTGGTCGAACAGGCTATACTTACGCCAAGAACTTGGCACCCTGAGGCTGCAGCTCCAGCAAGCGGGAAGCCAGCGCCTCGCCCTCCATCAGCGGCGGCGGCGCCGCAACCGGCGCGCGTCGTGTCGCGGCGCTGAAACAATAATGGTGGTTACTTACACGTTTCATTGTGTGTAGTGTTTAGGCACATATTGTAATCAAAACTACGTTTAAAATACACGCGTACAAGCCACCTGCCTAATATCTTACACAACGAAACGTGTAATCGTATTTTACACTCTTATTTATAGAGCTATAATGAGCATGTC
Organism: Pammene fasciana; assembly: GCA_911728535.1. Lineage (NCBI taxonomy): Eukaryota > Metazoa > Arthropoda > Insecta > Lepidoptera > Tortricidae > Pammene > Pammene fasciana. Next base: position 6,541,854 of record OU452295.1, read on the forward strand.
ACATATTTCTGCGAACTTTGTTAATTTATTATTGCAGGTGACGTACCGCTTGTGGTTCGGCTCCAATTCGAACGGAACATCTGTCAAATCTGGATCCAGATCAGATTTTTTTTTATATACCTATTTATATTATCCGAATTGACACATTTTAAGATTTAACCAATCAGCTTTAGGCAACCAATCTAAAAATGCCTGTTTTATCAAACCTTGATTTCTACACTTAAAAGACCTTGGGACATTAAAAGGTTTTACTATCCTTCACAATGATATTAAACCGAAAGGTACCCTAGACCCAGGCACCTCTAAAAGATGGAATAACCAATCATCATCCCCCATTTTAAAGGATGACTACATTACAGACGTATTACAACGTAATGAACACAGATCACAACATTGAATGATATTTCCGTTCAAGCGTTCTGTTGCAATCCAATTTCCACGTATTCTTCCAATGAACATAACCTTGATAACTCCCATTAGAGAGCCGTTGAAACACTAGCTAATAATAAACAAACAATGCATTAGCATGTGAATCATACGCTTCATTGCAATTTTGGGAGTCTGCCATAACGTTTGTTTTGTAAACGGTGAATGTTTCATGATAACTTTAATTAGCTTGGTTGTATAATACAATTGCTCATAAGTCTTGTTTGTTTGTCTCGTCTAATAATGATTATGTGCTACAGTCCGTGAGCTCTCAGAAGAACCTTCGGGTTTTAGAAAGAGACGTCGATATCAATTAAGTGACACGTGAAAAAGCAGAACAGCAATATTACCTTCGTGTGTCATAGCCGATTCCCGAAGGTTCTTCTTAAAGCTCACGAACTGTAAGTGCTTCGTTTCAGCCTCTCTTTTTTATATCCATGGGTTCTAGTTCGAAACCTTGTGCGACTTATAAGTATAGGTACTGCACAAAATAGCTGCGTAAACGGGTGTGCAATTTCGTACAAGGATATTGTAACCCCGGACTGTTCAATTCGCACAGTAATTTAGCAATCCTGTGCAGTTTAGTTGCACAATACCCTCAATAGGTACTGCGCAGGTTGTCAACAATAAGATAATGACATTGACAATAACAGATAAGGTTAGGTTAGGTTAGGCGCTTTCTGTTCAAGCTTAAGTTGATCATGAGATCCGGATACCTTATAACTAAGTAATTCTTTATTTCTTGCATATATTTTAACGAAACGCAACTTAGGCGCGTACATTTATCTATTTCTCCTGACGTTTTGACAGAAATACTACAGACTGGGTGAGTCTTCTAGCGAACGTAACTGCCAACATTTAATCTTTTGGTTACCAGCTAGCCAAAATTAAATTAGCTGGTATAAATATTAACTTATGAAAAGACAAACAAACAAAAATGGAAAAAAAAGGAAGAGGTTTTACATTCAGGGGATCACACAATACAAACATTTAAACCTATCAAACCCTAAAAATAGCGATATGTGGACAATAGTTTAAATAAATAATTACACTTATTTATTAAATAAAAAATGCGCTTACCGGCATGTAACACGGGTTGGGGCTGCGCAAGCAGCGGGTGGGACGACGATGCGCACGCCACCGCGCCGCTTGGCTTTCATGGCCCCGCCGCGCGCGTCCACCACGAACGACACCAAGAATCTGGAGCAACAAACATTCATATTAATATGATTCTCACCCGATGTCGAGCGGCTGGCGGTCAATGGTGACCACCTTCTTGTCATTGTTGCTGGGGTAGAGGTGGCCGTCCGTGACGGAGTCCTCGAGGGGCCGCGCCCGGTGCAGGGTGCCAGCTTCACTGTTCATGTAGCGGTACTGCTGCTGGGACTGCAGTGGTAACTGATATGATTCTCACCCGATGTCGAGCGGCTGGCGGTCAATGGTGGCCACCTTCTTGTCATTGTTGCTGGGGTAGAGGTGGCCGTCCGTGACGGAGTCCTCGAGGGGCCGCGCCCGGTGCAGGGTGCCGGCTTCACTGTTCATGTAGCGGTATTGCTGCTGCTGTTGGATTGGACACTCAACTTCCCCTGAAAAATTAAATAAAGTACTTGATTTTTGTAGACTTCGTCAAATCGTTACTAACATTATAAAGGTACCGTCAAGTCTGGCAGCTTTGCCAAGGGTTACTGACTTTGCCACCAGCAGAGTGCATAAGGTAATCCTTTCATACCACCGACAACGTATATTTTTTAGTGTTGTGCCTACTTTTAGTAGAAAATATGGTTATCAATTGGCAAAATTATTATGAATGAGACAACACCACGGCAACCATTTTCTTACCATTTCAGTTCCAAATTCGTCACTCACATAATCATAAAAGTTAGTGCTCAAGAACTTTAAAAAGTTTAGAGTATAAACAACGCATCCAGGTACGTAAATTTTAGATATTATGTTATTTAAATGGTAAGGAATGAATTGATTACCTTATAAATGCCGTAGTGTTTGAATTGAGTCCGATAATTGTTTTGGCAAAGTCACCAGACCACGCCGACTAATATGGGGGGGCAGCTTTGCCACGTTTTGTAGCGGCCTAGGGTTGGTACACAAGCAAAAAATTTAAATTACATTTTTCATAAGATAGATACTTTTTAGGGTTCCGTAGCCAAATGGCAAAAAACGGAACCCTTATAGATTCGTCATGTCCGTCTGTCTGTCTGTCTGTCCGTCAGTATGTCACAGCTATTTTACTCGGAAACTATAACACGTATCATTATCAAATTTTTACATAAAGTGTATTGTGTGTGCAGCTTCTTAGTTTTGTAGAGAAATTGTAAAAAAAAAAATTTTTAGGGGGGCACTCCATATGTGTAAGTAATTGTCAAAAAAGGAGTGTATAGGTTCTTAAAGGGTAGGCAACGCGCATGTGAATCCTCTGGAGTTACAGGCATCCATAGGCTACGGTAGCTGCCTACCATCAGGCAGACCGTATGATTGTTTACCAGCGTCGTGGTATAAAAAATTACCCCTATTTTCACGACGTTGTAGGTTGATTTTGTGAAATTTTTATGTTTTTTATTACTTTGCCCATAGTTGTTGGATATTATGTATAAAGCCCGAACAATTTCATTGTTTGAATAGTTATTATCGAAGGTTTATTACTCTGCCGAATAGGTGATGGGCATTATTTATAATGCCCGGGCAATTTAATTATTTGAATAGTTATTGTCAAATTGCCTACTCATATTGCATCGGGCATTATGTATAATGACCTATTTATCACTTGGTCCATAACATATACAGAGTGTATGTTTTGTTTAAGTAAAAAAGAAAACTCAAAGTTAACTGTGACATACTTATTTTATTGGTAATAATTACTACATATACCTAAGTGTTTTGTTTCGATAATACTTTTGTTAAGAGGCGACGAGGCAGTTCGTGACGAAGCCCTTTTATAAATGTCTATCGTCAAGTTTAAATAGGTACCTAGGTAATCACAATTATTTACGAGTGGACCTGTGATAGGCCTCTTAAAGAGTTTTCTATGTTTCGTTTTTGATAATATTTTAATTAAGGTGTCTTTTATGTTTTTCCTGAGTACTTATGTAACCTGATTACTCGTATGTAACAAAATAAATAAGTACTTAAATAATTAATATTTTTTCATTTGTGTCAACCCTGACCACTTCACCTGACATTCACTGACTTTCTATGAAATTTTCTTAAATGGGTGATCGACTTTGCCACTTTTGCTGTATTTCTTTATGGAATAATATATCATTAAGGATCAAATTCCAAAATATTGTATCCTAAATACTGAATATTCTTTACTAATATTGTAAATACAACTAAATTACTATACAACGTAAAAATGCAGTTGGCAAAGTTGCCACACGGTATAGGTAACTTTGCCAGTTTTCTTTTTACTCGTAAAACCTTATTATCCGTCATTTAATTTATAAACCATCTTATGTATGCACTCGTTGATAAATATATTATGTGTCGCGTCATTCATACTTCAGTGGTTTCATATGAATTCTGGTTAAAAATGTACTATGACTTTTCAACACCTGTGAAAAGTGGCAAAGTTGCCAGACTTGACGGTAACGCTGCCTGTTTGATGGTGATAGGTTGAATCTTGGAGAAAGCCATATAATCGTTTTTGGTAGGTTCTAATTATATTCTATGCGCCTGCGTACGAAGTCGGGGGGAAAACTAGTACAATATATCGATTAAACATGAGGATTAGTTCTTGGTTGAATTGAAGATATTTCCGGAAGAAGTCACATTACAGTATAACATAACTTAAGTATTGGTTTTGTTGCAGGCAGTTAGTATCTCTTAGAAGCTAGAGCATTTCGTCAGGAACAGCAAACTGATAAAAACAACCAGTGACAAAATTCTTGGTCATAAAACCAACTTGTATTGTCATCACAATCAAGATACCTATTTTTTTATAGAATGAGAATAATAACATTTGTGAACTAGCACAAAAAATGGTTGTCGTCACGTATTGGGCAATCCAATTGTCACAATGACTTGATTTGCGATTGCGCATTGCATAAAAATTTGACCCCAGCAATTGAACCTAATGACCATAATGTGATTGTTCTAATCAAGATGACCTGACATACTTGATATCAATACTGGGAAAGGAATTCTTTGAAAGTATAGTAATTAGAATTGATGTAATAGAATTAGAATAATACAAGAAACTAAGTAAAGGTTGAACACGCCAAAACTGGGGCATGTACAAATTGTACAATCGACTATTGCTATGCAAATAATAGAGATATACAAACTTTTATGGCACCTACTTGGTCACAAGACACTGGCCTATAATGTTATCAAGTTTTTTTAAATTATGTTTATTCGTTGTCAAAATGTCGAGCAAACAACATCAACAACGCGAGCGAATTTTGCACGAATACGTAGAAAATTCATTACTGAGCTACAGAGATATCGCGAAACGACTGAAATGTCCTCAATCTACGGTTTGTCGCGTATTAAAAAAGTTCCGTGAGCACCTAACAATAGATCGGAAGCCAGGAAGTGGAGGCTTGCAGGGTGTCAAGAATAAAAAAAAGGACGAGAAGGTGGTGAACATGTTTGCCTCAAATCCTAAGATTTCGTCTCGCGATGTTGCTAAAAAAGTTAAAATGTCTCAGTCCTATGTTCAAAAAGAGAAACGTAGGGCTGGCCTAAGGAGTTATAAGGCCCAGGCAGCACCAGATCGAGACTCGAAACAGAACTCATCCGCGAAGAAACGGTCTCGAAAACTTTATGAGAATTTCATAACCAAATTTGCATGCGTCGTCATGGACGACGAAACATACATAAAAGGTGACTTTAAACAAATTCCTGGGCAAGAGTTCTATACCAGCCTAAGTAGAGTAGACGCCCCTGAAGAGTGTAAATTAAAAAAACGTTCGAAATTTCCAAAAAAGTACCTGCTTTGGCAAGCAATATGTAGCTGTGGGAAAAGAAGTCGGCCGTTTATTACTACCGGGACAATAAACGGCGATATTTATAGAAAAGAGTGTTTGCAGAAACGTTTGCTACCTTTCATAAGAAAGCATGACTCACCACCTTTGTTTTGGCCAGATTTAGCCAGTTGCCACTACTCAAAACCAGTGATGGAATGGTATGCTGCAAATGGGATCGTGGTGGTACCAAAAGTGTGCAACCCCCCAAATAGTCCGGAACTGCGGCCCGTTGAAGAGTACTGGAGTATTATGAAGGGAATTTTAAAAAAGAAAGGCGGCGGAGTAAAATCGGTCCCTGAACTACAAAAGATGTGGACATGGGCGTCAAGACAGTGTTCTATTAACATGGTGCAAAGTCTTATGAGCCGTGTACGTAGGAAAGTTAGAAAAATGGCTTACTGTGTAGACCAAATCTAAAATATGGAATGTTATTTTAAACAGCGTTAAATATGCTATTAAATGTGTAAAACATAATATACTTTTTCACTTTTATTATAATTTTGTACTACATTTTGTGTGCCCCAGTTTTGGCGTGTTCAACCTTTAAGAAAGAAATTATGATAGAAGTATAACTAGTACACTTCACAACCTTCAGCTAAATATAGTCTTTGAAAATAATAAGTACTTACAAGAAATAAAACAGTACCACATTTAGCGAGGCTTAGACTAGCAAGAACTAGTATGCAATTTTGTGTACATTGCTACTACTGAATACACTGCAATCAATTCATTTGGTCAATGTAATGAAAATTGCATGCAAGTTCTTGCTAGTCTAAACCTCACTTAACATATTTTTCTTGTAACATCCTTAGAATATGCTTTTTGGGTTTGAAAATACTTTGGTTGTGTATGTCTATTCCGGTGGAGTTGTTAAACACTAAATAAGTAATACTAAAATAATTTGTAGAATAAATAGTGTTTGAATTAAGAATTTGTTAGAGGTGTTATTTCCTAATAATTAATTTTACACGTCTCTCTCGAATCGAAAGCAAAAAGGAGGAACCGATGGAATGATTCATCGAGGTCGAGTAAGCGTCGATAGCACAGTTGGCAGTGCGATCGGACCGGTGTTCCGGAAGGTCGCAAGTTCGAGTCTTGCTCGACGCGGTGAATTTTTCCATTTTTCCTTTCAATTATAAAATTATAATTTCCTCATACTCAATGTGTAGTAACCGGGTCGTCTGCTGGTTCTTGAGTTGTAATTTATTATTATTTTTGTGCCGGGGAAGAGTGTAGTAACTAAACGCTAAACCTTTTCCATCCCATCCTCGTCGCCAATGTAGTAACCGGGTCGTCTGCTGGTTCTTGAGTTGTAATTAATTAATACAAACTCCACTTTAGAACATTATTTATTAAAGAAACAGTATTCACATATACGAGTGTAGTTGCCACCGGCCATCGCAAGAAGGAGGGGGGGGGGGGAGAAGGTTTAGCGTTTAGTTACTACACAATGTTAAAAACATTAAAGCTTAAAAACTTAGAGCCTTACCTCCTTCGTCTTCGGAATCGCTCATGAATGTGTCCTGCATCAGCTCTGGCGCAGCCACGCGGTATTTGCCCTCCAAGCCACCTGAAACAAAAAGAGGAACATTATAAGCAATGCATTCATTTACATTCTAAGTTCACTATCATTTAACCCTTTGCACGCCAAACGTTTTATACAAAAAAGTTCACTCACACGCCTAAATCACTGGCGCAAGCGAGCTAATATAAACCATGCTTGAAAGGCTTAAGATTACTTTTACAACGAACGCCTTAGATTTCAGATGTTCTTGGCGCTGTGGGCAAGATCACTCGTGTTACTTTTAGCTATTCTTGGTGTTAAAAAACATTACATATTCCTTATGTACTACCTATGGCTTAAAAATTAAATGTATTTCAAAAATATTATAACTTATCTTCCAAACGAGTTTAATGATATAAGGCCATTAATTATCTTTTTTATACTGCCAATGTCTAGCCGTCACAACCAATTCGATTGTTTCCCATATTTTGTGTAGCATTACATTAGGTATTTCCTTTTTGCGTAAATTATATCGTGGTTAGGCTATCGACAGACATACAGTCGTACAGTCGCCATCAAAAATATCGGAACGGCCGTACTCTGCGTACGTTATCGTCTGTCCATATCGCCGCAATCTGCGGTTCTTTATCAAACTACTGAGCAAGAATTGTACTAAAAATAAAATTGATGCCTAAGTTACAGGCTTATGTGTTTTCTGTCGACATCATTATAACCGCTAAAACGTTAAACTAATTTTATTCTTAGATTACTTGTTTAGGGAGATTGAATTGACATTGCAGTGAGTTAATAGGTACATAAAGGAACCTTCACTATAATATCCGCAGAATTAAGTGGCAGCTGAGTTCATAACGCTGTATCCTTCTCTCTTGCCGTGGCGGTGCAAGTGTGATAGAGAAGTTGTATGACCTCAGTCGCCACTTAATTCTGCGGATACTATAGGTAGAAGGGTGGTCAAGCGGTCACGACAGATAATTACAAGCAAATGAAAAACCTATCACTCCGAATTCATGTGAGCACTAAATTGTAAGACTTCGAATAGAACTGTCTGTATTATCAATTAAAGGAAGGTTTCAAAACGAAACTTTCGCTAGAAAGTGTCAACGTACGTTCCAATACAAGAGTAAGGAAGTACATTTCAATATTGTTTTGGCCGCGCATCTCATACTGAATGCTAATAGCTACCAACTGTAACCATAAACAATATACTAGGTACACGTCAGAAAAGGATGGGTAGCATTATTAGTATGTGAGTAAATATCGGCATCTCTTTTTAACTTTTAAGGTATTTGTAAATGGGCAGGTTGCATCGGTTTGCATTTTGAGAACAGTTAAAGGTCGATGGCTTTACGAATCGATTCGTTAGGGACATTTGGATGGTTTATATTGGCGGTTAGTTAGGTATCTTTTTGTGATTTATTTTTTGTTTCTCCCATTGGCTTGGTTTTATTTTATTTGTAAATGAAGATCATTGAGTTATAATATAATAGAGGCGCAGACACAAACAAGATGTTCCGAAAATATAGCACAAAAAAATGTGTAGCCGGCCAGTGCGAATTATTTAACATCGTTAAGATTGTATTACAAATTAGAAGAAAGATATGATAAAATGTCACCTGTCATTCATCTGGCGTTCAAAAATCACATGGCACATAAGAGCAATGGAGTCGCTCTTGGATTAATTACTTTATTATGTATACTTAATTTGTTTATTATGTATACTTAATTGTGACCCCCTAACCTTTTTAATTCTTTTTGGGGTTCTGTAGACAACTAGGGACATAGTTCCAACAGGTTGAGTTTTAAACCGTTTTTGGTGTATTGTGTATTGTGACGGGCCGGCAAATACGGAACCCAACATTGAGGAGGGCCCGACATGCTCTCGGACGGATTTTCTACCTAAGTTTGTGAGGCGAATGTTAAAAGTTGTAGGCAAACGTCAGGTACCCAGATCGGTTGCCTGATTCGACTCCAGAATGGAATGAGAACTGCACACGGTCGGTTATGTTTACTTGTTTGCGTTCTGACCTAACGTATTCCTGACAGTGTAAACCGTACGGGCACAATGGGTGGCGGGTGAGGGTTATTGAGTTTTTCGGCCGCCGAGCGAGCAGAAAGGGAAGCAGGCATGCGGCCCATGCGGGGGCGAAGTACATGCTCAAGACAAATTTAGAATCAAAAGAAACACAATAGCTCGGTAAACATAGTATTTCATGCTTTCTTTTTAAATCTTTAATTCAAAAATTGACAGATCACACTTTGAAATAATGAAAAAATAATAAACGAAAATATTTACATAATTGCTTTCTATGGGTTAGATATGAGGATATTACGGTCTCATTTGAGGTATATTTTACAAAAACCGGCTAAAGTTCGTGTCGGACCACGCATAACAGAGTTATTTAAAAAAATCACAAGTTATATCACAAGGTCGTATCTGCCTATGTACGTAGTTTTTTGGAGATCACTCAAAAACTCCTTAACCGATAATGTTCAAATATTTTTTTTAGCAATTTCACTAGTGGCGCCTTGTGTTAAAATGTTATAAGGATACGTCTCAAAATGTCTGTGGCATACTTACGGAAGGACGGACGGACGGACAGACGGACATGACGAAACTATAAGGGTTCCGTTTTTGCCAATTTAGCCACGGAACCATAAAAAATGATTCAACATTATAAAATATAATATAATAATAAAATTTACTAAATAAGTTTTAATAATTTTCTGAGTTTCGTAATTTAAAAAAAACAACAACTACTCCACTAGCCTTATGCCTCAATGCTGTCAGTTCGGTTTAAATTTACGAAACCTTTACTTCCTATCGCCGATTGTGCCTATAGTTCGTTGACCTTCATGCTGTAGCATTTAAGCTTAATCCCTAGTCTCACTTACACTGGTAATATTTTAACGAAACGTTTGTTAGTCCTTTGTAAATATACTCGTCGGAACGATCGGGCTTCGCTCGGCTCGGGCTCGGCTCTCTTCAGCAAAATTAGTTGCGTTGCACCGTCTTTTACTGTGCCACATTTGGAGTGCTGATTTCTTATCTAGTATATATAAAATCATTGATGAAGATAATTAAATAGTTACTCTAATTTAAATGAAGGCTTAATTAAGGAAGATTTACGGTTAAGAGGACAGTGTCAATGTATCGGAAGACATGGATTTTTACGACTACCTGTAGGTACAGTCAACGCCTAAAATATGTATACACTTTTGAACTTTATTACAATGGAGTAAGGTGCAAAACCGTATACATATTTATGACGTCGACTGTACTGTACTGTAAGGGTGCAGTAGGTAGGTATAAGTAACATACTTTAATTACTTTCAAATTTATATACTGTGGGTCCCGATAAACTAGAGGTAGATATTTACTTTAAAATATAAGATAAGTAGACGTTACGGCTGTCAACACCACTGCATTTTCTGCCATCATTTAGGAACCTCGACACGAAAGAAGAAAATGTAGACATTTGCTTCGATTTCACGGTTTAAGTTACTTTTCGCATGATTTGCAACAAGAAATCGTGTTCATAAAAAAGTACCTTACCAAAATTACCAATATGATTTCATTATTTTAAAGCGTCTCATACACGCTTGTAAGGAACTGTTTTAAAAATACAATACAATCATTTATAAAATAAACTAACAAATACAAGGGCTTACATGTCCCGCATCCCACGTCAAATTAACAGGTTCCCAAAAATAGCCAAAGTTACGATAGACTGAGACGTCACGTCGGATTGGCACGGCAGTTCATCATTTAGTTTAATGGGCGCCCGATTCGGCTCGTGGAGAGCTGTCAGTGTGTTGGATACACGTGTTTTGGTAACTTCATTAATAGTCTTTAGCTAGCCAGCTATTCTCGTACTTTTTTGGCGACGGATATATCTTGGAAGGGCATAATTTTGATTTACAGAGGGCATAAAATGCATACTTTGGGCAAACCAGCGCTGTAACCACGTCATTAAGGCGAGGCTGCCCGAGGTACCTGAGACTGACCTTTTGTCGTGCGTTTTGTTTATAGATTTTTATATAAGAAATAATAGTAATAATTTCTAGGTTAAGTTTACTTTGTTATTTGGTGTAAAATACCCTAATTGTAATGTGTTATTTTCCGTGGCAATAAATAACTTACTTACTTGAACTGTATCGCTCTTATATACCATATATTAACAATAACCACACCTGTTTATAACTAGAGATTGTACCTCTAATTGAATTGAATGTAATATACTCGTATCATGGGAACGTTTGCCGTGGGTAAGCTAACTTGCAACTTAGTTGCATTTCACTGTGTGCATGCAACAAAGTTGCATAGTCGAGAATTTCTCTCCAATTAGAGGCAGGTCATCCAGGTACGTGTCACAGCTGACGCCTAATAGGGCTACAATTGGAGTCAGAAGTCAGAGTTAATTGTCCGCCTACGCAGTGACATCAGCCTGGCCGATTGTCGCTGCTTATAGATAGAACCAATATTATTTGAACTCTCGGTCCGTGACAACTTTGTCTAGTCAAAGATCGCATATTTACTGGTCTGGCGATGCTGTGCGTTTGGGAATAAATTGCTAATGTAAAGTACATTTTTATGATCTTTTAGTATGGCTGTTGTGCCCACGTTAAGGTTTAGTTGGCCCTGATGAGATCAGATGCACGGTAAAAAATCATTTGCTCCTCTTTTGGTTTATGACTCAACTGTGGAAAAACTGATGTAAAGGACCAATGCATCCATCAAAAGAAAAGATAAATAAATAATCAATTATTTTTCATAAGATATATAAAAACGCCTAAGTTTGCTTGTAATGTTTATTTATTTATCTAAACTTTATTGCACAGTAAAAAAAATACGGTTACAAAAGGCGGACTTAATGCCGTAAGTTATTCTCTACCAGTCAACCTTTAGGCCAAACAGAGAAATATCATTGGTGCGGGGAGCGACGTATGTCAAGAGCATGGTAATAAAATAAACCAAACTAAATTTGCAAAACCTCAGTATGCACTTACAAATAATTATATGAAGATATAATAAATACAATACAGAATAGTACATTAACAAAACTAGGGTGGTAAAACAAAGAAAGGCCGAGATCGCAGAAGTTGCGGCCCGAGCTGCAAGCGAGGGACGTAAATATGCGATCGAGGGCTTTCTTTATTACCTCCCGTGTTGCCTGCTACTAAATTTACTATGAAGTGTCTTAATCTTGAAAATATGGATTATTATTGCGGCAAAAACACCAGTAGCCTTGATTGAGGCCATAATAATATATATGCTAATAAGAGTCGCAGCCCAGATTACGTTGTTTATATATTATGTTAGGTCATCCGTGAATAGTTGTTTATTCACAGAAAGACGTATATCGTAAAGATCTACAGCTAAGTTTAGTCTTTTTCGTATTAAACAGGTTTGTCCATATACGATGGAGCTAAAATTAGAAATGCAATCACTGCACGTAAGTATTCATTCAATAATTATTTGAATGCGAGTATGTAGAAGCCCGATTGTGACTGCGGAAATTGATTTTATCAATACATTTTAGTTTTTAATTTACTTAAGCATTTTTGGGTTGTTGTGCGCCTATTTTTTTATACACTATCGGTATGCTAATAATTTCGGTGCCAATCAATGCGTGTTTTTAGTACTTTATCGTACCTATACAAAATATATTAGAAAACAATCTTAAAAAATATATAAATAAGTAGTTAGGTACAAAGGCAAATGTATCCATATAAGGGTTCTTTTCCAGCTAACATTTGTGGAAAACACTCTTTCAACTTGACTTAGTTTGATTTTGAAGGCAACAATTCGTGTGCAATAAATTGAAACATACATACATAGAATTAGTAGTAATTTAACTATAAAATTGTCTAAATTAAAGCTATTTCTATGTACCGCTCACCCCAAGAGAGCAATAAATGTGACAATATTTTGCTAAAGGTAACAATTTACTTTAAGTCGCGTGTTGTACAGTTACAATCTTACATTATTGTATTCGACACACACATTTAGCACAATAATGTTGCAAATAATTCGCATTACATTGTATCGTGATGTTTATGTGATAGATGCAGTTCACGGCAACGCAACCAAAGGGTAAACCGTCAGGGCGTGATAAATATTGTGACGAATTAAGGGCGGGAAGCCATAGTAGGTGACAATGTATTCTCATCGCATCCCGACCTGTTAGCTCAGCTGAATAATCTAGCCGTCATACGGAAAAAAGGCGCATCTACATTTTTTTGTAACTGAGTGTCATACATATTCGGAATCGCCTTTTTTGACTGATACACAAATCAGTTTCGAGAAAACTCAAATCTTTTTTCCGTATGACGACAGAATAATAAACCTGATCTTTGATTAGGTAGTCGCTATCAAATATATCGGAGCGGCCAAGGTGGTCACAAATATCTGAACATGCCATCTATTGCCAAGGCGATAAAGTGCATGTTCAGATATTTTTGAGTATACATTATGGGCTGGCGACTGGTACTGCTGTTAAACTTGTTGAGGTTGAATGACTATATTACTTCGGAAAAACAGGACACTGGATTACATTGCACAAATTTAGGCACTAGACAGACTAATATACATATAGGCATTACTCATAATTTGAATCGCATTGCGTAGAATCGTAACACTGATAAGATGATCCCAATTATTTTTTACGTAATTATCAATCGAACAAACGGCATCAAAAGTTCTTAGTTAGCCGTGATTATGACTTCAGTCTGACGTCCAATTACGTACCGCTGTTACGAATTTAAAGGTCAGTTATTTAAAGGATGAGTACCTTCAGTCGACATCAGATATATCGGAGCGGCCAATGTGGTCACAAATATCTGAACAACGCCTCTATTGTTAAGGCGATAAAGTGCATGCTCAGATATTTTGAGTACCTTGGCCGCTTCGACATATTCGATGGCTACTGTAAGTTTAGGGGGCCGAAGTAGCTACGTCCTGTAGGCAAAGAGTCAATCAATGGTCAGGCAACTTGATTTTAGATCAATAGCTTAAAGTAGCTACCTATTACAATACAAATACCTACATTTTTGGCATCAGTAATGCATATGTTACGCGTAGGCCGCCAGTACAGTCAGCAACAAAAGTTACTAAGCGAGCGAGCTTTTCACAATGACCTATACGCTCTAGTTCTTTTAACAAACTCGTGTCCATTTTGGATATCTCACCCCCTTAGCTACTTCTGCTGCTGACTGTACTGTTATATCGCGATGGGTAACCTATATTTTAAGACATATATTTGTTACTACGATTATAACTATAATTTCAATAAACCTTTCACCTCTAAAACGCACGCCCTTCTTAAAAGTTTGCTGCCAATAGTTTATAGTACGAACTATTACTCCACATATTTACGATGCTACGCCCAAGTCCGCAATAGTTTTTATGAATCATAGCTAAGAATAGCTCTATGTTATACAACATTACTTCAAAGAAGGTAGAGTTACCTTCTACTGAAGTACTTTGTAAAGAGGAAGAGTACAAAGCAAGCAAGGAAAGAGCAAATTTATTACGCAAGACAATTTTGGCCACTTTTTGACCCTCTCCCCCTGTGTAAAAAAATAATTGGCTGGCCTCTCTCCCCGTTTTATTTATTTATTGTGTAAGAAATACCTAAGTAAAGGATTGATTTGTGTTACGTCTAGTATTCATAATTTTTATTTTATTATGAAACTTTGGTTTTGTACTAATCATTCCTATTTTTTCAGTAACTTTGTTTTACTTTATAGTATGGTACCATGGATGTCGCGTCGCACACAATTCGCGATTTGTTTGCGAATTTTTGTTATCATTTATTGTGTAAGAAATACCTAAGTAAAGGATTGATTTGTGTTACGTCTAGTATTCATAATTTTTATTATATTATGAAACTTTGGTTTTGTACTAATCATTCCTATTTTTTCAGTAACTTTGTTTTACTTTATAGTATGGTACCATGGATGTCGCGTCGCACACAATTCGCGATTTGTTTGCGAATTTTTGTTATCTTACGTAAGAGTCCTTATCAGTCCCCCTCTCCTCCGGGTAAGAAAAAAATAGACATGGTCGGCCATGGTTTGTCCAATTAAAAAACTAAAAAATACCGTTAATTTATGAAGGAAATACCTGTTTCCGATACCTATTCACTTGTTTAGGCAAAACTACTTCAACTCCGGGATATGTCATTCATAAGAAACGATTTTTTTTTTAAATACGCACAAAACGGTTGCATAGTTTTAAGGCCAAACGTTGTTCAGTAGTTTTGGAGTGAGTTGGCGTGATGTTTTTGCTACAAATAGATGTTTTAATGATCCTATGATATCATTGCATAGAAATAATCTCTGTCGAAGTGTTTCACCGTTAGTTGTGTTTTTGCTGCGTATTTTGATAATCTTATCCTACTTCGTTACTAATAACAACACGAAACTATAGGTGTAAGTACTCGTAGGTATTGGATTTTGAATATCTAACCTAGAAATTGTTTATGAGGAAGACTCTATGACACTTTTATCAAATACCTATACAGTGTATAGTGCGTATAAGTGTGTAGTGTAATAGTGAAATCACTGAATTATTAGAATTTTCTTGTTAGGTACCAGAAAATGGATACTTCTTGACAGGCATCCCTTTTTCAACCCGGGGCACAGAATAAATAATACCGGGGCTAATAAAATTTCAATATGTGTGACATTATTTGCTCTTCTCGACACTAATCATGCATGCACCAAACGCAATAAATCGTATGAAAACGTTCGCGGATCATCGCCGAGTAAACTCTCTTCGGCAACTATCATTTTACTTTCGATTCCAATTTCACGCATCACTGCAATAACTCACATAGCCTATTAAAACGAATACATATCGGAAACTAATTAATTGGTATAAATGCCGATCATTCATTGAATCAGTAGTAAATTATTAATCACTACTCAACAGTATAAGATACTTGAATTTGCGACATCTTTATCAAACAAATGCGGAACGTCCGTAGATAGATTCTTAAAGGGTTCCCTAAGTTTCATACGCTTCAGCAATTTAGCTACAGCTCAAGGAAAAAAGAAAAGCGCAGTGAGCTTCGTTGATTTTAGGACTTTTCGGTAGTTACAGTTTTACAATACAACTAATCGAAAAATCACGCTTATTTACGTAATTATTTGTTTATCTTATAATCATTATTTGAGCATGCAATATTGATTTTTAGAGACAATAATAAATGTTAAATATACTCAACAGCAAACCTATCTAAGCAGCCGATATATCCAGAACGATCTTAGAACGACCTTATGGTTAACGAGAGTGTCTCAAGATCATTTTGGTCTGTTGTTCGCCGGCAATTCAGAACGGTTTCTATTTGCTCTAACAACGCGACTCCTCTATTCAGTAATCTAGTCCCACGACTTATCCAAATCGATTGGCTCGATACCGAATCAGCTACTAATAAAAGTAAGTGATCAAAGTAACCACTTTAGGAGTGGTAAGTGACATCACCCTCGGAAAGGTTAATGCGTGTTGGATGATGTTTGTCTATGTCCACTGCATGTTAATGGCCACATGTGCCGATTTGTTGATTCTTTATGGCGACTAATTGATTGCTTAATCGTGCTTGTTTACGTGATTGTATTACTTGACTTGACTCACTAGTAGTCTTGTCTTATGGAAGTTACAGGGCCGCGATCTGACATGGCAAAACTGACAGTCGCTACTCGCTAGTGAGACAACAAGATATCACACTTTTGTGACAGCCGAAATCTTTATGGATTCACAAAAGAGTGGTATCCACTTACGTCATAATCAATACACAACTCTAGCGAGAACTACAGTCCGTGAGCTTTAAGAAGAACCTTCGGGAATCGGCGATGTCACACGAAGGTAATATTGTTGTTCTACTTTTTCATGTGTCACTGTTGATTGATACCCGACGTCTCTTTCTAAAACCCGAAGGTTCTTTTTAGACCTCACGGAATGTACTGTTGACAGCTAGGTGTGGACACGTGTGGACAGATGGATATCACTCTATCTAGTAGCGATTCAACTGTGATATCCACGTGTCACAGTTTGGCATGTCGAATTGGCTTCCAGTAGCTTATGCTGTTTATTTGATGTACATAAATAATTTGGAAGGCGGACGGATAAGATGGAGTGCAGAGCTTGCTATTCGAAATGCAATAAAATTGCAATACCCATAGGTATCCATATAACAACCGCCAAAAAAGTTATGTTTATTCGTGGTGGTTAACCATCTATGCATGTATGTATGTATATTATTATTCATCAAAAAAATCTGAGTCTAACATTTAAATTAAATAGTAGGGGAAAACAGAGAGCGTGAAATTCAGACCCACTTTCACGTTAATAAAACTGGGAACTATAATAAATTTCAGAGTTATCGTTATTTGAGGAGTCATTAACTAATAATTAAATTACCTATAACATTTAAAGTTAGCTCATAAATTCCAAGTCATTAGCACTTAAATAATAGACACTAAAGTTAATGTTTACAACGTATTTCAAATACGCAAATTACGTGGAATCGTATAATTAAAAAATATATAGTGTTAGCCGAACTACAAGCTAAGAACGTAATAGAACTACAACAAAAAGGGACAAAATTGGGAAGTGTCCAGAGAAATCCGCCATTGTGGTGATCATTTTATCCGTGCCAAGGATCTGCTCAATTTATAGACTCCGTCTATATAAAGTCCTGCCAAATTTGCGTGAAGGTCGACTTTTATAAGCGGTTTGCGGACGTGAAACTCATCTAAGGAGAGTTGATCTTTGATGATTACGAGTTAGTTCAAGGGCTAACGTTACTGCTTTTTAATGATCGTGGTATTTCACTTATTTTAATAACATAATATACATCAAATTATAATTTAATATTCATAAACATAATTAAGAAGTAGGCGTTTGTAAATACGAGAGTACCTACCTATTTAATAGAGAAAAATAAGTTCTAGACTTTGATTAAAATGGCGTGGGTTGTAGTCAGGATTGGAATAATATTGTCTGCCACATTTCTGTCTGTTCTAGTGTAATTGAGCGCTATTTAGGTAAGGAAACATTAATTAAGCCAATTTCAATGGCCGGCCTATTTTTAGGCCAATGTTTTGTTCGTCATGAAACGCGAGTGGAAACTGCTGTGTTGATTCGTACTTTGAGTAAAAGTGTGACTGATGTTTTTTTGAAAAACGTAGATGTTAGTTGTTTATAGCAAATGTATAAAGTCTAGACATTAAATAAACATTACCTAGGATATGTTATAAAGTCTAGACATTAAATAAATATTAGCTAACCAAGTAACCATCTAAAATGATTGCGGTTTATAATATTTATCATACGGCCTGTAGCAATTAAGTATACTTAGATAACTAATTTTTGCCCGCGACTTCGTACGCGCAATTTTTTTAATGATGTGTTTGTGTCATAGATTGTGTTGTTTTAAGCCAAAGTTATGAATTTGTTGAGATAACACTGGCATATTTAACTTAAAGGCAATTAGAAAGTTCTAGGATTAGGAATAAATGTGTCAGTCTATGGACAAACAGACCACTTTGACGATATGGAGTTACTACTTAGTATTTTATAAATTTTAAAATTACGCAATATGCACTATCTATTAGTGAAAGAAAAAAGTGTCCTTGTAAATCGACAAAGTGGTCCCTTCCACTAAACTCGTCCACAAATTGTGCTTATGTTACAAATATTGGGTCTTATTGGGACCAGACAAATATTGGGCCAGGTGCCGTCTAGTACTCTAGATATCTGAGAAATAATACGTAGCAAAATTAACTGAAAAACTTATGTTTCGAAATTCTTTAAACACAGCGATCACACAAATGCGTTGGACGCATAAAAACCTTCAAAACGATATTGCAATTTAGCAAAACAATGATCAAGCATATTTGAAACCTTCTCATCTGTAGATGTAAAACAAGGTTCCTCGACATCTTACATTATTTTTAAAACTCGTTTTTGTCCACCTCATATGGAGATGCAACCGCCTACATCACAAAAATATACCTGTTACACTTGTTTGTCGTAAAACGCATCTGCCTCGCATGTTAGACATCACATGATTCATGACATATGTAAGCTAACCTTGCGAACATTATCGAGCGGCTGGTGCGGTCAAAATGTCAATTGTGTTAACAGCGTTATTTGAACTAGATTTTTATCAGTCACTGTACTGTCTGATGCTTGCACAATGCCTGTGATATATTGCTTGCTTTTCTACATCTGTTATCTTCTTTTAAACGTGCTTAGTTATTTTCTGTTCTTAGTTATTCATGATTTCATGCTTGATCATTCGTGATATAGGTATGTACATTCAGATAGATACATAGTAAAATACCATTAAATCACGATAAATATCCAAGAACCATCCCAGAACTAAGAACTGCTACGATAACCGACGTTGATTAAGAGCCCTGAAGCTGAAATACAAAATTACTTTTATTTATTTATTACGATCAGCTCTCGAAAAAAAGAGGTCACCCCCTAAACGACCTTAAAAGGTCAAAAGGTAACTCATCGACATAAGTTCGATTTATTAGTCAGGCAACCTATTAAGCTCTGGGTACAATCATAACAACGGCAGACGAGGCATCTAAGCGAAACGGTCCATTGACTCTGTCTATGAAAAACTTCGTGTTATACAGACGGTTGCCAACTTGCCACTGGTGATTTACAGTCGCCATCAAATATATTGGAGCGGCCGAGGTACTCAAAAATATCTGAACAAACTTTATTATCTTGACAATGGAGGCGTTGTTCAGATATTTGTGACCACCTGTAGGGCTTTCGGATGTTCCGAGAAGACAAAGTATTCATAAAATTGCTTACGTGTTAATTTTTATTGGTTGAATTATGTAAAATTGTCCCATAATATTGAATTATTTTATATTGCTCGTAATGTTAAACATCTGTATTGTTACTTACTCATTTATGATTTTTATGAACGTCTTATAAGTTAGTTAGTTCTTTTATAATTATTAATGGCATCTGTCCATATTGGGACAATGCCTCACTTAATTATGTTTAGTCTGTTTCTACCATCCTAACTGTCAAAGTGAGAAATAAAGACAAACGATATGTATTTATGAATATGGAGGTTAACGTAGCATGTAACTTTTAAGTTATGTAACATACAAATACAACTTCAGCAATCATTCTGATTCGGTAGGTTCATACTTATAGAGCCTCTTTCGTAATATTTATATTATACAATCCTTTATTGTATGCATTTGTTTTTATGAGATGCAGATGATACAGTCCAGGTTTCGGCCTAATATAAACTGATATCCAAAACTAACCTTTGCTTGGTCTCCAGTTGATCTCTAAGAATATCGTTTTGCCTATTTTTATGTCAGTGTTTTGCCTATAGGAAGACAGAAGCTATAGATTGCTAGAATATTAGCTCCGCAGCGTACAGCGTTAATCAGAAAACAAGGCGAATGCGCAGTAATATTCTACGTATGTTAGTACTATATAAACTGTGTAGAGTACCCGTGAGAATCGAAACGTAGAAATATAACATACGTGAGATAATGAAGTCATCTAAGAGGCCGTTCATACAACTGTGATCTCACCTCTTGAGTAAATAGCTATGTAAATTGCCGCTAACTGAACATCCTGATTTCGCTCCTCCAGTACAATCTATACAAGGTCGTGGATATGTGTCATGAAATACCTATACTAATATTCCGTGACCCAGCACTTTTGCCATTCGCATGTAACCTAAAGGGTCACAGGTTTATCTCTGAGGGTATTCGTCTACTATTGGCGATAAATTGAGGTCAAATCGCCTATCGTGGTATGCGATGCGGTTGCAATCCGGATATCCGGATACCCGCCTAATTTTGGATCCGGATCCGACGTCTCATAGGATCCGGATAAAACGGATCTTACGGATCCACTAAATATGAGTCAGTGCGTATATAATTCTCGCCAAAATTATTAATTTCTTACACGTGATGTACGATGTACGTCACATGTAAGAAATTAATAATTATTGACTAAATTGATTGCTGACTAAATTAAAAAGTGTTTAAATACGAGTACATTACATTACTTTGTCATATAATAATAATATTGTTGTTCATGGTACTTCACTCCCTACATCCTTTCGTCGTGTAAAAACACCATAAAATAAAATATTGAACGTAATTATGGGTAAACCGTATGATATTTATCTAAATCCCATACAAAAAAAGATTACTTAGCACCACCCTCCTAAGGGATTTTTTTTAAAGAACTGCGGATGAAAAAATTTGTTTTGACCTCTAGTATGCGTGTGCCAAATGGCTAAACTGTACATCGATTTGCGGTATTACTGAAAAATTTGACTCGTGCAGCGTGGACTATCACTTTTCACACAGTTAGTCAAGACCCTCTGGACATCGAAATACAAATAAAGGTGGCTCTGTTCGATAACAGTGGCAAGAGGACTGAATACTTGCAACGGGCTTATGATGCCTTACTAACAATATCAATATCACCAACCAGCTTAGAAGCTGAAAGGGTATTCTCGTCTGCAGCTTACTTATGTAATCATCTTCAAACACGCCTCAGGACAGACTCATTAGATGCCCTAAGTTTCTGCGCTCACACTACCAAAGACTAGAAAAATAATTGAATAGATTATTATGATAAAAACTACACATTGCCATTGTTGATTACTTTTAATTCTACCAGGTGTTAATGTCCCTTTTAAAATCTGATTTATTCGTTGGAAACGAGTTTTTACTTTTAAATATTTCTCTATTATTTAATTTACAATGTTGATTTTAAATAAGAACGACTTTAACATTGACTACTTAATGATTATCCTAGGTAATATTTACTTAAGGCATTAAACTGGATACTTTATTGTATGTTTAGACTTATTATACTTTTATTTTAATGTTGATAAATTTATACCTTGCAATGGTGCTTTTAAATTAAAATTTATTCGTTCGAAACCAGTATTTAGGTACAATGATTTATTTTTTAATTTACTATGTTGATTTGTGGTTAAAATGGAAAGTCTTTAAAAAAGATGGTAAATAATTAGTGTAGTGTATATAATAGTATTTTAAATCTGATTGTTTTGTTCTATTATTTAGCGAAGAGAAGATTTTACCAGAAAAAATAAAATTTTGACTCTTCTTTTCTACATAATTGTGGAAGTGCATTACCTCAAAAACTTAAAATAATTCTTATTATCAATGAAAATAACCTTTTATTTAGCCTAATCCTCTACCATAACGTCAGAATTTGACCTTTATTTTTCGGATCCGGATTATCCGGATATCCGGATCCTTCAATTCCTCGGATCCGAATTATCCGGATCCGAAAAATTGACGGATCTTGCAAACCCTATGCGGAGGGATGAAAGAGGTAGATATATATAAACTTAGGAAAAGGTAGATTGATTTTATGAGTTGATAGGTGTAGAAGTAAATTATGCTGGGCTGATCCCAAACAAATGAGACATGGGCAAAACGTCGCTTTGATGTGCATTACGATTCTTTTGCTGTGCAAGTCAGTATTTTATGATATGCGGAATATTATTTACCAGGATGCTTATCTATACTTATTTCTCTATGGATATGGGAGTCAAATAATGAGGTACCAATGCGTATATAGAGTAAGAGCTCTAGTTCTACTGTGCATTATCCAGCGTGAGGGTGTGGCTTGTCAAACAGTGGTGTGCTGAGTTTACAAACAATTGTTTATTTTGCTTGTTAAGTACTTGTAAGAGTTAGGTACGTACAAATAATAATACTATTTCTGCCAGACTGATTCACAAGTTAGCATTTCAGTAATTAATTCATGAGTAAATAACTGAAAGATCTAGGCTGGCGATTTGGCACGGAAGAATTGAGAGGCAAAATTTAATTGCCATTTTGTATAGAAATATGTTACTTCTGTCCCAAAACGCAAGGGCATGGTTTATTGACGCAGATTTATTTAGTTTTATTGTACGATTTTTGCTGAAATAGAGTCAGCCGAGGACATTAAATAATCCAATAAGATAATGGATTCCCATAATTCTGATCGACGCGGGCAGTCACGCGGGTTATGACATATCTAAGTATTGCTACACATCTGATCTAAGGTGGGTAATGGCTTCTAGCTACTACGTAAGATCAAATAACGAAATAAATAATATGATTGCTAATAAGACTTGTGATTGTTTACTTAAAATATGAGCTCAAAGAACTTATTTTGTGTAGGTATGTTCTATTGTTAATTGAATAGTATCTAAACATACACAGATAGAAATAATATCTTAATTCAAAACGCAAAACTCTCTTGCACGCGGTTTCTTAAAGAGAGTAATAAATACCTTAGACCAATAAACATGACTTGAGTTAAAAATATCATGATTTTTAAAAGAAGATTTAAAATTATTTAGCTTTAACTTTACCTATTTTTAAAGCGAATAGTAATGATTTGAGTTAAGATAATAATTATTTACGGCAAAAAAGCACCACCATTTTCCTTTAAGAGTTTTATGTGTTTACGTAAGATCGATTAGTTCTTGGTTTGATGTTTTCAATCTACAGCTAAGAGCCAAAGCTAATTCAAAGAAGTAGCACCAAAAGTTAGATTTGAGATTTTTAAGTTTTTAGGCAAGAGAGATTAATTTTTGCTTTGATGTTTTCAACTTACGATCAAGAGCCACAGCTATTCCAAAAAAGAAGCACATAATTTTTGCTTTGAAACATTTAAATCTTGGACGTCAGTTACCCTGCGCATCAATAGATGTCTCTGCGTGTAGGTTAGAACACGCGAACGTTTGTTCAACGTAACTTCATGACCCTCGCCGCTTTACCCGGGCTTATTTGAGATTCACAATAGCAATCTCAGCTCTAGTTAATACGATTATAAATTGTGAGTATATAAATAATCATAATTTATATTTGTATTATCTACTTTTAGTTAAACTTCCTTTCTTGGGATTTAGTCACGAGAAACACAGTTTCTGCTACTAGCTTTTTAAGTAGTGCACTGAGACACTAAGGCGATTATCACACTGACGACGGATCCGCATGCGGCGCCGGTGTGCGAGCGAGATAGCGCTATACACATGCAGAGCGCTATCTCGCTCGCGCACCGGTGCCGCATGCGGATCCGCGCCAGTGTGATAGCCGCCTTAGAAAATGTTATTGTTTGTTTCAAGTAATCGATTTCATACGCCAAGAAATTTTAGATCTTGGTGTGAAAATATCAAATTTTACATCAAGTAACACATGCTCTTGAACTAATGCGATTTCTTGTTTCCGTGGAGAAATTCAATTCTCAATTTAAACTATGAGTCTTCATCCAAGAAACAAAGTTTCTTGGCTTAAGTTCTTTATGTATTGCACTAAGACACATAAAGTTCAATTTAAAAAAAATACAATACAAAAACAAAATTCAAACGCCCTTCGTGAGAATATTAAGCTATTTTAAAAAGAAGATTTTTATATCTCGGATAAAGTATTGAATTTATTAGGTTAAGTAATAAACTTTGAAACATTTTATATCTTAAAATAAAGAATTTTATTTTTTCCTTATATGGGAAACTGGATATCTCTTGATTCAAATAGGTTTCTTTGGTTGAAGAGATTTTTTCTATCTGTGTATGAATGATGAAACTATTGTAAAGAAAGATCTCATGTGGAAAATAGTAGTATCTAATGATCTCATAAATAATACTATGCTAAGAATTTATGTTATGTATATTTCATCTAGCTTATAAAATATTATTGTAATTTGCAGTGCCTAACAGGGTTCATAGCCGAACTTTCTATGTAATGTACCACCTTATTGTACCTATGAAAGCAATAAAAAACTGATAACTGATAACAAATCCATATTATGAACAGGTGTTGCATATGGATTTGTTAGTTTTTGTTCACAAACGTATTTTTTTATACGTGCATTGTCACTATTGTCAGCTATGGAAAAACGCGACATGGCTAAAGGCGAATGAACCTATATGAAAATTTACACCCATGAAAAATTACAATGTGAAAATTCGCTAGATATAGACTTAAAGATGTAACAGATAGATATAATTTTTTATTGATACCTGAATATTTTTTTTTATAGACGGCTACAGTCTAAGAACTTTTGAAGCTCAAGTGGATTGCGCCCTCTATCCGAAAGCCCCCTAAATATACCGGAAATGTAAGAGGAAATGTCACCTGCACTGCTTCTCCACCTAGTAGCTACTAGTGTACTACTAGTACGCTATTCATTACTAGGTGGAGTAGCAGTGCAGGTGACATTTCCTCTTATATTTTCGGTATCTTTAGGGGGCTTTCGGACACAGGGTGCAATTGACTTGAGCTTCAAAAAGTTCTTAGGCTGTGCTGCTCTACTATTATGAAAAATTGCATTTGTAATACTTGCGAAAATGATCTAACAGAATGTTCAGTCATAGCGACATTACTGACCATAATGACAGTACTTTACACTCCTACGTCGCCATTATATTTGAATGACCTAGTAAATAATGCCATTACAACCTAAGTACTTACAGTCACATTGTTTCAGAGCTCTTTAAGTATGATGTCATTGAAGCACAATAGGGTTAAATACAATTAATCTTCTGGGGAAAAACCACACCTCAGCAATATTTTAAACAAATATATCACTACATCATCATCATCATCCTAGCGTTTATCCCGGCTTGGGGTCCGCTTGACAACCTAATCCCATGAATTGGCGTAGACACTAGTTTTTACGAAAGCCACTGCCATCTGACCTTCCAACTTTGGGATTAGATCCGGTTTCCTTACGACGCTTTCCTTCACCGAAAAGCGACTGGTAAATATCAAATGATATTCCGTACATAAGTTCCGAAAAACTCAGTGGTACGAGCCGGGGTTTGAACCCGAGACCTCCGGATTGAAAGTCGGACGTCTTACCGCAAGGCTACCAGCGCTTCAAACAAATATATCACTACAAGGTACGATTTTGCTTGTTGAATAAAAAATAAATAACAAAAAAACATATAGTTTGACCAGAGTTTGTTCCACTTCAAGCATAGACAGGGAGAATCATACTGTCTTTTTCTAATGCTAGTACTCTCACTACTGAAAACGGGATGGGTATAGCGTGTTACTCCGACTGTTACTGCGCTTTTTGGTTTGCCAGACTATAGTAAAAGTAAGCATATATTTTATGGCAATTAATCAGTGTGACTGTGTTAGGCGGTTATCACACTGCTGCGGATCCGCATGCGGCGCCGGTGCGCGAGCGAGACAGCGCTCTGCATGTGTATAGCGCTATCTCGCTCGCGCGCCGGCGCCGCATGCGGATCCGTCGCCAGTGTGATAATCGCCTTATTATTCAAAAGATTACAGCTTAATACGTATTACGTTTTAAGTGTGCTTAACACTTACTATAAATTAGTTTAACCATACCTCCCATACGACTTATTATTTAATTAGTAGTTTGGCTATGTATGGAGTTAGCAATCTATCTACTCATTTATCTATGGTAGATGGCGTAACAATCGTAGAAACCTGCAGGTGCTTTGAATCAAATGTATACAGTCTATGATATGAAGTCTCACACATTTCGAAAAAACAAAAGACAGTTGGGTGGCTTTACTAGTCCTCATTTTGGCATACCATGTATACTCGTTCAGAAAAATCCAGAGCTGTAAGGGATTAACGTCTTATCTATTGTGTGCGAACTGCCACCGCACGTGCCATAATGAAAAAAATGGTTTGGTTACACGTTAGCGTTGATTGAATTTCTACTATATAGATGACGCAATAAGATTCAATATGAACTAATACAAAAAAGCCCTAAATTCTTTACGGTTGCAACCAGCGCAGGCGACTCAAACGCTCTGGGACCAGCGTAACTTGAAATCGAGATCCCAAATAGATATGCGTAATGCGGAGAGCGCCCTTGCACAGGTACTACGAGCGCCCGGCTAGTCAGCTCTTAGGAGGCCAATGGAATTTTTCGCAACTCCCAGGTATAAACAGGGTCGGATTCTGATTGAAACATTTGAATTGATGTACGCTTTACTTTTCTTTATTAACAAATTAATAAACATGATTTAAATAAAACATTGCGTAAGTATAATTACAATAATAATCAGTCTTATGAATAAATACTTATTTGAATTTCGTTATCATTATTACGCAATTTGCTATATGTTCAAGGTATAAAATTAAGGATTTTTTAATGTTTAATTATTTATTTATAAGACTGATTATTATTGTAATTATACTCACCCAATGTTTTATTTAAATCATGTTTATTAATTTGTTAATAAAGAAAAGTAAAGCGTACATCAATTCAAATGTTTCAATCAGAATCCGACCCTGTTTATACCTGAGAGTTGCGAAAAATTCCATTGGCCTCCTAAGAGCTGACTAGCCGGGCGCTCGTAGTACCTGTGCAAGGGCGCTCTCCGCATTACGCATATCTATTTGGGATCTCGATTTCAAGTTACGCTGGTCCCAGAGCGTTTGAGTCGCCTGCGCTGGTTGCAACCGTAAAGAATTTAGGGCTTTTTTGTATTAGTTCATATTGAATCTTATTGCGTCGTCTATATAGTAGAAATTCAATCAACGCTAACGTGTAACCAAACCATTTTTTTCATTATGGCACGTGCGGTGGCAGTTCGCACACAATAGATAAGACGTTAATCCCTTACAGCTCTGGATTTTTCTGAATATAAATACATAAGTATATTATTACTAGATTTGGTAGGTATATAAACTATAAGTACATAAACTCTGCATTTTGTATTTTACTAAGGGATCATCCATTAATTACGTCACACCAATTTCATGATTTTTTGACCCCTCCCTCCCCCCTTGTTACACTTCGTCACAATTAACTGCACCCTCCCCCCTTAGTGTGACGTCACATTTAGATTTTTAGTTTAGGAAGGTAAAAATTACAATATCACTTTGAAACTAAGCTTTTACTAGGATTGCTTAAAATGATTTATAAAATTAACGAAGAGAAAATTAACAATAATAAAAAAATATTAAAAACGTATTCTTTCTCCTTATTTTGGATCCACTCTTTCATGTTCTGGATGACTGGCATATCAGAGACGTTTGTCACACTCTCGTCAGATTCTGTTAGATTTTGTAAAAAAATTGTATCTGAGGATTGTGAGGTCACAAACATGGAACTTCTCCCTCCCCCGTGTCACGATATGTCACATTTTGTGGACCCCCTCCCCACCCCTTGAGGTGTGATGTAATTAATGGATGATCCCTAATGTTTTAATGTTATACTTGTGTATGTGCAATAAAGTGATACATACATGCTCTGCCAATTAATGCCAATGACCGGAGAACAGTTTACAGATACCTTTCTTCTTTGTAGATTTATTTTTCTAACGAAGTCCTTCAGACTCTACTAACAAGATAGATTTAAATTTAAAAGCACCATCCAAATGGAAATAACATTTAGAGATTCGCTCTCCGATTTAGTACCTGTTTCTATTAATACTATTTTTTCCCTTGGGAGTCGTGGACATGAACGGTCGACGTCAAAAATATGTTTACACTTTTGCACCTTACTCCTTTGTAATAAGGTCCGAAAGTGTAAACATATTTTTGACGTCGACTGTACGAGTTGTGGGCGATATACCTGCTGCTGCAATGGTTGCTAGTACTGTCAGCAGCAAACGTAGCTAGGCGGGTAGGGTGTTCAAAATGAGCTGGACACGACTTTTTTGTTCAGAGAATAAGAGCGCGTGGATGTCATTTTGAACACCCCAACCGCTTAGCTACTTTTGCTGCTGTAGGTACCTACTTAAGACTGACTGTAATGGTTGGTGGTAAGACACAAATAGTAGTTGCGATTGAATAAAGCTTTAATTTAAATTTCTGATGATTAGAATTTAAAATTGGCCAGTTAACCCTGTCAAATTCTCAAAAATTGAATCAATGGAGGCCTTATGCACTTATAGCACTACGTACAACGACCTCAATGACCACGACTGTTCTGACAAGAGTATACGACTAAGAACAAGAAGAAGAACTACGGGTAGGACGATGATCGTTAGGAGGGTAAAGGGTCCTAGTATACTGAAAAAGTAGCCTTTACGATATTGCTATAGCCTATTGTATGGGGTTCTTCAAAAACGGAGTAGCAGGACTTTCAGGCATCCATAAGCTACCGTGACCACCTAATATCAGGTGGACTGTACGCAGGTTTACCATCATGGTATAAAAAGGTTATGCTTTTCAAGCTCTACTAACATTCTGTGTAAGTACATGTACAAATGACGTTTTCAGTTTGAAAGTATCTTTTATGAAGGTTGTTTATAAGGTTCATTTTTAAATGATTTTTAAGGCAGGAGCTCAGACAATGGGATACCTTGAAAATGGCACACATAATAATGTACAATCCTCTAAACTTAAAAAACAACCTCAATTTATCCTTAGTGCATATTGCATACATATTAATGTTTAAAAATAAACAACACAACAACAACAGGCCCTAAAATACACAGAAATCATTTTAGCAGTACGCTTATGAATCGGACGTACGTTTCAAGGCAATGACATCATTAGTACAGGGCCGAGCCACAGTAAGTCTTTTTATAGGGCTTGCCCAAAAAACATTTACGCAGTACCGACTGCCGGAGCAGGGTTATGTTTTTATGTTACCTTTAAACAATAAGGTACCTATTATACTTAGACAAATCTTGCACGTGTTTACAAACTGTAGTCTACAATTTGTAAGATATTAATGATGTTACTAGTATAACATATCTGTTTTCACCTCAGCAGTTCGAACAAGCCTACTTTCCTCACTCCCTGGAGTGACGAAAGTGCAACTTTCATCACTCCAGGGAGTGACGAAAGTTGCGACTTTCCGCACTCCAGGGAGTGAAATTTTGTTTCTAGAAGCTTTTCGTCATAATGATGATGCCTTTCATTCAGGAATGTAAATAAATATGTTTTTTTAACTTTAATATGTTCTCACTACTGAGGTGAAAAGTTGTATGTGTCACACGAGAGGAAAGTTTTTTACATCTCGTGTTCTTGAGATCCCTCGCTACGCTCAAGATTCAAACTTAGAATCACTCGCTTCGCTCGTGATTCAATTATAGAATCTTTCGCTTCCTCGGGACTCAAAATCAACACTCGCAAGAAAAACCAACTTTCCTCTCTTGTTGCACAAATAACTATTTTTTACTGCATTATTAACAAGAACTCGGCAAGGTATCGTCGAATCAAACATATTAATTATTATCCTTGTTAGAAACTTAGGACACTTATAGATAGATATTTAAACTAAGGCTTTACTCGTATGTAGAAAAAAAAAGTTTTTTGGTTCCTCAGTTACATGAAGATAAGTATGCCTTCAATTTGCGTACCTAATCATATTTTCTAATTATCTTATCTTATCTTTTTCTAATTAGTATTCATTACGTACTGAAACGGATAATAAATAAACACTTAAGCAGTTACTCGACTACTATACGTATACAAAAATCACACATATTCAAAGTCATTAGATATAGGTATTATGTACCAATAGAACTGGCCACTTGTTTTCACACGAAAGTTTTCAAGTAAAGTGCCACGGAGAAACGAACGGTTTAGTTTACACCGTTTTGGTTACAGAATCCCAAAAGCGTGTCTACGCATTCCCATCTGATTATGATCGGCGTAGCAGACGACCCACATTTGTGTTTACATCCCGAATAGCACGCCCTGGTGTCGCAACCGCGATATTCCTAACTTGCCGAGCGATGCCTCAGGGAAAATAATATAAGATTGGTCTTAGATTTGAACGACCACTCATAATAGGTGTTTTTTGTTGGAAGCGCAAGATCAGTTGGAGCATTCTAGGTAGTTAATTAGCACCTTTGATGTTTATTTAGGGAGTTAAATTTACCTTCAGTGTTAAGTGTAGTCCTGAAAGGACCTGAATTTTCCCTTTTACTCTCCCAACAGACAGCCTGAAAGCTCTAATGCTGCATGGGCATACAGTCTAATTAGTCAGGATAAGAAAAACGACCACGAGACGATATTGTAGGATCCTAAGGTTCCTGAGATCTTATGTCAGCTGAATCATATTACATGGCTTGACTAAATTCTTACTGCGTTTTCTTCGGAACTTCATTGATTATTTGTAACTATAATCATATAAATGAAATGAAATGAAAATATTTATTTCAGACACCAGCTAAGCTAAGAAACAGAGCTATGGAGTTAGGTGCAATAAGGACTATACTGCTACGCTCTTGTCTTAATGAGATTTAATAACTTGCCATTGACACTTCACAGCAATATACAGTATGAAAGCACTGTTTCAAACAATTTATCATATCAAAAAGTCTTTGGGCTAACTATCGCACGCATAGAGGATATATCTTCTCTATTTGGTCAAGATCCCTGGCGCGATCTAGCGATAGCAATAGCATATCTGCTTCAGCGGTTCTTTACAAGCCAAGCATTCGAAAATAAAACCAGACAGACAAAAAATAATAATTTTAAACAAAAAAAGAACCGACTTCACTTAGGATCCGCTATTCCAAGAGGAAGTGGCCGAGTTGCTGTAAAAAATAGTGAAATCACTATAGGTGTGCCTATAATAGTTGAAGAGTTCCCTCGATTTCTCCAGGATCCCATCATCAGATCCCGACTTGGTGACAATGGGACCATCTAGGGGTTATACCCGTTCGATTCAAAAAAAAATTTTGAAAATCGGTTCACGATTCACGGAGATATGGAGTAACATACATACAAAAAAAAAAATTATGATAAAAAAAAAAAAAAAAAAAAAAAAAAATTCTGTCGAATTGAGAACCTCCTCCTTTTTTGAAGTCGGTTAATAAAATGCCAGGCTGTTCTGTGCTACACCAGTTCTTATGTAGTTAATTAAAAAGTTGTCTAAAAATGGCCGATAGTTATTTCTTTAAGTACCTACGCGTTTCAGCTTTCCTCCCATTCACAAAATAGGAAATTAAGGTAACGGACTGTAAATAGAAAATTAGGGATGATGACACATGTTGAATTAGGCAATAAAAATTAGTTGATAGAATGCAAAATGATCAAAATATCCAAATAAAGTAAACATTAAAAAAATCTATTGAAATGAAAATTTCAATTTTTTTCGAATTTTGAAAGTACGAAATTAAAAAAAAACAATGATACCATTCGATTTCTAACATTTTATTGTGAAATAAGTTGTATGGCAACCATATACATAAACGCAATATTTCACTGTAAAAATAGCAATTTCATAATTTTTCCATACTTTAAACAGGGCAACTATGAAGCCGTGACGTCACTGCTTCATATCATTTTGTTAGGAGCGCACAGTGTGGAATTTTACATCAAAATCGGACATGGGTCAAATAATGGCGTAGTATAAAGCTCAATGAATACTAAATACAAATATGTAATCCCCATTTGTTAATTCCTTATAGTTTTCGAGAAATCATACTTTTAAGTTTGCTTTCAGAAACTCCAAAAAAACCATAGAAGTGTTAATATTTTATGAATACGTGCCTGTATAAACTTTATTGTAATACTAAACGTTATATCTATTCTGACTGTTAATTCTAAAATCAAAAATATCCTTAAAAAGTTGTTTAGATCTGAGAAATTTGCAATTTAGTAGTCTAACTATTTTATTTTTTTAAATAACATTCCAAAGGTGTGCGGAATTATTTCTTATCTACAGATCTTCTTTGTACCACATGTATCAGATATTATTAATTTGAATAACGTTAATGAATGGATTTAGAATTTAAAGGAATATAAAAAATTGTGTTAGGGCTGCTACTTGGTAAAGCGCCTGATTCATCTAACATAGCAAAGTTACCACGTAACATTTTATTGCTACATAAAAGGTACCTCCTTTAAAAAACGCGATGTTAACCATCATAATTCGTGTATTGAGCCTATTGGAATCACCTAGATAACTCAGAAATTGAAAAATTATCCTTGTGTTACCTACCTATAAAATTTCTGTAGGTATACCTATTAATTTAAAGTAGAAAAAAGTGACATGGACGAAGTTATTCAAATTCTAGAAAACTTTCATACAGGGGGCCAATTTTTGACTTTCGAGCGCCCGAATTCAAAAGGTTTAAGCTTGAAAATAATCGGACACAAAAGCTTACGGCCAATTTTTTCGCATGAAATTAATAGTTTAAATAATCATGATTTTAAATTCCTATCGCTTTTATTTTTAAAACATAATTTCATCGTTTTATTTTGAGTTGTAAATGTTACTTTCGAGTACTCGAATCTCAAAAATCACCCCTCAGGTATCAGGGTTATTCTGGTATCAGAAGAGAACTTATCTATGTATGTAAAAGACTAATCCTCACACACTTTTCCTTTAAAAACTGTATGGGAAAATTGCGTTTATTTCAAGCATGTGCATGCATAGTAGGTACCTAATAATTTGGTAAAAGTTTTGACTTGTTTCTTCACGCGTTAGCTTGTAGGATAGACTTTTACTTTGCCTATGCACACTGAGTTTTTCATTCCAGCAGTTTGTTTGCGTCACTGGCGCATTTACCGCGTGTTTTTTACGGCGTGTTAATAGTTAGTGATACACTCGAACGCGCGTTGATGTAAATTTGGAGTCAAATTCGTTACTTTTAAAGTAGTCTGCCGGGCACTTCCGGCCATGCAGGAACTGGCAGACTGGATTTTTCTGAACCCAAAAATAAATTACTTAGTATTTGTTGCCACAAGTGTCATCTTTATATTCAATGCCGTTGGTAAATACCGTCCATTTTTAGGGGTACTTTTTGGTGCTTTCGGCCATTCTATTTTTTCAAAACTATTTTTTCGGAACTTAGCATCACTTTTATGAACATGTGCCATGGGGTTTATCTTTGTATCACGTAACGTAGCAAATCTTACGGTCCCCGCCTGTACTATAAATAAAAGCTTGTAAAATTGCATCAGACTATGCTATTTTATGTAGAGATAAGTTTTATCAATTGTATCTAATGTTGACTCCGCCAATAATTCTCAATAGTTGGAGTACTTAGTGATGTTGTACCGAAAGACCTTGATCTATGTATGGGGTCCAATTACAGACTACCTACTAACCTACTAATAATAATCAGTTGGATGACCGGAGCATAGTAAGGTAATTTTACAGTAATTATAAATTTGACTGCAATTCGATTTCTGTTTTATTAAACTCAATGTCGTGTGACAACCCTAAAGATCAGAATTATCAGAAAAACTTAGAACTTTAATAACTTCCAAGTCCAGAGACCATAATTATTGAATGTTTGATATGATGTTTAAAGTAAGTAAAATAATATGTTTTTCTTGAAACTAACTCCGCTTACAGTATCAAAAGGTAATAAGAGAGATATTATGTTTTTTTACATAAAGTACAATATCTTTGTTATTTAAGGCTTAGAAACATTGATATTTGAAACCTAAATGCTGTGTATAAATATACTGACGATAAGCAGTAAAGTTCAAGCCAGTAATTAAAGCATTAGGAGAAAATTAAGAATTTCACTTTTAGAAAAAAATAAAAGTCGGCACATTAGTATGGATTTCTTAAAAAGTATCATTAATTTCCGGACACAGACCTTGCTATTACGTCGAACACTCCTAAAGCTATCTATTAGTGTCATAAACTACTTCCGGTTATTGGCATGTCCGATTTTGATGTAAAATTCCACACTGTGGAGCGTTTTGAGAAACAAAAGCATATCACAGACGAATAAGTCTCTTTTCTGTCTTTTATGTTGATTTAAGGCAATTGGCCCCATATAGACATTTGATCATCACAACAAAACGAATCGAATGATACCACGCATGAAAAAAATTCATCTAGCCTAATGGACCTTTAAAAATAATCATTTAGTCATTTGTATCTTGAAAAATACTAGCTATCGATGAAGAGTGAGGTAAGGGCACCTATGTCTTCTTTTGATTCATTTATTAAAATATGCTTTAGGGGCTATTCATAAATTACGTCATTTCAAAATAGGGGGGGGGGGGGGGGCGTCTGTACATCGGATGATGGTAGCATAACGTAGGAGGAAACGGGGCCATTCGAAGCATAATCTTTGGATGATTTTAGGTTGGGGGGTCAAAAATCGTCAAAAATCGATGACGTACTTTATGGACAGCCCCTTATGAAAAAAATCTTAAGCCCTCTGAAACTTTTATGTACCGTTGGACAATAAAGACAATAGGTAAGCAATAATGTGATGTATAATAAAATTAACATAAAATAAAATTTCGGTTGCACTTGTTTCCATTACAGGCGCGTTTAATTATAGACCGTACTATAGATTTCGTCAAAAGTCGGTACTGTATCCGAACGCATGCTTACATAATAATGACTCACTGACGGTTTACAGTTACGAAGGGCGATATTACAAAAGTAGGCCCTTCATCAATTATGTATCCCATAGCTGGCAACTTTATCCCTTCCGCCGCATCGCTCAAAGCTAATATCAATGCACAGACTACACAGACACCTCATCCTTAAGCTTTTACAGGGAGCACGGGGTCACCACACATATGTACAATTTTGTTCGTAAATTTCTACGATTTGAACAGCACATAATATCAATAGTATTCTACACCAATTTGTAGCATAATAATCCAGGTTCACCCCTGTAACTTCATTTTTGTGGAAAAACGTTAACTCAACTGAAATAAGCGGTCGCGCTCTCATACAAAATTAGTACGGGAGCTCATATGTGTGGTGACCTCGAGTTGTATTTATGATCTATCTAGTGGTTGAGGTTATATGTGTATAGTTTGTATCAATGTAACTATATTCTGGAAAGTAAAAGTATTTTATCTTGTTGTAAGTAAATAATAAAATAACTGTTAACGTAAAAATGGTAGATCGCTTTTATCAGATTACAGATCATTATTTTTTACCTACACCAGTAAAATTCGTTAGTAGAGAAAATCAGGGAAGTTTCAGAATCAAAGTAAACGATAAACGTCTAGACCGATCGGCATCGCCTTATCAGTCCCTATATGGATTTCTGTAGACGCTCTCTACATTTTATTTTGATTTCGTCTTCAGATCAGGTTGAACTCGGTTCGACTGATCTCCCTGAAAGAACAAGCTCAGTAGGAGCATTCCAGTGTAGTAAAATCAAGTCTGGTGCGAGTTCTGGATTTTTCCTCAGCTACCAATCCACCTCATAGCTCAATAGCTCTAGCGCTGATAGATGCCTAAGTCAAGATAGAAACAAAACTATCTATACCCTATCCATCCTTATTCATCTTATCGTGTAAACAGACACTTTTCAAAGAAATTATCACTTTTTGTCTGGGTTTATCACATAAAATGTTATTATTTACTTAAAGAAACTCACAAAGTATTGAATTCAACCAAGTAACAACTGAAATATATCATTTTAAACCGACTTCAAAAAAGGAGGAGATTCTCAATTGGACTGAATTTTTTAATATATTTTTTTCAATAATCGAATCGAAGTAACGGACGGATTGACACATACTTGTTTAGACGATAAGACAAAGAAGGACGGATAGGGTATATAAATATAAAAATTCAAGAAAATTATCACATCATTACATTCATTTGTGATTTAAATATTTATAAACGGCCTCCTAGCCTAGTCGGTAGTGACTCTACTTATGAAGCATGACATCCCGGGTTCGAATCCTGATTCCTAGATTGACAAATGTTTGTTTACATGATAAAAAAAAATTAAATAACGACGGATAGGGTATAGGTACATTTGTAGTTGTTCTTAAACTATGTAACCGAATTTATGAATACGGAACCTTAAAAACACATGTGTAATGGTGTAAACCTACGTCAAATACGAACATTGGGAAACAGAAATTTGTTGATCTAAAATCGTCGATAAATATTTTGAGTTCGAGTTAAACCGCGAAGCTCTGTAAAACCAATGGCAGTCAAGGTTGGTCAATGTTTTCATTTACATCATCACGGCTGTTCATACTTTAAAATAAACCAGAATAATTAAGGCCTTTGATTACGTGTAATTGTTAAGGTTGCACAGGTCAACCTACGAGGGATACGTACAGAGATGAGCTAAAAATTTAAATAGTCAGGACACACATGGCTGAGTACACCATTTTACTGACTATTTATAGATCTTATCTCGTTGAAATAAGGTTCATAATGGTAATTTTCCTGCGTGGCCAATGGTACCTGTCCGGTAATTATATAGACTGTGCATGTATAATTGCACAGGCTACCACGCTTCCGCTAAAAATAGATGGTAACCGAGTTTCGAGCTGAAAGGGCAAAAGGACAATGCTTATATTATTTACTCTGGGGTTATTTTAGCAGCGGAGTATCGATTAGGGTATGATGTTCACAATTTCGGTCTGTAAATGTACACTTATGGCTGCCAGCGCATGCAGCTAGACATGTCACATCACACGCGGACTATCTTAGTGCATTTAAATGTACACTTATTCTTTCACTAATAGATATTGTGTAGTTTTGTGTAGGTTGTCTGGAAGAAATCTCTTTCTAATTATTTTTAAGCATTTTCTGTACTGCTTTTCTTTTTGAGGTGGTCAATAAAGTGTATTTGTATTGTATTGTAGTTTTATGAAGTAACAATAACTACATATCGACAAAGTGGCACTTTTTCCCAGTGTTTGTGTCACAAACTTGGTGGGTATTGATAACTAAAAGAACAGACAGAGTTGTTTTGTTGTTGTTATACATATAATATATATAATATCTTAGAGAAAACGAACAAAGAGGGAATTTCTTACCATTAATGAAAAGTGCCGTAAATTAAAAATTCAAGAAAATTATTACATCTAATCATTCATTTGTAATTCAAGTCATAGTCATAGTCATATAATTTATTGCAATCATAGTTTGTACAGTTGGTATAAAATATGTACATTTTGGTTCGTATGGGCTCAGCAAATAGGGCGCAGCAATTTTCTTACAGACTGCTTATCTACTTTATGCATGCATATCTAAAGCGAATTTTATGTACATTCAAAATTCGAGTACCTACAGTGTAGTCGTGTGTGGTAACGTAAAACATCATAACTTTGTGGACTTGTGCATGATTCATATAATCCATTAGTTCTGTCAATCTAGATAACGTCGATGGCTTCACCTTCAGAACTTGACATCTAAAGGGCTTCCAGACACGACGCAGTTTTTTTAATTGTACTAGATAACAGCGAAATGTAATATGTGTATACCTAAATAGAGCCAATCTATAATGAATTAATCATCAAGGGCCAATGATGACTTCAGGAAACATCAATGGCAAGAACTAAGCATTTTATGCCGAAATAACTGTAACTGTAAAATTATCTGATCCTATAACATAAAAATCTCACGCTACATAACAAAAAACAATGTAAATAACCCAAATCGCAAACATAAAAATAAAATGATGTACATATCAAAAAAAATGCCAAATCGCACATTCTCAGATACATACTTCACATACTTGTATCATTGCCACAACCTGGGTTACTACCCAGGGTTGTGGCAATGAAAGTTGCCATTTTTGGTGTTTTGTTTTTGCTATTTTTACTGTTAATGGTTCGCTAATGGCCGGCGGATGGCAAGTGACAATGGTGACAGTGCGGTTCTGCTAATCGGCATTGAAAACTGACGACTTTGTCGGATCAGAATTAACTTTTTAACTGCGGAACCGGCGAAGGATGGGAGGGAAATACTTAATTGTGTTTTTGGTGATTATTGAACCAATTTGTTTTTATACACGAAGAACGAAATGACAATGCTGTTAATTGAATTATAGTGAAGACAAATAAAATAGATACAGAAAAACACATAAATTATACACCGACTGTACTTGATTAATATGTTATTTGACTAAATAGGCAGGTAGTAAAGAATTGACTTACATGCACTGACTGGCTCATATAAATACGGTTCTAATCTAAAGAAACTAAATAAATAAACAATTACAAAAAAAGTCCTGAAATCGAACCCCCTTTGCTATACTCTGATCTAGACTACACAAAAATAAACAAAAATGAACGACAAATAAACACTTTTGTTCGACTGTTTTATTCGGTGTCTTGTTATTGTGTTCTTGACGGTAAAAGAAAACAGGAAAAGGAAAGAATAATTATGGACAATGCCAACAAAACCACAACAATGCAAATCAACTGGCTTTCCGTCCGTGAAAGATAAAGAAAACCATTTTCTTTTTTTAAGGGTTTAAAAGTTTCTGTTCTGTTCTGGCCAAAATACTACCACCTACTTTTAATTTCAAAAAATAAATTAAAATGTCTAACATACCATCGTCCGATGGCGACCTGATGCACTGTAAACACGAAACTTTATTTTTCTTTTTCACTTTCTTATCCTTTTTCGGTTTTTCGTTTTCAATATTTTTCTTCACCTCATCCTTCTTCGCTTTGCTCTTTGAATTTTTTACCACACCCATTTTTATATATTTTCACAACACTATTATCGCGCGCTTTTCCAACTTTTTTAATTTCGCGCGGCACGCAGCTGTGCGTTCGGAAACTAGTGCCGGACTAGCAACGCGAACTGCGTCGAGCGAGCGAGGAAGTACTGGCTGAATGAGGCTTACGTTCGCCACCCAGTCTATGGTCTGCGTCTACGAGGCGTGAGCTCACTCGCCAGCCAAATCGGGCATCGGGAATCAAGGCCAATACACGGATTAATATTCCGTATGTCCCATCAAACTAAAACTTAATGATAATTTCTCCTTTTTATTATTTCAACAACACAAACGTCATGAAACACGCAGTGAAAAGAAGCAGACTAATTGATCCATCATAATAAATTTCTAAGTGATACTCAAAATGGGTGTTAAAAATAGAACATGAATCGATTTTTCATGCTCTGAAAGCAATTACGGTTGCTTGCTATGATTTCAAGGGCGTTTGATCAAATCAAGTGGAAGTATCGTGACCAGTGGCTATTCGTCTTGGGTGGAATCGCCGAGGGCGTTAACCAGTGGCGGTAAAGCAGTGATGAATTATTTGATTAAGTTTCGTTTGATAAGGAAGGAAGCGCGATAAGACGACGCATGGTGTAATATGCCATAATCTCTGTTGTCTGAGACGCTGTACTATTATTGTAGCTTTTATTACGTAAATTTAGTACCAATTAACCTTCCTTTGTAGTGCTGTAAATTTCTCCCGTTCCCGCGAATATTCCTCATTTTCCTCAAATATGTATAAAGAATGAAAATGAATTCAGTGTTTTCAATGTTTCAAAATCCGCTTTTTGGTTTGAAGTTTAAGCTAGCTAGACTGTAGTAGGTGATGATGATTCAAGGAATAAACATATTCTTTTGTTTCTATTTGTTAGGAAATTGCAATTTGTGTTCATATTCTACTAACGAATGGAAATAAAAACACAATTTTCGCCACCAAGCGGACCCCAGGCTCAATTGAGCCGAGGCAAAAACAGCCTGAATAAACGCTATCAGAATGATTTCCTTTCAGCTAGAAATGTTTCCGGGCAAGTGACACATCACTATAGCCATGTTATAGCCAAGGTCGTCCATTATTTCCGAACAAATGCTCGCACAATTTTCTCGCCTATACGATTCTAATCATGATTGCACTGGGTTTTATTTTACAATCATTTTCAAGTTTAAATCATACATAGTTTGTACCAAACGTTATCCAGTTAAAGAAGTAGAATCGACCATTTTAAAATCAAAGCACAAAGGCACCCAGAACTGCATGTATACATAAGGGTTTTTGTTACTTTTCAGAGCACACCAAGCGGAACGTATCGAAAACTAAATCACCGAGTAGAGATACTTCTATAGATACTCGGTGGTTTAGTTTTGATACGTTCCGCTTGGTGCGCTGTGTTAAGAGTCGCCAGGACGTTCGCGTGAACTCGCGTCCCCATACAAACGTAGTTTTGCTCTCATTTTAAAACGACGTGCTTTAGAACCACGGAATTTGGCATGGGCATTCTAGTAGTACAGATCTATGTCG
This sequence comes from Pammene fasciana, assembly GCA_911728535.1. NCBI lineage: Eukaryota > Metazoa > Arthropoda > Insecta > Lepidoptera > Tortricidae > Pammene > Pammene fasciana. Next base: position 6,582,708 of record OU452295.1, read on the forward strand.
GTAATTCGTTTTCGTTGCTAAAAATTGTAACACAAAGAAAACATAGCAAGAATAAGTTTTGTATGTAAATCTGTATCTGGCTGTATTTTCTTTGTATTACAATTTTTAGCAACGAAAACGAATTACCGACATAGATCTGTACTACTAGAATGCCCATGCCAAAGTTCGTGGTTCTAAAGCATGTCGTTTTAAAATGAGAGCAAAACTACGTTTGTATGGGAACGCGAGCGTCCTGGCAACTCTTAAAAATCCCATACAAATTAAGACCTAACGCAAACGCAATCGTTACGTTACGTTAATGAAACGATTACACTAAGGGTTCAACATCTTTCCCACAATTTTCCCGCCTATTCGATTCTAATCATGATCGCGATGGGTTTGAGTTAACGATCGATTCTATTTTTGAAGTGTAAAGGTAAGATACAGAAATATGTTGATGTTAAATCGATCGAGAATCGAGCCAAGGTCGAGTTTCGTCAGATGATGACTGTTATGGGATCGAACGCACCGCAAGTTGTTCTTACTACGTCTGAAGACCGAAAATATATTTATTTGAAGTGTCGAAAAACGTTTCAATAGTTGCAAACAAGTCTACCACAGAGTAAATAATAGTACCATACAGAGATCTCACTGTGTCGTCATGAATCATGTTGTCCCTTCTTAACACATGAAAAGTTCTCTTTCTCACTTATGCAAAAGTTTCGGATACTATGTTGTCTAACTCAATTTTATTGACAGAGATAATACACACCCTCGACTCTACATACGTAGTTAGTAGACTGGCGCATTTTGTAGGATATCTTGTAGTCTGTTATATTATAATGATCTTCGCCCAATCCCTTTATTATATAGAAGGAGTGGCAGCACCGTGGCGAGACGTCTAGCTGTCATGTGTAACATACTTTTTTTATGATAGGTGGATTTTGACAGCTGCTGTCAAAAAGCACCTGGTGAAAAAATCTATCGAAGAAATCCTCATTGTTATAAATGATAACCCTTGGATTACCTGGGTTACACCGAATATGAGACTGGAATAATGTAGCCGCATTACTTACCTGGAACAAAAAATACATCATTAGTTAACATTTGGCCAATTGAAGGGATGTTTACAAAAACAACATAACTGACTACACTGGTTGACACCTGAAAAGATTAACAATGTTCTTAAAAAAGTGTCAACCGCTCTAAGCAGTTATGTTGTTTTTGTAAACATCCATTCAATTGTAACTTACAACAAAAATAGTGTGAAATTATTTTCAACTAACCACCCAAAATTACCGGTGGGGTAACTTTGGACTTCAGGCATAACTTGGGAAATAATGTCCAATTTAAGGAATTCAAGCCCAAGCCCCAAATTACCCCATTTGACGGTATTTTCTCAGAAGTATAAAAATAGATTAACTCATATAATTTTCATAATATTACAAGTTAGTCTTAAAATAGCACATGATTTTATAATTCTCATCCCACCACTCATGTTATAAAGCAGGAGGCCGGTTCCAAATCTAAAATTTGATCTGGTTTTGACATCGTTATGTTATGATAATAACTTCGGGACACGAGTCGAGCGAACTCTCTTGGTGAGCGAGATGCTAAATTTCAAGAAGCGCTGGGTATTTCGTGACTGCGCGAGCACCAATAAGCGCAAGCGATCGTATATTAAAAAATAAAAACCAGTAGAAATGTTGATATTAGAATTTAGAATCAGTTTCTATATAAACTCTGCAATAGAATATGCAGAGTATTATATTATTATAGAGCTTAAAAACTTAACAAGTAGCTTGATTATATAAGTATCTACATTTTTTAAAAGGGCTTACCAAAGGTTACGTCGTGAGTGTAAGTATCACTAGGTAACACAATTTGTAAAAAACCTTCCTTCCTCCTAGCGTTTGTCCCAGCTTTTTGCTCTATTGAGCCTGGGGTCCGCTAGTTTTAGTACGAAAGCGACTGGACCTTTCAACCCAGAGGGGAAACTAGGCCTTGTTGGAATTAGGTCCGGTTTCCTCGCGATGTTTTCCTTCACCGAAAAGTGACTGGTAAATATCAAATGATATTTCGTACATATAAGTTCCGAAAAACTCAGTGGTACGAGCCGGGGTTTGAACCCGCGACCTTCGGATTGAAAGTCTGACGTAAACGTAAAAAAAAACTTAAACGATTAAATCCATTAATCAAATCAATCATGTGTACAAAGCAAAATCTGGTTTTAACTGAAACGACATATCGGATGGACAAATCGGGGCAATTGAATTGTCATAAATTGGAAACACAAACTCAACTTTGTTCAATTTCGATCCCGTGTCTGTATAAATATATCCGAACGTTTCAATGTTAAATTACTTGAGACGAGTTGGGTTGTTTACAAGTGGTTTTTTGCTGCGTAATGCAATCAAAATACATTTTTTATTGGGATAAATTACTATATTACACCATGAATCACTAAGCTGTGTATACACTGAAGTAAACGGAAGTGTAAGGCTAAAGAGTTTTAAGATTATATGGAAAGATGCTAAGAAATGGGATAATTTTAAGGGAATTCGGTAACTTTGATAAACACAACATTATCATTATCTTAGATAGAACAACCTGTATAAAGAAAATAAAAATACAAATTCTGTGGGAACCGAAAAGGACGCAAGTCCAGCTTTTCAAAATGTTGACAATTAAATCAAAAACCCAATGTTTTTAAATTGTTCCACCTGTCTTTTATTTTGGAACCTTAAAAATACTTAGCAAACTTTTCACCGCTGTCGTGAACGTTATCGTAAACGTTTAAATTTACTTGCATGAATAGTTTGCAAATTTTGTATGGAATGACAGCTCCGCGGCCATATTTAATCTACCGTTGATCAGTAGGATCGGGAGTTGAACTAACGGATTGCACCACGCACAATTAACTGACTGGCGGTTTGGTGCTACCGCCCCAAAAACAATGATCTCACGCAGACCATAAACAATCTAGACTCTAGATTCTAGAGTAAACCTAAGGCTCTTATCAAAACATAATCTCGAGGAAAGATTAGCACCACACTAGCACCAGCAAATGTGTACCAGCCTTTTCTCCATTAGCCACGGGCGATTAGCTCGCGTGTATGACTCCATACAACAATTACTGAACACAGATGACTCCTATGTCTTTACAATAAGGTTCAATGTCAGTGAACGGTGTGGATGAATACATAGGGTTCATCCATAAATTACGTCAGAACCTATTTCATGTGTTTTTGATCCCTTCATACTCATTGTCACATTTGAGTACCCCTTCCACCCTGTGACTGTTCTGAATTTAAAATGAAAACAGTTTTAAAAAGCTAAATAATTTGCATCTAAACTATTCTTGATAAAATCAACATCAGAAACATTAAAATATTATAACCCTAATATTTTTCAACCCAAGAAAAGCTAAATTTAATACGTTCAGTCGTCATCAAATATATTGGAGCGGCCAGTATACTTAAAAATATCTGAACATGCACTTTATCACTTTGTCAATAGAGGCCTTGACTTGGCCGCTCAGATATATCTGATGGTGACTGTACAAACATTATGAACAGTCACCATCAGACATATCGAAGCGGCCAAGGTGGTCACAGGTATTTGAACAACGCCTCTATTGTCAAGGCGATAAAGTGCACGATCAGATATTTTTGACTGCTCCGATATATCTGATGGCGACTGTACATTGTATATACCCCCTTCACAACCGGCTTTATTTTGTTAACCCCCTCCCTCCCCCGTAACGTGTGACGTACGTATTCAATGGATGGCTCCATACATGCTTCCGTGATCTCGCTCAATGTCACGGCTGCGTGATTTACGATCCCATACAAACATGTCCAATATTTACTTTTGTTAGCATTGTTGGTTTTTGTTACGTATGACCGACTTCCCTGCCGGCCTCGTAATTCGTGACAATTGGTCAGCTGCTCCATTCATTACCGAACGAGCAACGAGCGGAGTGTAAGCGAAGCGAGTTCTTACAAACAACTTCTGGCTACTTGGACGTCTCGGCATTGCGATGGCTTTTTGATTTTGAAAGTTTGTTCGATGATAACTTGAGTACCTACCTATCGTTTTTCTGATCTTTATGAAATTGTATGAGGTTGTAGCAGAGGCCCATTTAATTTGCGACTTCGTATACGAGCAGGATCGATCTAAGGGTTAAGAAGCTAGAAGGCGAAAAAATCTTCATATGGGTCTTGTTATATTGGTCAACTCGTTTGCAAGTACATAAATCGGGAGTTCTCAGTTCGAGGCGGACTACTAGTTATTTTGTACAGTCAGCAGCAGAAGCAGCTAAGCGGGTGAGGTGTTCAAAATGAGCTTGACACGACTTTATTGGTAAGAGAATAAGAGCGCGTGTAGGTCATTTTGAACACCTCACAGGCTTAGCTACTTCTGCTGCTGACTGTATGGCACTTGCTTAGGTGACTTAGGTAGGTATTAGAGCAGGCTCTGCCGTACAACGTCGTATGAATAATTCCGCACCGCAGTTTGACTTGTGATCCTTGTAGTACTACTCCTGGGCTTCAAGAAAGTCCATGTTGCCAGGCTGGAAAGTGGTGCCGTTTCCCCCACCACCCCCCCTGAACATCCCCACCCCACATTTTCAAAAACCTATCGTGTGTGGTCTCATATGAAAGGGCTAATAGAGACGGTTCTAAAAATATACCACATCATTACATTTCAGCCATTTTTTTTAAATTAAAACAAAAATAATTTTCAAAACATACCAAGTTTGGGCTCCTCCAGATACGACATGGCTGATTATTTTTTTGTACAATATATCACAAATGATACTTGATACCCTCATATGTAACCGCAAGAAAGCAATTTTGAAAATAATTTCATTAAGTATTTATTTTTTAATTTTCAATATTACAAAATAACGCAGTACAAAATGTACTGAAGTAGAGTTCTACTAGAGTTCTACTCCAGTACATTTTGAAAAATTAAAAAAAAATGCTAAATGAAGTTATTTTCAAAATTGCTTTCTTGGGGTTAGATATGAGGGTATCAAGTATAATTTGTGATATATTATACAAAAAAATTATCAGCCATATCGTATCTGGAGGAGCCCAAACTTGGTATGTTTTGAAAATTATTTTTGTTTTAATTTAAAAAAAATGGCTGAAACGTAATGATGTGGTATATTTTTAGAACCGCCTCTATTAGCCCTTTCATATGATACCACACACGATAGGTTTTTGAAAATGTGGGGTGGGGATGTTCAGGGGGGGTGGTGGTGGAAACGGCACCACTTTCCAGCCTGGCAACATGGACTTTCTTGAAGCCCAGGAGTAGTACTACAAGGATCACAAGTCAAACTGCGGTGCGGAATTATTCATACGACGTTGTACGGCAGAGCCCGCTCTATATATGGATTGTGAGAAAATTATGCTGAACATAATTGAGCACGAAAAAAATTGGTGTGGGACAAGTGTATTTAGTATTTCTGAAATACACCCACAGTTTGGCCAGGGTATGTCTCAGTTCAAGCATAGACAGAGATAATCATACTATCTTCTTCTTACGCCTAGTACCCTCACTACTAAAAAAGGGATGAGTATGTACTGCTAGTACATTTTTTGGTTACCACTCAGGCCAGACTATTCCTATCTGTGTTGCGATCAGAAACCGAAATAATTAAAACAAATGTACATGTAACCATAAAGAAAACCGCATATGGCACATGTCATTGTCAATTTAAAAAAAAGTGTTTTAAAAGTTGAACAACTTGACATTTGCGTGTGTAACAAAAAGCGTTAATCGAAACACTAGTTTATCACGCTATTATGATTATTGATTTAAGCTATTTGATTTTAACAATACGTAATTTTGTATCAAAACTAAGATGTGGCGATTTTAATTTTAAAAAGTTACACAGATAAAAGGATATCTTAATCCAAGATATTTCATTCTTGTATATAAGGAAAATCGATAATTTCTTAAATCAAGTAAAAAATATCTTGAACCAAGTAAGTTCTATCTTGGAACAACAAAATCATACTTGGTTCAACAAAATCATACTTGGTTCAAGAAATTATCGATTTTCCTTATATACAAGAATGAAATATCTTGGATTAAGATATCCTTTTATCTGTGTAGTCGCGCAAAACAAGAACAAAATATTGCAAGTACAGTCGACCAAGAAAGTGGTCTACCAGTTTTGACAAATGTTTCTGCGAGATCTAACAATCGCTAAGGTTGACATTTCTAACGGAGTTTAAAACATGCACGACCTTGTTGTCTCATGACGTTCAAACGAACCTCAACCGTAGGGTGGTAGATCAAATTTTTGGTCGACTGTACCTAGTACCTACATACTAAATCGTAAGAAAACATGTTCCATCAACTTCGGCACAAAATGTGTTATTTAAAATACTCTATATCTTTTAATACGACTCGTTGACATCATATGCAGTAATACCACAATACCTTGAAAACATTAAAGCACTCAACCAATTAATATTGTTTGCCGGCTTTATTCTAGTCATTCACGTGGCGCCATCTGTGCGATACGTCTGACAACGTTTACCAGCGGCAATAGCTTATGCCAGGCTAGTGGTTGTATCTCGCACGTACCGATAGAGGGCAGCACAATCTTGCAATAAACAAACTGAATTATACACAGGTTTTCCCGGTTTTCAGTTTAACAATTAAAAGCTCATTAGGAATTTTAAATTATCTTTGAATAAGCCAAGCCCATACGTATAAAAAGCAAATTACACCTTGTTAAATTGTAAATCTTGTACTCATAGGTACTGTTTTAAGGGATCATCCATTAATTACGTCACACCAATTTCATGATTTTTTGACCCCTCCCTCCCCCCATGTCACACTTCGTCACAATTAACTGCACCCTCCCCCCTTAGTGTGACGTCACATTTAGATTTTTAGTTTAGTAAGGTAAAAATTACAACAACACTTTGAAACTAACTTTTTATGAGGATTGCCAGAAAAATTGTATCAAATTTATAGGGAACGAAAGTATTCAAACAAATCCGAGTATGTAGAAAATTAGTTTAGTACAATGTTTGCTAACAAATGTTTTTTTTTAAACTTAGATTTTGTAAAAAAATTGTATGTGAAGATTGTGAGGTCACAAACATGGAACTCCTCCCTCCCCCCTGTCACGATATGTCACATTTTGTGGACCCCCTCCTCCCCCCTTGAGGTGTGATGTAATTAATGGATGATCCCTTACTCATAAAAAATAAAATTGTGTATTGTGTATGAGACTCCTATTTAAAAGGCAAATCCGTCTCTAAAATCCCAGTTCTCAACAAGGATAAATAAATAAGGTAAACGACCGAGTACGAATGCTCCAAACTATCCCTGTGCATGTCATCTATAACTAAGTCATTAGCATAGCATAGAGTAACGTATTTAATAGAGCAGTACAGTCTAAGAACTTTTTGAAGCTCATGATTGAAAGCGCCATCTTTTCCAGAGTCCCCTAAAGATAGCTCGTAAGTAGGAAAAAAGCTAGCTTTACTACGGTACGCTATTCGTCCCTAGATGTCGCTGCGACGCAATATAAAAATAGGAAGAAAAAATGACATTCTTAGACTGTGGATGTCTATAATTATCTGAAAAAAATGAAAAAAATTATCTATAAGTCTCTGGTCATTAGTAATAAAGGTGACAACTGGGTGTCAGCTATTGGGCTCTAGCATGCTGAGTACTAGGACGTATTTCTATCAGAAACCAAACAAACAGGTAAACGACCTGTAAATAAATAATTATTTCGTGGAGTTCCCCGGGTCGATGTGCTCAAAAATCAATAAATCACGGAAATACCAGAAAAGTGCACGCAATGCACAACACGGGCTAGCAAGTTCGTTATTAATAAGCTGTGTACAGTCAGCAGTAAAACTAATTAAATAGACGATCTTTCAAAGCATACTCGTAAATACTCTTATTACACACCTCAAGTTAAAGAAACAAAGAACACATAAATTACAAACAGAAAAGTAGAGGTAAAGCAATTGGCAGTTTTATCAATAAAAACGATTCCTTCCAGACAACCTTTCGGAAGCGGAGACCTTTGTAAATTAACAGAACATTAAAAAAATATGATTTACACATGTCATGTGTTAAATGCCTCCAACAAAAAAAACTGACTCATTCAATATGTATTCCGCGACAAACCGCATTTTGTACCGTATGAAAATGATTGGTCACAACCTAAATCAATACAGAATAAATACAATAATGTGTATATCGGTCACAGCTGCCACTGACTCATCTGTACGTCATTAAACTAAACAAAACACTATCAAGTGTCAGTTACCTACGTTTGCTGAAACTGTTACATTTTCCCTGTGACTGAGTGACATGTGTATGTTAAGGAAAACTTTTATTTTATTTACACTGAAAACCTTTACGTATTAGATTGACAATAAAATGCTACAACATATATTAAAACTCAAAACTACAGTTTGGCAAGGGACGTGCAGTGGAGAATAGATAGATAAAAGTACACTATCTTTTTTTCCCAGACTATAATCTGCTAAAGCGTACACCTACTGTTGTTAGGTTACCAAAAATGGTAAAAAAGAAACCCTTATGGTGCGACTCGTGTCTGTTTTTATAGAATAAATGATGCTGTCAAAACTAGTTTTCCAGACTATAATTACTTGCAATGTTACTATTTTGCCATAAAAAGGGATACCACTACAACATTATTTACAAATTGGCCTAAGATCTAGCGGCATAAAATAAACCATCCTATATCCATAAACTAACCATAGACAATACTTTGTTTATTTATAGCTTATGGCTTGTTTCCGAACGCGCCCGTCTCGTTAGGTACCTACTTGTTAGCGAATGACGTTTATTTCCCGCCAATTTTCTTAACTGGCTAATAGTTATTGAAACACCAGACTACTTTTGTGACAAAGACAATTGGATATAAATTGCTTGACAACTAAATGGGCACAGTTAAAAGACTATAATAATATTTATAAAAAAAATACGTTAATAAACCAAAGCTATCATTGGCAGAAAATAGTAATAGCAGAGACTATAGAGATATAGACCACAGCCTAAGAACTTTTTGAAGCTCATGTCGATTGTGCCATCTATGTCAAAGCCCCCTAAAGATACCGAATATGTAAGAGAAATGTCACCTGCACAGCTACTCCACCTAGTAACAAATAGCGTACTAGTAGTACACTAACAATAGTAAATCAGTGGCAAAGTACATACCTACACAGGTAGCTTTGCAATTGCATTTGAAATTGCTTGCAAACAGTTAGTACTTGACAAAACAATAATAAACAATGCTACGAGCTAAAGTTATTTGTTATTGTTCACTCTATGCGCGAATGCTTCGCATCTATGATGATACTAAAACAATACCAGTTAAACTAAGTACAACTACCTATGCTCTAGTTCCAGTAACATCTTCAGAACAGATGTGGTAGGTATTAAATTAAGAATATTTTCACAATGCATTTTCAATTTTATTTGCTGTGTGCACGATTGTAGGTATTAAGAATATTTTCACAATACATTTTCAATTTTATTTGCTGTGTGCACGATTGTAGGTATTAAGAATATTTTCACAATGCATTTTCAATTTTATTTGCTGTGTGCACGATTGTGGCGCCATCTCTTGGGTAGATGTTCAATCTCTTTTTTTCTTTTCTATAAATAGGTTGTATTCCTTTTGCCTATATGAAATGTCACTGGCTGATTTAATTTGACAGCTGACAGGGGCTATTGCAGTTTCATTTCTTGTCACATTGTGCACTGCGATCGGTCTCGTTACCCCCACCATAGACTTCGCACATAGCGAATAGACCCCGGGGCCTGGGCAGGAGGTTTTCGTAGGTCGTCGCGTTATGTGAAGCAGTTCAGCGAGGAAATGCTGCCAGCGTCCTCGGCACAATGCCACAGGGGCCCATTTTAGAGATAGATTTTTAGTTTCTAGTATTTTTAAGTAAGTTAATTTTAGGTAGTATTTACATAGTTTATTTAAGTTTTTTTTGTCATGTAACTATTTTGTACCAATAAATATTATACTGAAATTTCTAATAGTGGTTAAGAACGATGTATATTGAAGCTGCCGTTGCGTTGGTGGGTCCTACTATCAGTCCGCCTGACGATATCGGCCTGTCAGTTAGAACAAAAATTGGACAGCTTCGAACTAACAGGCCAATATCGTCAGGCCGACTGATAGTGGGTGGGCCCCATTATAGAAATACAGCAATCTAAACACTTTGAAAACAAGCAACTCCCAAAAGTATTTTTTTGGTACACACTTTTATTTTATTGCTGATTATACTTTTGTATGTACGAAGCTTTCTATCTTACAGACCGTATAAAGACAGTTGAAAGAAATCTCAAGAGGATAAATTTCTCAAAACTACAGACACAAGTACCAACATACATATTTACCTATAGAATAAGGTAACCAATCCAATAAACTGATACACTGATAAACTAAGCATCAGAAAACAAGTACAAGGTAGTAAAGTTTCCCAAGACAACCGTCCACCGGAAATGCTAAGCTATAAACGTTCTCAATAGCCAGTCAGACGGTAAACTATCTCTCTTATAGTCCGGGAACCGAACACCGGTTAATGTTTACATCGAGTATAATCCGTGACTAGAAATGGCCTATAGTATTAGTAAAATGTTATTAATATAAGGTACGATAACAATGGTTAAGTTATACTCAATCTAGAAACGATAAATATAACTTAAATGATAGCTGTAACTTGCTCCAAGATGTAATAAACATTTTTTTAACAAAATAAAACACGTGATTACTTCTATGGATGATTTCTAATATATTTTATCAATGTTTTTTTGTAAATATCTATCAAAATCTAATGCTCGCTTAATATAGCTGGCCTCGGAACCAGGAACGTTACATAATATACTATATTATTAACCGTGATAGATAGATTTTTCAGCAAAACCCGTGCAACAACGGGTTTTTTGTGAAATTGTTATTTAACTATAAACCATCTCTACATTATAACTTAGTTTTAAAACACAAAATCATTTATTTCGCATATAAATACAACATGTCACACTTAATAATAAAACGCGATTACAATTTAAGTACACCAACAGTATGTATACACAGTCACAATACAATTAAAAATTAAGCCTAAGCCCCGTCAAATAAGCCCCCACGAGTTGTCCCGGGCGCAAAGGTGCCCATCACACTTGCCGCGTTACCACGTTGGATGGCGATGGCCAGCCTTTGCACCAGGTAAGAACCCGCGCGAGCCTCAGAGCTCCTCTCTGTAATACGGCGCCCCACTTCCTTTATAAAGGTTAGAGCCTCCGACCCCCAGCACCCTGTTGTCTCAAACGCTAGAGGCACGAAATAATAATTGGACTCAAGGGCACAATACTTGCCCCGCTTTCTAACCGCTAGTTTTAAATGGTTTTTTATGTTTTGATTTTATTTTATTCTTGGTTAAAAGAATTTAATCTTTGCCACTACTGTCAACTCTGCACTGCCCCAAAAATGCTGAAAAATCTACGATCACTAATTAGAGGTATTACCAACCAAACAAATTATTTCTATAACAAAAAGCTATAGTAATTCGTCTTTCGTATAATAAGGAGCAATTTTGAAGAGACGGGTGTATAACTGCTAAAATAATTATAAGTTGCAAATTATTGCTTATAAATTGCGCTCGTGTAAATTTTGTATTGAGAATTTGCACCTCACCATAAGGCAACGTTTACATTATTTAGATACGTAATAGACGTCTACTCAAGTGTAAGGTAAAAAAAACTATCAGAAAGTATCTACGGGGTGTTTCCTGTAATAAGAGAAAAAAATAAAAACGTAGATTCTTACTCTTCAAACAATAAAACTTTTTTTTTAAATGTATTTTTTAGACTGTCTCTTTTTCATACAAACTAAATAGTATTTTCAATGTACTTTAAAATCCGTTTAATTGACCTTGCATGTCAGTCTTGTCACCCTAAAGACATAATCAATTTCGAAATACATTGCGTGTTCGAATAAACTTTAAAGTGTCCTAAAAATCAAATCATGAGTTATTTTTAAAAGACGCCGAACAATCGTTGTCTGGCTTGAGGAGTAGAATGTACGTTTTAATTTATTGCTCCTATTACAGGAAACACCCGGTATACTAAAGATACCCCCTCCTGTATTGGAAGTTCAGTTAAAATAAAGATTTAACAAAATACAATATGATACATGTGTATATTTCCCAAACCCCGAAAATATATCTAGTAATGTAATCATTATTATATACTCAGTAAGTACTGAACGGAATGTAAACAGTTGTTTTTTCCAGGAGTACAGTGTAAACGCAGTCTAACAATCATTTAAATCTGACCTCAAAATGTTTTTATCCCAGCACTTATTTTTAAGTTTATATTTAGAAGCGATGTAGCAAGCCTCTACACAAATTGCAATTTTGTTAATGGTGCCTTGAAGCTAATTGGCGAGATAATGTATCATTAAATGGTCTTGTATAATGGGAGTTTGGGTCTAGTATACAGGCTGGATTTTCTTTTTGGATCAGTGAGGGCAGCTACGAGATACCGTGCTGCTACGTGAAAATGGTCTTAGAAGACCTTCCCTCGATTTAAAATTAATGAAGGATCGCTTTTACAGATTTAGGGAAAAACATACAGGGTGCGAGAAAAAGGTAATTTATGACAAACTTTTTTTGGTTCCATACAAGCTTTTGATCCTGGATAGGAATGGGATCAAATGGCATAAAAAAAAATCTCGCACCCTGCGATCCTTCATTAATTTGAAATAGAGGGAAGCTCTTCTAAGACCATTTTCACGTAGCAGCACGGGATCTGGTAGCTGCCCTCACTGACCCAAAAAGAAAATCCCCCCTGTATAATATATATATCACTAGTAATGTTTATGTCTTATGATACAGGGCGATTTCAAATCGATTCGCTCGAATGAAGCGAAACGAATGTCCTTTATTGCATTTTATAAAAACTGTTTTCTGACCGGCTTAAGCCGTTTTGGGGTCCAAATGTTTTAAAATATCCAAATGTTACTTATACGGCATTTATTAAGTGTACTATGGTAAACAAGTAACCAACTGCATAGTATCCTATTCCCACAGGTATGCCTAATTATTTGCCAGTTGAAGACTGCGACTCATGATTCATGAAAGACTTGAATAAAACCAGGTGGTCAAATTAACTGATAAAGGTATTTTTATTTTTGATACAGACTCGCTGTCTTTATCAAAATAAACACTTATTGTATATTTTTGTCATATATTCCATAATACGCGGATCTGTGCGAGCTCCAGGCTGGCGACAGGCGAGAAACTGCAGGATCAGGATTAGTGGCGATCGGGTCGTGCTGGAGGCTAATAGTAAGACACACTTTAAGCCACTGTGCCAGAGGAGTAAGTAAGTAAGTATATATTCCATTGCGCACTGATATAGGTATTCATTTAAAAAGAGGTCGCAGGTAGGGCGTAGTGTAAACCATGAATATTGATTTTCCCGCCATAATCCACGGCCATGTCGTATAATATTCACTGCTAGTGACTTGCAGTCTATTGTTAACCCTAGGCCGCTTATTTTCGGATCACTGAGCGTATATTGATATTATATTAGCGTCCGTTAACTACCTATATTATATCAGCATAAAATTCAGTGAAGCTATCTCTAAACATATGTTATAAAGGCCTATGAATTAAAAGAACCTGAAACTTCACCTCAACTAGGTAGTACTGGATTTTCTTCATCATCTGCTTTCTCACTATTACTACCCCAGAGAAAAAATTTCGATCTAGTTATATCCAGTGACATATATGTAGCCATACGATAAATAAAATAACTAGGTAGTCGAAGTATACTTATAAACATTTACGAGACACCATCACGTGTTGACTTGCCACCGACGCCACGAAGACGGTATATGCATTTGAGTTTAGAGATAATGTATTCCTCTACCTAGAGTATTATATCTAAAATGATTATAAATATGTATTGTGAAACATTGTACATTATACCTACTATGTTTATGCGAAGGTCGAGGCTCAATGACAAATGATAACGATGATCGCATCCTCCGACTATAGCATTGAATTACGAAATTAGTTCCATATGTTCCATGAATATAATTGAATGATTTTTTTTAAATCGTAGGTAATATCGCAAAATTAGTGTATGTGATTAGAAATTAATAGAGCTCGTAATGAGGATTACACTTGAAGACTGGACAGATGGCATCTCGATCGGTGGCTTGAAGATATCCAACTTAAGATATGCAGACGATACTACTATGTTCGCCACCAGTGCCCAGCACATGGAAGAGCTTCTTGGAAGGATGGAGCGCGTTAGCCTGGAATTCGGACTTAAGATAAACCGGTCTAAAACAAAAATGATGATTGTCGACCGCATGAATAACAATTCTCCAGAAACAAAACAAATTGCTAATTGTGATGTGGTGCAATCATACATTTATCTGGGAGCCTTAATCACGAACAAAGGTGGATGCATCGACGAAGTGAAAAGGCGTATGGCAATTTCTAGGTCTGCAATGGACAGATTGAGGAAAATATGGAAAAATCGCAACATATATAAAGCCACGAAAATTCGATTAGTTCGGGCACTTGTATTTCCCATATTCTTGTACGCTGCAGAAACGTGGACCCTGCGGAAAGTAGAGAAAAAGAAGGTAGACGCCCTAGAGATGTGGTGCTGGAGGAGAATGCTCGGAGTATCGTGGACTGAATTCCGTACTAACGAGTCTATACTTCGAGAACTCGGCATCAAGAAGCGTTTATCATCTTTGGTACAGTCTCGAATTCTCACCTTTTTTGGTCACGTCATCCGCCGCGGGGAGGTGGCTATTGAGCGACTTGTGGTCCAGGGAAGGGTTGATGGTACCAGGGCACGAGGAAAATCGCCTATGAGGTGGACTGACCAGATAAAAGCGGCAGTAAATGGCTCATCATCACTACACGAGTGCACGAGGAAGGCGGCCATCAGAGGAGAGTGGCGGCGTGTTGTGAAGCTTGCCACCAACACCTGAAATGATGACCACGACCACTCTGTCAAGAGTGATACCGACAAGGAAGGAAAGGATTAGAAATTTCATTTTTATTAAGAATATTGGTTTACCTAGAGCCTACTACGTATATCAATTTATATGCAAAGTATGCATTTTTTTCTCTGCACATACACAACCTAACAACAAATCCTTCCAGATCACGCAATACCCACGCTACCACGTGCTTTGGTTTCATCAAAAACTTGTACCAAAAACACCTCTATTTCCCGATTTTGCGCATCCTATCGCCTTTAGCGGTTAAAACCTGTGTGTCTGGGTCACACATTCCTTAAATCCTTGTAATAAAATGGCGGTCGAGCGTGTATAATACGCTTAAGTGTATTGATAAGGCTTTCTTATCCGCCGGGCGTGTGTGACCACTTGAAATAAATACTACTACTGTGTAAAAACAATCTAATGTAGGATTAGAAGGAATAGGAACCTTGTGATCTGAAGCGTAGGATTAAATTGTGACTAGGGACATAGAGATTGTTCCTATTATATCCTGCAAGACTTTCTGCACTAATAGTAAGGATTATTATTCATTATAAAGCTAATTATTAATTATAGAACATTGTGCATCGTATCGTAGGTAAGGGAGATATTGCGAACAAGCGTCTAATTTAAAAGAAGCCTAACAACACCGAGGGCTTTTATTAATTATGTTTGCAATATTGTACTCATATGTTACATGTTACATCACACAATGTGAAAATAGTTTTTAGCTCAAAAAATTTTTAATAAAGAAAAATCAGTGTTTAATTGTAATTTAGATAACTCCCGGTATGCCTGTGTGCGTGTCTCCCTTAATTAACAAGCGCAATGAAATATTTATTTGAAGAATACACAAGTATCCCTGAATGTTAACTGTCATAACTGTTAAACTATACGACATAGTTAAGCCCTAGGCTAAACCATAAACGACAAGGAAACAAGTGTTATAACTACCAGCAACATTATTATTTAACCGGTACAGTCCACAAAAGAAGTAGGCAGCTATAAGCGGGTGAGCTGTTTCGAATGTCACTACTTTATTGTTGAATTAGTAGCACTACAACTTAACATAAGGGATTATGCAGAAATTGATTCATTTATTAGGATTTTAGGAAACACAATCCTCCTATGAGGATACCGCCTCCTGACGTCCGCCTGACGATCTCGGCCTGTCAGTTAAAACAAAAATTTGCCGGCTCCGAACAACTGACAGGCCGATATCGTCAAGTGGACTGCAGGCGGACTGATAGTCGGTGGCCGCCCTTAAGAGAATAAGAGCGTGTGCAAGTCTTTTTAACACCACACTCGAGTTCCTTTCCTGAAGTCAAGTATTGCATAAGTGAGGGTGGACTTGCCTTGACCCGTTCACGTGAAAATTTTACAAAGAACACGGGGCCACGTAATACGTACGTTTTCTGAATGCCGAAAATATAATCAAAATTGTTACGAATTATTAAGCCATTTTTTGTCCTTTTACAATAAGGTTTAAACAAAAAGTGGACTAAATCTATGTTTTTCAAAAAGCTCTCACTTTGGGATTTATTACATATATTTGAGTGACAGCATGAATATAAGTATGAGATATATGAATGGCAGTGAAGATTTTAATTGGTGATAAATATTTTTATATGAGGTTGATTTTAGCTTTCAGGACTGGATTATAGAAAGTTTTTTTAAGCAATTCAATCAATGATATTCATACTATCTCGCTTGTAATCATCAAGTTAATGTCAACATGCTAATTGTAGAAAAGATAATATTTTTCTTTGCTGTCGACTACTTTCTCGACAGTAAATGTAAATAATACCCATTCAGCCCCTCAGCCAGCAACTTTCATACATAAACAAAAGCCCCTTAACCCTTAAAGACTGGAAAATTCTCCAGCAAGAGTTAAATATAACTTGACAACTATTTGCACAGCTCAGTACGTGCAGACCACGATGTTATCTATCAAACCTGGCTTACAACCTACATACTATTATTATTTTATGAAACAACATATTTTAATATGGAAAACATTGTCGCTTACACCCTTTTTGCCGTAAAAGGGGCAATAATAAAAGCTTAATTGAAAAACGTGATAAGTATATATGGGATTCATAGATGGTTAATGCGTTTTAGTAGAGGTTATAGGCTAAACCTGTTCCAGTATACTCGCATACGAACATGAGGTCGCACTGGCCACATTACATCATCGAGTCGTAATCAAAATACGAACTTTTCGAAGGCTATATTTGAACTTAATCGAAACATAAAGGCATATTTAAAAGCACCAACATTCATCTGATTTGTTGTTATAAATTTTAACTATCCTGTTGATAAAGCTAACACGTTTTTCCTAAATCATAAAGAATAAACCTTACACATTTTTTCACTCTACCTACTTCATTTATAGACTCGGAGTATCATAATACTGTTGAAGTCAAATTCGTTGTTGATTAGTGTAATTACATTCACTGTACAATTTACTGATACCAGAAAATGTAAAAGGTCTTGTTACCTTTAGCAAACCCGTCTCCATTTTTCACTAACGTTTTTAGGGCCTATCCTTGGCCTATCCCATACATTCAGCATTGATAATAAATTCAGTAATAAATATTAGAAAAACAGTAATACAGAAATACTGCTAACTTCAGCTCAAGTGTGGGTTGCGCCTTATTCCTCGCACTCGTTTTTGTTTTTAATTTTATGCAGTGCTGCCAAAAGGTCAGCACGATGCACTTTTGGCTGAATGCGCTGACAAAATAGGCGTGTTTCCAATACGAGGCGTAATGTAAACAGGTCTTACTCGTTTTGGCGACATTTGCAATAAAATTAAAACAACTAAGGAATAAGCAAAACTTAACGCTGACTCAAGTCTCTCAAGACTGTCATCGAAATTCTCAGAAATAAGTTGAAATTTGACTCATGGAATAACGAATGGAGATCACAAAAATAGCCCATCGCTAATACAACGCCGAGAAATTTTAAAATTCCTCCCACTACCGGTCTAATTATAAATTTTGGCGAAACGCCACAGACGCACCGGTGTTTGTGCATATACAGAAAATTTTATAAACAATGAATATGCGATATCTAAGTTTAATCTTAAGTAAACATACCTAGTTAGCAGCAACAGATCCTCAATTAGCGTGTCACTAACACACTGGTACAGTTTCTTGCACACTGTTTCACACTGGTACCGATCAACAAAGGAATCATTCAGTAAATTACATCACCGATTCGCGGTAAATCGTAACCGAACCCACAACACTAATTAGCATAAACACACGAGAGCACAACACTAGCGCGCGGGTCCGAAAACGCGCGCGCTACTTTTTTAATTTTGTTTTTTTAATGATGTTCCGTTTTATCTACGAATATGAATTGATTGGTTTGTTGTATTGCGTTGCGCGTGGTGATAAACGAAAGGTCGCGGCACGACTGCCCGCTGTATCATCGAGCCGGCTCACGTGTAGAGTATGCAAAAACTTTAAACACAGCCCAGGAGAACATAAACCGGCGTAATCGGTTAGTCATCCGGTAAAAAAAACTGGATTCAGGGCCTTTGGGGGTTTCAATAAAAAAACTGATTTATGTATCAATGTATGAGATATTCAGGCAAAAAATCAACATGGTGATAATTCATAGCCAAAGTAACGCGTAGATGGCGCTGCGATCGTAAAAAAACACATTATTCTCTTAAAGGTGGATATGTCATATCCATATATAAATGTTATAATATTGTATTATACGGAAAGGGTACAAAAAAAGACTGTAGGAACTAAAAACGTATTGTTTCACGAGCACAAAATTTAAGCGTACTTTAATTCTATGCTACATTACATTAAAGTTAAATATTTACGATATTCAGAAACAAATCTTAATATAGTTTTGTAAAGTGGGATAACGCATTTAAGTAAGTATCGTAGTTGTAGAGTATACAAGATGTACTTTACGAGGAAGACGGAAATATAAAACGTTATAAATATGCTTATTTCTGTTAGGCACGTACTGAGGATGTAGGTACAGCTAACTTATGCTATTTATTTTTATATGGCCTTGTACAGTCGACGTAAAAAATATGTTTACACTTTTGAACCTTATTACAAAAGAGTAAGGTGATAAAGTGTAAACATATCTTTGAAGTCGACTGTACATTATTTAAACTTTAGAGTGATTACTGACTATCACTGCAATATAGCACTTAGTCCATTTCATTAAGGTCCTATTATTATTAGTTGAAATATTTTGTTTATTGTATAATAAAAGACGGATGGGATAATTTACTTGGCTTTATCAATGAGTCATTTCCGACTTTGTTAAGTATAAAAAATAGGTTGTTTGTGGTCATCGACAGATTCAATAGTGATGAAGTCATTTATTAATTATTGATAATGTGGCAGAACATCATGTTATAGTTCCAGATAAACGTGCAAAACATAAAATCCTAAAATAAAACAAATTTTTACAAGCTTATCATTTTACCCTGTTGCAAATTAGAATTTGACTCATAATCCAATTCCAATCTAATATCCATAAATATTCAAGCTTTTTTGGGAATTTAACATAATTTACTACAGGAATATAGTTATTGAACAGTCAGCAGTCATGTAAGCTTTACATAATGTTCTAAAGGACTTTTTTTCTATAGAATCTCAAAAGATTAAAACAGCCTAAGATGTTGTAGTGGTACTAGGTCGAGTTTTGAGCATTTTGTCAAAACTTTCTGCTGCTGAGTCGACGTCAAAGATATGTTTACACTTTTGCAACTTATTACAAAGGGGTAAGGTGCAAAAGTGTAAACATATCTTTGACGTCGACTGTACAGTAAGGTATCCGATCGCCGCTAGCAAAACAAATATGTATCTCCATCGACACAATTTTAACACACTTTTATAAATAAATAATAAATAAATAAATAATAAATATTATGGGACAATCTTACACAAATCCACCTAGCCCCACAGTAAGCTCAATAAGGCTTGTGTTGTGGGTACTAAGCGACGATATATATATAATATATAGATATAGATAAATACTTAAATACATAGAAAACATCCATAACTCAGGAACAAATATCTGTGATAAACACACAAATAAATGCCCTGACCAGGATTCGAACCCGGGACCTCCTGCTTCATAGGCAGGGTCACTACCAACTGGGCTAGGAGGCCGTTACCTATATCCTTTTATTTAGCTTTACCCCGTATATTTATTATGTGATACAAATCTTATAAGTAAGTTAAATGTCAACCACTTTCCGGTGTCTAATTAAGCTGAAATTTGGTATACTTCCGTAATTTACATGACTATTCTACCTACAAGGTACAGTCAGCATTAGAAATGTGTGCCAAAAAACATTTTGGGAGTTACTTGTTTGACGATCAAGCTCTAAGTATTATAATTATAAGTATAACTCTACATTCCTATTTACGAAAGAATCTCAACGGTCCAGGAACGCTCTAAGTGGCACTCGATTGAGGGCTCTAATTTCTACACTTTAAAATCATAACGAATTTTCTCCCTATTCTTTCCCACACCATTACATACCTAATTCCCATAAGTATACAAGCTAAAACAGCGTAAAGTTTTAGATGGACTTGGGTCACTTTAAGTTTAAAAGGAACTTTTGTTTAACGCCATGATGTATGGTGTGTGTAATCAGAGGCCGAATGATTGGCATGCCTGCACGCGAAGCGACGCAGTTCACACTACTTGGGTACGTATATTAATACGTGAGTCAAATGTGCGTTCGTGTGGTTATGCCGCTTTGGGCAAAGGTTGACCAAGTAGGGTAGAAAGATTATTTGATTTAGCAGTTGGCCGCAACAGGACACTAGTTGGCGTATCTCTAATTGAAATTTAGACCTTAAATGTAGAAAATGTAAGGTGTATGGTACCTATTCTTCATACCATTTTAGTTTCGGTACTCTTGGAGGACTTGAGTGGTCCAAAATGACAATGACTAAAATAAATCTAAATAATCAATTCTAAAAATAAAACTAAAAAAAAATGACAATCAGTAAATACATCATAAAATTAGTAATAACAAATTAATCGGAGAAGCGTCCATAGAACTCCATTCCCACCAGCTTGCCAGCTGAGTAATTTTACTAGGTACGACTTCATGAAGAAAAGTAATGCTAAATCAGCTTTGGTTTCCCTACGAATATTTCGGACGGCCCACCATTATATGCCGAGCAATGATATAATATTATACCGCGTGTATATTTGATATTACCACAAAAGGAAACCAGAAGCAGGTTTTGATGTTTTAAATCGACATTGCAATAAATATTTAGTTAATTGTTAATTAACACCGAGTAATTATTTTTTTAATTTATTTCACTCAGCAATGTACTGCGTATACAGTACAATGTGACACATATCAATTGTGACGTTTTAAAGGCAAAGTAATCAGGTAGGAGCAATACATTACGTGCTGAAATATTTTATATGGAAAAATAAAAGTCGTAAAATTTTAATAAAACATATGGAAGTATGTTTATTTTATTAGGGTCTATACTAACTACCCATAGCTTATGTGGTAATATCAAAAATACACGCTGTATAACAGAACAAAAAATAAATAAAGCCAGTTTTCATTTTCAAAAGCTAAGTCTTCATTAGAAAATTATATTAATATTTTCATTTCGTTCCCAGCGCTATTTTTTCTGTGGACTGTACATATTTAGTCTCTAGTAATAAGTATCCAGTAAGTATAGCTTTGTAGAGTGTAGTATACAGTAAATGGAAAGGAAATATCAGCAGGTTTACATATACTAATTACTATTGTTTTCGTTGTTTCGGTACGTCCTCTAAACAATGATCTCCGTATAATACTTATACCAGTGGGGCAAAAATGACGTCAGCACATGTAATGTACCACACAAGATCAAGGTCACCACGTATTTTCAACTCGATCCTAAAAAACAATGGAATCGCGCCAACGCTGAAGTCAGCGCGTGTTTGAGCTGTGACGTCATATGAGTCACTCAGATATATGTATACACGGTTGGACCTTAATGTTTTCTATTAAGAAGAAGAACGTGTACATGTTTGTGGTTGATCGAACAATAGCGTCAAACATGTGCGAATAGGTCCAAGCAAATTAAAATATATTTTTTGTTTTAAATATTAGGGTTCGTTTTTGAATGATTTTTCTTTCAACTTAGACATGTTGTATTATAGCGTCTATAACATGCATAAAGAATAATAAATGCGAAACGTGTCAACTCCAATGGAAAGGAAGCCTTTGTAACGCGGTGATACTGTTCAGTTTTAAACTTTTTTATATCACGACTTGCAATTTTTTGGAAACAATGAAGTATATAACTTGTATGGTAATATTAGTCTATAGTCGATAGTATGCGTGAAATTGCTTTTACAGTTACAAAAGAACATTTACTTAGCATACAGTTACCGATGTGTAAACAAGAATTTTAACAATGATGTCATACGTGTCACTAAAACACATTTTTATTTTGTTTAAATTCAACATTCCTGCATGAACCAAAAACTTTATTCGTTCTTTTAGGATTCGTCATTGGTAAAAAAACTGTAATCGTTCTTTTAGGATTCGTCTTTGGTAAAATAAACTTTTCGTTCTTTTAGGATTCGTCATTGGTAAAAACAACTTTATTCGTTCTTTTAGGATTCGTCATTGGTAAAAAAAAACTTTATTCGTTCTTTTAGGACTCGTCATTGTTAAAAAAAAACTTTTTTCGTTCTTTTAGGATTTGTCATTGGTAAAAAAAAAACTTTATTCGTTCCTTTAGGATTTGTCATTGGTAAAAAAAAACTTTATTCGTTCTTTTAGGATTCGTCATTGGTAAAAAAACTTTATTCGTTCTTTTAGGATTCGTCATTGGTAAAAAAAAAACTTTATTCCTTCTTTTAGGATTCCTCATTTGTAAAAAAAAAGATTAATTCCTTCTTTTAGGATTCGTCATTGGTATAAAACTTTATTCGTTCTGTCAGGTCTCGACGTTTAGGATCAAATCGTATTGAATTCGACTTTTATTCTTAGGTCCATTTGGACATATATTATACCTAATTCATATGTACTAAAAAAGTTAATAAGACTAATAAAGTGACAGAAAGGTAACTAAGGTTACCAAAAAAAAACTATTGAAAAGAGACTCTCTTTCCATCTGCTGTTTCCAGATTATCCAGATATCGGCTCTCCTTAACTTTACCTATATTACGACACGACCTTATAATCTAATATACCGAACATTAAGGTGTTACCTCTCGCCCACAACGAAAGGAACCCACACTAGATTATCACCAGTATAAAGAGCACAACAAAGTCCCTTTTGCCCTAGCACACAAATCGATGCATGCAGATTGCGATCCAGCCCATAAATAGCCGCTTCCATATTAAACTATTTAAAGTATCTGTCCGTCTAGCAATCATTTCCATTAACTCTCGCTATATATAGATTAATCAGGATTTTAATAGCTCGTTAGTTCCTTCCCCTTTTTTAGGGTTCCGTTAATAAATTGGCTGTAAGGTTTTTTCATGGGTTTCCGTCAGTCTATGGTTTGAAAACTAGTAGACCAATGATGAATTTATCATTATCAATTTATCACGAATAACATTATGTCGCGTAGGTAACGATGAAATTGTCATATGAACGATAAAAATATAACTGGTGAGAATCGCGTTCAGGCTAATAAAATCAGAAGATGTGTATGTATATTTTGAAAATTTTTGAGTATCAGTAAACATACTGGAATGGGGTGATAAAGTACAAATCTGGAGGACGGTTTTCTACCGAAACATTTTAGAAGTCAGGTACAGTCGCGTGCATGGAGACCGTACGGTACAGTATAACTAATTTCATAATAAATATTTTGATTTCTGTTGGATTTATTACGGAACCCTTAGTTTAAGATATTTGTGCCTTTTTCCTAAAATTACAAGGGTGGCTAAGGTGACAGGGCTAAAAATATCGGCAATTTTACGGGTGAAGGATAGTATAAAATTTCAAATAATCCTTTTTAATAACAAGAGTTAATTATAGTACATACGTACGGGGGAGGTTAATTTTGTGGTTGTTTTCATAATAAATATAACCATGATCTAACTTATAAACTATACCTATTCCCATTACTAGACTAGTACATATGTAGTCATAAAGTTTCCTACACAGGTATAGCCCTACCAGAAATATATGAGTATTGTCAGGAGGGCGCTTTTTCTCAATGTATATGGTGACAGTTCAGTTTAGTATGAAAAATTTTGCTCCAATGAAGTTCCGCAATATGGCGCGTGCTCATATATTTCTGGTAGGGATTTAGGTAGGTAGTTTTTCCTCATAAGTCAAAAATAATACAGTAAAATTGGGATTAGGTACAAACTAAAGAAAATATATAAATCTTCACATTCAATATTAGTTGAAGATTTTTTAATCTGAGTCATTACTCATTAGACAGCTGTTTTCAACAATTAAATTACAGTATTTTTATCGCTCTTTTACTAGGTAGTGTTCTGCTCCCTAAGAGCATTATTACATAATATTATTACAAAGCACCGCTTATTTTATCTCTCATTCATAAAACAAACCATTCATTTCTCAATATCAACTAAATCAATCGGCACATCAAAGAAATTGTCATTAATGAACATTATGAATGGTCATTGAGCAACTAGTTACTGATACTCTCTCCACATAAAACTGTTTTACCTATTTTGAGTTCTAAATTAATGACAATAAGACACAATTTGCATCTGAAAAGTTTCAGGGGCCTTACCGCGAAGTTCGAAATCGACAAAACGTTGGCCCCATCTCTATCGCTCTTGCATATATGAAAGAGAGTGATGCAAATAGACGATTAGATTCGGAGTGCTGACATCTCCTCAACGCAGTCGGCGAGCTTTCCAGACTATTATAAGCCTTTTATTAATCTACCTAAGGTCCGTTTTAATAGCGAGTTACTTAAGAAGCACTGTCGTCACTATGCACCCTTACCAGCTGACGCCATTTTGAATCTTAATCATGGCAGGATAACGTCCAATTTACATGGAAGGTAGGCTGTGACGCAGTCGTCCCAGTGACTCGCGCCCCTGAGATTAGATAACGAGTGCAATTGGTCGGAGATGCGCAGGAGTCGGTAAGGCAATAGAAATAGACGTGGGGTGTCCATGAGTTCAGTGAATTGTAGACAGCTTCAGTACTTCTTTTTATACCATGACGGTGGCGAACAAGCATACGGCCTACCTGATGGTAAGCAGTTACCGTAGCCTATGGACGCCTGGAACCCCAGAGGATTTACATGCGCGTGCACTTATGCTTTATCCGCAATATTTATTTGAATAACTAAATAACTAATACTACTACTTGTAGGTACTTTGTTTTTTCTTTTATCGTGTCTTTATTGGCACTTTTTTATGTACAATAAAGTGTTATATTGTATAAAAAATTTCTATTGTATAAATGTAAATATTGCATAAAATATGCCTTATAAATGTCTATTTTATCTAGTCTATAACTGTATACTCCATAAATAAACCTTTCGTATTATTTTGAAGATATTTATTTTTATAAAATATCAAAAAGAAAATCAAATAATGGTTAGTGAAACGCAAAATACAATCATTCTCAGAATGTCCCATAATTTTTGAAGACTTCTTGGGACCAATGATGGGATGATGACTCATGGTCACCCTATTAAAAAAAAGTCAACAAGTAGTCCCATCAGCATCACAATGATGAATCACCCGGCGTACCGATAGCAAATAAAGCCGCATGAATTATGCATGCTCATTGTCCGGGCTAATATCTATCGATTTGATTTGCTTACAATGATGCGCACGAGTGCAGGGAGGCGGGTTTGATTGTTGAGACGTTTTACTGCGTGGCCCCGGCTTTAGAATAGTGCCACCCCGTCTCTTCCCGCGGGTGTCGTAAGAGGCGACTAAGGGATAAGGGAACTCTGATCCCTACTGCTCGTGAGAACGCTGTGGTGATTTATTTAATTAATAGTCATCCGCATGGCGGCGATGCGGTTCGCCACGCCACCCTACACGTCTCGTTCTTCACGGGTGCGAGAAGTGGCTCACGGAGAGCCGTTTTGCTGCATTGATCGTAGCAAATGGAAATCCGTGATCTCTGCTTACCCCCTTTTGGGGTATAAGCGTGATTGTATGTATGTGTACGTTTCACTGCTTTTGGTTTTATGTGTACATAATATACTTGCTACTAAACCTTGGTATAGAATAACTTAAGACACCTTTTTAATTCGGGCTAATATCTATCGATTTGCTTACAATGATGCGCACGAGTGCAGGGAGGCGGGTTTGATTGTCGAGACGTTTTACTGCTTTTTGTTTTATGTGTACATAATATACTTGCTACTAAACCTTGGTATAGAATAGCTTAAGACACCTTTTTAATTCGGGCTAATATCTATCGATTTGCTTACAATGATGCGCACGAGCGCAGGGAGGCGGGTATGATTGTCGAGACGTTTTACTGCTTTTGGTTTTATGTGTACATAATATACTTGCTACTAAACCTTGGTATAGAATAGCTTAAGACACCTTTTAAATTCGGGCTAATATCTATCGATTTGCTTACAATGATGCGCACGAGCGCAGGGAGGCGGGTATGATTGTCGAGACGTTTTACTGCTTTTGGTTTTATGTGTACATAATATACTTGCTACTAAACCTTGGTATAGAATAACTTGGACACTTTTTAAATTATCTGGGCTATTATCTATCGATTATGCGATGCACCTGAGTGCAGGGAGGCGGTTACGATTGCAAAGACGATTTACTGGTCTTAGTTCTAAATAGATACATTTTACAATATAAATGCGGATTACAGCTTCAATATTAACTAAAGCAGTTGAGGGTCAAAACAAGTGGTCTGCTCTCGTTTTGGAGGTTGTCTTTAATTCCTTCTTGGATTGATGAAACAAAATAAAGATGTTAAAATATAGTTTAAATAACTTATAACTATAACTTGAGGTATAGGTACAGTCAACATCAATAGTATCTTCCTACACGAAGGCTGCAAAAATATGTGATACGCTCCTATGGCTCTCTTTGTGTAGGAAGATACTATTGATGCTGACTGTACTAGTTTGTTAAAATGAGATACAGGGAGAATGCCGCCTTTAAGAACGTTTGGCATATCTAAATAGGATTTTATTACATAGCGAATCTTCTGCTGGTACAGTCGCCATCAGATATATCGGAGCAGCCAAGATGGTCACAAATATCTGAACAACGCCTCTATTGTCAAGCCGATAAGGTGCTTGTTCAGATATTTTTGAGTACCGTGGCCGCTCTGATATATTTGATGGCGACTGTACGTAGACTACGTAGTACAGTAAAACTCGCTTAAGACGATTTTGAAGGGACCCAGCCAAAAATGCGTCTTAAACGGGAAAAAGTATTATGCGGGACTGTTCTGTCCTCATATTATTTATTCTGTGGTTTTCCAAAATTCACAAATGAAATCACACATTAAAAGCAACTATAAATTATAGTATTGTGGAACTGCAAGAGGCGGAACGACAGTCAAATTTAAGTACACAACACAGTCGCCATTGAAAACACGATAAAACAGGAAAATACAGTCACTCGACAGTTTCAGAGAATATAAATCATCTACGTCAAAGCGCCGAAGTTTATTGAGCTGACCTGAATAAATATCTCGGGAATCATAAATACTCTCAAACAAAAACGCAGGAGTTAAGTACAGTCCTCCTTGCTTATAAATGTTTGTTTTTATTATACATATTTGAACCTTCCTCCATTGAGATACAGGTGAAAATCGTACACATTTACTGTCGACTCATAGCAATTTGACCTTTATGTCATTCTGACACATGTCAAATTCCCGTAATTATAGTATAGATTTAAACGAATTTTCGGTGACGCTGACGAATAGGAGCTATTTAATCTAAGTCCACACTGTGTGTTTTAGCATTAATCTGGCGTATTTGCAAATAAAACTAATATTATAACTATAGCTATTAGCGCGACAAAGAAAACTGTGATTTTTCAACACCGTTGTTAAATAAAAGATACAGACGCTGTCATCATAACGTTATCTCGTGAATATCACGATATGTCGTTGTAGATCTAGAACTGTGCCGTTCTCGAGAACGTTCTCCGTTTACTATGAGGAATATTTCCGAGCTAGAACGTTTCCCATACAAAACGGAAAACGTTCTCGAGAATTTTCGACAATGGCACAACTCTCTATCTACTTGGAAGAAGTGACAATGACAAAATTGTCGTTACACCGTTATATTTTATAGAGTTAGGGCCGGTTGCACCAAACCGTCTGTTAACGTCAAAAGATCGATAAAAAAATTGTATGAACAGTTTGACACTTTTCTATGGGATAACAGCTCCGTCGCAATATTTAACGATGATGAGTCTGTTTATTGTGCGTGCTGCAACCCACCCTTAGTATATCCCACGAAAGTTTAAATTTAATACTTTGTAGAAGATTAATTTGTTTTATTGTGAAATTTCCAAATACTCTGTAATTTTTTCCAAATTTTTGTAAAGTTTCTATAGTGTGTACGCAGCTTTTCTAGAGTATAGCGGGAAGTTTACGTGCTCCTGCGCATTGGCGACAGGCCAGGGGACGGATGCGGGGGAGCGGATATCATTAAATTTAGTTGCGGTGCAGTGGTTGCACGCGGATCAATCATGGTGCCATAGCTTATTTATTACAGAATATTCTTTAAAATGGTGGTGCAACTAGCCCTAACCCCTAAGTCGTCCCACCATCTTCTTTTCGGTTTTCTGACTACAGCACTTTGCATATTTTGAAATTAAATTTTATTTTGGGGCTTAACTTTGAAATTTCTAATTAGTTGCCTCAACATATTTATATTTTGTTCATATGATAAAAGTCATATTTGTAACTCACTTACTCGGTAATAAAATAGGCGATAAAAGACACCTACTATCAATGAAACAGAAATTAATTTATTTGATAGAAATTAAACCCATAGCATTAACAATGTGAATAATTGCAATCCACAGACAAAGCCAGTAATAAACCGGTGTATCTCGATTTAATCATTAAATATAATTCATATAAATATAAAGTGCAGTGATCAGGCTGTTGCGGTAAAGCGCTGTGGAAGCAGTCCTCGTGTCGGGCTTCGATAATCCATTCACTGCCCTGATTACACAAAAAGGCTCATTTCCCTTCCAAATGTTACTGAGTTACGCCCTTTTTCATATAGATAGGAGTATTGTGTAGGTTAAACGAGAAACAATCTCGCCAATTGAATCATATTGACTGCGCTGCGTATATAAAAGCTATATGTATTATGTGTGTGTTTAAATTAATCTTTAATGGAGGTCAGAGAGTTATAATAGTTATAATACAGCCATAGAGCCATATAAGGGGTAGAGAGATAACTCATTAGTAAGTACGAGAAAAAACAAATGTTTATGTAGAAAAGATGCCTATAACTGTCCTAACATATATTACAGCTAATGAGAGTTTATGTGACAGCCTGACAGGTATAAAGATTGATTTAAATTTAAACTGATAAAAACGCAAGGAAAATTATAAAAGTAAGTCCCATTTTTTTTTTATATATATTATGAGGTATAAAAACACTCAGCAGCACAATGATGGCAGCAGATATCGTGTGGATAGCCGGACTTAAGAGTCGCCAGGACGCTCGCGTTCCCATACAAACGTAGTTTAGCTCTCATTTTAAAACGACATGCTTTAGAACCACGAAATTTGGCATGGGCATTCTAGTAGTACAGATCTATGTCGGTAATTCGTTTTCGTTGCAAAAAATTGTAATATAAAGAAAATACAGCCAGATACAGATTTACATACAAAACTTATTTTTGCTATATTTTCTTTGTATTACAATTTTTAGCAACGAAAACGAATTACCGACATAGATCTGTACTGCTAGAATGCCCATGCCAAATTTCGTGGTTCTAAAGCATGTCGTTTTAAAATGAGAGCTGAACTACGTTTGTATGGGGACGCGAGTTCACGCGAGCGTCCTGGCGACTCTTAAGCTTTAGACTAAATTCCTGAATTCTGCTACTCGATGAGGTAGGGTTACCTACTCTTGATCTATTTGTATAAAATTACAGTTGCCGCCATTTTATAGCTCGTGGTACGATAATTTCAACCATCTTGTCACGTTATCCGCGCGATACTATGTCAATTCGTGATAATGACATATCTATCATTGTTGTAAATTGTACGCCAAAACCCTGGCGCCACACATACTACTAAGTCCATAGTCTACGATTCGCAACTAGATGTATTTCTGCAATGCTCTTTCAATGGCAACCTGCCAACTCAATGGAAAGTTCAAGGATTTTTATTAACAGTCGTGAATTAAAATATGAATCGTGATCTAACACGTTTATAGAGGACTTTAATAAAATGTTCTTTGTACAGGAAATAACTATTAAAACCCGTTAATCGATTTTATTGTACCTAGTTATAAAACAGCTATTCTGGTGAACATGATTTAAATTGCATTGTCTCTCGGCCAGCCTTTGTTTTTTTACAGGGAAAAGTTCGATGTGAATTTGTTTTTTTTTAATGCTTATAAATGAAAAAAATTTAATTGCTGTAAGCATGCCAAGACAGTTATAAACAATTATCGATGTTGGCGTAATAGAGTTTACGCTAACACTACTGAGATATGGTACCATCGGGTTCAAAAATGCATGGGCAATTTATGAATGAATTCATTGATAAATTGGCCATGCAATTATGAACCCGATGGTACATTGCGCTATGCGCACCACCATTGGTACAGTGAGCAGCAAAAGTAGCTAAACGGGTGAGGTATTCAAAATGACCTACAAGCGTTCATATTCCTTTAACAATAAAGTCCTGTACAGCTTATTTTGCACACCTGAACCGCTTAGTTACTTCTGCTGCTGACTGTACATATATCTCACACCATAGGTTTTCTTTTTAGGGTTCCGTAGCCAAAATGGCAAAAACGGAACCCTTATAGTTTCGCCATGTCCGTCCGTCCGTCCGCGGTCTAGCGCAGTGACCGTTAGCACTAGAAAGCTGAAATTTGGTTTGAATATGTGCATTAACTAAGCCGACAAAACGGTAGAATAAAAACGCGAAAAATATATTTTGTTAGGGTACCTCCCGTACACGTGAAGTGGGGGGCGAAATTTTTTTTCGTTCCAACCAAGTTGTATGGGGTATCGTTGGATAGGTCTTTTAAAAAGAATCAGGGTCTTCTAAAACAGTTTTTGGATAAAACTAATACTTTCGGTAATAATAGCTCCGAAAGTTTAAAACAGGGCGTCCCTCCCATCTAACTTTTGAATCGTGTGTCCTAAAATTTTGAAAAAAATCATGAAACTGAGGCCTAATGAGTACCTTCAATGAAAACTATATTGAAATAAATCGGTTGAGCTGTTTTTGAGTTATCATTCAAAAACCCATAGTGAAAAGACGTAAGTAAAAATGACGTAAGCGCCGCCAAATTTCCCGTAATAAACGACCTTTTGAATTAATGGTCTAAGTTTACGGAACCCTACACTGAGCATGGCCGACATGCTCTTGGCCGGTTTTTTATTTTTGGTTAACCCTAAGTGTTATGAACCGCTTAGCTAGTTCTGCTGCTGACTGTACATATATCTCACACCATAGGTTTTATTTTTTATTTTTGGTTAACCCTATGTGTTAGAAAGAGAGTTCCGCTTACAAATTGTAACTTGTAGCTTTATTAAATAGGCTACAGTTCCGTCTTATTTCTGTTGTTCTTGTACGCGTACGTCATGAAACTCATGAATAGGCTATGTACTTAACTATATGTTCTAACACTCACCAGTATCTCCGACGGCCTGGCTAAGGGTGTTCTCCGTGACGGGCCGCAGAGCTTCCACAGCACTGATGTAACCCAGGCGGTCGGCGATGGCGCAAGCGGTCTGTCCGTTCTGGATAACATGACATAATTTCCGTAAACACAAAACTTCCGTAAGGCTCAGACACATTAAATAAATAAACTCGGTCTGCGCCGGTTAGCCAACGCGAATGGCTCATGAATAAGCTCCTTGTTATGGAGCGAGACATGTCGAGCAATACTCGACTTAAAAGACGTGAGTTACCCGAGTTTATTTATTTAAAACATGATATAATATTACAGAGAATATTGACTTCACTTTCCAAGAACAAATGCCCGAGCTACTGTGACAAATACTCAAATCCTGACCTGTTGACACCAAATGTTGGGACCAAATCTCAAGTAACCCTTTCAAACGGTCCACTCGTCTTCTAATAATCGGTGAACACACAAAATAGCAACAATAACAACATAGATCCCGATTCCCGACGAATTGAGAACCTCCTCCTGCGAAGAAGTCGGTTGTCAACTCCTCGATAAAAGCGGTATCTTCCTGACTACCTATATAATGGGACCCACTGACTATGGGCCTGACGATATTGGCCTGTCAGTTGTTCGGAGCTGTCAAATTTTTGTTCTAACTGACAGGCCGATATCGTCAGGCGGATTGATAGTCGGTGGGCCCCCTAATAGAAGCGTAAGCGCCAGCCGCCAAATGGTACTTTTTGATCGAATCAAAGGGACATAAATATTTACTTCCAAATTAAAACTGGAACTAATTTAGCACAGGCAGTCTGTCTGTTCTGTATACAACGAAATGACTGGGCATATGGTGGCACGTTTCACGAATGTTCAAGTACAGTCAGCTGTAGAAATAGCTAAGCGGGCAAGGTGTTCAAATTGATCTTCGGTCGACTTTATTGTCATAAACATAAGAGTGAATGTAATTTTGAATACCACACCCGCTGCGTTACTGACTGTACCTATCCGTGAATCTTCAATTAGATAAAACATAACTACTTGGTCGTTCTTGCAATTACGCATATTCCGATAAACATCGTAAATATCATAACGAGAATGTTAATAAAATTTTAACGATAATACCTATTGATAGGTACCCGACATAATCGTTAATTTGCTGATAGTTGAGAAGGACAACGAAATCAGTATTATAAATACAATGTATTTTATTGTATTACTCGAATAACTGTAAACAAACTTTTATTTGCCCATAAACAGTCCATACATAGTTACACTGTATATTGCAATCTTATGAACATTGTTTGTACAGACCTCAAGCTGAATATGGTATTGATATGGGATTATTTATAAAACATAATTACCACAGTATAAGTAAGGTGGTCTATTTGACCAGTAACCCGTCTACGAACAAATAAAAAATCACTTTGGCAATTCAAACTACGGACGCAGGGCTGTACCATGCAACGGTAGCATCCCTTATTGGCTACGTTTCCCCCGAGATGAGAGAGGATGTGTTGCGGAATAATGTGTTTATGAAATCCAATAGAATCACTTCATTTGTTTATCCTCGCACAAAGCAGCTCTATGATTGGTTCTTAACATCATTTCTCGCAACGCATCTTCACTCATCTCTAGTGGAAACGCAGCCATTTCACTGCATATCCTCGCTAAAATTGAAACAAGCGCCGGTAGGGTTAGCAATTCGGATCCGAAATGTACAAAATTATTCGGATCTGGATCCGGATCCACGGATCTTCCTATACATTTCAGATCCGTCGTGCAAACCCTAAGCGCCAGGTTTCAGATAAAGAGGTGAAGGAATGAACTAAGTGCCGTTAAAGTTTTTAAGACTATTGACTATAATTGTGGTGAGTTTACAAAATGCTTATATTTCTTCATGGAATATAAGTAAAGTATTGTTACTTTATGTAATTAGTACTTACAGCAGACAGTGCGTTTGGATCAGCATTGCTTTTGAGCAGTAGTTGGATGATGAGGGTGTGTCCTTGTTGAGACGCTTGGTGCAGAGGTGTAAACCTGGACAGAATATAGTATACAAGTCAGTTTCGTTTTCGATACAACTGATACCTTAAAGTTTTTACCACTGAATGTACTTTTAGATGGAGAGATGTCTGAGGAATTTATGTAATGTAATGTAAAAACTCTTTATTGTACAAAAACAAGTCAAACACAATATAATAATAGGAAAACGCAAGTACAAAGGCGAACTTATCCCTTTAAGGGATCTCTTCCAGTTAACCTTTGAGTAGATGAGAAAAGAAGTAAATAAAGGTAGACAAATGCGGCAACATGTACAACATGGTACGAGAAAGATAGATACTATACGATACATAAATACAAAATTATAGGATAAGGATAAGCATATATATTACACCAGAGAGGAGTGAAGAGACAATAATAATAATAACAGAAAAGGAACATCTAAGACAAATACAAAACAATAGCAACAAATTAATTAATTAATATTTCATAGGCTTGCGTTTAAAACTGATCTAAGCTTCTAAAAACATTTGTTGCTTATCCAGTTCTATAATTAACCGTGTTGGGCAACGTATTGCCTACTTAACGGATTTCAGAACGTCTCTGCAGCCATATAAAGTGGCTAGGTGTAACAATAAAATAATAAGACTGCACTCTAGTTGTAACGTTAACGCCCATGAAAAGTTTATTTATAAAGGAACTTTAATCTGTTGAAGTAAGGTCTATATTTAAATAGTAGTTTTAATTACCCATGCTGTGCTCCTGCTGTGACGTCAGCATCCGCGTGAGAATCGCCTCATGGGCCACCAATACTAACGTGGCTTAAATAGTAAACCTTAATCCATTGACATAAGGTCTATATTTTACTAGCAGTTCTAATTACCCATGTTGAGCTCTGGCTGTGCTGTCAGCGCGCGTGCTGTTACGTGATATCAAGGATGAGCCGCGGCATGTAAGGTGTGTATAGTCATTAACCTTCCTCTAAAAGTGAACCTTCAACCGTTGATATAAGGTCTACTTACCCATGCTGAGCTCTCGCTGTGACGTCAGCGCGTGCTTTGACCAGTGCATGTGCTGCCGCGTGATGTCCGTGGTGAGCCGCGGCATGTAAAGCGTATAGCCATCCGTCACCTGGAGCCTTTGTCTAAAAGTGAACCTTTGAGGCATTGAAATAAGGTCTATATTTACCCGTGTTGAGCCCTCGCTGTGACGTCAGCGCCTGCTTCGACCAGCGCGCGTGCTGCGGCGTGATGTCCGTGGTGAGCCGCGGCGTGTAAGGGCGTGTAGCCATCGCGGGTGCGCGCGCCGCATTGCCCGCCGGCGGCTAGCAGGGCTTTTAGCACGGCCGTGCGACCTTCGGAGGCGGCTAGATGCACTGGAGTTAGACCTGAACAAATAACCAAACTGATTTAAGAATTCGAATCAAACATTAAAAAATTTCAGGACTTAATGAGAGGAAGATAGAGGACCGATCTTTTTCAGTAAATGCGTACTTATAGTCTATATCTTTCTTTACGCCTATATGAGACGCTACGATAACAAAAACAGGTCTTAATGAGACTTATATCGAAATAGCTAAGTAATCATGTAATGGCCAAAATTAGGATTACGGATTGGATATGTATTTTTTTAAAGTAAGTTTTAAGTACCTACTTGCACCACAATATGCAGCATAGGTATCACATGAGATGAGAAATACCCACGATTTAGCAAAATAATCTAACTTACCATTGCTAGCCGGCACGTTGACATCAGCTCCCCTCTCGATCAGCATCTCCACGCAGTCCTCATGACCTTCCTGCGCCGCCATGTGCAGCGGTGTGAACCCGGCCTTAGACTTCACGCTCGGGTCCGCGTCTGCAAACGAATTCACTTTATATCGAAGCAATAAGGTTGGAAATTAAGTTAAAATTCTCAACAGTAATGACTGACCCGAAAGACATCACATCAATAGTATCCACAGAATTAAGTGGCGACTGAGTTCAAAACTCTGTGTCCTTCTCTCTTGCCGTGGCGGTGCAAGTGTGAAAGAGAAGTTTTATGACCTCAGTCGCCACTTAATTCTGCGGATACTATAGGGGTGAGGATTTAACGGAAGCAAATAACTCTGTGTATACTTTTAAAGTTCACTTCCATTCAATTAACACTTGACACACCAGATTTCAAGATACGCATATTTTACCTTTTGCGTAAGCAAAATTGCATTCTATGTCACTGAACTATAATTGAAGGTCCGTTGGGGATACTAACTAAACTTCAAAATTTCTGTTGTAGAATGTATAAGTAATGGCACATTATACACGCAAACGAAACTGGAACAGAAAAGAGCCGCTATAAAGAAAGGTGAAATGAAAATGACTAGTTAATTTGGGTAAAAGTTTAATTACAAATATGTATGAATCATTTCTAATTAAGTAGTTAAGTAGATCATTAGATATAGTGTCAATATAGTCAGTTACATTTTGCATTCCTCAGGCCATTATTTTTAAGATTGAGTCACTGTCAAAGCTCGTGAAAGCTAACAAATCTATGAGTTACATTTAAACATGGTTTATGATTTTTGACTACTTACATAAACACCATTCTATTATAATCTCTATTCTAACAGCAATACGAACTACATTAAGAGTCGCCAGGACGCTCGCGTTCGCATACAAACGTAGTTCAGCTCTCATTTTAAAACGACATGCTTTAGAACCACGAAATTTGTCATGGGCATTCTAGTAGTACAGATCTATGTCGGTAATTCGTCTTCTTTGCTAAAACTTGTAATACAAAGAAAATACAGCCAGATACAGATTTACATACATAACTTATTTTTGTTGTATTTTATTTGTATTACAATATTTAGCAACGAAAAGTAAGTTTTTAGTTTTAGGTTAATTTTATTTTGTGACTATATATTGAATAAAATGCAACGAAAACAAATTACCGACATAGATTTTTACTACCAGAATGCCTATGCCAAATTTCGTGGTTCTAAAGCATGTCGTTTTAAAATGATAGCTGAACTACGTTTGTATGGGGACGCGAGTTCACGCGAGCGTCCTGGCGACTCTTAAGCTCAACAAATAAAAGGCAGTTCAAAACCAAGGTAAAGTGCAACGTAAAACCAACTCTATTCCAATAAGTTGTAATTATAAACGTATATAGATGTCATATACAAAGGAAAAAGTTATTCAAAGCCTCCGGTGCCCAAGGCTGGGATCGAACCAGCGTCTTCTGCATTCCAACCAACCAACTTCGCCACCTGGCCATGACAGCACCGGTCGAATTTTCCCGTGTATATGCAATCTTTGTAAGCTAAGGCGCATTAGGACCAATCAGAATATTGATTAAAAATAATTTGATTTGTTCTTTCAGTTCTAATCCAATAACTATACTTACCATGTTCAAGCAGGGCAAACGCGATGTCGGGGTGGTTGTGGCGACACGCGATGTGCAGCGCCGAGTGTCCGTTCTTCGCCAGCGAGTGTGGGGAGGCACCTGCAAAGGGATCTAGCTTACACTACCGTAGCGACTAGCTGTGCGGGGGGAAATTACTTTATCTAGCTTTAGTCCAGACGGTATGTTAGAGAGAATTATATAACAAGTAATTAATGAAGGGAATCAATACGAATTCTTTTGGTTTTTTTTACATACCTACTAAACTTATTAGGGTTCCGTATTTGACATAAAAAGGCTGAAGTTATTATTTCGCCATTCGAAAAATAAATTCTAAAACGATGACGAATGGTTTTTAAAAGTTTTAAACGTGTCAGTATTTTGTGATGCTTTGGTATTTTAAACATCTGGTAGAAGCTATCGAAAGCAAAACACAATCAAAATACACTTATCATACGTAAATATATCACAAATATTCAATACATAGAGACATTGTATCTCTATCTATGAATTTTGAATGTGTGTAGCGATACTTAATGTAATGTACCTCATACTTTAACAATGTGTATGTGTAAATTTTTTACAAAGCAGTATTTCTAGCATAATCTGTAAGGCGTCACAATGCCTCTTCGGTGTTTAGAGTAATCCATAAGTGTGCTTCAAAATGGACCCTATATCAACATAATACGAACCTTTATCCAATAGACGCAAAGCTACATTGGGATGCCCATCCCATAATACGTTGCCATGTGTAAATAGCATTTGCAACCTAATTTCCAGTAATTTGTAAGGTAATTAATATGTCTCACGAAACTTTAAATTTAATAATTTGTAAGGCGTCATTGAGCCCTGTTTAGTGTCAGAGTAAGTTATACCTACAGGTGGGAAATGGACCCTTTGATATTGCAATACAAACCTTAGGTATTCAAAGCTTCCAACCGAATTTGTAAGGTCTTGTCCAGTGTTTAAAGTATTTATGTGTGCTTAAAAATGGACTCTAATACGAACCTTTATCCAACAGAAGCAACGCGATATCCGGATGTCCATAGTAAGTGGCCATGTGTAGCGGCGTGATGTGGCTCTTCCCCGGCGCGTCGGGTTGCGCGCCCCTGGCCAGCAGGAGGCGGGCTACTCCGATGTCGCCATACTTCGCTGCGAGGTGCAGGGGTGTGAAACCTTTGCGGGTCTCGGCTTCGATCGGCGCGTTGTTGTCAAGTAGGATGGAGGCTACTTCTTCTTTGCCTGAAATTAATACAGTTAGAGTTAATAGTGTGTTATTATATAAATTGTATACATTTTAGTAAGAGGTAACATTAACTGCTACAACTTTGCCTGCGATGCACAATGTTGCCTGCCTTGAAAAACAAAGTTTTCATCACCAAACAACTACTTAATATTTTGACAAAACACGGGACTTAATAAAAAAAAAAAAAAAAAATAATGAAAAAATAATAATAAAATAATGAGTGAAAATCGTGTGAGTTTAAATCAGTAAACTACTTAATATATCTTTTTCCTGAGAAATCGTTGCTTCCTCCTATCTCAGGAATAGCTGTTTGGTAACAAAAACCATGTTATTCAAGCCAGGCAAAGTTGTGCATCGTAGGCAAAGTCGTAGCAGTTGACGGTAAGCGTAAATACAGCTGATAATATGAATGGTTAACTCGGTAATTGTATCAAATTGCCGCAAAGTCGCCTGTAATATTTCGTTACCGAAAGTTACTCTCCCTTTTAAGAAATCTTTCAATGAACATGACTCAGAGTAATGGTTTAATGTTTTAATTTTTTTAAGGTTTTAGGAATCTGGTTTGTTCCGAATTCTTCAACTAGTACATTACCTTCTTTAGCAGCGATGTGTAGCGGCGTGTAATGGTCCTTCGTGGCGGCGGCGACATCGGCGCCATGTTGCAGTAACAACGCAGCGATGTCGCCGTGTCCCAGCCGAGCGGCCACGTGTAGAGGGGTCTGCTCTTCGCGAGCGCGTGCTTCCACCTGAAGGTGACAAAACAAATGCTATAAGTATTTAAGTCAGTTGCGGACATTGCTATTTTTTGAAATTGGCTGTACATCAAACCATTCAAATTGTTTTAATTTGTACACATTTTTAAACAAATAATTAACGTTGGTAAGTATGTGGTTTACGAAAAGGCAGCGACGAAAGCGCAATAGCATGCGATAACCATTCGAAACTGAGCGGGCGTAAATATTTAGAATTTCTTCTCCTTCTACAAGTTCTACGTCGAACCCGTAATACTCTCCATCCTGGACGACTTGTTGCCTTCCTAAGGGAACCTTTTAATAAAACAAGAGAAGGAAGCGTTTGTTCAAGTATTTATAACTAACCTTTGCATTATTTCTGAGTTAAACTCGTACGAGATCTCCGATCCGATTTGCAAAGGGGTTTCGCCTCGCGCCGTGCACGCATCCGCTTCCGCTCCCGCTCCTATTAGTACCGGTGCTATGTATTGCTGATAACTCGGATAACGTCCATATATGATCTACCTTAGCATTATTCCGCAACAAAACTCGAACGAGATCCGTCTGATGTGCCCTCGCCGCCAAATGCAAAGGCGTTTCGCCTCGAGCGGTGCACGCGTCCGCTTCCGCTCCCGCTCCTACTAGCACTAGGGCGATATTCATGCAGCCCATGAACGAAGCGACGTGGAGGGGTGTCAAGCCGGATTCCGTGGTCGCAGATTTACCTGAAAAAAAAATTGTTAGGCAAGTTTACCTGATTTGACACGTATGTTTACCGATCAGCGTTCGTTTTTGACTATTTGTATTTTTTTTATAAATAATTATTAATTTTATCCCATAATGAGAAATGGGGAATATTTCATAAAGGTGCAATGCAATTCGAATCGAATAGCAACATTTGACATGTCATCATCATCACTGATTAGGCTGGTTTCTTATTATTAAGGTCGGTTGCACCAAACCATCTCTCAACGTCATCTTCCTCGTTAAAATTTTCTTGTAAAACAGCTCCGCCGCCATATCGTTGATCAGTCTATTACTTGTGCTTGCCGCATTAAAATTCCAATTGACCAGAAGAGTATTTGTCCACTCTCAAAGTTAGAATACTTACTAGCACCATATTTGAGCAGCAACTCCACGACCTTCAGCCGATTTTTCTTGCAAGCAATGTGTAAAGGAGTGAAGCCGTTCAGAGCTCGGGCGTTTGCATCTGCGTTTCTGTCAAGAAGCAGTTTTGCTACCTGCGGACATAATTCAACTCTAATTTAGTAAATATAAGGTAGATTTTTCATTGAAAAACTACAGGCTACTGCGAATTTATAGATATTTTTACTACGAGCGTGTCTAAGCTCCCAAATAGTCGGTGATTGTGTTCTCTGCATATCGATCGGCTGCTATTTTTAAGGGATTCTATAGGATACGATAAACGAGTAAAAACAATCGCAGATCACAATACAAATCACAATAGCAAACAAAAAAATCATCTTGTTGGGTTATGCTTTGGCAATGTCGAATCCATACAGTCATACGCTACAGACTACAGAGTCTTTTGACCTCAGAAATTGGTTCCAAACCATTTAGACCTCAGAAAATTATTCGAAACCATTATAATCAGTGGATTGTTATCCTCATTACAACACAGTTTTGGGAATCATAATGGCTATTGTAGCCATAAAATGATTCTTTTTAATTTCCTTTTTACTTACTTTGACGTGCCCACAATGTGCGGCGACATGTAGAGCAGTCAGATAGTCAACTGTGACGTCATCTATCGGAGCGCCCTCTGTGAGGAGGACTTTGGCCGTCTCCACGTGTTCGCCCTGGACGGACATGTGGAGAGGCGTTAGCCCATTCTGAAATTAAAACAAACATTTGTATATATTATCTTTGTAAATAGCCATCAATAAGTTAGTTGCAATTAGACCTCCATCTAAGAAACATGTATTTTTCTGTCACTGTTTCTACTTAAAAAATTGAGCTGATTTGAAAGCTTGCGAAAAAAGCTTGGCGTGTCCTGAAGTCCTGATCGCGCGCAGTGTAGAGGGGTAAGACCATCGCTCGTCACAACGGCTATGTTTGCTCCTGAAATCGTATTGTTATACTAAGCTCTACCTTCGTCTTGCTGGTGACGGACGCGCCATGTTGGAACAGTCGCAACACAACATTGCTGTGTCCAGATCCAGATCGCGCGGCGCAGTGCAGAGGGGTAAGACCACCGCTCGTCACAGTGGCTATGTTTGCTCCTGAAATTGTATTGTTATACTAAGCTCTACCTTCGTCTTGCTCGTGATGGGAGCGCCATGTTGCAACAGTCGTGACACGACGTTGCTGTGTCCTGATCGCGCGGCGCAGTGTAGAGGGGTAAGACCATCGCGCGTCACAGCGGCTATGTTTGCTCCTGAAATTACAATATAGGATTTATAGCTAACATGGTCACTAATTTCGTGATACGTAAGTGTGACTAAATATCGGAAAATCGAAACCACAAATATACATAGCCTCTATTTAATGTGTATATCAGTAACAGAAGTCTCCACCAATAGATCGATCATAGGCAGCCGTCCCCACTTGCCAGCGACGTGCATGTGTGATATGTTAGCTAGCCACTAGTAATGCTTTAGCCACCGACGTTTCTATATAAATAGTAGACACATGACCCCCTAGTATGGACTTAAACCGGACTAAGCAAAGTGTAAGTGTAATCTAGAACAATCCTTACCATTCTCAACCAGTAGATCGACCATAGCCAGCTGCCCCCACTTGCTAGCGACGTGTAATGGTGTTATATTGTGTTTGGCCGCTCGGCCAGAGTCGGCACCAGCCGCTAATAAAGCCTTGGCCACACCGACGTTGCCGTAGTGGGCGGCTATGTGAAGCGGTGTGAATCCGGACTTAGAACAGGCGTCGGGGTTGTGCTCGTTCTGGAAAATGAAATAAATTCTCATATAAAGAATAAAGCCTGTTATGTTTCGTGGGGAAATGTGTTTTAAAATAATGACAACCCGATAAGGATAAACATATAAAGATATGCGTAGGTGGTGCTGCAATAGTTTAAAAAAATCTTCTCATTGAATGCACGAATCCGAAGACACCCTATGCTGTAATAAAAGACGACTAACATTTAGAGAATTGCATCAAACTTTGAACCAAGTGTAATCCGTGCATTTTTAAGCTCATTGGCATACTTAGAGGTTTTAAAATCATGCCACGATGAAGATAAATAATAAATCATTATAGCTGGCGGCTTAGCATGACATGCGTTGTCGCGCGCGACTCCACACTTCGAGTCGCGCCTGAAGTATGGAGAGTTGCGCCGCAACGTTAGTCATGCTAGACGTAATGATCTTTATAGATAAACAAAATGTATTTGTTATTAAAATTGCAAGCAGATTCCCTGATACTTACTTCAAGCAACAATGTGACAGCCTTGACGTCATTATTCTTAGAAGCAATGTATAGGGCGGGGAGAGATTATTTCCTCCTCATATCCGACTCCAGCAGTTCGGCCACCACATAGTTGTGGCCTTGCTGTATCGCCACAGCTAAGGGATAAAATAATCCCTAGGAGTTACTTACTTCTAGCAACAGTGTGGCAGCTTTGACGTCATTCTTCTTAGCAGCAATGTGTAGTGCGGGGAGGCGCACTTTCCCCCTCGTGTCTGACTCCAGTAATTCGGCCACCACACGGTCGTGCCCTTGCTGCATGGCTACAGCTAGGGGGGTGAAGCCATCCTGGAACATATGATGTGCGAGTTAAAAACAACTGTCAAGTGGAATAACGACTTAAGAGTCGCCAGGACGCTCGCGTTCCCACACAAACGTAGTTCAGCTCTCATTTTAAAATGACATGCTTTAGAACCACGAAATTTGGCATGGACATTCTAGTAGTACAGATCTAGGTCGATAATTCTTTTTCGTTGCTAAAAATTGTAATACAAAGAAAATACAGCCAGCAGTTACAGCTTTACATACAAAATTTATTTTTGCTATATTTTCTTTGTATTACTATTTTTCGCAACGAAAACGAATTACCGACCTAGATCTGTACTATTAGAATGCCCATGCCAAATTTCGTGGTTCCAAATCATGTGGTTTTAAAATGAGTGCTGAACTACGTTTGTATGGGGACGCGAGTTTACGCGAGCGTCCTGGCGACTCTTAATAGAACTACGATTGCTTTTTATAATGAAGTAAAAAAAGTTTAAGCATAAAATGAAAAGGTTTAAATCCCTAGATTCAAAAATTGATAGATATTCATTAAGGAATCTGTGACCTTATAATTTTACAATCGATGTTTTTTTACTTGATTTTCCAAAAGAATCTCGCTTCTCGCTCCGTCTCCCTCATCGATGAAAGTCTTGATTCCCTTGCCTAATCTTCTGTTTAATTATGGTCCGCCACTTATTTCAGTCTAAGTAACAGTATAGAGCCAGCCACGCCTTTGGACTTGCTAGGCATTTTACAATATACTGTTATTGACTACCTACAAGTTAGACACTCTGTGGACACTTTACCTCAGTGGCTAGCGTCTGACTAGCCCCCGCAGCCAGCAGCATCTTCACACAACCAGCGTGGTTCTCCTGCGCCGCCATATACAACGGCGTAAAGCCGGCTGCGGACTGCGCGTCTGCCTTCGCGCCTGCGCCGAGCAGCGCCCGCGCTACCGGCTCCTGGCCCGCGAGGCATGCTATGTGTAGGGCTGTGTTGCCTGAAATGTATAAAGTCAAATGTTAATTTCGACGCCCAGAAAAGAAACATAAGGGAACTTCGACACGAAAATGTAAAAAAATCTGCCATTAATTTCGCTCGCTCAAATAATATCGCGGGAGTCGTGTATCGTCACACTCCACAGACCTTAATC
Source organism: Pammene fasciana (assembly GCA_911728535.1). Lineage (NCBI taxonomy): Eukaryota > Metazoa > Arthropoda > Insecta > Lepidoptera > Tortricidae > Pammene > Pammene fasciana. The sequence continues at coordinate 6,626,777 of OU452295.1, forward strand.
ACACTCCTACTTCCAAGTAGAAGGTTAACCTACATATACAGGCTTAACAAAAATACTGGTGATCCGTTTAAGGGCATTTTTGGTATGGTATTGCAAGTAAGAAAAACTAAAAGAAAAAATTTTTTGGCCCGAAAAAAAAATTTTTTGTACCTATATGGGACAGCCGGCCAACCCTCCATAAAATACCAAAAATTTTTTTTTTACTTTTTCCTAATTAGAATACGATACCAATTATGCCCTTAAAAGGATCACCAGTATTTTTGTTACACCTTGTATAGCTTTTGCTTGCTGGCATGTTCGATTTTATATTTTCACTTCAGTAATCACAATTCTAATATTAAGGGGTTATCATTATTTGCCACTGCAACGGCGATATTGTTGTTCTACCATTCTATCTACCAGCTTTTCTTTGGTTAAGTTAAATGCCTGTTCCCCTCTGATTTGAAAACAGCTGGCGTCGCTTTCGTAAAACGACCTGCACCAATTCTCAGGATTTTGATGGTGAAGGGCAACACTTTAGGCAGGCTTTACATGATGGGCCATCATAGGGACGCAGCTATACGACGGAACGGATCGCAATATCGTTAGCTCCCTCTAACGCTTAGCTGCGTCCCTATGATGGCCCATCATGTAGAGGAGCCATTAGGGAACAACATGGAAGACACTTAGATCGGCCAGTCACCTTTCTTTGTAGCCGCGTCCACAATAGCTCCTCGTTTGAGGAGCTCCTCGACCACGGAAATGTGGCCATCTTTAGCTGCCAGGTGAAGCGCATTCAGGCCATTCTGGAATAAAATGAAATCATGTTTAATTATTTTTGTATTAACCATCCTCTCAATGATATTCCTTTAATGTGGACTATACTATGGCTCTAATCAACATTCAATTAGAGAAAAAATATATGCGTTTATTCATTTGTTTTTCTACGATAGCTGAACAAAAAACATTGGTATGAACATTTGTACAGACGGTAATAATAAATAAGAGACAGTTTTGTAAGTATTTGGAGCGGTGTGGAGAAGCTCCTGATGCACTCAACAAAAATATTGTTATTGAAAATGAAACCTTGGTTTATCACCATGATTGAAAGACTAAACAAGTTACCTGTGCAGTTTTTTTTTTCAATCTCCAGGGTAATACCATACTTAGGGTGCTTTTACGGCCTTTTCCAGTATTATTGAGGCGTACAAATAAATACTGGGACATTAGCTTTTAGCAATTAAGCTTAAATATTTTTGAACAGTTGTATATCATTATTCATTCATAGTTATGGAAAGATATTTAAAAAATCTGAAGAATAAAAATAACGAAATTGCAACAGGAATTATGCTTCAGAACCTTCTAATCGGCAAGGGTGCTACTCTTTGACCAAAGTTAGAAACTGATAACCGCTTCCCCTGTTATTCAGCCCTAACTTTTGAGTACTAATTCTCATTCTCTAATGTTAAAAAACAACTATGTACCTAAGTTCACTAGCACTGATAGGCAAATGGTGGCTCAAGTAGATGGAAATTATACGGCTTCGAGTATCTGATCTAGTTAGGGAAATGGTTTAATAGCACAGACAAGCGCAAACAGTAAGAGCACTTGGCCAAAAACTGATTAACATTTTGCTTAACCAGATAAGTGACATCATGGCATGGATAGGTCTGTAACTCATTCATTAGAAATAGATGCTGAAAATATGGTTTTTGGTGCGCAATAACGTAACTACTGTAAAGCAAGTTAAAGTGATTCAAGTTAGTGTTCGAATGCATGACCTATAAAATTCTACAACAAAAGACACACACTGTCAAAAACTAATAGTCTCTACAAGAGTGTGCTATTTTCAAATTAATTATGGCTACTAAGTAGCACTTAAATGGGTTGTCCCCTGATTTAATTAAGATGATTTTGACCTATTGTTAACAAAACTACCATCGTCCGCTCGCCATTGATAGCTTAGTCTCATTCTAGGACCATTTAGACTCATACCCTAGTGCCTAGAACGTCGCGGTTTCATACGAGTTTCCTCTCACGAATACTCCGGCAGCGCTTTTCCTATCTAGGTTTTCTTGAGCCACCAACGTGGTAAAAAAAATAACTTTATTACATTTTTTTCAAGCGTTTGTAGTAAAAGTGAATCCTCTGTTATCGAATGCTAAGCTGCCATGATAATGCACATTTTTCAGACTGCTGCACCGCGGAAAGAAATTGCAGTTGGAATAATACTTCATTAAAATACTTTACTAATGATCATATCTTCATATCGCTACACAATACCGTGCATATTTAACTTTAAGCATTGTATTTAATAGTTAACAGGTTTAGATAATTCAAGAGTAGCGATCTATTTTTTGCCCGTATACTGCAAAATAAAGGCTCAAGAGCACTGAAAAAGTGTCACGATCTTAAACGATGTAGTACCGTCAAGACTGGCAGCTTTGCCAAGGGTTACTGACTTTGCCACCAGCAGAGTGCATAAGGTAATCCTTTCATACCACCGACAACGTATATTTTTTAGTGTTGTGCCTACTTTTAGTAGAAAATATGGTTATCAATTGGCAAAATTATTATGAATGAGACAACACCACGGCAACCATTTTCTTACCATTTCAGTTCCAAATTCGTCACTCACATAATCATAAAAGTTAGTGCTCAAGAACTTTAAAAAGTTTAGAGTATAAACAACGCATCCAGGTACGTAAATTTTAGATATTATGTTATTTAAATGGTAAGGAATGAATTGATTACCTTATAAATGCCGTAGTGTTTGAATTGAGTCCGATAATTGTTTTGGCAAAGTCACCAGACCACGCCGACTAATATGGGGGGGCAGCTTTGCCATGTTTTGTAGCGGCCTAGGGTTGGTACACAAGCAAAAAATTTAAATTACATTTTTCATAAGATAGATACTTTTTAGGGTTCCGTAGCCAAATGGCAAAAAACGGAACCCTTATAGATTCGTCATGTCCGTCTGTCTGTCTGTCCGTCCGTATGTCACAGCTATTTTACTCGGAAACTATAACACGTATCATTATCAAATTTTTACATAAAGTGTATTGTGTGTGCAGCTTCTTAGTTTTGTAGAGAAATTGCAAAAAAAAAATTTTTAGGGGGCACTCCATATGTGTAAGTAATTGTCAAAAAATTTTTTTTGCCAAATATCAACATGATGCACATCAATCGATAGGTCTCTAAAAATAACAATGTTCAAATAACCGAGGTTTCTTTGAACATTTTTTGATTAAGTGGATATTTTCAGAAATAATCGCTCCGAAAGTCATAAAAATTGTGTCCCCCCCTGTAACTTTTGAACCGTAAATCCAAATATTATGAAAAAAACCAAGAAGATACACCTTTTAATATTCTTTCAACCAAAAATATTTTGAGCATTACCGGTATAGGCGTTTTTGAGTTATCTCCAAAAAACTACGAACTTAGGCAGATATGTATAATGACCTATTTATCACTTGGTCCATAACATATACAGAGTGTATGTTTTGTTTAAGTAAAAAAGAAAACTCAAAGTTAACTGTGACATACTTATTTTATTGGTAATAATTACTACATATACCTAAGTGTTTTGTTTCGATAATACTTTTGTTAAGAGGCGACGAGGCAGTTCGTGCCGAAGCCCTTTTATAAATGTCTATCGTCAAGTTTAAATAGGTACCTAGGTAATCACAATTATTTACGAGTGGACCTGTGATAGGCCTCTTAAAGAGTTTTCTATGTTTCGTTTTTGATAATATTTTAATTAAGGTGTCTTTTATGTTTTTCCTGAGTACTTATGTAACCTGATTACTCGTATGTAACAAAATAAATAAGTACTTAAATAATTAATATTTTTTCATTTGTGTCAACCCTGACCACTTCACCTGACATTCACTGACTTTCTATGAAATTTTCTTAAATGGGTGATCGACTTTGCCACTTTTGCTGTATTTCTTTATGGAATAATATATCATTAAGGATCAAATTCCAAAATATTGTATCCTAAATACTGAATATTCTTTACTAATATTGTAAATACAACTAAATTACTATACAACGTAAAAATGCAGTTGGCAAAGTTGCCACACGGTATAGGTAACTTTGCCAGTTTTCTTTTTACTCGTAAAACCTTATTATCCGTCATTTAATTTATAAACCATCTTATGTATGCACTCGTTGATAAATATATTATGTGTCGCGTCATTCATACTTCAGTGGTTTCATATGAATTCTGGTTAAAAATGTACTATGACTTTTCAACACCTGTGAAAAGTGGCAAAGTTGCCAGACTTGACGGTACTCGTAAGATAAAAGATAAAGATAAAAGATATTTATTCTTCAATTTAGGCACATTACAATGCACTTATGAACGTCAGAGAGAAAAGAAACTACCACCGGTTCTAACCCTACACCTCTGACCCGAGAAGTATTACTTATTACCGGCAAGAAACTCGGCGGGACTTATTTTTTCAAAACAGTACTACAAATACATTAAAGATACTATATACAATAATGCGTAGTTCTTCAAGAAGGTAAAGGTAAAGTAATCTATTAGTAATACCGCTAAAACTGACCACAACATTATGATCTACCAACGTTGATTTAAGTAAACAGGCAGAGTTAATTTGTTTTTCCCTAACACATTTCCAGGGGTCAGCAATTAATAAACCCAACATAGGGTCTGGGTACACGACATTGGATTTATCAGGGATTCTGTTTTTGTAACAAATTGAGGCGTTATTTATAGGTACCGGTGAAATTTTCAAAATAAAGGGTTGGACATTAGATTTGTTGTCAATATGATTGAGTAGAATGCCATTGGCTAATAGGATCTTATTCGCTCAATATAAACTATTATAATATAACTAAGTACTTATTTACATTCAATGTAAATAATACGTACTAGTACAGCACGAGTGTAAAAGGATCCCAATGATTTTGCAGCCGAGCGGAACGCATTCGAGGCCGCCCGCCATCACCGTTCATATTAGATTGAATATTGCTATTATTCATAGCCGGTCACAAAAACTCAATTGATATCGAGGGAGTAAACAAATGCCAAGTTCGTTATGCTCCACGAGGAACACTAATATTTTAGTATTATGGTGCGACCATGCTAACTCTATGCTGTATTTGCAACTGACAAAGTGCATCATAGATTTTTGTTATGCTTTTAGGAACAACACAAGACTTCAACTTCAAGAGGGCCAAACAGCGCGCTGTTTCGGATATTGACTTGAGCCGTTCATAGAAGATTGAATGCGTAGACGAAATTTACTGAAGCGTATAATCATTTCCGTGCTACTAGCCAAACTAAGCCTCTTAAGGATTCTGTTACCCCGGGGTATATCCATTTCAAGAAGCCCAAGTGTTGAAGGCATTTGAAACTCCTTGCATTCAGGGAAGTTCAAATTGCTTAATTGTTCTTGATAGGTTTCGAATGACTAATACCATCTTTACATAGAGTATTATAGCTTAGAAAACTCATTAGTTTAATTCAAGCTATTATTTAGCCATCCATGATTAAGCTTAGTTTTTTTCAATAATTATGGGGTTATAAATAGTCTTTTGTCTTAAGATTTTAATACATCTCTTGGCTACCACTGGAATCCACATCTATACCAACCAACTTTGACGGCACTTGACGTGTAAATCCATGGAGTATTTTTTGCCAATGGAATAAAATATATAACCTAAGTTACGTCATACACTAAGGCGGGTGGATTCAGAAAGTAACAATAAACATGTCCTAAGCAAAATTTATGCATAACGAAAACGGAATAGGGAAAACTCTATGGTGACGTAATTTATAGTGCAAAGGCAAGTTAGTTCTTTATTTATAACCCCAGTAAATTAAATGGTAAGGAAAATACCTTAAGACCCGAAAGCAATTTGCCAGGCCATCGTTGCTCAAGATTCTTGGGAATAAAAAGAGTGAATAGGCTGAGAATTATAGAGCCGTGGTCTCTTCACTATGACGTGTTTACTTTTAAAAGATTCCAGGTCATTTGCATGGCCTAGTTAGAAACCTAGTTTGGCTAGTTTTTGCATCATGCTCGATGAAAACTTTACGGTACAGTCGACTACATAGAGATGTATTTACTTTTACACCTTATTGCGCTGTAATAAAATCCAAAAGTGGACACACCTCTTTGTAGTCGACTGTACAAGAGGTTCGATAAGTTCGATAAGTCGATAACAAAGGAGAAAATATTTTGACGGTCAAAAAGTGTTGTATTTTTGAAATTTCTTTTCTTAATGTAATACAAACTAAAGAGACACAGGGTCATTTATTTGCCCGGGCTTTGCAAGTGCAAAAATCAGAGTCATTTTCATTAACGTTAAGTATATTTTGTTGGGTTGGTTGGTGAAATGGTTATAGAGTTAGAGGGCTAAAATGTTGGGAATACATTCGGTGAAACAAACATTTCGAAGTTGCCCCTTAGTCAATTAGAATAGAAACCATTGATCGTAGTACATTATCATGAGTAATATCTATAACTCCATAATACATTGCACCACTCTCAAGTATATATTCGGTAATGAGCTAAAAACTACAATTGACCACAAAATTATATCATATACCAACCACATTTTTTGTGAAACTGAGTATACCGCGTAACTATACAAGTAACCCAATTTCTAATGCGCCGTTAGACCTCTTAATCCAACTCACAGCATGCACTTGCTACGATAAATGCAGTGTTGCGCGCATACAACAACACTATGAATTGCTATACAGGACAAAACCAACCTTATTCCGCTGGTATAAGAGATAATAAAACTGCTTAATGTGGTGCTTTACCGACGGTTAGAATAATTCGAGTAACTGACACGTATTTATTTCTTTGACTGCGTGGAAAACAAGTTCAATGTTCTGCGGTTTATGCTCGAGATAAATCCGCATAACGATAATGTCAGAGTAGTAGCGAGACACATTCCTACGAATCCGCTTGTTTTGTTTAAGATATATTCCCATCAGTACAGCTATCATTTTTTAGTTTGACATTGACATTTTTTGTTAACGAGTAACGAATTTCTATCTGTGCATCTCGTTTAAACACTATGTTACAAGCAAGGTGCACAGATAGAACACTCGATTCTCGTTCTCGAAAACGTCAATGTCATAACTCACGGTAAGCGTACTGTCTTCGCCTCGATCGTGAGTAGTACGACGATGGCGAAGACAGATGGGGATGATTTGTAATGTAAGAAAACACCTAATCCGCGGGTACAAGGAATAAGGTTAATTGTGGCTAATTCCGTCATATTTAGGAGCTATTCTTTCCATTTGCGTTTTTCTGGAACAACGACAAAATTGGCAATTTCATCGACAAAGCAACGATTGCTCTTAGTTTCAGCAATCAAACCCAAATGGTATTTTTTTCCTACGATTGAAAATCAAAGAAATATACGCTCGTAGATGGAATTATTATACCGACATAAATAAATCGGTAAGGTTTGTTTTCTTACGTAGGGTATCCATTGACCATCAGACGAAACCTACTTAACTTGAATTGTCAAGTAGCTTAGTGGAACAGTACGAGTGATTGAAGGAATCAAAGTGCGAAGTCACTATAAACGAAACTGGCGCAGTCTTGCGAAACAGTTCTCGTAACGATGACCTGCAGAATTCCGAAGTATTTGTATTGTTTTCGTGTTAGTCTGTCCCTACTTATGCTGCGTTGTGTGGCTAGCAATCGCTTATTTTTTCCAAGAATTAATTTCCACCAGGCTGGAAATCGTTTTAATATCTACATTTGGTCCTAAATTCGTGTAAACCCAGGAGGTTTTTAACCGGTGGGAATTTATACTTCAAAACTCTTTTTATAGGTCTTATTTGCTTAGCCTATTTCTTTTCTCCTAATGTAAATTTTAAGAGCAGAAGCCAGAATAATTCAAAGAATATTCTCGTGCGCCATTTTTTCTGTCAACTCAACAACGATCATACCCCGATATCACAATATATTCTACGGTCAATAAGTATTGTAAGCTTACAGTGAGCATTTATAAATTTTACGGTCGCATACCATACAAAACTCGTGTGAAAACCCACCTAGCGTGACATGAGCGTTGCCATAGTAATGCACAGATCACTTCGACTATAAGATGGAGCATATGAGGCAACTTAGGCAACTCGTGGTCAACTCCCATTATCATCAGCCTGTATCAGTCCACTGCTGGACATAGGCCTCTCTCATGGCATGCCTACCACGAATACGAACGTTACGAATATCAACTATCGGTCAACTCCCATTCCGCACTAACCGCGTTTGGTACCCGGGTAAATAAAAATATTGTCAAAATAATATTTAATCATTTTAAGGCCCGTGCACACCGGCTGTGTGTGCGTAGACGTGCACGTCCAACTGCGTTGTAATATAAGAATTCTCATAAGATATGTCACATCGCTTGCGTGACGGTGCGTGACGAGTGCGTGCGTGCGGTGTGGCAGGGGGACGTGCACGTCTGTCTACGGCGGTGTGATTTGGCCTTGGGTTGAACCTATCATAGTATGGAGAGGTGTAGGATGCTAATCAATTGTAGTATTTTACTAGTAATTTAGCCGTGTAAATAAAATAGGTATGTGAGGTGACCTCGCGCTTCATAATTTGGTTTATGTGTAGCCTAGCCTGTGCAGTGACGTAACACTGATTGTATTTTCACAGAGCTGACGGGATGCACCGGTGGAAACAGCTTATCTCATGATGTCATCAGAGCCACATAATACCACAATCATACTGCGATAAATCGGTCCGTAGCGTGGGTGGAGAAACAGGGATGGATAACAATGCCTGTGACAGATAAAGCGAAGACACAGGTAAAACTGTGATCATATGGCTAACTAATATCTTACTGCTCTCTAATTTATAATTCCTAACCTACTGTCGTAAAAAAGTTGTGGAATCTCAAGTTTTTGTACAGCGAGTAGTCGCCATCAGATATATCGGAGCGGCCAAGGCAGTCTCAAATATCTGAACAACGCCTCTATTGTCAAGGCGATAAAGTACTTGTTCAGATATTTTTGAGTACCGCGGCCGCTCCGATATATTGGATGGCGACTGTATTACTCCATCTGATTAATTATTTTAACGTAAATAATCTACATTATATCTGTATAGTTGTTAATCTCAAGTTTATCTAGAAGGCAATATCAAAAGCCCCAGTGCCCTAAATACTGTTACACAAAGGAATAATGGGACAATGTCATGTTAACATGGCTACAATATACCTACCGTAACCGTGTAGCATACGGATATACCAACAATAAGTAATGGCTCCATGCCAATATATGTACAAACAATTATATAAAGGTTCCACAATCAGTAATCAAATAACATGCATATTATTACCCTAAAAATTTAAAATACCAACGGGCTCTATTGTCACTAATCACTGAAATTTTAAACAAAAAAAGAACCGACTTCACTTAAGCTCCGGTTTTCCAAGAGGAAGTGCCCGAGTTGCAGTAAAAATACTGAAATCACTATAGATGTGCCTATAATAGATGAAGAGTTCCTTCGATTTCTCCAGGATCCCATGTTCAGATCCAGACCTGGTGACAATAGGACCAACTGTGAAGTATACTCAAACAAAAAAAGAATTTTCCAAATCGGTCCAGCCGTCTTAGAACAATCGGTGAACATACATAAAAAAAGATCGACGAAAACCTCCTCCTTCGAAATCTTGAAGTCGCCTGATACTCGTAATATCCTAAGATGTACTTTCATATTCATCAAGTGTGTCAGTCCGTTTGCCTGATGGTAAACCACTAATGAAGTTGTTTATGTTAGCAGTGATTTCCTGGATTTGTACTGCAGGCCGTCCGGGAGCGTCCAAACGGGGTGTTAAAATACGTCCGGGGAAAACGCGGACTTTTTAGTCAAAGGAAAAAGAAATAAGATAATGGCTCCTTGAAGCCTGTCATCATAATATACTCGTATGTGAAAGCCAGCTGATACTTAACGACAGATCTGTACACAAGATGACGATATCAGTTTAACGTAATTTCTGATTTCCGTTCTTGATTATACCTTTTCTAAAACGAGTTCGCAAACCTACACGGATTATTTGTAAGTATGAAGATATCGTGGCAAACGTTTTAACAAGAAAACTTAGCGTAAAATCCAACTTTTTCTGAAGTATTTTCTAGTATTCACTGTGGGTTAAAAAGTTCTTTGACTAATGCCGCAAAGGAGCTCCAATTTTATAACCAAAACTATTCCTTTACTCCCTTGACAAGTGCACTTTGAGTTGCATAATGCTGCATATATTTCTCAGACTGGTATACCAGTGGGACACCGAATGAAAAGTTTCCAAGCCGCAAGCAGGATATGTTGTGTCTCCAGGGACTATTACTTTAACGTTACTGAAACTGCGATGGATATATCATCTATGTATATTTATTTATAAGGATAAGGAGAGATTAATGTTCCTGAGGAAGTCCATTTGATTTTTGAAATCTTTTTGGTCTAGTAATCAATCATACAGCGCATTGGACGTGTCTACACTTTACATCAGAAGGCCATCCATAGCAGCCATTTTATCGCTTATCGCGTCATGCATCACTTTTACACATACATAGTTGTTAGAACGTGACAGCTATGGTGATAGGCGATAAAAACCCGACCATATTAGGCTAGCAGGAGATTTACTATTCAGACCATCTCATAGACAAAGAACTAAGTTTCTCGTCTCCCGTTTTGTCGTACTAGGAAGAGTGAGATGGATATTTTAATAAAGGCGACGGCGGCGATTTTATATGCTACGGGACGGTTTACAGGATTTCAGTACCTAATAATCTTATACACCTGGAGCCGTCGAGTGGTTGCGTAACCTCTCAAATTAATCGTATAACAGTCCACCTATAGTAAAATGGTTCTATATATAGTAACGGCGTATGAGGTATCTGGGTGGATTCCAGAGCAGATTAGTAGGTAAGGCACTCACTCAAATAACAATTTATGACTATTATAATGTAAACATATGACGGAGCAACGACAAAATCAGATTTTACTGGTTGTTAACTCTCGACTAAAACGCTGATCATCACATTAGTCGTTCCCTCAGAGCTGAGGATCGTGACATCATGTCCTTCGGTTGAACTCTGATAAGTGATGACTTAATCATAAAACTTAGTAAACCTCTGGTTTGTCAAAAATATGTGACATGTTCTTATGGCCCTATAAATAAGAGCGTGTTACATATTTTTGCAGCCTTCTTGTAGGAAGATACTATTGCCGGTGACTGTAGTTACAGTCAGTTACATATACATAGTGTAAATAAGTGCCACAAACCCATTAACCGTAATCTACTCGTATGCAACTGCGCATAACGATTCGTTTAGTTGCGTACGAAGGTCGACACTCAGGGGAGGCGGTAATAGGTTACCCGGTACAGTCAGCGTCAAAAGTAACTACGCAAATGAAGGCGTCAAAAGTCTTTATTTAAAGGCAATAAGGACTTTTGACACCTTCATTTGCGTAGTTACTTTTGACGCTGACTGTACCACCGTTACCAAGGGACCAGACTATTGCGTATTTTTTATTTAATCGTTTTAAATAAGTTCGTTTAAACAACTCTCAAAACTGAAATTCAAAACCAACATAGAAACAAGATAAATCTGTAAAACGTAACAGCAACGACAACAGCTATTGCTCTTTTAAGAAAGCTGAAATCGTGTTGATGTCCCAGTCAGTGATGATAAATTTCACTCCACGCCACGGCTATCAGTTGCAATGCGAACCCGTGAAGTGTGAAATGTATGGTCCACGTGTCGGCCCAAATCTGTCTGTACCCTTTTTACGGGTAATGTTCTGGGACACATATCAGCGCCGAGCAATAACAGGCTGTCATACTCATAACGCTCTATTTACACTTCTGGTAGGATTTTGACCCGAGTTCTGAGTGAAAATAAGCCAAATTTAGGTAAGTCGGTAACAAGAAATAACATATTTTCGTATACTACAGAAATAAACATGTACCTACCTATTAATTGCTTCTTATCTTTTCTAATCATTCAACTATTTTCTATTTTTTTACCTGACTGTTGAATTGAAAGAAAGGAGAGTTGTTAACAAAAAAATCTAGGAAATCTTATGTTGTATTTGGGTTGGGATCGAAACAGTTGTTTTTTGTGCTCCGACAGTCTTGAATGTCTTGATTCTAGCCGTTGCCGCACGTTGGATATTGAATTTGCCGGAGCCGAGGAAAACGCGATGGCGACAGAATAGGTACGCGTCTGGACAAGAATTGCATCCAAAATACAGAAATAACCCGAGATTTTCAACAAAAGTTTTCATGTTTCGTCATCTTTATTGTAGTCATTTAATTTCTTTATACATATATTTTCATACGAAAAACTAACTGATTTTTGTTCCCCTCAATATAGGAACAAATTACGTTTAAGTTAATGAATTTTCGGGATATACTCGTAAAACTCACCGAATTGCTAGTGTTGATGTCTTTGACTGCGCCTGAGTCGAGTAAGTCGACGACGGTTTCGAGTTGACCGGCGCGCGCCGCTCGCAGGAACGCTGTGTTAGGGTCTATCTGTGAACAAACACAATGTATAATTTAATAATAATAATTCTCACGATGGATAGAATATACAGGCGGGAAAGAAGGGAGGCCTTTGCCCAGAAGTGTGACATTCTGCCAATGCTAAAGTTAAAAAAAAAACATATGACTAAATTCATTCGCAGAGAAAAACAAAATATTCACAAGGTGAACCCTTTACCGCAGAATGTGAATATTATGAATAGACAAGATCTAAAAAATACTACATTTAGCAAAAATAAATGAACACGAAACTCATTGTAAGACTTAGACGAAAAAAACAAAGTTATCTCCTCTCCATGCGCGACAACATGTTCACATTATGTTTTTGTTTATCCAACCAACATCCCATCCTGATTCAGAAACCCTATACATTTCCGAAGTAATTATCCCTCCAAAACAAATATACTAAAACAAAGTATACTAATCATGGTAATATACAACCACTTACTACATTTAGAAGGGCATTTGAGTTTAAAGTTATGCCTTTCGGACTAAACAATGCTCCATCACAATAACATCCGACAAACGAATGCCATTATTTTCTATGCTAGTGAGCTTTTTACTGAGCAAAAACCCCCGTTTTATTGCTCTTTTCTTCAAACTTTCAAGTACTTCTCAATAGATCCCTTTGCATGTATCGATTATATTATGACACGCTGCCGCTGAGGTGCCTGGTTACGTGAATTGCCGATAAGAAAATGATCGGCAAAATGCCGATGTGCCAGTGCGCTACAAGATTTTATCTGAAATGAGGGTCATTATGAAAATTTAGTAAAGGACGGAATCCAAATGCAAATAAATTGCGAGAATTAAATGGCTTCGTTGAAAGCCTCAGTTCAAATCCCGAATTTGTGTCTTTTACATGAACACTTGTTTTGTTACTGAGTTAGTTATAGGTATGTACAAGGTGGCCAAAAAAGAACTGAATTCCCGTTGGCTGTAAATTTTTGAAACGCTACCAATCCTCCCTAGATCCTCCCTCGCCGCCACTCAGGGTCATACAAAAGTCCAAAAATCAAATCGATCTGAGAGGTTCCAAAACGATCTAGGGAGGATTGGTTATAGCGTCCCAAAACCTTACAGCCAACGGGAATTCAGTTCGTTTTTGGCCACCTTGTATATTTTCAATGTACAGTTATAAGTAAAAATATGTACATAAGTAGGTTTGTCTTTGTTTAGTTTGGGGCTAAATCGATCTATGAAAAATTGTCCCCAAAGCTTTTTTATTTAGTTAGGAGCTGTATACTTCCATTGATTTCTTTATTTTTATTTCTTATTTAGGAACTTAGGTGTAGCCCAAACCAAACCATCTTGTGGGAAGGCTTGTGCCCAGCAGCGATTAGAAAAGCTGGTGATGCTTTAGTTTTTAGTAGATACGCGTAAATATAAGAGCGTTATCAGGTTATCACACTTGCGATTTGCGAGCGATTTTTCTATGGGAGCGAACACGCCGCGAGTTCTCCGCGTACGAGTTTTGTATAGAAATCGCTTTCAAATCGCTCAAGTGTGATAAGGCCGTAAATGATTTGCAAAGTCACGGGCAACCAACAGAGCAACAAATCACAGTCAGCACGTTGGATGTTGATTATCCGCGGAAATAAGCAGACGACTGGAAGTCGGAGATTGTTTTCCAAGAGCTTACCGAGTACGGGTTAGTCAAAGGTCTGCCAATGAGATTATAGAACCTGTGGAGTTTGCATGTAGAAGCAATTTGAACAGTGAAGAGTGCAGGGGAAAATGATGAGGTTAGGTTTATTTGAATTCTTATGCTTAATCCTTTAATGCGCTCACAACTCGTGACTACTTAATAGCTTGGATATTACTTTACTACTACTAATTAAAAGAGGCGTCTGTGTGAAGAGTCCAACCACGCTAATTTTACATGAATTTTGCAAGTGGAACTTGGAATTGTCACCGTAAACGGGATTTCATATACATTTGACGTTTATACTGGCTCTCTATATACTTTTGTCAATTGCAAACTCAAATAAAGTTAGCTTTGTTTAACAAATACTAGGTAGTTGGACAAAGTTAAGTTTGATTAAATAGGCAAGGGTAAGACTATTTGTAAAATTATAAAGCAACTGAATCCCAACCCGCGTGAGATATCTAAAGGCCAAATACCTTTACAAGAGGTTTATGAACAGGTCAGTCAATGTTTTACACTGGTTTTACCGAAAATGTGCTAGCCAATGGGAAAACAGGGCCGGGAAGTCGTGTCGTGGGATTTCACGCGGCGTGACAATCCAACAATCCGATAAATCCTTCATTTATTTGTTGCTCTATTTCTTGAAGGTTATCACTACTTATTATGTACAGAAGGCATATTCGGACTTAACAAATTGATCACACTTTGACATCACTCGCAGTGAGATTTGTGATTTATGAGAAAAAAAATCCTACAGCTCTATTGAATTAAAAAAAAGGTAGAAATTCACCGGATTACTACTGTAAATAGCATAGGAAACTAAGTGGTTTCCTAACACCGCTACTGTTAGAAGTTAGCCGACACTTAAACCAACATGAATACAATAAATTCAATTAATAAACTGCTCAGGAAGGTAGTGATTTCGTGATTCATTAGTTAGATATCTACTTTATAGTTATGCGATTATCAGATTAATTACGATCCTTATAATACTCGTAAGTAATCAAAGGAATATAAATTGCAATCGACACCTTTTTCAAATGCGAAATTACTTAACTTTTATATGTATTTAATATAACTGGATCGATTACAATAGCCATTTCGCTTGGCCATTCAAATACCCTTTGCAATACGAGATGACCGATAAGATTATCTTCTTGCTCCCGATTTTCATCGTGATACTAAACCTAAACAATATAATATAAGCTGTAACCCAAGACCCATATTAACTATGCGGAATCTGAGACCCGCTTAGCCTGGTCTGCTCCAGAAGATTGTGGTAGGTAGTCAAGCAATCAGATCAACATCCCTGATAGAATCGACTCCAGAATCGTGACCGTTCACGATTGATCGAAACATCATCGGATATCTAATCGATTACACTGATTTGGGTGATTCTTTCTGTCATTTTTTTCGACGCGAGATTGTTTGCCAGAAATTTAGAACAGGTTCACTAAACTTGTGGCTACTTACTAATAGTACTTACCTACTTGTTTTTGTTTTTTATACCTGGTTCACTTATCAAATTCGCAGATTTAAGATTCTGCGAGATAAGAGGTGAAACAGTTACCACTGGTACTGGAACAACTCGACAGGTTTTAATGACAACTGGTGACATGTTGATCACCTAACTGACCCTAGTACCGCTTTTGTAATCATGAGTACCGTGTTTTATAAATTTGTGTTTCGTGATCGCCTGCGATTTTAAAAAAAACCGGCCAAGTGCGAGTCGGACTCGCGCACCGAGGGTTCCGTAAAAACCTATAACAATTGCTATTTCTTAAGCTTGCGTGGACATGAAAGTTTCGTTTTGCTACAGCAGAAAGATATTATAAAGCTGAGTATATGATGTGAATTCCAATTTAATTTAATACCTCTACGCGTTTACGAGGAAACAGGTAGTAAGTTTAAAAATTAAAATAATATTTTATGTACGGTTTTACTAAAATTGTCTACTTTTCGTAATTTTTCCTTTGTCTGTGCTATATTAAGTTTCTTCGTGACAAGTTTCAAGTTTCTGAGTTTACGGGAAGTACCCTTTTAGGTTTTGAGTTTCTTGCGAGTACTCAGCTCCAAAATATGCAACTTAAATTGCTGTTTCTTTTGATTGCGTTGGTTTAAAAGTTTGGTTTTGCTACAGCTGAAAGGTATTACAGACCTGAGTATTTGATATAAATTTTAATTTAATACCTTTACGCGTTTACGAGTAAAAAGGTAGTAAGTTTAAAATTTTAAAAAATATTTTTTGTATGATTCTACTAAAAATGTCTATTTTTCGTAATTTTTCCTTTGTCTGTGCTATTTGAAGTATTTTCTTGCCAAGTTTCAAGTTTCTGAGTTTACGGGAAGTACCCTTTTAGGTTTTGAGTTTCTTGCGAGTACTCAGCTCCAAAATATGCAACTTAAATTGCTGTTTCTTTTGATTGCGTTGGTTTAAAAGTTTGGTTTTGCTACAGCTGAAAGGTATTACAGACCTGAGTATTTGATATAAATTTTAATTTAATACCTTTACGCGTTTACGAGGAAACAGGTAGTAAGTTTAAAATTTAAAAAAATATTTTATGTACGATTTTACTAAAATTATCTACTTTTCGTAATTTTTCCTTTGTCTGTGCTATATTAAGTTTCTTCGTGACAAGTTTCAAGTTTCTGAGTTTACGGGAAGTACCCTTTTAGGTTTAGAGTTTCTTGCGAGTACTCAGCTCCAAAATATGCAACTTAAATTGCTGTTTCTTTTGATTGCGTTGGTTTAAAAGTTTGGTTTTGCTACAGCTGAAAGGTATTACAGACCTGAGTTTTTGATATAAATTTTAATTTAATACCTTTACGCGTTTACGAGTAAAAAGGTAGTAAGTTTAAAATTTTAAAAAATATTTTTTGTATGATTCTACTAAAAATGTCTACTTTTCGTAATTTTTCCTTTGTCTGTGCTATATTAAGTTTCTTCGTGACAAGTTTCAAGTTTCTGAGTTTACGGGAAGTACCATTTAGGTTTTGAGTTTCTTGCGAGTGCTGAGTTTCAAAATATGCAACTTAACTTGCTATTTCTTTTGATTGCGTTGACATAAAAGTTTTGTTTTACTACATCTGAAAGATACTATAGCCCTGAGTATTTGACATGAATTTCAATTTAATAACTTCACGCGTTTACGAGGAAAATGGTAGTAAGTTTAAAATTTAAAATATATTTTTTTGTATGATTTTACTAAAAATGTCTACTTTTCGTAATTTTTCCTTTGTCTGTGCTATATAAAGTTTCTTCGTGCCAAGTTTCAAGTTTCTGAGTTTACGGGAAATACCCTTTAGGTTTTGAGTTTCTCGCGAGTACTCAGTTTCAAAATATGCAACTTAAATTGGTATTTCTTTTGATTGCGTTGACATAAAAGTTTGGTTTTGCTATATCTGAAAGGTCCTATAGCCTTGAGTATTTGATATGAATTTCAACTTCATGACTTCACGCGTTTACGAGGAAAAAGGTAGTAAGTTAAAAATTAAAAATATATATTTTTTGTATGATTTTACTAAAAATGTCTACATTTTATAATTTTTCCTTTGTCTATGCTATATGACGTTGCTTCGTGCCAAATTTCAAGTTTCTGAGTTCACGGGAAGTACCCCGTAGGTTTTGCGAGTACCGAAAACTCTAAAATTTGCAGCATAAACGACTGTATCTTTTGATTGCGTTGGCTTTTAAGTTTGATTTTTTTACAGCTTCAAGGGACAATAGACCTGAGTATTTGATATAAATTTCAGCTTGATACCTCTACGCGTTTCTGAGAAAAATGGTCTTGACAGACAGACAGACAGACAGACAGACAGACAGACAGACAGACAGACAGACAGACAGACGGACAACAAAGTGATCCTATAAGGGTTCCGTTTTTTTCCTTTTGAGGTACGGAACCCTAAAAAAGACGTAATGCAATGCTGAATTGTGTTTTAATACTCAGATAAAATATTTAAGCAAATTTTATAATTATTGGACACTTTTTACTGCTTTTTAATCCACCAATATATTTCCAAAATGAAATAATTAGGAGTTAACTATACCGCTATGACGTAGTATATCAACGTAAATTGATTAGTAACTACTAATTACGTCTTGCACAGAACTGTTTCGTTTGATTTATGTCCTTATAATTATGAGTCAAATTAACCAAACTAGAACATCTAATTTCTCCCAGAGTTATTGCCGTAT
The DNA here is from genome assembly GCA_911728535.1 of Pammene fasciana. Classification (NCBI taxonomy): domain Eukaryota; kingdom Metazoa; phylum Arthropoda; class Insecta; order Lepidoptera; family Tortricidae; genus Pammene; species Pammene fasciana. The sequence continues at coordinate 6,645,160 of OU452295.1, forward strand.
GATTGACAACTTATGGCATTTTATTAGATTCATCTTCTGCAATATTTTCATTAAAATAGAAGACTTAAAGAAAACACAAAGAAATGAGAGGAATGAAATTTCTTTGAATAACATTTATTCAAGACAAGAAACGGAATTCATCATCAACCGAAATATCTTCAAGTAAAAAATCAACTGATCATGTTCGTCATCTCCAAGGACGATATACTAAAAATGAAGATTCTAACAAAATCCTTATACCACCCTTAACACAATAGCAATACCATGACTTCGAAGAAAAACTTTTGCCTCTGACCCGAAAATTGAGGCACGTTTTCAAACTTGTTCACTCGTGTAAACGAATTATAAAATTGCTGCCGTATCATTGCCTGTCAAATACCATGTTTGAACTCGTGTAATTCTCACTAAAATATGATTTTCACATTTTAATTATCACTACTTATAGCACTTTTCCTCTGAACCACTGCACATTGAGTAAACTTAAACTGAAAATATAAGACCAGTTAAAAGTACCCAGTTAGTGACACACAATTTTCGTTAAAAATTCCTCAGCTTAAAGCTTAATTCTCTATTAAATAAATAAGTACTTTAGTTGGTTAACAAATTAAATCCACGATAAAGACGATCAAGAAAAATAACTTCGCTTTCTATACCGTTGCAAAATTGTTACAGCTACTAACTAAAAACAATTGAATGCAGCCACAATTTTTCAGTTTTCTTAAGATTTTTTCGGTTTTGAACAGAAATGGTTTTGACATAACCTTTTTTTACAGCAGCAAACTGTCAAAAAATGGGTGTCCATAACTGGATAGTTCAACCCTAACTTGTTGATGTTTACCACTAGCGTGATGGAGTAGACGCGGCGCTCGAGCGGCAGGATGCGCGCGCCGCACCACACCGCCATGGCGGCACTCACGGGACTGCGCGCGCGCAGACTGCTGCTCCACTCACTTGGCTCATGTTTTGCAGTCGACTCTATTGCCTGGGCATTAAGGGCGGGTAGCTACAGCTTCCTCTTGATGGCTGATGCAGACTTACAGGACTCATATGCTTTTAGCAAATTAGAATGGGGCTGTCAACTACCAAATGTAGCAAACCGCGGAGTGTTTTAGTTCCTTAAATTTAGGACAACGACAAAACATTATTATAACTGAAGTTGTTGGATTGGATTGGATCATATAAAATTAAAAGTTATTCCATAGCCCCATCAGCATATTCGCTCGCACCTACCACGCTTGAAACTTGGTATTCAACTAAACTAAGCTAAGCTAATCTACCGGGTGTTTCCTGTAATAGGAGCAATAAATTCAAACGTAGGCTCTACTCCTCACACCAGACAACGTTTGTTCAGCAACTTGGAAAAATAACTTAAGGTTTGATTTTTATTTCACTTTAAAGTTTATTCGAACACGCAATGTATTCGGAAATTGATTATGTCTGTAAGGTGACAAGGCTGACAAGCAATGTTATGTCAATTGGACGGATTTTAACGTAAGTACATTGAAAATACTATTTTTACTTCTCATGCTCGTAAAGTTTCACTTTATGCTGGGTATAGGCGGACTAAAACTCAATTTTATGCACAAGTGCATAACAAATTGCCATTGTCAAAATAGCCTTAGAAGAAGTCAATTTTTTATGCACTTGTGCATAAAATTGAGTTTTAGTCCGCCTATACCCAGCATAAAGTGAAACTTCTTATGAAAGAAATTCCTATTCTTTTTATTTCCTCACAATCGAAGTAAAAAGTAGAGTGTATAACTCGTCCATAAAACCCATTTTACGCTCGTACTTTATATCCATCCTCGCTCGCAAGCTCGCTCGTATGGATAAACGCCTCGCGTAAAATGGTGCGTTTTATGCACTTGTTGTACAATCTACTATTAGTTTGTATGAAAAAGAGACAATCTAAAAAATACATATTTTTTAAAAGTTGTTGAACAAATGTTTTATTGTTTGAGGAGTAGAATCTACGTTTTAATTTATTGCTCATGTTACAGGAAACACTCTGTATATGTCAACGATTACCTATAGGGTAAGGTATCATATGTATGAAAAATGTCGAGACCACACGCAGACCAAGTCAAAAGGCATCACACACATCGTTGCATTCTACACACGGCAAAAGCGTGTGAAAAGCTTATTAGACAGTTTACTAAACCATATATTCTGTTTAAATGCGCAGGCAGGCGATCCAAGATTACTACCTAAAGTAAGAAGACCTGCAGAAACGTAGTAACTATATATAATCAGCAAGCTCGTTTACACTGGACCTCTTAAGCCAAGTTAGCTAGGGATTGGATTAACAACCCTTAACAAGCTATCATGGCTACAAAAACACGTCGGCAGACTGTCGTAAAAATGTCGTAGAACTAAACTTAATTGTGAATCGGCTTGAGCCTTTGGTCTTTAATTAACAATCATTATCCACTATCACATTTTTTGCTAACTAGGTCGAAATGGATAGAAAGTACATTTACTTTTAACCATTAAGTTACTCTATCCCATAGGTTCCCAAAGTGGGCGTTACCGCCCCCCAGGCTCTGACGGCGTCCAGGGGGGCGGTAAAGCCTTTACAATAAATTGGGGGGCGCTGAAATTGTCCAAGGGGGTGCTAGTATTATTTATTAATAAAAATAAATAAATACTTTAAATTCATTGAAAATCTATTAATATATCATTATGTTTTTCTATGCACTTCTATATTATACTTCATGTGTAGGTATACACTTTTGAACGTTATTACAGCGGAATAAGGTTCAAAAGTGTATACCTAGTGAGGCGTTGTGTGTACTTCAAGTACGAGTATTTTGGTTTCTAGTCATAAAAGTTTGCGAAATCCGAAGTCATATTTGAAATATTTGAACCGGTCATACTTTCTAATGACTGTGACAATTATCAATAGCTCGGCCGACTCGCACTTGCCCCTTTTTTATATTGGGGACGCTGAAAGATTTTAGTCCTGCTAAGTGGGCGGTCGGTCATAAAAGTTTGGGAAACTTATGCTCTATCCCTTTCACTGACTATGTCAATAATACCACTATAAATAGAGTGAAATTGTAGAAGTCCTGCATTGGAGAGCGTAAGATGATACTGATGATATCACAAGATATCTATTATCCTAAAGGTGTGCGGCAGCGCGACATAATGTATTCGGGAAAGACGAGTTAGAAGAATGTGAACTAAAGGGTATCAATCTCAAGGATGTCCTTCTGTTCTGCAGGAAGACAAGAAGATTCGAGGAGAATAGTGAGGGAATGCAGCCGGGACAGTAACCTGCAGCTCCAACTCCAGGGAACTGGGCTGAATGAACGCGATCAGCGATCGACAGCCCGCCTGATTCCGGCCGGGCGTCCCTACAATACATCTACATCTACATCCTAAAGGTGTAATCTCTATAAATAGGTTATATTATAACATTGTATAGTTATAATCATAGCTCACTGGATAGTTGAAATACATCTTTACAGTCCAGAGAACCGGTTTTCAGAAGTTTTTATGTCAAATAAGGCTGAAATGTATTTTCGACTAAAAAAGTGCTAATTCCATAAAATTTTCAAATTGCTTGTGTTTATTGTAAAGAAATAAATTAGGTAGTTGGCGACGCGTATTAGGATATACTCGTATAGATAACAGCAAAAATATACAAAACTTATTGGGTAGAAATATCCGGACGCATTTTTCAGAAGCACTGTGAATTCTGTATGTAAAGTATTAAACTAATAGTTATTTCATCTGTCCTAAATTTTAAACCATGCATGACCAAATAACCATAAAAACTACAGGATAAACCTAATTTAAAAATGGGGTTAAGCATAAATTAACTACATTCGATACAATCCATTTTATGAGTAACAAAGGGTCAAAATTGGTGTACTAACAACATCGTTAAAAAGCTATATGTCGCTTCCTGGTTTTCATTACCGTCCTGGTGTGCTCCAAAGGTGTATTTTCGAGGGTTCGAGGTTCACGAAATGGCTCTAAAGAGACACGTGAGGCTCGTTAGTGTTATAACCGCTGTCGTAATGACCACAAAGCCGCTTTCATCATCATCATCATCTCAGCCATAAGACGTCCACTGCTGCACATAGGCCTCCCCTTTAAAAAGGGGGGGTTTGCCATACGCGCCATGTTGGCAGGCGCGCGCAGTTTTTTTTTGTTTATTGTTGTTTAGGCTTTCGGAAAATGCTGCTGCCCATCTTCCCTTAGCAGACTCCTACCGCAACCACGGGACGATATGGTGGGGGACAATTCTAAGGCCGGGCACCCCACGGCAAAGCCGCTTTAAGATTATTTAACAGTGGTTACGCTAAAAAGATTCACAGGTAAGCGGGAACTATTTTGGTATTAATTTTCTTCTTGAGCTGTAAGTCCCTAAAATCCGGCAACTCGTTGGGAATTAAGTTATATGGACTCCCTTAAACTAAGCTAACCTAAAACTTGTAGTGAAACTAGTAAAAGAAAAAAGGTTTTTTTTTCATGAATCCCCAGGAAAAAACTCCTGTCTAACTAAAATTCATTTAATTTGTGTCCAAAAAATAACAAAAAAATATTGACCTTGTGTACCTGTACATAGCTGTGATTGAATCGTAGAATAATAACATTAGAAAAACCAATCACCATTATAATTACGAATGGTATGTGCTACTAGTATAGGTACATAATATGGGTTATAATTATTTATATTTCAAAGCTACCTAATGCCGCGGGCAGAAACTAACCTCTAGAAGTCCAGATGCATCTCTATAAAGAAATAATTTACAATCATAGAGATATAAGTAAGTGTACTCTAACCACAGTTGATAATATTGAAATCAATTATGTTTTAGTCAACTTTTACGAAGATACTAAAATGTTCGACAGTAAGTGTCAGCTATGACTGTACAGTCACCGGCAATAGTATCTTCCTACAAGAAGGCCGCAAAAATATGTGACTCGCTCTTATGGCCCTACAAATAAGAGCGTGTCACATAATTTTGCGGCCTTCCTGTAGGAAGATACTATTCCCGGTGACTGTACGAAGTTATGGACTTCTGGTTAGTGGATAGAAGTGTTGGCCTAATTATAACAAATGGTGTTTGTTATCTAACTGGTTGGTGGAAACGTTTGCAATTGCACTGGATTGAGAATGATGCGTCCTTCCTCCGGCTTTGACCATTTCAAGGTTTGATCTTGAAAATACAGAAATAGACCTTTGCTTGATGAGGATGCGATGTAAGAAACTAAGAAGTCGGTATATATACCAATATCATACTATACCACATTCAGGCCTTGAATCTAGACTTTTTATAATGGCTTTACACGCTTCTTTCCAAAACGGTGAAATCTTTGTCAGCAATATCAGTGCCAACTTTCATTACCTAAGTACCTAATGAATCCAATTTATTTATTTGTCGTATGGCTACATGTCACTGAATATAGATAGGCATTTCTCTGGGGTAGTAGTAGTGAGAAAGCAGATGATGAAGAAAATCCAGTGAGTGCTGCGAGGCCCAGAAGGCAATAGAAAAAGTTGAAGGGCCAATTCAGAAATGACTTGCGATCTTCTAAATGTTGTCAACCATGGAGCGGATAGTGGACTGGCGCTTAATATGCCTCAAAGCTGTATGTAATCGGTTGCCACGAGAAATCGATTAGGTCTCTTGCTGCAATGCGGGAACTACGACGACGCTAGTAGGTAGATATTCAGGCCTAATTAGTATTTAAAGAGATGTTCTCGTTCTACAATATTTCCCATATCAAATTGAGAACGTTAAGTACCTACAATTGCCATCAGATATATCGGAGCGGCCAAGGTGGTTACAAATATTTTAACAAAGCCCCTATTGCCAAGGCGATAAAGTACATGATCAGATATTTTTGAGTACCCTGACCGCTCCGATATATTTGATGGCCACTGTACGAGAACAGGGAAATACTGCATAGAAAAACTGGTTATATCTAAATACATAAATCGAGTTATGTAGAGACTGACAGACAACACACAGCCTAAACCGTTAAAGGTTAGAACTAAAAAATCGTGAAGCTCCACTAAGAATGGATTTTTTTATTCAATCCTCATGAAGTGAAATTGGGGTTGACTTTTAAAGACTTATATGCGGGCAATGCGAGAAGAAGAAAGAGCTGCCTTCACCTTCACTTAGGCTACTCCAACTTTCCAAGCACAAATGCCCGAGCTACTGTACGAAATACTGAAATCACTATAGATCTGCCTATAATATTTGAAGAGTTGCCTCGATTTATCCAGGATCCCATCATCAGATCGTGATTTGATGATAATGGGGCCAACTTTCAACAGCAAAGTCAAAAAATTCCAAATCGGCCCAGCCGTCTTCAAATATACAATCGGTGAACAATACTGACATTTAAAAAATTGCAAAAACAAAGTTCCCGACGAATTGAGAACCGCCTCCTTAGAAATTTTGAAGTCGGTTAATTGAAAAGCAGACAAAGTTATTGTACCTATATTGGACAAAACATCACAGAAAGGTCGTGCAACAGTTTCAACGGTGAAAGTGCTAATTCATATTCTAATCCCATAACGGGTCCGTTATAGATAATTGAAACGAAATTAACTATCAATTGTAAAACCTCGAAAATTTCAATCAGGCCCTTAAAGTCTCGTTATAAAGGTTGAACAAACAAAGGTTTCAAGTGTGTTTGGAACTATAGCTCATAGACCCTTTTAAAATGGATGCAATAGAATTGTAGGGCGAAGCAAAACAAGCGATAGTTCTGGTCCGCTGCCGAGACGCAGACCGCTTGGTCATGCTTACAGGCAAATACTATTTACCGCTAAATAGCAAAAAAATCTCCAAACTAGGCCTTAATACAATGAACATAGAAACGAATTCTCGTTTTGGTGACAGTAAAATGTTAGGTACTTTTTTCAATCGGAGGTAAAGAACGGTTGGTCGGTGATCGAGTTTTCTTTGCTTTTGTTGAGTTTGACACGAGAATCACGGCCATTAAGGATAACGCTCCTTTACAAAAAATAAGTAACAAGTAAGTAGATAACTGTGGGTAGGTACTGAAAGATATCCGTTTTAATTTTTGTTACATTGGACTTTGAAGACAGTGTAACTAAGAAGCTACTTCATAGATTGTAAGTTGTAAGTAATTGTAATAATTCGATTATTGTTAAAATCATGGAAACAATTTATCTAGAATTAGCAGTCCGTTATTCGAAATTATGTCTACTTAATAGTCAGTCACGTAAAGACATAAATCACAAGTCGAACCTTATAGACCTGATTTATTACAGGAGGGTCTAAAAACAGGCCAAAAGGCAGACCTTCTCATCCATTAGGATTATGTTTAATTCATATTATGCATGATATTAACTTCAACCAACATTTTGTGTAAGTATAAAGCAAACTAAAATGGATTACAGTTCTCTATGCCTATATTAAGAAAATAAATAATCCTCCTTTCTTTCAGTAGTCAGGTAATAATATCCTTAGGTTAATGTATACATGCACCGATTTGATATGAAACTTTATGCCTTAAGAATATGAGTTTTACTTCCGCTACCAAGATGTTAACATCCTACAGTGTACCTGTACAGTCCATCTTCGTCTAAGTCACAGTACCCACAGGCTTTCATTGCAAAAGTAAACCGTAGGTATTATCAAACAGAATCTACTTTAGCTTGGCTGATATAAGCTCATAAGCAGTCTTATTAAGAGAATAGAGGCTTCAAATCAGGTTAGAGCGGATGTAGGCCAGGATAAGCGGATTATGGTTGCAATATCAAATGAAGTACATGACTTCGCGTGGTCCTAATGGTCTCCATTTTGAGTATGACGCAAAGGAAAAAATAGATCATTGGAGAAAAAAAATACGGTACTATTACTGCTTGTAACATTGATAACTGAATATTAAGCGTACCTAATATAGCTTACTTCGAATGGTATAGTCGCCATCAAATATATCGGAGCGGCCACTATCACCTTGACAATAGAGGCGTTGTTTAGATATTTGTGACCACCTTGGCTGCTCCGATATATTTGATGGCGACTGTACAAAAGAACTACAAATCGCTCTTTATACCTATAGAGTTAAACTTGTACCAGCGTCGTCAGTCAACATTCAATAATAACTATTGGAAGTGTATTACAAATAATTTAATTTAAATCGATCGTTCCCAGAATTCATTGGGAAATTCCGTCTCTCTTTGTGGGTCAAACATACATTTTTGTTCATTAAAAACGATTCATTTAAATATTTCTTTGTCAGCTCATGCATTATTTTTATTTCAAGAATTCCCTAAAGTGTTGCAAAACACGAAGCAATTTGTGGCAAGTGCATTAACGTTGGGCGTTGTCGCGTCCAAAATTTCCTGTGACACCCACACTGTTGAAACAAAGGGTTTTAATAGTAAATAGTACGAATTTACTTCATAAGTAATATTCATATTAACGTGACTATTATCGCATCTTCAAACCGCAAACTCAGTTTAATATTTATTTCTAAGATGGGTTCCCACTTGTAAGCCTAGTTTTCTGACAATCTATCAATGTCAGACTGTTCATGAAGAAAAGTTAAATAATCAACAGTTGTTAAATAATTGCCTAACAATATTTTTGACTAAAGGGGTCTAAATATCAAAGAATTGGTAAAGAAAAAGCCATAAACCATCGTAATGTACAGTCACCGGCAATAGCATCTTCCCTCATGAAGGCCGTAAAAATACAGGGTGTAATCTAAAACGTGATACAAGATAATCAAACCTGAATCTATTCATGATATTGAACAACTTTTACTATGGGAGCAACTTTGTAAAAAAATAAAAAAATTGAGCTGCTCCATAGAAAAAGTCAAGGATAGGTAGACAAAAATGTATGAGAAGTTTTTTTTTTTTTTGTAAATTTACAAAGTTGAGCCCATAGTAAAAGTTGTTCAATATCATGAATAGATTCAGGTTTGATTATCTTGTATCACGTTTTAGATTACACCCTGTATGTGACACGCTCTTATAGCCCTACAAATAAGAGCGTATCACATATTTTTGCAACCTTCATGTAGGAAGATACTTTTGCCGGATACTGTACCTACACGGAAACTTGCACCGTCATTTTACTACAGTATCCGCAGAATTAGGTGGCGACTGCACCGCCACGGCAAGAGAGAAGGAGACAGCGTTATGAACTCAGTCGCCACTTAATTCTGCGGATACTATAGTCGTGTTGGACAGGGATTGTGATTTTAAGAGCGACGTACAAGACTACTAAGGCACTTAGTATTCAAGTACCGACTACACCTCCGAAACAAGGGACTGCTGAATATGGACTAGTTAGTTCAGGGAGGTAACTAGATTTCTAATTAGCCTTGTCTTCAAACCTAGACATTGGGTTATTAGTTATTAGATTTTAAGAGCGAGCGTGAAAATTTGTTGCGCATTTTAATATTTAAGATAATAATTATTACAAAACATATGAATACCTTGCCTTGAAACTAAAAAAAGATGAAGAAGATGCGGGCCAATTTTGTACGCATTTTGTACAAGATACAGCAATACACTGCAACAGTCACAGGTTGACTGCACTCTATGCAAATTAAGAGTAACTACTTAAAACTAACTGAACTTCAGCTCGTTTTAATTGCAAAACTCCCGTTACTTAGAACGGGACTCAGGAGCAATGCAAAGGTCAAAAGATGCTTCCTTTGACATTTGGACCGCTTCAAAAACATTCGCTCCAGATTTGTATAACGGGAATTCTCCATCATATGCTTCTTAGGGTACAGCCCATTTACACATTGATTGTTTAGTACGAGTTCATACATTTGTTACCAAACGCAAGTAGGCAAACATACCTTTACGTCTAGCAACATATATCTGCCGTAAGATTCTTTACGTCAGCCATCAGAGTCCCAAGTCGTATTGAGAATCAACGGATAACAAAGCGCTACCACAAAAAATATTCGTGAGCTCTCCAAATAATCATACATTAATTGCTCGGGAAACCTAGCGGTCTAGATTAAATTAGATGCCTGTATGTACACCCACGCGCCCTGACCTGCGCAATCAATTTCACACTCGGCCAGTAAAGTTCAACGAGCCAATAAGCCAAATTGCCAGCAGTTATAGGCACCTAAATCTATCTCTAGTTCAGCAATGATATAATTGATTACACATAGCGTAAATTACTGTTATGTCGGAGGGGTGCTGAATTGCAGCGAGTGTAAGCTGCGAAAATTGACTATATCAATCACCAGCGACACTCTCAGCGCCAAAACGCAGTCGCTGTAGCCGAAAACGACTAGGAGATGAAGTAGGACCGAGCCCAACGCGGGAGAGTGAAACTTGATCAAGTATCGGACCAAATAGACATTACACTGAGTTACACATTCCGAAAAACAAACAATAGGCAGAATATCAGTCAGCGTAGTCACGATTCTTAGTAGTAAGGGACCGACTCAGAAGAAGAATTTTCCCATCACTCTGTAGCGAAAGGATGGTAGGGTGGCCAAAGATAGAGATGACCGAAGTCCCTGAGAGATCTCTCTTTGGCCACCCTACCATCCTTTCGCTACATTGGTGACCAGCGACGCTGGACAGCAGCCTCTGAAGACTCAAGATCAATGCTGATTATAATTCACAACTAATCCTATTTTCCCATCTTTAGTAAATAGTTCAACAAGGTAAACCTAATGTTCCACGTTTATATTCTTAGCTATATAGATGTCTGTACGAATCAGCCGCGCACTTTTGCAACTTCAGATACCATCACAAAGCTTCAAATTCTCGAGTTCTTCCATTAGGATTGTTCACAAACGTTTGTTTGCCTAATTAATTAGCGTCCTCGTCATGATTTACGGCCTCCGTATAATAAGCAAGTTGGAGTTTTAGGAGAGCTGCCAATTCCGCAAAAAACATGTAAATGGAATTGCTAATGAAAGTCTCTTGAAAGCAAACTTTTACGTGCTTTAGAAGCGGTGATAAATATTCCTACTAAATATTAATATGACATTACGTTGTTTGCGTTGCAAAATATTGAAAGGCGGTAGTAGCAGCAAAAGTAGCTAAGCTGGTAGGGTGTTCAGAATGACCTACACACGCTCTTATTCTCTTAACAATAACGTCGTGTCCAGCTCATTTTGAACACCCTACCCGCTTGCTATACAGGTGCACCTATGCCCCAAAGCAGGGATCCTACATTAATTGACCCAAGGGCCAGAACAAGGCTTCCGATTCCATTTCGCGAATCGGTTTTCCATTTAGACTAGGTATCGATAAAAGCCAGCTTAATCCTACTATTTGTAGATTGTCAATTGCCTAGATTGATCCTGCGGCGTGGTGATATATAAGTAGGAGTGCGAGACCTAGCTCTAAATAGAGTCAGATAGCCCATGTCGTTTTAGAACGTAGTTAGTTAAATAGAGAGTCTAAGTCAGGCAAGGAGACAAATGGCCAATAGGTGCTACTGCTATTGCTGTGTTGTGAAATTTTCGCAAAGTCGTATGTAGTATTCGGGTTTGTATTCTGTGCATAATTCTTCTGGACCAGCTTCGATGCATATGTCGGCGGCCGATCGTAAAATCAGGCAGATCGTAATGTTCCTGTGTAATAATAGTAAATAATTAACGATAGTTACATTAAACCAATGTACCTATAGGTAGGTTAGGGTTGTTAGGTTGCTTCAGATGCCCCAAGGGCAAACCGCCCAGAAATACGAGCGTTGACTCAGGGAACGAGCCAAAGATTTTCGCGTTTCACGATATGCCTGATCTTACGATCGGCCGCCGACACATACAATTTTATTCACCTACCGCCTTGACCAGTGTTGCAGTTGACGTGAGATAATTGTTCACAGTTTTGAACCTTATTACAAAGGATTAAGTTGCAAATTGTAAAGGTAGCTTTGATGTCTTGTACTACCAAGTCACGGGCTGCTAGCCGCGTCAGGTTTCGTCCCATGGGTATCGGTGGCACGTGTCCGGTGTCCGATATTGCTACAGTCCTGCATTTACGAGGAAATGCCCTGCATTGCATTATTAGCTGTCAAGCAGGTTTGCTCTGGTACAGTGAGAAAACCATAATGTTCTTAACGAGTACAAGCACTTCAAGGAATCAGAACAATATGTTTGTATCTATGACTTAAATAAATAAGGAAAAAATAACTAAGTATTTTATGGTTTTAAGCTAAAAAGGGTATCATGTTTCCGTTCTGTACTCGCAGATAACTATACGGAGAAATAAATAGTTTGTACATTTGTAAGGGTTAAAAAATTAGCTTTAGGGGTAGATGTTGCATAAAGACTAAAGAGTTAAAATTACGTTGTGGTAGAGCAAGTTGGTGATGCGGCCAGCGGCGTAAACTTTTCTTCATATTTCATAAGTAAAAGAGCGCCTATGTATTGCGCCTCTCGTTTTCCGTAAACGCTGATGGAGGCTGGTAGTTCAAGAATGGAATGAATATACCTAACAGGTGGAAAATGCGAGTTAATTAATAATGCATGCGAACATGTGCGAGTAACCTCGCCCTTCGTTTAAAATATAGGACGTGTCAGGTTACATCACGCAGGGTCACAGATCTAATACTGATAGAGATATGCCACTCTAAAGAATAACGCGTTCAACTGACAACAAGCGTGGTCATCGCGCGCCATAATAGGAACAACTGAATTTGCATGAAAATTGCATGAAATGCGGCGATTTCTCGACGTCTAATCACGTTGGAATTGCCGTACCTTTCTTCAAGATGATTCAACGTTATATTATGCTATGCAAGTTTGAATAGATTCAAACTGCAGAAAGAGACAAAACAAAAAGTAGCACGGGAATAAAGTCTTATCAGACTGAATAAAGGAAATGACATGGTTCTAATCTCCTTGTCGTGCGCTTATCGCAGTAGTATCGACTCGATATGTATACCTTTGTGACCGTGAAGAAACGAGTACAGTGAGCAGAAGTGTGTGTAATTAAATCTTACTTTCATTTAACTTTTCACTGTTATTACAGTTCGTGAGCTTTAAGAAGAACCTTCGGGAATCGGCGATGACACACGAAGGCAATATTGTTGTTCTGCTTTTTCACGAGTCACTGTTGATTGATACCCGACGTCTCTTTCTAAAACCCGAAGGTTCTTCTGAGAGCTCACGGACTGTACTTATTAATGAATTAATGGTGCAAATCAAAAAGCTGCTTCCTTCCTAGAGTGGCATGTTTCCTGGATTATTATTTCATCTCATCTGTGACAGGATGTCGTGTCAAACACACTCGCGATGAGACTTCACAAATATGCCCATTTACGCATGTTTATTAATTTACTGGGAAATTTAGGGAACGTTTGGGAAGTTTTAACCTCATTGTCACTCATTTCATTAAGAATTTAGATAAGGTGTTCGCCCTTAAGATAATTTGCGGCTCTTCATACAACCACGTCTCGAAATATGGGTACATTTGAAAGGAAAGGGTGATATTGATACCAGAAATTATCATCTTCTTTGACACAAAGGGTAACCTCATCACGACGTAACAAATGGCTCATAATAACGTAAAAGGATGACGGGGGACGCAATGATTCTGAAAGCTCACGATTATGTATGTAGGTATACGAGAACTGTTGATAACAAAGCTTTACCCTACACTAGCGTTTTTCGAGCGTCGACGTCGCGTCGACGCTGCGCGGCCTGCGCGGGCGCTCGGGCGACGTCGACGCTCGAAAGATAGCCAAACAGATATCCAAAATGTACAGGGTGTAACAAAAATACTGATGATCCGTTTAAGGGCATAACTGGTATCGTATTACGAATAAGACTGTATGGGACAGGTCGTCACAGCTGACCAACTTTCCATACAAAACCAAAATATTTTTTTGTGAGAAAATTTGTTTTCTTTCTTTTTCATAATTAAAATACGATACCAATTATGCCCTTAAAATGATCACCAGTATTTTTGTTTCACCTCGTATACTATGTATATGGATGGGGAAATATAAAGTAACAAGCACTGATAGCCCGGCGGTGACGTCTGACTTTATATCCGAAGGTCTCGGGTTCAAACCCCGGCTGCTAAGTAATACCACTGAGTTTTTCGGACCTTCCTGGGTTAAAAGTTCAGACGGCAGTTCATTCATAAAAACTATAGTACACGCGAATTCATGGGATTAGGTTGCCAATAACTATAATTTACATATGTACAGTTACCTGAAATAGTATCTTCCTCAACGAAGGCTGCTAAAATCTCTGACAAATATTTTTAGGGCTATAAGAGCGTGTCACATAGTTTTGCGGCCCTAGTTGAGGAAGATACTATTACAGATGTACGATAAAGTGCATTTGTCGCATATAGTCTTATACACTTAATTCAAAGCAGTTTTTGCCAGAGAGCTTGCGAAAGTTAACAAATTGTTTCCGCCTCATTGCAGTGAAATTTACTGCAGGTGCTTTTGTTTTTACAATAAAAACGTGGTTCTTTAAAGAAGTTTATAGTTTGATGTTACCTTTTGTACTTATAAGATAGATTGTACCCCTTTATAAATTAAAAAAAGATTTAAAAAAAAGATAGATTGCAGTATTTATGTGGAAATGTAATAGAAAACGAGAAAGCTAGTCACACGGTTACAGTAATATTGTAAGTATTTTAATAAAAATGAGTTTACAATGTTAATTGCATAATTACCTGTAGCTTAATGCGTTTGTAGTTTGTTATTGTAGATACTTTGTGGAAGAACACTATCTCTTGATACAAGTATCAAAGATACTTAAAAAGAGATACTACTACTGTAAAAACTGTAATTTACACTTAATTTGTTTTATTTCATTATTTACTTGTTTTAGAGCAGTTTCCCATGATCCGATCCGATATTGGTTGTCGGAAGACTAACCTAGGTTACTTACGTCAAAATATTGTTAAGATAGTTGGTCATTAGTCAGCTATTATCATTATGAGGATTTGCCTAAATTGCCTAAAAGCAATCAGAATCAGCGTCAATAAGATTATTGGAACTTTATAGGACGGCGGCCGCATTTAGAAACTCTAGAACTAGACCGAGGTTCATGAACTTAGCTCTTAGACCTTGTACTTGAACTCTGACTATAACCAACAAGTCCATTGTTTGTAAGTTTGTAATCCATGTAACCGCGGTTTACGGACGGCAAGGGCTAGCGGTGTTGCTATGTTCAAATAATTACAGTCTTCTAGTGCCATCACTAGAAATAGAAATAGAAATACTTTATTCGTGACATTAGCGGAAGGACAAATAAATTACAGATAATACGGTTACACACAAGAACAAATAAATTACAAATAATACAGGCAAAGTCTGTGCGGAAAGAGAAAGCCCCGCAGAATGTATGTGTTCCTATATAAACCATTAAACCGCACTCTCTCCTCTCGCACAAACCCTACAAAAACACAGCATAGAAGACAAGTGTCACGAAATGGTCTTTTCTCAGCATGTGCTGATCTTCCGAAAAGACCATCCGGTGAAAAATTCACGGCAGGTAACAATCACATGTAGCGAGTATAACATAAGATAAAAAGAAAACTACACTAAAGCTACAGGCAAGCATGCATCGGGCCCTGGATCGAGCGGCTTGGAGAGTGTTGGTGAAAAGTGTCCACAATCGTCACGTCCCTCAGCCAATGAGGATACGACAAAGAAGATGTACCAACACTTCCTAACTAGCGAGTCTTCCTCTTTCTTTAAAGAGATTACTCGATATAAAACAGATATAAAATTGCTGCGCTTCGTAAAAACATCTGCATATTAAAAATCAAATTAATCTACGTCATTTTGAATCAAAACTGCCCAACAAGCTATGCCGAGCCGCCGAACCGCATCAACCCCCCACTGCGTCTCACGAGCTTAATTACTTAATAGCCCCTTTTTGATGACGCCGGGCCACGATGATTTAAAACTTAATTCGATCCTTTTGGCTTGAGTGTACCGCGATTTCATTCCGACTAATTGCTTTCGTAAACGTCGTTTTGACAATCAAGATTTAAAAAAAGTTACGATCAAGTGCTCTTTTTCATAAAGGTACCACGTTTGTTGATGCTAGCGATTTGCCAACTTGCCTGTCGTTACGGCGATTCCGTGAATCTGTGCGAACAGTCCTTTCCAAGGTGCCTAACGTCAAGTTATTGAATTCAAACTTACATGAGACATAATAAATTAGCACTGTTATCACTGCATGCGGCTGTACTCACTTGTGTTTAGTCTCTACGCGCGACATGTTTCGGAGAGCTTAGGTCTACATCCTCAAGCACTAAGAGTGCTAGGCGAACCGAACCACGATCCGTCGTTGCGGCGCCGCGCCATCGACACCACAACAGACTAAACACATTCGGTACAGCCGCATGCAGTGATAATAATAATAACGTCAAATTCTCAAACAATAAACCATCATCATCATCATCAATTATTTAAGAGCTGGGCTCTTGTCGGTGGAGCATTTTCCATGTACTTATATCTGTCCTTTGCCTTCTCCTTGATGGCCAGATACGATACGACGTTTATTTTTTCCTTGACTTGATCCATGTACGCTATTCTTGGCTTTCCTGACTTCCTTTCTTCTTCAACTTTACCTTCTATGATATTCTTAATAAATTCGTCATGTCGTAGCAGATGTCCAAGCATCCTTCCTCTCCTATTTTCTATGGTTCTCAACAATAAACCACACTTACATATTACTATGAGAATAAGAAACTTCCAAATTGTTTCACAATTAAACTTTTACAATATTGTGTCAACAACAACCCAATAAATAAAGCAACTTACTACGTCACGCCTACGTATTACAGATACTATTACGACTCGAGCGGGTGTATTTGCTATGCATATTTTATCAGGCGTTACTTTCATTGTCTCCGAGCTTCAAGCTCCACCGTTCGTATCACTTATTTACTTCGTAACGTAAACTTGTTTGTAATTTGAATAGCTAAGTTTATAATCATGAATTCCTTCACGGATTGTTAATGTGCGTGAAAGGCGCCAGTCTCAGGGATCGTTCGTGAAATACGGATCATTAACTTACCACAATGTCGGACGAGCGACATTTATATCTACTTAGTTGAACACACTTTATTAATTACATTTTAAACTGGAACATTTGCCTAATGGCTAGAGCAATATAAAAATTCTGATAATACCTGAACATAAATTACAATACAATACAAATACGAGTACTAGAGCTCTTAAATTACTTAAGTGCACAATAGACGGTCCACAAGATTTACCTAGTATTTTATCGGACACCAAGAATTTATCAAACAATGTATTTTATTTTACCTAATATGTAGGTACTGCTTGAGTTACGAGTATTACTCGAGTTACAAATGTTATAATCCAATATCGAAACTAAACAGAACCGACATAATACTTATTACTCGATGTAACCACGGTGGCACCCTAAGACCAACCACGAATATCGAAAATCGAAACTTTTGTTATCTCTTGCTGTCTAGCAAGCATAGCAAGATACTAGAACGAAAGAGACGCAGACTAGTATTTCGATTAGGTTTACCTATGGGTGACCGCGGTAGACCCCCAGAGTGCTTCCCCGATCGATTGCATTGAAACTTTCATTAGCCAACACAACGGACACTGACGGGTGAAGACAAATGGGAAACTAGGTTAAGTAGAGGATAAAGCGTACTTTGTTTCACAGGCAAATGAGATTTAGACTGCGCTGTTTGCGGGAATTTGTTAGGTTGTAAAAGTTTTACCGGGCTGGTGATTGTTTCGTGATTTGTAAAATAATTCAAAATACGAAACTCCTTCCGTTGAAAAAAAATTGTTTTGCTAAACGGCTTGTGAACGGATGATAATAAAGTAATAATAATATGTTAGCTTATTACTTCCCACTGCTGGACAGAGGCCTCCTCTCATACACGAGAGGGATCGGGCTATAGTCCCCTCCCCACGCTGGCCCAAAGCGGGTTGAGAACTTCACAATTTGTTCACATAAGTAGGTACACCTTTGAAATTCTTTGCGGGTGTATGCCGGTTTTCTCACGATGATTTCCTGCACCGAATATATAGCGATCGGTAAGTAAATATATATATTTCGTATATAAGTTCCGAAAAACTCAACCTTCGTAACCTTGGACCAGCGCTTCTTCAGAACTGATATCACAGAATAAATCGATGAGAATAGTTCAAATTTATCAGATTGAAATTGGACCATTCGTCTTACATTTTGCAAACTATTACTAAACAAAAAGCATTATTTGGCATTTCGAGTTGAAAATAAACTCTTTTATCTGTATCCAGAAGTTTATACAACTTCTCTTCTGAAGTTCTACCACAATACTAAGATTTATTCCATGATTGATTACTCTTAATATTAAATGCAAGTGTATCAAGTTTTCGTGCCGTTAAACTACGATCTAGATCCAATCTCGAGATAACCTAGTGATTGATAGTAATTCCTGGGACATGACTGATGAACGATGAACGTGGCTTCGATCGCGGAAATGAATGAGCGGTTATTAATTGGCCGTATTGACAGTTGACATCCTTTGGTTGCTAATTTCTAAATAGCAAATAGACGGAGAGCTTGCCACGTCAGATATGACACAATAATGAGAGCAATGAAACCCTCTTTATTCTTTCTTTATTTATTAACCAACTTACATTAACAGTTAAACTAAACATGCAAGTTATAGGTTACAGCATATACTCAATCAAAAAAACTATTTACATGAGAGCTTAGTACTAAATAAATCTAGTAACATTACTTAACTACACACATTGTAGTGGGATTGGAGTTTAATTCCAGATACCGGGCTGCTGTTGCTAAGAGTTTCGGTTCTGTCCCTCTAGTCAGTTTACTATGCTTATTTAATATTTAATAATATTATGAGGAATTATATAAATAATTAGATTATATAATTACCAAAAGTTTCTAATAGAGGAATAGTCCCTATAACCACGTATAATGCAATTGATAGTTTTTCGCGTACTGTTTCTGTTTCCGCAATAATATGCAAAGTTTTTTGTTCCAATGTGAAATTATAGGCCCTGTCCTCTGTAACTGAGACAATTTCGGCAGTTTTTATCTATTTTGGTAGTACCTACCATTTTTCGATTAAATTTTTTTGTTAGTCTGTAACTCTGACCTCCACCCATTAAAAGCTGCCAGATGCCCGGATCTAGCAATAAGAATAGTACAGCAATCTAACCAGATGTGTTTTGTTGCTCTCATTATTGTGTCATATCTGACATGGCCAGCTCTTAGTCCAAAACTATTATTGTTAAAAATCATAGAAACACTACGAGTAGGTGGATGGATATTAAAAACCTATAGCTAATATAACTATGGGGAATTTACAAATGAAGGGTACACGGAAAGAACATGTCTAGTCCTTTTTTTGTAAAATGAGATTTTTGTATCAAAATGTAGAGCTTGCAATGAACTATGGCAATAACTTCTGTAACAGCTGGAATTTTTAACATAAATCCACTTTTTAATTCATAAAAACCATCTAGTTACGAAAATAGTATGGTTAATTGAATCGTTCCAAACTCTAAAACCGCTATAACTCAAAATGTTGTCAAAGTGACTATAGACATGTTCTTTCCGTGTACCCTTCAAATACATTATTTTCGATAAAAAAAGATAGCATGAAAGTAAGTGAACCTTAGCAGTTTAGTGAAACTGCAACCCAAACCTACCAATCTAGCCAGAGGCCAGAGGTAGAGCTAGATTCCCATCAAACCGGCTTGGACAAAAAAATATGCAGACCCCTGTTCTAGTGTCAAGTTCATTTAGAAAACCTTGCCCGCTCAGCTTCTAATGCTGACTTCCTACGAATCTCTAGAAATATCGAAAGAAAATGGTTTAAAACAAGTAACAATCAGACACAGTTTATTTACACCATAGATGCAATTGTAAAAGCCCCTCGCATTTGTAATTGGGTCAGGGCATGCACAGACGGTGCTGTCATTCTCATTGCCTAGCAAGCTACTGAAGTGTACGGCGTTCAGGGGTATAATGACAACTCAAGAGTCGAGGAAATACTGTTTATTCATTGAGAAAATACTCAGTTTATATACTAATACACATATGGTAATATACATATGGTTTGATGCATTGGAAGAGATATCATGGAATGTCAAGGTTTATAGGATACAGATGGAAAGTAGTATCAAGTATATATCAGCTGTGGATCAGATGTGGGTCAGCTGTTACAATGGTGGTCACTACTCACTACACTACAACTACAAACAACCATTATAAAGGCAGTTCACACTGAACAATACTTCGTCGCTGCGCGTGCAAAAGTCGCTATGTGAATTTTGACGATTTTTGGTTTTTAATGCCATTATGATCCTTATTTCAATACACATATGCTCCGAAAATCCTGTCAGGCTAATTTCAGTATTTCAGGATTTGACAAATCTAGCTATGTGACGTCCATACATTGAATGCGCCTACTATAATCGCTAAGTGAAATAAATCACATAACGATTTTCGGTCGCCATAAAAACCATTTTTAGAATGCGCCTGATATGTGATTCTTGACACATAGCGATATTTTTCGCATAAATTAACCAGAAATGTTCACCCGCTATGTAGCATTTTGCACATAGCGATATTTTTGTACTAGTTTGGATCGCTATTATGTTCGTAGACGCGACGCGAGACGTTGTTTTACGGTACATAGCGAGATTTTTCTATAGTACCTATATTCAGTCTACCGCATGTTACACCTTGTATCTGCTTGTATCTACCTTCAAGTAAAATAAACATGTATTCTAGTAAACCATGAATGCCATCACTGGCAGTTCAATCGAATTATATTGGTAAATAAGTGGGTACTCTGAAAATATAGTTGCTGTGGGTCTACGTTTAAAAGTGTTTGTTACTCGTAGCAGTTTAAGGTATAATAAGTGAATGATAAATCACATTTTTTTAAATTTTATTAAGATTAAAATGCAATTTTCGTGAACTTATTTATCCAAACCATACACTAAATAGTTATTCTTCTTCTTTTCTTATGACGGGATCAAAACTTTAAGCCTAATTATTTTTTACCAATTATGGTTAAATGGTTTGCCACCTCTTATCTCCGGGATGTAGCTTACATGAAGTCTTCTATAGTACACATACTTGGATAGAGGGAACACTGCATCACTATGTTGCGTTGTTTGTAGGTCGCCACATTCGCATTTTGCATCTCTGTGTTCCAGGCTGATTCCCTATTTAAGAAGATTGCCTTTTGATCGGCCAACTCTTGAGCTTTGTCTGTTTACAGCTGACTTCTACGCCACCGTTGGATGTCGAGAATCCCGCCGTTTCTTTTCGCGTTCTGCAGTTGTGTCAAGTCCTTATGTATGTGAGGAGGAGCTATTCCGCTCATATGGTAATCATGATCGCATTTGGTAAGTTTAAGGCATCCGGTGATTAGTCTACAGGCTTCGTTGAGAGCAGTATCTATCTAATTCACGTGTGCAGAATTCTTTTTACTGGGTACGTATACCCTGCAACCGAGAACCTTGACGCAAGTGCGGTAGTGCTGAGGGTATGTAGATGTGATCCGAAAATGATGTTATTTGTTGCCGCCACTTTCTGTTTTGTATCAAGGCAGTGTGATATTATTTTCAGGGATCTGTCTCCGTTATGCCCTTGATATTTGGGAGCGAAGGTGATAATCCAGTCGACAACCCTCCCAAACAATGCATAATTATTTATTGCATGTTTTTAAAGTTGGGCATACTACTCAGACAATCAATCGACCTCCCAAACAATGTTTAGTTGTCTCGTGCCTGTATATTTTTGAGTTGAAAAGTATATACCTATGCTTAAGCCGGGTTTGGTCTGAGTTCATATTTCCTGATAGTGCGTAGAACGTCTCTGCCTCCTCGAAAGAGTAGGAAGGGTTTTCTGCCTTTTCGCCGAAAATTATATTGCCGAATTTCAGTTGCCAACCAACTTTTCGCAGAAGTTTTATTTGGCCGAATTTCATTTCCCAACTTTACATAATCCAACTAACCTAACCCAACCTAGTAGGTAACTTCTGCGAAAAGTTGGTTGGCAAGTAAAATTCGGTAATACAACTTTCGGCGAAAAGGCAGAAAGGATACCAGAAGGGTTTGACGTTAGCCTTTATGGCTTGACCGTTTCTAGAAATGTTGAATAATGCTGTTCAAGTAATAATTCAATAGAGTGATTCAAGTAGGTACGAAACATATATATTACGGCGAAAAAATCCTTTCGTACGTGTAAACTAAAAGTCTTTCGGATTTAATTATTATTTGCCAGGCCAGAACGTATTGAAAACGTATCTGGAAAGAGATGTTTCTATTTGATAAAAAAATACCTTTTAGCTACGGATACCTAATTATCGAAAGAGATAGGCAATGAAAGTAACAAGAAAATCCGGAGATTGATCGTACTTACTGATTTTTCATTATAACTATTTGTCTAACCATAACTTTCAGGTTTTTTATATACCTAATATCATGTCATAAAATAACTATGTGACAATAACGACAAATTGAAAGCGCTCCTAAATAATTTAATATAGCTATGTGATGGCAAGACACATAGAGATTATTATGACTCAAACAAAAATCGCTATGTGCCAGATTTATCAACATGTATTTATTTTGATTTATTTAAACACGATTATTTTTCCACGTCAAACATAAAGTATGTAAAAGAGTGCTTATTTTTACCAAAAAAATATTCATGTACTTATGTGAAAGCAGTATCGAAAAAAATAGTTTTTTGTGTCTCCTGTAAAGTGGGTTAAAAACACATGGCGACTTTTGCACGCGCAGCGACGACTTGTGATAGAACTACGTGTTAAAACTGTCTAATAAAATCTATGATTGACGGAGAAAGGTTAAGAATCACGTTGTTCGTCAGTAAGGTAATAAGCCCATAACCCCGATGACAAGTAGTTTTCTCGCTCCCTAGATCGATACTCGATACTCTCAGGGCTGCTCTACATGATGGGCGAACATAGGGACGCAGCTATACGATGGAACTAGATCGCAATATCGTTAGATCTCTCTAACGCGTTCCGTCCCTTTCCGTAGCGTCCCGTCCCTATGATGGCCCATCATGTAGAGGAGCCATCACATATAGTGAATTAATGTGCCTTCCGTTTACTGACACTGTGTGTGACACATATAACATATATGACATGACAGTCTAAATCAAAAGGTACCATTTGACGCTGGCGTTTACGTATTAAATTCTAATATGTGTATTTATATTTAATACCTACTTTATTAATAATGTATTATACTTCTGTTTTTTCTTTTGCCATACGATTAAATAAAATATGTGTATTGACACATGCGCTCTATCTCTATTGCATGCGTATTCTTGGCGATAGAGAAACAGAGAGAGATAGCCTGAAGTCGCCGGCGCTCGCGCACCAATAACTACACTAGGCCGGATTAAATGCAGACGGACCCTCGCCACTTTCATCGCCAATTTATCGCCCCATTCCATCTAACGCTCTGAACTTTGCTACTGCAATCTTCAATCTTCAATTTGAAGTCCCGTCTATGATGACATTAAAGAAATTACTTCATTTGGTATTTGCAAGAAAAGCTTGGAGAAAGCTCGTCGGAGTTAATTTACACTGTACTTAATTATTTTTCTAAGAATGGCATACACTTATATATAAATTACTAGGACCAGACTACCTTGACCTTAAAGTCTTTTTGCACGCAACTTATTAGGGCGGTCATCGACTATCAGTCCGCCTGCAGTCCGCCTGACGATATCGGCCTGTCAGGTTTTCGGAGCCGGCAAATTTTTGTTGTAACTGACAGGCCGGAGATCGTCAGGCGGACTGCAGGTGGACTGATAGTCGGTGGCCGCCCTAAAAAAAAAAAAAAAGTCATGGTACTCATGGTAAACTGACTATACGGAGCTTCTATAATTTTTAAATTATATGGAAGCATACATTTCTGTACTACTTACTAATTTTATAATTAAAAAAGCTAAATAAGAAGAGAATACATTTTTATAACAAAGTTTCAAGGCACATAACACTTGATTTAAAAGCAAGCCTTATTCAACCCGACGTCTCATGGTAACTCTAGTTAACGCTTTGACAGCCTATTTGCATCTAAATAAGGTTCCTAAGTCTAGGCACAATAACAACACGCCCTTTGAGCCACGTGTAAGCAATCAACAGTGTTTACAAAAGTACTGAAAATAGAAGGGTATAAACGTATTGAGCCTTTAAGAGTCCGGTAACGATTTGAAAACGAAAATCGCTAATAATAACATTATACACATGAATTGCATTTGGTACGATAGCTTGAAGTCTTGTTATTGCAAAAAAGTACTTTAGGTCTATTTATATTAATATTTAATACCTTAAAACTCGATTCTTACAGAGCATGTTTAGTGAGGACGTTGATTCATGTAATTTTGTCGTACGATTTTTAATTATTATTTTTATATGGACCCTAATATGTTTTATACTATCTGAATAAAGCATAAAATGAAGTTTATTTTTGTATTTTTATTTTTGCAAAATACTTTAGTATCTTTCCAAAAATATCACCTAAACTTCGGCGATTTTTAGCAAAATTGCTCTAGCAAAACACACTCTCTCTCAAAAAATATATATGAAAATGAAAAAAACTGTTACACTTATTCCTCAGGCGACTCATTTTCCAATGTATTTATATATTTTACATACTTATATAACTTAATTTAAATCAATAAAAACCTTACTCTTTTCACCTCTCCAAGCAAAAATCGCGAAACAGGTGTTAGATTAGGGTGAATTATTTATAAATAAAGCATAAAATTAAAAAATCGTTGTATTTATTCCATCCAAAAAGAAACGATCTTTCATAATATGTATACAAAATTATAGAAGTTATGTTAGTTACTGCAAAATCGCATCAAAAAGTTGAGTGAAATCGAAAAAAAACATTACCGGACTCTTAATAAAGAACCGTTTTAAGCCCTTAGATTACCTCCCGTAGATGGGCCATTTTATTTAAAGTTGTGCATTCCATTTTTTTTATTTGGAAAAATTTAGGTGACAAACTTTTGCCCTAATAAGATAGAAAGAGCTCGTGATTCTTAGTCGAAATCACCTAAAATTTAAAAAAAAGTGAAATGTACAACTTTAAATAAAATTCCCAAGATTGTGCGTCATGTAGGTAACGCAATTATTATGTTACAATGTACACTTCAGCCTTGTCAGTAGTGCACGTGCCGCGGCCGTTAAAAAGCCATTGTATGCAATGTAAGCCGGGACTTTTACCTGAAGGGTGTTAGAAAAAAAAACTATTACTTAGCTATAAAGCTATTAGTAATTAACTGAAAGCTATTTCCCGGGAATCTTCCGAACACTATACCGGAGAATAGACAGCCGTTTGTGTTTGTGTCGCCAAAATGCTTGTTTTAATCCACGACGCACATGTATGTAGATTTAAATGCGTTTTTTAGGTATTTGAAAGTAGTTTTTTTCTAATTAGTGATCTTTTTTTTTATCTTAGACATGTTTTATTAAAATCGGTGCAGCCATTTCCGCATTGGCGTTTTTATTTATTATTTATAATAGTTATTAAGGGCCTGTAGTGCCTTTAACTGCCTGATAATAAAAAATATTCAAGAGCACCATATAATCACATCCTATACCTAATTAAGTTAAATAATGTAGAATACGATTAAGAAAACTCCATCAAATGCTCGTTCTAGTGTGCTCTAAGAATACTCTTCACGGAAATCGATCGCGTCCGAAAATAATATCTCGAGCGGTAAAGCGGTAACCCATTCATTCATACTTGCACCGTAATTCTGTATTTAATGTTACGCAATATAATTCTCGAGTGGAATTAATTTAGGATATTTTCGTCTTAGAACGCAAGAGTGAGCGAGCAATATATGCTCTTTACACAGTAAGTTCGGAGCCGGGTAAAATTTCGTTGACCGTTAAGATTTTTTCTAGTGTTTCGTGTTTTATTCTAAGTATTGCGCTGGCCACGTCACATATGACACAATAATGAGAGCAACAAACCCGTTTAAGGGAATATACCCAAACTACGTGACCCGAGTACAGTGGCGAGTCAGTACTCTCGACCGAGTACTCGCAAGGTGTAAACACATCGCCGAGTACTGGGCCGGGCCATTTTACTCTCTCGGCAAGTGGCATTTCGGTGTCTCGCCACTGTACTCGTTAGGTGTAACCACAGGCAGGTACAGGTCAACCCATGCTGGCGCCATATAGCGAAACAGTTGACAGTTGCCTTCCCAATTAACATTTACTATTGGAAAGTAGCGAAGCGAATTGTTGCAGTTGCAGCACAATTTGTCTGAATTAAAACCGTTTGAGAAAGGGCGAGTTTAATCGAATTGTCAAGCTCAAGAACTTGAAACATCTGCATCTTTAGATTGCTTTAATAGTGTCTTTTTTGTTGCTTTGCTTTATTGCTGCTTGAAGTTTCTCGATTCGAACAAGATTCAATAAGTAAAACAAGAAAATCTTCAAACTTTAGGGGCCCTCAGACTTGAATTCTATAGTTTGAAGAACCCTCTGCTGGGGGTTTAATGGGGATTGTTGGCTCGTTGGCTGGACGACATTCTGAAGATCGCGGGTCACTTATGGTCCTGGATGAGGTGCGCTCAGGACCGGGATAAATGGCGTACTTGAAGAGAGCCCTATGCTCAGGCAAAATGGCTAAAATGATGAAGATGAATGCCAAATCCGGAAACCATATGTGACGTCCCACGGGTGAAAGTACCTTATGGCGGTTGGCGCTTACGTTGCGAAGCATCGCATTAGTATTGCAGCGTCGTTAGAAATAGCGTAAGTCCCAACCGCCATATGTTACCTTTTCTCGTGGAATGTCACATATATCCATCTCTCTTCTCCTAGCGTTTTTCCCGGTCTTTCCACGGCTCAATTGAGCCTGGGGTCCGCTCGGCAACCCAACCCCTGGAATTGACGTAGGCGCTAGTTTTTACGAAAATGCCATCTGACCTTCCACCCAGAGGGAAAACTAGGCCTTGTTGGGATTTGGTTCAGATGTTTCGTACATGAGTTCCGAAAAACTCAGTGGTAGGTACGATCCGGGGTTAGAACCCGAGACCTCCGGATTGAAAGTCTAAAGCGAGGTTTAGACTAACACGTTTACTTGCGGCAAGTAGGGACGCAGGTATTCGCTGTGTGCATGAGTGTGGCGCCATCTCTTGAGCAGGAGGTTAAAGGGGTTTCTTTTTTTTAATTAATGGTATATACTCCTTGCTTATATGAAATGTCACTGGCTGATTCACTATTTTGACAGTTGACCCTACAGGTTATGTCAAATATTTTGATTTTTGAAATGTGATATTGACAAGAGCCCAATTTCTTGTTACATTGTACGCTGCGGTCGTTCACGTTACCCCCACCATGCACTTCGCACATAGCGAATATACAAGAATGAAAATTAAATAGTGATATTCATGTCTCATTTTGAACTATAGCTGCGTCCCTACTTGCCGCAAGTAAACTTGCTGGTCTAAACCTCGCTTAACGTATACTACCGCCAGGCCACGAGCGCTTACCAATCATATACATATCTGATATATCCATAATGTATATTGTTAGCATGTTTGTATACTTTGTATCACTATGTATACCACATTACAGACAGTCAAGTAGCGGACGGATGCCGCTCGTTGTTCGTTGTCTCCCGTCAGTTTCGCCAATAAATTCGCACCCATTTCATTGTGCTCGGTCAAGGTCGGAGTACGTCGGGATTATTTACGGTTTTCGACTTTATTTCAATGTCCTTAAAATTCAAGTGAAAATGGCAGCTTTTCCTGTACATACGGTTGCGAAACACACACACAGTTGCGACATTTCACAACAAAGTAGGTACTCATTACACATTTGCAACCCTCGAGGGTTTATGTGAAAAATACTTACCTACATAACTCGTAGTAAACAACAGAAACTTGTTATGTTACTCTACCGTAATACTGTGACGGTGTAGTCCTTTAAAAGGAGTTGATTCATACCTGAAAAAGAGCAAAATAATTTGTTTAGTTTATAATTTAGCAATACATTTTTAATTTAAGTCAAGTGTTTTAAGCCATTTATACATTGTTGGAATTTTGATTTTATTTCAATTAATCAAAATTCAAACAGCCGACCGCCTGCCACACCAAGGGTATTAATAGTACATTATGATACAAGTGTGCTAAATTGATCATTACATATGAGGCGCTATTGTGCGCACGAACGAAGTGAGTGTGCACAAGGAAGCCGAGCTATGTAATGATCAGGCACACGCGTTTCATACGACGTTTTTCAACACACTTGCGAGGAAAAAACAGAAAACTGTAAGTAATAACTTTTGATAAATACATTGATTTTCAGAATGCTTACAGGATAGCGGTACCTACTGACTTCGTTAATTAAATTAACTAACCTGTTTTTTGATGTTATTGACTGGATCTATTTCTCTGGAACTCTTTTTCGAAGCATTTCATAAAATCCAACACTTCACATTTATTGTCAAATAAGTTAGAATGTTTCCTTACATGTATTTCTCACTCGATTTTTATGACAACATTTTACTAGTCTGTAGGAATGACATTTTGAAAACATATCCGGACCCGGAGGTTAAATAAACACTAAAGTTGGTTTTTTACTCATTTAAAGTATAAATTGTTTAAATTAATAATAATAAAACACAACTAGAAAAATCTAACAAATAAACTGTAACTTCAAGTAAACTTTTAATATGGCGCCCATTTTTTTGCATTCACGCGCACCTTGAGGCAAAGGTTTATGACAAACAGCCAATACTAAAACATAATTTGTGTTTAAAACATAATCTATTGTGTATTATGAGATTTATGAGTAAAATAATTACTAGAAATGATTATTTTTCACAATTAGGATTTTATAATTTGTATTTTCTCGTAAATGTGTACTATTTTTACTTTTTTGCCATGCAAACTCCTAATCAGTTTAGAAAAAATAAAAGTAATACCCGTCTAAATTTAATCGCCTCTGTCTGCGCACATAAGACTTGGTACTAGAATACCAACGTCACTTGATGGGATTTATTACATTATAGCACTAGTTATATAATTATCGTGAAAAGCACGCGTGTTTAATATCTAGGATTATGAGCCTAAAAGCGGTGGAATAAGTACCTCGTTACAAGCAAGTGTGTTGAAAAAACAATAAATAGCTCCTAATTCCGAACCATGTTTCTTGTGTGTGCAGAATTTAATAAGATAATAAGTTTCAATGTTGCTTTAGGTCACATCACACCGACAGAGAGTAAAAAGCGAATTTCTTCAGGGTAAAACACATTTTCCAAGATGGCGAAGATTCGTCGATGTCCCCAAACGTCAGAACATGAAATCTAATTGACATACATACCAATTTTATATAATACCAATTTTTTTCGAGCTTTCGAGCTTTGTCCCATTTAAGTATTATATTATAAATATTATAATTTATGCCAGATCTTTATGCGCGACTTAACACATATAATCATAAAGCGACGCTTAGATTAGCAATAGTAATAGTTCAGAATGAGACATGAATATCACTATTTCATTCTAGCATATACATAGCTGTGTCGCAAGTAAACTTGCTAGTCTAAACCTCGCTTAATATTTAGCTTTAATTTAAACATGCAAGTATTTATAGTTCGTTTTTTTTTATTAAAAAACGTTGAAAGGCGCATGTACAGGGTTCTTTATTAGGCACGATACGGCATGATACATGTCACAAGTGTCAAAGTGCCAATGCGGCCAATAAAAAATATTTAAATATATTTGTATTTATAATAAAGCCACACGGAAAAAAAAGCTTCCGGGATATTCTCAATCTAAGACATTATTATATACACCGGAGTGCTGAGCGGTCGGCTGCCGACCGATTTAAAATTCCCCGAGTGCTGAGCGGTCGGCTGCCGACTGATTTAAAAAGTGCCCGAGTGCTGGCGGTCGGCTGCCGACGGATTCGTCTTTGCATATTTGGCGGGAAAACACTTATTTTGCGCGCGCAGCTAGCTTGCATAAACTTATAAAATAGATTACGGAAAACCTAAAGATTACTTCTAGATGTAAAAACAAGAGGCTGCAATAGAAATATCGGAAGAAATTCATACATTTCAACGCGTCTGGCTACAGGGCAATCGCCAAATATTTGGTTTGCAATAAATTACGTTTTTTAGTGTTTATTTGGATATAACAAAGTCCGCGTATTTAATATAATATACCTGAGTAAGTAATAAACACTTTACAATGGTTTTACGGACGTATTCTAATGTTTTTACATATCATATTCATATTTTACTATAAGGAATTGGGTTATGAACGACTTTGGTTCTGAGGAATCGGACGTATATTTTGCCATATATAACACTACTAACCTAAATTAAAACTAACATCGCTTGGTTAACTAATCGTTCACGAAAGTGAAACATATTTTTAATGTAAACTCAATATTATTTCATTTAAAAGTAAAATTTTCAATCTCAAAGTTCAAGGTCGCGATGGTAGCCATTTTGTTGTAATAAAGTATGGCTATGGATACGAATTCTGGCTATTCAATCGCTGTACCAGCCGATTTATGGCGTGGTACGTCTCCTTCACCCTGGGTATTACAGTACCCGACACTATTTGGACGTCGCTTCACCTTGGGCACTAACATGCCCACGATAGAGCGAGTAGTCGGAGCTCACAAATGTATATCTTTTCTACTCATATGTATGAATAAAACGGCTAATAAACGTTCTTATCCTTTTCTTTGTAAAAGTTATCTTTCTTTTTCTTTAAGGTCGCACCCGTGTACGTATTATAGTATTCACGCAAACTCTACACAAAGTTCGTCATACAGGAGACGTGGTCAGTGCGCGGCGAGTGCCCACAAGTTTTTAGTGTATTTATAAGAAGACCTAGTTTTAAACTGATGCTAAAACATTATTAACCTCTCTTCTAGGCCGGCATGGAAAAGTGACGTTTCTACTTATGTATTAATATTTGAAGCGCCTGTTATTGCATAAAACTAATGTTAGGTGTATTTATTTCACCAAATTCTCATTAATATTTGAAGGATTACCTTTTTTAAATACAGGTTGGATCATTTTTGAGATTTGGTCATTACAGTACCCACGATGAATATGACATAGTTTAGGACAGATGCTTACTGAAGCTTGGTAGCTTCAGTTGGTGTGGTCACTAGGGAATTACAAATAGACGTTTCAATGCATCTAGATTATGTACATTTAGATGGCAAAGTACAATCAAGCAAGTGTACCTCTTGCCTTATCCGTTAATTAATCAAAATAACCTTAGGCACTGTTAGGTTTTTTTGTGGTACATATTTTTAAAACTGTTGCTATTTTAACGTTTATCAGGGTAGATTTTACAATTTGGCACCGAAAAAAAATTGGTTAACAGAAAAACTCGCAATCTTATACTACCTCCATACAAAAATGTTTCGTAGTTATGCTCGAAACAACTGCATTATAGGCGCAATATCAAGTGAAAGGAGGAGATATTGTTTAAATGGTGATTTAAAGATGTAAATATTGTCTATTAGTTAGGTTTTTGGTAATATTAATATAACTTTAAAACAAAAAAAGATTTGTGGTAAAGTCAATATTTTTAGTCCAGGTTCTACTTATATTAGGCTGGCTCTACATGATGGGCCATCATAGGGACGCAGCTATACGACGGAACGAGATCGCAATATTGTTAGCTCCCTCTAACGTATAGCTGCGTCCCTATGATGGCCCATCATGTAGAGGAGCCACTAAGAGTACAGAGACCAATCAACGTTCACGATTTTTTTACACACTATAGGCTATTAATAACAATAATGCGTGACCGCCTGATTTCAACCGCCAAAAAGCGCGTAGAATAGAATCATGGATATTTTAGCCTGTAACACCGGTGAAGCGATGGTTAATTGAGGTTGGGTACTATAGTACCCGAAGTATAGGAAGTGGTTGTTGACTTTAATATCTCGTTCGATTTGTACAGTTTAGGTAACGTTACCTCATCTTTATACGTTAGCCTGTGAGTGCCATATTATTTGACATAATGTCTCTAGAAATAGGAAGTTTTATTTCTTAAATCGATGTGAATAAATATTTCAAGAGTTATTCTGCAAAATAAATGATAATTGGAAACGCTTACTCAATAAATATTAACAAAAAAAAACTTTGAAAGATTACTAATTTTTCGACTAACGTTTTACGAGACTGATTTCTGGTGCAACTTTTAAATGCTTGTAATGTATAAAAGTAACATGCAAGGGGTATCATTTTATTACTTTTTATTGTAAAAACACGTATAACACTGGAAATAGAACAGTTTTTCTCTGAAATTTTGGTTTTATTTTCTATTTCTAGTCTTTTCTTTACAGGAATCTGGAAAACTTTTGCTCGGTCTAGGTTAAATGAGTACTGACAAATTGCACACGTATCGAAAACATAATTGTTTCTACCAATTTTATAGCCTTATCAATACTAATATCCGGACCATAAGTTTTATGTGTTACTTCCATACAAAAAATTGCAAAAATCGACAAATTTGTACCACCCGCCAAATTCTCATTGATCACCCATTAGACCCCCTGACACTTACGGTAATTTCGCGCAAAATGGCGGCGGCACTTGACAACTTTTTGACATATCAGCCCTGCCACCCGAAGGGTTAATATGTTGAAAATATTTCCTCGTGACAAGCATTTATTTCCTTTAACGAAAATAAATTAAAGTTTTAAATATAACGAAGCGAATATATTCTTACAGATTTTCTAGTTTTCTTTTACCTAAGATAATACTTGTTTGAATAAAGTACAATCTCTCTTATTTACTCAATATACTCTTGAAATAATACATTTTTGTATTTCTATTTTAAGAAAACGTGGTTTTATTAAGCGAAGAATCATATTTTTGGTAAAGGAAATAAATACTTGTCACGAGGAGATATTTTCAAGAAAATAATAATGTCTTGGATTGAGAATATCCCGGAAGCTTTTTTTTCCGTGCATGCGTAGGTATATGTAAATGTTAAATTGAATAATATTAATTATTTTACAGTATTGTAATAGCAGTCATTCTTACGAAATAATTTATTCTTATCATTGTTAATGTTTTAGTGAATGTTGCACAATAAAAAACCTGGAGAAAAAGAGGTTCGAAACATATGGTTTTAGATTTATAACATATGCGTGTGTCACTGTCAGTTTTTCAATTGTCATGTGTCTCTAACGTGATAATCAAAACGAAATTGTGTTTTTATTGCTGTTATGGATTATAACCTGCTAATTGTCATTATTTATTTACAAATGTTAACTCTTCATCATGTTAACTAATCGTTTGTTGGTGTGCTTCCAGTGTGTTTAAAATGAACATTCAAACAGAACAGGTTAGAACAGGTTGGCAACTTCTGTTTCTATGGTTACTGAATTTCTAATCTCAAAAAAACGAAATATACATCATGTTAAGGCATCATTGACCATGTACTTAATCAATAACGAAGAAGTAGGTCGCAACCTCGAGGGTCATTGTGCCGGTTGGTATCAATGTTGAGGTGCACTCGAGTCTCGAGTCGACGCGACGTCTCGAAGCTTCGGGGAGGAAATGCATCATTTTCACGGGTGGTACCTAGGTAGATTACTGTCAGACAGTGGATAATCACTGTAAAAAAAGTAAGTAGTAGTAGTTTAACTTTGATCTAATGGCCTCTACAGTCGACGAAATTTTGACACTAAACTCTCCCGCGATTTCGAGAAATTGCCGTCTACGAGTAGGTACGAGTAGGTGCAACGAAATCAATCGATGGTACAAAAATCGCAATGTATTAAAAATCGCAGCTGACTTTTGTAGAGGCCTTAAGTTGTCACATTAAGGAATGTACCAACTTTGTTTATCTACCCCCTTAGTGTTTCCTAATATTCAGAGCAGAGACGCATAGTTTCAGTGTCCGCGAGGCAACCGGATACGTGTTGTGGGCCACCAGGGTTCATCAGGGAATTTGCTCCGTAGTAAAAACCTGTTTTTTTTCGTTCTTTCGTTACTGTTTCATATTTAATCGAAAACTCCTATAATATGAAGTGAAAACCTAAATACAATATTGGGTTTTACATAAAAACCATAAAATAATTCAATATATTGGGTTATTTCGGGGTTTTTTGCTTTAACCGGTTACGAGTCCCGGGAACCATACTGTTTAGCTACATATAAGAATTAAAAAAAAATACAAGTCGCTAAACGCTTTTAGTAACTACGGTGTTGGTTGGATGTTCACGGTAATAATAAGTCACGCCACGCGTGAATGAACAGTATAGGTGTAATTAATTAAGCCAGTTTAATTATCTCACCGCATGTAAGCCCGGTAATCCCAGTATTACTGTAACAGGCTAATAAGTGCCGAGCATGCAATGGGGACTAATTATTTTAGGTTTTGTGGTGTAGGTACGGTAATAACTGTAATGCGAATCGCAAAGTTAATTTGATTTTACTTAATATATAAAAGTAGGTAGTTACTACAGCTTTATTTAAAATAATAATTTTGTCCAGGAATTCCGTGTTTTTCCAGAATCACTGAGTGAAACATGCCAATGATTTATCATTCATTATATTCATAACCTAATTACGTTCCGGCTTACGTTCAAACCAGACGAAATGAGCTTTTCAACCGACTTCAAGATTTTGAAGTATTTTTTTTATGTATGTTCACCGATTTGGATATTTTTTACCGGCTGGGTCGATTTGGATATTTTTTTTAGAAAGATTATACTCTTCACAGTTGGTCCCATTGTCACCGGGTCAGGATCTGATGATGAGATCCTGGATAAATCGAGGGAACTCTCCAAATATTATAGGCACACCTATAGTGCTTTCAATATTTCTAACTAAGGTATTTGCTTTTGAAATGTGCTCAAAATTTATCTACTTCAGGCAAATCAGGTGGAAATATGAAATAGCGGATCATAAACTAAAATAAAAAGTTACCTAACTATTAAACTGGAGCGTTCCATTAATATTCAATGAATATTCCAAGTGGAAAAAGCAATTAGTCTTCGGTTGAACCTATTCCAGTGCTAACTGAATATTTTAAAATTTTCAGATCCGATACGGGAAATAGCTGAGTTCAGATACAAAATCAATACCTATTAAAAATGCATTCAAAAGCAACTATTATAAGAATAATTTTTAACAAAAAAAAGAACCGACTTCACTAGGATCCGCTATTCCAAGAGGAAGTGACCGAGTTGCTGTAAAAAATAGTGAAATCACTACATGGAAAAAAAAGCTTCCGGGATATTCTCAATCTAAGACATTATTTTATTATGTTGAAAATATTTCCTCGTGACAAGTATTTATTTCCTTTAACGAAAATAAAATAAAGTTTTAAAT
Source organism: Pammene fasciana (assembly GCA_911728535.1). Lineage (NCBI taxonomy): Eukaryota > Metazoa > Arthropoda > Insecta > Lepidoptera > Tortricidae > Pammene > Pammene fasciana. The sequence goes on from OU452295.1 coordinate 6,680,484, forward strand.
ATAACGAAGCGAATATATTCTTACAGATTTTCTTGTTTTCTTTTACCTAAGATAATACTTGTTTGATTAAAGTACAATCTCTCTTATTTACTCAATATACTCTTGAAACAATACATTTTTGTATTTCTATTTTAAGGAAACGTGGTTTTATTAAGCGAAGAATCATATTTTTGGTAAAGGAAATAAATACTTATCACGAGGAAATATTTCCAAGATAATAATAATGTCTTGGTAAGGCGTAGGGATGTGACGACCCCATCGCCCACTGGTTTTCACCAGCGCAATCAGTCAACGCAGGGCAGCTTGTGGCGAGCTGTTGGAGAGTAGCGACTCCACGTACCTGAGTGCCCCTGGGGTGCCCTGTCGGATGGTGGGACAGGTCCCCTGCCTCTGGCTTGCCTTAGCCGGCTGTCCAGAGTGGGGTCGTTAGAGCTGTGTTCTCGAGGGTAGATGTGGAAACATAAGTGGCGAGTTGGCTATATGTTTAAAGTCCAGTGACACCTCTCTACCCCCAGCTCCCGCACCGGTGTTGCCCTTGAGCCATCTTTGATGTCGCTTTTTATGGGGGCCCATCTTGCGGAGGGCGAGTCACCGTCTGCCGGAAATAAAATTGGATACCGTTTTATTAGGCAGGCGTCCGGTTCTTCATCCAATAGCCCATTCATCAGTTCATACTTTTCACCCAATAGCCTAGTACATTTTAGACTCCATTAATTCTCAATAAATTTGCCGTGGGGTGCCCGGCCTTAGAATTGTCCCCCACCATATCGTCCCGTGGTTGCAGTAGGAGTCTGCTAAGGGAATATACCGGGAGATGGGCAGCAGCATCTTCCGAAAGCCTACAAACAATAAACAAAAAAACTGCGCGCGCCAACCCGCCTGCCAAGCGTGGCGCGTATGGCAAACCCCCCCCATAATGATAAGTTCCATTAATACCAGGCCCCCAGTCCCCGGCAGCTCCGCTATTCCTGGCGCGGGTAGCGGTCATGGTAACGGCGGAGCACGGGGTGCTAAGAATCTCCGGCAGATGCCCGGCTACCCACCCCCACGACGACGACTGGCCCTGGTAACACACAACATACGCACTATGAGGACTGACGAAAAGATCTGCGAGCTGGAAGAGGAACTGAGCAGGTTACACTGGGACATTGTAGGGTTATGCGAAGTCCGTAGAGAGGGGGAGGACACCGTAACCCTGAAGTCTGGTAACTTACTCTACCACCGGGAGGGCGACCAACAGTCCCAAGGTGGTGTCGGGTTTCTCGTTCACAAGTCCCTCGTAAACAACATAATAACCATCGACAGTGTGTCGAGCAGGGTGGTATACCTAATACTCAGAATATCCAAAAGATATTCGCTGAAGGTCATTCAGGTATACGCACCGACCTCGTCACACTCCGATGATGAAGTAGATGCTATGTATGAGGACGTAAGTAGGGCCATACATACTTCGAAAACGTACTTCACTGTTGTTATGGGGGACTTCAATGCAAAGTTGGGCAAGAAAGACGGTGATGAGTTGAGAGTGGGGCAATTTGGGTATGGGCAACGGAACCCTAGGGGTCAGAGGCTGGCCGATTTTCTGGAGAGAGAGGAACTCTTCATGATGAACTCTTTCTTCCAGAAGCCGCCTAACAGGAAATGGACCTGGATGAGTCCTGATGGTTCCACGAGAAACGAGATAGACTTCATCATGACCGACAAGAAACGGATATTCAGTGATGTCTCTGTGATCAACAGGGTAAAGACCGGTAGCGATCACCGAATCGTAAGAGGCTCACTGAATATCAATGTTAAACTTGAAAGGTCCAGCCTGATGAAGTCTACGCTCCGACCTACTCGAGCCCATCTTCAAAACCCCGAAAGCTTTCAACTTGAGCTCTCTAACCGCTTTGCTTGCCTAGAGAACTTAACTTCAGTGGACGAGATCAACGACGGGCTAGTGGAAACTGCCCACACAGTAGGGTCAAAATTCTTTAGACCCCGCCGTAAAGATAGGCCTCAGAAACTGACCGAGCGAACCTTAAACCTCATGGCTGAACGACGCTCGCTACAGTTGCAGTCTCCCGATGACGCGAAGTCATATAGGCAGCTCAATAGACGTATATCTAAGTCCTTGCGACATGATCTGCGTCTCTTTAATACTAACCGTATTAAAGAGACTATTGAGCGTAACCAAGGCTCCAAAGTGTTCGCAAAGGATAAGTCTTTTGGGCAAAGCCAGCTGACAAAGCTGAAACGGGAAGATGGCAGCATAGCGTCGACCACAGCAGAGGTTTTAGGCGAGATCGAAAGGTTCTATGGACAGTTATACACGTCGGTCGCACAGCCTGTTGACAGCTTGGTAGGAGATCCAAGAGCCAAGCTGTCCCGACACTATACCGAAGACATCCCGGACATCAGTCTGTACGAGATTAGGATGGCTCTGAAGCAGCTTAAAAACAACAAGGCACCGGGTGAAGACGGAATCACTTCAGAACTTCTGAGAGCGGGTGGAACACCGGTACTTAAAATCCTCCAGAAGCTCTTTAGCTCCGTCTTATCCGAGGGCAAAACGCCTGAAACATGGAACAGAGGCGAGGTGGTGCTGTTCTTCAAAAAAGGTGACAACACCCTTTTGAAGAACTACAGACCCATCACGCTTCTGAGCCATGTCTATAAGCTGTTTTCAAGGGTCATCACGAACCGTCTCGAACACAGACTTGATGACCTCCAGCCTCCCGAACAAGCCGGTTTCCGAAGAGGCTATAGTACCATAGACCACATACATACGCTGCGGCAAGTTATACAGAAGACTGAAGAGTATAACCTGCCATTATGCTTAGCGTTTGTGGACTATGAGAAAGCCTTCGATTCGGTGGAAACATGGGCGGTGCTTGAGTCTCTTCAGCGGTGCCATATTGACTATCGGTACATCGAAGTGTTGAAGTGCTTGTATAGTAACGCCACCATGTCGGTCCGAGTACAGGAGCAGAGTACGAGGGCGATTCCATTGCGAAGAGGCGTAAGACAGGGAGACGTTATCTCTCCGAAACTGTTTACTGCCGCAATGGAAGACGCCTTCAAGCTCCTGAAATGGCAAGGACTTGGCATCAACATCAATGGCGAATACATCACTCACCTTCGGTTTGCCGACGATATTGTAGTCATGGCAAAGTCGATGGAGGAACTCAGCATGATGCTCGATGACCTCAACCGAGTTTCACAACAGGTGGGCTTGAAAATGAACATGGATAAGACGAAACTTATGTCAAATTCCAGGGTTGTGCCCACCCCAGTCTCTGTTGGGAACTCGGTACTCGAAGCTGTTGACTCGTACATCTACCTAGGACAAGTAGTCCAATTAGGTAGGTCCAACTTCGAAAAAGAGGTCAACCGCCGAATTCAACTCGGTTGGGCAGCGTTCGGGAAACTACGTAATGTCTTTTCGTCCGACATACCTCAGTGCCTCAAGACGAAAGTCTTCAACCAATGTGTGTTACCAGTGATGACTTACGGCTCCGAAACGTGGTCTTTCACTATTGGCCTCATCACAAAGTTCAAAGTCGCTCAACGAGCTATGGAGAGGGCTATGCTCGGAGTTTCTCTACGTGATCGAATCAGAAATGAGGAGATCCGTAGACGAACTAAAGTTACTGACATAGCCCACAGGATTAGCAAGCTGAAGTGGCAATGGGCAGGCCACATTGCACGCACAGCAGATGGCCGATGGGGTCGAAAAGTGCTCGAGTGGAGACCACGGACTAGCAAGCGCAGCGTAGGACGTCCACCCACAAGATGGACAGACGACCTTATACAGGTCGCCGGAAGACGCTGGATGCAAGTCGCTTCCGACCGATACTTATGGAGGTCCAAAGGGGAGGCCTATGTTCAGCAGTGGACGTCTAATGGCTGAGATGATGAATTCTCAATAGTCCTTACACCATGGCGAGTGCTGTCTCTGCGTGCGTCCTATGACATGGGCAGGGGCAGCATCCGCTTAGTGTACCGCTCACTTTTCATTAAATTGTCGAAAGGGCCTCTGCGCGTTGGCTTCGGCTCCGCATATGCCTCCCAAAGGTCCGGAACACCATTGTTCCGTGGTCGGGAAAGACATACAAAAATAATGTCTTGGATTGAGAATATCCCGGAAGCTTTTTTTTCCGTGTATAAGTGTGCCTATAATAGTTGAAGAGTTCCCTCGATTTCTCCAGGATCCCATCATCAGACCCTGACTTGGTGACAATGGGACCATAAGGGTTATACCCGTTCGATTAAAAAAAAATTTTGGAAATCGGTTTACGATTCACGGAGATATCGATCGAGTAACATACATACAAAAAAATAATAATAATAAAAAAAAATCAGTCGAATTGAGAACCGGCAAGGGGTAAACCGGTACCGCCGGTATTATCCGGTGGACAGTTCTATTCTATTCTATTCTAATCTATAGTCGAAAAGACTGTCTGAACGGAGAATTGTTCTCCATCAAGATGAAGACCGTAGCGAATGGAGAATTATTTTGAGTGTTATGACGGTGGCAAACAAGCAAACATCCAGCCTGATGGTAAGCACACTCCAGCTTATGGACGCCTGAAACACCAGAGGTGTCACATGAAAGCACCCTTTGGAATCCTGTACACACTTTTTTTGAAGCACCCCATAATGTAGTTCTCCATCGGGAAACCTCGGCAGGGAATCCATAGTCGGAGCGATCGCGGAAGGAACTGCAAAATGCTTTCTTCAAAGTCAACATCAGGGATAATGATTTGTTCTCCAGTACAGTCGCCAGCAAAGACATCGGACCGGCCAAGGTCCTCAAAAATATCTGCACATGCACCTTATCGCGTTGACAATAGAGGCGTTGTTCAGATATATGTGACCACCTTGGCCGCTCCGATATATCTGATGGCTACTGTATAAGAAAAATGCCGCAGAAACGGGACGTAAACAACGTTAAAAGACGCCAATTAAGAGAAGTACCCAGCTTATTGAAGTACCTGTCCAATTAAGAGTCGCCCACGTGCATTATGTGCGCTTGCGCCTCTCCGTCATTGTTCACGGCGATTGCGCAACGTCATGAACGAATAAAACAGGACTGACATAATCTTCTTCTAGAGTTTTTCCCGGCTTTATTTATCGTACAAGCAAAGCGTAAGCGAAGCGAGTTCTTACAAACAACTTCTGGCTACTCGGACGTCTCGGCATTTCGATGGCTTTTTGATTTTCAGAGTTTGTTCGACGATAACTTTAGTAACGTTTGTGTGATCTTTATGAAATTTCTTGAGATTATAGCAGAGGTACATAAAATTTGTCAGTTCGTTCATGAGCTGTATCGATCAAGGGGTTGTGGATTTAGAAGGGGGAAAAATCTTCATATTGGTCTGTCTTGTTCTATTGGTCAACTTGTTTGCAACGATTTCTGTTTTTACTTACTTACTTACTTACTTAAATCGCGAGTTGTCAGTTCGAAGCGGACTACTAGTTTATTTAATCGCAAATGGCAGAAATACAATTTTTGTTTTGATATTCATAGTAATACATACACCAACATCAAATGGTTTGACGTCAGCTATTTGGACGACTTAATGGAGCACGGGGACCATGACAACATTTGTAATCTTAAGAATTAGTATTTATAAGAATTACTGCCATTTGACGTTCCAACCCAGAGGGAAAACTAAGCTTAGTGGAAAACAAGAGCATTGACAAGACAATGTTTAAATATACAAAATCGGGTTCCCATAATTCAGGCTGCGTCTAAGGGCGGCCACCGACTATCAGTCCGCCTGACGATATCGGCCTGTCAGGTGTTCGGAGCCGGCAAATTTTTGTTTTAACTGACAGGCCGAGATCGTCAGGCGGACTGCAGGCGGACAGATAGTCGGTGGCCGCCTTAACTATTGGCCAAACAGGCGTGTAAGTTTGTGCTGGAGAAAAATAATAATTTGCTATTGCAGTCCTCTACTTTTATTGGTTCATGTGCAATATACAGCCGGCCCGGCATGTCGGTAGCACTTTTGACTAACCAATATTGAACTTTATTCCTTGGTAATAAAGTCTACGAATTATCAATTAACAAAGGAGAATTAGTATTCTCCATTATCTTCAAATTTTTGGGCGCCAATGTAGCGTGGCCTCAAAATCTGTAATAACTACGCGCATCAAAAGAGCGAACCTATACTGGTTCCTAAGGCTTTGATTCGCAGGGGCTAGGTATAAGAGTGATAAATACATCAACATCAATGCTGGCGCAACCTTGGCAGTGACATTCGTTGACATAAACTGGATGCATACTATGATATATTTAGGTGTGTACCAGTGGCGGCGCGTCCATACAACACGATTCCCGTCGGCTTGCCTATTTTTTACGCACCTAAGCAGATCTCATGAAGAAATTTTGAAGTCAAATTAAGCTCTTGCCTAAGAAAATGTTTGACCCACAGCCTTTTGTGTGTACTAATACTGTGTTTATTAGATTAGGTTGCCACAATGTTTTGGCCAACTTATTTACGGCAGTTATTGTGAGACAATGTAACTTTCAGTGCCGAGTATTACAAAGTTTCAAAATTAACAACTTCGCTTTTAGTGTCTCATTTTAGCGATCATATTTGTTTAATGACATAAGGGTTTTTTTACCATTTTGGTACGGAATCCTAAAAAGAGGCGGAGTTGTAAATTGCCGGGGAGGATTTAAATCTTTCTTGTTTCCGATTTTGCAAGTAATTTTCGAGCATATTAGTTAGTATATTACGACACATACACTCAAGAGCAATAAAAATAGGCCACGTTGTACAAATTCCCCCATACAAATATATTTCGTCTCCCTTAAGTGTAGGTACTTAACTATTGTATTATTCAGCAATCAGCACATTACTCGTATAATTTCTCAGCATCAAGTAGTTAATGAAAAGCTCAATTTTCATACTATTCATGCGTGTTTACAAGCAATAGACATCTTACAACAAAAAGTAAGCAATGAACCTATAATTAAATCCCATCCCACAGTTATAATGATTACAGTGTACACTTAAAAACATGCTTTAAACTGAAATATATAGTTCAACATTATAATAACTATACGGGTGGCCAAAAAATAACTAAATTCCCGTTGCACGTAAAAAAGGATATCTTCAGCCAAGAATACCAATGCGAAAATATTACTGTTTAAACATAAGTAAATATTTTCTTACATCTTTAGCCCATGATATTCTTTACTTCAATAAAGACATTTTACTTGAAAAAAGATCACTTTCTAGGCAAATTTGTCGTTATACCTATATAAAACAACTAGCTGACCCGGCGCACTTCGTACCGCCAACTTCGACCGACTACATCGACATCAACTTCACTCCTACGTCAGTACAGTCTGTTACCCCAATTCCTACCATCTCCCACCACTCTTTTACTATTATCTACCCATCTCCCACTCTCGTCCTGTCTTCCACTCTTCTCCCACCGACGGTACTCCCATCGACTCTAACCTTATTACCACCGACTTCTACGCCATTTTTGCCATCTCCCACCCACTCCCATTGTCTCCACCCATTTATATTGACTTCGTACCGGCTACTTCCACCGACTCCCATCGACCTCATCACTCCTACGCTAGTCGTACAGTCTCTTATCTCATTCCTACTGACTCGTACCACTCTCCCACCCTCTCCTATTCCCTTCCACCCTTCTCCTACCGGCTCCTGCTTCAATCCCATCGACTTTAGTCCCATTCCCAATGGCTCCTGCGCCAGTTTCACCCTTTCACACCCCTTCCATTGCCTTCACTCACTCCTATTGACTCCCAACGATATTGACGTCACTTGTATAGACCGCATTTTAAACTTTGTTTTAATTTCTTCAATCTATATCTATACCTACTTTACTAATATTATAAATGCGAAAGTTTGTCTGTAGGTATGTCTGTTACCTCTTCCCGCTCAAATAACGGTTTAACCAATAAGAATGAAATTTGTTATGACGATAGTTTAAGCCCCCTCATAGGACAGTTTTTATCCCAGAAATCTTCCCTTTTTTATTAAAGGAGTGAAAAGGGTGGTGGAAGTTTGTATGGGGAACCAATAACCGCTGAACTGATTTATATGAGGAATGAAGATGGTTTTAGTTCTGGGGAAGGACATGGGATACTTTTTTCCCTAAGTAATTCCTTAACACGTTCGCTGACAGTAGGCACGCCTGTCGACGTACTGTCACGTGACACTATAATATAAAAAACCGGCCAAGAGCATGTCGGGCCATGCTCAGTGTAGGGTTCCGTAAACTGAGACCATTAATTCAAAAGGTCGTTTCTTACGGGAAAATTGGCGGCGCTTACGTCCTTTTTACTTACGTCCTTTCACTATGGGTTTTTGAATGATAACTCAAAAACGGCTCAACCGATTTATTTTAATATAGTTTTCATTGAAGGTACTCATTAGGCCTGTTTCATGAATTTTTTCAAAATTTTAGGACCCACTATTCAAAAGTTAGATGGGGGGGACGCCCTGTTTTAAACTTTCGGAGCTATTATTTCCGAGAGTATTAGTTTTATCCAAAAACTGCTTTAGAAGACCCTAATTCTTTTTAAAAGACCTATCCAACGATACCCCACACAACTTGGTTGGAACGAAAAAAAATTTCGCCCCCCACTTCACGTGTACGGGAGGTACCCTAACAAAATATATTTTTCGCGTTTTTATTCTACCGTTTTGTCGACTTGGTTAATGCACATATTCAAACCAAATTTCAGCTTTCTAGTGCTAACGGTCACTGAGCTAGACCGCGGACGGACGGACATGGCGAAACTATAAGGGTTCCGTTTTTGCCATTTTGGCTACGGAACCCTAAAAAGGTCTGGTCACGTGACAGTGGGTACGCCTGTCGACGTACTGTCAGGGAACGTAAAAAAGATAGGTGGATTACTAATTTCACGCGGGCGAAGTCGCGGGTAAAGGATAGTATTTTAATAGTTATTCTGCTATTCGGTACAGCTGTTCTCGAGTTATATAAATGGCGTAACCGACACGACTTTCTAAGTTGATGTCGATGTAGTCGGTCGAAGTTGGCGGTACGAAGTGCGCCGGGTCAGCTAGATGTTTAAAAATAATTCAATTGAATCCCACATTTTTTACTGGTTGATGATTGTTTTGAAACAGTGTTTACATGAATTGTAAAATTTTCATCTATCCCACGCATAATATAATGCTATCGGTACATAGTATGAAACAAAGTTAATAGGCACGCGCCGCCGGCCCCCCAACCGCATTTTAAATCTCTTGTATCTTCGCAAATATTCATTTAAATTACATGCTGTACAGAGCAATATTCATCTATATTAAATGCACAATGTACTTAATGTACTTAATTGGATAAGGATCAATACTGTATTGCTTATAATCGCTTCGTAAGTAAGCCATTATTTCTCTTAAAATGTAAAGGATTAAAAATGGTTATTGTGGGTTATCCTTAAGAGATAGACATATACTATCGCGGACTTTTTTATAGACCTTTTTAAAGTGTACAGTACTGTAGTACATTATTTTGATCCATCTAGTAGGGTTCAGCCAGCGTTTGCAATGTAAGCGAAAAAAAAAGTGTTTATTTACGACTTCACATTAGAAACCTCTAAAATTATCAGTGTTTCTTTAGTATATTATGCATATTCTATACATATAAACCTTCCTTTTGAATCAATCTATTTATTAAAAAAAACCTCATCAAAATCCGTTGCGTAGTTTTAAAGATCTAAGCAATACATAGGGACGGCCAGACAGCGGGAAGCGACTTTGGTAGATGTAGTGATTCGTCAAACACCTATTTCATATTATTCTATTAAAGCGTAAGATGCATGAAATCCTGCGGCGCTTCCGTCTTTCTCGAACGAAAGCAGAGATCACTTAGAAAAACGCGTAAAATGTATGAAATCCTGCGGCGCTTACTGTTTTTTCGAGTTGATAAGTTTGTATGGGAGAACAATATCTTAGTTTTTTAGTATATTACTCGATTTTTTTTCATACTTTCTCACCGGGTAAACCTTCCCTGGACTTCCACGAATATTTCAAGACTATAATTAGCCAAATCGGTTCAGCCGTTCTCGAGTTTTAGCGCGACTAACGAACGGCGATTCATTTTTATTTATATAGATATTGTTTTGACGAAGAGGACTTGTCTTCGATGAAGAAGACATGAAGATACTTTTTTTCCGTGTTGCTGGAAGGTTTTGGGACGTTATCAATCCTTCTTAAATGGTTTTGGAACTTCAGATCGATTTGATTTTGGATTTTTTTATGTGCATTGAGCAGCGGCGGTGAGTAATGTGTATGGCCAAGTCCAAAAATCAAATCGATCTGAGAACCTTACAGGCAACGGGAATTTATTTCTTTTTGGACACTCTGTATATTAGTAGTAAGGTAACGCCATGAAATACCGATCTAAATATAAGTATAATTACCTTTTAATGGAATTTTAATCGGCTGAATATCAAACATATTTTTGTTCGTGATGTTAGATTTATTTATAGACGGATATTCGTGTTAAAACGGTCATTAGTTCATTACATTAGAATGCAGTATTGAGATTACCCGAAAAACTAGTTCATATTATTACAAAAACTATTTAAAACGGGATATTTACCATGTGAGTTTTTTATTTTGAGCTTCCGATATTTCGGCACAGTTGCATGCGCCATTATCACGGAGTAACTGAAGTTGCTGCGAGTGTCAGTTGTGGTCTACCCACACACCATAGCGATCTACCCTCTTTCGAGTTCGCTTTTTTCGTCCGTTGTCACTGCTACTACTACCGTCCGCATTCTCACTTGGAACTCGATCACGGTTACGACACACTACACTTACGGTATCAACTCGCGCGGTGTTTACCGAAATAGACTGTTTTGGTTTTGAGAACTTACGGATCACTGGATGCCAGACACTTGACAAATGAAAGCCGTCTTCCCGGTTGAAATTCTTATATTTAAGAATTTCGATGGCCTCCTTAACCATCCTGGGTATATAGTGTCTTTCAGTCGAGAGTATCTGAGGGTTGTGCAACTCAATCCAATGGTTAGTTCCCGCTTCCAGTAGATGTTGCGCGATCGCCGACTTCCGAGATTCGTTGTTCCTGAACGCTCGTATGAAACACCGTGTCTCGCTCGTGTGTTCGTGAGAATGCGGACGGTAGTAGTAGCAGTGACAACGGACGAAAAAAGCGAACTCGAAAGAGGGTAGATCGCTATGGTGTGTGGGTAGACCACAACTGACACTCGCAGCAACTTCAGTTACTCCGTGATAATGGCGCATGCAACTGTGCCGAAATATCGGAAGCTCAAAATAAAAAACTCGCATGGTAAATATCCCGTTTTAAATAGTTTTTGTAATGTTAATGACCATGTTAGCTTAAAATCAGAATTTGCACGTTGTACTGCCATTTCGCCGAAAATAATTTCGCCTAAATTTCATACAACCTAAACAACTTATCGTATAACGTTTAGTTAGCATACCAACGTTTACCAAATTAATGTTTCGCATAGTTTTATATGGCCGAATTTTCATAGGTTAGGTTAGATTAGTATGCCAAATAAAAATATTCGAAAAATAGTTACGCGAAACGATTTTACGATGCCATCTGATGTTTCTGCGAAATGAAACTATGGGAAAAATAGTTTGGGAAGTAATAATTTGCCATACAATTTTCGGCCACATATTAGAGAATCTGTGTACTCCAGTAGCCTATAGGTATCCCTGCTAGAATTTGATTGGAAGCTATGACGTACCCAATAACCTCTGACGTCTAATATAGAGAGCAGAAACCAGTCCACTGCCAATATGATGCATAACATCCGTTCCGTTACCAGTCCATGCTCGACTAATTTAGTTTCATGTTCAATAAACAATATAAACATACCAAAATAAATATTATATATGATTGAAATACTCATATTCATATTATTCTTGCGACAAAACAAAAGGCTAAAATTACGACAAAATTTTGGTGAAAATTTAAAAGCCAAAATTAAGTGAAATTCTCCTTACCTGATTACCTATTAATATCCTAAATCATGACCATCCATCGTGCCTAAATAAATTTAGCGTCTTCAGCTTTCCACTTTATTACAGAAGATATATTTAGGTATGCAATTTGAGTGCTTTTTAAAATTATACGACATTCGGAATTACTCAAACACATACATCTACCACAAAGCCTACCTCATTGTCGATATTGTCAATAAGAGGACTATTTATAATAGCGTCGTTAACTCGTTATATCAGTAATAGTCATATTCAGCCTTTTTGCTTAGAATCGGTAATGGTTTTCCGCAAAACAACTTAGGCATTTGTTAGAAGATTTATTTAAACTTTAAACATAACATAGGTTTGACAAAACAAAGGAATATACATACATATACATGATATACGATGCTAACGCCTACCTGCCTGCGTTCGTCTTCTGCCCACTTGTCTTGCCGAGAATCCTAACTTACGATAACGATGACATAATGTTTGAAGCGAAACGTGTTATTGTTTATAAACCTTTTGAAGAATATGGGTATGAATCCAATTTTAAGGTTTAACCTTAAACGGTTTAAAACTCGTTATAAAAACCATCTTTTCTTTCCCCGGACTCAATTATCTCCATATCTAATTTCATCGAAATCGACGACTTGGTACTTTTTTCTTCCGTATATTTATCGTCGAAATTAGATATGGGAATAGTTTGACGAGTTAATAGACATACAACGTTGATTCGTGTTTACGATATTAAGTTAGGGATAGTGGGAATGCAAGACAGAAACACAGGAAAAATTACAATATCTGGGTATCATGTATAAGCAAGATTAGCAGTTTTTACTATCTTGTCTATGGTCCGGAGCAGGATAGAAGAGCAATCTGTTCCAACTAAAATTACGATGCGGCCTAGTTCCGAGTTTTATGGCCCGACTAACAGCTGCGTTTGTATAAAAGTTCTTTTTAGGACAATGGTCCCATTCTGTACTAGCTATTGTACCACGGGCTAGGAAATGGGACTATGGACGGTATCATTGATAAAACGCATGTTTCAAGTTTGGCGTATAGTTATAGATTATAGTTACTTTGTGATTTCTTTCTTAAATAGCTTGAGCCACTAATAGTAGTAATTCTTATTGTCTAAGAACTAGAAGAACTACGCATTATTGTATATAGTATCTTTAATGTATTTGTAGTACTGTTTTGAAAAAATAAGTCCCGCCGAGTTTCTTGCCGGTAATAAGTAATACTTCTCGGGTCAGAGGTGTAGGGTTAGAACCGGTGGTAGTTTCTTTTCTCTCTGACGTTCATAAGTGCATTGTAATGTGCCTAAATTGAAGGATAAATATCTTTTATCTTTTTATCTATTCCGCGGTGGACTTCCCGGGCAAAGGTAGGATTCCGCATACAGGGTGTAACAAAAATACTGGTGATCCGTTTAAGGGCATATTTGGTATCCTATTGCGAGTAGGAAAAGCAGGAAAACAATTTTTTTGACGCGAAAAAAAATTTGATTTTGTATGGGACACGTCGTCCCAGCCGGCCAACCCTTCATACAAAACCAAAACCTTCGCGAAAAAAATTTTTTTTCTTAGTTTTTCATAATTAGAATACGATACCAATTATGCCCTTAAAAGGATCACCAGTATTTTTGTTACACCTTGTATGCGGAATCCTACCTTTGCCCGGGAAGTCCACCGCGGAATAGACAATAAGAATTACTACTATTAGTGGCTCAAGCTATTTAAGAAAGAAATCACAAAGTAACTATAATCTAGTGTCAACATCAACGTTTCTACTTTTTAGCGTGAAATACTAGCAAACTTTTGTGGTATAGACCGTACGATGTGGGAGAGGGAGGCTTTTATCCGAGGTTTGACGAAGTTTTATGCCGTCCGGGATTTCTGCAACTCCAGCCATCTATTACAGAATAGAGGGTAAGACTTGCGTTAGTTTTGTACAACTTTCAAACTACTTTGGAAGCGGATGTTGTAAACAAAAAACCGAAGAAACTACTAAGACATTGAAAGTGTAAACAATTACTGTTTTTATTTTGATGGTTTTGGAGGTGAAAACTTGTAAAAAGGATAATAAGATCTAGCCAGAAGTGGAGGGCGTCAAACATACTCGTATTTAGGACATAGTCTCGATACTGGGTTTGTATAAAAAACTTGATATTTCCCGTTGTTTGCCTACGAAATTGGAACCCGCAGCATGTATATATTTTTCTATTCGTACGTATGAGTTGAATATGATAAGAGTTAAGTTCTATAACTTCGACCGGTAAGACGAGGCTAGCCAAACGAGTACCTAAGTAGCAGACGCGGGGAGGTAAAAAACACAATCACAGTTATCAAAAGGTATTTGGCGACACTCATTATTATCTTTATCTATATTGATCGAGAAAACCATTTTTTTAATGAGGATAAAACGCTTCGCCACTGCACAGTAAATCGTTATATCTGTTGTTAAAAAAAAAGAGTATATGAACTTTAAAAAACCGGCTCGAAAAAGCCATTGTCTCTGGCAACAGGTTCTCTTTTAAAGGATTAAAAGGTGCTCCGAGGCATTTCTTTTGTGGGTTTGAGTTCCACCCACGACAATGTGACTGTGAGCTTCATTAATTGCTCGAAAGTCGCAATTAGGGAGTTAATGGATGCTTTTAAAGCTTTATAATTCAGTGTGGCACGCATGGAAGATTTATTTTATAAAAGAGTATAGAACAAATGAACAACACAAGTAGAAATAGCAGACGTTACGTACAGTCAAGGATTAGAAATGAAAACGTAAAGATCTGGGGGCCGATTTTTGACTTTCGAGTGCCCGAATTCTTAAAGTTTAAGCTTGAAAATAATCGTACACAAAAGTTTACCGTCAATTTTTTCGCATGAAATTAATAGTTTAAATAATCATGATTTTAAATTCATATCGCTGTTCTTTTTTAAAACATAATTTCATCGTTTTATTCTGAGTTGTAAATGTCACTTTCGAGTGCTCGAATCTCATAAATCACCCCCATTACCCCCATAGATAACACTTTAATAGGTATTCCAATAAAAAAAAATACTTTTGTGATATTACAAAACTATATTAATTAGGTATTGTGAAAACATAATTTCATCGTTTTATTCTGAGTTGTAAATGTCACTTTCGAGTGCTCGAATCTCATAAATCACCCCCATAGATAACACTTTAATAGGTATTCCAATAAAAAAAAATACTTTTGTGATATTACAAAACTATATTAATTAGGTATTGTGTATTAAGAATTAAGATATTTAAATAATTGAAATCCAAGCAATGTACTATACTCGCGATAAAAAAAACTGTATACTTATCATGAAATGGATTAATCGCTTATAAAAAATTAAATCGCTTATCGCAGTTTTAATTGCACGAAATGATTACACCAGGCACAATATGGTCCCTCGAACCGGATAATTAATTTAATTACATCATTAATTTATTTACTCTTCAGCTCAAATAACGAAGTACAGAAGAGGAAGATTTCGAACATGTTGCAAGTTTGTCCATTTTCAGGATAATAACAGTGTCACCCAAATCTATTATGTCTTTTTTGCGTAAAAGATGATAAATACGAAATAAACATTCAAATATCAAACGCCTAAATAAATAAAAAATTGCATTTTGAATACAATTTATATTGCTTTGCTTTATGATTTATTAGATTATGATTTATGATCATCGTAAATTGATCAAAACATGTCCACAAAAAATCGACCAAAATAACGTGAGTGACCCGTTATAAATATTCTTTTCTTCTTCATGGCCTATCTTGGAATAAAAAAAATCCTGCTATGAAACCCACTGCGGTCTCGAATGGCCAACGCTATATGTAACGGAACAGAAGACGCGTCTAGTTTCGCTAAATAAGGCAGGTTACCTAAACTGCGTCTAGGTTTCTATTCTACGTGAAACCTACACTTTCTAAGTAACTTATGATTCTAATCTACACTCGAGAGCAAACATTTCGGGTCAGTAACATAAACTTTAATATCTTTAAAATTAATATCTTTTGAGATATTCAAGAAAATGCTAGTGACCCGAAACTTTTGCTCTCGAGTGTAGTCAGTTTATCATTTTAGAGTCAAGAGGCTAAGTAAGACCCTCTATTTCTGGTGTATTTCTATCAGTTCTCGCCTCGATCGCGCGCCATACTGGCAATGGCGACGACAGATGATAACTATGAAAAAACCTATTCCCATCCGTCAATATAGGGTTTATTTTTGTAGTTTCTGCTTTTCATTCTAAAAATATATTTTTTAGGATACGAGTCTGATGGGAAGCGGCCTTCGTCGTCCATGAACATAAGCAACATCAACAGCTATTTCCTTCCGCGAACGCTCCAGCTGTGGAAATTAAGTGTGGAATGAACTTCCTACCGAGGTTTAACCTAGGGGTCAGCAACGTGCATGTTACACCTTTGAAGTTGCAATCGTTCGTCGGCTTCGTCGGGGTCCATGATTAGATTACCACCAGACTGGCCCCGTGAGCTAGTTTGCCTCCGTCGTGATAATTTTATTTAATAAAAAAAAACACGTTTCTTCGACTTTTCTTGGTTATGAGTTATGAGACTTATGAGCGACGAGCGACCCACCAGTAATTTCGAACCAAAATGTTACTTTGTCAACAGATGTTACATTTGCTTCCTAAGTAAGTAGCTGTTACCAAGGCTGTAGTTTAAACACGACAAGTGTGTGAGCCAAGTGCTATCCCAAAACAACACAAGATACGAGTATAAGTAAGTCAACAATCAACATACTAACAGCGACTATTTTACTGACCACGTGGTCTTATCTCGTTGCAATAAGGGTCACGAATGTTCGAAATGTAAACAGAAATACTGAGTCTACTTTGGAGGTGGTGAGGTGGTCAAATAAATTGACCGTAAGCCAGGAACATATTTAATGACCAATCGCGTCCCAGGCGATATGTATGGCGAATAGAGGGCAAGAGTCTGCCGCGAATGCATAAGACATTGGTTCGATTCCAGCCCTGAGCATCAGGGGCCTTGGTCACTTTTTTCTTACATAATAAGTATATAATTCATGGGGAGATATGTGGAAAAAAAAGACATGCTGCGCCGACCCCAAGTAAATGGGACAAGGGCAAGCGAATGATGATGATGATTAGAATATAATTCACATTTACATATATAGAACAAAATACTTTTACAAAACAATTCGTTTTGTTCTGTATTGCTCAAAATGTGTCGATTCGATAATGGTACACGCGCGCGCTGGCTCGGTCCATCCCGCTTCCCACTTCAAACCGGTTCTGCTTCCGAAGTCAAACCTCAACATTCCTTACAATCCAAATGACCACTGTCAAGCTTTGCAAAAGGGTTTAACCCGTTTAACGGGACATTAGGTTTAATGACCACCTGATGCTTTTAGCGCATTCGTTGTTCCTAATAAAGCTAAAAACCACTTCTATAACACGTTGGAGGTTACTTAGCTGATTAGGATTCGACGGCCACTCGCTGAGTCACTATACCCCTGAAGCGTCATAGGGCATAAGTATATTAAAGCTTCAATGGCGCTTACGCCGTTTTCAAGTAAGATGTCTACGGGGTTGGCAGACTAGTATGCCCACGCATGTTACTCTCACAGTCCTCAGAACTAAAACGGCGTAATTACTATGAATGGGGTTTTGTTATATTACATTTTGTGTTGGTCTTGTGTGACCTGTTCGTCAAAGATACTCGGGCACTTTGTAACCATTTAACCGTCTACTGTATCTTGGTAATTTGTTGACTAAACTTACATCGGTTCTGGGGTTTAATATGGATCTCCGTTGGTTTTATTACCTGCAATCAAAACATACAATTTATCAGAAGAAGCTTACAACTTACTAGCATCATTCGAGATTAGTAACGATTAAAATAATAAATTCACAACAGAAAGAGTAATTTTACATGTAGAGCATAAATAAGTAAAGAATATCTAATTTACGTAAGAGTATAAGGTTATGACTCTATCTCATATTGTAATTCCAAGGGCTAAGTTTCACATCACATCACATACATGTTGTTACTAGTATTCATACAAAAAGAAGAATGGAAATTACAATAAAAAAGAAATATTTTTTAATTATTTATTTACTCGTACCTACCGGTTTTATTTAAGGTTTTACGGTTTAGGCTGTGCGTAGTCAGATAGTCTCTACTTTATGTAACGTACATGTTTTATACATTTATATCAGTAGATAATTAGTTTTCAACCGACTTCAAGATTTCGAAGGAGGAGGTTATCATATCAATTCGTCGGGATCTGTGTTTTTTTTTTGCACAGTTGGTCCTATTGTCACCAGGTCCAGATTTGATGATGGGAACTCTTTAACTCCTATAGACCCACACCACCCGAGTTGCTGTAAAAAATTGTGAAATCACTATAGGATTTCACTATCTTTTACAGCAACTAGGCCATTTCCTCTTGGAATAGCGGATCCTAAGTGAAGTCGATTCTTTTTTTGTTTAAAATTATAATTGTACGATGAACATCTTACGCGTGTTCTTATAGAAAAACAATAGTTCCGTACTCTTTAGAGAGTGACTAATAGCATCAAGTCATCGTCGGTTTATCCTGTAGCTTATCCGTGAACCTACTGATTTTCCTTTCCACGAATCGTATTGATATTCTCACCTCACCTCACAATCGTGACTAGACTGCTATATCAGTCGTTTCATCTCTATCATAACACTTCTCTTATTAGGAGGACCTTTTCACTTTGTTATCATTAATTAACTGCATTCAGTTGAGACATTTGAGAGAGAGATCTTGTTTTTACTATGGGTTATGAATAGCTAATATAATTATAATAAAATAGGAGACTTCATTATTTGAAAATTCTGAATTCTGGAGAATTTAAATAATGGTTTTTTTTTATCCCCGAATCATCACTTAAGGGGATTAAAAACCAGGTGGAAGTAAATAAAAAATAAGCTAACCAAATTATACACGTAGACAAAGTCTCGGACAAAAGCAAGTTTAACATAAATGCGTCAGTTGTGTTACCCGTGTCTGGTACTAAATTGACAGCACCATTGACACAATTTAACAGTCGTTTATGGCCCTTATTTGAACGAAATAAGGTCTACCATTAATCAGAGTTGAAACGAGACGAAGCGGTGAGTTGATGACAGAACAGGAACCTTGACAATGAAAGGGTCACGTAACGATAATGGTATCCATTTGGAGTCAAATTAACTGGGACGAGTGCGGACCATCAGAAGTCATTCTAAGCGCTAGATGAGAGCAGACGAGACAAACTTTTATACGAACCGAGAAACAAAATCTAAGTTTCGCTATTTGCCTCTCTATGCTTCTTGCGTATTCGAGCATACAGTTAGCTAATACCCCAGAACCAGTGATAAACTGTACAGTCGTCATCAGATATATCGGAGCGGCCACGGTGGTCACAAATATCAACAACGCCTCACTACACCTACACCTACTTCAGGGTAATTATTGACATCATTTCAGCCTTTATAGCCCACAGCAGAGCATATGCGCTTTGTGTACGACTGCACTTGTTCCAGTCCTGAACCAATTTCATTCAAGTGACCCGATGTGCCGTAGGCCGCATCCTTCCGAATGACGTCTGCCCAACGAGAACAGTCAAAGGGGCAGAGCAGACTAGAGATAATAGAATGAGGATAATGTAAACAAGGTATTACAGATCTCGTGGTTCGGCTAAAAGTTCGACTCGCCTGCACTTGAGCAATGGGAATGTGTCAGGGCACGTAAAATGCGTTGCTTTAACGAGGGCCTCTAACTATAAATCTCCACACAGTCTGGGGAGCTAATGAGATTCGCTTTATTGCTTTATTTCTTACACAATTTATATAATTAAAAGTTTTTACATCTCCTCTATGCTCACAATTTGAATATAAATTTGCTCAACGGTAGGGGCTTCAGAATTCCCCGAACGTTTCGGCTTTGAAATGAACTTTCAGTAAGGATTTTTCCGAGAGACTAAAGCTCGTCACAGACGGAGCTATAATATATATTTATATTAATATACCGTAAGATACCGAGATATATATTATCGTATAGCTCGGCACCCCACAAAAAAGGGGAAGATATCAAAAGAGAGAAAGATATAACGGTTGTACGTCACGCCAGAGAAGGAAGGCAATACCGAAATATATCGAAATATATCGTAATATATCGAGCTATAATATATAATTATAGCTCCGTCTGTGACGGGATTAATCGTTCTACGTTCTACAGTTAAGGGTTCTTCAGCTTTTATGAGTTTAAATGGTGCTACGCGCATGTGTCACCGCTGAGGTTAGGTCACGATGACCTCTTACTCCGTACTATAAATAGTTTATTGTCGTTAAAAAAAAGAAGTTTGCCTTCATAATGTATTCACGTACAAAAATGGGCATCACATATGGCAAACTAACGCATATGATCGCATTGAATGACGTCAGAGACCGCAGATGAAATAAAGTGTAATCATAATCATGGTAGAGAAAACCACACGATCAATCTTAGTTGTCAAAGCATTTAGCTTGATAGATGGCTTAATGCCATAGATAATGCAAAATTTCAAACCATAGAGAATCGCAAATCGACTTTCACTCTTAACAACTTTAATTCAGCAAAAAACCTTCATAAGTATAAGCTGTCAAATTAAAATAAGCCTATTATCTATAGATAGTAAAGGTTTTACGCGCGAAAGTAGCTCTATGTACGTGTTGAATCATTTTATACAGCTGTCATTTCAAAGATAGTCTCTCGTTTTTTTCCCCACAGGCGCTCACACATTTATTTGAATTCATAACATACATTCAGAGTTACAGTTAAAAACATAGGATAAATGAATAAATACATTCATATACCACTTCAGAACAAAGAGTATGGCGCATCCAAACCGATATAAATGAAATAACTTATACTGGTTAAGCATGAAAAATATACGAACACGCAAAGTCACGGCACGTCACGGTTCAAAAACGCAAACCTTCATAAAGGCAAGGTGTGAAACTCGCGTCACGATTTTCGTACTCACGTAAACTGACACACATATTGTCTATGGCATACAAAGGTAGAGGAAACTTCGTGTCATTATTGCCCTACGGTTCTGTTAGAACTGTCACTCCGAACAGAGACAATAAATCATAAAGACTGGGTATTGAAAAATAAGTTACACTGGTATGACAAAGATCGAAACATGGGCTATTTGAGGATTTCCTGAATCGTTTTTTTCACAAGGTGTCACGGTGGCGAGAGGTCCAGCGGTCATAATCCACCAATCATGTTTAATAAATTTTTGATAGGTTGGTTTGACAGCTGCTGTCAAAAAGACCTTTCGTCACAGTGCCGCCACCTGGATTCCCGGAAACCCTCATTGCTTCGTAGTAGTCATTCAATTAAATTTCCACGAATATACGGATAACACCAGTTTAACATTTCTCTTCACATATATTATTGTGAAATTGGAAAAGAAATTATTCTTCCAGAAACTTAATAATAATTAATAACAAAGCGTTTGGAATAAATAAATGCTACTTCCTATTGATAACATACTATATTTTTGTATATCTATTAATAACACACTATACAATTTTGTAACACCTAAGTCGCGCAGTATGCTATCCCGCACACCACACTGGCTCCACAGAAAACCAGCGCCGTTGACATCGCTATGTTGCCAACTGCATTGCTGAGTGGAGACCATTTCAGCCTCACAATTTTTGTTATGTAACATTTTTGTAAATTTGCTTTGTAATGATGTGTTGTCTGAATAAAATTCTATTCTATTCTATTCTATTCTAAATAATAGCCGATTAGATTAGTTGGAAGCGAATTCAGAAGTTTTTAAAATATGGGCATTAGCCGTCGTTTTAGACAACTATAGTGAAACTTGAATATAGATTGATCATCTTTATTATTTACTTGTCTTTGTTTCCCACCTAACTGTATCTAATGCCTTGCCTTTTCATCAACTCGTCCCGGCCGTGTGTTCGTTAGTGTATTCCCTTTGCTAACCGAGTTGTTAATGAAAAAGTGGCCCGTTAATACCACAGCTCAATCGATTCTAGGGTCCGCTTGGCAACCTAATTCCATGAACAAACAATAACGACTGTTAGATCTAGATCTTCCAGCCCAGAGGGGATTTTCCGGTCCTCGTGATCATTTCCTTCACTGCGATTGGTAAATATAAATATCAATTGATATGCACTTGATTTCCGGGAAACTCATTGGTCGCTTTTAGGTATGCTTTGCTATATCCACGGCACGGTAAAACTCTATACATACTTATGTGCACGAGTTAAGTGCAAGGGACCACTTTGTCGATTTACAAGGACACTTTTTTCTTTCACTAATAGATAGTGCATATTGCGTACTTTTAGAAAGTGCTAGTAACTCCATATCGGCAAAGTGGTCCCTTTGTTCGTACACTGGCACATATTATGGTATCATTCATAAATTTCATAATTAGTCTAAAGTCTACAGCTTATGGTCTATTTATGAATGAAACCATCATTGGTACGAGCCAGGGTTTTGACCCCAACCCTCCGGAATCCTCATTGAAAGTCGGACGTCTTACGGTAGTAATGGGGCCCACCCACTATCAGTCGGCCTGACGATATTGGCCTGTCAGTTGTTCGGAGCTGTTAAATTTTTGTTCTAACTGACAGGCCGATATCGTCAGGTTGTAAAAATTAAAGAACCCATTACTTTGGTTTCATTTGAACGTTTGCCTCGGCGGGCGATCGGATTAACACCGTCAGGTCCGTCAGTATGGAGACAGTCATACTAAAGAATCTATAGTACAGAGTAGTGTATAAAGAGATAGATGTTCGTATAATTTCGCAATAAGCCGTTTCAAGGTGCCACTGACGGGCCGTGTACTGAATAATTTATAAACTTATTAAATCACATGTCTCTCGGTAACTGTACAATTTATATTTGCAATATTCCTTATATGGTAGAGATTAGAAAGAAAAACATTTGAGAGTCTGTAGATCGTTTAGACACTCTATGGGCGATTTTTCATGATTTTGAAATAAAATGAAATGAAATGAAATAGAAAAGGTCATGGATAGGTTGACGAAAATGGATAGGTTGACGAAAATGTATGAGAAAGTGGTTTTTTTTTGTGTTTTGACAAGACAAAGTTGACCCCATAGTAAGTTTTTCAGAATCATGAATAGATTCAAGTTTGATCGTCTTGATTCCCGATAAAAAAAATCGCCCTGTATACAAAGATTGGTGAAAATTTCTAACTGAACCATAAATAATAGGTAGACCAAATAGGTTATTTTAACAACCATCGCAATAATTAGATACAGATAAATAAAACTATCAAGCAATAATTACTATTTAAATTACAAGGGCACTGTCTCGAACTAAATTAGAAGTCATAATTATGGCTCTCACACATTGGCTACTAAATAACCAGCTGTGGTCATTACCGGCTTTCTAGCGCCTTTGAAAATGCACCAACCACCCATTTTAATGTGACCCCTTTGAATAACAATCCCGTTTTTAGTGGTGAAGGCGCGGAGATGTAAGAAGGGTCAGGCTGTGTTGGTCATGTGCTCAATGAAGTGAGTCACTTCGGTGCTATTATGCCACAGATTGCTTACTGACTAGATGGAGCACATAAGGTCGCGCACAGCCCAGTCTGTCTCATACTGTTACGCTCCCAATTTATTTTGTGGTCATTTTAACGCGTTGTACGGCGGAGACTTCACCAATTTCACCATATGTGTAATTTTCAAGTCAAAGGCACATCATTGTCGGTTGTCAATAAGGCGTTGCTGCCCTAAAAATCGTTTAGAAATATACTCTATTAATAACCGGCAATTATGTACAGTGTCATGAAAACATTAAAAATAGGAGTACATTAAGATCAGTAGTCGCATTTCAAGTATGCATGTCTTATTGCAAATTACACTTTATTCAGAAACATCTCTCAGGCCTTTTATTTCCTTTCATTAGTTAATTTATGTTTTGGCCTTATCTGTCACTTTGACAGTTCTGTTTGTTAAAAACCGACAGAACATAAATTACCTAAATGAGGGGGTTAAACTTTTGCTCCTCATTGTGAAAAGCACAGGATATAGCGTCCATCACTTTCCATCTAACGCAAACTGACACTAGTTCTAAACTCTAGAATTCGTAAAAAAAAACTAGTTTCATATTGCTGCCTACGTTTTCGATTCTACACACATTTTCAGCTGTTATTGTTTGGCCAGACCTACCTATAGTAAAACTTATACCTATTTCTTTAAGTTTATAACGTGGAGCCTATGGGACGTAGTCTACGAATCACCCGCTTAGGAAAATGAAAGTGTTTGGTCATCGAAAGTGCTTGTCCATTATTCTCCGAGTAACATGTTCTTTGACTTTGATTGAGAACGTTGTTCTATTTAATTTAAACAAACAACAAAGCTTTTTTGTTGCCTTTTGTTTTTTCGTGGCTAATCAAAGGCTTTGATTTCTGTGATCTGATTTGCTATTTATAAACTGATTAAAGTACTTAAGCAGTTTGAAGAAATGTTTGAAGCTATAGTCCATCGGGTTACCGCTAACGTCGATAATCGAAATAACGTTATATCCGTCTCTATCGGTCTTGCATATTCGAAAGATAGTGATGCAATTAGATGATCGAAGTGGACCTGTACCATAATTCTAAGTAATAGTTGTAGTTAAGTTGTAGTATTCTAGTAGTTTGTTAGGGACTTGGGTCGTCGACTCAGAGAGAGGGGTTGCGATCCTCGCTCCGGATCGTACGTGGTTCAGCAATTTCCTTGGCAATTCAGCGTGGAAACGCTGCTAGTGTCATGGGGACTTTTGGGCCGGCTACGGTCCGGGGTGGTCTAGTGTAATTAAGCTTTAGTGTATACTTATTATTGACAAAGCCTGTGGCGGATTTCATCTTGTAAAGTTTGATTGTTATGTAACGAAGCCTGTGGTTGACCTATTTTTGTATCTGTCTGACGAAGCCTGCGGCGTGGATTATAAAATTGTGGATAAAATAATTATTTAAAATTTATTAATTTTAATGAAAAAAAAAATCTAAGTAAACACATGCCTCGCAACGCATCCTAGCTCATCTCTGATAGAAACGCAGCTTTAAACTCGAGTTGGATGGTACAAGTTATTAAATATTTGGGGCTCATTTTTTTACAAGCAGCACATTGTTATATTCTATTTCTCTTTAACGAGGAACGTATTGCAATATTTTAACAAATTTCAAACTTCTTTTATTATCATTCCAAGGTTCCAAGGTTAAGAATTCCTCCTTCGTTTCAAAGGTGGAATCTTAAAACAAACCAGAGCGCTTAGCATGACATGCGTTGTCGCGCGCGACTCCATACTTCGAGTCGCGCCTGAACTGAAGTATGGAGAGTCGCGCCGCAATGTAAGTTATGCTAGACGTACAGAGTTCTTTCTGTTCAGCGTTCACGGCGCTCTTCACGGTAGTTTTACTTTTATGGTTCCAATTTATGAGTGTACGGTTGTTTTGCTATGTATAACGGCATATATGTATCTTTGTTACTACGTTTTAGTAGTAGAACTAGGTAAGCAGTTTTCTGACACACTTAGGTCCTCATAAAGAGACATATGTATTTGACGCAGGTATTTATTTTGCTCTACAAATAATAATATGTGAGATATTTCTATGCGTTTCGTTGTTTGTTACAGGTAACTTTTTAATATACCACGACGGGGACAAATGAATATTACTCTAGCCTGATTGTTTTTTTAATGACAGGAGGCAAACGAGCAGACGAATCACCTGATGGTAAGCAATTATCGCCGCCCATGGACGCCCGCAACACCATGGTGAGCCGCTTATGGATGCCTGGAACTCCAGAGGTGTCACATGCGCGTTGCCTACCCTTTAATATAAAGGAGGATAATAAGGGTCCCCGTCGTCAATGTACTGCATCCTCTTTGAGCTCTGCTACCTTACTCATCAACAGGAACAACACTATATAAGTTCCTACTCATACTCTCTCCTCATCCTCTAGTGTTATACACAGAAGTGTACAATAGCCATTACTCTACTGCAATACAATCTTGACCTTTCAAACCCGATATAATTCTGATTAATTTGTATCCCCATTAAGCTAAATCCGAAGAGAAAGAGAAAGGACAGATAGCAGAGAGCGAGCTCGCAATAACAATTTATCATCTATATCTGATGGCTCTTCGGCTAATGAAGATAGGGTCCCGTAGAAAGCTAAGTTCTAATCGTATCCTTCTTGTACTAAAACACGGATTACGTAATGTTAGACACACCACTTTAGTACAAAGACCACACTGGCGACGGTGTGCAAGCGTGACAGCGCTATACACTCGTAGAACGCTATCTCGCTCGCGCACCCATCCCCATGCGGAAACTGCAGCAGTGTGAAAGATGCCTACGAAGTTGAGAACCTAACACTTGTTTGTTCTAAAATTTTCATCGTAAAACATACGCCAATTAGGTACATGTTAACACCCCTGAAGCTGCAGATACGGGTAAGCTACGGCAGCCGCTTACCAACAGACGGGTTGTAAAAAATGGTCTATCGTTATTTCGGACTGGTCTGTCTCAGATAATTATCTAGACCTTTTTTCTAAGACGTTCTCGAAAAGGATTATATATGAATTTAGAAAAAATACTTTTTCATTTCGTTTTTAACCGAAATCTTTTCACCTGTTGATGATTCCTGGACCTGGACTATCAACTATTGGGTCGTAGACTTTGCTGTAAAAGTTTACTTTCGAGGGTGGCGTATCTAACAATTAAATAAGTAATCTGTGATTAAACTTCGTGGTCGTCTCACAGCTATAATACTATTCGACAGCTGAAGTTTCGCAGCAATTTATTGCATTAGATTAAACTTACATTGGATTTCCACTATTAGTTCTACACAAATCTATGTCAGTGTCTGTCTGCTTAGATTCGCAATTAATATGAATCGTTTTTCAAGTAGGAAAAGATTAGTCCTGGCAAAGAGAATGTATAAATATAGGAGCACAGTCTAAGAATTGTTTGTGCTCCAAGTTTGTTAGTATTTGGCGCTATACGGCCCCATACATGTCTGGTTTGCTATGGTTCAGATGGATTGATGGATTTTAATAATTAAATTCCTCAGACGGCAAAGTTATAAGTTATAATTGTATTGGAAATAAAATAAAGGTCTTGTATTTGTTTAGTATGAAATGAAATGAATTGAAAGAAAAAACAAACAGATTCTTAGAATACTCGTATTATAATCTTTACCTTAGTAAATAAAAAGTCAAGGAAAACGCATTTTCCTTCCACTTATACAGTAGAAGTTAAAGAATTTCTAGACTCATCTGTATGCGCAAATGCCACCGCAGCCTGTCTCATACATTTGCATCAAGCCACCCGCATAGCCTTTCATAATGGCCTAACGCAAACATTACGATTCAGCGTTTTTGCTAAAGAAACTATGTATTTGCATTTCATTTACGTATATCTACACAAATATCGATTATTACCTTTCATCGTAACGTGTTAGGAATCATTATGCCTACATATATATGAAGTAACAACAAAATAGGGTCGTCGGAAAAGTGAAATCAAAGACCAAATCCAGCCCTCAACGAACGGCTTTGATTTTGAACATAGAAAATTCAACCAATTTAAAATCACCGGTATTCCACTAGCCAAACAATGAAAACTAAATACATCAATCAATTTAAAACGTTACACATTGTTCTGATTAAAATACCACAGACAAAACAAAACGTGCGCGATATTTGAAACAAATCGATTACCAATTACCAACATCCAGAAAATATAAAATAAACATGAAATAAACATGGGCAGCTACCACCAACATTATAAACAGGAAACAGTACTTTTTGTTTCATATTTTAAACTTTAAAGCATATTCCTGAAAAAACTACTTATACTTAGGTAGAGTTAAAGAAAAGTGTCGTGGTTTATAACCACATAACTACAGCTATATATATGGCAGCTCATACATTCTACGACACTTTTCGGGCAGACTATAATTTGGCCAGGGAATTTCTCAGTGAGAAAACGGACTCCCTAGGATATATGCATCATGCATTCCCTAATGCAAACCGGGTTTTTTACTATGTATAATTGAAAACAAAAAAGAACCGACTCCACTTAGGCTCCGCTTTTCCAAGAGGAAGTGCCCGAGTTGCTGTACAAAATACTGAAACCACTATCGGTGTGCCTATAATAGTTGAAGAGTTCCCTCGATTTCTCCAGGATCCCATCATCAGATCAAGACCTGGTGACAATGGGACCAACTATAGTAATACTCTTTCAAACAAGAAAATAATTTTCCAAATCGGTCCAGCCGTATTCGAATAATACATTTAAAAAAATCCCGACGAATTGAGAACCTCCTCCTTCGAAATCTTGGAGTCGGTTGGAAACCCGGGTTTTCATGTAATACCCGGGTGTTTTCCTTAAAAAATAGTATCTCGTCTGAATCTTACGCTAGCTGCGCTAGCTAGAAATATCACACAAAAATGCATAAGTATTGTTTTCTTCTACCGGTACAAACAAATATGCCTGTATTGTTTGCCAAACCGTAAATGGGAAAATGGAAGTGGATTTAAAATTTAAAGCCGGTTTTAGCAAAATGGAGCGCCCGTTGTGTTCATATCTCGAATCAGTTCATCTGTCACCCACAGAGCTTGAGATAAGTCTATCTAGGCCATTTAATTTTCTCTAGTTTAGATATCTTAATCCGTCAGAAACATTTTCAGGTTTCCGTTTATTTTTATATATATTTTTTTTTTATAATCATTTATTTCGAACAAAAGTCCATAATGTGTTAGTAACATACTAATTCTTAAAATCTAGGGTTAGAACAAATAAACATTAAAACAAATTTTGACATACTGGGGCATGTAGCTGCACCCAGTGCTTCAGCCACGGTGAGTCCCACCGATCGGCCAACGTGGTTTATCAAAATGATAATCCGTTTTGCGTTCGTCCCGGCTTTTTACCATGACTAAACGAAGCCAGAGTTCCGTTCGGCAACCCTAGATTTGATGTAGGTAACGTAACTTATTTCCACATCTCATTGCCATCTCATTACAGCACGGGGAATTTATTAGAACTGTATTGGGTTACCTCGCAAAGTTTTCCCTGCGCCGAAAAGCGAGGGTGTGATGTTTCGTAAGTGCTTAAGTGATGAAATCTGGTTCGAATCATTGGCTGGGAAAAGGTTGTGCAGGCAGCATACCGATGCTGGGGCTTCTGACGTCAACTTTTCCTGCCAGAAGTGTGACTAGAGAAGGGCTTTGACTCCACAGCACAGTGTTCATGTTTGAATCGTCTGCAATAGACGCAAAGGCCGAAGTTCTCCAAAAATTCATTGGTCCAAGCCGGTTTGACTCGCGACCACCGGATTGAAATTCGCATGCCTTACCACTAAGCTATCCACAGTATCAACGAAGGAATGCAACGGACTATAAAGGAAAATAAAATGCTTAAGTCAAACAAAACAAAAGAGAGCTGCAGTAGTTTTGTTTTAAACACATGTTTCTACGGTCGACGTTAAAAATATGTGCCGTGTTGCACCTTACTCCTTTGTAATTAGGTCTAAGCGTGTAAACATATTTTTGACGCCGACTGTACGCTACTCCAAAGCAAGTAAATAATTAATTAAGGTTCACAAACTCGCACGGAAAAAGTACATTGCACAATATTGCACTATTAAAAACATACAGATTTTTCCAATTCTGTTAAGAAAATGGCAAGGTCCATGCACCCTGCGTTGTTATTTTTGCAGTGAGACGTGAATAAAAGATACTAATTAGTCTAATTACGTATCATTCCATCAAGAACGAATAGGACGATAGAATGACATCACATTTGACTTGTTCATAGATATTTTTGTTTAACATGACAAAGAAACTTCCCACGGCTTAGTGGGATATTAATAAATATGTAACAATAGTCTTGCCATGTTAGCGATATAGAAATGCATTGTTCTACAATAAGTTGATAAGTAAGTTTGTATTGTAAACTTGTCTTGTTCATAACTTGACACCAAACCGGTGAAAAACACAAGTGCGACAAATAAATTAGGATAAAAACTCATATTATAGTCTGTCCGGAAAGAATAGGGTCGTAGAATGTATAAGCTCCCATATAAACCACGACACTTTTTTTCCGGACAAACTCTAGTTTGTTTTTGAAACACTGTCTTTAGCATTGGATCTTCTTCTTATTATATTATTAGGGATAAATATCTTCTTGTCTATGGTGTATGGATTTGACATAATATCCAAATATACATGTATTTACAACAATTAAGAGTCCTTCCGGAAATAAAAGTTTTGTGGTTTGGTCTATTTTATTAATTAAGATATTTAAGACCTTGGTCGTATTTAAAAGTTTTTAAACTAAATATCCGGCTCTCTCGTTGAACATAAAGAGCTAATGACATCATATTTTATAACTTCGTCCATAGACAACTTAGTTTTGTATACAATCGAAACGTCCCACGGCCGGACCATAGAATTGGCTCAAAGACAAGGCAGGAAGTAGACTAGGAAAGGGACAGTGATATATCACTAACGACAATAGGTCTGTGTTGTACCACAACTGATATTTATCGCATAACTTGTCTAGATACCCTTGTCTAAACTACACTGAGAGAAATTTGCTTTGTGAATTTAACAAATTCGACTTGTTGCGTGTTTATCAGTTTGAAACTAAAGTATTTTAGTAAACGGAATTGATCACAATATTGTTAATACAAGTCGAATTTGTAAGAACAACAAGGTTAAACTTGTTAGAAGATTAGGATTGAATCAGCCAAATATATGTTTAAAACAATATGTGCCATGTTGGCTTTATATAATCGAGTTGTTGATTTAAATAACACTTACATTTGTAACATTTACAAGCTAGAGTCATGTTCAACTAAAAATATTGTTTTATTATTTCAACAGTATATGTTGCTGAAAATACCTTACTTAACTTGTTAAATGCTATCTTGTTAAGACAATGATACTGGTTGTTAAAATAAACAGTATATATTGCTGAAAATACCTTACTTAACTTGTTAAATGCTATCTTGTTAAAACAATATTACTGGTTGTTAAAATAAACAGTATATGTTGCTGAAAATACATTACCTAACTTGTTAAATGATATCTTGTTAAAACAATGATACTGGTTATTAAAATAAAAGGTATAGGTTGCTGAAAATACCTTACTTAACTTGTTAAATGCTATCTTGTTAAAACAATATTACTGGTTGTTAAAAAAACCAGTATATGTTGCTGAAAATATATTACCTAACTTGTTAAATG
Source organism: Pammene fasciana (assembly GCA_911728535.1). Taxonomy (NCBI): domain Eukaryota; kingdom Metazoa; phylum Arthropoda; class Insecta; order Lepidoptera; family Tortricidae; genus Pammene; species Pammene fasciana. The sequence continues at coordinate 6,711,775 of OU452295.1, forward strand.
CTATCTTGTTAAAACAATATTACTGGTTGTTAAAATAAACAGTATATGTTGCTGAAAATAAATAATAATAATAATCATGACGAATAACTACCGGAAATATATCCTGAAGGACGGTACGATCGACATTTGTCGGGAATGCCGCCGTCCCGGAGAGTCACTCAGGCATATCATCTCCGCTTGTTCTCATCTTGCTAACGGCGAGTACTTGCACAGACATAACCTCGTAGCCAGGATTATACACCAGCAGCTTGCTCTCCTATACGGTCTTGTGGCCCACAAACTGCCGTACAAGTACACACCTGCGCCAGTTCTCGAAAATGGTCGTGCCACGCTCTATTGGGATCGATCTATTATCACGGACAGGACTATTGTAGCCAATAAGCCTGATATCGTGGTAATAGATCGACCGCAACGCCAGGCCATGCTCGTCGACATCACCGTGCCATATATGTGACGTGAACCTCGTGAAGGCTGAGAAGGACAAATCCAGCAAGTACCTATAGACTTATAAGCTCACGAGGTAACCGCCATGTGGGAGGTTGATTCGGCGATCATTATGCCGATAGTTGTTTCTGCGAATGGTCTCATAGCGAAGAGTCTCGACCAACATCTTGAGAGACTTTCGCTACGGGGTTGTGGTTGGATCAAGGGTCAGATACAGAAGGTGGTAATCCTGGACACGGCGCGCATAGTCCGAAGGTTCCTCTCTCTACGGCCCTAACCACCGGCAGCCTGGGCCTTGCTCCGTTGCAGGCGGCACCCTAGGTTAGATTTTTTATGATGTTTTAATTGTTTTTGTATGTTTTTGATGTATTTTTGTATTTTAATTTTGTAAAAATATTATAAAATCCTAACCTAAGAAGAAAAATAAATAATAATATAAACTCTATTTCGGACTAATTATCGGGTTAGTTACAAACTTATTTAATAGTGTTAATAGGTGCAATATAATACTTAACTAAAAAATTACATACTATACAACAGTGTGGAGTTTTACCCAGTGCTGTAGCAGAGGGGAGTCCCACCTATCTACCAACGCTCCCATGAAGCTGTTAGCACTGCCATACGGGTCATTATTTGAGGTGTAAGATAAATGTTACAGAAATAAAAACACACATTTTGATGTGGTCTGTTTTATTTTGAACATAAGGGTATATACCGATAACATACTTTGTATTATCAGAGATCGATAAAGTTTATTTTGGTTAAAAAAAGCAAAATTCAAATTTTAACGGTAACGAAAATGAGCACCATGATCACGAAAAAGAACATTTTGTTTATTTCAAAATCTTATTATTGTACTATTTGAATCAAAATCGGACCATAATGAGAAAACGAATAGGCATTATTTTATTAATCATGTATCAACAGAAATAGACAATCGATATCTATGTAAAAAAAAAATTAAAACTTGACCACGAAAATTACAACTTCAAATTGTCATTTTCGTAACCTTTTAAATACTATCTAGAAATTATTTAATTAAAGTAAAATTAATAACTTCAACTCACAAACCAAAACAGCTTTCAATACCTTCTATATATATATATTCCCGTGCAGGTCTACGGTAGACCCGAACGAAACTATGATACAACGAAACAACATAACAAAATACTCCTCTCCTCTTAAGTCCCAAATAGCTTTAAAAAGGTCGGGTCTTAGGAGGATTTTTTTTAATATTTAGATATATACATTTCACAGGTACATTCAGGGCAAAACAATTCTTGTACCTCTCGCCAGTTAACAAAATTGGCGTCGCACTGGTCATAATTCCTATAACCACACCTGGAGCAAATGTTGTTGACGGTCAACCCTTCTTCATTTAAATCAATTTCTTTTGATGGGAATATAGCCAATGTCTTTAAAAATAGTTCTTTCAGTAAAATTTCTGGCAATCTGAGATCCCAAATCCATCCTCGAAAATTTATCATCTAAAACAATAAGTGCAGGAACAAAAGTAACAATCAAAGTCAAAGAGCAGAGGATCCCAAACAATCACTAATGATAAGAAGTGGAAAACTTACTTTATCAGCAAAACTGTATTCATTATTGTCATCTAAATACAAAAGAAGATTTTTATTTAATATTTTAGCAATATTCTCTATTGTAAGGGCTCGTAATGATTGGGGAATTGATTTACTTCCACCCATTCTTTACCTAACGACAATAACTAGCAAAACTTCAGGAAAGCGACAATAAATATGGTACGTTTTTTGAAGTGTAGATTAAACATTTTTTACCTAACTGCCAGTTACATAACCTCTTTTTTTGTTTAAAATATTACTTAATAAGTGTAGCTACGAAAATGATGGTGTATTTTGGAACAACCGGAAATGTAGAAAAAAATAGTCTTATCAATGTCCTAATTTTTTTATGTTTGCATGGATGGTATATCATATTATGAAAAATTCAATCCATGTTTTAAACAACTAGTTTTTCTTTGCCTTGTATTTTTTACAATCCTACAAAGTAGTCAGGGATAATCCGAACATGACCACGTAACTGGTTTCTGTGCAGAAAATTTAAGTTATTGTGGAAAAAAAAGATAAAATAGAATAAAATGTATTTACCACAAGTTTCAATAATATTATCCTAAGCGACTTAAAACCAATAAACGATATATTTATAATTTTATAACCGAAAATTTGAGTATGAACACAATTGAACCTGTCGAAATAATTACCCATACAATACATTACCTGACTTGTTAAATGTTATCTTGTTAAAACAATATTACTGGTTGTTAAAATAAACAGTATATGTTACCAGAGACTATAGAGATATAGACGACCACAGCCTAAGAAATTTTTGAAGCTCATGTCGATTGCGCCATTTATGTCAAAGCCCCCTAAAGATACCGAATACATATGTAAGAGAAATGTCACCTACACTGCTACCCCACCTAGTAACAAATAGCGTACTAGTAGTACACTAGTAGCTACTAGGTGGAGTAGCAGTGCAGGTGACATCTCTCTTACATATTCGGTATTTTTAGAGGGCTTTGACATAGATGGCGCAATCGACATGAACTTCAAAAAGTTCTTAGGCTGTGGTCGTCTATATCTCTATAGTCTCTGACGTTACTAAAAATACATTACCTAACTTGTTAAATGCTATCTTATTAAAACAATATTCTTCTTAGTTGTATACTCTTGTCAGAGTAGTCGTGGTCATTGAGGTCGGTGTACGGCATTTTTTATAGTTTACAAAACAATATTACTGGTTGTTAAAATAAAAAGTTTTTTTTGTTGATAATACATTGCTTAACTTGTTAATTGCTATGTTGTTTAAACAATATTACAGGTTGTTAAAATAAATAGCATGTGTTGCTGAAAATACGGGTGTACCTCGGAATTCCTAATAACGTTTGTCCTAAAATCACTTGCCCTAACCGTTTTGTCCTAATTGTCATTTGCCCTAATGATCAATTACCCTAACAGTCACTTGTCATAATGTAATGAATGTCCTAATGCCCATTTGTCCTAAAATTGTTTACCATAATGTTCAAAAATCCTAATTTTATTTGCCATAACATTTGAAACCCCTAATGACATTTGTCCTAAAATTGCTTACCCTAACCGTGTTGTCCTAATTGTCATTTGCCCTAATGATCAATTATCCTAACAATTACTTGTCATAATGTAATGTTTGCCCTAAAGCTCATTTGCCCTAAAAATTCTTACCATAATGTTCGAATATCCTAATTTTATTTGCCATAACGGCGTAGGTTAGGATTATTTTTTTATGACCCTAATAACGAAACTGCTCCCAGATATAGGTAGGTTAGGGTTATTTTTTTTTGATGACCCTAAGAACGAAACTACTCCCAGAGATAGGTAGGTTAGGGTTATTTTTTTTGATGACCTTAAAAACGAAACTGCTCCCAGAGATAGGTAGGTTAGGGTTATTTTTTTTTGATGACCCTAAAAACGAAACTGCTCCCAGAGATAGGTAGGTTAGGGTTATTTTTTTTTGATGACCCTAAAAACGAAACTGCTCCCAGAGATAGGTAGGTTAGGGTTATTTTTTTTTTGATGACCCTAAAAACGAAACTGCTCCCAGAGATAGGTAGGTTAGGGTTATTTTTTTTGATGACCCTAAAAACGAAACTGCTCCCAGAGATAGGTAGGTTACGGTTATTTTTTTTTTGATGACCCTAAAAACAAAACTGCTCCCAGAGATAGGTTGGTTAGGGTTATTTTTATGACCCTAAAAACATATGAGCATTAGGGCAAGTGACAATTAGGAAAAATCACCAGTAGGACATTTAATATTAGGGTATGAAATAATAGGAAAAATAATATTAGTTCATTTGAAATTAGGTGTTTTGATCATTAGGACAAATAACTTTTAGGTCAAATAATAATTATGACAAATTAATATTATGGAAAAAAAAGTTAGGGCAACTGATGAATAGGTCAAATGATATTAGGTAATAACATATTAGGAAAAATAAAATTCATCGATACGATGATAGGGCAACAACAATTATGACAAATGAGCATTAGGGCAAATGATCATTAGGACAAATAGCATTAGGGAAAACAAAAATAGGACAAATAACTTTAGGGATTCAGATATAGATCCCTGAAAATACATTACTTAATTTGTTATCGGCTATCATCTTATTAAAACAATATTACAGGTTGTTAAAGTAAACAGTACTACTAAAGTGTGACCAATTTCTACGCTGGCACCACGTTTATTTGCCCCCCCCTCGCTTCAATCCACTTCGCGTCGCTAGTCGTAAGCGCACGTGTGCTACAATCGATTAAATAAAAATAGTCAGATTTAGTGCGCTGTGAGGACTTTCGAAATTACCCCATACCACATAACTCGGGAAGTTACACATTTCATTTCCCAACTTTACATAATCCAACCTAACCTAACCCAACCTAGTAGGTCATTTTCATTTCCCAACTATGGGGCTGGGAAATGAAATGGTTGCGAAATAAGTATTTGGTAAAAGTTGTTCGGCCAAATGAAACTTCTGCGAAAAGTTGGTTGGCAAGTGAAATTCGGCAAAGTGATTTTCGGCGAAAAGGCAGGATACCCCAATTTCGCAAAGATTACATTATTTGCAAGGAATACTTCTTAGGTTCTGACCTACGAGCCCAAAACCTTACATACTCTACACTCGCCTAAAAATATGTCGAATATACCCCAAAGCACCCTATATGAATGAGAGGTACAATTTTATCATATCTTTTTTTTAATTTGTAATACAACCTTAAATATGTTAAACAATTCGCACTGGCCGGTTACACATTTTTTGTGTCACATTTTCGGAAAATCTTGTTTGACTCTAGGCCTCTATTGTTTTAGTACATAATACAATTTTCAGGTTTCACAATGGCTACTAGTGAATATGACTATATGTCAAATCTATTACAACAGTGGGGCTTAGAGGAATACATAGACATTTTTATAAGTGAGTGAACAACAATTATATGTGAAAACCGTGTTAGGCAATAAGACTGGTGGTTAGATAAGTATCTTTCTACTTATATTCCAGATCAAAAAGTTGATGCAGGGTGTCTTCGAATTATAGATGATGAAGACATCAAGCAATTAATTCCACTAGCAGGAGACAGGGCCCGCTTCAAATGTAATTTAGGTTTATGGAAGTCTGAAAATGTGGATGCTTCAAAAACATCAGAAGTATAATGCAACCTAATACGATTTTGTAGTTAGGCGTCCTCACTTATTTTAGTCCTAAAGTACGGGCCCATATTACCTAGGTAACATGACACCACTTTAAAATGCATGGCAACTTAATGGAAAAGTTGTGCTGAGTCAGGATCAGTAGACTATTGCATAAAAAATTGGCCGGAACCCCCAAACCGCAAAAAGTACCTGACAGACGGCGACAAAGAGTGCCACCTTTGTCGCCGCCTGTCAGGCACTTCCGGACATATCATAACTGGCAGACTTATGTTTTCTCGTTCTACGGTGGAAGGCCTATATAACATCATTTATGGATTTTAGCTATAACATATGACGTAAGTTTTCCCCCATACATTTTGAAACAGGAAGTGAGGTTTTTTTTGGGGTTCCGGCCAATTTTGTATGCAATAGTCTACTGATCCTGACTCAGCACAACTTTTGCATTATGTTGCCATGCGTTTTAAAGTGATGTCATGTTACGTAGCTAATATGGGCCCGGGCTTAAGGACTATTAAGTGTGTATATGCTTTCTATTTATACTATGTTAGTATTAAAAATACAGGATGGATTTACTTTTTGGGGCAGTGAGGGGTAGCTTCTAATTTTTTATGTTCGTACTAATTGTTTGGGAAGTCTTGTGTAACGCTTACTTTTTTTTAAGGAAACATCAGTTGTTGAGGTTGTTAATGTAGGAGAAGTCGCAGAAAGAAATGTCACGCACAGCAATGAATTCGTACCAGACACATTTACATTACATGAAACAGAACCTGCAGAGACCAATTCTGTAAGATCAATAAATTCAGAATCATACAAAATCAAATGTTTTAATGTGTATAGTCTGTCCGATGACATAAGGGCTAAAAGTCATAAAAATTAGCTCAGTAGTTAACGGCCTCCTAGCCTAGTTGGTAGTGACCCTGCCTATGACGCCGGAGGTCCCGGGTTCGAACCCTGGTCAGGGCATTTATTTGTGAGTTTATCACGGATATTTGTTCCTGAGTAATAGATGTTTTCTATGTATTTTAAGTATTTATCTATATCTAATATCTATCTATATTATACATATCGTCGTCTAGTACCCACAACACAAGCCTTATTGAGCTTGATTTGTGTAAGATTGTCCTATAATAATATTTAGCTCTTAGACCGCGGGACAAACTACATATATAAATATAAATACGAACTTATGTATAGTGTTCATATTACAGGTCCTAAAATTACTTAAAAGTTCAATTGATGGAAAGGCAGTTTTAAGTTATGGAGAAAAAAATCAAGGGTCACTTGAGCAGACGTTGAGAAGTCGTCTAACCAGACTGATCGCTACAAAAGAGTTAACTGACAATCCTACTGGTATAGTGACGGGATCCAGGCTCATGAAATGTGCACATGAAGTAGCACAGATTTTCCCTAAAGAATCTCCAGCGACATATTATATCCCGTACATGACTGCTACATCTCGCAACATAAAAAGAAATGCATCAGGAAAATTATACGATGCTGTGTGTAATAAGAGGAGAGACCTGCGGAGTAGAGGCGTAATAACAGGACCTTGCAGGAGTTCTAGGAGCTCTTCATCAGAAATTAGTTCTGGATCAGAAGTGACATCACTAACTTTGTCATCAGTTGATAATGAAGGTATGCTAATTATTAATTAACTTAAAGGGAATTTTCGTGATTTCACCTTTACTTCGAACAATTACGACTTTAACTCGATTAAAATTGATTGAATTATCTTTATAGCACTTGATCTCGCCATTACTAATGTATTGCCATTTCTTTTGATTGCGTTGACATAAAAGTTTGGTTTTGCTATATCTGAAAGGTCCTATAGCCCTGAGTATTTGACATGAATTTCAGTTTAACACCTCTACGCGTTTACGAGAAAATAGGTAGTAAGTTTAATATTAAAACTATTTTTTTTTATTTTACTTAAAATGTCTACTTTTTGTAATTTTTCCATTTTTTAAAATCGGTTCACGATTCACGGAGATATCGAGTAACATACATACAAAAATAAATCTGTCGAATTGAGAACCTCCTCCTTTTTTGAAGTCGGTTAAAAATGATGAGAAGGTTCCACAGTATAAATTAAACTGGTTGAGTTCATAATACATTTAATACACTTTTATAAAATTGGTATTTTTTTTTAACAGAAAAATCTGAAGTAGAAGAAAAGCTGCACTGGTTAAGAAACTGTGTAGATCCGTGGCACTTAGTTGAGAGTAATTGGGAAGCTACCACAAAAGTTAGATTGGCGTCACTACAATCGAATTCTGGATCAGTCGAAGAATATTTTAACTTGTATCCGGCTCTCAAGCTACCTGAAGGTTATCGCTTAGTAAGTAATGCCAAACCATAAACATACATTAATAGCGCGTTCATGACAAATACATATCACGACAATGTTCTCTTCGATATGGATTTTCGTTAGTATAAATCGTTTAATAAATATGCCATCAAAGACATTTTCATGTTAAATATGTTGTCAAGTTTCGTACACCTATTTCTGGTCAAAAGATGTAAGGCACATGTATGGTGATTTGGGTGTTTTCTTAAACAACTCAAGCATTTTCTCACGAAAACCACCATTTTGATGGAGTGGACCTGATGATGATGATTGTTTTGATGATAATGATGAAGATATTTTAAATGTAGGATATTCAGCGATTACTCCGAGACCTGTGGTCCTAATTGAATAATTCTTTTTTTGTTTGAAAGAATGTACATCCAAGGTGGTACCATAAAATATGATTCTGTTCTGATGATGGGATCCATGAGCAACTGAGGGAACTCCTCAATTTTTAAAGGCATGTGTAACAGTAACATACAGGGTTGTGCAGAGTAACTGTCCTAGTTTAAAAGTTGTATAAAAGTTTAAAAACAATATAATATGACATGTTATGTTGTTAATTATATTTACCACACTCTATAAATTCCACATTAATTGATATGTTTTATTCTCTCTTCCTTAGCGTGTATAATTTTAAGCATCTTGCCATAAAAGGAATTTCACGCGGCACGCACGACCTCATATGCCTAGTCGCCCCATATTTGACTACCCGACCCTAGAATAAACCCAATAACTAGCCTTATGTCATCTTAATAAAGCTCTGCATATATCCTCATACCGAAATATCGATAGTTTATTAGTTCTCTAAGGATACGTATAGCGTACTTTGTAATGTAAAGAGTCAGCCTCAAATTTCGACTAATGTGGTACATTTCCCCATGAAGTTATACCCTGACTGCCTGGCTTTTTGGAATCATCTTATGGCTAATATATCCTCCAGGGTATCTCTTAATAATACACTATACACTCCATCAGTCTGTCGCTTGTCGATCTCCTGTAATTAAAACGTATTTTCTTTGCATAATGGCCGCCGTGCCGCATACATTATAGTTGCTCGTAGGTGCATGTAAACGACCTTGCTCGACACAACCATCAGAAATGTACCAAATTTTCACTTGATTTCAGCAGAAGAAGATTCATTGAAACGATTTTTGGTGCGCAGTATTAAACCTTACCATGATTTTTACATTTTTCGGTTAGCTGAACATCGCGCTAAATTGTAAATGTTCTCTGTACAATGTTCCAACTGCACTACTTTTAACATTTGTTTTTAAAAATACACATAACATAGTGTAATCAAAGCGTCTTTTGGAAGTCATGAAGGTGATAATATAGACGTTTTAAAATTATATGCAGGAAGTGGAAATCTATATTATTGATTTAAATAAACGAGCGTATTGCAATAGGACAGTTACTCTGCCCAACCCTGTACATACAAAAAAAAATAATCTCAATAGTCCTTACACCATGGCGGGTGCTGTCTCTGCGATGCGTCCCATGACACGGGCAGGGGCAGCATCCGCTTAGTGTACCCCTCACTTTTCATTAAATTGTCGAAAGGGCCTCTGCGCGTTGGCTTCGGCTCCGCATACGCCTCCCAAAGGTCCGGAACACCATTGTTCCGTGGTCGGGAAAGACATACAAATAATAATGATTAAAAAAATCAGTCCAATTGAGAACTTCCTCCTTTTTTGAAGTCGGTTAATAAAATAGGGCTACTTATCTTATTAATTTGATTTTGTTTATTACAGCTTTTACAAGATTTTAATTACATATATAAAGAGAATAAGGATTTCTTGTACTCAAATATTATTCTACACCAAAAAAGCATTGTCAAAGCGGCTGCATCCAAGCTAAAGCAGTTGAGAGACAAGGACGTAAAACAAGCGATACAGAACTGCATAGATTCCATTAGTGGTAAAGCACTTTATTTACGTTTTACGAACTTAGTCAAATTTAAGAAAATCGTTTTCCTTATCGTTTTCATTGATTTAAAAACCAAGTATGAATACTGTTTGGTCCAAATATTTTTTGTTTTTTTTTTTAAATTGAATTAAGGTGCTCGCGTAAGAATGGAGGTCCTAATTAAATCATTTTGGACCTACATTCTTACGCGACCGGCGCACCTTAAATTCAATAAAAAAACATGTTTTTTATTTGGACCGAACAGTATTCTTACTTCCTTTTTAAATCAAATAAAGTGTTACAAATTCAAATGTCATATTGGAATATGCAATACTTTTTATAAACCTTGAAGTGTAAAATTGGAATTGGAAAGGCAATTTACACAGGTTGTAATATGAAAATGTTTTTTTTTTTATTTTGACTAACTTCTAGTATTCCGATTTTTTTCTTTCTATACAATAAAATGATCCTCTCATAAAACTGACTAGATCTGCGTCAAAAAAAATTCATCAAAATTATTAATTTTGAGGGACAACTCACACTTGACCAAAATTTTGACTATACCAAATTTATTTTCTCAAAAAATTACCTAATGTTTCCTAAGACAGTTTCCCTGTATCTCCTATACTTTAGGATTTCCCCATACAGGCCCACTTAAAAAAAAACACTATATATATTAAGGACTTTTTGCTTATCTGTTTTTTTTTCTATAATTTTAGATACTAAACCAGAGTCAGAAACAAATGCTGCGTTGCTGTTGCTACCGTATTTGGTGCCTTCAATAGTGTCAAAGAAAAAAGGAAAGCCCTCATGGAAGCCATCGCGTAGTGAAATCCGGGATGGATTTATATTACAAATAGCTGGCGTTGATGAACTACAGGCAACGATATCCAATAGAAGATCGAAATTAGCCAAACTAGAACGAACATTTCAGCCTTTGGTCATTTACACAGGCACAATTAGCGATATTAATAATATTTATGTCGTTGTTGGTCAGACCCTTTACAAACTAAATTCCTTACTTCAGGGAGTGGATGTTGCATTTAAGATCATACTCGCGACAGGAGCAGAATACTCTGATGAATCTTATCTCATTTGGCTGTTCATACAAAGAGTATTGTATAGCATAAACACTAAATTCGACAAATCACTTAGCATCCTTCACACCTTAATAGGTGATTTAAATTCGTATCAAGAATGTTAACTTGTTTTGCGTGTAAAGCTCAATTTTCTGATACAAGATCTCTTTGTCATCATTTGCGTTCTCTGTGCTTTGCGGCTTTAGATAAAACGGTGTTTCATTGCGGAGAAGAAGGATGTTTTCGACATTTTCATGCTATAAAATCACTATCAAAACATATTAATTTATGTCACAGAAGTGAATCATCTTTCAGTAATTCAGATGAACCTTTAAATAATTTTGCGTTAGTAAATGATGAACCGGTTCCAATTACGCTACCCCCTCCATCTGAAAACTCGCAAAATCTGTCGTTCCTTGCCACAACAGCAAATAATTCGAGTTCGACTGAAAGTGCTGAAAATATCCTTACCCACGATATGTCTCTACTCATTGCAGCACTGTATGCAAATCCCATAGTCCCACGTTCAACCGTTCAAGTTGTAGTTGAGGGTATGCAATCTTTTCTTGAAAAATCACTGGACAATGTAATAAAAGCAAGTTTTCATGAATTGGTACGAAACGGCACCGTTTCTAAAAATGCAATGAGCGTGGTTGACCAAACTTTAAGTCTATTAAAGAAATCTGTTACTGGCTTTCGCTCAGAACATACACGTTTTGATAACTTTTCGAAGAGTGGCACATTAATTTCTCCCATTGAAGTTGTAGTAGGGCAGAGAATGGAAATGAAACGCACACGTCTGGGACTCACTTACGTTCCAGTGAATTGCACAATGCAATTTATACCTTTACGTCTCATCTTGCAAAAATTTTTTGCTCTTCCTAATGTACTCCAAGATACTTTAGATAATCTGTCTTTGTTAAAGGAAAATCGTGATACTGGTCCTGTAACTACTTTTATTCAGGGGTCAGTTTGGCAAAACATTGTAAGTAAAAAATGTTCCAACGATGATATTTTATTGCCGCTTGTACTTTATTACGACGACTTCGAGATCGGTAACCCTCTTGGCAGCCATGCTGGCGTACACAAACTTGGAGGAGTTTATGTTTCTATACCATGTCTTGGGCCGAGTTTTTCATCTCAGTTATCATACATATTCGTTTTAGGCCTGTTTCATTCATCAGACAGAGTTGAATTTGGCAACAGAATGGTATTCGGAAGAATTATTGACGAAATTAATTACTTATCTGAATCAGGTATTGTAGTTAATACAAATGGTCATCAACGCACAATTAAATTCCGTTTGGGCGCTCTTACAGGTGACAATTTAGGCCTGAACTCCATGCTTGGATTCGTTGAATGTTTCTCTGCCAATTTTCCCTGTCGAATTTGCACAGCATCAAAAGATGCAATTCGAACCATGTGTTATGAGGATCCATCATTGATGAGAGACATGACAAATTACAACGCCTTGAAGGCGCTTAATGATGTTTCGAAAAGCGGTATAAAAGATAATTGCGTCTGGCTTGATGTGAAAGACTTTAACTTATTTAATAATGTAGCTGTTGATTTACTTCACGATTTGTTGGAAGGAATTTGTGTAAAAGTAATGTCATTTATTATAACTGAATTAATACGAACTAAACAGTTTCATTTGATAAAATTAACGGACAGAATGTTTGCGTTTGATTTCGGTCCAGATTCATCATCAAAGCCCTCATCGACTGGATTTCAATTTGAAGGGCCTACTTTAAAGATTCGGACTTCTGCTTCTGAAATGTCTGTTTTGGTTAGATATTTCGGCTTACTTGTTGGCTATTATGTACCAAGAGATAATGAGATTTGGAATTTATACATATTACTACGAAAAATCACGTTCAAGCTGTTTTCTATACAAGTATATAACGACTCATGCGAACAGTTAAAATTTTTAATCAGTGAATTTCATTTGCTGTATATGACTCTGAGTAAGAAACAATTAACTCCTAAATTTCACTTCCTTGTGCATTATCCAGAAATGCTGAAAAAATTTGGCCCTATTACGCAAATATGGACAATGCGATTTGAGGCCAAGCATAGAGTGGCAAAAATTGTGGCGCGGTCTTCAGCAAGTCGAGTCAATATTACTAAAACCATTGCAATAAAATTACAACTCCAACTTAATTACCTTTTTTTGAAAAATGAACCTCTATCTTCCGTTGAATATGGCAAACGAAAACAATTGGATAAAGCAAAAAAATTAGAACTAAACAGAAATTTTGATTTGGCAGAAGAAAATAGTATACAATGCTCCTTGTCGTGGGTAAAATTAAACGGGGTCAAATTTACCCCAAATTCTGTCGTTACTGTAGATTTGTTAGAGTCAACGTGCTTGCCAGCATTTGCAGTAATTACAAGCATATACGTTGACAAGGCCAACGAAGTCTTATTCTTTTGCTCATCTTTGAGAACTATTGACTTTGACGAACATTTCTTTGCTTATGAAGTCGAACCTGAGGACCTGAATGTGTACATACCGTACAAGAAGCTAATTGCACCTGTAACTAACACATTAACTGTTATGCCTGATTTAACTTCGTTTGTTACCCTTCGATGGTCCTTTGATTGATTGTGTTTATGGAACTTTTGTCATGATATACCTACTTCATCCATTCATATAACATTATTCTCTTATCAACTACAATAATATTGCTTTGCTATTCCGCAGTATATTAACGTGCCAGTTCGTTAGGCAAAAGGCCTAACGAACTGGCACGTTAATATACCGCGGAATGGCAAAGCAATATTATTGTAGTTGATAATATGTACTTCCGCAAAGTAACGCCTGATTCCATACCTTATTATTCTCTTACTTAGAAACTGATAATGTTAAGTCCGCAAACCTCAAACTGACACTGGCGCTAGCGGGGCGCAAAGCCAAAATGAAAAACAATTACCTGTGTCCTCATTGTCTCCAGATAACATTGGAAAATGTGCGGTTTGCAAAACTATAGAGGAAACAAACCTCCGCAAACTGCTGTTAAATACTCCTGAATCTAAGTTTGTGGAATTCTGGCAAAAATGCATGGAAACGGTGTGCAAGTATGCCTACTAGACAGTTCTAGCCAGAATTATAGCTAGTTATTTATAAGATGAAGAAGTTCTACGTATTATTTTATTTCAAATTTTCATTACAATAATGTATTTTAATTTACGTACCTAAGTAATTAAAATAAATCCTTAACCGTAACTTCAGTACCAGTAACTTATAGTACGTTAACGAGACTGATACGTCTTCATTAAGATACTTAGTGATATTCCTCTTGGCCTTCATAATTAACTCTTTGTATGAACTAGTTAAAATGGTAAAGGTGCTTGTTGGATTTATTGTGATTGTTACTTGTTATTTATTAAGGTATAACCTTTTTATCATTCATGTACTTACATACATTGTATAAGTAAACCTATGTTACTAAAGTGTAGGTACTAAATTTAACTTAAGCATAACTTATGGGAAATAACGCCTGTCTACAAAAAAAGATTGTAAAATGGTGACAACAATCATGCTTGATTTTTTCTTCACATTTTTCCTTTAATGTTATAGGGTTTGCTACCGCTTTCTCAAAATTTGTGATTGCCCTACAAAAGCAGAAGAAATGTTTTATGAATGTGTCACATAATGTGTGTTTGTTACAAATATGTCATTTAAAAAGGTCAGTATCTTGTTATCTTTTTGTTATTCAGGTTTGACGGGTCAACCTCTTAAGAAAAATATATCCTTGGAAATTCTTTAGGAAAGTATCACGTAAAACCTAAATAACAAAAGATAAATAAATACTGACTTTTTAAATGACATATTATGTTACAACCACACACCCTGACGGGTATTGATAAGAATAAAAACGGAAATTTAATTTTATTTATTTTTTATCTTGTTGGGCAATTACAAATTTTGAAAAAACGGTAGCGAGCGCGAGCTAAAACATTGAGAAAAAATCAGGCATGATATTTGAGATCAAAGAATGTGAGGGGGTGAGACGTTAATATTTTGAACTTCGGCAAAATAAGCAACACCCTATTCGTCTTGTTATTTTCCTTCACTATATAACTGCAGGACCGTTAGGCCTAGAGGCTCTTGTTTCCAGCGCGGCCACGCGGACTTAAGGGATGCCAAGGTTCTGCAGTAGGTACTCGGGTTCTTTGGCCGGGAACCCCTGTCTCCTCTATAATATATGGAGATAGTTTTCTTAAGTTTTGCACTAGTAGCTTAGTGTGTTAATGTGTCTGGTACGTCTTCATTTTAGATATATGTCGTGATATTTCTCTCGCCATGATCATAATTTTGTTATTATTTAATAACGTACATTAATAAATGAAACCTTAAAATATCTGTTTTATTTTTCATATGTATTCATCGATTATTCATTTACAACAATTACTTACAACAACCGGTGTACTTAACTTAAAAAAATGAGATGCACTTTACTGGCTTTTAAGGTAGTAATAAGTTTAATTAATTTTTTATTCTAACTTCATCTCTGAAGTATGTCGTTTGTTGTAGACTTTGTGAAGAAAGAATATGGTCGCGGCAGAAAAAAGGGAGTATGTTATGGTCCATAATACTGATTGTGAAACTTTCAAACTAATTACAAAATCTGTCAATTTATACAGAGGCGCCCACTTTTCACCCACGACCAGTCTCTTAACGCGCTGGTTTTTACCCTATAACTCCATTGTCAGTTAAGTTTGTATTTGTTCTATCGTTTCTGTTTTTTCATAGTCGACTTGCAGCTATATACTTGCTTGTTTCGTTAATATTTTGATTGTTGCAAGATCTTGTTCATTTTGCGGTTGTACTTCGCGTATTCTCATGTTTCATCTCATCTGAAAGTAGAACGAAACTGGAATATATTAAGAAGTATAACCGCAAATTCGCCAAGATCATTCAATAATCAAAATGTGAATACAGCATGCAAGTAATGTAACAATAATAAGTTAAAGCTACAAGTTGACTGTAAACAGAACAAATCAATAATGCAAATTCAACAAGTTAACTTAACCAGCAGCATGTTGATTGAACAAGCACATACTGTAACTACAATCGAATAAAACAACAAGCTGATTATAGATTCAACAAGCAAGTCATGTCTCAATGACATGACGAGCGTGTTAGAACCACCAGGCGGGCATGTTGAAACTATATGCTTGAAATGTAACTATAATTAGATAACATAACAAGCTAATTGTTGACTCAACAAGCTAGTCATGTCACGACAACATTTCAAGCAAATTAAAATAACAAAGTGAGCATGTTGGAACTTTATGACAGCAATGTAAAAATGACAAGAAAATCTAACAAGCTATTCTTTGACTCAACAAGCTTGTCATTTTGCTTTAACAAGTCAAGCACGTCAAAACTACATGCTTAACTTATAAAAACAATCTGAATACCTATTTAACATAAATTCAACCTGACCAAATAGCATATAAATTCAACAAGTTACGCTTAACGTAGAACCAACGTGATAAGTAGCTTGTAAAATCTACAAGTCACACTTAACGTAGAACCAACGTGATAAGTAGCTTGTACAATCTTCAAGTCACACTTAATGTAGAACCAACGTGATAAGTAGCTTGTAAAATCTACAAGTCACACTTAACGTAGAACCAACGTGATAAGTAGCTTGTAAAATCTACAAGTCACACTTAACGTAGAAACAACGTGATAAGTAGCTTGTCAAATCTACAAGTCACACTTAACGTAGAAACAACATGATAAGCAGCTTATTGAATCTACGAGTTACTTTTAACGTAGAAATAAAATGACAGGTAACTTGTAGAATGAACTAATTACACTTTACAAAATCGAACTTGTAGTTTTAACCAAAGAGCTTGTAGGCGCTATTTTAAAATGAGAGTTTGGTTGAACGAACGTGAATTCTGGTTGTTTTTTCTCTCAGTGTACAGCAACATACGTTTTACACATTGAGAACTAATCAATTGTTGTTTGGGACTAATTTTGTCTAAAACCGCTCCCGACATAGTCTTTGACTGTTGAAAATTTTTCTCACGTGTTCTCAACTGGAATGCAAAATGAAGTCGGTTATAAAATCTTACACTCAGGGCCAAAACCTGCTTAGCTACTTTTGCTGCTGACTACACTCAGCCACTCACATTATAATAGCACTATTGCTATAGCAAGTGTCTTATAAGATACTTTACGTCACTCTGGGCGCTAAGTGAGATTTACCGCCCTTGGGCGCAGCGGCAAATCTCACTTCACACCCAGGAGAAGACGTAAAATTATGTACGCACCACGGGCGGTAATAAAGAAGGCCTCAGATCGCTTGTTTATGGCCCTTACCTTCGGTTCGGGCCACAAATGCCAGCGATCTGAGCCCTTCTTTATTTTACCGCCCTAGGTACGTAATGTACTATTAATACATCGACCGGTCATTCTAATGTCTGGGAAACGTAAACAAAACAGACATTTAAGTAGGGTGGCAAAGTAGGAGCTATTTTAGTAAACTTTCATGGCACGATTGGCGATGATCTTCGCTCTGCTGGGCGCTAACCGTGCGTAAGAATCGGTGGAGTGGCTTCCTTATATAGATTGCTTATGTTTTCCCTATTCCCGCAAATGCCATAAACTAACGTGAAAAATGGCGACTTTTATATGACAAGTTCAATAAATAGCTAAATGTTAACATGATGATACAATTTTTTTTTTAAAATGAATTTTTTTGGAGGAACATTCAGATTTTTAGATCATATTCCTTTTCATCTCATGCCATGGGTCGGAGCAACGGTTAATTGCTACATTTTTTCTGAGAGAAATATATTATTTCTTTTTTTTTCAAAAGTACGCCAAGCCTAAATATAGGATGAGGTGAACAACCCTAATCGCAGTCTGCAGTCGCGAAGGAGTACAAGAACGCAAAAAGTTGGCTCTACATATCGTATTTAATACTTTTAAAATATCAACCTATCTACACCTAATAAAACGAATGCACATGATTTCACCGCCCTAGTTATACCCAATTACGTGACGGTATACGTAAATATACCATGTTAAAACCAGTCATATGCAACATATAAATACCCACTGGTATTCTGTACAATTACATTACCCAATAATTTTCGCAGGCATCCGTGCCAAACGTTAATGCATTAATTTAATGTATTAAGATGATGTAAATTCTTTAAATAACCGGTTCCACGGTCAGTGCCAAGTTATGACACGACGCGTTTTGTATGGTAAAATAAACGGTTACGAGAATGAGATAAGCCTGCTTGCATACATTATGTATGCATACATTAGGGTAAGTTGGCATTAGGCTGAGCACGCTCTTGGATAACCTTAAGTAGGTACTTTACACTTGAAAAAGTGAGGTTTTCATGCGCATTTTATCTATAGCAGAAGCTTGTGAACTTTGTGGCGTTATCAATAAATGTCTGTCAAGTCTAAATAGCTGCTGATAATCGTTGGTCCCTGTCTTCATCCTATATTTTTGCATTATTAAAGTTATCTATAAAGAAAAAATTGCAAAGTCTTTTGAAAACAGGGGAAATAAATCATAAAGTACTGATGTTAATTAGCATACACAATAACAAATACAACAAAATGGCCTAAAAGTAATATACAATTGTACATGGATATCTACATCTCGGACATAAAACGAGAACGCTTCGGCTTAGTGAACCGACTTACTTGTCTTTTGTATTTAACTTCTTCAAATTAAATTCTGACTATGAATAGAATTTGGAAGAATAAAAAATACTCAGGGTTAAAGTTATTTTTAGATAGGTAC
Organism: Pammene fasciana; assembly: GCA_911728535.1. Lineage (NCBI taxonomy): Eukaryota > Metazoa > Arthropoda > Insecta > Lepidoptera > Tortricidae > Pammene > Pammene fasciana. The sequence goes on from OU452295.1 coordinate 6,730,566, forward strand.
AATAAGCTTATCAATTCATACTCGATACATCTGAACATAGGAATTCCGATTTCCTCCATAAATATCGCGAGTTCTTTTTCTCATGTTTCCAAACAGGCCAGATAAAAATACAAATAACAAAAAGGTGTTTTTATTTCGTTTCGTCTGCGTGTCACGATCCAGTTTATCCCGATTAGCGCTGTGACAAATTGGGAGCTTTTCTGTTATTCCCTTACCAATCACCAGTATAAAAGTGACTCACCGTTTGCTTAGTTGCAACTGATCTCAGGATCGCACTACGTTGGTTCTTCTGATACAATGTGCTGCCAAGTGATAGAATTAAGGACCATCTTCGTGGAGCAAAACGTCCGCTAGGGACTTGGGATGGTAAAAGTCATCGGATTTGATCGTTTTATAACGCCCTTATAATTTACCGGAATATTTCGCTATATCATTTGATTTCTGCTGAACCCAAGAATAATTTTCTGTATTTATATTAAAAATTATTAAAAAAGAACGAATGTCGGCAACGTTGAATATGTTTAACACAAAAGAACAATTTAAAAATAACCGTTGAAAGATAGTCAAGATCAAGATACAGTTGCAAGATAGTTTTATTGGATGCCCATAATTTGTGTGTGTTCATTTGTCAGATATATTTCTTGGGTTAAATTTTGTATGCAAAGCTATTGAGTGCGAATTATTGTAAATAATTCGATCGGAATAAATCAGAATTGAACAGAAACCCGAGGTAGAGCATAGACAATCGCCAATTTCGCGTGGTCACTAAACAACTGGTGCACGACAGCTGCATCTTTGTTCGACAAAATAATGGAATATCGTTTATGGCGTCACGGTCTATAGTCTATAGGTAATAGTACACGTGTCATTGCATTGCTCAATCGCTTGTTACCGAAGCCGCGCCACGTCTAACAAGATAATTCTACTACTACTACTAATTAATGTACACGGTGTATTACGATTTCAGATTACGCTCTTTGTGGTTAAATAAATTGTAACCGTATTAAAAACTATTGGCTTATTTGGCTAATAAATACACAACGTATAAGTGACGTGAAGCGATTTATAACTCTTGGCAGAGCGGTCGTATTTATGGCAATGGTTCCACAACTTCCACATTATGGTCATCACCCTCGTCCTCTTTAACAACAGTCAGATAGCCAATAATATCTCACAAAATGAATTGCGAAAAAATATATCATCATCATCATCATCTCAGCCATAAGACATCCACTGCTGAACATAGGCCTCCCCTTTATAAAGGGGGGGTTTGCCATACGCGCCACGCTTGGTAGGCGGGTTGGCGCGCGCAGTTTTTTTGTTTATTATTGTTTAGGCTTTCGGAAGATGCTGCTGCCCATTTCCCGGTATATTCCCTTAGCAGACTCCTACTGCAACCACGGCAAAAAAATCTAACAGAACCTTATTTGTAGAAGAAGAAGTGTTTCACATATTTTGCGGCCTTTGATGTGCAAGATTGCAAGTAGGCTGAATGTAGTTAAACAATTTTTGTGGTTACTTTAGCTCCTCTGATGACTAATGTTTGTCATGCCTGGATAACAACCAATTTTTTTTTTAAAGAGAAACTTAAGTGGTAAGTAATCATCTTTTTTTGCCAAACTGAGGACAGTTTGATGGCGAGTAGTGCGCTAACATAACATTTTTTTTTTCATTTCATTAAGTACGCCTATAATCTTCCAACCAAAGTATCCTTAGTATAAATAATATAGATATTTCCGTCCGTCGACGCTAAAAGGAACCGGTCCCATTAATTGAATCAATCCTAACCTAGCCTCGCATCACCTATACTGGTTCCAGTCTCGACCAAGTTACTTTTAAATCTATCTTCTGCGGCGGTTGGATAAAAATTGCGCTTTATTGTCATTTTCAAATTTTTTTTGTCAAAATTTTTGACGGCACGATATACGCAGGGACCAATTTATTCGACTTTCCATTTTTCTAAGAGCCATAGCGAAAGTACTCAACAAGATAAAACTAGATAAGGCGTCAAGAATTCAGTTCTTCGAACGCTCCGCTACACCTCAATTTTTTTTTTATTAACAACCTTTGGGAAACAGGCAAATACAATACAAACAGACAATCAAATGATACATACAAAAGCCAAACAGTTTCCACAAATAAACATGAACCCAATGAAGGGGGTGAAGGGTGTGAAAGTTTATAATTAGGTCCTTCTATACGCAAACGAAGCCGCGGATGAAGACTAGATCGGGGAAACCATAGAGCGGCTATGCGTATGCACCTGTTTTGTAATCTTGTACTTTTCGCACCTGCTTGTTTTAGGAATCAATTTGGCAGTTTTAGGTTTTCATCGAGCCCTTTCGTGTACGATTGGTAAATATTTTGGGTAACTTTAGCTGAGTTTAGAACCGAAACTAGTTTTTCACCTTATACACACCCAAACCCTTAACCACATTGGGATTTTATTCCCAATCCGAAGCTGGTTACGAAACTTTGGCTACCAAACGGTACTAAAGGGGTCGCCTTTATACTTTACCGTGGACACTGAAATTATCGTGACGATTCCAATACATTTTCAATATGAAACGGTCCGTTGGGATATCTATAATTCTACAGTGTAGGAAAACCTACTTTACCAATTTCCAATGTAGTTTTTAAGAACCAAAACCAGGTATACTGGACAATCGGACTTTAATAGTGGGCCCAAACTCAGAATATTGCAAAATAAGTCGATAAAGCAAGCAATGGAACCTGAATACCTGTTAGAAACAGTGTGGGCGGCCTTGCCACTTATCTTAATTTATTCAAATCCACGTCTAGAACCGAGTCGGCATCGCGCAAATAAATGGAAGATGTTTACTTTAGCTCTACTTTAGGAATTAAAACTACAGGCTATTTAAGTGTTGCTTGATTCTTTTAGTATAGGTAAGAAAACGTTGACCATTTAAAAAAAATATGCAGAAGACAGTTCTTATTAAACCTACGATGCTTGAAGACCAAAGGTGTGACCATCATACTATTCTTGCTAGACGCAAAGCCATTTTATGTTCGGCATCCTCAAGCCGAATTTCCACTTACAATCACGTGGACTGTACGTCTGTTTGCCATGTAGTGTGGTACCTGTAAACAATAAATAAAATGTTAGGTACAAATTATCACCGTAACAAAAGAAAACAACTTTCCCAATCATAGTTTAATCTCTCTCTTGCCGTAACTTGACTCTGAGACTGAGATCTCTTTCAGGTGGTCAGTTCCAGGCTCCAGCATATAGGGATATGTTTGTACGTCAATGTTTGTAAAATTGTACTCTACATATCTCTTCATTTCGAAGCAGATTTCCTTGTAACAGTTTAACCATACGTCGTTGACCTACTTACTTCTTTGTCAACAGAACTAGGTTTTTGTTCACGTTAAGGATGACGAACTGCGATTACCAATCCGTCATAGTTGCTAGAAGTAAATTTAGCTATGCCTGCGCCAGCAATAATAACATCCTGCAATCACTAATTTTCTGACTCACTAGCCACCTGAGCTAGAAAAAGATTGAACCAACTTTTGTATCAAAGTTATTGATACTACATAAACAACAATAGTCAGCCCATGGCAAGTTATCACGCAAAGTAGCAGTTTGGCATAATAGGTACCATAAATACTGATGATTATGATGCTACTGACCAACTTCGGCCAAAGCGACTGTTAATTTGCGGAATATAGGCATTCAAGTGATCAGGTATTTGAACGTTTATATTGTTGTTCTGGTGTCAGTTTTTGGTGACGAGTTTTTAGGATACGAGCATACTTAGCACAACATCGACAATCCATAAATACTCATTAACCAAATGACCGAGTCACTGGGTTTGTTTGTTTACATTATTTAATTAAAAATCTATATGGAATAGGTGCCTAACTTCTTATTATCTTGTGTATAAAACCTCTGCTGAATACTTTCTCTATCCAATAAATATTAAAAGTGAGGGATAGGGACCAACGATTATTATTGGCATTTGATTTGACAGGCGTTTATGAAAAACAGTACCCTATAAAACTCTAATGGGAAAACAACAATTTAATCACCTAAAATGATATAAGTATGTACAATTGTGCATACCTATGTACCTGCCAAACCCAATATGTATCTATAAGATAAGGAGGCCTATGTCCAGCAGTGGACGTCTTTCGGCTGAAATGATGATGATGATGATCTATAAGATCGAAAATAATCTCGATGTTTATCGACAACATGCATGTATTAATTTCGGACATGATTGCAACACAAGTTTATTTACAGATCTGACATGGCCGAAATACTCGGGTGACTGTGACGCACGATATATACAAAACCGGCTTAGTAAATACCGAGATAACATTTATACTACCCTAATATGTGACCTTTTGCGGGACCTATTTTGCCTTCAAGATGGATTAACCGAGATTAAGTTTACACACGTCACTGATTTACCGTACTATGTTTAGGTTGTAAATATTTCAAACGTATGTTATATGTATCTGAACTACACAGATAGAAATAATATCTTAATTCAAAACGCAAAACTCTCTTGCACGCGGTTTCTTAAAGAGAGTAATAAATACCTTAGACCAATAAACATGACTTGAGTTAAAAATATCATGATTTTTAAAAGAAGATTTAAAATTATTTAGCTTTAACTTTACCTATTTTTAAAGCGAATAGTAATGATTTGAGTTAAGATAATAATTATTTACGGCAAAAAAGCACCAACATTTTCCTTTAAGAGTTTTATGTGTTTACGTAAGATCGATTAGTTCTTGGTTTGATGTTTTCAATCTACAGCTAAGAGCCAAAGCTAATTCAAAGAAGTAGCACCAAAAGTTAGATTTGAGATTTTTAAGTTTTTAGGCAAGAGAGATTAATTTTTGCTTTGATGTTTTCAACTTACAATCAAGAGCCACAGCTATTCCAAAGAAGAAGCACATAATTTTTGCTTTGAAACATTTAAATCTTGGACGTTAGTTACCCTGCGCATCAATAGATGTCTCTGCGTGTAGGTTAGAACACGCGAACGTTTGTTCAACGTAACTACATGACCCTCGGCGCTTTACCCGGGCTTATTTGAGATTCACAATAGCAATCTCAGCTCTAGTTAATACGATTATAAATTGTGAGTATATAAATAATCATAATTTATATTTGTATTATCTTCTTTTAGTTAAACTTCCTTTCTTGGGATTAGTCCCGAGAAACACAGTTTCTGCTACTAGCTTTTTAAGTAGTGCACTGAGACACTAAGGCGATTTTCACACTGACGCGCTATACACATGCAGAGTGCTATCTCGCTCGCGCACCGGTGCCGCATGCGGATCCGCGCCAGTGTGATAACCGCCTTAGAAAATGTTATTGTTTGTTTCAAGTAATCGATTTCATACGCCAAGAAATTTTAGATCTTGGTGTGAAAATATCAAATTTTACATCAAGTAACACATGCTCTTGAACTAATGCGTTTTCTTGTTTCCGTGGAGAAATTCAATTCTCAATTTAAACTATGAGTCTTCATCCAAGAAACAAAGTTTCTTGGCTTAAGTTCTTTACGTATTGCACTAAGACACATAAAGTTCAATTTAAAAAAAATACAATACAAAAACAAAATTCAAACGCCCTTCGTGAGAATATTAAGCTATTTTAAAAAGAAGATTTTTATATCTCGGATAAAGTATTGAATTTATTAGGTTAAGTAATAAACTTTGAAACATTTTATATCTTAAAATAAAGAATTTTATTTTTTCCTTATATGGGAAACTGGATATCTCTTGATTCAAATAGGTTTCTTTGGTTGAAGAGATTTTTTCTATCTGTGTAGTAGTCCGCCTCGAACTGAGAACTCGCGATTTACTTGCAAACGAGTTGAGCAATATAACAAGACCCCAAGGAGGATTTTTTTTCTCCTTCTAGCTCCATAACCACTTGATCGTTCCTGCTCATATACGAACTTACAAATTTTATGTATCTCTGCTACAGCCCCAAGAAATTTCATAAAGATCAGAAAAACGTTACTAAAGTTATCGTCGGACAAACTATCGAAATCAAAAAGCCATCCAAATGCCGAGACGTCCCAGTAGCCAGGTGACAGTTCGGTCTGGAGTTATTTGTAAGAACTCACTTCGCTTACGCTCCGCGAGTTCGAATATCAAAACACTATAAGGACTGTTTCGTCTGTACGGCTACCATGAGTTTGACATTGACATGGTATGCGTACTGAACTAATTCACGATCCTAAATAGGGGACACCGCGATACGCTATAGACATGTATGTATTAAGATATAAATATACGTGTTTTAGGATACCGAATTCAGTAAGGTGTAGGTAATGTAGGCTTAAAGGAACCACAAGGCAACCACGATACTTAAAGGAACCACGATGTCCATTGATATTCAGAGCAGACCGTAGTCCAGCATAGCTCTTGTTCCTCCTAGGAACAATCCAAAAAAAAATAGGGACTCACAAAACATTCTACAATTCGAATGTCATTATTATTTTTATTTATAAGTAAAATGACTTTTTCTAGGCTTTTACATACGGACAGACTGACATGACCAAAGTCTTTGCCATTTTGGCTATGGAACCCTAAAATATTTTGTAATATTTAATAAAAATAATGTTTGCTTGGCGCTCTAAGGGATCAAATATTAATTTCTTCCGAGTGACGATCGGATCGTATCATCGTGATTAGTGAAATCTGATCCTAGATCTAATTGACAGCGAGCGGCGAAACCCGTTGTATTTTCACTTCGACAGAGCCTACGTCTCTAATTAGACCTGACGTCGCTTATTAATAAACTTTCTAACATATCTACTGAAATACGTAGTTTAATAGGCCATCCTAGATACAAGGCCTGTTTTGCAAGCAGTTCAACGACCATGAGGTTGTTTTCTATAGATAATTTGTTTCACAGTGGTCATAAAATCTTTATAATATTACGTTTCTCGTACCCACTAACTACATAGTAACAAATGGTTTTGCCATTAGATAAAAAATATCTGGTTTGATTGGTAGTAGGTACAATACGCATTGATACCTAAGTGTCTACGAAATTGGATAGTAGTCCCGGCCGTCCTGGGTAAGGCCATTTATTCGTGTGACAAACAGGATATGTACTTATTTAATATACTCGTAACGTAACGTCGCAAATACGCGTCTTTAGGCAACGGATACGCCTTTGCGGCGTTTGCCGTGGTGACTGGAACCCTGGCGCCCAGGCCTACCTATAACCGCGAACCACTTCGTTAATCGAATCGTCTATTTGCATCACTCTCTTTCGTATACGCAAGAGCGATAGAGACGGGGCCAACGTTTTGTCGATTTTCGAAATTCGCGGTAGGCCCTCAGAGGCTAATAAAGCTTTTTAAAAATCTCTCATAGGTATACCTATGATATATGTACATGCTCACCCGCTCCACCGGTGACCGTAGGGCTAGGCTAGCTCATTCCTCGCTCAGCGTACCTATAGGAATCGCCATTCAGCGAAGTAACGCAGCCAGCCTTATGGCCACCCTACCAGGTGGGAGCGGGATTGGGGATATTTGTAATTTTAATTCAGGGCCCATAGGTTAAGTTAGGTAGGTATCGTTCGTTTTTATTTATTTAATTTAGTATGTTTAATATGTATAAACATTGTTTTCATTGCGAATGAGTAAAAATTTCATATTATAGTAACATAATGTAATTTGACGTGACAAAGCAATAAATATGTCGCATAATTATTGTACAGCACCGCAGTATCCACGAGATCAAGGTCGATCAAGGATAGTTATAAGGCACTGAAACTGTAAGCATATTGCATTTTTATATAAGGACTGTAAACCTTAATTTATAGCGTGTGACCATTAAATCATTTAACTTTGTTGTTTAATTATTACCTAGGAAACCTAGACACATAGGTAGGGAACCTTTCTATTGTCGATTGTGCGACAATAACCCCGGCTGAGACTCACTAGTGAGAAAGAGACGACGCCATCACTCTGCGCTCATGTGTAAAAGAGACAGGTGATACCCCGTAGTTGAAATGTCCTACAAATTATTTTTCCCCATAATACCTATGTACCACCTAGTATAAATGCCTAGTAAATAAGTTATAACAACATTGTAATATATTAGCAGTAGAGAAATGCTTGTAATTCTGTTATATTCTGTGTTAATTTCAATAAAGATAGACACGTTCACTGATTGGCTCACACGCGTTCATCCCCTCTCGGGATATATCAGTCACTAGTTGACAGACCAAAAGTTGGCATATAAGAAAGGCCATTGCGGCCGGAAATTCGTTCCGTCAAGTGAGTTCCAGTGGAGGTGCCTTAACCTGAAGAAGTACGAAGGAAGTTTTATTTCCAATAACCTTGCCTCTCTACAAGTCCACTAGTCTCTACATCGGCGCTGAGCTGTCGCGCCGCTACGGGCGTCGCCTAACCTTGGCCACCGTCCCGTACATTGGTCCTTCAGGAGCCGGATATGGAAGACCGGGGTTATCGCCAGTCGACTCAGGAAGTCGACCTTCAAAACCAAGGCTGCACTGGGATTGCCTTGGCGGAAACACAAGGTTATGATGGCCCAAGGCCGTCTGACCAAGCGCCCACGCATCAACGGATCAACAGGGCGCATGTCATCAACAAGGACACTGCGCAACGGGTGGACACGCAGCGCTCCGAGATGACACAGACCGTGCAGCCTGGCTCGCCGTTGGTCACGAGTACCACGGCGCTTTCGCCGGCCGCCATGTCTCCCGCAATCGCCACACCCCTGCAAGGACACGCGGCGACTGCGGCACCACCCACGACGCAGGCTGCGTCAACTCACCTCAGCCTGCTCATGCCTAGCGATGATCGCAGGCCTTACACCAATGACCTTGGTGTGTTGTGGCACAATCAAGGCCACACGCACCGGGACAACTATCTCTCCGCTGTATCGCCCGCCTTAGCGGCGCGTACGAGGCGGACCGCATCTGCGTCAACGGCCACATTGTCGCCTCACTTCGGAGGGCGACCTTGGCCCAGCAGAGCGGCGAGACAACGGGCCTACAAAATAGCTCTGGCCCGCGAAGAATTAGCCGCCGCAAGACTAGCGGTGGTTATTATCGAGGCGGAAATAGACGACGAACGAGAGGCGGCACTCGAGCATCAATTGCACCAGACTATCGACCGCGAGATCGAAGAAATTATAGTCACCGAGCCCGACATCAACGTCTACTCTCCAGTGTCATCCAAGGAAGCACCCCAGCAGGTTCCGCCAGACCCGCCTACCAACGACACCGGGTCGAAAAGAAAAAAACAAGCGCGACTCCAGTGACAAAAGGAAGAAATCGCGCCAGACGTCTAAGGATAGAGACGTCAACAACGAAAATAAAGTTCCCGCTCCTCAGCCGACCGTCGTCGCAGCGACAAAGGGGAGCGTTCGTTCACCGCATCTCGATTCAAGTTCCGTATTAAAAGAACAAACGCCGCGAGTGAATAACAATAATAAATCTGTGAAATCGCCAGTTAAAGAACGATCTCCGCGAGTGCCTAATAAATCCAATTTCAATAATAACGCGAGTGCGCGAGTAGAATTAAAATCGCCGCCGCGTTGCCGCGTTAATCAAATTCTTCAAGGTCAACGTCGAGGTCAAGGCCGACTTCAAGGTCAAAATCAACAAAACGGAAAAAGGAGAATAGCACCGTCAACGGAGCCACTACGTCGCAATCTTGTGACCAGTTCCTGCCGATGGAGCGTTCGATGCAGTACCCTGTGCCCAAGCAAGGACCCGTGGTCAACTCATTAATGCAGAACCCTGTGCCCAAGCAAGGACCCGTGGTCAACTCATTAATGCAGAACCCTGTGCCCAAGCAAGGACCCGTGGTCAACTCATCACAGCCTCCCAATGAAGAAATAGACGTTGTAACGACTTAAAATAATGACCGCGATCGACACCTGACCTTCATTTCCAATCATCGAGTGAACGAGCCAAACTCAACAAAAGTTGATTCTTCTCTACCGTTCCTGATCAATGGAGCGAACATAAATCAAGACGATTATATACTGCGTCGCTTACCCGAAGTTTTGTGGTGCTTAGTCGTGAAAGCCTAAGCAAAGGGGAGCATGTACAGCACCGCAGTATCCACGAGATCAAGGTCGATCAAGGATAGTTATAAGGCACTGAAACTGTAAGCATATTGCATTTTTATATAAGGACTGTAAACCTTAATTTATAGCGTGTGACCATTAAATCATTTAACTTTGTTGTTTAATTATTACCTAGGAAACCTAGACACATAGGTAGGGAACCTTTCTATTGTCGATTGTGCGACAATAACCCCGGCTGAGACTCACTAGTGAGAAAGAGACGACGCCATCACTCTGCGCTCATGTGTAAAAGAGACAGGTGATACCCCGTAGTTGAAATGTCCTACAAATTATTTTTCCCCATAATACCTATGTACCACCTAGTATAAATGCCTAGTAAATAAGTTATAACAACATTGTAATATATTAGCAGTAGAGAAATGCTTGTAATTCTGTTATATTCTGTGTTAATATCAATAAAGATAGACACGTTCACTGATTGGCTCACACGCGTTCATCCCCTCTCGGGATATATCAGTCACTAGTTGACAGCCCAAAAGTTGGCATATAAGAAAGGCCATTGCGGCCGGAAATTCGTTCCGTCAAGTGAGTTCCAGTGGAGGTGCCTTAACCTGAAGAAGTACGAAGGAAGTTTTATTTCCAATAACCTTGCCTCTCTACAAGTCCACTAGTCTCTACATCGGCGCTGAGCTGTCGCGCCGCTACGGGCGTCGCCTAACCTTGGCCACCGTCCCGTACATTGGTCCTTCAGGAGCCGGATATGGAAGACCGGGGTTATCGCCAGTCGACTCAGGAAGTCGACCTTCAAAACCAAGGCTGCACTGGGATTGCCTTGGCGGAAACACAAGGTTATGATGGCCCAAGGCCGTCTGACCAAGCGCCCACGCATCAACGGATCAACAGGGCGCATGTCATCAACAAGGACACTGCGCAACGGGTGGACACGCAGCGCTCCGAGATGACACAGACCGTGCAGCCTGGCTCGCCGTTGGTCACGAGTACCACGGCGCTTTCGCCGGCCGCCATGTCTCCCGCAATCGCCACACCCCTGCAAGGACACGCGGCGACTGCGGCACCACCCACGACGCAGGCTGCGTCAACTCACCTCAGCCTGCTCATGCCTAGCGATGATCGCAGGCCTTACACCAATGACCTTGGTGTGTTGTGGCACAATCAAGGCCACACGCACCGGGACAACTATCTCTCCGCTGTATCGCCCGCCTTAGCGGCGCGTACGAGGCGGACCGCATCTGCGTCAACGGCCACATTGTCGCCTCACTTCGGAGGGCGACCTTGGCCCAGCAGAGCGGCGAGACAACGGGCCTACAAAATAGCTCTGGCCCGCGAAGAATTAGCCGCCGCAAGACTAGCGGTGGTTATTATCGAGGCGGAAATAGACGACGAACGAGAGGCGGCACTCGAGCATCAATTGCACCAGACTATCGACCGCGAGATCGAAGAAATTATAGTCACCGAGCCCGACATCAACGTCTACTCTCCAGTGTCATCCAAGGAAGCACCCCAGCAGGTTCCGCCAGACCCGCCTACCAAGGACACCGGGTCGAAAAGAAAAAACAAGCGCGACTCCAGTGACAAAAGGAAGAAATCGCGCCAGACGTCTAAGGATAGAGACGTCAACAACGAAAATAAAGTTCCCGCTCCTCAGCCGACCGTCGTCGCAGCGACAAAGGGGAGCGTTCGTTCACCGCATCTCGATTCAAGTTCCGTATTAAAAGAACAAACGCCGCGAGTGAATAACAATAATAACTCTGTGAAATCGCCAGTTAAAGAACGATCTCCGCGAGTGCCTAATAAATCCGATTTCAATAATAACGCGAGTGCGCGAGTAGAATTAAAATCGCCGCCGCGTTGCCGCGTTAATCAAATTCTTCAAGGTCAACGTCGAGGTCAAGGCCGACTTCAAGGTCAAAATCAACAAAACGGAAAAAGGAGAATAGCACCGTCAACGGAGCCACTACGTCGCAATCTTGTGACCAGTTCCTGCCGATGGAGCGTTCGATGCAGTACCCTGTGCCCAAGCAAGGACCCGTGGTCAACTCATTAATGCAGAACCCTGTGCCCAAGCAAGGACCCGTGGTCAACTCATCACAGCCTCCCAATGAAGAAATAGACGTTGTAACGACTTAAAATAATGACCGCGATCGACACCTGACCTTCATTTCCAATCATCGAGTGAACGAGCCAACCTCAACAAAAGTTGATTCTTCTCTACCGTTCCTGATCAATGGAGCGAACATAAATCAAGACGATTATATACTGCGTCGCTTACCCGAAGTTTTGTGGTGCTTAGTCGTGAAAGCCTAAGCAAAGGGGAGCATGTACAGCACCGCAGTATCCACGAGATCAAGGTCGATCAAGGATAGTTATAAGGCACTGAAACTGTAAGCATATTGCATTTTTATATAAGGACTGTAAACCTTAATTTATAGCGTGTGACCATTAAATCATTTAACTTTGTTGTTTAATTATTACCTAGGAAACCTAGACACATAGGTAGGGAACCTTTCTATTGTCGATTGTGCGACAATAACCCCGGCTGAGACTCACTAGTGAGAAAGAGACGACGCCATCACTCTGCGCTCATGTGTAAAAGAGACAGGTGATACCCCGTAGTTGAAATGTCCTACAAATTATTTTTCCCCATAATACCTATGTACCACCTAGTATAAATGCCTAGTAAATAAGTTATAACAACATTGTAATATATTAGCAGTAGAGAAATGCTTGTAATTCTGTTATATTCTGTGTTAATATCAATAAAGATAGACACGTTCACTGATTGGCTCACACGCGTTCATCCCCTCTCGGGATATATCAGTCACTAGTTGACAGCCCAAAAGTTGGCATATAAGAAAGGCCATTGCGGCCGGAAATTCGTTCCGTCAAGTGAGTTCCAGTGGAGGTGCCTTAACCTGAAGAAGTACGAAGGAAGTTTTATTTCCAATAACCTTGCCTCTCTACAAGTCCACTAGTCTCTACATCGGCGCTGAGCTGTCGCGCCGCTACGGGCGTCGCCTAACCTTGGCCACCGTCCCGTACATTGGTCCTTCAGGAGCCGGATATGGAAGACCGGGGTTATCGCCAGTCGACTCAGGAAGTCGACCTTCAAAACCAAGGCTGCACTGGGATTGCCTTGGCGGAAACACAAGGTTATGATGGCCCAAGGCCGTCTGACCAAGCGCCCACGCATCAACGGATCAACAGGGCGCATGTCATCAACAAGGACACTGCGCAACGGGTGGACACGCAGCGCTCCGAGATGACACAGACCGTGCAGCCTGGCTCGCCGTTGGTCACGAGTACCACGGCGCTTTCGCCGGCCGCCATGTCTCCCGCAATCGCCACACCCCTGCAAGGACACGCGGCGACTGCGGCACCACCCACGACGCAGGCTGCGTCAACTCACCTCAGCCTGCTCATGCCTAGCGATGATCGCAGGCCTTACACCAATGACCTTGGTGTGTTGTGGCACAATCAAGGCCACACGCACCGGGACAACTATCTCTCCGCTGTATCGCCCGCCTTAGCGGCGCGTACGAGGCGGACCGCATCTGCGTCAACGGCCACATTGTCGCCTCACTTCGGAGGGCGACCTTGGCCCAGCAGAGCGGCGAGACAACGGGCCTACAAAATAGCTCTGGCCCGCGAAGAATTAGCCGCCGCAAGACTAGCGGTGGTTATTATCGAGGCGGAAATAGACGACGAACGAGAGGCGGCACTCGAGCATCAATTGCACCAGACTATCGACCGCGAGATCGAAGAAATTATAGTCACCGAGCCCGACATCAACGTCTACTCTCCAGTGCAGGGACCGGAACCGGTTACCATAACCTGGGTATTTCATAAGGTTATTTTTGAGGTTGTTTTAAAAACCCTGATATAACGGTAACCTTATGATGAGGTAACCGTATTGATACGGTTACCGTATCGATCAGGTTAACCTAAGGTAACACTAACCGCATTAAAAACCCAATCAATTCGGTTACCGAATCATAGGGTATTGAGGCAGCTCAAACGAATGTGATCTTTACGAACACTCAGATTAGGCTCATTATTAAATTGCTGTAGTGGCTTTGAGCACGGGGCTGGTCAACTAAGCTCCCAGTACAAACAAACAGGTTTTGCCGGAAACGTCGCGCGTCGTTTATTGTGTTCATTTTTAACAATATTTGTACTTTTAGGTTGAATTGAAATTGGAGCGCGGCTGCATTTCGTTTGGTTATTTTGTTTTTACATTATTACTATACTAACTTTGGAGAAATTACGGATACGGATTCGTGCATAATGTGCATATGAATTAAAATGTATTGTTGTATTTATCAAGTATGTACATGTATGTGTACAATAAAATATGAATATATATACATTTTCTCCAATGTGCTCGGAAATTTTCAGCTTACTGTATCAAAATGAGTACGTGAAGTTCTTCATTTTTTACCAAAACGAATTAAAAAAAAATACATTATTTACCTGTTTTAGCGGCCGTGAAGTAATTTGTCAACGCCATAAATATGTATACACTTTTGCACCTTACTCCATTGTAATAAGGTTCAAAGTGTATACATATTTTAGGCGTTGACTAGTAAAATCCATTACTGTATTGTTTTTTACCTTTTAAACTTTTCATCCGACTAAGAAATATCATTTCAAACAGCCAATACTTAAGCGACGTCTATACACCGTCTGAACGGCAATCCCTTCAAACTGTAGGATAGAACGAGATAGTTAGATCAAAAACCTTGGTTGTCTCGTTCTTTGTCATAGCACCGCGTCTGATCGTGCGAATGAGGCTTAATACAATCATAGACAAAACAACTAATTTTAAGGTTTAATCTTGTATCTGTTGCATAAAAGGAGCATATTTAATACTGTCTGAAATAGCTTTTGACGAAAATTTCTTTTTAAATATTATTTGAATGAAAATTGGCAGTATACATAGTTCTTAATACTTTAAAAAAAATTATAGAGGGAAGCTAATTCATGACATTGCACGCTAATAACGTAACCAAAATCTGTAATTTATTTCATTTACTTTACTTTATTTCCTCGCACATTTAGAGAAAAGCACTATATATGCCTCGGCGGGAATAGAAATTCGTGGACTCGTCTTATTTTTTCGGACTCAGCTGCGCTTCGTCCGAAAAAATCGCTCATCCCGAATTTCCCTTTCCCGTCCTCTGCAATAATGTACTATTTTTTTATTAAAATAAAAAATAAATAAAAATAGAGTAAAAATAGAATAAAAATAGAATAATAAAAAATAAAAAATAACAAAAGAATAAAAATAGAATAAAAATAGAATGAAAATAAAATAAAAATAGAATAATAATAAATTTAAAAAAAAATAAAATAATATAAAATAAAAATAAAATAGTATAAAAATAGAAAATAATAATAAAATATAATATAAAAAAAGAATAAAATAGAAAAAGTAAAAAATAAAATATTGTATAATAAAATTTTATTAAAATATATTCAATGACATGCAATATAAACAAAATTTTTATTTTTATTTGGTTTTTATTTTATTTTATTTTATTTTTATTTTTATTTTATTTTCATTTTTATTTTGTTTTTATTTTATTTTTATTTTATTTTTATTTTATTTTATTCTTATTTTATTCTTATTTTATTCTTATTTTATTCTTATTGTATTCTTATTTTATTCTTATTTTATTCTTATTTTATTCTTATTTTATTCTTATTTTATTCTTATTTTATTCTTATTTTATTCTTATTTTATTCTTATTTTATTCTTATTTTATTCTTATTTTATTCTTATTTTATTCATATTTTATTCATATTTTATTTTTATTTTATTTTTATTTTATTTTTATTTTATTTTTATTTTATTTTTATTTTATTTTTATTTTATTTTTATTTTATTTTTATTTTATTTTTATTTTATTTTTATTTTATTTTTATTTTATTTTTATTTTATTTTTATTTTATTTTTATTTTATTTTTATTTTATTTTTATTTTTTTTTTATTTTATTTTTTTTTATTTTTATTTTATTTTTATTTTATTTTAATTTTTATTAATTGTTTTTATTTTTTTTTTTTTTTTTTTTTTTTTTTTTTTTTTTTTTTTTTTTTTTTATTTTCTTTTTTTTTTTTTATTCTATTTCATTTTATTTTTATTTTACTTTAAAATTTACTTTTTTTTTCATTCTTATGATATTTTCATTTATTTTTATTTTATTTTATTTTTACTTTACTTTTTTTTCATGCTTGAGCAACGCGACTACTACGATAATAGCTCTATACGGGTAGTTAGCTAGTTTCATTAAATGTTAAATCTCGACATTAGCTTTCAATAGTATTCAAATGTAGGAAAGAAAAAACAACCCAGGTTACAATAACCCAATGAAAACCCCTAACAAAAACCCTATCGCGATGGGGTTTTGAGGTTAACCGTGTTAGAGGTTACGGTTACCGCTTCAATACCTGTTACCACTATGATTCGGTAACCTCATGATACGGTTACCGTATCATGAGGTTACCAAATTGATTGGGTTACCGAAATGATAGGGTTAAGCCTAAAGAGGGGTTTTCCGGTCCCTGCTCCAGTGTCATCCAAGGAAGCACCCCAGCAGGTTCCGCCAGACCCGCCTACCAAGGACACCGGGTCGAAAAGAAAAAACAAGCGCGACTCCAGTGACAAAAGGAAGAAATCGCGCCAGACGTCTAAGGATAGAGACGTCAACAACGAAAATAAAGTTCCCGCTCCTCAGCCGACCGTCGTCGCAGCGACAAAGGGGAGCGTTCGTTCACCGCATCTCGATTCAAGTTCCGTATTAAAAGAACAAACGCCGCGAGTGAATAACGATAATAACTCTGTGAAATCGCCAGTTAAAGAACGATCTCCGCGAGTGCCTAATAAATCCGATTTCAATAATAACGCGAGTGCGCGAGTAGAATTAAAATCGCCGCCGCGTTGCCGCGTTAATCAAATTCTTCAAGGTCAACGTCGAGGTCAAGGCCGACTTCAAGGTCAAAATCAACAAAACGGAAAAAGGAGAATAGCACCGTCAACGGAGCCACTACGTCGCAATCTTGTGACCAGTTCCTGCCGATGGAGCGTTCGATGCAGTACCCTGTGCCCAAGCAAGGACCCGTGGTCAACTCATTAATGCAGAACCCTGTGCCCAAGCAAGGACCCGTGGTCAACTCATTAATGCAGAACCCTGTGCCCAAGCAAGGACCCGTGGTCAACTCATCACAGCCTCCCAATGAAGAAATAGACGTTGTAACGACTTAAAATAATGACCGCGATCGACACCTGACCTTCATTTCCAATCATCGAGTGAACGAGCCAACCTCAACAAAAGTTGATTCTTCTCTACCGTTCCTGATCAATGGAGCGAACATAAATCAAGACGATTATATACTGCGTCGCTTACCCGAAGTTTTGTGGTGCTTAGTCGTGAAAGCCTAAGCAAAGGGGAGCATGTACAGCACCGCAGTATCCACGAGATCAAGGTCGATCAAGGATAGTTATAAGGCACTGAAACTGTAAGCATATTGCATTTTTATATAAGGACTGTAAACCTTAATTTATAGCGTGTGACCATTAAATCATTTAACTTTGTTGTTTAATTATTACCTAGGAAACCTAGACACATAGGTAGGGAACCTTTCTATTGTCGATTGTGCGACAATAACCCCGGCTGAGACTCACTAGTGAGAAAGAGACGACGCCATCACTCTGCGCTCATGTGTAAAAGAGACAGGTGATACCCCGTAGTTGAAATGTCCTACAAATTATTTTTCCCCATAATACCTATGTACCACCTAGTATAAATGCCTAGTAAATAAGTTATAACAACATTGTAATATATTAGCAGTAGAGAAATGCTTGTAATTCTGTTATATTCTGTGTTAATATCAATAAAGATAGACACGTTCACTGATTGGCTCACACGCGTTCATCCCCTCTCGGGATATATCAGTCACTAGTTGACAGCCCAAAAGTTGGCATATAAGAAAGGCCATTGCGGCCGGAAATTCGTTCCGTCAAGTGAGTTCCAGTGGAGGTGCCTTAACCTGAAGAAGTACGAAGGAAGTTTTATTTCCAATAACCTTGCCTCTCTACAAGTCCACTAGTCTCTACATCGGCGCTGAGCTGTCGCGCCGCTACGGGCGTCGCCTAACCTTGGCCACCGTCCCGTACAATTATCTTGGTCCTTTTCCAGTAACACGAATAGTTTCAACTTCAAACTAGGTACTTCAAAGTCTTCAAACTAAATGACATTTTCATAAGTGGCCACTTTTTGGCAGTTCACCCTACGTACTTGCTATTGCGGGTTCCTTTGTTTCGATTTCCACTTCAATTCGGTGTATAGCACACATAATAGTACAAACACACACATAATAACCTCCCCAGTTTTATGGCTTATATTCACACGCGGCTATTATCCACCCACCGAAATAGTTTTCGTCAATTTCCGGTTGAATTCATATCAAGTGGATTTAACTGGGGCAATTTAAAGTGTATTCCTAGAACTTATAGTCATGCTGCAATGATAAAGCATCCGGTCTTCTAGATTAGGGCTAGAAATCTGAGGTATATCTGATCTGACCCACAGACACCTCATCAATACGTTTTTATATAGCACAAGGTCACCACACATAAGCGCATTTTTATTCGTACATTTCTACGATTCGAACAGCAATCTCAAATGTATTCTACACCAATTTGTAGTATAACAATCCAGGTTCAAACCTGTAAATTGATTTTTGAGGATATTTTTAATTAACATGAGTAATGATCAAAAATGTTAACTAAGCGGTCGCGCTCTCATAAAAAATTAGACGGGAGCACCAATGTGTGGTGACCTCGAGTTGTATACTTATGATCTATCTAGTGGTTGAGGTTATCTGTGATCTGACCACAACTTGTATGATAAAATGAATAAGTATATTCATCACTGTCCGCTGTCGCGTTTATGTCCGACATCAATGCATTCAATCCTTCTCATATATTTGGTAATGATATGCAAGGACAAATGTATCATAAATGCAATCCTGTTTCTTTCGAGATCAATGAGTGTCAAATAAATATACATTCCGATATAGACAGGATCAGCATTTGAAAATCATGAACCCTCATTTATGAGTCGAGTAAAATGTTTACACTCCCGTGCAGATGCCTCCCCTTTTCAACTCTAATAAAATACGTCTAAAATATTTATGCACCTCGCTGGCGGCCGGGGAATTTTTTATTCAATCGTCGTTATAAAAATCGCAGTAAATTCCATTTGCTAAATATTCGAAACAAATGATGCACTTTATTTAGGAATATTTACTTCACTACACCCAGAGGCAACTAGCATCAGCTAGTCTGTCCGGAAATAATAGTGTCGTGTCGCAGAATGTATGAGCTCTCTCTCATACATTCTACGACACTAGTCTCTGAGTCTTTCCGGACAAACTAACAACATCATGGTGGTAAGTAACAATATCATTATTATCGTTGTCATCGGGTGTTTTACTATACTTCTACTGTGGCACTGCAATGAAGGACCATTTTAGAATCCACGTAGAGGGCCATTTATTTGTGTGATGAAGATGTGATGATACCTATACAAAAATATTTGCATCAGTCATCGACCGTTGATCTTCATTTAGGTACCTACCAGTGGCGGAGCTTGCATAGAACTTAATTCCCACCGGCTTGTCAGTTTTTCTGCGACTCAAGTACCTACTTTTACTACGGAGAAAAGTAAAGCCAAATTACCTCTAGCTTCCCCAAAAATACTGACGCGCCGCTACTGGTTCCTAATTTACTACCAGAATTTTCACAAATGGTCATAAGCCGCCTTAATCAGAACAGTAAAGAGATTTTCCCTGTTATTTTCACGGAATCAACTGCTCTCATCAAGTTTACGAGTACGATCGCATGTTTGATGAACCTTGCGCAGTTTAACATGGCGACAGTGAGTCTGGCAACTGGGCTGTTAATACCATTGCTTACCTACCTACAGAAGTTACAGAACGCAAAGGCGCTACATACGCTTAAATAGCAAAATTGGGGCCAAATCCAAGAGTTAATTGACAACGTCTAAATGTTAAGTTGTAAACCATGTGAAAATATGTGGTTATTATATGGTTCAGTTTTTTCGAATCTCCACTCCACGCTATGCTAGGTGAACTAGACAATAGGTATGCATTATGAATAATGCTGCCGTGCGTGAGAAACTCCATACAAAGCTCCACACCCTTGTATTACAGTGTAAACGGCCCATCTCATGCGGAGTCACGGAGGGGATCAAAGGTGACATTCCAAATGCCATCCAGACACGTTCTAGACGGTCGATCGGGTGAACCAGCGTCACGTTTATTTATTTACTTACTAAGAACACTAATAAACCTTAGGGATACGTAAAGTGGATGTCAATTTTTTTTCGTCGGCTGTACACTGCCCCACACTATAGTTCTGTCTCACATCAAGTAATAAATCATTAAGTATTATTTTTTCAACATAGTTGGTTAGTGTTGTTACCAAAGGCCTTTTACTTATCAAGCTTTTGTATGAGTCTTATAAGATCATTGGGTTTTGAGTTTCCTGGAAGCCTAAGATCATCATTTTATTAGGTAGACGTCTATCTTTAGACGGTGATGCATGTGTCCACAACATCCAGAAGTAGTAGAAAGTATTTAAAGAGATTGTGAGCTGGATCTCGAGGTCACATTACAATGGCGCCATAACTACTCGCTTGCGCTCGCGCACTGAATGACAACACAACCAAGCCTATACGGCGGCATTCATTTATAGTTTATAGCCTATTTAATTTGGATCAATTTGATTAAGCATTATAACTTAAGAAAGGGCACATCGATCAAAGGTTTCGACCTTCTTGCTTTTTTATCGTCGCATCTGGGAGGCCTTTGTAATATTGGGAACGAATTTATTAAGTAATTGAATTAATTTTAGATAAATTCATTACAGCGAGTCAAGCGACGGAGTAGAAATATTAATCAATAAAATTAACTCATAGGTAGATCCTTGGTTTGCTGATACAGATCGCATCAGAAGTGTTTTAGTGGGTAAAGTGTTCAAAATGCTTTTTTCTGCAGCTTCTGCTGAATATACCACAAATACCACATTTAAGTAGGACTCGAATAAAATACCGCCCTGGGTATCACCGATGTTGGGAAATCATAAATTCCACTTGGGGATATCACTTTCAATAATCCTAAAAATTTCGCATTCGCAGTATTTACTCACTTTTTCATTTATGTTACAATACAAATACTCGAACACCTCAAAATGAAAACAGTATATAAAATACAGCAAATTCAAAGTAGACTTAAACAGCAGGCGGTCTTATCGCTAAAGAGCGATCTCTTCCAGACAACCTTTAGTTAGCGGCAATTCATTAAATTACTCATATCAGTATGCTTTGCAAAGCAGTGAAGATTAAGATATTTAGAAAAATTTAATCCAGTTTTCTGAAAACATACAACCTTAAAAGGTACAAAACACGATGACTCGTCTTAAAACTGAAGTACATCCTGCTTAATGCAGTCTCATCCAGCATAATGGCGGGTCTGAGTGCATCGCATAGAGCTACCGGTCACGTAATGCCTTCCGGCTACTTTACCGTACTGATGCTGCCCTACTGGGCTTGAGCGACGCTACCCTATTCAATATTTTTATTTCTCGACATGACACCGAATGGATGAGACTGTTAAACGTTACGAGTTGGGTTGTGAGTAAAAAATGTCCTACAATTCAACGAGTGACCAACTTCGATAGTCAAAATTAGGGTTTTATTAAAAAATCCAATACTATTGCATCGATTTCTGAATCCATAATAAAGAAAGGCCAAATGTTTTAGAGCAATTTTACGGTTTTTAAATAAATCCCAAATTTTGACTATCGAAGTTGGTCACTCGTTGAATTGTTACACGAATATTTGTCATACGCCAAGTGTGTAGCGTGTACGGAATTACCTTTAGATCTTTCCGTATCAGCAATAACAATTATCCAACAACTCTTGTGTTTTGAGCTCTTGTTTTACCTCGAGATTATCGGCTAAAATTATACACACGACTAAATATCCACTCACTTGTCCCAGCCGTTTTATCCATAAGAATTTTAGAGCACTTCGTATCTAAGCTGAAACGACATCGTACAAGCATTTTTATGGCAGTTTTAAAGCCATCCATAAAGTTATTTTCGTACGGATTCGCGGTACTCGAGCTCTAGAGGCCGGTTGACAATCGTTACATCATTTAATCACGCTAGGTTTGGAGTAAATTAGCCGACACCGGCGGGGCACGCCCTTTGCGTGCGTGGTGAAGATTTGCCGCTGATAGATATACCTTTTAGCTGTACTTGGATATTTATGGCTCGGACAGCGTTATTTGTGTTCAAGTTTACGCGTTCAGGTTAGAAGTTGGTCGGCACTTCGTAACCTGCCAATGTGAACTTATTTATGCCTGTGACCGCGCTTACCACATATTTGGTGGTGGTAAGCGCGGTGGTTACCGTGGTGCTATAAAACAATACTTATCAGACAACCAGCAGACCTAATCTCGGGATCGTTTTGGTAAATATTTCAAATGTATCAAAGCTAAAGATGATTTTATTTATTTTGTAGCTAAAGACCCAAATATAGTTTACACTTATCATTTCTCAGCGAGATAAAATAAGAAAAGTCTGCACTCACTACTGCTATTCGCAAAAGAATCACAGTGTGAAGACATGTTTACTATCTTTCTATCATGATTATTATCTGTATAGATATTATAGATAACCTTCAATGTCAGGAGAATCACTCCACAAAATAGAAATCTAGATCATTACGAAGGCCAAGTTTCATTTTGTTAAGATACTTGAATGTTATTCTGGCAATAAATTCATCTGATTGGACCTCTTCATTGTTATGGTGCCGCATTTTTTTCGGTAATTTCATTACCGGCCGACTTTCGTTTTTAATATTCTCCGAAGGCTCGGGCTGACCTCTTACGTAATGGCTGGCTCGTTCTTACATTTTCCTTCTCCTCATTGTTGGGTCGGTGAGAGGCGAGCATTTTATGAAAAGAAAGCCTACTGTACTGCCGAGCAATCTTATTCTGGGCCTGGGCCACTTCTTTGTACCTTGTCTTGGTGACAATTGTTATGAAATCCGGTGACCTGTTACAGGTAGGTACATATTGCTATTGCACCATGATGACGGCAGACTACTTAGATTCGGATTTCAATAATAAATAGTAGAGTTCTATTAAGAAGACAGAGTACCTATCCTAAATAATAAAAAAACAACGCCAGCAGCCGCGTCGTACGTTGCCGACCGATTATATCTACTAGTAAGTATAAATAAGTACAAGGATTGGCAGTATTGATCTTTGATTATTAACCTTTTCGACGCCATGTCAAACGCAAAACCTACAACTCAGACGCCACGCCATCTAAATGTCAAAAATGAAGTTAAACTTTATGCGTGTGCATGTAGGTCTATTTTGCTCTGTGGTTGGTGACCGATATATCGGTCTTTGGCGTTGGACCTATGGTGCCGATATATACGTCTTTAGCGTGGAAAAGGTTAAACCAACCGGATGCGAGACGCGCTCTGATTTCTATCGGAAAAAGTCTGCCGTTATTTGCGGGGGAGGGGAACGTCAAATGTATGCGAAACGTCAAAATAGCCACGTCAAATAAATGTCAGTCCATACAATGAGCATGACCACTGGTCATACTCATTCGGCAGAGGGGAACGCCTGTCAATGGCTACTCCGCTTGATTTAAAGCTCTAAGGTAGACTAATCAAGTGGCAGTGCAATAACATTATGTTCGCAGTAAGATCTAGTTCAGGTTTCAATGATTACACCTGTCGTAAAGTTTTATGTAAGACTGTTATTTAACCTTATAACCAGAACATAAAATTGCCCCGTTCGCTAACAAGCAAAGCATAAACAAAACGTCCAAAGTTGGGGCCGGCGAGTTACATGCCATTGTTTCGTTCACACTCGGGTGACCATCTGATGACGTCACGCCCCGCCACCTCCCGATGGAGCAAGTGAACCAGGGATTACAATAGCTCACCGTCTGCGGATGAGTCGAAGGCTTCGCAGGACCAGCATAATAACGCCATAGTGGTTTCCGAATACCAGAAATCGGGGTTTACCTGAAGAATAGCAGAGCAACCTATCATCATGTTTAAGTATCTATAGCCATTTAGCCTCTCATCATTGTTATCTAAACTATAGCGCAAAGACCTTATTTAGTTGCCAAAAAGTCATAGGTTAATTGAAGATCCAAATTGATCCTTCCCATAATTTGTAATAGAATCACGATATGATGCAGCTGCAACAGATCTTGAAGTCACGTTACAATTATAATGGTTTAAAGGAGAACTCGATTCGTATGCGCCGGCGCAGTTAATAGCAATACGGGTCCAGAAATACTGTTCCTTTATTCACTCACCCAGCGCACCGCTCCATAAAAACCAGAATAACTTTTACTTCCTTAGAAGCTTTGTTATTATGTCTTGGGGCAAGTAACACTAGAGAAAAGCTCACGATGGACTGGAAATTGCTTTGTGAATTTGATCACAGACAACATCGCTATTATGGTTGCGTACTTTAGTAATTACCCATAGGCTTTCAATTACCTATAAAAATTCCAAAGAAATGTTGTAGCAATTATTGTTTTGTACTCCGTAATGTCGCTCGAGCTTGCTTGGGCAGGTCTTATATTGGATTAAAGTCGGCCAAACCTGTTTAACGAAGTCGCATAAGCTCCGCAGAAGAAGTGGAACGGTTACAAATGTTACAATCAACGTTTGTTCACAATATGACACCTTATTCAACCAAAACTGATACTTTAGATATTTGAAACCAAAATACAATCCAACGGCTCAAACCAAAATGCCAACACATATTAAGAGTTTGTCAAAATCACGTGTCTGCGAATACGGTCTTTCACGACTCAGGTTACATGTCATACATGATCTCTTTGGGCGTGAGACGTTCAATCACACTGATGAATGATGTGCATTTCGTGCAGTCAGATATATAGAAACGGCCAAGGTGATCACAAATATCTGAACAACGCCTCTATTGTCAAGGCGATAAAGTGCAAGTTCACATATTTTTGATTACCCTGGCCGCTCCGATAGATTTGATGACGACAGTACAACACCTTTATTTGATGTTCAGGATTATACCGATACATTTTAAGCGTATTATTTATCCATGCATTAAATGGATGTTTTTTATTATTATTTGTAGTAGATATTTTTATATCGCTTAGCGAGCTACAAAGCAAGCCATTATGTGTGTTCGACTTCTTGGTATTCAAAAGGCATTTAATTTAATTATCATATAGGATTAATATTATAACATTTATAGCCCTATAATAGCCTCGCTCAGGCAACAGGTATGTTTGCAGAGATCAAAGAACTTGCAGGGCATTTCAAGTAACTAGGTATACCTATTGTTTGTACTAGGAATGTATGTATAAGTATGTATATTCAGTGAGGATGTGTGGATTCTCGAATACATATATGAAATCTTGATCGAAAACTGGCTTTCGAGTTCGCGTTGAAATGCAGGTAGAAGTTTTTGTGAAGCTCTTGGCCGCTCTGTCAAATACAATATTTTATTGCAATGTCCCATGGTTTTGAACCCCATGCGAGCATACTGGGTGGGCTGGGCAATGAAGCACAAGCAAATTTAATGGTAGCTGTTGCTACTGATAGGATATCTAAGTCAGTTATAGTTAAGTGGTAACCTAATAATTTTTATGTGATGTTTGTATGAAATTTTGTACTTTGTTTTTTTTTGACGACTTACGAAAAGAAACATTTCATATCGTGTCATTGTGATTGATAAATACTTACTATATCGACGCTTGAAAGGCGAAATGGCCTAAGCGACAATATGGTAACTTTACAGGAGAGCCGAAAAACCGCGCAATTTTTTGAAAAAAAATTATTACAATTTATTTTACTAGGCGATTTAAAAAAATCTACTTTGTACAAGATTATGGTGGCGTTTTCTATACACTGTATTCAATATATTACCCAAAACAGTATTATTTTAGGATTTAGTGTCGCTTACGCAAATTGATCACAAATTGTGCAGGAGGTAAAATTATCTATGAAATATGCGATGAAAAATGTATACGTAAGTAAAAGAGTCTAACCGGAACAATAATCTATAAAATTACTAGGATAAACTATCCAACTGCAAAACATGTCAAATTAATAGTAAGGTCAGATTATACAAAGTCATTATAAGCCAGAAATTAAGTCAAGACAAATAGTCTATGGCTATGAGCGACTATTTTTAACATGGAAATGTTTTATCTATGCTAAAATTTACCTGATATTTTACTTTTCTTATAAATAAAACCCTTACCAAAATTCAAGTTATTGATTTAAAAAAAAAACTGTAACGAAAACCAAATGGGTCTTTTATTAAAAGAAACTGAAATTATTCAATTTACTTATTATGGGTACTTCACCTATTTGAGCTAAAAATAATCAAAAAAAGTAACTACACTTCACAAATCAAAACAAAGTTAAAGTCAAATAATTTGTTGACAAATATGTCTATCGCCTGATTAGAAGTTTCCAAAGTAATATTTTCGGCATCTAAAGAAAATTCTTCAGGTTTCCCATTCTGCAACTGTTGCAGAACCGTCTTCAGCTTCTTCAGCACGAGTTTTAAGCTCAATTACCGAAGCACGATTCGATTCCATGATGTGAACTTCTGGTCTAGTATGTTCTTGTAAACGTATTTTCCTATTAATTCTTAATTACTAGTAGTTCTGTTAACCGTAGACTTCGCAGCATTTCCCCCCTTTACCCCTCCCTCGAAACTTTTTTTTACAACAACCTCTAAGGAAGTGTGGGCTTGACCTTTTACCCGAAAATGATTGAAATCCGTCCATAAATAACGCGACACCAAACTTCCTCCCTTTTCCCCTCATTTTCCCCCCAATCAAAAAAATGGCTTGATAATTTTTGGCAAAGAAATCAAGGAACGTACATTCCAAGTTTCATCGTAATCGGATAAAAAATGCGACTTCTAGACCGACACTGACCAACAAACCAACCAACCAATACACACACATCAAAATCTGCCAAATCGTCGTACCAGTGAGAGACCCCAAACCCAACACGCACGTCGATCGATTTGAGCAAGTACCTACACGGAGAAATGTACACGCGCGTTGTTTAGAGAGTGACTCGAAGCGTACTGAATTTTGTTTAGATGGCGCTTGCGTATCGCGAACTCCTCCGTGGACAGTGCGTATGCGACACTTCAATGTTTTGTATGGGTAATAACCGACTTTACAAATACACTCAGTTTTAGTTAAATAAGGTCTGTTTTATATAAATATTATAGCTAAAATTGTCTAACCAACCAGCTCGTATATAAAAACGATGTGTTTAAAATTGTCTATTCGACGGTCAACACCGGATTTATTTCCAGGAAAAGAGGAATAAGCGAAAGTGGTGTTTCAAAATTATTGCAGGTTAATAGGGATAAGCGACATGACTCTGTATATTACAATCAAGTAAAAGGTGATAACCGACAACACTGCGAATAAACACGTCGAGGTTTTTTGATCTAAGCCCTTTTTTGTTTTATTTTAGTTATACGTAAAGTTATATAACTGAAATAAAAACATGTTATACGGTAAGGTAAAAAAATATAACCGACAAATGAAAAGAAAGTTGTAATAGAGCCAAACAGTCTAAGTAGCGTTTTGTAAAAATACATTTTATCTAATGCCCAATATTCAAAAACTTGAAAAAAATGACGTCGCTTAGTAAATAAAATAGGTCACTGTATCTAAAAATCACCGATGGGATAAGCGACACGAAAGTCGTCATACGGACACGAGACCCAGCTCATTCGACGCAAAAAAATCTGCTGATTTCAACGGTATATATAACTCAATTTTGCAAAAACTGTCGCTTATGCCATTTCGCCTTTCAAGCGTCGATATGTTTTTTTTTTATCATTACGGTACGTAGAAAGCATGTATCTTAACTACATTGAATACCAACATTGGTAATAAAAACGTGTAAGTTATTACAAGCGAATCAAAAGACAAAAACCATTCTCTTGATCCAAAAATGTAAACAAAGTGCTCTCTCATATAAGAAACGAAATTAGCCGAACGCCATTAGGCGGCGTCGGAACAAGAACTTGGAAAGTAAATTACGGACACATCCATCAGCGTAAGCATAGACAATTTATACGTATGCGTAAGAATATACCAAATGCCCTTCGTCTAGATAGTTATGTAGTCAACGTCAAAGATATGATTAAACTTTTGCACCTTCAAAAGAGTAAGATACATATCTTTGATTGTCAGCCAATGTACAAAACCGATAATAGATTTAACATTTCAATACATATACCTATGTGACTGTGACTTGTACATTTTATCATCTGGATGGACTGTATAATTACATTGATTACAATTGGTGATAGACCAAGAAAACCCTCAATCCGAGTAAGAGCTCCATGCAATTTCGGGCTCTTGGAAGCAGGATAGTGTGCGCTGAGCCTGAGGCTAACATTCGCTTTTGCTTGAGAGTCTTGAGACTGGCGTATCTATAACTGTTAAGTAATAATCTATGGCACAGGTTTTTGAAACGTGTGTGAACACGAGCGAGGCTATGTTGTGGTCACGCCATCCCGTTGCCACGCCATTCCATCACACACCGTATTTACCATGTTTTATGCCTAAACCCCTTATTCATAAACGCCTACTAAAGTTAAGAGGCCTCTGATAATCATTTGTCCCTTTCCATCCAACCTATATGAGGGAAAAGGACAAACGATTATCAGCGATCTCTTAACTTTAGTGGCCGTTTATGAACAACGGGATAAGTGTTTTGCGATATTTTCCGAAGGAAAGTATTCCGTACTTAAACTCTATGAACGCCAAAGTTACTTAAGGTGTTGGCAAGCAGAAATAACATCGAGATAGAATATAAATAAAAGAGGCCCAGACTCAAACAGGATTTTCCGAAAATATGGCACATAAAAATTTGTAACCGGCCAGTGCGAATTATTTAACATCGTTAAGATTGTATTACAAATAAAAAGAAAGATATGTGAGATCTATGTTGTCTAATAAGTAATAACTTTTTTTCACACTAACTGATAAAATGGACTTCGGGGAAATAGTCCTTTTTCCGAACTGATGAGGTATAAAAGCAATAAAGAGCTCTTTATAAAGTACATAATGCATATTGACTCCGATTCTGGCATGTAAATGAATGTCGAGCGAATTCCCCGATAAAGAGTTATCCGGTGTGCAATTGCGTTTCGCGGAAATTAAAGAAGGGATCCATATTCAACCGGAATGGTGGGTTTGATCCGGTATTCTAACAAGACTGATTGCGCTACTGGCATGGCGACAGACATATCCATAGGGGAAGATGCTTATTTTTTCTTACTACAATTTTAGGATTATACATTAGGATCTGCAACTGCATCTCTCATCTATTTAGCTGTCCCTTGCGATCTTAAACGAAACACCTTTCTTGGGTACTCAAGAATTTTTCTAAAGTAAGTGGAAATATGCTCAGCATTTTAACTCAGTCCGAGCTATGTTTATTTTTTCCTTGCTCATGTGATTCATGTGGATCTCCTCAAGAGACTTATTGTTTATAATAGGCACTCTACTAGTGGGACTTGAATTCTATCGCCTCGCTACCGTACATGGGTGCTTTATCTACGCAGCTGGGCAATTCCATGAAAAAGTACACCATAATTGAAAAAAATATATTTCTGTTTTTGATATTGAAAACGATTTAAAAAGGTAGAAACACTATCGAACTTTTAGTTTTCACTATTCGAAGTATATGTTGATTTTGATTTTTTTGGTTCTACTGATGTTTTCAAGGCGCGGTCGTAAACACCAAGCACGTAGCGCGATTTGTGGTGAACTTTTAGATATATTTTCACAGTAAGTATTTAGTATTATTGTAATGTTTTGCTACACATTGCTACTTTTAGAAACAATTTATCGATACATAGCCCGCAATGTATGTAATACTAGTGTTAATATGACATTTTGAAGAGCTAAATCTACTATGTCGGGTTGTAGTGTCGGTCACAGTATTAGCAGTTTTTTCTCTCTAAGTATGGTAAAACATGTTCTACATTATTTGTATAAATATTTCTTCCTATTTGACGTAAAAATGTAGTTGATGCCGATATTAAAAATTGCTTAATTTTATTGATTGGTCTTAAAATGGCTTATATATTTCTGTAGTGTCGGTCACGATGTAGAGTCGGTCACGAAACAGGTAGGGTCAGTCATGGTAGGTATTATCATGAAAAGCTTGCTATTTTTTGATTTTTCTCTTCTTGTATATGGCTATAACAGCAACAGAAATGAAAAGAAACCAGAGATATAAGTTAAAAGCCAGTGGTATTTTGAATCCTAGTCTGATTCTTAAAGTCAATAGAATCAATTACTAGTTCCCCAAAACACTGGATATATCAGAAAAATATTGAATATCTGATTAATGTAATATTATGAGTTTGTTCGGTAATAATTGTCAATATTTCCTTAAAATTGTATTTGCAATGTTTATTAGGGTGTTATTAATTCTTTTATTTTCCATTTTATTATTGGCTTCTTGATGGGTATTATTGTACTTAAAAATAACATATTAGTATATTTTTATATATTTAAAATGGTTTTAAAGTTCTTAACGTGTGTTCTGTATTATTAGTTTCCAAATTTTATTTTAAAATGCAGTTATATTGCAATCCAAAGTGACGGTAGTGTCGGTCACGTTTTGCTCTGTAGTGTCAGTCACGATTTATTTTTCGAATAAATTTGATACATAAACACTAAGGTTCCTAATTTTACCATTTTCCAATAATTTGATTTGTGTAACTTGTCTCCAGATGCAATTCTAAGTTATAAAGCCTGCACAGAGGAGAATATTCGCAGTTAAATAACACTCTCGAACACAGCTTCCTTTTGCATGTAGTGTCAGTCACATTTGCATTTTGTGAAATAAATAATGTATCTTACATTTTTATAAGCATATTTGTACTACAGAGGGATACATGTAGAATTAACTCTAAAATTATACCAAAACTAAAACCATTACCTTATTAATATTCATAATATGACGCAAAATAAAACGAAATCTGGGTCAAATGTAGAGTCAGTCACATATGGAATCACCCAGCTTGTTTAGATAACTAGAACCAAAATAAACCACCTGTTGTTCAGGCGTGGCCTTTTCATCGATCGATCCAAGGCCAAAGGTTACCGATTAATATAGAAAATGCGTATCATGAAACTCAGTTTGGAGTTTCTCCTTTTCTTGACAAACCACATGATGATAAAGATCACAAGGCGACAGTATCTGAGATGAAGCATGAAGATTACTAGTCTGGTTTAGCAACAGCCTATTTACTCCTGTTTTTAAAGAGATCTTAATTGAATGTTTTAGTCAAGACATAAAGACGACGGCTGTAGGAAGGAATAAGTAGGGCAGTAGCCCAAAAACAAAACTTGGTAAGTATACCAAAAACAAAACAGTTCACTACTTCCAAGAACAAATATGAAAGCCAAGAGCAGAACAATTTGGCCCAGTATAATACCGGACCGGGTTATCCAATCCGGGTCCATAACATGAGAAAGCTAACGGCACGGAACAAAACAAAAATAATTATTTGTTTGCATTGTGTAGAACAAGGTATTACTATGGAACACAAACGAAAACAATTTGCATAACTGCATGTTTAATTATGTTAATCTCAAGACAATTAGTTTAATTAAGACATTTGAATATTTAAGGTGGTACTTAATTTGTTATTCATTAAGCTTGTTGACAAAGCACGTGCTGCGATCAGTTATGAATTGACAACATTTGGTACCTAATAATGTGTCGGTTGTCACAAATAAGGACATCATTACCAGCCTACATACAGTCAACAGCAGAAGTAGCCAAGCATGAGGTGTCCAAAAATAATTTGGGACGACTTTATTGCTAGGAGAATGAGAGCGCCTGATGGTCATTTAGAACACCTCACCCATACTAATTCTGCTGCTGACTAATAAATATAAGTCCACTTCTGGACACAAGACCCATCTGTGCAATATGGCACCATTCGGACAGAAAAATATACCGATCAATTCAAAGTTCAAAGTAAATATTTTGACATGTCGTCATTCCATTAAGATTTATGTCTCGTCGTGTGCGATCTACAAGATGATACAAATTGTCGGAGTATCGATTAGCGTGCGGACGCGCAGCCGGCTTCAATGAGTCAATTGACATGCATAACGGCTCTCTAAACGTAAAATGCGTTGTAGATCTGATGCATGCGTTACGTTTCGATTGAAAAGAATGCCGTTTATGTGATCTCACTCGGTAGTCATTCGAATATGGCTAATAGGTGAAATTTATTTAATGTCTCATGATTTTGGAAAGAATGTAATCGCTGTATCATCAGATCACCACCCATAGTAATCCATTTCTCAGTATAACTGAAGAACAAATCACATTATTTTTAATAAATATTTTAATTTGTTTATTTTGTGCCTAGGACACCGGAGGCCTAAGGCACTTTTTTCTTAGTATAATAATTATGACATCTTTATAAATTTATAATCCATTTCTGGATATTGTTACTAAATCGTCTTTAATAAAAGAGTGTAGCCAATAGCCAACACATCCGTTCGTGAAATCTAATTTTAAACCAAATGCCGTATATGCTGTCCGTGGTAGGTATCAAAAGGTATCAATCCGTCAAAGCAATCAAGTATTCAAAAGAATTTAGCACTCTCCATCGGAAACTGGGACATAGCAATTTTTAACAATGATTTTGTGGCCAGTCGCCACTTGAATATTTCACTGCAGAATCCAATTGCCAAATTGCCACCATGTTTTAACCATAGCGAATAACATTATTAAAACCATTGGTTATCATGGTTAGTTGTAGGTACCTACATAAAAGTCAATTTACTCGGTAGTAATTTTTATGGCAAATCTCGACAGCATCAATTACTCCACTGTCCAAGGTTATCAAATTAAATCACAAAGCCGCCATTGCGAAACACTTTAAACCAGATTAGCAAGAGCTCGAGCACTAATTAGGGTGGTTAAACCAATTTGCCCTAAATGACTCTTGACTCCGTTAGGAAGCTTGGAATCTACCGCGTGGTGGATAATCAAATTTGGGCAACCACGTAAGAGCCCTTTTACATTATTTAACGCAATGTCAAGAGCTGGAGTTGTTGGAGGTATAGAATCGGGACGAATACCACAAGGTCACGGACAGTATTATATCCTGATTGCAACAGTCTATGTGAAAAATGGTTTTCTACAGGCCAGGCGAAAATCGATCTTAAATCATTGACATAAACATTTTGACATGGAAAAACTTTGCTCACTGTAACTATACCGTATAGCCTTAGCTTCTTACAGTTCTTACTAGTTAAAGCAACGCGCAACGTAATAGTGTCTAAGAAGCAACTAGATGGCTCTTGGTAGGTATTTGAGCTTCCGAAGTGAGCAACCTTGATTTTTTATTTTCCGTCCGGCTTCCTACTCGGACGGATCGATAATGCCGGGGTGGATAACGATTTACATGCTCGTTCTTCATCACATATAGCCACTGAAAATCGAGGGGGGCAGGGAAAAACAAAGGTCAAGATAGATCAGTTCGGGTCGCACAAGGCGGTTCCACAACACTTCGAGAGCTCAAATACCGAGATCCATCCGGTTTCCTATTGGATAGTGCTCATTGCTCTGAATACATATATACCTACTATCAACGTATGATACTGTGATACTGTCAAACAATTTCAAAAATTGCGTTACTGATAAAGGAAATTACGTGTTACAGGGGGGAGGGGGGCTCAAAAATCTTCAAAAATTGCGTTATGTTATACTTGAACGCCCCCTAACCAGCAGCCCAACTCCATATAATTGATCAAATTTGCACCATTATTTTAATTGCTTTACGTATTCTCTGCTTAGAAACCTAAATCTTCATAAATTTTACCATAAGTAACTAAGTACGTAGATATAGCAATAATCTTCCGCCTTCCGCCCCTTCGAGAGTTCCTGACACCAAATAAAATAGATCTCCCCTGCATTTGTCGCACATATTAGAGAACAGGGAAAGCGCTGTTTTCATTCAATTTCCATGGCTCTTCGTAATTTGGGCGCTCCTCCGTTCGATCCCTTCTCTGGGATTGACGTCATGTGCCGTGTCAAGGTCACGGGTTTCTGAGAAACTACGATGGACGTACTACCCACTCTACCCAGTGACTTCATATTTCGTGAGCGCAATAGATTACTTGGTGACAGAAATTATTAAGTACCAGCATACCTACGTAATGCGCCTTTTTAAATAAGGTAACTATAGAGTAGCTCGCACAAGAAGCGCTGGTAGCCTTGCGGTAAGACGTCCGACTTTCAATCCGGAGGTCTCGGGTTCAAACCCCGGCTCGTACCACTGAGTTTTTCGGAACTTATGTACGGAATATCATTTGATATTTACCAGTCGCTTTTCGGTGAAGGAAAACATCGTAAGGAAACCGGACCTAATCCCAAAAAGGCCTAGTTTCCCCTCTGGGTTGTAAGGTCAGATGGCAGTCGCTTTCGTAAAAACTAGTGTCTACGCCAATTTATGGGATTAGGTTGTCCAGCGGACCCCAAGCCAGGATAAACGCAAGGAGGAAGAGAGAGAGAGTAGCTCGCACAATTCGGAAAGTTGGGTTGTTCGGTTAGGTAAGTTAAGTGTACGTAGAACTGACCGCGTGACCGCGCATCCGAAAAACCGAACTGCGTTCCAAAACTGGTATCGTGGATGTGGGCATCAAGTCCGCCAAGCTGAAATGAGGCAGTTCACGTCTACCGAATGCATCCGGAATATCCGGATCGCTGAGCCAAACTTTTCATGGAACTGACCTGGAAATGACAGCAGGACTGACGTTGGGGTAGAGGTAGACCAAGACGGAGACGGCGGTAGGACCTGGACACATATCTTAATAAAGAATGGCGGGATAGAGGGGAAGCCTTTGCCCAGCAGTGGGACCCCTTAACAGGCTAATATTAAAAAATATAAAAAAAAAAGTTACCTATAATAAGTAATAACCATGATATTTGGGTTGTCAGAATTTTACAGAAATATAGACCATTGATTTTCAACACGTATTTACTTTAGGAGATTAGGAGTAAAAACCTTAAACCGATTGTTTCACTCTTTCATGATGTAGAAGGGTATTATTGGAAAAAAACTCCTAAAGCTAGAAAATAATGTGTATCATATCATCCCGACCTAATATAACGTTTTTTTTTCACTTAACAAACGAAAGGTGGGCCGGCCACGCCTCGCCATAGCGTCAACAGGCTCAGCCTTGACCCTGCCCGCACCAGCGCCACTGAGCCGAAAATTATCACAAATTCATCGTTATATCAATCGCATAATGTCCTCTTGCTTAAGATAAACCAGTGTTAGCGTGACCATGAGATTGAAGTTTTTTTCTTCTTAATCACGCTCTCAAACAGCGCTCTATTCTCCAATCGTATGCAGTATGCAATGAACTCTAGTCTAGCGACATGTTTTTAGAGTCCCGTTTTTACCCTTTGGGTACGGAACCCTTGCTGTCCGTCCGTCTGTCTGTCCGTCTGTCACCAGGTTGTATCTCATGAACCGTGATAGTTAGACAGTTGAAATTTTTACAGA
This sequence comes from Pammene fasciana, assembly GCA_911728535.1. Classification (NCBI taxonomy): domain Eukaryota; kingdom Metazoa; phylum Arthropoda; class Insecta; order Lepidoptera; family Tortricidae; genus Pammene; species Pammene fasciana. The sequence goes on from OU452295.1 coordinate 6,766,366, forward strand.
TGTATTTCTGTTGCCGCTATAACAACAAATACTAAAAACCAGTATAAAATAAATATATATTAGGGAGCCTGTTGTATGGGAGCCCCCATACAACAAACATTATTTTTTGTCATTTTTATAGATAGTGGTACGGAACCCTTCGTGCGCGAGTCCAACTCGCACTTGGCCGGTTTTTTAATGCAATCTTCTAATAATAAAACAGCACCAGGCACTCAAGTTTAGGTTACCTTCTACGACTAAGACCAGATTATTTTTTCTGATTATCAATCGAAATATGACTTTGTAGTGATATTTCGACAGTTGTTAAAGAGGCATTGGATTTTTTTAAAGTTAAAGGACTTGCTGGTAATATTCAGGTGAGCCGATGGTTAACTATATTTGATGATTAATATGATTATGATCGCTTTGTTCAAGCAAGCCCATAGCAAACCCTCATGTTTTTAAACGTCAGACCATCGATCGCTCTTAATTTTGATTCTAGTTTGAGTGGTCTATAGAGGATACAATCAGTTTGGCTAACCGCGTTGGACCGCAGCGACCCCTCATTGCGGCAATTGCGCCCAAAATGTCTGCAATCGTAATGCACTTCCTGGCTAAAATCTACATTTGTTTTGTGACTCTAGCTAGGTAGTACTTACAAGTATATACTAGGTTTAGGCGCCAGTTTTTACGAAAGCCACTGCCATCTACCCTTCCAACCCAGAGGGGAAACTAGGCCTTATTGGGCTTAGGTACGGTTTCCTCACGATGTTGTTATTTGTTATTTAAGAACATGAAGCATATGTGAATTATATCGGTTCAAAGCACTTCTGGGTTAGTTTTTCTCAGTAAACATTGTATAACTAGGAGTTGAATTTGTATCTAATAGATACCAACGCACATTCTGCACAAAACTGAAAAAAAAGGTAAACACACGTAACATATGTTCACAAATCCAACGAAAAATGCTAAATAGGTAAGTGTGACAGGAAAGAGGCAAGTGGCAAGGCCGTTTTGCATTGTCGTGATCCTAATCTGACTAGTTAAATGCGATTTGAGGTGATTCCGCGTGACGCGTTCATAGTAACTGAGGTCACGAACGTAAACATACATCCATTGTTGTTGTTGCTGAAATTCAGATCGCAAACTCTGAATATAAGTTTTTTTTAATACGTTTAATATGCGGCAACGGCAAAAATACATGGTGAGTCACAAAATCACAAAGACAACTATTATCCTCAAACATCTGTTTTGCGCGAGAATGACTAGTGAAACCTGTGTCGAAACGTTAGCGCGATAGACCCCGTCTAATGTTACCTACTTAATCGTAGTTATCCAAAGAAGTAGACTTAGTAGACAGTAGTAATATTCTTGTGAATACCTAGGTAAAATCACAAGAGCTCACGCTCAGTGTAAGCTTAGCTAGCAGAACCCTAAAAAGACCGAAGCTTTAACAAAGAAACTTCGCACACCCTTAGAAAGTTCGTACTTAAACGCGAAGTAGAAGGCACGGGCGGCAGCCGGCACCTAAGGATGGTTTCTTGGAGCTTGGAGAATTTTCCAATCATAGCAACACAAAGTAAGAGCCCACTCGAGGACTGTTGCATACCTACCACCTAACCTTATTTTTACACGGCTTACGAAGAAGAGTTGTAATATTTTTCAAGTGTACTCTAGCTTCTACTTTTCTCAAAGTCGTTTTTGAAAAGCATCATGTAAAGGATTTCTAACGTAACCTCGTTTTGGATCTTGAGGTCACACGTTAGGTGTTGTGTTCGGCACGCCCTAGTTTTGTAAACTTTGCACAAGTTTGTATAGCAGCTCATATTCTACACGTATGGATAAAGCTTATACACAATGTATTCTATAGAACTTTCACCCGAGAACTAAATGCATTTATTTTAAAGTCTATAGGTACCTAGATAGATATATTCTTACTATAGTGCGTTTAAAGAAAAAATCAGAAATTGATCCACGACGAGACCACTCTTATACAAATAGTTAAGAGGATGATAAGAGCTAAATTCCCTCCCAATCTTTTTCAGCGCGAGTGAAAGAGAAACACTGCGTTACGAATGTTACGATTAGTATAGGAGCTCATTGCAAATTTTGCAAAATGATGAATTTAAAAAAACTATACATTAATTGAGAAATATAAGGCAACGAAGTTTTAAGCATTAGTGTGGTGGAATTTTGTCCTTAATTACAGACATCTAAGCCAAGAAACTAAAGACGTGCAATTGTTTAAATTAAAGCTAATTTTAAGATGTAACTTTGGAATTATTTTCTATCGAGCCGATTTCGTCCAATCGTGTATTGGAATTAAAGAAGTTCTTTTAAATATAATGAATATGAACATATATTTTTTACTTTTCCAAAACAAGTAGTTATAGCTATATATGACTGTTTAAGTAAAGTCAATTTGAAGGTCATCGGGTGTTGTCAGCCTCTTAATATCGTTATACCACGCTACTCTAGTCTTTTTCTGAGAATGCTTCGAAGCTGAGCTTTCCTTTAACACTGAAAATTTTTAGTGATAAAAATCGACTAGGTACTCAGCATTTTCAGAATTATTAAAAGCGAAGCGTACCTACTTAAGTGACACTGGTGGAAAGCTACTTTGATATGCTGAATATTAGTGGTCGCTTAGATTTAAAAAGGAAACCCCTTGTTTTTGGTTAAATGCCGATTTAAAAAATAGTACTCAAAGTAGGTACAAAGCGTCGTAAAATAACATTGTAGGCAAGTCCGTTCGCAATTCGCAAGGTTGTGGATTGTGGAGTGATGTCATGCCGTAATAAAGCGTGTCCTCGCAAGTGGACACATTTTGATTAACCATTTGACCTTCTGACCACATCAGGGTGTCTGAGAGTAGTACAATTAGTGTAAGGGTCATAACTTTGTTTTTTAATAGGGGCCAGTCGTCGAGTCGCGGAAACCTGCCCGTAATACGTACAATACAAACGATTAGTGTGGTCGGTGTGGTCATCTGATAATCTAAATATTCTAAATACATATGGAAAAAGAAAGTTAATTGGAAAAATAAGTTTACTAGGTAGGTACCCACTGAACAAAGCAATTACCAATAAAAATAAAAAAATCATTAAAAATAAATGTAATCAGGTAAAGGTTGCCATAAGGAAAAAGCATTAGTTACATATATCTATTTTTTTTTATTACCTTTAGTATTATGGTATTATCGGACCGGTCGAGCTGGTCACAAATATCTGAACAACGTCTCTATTGTCAGGGTGATAAAATGCATGTTCAGATATTTATGAGCACCCTGGCTGCTTTGATACATTTGATGGCGACTGTACCTAACAATTTTTTACATACTACTTACATAATTATTGTTGCCTTAATTTTTTTCATCATACTTTCTCTTAGTTTAGTCTCTTTATAACCTGGATTACTTTTTGACCCAAATATGTGAAACAAAATAAAATAAAAATAAAATAAAATAAAATAAATAATAATAGAATAAATAAGAGTATTTTGTATAGTTATGCCAATAACAACTTGAAAAGTGTAAGAATGCCGAATGCGTGTGTGCCGAATTTGGCCTACACTTCAACAAGCATGATAAATATACGACAATTCGTATTTGGAGCCTAACTATATACGCCTCATGGTTGATTCTGGGGCAAAGCTTGTATGGGAGCGGAACATCATCGTCTTATCTTAAATCAGTTATAAGGAAAACATTAAAGACATAATAGATGTTATGATTACAGTTACATAATATACATCCATGACCCTGAGCAGCCAGTGCCTGACAAGTGGCCGTCCATTAAAAGAGTCCCGAAGTCTAATTGGGTCACTAGACCAGGTCAATTAAGCTGGCCTCTCCTACGCCTGCCTTAATGTGACACCTAGTTGAGCTGACACTTGTCAATATGAGTATATTAATTAGTTTGGTTTGAAAACAGTTATCAAATATTAATTGAAACAATAGATACAGTCAGCAAAGTACCTAAGCAGCGTGTTCAAAATGAGCTGGACACGACTTTAATGTTAAGAGAATAAGAGTGTGTGTAGGTCATTTTGAACACCCTACCCGCTAAGCTACTTCTGCTGCTGACTTAACGAGAGTATTTGAAGAATGAAATAAAAGACTGTTAGTTTTTTTTATACAACGTCGGTGGCAAACAAGCATACGGCCCACCAGATGGTAAGCAGCTACTGTAACCTATGGACGCCTGCAACTCCAGAGGTGTCACATGCGCGTTGCCGACCCTTTATTCTACCTGATTAAAAACATGGAAGCGATTGATAGTTAAATAGTTCCTTTTGAATTTTCTTTATATTGATTTTTCGAACAATTTTAATTTCTATAATACTATCAGTTGCTGAGATTCAGATACACTTTTTAATTAGGTACTTTTGTTACAGTTGGTTTTCCTAATCTTATCACACCGGGTGTTTTCTTAAATTTCACTTGTTTGACTTTACTCGGCTAACTTCATAAACTTTAGGTATACGGTTCCTTATCAATTCAATTAGCAGTATCGTTATCTTAAAGGTCAGAAATTACATATTTCCCATATAAAGAAAAAAAAATAAGTTTCTGATAGCCTATGACCTAACTTCGATGAATGTTGGTTGGAATTTTCTTAAAATATTCATGTTTTCGAAGGACTTCCGATGAAAGTTGTGGTTCTAACTGTTTCTGTTAATTGGTTCCCGTTTCCTGCTTGGCTTCTATTCTTGAAAATATTTCTATTTGAAGCAAAAAATAAACGTTATAATTATAAACATTAATAAATTATTGAAAAAAAATAATACTAGACTTTAAATAACAATTTGTACCAGTGTACGGAAAAAGGGACCACTTTGTCTGTATGGAGTTACTAGTACTTTCTAAAACTACACAATTTACACTATCTATTGGTGAAAGAAAAAAGTGCCCTTGTAAATCGACAAAGTGGTCCCTTGCACTAAACTCGCCCACATTTGATTTATCAAAATTAAATGTTTGTGCTTTTAAATTCAAAAGCTTCACAACAAAGATTATCTAAAATTAGACATGAAAATATAGGCAGTTATGAAAATAATAAGACTGAAATAAACAAAGGCATACAGAGGTAACTTCACCTTCACGCCTAGAGACCTTCACCCTCAAGTTACTGTATTGTATCATAATATCTGCATAACCATTATCTTCAAGGTCAAACAATAGATAACATAACAATCTATATATAATCATAACAGAGTATGTGATGTCTCTTCATGTGATACAATCTAACAATTTTATTTACCTATCAATGGTTTCTGTTTCTATCAACTTGTTTGCCTCGCTTTTCGCTCTTGTAAATATAAGCTGACGCACAACTAAAAATTGCTGCAGCATCATAAAATTCTTTAATTATATATTGGTCGGTATGGTTTAGTGGAGCTTCGCCTATAATACCGCATACGCCCAAAATAGGTCACATCCCTGTTTAGATCGACACCTAGTAGAGCTGCGCGAAAAACCCGAAAGTCTGCAATCTTTCTTTAATTAAATACTCAAAGAAACACACCCTAAATAATCTTTGATATAACAGGGATTTTTCCGTAGGTCTTGTATAGCTATACCGTGATATAAATCATTGAGGAAAACGTGCGAAAATCGCAGAAAATGCCTCTTTTTAGTACCTGTTTACTTTTGTTGTCGACCCCGTTCGCCTTGCCGTCCGGGATGTTCCCGTTGTTTTCCTCACTTTTTTCACTTTTCACACCCTCCAACGCCATGTTCAAACGGTTATTTTATTCACTCTCATGCGAGAAATGTGATAATTTCTCTTATTTCACTACACATGAAATAGTTTCACACAAATTCAATACGAGCCTGTCGTACCGCGAGCGACCGTTCCATAGACAAACGTCCGCACGTCGCCGTTCGTCCGTCACAACGCGACGCAGTGAACGCATTAGGTTTAGGTGCGAGTGCGAGGGAGTACGAGTGTGCGAGAGAAACAAACCAATGCACACATGAGTGAAATGGAGTGATAGTACGAAAGAGACAAAAGTGTGGTAAAAAAGTAAAGGATAAAATGAAAATAAAATGTGCATTGACCTCAGCAACGACAGCAACGGCTTATGTTTGTTACACGAAGAAGACCAAATAAATAAAATATACCTACACGTAATGGGTGAGGAAGAAATCGATTTTTCTTATAAAACCGAAAACACTACTTACTAATTTAAGCAACACACTATTTATTCACAGATCGCTACAGGTATGATACGATCAACAAGCATAACATTTGCAATTAAAATTCAGGTTTCACAGGTTTAGTAATAGAATTTAATATAATTATTAATAAATTAATAATTGTATCAAATATTTAACCACCAAAGTCAAGTCTTCGCGCTTTTTCCATTTGACATTGACAAATTTAATGACAATTCTTCCATAGACAACAATACACACTAAGGCATAACGCACAACTGAGCTGAATTCAGTAAATTCATAGACAAAATGCTTATATTTGTGTATGGTTGCTTAAATTTGTCTATGTCTCATACAAATTTAAGCAACCATAGACATTACATAGACAAATTTAAGCATTTTGTCTATGAATTTGTTGAATCAGCTCAAGTGTGTTTTGTCCCTATATTATATATAGTTTGGCCAGAGTTTGTCCCACTTCAAGCATAGACAGGGAGAATCATACTGTCTTTTTCTAATGCTAGTACTCTCACTACTAAAAAAGGGATGGGTATAGCATGTTACTCTGACTGTTACTGCGCTTTTGGTTTGCCAGACTATAGTAATGTATGGAGGCCATAGACAAATTTAAGCTACCATCGACAAAGCTCCATACATTACTGCCTCCATTCCGCTCAAGTGTGTGGTGAGCCTTAATGTGATATGTGCGCAGTATTATTCGAGACCCAAAACCATAGAGATGGGTGAGGTCATGGCTGGGTAGTCTCGTACTTACATACATGTTGTTTATGGCGTGTGATAGATGGCGCTGAAGTCAAAATTCATTCCTAAGTAGACCTTTATTTTGTTTGTGAATAATAAAAATTAAGGATGGATAAACGTACAAATGGCATTGAAACCTTTAAAAAATACTTACTCTCGGGATAATCCATACACTCAGTAGAAAAAAAGATTCTTAGTGAATTTAGTATTTCAATTCCAATTAAAAAAGACATTCGGAAGCATTTAAGATCAGTGTGCTTTTAACCACATTTAGCTGTTAGTTGTTATTATCTTTAAAATGACACCAAGTAAAACAAAATAAAAAAAAAACATTTATTGGTAAAAAATAGATCTCTCCGGCGGGGAATCGAACCCCGGTCTCCCGCGTGACAGGCGGGGATACTTACCACTATACTACCGAAGACTTGCTCATTAGTGCGAAATTACATTAATATTTATGTGGCTTATATTATATTTTTCTGAGCTTATTTTAAACGTGTTTTCATGAACTATGGACGGGAACGGGACGGACGCGTAAACGCAAGCAAAGCTCATATGAAAACACAACCCATTTTCACGTTTACAAAACTAAAATGTGTTATGTCATGTTAACCAATAAAATACTTTTGGTTCTGAAAACCGCAATATCAGAATTCATAATTTACTTTGTCCATAAACGTTGAAACAGAGAGAGAACAGAAAATACATAATTTTGGAAAGCATAGCAATCAAAAGTAATAATAATCGACATACCTACATATTTTAATAATAAAATACTACAAGAGCCATAAAACTGAACTCCCCATGAGAGCTCTATGGTCAAAGCCACGCATAGTCTATGTCGAATTTATACACATTGATTTTGACCAGGTTCGATTCCCGGTTATGTATGAGAGTTAATAAAAAAGTTTGAATGTAATTATTATTAAATCTAAAATCGACGTCATGGTTCCTAAGAATAGATCTCGCTATCTCTCATAGTTTCCGACTTCTCCATACTGACCCATTTGGATTGTACACCCGGTATAAACCTAAAGTACTTTTTTGCAATAACAGGACTTTAAGCTATCTTACTGAATGCAATTCATGTGCATAATCTCATTATTAGCGATTTTCGTTTTCAAATCGTTACCGGACTCATAATATCAGGAGTTCGATTTTTGAATCTCACCGGGTGACTTATTTCGTACTAAATAGTCATCGGCTGCATACAAAAAAAGGCACCGGTGAGATTCAAAAATCGAACTCCAGGACTGGTAAACGCAAGCAAAGCTCATAAGAAAACACGACCCATTTTCACATTTACAAAACTAAAATGTCTTATGTCTAATAAAACACTTACTCATTCTTTAAGCGTAATTTAAAGTATTTACTTCAATTCCGAAAAGGTTTCATGCCATTTCACCAATGAAATGATGATGAAATGAGGAAAGTTACCGTGTTGTGAGTGGTCAAAATCACTTTGACAATCACCTTTCATTGGGCAGTAAACACTCAAACTAAAATAGCTGAAATGTCAAGTTAACGTGTAATAAATACGCCAAGTTTGACAAAGTAATAATGTAATAATATGAATATTCGGAGTCTATGGGTTGAGCTCATCATGGTCGCAGCTCGTTGGGATTAATTATTTGTCATTTGTTCATTTTCGTGGTTCAGTGTGTAATATAGATAGCTTATTGTGCGGTGATCTAACGAACAAGTGTGCGGATAATGTAGAATTAGTCTTAAAAGGCGTGTAACCATTGATTGGTTCAGAACAACCTGTAGCCTCCTCGAGCCTTTTGTAGGGAGCTATCACTCTACAAATAGCAACTAACAAGGCTTATGCCACTTCTACCGAACAACGTTGCCTAAAACTTATTTGATTAAACAAAATACTTATCGATTGAAGACATTGTACCATGCATTGTACCTAAAGATTGAATCTTACAAGCTCTTATTTCCCGCCTTTTTATACTTGACATTGGGTACAGGCAATACCGCCTAAAGTCCATAAGAAGAAAAAAAAAATATGAATATTCATGCGTATTTTACTTGGCTAGACAAAATTCATAAATTCACAAAAATGTCAATTTAAAAAAAAAATTACATGACAGGCACCGCGATGATTAGCTTCACTCATTGAATATTGAATAATATGTATAGAACCCCCCTTTTGGCACCACGGTTTTGGTGCAGGGGCACTGCGAAGTTCGAAAATGGACATTTCGTTATCTCCGTTACTATCGCTCTTGCATATTCGAAAGATAGTGACGCAAATAGACGATTCGACGATCGAAGTGGTTCGCGGTTATATGCCAGGTTTTGAGCGACGATTCCGCTTCCGAAGGGTGTTTATGAAAGTTAGGACGTTTTCTTCAACGGCCCAAAAGCTCCAAGAAGCTGCAGGTTATGCAGGTATCTACTTCTTCTCTATTTACAAATTCCACTAGGTGTGTCGGTACTGAGCGATTTATTTTAATTAATTTATTTATTTATACTAACGATACTTTAGATTAAAGCTAGCCATTTTATTTTAATTCAACCCAAAATAATTTTCAAAACATATCATCTTTGGGCTCCTCCAGATACGATGTGGCTTATTTTTTGCCCTAACTTGGTATGTTTGAAAAGTGATTTTGGTTTTAATTTTAAAAAAACCGCTGAAATGCCGTTTCATATGATACCATACGCGACGGGGTTTCAAAAAACAAAAATGTTTCCTTTACAAAAAAAAAATGACTCAGCACATCAGGAGGCCTCTACAATCGGCGCAATTTTGACGCAAATCTCGCGCGCGATTTCGAAACATTTGCCGTCTAGGAAGGTGTAACGAAATCAATCGATGGATAAAAAATTTAACCGCAATGTATTAAATTAAAAATCACAGGTGACTGGTCGCTTACGTTTGTAGAGGCCTTAAAGGATTTTTATTAGGAACTGCGGGTCAAAAAAATTGCATGTTTTGACTTTTAAGATGCGTGTGCCAAATGGCTAAACTATAAGTACCTACATCGATTGTAATATTTCTTTAAAATTGGACTGGTACGCCGTCCACTAATATTAGAGCTTACTAGTACCTAAGTAGATTTCAAGGATCTACGACGTAAGTATCAATTAACATTATATATGCTATACAAGAGATCAGATACCTATAGCGACCTATGGACTGGGTCTATAGTTCTATACACATTTCCCGTTCAACTGGACAGATAACGCGGTTTTATCAGAACAGCGTACAGTCGTGAGCGAAATGCTTTCTGTGACCCTTGCTCACCTTGCTGTGACGATTGAACGAATTAAATAGCAGTGGCGCACAAACGTATGGACCGTCGTGGTAAGTGAACTAAGTGGTTACAGTAACCTATTGACTACCGTCAACTTTGCCTACGATGCACAACTTTGCCTGGCTTGAAATAGTTATTTGTTATACAAGTGGTGAAAGTTGTATTTTACGTGCGAGTGTTATTTGAAACACGAGCTAGCGAAAGGATTCTATTATTGACCACGAGCGAAGCGAGTGGTTCAAAAATAGAATCCTGAGCGTAGCGAGTGCTTTAATACACGAGACGTAAAATAACTTTCACACGTGTATAACACAAAACTTTTCACCTCACTACAGCGAGGAAAATAAGAAAAAGGGTGCATTTTGCTCGGTTTCCCTTAATTCCTCAGGTGTTTAATACTTCTTCATCACTCGAATCACTAATTTTTAACAAAACAATCTAGAAAAACATGCGAATATTTAACGTTGATATGATGGATGAATTGAAAATATTGAAATGAAAAGTTTTGACGTAAAAGGTTTTATTAAATGTCAGATGCGTTTTGTTCGTACGTAGACTTATTCGGCTGTCAGAACAATTTATCCGTTTTTACAAAAAGAATGAAGATTAATGTTGAATGCTGATATTTATGAATTAAAATAAAGTTGTAAGACTGTATTAAGTGTTTTTACTCGATGCAATTCATTAATTGCGATGTTAAAAATTCTGCACTTTTAACGTTTTACGTTTTGTTAGCTGTCAAATGTCACTTAAGCCACTTGTCACTTATGTCAAAACTCTTTCACCACATGTGGATAAAAAGCGATTTTCACAATAGATATTAAACAAACAAAAAGGGCTTTCCGAGCTAGTGAGGTGAAAAACATGTTTTTTTTTTTCCACAGTTATTTCTACCTATATCATTCCTAAGATGAGATGGGATAAAGGGGGCCATCTCAGGCATAAGATATAAATACCTAGCTAGCTGTTTTGGTGACTCTCTCTGGTTAGTTGACGGTACCTAGTATAATTTGACAAAAATTTTAGAAATTAAATAGTGGCAACACATCGTCATCGGATTGATTTGAAATCTAGGGGACGACACTACGATGTTGCCACTTTTTAATGTCTACAATTTCTTGTCGGAATATAGTTAGTTAGTAGGGTTTACTTACCTTTTTTATGGAGTAGGTAGATGTTACAACTTTGAGTGGTAAAATGGATAGAAAACAAAGAATTAAAGATAAAATAAGCATTGCAGATTGCACTTATGTGAGTTTTGAAACTTTTGCAAAAGTTCAACCGTGGTTTTGTTGCGAAATGTATGGTCACCGTTGATATTGGGTTTCGTGACAATATATAAAACTACAAAAATTAAAATCCTGGAGCTGGAACTGCTATAAGTCAGTATAAATAATATATGCGGAGAAGTTAATTGTATTTCGTTTCATCAGGTTTTTTTTTCAAAATCCCTATTAGAAAACTTCTAATCACTAATCACGTACAGATGTTGATTAAATTCCTCTATATGTATTTATTTATTACACATATACGCAAAGATAAAATTAATTCCTCATAACCATTTGTGACTCAGCAGTACAAAGGTATCTGTATCAGCATGCGTTTAGTTTGCATGGCAATGCCACTCCGTCCACTACCTCGATTAGTACATTTACTTAGTACCATTAACTAACTGTGTCATTAGTTGAACTGTTAATATAGTCAATTAAGTTTAGTTTAAAGCTGGTTTTTGTTACGGTGTTGTGATTGTGACAGGAATAAAGGAATTTTGAAAATGATTAAATGTGAGTACCTTTTTCGAAAATTATTACGAACTTTCAGACATATATGTTGTTTAAGTTTATTTTAGCATAAAAATGCCGGCTATCCGATTATTTGTACTTATGTGCCAAATATTAGGCTAGGGTGCGCAAAGGAACTTTTACGACAAAAGTTTGAGCTAATTAATTAATTTATTTTATTTATTCAAATCAGTTACGCAGCATCACAGTAAAAATCATAGCACTGCGAATTACAAAATAAACATATAAAATAACTTAAAGCTAGTTCGATCTAGGCGATTTAATATTAGTTGCTACCGTTGTTACTGTTGTTAGTGTAGTTTAGTTTCATCAGAGTTTTATGTCAGGGTCTGACATAGATTACAACTGCAGTATGTTTAAATTCCTCCCTTAGTCTTCTATTTCCTTATACGCCCACAACGCTCTTGGGCACAGGATTTTTCTCATTCTAAAATAGTTAAATATTTATTCTTAGGCACTATACGATGGACTTATGAACGTCAGAAAAAAATTACACACCGGTCAAACCCTTTACCCTACCCTACAGTCCCTATACCTGTTACCCGAGAAGCATTAGATTTTTTTTTATTTACGACTAAGACATGATTAGTATGATTACTTGTTTGGCCACTTTAAGAGCCAGTTACGAGTCTAGGGTAGTGATACGGTCTGAAGGGCCGCGAGGTTGCCGAAAAAGCATTAGATATGACTATTGACTAGCAAGAAAACCGAACGGACTAATTTTCAATCAATCAAATAATTTATTTGTCAGAATACGGTCCAGCGTATTCAACCTGCTTGCAGGTGTACAAATTATTTTCAAAACAGTTCATTACATCTTAATATACATAATAAAATGTATGGTGCTTTAGAGAGAGATTGTTAAACTACAAGTTTCACAATATTTTAGAATGTTTCTGAAGAAAACCGCGCATGCCCATAATGCGGAGCTTCTATATTAGGTGCTTACTAGGACAATTATTTTCAGTATAGAAGATCTAGTGTCACTGGACGGAAGTTTGAACTACTTTTAGATAGTTTAGTGAGTAGAGACATGCATATTTCTGGTGAGTGTCAAATAAACTCAAGTTGAGTTAACGAGTAGAGTTAACCTGTAGAGACATAGGGTAGAGGGGTAATTTGCAGAAAAAAATTACCTTTACTTAATCAACTGTCCCAAAATTTACATACAAAAATTCGTTACGTTCATAAAAAGTAAGTATTTTTGTATGAACGTAACGAATTTTTTGTATGTAAATTTTGGGACAGTTGGGTCATTTTTTTTATTCTATCAGACTCGATAGAGCTCATGATTCTGCATGCGATAGACTCAAAATATTAGAGATGCGCCGAATATTCGGTAATTATTCGGTATTCGGCATATTCGGCGTGTTTTTCAATGTTCGGTATTCGGCCGAATTATTCGGTAAAACTGCCGAATATTTACCGAATAAACATATGATATTTATCTGATAATAAATTAATCATTCATACAATTTTTAGCTCTTAAAAGTTAAGTTATAAAAAGATATATAGAAAACTTGATTTTTGTAAGCTTTATTATTCAGTTTAAGCACCATATCAGCGTCTGTCACCAATTCACCATCAATATTATCAATAACAATTGCAAATGTTGACATTGTCATTGACAATGCCAAGGTCGCATACACATATTATTCTACTAGAAATAAAAAAATCGCGTTCAGCGAACCGCGCGGACCTGCATAAACCTGTTTAGATTTACCGAATAATTCGGCCGAATATTCGGTTCGGTAAGATCTGAACCGAACGTTCGGCCGAATATTCGTATTCGGTAAAGTCTATATTCGGCGCATCTCTACAAAATATATATGAAAATTAAAAAAAAAGTAAGGGTACATTTTTTCTGCAAATTACCCAGAGATGATACCTAGTGTTTAATTTAATCATTGACTCTACATTTTTTTTATTAAATATATGGTCTAATTTTTATTTTCTTGTATCTTAATTTTCTTGTATTAAATTTTAATTTGTGATTTCTATTCAAAGTTATCTTTCAATCCTGATAGGAAAAAAACACTGTCCCAAAATTCCATGCATTTATTGTTACTTTATTTCCACTTAGTTACGGCCATAAGAAGTTTATGATAAAATAGTAGCTAGGTGGAATAAAAAAACTTGGGACGCTTTTTTTCTGCTATCAGAATCGAAAGGGCTCGCGGTTCTGGAGTAAAAATCACATAAATAATTTAAATAAAAAAAAGTGAAATCTACAACAAAATGAAAACTATGGCAGACTATAAAACATCGCTTATTTAATGGTTAAATATGGGACGTATAAAAACATGTTTCCTATTGGTTATCTTATCTTTTTCCTTAGATTGTGTATCGTATTTCGTCCAATAACCTCGACTATCTTTGCTATCCTGACAGGGCTTATTGTTAAATTTACGATAGATACTGAATAAATAAAACCAAACAGACGCACAAATTCATTGTTTTGTCGCTCATAAGTGTGTATAGCTATTACTCTTTTGCGTGGAAGTTAAATATTTATTTAATTAACAGATAGTTTGGTCAAACACAATTTTAAAGAGGACTATGATTCCGAATACATGTGAGTTACCCTCAGGTCACATTAAACTGGCATGATCGAAGCAGAAGATTAGTACAATAAAAAACTAAGTGCGGTAGCTAAATGTTTTATTTTAATTCCTTTATAGAAAAATCACGTAAGGCCTGACTCGATCGAAACAAATTCGCCAAATTCAGAGTGATTTTTCATGGGTATATTTAGCCTACTATATATACACTAACCATTATTATTATCAGAAACGCAAAATTATTATACCAAAAACATTTTTTTAATTAATTCTAAGATGATAAAAAAAATCAAATAAACGCCGCCGTCGTTAAAATTAGGCGCCAAATTGCTGTCAAAAACTTCATACGTATGGAAGAAACACATAATTAATTTCCAACATAACTTGTTTCCTAACATTATACCAATACTGAAAGGTAATTTCATTGCAATATCCATGAAACAATGAGGATCTAGATATATATTTAAATATCTGGCGTATCAGGAATTTCGTCGATGTGGTGTCAGTTACCTGGCATTGGTTACTTTTCGATGGAGAAATCGACACCAACAATCACTAAAAGAAACGGTTCGCAGATTTAGTTTAATAATGCGATTTTCCAATATTACTTTGACAATATTTGGAGATGATTCACGATGGTTATGAGGCCATCAGCATGCTTAAGCAAATACCCTCGAAATCGGACCAAAAACCTTGATTCAACAAAGTCCCCCAGTATTGACCTATTGAACGGTATGGAGTGGAATGTCCAAGGAATTCGTTAAAACAACAAAAACTATATGCAATATAATATTTAAAAATAAACATTGTTCTTGATAGGACTCAAACCAAGAAAGTGTCAAAAAACACTGTCGGATGTATGATGGAGGGCATACAACAAAACTAACGACAGGAGCGGGAAGAAATGGAAAATGTAGAATTTACTTATAAATAACAATTTTTAAACAAATTTTCAATAAATTATGGAAAAACAAATCTTGATTCAGCTAGCTTCAGTACCATTTATAGGGTTTTAAATTTGGCAGATTGGATTCGAGTCAGGCCTTACTTATATGCTTACGTTATTTAAATCATATTCGATTCATACTCGTATCTAATTGTTAGAAATGAACCTTTTCACATCATGTCACTAAGTTAGTGATACTAAGATTTTATTTTTTGTTCAGTCTATTAGCTATCCATATACGTACAGATCTATTCGCCGGACATGACCCCCGGGACAGGACAGATCCGCGACTTCGCCACACGGTTACGGACACGAGATAGCATCCGTCCTTCACTAACAGTTACTAAGATCCGTATAGATTAGCACATAGTGATGATACTGATGATAGTTATAATAGTATAAGTAGGTATTTGTAAACATAGAATGCACAAAGTCAATACCTACAACCGCTGATTAGAATATAAACAAGTCACCGGTGTCGGTATGTCAACATGATCAAGGTCCAACGATATATGTAATCTATTATATTTTCTTACACTTATTACTTACAAAGCCCATGTATGTTAATTACTTGACGAGTGCTAGTACCTAGTAATATAGTATTTGTAAGTTGAATAAGTAAAAATTACTAACGAATCTGTAAGCGCACGACATACGTAGGTTACCTAGGGACCCCAATTTACACAGAATAGAGAGATAGGTAGGTATATGTATGTATGTAGTACATACCTAACATACTTGTTTATCTAAGTAGCTAGTCTGGAAGATTAGAAAACGCATCAATTTCGGGACTCTAAAAAAACATGTATCAAGTTTAGTATCGGACCAAATGGACACGCAACGCTTTCCGCAAAGCAACCGATAGGGAGAAGTGGAGAGCTGTAGAGTCTGATAGTGATTAGCAGTGATCGGGGATTTCTCTGTCACTTGGGGTGAATGACCTCGATCATTATGCTAGTATGGATATGCCGCGGGATTCCGGGATTCGTTTGCGATATAGGAGAGTGTTTCGGCATGTTACTGTTAATCAATTAATCATGCAATTAATCATTGTGTACGGTTTTTTTAAATGTTTTACTTATATTATTATATGTACTTATAAGAACATTTTTGTATAACTTAATAATTTCTTTGAATAATATTTTTTCTTTAAATCATAACCAACACTGTTTTTTAACAGTCCCTTATTTTATAAACGAATTACCAACACCGAAATAGCGTTTACTTTTCGAACAGTTTTGTTCCTATCGCGGGCCAAGCGGCGTATCCATATTATCATTTCGACTTGATATCCCGCGGTGTGGCAGAGGGGTCTATATTGGAACGCATAAATTCATCTTGACTATTTTTACTTAGCATAACAACCATTGGCATAACAACGTTTGGCATAACTATTGATCCGAATAGATCGATTGTCCTAATGGTTATACGCATAAGCTTGCAAATCCTAAGAGTTCTCCGTCCTATTGGTTAAATGTCATAAAATCCCCATATCGAATCCATCCATACGCATAACCCAAAAAGCCTAAATCTGAATATCCTAAAACTTACACGACTAATAAAATATGACATAATACTTACTTTTCTAAATCTCCACTACGCATAATCCGAAAAGCCTAAATCTGTTGTTTCTTTGTAATTTCGAGGTCTTTTAATTGGTAGTTGACTTATTTCAATGAAATTCATGTCATGGCTTTTCATTTCGGTTTTTTTTAATTCATTTTTTTTAGATGTAAAAATATTTATTCCGCATAAAATTATTTCAATTGGTTATAATTCGTTATCGAAACTAAACGCAATCACGTCAGTCGGCTCACTCTGCACGATTATAGCTATGTGGGTAGTTTCAGATATGAAATTGTTTTTCTGATCGAACGGTTGATCGTCTGAAGTGATTTAATTACCTGTGTATATTATAATAATAATAATAATAGGCCTTTCCATCTATATCAGATGTTTTAAGTAGCATCCCGGTAACGACACTTGCGTTCGTGGCTATATAGCCCTATGCGAGAGAGGATCCCTCGTCCACACACGCGGCACGTGTGTGCTCCCCCAGGTAGGCCGGGGTTGGAGGCCTGCTCGTGGCGCCTCATGCGTTTTTCTTTCAAACAGGTAAACCAGGCATCGTCGTGCTTGGATTGACCATCATGGATAACATGACGCCACATAGGTCGGTCTTCAGCTAGTTCCTGCCATTGTTTGCATGAAATATTAAAGGTAACCATGTCACGCTTGACGCAATCTTTAAAGCGCAGCATTGGCCGCCCGACCGGTCTTTTTGCGTCTGCAATCTCTCCTAGCAGGATTTGACGGGGCAAACGAGTCCGCTCCATTCGATACACATGCCCCAGCCACCTCAGTCGCCTCTTTTTTAGTATGGCTGTGATACTAGGAAGCCGTGCCTCGCTTAGAACAGACTCATTTGTCACGCGATCCTTCCATGTGATGCCAAGTATACTCCGCAGACAGCGCATATGAAAGGTGTTCAGCCGGCGTTCTTGTTTTGCGTAGGTTGTCCAGGATTCTGCTCCGTACAGAAGTGTGCTTAGGACACACGCTTGGTAAATAAGCATTTTCGTTTTTACCGTGAGGTGTTTGTTGTCCCAAGCTCTTGTACGGAGCCTCCCAAAAGTAGTGGCCGCTCTGCCGATGCGGGAGTCGATCTCTGCGTCAAGCGAGAGATTGCTCGACACAAGCGAACCAAGGTAACAAAACTTGCTGACCACCTCGAGAGGTGCGCCGTCTAGCAAAACCACCGGCCGCTCTGAACATCCTTGCGCAAATATGACGGTTTTCTTGGCATTAATGGACATAGAAAAGAGGTCACATGCTCTTGTAAAATTGTCCATGATGGTTTGCAGCTGAGTTTGACTGTGAGCAACGAAAGCAGCATCGTCAGCAAAAAGAAGGCTGTCTACAAATAAGTCATTCCTGTAACGTTTGGACTTAAGCCTCGCTAGATTGTACATCTGACCATCGGATCTTGTGGAGCATTAAACCTGTCTGTTTTCTTGGGGATCGCAGTTCTAACCTAACCTAACCCACTTTTGGCAACAGTTCGATTTTTTGGGGGACGCAGTTCTAACCTAACCTAACCCACTTCTGGCAACAGTTTATTTTCTTGGGGGGCGCAGTTCTAACCTAACCTAACCCACTTCTGGCAACAGTTCGTTTTCTTGGGGGTCGCAGTTCTAACTTAACCCACTTCTGGCAACAGTTTATTTTCTTGAGGGACGCAGTTCTAACCTAACCTAACCTAACCCACTTCTGGGAACAGTTCGTTTTCTTGGGGGTCGCAGTTCTAACCTAACCTAACCCACTTCTGGCAACAGTTCGTTTTCTTGCGGGACGCAGGGACATATATAATAAAATTGTATTAAAGTAAAGTATGCCGTGGGGTGCCCGGCCTTAGAATTGTCCCCCACCATATCGTCCCGTGGTTGCAGTAGGAGTCTGCTAAGGGAATATACCGGGAGATGGGCAGCAGCATCTTCCGAAAGCCTGCAAACGATAAACAAAAAAACTGCGCGCGCCAACCCGTCTGCCAAGCGTGGCGCGTATGGCAAACCCCCCCTTGAAGTGGAGGCCTATGTTCAGCAGTGGACGTCTTATGGCTGAGATGATGATGATGATGATGATGATTAAAGTAATACGTCGAAGAAATGAATTGCAATGTTTTGTAGTTGTGCGAATTAACATAATTTGAAACAAATGAGCGATTAAGTAATATTCGTTGAATGGTATTTCTACGTAGTAAGATAAATTTAAATAAATAGTAGTTGAAATAAAATAACGCCAAACAATATTACTAGTACTAAAGTTTCGATGAATCGTTGTCGATGAAATAATATTCGATGAAAAGGTTGTCGACAAAACAAGGGTATACCCTTTTCATGATAATCTCTACCAAGGCTCCCTTTGCTTCCGCCTTAGACTTTTAACCTAACCAATCGCTTCTAACTTTTATAGTTTGGTTTTTGAGGTTTCGCAGTTTTAACCTAACCTAAACCTACTTTCTGACGCAATTCGGTTGTTATCACAGTTCTAACCTTACCTAAACCTACTTTTCTGTAAACAGTATGTTTTTTAAGGTTCAGTATAAGGTTGTTAGGAGTTTCTAAATGAATAGGAACATATGTATATGTACGAGTATGTCCGACTTAGTACGAGTATATGTTATGCACTACGTATAGGATGTTCGGATTTTCTAAGTTAGTAGGAATATATTTTGGACTTAGTGTATTTTTCAACACACTTGCTTGTAACGAGGTACTTATTCCACCGCTTTTAGGCTCATAATCCTAGATATTAAACACGCGTGCTTTTCACGATAATTATATAACTAGTGCTATAATGTAATAAATCCCATCAAGTGACGTTGGTATTCTAGTACCAAGTCTTATGTGCGCAGCCAGAGGCGATTAAAAGACGGGTATTATTTTTATTTTTTCTAAACTGATTAGGAGTTTGCATGGCAAAAAAGTAAAAATAGTACACATTTACGAGAAAATACAAATTATAAAATCCTAATTGTGAAAAATAATCATTTCTAGTAATTATTTTACTCATAAATCTCATAATACACAATAGATTATGTTTTAAACACAAATTATGTTTTAGTATTGGCTGTTTGTCATAAACCTTTGCCTCAAGGTGCGCGTGAATGCAAAAAAATGGGCGCCATATTAAAAGTTTACTTGAAGTTACAGTTTATTTGTTAGATTTTTCTAGTTGTGTTTTATTATTATTAATTTAAACAATTTATACTTTAAATGAGTAAAAAACCAACTTTAGTGTTCATTTAACCTCCGGGTCCGGATATGTTTTCAAAATGTCATTCCTACAGACTAGTAAAATGTTGTCATAAAAATCGAGTGAGAAATACATGTAAGGAAACATTCTAACTTATTTGACAATAAATGTGAAGTGTTGGATTTTATGAAATGCTTCGAAAAAGAGTTCCAGAGAAATAGATCCAGTCAATAACATCAAAAAACAGGTTAATTAATTTAATTAACAAAGTCAGTAGGTACCGCTATCCTGTAAGCATTCTGAAAATCAATGTATTTATCAAAAGTTATTACTTACAGTTTTCTGTTTTTTCCTCGCAAGTGTGTTGAAAAACGTCGTATGAAACGCGTGTGCCTGATCATTACATAGCTCGGCTTCCTTGTGCACACTCACTTCGTTCGTGCGCACAATAGCGCCTCATATGTAATGATCAATTTAGCACACTTGTATCATAATGTACTATTATGCACTAGGATGTTATGATTTTCTAAATTAGTAGGGTAAGATGTTCGAGTTAGTATATGTTATGCACATTGAAATTAGGCGAACTGAATTTTATTCTTCTTCATGTTATACCAAAACATTTTTTACAGACTTATTATTCTTTATTTACATAACTAAATATACAGAGGTACTACAGTACAAATACTTAACTAAATTAATAACTAGCTCAAATCTAAACTAGGCCCTTGCGGCATTGTACCAAGGATGCTGGCGGCATTTCCTCGTTGTATCGCAATGCTGATACGCTGTGCGAGGAAACCGCCAGCTCTTCGGTCACCAGTTACATCAACCAGACGCTTTGCGATTTCTGCAAAAAACTTGTGTGCGCTGGGACCCCATGGACCTAGAGTTTCAACTCCAAAAGGTACAAAATGGTACTCTCTACCGAGACTTTTATATTTGTTACGTTTTGAAATTTCGGCGCTTTCCGCCGCTGCGCCCGCTTTTACGTTAGTCCGTTGGAGGTGGGACGGTGCCAGTGTGTCTACGCAGGTAGCATCCCACACCAACATCCGTCCCAGGCTCCAAGGAACCAAAGACACCCCATCAGGCCTCTTGCCATCATCCCTGATAATGCCAGTCGGCTCAAGAAGAGCAGGCACATTGATGGTGGCAAGAGACCGACGGATTATGTCGTTAAGCGACGCGTGTCTTGAAAAACGGCCCGCACTTTTTTGACAAGATAGTCCATGGTGTCCTAGTCGGTCCACGTCTGTGCCACAAGAGCATATGTGTGGCGTACACACCGAAACCCCGAGTCGCAGACCAGTCGCCAGTCTAAGGGAGGTCGGATCCAAGAAAGTACCAGTATTAGGAGAAGGATGGGCATGTAGCCAGTGACCAGCTTCCCGGGCTCCGACCGCCAAAAGCCTCGCGCGATCTGGACCTGTACAGTTGTTTAGAAGAGTATTGTAGCTTAAATCACAATAGACATTATCCCAACTCCTTTGTGATTTTGGGTTGTCAGGGAATGTTTTGCCCGGGCAAGCAATTTTAAAAGCATTTTTAGCATCCTCGAAGCCCGCAATCTCATAGTTTGTGGGCAAAGCCCTTAAGATATTTCCTATGAGACCAGACGTGCTATGGGTGGATGCCAAAAAGGCTGGGCAAGCCACACTGGAAATTTTGCGGATTCCTAAACCCCCGAACCGAATAGGGAGGGACGCCTGAGACCAGGAAGGCTCACTTAGCTGAATATTTAGAATCGTCTCTAAACTAATTTTGATCAAATCATCTATAGGTGACAATAGATTTTGATGTTTCCAAAAAGGACAGCAGCGGAGCACATATGTAAATTTAGGGACAAAAAGACAGAATTTAAGAATCACAAGAGCATAATGAGGGCTAATTTCGATTAAGCGTTTCGTGTGACTTTTGAATTTAGATATAGTATTAGAAATATAACCAGGAAAAGATTCTTCGAATATAGGAGAACCCAGGAGGCAAAGCGAATTTTTGTCGACTGATTTGATATTAGGGGCCAGATCGTCAAATTTGGGTTTTAAGTCGGCTAAAGTACAAGACGATTTATGAATAAAGAGTTCGCATTTGCTGAAATTTAGATCTAAACCAATGTTTTCAAAGCTACTCTTAATAAAGGACAAATCAGAGAGCACAGTATTCACGTCGCCTCCTAGTGTTCCGTCATCTAAGTCCCAGACATTAAATTTTGATTTCAAATTTTTGATAATTGGATTTATAGCCAAACTAAAAATTGCTGGCCCGAGGGGGTCACCCTGCTGACAAAACATTTTATGCTCATATAACGTTATGAAAATTACTTATTAGGCGAATATATGCATTATTATAATGACTTTTATGTGAAATGGCATTATGCCAATCGTGTTATGCCATGTGCAAATATGACAATCCATTTTATGCGAAAAAGAGGGCACCCGTGGCAGAGAAATCCTCGATCACTGGTGATTAGTCAGCGGAGTCACGTTCCTCAGCAGTGGGGGACCGACTCAGAAGAAGAAATAGTATAATCAACTGGTCCAGGTCTGCGTTATACTCTAGCTAGACTTTCTTCTTGCTAGACCGGTACCTACTTATTCCCATTATACTAGAGGTCCGCCCTCCCCACCCGCAAGTAAGGCTTGCAATTATCCGGATTTTATCGTAAGGCGTTAGTGTCAATTTGAGCTTCTTTGAGGTATTTTTCGACCGTCATCAGCCAAGTCGTGAGTTATCTTCCACGTTCGCGTGGCTGGGTTACAGGCAGATTCAAGGCCAGTGTTACTGGGTGGTCTACTTCGCGTCTTCGCGACATGGCCGAACTATCTAAGGCGTTTTCTTTTGTTTTGTCTGTTATTGGCGCGACTCTAAAACCTCCCCCAATGACCCTAATGTACTCGTTCCGGATCCTATCTAGAAGCGTGAGGCCCGCTGACCATCGCAGCATGCGCATATCGGTAGTATGCCACTTGTTAAGATAGTATTTGTTTTTTGCCCAGCACTCCGATCCGTACAAAACATACTCTGTTATTTTTCTTTAATATTGAAAATGACGCAATTAATTCGATTACAAACGGTTTTACTTAGGTAATGAAAAGAGCGTATCATAAACAAACTTATCACTGAATGTCATTAATGGATAAACAGTATTAAATATAATCCCTATCTATATAGACAGATAGCATAAGTATATGTGGTAATTGAGCCAATATACTTGATTATGGTAATCTGACACTTAAACGTTAACGCAGTGACGCACTGAGTTGTGAAGCTGTTATTTTAACTAGCATTTGCCCGCTAGTGCGTCTACAAGGAAATAGAAATCCAACCCCCGTCTTACCCTCTTAGTAATTAAGGGATGATTTTGAGGTAGAACTATTCTATAAATTATTAATGGATGAGTTGTGCCCTATCATAATATGGCAGACCGCTCTTCATAGGATTATTGCTCCGTCCCCGCCTTCTTCATTTGTTTTTTTATACTTCGGCGTTTTTGGTCAAGGCTATTTTGCTCAATATTGCCTTCCTTTTTCTACTAATAGGAATATCATAAAATACAATAATATGTAAGTACAGCAATGTTGAGGACCAGTTTAAATGCACAACGGTGCATCGTGCATCGGTGCATCGAACGTTTGCACGTTCTATTAGCGTTCATTGAGGCCAACAGCCAAGGCTGTGCAAATAAATTGAACTCAATCAAACTTGATGAATTACACAACAAATAGAATGTGACGATTTTTGGAAAAGGTTCCAGTTGGCGGAAGGCGCGCCGCTTACGTTGGATGTCGTAGATTCAGTATTTTATACGAGCAATAATGGATACACCGTGAAAAAAAAGCACGAAATTTTTTTTTTCTTATTGGGAGGTGTGATTTAAGTAAGTACTCAATATTTTGGAGGTAAGAATCGGTCGGTCGAGACGAGACTTGCAAAACCGAGATCTCGTGTCATCGACAATATCGAGATGTCATGGATATTTGTACCAGAGACTATACAGATATAGACGACTGTAAGCATAGCCATACAGTAGAAGGGTAGGGAACGCCTTTTATAAATAAAACGTTGACATTTAACTATAAAGGTTATATTTAAGTATTTTAAAACTTCTATACATTTACACATTACCGACACTGTAACTAAAAACTCATTGAAATTATAGATGTTGCATGTTTATGCTAAATCTTATTAAAACGCGTCAATTATCGGATATCGGTATAAGTCTAATAATACAATTTCAATACTAGCAGTGTATCTATCATAAATCTACGAATGATGCTTTTGATGTAAAAAAACATTTAAATTTAAAAGGAGCTACAGAGATGTGCGTAAACGTCGACGGACCACGGGCAACAGGGCGCGCGCCCGCGCGGCACCCCACCATTCGTCAATCTCGTGACGTAAGCAACAAAGTAGTCCTCAGCTATCTGGATTTGCCACTTCAAACAATTGAATTCTGTGAATAAATTAAAATAATTTTAGTAAGTTTTATAAAAATAAAGCACCGAATGCTAGATATGCTAACAGACGGCCGTCCTGTTAACCGGAATGACCCTATTCCGATCCGGCCATTCGATATCGGGTATGTCTCTATACAAAACTATCCTGTTTTATTTACTTGGAAAACTATACATTTAGTTTAGAATAATTCTGCACGAAAATTCTTGATATTACTTTCCTTTCCAGTAATAATAAAAAAATTTTAGAAGACAAAATCAAAGTACCTCATATGAAAAATTAATAAGGTTATGATTAATATTATGCTATTTAATTACCAAAGATTTTTTTTATCAACGAATGACACAGCAGTTATATTAAAATCATAATAAACTTCGTTACGATTAAACAAATACATAGTTCCTCATTTTATATACAATAACTATATTTCTTTTATCTATCTTTAAGGACTTAAATATTGTAATGGATACCAAATTTCCAATGTCTTAGCTCATCCATATTTTAATAAAAATTAATTTATTTTTATTGTTATCTTGTATTATCTATCATCGTTGCAATACGTATCTGTATTATGTCAGTAGCTACATGAATTCGTTGTAAACACGATCTTCTCTTGCCATTAACTACTTATATCAACACAAATTTTATTTCTACGAACTAGAATGTAACTAAAATATCAAAATAGACGAAATGTTATCCAAATGGTTTGATCATTTTAGCAATGCCTTATAGATTGAGAACTATCTATACGTTAACGTTAAAGTAATAAACGTTAAAACGTTAAAAGTAGATTGATGATTATTTATATTAGTTACTGATGAAATAAATAAATGATTTTAAACTGGACTTGAAAATTTATATTTTTGGTTCTAATGTGGGCTAATTTAAGCAAATGGTTTAACTATTTTTAATGAATTAATAGTGTAAATATTCAATAAGCCTGTAATGTTCTCATACAGCTGGGATTACTTTTAGCTGTCTCTCATAATAGCAGCATCTGTGAACAAAGCAATATATTTCTTAGATCAATAATATTAAAGCATTTGTGTTATCCTTGTTTAACAATCTTAAAAGATTATAACTATCAAATAAGCACTTTTAAATTTTAGTATAAATATGTATAAGTAGGTATAACAAAATTGATTTTAAATCAAAGATGAAGGAAGTATGTAAATTAAAACATTACACTTTTAACAAGCTTAATAACTCCTATAGATACACCTACTAATTTACCAATCACTGGAGTAGGTATGCAGTATATTTTATTAAACACATACACTGTTCGGTAAAGCGTGATACATATGTCTAAATCCATACCTATACCTTTCATACTTATACCTTTGGTTACTGATCATCGCATTACGCGGCATGTTTCAGTTAAAGTATATTCGTTGATTCATTCATCATGGCATTACGCAGCATCTTCTTCTAAGTCGTTGTACTCTTTGAAGAGTGTCGTGGTCACTAGCAGAATCAGGCACAGATGTTGCTCGTTGCATAATTTCTTACCATTCTGGCCGGTTTGGAGTAATTCTAACAAACTTTCCGATTTACTGATCACTGCAATATGCAGCATATTTCAGTTAAATAATATTTGCTGATTTACTGATCACTGCAATATGCAGCATATTTCAGTTAAATTATATTCGTTGATTTACTGATCACTGCAATATGCAGCATATTTCAGTTAAATAATACTTGCTGATTTACTGATCACTGCAATATGCAGCATATTTCCGTTAAATTGTATTTGCTGATATACTGATCACTGCAATACGCAGCATATTTCAGTTAAATAATACTTGCCAATTTACTGATTACCGCAGTACACGGAATATTTCATTTAAATAATTCATTTAAGTACAGTACAAATTGTTTACGCAAAGCACAATCGCCGCAGTGTAATTCCTCTTTATTTAAAGCGGGTCATTAGTGACTAAAATCGACCATCAAGTTAAGTTTTTACTTTTATGTTTCAGTTATTTGGCTTTGAACACTGTTTGATCAATATTTAAAATACTGAGCAGCTATTTTATAGTCATGATTGTTTTATAAAAGTTTTGTAAAACGTATACTTCAATTTTGTCAGTAAATATGTATGTAGTTACTGTTTAATAAAACTTCGTATCAAAGCGGTATATTCTACTTATATTTAAGTACTGTTTTTTTTTAAATTACGTCACTTTTAGTGCCGTAGACGTTAAGTAATTAAACAATTATTTTTTTAAATTTTTATTTATCAAAGTAAATTAAGTACCTCCACAACAAATTGTGGCAACTAATAGCAAATCGATATACCGCGTGGAACAGAACCAAGAGCTTTTACAAAAACGGGGCATTGTTCACCCTAAGAGCATTATTTTTAACTAACAAACTATGTTAATATTTTTTTTACAGTTTAAGAGATAAAGCTTTATTAAACTTTAGTACAAGAATCCGTCTGCTTCAACCCTAGCAAGTTGATCGGGCAGTGACGTCATGTCACTGCGAAGTAAATGACAACTTGTCATGTGCAAATGTAAATATTAACTTTATAACGGCAGGGTTGTCAGTTATAATAAAAAGTTAAATTTTTAATGTCTTTTAGTTTTACTTGACCTACCTTTAAAACTCTAATAAAATGATTGAACATTAATTAGATAACACTATACTTTTAGCAAATATCATAGTAAAGTGCCACCCTGTATAAATAATGCTTACATGATTTTTTTTCTTTTGAAATAAATATTTTGCTTCTTATTATTTAAGTCAAGTGTAACTATGAAGCTATGGGTATTAGTCCGAAATAAAGTTTATAATCATTGTTATTTATATCCGAATCCGCAAAGTACTTATGTATAACGAGCGGACATAAAAAAAGTACACAGTCAGCAAATTGTTGAATTTACCAGCTTATTTTAACAAATGTTTGATGATGATATTTAGTTATTTTATAACGTCTATCCATATGTTATAGCAACTCATGGATGTGTAGTTATTAATATCTAAATATTTGTGGATATTAATATTATATGTAAAATACAACATAATTAAAAGAAACTCATAATAACGCATTGAGTAACAGGAGATGACATCCCGAACAAAATTTTTCAGCCATGAGTTTAAGTGATCGGCACTTAAAGTCCATACATTCGCTCTTGAAACACTGACATGATGCTAAGCAACTGACAGCTGTCAACGGCCAAACATGCAGCACAAAATTTGTTCTAGATGTCACATCTAGTAGGTTCTACCTACATAATAAATCAATGTAATAACGTAGTAACTGCCGTAGATTAAAAGTAGTTGTAAACAGTCTTTATACACTTCTCCTTTATTATAATCTAATCAGTCCTCGCCAGTCTAGCGAAGTCGTCAAATTCTTTGAGGGTAGTTGTAGTTGGTATAAAATCTTATAACAGCTTGAGCGATGAAATCAAAGAGGCTGCTTCTTTTTGTATATTTTTTTTTAATAGGTGCCCAATATATAATAATATTGTAATTAAAAATGGTACTATTTGTGATTTCTGATATTTTGCAATTATTGTTTCCTTTTATTTTTATAACAACTGGTGTGCGTCTTTGTATTTTATTCGTACTGTTATAATTATAATATATATTTTTTTTACATCTGTAGGTATATATGTATAGCATAAGATAGAACAAGTTTTGACCTGTGTTTTTTTTGACATGACAAAGGTTTGGGTTTGATTTGAATAAGTACATACTTTTAAATAATGAGAATGAATTAACATTTGCAACAAATTTACATTTTAGATAAATATATCCCGTTAAATATTGAAGTCTGAGACACTGAACAATATAAATATTACTAATTTCAGCAGATCTACTTTGTAACAAACAAGTTTAAGTACTTCTGAGGATCCAAATTTCATGTACAAAATTAAGTACTTATCCCACAGAATCTCGGACATGAAAAAGGTAGATTAAATTTAAGCCTTTATAAAGCATTGACAATATATTATTTCCGTCCATTATTTGATCTTTATTTCATAGAGCTAGGGTTTAAATTCGTGTAATTTTTGACAATAACGTACATATTATTCATCCCATAAATATGTTGCATA
Organism: Pammene fasciana; assembly: GCA_911728535.1. Taxonomy (NCBI): domain Eukaryota; kingdom Metazoa; phylum Arthropoda; class Insecta; order Lepidoptera; family Tortricidae; genus Pammene; species Pammene fasciana. The sequence goes on from OU452295.1 coordinate 6,795,122, forward strand.
ACGACCGACGACGTTTTATCTGTATGAATATTATTTAATAATTGAATTGAAATATACTCGATCCCTAGCACACTCGCTCCGCTCGTGTGCCAAAGCCCCACGTATGCGATAACCAACATATCACACAGCATACGAAATTACAATGTATGTATATATATGTATATACCATTACTTTCATTAAATGCAGTACTACCTAATGAATATATTCAGAAATTACCACAGTTTACCCTTTACATCACAGTTGGAGAAAGGTCGTTAGCACCTATTTAATTTTTTTATAATATTATTCTTATATGTGGATTTGTAGCAATTAGTAGCACCAGTACCACGTTTCAATTGGCAGCAGTGTTATAACATAAACTTCTACTCTGTTGTTTTTCTATACCTTGACAAAACATTTAAACGAATATTGCAAAAGTTAGAAAATCCCTTGAATTAGCAAAGTTGCTATAGGTAACTTGTGCTTATCATGTGTATAGTGTAACTCGCCTTCAGTTGTATTCGAAAGTTTGTATAATTAAAAGTACCTAGGTACAAAGGTACAACTTCCAGTTATTAAAATGGAGTCGCACCTTTCACGGGCATATATTATGTTACTTATACAGTGTGTTTTTTTCAATAAATAGCCATATGCTTCAGGGCACTCACTCTTAAACTAGTAAAATGAGTTGTTTTGTTTCTCACATTGAAATATAATTGTTTAGAATATAAATAAACATTATAGTGTCATTAGATATATCCGTTCGGCCAACCGACTGAATTCCAATGTATCTATCATTATGCCAGTTATTGTTAACGAGTATGTATGCTAATCTAATTTACATTTTTAAACTGGTAAGTAAATATTTTGTGTCGAAAAAACGTCTTTTAGGAATTTGTCCCAAACCCTCACTACTCGGTTGCTCAGAAAATGTTTGTGTGGGTTACTGTGGAGCCTATCGCTCTCTACTTTTACTTTTAAGTGATCCTTTTTTCTTTTTATTATTTTCATAATCAATATTTAACACATTACTTAAAAATTTCAATTCTTAGTTAACGGTGAACGTTAATTCACTAATTACCTGACCAGTAGGTATATTAAAAGGACAATGTTGACGAGATACAATTTAAATATTTGCGTCAAACTTAGCATTATTGGGTATATTCAAAATAAGCATCAATAACATATAGAAACGCTAGTGTAGCATTTTATTCCTGAAGAGTTTTAAAACGTTTGGTTCGTTTATATTAAAACGTTATTCTGTATAATATGTAGATGAACTGACAGACAATGTCCACTACAAAAGTAATTAAGATGATTATTGCCCCATACATATCCTACGTAGCACTTCTACTAACTCAAATTGATCCGAATGTTTCTCAAACTAAAATCTAAGCGTAATACCTTAATTGTTTTTGTCTAGATAATAGGAATATCATTCTGAATGTTTAATTCAGCAACTGCGATTGCAATATTCTTCGCAGTTTCACATATCTATACTATAGTACTTATTCACTTCATCGCAAGTGTAGGGTAAGTGGGCCCAACGCGTATCATTTTGGTTAAATCCATGTTAAATCAGCATAACTACAAAACTCGACACAAGGAAGTCTCTATTTTCTATAAACACTATTATTGGATGAGGCTTTACTAGCTGTTTTCAATAATAGCCTGATGTAGGCAAAAATAAAGGAGTAATTCTGCATGTAAGTACTACAATCTTTCTTCATTACATTTGACGTACACGCGTTTGAGAAGATATATTAATAAAACAGTAATTTAAGCTTGATCAAGACACACACAGATAACCACACTACATTTGGTAAAAACTATATGAAAATGTATATTTACCCGCTTTTGGCCTGGTTACCCTAAAAAACTTAACGAGAATTCCGAAATTGTATTGTTTACCTTTCAATACATCAATTAAACGGTAACTATTAACAATCTCTTTGTACCCACTAGCAAGGTTCAATGACTCGATATATCAAGTGAAGAGCAAATCAAATTATTTTAATAAATATTTTGATTTGTTTATTTTAAGTAGTCACACTAGTCACACTACTATAATACACCGGAGGCCTAGGTCACTTTTCCTTTGTATATGACGTCTATATAAGTTTATAACACGATATATCATCGATTTTAAATAAAATACCGAAGAAAATAAAGTGTTACCTACTATCATCAATTTTGCTTATAATAAAGGATAATGATATTACAATATCATTTTTAGCAGAGTAACATCAACGTAAATATTTTAGTTAGTTCAATGACCCCTAATATATGTAGGTACTACATATCTCTTTATGAGGAGTTTTGATTCAGTTTTTAAATGCATTTATCTATTAACCATTACAATTGACAAACTTGACAATCATGTTAAAATCAAAGTAATCGTAATACACCAAAAAAATATATTATGGTATGACCCAATTTGAGGGTAGAAAAAAAGACCAACATAATTCGTACACGGATTGAAAATACTTATCTTTTAGTGTGTTTACGATCCATATACATAATAACGATAAACGTGAAAAATTATGTTTTGTAAATCATGCGTTAATAGCAAAAGGTAATAAATATGTATTCACTATCGATACATACAAAGTTAATTAATTCAATTCGATCTCACCAGACGTTGATGCATGTCATATGTACTTAGTCGTAAAACTGTAGCCCGTTCCAAATGGGCCACCTCTGTAAGTAGGTACCTACACTTTTATTTAGAATGAATTTAGAATGAAACTAAACACTGCATAGTTTAAAATAATTAGTTACGCGATGCAAATTCTACAGTGGGCGCTTTATTTTCCCGACTTCTGATTGTAAGCATAGCCATACAGTAGAAGGGTAGGGAACGCCTTTTATAAATAAAACGTTGACATTTAACTATAAAGGTTATATTTAAGTATTTTAAAACTTCTATACATTTACACATTACCGACACTGTAACTAAAAACTCATTGAAATTATAGATGTTGCATGTTTATGCTAAATCTTATTAAAACGCGTCAATTATCGGATATCGGTATAAGTCTAATAATACAATTTCAATACTAGCAGTGTATCTATCATAAATCTACGAATGATGCTTTTGATGTAAAAAAACATTTAAATTTAAAAGGAGCTACAGAGATGTGCGTAAACGTCGACGGACCACGGGCAACAGGGCGCGCGCCCGCGCGGCACCCCACCATTCGTCAATCTCGTGACGTAAGCAACAAAGTAGTCCTCAGCTATCTGGATTTGCCACTTCAAACAATTGAATTCTGTGAATAAATTAAAATAATTTTAGTAAGTTTTATAAAAATAAAGCACCGAATGCTAGATATGCTAACACGACCACAGCCTAAGAACTTTTTGAAGCTCATGTCAATTGCGCCATCTATGTCTAAGCCACCTAAAGATACCGAATATGTAAGAGAAATGTCACCTGCACTGCTACTCCACCTAGTAGCTACTAGTGTACTACTAGTCCGCTATTTGTTACTAGGTGGAGTCTCTATAGTCTCTGTTAGTACAAATCCAAAATGTAATAATGATAAATTATACACCGGAAAAGTATTGCTCAGGCATTTACAGAAGGAGTTAGACTTTTCTTCACTTCGTCGTCGTTTTGCTACAATCACATCATCGTTGGTGCAAATATAAATATAAACAAATATTATACAGGGTGTCCCAGAACTCGACGTTAAGCCGTGAATGGATGATAGACCAAGTTATAACAGTTATCAGAAAAATACAAAAAAAAACTATCACATGTTCTTCAAAAACTATGGTCACTTTAAAAAATTACTAGAAGTTAAGAGACCAGGGCGTGAATATTATATCATGGTCTATCATCCATTCACGGCTTGACGTCGATTTCTGAGACACCCTATACTCATAGTTTTTTCTGTATTTGGTTTCTAAGCACTTTTTAGAGTAGAGGGCTACTTTAAGATTTAACTATGTTTCTAGCGGCATAAGGTCAATTTGACCCTATACCCTTACTATGTTATGCTATAGATGAATTACTTATCTCCGTCTCACACTGAAAGGCATAAGCGGTTTTGCTCAGCTTATTGCAGTAAAGAAGGCATATAGTAGGGCAGTTGCAGCTGATGATGTGCAAACGCTGGACAAAAGCACCATTATTTTTTCAAGTACTTGTAAGGTCCATAGCTTTATGTTTTTGACAGGAACCAACTCCTCCGTCGGCCATCTTTAATTTTAAGGCAGCCATTTTGCCTCACAACTTCACAAGTGCCTGAAAAATAAATTGGTGCTTTTGTCCAGCGTGTCCACATTTACGACACTTTATTCGAGCACTCTGCCCCACTAATATCAGTGTTTAGCAAATAAAAATAAAAACATTGTATAAATACTGTTTTATATGTTTTTTACCGACTTAACGAACACAGGTCAGGGTAGTTATTAAGTAAAAATAGGGTGAGAGTGAGAGGGTGTTTGATGTTGCCAAATCTCCCAAATCTTGCTTGACCGATTTGATTGCGGTTTTTGGTAAAAATCACGAATAACCAACGATTTTAACTATAGGTTTTTATTTACTCGTTAGATTAGCCGACGGTGTTATAATTTTATCAGTTGTTATTAAATTTTGAATGTAGATTTTATCTAATATACTAGTAGTCCGCCTCGAACTGAGAACTCGCGATTTACTTGCAAACAAGCTGACCAATATAAAAAGAGCCATGTGATGATTTTTTCGCGCCTTCTCTTCTCTACCTCCATAACTCCTTGATCGATCCTGCTCATATACGAGTATGAACTCTCAAATTATATGTATCTCTGCTATTGGCCGGGTGCAGAGACTCGGCGGGAAAAGCTAAAACGATCGCAGCGCTTGACGTGACCAAAAGTGGCAACTGCGACGGCTGTATTTTTTGAAACGTCATACGTTTTAGTTATTTTGCTTACGCTTTCTACTTAAATTTGCTATTAAATAATAAATTGTGGTAAAATGGGTAACGTTATAATACAGGATACACGTAGAAAGAAATATGTAAAGACTAGCTTCTGTCCGCAACTCTTTCTGCGTAGAATAACACTCACAATAAGTATATAAAACGCCTGCATACAATTTTACTGCACACATTTTCAATTAGAGCACATACTATTATGTGCCATAAAATTGTATGCAGGCGTTTTATATACTTACTGTAAGTGTTATTCTACGCAGACGGAGTTGCGGACAGAAGCTAGTCTTTACATATTTCTTTCTGCGTGTATCCTATATTATAACGTTACCTATTTTACCTCAATTTATTATTATGTAGGTACTCTTTGTGGACTAGTAAGGATAAGGATTGGGGCTTTATCAGATTCTACATAAAAATCCTACGGAATTTTTTCATACATGCATTACGTGCTGCGTTTTGGTAAAGGATTTCGGGCCACTTTATATGGATCGTGGTCCAAAAACTATCAGAGAAGAGGTCATTAAATATGTAAGTATCTCTATCGACTTTAGTTCTATGAGCACCAAGTTGAATTCCACAGCAAAACTGAGATTTTCATATTTTAGTCACAGCACATATTAAGTGCCTAAATAAAGCATTGCAGCTGGGCTGCGTTCACAACCACTCGGCGGACGTGTTGGCCACTGAGGTCTAACAGTAACCAGTCCGTCTAGGCATAGGCGCACTTCCTAGTAATTACTGTGACTGACTGAATCATGAATATCTTAGTTATGCAATGGAATTCAACTTGGTGTCTCCATAAGGAAATTAAGTATATAAAACGAACGAACTTTTAAATGAGATAATTCATAGCTCTGTTTGTTTTTGGATCCCTTTACGTTAAGCATGATCCTTTACGGACTTCTAAATTTTCAAAAGAAATAAAACCTCACAAGATTTTCTCTATTTGTTTCTATCATTTAAAACAGAGTACAACAATTTTGAGATTTCAGAAGAGATGTTTGAAATAACACAAAATATATAATTTGTTATAACTTTTGTTTGTATTTAACAAATTTTCCCCGCTGCTGCTCCTGCTTGTTTAAGTCTGTCTTTCACTGGTCTTTCATCATTTTCGATTTATATAATATATTAAGGCGGGCACATACGAAGGTACATTTGCCACTATGGACGCACACAGGTATCTGTAAAAGAAACAGAAATCTTGTCAGTATTATAAAAAACTAACCAAGTGCGAGTCGGACTTTATTTGTAGGTTTTGCTTCCCTGCGAAGTGTTAGAAAATAAGGCTCAAATGACCGTATCTTTAGGTTGCGTCGAGTTAAAAGATTCAAGGAGCGGCGCCGCAGATATATTTAATATAAGTATTTGATGTTATTATATTTCAACTTTATACCTCCACGCGTTCCTGATAAAAAGGGTTTTGACAGACAGACCAAATTAAATTGCTTAAAACAAGAGTGGCGATTCAAAACCAAAAATTTTTTCTAGTAAAATGAATGAATTGTTTTTGCACTATTTCTAAAGATACTTACACTGGGGCTCCCGTTGCTTCAGGCCAACCAAGAAGCTTGTCTAATTATGTCCGACTGTTGCAATTCCATATTTCTAACGTGATGTGCCAAAACTAACAGCTTCCCTTTACTTTCGATTTAAGACCGGTGTTTAAAAAAGTAGTAATTTTTCAATTATCTGGAAGCAAACATAATAAAACATTATTTTTTCCTTTAAATTGTAAGAAAACAACAATGAAGTAACTTGACGTAATTATACTTAATACACGCACAATAGTTACTTTTATCAATAAATCACAAAACCAAACGTGTTTCACATTAAAAAGAAACAGATTTTGCATTTGTTAACTGCTCCACAATCAATATTTTAAAATAATTACCTTTATTTGGTTGTATCCATATTAGTTGACACTTTTGACAGAGCCGTCAAAGTTGCGAACGCTAGGTGGCGCTGCGTCGTGCACCCGGCCAATAACCCCAACACATTTCATAAAGATCAGGAAAACTTTAATCAAGTTATCGTCGAACAAACTCTCTTAATCAAAAAGCCATCGAAATGCCGAGACGTCCCAGTAGCGAGTTGTTCGCTTCGCTTCGCTTACGTTCCGCTCGTTCAATCATTCTAATATGTAGAGACATAATGAAGTGAATATCTAAAACGCTCCGCTTGTTCCGAAGAGTTGTTTGTAAGGACTCGCTTCGCTTAGGTACGCTCCGCTTGTTTGATTATTCTATTCACAAAATCATAATGAATCTATAATGAAGTTAATATCTGAAACAATTTGCTTGTTTTTCACGGTTTTATCTGACAATCTGTTAAATAATTGAACCACAGGTCATGGTCCATAATGACTCGATCTTAAAGAAACGAGTGTATTGTGTTAGAGATAAGAGTAGTCATGATAACTGTCACAGTCGTCCACACTCCATAGAGGAGAGCAGTCTTCTACTACGTAAAATGTAAGTTTCTGAATTTTTATACCACTGTTTTACGCATAATATATATTTGTAAAAAACACAAATTGACAAGCGGACTTAATACTAAACGGGAATGTCCATGAGATAAATAAAAACAGGTTCGGCAATGAAAATAAATGTAAGTTTATTTTATGTATACGTATCTAGAATTCTAGCGCGGTTTGAGTTATGTTTTGATTATTTTGTTACAAACATATAAAAAAAATTGGCATAACAAGTACACTCAGTGAAAAACTGTGGTAATTTTTTTATTATTTACTGTTTATTTCGAAAAAGTTTTTTCTTATACCAAGGCCAAGAAGATAGTTTTTTGATGGGTACCTTTGCGCCGGGGACAACTCGAGGGGGACTTTTTGACTAGACTTAAGTTAGTCTTGAATTATTAAGAGTTTTTGTTTGATGTATCTGTACTTTTATTGGATTAAATTCTACTTATATACCAAGACGGCCCACGTGATGATAAGCAGCTACCGTAGCCTATGGAAGCCTGCTGCTCCAGAGGTGTCACATGGGCGTTGCTAACCCTTTACAAAAATGAGGATTCACTGTGAATAAAAAAACATTCCTTTTTAGGCCGCTGCTGTTTTTGTGAAAATGTTCGATAAGGAGTAAGACTTTTTTAATCATAATCATAATCATAATCTTTATTTGCATAGAATAAGTACAGAGGTAGTGTCAACATGTGTAGTATATAGACATTTGTGGCTTATTCTGCTATACGTATCTAATTATACTAGCATGCAAAACTATATACAATCCTAGTGTCATTATTATTAATATCATATCTTCTTTATTTATCTTTATAAATATTATCAATTTAATTATTCAGTATTCTGTGAGAAAAAATCTTTTGTACGATAGTAATTCTTATCCAATAAGTAGCTTGTTAGGCTATTTTTAAATTTATGAATTGGCAGGTCCTTTATAGTCTGGTTTTTTTTTTCAAGAAATCGTTGTCGAGAAGCAAACGATATTACTTTTGGGCAACCGGGCTTTTTACCTGGTTTAGACCCTGCTGTATCTGAATTGCCGGTTGCCATCAAAGAAACTACAACCAGAAGTGAGATACGGCCAAAAAAAGGACCCGTTTTTTAGCTTTTCTTAAATAACTCGAAAACAGTAGCACCTACCAAAAAATGTTCTTCCACTTAAGTAATCTACATAAAATTCTCTATAAAAAAGGTTCTATACAATTTTTTGCTGGGATCAATGTTTAACCTGTCGTCTTCCGATCACGGAGATCTCCGGCCTACAAATCGTTCCCTCCTAATTGACACGAAACTCGCGCCACCGTACACCGTTGTTTGACGAGCCCGGAGATCTCCGTCCTCCATTTTGCACCCCTATAATTGACGGGCCCGGAGATCTCCGTGCTCGCACCCACAAGCGAAAAAATACTTTATTTTAAAATAAATACAGTTTATATTCTATTGGGCGTGTGCTAATATGATCGCAACGAAGTGAGCAACACATAGATGCCAACCAAAACTTCACCCACCATAGACGCGTCAAGTTATCGCCAGTTGAAATCCCGCCTTCAAGCAACGTCCATGTTGTTTGGTATTTAAATACAAAATAAAAAATATTTTTACAGGTACTCCTTCGTGTTATGTATTAATATTGATGGCCTATATATTAAAGATTCAGAATAAATAAAATAACATGTAGTTATACTTGAAAATCTTATATATTTTTGGGATTTTTCGACAGTACCGGATTTTTTTCCGTCCTGTGAAATAAACACGTTTTACGTCGTAAAAATATGCTGAGTACCTATATTATTTATAAATAACGTCAAGTCTGTTTCATGCTCTTTAAACAAATATATACATTCATATTACTAAATATAAACACTTTAGTGATACGAGGGATAACGTTGGGTCAAGTGGTTTGCTCGCGTCGACTGAATTTACCGTGGGGGTCGCGGCGCGCGTGCGGTGGCGGAGACGCGGTAGACATGAGCGGCAAAAATTTGGCCGGAGATATCCGGGCCCGTCAAACAGCGGGATAATAATTTTGCCGAGTCGTGGGAGACGAGAGGTTAATGAGATATTAAGGGACTAAGATAGACAATAAACATATATACTAATTAGCTTTTTCCCGCGAGTTTGTCTACGTGGGATTAACATTCGCTATAATAAATTAATGAAATGCCGTAGTTTAATCTGACAGCAAAAATGAATTTAACGTATAAGCTTTTTTACGTCTACAGTAAGCAACAATTCCATACCAACTTCAACCCCCCGTTTCATCCCTTTAAAAGATGATTACTGGGATAAAAACTATCTTATATCCTTCCCCACAACTCAAACTATCATCACAACAAATTTCATCTAAATTGGTTCAGCGGTTTAAGCGTGAAGAGGTAAGAGACCCACTGACTAGTCCAAAATTATTAAACTCTCTCTCCTTCTCGATGCGACAGGCAAAGCATATTACTTTTTGTTTACACGGATTTTTACCCTATTTGGACCCTTCTGAGTTCGAAATTTAAATAATTAAATAAAAAAAGATTACCTATTTGCAATGGTTCCAAATATACTGGTGTTTAAAGTTAGAAATCGCCGTCAACACTGTATTCCACCACGCGCTTTGTGGACGGGGTTTTGGGAACACGTCTGCAGACCTCCGGTACCTACCCCGTCGTCGTTGCTCTTACGGGCCCATTGTAATTCTGCTCGTGCAATCTCCTCCGCTGACGGCACCTCGGAATACTTGAGGGCCTTCTAGCTCGGAACCTTTCAGGCGAATGATGGAGCTGTTGTAAAGGTGTAAAGAGTGGGTGTAAAGAATGTAAAGGCGGCAGCATCGCCGCATGCCTGGTCTTCTGCAGGAGTGAGTTTACGTCATGGATAGTAAATTTTTAAAGCCTTGCTGGACCTGGACACCATCTTCTATATCTTACTTCCGGTCTAACATTATTTGATGGCAATTGCAAAATATTATAATTACAACTGTTATTCCCAAAAATAACAATCGTTAAAAATAAAGCATAATGAATCCATACGAAGAACATAGATTTTTCGACGCTTAGGTTTATACTGGCCGCCACCTTAAATATTTCACTTCCGGTAAAAAAATATTTTAAATTTCGAACTCAGAAGGGTCCAAATAGATTTTTACCCTATTTGGACCCTTCTGTAAACAAAAAGTAATATGCTTTGCCTGTCGCATCGAGAAGGAGAGAGAGTTTAATAATTTTGGACTAGTCAGTGGGTCTCTTACCTCTTCACGCTTAAACCGCTGAACCAATTTAGATGAAATTTGGTGTGATGATAGTTTGAGTTGTGGGGAAGGATATAAGATAGTTTTTATCCCAGTAATCATCTTTTAAAGGGATTAAACGGGGGGTTGAAGTTGGTATGGAATTGTTGCTTACTGTAGACGTAAAAAAGCTTATACGTTAAATTTATTTTTGCTGTAAGATTATACTACGGCATTTCATTAATTTATTATAGCGAATGTTAATCCCACGCAGACAAACTCGCGGGAAAAAGCTAATTAGTATATATGTTTATTGTCTATCTTAGTCCCTTAATATCTCATTAAACATTGATCCCAGCAAAAAACTGTATAGAACCTTTTTTATAGAGAATTTTATGTAGATTACTTAAGTGGAAGAACATTTTTTAGTAGGTGCTACTGTTTTCGAGTTATTTAAGAAAAGCTAAAAAACGGGTCCTTTTTTTGGCCGTATCTCACTTCTGGTTGTAGTTTCTTTGATGGCAACCGGCGATTCGTATACAGCAGGGTCTAAACCACGTAAAAAGCCCGGTTGCCCAAAAGTAATATCATTTGCCTGTCGCATGGAGAAGGAGAGCGAATTTGAGATTTTGCTCCCAGTCTATTATATTATTCGGCAGCTTATTATACATATTTATGCATATTGCGAAACATTGGTTTCGATATAATGAAGTGTTGGGAATAATAAATCTACAAGACGCCCTTTGTTTCTCGTACCTCTTGGAAAAACGGTACGAATTGTAGGAAAAATCTCTAGTAAGATCCGGACAGCTTAAAACATTACTATACAAATAAGAGTGTACCTCGACTACCTATTAGTATCGTATCGTATACCTACTTACTGACTAATAATATGTAGTAAGTAAAATAAAATACGTAAACTACATAATTAGTATAATTACAATGTGTATGATGTAATGACTAATGACCTACAGACTCGTGTAACTAGTGTTGTGGTGTTTATTTTAGTCACAAGCATTTACTCGTTATTACATCGGATCAGAGCATAAATAACGCACTTGACGACTTGTGTTAGCTTAGCAACTTTGATTTATATCGGTATATGGAATAAAACCGGCCACGTGCGTGTCGGACTCGCGCACGAAGGTTTCCTTACCATTATCTATAAAAACTGTCAAAAATCATGTCTGTTGTATGGGAGCCCCCTTAAATATTTATTTTAGTCCGTTTTTTCAGTATTTGTTGTTATAGGGGCAACAGAAATAGGTACATCATCTGTAAAAAATTCAACTATCTATTGTGACAGACGGACAGACGGATGGACGGACGGACAGTGGAGCTAAAGGCTAAAGGAACTAAAGTAATAGTATATTAGGTTCCTATTTTACCCTTCGGGTACTGAACCCTAAAAACATACTGCGATAACGAAAATAATGGTGAATAAATTCATTTAAATATTATAATATTTATAATATAATACTACCTAATACCTAAATATTAATTTAATGCGTATCTACGTTTACCTACCTATCTATGCAAATAGACTACCCACTATGAGTACCTAATGATAAACCCATAACTAAGTATGCATAGGTAGAATAAAATGTACACTCTTAAAGATATTGTAAATGACTACTTGTACTATGTAGGTGCTACATGCATTAAAACTAAGTATCCACTTGACTGTACCGACAAAGACAAGACAAAGCGGTAAATCGTGATGTGATGATATCTGTAAAAGTGGGTTCCTAATACCCAAGTTCTTAACATAGTTTAAATAGGGCGACGTATTACTGAGAGGAGGAGGAGGTCCGATATGAGTTCCTAGGGTCGCTATGCCGGTTGGCGGACAGTTAAAGAAGTTGCTGACTTCAAACCCCTTAAAAAATAGTAATTTACGATAAAATATGCTATTTTCTATACCAATACGTTAGAAATATAGTCTATTTGTAAAACAAATATGAATGGCTGCTTGGCATGTAAGTTTTGATAAAATTAGCGATAAGTGAAAAAATACCCGAAATGCCGGTTTGCGGACAGTTTTTCAGTGTGCGGATACTAAGTGCTAGTTGGCGGACATGCAGTTTTATGCAATAAAATTGCAACTGAACCTAGTTTTATCTGTTAAATTAGGCTTTAATATCAATGGTACTATCTGAACACCGTTTTTATCAAAATATAGTCTTTTCGCGGTCTTTACGACCTTTAAAAAGTAGGATTGTTTGTTTGAAAAAAACTTCGTTTAACTGGCTATATCCAAGATAATACGCGTTAAAAGCGTTGATTAAACTTGATCTTCTTTGTTTTTTCCATACTTTATGGACGGTGAGTTCAAAAGTGGGGGTTTAAGCTGCTATCATAGTCTATGGACGCTTATAACTCCAGTTGAGTAACGGAAGCACGTTGCCGTCCAGTAAAAGAACAAGAATGTTGTGTACATAGATTACGGGACAAATATAGACCGCTCACAACCTACATACTGCATCGTTGGGATTGTTGGGAACTATCTAAAAGACCTATGGAATGGTATAACACATATTGGTCAATCTTAGAAAATACATGAGAGATGCGGACTTAGTAATGTTCTTTAAGGAAAAGGTCAATTATAGATGACTGCTATATTTATGAAGAAATATAACCTTTTAGCATCGCTGGCCCTTGCCAGCCATTGCCATTCGCCTAGGTAAAAGTGAAAAGACTGGAAACTTACATACATATGGCGGGAAAAAGTTGATAACTCAAGATATAAAAATTTAAGAAATTTGAACCTTATGTTTTTTTTTTCAATGTCAACTTCTTCCCGCCATGTAGGGATATTAAATTTTAGTATACTGCTTCGGATAGGTTGTCTAAATGTCTACGCATTCTACTCACTTTGATTCTTCCATGATAGTAGGGCAGCCCACACTACAGTCACTCCCATACGTTTTTTGCGCCGCTGGTTGCGTCGGTCCAGCATTACAAATTTTGTCAATTTTTAACTCATGTCCACCGGGATAGAAAGGTTCTGGAGTGAACTGCGTACCTAAGTAGCTCAACAAGGATTACTGAAGATCTGGTCAAGATCGTAAGGAACCGTTGGGTGAGGGCACAGCACGACCTATCATTGTTGAGATCCTTAGAAGTTTATGATAGACCTATGTCTAGCAGTGGGCGTCGTTTAGCAAATGTAATGATGGTGATAATGATGAACTATCTTAACAATTAGAAAACACCAAACACGCCGCAAAAGCAACGCATAGGTACTTTACTTCCTGTGCACGTTTGTGTCTGGACCGGATGTCTAAACAAGAGATAAGTGTTTTATCACAAAAGAAGGCAAATGAGCGTACAAACTACATAACTATTAATTTACTTTCCTAAAAATCCCACGTGTCCGCATACTGAAATCACATTTTAAGTAGTCGCGGTTGACCGGACAAGAGTTTATAAGCGGTTTTAAAATTAATTTTACTATCTATTTTAAACGAATTAAGTGGTCGCAAATTAAAAAATAAGTAGTTCGGCAACTAATATTAACATATTATAAGTATATAAGTAGTATTTTTAATTATGTGTCACGCGAAGTGAAAATCAACAACCGGTATAAGATGCCATTAAGCGGACACGTGTCCGCCAACCGGGATACCTAACAAATTTGCATACCGGTTGCGCGGACAGTCAATATTTCTATAACTTTAGAAAGATCATGAGAAAATCTCTGTAAATAACGTACATTGGTTCATAATTAACAGAACTAAATGCCTGACACAAATGTAACACGTATACAAAAGAAGAAACTTGCGTTTATCCGCGCGCCGTGTTCTTAATTTATTCGTAAGATATCGACCATTTTGGTCACTACTGATTAGGAGCGTATATAAACATTTTTTTTTCTGGTTAAAGGATGCATCAATTGTTTTGAAGTGAATACATTATTATTGCATAACTATCTGAGTATCACCAAACAAATTCATTTTATTACTAAGGAATTAAACAGCAGGAATCTTATTTTTTGCATTTTAAGAGAAGTTGTCGGCCATTTGTCCGGCTACCGGCACTGTCCGTGCTACCGGCACAATGACCCTACCTGGCGCAAAGGTACCCATCGCCATCCAACGTGGAAACGGTGCAAGTGTGAGGCTGGCTCTACATGATGGGCCATCATAGGGACGCAGCTATACGACGGAACGAGATCGCAATATCGTTAGCTCTTTCTAACGCATAGCTGCGTCCCTATGATGGCCCATCATGTAGAGGAGCCATGATGGGCACATTTGCGCCCGGTACAGCTCGTGGGGGACTCTTCGATTTAGTTACGTATTAGTTAAAAACGAAAGAACGAAAAGAGAGCAAAATTAACCGGTATTTTAGTATGGAAAAAATACCGGTTTCCGAACCGTGGTTTTATGATTGTATATTTAAGTTTCAGTGACAGAAGCCATGAAGATCGGATTCATCGGGGGTGGCCGCCTGGCCTTCGCTCTGGCCAACGGGTTCATTTCTGCAGGTACTTGAACAATATCACCATTAAATTAATTAAGTACTTACGTATATTATTAATATATCACAGAAAAATAGGGACTTTAGTTTGGTTAAGGTCATATTAAGCGCCGACCGCCAAATGTTCGTAATATTGTAACAAGACAAACAAAAATAAATTGTAGAAAATAAATTTTTTGACGCAAAAAAATCTTTTTGTATGGACCAGCCGGCCAATCCTCAATACAAAACGAAATATATTTTTTCGCGTGAAAAAATCTTTTTCTTAATAGTTTTTCATAATTAGAATACGATACGAATTAGACATGTGCGCCGCGCCGCCGCGCCGCCGCCGCCGACGATTTTTCCACGCCGCCGCCGCCGATGATTTTGACCGGCGTAAAATCGGCGTGGCAAATTTTAGTGTTTTGATGCCCGGAAACGGTAAATGACTAATGAGTGGCCAGTATACTACGTATTTTTTAAAGATTCTTTTGCTTCATGACTTATCCTTTGCCAGTTACATCAACTGACGTCATTTCGATGCTATTGTAAGATTTACGTCAACGACTTATCGGTGATTTATGATGGCTGGTTTGGATTATAGGCTTTTATTTGTTTTGTCATTTGTTATCTATATCTATCTTCTTTAATTTATTTTTCGTCTTAGGTTAGGTTATTCACAATATTTTTAGAAAAGTAAAATACAAAAATAGATCAAAAACATGCGAAAACAATACATATGGATATTATAAAAACCCTAACCTAGGGATCCGTCGGCAACGGAGCAAGGCCCAGGCTGCCAGTGGTCAGGGCCGCATAGAGAGGAACCTTCGGGCTATGCGCGCCGTGTCCAGGATTACCGCCATCTAAAACTGACCCTTGAACCAACCTCAACCCCCAAGCGAAAGTCGAAACTCTTCGCAATGAGAGCGTACGCAAAAACTACTGCCGGTACAATAATCGCCGAACCGAACCGACCTCCAACATGACGGTTACCTCGTAAGCCAACTCTAGGTACTTGCTGGACTTGTCTTTCTCGGTTCTCCTTTCACGTGGTTCTCGTGACGGTGATGTCGACGAGCATTACACTCTTTGCGAGTGATCTTTCAGCACGATATCAGGCTTATTGGTGGCAATAGTTCTGTCCGTGATGATAGATTGGTCTCTTAATAGAGCGTGGCACGACCATTTTCGGTGGCGCATGTGTGTACTTGTAGAACGGCACTTCGCGGTCCCGAAGGCCGTACATAAAAGCAACCTGCTGGTTTATAACCCTAGCTACGAGATTATATCTGTGTAAGTGCTGGCCGCTAGCATGATGAGAACAACCGGAGATGATATGCGTGAGTGACTCTCCGGGACAGCGACAGGATATATTATCGTCATGATTCGCGCATGCAATACCTGTCTTACATGCCGTAGTCATGACTCATGATACCTTCGTCCGTAATTGCACAGGCAAAACCCTCGGTTTCTTCGAAGAGGTCCGCAAATCGTTACCAGTTCACCGACGCGAGCAGGTCTAAGTGTCCCGTAAGGGCCCTGTAGAACCGCCCGTGTAGCTCTCAAGTTTGCGCACCGCGTGTAATTTCGTGAACAAAATGGCGGCGGCAAGAGCCACGTGTATTATTTTGGTTGCCGATGTGGAAAAATATCCACTTTTATATAACTAGAACTGAACGAACTAAACTAGAATCACTAGAATGCATCTTCTTCATCTCACATTCTTGTCTTTTAGAACTCTACGTACAATTTTCTCTCACGAATTACAAACGCGAAATCAGTCGGTTTTGCACTTATTAACTTCGGGGCTTCTTGGGTTATCGTATTCACTGTACCGGCAAGTGGTGTAGCCAGTTCTACATTGATAAAACAAATAAGTAATATCTATTTAACTAGTCTATCTTTTGTAAATTTCTCTAAAATAACGTCTTGTATTTAAAATATGCAAAGTTTGCTAGACAGTCATAATCATACATTGTCAGAGATTTGGGGAGTTTTATTTACGCAGGTTATACTTAATAACTCAGTAGGCTTCGATTTAGAGGGTATTTTGTCAATTTCCCCAATAATATTAAAAATATATACCACGCCGATTTCACGCCGATCACGCCGCCGCCGCCGGTCAAAAAACGATCGGACGCCGCCGCCGATGATTTTGGCATCGGCGCACACCTCTAATACGAATGCTCTTAAAAGGATCACCAGCAAAATTTTAGTATTCACTTACCTCTTGACAAGATATGCATTATGCAGCCCAAAAACTTTATGAATTTTATGATTTAAGGAAAATGCATCTTTTAACTTTCCTGGGGAAAAGTTTATTCACCTGTTATATTCATACTTACAGGTATCGATAAGACGCTAAATTCGTATTAGGTTGTCTTTCAAGAGGATATATTTGCAGAAAAATTTGCAATTTCATAATGAACTCGCTAAAATGACCACATATTTTTTTCGCCCCTGATATTTTTTTTCAACACAAAGATTCTATAAAATTTTAATCTTTTTGAAAAAACCAAATGCTCTACAAGTACAATACAGTCTACGTGCATTTTCTCACTGATAATTGTTATGTTATTACGTACAGTCAGCAGCAAAAGTAGCTAAGCGGGTAGGGCGTTCAAAATAAGCTGGGCACGACTTTATTGTTAAGAGAATAAGAGCGCGTAGAGGTCATTTTGAACACGGTGAATACCCCAATCGCTTAGCAACTTTTGCTGCTGACTGTACTCCATTTATCACTTGATAGCTATTTTTATGTCTCCTAGAAAATGTTAGTATTTACGTAACAATGAGTCACTTTGCTCCTCTTCACGTCCTAATAGCATATCATATAGGTATCACTTGTTTTTTTTTTCAGGGTTAGCGAAACCCGAAGAAATCACTGCAAGCGTTCACCCAGCCGACACTGCCAGTGCCGAGGCGTTTAAGGTAAGGTTCTAAAATCGATGATATCCTGTAATCGTTTCACTAACGTAACGTAACGAATTGCGTTTGCGTTAGGTCTTAATTTGAATGGGATTTTTAACACAGCACACCAAGTGGAACGTGCCGACAACGGTCTAAAACACAGAGCACGGACTTCTTTAGCTCTTAGGCGCGCTTGTGTCCAGCGGGAAACAGCAAATATTAGTTCTAAATCTCTCCGCGTAGCGCTAGTAGGTATTGCTTTCGTTTCGCTAATTTACTGCCCAGTTAATCCAATAGATATTTTAGTATAAAGCGTTATATCTGTTTAACTACTATTTATATTGGTAACTAATTTTTTTCTCTCTCTTAAAAAATTACTTTCCGTATTACGTAAAGTCAATATTTACCCAGCATTATGGGAAAATGATTTTTAAGTCACTGGCCACCCCGGCCCGGTTGCCAGGGTGACGATGACAGACGTGTGACAAACTAAAATTCCCGACATCAAAATGGTGCTTAAAAAAAGAATATGTCGGTTTATATTTTTTATCCTTTGGTTTTTATACTATGTCCTTGAAAACACTGTCAAGCTCGTTTTAAACACCCGACCACGTACTCTTTGTTTTAGCATCGTCGTAGAATAATAAACTTGTTACTATACCTTGTGCAATCTAAGAAGCGGTTTTTGACACCTGTCATCTCAGTACATTTTATAGCCTAAAATCGATTTTAGGTTATAAAATGAACTAAGATGAAAGGTGTCAAAAACCGCTTCTTAGATTGCACAAGGTATACTATCTCGTATTCAGTTTAGTTACAACTTTCGTCGCTAGATGGCTCTGCACGTCAGTTACAAGGCGCTATCGTTGTGTTTTCGTGTATTACATAAGTTGACTGTATTTTCTAGAACAATCAATGGTAGTACTGAAACCATGAACTCCATGTTTAATAAATTTTTGAGGTTGTTCTATAGTATTTTGTGCAACAGTTACATAATGAGGGTTCTTAAGATTCGAGGGTCGAAGTTACAAAATGAGGCGAAGCCGAATTTTGTAAAAACAGACCCGAGAATTTTAAGAACCCTTATTATGTACCGTTGCACACAATAGTTTTTATACGAGTGCTTAAGCAAGCCGGTAAGAATTGAGTTCGACGGAAGCCGTGCACAACCTACTGCTTCTATGTAATCTCGTAACGTTCGATCTCCCGGTGGATTGTGCCGGCGGCGACACGCAATGCGGGGCCCGACAACAGTTTCACAATATTGTATGGAAATCCTTTCTGTGATTGTTATGGATGCTACAATATGCGACCATAGAAGCTCTATCAAAAAGTATGCGCTAGTAGTTCCGCCACCACAATCTCAATTCGAGTATTACAGTCGCCGAGTATAAAAATGTTCTTATAAATACCAGTAAGAACGACTTTAACACTCTCGTAACAGTCGTAACGTAAACATCGGTTTAATTCATGTATATTTTCTTAATTTATAAAAATACAGACTTATATTCATTACCGACTGTTAAATCTCAAATGCCGTTGATGACACATCTCATGATATTTGTGTTTGTTTCAAATGAAAGAGGCAAAACCGGCCAAGAGCATGTCGGGCCATGCTCAACGTAGGTTCCGTACATAGATGAATATGTATAAAACTGAGATAGATGGGCAACTCTACGGCTCCTACTTACATCGGAATACTCTCGTACACATGGCGCTTCAGAGCTGGAGTTCGATTTTTGAATCTCACCGGGTGACTTATTTCGTACTAAATATAGACCGGACTCTCAGTGGAGTCCCGTTTGCAAAAATTGCGGACCTCATTCTGACTTCTGATATATATTGTATGGATCCCAGACATCCAATTAACAGATGTTGCCAGCCAGTTTTGTGGTCCCCCCTCTCCTCCCCACCCTCACAAATTTTATTAGTAAATTACAAAGATTTTTGGTTTTAATTATGGAATTTCATTAGGAAATTAGTACGTATGGGTGCCTGTATGTGTTATAAATAAAATACAAGTCATTACACCAATAGATAACTTTTATTTTGATGAAATATTACGAAAAAAAATTTCTTCACAAAAAATCTTGTGGGCCGCACCTATACTATAGCCCCCGTAGTATGCAAAACTTTCGTGTCGGGGAGAGGGGGGATACCCCTGTTGCCCCCCCCCCCCCTCCTCTGTGTACGCGCCTCACTGACATGGTACAAAAATTGAAGAAGAGCGCGGAGAGCATTGAGGGTAGCGTTGAGGAAGGACGATACTCAAAGCTGGGATGCATATAGAGAAATTATAAATAAGTACACACAAAACTGAGAGAGAAATCTATCTGGGAGGGCTGTAAAAAGTTTACGGAGGAAATTACAGCTATTTGGAGGGAGCACGAGTTGTAAAACTGCTGGCTGGGAAACAATCGTGTCAACTGGGTAGTCTGAGAGTGGGGGCGGCTCTTTCCATTCTTGACAGCGCCTCTCTTTATATGAGTGCATGTCTTTAATCTAAGCAGCTCCCTCTCCATTCTTTGCTTTTATTCTGTACCACTGCTCCGTGGCTCTCTCCTCAACCTCAATATGAAGTGATTTCATGTCCAACACATGCAATGGAGGTATCCATTGCATGTGTTGGAGTCGTTATCATTGCCCCCGTTATCAGCGATCAGGCATGGCAGTCTCTGTACCTTCATTAGGTCTCTTTGGTATTCTTTAACATGGGTTCTGTGCCACCAGACTATCGCCCCATATAGTACTGTGGGTAGTATTATAAAAGCAGCCCAATGCATATTGCTTCGTCTCCAAAGCTCTCTCTACCCTATCGACGAGCTGGCAACGTCACAAGCGCGCGCAGCGAGTCTTGAGCAGCGGTAAAGGGGCGGGGGTGGAATGAATGACAAAGGACCATGAGCGCGCGTGGCAACATGGCTTTTTATAATGTCGAGGGTAGCAGATAGACGAATCACAAAACATTTCGCGGTCCGCTATTTTTGCAAACGAACATCTCATTGGAGCCTGCTCTAATAGTCATCGGCTGCATACAAAAAAAAGCACCGGTGAGATTCAAAAATCTAACTCCTGGAGCTTCAAAAAGTCCATAGTTATGTATCGAGGGTGTAACAAAAATACTGGTGATCCGTTTAAGGGCATAATTGGTATCGTATTGCGAGTGTACTATACCAATTATGCCCTTAAAAGGATCACCAGTATTTATGCCCTTAAAAGGATCACCAGTATTTTTGTTACACCTTTTATGTATAGTCTGCTAAAAATTAAAAAAATATAGAAAGGTAATATACTTAGCTCAATGATATACTATTCAATATTATCATTAGAAGTAGGTATACATACATCATAGATTAATTTCTGTGATATGACCGAATATGTATGGAGATGGAGCATATTATTTATAAATAACTTAAATAGTTTTTAAAACTTTTTCTATAACATATGTTAAGGTTATTGATATTAAAATAAAGGTATAAAGGATGATGGAAGCTATGTTCATAAATCATAAATTTATTTCTCAGAATATGGTACATACAAATTAGATTAGATGTTATCGCAATCGACCACTTTTTTTGCTTACGTGATTTGTGTTTTGTTATTTTAATTTGCTTTATACATATGTAGTGTAATTAGTAATTAAAATAACTCACGTCTTCGCGAAAATATTATAAAAGAAAACATTTTAATTCTAGGGTCTAGGTGCCACAGCCATCTTCGAGAACAAGCCAGTTGTAGAGCGGTCAGAAGTGGTCATAGTGTCAGTTAAGCCAGAAATTGTCGGACCAGCACTTCGAGATGTTCAGGACCTGCCCGCTTCCAAGGGCAAGCTGTTCATCTCAGTAGCCATGGGAGTTTCTACGGCGACTATAGAAAAGGTAATAGGGAATATTACTGCAATGTTCTGCCGCTAGAGTGCAGCACTAGCGCATCGGTAAACCATAGAGTTCTTACTACATACTAGGCGTTAAACAGTTTTTTACAAGTTTTCATAGATAATTTATAACGAATAAATATCGTCAGGTGACAACCAAAACTCACTAATTGCAAAAAAATAGATAAACGAAAATCAACCTTGTTTTGTGACTGGTACGGTTCCTTATGGCTATTAACTTGTGGAAGTACTTAGTGAGTTTTGGTTGTCACCAGACGATATGTCATTTGTGCACCAAGGCGGTTTGTTTACAGAGAGCCTATCGTGAAACGAGAGAATCGAAGTTTTGACATCTACGTCTCTATCGCTCGAATATCTAAGAGTAACATATCATATGTACGTAAGTCATATCTGTACACATGGACGCGGGACGTTCAAAACCACAACGTTATTTGTATACATTTAACATCGTGTACACATATTTTTGAACGTCCGTGTGTGTACGGATATTGGAAAACGCGACTATACAAAGGAACACTCAGGTTATTACAATTAAGCTGGAACAGAAAGAGCAGTAAGGTAGGAAATCAAATTTTCCGCCCATAAAACATTACATAAAGGACCACTTTTTAGGCAACAAAAATGTTTTGCACTTTCAGAATCTACCTGCAGAGGCTCGCGTCATCCGCGTCATGCCAAACACACCCGCTCTCGTCAAAGAGGGCGCCGCCGCACTCAGTAGAGGCGCCAAGGCTACTGCTGAGGATGCCAAGCTCGCTGCCCAGCTCTTCAGGGCTGTGGGGAGCTGTGATGAGGTGCCGGAGTATCAGATGGATGCCGTTACAGCGCTCAGTGGCAGTGGACCTGCTTATGTAAGTGCCGCAGCGCTCTCTTCAAGGAGGACGCCTCCGCGCTCAGTAGAGTAGAAGTGCCAATGTTACTGCTGAGGATGCCAAGCTCGCTGCCCAGCTCTTCAGGGCTGTGGGGAGCTGTGATGAGGTGCCGGAGTATCAGATGGATGCCGTTACAGCGCTCAGTGGCAGTGGACCTGCTTATGTAAGCTCTTCAAGGAGGACGCCTCAACGCTCGTAGAGGTGCCAAAGTTACTGCTGAGAATGTCAAGTTCGCTGCCCGGCTTTTCAGAGTTGGGAGCTATGATGAAGTGCCGGAGGGATGCAGCTACAGCTCTGAGTAGTGGTAGCGTAATTTTCGCCACGCGCCATTAGAATTCGTGGAGCCTAACATTCTTGCTTCGGTATTACCTCAATTGGGATAGGGTCGATTCGACCCCGCGTCGCTATGAACCTGTTGGTAATCATTACAATTACTAAATATGGGGTATTTACAATTTGTTTTTGTTTTAAGTTTTTTCGTTGTTAGAAATTGTGTTTATTTTATATTAAAGTATATAATTCTAATTCTTCTTTCTCCAGGTTTACATGCTCATAGAATCCCTAGCCGACGGCGGCGTTCGCTGCGGCCTCCCTCGCGACCTGGCGCTCCGACTGGCCGCACAAACAGCACTAGGCTCTGCCGCTATGGTCCGCAATGGTGGGCACCCTGCGCAGTTAAAGGATAACGTTACCAGTCCTGCCGGGTCCACTGCTGATGGGACTTACCACTTGGAACAGAATGGTAAGTTTGAATGGGTACCTAATCTGGTGAAAGTTGCAGATGTCTTCTAATACCTACTTAAAGACAGGATTAGGTTAAGTACTTATTAGAGTTTAGGTACGACATTAAGTTAAGGGTCTATTATAATTTGTGTGATGTAAAAGATTCCAAATTGTCTATCATTCTCTACTTGACACCCTCCAACTTATCCAACTTGACCTGATGAAAGACTTATGATTTCCACTCTTTTGGATTGATCAATTTGTTGATTCATAACTCTTAACCCTATTATAGTGGCGCTATCGCTAGTAAAATCATATTAATTAGGTATTTCGGCCCAATACCGCAGCATCAAGGGCTATCTATCGCGCCATCTGCCCGAAAGCCACCTAACTTCCACGCCACGATAGACTTGAGCTTCAAAAAGTTCTTAGGCCGTGCTGCTCTACTATATAAGTTACTCTATGATAAAATTAAGATATATATATTACAAATTGCGATTTTTCTTTCAGGTTTCCGATCAGCCGTCATTGGCGCAGTGAAGGCAGCCGCCGACAGGTGTAAAGTAGTCAACCAACAACTAAACAATTAGTGCTTTAGCTTACTTGTAAAGATTTTCTGCCTAATATTGAGCTTAATACAATCTTTGCTCTTACTCAACACCTAAAGGTACCTGCGAGCCAGATGCAATGTAATGACACAGGTTCTTGTAGTTGTTAATTTAATCGAACTATCTATTAAATCTAATTGATAATATGTTAGGTCGCGTAGGAGTAAAACGATCTGGATTTTTGTGACGAATATACAAAAATATATTATTGTTGAACACATAGATGTTTTATTTATTTTATCATATGATACAACTAGATCAAATTTACCTTCATACACTAATAAGTTTTTCCTAAACAAAGAAGTGGAAATAGGGATGAGCACAGGAATAGCAGGCAAAAAAAATAAAGAAAGCTCTCAAGATAGACCGCAACTAGCGCCATCTAACGTACGATAACACAAGTTCTTTTTTATACAATAAAATTAGTTTACAGCGCCCTCTATAAACTATATATGAAGACTTACTACTTTGATTAAAGTGCCATCTAGATTGGTAACTAGAACAACTGCCATTAAACCATAGACAAACTTGGGTCTTGAATAATACTTTTGAAATATCAACCAATCACGTCAAAGTAAGAGGGCGCTAGTTGCCAAGACGAATTTGACATTGACATGTCAAACAAAGCGAGTTTTTCCAACGGCTCCGGTGTACAAACGTCACGCTGTAATGGCGAAGAAATAAATTGCACTCACGGCGAACATTGTGACACCGTGACCTTGCGTCGTTATAATCAATCGTGTTGTTGTGATTCCTTGTTACGACCGGTGCTTCTGTTTACATGTTATCATTTAGTGTATACTTATAGCGTTAGTAGCGTTACGCCGCTCGATCTCGTGAGTGTTTTATTGGATTCTGAATAGGATATGAAGAGTGCCATCGAAGATTAAGTGGATTGAAGGTTCCGCGGATTTGCGCGTTAAACTGGCCTTTTGTTTGAGTAGAGATCGACCCACGCCTTCTAATAAACCGACTCCTACGCGAAGCCTCTGATGGCAACTGCTACGTATATCCTTACAATGGACCAGAAATGTGGACGAAAAAACTACTCCGCCCATTGTTTATAGTTTTCCGTGTGTGTTATTCTGTAAGCTAAAGTGTTAATTGATCTTAAATCGCCGCGTCGGGCGTTCGAAATAGTAGTGAAGAAGAGTTGTTTGGTGTCAACAATCAAGGTTATTTGCTGAAGTCCCGGATTAATCTATTAACAGTATTTTGGTAAGAGCATATCTATTTACATCGTTTTTTGTTAAAAGGCTAGTAGTTTTCCTTTAAATATCCATAAGACATCTAAATTTCAAGTTTTTCTGTCTTGAAATATAAGTATGTATGTATGTTTGAATCGATTGCTCAATACTCGATCGCAAAAAACTAAACTTTCTAACTACATATCTGTTAAGGAAACATGACTATATATTACAACATCCACTTACATGCTGCCCACTTGAATCTGATCCGTATGTTAACTGTATAAAGAGCATAACTTTACCTTTAACACAGCAATGATAAATAAAAATGGCAATGAATGAAAAATCCCTGATAACATTACAGTGCAGGTTAGGTGATATGTATTAAAAGGTCATTGACACATTAAAATCAATTATTTCTTGATTATTATATTGATAAGAAATGGTCTACTCGTATGCAGTAATGTTTTGCTGTATTTTTCTATATAATGGATTAAGGTTGCCTGCGAAGTGCACAGTGATAGTGAATGATAATTTGGATTTTCTCTATAACTATTACTACAAAGCTTTGAATGAAATACATAATGAATGAATCATACTTCATTCAAATTCATAATAAGTTAGCATTTTCAGTCAGAAATATGATATTCACTTGAAAACACAGTAACCCTGAATTTACAGCATTCAAAGCCAGCCGTTTTCCAATAATAGGTACATCATTGTTGGTTGTCAATAAGGCATTACTGCCATAATAATTCATTTAGAAATAAACTCTATTAACAAATAACAATGATGTACCTTTTGCTTGAAAACATCACATATATGGCTGTTGTAGTTCTTTAATGAACAGAGCTCAGAAAGGGTGAGCTATTTTAATCATAAATAAATATTACTGATGAACTGTTGCCATTATAATAAAACCCTAAGCATACATATTAAATATAATAATAGGCTTGATTACCGGGAAAGTTAATTTTTGAATTTTTTAATATTTTTTGCACATGAAAAGTTAACTTAGATGTTATTAATAAAATTATTGCCTAAAACGAATTATTAAATTTTTTCGTATAAAACTAGTTTATGCAAAATGTTCCTTGCCACTTTGGTATTCTGTCAATAAGGATGTGTAAATCAATTTTTGAGCTGAGTTGTCAATGTTGTCATAAAAAATGTTTTTTTAATTTTTATCGGTATTAACTCTGAAACTAAGCAATCTAGGCATATTCCAGAAAAGTTTATAGGATATTTAGTCTCTAAATATGATCATTGATCAGGAATACACTATTAAAATCTTTCTAGTCATTAGGGTCCACGATGTATAGTTTAATTATAAGGCAACACTTTAAAAGTAATCTTAGTCAGGTGATTTTTGGTAAAATAGCTCAACCTTTCCGAACTCTGATAATGAAAGTGTGTTACAGTTCTGAGGAGAAGAATATTTATTTTATTCTTGCATTTTACCACCCCTTTCATTCAGAGCAATGACGCGTAGTTTCAGTGTCCACAAGGCAACCAGATGGCTCCCGGTATTTAAGCTCCCTACGTGTTGTGGAACCCTGTGCAAACCAAACTGACCCATGTTGGACTTGGTTTTTCACTCTCCCCCCTCAATTTCCAGTATCCTGAAAAAAAGAATGAGCATGAAAATTGCCATTCACACCAGCTAGTCGGTTATGAATCCGTCAAAGTTGGAAGCCGTCAGAAAAATGAGGGGAAGAGGATGAAAAACCGAGTCCAACATGGGTCAATACGGGTTGCACAGGGCAGTTCCACAACACGTAGGGAGCTAAAATACCGCGAGCCATCCAGTTCCCTATTTTTTTTTTTACATTAAAGAACAAAAATATTTCATATTATTGCTGAAACAGAAACAGTACGCGCAAACTATGAATTGTACGTTGTTTGGCACTACTTGCCCCCAACAGAAACATTTAGCAATGATCTGTTTTCTTGAAGTGGTTTGCATTCTTTAACCTCCACCAATTTACAGCTGCCAGATGTCCAGATCTATAAATAAGCATAGTAACATTTACGTTTTATCGACTTTTCCAGTTATCAATGTCATCAAATATCTTCGCATGTAACATTTGACCTCTTCATTTAGACGGAGAGCTAGCAAAGCCTATTCATAAAAAAAAAAAACAAAATCATAAATAAGGTTTGGAAAAGTCGATAAAACATAATGTTCAAGTTCAATCCCTATCAAACTTCGATTTTCGCTATGACAATTCCGCTTCTTGATCATTCATTGCATCCTGCTGCTGGGCAAAAGCCTCTCCCATTGATATCAACATCTCATGGTGTTTAATTATAAATTATTTACAATTCTTTGCAGATAAATCATCAATCAAGTTTAATATAGGATTTAACAAGCCCAAAATCAAGCAAATCAGAGCAATGACAGTGGACTGATCGGGAAAACATCAAGATAAGGAAAACAGCAGCATTCCTGTGCTACAAAGTGAGAATGGATGAAAATGATGTCATTATATCGTCGACGGAAATCATAAAAGGTAACTAAAGCTAGTTATTACTTTAGTTTAGTATTTGTTTTGTACAGTCGCCATCAAATATATCGGAGTAGCCAAGGTACTCAAAAATATCTGAGCATGCACTTCATCGCCTTGACAATAGAGGCGTTGTTCAGATATTTGTGACCACCTTGGCTGCTCCAATATATCTGATGGCGACTGTACTGTAGTGCCTCTGTATATTTAGTTATGTAAATAAATGTTTTCCCCTATAAAAAAATATAAAAAAATATAAAAAAATTAAAGGTAACTTATCTATATATAAGTACCCAAAATGTATTTCCTCTTATATTTTGGGTATCTTTAGGTCACTTTCGGACAGATGGCGCGATTTACTTGAACTTCAAAAAGTTCTTAGGCTGTGCGCTGTACTGCTCTACTATATAAGTTACTTTATGGTTTACGTGTAAACCGACTACAGAATAAAAACATTTTGAAGTCGGTTAAAATGTAGCCTATGTAACCTGGGCCATTTTTTTATTTTTTTTTATCATTCAAATAAGTTACACAGCATTACAGTTAACCATAATAATGAATCGATTGACAATTCATCAAAATCGGATACATATTTTTGGCGCTACGGTGGAACATACATAGGTACATAGGCTGCTAAAATCATACCCCTTTCTTTTAGCTGCAGGCAGGTAAAAATATGACCCACTGCCATAAAAAAATACCTATTTCATGCCAGCCTTCTAACCGAAACAAAAATATTTATATATTATTATATACTATATTTCTTTGTTTCTTATAAGTACAACAGTTTCGCTTTAACAGTAAACTGTAATGTTTAAAGTTACTTGGCAAATTCTGATGAATAGGTATGCTGATGGTGATGCAATTTTCTCAATTAGGCACTTCGTCATGTCGCATAAAATCACGTACTGTATGTGGGTATGTTACTGTATGAAATCTTTGTTAAATTTTATTAGTTTCAAGGCGGGAGCAATATCTAAAGGAATACATAGCATCTATGCTGCTAATGGGTCGTTTAAGATTTATAGTTTACAGGTAATAAAAATAAGTTGTGCAGAGTTTTGTTTGTTGAGATTTTGTGCTACACCTTCCTCAATATGTTGAAATAAAGGAAAAGTAGAAAAATCCACTGCCTCAGGCGAGAGTCGAACTCGCGACTCTTACAATACAAAAACAAAATTCAAACGCCCTTCGTGAGAATATTAAGCTATTTTAAAAAGAAGATTTTTATATCTCGGATAAAGTATTGAATTTTTTAGGTTAAGTAATAAACTTTGAAACATTTAGCAGAGCTCGAATTTGTAAAAATTGTGCGCATCGAGAAAAAGTTGTGAATTTTTGACCATGGATAGAATGGCCCACGATAAATATTTTTTAGTATTGGAGGTCCGTAAAATTTTTGGACCTTCACGTCAAAATCAGGGGTCCTGTGAAATACGTTATTACTCTATGGTTAAGGCTGCTAGGGGTTGTGTGGTATCATTTCCGTGTAAAACAGACTTGCGGAATTCATTTGTGATATTAAAAATGTAAAATTTTTTATTAAAAAAAAAGTTATGTGGCGAGGAAAAACACATTTTTTTATTTTTTTTCAGAACGTCATATAACTAATATATATCATTTTTTTTTCTAATAATAAAATTATTATAAAGGAGCATATTTAATGTAGTTTCTAAATATATACAATTTTTAGGCTTATAGTATACAAAAACTACGCGAAAAAAAATGTTTGCTTCGTGGTGTATATGTTTTCTCCATAGTAAGTATCGATAATCAATGTGAACGTGAACATCCGTAGCGTATTGACCTTAAAATGCATGTATTGCTTGTTATTAGTAAATTTTATTCATAATAACTTCACAAAATGCAGAAATAAAAAAATACAATAAATAAAAACATATTTTTCCTCCTTAACTTTAACATAAACCGTCACAATTCAAACGACGCGACGTCTGTTTTCCGTTACTCAACTTAAGTAAAAAAAAAACCAGAAGTTTTTTGTATTAAAGGTGTATAAAATGTATATGTTTCTATAATCTATATTAAATATGCTTCTTTACAATATTTTTTATTATTTGAAATAAAGGATATATATTAGTTATATGACGTACTAAAAAAATAAAAATAAAATTGTGTTTTTCCTCGCGGCACAACTTTTTTTTTAATACGAAATTATACCTTTTTAATATCAGAAATAATTCTGCATGTCTGTTTTACACGGAAACGATACCAAACAACCCCTAGCAGTCTTAACCAGAGAGTAATAACATATTGCACGGGACCCCTGATTTTGACGTGAAGGTCCAAAAATTTTACAGACCGCCAATACTAAAAAATATTCATCTTTGCTCACACTATCCATGGTCAAAAATTCACAACTTTTTCTCGATGCGCACAATTTTTTTCGCATTTGTACTGAGACAAAACCCTACTAATTTTATATCTTAAAATAAAGAATTTTATTTTTTCCTTATATGGGAAACTGGATATCTCTTGATTCAAATAGGTTTCTTTGGTTGAAGAGATTTTTTCTATCTGTGTAGACGACTAAGGGGTTGAGGGAGGAGCGGGCAGGGGGTGCGATTAGGGCACCCGTTGTAAAACCTTGGTATTCACGCCCCCTGCCCGCTCCTGCCTCAACCCCTTAGTCGTCTAGCCTTCAAAATGTCAAGCTTGCGGGCTAATAACCAGTTGTATGGAGTGAGAACTCTATAAGGCTTATTATTTCTCTATGGCATTATTTACGAAGACTTGCGGTCGCTTGTTCCTCTAATGTACTTGTAAAAGTTGTAAAGTACCACGCTATACCACTCTTTTGTCTCCCGAGTCCCGACCGAGCGGAGACGCTTACGCATCCAGAGTGAGAGGTTTGTTGTTTATCTTCCGATTTGGTTGAATTATAGGCAGGCTGATACATCAGGGATGGTAGACAGATTTAGGGCCGGTTGCACCAAACCGTCTGTTAACGTCAACGTCATCGTTAAAAAAAACTTGTATGAAAAGTTTGACAGCTTTCTATGGGATAATAGCGCCGTCGCCATATTTAACGTTGATGGGTCCGTTAATGGTGCGTGGTGCATCCCATCCTTAACTGCTACAATTTTATCGGATGTTATACATTTTCGAACGAGCGGAGCGTAAGCGAAGCGAGTTCTTACAAACAACTTCTGGCTACTTGGACGTTTCGGCATGTCGATGGCTTTTGACTTTGCGAGTTTGTTCAACGATAACTTGAGTAGCGTTTTCTTGATGCTTATGAAATTAGTTGAGGTTGTAGCAGAGATACATGTAATTTGGGAGTTCGTATATGAGCAGGATCGATCAAGAGGTTATGGAACTAGAAGTCGCGAAAAAATTATCATATGGGTCTTGTATTTATTAAGTTACGTTATCACATGTTACCCCTCAAATTATTATAGTGGACTGCTAGTACTTACATTAATTTGAGTTTCACGCAACTGATGAGTGGTTGGTATGCTGATATGCTCCATCTATCTGTGCCATCTATGTGGTGAACCTCTTAAGCCTTTTCGGAACATAGTGGTACAACGGAAAAGCCTAACGTAAATGGCTCATTAAATAACTCGTTGGCTCTTAAGTTATGAGTGTTATGATTTATGTTGTAAAAGTCTGATGGCGTGTTCTTTTACTTGGATTTCTGGATTGTTGGTTCAGATGTACAGTCGGCAACAGATGTAGCTTAGCGAGCAAGGTATTATGCTCTTGGCACGACTGTACACTGAAAAAAATAATTTTTTACCAGCAACCAAACTTCGTCTACTAGTAGCTTAAGTTTTGGGACTCCAAAACTAGGGCTTTTATTACCTACCAAAATGTTTTGTTCTTTATGAGCAGTTAAATTTAATTGATTCCCTACCGTTGGGTAGGTAATTAGGTATTAATGAAATAGCCGAAGTAGTTCGCTTGTCCTGTTTTTTGTGTCCGTGTTGTGTTGTGTAATGTTGGATAATGTTTATATGAAATTGTATACTTTGAAACGACCAGGGCCAGATATCCTGTGCGACAGTAGTTTTGGAACGAACACGTGATCACCGAAAGGTCTTAAGTTACTTTTGCTCTCGTATATGACATTAAGTTTTTAGAACATACTTCGGTTTTCCAACGGGCTCTGTCTGTTTCGCTTGCTTGGTCAGAAAAGCCAGTATTCACGACTTCTGATACTTGCTCTGTAAGCATACCACCCGCGTCGATAACAGCAGTAGCCCCTTTTCCTTTCATCAACACAGTATTCAGTTCTTTGAACGTGACCGCGTTTTAGCATTGTCATCGGAACTGCACAAGTGAATAATATCCAACATGTATATCCATGTCGATCAATAACTTGGAAATAGAACGATTTTGACAAAAAACAACGTTGATTAAATTTTTTCCGAAGGAGAGATGTAAAAGTACAAAGTTACAAACTTTTGTTGTTAAATATATGATATGAACATTTTACACCTAATGTGAAATTTATCGAACGAGCGGAGTGTGAGCGAAGCGAAGTTCTTACAAACAACTTCAGCCTTTTGTTTTGAGCATTTATTCAGCTATAATTTATAATTTTGGTAAGGTTTTTCTGATATTTATGAAATTTGTTGGGGTTGTAGCAGAGAGCAGAGACGCTTGACAGAAAACTTACATCCTAGCAGTGGCGGTGGGTCAAAGTTTTCTTAGGCAAGCCGGTGCTGAATTTGGCTTAAAATTTCTTCATGAGTTGTAGGAAAAGTGCCCCGCGCTGAAAACTAGAACCATTGACATTAGAAACTTGAAATTCATGAAGAAAATTGAAAAAAAAGTGTTTTATCGATTTTCGCGCGAACCAAGCCACGTGCGAAGGCTAGTATTGGTTGTTGGATAACTTGGATACTAAAAGCTTATAAAAGCTCCGTGACATTTTTACCACCGTGAGTGCTTCCATAACGATATATACCTATCCTATGTAATGTTATTTATGTACGTTGATGTTCGACTGATCGAGTTCCTCCCTCAATTCAAAGTAATTTAACTTTGTTATGAAGTGCTCACTTCATTTGATTCTATGCATAGAACTTACTCAAATTAGAATCCAGTATAATATATTCTTCAGTGGAACGGAACTTTCTTTTTATGTATTCGAAATTTTGACGATGACACTTAGTAAAATAAATCTTTATAACTTGAACCTAACAACGATTCGATGACTGTTTCGTAAGTTGAAATGTTGTCTAAGAATCCTGCCACTTGAAGTCACCCACAAGTCACCTGGACAATAATAATGAATCGCTGATACTTCATGCACAAGAATTAGTTCAGTAGTTTAGGAGCTACGGCTGTATATTTATACAAGACAAAAAACCAAAAAGGCAAAATCCTTGTAGTCGGGTGAAAATCAATATCACTAAGTGGGCCCTAAGGAAGACCAGCGCTAGCTTACATTCTAGCTACCATTTTGCTGAGCAGGGTCCATTTCGTGATGGTGCACCAATACGTTTTTCATTTGTTGGCCTGTAAATTTGCATGTAATAATTTGCATGAATCTTAAATAGCTAAGGAAATTATTTCGTCATTCAAGCTAAGACAGAGACAGGCGGAATTGCACAAACAAACCGAAAAAAAGTATTTTTCAGCAACTTAATCCAATTTTCATAAAAAGACACCAGATGTTCCGAACAAAACAGTATTGCTAAACTTTCATTTTTCATATTGCTTTAGTTGAGATGAAATTGGCATATGAAAGTTTCCACCGTTTCGTATGAACAGGCCATTTTGTATCAAAAACTTGGAAATTACATGTCTGAAGACAATTGGTTAAGTTTGGATAGGTAGCGTGAAAAACTTGATAGCTCGACGGCCTCTAGCCCCTAAACATCCTTTGTCTCTGTCTGACTTGGAGAACAAGTTAGCGATAGCGAATCAGTTTCAGGAAGTATACATAAAAAGAAGCTGCTCTTGAGTGACAAACGGTTTGTTGCGTCTGAAACTGAAGAAAAAATAGCAACGTTATGATGAAGGTAAATTTAATGTTTAATAAGTTTTAATGGATGGGTCTAGATTGGGTAGATGGTCTGACCCTTGACAAGGTTAATAAAACTATGGAAGGAAAAATCGAGAATAATCGAGAGCCATGGAGATAACCATGACAGCTGCACAACCTAGTGGTTACGATTGTCAGTAATGAGGGACCGACCAAGAAGTTTTAAAGGTTGCTATGGTGACAGGTGAAATAGTTTCAATATGTCTTGTTAAGCCTACGGTATTTCACATAGTACACGATTGGCTATCTGTTCCTGTCTTCAACGTCTCACAACATAACCTACATCACAAAGAAATATAATACCTATCGACAAATCCAATTGAAGACACGTAGGTTGATCTTAGTTGTCTGCCGACTATATTTGGCAAATGATCACTCGAGTCATTTCGCATATCCCTTGCGATTGGACATCCCCTCCTGTCTTCCACGGCTATAACATAATAACCCACATCACAAAAAATATATCACCTATTGACAAATCCAACTGAAGACACGTAGGTTGCTCTTAGTTGTATGCCGACTATATTTGGTAAATGATCACTGGAGCCCACTGTGTAGGCGTTCAAAACTCCAAGTGCTTCCTCTGTCTCAATAATCTACGGTTTCGACAGCAGTTTCAGTAGTCGTAAATTTAATGACGCAACCTTATCCGTCCAACATCGGTGTTCATTTAAATGTTCGCTAAGTTTTAATGGCTGGGGCTGTAGTGCGTGCTCGGTCAAATAGTTGCTTAAAATCTTCAATGCTGAAGAGGAATAAGTTGTGTGGTTAGACCGATTTGTGTAACATTCTGCTTATATATATATATTTTTTTTAGAAACGTTTTTTTTCTGGCGGTACGACGCTCGATTTCGGAGATCCGAAACAGACATTGTCTTGTCTCATGCGGATGTTAGTGTCAATATAAAATTTTGCAGCCCATATTGGGCAAGCTCGTCAACCGGCTCTCTCCTCAATACATAAGTCTGTGATAAGGGGCCCATTTCGCAAACAGTGTTAGACTGATACATTGCAGTTTGCCCCAGTGACACAATGTCCTCTATCCAGCCTATAATTACCATCCACCTAAACTACTCACCTTAAACTGAAGTGCACCGAACGATTAATTCAGACATGCAATGAGGCGCGGCCGAGTGTCAGCGTGGCCTTGAGGTTTACGTAACTAGATGACCTTCTACTCCCTGACCGAGTCGGAGGTTTAGGGAAACCAGATCCCTGAACCAGGGTCAGACTGGGCCGAATAGGCCCTGATCGCTCCACACAAGCCTGAGACCTGGAACTGGATCATCACGGGCCACAGCCCTGCAAGCTAGGTTTGTGAGGGCTCTCGTAGGATGGGGCTCGGCTGACTAACGCCACCTCGACTAGTTAGACCACCTACTACAGTAACTAACTGAAGTGCAATAAGCTGCGTATGTTTCAAGCTGCCGTAAGGCACTAAACGTTTAAGTTACGTAAGCAAAGATATCCCACCCTCTCGACTAGGATATTGGCGGCAGCGAGTGCCCAGAGCGAAACGCAGGATGTAGATACGTCCTTGTACGTATCTCGAGCTCATGTTACAATGGTTCCAACAACTCGCCTCTCGTTTGCGAAACTTCTAGTAATAATACACGGATACTAACATGCAAAAAGGTGTGCCGCAAGGGCGAGCGGTGGGCGTGCGATTTTTAATGCGAACCATTATAGCTTTTCAGGTGCTAATTTGTATTGTATCTGGTAAAATGGATCTGGTCATTCTTTTCAAGGACATGAAGGCCACAAGGAAATGTTTTGGGATATCAATCTTTAAAGTGCTGGCAATCCGCATGTAAGACCCTGAGTTGCACACGTGTAATAGCTTCATAGGTGTAGTCTGCTTGTTTCCCTACATTGTGGTATAAAACAATTGAATAAATGGAAGTTATTTACATTGCACACAAATGGGAACGCAGCACTGCTTTCCCATTTGCACTGCTCGACTACCTCGCTTATCTCTACTTCTCATTCTAACTCCTTGGGTCAGCATATTAAGCGAGGTCTCATACTCATACTCAATAAGATATTAGTCAATAAATCAATTGATTGTCTACTTAACGTGTCCATGACATTTTAACATGTAAATTGTAAACCCAAACCCACGCATTGGAAATAAGTAGTAGACAAGCAGTCTGGTATCCAAATACACTACGTAACTGCCGTGCTACGATTTCAGAGGAAATATACGACCGAGTAGCGGCACATCAGAAAAGAATCAAGAGCCGGGTAAATTAAGATTTATAAAGGACTCCAGTATATTGAAAATCGCTAACAAACCTGTGTCCTCGATAGGATTTTATGTTTCTGATGCGCAATAACTCTGATGTCATCCTTGTTTACAGTGATTACAATTTTATGACTTTTGTGTACTTTGGCTAATCCTGTAGCTTCACTGCCATGGTTGACTGAGTTAACTAACTTTTATAATTCCGTGGACGATTACGATATAGGCACGTTTTACCATCACAATAAAACAGGGGAGAGGGAGGACCAAAGATTTATTGTACAGTCGCCATCAGATATATCGGAGCGGCCAAAGTGGTCACAAATATTTGAACAACGCCTTTATTGTCAAGGTGATAAGGTGCTTGTTCAGATATTTTTGAGTACCGTGGCCGCTCAGATATATTTGTTGGCTACTATATACAGAGGCTTTTACTTTACCGTTAACGGTATGGAATTATCGTGGTTTATCACGTCGATATTAAAAACTCTTAATAAACTCTCTCTCTTAACTCTTTATAATCTCTTATTTTGTGTCACCTGCTTGATCCGCAATAGTAGTTTTTATACTCGGCGACTGTAATACTCGAATTGAGATTGTGGTGGCGGAACTACTAGCGCATACTTTTTGATAGAGCTTGTATGGTCGCATATTGTAGCATCCATAACAATCACAGAAAGGATTTCCATACAATATTGTGAAACTGTTGTCGGGCCCCGCATTGCGTGTCGCCGCCGGCACAATCCACCGGGAGATCGAACGTTACGAGATTACATAGAAGCAGTAGGTTGTGCACGGCTTTCGTCGAACTCAATTCTTACCGGCTTGCTTAAGCACTCGTATAAAAACTATTGTGTGCAACGGTACATAATAAGGGTTCTTAAAATTCTCGGGTCTGTTTTTACAAAATTCGGCTTCGCCTCATTTTGTAACTTCGACCCTCGAATCTTAAGTACCCTCATTATGTAACTGTTGCACAAAATACTATTATGTAACTGTTACGTAATAGGGGTCCTTAAAACACGAGTGTGGTTTTATGAAACGATCGAAGTGAGTTTCATAATAAGATCACACGAGTGTTTTAAGGCCTAATTACATACAGTTGCATACACTGCTCTATCTACATACATATTATAAACCCGAAATGATGATTGAATGACTGCAATTGCACGGATTGCACGCCATCGCCATGACCAACTCGATTGTGTCGGCGGTGGTCGGGCGGCGCATGCCCGCACCCGGATTTTCATAATGATGTCGAATTTTTGCTTATTATTTGATAATAATAACATCGTTACAGATAATACATTTGTTCTAACTACTAATTTTTACTTTAAGAAGACGTTCGAAATTTGAACGTAATTAAGGTATCGGTTACCGATACTAAAATGTAAACATTAAGATGCAGCCACAGATACTCATATCTAAATATAGGGCGTTTGCTCATCGATCCTGACCATAAAATAGACATATTAAGGTATGGATGTAGATAAAATATCGTCCACGTCCACGGTTAATCATCCTACAGACAATATGGAGCATGATTGAAAAATCTCTTCTTCAACTATTCAGAGATGACTCATTATTCATGGGGTCTAATACCCTCGATTGCTGCAAATACGGCTATACGGTGATTCGCACTGGTTCCGATTTGATATGGAACTCCTCAATAATGGGCCAAAACAATGATATATAACAATGACCTAATCCATGCGTGACTACAGACGATCATGGCCGACGTGTAACATTATATGACGATGTCATTTGTAACAGGTGCAGCCTACAGGAACTACTCGTATGTTCTCGCAGTATTTCTGATAGAGTGGGCGCCGGGCAGTAAGGGCCGCCACCGACTATCAGTCCGCCTGACGATATCGGCCTGTCAGTTGTTCGGAGCCGGCAAATTTTTGTTTTAACTGACTGGCCGAGATCGTCAGTCGGACTGCAGGCGGACTGATAGTCGGTGGCCGGCTTAACCTTTTCGACGCCATGTCAAACGCAAAACCTACCACTCAGACGCCACGACATCTAAATATCAAAAATGAAGTTAAACTTTATGCGTGTGCATGTAGGTCTATTTTGCTCTGTGGTCGGTGACCGATATATCGGTCTTTGGCGTTGGACCTGTGGTGCCGATATATACGTCTTTGGCGTAGAAAAGGTTAATAGTCTTGCTTGCACCCGGTTTCTATTAGTTTTTGCTGGTGTCAAACTCATTGCAGGCGCAAAACTACGTTAAATCGGGGTTTTCCCCGTGTATACATACATGTTAGATTTCATGACTACTATGAAACAATTAAATTAATCAATATTGAAGTAGCCAATTCAAAGAATCCAACTTTACTATAGTAAAGTTGGATTCTTTGAACTAATATAGGTAAGTAACTAATGTAGTAATCATATAAGTATGCACGCCAAAGTGGTACGGAAAAAGGGGTCCCTTTTTCCGAAGAGTGCCGAGCTAGTGCTGGTTGTATTTCGCTGTATTATATGACTTCAATAGTTGTATCACATGACAACTTCACGCGCCTTCCTATTTCGAGTATCGAGAGCTTCACTCTGATCAAAATATTCCACTTTTCGTTGGATATTTGTATGGAAAATCGCTAGTTACAACTTGTTTCAAGCTACAGCTACACCGTAGCAAGTACGGAACAGGGTGATTATAGCTTTGTAACCCTATTCCAAGTATAGAGATGCTTCTCTCTGGTCAAAACATTCCACTTTTATTTGGATATTTGTATGGAAAGTCGCTAGCCCGCTACAACTTGTTCCAAGGCGCTATGGCTACACCGTAGCAAGTGCAGAACAGGGCAATTATAGCTTTATAACCCTTCTGTTACACTACATGCAACCAATGCGGGTTTCTTTGCTTCACTTTTTACACGTCTGTAGAACTTTAAAGTCAATTTAGATGTTTTTGTTTTAACTTTTCAGTATTCCGAGTGCTATTAAAGTGTCCCTCAACAAAGTCCTAGAGTCCTATTGTACTGAACTATACCCAGATTTTAATAAGTTAGACCTGTATAGTATAAAGTGACATTCCTAACTCCTAGCGATCGTTATAAAAAATGTCAAATCCATATACTGTCGTAAGTCTCTAAAAGACGAGAAGACAGCAATCATTCTACAAATATATACTCACCTGAACAACAAAGTAAAAAGCATGAACCCCGAGACATTTAATCCGCCTTCCTACATAACATGTATGTTATGCACGGCATACATATACATACGTTATTACATCACCCGACATGCAAGCCTTATAACCGGACCGCCCTTATCGCGTGGGCGGGCTATTTCAGTCGTACTTATAGACGGGTTAATGATGTAGACTGCTAATCTCCATATTTTGCTTAATATGTACTTCCAAAACTAAACACTACAGTACAAATACTAAACTAAATTAAAGCTCAAGTCTAAACTAGGCCCTTGCGGCATTGTACCACGGATGCTGGCTGCAGGCGGCATTTCCTCGTTGTATCGCAATGCTGACACGCTGTGCGAGGAAACCGCCAGCTCTTTGGTCACCAGTTACATCAACCAGACGCTTCGCGATTTCTAATTCAGACCAGTGGCGTAGCTAGGGGGGCGGCCCTCACCGGGTGTCACCCACGTAGGGGTGACACCCGTGCGGATTCAGGTGACTTTCAGGCAACCGCGTTTCAAATCGACAATGGCAGCACCCCCCCCCCCCTCCCCGTGATTGATTTTGAGGTGACGCTAATAGGTATACCGGTTGACACCCATGCTAGCTACGCCACTGATTTAGACACACAAGTAACAAGTTAACAACACCACACAACAACAGGAACAGTACCACTCTGTGCGGAAAGGAGTTGTAGAATGAATTCGCTCCCATATAATCTGCCCTCTCCGTACGATTTTTTTAAGGCGTAAGAACCTCACAACTTTTCGTCCAAATCTATATTATAAAAGATAGCATTTTGGTGGAGGAATAGTTTACAAATCTGCATCGAAAAATCCCTAGGTAATCCGAATCCAGACTTGTTTATGAAAAAAAGTTATTGGGAAGCTACTTATCAGTGGCGGCGTGTCCATAGAACACGATTCCTGTCGGCTTGCCTAATTTTCAGGCACCTGAGCAGTTTTCCTACAGCTCATGAAGAAATTCTAGGCCAAATTAAGCTCCGGCTTGCTTAAGAAAAGTTCTCACCTGCCGCCACTGGTACTTATTATTTAATTTAATGCAACTAGCAGTCTTTACCTTATACAGGTCTTTGGTGTTAGGTATTTCACGCGAATAAGTTACTATTCCAACTCAAGTAGGTGTTGCCTTGACCTTCTGAAAGACACTTGCCGTATATTTTCGCGTGATTTTATGCACTTGACTCTACTTGAAAACTGTTTTCTAAAGAAAGTTTTTTCATCGACAAGTCTTAAGTAATATAAAATTTGGCATACACGGGAGGATAGGGATACGAGACCTGGAATCCGTTTTGACGCCTAGGAGTTCTTTAAAAATGCGCTGGAATAAGACCTTAATCCAATACTTTAAAAAAGCATTTAAATAAGACCTACTATAATTAAATTATAATCTTTAAGTGGTAAAAATTTAAGTCATACCTACGCAAACACAACTACTTCAACTACATACAGTCCGTGAGCTCTAAAAAGAACCTTCGGGTTTTAGAAAGAGACGTCGGGTATCAATCAACAATGACACATGAAAAAGCATCATCGCCGATTCCCGAAGGTTCTTCTTAAAACACACGATTGTACATACATAGGTAAAATGGGTGAATCAACTTTACCTATCTTTTACGCTACAAAAACTTATCAAACGACTTAAGGATGATATTAATTACGAAGCTTATAATTACAGTTCCAAATTAACCGATCACACCTATGAAATACATCAAATAAAAATACATTTCAAATAAAATCGGTAACGAACGACGGAGAAAATGCACATTTTTCATACAAAACCTGGGGACAACGTGCTTTCCTGCATTACCAAACCATACATAAATAATTTAAAAAAATATATACTTAAGTTCTTTCGTAAACTTAAACATTGAAGTGTTGGCTTGGTTGGTTGTCTGACTTAACGAACATGTAGACGGAATTGTAGACAATCTATTCGTTTCTCTAATATTTGATATTTAGTGGAAGATGTCGAAAAATGGCCCTTTTTTAAAAGTTGATTCACCCGAATACCCCACCTTTATTTACCTACGTGTGGTAATTGGAACACAGGAACAGGCCCGCAGGGACTAAGTTGACCCTGCCCTACAATCATTCACGATTCGTTTTGATGTCGCAATCAGTTTTATTCGTTATAAGCTTTAGTCAGTATGTCTATTTTGTCCGTAAGGGGGCCCACCGTCTATCAGTCCACCTGACGATATCGGCCTGCCAGTTAGAACAAAAATTTGACAAAAATATGTGACACGCTCTTATGCTTAGAGCTGTAAACCAATCGGAGTA
Source organism: Pammene fasciana (assembly GCA_911728535.1). Lineage (NCBI taxonomy): Eukaryota > Metazoa > Arthropoda > Insecta > Lepidoptera > Tortricidae > Pammene > Pammene fasciana. Next base: position 6,836,601 of record OU452295.1, read on the forward strand.
GCCATTGTCAGGCGTTCCCCTCTGCCGAATGAGTATGACCAGTGGTCATACTCATTGTATGGACTGACGTTTATTTGACGTGGCTATTTTGACGTTTCGCATACATTTGACGTTCCCCTCCCCCGCAAAAAACGGCAGACTTTTTCCGATAGAAATGAGAGCGCGTCTCGCATCCGGTTGGTTTAATAATCAAAGCTTTTATGACCCTACAATTTAATCCTACAAATACCAGCCAGTCACATATTTTTGCGGCCTTTGTGTAGAAAGATACTGTACAGTCGCCATCAAATATATCGGAGCGGCCAGGCTACTCAAAATATATGAACATGCACTTAATCGCCTTGACAATAGAGGCTTTCATATAGTTGTGACCACCTTGGCCGCTCCGATATATCCGACTGTGCAGGCAAAAATATATTGGTAGAAACTTGTTATTTTTTTTTATGGACCACTCAAACAAACTCCCGTTTCCAAACTTCGTTAAAATTACAGTTTCGTGTTATTTCATCCACTAGTTATTGTTTGCTTGTTTTAACTTTCGCACTTCGAGTATCCAGTACTCATAACTTTCCTGGAATACCCTGGAGCTAGCCCTATCTGAATATTTATTGCCGAATATAAACATTCTAGACCCGAGTTAGGTCTTGTCGTAAATATGGGAATCCAATAACGATAAATCACTTCAGGATCGCAAATATATTTAAAAAAGGATAACAGCTTTGTGACATGCGAAATATAATCCAATTTTATGTCCAAACATCATGAATAGGATATACAGGGTGACTATTTATTTATATCAAACGTATTGCGAAGCAGTCAGATTTGGATTTTATTTTTATTTTTCATTTTATTAATATAGGCAGGTACATGTCTGTCTCTCAAACTGTTTTGATATGCCTTCTTTAAGAACTACGCATTATTGTATATAGTATCTTTAATGTATTAGTATTACTGTTTTGAAAAAATAAATCCCGCCGAGTTTCTTGCCGGTATTAAGTAATACTTCTCGGGTCAGAGGTGTAGGGTTAGAACCGGTGGTAGTTTCTTTTTCTCTCTGACGTTCATAAGTGCATTGTAATGTGCCTAAATTGAAGAAAAATATCTTTTATCTTTTTTAATCTTTTTAACCGAATTAAGTTGATTCCTTTTGATAACCTAAGTTGTGATAGGGGGCCTTACGCCAAATGATGCATTTAAAAAAGTGTCACAATGGTTTTACATCGGGCATGAAATCAAACTTCCTGAAATATCAAGGTAAAAACAGGACCAATCGTTTTGGCATTTTCATTTACTTTTGTTTTAAATCCACGAAAATATATGTATAATGGAAGTTGAAATGTCGCAGTCTCACAGTCCTTGTTTAAGGTCAACTCGGCGAAGATTGTATAGCAAGAATTCACACGACAATTCTTCATAGCTACGAGGATGGCAACACAATTTACGAAATAGTAAAACAGTCCTAGAACTGTTCTAACTATTAACTTCACGGTAACTTCAAATGCTAGTGACATATCGTTTTGCCATTAGAGTTTATAAAGAGTAGCTGTTTTAGTTATTACACTACACTATTAAATTTGTACGCGATAAACTGCTTCAAAAATCATAGTTTTGAGTGGAATAGCTACGCATAATCGCTAGAACTATTTAGGTACTAATTTAATCCTGAATGTGTCTCTTTCCTTTCTACTGTTATGACCTTTCTTGTAATTGCCTGGCTTAATAAGGTATTTTTATTCTTCAAGATTATTTTCACAGTGAAATAGTAATGCTTAGTTAGTTGTCTATTTGCAGTAAAAAAGATACGGCCATACATTTTATTTCTTCAATACCCATTTCACGTGGAACAATATAGGTAATAAAAAAAGAACTGCAGTGATTTTGCTTGCACGAGACAAGAGAATGTGATGTGTACTTTAAGTCTAAGTTAACGGTCTCTCATAGAATTTATGCGTCTGCAAAATCTACACACATACCCAAGGATACCAGTGGGTTCTATACAAGGTGACCCGATCGCATTGTTTTATTTTTACACGGCTTCAATAAACCTAGGTACTCAATGTCAGTACCAGATTCGCTTTATTCTACACAATTTTATTTTAGAGTATTTCGGAAACCTGAGAATTTCTCTTAGAGACCAATTACGGACCGTAACAGTGTAATTTTCGCTAAATTAAATAAAAACTACTTCAGGCCTCCCGCCATACAAATTTAGCTTTCCTAAGGACCATTGTTGGAAATGTGATTGATTGTAACAGTTGCCTTCCCCATTACATACAGTCGCCATCAAATATATCGGAGCAGCCACGGTACTCAAAAATATCTAAACATGCACTTTATCGCTTTGACAATAGAGGCGCTGTTCAGATATTTGTGACCACCTCGGCCGCTCCGGTATATCTGATAGCGATTGTACATATTAGTCAATAAACAGTATCAAGTGATTAATTAAATAAACCTGCGATATCAGCCTTTTTTAGACATCCAATTATTCAATTACTGAATTTTCCTGCCAACTCGACGCTCCGATTACAAAATTGTCCAATTAGTTCCAATTTATCCAAGCGATATTCTTCGAAGGTACATTTTCGCGAGTTATAGGTGCTATTATTCCACCTTGTAATTCGTTTGGGTCAAGGCCTGGCCCCACCTGTGTATTCCTGTTGTAATAACGGCCATAAAGCCCGTCACAGACGGAGCTATAATATTTATGAATATACCGTAAGATACCGAGTTACATATTATCGTATAGCTCGGCACCCCACACGGCAAAGATATGAAAAGAGAGAAAGATATATCGGTTGTGCGTCACGCCAGAGAAGGAAGGCAATATACCCAAAATATATCCTAATATATCGAGATATATCGAGCATATTATAGCTCTGTGTGTGGACTCTGTCAAAGAGTACGTAAAATATATCGTAAGATGCCGAGCTATGATATATATTATAGCTCCGTCTGTGACGGGCTTAAAGCGTACTCGTAGCCAGGCGCGGCTACAAGAGGGGGGGGGGGGGCACAGAGGCTATTGACCCCCCCCCCCCTCCTGATACGCAAGTTTTGTATATTAGGGGGCCATAATTGCAGACCGTAAGATTTTTTGTGTAGGAAAGTGCCCCCCCTGAAGGAACGAAATCCTAGATCCGCGCCTGTACGTAGCGTATGTATTTTATATTAAGAATATATTTTCAAAATTGTATTCGATAGGAAAAATCATTGAATGTGACTTTTTTTCAATAAGGTTTAATAATGGAAGATAATACATGGGTGCTAGCTTGTTTCATCGTACATCGTTCATCGTTCATCGTACTACTTACGTAGGTAGGAGTCGAAAATTCGAGGTATACCTAAATGTCAGTCTGAATCCTTGAAATATGTCTAGGCATAAACCATTGGGGAACCTTCTCAAGTGGTGCTACTTATGGCCCATTACAGTGGAAACATGAAATTGATTGGTTGGGATTCGTTTCTCGGTTTTACTGTTTTTCATTTGTCTGAGGACTCTCGATATACCCATATTTTTTGTGACAAGACGCTTTGTTTTTTCCTTGAGTTTATTTTAGTCTTAATCGTAATCTATACATATTATAAGATGAAATCTGTTCGGGAACTACGCAGAAACTACTGCGCAGAATTTTATGAAATTTTGTATAGTAACAGTTTATACCCCAGAGCAATATTTAGGCTAGTTTTTCCTACAACTAGGCAACGCCGCGGGAACAGCTATTTATGAATGTAAATTAATACCACCTCAATTTTATAGTCGAAGCTTGTAGACTAAATCTAAACGACAAAATGGCTTACAAGATTGCATGGTTCATTTAAAAGTATTCGAGTATACATACAAATCCTTCCTAGATTACTTAATATTATTTTAGCAAACCTTGAGCTAACGCAGCCTCGCTCGACTAGCCATAAATAATAATTTATTATGTAACTAGGTCTAATAACTCAAAACTTGGGAACTAAAGCCGTGTTCACGGCATGTAATCCGTTTTGTATTATTTACGCTAACGTGAGCAGGTGGTAGTAGGATTATTTACGGTTGACTGGACGGCTGTTTCATTGTCAGATACTTTGCACTATCATTTGTCATACTATATCACACGTTTAAGCCTATAGTCCACTATGGCGCTAAGATACTAAATGTGAAATGAAGGTGTTCGGTCACCGTATCCTCGACCTGTCCAGGCCAGGCCTGTAACTGTGAGGTACTTCGTTCGTTCTTTCGTCTATTTGCATCATTGTCTTTCAAATATGCATGAGCGATAGGGAGGGAGATAACGAAATTTCTATTTTCGACGTTCGCGGTAGGCCCGTATTTCTTTTACGATGAATAATAGATAGATAGGACGAGATCATTCTTTATCAATTTTCCCGATCGCTTCGAAGCCACACCTAACCCTCGATTACCTCGGTTTCCCTATTGAAATGTCTTAACGATAGAGTTCACAATAGCTTGGTCGCATTCTAAAAACACTTGATAGGATAACCTGATTAGGGTTTTTCGATTCGGTAAGCGCATACCTTTGGGTAAGCCAATGATGTGCTTACCGAGTTGATAGGGTTTGTAAAAACAACCGTATCAAATACCCTATCTAAAACCCCTTTATTGGTAACCGGTTCCGGTCCCTGATTTGATCCTAATAACAAACCCAACTCCTTTCTTTCCAGATAGACTCTACTTCGCAACTCTCAAAACGGGCTACAAACCCAAGCCCACCAGAAACAGCAAGTACTTCCACATAGAAGATGACATCCAATACGAGAACTTCTACTTCGACTTTGGACCTTATCACCTGTGCCACTTGTACCAGTTTTGCAACAAGCTCACCGAGGAATTGGAGAAAAATCCGAAGAAAAAAATCGTGTTTTATACGAGCAACAATGAGACGCTTCGGCTCAACGCCGCTTACCTTATTGGGAGCTATCAGGTAAATTTTAAATTCAGCTTTTTCCTTTTTTACAATTTATTTAAGTAGCATTAAACCGAACAGATTGCATATAATACAGAAAACAATCAAGCCATCTAGTGCCTGAGGGCGCATTCGAACCGGTGATTTCAGTTTTCGCTACAAACGTCATATACCTAGAGGTATATATAGCTTAGAGGCCATCCAGCCAACGCGGTTTATCAGTTATGTTTTTCTTATTGCTATTAGATCAAACCCGCCTTTTATTGTCTAGTACTGTAAGGTAGCTTTCCCTGGCTTTTATTTTAATAAATTCGTTAAGTGAGCAATAAAAACATGCTATAAGTACACATTTGTGACGTGAAAGTAGTCCTTTTGTTAAGTGTAATTTCTTGCTTTATTGCGTGTGAATGAATCCACTTTCTGTAACTGTCATAACAAATTATGTAAATGAAAAGGTTGCTACGAAGAATTTTTTAGCGTTCAAGTTACATATACACACGTTATACACATAAATGTGATCTTAGATTTAAACTACTAAACGTGCTGGAAACGTCAAATTTTAGCCAATTCGACGATTCAAAAATAGTTATGATGTTTCTTTCGGCAGCCTGCTGAGTGACCTAAATAACTTAGATTAAATTATTATTAGGCATATTCTTCAAACGATAAAAGGGGTATTAAATTATTATTAAAAACTAGCAGCGAGTTATAATAGTGTGACAAAATTAACACATTTTATCAATTAAGAGAAATCAAACCTGATCAGTCAGTCAGATACTAGACCGTGACCGTGGCAACTTGACAAGGGATCTCTCATTAGTTTCAATAAATATTGAAAACCCAATTGCCAACGTACATTAGACCTTCAACCGAACAAAACAGGGTTTTCAATTTTCATCCTATTGACCAGCAGGCTTATAACCAATTCCAATAAAAATTGAGCTTTAAAGTAAGTAATTAAGTCTGAAAATCTATTGGTTCGTAAAAATGTCACGTGCCTTACCCATACCATCAGGTTCTCTCGTTTCGCTATTTATTGGATAATGGAAGCGCGTGGGAATGCATTGTTGTTGACAATTACATTCACGTTTGATAAATGACGAAAAGTATCGGTTTTTTATATAGACATACGTCTTTTTAGGGTTGAAAGGCCATCCTTCGAAGGTCTAGTCTATTTTGGCTTTGAACATGAAGGATTTTTACTCAATTAAATTGCGATGCGCTTCATTAACGTGTGTACCAGTTGGTGTGAACTCATTTGTTGAAATGGACCGTTTATTGAATGTATTAATGTGCAGTTTTATAGTTACACGTACATGCAAAATGTTTAATGTACTTTTAATGTGATGATAGTAAATAGGTACATACTGTTGTTTTATGTGTTATTCTAGTTCAAACTAGCCTTATAAATAAATATAGCACTTTATAGTCAATATCTCCTCTCTGGTTACACTTACTAGCAACTCAGTTTGATTTGATCAACATCAATCCTCCTCAAAAAATTTGGTTCAATTAGTTTCACATTTTTTTAAAAACAATAATGTTGTTTTCATAATTTCCAGATAATATACCAAAACGGGTCCCCCGGCGCGGTCTACAAGCAGCTAACAGACGGATCAGATTGGTCCCTCCTAAACTTCCGCGATGCCTCCGGGGGCCCTCCTCTCTTCGACATATCTTTGCTTGACGTGCTGCATGGCATGAAGGTGGCCCATGACGCCGGGTTCTTCCATTTTGAGCATTTTGATGCGGACCAGTATCTGTTCTATGAGGTGAGTTACAGTTTGGTGCCGTGGCCAGGATTATTACTACCATATTAGTTGGTTTGAAGTGACTTTGAAATCTTTGAATGCTGCTTCCATAAATGATGATATGTGTATAAAACTTTACGATATGTATGTTATATGTATGGACGATATTCGGAAGATTGCGGGTTACTTCTGGATGAGATTAGGTCAGGACCGGGACAAATGGCGTACTCGAAGAGAGGCCTATGCTCAGCATTGGGCGACAAATGGCTAAAATGATGATGATGATTTTATATGTCAATCTTTAAATTATTGATCTAGTTCTGCTGTTTTACAGCTCTACTGAACTCAAGTAATCTGATCATAAAATTACCTAACGATTTAATAATTGACGTGTAAATTAAAGCGTGATTAAAAATGACCTAAAATAAAATATTTAAACACTAAAAACACTGTACATATTTAGGATAGAAAAGTTCTTACTGCATATTTAGGAGGCCGCGTATTAGGATCTGATGCATGTCAGTATTGCACATTTCTATCTCATTTAATTTTATATAATCGTATCGAATGTAAAACAAGAATGTTTCTATTTAAACGCCGTACATACAGTAGGTAATCAAACAAAGCTCACCGTTGTACGAAAATGTTTAGAATATCTGCGATAAGGTCGGATGTGGTCGCTCAGATTATAATCTTCCAAGTTATTAGAACATGTGAGTCATAGTTAAGAATGTTTATTTAGCAAACTCTTGCGAATTTTCTGTACTTACATGCGATAATGTTAGGAGAGGCATCGTCGGTATACAAATACAGACAATATACATGTATAGTTTCATTTACACATGCGGGCAATAGTAGGTTAAGAAGGTACATACTAATACTAATACATGATATAAATAAATACACGAGCGTTCAAACGTTTTAGAAGATTTTCTATTGTAATCTCACGTACCACCACCACGAATGACCATTTTTTGTAAAATCAAAGTTGTCTTTAATATTTGTGACGTTTTCAAGCAAAATGTACGTCATCGTCGGTTGTTATTATACTTTCTTCTTTCTTTCTTATGTACCTTTTACTTTTACACACACATTTATTGTTCGGTATAACATCCTTCGACAAACTTATTTTTTACTAAGACAGATTTACTATAAAAGTTGTCATAAATATGATAGTAGAAAAAGTAGGTACGCAGTTGTCTTTATCAGGATTTTCCTTAGCAACCCGTTAGTCATCTGCCGTCAACAAAGAAAAAATTGCCAAGACAAATGAAATTATGGTCTGCCAAAATTAAAATATCAAACCTAACCTTTAATTCCCTTTCCAGAAAGTTGAAAACGGCGACCTAAACTGGATAGTCCCCGGCAAAATGCTGGCTTTTTCCGGTCCGCACCACCGCTCTCGTCTAGACCGCGGCTACCCCCTCCACAGTCCCGAGCACTACCACGATTATTTCCGTCGTCACAACGTCACGACCATCGTACGACTCAATAAGAAGTCGTACGATGCCAGGCAGTTCACGGCACATGGGTTTGAGCATAGGGAACTGTTCTTTGTGGATGGTTCGGTGCCTTCGGACCTGATTGTAAATCGGTTTATAAGGATATCGGAGGCGGCGAAGGGGGCTGTTGCTGTGCATTGTAAAGGTTAGTTTTGTGAATGTAGTCTATAGTAGAATACTGTAGCAGTCAGAAAGATGACTTAGGTACTAATTAAAAAAACAAGCAAAGAATTTAAAAGTAGTTTATGCCCCGTGGGTGACAAAGCAGCCACTCACACAAATGAGAACTTTATGGTTGTGATGTTACTTTATGGCTATGACGTAACTTTATACCGGATATTGCCATTTTCATTTCTTTAGTACGATAACGAATGAAAGTTTTATCTTGTTGGTTCGACATTGTAGTTAATTAAATATTACGGCACTGTGACTAGAGTTTTTTTGACAGCAGCTATCAAAATCTATTAATAAAAAAAAATGTGGTCAAGGACTTCTGTTCGTAACGCAGGGTAGTTTGGACGTCTTGAGATATTTTTTTATTTTTTGCTCATTTAAGTAGTTCAGTGTGTAATATTGATAGCTTATTGTGCGGTGATCTAATAAAAGTGTGCAGCTAATGAAGAATTAGTCTCAAAACGCGTGTAAACTCTCTGTAGTTTAATGGACAGTTGTCCTGGCATGGCCGCCACGTGTTGTTTGTAAGGAACAGCTATCACCCTTACAAAGAGCAAGGCTGAAACCGAACAACGTTTCCTATATTTATTTAACAAATAAAATGTGATTAACGTCGTCAACTTGTACTTGTCATTGGCAGAATTCCCATTGCTCATGTGCAAAGGGAGAAAGCCATTTATATAAAAAAAAAGTGGTCAAACATGATATGATGTTAAGATTACTGGTTATGACGGTGCTACCACCTGGTGATAAAATCGATTGTAGAATTCATTAGGCGAAATTAATTACACTGCTACATTAGATCGCGTCCATTGCGAGCGCGGAGTTCTGGTCAAAAGGTCAAAAGGAGTTCCTCAGAATCGCCGAAACACCACGTTTCGGCGGTTCTGGGGAACTCTCTCAAATTCTACAGCAAACCGTAATGTCGCCAAAATGATAGGTTATAGATTAATTTTATGTTACTAGTATGTATGCTAATTTTATAAAGGTGTTTATCTATGGGACGCTAGTTGCCTGAAAATTAAAATATTTCATTTCATTAGATTAAGAGGTCAGTATTAAAACAATTTGTAATCTGCTAAATTGTTTTTCGTCTTATATTGATTGAAAAAGCAAGGTAGACGACATTCAGAAGGTTACGAGTCACTTCTGTATGAGACTGGCTTAGGACCGGGACAAGTGGTGTACAGGAAGAGAAGCTTATGCTCAGTAGTGGGCGGTAAAAGGCTGTAATCGTCTAATGAAATGTTTACTAATAATTATTATTGCCTTACAGCGGGCCTAGGCCGAACGGGTACCTTGATCGCATGCTACATGATGAAGCATCATGGCTTCACAGCACGGGAGGCCATCGCGTGGCTGCGAGTGTGCCGGCCCGGCTCCGTGATCGGCCACCAGCAGTGGTTCCTCGAGAAGTGAGTACCACGTGCGGCAACAGCCAACTTGCAGGTACTGCTACATGTAGTACCACGGCTTCACGGCACGAGAGAGGCCATCGCGTGGGTGCGAGTGTGCCGGCCCGGCCCCGTCATCGGCCACCAGCAGTGGTTCCTCGAGAAGGGAGTTCTCGTAATAAATTAATTTTGCAGGTCACGGTAATATTATGGCCGTCATTTTCGTCAACAGTAGGCAGCGTATGCGAGGTGCCGCCAGATTACTCGATTGTGCGTACTTCACTATCGTGCTTTGTATGGCCTATATAGGTTAAGGCTGTTTACTCTGGCGACGAGAACTTTTTCAAAGACAAAACACTCTCGTCCAAGGGAAAAAACGCTCGCTGTTATGCTTCTCACCTATCGTCGACGGTACACCGCTGCATATGAGTTCCGGATTGATAGCATTAGACTGAATTATGTTTTTGTTTACCACGTACGCATGAATGGCTGTGTTACTGTGATGAAAGTTTCATGTGACCAGAAATTAATGCAAAAAGTTCTATTAGTATTGGAAGGAATCTTTTATGATTGCACTACCAAAATAAGCGGACATTGAAAATGGCATTTTTATTTTTTTTGTACTACCTTACCTACATCCACATAAATATTTGTGATTATTATTCCAGCGTCCAACCCAGAATGCACGCCGAGGGCGAGGCGTACCGCCGGCGGCACCACATCACAGCCTTCCCCGTGTTCACCCGCGGCATCTACTGCGACCTGCCGCCCGAAGAGAAACCCGTCTCTCTGCAGACTATACTGCATAATAAGAATACTAATAACAAGGTAATTTTGTAATAGGCCGGCAACTACGGAACCCTACACTGAGCATGGCCCGATATGCTCTTAGCCGGTTTAATAGATCTTATTTGCTTCGCCTACTAGGGCATTTTTAAAAGTTACAATTCAGCTTAGGTTTAAAAAGAGGCAACAATCTTTAAAAAGGCTTAAGCCCTTAAAAGGCTAAAACCTTTAAAAAAGCCTATAGCCTTTTAAGACTAAGGCCTTATTAAAATCTCTAGCTCTTCGAAACCCATTCCATTAAGCCAGCTCTAAAAAAAGCTCCGGAGCTCTAAAATTTGACTAAAAAGGCTCGAGTCCTATGGAACACTAATGGCACGACTTTTTGATGTCGGCCACAGCTGACTGTGGCGGTCAAAGGGTTAAGACTCTATCAATATTTTAATAATTTAATTGTTTTTGATTTTATACTTTCATAAAATCATGACACATTGAAGAAATTAAACCCTATATGGAGACCCGATAAAAAAATGCGGGGTGAGTGAATGAACCGGGTTTCAAAGCAAATAATTTCATAATTTTTTCCTTGTTTCCAGCTCGACAATGCAAATGCCCTCAACGCAAACGAGACAGACTCCGAAAACAACGTCACATCCGTCATCGGCAAATACAAGACCACAGCCACCGCCATGCTGCCAACCAAAACAGTTTTCACCCCCAAGATGAACTACATGCTCCCTACAAACAATATCAGAAATGCAGCTAACAGCAACTTGAAGCCAGCACAGCCAAGGATACTAAACTCAACCTTAAAGTCGCACTACGCAGCTAAAACGTCCACTTTCCCGCCAACTAGGAGTGCCAATTCTCAAGCGAAAATCTCTGGTGTCAAATCCCAATTCACGGGCAAAAGCAGCTTTCACGGCCAACGAGCAAATCTTGCGAGACCTGTTGGCTATGCTCATGGTACTAGCCCTTTGAAAACGTTTACAAGAAAAACTGTCACAAAAATTACAAATAACGAAACTACAGTAGTAAATACACTGAGTAATGTAACTTCAACACTATCTGCATTGACAGAGAACTGCCATTTGAACGGGAAAAATCGACTCCCATCCGACCCGAATTTAAAAGCTGGCGCCAAAACGACGCCAACTAACGTGAATTCTAGAAAAAAAATCATTGTGCGCTCGAATTCTAGTTCGAGGAAAAAACTGCCGAAGAATAATATCGGGAAATCCAGTTTGGAGTCCACTCAAGACTTGTCTTCCAGCGATACGAATGTGACAAACATATCTGCCGATTCCTTGGAAACCCCTTTTAGGTTTAGGCGAAAACGGGACAAATCTAGCAGCCCCGAACCGATGGATTGCATTTCAAATTCCATTATTACTGCCGATGTTACTCCCGAGAATTTCGAAGAAACTACTAACTCCCAAGGGAATAAGCTATACAAAATAAAGGCGTTAAGGAAGAAATGTCCCGCGTTTGGGGTAAGTCTTCTAAAGAAGGATGGAGTACAGACTCGTTCGAGTACTTGTACGAGTAGCTCGACGGTGAAGAAGAAATGATCTCGATGTGGTTAGTACGTAGTTGTATTTGCACTTCAGATTCTATATAGGAATGTGCTTAGCACATTTAGCGTCGATTGTATGCAGTCGTTTAGAGACTTGAGTTACTGAGTGCACACTGTACATTCTTATTAAAGTCGCTGTGTGCTTCTGCCACTCAATATTATTCACTGAGTGACTAAGTCATGTATTTTACGTAACTGAATTATTTTTAAGCGCATTTCCGTCGAGCTATACCGGAACACCGGCCAGTAAGCGGAATCTTTGTTTAAAAATCTATTTTTACCTTTATCTATAACACTCCGCTTAAATAGTTACGTTAATGGATATTTAAAATTGCGTATAATTAAATCTCAACCCCCAATCATCTAATAAAATGTGAGCAGAGGCTCGAGCGCCTGCGGAGCGATTTCTGCAGTAGATATAAAAACCTTTACTCACACACTGGTCGAGCTTTCAGTAACTTTCTATGTAAGTCACTAAACGACTGCATGTACTTGTTATGTGTATAGAGAGTATATAAATCTGTGTTGTAAAACCCCACATCAGAGCCTAAACCTTTACACATAGTTATGCTAGGTTGATTGATTGACTAGACTGCTAAGCAGCTACTTAGTTCTTAAGCTTCTTTCTAAAATGTAAGAAAACTTGTTTTTTTATAAGCCTAGGATCTATTAAATCGGGCTGTTTATATTCTTTATTACATATCTCTTTTTTTGCGATATATAAGATAATGTTTACTTTAAGATATACTTATTGAGGTTGCTTTTATGGTTATATTGCTTATATAACTGGATAAAATGAGATTACGTAGCCCTTCCTTCTTTAATAGCGCTAATAAGTGCTCAAATATTTTCGAACAAATTCCATGTTAGGTTCTAGAGTTATAAGATTATCTATAGTTTTATTTTCGCTAGGCAATCAATTGACCGTAGTTTCCTAAGAAATGAATATTTTTGTATTATATAAAAATTACTAAGTGATTTTTCAAATGCCATTTCTTTAGCTTTTATTGAGCGACTTGTTGTACTCATGATACGTTTCGTTGACATTTTGTTTAAATAAAATGTAGTTTTTAGGTGATTGTTTTGCAATATAAATTGTTTTATCAAATAAATTATGTTCTGAAAACTTTTTGAAAGCTTTTTAGACTAATATTTTTAAGGATTTGATGCTGCCTAATAATACCAGTTATATAGTTTGCGAAATCGCCAGCAAACTAATAAAATGCACTTTAACACTCTACATTTACTTTTGAGTTGACCAGGTTTTGATAATAATTGACTTATTAATCTTATTTTGTATTGATGTCTATTTTGTTAGCATGATCTACAGTACATTGCGTTATATTATAAATTAGGTGGAAATAAATAGTTATGTTTAGTGTTTGTGTTAGGTGTTCGAATGTTTGTCAATGTTACTATAATACGGTTATAATAAAGTTGAAAAAAGGTTTATCACTCCTGACGTTACATGTCTAGTATAATGATCTATTTTACTAGGTTAGGTAATTCGTCTTATTTTTTCTATTTTTTTAATCCTACATTTTCTTAATTTAAGGCCACAAGTTACTACTTAGTTGTTGTAGTTAACTTACTAGTTAGTAGGTATTCTACCGAGTTAAATTATCTATGACTTTCATTTTTTTTATTTAAGAATTTGTACTCTGAACACATGAACCTGTCGTAAACAACCTTTATCGATAGTCTATTTTAATACTTTCTAAAGTTTCAGTCAGGTGTGCTGAACCTTTCCCAACAATTCCTATCGCATATTTTTTATATCGTATCAGAAGCCTATGGCAGGTCCGTAATACGAATTTACAGTGTCATATCAGATTTGTACGCGCACCGTTTACGGCGCCGCCGCCTTTTTTTGTTGTAGAGTTACGTTTATATGCGTTTATTGTTGACTATTTAACTGAATAGTTTTTTTACGTGGCACCCTGAAGTCTGTACAATTGTATTTTAAAGTTGATATTTAACAGTTGAGAAGACAATCGTCTGATGATAGACCGGATTATCATGATGATACTAAAATTCCATTGTATATGGTCGCGCTTTAAAAATCAATATATTCTTAGGTTACTATACATAGTTGTCTTTAATCAATTAATTATATATTCTTCACTATTTAGTGAAGAATTTAGTTTTAGGCTATTTAGGCTAGATATCACAATGGCTGACTGTGTACAGTCAGTTAATTATATATTCTTCACTATTTAGTGAAGAATTTAGTTTTAGGCTATTTAGCCTAGATATCACATTGGCTGACTGTACATTCAACGCCAAAAATATGTATACAAATTTGAGACTTATAACAATGGAGTAAGGTTTAAAAGTGTATACATATTTTAGGCGTTTACTGTACATAATGATCTTCCGGGATGCTTATTAAAAATAACTAAGCAGTTGAATCGTACTTGAGCGCGGTGTTGTTGTATTGTGGATGCTTTTAGCAGCTGTTTGTTGTTCGTGTTAGATTAGCGAGTCTCGGGAAGGTGCTTATTGTGACTGCAATATACTTGAATATACTACAGGCTTTCTCATTCATCGAGTAAGGATCTCCCCCACCTATTGACGCGGAATCGGCGATTTGTGTCTACGCAATAAGAGCGAAAAAGACGTCGAAGCATCGGCAGCCGTCGGCCGAGCCGAGCCGAGCCGAACCATGCCTTATTAGCTCTTAATGCGTCGACGTACAGCTTTTTTCTATCGGCGAGAGCTGATTCCGCTTCGACAGGTGGAGGAGACCCTAAGGCAGAATTTCGAGAGGGGAGCGGTCAAACCTGATAACTCGAGTTTTTCATTGTAATAAAAACTGCGTAAGTCACGCATGGTTCTAATTACAAACGCCATTTTTTACTTATCGGGTGTTACCGCTCGCACCTCGATTTATTTTTATGTTAATGTGACAAACATGAAGAGTATCTATAAATGCTAGCAGAAATTCGCTAAATGTTTTATTAGCATTGTTCGACATTAACCTTTTGAACGTCAAGCATGGGACGAAACAATTGTGCCCTCAGCGCAGCGCGCGCGAGCGAGCAAGGCAAACCGGTTAAATTTTGGACGTGATATCACGTCCTGGCGCTGAGGGCACGATTTTCCGTGTGCATGATTTAACGTCTTTGGCGGTCTTTGGTAGTTTTGTTGTAATTTGAAGTTAGCTGCAAACACTTTGTCAAATCTACCTACCTAGAATTTTATAGTTCCAGAATTATTATTTACAGATAAAGCTGACAAAGCCTGCCAGTATATTGCAGTACTGATGTCGTATTATGATGGTATTATTTCTACATAACTGTATTATGTACATATACGTTGATTCAGCAAAGCTGTCATGATTGAAATCAATCAAACGAAGTATTTATCGGTGTTAGCGAAAATTTGTCATGTTAGCCAGGAGAATCGATGTCAAAGATGTCTACAAATTGCACCTTACTCCTTTGTAATAAGGGTCAAAAATGTAAACTTAATGACGTCGATTGTACCCATAGTCCATTCCCTATGGATTTTCATATAATAAAAACAAACAAAAAAAATGATATGGTCTTTTGGCCAATCGGGTACACTGTTTTGTACCGAGTTTTTATTTACATTCTTAAAAACGAAAAGGTAATAAATAGACTAAGCATTTTGATAGATTTAAAGTCGATACGTGTTGTCACTTATTTTTTATGTTCAGCTTTGGTGAATCGATCTGTACGATTTTATAATTTTTTTATTATATATAATTAAATATGTATAAATAATTATTTAATATTGTGAGATTAGATTTATTTGCAGGACAAAAAAAAAACATTTCAATATCAAATGTTTGAGAGATGCAGCTATGAGTATTGAGTATTATAAAAAGTACTGATATTGTCAACATCACATAATAATGCTGTTATACATATATAGATTAGGAGGCCGATTTTTGACAGCCGGACGTTCGAATTCAAAAAATTCAAGCTCGAAAATAATCGCACACAAAAGTTTGTCGCCAATTTTTTCGCATGGAATTAATAGTTTAAATAATCATTATTTTAAATTTCTATCGCTTTTATTTTTAAAACATAATTTCATCGTTTTATTCAGAGTTTTAAATGTCACTTTCGAGTGCTCGAATCTCAAAAATCACCCCCCCAGTACTAGAAGTTAGAAAACAACATAATATTATTCATATTATATAGAAATAGAGTACAATTCATGTTATTTATGTTTGACCACTTCAGTACCTACGCGCGTGAGATAGTTCGTCTCTTTCCGAATAATTCAGTTAGAATGAGACGGATATTCTATCTCGCGCGCGATATACCGCGGCATACTCGTGCTAACCGTGTGATGTGATGTTGACTTAGTACCATAAACATTGAAATCAGTATGTTTCTTTCTTTTACATTATATAATAATTAATATATTATACATTTATCATTTCATCAATAAATCATGTCTATTTTAGTGACTTATTTAGTTATTTCTATTTTATAAGATTTAAATACTTTTATTGACATTATTTTTTTATATTTGTTGGTGCGGTGTGATAGGTATGGGACCAGACGTTAGTCATACCAATTGTTTTGCATCTGTTGTTTAGATATAATTTTATGTATAAGCGTTTTCCGAGGTATTGTTTGTTTGTACAGCCGACTACAAGGAGATTTATACACTTTTTTATCTTATTGCGTTGTAATAGGGTCCAAAAGTGGATACATCTATTTGTACTTGACCCTACAATTTTAAAAGGCACCTGAAAATTGTTAAGAAACAGAGCAAAATAGCATTTTTTACAAGTAAATAGTTAATTTTAATCTGAATCTCTAACAAATCTAAGTATATTTTGTCTATTTTCCTTTGTCTGTATCAACAGTCTAAAAAGTCTGGTAACTAACTTTCTTTCTTCTTTTTTGTGTTGAAAAATAAACCACCAATGGCCAAGAGATTTTGGCTTAAGATTTTTTGTTCCAATGTTTGTTATCGGCTGTTATTGAAATATAAAATGTTTTGGATATTGAATTGTACATATGAAAGGCCTCGAGAAAAACTATTATATGTTATGTTGTGATCTTCCGACCTAATCAGTTACTAATGTAGCGCACTATACATGTAAATATACACTATATCAAATGGTGTAACAAATGCTTGTGCTTAAAAATAAAAAGATATATTCCAATTTATTTTGTGGTTTTAATTTTAATATTTTAGTAGTTAACATTTCTATTTTATTTTAAACTCTAGTAATTCTGAAGGTTGTTTTTGCTTTACGCAACTGAGACAGTAAAAATATGTTGTTCTCATGCACCACAAACGGGGGTTGTCATAGGGTTGTCAATTGTCATTCATTAACTTATGGCCAAATAGAAAAAAAAACATCTGTCAATCACAAAAGAGAAACCTAACCAACTGGTACTCCTTTTTCGAACACGTTGGGCTTTTAGAAATAGAAATATTTTATTCGTGACTTAGCGAAAGAACAAATAAATTACAGATAATACAGTTACACACAAGAACAAACACATTACAAATAATACAGGCAAAGTCTGTGCGGAAAGAGAAAGCCCCGCAGAATGTATGAGTTCCTATATAAACTGCTAAACTAAAAATCTCACAGTCGAAGTATAACGAATTTACGAAGATTGCAGTGAAATAAAGCCATACGATATGATGATGATGAACTGCGAAATCTCTCCTCGCACAAACCCTACAAAAACACACAGCATAGGAGACAAGTGTCACGAAATGGTATTTTCTCAGCATGTTGCTAGCGTAAGATTTTTGAGATTCCAGCGTTCGAATCCGACATTTAAAACTGTCTAAAACGATGAAATTGTGTTCTAAAAATAACAGTCATAGGAATTTAAAATGTTGGCTATTTAAACTATTAATTTAATGTGAAAATAATAGCGACAAACTTTTGTGTGCGATTATTTTCGAGCACAAAATTCTTGAATTCGAGCGTTCGGATGTCAAAAATCGCCCCCTGATCTTCCGAAGACCATCCAGTGAACATTTTTACCTATTCGTGTAATGTATGCGAATTTTTTTTTTTGAGACTAAGATGTGTGTGATATGACGATAATGTTGATGAATGATCTAATGTCTTAATTTTAATATTGTCGTATAATGTGCCTTATATTAATAATAAATGATGAGTCAGTGAAATCACCCGCTCTTACGTCACGTTTCTGTGAACCTGATCACGACCTTGGTACAAAATAAAGTAGTAAGCACAAGTGTTCAATACGAAGCGTTGCTGTTGGTAAAACCCTCCAAAATGTTTGCGTAAGTGTTCGTGAGTCATTTTGAATTTATTCGTTACTTGCCTCGGATGATCTGACGATAAAGTTTACTTTAAGCCAGAGATTAGTAAAAAAATTATTATTACCACATAAATAGCGAGATTTCAAGTTAGATTTTTTGTATATGTAATAGAAAATTTAATGATTTAATTTATATGCATATAGAAAATTAAATGATTTAATTTTTAAATTATCAACTAAACCCTGGGATCTCTGCTTTCCACGACAACGCTAATCGGTGAACAACTGAGAGAATTACAATAAAATACTTAATAAGTATTGGTAGAATGCTTTTATAAGAAATAGGTGATCCCTAGTATTATTTAAATTTACCATTGCAATAGGTACATAATTAATTAAAACTAAAATTAAAAAATCAAATCTATACTAACAGACTAATTTTAAAAATATTTATAAAAATAAATCTACCTAGGTAGTAATAAAATCCCTACAAAGTATAAAATAATACCCTGTCTAAAACGTCCCCCTGCGCCATAATCTCCATTACGCTGGCGGTGTTAGATCTCCTTTTATTTTATGCACATTTTATGTATTACCTATTTTATTTTATTATCTATGATAATTGATAATTTAGAAAACAACGAGTTATTACGTGAATACGGTAAAGCCTATTGAAAAAATGTACAGAACCGTTTTTGTTTAGAATTTAATAAGGATAATATTTTTCATAGATATTAGATATAGGGCAGTGAGCGTTAAACACCATACATAAAAGGTATGATGATGCTATAACAGTTTCAAAACTTTTTTAGTTTGTTTCTACATACGTACTTTGACCGGATCATAAGGGCGGATATACGCTGGGCAAGGTCCGCGCCAGCTCTATGGTCCCCTGTAGTTTCAACCATCCTTATATTGTAACCCAATGTGGCGCCATCTAATCCTAGTACTACTTCAGTAGCGGTAGCGCGTAAGTCCCACTCACATGGTTGAAGTCTAAAGTCAGTCAGTCAGTAAAAAAATATTTAAAATAAAATACTAACAATTAAATAGGTGGTTAATTATGAATGAATAACTTTACTGTGTTACTTTATCAGGATGAACTTGACCTAACGGTTCTCCTAGTTTTGCGATAACGTCTAAACTTCATGGGTAGGTAAGTATTGTACAGTAAAATACCTAATTTATTTGTTGAGCCATTTAAGCCCGTCACAGGCGGAGCTATAATATATATTAATATACCGTAAGAAAAAAAAAGTACTTGCTTCGGCAGTACATAACATATACTAAAATAATATATATGAATATACCGCTCGGCACCCCACACGGTAAAGATATGTCGGTTGTACGTGTACGTCACGCCAGAGAAGGAAGGCAAACCCAAAATATATCGTAATATATCGAGCTATAATATATATTATAGCTCCGTGTGTGGACCCTGTCAAAAAGTACGTAAAATATATCGTAAGATACCTATCGAGCTATAATATATATTAGTAGGTACTTACACTATAAGATGTCCATTGTCTAATCAATTAAAGACCATAAACATAAAAATAAAGTCTAATATTTATTTACACGACAGAAATAAACGAATATTATTTAAAAATATACATTTTAACGTGAACATATACTATATCTAAGAAATAAGCTACGGGCGACGCTACGTAACTTGGCAGGTACGAGTAAGTAATAGTAGAAGAGCCCATGACACTGAACCTAGTTCGATAAGTCTCCCGGATGATATATATATAATTAGACGCGTTTTTAATAGCAGAACACGAAATGCCTATGCTGCAATGCAAAAAAATGGGCGGCATATTAAAAATTTTTTTTTGAAAAATTAAAAAAAAATCGGTCTCTAGTACGATAAATCTCCCAGGTTTCCTTTGTTCCTCGAAGCAGAGGAGAGTTAGGGCTATACGATAATGCGGTGCTGCAAGCCCCCATGACAGGCCTTGTCAGTTGCTGCAGCATTATAAGGGATCGATTTTTTTAGGTATCTAGTACGATCGATCTCCTCTAGAAACCAATGCTCATATGAAAGATCATTACTTTCTGTGTAAGAAAAACCACTGCTGCATTTCCCAAAAATGGGTGAAGGTGGTTGCTGCAGCGATTGAAGGTCGCCCTCCGAGCAGTTCCATACGGCGTTACAATTCAACCGATTTTATTCAATATAGTTTTCATTAAAAGTACTTATCAGGCCTCACTTCCATGACTTTTTTCAATTTTTTTGGACCCACGGTTCCAAAGTTAGATGGGGGAACGCTCTTTTTTTAACTTTCAGAGCGATTATTTAAGAAACTATTAGTTTTATCTAAAAACTGTTAATGAAAACCTATATTGATTTTAAAAGACCAATCTAAAGATACCCTACACGATAGGGTTAGAACGAGAAAAAAAAATCACACCCCACTTCATGTGTAAGGGAGGTACCCTAATAAAATATATTTTTCCAGTTTTTATTATCCCACTTTTCCGGCGTGATTAATGCACACACTCATACGAAATTTCAGCTTTATAGTGCTAATGGTCACTGAGCTAGACCGCGGACAGACGGACCGATGGACAGACTACGGAACCCTAAAAAGCGCTGGTAGCCTGGCGGTAAGACGTCTAGCTGACTTTCAATCTGGAGTTCTTGGGTTGAAACCCCGGCTACCACTACCACTGAGTTTTCCAGAACATAGAGAAATAATAAGCCTTATAGAGTGCTCACTCCATACAACTGGGGTGAATACCAAGGGTTTACAACGGGTGCCCTAATCACACCTCCTGCCCGCTTCTCCCTCGACCCCTTAGTCGTCTAGCCTTCAAAATGTCAAGCTTGCGGGCTAATAACCAGTTGTATGGAGTGAGCACTCTATAAGGCTTATTATTTCTCTATGTTCTGGAAAACACAGTGGTAGTGGTAGCCGGGGTTTCAACCCAAGAACTCCAGATTGAAAGTCAGCTAGACGTCTTACCGCCAGGCTACCAGCGCTTTTTAGGGTTCCGTAGTCTGTCCGTCGGTCCGTCTGTCCGCGGTCTAGCTCAGTGACCATTAGCACTATAAAGCTGAAATTTCGTATGAGTGTGTGCATTAATCACGCCGAAAAAGTGGGATAATAAAAACTGGAAAAATATTTTTTATTAGGGTACCTCCCTTACACATGAAGTGGGGTGTGATTTTTTTTTTCTCGTTCTAACCCTATCGAGTAGGGTATCTTTAGATAGGTCTTTTAAAATCAATATAGGCTTTCATTAACAGTTTTTAGATAAAACTAATAGTTTCTTAAATAATCGCTCTGAAAGTTAAAAAAAGAGCGTTCCCCCATCTAACTTTGGAACCGTGGGTCCAAAAAAATTGAAAAAAGTCATGGAGGTGAGGCCTGATAAGTACTTTTAATGAAAACTATATTGAATAAAATCGGTTGAATTGTAACGCCGTATGGAACTGCTCGGAGGGCGACCTTCAATCGCTGCAGCAACCACCTTCACCCATTTTTGGGAAATGCAGCAGTGGTTTTTCTTACACAGAAAGTAATGATCTTTCAGATGAGCATTGGTTTCTAGAGGAGATCGATCGTACTAGATACCTAAAAAAATCGATCCCTTATAATGCTGCAGCAACTGACAAGGCCTGTCATGGGGGCTTGCAGCACCGCATTATCGTATAGCCCTAACTCTCCTCTGCTTCGAGGAACAAAGGAAACCTGGGAGATTTATCGTACTAGAGACCGATTTTTTTTTAATTTTTCAAAAAAAAATTTTTAATATGCCGCCCATTTTTTTGCATTGCAGCATAGGCATTTCGTGTTCTGCTATTAAAAACGCGTCTAATTATATATATATCATCCGGGAGACTTATCGAACTAGGTTCAGTGTCATGGGCTCTTCTACTATAAGTATCTTTACAGAGAAAAGAGCTCTTGAAATAACACTTTAGGTAAGTAATCTCCAAAAAACAAGTACTTTGTCTGATATAAGTTTTGTTAATTTAAAATAGCTTTGTTTACTAAAGATGGCCGACCTCGACCCATAAAGACGAGTATTCGAAAGAATAAAGATATAAACAAGATAATCAAACATAGTCATTTCATATATCATTGATGTATGAAGAATCATCCTACTTGTACAAAGTGATAATGATCAATAGTAGTAGGCGATGCCATGACATGATTATTTAGCTGGTAGAGCACGCTCTGAAGAAATAAGCCGGCTATTTATTTTTCAGCATATGATAAAGACTACATAAATAAATTTCCATTTATCAATTCTATGGTATCTTTGCTAGCAAAATATCATGTTTACATTACATGTCCACAGTTCGTACAAAATACCTGCCTTCACGAAAAAGGGCTCAACTACCCCGATTTACTCAATAACATAGGTCCAATTAAATAAGCAGGTCAATGTTTTCGTACCATTGTTTACCGAACTATCGCCTCAGAAGAACCATTATGAAACATTCCCGGATACTGCGATGCTATCAAAATGCCGTAACGTACATGTCCATGCTAGCACAAAATTAAGTTTAAAAAAAAAAAATTACCGTCTTTTAGACTAGCACTAGAGCTATCAGACTCTTCGCGGCATCCGTAACAATTCGTGATCCCAATGTCAGTCGTCAAGAAAACAAGAGTGTGGTGTGTCAAGATTATTTTAAACACCTTGCTGCCCGCTTAGCCACATTACATCAGAGTGTCACAGAAGGCAAAATGGCATAAGCTGTTATGAGTGGCCTCCAATAAGAGTAATGTATAATTTTCCATAAAACATTGAAGTATTTTTGAGTATTTTGCCGCAAGTCTCGTTACCTACGTCATCGCAGATCCCACTTAGAATAGAATAGAATAGAAGTACTTTATTCAGAAACGCTTAATTAAAACTTAACTAATAACACTGACATAAATTGTATTTTATAAAGCGTGACTGAAAAGGTCTCCACTCAGCTTCATGCCAAGGGACCCTTGAGGACCCTAGCTGGCGCTGGTCTTCCGTGGAGACCCTTCCGAGAGAGCGCAGCTAAAAACTATACAAAGCAAATATTGTAGTGTTAGTGTCTTAATTTATATTAATACAATTATAATTTATGCAAATATACCTATAATAAAACCTTAAAACTATGAAATATTCTCCCGTAATAGCAACACTGAAAAGTCCTACAAAAGAAACTCAATGAAGACAAGAATAATATTATTTAGGTCCATCAGATCAGATGGGTTTAACCTGGACATAGTTTTTGTTACCCTATCCTTAGCACAAACTTTTAATTACAGTTTTTTTGTAAATTTAGAATGTGTTTTTTGAAATTAACTGAACGAATACACTGATAATAAGTTCCTGATAGGAGGCGGTATATTGTTCCAACACTTCGTAGCAGAGTATTTAAAAAAAGCTGCCACGAAATGCGGCGGTGCTGTGCCGTGGACAAAGCAGACGAGTAGCTCCCCTAATATGTCTCCTAGAAAAAGTTAATTTCTCGTATAGATATTGTGGTCTCATTGTCCTTACAATACCAAAAAGCATACAGGTAAAATGCATTTCAACTAGTTTTTCAAAGGCAAGTGAGGCAAATGTGAGGGAAGCGATGATAACAGTCCAGTATAGTTCGCAACGCATGCGCGGATCTTATCACAACACCTCAACTATGACCCGAGCCATTCCAAGAAAGACACTGCCGAAGACGCGCGTAAAAAACCTCATGTGTATAAAATAAGATATTTATTTTAATAGAGAAAATATGTGTTGATTTTAAAGTGTCATATTGTGTAACGAAATATGAAGTTGACAGTGTTATTTGTGTTTTGTGCCATTTGTCTGGTGAGCGGACAAGATGGTAAGTTTTGGCGATATGTACTTACACTATAAATCACATATTGTTAGTGTGCTACTGTCTTATGTCTTATAAGTAAACTATAATAGATAATTACCGTTTAATTTTACTGTTTTTAATTTATTTTTGTTTCAATTCAATTGTTTGTGGTCATTTTTTATCTGCTACTCACCTCTGCTCTCAATTTAGCTAGTAAGTATTTCGACACATTAAGAGTTTCCATTGTTGAGTTTAAATTAGCCAAATCGGAACTAATTGGTATACCGACCTCTATTTTAGAGGTATGTTTAGACTCTACCTCTAATTCTACCATTCCAGTTAATTTGGAAAATTTGAATTAAACCAGGTTAAACTAAAACTGTAACATCCCTAACATACATACTTATCTTGAAAAATTACCAAACTCTATATTTGTTTTTATTCACCCTAACTCTACATCCAGGACAGAAACGAAAATGCGCTCTCTGATTCATAAAAAGACAAGTATGAAAATTGATGTGCAGTCGCCATCAGATATATCGGAGCGCCAAGGTGGTCAAAAATCGCTTTATCGCCTTTAGGCGATAGTCAAGGCGATAAAGTGCATGTTCAGATAATTTTGAGTACCCTATCCGCTCCGATATATTTGATGCCACTCTACTTTTTGGGTGTTTATCACGCTTACTAGTGGCAGAGTAGGCTACTTATAATTATAACTGATAATATTTTATACATATGTTCACAAGCTACTACTTTTTACGATCTATTTCTTTTTAACGGTTAAGAGTCGCCAGGACCCTCGCGTTCCCATACAAACGTAGTTCAGCTCTCATTTTAGAACGACATGCTTTAGAACCATGAAATTTGGCATGGGCATTCTAGTAGTACAGATCTAGGTCGGACATTCGTTTTCGTTGCTAACAGGGTTCGAAATTATCCAGATAATTTATGATCATTGATAGTTATCGCATATTCTAAAGCATATCGTTTTAAAATGAGAGCTGAACTACGTTTGTAAGGGAACGCGAGTTCTCGCGAGCGTCCTGGCGACTCTTAATTCATATTTTATGTAGCTTTTCAAATGTTAAATGTGTATAAACATACTGCTTAATGCACTCTAGCAATAATCATGATTGGCGGTTTATCTACAGGTTATCAATCAGGTCGTGTCGGTTCAGATCCGTAAACTGATCGATTAGGGGCGCTAAGTTTGAGGCCTGAACTAGGCACTCTAGATCTACCTAAATAATTCTGTATTATAAAAATAAATAAACTTATCGAGGTTTTGTACTTACATGACTTACTC
This sequence comes from Pammene fasciana, assembly GCA_911728535.1. NCBI lineage: Eukaryota > Metazoa > Arthropoda > Insecta > Lepidoptera > Tortricidae > Pammene > Pammene fasciana. Next base: position 6,862,039 of record OU452295.1, read on the forward strand.
ACCTACTTAATATACAAAACAGAAACAAAATGATTCATCTAAAGGACACATTTTGTTTAAAGATTCACTCTGTCGATGCTAGTCACGATCAAGTATCAACAAAACACACTTGTGTCCTTGTCACCTTGCTTGCCAGACAGCTCACTTAAATTTAAGACTAAGAGCTAGCACCGGATTTTTTGTACTTGTTGCCCCCTGATAAGCAGTACGTTCTCCTCATTGCTGAGGGTTGTGATCATCTTGTTTCGGACCGTAGCCTGTGTACAATTGTACACCTGCTACTTCAGAGGTATCACACGAGCGGCACCGACCCTTTATAAGAAGGAGGATTCACTGTGTTGATGACTAGAGGGACAAGAGGGTATCCAGTCGTCAACACAATGCATCCTCTTTTGAAATCTCCGGCAGTATTACTCACCGGCAGGAACACAACACCTTGAGTAGGGTTAATGGGCTTGAAAAATTATAGGTTTTTTCAAACGCTGTATTGACTAAACGGGAAAAGGAACTGAACTTATTTTCGAATATATATTATTAGACTATAAACTCTTGTTATTGGCACAAGCCGAAACACGATTGCTGAAAGTTGCCTCGATAGAAAAAAAACCGAAGTTGGGTCCTTTTTCCCTTTATTTCTCTTAGCTTACGTAAACTATAAGAGATTAAGCAATATAACTTATTTAAAAATATGGTATTCTGGTTTATCTAAAATGTCAAAGAAGCAAAATTAGACAAAACTTTATAGGTTCGCTTATTTATCGTAGTTTGGTCAAAAAATCTGATCCTTAAGAGCGCTGCATCTCTTTCTTTCGTGCACGGGAGCCATAAACGTGTCTCTTACGGCGACGCGTTTATGGGCGTGGCTTGTTTGAATTGAGGAATGGCCTTAAGTGCTATTTGGTTGTGTACTTCCTCAATCGGGCTCTGCTCCAGATTTGAGCGAGATGACATTCGCTGAGCAGTGCCCTTCCCCACTTAGCAAGATGATATTCTCAGAGTCCACACCTCTTTTGGGCTTAGTTTAAAGATATAACACATTGCTGCAAATTCCATTCAGAGCTATCGTGGTTGAACTCTAGACACGTTAAAGTGGGTGTTTGACCCGCACCCATAGTAACATAAGACAATCGGATCAGCGTCTAAGCTCCTATATAAGAACGCAAACGTTTAAAGCTAAAGTACGCTAAAAGGTCATAAGTAAATACATTAATTCTATATTTTGTGCTCTTTTGTGTTGACAAGTTGGTAAATGGGTGTACGATTAAGTATAATGCTTCCAATTAATTGTTTGTGTCTCAGCATATATAAAACGGATAAAGATCATTCAATTTAAGCACATTACAAGGCATTATGAACGTCAGACATAACACTGGTCACCGGTTCTAACCCCGGTTCGGACCTGAGAAAAATTATGACCGTCAAGAAACCAGGGACTTGTTTTTCGAAACACCAAATCTCAAAAATGAATGAAATTGCGTAATTTCTTTCTAGTGCCGAATGAAATCGTGATGTTTCCTCATACTCTTGCTATTGTCTCGTAAAACATCATTAAAAAAACATCATAAAATTCATAAACTAGTTTACAACACACATCTGGCAATTCGGGGCAATAAGTCTCTTAAAGATCGTGAAGCACCATAAATATGTATTTACTTAGTACATGGAAAATATGGTACACTGTGTATTCTACACTTATGTAAAATACTCAATACCAAGTAGCTTGAGAGTAACACAGAGTAGTTTTTATTACATATCAATTGTAAGAACATTAACTTTGTGTTGATTGTTGCTTTAAACCACACATTTGACGATATTTACCACATATTGTAAACGATATGATTACTTATTTTGGTTTGGTAAAATTTTCGGAAAATGGTAACGGAATGGGAAAAAACTTAATTGGGTCCTATTTTTTGTCCTAGTAGAATCGAATGAACTTGAATCACCTAATGAAATAAAATAAATAAAAAATCAAAATAAGAAAGTGGAGTAGAAAGATTTACCTACGTTACTTATCTATGAGAGGTTTCCTTGTTAATAAATCTACTTGCTTCCAAGAGTTAACAACTTTTTGCTCCATTATGAATTAAGTGATACGAAGAATCTCTCTTAAGTCATCGCTTAAGTTTTTTGCCCTTGTCCCAATATGTGAGGAAAATAAGTACGTTTTATTTCTTGTTCTGTTGAGTTGGGAGTTACTCGTTAATTACGCCCAATCCGTTTCTATCTTTGGTACAGTCACCATCATGGATATATGGTGTATCGGAGCTGTGGTGGTGGTCACAAATATCGGAACATCGCCTCTATTGTCAAGGTAATAAAGTGCATGTTCCGATATTTGTGAGCACCTCCACAGGCCCGATATACCTGATGGCGGCTGTACTACATTTCGATTCAATATTATGGCAAGTTATCTTTAATATTTCAAGTTATTTGTGTCTGTATGCGTGTCTTTTACATCTTCACGCTTAAAGCGCTGAATCGATTTAGGTGACATTTGGTATTAAGATAGTTTGAGTTCTGGCGAAGGACATCTTAGAATATTTTTTATCCCCGAAATAATCCTTTAGAGGGGGTAAAAAGAGATTGCATTGCTATTTTCACGCAGACGAAGTTGCGGGCGAAAGCTAGTCGAACTCGCGGAGCGTAAGCGAAGTGAGTTCTTACAAACAACTCCAGACCGAACTGTCACCTGGCTACTGGGACGTCTAGGCATTTGGATGGCTTTTTGATTTCGATAGTTTGTCTGACGATAACTTTAGTAACGTTTTTCTGATCTTTATGAAATTTCTTGGGGCTGTAGCAGAGATACATAAAATTTGTAAGTTCGTATATGAGCAGGATCGATCAAGTGGTTATGGAGCTAAAAGGAGAAAAAAAATCCTCCTTAGGGTCTTGTTATATTGGTCAACTCGTTTGCAAGTAAATCGCGAGTTCTCTTCTCAGTTCGACAACTAGTATTTACATAAATTACATAAAAAAGAAGCAATAGGTCCATTCGCCTTCAAATATATCGGAGCGGCCAGGGTACTCAGAAATACCAGAACAAGCACCTTATCGCCTTGACAATAAAGGCGTTGTTCAGATATTTGTATTATATCACCATGGCCGCTCCGAAATATCTGATGGCTACTGTACCTACAGAAAAGGTGTAAAAACCTCGTAAAAATACAGCTAAATGTCAATGTTTATGCTCTTCGCCGTAAATACAACCGTAAAGATCACACCACTGCTCGGGACCCGAGTCTAAATGTCAGTTCGGTCTCAATCAGGAAATCCATGCGCTACTCAGAGCACATACAGGCGGCTTAGCCAAGGTGACAATCATTTGTAGAAAATGAAACGAAACGCTATAGGTCTCTTTATCACTCTTCCTTATTAGTACGATATAGAGACGGATAGCGTTTTGATTCGTTTTCTACGAATGATTGTATCATCACCCCTATTCGACATTCCAAACTATGACACGTGTGGATATATCTATGCGAAGCATACAATTCAGTTCTCATAGAGTCACATGCGGTTTACTAGTCAGTTTGCAGAGCGTCGAGCGTGCACGCTTGCATGCGTTTCGGTATTGACAGAGGGGTTAGAGTTTGTCCGGGAAGAAAAGTGTCTTATTTTATATCGAAGCTCGTACGAGGGAAGAATATACATTCTACGACACTTTTCTTTCCGGACAGACTCTAGAAGTGGATGCTAATTTAATATAACTAGGGAATGCAATCTCGAACCGAGATTGACAATTCGAGATATCGTGGGAAAAATCGAAGTCGAGGTTGGACTATTCGAGATCTCGACAGTCAAACGATCGAGATCGAGATTTGGTTACAAATAAGTTATACTGACCTAAATCTAACCACCCTCATAGGTATAGTCGCGAAATACATCGGAGCGGCCAAGGTACTCAAAAATATCTGACAATGCACTTTAGCGCCTTGACAGTAGAGGCGTTATTCATATATTTGAGACCACCTTGGCCGCTTCGATGTATCTGATTTCGACTCTACAGAATCTACTCTCGAAACTCAACTAACCATTGGAAGGCATTATCTGTTGTTGAATTAAGTTTTATAAGTGGCGAGTTAACGATGGTATCGGTACTTGCGATGGTTTTAGTCCAGATAGGTGTAAAAAAAAATCATTCTTAGTTTGTTTTTTAATAAAAAAAACCGGAACTGTTATTTATTATTTATTTACGCAATATTAACCTAAAGTAGACATATGTAAGCTCTACAAACAAATATGATAAGTAAGGGCATTTTAAAGATATTCTTATTACAACTGTATACAATTGAAAACCAGCGCACCCTACACACTGGCAACATTAGACGTAAAGTTCACAGGTGACCCGGTCCTAAGCACTAATTAACTACTTAATAATTATGTTCTAAGGCAAGGTCTACCAGTGTCATTACTTGCGGTTACATCGTTTATTATCGGCATTACTCATAACACACATCATATCAAACACGTGATAATGTTAGAAATAGCAATGACTTGCTATCTTAATAAATGTCGGAATTAGCTTTGATATTTGCTGTCTTTTCGCAAGTGTGAAAAGTTCATAAATCATTTCCTTCTTTTTATGCGTTCATATAAGGTTGCAACGAGCTTTGCTGTCTCTCTACGCAATCGTTCTGAAGTTAACATCTATAAGTAGGCGTATATAATGATGGTTTCCAGAATCGATTTTTTCACTAGGTGACAGCACCGTCGCCAGAGGTCCAGCTGTCATAATACACCAATCATGTTTAATCCTTTTTTTGGTAGATTTTGACAGCTGCTGTCAAAAAGACCCCTTGTCACAGTGCCGCCACCTGGATTCCCGGAAACCCTTATTGTACCTTAGAGCTTGCCTATCTTAATAAATGTTGGATTCCGCGTTGAGATTTGTCTCTTTGCTTGCGTAAAAAGTCCGCATAAATCTTAACTCTCTTATTATGTATTTGTAAGGATAAGATTGCGAAGAGCTTCGCTGTCTCTTTGCGCAAGCGTGCTGAATAATTAGTTACATCTTTACGTAAGCGTATGTAATTGTACGCAGAGAGCTTATTAATCATCTCTTTATACACGTCTGAGGATTCCGCGCTTAGCTTGACTATCTCTCTATTACGCAAGTGTGAAGAGATGTTGACGCAGAATTTTTCTGCATTCTTACTTAATCGTAAAGTAGCAGCCACGTGTAGCTTTGTTATTTCATTATGCAAGTGTAAAAAGTCCACATTGGGCTTATCTGTCTCTTTGAGAAAATGTAAGCAAGAATCTGCAAAAAGATTCGTTATTTTTTTACGCAAGCGTGTTGAAATGTTCGCGGCATCATGACGTAAACGCAAGGAGTAGTTGGTGTATAGCTTATCTGTCTCCTTACGCAAGTTTGTGTAGAGCGTGTTTGTATCTTTACACACATTTAAAGAGTCCTTGCAAGACTTAGCTATCTCTTTGCCTGAGGTGTATGAGATGGGAAATCCGCGGAAAGTAGTCTTGATGCAAGTAGATGTAGAAGGATGAATGCAAGCATTAGCAGTCCTTTTACACGTTTGTGACCCTAAAGCTGTATATGAAGTAGACGTGTGTTTGGGTACACTTGTGTAAATGGCCACGTTATCCTTAGAGCAGCTTGCAGAAGATGACGCGTAGCTTGTGGATATATTTTTGCGCGCAGGTGTCGAAGATTCCGTTTGAACCTTGGTTGTCTCCTTGCTCGTGGGTGGAGCAGACGATTTGTAAGAAGTAGATTTTTTCCGTATACCTGTAGTATGATTCTTGTGAGCCTTAGTTGTCTCTTTGTTAGTTCTTGGGACCGAGGACGCGTAGGAAGTGGAATTGTTTATGTGAATATTTTTCGAAGATCCCGTGTAACTTTTAGCTGTCTCCCAGTCCGTCTTTGCGTGGAGCAACACTAACTGTGGAACGGACCTTATAAACCTTACTTGTCTCTTTCCTAGTGCTTAGGGCATGCGAATTTGTTGAGCCCGTGTAAGTCTTCGCCGTTTCCTTTGTCGCGCTTGATGCAGAATAGACGTAGGAAGACGCGTTACTGTTACTTTTGGAAGTATCCATGCGGGATTTCGTTGTCTCTTTAACCTTGCATGGGCGTGATTTTGAACTCTTATTACGCGAGTATTCTTCTACCTCCTTATTTTCCGCCATACTAATAGCTAAAACAGCTAATAAGATTTTAATTCTATGGTCTTGGGACATTTTAAGTTAAACTTCTGATGAAATTTACAAAAATTCACGTTCGTTTTTTGATAATATGATATGACAAGAGTAACTGCCATATTCTTTGCTCTCTGGTAATCAGAATATATTCTTTTTATTGCCAACAGTGTCAACTAGTAAAACCTCCGATTGTGACAGCACCAAAGAAGATTATGAGAAGATTAGTATTAGTACAGTCAATGACAATAATAGGTATATATTTTTAAGCCTTATAACGAAGGACTAAGGTCATAGAGTACCGAAATCTTTAATGCGTTAGCCCGTAGCAGCCCTCGCGCATGCGCATACCTGATCTGTGACTATTAAGATGCAAAAATGAACACATATTTTTGGCATTGACTGTAGAATGCAGATAGAAATACCTATCCTATGGAGTTTATAAGTAAAGACTGACCAGGAATAAATTACCATTGTCAAGAGGGTGCTATTATTCTCATTTATATGGCAAAAGCGCGAAGAAAAAGCGAGAAGTGGCTCACGGAGAGCCGTTCTGCTGCATTGATCGTAGCAAATGGAAATCTGTGATCTCTGCCTACCCCTTTTGGGATATAGGCGTGATTGTATGTATGTATGTATGTATATGGCAAAAGTTCAGTCCTACACTCAAAAAGTATATAATGTAATCTCTATATTATATAATTATGTATAATGTCGATGTCGTATTGATTTGTTTACCTGTCAGCTATGATATTAATTTGTAAATGTTTGTAGCGAAATAGTTTCACTTCACGAGCTTTTTATTTCAAGCAGTTATTACATACCTATATTGTTCTTTATGTTAAGTATCATAATTATCATAATTATTTAGTAGGTAGGTACATCATTTGCCGGGAGCACTCGTTGACAGTATGATCCGTAACACTAAGCTAGAAATCTCAAAGCAAGGATTTAGGCACTGGTCCCACCGCGAGCTAGTAAGCCATGAGCTATCGGCTATAAACAGGAACAAAAGATAAGCACTCCCGTCTAAATAAAAGAGACATGGCGATATTTATACTTACTCGCCCAGCGGTGAGCTATAAATATCGCCGTGTCTCTTTTATTTACACGGGAGTGCTTATCTTTTGTTCGCGTTTATAGCCGATAGCTCATAGCTTACTAGCTCGCGGTGGGACCAGTGCCTTAACTAGAGACTAGAGACCACATCAACCGCATACGCGACACACCGTAAAGGACAGAACATACGCAACGCGACTGATTTTAAAACACGTTTCAAGATTTTCAAGATAGCTGATAGCATACCGTAACTAACCTATATGGGTAAATTGCAGAAAAAATGTACCTTTACTTTTTTTTTTGTTGATAAATATTTTGAGTCTATCCTATGCAGAATCATGAGCTCTATCGAGTCTGATAGATAAAAAAAAATGTCCCAAGAGTTCCAAAATTTTCATACAAAAAAATTTTGTTACGTTCATAAAAAAATGTAACGAAACTGAGAAATTATCAGTTTCGTTACACTTTTTTTATGAACGTAACGAAATTTTTTTGTATGAAAATTTTGGAACAGTTGGGACATTTTTTTTAATCTATCAGACTCGATAGAGCTCATGATTCTGCATAGGATAGACTCAAAATATTTATCAAATAAAAAAAAAAGTAAAGGTACATTTTTTCTGCAATTTACCCATATACATAATTTAGTCGGTTTCATTGTTACCCTTCAAAGAGCGGTGGAGGGTAATTAACGTTTCTATTGTACTTAGGTCCTTTTGGAAGTAAGCAATAATCACAAGGGTGAGTCTATGATAAGGATCAACGATAATAGCGCCTTCTCTGTCATATCTATGGAAAGTGTAATAAGACCATCCCGTTCAATCTTGGTATTGTTATTTTATTTCCGTGTCAGGTCTATGGGTGGTAATGTCTATGCTAGAAATAGACGCGTAGGTGTGTAGATTATCGACATTATCCAATCTAAGTGCGATTTGTCGTGTGACTTCATAGATATAAATCTTATCCCTTGTTGTGTTCGCTGCATGAGGGAATAAATAAATAGGTGCAGCTTGATCTAAATTTATAAACAATACCACAAATTGGAAACAGATGTCCATTACAATGAAAAAATGAACTGTGAAAGAAGTCTGGACATCATGGGATTCGAACCCACCTCCTTCGGGTTACCGGTCTGACATGCTCCCAGTTTACACCAGACGTTCATCTAACCAAATTATAACATACTCGTATCTACCTAAATTTATAACACAGTTGCATTACGTTAAATGTCCAGAAATTTGGAAAATATATTCTTTAAGTGCCGTGGGGTGCCATACCTTAGAATTGTCCCCCACCATATCGTCCCGTGGTTGCAATAGGAGTCTGCTAAAGGAATATACCGGGAGATGGGCAGCAGCATCTTCCGAAAGCCTAAACAACAATAAACAAAAAAAACTGTGCGCGCCAACCCGCCTGACAAGCGTGGCGCGTATGGCAAACCCCCCCTTTAAAGGGGAGGCCTATGTTCAGCAGTGGACGTTTTAGCTGAGATGATGATGATTATGATTCTTTAAGTGTCTAAAAGCACCACTAAGAAAATATTTTTGGATACACTCAACTCCCAAGGCGATTATAGTTGGTCGAAGGTTTTTAACGATCTATTTTTTATACCAACACGGCAAACAAGCATACGGCCCGCCTGATGCTAAGTAGTTACCGTAGCCTATGGACGCCTGAAACCCCAGAGGACTCACATGCGCGTTGCCTACCCTTTAAGAACCTATACACTCCTTTTTTGAAGAACCTCATACTGTAGCCCATACATGCATGCACCTATTTTATCAAATTATCTTGCATATCTACGGCTTTTAATAAATCACTGTCCACATGTTTTACAGATTACGCAGATGACGTGACAGAAGCATGCTGTACACATGGAAGGGATTCGGCGGTGCCTCTGTCTTCAGCCGGCGAATGTGGAGCCCTAGGGCTCCCGGACTACATAGAGCCGGAGCAGGAGGAAGCTTGCAGAGCCAGTGTGGCCAGCTGTTGCAAAGATCACTTCAAGTACGCTTTGATGTTTTTGTTAGCAACTGATCAGTTCAGCCCTGGTCTCACCAGATGGAAAGTGGAGACAAACAAAGCCTGAACCCTCTCATGCCTCGCCCCGCACCATGCGCTGCGTCGGCGACGGCTTCCGAAGATGCCCGAACAAAGACGAGGCGTTAACAGACGTAATACGTAATAGTCACTAGAACTGAAGCGTCGATTCGCACGATAATATGTAAAGCCGCGAAACGCGAGTGTAGATGGTGTTCACGGCTTCGCATCGCATTGTTCGCGCCATTCCCCGTGAATACAAACTTTTACAAACTGATCGCGTACGCTTCGTTTCGCGCTGCGCCGCTTCGCGTTCGCGTTGATTCGCTCAAGCCCGCTCCAAACTCGCGTCGCGAAAGCCCGCTTATGCCGCGAAACGCGAGTGTAGATGGTGTTCACGCCTAAGAATCGCATTGTTCGCGACATTTCACGTGAATTCACGGAGCGACTTCGCGCGCGAGTGTAGAGCGGGCTTAAACTTACGCTGTGTCCTAAAGCCCGCTCTACACTCGCGCCGCGAACGCCCGCGAAAGCCGCGAAACGCGAGTGTAGATGGTGTTCACGCCTAAGAAATCTAAGAATCGCATTGTTCGCGGCATTTCACGTGAATTCACGGAGCGACTTCGCGCGCGAGTGTAGAGCGGGCTTAATACAGCGTAAGTTTTTCGGCGAAACGATATCGCAATATCTCTCTAACGCGTAGGTGCGTCCCATACAAATATGTTACACACTTGTTGGCCAAACATGTAGTAGAACACACCCCCTTTTTGGAAGCGGTACTAGCGTTCGACTTTTAATCCGATTAATTTTGTATTAATCGGAACGTCTGCTAACGTGACCAATGACCATACCATTATGTGGCCATATTTCCCAGAGTAAGAGTCGCGAGTTCGAATCTCGCCCGAGGCAGTGGATTTTTCTACTTTTCCTTTATTTCTAAACATTTTAATACGATGGTCACGATTTAGAACCCTGACTCGTAACACTGTCTTTCTTGGAACTAATTAAATTATGTACAATGTATCATTTGATATACATAAAACTTTCGTGATTGAGGCAATTTCTGTGGGGGAGTCGTGTGTAAATAAAGTAAAATAAATAACATACTCAAGAAAAAACAATTAGAACTTGGCAGGTATAAGACGGATAGGGCCTTATTAAAGAAACTGGTTCAAATTCAAAAGAAATGGGTACACGTGTGGTTTTGTCGTCCTTACTGGTATTAATAAGAACGACGTCAAAAATTACACATTTCGGACTCCACAGTCGTATGTAGTTCTAGAAAATGCATGAAACTTATGTAATACACGAAAACGTAACGATAGCGTCATGTAACTTCCATGCAGAGCCATCTAGCGACGAATGTTGTGACTAAAGTGCGTACTGAGGTCGCTCGGTTTGCCGCGGTAAACCACGCCGTTACTCGGATGATCTGCCGTTATTACATAATATATTACAATACTCTTTTTTGCAGTCCCTTATGGACTACGGTGACCCCCAAGCGTCATTTACCTATATTAGTAACAAAAATAATTTTCAAAACATACCAAGTTTGGGCTCCTCTAGATACAATATGGCTGGCTTTTTTTTTGTACAATATATCACAAATGATACTTGATATCCTAATATCTTATCCCAAGAAAGCAATTTTGAAAATAATTTCATTTAGTATTTTTATTTTATTTTTCAATATTATCAAGTAACGCAGTACAAAATGGACTGAAGTGGAAATCTATTTCAGTATGTAACATAAATGCCAATAATTCTTTCAGCGAGTAAAACCGTTTATTTATTACCCATTTATTAAACTTGCTTATTAATATGCTTTCTGGGTTTTCGCTAATTTCTCTTGGAATTTTGTTATATATTTTAATTATCATATATATGTAGTAACAATTTCTTTTACAAAATTTAGAATCTGCTTAAGCAATATACCAGTTGCTCTTCAGAGTAGAAAAAAATCGTGACTATGACTACTAAGCAGCCTCAATTCGAAATTGGCCTTTTGCTTCTGAGTTGGAACGCTTTTATTTTTGTGCCTGGTGGGTTACCGCGAAGTTCGAAAATCGACAAAACGATGGTCCCGTCTCTATCGCTCTTGCATATACGAAAGAGAGTGATGCAGATAGACGATTCGATGAACGAAGTGCTTCGCGGTTATAGGCCTGGCTAGAGTACAGTCAACGCCCAAAATATGTATAGGTACATTTATGAACCTTATTACAAAGGCGTAAGGTCCAAAAGTCTAAACATATTTTTGGTGTTGACTATACTTCCTTTGGGTGGGTTATATTGCTTATACGGTCCTCAGGCTCCTTTAAAATGTAGCCGGAGAAAACAGGACTACATATATATATGTGACGTCCCACGGGTGAAAGTAGCTTATGGCGGTTGGCGCTTATGTTGCGAAGCATCGCAATAGCATTGCAGCGTCGTTAGAAATAGCGTAAGCCCCAACCGCCATAAGCTACCTTTTTTCGTGGAATGTCACATATGTATATATGCTTGTATATACTATCTTTAAGATTTAATGTATTACTATTACTCTTTTAAAAAATAAGTCCCGCCGAGTTTCTTGCCTTGCCGGTAATAAGTAATACTTCTCGGGTCAGAGGTGAGAACCGGTGGTAGTTTCTTTTTTCTCTCTGACGTTCATAAGTGCATTGTAATGTGCCTAAATTGAAGAATAAATAGCTTATTATCTTTTTTTTTTATCTACTTGCTTTGGTTTCTTTTATACCTCGACTAAGCATTGTTTTCTCTTTTCAGACAAAAGGATGACTGTGCTGCAGGCGCAAAACTTGCAGCCGCCAAGCGATGTAGCGTACCAAGCACAGACATCGGAAAGGTATTAGGTCCTAAACCTAACCTAAAATCGTCATATTTTCGCCTGTATAACAACAACACGGTCGAAAATAGCTAGGGATACACGCACAGATCTGTCCGCCGGATTTGCCCGGCGGATATGCCCGGCGGACAAATTAGTCTATTCAGATGTAGACAAATCCGTGTCCCATTCGCGCCATACATGGATAGATCTGTGCGCCGGGCATATCCGCCAGACAAACCCGGCAGGCAGATCTGTGCTTGTATATATCCCTAGCTAATGCTACGACAATAACTTCAAATACAATAGGTACTCTAAAGGGCCCTGAACGTGGCCATTTCCCTCTATCGCTTAATATCCTTAATCTATCTCCGTTTTTATCAACATTAGAAAAACCGTGCGAATTCTGAGAAATCTTAAACTCGCCGTTTTGCCTGTCTTAAGATTATCACTAAATAATAAGTAGTTTCGATATTTTTTTTCCTGATATGGCTAAAAGAAGGTACATGGACGAAATGGACCATCATTTTTCCGGTAGACTGAGCTTAAAGCCGGTTTTCGCAAAAACCCCTAAATAACCCAAAATTTTTTATTTATTTATTTAGAACACGAATAAACATTTCACATATGATCTACACAGTGTACAGAAAAAAGAGAAAATACAAAAAGACCTGGAGGTCTGGGTGCGGAAAATGTTAAATTATTTTATGATTTTTATACAGAACTCAATAGGTATTGTACATAGGTAATGACTTCATATTATAAGGTTTTTCGATTAAATATGAAATAGTACCTAGACGAAAGAATAAAAATAAATAAAATACCGGCAAATACCGGTTTCCAAGCCCTGGTGGTAGATATTCTAAATACAAGTATAGGTACACACTCTTGCAGTACACCTTGTCTTAGCTTCTTATCTTCTTAATATTTCAGACGTGCTGCGAAGAGTGTAAATTCGGTGCTTTGACGGGAGAGTCCCAAGGAGTGGAGGGTTGCGGAGGCCCGCCTGAAGCCGGTGCCTCTAGTCCTGACTCGTACTTGAGGAAGAGTACCTACTACACGTGCTGTGTTGTAAGTTTATAATTCATTCCAATAAGTTCTAAACAGTACACAACAATAGATGTCTAATAGGGGACTTAGATTTAGGGGTGGGAGGGGTCGAGCCAACAGTGTTGTGAAATCCACGTTGATAGGTTTAGGGGTGGGGAAAGGGGTTGACTAAAATCTCAAAAAAACTCACCTAAAGGAGACGAGGAACGAAAAGTCCCACGAAATTTGACAAATCTTAAGTTGGGACATGACCGCCACAGCACGCATCGAGAATCCTCTAACTAAAAGGATCTTACAAACTGAATGTAGAATTACCAGCACTCTTAGCACAAGGGTGCTATTCAAATTAACACAAAAAGAGATGGATAGTCTATTTGGCACGAGATACTGTCGCAGCAGACTCGTACTAACCTTTGGAGATATTCCAGGAAGCAGCAACAAAGCCAACGACAACAGCAGCTCCGCCGACGACAACCACAGAGGTGATCCGGCGGTGCGGGCCCGGCTCCTGCCGACCAGACCAAGACTGTGATGACAGTGAGGGCACAATCCGGTGCTTCTGCCGTAAGGGGTATAGGAAACAAAAGGATGGTGCTTGCAAAGGTTAGCATTCAACATGGAACAAATACCAAATCACAGGTTCCGTCGTGATAACGACGGAGCCGGCTCCTGCCGACCAGAACAAAATCGTGACGACAGCGAGGGTATAAACCGGTGCTTCTGCCGCAATGGGTATAGAAAACAAAAGGATGGTGCTTGCAAAGGTTAGCATTCATCTTGGAACAAATACTAAATCACAGGTTCCGTCGTGATAACAACGTAGGCAGTTCCTGCCGACCAGAACAGAATTGTGATAACAGTGAGTGCACAGTCGGGCCTTAAGCCTATAGGAAATAGAAACATGGTGTTTGAAAAGGTTAGCATTTGTCGTTATCATCAATAGTCTGCAATCTCCTGCTGGTACCTATCACTCGTTTCTCATGCAGCACTCGTATTTTGGCTTTCTTTCTTACTTCTTCATTCGCTATCGACTATTCAACGTTTGTCATCTCTCTACCTTCATTCTAGGATTCCTTGGCACTTGATGGAGAGAGAATCATTTATTTACTTGTCCTTGAAACTTAACAAAATAACCTGCTTTAAAGGTTTAGCGGGAGTTTGCTCAGTTCAAATCATGTGTGAATGTTGCAGACATCAATGAATGTGCCGAATCCTCCGACAACCTGTGCACGCAAGAGGACCACGTGTGCCACAATACTCCTGGCTCCTACAAGTGCGTGCCGCTCAAGAAGCGAGAGTCCCCCGGCTGCCCGCCAGGGTTTAAGAAGAATGTCATCAATCAAGTGTGCGATGGTAGTTTAGTTTAGTTTATTTATTTGCAATCATGATTACACCGTATACATAATACATAGCACAATTCATGAACCCGTATGGGTGTAGCAAGAAATACAAGTACAGTACTTAAAATTAAGATTCTATTGCAATTGAAAGTGTGGATAAATACAAGATTTCTAAGGTATGTTTGAACTGTTGACCCTTGACCCCTGACAGTTACCTAATGTCTTACAATTTTTGTTGAAGCATTAACAGCAGCAACCTTATACCAGTGGAAGATATCACTGTTTTTTAAAGACCTTCACAAAAGAAAAGTAATGCGCATTATGTTTCCATCGCGGTTCCAGTTTAGTTAAATCGTTTAATATTCACACCATATTCCTTTTCAGATATAAATGAATGCCAGCTCCCGCGGCCGCCATGCCCAAAGTACCTCTGTGAGAACACGATAGGGGGCTTCAAGTGTGGGGGCAAACCAGGCACCCCGGCAGTTGAGGGCGCTACTGAAGCAGCTACACCTGCACCTGAGGCCCGGAACGATATCTGCCCTAAGGGTTTCAGAGCTGGGGCAAATGATGAATGCGTTGGTAAGCCCAATTTATCCAGTTAGTTTTAGATATTTTCCGCAAGTTGATATCCAGCGTGCCTATTTTGCTAGAAACGGGATGGGGCTACTCTAACCACGCCAGCTCCTCCATTTTTCCCAGCATATCCTTTATGTTACTTACCGCGTTTAAGGTATTAGGAGAGCCTAGGTGCTTCTTTCTGTATACTTCTTCCGGTTCGCATTCTAGCAGAATGTGTTTTGTTGTTTCTTCCGCCTTCATACATCCTCGATACAGGGTCTGACGTACCTATATCGAAGAAGTAAGGTAGTTGCGGCACACAAATAACACAAAAGACTTAGATTCTAGTAGCATACTAAAATTTTACATTTTCTTAAGACATCGACGAGTGTGAAGAGCATCTAGACGACTGCCAGCGTCTATCGCAGCACTGCATCAACACCCACGGTGGTTTCTTCTGTCAGGACCACGTCTCCAAGCGGTGCGCTCCTGGGTTCAAGGTCAACAGTGCTACTGGCATCTGTGAAGGTATTGCGTTTCACTGGTGAACATTCTCTATGCAATGACAACTGGCTAACGACTAAAGATTAAAATAGCGCTTTCAGCTTTCACCTCTGCCCCTAATTAATTTTCTTTTTCGATAATATTTTAAAATTTAATAAATTATGTTATCATCGATTATGTCAGGTCTGTGTCCCGGTTTATGCCGTGAGCTGCGTACAAAGCTACATTGTTTGGGAAAACAACATTTTTACAGAATAGAACGTGAGACTAAACCTGGGGTCTAAGCAGGTTATCAGAACGAGAGCTTTTTAAGAGGTATATATTATACGTTTTGTGTTCTCAGATATTGATGAGTGCGAAGAAAGTTCAGAGGTGTGCAAAAGAAACCAAGTCTGCGTCAATCTCCCGGGAGCCTACGACTGCAAGTCGAAAATCAGCACGCTTCCTAAGTAAGTTCACGTAAATACTCGTATACCTACTGCAAAATGCAGACAAATTGTAAGCCAGATGGCCAAATTGGCCAATATTAGTGTAGAAAGCAATTCCGTGTTATGTTGACTGAGTATAATATCCCGAAGGAAGGCCAGAAACTGCATAATAGGATCTGGTTCGACAAACTAGCCGATAAGATAAGACGGCAGGGTTGTAACACCAGCCACATCAATTGCAACCAGTCGTTGCAACATATGAGTCATATGACTGCGCAAAATGGTGGCGCGCGTGCCAGTCCCGTATTGGTTTGTACAGCCACCAAAGGAAGTGTCTAAGTTGATTTTGGACATTGCGTCTTATCGTGTGCCATAGACGTTACAGGCCAATGATGATGATGACTGAATTAGCAGCTTTTTATTTTTTTCAGACTGACTACAAAAACGTGCCAAGAGGGAACGAGAATGCGCGTTGGCAGCACCAAATGCGACGGTAACTTGTTATATTAGTATCCACTATCCTATTTAAAAACTGACAAAGCAAATAGTTTCTTAAAATATTCGAACGAGCGAAGCTTACGCCCCACTAAGCGAGTTCTTAACAACTTCTTGCTACTGGGATGTCTCGGCATTTCGAGGGCTTTTTGATTTTGAGAGTTTGTTCCGCGATAACGTGTGTAACGTATTTCTGATCTTTGTGAAATTCGTTGAGGTTGTAGCAGAGATACATATAATTTGAGTGTTCGCATATTATAGTAGCCCTCAACCAATGTGACGACCGGGGCCATAAAACCCTTGAGCTCGCGTTATCAGTTATCCATTGTGTTGCATTGTGGACTTTTATGGCCCCGGTCGTCACATTGGTTGAGGGCTACTATAGCAGGATTGATGATTATGGAGGTAGATGGCAAAATAAAATCTTCACAAGATTCTTGTTATATTGGTCAACTCGTTTGTAAGTAAATCGCGAGTTCTCAGTTCGAGGCGGACTTCTATTTACAATAAAAATAAAATTATGTAAACCTATCTTTTACCTTTCAGATATCGATGAATGCCGAGAAGGCACACATCTCTGCGACCAGTTCCAGAATTGTATTAACACGTTCGGTGGACACGAGTGCCGCTGTAAAAATGGATTCGAGCTGGACTCTAATTCCGGATCCTGCGTTGGTAATGAACTTTCTTTTCCCCGCCAGTCTCCAGCACAGTACGAGCTGAGCTCAGTACAATCTAGTGAAAATTAAGAAATTGAGAAAACCTGTAAAGCGCCGTATAGTGTTGGATAGGACGTCAATTTAAAATGAGTTTGAGTGAGCACCTCATTTAAAAAAATGAGGTGGTACATCAAATGAGGTGAGGTACACAAACAAGGTAACAAAATGTGTTGATTACCGGTGAGCGCGAGCACGAGTTCCGCGAATGAATGAATGTGTGATGGTTTGAGTGTTTGGTAGAATTTGAGCGTATGTATTTTTTGTTTGCGTTTAGCGTGAGTGAGTGAAGTGAAGGAATGTGTAGAGGGGGCTCAAGAGAAATGAAGTAAGACATTTTTCCGGTGTGAAGTACTGCGACAAAATAACAGATAGAGGGGCTCAAATGAGGTACCTCACGAATGAGTAACCCAACACTAGCGCCGTAAAAGCTGTTATCTCTATTTACATTTTCATAATATTTCTAAAACACTGCAGCTGCTTCATCTTGTTTCTAGTAAGTGTAACGAGAAGTCCATCGTGCCATTGACCTAAAAAGTACACTACTCTCAAAGAGTTCTAACCTCTTATTAGATGAGGAGATATAATTATTGGACAACCTGCAAGAAGCGTTGGTAGCTTTTCGGTAAGACATCCGACTTTCAATCCGGATGTCTCAGGTGTAACCTTTTGACCGCCAAAGACGTCAAATCACGCGCATGGAAAGACGTGTCCTCAGCGCCAGCATGTAATATCACGTCCAATATATAACCGGTTTGCCTTGCGTGCTCGCGCGCGCTGGCGCTGAGGGCACGATATTTTCGTCCGATCGTTGGCGTTTAAAGGGTTAAAAGGAGCCAAGGGAGGAGTCTAGGTGGATGATGGTGCCTCTGTTTCAGACGTGGACGAATGTGCAATGAAGCTGGATAACTGTGCTGCTGGTCTCTATTGCCTGAACGTGCTGGGGTCATTCACCTGCACCCGTCGCCCCCCCACTTCTTCCACCACAAGCACTACCACCGCAGCTCCTATCTACGAATACGAATACTACGACACTGAGTAAGTGCATCATTATGCCCTTGCAACAAAAATACTGGTGATCCTTTTAAGGGCATAATTAGTAGCGACAGCGTATTTTAAGTATGGATAACAAAGAAAAAAAAAATGGTTACACCCTGTATAAATTATATTCCCCTCAACTTGGCGTTTCAATACTTTCAATAAAGGTACACATATAGGGCTGGTTCTAATCTTCTAGAACAGTACTAAGTAACTCTAAAGTATTGATGCAATTTTATGGGCAATAGATTTATAATTCTTGAATTGGCGCACTCGGTAGGATGTCGAAGCAGAGTGTTGTTGAAAATGGGAAATTACTGAATATTATAAAATATGTGATTTTTATTTAAACTTTCGTCGTCGACTTCAAAAATATGTTTACACTTTTGGACCTTATTACAAAGGAGTAAGGTGCAAGTGTAAATATATTTTTGACGTCGACCGTACAATCGCCCTGGACGAACTGCTTTTGGCGCCTCGCCTCAGCAGGCCAGCCATAGTCTTAAATCTGCCTATAAAGCTATAAGGCCTGGGCCGCCCCCGGGCAACCACCACCTTTGCCCATACCCAAGGCCGGCACTCGTATACAGTAACTAAACCGAACAGTAAATAAAGATCTATAATTATTCTACAGTGAAGAAGAACCAACCAACGACACACGTACTCCCAGCAACCCTGGAGCACCAGGATCTGCCACCCAACCAACTCTTAAACCTACTCCTACTCCACCGGTTCCACCAAAACCAACTACACCTACTACAACTTCTACTACCACTACAACTCCTAAACCCACCACAACTTTTACCACACAAAAACCTGCACCCAGACCGTATAGACCACCCCCCAACCAATACAATCCTTACGGTAGACCAGATATCAGACCGTACACTAACAGACCGCCCAGACCCAACCCATCACCCAATCCACCCGAAGCATCCACACCCGAAAGCCCCAGAAGACCTGAGAATAGACCCCCTGACGTCCCTCCAGAAGGCTCTGACAGGAATCCGGATGACAATGCTATTGCCGATAAGGATAGCGACGACGACTTTGATCCGAACGAGCTGCATTGTTTGAACGGTTATGAGAAGAATGAGGCTGGTGATTGCGTTGGTGAGTAAACCATCTGGTTAAAGTTATCATGACAAGTTTATCTTGAAGAACCTAAGTGAAGTTTTCTAATACAATCATTGTTGAGGATGAATTTTGACCATCTAGCTTGCTGCTTTATTGCTTAGCTGGTAATGAAATTGAGCATGTTTTAATTTAGTGTTAAGTAAGCAACAAGCACAAGAAAAAATAAGAAAAAGGTACAAATGTACCTTTGTCTTATTTTTTAGTTTTTTTACGAAAACCTTTTTTCACCTTTTCTCCATTTTCTTATTTTCGTTAAAATAATTAGCCATATAAATGTATGATTAATTTTGGTATCGAACTAAAATCCAGACATGAAAATCGCCTGCCTTATAAGTATTCATAGCTCAATTGGTAAATTCGCAAGTTCGAGTCTTGCTCAAGGCAGTATTTTTTTCCATTGTTTAAAAAAAATCTATAGGTATGTATGGAATTTTGTAGATATTGATGAATGCGCTGGACGTCACATCTGCAGTGTACTGGAAACGTGCAAGAACGAACCAGGACGATACCGCTGCGAGTGTATAACGGGCTTCAGAAGGGACCCGTCGGGCTACTGCGCCGTGGCACCCACTATTCCCACCACACCCTCGACCACCACTTCGACAACCACCACGACTACCACTGGTAACATAACGCGTTAAAGATTTGATGGCTCACGCTTTCTCTGTACTGCCGGAGTACGTAGGACTGCGCACGTGTTTCCGCTTCTGCAACTGTAGGTATGGGTTTTTTTTAAACATAACATACTTTTTCGGCCGCATTAAGGACCAGCAACAAGTCCGGAGTCGTGATACGCTCGCTGAAGGGCCGCAGCCTATACCTACCGCATTGGTAGCCACTAATGCGGTAGGTATGGGCTGGTTCCAGCGCCGTTAAATAAATATGAGAGGCTGTATTGTCAAAGCGTCATAGCTTCCGCCCGGTGGCACTGGCTGTGAGCGACGACTGACAGGCTGGTGTTTTGTTAAGGTGATTTTTAGGTAAGCTATTTATAGCTATATCTGCAAAATTCGCGCAACTAAGAATGAATCCTACTGCATTGCATCAATTTTGAAATTAACAATCTTCGTTCAAGCATTTAACATTTTTTCCAGCGGCACCTACACGACCCCCGTGGACGTACACTCCACCACAGCCCCGACCACAACCGCGGCCGCAACCGTCACCCCGCCCGCAACCCCGGCCGCAACCGTCACCGCAACCCCGACCACAACCGACACCGCAGCCGCAACCGTCACCACAACCACAGCCGTCACCGCAACCACACCGGCCGCCGCAACCGTCACCTCAGCCGCAACCGTCACCGCAACCACAGCGACCGCCGCAAATACCCCACTTTTGCGAGATGGGATACATCTACGACTCTAGGCAGGGGCAGTGTGTTGGTAAGCATTCTCGATTAGGCAACGTATAGGTTTCAAAGGCACTCAAGTTCTTATTATTTCGAGGTTAGATGTGGTACAAATATGAACTTAGTGATTACAGGGAGCGCAAAAGGAGGAGCAGAAAATATGCGCCAAGTAACAAATGAGGCGCAGAAAGTTACCAGGTTTACCATCATATGAATTATAAAATTGTAATGCGCTTTCCAAATTGTCAATGTTTTTATGATAATTTATTTGATAAGGAATTAGAGATGATTGTTTGTTGGTGATTTAGATTAAGGTAATATGGTGTGACATTTCTAATTATGAGCCTTGACGCTTGAATTAAATGAATTTCATTTTAATTTTTTTTTATATATAGAGACTCTGGATTGGTAGGACGTACTCTTCTCCAACCTGGAAAAAGTGCAAACTCTATTACTTCTAAGATCCTTGGTTGAACCATCAATTAGGCTCCAACGTGAGAACACAAACATGTGGTTCGGTGTCAAGCTTACAAATTATGTTATTTCAGATATCGACGAGTGTGCCACAAACCGTCACACTTGCGTTTCGAATGAGCGCTGCGTCAATGTTGATGGCGGCTTCCAGTGCGAAAAGGCACCAGTTTATGGTAATAGACCATGCAGTTTATCAAGTTACTACAATCAATTCAATCAAATTGTTTTATAATATTAATTGTATAATTATTTGTATTTCTTTCAGTGCCACCAGTTCAAAACCCACCTAGGCCCCGTCCGAGCTCGCGGGACCCGCACGTCATAACAGTTGGCGCTCAATACGGCACCCGCGGACCCCGCTACAGACGCCCGACGTACTCCCGCGTGCGTGAAGTCGACGCAGTGATGACGTCATGCCAGAAGGGCTATCGGTTGACTCCGGACAAGATGTGCTTAGGTTAGTATGTCTCGCAGCTTAGTTTAGGGCCACCCAGAGCCCATTCCTACTCGCGGGACCCACATGTCATAACAGTTGGCGCTCAATACGTGGACCCCACTATAGACGCCCGATGTACTCCCGCGTGCGCGAATTCGACGCAGTGATGACGTCATGGCAGAAGGGCTATCGGTTGACTCCGAACAAGATGTGCTTAGGTTAGTATGTCTCGCAGCTAAGCCTAGGACCACCTCACCTTCACACGATCAGTGTGGTCGCCCAGATGGCTCCCACATGGCCTCGCTATAGGCGCCTGATTTGCATCATTTGAGGGCGTCTGAAATTGACGCAGTGATGACGTCATATCAGAAGAGCTACCGGCTGCGTCCGTGTTTAGGGACGAGTTGCTTATGTAAGCAATAAGATCTTTCTTGGTTTCCCTAGCTTGCTAGCAAGGTTAAACTGGTCACAATTTTATTACTTAATAGACTGTTTCATATGTCTAAGAAACTGGGCCATGTTCTGCAATCTTTTCTTGTCGGTCTATTTTGCACCAGAAACAGCGATTCAGCGCGGAATTTAGCTATCATAGACAGTAATCAGCCGAATTCGGCTCAAGTATGTTTTGCGCCTAAATCGTTTGCAAAAGACTTGATGAATGATTTTTGTAAAGTTTTTCTAAACATGAATTTCCATCAGACATCGACGAATGCGCCGTCAACCAGTCAGAGTGCGGTCCCCAGCAGCGCTGTGAAAACTTCTACGGTGGACACTCTTGCCAGTGTCCCGCGGGACACCAGCTGCTTGGCGCTAAAGACTGTGAGGACATCGACGAATGCCTATACGGAAACGTACGTATACAGAATCATCAGTCATCGGGTTATTCGGAATACGATCCACGAAATAAGACTGCTGGCCTTATAAACTTATACATATATAGTAAACTTCACCACCTTTCCCCAGCAGCAGAGGACTGGTTGAAAAATCTCACAGTCGAAGTATAACGAATTTACGAGGATTGCAGTGAAATAAAGCCATACGATATGATGATACATATATGAATGTCATATACAAAGGAAAATGTGACCTAGGCCTCCGGTGTAAGTATCAGATAGGAAGGGAAGCTGTCATTTATGCCTATCTAATCCTGGAGTAGGAACATCGAATAGGTATGCAAGGGAGAATAGATCCACAACGTTATAGTCGTTAATAGCGACCGGATATTGATTTACTAGATTGGTTGGCTCTAAAGATTGCGTGAACGAGAGCTCGACCAACTTTATAGAAATTTGAGGATTTGAATTGGACCTGTTTTTTGTCTGATATATGTATGTGCTTGTGATGTTTCGTGATGTTTCTTAACTTTTGTTCCAGCCTTGCTCTTACTCGTCGAAATGCATTAACACGGTGGGCTCGTTCCGCTGCGAGTGCAAGGAAGGCTTCCGCAACGCACCCACTAATGATAAAGTAAGATTTTTGTATTAGTAATCAAGTGACTATCTTGAAAGTCACAGTCAAATTATGTTTACGGTAAAGTGACAATAAGCACCGACCAAAATGGAAGTCGTTTATCGACATCGTCAACCGAAAAGTAAACAATATAGCAGAACAACAGAATCAGATATGAATGAAAACTCATGTGATCATTTCTGTTGTCAGTCAATTGCTGGTGTTAATAAAGGATTCTCTCTTGGTTTTCCATTGTGTAAGACAAAAACTGCAAGAGCACTGAATATAAGTCCTCAATAATGCTTATACATGTTTTTGCCAGGTATGCGTGGACGTAGACGAGTGTACCGAGACTCCAGGTATCTGCCAGCAGGGCTGCGCCAACGCATGGGGCTCCTACCGGTGCTACTGCCACCAGGGCTACAGGATGCAAGAGGACGGCAAGTAAGTAAAGACTGGGCATCTGCCAGCAGGGCTACAACATGTGGGGTTTCTACCGCTGCTACTGCCACCAGGGCTATAGGATGCAGAAGGACGGCAAGTAAGTAGAGACTCCGGGCATCTGCCAGCAAGGCTGCGCCACGGCGTGAGGCTCCTACCGCTGCTACTGCCACCAGGGCTACAGAATGCAGGAGGACTACAAGTGAGTATTACCATATATGACGTGGTGGAGAAACTAACAAATTGAAAAAGGTGGTTGTTGGAGGTAAAGTATTAGCAGTCATATATGTGGCCGATGTTCTCTGGGAAGAACCATTTCAGTATGTTAGTACTCTTACAGGCCCAATAGCTACCACTGCTATGAATATAATAAAAGCAATTGACAAAATGGCATGGAATCGTCCGGTGACAGAAGTCACTAAATTTTGTAGATACACGACTTGTAGCCACAACGATGGCGGAACAGATGGCGGATAAACCAAGAGCTCAGCTGCTTCCTACTTTTTTTTATTAATGGCTTTCTCCCTTTGCACAGATCAGTGGGAATTCTGCCAATGTCGACTTTCCTCCTTACAAACACGTGGGCGGCCGATACCCCGGATAACCGTTCGTTCGATTAAAGGGTGGTTACGCGCGTTTTGAGACTAATTCTTCATTAGCTGCCACTTGTTCGTTAGATCACCGCACAATAAGCTATCAATATGACACACTGAACTACATAAATGAGCAAAAAACAAAGAACTACTCTAAAGGCGTCATCGCCATCTTGAGCTCAAACGATTATCCGAATACCTACTTAAATCTTACCGCAAATTTTATGACGTATGTAATGTCTAATTTTCCTTCTGTGTCCAGGACTTGTGTGGACGTCGACGAGTGCGCGGAATTTGCTGCGTCGGCTCCAAGCCGCAACCGCGCGCGGCTATGCGGTGGCGAGTGCGTCAACGAGCCTGGCAGCTATCGCTGTTCATGCCCCAGTGGCTACCGATTGTCAGAGGATCAGCACAGCTGCATTGGTAAATTATTTCTTCTGACTTTTTTGAGACCTAGTTCCCTCGAACAGACCAATATATGTAAGTTTCTTCTTTTACGATTCATTAAGGGCCTTTTGCACCAAACCGTCTGCTATCGTCATCATCATCACCGTTAAAATTTGTTCGTACAAAAATATTGACAGTTCTTTATAAGGTGAATGTTGATCAGCAATATTTTTGGCACCCGTGTTGTAATAGTACATTACGTACCAAGGGCGGTAAAATAAAGAACGGCTCAGATCGCGGGTATTTGTGGCCCGAACCGAAGGTAAGGGCCATAAACAAGCGATCTGAGCTATTCTTTATTACCGGCCGTGGTGCGTACACAATTTTACGTCTTCTCCTGGGTGTGGAGTGAGATTTGTCGCAGCGCCCGTGGGCGGCAAATCTCACCTACCGCCCAGAGAGACGTAAAAAATATTAACATTTTAGGCATAGATGTAGTTATCGTGCTCTGTAGATTATATTTTGATAAATATTACTAATTGTTTCAGATATTGACGAGTGTGAGACTGGTGAAGCCTCGTGTGCACGGTCGTCGGATCCCAGTCAAGTGTGCCAGAACACGCGGGGTAGCTACCACTGTCACAACATCAGCTGCCCGGCGGGTTACCAACTGGAGGCTAAGCAGTAAGTTTCTTCCATAAGCTAAAACATGTGTTTCGAAATGGTTTCCCCTCAGACTTGAGTAAGATGGAAGTTAGAAGAATGGCATCTGTGTATTTTCAAGTTACGACTCTCACCTTTCTTTGGCCTTTCCTACTTCCAAATCTTGACCTTAATTGTTATTTGGCTTTGATTAAAATAGGATTTATTATCATCAACACTTGTCATATTTTGTCAACTAACTCAATTGACGCTTCCATCTTATAAATCCCAACTTTTTAATTCTGTACGGGAGTCTAATAAAGGAGAAGGTAGAAAAAGTGCACAAAGTGTAGCTGCAAGCACCAACTGAGCTTTTTCGTCCTCGTTGTGTCGTATTCCTCAGTAATGAGGGTAGACTTTCCTTTTGCCTCACTTTCTCTCGTGCCATCTTTCTCCACCTGTTTCTGTCTCTGACCTTCTGATTATGAATAATTTATTGTATCGTAACCTTTCAGCCGGTGTACGCGTATCCAGCGGTCTTGTGCGATGTCAGATTGGGATTGTGTGCATCAGCCTAGCAGTTACAGCTACAACTTTATAACATTCGTCGCTAACATATATCTACCGCTCGGTCGGGTAAGAACATTTCGGAGTCTCTTATGCCTTGGATCCAAAATGTAAGTGTCGGTTGTATAGCCTGGTATAGGTTGTCTAGACTAGACGATCGCCTCAGGCAACCCTAGCGAAAGCTCAGCTTCAACTACGCCAGGCAACCACCAGAATGCTGGAGGATAAAGCACGGACATCTTTTCTGAGACCTATTTAGGAAAACAAAGGCTATAAACCGACCATAAAATAGAACAAAATAAAATACATGTATGGTATATTTTCAGTTCGAAAATTCCAACTAAGTAAAACATTTAAGAAGACATCAACTCAGCTTAGTGTCAAGGTACATTTTGGATACTTTGACGCTGTTTTTCCATGAAAATGACTTCAAGAGCGACACTATATACTTCCCAGGTGGACCTCTTCACAATGCACGGGCCGGCGTGGAGTGATTCCTTCATGAGCTTCGAAATGCGGCTCGTGGACGTGCAAGCAGCGCCGGGCGTCACGCCGGCCAGTCTGGGTTGCTTCGAGTGAGTATCAGTGGCTTACGCGGCTTACACACTGCTGCGGCTTCCGCATGTGGCGCCGGTGCGCGAGCGAAATAGCGCTCTGAATGTGTATAGCGCTGTCACACTTGTACACCGTCGCAGCATGCGCTTGCGGCGCCAGTGTGATAATCGCCTTAGCTTACACTCTCATCATCCTCTTAGCGTTTATCCCGGCTTTTACCATGGCTCAATATAGCTTTGCAACCTAATCCCATGATTTGCATAGGCACTAATTTTGACGAGTGCGACTGCCTTCACGAGCACCTTTCCTGGGAGCTTAGCCAAGATGATAATCGTTTAAAGAAAACGAAACGAATCACTACGGTCTCTCTATCACTTCCATATTAGTGCGGTAGAGAGACGGATAGCGTTTCGATTCGTTTTCGACAAATGAATATCATCTTGTCTAAAAGCCCCTGCATGCTTAGCACATGACTCATGAGTGAAACGTCAAAATCTCGCACGCGACATAGTCTATCCGTCTTTTTCTGTGTGAATTAAAAAGAGACGGGTAGTCTCGTCCCTCGAGTGCTAGCGTGTATTATTTGTTTCCTACGACCTTTTGTTGCAGCACGCGGCCAACGGGCAACATGTGCGTGGTGTCCCTACTATGTGCCCTGGAAGGCCCTCAAGTGGCCGAGTTGGAGCTGACGATGTCGCTGTACCAGCGGCGACAGTTCGCTGGCAGCGCTGTAGCGAGACTCATCGTCATCGTGTCGCAGTACGAATTCTAAACATCCTGTATAGCCGGACCACATTAACTCTTCTGGGTTATATGACAATATTTCTGTAAATTTCTGTTAGCTGATCAGCAAGGTTAGCACAAGAGTGAAGCGACAGTATCTCGCGGTCGAGATAGACAACTGTCACTTTATGATGAATACAGTTGAACAGTGGCAAATGTCTATCTCGACCACGAGATACTGTCGCTTAACTCTTGTGCTAATCGTGTAGAGCTGTCTCAAACAAGTATTGCCATATAACCCGGAAGAGTTCATGTTGTCCGGCTTTAGACATACTCGCTCGAATTTTCTAAGGACTACTTAAACCAGTTAAATTAAACCCTTGCACGAGCTTAAGTACTAAATTGATTCTCCCATTACCAAAAGGAAGATTACAAAATCTCTTGTAAATACACTCACAAGAATGTTTTCCCTTATCCTGAAAATATGCGAATAGACAAAGATTTATAATAATTTTCCTGCGTAATTTTTTTGTTATACGTAAAAGCTTCAATATTTATGTTATTGTCTCTCTAAAAACATCCATATTGACGCAGTTAAGGTACGTTAGGTTCTAAGATTGTAGATCTTAATTTTTATGTAATTAGTAGATAACACAGTCGCCATCAGATATATCGGAGCGGCCAAGGTAGTCCCAAATATCTGAACAAAGCCTCTATTGTCAAGTCGATAAAGTGCATGTTCAGATATTTTTAAGTACCCTAGCCGCTCCGATATATTTAATGGTGACTGTACCTACTTCTAAAAGTTTAGTAATTAAGAACTTTTGTTATATTTATTTTTACAGTGGACTGCTACATTTTGTAAATAAAATGAAACTACAAATTTTTTATGCAATGTTTTACTAAAATGCCATGTTTTTGCATAGGGAGTTGCACAATAAAACACGCAAAAATAATTGACGCAATGATAGTTATCAGATTGTCACATATTTTAGCAGCCTTCATTGCGCAAGATATTGATATTGCAGGTGTAGTCACCTACAATATCAATGGACAGTTCCAGAACATTAGATTGTCATTTTTATCATTCACTAACTGAGATAACATACCACTTTTTGAAATGTTGCTACTTAAGTAGCTGTATATTCACTCAATCCTTCACTATTTCACTTCCTAATACTCCTATTAACCTTCCCATATATATCCGGGAAGGCCTGTTTACAGTACTGTAAGGACTCGCGCACCTTGTCGTACAACGTGTGGTCGAACATACGACGGAACTCCTCTTCCGTCGTGTAAGTATCAGCGTAGAGCATCTGGAAACCCTTTTCTTCGGTTACGAAGTTTTCTATGCTACGTGTTGACGAAACCTGTAAGGAGAATAAATTTTCAAACAATAGAGCCACAGGTCAGTAAGGTTCTATAACAAATTTGTATCTTCTGAACATCTTAGAAAGCGCATTTTTTTAGGATTCGACCTTACTTGAGTTTAATTGATGTAAATAGCTGCAAACTCCATACAGACGTAATGATAAACAATAAAATTGTAGACACGGTTATCCCAGTGGTAAATACGGATAAATGTGATAATGGCTAGAAAAAAGTTCGGGCGCTTTCTATCGAGCGGTATTAAAGGTGACATTTGCTCTATCATAAATTCATAATACATGTTTTTCTTATCAAGTCGATAAACGTCAAACTCCTCAAGCCTACCTACTAAATAGATTACTATTCTGCGGTATCACTGCAATTTCCTTCAGCAAACGCTGTGACATGTGCATACCAAGGGACTGTTGTAGTAAGGATTTTTTCAAGAGCATAGTGAATATTGTTACCACTTACAGTCTCAAACCCAGGAGCAGTAGGCACGCCGTAGGCTCCGATGTCGACGAACATCTGCCAGTCGCCAGACACCTTTAGCTGACCAGGGTTGTTTGGGACTTTGAAGGGACATAGCCACATTGGATATACCTGCGGAAATAAGCCCAGATTATACACTTACAGCTTTGAATGAAATGAAAAATCAGCCAGGCAAAGGCAATCATACGTAGGTCATCATACTCATCATCATCGAAAAGTTTTCCTTTACCGAAAAGCGACTTCGAAGGGATGGACCTGCCAGGCACTTGTAACATATCCACACAGGTGGAAGATAGAACAGATGTGTTTTCTAAAGTAGATAATACAAGCTGGACTCACCCTAAACTTCTCATGGAAGAGCTCGATAGCTCTCTCCAAACTCTCTATAGGCACCAGCATGTCCTGGATGACGTGGGCCTTATCATAAAGCCTGCCCACAGCTTCCGGCTGCGTCAACTTGAGTAGAGACACCTCAGGAGGCATTAGCCAGCCGAACAGTAGGCGGAAGACGGGGTGGTTCCCGAAAGAGATGATGTCCTGGGAAAAGAGTTATAAAGTTACATAGATGTCATAGTTTACTAATATGTATGTGGCCACAAATTGTATGGCAAATTATAACTCCCCAAACAATTTTTCCCATAGTTTCATTTGGCAAAATCATCAAATGGCATAATACCGTTTCGCATAATTTTATTTGGCATACTAACCTAACCTAACCTATGACAAATGAACATTCGGCCAAA
This sequence comes from Pammene fasciana, assembly GCA_911728535.1. Taxonomy (NCBI): domain Eukaryota; kingdom Metazoa; phylum Arthropoda; class Insecta; order Lepidoptera; family Tortricidae; genus Pammene; species Pammene fasciana. The sequence continues at coordinate 6,891,617 of OU452295.1, forward strand.
TGAAACTATGCGAAACAATAATTTGGTAAACGTGAGTATGCTAACTAAACGTTCTACGATAAGTTGTTTGGGAAATGAAATTATGCCAAATGATTTTCGGTTAAATAGCAGTACATATGGTACAAAGGAAAAAGTGACAGGACTAGAATCAATTTAAACCAGCGTTTTTTTAGTACGTCCTTACTTTTAACTCCCAGAAGAAACTCCTAGTATGCCTATGGTAGTAGTGCCTCAGAGGGATGTATTCGACGACTGGCTGCTTGCTCCCTCTCTCGTAGTTTTCTAAGTGACGTTCCACTTGCTTGTAGAACCATTCCGCGTACCATCTTCCTAATGGATTATACTGGAAGAAACAAGAATGATACAAAATTTAAGCGTTCCTAACTACATATTACAGCAGTTACGTTTTTTTTTTCTTGGAATGTATTCCGAATTGGATAACTATGTAAAAACAAGTATGTTTAAGTATAAATAGACATCATCTTTTTGAACTCATTCTGAAAGAATAGAATCCAAACATTACGACAAGATTACGACAAAATGCGGAGGGTGGTATGAAAATAAGTATTAGTTTTGTTCCTCCAATTTAGAGTGTAGAAGACCCTTACCTTGCCATCACCTCCAACTTCATCCACCATATCACCTGTCATGAGAACTGCCTTGTCTTTGCTGTACAAAAGGGCCTCCACGAACTGATGAGGCTGCTTCTTCAGGGCTTCCTCTTGGAAATGCTTGGAGAGCTCTGGCAGACTGGTGTAAGGCTGGTATTGTAGTCGGACATATCTAAAATATTTTTTATCGTTTTAGGGGCTTTTGACCTGACTGACATTCTTTTTGACTTCGCTGTCAATGGCAGGAAAACGCGTTTTGGTTTGGTTTGATATTATAACACTCAGTGTTTTGTTCCTGCTGGTGAGTAAGGTTGCCAAAGAGCTCAAAGAGGACCCAGTGACACTGCCCAGTGTGTTGATGACGAGGACCCCTCTTGTTCCGTCAACACGGTGAACCCTCCTTTTTGTAAAGGGTCGGCAACGCGCATGTTACACCTCTGGAGTTGCAGGCGTCCATAGGTCAAGAAAGCTGCTTACCATCAAGCAGGCCGTAAGCTTGTTTGCCACCGTCGTGGTATAAAAAAAATTGCCAAGCCAATAACATCGGATGGAAACCGAAAACTCGCATGTGCAGAACTAATAAGCGGCACTCTAGTAAAATGCTCTTCAAGGAAAACACTTTTCCAAGTAGATAGCAATAAAGTAGATACGAGTAATTTATTAGCTTACTTCTTAGCTGGAATGACTTTGATGACAGCTGATACCAGAAATCCAAGAGTGCCGTATGACCATGGAACTGCGTAGAACAGGTCTGCATTTTCGTCCTGAAAATGTTTTACTTATTTACACCTATAAATATTCACAGTAAACAGTTCAAGAAAAATGCATTACAGTAAACCCAAGTTACATTCGTTCTAAAGGCTAACTTTGGCCCTTGCTATTAACTTGGTTCAGGTTTCATTACTGCATTGAAATTGTAGCACATTGCCACGTGATTGGTTTTATCTAACGGACCATGTTTTTGATTAGACCTTTCTATATGTGATTTATGTTGGGTCAAAGTTACCTTTCGTCAGGGCAAAATAGTGTCGGCAAGTTACCATATAACAATTCAGAGCTCTTGAGCACGAAGCTGAGCAGAATATACTCGGTTTAACGCAAAACTCTGCCTGAAAAAGAGTCATAAAAGTCAAATCGCACAATTGCCTTCGGCTGATTTTCCATTGAGGCGGAGATGGCGGAGACAAGGCGAACCAATAGCGTCATCCGCCGCTCATTTCCACCTTAGTGAAATAGCAGTCTATTGTTTGATTCCGCGCGACTCGAATCCGCTCATCTTCGCTTCAGTGGGAACGCAGCCTTCTGCTTACCTTACTACAAGTAACCACTGAGCCATCAGCTAGCACCAACTCATACTGCAGGCATATGTGCTGGAACAGCCCGTGCACATGAGAAGAGGTCTCCACTCCCGTACCCATGACCAGGCCTCCGACCGTCAGCTGGTCGAGCTCAGGGACCACGGGCAGGGAGAGGCCTAGAGCGTTGAGGGTGCGGGAGAGTTGGCCCATGGTCACCATAGGTTCGCAACGCACTGTCTGGAAATGAGGTTTCAGTATTAGTTTTAAGATTATGTCTGGCTGCGTTTCCACCAGAGCCGAGCGAGGATGTGTTGCGACATTGCGAGGAATGTGTTTATTAATAACTTCGTTTACCTACTTCTTCCTCGCATAGCGCAGCTCTAGGCTCGCAACGCATCTTCGCTCATCTCAGGTGGAAACGTAGCCTTATTATACTCGCATAAGAAGCATTGGGAGGAAGTAATTATGTTTCTTGCACTTATATACTCGAGAATAAGTTTGAATATCGCTTTTGGGACTTATATCAAAATCACTTTAGATTTCTTTTGGGAATAAATGGTTTTGAGTGTTCGTCTAAATAAAGACTGTGTACGTTAAAATCCGGCCACGCATGGTACGGTACATCTTTTTATTGAATGTGCATATTCAACCAACACTTCTAATTAATAATTTGGGGTTATCAAGCTACATAATAAAATTTAAAACATAATATAAACGTTACGTTGTCTATGAGTTTGATCACTATATATTCCACAGTGCCTATATTTTTTTGTCCACAGTGTTCTGACAGTGTTTACCAAATTTTCCTGTTAAAAGTAGTTTTTAATTATAAATAAGATGAATCAAATGATACCTTATTAAATTCTCTTTTCACCATAGCTAACATTTTTCTAAGTGTATTTAGATTGAAATAGTTCGGAGGTGTTCTAACTTTGGTAAGTTTGACTTTTTGACAAAAAAATGGCTGCCATATAAAAATTACTTTCAGTGCTTGGAGTAGAAAGTTTTCCTGACTACCTCAAGTAGAATAGAGTTTCAAAACATTTTTTTTTGTAAGATGACATTCTATTGACCATAAAACCGGTTGTGAAAATATAAATACAATTGTGGTATTGTAGCAGGAAGCGAGTGAAGATTATCAAAAAACGCTGGACAAAACATTAAAGATATGATGAAATACCTTCAGTAAAAACTGAGACAAGCCCATACAATTGTAATATGATTCTATTTTTATTATATATTACTATGATTAGAGATTATTTATAAAAAAGAACTGCTTGAAAATGTGTATCCGAAAGGGAGATGTACCATACCATGCGTGGCCGGATTTTAACGTACACAGTCTTTACACGTACATCTGTACAGTGCTCGGATAGAAGTTTAAATATATTAGGTTTTGAAGACGTTTTAGGAATACATGAAGTTAACACAAAGTGAAGTTGTGTAACATATATAGCTATAGCTTACTATATAATTTGTAAACTGGAGCCTCGTCTGCCAACAAACCACGCTGTGGTTTGGCAGAAGTAAAGAGTGAAGAAAAATTGTAAGCTGTTTCGTGAATAAACATTTTTTTTTTTTTTTTTTAAATCCTTTGAGCATTGTATTCAGTTGTTCAACCTACCATATTTTTCTCATCAACTTCTAGCACGTCTACGAGGTTCACATCGATGTTGGTGAAGGTTTTCTTGTATTTGCCTTGACGGAAGGACATGGTCTGCCAGCCTGGTCGGGCCGTGCACAGGCGGGTGCTGCGGTCTCCGGCTAGCCACGCTTTGATCTGGAACCAATACCTATACAGATTAATCTAATCCAGCTGCCCGTACCCTTCGCGGAGTCTGGATTTCAGCCCTAAGAAAAAAATTATGGGACCAGGAAACATGCAGTAGTATAAGACTGGGACCCCTATTCGATTTACAAAACATTCATGCGATTTATATTTTTGAAACATGTGCTATTAGACAGTGTGATAGTGTATACAAAACTGTGACACGTGGACATTCACGCGATTGATATTTTTGAAACATGTGCTAGACTGTTTCAAATTGATTTCAAGCGACTGTCAGTTTTCGATGGTCAAATTGAGCCCCTGAAGATCTCACAAACATACGGTAAATATTATGATAATCAATTCCTTATGACTCCCATCCCACAAAAATACGGTTAGTAAAATGATAAATCAATTCCTTGGTATAAATAATGAATAACTGAATCTCCAGTCTAAGATAATACAAACGCGCGAAAAATAACTGAGGGTATTTAATAACTGAGTTCCACGATCTACTTATATATGAACAGTCGACGTCATATATATGTTTACACTTTTGCACCTTATTACAAAGGAGTCAGGTGAAAAAGTGTAAACATGTCTTTGACGTCGACTACATGGTCCTTACCATGTATTTAATGCATTATGATACAAAATTAAGTAAACAAACCCCTAGGCTCTCCGAAACATGTCGCGAGACGTGATTAAAGTGTTGATTTGTGTTTCTAAATATCTCTCGATTTCTATGATCCTGCACTAATTCAAGTTTTCGGTTTGATCCAAAGGTTGACTGGCAGAGAATGCCTTAAGGCATTAAGTCCGCCTCTTGTACATTTTTTGTTTGTGCAATAAAGTTTAAATAAATAAATAAAGTGCCGTGAGTGTAACCGTGTTATTATATAATGTTTATAAAATTAAGTAAAGTTTGTATAAACGATAGATTTAGATTTGCCAGTATCTTTAGCTTGTACTTACTTGTGTTTCTACACTCATGCTTTTTTTATACCACGACGGTGGCAAACAAATATACCCCGGCAACAATTTTTTTTTAATTAAAAATCTGTTTATTTCAGTAATACCAGAGGTGCATGCGCTTTACCGGACCCTTTACAGAAAGGATTCTCTGTGTTCACGACTAAAGGAACAAGACGATCGCTCGTCGTCAACACACTGGGTCCTTTTTGAGTTCTTTATCTATGTCTCATGACTAAATCTAAATTTAATTATATTTAGAGCATCCCAACATGAGATGAGAATTCTCCACCATTGCAATTCGTACCTGACTTTGGACACCTTTGACCTTCCGCTCGTGCATCTTCGGAGCGCTGTTCATCTTGAACACTACGTAGTTCCTGACGCTGGACCAGACCTTCCAGGCGAAGGACATGGGCATCAGCACAAAGAATGCCAGCAGCCATCTGTGCTCAACCAGGATGTACTCCAAGAAAGACTCCGTCTCTATTGCTGTCATGATGGCTCTAAAATAAACAGACGAATCGATATTTAAGGGGATGACAACAGCTAAATTCCATCCCTATCTTTTTCAGTGCGGTGGAAGAGAAACACTATGTTACGATTAGTATAGTTGAATTATCGAGAGCGTGGAATTGCATATGTAGTGGTTGTACCGTGTTGTGCCTCTTTGTGTGCGGATTCAAATATAGAATGCCTGTACACAAACAATACTACTACATATGCAATTCCACGCTCTCGATAATTCATCTATACGGGAGCTCATTTCAAATGTAAAATGATGAATAAAAAAAAAACTACGGATTCATTGAGAAATAATAATAAAGTTTTTAGTATAAGTGTGTTGGAATTTCGTCCTTAATTACAGACGTATAAACCAAGAAACTAATAACATACAACTGTTTAAAGCTAATTTTAAGATCTAACTTTGGAATCACTTTCTATCGAGCCGATTTCGTCCAATCGTGTATCGGTATTAACAAAATTCTTTCAAAAATAATGAATATTAATATATATTTTAATACATTCCCAAAACAAGTAGTTATAGCTAAAAAACTGTTTATGTAGGTATGTCAGACATAAATACGGGCAGACAGACACCTTTGTGATCCCATAAGGTTCCGTTTTTTCTTTAAAGGTACCTAACCTTTTAATAAAGAAACAGCAACATATTTCAAAACCTGTTTTATAATGTATCTATAAAAAAACACAAGTAGGTACCTAATATACTTGAAAATATGAAGGCAAAGAGAATTAAGTACGCTTTTACTTATATAGGTTATTGATCTATGCTATAAGTCGATGACTCTACTATTGTATGTACAGTCAGCATCAATAATATGTATACGAATTTGAGTCTTATCCCACAGACATAAGTGCCGAAATGTTACCAGATTTTTGATGCTGACTGTACCATTGCAAAAACAACAGAAATACCCTTAAAGATATATATATTTTTTTAAATAACAAAGTACTTTGAAGTAGACTTACCTATTTCGTCTGCACTTCTGTCTCAAGTCTGGGGCCCGCGTGCCTATCAGTCCATGGCAATCGGCTCACTGATTGCCAATTCAATGATTGTCACATGCAGACGTCATGTTATGACATTTTCAACCTTAGTGTTATTGTTTTATGAGATATATCTTTTGCTAGGCCAGCTTAAGCATGTTAATTTATCCATTTTGTTGTTAAGCGACAAGATTGTGTCTTATCTCCTCGTCGTAAAGACTATTATGAGTTGAAAGATTCGTTCTTATACAATATGTATATTGTTATCATAATCATGATTTATTTAATTCTAATATCTTGTCGTTGATTCACTAACGACCAATTTTTAAGCAGTTTTCTGATTAATTATTAACATATCGGACGGATGGGCGGCATTGTTATTAGAATTAAACTAGAAAATAAAATTTTAAACACAAAACTTCCGTGAGAATCAGACATATTAAATAAATCACGGGTTACTCACGTCTTTTTGGTGAAAAGAAAAAAACCTGACAACGTCAATCACATTTATTTTCTCCTGCATATATTTTAAATCATTTTTTCAACCTTATATTATTTTTCTATAGCTTTTCTAAATTCCAGTGATAAAGAAAAATCTTTCCAGTGCTATCATGCCCGGTGCTTGTGGAAAATGTGAGGGTAAAATAGCCCCGAGAAAATTCCTAGAATGCTCCGCCTGCAACATCTGTTATTGTTTGGAGTGTTTAGACACTATCGGCGTTAGCTTCAAGCGTTATTCCCTTATGACCTTAGATAATCGCACAAATTGGAAATGCCGCTACTGCTGTGAAAAACCATCTCCAAACCCTATCACTGTGATGTCCGAAAAGACCACAAATAAGCAGAAGAAGATGTCGACTCCACTAAACAAACAATGCTCCCCGAGCGCTCTATATGGACCTACTCCACTCTCGTCTGTCCCAACCGTCACTGGTAAAAACAAAGTAGCACCTTGCAAAAAGACTCCTAATATGCCCGTAGTGCCACCAAACCCACCCACAACGGATAGCAATGATGGCGATGCTATCACATTGCTCACCTCTGAAGTTAGACTTTTACGTAATGAAATGAACCTACAGCTTAATAAACTATCTGACCATATATCAAGATGCACCGATAGACTCAGTCAGTTCGAAAAAAGGCTGGACATGGCCGAATCTAAAATTAGAACCTTAAAACAACTGGAAACTGAGAATATATTTCTAAAACAAAAAATCGGTGAACTTACTGAACAACTTAACAACCAGGACCAAAAATCAACTCAAAATGAGATTGAGATCATGGGTGTCAATGAATTTCCCCAAGAAAACCCAGTCCATATAGCATTATATGCAGCCGCGAAGATAGGAATTTCTTTGAAAGAAGAGGACATTGACTACGTGTCCAGAGTAGGCCCCCCACGTAGGAATAACTACTCGTCAGGCGACTCCAACAATACAAAATCTCGACCCTTGGTGGTGCGTTTATTACGACGCACTAATCGAAACGCATTTCTACAAGCGGCAAAATCAAGACGCAACCTAACGTCGGCTGACTTCAACATAGCTGGTCCTGCACATAAGGTATTCTTTAATGAGAGGTTAACAAAGTCCAACCGGCTGTTATTTCGAGAAGCTCGAAATCGATATAGTAAAGCCGGGTTCAAATACTGTTGGACAAAAAATGGAAATATATTTATCAGAAAACAAGAAGGCAGCGCTGCAATACGTATTCGTTCCGTCGCTGACCTCGACCGGTCGTTGGACACTTCTCCCTGTGCTAGCACCGAAAAATCACTTGATGTCTTCTGGTCTGAGACTGAAAATGACTAGCTCAAATACCCCTAGTTTTCTCTCTATTGTTGTATTTATTAGCCTGTTAATTAAGTATTTTTCTCTTTCAAAGTCAACACTCAGATATGCTTCTAAGCATGTCACATACACTCACTCAAAAACACTACACAAACTTTACACTACATCAAAGACGCTGACTGCGAGTAAAACACAAGTAAGCTATTTAGAAGCGATGACTAACAAGTATATGTTTATCCTAATCTTGTTCCACTTTTCAGCTCATATAGATGGCGTTACTTGAGCTTGACAATGACCTGGAAAACGACTTGGTAATTGAATGTCTCGCACTTGATGCTCTTGAAAACTGTCAACAATATCTTACTGCTAATCATAATCTAAAAGTGGCTACTCTAAATATAAGAAGTCTTCAGCGGAACTTTGATTCCTTTCTTGTGTCATTGAAAAGAATAAATATTGACTTTGACGTTATTATTCTTACAGAATGCTGGTTAAACGAGGCAACTGTCATTGATTTACTTCCTTGCTATCAAACCTTTCGTACTTCAAGGGTAATAAACAAAAGTGGAGGAGTTGTAGCATACGTCAATGAACGATTCTCTGTAACTTGGTCTGAACCACCTCTTGAAGATGCAAACTGTCTCGCCTTAAGTATCGAGGGTCTAACACTAGTATTGGGCATATATCGCTCTCCTTCCTTCTCTGACACCAGGATTTTTTTTAAATTCCCTTGACACATTCCTCAATAACTCAAGCTTTAACCAAACTATTATTGCGGGTGACCTTAATATTGACATCTCCGATAACACATCTGCCCCTAACCTTCATCAGTCAGACTACTTGAACCTCATGTCGGCCCACGGACTTCTACCTGCTATTACCAAGCCAACGAGAGATCGTGCTTGCTTAGACCATATCTTTATTAAATCCAATGTCGAATCGGTCGGGGTTGTTTGCAAATGCTCTGTGACAGATCATGATATTGTCATGGCTGGCCTTCTATGCCCAAAACATAATCGTCAAAAAAGAACTCACTGGGTGCTAAAAACAGACTACCAAAAAGTCGCTCAAGAGTTAAGCGAGGTCGACTGGACCCCAGTAACTAATAGTAGTGACGTTGACACCGCTGCTAATAGTTTTAACTCACTCATAACTACTGCAATAAAAAACCACACGAAAAAAGTTAAAATCAGTCGCGCTAAACTCACTATCAAGCCTTGGGTCACACCTGGGGTAGTTAGATGCATTAAACACAGAGATAAACTCCACATGGATGCTCGAGCATCTCCAGATGACCAGGTCTTACATAAAATATATACTAGGTATAGAAATTTTTGCAAAACTTTATTATATAACTTAAAAACTGAGTGGCAAAATACACAAATACATGAAAGTAAAGACAAACCGAAGAAATTATGGAAAACCATTAGAGCTATTTGCCAAACCCCAAATATTATTAATGACGCTGTCCACTTAATCCAAAGCGACAAGCCCGCTTTAGATTCCCTGGATAGATGTAATAATCACTTTTCCTCAGTAGGCAGCGATCTAGCTGATCAAATTTTGTCCAAACTAGCTGAATCCCAACAATCTCTAGCTAACAAGTTTCCCCCATCTTATTATAACACCCCGAATTCGTTTTTCATGCACCCAACCAATATCTCCGAGGTAGATAAATATATTAAGCTGCTGAAATCTGATAGCGCTCCTGGTTACGATGGTATAAAACCTCTCTTAATCAAAGAAATAAAAGATGTGATTCTTGAGCCTTTTGTCTATCTTTGCAACCTGAGCCTAGAAAAGGGCATCTTTCCCGAATGTTGGAAATTAGCTGTAGTTTCACCTATTCATAAAAGCGGCCCAAAGGACTCTCCTTCCAACTTCAGACCCATTTCACTTTTATGCGTTTTTTCTAAAATCCTTGAAAAACTCGTCAATACTCGCCTTATCAACTATTTAGAGAGAAACTCAATATTCTCAAAACAACAGTTTGGTTTTAGGTCTGGTAAATCAACAGAAGATGCTGCGCTTACTCTCACAAATATGATTCATAGCACATTAGATGCCGGTAGATGCTGTATAGGAGTTTTTCTTGATCTGGCTAAGGCCTTCGACACTGTCTCGATTACAATTTTACTTAGGAAATTAGAGGCCATCGGCATAAGAGGCTCAGCTCACAACTGGTTTTCTAGCTACCTAACTAATAGAAAACAAATAGTAAAAATCGGAGACGTAACGAGCAGCAAATCACACATCCACTTTGGCGTTCCACAAGGCAGTATTCTCGGACCAACGCTTTTTATCACATACATCAACGATCTCCTTCAAATGACTATTCCAAACTCTGAAATTATCTGCTATGCTGACGACACAGTAACCGTCTTTAGTGGTAAGACATGGGAAGAAACCTACCAGTCAGCTGAGACGGGACTATCAAAGGTGTCAAAATGGCTGGACAGCAATCTTCTCACTTTGAATGCTAATAAAAGCTGCTACATTGCATTCTCAAAGACTTCAGCATCTTCCCCTCCACTCACTCACAGCCTTAAAATACATTCTTGTGATTCAACTCACGCTGATTGCTCCTGTGGGTCCATAAATAGATGCAACACCATTAAATATCTAGGCCTTCTGATAGATGAACACCTATCTTTTAAACCGCACCTAACTAGTCTATCTAAAAAAGTGAGAAAACTTATCTATGTAGTAAAACGACTACGGGATTGTTCACCTCTATGTATTCTTCGCACTGTCTACCATGCGCTATGTCAATCTATTCTACAATACTGTATTGCAGTTTGGGGTAGCGCCGGAAAGACCGCGCTACTTGAACTTGAGCGCGCTCAACGAGCTGTCATCAAAGTAATGCTAAAAAAACCTTTCAGATATCCTACAGACTTGTTGTTCAGTGATACAGGGTTCCTCAGAGTTAGGCAATTATTTATTCTCAATGCAGTCATCAGGGTTCACAAAAATATTGGAAAATCAGCGCAAATAGATTTCATTTTGAGTAGACGTACATACAGAGTCCCTGTACCTACCGTCCAAACGGCTCACGCACAACGATCTGGCTACTATATTCACCCATTTACATATAACGCTGTTTGCAAAACCCTTGACCTAAAAACATGCACCTCGCTAAAAGTCAAATCAAAATTAAAAAAATGGTTTTCTACTCTATCATACAATGACACAGAAGAGATAATACATACTTACACTTGGTCTGTGGTCAGCTAAGCTACTCACACTCATTCACGACTCACAGGTACATACCCCTACTCACATACACACTTACATACCCACACACAACTTACACACACACACACTTAGGTTAATCTTAGTTAATTAATTTTCATGTTTTTCTACTAATCAAATTTCATGTTTTATAACTACAAAACATGGTGCATTCCAAGATACAGGCTTCAGCCTAGTTTGGAATGCACCAGACAACCTGGTGATCTGTTAAACTTTGTTTGATTAATAAATATTACTTTACTTTACTTTACTTTACTTTTAAGTCGAATATTGCTCGACATGTTTCGCAGTCTGCGTCGGTTAGCCAATGCGAATGGCTCATGAATAAGCTCCTCGTTATGGAGCGAAACATGTCGAGCAATATTAAAGGACGTGAGTAAACCGTGATTTATTTAATATAGGGAATAAAAACTGCATGTGTCTAAATAAATTAAAAAAAACACATTTGTCAACGAAATGTTCAATTTAGTAAATAAAAATAAGATACATACCTATGTGGAATATAGTTAAACAAGTGACTAAGAAAAACACTATACTACATCACAGAAATATTACAGTATTTTTTTTATATAGGTTATAATGCTTCAGTGGGCAAAAGTGGCAAAACCAGATGGCAGCAGCGGCACTACGCCTGTAAGCGGTTGCCCAGCGTTATAGTAGGTAGTTAGGTACGGCCGGAGACCTAAAGATCTGCTACGTTACGTGACACAAAGATAAGCCCCATAGCACAACATTGTCATTAGAAATACATATTTTTAATACATAAAGTTATTGTTAAATTAATCTATAAATGCCAAAAATTCTTTCAGATAGTAAAACCGTTTATTTATTAGCCACTTATTTAACTTTCTTATGAATATGTTTTCTGGGTTTTCGCTAATTTCTCTTGGAATTTTGTTCTATATTTTATTTATCATATAGTTACAATTTCTTTTACACAATTTAGAATCTGCTTTTGGCAATACGTGTCTACCACATGGGGTTAGAAAGATACGTCCGCTTGTAAATTGTCAATTGTAGGTTTATTAAATAGACCACTGGTAGGATACCTTGTATAAAATTTACAGACACCCGGCAGACAGGGTGTGGACTAATTACTGGGCTATTGGATGAAGAACCGGACGCCTGTCTAATAAAACGGTATCCAATATTATTTCCGGCAGACGGTGACTCGCCCTCCGCAAGATGGGCCCCCATAAAAAGCGACATCAAAGATTACTCAAGGGCAACACCGGTGCGGGGGCTGAGGGTATAGAGGTATCACTGGACTTTAAACATATAGCCAACTCGCCACTTAGGTTTCCACATCTACCCTCAAGAACGCAGCTCTGGGCAGCCGGCTAAGGCAAGCCAGAGGCAGGGGACCTGTCCCACCCATCCGACAGGGTACCCCAGGGGCACTCAGGTACGCGGAGTCGCTACTCTCCAACAGCTCGCCACAAGCTGCCCTGCGTTGACTGATTGCCATCTTTTATAAAAATATTCATTTATTTTCATTTATTATTATTTTATTTATTGCCGTTTTGTAGGTACAGCCATATACCCTCATCCTGTAATAAGTTAATTTGGAATCCAGGAAAAGAACCAAAGAGGAATTTGGACGGTGGTCGTTCAGGGAAGTGGCCGTAAGGGACCGGATTCACCTAAAATCATGCTTATTTTTGAGTCGTTGATCTACAAAAGACAGATTTTTAAACAGTTTCCTCATGAATTATTTACAGATATCCGAAGGATGGACGTCACTGTGGCACGTTTTCAGAATTCTGTATTTTTTTGTTTTTTGTCTAGACGTAGGTATACCTTGAACTTTCAGTGGTACGCATATTTTATGCGTCTTAGGGACCAACGATATTCATTTATCGATACATTTTACTTCCATTTAAAAGTTATGGTAGATATTTAGATAATGTAAAAATACAAGTTGTATATTTTAAGTGCTGTGCATGCAAGTTGTATACAAACTAAAGACGCATAATTTAACAATGCATAATTTTAATTCGCAGAACACCTAGTTAGCATAAATTTAATAAGTCTAACATTAATTTATATAATGGTTAATACGCATTAAATGAAATCCGCAGAATTATCAATTTACAAAGTACCTAGCTAAACGTTAAAAGGATTGGAAATGCGTATGTTTGTACCTACCTACTTATATACATAGTATGTAAAATAATAAGAAACTTTTTTAATACTGGCACTAAAAGAGGCTTTTAAGTGGCGATAGTGGTAATCTCGTGGATGTCTCAGGCAACCAGAGGGCTGGCAGCTTTTTTGGTCAGAGGATAAGCCTAGCCATCCAAAGAGGCAACGCTGCCAGCCTTCTGGGTACCATGACTCACGAAGGCGACCTGGGGAGCATATATTATCTGTAAGTTTATTTTAGTTTTATATATAAGTTTATTTTAGTTTTATATATGAGTTTATTGTAAGTTTATATTTAGGTTTATTTTAGTTAGTTTATTTAGTTTTATTTTTATATCTAAGTTTGTTGTTGGCAGTCTTTGTATGTTCCAAAAAAATTAAACTAAGTATAGTATCAGCCCGGCGGCTGATATTATATTTCAACCCCAGAACCTATAGTAGGGTTTTGTCTCAGTACAAATCCGAAAAAAATTGTGCGCATCGAGAAAAAGTTGTGAATTTTTGACCATAAATAGAGTGAGCAAAGATGAATATTTTTTAGTATTGGCGGTCTGTAAAATTTTTGGACCTTCACGTCAAAATCAGGGGTCCCGTGCAATATGTTATTACTCTCTGGTTAAGACTGCTAGGGGTTGTTTGGTATCGTTTCCGTGTAAAACAGACATGCAGAATTCATTTCTGATATTAAAAATGTAAAATTTCGTATTAAAAAAAAAGTTGTGCCGCGAGGAAAAACACAATTTTATTTTTATTTTTTTAGAACGTCATATAACTAATATATATCCTTTATTTCAAATAATAAAAAATATTGTAAAGAAGCATATTTAATATAGATTATAGAAACATATACATTTTATACACCTTTAATACAAAAAACTTCTGGTTTTTTTTTTACTTAAGTTGAGTAACAGACGTCGCGTCGTTTGAATTGTGACGGTTTATGTAAAAGTTAAGGAGGAAAAATATGTTTTTATTTATTGTATTTTTTTATTTCTGCATTTTGTGAAGTTATTATGAATAAAATTTACTAATAACAAGCAATACATGCATTTTAAGGTCAATACGCTACGGATGTTCACGTTCACATTGATTATCGATACTTACTATGGAGAAAACATATACACCATGAAGCAAACATTTTTTTTCGCGTAGGTTTGTATATAGTTAGAAACTACATTAAATATGCTCCTTTATAATATTTTTTATTATTAGAAGAAAAAAATGATATATATTAGTTATATGACGTTCTAAAAAAAAAAAAAAAATTGTGTTTTTCCTCGCCACACAACTTTTTTTTTTAATAAGAAATTTTACATTTTTAATATCACAAATGAATTCCGCATGTCTGTTTTACACGGAAATGATACCACACAACCCCTAGCAGCCTTAACCATAGAGTAATAACGTATTTCACAGGACCCCTGATTTTGACGTGAAGGTCCAAAAATTTTACGGACCTCCAATACTAAAAAATATTTATCGTGGGCCATTCTATCCATGGTCAAAAATTCACAACTTTTTCTCGATGCGCACAATTTTTACAAATTCGAGCTCTGCTACTATGCTCTATTACTATCTCCAGCCTATCAAAATAACTTAAAAACAGTAAAATATATAATATAATTTTAAACAAAAAAAGAACCGACTTCACTTAGGATCCCCTATTCCAAGAGAAAGTGGCTGAGTTGCTGTAAAAAATAGTGAAATCACTATAGGTGTGCCTATAATAGTTGAATAGTTCCCTCGATTTCTCCAGGATCCCATTATCAGACCCCGACTTGGTGCCAACGGGAACATATCGGGGTTATACCCGTTCTATAAAAAAAAATTGAAAATCGGTTCATGATTCACGGAGATATCGAGTAACATACATACAAAAAAAATAAAAAAATTCAGTCGAATTGAGAACCTCCTCCTTTTTTGAAGTCGGTTAAAAAAATAATGAGAATAATAAATTAGGTGAAGTTTTACAGTTTTCAGCATGAAATTAAGAAAAATGTATTAGTTAGAAGAGAATAATTTGTAAGGCAGTTTTTTAGCGGTAGTTACCCAAGGATTAATATTCTGCGTTTAGCATTTTTATGTAAATTATTTACATTTTACTGAGATACAGTCGACGTCAAAGATATCTTTACACTTTTGCACCTTATTATAAGGGAATAAGGTGAAAAGTGTAAAGATATCTTTGACGTCGACTATACATTGCACTCATATACTCAGCCCACCTCCACCTATATAAACTCCTGTGCTAAAAAAATTAGCCATTGTGTGAGCCAAATCTTGAACCTGCATTCACGCGGTCGCGTTTGACGTAAAGATAGTCTGGAATAAAATTAACTTTCAGTAAGTTTATAAATATGGGAGCGGGTTTTAGTGTAATTTTTATATGTCTATTCTATCCCTAGTTTAACATTCAGTTTATAAATTATAAATTAATACTTACTAACGTTATTTATAGATTATTCCAAAATATTAAATATACCTAAATAAGTAGAGTAAGTATTAGGTACTTATAAATACGGGAGCGGGTGTTAGTGTAATTTTTATATTACTTTTCTATCCCTATTTTGACATTCAGTTTATAAATTGTAAATGAATACTTACCTACTAACGTTATTTATGGATTATACCAAAATTAAAAATATTAGTAGGTACCCTACAGACTTATAAATACGGGAGCGAGCTTTTGTAATTTGTAATAGTGTAATTTTTTTTTCTAACCCTATTTTGACATTTTATTTATATATACATATAGGTTTATTGTTTCCGTAGTTATATTGTGTGCCTACATATTTCAATAAAATGTATATCAGGTTCTCAATTCGATAGTATGTTTATTTATATTTTTTATGTGTTACTATTACTATATATATACTATAACTCTATAACCCGTCATTTCTGAACCGATTTTAAAAATTCTTTTTTTTTTATTGTAAGTTAAATATACACATAATGGTTCCGGTTTCTGATGATAGGATCCATGAGGAGTCGAGAGAACTCCTCAAATCTTAAGGGCATTCAAAAAGTGATTTTTGTGCTTTTATTAACAGATAAAGAATTTTTATTCACAAAAGTGACATTTGATGAAGTGAAACTGCTGATGACGATTAGGATACGCAGGATAGAACTCCTCGACGACACGTAGTTCACGTTTAGCGATTTGTCTTCCTCTGTTATTCCTCCGTAAAAGTTAACTTCGACCAATTGCTTTTGACATACATGCATTGCATTTATCTCTCAGGAATGGTACCGAACATAAATAAAAATGAAATGATACATAATGAAGAGTGGAAGCAGACGCGGCCTCAGGCAGCGCCGCGGGAATACACTATAGTGTACCCCATGGTCCTCCTTATGGCATACTGGCACATTGGCGCACTCTACGGATTGTACCTGACGTGCTTCATTTATGTCAAGTGGGCTACGATATCACTTAGTAAGTTGAAGTAAACGAACACTTTTGGAATTAAACTAAAAGAAGAAAACTACATTTATTACAAAAAATCTTTATAGATGGGTAATTTGCAGAAAAAATGTACCTTTACTTTTTTTTTTAATTTCATTTATATTTTGAGTCTATCGCATGCAGAATCATGAGCTCTATCGAGTCTGATAGAATACAAAAAATTACCCAACTGTCCCAAAATTTACATACAAAAAATTCGTAACGTTGATAAAAAAATGTAACGAAACTGATAATTTCTCAGTTTCGATACACTTTTTTGTATGAACGTAACGAATTTTTTGGATGTAAATTTTGGGACAGTTGGGACTAAGTAAAGGTACATTTTTTCTGCAAATTACCCAGCTAGGTACCTACCTAATAGTACATTACACAACTAGGGTGGTAAAACAAAGAAAGCCCGAGATCGCAGAAGTTGGCGGCCCGAGCTGCAAGCGAGGGACGTAAATATGCTATCGAGGGTTTTCTTTATTACCTCCCGTGTTATGTACATCATTTTATGTCTACATTGGCCAGAAAGCGTCTTTTTCCGTACGCGCAGCGTGCGAAAAAAGCCACTATATGGCCAGGTGTGACATAAACCCTATTTATTTAAGATTAGAAAAATCGCGCGATAGTTTTCGTGCAGTTTTTGATATTTAATAAACGATTTAATACTCGCTATTTTGCCTTTCCTTGTTTCCATTAAAAGAAGTACCTAGTCTCGTTCATTTTTCCCTGGCTGATATGGTGTAAATTGTCCTATTATACTCGTCGACTGTAATATTTGAATTGAGACTGTGTAAACGGAACTACTAGCGCATACTTTTCGATAGAGCTTATATTGTCGCATATTGTGCCATCGCCACCGATGGTAGAAAGGATTTTCATACAATATTGTAGCACTGTTGCCGCTGTCCGCCCTTTGCCGCCGACGCGGTCACCAGGGGGGACACAGGCACAATCCGACGGCAGTTTGAAGTTACTAAATTGTATACAGGCAGCAGGTCTTTCGTCGAACTCAATTAGTTCTATAAATTGTTTAAATTTATATAATCGTGACATATAAGGCCACGGAGCTTGCTGAGTGGCCTGAGTAAGGTACGAGATCGAAAAGCTTAATTGATTATAATAATATTAAATACTCTTTATTGCACACTCATACAGTTTAAGTATGAAAGCTGGCTGGTTGGTTTTGAAAGCTTGATTATGTCACTATTGTATACAATACTTTTCCTACGAGTGCTCAATATAGGCAAGCCGGTAATAATTGAGTCCGACGAAAGACCTGCTGCCTCTACAATTTAGTAACTTCAATCTCCCGCGGATTGTGTCGGTCCCAGGCACAAGCAGTGTTAAGGTATCCGGGTTAGGTAGTTTAATACTTTTCAGTGACACTATATTTAAAACATTTTTGTTCATGTTTGTTGTTTGTATTACCAAGAGTCCTGAATAAAACTATTCTTATTCTACCAGTAAGTACTCTATTTTTACAGACTTATTACTGTACACGATAGCATGCTTGGGAATCGGAGCGGGTACCCACCGCCTCTTCTGCCACCGAGCATATAAAGCGAAGTTCCCGCTGCAGGTCTTGTTCATGCTGCTTCAAACTTTGGCCTGCGAGTCTACTGTCATCAACTGGGTTAGAGACCACAGGTATTTATACTTTATATTTCTCAGATGCCTTCAATTCTTCACGAGTTTCACCACCTGATTTTTGTGAATACCACGTCCATTGCTCACCGTACTCTGCACACACCGTACATCTGATACTACGGAGGCGCTACATGTGCGTTGTTAACCCTACACCTACAACCTGTATAGTCAGCAACAGAAGCAGCTTACCGGGTGGGTCCAAAATAGGGTGACCAGATGTCCCGTATTTCAGGCACGAATTTTTCACTGTTCCGTAAGTTGGCGAAACCAATACGGAACAGTCCGGACAGCACATTGTCCCCTGTCCCGTATTTTAACCTCGAAGCCCGTATTTTCAACGTATCTTGTCACCCAAGTCCAAAAGCTTCTATTCACACGCACTTATTTTCTTAACAATAAAGCCGTGCTAATGCCAAGATCATTTTGAATACCTCACCCCATTAGCTACTTCTGCTGCAGCAAAAGTACCTGGTATGCAATAAAGACCTCTTATCTCTATTATTTTTTGGAACAGGTTACACCATAAATACACAGATACCGACGCTGACCCATACAATTCTAAGAGAGGGTTCTTCTACTGCCACATTGGCTGGTTGCTCGTTAGAAAGCATCCAGAACTTCTAGAAAAAGCGAAAACATTAGACTTATCGGATTTATATGAAAATCCGGTGTTGCAGTTTCAAAAAAAGTAAGTTGAACACATTTTTTACATATCTAGTTTGGCCAGGGTTTTAGTGCCCCTTGTACACGAAAAAAAAACACAAATCGATGTACAGTTTAGCCGTTTGGTACACACATACAGCCTTGGCCAGAAGTGTTGAGCATGGGTGTTTTTTGTTTACAATTTTGATGTTAAGCATTATTTCCCTATCCTAACAATGTACGGTAACGGTAAATGTTATATTTTATTTATAAATATAGTATAGAACACTTCACTTAATAACACTTTCAAGGTACTTAAAAAATATGAAAACAGAAGGTACCAAAAATGTAAATTTAAGTCGGTGCGACATATTGCAAATATTCTATGCAGTTACTAGTAACTTTAACAAAACATGCCTATTAGTCTAAATTAATTGACAAAATAACTTAAACAAACATGGAAACGATGGACTAAACTTTCCAGTTTTGTATGAAAATCGCATTAGTGCTCAACACTTCTGGCCAAGGCTGTAGGTATTACCTACAGGTCAAAACAACATTTTTATCCGCAGTTCAGCAGTGCAGTTGGTTTAGTTAGATAGTTACTTGATTACGTTCCAAGGCCACTGCCTCCACCTCTTTCCTTTAATTCTAATTATTGTTTCAGATATTACGTCCCTCTGAGCTTGTTTGTAACCTTCATACTGCCGACGCTCATCCCAGTCGTCTTCTGGGAAGAAACCTTAAATAACTCATACCATTTCAATCTGCTCCGTGTAGTACTTGGATCACACGTGGTTTTCTCTATCAATAGCGTCGCACACATATTTGGGAACAAGCCATATGACAAAACTATCTCGCCGACAACAAATATCACTTTATCCTTGTTAACTTTGGGAGAGGGCTACCACAACTACCATCATGTTTTCCCTTACGATTACAGAACAGCGGAATTAGGAAACGATTTTTTGAATTATTCAACGAAATTCATCGATTTCTGTGCGTGGTTAGGATTGGCGTATGATTTTAAATATGTTTCTGATGATATTATTAAGAAAAGAGCTAAGAAAACGGGAGATGGAAGCGATTTGTGGGGAAGAGTCCAGAAAAAGGTGGACGATGACTAAGCTTTAGTACCTACCTATAAATATTTTGCGAAAGGAAGATTGAAAATAACCGAAATACTTAGATACCTATTTAGGAATATTTATTGTTAAAAACAGAAATAAAAATCCTACAAAAACCCTTGGATTTTTATTTTAATAATTAGAAATAAAATAAATGTTATACCAAGTAATAAAAAACCTCAACCTAAGATCATAACGTTGGCCTGGAAGAATCGTATTGATGCTATCCGGATTAGAAAACCCGGACCAGATAAGGTTATGATTATTAAATTAATGAGATGAGAATAATAAAATTAACCTTTTAATTTAACCATCTTACATCAACATTTTGGTGTTATTTACGTTGTCACGTTGTCTCATATATCAGACGACGGCGGTCAAAAGGTATAGACCTGAGACCTACACCATAGTTCGCGAGCAAACACTGCATGCAAAGGAGCTAAATATGACGACATTCAATATACTCTGAGTATGATGTATGACGACATACCTACGTCTCGTCTCGACTCGCCTTTGACGAGAAAGACATGTGTAAGTAATGCGAGTAATATCACAAATGAGATATCACTCGAACGCGTGATATGGCATTACTCATCACTCCCAGACATCAAGCATCACTCCAAACATCACTCGAAACAACATTACCCGAATGCGTCGAGCGAGCGATGGCGGTGACAAAACGTAGTGCGGAATAGATGGACGCGCTGAAATGAGACGCCCAAAAGTCCAAGGACACGCGCACCGTAATGTAAGTGATATCTGTATTGTTGAAAACTCTCCCGCGTTGGGTGCTGCTGCGTATCGTCACGGATTATGTTCGGGTGATGCTTCGCGTGATGTGATATCTCAGTGTAATATTACTTTTTCGGAAAAGTGATATGATATAGCATTACTCTTTGCAGCACTGTTTTGTGCATGTCTTCAAGTGAGCATAAAGTTTGTGACTAAACTATAGACCGCGCTACTAGGTACCAACATAGCGACATCTTTTAAGATATATGCGGAAGTTGCATAAGTAAACAATCGATTTATCGCTCTTGGCACTAGTAGGGGGTCAACATACAGTGTAAACGCAGTAGTTAAACGAGTGTTAAGTAACTGAGTGGAAACCTGTTTTATCACAGTTTTTTTTAGAAGTTTAAGACTTCGTGTGGCAATAAAGCGATTGATACCATTAGTGTCGATAAACTAAGTTAGGTTATGTTCATGTTTTTTAACAACACGTTTGAGATAACTGTTAAATAAAGATACTTAGGTACTAAACTTGGGAGTCATGTCGAATAACAAAATAGCGGTTGTGACCGGTGCAAATAAGGGTCTCGGATTTGCTTTAGTGAAAGAATTATGTGAACAATTTCGCGGCACAGTGTATTTGACATCAAGAGACGAAAAAAGAGGGCTTGAAGCGTGTAAAGTGTTAGAAAATCTTGGCCTGAAACCTGTTTATCATCAATTAGACGTAACCGACAATAACAGTGTTAAGAATTTCTGCGTCTATATCCGAAAGAAACATGGGAAAATAGACCTTCTTATAAACAATGCTGGAATACTTTTTCTAAAAAACTCTCCAGAGCCAAAGATTTTCCAGGCAGAGCAGACTATACTAGTAAATTTCTTTTCTTTGGTCAATTTTACTGAAAATATTCTACCGCTAATTAGCAATGGAGGAGTGATAGTGAATATTTCAAGTTCATCTGGACATTTAAGCAGGATACCTTCAGAGGAATTGAGGAGGGAAATTAAAAAGGAACACTTGAGTTTGGACGAATTGAGGGGATTGATGGAGGATTATGTAGACGCGGTCAAGGAAGGAAGGGAAGAGACGGGTGGTTGGGGTAACTCTCCGTACGTCGTGTCTAAAGTTGGGGTTAACGCTTACACGTTTATGTTACATCGCAGATTAATTACTCGAGGTAAGGACTAATTATGAATAGGTATTCGCCCCTACCTTACCATTCAGAATAATGGGCGATACACAGCAGTTAGTGCAGATGATGATGGTGGTCGGATCGTTGTATAGTGGTCGTAGCGTATTATAAATTTTTGATGCAAATGGAAACATTATAAATTCCAGTCTCAGAGGCTAAACCCGAACTCGCGACTCTGTACCTATTTAAAATTTCAGCTCAATCGAACATCAGCAACTGGTTCAAATCTGCCTTGCAAGATTTTACTTTAAGACCAAAGTGACAACTATGGAATTGAAGTCGGTTAAAAACTAACTAAACTAAACTTAACTAACTAAATGCCAGCGTTATGGGTTCCCTGCCGCAGGGGGACCTCTTGGAGGGGGTATTCATTTTGTAACTGGGATTTTAGGTAGTTTTATATATTTATAGTTGTATTTAGTTTTAATTTCGTTTATTTTAATATTTTAATTTAATTTTTGTTACGTGTATAATTACAGGATTAAACGAACTTACCTGAAGTGAAGTTCTATCCTGATTATATGAAGTACTTGGTCCATGGTAGATTTGTAGTACCCTTAGTTCTGCCTAGAACGACGCGTTTTTCAAAGACTAAAAAAAAAAAAAATTCAAAATCCTGGCAACATAAATACCAATTGTCAGTAAGTTTAGAGCTAAATAAAACAAGTAATAGGGGAAGAAGTTAACAATAATAAATTATTACTATTAATGTTAACTTGGGAGGGAGGGAAGCTCCTACCATGGACCAAGTACTTCATATAATCAGGATAGAACTTCACTTCAGGTAAGTTCGTTTAATCCTGTAATTATATTCGTACTTGGTCCATGGTAGATTTGTAGATGTTTAGAGAGATCAACATCAAAAAACACTAACTATCCTTTTTAATTTACCTCCATGAGAAACTTGTAAGTATGTAAAGTTTAGCCCATAGTCACAGATTTGTAACAGTTGTGACCCGTATTCTTGGCAAACATTTAATGGCTTTCATCTTCAAAAATGAATATAAGTTAATAATATTCACATTGGAAATAGACGATTCAAATGCGGGCTTATGATTGACTAAGATTGACAATAGACTGATTTTTGTATTATAAATAAGATAACCAATATTTAATATATCATTCTTATAATAATATGGCTTCTTTATGCTCTAGGCACCTTCCTAAATCAGACTTATGTTGTTTGATAGGCCAAGTAGATAATGAGTAGGTTATATGTTTAGTATAGTATTATAGTAGGTACTTAATCAGGCAATTAGCATGATGTGCATAAATCCTAATCTGTTTGTACACGCTAAGAGAAGGTAAAAGAGTTCTGGAATAGTTGATTTACCTATATGTCCTATATCATTAGTAAGGTACGTCATAGGTAAGACCTTTTAATAAATGAAGTAGGTGGTCGGTACCTATGATTATTTTTTGGTGCTCAATTGAGTCTTTATATTTATTATATGACTTGTGAGCTAAAAACTATGCTTTTACTTTTAAAAAAGTCAATATTTTGGTGTCACAAGTTTCTTAGAAATAATTCTTATTATTATAAAAATAAAAAAATAAAATAAAAAACATTTATTTCAGACTAAGGTCCATAACATAAAATAACATTATTGACATTTTGTTAGTACAAAGGTAATCTTATGAAAAACTAGTGTTAGTACGGCACAAAAAGATAAACTATATACTAAATATACTAAAAACTAAACAATTACTGCATGCAGTCTCTGCCACCGAGCGAGTATGGGGCCATTTTCACGCTCCATAAAAACGCTCAGTATGTTGTTGGGGCTGCCGCGAAGGCGACGCATGAGAGACGCGCACCTCTTGCGCATTATTGTCGCAAAACTGTCGGTTTGCGCGTCCGCAAACATACCCGAGGCACTACAAAATCGCGGCAACCCCATCAACACCCGGAACGCGTTATTGTATTGCACGCGTAGGCCGTTGTATGCCCTTTGAGTGAAGTTGGTCCACAGGCTGCATGTGTAAAACGACTGACAGTATGCTTTAAAAAGTGTAATCTTTACTGGTGCAGTACATCTGGCAAACCTGCGGGCCAACATATTACATCGAACAGCCAACGACCTACGCTCCCGCTCAATATCAACATCATCGCTGAGGTCGTCAGTGACCCAATGACCCAGATACTTAAACTTGGTGACAAAGTTTAAAGGGGTATCGTAAAGTGTCACTAATGGTGCAGTAGGATAAGATTTCCTGCCAGCTTTAAAAATCATCACTTCGCTTTTCTTTACATTGTACCTGAGTCCGTGGGCCACTGCATACGACTCGCATATTCTAGTCAACCTTCTCATCGCGTCAATTGAAGGGCCGAGCAGCACCATGTCGTCGGCGTAACTGAAATTGTTGACGGCGACTCCGTCAATGTGACAACCGGCGTAGGTACTGCTCAGCTCTGCGATAAGTTGGTTGACGTACAAATTAAACAACTTCGGCGAGGACAACCCGCCCTGTCTCACGCCGCATTCCAATTTATACTCGCTCGAAATAGAATTTCCCCATTTTACAAAATTGTTTTGATGACAGTACCAATATTTGAACAAGTTTATGACTTCCCTTGGGACACTTGTCTCATTACGTAGCTTGGCCCATAAGATGTCATATGACACAAGGTCGAAAGCCTTAGACAAGTCCAGAAACACACCGTAAACCGGCGTGTTTCTACTGGTGTAGTATTGGACGGTGTTCTTCAGGGCCATGATAGCGCTCTCAGTGGACAGCCCCCGCCTAAAGCCAAATTGGGCGTCGTTTAATCGGATATGCTGATCTAATTGGGCTTCGAGAAGACCGTCCAACACCTTAGCAATGGTGGTAGCCAGGGATATCGGCCTGTAGTTTGACAGGTCCGAGGAATCGCCAGTTTTATTTTTAACGATGGGCACTACAACCGTCTGCATTAGTCCGTCGGGCAGGTAACAATGGCTCATACACAATGTAAAAAACATAGCGAGTACCCTAGGCAGATGTTTTCCAGCGTGTTTCAGGTGCTCAATGCTGAGGCCATCGTGTCCCGGTGATTTACCTGTGACCATATTATTGATCACTGATGACACTTGTTTAGAAGTGAAAGTGACGCTCAGCTCGGGGGGGAAGTCCTCAGCACTAAACACCTGCGACGCTGCGCCCAGTGGCGATTCAACCTTGAAATTGCTCTTAAATAAATTAGCTATCTCGGAGGGATCGTTCACACCCGCGACGCTCACGGGAAGACCGGACTTATGGTTGAGATTATTCGTGGATTTCCAAAATCTTCCAAACTTCTTATCAAAATGGTGCTGAGCAATGATATCCATTTTTATCTGTTGTTCGTTATTTTGGCACCATTTTAATTTTGATTTGAAAAGTCGTCTAGAATCACACATCTCTTCATAAATACGACCCGTGCGAGGTTTGCCGTGCAACACCCAGGTCTGAAAACAAAGCCTCGCCCTCCCGTGAGCCCCCCGGACATGCTTATTCCAGCCCGCAATATACCTGCCCCGTCTCACGTGTCCACCATTGTAACTACTCTCTGATGCCCCAATTAATGTGTCTACAATAGTTAGGTACATATTGTTTAAAATCGATTTATGGGTACTGTCCATGCACATTTTATTAGCACAACCAAATAAATCTGGAGGAAAATCGATCTCACGCAGTTTACAATTACATATTTTATGGTACTGCGTAACCTGAGCTTCATCACGATCCCCCCATACGACCCTACATATATTATTAACAGGAGTATTATTCACAATCTTGGGTTTTAATACATCCAGATTACACTCAACAAGGAGAGGGTAATGATCCGACCAATATGTATCCAACAATACTGACACGCCGTGCACAGATTGACGCGCAGCGCTAGTGGCTAAACAATGGTCCAACCACCGCTGACAACCGTGCGCGTCACTCACGAAAGTGTATGTACTAGGTGCTAGCCTTTCAAAGTCTATACATGACCAAGCCTGTTCTTCACAGAAATTTAAAAGTTCAGTAGCAAAAAGTTCTCCAGGATGCGCATTAAAATCGCCTAATATAAACACTGTTTCCACACTTTCACTTTCGATTATGGCACTTATCTCACTTAGGCATTCTATAAATTCTACTAAATTGTCGTTACCGGCGGTGGGCATGTACACCGAAAATATTAAGGTATAACAATTGTTAGACAGTACCTTGATAGCAGCCAGACGAACACTTTTGCACGATATGACCGTCACATAGGGCAACCGGTCTTTTCTCCACAGAAGGCCGACTCCGCCGTAGGGACGCCCACGCAACACACCAACAGACGTGTCGACCGCAGACGTACCCGTGGCCGCGAAGCGGTCGTCTATGTTTCCTAGGAACGCTAGATCATGCGGGAGTAACCAGGTCTCCTGCAGTGCGATCACATCTGCTACGTTACACAGTCTTCTTACACAATCGATCGACCTCACAACATTTTTACAATTAAATGTTATTAATCTTGAAATATTATTCATTCAGAATACTATTTTGTTGCCTCACGACGGAACTGTTTACAGTATTCGCCTTTTTATGACGAAAATCAATAAAACGGCGATAAGCAATATTTTCTGGCCAAAAATCATCACTTAAAAATAAACTCGATTTATGTTTAGGAACGAAGATTTTAAATGCATTGTATTCCTTCTGAACTTTCATTTTCATTTGAACCACAACAACATTTAAGCCTGATTTACTTTTAATATACTCCGATATATCTTTTGTCGAGACATCTCTTGCCACTTCGTATATATAAATAGGTATTTTAATATCAGCGGCTTTAAATTTCGCCTCAGTACATAAAATAGCTTTCCCTCGGTTCCCTTCAAAACGGTTTCTTAGCCTCCCCCTCTGGACTAATTCCCATTCACTCGAGTAAGCATGCTGTTTAAATTTACCCCCGCGCGCGACATCGGCCATTGTCATTACATTCGTTGTTTGCGTGCATTCTCTATTGTTTATCACCTCGGTGTCG
Source organism: Pammene fasciana (assembly GCA_911728535.1). NCBI lineage: Eukaryota > Metazoa > Arthropoda > Insecta > Lepidoptera > Tortricidae > Pammene > Pammene fasciana. The sequence goes on from OU452295.1 coordinate 6,918,744, forward strand.
GCTAGTCCAGTTGATATCGCCTGCCGCGCATGCGCTGCAGCCGGTAGTCGCTGCGCAGTGCACATCGGCGCCTGCGCGGAGTGCGCGGGCGGCGGCGACGGGACAACAACGGCATGCGCACGCGCAATGGTCGACGTCGACGTCATAACGGCCGGTTCAAGTTCAAGCGGGCGGTCGGTTACTGTATGAGTCATACCTGACTTATCGCAATCCACCTCACAATTAGAAAAAATACGACTGCTCTCAGCTGATCGATTTGAAAGGGGCCGTGGTGACTTTTTGGGGGATTGGGATATCGGATCCGGAGTATTTACACCTGGAATGTATGACAGCTGTAAAATATCCCGGTAGGTATTCTGACTGTTACTGACGGGTACGGACTCGTCGACGTTACTCGCTACCTCGCCATCCCTGGACATCGGGGGCAAGCCGACCGGTCCACTATTTAACTCAAAGTTACTTACGAAAGCTCCTCGCTTTTTATTTACATTTCTATGCGTCGATGCATCTAATAAGTTAATTTGAGACTGGTTCTTTACCGAGTCTAACTCCGCCCTCAACATATCCAATTGCTTAACTGTAACAGCTTGTTCTTTTAACGATGATACTTCATTTTGCAATATCATAATATCTTTTAACAACTTCGTCACGTCGAGATGATCAAACAGCAGGGGTGGTAACTTTTGAAGCTCTCTCGCCACAAATATAGGTCTCTCCTCTGCAATTGTGTTTTTGAAAACCCAGATAATATCATCAATTTCGCGCAAAGTCTTGCGACTTCCTTTCCTGGATACATTTCGCTTCACATTCGGTATAGAATCAAATAACAAGTTTTTTGCCTCTAAGATGTCAGACTCCGAGAAAGCACTGACACAAACACGGCTTATTGACTCTTCTAAGACCACATCAATTTTGTTGCTCACAAACGCCAGCACCTCATTTATCACTATATTGCACGACGTGCATTTTACTACTTTAGAGGTCATTTTAGCCTCACACGATATATATACACAACTTAACAGCGCGCGCAGCGCATTGACACACGACACACGACCAGCCACCGAGCTATGCGAGCGCGACTGATCATGGTATGGTAGCCTTACATCTAAGAAAATCTAAATATATTTATTATTTACTAAAATTGCTTCAATTTGAACTGTAAATATCATACACTATGCGATAGCCGCTCATTAATTTTGTTACAAGTATATCAATAATTTGGATGCGTAGATGTGACAGAACCGTTGAATAAATAACTCTTACCCCTTTACCGCATGAATATTAAAAAGATTCTTTCAAATTTGAACTCTGATACATGTCGATAGAGTTGAAAATAATAACGGCCATATATGATTTCGTTTCGTATTCGGTAAAGGGTTAAGCTGCGTTAGACGCAATACCGGTATAAGTAAATTTTGTCCGTCTTGGCGGTGGCACTACCCTGCGAAATGCTACTAGCACAGTAGGTACCTACAAGTTGTTATGTGTATGGTAAAAATATATTATTTAAGCTAGAGTCAGGGTCGACTATTAGCTTATCTAACCTACCTATAAATAGATCAGTCAATATACAACATATATTTATTTTGATATACTTTATATTCAATTCTTAATATATGGACATCATTAAAAACGATAAATAAGTAAAGAAATGAAATTATGATACTTATAGGTATGGCCACTTTCTTTTACAGTATACCTTCATCCTAGTTGGTATATTATTTTAATGATACCTATAGTTATGAGTTATGAAAGTATATATCCATTTATCATAAAAAAAAAAAATATATATATATATTTAAAAACCTTCTATCAATCTTTAATGATTATTCATATTCACTCTCCAGGTGGTTACCGCTACTAATAAATGTTTACCAGTTTAACAACTATCCTTAAAGAAGAGACGAAAGTCTAAACCAATCAGAGTGATGGATTTTCGATTTTGATTTTCGGTCAGATCAGCGATGATTTTGTTGACCATATTTATAATATGATCAGGCTTGAGTGCATCTATTTTAAAATGAGAGAGTATATTCAAAGAAAAGAACCATGTTCTCACTGTCTATAAGGTCATTTTTACATTTGACATATGTAGAATATCTATCATCATATCATCTGCTTATTATTTTACCATTTTTTCATTTTTATATCCATGTTATTTTAATGACAATTTTAAAATCCAGACAGTATGTAGAGGTTTTAGTCAGATTAAGGTTTATTATATTTTTCCAGTTTGTTATATTGTTGATATATCAACTTAATACAACCTGCTCATGATTGTGCAGGTACCTAGATCATTAATGTTAAGTAGATACTTTTCTCAAGCCATTTTGACAACAGGTAATGATAATATGACACTCATTCATAATATATTTATGAAAAAAATAGATAGTGAAGTTCATAAGTAACTTGCCCTCCATCAGCAATTCATTGTCCTTTCATAAGGTAGGTATAGGTATTTTATTTTTGAGTTAAGCAAGATACTTCTTATGTCAATTACTGAATCTAAATTTTAACTGGCCTTATCATCTGGGACCCGACCCCTCGCTGTAAGGGAGTGAGATTATTTAGGAATTCTAAGATTCTTTTACTAGGACAGTTATAAGGTTTCAATCCTCTTACTCGTGTAACATGATAAAAATAAATAAATAGTGAATACACACTATTGATAGGTACCTACACTAGGTATTATATCCACACAACACCTCTCTTAGAAAAAAGCTTGATGACTTAAAATTTCCTTAGCATCTAAATATGTATGATATTTACACATATATTTAAAAATGTTTCTGTTACATAAAAAATAATGAACACAAAATTTTTTGGTACAATGTCGATTAAAAATGAACTGATAAAGTACATCAAATGGATATTTCTGTGTCTTGCAACAATAAAGGATAAACATTTTTTAATTTACCCACTTGTCAGTCATTATGGTTGTATATATTTTTGGATACCTGTGTATACCCACCTATGGATATAATTTATACCATAAAAGTTGATAAAGCTTTTAGATCCTCAATCCATACAAATCTCTAAAATCAGTGTAACTAAATAAATATATTGGATCTATCATTTTTTGATGACTATTGGAGTATTGACCACCATAATTATGTAATTTTAGCAAGTAGGTACAGGTACACATATTATAAAATTGTTATTAAAATGTAGTTCTGTGATTACTTCAAGTTGATCAGTCATCAATCTTGTTTGCATTAAAAACTACCACATATTTCACCTGTTCTGTGACTGCTTCGGAATGTATTATTCATGTGAAATTGTTACAAGAGCTTGTTTTAATATTTCGCCTAACTTTCTTTAAAAAGTGGTGAAACAATTAGTTCTAAACTAATCTTGGTAGAAGAAGCGCATCAGAAGTCAGCATTTTTAAATAAAAAAGGCCAGAACAGACTATTATTGATTACTAAATAGTATAAACATGTATGGATTTATTTATGATGATATGATTATAAAGATAATATGAATGTATGCATGTATTGCAAAACTTTTGTGACTTCACTGAAGTTGGTTCCGCTAGCGTCCATAGGCTAGGTCGTGATAGATTTGCACCACCAAATGGGTCAAGACCATTTAAAAATCAAGTAAGTACTTACCAAAAGAATGTACTATTTATTCCATTTATTGTATAAACCACTTACATCAGTCCATATTTGAATAATATTAGGAATGTTTAAAAACAAGAGATCTTTTAACTCTCTTGAGCATTCATTTTACTTGTAGTTCACAATAGGGTATATACTGTAGTTCATACAAGAACATTAAGTACCTGTTCAAGGTCATTGACCTCAATATCCAAGAGTATAAAAAGTATAAAAACTACTCATATGAGGGACGGTAAAGTTTATCTGTGGAACTTCCTGTTGTGGTAAATACTTCAAAAAGGCTCATTATAATTCCAAGTCAATGTAAGCTATGCTTACCTGACTGTCTTCTTGGATTAAATATAAATATATGTTACACATAGTGTAAAAGAGTCTAGGTAATCTGTTATTCGGGCCTCCTTATTTCTTCCTCTTCCATTCTCTTCTGCGTGTTCTTCTGGAGTAAACTTTCTTATGTACTTATAAGTCTGAAGTTCATTTCAGATCATAATAAGTAATTTTGAAAATCAAATTTATTCACATTAGTGAAAAGTAAGGTAATCCGGGATCCTCCAAATATGAGTGTTCATTCCAACCCAACTGTTTAGAGTTTCAACAACAATATTAAAATTGTTGCCATGGTATCACCTTGATTTAAACATATGTATCCTGTGTGTTGAAATATAAGTATCCTTGCCCAACGGGAGGAAGTCAAAAAACAAGTGATGAAAAGGTAATATATAGGTACCCCTGTAGTGATAATTTCCTTCTTCTAAGTCGAATCCTCATGACTGAGGGCTGTGTGGCCAATTTCTTGCTTGCTTGGGTGAAGCTTTCTCGATAATAATTTATAGGTAATATGTGGAAACCCTTCATTCTCTCCCAACGGGAGGAAAAACATAATATAACATATTATGTTATACAATTACACTTTTAGAAATTGTGTTATAGTTTCACACAAACGGGTAGTTCCCAACGGTAAAAAGATGAGATGTGTCTCACCATAACCCATTACGACACATAAATATGTGATAATGCTAATCTTCGTAATATTGAAAATTTTGGGTTATTTTCTCGTAAATATTGCCTTTCCAACGGGAAGGCTGACCAGTATAACATACTAGATCGTAAGTGACAGTGTTTAAAACAAATATTGCCTTTCCAACGGGAAGGCTGACCAGTATAACATACTAGATCGTAAGTGACAGTGTTTAAAACTGCAAAGTACTGCAACGCAGGTTTAGTGAGGTTATGATAAAAAAAATTCTTATTCATCATCTTTTAAGTCCCTGTTATCTAGGTAACGTTTGTTTTTCTATCGAAAGCGCAGTATATAATGGGACGCAATAATATTATACGAGAAATAGTAATTTAAGTATGTGATATGCACTTTGTTTTGATGACACAAGCACGTCGTAGAATCACATAAACATTTCATTGTTTTTCGATTTTCATGATACGTATTCTTTTCGAAGTAAATCAAGGAGCTTCCATTTATTATTTTAGACATAATTCCTGGTCTAAATTCCTGAAATTCACAAAAAAAACTGATATTTTCGGATTTCGCGTTACGTTCGTGACGGCGCGAAACTAAAGACTGACAATTGGTATTTATGTTGCCAGGATTTTGAATTTTTTTTTTTTTTAGTCTTTGAAAAACGCGTCGTTCTAGGCAGAACTAAGGGTACTACAAATCTACCATGGACCAAGTACGAATATAATAAAGCATTTTTACTTGTTACTAAACGCTAAGGCCGTTCCCGTACCCAAATTAAATGTAAAATCGAGCCCCTCCTCACTGATATATTTTTCTCACGTCTACAAATACCAATGTTTGGATAAATAGGATAATGCTTGGGTATTTTTGCATATCTGGCTCTGGTAAAGTTTGTTAAAACTAAAACTTTAGTTTCTTAGCAGACAAGACGGTTCCGCAGGGCCCTAGATTAATTCCATCAATTTTCCCAGGGATCTCAGTAAACTGCGTCCATCCAGGCTACGTCCAATCCGACATGACCCACGGCGCGGGCAACATTGCTCCCACAAACGCAGCGAAATTACCTGTACAACTGGCACTCAGCCCTCCAGGCAGTGGTCTCTTTGTGTGGCACAACGGTAGTGCCGTGGAGTGGGATGGTAGGGATCCTAGGGAGTTCATAGATGGGATTCACGCGTAACCTGGCGTGTACAAAATTCCTCGAAGCTTCGAGTTCGTTACACCCTGTTTTTCCCTAGACTATTCAACCAACCGGACCGGCCATGTCTGTCATTTTCTATACAAAAAAAGTCTGCCGATTTTTGCGGGGAAGGGGAACGTCAAATGTGTGCGTAACGTCAAAATAGCCACGTCAGATAAATCTCAGTCCATACAATGAGTATGACCACTAGTCATATATTTTCGGCAGAGGGGAACGCCTGTCAATGGTCGTTCCGGTTTGTTAAATTCTCTAAGCTGTTTTTCATAATTCTCCATGCACCTTTTGTACATTGTCTGTTTAGCCCCATGGCTGACGAGTAAAGAATGCAATTTGGTATTATGTCCGCCATTTGTACATACATTTTTGTATTTTGTGCAATGTGTAAATAAAAAATTCAATAACAAAGTACAGTAATTTTATTTAACTCTCACTGCCAGTTCTTTTTGTATATTATATTGACTGGTAAATATCATTTGATATTTACCAATCGCTTTTCGGTGAAGGAAAACATCGTGAGGAAACCAGACCTAATTCCAACAAGGCCTAGTTTCCCCTCTGGGTTGAAAGTTCAGATGGCGTCGCTTTCGTAAAAACTAGTGCCTACGCCAATTAGTGGAATTAGGTTGCCAAGCAGACCCCAGGCTCAATAGAGCAAAAAACTGGGACAAACGCTCGGAGAAAGAAGAGTTAGGGTCAATTTACATTGGACATCTCATACCGAAAGTATTAACCCGTTGACTGCCAAAGACTTCAAATCACGCGCGCGGGGAGTGCAGGATATCACGTCCAAAATATAAGCGAGTTGGCGATCAAAGGGTTTTACAAAAGAAAATACCTTCCGTACCGTAAATGGTTCAACAATTAAAAGTCCGTGACAGAGAGTGATGAGTCCTATGACTTAGATTCGGCATTTCTCTGGTACGGTGGTCTCAGGTCTCCTCCAGGCTCCTATAAGTGTTCACTTTGTCACCGCGCTGACACTTCATATTACAAAACTCGTTTGAGCGCTGCAACTTTCGTTGCCAGGTATCTCCTAATTAGGTGTGTTCATAGATCAAATTTAGTAAGCTCATTGGTTACTGTTGTGTAGTGTTGATGGTATTTTTCATGAACAGTCGACGACAAAGATATGTTTACACTTATGCACCTTATTACAAAGAAGTTAGGTGCAAAAGTGTAAACATCCCTTTCGACGTCGATACACTTAAACACAATAAGTTTTTTTAGTTTTTTTATAAAAACTTATTGTGTTTTATAAATAAAAATAATGTAATGTTACCAATATTCAAATATTGCTTATCAATGAATTATATTACTGTGAAAACGTGAAGTTTGATGTAGGGCATGCAATACCATTATTTTTTTGTTTGTATGCAATTTCGGAATTCCGGTATTGGTAAATAAATATCAATATTGGATGCCCTAGTCTAATGAAAGGTGTAATCATTAAAAGAATTAATGAATTCTCGTTCGATTTAATGTTATTTTCATGGAGTATGGCTCAATAAGGTACAAATGGAACAGCGATTAATTGGCATCTCATTTTAATATAGAAAATATATGATTTCAGTAAATATAGCGTATACGCGCGAAGAAATATGATAAAATAAACTGGGGACAAAGAAAAATCGTCGTCAAATAAAACAAATATGTTAATTTATTTTACAAATTCCTTCGTTATCATATTTCTCTCGTTAAAATATCCTCTCTTAATACAAAGATTTATCGTTCACATCACCAAAGGAATAATATAGAAAATATGGATTGCACATTAGTTGGCGTCGATGCACTCTGCAGGGTGCTGGGGGTGGGGGGGCTTGGCGGGGGAGAAGCCCGGCGGCAGCGGGATGTTGCCGAGCGGCGGCTGCGCGAAGCTGCCCCAGCCCAGCTTGCCCCACGAGCCTCGCGCCTGCTGCGGCGCCACGGCCAGCGAGTTGAAGCGCGCCCACAGCTCGTGCTGCGCCGGCGCCGGCGCCGGGTGCTGCTGGGCGGGCGCCGGCACCACCGGCGGCGGCTTGCCGAAGTTCACGGACGTCGACATGATGGCGGGGTCCATCTGGGTCCAGTCGGAGTACGAGGCACTGGTGTTGTTGAATCCTAGAATGATGAAAAGTGATATCACGTCCATAATATAACCGGTTTGCCTTACGCGCTCGCGTGCGCTGGCGCTGAGGGCACGATTTTCCCGTCCGATGCTTGGCGGTCAAAGGGTTAAAAATCTACCCGAAAGACCGGAGATTGAACAACCAATCTCAAACGACTGAACTAATTAAACGACGAATGTTCATCAATCGATAGGTCGAACGCCAGTTGATCAATAAATCAAATTATGAATTGTTTAACACAAAATGTTGGATACGTTAAGGAACTATTTGTTTTTATTAAACGTTGCGCCACTTTATCTGAGGTATTAAGTTTATAATTTGAATGGTGATGACATATCGTTTGATTAATCCATTCATCAATTGATTCGCTGTTAGATAACTAACCGATAACCCTTCTTACCAATCAATTTTGTATGTATGTAGAATTAACTTTGATAATCGATCGATATACCAAGCGTCGGACTCGGTTGATCAAGTCAATCATCTATTCATCTAATCTAATAGTTAGGGAGGCGAGGTAGCTAAATGGCGTAATTCAACGGCGCCGTCGAGACGGCGCCGTAATTCAACGGCGCCGTCGAGACCTATCAAAGTCGAAAGATAAAATAATTTCGAAAAGAAAAGCTCGTATGGCAAAAACCATTTTAGCGGTGGGTTTGGCGGGTACGGTTTTTCGAAAATGTTAAAAAAAAACAGTTACTTGGGCATTCTCGAGCGCGTCAGATATTCATACTACGTATGCCCCGAGTGCCTCTGATAACAACGGTATACTAATCTGCCGGTTTGCGTGGTGGGGGTAGGCATATAAAGTAGTAGGGGTGTTAAGTAGGCCCCAAGGAAGCTCCCTTTAAAAAAACTGACGATTTCGGCGTGACGATAAGTTACGATGAATTTTTGAAAATGCAAAAAAAAAAGTTTTTTTGAAATACTCGAGCGCGTCAGATTTTCATAGGGGAGGTTTATCTCGGTATCCTGAAAGCATATTTTTTTAATCTGACAAAAATGTTGGTGGGTTCTCTTAATCTGACCGGGAGTTTGAGTTTTTATGATGCTTCAAGTCAAAAAGTTTTAACTTTGGACAAAAATGTAAAGAGACCTCTTTTGTGTCTAATAAAATTACCTTTTTTGTTTATTTAAACTTTTTTTTTGTAAAATGTATCGTTCGCGAATTATATGCCGTAACGCGTTCTTAGGAAGACGAAATGGCTCCTCCACACTTCCGGTCATGCGGAAACCGGCAGATTTTGTATTTTTAGTAAGTTTAAGATTATATTCTTCGAAATAAAAAAATAAAATATCGCGCTCGAGAATGCCGGATTAACGTTTTTTTTTACAAGTTCGCGACCCTATAACTCGGCGGCGTCAAGGACTTATCGTCAGATTAGTTAAATTTAGTCTTTAAACACTAAAACCAACCCCCAATATCTTAATCTGACGCGCTCGAGTATTTCAGACTATCCATTTTTTTTTACTAATCTGATCGTCTATCCTAGGCGCGCGTCACTACATATAGAGCTAAATACTTTACAAGGTTGTTCTATTAGGTCTAAGCATAAAGCTCTATACCTGGAGGAGCCATCGCCTCATCTTTCCAAACAAAAAAGTCTGCCAAAATCTGAGGGGGGCGAGGTAGCATACGTATGGCGTTTTCAATTTAAAGGTACATCATTGTCGGTTGTTAATAAAGTTTATTTCTAAATGAATTTTTATAGCAGCATCGCCTTATTGATAAAGGACAATGATGTACCTTTCACTTGAAAATATCACGCATATTTGACAGTAAGTCACGGCACTAAATGGAGCAACAAATAGTTGATTTTACATATGTTGAAATATGGTTCATTATTGGATGCAGTCTTTGCAAATGTCAAACAAAAAAGCCAAGGATCATTTTTGCTTGTATTTTCAAACAAAATATAGAAGGCAGTAATCCTTAGGGGCGTTAAATAAGCATAAGTGTCAAACGTCAAAATAGTTACTGCCCGTCAGAAAATAAACGATTATCTTTGAATCGATTCAGTAAACGACGCTGGATTTTCGATATGGATTAATTTTTTAATCATAATAGTAATGATAAAAAAAGTAAAACTATAATTACATGTGAAATTATATTTGATATTCTTGTAAACTAGACATAATAGAACATTTTTTACACCTAAAAACAATACATAAAGGCATTTTCACGGAGCTCTTTACTCACTGAAAACGATGAACTGAATGCGTGTAATCGATTTTTGAAATAGTTTTTATAAACCTATTAGATTTTCCTGCTAATAACGTTGACAGAGGGGAAATGTACCTAAGCTTACTCCAGGTATAGAGCTTTATGGGTCTAAGGTATCTCTCATATCTTAAACTGCGACGCTCGAGTATTGCCGAAAATTCCCCTATTCGCCTCCCTAACTATAAAGATTCTAAAGCATGCCAATCAATGACAGAGTATTATATCAATATACATACAGGTGTAACAAAAATACTGGTGATCCGTTAAAGGGCATAATTGGCATCGTATTTCGAGTAAAAAAAAGTAAGAGAAAAAAATTTTGGATGCGGAAAAAAAATGTATTGGACAAATAGTCACAGCTGGCCATTTGGCCAACCCTCCATACAAAACCAATTTTTTTTCGCAAGTATAATTTTAGAACAGTACTGGAGTTGTTGTAGTTACCTGTATGCATGGGGTGCTGTTGCTGCGCGTGCGCGGGTAATGCGAAGCCGGGCGGCGGCAGGCGCGAGCGACGCACGAGCTCCATGTTGTCACTGCAACAACAACATATCCGTTAGCCAGCGAAGAATACACCTATACATGTCTTATTAGCAAGGACCGCGGAATTCTTCATAGCAAAAATCAAAGAGTCAGAGGGATTGACCATGATGTTTTATCGACTTATCGATGTTACGGAATAATATCGCATTACGTATCCACTGCCATCTTAAAAGATTATTCTGTAATTTGACCTCTTTGATAAGCAACTTGCATCTCCATATTAAAATAAATTATGTCAACGTCACATATCTCATTTATGTCACTTGTTTTCATAATTGATTCCCGTGCCGTGTTACTAAAATGGTTAATCCTAAAAGAAAAACGATTAACAAACTTTAGCTTTGTTTCGTTAAGTGACAAATATTTGTCGATAAGTCGATAAAACATCATGGTCAATCCCTCTGACAGTTTGATTTTTGCTATGAAGAATTCCGGTCCTTGCTTATTAGCTCTATAACTCTAAATAATAACCCCACATCAAAGGTGGGCTTACATACTGCGCTTGAGATTTGACTTCTAACTCGTGACCATAAAATAACAGGCTCGACTAGAAAATACAACTTACGTATTGTTTGTAATAATTGTAACTACTTCCAAAGGCCGATTCACCGTTATTGGAAAACGTAAATCTTCAAATTTTGGTAGGCGGAATGTTCATTAAGTGCGGCTTAGTCTGCCGGGAAAGAATAGTGTCGTAAAATGTATGAGCTCCCATATAAACCACATTTTCCTTCCGGACAATCTCTAATTTGTATAGTTTGGCCAGGGTTTGTTTTACTTCCAAGCATAGACAGAGAGCATTATACTGTCTCTTTTCCGAAAAAGGGATGAGTATAGCTTATTACTTCCACTGTTTACCCCCACTGCACTTTTTGGCCAGCCAGACTATACGTATAGTTACGCATCAGGATGTTACATCACCAGCAGGTAATCAGCATTAACTCCGCCAATATCTCAGCTAGAGCTTTCAGTCTTCTTTGAGGGCTTCAAAATAAATCCTAAAATTTTGGTGGGCGGAATGTTTATCCAAGTAGAAGACTACTTGGAGGAACATTCCTCCCACCAAAATGACTCTGATGTAACACTCACCCAATTGTGTTTTGCATCATTTTCGTCGCCATCGTCTCGGCTATACCTTTCCGCGTCCCCTTGAATGGGTCAAAGTCAAGGTCATCGTCCCCGTCGCCTGCTGCCGGCGGTGCCTTGCTACCCATTCGCATATTATCATGACATTTACCCATAGCCATGAAAATAACTAATTAAATGGGTACTTGTACTTACTTGAGGTATATGTTTGGCAGTAGCCAAACGCGGAGAATTCTCCATTATTGGCAGTAGAAGTTGATGGCTACAAAGTACATTTTTTGGTGGGCGGAATGTCCGTCCAAGAGCCGCTATGTGCGTGTAGGTAGATGCGCATGCTGTTACAACACTCACCCGCTTGTGTTCTGCATCATTTCCGTCTCCATCATCTCTGCTAGAGCCTTCTGCGTCTCCTTGAAGGGGTCGAAGTCAAGGTCATCGTCCCCGTCGCCCGCTGCCCGCGGCGCCTCGCTGCCCATTCGCATATTGTTCATCCTGATAACGACAAAGTTATATGAAGTTTAAATCGACAGCTTTCAGTTTCTGACAGGGTAGTGTTTTCGGTCATTCAAAAATAAGTTCCGGGTGATCGGCCCAGTGATAAAAATTTTCAAAATGGCGACCACTTCTTCTAATTTGATCCACGTACAAGTTGTTAGCCATATTGAACGAGGTGATCAGCTAGGCTTTTTCTAAAGGACCAACCCCGATATCCTAAGGAAATTTTTCCCTCCCCATAGAAAATGTGGCCAACTGGGAGTCGGTTCAGAGTTACTAGTACCGTCACTTGTTACAACTTGGCTTGAAAAACATGGTTTTCTTCACCGAACAGCTATTTGTATATTATTACTGAGATGGGAGAAAGGCGGCCATCCCAGACATACGATATAAATAGCTGTGTGGTGAAGAAAATAATGTGCCAGCCAGCCAAGTTGTGCATTGTAGGTAAAATTGTAGCACGCGACGTTAGCCAATCCGTAGTTACCTCTGTTTGTGTTCGTGCTCCATCACCTGCCGGGGATGGTCGGGAGCGCGCGCCAGCAACAACCGCATCTGCTGCGCCTTGTGGAAGTCCGTGAAGAACTTGTCCATGTTCTCCGCCAGGTAGCGCCCTTCACTCTGTTAACAAAACACGTGTTTAACCCTTTGAACGCATGCGTCATGTACAAATTCACGCCAAGATCGTGGTAGCAACCGAACCAATATAAACATTACTTAAAAGTATGAAGGTAACTTTGTGTGCCGCTCATGACTCTTTTAGGCATCCTTGGCGCGGAATAGGTTAAATAGTTCTACGCCATATTAATAACAAAACTCACCGAAGACTGCGGAGCTTCAAAACCGTTAGGCACGGGGCCAGCGTGTGGGTTGTGCATTACATAGTGCATGTTATTCTGCAAGTTCTGCAAGCTATTCTGCATACTGTTCTGCAAGCTATTCATACTGTTCTGGAGACTATTCTGCATGGAGTTCTGAAGGCTATTCTGCATGGTGTTCTGAAGACTATTCTGCATGGTGTTCTGAAGGCTATTTTGCATGGTATTCTGAAGGTTATTTTGCATGTTGTTTTGCATGCTGTTCTGGAGGCTATTCTGCATGTTGTTCTGCATGGAATTCTGAATGCTGTTCTGCATGGAATTTTGCATGCTGTTTTGCATGTTCTGCATATTGTTTTGCATATTCTGCATATTGTTTTGTATGTTCTGCATGTTATTTTGTAGGGCCGGTGACGCGTGTTCTACGCGCATACCAAATGGAAGCATATTGGGATTTGGATGATAATTAGCACCTGAAATTAAATAGTCAATTATAAAACAAGTAAATAACATATTATTCGAATACTTAAATTCTGTAGGAAACGAACTTTATGGTACAAATATCGCCATCATGCCATAACTAGTACATAGGTTGATTTAATGGGGTTGGCAACTGTCAAAGTGACATCTTCAAAATTGGTCCCTAGAAAAGCTATATTTGTATGGCGCGAAGTAGTTTTTATTTATTTTCGCGAAAATGACTCAATATTTTGTCTCGAATTGCTCCGAAATTGAAATCCATCCGTTTTTGGAATACATTAAAATTGAAATGATGTAGATTAACGCCATAGGGAAGGTTTTTGCCTAAGAAAAGCTTTATGCCTGCATACAAGTTAGGGACCATTCATCGTCTGTTTCTTTCTATCATTGTTTGTATCTCTTTCTCTTATTGTATGGAATATGGAACAGCGCCCTCTGCAAAAGTTTTCACCGGCCAACCCCATTGGTAACAAATATAAAGCAGTGACGTAACAATGAGCAGACTGTAGTCTTTCTCCATTAATTGGACAAAAAATAAATAAATTTCACAAAACTCACTGAGAAGTAAAATAAATTTACAACTGAGAAATGGCAATGGAAAAATAGACAGTTTCGTGAAAATACCTCTACCTTATAAGGTTAACGTGCACACTATTTAGTAGAAGTACCCACCTAATAATTCACTATTGGAGTCTAGTCCTATATTCCCCTGCAAATAGTGCTTGGGCTCCATATGTTGTCTCGCCAGCATCTCGTTATGTCTCATCAGCATCTCGCTGCGACTGCGTTCCCTAAGCAACAGCTCCTTTTCCATCAACCCTTGGCTAATTTGACTATGCCTATCATTACCTATATAACTCATAGTATCTCTGTCTATAAGTCCATATCCGTTAACTAGTGGGCTCTTGATTGGTAGATTCATATGGTTGTCTACTAAGCCGGCGAGCATTTCTCTCTGTTTATGCAGCATTATTTCATTATTGACATCGTTTAGTAGATTGTGTGTGTCGTCTTCTAATAAGCTATGGTCGCTGTTGTGTAGTAAATCGTGGTTTTCTAAGAGGCTGTGTCGGTCTGATTCTAACTCGTCTAAATCGTTTGTTAGATAGTTTTGTGAGTCGTTCTCGAAGACTGAACTCTGTGTGATGCTTGGTTTTAGTTCCTGTTCCATTTCTGCGTCTGTTTCTTGGACTTGGATACTATGTTTTTTGTTTTTCGCTTCGGTTTTGCTCTTCTTGCCGTTTGTGCTGTCTTTGTGGGTCCGGTTCGTTTTGGTTTCGCTGTGTTCTTTGCTTTTCGTTTGAGCGGGTTGCATTTGTGTGGGACTGGAAGATTCTGATGTGCCGTTTTCTTGTGACTTAACTGAAATAAAAGGATTATTATTAGTTATTAGCCTGCTACATTAACGCTAACTACTTTCACTTAACCTTAAAATTGGCACTTAAAAGTATTATTGATTAATAGCTTTAGCATAAAATCTTTAACAAAAAAAAATATAATAAATTAATTGAAAGTAAAAACCACTGCCAAGTTTAGAGTTCAATAACATTTTAAAAACTTTAGAAATTACTTCGGGCAATTCCCGTTCTTTCAATAGAATTTACAGTTTTTCTTCGTATTTGTATTTTAATT
Organism: Pammene fasciana; assembly: GCA_911728535.1. Taxonomy (NCBI): domain Eukaryota; kingdom Metazoa; phylum Arthropoda; class Insecta; order Lepidoptera; family Tortricidae; genus Pammene; species Pammene fasciana. Next base: position 6,933,927 of record OU452295.1, read on the forward strand.
GTATTTCTTACAGCTTTACCTGGAACAAATGGTAATTACCCCTTTGACAAACGTATAAAGAAATAATACTTAACTCGAAATAAAAATTATATGATAAATATTTCTCTTGGGAGTCTGGGGTAGAGAATGCAACCCGGGTTATTATAGTATGAAAAAACCTGGGTAGTACCCGAAAACCCAGGTTTTTTCATACTAAAAAAAACCCGGTTGCATTCCCTAGTCTGGGGTTAACAATCCGTATAACTGTATATTATGTAGTTAGATCCAAATTGCAAACTATACCTACAGTCGCGATCAAATATATCGAGCGGCGAGGGTAGTCAATAAAATCTGAACATGCACTTTATCGCCTTGACAATAGAAGCGTTGTTCAGATATTTGTGACCACCTTGGCCGCTCCGATATATCTGATTGCGACTGTACATAAACTGTGTAGCTTCTAGTAGTGCCCCTAAACAAGTCTTACTCTACGGACCCCTAAGAACGGGTCCACAAGTGACAACTGGCCTAAATATCCTAACATCCAAGTACCTCGTCTATTGTAAGAGTGAACTTTTGCGAAGACAGTGATAAACCACGACTGAAATAAACCTCATTGCCGTTTCCATTCACCCCATTACTATTGTAACCCCGCCCCATAGATGACCTCAGCCACTAAATAGATCATAAGTACAACTCGGGGTCATCACGCATCTGTCCTCCCGTACTAATTTTGTATGAGAGCGCAACCGCTTATTTCAATTGAGTTAACGTTTTTGATCATTATTCATGTGAATTAAAAATATCCACAAAAATCAAGTTACAGGGGTGAACCTGGATTGTTATACTACAAATTGTTGTAGAATACTATTGAGATGTGCTGTTCGAATCGTAGAAATTTACGAATAAAATTGCGCTGATGTGTGGTGACCTCGTGCTCCCTGTAAAATCTTAATGATGAGGTGTCTGTGTAGTCTGTGCCCCGCACTCACCCTGAGCTTGTGGTTTGGGACTGGACTGTTTGTTGACGGGACTGTCAGAGGGCGGCGACGAGCCGAGACTGGGCCACGCCTCCTTGCCGTTTCCATTCACCCCGTTACTATTGCTGGCATCTATACCATTACTACCATTTACCGATTCTTTCCTTGATCTGGAAAAAAAGTTTGTATTAGATTGATGACGAGTTGCGGTTATAACATAAGATTAACCTTATGAGTGACAACGGCGCCAAATCACGTCAACGGAAAGCTGTGTCGCAACGCCACGACGTCATATGCCGCTTTACAGTGTCATATCTATATCTATCTAAAATAAGGGCCGGATAGGCCGGATACCGGATAGTAACCGGATATTCGGTGCATCTCTAGTCAAAAGGATAAAGGCTCAGAGAAACTACAACGGATATTTCCTTTAACAATAAGGAAAACTAATACTAAACTATGATTCGTAATAAGATTCCAATAGTTATTTGTGCAACAAGAGAGGAAAGTTGGTTTTTCTTGCGAGTGTTGATTTTGAGTCTCGAGTAAGCGAAAGATTCTATAATTCTAAGTTTGGATCTTGAGCGTAGCGAGGGATCTCAAGAACACGAGATGTAAAAAAACTTTCCTCTCGTGTGACACATACAACTTTTCAACTCAGTAGTGAGAACATATTAAAGTTAAAAAACACATTTATTTACATTCCTGAATGAAAGGCATCATCATTATGACGAAAAGCTTTTAGAAACAAAATTTCACTCCCTGGAGTGAGGAAACTCTCAACTTTCGTCACTCCCTGGAGTGATGAAAATCGCGCTTTCGTCACTCCAGGGAGTGAGGAAAGTAGGCTTGTTCGAACTGCTGAGGTGAAAAAATATAACCTCACTCGCTTACTTTTCGCTTTTATAAGGATAACTGATATTACTTTTTTACATCAGAGGATTAACATTACCATTATTACATTATACCAGTGGCATTTCTTTAAAAAAAGAACGTATAAATACACGGAACCGGTGAATAAGTGAGGTTATATTTTCGGAATTTAATTATGAATTAGAGTATATATGTAGTCAATCTCAGACAAGTCAAAATCTCCCACTACTGGGCACGGGCCTCCTCTCATGTACAGTCGCCATCAAATATATCGGAGTGGTCAAGGTACTCAAAAATATCTGAACATGCACTTTATCGCCTTGACAATAGAGGCGTTGTTCAGATATTTGTGACCACCTTGGCCGCTCCGATATATCTGATGGCGACTGTACAAGAGGGCTTGGCTAGTTCCCACGATATCCCAAAGTGGGTTGAGGACTTCACCTACACCTTAGAATTTCTTTGCAGACGTATGCAGGTTTTCTAACAATTTTTCCTTCACCAAAAGGAGACTGGTAAATATTGAATGATAGTACTTCGTACATAAGTTCCGAAACAATCATTGCTACAATCCGGGGTTTGAACCCGAGACCGCCGAATTCAAAATCGGTCATCATACCGCCGCTTACAACAATTAAAACAAGCTATTTTGTACAATAAAATTACCATATCCTCATATTTTTGCCAACAACTTGACCTAAACAGGTAGTCGAGATCTACAGTCGCCATCAGATATATCGGAGCGGCCAAGGTAGTCACAAATATCTGAACAACGCCTTTATTGTCAAGGCGATAAGGTGCTTGTGCAGATATTTTTGAATACCGTGGCCGCTTCAATATATTTGATGGAGACTGTACTTTGTCATATTTGATAGGAAATGAAATTGAAAAAGTACTTACTTAGACGAACTGACTACGTTTATATGAGACGATGTGACCACTGTTGTCGGTATGAAGTTTGATGGATTACCTGTGAAAAATAAAGTATTTATTACAACTCAATTTCTTGTATTCTAAAATTGCAAATAAGGTCACTGCGGGCAAGACCGTCAGCAAGGAAAGTCCGTCTACGTGCCATATCTCCCTTATTTGTTTGAGTATGTCGCTTAGCACGTCATCGGTAAAGCGCTAAATCGTTCTGGTTCTATATCTCTAGAGCAGATGTAGCTAGGACGAAAATTATGGACGAAACTTAAATTTCAATTTTTTTCGTGAGTTGCACTTGATTAGCGAGTGCGTCGAGGCTCGGGCAAAAATAAGAAAAAAATAGAAATAGTCAAAGAATTCGGTTATGGAATGTGTCACTAAGCTATTTGATAATCACTTTCCTTATTTATCGTGTTCAATGTACCTAAATATTAAAATTAATGTAATTTGAGCTCTAGAAATATTTAATCTTAAAAATTCTACGAGTTGGAAAGTCCGTCTATCACGGTTCAAGGCAAGTCCGTCATATGCTATTTCTGTATTAAATAAGCTTTTGTTAACTGTTTTTGTAAAATATACTTTATTATACGTAACAATTAGACTTAAAATCGTAAACAGGGCATATTTTGTACTTTTAAAAGGGTTTACGACCACTTTTCCTAGACATATGCCGGTCTTCCCTTAAAAAAAAGAAAATGTCGATACATTTGAATTGCAACCTTATATCACTGAACTGAAAATACAGTTTTCAATGACATAAAGTAAAGATATCAACAAGGTCAATGACGTACGAATTGGATTTCAAATAACGCGGGAATGGGTACTAGACGGACTTACCTTATACTGCACGGGAAGACCGTCTACTCGCCGAGTTTTAAAAAAACATCTTTTTTTATCAATGGTTTGCTTATTTTGCCAATTTGTTTTAAGGACATTATAAAATATAAAATTTATCATCTGTTCCGCCTAGTTCATTTATCCTAGATTGAACAACAACCTTGTTTCATCCGATCAAACTTAACTTTAAATAAAGTATGCCGGTCTTGCCCGCAGTGACCTTAATCTATAACTGAATGCGGTTTCAAAGTCAGTAAGTAAATATCCTTTATTGCACCAAAACAAAACAAGAATTACAAAACTAAATATTACATTATACTTAAAACTGGGTAGCAACAGGCGGTCGGTAGAAAGCGATCTCTTCCAGACAACCATAGAAAGGAGAAAAAAGATTTCTTAATATAAATATTAAGTTCCTTACCTTCTTTCGAACCATTCTTTTCTGCATTCGTACTAGAGTTACCTATAAAAAAGCAGTTATTGAGTACAGTTCATTTAAGTATTGAAGTCATATAATACAAAGTATACATCCTAATTGTGAAAAAGAATAATTTCAACTTATTATATTACTCGTAATACACAATACGAATTTTTGCCTTTGCCTCAAGCTGCACGCACATCCAAAAAAGAAAATCGTTAATAATCCTAGTTGAACCTGCGCTGTGCTTGTCGTCCGGCTTGTTCCCTAGCTGCAGCAGCTGGTTGTGCAGCTTGCGCTCATACACCTGGTGCAAGCCCGCGTGCATCTCCTCCTTCGTGAACGACGCCTTAGGATCACCTGGGAATAAAACTAATAATAATCCTAGTCGCACCTGCGCTGTGTTTGTCGTCCGGCTTGTTCCCTAGCTGCAGCAGCTGGTTGTGCAGCTTGCGCTCATACACCTGGTGCAAGCCCGCGTGCATCTCCTCCTTCGTGAACGACGCCTTAGGATCACCTGGGAATAAAACTAATAATAATCCTAGTCGCACCTGCGCTGTGCTTGTCGTCCGGCTTGTTCCCTAGCTGCAGCAGCTGGTTGTGCAGCTTGCGCTCATACACCTGGTGCAAGCCCGCGTGCATCTCCTCCTACGTGAACGAAGCCTCAGGATCACCTGGGAATAAAACTAATAATAATCCTAGTCGCACCTGCGCTGTGCTTGTCGTCCGGCTTGTTCCCTAGCTGCAGCAGCTGGTTGTGCAGCTTGCGCTCATACACCTGGTGCAAGCCCGCGTGCATCTCCTCCTTCGTGAACGACGCCTTAGGATCACCTGGGAATAAAACTAATAATAATCCTAGTCGCACCTGCGCTGTGCTTGTCGTCCGGCTTGTTCCCTAGCTGCAGCAGCTGGTTGTGCAGCTTGCGCTCATACACCTGGTGCAAGCCCGCGTGCATCTCCTCCTACGTGAACGAAGCCTCAGGATCACCTGGGAATAAAACTAATAATAATCCTAGTCGCACCTGCGCTGTGCTTGTCGTCCGGCTTGTTCCCTAGCTGCAGCAGCTGGTTGTGCAGCTTGCGCTCATACACCTGGTGCAAGCCCGCGTGCATCTCCTCCTACGTGAACGAAGCCTCAGGATCACCTGGGAATAAAACTAATAATAATCCTAGTCGCACCTGCGCTGTGCTTGTCGTCCGGCTTGTTCCCTAGCTGCAGCAGCTGGTTGTGCAGCTTGCGCTCATACACCTGGTGCAAGCCCGCGTGCATCTCCTCCTTCGTGAACGAAGCCTCAGGATCACCTGGGAATAAAACTAATAATAATCCTAGTCGCACCTGCGCTGTGCTTGTCGTCCGGCTTGTTCCCTAGCTGCAGCAGCTGGTTGTGCAGCTTGCGCTCATACACCTGGTGCAAGCCCGCGTGCATCTCCTCCTACGTGAACGAAGCCTCAGGATCACCTGGGAATAAAACTAATAATAATCCTAGTCGCACCTGCGCTGTGCTTGTCGTCCGGCTTGTTCCCTAGCTGCAGCAGCTGGTTGTGCAGCTTGCGCTCATACACCTGGTGCAAGCCCGCGTGCATCTCCTCCTACGTGAACGAAGCCTCAGGATCACCTGGGAATAAAACTAATAATAATCCTAGTCGCACCTGCGCTGTGCTTGTCGTCCGGCTTGTTCCCTAGCTGCAGCAGCTGGTTGTGCAGCTTGCGCTCATACACCTGGTGCAAGCCCGCGTGCATCTCCTCCTTCGTGAACGAAGCCTTAGGATCACCTGGGAATAAAACGAGCAGCGTTACCAAAGATATCTCTATTAGTGATTTTCAATGTGATTAATCTTTTCGACGACATAGACGGATGTATCCCATAAGATACAAGTTTTACTGTAAATTCATTCAGTGTATTGATCCATTGAGTGAATTATCTATGAGAAGAATTACCATGTGAACAACCATAACTCGCAAGATACATAGATTTCGGCCGATCAGATTCTATGAGTCGGACAGCCTTTTTTGTATTTTGAGGATTTGTTCCATGATTAATTGCAAATTTCGATATAAATTAGTAGACTAGGTACATACGAGGGAAGGCTGATAAATTCTCAGCCTAAGGCATTTAGTGAAATAATACCTTAAAATTTATATTTTTCTTTTAGAAATATAGTCTTTTCTCAGCAAAATGCACTGAATAATTTCAGCACGCCGTATTTCAATAACGCAAAATAAAAAGTATTCAATGTGCCTTAAAAAAAGGCCGACCCGATTTTATTTTTTGTCAGAAGTTTTTGCACATTAGCTTATTTTTAATTTAAAGAATATAAATTGTTAGACCTCTAACCCAGTATAAAATATAGTTAAGAAATTGATCACAATCAAAATTATCGCGTCTTTATTTAACCCGTCAAGCGAAGCGGCTCAAGTTCATTTGCGGCAGCTACCATGCAATATTTTTTTTTACATGAAAATATCAAAATAGATTTTTTGTGACTAGTCCTAAATGATCTATGATTCATGCTATAACTGCTTTATTTTTAAATTTTGCTAGACTATAAGATTTTTTTTCTGTTTTTCTACTTAATCACCCTAATGAGACCTCAGGGCGGAAACAATAATTACGACGCTTATGTCCTTTTCGAATTAAGCAAGTTTAATAAAACAACTTACTTGTCTGAAAGCTGAGAAACTGGAGAATATTAATCTACTAAACAAAATTTCACTTAATGCCTTAGGCTGAGGACTTATCAGGCTTCCCTCGTATTTAACGCCACACCAATCTTAGGCTGCGTTTCCACCAGAGATGGGCAAGGATGCGTTGCGAGAAATATGTTTGTTAAAACCAATCCTAGAGCTGCATTGTGCGAGGATAAACACATTACTCACAACTCATCCTCGCTCATCTCTGGTGGAATCGCAGCCTAAGATTGGTGTGGCGTTAAATATGTACCTAATCTACTAATTTATATCGAAATTTGCAATTAATCATGGAACAGATCCTCAAAATACAAAAAAGGCTGTCCGACTCATAGCAAAAGCAACCCGTAGATGTCACTGCAATCATTTAAAACAGACATCTCTTTGAATACGTCAAAACTATAAACTCGATTGCAAAAATTATCTAAATGCTTATAGTGTTCCAAAATAAAACAGTAAGACCCAATTATATTCTGATGATTTTAACATTTTTAACCTCATTCAACTTAGATAATTTTACTAAATTCATATGTATGTGTGTGTATGTACATATGTATGTGTGTTAAACAAGTTTTGATAGTTTATGGTAGTGTAGTAAGTTGAACTCAACTGCAAATATAATCATACAGGCTTCTTGTATAATTACGCAGAACAGGTTTAGCTTTCTCTCAAGCCGACCACTTTTGCCTAGACAGTAGACACCTCTTAGTCACTGGAGTAGTTTTGTACAGGTCAAGGGACGTAAATTATCCCGTGACAGGCCTGTGGTGATGTAATAAGATCCTATCTGCTGTATTTGCCATTTAACAATCGTAGTAATACGCCTTGTTTGTAAATTAACTAAAAAATGTTACGATGTAAACGTACTATTCACGTAAACATTATACAGTTATAAAGGAACATAAGCAGGGTACGGGTGCCGGCAGTGTGATTTAAACGGGAGAGCGAAACGAAGCCGTTTAGAAACACAAGACAAGCTAATCTTTGTGTGTGAGCACTGCTGTTTAAAAATAATCTTTTCTTTATTTTCATTTTTGTGATAAGCATTAATTGTTAACTGTATTTTTCTTTGGACAATTCCTAACTGCTCACCAAAACGAATGCAACGACCCCAAACAGGAAGGGATACCGATAATTTTGAGTTGTTGAGGAGTTCCCATAGCCAACTTCCAACTCCATCATCAGATCAGGTCCATGTCATCATAATATTGCATTATCACGCGATGTACATATGCGTGAAAATTTTCAGCTCAATCGGAAACCGGGAGGTGGGTCAATTTTATCTTGCAAGTTTTGATTACAGACACATCATCATCATTATCATCTCAGCCATAAGACGACCCACTGCTGAACATAGGCCTCCCCTATAAGGGGGGGTTTGCCATACGCGCCACGCTTGGCAGGCGGGCTGGCGCGCGGTTTTTTTTGTTTATTGTTGTTTAGGCTTTCGGAAGATGCTGCTGCCCATCTCCCGGTATATTCCCTTAGCAGACTCCTACTGCAACCACGGGACGATATGGTGTGTGACAATTCTAAGGCCGGGCACCCCACGGCAGACAACGGGACAGGTAAAACGAAATAAAAGCTTGTAAAAAAGGTAACAATTATAAACTTCTTAGACCTATAATTTTGTCCCTCGTGCAGTACATACCTAGCTCGTGCAGGTACATGCAGTCGGGCTTGGGGCAGGGCTGGTTCTTCATGAAGTTGGCACAGTACTTGGTGGTGCCGAGCGACCCCTTCAGCACCCGCCCGTCGAGCGCCACGTTGTTGACACCCTGTATGGCGCGCAGGGCGTCCGCAGACGACACGTACGTCACGTACGCGGAGGCGGACGGACCCTGTGGACGAATTAAATTATGAAAACAGATATCGATTATCTAGTATAAATAATACATATGTTACATAGAGACTAGCTAAAAAGGATCTAAACCGTTGGAGGTAGAACCAAATAGAAATGCAGTGATAAAAATAATGTGAAGCTACAGTAACAAAAGTATTGTTTCGAGGTACAGTCAACGCCCTAAATGTGTAAATTTTTGCACCTTACTCCATTGTAATAAGGTTCAAAAGTGTATACATATTTTAGGCGCTGACTGTACCTAAGGAGGGCCGAACTACTATAAATTCGATGGCAATAGAAAAATAAAATAAGGAAACAAATATGGCTGCTATCTAGGCAAAGAAAGCATTTGACACATAACAAAGTTCGTTTTCTTTCACTGAAATATAATTACATAATTAACGGGTATTAAATATGAATATAAATAAGAAGTTTGTGTGTATTACCCGACACTGAAACCACGATTGTTCTTTAACCTTTTGACCGCCGTCGTCTGATTTATGAGACAAAGTGACAACGTAAATGACACCTTCATAAATTATGACAGGAGTTCAAAATTGAAAGTTAAAATTTTGACGTACGGCGGTCAAAAGGTTAAAAGTGCGTGATTGTGAAGCAATAAGGTAAATGCGTTTAGTTAACATTGTTTTATTTTTCTATTGACGCCGAATATATAGCCTTGGCCAGAAGTGTTGAGCACCAATGCGATTTTCATACAAAACTGGAAAGTTTAGTCCATCGTTTCCATCTTTGTTTAAGTTATTTTATCAATTAATTTAAACTAATAGGCATGTTTTGTTGAAGTTAGTAGTAACTGCATAGAATATTTGCAATATGTCGCACCGACTTAAATTTACATTTTTGGTACCTTCTGTTTTCATATTTTTTAAGTACCTTGAAAGTGTTATTAAGTGAAGTTTTCTATATTTATAAATAAAATATAACATTTACCGTTATCGTACATTGTTAGGATAGGGAAATAATGCTTAACATCAAAATTGTAAACAAAAAACACCTATGCTCAACACTTCTGGCCAAGGCTGTATGTTGTGTCACTTACCTGTGAACCTGCATACGTTGTACTTTGGTTTATAACTACTTTGTGAATTTTGCCATATTTGCCAAAGTACTCCTGTCTTTTTAGGATCTGCAATCAAACAAAAAACATATTTAAAACTTTTAGCTGAATTGTAGTATCTGTTCTCTTTTTGGGCTGCATTTCTTTTAAAACATTCTCTTCTTTTAATAAAATCTTTAAAATCAGTTGGCGATATGATAACTAATGTAAATATGATTATGAATGTGTATTATTCGCCCAGAATTGTCATAATTTTGACCGCCGCCGCCGTTCATCCCCATTTTTTAAATTGTATCAGGAATCTACAAAGAATTTTGTTTTACGAAACTATTTTGACGTTATACTGACTATCATAGCATGGGATTTCAGCCAAGCATCGAAATTATGAACAAACAAGTTTTATATTCCTGCGAAAACCTAAGTCTTTTTCCGCCAACAAGGACGACACGAACGTTCGCGATCCCTAGAACAGGGCCAGTGTGGCGCGCCCACTCTGGGAGCGTAGAGTGATCTAAGGATTTGAATTGTATAAGCCATATTTCAGCCACTAGGGGGGCGTACTATTTTAGCATAACGTTAGACGAGGCGCATAGAGTAAAAGCCCTGTTCTAGAATATTCGCAACAGAGAATCCTGGACATACCTCGGGGTCCGCGAGCCGCACGGGCAGCCCCACCACGAACACGAGGTTGTTCTGCACGACGCGAACGTTCGCGAGCGCTCGCCGCGACTCCAAAGTCTTGTTCCGCCGCTTCTGCTCGCGCGCCTTCTTCTCCGTCTTTATTGCTGCTACCTATATCCACAAAAAAAATATTTACTAAGAATGCCTTACAAACATACTATCGTCTTATTGGATGAAGAGCTCCGTGAAAATGCCTTTATGTGCTGTTTTTGGCGGTAAAAAATATTCTACCACGTCTAGTTTGCGATCGTGTCAGTGGCATATACCCAACGCTAGTGCCGCCTTTATCAGATAGACGCTATTTAACCTCTAGCCGTCCAGAGGCCTACAAAAAGGCCTCTCATTCCACTGTATTTTAAATCTTGTTTTTCTTGTGAACATTACCTGCTCTTGACTGAGCGGAGTGAAATCTGCCGGGTTTTCCGGGTAGGCCTTCCGACAGGCCGGACAGAGGCCATTCTCGCCCTCCCGGATTCGATTCCAGCAAAACCGGCATATCTGCAACAATCATACTGTTTATAACACAAGATAATAAATAGCTTTAAGCTAGTAGCATTTAAAGTAGTAGTCCGCATCGAACTGAGAACTTGCAATTTACTTGCAAACGAGTTGACCAATATAACAAGACCCTTATGAAGATCTTTTTTGGCCTTCTACACAGGTAAAAGGATATCATAATCCAAGATATTCATTCTTGTATATAAGGAAAATGGATAATTTCTTAAATCAAGTAAAAAATATCTTGAACCAAGTAAGTTCTATCTTGGATCAACAAAATCATACTTGGTTCAACAAAATCATACTTGGTTCAAGAAATTATCGATTTTCCTTATATACAAGAATGAATATCTTGGATTAAGATATCTTTTTTTTCTGTGTAGCTCCATAACCCCTCGATCGATCCTGCTCATATACGAACACTCAAATTATGTCTCTCTTACAACCCCAACTGAAGATCAGAAAAACTAAAGTTATCGCGGAACAAACTCTGAAAATCAAAAAGCCATCAAAATGCCGAGATGTCTCATTAGCCAGAAGTCGTTTGTAACAACTACGCTTCGCTTACGCTCTGCTCGTTCGATAATACCGATACTTGTTTTTTAACCTCCGACTCAAAATGGGAGTTTATAAGTTCGGCCGCTATGCGTGTGTCTGTGACAGCGTAGCGCAAAAACGTTTTTTTTTCTAATCTAAAATTCCCTTGATTATCGTTTACCTCCGATCCTACATTTTCATATGTATGTGTTTGTTAGAAAGAGAAATCATGATCACCCGGAATAGTTGTTACAACTTGTGTGAATTTAGCGATTTTCACAGCTTTATCCATATTTAAACACAAACGAAAACTGAACTTGTACGGTCACAGACTAGTTGAGGTTGAGCCATTTCTCGTGACTAACGTATTAGAAAATACTACAGTTTTATCTGCTTAAAGAACCCTTTTTAGGGTTCCGTACCCAAATGGTAAAAACGGGACCCTAGTACTAAGACTCCGCTGTCCGTCCGCCTGTTACCAGGCTCTATCTCATGAACCGTGATAGTTGTAATTTTCACAGATGTTTTTCTATTGCCGTAATAACAACAAACAATAATAATTTTAAACAAAAAAAGAACCGACTTCACTTAGGATCCGCTATTCCAAGAGGAAGTGGCCGAGTTGCTGTAAAAAATAGTGAAATCACTATAGGTGTGCCTATAATAGTTGAAGAGTTCCCTCGATTTCTCCAGGATCCCATCATCAGATACCGACTTGGTGACAATGGGACCATCCAGGGGTTATACCTGTTCGATTAAAAAAATTTTTTGAAAATCGGTTCACGATTCACGGAGATATGGAGTAACATACATACAAAAAAAAAACATAATAATGATTAAAAAAAAAAAAATTCAGTCGAATTGAGAACCTCCTCCTTTTTTGAAGTCGGTTAAAAACAGAATGAAATATATATTTACTCCCATACAACAGTCATGATTTTTTTGCCTTTTTTATAGACGATGGTACGGAACCCTTCGAGCGCGCGTCCGACTTGCACTTGGCCGGTTTTTTAGCCAAAGTAAAACAATATTTCTTTGGTCTTTATCAACTGAGCAGGAAAACTGAATCGGTTTCGCCCACACATTAAAATCAAGTGTCTTTGCTATGACATGACGCATCGGGGTCAGTCCTTTTATGTCCAAACAAATATTACAAGTATGTGAGAGTCACACGCGGACTCGAGTGATATGATAAGAAATGTTACTCTGTGTTTTGTACAAGTATTATCGATTTTTAACCGACTTCAAAAAAGGAGGAGGTTCTCAATTCGAGTGATTTTTTTTTTCATTATAATTTTTTTGTATGTAAGTTACTCGATATCTCCGTGAATCGTGTACCGATTTTCAATTTTTTTTTAATCGAACAGGTATAGCCCCTAGATGGTCCCATTGTCACCAAGTCGGGGTCTGATGATGGGATCCTGGAGAAATCGAGGGAACTCTTCAACTATTATAGGCACACCTATAGTGATTTCACAATTTTTTATAGCAACTCGGCCACTTCCTCTTGGAATAGCGGATCTTAAGTGAAGTCGGTTCTTTTTTGTTTAAAATTATTCTATGAATAACCTTACGTTTAGAAGCATAAATTATGCGGTCTTTGTGTGGTTAAGACTTAGAAAATATTACGTATTAACATAAGAGTTTTAATAATACACACACTCAGGGCGGGAAAATAAAGAACGGCTCAGATCGCGGGCATCTGTGGCCCGAACCGAAGGTGAGTAACATTTTATTGTACATAACACTGTTTAGGTAAATACAGTAAACAAAGGCGATCTTATCCTTTTAAAGGATCTCTTCCAGTTAACCTTTGAATAAATAAGGTAGACAAATACAGCAACATGTAGAACAAGCCATGTGCATGGGAGGTGAGGCATAGACAAGCGATATGACGCCTTCTTTATTACGACAAGTGCGTACACAATTTAACGTGTCTCCTAGGTTTGAAGAGAAACATTGATTCTCTATCTCTACTAAATATATATTTAATTTTAGTTTAGGCTATCTCCCAACTCAGATTTTTTTTTTTGTGAAGACTACCATGTTTTTCAAATCAGACAAATTTAACCTTTTGAACGCCAAGCATCGGCCGGAAAAATCATGCCTTCAGCGCCAGCGCGTGCGAGCGCGCAAGGCAAACCGGTTATATTTTGGACTTGATATCACGTCCTGGCGCTGACGGCACGACTTTCCGTGCGCGTGATATGACGGCTTTGCGGTCAAAGGGCTAAGGATCGTAGGCAATGTGGCCTAGTGATGGTATCAACTTACTTGGTATCCACATGTGCACGGGTAGAAGTGGAGATCGTCCACCTCCAATGGCTCCATGCATAGTGGACATTCCACCTGAAAGATACAAATATATATTAGTTGGTGCAATTTCTAGTTTAGACTCCGGGGCATGTTGATGTCAGGCAAAGATATTAACACATATGGAGTTTGCTTTTCCCTAATTTGGTTGAAGAACAGACGCCTTTGATGCAAACTCTAAAGGTTAAATTTTTTTCATCTCAAGTATTTTCATCTGTAAAATACTTGTAAAGTGTCATATCGATATATTTATTTGAAAGTTAATTCAACTTGCAATTGAGTTACAAGTGTCAACAATTACTTTGTTGTTGATAAGTTATTAATGTTATTATATTGTTTACAATTTATTGCACAATATCAAAGCTCTGTTATTGTGTTATATATAAAGAATACGTAATTATAGGATCTGTTGATAAGATAATATTATCTAAAAACCTAAGTAGGTATATATTGACAAAACCAGTTTATACTTATTTCGATTCTCTCCTTTTGCCTTATCGTTTCAAAACAATTGATTGATTCGATTGTTGCGGTAGAACAACTTTTTATTATAATTTCTACGTTTCTAAGTAAAGTATGTATTTTGATTTGTAGATTAGTGCGATTGCGAAGAATATCTTATCTGTCGATAGTGCTACCAAGCATAGCGGTCGGTACTCGGTAGTTGTTAACTACGAGGCGGGCAGTGTGCTTGTTTGCCACCGTCGTAGTATAAAAAAATATCTGAAGAGTATTTCTCAATTTAAACCTTCTATCATTGTGTAAAAGCTTATATTCCCCTGTAGCCTATCTGGGTCATTAGTAGCGTACGGACAGGTGGTGGCATTTTTGAGCAGAGCACTGGAGTCGCCTAGGTTACATTTTATGATTTAATGAATAATGATTAAGTTATTTTTTGTCTAAAACATTTATTTCTTATTCAAATAGCGCCAATATTTTTGGATCGGATTATTGAATCCCCCTCGTTTACTCTGCTAGACGTTTGGCTGAGATTCCCAACAATATTTTGGCCTGCCTATTAAATTGACTAATAATATGGAAAAAATTCACTAATTCGATCTAAAAATATTGGCACTACTTGATTAAGAAATGTATGTTTTAGACAAAAAATAATTTAATCATTAGTCATTCAATAATAAAATATAACGTAGGTGACTCCATGGGTCTCTTTGCTCAAAAATTCCACCACTTGTCCGTATAACGCTACTGATAGTACTAGACCTAGACCTAGATTGGCTACAGGGGAATTTGAGCTTTTAAATAATAAAAAATAAAATGATTTTTTTTAACACAATGATAGAAGCGTTTAAATTGAAAAATATTCTTTAGATTTTTTTACGTCCGTACGCTTGTCATCACATCAGTCACAAGGTTGCCATTACCTGTTCTTCTCCGCTCTGATTCAACACTGACATCCTAGACCTGCTAGCCGAAAGTTCCGTGTCTCCTGCCGAAGAAAGGAACGTTCGCACACTGGATTCAACGCAGCCTGTAATTAATTGAAAAACACATGTTACTAGGCTTTTATTCTTAAAATTAAATATTAGACCTAAAAATAAAATACAGCTGACAAATCTTAAAAATAAACGAATAGGGTAACTGGCCACCGTCCAGTAACTGGACACCTCAAACTAAAAATGAGCTCTATTCACACACAAACAGAATTCATTTTAGTATATTAACGCGGCCAGTTATTGAAGGGTGGCCAGTAATTAAAACCTCATGCTAAAATGAATTACGTTTATAGATGATCAGAGTTCATTTTTAGTTTGAGGTGGCCAGTTACTGGACGGAGGCCAGGCCATTTATAATTAATTATTATTCTGAGTAAATTGAGTAAACTATTTCCCTAACATTTGATAAAAACTTAGATACAACTATTGCTTTTTTTCTAATAGAAGTAATAGATTTAACATATCAACGAAATCTATTATATTTGTAACTAACACCATTATCAGGTAATGTCAAGTTTTCGTAATTGTATCTATTACTGGTCAGATACGCCGGCTACGTCATTAGAGGCGTCATATTGAAGAGCCACTCACTTCACTCACTATAGAAAGTAAAACATTGATAAAGCCATGTATAGATTGGGCGCCAGCGTTATGTAAGTATTAGAAAGGTATGTGTTACAAAGGTCAGTAATGTTGTGTTTACATAAAGGCTACTTTATAAAACTGCCATCATTTTGTATGTGGTAATATTTTACTAACGAAAAATATTGTTTGTTTCTCCCATTTGCCTTAATAAAAAAAGTAGTTTGTGTTTTTCATTATTTAAATAGACTTTGTTCCATAAAATTACGCAGAGTATTAATCGGCAGTAGGCGCTTACATCGTATTTTGTGCAGATTCAAAATTGTACGATCAAAAAAGCGTATGCGCCGGCCGGTAATTGGTACCATTTGATCTAGACTGTCGCATATCACAGAGAAGTCATAAGATAAATAAAAATCAACGTAAACATATGTATACGTGTTATGATAAAACCGCCTAATATCTTTTGTATAGCACATTTCACACACCATTTTCTTTTTAATATGCCTATGGAGTGCTATGGACCAGACAGTTTCTTTGTGCTACTTTTTTCTCTATGTCTGTGGGAACCTCGTTCTCGATCGCTATCTGCCGACCATAGGTATTCGCTGTGATATAAATGATAAGAAACATAACATTGAATGAAGTGATAATGTTCCTTCAATACATCCGTTTTTTACCAGTTCTTAGCACTTTGAACTTGCAATATTTGTAATATTATTGTAGACTCTATTTCAATGAAATAGGAACTGATTTTGAATGGCTACTTTAATTGATTGTTTGAACTAGATATAGCAGAAGTTAAAGTGGTAAAAAGATAATTTCGATCATTGTTAGTTTGATTTTACTTGCAACGAAATATAGAGTTTTTAACAGTAAATAATTATCGTAAGTATTTCCGTAAGCGTAAAATTACTACATTGTTTAATTGAGTGTTATAGTCAACTTAAAGTATGTTTTTTTTAATCAAAAATTTTTGAGTAAGTACTGAATGTTAGTGATATTGTTATTTTTGTCAACTAAGTGTATTTGTTTCACTGTTAGAGAGAAGAGATTATTATTTTTAAAGTATTTTTTATTTCTCTAATTAGATATGGCCCAACCATGTCAAACACAATTTTACTCAAATTATGATAAAAAAAACTATAAACTATGACCACATACACGTAATTCTTATAGATAGCAGGTTATTGTATGTGTGGACCAATTATCATTGTTTTAAGTGCATTACATATTTATATTGAATTTATTGTTATTTGTCATAAGCTTCATACATAAATGTAAAAGTGTAACTATAAAAATTATCACTACACACAACAAAGCAGAACATTTACAAAAAGGAAAATTCACTGTGGCTAATTTTATTAACACGGCCTTTACCTTTGAAGTTTTATATTACTATAAAACAGGTGTTTTATCAATGAACATAAACATCTGTACATAGTTTATTAACTTTTGTGTTGAACATACAAAGAAATCATCAACAATGGGGAAATTTGATGCTAAATTTTGGTGATGCTAAATTTTAACAGAAATTTATGACAATATCAAAATACTGTGACATAACATGTTGAAATGAAATAATTATTACTAAGTTGGCAATATGATTCATAAATTGTCCAATGTTTACACATTTTTTGAAATACATAAAAACTTGATAAATTTATTCCAATTAATAATGAAACAATGTTAGTCAAAATGAAATTGTTTGAAATAAGAATGAAATTATTTGAATTATGATCAATATTGAGAGATATCTTTTATGATTATGTTATGATACTATTCTTAAGTATATTTTTAGAATTAAAATATTGTTAATTTAACTTTACCATTTACCGCATACAAAGGTATAAATAAATAATTTTAAATTGTTTATATAAACAACTCTACTAGGGACTCTCATAGTATAGTTACAATTTTTTTTTTATGAATTAATTTAACCCATTTTTGGATGTTTGTCTGTCATTTAACAAGAATACGGACATCAGGTTCGCATCATGAGATCAAGAGGTTCAATAGTATAACCAGTTATATTTGAGCTGTTAACCATAAATACTGTATAGGTCTTCCACTTCAAGTTATTGTTCGGACTAGGTGGTCAAGAGGTCAGCAGCAACAGCCTGCACCTTACAGTCCAGATGGTTCTTTATGGAACCAAACTATGCATAGGTGGTTGCAAGGGGTGAGGGGTGGTTGATGGAAAGGAGGAGACCAGCAAGCATGTATTAGCAGAAAGCAATATGTATGCGTTAGCATGTTATAATGTATTAGGTAGAGATATCCTTGCGAGACAGAATTCGGAACGAGAACATTCGCCAACACACTAAAGTCACTGACATCGCCAAAAGAGTTGCGCAATTAAAGTGGGAATGGGCCGGACATGTCCGTCGCAGGGACGACCGATGGAGCCAAAGAGTTTTGCTCTGGAGGCCACGATTTGGAAGCCGAGGTGAGGGGAAGCCACGAGCCAGATGGTCGGACGACATTACAAAGACGGCAGGGCCAACCTGGCACAGAACCGCCGCATCAAGAACCACATGGAAATCCATGACAGGCATATGTCCAGCAGTGGAAGCGAATATGCTGAGAAGAAGAGGTAGAGATGAGATAGAGGTATGCGAACTAAAGGAGATCGAACTCATAGGTGTCCTTTTCTTCTGCAAGAAATCAAGAAGATTTGAGGAGAATAGTGTGCAAAGGTTGCCGAACAGTAACCTAAAGTTCCAACTCCAGGGAACTGGGCTGAATGAACGCAACCAGCGATCAACAGCCCGCCTCGTTCTGGCCGTGCATCCCTGCGCTCTACATCTAGGTGGTTGCAATACTCAGTAGTGATGAAACGAGAAAGAGTGAGACATGATTGCTAAACGAGTTAACCAGAACCATATTTCATGCAAAAATTGTGACATTTTCAAGCAAAAGGTACATCGTTGGTTGTTAATAGAGTTTATTTAAAAATGAATTATTATGGTCCTAATGCCTTATTGACAAGAGTTTAAACACTAAATACCTAGTTTCTAAATAAACTATATAGTTATCAGTTTTAATAACTTGGTTATAGGTATATTTATAAGTAATGTTCTTCCATTTCATGTTTACATATGTAGTTCTGTGTATCTGACTAGAGATATAATGAAATATTCAAACTGGAATGTGTACAACAAACACTAGGTAAATAATAATAATAATCAAAGATGCATTTGTATATTATTAGGCTTACTGTGGGACTAGGTTGATTTGTGTAAGATTGTCAGAATATTTATTTATTTACATACATACAATCACGCCTTTATACCAAAAGGGGTAGGCAGAGATCACGGATTTCCATTTGCTATGATCAATGCAGCAAAACGGCTCTCTGTGAGCCACTTATTTATTTATATATTTTATATGCCATGATCTCCCTATCGTGTGGAGTGCCATGCAACCGCATGGCACTCCACCCGGTTGGCTGGCTGCTGATGTTTGAGTTAAATTAAATCGGAAATTTATAAAATAACAATATCTTTCCGACAACTCACAAATAAGGTATAACACTTGAAAAGCTATGGTCAAACCAGTTTCAACACAATTTCAAATATTTATTATGTTTTATTTGTAGTTGTTCATCTGATTCATCTCATAAAGGTAACACATAAACAAAAACTTGTTTAATACCTCAAACTTGAATGTTCAATAAGAATGCATTACCTACAAGGAAATGAGTGTACCTGACTTGAATCAAGACATTACTGTGCAGATCACTGATTTAATGTAATCTATTTATTGAAGTATACTTTTTTATCTTTTTTTAAAATGTAGGTTTGAAAAACAAAAGTGAGATTAAATTTAAAATAATCAGTGAATATCATATATTACAGTCAAAATATATAATGGATTTTTGGTTATAAACTATGGACAGGACACTAGTTTCTTATTGAACTGTTAACTGCTTTTAGGATGGTTTTTAAATAGGTCTGCTTAATGAAACTCGAAATCTGAAAGACAGGAAATAAGGCAAAATACTACCATTCACAAGTAAACTATTGTCTTCTCCATGCTACAAACAACAGGATATTGGAACAATGAACTATTCTGCCACATAACAAAATAAAAACAACACATATCCACTCAAAATAAGTGAAAGTAGTTTCTTAAAGTCAAATATTTTGAGTGTTATCATCTGGTTGTCATATGGAATTGGGGACATGTAAACAGACCTGGGACTTCTAAGATTATTTGGAACTCTTGTAGGAATTGCAACAATGACTCAACCCAGCTTTGACAACTACACTATTTGACATTTTACTAAGGAAAAAACAATTCAAGCTACTACTTTAGTAAGCGTCTACAAACCCTTGTTGGCTGCTAGAGAACCAAAAAATATTCAAGATATAACCGTAAAACTATAGGAAAACAGTTAACCAGTCGCAGAATCTACCCTCGTAACTAGATGTACCGTCCGTCAGCTGCCATTCAAAAGAATATGTGGCAAAAGTCAAACTTTCATATCGTACAAGGATGCACTAAAAATACATTATAAACACTTTAAATACAACCTAGAACACGTTACACGTCCTAAGACTTTATTTTTGACACTCATTCCCTAATTTAGAGAAAAAATCAAAATCGATGTTTACCTTACGTCTTCTCAATGCAAATCTATTCTTTAGCAGAATTGAGACTGCTAACCCTTCCGCAACAGTTGAAGATGAATCCTTTCCAATGGACCTACAAAGCGGTTCACGATTCAATTTAACATAAAATGCAAAGCTGAAATAAATACAACTGTCCCAAAGATGTTTTCTGCGAGTTACTATACATTTGTTTTATGAAATGGCCTAATCTTTTACAAGATTCCGTTCTGTGTTTCCATAGACAATTTCATAATACTTTTTAATTTAGAAGTATGAGTATTTTTCCGCTTTCTTCAAGGATACTGTGGCGTTGTGGACTTTCTCTAATTTTTAAATTAATAAAACTGAAATATGAAACACTAAAAAACTCTTCCTACAAACTGTACAAAAAGCATTACATAAAAAGGTTTAATAGCAAGTGTTTGAGATTATTTTCGTGGTTTCATATAGTGAAACACTGCCCTAATACGCGTAATGTTGCCAATATCAAAGTCCTTGTCTATGATTAAAACCTGGCTCACACGCGTCAGATGTATGACGCAATGCGTTTTTACCTATGTAGCCTTAGCTTTAATTTGCATTTACACACTTATGTTGGCATTACTTTTTTCATATGATTTTCATATAAAACGGCTATTAGACAGTGCAACCTGCAGGGCCCAATCTGTTGTATACTCTGCCCCTCCTTCAGCTCCCTACGGGCCCTACCTTTAATTACACCTTCCAACCTGACAGATTGGGCCCTGCAGGTTGCAATGTCTAATACGCGTTTTAGGCGACCGAGTAAAGCGAGTTACTATTTGGTTACTATTAGTACTACTGCTCATAGTGAAAGTACCCCACTCAATACATGTTTGTTTCATAGATTGAGGAAAATGGATCAATTTAATATATGTATACAAAAAAGGTTCATAAAAATTAGTGATGCCATGCATGTACATTTTGCAGTAGGGTAAATCTCCCTATTATTCGTACTCGGAACTTTTGAAGGCAATAATTGTTAAAATCCTGAGAAACGGTGCCATTCACTGGTTAAGTTCCGACCTGTCCTGGGTGTTTAACCTAGCTCTCTTCGGACTGCATTGTATTTATAATAGTATTTTTTGAAGGTGAACAATAATCAAAGGCAGGAATAAAACAAGTGTGTACAAGCATATCATATATTTTTTTATAATAATTAAGAATAAATTCTTACATCATGAGTTATAAAATAAATACATTTATTGCCTTAAATTAAGTCCAAAAGTACTCTGTACAATTATTGTTAGCGATGTACAAACGAGAATGATAAGTAAAAATATCTAAAAACAAAATTAAATAAAAAGTCCTATCATGAAGTCAGTAAGGTTCCACAAATCTGCGACAAATCTACGAACAACTTAACAAATTGTGTCTGAATCACAACCAATAGTTTGCATCTTAATTTCATCTCTTATCACTATTACACAAACTATGTTATATCATTGCTCTTCGCTTATCCTAAAACAAGAACCATTGTACCTTATATTATAATTACAATTAAATTAACACTATCTAATTACTAGCGGGTGTTTATTACTGGACTGTTGTGCAGTTTTTCATAAAATTGCCACGCCTTATCAACGTGTGGAACTGTCCCCCCTAGCAAGCATACGCAACTTCATACCTAAGCAAGGCAAGATAATAATTTAAAATATTTATTTAAAGCGTCAATTTCTAGCGAGTGGGAAAGAGATTGGTATATTCTCGTATGTACGACCTTATACTTTATTGAAATATGCAGTAGCAGTATTTAATATACTGGTGAGAGATTTAAAATTGTTTATGTAATTAGTTCTTTGTTCTTCAAACAAAACGAAACGCGAATACTCTAAATGATCATGGTGCCGGTCGAATACATTAGCACCAATGCAGAAATAAAATGTTCTAGCATTTAAATAAAACTGTAAAAATGTAAACTTATTGCACCAACGGTGAAATACCGTCGCCCGGCAAACGAAAAACTGTCTTGACAGTGTGACTAAGGTTCTTAACTTCAACGTTTAATTCAGAATACTAGATGGAAAAGCAGTTTCTATAAAAAAGCCCCAGTAGCACAGCAGTAAAAATAAATAAGTTAGATTGTATCAATGCTGAAGCGTTGTCCTTGAAATAAAAATGTCCCTCATTCATTCATTCAGGGCATTCGAAGAGTGCCGTGAATATGTATGTTTACCCTACTGATTGAATTAGCACAGACAAAATATAAACGTAGAGTTGTTCCAGCATTCAATAAACAGCACCGTATCAGCGCCATCTAGTGAAGCTATTGCTTTCTAATTCACAATTATTATTTTTTTCGTTCAATTATGTACATACATACCTATGCTATGCATCGTTGTCGGTTGGCAACAAATCCTAGCTATGTAATAAATACTTAAATTAAAATTTAAAACGGAGTCGATACCTCATATCTTCCACTAACAGATATACTAGTAATACGTTGTACAACTGACGTAAGATAAATGTCGAGCACACTTATATCCCGATAATTAACACCTTGATCGTAATAAGTAATAAGATTAACCTTTTCCACGCCAAAGACGTATATATCGGCACCACAGGTCCAACGCCAAAGACCGATATATCGGTCACCGACCACAGAGCAAAATAGACATACATGCACACGCATAAAGTTTAACTTAATTTTTGGCATTTAGATGTCGTGGCGTCTGAGTGGTAGGTTTTGCGTTTGACAAGGCGTCGAAAAGGTTAAAGGTACCAACTCATTGGGCAGTCGTGTATTGTGACGTTTACCTTAGATTAGAACAATATGTGGACGATGTTAATGAAAGGTCCCACTTGGTCGGTACACATAGACTTCATATTGTGCAGTTTTAGGCATTACTAATAACTCCATATCGGCTGTGGGACCTTTTTCCCTGAAGACACATATTATTTATTTAAACTTCATTGCACAAAAGCAAAACTTGATTTACAAAAGGCGGACTTAATGCCAAGAGGCATTCTCTACCAGTCCTTAAGGCAAAGCAGAGAAGTTATGGGCGATGATCACTGGTTTATGTCATTGTATTATGCGTATGCTTGCTAGAGGGGCACATACGGCGCGCGCGCCTGGGGATTAGATTGCTCTTCAAAAAGGCATTACAATCAAAGGCCACTGTGACGACACAATGTGCAACTATTCTAGCATACCAATATGCCTAACACTAACTGTACCTCGAAAAATACTCGCACGGATATAGAAATAAATTAAGGAAAAATATCACGAAAATTAAATTCATGTGGCAAATAATATGGCATCAGATTTTAAGTACTTTATTAAAAGTAAAGTAAGACTACGCTCGCGGTGCAAGCTTAGATTTATTTGGAGTTAACGTACTCCTTATTGCGTTTTTTAAGAGTCTATAAAGGTATTGGAAGACAGAAAAACATCGCTCAGATCAAATGAATCGAAGGTCCATTTCGATGGGAACGTCGGCGTTCGCTATCTGTGTCCTTTTTGATATTTATAGGAGAAGGTAGGACAACATAAGCTTGCAGCAAAATTGTTAAGCGAGTGAAGTGTTCATAATAATCTACACACGTTGTCTAATGTCGTGTGCATAAATTTTTGAACTCTTCCCGGTTAACATATTTTTCGCAGCTGACCGACTTTCCGACCGAAAATGACAATATGAGCAACTGTAAAGTACGGTCATACTTTAACAATTAAGCAATGCGACTCCTAGAAATATTGTAACTACTTGTTACGAACAAAAAATACATTGAGCTGCTTATTCACAAAAGGCGTGAAACATTTTCGAGTCAAAGAATAGAACCTTATAATTTAGACAATTGAGTTGAGGATCAGTGAAAATTTTTAACGTCAATCTCCCATTAATTATTTAAAGTTACTGGCCGATATAGCCAAAATAAAATAATAAAAATCTAATTACACTAATCTAGAACTAAAATGGACAAAACATACCGTTACTAAGAGTGTACTTCTGTAGTTATTAAAAGTAACCAAAATGTGAAATCGATCCGTAGCCCGATCAACGAGGGTGTTGGACCCAACAATAATTCCATCCGCGATTTACGCAGAATGATCAAGTATAGCAGGCACGCAGAGAAAGTGTCAAAACGACCTCAGAATAGAATTTAATCTGAAATCAAATTGATACTAAAATGGCCAATAATTCAATTGTATTCCAGGATTATTCGCCATTTTTTCTACGAGTGTATACTTTACGATATCATACTGTAAACTATCATGGACGGATGAATCTGTCGGGGTCTCTGTACAGTCAAATTCATAAATACGTATACAAATATTTAATTATACACCTTATTAAAGGCAATAAGTAAAAAAAGTGTACGTTTTTATGACTGACGGTACAAAAATACTCGTCGACAAAAAGTTGCATGTCAACACGGGGTCCGCCCGGGCTCCATTTAATTTCAAAATTGACTAGATATCTGTGTGCATAGGAATCGTATATAAAAATAGCTAAGTAAAGGAACCAATGCGCTGTAACCCGGCATGTGCAAAACAACCTACCACTAAGTTATTGCCATCAGCAAAACGATTCTAAAAACTGTACTTTTAAATTATTTAGATAAAGAGTACACATTAACACGCCTAGATTTTGTACAATTTGTACAAACATACGCCCACCGTAAAACACGCTCAGTCGAGAAACCTAAAAATGAAATACTAATAAAAAAAAGGCCGATCTCATAACGAATCTCACAATCATACGAACGAAAATCACTAACAAAATATTTTGATCTCTCTTCACTGGTGTATAATTTAACGTTAAGTACTTGACGGCGCGAGGGCCGTTAGGCGCGACACACATTTAATCTGAACTCATAACCACAGGTACCAAATTCATATTTTTTTAATGAATATTGTCTATTCTTATAATTAGAGCATATAGACAAAATTCATGACAGTTGTGAATTTTTTTATAGTTTAAATTATAAACTCAGATAAATGTGTGGAGCGTCTATATACGCTAGGGTTATCACACAAGGTGTGAAGCCGGTCATCACTTGTTCGGTGCGTACGGGTACCCGGCGTGTGGTTGCGCGGCCCTCGAGCCCGTCGCGTATAATTGCTGTTGGAAATTGTGGAACTGTGCTGCGTAGTTAGGGTCCGCTGTTGATGGTACTGCAAAGTTCTGACCTTTGAATCCGGGCCCTGGGCCCCCCATGGAGGGGGGCAGGGGTTGCGCGCTGCCCATCCTCACGTTTCCGGGCATGTTTTTAACACCCCTGAAGTTAGGGGTGCACATGGGGTTAGGTCCGGGGTTGCCGAAGGGATCGGCCATTTTAGGGGGCGAGTTGAAGCCGGGGGGGTAGTGCGGCATGCGGAGCATGCCTCCGGGCGCCCGCATGACTCCCCGCATGCCGCCGTCCATGTCCATGCCGCGTGGGAAGTACTGAACACCTTTACTGCTGTCCATTTGCATGGGGTTAGTGACTCGTTGAAGGAAGTCTAAGCTCGGGGGGCCTCGGGGGCCCGAGTTGCAGGGCATCTGAGGCCTGGTGGGTAAATACTGTATCGTGTTGGGCGCGCTCGCTTTAACCTGTACATTGGCGCCGTTGAATGGCGGCATTTTGCCGCCTCCCATCCTGGGCCCCATCATGGAGGCGTCGGCCATGGGCCCCATGGGTCCGGCCATGGGTCCGGCGCCCATCTTGGGGCTGAGGTTCATGTCGGGCGGGAAGTCGCCGCCCATCATGCCGTCCATGGGGCCGCCCATGCCGGGGCCGCCCATGTTGTCCATGTGGCAACCTAGAAAAACAATAAAGGATATTAATAAATCAACTGCAACGTGAAACTTGTTAAGATTTAAAGTTACGACAGCACTTTATGATGGTTGCTTGATGGATCCTTACAATGCCAATGAGAAAAAGAATACGTGGACGAGTTTAGTGAAAGGGCCCACTTGGTCGATTTACAGGGTTACTTCATTTTCTCACAAATATGTTTTAATAACTAAGTAAAAGTATTAATAACTCCATATTGACAAAGTGGGACCTTTTTCCCTACACTGACAAATAATACCACTGTCCTTTTATACGCACAGAAATATTTGACTCTTACAGCCCTAGAAATAAAATAGCGTCAGATATTAATGCGCGTTTCCAAGATATTACTGCATGTATTTTCATCTACAATAATCGCAAACTCACCTAAATCATTCATCATCATATGCGGATGCCCATGCGGATGCATCGAATGGTGATGCTGCATATGATGGGGCCCCGAACCAAACGGCATCCCGCTGCCGTTAGGCCCCATGGGGCCCCCGGGGCCCGGGCCTCCGCCTCCAACTGTATTCGTCAGCTGCTGCGACATCTGCGCCAGCGAGGAGATGGGGTCGAAGGAGGCGGTGGAGGTCATGGGGCCGTTGGGGCCCTGGTTGGGGTTGATGGGGATGTTGTCGGGCCTGTTCATGCTGCAGGGGCCGGGGAAGGGGCCCGGGAGACTCGTGCTGGGGCCGCCCGGTAACGTGTTCTGTTGGAAACAAAATGACATCCAATTAATCGCTATTAACGCGCCGAAATGACGGGAACGTGCCAAATAGCAGGACGAGATTAAAAGACGACACGGACGACAGAGCACAGAGTCGCTGCATCAATAACGTTATGAAAGAGGTATATTCAGACAAGAAATTGTAGAAATTAAAAAGTTGCAACATCGTAGTGTCGTCCCGTTTTTCTTTGATTGATTTGAAAGGAACGACACTACGCTGTTGCATGTTGTTGTAATTTCTTGTTAGAATATATATGTTCTTCACTAAATTGAACGCCAATGTGCTGTGAAGAAAAAAATAGGTATAATTTTATCAAAATAATATCAGACAAAAACACAGTAGAACCAGCTTAATACGATCGACGTTTAACCAACTACATACGCCATTTCATAACAATCAGTCCCGCAACTTAAGGTCCTGCAGAAAAGGCATAATCCTCTCGTTCACGCTAGTATTAAAAGGCCTACGAATAGCCCCTAACTGAGGCCGCCCCCACTAGTAATACTCACGTCATTATTCCCCGTTATAGAGTCGTCGACGCCTCCCGGCGCGCTGTTGACGACACTGCAGCTGCTCTTGGCGCAGGAGGCCGAGGAGGCCGGCGCGTAGGGCCCCTACCCGAGGCCGACGCGCTGCGGGATCTATGAGGTGGGAAGGCAGAGTAACACTCACGTCATTATTTCCCGTCATAGAATCGTCGACGCCTCCCGGCGCGCTGTTGACGACACTGCAACTGCTCTTGGCGCAGGAGGCCGAGGAGGCCGGCGCGTAGGGCCCCTGACCGTGGCCGTCACGCTGCGGGGTCTTCGAGGGGTCCTGCGACCGGTTTGAGGACGGGCTTGGCCTGGATTTCTCATCTGTTATAGAGGAAAAAATATATAAAAACATTTGTTGTGATTGTGAAAAAAAAAACTCTGCAATCGACCGCTTTTCAGAAGGATACATCATCTTGACATTATCTAACGATAGATGCGACAATGACGTATGAAAAAACGTACTAAAATAGTATTTTTTATACAAGACAGTAATTCTCTCTTGGTCCGTACTCCCGCCATACATTGCAAAGCACTTTATATGGGAAAAGGCCTTGAATTAAAAATACTACTTGAAAATTAAAACAAACTATTTTGCGTCAGGCTCTGGAACAAGGTTGTTAATAGAGTTAATTTCTAAATGAATTATTATGGCAGTAATGCCTTATGGACAATCGACAATGATGTAACTTTTACTTGAAAACACATGTCATCTAATAATCTTGTACTTATAATGTTGTCTTTGCTTTTTTGTTGTTTGATGTGTGCAGTAAAGAGTTATTGTATTGTATTACCTCCACACTTGCTTCCTTGTGACGTGGGTGTCTGCGGGTTGTTGAACCCTGGACTCTGTTCTAGTGAGAACCTGCCCGCCCGCTGGTCCGACAGCGTCGAGTGAGGTTCTGGTGTGCCGGGCATCATCCTTTACAAATAAAAATATTGTTATTTTACAGTGAATTTAACTAGTAGTCCGGTCCGCCTCGAACTGTATAACAAGATCCTTATGAAGATCGTTTAGCGCTTATTATCTCCATAACGCCTTAATCGATCCTGCTCATATAAATAAGAAGTATCAAGTTATATTTATTTACTTTTGCTATAACTCCGACAAATTTCATGAAGACACCGTAAAAACGTTACTTAAGTTATCGCTGAACAAACGCTGAAAATCAAAAAGCCATCAAAATGCACGGACATCCCAGTAGTCAGCTGACAGTTCTATTGTGTCCGAAGTTGTCTGTAAGAACTTCGCTTCGCTACGCTCGCTCGTTCTATAAGCACGGAAATGGTACTAGCTCATAAAAATTACCCCATATTTTTCATATGGCATCACAGGCCGGGTATACAGCCAAGCCGCTTATATTAGTTTCAACGGGTATGACCTTTGACGTACACAATTTTAATTTAGCAAATGAAAACTTTGATTACAATGATTACCCATAAATTATTTTTTTAATAGCGGGAAATTGAGTCTTGTTGAAAGCCGGGGGGGGTTGAAATGTTAAATGAGTTTTTAGCCATGTTTGTACTAGGTTGCCTCTTCAAAAAAATCAAATAAAGAGGTTTTCTGGTCTCTGCACTAAAGTGTACACATGGCATATTCACATTGAAAATATGGATACATGTAATATGTCAAGAACATGGATATGGATACATGTTTTTGTCACATTAAATGTATGCATATTTTCAGACGTGACCGTCCGCCCGGTGTTCTTGGCGCTGTGAGCAAGACGCTTTTAAGCGTCCTTAGCATTGAAAATCTTAAACTAGCAGAACAAATAAAATATATATATATATATATATATATAAAACCTACCCAGCGGGTGATTTCTGATTAGAGTTAGACTGCGGCGTTTGCCCGCCGCTATTCGAAGGCGGCCCGTTGTCTTTCAAAGACGTATTAGGCTGTTTCTGTATCGTCAGCTCTTGACCTGCCAAAAAAATACAATACACCATCTATACAAACAATACGTAAACAGGGTGATAGACAAATTAGCCATAGAGTAATGAAGTAACACAGTTAGCACATTTTCACCAACCACCACCATATGAAAACAAGGTGATTTTTTAAAACGAAAACACAACACAAACACACAGACACGCCTTATAGATGCTATAATTATTGCTATAATATGGAATAGCCAAGATATACCTAGCGTTTGTGAAGAAAGAAAATATTTGAAGCGAAACAGAAATGAAAAGCCGCCATCAGAAATAATCAAATGATGAAGAGTATTTTGTTTTTTTAAGAGAATGATATGCAAAAAAATTATATTGATTTAGAACTATTTACAGGTGGATTTATTTAATTCTTAACAGTATGCGAAGATTTACTTTACGAGAGTAAAGTATTTTGCAAGAGATTTTGAAATCTATGAAAATGGAGATGGGAACTTGTACAGTCGACATCAAAGTTATGTTTACACATTTACACCTTATTACAAAGCAATAAGGTAAAAAACGTGTAACATATCTTTGACGTCGGCTGTACCTTATCGCTTCTATATGATTTGAAAGAGTGATTCAGGTCAGGAAATTCCAAAAACGATAAAAGAATTTACAAACCCATGCTGTGCCGTGTGTAAATACACCGACCAACCCCATTGAAAAAAAAAACTATTCATAGATAGTTTCAATGACGTAATTATGTCAGTGTGCGGCAAAGCTAAAATGTTACCTTCGAACTGGTTGAGATACGATATTTGCTGCGGCGACGGCACGGGCATCAGGCTCGGCTCCTTGCCTGCGCCGGCGCCGGCGTGCTTCTGCTGTTGCGCCGCCAAACACTGAAGAGTCCGCACAAACACTCCGTCGTCCAGCTTCTCTAGTATCTCTTTTGGCCCAAGGTTTGTTCGCAACGGCCGGGTTAATGTCACACGGTGGGATTTCAAGCGTCAAGCGTTTTGCGGGGGAGGGGAAAACAAAAAAATACGCATTACAACTACGGAAAACAGAAAAATTTGCTAAAACGTCGTGGTTGGGAAAATGTCTAACAGAGCATGCTCTACGTCTATGGCTTGTCGAAACATGCGGCGACTGCTAGACTTACCTATAGTGTAGCAGCGTGTAAAAAAGAATGAGTTATAAAATCGATCCTATAAATGCTGAATATTTTGACGTTCAATTCAATCAATCAAAGAGTCAAAAAGCAAAACGTAAAACAGACACCACGCAACGAAATATTACAACAAAAAGTTATCTCTGTCCAAAATAATGTTTTTGAAAATTTAAATCAATATCAAAACTCTTATCTATCTACTTGAAATTATCTTATTCGAAGGTTACATTTTTCGTACAATTTAATATACTAAAATTTCATAAATAATTTTGTTCAAAAGTCATGGGTGTGTAACTTTAAAGATTTATTATCAATTATTTTTATGCTAGGCAATACGTCTGACATTTGAGACAAAGTGTCTGTTATATTTTACTTTTAAGACTCAGTTCACATTAAGCGCGTATATGGGTACGAGTATCTTAAAATAGTCTACATCGCCATATTTAACAGACCATTTTTTAACCTCTTTACAATGAGGTAAGGTCTACCAACGATACATCGCAATCTCTTCTACTCAATACTATAGGTTGATTCATGATAGATGGCGCGAGATTTCGCCAGCTTATGTGAATTTACCTATACACGCCGACATCGACACTAGTTTAGAGCTGTAATATAAGCCTTAAAACTAAGCACATAAAGTGGTAATTGGACTGACCTGGCGCGTCCTGCTTGGGCCCGGGCTTGCAGTGCGCGGGACTGTTGAGCCCCGAGCCGGCGCGCGAGGCCTCGGCCGACATCGGCATTTGTACTGAACCGTGCCCGGGGGATTGGGTGGCTGTGGGGTAAAACGTCATGTAGTAGTAGCCACTTACTTGCTTCTGGTAAGGTCTAGTTACCACCCGACACCCTTATTACCCAGGCAATAGAATCCACTGAAAAATATCGTGCTATTGGGTAGAGAGCTACTTCAGGCGCGTCGTACTGCGTGATTTCATCTAGTCGAAACGAGTGTATGCTGACACCGGCGACCTATAGTCATCTTCCCACCGCTTGTCTCGGCTTACAGTAGAGACTCATTGAAGCTTGGAATCAGTTTCGCAACCTAATCCTACGATAGACGTCGTAGAGTAGACGTACATTTTTAAGAAAGCGACTACGAGAGAAAACAATAAGGTCGTGCTGGCCTTGTTGAGATTAGGTTCTATTTCCTAACGAAGTTTTCTTTCAATGATATGCGACTGGCAAATATTAAATGATATATTATAGTCAAGAAACTCCACGGAGTTTGTACCACCGTACAAACCAGAGTTCAAACCTGGGACCTTCAAATTGAAAGCACACTTTACCAGGCAACCAGTCCTTTCGTAAAATAAGTTGTACTAGTATTGGAGCAAATATGAAAGTCGAATTTAAGTTTATAAATGTACAAGTAATTTAAAACTTACCTATAGGCACTGAGGCGGAGCGGTGGAGTGGAGATGCACCGTAGGGCGGCGGCGGCAGGCAACCGCCTCGTTCCGAACATGGCGATTTCACTTGCGTGCCTGCAATAATACCGTTATGAGAGTCCTATAAATACTAGCTCATTATACGAATTCTCAAATTATATGTATCCCTGCTACAACCCCAACAAATTTCATAAAGATCAGAAAAACGTTATTAAAGTTATCGTCGACCAAACTCTCAATATCAAAAAGCCATCGAAATGCCGAGACGTCCCAGTAGCCAGAAGTTGTTTGTAAGAACTCGCTTCGCTTACGCTTCCGCTCGTTCGGTTGTTATTATAATAAAACTTACTCAGGTCAGTGTCCATGGACTTGGGGTCGTCGAAGAACTGGTGGTGTATCTTCTGCCAGTCGATGTCGCCGGTGGTGGCGGGGCTCTTGGGGCTGCGCAGCCCGGCCTTGTGCAGCCCCCCCGGCCCGCCCGGGCCCCCGGGGCCTCCGGGGCCGCCGGGGCCTCCGGGACCACCCGGCCCACCGGGGTCGCCTGGACCCATCTGCAAAGACAGTTACGATTTCAAAATGTAATCGCAGTAATCAACTATCGGGTATTCCAGAAAGTATAAGCACGTCTTTGCAGTGCGGCCTTTTTGTTTTTTGATACTGGCTGAAAATAAAAATAAAAATGGAATTGTCAGTCGTTTCATTACCAATGCATATTTGCATTGTACGTAAATATTTTGTGCAAAATACTCAAAATGCGGGGCATTTCTCCAGAAAGGCGAAAACAGATTGTGCACAAATGGTGTACGATACCCAACATCACTTTAAAAGCGTTGGCGATTTCTGAAGGAGTTAGCATCGGAGCCGTACGTACAGCTATTAAAAAGTATGGTAATGATTTCACCTTTTATGATGCACCTAAAAGTGGCCGAAAAAAGGGGCCTGTGGACCGAAATCTGGACCGTAAGAGTGCACAGGTGTTTAGCAGAAAAAAAGATTTGTCGGTTAGGGATGTGGCCAAAAAACTAAAAACATCGGCTAGTAATGTCCAACGTGCCAAGGCAAGAATCGGTTTGAAGACCTTTAAGAAGCAGAAAAAACCAAAGCGGAGCACTAAACAGGCCGCATGCGTGAAAATTTTATGATAGCCTTTTGTGCCGAAAATCTGCATGTGTTATTATGGATGATGAAACCTACATCATCGATTATAAAATGCTTCCAGGTGACCAGTTTTACACTGTACGCAAAAATCAGGAAGTCGATAATGCCGAAAAATCTATTTTCATCGAAAAATTCAGCAAAAAAGCCATGGTTTGGCAGGCAATCTGCGAGTGCGGGAAGTTGTCCAAGCCATTCGTCACCACACAAACAATGAAAGCCGATACCTAGTTCAAGGAGTGCTTGAATCGCCGCTTATTGCCTATGATCCGTGAACATGATGGTCCCGTTTTATTTTGGCCAGATTTGGCATCGGTGCACTACTCCAAGGCTACGTTATCGTGGTATAAAGACAACCGAGTCGATTATGTGCCCAAGGAAATGAATCCGCCGAACTGCCCGGAAGCCAGGCCAATCGAGACTTTTTGGGCTCTGACTAAGGCATATCTCCGAAAAAACACCAAGCCTGCAGATTCCATAGGCGCTTTCAAGAGAAACTGGTCGAAAGCCTCTAAAGTCATCGGAAATAAATCTGTGCTGAAGCTTATGTCGACCGTTCGATCCAAGGTGCGATCTTTGGCTTACAACTGACGTTGTCCAAAATATGGTACCTGTATTTGTTACGAAATAAGTTGAAATTTTGTATTAACCAATAAATCACTTGAAATTTACAAAAAATTGTTATTATTTATCATTTAGGTCTTGTGCTTATACTTTCTGGAACACCCGATAATCAGTAGAGCGCTGGTAGCGTGATGGTATTCGTGACGTCCGACATTCAATCCGCATGTCTCGGGTTACAGGCCCGGCTTGTACAGTGGGCCAAGAAAGTGGTCTACCAGTTTTGACCTGCGAGAGCTAACGATCGCTAAGGTTGACATGCACGACCTTGTTGTCTCATGACGTTCAAACGAACCTCAACCGTAGGGTGGTAGACCACATTTTTGGCCGACTGTACTACCACTGAGATTTTCGGAACTTATATACAAAATGTCATTTGATATTTATCAGTCGCTTTTTGGGTAAGGAAAACATCACGAGGAAACCGGACCTAATCCCGATTAACCCTGGTTTCTCTTCTAAATTGGACGGTCAGATTGCTCAAGCGGCTATTAGACTCCCTTAGGTGCAAAGAGCAAAACAAGGCGAAACGTGTTACGGGAACTTTACGTCTACCATGAGTTTGACATTGTCATTTTTCGTTAACGAGTAACGATTTTTTTATCTGTGCATCTCGTGTACACTAACATGTTACGAGAACTGCAGCGATGGCACTGTGGTATGGCATGAGACTTACGATCGAATGGGCGAGGGTTCAAGCCCCGTGGGACGAACATGTTACAAGCAAG
This sequence comes from Pammene fasciana, assembly GCA_911728535.1. Classification (NCBI taxonomy): domain Eukaryota; kingdom Metazoa; phylum Arthropoda; class Insecta; order Lepidoptera; family Tortricidae; genus Pammene; species Pammene fasciana. The sequence goes on from OU452295.1 coordinate 6,968,227, forward strand.
ATGCACAGATAGAACACTCGATACTCGTTCTCGGAAACATCAATGTCATAACTCATGGTAAGCGTACTGCTTCCAAACAGAATGTGAAATTGAGGGAGTAAGGCGAGCGGCCAATGCAGCTACGACTCTTTTTTCAGAATACACCAATGGTTCTCAAAAATAATGCTAAACATTTTTTCCTCATATATCATATCATGTCTAGGAATATATTAACCTACCTAAAATGGAATATTTTCTAATAGTAGTTTATGTAACTGTTACGTAATAGGGGTCCTCCTCCTAATTACGTACAGTTGCATACACTGCTTTATCTACACACATAATATAAACCCTAAATGATGAATGAATGACTGCCATTGCACGGATTGCACCGCCATCGCCATGGCCAACTCGATTGTGTCGGTCGGGGGGGCGCGTGCCGGCGGTTGGATGGGCGCGTGCCGGCTGTCGGGGACCATGCCGGATTTTCATAATGATATCGAATTTTTGCTTATTATTTGATAGCAATAACATCGTTACAGATGAGACATTTGTTCTAACTTTTAACAAAACAGTCTATTTTTATGGTGGTCATAACTTGCGGTTTTTGAACGCATCATGGAGGGTTTATGATATGGGTGTAGATAAAAAATATTATTGTATACTCACGTTTCTCCTGCCGTACTCGTCGCACTGTGGTCCGTTGGGCATGCCGTGGTGCTCCGGGCCGCAGTCTCCATGTCCCATCATCATGCCATCCATCATTATACCACCTGAAACATTATTCTCATTAGTAAATCTTGTTAGAGTAGACTGACCAGCCCGCTTGTGGCTTTCAAATTGAAGGTCGTAATTGCGATCGGAGGGCCTACCGCGAAGTTCGAAAAACGAAAAAACGTTGGCCCCGTCTCTATCGCTCTTACATGTACGAAAGAGAGTGATGCAAATAGACGATTCGATGAACGAAGTGGTTTGCGGTTATGGGCCTGCAGTTTATACCAGTGAGTTTCTAAGCTACAGGCTGTTCCTAGACTGCCTAGTTTGGGGCCGACGGATATTCGCACTATGGGAATAATTCTGTTATGCCAATAATTTATCCGTAATTTCTAAATTGTCAACCAATTATGGTAAATAAACGATTTGATACGAGTTTTTCGGAACTTATATGGTTCTAACAACAGTTGTGTTAAGGAAGAAATGCAAAACATTTTTTTAACAGTCAAATGAGTTATCGACCAAATAAGTTAAAATTAAGAAGTGTTCAACACCATTTTCAACACTCACCATTCATGGCGTTGATGTTGGGGCCGGGCATCATCCTGGGCCCCATGTGTGGTCCCCCCATCATGCAGGCTTTGGGACCTCCCATGCCGCCCATAGGGTTGGGCATGCGCTGCAAACGAACAAATCCATTATTTTACATTTTTGGCATCAAATCAATGCGCTCATATGAGCGTTTCAAAAAAAAATTCAACTTTTAGAAAATGTGCTTTCTTTTGAGATTTTCTATTATAATATTAATTTTATTGTATTTCTGTTGTAAAAAACTGGGTAATTTTTTGTTTTATTATTATCGAAAGAACTCGCGATTCTGAGTAGAGAAAACATAGAATTTATAGAAAATAACACAAAACGTTGTGTTATTTTTAGAAACACTGATATAGCAGAAATTATCGCTTTGTTGTTTGCTATATTATAAAGAGTTTTACAACAGTACCTACCATTTCTAAAACATAAAGATGAGGAAAGCATTAAACTACGAGTAGTAGTATTTTGTTTGTAAGTGGATATGACCATAAAAAACTATAATAGGTATCCTCGGCAATTATACGATCGCGTCATGGTCTAGTTACTACTAAAACTAACACGTTCGACGGCATTATATACAGCATAATAAAACTAAATTAAACTTAAAACTATACTAACAAACTAATTAAGAGTATAAAAATAAACCTACCTACAAAAAAACCCCAACTATAAAAAGAACACCCCGTCCAAAAGTTCCGCCTGCGGCATGGTCCCCATTACGCTGGCCGCGTTACCTCTCTGTATAGCTAAAGCTATACGCTGGAAGAGGTAAGCGCCAGCTCTACGGTCCCCTGTTTTTTCGACCAGGCGGGCCGACAGGGCCCTCATGAAGCATTTCATGTCGGCCGACCAGGTGCCCAGTGTCTCTATACAGCATGATATCTACTTTGACAAAGTAGGGCCTGCACAATGTGTATTCTCAATCAAAGACATACACGACGTCTTATACCATGGCGTTCAAAGCATAATATTACTTTTTTGCCTAGAAATCCAGTTGTCTGTCAGCCATATTCATTTACATCATGTTAGGTTTCTATTAACCCTAACCCATAGACTTAAAGATAGAATCGACGGCCATAGTCTTAGAACTTTTTGAGGCTCCAAGTTTTTAGCGCCATCTAGTCCAGAGCGACCTCAAGATAGCCAAAATGTAAGAGGAAATGTCACCTGCTCTAGTACGCTAGTCGTTACTATGCCCTGACCTAAGGCATGATCAGTTGATCACTGCTCAGATTAAAGAAAAAAAAGTAAATTCGAGTACACTTACCCCCATAGGCCCGCCGCACCCTCTGCCCATATGCATATCGCTACACATCCCCCCCTTCATATCCGGACCTCCGCACGGCCCTCTAATACCCTTCATCCCACACATCGGCCCCATCGGCCCATTCGGCCCCATGTTCATCATCGGCCCGTTCGGCCCCATCATGCCATTCGGCCCCATGTTGCCGTGAGACATCATCCCGGGCCCCATGCCCATCATTGGTCCGTTAGGGCCCATCGGCCCCATGCCCATAGGGCCGGACATTGTGCATGATGGTCCGGAGTTGGACATGTTAGACATGGATACCATAGGGTTAGGTCCGGAGCCCATTGGACCGTTAGGGCCCATTCCGGACATGGGTGGGAAGTTCATGTTGGGGGCGGAGTTGGGCGGGTTGTCCGGGGAGGGCTGCGGGTCCCCGGGGTTGGTGGGGCCGGACTCGGGGAAGAGGATCTGGTGCATCTTCCGGATGGTGGCCAGCTGTTCTTCGCGGTGAGCGCGCTGCTGCGGTGTTAGGTTCTCGTCTGGAATTTTAACACCTGCAATAGACAAATACTATTGTAGGGACGCTGTGGCTTTATTTGAAGTTTTCCGTTAAAAGCTTTAAAAAAAAAGATAGTATTGTGGATTTGACACGATACCTAATCTAAAAATAATTAGAGAAAGTAACTCCTGTAACCCATGCTTGTCATAGCAGTAAGCCAAATGTGTGAAGTTGATTTTATTTTATTATAATCCACACCGTTTGCCAAAATTTTAGAATTTTGCTGTTTTCAACCGACTTCAAGATTTCGAAGGAGGAGGTTCTCAATTCGTCGGGATCTCCGTTTTTTTTATGTATGTTCACCGATTATTCGAAGACGGCTAAACTGATTTGGAAAATTGTTTTTTTTGTTTGATAGAGTATACTTCACAGTTGGTCCCATTGTCACCAGGTCCGGATCTGATGATGGAATACTGGAGAAATCGAGGGAACTCTTCAACTATTATAGGCACACCTATAGTGATTTCACTATTTTTTACAGCAACTTGGCCACTTCCTCTTGGAATGGCGGATCCTAAGGGGAAGTCTGTTCTTTTTTTGTTTAAAATTATTAACACAAAAGTTAGCGATATTTTCATTGGAATCCTAACATTTGAACAATAATCTGAAAGTTTACGTACCCTTGGGGCCGGTACAGTCGGCCTGGCTCGAGGGAGTGTCGGCCTGACTGGAGGGCGGCTCTGACGGGTCAGCACACGCGTTTGGTCCGTTTGACATGCCGTTCGACATTACGGAGGGGTTTTTCTGTAACAAAGGGATCATTAAATACTTGAATATTTAATCAAGCTATATATAGAAACTTATAAAGCAATCTAACCCAAATCGACCTAGTCCCACAGTAAGCTTAATAAAGCGTGTTGTGGGTTCCATTAGACGACGATATTAATGAAATTATATCCCAAAAAATTGGGAAAACCATTTGGAATATAAACTCCCAAGCCAAGCCGGTTCTCATTTTTTAATGGCGACCCTGCCAGTCGCTTTCCTAAGATTACACATCTACATAAATGTATGTGTCGCTGCAGGGGACTAGGTCCCTTTTCGATATATTATGGAGTTATTAGTATTTCCAAAGACTATAGAGATATAGACGACCACAGCCTAAGAACTTTTTGAAGCTCAAGTAAATTGCGCCATCTATGTCAAAGCCACCTAAAGATACCGAAAATGTAAGAGAAATGTCACCTGCTTTGCTACTCCACCTAGTAGCTACTAGTGTACTACTAGTACGCTATTTGTTACTAGGTGGAGTAGCAGTGCAGGTGACATTTCGCTTACATTTTCGTTATCTTTAGGTGGCTTTGACATAGATGGCGCAATTTACATGAGCTTCAAAAAGTTCTTAGGCTGTGGTCGTCTATATCTCTATAGTCTCTGGTATTTCCTATGACTATACGCTATCTATTAGAGTGAAAGAGTGAAGAGTGAAGTCTTTATGTGTACCGACAAAGTGGGACCTTTCACTAAACTCGTCCACAAATACATGGTACTCACGGTGTCCCAGGGAATTTCACCATCAGCACCGAGGCCGTCCATGACACCGCAGGACGGGGTGCCCCCTGGAAACCCATCCATGGGTCCCATCTGCCCCATCTGACCCATTTGGCCCTGAAAAATGCGTTTATTGGGAATATGTTTTCAAAAGTATTCTGATTTATTTATTTCATAAAAGCTGGCATTTTTGAAGAGTTAATCAGTGTCCCGAATTGTACGTCAGTGAAATACTATTCTAACGGTAAATTCTTACCTTTATCATCATCATCTGATTCCCCGGCCCTCCCATCCTCGCCGGCCCACCCATCATGTTCGGCCCCATATGCCCCATGCCCATCGGCCCCATGGGTCCGCCGGGCCCCATCATGTGGCCCATCTGGTTGGGGCCGGGGCCGCCGGGGCCCATCATGTTGGGGCCGGGGCCGCCGCGCATGCCGCCCCGGGTTTTGGCCATAGCGAGGTTGTTGAGCCATTGCGCTGGGCTCTGTTTGTTGAATTGCCCCATTTTGAGTGGGTGTTTCTGTAAATTTAAATAGTAAAGATACGTCATTTAATAATAGTGCTTAAAAACATGTCGATTTTTTTTTCATTAAGACAAACACTTTTTAATGTCAAAATTGGAAAGTATAATCCCCTTATTCATAAACGGCCACTAAAGTTAAGACATCGTTGATAATCGTTTGTCCCTTTCACTCATATAGGTTGGACGGAAAGGGACCAACGATTATCAGAGGCCTCTTGACTTTAGTAGACGTTTATGAATAGGGGGGTAAGAATCGTAGCAAAATATAACGATACATATTTTTTCTTCTTCTTTCTCCTAGCGATTATCCCGGCTTGGGGTCCGCTTGACAACCTAATCCCATGAATTGGCGTAGACACTAGTTTTTACGAAAGCGACTGCCATCTGACCTACCAACCCAGAGGGGAAACTAGGCCTTTTTGGGATTAGGTCCGGTTTCCTTACGATGTTTTCCTTCACCGAAAAGCGACTGGTAAATATCAAATGATATTCCGTACATAAGTTCCGAAAAACTCAGTGGTACGAGCCGGGGTTTGAACCCGAGACATCCGGATTGAAAGTCGGACGTCTTACCGCAAGGCTATACCCAGCGTTGCCAGATGGGTTTTACGTTCCGTTACGCGCACCTCTTAAAAATAGTACGCAAATTCAAGGTTGAGTACGCAGTACAAAATTTTCTATGAGGGCCAAATACGAGTGTTGTCGAGTGTGTTTTTATAAAACGAGGGTTATAGTTTGGCCAGAGTTTGTTTAACTTTAAGCATAGACAGGGAGAATCATACGTCTTTTTCTAATGCTAGTACTCGCACTACTAAAAAAGGGATGGGTATAGCATGTTACTCTGACTGTTACTGCGCTTTTTGGTTTGCCAGACTATATTTATAATCTCAAAGCAAGTAAAACCGGTATTGACATTGTAACCTGCAGGGCCCAATCTGTTGTGTACCCTGCCTCTCCCTAGCCCTCCTTCAGCTCCCTACGGGCCCTGCATTTAATTACACCTACCAACCTGACAGATTGGGCCCTGCAGGTTGCAATGTCTAATATCCGTTTAATCCCTAGAGCTAAACATGCGTACACCCAAGAAGGACAGAAATACACGCAACTCGACTAATTTGGAAACGCATTTCAAGATGGCTGATGGCATACCATAGCTAGCCTACATAATTTAGTCGGTTTCTTTGTTGCCCTTCACAGATCCCGGTGGAGGGTAACTTCAAAGCAAGAATTTTACGTATTATTTTTCATGAGAATACCTTTTCTAACAAGATTTCAAGTGTAATAGTTTGTAGGATACTATTTATGACACTAAACGACACCGACAGGAGAAAACCGTAAAATGTTGTACTTCACTGTGAAAGGTTATGTCGTCGTAATGTTGACGAAAATTAACAGTATTATCACTTTTAACAGCACAAAACGACACAAATTACTATTGCTTTCCGTGGCCGACACAAATTTCTTAAATAAAACGCTAATTTTATGTGTTTGTCACCCTCCACTGTCAAGAAATAGGTGAGACTATGACAAGGACTAACGATAATAGCGCCTTCTCTGCCACACCTGTTGAAAGTTTGATAAGACCATCCCGTTTAATCTTGGTATTGGTACGATGACAGGTCTAGGGCTAATATAGTATGTCTATGTGTATAATTGACTATATTACCTTATCTACACACATAATACAAGTATGTACTCTAAAATGAGTAATACAAATACAGTACAACCCCGTTTTCTGTAGGGTAAAAAATGTATCAAACCAAGTTACAGTAACAAGTGTAAAATGACGAATTACGCGGATTTTTTTTATTATAGTTTTTAACTGTATGATATGACTTTAATTCAATTGCTCCTTTTTTATTGATAAAACAAAACTCCAAACATTTCAATAAAACACTCCGAACATTTTAAGAAATAACTTGAAGTGGCATGAAAATTAAATCGCCAATGAAAACGCCAAGCCAAGGCGCCAACCGCCCGCAGTCCGCACAGCGCAAAACAAATCAAGACTGCGGCGCAGCGCTAACTTATAATCATACAGTACAGACAAACTAAATCGAACTGTAACGGACGGATAATATGTTCGATTTTGCCTTGACTATGAGGGTGCCTTAAAGTCATTTGAATTTGTAAACTAATTTGGCAGATGTTTGGCAGTGTCACTTCCTTGTCAGTGCGACAGGCACAGACAATATATGGAAGTGGGAGTAGTATAAATATTTAGGGTGCGTTCCTAAATAACATTAATCGGTAATCCTAAAAAATCGGCCTGTCGGATGATAAAATATAAAAATAGTACGCAAAGCGACGGATGAGTACGCGAGTACGCAAAACCATGAAATAGTACGCCGTGCGTACTATTGCGTACCCATATGGCAATATACCAGCGCTTTTATAACGATACATATTTTTTATTACTATTAGTAATAAAATCAATTATAAGTGCTTAATGTAATTTTATTCATTCGCCTGGCTAAATTTTTTAAATCCAACACAAATCTGAAAGAGGAAAAATGTGTTACCCTTCGAGTAAAGTAGTAAAAATACAAATTTATCAAGTATATCGAAATTATTTTCCATAATGACTAACCTATATGTTTCTCAAAACAACCGTTTTTTATACAACACCCACAATTAACATCATAATAAGCCATGTATGACCTTGACTGACGCAAGGGCGTTACAAATGATCATTGGACACTAATATTACCGGCATTTAACATTCAAGGTCAGCCAAAATTGAGGTAAAAAGAAATTATGCCTCTGTGTATTTCATCATCGTTTTCAGCCATTAAATTCTTATAATATATAGAAGAACATTCAGTTAAAAAAAAGATTCAGTAAAAGCGGTTATAATTATTGTAGGCCTGAATCCGAACTGATTTTTATAATGATTCTATTTACTAAATATCGGATCTATGGCTTCGCCAAAACAGGCCACCGACGTGACATATTTTCGGCGAATTTAGTTAGAATTTGTACATTTTTATAGTTTGGCTAACCAAAAACTGCAGTACCATTATAAGTAATAATCTATACTCATCCCTTTTTAGTGATGAGTAGTACTAGCGTAAGAAAAAGACAGCAAGTATAAATATAATTCTCTCTGTCTATGTGTGAGTGAAGTGAAAAAGTGCCTGGCCAAACTATAAATATTATAAATTATTGATTTCAGTCCGTTATCGCTAAACATAGCAATACATTTAAAATACCATTTTTGATAAGACTTTCACGGTTAGCATAAACATGTCGTGAGAGTATCTCGTTTGCAAGTTAGACTACTAGCCTCTTGTTGAGGCTGCGTAACCAGAAATGTGCGAGGATGCAGAGGGATGTGTTTGTTAAAGACCAATTTCTATTCTTCTATATTTATCTTCGATCAAATACACTCACACGTATCGTATGGTAGTATTTTTTTAAGATGTTCGAATTCTACTAGAGATTTCTTCCTACAATCGCACATCTTAAAAAATCTTACTATACCGTCGGGTTCATAATTGCATGCCAATGAATGAATGAATTGATTGAAAAATTGGTATGCAATTAGTACCTGATGGTACATTGTTTTGTTACTATACCAAAAGTCTTTTTTTTTAATTCACTTAGCCTACTCTACTGTAAAATATAATTAAATCGGTCCAGCCGTCTGAATAAGCGGTGAATATACTATACACTAAAAAAAAAATACTTTTCTTAAAACCGCATCAAAATCGGTTCAGTCAAACTCGAGATAACCGCGAACAAACATACATACATACAACAAACATACGGGTGAAACTGAGAACCTCCTTTTTTTTGGAGTCTGTTAAAAATACACAAATTGCCCGGAAATCTTTAAAATCGGTAGACATTGTTGTCAATACATAGGATTACAAGTTATAACCGAAAAGGTTAGGGGGGATCAATGTTACTCTGCGTCCGTAGGAAACACCTTCGACAACCATACACGTGATCCCTGGGTGGTGCTAAGAGTAACAAACTTGCCAGCTGCACTGTCCCATCTGGACCTCGCAGCACTCAATGCATTTTCTTGGTCATCTGCTTTTTCACTACTACCCGAGAGTGGAAATGCCTAACTATATTATATGTAGTGACATGTATACCTCGTTTTATTTCAGATTAGAAAAATAACGGTTGATTTCGACACTTTAGCTGTATTTTTTTCAGCCATATCTGGGCAAAATATAAATGAAACTACTTTTTTCCACTATTAGTGATACGCAAGCCAATACGATGCAAAATAACAAATTTTAAAATCGTTTTCCCAAAAATCGCATGACGACAATCGCACGATTTTTCTAATCTGAAAAAAAAACGAAGTATAGTCATACGATAAATAAAATAGTGGGTTACGACACAGCCTTGGTTGCGGCGCAGATAATGCATTTGCAATGCCCATTGAGAGGTTTACTCTAGTGTGCATTGGAAGATGCACTTATGTAATGTTTTATGTTGAATGCTACTGTTGAAGTTAAATCGATTCGATGTGGTTTTGCTTTTATACCAAACCTGCGTTGTGATTATATTCTTTTCTGTTCCTACTTTTTCTTATCATTTATATTTAATTGATCAGTTTGTAATTTTTTTATTTATTTCTTATGCTCTGAAAGTTAAATAATGAGAGCAACGAAACCCCTCTAGTTAGTTTGCTATACTATGCTTATTTATAGATCCGGACATCTGGCAGCTGTAAAGTGGTGGAGGCCAAAGAATGCAAATAACTCGAAGAAAACAAATTATAGAGTTATGGGTTTGATCCAATATTATGATAAATTATGTAATTAATTAGATATAATATCCAAAAGATTCGGTTGGGGGAAGTAGTGCCAAATGATGTATAATGTAATTTTTGGTTACTCACCTACTGTTTTTGTTTCCGCAATAATACACAATGTTTTTTGTTCTAATTTTAAAATATGGGCCCTGTTCTCTATAAATGACACAATTTCAGCAGTTTTTACCTATTTCGGTATTACTTTTTTCCAACTTAAAAACTTTGTTCTCCACCCATTAAAAGCTGCCAGATGCCTGGATCTAGCAATAAGAATGGTTAAGCAATTAAACTGCACTGGTTACATTGCTCTCATTATTGTGTCATATCTGACGTGGCCAGCTCTTAGATCATTATGTGAATAATAGTGTCCGACGTATTGTCAAATGTCATTTTACGGCAGCGGAAACAGCGCCCTAAGACGCACGCACACATTGAAGCGTGTACAGATGTGCTGTGCACACAAAGGGACTAAAACGAGTTTTGTTGTATGAAGTGTCCGCCCTGTGGCCCTGCTGTGCGCAGTGGTTAGCTATAATGACACATGTTTTGAACCTTATTATACTGATAGTTAGGTTGATAATCGCACTCACCTCGAGATATTTCTTAGTGCGCGACTACATAATAAATAAGTGTTATCCGGCGTATTGTCAAATGTCATTTACGACTACGGAAGCAGCGCTCTAAGACTCACGCACACATTGAAGCGTGTACAGATGTGCTATGCACACAAAGGCGCTCCAACGGGTTTTGTAGTATGAAGTGTCCGCCCTGTGGCCCTGCTGTGCGCAGTGGTTAGCTAGAGGTTAGTGGGTATAATGACACATGTTTTGACCCTTATTACAAAGAAGTAAGGTTGGTAATCGCACTCACCTCGAGATATTTCTTAGTGCGCGGCCGCCCACAGCGGTTAACTATAATGACACATGTGCTGACCCTTATTACATGGAAGTAAGGTTGGTAATCACACTCACCTCAAGGTATTTCTTAGTGCCCGGCTGCGCGCAGTGGTAGGCTATGATGGAGTGGTGTTGCCCGGAGATGACGGATTCTGCTCCCTTGTTGGCCATGATGGTTGAGAACACGAAGATCTGGCTCTGCTGCTGGCGTTAATAAGTTGCGTTAGTGATTATCTTTTTAATAGACGTTAAATAAGACTCTATAGGGTCTGTATTTCTAAGTATAGTATAAAGACTACGAAATAGATAAATTTTTTAAGCGTCATCATATGCCAAAATAGATAACGCAAAATATAAAAAAATTACAATAAAATACAGAATTAAAGCCGAAGTAGTGCGGCATAGACTTAATAAGTTAAAAAAACGCCCGGCAGGAAAATGGCAAATCGGGAAAGTGGAAGGAAACAATCACTTTCTTGCTACTTAAACCTTTTTTGGAACTGTAAAAGCTGTACAGTCAGCAGCAGAAGTTGATAAACGGGCAAGGTTCAGAATGACCTTCACATTCTCTTATTCTCGTAACAATAAAGTCGTGTCAACATCATTCTGAACACCTAACTTGCTTAGCTACCTCTGTTACTGACTGTACATGCAATATGCATGCCAAGTTTATCGCATTCTTCCAAACGGGACCATTGCCTCGCTGGTCATGCCCATGGACACTCCGGGACCCATGGACCCGCCGCCCATGCGGCACGAGCCCATGTCCGGCCCGTTAGGGTTGCGGCAGTTTTGAAGCCTAGCCTTACAATATTGATAGAAGAGTTATAGTTGTACTCTACCTCCATACTCCCAGCCTGCTTGCTGATCACGTTCGACGGCAGCGTCTGCGCTTCGTTGGACATGCTCATGGACACCCCGGGACCCATTGGCCCGCCGCCCATGCGGCACGAGCCCATGTCCGGCCCGTTAGTGTTGCGGCAGTTTTGAAGCCAAGCCTTACAATATTGATATAAGAGACGTTACAGTTGTACTCTACCTCCATACTCCCAGCCTGCTTGCTGATCACGTTCGACGGCAGCGTCTGCGCTTCGTTGGACATGCTCATGGACACCCCGGGACCCATGGGCCCGCCGCCCATGCGGCACGAGCCCATGTCCGGCCCGTTAGGGTTGCGGCAGTTTTGAAGCCAAGCCTAACAATATTGATAGAAGAGTTATAGTTGTACTCTACCTCCATACTCCCAGCCTGCTTGCTGATCACGTTCGACGGCAGCGTCTGCGCTTCGTTGGACATGCTCATGGACACCCCGGGACCCATGGGCCCGCCGCCCATGCGGCACGAGCCCATGTCCGGCCCGTTAGGGTTACGGCAGTTTTGGTTGCCGTCCTAAATAAATAAATTACAATTATTGACAGATACTTATTGGCGTCCTTAATACCGGGCAGTATCTATGGAGGTGCTTCCATATAATGAAGAAAAGGAAAGCCGAGCTCGGGATTACTTAAGAATATTTTTGACGTACATATTGCAAAAACATACGGAAAAATCTAGTAAATCTGAAATTTATAACCATAAGTTACTTTAACTTCCCTGAGCCTTCTATATCCCTAACAGTGGCATATGGCATTTTAAGTTACAATTGGCGCCCACGGTTTCCACAGGTTGCCTGAAATGTTTAGGTATTTTCGTAATTTTTGTAAGCCATCATTTGTTTATAAAAAAAATTACCTAGTTTTTTTCTACGTGAATCATTTTGTTCTTTGCAGGGACATACCTGCATGTTCCCAGACGATCCCCGCAGCCCGGTTTGCGGGTCCAAGATATCGTTGGAATCTGAGGACAGCCTCTCGGATTTTAGAGATCCCGGTCCGGGCATGTCGCACGACGGAGACTTGTTTGCGTCACCTGTGAAGATTGACAGTCGTTAGTTAAAAAAAAAAAAAAAAACATCCTTTATACCTTAACTAATTCTTTACTATGATTAAGCCCATTCCCACCATTCAGATAAGTCTCCCAATGAATGGGGATTTTGATTTTTTAATTTCATTCTGACTCTATGTGCTGGCTTGTTGAGCTCCTAAATTCTTACAATAGTCTACTGTGATTCCGTCGATTTTTTCTCTTGATACCATCGACCCTTAAGTCTTCCGGAATCCTCTTGAGAGTGGGGTCTTTAGGAGTACTTACTTACCATGTCCATCCATGAGGCGAGTCCTCCTGCGAGTGGGGCTCCATTTTAACACTGTGCCGACTGCCGACTCGTCGGGTGATAAGGTCACAAATGGGTTAAGTTCTTACCATCACCGTCCATGAGGCCGTCGATCTCAGTCTTGATCCCATCGACCCCCAAGTCCGCCCCAGAGTCCTCCTGGGAATGGGGCTCCATTTTGACCCTGTGTGCCGGCTCGTCGGGCTCCTTCTTCAGCGCCGCCGGGGTCGGCAGCGACGCTGACGGCGGGCGGGAGCCGTGGCCTGTTTAAAAACAACATTTATCAATTCTCATGCTCGTAAAGTTCGTGTTTATGGACGAGTAGAGTAGTAGACTGAGTGAAAAGACTTTAATGCTCTAAATCAGGGTCTGTAAACTTTATTACCCGAGAGCGGCGAGGGCCACAGCCTACATTTCCATTCGCGCGTTAGATTGTAAGGAATATTATGCATTTCTCCGGCTCGATTGACAGACTCACGGTGCGGATCTTGCTAAGCTAACCCCTGCTCTAAGACTCTTTTTTTAATTGCTTCCTCGTCGCGGACCAAATTAGCAGGATCCCGGATATGGCTCTCCCCATAGTTTGACGATAGCTGCTCTTACGTATACATTTTCTAAATGGGTCAATGAAGGCAGCTACCAGATCCCGAGGTCGCGAAATGGTCTCTGGGGACCTCTTTTTAATTAACGCTCACATACATCGTGGCCACGTTTAAAATAGGAAACAAAGTTTGGATTACAAAACCTACAGGTTTTAAATTACGTCCAATTCCTGTAAATTTTAAAATGAAATCGGGTTATTTATAACACTTTCCATCTCTTATTCAGTCGGTAATTAATGGTAGATAATTAACACTTCTATTGTACAATGTTAAATGGAGAAGTGATTTTACAATAGATACAGCCTTGGCCAGAAGTGTTGAGCATAGGTGTTTTTTGTTTACAATTTTGATGTTAAGCATTATTTCCCTATCCTAACAATGTACGGTAACGGTAAATGTTATATTTTATTTATAAATATAGAAAACTTCACTTAATAACACTTTCAAGGTACTTAAAAAATATGAAAACAGAAGGTACCAAAAATGTAAATTTAAGTTGGCGCGACATATTGCAAATATTCTATGCAGTTACTACTAACTTCAACAAAACATCCCTATTAGTTTAAATTAATTGACAAAATAACTTAAACAAAGATGGAAACGATGGACTAAACTTTCCAGTTTTGTATGAAAATCGCATTGGTGCTCAACACTTCTGGCCAAGGCTGTATATACAATTTAATACATCTTTGCTGTGTTTTGTTGAGAGTCGAGAGATTTTTAATAATCAAGAATAAAGGTTTCTTTGTACCAAACTCTTCTAGTTTAGTGCAGAATATGTTGTACGTTCAAAAATACAAAAATTATATTATACATATCATCAATTGTTACATAATTTTAATACTATAAATTGCACGTTCAGTGCGCCAATTATGCATACTTTTAAACTTATTCATTCTTGGTAGGTTGCCAATTGTTTGTCATGACTCATGACAGGATTGACAGGGGATTCTTAAGCAGCTGTCCTGCCGCCGAGGATAAGCTAGTATATAGGTAATACGCCAACGCACATATTTCATCAATAAGTAGATCTTACACCAATGACATAAAGTTAAGATTGAGTTTTAAACAGTGTCGCTTTTTGTATGTCTTTTCGGTGGTATAGTCTCATCAATAAAGCTATATGCATAGACAATTCTAGACACCAAAGATTCAAATGCACAGACGGCGGCGAAGCGCAGCGCCTAGTTTTCTCATATTCTAACTTGTGGCTAACTCTGTCATCTTTCATAGAAGTCGGAATATTACAAACCAGACCCCTGTCGCATCACCTCAATGTGGGAAAAGGAGTGAAGATAAAACCTATAGCGAAACCACCTGGCGTTTTACTGCCTAAAAAAGAATGGTGTCAGCTGAATAGGCTACGAACCGGCCGCCTGCGAGTCCCCAAAGTGCGAGTGCGGTGCGGCGCACGCGCATATCGTCCGGGACTGTGCACTCCGTGAATATAGTTTGACCAGAGTTTGTTTCAATTCAAGCATAGACAGGGAGAATCATACTGTCTTTTTCTAATGCTAGTACTCGCACTACTAAGATCGGGATGGGTATAGCATGTTACTCTGACTGTTATTGCACTTTTTGGTTTGCCCGACTATACGACGGCGATCCAGCAGACTTGTTTACCCTCGACAAAGACGTAATCCAATGGATGCAGAATTTAGACATTACACTAAACGACTGACAAAATGCCATACGATTAAATAAATCGCCTCGCTGCCGCTCTGCACTGGCAGCCTAAATATACTCAAGAGCATAAAAACGGGTCCCTTTATCAACCAACTTCAATATTGCGAAGGAGGAGGTTATCAATTGAAGGGATGTTTACAAAAACAACATAACTGCTTAGAGCGGTTGACACTTTTTTAAGAACATTGTTAATCGTTTCAGGTGTCAACCAGTGTAGTCACTTATGTTGTTTTTGTAAACATCCCTTCAATTCGTCGGGATCTTTGTTTTTTTTTCTATTTTTTTTATGTATGTTCACCGATTATTCGAAGATGGCTGGACCGATTTGGAAAATTCTTTTTTTGTTTGAAATAGTATACTTCACAGTTGGTCCCATTGTGACCAGCTCTGGATCTGATGATGAGATCCTGGAGAAATCAAGGCAACTCTTCACCTATTATAGGCACGCCTATAGTGATTTCAGTATTTTTTCAGCAACTCATTGGGCATTTCCTCTTGGAAAAGCGGATCCTAAGTGAAGTCGGTTCTTTTTTTTGGTAAAATTATTTTAAAAACTCTATTACAGGAATATAAGCGTTATACCACTCCAATAATATTCCGGAACTAAATAAACATCGCTTTTATATTCAGTGTTGTATCCTAAACACAAGAAGAATTGATTTTAACTATAAGAATTGATTACACGCATGGACGATAACTTATGCTTTCACGATCGCGTTTCTATTGTTCTTTCTCAATACGATAGTACATACGGATTATCTTGTGTGATCGTTTTGCGAACTATTTGTTTTAAGATGCATTATAAGCTATTTATGGTACTACCATCGATGTCAATGATATCTAGATGTACACTTCATAAGTCAACTGTACATAATAATAGTTTATGTAACTGTTACGTAATAGGGGTCCTTAAAAGACGAGTGTGGTTTTATGAAACGAACGAAGTGAGTTTCATAATACGATCACACGAGTGTTTTAAGGCCTAATTACGTACAGTTGCATACACTGCTTTATCTACATACACATTATAAACCCGAAATGACGCGTTCTAAAACTGTTAAAATGGCTGCCATTTCACAGATTGCATCGCCAATGGCCAACTCGATTGTGTCGGCGGGGCGCGTGCCGGCGGTCGGAGGATCGCGCGGCGCGGCTGTCGAGGAGCAGGCCGGATTTTCATAATGATATCGAATTTTTGCTTATTATTTGATAATAATAACATCGTTACAAATAAGACATTTGTTCTAACTTCTAACAAAACAGTCTCTTTTTATGGTGGTCATAACGTGCGGTTTTTGAACGCATCATGGAGGGTTTATGATATGGGTGTAGATAAATAGTATTAATAAGGCTTCCGACAAATTAATCGCAGAATAGTAAAACTATATTATTCTAGTTAATAACATAGATTTCCGCAAAATAACGCCCGATTAAATAAATTAATAAATTATTTGTAGTTTCTAGGATTTCGTGATTACATTCTCGCTTTTCCTGTCCGCAACCTAATGGTATAAATAAATGAAAACAATAATTACGTCAGGTATAGTTGAATTATCGAGAGCGTGGAATTGCATATGTAGTGGTTGTACCGTGTTGTGCCTCTTTGTGTGCTGATTCAAATCATTTCAAATATAGAATGCCTGTAAACAAACAATACTACTACATATGCAATTCCACGCTCTCGATAATTCAACTATAGAGGTGCATGTTATTTTTGGGAGTTTTGCGAGTATGACATATGATAGGAATTTCATGTGTCAAATGAGGGTTTCCTGAAATCCAGGTGGCGCTACTGTGACGAAAGCTCTTTTTGACAGCAGCTGTCAAAATCCACCAATCAAAAAAATGTTATTAAGAGTCGCCAGGACGCTCGCGTTCCCATACAAACGTAGTTTAGCTCTCATTTTAAAACGAGCTTTAGAACCACGAAATTTGGCATGGGCATTCTAGTAGTACAGATCTATGTCGGTAATTTGTTTTCGTTGCTAAAAATTGTAATACAAAGAAAATACAGCCAGATACAGATTTCCATACAAAACTTATTTTTGCTATATTTTCTTTGTACTACAATTTTTAGCAACGAAAACTAATTACCGACATAGCTCTGTACTACTAAAATTTCCATGCCAAATTTCGTGATTCTAAAGCATGTCGTTTTAAAATGAGGGCTGAACTAAGTACGTTTGTATGGGGACGCAAGTTCACGCGAGCGTCCTGGCGACTCTTAAACATGATTGATGGATTATGTTATGACAGCTGGACTGGACCTCTCGCCACGGTGCTGCCATCTCGTGAAAAAATCTATTCAGGAAACCGTCACTGATATTGACCTCTAGGATCGTTAGGAATAAGAGGTCCTTCGTTTCTGCAGGATAATTTCAAAGAGGATACTAGTAGTTTGGTAGTCTGATCTATCTATCAGAGACTATAGAGATATAGACGACCACAGCCTAAGAACTTTTTGAAGCTCACGTCGATTGCGCCATCTATGTCAAAGCCCCCTAAAGATACCGAATATGTAAGAGAAATGTCACCTGCACAGCTACTCCACCTGACGACTGAGGCAGGAGCGGGCAGGGGGCGTGAATATCAAGTTTTACAATGGGCACACTGTCGACGTCGCCTGTGTGTGTGTAGTTAGATTTGCTGGTGCGCACGGGCGGTAAACGTGACTTACCGCCCGGAGCGACGTAAATGTACTTACCAGGCTCAGCGGAGTCGCTGGGCTCGTCCTTGAGGCGGGCGCCGCCGCCCTTCTCCTTCTCCTTTATCATACCCCTGCGTGCCTTCGCCAACTTGACTGTGTACAGAAAAAGGGACAAAATTAACTAACATAATTATTAAGCCATATTGTCAAACTAATTTTGTTATTTCATAGTAAAGCTATAAGACGTCCAGTATAAAGTGAGCTCTAAAAAATGGCTCGGCAATTACAGCCCGTGGCCGTATAGTGGATGCGCATAGGCGGCTTACACACTGGTGCGGTTTCCGCATGCGGCGCCGGTGTGCGAACGAGATAGCGCTTTGCATGTGTATAGCACTGTCACGCTTGCACACCGTCGCCGCATGCGGTTACGGCGCCATTGTGATAATCGCGCCAGTGTAATAATTAAATGAAAAAAAATTTTTTTTTCTTTTAATTATTTCTTGTAATACTGTCAGCATTACTTAAAGATTTTTTTTTAGTTATAATAAAGTGGAGGGATCATGATCGGTATTACTAAAAATGTAAATAGTGACCAAATATTGCCATGTTTACATGATATTCTGAAATGTAATTTGGGTAAACATAATAAATGATCAGATTATAAGAAAAATATTCATTAACAACCAAGATACCAAAATTGATTACCGGTTGATTTGTATGAAAATAATACCAGAATGCGATCTCTGGATTTATGACTTTTTTATTGGCCTTGATTATTTTTTCTTAGGTAAGGAATTTTAACAATTAGTACATTACTTCAGAGGCCGTGAAGTAAGGTATTTAAGGACGAGATTGCAGTAGACGGGCGAGGCGCAGCCGAGGCCGGATAAAGCGAGTCCTGCAATCCCTCTTCCGGCCAAGGATTGTATAGTGCTTTTCTCAAACATTGTAAGAAAATATTATAAAATAACTTCTAAGTAATCACGTAAAATGTTTACATTACGCCTTTTTATTTTTTAAACTTGACTTAAGACATAACTCTATGTATAAAAACCTAACCTAGAGTGCTTCCGGCAACAGAGCAAGGTGCAGGTGAATATGTTTTATTATTATTTTGGTTATTTGCCATTTTGTAGAGTATGTATGTTCACCAATTCTAATTCTTCTTTAACTGCTTAAAGGTTATCTGGAATAGATCCCTTTATTTAAGGGATATGTTCAGTTATGTACAAATGTTATGTGATTTTTCCAGCTGTATTTTTATTTTGTTGTACAGTCACTACAGTCAACTACAAAAGTGTATCCAATTTTTCACCTTATTGCATTGTAATGAGGTCCAAAAGTGAATACATCTCTTTGTAGTCGACTGTACATCAAATTGTTTTACTACTACTAGTGAGTTCATCACTAATTATTAAGTTATTAGAGAAAAGCTACATGTATTTGGGATGAAGCCAATCAGTGTTTGTAGCACTTTGATGAAACTTGTGTTGCAGAATAAGTTCAATTCGATTTTTATGTACCATCGGGTTCAAAAATGCATGGGCAATTTATGAATGAATTCATTGATAAATTGGCCATGCAAATATGAATCCGATGGTACCTATATTTTGTATGACATTAAAATATTGTTACTGAATTTAATGGTAATTACAGCATACGCCAAAACATTATAATCTTAATATTTCCTGCTAATATTAATTAATAAGCCTAATAAATTAATTAAATGAGTACTACAAGCTATGTAATACAGCAATTCAAGAATTTTTTTTACACTTGTTTATAAGCTGCAGCCATGTGGCTACGATAATGTCTGTAAGTATATTTGGTAAATTGGTACCACCATTTTAAATAAAACTACTAGTACATAAATTGTAATTGGGAGGACAATATAAAAAAGGTGGCCGGCCCGCTCTGGATAACAGAAACCGCGAACCGGGCTTATTGGAGGAAAATTGGAGAGGCGTATGCCCAACAGTGGGCGCATACACGCTGAAGAAGAAAAAGAAATTGTAATTACTGCAATATGTTCATGACATGGAGACCAGTATTGAGATAGAATATTTGGGTTTTTTTAGGGTTTATTTTTTGTGAAAACCGGTTACGAGCCCTGAATAATTATTACTAGTACTCTGTATTATTTACATCATTGTGTGTAGTTTGGCCTTTCACACTTACTACGTTTTTTATACGTAATTTTTTAAATATTATGTATAATATAATTCAATTAAAATAAAATAAAATAATAATAATATTAAATCTGTATAGGTAGACTTCCATGTATAATTTGCTAAAACTATAACACACACTTAAAAAAGTATTAATCTGTACCAAAACAAATTTTACGGATTATGTTGTATGCATTCCATTAATCAACTAGGTAAATACAATTTACTAATTCAATTTAAAAAGCCTATCGGTGTCAATAACCACATTCTACTATCTTATCATGTTTTATAATGTTGGAAACAAACAATTATATTCTTTATTTAGATCTAAGCAGAGAACTTTTTATTTTAAAACTGTGAGCATCCTTCATACCATTATAGTCTTGATAAGTAGGTAATTGCAAGTTCATGATATATTTATGCTTGAATGTGGGTTTGTTTGGCTCAGGAAGCACTCCCAAGGAGATTTCAAGGTAGTAGCTTGGACATATGATGGTGGTGAATGAGTAAACAGCGTAAAACGCGTTTGTATACATACGTTACGATGACGCCTTTCGTCACGGTGCCGTTATTGGCACATGGCCCGCCAATCCACGGAACGGCACTTCATTACGAGAATTTCATTATGCACCATACGATCCAGAGATTATTATAAATAGAGATATGTAAAAACCTTGACGGACGGTACGACGCTGGCCGCCGTGCCACGACCCGCGGCGTATTAACACAACCACCTCTGATTTTATCCAGATATTCAATTAAAACGGGAATACACCGCAATATCCCATAAAAATTCCTCGTTTAAACTCCATACATAAACAATGAGATCGGGTGTAGACTGTCGCAAGCACACGAAACGCACGTTTATTATGGCCGATTTATTGCCTCAGGTACGCCGTCTCCACGAATCGACACCTCCGGAGAAAGCGTCTAACATTATTTTATATCATTCGTGTGATCTAATTAAGGTATAACGACGGGTATGCAGCAAGAAACAAAAAATCAGGATCGCTGACATTTTTGTTTATGGTACATCGAGTCGACGAGATCCAGAATCCACAAATAGCGAATAAACGTACACGATTACCGCCTCCCGACGGATTCACTAGCACTTGATAACACCAAACACTGCGTTTCTTCTCATTTATGAAAGTTTCATTGTTAAAATATACCTGATTTTTAATTTCTTTCTATCAGCATTTAACACAAATCACCACGCACACACAACATAACACATATATGTGCACACATGGATACTTGAGACAATTTTCCTTCACAAAACAACAAAAAATGTTCAAGATTGCTCAGCGATTCACAAATGTTTGGCGCTAGTGTCGTGTAGGCCAAGAAAAAGATTGTAAAGCTAGATACTCACGGGACTCGAATAACGGAATGTGAGTTTTTGTACTATTTTTATAGTGCCTATCAGACTGCAACAATTTTATAGGTATTTTTTAAAGAGTGGCTCATTATTACGGTGATTTTATTTTGTTTACCGCATTATTAAGTTTGTTGGTCAATTAAGTATCTCGTAAAATGTTGAAGAAGTAAAATTATTCAAATATAATATAATATTTAAGTAATTCTTCTATAGCCTCAACACGTTTCCTAAAATTACCTGCTACGCCACTCTACGCCAACTTTTTAAATGACAAACTGTGGAGAGCCAGTATATACGTCAAATTTACAAAAAATGGTGGGAAACCCCAAGTATAAGTACTTTCAGATAAATTCTGCACTTTCAAAATTTAAATCGCATTACGCTATTACTATTACTACTATCTTACGATCCTCACATATATAAATAAGCAGATGTTACAGCTTAAGCTTAAGCGTATTGCAAGTGAAGTCTAACTTCAATTCAAATTCATATGTTTCGTTAAAACAAGGATTGAAAGTAACCCATTACATTCCTTTGAGCGTCAATACCAATAGCTTGATTGAAGGATGAAGAAGCATTTCACCGAGTTAAACACTCTACTTCCATTTTCGAGTAAGTACCGTAAATCCAGACATCGCGGGGTGAATAGAGATTTTTTCATATACCACCACTAAGGTAAGTTTTACAAGAAAACATAATTTATTTTGTCCTGGGAAAGGTAAACAGTATAGAAATTAATTCCATACACGTGTTCTCCTTACCCGGGGATTCAACTTATCCCACCTGACTTTATGGAAGTTCGTATTCGTTTCATACATTACAGCACGTTTATTTGGTTATCCAGTATCTTTAGTAGGTATTTGAACCATTAAAGTAAACATGGATATTATCGAACGAGCGGGACGTAAGCGAAGCGAGTTCTTACAAACAACTTTTGGCTACTTATGTGAGATTGTCTCATAATATTAATATAGGTATTAAGTAATATTTTTGATTTTGAAAATTTGTTCCACGATAACTTTAGTAAAGTATTTCTGATCTTTATGAAATTTGTTGAGGTTGTAGCAGAGATACATATTAAGTATTTATTTTATTTAAACTTTATTGCACAAAAGAAAAACTTGATGTACAAAAGGCGGACTTAATGCCATGAGGTATGTTATTTTATTTGGTTTTATTTTGAGAGTTCGTATATGAACAAGGTCGATTAAGGGTCACCACACACCTAGCGGAATTCCTCGCGGAATTAGCGGAGGTAGCGGAAATTCATAGACAAAATGGTTAATTTGTCTATGGTAGCGGAAATTTGTCTATGGCTTCCATACAAAAAATCTGCTACCATAGACAAATTTCCGCTATCATAGACAAATTTCCGCTACTTCCGCTAATTCCGCTAGGTGTGTAGTGACCGTAAGGGGTTATGGAGTAAAGAGGCAAAAAAAATTTTCAAAGATTCTTGTTTTATTGGTTAACTCGTATGAAAGTAAATCGCAGTCTGAGGTGGAAAATTATCAATCGTTTTCACGTAAAAAAGGGTCACAAGATACACTAAAGTAGTGGAATACATGAAAAGATACGCCGTAGAGGGTCGGAAGTTACGCAAAAATGGGTGATGACAAGACACGTCCTAGAGAATGAAATTGGCATTACTTGGCACGTAACTTCAATTATTAGCTACTGTAAAATACCGTGTTAGAAATTGAAAGTGGTCATCAAGTCTACATTCACCCCATTTATGGTAATAGTACTGAAAGTCATTTATGACTTCACTTTTGTTTTTACTCAATTGATTGCGTGTATCCAAATACATTTTCTTTTTTTGTTTCTAATGGAATTAGTAGTTCCTACCATAGTGCCAAATTATAAAATAATTTAATTTTTCATTGTTAAAAATTTCAAATCGTCAGAGATCTTAGGCCATTTACACATTTACCGCATGATTCATTTTAAATTCGTCACATTATTTATATTTAGGTATGGGAACACTGTGTGCTGTCATTAATCTTTTATCCTTTTTTAACAAGTGATTCTCTTGACAGCATGACTGAGACAGATATAATAAGCCACATGTCTTCTTTTATTTTTTTCATTTAACTTTCTGCAAGTTTTGACAGTTAACTTTATTATTTTGTTAGTATCCATTATAATTATATTGAATATCCGTAAAAAGCTAATTTTACATTTATTTTCCAAATAACGCCATTATTTTAAATATTGCCATACAAAAAAACACAGTGATCATTCTACGTTATCTATGATCGACGTAGCAAATTGTCTATGATGTACGGTGAAGGGAGGAGGGACGGATGGATATCGCTTCGTTGACGCCTAAAATAATTATTTCATGGTGTTTTGTGATAAAATCCATAAATGCGGAATACATTTAGTGAATTTATTAAATACTTCGAACGTGTTTGTGTGTAAATGTGTAATTAGGTGGCTTATTCGTTAATCTCCACTGATTACATTCCGACCGCTCCCTCGCGCAAAGTACGTCAGACGTAAAGTATTTTTCGTACTGTTTGTACTACTTGCGATAGTAGGCCGTAATAGTAAAAGCTGTTGGAAAGTGCATTTACGGGAAATTGTCGGTGTAAAAAACTATCACACGTTCCATTTATCTGAAAGCGCTATGAGTTGATGGTGATTGTGAGATTGTAGTTTGTGGCCATTTTTCGGTAAGTTTCCTGCATTTGTATTTACATTTTCTAACCCAGTAGTAGCTTGCAAAGCCTTAGAACATGTTGGGCTGGCAGTTTTCGTGCTGAGAGTAACATTTTCAACGCTAAGCCGTACTACAATACGTATCAATGAACGGCTATAGTATAGGTCTACCTACTACGTGATACTCAAGTCACGTTTTTGGAATAAGCGGATAGATTTTCTATAGCATCGGGTTTTCGCGCATTTTTACATAGTATGTTCGTATAACACTACAATTTGGTGAGTTATTCATTCAAGAATTCATGTTAACTGTTAAGTATGTGGTGTATCAATAGTTTTAAATAAGTGTAGTGTTATCTACATATGATTTCGCGTCTTATTGATTCTTTTCTAAACTACGTTACTAAAACTAACTGTAATACCGGTATAAGACCACAATAATTGTTTTCAATGATTAGCATTTGTATAAATTGTAATCAATACATGGATCAAATAAGAGATTATAGAATTATATATTGATGAAAATGATGAAGTAAACATTAGGCATTTCTATATTTCTTATCTTGCTTGTTGTAATTTTCTACTGTATTAGATTCTATTAATTAATGGAGCATTTCAGTAATTTAATTAAATATCAACTCTAATTAGAAAACACATTAAGAATTTTAAAAACAGTATTTATTTTGTAAATTAAGTATGAGTCGAACCTATAGCAAAAATACGTGGTATAAAATGAAATGTGTTCAATAAAATACCAATCTATTATATGAAATTAGAAAGTAGGCTCTTGGAACATATATTCTTGAGATATACATTTTAGTAGGTATACATAAACACAATTATTTACACATATTTTTTGTCTGTGCAAGTCCACTTCTAATTCTACACATAGGGTGTGTTTAGGAAATATTACTTCTTGTCCGACTTAATAGTCTGTATTAGCTATTGTATGGCGTACCCGAATTATGCTAAATATAGTGTATTCATCCTTACTATCTTCTTATCATGTAAACTATTGTAATTGAATGTCTGTTAATGATACCATCTTAATGTCATTTCTTTTTCTAATTATTCATTTGTTACTTCGATTATTGAAAAAAATTTAAATAGAAATTATATTTTTCAGTGGTTATTTGGTCAAATTCAATACTTTGTGAGTTACTCGAAGTATATAACAACATTTTAAGTGAAAATCTTAGAGAAAAGTGTGATAATCTTTTCAAAAAGTGTTTATTTACATAATAAGACCAGTAAGGATGAATACACTATATGTAGGCATAGTCACCTACTTACTTAATTATGCATACTTCTGATAAGAATGTTGGTAGCATTGCGGTGAGGTGTGTGACTTACATTCCAGAGGTGGCGGGTTTGAACCCAGGCTTGTACAGTTGCCTACAGCACTCTTAAACTGTTACTCTGGAAAACCCCAGGATATGAACCTGGTTCCTCTATATTACTAGCCCTACATGCTCTTAATTCCACCGCCTTCATAGCCTATCATGCAGCTAGTCATTGCAATGATGACTCAAGCCATTACCAACTAGGTAGATGACGAGTCTCAGTGTTTCTGATTAGGACCTAAAGGTTTCTACCTACACAACATGGAACCGTATGAATTTGTATACACAATTGATTTCCATGCAACCTCGAGGGCCTCTATTCATAAATGCCAACACAATTGATCATTTACCTTGTATGGAATATACAACAATGTAGATGCCCAAGTATTTTGGTGCTGTAAGTACTTATTTACAATTGTGTGGAGTCTATTTGACAAATGTAATGGGTACATCTTGCCTGGTATTTACTTTTCATTGAAATAGGCAAGTGAAAATCAGGTTTCAACAATATTCAAAGGTTGAGTACCTTTATAATATATATTATAATACCTAATATTGATTGATTATGCTTGACAGGTTTCGATGTTTGTGTCATAGTTTATAGTTTCATATTTATATTTTATGTAATGCAGTCTGGCAAAACTATTTTTTTTTGTAGTGTAGTGGCTAGTTTTTCTAGAAGAAGTTTCGTTTTTCATACGGCCATGATACGGGCTATGTACGGGGCATATGAATGGGCAATGAACAGGTATCATACGCTTTGCTTACGGGTGTAGACCGGTCTTGATACGTTGTAGTGGGCAACGTCAAATGTACGATTTTTTCAGTAGTTGCTACGGTCATGGCACGGTCAGTCGGTCATGGTTTGGACGGAATAGTGGGCAGGTGGGGACAGACCTTTATCCAACCCTAATACAAGATTATGGAACCATACAACAGTCTACAGACTTATTTTATTTGTGATTAGGGCTGCCATCCATTCGGGTTTCCCCGGATTTGTCCTAGTTTGGAGACCGGGGAAAACCCGGACACTTTTTATGTGAGGAAACAACCCATTGAATTTAATTATTTAGTGCTGATTTGGACACGTCCGGGGAAAAAATGCAATTTACCACAAATGTCCGGGTTTTTTAAATTATTGTCCGGGTTCGGCGAATTTAGAGATGGCAGCCCTATTTGTGATATATAGATTTGAAAGATTTTTTAGGTTTTTTTTAAACAATTCCAGTGCCATCTGCGCGTAGTTTTGCGCCAGCATCTTCATTCTGGTTTCGTCTGAATGTTCAACTCTATCTAGGTACCTACCTACCTATATAGGAACGGAACGATGCCTAAGTAGTTGGTTTGGAAAAACAAGTGTCGTAGTTTATATGGTATCTCACACATTCAACGACACTTCTCTTTCCGAACACACTCTAATTGCCATTGCAATTAACCCGCTTATAGTATTCATAGTCGGTGTGAACGCGACGATCATTGTTTTTACGATCACAATGGCTATTTTAACATTTCTTTTAATGTAAGAGCAACAATTTCTTAAGCTACGTTAGACGCTTTTACTTTTTTACAAGCTTGTAAAATTATGTTTATCAGATTAACGGGATTACGGTCACGTTTAATGTTTATGGTTAAAGTAGATTTTCGTCATCTTTCTCGTATCTAATGCTTGGTGCACATCGGATGGGTTAAGAAGCGCATTTTTCTCATTATAATTTAAGAAGAGAAGTTTCGTATGAGTAAAATTCGCGCGAACTTACGATGATCGCCCATTCGCGTTTCATTAGGACGATGCCTAAGGCTTGTGTCCGACCAACGGCGATCAGAGAGTAACTTTAGGCAAGTTTTTCATTGGAGGGAGCGTTTTCTCATAGAAAGTAGGTAGGTACCTACTCGCCGTCAGTAAATATCTATACATTTTAAACCTTATTATTACAATAAAGTAAGGTGCTAAATGTATGTATATTTTTGGCGTTGACTGTTCACAGTAGGGCATGCAATACCGGTATTGGTTGTATGGACAATACCGGAATTCCGGTATTAGCCCATACAACCAATACCGGTATTGCATGCCCTAGTTCACAGCTCGTTACTTGCGACACCCATTTAACCCTTTATAAGAATTAAAGGTATACTGGTGAGAAATATATTCCCTCTGTCTTACAATCTTACAAAGGTTTAATAAAACTAGTTAAAAGTACCAGCAAGCCCCATTAAGGCTGCATTTCCACCAGAGATGAGCGAGGATGCGTTGCGACTGTTGCGAGGAATGTGTTTGTTTAGCACCAATAGAATCACTTCATTTGAAGGGATGTTTACAAAAACAACATAACTGACTACACTGGTTGACACCTGAAACGATTAACAATGTTCTGAAAAAAGTGTCAACCGCTCTAAGCAGTTATGTTGTTTTTGTAAACATCCCTTCATTTGTTTACCCTCGCACAGCGCAGCTCTACACAGATAAAAGGATATCTTAATCCAAGATATTTTATTCTTGTATATAAGGAAAATCGATAATTTCTTGAACCAAGTATGATTTTGTTGAACCAAGTATGATTTTGTTGATCCAAGATAGAACTTACTTGGTTCAAGATATTTTTTACTTGATTTAAGAAATTATCGATTTTCCTTATATACAAGAATGAAATATCTTGGATTAAGATATCCTTTTATCTGTGTAGGATTGGTTCTTTACAAATACATTCCTCGCAACTAGGGCTTCCATCCGTCCGGGTTTCCCCGGATTTGTCCTAGTTTGGAGGCCGTCCGGGGTGCGTCCGGGGGGGTTTTCAATAAGTGTCCGGGGAAAACCCGGACACTTTTTATGTGAGGAAACAACCCATTGAAATTAATTATTTAGTGCCATTATTGATTGGGACACGTCCGGGCAAAAAATGCGATTTACTCCAAATGTCCGGGTTTTTTTAATTATTGTCCGGGTTCGGCGAATTTAGAGATGGCAGCCCTACTCGCAACGCAAAAATAATGTTTTTTTAAATTCAGATTGTAATTTTTCCAGGTACATTTTTAGTCTTGAACTCGTGATGGCGCTTAGTCGACAGAGACACTAGGGAAAACTGGACAGACATGATATCAGCGCAATGGACGGCGTAAAGAAAATACACTCGGGGACGTTGTACCGGTAAGTACTCGATGTAAGTGGTACAGTCGCCATCAGATATAACGGAGCGGCCAATGTGGTCACAAATATCTGAACCAGGGATGTCACGAATGTCGTATTTCTCACATTCGCGAATGCGAATGCGAATATTCAGGTTGCGAATGTCCGAATGCGAATGCGAATACGAATGTTACGGAGAAGATTCAAAAAACTTAATCTTGCTTATCATTTTTATGCTTCCATAGTTCAAAAATACAGAACATGACATGTGATGGAGTCCTATATTAATGATCAAAAGGAGTCAAGGGATACCGTCGTTTTCACTTCCTGCGTATGGTATGAGCAAGCATATAACCATGGGCCGGGTCAGTGCGGTCAAAACAGGATATGTTCTACCAACATTCGCATTCGAAAAATATTCGCATCATTAGATGCGAATGCGAATTCTGATACGAATGTCAAAAATGATGCGAATATTCGCATTATACGAATGCGAATATTCGTGACATCCCTAATCTGAACAACGCCTCTATTATTATTTATCAAGATGATGAAGTGCATGTTCAGATATTTTTGAGTACCTTGGCCGCTCCGATATATTTGGCGACTGTACGTACAGTGAGCAATTGAGCATATAATTATAATATTAATATGCTTACGCCCGCCCCCTAATCCCCCGATGAGAAGAAATGCCCGAGGCA
The DNA here is from genome assembly GCA_911728535.1 of Pammene fasciana. Classification (NCBI taxonomy): domain Eukaryota; kingdom Metazoa; phylum Arthropoda; class Insecta; order Lepidoptera; family Tortricidae; genus Pammene; species Pammene fasciana. The sequence continues at coordinate 6,997,534 of OU452295.1, forward strand.
AAAGATTTTCCCATTTTTCCTTTATTTCAGAAATTGTAATTCATGGTATACCGTATGCCCATGATATGATAGCATAATTAATGAAAGCAACAGTTTCAGTTGGTTAAGAAAATTCAGGACATCAAAGATTTCTTGAAGATTTTTTAGCAAAATTTATAGCGAAAAAGAATTTGCGGAAATAGCGGTATAGGTACTCTACGAAACATGTATGTTTGCTAATAATGAAATAACATATAAATGAATCTTGGAAAAATTTCATCCCCTAAGGGAGTTAAAAACGGGTTAAAAGTTATATCCCACGCAGATAAAGTCGCGAGCAGAGGTTAGCAGCTACATAACGTAAGTATTATAAATTATAATTCTAGGCTTAACCATATTATAATTATAACGAGCGATGTCACGAGCTGTCATTAAAACACGCTGAATATATAGTTGAATTATCGAGAGCGTGGAATTGCATATGTAGTGGTTGTACCGTGTTGTGCCTCTTTGTGTGCGGATTCAAATATAGAATGCCTGTACACAAACAATACTACTACATATGCAATTCCACGCTCTCGATAATTGAAGGGGTGTTTACAAAAACAACATAACTGCTTAGAGCGGTTGACACTTTTTTCAGAACATTGTTAATCGTTTCAGGTGTCAACCAGTGTAGTCAGTTATGTTGTTTTTGTAAACATCCCTTCAATTCATCTATACCTCGAGCATAGAGTAACATACATAATATAATAGAGCAGTACAGTCTAAGAACTTTTTGAAGCTCATGTCTGAAAGCGCCATCTACTCCAGAGCCACCTAACGAACGACCTGGGAACGAGTAGGGTACCGTAGTAAAGCTAGCTTTTTTCCTACTTACGACTTACCTTTAGGGGGCTCTGGTGTGGCGCTTTCATACATGAGCTTTAAAAAGTTTTTAGACTGGATGTCTGTATTATCTATAAGTCTCTGCCTCGAGCAACGATTCGACATGCCTTACCCATCAGCGAGACGGGAGATCAAAAGTGATCCATCTTCGTTTTGCGTGTTGTGTCATCCGTTTGATTGACAGCCATTCAGGCCATGTAGATACACGCCTGTACACCTGTAATGTACCTTAAGTTAGGGTTGTCAACTGGGAAAATAATGTACCTATTTTTGATTGAAGTTGTTCTAAGTAGGAGCAACACTGTAGGTATATAAATTATTAAATGAAATTGTGGTACACTTAAGCAGAACGGACCAAACCCTTCGAGTCGGGACTCAGATCGGCATTTTCAGTTGGCTATATTGCGACTGACGATGAAGCCTAAGGTTGTCAACTAATTTTTAAGCCTTACGATTAATAATTGGCTCGACTATAAAATAGGTGATGTTCTAAACTTCCAACATATGGTACTACGAAACGGGATAGTCGTAATAATATGATGCGTTCTATCATAGGTACTATTTGGTATGACTTAGTGAGGTCAAACCAAATTGTGGCTGTCAATTGTCAAATCCAACCAAAAAAACTTAATTACGTACCTACACTGTTTTGGTTATGTTAAATTAAAAATAATTTGATAGTCTTACCTAAGTCTACTCTAGTTTCGTTACCTTTGTTCTGTCTCGGTGATTGTATTAGTTGCGCGAATGCAATTAAAACTGTTCACGTAAAATATGTCGCCTTTTCTTCCAATCGACAACCCTAACTGGTACGTGTAGCTTTCATATAGTCATATCATATAGACATCTAGACTACACGCTCGACTTTTAAGATAAGCCGGTGTAAACCGCGTAAAGATTTATTACGATCTCACCAAAAAGTCCTATCTCACCACCACGTTCATAGTACGATGGGGCCTTGTCGCGCCAAGTGTATACAAAAGCCTCTCGAGTCTGCCCGGGACGTTTGTCGTGGGCATGCCGCGAATTTTAAAAAGTTTAGAGCTGAGAATACACATGATGTTAATCGACATAATTCACAAACGACTAACCATATTAAACACGAAAAATTATTTGAGAATAACAGGTAGGTTCAGTCGCAAGAGATATCGGAGCGGCGAACCTGGTCACAAATATCTGAACAACGCTTCTATTTTCAAGGCGATATAAAGTGCATGTTCAGATATTTTTAGTACCTTGGCCGCTCCGATATATTTGATGGGGACTTTGACACTAGATCCTACTTACTGTGTTTAAGTTACTATATTTTACAAGATATTTCTATTGTCTACAAGTCTAATGTCGTTCATAAGATCGATGTCTAATATAAATTCTAATATGCCGGTTCAGATTAATTCCACAATGTTGGTCTATTCAATTCTACTATCGCCGAATTAAATGACTATTGGGAGTTATTTCGATGAAGAATTATCGACATTTGTCCAACTGATCCATTTCAATCACGCTTATGACCCACTGGGCATTAACGATGAAGTTTAGATAGGACGCACCGATTTACGATAAACTGGTACTTAGTAGGTACAGGTACATCTGAGTCTACATCAAAAGTTACCATTTGGTGGCCGGTGCTTATAACACGTGTCTCAAAATCCAACGATAAGCTGGAACCAGAAGATGGACCTGCCCATGACTATCGAGGAAAAAAAAAAGATTTATTATGGAATCGATTGTACTGTAAAAAAAAATTTACCCATTTAAAGTAAAATCTGTATTAGTTGCGCTTGCACGCGACATAAAAAAGTCAAATACGGCTTTTGTGAACAAAAAATTTCCCTCGTCATGATTGTTCCTTAGGTCCCAAGGATGGATTTTAGAAATGGAGCCACCAAGATTTTTGATGTAAATTTTTAGGGGGGGAGAGACTCTCAACTTTATCTTGATACCTACATCAGTTAAGCTACTAGGCGAAGTTTGGTATCGTTTTCGTATAAAACGGGGATGCCAAATTCATTTTAGATATCATTTTGACACCGTTCCGAAGCAAAAACATGTAAAATAAAAAATAACTATGTGGAATTTCTTATTTCAGAAGGAAAAAATTCATTCCTTGGCTTGGATCCTAAGGAACAATCATGATGAGGGAAATCTCTAGTTCACGAAAAGCCGTATTTTTATGGCTGCAGCCGCAACTACGTATAAAATTAAGAGTTAAAATGCTTAGACATCCTCACAAGACCAGATGATTGCCTCTACACTACAATTTCAATCAAATCGTACTAAATATTCATAAATAAACATTAGTCTATTAACACCGAATCCTAACTCCGCACCTCATTAACAGACCTAAATCCGCATCGAAGCTTATATTGTTTTACATATTTCTAGAAGGTTCTTAGAGCCACAGAATACACTGTGAAGTTACGCCTTTGTCATAATAAACTCTCCCTTTAATTTCTCAAGAAAAGAAGGTACTAGTCATAACAGTTGTAGCAAAATATGCTACTACGTAAACTTTTCTCTTGATTATGTATGGTCCTACTAAAGTTATATTAATAATAATAGCGAGATATGCCATTACGAAAGTAAGTCCCAGCCTTTCTTCGTGCTCAAATAGAAAAGGGCGTAAAAACCATTAGTTTTGTACTGGGATAAGACATTTAGTGAGTAAGTCGGCATTTCAATAGACGCCAAAACATTCAGCGCTCTCGTCAAAAGTTGCTCGTAGCGAACTATCTCGGCGCTGTGTTCGTTAGAGCTATAATGGTGGTTTAGTTATCTAAGGTAGTTAGTTTTAATTAAGCAACTAGTTCTATAGCATGGCGGGCTTTGATATTGGGCTAGTCGCAATATTAATGGCGAAAAAAGTAACTTGATCCCACTCTGTTGTTGTTGTGTGTGTATTTTAGTTTGATTAGACAACAAGGTAGCCTTAAGGCTAATCCCACACTAGCGTCTTTCGAGCGTCGACGGCGCCGCGATGTTAGTCGAGCGTCTCAACAGCGGCGTCGACACGACGTCTTTGCGCCTTACAAATTAGGGACATCGAGTCGTCACCGCGCCGCCGCTGGTGAGACGTCGCGTCGCGTCGACGCTCGAGAGACGCCGACGCTCTAAGGACGTCGCTTCGACGCTCAAAAGACGCTAGCGTGGGTGTGGGGGTAGCCTAAGTTTCTTGTCCGGCTCCTCTGCCTGACAGTCCGACCGACTTGGCCGACATCCTATCCTAGTAATAAAAAAAATCGGCTATATGCGAGTCGGACTCGCGCACGTAGGGTTCCGTATCGTTAGCTATAAAAACGGCAAAAAAAACATGTCTGTTGTATGGGATCCCCTTTAAATATTCATTTTATTCTGGTTTTTAGTATTCGTTGTTATTCGGCAAAAGAAATACATCATTTGTAAAAAAAATGGTTACAGACGGACAGACAGACAGACATACACACATACAAACGCCAACCGCCAAATGGTACATTTTGATCTAGAGTCACATATGTATTTTGCTACCACAAAATATCAGTCCGATCATTGTCTGTCAATAAGGCGTAACTGCCTAGAGCTTCAAGTAAAAACCAACTTTATCGACAACCGTCAATGTTCCTTATAGCCTGAAACCGCCACTATGTAGCCTAGACAAATACAATAACGGCTCAGATGGCTTGTGTCCCATTTCCAGGCCGTGTTAGAACACTGGGCTGCAATCAACAGAGTAATCGAGCGAGTATGTATCTATACCTACTGTCGATGCCCAGATTCAGTGTAAATACTCATACTCATACATACTCATACTCATTTATTCATAATATTTCAAAATATTACATGTCAAAAGATTTCATAGCATATTGATTGCAAATTATGTACTATGTACAATGAAGTTTACAAGTCGTTATTAAAATTAAATATAGCAGTATCAAGCTGAAATTTATATCAAATAGGTACTTAGGTCTATTGTCCCTTGAAACAGACAGACAGACGGACAACAAAGTGATCCTATAAGGGTTCCGTTTTTTCCTTTTGAGGTACGGAACCCTAAAAAACAACATAGTATGCTTTGTCGATCTTTGCTCTGTCTTTCAAAGCTAGTTCACATACATAGTATTTTAGGAGCTACAATAGTATTTTATTCAATCGTGACATAATGAAGAGCTTTTCAGTAGAGTATCGTGTTTAGGCCACGAAGCTTGCTGCGTACAATATTCTCGGTCCTCCTCCCCGACCGTTCGGTTGTCCCGGCTGGTACTCCTCGACCGTTGTATAGTATTGTATGAAAATCCATTTAATTATTGTCGACGATGCTAAAATTTGCGGCCATAAAAGCTCCATCGAAAAGTATGCGCTAGTAGTTAGCTACAAAGTCTCAATTCAGGCATTATAAGCTACTAGTAGAAAAAGGTACATAATTTTATCAGTAGTATAATATAGGTGTTAGTAATGATGTCAACGAGTTGTGTCCCAAGATATCATGTGTACACTTTGCACCCTACTCGTTTCTAAATGGGTACAATAGTTATTTGTTATACAAGGGTGCAAAGTTGTATTTTAACCGCGAGTGTGGACTTGAAGCCCGAGCTAGCGAATGGATTCTAGGGTTGAACCACGAGCGAAGCGAGTGGTTCGAAAATAGAATCCTGAGCGAAGCGAGTAGTTCAAAAATAGAATCCTGAGCGTAGTGAGTGTTGCAACACACGAGACGTAAAAATAACTTTGCAGCCGTGTGTAACACAAATCTTTTCACCTCACCAAAGCGACGAAAATTCTACATTTTTGTCCTTTTTGAGTTTTTCACCTTTTTTTGACTTTTTTGAATTTTTATTTTTTACTTTTTTGATTTTTTACTTCTCTGCCAACCGTCCGATAAGGATCTTCGTTCCAAAAAACCTAACTAATAACACGTTCGAATTTCAAATATTCTTTGCTCCCTTGTGAATAAAATGCAGCTTTGCTATCTGTTTTTAAAGAATAAAAAAGGCCTTTCCGAGCTAGGGAGGTGAAAAATAATAAATACTGTACTACAAAACAAAGATATTAAGAAATCTACGGAGTTTGCATCTCCTTTACCCGGTTGAAGAGTTGCCATCTCTATGCAGGGTGATCCTCTTGAAGTTTAAGCTTACTTTCAAGAGAATAATTTTATAAGAAGAGCCGGCATTATCAACCATGTAAGGGTAAGAAAGATGCAAACATCTCATTGAGGTACAAACGACGTCAAAAACATGTTTACACTTTTGGACCTTATTACAAAGGAGTAAGGTGCAAAAGTGTAAACATATTTTTGACGTCGACCGTTCACTGACCGTTCTTATAGTCGGTATTGGAAGAAGATAAAATGGATAAATTTTTCTTGCGAGTCCATTCTAGCACAACAAACCCAAAATAACATTTCGTATCAAAATAATATTATGAACAATAAATTAAATCTTCATCGGACAATAAGAATAAGAAACGTCTCGCACTCGCACGTACAAAAGGAATGAGAGGGACGTAATTAAATACTCAGGTATCGCCAATAACATCGACGATTTGTCTTCGTAAGTGCCACTTTCGGACGCGGCTGTATCTGACACACAGACGGCTTGGATATCGAACCATCAAGCGTCGTGAGCGAGCGAGCGACCGAAAGATCTCTTTTGACACAACAACAGCGACTTTCACTCACACTGCTACGGTTTCTGCATGCGGCGCCGGTGCACGAGCGAGATAGCGATCTGCATGTGTATAGAGCAGGGATGTCACGAATGTCGTTTTTCTCACATTCGCGAATGCGAATGCGAATATTCAGGATGCGAATGTCCGAATGCGAATGCGAATACGAATGTTACGGAGTAGATTTAAAAAAGTTAATCTTGCTTATTGTGTTAATGCTTCCATAGTTCAAAAATACAGAACATGAAATGTGATGGAGTCCTATATTATTGATCAAAAAGAGTCAAGTGATATCGTCGTTTTCACTTCCTCTGTATGAGCAAGCATATGACCATCGGCTGTGTCAGCGCGGTCAAAACAGGAAGCGTTCATGCCAACATTCGCATTCGGAAAATATTCGCATCATTTGATGCGAATGCGAATGTTGATACGAATGTCAAAAATGATGCGAATATTCGCATTATACGAATGCGAATGCGAATATTCGTGACATCCCTAGTATAGAGCCGCCTAAAGGTGCTCTTACACGAGTTACACGGGCTATATAAATTGACGGACGGACGTGGCGAAACTATAAGGGTTCCTAGTTGACTGCGGAACCCTAAAAACTACCTAGAGAAAACGAACTAGAAGGATTTGGTTGCTCTCATTATTGTGTCATATCTGTCGTAGTCAGCTTTGTCTAGCAGCTAACTGCAAAGAGTGATTAAATTTATTTTAAGATTGTTATCCGAATTGAAAGACACTGTATCTCGTTCAAGTCTCGCGTTGTCTCGAAACCCAAGGGTTCCATTTTTTTATTCAAAGGTCATTCTCGAGAGGTTTTATTGGGTAAACAGCAATATTCGTTGTTTTCAAGCTCATTCAGAGACTAAGTTCAAAAAGTTTCTTAATCACTTTTGCGACATTTTAAGGGCGTAATTTACGGTTTTCTTTTGAAACTCTTTACAAGGCTTTATCCTCATTTTATATTATAAGCCATAAACATACTTATAGACTACATTACAGAGTTATACCTTAACACTTCTGAAACCAGGAAACCGTGTGGGTTCATTTAGTAAAAAAAAAATTTGAGCTATGGCTTTTAACGTGTTAAGTTTAGGCGTCTCACACTGCTGCGGTTTCCGCATGCTGCGCCGGTGCACGAGCGAGATAGCGCTCTGCGTGTGTATAGCGCTGTCACGTTTGCACACCGTCGCCGTATGCGGTTGCGGCGCCAGTGTGATAATCGGCTTAGGCCGTAATTGCCTCAACTAAACGGCGCTACTGTTGTGGTTTCATTTGAAGTGACTTTAATTTCACATGATTATCGCTAACATAAGTAATTATTGTAATAATGTACCGACAGCTAATACATTTATCAACTGCTGATAAGCCGAATGTTTGTTTAATATTTTATATCAATCACTCCAATGTTCGTGTAAATAGAAATTTTATTTGTACTTATTTCACTAGGGCATTTTCCAAGACAAAAATGACTGTCGAGTCGATACAATATTTCAAGCAAAAGATATCTTATTGTACCTTAGTTTATTTACTGTAACAGATGACAATCAATTCGTTATCCTAGCTTTTGATTCGGTTTTATTCTATGCTACTCATAGAGTTAGAATGCTACTATTTCAATTCCGCTTGGCAACATAATTCCATGAATTGGCGTAGCCGCTAGATTTTACGAAAGCGATTGTGCGATCCTACAACCCAGAGGGGAAAAATGACAATTGAAAGGACATTTCCTCACAATGTTATCCTTCAGTTTCACTGAAAATAAGCGACTGGTCAATGATATTTTGTACATAAATTCCGTAAATTGATGGTCGGGGTATGAATCTGAGAACTCCCAATTGGAAGTCGCAAGGCTTATCGGTAGGCTGCCAGCACGGATAGATAGCACATCTTACTTAGGCGACAACGTAAGATATGCTAGCTCGCTAGCGCTTGTAACCCCATTGCTTTATATTTATTTGTGCAAATAGGCGATTGACAGCCTCACAAACTACTTTACGTACCAAGTTTTTATCACAACCGCTTGGCCTGAATTTTCTAGCTCGCCTTGTGTATCCAGTGTGAGTATATTGAGTATAATACTTAGGTGCAATCAGGGTTACCACTTTACCAGATACAAATTCCAAAAGGCCTGACAAAATTCCTGATTTTCGGTCAAAATTCCTGACACGAATAAAAGCGGATCTCAATTCTAAACCAACGTTTACTTTGAGTGTTTATTTTTTAAATTTAGCAGAATAACGTTAGTTCTATGCTCCTAAAACGATTTTTTTACATAACAATTTTTTTTATTCAAATAATGGTTTACAGTGTATACAATTTTATTTTTACCTTTTCCGGTCGCATTCCTGACATATGTCTAAAATTCCTGACATGTCATGAAAATTCCTGACGTCTGGTCACCCTAGGTGCAATAAGGCTGTTTGGCACAACTGTAACTAATCGATTCCAGGAACGCTTACACATCAATTTGCATGGCTCGTGCGCCTGATTCACTTAATTGTTGCGCAAACCGATACAACGGCGCAGTTATGACAATTACTTATTTAACCAATTCTTCATATATCGGTAAACTAAGCTCATCGTCACGGTATAGGTACTGGTTTGATTGGAGTAAGGCGATTATCACACTGGCGACGGATCCGCATGCGGCGCCGGTGCGCGAGCGAGATAGCGCTATACACATGCAGAGCGCTATTTCGCTCGCGCACCGGCGCCGCATGCGGATCCGTCGCCAGTTTTAATAATCGCCTACGGATTATTTAAAAATAGCTGGTTACTAAAGCGCATTATCCGAATCAGGGGATTCATGAAATCCAGGTGGCGGCACTGTGAGCAGAAGTCTTAAGAGTCGCCAGGACGCTCGCGTTCCCATACAAACGTAGTTTAGCTCTCATTTTAAAACGACATGCTTTAGAACCACGAAATTTGGCATGGGCATTCTAGTAGTACAGATCTATGTCGGTAATTCGTTTTAGTTGCAAAAAATTGTAATACAAAACTTATTTTTGCTATATTTTCTTTGTATTACAATTTTTAGCAACGAAAACGAATTACCGACATAGATCTGTACTGCTAGAATGCCTATGCATGCTAAAGCATGTCGTTTTAAAATGAGAGCTGAACTACGTTTGTATGGGGACGCGAGTTCACGCGAGCGTCCTGGCGACTGTTAATGAGAGCAGCTGTCAAAATCCACCAATTAAAATAAATATGATGTAAAATGATAGGTGGATTATGACAGCGGGACCTCTCGCCACGGTGCTGCTATCTGGTAAAAAAATCAACTCAGGAAACCGTAATGAGGGTTTCGTAATTTTTTTGTAGATTTGCCAGTACTTTTGTTATAGATCTGTCAAAATCATGTTCAAAGTGTTAGGTTTTGCTTTAAATTTTCAGCGTCATATGTAGCCTAATAGTGCCTCCCAAAGATGTCCTTCTAGGGCTATTGTATTGTATTGTATTGTAGTACGGGCAGGTTTCCGCAACTTGACGTCTAGCGCCTATTTTGCGTGAAGGGAAGGACGGCTAGTCCAGTCCACCTAACTCCTCAAGGAATCCTATCAGACCTTTGATGTCGAGTAGGACCTCGGGGAGATCTCTCGGGGACTCGAGGTGTTTTGCCCTGTACGGGCCCACTCCGCTGCACTCCAGCACCACGTGAGAGGCTGTTTCTTCTGTCTCCGTGCACCCTCGGCATAGGGCTGTGACCTTCTAGGGCTAATCAAAACAAAGTACTGCTCATGACCTCTAAGCGTCATTCCATTCTAATAAATTAAGTAAGCTGGTACAAAATAAAATATTTTACTTTATATTTACTTCTGGGACGAGGAAATTCCGGTAAAAATCACTGCAAAGTACAGTCACCGGCAATAGTATCTTCCTACACGAAGGCTGCAGAAATATGTGACCATGCTCCTACGGCCCTACAAGTAAGAGCGTGTCACATATTTTTGCGGCCTTCGTGTAGGAAGATACTATTGCCGGTGTATAGAAATTCTATATACATAAGTACCTAACCTTACTTTCACTATGCTACTGAAAAATATCCACGCCTGCTCGTATTGACTTTTCCGATCAATGAGAAAATTTAGCACTCATTCGTTAATTCACAATTCAGAATCGAGGTCGCTCCATTCATAGCTGGATCAATGGCCGATACGATACTACAATGGCGGCCATGTTTTAGTTGTATGCCATTTGATGTGAGGGGTCGTTAAAGTGGTGAATGTTGGAGATCAATAATTTTTGTCACATGTTAATGTTCCGTTATCCGTACCCAAAGGGTAAATACGTGACCCTATTAATAAGACTTCACTATCGGTCTGTCTGTTTGTCTGTCTGTCTGTCTGTTTGTTTGTCCGTCTGTCAACAGGCTGTATCTCATGAACATTATCCGTGACAGTTAGACATTTTTACAGATATGATGTATTTCTGTTGCCGCTTTAACAACAAATCCCAAAAATCAGAATTAAATAAATACAACAGATATGTTTTTTTACCGTTTTTATAGATAATGGTACGGAACCATTCGTGCGCGAGTGCGACTCGGACTTGGCCGGTTTTTTTAATACAAGCCTCCGAATGCCGACTGTACTTTTCTTGCATAAGTAATATATTCAATATATTTGAATATTGTTAACCCATAGACAAGAAACATTGTAGAATTCTGTTTACCTCTCAACATTTGGAACCGCATACGTGGGTTCTTTAATCTCATTTTATTTTATATATGTACTCGTTATACCTACATTACAAATTACAATGTAATATGTTCATTGTTCCACCACTAATTCAGAGATAATTGACTCATCCTATTTATACAACAATAGACGTGTATATCCGTCTAAAGGTCACCTTAAGGCCTTATATGCTTTATCTAACGTTTGCTTAAACGGATGTGCCGGTACAAACATTGCGACACTATAGGTCACATTAACATAGTGGATATAGCAAGTATTAAGACTATTAAGGGTCAATGTATCAAGGGTCTGCCTGAAAACCAGCGTTGTAGTAAGCCAAGCTCGCTACAACATTATGCTGAGGCAAGCTCCTTTTTAACATCATAAGTTAAAATAATTATTTATCTACAATGTAAAACTCGCTTTCTGTATTTGTAAATCTAGTTTTAAGTAGAGATGGGCCGACAAGGGTTTTTGCCGACTACACAATCGGCCGACTAATCGGTTTTCAAATTGCCGATTAATCGGCCGACTAATCGGCAATGCCGATCGTAGGTTTTAGCTAAGTTCGGGTGCAATCGAAAACCCTCGTTTCACTTCGTCCGCCGTGCCATTGTCTATCACGCGTTCATGACCAGCGCTGGCGTGTTTGAAAGCAAAAGGAAAACAAACACTATAATAAGATTTAGATATTCATAACATAACTAAGAAAGGGGTTAAACCTCCGCCAAGTTCTAATTTTCCTGTAGGTATTAAAGTGCCGAATATTCGGCATTTTTTGCCGACTAGTCGCCGACTAATCGCCGACTACAAATGATGCCGAATAGTCGGCTTTCCCGACTAGTCGGCCCATCTCTAGTTTTAAGATTTCTTTTTGTTTTGTAGCATTTTTATGTAAAATTGTAATTCCTTCCATGTGATGTTAAATAAAAAAATTCCATGTCTATGATATATGTACTAAAAGTTCAGTTGTAGAACTTGTAGACTAGAACACAAATATGTTTCACATGCTGAGTTAAATACTAGCACGCAATGGGTAAGGTGTCTTAGTATTCAAAACGGGTAATCCTGTCTAATGGGTAGGTATAGATATAGATATACCTACTTGGCCAGTAATCACTGTTTTCCTGGCTTCTGCATTATGCACAGTCAGCAGGAGTAGGGCTGCCATCTCCAAATTCGCCGAGCCCGGACAATAATTTCAAAAACCCGGACAATTAGCGTAAATCGCACTTTTTCCCCAGACGTGTTCAAATACTCTAAATCAATAATGGCACTAAATAATTAAATTCAATGGGTTGTTTCCTCACATAAAAAGTGTCCGGGTTTTCCCCGGACACTTATTGAAAACCCCCCGGACGCACCCCGGACGGCCTCCAAACTAGGACAAATCCGGGGAAATCCGGACGGATGGCAGCCCTTAGCAGGAGCAACAGTTGACAGCTAGTCGTTAACATCGGTCATTTATAACACGGCTAAATTACGAACAATAATGGCAACTGGCTCAACAATCCGAGTTCGTGACTGTAAATTGATATCATTGATTTTAAAGATTTGCTATTATAATTATGTCTGAGTCTATTACATATTTAAAAAATCAGCTTTTGTATATAGGAAAAGTGTCAGTGGATTTAAAAGGTACTCTATAGAAACCTTTCGGCAAAGGTAGGTACCATTTGGCGACGAGAGTTTACGCGTTTATTGCTCGAATAGAATAATATTGAATCTGTAAAATAACGACGTAAGCACCGACCGCCAATGGTACCTTTACCAAAATGTTCAATAAAGTAAAATAGTTGAAACGCTCAAGTTATGGCTCTAAAGGATTAGAATTAGAGATGGGCCGACAAGGGTTTTTGCCGACTACACAATCGGCCGACTAATCGGTTTTCAAATTGCCGATTAATCGGCCGACTAATCGGCAATGCCGATCGTAGGTTTTAGCTAAGTTCGGGTGCAATCGAAAACCCTCGTTTCACTTCGTCCGCCGTGCCATTGTCTATCACGCGTTCATGACCAGCGCTGGCGTGTTTGAAAGCAAAAGGAAAACAAACACTATAACAAGATTTAGATATTCATAACATAACTAAGAAAGGGGTTAAACCTCCGCCAAGTTCTTATTTTCCTGTAGGTATTAAAGTGCCGAATATTCGGCATTTTTTGCCGACTAGTCGCCGACTAATCGCCGACTACAAATGATGCCGAATAGTCGGCTTTCCCGACTAGTCGGCGACTAGTCGGCCCATCTCTAATTAGAATAACTACAGGTTTCGTAAACATACGAAAACCCTCCAGCAAACACTGCAGTATATTTCAAAAGTTCGTATTTAACGATAATCTAGTTTTAGAATAATCCAGATAGAGTGGGGAGGAACGACCTGAAGTCTGACTGTTGATTGACGCGTCTGGTCGACTCAGTCCATTGAGAGTTTAGACAAATGTTATTGAAAGTATAACGACATTACTCATTTGTACGAGCTGAGTAAGAAGTTTATTTTGAAATTAGCCTCTGCCCGCGACTGTCCTCGTAGTCGTAGAATGTATTAAGCTGCCCCCTTTCCCGTACTAAATTCCTATCCATATTGCATCCCTTAGGCCGCTCTCACACCACACTGCTGCGGTTTCCGTATGCGGCGCCGGTGCGCGAGCTAGATAGCGCTCTGCATGTGTATAGCGCTGTCACGCTTGCATACCGCATGCAGTTGCGGCGCCAGTGTATTACGCGCCTTAGGCGATTATCACACTGGCGACGGATCCGCATGCGGCGCCGGTGTGCGAGCGAGATAGCGCTCTATGTGTGTATAGCGCTATCTCCCTCGCGCACCGCGGCCGCATGCGGATCCGCCGCCAGTGTGATAATCGCCTTAGGGAATTATTTCGGGACAACAACTACTAAACCTTTCCAGGCTATACATATAGGTACAGTCGCCATCAGATATATCGGAGCGGCCAAGGTGGTCACAAATATCTGAACAACGCCTCTATTGTCAAGGCGATAAAGTGCAGTATTTGCACGCCAAACATGATATGCCGATAATTTGCATATTTAGAAAAACTCGTTTTACTACGTTTTTTAGGGGTCAACCACCCAAGACGATAGCAAGCAAGTTTCTCATAATCTTTATTTATGGTCAGATAAAGGTTTATTTACACTGCGGTTTTCAATACATCACTACATCAGAAGAATGTTTATTCATAGCACGTGTACGTTTGTTTCAATAATATCAATCACGTGCTGTCAATGTTTTGACACTTTTGACTTTTAACTGCAGCAACAAATCACGTTGATGGAAAGCAAAAACGTTATAGAAGTTTGTCTCTTTCTCTGCAGATTGATTCAATGGAAATTTGCGTTGTAACGTTGAATTCTCTTGAAATGGGGTGTTAAGCTATTTTCAAGAGATATCATTTTCTGAAAGAGGTTTGGACTAAGAGCTGGCCACGTCAGATATAACACAATGATGAGAGTAGGATGAAAAACCAAGTCCAACGTGGGTCAATTCGGGTTGCACAGGGTGGTTCCATAACAAGTAGGGAGCTTAAGCACCGGGAGCCATCCGGTTGCCACGCGGACACTGAAACTACGTGTAGTTGCTTTAATTATACCTAACCAATTTAACGGCCTCCTAGCCAAGTTGGTAGTGACTCTGCCTATGAAGCAGGAGGTCCCGAGTTGGAATCCTGGTCAGGGCATTTATTTTTGTGCCTGAGTTATGGATGTTTTCTATGTATTTAAGTATTTATCTATATCTATCTATTATATATATCTTCGCCTAGTACCCACAACACAAGCCTTATTGAGCTTACCGTGGGACTAGGTTGATTTGTGTATTTTATTTCCATTATATTTATTTTATAAGTAAGTAAACATCGTTTTAAAACGCCCATTAAACCATTATCACTGTACAGCAGTCTGAGACAAAGTCGATAACATTTCAAATATTTATAAAACTAAAACGATTTTATTATCACCAATTGAGTTTGTCAATCGCAATGAAACGGGGCCACAAATTAAGACGGACGTATCTAAATACGGTGTATTTAAGTGAATAAAAGGGTTGGCTGTGTAGTGTCGACAATGCGTCTTTTTAGGAGCTGCTGGAGTTATTTTAGGGTTTTTAATCCTGTGGTCATGTCTGTCGCATGCCAAATGAGTTGTGGGCTAAGATTACCACTGAGTGGCAACCTGATAGCTCAGCTCAAATCGAGGATTCGGCAGACTCCGCCGACGGTGGCGAGACCAGACTTTTCTGAAAGTATGGCCAGCCAAACACTGCTCAAGATAGGGAGGAATGGAAAAAGTGGGGGGAGGCCTTTGCCCAGCAGTGGGACACTATAGGCTCACAATAATAATAATTAATCCTGTGGTATTATAAAAACCGCTTATCGAATTACGTAATAGGCCTGATTGTGTTATTCGGGTCTTTCAACTAAAGGTTGTAGGGATTTTAAGGAGTCTTAAGACTGAGCTCGAAACAGGAAATAATATACTTAATTCAGAAACCTTCCTTTCCGGAAATTGTTAAAAAAACTGAAATTACCCGCAAAAAGATAATTATATCTAACGATCAGCATTTACGTGAAATATGGTTGAGAAGTCTATTTAAAAGATCCTGGTGTAGCATTATAATCACTTGCCGAGCGTTGGTCGCACGGGAAAACCAGTATAACATGCACTCCGAATCATAACATCATCAGCTTCTTTGACCACGACGTGACTTTGATGTGAATTTAACAAAAGATTAAATAAATTTAATCAAAATTCTTAGTTTTAATTTTAGCTTTAATATTCATGTAAATCATGTATTTCGCTAAGATCCCCACGTCACAGGCTCAGCCTAGTGTGGGGATCACTGTATTGCCTCCCACTGTAAAACCAATATATGAAATAAATATATTTTGAATATTTTTTTTAAATTTTGAATTTATAAAATTTCACGCAATAATTAACTATATTGAAGGACCCGTTGGCATAAGAGTATTTTTTGTAATAAATAAATATAGTATAGTCGCCGTCAGATATATCGGAGCGGCCTAGGTGATCACAAATATCTGAACAACGCCTCTATTCTCCAGGCGATAAAGTGCATGTTCAGATTTTTGAATACCTTGACCTCTCCGATATACATACTGTACTGGAGCCTGGCATACTGTTAATTTATCAAAAAACTTGCCGATTTTCTTTCATATAGCTTTCGAGTAGAGCCCATCTTGATCATAAAAAGATAAGTAAGTCGGCTAATCTAAAGGACGTAGTTATGTGTTGAAAGGCGGAGCAAACATCTCCCAGATTAGCCGTAGTAGGTGTCCTAATTATAGATCACGTAAATGCTAAGTTTAGGGGTACCAAACGCCTATTGCATATCTCCACAGTGGAATCGGCACTGGTACGCTAACACGCTACACGTTTCACTGCGAAACAAGAGCGAATTTGTGTAGCGCGGCACCAAGGTGTAGATTGCGCATCGGAGATGTGCAAAGACCCTAATGGAGCCCACCCACTATCAGTTGGCCTGACGATATTGGCCTGTGAGTTGTTCGGAGCCGTCAAATTTTTGTTCTAACTGACAGGCCGATATCGTCAGGCGGATTGATAGTCGGTGGACCCCTTAAGGGTCTCAAGGTGCTTTTACGCTGGTTTTTATTGACTCGTATTATCGCTGTCGATCGCAAAACCAAAGATAATACTGGCCCTGCCTGCTTTTCACGCGGCGGAGCAAAAATACACGCGCCAACTTTTTTTCCCCCGGTTTCGCTTAAATACACTGTTCCCGTTTGTATGAATTGAAAAGGCTTTATAAATTAGGCTCTGCTGCCGCCATTTAAAGTTTAAAGTGGTAAGTTTTGTGGAATTTTGGATAGAATTTAAATTGGGCGGTTTGAAATATTATAATATCTTTAAATTCAAACAATTGTGCTTTTAGATTTATTAAACAAGGTAATGCATATTTATGTCTCGTTACTTCGTTTATTTCTTAGAATTTTAGATTGAATAAAATATTGTGCGGACGCGGACTGAGCCGTACCTACTGTTCTTGCATATTTATTGTTTAGTAGACAATTAGACGCTACCGCAGAAATATTTTCTTAGAATGCTTGCTAGTTAACAAACCTCTTCGCCCAGGTAATTTAGAATCGGTAAAATCAAACTTAACACGTTGTTCTATTTAACAAATAAATGATTCACCGATCCCACAGTAGCGGCCCAAATTAGAAATAGACTAAAAAGCACTGCCAAGATTTCCAGATAACCAGTTTAAATAATACCTGGCTACTAGACGGGTTATTTATGGACTATCGATTTCGGAACGTATGCAGACTAATCGGTCAATGATTAATGAAGCTTTGAGAACAATGAAGAAAAACGTGATCTATGCTACTTACAATAAGCTTTATTGTTGGTTATCGCTTTGGTCAGCAGAAGTACACATAGCCAGACCAGACGGTCCTTAAAAAGACGCTGAGCAGACCATCCTAGAAGTGGGATAGCGACCCGACACAGGCCATCCATGGTTGTCATTTTATCGCCTATCGCGTCATGCGTCACTTTCGCACTTAAGTACTTGTTAGAACGTGACAGCTGTGGTGACAGGCGATAAAAATCCGACCATATTAGGCTAGCAGAAGTCATAGCAGCAATGCAGACGCTCTAGACCCTGCCCCCATACAAAGAGGAGCTGTGTATGAAACACTACTACTACTACTACACATGTGTACCATCGGGTTCATAATTGAATGGCCAATTTATCAATGAATTCATTCATAAATTGCCCATGCATTTTTGAACCCGATGGTACATAGGGTGATCCTTACTTTTAATAATATCTACAGCAAAGCTGGGAAGTGCAGGTAGCTAAATATAGGCATTTTACATGCTTATAAGCAGGCTTGTAAGCGCGTTTGCTTATTATAATAAAAGGGTAATAAATGTTAAAAGCGCACCCGACCCGTTCTCCAAGCTAAAATCTTAATACTCGTCTGATGCCCCTCAACATTGTCTAGAATATGTATAATGTCTAAAGCTAGACTACCGACGGCACTGAAGCCTCCTCCAGACTTCGCGAGTATTTGCACTTGCTCCCGCTAAACGAATTTCCGTCCATTGCTTTTCCGCATATTAGTTTAGGTCCTCGGTATATTCAGTCATTAATTGTGTTTGATCAAGCTTGCATTTCGTTCTAGATTGGGAATGGGAAGTTTACTATTTAAAACGATTGAGGTTTTTTAATACTTAATTACTTAGGGTACACGGAAAAAAAGCTTCCGGGATGTTCTCAATCCAAGACATTATTATTTTCTTGAAAATATTTCCTCGTGACAAATATTTATTTCCTTTACCAAAAATATGATTCTTCGCTTAATAAAACCACGTTTTCTTAAAATAGAAATACAAAAATGTATTGTTTCAAGAGTATATTGAGTAAATAAGAGACATTGTACTTTAATCTAACAAGTATTATTTTAGGTAAAAGAAAACTAGAAAATCTGTAAGAATATATTCGCTTCGTTATATGTATTTAAAACTTTAATTTATTTTCGTTAAAGGAAATAAATGCTTGTCACGAGGAAATATTTTCAACATAATATAATAATGTCTTAGATTGAGAATATCCCGTAAGCTTTTTTTCCGTGTATGGTTACCCGTAATAACTTCTTGCGTAAAGAAGCACGCCTCCTGTCATTACACAAAAAGGTTTTACTAAGCGCGCTAACTGAGTGGCCGCGGATGCCGCGGCGATCGGCGACGCGTTTGGCGCAGCGTCCATAACAAATAAATACTAGCGTATGGTAGTGGCCCCAGTGACCGCTACTGAAATCCATTCGAAGCTTTACTTAACACTTCTGGTGCCGCTGAACGCTCCGCCAATAGCTAGGCCAATCGCGACTGGGGACTTCTCACAGAATGGACTAACTAGAAACCTTTTTTCGCCATGATAAAGGCTGTGATTCTGTGATACCTCTGGGACTATACCGCGTGAAACTTCGGTTGCCTCAGTTGCCTGGCAACCCGTTACTTTGATTCGGATTAGGTGAATGACCCAGTGTAATTGTACCCTTAGTAATTAATTACCTATTTTTACGTTTTATAGTTATAGTACAACAAAAATACAAACGTAAAACGTAACGTAACCAACGTTTTTTGCGAATCTATTAAGACCTAACCCCGCCTATTAACGTGAAGGATAAAAATACACTACAACAGCTTAAATACATTAAAAATAGTCAGAATCGGGTATTATGGTATGCGGTGGACGGATGAATCAGGGTGGAATGTCCGGATTTAGAATATTCCAGGGAATGAGAAACAATGCGGACAGGATGTTAAAATGCTTAAATATTTATGTTTGGGTATCGATTTGTGTTGGTTGTTGTTTGGTATTTATTTATTCGAAAAATTGCTAGCAGATATTATGCAAGTTAGTGTTCGCGGAAACTAATTTATGTAGTATTTAGTAGCAATTTAGAGATTATAGACGCCAATACATAATGTAGATGTAGTCATTCGGATATTTAGGGCCGGTTGCACCAAACCGTCTGTTAACGTCAACGTCATCGTTAAAAAAATCGTGTATGAAAACTTTGTCAGTTTTCAATGGGATGACAGCTCCGTCGCCATATTTAACGTTGATGAGTCCGTTAATTGTGCGTGGTGCATCCTACCCTTAGAATGCGTCAATAGATAGATAAAGGCAGCGATCAAATCTGCCTATAATATCTACTGTAAACCTTGTCTTGTATGTACAGTCGGCCAAAAATGTGGTCTACCACCCTTCGGTTGAGGTTCGTTTGAACGTCATGAGACAAGAAGGTCGTGCATGTTTTAAACTCCGTCAGAAAAGACAACCTTAGCGATTGTTAGATCTCGCAGAAACTTTTGTCAAAACTGGTAGACCACTTTCTTGGGCCACTGTAGCTAATAATTCAATCAAATAACAAAACGATAATGATTTCAATACATCGATAACTTTCAACAGCACCGATAAAAATTGCAAAAACCTCACTTATTCAAAAGATTTCATAAGAAAATGCACATCCCCGATAAGATAACGGGCCGCCGATAGTCGATACAAAATCGATTTGTCATCCGACACTGCTATTGTCCTTTATTTCTCCGCCTTGTTCCCAATCATCGCACGAGCGCGGGCGAGGAGAATAATCGGCCACCATCATCAGTGTATAACTTTTCTACATTTGTATGACTATATACTGTGACCAGCGTGGGAGAACTGCGTTACTTTTTCCTTAGTGTATATTTCAATTTATAACTGCCCATTTGGATAGCGGACTTAATTAAACTGGTTCATTTTGAACCTTTGACTCGCCTTCTGTATACTACTAGAATGAACCTCCCTGACCTTGTTTAAGGATTTTGCCTTGTTTTCATACAATAAGTTATTTTGAATGGGTTTGGTAATGGCGATATGGCAATATGCTTGCTAAGCAGTTTTCACCTTTCAGTTAACGTTGCTATTATATCCAGATAATACTTACTGTATAAATTCTTTGAAAGCAGGTATGTTAGGAATACTTTTATATTGATTATTTTTTATAATTTATTTTGTATATTGAATGTTTAAAATGATGCCTGGAGTTTGTTTGGACGATAACACACGGAGATTTAGCAGCGATATACAATACGTTTCGCATAAGGGTGACCAGATCTGATTTCCGGTTTTACGGGACAATGCGTTAAAAATACGGAATTCGAGGTTAAAATACAGGACAGGTGGCAATGTACTGTCCAGACTGTCCCGTATTGGTTTCGCCAAATTACGGGACAGTGAAAAATTCGTACCTGAAATACTGGACAACCCGTAAAATACGGGACATCTGGTCACCCTATTTCGCATGCCCCTGCTGCCCCTGCAGTCATGAGCGATCTACTTTAAGGAGTTATATACTCAGCGCAATTGCGAGGCAAAAATCGACTGCAATTTCGATACGTTACTGTCTACGTAGGTGCAACGAAATCAATCGATGGATCAAACACCGCATTGTATTGAAAATCGCATTTTTGTCCAACAGTTTTGTAGTCAACACGTGCCTGCTTGCAGTGCAGCTTTATGAGCAACTGTATTAAAAATACCAAACAGTTTCAGATCAAATAAGTCCCTTGAAAATTCTAAGTGTAGAAATATTTTATGTGTGCGGTTAAGAGTAATGGTAAACTTGCACTTAGACTGACCCACATTTGTGCTGGGTTAAGGCGGCAAGGCCCAGTTTCTGCTGTCGGTCTCACTTCAACTCAACACGTTGTTTCTCGGGTCTAATATTTTGTAGGAGCACGGAGGTTTGGACTATTCTTAATGATTGTGGTGTGAATTTTTGGAAATTTAACACACGGGTCACATTCAATTGGAATTTCTATACAAAGTTACCCGACTTCATTGTCATTAAGTAGAGTTGTGTCTTGTAAATATTACAAGCTGACTAGCAGTAAACTTAGTCTCATAATCAAGATTCTCCAGATACAACAATGACATTGATCTGCGTTTATAAGACTCAATCTGCCTCATTCAAAAGTTTTAATACAAAACCAGAAGGCCTACCGCGAAGTTCGAAAATCGACAAAACGATGGTCCCGTCTCTCTCGCTCTTGCATATACGAAAGAGAGTGATGGAAATATTCGATTCGATGAACGAAGTGCTTCGCGGTTATAGGCCTGACTTCTGTCAATTTAGTAGGTACCTAATCTGCCAAATACAACTTTTAGTTTAGAATGGGTAAAAATAGTGCAGCATTTTAATGCCTATCTAATGTATCAGAAGTCGACCGTACAGCCGTAGGCAACTTTAAGTACCTCATCAAGGTAGCAGAATTCGGTTTATGTAGTTGTATGGTAATGCACGATAAATGTTCCATCAAGTTTAGCTCAGGCTACTTATGATATGAGGTAGGGTAGCCGACGGCCTACTCTTGAAATAAAGAAAAACCGGCCAAGTGCGAGTCGGGCTCGCGCATGAAGGGTTCCGTACCATTATTTATAAAAACCAGCCGTAGCTAATATCGAATAAATTATTATCGCAAGGTCGTATCTGCCTAAGTACTTAGATTTTTGGAGATAACTCAAAAACGCCTAAACCGATAATGTTAAAATATTTAACGGTGTATCTCCTTGATTTTTTTCATAATATTTGGACTTACAGTTCAAAAGTTACGGGGGGGAAAACAATTTTTAAGACTACGGAGCGATTATTTCTGAAAATATCCACCTAATCAAAAAATGTTCAAAGAAACCTCAATGTTATTTTTAGAGACCTGTCGATTGATATGCATCATGATGTTGATATTCGAAAAAAAAAAATTTTGACAACTAGTTACATGTATGGAGTGCCCCCCTAAAAATATGTTTTTTAGCAATTTATCTACAAAAGTAAGTAGCTGCACACACAATACACTTTATGTGAAAATTTGATAATGATACGTCTTATAGTTTCCGAGTAAAATGGCTGTGACATACGGACGGACAGACAGACAGACAGATAGACATGACGAATCTAAAAGGGTTCCGTTTTTTGCCATTTGGCTACGGAACCCTAAAAAAGAGAGATTAGCAAAAATGGTTGAAATTAATGTGCCAATTTTTAGAGCGTTCTAAGAATATAAGAGGAATTATTCCTTACTCCCAGAACTAATGCTTCAATTTCAATTACATACATGCATATGTAAAATTGCAAACGACAATCATCTAACACCGAACCGACACAAGGTCGTACCTTCATACAAAACGTGCGTCAGTTAGAACCTTTGTATACTAAGCGTGGGGCTCCGGCATTTTGCTCCAAATGTCTTTATTAAGAGCAATTTGCGAACAGTCATTACCGAAGTGCTCGCATCACTAAATATAGCGTTTTATAATTGTACTAATGGATCGGAGATGAGAATTTTCTAATGATTTGATGATTTTTGCAAGCTTTTATTTAACCTATACAGGGTGTAACAAAAATATTGGTGATCCGTTTAAGGGCATAATTGGTATCGTATTGCGAGTAGGAAAAAGTAGGAGAAACATTTTTTGGTCGCAAAAAAAAAATTGTATTGGTCGCAAATAAAAAAAAATAGTCGTCCCAGCTGGCCAACCCTCCATACAAACCCAAAAAATTTTTCGCGAGAAAATTTTTTTTCTTAGTTTTTCACAATAAGAATACGATACCAATTATGCCCTTAAAAAGATCACCCCTATCACCAGTATTTTTGTTACACCTTGTGTACATACATACATACAATCACACCTATATCCCAAAAGGGGTAGACAGAGATCACGGATTTCCATTTGCTACGATCAATGCAGTGCACTTCTCGCCCCCTACCTAACCTATATTTCTTTATTAAATGCTCCATTTTGACCAACGGTTGACAAATAAGCCAGCCATGTTGAATTGGGAACCGTTGGTGATAATTCCACGTACAGTACAGTTTTTGGGGTTCCGTACCCATAGGGTAAAAACGGGACCTCTATTACTAAGACTCCGGTGTCCGTCCGTCTGTCCGTCTGTCACCAGGCTGTACATCACGAACCGTGATAGTTAGACAGCTGAAATTTGTAATTCTGTTGCCGCTATAACAACAAATAATAAAAAACAATAAAATTTATATTTAAGGGGGCTACAGCAAAGAGACATGTTTTTTTTTTGCCGTTTTTATAAATAATGGTACGGAACTCTTCGTGCGCGAGTCCGACTCGCACTTGGCCGGTGTTTTATACTCTTCTGTGTTGTAAATCGTTACTAAAATTAAAATGGATTCAGAACTCTTTCTTCTATACAAGGTGTTTTTTCAATAATTAGCCATATTGTGGAGGTGATCAGCTAAGTCATAATTCATAGTGAACAATTTTGTATGGGGCCCTACCACGAAATCCAAAAAAAAATATTTGGCGTCCCCATACAAAACGTCAACGTCTGATCGTTTTTTTTTCTGAGATTTCGGAGTTGGCCCCATAGTAAAGGTATTTAGTAGGTATGGCCTACGAAATTACCTCGCACAGTAGGTATGGCTAGTTATTGAAAATACACCCTGTATATAATATATGACTTGAGAGCGCTGGTAGTCTTGCGGTAAGACGTCCGACTCTCAATCCGGAGGTCTCGGGTTCAAACCCCGGCTCGTACCACTGAGTTTTTCGGAACTTATGTACGGAATATCATTTGATATTTACCAGTCGTTTTTCGGTGAGGGAAAACATCGTAAGGAAACCGGATCTAATCCCAAAAAGGCCTAGTTTTCCCTCTGGGTTGGAAGGTCAGATGGCAGTCGCTTTCGTAAAAACTGGTGTCTACGCCAATTCATGGGATTAGGTTGTCAAGCGGAACCGGGATAAAAACGCTAGGATGATGATGATATAATATATGACTTGTTTGATTGTAGTCAAATTTCCCAAGTATAAGATTTTATTTAGCCAGTTAGCAAAGCGATTCCGAGCTGGAATTTAGCACACTTTCGTTGCGTAATATTGCAATTATGTGGTTTGTGGTACCAACCGGCAAAGGTATGTTTACATTTGGATCTGAGACTAAACAGATCTTTGATGTTGACGTGTAATCTGACAAGCCTGTTGATGGAGGCAGAGAAACGGCCATAGAATAGATACATTAAAGCTACCTAACTCATTGAGATTGGGATGTAAGGGGGCCCACCGACTATCGGCCTGTCAGTTAGAACAAAAATTTGACAGCTATGAACAACTGACAGACCAATATCGTCGGGCCGACTGATAGTGGGTGGGCCCCATTAGAATATGTCTCGATTAGTAGGTAGTCTATGATAGGGGTTCCCGACCTTCTACTCTTTACGCCTCCTAGCGTTACGCTAATACAGTACGTCGCTCTAGGGTCATGGGGAGTCAAAACCGGGCACCGTCTCCGCCGCGGTACAGGCCTAGGCGATTATCACATTGGCGCCGCAACCGCATGCGTCGACGGTGTGCAAGCGTGACATCGCTATACACACGCAGAGCGCTATCTCGCTCGCGCACCGGCGCCGCATGCGGAAACCGCCGCAGTGCCCTCCTTTGGATCCCACTACGCCGCTGTCTATAATGATATTTATTGTATGTATAGTTGGCGATAAAAATCGGGATTTTTTGTTAGATCTATGGCAACAAGCTTGTGAAACTTCTACTCCCTTTAATACCATTTAATAGAAGTCAACGAACGAATAAGAAATATAAGCTATTAGGGATGTCAGTCATAAGCTAAGGCAAAACTTACCTGTGTAACAGTTATGTTTTGTAACAATAAGTCGCCAACTAACATCATAACGGCCGCAAAATCGTTCCCATGCATGAGTTTCCATGGAGCGTATACACTCGATAGACTTAATAAATAACCATTGTAGGATTATAAGGCTTGTTATTTGATTCACTTTCAATACATGCGATGTTTCGTGGTTATATTTATGCTGCTGATGCTTCGGAGTCTATTTTCACAACTATAGTGTCTTTGCAATACTGGTATCATTTCAATATTCTTATATACTTGGATTAGTTAGTTTTAGGCTATTTTAAGTACCTACATTTGACCAGCTCTTTTGTTAAGTTCTTTCACAGTTTTATTTAGCTTGACTCCGTATATTTGAATGTTTATTTAATTTTATTTATTTGTTTATGTCATTATGTGCATCAAGAGAGTGTGAGTAAGAGTTGTAAGTAAAATTTAGACCACTTCCCGGTGTCTGATTGAGCTGAAATTTGGTATACTTCCGTAGTTTACATGACAATGCTATGCTACCTACAGTCAGCAATAAAACTGTGCACCAAAAATTTTTTTGGGAGTCCGTCTTGGCCTGGAGATTTCGCATTTTCTCTTATAATCAAATTTCGTAATTCTACCGCATTATTTAATTTATTACATGTTACATCTTAAGGGACTCCGGTGGTTTCGATGTTATCTACAATGATCTGACCTTTCGACCCACAGGAAAATACGAAAGCTTGTCAAATAAGGTTTGGATTTATCAAGTGAGTGGGCTGCTTGACTTTTAGAAGTTCTCAAGTTACTAGAAACTAACAACTCCTATATAAAGCAGACCCAAGGCCTAAAATTCCCAATATTCAAAACAACACCTGCCTGCAAAAGTTACTAGAGGCACCCGATTACCTGAAGTGAATAAAGATTGTGATTTGCAGCTTGCGTAATCATCATCATCATCTCAGCCATAAGACGTCCACTGCTGAACATAGGCGTCCCCTTTGGACCTCCATAAGTATCTGTCGGAAGCGACTTGCATCCAGCGTCTTCCGGCGACCTTTATAAGGTCGTCTGTCCATCTTGTGAGTGGACGTCCTACGCTGCGTAATAAACGAATTCTTTTGATATTCGCAATGCATAACTTTGTATCCATTTTCCCGACCCGAAAACTTTGTTATGCCTCTGCTTAATCGGTCTAGTGTTCGTGTAAAAGTGGCACAGTAAAAACAAAAGTTTTCCCTCTGAATTATATTTTAGGATAAGCACTGCGAGTTAGGTGCGCTGAAGGTTTTCGGAAACGTGTCTAGAATTACGATCTAGAATCTACGGAGAAAGTTCGCGGTCATGACGTTTGCACAAATAGTTGATATTTTAAAAACTTGTATTCGTAGTTGGTGGGCAGTAAGTGTCGGAATTAGTTTTCCTTTGAAGAAAACGTAGTAGGAAAAGGAAGTAATTCTCACAAAGCCTGGTTTCTGTTCTAAGTTGAACATGGAAGGTTATTGTAGATTCGGTCTGCCTTATGATGTGTTATAAGTTATATCACTTATATCTTATATCTTGTACATATATATATTTTTGTGCTAAATCATAATATTAGAGCCGTTCTAATACTTAAACAGTGTAAGTTTGTTATTTAAAAATTGTTTTTGAAACAAAATGGAATGGTTTTAACTTTTTGACCGCCGTCGATAGGTACATGAGACGGGTTAGTAGCACGGGGTCTAATTAGCAACTCGTCTATGGGGGCAGCTCGTCCAAGACGCAGGTTGTCTAAATCTCAGCTCGTCTACATATCAACTTGCCTAAAAGCAACTGGTCTACACGATTTTTTAAGTAGCAGCTCGTCTAATTAGCTATTGGTCTATATAACTGAATAGTACTTGTCTCGCTAAATCCCTTAACCAGAAAATTCTCAAAATGTTGAATCCTCAACTTAACTAGACGGAGCCCCGCTTCGCGGGGCTCTTATTTCTGGGCGGTTTGCCCTTCGGGCATCTGAAGCTACTTAACGAACCTAACCTACCTACCTACGCTTTTTTCCCCAAAGTGTAATGTTTTCACGGATATCAAACTAAATCAATAGGTAGGTTAGGTTCGTTAGGTAGCTTCAGATGCCCGAAGGGCAAACCGCCCAGAAATAAGAGCCCCGCTGTCTAGTTAAGTTGACAATTCAACATTTTGAGAATTTTAGAATAGCTAATTAGACGAGCTGCTACTTAAAAAATCGTGTAGACCAGTTGCTTTTAGGCGAGTTGATATGTAGACAAGCTACAATTTAGACAACCTGCGTCTTAGACGAGTTGCCCCATAGACGAGTTGCTAATTAGACCCCGTGCTACTAATACTAACCCCATGAGACAAAGTGACAACGCGAATGACACCTTCATAAATTAAGACTGAGTTCAAAATAGAAAGTTTTTTTTTAATAGTAAGGCGGTTAAAAGGTTAAAGCATCGGAGTATACCAGCTTGCAATGATGAAGTATGACGCAATTTAAAAAAAAATGCTATTAAGAAGTCGCAAGTACAGTCACGTCTGAAAATATTTATACATCTAATGTGACAAAAAGTATGAAGCCACGCCTCTATTATTAAATAGGCTTAACGGCTTGGATACATATTTTAGTCACATTAAACGAATCCATATTTTCAGAAGTCAACGTACAAGAAATCGCTGGCGCGTTCTTAGTCTCAATTCAGGATTAACTACCATCATAAAAATGTCAAAGATCTTCCCTTCGTCTTTATCTTTCCACGCGAGTATGTAAATGCTCTTAAACAAATTAACTCTCCAACTCGCGGATTTCAACTGAATTCTCCCAAACTTCGAAGTTATATCCGAGTTATATAAAACATTGAGTGGGCCTCTACCTGCCTTTTATTTTTGCCGATAAATTATAAACGGAATTCAATTACGGAACCCCCGTCGTCCCGCAACCCGTATAAATATTTAACTTTTGCTGCTTTTAATTGTTGCATTGTACTGAAAATAACAAAAAGGCCTTTGATATGTATTATCGTTTCTTTTTAACAGTAGCTTGAAATAACACCAAATAGGACAAATTGCGCAACATTTTTTCTTTGTTTGGACAATCTTACACAAATCAACCTAGTCCCAAACTAAGTAAAGCTTGTACTATGGGTACTAGGCGACGATATACCTACTTATCGAACTCGCGGAGCGTAAGCGAAGTGAGTTCTTTACAAACCTGGCTATTGGGACGTCCCGGCATTTGGATGGCTTTTTGATTTCGATAGTTTATCTGACGATAACTTTATTAACGTTTTTCTGATCTTTATGAAATTTCTTGGGGCTGTAGCAGAGATACATAAAATTTGTAAGTTCGTATATGAGCAGGATCGATCAAGTGGTTACGGAGCTAGAAGGAGATAAAAAATCCTCCTTGGGGTCTTGTTATATTGGTCAACTCGTTTGCAAGTAAATCGCGAGTTCTCAGTTCGAGGCGGACTACTAGTATAGATAAATATACACTTAAATACATAGAAAACACCCACAACTCCAGAACAAATATTCGTTATAAACATACAAATAAATGCCCTTATATGGTTAAGTCAGATTATTTTGAATATGTTATACACCTATGAGGTTAAAAAGTCACACCAAAATTAGTTCCAACTGAAAGTTGTTTGTCTATCGTGAATGATTTGTCATAGACAAAGGGATGTTTTTTTTAAACGATTATAACGCCTTCTTACGCGCAATTGTGTCGGATAATTTCAAACTCGGATAAATCCATTCGACCCTCTCAGCAATTATCTACCCTATTACCTTTTCTTAGTACCATAATCGCATAATCTGACAGATGGATTTATCCGAGTTTGAAACTAAGCGACTCAATTCTAATTATAATACACCAGTACAGTCCGTGAGCTCTAAAAAGAACCTTCGGGTTTTGGAAAGAGACGTCGGGTATCAATCAACAGTGACACGTGATAAAGCAGAACAGCAATATAACCTTCGTATGTCATCGCCGATTCCCGAAGGTTCTTCTTAAAGCTCACGAACTGTACATTTGTTGTGTGTCCCGCAGATGGACGAAGGACTCGTCTCTTCCAAAACTCAATAGGAATATGGACTCGATAGCGCCTTTATTTTAAAGGAAACTTTACAATGGCAATTGGTTCATAAATTCATAATATATGTAGACTTGAACGCCTTTAATTATGATCGCAGGCTCCTTGCGGGTGAAGTTTGCATGTGAACAATAACTGACACTTGGGAGTTGCAATCGTGGCAAGTTTTGTGAATGGGAACGGGAGCTATGCGAGAAGCTGGGTTCTTAGTAGAATGAGGAGTGTTTGAATTATAGACTTTAAGACAACGGTTTGAGGGGTTTACTAAGTGCACGCGCATTTTACTAATAAAATGCTGCGATTCCAATGGTTGCCTGCCTTTTCGCCGAAAATTGTATTACCGAATTTCATTTGCCAACCAACTTTTTGCAGAAGTTTCATTTTGGCCGAATTTCATTTCCCAACATATTCCAACCTAACTTAACCCAACCTAGTAGGTAATTTTCGTTTCCCAACTATGAGGTAGGGAAATGAAATGGTTTCGAAATAATTATTTGGTAGAAGTCATTCGGCTAAATGAAACTTCTGCGAAAAGTTGGTTGGAAAGTGAAATTCGGCACTACAATTTTATTTTCGTCGAAAAGGCAGTTGACATTTACGTTAACGAGTAACGAATTTTCTATCTGTGCACCTCGTTTACACTAATATTGCTAGACTCAGGTACGCGATTATTACTCGTATAGGTACAGTCGCCATCAAATATATCGGAGCAGCCAGGGTAGTCAAAAATATCTGAACAAGCCCTTTATCGCCTTGAAGATAGAGGCGTTTTTCGGATATTTGTGACCACCTTAGCCGCTCCGATATATCTGATGGCGATTGTACAACAGAAGCCTGTGTAACCTTTCTATGTTTCTCAGAACCTAGTCCCAGCAAATCAATACAACACAGTCCGTCCATAAAAAGAATCCAATCAATAGCCTCACATTTTGTATTTTTAGCTAACACACCCAATGTCGATCTCGAATTTGCAAACCGGTTGTGTCCATTCGCGCAAAAGCCGGAAACGCTCACGTGATATATAGGTGACCCTCGTGTATTGCAATTTCATTTAAATTAGGTTAGGTCTCGGTTTGGGGTCACGTCACGTGTACGCCATTGTTGTTAGTGTTTTGTTCCCCCAAACGTCGAGGGGTATACAGGGTGGAAAGATAAGTCGGGCCCTGGGGGGAAACTACCTTAAAAAGGCGAGATAGTCTTTTATTTTTCCTAAAAAAGTAAAACTGCATTCATAGATTTTCATCTAATTTCCCCTTTTTTCCATACCAAAATTGGCAATATTTATGGCTTCTCTTGTGCCGTAAATTTGGTTGGTTTGGTATTAAGAAGTTTGTATTCTTGTTGGAAATAGGATCGATTGTCATCAATTGCCATAAAAATTGTTTTTGAAAATGAGTAGTTTTTTTTGTGAACTGTACATTTTCTCGAAAATTTGTAAATGCAGATATGTCTTATTATAAAAATAAAGTAATGTTTCCTTACAGTTAATTGAGCTATCACAATGTTTTAAGGTAGTTTTCCTCCAGGGCCCGACTTATCTTTCCACTCTGTATAGTATTAGTAACTCGGCTCCTATCATCCGGTTGACCCAAATTGAATCTTCAGTCATACGGAACAGGGATGAGATTTGCACGAGCTAAATGGAATGTCATGCGATCTTTGTCGCTCGTTTTCGTGTTCCAGTTTTGGATTAATTTACACGTTTTTTTGGTCGATCCGGTTCCGGGTTTGTTAACGGAGTTGGCGTTTTTATATTGGCTATTAGTCAAAAACGGGGAATACGAAACGTAGACGTGTCAAACACTTAATACGGTTGTAATCTAGAGGATGTAACAACAAAACCTGGTGATCCGTTTAAGGGCATAATTGGTATCGTATTATAAGAAAAAGCAGAAAAAATTTGTTTGGTCGCGAATTTTTTTTTAATGGGACACGTCATCTCAGCCAGCCAACCCTCCGTACAAAACCAAATTGTATTTTGTTTGTTTCTCATTCTAACAAACACTACTGGCGAAGTGACAGATAAGGACAAACTATTAATATGTTCAAATTAGGTTTAAAATACGTTTATGAATAAGCGGGTAAGACTGTTGACCCATGAGGGGAACACATGACCTTATAGGTTTTCACATTGATATCGTTTACATCGGCCACTACCAGAGATACAGTCAGTAACAGAAGTTTCTAAGCGGTTGAGGTGTTCAAAATAACCTTCACGCGCTCTTATTCTCTTAACAATAAAGTCGTGTCAAGCTCATTTTGATCACCTTACCCGCTTAACTACTTCTGCTGCTGACTGTACAGTCGCCATCAGATATATCGGAGCGGCCAAGGTGGTGACAAATATCTGTATAACGCCATTATAGTCAAGGCGATGAGGTGCATGATAGGATATTTTTGAGTACCCTGGCCGCTCCGACATATTTGATGGCTAATGTACTACAATACAATCGATCTGCAAGCCATGTCCAATGAAATCGAATCGCTGTTCCGTTTGGATGATTAGGAAGTTTCATCTCGGGACGATATTAGCCGCCAATGTCATATTCTTCGAACCGATATTGTTATTCAAATACGCAGTTTCAGCTAGCGAAACTTAAATATTATATAACAGAGGCCAATGAAAATGTATCACTTTATATGGCAATCCTACAGGTGTAGGTATCATATGGTATGGAAATACTATTAGGCACTAAGGTCAACTCGGCGAAGACCGTCCGTCAGTCGGCGAAGATCGGATAGTATCTAAACAATTACACCAAATCCTGCATTTTTTTTTACGAAATTATTCATGACTCAAGTGTTTATTACTCTTTGCTTCCTGTAATAAAAACTACTCGCACTTAATACAAATTTAATTTGTCAAAGTATCAATTTTTTTGCTCTTTGGTGTATAATTGAATCTCTAAGTCACAAGTGTATTCCTTACAGACAGTTATTGACCGGAAATCTGTTCCCATTATCGCCACTTACTGTCAATTGTTGATGCCTTGAGCCAGCCATAAAATTGTTGCTTATTGATCGATATTATTTTTAAATTGATATATGCGTCGCCTGTCAACGGGCGAGCTAATGACGCGATTTATCCATTAAATTACGTAGATAATTGTTATTAATTGAGCGTGTTTTAATTTGGGTGCTCAAATTGCTATTTTGATATAAAGGGCTATGTTATATAAGGCTTGTCTGAAGCGTTGTTAAAATACTGGTTTGTTTGGGAATACTTCGTAACATTTAATAATTAATTGGCGTGCTTAAAAGACAGAGGCACTTTGCTCTGATAACCGAAAAGTAATTGTTGAAAAGTTGTTCCGCCATGAAGTTGTTTAGAAAAAAAAGTAGGTAAGGGAGGCAATACAGAAATAGTTCTGTCTATAAATTATGATTTTAAACAAAAAAAGAACCGACTTCACTTAGGATCCGCTATTCCAAGAGGAAATGGCCGAGTTGCTTTAAAAAATAGTGAAATCACTATAGGTGTGCCTATAATAGTTGAAGAGTTCCCTCTCCCTTTCTCCAGGATCCCATCATCAGACCCCGACTTGGTGACAATGGGACCATCTAGGGGTTATACCCATTCAATAAAAATAAAAATTGAAAATCGGTTCACGATTCACGGAGATATCGAGTAACATACTCGTACATACAAAAAAAAATTGATTAAAAAAATTTCAGTCGAATTGAGAACTTCCTCCTTTTTTGAAGTCGGTTAAAAATAATGATTAATTTAGCGGCCACAGTAAACGAGTCCAGGCTAATAGGTAGGAAAAGCGGAAGCAAGGAGGTGGCCCCAAACTCTGTCCGATCATAATTAAAATTTGCATATAGTTAGTTTACGGCCTGAGAGTGAACCCGAGGGATGTGCATAATACGCTGCCAAGCGTAGTCTCGGTTAAAACGAATGGTTTAAAACCACTTTAAAACTATTCCGTTCTTTTATCATTAACTTTATTAATAGCTAGCATTGCTGAAGTTAGTTGGAAAAAGATAACTAAAGTAAAGTAAAGTAAAGTAATATTTATTAATCAAACAAAGTTTAACAGATCACCAGGTTGTCTGGTGCATTCCAAACTAGGCTGAAGCCTGTATCTTGGAATGCAACTCAGTCGAACTTGTTACTTACTTTCAGACTCATCATGATACCGTGAGGTTGACATTCCTATATGGCTTTATAACTCGAAATAACTATTATAGTTCATAATTAAACTAGGAGCCATATCAATATCATTTATATCATACACCGTGATTCAGAAAATTTTGACTTCGAGCAGTATATCCAGTCGGTGGGACACATTCTTTTTTCATTTATCGTTTTCAAACCCTTCTCTCTTAATAGCCCTTAACATTACTCGAACTGTGATACTTACGGGATGTTGTCATTGTTTCAGAAACGGGCCGGTGGAGGGCGCGTACGGTCCGCAGCACAGCCCCGTGTCGCGCTCGGACGCGTCCACGGAGGACGCGGAGCTGTCCGCTGCGCTCGCGCACCAGCACCATCTCGCCATGCAGGTATGAGGCCTCGGAACCTTGGATCTGCCGCTTCGAGTGGCACGATCAAAATGTATAGACTTGAATGAACGATTATTCATGTCACTATGAACTAGTTTTGGACGTCTGCGGTGATTGCTTGAGCGGAGAGACAAGCAATCACCCTGGGATTGGGATGCCCAATCGTGTGTTAGGTTAGGTGATTAGGTCAAGTGGTCTCCTGTTGATGTCGTCAGCGAATCACGTTTTATGGATCTTAATATAATGACTAATGTGACGCTGTACGCTGCGTGCGGCCTCAACCGAAGACTAGCCGTACCACTTACCGAACGCAGGCTATTCAAAAACCTCAATACTACTACGTACTTGTATATACGTACATCTTTGCGCAATGGAAAAAGTATTATAGCAAAGGTTAAATCCGTAGTACCTATGCTCTTAGTTAGCGATTAAAATAACAACATTTTTTTGGGAAACTTGGAAAGGAGTTAAATAAAAGTACACATCGCTATTTATACCTAGAAGGTTAAATGTGTAAGGCCGAAGCAAACAGAGAGGGAGCCCTCCGCAGCAAGAAAAACCTGCACTATACATAGCTGTTTATCCCTTAGAAAGGTTAGGTTTATATTCGAAAAGGAGGGAATATTCCCCCATTAGTCAGTGTTGATTCAAGCAACAATAAACTCATAACTTTAACGTCTCAGTAGACAAGATATTCAAGCTTCTCCCTTTTTGTCTGGCTGTACCTAAGATACAGTTCAAACTTGTGGCTCAAGCATAGTCAATGGGAGCATTATTCTATAGATGCCCGATAGCTATTCTCAAGTCCTCATTGAAGCTACTGACCGCACGGGCTGAGGAATTGTGCAGCGCTGGGGGATTGTTACGCCGAGCGCTTATGTTGGATAGAAGCGGTTTGAGGTTGAGATAGCTAAGACAATGTGGTAAGTTAGACTGTAACTAATCTATAGAACTTGATTGCGTCAATATTACAATATTTTGATCTGTGTTGGTCCACAAGTATTCTTTTATTTTCTTAGTAATAAGGTGTCGAGATAATTTTGAACACTTTTGTCTTCAAGTTTATTTCTGCTTGATGACTAAATAAATAAATTATTGTGCATTTTTTATTTTAGATGAATTTTAATGTTTGTAGTCCAAAAGTTTAAAACTAAACAAGTCTTTCAGATTTTACTTCATAAACACCACGTTGGCAAAAAACATACTAATGCCTGTAGAAGGCTGCTAATAATTGACAATCTAGAGATCTTGACTGACTATTAGAGCACTATACTTTATCTTTCCATTTTTCTTTCTTTAAACAACTCAGCTAATTAATCAGTTTTACGCAACCCACCGTCCGCTGCAGACGATGCAATCCAATCTCGTGAGCGAGATGTCAACGTCATTCCGCCAAGTGAAACCTTTCCTGGCGCCATTACTATTTTATTTCTCTTTTACGGCCAAGGGAAGTACTAAGGCCGGGAAATTTACTATGCCGCCAATAATGTCCCAGCCTACGGCGAAATAAATATATGGATAAAGTCAGTACAAATATGGCTTACAAAAACGGACCTGATATTCCCCTGACAGTTATCCCTTCACCCCCTTCCCCGGCTTTGAATATAAACCCAATAATCCCATACGCAATTTCCTGCTATTTAAAAAAAGTCGTGATTGGTCGATCGGAGTTTTAATTGGCTAAATAAAATCGGCCACACTTCAAATGGCTTGCTGTCATCATAGGTTATAATATTTATATGCCCCGGCTACGATGCCTTATTAACATCAGCAAAAATATGGGATTACTTTTCAAAGCTAGTACGATTTCCATGCTTATTACCGTTCACTAGTAAACAAGTACGAATTTAGAATGTATTGCTTGAGAATATGGTATACAATTGTATGATTTTCTAATGGACTAAGAGCTGGCCTCCGAAAATAACGAATCCCCACTAGTTAGTTTACCATACTATCCTTATTACTAGATCCAGGTATCTGGCAGCTATTCACCGGTGGAAAGCTGGGGAAAGGTTGGGTAATTTTAGACGCGCCTAGTCTGCCAAAGTATTATTTAATGAACTTTTTATACCTGACTTCACGTTAAGAAGCTCTTTCCTTAGTGCTTTTTGCTTAATTAGAAAAACGACACTGACATTTTAGCCTCGCCTTTAGGCAGCGTTAAAATTAGTGTCTCAAAATGAATAGTTAATAGGTATATCTTAACCGTTGTTCTCGGTGTCTAAAAGTAATCTGATCTCTTTAAAAACCTCCGTCATCTTGCATATTATGTTCTCCCATAGTTGTAATTCTATAGCACTCGTATACCTATACATACTTCGGACACCTCTCTCGACGCTCCTCTCATAGTTTGGAGAGAATTATCATGACGGGAAAAGTTGAAGCCCTCCCCCTGCAAGATGGTGTGCCCATATTATTGCACCAATGCAATTAAAACTGCACGAAGCCATGCGCGTAGCGACTAGCGAGGGATAGAAGCCTGTGGAGGAACCTGGCTTTCAACAGAAGGACATGATGTCACGATCCTCAGTTCTGAGGGAACGACTTATGATGATGAGCACTCGTATTAGTCTCCATAATAGTTGATTAGGAGTGATGGTGATGATGTGAGCGAGATACTGATATGCAAATATTTGGCTTTGTCCCGCAGCGGAGCGGCGAGCGGATCCGATATAAAGAAAGACCATTTCAGTAAATTAAATAGCAGCTTATCAACTAACCCCCTTATTCATAAACGTCTCTCAGACCTCAATTAGTTAATTTATGTTTTGTCCTTATCTGTCACTTTGAGATAGGTATAAAAATAAATGTTAGGAAGAGCTCTTCAAAAAATGTTTACTTTGTATAAGTACCGACTTTCTAAAACCATCTTAAAACTCTTTAAAATACGTAACTCACATAATTTGACAGTCATCATTAAATTTCGCAATACTCATACAGTTGCAAGCACACTCGTAATGAGTTGTTAGGTTGTTACATCTAAGCTTTCTTTTCGCATACTGCAGTTATACGTGTATAGTATGACACTCGTACGTACAGTCAGCAGAAGAACTGGCTAAGCTGGTAGGGTGTACAAAAATACCTACACACGCTCTTATTCCGTTAACAATAAAGTCGTGTCCAGCTCATTTTGAACACCCTACCCGCTTAGCTGCTTTTGCTGCTCACTGTACTTAGTGCGTTTAAGCATCGAGTAGGTTGATTGCTCTCCCGCCACTTATTCTTTATCTAATGAGTTAAACCATAGAGTAACATATATAATAGAGCAGTACAGTCTAAGAACTTTTTGAAGCTCATGATTGAAAGCGCCATCTACTCCAGAGTCCCCTAAAGGTAGCTCGTAAGTAGGAAAAAAGCTAGCTTAACTACGGTACGCTATTCGTCCCTAGATGTCGCTGCGACGCAATATAAAAATAGGAAGAAAAAATGACATTGCGTCGCAGCCACTGTGGATGTCTGTCTATATTATCTATAAGTCTCTGGTTAAACTAAATGTTATTTACGTTATTTTATATGCACATGTTTTGATGTGAGTATGAGTTATGATTGCCAATTAACTCGGTTTTACATAATTATAACGGTATTCGACTTTGAAGCGATGTTGTAGTGTTAATTCGAAACATGGCATTCGCAAAATAGTTTCTAACTTTGCAAATGCACTTCTGGTTCCCGTTGCATATAATGCTTCCCGTACCCAATTACGTAAAAAATAAATAGGTACTTTAGTTATTGTGCAACAAAACCTATAGATTTTCGTAACTTATTATTCCTTATCAGTACTTGGGTATGACGCACGCATCTTATAAGAAATGAAACAATTAAAACTCATTAGGAATTTGAACCGCGTACGTATAAAAGGCCTTGGTGTCCACTAGGTATGCTACTGTACACTTGTACAGTAGCCATCAAATATATCGGAGCGGCCAGGGTACTCAAAAGATGACAAAGACATGCAATTTATCTCCTTGACAATATAGACGTTGTTCAGATCAGACTGTACACTTGTGCAGTCAAAAGACAAAATAGCAACATTTCTAAAGAACGTAACAATTTTATTATCTATAGCCTAAGAGCAATTTGACATTGTCCGATCCGATATCAAATGTGGCCCAATGAGAAAGGCAACTGCTAGAGAGTGCCTTATGTAATTAAGCCCGCTTTTTTACGTAATTGTTTTCTTTCTAGTAATAGAGGT
Organism: Pammene fasciana; assembly: GCA_911728535.1. Lineage (NCBI taxonomy): Eukaryota > Metazoa > Arthropoda > Insecta > Lepidoptera > Tortricidae > Pammene > Pammene fasciana. The sequence continues at coordinate 7,035,720 of OU452295.1, forward strand.
TTGGTAATTTAATAGCAATGTCCAGATATGCACATATTTTATTTATTTTAAGTTCTGGTCCTATCCGACATCCGATATCCGATCGGTTAATATGAAAGCGCTTTAGCGCCAAAACCAACGTGCTAGTTTCCATCCATACTAATTGTATTGTTATTTGCAGGCTGGCGAGTACCAGGGCGTCGGCGCGGGCGTCGACCCTGACTACGGGCAGTACGTGTCCTCCCCGGGCGCCCACTACAACCACATGGGCCACCTGACCATGGCGCCCTCGCAGAAATATCCCCACGTGAGTACAGTACCCAGGCGTCGACCCTGACTACGGGCAGTACGTGTCTACCCCGAGCGCCCACTACAACCACATGAACCACCTGACCATGGCGCCCTCGCAGAAATATCCACACGTGAGTACAGTACCGCGGCATCGATCCGGACTATGGGCAGTACGTGTCCTCCCCGGGCGCCCACTACAACCACATGGGCCACCTGACCATGGCGCCCTCGCAGAAATATCCACATGTGCGTACAGTACAGTTCTATTGAGTTAATGAAGTTATGAGCTGCCTTAATTCATATATCCTTGTCTTGGGATTCTCAAGTATTGGGCCGCAGACTCACACACAATCACAGAATAAATAATAGTATTTCATACAGATTGGCCACGCTACGCCCCGCCCCGATCGGAGTTACATCGCGGTGTCCGATTGGTAGGGAACTAGTAGGCTAATCCGCCAGGTTGGTCGCGCGTCGATAAAAAGCAAAATGGCGGTGTTTTGTCAAACGTCATTTACGACAGCGAAACAGCGCCGCGCCCTAAGACGCACGCACACATTGACGCGTGTACAGATGTGCTGTGCATACGAAGGCGCGCAAGAGTTTTGTAGTATGGCGCGAACAGCACCTCGCGATCAACCACCGCTGTTCGTCTAAAACAGGTTAATACAAGTCTATACATTCTGATCCGGCCGCTCGGAGCGGCAGCAGGTATGGCTTGCAATACTTACGGCTCACTTATTTATACATATCGACGCTCTTGCATACATCGAAGTCAAAACGTCAAGTTAATGATTGAACTGTTCCATTTTCCCACAGGTGATGGATTCAGTGTCCGTATCCGGCGGCGGTACGTACGGCGCGACGGGGGGTCACTACGGCACGTACGGCCACTACGGAGCGACGGCGTACCCAGCGCAGCCGGCTTATATGGTGGAACCCCCGCCTAATGTTCCGCAGTACTTAGGCCAGGCGAGTGTGCACTTTATTTTGTACGGTTAGAGCATGTTTTACTACAACATTACGGATTAACGTTCCCAGCACCACCAGCCTACATGGTTGAGCCCAACGTGGAGCACTGCGTCGGCCGGTATGGTTTTGTATGGCAGCCCGCCAGTGGTAAGAATAAGAATAAGAAATATTTATTAGCACAAAAACTACAGTCGACCAAAAATGTGGTCTACCACCCTACGGTTGAGGTTCGTTTGAAAGTCATGAGACAACAGGGTCGTGCATGTTTTAAACTCCGTTGGAAATGTCAACCTTAGCGATCGTTAGATCTCGCAGAAACTTTTGTCAACTGGTAGACCACTTTCTTGGTCGACTGTACACCGCTCAGCTCAAGTACAGCGGCAAAAGTATGGCAAACTATATTTGGGCGCTTAGTATAAATTTAAATGTCCATTCTTTTGATAGGCATTGATTAGTGATTACTTAATTATCATGCGTTGTGTGTGAAAATCCACTATGGAGTTGTGTTATGGGGATATCTTGAACATGTTTATCTACACCCATATCATAAACCCTCCATGATGCGTTCAAAAACCGCACGTTATAACCACCATAAAAATAGATTGTTTCGTTAGTAGTTAGAACAAATGTCTTATCTGTAACGATGTTATTATTATCAAATAATAATCAAAAATTCGATATCATTATGAAAATCCGGGATGGGCCCCGCCGGCCGGCACGCGCCCCTCCGACCGCCGGCACAATCGAGTTGGCCATGGCGATGGCGGTGCAATCCGTGCAATGGCAGTCATTCAATCATCATTTCGGGTTTATAATATGAGTGTAGATAAAGCAGTGTATGCAACTGTACGTAATTAGGCCTTAAAACACTCGTGTGATCTTATTGTTAAACTCACTTCGTTCGTTTCATAAAACCGCACTCGTGTTTTAAGGACCCCTATTACGTCAGTTACATAAACTACTATTTTAATCTTGTAGTTATTCAACTATATCACGCTTTTATATGATTCTTGATTTGTTTACAGGAATATGTGGAAGGCGGCGGCAGTGCATCTCCTCGGAGCGCTTCGCCAGGCGCTTTACCTCCTCAACATAATATGCACCTACAACAAAGGTATGTAAAGTCTAATTTCGATTAGTTTCATAACTTTTTAGTTTTTTTACGGTAGTATAAACTCACATCTTCTAAACTTAACCGCCTACTTTATAAATTCCATTGTGTTACTTTCAGGTACGACTCAGCGTCGCTGGAACAAATCGGTCGCCATTACTGCGTGACGTCACCGCGCGGCGAGTACGCGGCCGACGCGTACGGCTACCAACACTACCCCACCGCGTACGACCCGAACCTACCGCCGCAGTTCAAAGTGAGCCTTATGTTATACGTGTTAGAGTTGTCTCTTGTCTGCTGGCTACCAACACTACCACTGCGTACGACCCGAACCTACCGCCGCAGTTCAAAGTGAGCCTTATGTTATACGTGTTAGAGTTGTCTCTTGTCTGCTGGCTACCAACACTACCACCGCGTACCACCCGAACCTACCGCCGCAGTTCAAAGTGAGCCTTATGTTATACGTGTTAGAGTTGTCTCTTGTCTGCTGGCTACCAACACTACCGCCGCGTACGACCCGAACCTACCGCCGCAGTTCAAAGTGAGCCTTATGTTATACGTGTTAGAGTTGTCTCTTGTCTGCTGGCTACCAACACTACCGCCGCGTACGACCCGAACCTACCGCCGCAGTTCAAAGTGAGCCTTATGTTATACGTGTTAGAGTTGTCTCTTGTCTGCTGGCTACCAACACTACCACTGCGTACGACCCGAACCTACCGCCGCAGTTCAAAGTGAGCCTTATGTTATACGTGTTAGAGTTGTCTCTTGTCTGCTGGCTACCAACACTACCGCCGCGTACGACCCGAACCTATCGCCGCAGTTCAAAGTGAGCCTTATGTTATACGTGTTAGAGTTGTCTCTTGTCTGCTGGCTACCAACACTACCACCGCGTACGACCCGAACCTACCGCCGCAGTTCAAAGTGAGCCTTATGTTATACGTGTTAGAGTTGTTTCTTGTCTGCTGGCTACCAACACTACCGCCGCGTACGACCCGAACCTACCGCCGCAGTTCAAAGTGAGCTTATGTCATACGTGTTAGAGTTGTCTCTTGTCTGCTGGCTACCAACACTAACATCGTGTACACTGTATAAATAGGGTTTCTCTTCAACCAACACTATTCTTGCTAACATGGAGAGTTTTAAAAAACATTAACATAATGCAGTTTTAAAGAGAATTCAATACTTTTATCAATGTACTTATTATTCGATACTAAAATGGAGTTGTATTTGCTTACAGGATTCGCAGAATGGATTAAGTTTAGGTAGTGCAGGCGGTCAATCAATGTATGGAGATGAAGAAGAATTACAGAAACAAATGGCCAACATGGCTTTAGGTAAGCAAACACTTCATTAAAGCTTTAAAAAAAAAACTGTATTGAAACTGTAATACATAACAACTATATAATAGTTAACATGAAACAATACATGAATTATTTTTAATGTTTTTTCACAAACTTTAAACCGACGCGTGGCGATCTTATAGGCGATTCTCACACTGGCGCCGCAACCGCATGCGGTGACGGTGTGCAAGCGAGACAGCGCTATTCACACGCAGAGCGCTATCTAGCTCGTGCACCGGCGCCGCATGCGGAAATCGCAGCAGTGTGAAAGCCGCCATATATGTATGATAAAAGTGGAAAAAGATGCTGCATTCAGAATTGCTTCCTGTGTTGTATTTTTGTGGCGATGTAAAAATTCCCTTCTATTTCTCATAAGTATTGTATAACTTTTTCAGTTCACGGCGGCGTCGGGCGCGAAGATGGCGGCGGTCTCCAATGGCGGGATCCGAACCTTCCAGAAGTCATCGGCTTCTTAAACTCACCCTCGGACGTCGTGAAAGCCAACGCGGCGGCCTACCTCCAACATCTCACATATATGGACGACCCTAATAAACAAAAGACGAGGAGTTTAGGTAATGTGCTCTATTACTTAGTGATTAAGGTTGTTATTAGCTTTTTACTGTTCGACGTCAGCGGCTTTCGAAGTACGCTTCCCGCCATTCTATAACGTTTTACTTATATGGCGACCCTGACAAACGGCTAAGAGTTTCGGTAAGTATTGATCATGATTTCTTAACCCTTTATAAGGCACAAGAGTGTCAGAAATTAGGCAAAATTTAACGCTATCACTTTGAGATGAAGTGCAAATAATTGTTGGAAATATATTCCCCCTGCCTTAAAGAACCTATTACGAAAATTATGTTAGTTTATTTTAAGAATGTCTTTCAGTCTTCAGTGCTGTTTAAGATCAAGAACCGTTTATCTTTTTTATTTACCCGTAATTTTGTTATTTTTCAGGCGGAATCCCACCATTAGTCCGGCTAGTGTCCCACGAGAACCCAGAAGTGTGTCGCAACGCGTGCGGCGCGCTAAGAAACTTATCGTACGGCCGGCAGAATGACGAGAACAAGCGCGCCATAAGGGACGCGGGCGGCATTCCTGCGCTCATGGCGTTGCTATGTCGAGCTACTGATATGGAGGTACGCTTGGACTTCATCAGTCTTTTCAACCGACTTCAAGATTTCAAAGGAAGTGGATCTCAATTCGTCGAGATCTTTTTTTTAATTAAGGTGGTTCCACTTGGATGTCCTGCCGCTTAGCGGCCAAAAGATGGCGCCTGTTTGGAATTTCTGTGGGATTCCCAATTTTCCTCAAAAGTCCGACGTTTTTTATAACATGTTTTGATATTGGCGCAAATCGCAAAAATCCTATTTTATAACACGAGATCCTTTGCGTTCAACAATGTTTCATTCAAACAAACATGTGTAAAAACTGCGATAAATTGCGATTTCCCGTATTCACGCATACTCACGCATGTACTGTCAGTGACAAGTGTCAACAACTACACATATGGAAACTAGATGGCGTACTGCTTGCAGCACCTAAGATTATTTTTATAGCTGAAAAAATATTTCAAATCATGATTTCAGGCATTGACAGATAACTGAAAAGTAACTGTTATTTTCAGTTCAACCACGTGATGTGGCTATAGCACAGGCGCATTTTGTTTTGTATACATTGGAAAACTAACAACCAGGGTTCAAACCCCGGCGACAGCGTACTTTTTGTTTTTTTTATTTGTAGATATTATATTTATAAGACAATCTTACCTTTTCAGATATTTTATTTTTTACTGGTTATATCTACAAAACTATTTATTCTATTTATATTCTGAACAGTTCAAAGTATTCAAAGAAAACGCAGGAAACGTTTTTACTAGTTCAATTTGACCCACTCCCGGTTTCCGAATAGGTATATGTAGGTATATCTCGTGACAATGCAATTTTATGATTACATGGATGATGTTGATGACCTAGAAGATGGTCATAGGAACACTGAAACTCCATCGAGTTTGAGCTGGTTTGATTCATCTTGGTGAGCAGTTAGGGATTGTACTTAGAAAAGTCAGTAAGCGATTAAAGCTCGTCTCAAAAAACATTTTTTTGAAAAATAAAACTTGTTGACTTAGTAAGGTCCCAGGCTATACGGCTCCAGTCAAACGTCCGGGAGGTATTCAGTCCGGATGCCTGTAAATAGCAATTTTATATGTGATGATGATGACTTTTCTTTAAAAGTGCGTGATTGGAAAGCAATGAAGGTAAATGCGATTGCTTACATTATTTTATTTCTCTACTAACACTGAGCGTAGTAGTTTATACATATATGTATGATACATGCACCTTCAGGTCACCTGATTTAGTAACCGTTTCCGGCAACCTGACGCGGAAACCGAATGTTTGCCTTTAGCCTAGTACGTACGGTACAGTCGCCATCAAATATATCGGAACGGCCAAGGTGGTCAGAAATACCTGAACATCGCCTCTGTTGTCAAGGCGATAGAGTGCATGTTCAGATATATAATAAATGTTGGTTTCTTCCTTCTTTTTGGTTACAATTACTCAGAATCGTATAACATATATATGTCATTAGGTTTGCTTCAGAAATTTCATGATATGCAATATAGGTAGGTACATCGACGTCAAAGATATGTTTACTTTACACTTTTATTCCCCTTACCCCTTTGTTAGAAAGTTCTAGTGTACTTAGACATATCTTTGACGTCGACTGTACCTGTCATTCAACCAATTGATTCCTAGGTCACTAAATGGGGGCCCACGGGGCACACCGACTATCAGTCCGTCTGACGATATGGGCCTGTAAGAACAAAAATTTTACAGCTCCGAACAACTGACAGGCCAATATCGTCAGGCCGACTGATAGTGGGTGGGCCCCATAAAACCTTGTTATAAACGCTTTACTAGTGCATAGTCACATTTATACGCGTCCACGGCCCAACTGTCATTTTATTTTACGATAAGGTTCTACAGTGGCCTAGGAATCGAATAGATTTTCTGTACAGTCGCCATCAAATATATCGGAGCGGCCAGGGTACTCAAAAAGATCCGAATATGCACTTTATCGCCTTACCAATAGAGGCGCTGTTCAGATATTTGTGACCACCTGGGCCGCTCCGATATATCTGATGGCGACTGTACATACAAAATAAAATATATTATATATATTATATTTATACATGTGCCTTTAAAAATTGAGGAGTTTCCTCAATTCCTCATAGGCCCCATCATCAGAACAGCGCCAGATTAATATGGAACCACAAAGGAGGTAATTCCTTTCAAACAAAAAAGAATTGCTCAAATCGGACTACGGGTCTCGGAGTAATCGCTAAAAATCCTACATTTAAAAATATCATAATTATCACCATGAAAATCGCCATCATCAGGTCCACTCCATCAATTGGTGGTTTTCGAGAGGAAATGGTAGAGTTGCTTAAGATAACACCCAAACAACCATACATGTGTCTTTAAAAATTGGGAGTTCCCTCAATTCCTCATGGATCCCATCATCAGAACAGCACCAGATTAATACAGGACCGAATCGGAGGCTTTTAAACAAAAAAAAAATGCTCAATTCGGACCACGGGTCGCCGAGTAATCGGTGAACATATAATTAGAAATATAGAACCGACTTCACTTAGGTAGGCTCTGCTTTTTCAAGTTCCCGAGTTGCTATAAAAATACTGAAATCACTACAGGTGTGCCTATAATAGTTGAAGAGTTCGGGGAAGAGATCCGGACCTGGTGACAATGGGACTAACTGTGAAGTGTAATCTTTCAAACAAAAAAAAGGTTTTTCCAAATCGGTCTAGCCGTCTTCAAATAATCGGTGAATATACATAGTAAAAAAACAAAGATCCCGATGAATTGAGAATCTCCTCCTTCGTAATCCTGAAGTCGGCTGAAAAAAGAACCGACTTTACTTTAGGATCCGCTTTTACCCTTACTTTTTTGATAGATCTATTCAACGATACCGCACACGACGGAGTTGACGAAAAACAAATTTACCCCTACTTCATGTGTACGGGAGGTACCCTAATTAAAAAAAAACTAGTTTTTATTCTACCACTTTCTCGGCGTAATTAATGCACATACTCAAACCAAATTTCAGATCTCTAGTGCTAACGATCACTGAGCTAAGCCGCGGACAGACAGACGGATATGGCGAAACTTATAAAATAAATGATAACCTCGACTCTGACGGATGCGACCTCGCTAAGGCACTGGTCCCACCGCGAGCTAGTAAGCTATGAGCTATCGGCTATAAACACGAACAAAAGATAAGCACTCCCGTGTAAATAAAAGAGACACGGCGATATTTATAGCTCACCGCTGGGCGAGTAACTATAAATGTGGCCGTGTCTCTTTTATTTACACGGGAGTGCTTATCTTTTGTTCGTGTTTATAGCCGATAGCTCATAGCTTACTAGCTCGCGGTGGGACCAGTGCCTAAGCCCCAAATTCAAAATTGAAATGTATTTAGTATCCTAGTATTCTATCTAATACTTAGCCAGATAGAGTATGAAAACAATTAATTTCTTACTTTTGCTATGTCAAATGACAAACGAGCACGCGGTGTTGTAGAGGTCGAATACCTAGGTATTCCATATGATACCCAATAAGGGACACTGCATGTAACTAGTCGACAAAGCCCCTATGTTAGAAGCCTCTTTATAAAATCTATATACACCGTGTTTTTTTTTATTTCCTTTAATTTCACGACATGGTTATGTACGATTAAGAAAACGAATTGGCATAATTAGTTTTAATAAAAGTTTTTTTTTCTTTTTTTTTAGTAGGTACTTTGAGTAGAATTGTTATATCAGTCACTAATGTAACTAGGGTATTATGATTAACTCAACCAAATAATTTAAAATTATAACATGTCAATGTAATTTCGAATATTACACACAACGACGCAACACACAAGTGAATCATTTATTACGGTATCTCAGACTATAAAAACAATTTATGTAGGTTTGAGCAAAGCGAAAGGCAAACATTAACTATTGATTATCTTAGAACTGGACACTGGTATCTTTAACAAATATACTTAATGTAAGCAAATTAAAAAAAAAACACGGTGTATACAATACACTCACCAACTTCAAGAAAGGAGTTACTCGTTCTTGAAGCAAACATACGTTCATCTCGTTCATTCGCTGGTTGCCTTGTGGTGACTTTATTGGAAAATTTAATAGTTTGGTTGAAAAGTCTATTAATCGACCAAGAACTTCTAAAACAATATGGGTAAATTGATCGGACATTTGATACTTACTCAGCACTAGTTAAACAAGTTGACTGGTTTTGCTGTCGTATATCTGAAAGTTCTGGTGCGTGTGTAATTTCCATTGAGATTTTACGCCAAGCATATTCTGTTCTACTGAAATAATTATAGTCATTTTTAGAGTAACCTAAAGCCATGATATTTAAATCTAATTTTAAACAAAAAAAGAACCGACTTCACTTATATGATCCGCTATTCCAAGAGGAAGTGGCCAAGTTGCTGTAAAAAAAATAAAAATTCAGTCGAATTGAGAACCTCCTCCTTTCTTGAAGTCGGTTAATAATAAATAGTCTGTACTCAGAGTGCTTGTCAGGACAATTCCAATAACACCAATCACCACTTGATTACGTTGTTTTGTTACGTAGGGTACTTTCCGATTCCATCATCAGACCAGTTTAATGGTACCATATTCAATAGCACCATGTACATTTGCTTCCTCCTATTAATTTGACTATCCGAATTGGCACATCTAATCGCTACCTTCGAAATACTTGCCGTTGATGAGTTCTGGAGGCCAGTGGTTTCCATCATCAGTTCCTTTCACCAAATCCTACCTTCTGAATGCAAATTATTGACTAAATGAATAAATTACCAAAAGCGACATACATGTACCTATAACATTTGAAGAGTTCCCTCGATTTCGCCAAGATCTCATCATCAGACCCCGACTTGGTGCCAACGGGACCATCTCGGGGTTATACCCGTTCAGTAAAAAAAATATATTTGAAAATCGGTTCACGATTCACGGAGATATCGAGTAACATACATACAAAAAAATAATGATAATAAAAAAAAATTCAGTCGAATTGAGAACCTCCTCCTTTTTTGAAGTCGGTTAAAAATAAAATAAAAAATCTGTCGAATTGAGAACCTCCTCCTTTTTTGAAGTCGGTTAAAAATAATACCTACAAAAAACCATCGATAACAACCTGTATTAAGCAAAATATTCAATTATAATATTGGTTGAAACCGTTGGCTACACATCAGTACAACTTTTTATATTCTACCAGATGATGATTTCAATTGACTGAAGTAGGTAAGGAAACGCAAGCTAACTTGTCTCCGTTTCAACTCGGACAAATAGGATTTCTTAGGTCTGTCGCGTCTATCCGCCTTTTCTTCTTTACAGTACCTACACATATTCATTGTCGTAAAATTTTGTGAACGATTTCGATAACTAATTTAAATATTGCTTGTAATTAGGTACTATTTCAATTATATCCAAATGACACATAGGCATCTATCAAACTCGAAAAGTAATAGACAATTTATAAAGATTTTCTGGCAGCTGCTTAACAGGCCGTCGTTTGACTGAATGTTTGCATGTCAGGTCGCCGAATACGGTTGCCTGAAGGCGCATTTCTCATACTAAATGCCAGTTCCCCGTACATGTACGGTTTTTGTTCATGTAGGATTTACTTCCATCTATTGAGCATTTTTGGCACTACTGCGACACGTCACCGTGTAATGAAGCAAGCAAGTGACATCTTTTAGAGCTAAAGATTAAACTAACTGTCAATGGTTGTCAATTGCGGAGGCCATATTGCCTTACACCTATGCTATAAAAGTCACTCACACAAACAAAGCGCAAGCAAAATTTTATCATATTTTAAATATAATTTTCTTTAATATCATTGCTTTTCTTTATATTTTTATCGCATACGCGCAATCTAGAGAACACGTACTACCTATATACCAAGGGTTACATTGTGGAGAGTCTATATATTACGAGAATACATGTCAAGAAAGTTGTATGAAAAGCGAACAAGTAGAACCACCTTAATGTTCGTCTTGGAAAAATAATAAGTAAGGAAGTCCGCTCAAAACCTGCACCGAAACAGTGGTGCCAAATGGGGTGGAGCTAATCATCGTGGTGCCTTAACGTCATGTCAAACGTTTTGAAATTTTCATAAGCTAATAGGGCACTGAATTTCTAAGAGGATTTTTTGCACTTGAATGCTAAAGAAAAATACAATATCTATCTGATTTGTAGTAAAACGAGTATACTTTGTGTTTGAAATCACTGTTTTATTTCATAAACTGTTTAGACTTTTATTTATACTCTCTATGATCAATTGAAATTTACGTAGAGCTGCACCCGCTCTACCTGCCTCAAAAATTAAAGTCTTAGCTTAATACGATAATATTTTATTTAAAATAAAAGTGTATTTTTTTCACAGGTGAAAGAGTTAGTGACCGGTGTAATATGGAACATGTCATCATGCGAAGACCTAAAGCAGTCTATAATAGACGATGCGGCTCAAGTTATCGTCAACAAAGTCATCATTCCACATTCCGGTTGGCATCCGACCAACCCTGGCGATACTTATTGGTCGACGGGTAAGTGCGGTAAAAAAAATATCGCTTGATTTTCTTAAGAAAAGGCGTTGTATCAGGACCCTCTTTTCTGTGCCACTTTTGTGTGTTAACATGGTTAATTGTATGTACTAATTTAGTACAATGAGTCCTCCACAATTTTACAATACAATCGAGAATAGGGAATACTGGAGAGAATATAAGGGTTTCCATCACGAATTATCGAACTGATCACTGTTATATATGGCGGTGTAGCTGTCATCCCATAGAAAACTGTATTTTTTTGAATACAAGCAAATTTTAACGACGGCCATTCTGACAGACAGGCAGACAGACAGTTTCCTTTCTCTATTCCTTTCTAACGAAAACTTAGCAACAACGGCATTTTTCAATAGATTTCTATTAGTTCAAGCCCATCAATAAATACGATCGGAATCTTATTACGTTTTACAATTTTTACTAAAGGTGTTTTATTTGTGCAGTATTCCGAAACGCATCTGGCGTCCTCCGGAATGCGTCATCAGCCGGCGAGTACGCGCGCCGCCGCCTGCGCTGCCTCGGCGGTCTGGCCGAGGCCTTACTCCACGCTGTCCGGGCCGCCATACAGTGCAACGCCATCGGCACCAAGATAGTCGAGAACTGCGTCTGCGTACTGCGCAACTTGTCGTACAGGTATCACAGTAACTTGTTATACAGGTACCACAGTAACTTGTCATTCAGGTAGCACAGTCATATTGTCTGGCAGAGGCCTTACTCCACGCTGTCAGGGCCGCCATACAGTGCAACGCCATTGGCATCAAGATAGTCGAGAACTGTGTCTGCGTGCTACGCAACTTGTCATTCTTTTGGCATTCTTTGGCACTGTAGTACCTATGTACTACAGTCAATGCCAAAAGACGGTCGGAATAGGCTTTCTCGCTTTTACATTAAAAAAACTAGGTAGCCTGTTTCCCGTCCGGGCTCAGTTTGTGGTCCACCTGACTAAGCCGGTACAAATATATGGGAAAAGCTTGAATATAAATGTATGGACGGGAAACTGACCTATTATAATGTTTAACACACAAATCTGTCAATAAACTGCTGTGTACTGTATGACCAAACGGCCAAGAAAAAGAATACTAGCTCTAGGTGCAATAATACAAGGTTCGCTGCTCGCTTGCCCAACAGTTTAGAACCCATAAAACCATTAAATAGAAAAGAAACTAGTATGTTTAACTATATTTATTTTTATATTTTACTCGAATGTTCGTTGAAACAAAATGTAATTACTTATTTATAGGTGTCAAGAAATTGAAGATCCCTTATACGATACTAGAGCACCGCCTACCCAGTCATCAGGCCAAGCGAGGATACAAGCTAGCGCTTCCAAAGGTATGTTATTTATTACCTATAATATCGTTAGACAGTTTGCAGTGCTTTTGATTGCTTATTTCAGATTACATCAGTACTTTTAACAAGTATAGCGTAACGTAAAAAAACCTACCATGTCGTTGGTTATTAATAAGGTTGACTTGTAATTAAATATATAGCCTTCATGTAATAATGACTACTGAAAATAATTACTCTTTTACTTGAAATCTGCTAAAAATATAACTGAAATATTTATCCTGGTCACGGCACCAAATTGTAACGATCTTGATTTTATTAACTTTAGAGTATTTAGCTCATAAGTATAAGTTTTAATAAAATCTGATTAGACATTGATATTCAAACGAATAATTTCTTCTAGGTGAGAACTTAGGCTGTTTCGGCGGCAGTAAAAAGAAGAAGGAAGGTTCGTCATCCTCTAACTCCACGAGTCCACTCGGCAAGAGCGATCCCGACTCGCAGCCTTTGGGCGACACCACGTCTAACACACAGCTCGGATATAGTGTGCCTAAGGGCACTGAAATGCTTTGGTCACCTGAGGTAAGTACGACCTTTTCTATACATACACATACATACATACATACATACATACAATCACGCCTATAATATCCTAAAAGGGGTAGGCAGAGATCACGGATTTCCATTTGCTACGATCAATGCAGCAAAACGGCTCTCCGTGAGCCGCTTTCCGCCTTTCTGAAATACTCTAAAAGCACTTGGGATTTCGAGGTTACTCCCATAATAAAAGTTGTTTAGTATGGTTTACCTAATCACCTCGCTATATCTGACTGGTAATTAAAATTTCACTCTGTAGAGTATGAATTTGATATGCTGTTCGGAGAATATTATGTTTTTAATTAACAACACACAAATCTGTATATGCGTTTATCCCCACTGAAATGTATGTTTGTTCTAGGTGGTACCATTATATATGGCGTTGTTGCAAACGTGTTCGAACCCAGAAACGTTGGAGGCCGCCGCCGGCGCCTTGCAGAACCTCGCGGCTTGCTACTGGCAACCTTCCATTGACATTCGGGCAGCTGTTAGGAAAGAAAAGGGTAAGATTTCACTCACGTTCCAAATTTTGTGATTTATATTCAAATTGAATTGAAAACTCACAGATAAGATTAATCCGCAAGTTGTGACGTCACATCTTGCATTTTTCTTGCTGAATTCCAACTAGCTTAATATTTTGACATGTCGTTATACGTGTTCCTTTCTGACACGGAATTATAACATTTTACGTGTGCATTTTTTATTTATTATTTTATTCGGATTTTTATGTGGCATTTCCTAAGGAATTTTCTGAAAGTATGTTCTCCGTAGGAACGTGCCATGTATTTTTTTAAATCTCAGTAGGAGTATTACAAAATTTCCATAAGTGGTAGCTATCCCTAAAACTTGTTAAACATAAAAAAGAGTCATTATCTTTAATGCGAAATAATCAAGGGGTGTCCCGCAAAATTTAAAAAATAGTGCAATAAGGACCATCCTAAAATTATATTTTTGTTACTCTATATCTGCCTCTGCCATGAGAAATGTTAGTCCAATATAAATAACCTAATTATATTCCTCAGGTCTACCAATACTAGTGGAGTTACTCCGAATGGAAGTGGACCGCGTAGTATGCGCGGTGGCCACGGCACTGCGAAACTTGGCGATCGATCAGCGCAATAAAGAGCTCATCGGGAAATATGCCATGCGGGATTTGGTCCAGAAACTACCGAGTGGGAACCAACAACATGACCAGGTGAGAATCACAAGGCAAAGGCCTCGTCACTTCCGTCATTTGTCACGGCTTAGTGCCAGTGCTTGAAATACCGGTATTTTCCGGAACCGGTATCGTGGCTTTGATACGAGATCCAGTAAAAGACTTGGTACCGGTTCCGAGATACCGGTATACAGACTTGGGAGAGGGGGTAGGAAGGGTGTCGGGGGGTAAACACTACTGTGTACCACTACTCCCACTACTAGGCAAAGGCCTCCCCGCCTTTTCTCCATATGACCTTGTTGGTTGAACTTAAGACCAATTATTACAGAATGTGCCCTGTAATCCCGCCATCTCGTTTTTCGTTTGTCTCTGCCGCTGTAGCCATCCTGTGATGTCTCTGGCACCCACTTGTTAGTAAATTGAGTCCATCGTTCCGAATGCAGGCGGTAAACATGTCCTGGTCCAAAATTATTTTTGGCTTTGCGTCTTTTAACACTATAATCAATCTTCCAGCAGGGCACATCAGATGACACGATTGCGGCGGTGTTGGCTACACTGAACGAGGTGATCAAGAAAAGCGGAGAGTTCAGCCGGTCCCTGCTGGAAGCTGGTGGCGTGGAGCGACTCCTCAACTTGACGAAGCAGCGTCACCGGCATACGCCGAGGGTGCTGAAGTTTGCAGGTAATGACGTGTTATTATACAGATTTAATAGGTACAGTGGGCCAAGAAAGTGGTCTACCAGTTTTGACAAGTTTCTGCGAGATCTAACGATCGCTAAGAACTTTTCTAACGGAGTGTAAAAGTTTGTTTTCTAATGAAGTTCAAACGAACCTCAACCGTAGGGTGGTAGACCACATTTTTGGCCGACTGTACAACGAAATGCCATTGAGTTACGGTCTAAGGCAACTACACCGACTTTGCTAGTGTCAAAATGTTAGAACAGTTTTTTGTTTCGAACATAAAAGTAACTAGATATCTGTGAAAATAAAGCAAAAAGTTGTTTTATACGGGGTCTCTTTTCGTCAACAAACTGCATTCTTTTAGAGCTCTCTGGCGAACTCACATACCGTCAGGAACACAAGGAGTAGGATCGAGTGCTATGTAACTATGGTTTTCTGTAAGGTACTTCCTTTTGCAGTACCCATACCTATCTTTGGGCGTAGTTTAAGGACGTACCCGGGTCCGAAGACGTACTTTAAGCATCTAAAACTGTCCTAGGTCATTTTTGTGAGTTTTCTTTCTAAATGTTTAGAAACTTCTAGAACGCGAGCGGGGGCGAGAAGTGGCTCACGGAGAGCCGTTTTGCTACTGATCGTAGCAAATGGAAATCCGTGATCTCTGCCTACCCCTTTTGGGATACATGTGTGATTGTATGTATGTATGTATGTATGTATGTATGTTTACCTCTACGTTTTTACAGTATATTTATAATTGGCAGGACAAGTGTTAATGACGATGTGGTCTCACGCGGAGCTGCGCGAGGTGTACCGCAAGCACGGGTGGCGCGAGGCCGACTTCCTCACGCCGGCGCGCGCGCAGCAGCCGCGCAACGCCTCCAACACCTCCGGTATGTTCACACCTTTATGAGCGTTTCTAAAAAAACACGTTTGGAAACTATGTAGTTTTATAAAAAAAATGTGTTAAAATTAATAACAAAACTAGATTTTTGAGACTTTCCTTTGTGTAAATTATATTTTGTATCCTATTATAATCGAAAGAACAGAGAAAGCAACATATTTCAAAAGTGGCAATTTTTCTAAAAAACACTTAAAATTAACAAAGGTTAAAGTAAATGTAACTGTAGGCTAACGGGGTTATACAGAGGGCCGAAAAACATCGAAAATTGAGATTTCGTTATCTCTCTTTTCACTTCGAACGCACACGAGCGAAAGAGACTCATATTACAAAATCCCTGTTTTGGATGTTTGCGGAAGGCTCTTGAGGTCCCGTTTTTCGTGTAGAGATAATTAAGGGTGTTAAAACTAATTTTTGTATGGACTCTGTGTGACCTAACTAAAAGACTGAACTGAAGACTTACTGACGTATTATTATTTGTCATATGGTATACTGCATAACTTGCCGTGGGGTGCCCGGCGTTAGAATTGTCCCCCACCATATCGTCCCGTGGTTGCAGTAGGAGTCTGCTAAGGGAATATAACGGGAGATGGGCAGCAGCATCTTCCGGAAGCCTAAACAATAATAAACAAAAAAAACTGCGCGTGCCAACCCGCCTGCCAACCGTGGCGCGTATGGCAAACCCCCCCTTTTTATGGGAGGTCCAAAGGGGAGGCCTATGTTCAGCAGTGGACGTCTAGGATGATGATGATACTGCATAAGAATAGCAACAAATGGGGGCAGCACTTCACTGGTCCAATATTACAGGGTTCTATGTTACATTTTCAGGGTAGTTAAATTTAGACAATGTCCAAATTTCAATTCGATAAAAGTGAAACATGGAACCCTGTCATATTGAGCCAACGAGTCTTGCACGGTCATTGAGTCTAACATACAAATCATGCCATAATTATTTAATAATAACAACAACTTTGTTTATATTAACATTTGTATACATGTATATTCTTGTGAATGTCTCTTAACAGCCTCGTGTATTTTTGCCTGTCTCATCTTACGTCTGTCAATTTCACTACACATAAATAACTTTGAGTTAAGTCTGGATCCTAAATCTACGTTAAATCGCTACCTAACTCAACGAAAAAAAAAACAGAAAACTGGGGGCCAAACATAAAAACATTGATCAATCCTTCAGTATTTATTGATGCAGCTGGCTCTAAGAAAAAACTTCCCTACGAAAAAAATACTATTCGAAAAGTCAGCTAGACAAAAGGAGATAAGAACCAATGGATATTGCATCTCGTTTACCCTATTAAAGATTTTATTCATCCGCGTTTTTTATGCCCTTAAACTAATGCACACCAGCTTTCAAGTAAATTCAACGTTAATTAATACGCTTATTTCAATAAAATCACCCTGCCAAAGACAATATATAAACTCTTAAGAGAATCACTCTGAAGAAAGTCACTGGAGGTCCAACGTGGCATACTGAAAAAGCTGAATTTCGCGATTCAAATTTTGTCCCTATAAAAAAAGTCCGTTGGTTTTAATCTCCTGGTTTAGACACCTGCCAAAAGCGCTCTTTCTCTCTTATAATCCACCATTTCGCCTCCTCTCACACGCTAACATCGCTAGGTGGCGGCACGCCGGTGACGGGCGCGCCGCACTCGCCCAGCAACGCCAACAGCACGCTCAGCCGGCCCATGGCCAGCACTGGGGGCACCCGCTACGAGGATCGCACCATACGGAGGCACAGAGAGGTATGAACCACACGCTAACATCGCTAGCACCGACAACAGCACGCTCAGCTGGTCCATGGCCAGCACCGGCGGCACCCGCTACGAGGATCGCACCATACGGAGGCACAGAGAGGTATGAACCACACGCTAACATCGCTAGCACCGACAACAGCACGCTCAGCTGGTCCATGGCCAGCACCGGCGGCACCCGCTACGAGGATCGCACCATACGGAGGCACAGAGAGGTATGAACCACACGCTAACATCGCTAGCACCGACAACAGCACGCTCAGCTGGTCCATGGCCAGCACCGGCGGCACCCGCTACGAGGATCGCACCATACGGAGGCACAGAGAGGTATGAACCACACGCTAACATCGCTAGCACCGACAACAGCACGCTCAGCTGGTCCATGGCCAGCACCGGCGGCACCCGCTACGAGGATCGCACCATACGGAGGCACAGAGAGGTATGAACCACACGCTAACATCGCTAGCACCGACAACAGCACGCTCAGCCGGCCCATGGCCAGCACCGGCGGCACCCGCTACGAGGACCGCACCATACGGAGGCACAGAGAGGTATGAACCACACGCTAACATCGCTAGCACCGACAACAGCACGCTCAGCTGGTCCATGGCCAGCACCGGCGGCACCCGCTACGAGGATCGCACCATACGGAGGCACAGAGAGGTATGAACCACACGCTAACACCGCTAGCACCGACAACAGCACGCTCAGCTGGTCCATGGCCAGCACCGGCGGCACCCGCTACGAGGATCGCACCATACGGAGGCACAGAGAGGTATGAACCACACGCTAACATCGCTAGCACCGACAACAGCACGCTCAGCTGGTCCATGGCCAGCACCGGCGGCACCCGCTACGAGGATCGCACCATACGGAGGCACAGAGAGGTATGAACCACACGCTAACATCGCTAGCACCGACAACAGCACGCTCAGCCGGCCCATGGCCAGCACCGGCGGCACCCGCTACGAGGACCGCACCATACGGAGGCACAGAGAGGTATGAACCACACGCTAACATCGCTAGCACCGACAACAGCACGCTCAGCTGGTCCATGGCCAGCACCGGCGGCACCCGCTACGAGGACCGCAACATACGGAGGCACAGAGAGGTATGAACCACACGCTAACATCGCTAGCACCGACAACAGCACGCTCAGCTGGTCCATGGCCAGCACCGGCGGCACCCGCTACGAGGATCGCACCATACGGAGGCACAGAGAGGTATAAACGACACGCTAAAACGACTATTCGGGGCAAATCTAGTAAGAACTACCTTGGCGGACCCGAAAACATTTTGGAAAATGTTAGCTTTCGCCAACAATTTTGTTCGGTATTTTTTGGATTAAAAATGTAAATATATTAATAAGTATTAACTTACACAAATCGCCGGAGTCCCTCAGTAAGCTCAATAAGGTTTGTGTTGAATACTAGGAGAATATAAAATTATGTACTAGTGATGTACAGTCGACGTCAAAGATATGTTTACACTTTTTCACCTTACGCCTTTGTAAGTGTTCAAAAAAGCGCTTGTGGCCTGGCGGTAAGACGTCAGACTTACAAATTCAATCCGAAGGTCGCGGGTTGAAACCCTGCCTACCACTGAGTTTTTCGGAATTTATGTACGAAATGTCATTTGATATTTCACAGTAGCTTTTCGGTGAAGGAAAACATCAGGAGGAACCCGAACTTAATTCCAACAAGGCCTAGTTTCCCCTCTGGGTTGAATGGTCAGATGGCAGTCGCTTTTGTTATAACTAGTGCCTACGCCAATTCCTGGGATTAGGTTGCCAAGCGGACCCCAGGCTCAATAGAGCAAAACGCTGGGAGGATGAAAAGACCTTACACCTTTGTAATAAGATGTCAACATCATTTTGAAGTCGACTGTACTATAAAAGTTCATTGATTGACACACAAACCTTTGGTGAATAGAACTGTAAATGTTGTAGATGTTGGCACGCCTTGTTTAATAAGCATTATGGGTGACATGCACTTGTAGAACTTGTAAGATTCTTATAAATCATGCGCAGATCATCATTAACTGCATTCCGTCATATTCGACAATACTAATCTGTACTAAATACGCTGTCTGGAACAACCATTATCATAAATCGCCATCCGAGCTGCCAAGTTGTCACAAATATCTGAACACCG
Organism: Pammene fasciana; assembly: GCA_911728535.1. NCBI lineage: Eukaryota > Metazoa > Arthropoda > Insecta > Lepidoptera > Tortricidae > Pammene > Pammene fasciana. Next base: position 7,055,604 of record OU452295.1, read on the forward strand.
CCTCTATTGTCAGGGCGATAAGTGCACGTTCAGATATTTTTGAGTACCCTGGCCGCTTCGATATATTTGATGGCGACTGTACCTACCTACAGTTTTATACCTATAAATTTTCCCAATCTAACTATGTATAGTCGTAAAATAGCGCATTAAATTTGGAATATTTTAATCATATAGCCATTTAATATAAGAAAAAAAAATGTTACACACCTCACATCCACAGCGCAGGTTTCGTCAAAGTTGCTACTGCACACAAATGCGCATTAAATTAAATTTTAAAGTTGGGTGGGCGCTTCTGATTGGCAATTAAACATACAATCATTTAGTTCTACAAACGTACAGCCTTGGCCAGAAGTGTTGAGCACCAATGCGATTTTCATACAAAACTGGAAAGTTTAGTCCATCGTTTCCATCTTTGTTTAAGTTATTTTGTCAATTAATTTAAACTAATAGGCATGTTTTGTTGAAGTTAGTAGTAACTGCATAGAATATTTGCAATATGTCGCACCGACTTAAATTTACATTTTTGGTACCTTCTGTTTTCATATTTTTAAGTCCCTTGAAAGTGTTATTAAGTGAAGTTTTCTATATTTATAAATAAAATATAACATTTACCGTTACCGTACATTGTTAGGATAGGGAAATAATGCTTAACATCAAAATTGTAAACAAAAAACACCTATGCTCAACACTTCTGGCCAAGGCTGTATATGTATTTTTTTTGCGTTCTTGAAATATTATGCCATATCGTACCAAAGTGTTATGGAAATTGCATATTAGGATCGTACAGTCGCCATCAGATATATCGGAGCGGCAAAGGTGGTCACAAATATCTAAACAACGCCTATTGTCAAGGCGGTAAGGTGCTTGGTAAGATATTTTTGAGAACCGTGGCTGCTCCGATATATTTTATGGCGACCGTACAAAATGGAGGATGTTTTAGGCCACCAGACACTGTCCGTAATAGAATAATATAAGAAATGGAATAGGGCACTGCGCATATCTGCGAAAAAAATGGGGCTGGGCTGACGCTGAAGAATGCGAATGCGGATGCCAAAAACAAACCGTACACCACATTGTTTTCGAATGCCCTATCACCAAGTACAACGGACCACCTCTGGATCTCAAAAACCTCACGAGCGACGCCGCTGACTACTTAAGAAAATTAAAACATAAATTGTGATAATTGCATGAAAAACCTACAACACAGTGTATTAATTAGCCATACGATAAATAAATAACTGTCCGTAATAATGTCATTATTTCTATACCCGTCTTTTTCTATGTATATATGGGATGACAAGGATGAGTAGAGAAATGATGTCATTATTACTGACAGTGTCTGGTGGCCTTTTAAGCTACACCAACAAGGATAAACCTCTCAATACTTATTCTAACCGTAGTAACATTTCCAGAACGATGACGCACCAACGATGGACGCGAACTACCAAGACGGTCTCGGCATTGGCAACCCCAACGGCCGCCCCATGAACCTGCAGGGCGTGCAAGCACCCATGCCGCCGCCGAGCAGTCGCTAGTGCGTGCAAACATTGTACAATACGTCCCTTTCTAACAGAACGGGCTGACAAGATAATACTGTGTATTCCATATGTAATTTAAAAAAAAAACGCGTGGCGCTTATAACCATTTCCAATCGATCACAAACTAAACAGACACCTCATCATTAAGTTTTTACAGGGAGCACGAGGTCACAACACATAAGCGTAATTTTATTCGTAAATTTCTACGATTCGAACAGCACATCTCAATAGTATTTACCAATTTATAGTATAACAATCCAGGTTCACCCCTGTAACTTGATTTTTGTGGATATTTTTAACTCACATGAGTAATGATAAAAAAAACGTTAACTCAACTGAAATAAGCGGTCGCGCTCTCATACAAAATTAGTACGGGAGCAATGTGGTGACCTCGAGTTGTACTTATGATCTATCTAGGTGGTTGAGGTTATCTGTGTAATACTTAGATACATCAAAAGGTCTTATGCATATGGAATATATAGCAGAAGTTGCCGTTCGAGAGACGGGCAGATCGTGGGGGTAACTTGCTTTGGTTATGATTATGACGCATGAAATGAACCTTCTTGCGTCGTAGAGTTTATAATTGAGTGTTTGGAGTGGCGGTTAAGTAAATGGTAATGGGGAGTCGAGCTAGAAATATACATAAAAAGAAGCATATTTAAAAAAAAATTACATTTTACAATTGTTTTTTTTTGTTTAGAATGAAACGTAAAATACGGCTCGAGGACTGTTATATGGCCGGAGATAAAAAAAAAACATTTTTGTCCAAATTTTATTCAACAGGAATATGGCTGATAATCTAAAGAAATAATATGAAATTTAATTTCTGTGTTTGCTATACAGTCGGCAACGGTAGCTAAGCGTTTCAAAATGATCTTACCACGACCTTATTTCCAAAAGAATAAGAGCGTATGGAGCTATGCTAACTGTATTTATAATCGACTCCCCTTTGCTGAAGTTTACGATTTCTGTTTTTGCCAATATCGAACAGTATTCATACTTACAATATGTATAAATGTAGTGCCATTAAAAACAATATTTGTTGCAACGATATGTTCAAGTTATTCTCACGATCTATTATAGTTATTGTAATTTATATTACATACAAAATCTTGCACAAGCATTTATTACGAATGCGTTAAGTATATATTTGTAGTGTTTCGCCTTTATGACAGTTTTGATATAATTTTACCTTTGTTTTTAACGCTGAGTGTACAATTTACGATGAATCAATAAAATGAACCATTGATGTCTTTTCTAACCTATTTACTATCATCGTACGTTTGTGTCAATATAATGTTTCCAAAATGGCGAAATTTTTTAACTAAGAAATCGGAAAACTTCTCTCATTTTTGTATGGGAATTATAGATTTCCTATATTTCTTGTTAAAATGTCAAGAAATTCCCAAGAAATATAACAGCTTTTTGGAAACTAGCACGTTTGTGTTTGTGACGTCAGTTCATTTTATTGACCAACGTAAAACTGACTTAAATCACGATTATCTAAAAAACAATGCATATATTATTACCATACCCCGGGGTTTTCGGTGCGGGAATGTTATACACTAGCCAAATAACAGGTAAAAACTGTAAAAAACGATACTAATTTAACATTTCTAAGCACATTTGGACCTTACTACCTACTTTTAATTCATAGTTTGGTAATTACTTTACAATAAACAAAGTTATAAATACACGAAATCATTCCCGCACCGAAAACCCCGGGGTATGATTATTACGTTTTAAAAGTCGCTTGGTGACAAACGGGTAGTAGGCACTGTGTAAGGCCAACACACACCGCTCGCATATCGCAATTTGCGAGCCGTGTAGCCTGGTCATTAATTTACTATACATAATTCATCCTTACTTGTCTTATCATGTGTACAAATACTTTTCAAAAACATTTACTTCTCTGGGATTATCACTTTCCCACCGCTGGTGTTCCGGACCTTTAGGAGGCGTATGCGGAGCCGAAGCCAACGCGCAGAGGCCCTTTCGACAATTTAGTGAAAAGTGAGGGTTACACAAAGCGTATGCTGCCCCTGCCCGTGTTATGGGAAAGCCTGCAGAGATAGCACACGCCATGATGTAAGGACTATTGAGAGTTAACGGAGTCTAAAATGTACTAGGCTATTGGGTCAAAAGTATGGACTAATTACTGGGCTATTGGGTGAAGAACAGGACGCCTGCCTAATAAAACGGTATCCAATTTTATTTCCGGCAGACGATGACTCGGCCACCATAAGATGGGCCCCCATAAGGGCCATAAGCGACATCAAATATGGCTCACGGGCAACATTATCACTTATTGTTAGATACTTAAGAAACTCACAAAGTATTGCATAACCAAGTAACCACTGAAAAATATCATATCTAATACAATTTTCTTCAATAATCGAAGTAATTTACAAATAACCTGAAAAATAAATGGCTTTACGATGTCCAGATCGGCAGACGTTTGTTCACGTTATAAATCAAGTAAGGGTCAATTTTGTATACAGCACATTCGTTACTATGGCCTAAGTAAGATAGAGCCGTTTTTATGAGATCATGTCAATTCCCCATGTAAATAGTTGTGCCATTGGATGTTGTAACCTCATGGTTTTCATATAGCTGTTGTGTAGGGGGTTTTCTATTGGGGCCGTGTATGGGCTAGATATAAGTCCTATGAACGGTTAGACTTTATTTTAAAGGCGGATATTAATAATATAAATGCGTGGGGTTAATGTTGGAATATGAATCTACTTCGTTATTATGAAGAAGGTACCCTTAGTACTTTTTATTGAGAAAAGTTATATGGCTGCTAAAAATGTAAGGGAGCTTACATTGATTTTATAAAGTAGTTATCATATTCCAATATTAATCACATATAAACTTATATAAATATGCATAAACTTAATTATTAAAATTATACAACAGACATTCGATTCTTACCATAGGTAAAGAAATACTAAGACTCGTGAAGTAGTAGACATTTTTATGCTACGACGGTGGCAAACAAGCATGCGGCCCGCCTGATGGTAAGCAGCTAACTTAACCTACGGACGCCTGCAACTCCATAGGTGTAACATGCGCGTATGTCTTAATATTTCTTTGTTTATTATTATGAATATATTGATATCCCAATCGGTCGAGTCCACCGTAGCTCTTGTAACACCGTCTTATAGTGACTGTTAAATAAGTTTTTTGTAATATTTTATATCCATTCCACGACCTAAGAATAATTGTAATATAGGTGTCTATTGTAATATGATATACTTAAGGAATATCCGTCTTAACGTAGCTATATAGGCGTACAAGTCATGTAAGCTTTGGAGTAAACCGGTAGCCTGATTTTAAACGAATGGTTTAAGACGTTTCAATGTTATAAAATGACTTGTTTATTGTCTTATGTAAATCTTCCACTCAGCTGAGAACAATATTTATATTTCTTTGCGTAACATAACAAGTCCAAATAATATTTTTGGTACACACTTTTGCTGACTGTACCTAGTAGATAGCATTGTCATATTATTTACGGAAGTATACCAAATTTCAGCTGAAAATCAGACACGGCAAGTGGTTGAAATTTTAAAATTGTGTAAAAACAGTAAGGTACAGGGGTACAATCTCGACTGGGGGGCCCTTTCAACTATGTCGTAATATCTTACGTGTTTATACATAATTAACTATATTGCCATCTATATCCGGAAAGTGGAAAAGCTACTTTTTCGCTCTATAAATGGCACTGTGCAAAAACACGTAAGATTAGTTGCAATTTGGCCCCCCAGTCGAGATGCCCCCTGTACATTATATAATATGATGATATGATGCCTTAAGTCTTTCTATAACATTGATACGTTGTGACAATTGTAGTTAAAAGAAAAATAATACAATTCACAACGGGGCATTCTGAGATACTCTTACTATTTTAATAATATCTCTAGATGTTTAAATCTGACATTTAAATCCATCGTATATTAAAGAAATGGAATGCTCCGACCGACTAAAATCAAGCTCTCCATTATACTATGACAATTTTATTGAAATAATTTTTATTTAAATTAACTTTGTACTAAGAGATAATTTTAATATCGTTGGAGCATTTGTGACTTCTCTTAGATATTCGAGAGAAAATGCTTTAAAACTGTTTCGGTTGACTTCCCTCCGTCTATGGTGTTAGTTTAATCTATAAATAGCATTTAACTATTTATTTTACATTAATAATAAAACTAGAATTATTTTAGTTAATCATAGGCCATACATTTAAGGGATTTTTGTGAGAACTTTCTTCTTTTTCTATATAAAAAATAACATATTTGCACAATAATGCATTTCTATGTCTCAAGACGACTGACTGGTACAAAACTACCCTCATCCAGTGCATTATATGTTTTAGGTACCCGTATGTAAGTGGTTTTGTATATTTTTATTATAAGTGTAAGTGAATGTACAACGTTTCTTTTTCATTATAACAACACATACCAGGGCAACATAGCTTCTATGAAGCTTGAATTATCATTTCTTCAGGACTAATAGTTTCTTTATAACTAGATATAAGCGTAAATTTTTAATCGACAAGATATTTCTTTTAATTTTGATGGAATTTGATTTTAAGGGCATTGTCCAATTTGATATTATTTAAAATGTGCCCTAACTTTTTATAACTTATATCAAAATATATTATTAGTAAAACGTCACTAATCTATATTTGACATAATGACGTCAGCGTCAAATCGTAATGTAATTTTAGGTTATCTCAGACAGCTTCCATTGTAGATATCATTGAAGATGATTTATAATTTTAATGGAATAATGTATACTTCGAATAACCACCCAGTAGGGCTTGTATAGAACACTTTTTTTAAATTAGGTTTCGCAGCTGTAGACGATTATTTCTTGTTATCACTTTCACTTTACAGACGATCTCTATAAGTTTATAGTATTTTTAGGTCATTGTAGTACCACCTCTAGAACTATGCTAGCGGAGTCATTTTAAGGGCAAATTCTGTGGCCCTAGTGAAAAAGGGTACAAGTCAAAATGGATCCGCAAATAAGGGTATAAGTGCCGTATAGTTTATAGGACTGCCCTTATTCGCTGTGCCATTTTGTCTTGTACCCTTTTTCACTAGGGCTACAGAATTATACATGCCCTAAAATTGATTTTGACTGTACCGCTAAAATGGCCGTGCGCATAGATTCTAACGGAGTTCTATGTAGTGTTACACCACGAAGAAAATATATTAAAATGTCTATGGTCAACCATAGATATAGAGTTGTTGGAACAGTAATACTCGATTATTTATATTTTATTTAAAATTTTATATTGAAAATTATTTAAGAGTGGTCTTCGTTTGTCGTTGCGACGTAGCTGATAGTAAATGATAGTTTCCCTTATGTCACGTTGTAAGTAGATTTTAATAGAAAATATTTGTCTTATATAAAGATACATTATGATTGAAAATAATTATTATATTATACACAATTCACAGAGAATTAAATGAATGATTTTTTTATGTTTTGTATTTTTTTGTTATTTTCCTTTTGTTTCCTTTTTTCTCGTATGATATTTGATCGAATAAGCTAATTTATAAAAGGCCTATACTAAGTTACTACCACTAAATAATTGTGGA